>OX276375.1:34530315-40290315 GCA_946251855.1 Alsophila aescularia | reverse complement strand
AGTTCCGTCGGAAATACAATATGACTGGTGTAAGCCGCCATATTAGTTTTCTTGATATTTCATATATTCTATAGCACTCTCGTGATCAAGACAAATCGAATGATACCTCATTTATCAAAATCCATCTAGCTGTTTAGGCTGTAAGTCGCGCTAAAGGAACATACATACATACAGCCCCAAAACATAAAACCTAAGCGTAGGGTAAAAATACCCGTGTTTCCGAGAAGATATGAAGAGGTCGACCTAATTTATGCCTAGAATAACTAGCTTAAAAGCTAAAAAACACGCCTGCCCCGCCAAAAAAGAGCTTTTGCCAATAAATTATATACTGTTGGAAGGCCTTCAATTTGTTACCCATGTCTTGTACTATTATTTATTCTGTGCCCATGTTGTAAAATTCGAAGTTTCTTTTTCGAATTTGAAAATTTAGCCAATCTGCCATATTGAATGTTTTCAAAATAAATAGCATAGGTTAATCGGGGGGATGTAAGGATTCTAACGATACCCCATACGTTTAAATCTGTTCAGGGACCTTATTCTCTATTGCCTCTCGGCCACGTTACGCGCCGCGTTAAGATATCTGCGTGAAATTGTTTGTATATGTTCGAGAATCGCCGTACTTTTCCGAACTATTCCACAGCGAGACGCGTTACGCGTGTGACTGTTCATAGAGAATAATGGCCCAGGCATTTAAAAGTTATGGTGGAAAAAGAAACTCACATACATACATAAATGAATGCTAAAAACAATACACTACTTTTTTTGGGCAGTCGTGTAAAAATGGTTATCTACGATGAGTCGTATTAAATCAAAGTTGGCCATGTATGCTGTACCTCGGTGTACACCTACATGGCCACCTTTGATTTACTATAACGCCATTGTAGCCACTGTAGCATGTGAACTAATTTACGGTAGTATTGTTTACAGAAGCTTCTTTATTCAGTCGCATTATCTAATTCCCATTGGTAATGTTAATTACTGAAGTTTTTTGTTGGCAGTTGACGTCCAGTAATCCAAACCAATATATAAAAGTGAAACGTTGTCTGTTTGATTGTTTGTTTTTTTAGGGACCTTTCACGCGATAACGGCTGGACGGATTTTGATGATATTTAGAATGGAGACAGCTTATACCTTAGAATAAAACATAGGATACTTTTTATCCCGAAAAATTGAAAGTTTCCGCGGAAAAAACTGGAAAATGTTGATTACTCACTGTAAGGAACGTTCGCCATCACAGAATGGTCTGTGGTTGCCATGGAAACGTAATAACAAGTCTGTCAAAAAAAACATCAAGAGCATTGGGTTGACCTACTTTTGCGTTGGTTTTTAATATCCTAGAAGAAAATAGGATACATTTTCGCTATAAACAGTAGTCCGCGCGGACGAAGTCGCGGGCGGGAAAACTAGTGAATTATATTTTTGCTTATTTTAAGTATCCTAGAGCATTTTTTTAAATTATTTACTTTGTACATACTTTTTGTACCTATTGCTTTATGCAAAGCCGCGGGTACAGCAAGTACTTATAGTACTTGCTGTACCCGCGGCTTTGCAGCCGTGGTCATTTATTAAGGTTAAAAGTACAATATGTGCTATTCCAGGGCCAGGAGGTAGAATAGTTTATATCTAACTATGTCTACCTCGTTTGAGACTTCATTCCTTCTGTTTGCAACGGAGAAATCAGCGAAACACGTAGCGCGGGTTTTTACATAAAACAATTTGAAAGTCTGAAGCTGACCATCTTATCATGAAACTTAGAACATCAATCAAACACTGGACAACATTGTATGTAACTATGTATAACTAGCGACCCATCGCGGCTTCGCACGGCTGTAATTTAGGAAAAAGTGAAAAATGTGAAGTTCTCGCGTACTTGACCTGTACTCCGCTACGGGGGACGGCGGCGGCTCGCTTCCCTCGCTACCTCCCCACTCGCTACGTTCAGGTCTCATATGCTCGTATTATAATATATATAAACCTTCCGTAAAAAAAAACTAACTGATGGTGAAAACCGAATCAAAATACATTGCGTGGTTTAGGAAGAGCTAGTGGCCAAACATACAGAGAGACAGACAGATAGACGCGGAAAGCGACTTTGTTTTATACTATTCTTAAATTGATGATACTTCATTAGACTGCTAGTGCTGATCTCTTGTGTCAGAGTATGTCAAGCCCCAAGGGCCTCTGACGTGACTTCTATTAATTTTAGCAACCGGGCGTGCCCTCCGAATGCCTCCGAAGCACAGAGCAATGGCAAATCTGCACATAACTTATTAAAAGTCAATGGTGAGGCTGTGTGTCGAACTCGGTGTAGTCGAATTGCTAGCTGCAAGTATACTGCTCGGCCACAATCTCTTCTGTGAAATAAAACAAAGGGTAAGCTTTCCAACGCGTGACTGTATGACCGCGTTCAAAATGCCACGTAAGCCATGCAAATAGCCTTTACTGTGGTGAACAAACAAGGGTAGCAGTAAACTACCCCCGTTTTACAATATTTTGATATATTGCCCATAATAACAGTAGAGGGTGACCATCGCCGCCGCTTTACAGCTTAAAATCGGACTCGAATGTGTTTGCTTACTGTGGGCTACCTATTGTTGTTGTCGATGATGGCTCGCTGTGATGCAAGGTCGCTCGTGATGGCAAACCGGTGTGATATTTTTACACGACAGCCCAAAAAAAGGAGTGTTATGTTTTTAGCATTCATGTATATTTGTATGTTTGTATTTACACGACTGCCCAAAAAAAGGAGTGGTATGTTTTTAGCATTCATGTATGTTTGTATTTACACGACTGCCCAAAAATAGGAGTGGTATGTTTTAGCATTAATTTATGTTTGTATTTACACGACTGCCCAAAAAAAGGAGTGGTATGTTTTTAGCATTCATGTATGTTTGTACTTACACGACTGCCCAAAAAAAGGAGTGGTATGTATTTAGCATTCATGTATGTTTGTATTTACACGACTGCCCAAAAAAAGGAGTGGTATGTTTTTAGCATTCATGTATGTTTGTATTTACACGACTGTCCAAAAAAGGAGTGTTATGTATTTATTAGCATTCATGTATGTTTGTATGTGAGTTTCCTTATTCCGCCATAACTTTTAAATGCCTGAACAGATTTAAATGTATGGGATATCGTTAGAATCTTGCATCCCCCGAGTGTTACTCGGGGGGATGCAAGGATATATATATAGGCTACATATATTTTTGAAAACATTCAATATGGCGGCAGTAATGGTGCCACCATTTTCAAACTCGAAAAAACTATTTTTTCTTAGATATTTACAATATGGGTATCAAATTGAAGGTCTTGATAAGCCCATTAAACAATATTTTTTTTTTAGAAAAAGCTCTTTTTTGGCAGGGCAGGCGTGTTTTTTTTTAGCTTTTAAGCTAGTTATACATAATCTATAATACTTCGTGGTATAACTTAATTAAAACTCATCACAACAACTTTTACGAATGGTCGCTTGTCGCTTGGCATAGATATGACATTGCTATATTTACATTGAGAAATAATTGCGGCGCTCCCGTAACGCACGCGTAACTCTAACATAGACTCACCAAATAGAAATAAAAAAACTCTATGGTCTTCAAAAAAAAAGTTAGAAAAAGTGCAGGAAAAGTTGTTTTAAACATTTTACCTTTTTGTAGTTTTGGTCGAAGTATCTTTAAGTACAAAGATAAAACAAAATTATTTTTTTTTTAAATTTGTAATCTATACAATGAAATTGTAAGATTTAGGTCTGCGAGTATATTTAGATAATTAAGCCCTTACATACCTATTGCAAGATGTTATTAATATTCATGATGAAAAAAAATCTTTTTTTATGTTTAGTCCTAATGTTGCAAGCTAATAATGAGCGAATTCATTAAGCATCTACTTTTTAGGCGGTTTTTTTTTTGGGCTTAGGTACCTACTTTCAAAATATATTTTTAACTACATACGAGATATCTTCGAGACGCAAATAGTAGCCCCCAAGTTTCTAGTTAGAATTTTTTAATGATCATTGTTCACTTCCGATGATGTTAATAATTGAACAAACGGTTGTTTAGGCGACACACGACTGTTTTATGGCCAATGCCCACGGCTGGGCAAACACGTTTGCAACGTAACTTTGTAGTTTTGTAGAATATGTGATTACCTGGATTGATCAGTGGATTTTAATTTGTTTTTATTACACGGTGATAATATTGTTGCAGCGCATAGTTTCTAAATTAAGAAAATTTATTTTCTTTTCCGAAATAATTTGAGAATTTGAGCCCAATAATTTGAACCAATTTGTATCATAAAGTATATGAATTACGTCAGATACATTACATTATACAACGGTTCTTTATTGCACACCATTTAGAATAATCATCATCATCATCATCACCATCAGCCTATATCTGTACACTGCTGGACGTAGGCCTCTCATAATGCACGCAACTGAGCTCGGTTTTCAGCTGTCCTCATCCATTTTCTTCCAGCCGCTTTCCGCACTACCTGGCCACAGGGCGTCTTCCTAAACACGTTTGCCTAAACTTGGTCTCCACTCGAGAACTCGTCTACCCTAACGGTTATCGGTTCATTGGGAAATGTGACCAGGCCAATGCCACTTTAGGTTGCTTATCCTCAGAGCTATGTCGGTTACCTTGGTTCTCTGTCGGATATCTTCATTACGAATCTGAGCGACCTTAAATTTGTGGGCTAGTTTGACCGTGAGTGTCCACATTTCGGCTCCGTAGGTCATGACTGGTAGGACGCACTATTGAAGACATATTTAAACTTAGAAACTAAAAGATGCCTATATTGCTAAATAGCTAACTCTTCCAGGCATTTCATCAGATGGAAGACGTCCATTGCTGAACATAAGCCCCCCCAATAGTAGGCTTTGTTATAATCACCACGCAGTGTTAGGGATAATACACAGGAAAACGCTGCTGGCCATTTCCTCATTTTTCTTAGCTGGTGCTCAACAATATTCTTCAAATAATTCACTTTATAATTCTTAGAACGGTAGAATCGATTTCGAATAGATTCACTAAAAATGTTATAAACCAATTTTGATAGTCGGCTCTGAAGGCACAGAATAAATAATAGTACAAGTACTAGAAGGCTAACTGAGTAAAGTCATTTAAATAAATAGCGACTCTCGCTACAATGCTATAAAGTGCAATTTAACTCGCACGGCGCTGCGAGCTTTCAATTATATTTACCTAGAAGGCGCTCGCCCACCGCGTGCAGGCTAGAATGCACCGTATCACAACGCGCGATAACTTCCATGCTCTAACCGTTTCAGAATCGCTCTGTCCCTTTTTCGCTCGGTAGGGTTGTATTAAGATATGACTAAGTACTTGTACTACTAATTATTCTGTGATATGTTATGACTTAGATATTGTAACAGAATAAATAAGTAATAATGTATTATGTTATTACTTATTATTATAAATTAAAATAGTTCTATTACATACAATGACATTCTTATCAGAATAGACCTACTACCTAATTTTTACTACCTACCTATCCCGTTTTCAGACCGCCGATAACTTTAGTGAGATACCTACCTACGTGTCGTTGGTTGATTATGATTATATCCTATAGGTATTGCACTTTGATGAATAAAGGTGCCTGTCGGAATTCCATGCTTTTTAATGAGTGAAAAAAAAATGCTACCTACGTAATAAAATGTATTAAAAGTAAGTAGGCTACTTACTAAGTCAGCACAGTAATTCATTTTCCGATCAACAATACCTAATCAATCAATTATAAAATTACGTTGATCGATTTAATAAACGACTTTATTTCTGCGCGGAAAAACCTTAAATATGCGTAGCTTCTGTATGGAACACAAATGAAATAACATAAAACTATACGAACCTACGTAATAAAAAAAAACAATATCTAACTACATAACTAGGACCTATTATAGGTATTACAATTTATTACCTTTCAATATCCTTTGGAAACGTAAAGAATGACAATTCGTCATTTCTATCACTATTCAAACAGCCAAATGCTATGCAGTACTTTCTAGCTTTCTTCTTGGTACTCATAATTAAAACACGAATAAAGTTTGTCAATAACTTTACGTAAGTAGGTGCTCTATCGCTAAGTACAAGGCGCGCGACTCATCGAGCGCACGCTTGACACTCGACTGAACGGACCCGAATATTGGGTCCTTGAATTTATATGTACTTGTTGCGGAGTGCGACCGCCCTGTCTGAAGGTCTACCCATCAAATAAAGAAAGAATCAGTCAGCTGTTGAGTGAACATATACACGTCAAAATAATAAACATGCGAATTGAGTTCGTTTGCCATTTTGAAATCGATTAAAATGAGTTTGGGTATGACTTTAAAAAGACACCACTAGAACTTGGTATTTTACTCATATAGTCAGTCATTACCCTTACTCATTGGAATGAGCACCTACGTGGTCCACAGAGTACGTTTAGACGAATTAGTTAGAGACCAGTCTGTCGCAGACGAGACGATTCATTCTTAGATTTAGTGATTGATTAAATATCTCCAACTACTTAATTCAACTTCGGCTTGTTTTTGTTTGTTGTGCCCTACTTCGCAAGCTATAATTCTATAGACAAGATCCAGGCATCCCACTCACATCAGCAACAAAAACTGGACCTGTCGTGACAATCCCGCGATAACAACCTCAACAAAAAGCCCTGGCGACATAAACCCACCCTTATATTACTTAATAATCCGAATGTCTCTATTAACCCCTGAGTTTTGTTTACCTAATAGAATAATGACCTATCGTATAATAAATTGGTAGATTTCCATACTCGATAGCGACTTGCGTTTATAATTTTAATACTTGAAAGTGCCCCTCGGGTATAGAGTGTTCGGAATGTAGACATACGCGGGGAAATTGGGAAATAGTCTGACTTTGTCAATTTTGTACTGGCGGCGGGCTTGTACTATTATTTATTCTGTGCGGCGGGTTATAAAATCGGGAGCCTGCTGCGAGAATCCATCGCTGTGCATGCATATTCTGCTGGCTACCAATAATTTCAGTTAAATGGAATTTAAGCCAACAAAAATGTAGCTTAAAAATTGCTTTGATTATAATGTAGTAATTTCATTAATTTCATCAGAAATTAATCTAGAAATCAAATCTTAGAATGACCAATTTGACCATATCACTGTCATTAATGATTTGTGGAGTACCTACCTAAAGGTAGCACTTGTAAAGAACGCGTCGATAGACTTTCTGGACAGATTCAATCATTCAATGACGTCGTTAGCTAGCACATTTTCTATCACAAACCAGTTTTCCGACGAGCCTGACAAATGCCATTTAAAAATGTACTCAACAGGCTAGATCATAAGGGTCAAAAGCAAATTTAGCCAAGCGCACGTTCTAATTTTGATACAGACCAAAAAAGGGAGTTGTCAAAGTGTGTCAGAAGAGACGTGTTATTAAATTGTGATACAAATTACCCACCCAATGGAAAGCAATGATTAGTAGTTTTGTTGTGATGTTGGGTGAATTACTGTTTACAGAGCGGCCTGCTGGCTTGATTTCTGATGGCTAATGGCCGAAAAATCGTTCTTGATGAATGAGACATTATTTTGTGTGTTTAATTAAATATCTAAATGTGTATTATTAATAGTACACCTCCTATTGCATAATAGAATCAACCTAGGAATCAACTTATAATAATCAGTTTGATAGGCCCACTTGCTCGAGAACAAACAAATTATCTACTTGGTTTGTCCAAAAAATATTGTTTTCTCTTTCGCGCTTGTCTGCGTATGTCTGTCTATCCTACTTGTCTTAATTTTTAGCCTACACTAGCCCGGGGCGGCTAGTGTCTATTCTGGGAAAAAAATTAGGACTATTTTTCAAAAAAAGGCAGGAGTTCCTGTGGGCCCTAGTGTTGCATTTGTGTACGCCAACATCGAAAGTCTGACCAGTTATATGATTTTATTCCTATCATTATAATGACAATGACAAATAAAGACAATGCTCTTTATAATTTGATATAAAGAGCCCTGTCTTTATATTTTGACATGGTGTGAATGGGCATATCTAGGATTGCGCCCGGATAGATAGGTATATGATAGGGCCCAAGTTATGGGCCCTATGGACACGAATAAGGTCATAACTGGGAAGGCCAATGCAACGATCTATGATACGGTTGATTTGATCCAACGATGGCGTGTGTGACTTGGATTCCTTACTAATACGGGATTGGTCTGACGCGGTCATGGGATTAGGGAATCTCGGAATGGCTATGGGGAGAGGCCTTTGCCCAGCATTGGGACAGTATAAGTTAGAAAAATATCTACGGTTAATTATGAAAATACTTTTTTGCCGTTTTCTGCATATTTCAATGCTATGAATGATAGGTTTCAGCGTTTGTGTTGTATATCTAATGGGTCTAACCCATTGATGTGGTAACAGCTCGCATATCACGATATCGCATATTTAAATTGTTCGAAACAATGAATCTCGTAAACAACGGTACGGAAAGAAATCTGTCTGGAAGGCTGACGTCAATCAGTCCAAGCTGCTTTATTTCATCAATATAAAAACGAAATATCTTCAGCCACTTCTTATTAAACTAAAGGAACACTGTTGCAAGTTTAAAAAAAGGAGACAACGAACAATCCTCTAATAAGCAGCTCCGGAACATTCGTCCGGTATCTCAATTTGCACCAACCATAATTCCCCAAATGCACCGCCCCGTGTGCAACCAAAAAACCCTTGCTCATCTTGCAGCACGCCGCAGTTTCCGCTAAATTGAACTTAATTTTAAAACTGGCCACACTGTGTTTTTGTTCCGTGTACGTAGGAGGTTGGGGATGTACGGGGATTTATTGTGAGCGGAGTCGAACAGCAGCCAGTGGGGCTTACAATTTATTTCACAGGTAATGCGCCACATGAATTTATATGTTGATGGATATGTTGATTGATTATGAATTATAATCATTCGTTTATCACCTATCCACGCTATCTCCTTTCACTATAGCCAATACTAATACTAGTGGCTCTGTGAGCTGTAGACATCTGTGAGCTGTAGGCGCTTACAAACTATCTAGCGGTGCACAGTAGTAATGTTAGTGTTACCTTATTGTAACACTAACATTAATAACCAAGGTGCTTCATCAATCCATACCTAGTAGGTAAAGGGTTGATTCGAATGGTAGAAACCTAAAATTTATTGTATTGTGAGGAGCAATTCTGTTCATCACGCCGAAGATCCTCATCAGGTCTTCATTTACCAATTAGAGAGACCAATTTAAAGTTAATACCTTTCAAATTAAATTGGAAACAGCGAAATCCGATCTAAAAAGGCGGATATATTGAGTGGCCCCCTTTTTGCCCCAAAAAGGCAAAAAGGGCAAAAAATCTCTAATCAAAAATCCCCGACTACTATAAAATTCAAAAAATTTGTTTAACCTGTATACCAAGTTTCGTCTAGATCGGTTGAGAAATGCGACCTGTAGAGGAGAACAGAGATCCGGACAGTCGGACATCTGGACATAAGAAAGCATTTTTGCATAAGCTGAAACGGATATCCTTCGCTCACGATTTGCGCGGTCAAATAGAACATAGGTACTATGATGAATAAGAGAACTGACACCATTGTCAAGATATAAAAAACAATATTTCACTAAATATTAAAGTAGGTACTATGTACGTAGTCACAACGAATCTATGTGGTTGTGAAGTTAGACTCAGTGAACGATTGCGCAGGTACAGCTATGAGGATAAAAAAACATAAAATAATAGCGAGATAGATGATGCGAAAAACGTAAGCGAGTGAGCGAGGCAGTTATAAAATGCTCAATTGTGAGGATAAAGCCGCATAAAGTAAGCGATATAGATGATGCGATTAACGTAAGCGAGTGAGCGACGCAGTTATACAATGCTGTCTTCACCTTCAAGTTAGAGATTGCGCCTGAAAAACTGCGCCTTGCGCAGCGACATGCAGGCAATTTTCGAGCCTCAAAGATTCGTTGTGACTACTGTAGCCATTTCCAATTTAATTATTCCACCCATCTTTCAATTATTTGACTCAATTCATATTACATTATTACAACCACATCACACATTACATCAGCGAAGCCTTCCACTGTTGAACGTAGGCCTCCCAATAATAAGTGAGTTTATTCCACCCAACTTTTCCTAAATGGAGTTTTATTCCACTCCACTTTTCATAGATAAGGATTTCATTCCACTCATCTTTTCCTAAACTAGGAGTTATGTTTCACCCCGCTTTTGCTACCACGTTTTTGTTTTATTCCAACCAGCTTTTCCTAAATAAGGGTTTTATTAACTACTTTAACCTCAGCTGACCCAATTACTTTACCATATCTAAGACACTAGCTGCGCCCCGTGATATCACCCGCTGAGACCTGTCACTTTGTCAACTGCCACTTTGACATCTGTCACATCGACACCTGTCACTTTCGCACCTGTCATTTTGGCATTTTCACCCGCGAGAGTGATGATGATGATGATGATGAAAAGTATCCTTTGTGTTATTCCAGAGTATAAGCTACGACTGGATTGAAAAGTACTCGGCCTAACACAGATCCTTCAATTCTAAAAATCAAATCTATCCACATTATTTAGTTCTGTTCAGACTAGTTAATTGGTGAAGTACGAAACGTGTGCGATAATTAGTTGTGATTTTATAAATTTATTAACAAAGCAATCGTACATAATTTCCGCGAATGGAGCAAATCGAGCAGCGTGCCGTCATTAAGTACCTCCACAAGAAGGGCTCTCATCAAAAGCCATCCATGATGATATGGTCAGTACATTAGGGGATTATGTTCTGTCATATTTAACCGTCAAAAATGGATAGCAGAATTTAAGCGTGGTAGAGACAGTGTGAAAGATGAACCCCGCCCTGGAAGGCCTTCGACGTCCACTACTGACGAAAATATTAAAAAAGTACTTTATTTAATAATGGGAGACCACAGATAAAAAATCAGAGAGACAGCTGAGATTATAGGCATCTCTTATGAACGAACTCAAAACATCATAGTCAACGAGTTAGGTTTCAACAAGGTGTCTGCGAGGTGGGTTCCGCGACTGCTTTCAGTTGAAGAAAAAAGGACGTGAATGTTTGGAGTTATTTGAAGCCGATGCCGATGGTTTTTTGAATCGTTTTGTTATTATGGACGAAACATGGGTAGTAATGAACCAATCAAAACGTACACCGGAAACAAAACAACAATCAAAACAGTGGAGAAGACCTGGTTCGCTACCACCTAAAACCACACCGCTCCCTAAAAGGGCTAAGTCGATTTTGTCGGCAAATAAGGAGATGGCTTCAGTATTCTGGGACGCTAAAGGTGTGGTTATGATTGATTATCATGAAAGAGGTCAGATTATAATTCTGATTACTATTGCACCGTGCTACGTCGTTTACGAGAGGAAATAAAAGAAAAACGTCGAAGAATGCTCAGAAGAAAAGTCCTGTTTCATCAAGATAACGCCCGTGTTCACACGTCTGTGCAGTCAATGGCTGAAATCCACAACTGTGGCTTTGAACTATTACCGCATCCGCCTTATTCACCTGATCTGGCACCATCAGACTTCTTTCTGTTCCCTAACCTGAATAAGCTCTTGGGAGGTCAAAGATTTTCGACAAACGACGAGGTCAAAGCAGCAGTAGACACATATTTTGACTCTAAGGAAGAATCATTTTTTTCAACGGTATCATTGCTTGGATTGCTTGGTGGCAAAAGTGCATTGAACTTGATGGTGATTATGTAGAAAAATAAAAATTAAAATGATTTAGTATGTGTTTATTTTCTTGGTTAGGCTGACTCTTTTCAATCCACCCTCGTACATCGTTTATATAAAAATGTGTGGAATGCCCTTCCAGTCGCCATCAAACGTGCACAATCTATTGATAGCTTTAAGACCCTAGTGATTATTTTTTTTACCTCTCCAGCTTCTCACAGGCTTTAACTTGACTGACTAGATGTATTTATGTATGTATAACACATACACAAAATATAAAAAACACACTAATAATACACAATAATAATAAAAACACATAATAATATACATATACGTGTAATTATACACTTATATGTATGTAAGTTTATAATTACTTATAGTAGTTTATTTTATATTTTATTTATTTCTTATTATATACACTAAATTAGTATATAAATTTAATATTGCCACACTACCGACCCTTATTAGCAATTAACTTATTTCCATCCTAAGTTTGTCTGGAAGAGATCGCTATGAGGGATAAGACCGCCCATTGTACCTATTGTTTATGTTATTTCTATTTTGTAATTTATTTAACTGTGTGTCAATAAAGTGTTATTGTATTGTATCGTATTGTATAAACATCAACTTCCCAACCAACACAAACTAGTTGCATAATGGCTTTAGAGCCAATCTGATTATGCCCAAAGGTGCTAAGACGTAAGTGTTACAGCGTGCTCTGGAGGTCTAATACAGCAGCTCTAGAACCATTTTGGGCACAATTGTATATAGCCTTTAGTGACAATACAACTGCACAAGGGTAGTAAAATGGCGCCTCAAGAGCTGCAACGGATGATTAACGCCACACTTACGCTTTTATAAAGCTTTTTTTGTGAACGAGTGAACGAAAATGAATGAATGTATTGTATGTCGAAATGGTAAAGTGTAATTAAAATTGTAATCGGCCATCATTAAAATATTATTGTTAAGTAAATAATTCATATATGCCCTAAGATTTTGTTAAACTCGAGCGGGTAAAAACGCTTTCATGTTTACTGTGTATATTTATGGTATTTTCCAGTAATTTTTAAGCACTTTCGAAATAACATCAAAATGGAAGAAATATTTGCTTAATAGTATTGACTTTTTCAAATAAAATGTTTAAGTATTTTTATTAAGTATCGACAGTTTATTATCTGCAATTGGTCGTTTGTATATTGACAAAAAAAAGGTTAATTTCACTGAAATACATCATTGTAATGTGTAAATAGACAATTTTCTTCAGAAATGGCGGATTGACTAAGTCTGTACAACGGTGCAAATAATCTCTATTGTATTACTCAAGCTAGCACTTGTTCCATTTTAAAGACCTCAAGTAGATCTTTAGTTACATTGATTGTCTTTTTGGAACTTGAGTATTTATTAGAGTATATTATTACACCTATTATGGAACTTCTAGTAGAACAAGAGTGGTTATTCGAACTCTTATGCAACTGCTATATATGGCTTACAATTAACACTCATAAGCAGTTGAGCGGCGTATAACAGTAACAAGAGAAACCCTCATAAAACTTTCAGTGACAAATGCTCTTCATAACTCTCTATAAAAGGTGTCAGTGGTAAATTGGTTCTAGAATAAACTATTATAAAGACAAGGGTGGGATTTGATTCCGATACAGCCACTTTTGGTACATTTTGTACCTACAGACGTTCGCGGAAGCAGTTATGCAACTTAAAACTGTTTCCTGAACTCTAATGCCGCTATTATACATCTTCAAGTTACAAAATAGGCTGCAATTTCCACTAGTGTGTTGGTTGGGTTGAGAACTGCCTTATTTTTTAGGCGGTTAAATATAGAAGAAAGGTTATGAAACTGCTAAAACTAGGAAAATATGTATTATTTTCCTAGTTTTAGCAGTTTCATATCGAGAGATACTGTCATGTCAGCAAACGAAATATCCTCCCCTGTGAACACTCCTCCCGGAACCTAATTCAATTTGGGGGTAAGCGTTTATTTGTTGTAACGCAGCTCTGTCTCATTTCCAGTCTAGTTAACTCTGCTTCGAAGCATAATTGAGTTACTTAATTTTGACGAGTTTTCTAATAATACACTTGCTGATAATGGATAACCTAGTTTTTCTAATGGATCTAGATCTTGAGAATCTGGATTACTAATATAGCTAGACAACTCAACTTGTACTGAACTACGCATAATGAGCACGATAACATTATAACAAAAAATAAGTTAAAAATTAAAACCCGACCATGGTCGGGTAAAAAATAGCCTATGACACTCTTGCTTGAAGACGAATCGATTGACATCCCGCTTGTCAAAATTGGACCATGTTTTTAGTTTGAACACATAACCCTTCCTTTGTTTTGCCGTAGTCGGGTAAAATAGACTATGACACTCTAGCTGAAGACGAATCGATTGTTACCTCGCTTGTCAAAATTGGACCAATAGGGGCGACTCTATGGTGGAACATCCACATACCCACATACATATACTGTTAAACTAATTATCCTTCCCTTGCTTCGCCGTACTCGGGTATAAATGTACCTAACAGGTGTTTCTACTAAGTAAAATTATTATAGAAATACAAAAAACCCGAATGCGAAGAAAATTATTGAATACGAGCTGACCGTCCGCAAACAGTTTTGACTTTATTATCCAATATAGAGAACCCCAAAAAAATATTATTGATTACTTCAAAATTAACATAGCTTTGGACCCTTATCCCGGAGAAACCCTTTATTTTTTCGGTATAAAACGTGTCCTCAATTTTAACCCATCATATAAACTATGACGGTGCCAAGTTGCATCGAAACCCGTCCATTAGTTTCAGCGTGGTACGTGTTCTTTTAAATAAGTTTCAACTCCTATCCTGCGAGATCCCTTTTATTTTTTGGGATGAAAAGTATCTCTTGTGCTACCTCGTAGTATGAACTCAAATCATACCAAGTTTCATTTAAATTCATCCATTAGTTCTGGCGGCGTGATGCGCGGCTAAGATACAGACAGATAGACATACAGACAAAAAAAAATTTTGGATTCATTATCGAATAAAGAGAAACCACCAAAAAAAACACAATAGTTTTTATGTACAGAATTTGGACCCATATCCCGCAAGAACCCTTTATTTTTTCGGTATAAAAAGTATCCTTAATTATCACCCATTCCATCAAGCCGTCCTACAGCCTAGGACGCGCCTAATAAACGTACAAACAAACATACACTAACAAACAAACAAACAAATAAACAAACCAGTAAACAAACAGACAAACATACATTCAACCCGAACACATACCCCTCCTCAGCCGGGGAAAAAAAGTACATACAAGAGAAAGGAAAGGATGGTCAGAGGAGCAAGGAGAGGATACGAGAGTAATAATAATGGAAAATAGTAATGAGACGCAGTAACTGGCGATATCATCAAAATTCAATAATGACAGCAACGGTATCATCAACGCAACCGCGAGCGTCTTGTTTTGTATGAACCTTAACCAGCCCTCTCAAACATATTCATCATCAGCTCGTGCTTGTCCACGGTATTGTACGTAGCCCTCTCCAAATACGAGTAAATACTAAAACAGATTGCTCGAAAGAAAATCAATCTCTCCCTAATCCATAGCTATACTCGTACAAGTCTTTCATCACCTCTCTTCGAGCACTCAACCAACTCCAAAAAGGTAAATTGGCTGGATGCTAGAAGCCTCTCGTCTAATAAACCCTAACAAAAAAAGCTTATTGAATCCCCTTAGATTAAGAGCTAAAACGAAAACCCTTTCTAATCACTCAGCAAGCTCAGCTGTCCTCAGAAAACTGCGGAGGAGATCTCGTTCAGTACGAATCGAAACTGCGAGGCATTGGCTTAGGAAATCGTAACGTAAGGGAACGGGATACAGGCTTCATGAAGCGTTCGAATTAGGGTTGTGCTGAACAATCTATACTTGAAGCAGTAAGTAACAAAAAGTCTGTAGGTACAATGAAGATACAAAAAAAAATGGCCTAGGGTACATAAAATAAGCTACAGAGCAAGAATATAACGTTTAAAAAACTATTTGTTTATTTGTCTTTCGGTCTGTCTGACTGTTCATCTATCACGTAAAAACTACTGGACTGATTGCGAAACGGTTTTTAATGTTGGATAGCTTAGATTTTGAATTAATAACTGGGCTACTTGATATCTTAATCCGATGATTAGAAGCCGAGCAATCGATAAAAAATTATGTGACGGCTGAACAAAATGTAGTATTATGGGCTCAATGGGTATTTTTGGTCCTGGAATAAAAGGTAGGCTACTTTAACCTAAAGAAATAACCACTCGGGCACAGCTAGTATACAAATTAGGAAATAATCATATGCCTGTGGAAAGAAGCAGCCCTTCGCAGGTCGTCACTCCACCTGGCCACGTTTGCCAAAACGCGTTCTCCACTCCAGAACTCGTTTATCGGTTCTTCGAGTTACGTGACCAGCACATTGCCACTTCAGCTTGCTAATTATTTGAGCTTGTTCGCCTACGTTCACCGTCTATCCAAAAAATGAACACTAAAATTTTGTCTCTGTGCCATCCCTATCGCGCGTCCGTTGACATTTTTAACAGAATTGGGTGGCGCAGGTGCGGGCGAGTCGTTAACTCGTGATTTTCGCTAATCAATGGATGCTGAAGCGATCAGGAGGAAGCAATTTCTTAGTGCTCTGCACATGTGTAGGTTATGGAACGGTTTTGTAGGAAATTGGTAGTGTGAATGAGTGATCAACTTTGTTATTATAGGCTGATTGGTGAGCGGCTTTCCTTGAGTTGTCCAAAATTTACGGGGTTCGAGCCTTCGAAATTGTTCAAAACTACGAAGGAAACCAGCGGTTACACCTACATCTGCGCCTTCATTACACATGCATGATAGCTGTCGTCATTGAGCACCCTTAATGAGGAAGGAACCTCGACCGGGATGCGGTCAATTATCCCGATCATAACAAATCCCCGGGAAGCGGTAATCAGGACGCGAGGACAACTGACGGCAATTATACATTGGCGGTGCATTGATGCTGTGCTGTTTTCAGTTGTTTTTTGTGTTTATACCTATAATGCGTCGTCGAATCGAATGCGAATGAGATTCTAAATTATTTTTACCCTCGAAACGGCTAATAAGCCGTTACTACTTTTACCATTGTCATTTTTATTTGTAACTCGCTGAGCCGCCTGGATGATGACGCTGATGATGAAAAGAACGAATATCCTTCATTCTAAGCTACGTGCCATGAAGCCCGTTAAAAGAGAAAAGCACAACTGTCAGGCGTCTGTTGTTTATTTTTGAATTTAGAACGAAACATCTAAGTCAAGTTGGAATTGAACAAAAACCCCATAGCAAAAAAAGGAGTTCAATTTTTAGTATTCCAGGCAAATTTTCCAATTGTTCTTTCTATAACCTATTTTACGGACATTTTAAAACATTAAATTGCCTAATCTTTCCTTAAGTTCTCAAGTGATGCGCTTACCAACAAACACCATTTCCTTTTATTAATTGTATAGATGGTACGATGATTACGGAAATTAATGATTTATTTCAACAACTAGAAAAATACGCTAGACTGATTTGCTAAGCCATTCGTGTCAAAATACTCGAATTTTTCTTTCGGATTCCTATGATGCCGTCGAAATATTGTTTTTGAATATTTTGGTCACAATCTTGGCCCACACCAAAAATATTATTAACTAATAATATATTTCCGAATTCGTTACGATTTCTATACGAGTGGTTTAACAATATTGAAGCCATGCTATTTTCTGTGGTGGAGCGCTTTTGCGCCCGCCCCACCGGTGACGCTGTAGAGGTCAGCGATAGACCAACAGCACCTATTATCCTTTCTAAGAAAAAAAAACATGCTATTTCAAGATAGCAAAGTCAAATAAGTCCATTCGTTATGATAGATAAAACCTACGGAAAAGTCCAGTCAAAACCTTTACATGAAACTGAAAAAACCCCACTAAAACGGGATTCTTCTCCGACATCAAATTTTCAGCGGTCGTCGTATCAAAGGCCGATTCATGTACAAACAAAGTAAAGCAGGGTCCACACGCACCGTATGTAAGCAAGGTTAGTGCGTTGTAGTTCTGGCCCGGCCATGAATTAAATATGGCCACCGGCATGGAAAATGCCCGATTGCGTGTGTTGGAGATGTAGAAATTTATGAAGTTGAAGGTGGCTAAATAAATTCAAGATATTTCATTGTGTGGTATTGATAATTAACATACATTGTTTATATCATTTGGTCAGTTAGCACTGCTCTGATTAAATTCTAACTTTTGTGCTATATATTTCGGTCTTGCTGAATCTTCAATAACACTTTAAAATGCCTTTTTGTGCCTTACGCTGATCATTTTGAACTTCTCAACTTCAAAATATCCAGAACTTTGGACGCTTTGTTGAGTCAAAACTGATGCCAAGAAACTCGATATTAATCGTATGAGATAATAATAATAATATATTCGGGACAATTCACACAAATTACCTAGCCCCGAACTAGGATATCCTGTACTATGGGTACTAGACAACGGATACATAGATACACATATTACATCCATGACTCGGAAACAAACATTTCTGCTCATCACACAAATGATTGCATCTAGCGGGCTTCGAGCCTGCGATCGTCGGTTGACTAGTCAGGGTCACTAACCATTCTGTGCCAACCGATCGTCATGATTGTCAGATGAATCATTTATTCACTTCTGCACGGCTGCTGAAGTTTTAGCAAGCCCAAGTTAAGTTCTGCATGGAGTGCAGTAGCCACCCGTGGAACAGCTATATATCTGGTGCCCCAGGTGGCGTTCTCAACTCTGTAGAGCGTTGTACAAGAAAACTAAATAAACTGATAAAGCGTTGGATAGTTGGAGAGGGAGGGTTGGATTTTCGTAGCTATCTCATCGTCTCTACTATTGGGATGCGCCCTTCTTCCTCTTTTCATCTAAGGACTACGAGACGCGGGGAGACTCATTCCATCAACACGCTTAAACATTCTACCGGTCCATTAAAGCGTCTTACCGACTTTTATCATTCGGACGACAGTGAAACCAGGTTATATGTTTCCATTCAAATAAATAATCTAATCTCTTAAAGTCAGTTACAGTGAATATACATTTAACGTCAAGGGTATGGGCGATCGCATCTTCTCTTTCCATCTCGCGAGATGCCTTTAAATGGTAAATCTATTCACATATAAATATACAGCAAAAAAATATTAAAATATTTTACTTATCCCAAATTGGAATAAATTAAGTTATTGTGTTCATTTACTTTGTTTGTATATATATTATATTAAATCTATGTAGATGTGTGTATGTATTGTATTTTAATATATTTGTATATGTGTAGTTGTTGTTTAAGTTAGAACTAGATTAGTTGTTTAAGTTCATGTACCTTTTAGAATTATTTATTTTTGTTTATTATTGAGCACCACCGTCCATGACAATTAAATGTATGCCTCTCCATTCAACGGTTGTCTGGAAGAAATTGCTTTAAGTGATAAGCCCGCCCATTGTACTCTATTTAGGTTAAATGTCTATTCTTGTCTATGATTTATTTGGTGTATAATAAAGCGTTTATCTACCTATCTATCTACAGCCCTCTGAATGGCTTTGACGGCGATGACCATCTTTATGCATCTGTTATGTCAATCGAGGGGACTTTTTCGTACCGGTGAGGGTTGGGAACTTGGGATGCATCAAAATGTGACCTACCAAAATCCAGTCATCTATTATCAGAAAATCTTAGCAGTAAAGAAACAAAATCAATTAAATTGTACAATGTCTACCGATCAAAAGTAATTTTCACCCAAACTTTTCCACTCACCTGCCAATAACCAAAATATCAACAATTCCACCGCACACCCCAGCGAGCGAAATGCAATACCAATCAACACATAAAAAATACAATTTCAATCATCACCATGTCATGTCCAATCCATTTCGCGAATCCAACGCGTTGCCATATTCAAAACAATCCACGGGCGAATAACCGATTCTCCGTCCCGCGGGTGTCGTTCACTGCTCGCTTTACTTTTTCACGTTATTCTGTGCGGAGCGGAGCGAAGCGTGCGGTACCCATTACCTAAGTGTTTATTTTTATGAAATGTGAGTGTGCGCTAAGCTTTACAATGCACGCGAGATTTTCGCGTAGGTAATGATTTTTCAGAAATGTCGTTGTATTTCTTTGTGAATGATTATGATTCATAGAACTTTATGTTTTTACTTGGGTATGAAGGTACGTCTTAGTCCTTTGGGCTACGTATGCATATAAATAAGCACAATGGCAGATCTATACTTAATCCCAATTTTCACATCGTAACGAAAAAGAAAACAAGACGAAAGTAGTGTTATGTAAATAATCAAATAACGAAGATAATTATTTATATTATTAATTACTTAAACTTATTTAAATTGTAGCAGTACAGAGATCAGATTTTACAAATATATCAGATTTTTCAAATATATCAGGTTTTTCAACCTATAAAACCTGTAAATATATTCTGTTGTACCTTAGAATTATAAAGAAAATCATTGGTTATGGTACCTTGTAGTTACATTTACATCCATTCATAATAAGCTAGCTCAAACAAAATGGCTAAGGAGATGATTCTCAAAGATGTTCTCCTTTGAAATCGTACGTTCTGCAGGCTGGGTTTTAACAACGTTTGTGGCGATTTGAATCTCAAAGATTTCGAATTTAAGTTTCGCAGTGCTTCAGGCTCCTAAGAGTTGGTCCAAGTGCAAAATGACTGGAGGAGAATTTTTGTCCTTATTTATGGTATGACACCCAAACAGACAGTCCACTGCATCCATCATGGGTGAGTCTCATGCAATAGGTCTACGTAATCGTAATCATAATGGTCATTGCTAGTTAGTCTTTTCTGACACACATCACATTAATTCCTTATAAAGCAATAGGCTACTTAGACTAAAAATAATTTTAAACATAATCATATTATAGGTACAATGTGTCTTAACACAAGACTTGGAGACAAGAGTGCGTTTATTGCATTTTTTTAAATATAGAAAAATCAAAAACCAGACTGTGAATCAAACTAAAAAGAGGCAAATAAATTGTTGTTTTTGAAATATAAGATGCAGTCGAAGGCATGAAGAGTTAGCTCGCCAGGTTCTGATCCCGTCAAAGAAGAAATCAAATGCATGATGCCTCCGACTGCATGTTATATTTCAAAATCAAATATCTAAAGCTTGTTTGCCTATTTTAGTTTGATTCACAGACTGGTTTTTGTTTTCTTGTAATAATTTATTTGTATATTATACTTTTAGTTTAAATTTATAAGATTAGTGAGAATGGTTGCTAACCAACTTTAAACCGTTATAGATCCTAAATGGTCATTCAAAACGAAAAATGATAACACAACCCAAAGATGATTCTCAAATACCTATTCAATGATATCCCACTTAACATAGTTCGTCAACTTTCAGTTATTTTCTTTTTCACAATATGGCGTCTGGATGTCATCATTTTGAATTTTAATTACTGTGATTTTTTAGTAACATTTGCAAGATTAAGACAAATCGACTGACGTCAGAATCATCAAAATCGGTCCACGCGTTTGGTCTATATAGTACCACAAAGGTACAGACATACATACATACATAGGCTGATAAACACATTACCGGGTCTTTGCGTTGCGCAGTCCGGTAAAAATATGTTCAACCCAGGGCAGCTATTTAACTTTTTGGAGTATTAATTTGATTGTATTCTATCATTGTAATAATATTTATAGTCATGTCAGAGGCTCTCGGGCGGCCTGACAAACTCTCACACTCTGGTGTCAGCACTGCCTCATATGAAAAACAAACAAACAAACATCATTAATATCTACGGAATTAGAGGCATTGAGGCATTTCCTTTAACAGGGAAAATTAATATTTTTATATTGGCCATATTATATTGGATACAGTTCGGCACGTCCACCTTTGTTCTTTCCGTTACGCCCAAGAAATGAAAGAAAAAGTATATCTAAAAACATTTAAAAAAATACTTTTATGCAGTCATCATGAAACTTAGAACGGACTATCAAAATTAAATGCATATACAACATTTCGTGTCTATGCTTTTAATCGTTGAGGACTTCCCTAATCAGGAGCCAACCCGGAGTGCAGGAACTATGTCGTGGTAAAACTTCAAACCAACTAGCATAATATAATGCATACACAAAATTCCATGTCTGTGCTGTTGACCGTTCAAGAGTTCTATCTGGAGCTGATCCAGGTTGTCGATTCATGTCATGCTTACCATAAAAATGCATTGTCATCGGAACTGAGCCTACATACAAAAATTTTACTCCGTAGGATAAGAGGAAGTGGTTCTAATACAGCTTGCAAGATTTGACCTAAACAAACATACAAACAATGCAAGCTAAAGCTAAGCTCTTGTCTAGATATTATGTAAGAGAAGACGAGATACAGCACAGTGAAGCCGCTGAACGCTCGTATCATGCACCAATATTCAACCAATATTCAATTCTGATACCCTTTGAAATATCATCTTTATGTATTAGCAGTCAATCTGCCCCGATATCTGACGTTGTGGAATACGTTTATGAGGCCTTTCTGACCACAGCTGAGTAACTAGTTGGTTAAAGTTCCAGTTGTATGTAATTTAGGTATGTAGCTTAGAAAAACTACCTATTTTTCTAAGGTGGGTCATCATCATCATCATCATCATCATTTCAGCCTTTAGAAGTCCACTGCTGAACATAGGCCTCCCCCAAAGAACGAGCGATCTTGTGCCACCTCCATCCACCGACTTCCTGCGATGGCTACAATGTCGTCGGTCCATCGTGTAGGTAGGTACATTCATACAAAGTGAGAGAATCCAACGATATAGTCATAGATTCTGCACCGATGTCGTTTCTAAGTTATGTTAGTCTCTGTGCTTCGGAGGGCACGTTAAGCTGTCGGTCACGGTTATTAATTAATAGCAGTCGATAAGACTTGTCAGAGGCCCTTGGGCGGGCTGAAAAACTCTACATCATAGGCCAGCTGAGCACTACATCATACGACAAGCAAACAAGCATACAAAGTGTGTCTCACGTTCAAAGTGTCTTCTATATTGGAATAGATTGCATGCATGCTCATAAGTTTAAGGCTTCCGTATACCAACAAGGAATTTAGAAAAAAAAAACAAGAAATAATATGTACAGTGCTACCAACTTATCTGTGGACTGAATGGTGGCGTGAGAGTTACAACCAATCGATAAGTAGACCAATCAAAAAACAGAAAAATACAGAAAATATGAACATCATTCGTGGCGGCTGTAGTTCCTTTTTATGCCACTTCACAGATAAGTTGGTTACACCGTAGCATACTTACTACCTCCAAGCTGCAAGTCAGACAAATGATAAATTTAAATAATAAAAGTAAGTAAAATAAAAACAAAACACGCCAACAATAATTATCCAAATTGAACTAACAATTGCTGTATGGACAACAGCAAGAAGGTTTAAAAAAATACAACAGTGTACACCGCCAAACAAACGAGAGAAGCATAGCGAATGGCAGCTGTGTATGTGTGAGTGAGAGGATAATTTGTGGTTAATACACAATTTCATCACAAAAGACTGCACTGTTATATGATTTTCCGTGAGAACTTGACAAAATTAACAAGGTCGAGATCTTGCTGCGATGTAGCAGCCGATCGGCATAACATGGTCCATGTGGATGCGTGAAGCGGCATGCGTGAGCGGATCGGCATATCATGGGTTCATCACTTTCGATTTGCCCTAGAAACTTGTAAATCAGCCTTACTGCTGGCTTCCCCGACGCAACCGCCTGTGATATCGCTTACGAACTAGATGTGCTATACCTACCTCCTTACAGCGATATAACATTATCTTCACCGAAATGGTACGTTAGAACCAAAACTGTAATCTCATACATTATTCCCGTATAAACCTCACGGAGCAGATTACTTCCCGAAGAGGAATAAAATCACCATAAAGTGTGTGTAGCTAAACACTCGCGCGATTTGTTGCGAGATTAAACTGGGACTGTATTTGTTATGTAGGCATACATATATATATTTATTTTTGTGTGATGCCGACACCCTTATATTGTTATACACCCAGATAGGGTACTTAGTTGTTTTTAAATACGAGATGAGCGAGGAGGATTATAAAAAGTAATAAGAAACAGTTATAATTCTTTGTTTCTTTTAATTCATCCAATTACAAACATGCAAATTAATAATTATAAAATTTGCGAATATGTGCAAACGTGACCAGCGCCAGTGACCTTACTTCTAACCTACAATTGCAATAAGCATAGTTTAGTTTATTGGGATTACTCTTGTTTGTAATTGGGATTACGCAACTTGTCTACTTCCATGCATTTTCAATCAATAGTTAGCAATTTAAAGTTGTCACGTACCGATAAAGAAAATGAAAAAACAAGGGCGAAATTTTATGTGATAATTCTTGCAGCGTCTTGAAATATCATTTCTACAGAACTTAAGTAATTATTTTTCTACGTTTTTTCAACATAGTATGTAAGCTAGTAAAAGCCTGGTTAATAAATCAATTAAAAAAAACATTAAATTGAAACTTCGTTTCCTTTCTACAATGTTTTACCGGCCTTGTTGCCTGCCCAACGGGTGAAAAAAAAGCTAATACAATGACGTTTCCGGTTCATTCGTCAAAATCGTCAAAACGGTATACTTCCCACCCAGTTTTTTAAAACAAAGCAGGTTGAATTACGCTTACTTACCACCTGTTTTTTTTAAGCCAAAAGGAAGAGGAATTACGTTTACTGGCGTTAAACCTTTTATCAGTAAGCGTAATTCAACTTCCAGAACAACAGAATATTACTATAGACTAAATGGTACGTCTATATAAAACCTATAAACAAAACATGATAGCAAAGAGAATACAATGCATTATAGTTTATGGAGGAAGTAAGTGTAAGGAATTATTGTTGGGTTATAGTTGTTATTATTTAGTGAATTAGTAGAATTGTTGCAAAATATTTGTGCTAATATTGGAAGTCTGTTTCCCTGCACAGTGAAACAGTAGCAACATATCTAAACATATTGTTTTGTAATCTAACTAGGCAGTAACAGATTGAGAATAATAATTATTCAAAAGCCTAGTCTGTTACATTAGGTAGGTAATTGAATAGAAACAATATCTTTAAACATTATATTTATCACGCATAGGTAAGTACTTAATTGCCTACCTAATTAAAATAAAATAATTAAAATCTCTAAGACTTGTTTAAAAAGTCGTTAACAGTAACATAACCTACAAAACTTTGAAGCCCAATAACAATTATTCCTGGTCTCCCCAATAAAAAAAACTACTAACAACCTCAGGAAATGATGCTGAATTACTAGCGATATTTTTTCCATGAAGACGCCGTGAATTTTACTGACATAAAAATATGTATGGGAGTTTGCCATGTTATTTCATAGCATTCGTTTGACTTCAATCAGAAACAGGATTTCCGTAATAGGAACCTAGGTACATTAAAAAATATGTACATAGTTACCTACCTACACATTTAAAAGGTCTAAATATAATGCATAATAGTAATGTACGTAATTACCAAAGTTGTACCATCATTGGCATCTCATTCCACCCACTGCGGGGTATAATATAAGCCTCCAATCTTCCTACCCCTTACTACAATCAACGCTGTCCTGAGCCACTTTGTATCGTTATTATATATCTAATCGTTTCGAGAAATCTATTCCGGATTTTCATTTTTGCAGTTTGTGCAAGTATGTACATACAAACACTTCTGCATAAATTTATGAATGGGTGTTATGTGTTTTCCACGAGGAAAAATAAACTTAAAAGTTCTGGTATGCGGATACCGAGGTTTGTACTATTATTTATTCTGTGGCTTCACATAATCCAAAGGTAATTCCTCATCGGAAAGATCATCATCTCTAACTGGCCATCTCTAAACGACACCCCGTAGTCACTCCACCCCAATTAAACCTTAACCCTTGGCAGCCGCTGTGGCCACTCCGTCCGGTAACAAGCCGGTGTCTATCCGAATTAGCGCGGGCCATAACTATCGGACCCACCTCGGCCGTAAATTAGACGGTGCTTGAGTACTACATGGGTTGGGTGCGTTTCCGCTGTTGGATCCCCCGATATTTTTAACGGGGACTCGACTCTGAATGCACAACATTAGGTAGGTACCTTAAATATCTCTAGTCACAGGCAATGGGCAAAAAAAAACTAAGCGAAAAGAAGCGACACGTTCTCGCGAATATGTGTGGGTGAGACGGAAGACGTGCGTAGGCGGTAGTTGAGCGGGGCGTGCTTTGTGTGAAACATCGGGAGCGCGGTCTCGCACGTACAGTGCAGTGTCAACAAGTGTCGTTGACACTGTACTGTACGTGCGAGACCTGTGCCTTGGGCCTTTCGAGTACCTCGTACTTTGTCGCGCACTGAAAAGTAAATGTACAAATAGTGCGAAGTGGGCATGAAATGACGACGGGGTAGGAAAAACGTAAAAAAAAGTTGCTGTAATACCTTGAGTTTGGAGGGAGATGCACGGTCATACAGGCTTTCATTGAGATACTTTTTAAAAGCCAAAGGAAATAGTTTCAAACCCGGTATGTTTATATGTTTGCTACACTAAACTCATTGCAAAAGACTGTACATAGATATACTTGTTTGTAGCCGATGGTTGATGTTGGCTCTGTTGGACCATCACATGTGTATCAAAAACCGTGAGTGAACAATGGAAACGAGCTATAAAGCATGGGCCATAGACTTTTAATCAATCTGCACGAGCGGTGCGGGAGTGCAAAAATGGCGAAAGGCTGCGGGCCTTAATTAAAACCATAAGGAAAATTCGCTCCATACGTTTGTTCCGGTGGTCTATGACATTTCGTTTTTTTTTCTGGCCGGATGCATGGCCTGTTCTGTTGTTATTGTGGCGGGAAAATTCGACTTATTTTTCTTTTTTTAGATTGTTTGGACTGATCGTGTCTGCGTAGGGTTTTAGTAAAATTTTAGAAACTCGTGCGATGTAGTAAATTACAAAATAAATGAAAAATTCCAGTTGGTTTTAATTCTATTTTTTTTTAACATAATTTAAACCTACTCTTACGACACCCAGCACCAGACACCGTGATGGAACGAAATAACTAAAAGCGCTGTTTTATTTTTATACCTATAGCACTAGGGGGTAATATGTAATATATAGAAATGAGGGGCAGGAGTTGGGGGAGGGAAGGAGGGGAGGGCTGCCCCTGGTACCCCTCCTCCCGCAGGCGACGGTTAGTTTATGAGACTTCGGCGCTCGCTCGGCGGACGTTAATGTGGGGATATTCAGTAGCCCCCTTTAGCCCCTTTTGCCCCTTTTTGGAGGAAGTACCCCCTAATCAAAAATCACCAACGAGAAAAAAACTATAAAGTCGTAAAACCTGTATACAGTTTCGTCCAGATCGGTTGTAAAATACGCCCTGTGGAGGAGTACCAAAAAACTAACAGAGGAAAACAAATTGATTGAACTTGAAGCAGAGACGCTTGGCTCAATCGGTGAATTATTTCCGTGCCTATAGTCATGGATCGAGAGCTATGTGTCACCCAATGTATTCATTAGCCTAGATTCTTAAAGGTTAATCAAATGGCGACAAGAACTTAATTTCACCACATACGTAGGTTTACCAGGAAAAAAGGCATTAATCTAGTCTTATTCCGCCTATAACAACGTGTAGTTCAAAAATGTCCTACGTTCCTTTCAGTTTCGGGACTTAAGGTTCCAGGCGCGGATCCAGCCCTCATAAAAGGTTGTGTGTGGTCACTCACAGCCATCCGAAAATCGGTCAAGTGCGAGTCGACATAATAGGTACAGTGCATTCCTACAAAGGAGATGTTTACAAAATATATGACGCCTGACCAACGTTTTGTACAGCCACGTGGGCAAAGCCGTGGGGCGAACACTAGTAAGTTAATAAACCCGTAGAATGTTAGTTTGTTCGCTCATGAAAATATCAAAAGTAAATGTGTATTTGTTTGCACATCACAGTGTCACATTTAGACTTTAAATTACTAAACCGATTTTGATGAAATTGATACAATTTCAAAGGATATCTAATTAAATTAAACGCTAGTATACATTTTACATTAAATATTTTTATGGTGCTTACATAAATTACAAATTCAAGCTTACGTATCTTTTTCGCAAAAATGTGATAATTTCATCGATATCCAGGTTAACATCTTTGTGTCCATCGTCGTTGGCGAGCAAGAATTCAAACATTTTTAGGCAATATTAGTTAATGATGTAAAAGTGTTTTTAAACCCATTATCTACCGTATGGAATGATAATAAGAGCTGTTTTTTAGTATTTCCGATAATACAACAATGTCAGAAGTACATAACTACTTATCAAGCAAAAAATCAGTATATCAAAATCATAGATCATTTCTTACTGTCGTTGATCAAAATTAACTAACGATACTCGAGTAAATTATGACAATATTTTTACTAACTTTTTATCAAATACTGGGCAGCACTGCGCTATTAATGGCTCTTATTTATTTCGGAAAAACTTTGAATAAAATGAAATTATGTGGTTCGGTAAGTCACCAACAGATTTTAAGTAATTTTAGTGTTAAAGTTTTCGTGAACCTGATACATAATTTAAAATATCACTACCGGCTTTGACTCACGTGTATATAGTCGAAAACATCGACCTAGGTTTCGAGCGTATCCGACGCTCTTCTTCAGGAGTTCACGCCGCTAGATCCCGACGTGCATTTTTTTTAGATTTAAGGTAATTTAAGTATATGAAGGTAACCACACGTTTTTCAGTCTTTACGTTCTCCAAAATAGAAAGTTTATTAATTAAAGCAAAACCAACTCAAGTTTATGTTGTTGAAAATGCTAGATTTAACTATCATACTTTTTATTTTATATCTCAGTAACCTTAAAAATATTTAAATAATTTATTCATTATTAGGCTGCAGGGTAAAAATTTCAATATTTTGTTCATAGAAACCATTTTTGTAACCTTAAGCGTTGATCAGTTATGCCGATTATAACAACATAAAAACTTTAAAACGCGATTATCTACAAACTAGCTTTTTGCACTTCTAATAACTTCTCGCTCGCCAACGACGATATTTAGGAGAGCTTGCCCAGATAATCTCTCCTGTGCCATTGAGGCACGCAACCAAGTGTTTACTCTGCGAAGAGTAGAAAATGATATCTCTGCGGTAGCTATGCTGACCGGGAGAGTTGTTAGTTTTATAAAGTTATGTTACAAATGTTGGTCGCATGCTTCAACGAAATAAGCTAGGTACCGACTCTGTATAACGGAATTGTTTTCACTTTCTCTTTTTCCATCCAGAGTCGATATTCATTTATTACAGTTGATTCTCTGGTACATCTGGACCACTTTTTTCACTGTCTTGATATCGATATCCCAGTCCCTAACATTTAGACACACACAACATTTAGTTTAGGTAGAAAACTCCCAACTGAAATAGGTCGAGTACCTCCGGAGACAATCTCTGCCCTAAATCATTAAAAGCGGAATCTAATAGAGGTATGTAAATTGATTTCCGAAAGTACTCTTCTGCCGACTTCGCATTAGAGCGTGAAAGTGTGAGGTCACAAGTCTATGAGGGTTGTGGGCTTGCCCACTTTGCCCACAACGGTGGATCCGCGCTTGTAAGGGTCCTAAGAAGAACCTCCACACTCCCCTTTAGTCTTACTAAAGCCACCACGAGCCTGGCACTTTGAGCTCTTTTCATTTACACATTGGGTCTTGGGATTATATTCTGTGGCATTTCATTCCAAGTTATTAATTTTGTATGCCTTATTTCCAGATTTCCCTATTCTTTCTAGACATAGTTTATTATAGGTTTGAGGGTTTCTGCCAGTGGCATTACTTCGGTACAGCCAGCCCGTGCCTCTAATAATGTTGGTTGGCTTTCACTATTATTTCAATAGTATGGAACAGACTCACCAAATTCACTGCCGGTTCCTTCCTCGACCTTCACCATACTCGGTAGGGATCTCGCACCAGCCTTCTCTTCTGTCACAAAAGTTCTGTGAGTCCTGTTTGGCGCCAAGATTATTTCTCCTTGGCACCTTCGTTAGTTCGTTCACTTTCCATGCCATCGATATGTGTATATGGCTTCACATTCATTATTATTTCAATAGTTTATATTTTATAAGCCTTTGTGCGTACGGTGCGTACATTCTACATTCTCGGTCACAACTACCAGGCAATCAGCGCCGCTAAAACGCATATTTTTTCTTTTTCGGAGCTTTCTAGTCTGTCTAACGCCGCAAGGCAAACTTTTCATCGCTTCTTTTCTCAGGAAGTCAAATCAAGTTCTTTTTTCTTTTCTTTATGGTATAGCATGTTAAATCATGACTCCAAGTGAGATTTTGTTATAAATCCCGATTAAATAGAATGTATTGGGTACAACGCCATCTGGCGGGGAGGAGCGTCTTCTCTATTAGGTCAATGTGTGTTTTCTCCGTAAGTGGAAGCCAGACGCCAAGTTTGGAAAAAACGGCGAACGACCATTCGCGGCGCCACTTTCTTCGATGAAGGAACAATGAAAGAATTTCTTTGTTGAAGACAGATTGATGATTTCGCCTATCTAAGAATCAATAAATAATGGTTGAATTTGCCTCTGCGAGTGGAAGGGTAAAGTTTTCATCTCATGTCTCAAAATGGTTAAAATGGTAAATCCACGCAGCGACAGCTAGTGCCAAGAGGCGTGAACTAGAAGGAAGGTGTAAACGATGCGGAAACCTCTGTCGGGAAGTAGCAAAGCTTTTGAGTGTTACTATTATAATGAACGTTCCAGGAATGTTTCGGGCTCTGGATAGCTTTGGACGGGGGCCGGAATGTTTAAAAATCCGGAATAAGTCGCATCTTTGAGTTGGCTACAAATCGGAAATTCAGATGGCAGCAATTCATATGTCAAAAATAATTTACACCTACAAATCGCTTGCGATGGTCACACCATGGAATGTTTTGACGTATCGAGTATAATACACTAAAGTTCCAGAGAGATGGTTTTTTTTTGTATGAAGTTTAAGATGTAAACAACCGGATGCTGATTGGAATGTACCAGAGCTGGCTGGAGGACAGTGACCTGTATAGCTAGGCCGACAAGGTCTGATTTACGATGCAAGCTACAGAGTAGTTTCTAGAGATTTCTGGATAAGCGGATGTTCGATTTCGGAGTAGACTGCTACCCAACGTAAAGCCAGTCTTCATATAAATACAAAAGAGAAGTCAGCGGGGACCATTTAGAATACGGACGTTGAATTTAGTTTGTTTCACATAATTGGCACGTGATTGAGATCGGCGCAGGTGAGAAAAATTGTTTGTTTCTGGGATTCCACTAGCTTCTGTGCGTAAGCGACTTTGGTTTACGAATTTTAAATTCACAGGCAACAGAAGAACACGCAGTCTCTTGTGTGGACAAAACGACCGAAACCGTGACTGCTCTGTAACAGGCAAAATAAGTATACGAGTGCAAAAGCCAGGTTAGTAGGATTTCCCGTGATTCAAGTATTGTACTAATGAAATATCTGTTTTGATTTTGCACCGCGACTATCTAAGGCGGGCATCTCGAGACACATTTAAACACAGAGGAACGTGGGTTTCAGGTTAAAATCGAGCATCAACGGACGGCCGCTGCCGTCACCATTGCGAGCTGCTGTGCGCCGATCTCCCGGGGCTCACCACCGTTCGTGGAAGAAGCTGATCTCCCGGGGCTCACCACCGTTCATGGAAGAAGCTGGCCTCCGAGGGTCTCCAGAAGGTCTCCAACACACCACCTGTCCCGTAGAAGACACCGACCGAGAGAGACACCAGGCACCGATCGTGGGAGACACTGAAACCGTTCGAGAACAGCGGAAGGCACCGTTCGTGGAGAGCAGGAGGAGCTGAACGAGTGAAGTAAGGAGGCTATCCGCGGCGGCACGCGAGACGACGGTACGGCGCGGCGTCCCGGGAAGCTTCCAGGTTGGTCCACTCCAAATCATTTTGAGTCAGCGAGCTACGGTAGTGAGGGAAGCCTTCGCCTACTTGCGTGTTAATATACTGTTGAAAGATACTTTCTGTTTTAGAGTTTGATATCCCTCTGGGAAACACAATCTTACACACACACACACACACACACTCCTGTTTGCACAAGTTCTCTTTTAATTTAGAACGTTCTTAGGCATAGACAAGACTATTTCGTTGCGTTGTGACCAATACATGATGAACTGCTGAGCACCGTCTCTCTAAGTTTTTACTAGCCTAGGTTACTGCAGTTCTATTGTAAATTCATATCGTACAGGCCGAAGTTATATACTATAATATATATGTTTGAGAAAATTGTAATCATATTTGAGAATTTATTATAAGATCTTGCTGTTTAGAAATATTTTGATGCAGAACAAACCTAGTTAAGTGAAAAATACTTCGTTTTGAATTCCTCAGTAAAGGGGAGAGTACCAAACTTTGATAACTCATGTGTGTTTTAATTTCTATTTTTGTAATAAAGCCCTTTGTTATTGAATTTACCATCTTGTTTTAATTACCTCGCCTTTACCTGAGAAGAAGGTCCGTTTCCTTAGCCGGGCAACGGTCCTTTCAATTGTACCTTCAATTTTTTTCCGTTATTTATAAGGTTAAAAACATAGATTTTATAAGTACAACAAGATACCTACATAGTAGGTGTTTCGTACATACTTCCCACTTAAATAAGTGAAAAATTCCACTCAATGCTCGATCCTCCCGCCAGACGCCAATGAACAGAGTCGGTGCGAATTCATTTAGAAAAAAAAAACGAAAATTATTTTTTGTGCCGCCATTACAGCTGTTTCGGGTTTGCCAAGGTCATTAATGCTTTTACCCATGTTTTTAGCTACGCAAAAATGAGGGTTGATAAAAAGAGTTTCACTAACTTAGATTTCTACAAAGTAACGTCTAATTATATTGAATCTTATGAATATAATGTTGTACCCACACAAATATAAAAAAGGGAAACGTTGTCTGTTTGTTTGTTCGTTTGTTGGTTTGTTTGTTGCCGGAGCTTTCACGCGATTACGGCTTGGCCAAATTTAATGAGAATTTGTGTATATGATGTAAACCATAGATACCACAGGATGCCTTTTGTCCCCGAAAATTGTACTTGCGGGCAAAGCTGCGGGGCAAAGCTAGTAAAATATAAAAGCGAAATACTACGCACTGATAATACACAAAATCTTAAAAAATTACTTAACCTATTGAACTGAAATTAGGCAGGTAGGTACAACGTAGGTATTTTATAGGTAGCAGATGTCAATCAAGAAAGGATTTTGCGACAGGGACGAATTAAGGGAGTCTAATGGCGATTGAATGATTATATGTTTATTTTTTGCTGTATAGGCATGAAATTTGGTATTTAGGTTAATAATGTAAATAAATAAATACATTGATAAGTTTTTTCGACAGGGACGGATTAAGGTGGTCCAAACATGATTTCAAAATACAATGTGTAAATGTTATCAGCTGAACAGATTTTTATGAAAAGTTTTACATAGATACTTTGGATCCTAGAATAGAACATAGAATACTTTTCATCATTGTCCAAGCAGGTAAAACCGTGGGCCACAGGTAGTAATATTGTCCTTAAATATCTCTAGTCACAGGCAATGGGCAAAAAAAAACTAAGCGAAAAGAAGCGACACGTTCTCGCGAATATGTGTGGGTGAGACGGAAGACGTGCGTAGGCGGTAGTTGAGCGGGGCGTGCTTTGTGTGAAACATCGGGAGCGCGGTCTCGCACGTACAGTGCAGTGTCAACAAGTGTCGTTGACACTGTACTGTACGTGCGAGACCTGTGCCTTGGGCCTTTCGAGTACCTCGTACTTTGTCGCGCACTGAAAAGTAAATGTACAAATAGTGCGAAGTGGGCATGAAATGACGACGGGTAGGAAAACGAGTGGTAAAACTCCGACAAAAACGCGTGCTGTGCACGGAAAAAATCGGTAACTTATCGAGAGCAACAGAGCATTCGATAGCCTCGATATTATTGTCATTTAATAATGTTGTATCGTAAATTTAGGAGTATAACGTTTTAGGTAGCTCGTTTGGTTCAAAACTATTGTATAATTTGTATTTAGGTGATGTAGCACGATGCAAAGTGGTATCATAGCTTGGAGACAAAGACGTCACCAAGAAGAAATTGACGAGCGTGAACACCTCGCTTTGTCACTTAAAGTAGACGTATGTTACATTCACTGCGGGATGCATCGAAAGCATTCACATCCTCTACCTAAGTATTTATCGGTAAGAATCGACTAACGCAAGATCTTACATTGGCCCTGGTAGAGGCCATATAGGCCTGGGAAGGACTTTAGAATTGATATATCTCTATATGTACTTAGGGGAGGGGATGGGGTTGGGGGGGTTGGGGAATGACCCTCCCCCTGTAAGGGAGGGTGGCGGAAACGCATATTTTTTGACAAAGCAAAATAAATATTTGATGTTATGGAAAAACGTGAAGTTCTCAAAGCTAAAAAAAAAACACGAAGGTAAAGGCAGGAGCTCGCTATGCTTCGCTCCCACTTTCGTCTCCTAACCTATCACGGCCAAGTCGCGATTCCGGCTAACGCCTTGAGCGGTGGATAATGATTTTATACGAACTGAAATTATACAGAGAAAAAATGCATTATTCTATGAATATTTTACTAAAAAACATGTAATAACGAAGCGCCACAACAAACAGCTGTCCATTGCTGTCAAAACACGTAATGAAGAGCGAATTTTCCCTTCATTAATCATTCAATTCATTAAGTACGCTTTTTCATACTTAGCCTCAAGTATGTTTTTGCTTTTTCTCAAAAATTACGGGTTTCCGCAGCACCCCCTTACAGGGGGAGGGTTATCCCCTCTTTCTCTTCTACCCCTCACCTCACCTCGCCTAGGTACTTAGGCGAGGTGAGGTGATATTTGACCTACCACTTATGGATCAAAAAGGAGGGTAAGCTAGAGCACCTTCAGGCCTATCAATGTAATGTTACGTATGTTCAACTATTTGTAATAGTTTAGGAGTTACAGGATATTATAGTATTTTAGCCCATTCTAGATTTCATTAGAAATTTAGTAATTGTGACCAAACTAATAGCTCCAACCTTGTTTTTTTTTTCTTGTGGGTAGTATAATAATGGGTCTATAAAATAAATAAATACTCCGTGTTAAAATTCACAGTTTTTGTGAAAAAACCTAACCATTGAAATTTTTACTTCAACCAAAATTGTCTTTTCCACTTTTAATGTCACTTTTTGCTGTGTTACCCTAAGTTTAGGGCAACTAAATGTATTGGTGTCTTTTAGGCATAAAATTTGAGATGTTTTTGAGATATTAACTAAAACAATATATTGTTACTATTCAAAATTATAGCCCTGTAATTTTTGTATGAGATACATATTTCAATTGTTATGTGTTTTCACAGAATTTAAAAATGATGATGCAGTAGAATTTATGTATTTTAAGGACCCATTATTATACTACCTAGTAGGTAGGTAGGTAGGTAGTACCTACACAAAAAAAACAACGTTTGTGCTAATAGTTTGGTCATAATTACTAAATTTCTAATGAAATCTAGAGTTGGGCTAAAAAAATATATATCCCGTAACTCCTAAACTATTCCAAATCACTGAACATACATGGGAATTCAATCGATAGGCCTAGCGGTGTTCTAGCTCACACCTCATTTTGATCCATCGGTGTGAAAACATCCTATATACAGGTTGTCCCAAAAACACAGGGTGGACACGCGGAGGCTTTCCATAAAAACCAGATTCGTGATGCCTACTACTACACGCTAGTGAAAATATTTATGCACGGTGTTTGTATATGCTATAGAGCGCTAGGGATGGTGAGCGCAGCCAGTCTTAATGTTTGATATTTGCGTAAAACCTAACCTGATATCGCAAAATCAATAAAAATACAAAAGAAACATTTCAGTAACTATGATAATTATGGGTGTTACTTACAAAGATGGCAGACATGTTTTTTTTTAGTAAAGTTATGTGGGTGTCATTTTCAAGATTTCCCGGGAAGTTTTTTTTTATTTTATATTTCACTATTTAAATACAAGTCCACCATCTACGATTTCATCTCATTTTAATATTAAGCACCCGGAGAAAGCTATTAAACGACACCCCTATCATTTTATTAAAATGAAATCATGTCCGCCATCTTCAATTTGTAAATGGATGTCAGTTTCGTTATAGCCACGCCGAAAAATCTTAACAATGACACCCCTATAACTTTCCTAAAATAAACATGTCCGCCATCTTGGATTTGAAAATGGATGTCACTTTCGTTATATAACCAGTACATTATCGGGTGGCGATATATCTAACATTGCACAGTACTGAGCCCATACATGCGCGTGCGCGCGCGGTTAGCATTTGGAGCAATGAAACATCCCGAGAAACCTCGAAAACGACACCCACATCATTTTACTAAAAAAAAAACATGTCCGCCATCTTGGATTGGAAAATAGATATTTTTAAACACCCCGAGAAATCGAAATTTGTTAGATTGCTATTATGTATGCTGTGGTACTAGTTGTATTTTTTAGTAGTTAATAAACAAATTACTTGTACCATAGCTTTATATTTTGTAATTTCATCTTATATTTTTAAACTCCCAAACTATAAAAAGTGCTAATGTTTTGCATAATCTCTAAGTACTGGTATCACTCGTGCCAAAATGTGCCAAGAACCTGCTTCATAAATTGAAATGAGCTCAGTATTAAAATTTGGCCTCTGGATAACCTACTTGGTTACAAAGTTGTCAGCAAATAAACTTATTCCAGAATCGATTCATTAATTTTACGTTTTAAAATCGCATTTGCGTCACTATGGGAAAGTGAAGAAAGGATACTTTTGCAACCTTCTATCAAAAGACGATCAAAAGAGAAAAAACGTCCTTACATTTTCGACATCATCAACTAAGTATGACACGCTATAAAGCAGCCTGCATACTGTCCTGCTCCGAGGATTGACTATGACAAATACGAGAAACCAACGCTGGTGCTGTTTCCACTGTTTTCTTTTCAGGGCTTCAGTTTCTTGTACCTGGGGTGGGCTATGAAACCAGCGTTCCTGGGCTATGAAGTTGCGATGTTTTTTCTGAAACGGAGAAAGTTGAAGTAAGGTAGGTGTTGATAGTAGATAATAGTAAGTAATTTGTGTTTGTTCTGTGTGATTTCGAAAAGGAACATACGAAATTTAGATCGGCTTTATAGCGATAGTCTATTCCTCGAAGTCGAAGGGTCGTTTCTGCGAATGGTCAAAATTGCAAAAGCTTCTTACTGCGAAAGTAGTTTGCTCGAATATATTAATGTAACGAAAGATCTGTATTTTAGAGTTTTGTACCTAGGTATAGAACAAGCACAAATAAAAAAAAATATAACCCCCGAAATTACAGCTAAAAACTATCTCGATCACATTAGCTTTCAAACATTAAAAATCGGCATCAAAACTGGTCCATTCATTTGGGAGCTATGATGCCACAAACAAACTCACCCTCACACACCCACACACCCTAACACACAACCACCCACCCACCCTCACACACACACACACACACACACACACACACACACACACGCACGCGCACGCGCACGCACACACATGCACACGCACACGCACACGCACACGCACACGCACACGCACACGCACACGCACACACACACACACACACACACACACATACACACACACACACAACTTATAATACCGCCTCTCTTTTCGCGTTCTGGGGTTTAAACCATTCGATATCAATTCACGCCGGATTTGAAGGATTACAATATGTAATCTAATTAGTATTTTATGAAACAGTAATGTAATGAAAATAGTAATAAGATGAACGGGAAGATGAAAATAGAGATGAAAAGATGAGAATAAAGAATATGAAGGTTTTCAAAAACATTTAAGCTGCTTACCTAAGTCATTTGAAAAATCGATTGCGTTCAGCCTAAAATCGAAGAAATGTAAAAAATTACGTTAATATTGTACATTTGCGAAAACAAAATCTGCTTCTTAGAACGAACAAAAATTGAATATAATTCCACAGAAAAATTATAAAATATAAATTAATGTTGTGCTCTACCGTAACTTGCAAGTTTCCTGGCCCGCCACGTAAAGCAACCTGCCCACGGCTGCATCATTTGTCACCCGTCATCAGATCGTTTACTTGATAGTTTACAGATGTAGCGGACATTTGGGATGAGAAGACGCTGACCAATCTCGTGAGTGGACCATTTGGGCCAAACAGTGTATTTTTTGTTAGTAATATTTACTTTGACAGAGCCGGGAAGTAGATAGGTACGTACCTAAGACGGTACATAGGTACTTAGATAAGTCACTTTAAAAAAACCGTAGAAATTCAGTTAGGAAACTGACTCAGACGGTAAGTAGTCAAGTACAAAACCAGCAGTATAGACATAACCAAATAAATGCGCAGGGGAGTGAGACAGGGGGATGCTATATCCCCGAAACTGTTCACTAATGCCACGGAATAAATAATAGTACTACGTAAGGAATCTCATACCTACGATTTGCCGAGGTAATGAGGTTTACATATTTGTAGGGCAGGTGGCGCATTTCGTCGGTTCGGACTTGGTTCGGACTGAGCTTAGAGGTATAGGCACAGAATTAATAAGTATAGGTACTTGTCAAAGTATGTTTTGTTTGTTACACTATTTACATTATGTCTCATTGATGGCCCCGCAAATAAAATTATGTCACTTGCCCTACAGATATGTAAATCTCTTTATCTCGATTCGGACTAAGTTTAGAAGTTTACATGTCAGTAAATGTTTTGTTTGTTACACTGTTTAGGATTGATAATTCCACGTTTTATTGATCGCCGCGTGAAAAAAGAAATGCGCCGCCTACCCTAGGAAAATTGACATTAGAGTTTCCAACTTCAAAAAAATCTCGTCAAAATCAGTTCAAAACCGTCGGAGAAAACGGTGAAAATAAATATTAAAAAAACATACATGCAGACGATCGTACGAATTATAGAACCTTCTTCTTTTTGAAATACGCCGATATAGACACTCGTCTCGCTGCGAATGCGAACGAAGAACGATATCCTATCCACATATACGCGTGCGAGTGAGACAGTTGGGAAAGTTTTTGCAAATGAAAATATTCCGATCTGGTGTTTATATAGGTATGTAAAACCAATTTTTTTTTGAATAGTGTTAGGTACCAAAGAAATTACTTAATTCAAAAAAAGTAAAAATATAAAGTACCTACCTACTTAACTGCAGAATGACAATTACTTATTGTAGGTTACCATGCATAACATTTTGTCCTTATGGAATCCATAAAAGCTCCTATCCTTGTCATGTTTACTTGACAAACAGCCGTAAATAGTAGAAGAATACCCCATTTTTATCCGTAAAATAAGTTACTATAAAAACATTTAAAAAAAACAGTAGCCATTGTCATGATGAAACTTAGAACCGGCTATCACAATTAAATGCGTATACGGAATTTCGTGTCTATGCTGTTAACCGTTAAGGAGATCCCTAGTCAGGATCCAACCCGGAGTGCAGCAACCATGTCATAGTAAAACTTCAAACCGGCTAGCATAATAAAATGCGTAGGTACACAAAATTTCGAGACTGTGCTGAGTTTCTTTATCTGGAGGTGATCCTGGATGTCGATTTAGCCCCCCGATGTAGAACTTTTCGATAACTCAGTTGTCGATCGATATGGAGTTTTTTATTCTGTGGATTCGGTTTCGAATCGTTCAATTCAATACATTTTTCAGTCACTATATCGAATCGAATCGATTCGGTTCGTTCTCGAAAGGTTCACGGGAATCGGGGAGCAGGTCATGCTTACCATAAAAATGCATTGTTATCCGAACTGAAACAACAAGCAAAAATTCAACTCCATATGGTAATAGGAAGTGGTTTTAATTCAGATTGCAAGATTTGACCTAAGCAAACATACATATATACATACAAACATTGCAAGTTAAATAAAAGCATTTAAAAACAACAGCCTTGCTGCGTCGCCGGCCATGCGTCGTCGCGAAACGTGCCCGACATGCCCGTGTGGGTGGCGCGTCCCGTGCTCACTCAGCTCCTCGACAGCTCAGAATCGGTGGTGAGGTGAGGAAGCTCCGATTGGTGGGGTGGGGGGGGGGGGGGGGGGAGGGGGGAAATAAGTATAGAAACAATACTTAATTATGTATTGTATTTTTCTTATAAATAAAATAAAAAACTTTGTTAATAAAAAAAACGGATTATTAATTGTTAACGGACTGAGTTCTATTTATTTTAGAGAGATTAACCAGTTTGTCGCTGATGTCCATAGATTGTAAAATAATCAGAAACATAAATTTTGAAAAAGTGATTAACTATTTTGTCCATCTCAAATCTAGACGGTTAGGTACCGTAAAAACAAAAACAACATACAAACAAAGTTTGTTTGTATGTTTGTTTGTTTGTACGTTTCTTAGGCGCATCCTACAGCCTAAACGGCTTGATGGATTTTGATAAATGAGTTATAATTTTAGTCACGAGACTGGCATAAGATATATGAAAAGTTAAGAAAACTAATATGGCGGCTTATAGCTGCCATATTGTATTTTCGACGGAAAGAAAAATTGCCAAAACCTATCGAGTAAAGTACCAAAATGAAGGTCTTTAAAAGACCACATCAAAAAAATACCTAAACACTAGCAATTGTATGTCAAGCTTCTTACAAAGTTTAAAATTTTATTCAATAGTTTTGTCGGGTTTTTTGTTTTATTATAATAATGTTTACTTGTTATTTCTTTAGTCACATTAAATGAATAGATACACACCAATTTATAAAAGTGAAACGTTGTCTGTTTGATAGTTTGGGGAGCTTTCGTGCTAAAAGGGCTCATCTGATTTTGATGAAACATTGTAAATAGGTACTGTACAATATAGAGACCAACATAGGATACTTTTTAGCCCGGAAAATGGTAAGTTGTCACGGGAAAACTGGGAAAGGTCAATAACTCACTGTAAGGAACGAAATGGTATGTTGCCGTGGAAACGAAATAATACCAAGACTGACAAAAAAATTCAAGAGCGTTGGTGCTATACTTTTGCATTGGTTTTTAATATCCTAGATTCCTAGATGAACATAGGATGCTTTTTTCACGATGAACTGTAGTCCACGTGGACGAAGTAGCGGGCAAAAGCTAGTAATATAATATAATCCACAAAATTAACTCTTAGCATTCACAGATTAGTGCTTAAAAATCTATGTTGATTGAAGAGGTACCTATCCTTGTAGCTTTGAATTGGAAAAAATAGTTAATCACTTCTTCAAAATCTATGTTTTTGAGCATATAATATTCTATGGATATCAGCGACATACTAGTTAATCTCTCTTGAAGCATTGTACTTCTTAATTCATTTTTATTCTTTTCAATTTGGAAAAGGAGCGTTCTCCACTGCAGTTAGTTACCATAAAGCTTAAAAAGATTCTCAATGCGATTGCTACATTTGAAAATGTGTCTTCAATTATGTTTGCTTTCAAAACATTAAATAATTCCAATATACTATTACTTCTCTCATTTCCACTATGAACAATTTTCAAGTATTTTGTTAAATACAACAGATCTACTGTAATTAGTGTATCTGGCAAAGCTGAATACAGGGAAATTCCCAATCATCAAACCTGTAAATATTGAAGAAAATAATAAATTGCAGCACAAAATTCAAAATTAGATTTCAATTTAGAGTTACCTAAGTAATTATTATTCAAGACGAAACATGGTTAAATGAAGTACAACAATTTCTAAAATCTTTAGCCTCTCTCAGTGACATCAATTAACTTTTAACTTTCAAATCGTTATTTTTTATGGACATTGACATAAGTACATAATAAAATGCAAATAAAATATAAAATTGACGTCTCTTGCTTCAGTGCTATAGTAGCTACCTAAATATACATATTAAGCAGGTAGGTACCTAGTTGATTATTTTACCTAACTTCCTGATAAATATATATATAAGTTACTCACTTTAATTTCTGCAGGTATGGCGAAACATTTGTCGCTTCCATTCAAAAAACTTCCTATACCAGGCCTAGGCTCGTCGTTAGTAACGGTAGTTACTAGTTATTATTCTGTGTCGTTAGTACCGTTATATATAAATATCACCTCACCTCGCCTAAGTACCTAGGCGAGGTGAGGTGAGGGGTAGAAGAGAAAGAGGGGATAACCCTCCCCCTGTAAGGGGGTGCTGCGGAAACCCGTAATTTTTGAGAAAAAGCAAAAACATACTTGAGGCTAAGTATGAAAAAGCGTACTTAATGAATTGAATGATTAATGAAGGGAAAATTCGCTCTTCATTACGTGTTTTGACAGCAATGGACAGCTGTTTGTTGTGGCGCTTCGTTATTACATGTTTTTTAGTAAAATATTCATAGAATAATGCATTTTTTCTCTGTATAATTTCAGTTCGTATAAAATCATTATCCACCGCTCAAGGCGTTAGCCGGAATCGCGACTTGGCCGTGATAGGTTAGGAGACGAAAGTGGGAGCGAAGCATAGCGAGCTCCTGCCTTTACCTTCGTGTTTTTTTTTAGCTTTGAGAACTTCACGTTTTTCCATAACATCAAATATTTATTTTGCTTTGTCAAAAAATATGCGTTTCCGCCACCCTCCCTTACAGGGGGAGGGTCATTCCCCAACCCCCCCAACCCCATCCCCTCCCCTAAGTACATATAGAGATATATCAATTCTAAAGTCCTTCCCAGGCCTATATGGCCTCTACCAGGGCCAATGTAAGATCTTGCGTTAGTCGATTCTTACCGATAAATACTTAGGTAGAGGATGTGAATGCTTTCGATGCATCCCGCAGTGAATGTAACATACGTCTACTTTAAGTGACAAAGCGAGGTGTTCACGCTCGTCAATTTCTTCTTGGTGACGTCTTTGTCTCCAAGCTATGATACCACTTTGCATCGTGCTACATCACCTAAATACAAATTATACAATAGTTTTGAACCAAACGAGCTACCTAAAACGTTATACTCCTAAATTTACGATACAACATTATTAAATGACAATAATATCGAGGCTATCGAATGCTCTGTTGCTCTCGATAAGTTACCGATTTTTCCGTGCACAGCACGCGTTTTTGTCGGAGTTTTGGCTACTGCTGCAGCCACGGGGCATAAAATACCACAAACTAAATAGAGTATCTTGATTTAGTTTGTGGTTATCGAAAAAAATAAAAAAATAATCGAACGTTCGGTAATTAGGCTTCGATAAACTAAGTTCTGTGGCCCTATTACAGAACTTGGCTACAATCGGATTATCACTTTTTTCATAGCAAATTCGACTCTGTCGCAAGGCATTAGTGGTTGCGATACTGAGAATTCGATTGAAGCCAAGTTATGGAATCGGGCTACTGGATAGCGTTTGATAGTCTGGAATTTTGACGAAATTTTTGAATTTTTCCTTGTTTTCACAAAAATATTCTGGACACTTTTTCTACTAAACTGTGTTGATATTTTAATGCAATGTACAATTTTTCATGCATGATATTTAATCTATTTATTTTACGCTGAGGATGACAATGGTAAATTATTATTCTATAAGCATGTTCAATACAAAATGTGTGTAGAAATTGTAAAAAAGCTCTCTGAAGTTTCTATTACCCTTATCCACATTAGTCCCATAAAGATTCAATCTTTTTATGGAACGAGATCGTATGACACCCAGAATTATTCAAAATCATTTTTTTTCTTTCTGACTATATACATTTTTCGTAAATCTGTAATGTCTCTATAACCTATATATCTATAGTCTATAATATAATCTTGAATCTGGGATTGCTTAAAATCAGGGTAAAAGTTTTGATATGGCAGCACACCCACCTATCGTTCTATCTCACAAGTGGCATGACAACCAAATGTCTATTGGTTTCTCCTGTCTACGGGTTTGACAGTGGCTACATGTATTCAGCCAATCACAGTCCGAGTTTTGTAAGATTGCGCCAAACCATTGAGCAAGGGATGGAAAATAAGTTTGACGTGACCACAGCGACAAGAGTATTTTCACGCCAATCTGCAAGAAGTAACTATTACTTATTCTGTGCCTATGTATATACAGACCAAGGAAGTTGTATACTATTACCGGAAGGATCACTGGTACAAGAAACGCGGTCCAACAGAGACTAACTAATAAGAACCTGTGTCTCGTTCTAAAAGGGCGACCATAGTTTATGAACGAAACAGGACAACAGCTTTCATGCTTCAGGTTTTAGCCTCTCGTTAGAAAGTCTTCGTCTTTGAAATGTAAGCTGCATACCACAGAGGGATTAATCCCGAATCCCGAGTCCCCACCAATGGAAATTTCGGGAAAAGAACAATATTTTTTTTAAAATCAATAAACTTTTTACGTTTTTCCCCATCCGAGCTACTTATAACCTAGCTTTGGGGGATCTATGGGAAAAAGACTTAGTTATTTTTAACGAAAAATTACTTCGTTTTTTATTAAACTTTTATTTTTACTTCTACTCCTTTACAATCTAGATAACTAATACTGATTCTAGACTAGTAGTTTTTTTTACAGAAGTGATAGATCTCATCGATATCTTCATTTTGGATGACAGCTGTCAAACTTAAAAGGTCTATAACTCAGAAACTATTGATTCTAGACTACTATTTTCTTTACAGAAGTGATAGATCTCAACGATATCTTCATTTGGAATAACAGCTGTTAAACTTAAAAGAGCTATAGCTCGGAAACTATTGATCCTAGAATTGTATTTTCTTGATAGAAGTAATAGATGTCATGTTGTTTGAAAAATAATTAAACATGTTTACAAAAAAAACGAGGTAATTTTTCGTACAAAATTTTAAGTATTTTTCGTTACAAAAAATTGATGTTTTTCCATAGGGCACCCAAAGGTAGGTATAGTTCCAAAAATATTTGTTTTCTTTTTCCCGGTATCCCCACTGGTGGAGATGGTCTGGTGAGGATTTCGGGAATAATCCCCACATTACTTAGACAAATTTCCAGAAATTTGCAATGCCTTCATCCATTTCTTTTTCTTATCTTCGTTATCAGGCAATCAGTAACACAAAAAAAATTAACATGATGGAAATGAGTTGAAACATATGAACGTCACATAATGAAATACATAGTATAAATAATTTAAATTGAATGGGCACACTACTGATAATGATATGCTAGCAACTGTGTGAAAGGGACACAGCGACTGAAAAGTAAGTCTCTCTCAAGACCGTTTTTCCTTATAACTACATTGAATTAACGTTATTCGGTTATTTATTAATTAGAACGTTATACTGATCAGGGGCCTGATTCCGTAGAATTAAAGTTCGGTTCGGTTAATGCCACTTGGACCATTCATTGCCACCGATTCGAATTCACTAAGCTCAGTGAGCGTGTGAAATGACGTCATCAAGGCGATGAGCACTCAACCGCACGGAAACTGTAATTTTACTATGAAATACAAAACCGGTAATTCAAAAACAGAATTCACAAGGAATTCAGTAGCAATGAGTTTTCGTCAACCGAAGAGCACCCGGTGCGCTCATTGCATTTACTATCTAGCAGTGTTTGGTTAGTGAAGATCATTGATAATGCATAGTTACTATGAAACTTATAGTTCTAACACCTACATAAGTACACTTTGTTTCATGTTTTATCGTGCCATGAAATTGTGTTGTGTTGTATTTGTGAAAGTTAGGTTTAATGACATGTATGTATGTGGTATTTCATATAACCTACCTAACTATTTCATAGCTAGAGTAGGATTTTAACCCTAAAATAGAAAAATACCTACTGGTTTTAAAATCTAGTAGTTTTCTTACAAAGCCTAATTATGTGAAGTTCTACTAACAACGTGGGGTCAATGCAAATATAAGCCAAACAAAATCAAGTGTAAGTAGTTATATGTACCACAAACCCACCGTTGTTTACCGAAGTCCAATTGCGACATATTTAATCATACAAGTAGGTACTTCCTTCGATTGTGAAAGTACCAATTAAGCACTTTTTGTACTTATGTTATTTTTATATGAATAATGCGCAGTAGAGGTACTCTACATGTTGATTTGATTTAATTGCACATAGCTGAATAAGCATTTATGTACTTAGATGTTTTTCTCGCTAAAGTATGAGAAATGTAACTACTTAGTTGTTATTGCAAATGAAGAATGTACTAGAAATCACCTACGCATTTATAAAAGTTATATAAGGAAGTTACTAAGTACAAATTGTCATTATTTTATCTTCGCTTGAATTGTACGGTCAAAAGTAAGACCAATAAAATTAACTTCAAATTTAATTTGTTGTTTATTTTATTAAAATCTCGGCGCCGTCTAATTTGTCTGGCGCAGCCGATTGTATTTTTTTTTAAAGTCGTTGAAATTTAATTTGTCCGGCGCTTACTTCAAAAATTGTGAAATATAATTTGTCTGGCGCAACCTACATATTTGGTGCAGCTGTCCTGAATAACTTCAGTGTGTTCCTGACAAATCCACGGAAAAAATACTCGAACCAAACAAATACGACTGTATTGGAAAAAGGAGTTGAGAAACAATTCAGCGAGTGGAATAATCACTGAGGCATGGGAACGAGCGGTTTTAAGAGTCAAAAATCATTCACTTTCCGTATTCTTGCCCTGCAATTCGACCCTTAGTGTTTTTGGACAAACATTGCCAATACACTTGTTATTTTTTATTTATTGTATGCGAATTTATGATTTTACGTGTCTTTATTGATTTTATTGTGAATGTATTGACGTTTTATGCGTTTTTATTGAATTGTATATGAATTTATTGATTTTTTATGCGTTTTTATTCAATTTTGTGTGAATTTATTGAGTTTTATGTGCTTTTATTGATTTTTGAAATGTTTTTATTGAACTTTTATATTTTGTTTTTTTTTTGTGTTTTATGTGTTATATTGTACAAACGCATACTCAATTTAGATAATTTGAATTTATTTTAAATAATAATTTAAAATGGAACCTATGAGGATTATAACGAATGAAATTGTGAAATTGATTCCTAAATTTGATGGGAATGAAAAATTATTAAATTTATTTATTTCAAAATGTGAATATGTGCGTAGCTTAAGTGGAACCGAAATTACTGCAGCACAAGAGTTATATTTATTTCATGTTATTTCAAGTAGTCTTAAAGGCAGAGCAGCCTCATTATTAAGTTAACGTAGCGATATTACAACATGGATACAATTGAAAAACCTTTTTACACAATATTTTGGCGACCCAAGGTCAGAACAATGTATTGCTATTGAACTTGAAAGTCTTAAAATTAAAAATGACGAATCCTACATCGATTTCTGCCACCGTATTCAAAATGTGAGAAGTTCTTTGATTGCAAAAGTGAATTTAATTGAAGACTCGGGAGTTAGAGCAGCCAAGGCTATAATTTATAATAGCACTGCATTAAATGTATTTATGTACAATTTATCTGAAGATTTACTTCGATTTGTGCGTCTGAAAAGTTGCGTTACTTTAGAACAAGCTCTAAGTGTTGTGATGGAAGAGGTGAATTTCCAAACACAATATCAAATGAAAAATAAAAAAATAATTACTCAAAAACCATTTGAGAATAAACCAGCTTTTATTTCTCAACAAAATCTATTTAAATTTGGCATCCCACAAAGGCCAACATTTAATAATTATCCTCCAAATAAATGTATACAACCTCAAGGTTACAAGCCATATCTAAATAGGCTAAATAATTATTTTGTGCCACAAAATAATTTTAAATTAGGTAATGCGAATAAACCGCAAGTAAATAATTACAAAGCTTAAGGGTTTTTCAAACGACAACCCTATCATAAATTTAATTTTGGTATTACTCAAAATAAAACAACTGATTTGAATGATAAAGATGTGACAATGCCAAACCATCTTCACGTAATAAACGAAGATAATAAAAATAAAATGACTATTCCAAATAAGTTTTTTTTTATATGAGGGCCTCAAAAGAGCATCCTCCGATATAGAAACTATAAATTGAAATTGTAACTCTTATTTAAAATAACCAAGTATAAATATTAAAATCTGAACTCCAAATTTTTAATTGACACAAATTGGGGAGTAATCGTTCTTTTATTAATCCAGAATTAGCAGATAAATATTTTAAAGATTTCAAATATCAAGAAACATTTCAAGTCGTAAGTACACATGGTACAAGTACTCATCATGAAGTAATTTTTATACCATTACCTGATAAATTTAAAAATGATAATTGGTACAAATTTTATATTTATAAAGTTGATGGAAGATACGACGGTTTAAGAGGAACAGAATTATTATCTTTGTTAGGAGCTAGTATTGATATGAAAAATCAACTTCTTCTAACACCTGAAACTGCAATTACTATTAATTATAATCCACCATATGAGATAAAACTTATTCCTCGATGTGAAATGAAAGTTAAAATTCCAGTATATCGTATATCAGACTCAGGAATTTTAAACTTTTATGAATTTTGTCCTGGCGTTAGAATGCCATCAGCGATAGTAAATTGTAAAAATTCATTTGCTGAAACTATAATACAAAATACTACAAATACTCTACATACGATTACTTTTAATGAACCTCTTAATGTTGAAAAATTTAATTTTGATGAAATACAAGTAAATAATATAGTTGAAAAAATGGAAACAGATTGTGAATTAGACGAAATATTGTCAGAAAATCTAACAAAACTTAGATTAAATCATATGAATGAAGAAGAAAGAAATGCAATTTTTAATTTATGCAATCAATATAAAGATATATTTTATTGTGAAAAATTACCCCTTTCATTTACAAATGATGTTAAACATAAAATAAGAACTACTAATGAGGATCCAATATATATTCGACCTTATAGGCAACCTCAAACAATTAATGATAAAATAAACAACCAAGTTGAAAAGTTATTAAAAGATAACATAATTCAAGAATCGTATTCACCATGGAACTTTCCAGTTCATGTAGTTCCCAAAAAAGATGACGCATCTGGTAAAAATAAATATAGTATGGTAATTGATTATAGACGATTAAATTATATAAATGATATGATAAATATCCTTTACCATATATAACAGATTTATTTGATAAATTGGGAAAATCCACTTATTTTTCAACTTTAGATTTAGCAAGTGGATATCATTTTTATCATTTATGAATTTTTAAGAATGCCTTTTGATTTAAAAACAGCCCCAGCTACATTCCAAAGAACAATGGATAATGTACTGCGTGGACTACAAGGTATTCATTGTCTTGTTTATTTAGATGGCATAATTATATACTCATCCAGTTTACAAGAACATATAAATAAACTAATTAAACAGTTGAGAAAAACAAATTTAAAAGTTCAACTTGATAAATCAGAATTCTTGCGAAAAGAAGTCTTATATCTTGGACATTCAATTACAATAAATGGTTTGAAACCTAATAATGATAAAATAAAAGCAGTATTAAATTTTCCTTTGCCTAAAACGCAAAAAGAAATTCAAAGCTTTTTAGGATTGCTTGGATTTTACAGAAAATTTATAAAAGACTTTGCGAAGTTAACAAAGCTACTTACTAAATGTTTAAAGAAAAATCAAAAAGTAATAATAAATGAAGAATATGTATCGTCATTTGAAAAATGTAAAGAATTATTAACAAATGCACCACTTTTACAATTTCCTGATTTTGAAAAAACCTTTTATTTTAACTACGGACGCATCAAATTATGCAATCGGTGCAGTACTTTCTGAAGGAACTGTTGGTAGTGATATAACTATTGCATATGGAAGTAGAACACTCAATAGTGCAGAAATACGTTATAGTACTATAGAAAAAGAACTCCTTGCCATTGTATGGGCAACAAAACATTTTAGACCTTATTTATATGGTAAAAAAATATATATTTATACAGATCATAGACACTAGCATGGTTTAATTCAATAAATGAACCAAATAGTAAATTGACACGATGGAAATTACGATTAGCTGAATTTGATTTTGAAATAACATATAAAAGTGGGAAACAAAATAAAAATGCGGACGCTTTATCGAGATTAAAAGTACATGCACTAGGAGATGATGATAATCTCTCAATGAAAGTTAATATTGATAAAAAAGAAAACAAATTTTCAAATAAAATTTCAAAAAAAGGATAACAAATAAGAACAACTTCTCCAATTAAAATATCTTCTGATTCAGAAAAAACTTTAAGTATTTCTAGAAGGTCATCTTATTCAATACCTTCATTTGATAGTAGTACAATTACAGCATCTGATATTCCTGAAAATTCTAGTATTGAAACAGCACATTCTCATGCAAATATGGATATGGAAAGCATACCTATTTTACATGAAGCAATTGATACAAAACCAAATCAAATATTAATTTACTCGTGGAATTTAAATAAAATGTCTGTAAAAGATATTTCAAGAAATTAACAAAAAGTTTTAGAAGTACATATGCCAATAAATAATACAAATTTACTAAAATAATTTTTAAAAGGTTACATAAGACCTAAAATTAAATATTTTATATATTTTGAAGAAGAAGCACACAGGAAAGATTTTGCTTCAGTTGTCACTACTTTATTTAAAAAGGATTCAGTAAAATTATTTGAATGCACATTAAGACTTCGACATATACTACATATGTCGAAGATGAAAACGAACAACGTGAAATAAATTTAAAATATCATGAAGGAAAAACAAGTCATTGAGGTATAAAGAAACACTGGCATATTTAAAAAGAACATATTACTGGAATAATATGGATCAAACAGTTGCAAGCGTTATAAATTCTTGTCAATTATGTAAACGTATGAAATATGATCGTAAATCAATTAAACCTGAATTGCTATTAACGCAAACCCAAATAAAACCCTTTCAAGAAATATTTATAGATACTTTCACTATTGAAAATAAATCATTTTTGACCATAATTGATGCATTCAGCAAGTTAGGTCAAGCAATTGAAATAAATACAAAGTCTACACCTGAAATAATAAGAGCATTAATAAAATATTTTTCATATTATGGAATACCAAGTAAAATAAGTTCAGACCCAGGTTCTGAATTTAATAATACTTTGATGAAAGAAATGTTATCATTTTATAAAATAGATTTACATATAGGAACGCCACATAATCCAAATTCAATGGGATTAATTGAAAGATTTTATTCAACAATTATAGAAATTTATAGACTTGCTAAATATGAGCATAAATCTACTGATGCCGCATCTATAATGACATATGCAGTATTGTCATATAATCAAACGATACATTCGACAACAAATCTAACACCATTTGAAGTAGTATTTGGACATACGGATTCAAGTAGTATGTATGCTGTAAACTTTGAAAAATATTTAACTCAGCAATTAGTTACAGAGCACGCACAAAGAACAAAATATCTTTATAAATATCTAACGGAAAAGTTAGTTGAAAAGAAAGAAAAACGAGGTGGAGAAAATAAATTTAATATAAAAGTTGGCGATAAAGTTTTTATAAAAGGAATTAATATTAGGCGAAGTAAAGATAGCCTAGATATCAAAAAGCACAAGTGACACGAGAAATTATACGTAATACTGTCCCTGTAAAAATAAATGGTCGTAAAACTAAGGTGCCAATAAAAGATATTAAACGTCCGCAGATTCGTCATCCTGACACTGATGACCCAAGGACTAGCTATTCAGCTACAAAGGATTGAAAATAATCCTGGAATATTGCCTGTTAAAAAAGGAAATGCAATTTTGGAATATGATAAATGGAAATTAATTAAGGTATTAGACTTAAGTTTAATTAAAGATGATTTATATTTTAACATAAATAAGTTGAAAGATTTAAACATATATTTAAAAGATAAAGTTAATTATACGATTAATTTTAATGATGATAAAATACAAACTGAATTTATTAAAAACTTAACTTTAGAAAGGTATGAGCAATTAGTCCCAACTTTACGTGTTAAAAGAGGACTTCTAAATCCTTTAGGATCAATAATTAAATTGATAACTGGAAATATGGATAATGATGACGCAATCAAATATGATGAATTAATTAATCAAATTAAAACTAAGCAAGATGCTATTTCAAAGAAAGTTACTTTGGTTGCAGAAATGGTTGATGGTTTTGTAAATTTTACTAATACTTCTTATTATAATTTTATACAATTTGAGAATAATTTAATTGATATAGAGAAAGCATTGAATAGAAGTAAAATAAATGATTTTGAAAATAAAGTATCTCATGCTTATAGTTTGATAACTCATAATTTTCAAATAATTCTTTCTAAGTTAGATGAGATTGATACAGCAATTGCATTAAGTAAAAATAAGATATCAGATAGATCAATAATTGATATTAATGAATTATTTGAATTGTTAAAAAATATTGAGAGAACAGATAAGTTAATTTTCCCTGTTAATTATGAAAATGTAGTAAATATAGAGCAAAATATAGAGATAAAAGCTTATATTAAGGGTAGGCAAATTACATTTGTACTGGCAATTCCAATTGTACGCAAAAACACTTACAAATATTACCAGTTATTCCCCTTACCTATCCTTGATACTTTTAATAATATTACATCCTGGATATTACCTAAATATCCTTTTATCCTCGTGAAGGATTTGAACTCTATCACATTGCTCTCCAAGCCATGCGACGAGATTGATGAGAAATTATTTCTTTGTAAAGAAAGTTGTGCAGTCGTATTGGAACAAGATAAATGTATAACTGATTTAATGAAATTAACGTTGAATATTACGTCGTGTTCTCCAATTTTAATCGGAACTTCAGAGATAAAAGTTCAACAAATTTAAATGAACATATGGATAAGTTTTGCAAGTTACCAAACGTACTTGACAAAAACCTGTGAAAATGAGATTACTCGAGAGAAAATCCTTGGTACTTATATTTTAACCTTGGATGATAATTGTAAAATACAAGTTGAAGATATTACTCTACGGAAGAAATTGTTAAGAGGAATGAACTTACATATTCCTAAACTACCATTGATAAATTTACCAAGTGTTCCAGTTAAAAATAAATTCAAAAGGAAACCTGTTAACTTAGATAGTAATGTTGATCCGTCATGTTTCAAGCAGTCAAATTCAATAATGCTTTGCGATAGAGTCGAATTTGCTATGAAAAAAGTGATAATCCGATTGTAGCCAAGTTATGGAATTGGGCCACAGATCAAAGAAGACTTACCGGATATTACCAACGACAGTAAGAAATGTCTATACGACGATATTACACATAAACACTCAACGACTATGAAATGTTAAACAGTTGACTCAAATAAACTTACGTTTGAGAAAATAATTTAAAGCAAAATTACGTATCAATTTCGTTTTTCCACCGAAAATCATCCAGTTCATTTGACAAGACAAGAGTTTGAGTTGAATCAATGAGTTATGACGTTTAGTCACAGAATAAAAAGGTTTAGTTTCGTTTCGGAAGCCAAAACATAACCTCTTTGTGTCGGCTTTTTAAATCGAAATGTTATTTGTTTTACTTTTTATAATTTATGAATATTTATTACATGTGTCAGTTAAATAAAATCAATTTGTTAGATTTCTAGGTAGCTTACGGTATAATTTAACTCTGCACGTGGATTTGAAATCATATATAATTCGGGCTTAGTTATTTTGTTATTTACCTATTATTTCGAGTGTATTCCGCTGTAAGTAATAAGTGTAAAGTGTTTGTTTATTCAATATTTTACGTCTTAGTTTTCTTACATACACCGTTGTGTTAGATTAATGCTTAAATTTGTTATAAAAGGAATCCAATCCCCAATAAGTTTCTTTATCAACAAAATCAAAACAAATCGTTTTTCACTTCGAAATTGGTTAGTAATGGCCAGTGAAAGTGGGAAGAATAAGAGTTATTTGAACTTAGAACACTTGCCGGTGAAGAAAATGAAGCTGGCATGTGATGATGAAGACAACAGTGTCCAGCAAAGGACTGTGGCTACTATGTGTGGTGCTTGGAGGCCTGACGAGGTCGATGGTGGTCTGATCTTCGTGTTCAAGACTCGAGAGGCCTGCTTGAGTCCTGACCCTACCCAGGAGAGTGACTTCCCAGAGAATATCCAGGATTTTTGGGAGGCGAGCTTGGTTGCCAGCGATGATGAACAGGTTAGTATTTATAAATTGTAATTGGCTTGATATTATTGATGATATCAATTCAATTTTAAATGGGATTGATATAATAATGGCCACCAAAATAAATAGTCCAAAAATAGTTGGTATACAGCAAAGCCTCGATAAACCAAACCCCTGTTGATCCGAACACCTCTATAATCTGAATGCCCCGGCCCTTCCCACATCCCACAATCGCCAAATGTTGCCTGCCGCACGTTGTGTCACACATGTTACATGTTTTTTTTAACTGGCCATTTTATTTATCAATCACTATCCCTGCGTTCGAGATAATGAGATGGTGTGGGCAATTTTTAAATGTACATTTTTAACAAGCTGTTTTCTTTGAACATTTTCAACACTTTTGCCCTTTTTGCAACTTTTGACACTACAAATCCTTTCCAAACCTAATGAAAAACGACCCTATTCAGAAGGAAATAAAGTCGATTTTCCTATGTTAACATGTCATCTAAACATGCAAAATAAAAATGTGATCATATTTAGTGTTTTTAACAGTTCATTTCGCCATTTGCTACAAAAAGAACAGTCCTATTTCTCAGATTATAATGCAACAAACTACAATATTAGATTTCTTTAAAAATAGTGTGAGCAAGTGTAGTTACATATAAGGTAGTTACATTTTGGATGAAAAAACAAGAAATTTCAAATATTATTGACTGAGCGAGCACAAAGCTTGAGCGAAGCGTCTCCGTTTCAGCTTGGGCAAAGATGTTTTCGTATGTCTGGATCTCTGTCCTCCTCTACAGGTCACATATCTCAACCGATCTAGACGAAACTTGGTATACAGGTTAAACAAATTTTTTAGTCACCGGATTTTTGATTGGATTACCTAGGTACTTCCCCCAAAAAGAAGCAAAAAAGGGGCTACTGAATATCTCCGCCTTATTAGATCTGATTTTGATGGTTATTTTTTATTTGAAAGGTTCAATAACTAAAAAAAAATAAGTCAAAATATGTAACTTACATCCCCAAAACAATTAACTTTAAGTTTGTCTCATAAAAATTTGGTGAAGACTGATGAGGATCTTCGGTGTGATGAGCAGAATAGCTCCTCAAAATACAGTAAATTGCTCACCTTTAGTCTTCTACCAGTGGAATCAGCCCTTTATGTAGTAGGTAGGGATTGATGGAGCACGTTGGTTATTAATGTTAGTTTTACAATACCGTAACTAGATGGCGCTACTTGTGCACTGCTAGATTTTTAGCAAAAAAGTTTGTACTTGCGAGTTCTACAGCTCACAGAGCCACTAGTTACTAATATTTCAATAAATGCCTCATTATTGATGTCTCATCGTTGCACAGCGAAAATCACAGCTAAAAGTATTACAACGGAACCATAGATATGGAACAAACTTACCACAATCGTTTTTTTAAGGTTTGTATTTTTGGAGTATAATAAAATAAACTTAAAAAAGTAATTACCTACTTCAAAATGAATAAAATAAATGCTTGCATGTCGCTTGTTATGTGCATACGCACATAACAAGCGACATGCAAGCATAATCATAACTGTACATATATGTTACCTATCGATCATAATACATAATAAAAACCTACTCCACGTTTCTAAAGTTCTGCTGCGATATTTTGCACAATTTTGTGTCATTCGTCACACAGGAATTGAAAACTAAGACCCCCACAAAAAAAACACACTACGAAGAATAAACAGCTAAATGAATACACTTTAGAGTTTTTCAATAGTAGACAAAATATTCTTGTAGAATAAATACTGCAAAGCTACATAAATTGACACAAAACACTTATAAAGTCTAACAGAAAACACCTAGTTATATTGGAACACATAGACGTAAAACATGTTTGTTCAATTGACAGAAAAACTGCATGGCGGAGTTGCCCTGAAGTTAGTCACAGGTCTGCAGATGACGTGGTTGTCATTGCATAAAATATATTAGCTTATCCTGTTACCAAGTTCTCAAATTACAGCACCCCACAACTGTCACAAGATGGAATTAAATTTGGGACATAAATAAGTAATTGTTTATATTTAAACTATAACTATAATGAGATCTAATTTTTAAAAATAACTTATGAATTATATATCAATAACTATAAATAAAACAAAATATCCAAGCCAAAGGTTTTAATTTTTGAATAAAATTAAAATAATTTAGGATACACTAACATTTTCAATGAAAAATTAAAATGGCTCCAGTATTTTCAAAATTTATTTAACAGGTATATGCAAGAAATAATGGTGTGAATTGTCTACTGGGTACAGAATAAGTAATAAACTTGTGGAATATTTTTTTTAAATTATACTTTCTAAGTAAGTAGGCACCATTCCCTGAAACAAAATGCAAAGAATTTGGTCCTGTCCCTGATATGAATACTCTGTGGATCTGAACTGGTGGTAATTTTTATTTTAGATTCAAATGACCATTTAATCTAAAATCATGCATGTCAACCTAACCAACCTACTTCTTTTTTCAGTGTTATTAATTTAAATTGGGTGAACATTTTGGTTATCATTTACTATTTTTGAGAAGTTGTACGTCAATTTTGTTATAGCAATAATAGCTATAACAAGGAAAATGCTTCTTTCATACAATATATAAAGTACTCAAACCCTGGCACTTCCACCCAAATATTGTCACCTAACATCGAATATTACGAGAAGCCTTCTATAGATTATTGGAAATTAATTACTGTGGTACATAGTTTTACATAGTTTTATTTACATTTATTACTTGATCCACTAAATATGGCTCTATAATTCTTAATTTTCGACTAAGCCAATATTTGGGAGTGCCTACGTTAGGGCATCTTCCCCTATGTTCATTTTTATTAATCGACTTCTAAAAAGAAGGGGTTGTCAAGTAGGTAGTAATTTTTATTTGAAGGGATAATTTGACCATGATGTTATTTATTTTCATGTTTATTTTAGCGCCATCTACTGAGAAAGCATTGAACTACATCCTCAATACACAACTAGGGACTGGGCTTAAGAAAAGTTTATACATACTTTGTGTAGATGGCGCTTTTAGAAATCTCGTTGCCATGAGCCTTACTTAAACGCATAGTTCGTACAATGCCCCACAGATGGCGGTGATAAAAATGACGGGGAATATACCTTTACCTAATGTAAATAAAAATGAAATGCTGTTCGTTGGTAACCGCATCACTTGAGAACCGTTGAACTGATTTGGCTATTTATTTTCTATTTAAATGTTCTTTAGTCCGAATTAGGTTATTATGGAAATACACACTGGAAAAGTGTCCCGGAAAAATTTAAAATACGGGAAGAACTTTTTATTTTTATTACTGAATAGTCAATCGTTTGACCACGATCTCACCTAATTGAAAGCGATGATACGGTCGAAGGTGTAGCACGCTTGCCTAGTAGATACCTATTCACACTTAACTTGAACATACTTGGGTTATATTTTACCAGAAACACTGACAAAGCATTCCACTCCTTTGCAGTTATGTATTTATGTGTGTGATCGTAGCTCCAAACGAATGGATCGATTTTGATGCGGTTTTACTGTTTGAAAGCCAATGTGATCGAGATGGTATTAAGAGAGGGACAAATGAAAGGAAAAAAGGTAAAAATAAAAATTTGTTCTTGTTCAATAGGGTTTTTTAGGGATTTGTATGTAATTTAAAATATCACTACCGGTTATGACTCACGTGTATATAGTCGAAAACATCGACCTAGGTTTCGAGCGTATCCGACGCTCTTCTTCAGGAGTTCACGCCGCGAGATCCCAACGCGCACATTGCTATTTGTATGTACTCAAATTTGACTTGGGTGTTTCGTTCGATATTCAATTCGTACTTTTCAATACCATCATTTACGCGAGTGATACGTCGGGCTGCAGCTTTTGATTGTTGATTGATGCATCTTGAAGTGTGCCGCAGGCCGCAGGTTCCTGTCTGCAGATCTAACTTTTTAATTTGGTTAATTTATTACCTTCCACAAGTTGTCCGCCTCGCTAGCTACAATTCTTAAGCAGAAAGTCTGTTGCCAAGTCCCTTCGAGAACCTGTAGGCTTAGCCACAGAATAAATAATAGTACGCTCTGTGTATTTACCCCTTTCGACCACATGGTCACTCAATAACACCATGAAAGTGAAATAGTGGTCAAATTCTAGCTTATTTGTCAAAATCGTCCAAGTGCGAGTCGGGCTCGTGCACCGAGACTTTCTTCCGTACCACCACACAATCCAACGAGACAGACTCACACTTGGTCAGTTTTTACACGGGTGCCCAAAAAAAGGAGTGTAATGTTTTTAGGATTCATGTATGTTTGTATGTATGTGAGTTTCTTTATTCCACCATTACTTTTATATGCCTGAACAGATTTAGACGTATGGGTTAGAATCATTACATCCCATAGTAACATAGGCTATTTCTTTTTTGCAAAAATTCAATATGGCTGCAGTATGACTCCATTTTCAAATGAGAATAAAATATATTTTTCTTTTAATTTTACAATATTGGTATTAAAATAAAGGCCTTGATAAGCACATTCCAGCGGTATATAATTTATTGGCATAAGTTCTTTTTTGGCAGGGCAAGCGTGTTTTTTTAGCTTTTTTATTCGTTGTTTTACTTTAGAATTTGCAAGTAATCGCACCGTGTTTGACGCTTGTATGTATTACCACAGAATATGTAATAGTACAAGCATTTATCATTAAAAAGACAATGTTTCTTGTATTATAGGGACATGTATTTTTTTCTTCGCCATAATAACATAGTATTCTGTGAAAATTACAATTCCGGCTACTTATTACTGTTAATGTTCACTATTATTTATTCTGAGTTACTGTTTAACAGATACAGCTCTTTGTAAGACAGACCGACGGACGGCGTAGCGCAATACGGCTACGTTCGGACCCTATGGGTACAAAACCCTTTAAAAATAAACACAAGCGAGTTGAAGCGAGCATCTTAGGAACACAAAGTCAAAATCAAGAACTTTCTCTAGAAAATGTGCACTACAAAAGACCTTCTCATAATTAGAAGTAGGTACCATCAAGTTAACAGCCAAAACTTTACCTATTTACCAACCGTCTTTCCAAAGACCATTGTAACCTCACTGTAACCACCTAACTTCCATCTTACGCGTCAAAGACTACAAAATAACGCACAGAAGCGACTGTCGACACTCAAAACTCTCGTAATGACAATACCCTCGCGGAAAGTTGTTTTAAAGAATTCGCTAAGTACCTTCGCTGGAATCTTCGTAATTTTGAACGTCGTTCCGCTGCGAAGTTAACCCGGGAATTCACCTTTGTCATGTCATAACATTTTCGCAGGCTTGCGCGTTTTAAATAACAGTTTATTGTTGTAATGAAGGGAAAGTTCAATGTTTGTGGTGGTGATGTTTTTTCGGCTTTGTGTTGTTTTTTACCAGGCTGCGCGGCGCAAGGCCTGGTAATGTGTTTATCAGCCTATATGTATGTCTGTTCCTTTGTGGCACTATATAGACCAAAGGCGTGGACCGATTTTGATGATTCTTACGTCAATCGATTTGTTTTAATCTTGCAAGTGCTAAACACATGACAGTAATCAAAATTCAATATGGCGAAGACGCCATATAGTGAAAAAGAAAAAAGAAACGAAGTATGTTATGTGGCGTATTATTGAATAGGTATTTGAAAATCATCGTTAAGTTTCTCATAAGTCTCATTTCGAATGACCATTTAGGATCTATGACGATTTAAAGTTGGTTAGCAACCATTCTCACCTAAATTATTGCCTCATTTTAGTTTTGTTCGCAGTCTGTTCGATTGTGTTTTTTTATAATAATATAATAACTAATCTATCTTCTCCTCTGTATCAAAGTTCAAAACAACTAAGCTATTAAAATATTTCAACGTATTGTTACGCTGGTCGATTCTTAGAAAAACAGTAGGCACTAAAACGTTCGATGAGCCGCGATCGGATGACGCAATACCTACATCTACAGGAACCTTCTGGAACATACCAGTGGAGCGTAGGTACCTACAGAAGTTTCCAGAGCGCGCGGTAGGTATATATTATATACCTACGGGCGCGGCAACATCAAAGGCGCCGTCGACCTTGAAAGTTCAAATACCTACCGACTACTGCTAGTACATACGAGTACCTTCTGGAAACTTCCGAGCGGTATAAATAGGGCGCGCGTCGACTGCCTGGCTCAGTATTGACTTGGCATTCGTAACGAAACGATCAAAGTGATTCGAAGCGAGTATTCAGTGATAATTGATAAAAGTGTCAGTTGAGTTAAAGAGTGTTTGAGTGTTACTTCTCGGCTTAATTTATTTTTGTGGTTTTTCGAATAGAGGTGCTAATTTTTGGTGTAATTGGTGTACATTAATTTTATCCGAACCCTAGCTCGTAACAGTATTTAATAATGCTGTGTCACAGTCTTTAATAAAAACTCCCCCGACACTTCGCCCTTCAAATACTTAGTTTAAAAGTTCAAAGCTGTATTTTCAATCGCTAATGAGAAACCTGAGGAACTAACGAGTGAAAATAAAATTTCCCCTAACAAGGGAATGCCATGGCGACACGGGATTCGGGATTCTCAGGCGATTTGGCTAACGAGCCCGAATTTAATGCTGAAGGAAGAGGCACGAGATTTCTAAATTTCGTTTCAGAAAATATAAATCGACATCATAGATCGTCTTTAAAAAACCTGACAAGTGCGAGGTGAACTCGCGTGGAGACGATACGACCGTACGATGAATATTTATCTCACAATATTAAGAGATTAACCATGTTATTTTAAGGCCATAGACTTCTTATTGGTTTTCCTGTAATCTATAATTAAAGAAATAACATGAGTTTTATTTTTTTAAACTTAGTCTCTTTAGTTTTAGAGATAAGGGATTGGTCAGTTTTCATCTATATTCTTATATTTTGTATACTATTTACTTAAAATAAAATAAAAAATAAAATTAACCCTCACAACCGTTTCATTTGATTTGTTACACGGTACAATTTCAATTTACAAGTCACACGGTACACGGTACAATGTACAATTTACAAAATTTGATTTTCAAAAATCAACACTCCTTCACTCATTCACAATTCATTACGTTACACAACCGTGTTTAATATTTGGAGTGTATATTCTGAGCAAATTGATTACGACAGACCGCCATACAGACACACACAAACACACATCCTAAAAGGGTCCCGTTTTTTTTTCGGACTTACGGAATCAAAAAAGCGAAAGAACACGACGTAAATTGCATACCTACACTTAGGTTAGAAAAAAGAGTTACCTATTAGACTCGAACTACACCTGTTGTAGTTAATATTGACCTAAAATCTATGCAAACTATTTGTAAACGTAGGCCTACCATCCTAGCATAACCAGTCGCTCAATATACTTGCATCGGCACACACGCATTTTTATTAAACATCTCCAAAAAGATAAGCTCAAAGTGAAACTTATTACAAGCACCGACACCTATTTATCAATTTTCCGTCGTTCATTTCAGAGCAGTTTGACGAGAGGCCTTTGGGCAGCCAGACAAACTTTGACACTAGTATTCTACGTACATTTATATTTGATCAGCTTGTATTCGCTGTCAACGAAAGAGAGGGGTATTGCAAGTTTAGTGTGTGTACGTATCTATGTGTCTGTCTGTGGCATCGTAGCTCCCAAACGAATGGACTGATTTTGATGCGGTATTTATGTTTGAAAACTGAAGTGATCTTCTTAGCTATAATGAGGGTGAAGGGGTCGGGGGCATTTTTTTTTATCTGTGCCCTTATTTCTACAAAGTTATTCTTGGTTCTATGTTATTTCTAAGCACTCGCCAAGGGCGGATACTTTTATTTCTACATAGTCTTGGTTCTATGTTATTTCTAAGCACTCGCCAGGGGCGGATACTTTTATTTCTACTTAGTCTTGGTTCTATGTTATTTCTAAGCACTCGCCAGGGGCAGATACTTTTATTTCTACATAGTTAGTCTTGGTTCTATGTTATTTCTAACCACTCGCTAGGGGCGGATACTTTTATTTCTACATAGTTAGTCTTGGTTCTGTGTTATTTCTAAGCACTCGCCAAGGGCGGATACTTATATTTCTACATAGTTAGTCTTGGTTCTATGTTATTTCTAAGCACTCGCCAGGGGCGGATACTTTTATTTCTACATAGTTAGTCTTAGTTCTATGTTATTTCTAAGAACTCTCCAAGGGGGGATACTTTTATTTCTATATAATTAGTCTGGGTTCTATGTTATTTCTAAGCACGCGCCAAGGGCGGATACTTTTATTTCTACATAGTTAGTCTTGGTTCTATGGTATTTCTAAGCACTCGCCAGGGGCGGATACTTTCATAGTTCCTACTGGGAAGTTACAACGAGACTTGAAAATCCCCTCCATCACTATTACATAGATAAACCTTATTTATTCCACAGATGTTCAGTAAACGCTCGACCCGAGGACACAATCGATGATTTGTTAGGCACTAAGTTGGAAACAGTTCGTGGACTCGGAACTTTGCTATTGAAAAGTAATTGGACAACTTCTTTTTAAGCGACCTCTTACGAAGATATAACATCAAAAACTAATACCCGAATACGGTCGGGTAAACAAATTGCTTATGACACTTTTGCAATGAAGACCAATCGATTCATACCTCGTCAAAATCGGACCAAGTTTTTAGTTTGAACTCATAACCCTTCATTTGCTTCGCCGTAGTTGGGTAAAAAGGAATAACCTATGACATTCTGTACTGAAGACGAATCGATTGATACCTCGCTTGTCAAAATCGGACCAAATTTTTTATTTGAACTCATAACGCTTCATTTACTTCGCAGTCGGGTAAAAAAATAGCATACTCTATACCTCAAGATGAATCGATTGATACCTCGCGGAATTGAAAATCGGACCAATAGGGGCGACGACGCTATGGTGGAACATCCACATATCCACATACATACATACATAGTCTGTTAAACTCATTACCCTTCCCTTGCTTCGCCGTACTCGGGTAAAAAAAGAGGTTTTTCAAGTTTATGTGTATGTATGTAATATTGTGGAAATTACGTAATATTCATATAGGTTAGTTCACGTAAATTTTCGAATGTATGTAAGTATGTATGTTTGTCTATGTATTTCTCTGAAACTACAAGCCCGATTGCATTTTAAAAAAATACTAGTTTTAGTATTTTTCAACTTAGGGAATAGTTCAAATGTAATCAAAATTTGTTCAGTAGTTTAAAAGATATGGACTGTTAACTGTTTCAGTATGGATTTCTCCATGGCCTTGGCCTATCCTAGTTTTTTACTAGGATATTTAAAATAGGCTACTGAACAAGAATATAACATTATCAAAAATAATGTCTGTCTTTTTTCTGTTAGTCTATTGGTCTGTATGTTCGCGCATCACGTAAAGAATACTAGACCGATTGCGATGTGGTTTTCACTGTTTATCAAATGCATAGGGTTTGTCTTAAAAACAGGGATACTTAGTATCTTAATCCGATGATTAGAAGCCGAGCAATCGATAAAACTAAACGAATTTTGAAGCAATATGGTATATTGTATTTTACATGTACTCTTGGTCCTGGAATAACACGTATGGGCTACTTTTAAATGAAATGACCACGCGGGCAAAGCCGCGAGCACAACTAATTAAATCTCGCTAAAAAAGATCGGGCTCAGGCGCTATCAGCGTTAAATTGGTGCCCTATGGCACCAATTTCCATTAGTGGACTAACGCAGGCTATTATGACTAATTGCACAATTGCAGTAACGTAACAGTAACGTGTAACGATATTATCCTAATAATACACTGCTTTCAAAACCTAGTACAATACACTTATACAATTAATAGAGTTTTTATTAAAGTGCTTGGCTTCTACTCATCAGATTGAGATACCAAGTACACCAACCAGTTTTTAAATCAAAACCTAAGATATCCAACAGTGAAAGTCGCATCGCAATCGGTCCAGTATTTTTAACGTGATGCACGAACGTACAGACCTTAAAAGTGTGGTACTAAGTTTGAAGGTTAGTTGTAACACAAGACTGCATCAATTTCTACAAATTTATACTAAAATACCTCGACTTTAAAATTGCAAATTGGTTGAAAATCTCGACTTAGTCTGCATTTTATACCCGCAGTAATTTGTCTCTGAGAATAATGAACATGCGATGAAAAAGTTATTGAGGAAAGAAACCGCATTTTTTAATCTTCTTTATCTCCGTTACTGCGCTGTGCTTTGCAACTTACGGCCTGAAATGAGAGGCACGGGTTTGTTAATTATCTTTTTCTTACTTTTTACCTACTTTGTTAATAACATAGGAATTTATGTATCTTAGTAAAATATAACTTTTAACTCCAAAATTCAAAAACGCTGCAAAATAAATGTAATATTTACAACTAATATTATAAAGAGAAAATATTTGATTTTTTGTATGGTTGTATTTTAGTATGTTTGTAATTTTGTTTGTAATGGATAAACTCAAATATAACCGATGTCAAAAAACTTTCAATCTATAGAAAGCTACATTATCAGCGAGTCAGTATCGAGGGCAGTAATAAATTTTACAAAAACTTAGGGATCCGTACGAAAATTGTAATATAAAATCACCAAGGTATCAAAAATTTCCGATTACTCACTGTAAGGGAAAAGTGTTGCCGTGGAAACGAAATAATATGAAGTCTGTCAAGTTCGTGAGTAATAATGCAGTCGTCTATGGTAAAAAGTGCCAAGATCATTGCTGCCAAAGATTTTGAATTACGCTTACTGGCGTATTCTTTTTAGAAGTTGCGACAGGTATAAAAATGCTAAAAGTAAGATAAATGCCGCGGTGTGAGCGCTACCCGTGCGAAGATCCCGCTCGACGATATGATGCTTATTAAACAACTGTCCAAAAAAGGAGTGTAATGTTTTTAGGATTCATGTAGATATGTTTGTTAGTTTGTACTCGTATGTATGTGAGTTTCTTTATACAAGCATAACTTTTAAATGCCTGAACAGATTTAGACATAGGAGTATCCTAAGAATCCTTACGTCCCCCCGAGTAACATAGGCTACATTTTTTTTTAAATTGTACCTAAATGGCGGCAGGATGGCATCAAATAAAAGGAGAAAAAAAAACTCCGTTTGACAATTGGTATCAAATTGAAGAACTTGATAAGCACATTCCAACAGTATATTATTTATGGACATAAGTTATTTTTTGGCAGGGCAGGCGCGTTTTTTTAGCTTTTTAATTGCTGACAGTAGTATACAGTAGTATACAGTACAGTAGTATAATACACAAGTAGTAAAATTCGAATTTAAGAGCAGACTATCGTTTTCTTGCATGATTATTGTTATCATGTATTAATAAAGCATAGTTAGATAATCGAGAAGCTGTCAAATGCGAGACTATCCTAATTTTATAAAGAAATATTAGAAAGAGCTGGTACTGGTAATACGCAGCAATATGTACCACAATGACTATTTATCTCGAAAGTATGCGCTAAAAAAGCGCCGTTCTGTTAACCCCAATCAGCCGGTCCGAAAACGGTCATCGCTTCTCGAAATATGAGCAGAGTTAATCCACATAATTTAGCATTCACGGAACGGAACCCGTCCGGTTCCGAGCCGGCATCTATTATGGACACGTTGAACCGGATTTGGGCGCTTGTTTCACTGAGGGCGACAAGCGATAGGCGATCAACTAATTACTTCCGCTGGAAACTTTGTCCAAGGTTTGGGAGCGGCCACAGTCCGAGATAAACAGTTGACTGCCTCAATATCATAAATTTACTAATGATCAGTTTCAGAAATCTTAAATGAGGTTTAGCATAATAAGTGGAGATCAAACGCTGAAAATTTTTAAACAACATAATCGACGTATTTTGAGTTGAGTAACGTTGCTGCCGAGATTCACTGAGCCACGTGAAAATCTTTCCGATGTCATGAGGCGGTCCCAGGGTTTGGGCTTGTCCCACTAGCCCAGGACTCAAACCTCAGTGGACAACAGAATTACAGGAACAGGAACAATAGGGTGCACTTGGACAATTTCGTGTTGATACAATACGGATGAAAATAATCTCTTATGTAAGTATTATCATATATATATTTAAAAGAGTAATTCAAGTTGTTATAAATTTATGAATTTTATAATATTATTTCGGTTTTTCCAAAAATCAATATTCGAATGATAGGTTATTTGTATTTAGAATGAATCAATGATGACCAACTATCAAAAATGAAAAGAAATGGATTATGAAAGAATTAAGAGTTTAGAGAATTAAGAGAGAACTCACCGTTTTTTTTTATTCCTATGAGTGACGAGATGGGCAGGTTTATTTCCTGATTGTAATCGTAATACCTGCTCATAACACCTTTGTAAGCGTAACACCTGCTATGCCGCTCAGAACTTTCGTTGCAAAACCTGGCGCGCCACCCTGAGACATTGTTTTTTTGCTCGATACATTGCCCTTCAAACAGAACACACAGAAATGTTTACACACTACTGCTTGTCGGTTGAATATCTGACAAAGGTGTGGTTCTTCCCTTGCATAAGAGGAATAGAACTACAAAAAGAACTGGTACTTTGACATCCATGTACCTAATCCTTTCCATCCAAAGTATGCCTGGAAGAGATTGCAATTTAGCAATAAGGCCGCCCATTGTACCATTCATAACTTTATGCTTTATATTATCTACTTCTTGGTGTGCAATAAAGAGTTGTTGTATTGTATTGTGCCAGAGTAAAATAGATTGCGTGAATGTGGTTGAATAATAGAAGGTAGAAAGAAGTGATGAAATTCTGGAATATAATTGTCAAACCTTCTCAAAGGCTCATCTGTTAGAGTAAAGATCATGTTACCTCATTGACATACCTTTTTTTTTTTTTTTTTTTTTTTTACGTGTGGAATTCCTCATGGATACCACCAAGCTGCGGGGGCAGCAAGGTGGTTATGTCGGACTCTTACCGACTAAAACCCCACGGTGTTCCACAGTACGCCTTGTGCCGGGGCTACGGGTACGCTTTCGCACTCGTCCGCGGCCCCGACGGCGCTGGTCCTGTTGAGGACCCCCTCCTGGCTCGGATGGAGCTGAGCCATTCCCCATCCCATGAACGCCATTAAGGGGCGCACAGAACACCGTGCGCGCCACCTCGAGGCCTTATACTGGGGCAGACACCCCCGTGTCCACCACCTAGGCCTCAGGGGGGTCAGAAGGGAATGAATTCCTCCTCCGACTCCCGGCGTTGATCTCCACATGGCCTCACACATCTGCCCACCGTCCAGTACAGCCACAGCTATAGCTGGCGGACTATCCGGCGCTGCACCAACAGTGACGCCAGATTTATGAGTCCATGGAGCACGTCACACTCCAGGTACTACTGCCCATACAGTAGTGCCAAGAGCGGACCACCTCCTGGGGCCTGCACCAAAGCGCCTGCCCCACCCCTCTCCTGCACATCACATTCCCCGCACCACTACCGACCAACCCGTGTGGAAACAGACTGCCCGGCAGCAGCGCAGAGAACGGACGCAACATCCCCCGCTCCATGGCCTCCCAAATCTAATGCCACCTCCCAGTACAGCCACAGCTACACGACTGCCGCCAGGAAGCCTGTCCGGTCCGCTGCACCTTATACAGTGACGCCAGATTCGGAAAGCCATGGAGCACGTCCACTTCGAGCACTTCTGATATTCAGTAGTACTAAAAGCGGACCACCTCCTCGAGCCGGTGCCGAGCACCCGGGCCCCACCTCTTCGAGCCTGCGCCAAGCGCACTGGGCCCCACCTCCTCGAGCCTGCGCCGAGCGCCCGGGCCCCCCCTCCTCGAGCCTGCACCAAAGTGCCCGGGCCCCCCCTCCTCGAGCCGGTGCCGAGCACCCGGGCCCCACCTCAGTTGGGATGCCGCAAATACCATACAGCAGCATTAAATTGAAGCTTCCAAACGAATGGACCAATTTAGCTGCGGTTTTTTATTTTACAGAGGGTTCTTAGATATAATGGGGAGTGAGGGGTCGGAGGGGAGGGTAATAAACATTATTTATTTGTTCTTGTAAATAGATACATGAGCTGTAAAGTATCTATAAGCGCCTTTTATATCTTTTTCTCATAGAGGATGAAAAATGGAGTGTATATCACTCGGGTGCAAAATTATTTTCCCTCGGGCGACGTATATTGAATCCCTCGCTAACGTAGATGATTCTACTTAAGAATCCTCTAGAATCCTTCACGCCCCTCTGGATTCAAAATAGCGCCCTCGCCGGCAAAATATTATTTCGCTCCCTAGTAATACAATCTATTGCAGGCGGTCAGCTCGCAAGGCGCGTCCGTCCGCTACCGCGGCTGAAAAGCAAAAACCTTAAACCTGTGCGAATGTTTGCGTCGTGCGTCCCGCGCCCCACACTTGCACCGCTCTGCGGATCTATATAAGCACGCGAGTTGTTTTAAATTCTACAACTCTTTGGCCGAATTAATTCGTCTGCGGGTACACTAAAAAGTTTAAAATGAAAATAAATTATTGTAACAGAAAACCCGACTGCGAGGCCAACTCAAAAGACGCAAACAAGCTATTATAGATTCTTGATTTTGAAATATAATACGTAGTTCTTTTTATAATAATTTATTATTTTTGAGTTTTTTAACAGTGCAGAAATGTTAAATGAATATGGATATGAATTTGTATTTTGCTCCACTAGCACTTGTAAACAATTATAAAGTATAGTGTGACTAAGTGTACACTATGCTTAGTAATTACAAAAAAAAACAACAACGAAAGATAAACAAGACAGCGCCTTTGGTCCTTCTTTACTAGACGAACGCTTTTTCGCTACTCCCAGTCCTAAATCGCTAACTAGCTAAAATTACTAAAGAGCGATGGTGGCCTAATGGTTCTATAGTGCAATTTAGAATCCAACGGTACCGGGTTCAAAATCTAGGCTCCCGCACCAATGACTTTTCTCAGTTATGTAGGGTTTCCCATCGCTCCGTGCTTACGGTTACGGTTTCCCATCATCGGGCACGTTAAGCTGTCGGTCCCGGCTGTTATTGGTTAATAGCAGTCGTTAAGCCATGTCAGAGGCCCTCGGGCGGCCTGACAAACTCTGACATCAGAGGCCAGCACTACCTCATACGACAAACAAACAACAAACAAACTAACCTCTCCACGCTCTCCCTGCAACTAGCACTCAACCCTTTGCGAACTTTGACTTGATGGTCCCAGTTTCCGATAACCGATATTACAGGGCTGTTTTGTGGAACTACCCGTTGTTGTCCATGGGCTATGAGATTTTTACGCATGGCTTAGAATTCGGATTTCAGGGGCAGATTTAACTTGATATCCGGATCATGGTTTGCAAAGCTAACGGAGGCGAGTCACTGAGCGGAAGCCGAAAAATTTCAAATTGTGAATACAATATTTCGAATGGTAAATATTTGTGGAGGATCAAAAGGGCTTGGAAGAGCCAAAACCAAATTACAGAAGTGCTGAGCGAATGTGAGTGGTAAATATAGGGTTGTGGCGTTCTCATTAAATGCATTCTGTTTTATTTATGTACTTACGTAAGTAGCACTTGGTGGGTTAATTATTAAATGATGCTCGCTTTATTTGTTTTCACAGAAATGTCCAGGGTGTGTTAATGCTGCTATACTTTTTATTCATACAGAGTGTCTACTACATAAACACACTCGTTGTTTAAACACCCCATCATCGATTCCTTATTGGAGATATATTATACTAGCTGCGCCCCGCGGTTTCACCCGGGTGGATTATGATGATGATGACGAAAAGTAGCCTATGTGTAAATCCAGGATAAAAACTATCCTGGCTCCAAATTTCATCCAAATCCGTTCAGCCGTTTGAGTATGAAAGAGTAACAAACATACACAAACACACTTCTAAAGATAAAAGGTAGATGGCGCTAATCGTTTTTTCTGCATTTTATACGTTTTGTATGGACTGTCAGTTCTAAAGTATGTAGTTCTGCATCGCGCATATGAACTTTTCCGCTCTTTAAGAGAGTATTCATTTTTAAAACTCTAAGCTCTGATTGGCCTGTTTACGACAGTGGCTACACTTCTCTGATTTACAATATTGGTGTGGTTGGAGACACCAATGTACGTAAACTTAACACAACGACGGTCTTAGCAGACCAATCTTATTCGGACTTTAGAGAATGTTTTACCCTTTTATAAGAGAAACAGTGGCCTATTATTCTGTGGAGTGTCCACAGAATAATAGGTAATACAACATAGTCTTTTAGGAAATTATTGCATGTTTATTAGATTTCAGGGACCCAAGTCATAATCCTGCTCGTGTGCCTAACCTTAGACCTTAGAATATTACCCGTGAGGCCGTACCCAAAAACTAATGCCATTTCTACTATTCTATTACCGTTAGCCAATCTCGAGCGCTACTGAAGGGGAATTCGATATCTTAATAGGAACCTAGTTTCTGTAAGGAGATAAAGAAATGAAATACTTACTCTTGGTATTTTTTGGCACCATTTGGCTCATTTCGTAGGCTAGAATGAGAAACTTTAGGGGTGAAATAGAAATACCAATAAGATTGGGGTTAGAAAATATTTCTTGTAAGTAAATCTCACTATGTACCGTAAACCGAGGGGCTACTTTGACATAGATTGGAATGTTTTTGGAGTGGAACTATTTTTTAAGTCTTCTAATATAGTTTTTTTTTCTTTCTATTCTGAGCATTTGGTGTTTTGGGTACATGTTCAGCAGCAATTCAGAGCGTTTGGGCCCAAGCTTAGTACTTATATATTTTTATTAATTTGATGTCGAAGTAGCCCCGGGTGTGGGGCTACTTTAACATAACATCTAATTGCGTCAAAAAGCAATGTTTTGGAATTTGCGGGGTTTCTTCGACATCTGACAAATAAGGTTCTGTATACTATTTGGTGCAAGAGACCATAAAAGGGTGAAAAAGAACGGATTTATTTAAATATATTAATCAAATCTAATAATTGTTTCTTTTGCTTAGCATTACAAAAATAGGCATAAAAAAATAAATAACTTCTTAACTATATTACGCACATTGACATTAGTTGGCTTCATCAAAATTAATATGAATATTTAAGGAACTTTCATCACACTAAACCAACAAAATTAATATAAAAATAGAATGTCGCTCGGAGTTCTCACAGCGCTCGCACTCATAGGAAGGGTTTTGCTGCGGCTTTTTGAGTCAATTTTCCTAACCTAACTTCTGCAACAGCCTTGTCGCGATCATCTTGACTATAATTTTTATACACCTGCCGTCATTATAGTCTTTTTATAATTTCTAATCATATTTGCGATCTTCTTCATTGTACTATTCATTAATTAATAATCTAGAATAAAGAAAACGTCTAATATTTAAATAATAAAAACAAAACAAGGCGTTTAACCTACAAATTACCCATATGTCAAAGTAACCCCAAAAAGTGCCAAAGTAGCCCCTAATGTCAAAGTAAGAAAGCTCCAGTTTACGGTACCTAAAAAGCCCACTACACTTCTCGCATCGTTGAATCGAAGTTAAGCGAATACGAGACTGTAGAAGCGCACTTCGGTTCGCTTCGTGCAACCTCGGCTCGCCTCGGGCGACTTCCAACCGTTGTCGGTTTTAGCGCCCGAGTCACAGGAATCGTTCCAAAGTTCTACAACGAAGCGTCTCACTACACTACTCGGTTCACTTCGTATAATAGTGATACAAAATAAATAAAGGTAATGTTACAATTTATTGTGCCTTGTTTATTCTACTAACATAGTTAGTTAGTTCTGTTCCAGTGCATTGCAATGATCCTCTTTCTCCTTTCTTTTTTTCGCACTTAGTTATTATACGCGAGAGTGCACATTGCAACGGCAGCTGCAATTCAAACATTATCCATGATGTATAGAGTGCGGGCGCCGCCGGGCGACTGAGCTCCTCGCGAAGTTGCACGAGTGTAGTCACTCACTTCGGACTTCGGTCAATTTCGACCAGTGCTTCGTCGAAGCAACTTCGCGAGTAGTATTGTGCAGGTTTAATGCTGATAAAAATACTTCGGTCTCTTTGTTTTACGCCAACTTATTGTAGTTCACTTGAGTGAGCCAGTTGCTATCATATTATCTTCATAATCTCTATGCAAACCTTCATCCAAAGCAAACAGTATTTTTTTAAAAAAAAGGCAGTAAGTAATTTTTGAGCTTGAATCAGGTCTTTTTAAAAACTTTTATTTAACTTGCAATGTTTGTATGTATGTCTGTATGTATGTTTGTTTAGGTCAAATCTTGCAAGCTATAAGATAAGACCAGCTCCTCTTATCCTACGGAGTTGAATTTTTGCATGTTGGTTCACTTCCGATGACAATCCATTTTTATGGTAAGCATGACCTGAATCGATATCCAGGATCAGCTACAGATAAAAGAACTCTTCAACGGTTTGTTTGTTTTGTTTGTGGTATGAGGTAGTGCTGGCCTCTGGTGTCAGAGTTTGTCAGGCCGCCCGAGGGCCTTTGACATGGCTTAACGACTGTTATTAATCAATAACAGCCGGGACCGACAGCTTAAGGTGCCCTCCAAAGCAAGGAGCGATGGATAATCGCACATAACTTTAAAAAGTTATTGGTGCGGAGCCTAGGACCGAACCCGGTATCGTTAGATTCTAAGTTGCACCATTGAACTGTTAGGCTACCACTACTCTTTACCAACGGTATAAAGCAGTCACAGGATTTTGTGTACGCATTTTATTATGCTAGCCGGTTTTGAAGTTTTACCTTAACATGGCTGCTGCACTCCGGTTGTCTCCTGCCTGACTAGGGAACTCCTCAACGGTCAACAGACTATGACCCTTCCGTTGCTTCGCCGTAGTCGGGTAAAAAAATTGCCTATGACACTATACCTGAAGACAAATCGATTGATATCTCGCTTGTCAATATCGGACAAATAGGTGCGACACTATGGTGGAACGTCCACATACCCACATACATACATACATGAGTCATTGTCAAATTTAACCTTTTTTAGCGCAGGTAACCTTGTACCTCAACTGTGATTATTTTTTTATTAGTAATAATTATATAACTTTTTTCAAAATTTATATTAAATATCATATAGATAGATAGATAGATAGATAACTCTTTATTGTACACCACATAGAACAAAAAATACAATAATAACTAAAACATTTATACAAAATAAATGGGACAATGGTATACATCGCATTAATAAACATTCAAAACAAAAATAAAGAGATAGTTTTGTTTTTTTTTTGTTTTTTTGAATAGTAACATTGTGGTAATTTTTGGTAACAAAGGTTTTCCTTACAAACTCTATATGTCCCTGGTACCACTCCGTTCATAAAAATGAAATTATTTGATGTTTATTATAATAAACATCAAATAATTTCATTTTATACTATATCAACCTACCTTAAATAAATTATTACCGTAAAAAAAGTATTGTTAATATTCATAAAATATGCCGTAAAAGTGGTAGGTATCGAAATTTACTTAATAACTATTTTTTTAAACTTTGTCCCGCGTACTGTGTGAATCTGTCAGGAATACTCTGTTACTGAGTAAATCGCAACTTCAAATAGAGATGGCGTTGTTTAGACTTTGTACTAGTTTGGGTGGAATGTCTGTATTATTACGTGTTGACCGGTAGAGCGGGGGGAGGGGTATAGGAGGCGTCAGTCGGCCGCGAGGCGTTCAACCTGCTGCGTATTTTTATTGTGCGTCTACTTTGTTACCTACCTATTTACGTAAGTAAACAACGTATTTTTACGTTGTTTACTTACGTAATTACGCTTTACTTTATCATTTATGTGTTATGGCATGTTAAATTTACTACTCTGTTACTGTGTAACTTTGTTACCAACCAACAAAAAATTGAAGAAATAACAGAGTTGTTTGGAATTTAATAAATAATCGTTAAACTTTAAAAAAAACTCGTTTTTGTAATTGTGATTATAAAATAAAATGCTGTGATTAACATTAATGCCAAAATATTTGGGACTGATTTGTTTCATTTCACAATAAAAACTAAAACGTTATGATAACAGAGTTGTATTTTTTTTTACACCCTAACTTACAAATTCTGAAATAAATCACAAATCATTAGTTAAAGATCTTGGCCAACTGTAACAGCAAAAAAAACAATTCTTTTAACGGGTATCGATGTAACTAAAAGTAATGTTTGAGTTTTTTTTTTATATGTTTATTATTTTTAGTCACGGTTACCAGCGCAAAATTTGATAATGACCCACATACATACATAGACTGTTAAACTTATTAGCCTTCCCTTGCTTCGCCGTACTCGAGTAAAAAGATTCCATTGTAAACAAAATTGTTATCATTAGTATTAGCACACAATTTTGGTTAAAGCCGTTTTACGATTTTAAATATCAACAAGTAACAATTATTATAAAAAACAAAAAACACGACTGCGAAAAAACTATTGAATAAAATTTTGAACAACTAGTAGTAGTAGTAGTTTTTACATAACTTTAATAGACTAAGGGGCGATTTTTCAATCAGCAGTTAAACGGTCAGATAGTTAACAAAGCAATAAATTTATCTGTCCATTTAACCACAGTATAAAAGCTTTCGATTTTTCAATGCTCTGTTACCGATCAGATAGCTATCTGTGGATTTTTTGTTACTACCTTCACACTAATCCCGTGTGAGACCCAGCTACGCAAAGTTGCAGATGTTAGAGAGAGAGCGGTGAATTTCAACTGTTTTACATTTGAGTTCGCGGTTATTTTACTTTTTTTAAATTTAGATATCCATATCAGTTGAGAATTGGAAAATGGAAATAATTAAAAAACGAGTGCGTTCCTGTAACTTACTTATATCGTCAGATCTTTCCAGGGTTGATAAAAATCATGATTTCTTTAAAATAATCAAATACATCGTATTTATTTGATTTAAATCGATTTTATTTGATTTAAATCGGATTTATTTGATTTAAACCAGTTTTTTTTATTAGTCTTTTATGTTTGTATCTTTTCATTTGGAAGTCAGAAAAACACAATATACCTAATGTTCAATTATTTATACTTTTGGTGACCAATGCAATTAATTATAAATAAAATTAACAAAAATCAACATAAATAAAGTCTAAAAAGTTAGCCAGTTTTAAAAAAACAGTAGTTTCTTTATTTGTCACACATGATTTTAAATGTTTTTTATTCTCCCTAAAGCCCATTAATTCCTTATAACAAGGTCTAATTTGTTAGATTGGCCGCAAGCCGACATTTTTTCTTTGAAATAAACCCATACAGCACTTTTTTCCTCGAACTGTGTAGGTAAACAGAGCATTGCACACGGGTAAAAAATGTATTGATTTAAATCATAGATTTATTTAAAAAAACACTTGATTTAAATCGCGATTTTAATCATCGATTTAAATCATCTCAACCCTGGAACTTTCCCTCACATTTCTTTCTTTTCTGTCAGGATATAAGTTGTTTAGCATCCGAAGTTCTTCTTCGATAGCTAAATCGTCAATTGAATCGAAAATATCCAACTAAACCGAAAAACCACCGAAATAAGCACAAACACACAAAAGTACAAAAATCACCACACAATATGATAGATAATTGTTATACCCTCTCAAAGACACCGCTGAATCAAATGTCAGTAAACAAACGTCAAAAACTACATATATTCCACAGTTAAGCTTTTAACTGAGGCATAAAGAGACAGTTAAATTAACTCCTCAGTTACAGGTTTTACTCCGCAGATAACCTCTAACTGACTATTCGAAATCATGCTATCAATGGAATAAATCCTATCTGATTCTTTAACTGAGCATTGAAAAATCGCCACTAAAACTTTAAATTTTCTAAGAAGCTTGAAAGATAATTGCTATTGTTAGTTATAAGAATTAGATACTCGTATTTTTGAAATGGTCTTTTTATAACCTTCATTTTGACAATAGGTTTTAGGAAAAACAATACGCCGCCATATTATTTTTCTTGACACTTCATATGTCCTATAGCACTCTCGTGATTAAGACAAATCCAATGATACTTCATTTATCAAAATCCATCAAGCAGTTTAGGCTGTAGGATGCGCCTAAGAAACGTACAAACTAACAAAAAAACATACATACAACGCAAACACATAACCCTCTGCAGTGGAGAATAAATAATCTTTTTGAAACCCAAACATACTTCGACCATTTTCCGCTCGTTTATGAACAACATGCTAAACGATATTGGCCAGACAAGGTATATTTTGGGACTCGCCAGACCTCGTTCCAATTTGATGTACGTAGGTGACAATAACCTACTCTTACGCATTTTCTGAGCTAGAAATATTTTTCAGAAAATGTATGGTTTCGTTAAGAGAAGTTTCCAATATCCTCATTCTTTATAATTATTTCATAACTAGCTTTCCCGCCCGTGACTTCGTCCGCGCGGACTACAGTTTATCGCGAAAAAAGCATCCTATGTTCTTCTAGGATATTAAAAACCAATGCAAAGGTAGGTACAGCACCAATGCTCTTGATGTTTTTTGACAGACTTGTTATTTCGTTTCCTTGGCAACCGTTCCTTACAGCGAGTAACAAACAACAAAAGCTAAGCTATAGACACTGAAAGCTTACCTTCTCAACTTTACATAATTTTAATGAAAAGCAGTATTTTTCGAGATACGAAAAATTTAATTATACGATATTTTCTACAAATTTGAAAGCAAGCTATGGGAAAACCCGTTAATTTTATTGTAATATTAAGAATAATGGTTAAAGAATTAAAATAATGATTAAAGAAAAATGATTTATAGGCATTCGCGGCGCGAAACTCAGCCGTAACGAGGAGAACAATATGTTCATGCATTAATTCTAACTGTACGTATTTTCAGTAATAAGTGTTAGATTGTTTTTGTTATGTTTTTTTATGAAGTCCTTATGAATAAAGCTTTCATATAATTAATTTTGAACTTAAATAAAAATAACATAACAAATACGTATCTGATTGCGCGCTTAGCAGCTGTGTCGATTTCATTGACCGTGAGTGTATATTCGATTAAATATTTATCCAGTTTCGTAGTAGTGCTTCTAGCTTCTACCTATCAGATCCTTAAAAATAAATTAAAAAAAGTGGTACCAAAAACGTTGAATATTTTCTCCATAGTTATTACCTACCAGTTCCGAACATCTTCAATTTTTCCTACCGACGTTAAAGGTCTAGAATTTACTTAATGTACCTATCCTGACTCTCGAGATGTAAATTGATATTCGTCGGCGACGTAATTTGAAGCCCAGGGTTGGGCCAAAAGCTATTAATAGACCCTTGATAAGATTCTCGTCTTGGAAGCTTTGACAGATTGAAACTATAGTACATTACTGCCGCGGTCTGTAATGACTGCGTTGCTGGCAGCGATGATGATGGTCGAGAGCGTAGCTAAGTTAAGTTCGAGGCCATCACAGCGCGGTCAGCATTGCAGCCCTTGATGGCCAAGCTGGAATGAAGGCCGAGACCGAAGGTCGTGGCCTTTATAGCGCGGACAGCAAGGGCTGCAATGATGGCCAAGCTTGAAGGTCGAGAATCTAACTAAGTAAAGCTCGAGGCCATCATAGCGTGGCCAGCAGGGCAGTCATTGCGGACCAAGGCTTGTATAGTGCTTTACTCAAACAATGCGAGGAATTTAAATAAAACCAGCTTAGTATAATAAGAATTTACTCAAACAATGCAACAACAACGAAAACAACAACGACAACAACAACGACCACAACAACAGAAACAGAAACAGTAACAGTAACAGAAACAGAAACAAACAGAAACAGAAACTGAAACAGAAACAACAACAGCAATCACGATGACATCAGCTTTCAAACAGAAAAAAAAACGGTCCATTCGTCTGGGAGTTACAGCGCCTCTCTTTTCGCGTTCTGGGTTAACGAACCCACGGAATAAATAATAATGCTACGTCAAAAGACGACAATAATGGATTTCAAAGGAAATTGCTGGCCGCAAAACACGACAATAATGAAATTCCATACAACTTTGCTGGCGCCTATTCAAGCAGCGCGGCAAGGTCGACTTTGCCCAAAGAAGGTTGTCGAAATAAGGACCACATTACTAGTATTGTTTGAGTAAAGTATATTTTGTTATTTCGATGTTTGTAAGAAGATTGTAACGTGTAAGCAACTTTATCGGAAATTTAGAAAAAATAATTTTGAAGGTCTTTTAAGCGTAACTCTCTAGTGCTGATTGCTGTTTAAGATATGGGGCACGCTTTACACCTTACAAGCTTTTACAATTTCCTGACGAATTTAATAATTACCGAGATGTTAGAGATAACTCTTTTGGTACACGTTTTCTTGAGTGGATGCCGTTGCGAAGCATAGGAGCGTAATAAAGACCAAACTCTTTCTTTTATAAAAGCTTTTATTTAACTTGCAATGTTTGTTTAGGTCAAATCTCGTAAGCTTAGAACCACTTTCTTTTATCCTACGGAGTTGAACTTTTACATGTTGGTTCAGTTCCGATGACAATGCATTTTTATGGTAAGCATGACCTGAATCGACATCCAGCATTAGCTCCAGATAAAGGAACTCTTCATCGTCTAATAACTCCGAAAAACGATTTCCTTTCTGACTCTCGTTCTATGGTCGATTCTTCATGGCTGAAGAACGCGTCGGTTACGAGGCGTCTCCATCGGTTCCTGTCTGTGGCCATTCGGACTACTGTTTCGAACTTGGACGTCTTGTTCTCCTCAAGCTAGTCTGACCATCGCATCAGAAATCTACCACGCGATTTCTTCCCCTTAACGTTCGCGCAAATGATCCAGGTTTTGGCCTTGACGTCTAACAGTATGCCTGAAAAACTTAGAATGCGGCGATGACATATCGTGAATAAGCGGTCTTCCGTGAGAACAGACACATTCTTGCTGACAATAACATCTAACTTGGTAATCATTAGTACATGTACCATTATTTATTCTCTGTCACTAGTCAACAGACGACAAACTTTGCCGCCAAATACCACAATATCACATATAGCATCATGAGTCCGAGCGACCTATCATTCCAGATATCAATCATCTGTCCAATAGCTGTCAGGAGCAATCTCTGACTAACTGGTTGCTGTCGATTGCTTTCGCTTGCGCCAATCCGGTCTCGTTACTCGAATATCAACCTTTTGTTTCTTGCACTATTGTTTTTTAACCGACTGAGCGAATAATGTTTATCAGCCTATCTATGTATGTATGTTTGTTCCTTTGTGGTGCTCTGGGGCGATTTTGATGATTCCTACTTCAATCGATTTGTCTTAATCTTGCGAGTGCTACTAAAAATATGACAATAATTAAAATTCAATATGGCGTCAACCAGATTGTGAAAAAGTAAAAAAATAAAGTTTCTAACTACGTAAAGGTATTTGAAAATCATTTTTAGGTTTCTCTTATAATTTTTCATTTCAAATGACCATTCAGGATCTATAACGATTTAAAGTTGGTAAGCAACTATTCTCACTTACATTTTTGACCCGACTGCCCAAAAAATGGAGTATAGTTTTTTAGGATTCATATATGTTTGTATGTATTTATGTGAGTTTCTTTGTTCCACCTTAACTTTTAATTGCATGAACAGATTTAGACGTGTGGGATATCGTTAGAATCCTTACACCCTCCGAGTAACATAGGCTAACATAGGCACCATTTTCAAAAGCGAAAATAAGATTGTTTCTTCGTGTTTTACAATATGGGTATCAAATTGAAGGCCTTGATGAGCACATTCCAACAGTATATAATTTTGTTTTTTTTTATATATGTTCTTATTTTGGCAGGGCACATGTGTTTTTTTTTTTAGCTTTTAAGTTAGTTATTAGTTTTAGTCGCAGTCGGTTTTTTTAGCACTTTCGATTATGTCTTGTTTGGTTAAATGTTCTGAACATAGTCATGTTCTGAACATAGTCATGTTCTGAACATAGTCATGTTCTGAACATAGTCATGTTCAGAAGTCTGGCTCGGGTGTTTACGACAAGTTTCTCAGTTTATTTTTAGTTTGAATTAGAATTGACAGGCCAGTGATTCCGACCCAGAAACATTTTACTACTTCAGGAGCCTATGGATTCATAAATACTGTGGTACATATTCATAAACTAGCTGTTCCCGCGGCTTTTCCCGCTTTGTCATTTTATTTAAAGTAGCCCATACGTGTTATACCAGGACCAAAAGTTCCTATAAACTACAATAAACTACATTTTTTCAACCTTCAAATAGTTTTTTATCGATTGCTCGGCATCTAATCATCGGATTAAGATACCAAGTACCCCAGTCTTTTAAGCTCTCCAACAGTGAAAACCGCATCGCAAACGGTCCTGTAGTTTTTACGTGATGCACGAAGAAACATACAGACAAACAAACTAACAAACAAATAGAAGACAAGGTTAAAAAAAAACTTGTGCTGTAGCTTAATTTAAGTACCCTAGACCATATTTTTTATTATCTTCATTGAACAGACTTTTTCTTTCTTATTGCTTTATTATAAGTATAGATAATCGTAGCCGAGAATAAGTAATAGAACAAGGCCAGGCCTAGAATCCTTCTGAGCAGTCGTTGAACGGATTTTGGGACGGTGGTGTGTTGCCGTTGCATTAACATCGCATGCATTTTATATATAATTACTGTTATGTTGTTTTTTTATTGTAATGTGTTCAATAAAGACTTATTGTATTGTATTGTAACATCAACTTGTCGTTATTACCGCGTTCCCAATTGTGACTACTAGACCGCCCCGCCACAGGTAATGTCATGTTTTTTTCTACACTAATATTATAAAGAGGAAAGATTTGATTGTTTGTTTGTTTGAAATGGATAAACTCAAAAAATACAGACCCGATTTTAAAAATTCTTTACATAAAGAAAGTTGAATTATCAGCGAGTAACACCAGCAGAATTTTATTTTTCAAAAATTTCGAATTCCCTTCTAAAATTGTAACAATGAAACCCGAGGTATTAAATTTTGGAAAAACTCGATTACTTTGTATCACAAACCAAAGAGTATATAAATACTACGTAAGATCACAAACTAAGAAGGAGATACGGGTCTTTGTATATGGAACGTTGCCATGGAAACGAAATCACTGAACAAAACAGAATAATCATTGACGTAGGAAATGCTCTATGCTAATAATACACGAAATAGTAGCCGTAATTCAACCTCCTTGCGTTAAACAGAATAATACTATAGACGAAATGGTACGTGAGTATAAAACCTATAAAACAAACATTTTGAGTAAGAAATTGTTGTTGTTCTATTTGTCCAAATAAAGTACCTAACAATTTTATCTTTCCATGTATCTACCCGTGCGAAGCCGGGGCGGGTCGCTAGTATGTCCATAAAGTAATTTGTATTAGTTAACCCATCGAAGCTGGTATGAGTAATTGAGTATATTTTGTTTTTGGTTTGGAGTAGGTAGGTATAAGTTTCAACCATTCCTAAACACTAATACCCTTACTTATAAAAAGTTAATAAATGTCAATTAGTGCTGCGCAGTATTAAATTGCATAACTTTTTATAAGTAAGGCGGTTATAGTACATTACTGCCGCGGTCTGTAATGACTGCGTTGCTGGCAGCGATGATGATGGTCGAGAACTTAACTAAGCAAAGCTCGAGGCCATCATAGCGTGGCCAGCAGGGCAGTCATTGCGGACCAAGGCTTGTATAGTGCTTTACTCAAACAATGCGAGGTATTTAAATAAAACTAGCAAACTGATGAAAAAATTATATAACCCACTATAACAACAACAACAACAACAATAAAAACCAAAACAACACCAACAACAACGTCAAAAACGACAAGAACAACAAAACAACAAGAACAATTAAAAAGAACAACAACAACAAGAACAACAAAAAAGAACAACAACAACAACAAAAACAACATGAACTACAAAAACAACAAGAACATCCATAAAAACAACAAAAACAGCAATAACATTAAAAACAACAAGGAAAACAACAAAAACAACAAGAACGACAAAAGTAACAAGAACAGCAAAAACAACAAGAACAACAACAACAAAAACAACAAGTACAACAACAACAACTACAAGAACAATAAAAACAACAAGAACAACAAAAACAACAAGAACAACAAGAACAACAAAAACAACAAGAACAACAACAAAAACAACAAGATCAAATACAATAGCAACAAAAAACTACAAGAACAACAAGAACAACAAACACAACAAGAAAAACAACAAGAACAACGAAAACAACAAGAACTACAATAAAAACAACAAGAACAACAAAAACAACAAGAACAACGAAAACAACAAGAACAACAATAAAAACAACAAGAACAACAAAAACAACAAGAACAACAAAAACAACAAGAACAACGAAAACAACAAGAACAACAATAAAAACAACAACAACAACAAAAACAACAACAACAAAAAACATACTACAACATAACAATAATAACAACAAAAATAAATAACAACAACAAAAACAACAACAATATAACAAAAACAACAAAAAACAATGAAAACGAAATCAACTAAAATACGCAACAAAAACTACAACAACAACAATAATAGCTAAGAACCATCCCGATCACATCAGCTTTCAAACAGAAAAAAAGACATCAATATCGGTCCATACGTTTGGGCTACGACGCCTCTCTTTTCGCGTTCGGTGGTTAACAAAACCACAGAATAAATAATAGTACTAAAAAACACGACAGTAATGAAATTCCATACAACTTTGCTGGCGCCTATTCAAGCAGCGCGGCAAGGTCGACTTTGCCCAAAGCAGGTTGTCGAAATAATGACCACATTTACAAGCTTGTTGGAGTAAAAAAATAAAATCGAAATTTTTGATTTTACTTGATTAACTATGTCAAGTGGGGTATCAGTGAATAGGTATTTGAAAATAATCTTTAGATTTCCTATATATTTTTTAATTTCGAATGACTATTTAGGATCTGTAACGATTTTAAGTTGGTTGGCAACCATTCTCACTTAAATTGTTGCCTCTCTTTAGTTTTTTTGCAGTCGGGTTGAGCGATGGAGGACACATCCGGACACATTCCGGATTGTAGTAATAAAAAGTTATAGATCATTAGTTAATATCTCATGTACATAATTACATATATTTAAGAGATCCTTTATATGCTAGAACCAAACCTAACCGAAAGCCAGATTAGATGGGGTTCAAACTATTCTCACCGTCTGAACTCAAATCAAAGCCTATAGGTAGTGTTTTCTTTGATTGAAAATTGCGCGAACATGTTACATAAAGGTTTAGTACACCCACATCCAATTAGACATCGACCTATCCTAAAATCTATTTTCGGGTTAGGTATTCCTCGCCACGATACGATCCGTAGCTGGCATTTACACGTAACTTTCGAGTAATCATATTATGTGCATTCGGGAGCGAAAACTGAAATTCTGAATTTCGATGTTAGCGAACTGTGTTACGAATAGATTCCAGCTAGAAGGTAACAGAAAACGTGGGATTTGTGGACATTATAGTTTATTGCGACTACCTGAACGTAATCACGTACGTACTCGTACCTACGTACAAATTAAACTCAATTACTCATACCAGCTTCGATGGGTTAACAAATACAAATTAGTTTATTTACATAAATAAATTATAGATGAAAAAAACACGTGTTATTTTATTTTTTTTAACCTATAAATTATTTTTAATTTTTTAGTTTTCAATTATTATTATTTAAGGTACTTTAGGTACTTTTTTTTAATTTCCTTAATCCTTATTATTCCTGATGATCCTGATCAAGATACTGGGTCATTTTTTTAAATTATTGTATTGTCATCGGGCCCTGATAAGTGTGCAATTTTTTTAATTAATCTGACCATCTAGAGTGCGTAAAAATAAGAGTTCAAAGAATCCTTTACTTTACATACTTTACATCCTCCTAGGATATAAAACCGATGCAAAAGTATAGCACCAACGCTCTTGATGTTTTTGACAGGCTTGTTATTATTTCGTTTCCAGGGCAACGGTTCCTTACAGCGAGTAATCGAAACTTTCCATTGTTCCCGTGGAAACATACCATTTTCCGGGATAAAAATTATCCTATGGTGATCTCTATATTGTACAGTACCTATTTACAAAGTTTCATTAAAACCAGACGTTTTGGCGTGAAAGCTCCCCAAACAAACAGACAACGATGCACTTTTATATATTGGTTTTATTAGTACCTACTTAATGAGATACATAAATGGTTTCCTGAGTTCTTTAGACCCTTTTCGCAAAACATCTTAATTAGAATAGGTAAGAAAGAACTCTTTTTTCCAAAGATGAGATCAAACCTTCTGACAACCTACACTATAACAAACTTGTACATAGGTACTCCACTCTGTACTTATCACAAGTTTCCGCAACTTGATATATGTGCTACAATGAATCAGTCAAGTTTGAATCAAATAAGACTTGGAGTAGTTCCCAGATCTACGCCGAATCGAATCCTCCCGGGACTAGTTACAGTTACATTAGTAACACGTCGCTCCGGGTGAATACCTAAATTATATCACCCGACGCAAGTTGGCGCATAAATATTAATGCTGTCGAATGTAGCGAAGCCTTACATCTTCCGAAGCCGAAGGCCCAGTATGGACTGTGGCATTTGCCATCACCTACTCTTCCCTCTCGGATTTGATACAGATCGGACGTGTCCACGACTTTAATTTAACTTGAAATTTCATTTAATTTGCTTGCGAAAATTCTTCTGCAATAATGGGACATCATAAAGTGTAGAAGATCATAAATTTCCGGACACTGCTTACTATCCTGCGAGCCTGGTATCTCACGGCAAATATTCAAGTGAGTTCTCTTATTACCAAGTTCTCATTTACTGGTGTGCGTCTAAATATTAGTGTGCGTGTGTGTGCAACTTATCAGTGCACACTACAAAACTTGGTCGCATAAGTGATTTCCAACTTTGTCGCTGCAAAAAGACCCACATAATGCCTAAAACATTGCGTTCGCCAACGCCGAACTCGCCAGCGCTAAAGGTGACACCCGATCCAAAGAAAACGAAGTTATTCAAAGGGGATCTTACTGCGAAAGATGGTGATACTTGTATAAGTCAACTCACCGTGGCACCCACGACGCCTTTGCAAGGTAGTGATGAATTTGCTGGCTTCTGCATGGAGATGATGAAAGACGACGAAGATGAAATCTGTACAAAGAGTGAGAATGGACACCATGGAAAAGAATATTCGGGCAGACTTTAAGTTACAAATATCAACAGTTCAGAATAAATCCGAGGAGATCGGTAGAACAGTTGACATAATTGCTGCAAAGGTGTCATCAATGCAGGAAAACATCAATAAGCTGGAGGGTGGTTGTAAGGAGTTGGCCTCACAAATTTCCAGTCTTGATGAAAAATGCAACTTAGTGGAGCTACAGGTGAGGAAAACTTGAAGGCATTGAAATTAGAAATGTCCCAAAGAGACTCAAGGAGAAAAAAGAAGATCTTTACGATGCATTTAATTACCTATCACAGTTTCTTCAAGTCCAGGTACAGCCTGCAGAGATCAGAGATGCATATAGACTTTCCACGAGGCACTCAAAAGACTGTTCAACTATAATAGTTGAAATGTGCAACTCACTCCTCAAGGGTAAAATTCTAGACGCCGCGAAGAGATACAACAAGGCCCATAGAGATGCTCAGCTGAATTCGCATCATCTCAACATCGAAGGGAACAAAACTACAATATACCTCTCGGAATATCTCACTAATTCAATAATCTCACCAAAGCAAAACGCCTGCATTACCTGGCCAGAGATTTTGCCAAAATAGAAAACTACCGATACTGCTGGACATCAATGGGTAAAGTTTACCTACGTAAACAAGATGGTCAGCCATACATAAGAATTGATAGCGAAGAGCAGTTTAATTCCCTTAAAATAACTTCTAACTGACTATGTTTTGTTATATTTGGAATTATCTATGTGTTTTTCAAATATTTTTGCGTAATATGTCTAAGTTATAATGGCACGTTACTAATCTATAATTATGGCATGCTAATTATTTTATTAAGCTATAGTGTTTACCTTTTATACAACAGTTACCAAATCTATTGCCATGCACTCATATTACCACGAACAACCCCACACACACAACACTGTTGCAACCTTAGCCCACAGCCACACACAGAACAATTCCCTCAATACATATATCGCTTAAAATGCCTATTACGACCTTCTCACTCTTTTCGAGTAAAGATAAGTGAAACTGACTACTCAAACCATGCGCTGCGTATTTACACTAATACTTTGGAAAGAATAATACAATCTCATAAAGAACGTCTCACACAGGTTGAATCTTTTACCTTTTTAAATACCTCTTATAATTTTTCTCCTAGTTTTAACTGTACCAATATTCTTGTTACTCTTCTGTTACCTAGTTTTAAAATTTGATTGCCAAAATATAATAAATGAGCTGGACGATACCAGTCTCATTTCCAATACTCATGTATTTGATCCAGGCTCTTGTATTAAGTATCTCGGTGATCCAGCGTATCAGTTAACGTTACTCAAAATATACGTAGCATACGTAAAAATTACGACTCTTTCAGTCTATTCCTGTCGCAGTTGAATTTCCTCCCTGATGTTCTCATTTTAACTGAGTGTTGGCTAGATGATAGTTCAACGGAAATAGCACTGGAACACTATTCCTGCCATATGTCTAAAACCTATTTAAATAAATGCGATGGTATTGTTATCTACGTCAAAACGAGCTTACACGTAAATATACATGAACCCCCTTTTAATGACGCCAATTGTTTAATTACCACAATAGATAATCAATTTTCAGTGATATCTATATACAGATCTCCCTCCAAAAATGATGTTGGGCTATTTTTGGATTCCTTAGAATTAATTCTCAGAGAAGTAAAAAGCGACACGGTAATTCCAATTGGAGATATTAACATAGACATTCGACAGGAAACAAGCGACAGAAGAGCCGAACAGTATCTTGAACTAACTTCACACTATGGACTTACACCTGGTCACACTATTCCAACACATGGTCACACTTGCTTGGATCATGCTCTGATCAAAAGTGGTCACCCTGCTAGAGTAGTTGTCTGTAGTGCCAGTATAACAGATCATGATACAGTCATTACTGGTATAGACAAAATACTGACTAACTTGCGTACAGAGGAGTTTAAGACAATTACTAAATTAAACTATGATGAAATTGTGCGGACTATTAATTCAACTGTTTGGACTAGGATATTTGAAACTGTAGAGGTAGACCTGGCTTTTGAGAAATTTATTCAATCTATTTCCATCACGATAGATCGTAATAAAAATAATATAACAGTTCCTAATTCAAAATCTATCCGTAAACCATGGATTACTAAAGGCCTACTTAAATGTATAGAACGAAGAGATATATTACATATGCGGGCTAAGAAGAAGATTAATGATAGGAAACTGCAAATAGAATACAAGAACTACAGGAATCTTTGTAACAATTGACTACAAAATTTAAAAAATGCTCATGATCGATCTAAATTATTAAATTCCAAAGGAGACAGTAAAAAAACCTGGAAAGCTGTTAAAGAAATTTGCAACATAGGTTGTAACAAAACTCCAAACTCTGCTCTTCTCAAAAGCTCTTCTACACCTTATCAGTCTTTACAAAACGCAAATTTATTTTTTACTTCGGTAGGAGACTCCCTAGCAAACACTATTTTGACATCTCTTAATGTGACGGAAGAAGATCTTACCAATGCTACCGTAGTTAATAATATTTCCGCAGGTAAATCACTATTTCTTGGTCCCACAGATGAAATGGAAATTTCGAAAATAATACATGGTCTTAAAACTCGATTGGCCGCAGGATACGATGGAATAAACAACGACTTACTCAAAAAATGCAAGCACGCTATATTAGCGCCCTTGACACACCTTTGCAATCTAAGTTTATCTACTGGTACTGTACCAGATTGTCTCAAAACTGCAAATGTTGTACCGATACTAAAGGCTGGGGATCCACTTGTCTTTGGCAACTATAGGCCGATATCTTTGCTTACATCTATATCGAAAATTATTGAAAAGATTGTCAACAAGCGACTTCTCTCTTTTTTGGAAAATAAGGGTATCTTGGCTGAGAATCAGTTTGGCTTTCGCAATGGCAAGTCGACGGAGGACGCAGTTGTAAGCATGGTTGGCTATCTTGCAGAAAAAATGGACTCAGGCCAAAAGTGCATCGGCGTCTTCCTCGACCTTGCCAAAGCTTTTGACACTGTTTCTCGGCCAATCTTACTGAAAAAAATGGAATCGCTTGGGATTCGTGGTTTGGCACTTCAATGGTTCACGTCATACTTTATGAACCGTACACAAAGAGTTATCATTGGAAATCAAAGCAGTAGCCTTTCAAGAGTCACTTTTGGGGTCCCACAAGGTAGTGTCCTCGGTCCTACCTTATTCTTAATTTACATCAATGACTTGTGTAAGCTGAATATGCTCCAAACTAAAATTCTCGCTTTCGCCGATGATACAGCACTCATCTTCCATGGGAAGACTTGGGAAATAGCGAATAGAATTGCCCAAGCCGGCATGGTTAAAGTTTCTGTTTGGCTACAAAACAACTTACTTACGTTAAATACCACGAAAACCAAATTTCTGACATTTAGTATTTCGCAACGCACGGCACCAAAAATCCAATGGCTATTACAATACATAACTGCAATATTGTTGGCAAGTGTGATTGTAAATGTTTGGAACAGGTTTCATGGGTCAAATATTTAGGTGTAGTACTGGACGATCGTCTCTGCTGGAAAAGACAAATTGACATGCTAAATGGAAGAGTTAGGAAACTCAAGTACATATTTAAGCGCATGGGTTCTGTCGGTGATAAAGCCACAATAAGTCTAGTTTACACAGCTCTTTGTCTTTCTATTCTATCTTACTGCTCTGTCGTATGGGGTGCTGCCTACGGAGTACATTTAATAAAGCTAGAGCGTGCACAAAGAGCTATTTTAAAAATAGCCTTTCGTAAGCCTTGGCGTTATAGCACTGATCTGCTCTATGCAGAATGTGAGGTATTGCGAGTGCGTCAAATCTTTATTAGCGCTACTCTTATGCGTTTTCACAAAAATGCTTTAACCTGTAAAAAAAACACTGTGAGATCTCAACGCCTGACATCTTGGAGAACCCCTAAAACAAATTCTGATTTTGCTAAAAGAACACATGCGTTTCTCGGGCCTTACCTTTACACAAAAATCAATAGGAACCTCAATATTGTACAATGCATAAGGAAGATCTGTAAAATGAAGATTAAAAAGTGGCTTCAAACTCTGAACCACATGCAAACGGAGAGATTGATAAAGCTGTGCCGTTAAGAACCTATTCCATATTCCTGTATGCTATTTTTTACAAGCATATTTTCCTTCCAACCTTTTCTTTCTCCTTTTCAACTACCATATGCCCATTTATGCTGGGAAAAGCGCACAAGCAAGCGGACGCACTTTTTTAAAGTATCAAAAATTAATATTTATTTATTTTCTTTCATTTATTCGATTTACACTAACTACTATTCCAATAATTACATTAATATTCTACTTATGTTATACACCTACTTACCCAAATAACAGTTTCACCACGTGTATCACCGCCTTTTTGACTAGCGCACACTTGCATACTGCCACCTCTGTTGAATGCGATTGCGCTTATGTTGTAGGTACACGCGGTCACACACACTCCTTTAGTCAAGCTCTGCACGTTATCGCGCATGCGACTTGCCGCGCGCCTGTCAAACCTTTTTGTTGACGATTGTGTCGTTCATTATGATCCTACCTACATATTTATTTATTTTTAATATATTTTTTTTTTTGACTATATTGATTGCTACTATGGTGATTTGTAACTTTTGAATGCCATATTAGTGATGCGTGGATGTTGTAATACTGTTTAGCTTAATAACTTTAGTTAATGTAAACTTTATCCAGCAAACTGGAATTTTATATAGATGCAATTAAATGCCCTACCTTATTTTATAATAACTATTTATTTTTCTTTTGCCGTGTTTTGTCATTCTCTTTTGTTTGAGGTATATTTGGTTGGCATTACACGAACTATTGTTCGCATAATGCCAACTCAACCTATTGTGTGCACAATTAACAAAAAATATATACTTTTGTGTGGTGTGCACCTAGTAGGTGCAATTATATAGAAGGTTTTATATATATTGGAAACTTATTTTAATATAATAGTATGTATAATTTTTTGAATTTTGTAACCCCAGGAAGAGACTAGTTTCCCACAACACAGGGAATCCTAGTGTGGGAACTAGTATACCCACAATTAATATAATTACAAAATATCGTTTACTTTAAGGTGTCCGATTGTTTTGTAAGTTTTTTGGCAACGAAATAAAAATTATTATTATTATTATTATTATTATTACTTACTACTATATATAGTATTTGAACTACTCTCAGCGCAATGTAGCCGATTGAGTTGAGAGTAGCTCAAGTCGAGGTGGATTGCGTAGATGTTATAAGAGTGGGCTATACGCAGAAATGCGATCAGAATCATCATCACTGTGAACAGATATAGTTTTCTTCCCACTATACAGTAATATCACCATTGTTCACCTAAAACGTAAGCAGAAAACACCTCATTACAGCCTACGAATAAGTAATAAGTCAGGAACTCTATCCAGAACAAATGTCACAATAAAAGTGCCCCTACTTCAAACCAAAACGACCTAAGATTCAAAGTACGAATCACTTCCGAGGTTACAAATAGACATGCTTGGTGATTGGTTTAAATTCAGAACGAAAGCAGGGATTGGTTCACGCGCGTAATGTAATGTCTGCTATGACAGCTGAGTCATAGCGGCGTGGACGATGTTATGCAATGAGTGGACCGGACCAAGTCAGTAATAAAACAATATTACTGTACAATGTTTTTTTTTTTGGCTCACTTTTTACAATTCATTAAATTCTTTGTCCCACGAAATATAATTGATTTATTAAGTTATTGTCCAGAAGACATTAAAAGAGAATCTTTCTTCGCAATGTAGTGAAGACGGATACTGAGAAATTTAAAACGGAATGTCCTCCTGTCAGCCTGTGAATTTAGAGCTGAGGTTCAAGTTCAGTAAATTATTTTTATATATTTCCATAAACTGTCAGGCGTTTGGGTTATTGTTGCAACGGCCGTGGTTCCGGATCACTCCAAAAACAACTCAATATGATCTTGGCTTAATATGGTTAAATAAATTTCTATATTTGTAACTCTACTAGCCGTGCAAAAAGTAATTTAAAACTTGAAATACATATGAGGAGTCCTAGAAGTCCAGTTTTGGACTGAGTTTTGGTCACTGGTTTCAAAGAGTTAGTATATACTGTTACTCTTTGTCCATTTACTGTTCGAGTTTTTTTTGACTGCACATTGATTTAGAGACCTTTAATATATTTTTCGCTTTGATCCAAAACGTCATGTAGTTTTTCTTTTTCTACCACTGAAAAAGGGTGTTTAAACCCGTATCGGTCGGTCTTGAATTTAGTATGTCGAAAAGGTTGTTAAACGTTTCTAAAAAGCTAACAGTTGCATCTGTTTCTTGAAAATCAGGCATTTTTAACTGTTGCGAACTTAATCGCATCAGCTACACTTTGACTTAAGGTTTGAATCGCTAGTTTCACGTTCATGATATTATTTCGGAAGTATAGATGCCGATTTGACAATTTATTCCCAAAATGCAATCCAACGATATCTTGAACATTTTTCAGTTTCTGCAAATGTGCCCACTCAATTTTTTTTCTTGTTTTTATCTACGAGTGTATTTTTCCTCTAATGTGTTACGCACAACTTTCACCATATGAAATGGATCTAATATTACAACTACTGAGTCTCCGGTAGATGGGTGGTCAAAAAACGATTTTGAATTGTTTGTGTCTTCAAAATTGCAACCCAACATCTTAGCCGTAGCGATGTTAGATGCACAGCCATCAAAAATCAAAGTAACTTTTGACTTTTTCCTTTTAAGGGCTAAAACTATATCGTCCGAAAAATCATTCAATGCAGTATTTTCTGTAGTATCGCCAAATCCATTTTTCTTCAATTGGGATAAAATATTTTAAGTGAAATATTCTTCATAGTTAATCTTTTATTTGGGCGTTGTAGATTTCTGATCTGTGATAGTCGTTATACTGCCAAAATAGTTTTTTTCTTAGTTTTTGCTTTAAAATGTGTGTTTTAGGAGTATTCAGAGCAGATTCAATATCTGACGATGGTATATTTATCGGCGTAACGCATGATCCTCTTTCTTCAAAACTAAAGACTTCGGTTGAAATAAGATTATTTTTTAATTTTGTTTTTCTTGGTTCTTTTTCTTGGTTGGTAAGGTTATTTTCAGGAGAATAATATCAACACTGAATGTAATGACGGTGTTGTTTTCGGGTGAATAATATCAACATTGAATGTAATGACGGTGTTGTCTTCAACATCGTCATTACATTCAGTGTTGATATTATTCTCCTGAAAATAACCTTATTGAAGATCAGTTTCAAATCTATGAAAGACTGTCTCTAATTGAAATAGATACACATATACAGCTAAAATAAAAATTCCTATCAAACCTAAATATGAAGTGCAAAAAAAATAGTGAAATCTTACAAGTTTTTGTGCCTTATTCCTTGAGGGTTTGCATTATTTGTTTTTTTGAGCAACTCAAACACTTCAAAATTTCCAGAAGGTGAATTTTCATTAGCCTGAAAAATTAAACGTGCTTTAATTCGATCAAACTATGAACTGTTTTTTTAATGCTATTGTTATTCCCATGAGTCGAAAAAGCCGAACCTATATTACATACCAACTGTAATCGTTCATTATTGTTTATTTGTTCATTTTGTTTAGTATTCTCCTAAATATGTTGACGTTTCTTAGGTATGAATCATCTGCGTGAAAAAAATAACAGCTTAATTTCAAAATTTCATCGAGTAGAAATTAAACTTTTGTGCAAAAATTGACTGACTTCATTTTGCATAGTATTGACCATCGCGGTTTGATAATGTATTTGAACGTTTTTGAATATAATTATAATTTTGCAACTACTACTAGTGAAAAGTGATCCCTGGACATTTTAATCTTGTATGGCTCCTGCACCACTTCACAACACATGCTGGCATGATGATTCACAGCTGTAGTTCACAATGATAAAATTAAAACGTACGCGAAGATATGACGTGTGCTCGCTTGTATGAAAAATGTGCGACTGATGACGCGCTGGACACGTCTTTTAAGCCCCACCTACTTGGGCACGACTTTTGTTGGGTCATTTTATTAACGCTGTTACGTTTCCTGACTTATTACTTATTCGTAGATTACAGCTCATCATTACAACAGTGTGGTAAGTAAGTATGGAAATTCATTACTGAACAGTTTTTTTTCGGTTGTAACTCAGTTCTGTTTTTATTTTTTAAACTTAGCAGAGACTACAGAAAAAGATTTATTAGTTCATATTGAATGAATGCATTCGTTCTATAGAGATTTAAAAATACATTCTATTCTATTTTTCAAATGTGAGTGCGACGGAATTGGCGAATTTAAAAGTCAATGTGACTGATAAATGTACTGCTTACATTTAGTTGGTCAATTATTATTGTTACGAGCTGGGGTTACGGATAAAATTCATGTACGCCAATTACACCAAAAATTAACACCTTTATTGAAAAAAACACAAAAAGAAGTTAAACCAACAAATAACACTCGAAACACTTTATATCTCGACTGTACACTCTTATCAATTATCACTGAATACTCGCTTCGAATCACTTTGATTGTTTCGTTCCGAATGCCAAGTCAATACCCAGGCAGTCGATGCGCGCTCTATTTATACCGCGAAAGACGTTTCCAGAAGGTACTCGTAACTACTCGTATAAGGCCGGCGCCTTTGAAGTTGCCGCGCCCGTAGGTAAATACCTACCGCGCGCTCTGGAAACTTCTGTATGTACCTACGCTCCACTTGTAGATGTAGGTATTGCGTCATCCGACCTCGAATATTTTAGTACCTACTGTTTTTCTAAGAATCGACCGGCGTAACATTATGATATTACTTTGCAGTGGAAAGAAAAGCAGACTACTGACATTTGCTCAAGTGTCTTCTTGCTGCACTAGTGTTTTAGAGCCTTGGCTAAAGTTCGGGCTCCAATCTAACACTCGGTGCAGCAATAACACCGGGTTTCTGAAACGCGTGTCACATCAAGAACCAGCCAAGAGGTTGTCACATTTGACAGTCTGTTAACTCTCTTTGGATTTTCGAAACGCAATTCATCTGATAATTAGCTAAATGATTGAAGACAAGAGATTATTTTATTGATATGCTCATACTTGTTAGGTTCGTTTTCTTTCGTTTACTCCGTAGTGCTTTTTATCTGTGTGGATAGTCAAAAACAAAAGTGACAACGATAGAGCTCTAGCCTTGGTAACGTATTCCAGTGGTTAACACTAGGTTAATTGGTCTAAAACGTGCTACTAACTAATTGCTAAGTTAACAATCCTTTAACATGCGAAAAAGCTTTCCGGAAACCCAAAATCGCTTCAACTGATTGTTTAATTGGAAATTTTACAATTGCGTCAACAGACTGTAAATGAGATTTTCAACAACTCAAAATGCGTTTTAATTTTTTCGCTAATTTGTGTTCCAGAAACTGGGCGTAAGTCACTTTCCGCTCGATGCAGTAATCTATTTTACCGCATCATCATCACCAGCCTATTGGGTCCCCACTGCTGGGACCTCGGCTCAGCCCAGGGGCCTAATTCTCTAGTTTTAAGACGCCATTTCCTCACCAATTCCACGCCGCCTGCGTGGAATTTGTTCGTGAATTGGCGTGAGTGGTCATACAGAATACAGGCCCAGATAGAGAAAAAAAAATGCCATGTATGTAAGAGTGAGCCTGCGTGGTATACGCCGGCCCAGCTACTTACTGGTTGAGTAAAAGAAATAAAAACTGGTAAAAAGAAGCGTGGGGTGCTCGATATTAATTGTTATTTATTTTTTACTATGATTATGTTACTATTTCTATTTCGAATTACTGAGTTAGTGTAAGAATGTCACCGTACGTACACCCCACGCTTTATTTAACAATGACATTAATTTTCTCGTTAATCATTTTATTGTTATATTTAAATTAATTTTTTAAATATTTTTTTCGGTTTAATGGTATTAAAGCGTGTTTTTTAGTTTTTTAAACTAGTTTTAGGTTTTTTTTTAAATTTTATTTATGAATATAAAGATAGTTTGTAGTCGTTTTTTTTTAAAATCTTTGTTCCTGATGGTCCTGATCAGGATAATGGGACAACATTTTTAAATTACTGTATTGTGATCGGGCCCTGATAAGTGTGCAAAATTATGAATTAATCTGACCATTTATAGTGGGTTAAAATCGAGTTCAAAGATTCCGTTACATCATACAAACATACATACAGGTGAAGCTAAAAAAGCGTGTTAAAAACTGGTGTCCTGTTCCACCCAGAAGTTACTTCTTCAGAGAACTTGAATTTTGAGATGCCAAATTACCACCGTCAGACCTTCCTAGTGATTTAACATGAAATACAAATTGCCTATATATCAATAAACTCCATGTGATCTTATTCGCTTCAAATAAGTATTTAGGTTTCAATGTTCATTATTATTTCATCGTTTTTGAAAATAACCTAGATGTGTCAATAAAATTATAATACTATTTACTTCGATCTAGCGTTAGCTCAATCTAGGTCAATATTGTGTGCCTAACTGGTGTGTGTGTGTGTGTGCATGTTGAACAAGGTAGTGCTGACATTGCCAACGCCTGGTGATAGTTTGTCAGGCCGCCCACAAGCTTCCGACTTGACATAACATGCAATTGGTGATACTGTTATTACTGTACGCTATTGCTAAGGTCCCAAGGGAGGTATAGGAAAGAAAAACTTGGGAGTCCGTATAACGGGTCCCATAATTTAAATGGGATCGTTAAGCGTTTCCCGAAATTCTAATTGGACTTCGGGGGAAACTAATGGTTATGGAAAAGTGGGTTAAAAAGTTTGACGGTTCTCTTCGGAGGATGACACAAAATTGATGTTTTAGCTTTATTACTGTAGAATGATAAATGCGTAGAAAATAAGGATGAAATTTAAAACAACTGGTAATGGGATACCATTATTTTTCCATCCAACTGGATTCTTTCAAAGGTAAACACTCGAATACGCAGGTCTTACATACGTTTCCGTTTATTTGATCATCTGTGGCGGCTTCTTTTGTAACAGACACGTCTTCTTAAAACAGAAAAATCTTAAAACTGAGTTTTAGCACATTTTTAGTTCTCGTAAGACACTATCAATTCAACTAAGTATTGGTAGTAATGTACTAGTACCAAAGCAATAATTTTTCATTGGATAAGCAGTATTCCTAGCTATTTATCTTTTATGCTTGCTCGACTTATACCTGTTGAAGAACGGACAACCGCTGGGTAAACGAGTCCTACAGTGAAGACCACAGATTGGCAATCGTAGTATAGGACGCCCACCAGCCAGGTGGAGTAACGACCTAAGAAAGGCAGCCGGTAGAAACTGGAAGAGAAGACCCCAAGACGAAGCTCTGTAGCGTTCATTGGGAGAGGCCTACTCGTATATCCAGCAGTTTACGAATAAAGGCTGATGATGACGACTTATACCAAACCACGTCTTTACTTTTGCAGATTCGTTTATCAATAATTCATCTCCACTTCCCAAAATATATATTCTAACAAATTATAAACATGATGACCTCAGAGCCTTCAAAGCTCAAACATTCGGACACCAATAACCTTTTAATTCAGCAGCATCATCAATAATTAAAATTCCTCAAGGAGAAACTTTCTCGAGTGGAAAAGGTCGAGGCTCAAAGTAAAGGAAAATAACCAAATAGGCCTCGGGAAAGTTGGGCAAAAAACTTGACATACCAAGGACCTTCAAAAATTAACATAAATTACTATAAAGATAAGGATGGTAGACTTAAAATCCTTGGGCTTTTTTGATAATTTATAATTCTCCGAAGTCGAAGTTTATCGTAACGGAAGCTTCAGTTACTTTTATCAAGTTCCCAAGTTTCTAATAAACTTGATATCGGAAAAAATATGTCTTTTTCTACACTTTCTTTTCTTTTCCCGCCTGATGAAAGTTAAGTGTATGTATGTAGGTATGTGAGTATGCCTTTGGCACGTCCTACAGCCTAAACGACTGATAAATTTTGATAAATGAGGTATCATTAGATTCTTATGGTCGAAGGAGAAGTGAAATGCATGATGAATAATAAAAAAAAAAACTATAAAAAATAAACAAAACATCCGACTGCAAACATAACTTAAAAGAGGCAAACAAGCTTTCTTCTTCATTTCAAGCTTGATTCTTGATTTTGAAATATAAGATGCAGTCGGATCTTTTTTGATCTTTTTTATAGTTATTTATTTTTATTTCAAATATTCTTCTAAAATAATAAAATCTTAATACTCATTTCTTTTGCAGTAGCTCTAAACTGAAATGACCCACATAGAAATATATATTGAGGAAAGATTATCGCCACGGAAGTTTATGGTTTCGTCATCCATAGCAATCAATATCAAATCAAAGCCTACGGTGAAACGAATGCGCGTTTTGAAACAGTTCCGAGGACAATGCATTTTTATGTTAAGCGTGACCTGAATTGACATCCAGGATTAGCTCCCAGGTAAAGGAACTCTTCAACGGTCAACAACACAGTATTTTATTATGATAGTCGGTTGTAAGCTTTACCATGACATGGTCGCTGTACTCAGGATTGGGTCCTGACTGGGATCTCCTCAACGGTTAACAGCACAGACACGAAATTTTATATACGCTTTTGTGATAGCCCGTTCCAAGTTTCGCCATGACATGGCTACTGCATAATACTCGTAGTTATTTTTACTGCATGTAAGCTATTTTTTACAATATAGCGTCTGTTTGTCGCCATTTGAATTACTTTCATGTCTTTAGTAACTCTCGCAAGATTAAGACAAATCGATTGACGTAAGAATCGGCCCACGCGTCTCTAGAGCGACACAAAGGAAGAAACATACATGTATACATAGGCTGATAAACACATTAGCCTCCGCGCAGTCGTATAACAAGCAGCACTGCCCTATGATCAGATGCCGTCATCAAAGCGTCTGAAAGTCAGTGCATGATGACTGATTGTGACGTGCATGATATCAACAGCAACACATTACAAAAATCTTGCAACTAAAACTTCCCATTGCAAAAAACGCATAATCACCAAATTTTCACAGAGAACCCCGCTCTGAATTATCCGACAAAGATAAATGGGAAATCGGAAAACTCGATTTACACCGGACATTCTTGGCAACACCATCAATCAACGTAAAAGAATGCATTAAAGTCATAAGTGGTGTTACCACTGTCACAGTGCAGTAGAAACCAGTTGAATATATTTGGACAAAGCAGAATACTTTGTTCATTGGCTATGATGCCCTGGTCAACACTAAATTACAAAGCTTTGAACATTGAGGTAAAGTTGCCAGCTTGTCTGGTTTTTTTTATAGGAAGTCTAGCTGTGCCCGCGGCTTCGCACGCGTGATCAATCTTTGGGTTGAAAGTACTCTATGTGCTATTCCAAGTCCTAAAATACCAACATTTGATCAACATTCCTTCAGCCGTCAAAAAGTTTTTTATCGATTGCTGGGCTTCTAATCTCCGGGTTAAGATACCAAGTACCCCAGTTTTTAAGAAAACCCCTAAGCTATCCAACAGTGAAAACTGCATCGCAATTGGTCTTGTAGTTTTTACGTGGCCCGCGAACAAACAGACAAATACGATTTAAAAAAATGTTATATTCTTGTTCAGTAGCTTATTTTAAGTACCTTAGACCATTTTTTTTATTACCTTCTTTATACAGTCTTTTTCGTTCTTATTGCCTTATTATAAGTATAGATATAGATAGAAGGAGACATTATTAACTAGCTGATGCCCGCGGCTTCGCACGCGTAGTCATTTCTGTAGGTAAAAGTACTCTTTGTGCTATTCCAGGACCTAAAATACCAATATACCAACATTTGATCAAAATTCCTTCAGCCGTCAAAAATATTGTTATCGTTTGCTCGGCTTCTACTCATCGAATTGAGATATTTAAAAAATGTCTCCAAAAAAAACCGGTAAATATTATTACCGACTTTTTTTTTAAATTTATTTTTTGTATGTGTTAACGTGTTTAACTGAGTACTTTAGTACCCCAGTTTTTAAGTCAAAACATAAGCTATCCATTAGTGTTATCTGCATCGCAATCGGTCCGGTAATTTTTACGTGATGCGCGAACAAACATTCAGACAGATAAACAGACAGACACGAATTTAAAAAATGTTGTATTTTTGTTCAGTAGCTTATTTTATGTACCCTAGCCCATTTCTTTTTTCATTATCTTCTTTGTACAGACTTTTTCGTGCCTACTGCTTTATTATAAGTATAAATATTACATCGATTCGCTGCACTCCCATCTACATTTACTATCCAAACAGCCAAGTAAAAGAAAACCTTACCATAGGGTACTTTTTCGTGCCTATTGCTTTATTATATGTATAAATATTACATCGATTCCCTACACTCCCATCTACATTTACTATCCAAACAGCCAAGTAAAAGAAAACCTTACCATAGGGTACTTTTTCCTGACAATTAGGTACGAGTACAACGTGGGTGTCTACAAGACTAGAGGCACAACAAACAACAGTAAACAACAGTCTTCTTTCTTGGCAAGCCTGCTCTTTCTTTGCCATCGAGTAAGATCGCGGTCAAATGCGTGCCATCACTTGGAAGATTCATATCATCAGGGTCCGAATTCTGCTAAAGCATTTGTGAAATGCTTAAAAAACATTTTTATTCGGAATAAATTTATTTTCGAGTAAGAAACCTTACACATACCTACCTACGTTTTTTTTAATAAGCACCTTCTTACAAATAACAGTCGAAAAAAGGAAAACCAGACACAGTCAGAATCAGAATAATCGATGTTTTGTCAACAGTTTTTCAAATCACAGAGCACTCAGACAGATAATTGAAAAGGAATACGTAACTTAAACACTAAACTTGAATTATTTCCCGAGCCAAAATTATGAATATTAAGTTATTTAGATACTTTTTCCTTATATTTAGAAACCTTGAGATGTTAAAATGATACTTCGCCGCTACAAGTATAGATAGACAGGGTAATCATGTTTAACACCGAACACTCTCACAAAATCTGATAGATGGAGCGAGAAGAAAGGCCATCATAATGCAGCTAAAGGATATTGAAAGTCTCCATAAAGTCACATTCAAAAAACGCCGTGACATCGAACTAGGTTTACCTAAGCTATGGATATCAGATGCGTCATCATCAACAATATGGTTTGTCCAACACCAAGGAGTGGAGAAGCACCTAAGTACCCCTAAACCGGGAGCTTTTGATATTTTGATTCTAGACTTAAAGTTGTGTGTTAGAATATCTCCACTGATCGTCACTGTGCCTGCTGCAATCGTGGATGTGGCAGATGCTTTCAACAGTGGAAGTTCGCTGCCAATTATCGGATTTCGGCCCGAGTAGCAATTAAGTTTACACCATTTTTGTGAAGTAGGCCAATGGGTGCTTGGGAAATTTAAGCGATATTACATAATTTGTAGTTAAGGCCGTTCGGGAAGTTATTGGGCGATTGTGAAGCTTTATTATGGCTTTGGGCCTCCGTAGCGCAATTTAAATTATTTCGTAATTTTACTTCCTTATTTTGAAGCTTTGCTACGGTATATTTGCTACTGTAGCGAGCCCATAAAATAAAATATTGCGTTTCTAACTTTTTGATGAGTGGGAAAGCTTGAGGAATTGACTCAGCTTAGTAAATTACGAACTACGCGTGTACGAACTCGTATATAATTCAGCGGAAAACAAGAACGGATATAACACTCGTCTTTTGTCATTTCAGATCTTGATGATTCATAAAACCTATTTAATTTAAATCAACCACGCCAAAATTACACTCTAATCTTAACCACCCTTGGGCAACATCTCAAAGATTTATACCTCAAAACCATTCCGTTCTCAGAGACCTTTCCTTGTTCCACTTAACACTTGCCCGAGAGCTGTACAGAGAGCAAAGCACCCTTAGGCCTGTTGCATCCCCTTGTCTCGAGACAAAGAGTTCCGAGTGCCCCATGAGGTGTCAAGGACATGAGCGATGGCACGGGAAGTGGAACGCTGGCGCATTTAGCGCGATTGTAACCGGCTTTTTTCTTGAATGATTTGTTCTACTTTTAAATACGAAAAGTTTCTTAACACAAAAAAAATTGACGCGTAAATTGGGTCTTACCATGTTGGGTTCCCTAAAAGAGAATACCCCGACCTTGAGCACTTGTAAACGTCCCAAACATTAACAAACACGGGACAACAGCGGACTGTCACATTTATACGACACACATAAAATTAATATTCAACGTCCATCTGGAGCCTCATAACGCGTAAACGAGTTTAGTGCTGTATCAATTGTAATTTATGTGCGAGGGTTGCCAGGACTCTCGGAAAATTACTTGGCATACGTAATTTGGGTTCATAACCTAATTGAATTTTGTCGTGCAGTCTTGTCCTCAGCTTTTGGAATACGCGTCGTGGTTGGAATTACAACAAAATTATATAATTTGACTATGGGATCTGTAGGGTTCTCAATAAAATTGTGTGAGGTATATTTCTAAACTCTGTTTTGTTTGTGGTATGAGCAAGTATCCGTCACTCTACTCTACTTAGGAGAGTTAATCACCTTCAGCGCGATGCGCCCTGGCGGTACAAATCAGGCGAGGACGCCGCGCGCTTGCATTCAGACGCTTACCGTGTCGCTTGTTTGAACTTTCGCTAGTAATGGCGAAACGTAACAATAATAACAATTGCTGTGTGGAGGGATGCCATAATAGGCAAAAATACTCATTATTTTTGTTTTTCTTTTTTATCATTATCACACTAACATTATAAAGTTCCAGAACCAAAGTAATCCACCAGAGAACCAAAGTAAATTATATAATAAATTGGGTAATTTATTATATAATTTAGCACCTTCGTACATAATACTTTTTTTGCCGTAGTTAGTTCGCGATGCATGTAGCTTTATATCATTTGCACTTCTTAGTAGTTTCTTTTGTATTTGTTGTTTTTTAGTGAAAGTTATTTGTATGTGTAAATTTTTTGTTAATATTTTTCGAATTAATATGCAGTTATAGTGTAAATATGTTTGAAAAACATTCATTATTTTTGTGTCCTTGTATATTGTTTCTGTGTGCGTTAGAAAGTCGTAGTTAAACAATCTTTTTATGATTTTATTTTGTGCTACTTGTACAATATCTAAATTAGTTTTAGCGGCTGAGCCCTACACTTCCACAAGGTAGTCTATGTGCGGCTTAACGAGCGAGTTGTATATAGTGTATCGTACATGCCACGGGAAACATCGAACTAATCCACGCAATGCTCCTGTGAGAGACAATAATTTAGATTTAATTTTAAGTGGGGCTTCCATGTTATGTTACTGTCTAGAATGATGCCAAGATATTTGACTACGTAAACTCGATTTATAGCTTTATTTTGTATAGTCAAAGGAGAATGTTCTGAAATTGACTTATTTTTTGCAGTGAAAATTATAAAATTTGTTTTTGCAATATTTATTGTCAGAAGATTGGATTGTAACCATTTATTAAGTAGATCAAGATCATTCTGTGCATTAGTTATAACCGAATCTATCGAATGACCAAAATAGAATAAAACAGTATCGTCGGCGTATAAAGTAAAGTTTCCCTTCAAGCCAATTTTATGAATACTATTTATGTAGATGAGAAACAACAGAGGGCCTAAAATAGAGTCCTGAGGCACGCCATATGTAATATTCTCACTATTACTCTTCGTTAGGCCTATCTTCACTATTTGTTTACGATTGCAGAAGTATGATTTGAACATTTTGTGAGCAATCCCAGTGACACCAATATTTCTTAGCTTTTTTAGCAGCAGGTCATGGCTAACTGTATCGAATGCTTTCTTCAGATCAATGAACACACCTTGTGCTATTTGTTTATTATCAATACTAAGTCTAATTTTAGTCACTATATCAATTGTAGCCGACAATGTATTAGATTTTGGTCTAAAACCATATTGCTTTTCGAATAGAAAATTTATAGAACTTAGAAAAATGTCAAGTCGGTTATAGAGAACCCTTTCAAAAATCTTGCAGAGAATAGGTAAAACCGATATAGGACGATAATTTCCTGGGTCTGACTTATTACCAGCCTTAAATATGGGAGTTACTTTAGCAATTTTGAGATTATCAGGAAAAGTGCCATGTTCAATACAATTTGTAAGTTCCCTTAGTATTAGGTTTTTGACACATTTTATAGATTTGGTGTTTATGTCGTCTATACCTGAACTGGTTTTGCAATTTAAATTATTTATTATCTTTGCTATTTCATCAATAGTTGATGGTGTAAATTCGTTCAAAACTGAAGAACTTCCAGTTGCGTCACTAAACTCACAATTTTCTGAGAAATTATTAGGAATTTGGTTGGCTAGGACTGAACCTACATTCGAAAAGTAACTATTAAACGTTTCACAAATTTCTTGAGTATCAGTTATAAATCCGGTTTCTGTTTGGAGTTTACTCGGGGATGAACTTTCCTTAATTTTGTTATTCGATAGAGTGTTGATCAATTTCTACATTTTAGCAGGATTCTTCTTGCAATCATCAAAGGCTTTTAAATAGTATTTACTTTTAGTTTTTTGTATAACTTCATTTCTTTTCTTTGTGAATGTTTCTCTCTTTTGTGAATCTTTAGGGTTTCTTTTATGTTCGCTCCATAGTATATTTCTAGTGTTAATTTCATCTATTATGGTTTTGTTTATCCATTCTTGTTTCGGTGGATTTAATATTTTTATTTTCTTGATCTTACTCTTCTCAATACTAGTTACTAACTTATCTTCTAATAAGTGATACAGGTTGTCTTCGTTGATACTTTGCTTATCGTACATAATTCTATAAAGTTTGTATTAGTATTGTTATTAAATCTATAGCTTCGTAAGTAGCTTTCTGTAAGATCTTAGGCTGATTTCTTTTTATCTCAAAATATATTTGTTTGTGGTCAGACATCGGTGTTTCCACTATCGCTAAATGAAATTAACCATGTTTCAAGTTAGAACAAACATGATCAAGCATGGTTTTTGATGTAGCTGTTTCACGAGTACAGTAGCTTACATCAATTTTGTTCATAATTTTGTAACCATTCCCTTTTAAAATGTCTCTATAAAATTCAGTAGTGCGATCCGTGACCAGCAGGTCAATATTAAAGTCTCCAAGTGTGACTCCTCTCTTTCTTTCATTTATTTGTGCAGAGTAGGTATCAAGGAAAGTATTGAAACTTGATGAGTTTGGTTTTCGGTACACAGCACCAATGTCAAGCGAGTAGTTTTCGATGTGAATCCAGAGGTAGTGATTGTAATCAAGACACTTCTCTTCAATTAAGCTATGTTTAAGGGTGTTATGTACAAACATAGATACTCCTCCACCACCCTTTGTTCGCCTGTAGTTGTAATAGTGGTAATATCCTGCTATTTGAATTCGCTTAGCTTCATCTTCTGACTTAATCCACGTTTCGGTTAAGACAATTATGTGTAAAGTATTTGAAAATGATTTGACGACACATTTCAATTCATCTAATTTGCCTGGTTTTACAATACTTCTGACATTGGCGTACAAAAATTTTAGAGACTTCTTACTGGTTATGATATTTTCGTAGCTGTTGACAATTTGGTAAGACACATTATCTATTATGGTAAGATTATTTTTATTAGCATCTTTTGGCGCTCTTAGTTTTTTGATGGCACTTTGGTAATTTTAGGCACACCCTTGACATATTTTATGGTTAGATCTTTGTCACCATTGTTACAATACCTTTTTCGTAGGTGGGTACGCGCAGTAGAAAAAAACACAAAGACACATAGGGCTTTACATACATTTATTTCCGGTAGGAATCAATCAGTACATCAGTTTTAAGTTTTCGGTTAATAGGTTAGTTTTAGAGTTATATTAGAATAGTTAATAAGTAATTAAGTACCCAGATGTATTGTCAGCTAATTCTCAAAAGTGATCGGTGACTATAAGACAGGGTTCGGGTCGCTTGAGGTCTGGTGGTTGTTTTAAATTGAGGTAAAATTAAGAAGGGTGCCACTCGCATAGAAGATGCGAGACTATTAGGGAAATACCGCTACGGCTCAAGCCCAGTTGTGCGCAGAACGATCCTCAGGCTCGTAGAGATTTTGAGTACTCCACGGGCAAGTCCGGGTTCCCCGGGTAGGTACCGCAGAACCGGTCTACTCCCCGTCGAAGCGGACACCCGTTGAGACGCAGATGGCACCAGGCTGACCCGTAGGGATGAAATTAAAAGTGGGGGTTAGCCTCCACTTGGGACCTCCTGAAATTTTCGAAGGAGACCCAAGTGTGGGTTTCGTGAATAATAATAATAATTCCGCGGAAATACGCGATAAAATAAGAGACCGGCATGCAGTGGGATGCTTTCTCAACTATAAAGCAGCCTGGACATGAGTGATGTCATAAATTAACGCAGATTGTATCACGATTAGCGCCATCACATGTTATGAAAATTGCATAGATCGCTAAAATATGAAAAGAAACGTGAGGTTACGTGAATAATAATTCCGCGGAAATACGCGATAAAATAAGAGACCGGCATGCGGTGGGATGCTTTCTAAACTATAAAGCAGCCCGGACATGAGTGATGTCATAAATTAACGCAGATTGTATCACGATTAGCGCCACCACATGAAAAGAAACGTGAGGTTACGTACCTATTGGAGGTGATTAAGTCCAAAAATCTTGCAAAACACAAGAAGCCAACCAAAACCGGCGTGGCGTTCGTACCAGCCAAAAACCCCAACTAATGGTAGGTCGCCGGCACAAAAAAATCCCCACAGCTGGAGGTTGAAACTTCGGTCTGCAAGCGAACAAAAACACATCACAATACTATCCACTGAAACACCATGAAATTCCTCACAATTTCTAAAAACTCACCGAAATAATATGATTTGACGTGTCGTCGACAAGAAACAGAGTTTCAATGTGACCTTAATGGCCGCGTCAATAGGGATGATCCCGACAATTAGTGATGTAGAAATCTATGAAATCGACTACAATTCGATGCACCAACTTCGACGCATGCGCGAACCATCCTAGCGCATCTGACAACTGACAAGTAACCAACGAACCGTCAAAAGTCATTGGCACTGACAGATGACTGACGCAGGTTAGTTTCGAAACCAAAATATTATTGAAGAGTATGATTTCGGGATATTTACTAAGTTAATGCCTGTAAATGTGATAAATTGGAAGTGTATGATCCGACATCATTGAAAAAAGGTAAATTGCGACAAAATGCTTGAAATCAGGCGTCACACCATCATCAACTCGACGTCTCAATTCTTCTTTTAGGGTTCTCAAATATGTTGTTGAGGCGTCTGGTAAGGAAACACTCTAAAAACTTCTGATTTCAAGTTATTTCTGTTGCGTAATATAGTAACCGCTGTTTCTTGGGATTTATAGCACACTTTAATGGGGCGGTTTCTATTAGGTATGTATTTCCCAAGACGAGTGATATATGCAGGTTCCGGGCATTCAGTATTTACAATTTTTGTTAATCTTAATACTTCTTTCTTATCCAGATTCTTTCTATCATCTCTGTTTTCATTCGCTAGTTCAGGAATTCCAATAATTATAATATTTTTGCTTCTCTCTTCTCTCTCTTTAATTTCTATCATCATAGATTCTAGTTTGACACCTGAAGAGGGCAAAGGTACTGTTTCTTTTAACTGCATAATATCTGACACAACTGTATTAACCTTTGTCTCTGTATCAGTGGTTTTATTTTTCAAAGTTAATATGTCAGTCTTAATTGAGTTTTGTTCGGTTGCGAGGTTATTTGTCACATTTTTAATTTCAATGATTTCTTCTTTAATAGCAGAAACATCTCCAGACACCTTTTCCATGAATTGATTCTGATTTTCTTTCATCAATGGAAGTGATGACACTTCCATCATTTGCGACAGTTGTTTTCGAATTTCCCTAAATTCCTCTTTAATGAAACCATCATCATTACTTAGTTTGCGCTTATTGCGAAGAGTAACTCTTGCACTATCAATAAATTCTGAGTGTGTGTTACCGCTTACCAGATTTGGTTGCGGGCCACTGCGTCCAGCCGCTAGGCCACTTCCAGTCGGCGAGCGTACCATGTTCATGATCTGCGTCGTTGTTGTTTTTTGTAGAAGCGAGCGAAGGAACTTGCTGTCTCGTTTCTGCAAAGGCAGTCTCTTGCTTCTTGGAAGTGTAATGGCTTAAGGGAAGCACGGCAACTTAGTTAACTTTACTTGTTATCTTCACTTAATTAAAATCGAGATTTGAATTGAGTATACATTTCATAATTAAAGAAAAATTTGCGTCACGTCTGCTCTGTGCGCTGCCCAGATTAATGACATTGGCAGTTGTTTCCATCATTCTAGATATTATTTATTCGCTGATGACTTGTAGATTTTTAGACCCACGGACACTCTTTTAGATGCAGCTCTCTTGCAAGAGGATCTTAATCGTTTGGTTGTATGGTGTCAACATAATAACATGGACTTAAATGCATCCAAATGTTTTTCCATTCGATTCTCTAGGAAAAAGTTTAATATTGACTTTACTTATAAAATTAAGAATGATACCTTGTCTGAAGTTGATAAAATAAGAGATTTGGGTGTTTTGCTTGATAGTAAACTAAGATTTAATGCTCACATCGACAACATAAGTGCTAAAGCGTTCAAGAGTCTTGGGTTCATTCTCCGGAATTGCAGAGATTTTAAATCTCCTAAAACTAAAATTTTGTTGTTCAATTCATTTGTCCGTAGCGGCTTAGATTACTGTAGTGTAGCCTGGAATCCATTCTATGATATTTATATAAAAAGACTAGAAAGTGTCCAAATACGATTTTTATGGCATTTAATTTATTCGGTAAATTTGGGAAAACAGATAACAAATTATAATGAGAGGCTTAAACATTTTAAAATATCTTCACTATCGGATCGAAGACGCATGCTTGATATTTTATTTCTTAATAAACTTGCGAATGGTGTTCTCGACACCCCAGAACTACTTTATGCTCTAACATTTTCTTCACCATCACGCCTACCACGAGCTTCCAGGTTCAATATTTTGAGAGATAGTTTAAGTAAATCTAACTTGGGTCGAAATGCTCCTCTTAATCGACTAATTAGAGAGTTCAACGGTTTTGCTAAAGCCAAGGACCTAGACTTGTTTGCCGACAACATTCGCAAATTTAAAAAGAGCATTCTGTGATATTTTGGATTTTATTTATTAGTTAATCAATTTTAATTTTACATGCTGACATTTTAATTTACATTTATATTTTAAGTTGTGTATTATTATTACTGTTTTAATTTTCGATGTAATATTATGATATTTTTTCTTTTTATGAATTGTAATGTAATGTTATCAATATTTAATAATTAATAAAAAAAAATAGTTAGTTACTGTTATTTTTGCATGCTGTCGTCATCTTTAATTGTAGTGGCATTAGGCGTTAAATAAATAAATAAATGATTATCAAGTTATCATAGAACTGTCTACAGGACGGATTTAAAAAATTCTAAGGTCACAAAAAAACAATGCAGGTACCTGCATTGTTTTTTTGTGATCTTAGATATTTTTTTTGCAGGTACCTGCATTGTTTTTTTGTGGCGTTTGACCACTATATTAATTTTTAACCGTTTCAATAATAAGTAGGTTCTCAAGTTGATGTGTATGTATGTAAGTTATATTGTTGAAAATGCGTAATATTCATATATGTTAATCTACATGAGTGTCTGAAAAAATATTCTAAATTTCGTGAATGTATGTATGTATGTTTGTCCACGTATTTCTCGGAAACTATAATTCCGATTGCAATATTCATTTGGTAATAGTTTCTGTATCTTTTAACTTAGGGAATAGTTTTATCAAAATCTATACACTCTTGTTTTATTAACCCCAATTATATGTCAGTTACATAAACTGCGACTGCATATTCGTAACATTGATGCGAGCTTGGATCAAAACTCGCTTTTGGCTCTCATTTTTTACTAATCGCCATTAATACAAGTCGTCGTTTATATTGCCAAAAATCTTTTTAACTTTCGATAAAAAAAACAGTTGACAACCCTAGTTAAGTCGCCGCTAGGGTGGACAGCAAAAACGGTTTACGCCTCCTTAAAGTTTTTGATGTCTCTTTTACATAACAGCGGCCATGAGTTTGAATTGCTAAGTGCGTTTTGGATGTTGTTTTGAATTCCTCTTATTTATTTAGCTGATGTATTTTTTAAGTTGACTTTAATATGTTTTCGTACGTAGTCATATGTAAAACTAGCTGTGCCCCGCGGTTTCACCCGCGTGCCTCAGGAACCCTGCATTTTTTTTTTCGGGGTAAGAAGTAATCTATGTGTTAATCCAGGGTATAAGCTACCTCCATACCAAATTTCATGCAAATCCGTTCAGTAGTTTTTTGCGTGAAAGAGTAACAAACATCCATCCATATATCCATCCATCTTAGTTTTTCTGCTCTCTTGGTACCCAAAAAACATTATTTAAATATAATCACACTATTTAATGTTCACGGGGGGGGGGGAGGTTATATTCACTCACAATAACTTTTTTTTTTAAAAGAAAGCGATATTTAATATTTTTCCCTATTTCTTGATCAAAAGTAGCCTATGTGTTAATCCAGGATATAACCTACCTCCATACCAAATTTCAGCCAAATCAGTTAAGCCGTTCTTGAGTTATAAATAGTGTAACTAACACGGCTTTCTTTTATATATTTATATAAAAGAAAGCCATGTTAGTTATATTTTGTAGATTATATATATAAAAGAAAGCCATGTTAGTTATATTTTGTAGATTATATATATATATATATATATATATATATATATAAAATCTACAAATCTACATATATATGTAGATTTTGTATCTCCAACTTCTTAAGTGTTTCTACTCTCCTGGTACTTAGAAATACTTTTTTTTAAATATAATCACACTATTTAATGTTCATGGGGAGGTATACTCACTTTAAATTACTTTATTTTTCAATTTTGTATCTCCTACTTCTTAAGTGTTTATGCTCTCCTGGTACTTAGATTTTTTTTTTTTAATTATATTCTTATTTTTTCAAGTGTTAAAGGAAACGATAATATTTTTTTCTCCTATTTCGGAATAAAAAGTAGCCTATGTGTTAATCCAGGATATAAGCTATCCTGGTACCAAATTTTATCCAAATCCGTCCAGCCGTTCGAGCGTGAAGGAGCAACAAACACACACACACACACAAACATACAAACTTTCACATTTATAATATTAGTGTGAATTAGTGTGATAGTGTGATTTATCCTCTGCTAATTGAATCCACTGCCTTTCTGCAACATTGATGGCTTAAGACTTGTCTTAATTAGCTTATGGCCACATTAGCTTAAAGCTTTAGATTTTTATTATGAAACCATACGTAAGTTTCAGTAACAATGTTGTATTGTATCCATAATTACGAAATTCATTTCAGAATTGCATGGTTTAAAGTACTTTCCGTAGCCGCAGCTGCATTTCCATTGTAACGTGTTGGTTTCAATTTCCTATCTTGTTGCTATTCGTCGTTTGTGCACCTGCGTTTGTATTTCCTGATCGCGTGGCAGGTTGCCTTTGTTTTACGTGCTAACTGCAATTGCTTCGCGTGTTTGTTAAATTTCAGTGTTTGTCACATTTCAAACATTTGTTTATACTTGTATTTTGTAGTGCTCTCATTTGAGCAAATGTATAAAGTAGACATTTTCAAGGCCAAAAAAGGGGAGGAAACACTAAAGCAAATTAGAAAGTTAACGGATTAGAAACAAGACGTAAGTTTAAAAACTACGCTCGGGTAAAAAATAGCTCTTGCGATGAAGACGAATCGATTGATACCTCGCTTGTAAAAGCCGAACCAAGTTTCAGTTTGAATACAGAACCGTTCCTTTGCTTCGACATAGTCGGGTAAAAAAAACCTATGGCACTCTATAAATAAAGACGAATCTGATGATACCTCGCTTGTCAAAATCGGAGCAAGTTTTTTTTTGTCAATATAAACCTTCCATTGCCTCGCCGCAGTCGAGTAAAAAAATACCTATGACACTATAAATAAATAGGAATCGATTGATATCTGGTTTGTTAAAATCGGCCCAAGTTTTTTGTTTGAACATATACCCTAATGCTTCGCAGTAGTCGGGTAAAAAAAAAACCCTATGTCACACATTAGCTGAAGATGAATCGATTGATACCTCGCTTGTCAAAATCAGATGCTATGGTGGAACATGCACATATATACATACATAGAATTTTAAACTCATTACCCTATCCTTGCTTCTCCGTAGTCGGGTAATTAGAAATTCAACGTGATGGGAAAAGGAGAGCAAGATGCTAGTACATTCTTAAAAGACCCACATACAGTAAAAGGAACAACAACGTTGCAGGAACTAACTAATATATATTGTTCTCAATTTCAAATTCCAATTTTTCACTATTTTACACCATCATTATAGACCTATTTTTGTGTTAACGTATTATCTGATAGTGAGCTACATCTACATTTGATGAAATAGAGAAAGTTTGCAAATCAAAAAGCCGCTGACCCTTTGCCCTTTCCAACTAACAGACAGAACAAATCGACCCCTAACCAATAATGATCCATACCAAACTATTAACCACAGACCGTTTAAACACCTCATCATCGAAAACCACAAATTGAATTTGCACAATTCAATATACTGCGATCCTTCAACTCCGCCCCAATAAATATGCAATGAAGCGGAGCCCGAGACGATCAATCCACGCCGCTGGGAAGTGCACACTGTTTATCATAATACCTTCCGAACACGGGGATATATTGCCTTTCTGGACGGGACGGGTGAAGACTGCTGAACGTTCCTCGAGGATCCAGGCTTGCGGTTGGAAGTTTGTATTGGTTAACACGAAGGTTGCCTATCACTTCCACAAAATGTAAAATTTTAAATAAACTTTATAATTTAGAGCCTCCTTTGTCTTAAGAGATTAGGGAACCAACGCGGCTTCTACTGTTTTTTTTGCCTCAGAACTTCCGTGAAATTTGCTTTTTGGGATAAAACATTTCTACCACTAAATCATAACCAAATCCAATAATTCTGGTCATTTTTTATTACTCACAGATTAAACTACGTTTATAGCATTTTATTATTAAAATAATTCGTAAAAAATTGAATGAATGAGTGTTAAAAATACCTAGATTTTCTCGTAACATGTCTCTCTAAAAAAATTATAAAAAATTGAGAAAAAATAAAAGTTATGTATGAAATTTATTCTATGATTAATAAAATAAGCATAATTTACAAAAAAAAACTTTTCAAACCTTTTTTTTTTTTAATGAATATCTTGATTTTTGTTGATTTTCACTTTTTACATTTTACTTTTTCAAGTATTTTTTCTTTTTTTCCTTTTTTTTATTGCATTGTGTTCGGTTTGTGAGCTACCCTGAAAGTTTCAGCCGGATAACTAATCAGAAAGTGCTCGAAATTTGAATTGCACCATTCCAGGACAAAATGCACACATACAAGTGAAATTAAATAAAAGATTTTAAAAAGACCAGAATTATTGGATTTATTTAGGGTTTAGTATGGTAGAAACGTTACGCATATTTCACGGAAAATCTAAGGCAAAACCTGTAGAAGCAGTGTTGGTTCCCTATCTTCTTAAAATTGGGTTAAAAAACAACCAATTACAATTCCACAGGCTTCATTTTTCATCATCTGCTCAGCCGGAAGACGACTAAATGCATCCAGCTCCCTGCGATTCTCACAAGGTCGTTGGTCTACCTAGTGCAGGGGAGTCCTACGTTCCGTCTTCCGGTCCGCGGTAGCCCTTCGAGAAACTTTGTTCCCAACGGTAACCGGTTCTACGAGCTATATGGGCTGACCAATGCCATTTCAATTTGCTAATTCTGAGAGCTATGTTGGTATTCATTTAAACTTAACCGGTACAAAGTTACTACACCATTATGCATTAAGGCGAAATGGTATCCAAATTTGACGATTCGTCCTCACGAATATTCAAAACTAGACCTTTGAAAACGGGTAATTGACTTAATTTTTTTATGTGTAATTAATGTTCACAAAATACTTTATCCGGCTGTGGTCACCGAAACACGATTAAATAAATTAGACGTTTAGTTTTGACGTTCCCGTCGATGGAATGAATCAACTTCATTCAGTTTCTATCGAAGATATTTTTACAAAAAAAAAGAGTGAAATCCCAAAAAACATCCAAATACATCAGCGGAATCAGTTTTTTGAAAAATGGTAAGATTATTAACAAAGAAAATTAATATTGAAAATATTTGAAAGCGCGCACGCTGATATGCAGGCGATACAAGCATTACCATGGCTCCCGACCCCCGCCAGTCAGCCGGAGTGCGTTGTCGAGAGTGGACGTGTACAACTTTTTTCGAACCTCCAGCGCGCCGGACGATCGACTACATTTAGTCCGTGTCAACTTTTATGGTCGTAATAATAGATTATATGAGGAAACATTGTAATTAGGTGTAAAAATTATAGATAGTTAGTAGGTTAGGAAGCTATTACCAGTGTATTGATTAGTAAACATGGGAAATAAAGATTATAAGAAGAAAACATATTGTGCTCGGAAATACAAGAGAAACAAAATATTGAACTTGAAGAATATGTAAGTACCGACCTACATACTTGTTTTTATTCATTGTCTTTGTGGAGGTGCCTACCTACTAACACTATATATTTTTATTTTTACAGTCCTCCGAGCATAAACAATAAATTGTCTGTAGAACAATCCCATGATAATAATGTTGAAGTATTGCTGCCACCAAATTTACCGGAATCTTCTGATATGGTATACGAAAATCTGCGACCAGTTACACCCGCTTTTTTCGAGTAAGTTACATAATAAACTTATAAACAAATAACATGAGTATGTATGTATTGTTTCAGTGAAGATATGGCTTTTCTAGTAGAACCGGAGTGTGAGACGAGCACAAAAGAAATCACAGGTCGCAGAATAGTTGATATTGTTTATTTTCTAAAACAGTTGCAGGAACAAACGCACGACTCTCTCTTTGAGTGTGATTTCACCTGCTTGAAATTGCTGACAGAAAAACGATGTGGTCTATTTTCACAGTTTAGTTTTGAGTGTAAGATGTGCAAAAAAAAACAAACTGTGTTCGGATAATATGAATAATGATACCAGTCTGAATGTGAACACTGCAGCAGTTTCTGGGATAGTAGCCTCTGGTATCGGGTACTCTCAATTCGAGGAAACTATGGTAGCCATGGACATTCCCATTTTTCGAGAAAAGTATTACTCAAAAATACAAGACCTTCTGTATAGTGAATGGGAGGCTACAGCGGTGGAGTTGATGGAACGGGCTGCTGCAAAGGAACGTGAAGCAGCAATCGAAGAAGGAAATTTAATAAATGGTGTTCCCGTAATTGATGTATTCGCAGACGGAGCATGGTGCAAACGCTCTTATGGCAACAATTATAAAGCACTGTCTGGTGTATCTGCAATCGTTGGTCGAAAATTTGGGGAAGTTCTCTTTATTGGCGTCAAAAATAAATACTGCTTCATATGTGCACGAGGAGAAAAACGTCAGGAGAAACCCAAAGACCACATTTGCTACAAAAATAATGAAGGCCCGTCAAGTGGTATGGAAGCGACAATAATATGCGAGGGGTTTTAAGAATCTATCGACATGTATGGGCTCATATATGGCAACATAGTGGCTGATGGTGATTCTGCAACGTATGCTAAAATATTGGCATCAGATCCTTATCCAGGCCACGTCGTTTGCAAAATCGAATGCCGAAACCACGTTCTGCGAAACATGTGTAACAAGCTGCGTACGCTGGGAAAAGATACAAAATACCCGAAAGCACATAGGAACACATCACCGATGAAAAAGTTATGAGTATTCGAAAAGTGATCACAAATTCGGTCAAACAATATTGCCGTAAAACAAATATACGATGATATTACTAACTCCTTGCACCACACATATGGAGACCACACACACTGCAAATATTATTGCTGTAATAAAGATAAAAGCATATTAGCTTCCACTGTGGCAGAGCTTGAAAATAACAACATTTTGGTTTCGGCTCAAGGTAATTTTGGATTCTGTGGCCGCCAAATCTCGGAGTTTATTAGAAGATGTTGACACTAATGCTGTTGAAAGATTCAACAGCATAGTTGCCAAATTCGTTGGAGGCAAGCGAATCAATTTAGCAACACGACGGTCATATCAGGCGAGATGATGTTCTGCTGCTGTTGTCAGCTATAACACTAAAAGGCCTTTATACACTCTACTTAAAAAAACTTGGGGAAGAGCCCCAAGGGCAATATAAAAAAACTTGAAAGCAAAAGAGAGCAGCGGAGAAGACAAGCTAACGCGGTGAAAAGAAAAAGAAATAGAGTTAAACTTTTCGGAACTCAAAACGACTATGGAAAACGTGACAGCACCAGATATGTCTGATGAAGATTACAAAGCAGCATCTTCAGAATTTATAAAAAACTTGGAGAAACTAGTCAACGACAGAGACGGAATTCAAAAAAGGACCACACATCAACGGGAGAGCTCCGAATGGTTGCAAATTCGGAGACTAATGCTAACTGCTTCCAACTTTGGAGCAGTAATAAAAAGAAAAACAATATGGCTGCTCTGGTGAAGACTATTTTATATAAAAATATTTCATCAGTTGCATCAGTGGCATATGGGCTAAAAAATGAAAAATTTGCGTTGCAACAACTGAGTCGCCACGAAAATTTAGACATACAAGAGTGTGGGCTTTTTATAGACGAAGAATTCCCATTCGTCAGAGCTACACCAGATAGAGTTATGGGAGACGACTCCATAGTAGAAATAAAATGTCCTGTGGCAGCATTCAAAATCGGAGTAGAAAAAGCCATTCAGCAAAATAAAGTCCAAATTTTAAAATATAATAAAAAGAATGCCCAAACAGAAATAAACATAAACAGTAACTGGTACTACCAGGTCCAAGGGCAATTACGAGTTACTTGCAAACAAAGGTGCGTTTTTGGGATTTGGGGAGGAGAAAATGAAAAAATGGAAGTTTTCTACAAAAAAGCCAAATTTATACATTTCTACAAAACGCTTATGCTCCCCGAGCTAGTAGATGCCAGACATAGCCGCGGTTCTGAGATTTAAGGATATGTGGTGTAGCTTGCACAAACCTCTCTTTCTCTTTCTCCCTCTCTCTCTCTCCCTTGTCACAATGTTGGAATCGTGAATTATTGACTATTATTTTTTATTTATTATTGTTTGTATTGAACAGTTGTCATTTTTACCACGACTGCCCAAAAAAAGGAGTGTATTGTGTTAAGCATTCATGTATGTTTGTATATATGTGAGTTTCTTTATTACACCATAACTTTTAAATGCCTAAACAAATTTAGAAGTATGGGGTATCGTTAGAATACTTATATCCCCCCGAGTAACATAGGCTACTTTTTTTTGAAAACTTTCGATTTCGCGGCAGTATGCCTCCATTTTCGCTGTTTTTTTAGCTGTTATTCAAGATTTCTCCAGAAGATTCTTGCCATAATAAAAGTTGATATTATAATATACCGAGGCTCTACTTTGATTTTTGGAAGTTAGTAAAAAGTATTTGGATATACCGTATTTTTTGACATACCGATATTTGATAGAAATTCAGCTGGTTGTGTGTCAAATACCGGTTTTACCGTGTTCAATCCCTAGTTTTACTCGTTACACGACCAAAAAATATTCGTTTGGTAGGTGTGTCAAAAAGTAGTCTATAATAAACAAAGCTGTTTTTATTTATGGTAAGTTATCTGCTCCTACCAATGCATGAGTATTGTCTATAATAAACAAAGCTGTTTTTATTTATGGTAAGTTATCTGCTCCTACCAATGCATGAGTATTGTCTATAATAAACAAAGCTGTTTTTATTTATGGTAAGTTATCTGCTCCTACCAATGCATGAGTATTGTCTATAATAAACAAAGCTGTTTTTATTTATGGTAAGTTATCTGCTCCTACCAATGCATGAGTATTGTCTATAATAAACAAAGCTGTTTTTATTTATGGTAAGTTATCTGCTCCTACCAATGCATGAGTATTGTCTATAATAAACAAAGCTGTTTTTATTTATGGTAAGTTATCTGCTCCTACCAATGCATGAGTATTGTCTATAATAAACAAAGCTGTTTTTATTTATGGTAAGTTATCTGCTCCTACCAATGCATGAGTATTGTCTATAATAAACAAAGCTGTTTTTATTTATGGTAAGTTATCTGCTCCTACCAATGCATGAGTATTGTCTATAATAAACAAAGCTGTTTTTATTTATGGTAAGTTATCTGCTCCTACCAATGCATGAGTATTGTCTATAATAAACAAAGCTGTTTTTATTTATGGTAAGTTATCTGCTCCTACCAATGCATGAGTATTGTCTATAATAAACAAAGCTGTTTTTATTTATGGTAAGTTATCTGCTCCTACCAATGCATGAGTATTGTCTATAATAAACAAAGCTGTTTTTATTTATGGTAAGTTATCTGCTCCTACCAATGCATGAGTATTGTCTATAATAAACAAAGCTGTTTTTATTTATGGTAAGTTATCTGCTCCTACCAATGCATGAGTATTGTCTATAATAAACAAAGCTGTTTTTATTTATGGTAAGTTATCTGCTCCTACCAATGCATGAGTATTGTCTATAATAAACAAAGCTGTTTTTATTTATGGTAAGTTATCTGCTCCTACCAATGCATGAGTATTGTCTATAATAAACAAAGCTGTTTTTATTTATGGTAAGTTATCTGCTCCTACCAATGCATGAGTATTGTCTATAATAAACAAAGCTGTTTTTATTTATGGTAAGTTATCTGCTCCTACCAATGCATGAGTATTGTCTATAATAAACAAAGCTGTTTTTATTTATGGTAAGTTATCTGCTCCTACCAATGCATGAGTATTGTCTATAATAAACAAAGCTGTTTTTATTTATGGTAAGTTATCTGCTCCTACCAATGCATGAGTATTGTCTATAATAAACAAAGCTGTTTTTATTTATGGTAAGTTATCTGCTCCTACCAATGCATGAGTATTGTCTATAATAAACAAAGCTGTTTTTATTTATGGTAAGTTATCTGCTCCTACCAATGCATGAGTATTATCAAAATTTCGTTTATTTTTTTTAGAATATTTCGTTTGTTTACCTACTGTTGCCAGACTACAAAAAAATATAGCAATCCTAGTTATTCTAAGATATCCATATATTTACTTTAGAATCTATAATATAACGTGGTAGGTATGATATCGGTATTAGTAAATCTTGTCATAACATATTGCAAGAATTTACGTAACTAGCTATCAACCAACGCAGCCGAATTTGATATCATAAATCCGCATCGGCACTTGCCGCTACATAGAATAATATCAAGTAACCTGCAAGCACGCGGATGGCTGAGCTTGCGCCGCCCGGCGATCTGCGTCTGCTTCACCCCCTCAAAACCTGTGCAACGTCTCTACCATTTCGCCTTAAAAAGGCTTCCAAACTTATAAAGGTGGCTTTACACCAGTTTTTCCGCAGCCGGGAATTCGGGCTCCATAACATTCGGCTCACGCGGCGGACGTGGGTTATTAATTCCCGGGAAATGCACATAGAATTGCCTGTAGGCTTACCATGTGAGGATATTAAAAAGTACTGGAAGAAACTGCAATTTTTTATTCCTAAAATCAGCGAACCATCGAAACTTTTCCTGTGTAGCCTCTTTAGAATGTTTGACTTTTTAATCACAATTTCCATCGATGTATTTTTTACGCCGTCGCTGCATATCTTCTTTATAGGTTCAATCAACACTAATATTGTCATATATTCGTGAAGAATATACTTTAAAGTAATGCGCATATTTTATATTGGTAGACAGTGAAGAGTTCACCATATTCATTATCACCATCGTCTAAAGTTATGTCAACTTCTCTTGGACTATGCAGTTAACTTTGGTATATTATCAATTCTAATCATATTATTGACTAGGTGGACCCCGCTGTTTCACTCGCGTTATGTATGATGATGATGATGATGATGATAAGTATCCTGTATTATTCCAGGGTATAATCTATCTCCATTCCAAATTTAATCAAAATCTGTTCAGCCGTTTGAGAGTGAAGTATGATGATGATGATGATGATGATAAGTAACCTATGTGTTATTCCAGGGTATAAGCTATCTCCAATCCAAATTTCATCAAAATCCTTCCAGCCGTTATCGCGTGAAAGCTCTCCAAACAAACAAACAAAGAGAAAAACGTTTCACTTTTATATGTTGGTGTGGATTGATATTTCAATACAATAACCAACATTCGCAGTCCTGATAACCTCAGATTAAGCCTGACAGTCCCCATCCCTCCATATGTTTGGCGACCCCAATCTCGGAATATGAGGACGAAGGTGGAATCTACGTGCTTCGGCCGCAGTTATGATGTGACAATTTATCACGGAAGCTTGGAGGAAGCCTCGATTGAAAGTAATATGATACTGAGATGTCGATTTAGGATTCTAGGCGGTTGGAGATGGAGATGTTTTCATTTGATTTGGGCAGCCTCCGAAGTTTAGTCTGAGAAATTAATACGAATAACGTGCGAAGTTTAGTCATTTACTTGTATAATAAAAATAAATTATAGTACCTACCACAAAGAAACAGACATACATACCTTTAAATCGTTATAGATCCCAAATGGTAATTCAAAATGAAAAATGATAAAGGAAACCTAAAGATGATTTTCATTTACCTATTCAATGATACCCCTCGTTGACTTTTTTTCTTTTATATAGATGGCGTCTTGTTTTCGCCATATTGAATTTTGATTAATGTCATTCATTAGAAGCACTCGCAAGATTAAGACAAATCGATTGACGTAAGAACCATCAAAATCGGTCCACGCGTTTGGTCTACGAGTATATAGTGCCACAAAGGAACAGACATATGTACTTACATAGGCTGATTAACACATTACCGGACCTATTAGTAGAAAAAAGTTATGAGGATATAGTCTTAGACAAAGGCTGTTTTTTTTGGAGACAGAGTATTATGTAACCAAAAACGAGGTTCGTGTGTTAAAATACTTTTATGTATTAAAACCAGTTTTTTTTAAGTTTCAACAGAAGAAGAAAAAAAAAGCATTTATTCAACACACAAGTTCAGATATAGTACATTACTGCCGCGGTCTGTAATGACTGCGTTGCTGGCAGCGATGATGATGGTCGAGAGCGTAGCTAAGTTAAGTTCGAGGCCATCACAGCGCGGTCAGCATTGCAGCCCTTGATGGCCAAGCTGGAATGAAGGCTGAGACCGAAGGTCGTGGTCTTTATAGCGCGGACAGCAAGGGCTGCAATGATAGCCAAGCTTGAAGGTCGAGAACTTAACTAAGCAAAGCTCGAGGCCATCATAGCGTGGCCAGCAGGGCAGTCATTGCGGACCAAGGCTTGTATAGTGCTTTACTCAAACAATGCGAGGTATTTAAATAAAACCAGCTTAGTATAATAAGAATTTACTCATACAATGCAACAACAACGAAAACAACAACGCCAAAGACAACAACAACGACCACAACAACAGAAAAAGAAACAGTAACAGAAACAGAAACATAAACATAAACAGAATCAGAAACAGAAACAAACATAAACAGAAACAACAACAATCACGATCACATCAGCTTTCAAAACGAAAAAAACATCAAAATCGGTCCATTCGTCTGGGAGCTACAACGCCTCTCTTTTCGAGTTCGGTGGTTAACAAAACCACAGAATAAATAATAGTACTAAAAAACACGACAATAATGGATTTTCAAAGGAAATTGCTGGCCGCAAAACACGACAGTAATGAAATTCCATACAACTTTGCTGGCGCCTATTCAAGCAGCGCGGCAAGGTCGACTTTGCCTAAAGAAGGTTATCGAAATAATGACCACATTACAAGCTTGTTTGAGTAAACTATATTATAACGGCTTACATTCAGCACAAATAGCCAGTGCACACACAGCCTGTGACCTCAAAATTCAGTAACGTCTAGTATTCGGCCACTAATGACCAAATACATTAGCAATGCCTATCCTACCTCTGGTTTCATTCCATTTTCATTTCTGTGATCATATAATAGGTATGCTATCTATGCGGCTCTATTCATCATCTAACTTTTATTTATTTACTAGCGCTCCCGACCGCGACTACGCCCGCGCGGACTACTGTTTATCGCAAAAAAAAGAAAGAAGTTTTTAACTAAGTTTTAAAACTAGGTATAGCACCAATGCTGATGATGTTTTTTGACATTCTTGTTATTTCGTTTCCATGGCAACCGTTCCATACAGCGAGTAATCAACATTTTTCCATTTTCCCGTGGAAACTTACAATTTTCCGGGATAAAAAGTATTGTGTTTTATTCCTGGGTGTAAGCTATCTCCATTCCAAATTTCATTAAAATCCGTCCAGCCGTTATCGCGTGAAAGCTCCCCAAACAAACAGACAACGTTTCACTATTATATATTGGTTGTTGTTGTTTGTTTGTTTGTCGTATGAGGTAGTGCTGGCCTCTGATGTCAGTGTTTATCTAGCCGCCCGAGGGCCTCTGCCATGGCTTAACGACTGCTATTAATCAATAACCAGCCGGGACCGACAGCTTAACGTGCCCTCCGAAGCACGGAGCGATGGAAAACCGCACATAACTTATAAAAGTCATTGGTGCGGAGGATAGGTTTTGAACCCGGTATCGTTGGATTCTAAATTGCACTGTAAAACCGTTAGGCCACCATCACTCTAATAACCATCTAATAACCATATCTAACCATCACCATATATTGGTATGGATTATAGTGCACCTCTTACGCAACAGTCTGCCTGGGGAAGTACCATATATTTGTCAGATATTCAACTTCCAAGCAGTAGTATTTAAACATATCTTTTGTCGGTTTGAAGGGCAATGTTTCTAGCGAAATTACTGGACATTGCGACTTAAAACCCAATGTCTCAGGGTGACGAGCGCAGTGCAGTGACGCGCAAGATTTTGCAACCAAAGTTCTGGGTGGCACTGCAACTGTTATGGGCAGGCGTGAAGCTTACCACCAGGCGAGCGTCCGGCTCGACTCAAAGGAATAATAATAATAATACAAAATATCAAGTTATATAAATACAAAAGTTTGTGTTATTGTTACCAGCTCCATAGTAACCGCATCATCATTTTTCACCAGTTGAGAACGCAGACAACAAATCCGTTACAAAAGGTATAATAAAAAGTTCTACTACAACCATAAAATTTCACGAAAAAAGCCAATTTGAAAGTACAAATAAGTTTAACAAACAAAAAGGTAGAAGCTTTAAAGTATTTTTGTCTAATTAAAAGTTCGCTTAATTTTCCTGAACAAAGGAAGGCGTTACGTTTTTTTCGCATAATTTCTTATTATCATAACGGCTTCAGAAGCGATTCGCATTAAAATATCTTTGAATATTTGTTGAGTCGATTATAAATTCTAATAGGAGTGTCTGAAGTTGTTGGGCGGAACTTGGTTGCTGTGATGTTTGATTCGTGAGATTAAAGTGAAATACTGCTTTTATCTTAGGATTATGTAGAGATATTCGCAAACATCTAAATCCGAGTAGGTACTATCATAATTTTCTCTATCTATATATCTATACTTATCTATATCAAGGCCAGGTTACTTAAAATAAGCTACTGAACAAGAATATAACATTTTTAAAATCGTGTCTATCTGCTTGTCTGTATGTTTGTTCGCACATCACTGGACTAAAACTACTGGATCGGTTGTGATGCGGTTATCACTGTTGGATAGCTCGAATTTTGAAGTAATGCATACCTCCATACCAATATGTAAAAGTGAAACATTGTCTGTTTTGTTTGTTTGTTTGTTTGGGGAGCATTCACACGATAACGGCTGGAAGGATTTTAATGAAATTGGAATGGAGATAGCTTATAGCATTATGCTGAGTTGGGGCCGGCTTATGGCAAAAAACTTAACTAACTACTTAGGTACTAAATTATTTCTTCAATGTTTTTATTTTGTGTACTTGTTTTTTGCCATAAATAAAGCTATGTCTATGTCTATGTCTTATATCCTAGAATAAAACATAGAATACTTTTTATCCCGGAAAAGTTTACACGGGAAAACTGAAAAATGTTCATTACTTGCTGTAAGGTACGGTTGCTATGGAAACGAAATAACAAGTCTGTCAAAAAACTTAAAAAGCATTGGTGCTATACGAACTTTTGCATTGGTTTTTAATATCCTAGAAGAACATAGGATGCTTTTTTTTTTACGATAAATTGTAGTCCGCGCGGACGAAGTCGCGGGCGGAAAAGCTAGTATAGCATATTTGTACTTTATAGGTAATTTTGATCGTGGAATAACACGTATGGGCTACTTTTAAAAGAAATTACCACGCGGAAAAAGTCGCGGGCTCAGCTAAAACAATAATTTATTTTAATAAGACTTGAAGATTTAAGTACATACATACTTCTGTCATGTCATGTGTAGTCTCTCAAAGAAATGTTTCACCTCCGAGGTGCCACGAATCTTATTTGTCATCCTATAAAGTGTGACCTAGCGACCTTCTCCCAAATCGAATCCCCAAATCCGTGTTGACAGTGAGCCATTGTAGACCGTGATGGATGGATCTCGCGTCTTTTCGTATTTATATTGGAGGAAAGATGGAGCGAATAGTGTTTGCCATTCGGTAGATTTCAGAGGATCATTATTCGGCAGTTTCAGGAGGTTTAATGGGTGAGTGAGTATGGAGATTTGATGAATTGGCCGGTCCGGAACTGATCCGTCTTAGTAAGGGCAGTTATGCTGTTGTTTTAATTGAGGTTATTCCCGGCTTGTGTCTTAGAAAGTGCACATGAACTACAAAATTCTGCATTTGAGTCTGAATTATATGAATGGACGAAAAACGTCTTCCAGAATTTGTGGAAGGTTCGCAGCACGAGCTAGAGTAGAGAGTATTTAGTTATATTAGTAATTTTTTATTTGTTTTTGCCCGCGAGTTCGTCCGCGCAGACATAAGTTTATCGTGATAAAATGTCCTTCCCCAGGATCTCACTAGCTCCATCCCGAATTTCATCACGATCGGTACTACCGTTTAGTCGTGAAAAGGTAACAGACGGAGTTACTTTCGCTTTAGTAATACTAGTCAGGATGCCGAGAGATAGCATAGCAACAGATATGTAAGAGTACTCGAATTGAAGTTTAAATTGCTTTTCTGCTTCCATGATAACATTGTCAGTATTTAAGAACGCACAAGTCAACTCTACCAACACTTTACCAAAGCCGTGACAGGCTTTTACCTATAAGTACTCGTACTTCGTTGACATACGCGTGCCTTTCTTAGGTACTTAAGGCTTCAAACACCTACATGCAGGATTATGCAAGTTAAGACCTTAACACAGGTGTTCAGTAGACATGTTTTAGGCTTGCGCAACCTTATATAATTTAACGTGAAAGTAATCGGTAGCCCGAAATATTTAATTTTTAAACTCGGAAATATCCATACTTTGTGACGAAATAAGAAGGCCTTGGTTTAATGGTCGTCGTCTTAACCATTGCAGTTCAGTGCAGATTAAATCTAGAACCCCAAGGGCTAACTCTTGCGGCCCAAGACTAGACTAGTGGCTCTGTGAGCTGTAGACCTCGCGCGTACAAACTTTTTTGCAAACAATCTAGCGGTGCACAGTAGCGCCATTTAGTTACCTTATTGTAAAACTAGCATCAATAACCAAGGTGCTCCATCAATCCCTACCTAGTAGGTAAAGGGCTGATTCCACTGGTACAATAGTGAGAAATTTACTGCACTTTGAGGAGCTATTCTATTTGGATATTCTATGAGGATTTTCGGCATGATGAGCACTGCTCATCATGCCGAAAATCCTCATCAGATCTTCACCAAATTTTTATGAGACTACTAAAGTACCTACCTAGTACCTTTCAAATAAAAAAAAGAACCATCGAAATCGGCGATCGAATTTAATATGGCGGAGATATTCAGTAGTCCTCATTTTACCCTTATTTGGGGGAAGTAATCAATCACCCAATCAAAAATCCCCGATGACTAAAAAGTTCAAAAAATTTGTTTAACCTGTATACCAAGTTTCGTCTAGATCAGATGAGAAATGCGACCTGTAGAGGAGAACAGAGATCCAGACATACGAAAGCATTTTTGCCCAAGCTGAAACGGAGACGCTTCGCACTCGCTCGATCAATCATTACTAGAAATCAAAACAATATAGTTTCAATCTTCCCGAGCTCTCTCTTTTTGATTGAACTTGAAATCCCACCCCAACTAGTTAGTGATCCCAGATTAACCAATCAATTTTACTTATCGCTTCAAACCCAGCCAATGTAGACCTCGTCCTATTAACGTAATCTATTTCCTAAACGAACACGCTAGTAATAAATACGTGATCGTTCTGATTCCGGCACGATTCCGTTACGAGGGAATTGTATTATGCGATGACTGTCGACTTGTAAGGGTATTCGCTAAAGTGGGAATGTGCTTTTATAAATTGCTGAAATCATACCCTTCTTTTGGTTCTGCCATACTTAGGTAAATGTGACGTCTAGAATCTAGAAGAACCGATAACCGTTGGGGTAGACTAGTTCTCCGGTGGAGACTACTTTTAGGCAAGCGTAATGTCCCTGTAGCCAGGTGGAGTGACGACCCGCGAAAAGCGGAAGAGAATGGATGAGGAGAGCTGAAGACCGAGCTCAGTGGTGTGCATTAAGAGAAGCCTACATGCAGCAGTGGACAAATATAGGCTGATGATGATGTAGATATCTAAACACTATATCGATATTGATTAGTATTCGTTATGATTTTTGAATAAATGCTGTTAATTATACATATGGCTGTTTGTTTGTTTGTCGTATGTAGTGCTGGCCTCTGGTGTCAGAGTTTGTAAGGCCGCCCGAGGGCCACTGACATGGCTTAACGACTCATCGCTCGTACATATAGCTAGGAATTGTGTTTCCTATTATTATTATGAGAAAAAGGATATTTATCAGGTATTTTAATTGTTTTGGGGTCCCTATTTTTTCTCATTAGAACATCATAATGTCCATGGCAGTTTCACTCAAAAAACATTCTTGCTATAATTTTTGTTAAAAACTCATAAACTTTTATACTGGTAAGTTTTTTCTAGCCAGTATGGGGAAATTCTAACCTAATTCATAGTGAAAAATGCTGAATCATGGACTCTATTTTAAGGAAAATAAAAGTAACATCAATTTTAGCGAACAAAAAGTTGTACGTACATTTTTTTCTAAAGCTGCAGCTTTCCTAACAAAATGTATGAAAAGACAAAAGTAGATTTTCATGAAGTTGTAGCAACTTTAGAAGAAAATACGTACAATGAAGATCTTTGGAGATACAAAGGAACTCCTCAATGGATAACAACAAGTCACTTGCGATTGCTTAATCGCATGTACATGTATTGTTCACGCCACTCAAAATAGGGAAATAAAATAAACTTTAAAAAAATGTAAAAACCGACTTCATAATAAATAAAATAATCTTATGTGGGAAGTCGGTGCTTAATTTCCTTAAATCTAACCAAATCAACGGCACAGACTTCCTTAACTGTTTCCCACAAAAGATTAATTTTATTTATTTTGAAGTCGGTTTATCCTGTGTTGATCTCCTGGTTACAAAGTTTCATCAAAAACGGCGTAAAAGATCCCCAAACAAACAAACAGACAACGTTTCACTCTTTTTTATTGGTGTGGGTTATTATTCCATTTATCATTAGTTTGACTTACAGATTGGCGGAATTAAGCTACATATTTTTTCTTGGTTCATATTTTTTTATCATATAGCACTTTAAAATATATATTCTAATTAGACCAAATTAATAAATTAGGTTAATCATACTGGTTGCAAAGGAGATTTCACTCAGAGTTTAATCATGCACAGGAAAAATAAATAATTAACCTTCTGACTCTACCGATGCTTGGGTAATACGCCCGTTCGAGAAGAGAGTACCACGAAACAACGGGGATGTCAGTTTTGTCTATACTTACTTTTTCTTATTAAATGTATGTTTATAGAAATTATAATAATAATACACATAATTACATGTCAAATTTATAACTGCCTATGAGATGTCCCACAGTAATAAAAACTGTGATAAAATAATAAAAATACAAAGACTAATAAGAAACCAGGCTGGACGAGTCCCCACAAGCAGAACCCGTTCACGAGTATGACTTGTGTACCAGCCAGCACCCCTCAACCATTTTAGACGGAAGGAAGTGACCCGGTACACACCGTTTAGCTCGGCGATCAAATCTTCATCTCATTTACACACATCTACAGTTAAATCCGATGCTCTATCCACACATACGTAGCCTGTGTATTTATAGTTTCGTAGACAGATGCTACACAATCATTCCGAAGACATAGGTATTGACCTCGATACAATGGAGTTCCATTATCGGTGATTGTAGCTGTAATTGTTTTCCGAATTGATTCCCCCGCAGGGTTTATTGCGTCAAATTTGCTCCAGTTGTGACAATCTTATCGGATGGTGATTATATAAGATGTGTGGCTTCTTTATAAGCAGTTGTTATGTTACGTACTTTATTACCGTTATTGAATCATGCACAGCCTTATTTATACTAAATTTTAGTCTTGTGTTCCTTCTGCGCTTTGGGGTAGAGCAGAAAAATAAAAAGAACAGTGTAAATATCTGGTACAGGTACAAAACCAGAATTATGTTATATTATTATTATTTTTCTCATAAATAATAAAATTTATGATATATCACAGTCAAACTCATATTCGATTCAATCTCCCGTGCAAGTTCAACCTTAATTAGGTATCTATGTATGTATGTATAACATTATTATGGATGGCGTCGCCCCTATTGGTCCAATTTTGACAAGCGAGGTGTCAATCGATTTGTGTTCAGGTATAAAGTGTATACAGTGTGTTTGAGTGTGTACGTATGGCAAAAAAAAAACGACTATGGCGAAGCAAAGGAAGCGTTATGTGTTCAAATTAAAAACTTGGTCCGATTTTGACAAGCGAGGTATCAAGGTATCAAAGAGCGATGGTAGCCTAACGGTTCAATAGTGCAACTTAGAATCAAACGATACCGTGTTTGGTCCTAGGCTCCTCACCAAGGAATATTCTAAGCTATGTGCGGTTTTCCATCGCTCCGTGTTTCGGAGGGCACGTTAAGCTATCGGTCCCGGGTGTTATTCATTAATAGCATTTGTTAAGCCATGTCAGAGGCCCTCGGGCGGCCTGACAAACTCTGACACCAGAGACCAGCACTACCTCTTACGACAAACAAACAAACAATCGATTCGTCTTCATCGCAAGAGTGTCATAGGCGATTATTTTCCGGCCGTAGTCGGGTTTTGGTTTTTGAACTTACTCGTATATGTCTTGTTGTAATATTGGACTACCCAGGTAGCGACAAACCCCACGATATGCCGTGCTTTTTAGAAAATCACCATCTTCGAAAAACGTCCTTCTAGTCTCTTTAGGCAGAAATGATTATTATAATATGTCTTGGGGTAAAGAAATTAATATATTGATTAATTAGAGAGGAAACGCCACTTCACTCCGTCCATGCAAATATATTTTTTACCCGACTTCGGCGAAGTATAAAGGAGGGTTATGATTTTAAGCGGTATGTATATATGTGTTGATGTATGTATGTATGTTCAGCTGTTTCCTCGTAACTTCTAAACTACTCATCATAATTTGACAAATGAGGTATCGTTGGAAGCGTCTTCATCGTCCGTTGGTTATAGGCTATGTGACGACACATTAAATTGAATATGGACCCTTTAGAGGACATAAAGACCTGAACTAAAAATATTTATTTTCTATGTTGCTGTGTTTGGTATCAAATGAAAAGACATAATTAGCACATTTCAAAAATATACGTAAAAACTCCAAAATAATTTAAATAAAAATATAAGTTCAAAAATTAAAACCCGACTACGGTCTTAGGCTCTCGGTCAATTGAAGTCTGATTGTCTTGATAGAAGTGACATTGTTTTACATAAATTTAAGTATCCTAATGTAACACATCGATTCACAGTCTTTAATCCGCGCTCACCCTCAACAGTCTTAATTAAGTACTAAAATTTAATTCCGATACTACGTCACTCGCAAAATTGCGTACGAAAAACAGCTTAAGGCGAGGTATTAATTTCGAGCTGCAAATTCAAACTGTTCATTATGTGCCAGATTCAACTCAATTTTCATCTTAGGTGGGGTGCGGGCATACTCGCTACTTGAAGAATATACGTCCCTTAATAAGAAAGGTTAAGAACTCGAATCTCGTCGAGTTAAGAGGGGTGACATGATTTTTACTCAAAAAGTTGAGGATGCGGGCGTATTACGATTAGTTAGAAAGCACTTTACAATTAACGCAGATTTTCCAGATACGCGGATACAAACGGTTGTATTTTTCCCGTGATACGCACTAATAAACTTGCATCTCTTCTTTGTGATATGCGCGTACTAAACGCATCTTTATCTTGTTAAAATGCAAATGCTCTATCAAATACTATCAGCCGATCAGAGCACAGTTTTTCAATTTATCCGATTTTCTGCGATTCTATCGCAACTGTTAAATTGTGAATCTGCCCCTGTTTGGCCGGTGCTGTCGGTGAGCACAGTGCTTTTACGATTTTACGGTTGGATATGGATAGATTGTAATATATATAAATTGTATTCGTTTTCGTGAATGTTCCGTTCACAATTTTTCGTCTGTTTACAATCTCGCCGAATTTATTACAATGTATGTTTGTATGTGAGTATCTTTATTCCACCATAACTTTTAAATGCCTGAACATATTTAGTCTTATGGGGTATCGTTACAATCCTTACATCCCCCCCCCCCCCCCCGAGTAACTTAGGCTACTCGTAAATTTTGTTTTTGAAAAATTCAATATAGCGGCAGTATGGCTCCATTATGAGAACAAAATATTTTTTCTTCGAATTTTACAATATGGGTATCGAATTGAAGGCCTTGATAAGCAAAAGATTGCCTAGACAGTGATAAAAAAAATAAAGTTATTCAATTATATGCTTAAGTGAAAGTACGACAATTTGTACACATTCCTATTTTTTCACCGATACGCGCGTAAAAACTGTCTACTGTCGTTTCCCGTTTTTCCCATGATACAAAAGCCATATTTTCACAATCGATACGCGTACAGACTAGCATATTTATAACCATGATACGCACAAACTGTTGATGCAGCTTCCCTGTGATACGCGCACTCGCGTCTATTTCCCGTGATGCGATTACGTCCAGAGGGTGACACGAGTCGTATGCGAAACGTAATTATTAACATGCTACGGGAGGTAGATTAAAATTTACACTGTCTGAGCGGAATGAAAATTTACGGTTATTTTGAAAGTGCTGTTGTTTTGTTGAACTTTTTAAAACATTTTACATAAAAACGATGTTGTTTGAATCGGGCCAAGGCTGTCACAATTATTTTCTATGTCTATGATTGAGAAGGAATCCATCATTAAACAATAAATATACAATATTCCATTAAAAATATTGCCAAATAAACTCAATGGAAGTAGGTATGTCCCTTCTTTTTACCCAAATTATTTACATGCGATAAAACGTAACCAGATCCCTACCTCGTGACCACAACCTTAGAACTCGAGAAAGATTCGAGCATAGCAGATTTTAATCAAAACGTAAACTCAAGTACATTGGATCGTTTCCCAGTACAGGGCCGAAATCAGGGGTAGATAATATGATTTTGGGGGGCATAATTACCTACTGTATTTGTGAGAGCGGTGGTGGCCGAGAGGCGCGGGCGACATGTTCTCTCTTTATGATCCAACAATACCCGGTTCAAAACCTTGGCTCTGCACCAATGAGTTTATAGTTAGGTAAGTGATGTGTGTACGCCATCGCTCAAGAAACGACAAAGGTGAAGGACAGCGTCGTGAGCATCGTGAAGGTGAGCATTGCGTCTAAGAATAAAAACATAGAAAAGAGCTTTTATGCAATAGCCATGTAATGTAACGAGTTTATTATTGTGTTTCGCTCATCAAGCCCTTTCATTTGATACCCATATCTTAGTTGTTACTATGGAAATTATAAATCGCCATTTTGTGACGTCTGCCATATTTGATTTAGATTGACGTCACTGTACTTATTGTGATTCACTCATCAAGCCCTTTCATTTGATACCCATATCAAAGGGTTTACTGTGGAAATGACAAATCGCCATTTTGTAACGTCCGCCATGTTGGATTAAAAATGGCGGTAAGTAATCGTGCAGTGTCATGAGAACCAAACGTGTGTGCCAAATTTCAACCCGATAGCTTCAGTGGATGTGGGTGAGATATTGATTGCAAAATTCCAGGAATACATACATACAAGTGAAGTTTAATAAATCTTTTAAAATACATTAAAACACCCAGATGAAGGACTTCAAAATAGTCCAAAACTTGGTCGCAGTAGATCTTCTTATGTGAGATTTTAGCCGTTTAGATTACTATAAGTCTAAGAATCTCAAAATAACATCCACTAACCCACACTGGGTCAGCGTATTTATAGATAATGTCTCATAATCTCTCTCCTCTCTCTCTATCTGGGAGGGGTTGTGTCCCAGCTGTGGGAACGTCAATAAATAATGATGTTTTACTTACAAACCCGTCCAGTAACAAAATAGGAAGGTCCATTCTAATAGCGGCCAAAAAAATAAACGTATATACAGGATTACAAAAAATATATGATTAGCCCCAATCAGATTTTAACAACTACATTGACATCATCAATCTTTCCTAAAGTAATTGAAGCTAGTAGTGCTTAGTTGGAAAAAAACATAGGTAAGCACCTCGACAAATTGAAGTTGCGAGGGAACTACTAGCTCAGTAACAAGTAGGTAATGTCAGAGGCAGTAATGGGAGCAATTCTAATGCCTACCTGTCGCAGTACAATTTATTTTTAAGGACCCCATAATGGCTTCCCACAAGGTTTTCACGTCAAACACAGGCGTCTTTAAAAAATTAAATTACGCGATAAAGCTTTTTATTGTTTAGGTGACGAAAAACGAAGCATATTGAATAGCTTAACTTAAAACGGATTCAATCTTTTTCGCCTACTTCTTGCTATGTTTTTATATTTTACGATTTATGTACGGTGGTTACTCTTCAGTAAAGAGAAGAACACTTCTGTTCTTCTCTTTCGCGAATCCATCTTGGGCGCATTGGGCAGATAAAATACTCTTATGTAGATGCGGTTTTTTATGTTTCAAACCTGAGGTAATCGAGATCGTTCTTAGCTATAATGAAGAAAGAAGGGGGGCGGGGGGGGGGCAATCGTAGCTCCCAAACCCCACACGAATGAACCGATTTTGAAGCGGTTTTTTATGTTTGAAAACTGATGGGATAGGTTGGGGGTCGAGCGTTTTTTTTTTTTATTTGTGCTAGTTACCGAGTAATTTTGTTATTCGCCATGTGCAGTACAGATGTGCCGCCTCATAAATGCGTTCAAAGGGATTAAACCTCCCAAAATCGGGCATTCAGAATTTAAACTCGCTTAAGCCTTAACTGCGTTTAGTTTATATTGGTGAAAACCAAATTAATGTTTTGAACTCAGTTAGCCACTCTAAACCCATTTAGCTTGCGATGATCGCGTTCATTTTTGACGGTGAAATCGACCCTAAGTGCTATTCTGCTTAACCGTTCTTGACAGAGTCGTGGTCGACATGTGCTCATTAAGTGGCTCGCCTCGTCTCTGTATTTGTGGTCATTTTGGTACACTTTTGGGATTTCAACTGATCGGGTTCATAGCTTTCCTCGCGATATTCTTTCCACGATCAGCTCTGAACGACAAGATCATTGTCTTGTCTCGACATGCCTATAGACTGAGTATTCGAGATTTTTTCTAATCCCGATAGAAGCGGAGTGCCCAAATGTACATGCTAATAACATTATCATCTACCATTTACGTTTCCCATTTCTCCCTATCAGCCGTCTCAGTATTCACTCCGTTCTTACACATGTCACCACTCACACAATTCATTCAAACTTTGTTTTGGTCTTCATCTACGCTTGTTACCATATTTTACTCGTACCTTATACAAAGACATATTTTTCTTTTTGTCCGTTGCAGAGACATATTGGCTCACAAAAGAACAAGATGAAAGTAGCTCAAACGGCGATGGAGCGTGCCATGCTCGGCATTTCGCTCGTAGACCGAATCCCAAATGTCGAGATCAGGCGTAGAACTTTTGTCCTACGCCTGATCTGATCTGGATGTAGGGAAACCGATCACAAAGCTGAATTGGGGGTGGGCAGGGCATTTGGCGAGACGAGAAGATGGCAGTTGGACAAGGGCTGTGGCGGAATGGTGGCCAAGAGAAGGACATAGATATCTTTTAATTTATAAAATATTTTAGTACGAAAGGATCAGATATTTTAATTAAATTATTATTAAATTTATTAAACTTTTAAAAATTTAAATAATTTATATTAAAATTAAAATTTCACTTAATAATATTAAATTTAAATTATATTAAAAAAAAAAAAATAGACCTCCTGCTCGACGTCATCAAGGTGGCAGGAAGGCAGTGGATTCGCTTTGCGCAGGACAGGAAAGAATGGCGAGCACATGAGGAGGTCTATACCCAACAGTGGGGTGATGTAGGCTGATATAGATTGTTGTCGAATATAACTTTAATATTCTTCTCATTACCAGAACATTCGTCTCTCCCCATGAGATGCCCATGCCAACATAACCCTTTACTTTTCAAACTCCTTCCGTTATCATAGTTATTCATTTCGTCTCTCCACTCATCCATCTCAACATTCGCATCTCAATTGCATGCAATCTTCTAATGACGTAAATCTATCCATATCATATTTAAATTATCTTTCTCATAATTAATTTATCATATTTAAAAAATGATGTCTCGGAAAGCTGACTTTTTTACCGTTGAACGTTGTAAGCTTAATGTCATTAAAATGTTTGTTTGCTAAAAGACGGGGTACCGTAAGATGGAGAAAGATGAAAGTGGAAGACTGCCTATTTTAACCCGACTGCACGGAGGGTTATGTGTTTCGGTTGTATGTATGTATGTTTGTATGTTTGTTTGTACGCCTCCTACAGCCTAAACGACTTGATGGATTTTGATACATGAGGTATCATTGAATTCGTCTTGATTACGAGAGTGCTATATGAAATGTCAAGAAAACTAATATGGTGGCTTACGGCTGCCATATTGTATTTCCCACGGAACAAAACATTCCCAAAACTTATCGAGTGAGGTATCATAATGAAGATCTTCAAAAGACCATTTCAAAAATATCTAATACTTATAACTAATCAGTAGGAATTGTCTTGTAAGCTTTTTACAAAACTTTTAATTTTAGATTTTTCTATTTAATGTAAATACTATAGTCTCATGTTGCAATCGCAAGTTTTATAGTAAAGTAAAATATCTAAGTAAATAAGAAACATAAAATTTATATAAATACTAGCTGCGCCCCGTGGTTTCCGGGATAAAAAGTAGCCTATGTGTTAATCCAGGCTACAGGCTACCTCCATACCATTTATTCAAATCTGATCCGCCGTTTAAGCGTGAACAAGTAACAAACATACACACACACACCCTTACATATATACAAATTTTCGCCTTAGTATTGGTGTGATTATTTTTGCGGGCGGTCAGCTTGTATTCAATAATTTTGTGCGCAGTCGGGTTTTTTCTATTTGTATAATAATTTTACTTGTTTTAATTCTAGTGCTATCTATATAAGTCCAAAGACCACGGGGCTGGCAGAGCTATGTGCAATCAGCCTGTTATTCAATCGTACTGTTTTTTTATTATTTTGAAATACAAATACACGCCAGGATTCATTACAATTTTACCCCAGACATAAACCACGGTGTTATTAGGTACATGGCTACATGTTACGTTACCCCAAAAGAAATAGTCATATATTTCAGCAGAAAATGAGAGAGGGTTCCTCTTTAACAAAGAGCTCAGCCAAAATATTGAGCCGCGAAGAAAGTATTTATTTAGTGAGATATAATTTACCCTTTTTATTTTCTGAACTTTTTTACCCTTGCGCGGAAATTCAAACGATTTTAATATTAATGTGGGAAGTAAAATGCTGTAGCCTAAAACTTTTTCCGTTGCTACTTCTCGTGTTTAAATGGAATAAGGACTGACAATTATTCCTTAAATTCTATTTGTTTCAAGCATGAATAAAAGTTGGAGCTTCGCATAAATTATAACTCACCTCCTATGATGGTATGGTAAGTATAAATAGTGCTTATAATTATAACTCACCTCCTATGATGGTATGGTAAGTATAAATAGTGCTTATAATTATAACTCACCTCCTATGATGGTATGGTAAGTATAAATAGTGCTTATAATTACAGTTCTAGAACTTAAAATGAAAATAATAAAATTCGACCGAGGTTTTAATCTACGACATACGACTACTTGTCGTGCTTATTATAATTAAACAAACTTTCATGATTTGCGTCGTATGTCGAATTATTTCTAAGATACTCGTAGAATTTTAGGGACGAATATCTCTTTGTATATGTTACTGGGACGTTTCATAAGTAGCTTTTAAAAATTAACAAGAAACATACCTTCAAGAGCTTCAGCAGACTATCTCTACCATCTACTTAACACAAAACATCCTATGATGTTTATAACTAATGGCTCTGTGAGCTGTAGACCTCGTGAGCACAAACTGTAACAGTTACCTTATTGTAAAACTAACATTAATAACCAAGGTGCTCCATCAATCCCTACCTAGTAACAGACTGATTCCACTGGCAGAAACCTGAAATTGAGTAATTTCAACTGCATTTTGAGAACTATTCTGCTCATCAAGCCGAAGATCCTCGTCAGATCTTTACCAAATTTTTATGAGACCAACTTAAAGTTACTACTTTTCAAATAAAAAATAACCATCGAAATCGGATCTAATAAGGAGAGAGATATTCAGTAGCCCTCTTTTTGCACCTTTTTGGTGGAAGTACGACTGATTCCACTGGTAGAAACCTGAAATTGAGCAATTTCAACTGCATTTTGAGAAGCTATTCTGCTCATCAAGCCGAAGATCCTCGTCAGATCTTTACCAAATTTTTATGAGACCAACTTAAAGTTACTACTTTTCAAATAAAAAAATAACCATCGAAATCGGATCTAATAAGGAGCTCTCTCCTATATTCAGTAGCCCTCTTTTTGCACCTTTTTGGCGGAAGTACCCCCCCTAATCATAAATCCCCGAAGGCTATTAAACCTGTAAACCAAGTTGCGTCTAGATCGCATGAGAAATGCGACCTGAAGAAGAGAACAGCAGGACAGGAGGACAGCCGGAAATACGAAAGCATTTTTGCCCGAGCTGAAACGGAGACGCATTGCTTGCGCTTCACGCTCGCTCGCTCAATAATGTATGTAATAGACTTCTTCACTTCAAACGCCTGATGCATAGTCAACGTCCTCAAATTATATCACGGCAATGAAACCGACTAACCACAGTGAGGCCGGAAAACGTCATTCCCTTCTATATTTCACTGGTCATTACTCTACCTTTTCTGAACCCTACGCAGTAGTGGGAGAGACAGTATATGAATCCCTAGGAGTGCAGGAAAGTGAAAATAACTCGCAATAATTTTTCGAACCAAAATAAGCTACTGAAGCAACATTGGGGGAAATTTATATGGGAGTACCTAAAATGGAAGAATAAACGAACAAATTCAAAAAAATACTTACCCATTGGTTTAGAAACCCGGGAGATGTTTGAGAACGCAAGATTGTCGGGAGTCGAGAATAGCTCTGGGTGACTGCCACGCAACGGCTAAAATAAAAAAGATCTCACTATTCGAACCCAAAATCTACTTCAAATGGAATAACTGACAAAGTACTGAATAAATTTGGATGACATTTATTCACAATGGAACAACCCTTTAAATAAAAAACCCTATTGCTTTAGAAATTACGTTAGATATGGCTGAATTGAACATACGCTTTAAAGTTATAATATATTATAGTGTTTATTACAGTGTTATCTTTTACCAATAAATTATTATTCTCAATAAATAAATACAGTCGAATTGAAAACCTTTTACATTTTGAAGTGTATCGCTTTTACATTTTGTAGTTGTTTATTAAAAAACACGTTGTACGTTGCAAGTGCTATTCAATCATTGATTGATCACCTTTAAAGTACGCAAAACTTTACAATAATTTTCGAGATGGGCGCTAGATCGCGTGTTTTTCACCGCCGAATGTACGAAATTTATTGTTCTTTGGGGATTAAGGTATAACTATTAAGTACGCTCATTTAGAGCGTGATTAAAATCACCTCGATTATATTAATCTAGCACCCGGTTTCTGGAACTCAAATTACCGAAAAATTTACTAATCTGCCTGTTAATCTCTTGTTAAAATTTGCGTTGCTGAAAATCCCATGCGACAGACAGTCTATCTGTTAACGCAAATATGAAATCTCGAATTAAAAGTCCATTTTGGGTTTCCGGAAAGCTTTTTCACATATCAAAGATTTGTTATCTTGCAATTACTTAATTGCACATTTTTGACCAATTCATCATAATTACGAGATCTGTCCACTGCTGATCCACTACTGACCCACTGCTAATCTGTCCACTAATGCACGCCACTGAGCTCGTTTTTCAGCTCTCCTTATCCATTTTCTTCTGGCCGCTTTTCCCAGGTCGTCACTCCACCTGGCCGCAGAGTGTTCTACACTAAGTTTGCCTACGGTTGCCTACGTTTGTTGTTCTCCACTCAAGAACTCGTCTACCCCAACGGTTATTCGGGAAATTTGACCAGCCCACTGCCATTATAGCTTGCTTATCCTTTGAGCTATGTCTATGGTTTTCCGTCGGATAATTTCATTACGAATGATGTCATTCAAAGAAACTCCAAGCATAACTCTCTCCGTAGCTTGCTGAGCGACCTTAAATTTGTGGAATAGTTTGACCTTGAGTGTCCACGTTTCGGCTCCGTAGGTCAAGACTGGTAGGACACACTGAGTTTTATCTTCAGGCACTGTGGTATGGACGACCAGAAGACTTGACGAAACTTGCTGAATGCCAAATACCCAATTCACCTAGGTTACAGAGGGGTATTGAATGTCTACTGAGCTATAAAATATACTTAAGATTAATGAGTCATCAAATTTGAACTCTTTCTAACCCCTATTACATATTCACGTATTTATTATTTTAATCACTTCATGTGATACGCGTTTCAGAAACCGGTGGTTATAGTTTTGCTACAATCAAAATTAGATATATGTTAAGAGCCTTACGGGCCCTATATAGGCAACTTCCTTAACAATCAATTAGCTAATTTTTAGATGAATTACGTTTTAGAAACCCAAAGAGAGTTAACAGCTCGCGTCTCAGAAACAGGGTGTTAGTCACTGTCCTCTATAGTACTAAGATTAAGCTCTCGGGTCCGCAATTCTGGGCCAGGTGTTTATACATGTACGTACCTATGTAATATGTATGTATGTTGGCCCTGCGCTAACAATTTGTTTAAACGAGTTAGAGCCGCACGTCTGGAAGGTATTGCATGGGATATATCATGGGAAGTATTGGGCGTCCGTAATGGGGCTTTGATTCATATGCACGAACCGATCCTATGAATTATAAAGTAGTTTTGGAAAGTGTATACCTACTCTTCCGACTGTTACCGAAGCTACTGATACGTTAGTACTGTACATATTCTGTCATCATCATCATCATCATCATCATGTCAGCCTCTAGAAGTCCAATGCTGAACATGGGCCTCCCCCAAAAAGCGCCATGACGAGCGATCTTGTGCCACCTTCATCCACCGACTTCCTTCAATGGCTACAATGTCGTCAGTCCATCGTGTGGGGGGTCTCCCTACACTTCGCTTGCTTGTTCGTGGTCGCCATTCGAGAACCTTTATTCCCCAACGGTTGTCGGTTCTGCGAACTATATGGCCTGCCCACTGCCACTTCAACTTGCAAACTCTGAGAGCTATGTCGGTTACCTTAGTTCGTCTACGGATTTCCTCATTTCGGATTCTATCACGTAGATATATATTCTGTACTACTGATTAATTTTCGAAACATCAAGATTTCTATTGGCAAGACCGCGGGCGCGCCCTCTTGCTAGTTAAATAAATGTATTTACCTACATGCGTTTAGTGAAACTTTGCATTTGAATAACTATGAAACTACAAAAGACTGCCACTTGAAATGTGGAGGTTTACTTCTGTTTGTTTGTTGTTCGTTTATTCTGTATGTGACAGGTTTCGCTCTAAGCTCCAAGTTTCATCTTTCTAGTCCTTCGTTTTTTTTTTGTTTTTTTTAGAAAGGATATGTGCTGTTGGTCTATAACTGACCTCTACAGCGTCACCGGACGGTGGGGCGGGCGCAAAAGCGCTCCGCCGCAATGCGTGACGCAGAAGGCGCACGCCAAAGTTAAGTTTTTGGCCACTTGCTCAAGGGGTACGAACATCGGCTTGGACAGTTGCCATTGATTATTTGGGGAGTATCGAACTAAAGGGGAGTATCGAACTAAAGGGAGTATCGAACTAACGGGGAGAGAACTAAGCTAGTCCTTCGTAGCCAAAGTTAGGTTTTATAGTACCTACGAATAATATGTATTTATTACTAGCTATGATACCCGGCTTCGCTCGGGAGTTGATATGAGATAACGTGGTAGTTGAAATAAAAAATAAACTATGACATAAAAAGTAAAAAAAAATATTGAAAACATTTTCTCATTATTTACACTACTTGTTTATAAACAACATTTTTCATTTTATTGTCCGGGGTATATATATATATATATATATATATATATATACATTTTTCGAATTTCCTACTCTTGAGAACTTCTCTCACGGTCAGCTATATGTAGCTACATGTATGTCAGCTGACCGTGAGAGAAGCAGGATTCTTTGAGGTTGATGCCACAATATTTTAAAGTTTGCCCTTGCGCTTTGTTAATTGTAAAACTAAAGGCAAAATTAATTGGAAACTGCAATGTTTTAAATTCAGAAGAGATCAGTGGTATTCTAGGTATAAATACTGTGTGTCCTTTGTTGTTTCCAGAAATAAGTTCAGCTTCAATGATATTATTCGATAGCTGTTTTACGATCATCCTCGTTCCATTTCATAGTTTTGGGGAGTTGAAATTTCTGAGTAGTATGATTGGAGATCCAATTTTCAGACAAAGGCAGTGTAATGGCATTCCTGGTACTTGTAAAGAGTATAGAAATTCAGTAGGGAAGTTGACACTTTCTTCAATGGATACCATCGCGTCGATCGATTTATATATTTTCTCTTCACCAGGTATTTTATTTAGAATATTAAAATTGATATCGTCAACAATATTATTTTTAGTGGCCAAAATTGCTCTTTGAAATAACCACTCTACGTTGGTATAGTTCTGAATAATATTTGGATAAATTTTGTCGAATAGTTCGTTTTCAGTAGTGGCTATGTTTCAGAAATCACTATTGAGTTCAAAGAGGCCGGTCGTTTGCTCAGTAGGATATGTACCTTCGCCTATTTGTAAAAGTATTTTAGCAAAATGTGCTGTTGTTTCATCTTTTGATAATTCAACTCTCATGTTTTTTGTTAATTGCAGTATTTGTACTTGTGGCCAGAGATGTTACTTTTTTAAGCATGCACTGATCTCGTCTGCTGGTGTTGACTTGGGAATAATTGGAAGTGTTTGTCGAAAATCTCCCGAGAGTATGAGTAGAGCTCCTCCCATTATTTCAGAGTTTTTTCGCAATTCTTGTAATGTTCTGTCCATGGCTTCTAGTGTTTTTTTATGGACCATGGTGCATTCATCCCAGAAGATAATTTTAGCTTGTTTTAGAAGTTGACCCCGTCCAGATTTTCATGAGATTTTACATACCGGGAATTGTTGTTCGGCTATATTCAACGGTAGTTGTAAGGCAGAATGGGCAGTTCGTCCTCCTTCCATAAGTGTGGCTGCAATGCCGGATGATGCTAGTGCCAGTGCGATGTGTTTTTTTAGCACGTATTTCCGCCAGTATTAGATTTATTAGAAACGTTTTACCGGTGCCTCCTGGTGCGTCCAAGTAAATAATTCCACCAGTGTTGTTATTTATCCGGTTCATTATAACGTTGTAAACTTTTTTTGATTGTCATTGAGGAGTGGTTCGTTGTGAGCAACGTATTCAAGTAGTTCATTGACGTTGTAGCTTTTTTCCTTTGTAATTTCGTAGTTTAGCACACTGAAAGCATTTCTTTGTGGTGCTGGCATTCCAAGTTCTACTAAGGCCTGGTTATTTATTGCTAAACATTTATCTTCTAAGCGTATGAGTGTTTCATTGAAGATGTCGTCATTGAAGTCTATAGTCAGTTCTGGATTAGTTTGTCGGATTTGGTACAATATATCATCACTCATACTCCTTTTGAAAGAGTCCCATAGTTGTTTTGGGTTTGATGGGTTACATGTTGTTAGAATTATGGCGAATAACTCTCGAATTTGTTCAGCTAAAGCTGTGAGTGTGGCTTCTTGTAGTGTTAATTCCCAGTGGTTATCGTTTTCCAATAATCCTAAGCGTTGACATGCTTCTCTGTATGTCTAGCATAGGTAGCCGTCAATGGTCCTGAGATTTGTGAAACTTGTTGGACCCCGTATTTCGTGTAACAACATCCGGAGATAGAAACATTCGGCATTGTTTGGATGTACAGTGTATACTCGACCTATTGCGTTAGTTTTCATGATTTCTGGATGACCCTCCTCTGGCATTCCTTGTTTTCGTAGTTGAAAAATTTTCCTTGTTTTGTCCCACGTATAATAAATAGGGACGTTGACATACAGTAATGTCTTAATAACTTTATTAAAGTAACAAATGTAATTTAAGACTTTATTGAAATTGGAATTTTAAATTTCGCGCCATTACTACACATGCTGCAATTGCTCGCAGCGCCTTTCGAAATGCAACACAAATAATCGTTGTTCTGAATGAAGTTCAAATACTCGACAACAGATGGCGCCACTACACTTAATTTCCAAGTTGAAGGGTTGGAAAAGCCCTTATTATATCTTTAAAAACACGCCCTTTAGGTTAAAACGGGAACTTTTTTGTTCGAGGGGGGATAAAGGGCTATCACACTATATAAGTCCCTTTATCGTGCCGGGACTCCTTTTTAAGTTTTATCGACACGCACATTTTATCAACTTAGTTTTATTATATATAATGATTATTCGTAGACCCTACAATTTCCTTCGTTTCTTGGTCATCATCATCATATTTTTAAATATACATAGTCCTGTAAACATCTCAGCAAAATTTACGAACGAACAAAAAAACCTCGTGAAAATCAGACCTCAATTATTTTTACCCGACTGCACGGAGGGTTTTGAGTGTATGTATGTTTGTTTGTTTGTACGTTTCTCAGGCGCGTCCTACGGCCTAAACGGCTTCATTGATTTTGATAAATGAGGTATCATTGGATTCGTCTTGATCACGAAAATGCTATAGGATATATGAAGTGTCAGGAAAACTAATATGCCAGCTTACGGCTGCCATATTGTATAACCGACAGAACAATAAATGAGAAAAAACCTATCGAGTGGGGTAACAAAATGAAGGACTTTAAAAGACCATTTCAATAATATATAATTCTTATAACTAAACAGTAGTAATAGTCTTTTAAGCTTATTACAAAAAAAAAGGTTATTCAAGTTAATGTATATGCTATAGTATATAGTCTAATGTTGCAATTGCAACTATTAAAGTAAAGTAAAATGTGTAAGTAAAAAATAAATATTAAATTTATATCAATACTAGCTGTGCTCCGTGGTTTTACCCGCGTCCCTCAGGAACCGAGTATTGGATAAAAAGTAGCCTTTGTGTTAATCCAGGGTATAAGCTACATACCTCCATACCAAATTTTATCCAAATCCGTTCAGCTGTTAAAGAGGAAAAAACACAAACGCACACACACGCACTCATACGCAGACTCACACATACTTTAATCCATACACGCTTTCGCCTGTATAATATATTAGTGTGATTAGTTTTGTGGGATTTCAGCTCGTATTCAATCATTATATTCGCAGTCGGGTTTTTCATTTTTATAATAATTTTCCTTGTTTAGTAAAAATCTTAACTTCACGAGAGCCGTTAGAAATTCTTAACAAAATTATCTGAGTAACCTTTTCAAAGTATTTGCGGGTCGCCATATTTGTGGAGAACCGCGGGTGACTATCGGCCTTCGGTCCCTGAGATTTTGGCCTTGGGCAGCTTTGTTTGTATATAAAGGCTTAATGAGTTTGTTTTATTTAAGAAAGGTCGTGCTAATTTTTTGCTTTGAGTCTATCGTCGCTGTTTAAATATTTTCATAGGCTGTGGCTTTGAAATTTACTTGATTTATTTGGTTTGTACCCCATGATTTTGTCAGCATAATTTTGTGGATATTTCAAAACAGAATAATTGTTTATTAGACTTTTTCTATGTAATGATAACTATGAGCATTATTTATGACCGGATCTTATGAGAAAATAAAATCTCGATAGATCCATTATGGATCTTAGCACTGGATCTAACGAGAATTATCGTTTTTAAACTAATTCTACTTAACTGATTTTTATGGAACTTCGCACACGAATTCATCACCATGACAAGTAGAACGTTATGATAACGTTATGATACTTTCAACCTTCGATTCATAAATCCTGATGATGCTGGGGTACTGCCTATTGAAACAGTGAGACTTGAGGATCTGTTAATTTTGAATAAGTATTGTATAAGTGTTGTATACTTCCCTTGTCTCTGCTTGATACCTGTCAAGCAGATACTTTGTCATTTGTCAACTCCGGTTCCAACTACTCATTCCCGATGAGATTGTCAATTAAAAGCGTTTCTTACGTTTTTCTTGTTTTAAGTCCTGTTCAACAAATTACGATCTTACCGAGCCACTTACTTGTATCACACGGAACAGCCAGTTCATGATCACTTCAGTAAATTTTATTGCTAACTAGCTGCACCCGCGGCTTCGCACGCGTGGTGATTTCTCCAGGTTAAAAGTACTTTATGTGCTATTCCAAGACCTAATATACTCGTACCAATATACTCGTACCACCATTTGATCAACACCACTTCAGCCACAAGTTTTTATCGATTGCTCGGCATCTAATCATTGAATTAAGAAACCAAGTACCCCAGTTTTTAAGTCAAACCCTAAGCTATCCCATAGTGCTAACCTTTAGTATATGTGAACCGCATCGCAATTGGTCCAGTAGTTTTTGCGTGATGCGTGAACAAATATACAGACAAACAAACAGACAGACCCGATTTAAAAAAATAAAAAAATCGGTAGCTTGTTTTGAGTACCCTAGTCTATTTTTTTTAATTATCATCTTTTTACAGTTTTTTTCGTTCCTATTGCTTTTTTATAAGTATAGATAGCACCTCGAAAAACCTTATACTATTGCATATTTATCTATGTTGACTCATAAGATTCTTTATTATTTTCTTTTTACATTCTTTTTATACACGACACTTTTCCTTATTTTATAACTCCATACTTTACTGAAAACACAATACAAACAAAAAACAATAGGTAAAAACAATGATGTTATAAGGGAGGTAGAATATGACATAATAATATGCGCGCAGAAATTCGACATAAAAGTCTTCTGTACTTGGTTCTGCACTCAGTCAGCGCGAGGAAACTTAGGGCGAAAACTAAATACGCCTCTCCGAAGCCTGCGTCGTGCCTCACAATAACCGCATACCAAATACAGTTTAAATTCGGTGGTTCTGTGTTATTTTTTAATCCCCGAACAAAGAGACGGGTGTTATAAGTTTAGGATGTGTATCACTGTGTTACTGTGTCAACGTGTGTGTGTGTGTGTGTGTGTGTGTATCTGCTGCGGCATCGTAGCTCCCAAACGAATGGACCGATTTTGATGCGGTATTTTCTATTTGAAAGTTGATGTGATCGAGATGGTTCTTAGCTATAAGTGGGGTGGGTCGGGTGTTATATACATTTTTAATTTAAATTAATTTGTGCTTGTGTTGTGTTTATTATTAATTATGTAGACAATGTTTTATCATAAAAGCCACAGTTATCTAACAGGCCAATACACCGTGTTAGCAGAACTCCCACGTGAATCATTTGCATTCAGATACATCAGTTCAACATATACCTGTGCAACACATGTCGTCATTTAAACCATTTAATACTATTTTATACTCTCGCACCTATGCAATAAGATCCTACATCGTGTGGTTGTTGCCGAATCAATGTTAGATCTACCCTCAATTTAACATCTACAATTATTGTATTCCTTCACAACCTTAAAATAAGATTGAAAATTAATTGTTGACGTTTTAAGGTATGTCAGACACTTTTGTGCTTAGCACATGTGGAGCCGAGCTGTGGATCCAAGTGGAGGGAGGGAGCGAATTGTATGTTTGTCTTGAAAATATTCAAAATGCAATATTCGCTTCATTTCATATTATCCTACGCTGGCCCCTTTAGCTGACTACAAAAAAGGAGGGTTAATTATTATATTAGTAGGGTATTTTATATATACATACATTTATGTGTGTAATGTTTGTTCGTCTTAGGTTAGGATTTCCACTTAGGTATAGAATTAGGTATGATTGAATTCGTCTAATCACACCGCGTGTAGCTAGTCTAAAAAAATGGTGTCCATGGTACTCCATAAAGTAATGGTAAAAAAATGGACAATAAGTAACCACAAATAACTTGGTGCATTTACCAGCTATAAAATGGTTAACTGTCGTTTAAATGTTTGCGAACATGCCTTACTATTCCACATCACTAACTCTTCAGTCTTACCTAGTCCTAAACAAATTCTCATCTGAGCTGGTTCAGTAATTAGTAAACATATATTCGGCGGACATGAATGCTTCCCATTCGCTGACAAGCCGAAGTATTAGGGGTACTTTAAGTCGTAATGTCATATTTGAGAAATAACAGTAAGTCGATCAAATATTACGGAACTCTTGAAACTTTTATAATAAAATATACACTTAGAATAATGACTTTGTTTCATAAAAATCAGTTAACTAGAAGAAGTTCTCGTTAACAGATTTTGATGAAATAAAGTCAAACCTCAGCAGCATCCATTTAAGAATGTCCATTCAATACCTACCTACTTTTAAGAGTCACATGGACAGACAGACACATTTTTTTTCATTATATACTAGCTGTGCCCGCGTGGTAACTTTTCTGGGATATGAAATTCCTATCTATGTATTATTCCTGAAACAAATGTACCAATATACCAATATTCAAACTTCGTTCAGCTTTTTATTGATTGCTCGGCTTCTACTCATTGGATTGAGGTACCAAGTACACTAGTTATTAAGCCAAACCCTAAGCTATCCATCAGTGAAAACCGCATCGCAATCGGTCCAGCAGATTTAACGTGATGCGCGAGCAAACAGACAAACACACAGAAAGTTAAATATTTAAACGGGACTTAATCGCGTTGAAAACTTAATATTTATTTACCTCGACGTTTCGATCAAGTTGCATTGAACGTGGTCACGAGAAGACTGAAGTAGCGGGTGTCAGCGTCGAGAAGGGCGAGCGTTGTCTCCAACTACCCGCATTTGGTTTTGTAAAAAATCAGAATTGTCACGACACACTACACTAACGACATCTGCAGATATCTTCTGACATAAACCGCGACGCGAACACTTGCTTATCGCGGGATTCCAGGACGCAGCCTACTTGAAACCATCCTCTCGGTTGAAATTGGGATACTTTTTAATTTCAACCGCTTCACGTACAATCCTGGAGTAGTAGTGACGTTCCATGAAGAGGATCTTCGGGTCATGGAGTTCAATCCAGTGATTAGGGTCCGATTCGAGCAAATGCTCAGCGATTGCAGATTTATTTATCTGGTGGTTCTTTACAGTTGCAATGTGTTCTTTGACCCTTTCCGCTATAGTACACTTGGTTTGTCCAATGTAGGAACTACCGCAGCTGCAATCTATCTTATATACGCCAGGAGTTTGAAAAGGAATGACATCTTTCGGTGTTCTAACATGCCTTGCTAACTTGGATACAGGAGTATAAACGATCTTGATAGACAAGTCCTTTAATAAAGCACCGACTTTATCCGTAACTCCTTTTACATAAGGCATGAAAGCCGGCTGTCTATCGACATCAGACCTACTCTTTTTATATCTGCGTCTAGGACGCCAACGTCTGGTCACCACAATTCAATTTTTGGTAAATTCTGAATTTTTACAAAACCAAATGCGGGTAGTTGGAGACAACGCTCGCCCTTCTCGACGCTGACACGCGCTACTTCAGTCTTCTCGTGACCACGCTCAATGCAACTTGATCGAAACGTCGAGGTAAATAAATATTAAGTTTTCAGCGCGATTAAGTCCCGTTTAAATATTTAACTATGTGTTCGAATCGCGAAAGTTTAAAAGTTACACAGAAAGTTTTTTTTTAATAAGTTCTTGTTCAGCAGCTTATTTTAAGTCCCCTAGACCATGTTTATTTTATCTCGACTTTTTTACTTACTGCTTTATTATTAGTATTTAATAGAACATTCGGATTTTACTATCACTATATCATTGACTCTAAATACGAGTATTATATTTAAAAACAGTCGTAGGGCATCATCGTCAAAGTTACAGTGAAGCCAAGTCAAACTGCATAACAAAACAAAATAATCTCAGCTCGTTTTGTTTTTTTACACAGTACCTAGTTTGAATATCACCTTCTTTTCTTACACTGTGGCAATACTTTTGCTATTTACATTGTGAGCCAGGATTAGTCAGCAAATCCGTTCAAACAACAGAATTTAGCAGCCTTCCGTTGGCTTAACGACTTGTTCTGTTTCATGACTTCACCTAAAAATATTTTCTTTAATATTAAGTACCTCACTCGCATATGCATATAGGTATACCTACTTCAAATAATTATTTAATTTAATACTAGTGGGTCTGTGAGCTGTAGACCTCGCGAGTCTGTTTGCGTATTTTTTTGAAGTTTATGCGTCTTAATACGTATAACAAGAAAATTTTGTGCAATTTTTCGAAATTACTGAAATATGAATTTTCTGTACGTTTTCAACCTCCTACCACTGACATTTTGAAAAAAAAACGAAAAACTAAACCGACACATAATAATCGAACCTAATCACAAAAATTCACAAAGGTTGAGAAATGCGACCTGCAGAAGAGAACAGCCGGACATCCGTCGGACAAACGAAAGCATTTTTGCCCAAGCTGAGACGGAGACGCTTCGCGCTCGTTCGTTCAATTAGTGAGATAAATTTCATGAACAGCAAAATGTTATTAATCGGTGATACAATATCGTCATTAATAAATTATTATTTTTTGTCGAGGAATGTTCGACTTATCCCTTATTGATTTCTTATAAGGTAAACGAAGAATCAAATATTATTTTTATGGCTTTCACATTGTCTGTTTATATTTGTAATTAAAGAGACAAAAAGTGAAATAACCTGCGCTAAAAGAAATGGTGTATAATTGAATAACAGGTCTTATAGAAATGAGTGATATTTTCACATATGTTATAAACCTAACTAAATCTTTAAGATAATCTTAAAATTCACATTGTTTGAGTGCGTGATGTACAATGGAAATCTGGTGAAATAATGTTGTACTATGTTGGCATACTTATCTCCAATCTATTCTATCTTCTATACTTATAATATATCTATCTATTTTTATTATCTTCTATACTTATAATATATCTATCTATTTTTATAATAAATCCATAGGAACGAAAAAAACTGTACAAAAGCGATAATTGAAAAAAAATATGTCTAGGGTACTTAAAATAAGCTGAACAAGAATAAATCATTTTTTAAATTCGTGTCTGTCTGTTTATCTGTTTGTCTGTATGTTTGTTCGCGCATTACATAAAAACTACTGGACCATATGCGATGCGCTTTTCACTGTTGGATAGCTTAGGGTTTGACTTAAAAACTGCGGTAAGTATTTGGTATATCAATCCGATGAATAGAAGCCGAGCAAACCGATAAAAATAATCTTGACCGCTGAAAGAATTTTGATCAAATGTTGGTATATTGGTATTTTAGGTCCTGGAATAACACATAGAGTACCTACTATTAACCCAGAAAAATGAACGCGTGCGAAGCCGCGGGAACAGCTAGTACTTATAATAAAACTAAAGTAAGTAAGTAGTTAAGGAGTAAGTAACAAAAAGTCTGTACAAAGAAGTTTAAAATAAAATGCCTCGATGACTTAAAACGAGCAAATGAACAAGAATATAACGTTTTTAAAAATCGTGTTTCTTCTGTCTGTAATGATTTTTGTTCGCGGATCACGTAAAAAATATCGGATCGATTGAAATACGGTTTTCACTGTTGGATAGCTTCGATTTTTACTTACAATCTTGTGCACTTCATATCTCATTCGAATGAGTAGAAGCCGAGCAGTCGTTAAAAATCTTTTTGACGTCAGTAACATTTTGATCTAATTTGGTTGGTTGGTCACATAGGGTACATTTAACTAAAGAAATGGCCGCGCGGGCACAGCTTGTTTACTTATAAGCTAGCTGTGTAGGTACAGTTTTGTCTTTGTTTGACGATATCACCTTTACTTAATTACTTTCGTTCTCTCGATTTAAGAAACGTACTCAAAATATTTATTGTATAATTATAATAACTAACTGCATGAATCATTTTTCCACATTAAAAAGGTTCATGATGAAAAACGAATGACCCACTCAAAGCTTTATTTTTCAAATCTAAGTATAATTTAATTTAACAAAGCAGAAAATAACCTTGACAAATTAAAAGCTCTTTTAAATAACGCTGTATAGCTCAGAAAAAAAAGACTTTATATTCCTTTTATTTTATTATATTATACTTGGTACAATAAATATGTAGGGTTTATACTGTGCCCGCAGCTTCGCCCGCGTGGTGTTTTTTCTAGGATATAAGGATTAGATCCAAAATTACTTGTACTTGTTATTTATTCTGTACCAAAAGTACTAAATATCATCAAACTTCATTCAGAAGTTGAATAGTTGTTTTTTCGATAGCTGGACTTATTCTCATCGGATTGAAATACCAATTGCACCAGTTTTTAAGTCAAACCTTAGCTATCCAATAGTGGAAACCGCATCGCAATTGGTCCAGTAGTTATTACGTGATGCGTGAACAAACATACAGATATACAGAAATTACAAATAAAAAAAACTTGTTCAGTAGCTTATTTTACGTACTTCTAGAGTTTTTTTTTTTTAAATTATCTTCTTTATACAAACTTTTTCGTACATTTGCTGTATTATAAGTATATATATATATGTATTGTTGTATTTCGGCTTAACTGCCACAAAATCGCCATTATATATGTACAATAAATAAAAAAACAAGTATAAAACTGTCTGTAGTTTCAATAATGAACTATCAGCTTCAAAATCAATCGGAATATTCATCAATATTATCAAAGATAAATATAATACCATTCAATCGCGCACAAAACATACTTTTCTAAAGTACTTTACTGAGACAAATACTATCCCTCCAATATATTACAATTATGATTTGTACGCTCAATGAAGTCCTAGCCAATTAGCAGATTATTATTAACCAAGAGTTATTACGTGCAGACAGCTATAGTTTCGTTAAATATCGGTATTATTATTTTAAAGTAGCGGATATTGGCAACCCTCCAAATGGATGAAAGGTTTACCATTCGTTGCACGACATAATTTTCACACTCATATCGCCGCAGTGGTATTAATTTCTAATTTGACTTGGAGCTGCCTAAACTTTTAGTAACTACTAAAATTCAAATATGTTTTGGTCTCACGAGGCTATTCATTCGGTCAACTCATAGTTGAACGAATAAAACCGAAAACATCTTTTTATATGCTTTATATTAACTTCACTTGTATGTTTGTAACCGACTCATTTGGACGCTATTTTGACTCACTTTAAACGGTCAGATTTCATTCAAATTTTGCACACCTGTCAAAGACCGATGACAATGCAATAATTCGAAAAAAAAAAATGAATTAAAAAAAAAGTAGAAAATAAATAATAGTTTAAAAAAACTAAAAAACACGCTTTATATTCAAAACCAAACTAAAAAATAGAAAATAAATTTTAATTGTGTACATAAGAAAAAACTTTTATTTAATAAAAAGCGTGGGGTGCTTCTCATATCTGTCAATGAAATATAACTTATAACTATTGACCCATGCACCCCACGTTTTTTTTTGAAATAAAACATTTTTTTCTTATTTACACTATTAAAATTTATTTTCTATTTTTTAGTTTGGTTTTCTATATAAAGCGTGTTTTTTAGTTTTTTTAATCTATTATTTATTTAAAGCATTGTTTTTCGATTCGCCCAGTTGAGTGGCTTAAAGGTTTCCTAAAATGTAGACAGCTAAATAATTACCCATACTTCTAATTGGAGGAATCAGAACTTGGAATGTCACACAAGGGGATGAATTCGGTCAACTTATAGTGGAACGCATAAAAAACAAAATTGGAAATAAAAATTTATCAACTTTTATTGAAAGCATGTTCTAACGACAATTGTCTTTCAATTCGCCTAGTTGACAGATTAAAATCGCCCCGTGAGAACGTGGCTTAAGGGTTTCCCAAAATGTACATAGCTAAATAATTACCTATACTTCTAATTGGAGGAGTCAGAACTTGGACTGTCAAACTCTAGGCATGTGTTTGATACCTTAAACCAACATGCTACGAAACTGCTAAGTTTATTCACGGGCTCGAAAGTTTGAGAACCACAGCCGTGGGTAAGGCGACGAATTAAACAGAGTTTGTTGACAGTGTCGTAAGTGTCAGTTTGGGTAACAGTACGGGTTTTATTAGTCGACTTCACAAAAGGAGGAGAGGTTCTGTTTAAATGTATTTTCACTGACTTCTCCGTCAAATGCGGACCCTATTTTGAAAATGCCTTTTTGTTTGAAAGGGTGGTCCCAAATAAATATTATAATATGTGTGTGTATTGTCTGTGGCATCGTAGCTCTCAATCGAATGGACCGATATTGATGCGTTTTTGGTTTTCTGTTATTAAGCTGATATGATTGAGATGGTACTTAGCTATAATTGTGTTAGCTATATATATATTTTATTTGTGCTTGTATTAGATAATAAATTAAATATATAAAATATATCATATGTAGGTTAATCATATTCTAAATATTTTTTATTTTTTTGTGCTTGCGTAAAGTTGTACCGTTATAACCGGTTTAGCAGTATGTACTTGTTTGGTGCTAAAGCGACCAGCATCGAGCTAGCAAGCGACGAAGCTTGTTCACCACACTTTCTTTAACGAGTCAAATTAAATCCTTGCTATGACTGTAGGTATTTAAACTCGTATGTATATCTTCCGCAACTGAACTTTATATCGAAGCCATAAAAATGTTCATAGAAACCCAGAGGCTGGGTTCAAGATTAAGACCGTGCGACTGCGAACTTGCCTTGTCAGAACATGTACAAAACGGTCGATTTGTTTCAGTTTCTTCACAATTTTCCTGGAAACGCCACGTGACTTACTTTGAAGGTTTTTGTATTGTTGGCCTTGACCAAGGACGTCTTGTGTAAATAAAACTGCTCTTGTTTGAAAGTCAAAGTGCCCCGTGACATTACTCTTGAAACAGTTAGAAATTAACTTGGGTTTTTAAAAGTTGACGCTTTCAGATATAAAAATTGTGAAACAATATACAATGGTTACAAGATATTATGTCTAGATATATATTATTAATATACGTTATTTTAGCCAAATCAAGTGCTTTACCTAAATATCAAACCAAATTATTAGTAAAGTAAATCTATAGGTTTTTACTATGTATTAGATAAAACAAAGAAGGAATGCCAGCGTCCTTATTTCCCGACAAATACCTGAGTTTCTTTAACAAGTGTCTTCTAAGCAACCGTTCTCCATCTTCGACCACATCATAAATAACCATCAGCACACATTAAGTACGAATGTACTATTATGTATTCTGTGGTACGAGTACAGTTACTGTTCTAGTTATACAATACGCTTATCTAAATTCAAAAATCTCTACTAAGAACTCTCCATGGTCAGTTGACCCAGAACAAAGAAAATCCGTAGCAAAATATTGTCCCCGCGATATTAAGAAATAAGAATGGCGAATTGCGCCAAGCAACGGGCCATCCCATAGCGTCTACTGTGTTTTGAATAATGAACATGTAACTTGTATCTCTGTAGAGTGGGCACCTAATTAATTAAACTATTACACATATAGGTACGAAAATTTTATCAAAATTGATTGGAGAGTGTAAAACCTCTTTGCTTTTGCATAATTGCGACATTCACATTGGTAATTATTATTTGAGACGTGTCGATGACGCACAAATCTGAAACTATAGAAAATTGAGTCGAAGTGTGCAAGAGACAAAACATAACTTTTTTAAGGTGTTTCTTAATTCGGGAATCGAACCTATTAATTTTGCAGAGCTCGTGATATCTATTATTACACCATGACTGCATCATTGGAAAAGTGTTCCTATCAAGATAACATTCTTACACTGTTCCATCCATCTTAAAAAAAACACTCTGTATTGCATGTCACTGACCTACCTTTAAACACATCTTATGAACATTAAAAACTACACAGATTAGAACATGAAATAACCACACCTGCTCTCTCAAATCAAACTCGGAAACAATCGACATGGTCGACCCTTCAGATATTTCCACGAAGTTTTATTTTCATCCTCGCTCATGCACAAAGAGAATTCAGAGTCTGGTGCTACATGGTGTGAAATGGCTGTAGGCCTCGTGGTCATCGCAACGAACTGTGTCAAAGAAGTGGTTAGTCAATATATTAGGTTTAGCCATAAAATACATCATAAACCATTTCTTAGCCGAGCGGAATACGAGTGCGCGTTAAAATGCCACCTACGATACCGGTTTCAGTCCTCGGCTCCGCTCCGCACCAATGACTTTTCTAAGTTACTAGCTTCGCCCGCGTGCAAACTTTGCCGCCCCCGTCACCACTTTAAGAATGAAATTTCAAAATATCCCTCCTTATTGCACAATCTGATGAATGGTTTAGGACCGCAAAGATTACAAACATACATACAAACATTAATTTTTATATCTATAGATGTGCTGATTTCCATCGCTCCTTGCTACAGAGGGCACGTGAAGCTGTGCTGGCATGTACCTAATACGACAAGCAAACAAGTGTAGCATTGTTTGCTCTAAACTGCATAAAAATCCCCTAAAACAGTTCCCTAAAACACAAAACATCCACACACCCATAAAATGAAGATGACTATAGTCCGGAGACCCTTCACAATTTATTCAATAGTACACCCGATAGAATAATGCAAATGTACCCCGTAAGGCAAAGATGGCACACCTAACTGGGGTTTACTGTCGTATTCGAACATTTGATGGCACCCTGTCACGGAAACCGGGAGCGTCCAGGGCTGGATTGAAAGAGATCTGGTGTTGGTGCCCTTAGCATAATACTTGACAGCCACACTGCGATGCCCTTTCAGATCTGACTGATACAAATAACGTGGACAAAGCTAATGGGTATATTAAGGAAAATAGTTTCTTAAATTTATATATTCAACTAATTGGTGCCCGCGGCTTCGCACGCGTGGTCATTTCTTTACGTTAAAAGTAGGTACTCTATGTGCTATTCCAAGACCTAAAATACCGATATACCAGCATTTTATCAAAATACCTTCAGCCGTGAAAAATATTGTTATCGATTGCTCGGCTTCTACTTTTTGAGATACCAAGTACCCCAATTCTTAAATCAAAACCTAAGCTATCCAACAATGAAAACCGCATCGCAATCGGTCCAGTAGTTTTTATGTGATGCGCGAACAAACATACAGACAAACAAACAGACAGACAAGATTTAATAAAATAAACTTTTTCAGTAGCTTATTTTAAGTACCCTAGACTTTTTTTTAAATTATTTTCTTTGTTTAATCTATTTCGTTCCTATTGCGTATAGATAGTTGACTACATAATGTGTCGATTGTGTGCCTGTCATTGCTGACTGCTGCGGTCAGTTCGTCTCTATAATTTACGCTATCCTGGTACCAAATTTCATCCAAATCCGTTCAGCCTTTTGATCGTGAAGGAGTAACAAACATACACACACACACTTCTAAAGATAAAAAATAGACGGCGCTAATCGTTTTTTAAGCATTTTATGACATTTTGTATGGATTATCAGTTCTAATGTATGGAGTTCTGCATCGCGCATACAAAGTTTTCCGCTTGGCAAGACAGTATTCATTTTTTAAATTCTAAGCTCTGATTGATCTGTTTACGACAGTGGCTACACTTATCTGATTTATAATATTAGTGAGATAAGACCGAGTCGTTCTGTAGGAGTAATATTGGCTTGCCCTAACTGACTGTTTCCCTGGCTCTCCTATTCCGTCCCTGGTTTAAACGACTTTCATTTCCTCGCCGAAACGTTATGGGTATTTTTTGTGACTGAACAGACTTGATGGCTGTATTAGTGCTGGTTTTGAACTATTCGAGAACACGAAACAAAATCCATTTGGAGATATAACACTCAATGATCAGGGCATTAAATACCGATATAGTTTGATATTATTCGAGTTTAATATCGGTGTTTTAAGGTATAATTAACGGTATAAAACTACTAAAGCGCTGTATTTGCTTTATTTTACCACGTTTTTATTAAGTCACTTTCTTTTTTGTCTGTCTATCTGTCGTTCCGGGTGAAATCTTGCAACTCAAATTTCGAGCACTTCCCAATTAGCTATCCGGCTGAAACTTTCAGGGTAGCTCACAAATCGATTACAATGCATTCTAAAAAAAGTGGTATTAGATTTAAAAAAAAACTACATTTGCTGCTTGTTTTTTTAAGCATTTAAGTTTCAAGTGCTGTTTTTACCTTTGATAGTAAGTCCTACAGCTGATTTACATCATAGAATCTAAACTACACTTGCCTTCAAAACTTAGTACCACACTTTTAATGTCTGTCTGTTCGCGCATCACGTTAAAACTACTCAACCGATTGCGATGCGATTTTCATTGTTGGATAGCTTAAGTTTTGACTTATAAACTGGTATACTTGATATCTCAATTCGATGAGTAGGAGCCAAGCAATTTAATAAACACACATATAAGTGAAGTTAATAAAAACTTAAAAAAATAACTCTATTTTTAAAGTGTGGTGCTAAATTTTGAAGGCCCGTGTCACAACTACAAACCTTTCAGACCCAGCATTGTAATACAAAGCGATAAGTGAGTAAAAGGCTTCTAGCCAATCTGTTTACCCACTTTTTACTTGTTTTACTAATTGTTAAAGTAAACAAAACTCTTTTTCTAGACCAATTTCAATGTAGCACATTTCCATTAAAACTAAGAATAACTTAGATAAAAGCCACAAAGAACTCGAAACTGAAACCACTTAAAGTATTAAAGCTTAATTCACTCCTAAAAATATCTCTGTTTTAAAAGCTTTTCTATAACTTGCAATATTTGTATGAATACAATGTACTCAATCGAAAATCCCCGAAGGCTAAAAATTTTCTAAATATTTGTTTAACCTTTGTACAATGTTTCGTCTAGATCGGTTGAGAATCTCTGTTCTCCTTTACAGGAATGACCTGTAGAGGAGAACAGAGATCCGGACATACGAAAGCATTTTTGCCCAAGCTGAAACGGAGACGCTTCGCGCTCGCTCGGTCAATTATAACCGGTTTTATGTTTTAAAATTTCATGGTTGCTGCACTCAGGGTTGGGTCCTGACTACAGAACTCCTCAGTCGTTAACAGCACAGACACGAAATGTTGTATTTATGCATTTAATAGGCTAAGCGCTTGCTCACAATAAGTGCAAGATTTCTTCAACTTTATCCTACAATTGTATCCTGAGGCATCAGTTTCATTTCTTACTAGATTTCCCGCCCGCGACTTCGTCCGTGTGGATTACTGTTTATAGCGAAAAAACATCCTACGTTCTTCTAGCATATTAAAAACCAATGCAAAAGTAGGTATAGCATCAATGCTCTTAATGTTTTTTGACAGACTTGTTATTTCGTTTCCATGGCAACCGTTTCTTATAGCGATTAATCAACATTTTTCCAGTTTGCGATTTCCCTTGCAATTTTCCGGGATAAAATGTATCCTATGTTTTATTCCAGGGTATAAGCTATCTTGGTGCTATCTTGGTGTTAATATCAATGGCGAATACATCACTCACCTTCGATTTGCTGATGATATAGTCATCATGGCAGAAACGCTGGAAGACCTAAGCACAATGCTCAGTGATCTCAATATTGTTTCCCAACTGGTGGGTCTTAAAATGAACATGGGCAAGACGAACATCATGTCAAATGCCCGTGTCGTACCCATGCCGGTTTATGTTGGGAACGATATTATCGAAGCTGTTGATCACTATGTCTACTTAGGTCAGACGATCCAGCTAGGTAGATCCAACTTCGACAAGAGGTCAACCGACAAATCCAACTCGGATGGGCAGCGTTCGGGAAATTACGCCATAATACCGCAGAGCCTCAAGACGAAAGTTTATAATCAGTGCGTGTTGCCAGTGATGACATACGGCACTGAGACGTGGTCGCTAACTAATGGTCTCATACACAAACTCAAAGTCACGCAGTGTGCAATGGAGAGAGCTATGCTCGGTGTTTCATTACGTGATAGAATCCGTAACGAAGAAATCCGTAGAAGAACCACGGTTACCGACATAGCTCTCAGAGTTTGCTAGTTGAAGTGGCAATGGACAGGCCATATAGTTCGCTGAACTGACAACCGCTGGGGAATAAAGGTTCTTGAATGGCGATCACGAACAAGCAAGCGAAGTGTGGGGAGACACGATGGACCGACGACATTGTAGCCATCGCAGGAAGTCCTTGGATGGAGGTGGCACAAGATCGCTCGTCACGGCGCTCTTTGGGGGAGGCCTATGTTTAGCAATGGACTTCTGGCTGACATAATGATTATGATAAGCTATCTCCATTCCAAATTTCATCAAAATCTGTCCAGACAATATCGCGTGAAAGCTCCCCAAAACAAACAAACAAACACACAAACAAATAAACAAACTGACAAAGTTTCACTTTTATATATTGGTATGGATACTTATTCTTGTATGTTATCTTTTTTCTGCCCCCTCCAGGCTTTAGCACAAAACCAGCGCTGCGTTTCTTCGGCAAACAGCTTAATGTTGAGTCCTTACTCAACATTAAGCTGTTTGCCGAAGAAACTGAACTGAAGGAACTGTGGTGCTGAAGGGCTAACTATCTACTTTTACCTTTACTTTGTTTTCCCTTTTCTATTGTACCTACTTAATTATTGTAATTATTTGTATCTTTTTTATTTTGTGTGTGTTGATTAAATGTATTTTCTTTATTCTTTCTTCCTTCTTTCTATGTGCTATTCCAAGATCTAAAATACCAATATAACAATATTCCTTCAGGCGTCATAAAGTTTTTATCGATTGCTTGGCTTCTAATCATCGGATTGAAATACCAAGTACCCAAGTTTTTAAGTCAAACCGTTAGCTTGCCAACAGTGAAAACCGCATCTCAATCGGTCCCGTAGTTTTTACGCGATGTGCAAAAACTACGGGAATAATACGTGCAAATAAACAGACAAAAAAACAGACAGACTCCATTAAAAAAATGTTATATTCTTGTTCAGTAGTTTATTTTAAGTACCCTAGACATATTTTTTTTATTATTTTCTTTGTACAGACTTTATCGTACTTATTGCTTTATTATAAGTACTAGCTGATGCCCGCGGCTTCGCACGCGTGGTCATTTCTCTAGGTTACAAGTACTCTTTGTGCTATTCCAGGACCTAAAATACCAATACTCGTATACCAACATTTGATCGAAATTCCTTCTACCGTCAAAAAGTTTTTATCGATTGCTCGGCTTCTACTGTTCGGATTGAGATACCAAGTTCACCAGTTTTTAATTCAAATCCTAAGCTATCCAACAGTGAAAACCACATCGCTATAATTCTAGTAGTTTTTACGTGATGCGCGAACAAAGCAACATACAGACAGAAAGACATGATTTAAAAAAATGTTAGTTCAGTAGTTAATTTTAAGTACCCTATACCTTTCTTTTTTAATAATCTTCTTTGTACAGAGTTTTTCGTACCTATTGCTTTATTATCAGTACTAGTTGTGCCTGCGGCTTTGCCCGCGTGGTTATTTCATTTAAAAGTAACCCATTCGCATCCCATGGATATGTTTTATTCCAGGACCAAAAACTACATTTCTTTAAAATTCGTTCATCTGTAAGTAGCTTATTTTAATTACCCTAGAACATTTTTTTTATTAACATTTTTATTCGTTCGTATTGCTTTACTATAAGTACCTATAATGTAGGCCCCGTAGAAGATTTTTAATACATATCCAAATAGAAGCACATACACAATAATTTGAGTTTATAGTATTATTGTACCAATTTAGCTCATAATTTTTGAAGTTTTAATGATGTGACTGAGACGGCCGGAAAGACTGGACGGTTGCGTTGTTGGGTTACTGGAGAAAGAAAGCTGCACGGTTCTGATCTAGAACCAATACGTTCACTGCAATTGCTCGCTTTACCTGCTTTCCTGTTTTTCCTCCTCTTTACTTTGCAATCATAGCTATCCTTATAATGACAAAGAATTTAAAACAAAAACGACCGCGCAGAGGAGTAAAAATAAAAAGAATAGAAAAGTTTTTATGTGTTTCTGCATATGTACATATGTATGTATGTTTGACATGACATTAGTTGAAATTCTATGAGGTGACTACCAGACCGAAAATTGTGAAAAAGAAAAAAAAGTCGACGAACTATGTTAAGTGGGGTATCATTGAATAGGTATTTGAAAATCATCTCTAGGTTTCACATATCATTTTTCATGTCGGATGACCATTTAGGATCTATAACGATTTAAAGTTGGTTAGAAACCATTCTCACCATTCTCACTATTCTTTGCTACTTTTTATTTCGCAGTCGGATTTTTTAGCACTTTCGATTATGTCTTGTATCTTGCAACGCCTCGACTCTCTCACTAAAGAGTACTCCAGCCTTATAAGGCCCGCAGCTTCTTTTCAACCACAAAATCTCCAAAGATCCAGTCATAATTAATTCCACGCCAATGTGTGCCGTAGAAGTAACCCAAAACTAGAATGCTGAAAGCTAATTGAAATTTCTAAATATACCCGGTCCGTTGGCAACGGAGCGGACGGGACGGTCGGCTGGATTGACGGGCTTCTTTGTTAGTGACACCGGGACGAAGCGCGGCTCGATTTTCTAAATCGAGAAATATTTAGGACGGTACATACGGGGGTCCAATTTGTGCGATACCGCGGCGTCTTTTTATCGGCTGGATTGTCGGTGGAGTCAGGAGTCAACTGTGAAGCAAAACACTGACACGCAATCTTTGTAAGAGAGGTCTTGGCTAAAACGAGTAAACTCTTTTTTTAGCATTTAAGCATGCTAGGTACAGTAATCAGTATTTATTGCTGTGAAGTTAGGCTCTATCAACAATTGCGCAGGTACAGTTGCACAGGTACATAGCAGTTAGCGTAGCGACTTGCAGACAACTTCCGAGACAAAAAGATGGATTGTGACTACTGAGCCTTGAGCATATTACGATGGTTAAGAATCCTCCAATATTATTTTCTAGGTTAAGAAAAAATACGAAGTAATTGACAAACTATGAGAAAACGTAAACGTAAAAAAATTAAGCATTTGGCATCCACCAAATGTCGTGGATTATGATACATCCTATATATATATATATCTCTCTGAGACAAGAGTTGTGTACCACGAGAGGAAACATCATGGCTGATGATGATGATAATGACGTACAATCACGAAAGCAATTTAAAACATCGTTAATAAGGTTCTGATTCAATGAGCCAGGACTGAGTTCTGTTAGTAGTCATATATCTTTCCAAAGCTGTAAACTCAACTAAATAATATAATAGTTTGTAAATAAAAAGGGATTTAAATAAAACTTAAAAATAAACTAAGTATTAAAACAATTTTCAAGGATTAACGACATTCCCAAACATGCAAGACCCGAAATTTTATCTCGGTTATAGTAGTTCGTTATTTTGTTGAAAGACTCAATACGGTCGTAATATTATGGTACCGTATTGTTTCACCGCAATCTAGGGCTGTCTGACGATGTGCTTCGAGTTTCCCTTTACGTTTCAAGTGTCAGTTTATCTTTCATTTGGGACTGTCAACTGTCAAATTATTAGCCGATAATGTCGATATAATCTATCTATACTATAACTAGATGATGCCCGCGGCTTCGCACGCGTGTTCATTTTTATATATAGCCTATGACACACACAAATAATGTGGCTTTCTATTGGTAAAATAATTTTTAAAATCGGTTCAGCAGATCCAGAGATTACCCCCTACTACCTCACAATGTTACAAACTGTACCTCTTAATAATATTAGTATAGAAGAAATAGATAAAGCAGTTAGTAACAAAAAGCTCATACAATTAAGATAATTAAAAAAAGCCCAGGGGACTTAAAATAAGCGACTGAACAAGAATATAACATTTTTCTAAAATCGTTTCCCTATTTGGATGTTTGTTCGCGTATGATGTAAAAACTACCGGACTGATTGTAATGCAGGTTTGAATGTTGGATAGCTTAGTATCTCGATGCGATGAGTAGAAGCCGAATAGATAAAAGCTATTTGACAAATAAATTATTTTTGATGATGTTTGGTATTTAGATAAGCTGTAATTGACAAAAAACGCAAGAAAATTTGAATTTGGCGCGCTGAGCGAAACGTTGCACCTTATTAGGCACTTTTATTCCAAGAAAATTTACGCTTGGGCAATGCTACTATCTGATATAATATTAGTAATTATGAGCAGGGTTTTCTCATTTCTATAATTCTCCTATTTTAAATCGCACAATTCTTTGACTTAATATCACGACGATAGGTTAGTGGATACATGTTTTTGAATTGTCTTGGACACGCTGATTTTCTAACGACATTTTCCTCGCCGGTTTGGGAGGAAATATTTTGCACTAATAGTGGCTAGTATAAACAGTCCGCCAGTAATGCAGTGCAACACGGATCTAAATGAACTTGGCCAAAGGCGGAACTAATGCCGTATCTCATGAAATTTCACATTTTAAACATAAAAGAATTGTAATAATCATAAACCACATTTTATTTGTACAGGTATTCTCTAAAAATTAAATACTGACATTATTAGGCTGCTTTGAGAGCGATGCATAATGACTGTAAGGAATGTCCGCACACGTGGGCCGCAGCAGCGCTCTACCTGGAGCGTGTTACGTTCGGTAATCCGCGTCGCTGAAAAACGATGTTCTAACGCTCCACACTTGTCCATAGCTCCGTGCGGACGGTGCGCATGTAAATACGCTTTAGTCTGAAACTAGCCTTATTTTTAAATTTTGTTTAGTCAGAAATCACAGCAACACCCTCGCTCATATTTATTTAGATCCGTGTCGTACTGTATAACAATGTTGGGTAAATTCTTTAGACATTAATCCTGTACGACAAAGTGACATACAACAGGAAATACCAAAGTAACTTAATCTTTGTCTCACTGGTACAATGTAACAATCATCCCATAAATTGTGTATGTATAAAGCTCAATTAATGACACAATGCAGTAATGGCTGCATTGCATGACTGTTATAGACTAATTGGACACAATTTTGTACTACAAAGTATTTTATTGGCACACAAGGCTACCGGTAAGATTACTGGGTATATGAGTCTTACAGCGAGTTTTTCCCATGTCGGACGGTTGTAAACTCGGACTGGAGTTCAGTACCGCAGAGGTCTCTACGGTTACAACTTCTTGTTCATACTACAGTTGCTATAAGCAAGGATGTCATAATCATTATACACACCTGCCTATTGCATTGTCTGAAACCACAAAATATATTTTTTTCCCTGCTCATGCTCGTAAAGTTCTTGTTTACCTACGCTGGGTGTAGACGACATAAAACTGCATTTATATGCTCTAGTGCATAAAAGTGTTGTATTATTAAATCTCCGATCCGACCCGAGCCTAATGTTATTCAAGTTGCAAGTTTTTGAAAAAAGTGGAGGGCAAGAAGCTCTCGTCTTTTCTTAGCAGTATTTTTATAAGATAAGATATTACTATTTAATTTCCCCGTTATCAAAGTGAAAAGCAGAGTGTATAAATCGATTCTAAAAGCATGCACTTTATCCTCGACTTCAATATCTGCCCTAACCTTCGCCTCGGGCGGATTTGTCTCGGAAAAAAATAGGTTGTTTCATGAACACGTTGTAAAATCTACTATTTACTATAAAATTATATTTAAAACAATTGCGTAATAGTTGCATAAAAAGTAATTGCTTAGTTGAGCCAAATAAGCCCAAACACGTGTTACCATGTGCGATGTCTCTCCTTACTGCATCTAGCTCATAAGAGTTATAATACTCGTACTCGTTGTCATTGTTTGTATATTATATACAAAATTTAAACTTGTTGTTCAAGCGGAAATGTTCCGTTATTCATCATCATAAACACTGCAACTGTTATGGGCAGGCGTGACGCTTACCATCAGGCGAGTGACTTGCTCATCTCGTAATTCAAAGGAATACAAAGAAAGGACTAGTAAAGCTAACGGAGACACGAACGATGTTTTAATAGAGGTATGTCTAGACCCTTCCATCAAATCAGGACCTATCCATAGATCTACCTTTAACTTTTACGGCTAAAGCTACCGCAGGGAGCCCTCCGACCTGTGCTGTCGAGATCAATGTCTTTATGTCGCGTTTTCATAGCAACGAGCGAATTAACATTTGTTCTGACGACAAATGTTTGTCTGTTCTACCTTTGTACGTGCAGTCAAAAAGGAAACATGCAGTTTTCCAAATATAAAACCTAATAAAAAAACCAATGCAAAAGTATACCACCAACGCTCTTGATGCTTTTTGACAGACTTGTTATTATTTCGTTTCCATGGCAACCGTATTACATTAAAATCCGTCCAGCTGTTATCGTCCCCAAACAAACAGACAACGTTTCACTTTTATATATTGGTGTGGAAACTATTCCTATACACGTTGAAACACGCCAGTAAGCGTAATGCAAAATCTTTGGCAGCAACAATCGTGCTGTTTTTTGACCATAAACAACTGTATTATTACTCACGTACTTGACAGACTTGTTATTATTTCGTTTCCATGGCAACATGTCATTCTGTTCTGTATTATTGACACCTTTGGTTAAATTGTTGCAGTTTTTGTAGGATCTCTAATTAAAAAAAAAAGTATAATACTGCCAGTTACTAGCTGATAATGTAGCTTTCTATAGGAGAAAAAAAAATTAAAATCGGTTCTCTATTTTTGGAGTTTATTCACTACAAACAAACAAATAAACAATAAAATCTTTTCTCTTGATAATTAATATTAGTGTAGATAAACACTGCAATACTGGGTTCGGCAAATTGCAAGATAGTGGCATCGACGTCGTTGAGGTGGTCATTCACTATGTAGTCACTGGTTATGTACATACTCATAATACAAGCCCAATACCACTGATTACTGTAGTCTGAACCACAGAACAGACTATCGTAGTAGTCTCTACTAGTACTGTGCCTAAACGTCGACTACTGCTTTCAGTACCCTATAAAATCTTATACATCCTATAGTTAGCATTATTAACTTTTCTTATCAAAACGAATGTGCGCAAGTTTCGAAACACTCCTCACTATTTTGATCACGAAGTTAAAGGCTTGGATTTGCGAATTTAGATTTATTATCCAATGTGGTGGCAGGTACAGGCGCGAGCTAGGATTTTGGGCTGTTTTATTCATTCCTTTCACGGCGGGTCCCTACTACGTTATCCTTTGTTAAGAGCAAAGAAAAAAATCATCGTAATCTCTTCTTTCAACCGTTATTCACCCACTCCTGAACGTAGGCTGTGCATTTCATTTACGTCTATGCTTCTCCTTGCCATCGCGATATCTTTAGACCAGCAGGCTGGAGGTTTGCCCGGTAGTCTTATTACTAGAGTTTTTACCTTCGCGTGGCCTCCATTCTGTGACTGTCTTGATACATCTGCCGTTCGTGCCGTGTAAGTCTTAGGGAATAGTCATCAAAATCTGTTCAGTAGTTTAAAGGATATTTAACTGTTTTCATTAGGGATTTCTTCTTAGCGAATGGAATTCAGCCCTTCATTTTCTTAGGCCTACTATAACGTACTTAGAAAAAAAAGGAGAACTTGACAGAATTTACAAGACTTACGAGGTCGAGATCTAGCTGCGATGTGGCGGCCGATCGGCATAGCATGGTGTAAGTGTGTGCACGAGGCTTGTGCGTATGAGCGGCTTGCCATATTTTGGGTGCTTCACTTTCGATTTGTGCTGTTGTGATAATTTTATTTTAAGGATGTTTAATTAATATAAAATTTTCTTTTTCCGTTATACTATTTGTTCAGAGTTGGTGCGGACCTACGCGCTAACTTGCTCTCGTAAACTACACTGGCGTGCAGCTAAATCGACTCAGCTCCTACGCGCGAAATCAAAGATGTATATTTTCTATGTTACTATTATTTAATTCAAAATTTTAATCGATTATTTGAAAGTTGAAATCATTAGATCTTCATGAAAAAAATAATCGTAATAATCTGACACTTCTTACTGAAAATACGTACAGTTCGTATCGTATAATTTTAAGTATCATATCTCAAAAAATATTTAATTGATTTTCACGAAAATTATGTAATTATAAAGGTGAGATGGTAAACTTTCAGTGTCTATAGTTTTTATTGTTTGTTTGTATTTTTAGAATTAGAAAAACACGTTTGGCCGCATGAGGTCTTGAGTCGATTTAGCTGCACGCGAGTGTAGTAATGATAAAGTCTGTGCTTCATACTCACAATACTATTGGATATGTGACGGAGTCACATTTGTTCTTTGTTTTGTTATTCGAGGCGGCGTAGTTTTGGGCGCGACGTGTTTCGAGGTAACGTGCATTCGATGTCCCAAGATTCGTGGTCAAATGCTTTCGTTGGAAGGATATTCGTAGCTTCGAGCATTTGGCGTGACATTATTCGTTATAACAAACTTACGGAGTCGTATGGATCGGTGTTTCATATTTCGAGGTCATGAGCGGCCTCGTGGCCAAGTGTGCTTTCTATATCCATTACAGCCTCAGTTTGTAAAAAACTTATTAGTTCTTTGTCCAATCATGTAGTTAGTTAGAAGTTCCACGAGTACGAAGGCTAGTTTTTTTTTTTTACTTTCTTTGAGTTACAAGGCGGGCATGTCGCTCGCCTGATGGTAAGCGTCACGCCTGCCCATAAGGATGATCAGGTCGCCAGCGAAGCAGAGGTTACTGTTTTTCATATCGCTGAAAGTAAAAATGTTCTGGGATCGATGGCATCTGATGACTGTGATTCAGCTTTTTTACTTTGGTTTTATTGGAGTACAATGTCTCTACCACTCATGGTCCAAACGATCCTGAAATCGTCACAACAAAGTTACTCGTCTCCTCTCATGCATTGTTTGTCAAAGATTTCCTATCCACCCAACGCAAACTTAAGTCCGTGCTCTCAGTACAAAAATCTTTTTCATTTATCTCTATCCTCGAGAACAGATAGTACTGGTCCAGTTCTAAGCTGCGCTGATGGATTGAGTAAATGTATAGACAGTTGGAACAAGGATTGCTTTTAGTACGGTTCTTTGCAAGTGGTGCAGAATGAAGTCGGACCACATATTGTTTAGTCTCTGTTTTATATAGACTAAACACACACAGCCCTTGTGCTGTTGTCGTAAAATTGATGCATTGAAATTCTATAGCACGTAACGCGGGTTCAATCCCCGAGAGCGACGGCACATTTACTTGTGCACAAATAATGATAACAAATATTGCGTTTCGTGTCTGGTGTGTTGTAGGACCATGGTTCTCGTAGTTTCTACTGCTAAATGAGGAACGGTGAAGGCCTAACGATTATGTGCATTAGATAGGAATGTAATCGACCGCATAATCACTTCCATCAGGTGGTGATAAAAAGCGGTCAAATGCTTGCATTATCTATCTTATAATAAATCAATAAGAGCGAAAAAGTCTGTACAAAGACGATAATAAAAAAAAAGATCTGGGGTACCTACTTAAACTAAGCTACTTAACAAAAATATTTTTTTTTTTTTTAAATCTTGTCTGTCTGCCTGTTTGTTCGCGCATTACGTAAAAACTACTAGACCAATTGCAATTCGGTTCGGTTCGGTTTTACTGTTGGATAGCTGATGGTTTGACTTAAAAACTGGTGTACTTGGTTGGTTGGTATCTCAATCCGATAAGAAGAAGCCGAGCAATCGATAAAATCTTTTTTGCGGCTGAAGGAATTCTGATCAAATGTTGGTATATTGGTATTTAAGGTCTTGGAATATGGTTGGTACAAAGAGTACTTTTAAACTATAGTAATGAGCACGCTCACAAAGCCGCGGGTACAGATAGTCACACATTACACAAGACACAATCGCAAGTTATAAACAATCCGACTGCGAAGAAAACAAAAAAAGCCAAAAATTAAGTGAGAATAGTTGCTAACCAACATTAAATCCTTATAGATCCGGTCAAAACCTAAAGATAATTTTCAAATACCTATTCAATGATGCCCCACTCGACATAGTTCGTCGACTTTCATTTTTTTCTTATTCACAATTTGTCGTCTAGTTGTCGAAATATTGTTTTTTTATTATTATTTTTATTATGGTCTAGGCAATCGTTTGACCACGATATAACCTGATGGAAAGCGATGATGTGGTCGAAGGTGTAGTACGTTTGCTTAGTAGATACCTATTCACTGTTGACTTGAACACACCTGGGTTATAATTTACCGGAAACACTGACGAGGGCAGGGCATTCCACTCCTTTGCAGTTCTTATAATAAATTAAGAAGCGTAACGCTTCGTTCTTGTGCAAAGTATTTCTAGCATAAAAGGGTGGTGCTTTGCTGATCGCCAGGCTTGCTACCTCACGTCGATGCGCCAGACTTTGAAACTTACTCTTTGCTAGAGTGTTGTTTTGATTAATGTCATGTTTTTAGTAGCACTCGCAAGATTAAGACAGAACGATTGACGTATGAATCATCAAAATCAGTCCACGCGTTTGGTCTATAGAGTGCCACAAAGAAACAGACATACATACTTAGGCTGATAAACACATTACCCGGCCATTGCAATTCGCAGTCTGGTAAAAAGGACACCCGCAATGAACAAGTGTGATTGCTGACTGCTCTATGTTGCCTATAATAATGTATACTGCGATTACGTTCTCTCAGGCAAAGCTCCGAAATCTGTAGGAAAGATCTGACTTAAAACCTACTTTATTTACCTGAGTACGGCGAATCAAGGTGGGGGTAATGAGTTTAGCATTCTATGTATGTGGGTATGTAGATGTTCCACCATAGCGTCGTCGCCCCTATTGGTCCGATTTTGACAAGCCAGGTATCAATCAATTCGTCTTCATCGCAAGAGAGTCAGTCTTTATTTTACCCGACCTTAGTCGGGTTTTAGATTTTGAACTTGTGTCTTGTATACGCGCCGTTTAACAAAAAAACACAAAAAGGTTTCACAAAAATTTGAGAGAAATTTATTACCCACCTTTATATGGCCAAAATAATGTTGTACGGAATTTCCTGCACCCATATAAATATGATGTAAATTGGGATACCGCATTATGACGGAGATGTTCGTAGGGTTATATTTATAAGGCCTTTTAAATTTCACTTGACTTTACTTTCATCAATTTTAGTACTATATACAGTCTGTGATTTGTACCCAAGATGTACCCACATTTTCTCGTTTTCCTAGATAAATTCCGTGATAAGTTTAGCTTATAAGGCCACTAGTCTGTTATACAGAGTCGTTAAATTGTAACAATGTTTAGAATGATGTGTTTAAAACTTAACCTTCTCTCCTTTTCTACTTATGACTATGTCTATCTCATCCAGGTATTTTCTCTGACTAGCTCCAATATCACTAATCCACCCAGATATATCGTCCGCCTACTCCTCGTCTATTTGCACATAAATATACTAGTAGCTTTGTGAGCTGTAGACCTCGTAGCACAAACTATTTTGCAAACAATCTAGCAGTGCACAGTAGCGCCATCTAGTTACCATATTGTATCCCTACCTAGGCCTGATTCCACTGGTAGAAACCTAAAAGTGAGCAATTTACTGCATTTTGAGGAGCTATTCTGCTCATCAGGCCGAAGATCCTCAACAGAGCTTCACCAATTTTTTGTGAGACCAACGTGAATTTACCTACTACCTTTCAAATAAAAAAAACCCATCGAAATCAGATCTGATAACGCGGAAATATTCAGTAGCCCCCCTTTTGCCCCTTTTTGGGGGAATTACCCCCCAATGAAAAATCCCCGATGATTAAAAAAATCTTAAAATTCGTCAAACCTGTATACTTAGTTTCGTCTAGATCGGTTGAGAAATGCGACCTGTGGAGGAGAACAGCCGGAGATCCGGACAGCGCCCGAACTGACATACGAAAGCATTTTTGCCGAAGCTGAAACGGAGACGCTTCGCTCGCGCTTCGCGCTTGCTCGGTCAATTATGGAAATTAATACACCTTAACTGGCCACGCCTACAACCCACTTATTCACGAGCTCAGAGTGTTAACTTTTATAATTAAAAGCAACGATGCGCTCAAAAATTTACCCAGTCCATTAAAATTAAGTGGACAAGCACAAGTTGCAGGCGGGTGCCTGTGAAAAATGGCTTGAGGCTTGTACCCATAGCATCCGGCTATACGAGTGAACGACCCGGCGCAGTGGGGATGAATAAGTTTATTGGTGGAGTGGAATTTATCATCACAAATTGGGTGGAGCGAAGACGTGTAAAAAGTAGCGCTGGCAGCAATTACATTAGAAAATACTGAAGATCGGGCTCAATAGTGCGCATTCAGGTTCATATACGCCGTTGACCTTGCTCGATTGGGCGTTACCGATGAAAATATCCCGCGCAGGCCCCGCGCCCCTTGACAAAAGTTACGCCAGCCGCGCGCTCTCTACCAAAGCTTTTGTAGATAGCATACTCTATCGAACAGTACCTACCTAATTATTAACCCCCTTACTTATACAAAGTTATGCAATGGTTATGCCATGATTAAGAATTCCGTGCAGTACAATATTGTACTGCGCGGTTTTACTAATCATTACTTAATCATTGCATAACTTTTTATAAGTAAGGGGGTATGTTTACGATATATAGTTACCCCCTTACTTATAAAAAGTTATGCAATGGTTATGCAATGATTAAGAATTCCGCGCAGTACAATATTGTACTGCGCAGTATTTTTAATCATTACTTAATCATTGCATAACTTTTTATAAGTAAGGGTATTAGTGTTTTGTAGATTTTTTTTTACACAAATGAATCATGCTTTCGTACATACCTATGCCTAAACACATATAAAACACGCATTCTCTTACATTACTGGCATTGTAATTGACTCAATAAGTTTTTACTATATCTACTACTATTACATTCCACTATTCCTGAGACTTATGGACTTGGATATAAATTATTTTAGTCAACTTGGAATCAGGGCTTGAAATACCGCTATTTTTTTAAATCGGTTCCACTGACTTTGGGACGGTACCGGTACTGTGTTGGTATTTTAACTAACATATAGGTATTACTTAATAAAGTGGTATCTTATATTGGTTCTAAAACTGGTTCCCGTAGTACCTACTTTTCATAAGTGTGAGCAAAAGAGTACAGTAGGCGAATTATGCCAGTAGAGAGGCGCACAGCGGAAGTGTCTCGACCTATGTAACACGCGAGCCTTTAAGTCCACGAAATTTTCTTTTTGCATTTCCAATATGAAAAAGTAAATTTTCAATAAAGTTGCTTGAAATGTGTACTGTTAAGGCCTTGTGGTCTTGAAACTTTACCTTACCTTGCTAGTGCGATTTATTTACAGTTTTTTTAATTTCTGCATGTCCAACCAACTTTACTTGCAAGGAGGTTTATATCTATACTTATAATAAAGCAGTGAGTAGATACTTCACGGGTTGAAATAAGTAGTGAATTCAAAATTAACGTCACCCGTCATTTTTAATAAGGCGCAAATCGTTTTATTTTTCTCTCGCCATAGTACGATAATTTTTAATCGTGGAAGAAAGAAGACATTAAAAAACAAGTCGTTCTCGAAGAATATTTTGATGGCTCATTTCCGTGAATGCAGCAACAGTCCTCAATATTCTATCTCGATGCAATAATAAGTAAAATTATAAAACGGAAAAGAAAAAAAACTAGACACAAATTGCTGAGATTTTTGATGTAGCACATGATAGGCAATGTCATTGCCAACAACAAAAAATCATATCAATACATCTCTCCAACTTATGGCTACGAAATTTTCTAAATACATTTACATATTATGGCATCGCAATACTGACCCACCACTACACTGATAAACTGCCCAATGTCAGCCTAGACGAGATTGAGATGGCGCTCAAACAACTTAAGAATCGAAAGGCCACGGTGAGGATGGTATAATTTAGGAGCTTTTAAAAGCAGGGCGGTAGCCCGGGAGCTTCTGGGAGAACAGTGGGAGAACTCCAGAGTTGTGGAGCAGGAGTTTGGTATTACTATTCTTTAAAATAGGGTATAAAACTCTTTTAAGGAACTAATGCCCTGCTTCACTCTTGAGCCACATCTATAAGTTGTTTTCGAGGGACATCTCAAATCGTCTCGCTAGAAGACTTGATCCAGTCTCCTGAATAGGCCGGGTTTCGCGGAGGATTTAGCACCATAGACCACATACACTCAGGGAGGCAGGTTATACAGAAGTCTGAAGAGTATAACCAGTCCCTGTGTCTTGCTTTTGTGGCTTATGAGAAGGTCTTTGACTCCATTGAAACCTGGGCGGATCTGGAGTATTTGCAGCGGTGTCAATCCACTTAACGCCGCTGCAAAGATACTTCGAAATGCTGAGGTTTCTGTATGACGCCGAAACTATGAGTGTCCAAGTGCAAAATCAGCAGTCTAAGCATATCCAACTGACAGGGGTGTGAGACAGGGGGATGTTATATCCCTAAAACTGTTCTCTAATGCCCTGGAAGATATGTTTAAGATGCTGGATTGGAATGCTCTTTCCTTTTCAATCCAGCATCTTAAACATATCTTATTAATATCAATTGGGGGAGAATATCTCACACTTACAATTTGCCGATGATATCGTCCTAATGGCGGAGTCGCTGCAAGACTGGCAAAGTATGCTGTCCCACCCAGTAGACGCTTCTCGACGCATCGGTCTTGGAATGAACACAGACAAGACCAAGATCATGTTTATCCTATCTTGTTGAGCCGATTGCAGTCAATGGTGTATCTATTGACAATATGTTTACACAATATGTGACAAGGTATGTTTACCAAGGTAATTGCAATAATTTCCCAAAAAAAACAACTTTGAGAAGGAATCCAACAGAAAAACTCAGGCAGGTGGGCAGCATGCGGCAAGCTCCGTCAAGTCTTCTCGTCGTCCGTACCACAGTGCCTGAAGACAAAAGTCTTTAATCAGTGCGTCCTACCAGTCATAACCTACGGAGCCGAAAAGTGGACACTCACGGTCAAACTAGTCCACAAATTAAAGGTCAATCAGCAAGCTATGGACAAAGCTATGCTTGGAGATTCTCTGGACAAGATTCGTAATGAAGATATGTGACGGAGAACCAAGGTAACTGACATAGCTCTAAGGATAAACAAGCTAAAGTGGCAGTGGGCTGGTCACATTTCCCAAAGAACCAATAACCTTTGGGGTAGATGAGTCCTCGAGTGGAGACTACGTTTAGGCAAACGAAGTGTAGGACGCCCTGTGGTCAGATGGACTGACGAGCTGCGAAAAGTGTCTGAAAGAAAGTGGATGAGGAGAGCTGAAGACTGAGCTCAGTGACGTGCATTAGAAGATGCCTAGGTTTAGCTATAGACACAGATATAAGCTGATGATGATGATGATGATGATGATTATTGCATCGGGGTGAATAAAATATTAATAATCGTTGGTAAGCACAAGCTGACTTGCCTTCGGCCAATGAGTTTGTAATAATCTGTTACGCACATGCATTATACGAAGTTTTTCAATACAAGTGTGAGAAAACAGGAAAATATAAATAATCTTATTTTAAATCAAATCAATTTTTTGTATAAAATAATAATTATGTTTCCAATAAAAAATAAATTTCTCCGATTTACTCTATTAGTGCGCGTTTTTTAGTAAATAATGTTTCATCAAAATACAATAAATTACAATCTCTGATGTTTCAAAAGTCTGGAGTTCAGTGTGACATGGAACCTAAATTAAAAAAAAAAAAAAATTATCCGACCGTGAAACACACCAAACATTGGAATACCTACCTACAATATTTGGGTTTCAAAACAATTTAGAATCTTAACTGATTTGAAAGCAAAATATCGACTAAATTTTAGATCTTAAAAAAGATGAGTCAAGTATTCAAAAAAACAGTACCTACGGTTAACTTTAGAATTTTAGCACTGATAATGAACAATGAGGTTTCAGATGTATAATACAAAGTCCCTACTCCCTAATCATTATCATACACATGATTTGTATTTTCGTCTCATCATTCAAAACAAAAAGTGCTTGTGGTGGTGATTGTCAAATCTGAGGCTGAAATCCCGTGAATCATGATGTATTATTAGTTTTACCACTGTGATAGAACACTGTGTGACTCAAATAGTTCGTGTGAAGGCACAACGTCGCAATCCATAGACACCCGCTGCGTTAGCACGAATGTATGGTGGCATTCTAGCATTGTAGCATATTGAATCTGAATTATCTTACGGTACCTTGAGGGGAAAATACCGGTTCTTAGGTATTCAAGTACCGAAATGGAAAATACCGGTAATTACCGCTATGATACTAGTATTGTTCGTACCGATATCAAGCCCTGATTGGGACAATAGAATTGTTACTATATCATACAGAACCCAAAAACTAGTTATTGAAAATATATTATTATTTCATAAACTCACGCATAGAATTAAATAATAAAATAAAATAATAATTACTATAATGTGAGTATAATTAACTATAATAATAAAAATAGTATATAAGGAACCAGTACTATTTATTTAGATAATTTGATACTTAATTAAATAATAATTACTATAATATCATCATCATCATCATGACTATAATACGAATAGGTAAATTAATAACTATAATAAAAGACTATACTCGTACTATTATGTACAGCCTTATTACAAAAAACTAAGAAAATATCATTATTATTATATTTAAAATAATCCCGCCTACAACTAAAAATTGACATAATATATGATTTCCAAATTGGTTATGCGCAAGACAAGCCACAGATGTGCCTTTTGCGGAGAAAAGTGTCGCAGATCCGTTCAGCACAACGTCTCGTCCCGCACTGATTTATTGGGCGACAGAGGGGTTGCCCATGCGTTTAGCGAGTACAGATTACGTAAAAAAAATGTTAAAAATGATTAGGAAAGATATTTGCAAAACTAATTCCAAGGTTCCCTCGGCCTTACGAGAGGCCTATATCCAGCTGTGTACACATGCATACTGTTGATGATAACGATTGGGTGGATTTGTAACTAAAGCTAAAGCGGATAATTATATTCTAGTTTTCCCGCCTGCGACTTCGTACGCGCAGATTACTGTTTATCGCGAAAAAAAGCATCCTCTTTTCTACTAGGATATTATAAACCAATGCAAAAGTACGTATAGCACCCAATGCTCTTGATGTTTTTTGACAGACCTGTTATTTCGTTTCCATGGCAACCACAGACCATTCTGTGATGGCAACCGTTCCTTACAGTGAGCAATCAACATTTTCCAGTTCAATTTCAATTTTCCGGGATAAAAAGTAACCTATGTTTTATTCTAAGGTCTCTATTCTAAATTTCATCAAAATCCGTCCAGCCGTTATCGCGTGAAAGCTCCCCAAACAAACAAACAAACAGACAACGTTATACTTTTATATATTGGTATGGATCTCAGACCAAATATTATTAAGTAATGTATCCTCCTAGGTATGGATGGATACACTTGGAAATGCACATGTTTCTATGTTACGTGTGCAAATGTTTTTTAAAACCAATATTATAAAGGCAAAAGTTTGTATGTATGTTTGTTTCTCCTTCAGCCTGAAACGGCTGAACGGATTTTGATGAAATTGGAATGGAGATAGCTTATACCCTGGAATAAAACAGGATACTTTTCATCATCATCATCACTCACGCGGGTGAAGCCGCGGGGCGCAGCTTTTTTTGACCCGGCTGCGAGGGTTATGTGTTTTGGTTGTATGTATGTTTGTTTGTTTGCGCGTCATACAGCCTAAACGCCTTAATGAATTTTGATAAATAAGGTATTATTGGATTCGTCTTAATATATAGGATATATGAAGTGTGAAGAAAACTAATATGGCTGCGTATAGCTGCCATTTTGTATATCCGACGGAAGAAACAATTACCAAAACCTATCGAGTGAGGTATCAAAATGAAGGTATTTAAAAGACCATTTCAAAATTATATAACGGAATTAAAAAAGTTTAAAATAAAAATAAACGATTATAATAGAACAAAAACCCGACTGCGAACAAAACTAAAAAGAGGCAATAGTACATTACTGCCGCGGTCTGTAATGACTGCGTTGCTGGCAGCGATGATGATGGCCGAGAGCGCAGCTACGATGAGCACGAGGCCATCACAGCGCGGTCAGCATTGCAGCCCTTGATGGCCAAACTGGAATGAAGGCCGAGACCAAAGGTAGACGCCTTTATAGCGCGGACAGCAAGGGCTGCAATGATGGCCAAGCCTGAAGGCCGAGAGCATAGCTAAGCAAAGCTAGAGACCATCATAGCTTGGCCAGCAGGATAGTCATTGCGGACCAAGGCTTGTATAGTGCTTTACTCAAACTCAACAACAACGACATAACAATGGCAACAACAACGGCATCGACATCGACAACGACAACAACAACGAACACAACAACAGAAACAGGAACAGGAACAGAAAACAACAATAACAATATCAACAAAAACAACAACAACAATGTCGATCACATCAGCTATTAAACAAAAAACTCATCAAAATCAAAGCTAGAGACCATCATAGCTTGGCCAGCAGGATAGTCATTGCGGACCAAGGCTTGTATAGTGCTTTACTCAAACTCAACAACAACGACATAACAATGGCAACAACAACGGCATCGACATCGACAACGACAACAACAACGAACACAACAACAGAAACAGGAACAGGAACAGAAAACAACAATAACAATATCAACAAAAACAACAACAACAATGTCGATCACATCAGCTATTAAACAAAAAACTCATCAAAATCGGTCTATTCGTCTGAGAGCTAAGACGCCTCTCTTTTCTCGTTCGGGGTTAACAAATCCACAGAATAAATAATAGTACTACGACTAAAGACGACAAAAATGGATTTTCAAAGGAAATTGCTGGCCGCAAAACACGACAATAATGAAATTCCATACAACTTTGCTGGCGCCTATTCAAGCAGCGCGGCAAGGTCGACTTTGCCCAGAGAAGGTTGTCGAAATAATTACCACATTACTAGCATTGTTTGAATAAAATAAACCCAAAAAAAAAGTAATAACCGACTTCATCGCATGAAAGCTCCCCAAACAAACAAACAAACAAACAGACGTTTCACTTTTATATATTGGTATGGACTTTATTTTTTGTTTTGACTTATTAGATACTTATATTCTACTAGCTGATGCCCGTGGCTTCTTTTTATTATAGCCGATGACACTCACAAATAACGTGGCTTTCTATTGGTAAAAGAATTTTCAAATTCGGTTCAGTAGATCCAGAGATTACCCGCTACAAACTCACAAACCCACAAACTTTTCTTTATAATATTAGTATACAGTATAGATATATCCATTTACATATTTTTTTAAATATAGTTTTGCAAGCAACATGGTGGTTGCCAAATTTCATATATCTAGGACTTATCTAGCTTAGACTGTGTATTGATAATTATGTAAGTCAGTCATAACGACTTTACCAGACTTCTGTGGATGCGTCGATCCGTTGTTGTGAGTGTTGCTACCTTCTGTACGTAATTTTTCCTTCAAAAGAAAGTAAACATAATTAACATTCCCCCAGAGTAGGGTAGTTTATTCTAGAAGTGTTTGATTTTATTCTAGAAGCGTTATAAAAAGTTAATTACAAATTTAAACACGTTCGGAACGCGTAAAAATATTTTTATACCTGGATTGAGTGCACAAGTCGTTTTTACAGTTAAAGTTAGGCCAGTTTTTATGTAATGAAAATGTTCTACAGTGATTTAGATTTTTTGACGGCGGCTGTTTTGTTTTTCGATATATGACTAATCTATCTTTATAATATACTTATAATAAAGCAATAAGAAAAAGTCTGTACAAAGAAGATAATTTAAACCGTCTAGGGTACTTAAAATAAGCTACTGTACAAGCATATAACATTTATTTAAATCGTGTCTGTCTGTTTCTCTGTATGTTTGTTCCCGCAACACGTAAAAACTACTGGACCGATTTCGATGCGTTTTTTTTTATAGCTTAGGTATTAATTTTTTATTATGACAATAGGATAGCTTAGGGTTTGACTTACAACTGGGGTACTTGGTATATTAATCCGATGATTAGATGCCGTGCAATCGATTAAAAACTACTGGACGACAGAACGAATTTTGAAGAAATGTAGTATATTGTACTTTATAGGTACTTTTGGTCCTGGAATAACACGTATGGGCTACATTTAAATGAAATGACCACGCGGGCCGCGTGTACAGCTAGTATTATATAATATTGTGAACATGAACAATTTTAGGAGCACTTCTCTGGCCCTTCCCTGGAACTGGCATGGCACGTCGCTGATACTATTCATAACGCGGGTATGGTCCGCCCTTTTCCGCCTTCAAACTTGGAGCCCTCCTCTACCGCGCACTGGATCATGTAACCCAATCAGTGAACCCTTGTCGAATCCCAGATCTCTCAATTTCCGGTCCTCATCTTCTCAGACACCAGCTGTCCAGACCGTCCGACCTGCCTTTAAACTTCATCAAACCTAAAGCACAAGCCACTTGCACAATCTGCAACGCTGCGCATAGAATCCGTTATATCAGTTATCAGGTCTGCATATTTGCGATACCAGTTCCTCACATCATCACGGCAGTGGATCTAAAAGAATCGCTCATGTATCTTTGAGAGGGTTCTTTTGATTCCCTCCTCCTAAACATTTGTCTTGGTAGAATTTTAGAACATCAGGCACCTTCGCTTAAAGGACAACCATTTGTAAATGACAGTGGTCTCCTCTAGCATTTTCAAATTTTCTGCACAATACCCCATCGTGGATAGCCAAAATGTCCCACTGCCTCCAATAGCTTCACGTTGCTGCGCTCATTCCTGCAACATCCCGCCATATAGGCTTAGGGGCACTAGTTTTAATCCACTCAAGAATTGGCTTGATATCTGGGTCATTTTGCTGTGCGAAGTCCGTTCTCAACATTCTAACAGGTACCACTTCTATGGCCTCTTGTCTCTCAGAATGCTTACAATTCTTTAGACAAGGCCCTGAACAGTCTGAACTTCTGCGTTACTGTGAGATCTTCCATTTTCCATGTTCAGGTATTTCCTTTCGTGACCTTGTAAGGTCAAAATTCCGGTGTCTTTAACCACCCGCCAGTTCTGTGATCGATCTTCCCTGTCAACAACTCCCTTCGGGAAGCTGGGCCTCAGGTGACCCTTCTCTCCACATTTGTAACATCTAGGGATAAACCAAGGGCGAGTGTCACGGGTAGGTGATGCCACAACGTCCGTGATGCGATGGGCTCGACGATCATAACGTGCAATCTCCACCTCCAAAGCATGGGCCAAGGCATCCTTAAGGGATTCGTGATGCCCAAGTCTCACAGTAGCCCTCACTTCCAGGTCGCGAATCCCATCGACAAATGCTTGGACCAAATTTTCGTCGATGAGCACAGGTGACGACTGGTACGCCTTTCGAACCAGCTTTTCAATTTCGAGAGCCCACTGTTGTAGGTTGTCACTATTCCGCTGAGCCCTGTCCTTTAACTGAGCACGAAACACGTGCTCCTGGTATGCGTCCCCGTAGCGAGATTCCAAAGCTTCAAGCAGCTGTTCGTAGATGACATCGTTTCCAAGGGCCTCGAGTATAGTAAGGGCCTGGTCACGAAGGCCCTGTGTGAGTGCAGTCATGGCCTGAGTTTTACTCCATCCGTTCGCCTTGAAAACGGCCTCTAACTGGATCTTATAGGCCGACCACGAAGAGCTTCCATTAAACGGCGGCACTTTGAAACCTCGCGCCGAAGACGCAGTAACAATAGGGGCTGACATTCCGCTTGCAGATTTCAGGACTCTCAAAGCTTTCTTCACGTCCTGTTTGCGAGCCTGCTCCTCCTTGTCACGCTGCAGGTGTTCTTCAAGGCGTCGGGCTTACTCCTCTCTGTCCCGTAGCAACTGCTCTTCAAGCTGACGAGACAGTTCCTGGAGCATTGACGATAAGCCCGAAATGATCTTTCACACAACAATTGGCCAATTCTTTCTTGTTTTTCAGTTCATCACTTGATCAGTGATGATGGAGCCTCAGAAGCTGGAGAACCTGCCGGTAAAACGGTGGATGGTTCGGTGGCGGTGGTGGCGTCCAACTCCGTCGCTGGTTGATTGTCACCACCACCAGGCGCTCGTAATGGCGAACCAAACCGCCTTTCGTCCACCTCCCTCTTTCGTTGGCTTCTCGTTCTCATGCGGTCTGTCTCCTGCTTTGGTGTAGCCGGCATTATTTTATCCTCGCTTCTGACACCAAATTGGTACGAGCTGGGGTTCGGATAAAATTAAAGTACGCCAATTACACCAAAAACTACTACACCTGTGTAATTAATTACACCTTTATTCGAAAAATCACAAAAATAAATTAAAATGACAAGTAACATTCAAACACTCTTTAAATTCATTGTACACACTAATCAATTAACACTGAATACTCGCTTCGAATCACTATGATCGTTTCGTTCCGAATGCCAAGTCAAAACTGTCTCAGGCAGTCGATACGCGCCCTATTTATACCCTGACGGAAGTTTCCAGAAGGTACTCGTACGTACTCGTATGTACTAGCAGTAGCCGGTAGGTATTTGAACTTTCAAGATCGGCGGCGCCTTTGAAATTGCCGCGCCGCACCCGTAGGTACCTAAGGCCGGCGGCGCCATTGATGTTCCCGCGCCCATAGGTACCTATCGCGCGCTCTTGAAACTTCTGTAGGTACCTACGCTCCACTGGTATGTTTCAGAAGGTTCCTGTAAATGTAGGTATTGAGTGTTTGTTGTGATGTTTGATACGTTGGATTACATTATTGCAAATTTCGTAGAGAATTATAATTTAAAAAAACTGCCCATGTTACTCGCTGATAATGTAGCTTTCTATAAATGAAAGAATTTTTAAAATAGGTTCAGTATTTTTTAAGTTTATTCATTTCAAACAAACTAACAAACATACAAACAATCAAATTTTTCATCTTTGTAATATAAGTGTAGAAAATACAATTTATCTTCTGTTCCATGTCCGTTCCTTCCATTGAAACCTATCTCTTGCCCTATAAAGAACCATAAAAACCTCATGGCTTATACCCGCAAGCCATGATTAGCTCCTCCACGTAAAATATAGGGTGATTTGAAAAGGGTTTTGTCGTAAATCGAAGCACGGAGCAAAATAGGGAAAGTTATATTTTATTTTATGGTAGATCGCATGTTGTTACTTGCAGTTTATGTTTGGAACTATAAAATACTAGTTTTCCCGCCCGCGACTTCGTCCGCGCGCACTACTGTTTATCGCGAAAAAAAGCATCCTATGTTTATCGCGAAAAGAAGCATCCTATGTTTTTCTAGGATATTAATAACCAATACAAAAGTTGGTATTGTACCACTCTTGATGTTTTTTGACATACTTGTTATTTCGTTTCCATGGCAACCGTTTCTTACAGCGAGTAATCAATTTTTTTCGAGGCTTTCCTGTTTTCCCTTGGAAACTTACAATTTTCCGGAATTAATGTTTTATTGTGTTTGTTATAAGCTATCTCCATTCCAAGTTTCATCAAAATCCGTCTAGCGGTTATCGCGTGAAAGCTCCCCAAACAAATAAACAAACAAACAGACAACTTTTCACTGTTATATATTGGTATGGATATAATTTAGATGGAAAAAACAGAAGAATCCATATTAATCGTCGGTATTCAACGTTCTGTGAAAAAACTATTAAATGAATTCAATTTAATCCGTTTTTTCTTCACTACAGATTTTTGGTCGCATTTATCTGAGGGTTAGTTCTTACAAGGGTTAATCATAAGAATTAATGTCAATTTCAAGTTAACTGTGTGTTATTCAAGGACAAAATGTGAGTACTCATATATATTAACTTTACTCAGAAACACTAATTCTACAATAATGAGTTCTGCACTGACTCTATTATAAACTTCTCACAAACTCAATTACAGTGCGTTCGTAATGAGAATAGTACAGCAGTTCGCAGAGTCGCATTTCGCTCTTCCCCAGTAATTAAAAACACTCGCTGCACTATTAAAATATGTATTTTAATGGTCTGTTAAAACGCTGGAAATGATAATTGGAGACTGACTTTGTGGTTGCAACAAAATGGCTTCTCTTTTAAGGTTTTAACACGCTTTAATACCATTAAACCGAACTAAAAAGTAAAAAGTAAATTTCAATATAAGAATAAAGTGATTAAAGAGAAAATTAATGTCATTGTAAAAAAAAAGCGTGGGGTGCTTGATATTATTTTTTATTTATTTTTTACCTCAGATATGTTACTATTTCTATTTCGAGTTACAGAGTTAGTGTAAGAATGTCGTACAAAGCACCCCACGCTTTTTTTACAATGACATTAATTTTCTCGTTAATCACTTTATTCTTATATTGAAATTTATTTTAACTTATAGTTCGGTTTAATGGTATCAAAAGCGTGTTTTTTTCTTTATTTTTTAATATAAAATTATTTAACAATTAAACAGTATTAAAAAAAAAGTTTTTTTTAATAGTAAGATCATTTGGAACATTGAAAAATTTGAAATAATTATTGGAAATATTTGAATTCTTTAATCCTGATTATCCTGATCAGTACAATGTTTTTTTTTAAATTATTGTATTGTCATCAGGCCCTGATAATGTGTGCAAAATTTTGAATTAATCTGACCATTTAAAGTGGGTAAACATCGAGTTCAAAGATGTATGTATACAGGTGAAGCTAATAAAAGAGTGTTAATAAAAAAATAAGTAGTATTTTTATATATGTACACATTACTTAAGATAACTTTGAAACTATCAATTTGCGTGGTTTGTATTGCTATTGTACAGACTAAATACATTTGGTTTAGTAGTTCTTTTGTTAAATCCCTTTGTAGTTGTTTTTCTGGTTTAAGTAATTATTTAACAATTGGTTTGGCCTTGGTGTAAATTTTATGACAGCAAAAATGTGGTGGACGACAGAGTTTGCTTCTTGCCTTAATAATTTTGTTTTAATAACTAGCACAAAAGCTGAAAAACTCATGACAATAAATTATATACTGTTGGAATGTGCTTATCAAGTCATTCAATTTGCAGGCGTGTTTGTTTTCTACTAAAAAGAGTCCTCTAAACCGATCTCCGTCTTTCTAAAGTGTAACAATACCATTAGGCGACCATCTGGAGCTTTTGGGTGTCGAACTCACATCAAACCTGAATTTTGGGTCTTATATTGAATCCAAAGCCAAGGTAGCTGCAAAAAAACTTGGTATTTTGTCTAAGATTCAAAAGCTGTCCCGGTGTGAAGTACAATCTTATTTATTATGAAGAATAATCTTCACTGAATAAAAATGATGATTCAAGCTACACCGTGTCGGGGCCGGGCCGTGCCAAGAACGGGGCACGGCCATACATCTATCACACTAATATTATAAATCAGAGCAGTGTAGCCACTGTCGTAAACAGGCCAATCAGAGCTTAGAGTTTTAAAAATGAATACTCTCTTATCGAGCGGAAAACTTCGTACGCGCGTTGCAGACTCCATACATTAGAACTGACAATCCATATAAAACGTCATAAAATGCATAAAACCCGATCAGCGCCGTCTATCTTTAGAAGTGTTTGTGTGTGTATATTTGTTAGTCCTTCACGCTCAAACTGCTGAACGGATTTGGATGAAATTTGATACCTGGGTAGTTTATATCTTGGATTAATACATAGGCTACTTTTCATCATCATCATAATCCTCGCGGGTGAAACCGCGGAGCGCAGCTACTATAGTATACTTTTGTATGAACTAATTCATGCTAGACTGGACCGAGTCTGTGCCACATCCGAGCCCGGCCGTGTCCCGGCGCAGAAATGTGGGTGGGTATTGTTTTCTAGCTCCGGCCCGGCCACGATACTTCGTAAAATGAAGGGCGCCTGGAGGGCAGTCACAGGCACTGACTAGGAACAACAAACGGGGATACGGTCGCCGCACGGTCGACTACTAGCATGAATGACTGGCCCGGCCGGCTCACGGTGGAAAAGACAAGGCACGGGCACGGCCTGGTCCCGGCATGTTGTAACTTGAATCATCATTAAAACGCCCAATGAATCCAGCGCTTTAATATTTTGGTGGAACTACTGCATTAGGGACTTTGAGCTGAAGAGGACCACAAATACTTTATGCCATAAGTGTTGAGCTACATAAAATGTATTAACATTTAACTTCATTTTTTTTCAGGTAAGATTCGTGATAGATTTCCTAACAACACTACGTAAATCTAACAAAGTGAGTAGAAATTACATCATCTTATCGTATCTTATTCCATAAAAAAAAAAAAAATTAAGTGTCTGTTTGTAATGTCAACATAACTGCTTTTTACTAAATGCATATGCAAGTATATACGGTACATATCACAAAAACTCATATCATACTATATAAGCCAGGACTTTCACTGACAGATAGCTTATGTTATAAGGAGAAACATAGGCTACATTTATTTTAGAAAAAGAATTAGTATTGTGCGCAAAAAATAAAACTCCTGAAATTATACCGCGCGCGTCTCATCCCGCGCACGCCAAGGCCGTTGGAGGGGAAGGGGGGAATAATCACAAACTGCGTGCAGTCCATTTCTATCAACAGCCTGCTGGAAATCGGGCTCTCCTAATGCGCGCCACTGAGCCCGATCTCCCGCTCTTCACAATAATTACTGCCAGCTAGCTTGCGTCAGGTCGTCCCTCCATCTGACCGGAGTGTCCCATACAAGACGCATATACATGGTCTCCACTCAAGAAATCCTCTCTCCCTCGCCTACCCCATCGGTTGTCGGTCTTTACAGACTGCTTTACATATGTAGATAGACTAATTAAATAAAGGACAATTATTTATTACATAGGAAAATTATTTATTACACACAAAAGATAGATAGGCGAAGTTAATGCTTGCAAACATTATCTTCCAGTTAACCTCGTTGTATTGTTATGTTTTTAAAGCGGAATAGTGCCAATTTTAATTTGGAAAGTCTAACAGATTTCTAACAATAATATCAATACCATTACTATACTTACATATACCTACTACATAATAAATAATTAAATTTATACATTCCTTAATTAGGATTCATATCTTTAAATATATACATATAGTAATAAAACTGGTAATATATGTTAAACAAGTGAGACTTCAGCAGAAACTCAATTTCTAAGACCATATCCAGTCATACATACAGTATACCAGGAGACTTAAAATGTTCACTTTTTTATAGCTAATAACAAACAAAATTCATCACCTTATTGTAACAAAATCCAACGTTTTATCCGTCTGTTAATTTAGGAACCCACAGCCCTTCTTTAATCTACTCAAAAATGCTTAATTAACTAATTTCCTGCTAATGAACCCCGAAACAACCGATGGCTGATTAAGAGGTTACCTGTAAAGGTATCGAGCTGACTTCGCTTAATTCTGAAGAATCTTTGATCTGCTGTTAAAAACCCTTCAAACACTTTCGGCAAAAAAGCTTAGTCAATCGTTTTTTTTATCTGTGAAAAAGAAATGCTGACCTTATAAATTTATATTATTAGGGAATTCGAACTTGAGAAATGTTAAACTTACGTAGGAGTATAATTATTGTATGCTTACGTGTAAACAACCTATGCAGGAATAACAATTTTGTTTTTATCGAAACTGGAGCTGTCCAAGTTCCAGTTTCTTGAAAACAAGGTGTAATTCGTAGCACGTAGACCCGATGCTCTGTAGCATCGTAGCAACGTAGCAGCGTAGCACAACCTGTGTAGCACAAACAAAAAGGTTTCATTTTGGCACGCCATGTGATGTAACATACGAGTAAATACGGGTACGAAAATGATCAAGTGCCACCAACTAAACTAACATTAAACGCTTGGGGTACAATCAAACTTTAGCTGTTGTAGATAAAGCAATTGCACTCTGAATCGAATCGAGGCACGGAACGAAAATTTCAACTAAATCGTGCCAGAGTAGAAAAATAATCAAGTAATGGTGGTAAAGATGTCGAGTGAAGCGTGGGAAATTTGGTAAAGGGTCTTATGAGGTTAAAATAGACGTGCCGTAGTAGTTGATTCGCGTTGAAATTCGAATTTTGATACGTGATCGAATTTTTCCTTTCTACAAAAGCGCAAGACCGAGACGCATCGAAATCATGAAGAGGGGAGGTTTTTGCCCAACAATGAGACACACACAAACCTGTTTTTACCAGCCAAAAAGCGAGAAAACGATGCGATTATGTAGTAAAAAATATTACTTAATTAAACGTCTTACCACTTTTAACACTGTGGTTTTACTATGAAATATCTAGGCACTATAATGTCGCCGAGTCAGCACTCAAGTGGTTCCGTGACTGGACATTATAAAACCATCGTAAGACATTATTCAGCTCACGGCTTTCCTAAATAAGGGCAATACAAAAATAAATAATGTAAGGAGTTTTCACAATAACGTCTGGTTTGGTTATTTATATGGAATTTTATGTAAATTCGGTTGTTCTATTGTTAATTATATTTTATGCACTCCGAGTTTCTTTGAAGTTAAGTGGTAGTACTTTATGTTCACCCGAAGTGCATATTTTATTAAACCCAAACTCCGAACGTTTACCTTGAGCGTTTTCGATGCAAAGCGCTCTCCTATAATCGTAAGAAGTCGTTACATTCGTTACCTATTCTTATGGTAACGATATTAACTTGTAACGTAAATGCAGCCCTGTAAGCCTTTATGGCATAATCTTGTATTTATTATTTTAATCTACGTGTTATACGACGCTGTTCTGGAAATACATAAAATGTACGCTGAGGAAAGCGGCTTAAGAACCCGATAAGCTTAGTTTGTAAGTAAGAGCTTAGTCGCAGAGTATTGTAACTCTTGTAACACGTGTACATAGGTGTATAAGAGATTTACTTAGTCTTGATATAGTATTGTGGTATGCAAAAGTGGATTTGATGGTTCGAAATATATTTTTACGCTTACCATCAGACGAGCGAGCTGCCTCGTATCATCTTTCATTTGAATTCACGCTGCAAAACAAACGCTGGGCAAAGGCTCCCCCAATTCCGTCCAGAATGTTTGATCCTGCGCCTTTTCTTATACATCTTTTGCATCTTTGTTCTCCTACCCTCGCAGCACGTTATAATTCGAACAGATAAGTAATGGAATACCAGCGTTTTATTTTTCCACTAGCTGTCCCCGCGGCGTTGCCCGTGTTTTGTTTTTCTGGGATACAAGGTTCCTATCAGTAATTCCAGAACCAAAAGTAACAATTACCAAATTTCATCATTCAGACGTGAAATCGTTTTTAATCGATTGCTCTGCTTCTTCTCATCGGATTGAGATACCAAGTACACCACTTGCTATCAATTAGTGAAAACCGCATCGCAATCGGTTGATGTTTTTTGACAAAGAGAATATGAAGTTTTTTGACAGGATTGTTATTTCGTTTCTATGCCAACTACAGACCATTCTGTGATGACAACCGTTCTTTACAGTAAGTAATCAACATTTTCCAGTTTTCCCGTGTAAACTTACAAAAAAGTCCTATTCCAGGGTATAGCTATCTCCATTCTAAGTTTCATCAAAGTCCGTCCAGCCGTTATCACGTGAAAGTTCCCCAAACAAACAAACAGACAGACAGACAACGTTTCACTTTTATATATTGGCATGGATAAGTAAGATAGATAACTATAATCTGTCTTCGAGTCCAGAGAGTGAAGAGGTAGGTATCATATAGATAGGCAAACATGTTCCACTGTTGACCAGGTCGTCACTTTACGGTTAAATGTATGCCTGTTCGGTGATCAAAGCTTCGTGACATCATAGGTACAATTTTTCAGCATAGAGACTTACTATTGCAGCTAACTTTAAATAAATGTTAGTACAAATTTAACAAAAGTAACAGCAGCTATTTTACAACAGAGGCAAGCGTTACCGTGCTAGTGCGCAGTTGGGTAAAATATCAACAATTTTACGATCCCTGGCTTTCGTTCTGTACAAATTTTATATTTTCCCTTAATGTAAAATACGTGCCGTTGCATGAAAACTCTCTTATTTTTCGCGAAGAATTGGTGTGTTTTATATTCTGTGATGGATGTGTGAAGTATTACGGGTGTCGGACCTGATTTTGCTAAATGAAATCTATCTATTCTATACAAAAAAATAAAGCAATAAGAACGAAAAAAACTGTACAAAAAAAAATAATATGATCTAGGTTACCTAAAATAATCAACAGAACATGTTTTTTTATTTATTATTTCGTGTCTATGTTTGTTTGTCTGTATGTTTGCGCATCACGTAAAAACTACTGGACCGATTGCGATGTGGTTTTCACTCTTGGATAGCTTAGGGTATGACTTAAGAACTACATGGTGTACCTACCTACTTTATATATCAATCATATGATTAGAGCTGAGCAATGGATAAAAACTATTTGACAACTGAACAAATTTTGAAGAAATGTAGTATAAATTGTACTCTATTTATACTTTTGGTCCGGGAAGAGCACGAAATTTTTAAATGAAATTAACACGTTGGAAAAGCCGCTGGCACAGCTAATTTTACATAAATATATACATAAAAACATGAAATTTGGTACATATGTTTAGATACCCACATAGACAAACATATATGAATATTACGCATTATCAACAACATTACATAAATACACATCAACTTGCGAACCATTTTTTTGAAATCTGTTAAAAAGAAGTTCGTTGAATGTACACACCGAAATATAGGAATACATACAACTAATTTTATAGCTTGGCGCAGCTCCGAGCTCTGACTAAGATGAGAATGGGATAAACTATATCAGCAAATTGAAACCCGATGCATTCGGCCACGTGATCCGGAAGGAAGATTGACTTGAGGTACAAAATAGAATATGAGCAGTATAGTTGAAATAAGTATCTAGGTCATTTTAATTTCTAAGGATTAGTATAATACAAGACATAACTTCAAAAACTAAAACCCGACTACGGACGGGTAAAAAAATACCCCATGACACTCAGTAAATGAAGACGAATCGATTGGTAACAAGATTGTCAAAATAGGACCAAGTTCTTAGTTGGAACACGTAACAATCAATTTGCTTCGTCGTAGTCGGGCAAAAAAAATAATAGACTATGACACTATATCTGAAGTTAAATCGATTGACCAACAGAACATATCCTACATAAAAAAAAATTAAAAAATTGACTGTTATACTCATTGCTCTTCCCTTGCTTCACATTAGTCGCTTAAATATATACCCAGGACTGACCGTTTGTAATAATTGTTACTACGATAAAAAGCAGTGTTCCTGTAATCCCGCGAATTTACCTGGACATAATTTGTGACTTTTTTCCTTAAAAAACAAATACCTACTTAGTCCTTTTTTTACTTGTATTGACACTTTTTAATATAAAAAAGTGAATTAAAAATATTTAATAAAAACCTTTTATGTAGTAGCCATGTCATGGTGAATCTTAGAAGGGACAACACAATCAAATGCGTATAAAACATTTCGTGTCTGTACTGTTAACCGCGGAGTAGTTCCCTAGTCAGTACCCAACCCTGAGTGCAGCAACCATGTCATGTTAAAACTTAAAACTATCTGTCATAGTAGAATGCGTACTGTAACGTGATGAAAAATTTTGAAATTTTATTTATATGTCATCGGGTGGTGCTATTTCTAACATTGCGCAGTACTGAGCGCATACATGCGCGTGCACGCGTGGCAAGCAACTGGCAGTGTAAAATATGGTGTTCCCGCGTCTAGGAACGATGGGGCAAGTGCCTAGGAAGATGGAGGATAATTTTAAGATCAAATGAAGCGAATAAAAATGGGGCAAGGCGTCGTTTTGAAGTAATTTGACAGTACCAGACGCGAGACACTATATTTAAATCTGAAGCTGTCTAGGAGCTAAACCAACGTTACTAGTTCAAAGCTAATGAAAATTTACCAGGACCGCACAGCGGCCAAGCAAATAAACCTTTATGTGCAAAGGCCGTTCTTTTTTTGTAGACAGCAAGTAGGTTCAATACTGAAAATAAATTAAACAACTTTGTTTTCTGAATTCCAGCTTATTTTTCTGGCAAAGTGCCGCCTACCACTAAAAGAACAGCGCCGCGAACAATCCCGATACCAAATTATGTTTTGCACAACAATTGCAGCTTGTTTAATTCAATTCTTATAACTAATCATTAAAAGAGGAGTACTGTGAAGGTCCTCGGTACAAAAATATAATTTAGATACTACTTGCAGCTTATGTTAGAGCATAAGCAACTTACACTATAGAAGGATGCTGCAGATGTCCGTGATACAAAAATGTTATTTAGATATATGTATATATTAAATTTAGCTTATACTTTGCGGATACCACATACCTATATGGAGTTATATTATCTGCATTTCCAATATTGTAACTTGCATCTCACATAAACGTGTTAATCCAAGAGGGGCGATAGACCCGCCGAAAAACGAATGTCCAGCCTACTAAGTAGGGAAGAAAATTACCAATAGAGAATTGGGGCTTCAACAATACCCGACGATGCTAGCACATCTGGCCTGGGCATCACACCACACTGTGTGATGCCGAGGCCAGATGTGCTAGCAGCTTTGAAAACAAGGCTCGCAGCACTCGTCGAAGAATATGAATTCGTTGTCCGGTACGGATTGCCAGTGCACTCACGGCACAGTCGTTAAAATTAACGGCGGAGTAGTCCCCCAAAGGTAAAACCCTGTGCGCTAAAAAAGCTAAATCCAGAAAAAAACAGCTGTTTAATAATCGAATTTTTCACGACACCATTGCATGCAGACCAAATGGCGTCGCAGCTTTCCAGATCCTCAAATCACCAGAAACGGGATCAGTCGAATGAAAGACGTCAATTCAAGAAAAAATCACTTTTTCGGGGTTTGAAATTGCCAACAAAATGACGACTTGGCGCCATGATTCGGCGAGTGCACAACATTTCCTTGTTCAGAATCCAATATCAAATGGCGTTTGTCCTACGACAATCGGGGAAAAAACCCAAATCATTTCCTTCATTCTCAATCGCCACAGACAAAAAACAGATCTATTACTTTGTAATCTCTCGATGTGCACATGACTCGCACCGTGCAAATTCCGATTTAGAAAGTATTTTTTTGAGAAAAACATCGTTGCTTAATATTTGTTTTTTTTTTTATGTATATTTTCGGGACAATTCAACAACAATTACCTAGCCCCAAATTAGGATACTCTGTACTATGGGTACTAGATAACGGATAAACATAGGAATATTATAACATCCACGACTCGGAAACAATCATTTCTGCTCATCACACAAATGATTGCACCTTGCAGGATTCGAACCCGCGACCGTTTGATCACGTACCTAGGAGCACTAGCCACGAGACCAACCGATCGTCAAATTGAAAATTTGTTTTAATAAAAGCGTCAAAATTGGCATTTGTTGCAGTCCACATTCGTTTCCCAACGAAAGTCCAAGCTTCGAACTCGATGTCAACGTAGGTCTGACACAACGACATCAAACAAAAACAACTGGCACTAGAGACAGTGCCAATTGTTATTTGTTTATACAAAGAAATTACAATCTATTTGTCAAAACCTTTTATCGTTTCATCGAATAGTTCCTATGCCGTCATGTTGGCAATAGTGCAAATAAGTGTTGTCATTATTACCCATTCTGTGCTACCATAAAATCAGGGAGATCATGTATCTGAGTAGTACCCGCGACTTCGTACGCGCCTTATGTAATGACTTTTACGATCTCCTCTTTTTAAAACATTTAGCTTTAAATTATATTAATCTAAATTATACCAGTCCGCTTTCAAAATTTCGTCCACATTACAAATTATTACCTGTATTATACGAATAGGATACCATTCATAGCCATAACCGTCGTAAAAGTCGACTATATGAAAGTCCTATTACAAGACTCGTATGAAGTCGCGGGAACAGCTAGTTGCTATAATTAGTATATTAGAAAGATAGTAGGGAATTTAAAAATACAGGATCAATGAGTAAAAAAAAATTATTTTTTATTTTTATTATTTTCGACAGTAGCTGTGTTCATCTAAAATGTCTACATCTGACATTTCCTCATCTTCGATGTCATCAAAAGTATCAATATCATCTCCTACTTCGATGATGAACCTATCCATTTCACTATCTATAGATGGGACATCGGCGTAGTATTTTTCTTCAATTTTTATTACGTGCTCACATTCTTTCCTCCATTCCTCTTCAGTGATTGTTGCAAATGCTTCTTCAGTAATTTGTACCATCTTACTGGCTTCCTGACCTACGTTTTTTTCTGCAATTCGTCTTTATAATACACTACGTATGAACTCAATGGGATTCAAATCACAATGATAAGGTGGAAGCCTTACCACTTTATGGCCATTCTCTTCCAGCATCACATCTGCTTCATATACAGGTGGCTTTTTGTGTTCTTTAATAATTTCTCTTTAATAATACAGCTGTGCCTTTATCATCGTAGGCAAATAAAAAAGTCCTTTATTTGTGATCCAAGATTGTATTTCTGACTTAGTACTGGACATTGTGGGTGGCTTATCGATCTGCTCAGTATGGTAGGATGCATTATCCATGACAACAATTGACTGTGGAGGTAGATTTGCTATTAATTTTTCTTTAATCCACTTATTAAAATTAACTTTATTCATCTCATCATGGTAATCACCTGATTTTGATTGTGATCTAAAAATCAGCTGAGTTTTGGGTATGAAGCCCATGGTGCCACCTGCTTGAACGATAATCCACCGTGGTCCTTTGGAATTTGAGGATAAAACGCCTTCTTCAATTTCACTTTGTCAACATTTTCCAGCACAATATGTAGCGTGCATGTATATCTCGTCTAAATACACAACTGGCCGCTGAGTTCTAAGACGATTTATTCTCAATTCTTCCAAGTATCGATGACACCAGGCGATGATGTCATATCTCTCCATCAAAACCTTTCTTTTGGATTTACAATTTTTGAAATAAAATCCTATATTTTTTATAACTGTCCACAAAGTGGTGCGACTCCCTTTATAATCTATATCATTTCGCATTTCATTCAATAATTTCGTCAGTGTAGGCAATACCTTTCTTACGGCATAAAATTCATGTATTTTATGTATTTTGTTTTTTTATGTTTTTTTTTTTTTTTGCACACCTTTCGAAGTCATCCAGTTCGTGAGTTTTTCGTCGAGGACCACTTTTGCACGGTGTTGTATTTTTTGATTGGTGATTTTCGATACTGTTTTTCTGATATTCCTAAAACAAAATTCGATGTTTATTAATTACTTATTTTTTTCGTTGGTTTGACATTAGTCAAGTGCTTAAATTCGTCTCAGTAGTGTCGGACATTATAAGCAAACCCTTGATTTTTATATTATTAGTATATAGGAAAACGCATCAGAAAACCACTATAATAATATATTAACTAAATTTAAACTGAAGTAGATACAGTGCTTCTATTTTATAGCTCTAGAGAACGCTGTACATGTATAATTATATGGGTATTTCCGACTCTGACTATTGTCAGTATTTTTACTTTCCTTTATTTAAAAGGTCGAGAGGAGATAATATAACAGCAAATACAAAAAAAAAGAGTTTAGTATAAATGATAATAAGTATATAATTAAGGGCCTAATCAAACTGATGCTGGTAACCCTATTTTACTAACCTGTAACGGCGGCGACCCCAGCTTTTACACAACTTATTGGAATATGTGGGGCCTCGTTACGTTTTTCTCTTTCACAAAAGTCCTTCACCATCACTCTTTCGCCACTTTTTAATGTTTTAGGCATGGTTTTCTCAAGAAATTATAATAAAACCTTGAAAAACCTGGAGATACGTCTTAGCGTGTTGACACTGTTGACAGACAGGGGTGCCAACATGACGGCATAGGAACTATTCGATGAAACGCACTTTAGTATATGTTATTTGTTGTGATAAATCTAGTTGACATCTATAATGGTATGTATTTTATGTCAATATTGGTTTTGTTAAGAAATAGAAAAGAAATTTGAGTAATAATCGTTGCTATAAAAAACCACTATTTACTGAAATTTCGTTGATTGCCAGTTATCGAATTATAGATTTTTTATTACTAGTATAATTACCAACGCAGCAGACAAGGATTTTTTATGGTAAGTATAACAGTACACAAAATTTCTTGTCTGAACCGTTGAAGAGTTTCTTTATCTGGAGCTATTCTTGGATGTCGTTAAGGTCATGCTTACCATAATAACGCATTGTCATCGGAACTGAACCAACATGTAAAAATTCAACTCCTTATAGGTTAAGAGTAAGATATTCAGCTTTCAAATTTGACGCACTCAACATTCAAATCAAACTAAATAATAGCTTTAAAAAAAGATAGCATTGAAAGTAACGCACGCCTGATATCTACATCTTAAGTTGCAATATCACCTAATCTATATATTTTCATAATAAGTTCATAGATACCTATTCTCTTAGTTCTATTCTATTAATAGAAATACTAAATTCACAGAAACTTTCACCGCATGAACCGCATCACGCTAGGAGCACAATTTACCTCATACAACATAATTGCCTCCACAAAAGACAGTCATCGCAACAAAGCGCATAACTCAATAAGTTCATTGCGCCGGCACAATCATTTAAGGCTATACCACGTCGCATTACCGTGAAATTCGACATAAATCCCAACAGGGGCGTGAGCGTACGTTTTGCCTATTTCATTTGTTGTTTTGTAGGTTGGCCACTTCTTCTTTTCTTTAAAGGATGTTTTTAATTGTTTCTACTTTTAACCTATTGGTAACCCAACAGGGGCGTCAGTTGATGTCCTGATTTTTTCTTTACTTCGTAGGTTTGTCATATCTTTTGCTTTTTGAAGGCTTTTTCATCGTTTTTAAAAACTTTTATTTGACTTGCAATGTTTGTATGTATTTATGTTTAGGTCAAATCTTGCAAGCTGAATTAGAACCACTCCGTCTTACCCTACGGAGTTGATTTTTTACATGTTAGTTCAATTCCGATGAGAATGCATTTTTATGGTAAGCATGACTTTTTTTTTTTTTTGGGCGTGGGGTAAATGCCTTTACGCATACCCGCCCGCTTCTGGGGGAGTCGAGCGGGTTATGTCAGACTCAGCAACAATTGTTGCCACTACTGACTAAAAACCCCACGGTGTTTCTCCGGGACGCCTAATGTCGGGACTGCGGGGACGCTTGCGCACTCTTCTGCGGCCCCGACGACGTTGGTCCTCAGAAGGAAGACCCCAGCCCGTTGGAGTGAAGAGGGAGTTTCTCCACCCCATCTCCGTCCTTTGAGAGGTGCGCGGAAACACCGCGCGCGCCACCTCGAGGCATCTAGTGGGCAGCAGATAACCCCCGGGGTCCGCCACCCAAGCCTCTGTTATGGGGGTCGGAGGAGGGCGCGGAGAGACCTACGACTCCGACCTCCGGCTCTCCTTCTGCGCTCGGAAAATATTTCCCTCTCCCTCTCCGCAGCTTCCTTCTGCGACATCACGTCCTCGCAGAAGGCGGAACCGACATTCCACGATCTCTCACTTCCGACCATGGTTTTTACCAAGGCCGGAAGCGAGAGGTCGTCCCCCACCGCAGCGACCAGGTCGCGGCGCTCGCTGACCCAAGCTGGGCACTCCTCCAGCGTATGCTGCGCCGTGTCCTCATCACAGCTGCAGTGGTGACACCTTGGGTTCGGTTCGGTTCCCTACCGGCTATTTTGTACAAGTAATTTCCGCAGCACCCGTGCCCGGTCAGTACCTGCACTAGCCGGAAGGTCAGCGACCCGTGAGCCCTGTCCAACCAGTCCCTTAAGACTGGCCGGAAAGCCTCGACTGTCCTTGCGCTAGCCTTGGGTTGGGCCTTCCTCTCCTGCCACTTCCCCAGTAAGGATCGTCGAGCGTGGAACCTCCACACTTCAATCGCCCTTGTTGGGGGAGTTTCTCCCCGGAGGCGAAGGTTCATACGCCAATCATACATGTTGGCGTAAACCTCGGCCTCCAGATCCCATGGTGGGGAACCCGCCAACAAGCACGCCGCCTCGTAGGAGACGGTGCGATATCCACGGATGACCCCGATAGCCATCACCCTCTGAGGTCTCCTCAGGAGCGTGATGACTTTCTCCGTCAGGGCCTCCACCCAGATGGGTGCTCCATACAAGGCCATGGACCGCACCACCCCCATGTACAGGAGGCGGGTGCTTGCCTTTAGCCCACCAAGATTAGGCAGCAGCCGCTTCAATGCCGCCGCCGCTCCCATCAACCGGGGTATCATGCGAGTGAAGTGCTCACGAAAGTTCCACCGGCTGTCGAGGAAGAGTCCCAGGTACTTCATACCGGACCCAACCTCGACCCGGGTGTCACTGATAGAAATGTAGGAGTCCCGCGGTGGAGCCCTCCGGGGACCGTGAAAACACACGGCCTCCGTTTTGATGAGCGCCACTTCGAGTCCCAACATTTCTATCCTCTCGATAACTTGCGTCACCAACAATGTGGCTAGACGGGCTGCCTCCTCGTACCTGTCCCCCTGGGCCGTGACCAGCGAGTCATCCGCATAGCAGATCACGCCTGCGCCCGGGAGGAGGTCACCCCGCAATACCCAGTCGTAACCGATGTTCCACAGAAGCGGTCCAAGGACTGAGCCCTGCGGAACACCGCACGACATCTCCCTCCGGTTAAGTTGGCCTTCCCGCCCAGGGTATGAAATGTACCGCTCGGAGAGGTAGGCCTCGACAATACGACAGAGGTAGGGAGGCACGTCATGGTACTTCAGTGACTCCCTAACGCAAGACCAGGGCAGGGTGTTGAAGGCATTAGCTATATCTAGAGACACAGCCAACACCACTCCACCCTGCTCCACCGCGTCGTCCGAATAGGCCTTGACACGCTTAATAGCGTCAATCGTCGATCGGCCCACCCGGAAGCCAAACTGTTCGTCGGACAAGTCAGGGCCTACCTCACCAAGGTGTCGAATGAGGCGGAGAGCAATAATGCGCTCAAAGAGCTTGTCCGCCTCATCCAGCATGACAATGGGGCGGTAGGCGGAGGGAGATTCCGCGGGGCGCCCGTCCTTCCTCAAAAGAACTAGTCTGCCCGTCTTCCACTGTGTAGGGAACCATCCCAACTCCAGACAAGCATCCAGAAGCCTGCGGAACCGGTCCCCCAGCGCATCTAATGCCAAGACCCAAGCCTTGCCGGGAATGCCATCGGGTCCAGGAGCCTTGTTTTTTGCGCGAAGCCTCAAAATGGCTGCGCCAAGCTCCTCCCGTGACACTCCCGGAACCTCAGCTTCCTCGATATCCACACTAGACACCGTTCCCGAAGATGACATTGCTGGAGCAACGTGCTCCGGTCGGCTCGGGAATAGTGTGGACACCATTTTCTCCAAAACATACACAGCTTTTTACAGCTGACCATAATCTAAAATTATGACATTCAACATCAGAAGTCTACAGCAGAATTTTGACTCTTTCGCGGTCTCTTTAAAGCGTCTTGGGTTGCAATTTGACGTCATTATTCTTACCGAGTGTTGGTTGAAGAATGGCGTAATTGTTCTCCAAATTCAGGGCTTTAATTCTTATTGCACGAAGAAGTATGTTAACAAGAGCGGTGGCGTTACAGCCTACGTACGTGATGGATGGTCCTGTCAGATATCGGAACCCAATATTGAGGATTGCAATTGCTTAGAAATTTGTTTAGGAGAGCAGTTTATGGTTTATGGTATTTACCGGTCTCCATCTTTTAAACATATTGACAACTTTTTATTATCTTTTAACAATGCTTTAATGTTACATAAAAACAAGCACATAGTTTGGGCTGGTGATATAAATATTGACCTTCTGGCTGATACATTGAGTGAACAATGTACCGACTACCTCTGTCTAGTTGCAGAACATCAACTGATACCTGCCATCACTTTACAAACCCGAGGCAAAGCGTGTCTTGAACACATATTTATCAAGGCCGGTTTTGAGGCCATTGGTGTTGTATGCAGTAGTGACATTACTGATCATGACATAAGTTTGATGGGTTTGAAATGTTCTGGTAAACCTACTAAATTAGAGACCCGTTCTCGACTTAAATTAGACTATTTTGCTATCATTGATGACCTAAAGGAAATTGATTGGAGCTCCATCACATCCAAATCAGAGGTAAACCAGGCTACTCAAGAGTTTAATTCTATTCTCACCTCTATAATCTCAGTTCACAGCCATATGGTTACTGTTAGTCGCTCCTATTTTAATATTAAGCCTTGGATTACACCGGGGCTTATTAAATGCCAGAAAATTCGTGACCTGTTACATACGAAAGCAAGAAAAGAACCTAGAAACAAAATTATTCAAACTACATAGAAGAGATATCGTAATTTTTATAAAGAATTACTAAGACGTGTTAAAACTGATTATGAGAAGAATGAATTAGTTAAAAATAAGAACAACCCAAAAAAGTTGTGGAAAACTATAAATACTATTTGTGATAGTGTAAAGTCTTGCACTGAACCGTCAGAATTAATCGCAAACCATGACAATCCTATCTCAAGGCTTAATGAGTGTAATAAGTATTTTTCTAATGTCGGCAAAGATCACGCAGCTAAAATTCTAAATAAACTAACTGAAACGGAGAACTCTTTGGCCACTTCTATAAAATCGCAAAACTCACCTCTGAACTCATTATTTATTCCACCAACAGATTGTTTCGAAGTCGATAGACTTATTTCCGGCCTTAAGTCTGACAGTGCTCCTGGTATAGATGGTTTCACTACTAACTTAATACAATTTATTAAACCTAATATTCTAGAGCCACTCACTTTTATTATTAATCTTAGCATTGAAAGTGGTCAACTCCCAGATAGTTGGAAGCTAGCAGTAGTAGTTCCTATTCACAAAGATGGCGCTAAAAATATCCCTAGTAACTATCGACCGATATCCCTATTGAGTATTTTTTCTAAATTGCTGGAAAAAGTTGTAAATATGAGATTGGTAGACTACCTTGAAAATAACCACTTTCTATCTGACAGACAATTTGGATTTAGGCGAGGCAGATCCACCGAAGACGCAACAGTGCTTCTCACCAATACGGTCTCATCTGCCGTGGACCAAAACTTGCGTTGTATAGGGGTTTTTCTTGATCTCGCTAAAGCTTTTGATACCGTATCGATTCCAATTCTTTTGAAAAAACTAGACTAAATTGGTATTCGAGGCCAAGCTCATAAATGGTTCCTTAGCTACCTTACATGTCGTAAACAGTGTCTAAGAGTGGGTTCGATTATTAGTGATGAATCTTTTGTGAGTTTCGGAGTACCTCAGGGTAGTATATTAGGCCCAACCCTCTTCGCAGTATATACGAATGATGTTCTAGACCTAACCATCCCTGGAGCGGATATTATTTGCTATGCAGACGACACAGCAGTAATTTTTCGTGACTCATCCTGGGAGAAAGTTGTTAGTCTATCAGAATCAGGCATTAAAAAAGACTAAATTTATAACTTTTTACAAAACTCGACAGTCTAAACCTAAGTACCTAAGATCTAGTCATCAAGTTACACTCATGTGGTGGTTTTTGGTCGGGTTATACTTTCTCGTGCAATAATAATTGCGAATCTATCGACCAAGTAGATCATATCAAATATTTAGGAATAGAGTTTGACGACACTCTTACTTTTAAGCACCACATCAAAAAGTTGTCAGGACGAGTAAGGAAAATAATTTACATTATGAAGGCGCTACGATACGCCTGTGATAAAAAAACACTTATTATATGGTTAATTTTTCGCTCTGCCAATCAATTTTAACATTCGGTATTCTAGCTTGGGGAGGAGCATGTAAAACTGTTTTGATTGAGCTCGAAAGGGCCCAACGAGCGGTATTAAAGGTAATGTTAGGAAAACCCTTTAGGTACTCGACTGACTCTCTGTACAAAGAGACTGAAGTTCTGCGGGTGCGACAGTTATTTATCCTAAAAGCTGTAACCACGGTCCACAAAGAAATGTCGACTTCTAAAGAACTAGCAGAGTAGTTGAAAAGGCGTGTTTATAGGATACCAGTACCGACTGCTAACTCTGCCTACGCGAAACGGCATCCAAGCCATCTACTCCCACGCATTTATAATAAAATATCGAAAGTTTGTGCTATAAAGAGTGAGCGAACCTCCCAAGTGAGAGTACTAGTCCAAAGATGGCTATTTATGCGATCTTACTCTGACATAGAGGACCTGATTTATCTGTGAAAAAATACACACACTCACAAACCCTCACACACACTCACACACACACACACACACTGATGCTGATGGACAGCTGTAAGTCCCTAACCTTCTCCCTGTAGGTCTCATACAGCCGTCCCTCAGCCTCCTCATCCCTGCGTCGCAGTCTACGCTGCCTGGTGTACTGGCGTCTCACCTCCACGCACCAGTACACTTGGCGCTTAGGAGCCCGCGGTTTGGCTCGGGACATGCCTACATCGCAGATTTGCGACATGGCTTCCCGGAACCATTCCGCCTCCTCCTCGACCTCTAGTGGCCCTTCTGGGGGGGACTGCCATGCCTGAACAATAGAAGCCTGCACTAGCGCTTCTCTGTCCAGGCTCTTCAACGTCCACCTGGGTGTCGTTGGGGTGTACCTCCTAGGACGACTCGGGGTATCTGGGGATGCGGAAATGTCAAATCGGATATGCCGATGATCAGACAGTGCCTCCACATCCACCACCACTCTCCACTCCCGTACAATGCGTGCGACAACAGGGAAAGCGAATGTAATATCCACTCTGAATCCCCCATTCGGTCGCACGCACGTGTAGACCGTCCCTTGGTTAAGAACCACAAGGCTGGTCATCGTCGCCCACTGCTCGAGAGTCTCGCCGCGAGCATCAGTTACAGGGGAACCAAGCCTGTGATTTGGCATTGAAGTCCCAAGCAACGAGTGCCGGGCGAGGCAGGATTTGCCCTAAGAAGGCCCCCAACCCATCCAGAAACGACTCAAATTCGGCGAGGCTTCTGTTGGGTGAGAAATACACCCCAAAGAGAACAGTATCGCCCCACTTTACCGCCACGTAACCTCTGCCCCTCGCAAAGACAGAGAGCGAGACACCAGCAGAACTTGATGTTATGATGGCCACCGAACCATCCAGGTCACCCACCCAGTTATCCCGGGAGGGGACAATCAACCACTGGGCCATGCTTTGCAGGAGAAGATCCTGCGCGTGGGCAGAGTGGTTGATGTTCGCCTGGAGGAAGCGATGAGCCATAATCAATCTTGATTAGTGATCATCGCCTCCTCTTCCCCCGCTGGCTTGGGGGGAGTGACCTCCTCCAGCGAGGGACGGCTGGGTGCTGCTGGAGACCTTGTGGCTCCTGCGCTCACTTTCGCCCCCTTTTTTGGTTTGGGTGGGGAGCAAGATTTGCTTCCCACCCGATGTTCCGCCGGTCTGTTAGCAGCTGCGCAAAGGGAACACTTTGGCGCAATTGCAGAGCACGTTGCCGCCTTGTGACCGGGCTGACCACAGCGATAACACTCATCGCTGCGGTCAACCTCTGCAGTGCACTGGGCTCGAACGTGCCCCTTCTCGAGGCACCTGAAGCACTGCATCGGCCTGGGCTGCAGCAACTTAATTTGTGCAGCAACCCACCCGACCAGAAGGCGACCTCCCTCATCCTATTTCTTGGCAGCGGTCACCGGGCAGCGCACATAAATGCTACAGGTGCCCTGGTAGTCTCATCGCATGACTCCCACATTTACGGACTCTGCAGGGCAGCCACCGCGTTGCGCAATAGCGGCGATAACTTCTCCGGGGGAGACAGAATCATCCAGGCCTGATACGCGCATGTCTGCGCATTTCGTTGGCCTGGATACTTTCACTATCCCCACATCCAGATTCTCCCTGAGTTTAGCGGCCAGGGAATCTGCCTTGTCACCGCTTGCCGCCCCCGGTATTTCTAGAATACGGCCACCGGTGGCCGCCTTCCGGAACCGGATGCCGGTGATACCACAGGAAGCAAGGTCAATCTTAGACCTCGCTTCCTGGAGCACCTTCGCGTAAGTTACGCCATTGTCCTCGGCTCCGGGCTGCAGCGTTATCACGCGGACCGAGGGGGAAGCAACTTAGTCGGCAGCTGGCTTCGGGGCCTCGCAAGGGCCGCACCACTTGAAACAGAGACTGCCTGTTGGGCGACAGTCTTCTTGCGGATGCCTCGCTTCGCCACCGTGGACCAGCCCTCGTCCATTGACTCTGGTGCTGGCGGGAGGGGGCGAGGGGCCACCAGCGAGCGTCTGGACTTCCTATCAGCGGGAGCCTTCTTTTGTCCTCTATTCAAAGCAGGTGCCTTCTCTAAAGATGGTCCTGCCCCTGGTTTAGGGGTGACAGTCTTCATTGACGACGATCCTGCCCTTGACGTCTGTTTTATCTCTGGCCTTTGTAGCGAGGCTGCCGCAGCAGCGTTCCTCCTGTCGGCTGCAAGTGGAGGACGGAGACGCTTCTCAGGCAGGAGTCGCCCCTCCAGCCCCTCTAGACGCGCGCTCACCATGCCGCCTACTTGCAGCATGACTGAGCGCGTGAGCTCCTCGCTGAAGTCCTTAGAGGCCACGGGTTCCGACACCTCCATGATCTGAGAGGTAGAAGGTAGCCTGCACCACTCCCCTTTGGAACTCCGCCCGAAGTTCCGCCATCTCCTTACGGAGATCGTTCACCTCACCCTGGAGACGGGCATTGTCTGCCTGTAATTTTGCGGTCTCCTGGGTCCGGTTATATAAGGCCTCCGTCGCAGCCTTGATGGATGCTGCTGCATCTTTTAAAGCCCGCTGGTAAGTGCCTTTGAGGTTCCCCGACTTGGCCGCTACCACAACGATTACCTCGACATCTCCGAGGACCCTTTCGTTGAGGGCGACCGCGGTTCTGGGATCTCCTGAATCCATCAGCAGGCTTATCAGCGAGGAATCCCTGTCCGCGCTGGCATTCTGGACGATCTCGTCCAGGGTTCTGTTGTCCTCAGCGCGTCGTTTGAGGAACTCCTCCTTCCATGAGCCACCTGAAGTCTTCAAGGCACCCACCGAAGCAGGCTTCTTAAAGGTCCTAGGAGTTCCGGTCTCGCCCTCGCTTGACGAAGCTGAGTCACGAGTTCTCCTCCGTTTAGAGGCACCCTTGCCCGAGCTTGTCCGGGCCGATGCCACTGTCCTTATACTAGCGTCTGAAGCAGACGCTAGCCTCTCCCTCTCACTGACATCGAGGCCTAGGACCTCAAAGCGGTTTGTGCTCCCCCCAGAATACGAAGAGCAGACCGGCTCGGGTGAGCCGGTGAGGGATTCTCCAACCTCTGAGAGGTTGGTACCCTCCTGGTATATTTTTAAAAGCCGCTTTCATTTTTTGTTTTGTTCTATCTTTAGGGGTTAGGTTCACCATATTGTGTGGTGCCCTAACGACCGAGTTCCCCCCGGCCATGCATCCCCTCGGCGAGCACCAAAACCTTGGGATTCGGTCCACAAACGTAGGGTGAGAACCCCCACATGGATAAAAGCTCCATGTAGAGGTTCCCACCCCACCGTCTAGGCTCTAAAGCCCAGAATTGTGATGCCCGTTCAAAGTTTCAATGACATGGCTACTGAATATAAGCTTTTTTTTAAACGTTTTTTAATTAACTTATTCAGATTTAAATTATTTTCTTAAAACATTTGTTTAAAGTTAACATATACAATAGAGAAAAATCTTCTTTATTTTTTCGTAATACCTGGCTATCCTAACAGCAGCTAGCCGTCATATTAGCGCTTGCATACGATGCAGAATGAAATTAGTTGCCAGCCAACAAATGAATGTCGAGTGACCGACAGCAGCCAACGTTTTATTATCACAAGGGAATGCTGGCTGGATTAAAATGCATTAGTTTTTATATTTTAATGTGAAAAGAACATGCTGATTGAATTTAATATTGCTCTCTACTTTTATAAAAATGTGTATATCTGTCAATTATTTGGGATGAATTTCACGCGATACTGAATCGTTTTTGGTTGCAATTTTTCCAGTGATAGTGACTTATTTGGCGCTGCATTGACTTTTTTTTAAAATAATGTACCTTATCTTATTCTACGTGATCATACTTTGTCATAGAAATGTATTCACGGTAAATTGATACTAGTTAAAATATATAGTATACTAATTTAAATATTAATTCTAACGCGGGACAAAATAGCAAAGACAATAACCAAATAATTAATATACGTTAAATAATAATATTCCAAGACAATTCAACTCGAATAGATAGATGGATAATACGAGTACTTTAATGCACACCAGTTTTCAAAAATATAAAACTAACGTACAATTATCACTGAAACCGATTTCTTTAGTCAATCTTTGGATGGATAATAAAATAATTGGGTGAGAGAGGATGGCGGTATAAACAAACAAAAAAAAAAACAATAAATTAGCAAAACAAGTAAAAAAAAAGTCATTGGAAAGCGATCCCGACACGCGTGGTTTATCCAAATTGGGGATTTGTATCATCCCATCCCACTATTGAGGGACTGTGAGTGGCCTCTCTGTCGCTGTCCAATAACCTTAAATCCAAATCTGAAACAAGAGAAGTTCAAAAAGTAAAACCCGACTGCGGTCGGGTAAAAAATTGCCTATGACACTCTTGCGATGAAGACGAATCGATTGATACCTCGCTTGTCAAAATTGGACCAAGTGTTTAGTTTGATAACCCTTCCTTTGCCTTGCTGTAGTTGGGTAAAAGTACTTCTTATTGTAGTAAAAATAAACAGCCTTTTACACTCTATACCTTAAGACGAATCGATTGACACGTCGCTAGTCAAAATCGAACCAATAGGGGCGACGCTATGGTGGAACATCCACATACCCACATACATACATACATATAAACATAGACTGTTAAATTCATTATCTTTCATATTCCTTGCTTTGCTGTAGTCGGGTAAAAAGTACTTCTCAATGTAGTGTAAACAGACTCGATCTGTCCTAACAAGAGTTTAAATAATAATGATTGAATGAAAGTAGCGCCTAAGGTTTATTGAATTTGTCAAATCGAAAAGGCTTATCAAATAAAAAAGTATAAGAATTTATTTTCTTGTTTCTCTGTCTACTGATTGATTATTACAACTCAGATTGTTTGTTGCAGTTTCCAAGTTTAAGCTTAGTTTTCAACTTGTACATTGAAATAATGGATAGAATCAGGCGCTACAAGCTACAATTTTTTTTTATTCATGTCGTTTTTTGTACATTGAGATGAAAGCTCATTATGAGAAGAAATTCCATCGCCCTATTCTCAAGAACGCTAACAAATCCGTACAAAGTTTAAAAACCCTTGGGTGACCTGACACACTAACACTATTTTAAAAAAGTAGTATTTTAAATTTATTATGAGACTAGTTTTCCCGCCCGCGACTACGTCCGCGCGGACTACTTTTTATCGCGAAAAAAAGCATCCTATGTTCTTCTAGGATATTAAAAACCTATGTAAAAGTAGGTATAGCACCACTCTTGATGCTTTTTGACATACTTGTTATTTCGTTTTCATGGCAACCGTTTCTTACAGCGAGTAATCAAAAATTTTCCAGTTTTTCCAGTTTTCCTGTGGAAACTTACAATTTTCCGGAATAAAAAGTATTTATTCCGGAAAATTGTAACCTACGTTTTATTGCAGGGTATAAATAAGGGTATAAGTTTGATTAAGTTTTTGCTTTTTTTTCGCCTATGTGAATTTCTCTTTATTCTATCAGTAATCAGTATGTAGCTGAGCTATTTGTAATATTTAATCCATACTAATATATAAAAATGAAAAGTTGTCTGTTTGTTTGTTTATTTGGGGAGCTTTCACGCGATAACGTCTCGGCGGATTTTGATGAAACTTGGAATGGCTTCATTCCAATATTACAAATAGCTAAGCTACATACTGATTACTGATAGAGTAAAGAGAAATTCACATAGGCGAAACTAAAGCAAAAACTGAATCAATCACAAACCATAATTAGAGATGGGCGTTGTCGTTAATTTTTGGCATCGATGCGCATCGTTATTTCCCATACACCAACCGATGCCGGCATCGTTGTTTTCGGCATCGATGCCGGCCGAGACGTGATAAATTTACCGCCTGGCCGAGGCTCGCGCATGGGAACTTTTGTAAGGGTGACGGTGCCTAATAATAACATAACTTTCAACCTATTTACCTAGAGTTTTGTTTATAGTTACGACCAAAAACATATTTAGTTATGTTTCAGTTGAGTCAAGATGAAATGAGAATAAACATGAACTTATTTTATCAAAAAATAAGATGAGTTCTTTTAATTAGGAGTTGGAAAGGCGCGTTCTTCGTTCATTGAGAATATACCCGGCTTTGGAGAATATCCGTTCACAGGGTAAAGAGTTTATAAAAATATTATACCTTGTACGGTATATTTAAAAGTCGAGTATATTTTAGAAAGGCGAAACCACCATCCCGTCGGAGACCTTAAGTTTCTCATCGTCGACTTATTATTAATATTTACAAATTCCGATAGTATTGTCTTTTTTATCAAAGTGGTCTCAAAAAGAATTTGCTGCTCCTTGCCGTCTCGACATGATCAAAAACTACAACTGGTTTAAACAAATGAATGCGTGCGTAATGCGTATATTTTAAAAATGATCTGTTGGTTATAAAAAGACAATTACAAAGGTCTCTATCCTGTTCGTTAACTTTCTAACCAGAAGCGAAATCCCGTGGTCATGGGAATTGGTCGCAGTAATTGTAAGGAGTGGTCTCGAAATAGGTGACTTTATGAGCAATGATATTTTATACTCATGCAACATAAAGGGCTAAAAGTTCATTAATTTCTTAATTAAAACCTAGCTCTAACTTAATTATATTTAAAAAAAAAGAAGTTTATAGGTGTATGTTACAGCTGCATGCATATGGATTTATCATCTTATTTATAAGAGTTTATACCTAACTTAGGGCGGAAATTATTGTGACTTAACTCCTCCACCCAAAGGGTAATAATAAATACTATAGCTTTATTTACAGGTATCTCCTAATCAGGTCTCAGAATAGAGACACATCGCTCGATGGAGTGTTCTTTCCTATAACGGCCCTCGGGACCCTGTCATAAACGCCTTTCTATCAATAGTTAAAAATGCCTTTCATTATTTTATGATCATTATTATGAATTACCCTATGTATTACGCAACCAAGCACTCGCGCGCACCGGCTTAATCTAGGTATAAAAGTTCGTTGCCGTTCTCGTTGGTCCTCTTGCTCGCACAACCACGAGTGCGACCGAGAGCGAGCGAGCAAGACTATAATGTACAGTTGGTCGGCACCGTGCGCTCGGAGGCATCTGTTGTTTGTGTTCACGTTTGTTTTGTGTTCACGTTTCTCAGAATCGGATGTTGAGAGCATCCGTTTTACATTATATCGGCATCGGATGCCAGCATCATTCACTGGCACCGATACCCATCAACGTTTTTTCTGAAACGGCCATCTCTAACCATAATGTATAAGTCCTAAACAACAATCATAATCCAAGTTCAAATTGATATAAAAATCGTTGGAAAACTGCTCTAATGTCCTCGCAAGGAGACGCAAGATCGCTTCACGAGGGAACACCCGTCAGGAAGGCATGGAAAGTTTGAACGCCTGCCAAAACGAGGGAAAAGTATGTAAATAGAATATTTAACATTAACATAAAACAGGGAATTAATGAAGCTGTTTTACAAGTTTCGTGTGCGTGAAAAACAATAGCGTGTAATCTTTCATGTGAAATAAATGTGTCTTATTTTTATCCGACCACGGCGAAGCAAGGGAAGGGTAATGTGTTTAACAGTCTATGTATGTATAGATGTTTCACCATAGCGTCCCCACTATTGCTCCTATTTTGACAAGTAAGGTATCAATCGATTCATATTCATCGCAAAATTGTCAAGGGATTTACTCGACTACAGCAAGGCAAAGGAAGGGTTATGTGTTCAATTTAAAAACTATTAAGTAAATATATGTTTTTTTGACTTTTAGACAACTAAGACCTTGTACGGGTTTTAGTTTTATACCTGTTTGTTATTTTCGTCCATCTTAGCACGAGTGAATTGTGTAACTGAGTAGAAATCGTTCATAATGTTGCTAAGCAAGTACTTAAAGTTCAATAACTCCAAAAACACACTACACTTAATAACATTTTAGCACAAACTATATTCCCAACAAAAGCATACATCATACGCAAGCAAAGAAATCGAAAGCACCATTAAAGGCCCCCCAGGGGACTTACCGCAACTACTTTATAAAAACCCCTCATTCCTTCAATCTTATTCAGTGAGTAAGGTCTTGAGACTTGGTCCTTGCAACCAGTTTCAAAAGGCCCTTTATTCTACCACACTTATTCAGAGACAAGGGTCTTGCGGCTTGGTCCGGGTCTTTACCTAGGACTTGGTAAAGTAAGCGAATAGGATTCTGCACTTAATAATAATAAAGTAAATGTATGGTCATTACGGTTTTCTCTTTAGCGCCCATTTCTTTGTAAGACTAGTGGTTTTGTAAGAGAATTTTGTCGTTTAAGCGACGAAATATTTCCAGCTCTAAAACTCTACATTAGTAAACAAGCTGGTTTTCTTTCTTTTTGCTTTGTACTTAGCATTATTCTAAGTTTCAACTTAAAGAGCTGAATTGAAAGTAGAATGCCTAAGTTATTTTACCTCTGTGAAAAAATAGACAGAAACAAATGTAATTCAAACGCAAAAACTCAACACCTTGCAACTTTATGAAAGTTGAGGTCCAAAGGAATTTTAATTCAGTTGTTTGTAGCTAGTGCCCCATTTTATAAACATTCGCGTATAGAAATAATACTGAAAACATTTTAAACTCGTGTCGAATTGCTATTGATCCACTGTCACTCTGCTGTCGTAATTGTGTTTCGTTTGACAGTGGTGTCGATCGTAATGTATATCCGTTCCATGGCGTAACTCTTGCTGCCATGGCACGAACAATGCCGCGTCCAATATCTAGCTAAGGAAAGAGTATCGTGAACAATAAAGGGCGTGAAAACTAGGTGTGGTATGTGTTTTCATTTCCCACTACTTCAAGTCTTATAAGTTTACCAAAACTTATAAGACTTTAAATTAGTACATCTCCATTAAAAAACTCTATCTTATTTTTTCTATTCTCTGAATCTCAACGACATTGATATGTCTGCTACCAGCGGAGTAGCAGTAGACATAGTGGTGAAAAATGATTTGGAGATTTTTCATTTAATATAGGTAATCTCGATTCTTGCGTCATATCTATGACGGTTTTTTTTTTATTACAGACTAGATAATTAATCGTTTCGACCACGATCTCGCCTGATGGAAAGCGATTATGTGGTCGAAGGTGTAGCACGCTTGCCTAGTAGAAACCTATTCACTCATGACTTGAACACACCTAGGTTATATTTTACCGGAAACACTGACGAGGGCAGAGCATTTCACTCCTTTGCAGTTCTTATAATAAATGAAGGAGCGTAACGCTTCGTTCTTGTGCGAGGTATTTCAACCATAAAAGGGTGGTGCTTCGCCGATCATCTAGTCGTACGGTGAGAAGGAATCAGATTGTGCAGTTCTTGTGCACCCTAATCATAGTGCAATCTGTAGAATACCGACAGGCTTGCGACCTCACGTCGATGCGCCAGACTAAGATGCTTACTCCTTACCAGAGTGACCTACTTATCTAGGCATTAGGATATGACGCAAGAATTTTGATCCAAAAGAGGCGGATTGATGAGCACGTTCATGTAGGGCTTAACACACATTTATCGATAGAACTGTTAAAAAAATCGGTAATGCAGATGTGCCCTTGATGTTGCATAATATATAGAAAATCTGAAAATGCTTCTTTATAATAAATATTATCTGCATTTATTTTATTTAACCTACGTTTTCGACGTTAACATTAAACAAGTTTTCTGATTGTTGTGTTCATGAAAGATTTCAGTTTTTAAATTATACTCTCTGACATGGTTCAATCAGTAATTTATAAACCGTATGTTTACTTTGAAAAAATAAAATATAATCGCAAATTCTGTCCAATTTAATGCTCCTAAACGTACAAAGAATAACATTGATTGTATCGTCCTTCATTATTGACGACTTTTTTCTAGAAAAATAGTTTGTCTGTGAATAGCCTTATTTTTTCCTTTTTACTATGACGTTTAAAAAGGTTGGCCTCGTAAATAATGGAGAAGTTCTACTTTTGTGTATTAGCTATTTTTAGTTTCTTTTGTGGCTGATACATTGACAAAGTGGCACACATGGCTTTGTACAACATGTTGTAGGTCAGTCACACATACCATGATAAAGTTTCAATGAGTGAATTTGAAATGATTATCGGTCCATACACGTTTTGCAAACTATTGAATATGTTGTAAACTTACCAAAATATTCACTGAATTTAGTATTGTTTTTTAATAATCTTATTTGGGGCTCATTGTCGAAAAAAAACATTATAGTTTCGTCATGTCTGTCCGTCTGTATGCCACGGAAATTTGGTTTAGACACTATTAACACTATAGTGTTGAAATTTGGCACGTGTATATGATTATACAACCAATACAAAGGTGTACAAAAAATATTGAAAAAATAAATGTTTGAATGGCTCATTTGTTGTCATACTTAAAAACTAATGGACCGATTGCAATGCAGTTCTCATAGTTGGGTAGCTTAGAAACCTGTCTCGAAATCCTAAGCCTATGCTTGTCCAATACGCACTTGGCTGGTTTTTAATGGCTAGCGTTTGACTATACTATCTCAACTAGTGTTTAGTGACTGTGTGATCAAACTTGGTAAAGTAAAAAGCCTAGAATGGGAACGACCAAGGAATGCTGCCGGAAAAATTACAAGACAATTGTACGACATGCAACTCCTATAAAGGCCAGAGCACACATAATGCGTGCGCGTGACGTGAGCGAAAAAGTAGCGGTTTTAATGTATGAAGTTCCAAGGAAGATGTCCAACCCGTTACGAAGCTTTAGTGAGGGATTGTTGCGCAGGCGGTCTGACATCTTCCTTAAAGCCAGGCTCCGTTAATACATTTTCACACTTCCCCCTCCCCTCTACACTCTCTACCCGCAACAAGCACTGAAGTGCCTGCGTAACAGGGTTGAATATAGCAAACAGCGGTTTGAAAACACAATTTAGCTCGGAATTAAATGACGTAAGTCTCAAAGTTATTTATTTTATTGGCAGGCAAATAATTTAGTAATGTTGTATTGACTGTGGATGATATATCTACTACATTACCTTGTGGTGAGTTTTTTTTTTATATCACATAAGACGTTGAGTAGAAAAATTAAAATATTACTTAATATAACGTAATTTTTGATAAGAAAATGTTTCGAATGAAATTATTATAATCCCGTTTTTGTTTTGATCACTGAGGAGAGATAAAGGTCTCAAAAACATATAATGTTAAGTTTCACATTTATCAGGTTTGTGTTTGAACCAGCCTATTTAAGGAAAAAGCTCTTAAATATTGGAGCATGGTCTGAAAATTTCATACAATACAACAGCTGCGCGCGCTCACGTCACGCGCACGCTCTGGTGTGCTCCGGCCTTAAGATCAAAGTAGCAAAGAGTAGGTACTATTCCGTTTGTTTTTAAGCATCTATGACATTTTAGACATTTATGGGAGTCTCAGACAGACAGTTCAGATCAGAGTAATGTTTTATTGTACTGCATTAAAAATTACCGCATATATATTATCTATACTTATAATAAAGCAATAAGTACGAAAAAGTCTGTACAAAGAAAATAAAAGAAATGGTCTAGCGTAGGTACTACTTAAAATAAGCTTCTGTACATGAATATAGCATTTTTTTAAATCGTGTCTTTCTGTTTGTCTGTATGTTTGTTTGCGCATCACGCAAAGATCATCGCAATCGGTTTAGTAAACCGATTGCGATGCTGTTTTCACTTTTGGATAGCTTAGGGTTTGACTAACTAAAACTGGGGTACTTGGTATCTTAATCAGATGATTAGATGCCGAGCAATCGCTAAAAACTATTTAAAGGCTGAACGAATTTTAAAGGTATGTAGTATATTGTACTTTTGGTCCTGGAATAACACGTATGGGCAACTTTTAAATGAAATAACCATGCGGGCAAAGCCGCGGGTACAGCTAGTATGATCATAAACGTCACAGGGACGGGACTAATTTATGATTAAAGTTAATTTATACGGATCATCAAAAGACTGCCTAACGCTGTGACACGAAACAAAGCAGTGTACATTTTATAGATTTTTAATGTAGCACCAGTCGTAAAAGCGTTATTATTGTTGCCCAGTGTGTCTGCGACATTATAAGCAAAGAATGCTAAGCAAAATGAAACACGTGCTGATGTCAATCATTGTGTTCATTTTATTGGAAAATAATAATAAAAACTACATTAAGAATACATTTTAAGTCATGACATACCCAGACGGTGATAAAAATCTAACAATATATGAAAAATATTTGTTTTATTAATTAATAGTATCAATGCTGCTAATCTAAATCTGATTGGAAGCAGATTAAGCGTGGTCTTTGACGTCAGAGTTTGTCAGGCCGCCCGAAAGCCTCTGACATGGCATAACGATTGTTAGTAATTAATAATAGCCGGGACCGTCAGATTAACGTGCACTACACTGGAAAACCGCACATAACTTGAGAAAAGTCTTTGGTGCAGAACCTAGGACCGAACCCGATATCGTTGGATTTAAAGTTGCACTATTGAACGGATTCTACCATCGCTAGCAAAGGATATGAAAAGATGAATTAAAACTTAGAAATATCCTGACTGGAGGAGAATTACCCAAGTAGACTAGGCCTTTGCCAAGAAGAGAGATTTTTATGCAACAGCAACAAATGACTAATCTGTACATTAAATAAAACACTAACAAAAGGTCATTACACTGAAAACAACAAGCATACGTTTAAAAACTAAAATCTGACTACGGTCGGGTAATAAATAGCTTATAATATTCTTGCGATGAAGACGAATCGATTGATACCTCGCTTGTCAAAATCGAACTAATAGGGTCGACGCTATGGTGGATCATCAACATACCCACATACATACATAGACTGTTAAACTTATTACCCTTCCCTTGCTTTGCTGTAGTCGGGTAGTAAAAATAGGAGTTCTAGGGGATATAAAGAATGTTATTGGGCCAAAATAATAACTCAATGGACCCCTAACAACGGCTGACGGCCTGGCGGCAGGTATTGACAGAGATAAAAAAAATAAAAAAATATTGACAATTCCACACCAATTCAAGTCACCTAGCCCTAAACTAGGATACCCTGTAATATGGGCACTAGATAACGGATAAACATACATAAATACGAATATTAACATCCATGACTCGGAAACAAACATTACTGCTCATCACACAAATAGATAGATAGATAGATAGAAAATTCTTTATTGCACACATAAGATAGGTACATAAGCGAACTTAATGCTAGCAAGCATTATCTTCCAGTTAACCTCGGTGTATTGTGATGTTTTTAAAGCGGAATAGTGCCTATTTTAAATTGGAAAACTAATAGATTCTTAATAATACTATTTCTATGCTTACATAATATACCTACGTGTATAATATAATACTTCATAATAATATAATTTCATTTATACATAGTATACCTAATTACGGTACATATTTTAAATATATAACTAGATACAGTAATAAAACAGGTAATAAATAAGATATTCAATAATTTGCTCAGTTCATTGTTTTATTTTGTAGTGCGAGATAGAGGTTGTAGACTTTGGATTTGAAAACGCCAATCGATGATGCCTGACGAATGTGGGAAGGTAGACCGTTCCAGAGACGGATTGCAGTGACAGTGAAAGAATCAGAATATGAAACTGAATATGTTGAGGAATCATTATCTGTAGATGTTGTGAAGTGCGCTGTGGTCGACCATGAGAAGAAAGATAAGTAAAACGATCTTTTAAATAACTAGAAGCATTTGGATTTTGGAGAATGTTATAAACAAGATTGACAATATGTGCATTCCTCCGGGACTCAGCCACTCAAATATCAACATAACATATAATACTCACTCGATCGTATAACAAATGATTGCACCTTGCAGGATTCGAACCCGCGATTGTTTGATTTCGTTCCTAGGGTTACTAGCCACTAGACCAACCAGCCGTCCTTGATGACCTTGATTGCTTTATGAAAAACTGGACAAGTGTCGAAAAAAAAACGTGAAATATAGAAGAGCGGCCTTTGACCTGCATTGGGACGACCCAGGCTAAATCCGCGCCCTGCCCGTGGTCCACCTACATTCGAGTAGTTCACCTGATTGTACCAGGGTCTTTTTTTTCCCGTGATCTACACCTCAAGATTTATGGGTATGCCCGGGGTTTTTATTTCTTTCCGTGGTCCACCTTAGTTCACCTGGCTGTATTAAGGCCAATTTTTTCTTCCCATGGTCCACCTTAAAATAACTGGGTGTACCGAGGGTTTTTATTAATTTCCATGGTCCACCTTAGATCACTTGGCTGTACCAAGGGACATTTATCCTTCCCTTAGTCATACAAACATACAAACTATTTAAATGTATTTTTCGTAATGGTGGAGAACGTCATAACGAAATAGTAAAGTCAGTCAGTCAAAGAAAGTAAAAGTTACAAGTCGCAATCATCATCAGCCTGTGTTCGTCCACTGCTGGACATAAATATCTCCCAATGAACGCCACAGAGCCTGATCTTCGGCTTTTCTCATCCAGTTTCTGCTGGCCGCCTTTCGCAGGTCGTCACTCCATCTGGCTGGGGGGCGTCCTACACTACGTTTGCCAAGACGCGGTCTCCACTTGAGTACACGTCTACTCCAGCGGTTGTCCGTCCTTTGAGAAATGTGGCCAGCCCATTGCCATTTCAGCTTGCTAATCCTTTGAGCTATGGCGGTGACTTTGGTTCTCTGGCGGATAACCTTGTTTCGATTATTATCATTTGGATAAACATAGCTCTCTCCATAGCTCGCTGAGCGATTTTAAATTTGTGGACAAGTCCCACTGTTAGTGTCCACGTCTCGGCTCCGTATGTCATAACTGGTAGGACGCACGCATTAAAGACTTGTCTTCAGGCACTGTGGAATGGACGACGAGAAGACCTGACGAAGTTTTCCCAATGCCAACCAGTCCAACTGATTTCTTCTGTTGGTTTTTCTTTCGAAGTTGTTTCTGCCCATTTGCAAAGGCTGCCCCAGGTAGATATAATCCTTAACAACTTCTAGGGGTCCACCTTTGATGACTACATGGCTCGGGGTAATAAGATCGTTAAACATGATCTTGGTCTTGTCTAAGTTCATCCCGAGACCAATTTGTGGAGAAGCATCAGCCAGGTCGTTCAGAATTCGTTCAGAAGTTCCTCCAGCGATACCTCAGGGATAAGGACTATATCATCGGCAAAATAAAAATAAAAATATCTTAAGTATGAGATGTACTCGCCGTTTATATTTATGCCCTTCTCTTTCCAGTCCAGTGTCTTAAACATATCTTCCAAGGTCCGTGAACAGTTTCGGGGATATGACATCCCCCTGTATCACTCCCCTACGCAACTGGATATGTTTAGACTGCTGGTTCTGTACTTGAACACTCATAATCGCGGCGTCATACAGATGTCAAGTGAACTGGCGAGATATATACAGATATCTCGCCAGTTCACTTGACATCGCTGCAGTGACTCCAAAACAGCCCAGTTCTCAACGGAATCAAAGGTCTTTTCATAGTCCACAAAAGCAAGACACAGGGCTGATTATCTTCTATGGATTTCTGTATAGTCTGCCTCACTGTGTGTATGTAGTCTATGGTACCAAATCATCCAAGAAACCCACAAACAATTCACAATTGTGACGCAATTTTTTGTAATGTTAATAGCTCCAATATCATTTAAAAGGTAGCAGACGATTTTCGAACTTATTGACATGAGCTAAACACCCGTTTTTTAAACTTATTTTGACTAAAAGAATGAATGCCGAATCTATCTAAATCTGATTAATTGTCAACAAGGGTCAAAATTGTGTGACGCTAATTTTTGTAATGAAAATCATTCATACACGCTTCAAAATTAAGACTTATGACTTGCGACTTTTGACTTGCGATAGATTGCGACATTTAATATGCGACTTTTGACTAGCGGCTTTTGACTTGCTACTCGTTACTTACGCCTCCGTTCCGTCACGGAACTTCTCTCACGGAACTACTGGGAACAGACTGTATTTTCTAGGTGGACCACGGGCAATACCTTATATGAACCTTATTATTAGGTGGAGCATGGAAAAAAACCCATGATACACCCAGTTATCTCGAGGTGGACCACAGAAAGAAAAAAATGCCCTTGGTACAGCCAGAAATCATTAGGTGGACAACGGGAAGAAAATATTTCCCCTGGTACAACCAGGTGAACTATGAGGGTAGACCACGGGCAGGGCGTGGCTAAATCTATACTTATAATAAAGCAATAAGTAAGAAATAGTCTTTACAAAGAAGATAATTTAAAATAAAGGTACTTAAAATAAGCTACTGAATAAAAATATAACATGTTTTAAATCTTTTCTGTCTGTTTGTCTGTATGTTTGTTCGCGCATCACTTAAAAACTACTTGACCGATTGCGATGTGGTTTTCACTGTTGGATAGCTTAGTGTTTGACTGGGGTATTGTTATCTCAATCCGATGAGTAGAAGCCGAGTAATCGATAAAAAACTTTTTGACGGTTTAAAGAATTTAGATCAAATGTTGGCATGTTGGTATTTTAGGTATCGGAGTAGCACATAGAGTACTTTTAACCTAGAGAAATAACCACGCGTGCTAAGCCGCGGGCACAGCTAGTATAATAATAATAAAGAATATACCGAACACAATAGCAATAGAGCATTTGTTAAATGGCCATCTGCCTGTTTGTTTTTGTTTCAAGTAAAACTGCTGTACTGATTACAATGAGGTTTTCACTGTTGGCTAACTTAGGATTTGACTTAAAATCTGATGTACTCTTCATTTCAATGTAACAAGTAGAAGCCGAGTTATCGATAAAAAACTAAATGTAGTTGGACACAACATTTATTGTACTGTACATCATAATTATTCCTCACTAGCTGTGCCTGCGGTTTTGCCCGCGTGGTCATTTCATTCAAAAGTAGCCCATACGTGTTAATCCAGGACCAAAAGAACATAACGCGTGAAAGCTCCCCAAACAAACAAACATACAACGTTTCACTTTTATATATTGGTATGGATTGCTAGTATAGATAGATAGATATAGATAGATTATAAGTATAGATTATTACAAATAATAACTGTTAAATATGATTGAATACAAATGCAACTAAATGCACCACCGCGGATGAAGTTGCAGGAACATAATATAGCCACCAGACTTTTTGAAGACCACGAGGCAACTAAAAGTAGCGGGCAACCCAAACCGTCATAAATAAGCAATTTTTTCTATGCAATGACCTTCTAGAATTTTCCGATAAACTATTTCTGTTGTAGTTTCTCTATTCGTAATAGAATTTCACAATTTCATTTTAAAATCGACTATTCCTCGTTCAGCAATAAATTGCTTAGCTAGCGCGGTTGGGTTTTCTTATTGGAGTAGTATGCTCATAGAACTGAAAGTCAAGGAGGTTTGCAGTAAAGTCTGTTTTTTTAGTTGTACATCGCTAATTGTCAGGTCGAAATGCAAGAAAAATGCTGTCATGTGCTTTATGCAGCGATAGTTCAAAGAAAGGAACAGGACAGAAAAATGTTAGAGATTTGAGCACAAATCTCGCCAATCTTTGCGAAAACTTTAAAAAATGCATTAATGATGAAGAAGCTGATGTGGTACCAATTTTTTTTTTCGTTTCTATATTTTTCGCACAAAATACGGTGCTTGTGACAACTCAACATAGAAAAAAAACGTATTTTTAAGAAGTTTATGTAAAATATACGTATTTTTTAACGGAAGAAACGTACATCCCACATTTTGTCTAATTAACGGTGCTAATATAAATATATCTTCATCATCATCATCAGCCTATTGTCCACTGCTGGACGTAGGCCTCTCCTAATGAGCTCGGTCTTCAGCTCTCCTCATCCATGCTGTGCCAGCCGCTTTTCGCAGGTCGTCACTCCACCTGGCCACAGGGCGTCCTACATTACGTTTGCCTAAACGTGTTCTCCACTCTATAACTCGTCTACCCCAACGGTTATGGGTTGTTCAGGAAATGTGATCAGCACACTGCCACTGAAATATCTGTTGTAAAGTAAAAAAGGTATTTTAAACATGGGCGACATTGTGCTTTCAAGACAACATTTTTACTATACATAATGGAACAATTTCTCGTTGAATAAATAGAAAAAAGTTAAATAAAAAATAACTAGTGGCTCTGTGAGCTGTAGATCTTGCGTGCACAAAAGTGCACTGCTGGATTCTTTGCGTTTTTTGCAAACAATCCAGCAGTGCACAGTAGCGCCATCTAATTACATTATTGTAAAACTAACAGTTATAACCAAGGTGCTCCATCAATCCCTACCTACTAGGTAAAGCTGATTCCACTGGAAGAAACCTAAAAGTGAGCAATTTACTGCATTTTGAGGAGTTATTTTGCTCCCCGACGACAAAAAATAACTAAAAAGTCGTTTAACCTGTATACCAAGTTTCGCCTAGATCGGTTGAGAAATGCGACCTGTAGATGAGAACAGCCGGAGATCCGGACATTCGAAAGCATTTTTGCCCAAGCTGAAACGGAGACGCTTCGCGCTCGCTTAGTCATAAATAGGTATCGTTAAGCTAATTGAATAAACCAGTAGGTCAACATTCCTTGTACTATAAGACGTCTTATCTACTTATTTATGAAGTTTACTTACTGTCTTGCAGTTGCTGAGACACCAAGGTCGCAGGTGGCGTTTCAGCGAATGATTATATTCAATAAAGTTGCGACCATGCAGATAAGAACGCGTTCTGATACTTTAGTTTTATGCACTGATAATAAAACTTAAGAGGATAGTCGCTTGATGCGGTCTTCGCAATGTGCAATAACTCGTATTTAGTCAATGTATCGCTAACTCATTATTTTATTTTTTAGGTGTGTTTCATTCTGTTGGTCTATAACTGACCTCTACAGCGTAACCGGCGGTGGGGCGGGCGCGTAAGTTTTGGCGACTTGCTCAAGGTCACCCAGGGGGTACGAACCTTGGCTTGGATAGTTGCCAGTGATTTCGGGGGTCTGACTAAACACCCGTGGATCGCTACTTTTGGTAGTGATCGAGGGTGCCCTGAGAAATGGCTAGAGCCCTTTGAATTATTTGCATAACTGACCACCGATTCGGAATACACCTTCGAGAAGAATCGGCAAGAAACTCGAAGGCGCATAAGATCGACTTTAATTACAGGACCTTCGACTTCGCCGGCGAGGTCAGTGTCTGTGTCTAAGTGTGTTGTCAGATGGTGAGGACGGGTTGGACGACTCTGTCGATGCCTTCACTGCGGCAGCGATTTTTTCGTCCGGATCTCTTAAGATTTCTCTAGGGCGTCTAAGGAGGTACTTTATTGCGTCTGTTGAGTAGTCAGATGCCTGAACTACAAGAGGGTTGGGGTGATGGGCTGCCGCGTCAAAGTAGCGGCGGGAAGCATCCTTCACGTATTGAAGGATCGAGGGAAGTTCGAGTTCGCAATGCAGGTCGGTGTTTCTCTGATGCCTACTGCCTCTGGGAGCACCTACTGCGTTGCGGACGAATTTATTCTGTAAGATCTGAAGTTTTTCTAGGGAAACGCAGAAGGAGTGAGCAAATACTACGGACGAGTATGTCATTGTCGGTTGGATTTAGGTTTTGTAAAGTGTCAACTTATTGCTATGGGACATTTTACTACGTCTGCCGCTGAGTAACGCGAGGCGGCCTTGGAAGAAGACTGCCCTTTTGTGGACGTTTCTGACATGCTCATCGAAGTTGAGTTGATAGTCAAGGGACTCCTAAGTACTTAGTTGACTTTTCCCACTTTATGGGTCGGTCGTTGTTCGTGATGCTGTCGGTTGGAAAAAAGCGTTTAACCCCGTGAGTGAAACGTATTGTTACGCTCTTCTCGGGGTTAACCTTTATTCGCCATTTTCGGAACCAGCCATCGAGCGCTGTGAGCGCTCTTTGGATGTTTCTCTATATTTTTTCTTTCAATATCACGTCGGGCCACCAATATAGGATTACGGGGGTTGGTTACCCGTTAACTCTATTGTTTGGATGTTCTAAAGGATGCCGAAATAATATAAGAGAATCATTTAACACAATTTATTGCGTTGGACACACAAACGAAATACGTATTAAGATTATTCTGCAACTATCACTAATATCATTGCAAATGGTTGGCTGCTGGATTTAGTACTCACCCTGACCCATTGGTAGACCTTCATATAATATCTTGTAACTACTTGAAGGCCGCGGAAAAGAGGATGATGAACTAGCGTCATTCCTTTATATATTAAATTCACAGTACTGAAATGCGTCTCCCAATGGCTCAAGGGTGAAGTTATTTTCTAATTGAGTTGTCACTGTCTTGTCAGATAGACAGCGACATTGACATTTTGCACACTTGATGTATGGTGCGTTCGAGTTGAAATAACACCCATACGCCACACAAAAAACGCAACTGGGTTGACCGGGGGTTTCGCGGATGCGGGTGCATGCAGACGTGCTGTGGTCTTCCAGGCACTTTACGCACCTAGGTTGGCCGTGGCAAAATATCGCGGTGTGGTCATAAAGTTGGCACTTATGGCACTGGCTGGGTGCTCCGTTGCGGGCCCGCGCTTTAAGAAAAAACCCCGGGCAGGTGGCAGACCGTCTTTATGCTAAAGACGGCCTTCCCCTCCGGTGTACGATCCAAAACGACAAGGACAAGAGGGTGAGGGGTTTCCTCTAAAAAGTCGGTGAACCTCCATTACGGGGTATCCCTGGGATTTAAGATCCTTGAAAATGAGGGTGGTCTCAAGTTCGCTACGGACACCGCGCACCACTTCGCGGAGGAGTTTTTCCTGTTCACAGGCGTACGTATAGAAACGCACGCCTTCGTCGTGAAGGATCTTTGTTATAGCGCGGTGGTCGTTCGCGGTCATGACTTGCACTTTGATACCCAGTTGGGTATTTACTTACTTTGCGATGCAAACTCATATTTCTTTGTAACACTATTAAAAAGTCTGGTGGGTTAAAAATATATCTAGTGATGTAGGGCGATGCCGTCATTCGCTAAAGTGATTCTATTAATATAGCTTAATATGCTATGGTCGACCACAAAAGGACATACATTTTTCTTCCCCAATTCCCTGTGGTCGTGACCTATATCTTTGTTTGTATCGGTTTTACTTGGCTATACTGCCCTAAACAAAATTTAATGCCACAAGTATTGAGTTTCAGATATCTTCCGGAGCTATCAACAGCACAACGTGGAAGGCGAGAATTCATTAGTTGAAAAATCTATAAAGAAAATATCAAATAATTTTGTAAAGGAAAAATTTGGATCACGAACGGGATTCGTATCCGCATACATCCATGCCTCTGCTTGGCAAATGCGTCTAACCAATTCGGCTACCGTAATCACTGCATCATGATCCAAATGTTCTAAAGAAAACGACCGCACAAAATGTTGTAGATTTTTATCAATCTGGTCTGAGATAGCTTCAACAGCAACAGTTGGTTGCGTAAGCCAATTTCAGCGTCTCAGAGTGCTCTAAAAGGGCTCCGTAATGATAAATAATAATAACAATTCGGGCGTATTCTTACTAAGGGGAGCTTTCAGGAATGCCATTACGATGCGATTCCGAGCGACCGAAAAGGTCTTGTACTCTGCTCGCCATTATGACAATTATGTAAACGGTATGGACAGATAATGTTATGAAATGTGTTGTGGTTTCAGTGATATCCAATTATATTTATACATGAGTACGGCAAAGCAAGGGAAGGGTAATAAGTTTAAGAATATGTATGTAGGTATGTGGATGTTCCAACTTAGCAACGCCCTAATGGTCCGATTTTGACAAGCAAGGTATCAATCGATTCGTATTCAGGTATAGTGTCATATTCTATTTTTACCCGACTACGGCGAAGCAAAGAAAAGGTTATGTGTTCAAACTAAGTACTTGGTCCAAATTTGATAAGCGAGGTATAGATCGATTCGCCTTCATTTATAAAGTGACGCTATTTTTTACCCGACCGTAGTCGGATTTTAGTTTTTGTACTTATGTCAAGTTCATATCTTTAAAATACGGGCTTAAAACAGTTCTATACAAGACCTTATTTTAAACTAAACACCATTAAATAGATCTTATTACTTCGGAAAAAAGAAAAAAAAAGATTTTTTTACCTAAAAGTCCGTCATGTTTCACTTGACGATTTGTTCACGCTCTTATTTTTGTCCGTGGAATTCCTCACAACTCTGTCGTAGCTTGGCCTGCCTAGCCAAGCTAGCCAACCATTACACAGTTGTGTACGTCAATGTGCGTGCGTCAACTGTTGTTTAACTGTTATTTCTGTATTGGAGATACACTAAGGGATGGTTTAATTATTAACAATTAACAGAATATTGCGTCGCGTTATGGCTGTGTTACTGTCATCTGTGTCAAGGAGATAGTGCGTATTTGTGTACATGTGTGTATCTGGCAGAATTTAGCGTAAAAGTAACTGTATTATCTCTGTACCCATAAGTTGCCCACAGTTTTCTTCTTATTCCCTTGGGAAATTCGCATTATTTTCAAGATAAATCATAGCTTAGATGTTTGCTAATGCTACTATATTTTGATCTACTTCGCTGTCAAATTTTGAAATTATTTTTGAGACTAACATTCATTAAAAACTCATATTGAAAAAGTGAGTTATGAACCTCTATGTTCTGGAATGAATTTCAGTAAATGGTTCCCAAACTTTATAAAGGCAATGTTTCTCCGTATTAACACTTCGCAAATATTCCATCAAAAGTTTCAGCTTAGAAAGTTTTGTGAACATGTAGGAGCTTTACCTCAAGCGCATGTAATTTGACGATTAATATCAAAATTTTAAAGGATCCTCAAGAGACGTCTGGAATTAAATCAGTACAATACGCACGGTTTGATGTCACTTGCTGTAAGTGCTCATTAATAAATAATACGGGAGACAAAGACGATGTGACCTTCTTATTGCCAAGGTACCGTCCTGTAGCGGTGCCCTCTAGGTAAGAGATGGAACAGTCAAGATAAGAGGGCCTAAAAAAGTTGTATTGTTATTTCTTTGACTTTGAATAAGAATGTTAGATAAAGAGCCTAGTTACCTAACACACCAATATTATAAGTTAATTAACTTTTTTTTTCTTATTTTTTTTTTTTTCTTTTTTTTTTATAAGCTTTTGTGCAGTAGCCATGTCATGGAGAAATTTAGAACGGGCTAACAAAATTAAATGCGTATACAACACTTCGTGTCTGTGATGTTGACCGCTGAAGAGTTCCTTTATCAGGAGACCAGGTCATGGTAAAATCTAAAACCAGCTATCATAATATAATGCGATTACAAAATTTCGTGTCTGCGTGCTGTTAACTGATGAAGAGTTTCTTTATCTGGAATTAATCCTGGATGTCGATTCCTGGAGTGCTTACCATAAAAATGCATTGTCATCGGAACGGAACCAACTTGTAAAAATTCAACTCCGTAGCATAAGAGGAAGTGGTTCTACAGCTTGCAAGATTTGACATAAACAAACATACATACATACAGACATAAATACATACAAACATTGCAAGTTAAATAAAAGCTTCAAATTAAAAAATAAAGGCGAAAGTTTGTATGTAAGTTTGTTACTCCTTCACGCTCAAACGGCTGAACGGATTTTGTTGAAATTTGGAAAGCAGATAGCTTATACCATGGAATAAATAACACGTAGGATACTTTCATCATCATCATCATCATCATCATACTTCACGCTCAAACAACTGAACGGATTTTGATGAAATTCGGAATGGAGATAGCTTATACCCTGAAATAACAGGCGGGTGAAACCTCGGGACGCAGCAAGTATCGTATATATAAGCGATGTGTATATCAAGTTGTTTTCCATAAAAACAGTGGAGTCTTTAAAACTTATATATCATCTATAATACCTATAACCTACCATCATTAATCTATTGGAGACTAATGCTGGCCTGTACGAGTAATCTCAACATTGCCATGCAGCCAGGGTGAAATAGTGTTCATATGTATGCGGCCAGAGAAAAAACAGGTTGGCTACTCTGTGAAATGCGTCGCTTCACTTTGCCTAAGGGCGTCCGACCACATATAGGGCGCTTATTCGGTATTAGGGATTGCAATTCTGGATCCAGCAGTCCAGCATTCCATCTGGATCCAGCACATTTTTGAGCTTGCTGGATCCAGCATCCGGCGCTTTATCTAGCGGTGCGGAACCCCTGGTACACGCAGAAATCTTGAGATGGACCACGGGAAGAAAAAATTGCCCCTGGTACAACCAGGTGATCTATGAAGGTAGACCACGGGCAGGGCGCGACTAACACCATATATTACTTATAACAACACACGAATATGTGATGTAAATGTAGGTAAGTAGTTAATTATTAAAGTTTTAACAAAATATTCTTTAATTTCATTGAAAAATCAATAAATGCTGAATCATCGCTGGATCCCGCTTATAAATCGCTGGATTGCAATCCCTATTCGGTATGCTACTATAAATTCCTCGCAGCAAACGTGTGATGTCATTACGACATTTCCACGAACATATCGTAAAGAGACGCGTTACATGTCTGAATGGTCAAATAAGGGCCCAGTATCGAAACGCGGTCTGCATTCAAACTAATCGTCTACCTAACTCACGCCGTCAATGTGTTTCATCAAACATTTGGAATCATTTGACTACTATTGTTCAACAACGTTTTAAGTGATGCCAATCAAACGCTCTGCAAATTCTCTCATATTCCCATATTCCGATCACTTCCCTTTTGATGCGCTGCTCAATTGGCGTATTTGGCGCTTACAAACGAAATGGAATGAAAAACCGACGCTCAGGCGGGCGTGTTAATAAAATCACCTGGTTGATTTGAACGTTCCATTTTTACAAGGACCGAATAACCTAAAAATGCCGAAAGTTTTAATGTAAAGTCGGCGATGTAAGTAAGGGAATGACTTAATACTTTTTAGCGGTGAAAATATTATTTCAAAATCTATTCGCTACTGATAATGATCTATAAACATACAAGATTTCTGTCACTCAGCGTCATGCACTGTCTTCTACTAGCATATCTAGTCTTACAAGAGTAGAGTCTTAGAGATTTTTAATAACAAAATTGATAAGAATGAAATATAGACACGCATCGAAAACGTTGGTGATCTAGCACCAACATCATGACATATAAATTCTCTCGCTCAGCAAGGCATAATCAGACTTGTCAACTAACCTACAATTTCATTTAGTAATACATTGAATTCGGAAAAAATGGTTTATTGGTTTCACTCAATGATGTCATTGGTATTAGTAATTAGTTTATTGGGATTTTGGGATTACGCAACTTTTCCTTTTCATTCCGTTTCAATCACAAGGTTACAATGTAAAGTACCGTTAAATTGATAACACGTTCGTTCCTTGATTGAACGTTTCGTTCCACGTCAGAGTTACGAATAAATCCATGATAACGACCACTTCGCTGCGTCAAAGCGGAATTACCCCAAGTTCGAGATGAGACGAAGAGATCGTGCGTGTGCTTGTATCAATATCATAAAATTACGTGATCAAAGTGACGTCACATGAAGCGTAGCGTAGGTTGGGCTGAGGAAACATCTACGGGAGTTTACGTCTCACAACGTGCATAGAGTTTCGTTAAAGGAACATGTTTCTTATAATGTGAAGGTATGTATTTCTTTAGTCTAGTTAGAGAAAACACGAATGCAACAAACACTATTTTCTCAAAAAAAAAAAAAACTTTTCGTTCATTCGCATATTAGGCTAAATATAAAAAAAAACGACTCGTACCTAACTTGTTTTGTATGATTATTATCAACCCCTCATAACTATGTCACTATAGGTATGTGTGCACGTCGTACACCGGTTAAGTTGTATTTTTCCAAAAGTTTGATTTTAATATATCTGCTTCCGACCCGAGGCGTACCTACCTACCACTTTTCCCGCTTAACTTGCGAGGAGCAGGGAAAATAAGTATAATTAAAAAAAAACATTCTTATTGTGTTTTGCTCATCAAGTCCTTTCATTTGATACCCACATCATAGGGTTTTTTTAATTAGTGTCCCACTGCTGGGCAAAGGTTTCCCCCAATTCCTTCCATCTATTTCTATCTCCAAAGGAGTAGAATGCCCTGCCCTCGATAACCCAGATGTGTTCAAGTCAAGAGTGAATAGATATCTACTAGGCAAGCATGCTACACCTTCGACCACATTATCGCTTTCCATCAGGTGAGATTGTGGACAAACGACTGCCTAGAACGTAATAAAAAAAAAACAATTTCCTTCGAAAGTATCGAGATCGTTGCGCCACCGATTCTTTTAACGGCCTCGACGCCTTCGTCGGTCATTGGTTACCCAATGTGTGGAGATGTTTGTCCATCTTTCGGGATGCATCCTGCTCATGTGACCTGCCCAATCCCATTTAAGCCTTGCAGTTTTTTCTCCTACATCTGCAATACGATCAATTCGTTTTAAATCTAGTACTAGTTTACCCGCACGCGATTTCGTCCGCGCGGGCTACAGTTTATCGCGAAAAAAAGCAATCTATGTTCTTCTAGGATATTAAAAAACCAATGCAAAAGTACGTACAGCACTAACGCTCTTGATGTTTTTTGATAGACTTGTTAATTCGTTTCCATGGCAACCGTTCCTTACAGTGAGTAATAAACATTTTCCAGTTTTCCCGTGGAAACTTATATAAAAAGTATCCTATGTTTTATTCCAGGGTATAAGCTATCTCCATTCCATTTCATCAAAATCCGTGCAGCCGTTATCGCGTGAAATCTCCCCGAACAAACAAACCAACAGACAACGTTTCACTTTTATATATTGGTACGGATGCTGCGCTCCATAGGAAATTATAAATCGGCATTTTGTGAGATTCGCCATATTGGATATAGAATGACGTTACTTTACTTATTGTGTTTCGCTCATCAAGCCCTTTCATTTGATACCCGTATCATAGGGGTTGCTGCGGAAATGATAAATCGCTATTTTGTAACGTCCGCCATATTGGATTAAAAATGGCGGCATTTAAATAATGGCGCATTGTCACGAGAACCAAAAGTGTGTTCCAAATTTCAGCCCGATAGCTTCTGTGGAAGTGGGTGAAATATTAAATGCTAAATTCAAGGACATACATACATGCTCGTACATACATGTTAAGTTAAATAAAAGCTTTTACAATGTAACCTAAGACACATTTGTTTCTATCTCCCATGTAACTTTTTATACATTTGCCATTAGTAGACAAAACCACCAATGAAACAAAAGAGTAGCTGGTTGCGAATTGCTGGAGTTAAAAACAGCAACGTGAGGTGCTCACTCTACCAACAAGAACAAAAAGAACCTGACATGCTGAGTCAGTGGATACTAAAAAATGTACACAAGCGAGAAACTGAACTACGATCAGCGTTTTTCACGCAACTATGGAAATCCCGACTTAAAAATTCAACGACCAGATCTTTCCATATTGTAATCAGTCGTACGGAATAGCCTATAGTAACTTTTTTCTCGCGATGAGTACTCCTCAAAAAAATACCGGATAAATTTTATATATATATTTGTGGGGACATTACAGTAGAAATGCATATACTTGACATCTATATAAATAGGGGTATCTCATAAGTCTTAATAATTAGATATGTATCATAAAACCCAAAGGGCCATGGTCCTTTGGGTTTTATGATACATATGTAATGTATAATGAATATTTGTCATCTAAAAATTGAGCAATGGCAAACTATAGATAATTAAAAGTACGATAACTTGACTATCGATAATCATTAATTGAATGATTATCGATAGTCAAGTTATCGTATCAAAAAATAATGCAAGTAACAAAACTAATAGTTTTTTGTATTGTTCAGACACTGCAATCTCAAATGCATGCAATGAGGCTTCGATTGGCGGATCTACACTAATCTACACTAATATTATAAAGAGAAAATATTAGGTTTTTTGTATGTTTGTTTGTTTGTGATGGATAAACTCATAAAATATAAACTCAAAAAATATTTCACCTATAGAAAGCTAAATTATCAGTGATTAACGTGGGCTGCATTTTATTTTTCAAAATATTAGAGATTCCTACGAAAAATGCGATAATGTAACCCAAGATATTAAAAAATTGCCTAGAAAAGATATTATTTCGCGTGTCTGCGAAAACTAGTGATTATACATAAAATAATGCATATGTTTAGAGTACTCATCATTACCCACAAAAAAAAACCGCGAGGGTAACTATATGTCTAACTATTATACATAAGTCGCAATAACCGTTTTTTGTTAAAACTAGTCAATCAAATCACGGGCAAAATCGAAAGATGATGACGTTCGTATCTTGATATTATAATCCTTATCCAACTAAGTATTCCTCTTTTAATTATTCTAATCAGACCTTTCATTTAAAACCACGGGTTTAAAAATGATAAAAGTAAGAAAAGTTCCGCCGTGTGAGCGCTACCCGTGCGAAGCCGAGGCGAGTCACTAGTGATACATAAAATAATGTAGGTAGGTACTACATGTTTAATAGTACTTACCGTTACGTTAATAAATATTTTCACAACGCAATTATAGACTTTGCATCTTGGTCATTTTATATTGGGATATATGTACCTTGTTCTAATCACAAATAGTAAAAAAATACTTCAAAAAATACCTTCTTAAATATAAAAAAACGTCTTCTAAAACTAACATGTTTTCGTATATAATACTCTCTCTAAGTTAGAGCACATATGGCTCAATTTACATTCTATCCATCACCGTCCCTAGATAAAAGACTACAGACCTGACGCATACCAATACTCGTAACTCTGTCCAATTGACGGTTTGCCCTAATAAAGCTGCCTAACTCTACATCTAAGACAGTGAATAAGCTTTCGACAATGTAGCACACATGGGTCACACACACTTAAGCGTATTCATTTATTAGCTTTGGTTCGAACTGAGATTTAGAAAACCGGATATAACCCTTTGTCATTGGACAAGATATTAGATTTAAATGATGCTCTAGGCTTGGCACCGCCTTCAAAAAACTCTTTCTTATCTTATGTTGTATTTTTGACATATAATCTTATATTCTTTATTGTACACATAAATCACATAAACAGTAAATAAATTTTATAGAAGATGTACAAAGGCGAGCATTATTATACTTTGGTAATTTTGAAAAAGTGATATTGTTCTGGCTCAATTGTATTTATTTTATTCTGTTTAGAGGTTGCTTACAAAAGATCATTTTTAATATGAAGTCGTTTTTTTTTGTTGGAAATATAGTTTAATTTTAATTTCAAAGTGTTACTAGCGACTTTCCTTTGCTCCGTGCTTCGGAGGACATGTTAAGCTGTCTTTTCCGATTGTAATTTATTCATAGCAGTCGTTAAGCCATATATCATAGGCCCTCGCGCGGCCTGAGAAACTCTTACATCACACTACCAGGCCGGTTGCACTAAGCAACAAGTACAAATATTATACCTACACTTCTAGGCCACTATTTTGGGGATAATTCAGTAAGCTGTCAAGTGTGCGCTCGATGAGACGCGCGCCATGTGCTTAGTAAATAAGTACCTACTTACGTATAGTTTTTGTCAAATTTTATTTGCTTTTTATTTATGAGTACCAAGAAGAGACCTAGAAAGTCTGCATAGCATTCGGTCTGACAAGTCTCGTAAAATACCTGCTTACCTGCTTTCAATGTTTACATAGTTATGTTTATTCGCTTACAAATCTAAGTCATATCATATCACAGAATAATTAATAGTACAAGTACCTAGTGATATATAGTATAATACAACCATACCGAGCGAAAAAGTGACAGTGATTCTGAAACGGTTAGAGCAATGGAAGCTCTCACGCGTAGTGATACGATACATTCTAGGCTGCACGCGATGGCCGAGCGCCTTGTAGGTATAATACGTGCGACGAAAGATGAGACTTGACGAGCGTCAGTAGTGGGGAGCTTGAGCATGTATATTCGTGTACGAAATAGTTATCCATAATTTGTAAATCTATTCAGGGATTTTTCAACGACATTCGGAATAATGTGTATAGCAAAACTATATTAAAATTCATCACAATATTTATTACGAAATAATAAAGTTAAAGATAAATAATGGCAGATTGTCCTAGTCACTCTTACTGTCAGTAAATCATCGTTTTCGTCAGATGACGTTGAGGAACTACCCGGGTTGCTGTCTGGCAAAATCTCTTACTGTCATAATGATCTCCGTATCCGTCAAATTGTCAATTATGTGATCACTTACTATGTAAAAGTTTTTTTTCCATTCATTTGGTCCCATTTAATTTGCCTTTTCTGTTACTAACTCTATCACATGTTTGAGGTTCCATTGCACATTCTTACTATGTACTTACATAACCTTTTATTGACGCCCCCATTTCGATTGGATTTAAATCAGGGTGGTATGGGGGTCGCAATACGTCATGACCGTGTTCAGATAGTATTTTGTCAATGCTGAATGTCTTACAATGTTCTTTATGTATGTTTATCTATTTATACAATAGTGGTTTAAGCATATCCTGAGTGTAGGGAATTCCTTTTTGGGTTAGCCATGATTGCATATCAGCTTTCACAAAGTTGCACTCGTATACAACACAAAAAACAAAGAAATATAAACAAAGTAGAAATTTTTAAACACAGGTTGAACTCGTCTGTACAGCGGAGGAGTCAAGCGGTGCGTGCGCGGGGCGAGGAGAACAGGAGGCAACTACCGCGCATGCGCAGCGCCGTACCGCGCCTCCCGCGCTCTTTTCGACCTAAAAATCGTCTACTGCGCAAGTCAAACCACGTGGTGTGTCAAGTCTCATCTTTTGTGGCGCTTATTGTAAATATACTTGAAAGCTCGCAGCGCTGTGAGAGTTAAATTGCACTTTATTGCGTTGTAGCGAGAGTCGCTATGTATTTATATGACTTCACTAAGATATTGTTCTGTACGTGTACTATTATTTATTCTGTGACACTACCTCATTCGACAAACAAACTATATAGCGAAAGACGCGTCGTGCCAGTTGCCACACACGAGGCAATCCTAGCGTTCCGTTCAGTCTTCAACAATCATGCAAGGTTACCTACTGCCAAGACACATCTACTATGATAATTCTGCCGACAATCATTTGCTTCGACTGTATTTCGGTGATAGCATCTGTTGCCGACATCAAAGCGGGGTTATAAAGAAAGTGCTATTGCGTCTGCTCGCTAGCCAAGTGTTGTATGTCTTAAGGTAGTATGTTTTGTAAGTAGCATTGATACTCTTTCAAAATTTGGAATTATACCTCTATAACCTTAACAATTTTTAACCGCCGACCGAGAAAAGAGGGGTTTTGTAAGTTTAGTGTGTGTGTGTGTGTATGTCTGTTTGTGGCATTGTAGCTCCCAAACGAATGGACCGATTTTGAAGCGGTTTTTTTCTGTTTGAAAGCTGATGTAATCGAGATGGTTCTTAGCTATAATGGGCAGTGTCGGGATTACATATTTTTTTAATTTGTGCTTGGTGAAATAGTGTGTAGGTAGGTATCAAGAAGCAGTCTGAAGGTCATCATTCTAAGGGTTATTTACCGAAAGGCTCGTCTGTCTGCTACGAGTATTTTGAGTTTTTACTCAGTAAAAAATAATCAAGTACTAGTTTTCCCGCCCGCGACTTCGTCCGCGCGGACTACTGTTTATCGCAAAAAAACATGCTGTGTTCTTCTAAGATATTAAAAACCAATGCAAAAGTAGGTATAGCACCAATGCTCTTGTTTTTTTTTTGACATACTTGTTATTTCGTTTCCATGGCAACCGTTTCTTACAGCGAGTAATCAACATTTTTCCAGTAGAACTTTTCCGGGACAAAAAGTAGCCTATGTTTTATTCCAGGGTATAAGCAATATCCATTTCAAATTTCATAAAAATCCGTCCAGCCGTTATCGCGTGAAAGCTCCCCAGACAAACAAACAAACAAACAGACAACGTTTCACTTATATATATATATTGGTACTAGCTTCCCGCCCGCGACTACGTCCGCGCGGATTACAGTTTATCGCGAAAAAAAGCATCATTGTTCTTCTAGGAAAGGAGTCGGCAAGTAGATTTTAGTGGGGTCCAGTCCAAACTGTCATTTTTTTATCGAGGTCCAGAAATAGACTGATAATGATTAAGTAGGTACGATTTATTATTTTGCTTTCAATTTAAATTATTATATAGGACATAGTACGTAAAATTAATGCGATTAATTACACCCACGGTCTTTAACCCGTTTTTTATAGTTCACAAGGGGAACAGCAAATGCGAAGTGTGTCTTCAAGGTGGGCGTCCGTTAATCTCTAACGATATTTTTTCTATAAAAAAAACATTTTTGATAAAAATATTCGCATACATATGTCGAGCCAAACATAGTGGCCAAATTGGTAGTTCATTCAATTTTCATGCAATTTTCATACTTCTCTGAATCACGTTTACCCCAAAATTCTTCAGCGGATGTAGTTTTTTACATTTTGCAAGGAAACATCTTTTAGCAAGCCAATTATCTCCATTTGAAGTGAAGATCTTTTCAAGTCTAATCAAAGCATGTGTCTGTAGGCCACCTAAATAATCAAATCACAACAGTTATATGTAAACAGGTCACGTACGTTACTTGTAAAATAGGTACTACTCGTAGGTAACCAGAATAATTACTTAAGTTTCTACGTAGTTTTCAAACGTATGAACATAGGACTTGTAATATGAAAATATTATTTAAATTAATATGTTTACAATATATGGCGGTCCGAGTTCCGCAGACGGACCACGGTCCGCCTGTTGCTGACCGCTGTTCTAGAATATTAAAAACCAATGCAAAAGTAGAACACTAACACCTCTTGATGTTTTTTGACAGACTTGTTATTTCGTTTCCATGGCAACCGTTCCTTTCAGTGAGTTATCAACATTTTCCAGTTTTCCAGTGGAAACATATAATTTTCCGGGATAAAAAGTATCCCATGTTTTATTCCAGGGTATAAGCTATCTCCGTTCCAAATTTTATCAAAATCAGTCCGGCAGTTATCGCGTTAAAACTCCCCAAACAAACAAACAAATAAACAAACAGACAACGTTTCACTTTTATATATTGGTATGGATGGATTGTTGACAAATGAGCCAAAACTGTTTTTTGTTTCTCTTTCTGTATCTTGGCCGCGCATCACGCCGAAACTACTGAATGAATTTAAATGAAACATGGTACGATTTGAGTTCATACTATGATTTAGGACATTGGATACTTTTCATCCCGAAAAATTAAAGAGTTCTCGCTGGATAGTAATTGAAAGTTATTTAAAAGAACACGTTTCTCGCTGAAACTACTGCACGGATTTTGAAGCAATTTGGCACATTTATAGTTAATATGATAGGTGAAAATTGAGGATACTTTTTATACCCAAAATATAATAGGTTCCTGCAGGTTTTGGGTCCAAATTCTGTAAATTGAAGATATTTAGTTGGAAGCTGTTTTATATTCATACTGAAGCCAAAACAGTACTAGTTTTTCATTTTTGTCTGTTGTCTGTCCGTCTGTCTCTTGAACGCGCATCACGTCGAAACTACTGAATGAATTCAAATAAAACTTGGCCTGATTTGAGTTCATACTACGAGGTAGGACATTGAATACTTTTCATTCCGGTAAATTAAATGGTTTACGCAAGTATGTTAGTTGGAGTTGGTATTCATGTTTTACGGTTTATAGTTACTTCTGTAGTGCACCTCTAGGATACTTAAGGAACATTCCTCCAAATTTCAAATACCTAGGTCCACCGGTTTAGGCTGAGCGTTGTCTGTCAGTCAGTCAGTAAGTCAGTCAGGCAGTCAGTCAGTCAGGCAATCAGTCAGTCAGTAGGTATTTCACGGTACTGTTTTATAGGCATGATTAAAATAATTTAATAAAACACATATTTTTATTATTCTGCCCAATAGTGAAGGGCATCTATACTTATAATAAAGCAGGTATCTAGGGTACTAAAAATAAGCTACTGAACAAGAATATAACATTTTTTAAATTCGTGTCTGGATGTTTGTCTTTTAGTCTGTTTATTTGTATGTTTGTTCACGCATCACGTAAAAACAACTGGACCGATTGCGATGCGGTTATAACTTTTGGATAGCTTAGGGTTTGACTTAAGAACTGGTTTACTTGGTATCACAATCCGATGAGTAGAAGCCGAGCAATCGACAAAAACGTTATGACGGCTGAATGAATTTTGGTCAAATGTTGGTATATTGATATTGTTATGCCGGTCGATTCTTAGAAAAACAGTAGGTAACAAGAAAACGCGGTCGGATGACGCAATACCTACATCTACAAGAACCTTCTGGAACACACCAGTGGAGCGTAGGTATATAAAGAAGTTTCCAGAGCGCGCGGTAGGTATATACCTACGGGCGCGGAAATAATCGCGGAATAAATAGGGCGCGCATCGGCTGCCTGGGACAGTATTGACTTGGCTTTCGGAACGAAACGATCAAAGTGGTTCGAAGCGAGTATTCAGTGATAATTGATTAGTGTGTACAGTTAAGTTAATAAGTGCTTGAGTGTTATTTGATGATTTAATTTACTTTTTTGGTTTTTCGAATAAAGGTGTTTGTTTTTGGTGTAATTGGCGTACATTAATTTTATCCGAACCCCAGCTCGTAACAGTATTTTAGGTCTTGGAATAGTACAATAGTATTCTTTTAAGGCCACGCGTGCGAAGCCGCGGGCACAGCTAGTCAGTAATAAGAGAATCCACGCAATAAGTGAAGTTAAATTATAGGGCAGAAACAAACGACGGGAGTGCATCCAGTATTTCTCAAATCCTCAACACATCCTCAATCCTCATTTCATCTCCTGAACACAAAATAATTAGTATTACAAGTTGGAAGTGCAGTTGTCTTCATTCTTTTCCAAATTAGGAGGTTTGTAGTGACCGAAAATGTGTTTTTGACGAGCTAAGAATGGGCTAGCATGTTTTGAACAAATTTTCTATTTTTCTGGCCTTAATATAAAGGCTTAAAGCAATAGTTTATTTTTTGCAAATGTGTTATTAAATTGTATAAGTTTAATTTGGGGAGCAAAAGGGAACGCTCCCAATGCATCGAGCGTTTCTATAATCCAACTCATTACATCGCCTAAGAGCAGCTGTCTTTATCATCTTTTATAATTGCATTCTAAAAGCTATGAGGGATGTCTATTTAAAGGCATCCTAATGTTCTAGGATTTAAAACATTAATTAGGTGTACTTTTGCGGGGACTAAACTAGACAAACAAAGTGATCTACCTCAACCGGTACGCATTTATGTAATTGCCCAACGGTGGAATTACTTTTTTGCCTCAAGCTCCTTTCTCGGGACTTGGACATAAGCCAAATATTTGCAAAACAAAACAGCCAACTTTCCCAATAAAAACCTGAAAACAAACCATTTTGTTGCACACCCTCAATTTCACCAATACAAAGGGAAACCTTGTGTCGGTGGACTTCAGTCACTTCCCCACACCTTAACTATTCATGTGCGGACTCTGAGGGGCTCTGAGGGACGAGTTTGGTTATTGTGAATTTTTAAGCTTCAGGGATTTGTGTCGATTGGAAGATGGATTGGAGATCTCTCGCCAGGTATCGAGTATGAAATATACAGCGGTGTTGTCTGTCGGAAATTGGACGTATGAAGATCGATGTTTCGTTGGTTTATTCATGGCTTGGTGAGGTATATTCAGAAATGCGAAGGTCAGTGTTGATATCTAGATCGCTTGTAGAGTAATGTGGGACGACAAGGACTTTGTCTCATTAAGACGCGAATAAAATTATGTAAGTTCTTAATTAATTAACTTAATTAAAAAAACATTAAAAACATGAGCTTTTATGCATTAGCCATGTCATGGTGAAAAGAACGGGCTATCACAATTAAATGCATGTACAACATTTCGCGTATACAACAGTCCCTAGTCTAGTCAGGAGCCAACCCGGAGTGCTTCAACCATGTCATGGTGAAACTTAAACCCGGCTATCATAATAAAATGCGTGCACAAAATGTATTGTCTGTGAGAAAGTTCCTTTATCTGGAGCTTATCCTGAAAACCGAATCGCGATGGTCCAGTAGTTTTTACGTGATGCGTCAACAGACACATAAAAGTATGAGTAAGCTCAAAATTTTGGCGCTATTATATCAGCTCAAACTATACACGGATGCGGAAATCGAACCGGCATCCTCTGTATTTAAGAACCACCTCGATCAACACTAAAGTTTAAGCCTTTTAGTGACTCCACTCTGTCGCTGCAGGTTTTACTTCCCAAAATATTAATAAAACATTAAAATTACATCACACGTTGACGTTTAATTTAAACCACTTAACCGGATATTGATCAAAACCCACTGTTTTTCAACTGTGAAACCACTATGGCGGTTTTTCGACACAATATCGCGAGTGCTGGTGACTAAAACAACAATCCGACACATAATTTGACACACACACAACCGTTTTAATTACAGCCAAAAGCTGCAGGACTATGTAAACGATGTGGTCTAGTGGTCCAAGTGTAAAACCACTAGAAATACCACAAAACTAAACTATTTTAGTTTAATTTGAGTTGAGAAAGGGAAAAGAGACATCGACCTTGTTGAGCTGTGTATGGTCCTGTTACAGATTAAGTAATGGGATTGTTCTCCCCCGTAAAATATGTCGAATTTTGTCTAATCCAAAGAAGTTGAATTAAGCTTACTGGCGTCATCATCATCAGCCTATATCAGTCCACTGCTGGACGTAGGCCTCTCCCAATGAACGCCACTGAGCCCGACCTTCGGCTTTTCTCATACAGTCGCTGCCAGCTGTCTTTCGCAAGTCGTCTCTCCACCTGGCCGGCGGGCGTCCCACACTACGCTTGCCTAAACGTGGTCTTCACTCTAAAACTTGATTTCCTCAACGGTTGTAGGTTCTGCGAGAGATGTGACCAGCCCTTGCCACTTCAGCTTGCTTATTCTCTGGGCTGTGTCGGTTACTGGCGTAAAAGTCTTATAATATTAATCAAAGTGTAATTATACTAATCTACGAATAATATTTAAAGTCATCGTTTCACTTAGGTCGTTGTCGATAAAAGTGGCATAAATAAGTACTAATTTAAGAACCTTAACATGCGATGTTTAAGTTTCACTTTGAGTTTCTCTGCTATTTTAAGGTTAACCATTGTCTGATAGCATCTATCTTAAAGTCTGTGATACCTACTTTCAAAATTATAAAAGTAAATACGAAAGCTAAGAGCTCGCGCATTGAGAAGTGCTCCCAGGGGCACTCATTAATTCCCATTCTAATTGCTAATTAACTCAAGTAGTAACGATGCTTCAGCGTGTACAGTGCCTCATTAATTTACTTCTGGGACGCGAGATTCATTCTAATATCGGTTTAAATTAAATAAGTTAAAAACGCTGCGTTCGGCCAGACAGAAATTCTCCATCCTCTGTCACTACAAGTATAGATAGATAGATTAACTCTTTATTGACACCAAGAAAATAAAAGGATACAGACACATACTTTGATTATAGGTACAATGGGTGGTATTATCGCTAAAAGTGATCTCTGCCAGACAAAGTTTGGATGGACAGAAATTATTGAATATCTTTTACTGTCAACGTTAAGAATTGAAATGTTATCTCGATTTGACATATATCCAGACCAGATCACAAGGCAAATAACGATTAGCTTTTTTTTACTGCATTCGTTAGAAGCGAAAGTCTGAAAAAAACAGGATGCGAAAAAACGCCTTGTCTAGATAATTTCCTTTTCGAGTTTTTTCGTACAGAAAATGGGCTAGTAGTGTTTTAAGTACTAAAAGCACGGTTATTTTCGAAATGCTGTACATCCGGGCTTAAAGCGAGTCGGTGATGCGGGCAAGCTATCTCGTCCGCGCACTCTCCCTGTACGTGCACAGTCAACAAACAGAAAGTAAACTTTGAAGAAACTCCCTGCGTTTAACTACAGACTACCTAGACGTGACTACAAGTTTTGTTTTTACTCGACTGCACGGAGGGTTATGTGTTTGGGTATGTTTGTTTGTACGTTTCCTAGGCGCGTCCTATAACCTAAACGGCTTGATGGATTTTGATAATTGAGGTATCATTGATCACGAGAGTGCTATAGGACATATGAGGCGAACAGCGCCACAGTAGCCTATCATTTTGAGATACAATAGAAATCAATTGTGTCTAAAAATGATAAGCCACCTGGTTCTTCTTGATCACGAGAGTGCTATAGGAAAACTAATATGGCGGTTTACAGCTGCCATATTGTATTTCCGACAGAACAAAAATAGACCAAAACCTATTGAGTGAGGTATCAAAATGAAGGTCTTAAAAAAACCATTTCATAAATATATAAATCTTATAACTAAACAGTACCAATTGTCTGTTCTTACAAAATTTTCTATTATAGATTATTCAAGTTAATGTAAATACTGTTGTCTAATGTTGCAATTGCAACTATTAAAGTAAAGTAAAATATGTAATTAAAAAATAATCATTAAATTTATATAAATACTAGCTGCACCCCGCGGTTTAATTCGCGTGCATTTTTCCGTTTTTTTCAGGAACCATGCATTTTTTCAGGATAATAAATTGCGTTTGTGTTAGTTCAGGGTGTAAGTTACCTCCATACCCAATTTCAATGAGCGTGAAGAAGTAACAAACATACACACACACACACCACTCTTACATACGAGTACATACAAACTTTCCCCTTTATAATATTAGTGTGATTATTTTTACGGGCGGTCAGCTCGTATTCAATAATTTTGTTCGCAGTCGGGTTTTTTGAATTTTATTGACCGAGCGTGCGCAAAGCGCGAGCGAAGCGTCTCCGTTTCAGCTTGGGCAAAAATGCTTTCGTATGTCCGGCTGTCCGCCGTCCGCCTATCTATCCGGATCTCTGTTCTCCTCTACAGGTCGCATTTCTTAACCGATCTAGACGAAACTCGGTATACAGGTTAAACAAATTTTTAGTTTTTTTTGTCATCAGGGATTTTTGATTTCAGTAGCCCCCTTTTTGCCCAAAACTACTGAATATCTCCGCCTTATTCGATCCGATTTCGATGTTTTTTTTTTATTTGAAAGGTAACTTTATATTGTTCTCATAAAAAAATTGGTGAAGATGTAATTAGGATCTTCAGCGTGATGATCGGAATAGATGCTCAAATTGCTCACTTTTAATTTCTACCAGCGGAATCAGCCCTTTATCTACTAGGTAGGGATTAATGGAGCACCTTGGTTATTAGTGTTAGTTTCACAATATGGTAACTAGATGGCGCTACTATGCACCGCTAGATTGTTTGGAAAAAGTTTTTACTCGCGAGGTCTACAGCTCACAGAGCCACAAGTTTTTTTAACCAAAATTATTGACATATGGTTCCCATTTTAACAAATGTCTCTCAGCTTTTTGTTTTAAGGTGCGCGGTGAAAATTTAAGACAGACTAGCGAGGTCTGCAGCTCACAGAGCTACTATTGATCTCGTAAAGAAGTGCAGTGAATTTCAAAATTATGGTTCCATCCACGAAGACACCGATATAGTATCGGTCGATCTTAGATAGACCACATATTATTATATATGAGATATTCCAATATTTAAATACATTTACGACAATTCACACAAATTACCTAACTGGGACACCCTGTGCTACCTCACTGATTGAACTTTTTTTTTGCAACTAACCGTACTACTTTTATTGCATATCTGATTATCGTAAAATTAGTCCGCTCCTCAACACTAACTGTGGCTTATGTGACAAATGAACTGCTATGCTCTTGCGTAATTAATGAAACCTCTACTTTATATGGTAATTTTAAATTAAGTGCAGTATGCGGTCAGAAAGCCTCGGTTGTCTGTTTTTAATCAATAACTGAACTGACCGGGCTGTTAAGGAGCTGCAGTGACGTGTTTTATTTTAAACACACCTTTATTCTTTATTTTAAACCTTTTGTTTAACTTAAAATATGATATTTTAGAGAAACTACAACTATTTTGATAGCTCCAGAATTCCATATAGACAAAAGACCCTAACTATCCAACAATTAATTGCCTCCGACGAAATTTTAGGCTTAATCTTGCTCAAATCATGGAGATGGAAAAGCTGACTGTGACCTAAAAAGAAAACGAAAAGACCAAGAGCCAGACGCGTTGGTATCCATCATCATCAGCCTATACTTATCCACTGATGGACGTATGCTTCTCCCAATACACATCACTGAGCGCGGTCTTCAGTTTGCATCCAGTTTCTGCCAGCCGCTTTTCGCAGATCGTCACTCCACCTGGCCACTGGGCGTCTCCCCTCTTCACAATCGGCGATTATAGTCAATTATATGCGAGCACGATCGTGTGGAGGGCTAACTCGCTTGTAGTTGCCGATCATTACCTATAATCGCAATAGTGATCGCGGCGATCGGTGACATGTCGGTTTTTCGGGCACGCATCAAAGGAAATTCGCGTGAAAATGTGTGCGCGTGCCCACGCGATCGCCAATCATTCATTTACCGAATCATTCATTCATGTGGCGTTGTTTTTATTTGATTCCTTTATTTAGTGCGAGTGCAATATATTGGTAGCGATTCGGACATCCCCTGAACTAAACTTAATTTCTTTAAATGTAATTTAAACCTTGTTGGATTCGTAACAAGGTATTTTTTCCCCTGGCATCTAAGCCTCACTGACTAAACTATCACTAAAGCCTGTCAGCGTAAAATCAACTTTGTTTCCACGCGGCGAGAGTCCCGATTTTTCCAAACGCTGTCTCAAAACGTGTCCGAATTTATCCAAACGCTGTTAGACAGCGTCTTAAAAATCTGTTTTAATTACGTTATTTTAAGCGGTGCAGCTTAAATTGACGTAAGTTTAGAATATATGCCAGGGGCAAAAAGACCTTGTTACAAAGTCGCCAAGGTTTAAATTACATTTGAAGAAATTTAGTATCATTTAGTTTAAAGAGTAAAATGACCAAATTACTGCCATACTGGATGGTCGAATGAAGAAACATTCAAGTTCATAGAACTTTATCAGAACCACCCACGAATATGGAATCCCAAAATTATCAAACATATTAATTATTAAAATTATAATTATTATATTATTAATAAAAGTTTACTTATTAAATTGTATAGGTACATGTTTAAAAAATACCACCATCTTCTCTTCTTCCATTTTTCACAATTATGTTAAAATTATTGTATACTGAAATTAAATGAATGGTAACAGCAGCTATAAAATCAATGATTGCCTATGCGCGGTCTCCACTCGCGAACTCGTCTACTGCCACTTCAGCTTTTTTATCCTTAGAGCTATGGCGGTACGAACTTATTCGATCCGACAAAATTGCCTAATATGCCGTTTGTGATAACACGCGGGTTGGTGCAGTTTTCCCGCTTATTGCTGTTCACGCGTCAGCAGAGCAGAGACTTATAGCCGAGTAATCCCGGCTTATAGCGCTGCGGTGGTATTGCTGTGCTTATATACTTTGTGCACCACAACGTCTAGAATTTTACAGCTGACTTGCCTTGGAAAATCTGTATGTACGAGTACCAGTACTCACGCATTCTCCAATTGCAATAATTATTTTTGTAAAATTTTAGTTATCTTTCAACTTAGAGAATAGTTCAAGTTTCATCAAAATCCGTTCAGTAGGTAGTTTAAAAGATATGGACTGTTAACTGTTTACAGTACTTAGTTTTCCTAGGCCTACTTTAACGAAAATAAAAAGTAAGCAAAAAATAAATTAAAAAAAAACGACTTCTAATCATATAAAATTTAAAAGAAAGAAATAATTGATTTTTTTGAGGTATGTGTCAGGTAAGTGCCTTCTTACTTTAGTCGGTTTGGGCGTAGCAGAGACCTCAATAAATTTGAATTATTGACCGAGCGAGCGCGAAGCGCGAGCGAAGAGTCTCCGTTTCAGCTTGGGCAAAAATGCTTTCGTATGTCCGGATCTCTGTTCTCCTCTCAGGTCGCATTTCTCAACCAATCTAGACGAAACTTGGTATGCAGGATAAAGGAAATTTAGAAGAAAAAAAAACGGGAATTTTTGATTTGAGACTTTCCCAAAAAAGAGGCAAAAAGGGGCTACTGAATATCTCCGGCCTCCGCCTTATTAGATCTGATTTCGATGGTACTTTCTTATTTGAAAGGTTTGAGAAAAAAATATATGAGAAGATCTGAGGAGGATCTTCGGCTTCACGCCGAGCAGAATAGCTCCTCATAATGCAGTAAATTGCTCACTTTTAGGTGTCTACCAGTGGAATAAGCATCTTGGTTATTAATGTTAGTTTTACAATAAGGTTACTAGATGGCGCTACTGTGCACCGCTAGATTGCAAAAAAGTTTGTACACGCGAGATCTACAGCTCACAGAGCCACTAATTTATTTCTTTTAAGTTTTATACGATTTAAAGTAGTTGTTTTTTTAATTCATGTTCATCCACCATTGCCATCGCTGGCCATAGTGAAATAGCGCCGTATTTCAGTCCCACTTCTGGATTGCTTTGCAATTATTATAGATAGACGGTTATCATCACGCAAACGATCTGTCCAACTCGTAAATTAGTTTAAAAAAATCTAGTGACTTGCCATGGCTTCGCAGGATTAGTTATGGGTTTCTCTTTATTTGTACACGATTCTACTACTGTTTTGATTGACTAATTTGAACAATAACTAGCTTAAAAGCTATAAAACAAAGAGCTTTTGCCAATAAATTTTATACTGTTAGAATGTGCTTATCAAAGCCTTCAAATTTGATACCCATATTGTAAATTACAAAGTTATTTTTTTCCCCTTCTAAATCTGTTCAGGCATTTAAAATTTATGGTGGAATAAAGAAACTCATATACATACATATATGTTACATGAATGCTAAAAACAATACACTCCTTGTTTGGGCAGTCGTGTAAAAAACGGTTATTGTTGCTTAAATATAATAGTTAGACATATAGCCCCGCGGACTGTTGTGTGGGTAACGTAAGTAGGTACTATTAAAAATGTACCTACCTACATTGTTTTATGTATCACTAGTGACTCGCCCCGGTTTCGCACGGGTAGCGCTCACACCGCGGCTATATTCTTACTTTTAGCATTTTTATACCTGTCGTAATTTCAATTTAAAAAAAACATTGGTTGCAGTGCTTTTTGACCATAGACAACTGAATTATTACTCATGTACTTGACAGACTTGTTATTATTTCGTTCCACGGCAAAATGTCATTCCGTTCCTTAAACAGTGAATAATCGTAATTTTTGCAAATTTTTAATACCTTGGGCTTATTGCAAGTATAGAAGTTAATTTCGGACATGTTACTCGCTATAATATAACTTTCTATGGGTAAAATAATCTTTAATAAGAATAAGAATAATTTATTTTCATAAAATGGAGTACATATCAGATGTTAGGTAATTATTAAATTCGATCTTACACATTTTGCCAATAAAATAGCATGCAAAACTTATATTAGGTAATAATCATTTGACATTTATTTAAATTTCATTTTTTACATGCATCATGCAAAAAAGAAATATGCACCAATAAATTAATTCCAAAAAATTAAGTTATTTGTATGTTAAATAATCATTAATAGAATAAAAACAGTGATCCGGCAACCAGACCTTTAGCCTTTTGTGGTAATTTGTTGAATATTTGTATTGACATTGCATAACTAGATTTTGCCTAAAGTGCAGTTATGTGAGCATAACTATTCACTAATCTCTCTTTATTCCTTGTATTTCGAGGATACAGCTCATGTGCTTTGGTGTACATATCACTATACTGTTTAACAAAACAAGAAATGTCATAAATATACTGACTCGGCAGCGGCAATACATTTAATTGCTTGAAAAGCCTGCACGAGTCTAAAGGAGCTGCTCCACAAACAACTCTTATGCTTTTTTTTTGGAGCGATAAATGCTCTTGAGGAATCAGTACCCAAATTATTAGTCCATACTTTAAAAGTGAACTTATGTATCCATGGTATGCTACTAAAGATGTCTCTTTATTAGACGTTTTACGTAAACGATTTAATACATAGACATAACTATTTATTTGTTTACAAATTTTATCTATTTGCTGCTTCCAGTTTAATTCGTTGTCTAATACTAATACTAAAAACGACACCTTACTTGCCCCTTCAATAACTTGTCCGTTATGGTTTACATTAATATTAAGTTTATTGAAATTCATATAATGTGTTTTAGATAAGTTGATTTTTAAATTATTTATGTCCAGCCAATTTACTACAGAATTAATTGTATTATGAATGTCAAGAATATGATTATTAATATAATTGACATTTTATTTTGTAGTTACTATTATCGAAATGTCATCAGCGAATAATACAGATTTATACACAAATATGCTCATAATGTCGTTAATATATAATAAAAATAATAGCGGACCTACTAGACACTACCTTGGGGTACGCCATACCCATTTATTTTGAAACTTGATCTTGAATTATTAACCATTTTTGTACTGTTTATCGACATAACTTCAACACATTGCTGTCTGTTGTGACGATAAGATTTAATCCATTCATATGCATTCCCTGTGATACCATAATGATGAAGTTTATGTAGTACCCTAGACCATTTCTTTTTACGTTATCTTCTTTGTACAGACTTTTTCGTTCTTATTGCTTTATTATAAGAATATAAATAGATACAAGCCATATCCCACCACTCATGCCACCAGCTTAGGGTACAGTCCCATAAATTGTGTAAAAGTAGTCTATGTGACACACAGTCAATAGCTTTTGTCATGTCAAAGAATAATGCTGATGTCAAATATTTGCTATCTAAATTTTTTACTATGTCATTTACTAGAATAAAAGCTGCTAATGTCGTAGATTTATTTTTTTGAAAGCCCTTTTGTTCTTGGGGTATTATTCTGTGTTTAAGGAAGTAATCGTACAATCTTTTATGCATTACCTTTTCATAGATCTTAGAGAAAACTGGTATCAAAGCAATGGGTCGGTAGTTACCCAAGTTGTCTCTGTCACCTTTTTTTGTAAAGAGGCTTTATTATAGCTCTTTTTAAGTTTTCAGGCAAAAAGCCATGCTCAAATGAGAGATCTATTAGGAATGCTAGGATATCACTTAGTTCTTCTTTACAATATTTGAGTACTTTAGTGGCAATGCCATCTTCTCCTTCTGCATTTGTATTTCTGAGACACACTATGATGTTTTTTATTTCCGTTGCAGACACAGGACTTACGAAAATTGAACTCGAAACACTATTTGTGTTCATTTTATAAGCTATGGTCCCATCATTACTTTCATTAGTTTCATCAATAAAAAAAATATTAAATAAGTTAGCTATTTGTGCCGGGTGTGTTTCAGTTTTCTCATCTAGTTTTATGTTTTCAATAAACTGAGGGGGGTGTAGAGATTTATCTTTAATTAAATTCCATGAACGTTTGCACAAGTTTTTGCTTTTTTTAATTAATTCACTATTCTTTGCTTTTTGTGCTCCTACTATACATTTTCCTTAAATCTTTGAGTAATTCGTATAACAAATTTTGGATTGTTTGGTTTTATCTTTGTAATATTTTAAGCGCAAAATCGCTTTTTTCTACAGCTTGTTTGAAGCCCTTTTGTAAGCCATTTAATATTTCTTACTGATTGCATTTTTATTCTTCGTTTGGGCAAGCATATTCAAAATAACATTTTAATGGAAAATATTCAAAGCCAAATCAGGATTTTCACTTTGATATATATCCATAAAAGATAGTCCACTAACAGTTTTCCTAAACATTTCTAGGTTTTCATTTGAATAATCTTTCTTAAGTACCACGCTCTCATATTTTTTTTAATGTAATGACTTACCACGGGATTGTGGTGCCTCATTAAAATTACAATCTAGCCTTAAGACTAATAAGTAATTTTACTTTAACCTAAGCTGCTAAGTAGAGTATAAACTAAGAATGTGTCCAATAACACTTTTCTTAATGTCACTATTTAAGGGGAAGACACTTTGTTCTTGTGTTTATTTGATTTGCACTAATTGATACTACATTGTCACTATGATTTCACTAAACTAACTCAAATGGTTTTGTCCGTTTGAGTCTTCTCACGATGCCCGTGTTGTCGAGGAGCTGGATAGCCTCGACGTTCACATGATGATGAAACCTTCGTTCGTGAGCTTCGGCAACTTTTTTAAAATGTTCTCATGGGTTCTGTTTTTTTACTTTCGATAATTTTCAAAATTTGTCCTGTCTCATGATCAGAAAGTACCAAAGGTAGAACTATCCCTACGGCAACTTCTACGTTACTGATGATAAGATCTGAACATGCTTGTCGACTGGTTGGTGTAGTAATGTGCATTTTTAATTGATAGTTGCTTAGGATTTCTAATAGTTTTTATGTATATTTGTTTGATTTTAAAATATCTGTTTAAATCACCAGCTACCACGATCCTTTTTTAGTATTTTTTAATAAAGTATTCGAATTTATTAAGGAATAAATTTATGTCAGACTGTGGAGTTCTGTATATACATATTGTTATAATTTTGTACTTTGTAAGTTCAATACCACAACATTCGAACGTATTTATTGTATCTAAGCTTTTAACAAAATTTACCTCATTATAAGCAAGACCTTTTTTTTAATAAAACACATGAACCACTTCTTTTAGCATCTCTCGAAAAGAACGACACTAGATCATAGTTTATTAGTATAAAAATCGTTTATCCATTAAACGCTTTGGCCGGCGGCTTCGACCGAGCGGACTACAGTTTATCGCGAAAAAAAGCATCCTGTGTTCTTCTAGGATATTAAAAACCAATGCGAAAGTATAGGACCGGTGCTCTTGATGCCGGTTGCCATGGAAACAAGCGGGTAATCAACATTTTCAAGTTTTCCCGTGGAAACTTACCATTTTCCGGTATTAAAAGTATCCTATGTTTTATGCCAGGGTATAAGCTATCTCCATTCCAAATTTCATCACAATCCGTCCATCAGTTATCACTTGAAAGTTCCCCAGACAAACTAACAAACAGACAACGTTTCATTTTTATATATTGGTGTGGATACGTCTAGGCAAACGTAGTATGGGACGCCCTGTGGCCAGGTGGAGTGACGACCTGCGAAAAGCGGCTGGCAGAAAATGGATGAGGGGAGCAGAAGACCGAGCTCAGTGGCATGCATTAGGAGAGGTCTACATCCAGCAGTGGACAAATATAAGCTGATGATGATCCATTACAAACAAACATACACAAAATGAAATCTTTTCTCTTTATAATATCAGTGTAGATAAGTTAATCAAAAAACGTTTTAAAAGCCATGGTGAGACTTAGAACGGCCTATACTATTACATGCGTATACAACATAGCGTGTCTGTGCTGTTAACCGTTGAGGAGTTGTCAAAGGCATGACATGGTAAACTTAAAACTGGCTATCGTAATATAATGCGTACACGGAATTTCGTGTCTCTGCTGTTAACCGTTGAAGAGTTCCTTTATCTGGAGCTAATACTGGATGTCGATTCAGGTCAAGCTTACCATAAAAATGCATTGTCATCGGGACTGAACCAACATATAAAAATTCAACTCCATAGGATAAGAGGAAGTGTTACTAATTCAGCTTGCAAGATTTGACCTAAACAAACATACATGACATTGCAAGTGAAATAAAAGCTTTTAAAATATATCTTATTCTATGTTAATCCGTATCAGATTTTAATTCAAAACAAACGCTGCAAATATAAAATAAGCTGCACGTTTTTTATCCCTTGGATGAAACTCCGCTCACTACAACTCCGGACGTGACACTCCCCGAAATCCCAGATTTAAGCCGGGATTCTGCACGGAAATGACGTTTCAATATGTGTAACTGTGACACACTTGGGAGTAATGTTGTCATTTTCCTTTATTATGTGCCAAGTGATGAATTTTACTCCCAATAGCTACTATGCCCAAACTGTAGTGAAGCTAAAAAGTATTGTGCGGTGTTATAGAAAGCGGAAAACAAGTAACTAGAAAATATAGAAGTCTAGACAAAAAATGTTCCTTAAATATGTGTCCAAATAATCGGGTTGGCACGTTTACTATCTTATTTGAACACATGTGTTCGAGCGCCTCGATTGCTGAAGGCTGAAAGAGCTTTCTCTGTCTACATTTTTATTTACAACTGAGTGTTTAGACGAGTTTATTGTTCGTCTGATGCCTGCGTAAAATATTTGCATTGTTAGAGACAAATTTTGATTGCAAAATCTTGCACGTCAATGCATTGCGCTGGTCACCCTGAGATATTGGTTTGTAAGTCTGACATGTCTAGTAATTTCGCTAAACTTACAACTGCCTCAAACGTGTGGTAAAAAAACATTAAATTATGTACATTCAAAAGTTCGGACTAAAATGCTTGATCACATATTCATTCATATTTTTTTTTCTGTACTGTAATATGTTGTTGCGGCGGCGATTTAATCGTCCGGATCGCTGAAGATTTCTCGAAGTTGAAAAACAGGTTACCTCTTATTGCAGCTGTATGTTTTTATCTCATAGTCACAGAATAAATAATGGGTTTCTTATGAAGTACCTACATAGTAATTGTGTGTTAACTTAAAGTGAGCAATATCGCGAGGTTGGATTTTATAGAAGTACAAAAATATGTTAATATACACCGTCGCATATTTTAAACAGCAAAAATGCCGAAAAGGCTAAAATATTCTAGAAATCACCTCGCCGAAAAGCGCGACCGCGTTGAATGATACGTATCGGTTTTAAAAAAGGAATTTTGCGGCCCATTGCATTTTATTTTGCTTCGGAATACCAACCACAACCACAGTACAGAAGATACAAAATCAAAGTATATACCTGCTGGCGTCTCGCCCGTCTTCGCACGGGTTGCTATGGGTTTCTCTAAATATTTCTTTATTCAAAATTTCGATTCTACCCATGTTTTGATTAACTAATTTGAACAAAAAACGTTTATTGTTACTTAACTATAAAAGTTAGACATAATAGTCGCACGCATAAATGTAGTACATTATTTTATGTACGCATGACAAAATAATGACTTTTTTTTTTAAAGTTAGAGAAACTTTTTGAAAAATAAAGTATAGCCTATGTTACTCCCTGATGATGTAGCTTACTAGAGGTGAAAGTTTTTTTTTTGAGTTTAGCTATTACATATAAACACACATACAAATATATATAAAAACAAATCTTTCCTCATTATAATATTAGTGTAGACAACGAGTCACTTAAATTTAGACAAAGGCCTATTTCAGAAGAGTGCTGTTTCTCTATTACTTATGATGCACCCATATTGGCTTGTATATATGACTTACTCCTACTAAACTGTCTTATGAAGTCAGCGGTCATAAAGATTAACTATAAATAAAATAATTAACAAAATATTCCTCTTTTTACAGGTATGGAACCCAATAATTGGAGCTGCGACTATATGGGCTTTACTAAAAGCTATGATGTATCTGATTAGGTACGTATTTTGTCTGCTTGTTTAGAACGAGTATGTACCACGTGCATTAACAGTTAATCTTTGTCTAAACTGTAATCAAATAAAGGCGCAATGAACTTATAACCGTGTAATAGTTTATTTCTATAGTGTTAATCTAACGTGAGCTCAAATTAGCCTTACGAGACTGATTCCCTGAACTCACTAACCTTTATACGTAAGTTAAAGCAGTACTACGAGTCTTCACACTTAAAAGGCACGACTCAGTGTTAACATTTACTTGTATGTTTGTACACGTGACTAATCTGTATAGCAGCATCCATCCAAACTTAACCCGCTGAATCTCGCTACACCATGGATACATGAGATACGAGTATGTTCGGGTTTACAAACGATACGTTATTGTCAATTACACGGCGTGCGGCACCTACAGTTGGTTGATTGAATTTACCATATTTCACCGAATTATAATACTTATAATAGCAAATGAAAATGTTTGATGATTTCTATGTGGTTCAGTACAGGTAATGCAAGACAACTCAGTATTGCCACCAGAATGTAGGCTAGTTATCCTCGAAACAAATCTCACTGTCATTATCATCACATACCATTTAATTTTCTTCCAGTTTGGAGGTTATTTCCGAATGGCGCAAGGAAAAAGACATAGACATAGCTTTACTTATGGCAAAAAACAAGTACACAAAATAAAAACATTAATGAAATAAGTTAGTAGTTAGTAAAAAGAAAAAAAAAGAAAGAAAAAAAAAACAGGCATAATTATATCTAGCAGTGGGTAGAGAGAACCTGATGATGGGGTTATTTCCATCCAAGACGAACAAATCTGGACGGAACAAAAATATATTAGACGTTATGGATGAACAAAAAACGCTACGGCCGCGAAACAAATGTTTTCTTCTAAACAAGTCTGTTTGACGATTCCATTATTCCATGAATAGACTGAACTCCCGAAATTTAAAGCATGTACAAATTCATTCCGGAAAACAAGGATTTCTTTACATTGGCTACCAGAATCCTAAAGAGCACCTTATGGCTCCAAAATGGCACATCAAAGCATCATCAAAGATTCGAAAGGGCTTAGAGACGAGGCAACTAATTGTTTCAGTGCCGAGAAAACAATTTGTTCCATTAAAGGGTTCGCCAGCATTGTTTTGGTAAAGAATAAATATTGTTCTTGAGACCCTGATCACAGAATAAATAATCCGGGATAGATGAGGTGTGCAGTGATTCGGAGAAAGTAGCGATTAGTAAAACGAATCTCAAATAACAATTCAATTTAAAGCCCCATTAACGTATGTTTTTACCCAAATACGGCGCAGAGCAAGGGAATAATGGTAAGGAGTATTTTTTATATGTTATGTATGTGGGTATGTGGATGTTCCACCATAGAGTCGCCCCTATTGGTCCGATTTTGACAAGCGAGGTATCAATAGATTGGTCTTTATTCATAGGTTATATTTATCCGACCGTAGTCGGGGGGTCTTTGAACTTGTCTTGTTTAGAATGCTAACATTAAACTTTAAATCATCATCATTACTTTCTTCATTAATTATGATATTAACCGGTTTGTAACTAACGGAACACTCAAACCATCCACCTGGGATTTTGTTACTATCAGACAACCAGAGGTCTACCTGGGTGGCCAGTTAGCAAAACTTGATCTTATCAGACCACCAGCTTTCCACCTGGATAGTCGATTAGAAATCGGCTGGTGCTCATGTTTTAGTGTCGAAATTTCGACCTTGGTTTCGAGGTATCCGAGCCTCTTCGACAGGAAGTTTCCAACGCCCTCCTTTTTTAAACCTTGATTCGTAGCTGTTTAATATAATTTCTTTATATCTATCTATATTTATATATACTTATAACAAAGCATTAAATACTAAAAAGACTTTACAATTAATACAATAAAAAAATGGTCTAGGGTACCTACTTAAAAAATCCACTGATCATTTTTTTTTAATTTTGTCTTTGTGTCTGTTTGTTTGTTCGTGCATCATATAAAAGCTACTGGACCGATTGCGATGCGGTTTTCACTGTTGCAGAGCTTAGGGTTTGACTTAAAGACTGATTCCAAAAAGTTTCATCAATTGATTTATAGAATTCTTAAAGATCCTTTATCATAGAAGAATTTCGATTGGCAATCAGAAGCCCCGCTGTTAATAAGGTTAGTTCCTCTGAAGCTTTCGAGCGCTTGATCGCTAACTTTCCAATCTGTATGCTAATGCTAGATATAAGTTGGCCAGATGAAGAAGAAGGGAGGAGGGAGCGGGAGCAGACTAATTAATTGGGACGATAGTGTTTGCCATTTCAAAGCTTGCCGATGAAATCCGATATCAGAGCAGTCAAACCACAAACTAAGCTGAATTGTGATCAATAAGTAACGCTTTTTATGTATGTAGGTACCCTGTAGTCCAATTTTCAACAGTTATTGCTTATAAATATAACACTAATCTTAGTAAAACGTATCACTACCTTTGTAAATCCAAACGCTTCAGAAATTCTGGAGATATGGGATAAAAAAAAGAAACAAAACAGACGAATCGAAATGCTCCTCCATTTTTAAGTCGGTTAAAAAGTTCATAAGTAGGTATAGGGTAAAACCAGGACCCCAATTCTGTTAACTATTGAACCGCGATAACGCAAGTCGATCGCTAGTTTTTTTTTTGCGTTTTTTTTTCATTTGCCATTTAAAAGAGTTGTTTTTTTATATTTCCCAAAATCTTTACCTTCTCGCTCTTGTAAATGGCAAATGAGAAAATTTCACAAAAAAAAAACTAGCGATCGACTTGCGTTATCGCGGTTCAATAGCTAACAGAATTGGGGCCACGGATAGATGCCGCAGTGGTATAGGCGCCTCGTTTTTAAAAACCTAACTTTCCATAATCGCAGCAAAGAATTAATAGTTTAATTAGGGAGCGCGGGCGCCACACATCTCGGTCCCCGCAAGCCGTCGTGAGAAAGACGCGTTTCGCTTACTTGTGCGTGTGATTATCTCCGCGACGAACGCAACGAACGCTTCAAAGTTTCAGACTTAAGTATTTACTGTTGCATAACTTTACAAGTAGGAATAAATTTCGTTCTATTTTTAATATATCAATACACTAAACCAGTGTATATTGTGACCTAATATATCTTTTATTATATCAATACACTGGTTTAGTGTATTGATATAATAAAAGATATATTAAGTACACACCTAAGTGTCAATAATCGCTCTTTTGTATAAAGATTAGTTAAATAAATGAAAGGGCATCTATCCATATCAAAAAGGATAGTCGCCTCAATTTTTCGGGGTATAGGTTAAGGGCCATCTATCCCCTATACCCCTTAACGTCTGTCCGCGTATTTTTCAAATGTTTTTTAATTGTTTTTATAATTTTTATTGCTTTTTCAATCGATTCCAAGAGATATTTAAAAAAAAAGTTGGGGCGTGTATACCCTGATATAGTGCTAACTGTATGTGCTACATGTGTATTTTTAATTAATGCATACAGTTTTTAGGTGAACCATGCCACGAAAATACAAAAGAAAGGAAGGAGTACGAACTCGAATACTTTCTTGGACTCGAGAAAACAAACAAAGGAATCAAAGATAAAATTATTATTTATAAGTCGAGGAACACGAAAAATACACATTAATTACAGTTCGAACTGCGCAAATGAAGACCAATAGAAAGTATTTTTCAGCTCAAATTAAGTAGGATTGGTTTAGTATTAAGAGTGTTGATTTTTTGAAAAGTTTATATAATTACTACCTCTTGTTAAATTAGTTATAATGTGCAATTGTGCAGGTTAAAACTTAAATGCTGTTAGTTTTTTGTTGAACAAATGATAATGTTTAATTATGCTTATGCTGTCTATTAAAATTATCTTCTAAAGACTACAAATTTAATATGTATTTTACTTATTTTATTCTATAGGGCATCTATCCTACACCACAGGCATCTATCCTTCCTATCATTTCCATGGTGGGGCATCTATCCATATAGGTAGGCATCTATCCTACAAAAAAAGTCTGCAAATACTCAATTTCAGCAGAATCTGTAATTGTTAGGTCAACGAAAACATGTAGTAATTTAAGGTAAGAGAACAAACTAGCTACATTCATAATTAATCATGGTAAATCAATAATTTTAAGTATAGGAGGCCCTTTCAAAAAGTGGGGCATCTATCCGGGTTTTACCCTGGGCACCAACAATGGAGCAGGAATTTACATTGAAGCTTTACCACCGTATTTTTCAACGCTTTGATTGGTATCAGTTACAACTTCGCGATAAATGCAATTTAACAAATTTCGCAAAGTTCTCTTTGCGACACTGGACCCACTGGTTACGAAGTTTCGAGTCAATAAGAAAGGAAACATTGTTCCAACTTTGGAATCGGTAGCTTGAGCAATCAATTGAAGAACAGAAATTTTATTGAAAGGTTACTCGTTAAGAAATCATGAAACAGCTTTTGAAATTTTAGTAGCTTTTGTCAAACGACAATAGAGCTTTTGTTTGCGAACTTTCGCCGAGGATTACAGATTTTCATTAAAGATATTAAGAACTAATTGTACCCACGCCTTTGGCCACGTGGTCATTTCTCTCGGTTAAAAGTATGTGTTATTCCAGAGCATATAAAGTACAATGCAAGACTTCTATCAAAATTAGTGCGGCCGTCAAATAGCTTTTTGTCTATGGTTTGCTCGGCATGTACTTATTGGATTAAAATACAAAGTTCACCAGATTTAAATCAAGATCTATAACCTAAGCTATCCAAATGTGAACCGCACTTCAATCGGTCCAGTAGTTCTTACGTGATGATTTTTAAATGCTACATTCTTGTTAAGAAGCAAAAAATGAGAAAAGTGCTTAATTGTTGTTCCAGGAAACCTTTCATAATTAAGGCCTCCTAGACCAACTTTTTTTAAATTATCTTCGTTGTACAGACTGTTTGTTACTGTATGCTTTATTATTATAAGTATAGATTCCATCTAGCAAATCAATCTTTATTGTTGTTTTATCCTTTTTATAGAAAACGGAGATTGCTATCATTTAATTTGCAGCAAAAGTAAAACTAAGCTAATAGGACCACCCAGCGCCATTAAGATCGATTAAGGACCAGAACTGCAAACAAAAAGTTTATAATTGCGTATATCGCTATAACAAAATCTATATTGGCCGACATCAAACTGCGATGCGGCCATTCGTCTATGCAACATCGCTCGCGTGCTACACGCGACAGTCAAACATTGGTTCTATTTACCATAACTCTTGCTAACTCTACCAGAGAAATTCCATCTCTAGCTGTCGAACGGTAGAGTATAGTTTTGCGTGTGTACGCCTGGTGGTTAAGCATTGAGGGTACGTATTGATAAATTCTTATCAAGTTACTTGTACGATTCGCGAAGGTGAATTAAAACTCCAGAGGTGAGTCACCAAATGTGTATCCATTTCTATTTCGCTTTGCGGGTTTAATGTTTTTTCACACAAATGACTTCACGCCTTTATCTTTCTGTTTGATACGTACAGTCTGCAAAAGAAAAACTCGTTTGGAAGACACGAAGTTTTTATTAAAATATTAAAATCTGTTTGTGATCGTTAAGATAAAGTTTGTGAGACGAAAATGTGTCGCTTAAAAGAGGTGTATGGCTAACTTCATAAAAGAGAAATTTAGCAGTTAGGGGGGGGGGGGGGGGGGGAGGAACACATGCTCAAAATGGTGATGATAATTAACTGATGATACAACAGTTTTTACCCGACTGCGGAGGGTTATGTTTTTGGGCTGTATGTATGTGGGTATGTTTGTATGTTCCTATGGTGCGTCCTACAGCCTAAACGGCTTGATGGATTTTGATGAATGAGGTATCATTGGACTCATATTTATCACGAGAGTGACATAGGATATATGAAGTATCAAGATAACTAATATGGCGGCTTACAGGTGTCGCCGGAGATCCCCAGAGGATGTGGCCACCACCTCAAGGGGACAGCTCGCAGCACAACACTCAGGAACTAGGAGGTAGCCGGGCAGAAGATTAGAAAACTACTCGCTTCGTTAAAACTCGCTATATTACTATTACTTAAATATGTAAGCAGCAGAAAATAAAAAAACACAGCTACGGCTAGCACTATTATTTATTCTGTGGCAACGGACGATTTTATTTCAGGTAATTAAGTTTAAGGATCCGTACAAAAGAAAGTTACAACTTTTAGAATTTATGTGTCTTGTTTCATTGTAGTGATGATTTTATAAAATAGCTATTTGGATAGACCTTATAAGTTACATTTGACAATAGGTATTTACTGCATAGACGAAGCCAGTGAATGGTTCAAATGTATGAATGACAGAGAAACCGAGAGCAATAGAATCATTTTGAATGTGAAATTGGGAGTATGGAATATGTGTGTGTAATGAGTGAAAAATTATGAATGAGTTGTAAAGATGATGAAAAAGGATGACTTCGTGACACAGGTACTCCTTATTTTATTTCAGACGGAACAAATAAAATTACCAAAACCTATCCAGTAAGGTATCAAAATGAACTTTAATAGACCATTCAAACATATATAATTTGTTATAATTTTATACCGACGCGACGTCACAACGAAACCTCGTTGGCGGAATTAATTCGTTAGCGGGGAAAGTTACAAGTCAAAAATAAAAATAAATTATTATAAAATATCACCGACTGCGAACAAAGCTTAAAAGAGGCAAATAAGCTTCAGATTCTTGAATTTTGAAATAAAAGATGCAGTCGGAGGCATCATGAATTTCATTTCTCCTATGAGTGGATTAGCTAGAACCTTGCGATGTTATACTTCTTCTTCTACTATATATTCTCGGTTTCTATATATATAAATAAAACGGAGAATTTCAAAGCTGATCTTACGATTATATTTCAAAATCAAGAATCCAAAGTTTGTTATCCTCTTTGTATTTTTCGTGTTGCTCTAAGTTTTTTTTAAATAATTTTGTTTAAATTATTTGTATTATTAAATTTTACCTCACATCCCTGAAATTGAATATACTGATCTGTTCTCAAATCGAATTGAAATTCAAGCGACCATTACCAAAATTGGTTCTTCACTCACATATTGCTGTCTGTTACTAAATGTCTGTATTTCGATATACAATATGTCACAGTAAAATTGGAGAAGTAAGTCAACTAAATTTAAAGGAGACAAAGCCGGAGTCTTTGACGGAACTTATTGTAAAATGAAAGCATAGCGCTGATCTTGGTAACTGGCCAGAAAGAGTCGTACGTTGTGCTTTCAGGGCGCATATTTCAAATACCTACCTTAATTTAATAGTCGTAAGACTCATTTCCTAAATCGCATAATCACTTTTTAACTGCGTGTTTTCAACGGCACCCCACAAGCATAGTACTCGTATTTGTACATATTTTAACGACATTTTACTTGTTGGGCCAAAAGACTACTTATTTAGTTTACCTGCATTTCAAGCCTACCTAATCTAATTTCGGAGCTTTAAGACCGTGAGAGACAGAAAGAGTGTTTTCACAGCAATAACGGTTTCATTTGAATCCTGTGGTAAGGAAACCTAAAAAATTACTACGTTATTGGTAGAAAAAAAGAGCACTCACAAAAGTTTGTAGTAAGTACCAAGAGTGCGCAGACCACTGTACTTGGGTCAGTTTTCGCAATCTTCGAGGCCAGTTGCTGGCGCATAGTCGTGAACATCGCTGATCTATTAACTTACTGTCCTCTATTTACTGTAACCTTTGTTTCAGAGGAGAAATCCAGTAATCGATCTATGAATATGTAATAACTCAGAATTTAATCTATCAGTATTGATTGACAGCACTTGAGCGTGTATGAGTTATTCAAGTGAACTTAATTGCTCTACGTTGTTTCGGTAACATTAATACTGTATCATGTATTATCTGAAACCTAACTAAAATAGGTGGAAATAGGCTAACGACATGCAGAGCTTCAAGAGTAAAGTAAAACGAGTCTTAGGGTGGGGCCAGACACATGTAATAAATCGTATAATGTATCGTTAATTCTTCGTGTGGCACTGCGAGCGTTACATGTTCCGACACCGATCAGCGTGATCGGGTTTAATGCGAATTCAAAGGTGCTCCAAGTCCAGTGCTCGTTTGGCGTTCATAAAGGTTGTGTCGAGTGGACCTTCATGATGTAGAGTGAAGAACAATCGCTTGAACTTCTAAGTTCATACTTTATATCAAGAAAAACCTGTTATTTGGAATCCAAAGCTCCCGCAGTACTATGAAACACATTTAAAAACGATACTTGTAGGAAAATTGCCCTTTTTTCTGATATAAATGTAGAAGATTACAAAAAACAAAAAACTACATACAAATAAAAGCAGTTGCAGCACCAGCAATCGAGCCATTCTATTTTGCATGTTCGTTAAGTTAGTGGATCAGCTCAACCACGACGATTCGCGTTGAGCAAACGATTCGCGTTGAGCTCGTGTGCCGTCCACACGATTCACGTTACATTACACATTAGAAGTGTCTGGACCCGCCTTTAGGGAAATCGACGCACCAGTAATATTCCTAGTATATATTCCATAGTTGACTATCAGGTTCCACACATTTTATCTCAACCACTAGTTTAACCCAGTGAGTCATTAAATCATCAATCAATAACATATAGGCTGACAGGTGTTACAAAATGTCTGTCGTAATTAATAGCTTCTAATACATGTTTCTAACACATTGTCATGGCATTGCACTCTCCAATGGAGTAACAACTATATAATTTTTACAATTTCTATTTTTAAACATTACTTTTATAATAATTACATTTAAAAAAAAAACACTCTCTAGGCAATCGTTTGACCACGATCTCACCTGATGGAAAGCGATGATGTGGTCGAAGGTGTAGCCCGCTTGCCTAGTAGATACCTATTCACTCTTGACTTGAACACACCAGGGATATATTTTACCGGAAACACTGACGAGGGCAGGGCATTCTACTCCTTAGAAGTTCTTATAATAAATGAAGAAGCGTAACGCTTCGTTCTTGTGCGAGGTATTTCAACCATAAAAGGATGGCGCTTTGCCGATCGTCTAGTCGTACGGTAATGGAAAGGTGACGGGGTAATCAGATTGTGCAGTTCTTGTGCACATTTTCCATAGTGCAATTTCTTATCATTTCAGTGAATTGTCCCTATTTTATGTCAGTCTTAATACTATGTCAATTCTTAACCTATTTTTAGTTTCATAATAGCTAAACTTTACCTGTTTTTACCACGTTTTTATTATTTCACTTTCTAGTTTGTCTGTCCGTCTATCGGTCCGGATGGAATATTGTATGTTAAATTTCGAGCACTTCCGATTAGCTATCCGGCTGAAACTTTCAGGGTAGCTCACAAATAGATGACAATACATTCTGAAAAAAAAAACGTGGTTTTTAGATTAGTTTTTTAATCTACATTTGCTGTTTGTTACTTTTTTTTTAGTTTGTTATGATTCACTTTCCTTCGACGGTGGACGTCACATAAATAACTATACTTTCATTTCAATCTAGTTATACACGTATATCTCATAGATCTTTTAATGAGATCTATGCCCTCAACCAAACCTGACGCCAATTTATAACAGCAAATTGGTTTAGGCCAAAATACACAGCTTAGCGTAGATTGGTACACTATTCGCCAATCGCAACGGATCAAAGGGGCCGCTTCGGCTAAACCAACGCTGATAATGAGGATCCTTTTGATGTAAATGAATCACCATGTACCACGCCATGAATGAAATCGATTAAATCTTTTGATGTAATTATGAATGTAGTCAAGGAGGTTTAAAAAATGACGGAGTCATTTCACCGCCAAAAAAACGAGTCAAGCATAGAAATGGCGGGTGCGTTTGTGAGCGTGAGTAGATAATTTGTATTTGATACACAATTTCGTCACAAAAGACTGCATCGTAATTGGTTTTCCGTGAGAACTTGACAGAATTAACTCGACTAACAAGGTCGAGATCTTGCTGCGATCGGCCGTGAGGCCGTGAGGTTTGTGCGTACGAGCGGATCGGCATATCATGGGTGCTTCACTTTCGATTTGGCGGTGTGGAATCCGTATATCCCTTTTTTTACCCTTCTGGAATGTAGTGCGATCGGTGCGTTTTCGGTTAATTTTCGCTGTTTTGATGATACGACAATACAACGGGAGCAAATTAGATCTTAGCTGGGGAAAGCCTAAATGCCTAGTAAAAGCCGAAGAGACTTAAAGTTATATAGCCTTAGCTTTGACCTTGCTTTGTTCTTTATGTGAATGGGATGTACCCTTGTAAACTAGCTTTCACCCACGACTTCGTCCGCGCGGACTACAGTTTATCGCGAAAAAAAGCATCCTATATGTTCTTCTAGGATATTAAAAACCAATGCAAAAGTCTAGCACCAACGCTCTTGATGCGTTTTGAAAGACTTGTTATTCGTTTCCATGGCAACCGTTACTTACAGCGAGTAATCAACATTTTCCAGTTTTCCCGTGGAAACTTACCATTTTCCGGGATATAAAAATATGTTTTCTCATTATTATATTTAAATAGTTGCGCCCCGCGGTTACACCCGCTTGAGGAATGATGATGATTATGATGACGATGATGATGAAAAGTAACCTATGTGTTATTCCGGGGTATAAGCTATCTCAATTCCAAATTACATCAAAATCCTTTCAGCCGTTTGATAGTGAAGTATGATGATGATGCAAAAGTATACTATATGTTATTCCACAGAATAAGCTATCTCCATTCCAAATTTCATCAAAATCCGTTTAACCGTTTGAGCGTGAAGGATGATGATGAAGACGATGATGATGAAAAGTATCCTATGTTTTATTCCATTGTATAAGCTATCTAAATTCCAAAAATCATCAAAATCCGTCCAGCCGTTATCGAGTGAAAGCTCCCCAAACAACCAAACAGACAACGTTTCACTTATATATTGGTGTGGATTTCTTATTCTAAATTATATCCTACTATATTTCCGAACCTAATCGCATATTAAGCTTCTTTAGCTTGTTTTCCATTTTCAATCACACGATCACAACTCGACGTGAGATTGCTACCTGTCAAACGCTACAGATAAACAACAAAAACTGTAAAACACAGTAGTCATTATTTTGTTGCTATTAGTTTACTTGCTGGTTTAGTTAATGTAATGAATCAGTAAACAAATAAAAAAAAAACACAAAAAAAACCTCGAGCAACAGCTCAAAATTTCAAAGTGAACTTATTCAATGACAAAATATAACACCAATCGAAAGAGCTGCTAAAAACGATTACTTACAAAAGAAATAACTTCACCTCGTTTTCTTTTACAACTTTGCAAACCATCATGAAAATGGTTGATCAGTCTATTATTTCAATAAGTTTGGACAAACAAATTATCAATAAACTATCTAAAAATTGTCTGTTTTGCGAAATCAATCAAGCGAACATAATATTTATTGAGTAGGAATCTACTGGTGGCACCGGCACGGCACTGGGCGAAGGCCCGGCAGTTATGGGGTATGTTTCCATTATTGACCGGCACCGGCGAGACGGCACGGCAAACAGGGGCATGTATGATAGTGATGCAATTTACCACTGGCTGTCTTCCGTGTCGGAGGATTTTCATACAATGTCATCGGGTGCCGGCCAATAATGGAAAAATGCTCATTGGGCAAGAGAACCAAATGAAACCATAGTTTGAAACTTCGCCATAGCAATCAACGAACAAGAAGAATAAGAAGAACCAATAGATCCACCACAAACATTTTCCCATTCACTGGACATCTGACTCATTTTCCCGATACTCTTTTACTTGTCCCGTTTGCTTACGCTAATGTCGGAGTATATTAGTTAAAATAGACTGACATTGACAGTAGCTAAGGTAACGCGTTTTGATAGTCATAGTCATACGTTTGTTGATAACTATTAATTACAAGTCATTAAAACACAAAACATTATCATAAAAACAATAATGATAACACTAGGTAACGTAGTTATTATAAAATAACGTAGTACGTGCAACATGCACGTGGTATCATTACAAATTAAATTACGTATATTAAATTCAATAACAATATTGAATTACTTTATGTGTACATACTTTACTAACTGATTATATCACAATTTTATTGACTTACAAATTTTAGGTCCATAAACTCTTGATAGGAGTAGAAGGCCTTCTTGATTAGCCAGTTTTTAAAACTTAATTTGAAAATTATTGTAGAATGTTAGTATTCACAATGTCAGCTGGTAACTTATTATAAACCTCTGGCCCATCACATGGACTGTCTTAGCGGTTTGAAAGAAGCGGAGTCACCAGCCGACTGTTGTAGGCGGCACGTAATCGGGGGTGGGAAAACCAGAAAAAAACGATAGGTACGTTCTAACCTCCCCTCCGCCATCCACACGGAACACGCCCCCGCCATTTAGAAACGTGCTTTAAATGCAATTCAAATTACTGCGTATATGTCTACTTATGCAGCGCTTGTGCACTACGACCCATCCAAATCCGTGAACAAACAATACTACGACTACTTCGGACCTTAGTTTCTTTGATTTTAACCCCCGAACTCAAAAAGAGAGGGGTTCAGTTTATAGTGTGCATGTATCCGTGTGTCTATCTGTGGCATCGTAGCTCCCAAGATTTTGATGCGTTTTTTTTTCTGTTTCAAAGCTGATGTGATCGAGATGGTTCTTAGCTGTGTTGGGGGGAGACTGTCGGGATAGTACCTCCCAAAAGAATCGATTTTGATCCGATTTAGAGTATTTTTTATGTTTGAAAGTTTATGTGATCGAGATGCTTCTTAGCTATAATGGGGTCGGGTGTTATATAAATATTTAATTTGTGCTTGTAATCGGACGCAGTGCACAAGCACTCCTACACCACCGCATTGCTATCCCGCAAATCCACGAACAAGTTTTCGAGCATTTGCTAGAACTTCAAAAGGAATGCAAAAAATGACATTCATAAAAAGCAACAGCATTTTTTCCCTCTGGCAATCAGAAATTGAATTTTCATCACTACAAATTAACCTTAATTACTGTCTTATACTGTGCTAATACAGTGAAATACGAAGTAATCTCCAGGGATCCATTTAATAAATTAGTTTCGGATTAATGGAACGACCAAATTGGTAAGAACGCATAATGATAACTCGCCCTGTGAGACTTCTCCCTTTTTTCCCTTAGAATTTTCCCTAATGTTGCCCGGAAGACGTACTGGCAAAATGTTTTGTTCAGGTTTGTGGCTGAGATATTTTTGGAATTTACTTGAAAGGTAGGCATTCTTACCTACCTTTCAAGTAAATTCCAAAAGAGGGAACAGTAAACATGTCTTTAGGATGTTTGGCAATTTTTGTGTCACAAACGTACCTCTGAAGACTTGAAAATAAATATTTTGACCAGATAAAAGTAACTATTATCTAGTACCAAAGTTACCTACTAGATAGGTAGCTAAATTATCTTTAGCCAAAAGGTGTCTCCTTAGTCAGTCGATCTTTGGCACCTTTAATATAATTCGGAAACAATTTCCAAGCAATGCGAAAAGACCTAGATTGATTTTCCTATGTATATGTTCCCAATTGAGAGATATGACACGAGACACAACTATGCAATCTTAAAATATTCTGCTTCAAATGTTAATTACAAAACCACATTAGTGAATACCGAATGTAAAACGTCTATACTGATTCAATTACAAACAGAAAACGTATCGAAAATTTCAGATTGGAATGTATTAATTACATTTCGAGCGCTTCAGGGAAATGGTTTGAAAATCGTCTTGACTTAATGCTCTCGAACTGAGACTGAGATAATTTTAAGAAATTTGGGTTACCGTAACTTGCAACAATCAAACATTTTGGGTAGATCACGAGTTAATTTGCAAGAGCCAACCCACTAAATGAAGTAATCAATCACTGTAACATAGTTCATTGCTCTTTGCAATACAATTTATTGATATCTTGGATCTGTCACGTAGTACTTTTATTTATTCTGTGCTGGTTCGTACTATGCTTGAATAAAAGGCGCAACGTGCTTAAATTCGAGACGTGCATGACACATTCTGCAGCGACGCCGACACGGGGCTGGATATTTCTTCTCATCTTCTGGCGAAGCTAAAGAGTTCAATCTTCGTCTTAAACCACTTGCCTATGGCGATAATTGTTTAGTTTACCACAACACAAGTATTTGCAAGTCAGCAGCAATCTTATGAAATCATATTCAACAGGGCAGTTCAAAACTAAAACCCGACTACGGTCAGGTAAAAAAATTGTCTTAATACACTCTTACGATGAAGACGATTCGATTGATACCGTGCTTGTCAAAATCGGACCAAGTTTTTAGTTTGAACACATAACCCTTCCTTTACTACGCCGTAGTCGGGTAAAAAAGCAGCCTAAGACTCAGTATCAATCGGTATCAATTAAATTTGTCTTCAGGTATACAGTATACCTGAAGACAAATTGATTGATAATCAATGAGATTTTACCAGTAGAGACGTCATACCCATTATAAAACTCTAAAAACATGACGAAATTGTACTATAGCTACTTACATAGAACTTAGGCAACTATATTTGCATCACTGAAGAGGCTAAAAGATCACAGAGATATACAGAACCGCGTCGTCAAAAAGAGATAAACATATGTTCTCAGTTACAGTCAGTTGCAGTGAGCGGCCAATCGCGGCCGACGGCCTGTGAGTCACGTGCGTCGGCTAGCAGCTAGAGTAAACTGGGTCAAAATGGATAGATAAGGGTTTATTCAAGATGAAAATAAAAATATTTTTTTGAAAAACAAATACTACTAATATAATAGTTCTATATATCCCGGAGAACACCCGTATGTTTAACGGACAGTTGAGACCCGGGCTTAAAACATTTTTTTGTGAAATGCTTATAGAATAAATTACATAATGTTATATACCATTTTATAGCTAAAACAATAAAGAACATCGTAAAAAATACGAACTGGTTTAGTTATTCGCCACTTAAGCGACCGAAAGACAGTATAATTTGAAAAATAAATAAAAATAATGGTTGGAAATAAATAAAAATTATATTGCACGTAAGAATATTGTTGTGATTATTCATTAATGTAGTTTACATACAATTTTTTTCCTTGTTATCTCTGAATAAATTTAACACAAAAACAGAAACATCAAATACACAGTAATTGGCCGTATCAACGCAGCTATTGGCCATGAAATCATACAGTTATTAGCCACTTTTAATCTATACTTATAATAAAGTAATAAGTACTATAAAGTCTGTACAAAGAAGATAATTTGAATAATAAATAGTCTAGGGTACTTAAAATAAGCTACTGAACAAGAATATAACATCGTGTCGCTCTGTTTTTCTGTATGTGTCTTTTAATGCTTCATCCAGGGCTTTTTTTTATTATAATGGGGTATTGTTGGCATTCAGTTTGACCTGATAGAAAAAAGGAAACGTTAGACCTGGGCCAAAATAAATTAAGAAATATATTATAGTAATTGGCCAATTTTTAAGCTGGTTAGTATATGAGTAACACAGTAACTGGCCGAGGCCTGTAACTATTTAGAAAGCTGTAAAATACATGGTATTTGAATAGACCGCGTAACATTGTAATACGAAGATAATATAATTATTTCTACCGTTATTTGCTAAGTTAAGGCTGAATACAGTAATTGACATATGGGACCAATTACTATTGTTGTTCCTATCCAGAGATCCTGATGGGGTCTTCGGGTTGGGTTGAATTAGAGACGGCAGGCTGTATTTCTTCTATTTATTGTCCAATGAGGTCGGTGTCTTCAATGTGGGATCCGAGAAAAAGAGATCGCAGCCATCCGGTTTAGCGCTTTTATACGCCCGAATGTCTGGTGACGAGTTTGGGAACTAACTTGGATTGTAGTATGCTACACATTGATTTAGGTGTCTTCGTTTAAGCATTTAGCCATAGATGGCGCTGTTCTTAACAACTATAAATATACAAAATAATCGTGACAGTTATTGGCCACACAATTTTAGACTATGGAAAACCTTATCGCTATTACATCTCAAATAAGTTAATTGTGTGCGCAACAGCTGTACATTTTATAAGATTTCTGTAACCACACTTCTTTAGGTTATTTTCAAAATACCAAATGAAAGATAACTGCACTCTTGACAATTTTACAACGGACTTACCTGTTTCTGACCCGCTGACAAGAAATTACAAAACTCAAAAGAACCACTTTACCTAGCAGATTTTTGTTGAACTTTTTGAACATGTATTAAAAATGTTACCATTTTTTTTAACTGCTACCTTTTCTGCATTATATTGATTATTTTATATTACCAAAGTTGAAATGGCCAATAGCTGAATGGGGGCCAATAACTATATCGTTTCTCCTATTAAACTATCAAAAATATACTCACATTAACATTTTCCCGCCAAAAGTGATGAAAGGCACTTTGAAGCACTTTGTGATAATCGTTTTTCGCGGGACACTAAACACAAAATTATTTTAATATGTTCTTAACAGTATTACTAGACAAATAACACAAAATACAAGCTATAAATCACTAAAACAACACAAATAAACAATCACAATCACTTACTACGCGGTCGATGAACTCGCTCGGTCAAGTTTCATGTTTCACTTCCTGACTCACAAAAAAAAAGGATGGGGACCGAACCACTTTATTATCCAAAAAAATCGCTCGTTTCAAATATATGTAACACAAATACCTAATACAATATATATAAAAAGTATACTCTATAGTAATACTCTATCCTAATCCAATACAAATAAGATCACAACTCCGCTAGACTCCCCGACTGAAGATCGTCAGCCGTGGCCTTTACGGGTCGGAGCGCAGACTTTGATCGTCAACCGTTGGTAAGCCCCAACATCCCCTAGCATAATACGAACTAACAACGCTGCGCGCTATTATAGCTTTCTCTCTGTCGCTCTTACACGTAACCCGCTACTTGTCTCGTTCGTGTAGGTGGCGAAACGACAACATCGCAACAGTTGATTTAGAGTAAAAGGAATTTTATTATTTTCCATTTTCAATACCGTAAACAGTACTTCAAAATGAAAAGACTTATCCTTCCTGCCTTTCATATTAGTCTTAGTGTATGTAGTGCGCCTTCTAAACACACAAGATGACATTTTTGATTAATTTTTCATGTTTCGGAAGTCGCGTGTATTTACGTGTTGCGTCGTTTGCCACTCTGTTTGGGACTAAGTCAACATAGGCTGATTAGCTTGTGTTTACTTTGCCACGCAGAGCTGGGTACAACGTATCTACCTCAGTTTATATATAACATCATTGTTGATACTTGTCAAAATTAGACCAATAGGGGCGACGCTATGGTGAAGCATCCTTATACCCACATACATACATACATACATACATACATACATACATACATACATACATACATACATATAATGTTAAACTCTTTACCCTTCCCTTGCTTCGCCGTACTCGGGTAAAAAGCGAATGTTTATACAACTAAAACGGGTCTAGGGTCAATTCGACAAATAAATATCAAAATACCATTATGTCTCTCCTCGACCTTTCGATCTAGTAGCATTGACAGGGGTTACGAGTAGACTGGAGAATGCGGGTGTCGGCGTCGTAAACGGCGGGCGTTATTTTCAACTACCCCCGTTTAGTTTTGTAAAACGTAACAGTCCCGATCGCGGCAGATAAGCCTGAAGATGACTAACGACGCGAACACTTTCCAATTACCGGATCCGACAAAGACAACTAATATCTATCTTCTCGATTGAAATTCCGGTACTTTTTCACGTACAATTCTCGGATAGAAATTAAGATCGTGAGAAGATTTGAATAAGTCAAAATGGTATTTTGATATTAATTTGTGGGGCGATCCATAGACCCGTTTAAGTCCTTTAAACATAAACTTAATTCGCAGAAGTTAGTTTGCAAATCCAACCAAACCGCCTGCCTAACTATCCTTTTCATAACTGTCATCAGTTCTTATACACTACTAGATTTCCCGCCCGCTACTTCGTCCGCGCTCACTATTGTTTATCGCGAAAAAAAACATCCTATGTTCGTCTAGGATATTAAAAACCAATGCAGAATTATAGCACCAATGCTCTTGATATTTTTTGACATACTTGTTATTTCGTTTCCATGGCAACCGTTTCTTACAGCGAATAATAAAAAAAAAACAGTTTTGCAATTTTCAAACCTGCAATTTTCTGGGATAAAAAAGTATCCTCTGTTTTATTCCAGGGTACAAGGTATGTCCATTCCAAATTTCATCAAAATCCGTCCAGCCGTTATCGCCTGAAAGCTCCCCAAACAAACAAACAGACAACGATTCACTTTCATATATTGGTATGGATGGAGCGAGTAATCAATATTTTTCTAGTTTTTCCAGTTTTCCCGTGAAAACTTACTATTTTCCGGGATAAATTTTTTCCTATGTTTTATTCCAAAGTATAAGCTATCTCCATTCCAAATTTCATCAAAATCCGTCCAGCCGTTATCGCCTGAAAGCTCCCCAAACAAACAAACAGACAACGATTCACTTTCATATATTGGTATGGACAGTCGAATCAATTTTATTTTCAACAGATCCAACTTATCAGATATCTCTGCTTTAATAAACCCTTTTTGACACAGCGAGACTGAATTGCAAATTATCCGAAATGGACTTCTCATATTTTTTTTCATCCACTCCGAATATTTTAATGGGAAACATGAAACCCTATTCCGAACATGGACATTTATAATTTAGATTCTACTCTAGATATTGGTCTTAGCATTTTCGGCATTATCATAGGTTGCTGTCAATCATAACCTGCCTTTTACGTATTCGGGTAGAAAGTAGAGAGAAATTAACACAAATACAAAGTGGGGCGCTGCGTCCCATTCAACCAATGAAATGAAATTATTATGATGATGAACATTTTTTACCTTTCAAAGTAACATCGTATCGAACCTAACATCTTTCGGTTATCCAAAAGTCCAATATCGCAGATTACTTAACGTTACTACGTAACCAATATCCAGGTCTTCCTTCAAAATATATTCATTTTACAATGTAAATAGTTTGAGATGATAGTTATTTACTAACAACGCAGCTATAATAATTTAAACAGGCAATAAAAAGTCTAAATATCATTTGAACATTTCAACTATACCATTTATCTTGTTGCTGCCATCATTTGGTATTTCTTAAAATACTTAAGTATGATGTATCACAAATTGTTTACATTGTGTAGGTACCCCATAGTCTATTCAATAGTAATGAAATGCAAAGAAAACACACGTGTATCTGTAACTTTAAAACATTTGCTATCCGAACACGTAGCAATTTAAACGTCGAGCTAAATAAACATATGCTAAATAACATAATTAACTAAATGCATGTATCGTCGCGAAATATCTACGAGTGTAACGAACCTACTAATTATTAGGATTTAGGGCGCTAGGTACCTATTCTCCATTCAGTTGATGAAATGTAAAGAAAATTAGCATATCAACGAAAACCACTCTTTACTAAACAAAAGTAAATTTTGAAAACAGTCCTCAGAAAATTCGCATCTTATCTCCAAAAAGCTCGTCATTCAAACCGACGAATGTAAACATCGTAAAACAGTTCCTATGAACGATTTCTGCAAAAACACTGAGGAACATGTACACTCTATTCGCTTTACATTTTATAGACAAAGTTTGTTGTTTGAAGGTATAATAATAATAAAGACATACTTACCGGTAGGTAACTTGGTCGTTGAAATGAATCTAGTCGTATATCGAAAACTATGAATGATCGCGTATCGTAAGGAAGGGCGGGGCTAGTTGCAAACCTTTGAAAGCTACGATGGATCACGTAAAAAAATGTTTTTATAAACACATACCGTTTAGTTTTATCTCCACACTAATCTTTTAGAGCTATAACGAAAAATGGCAATAACACTAAAAGCGAACCATTCATTTTCTGGTGGCCAACACAATACCAATTGATGTTTGTTAATGGACGGTTTGGACAGTACCCACTATATTTATTCCATCAAAGAATATGGTTTGACCAGCCATTAAGTTATTGTGATATTAAATTTGAGCCCACAAGTAAGTAATAGAACAACGTCATACTTTAAAATGGTTGAACCGATTAAAAGACAAGAAGGTTTAAAAAATATGTATATGTTTATAAAGTTTCATTTTTCACTAGTTTTCCCGCCCGCGACTTCGTCCGCGCGGACTACTGTTTACCGCGAAAAAAAACATCCTATGTTCATAAAGGATATTAAAAACCAACGCAAAATTTGTTAAAGCACCACTCTTGATGTTTTTTGACATACTTGTTATTTCGTTTCCATGGTTGCCGGGATAAAAATTATCCTATGTTTTATTCCAAAGTATAAGCTATCTCCATTCGAAGTTTCATCAAAATCCTTCCAGCCTTTATCGCGTGAAAGCTCCTTACCAATAAACTTCACACACACACACACACACACATACACGCACGCACGCACGCACGCACGCACGCACGCACGCACACACACACACACACACACCACTTCCACATTGCATTCCACTTGTTAATACTAGGTATCGGCAGAACAATTTAACAATCTCTGTAAGGATAACCAATCAGTTGACTTATTCTGTACAAGCGTACACTCAGCGAGGTGGCTGCTGAGCAGTCAATTCTTTGATTAGTGTGTGTTACTTAGCTTAGGTGTAAGGTGTGGGTCGGAGCAATAATAATAATAATAATAATAATAATATTTATTGACAGTATAAAAAAGATTACAAAAATACATTTGATCAATAGACTCCCCACTAGGATTCCCTGTCTCGGGGGGTCTGTTTCTCTTCCAAAAGTTCCAAGAATAAAATAAAAATAATCTTAATTAATTGAAGTAGTTAGTTTTTTAGTTTAATTTTAATTTATTTAATTATATTTGTGTGCGTGTGTGAGTGTGCGTGTATATATTTATTATGTATTTGAGGGTGCATGTTGTGTGTATGTTGTGTGAGAGTGAGGGTGAGAAAAAGCTCACAATGTTTATGATTTATGTAGACCTTTATATAAAACAGAGGAGAAGTTGCTCTGTCTCCCTATAATTTTTATTTTGTAACCAGTTACAGAGTTTATTCTTGCATTCATATCTGGAAAGATTAATTATGTTTATTTTTTTATTTATTTTATTGTACAAGTATGGACCCAGATATGAATGGAATCTTTGTGCAAAGTGTGTGCGTGTTCGTTTGGTTTTCCATCTCAGTCTACGCGTTCCCTGACCAAAAGCAAATTTATTTGCGATTCTGTGAAATCGTAATATAGTAGCAAGTATAAAAATTTGTCTTACTCGTAAGACTTTTGATTCTTCATATAGTGCATCAGTGGAAAATCGGAAAGGCTTTTTGTACGCGACTTTAAGTATTGCTCTCTGCGCACGTTCCAATATTAACCATGCCGTGATCCCATAACTCAGAATACTTCGACACAATGCGGTATATACAAGTTCCAAAATTTCTTTACTCGCAATTTGTCGTAATCTTTTAAATATATGCATAAGTTTTCTGACTCTTTTACTAAGACTTTTGATTTGAGGTTCCCAGGAAAGACGATCATCTATTAATAATAATAGCTCGGGATGTACTTATCCCGAAGTATTGTTTTGATTTTACATCTCATTAGTTTAAAGTGTATGCTCATGTGTTTTGTTTTAATTATGTTTCTAAACGCGAGGACCTGTAATTGTCTCTCTAGCGCGTATAATAAAATTACAACTTTTTTTTTCTTCTGTTGGTATTCCTACGAATAAATAAATATATAACTCCTCTCCACTCCTTCCATAAACGTGACAAAAATACACATCTTTTTATTATCTATATCCACCATGTCGTTCTCAAAACTTGCCTCTAAAGTCATCAACTTGCAAAATACTAGGACACTAAACGATTCAGTACAAGAAACAGCTAGGAAAGTAGCACCTGTTCCCTACGAAATGTTCTCCGAGCTCAACAGAAAGTCGTCTTATTTTATTCATTAGAAGCATTAACTTCTGGGAGCATTAGGACTGTAACGTACACCGCTCTTTGTGGTCAGCCATGTACAGGGTTACCACTCTCTAGTGAGGAATTATGTCTGTTGATTTATATTTCAAAAGTAAACATTACAATATTTACGACTAGCTGTGCCCGCAGCTTCGCACGCGTGGTCATTTCACTTGGTTAAAAATACACTATGTGCTATACCAATATACCAACATTTGATCAAAAGTCCTTCAGCAGTCAAAAAGATTTTTATCAATTGCTCGGCTTCTACTCATCGGATAGAGATATCAAGTACACCAGTTTTTAAGTCAAACCATAAGCTATCCAACAATGAAAACCGCATCACAATCAGTCCAGAAACTTTTACGTGATGCGTGAACCCAACAAACATACAGACAGACATGATTTAAAAAATGTTGTATTCTTGTTCTGTACCTTATTTTAAGTACTCTAGACAAAGACCATTTTTTTAAAAATATCTTCATTGTACAGACATTTTCTTTCTTATTGTTTTATTATAGATAGATAGAATAGAATAGATGTATTTCTTTTGTTTTGAGTTTCCCGTATTCGGCATCCTAGCAAGCGCCATGATCACAGATAAACTGATGTAACAGCGGGTCGGTATTTTTAAACGGTCTAGCCCCCTTCGTGCTCGTTTTTAAACGGCTTTATTTAGTTTTTTTATCGACCGTATTAATTTCATTTGTTCTATGTTCTATGTCATTTCCGCATTACAAACAGAACTAACAGTGTTCGCTTCAACGTTCTTCTCTGATCTTTTTCTGGTCTTATTGCATAAAATGAGTGCATTATTAGACATGGCATGAACATTATATAAAACATTTATTTTACTAAAGTCAGCATTAGAATCGGGATATTTACCATGTATATCTTTTGTTTTTAGATCAAGCACGGCCAAGCACCTTCACAAAAACCCGACTGCGAACAAAACTAAAAAGAGGAATTGAAGTGATAATTATTGCTAACCAACTTTAAATCATTATAGATCCTAAACGGTCATTCGAAATAAAAAATGATATGAGAATTCTAAAGATGATCTTCAAATACCTATTCAGTGATACCCCACATAACATAGTTCGACGACTTTTAGTTTTTTGTTTCTCACAATATGGCGACTAGTTATCGCCATATTGAATTTTGATTACTGTCATGTCTTTAGTAGCACTCGCAAGATTAAGACATATCGATTTACGTAAGAATCATCAAAATTGGCCCGCGTTTTTGGTCTATATAGTGCCACAAATGAACAGACATTTCATATCAAATAATATGGACATTATTAGTTTACGTCAAATCGAGGACATGTAAACTTTAAATATCTATAGAGAGCTGTTGCAACTACTAGAAAACTGTTAGTCTAGTAGATTGTATTACTAGGGGACAAAATAATATTTTGACGGCGAGGGCGCTATTTTGAATCCAGAACGGAGTGAGCGAGGGATTCTTAAGTAGAATCCTGAACGTAGCGTAGCGTAGAATCAATATACTTCGCCCGAGGAAATATAATTTTACGTCCGAGTGATACACTTTACTTTTCATCCTCTATGAGAAATATAAATAAAAGGCGCTTTTAGATACTTTACAACTCATATTAGTTATTTAAAAGTGTATTAAATAGACTAGAAATAAAAAACTTACTTACTGGTAATTACTAACACTTAACTAAAAAATTATATTCACTTTGTACTTCTATGATTTATACGTCCTTCAGACAATCTCTTCTATACCAAATTTTCAGCCTAGTACCATAAGTCTGCATGGCTCGACGAAACATCGTTCGACTCCCGATCTTTAGTAGCGGAGTTCAATTCCCAAATGAAGTGTTTACATTTAATATATTAAAAAAATGTGATGGCTTATAACTGAATATGGCTGAGCTGAGGCGGAAAGAGCCGACGAGCCACGAGCGCTCGCGTCGTGGAACCGATCGATAGCCAACATCAAAAATTCACGTTCCAAATTCAAAACTCATTACTGCCCTATCTGAAAGTCTTAAACAGGAAGACCTACTATGCTTCCTCTTTTCGAGGAATCAATCAGCATTTTTCGAATAGATGCGTTCATGCAATCTCTCTCTCTGTCACCTTCTGGGAACTCCAAAAGCCTCGAGCGACTGAACGCCCGCTGCCTGTCGCTCAAATGTCTCAAATCTCGGGCTATAAGATCTCATCCTCGACGATGATCCTCGTAGAAAAAAAGATTCACAATAAAATAATAAAGAAAATTCAATTCGACGTATTTTGACTAAGACATTCGACAACCATTGCGCAATGCGCAAGTTATGTCAATCAGAGTTGTCAAACAGACTATAGTCCGACCAACTTATCTGTGAAATGGCGAAAAAAACCGTCACGAATGAGGTTCACATCTGTATTTTTACCACATTTTTATTAAGTCACTTTCTTGTTTCTCGTTACGGGTGGAATCTAGCAACTCAAATTTCGAGCACTTCCTGATTAGCTATCCGGCTGAAACTTTCAGGTTAGCTCACAACTCAATGATAACATTATATGTTAGTTTTATAAACTTCATTTGCTGCTTCTTCTGTTTTTTTGAGTGTTCTGCGTATCGATAGACTGGAACAATTACGCCACCATTCAGTTCACAGATAAGTTGATGGCACTGTAGAACAAGTTCAAGGTCAAGAGCGATATTGTTTTTTTACCAGCTGATTACTAGGCAGTATTATTATTATTATTATTTATTCTGTGCTACTGTAGGGTTTAATGTACAGTGTTTTTGCATAAACTTTAAAAGTAAATTCATGAATTACAAACTTCGAAGTCTCAAAACTCGTAAATTTTACATAATTCGTCATCCCGAACCACATAGTCCACCCCAGTATCTAATAGGTAATTATGTTACAGATTGTATATGTTTCTCCACGTATTTCTCGCAAACAATTGGTCCGATTGAAATAATTATTTTTACTCAAACAAGCTTGTAATGTGGTCATTATTTCGATAACCTTCTTTAGGCAAAGTCGACCTTGCCGCGCTGCTTGAATAGGCGCCAGAGTTGTATGGAATTTCATTACGGTCGTGTTTTGCGGCCAGCAATTTCCTTTGAAAATCCATTATTGTCGTGTTTTTTAGTACTATTATTTATTCTGTGGTTTTGTTAACCACCGAACTCGAAAAGAGAGGCGTTGTAGCTCCCAGACGAATGGACCGATTTTGATGTTTTTTTTTCTTTTTGAAAGCTGATGTGATCGTGATTGTTGTTGTTGTTGTTGTTGTTTCTGTTTCTGTTTATGTTTATGTTTATGTTTATGTTTCTGTTTCTGTTTGTTTCTGTTTATGTTTCTGTTACTGTTTCTTTTTCTGTTGTTGTGGTCGTTGTTGTTGTCTTTGTCGTTGTCGTTGTTGTTGCATTGTTGGAGTAAATTCTTATTATACTAAGCTGGTTTTATTTAAATTCCTCGCATTGTTTGAGTAAAGCACTATACAAGCCTTGGTCCGCAATGACTGCCCTGCTGGCCACGCTATGATGGCCTCGAGCTTTGCTTAGTTAAGTTCTCGGCCTTCAAGCTTGGCCATCGTTGCAGCCCTTGCTGTCCGTGCTATAAAGGCCTCGACCTTCGGTCTCGGCCTTCGCCCAACCTCCGACTGACCCACCCCTCGAGCCCGTGAAAGCGGCCGAGGTCGAGTCGATAATCAAAGGTCTCAAGGTACGGAAGGCCCCTGGTGCTGACGGTATCAGCAACAGGGTGCTCAAACACCTCTCTGTCCCACTAGTTTACCTCTTAGTCAGCATCTTCAATGCCGCTATGAGCAATCACTCGTTCCCCGACGCCTGGAAGAGTCCCGACGTCATCGCAATTCACAAACCAGGCAAGAAATCTACCTTGCCCACTAGCTACCGTCCAATCAGTCTCCTCAGCTCTCTGGGGAAGATCTACGAGCGACTCATTCTGAGACGACTCTGGTTCACTGTAAACTCAAAGAAACTCCTCCCCGACGAGCAGTTTGGCTTTAGAGCCAAACACTCTTGCCCCCAACAGGTGCACCGCATCACGGAGCACATTCTCGCTAGCTTCAACATATATCCGAAACCCCAAACCACGATAGCCGTCTTTCTAGACGTGGCTAAGGCTTTTGACAAAGTCTGGCACGCCGGGCTGATATACAAGTTATACCAGCTCGGGTTGCCAGACCGTCTTGTGCTCATAGTACAAGACTACCTCAAAGGCCGCAGCTTTCGCTATCGTGTCGAGGGAGTCAAATCAAATCCCCATCCCATCAGAGCCGGAGTCCCTCAGGGCTCCGCGCTCTCCCCGCTTCTGTTCTCACTGTTCACAAGCGATTTTCCGCGCCCCCCAAACGTAGAGATCTCCCTCTTCGCCGACGATACCGCGATTTACGCGACCGGATGGAAGCCAACCCATCTTCGGAAACGCATCCAAAAGGTGCTCGTCGCCCTCGGAGAGTGGTTCCGAAGATGGCGCATCTTGGTGAACCCTGAGAAGAGCGCAGCAATGCGCTTTACTGAGGACATCAAGCGGAACCTTCCATCCGGTCGTCTTACGATGTTCGATCAACTCATACCGTGGACTAAACAAACCAAAAATGAAAATTCAAATGGAGTTACCCTTGATTATCGACTGAGATTCGACAAACACGTCAAAGTAGTCCGTAACAGGGCGTCCTTCTTCCAAGGCCGCCTCTACCATCTCTTAGGCAAGCGGAGTAAAATGTCCCTTAGGAATAAGGTGACGCTTTACAAAGCCTGCATCCGCCCCGTCATGACTTACGCGTCTATAGCATTCGCGCACGCCGATCCGGAAATCCTGGAGCCGCTCCAGGTAGTCCGAAATAAATTCCTTCGAAATGCAGTCGGCGCTCCCTGGTATCAGAGGAACGCCGACCTGCACCGCGATGTCGAGCTTCCCTCGATCAGTCAATTCATGAAAAATGCGTCTCGCCGCTACTTTGATGCGGCGCCCCATCACCCCAACCCGCTCGTAGTAAAAGCCTCCGACTATACGACAGACAGTATCGCCCTCCGTAGACGTCCCCGCGATGTCCTGGACGATCCGGACGACGCCATCGCAGTCAAAGTACTGGCAGCGATGGCCTCGTCCAATTCGACCACCTCTGGCAACCCGCCAGGGGGTATCAACACACTTAGACACAGACACCGACCTCGCCGGCGAGGTCGAAGGTCCCATAACACATAGTCAGATTCGCTTTCGAGTTTCTTGCCGATTCTTCTCGAAGGTGTATTACGAATCGGCGGTCAGTTATAATAATCAATGAAAGGGCACCTAGCCATTGTTCAGGGCCCCCTCGATCACTACTTAACGGTAGCGATCCAGGGGTGTTTAGTTCGTTACCCCCGTAATCAGACGGCCGTCCAAGCCGAGGGCCGTACCCCTGGGTACCCTCGTGCGGGTCGTCTAAATTTTAACTTTGGCGTGCGCCTTCTGCGTCACGCATTGCGGCGGAGTGCTTGTAAGCGCCCGCCCCACCGTCCGGTTCAAGCTGTAGAGGCCAATAAGGCCAACAGCATTAGTCATTCCTAAAAAAAAAAAAAAAAAAGTCTCGGCCTTCATTCCAGCTTGGCCATCAAGGGCCATCAATGCTGACCGCGCTGTGATGGCCTCGAACTTAACTTAGCTACGCTCTCGACCATCATCATCGCTGCCAGCAACGCAGTCATTACAGACCGCGGCAGTAATGTACTATTGTAATACACTCGCGTGCAGCTAAATCGACAAAAGACCTTATGCGAGCAAACGTGTTTTTCTAATTCTAAAAATACGAAACTAACTATAAAAACTATAGACATTGAAAGTGTACCATCTCACCTTTATATATACATAATTTTCGTGAAAATCAATGGCAAAATCATTTGAGATATGATAGTTAAAATTATACGTTTTTTTACAAATTGAAAGCAAGCTAAGGGAAAAACTTAAAAAAAAAAACAAATATTTAATTGTAAAATCAATAATAATGGTTTTATAATTTCATACTTTGGAGAGCAATATTTTCAAGTATTAATTCTAACTGTACGTATTTTCAGTAAGAAGTGTCAGATTTTTACGATAATTTTTCATGGATACCTAATGATTCCAACTTTCAAATAATCGATTTAATTTTTATTTATAGGCATTCCCGGCGCATACTTAGGAGAGCAATATTTTCAAGCATTAATTCTAACTGTACGTATTTTCAGTAAGAAGTGTCAGATTTTTACGATTATTTTTTCATGAAGACTAAACTTCAAATATCGATTTAATTATAATTTTTAAATGAAGTTATAATAACATAGAAAAAAAACATCTTTGATTTCGCGCGTAGGAGCTGCGTTGATTTAGCTGCACGTGAATGTAGTTTCATTATCTTTCAACTTCTAACTGTACGTATTTTCAGTAAGAAGTGTCAGATTTTTACGATTATTTTTTCATGAAGACTAAACTTCAAAAATCGATTTAATTATAATTTTTAAATGAAGTAATAATAACATAGAAAAAAAACATCTTTGATTTCGCGCGTAGGAGCTGAGTTGATTTAGCTGCACGTGAGTGTAGTTTCATTATCTTTCAACTTCGGAAATAGTTCAAGTTTGATCAAAATCCGTTCAGTAGTTTTAAAGATATGGACTGTTTCCTGACTGTTTCCAGTAAGTATGGCTTTTTTTCTTAGTGAATGAAATAAGTGCTTTATGTTTTAGGCCTCCTTTAACAAAACTAAAAAGAAAGAAAAAAGCAAATTAAAAAAACCCACTGCAAATCGTGTAAAATTGAAAAGAAAGATATAATCCAAAAAATAAATTTGAGGTCTGTGCCAGGTAAGTCTACTTACTTACTTTAGTCGGTTTGGGCTTACCTCGGACTTCAAAAATTAATAGAAGGCGTTTTAATTGTTTTTATTACTTTTCCCTTGCTATCTCCAACATAGTGTATCAATTTGTATTTTTGTAAACGACAGCATGCCACAAGAATGGCACTATTTTGTAATTTCTTTAGTGACCGGGTTAATTTGAATTGCGTGTGGGTTATTTTTGTTTACGTTCTAACTTATTCAGACCGAATACATTCTAGAGAGGGTGCAGAATACAGCCCTAAGAAAGTTCAACGACACAACACGGCTAGCCGCTACGTGCGCGGAATCTGTCATACCGCTCAGATCCTGGGATGATTCACTGGTACAGCCATAAAGTTGTTTTAGCCAAGTTCATCGGTCACTAATGCATGTCTATACATTTATTAGTCTACTAACTGAGTTTTTCGGATGCGTCCGTATCGTCTTTCCGAAAGTGTTTTTCCAGGACACAATTAGGCTACGTTGGTCTCTGTTGTTTCTACGTAAAATAAAAAAACTAAAAAAATGCACGATTACCACGGAAATAGCTTTTATTTAACTTACAATGTTTGTATGTATGTATGTATGTATGTTTGTTTAGGTCAAATTTGGCAACCTGAATTACTCGTAGAAGCACTTATTTGAGTTGAACTTAAGGAGTTGAATTTTGACATGTTGGTTCAGTTCCGATGACAATGCATTTTTATAGTAAGCTTCACCTGAATTGATATCTAGGATGAGCTCCAGATAAATGAAACTCTTCAAAGGTTAACAACACAGACACGAAATGTTGTATACGCTTTTATGGTAGCCGGTTTTAAGTTTTACCATGACATGGTCTCTAGATAAAGGAATCCTTCAACGGTAAACACACAGACAGGAAATTTTGTGTACGCATTTTATTATTGACAAGCGATCGCGAAGCGCGAGCGAAGCGTCTCTGTTTTAGCTTGGGCAAAAATTCTTTCGTATGTCCGGATGTCTGTCCGGCTGTTCTCCTCTACAGGTAGCATTTCTCAACCGATCTAGACGAAACTTGGTATACAGGTTAAGCGAATTTTTAGTTTTTTTTTGTCGTCGGGGATTTTTGTTTAGGGGGTACTTCCCCCAAAAAAGGGTAAAAAGGGGGCTACTGAATATCTCCGCCTTATTAAATCCGATTTCGATGGTTCGTTTTTTATTTGAAAGTTAGTAACTTCAAGTTAGTCTCATAAAAAATTGGTAAAGATCTGATGAGGATTTTCGGCGTGATGAGCAGAATAGCTCCTCAAAATGCAGTAAACTTTCTCACTGTTGTGTCGGAGGGTAGGGTGAAGTGACAACAAGCTGGTTCAATGCACATTCATTTATTATGTATGCAGCTGCTACTTATAAGGCGGTCCAACCGCCACTACTCATACATGTCTTTTACATCTAGGTACATATACAACATCTTTCCCCTCAAAAAAACTTCCTATAATCTACTCTTTGCCCTTTTCTGCGGTTTGAGACCCGTAACGGCATATGTGAGTCATCAGGCGGCTCCGGAGTTCTAAATTCAGGACTTGACAAAATTTGTTTTGATGAGTGAAGCGGTGACTGGAGATGGACGTTATCTTCCGCGTCCGTACTGGGTAATGGCTGGCTACTTTGATCCCTTGATGCAGGAGTGGCGCTCACATCAGATGACTCAGCGATGGACTCCTGTGATGTGGTTATCTTCATACCAGCTGTACGTGATCTAACGTCCGACTCAGCAGAGTATAATTCACTAGAACTTGCCTCTTCCTGTGGCAAAGTTACGTCCCACGTTTTAGCCGTACTGCCATGATTATCAGTAACTAGTACGTTGGTTCTGTCGCGTAAACTTGATTTTTATGTCTAATAATATCTTTATTGCTGCTTAGCAATTTAATTTTATATAAGACTTTGCCAATTTTCTCAACAATCACTCCTTTTATCCAGTTAAATTTGTTTTTGTTTACATATTGCTTCACAGTAACGTTATCGCCTGGTTTAAAAACTATGTATTTTTTTCCACCATAATTCTTAACCTGTAAGCACTGTTTCCGATCGACGAGCTTAGATAAGTCTGTAGGTAAGGGATTATCGACGTGAGTGAGCAAATCCAACCTTGAACGGAGTTTATGACCGAATACTAACTGAGCTGGAGATGTTTCTGTGGTGGTGTTGTTGAAGTTGCGATAATCGAATAGAAACTTAGAAGTCGATTCTGTATATTATCTACTTGACAGCCCGATAAAAGAAATGTTTTAATACCTCTTTTAATAATTTTTACGAATGACTCGCCTGACCATTGCTCATTGGATGGTACACAGGTGAATATAAATGCGATATGTTGTTTAAATTGCAAAAGTTTTCAAATTCTTGAGAGGTAAATGAAGTCGCGTTGTCAGTTACCACATAATTCATTATTCCAAACCTGGACATAAAATCACACAGCTTCGCGATGACGGCCTTTGTTGTAATGTTATTGTTCATAATGTAACATTCAACCCATTTTGAATACGCGTCCACTATCACAAGAAACATTTTATTACAAATCGGACCTAAAAAATCAAGATGAATCCTGTGAAACACTGCCGGTGGGTGTGGCCACGGTGCAAGCTGAGCGCGGGGCGGTGACGGCCGTAACTGAGCGCATATATGACACGCTAGGACTAACGGTACATATACGAGTACAACACTCACTTTTACGTTACCAATGGAATCAGCCCTTTACCTACTAGGTAGGGATTGATAGAGCACCTTGGTTATTAATGTTAGTTGTACAATAAGGTAACTAGATGGCGCTACTGTGTACCGCTAGAAGGATTCCAAAAAAGTTTGTACGCGCGAGGCCTACAGCTTTTTTTAACCAAAATTATTGAAATATGGTTCCCATATTAACAAATGTCTCTCAGCTTTTTGTTATAGGGTGCGCGGTGAAAATTTAAGACGACTAGCGAGGTCTGCAGCTCACAGAGCTACTATTAATATTGTGGTCACACGAATATGAGCTATGCTCATATTGTGTTTTGTTATGGACTAGGAATATGAACTAGTGAGGATCATAAATCTGAATATTCTCTTATATTGTTAGGATACGATAGGTAAACAACAGTGAATGCGTAGAAGCGCTAAGCTCCTTCAATCCGTAAAGACGGAATGATGAGATAATTTGTATGGATTCAAAATGTCAAAACTAGCTTTCATCTATACTATAAATAACTTAATCACATTGTACAAAAGCAGGAAAACCTGTCGAAGTCAAGCGTACGGCTAAAGCTACTAATAAGAGCTATTTTCAAGTCAAGCAAAGTTGAACTTCATATTTACATAACTTCACTTTAACTTTAACCTGAGTGCATCGCTCTATAATTCATATCTGTCGGTAGTGAGCGAGCATTAAATAAGCCATGAAATAGGACTCCAAAACGTTGGCTGAAAATTGAAGAAGTTCCCGTGAGACAAGTTTGACGTTGGAAGGAATATGTGCATTATATCTGGATAGATGTTATATGAATAGATTTTGACCTAAAAGGAAATATTTGTAATTTGTTATCTAAATTATAATTATAATATAATTATAGTACATACTTTTTCGTACTTATTGAGTACGAAAAAAAAGATCCACAAAGTGGCGGTCCCGGATGCTAACAATAATTGATAGCAGTCGTTAAGCACGTCAGCGGCCATTGGGGGCCTAACAATTACTGACACCAGGGGCCAGCACTACCTCATAACAAAAAAAAATACAAGAAATTTATAGTAAAACACGTAGGCTTGATACATATGTATAAATCATCAACTGCGTCGTATTTCTTGTAAAACTTCAAAGAGCTTTTATTATCGCTAACCAAATAAATATGCTTATCGCAAGCACTCGCCGGGTGAGATAGGTATTGGATTCGACCTGCACGCGACCCGAAGCACACTATTTGGTTATTTTATCGGCGGTGGAAGCATTAAGGTCGGTGCAGTCGACACATAGGCGGTTTTACGACGGTTTTACTGCTAACTGAAACTGTGTTGAAGCTTGCCACGAGACGTGTAATCGAATTGTTGAATTTGAGAAATAAATTTTAAATCCGTGACGGGGTTGTTTTCTATGGACTTTAGTTTGTATCACGGAATAGATTTGTGTATTTGTTTATTGTCTACCATGGCAAACGATGCAGATGAGAAAGCGCTGCTTAGGTATTGGCTGGCTGCATATTGTTTAATGAATACATTAAACAATATGGCGCTGTGCTGTTATACTATTTAATAATTTCCCACTCTGTAATAATAATAATAATAATTATTATTCTTTTTTTTGTTTTTCCAGGACACAATTAGGCTACGTTGGTCTCTGTTGTTTCTACGTAAAATAAAAAAACTAAAAAAATGCACGATTACCACGGAAATAGCTTTTATTTAACTTACAATGTTTGTATGTATGTATGTATGTATGTATGTTTGTTTAGGTCAAATTTGGCAACCTGAATTACTCGTAGAAGCACTTATTTGAGTTGAACTTAAGGAGTTGAATTTTGACATGTTGGTTCAGTTCCGATGACAATGCATTTTTATAGTAAGCTTCACCTGAATTGATATCTAGGATGAGCTCCAGATAAATGAAACTCTTCAAAGGTTAACAACACAGACACGAAATGTTGTATACGCTTTTATGGTAGCCGGTTTTAAGTTTTACCATGACATGGTCTCTAGATAAAGGAATCCTTCAACGGTAAACACACAGACAGGAAATTTTGTGTACGCATTTTATTATTGACAAGCGATCGCGAAGCGCGAGCGAAGCGTCTCTGTTTTAGCTTGGGCAAAAATTCTTTCGTATGTCCGGATGTCTGTCCGGCTGTTCTCCTCTACAGGTAGCATTTCTCAACCGATCTAGACGAAACTTGGTATACAGGTTAAGCGAATTTTTAGTTTTTTTTTGTCGTCGGGGATTTTTGTTTAGGGGGTACTTCCCCCAAAAAAGGGTAAAAAGGGGGCTACTGAATATCTCCGCCTTATTAAATCCGATTTCGATGGTTCGTTTTTTATTTGAAAGTTAGTAACTTCAAGTTAGTCTCATAAAAAATTGGTAAAGATCTGATGAGGATTTTCGGCGTGATGAGCAGAATAGCTCCTCAAAATGCAGTAAACTTTCTCACTGTTGTGTCGGAGGGTAGGGTGAAGTGACAACAAGCTGGTTCAATGCACATTCATTTATTATGTATGCAGCTGCTACTTATAAGGCGGTCCAACCGCCACTACTCATACATGTCTTTTACATCTAGGTACATATACAACATCTTTCCCCTCAAAAAAACTTCCTATAATCTACTCTTTGCCCTTTTCTGCGGTTTGAGACCCGTAACGGCATATGTGAGTCATCAGGCGGCTCCGGAGTTCTAAATTCAGGACTTGACAAAATTTGTTTTGATGAGTGAAGCGGTGACTGGAGATGGACGTTATCTTCCGCGTCCGTACTGGGTAATGGCTGGCTACTTTGATCCCTTGATGCAGGAGTGGCGCTCACATCAGATGACTCAGCGATGGACTCCTGTGATGTGGTTATCTTCATACCAGCTGTACGTGATCTAACGTCCGACTCAGCAGAGTATAATTCACTAGAACTTGCCTCTTCCTGTGGCAAAGTTACGTCCCACGTTTTAGCCGTACTGCCATGATTATCAGTAACTAGTACGTTGGTTCTGTTCGCGTAAACTTGATTTTTATGTCTAATAATATCTTTATTGCTGCTTAGCAATTTAATTTTATATAAGACTTTGCCAATTTTCTCAACAATCACTCCTTTTATCCAGTTAAATTTGTTTTTGTTTACATATTGCTTCACAGTAACGTTATCGCCTGGTTTAAAAACTATGTATTTTTTTCCACCATAATTCTTAACCTGTAAGCACTGTTTCCGATCGACGAGCTTAGATAAGTCTGTAGGTAAGGGATTATCGACGTGAGTGAGCAAATCCAACCTTGAACGGAGTTTATGACCGAATACTAACTGAGCTGGAGATGTTTCTGTGGTGGTGTTGTTGAAGTTGCGATAATCGAATAGAAACTTAGAAAGTCGATTCTGTATATTATCTACTTGACAGCCCGATAAAAGAAATGTTTTAATACCTCTTTTAATAATTTTTACGAATGACTCCGCCTGACCATTGCTCATTGGATGGTACACAGGTGAATATAAATGCGATATGTTGTTTAAATTGCAAAAGTTTTCAAATTCTTGAGAGGTAAATGAAGTCGCGTTGTCAGTTACCACATAATTCATTATTCCAAACCTGGACATAAAATCACACAGCTTCGCGATGACGGCCTTTGTTGTAATGTTATTGTTCATAATGTAACATTCAACCCATTTTGAATACGCGTCCACTATCACAAGAAACATTTTATTACAAATCGGACCTAAAAAATCAAGATGAATCCTGTGAAACACTGCCGGTGGGTGTGGCCACGGTGCAAGCTGAGCGCGGGGCGGTGACGGCCGTAACTGAGCGCATATATGACACGCTAGGACTAACGGTACATATACGAGTACAACACTCACTTTTACGTTACCAATGGAATCAGCCCTTTACCTACTAGGTAGGGATTGATAGAGCACCTTGGTTATTAATGTTAGTTGTACAATAAGGTAACTAGATGGCGCTACTGTGTACCGCTAGAAGGATTCCAAAAAAGTTTGTACGCGCGAGGCCTACAGCTTTTTTTAACCAAAATTATTGAAATATGGTTCCCATATTAACAAATGTCTCTCAGCTTTTTGTTATAGGGTGCGCGGTGAAAATTTAAGACAGACTAGCGAGGTCTGCAGCTCACAGAGCTACTATTAATATTGTGGTCACACGAATATGAGCTATGCTCATATTGTGTTTTGTTATGGACTAGGAATATGAACTAGTGAGGATCATAAATCTGAATATTCTCTTATATTGTTAGGATACGATAGGTAAACAACAGTGAATGCGTAGAAGCGCTAAGCTCCTTCAATCCGTAAAGACGGAATGATGAGATAATTTGTATGGATTCAAAATGTCAAAACTAGCTTTCATCTATACTATAAATAACTTAATCACATTGTACAAAAGCAGGAAAACCTGTCGAAGTCAAGCGTACGGCTAAAGCTACTAATAAGAGCTATTTTCAAGTCAAGCAAAGTTGAACTTCATATTTACATAACTTCACTTTAACTTTAACCTGAGTGCATCGCTCTATAATTCATATCTGTCGGTAGTGAGCGAGCATTAAATAAGCCATGAAATAGGACTCCAAAACGTTGGCTGAAAATTGAAGAAGTTCCCGTGAGACAAGTTTGACGTTGGAAGGAATATGTGCATTATATCTGGATAGATGTTATATGAATAGATTTTGACCTAAAAGGAAATATTTGTAATTTGTTATCTAAATTATAATTATAATATAATTATAGTACATACTTTTTCGTACTTATTGAGTACGAAAAAAAAGATCCACAAAGTGGCGGTCCCGGATGCTAACAATAATTGATAGCAGTCGTTAAGCACGTCAGCGGCCATTGGGGGCCTAACAATTACTGACACCAGGGGCCAGCACTACCTCATAACAAAAAAAAATACAAGAAATTTATAGTAAAACACGTAGGCTTGATACATATGTATAAATCATCAACTGCCGTCGTATTTCTTGTAAAACTTCAAAGAGCTTTTATTATCGCTAACCAAATAAATATGCTTATCGCAAGCACTCGCCGGGTGAGATAGGTATTGGATTCGACCTGCACGCGACCCGAAGCACACTATTTGGTTATTTTATCGGCGGTGGAAGCATTAAGGTCGGTGCAGTCGACACATAGGCGGTTTTACGACGGTTTTACTGCTAACTGAAACTGTGTTGAAGCTTGCCACGAGACGTGTAATCGAATTGTTGAATTTGAGAAATAAATTTTAAATCCGTGACGGGGTTGTTTTCTATGGACTTTAGTTTGTATCACGGAATAGATTTGTGTATTTGTTTATTGTCTACCATGGCAAACGATGCAGATGAGAAAGCGCTGCTTAGGTATTGGCTGGCTGCATATTGTTTAATGAATACATTAAACAATATGGCGCTGTGCTGTTATACTATTTAATAATTTCCCACTCTGTAATAATAATAATAATAATTATTATTATTCTTTTTTTTGTTATGTCATATGAGGTAGTGCAGGTGATGTCAGAGTTGTCAGGTCGCCCGAAGGCCTCTGACATGACTTCGGGGCTGCAGCCGGGACCGTGCTCCGAAGCACGGGGCTATGGAAAACCGTACGTAACTTAGAAAAGTCATTGGTGGAGCTTAGGACCGAGCCGGTGCTTCGGAGGGCACGTTAAGCTGTCGGTCCCGGCTGGAATTAAATAATAGCAGTCTTTAAGCCTAGTCAGACACCTTTGGGTGGCCTGACAAACTCTGACACCAGAGGCAAACAGTGATTCAATAATCTGTTTGAACGTGAATGTTGCCATCAACAACGGAATTTGCTGTGGCTCGAGTTTTAGAACATCCACAATTAAGTACAGTTTATTGGACAGAAATGTCTATTTCATGGTCTACCCTTGAACGCTATTGTAACACTGGACTACTAGCTGGTTAATTATGCCACATATTGCCAGGTAGGAAGAGTCTTCAAGTCTGGCCAGTTGAATACGTTTTCGTTGGAGCAATGTAGTCAGACGGTAGGGAATAATTTCCCTTCCATATTAGCCTGTCGAGTACTGTCACTCTTACATAAAGACCTATTTGAATGTTGTATTTCAGACACGCTATATTTATTTTTCGTCACGCCTCCAAACGACGACAAATTATAACACTACTAAATTAATTTCCTTCTAGAAACACAACAGTAACAATAATTATGAATAACAGTTACATTTAATTTCAGCCAAATTAATATTGCTTAGCTTTACGAGGGTATAAAATCGGTATGAAAAATGTCGTAACGTAACGGAATGGAGATTTTTATCAAGGCGGGCCGCTTATAAAAAGGTTGTAACGAATTATTTGTCCGTAAAAATGTGTAAGTGACGCCGTAACCTTAGGTGAAGGTTCCTGTGAAATTATTGTGATGTAGATTGAGAGATAAAAGTCTCACCTATTATTATTTTTATTTGTGTGTGGATTGGAAGTGTATGTGTATTGTTAAGATAATTTTCCTGAAGTATGTCGCTAAGCCTTATGAAGACTTAGGACTTACGATTTTGCGCCAGCAGTCTTTGAGAGCCAGAATATTATTTCTTTTACCCAAGTATGGCGAAGCTAGAGAAGGGTAATGAGTTTAACTGTGTATTATGTGGGTATGTAGGAGGTTCGCCTCTATTGGTCAGATTATTTCTACAGTGAATCAAAGCAAGAGTTAAGTGTTCAAACTACAAAATTTGACCGATTTTGACAAGCGAGGTATTAATCGATTCGTCTTCAGGTAGGTATAGGGTTTTTTTCTTACTTGAATACAGCGAATCAAAGCAAGGGTTAAGTGTTCAAACTACAAAATTTGTTCGATTTTGACAAGCGAGGTATTAATCGATTCGTCTTCAGGTAGGTATAGGCTTTTTTTCTTACTTGACTACAACGAATCAAAGCAATGGTTAAGTGTTCATACTACAAAATTTGACCGATTTTGACAAGCGAGGTATTAATCGATTCGTCTTCATTTAAAGCGTCATAGTAAAAAAAAAATGCCCGACAACGAAGAAGCAAAGGAAGGGGACAAAAAAATGATCCGATTTTGACAAGCGAGGTATCAATCGATTCGGCTTTATCGCAACAATGTCATAGGCTTTTTTTTGCCGACCGTAGTGTGTTTTAGTTTTTGAACTTATATTCTATTATGAATGCAGATTGCACGCTTTGATCGCAGAAAAATTTGCTTAATTATTAAGCAAAATCTATGAATTTCTACGCTTAGCAACAACTATTTATCTCAGTCACCAAACACCAGGAAAGTGGGACTCACTTTCTCGCCTACACCTTCAAAGCTCCCCAGTTCTTCCACCTCACGACATTCGCAAACATAACTTATTATTCGTTCAGAAACACAATAATGGTCCGGAACGAGTTACGCGCCATATTTCAACAGCTTATGCACCAAATACGCCTAATAATAAAAGTAAATTAGGGGGAAATTTAACACGATTTTCATACGCACACTTTTGCTTGTGAAATGAAAAGGAATGTTTCTTTGTTGGATCAAGGTATGTTTGATGTATGGTGTAGCTTAAACTGAGCATAATATTATTCTTGTTAACTTATGTCATGTTACTGATTATACTGGTAGAGCCTGGCCGCGATAGAAGAAGAATTCGTACAATGACCCTTCACTTCACTACTTATTTTGTACTAGCTGCGCCCCGCGGTTTCACCTACGTGAGGGATGATGATGACGATGATGATGATGATGATGATGATGTATCATCATCATCGTCCTGATACCGTCGGTACCTGGAATAGCACATGTGCTATTCCAGGGTATAAGCCATCTCCAATTTAAATTTCATCAAAATACGTTCAGCCGTGGAGTATGATGATAATGAAAAGTACATAAATGTGTTTTTCCAAGGTATAAGGTATCTCCATTCTAAATTTCATCAAAATCCGTTTAGCTGTTTGAGAGTGAAGTATGACGATGAAAAGTATTCTATGTTTTATTCGAGGGTATAACCTATCTCCATTTTAAATATAATCAAAATCCGTCCAGCCGTTATCGAGTTAAAACTCCCCAAACAAACAGACGTTTCACTTTTATATATTGGTATGGATTGCCGTATTGTATTGAATTTGTGCGAGCGCGACAGCAATACACATTTATGCGTGAGCGATAGAGATAAGTAACGAGGGGTCAATGTACGAATGTCTTCCTCTATCGCAGCCGCGCTTTAGTTGCCTCTCTTACTTTCTCTTTCTTCTACCCTACCGCCAGTCTAGGTACTTAGGGTAAACATCTATACTTATACTATAGCAATAGGAACGATAAAATCTGTACGAAGGAGATAATTAAAAGAAAAGTTGTCTAGGGTAAAAACCTTTTGACGCCTTTTTTTTGGTTGGTAAGTTCGAAATACTACCAATAGATGGCGTCCCCATAAGACGGGTTCAAGAAGCTAGTGGAAAAAATTGGATGGCGATGTATGATCACGGTAGCCGAATTGGTAGAGGCATGTGCCGCGCAGAGGCCAGTATGCGAGTTCGAATCTCGTCCGTGATCCAAATTTTTTCTTTAGAATATTATTATGTAGGTATATACTTTCTTTTTCTTCTACCCTACCGCCACTGTCTAGGTAGGTATATACCTTATTTTTCTTCTACCCTACCGCAACTGTCTAGGTAGGTATATAGGAAGGCTCTTATTCTTTTTCTACTATCTCAGCTGCCAGGTGACACCTATTTAAATTCCTTCTTTTAAAAAATATAAACCTCTATCCAAGTTTCCTTGTACCACTGTAATACACCATTTTTTTCTTCATATTTTGGATAGGAAGTAAAATAGGTAAAGAAGGCCTGTTGGCCATATCTTTTCATATTATAAGCTTTTATTTAGCTTCACTTGTATGTATGTATGTATCTATGTATATAAGTATTTCTATCTGTCCTGGAATCTTGCAATTCAAATTTAGAGCACTTCCCGATTAGCTATCCGGCTGAAACTTTCAGGGTAGCTCACAAACCGATGACAAAGCAATAAAAAAATAACTAAAAAACGTAAAAAGTGAAAATACAAAAAATAATACTTAAAAACGTAAAAATTGCAATAAAATACAGGAATAAAAAACATAAACAGAAACATTTATTAAAAATAATGATCGAAAAAGATTTTATTTTTAATTTAATTTATCAAATTATACTTATGTAACGTTAGTGAAATTTGGATAAGGGTTGGTTAGCTCGGTTGTTTATAGATATCTAATTTTATTTTCCTTTTATCATTGGTCTGACTTACAGTTTGCCGGAAGTAAGCTACGAGTACATATTTTTTCTTCGTTTATTTTAAATATGGATTTCTGCAAAGTCATGACTGAGTCTATCAAGTGCCTTATTTTAGGCTAGAGCACGCTATAGCAGAAAGATACAGTAGGTACAGCCTTTAATCCAAAACGCTGCAGTTATTGGTCTAGCGCTTGTTACATGTCCTTTTGTTGTCAAGTGTTTTTTTGGATAATGCTGGTTAACCCTCACTCTGTTTCCTTCAACGTTTCATCGAAGATTATTACGGAAAAAACTCTAATCTAACTAATCCTGTCATTATTCCTAAAGTGATACTTACACGAAAGATTTTTATACCACCAATCTGGTCTCCTAGACCTCATTAAAGTTTTACAGTATTATTCCAACGCCGCGTTAAGGGCTGACTCCATTAGCGGCCAGGGTTATAGAGCAGTTATGTATGGGCCACTTAGTATAATGGTCACTTTGCTTGGATCGATGCGTTTACTGTTGACGGTTTCAGAGATATTGCGATGTATTTGCTGTTGGCTATTTGTGTGGGTTTGATTTATACTTCGTTAATAAAATTGAGTGCCTTTTCAAAGTACAGTGGTCTAAAAATTTGCATTTGGGTTTTATTAACAGACCCAAAATTATGTTATTTCCCGGGAAAAAAAACGCTAAAAAGGGTGAAAGCTAAACATAGAAAGGTATATAAAAATTCTGGGTTTCCTACAAAGTGTCCTGTGTGCTGCCTACATCACGGAACCCGCGGGATCGGGGACATAAATCAAAAACTTTTCAAATGTCATCGAATATAGATACATAACATAATGTAGGGTAGCCAATTCAGGGAAAAGTAGAAAGAAAGGGCTAAACTTGCTTTGTCTTAGCTTATATATCTGAAGTCATCTTCTAAGTCTCTTCCCCTGTCTTTAATACTAGGCTCCAATATTTAACGGTTTTTTTTTCCATAAATAAACCACAACCACAAATCTGATAAATGTGAAAACTAACGTATACCTACTGTTTTTTGAGATCTTTATCTCTACAAAAACATGGGTAGCTAATACCATTCGATACATTTTTTTATCAAAATTATGTTATTTTCAGTAAAATTTTCATTTTTATGCTCAACGGCTTAAGTTTAATTTCCAAAATAAATTTCACAGCAACAAAATATAGTTTATTATCCACTGTCAAGATAAAATATAATTTATTTATCGACCTGCACGTCCTCATTAGACTGGCTAAGAATTTTATTATTTTACATAAATACGAATCAAACAGAGAGCTATTTAATAAGACCTCAAACTCTTCACATTTTTCCGAAGCACAACAACCTTCAACTTTCACCTTTCTGTCAACCTTGTGTATCTTCAGCTTTGGCTTGGATTAAAATGCCAGGCACTCGGGAACGATTTTGTTAAAATGATTATGAAAATTATTCCTTTTTATCGCCAGTTAGTTTAAACGGTTAATACGCCGTATAACTGTAATGATATCAAAGCAATCAGAAGTGAGATGCTGCTTGTTTTAAGAAGCTTGTTGAAGTGAATTCGGTAATAACTAAACCTGAAATCTTATAGGAGTATATCTAATAGTGGTAGGTCGTTTTTTTGGAAAAGAAACTGTCTGGGATAGCATAACCCGAGTCAATCTTTATTTAGCCAAAATTACTAATTTTCGGATTAGTCGAAACTGGAAGCCAGTATTTGTTGGCATAAGAGACTTAAAGCCCAATGCATAAATGTGTCACCAATTATCATCATAATCAGCCTATATTCGTCCACTGCTAGACGTAATCTTCTTCTTTTCGTGTAAACTCCGACACTAAAATTAAATTTGTTTGGCCCAGATGATGGCCACATTTACACATTGAGGGCTTGAAACTGGTTCGAACCTCCACTTGCACATATTTCTCTTGCAGCGGCCCAATTGTGTTTGTAGCCGGATTAGTGATTTGCATACTGACTACTACATGGGAGTACATGTCCAGCTGGGAGTTTTTCTGCAGGAGCAATGAAGTCCCTGGGTGGTGCATGACACTCTTGCCACAATTTGAGCTTTGCCCTCCAGTATCACCAGAGTTAGGTTCAGTAGTTTTTATGAAACTCCTGCGACTTTTAAGACAAATTTCTTGGTAGAGCGTGTGTATAGCGTGTGCCTACTGTCTGTCTCTTTTCTGGATTTTTCCCAGCCACAGGTAACCTTTTTTCTCACGCACGGCTCTCATTTAGAGCCATGACAACTTGCTTTGTATGTGCAGAGCGGTTCCACACAGGGCATGTATGTATACTCTCCAGCAGAGAAACAGAGTGACGTGCCCGTGGTACGTAGAACTTCAGGGGAGGCACCCCAAGCAGTAGATATTAACCTACGCAACAAGCTTTTGCGAGCAGTTATTTTTAATCTCGTGTTTTGGCAGTAGTTCCTTTAAGTCAAGCATCTATCAAGTGTTACCCCAAGATACTTTGATTGACTGGAATGCTCAATAAGAACCCCTTGCCAAATGAATTTTAATTGGTGGTTGGCGTCATGGTTGCGCAAGTGGTTGGCGCAATGTTGAGTTTCGGAAGGATTTGGTCAAAGTGTGTTGCCCTTGTAGTATTTTCCTATAACTTCCAATGCCTGCGTCAACTTGCTTTCAGCTTCACCAAAGCTTGGGCAGCCAGCGTTAGATGTATGCTGTCGGTACAAAAAAAACTGGTTTCTAGAATTCAGACTGGTCGTTTGTGTAGACATTAAAAAGGGGGGGCACCAATGTTGCGGGAGGGCATTTTTAAGGCAGCGCCAACGACTTTTCTCAGTCTGCAAGTGGACCTGGAAACGGTGGTTGCTGAGAATTTCATCCAGTATCCGGACGAAACCGGGATTTTCTGTCGTTGTTCCAAGTATCAGCAGCAAACGTTTTATGTTTACTGTATCGTAGGCCACTAAAAAGTCGATATAAATCAAGCCAGTGATGTTTTTAACTTACTATTCTCGATATCTTGGGTGAGGTTGAGAATTTGACTGCTCGACGTTGAACGCCATAGAGCCCGATCTTCGGCTCTTATCGTCCAGTCCCTGCAAGCCGTTTTTCGCAATTCGTCACTTTACTTTTCCGCTCTGCACTTCGTTTGCCTAAACGCGGTCTCACCTCTCGTTTACCTTGAAGGTTGTCAATTCTTAGAGAGATGTGACCACCATATGGCCACTTCAGCATGCTAATTCTTTGAGATGTATCTCTGATATATACTGTACTATAGTACTGTAAAATATTATCTATCTATCTATCTACTGCACAATGAGTACTGCAATAGGCGTCATGGTAACCATCAAGTAAACATCCTGCTCGTCAATCAGGTGTTAAACAACCGTTGACAAAGAAGGGAAGACTAAACCATACTATGAGAACGCTATGGTATAATAAATAATGGAACTACGTAGCTACGGCCCCCTAATATCAGGCCACCAAAATCTCACAAATCCTCTAAATGTCTCCCTGAGTTAGCCGGTAACCCGCCATTTCAAAATGATCGATTCCAAGACATCGATCAAGACGGTGTCAATCAGGTTCGACCTCGATTCACTCGGCTGAAGTGATGTCATAATCAGTGTTGACAACACTGTCCTATAAATAAAGCTTTTTGTATTGAAAATACATTACGAGACACTCAATAGTTGGGACAAAACTGAGTAAACACTTTGTTGCCTTAAAGGTTTATGAAGAACTTTCTTCTTTTTTTTTGTTGTATCCGAGGACGGCATAGGGCTGTAAGCGATTTGTCCCAGTTACCTTATCATCATCCACATCCTGTGTTCGTCCACTGCTGGACATGAGCCTCTCCCAATGAATGCCACAGAGCCCGATCTTCAGTTCTTCTCATCCAGTTTCTGCCGATCGCCGTCCGCAGGTCGTCCTATTCTACGTTTGCCAGGACGCGGTCTCCACTCGAGAACACGTCTGCCCAGTGGCTGCCCGTCCTTCGTGAAATGTGCCTAACCCTTTGCCACTTCAGCTTGCTAATCTAGTTAACATATGGATGAATGGAAAATATCCACGTCGTTATTAATGGACGGCTGAGCTGGAACCACACCACCACCGCCACTTACTAATAAGATTTGGGATTTTGGAAGGAATTACGTTGCATCTAAAACGGCAGTATGTGCATTGGGTTTGGTCCTCGGCTCCGCCAGTCACCGATGATTTAAAAAATTATGTGCGGATTGCCATCGCTCCGTTTTTTCGAGGTAAGGTGACATTGGTCCTGGTTCCTGACAATTGATAGCAGTCGTTAAGCTACGTCAGGGGCTCCGGGCGGCCGAACTCTGACACAAAAGCTCTCCAGTACCTCATTTGACTTACAATATTGTTAAGTAGGTCAATGAAAGGTTCTAGAACGATCGAACTAGAATGTTCAAGAAGCTTCTCGATGGTTTTGGGACGTAGTGGAAGGTACTAGATGTCTCTAGTGGGTACGAGAATGTTCTAGAAGCCGGTTCTGGAAGACGCAATGAGTCACGCCACGCGTGCCTACGAGAAATTTTTGAGCGTGCGGTCCTTGCGCGTCGGGCGTGGCGCGTAGTATAAAATATGTAGTTTTTGTGAATAAAAGTGTTAATTTTTGGTTTAATTGGCATACATTAATTTTATCCGAACTTACGAGCTGGTAACAATATTATCACATATACTAGCCAACCTGGCCATATCTTTCACCAAATCGACATCCGGACATACGAAAGCAATTTTTCCCAAGCTGAAACGGAGGCGCTAAACTCGGTCAATAAAAAACATAATTATAACGTGTTAAGTTTCTCCACCTATCTCTCCCTAAAATCATACATACCCCAGCAACACATCGCACAGAGAACAGCCTAAACTTTGCACTAAGAAGTGGCAGTCGGCAGTTTATTTACATCTCTGGACATTCACTGCTAGGTAAGCAAGATTTATGACTGCAATACTGACGCAAGGATACTCTGAGACTTGGAGACAGTGGAACTAAGACACAGTTGCTAAGATTATAAAAGTCGTTTATGTTGGAATATGCACAGTTTGAGGACCTACATTTGTGGACACAGTCTTCATTTACACCAATCTAAATCTTATCTATACTTATAATAAAGCAGTAAGTTACAAAGTCTCTACAAAGAAGATAATGAAAAGAAAATGATGTATGTCTGCATGTCTGATCATCACGTAAACACCAGTGCACCGATTGAAATGCGGTTTTCACTGTTGGACAGCTCAGGGTATAAAACTTCAAATCTGGTGTACTTTGTAGCTCAATCCGATACGTAGAAGCCGAATAATCGATAAAAAACTATTAACATATACGACCACGTGGGCAAAGCGGCGGGCACAACTAGTCCATACCAATATATAAAAGTGATACGTTGTCTGTTTGTTTGTTTGTTTGTTTGTTTGTATGTCTGTCTGTTTGTTTGGGGAGCTTTCACGCGATAACGGCTGGATGGATTTTGATGAAATTTGGAATGGAGATAGCTTATACCCTAGAATAAAACATAGGATACATTTTATCCCGGAAAATTCCAGGAAAATGTTTATTACTCGCTGTAAGGAACGGTTGCCATGGAAACGAAATAACAAATCTGTCAAAAATCTTCAAGAGCATTGGTGCTATACCTACTTTTGCATTAGTTTTTATTATCCTAAAAGAACATAGGATGCTTGTTTGCGCGATTAACAGTTAACAGTTGCGAAGTCGCGGGCTGGAAAGCTAGTTCTTAATAAAACTAATGTTGGTACTAACCCTTGAAAGTATACTCTCTAAATTTCAACTTCATAGCTACCTTGAAAACTAACATCATAGGAAACCCTATTCAAATACACTGTTCAATCAAACCTAACCTACCTTGTACTACCTAACAATACGTACACCTCAATATTTTTTGAAAGCTTCAAAGCGAAGTTCTCCAACAAGGGTGCAAACTACGTTCAACCGAGTTTCGAGCCAAAACCAATTGCATCGATCGCAAACTTGTTCTGCAGCTCAAATACAATTAGACGAATCAATCTCCGCAGACGATTTGTCACTGATCGTGTTTGAGTTTCTATGGAAAGACACAGACTGAGTAGCAGTTAAATGTAGACCCCAGCACAGATTAAGTTTTCGCTGAAATACAGTACGTTTACCTTGGCAGAAGATGAAGTTGTTCCGTTTGGAAAGCGAGACAAAAATTACCGATCTAAGCGAGGTTTACCAAATAATAATGACCTACTTTAGAGAGGATTACATTACATTTGAAGGTAAATGTGGGGATATGTATACGTAGGTAGTATAGGTATCCACTGTTGAAGCTCCTCCATCATTACGGGAAGTACTTCCGACCAGTCAGGTGTTATTGTCCCACTGTTCCTCGTTGGAAGTTCTATACATGCTAATTCGCGGCCAGAATTTCTTATTGCGCGATGCAGGCTTGTGTGTACTCTTGCACCATCTGTGACTTGATATTAGACTCTCTGTTCCATAATCTTAGATATTTTATGTAACCAAAGGGATAAAAGTGCAATAAATATCTTTTATAATGGTTGTTTACGATATTTGACCAAAAAAATTTTTTTTTTTTCTAGTCGTAATCTCATCAATTATAAAATAAAAACCGTTTTGTACTATTTATTTTAAAGTAATATCTGTTCTATACAATATTATGATAAAGAAAAACAATTTTTGATAAAAAAATATTTTATATTACTGCTAGGACCGTAGAGGTTCTAAACATTTCTGCCGCCGTCATTTCGTATTTCATTCGTTTTTGTTTTGTCGAACTCGAATGTGCCTCTCCCTGCGTTTGTGCAAGCGTGCTTAGTTGTTAGATTTGTTGGTTATTGTTATTGGCATAGACAATTCAATTCATTACGGCACGGCAGACATATTTGTTTTAATAAAACGTTTTATTTAACTTCTTATAATTGAGCCGCGCGAGAACAAAGCCGGGGAAAAAAACACAATTGAAAAATGTTTTGGGCAACTGGCATGTCACTTTGGCAGTGACGTTTCGTGGCATTTCTTTGTTTACATAAAATATTTAAGATTATGGAACTAAGTGTAGATGGCGCTTATTTCAATGTGGCGGTTGAGGTCGCCACGGACACAAAGCGTTTGGTAAAAGTAAGTAATGATTCCCTACACGGGTTCATCGCAGATCAATAGTAGATATACCTGCCTAATGTACCTGCATTTGAATTTTAGGAAGCGTAATTGGAGGAACAATCTGTTGGAAGAGGTATTTGAATAGAGAAGTTACCGTTTGGCTACCACTTTTCATCCCGTACCGTCCCATTGTCTGTAGTGGTAGGCCTCTTGCGCATGAGGTCGCCTGGGGAAGTACCATACCTTTGTGAGATACACAACCGCCAAGCTGTTGTGTGCAAACATTTCTGTGTTTCGGTTTGAAGGGCAATGTTTCCAGCGAAATTACTGGGCAATGAGATTAAAAACCAATGTCTCAGGGTAACGAGCGCAGTGCACTGATGCGCAAGATTTTGTTACCAAAGCTCTGGGTGGCACTCGAACTGTCATGGGCAGACGTGATGCTTACCATCAGGCGAGCGACCTGCTCGAATCGTCACTCAATACGCTTAAGTGAAAGTATATATATTATACAGTTTTGCAAATTTATTTTCTGCTGCCTTGTTCTAAATACATACGATCATTATTAATGTACTAGTTGCGGCCCGTGGCTTTGCACGCATACATCCCCCCTCCATTTTACCCCTCTCCCCCCTTCTTCCTTACCCCCGTTCCCTATCTCCCCCTTTACCACCCGCTCCTCCAATATATACTAGTGGCTCTGTGGCTGTAGACCTCGCGCGGACAAACTTTCTTGCAAACAATCTAGCGGTCCACAGTAGCGCCATCTAGTTACCGTATTGTAATCAGTGCCAAGGCCTTGTCCTTTGCGTTTGCTGAGTCGGGACCTGTTTGTGACAACACACAGCATTAATTTTTGTTTGTTTGTCTAATTTCCTAATTATTTTCTACTTGATAATTTTTAATGTTGTATGTTTTCAGAAATAAATGTATTTTCTTTCTTTCTTTCTTTTTCTTTCTAAAACTAACATTAATAACCAAGGTGCTGCATTAATCCCTACCTAGTAGGTGAAGGGCTGATTCCAGTGTTAGAAACCTAAAAGTAAGAAATCTACTGCAGTTTGAGGAGCTATTCTGCTCATGACGCCGAAAATCCTCATTAGACGTTCACCAAATTTTTACGAAACTAACTTAAAGTTACTACCTTTCAAATAAAAAAAAGAACCATCGAAATTGGATTTAATATGGCGGAGATATTCAGTGCCCCCTTTTTACCTTTTTTTGGGAAAAGTACCCCCTTAATCAAGAATCCCCGAAAATAAAAAAAAAACTAACAAATCGGTTAACCTGTATACTAAGTTTCGTCTAGAGAGGTTGAGAACTGCGACCTGTAGAGGAGAACAGCTGGATAGACATCTGGACATACGAAAGAACTTTGGCTGAAGCTGAAACAGAGACGCTTCGCTGGCGCTTCGCGGCCGCTTGGTCAAATATACATCCCTAGGGTTGACCTGTCACTTTGACATCAAAGTGGCAATTCCCATGCAAAAAACACGTTTTATTTTTCCTTAATCAGGTTAAGATATAAGCTATCTTGACACCAAATTTCATCCAAATCCGTTAAGCTATTTGATTGTGAAGGAATAACAAACATACACCACACACACACTCACACACACATACACACACACACATACTTACAAACTTTCGCCTTTATAATACCCATTAGTGTGATGAAACAAGCACTTAGTTCAAAGATTAACTGGATTAAGTGTGCGTAAAATATGCGGATAAACTGAAGAATGTATATCAATTCAATGGGAAGTAAAGAACTTTTCTTTACTCGTTTGAACAATTTGAAACAATTGTCTCGAGATATGAATTCAGTCCATGTGATGTGTCCATGTAATTAATTATATGGGTTTCAAATGTATATGTGTTCTACTGTGTTATTCGATGCCTCAGATGCACATCAAAGCTCTGCTTCGGCTGCCATATTTGATTAATTAATGCTCAGCCAACTGGCGACGGCTGCGGGAATCTGACGCCCGTACCTTCCGCGTTGTCTTTTGACTGTTTTGTAAGTCTCCGGGTGGTAAAGTGTAGGGAGGGTCGAAGGGTTGCTACTATAGGTATTCACCATTTATATTGGGATCCAATGGTCTGACTCTGGAAATGAGAATTTTTTTCAATGTTTCTCTTTGTTTTTATATTGGCCTTTTATCTATATTTATAATAAAGCATTAGGAACTAAAAAGTATGTACAAAAAGATAGGTAATTAAAAAAAAAGTCTAGTCTAAGGTACTTAAAATAAGCTACTTAACAAGAACATAACATTTTTTAAATCGTGTTTGTTCGCGCGTCCCTTTTTAACTGCTGGACCGATTGCTGTTTTCACTGTTGGATAGCTTAAGGTTAGACCTAAAAATGGGGTACTTGGTATCTCAATCCGATGAGTAGAAAGCGAACAATCAATAAAAAACTTGTTGACGGTTCAATGAATTTTGATCAAATGTTGGTATATTGGTATTATAGGGCTTGGAACATCGCATAGAGTACTTTAACCTGGAGAAATCACCACGCGAGTAAAGCCGCGGGCACAGCTAGTAAAGCAATAAGAACGAAAAAGTCTATACAACGAAGATAATAAAAAAAAAGTCTAGGATACTTAAAATAAGCTACTGAACAAGAACAGAACATTTTTAAAATCGTGTTTCACTGGTTGTTTGTTTGTTAGTTTGTCTGTATGTTTGTTCTCGACCGAAAATACTGGACCGAATGCAAGCCGTTCACTGTTGGATAGTTTTGCGTTTGACTTAAAAACTGGGGTACTTGCTATCTTAATCCGATGATTAGATGCCGAGCAATCGATAAAAAACTATTTGACGGCTGAAAGAATTAAGAAGAAATATGGTATATTGTACATTTAGGTACTTTTGGTCCTGAAATAACACTTATGAGCTACTTTTAAATGAATTGACCACGCGGGCAAAGCTAGTTTAGCTAATAAAATAAGTAAAATATAGTTTTTAAGGTAAACGGTTTTAAAGTAAAGAATCTTAAGAATGATACGATAATATCATCACCATCATCCTACATCTGTCCTCTGCTGGACGTAGGCCTGCCAATGACGTAATGCACGCCACTGAGCTCGGTCTTCAGCTCTTCTCATCCATTTTCTTCCAGCCGCTTTTCGCAGGCCACCTGGCCACAGGACGTCCTACACTACGTTTGCCTAAACGTGGTCTCCACTCGAGTACTCGTCTACCCCAACGGTTATCGGTTCTTCGGGAAATGTTACCAGCCCACTATCACTTTAGCTTGCTTATCCTTTGAGCTATGTCGGTTACCTTGGTTCTCCGTCGGATATCATCATTACGAATCTTGTCCTTCAGAGAAACTCCAAGCATAGCTCTCTCCATAGCTCGCTGAGCGACCTTAAATTTGTGGACTAGTGTATGTGTTTACTAGAGTGTCCACGTTTCAGCTCCGTAGGTCATGACTGGCAGGACGCACTGATTGATGACTTTTGTCTTAAGGCACAGTGGTATGGACGACGAGAAGAATTGACGATGCTTGCCGAATGCTGCCCAACCCAGCTGTATTCTTCTGTTGGCTTCCATCTCAAAGTTGTTCTTATCTAATTGCAATATTTGCCCTAGGTAAACTTATTTTTGGACAACTTCAAGAGGTGCACCATTGTCTGCAATCCGTTCCGGGTCAATAAGATCGTTAAACGTCTTGGATCTTGGTCTGATCTATGTTCATTCCGAGACCGATGCGTCGAGAAGCATCAACTAGGTTGGTCAGCTTACTTTGCAAGTCTTGCAGCGACTCCGCCATTAGGCCTATGTCACCGGCAAATCGTGTGAGATGTTCTCGCCATTGATATTAACGCCCATTCCTTTCCAATCCAGCGTCTTAAACATATCTTCCAAGGCATTAGTGAATAGTTTCGTGGTTATAATATCCCCCTGTCTCACTCCCCTGCGCAGTTGGATATGTTTAGACTGCTGGTTTTGTACTTGGACATAGCGTAGTCGGCGTCATACAGAAACCTCAGTACTTCGATGTATCGCCAGTCCACTTGACAACGCTACAAAGACTTCAAAATCGCCCAGGTTTCAACGGAGTCAAAGGCCTTCTCATAGTCCACAAAAGCAAGACAAAGGGGCTGATTATACTTTTCAGACTTCTGTATAATCTGCCTAACTGTGTGTATGTGGTCTATGGTGCTAAATCCTCCGCAAAACCCGGCCTGTTCATGAGGCTGGAATTTGTCAAGTCTTCTTGCGAGACGATATGAGATGACCCTCAAAAACAACTTATAGAGGTGACTCAAGAGTGAAATAGGTCGGTAGTTCTTTGAAAGGGTTTGGAGTTCCTCGTCTACGTCATTTGTGGTTTCCAAGGCAGCGAATCGATTTTCCAACTCAAGTTGGAACTGTTCTGATCCAACAGCGGCCTGGAGCAGTTTCACTGGACTTCACCAGACGGCATCTTTCAAGCTTATGGTCGATATTTAAGGAGCCTCGGACAAGTCTGTGATCACTACCTGTTTTGAACCTTGCGATCACTGAGACATCCCTGAATATGTGCTTATTGTCCGTCATGATGAAGTCGAATCTAATTTTTAGTCACTCCATCGGGGCTTTGCCTTCCTCTGAGGTTACTTTTTGAAGAAATAATTCATCAAAAAGAATCCCTTTTTTCCAAAAAGTTATCTAGCATTTGCCCTCTGTTATTCCTGCCCACATAACCGTGTGGACCTATTCTCGATTCACTGCAAGTCTGTACTCCCACTTCTCTCCCATGATAATAAAAACCAGACTGCGAACAAAACTAAAAAGAGGCAAACAATCTTTAGAATTTTGATTTCGAAATATAAGATGCAATGCATGATGCCTCCGACATCATGCATTTCATTTCTCCCTGACGGGATCATCTAGAACCTGGCGAGATAATTCTTCATGCCTCCGACTGTTTCTTATATTCCAAAATAAGAATTAGTGAGAATGGTTGCTAACCAACTTTAAATCGTAATAGATCCTAAATGGTAACTCGAAATGAAAAATGATAAGAGAAACCTCAAGATGATTTTCAAATACCTATTCAATGATACCCCACTCGACATAGTTTGTCGACTTTTTTCTTCTTTTTTATAATATGGCACCTGGTTGTCGTTGTCTTTATAGTAGCACTCGCAAGATATAATCAAACGACTACCGTAAGAATCTTCAAAATTGGTCCCCGCATTTGGTCTATATAGTGCCACAAAGGACCAGACATACGTACACACATATATTATAGGCTGATAAACACATTACCGGGCCTTTGCATTGCGCAGCCTAGTAAAAAGAAAATAAAATCGAGGAGCGAGACGAATTTCTATAAGTCAGGTTACGCTACGCCCCACAATTTTATTTTATATTTTAGCTGTTAGTAAATTTTTGGTACCTATTTTATTTTCAAGATTTTATTTAGTTGTTTATTTTATTCTAAAGTTTATTGCGTTCTACTTGTCACGCCCATTTATTTGACATCCATATTGAGGGGTCTAAATAAACCCATATTGACTGACACCCATATTGAGGGGTCTGAAAAAAAGTATTCCACCATTTTGCGGTAGCGGCCGTCATGGATTTGAAATTTTGACATTGTGTACTGTAACCGGTTAAGCCCTTTCATTTGATACCCATATTAGGAGAACTGAAAAAAAAACATAACTCGCCATTCTGTGGGTGCGGGGCCATCTTGGATTTACAATGATACTGAATAAACATAATTGTATTGTCATCAGAACTAAAGGTGTGTACCAATTTTCAGGTCAATCGGTCTACAGAAAGGGGGTAAAATCTCAATTACCTACTAAATTTGACCCAACAAAACAACAAACAGAGCAAGCTAAATAAAACTGTTTAAAAATACGAAATTGCGTTCAGCTGATATGTGAATTCACTCAAAAACATTCTCTGTATTCCAATAAATCATAAGTTGCTTCCGTAGTACTCAAAGTTGGTTCAATTGCAAGCAGTGTTCGATAAACTCTTATGCCACAGTAATACAAGGTGCTAATTCAAGATTAAACTACCATCATGTAAGCAAACATGCTGCATTTTTTTACCGAACCGTCAGTTAAGTGAACCGTAAAATATAAAACAAAGCAAAATCATCGACATGAAAAAAAATACAATCACAAGTGTCAACAACAGCAACTATGAAAATAGATACTAATTAAGTTCACAATCACAAGTCGCAACAACAGCAATTATGAAAATAGATACTTATGGAAATAGATACTAATTAAGTTCACAATCACAAGTCGCAACAACAGCAACTATGAAAATAGATACTTATGAAAATAGATACTAATTAAGTTCACAATCACTAGTCGCAACAACAATTATGAAAATATATACTAATTAAGTTTACAATCACAAATCGCAACAACAGCAATTATGAAAATATATACTAAGTAAATAAGTTCACAATCACTAGTCGTACCAACAGCAATTATGAAAATATATACTAATTAAGTTCACAATCACAAGTCGCAACAACAGCAATTATGAAAATAGATACTAATTAAGTTCACAATCACAAGTTGCAACAACAGCAATTATGAAAAAAACCTCATTCCCAAAAACAAACAGCAAATCCATTGTAAATCCAATAACAGGCAGCAAACAGAGAAAAGCATAATCCACAATTTCCCGTCGGCAAATGCAATTACCGTCACCCCTGTTTCCAGATAGATATACATATGTATGTGAAGCAATCCGTTTGTACGTTTGCCTGTCTTAATTAAGTCAATGCGTCCTTAGTGCGGCTGCATATGGCTCGACATCCGGCTACTCTAAATGGGAACAGGATAGAAATTTGAGCTACCGGTCACACGTGTGATTGTGACTGAGATTGGAGTCAGTGACGTAGCTGTGTGCTGTGAATTAGCGTGTTTTAGGATGGTTTCAGTTTATCTTTCTGTTTTTCAGAAGAAAGTGGTTAAACTATAACTGTGCTATGAACGTAACGATTTGCCGACCATTAAAAATATGTTGTTATTATGCCAACTTGCTCATGGTTGAAGAAGACCTGAAGGAGCACTACGAAATGCGTGTAACTCATGTCCTCAAGTGTAAAATATCCAGTCGAAAGTGACAGCTCTGACTTATATTTTCAAATGAAAAAAGTATCATGAAAATCGATTCAAAAATCCCGGAGTTAAGAGTGTACAAGAAAATATTCAGTCGAACTGAAAACATCCTTCTTTTGGAAGTTAAAGTCCCTCCTGCTCGTGATACAACTAAACTATGCCTGTACGGCATCTGGAGCTGCTACTGCATCGTTGGAAAACAATATGGTTTGAGAATGTATGGGTTGTACCGAAAACCTACACAAAGCGTGGACATAGTTGTAAGGTGCAGGGTATGCTGTTCAATATTAATACAATATGCTTCCTTATTAACGTTTTTTATTGAAATATCACTGCAGAGCTCACTGACACCGGGTCACACCAATTCCTACATCGATGCCTCTCATTGAATGAAACAATATCTCAAGGACAGAGCTGTCTTACAAAATATGAAACTTAGACCAGAAGATTGACTTCTGGCTTTACAATTCTGTGGTAAATTTAATTTGGAATCAAACATTAATATGCAAACTAACCAATTACGAAGACGAGAAGAAGAACAGAACTGAAAAAGTATGCAAGATGAAAAATATCAAAGATCTAGTCAAAGATGTGAAGATATGGCACGTTTTAATATATCTTAAACAAAAACTGGATTAGATACAATCACATATACGCAAACACAGCTTTTCACCGACGTGCTTTATGTGCTGGCGCGAACTGCGATATTAGAAATTAAAATCATTGAATTTGGTTTGGGTTTTCTTCTGGAGTCGGGAATGTCGTGAACTGCGTGAACGTAACATTATTGAATTTATTGAATCGATTCTGAAATCAGTTTCTGTGCTGACAACATTGTACCTTTCCGAACGAAAAATTTAAGGTACAAAAGGAACATGATTTGACTTCTTGAGAAAAGAAGGCATGACAAGTTTGCCACGTGACGGTAGATAGACAAGAAAGCGCGGAAAAGGGAAAATAAGCGTTTTAAGCGGCGCTGATGGCCGGCTAGTTGTGACCAGGAATGTAGAAAGTATACCTCGAAGGGTTTAAAGTGTAAAGTAGTGAAAAATAGTGTAAGTAGAAGTAGTGAAAAGTAGTGTAGTGAAGTGTGTAAAGTAGTGTAAGTAGTGTATGTGCAGTGTAAATGCCGACAATGGAAATTGAAGGAACTAACGAAGAAGCCAAGGAGAAATAATCTTGGTGCCACACAGAAGACTTACGGAAGAGAAGGCTGGTATGAGACTCCTACCGAGAGAGGTGAGGGTCGAGCAAGGAACCAGCGGTGAATTTGATGAGTCTGTTACTACTACTACTACTACTACTACTACTACTACTACTACTACTACTACTACTACTACTACTACTGTACTGTACTACTGTATTTTACTATTAAACTAATAGCGAATGCCAACCAACATTCTTGCAGGCATGCCACTGGAGAGAAACCCCTCAAATAACTGTAATAAACCTACGTCTAGAATTAATAGGGAAATCAGGGAATAAGGCATATAAAATGAATAACTTTGGATGAAATGGCACATAATGAAATCTGAATGAAACCCGAATGAAACGAAGTGCCAGGCTCGTTGTGGAATGGGTAAGACTAAAGGGGAGTGTGAAGGTCTTTCTAAGGGACTTTAAGTTCTGAAACTAAAAGGAACGTGAACAATGTTGAAGTACACGTTCTTGTAGGCGGAGTAAGTCTAGAAATGTCTTATCCTCCTGGTAGGTAGGTCTACCAGTGAAATTAAGTAAATAGTGGAATTAAGTTCTTGTCGCTATTTGTCTTAAGTACCTTCTCGCACGGCGGACCTAGGTGGTTGTTCTACCAGCCCAGGGACCGACGCTCAGCGGATAACATTATGAAGTAGTTACAGAGGAAACTTCGTGGTGCGAGCCATTCTTTTATCTTTGGATAGTAGATTTCTCTCTCATAGAAGACAATAGGCCCGCAGCTGAAGCAGCTTGAAGATCTTCCACTTGGTTATTCTATTAAGTCTTCTCCCAATTTAATATATTTGTTAAGAGTGTACCATTGGGGCTCTATTGTTATTATCACAGACGTTTCGTTCTTCAACAATACGGAACAAACTTATTTATGTAAACATATTTTAATATTATTTCGTAAAATATCGAGATTTACAAATCCAATGACAATGTAAGAATTACAGGTTAATATTTGAATTTTTAAGAACATGTGTCCACAATACAGTGAGAACTATGGAAAAGGTTCGATTATGTTCATGAAAAAGGTTGACATCGTCACAACCTCTAGGAAGGAACCTAAGCAAATGAATACATTAGGCAACATGTGCATCAACAACAAAGGTGGAGAGGCATACGCAGACTGTAGCGCGATTGTGTGAATTGTACTTAATTTATGCGGTCTCCGCCCGAAGAGCTCGTACCTAATCTTCCCCCTATGAATAAGATCTATAGTATAGACATGATGAATATTAATCAACTTCAGTAATAATTTAATAATGTTTGTTTTATATTCAACTCGCTCATTGTTAATGCATTATGAGCACTTGTTCGCGCATCATGTAAAAACTACTGAACCGCTTGCGATACGGTTATCACTGTTGAATAGCTTAGGGTTTCACTTAAAAGCTGGAGTACTTGGTATCTTAATCCGATGATTAGATGCCTAGCAATCGATAAAATACTATTTGACGGCTGTACGAATTTTGAAGAAATGTAGTATATCATTGTACCTTATAGGTTACTAGCGACCCGCCCCTACTTCGCACGGGTAGATATATGGAAAATTAATAAGTACTTTATTTGGACAAAATAGAACATAACTACAATTTCTTACACAACATTTTTATTTGCACAAATAGATCATGTGAATAATTCCTTACACTTAATACTTTATTTTGACAAATAGAACATAACTACAATTTCTGACCCTAAATACCTACTTAATGATTTTGATGTTTAAATGTAATAATTAATATATAATAGTTTTAATGATTAAACCTGATTTTGCTCTGTGTGTGCTGTTAATACAAACTACCAAACATACAAAATTCAAATACTTACTAGTTATAATAGTTAAGGTTTAACGCTAGTAAGCGTAAATCATCCACCTTTGGTTTAAAAAACTGGGTGGGGCTGTGTCGGGGCGCACCGCCGTTTGTTTGTCGTGAACGTCTACGCCACGTCTACAATTTTTAAAATACGTTTAGTATTTTTTGAGTTTATTGAGTATATCGATGGCGCTCACACCGCGGCAATTTTCTTACTTTTAGCATTTTCATATTCGTAGTAACTTCTAAAAAAAAAGGCCAGCAAGCAAAATTATTGGCAGCAGTGCTTTTTGACAATAGACAACTGCATTATTATTCATGTACCTAATTGACAGACTTGTTATTATAGCTTCCATGGCAACGTTCCTTATACAAATCGTAATTTTTGCAAATTTTTACATTCGGTTACATTATTGCAATTTTCGTAGGAAACTCTAATTTAAAAAAATATATAATACTCGCTAATGTTACTCGCTGATAATGTAGCTTTCTTTAGGTGAAAGAATTTTTTAAATCAGTTCTGTTTTTTTTTTAGTTTATCCATTACAAACAAACAAACAAACAATCAAATCTTATCTGTTTATAATATTATAGTGTAGATAGGTATTTTTGGTCCTGGAATAACACGAATGGGCTACTTTTAAGTGAAATGACCACGCAGGCAAAGCCACGGGCACAGCTAGTACGATGATATAAGAATGGTATAAGATTAAGAAAATAGTATTCTAAAGATTGTTGTAAGTCTGTTTTTTGCCGATCTCGTTAATTAAGGTTTCTTCACGAAATCGCATTTGTTCGTTTTTTTAAGTCACTAAGAAAAAATGCTCCTCCCTATGGACGTTCCCAGTTGTTGAGATTTGGGTCACTTAGGCTTGGTTCACATATTTCGAGACACCCTGCTGTCTAAAATGGTGAGGTTTGCGTGTAATGCCATAAAAAGAATGGTGGAAATATGTCTGGAATCATAAACGCGTGTTGCTAATGTTTTCGTGAACTTTTATGCTTCACAGGAGCCATAAATAACGCCCAAATAAGACACCTTGCAGAGTAAAGACTGTAGGCACCAGCTATTCCTGCCTTCTACCTTTATCCCCTCCCCCCATCCCCCTATTCTTATCGCGCAGGTGCTGTGAGAACCAGGAAAGGGAATTCAGGAAATAGGCAGCAACATATCAGCGAGAAACAGCTGTGGCATTCTGATGATGTCTTGTGATGATTGAAACTTTTAAACTTTCGCGATTCGAACACATAGTTATAACCTAAAAATGGTGAAAAAATACAAAAAATAAAAATAAAAACTAAATTATTGGTATTTAATGTGTTTATAAATGTATTCATATTTAATTTCATTTTTTATACTCTTATGTTTATTTTTTCCACTCCCTCTGGGCTTTAGCTGAAAACCAGCGCTGCGTGACTTCGGCAAACAGCCTAATGCCGAGTTAAAGACCTCCTCACACCTAAGAAAAATCAGCTCGCTTACTCCTTGACATTTGCTAGTGATGTGGTACATCTGAGCTTAATTAATAGGTGAAAAGCAGATGCAAGAACACGTTTTTAATTTAAAAACTCATGTAAATACCTCTTAGCAATCGCGAGGTATGCGGATTGAAAATAAATTTTAATACGTTGCGATATGGTATAATATTCCATCTGACTTCTTTGGCTTGTTTTGCACTAAGTTTCTACATATTTTTGATAAATAGTAAAATAAATTTTATCTGGTGGTAATACAGTTCATTGTCAATTATTTGATAACTCATTTAGTGAAATAAAATCTGAGAAAATTTGAAAAATTTTAGATCGATTTTCTAAGCCGCACTTACTGATATTTCCTATTAGAAAATAGATCTTATTAGTATATTAGCAAAGCATATTTAAAAAATAGCACAAAAGCAGTAATTTTTAGGTCGAATTTAGCAATTTCTTCGGCATGCATTGTTCTTTTTGTTTAATCCGTTGATAAAATTATCAGCACGAGGCGCGCAATGTTTACGTTAGTTTATTGAAAATAGCGTAAGTTTCAACAACATGTATGATATACATCACGCGATATCTAGACCTATTTTATGTGAGTCATTATAAAAACAAAGCCTTAAAACTGCAGGTCTTTGCTAAGTTCCTTCCTAGGTTTGACGTTTAAAAATCAGACAGAAAAATAAATCCTATACTATGGTAATACAGTTTATTCTCAATTGTCTAACACTACAAAAAGTAAAATCCAATTTGCAAAATTTTAGATCGATTTTCTAAGCCGCACTTACTGATATTTGCCCATTAGAAAATAGATCTTATTAGTATATTAGCAAAGTATATTTTAAAAATAGCACAAAAGCAGTAATTTTTAGGTCGAATTTAGCAATTTCTTGGGCATGCATTGTTCGTTTTGTTAAATCCGTTCATAAAATTATCAGCACGAGGCGCGCAATGTTTACGTTAGTTTATTGAAAATAGCGTAAGTTTCAACAACATGTATCATATACATCACGCGATATCTAGACCTATTTTATGTGAGTCATTATAAAAAGAAAGCCTTGAAACTGCACGTATTTGCTAACTTCCTTCCTAGGTTTGACGTTTAAAAATCAGAAAGAAAAATAAATCCTATACTATGGTAATACAGTTTATTCTCAATTGTTTAACACCACAAAAAGTAAAATCCAAATTGTGAAATTTTAGATCGATTTTCTTAGCCGCACTTACTGATATTTCTCATTAGAAAATAGATCTTATCAGTATATTATAAAAGCATATCTTTTAATAGCACAAAATTGTCAAAAGCTAGGTTGCAGTTAGCCGATTGTCAGATGTACATCGACTCTTTTCTTAAATCCGCTCAAGAAATTATTATCACCTGGGGAGTAATGTTTAGGTTACATAATTCAAATTGACACCGATATTTTATAATCTACTGTTCCATTGCGCTATTAATACAAGTAGCTTGTGAAAGACATTTAATAAATCGAGCAATGGAAAATGTGGAAAACTTACCTACGTCAATTCTTTGACATAAGTAAGTAAACGCCCATTTTCTGTCATCAAGCTCCGCCTTCAAATATTTTGAATTACGCTTACTGGCCGTGACGCTCCGCCTTTCTTATAGTTTTGAGCCAATCATACCAAATGAAACCATATGGGCGGTCTTATTTGGTATAATTTGCTCAACGTCATCGACACATAAAAAGAACTCATGGAAAAATAAATCATATACTATGGTTATACAGTTTATTATCGATCATTTCATACCAAATTAGGTGAAATCAAATTTTCGAAAATATTCGCATCCACTTTCTCAAATAAAATACCGTCATTTGTCATTCAAAAAAATAACTTATCACATTACATTAAATCACAATTTTCAAATAGCACAAATAAATGTTTATTTTTAAATATTTTGCTAAGAAAACCTACAAAACCTTGCAGACGAACGGCACTTATTGATGTCAATTGCAACCAGCATCAGTTGGGGTGACGGCAATAGAATGTTAACTTATGTAAAGATAAACAATAATAAGCTAAATATTCTTCTACACTAATCAACTTCAACACATATATTTTAAAGAGGAAAAATTTGATTGCTTGTATGTTTGTTTGTTGGTTTTAATGTATAAACTATAAATATCCTAAACTGACTTTAAAAATTCTTGCATTTAGTTAATGCTTCATTACCAGCGAGCAACATGGGCAATATTTCATCATTCAAAAAATTAGAGATCCCTACGAAAATTGCAATAATGTAACTCAAGGTATCAAAACTATGCAAAAATGATGTTTACTTGCTGTATAAGGAACGTAATGATATGTTGCCGTGGAAAATAAATAATAACAAGTCTGTCAAGTACGTGAGTAGGCAATAGTATTTCGTTCAAACTCACTACTGCAAATGATTTTGAATTACACTCATTGCTGGGTTTTTTAGAAATTACGACATATAAATGCTAAAAGTGAGAAAATTCCGCGGTGTGAGCGCTTACCGTGTAAAGCCGGGGCGAGTCACTAGTAAACCTATAAAACAGAACCGTGATGTACCTGATGACTGACTTACTGACTGACAGACAACGCAGAGTCTAAACCGGTGGATCTAGAGATTTGAAAACCATCATCTAATTCGGTTCAGAAATCCTTATATATAAGAGAACATAAACTATAAAACAAATAGATTTTCTAATTAAAAGAACTGAACCAATTTTGATGAAGTTCATATGGGACTACACTGAAAGTTTACTCTTTTGAATATAACAACAACAAAATCAAAAATCCAAATCAGTTTAGAAATCTAAAAGAGGCAATATAAACACAAAATCAAATGGATTTACTAAAAAAAACTCAATTTTTTGTCGAACAACTACTGAACCAATTTTGATAAAATTTATATGAAATCACTATGAGAGTATAAAAGCAAAGGTTTCAAACAATGTTTTTTTTGGTATGCAAATTAATCGGTGTACATACATAAAAAAAACATATACGGTCTCTTTTTGTGAAGTCGATTATAAAAACACTTGTTTAATAATATTTGAAAATTCATCTTTAAAGCGGTAAACGGGGATGGCAAAGTTTATATGAAGAAACATTAGGTATTTGTTGAAAGTAGAGTACGGATTTAAATGAAATTTGATATAATATATTGCAAGGAATATCACGCTAAGAGGCGGAATTCTAGCAGCTGGTGGTGAGATGGCATGAAAAGATGGCGGGAGTGAAACGCCACTATTCCGTCGGCAGTCAAAGGTGTTCAATTATCTCTCAATTGCGTTCCTTAAATTCCCCTTATTTAATTTCTAAAAGTATTTCATGTGTAACAAATTTGTTTTGTGAAGTATAATTGACTGAGCGAGCGCAAAGTGCGAGCGAAACATCGTTTCAGCTTGGGTATAAATGCCTTCGTATGTCTGTCCGGATCTCTGTTCTCCTCAACAGGTCGATCTCAATCGATCTAGATGAAACTTAGAATACAGGTTTGATGAGATTTTAGAATTATTTAAAATATTTAGCATTTTTGGTTTACTTCCCCAAAAAAGAGCAAAAAAGGAGCTAATGAATATCTTCTTCTTATATGATCAGATTTCGATGGTTCTTTTTTATTTGAAAGATAGAACTTTAATGTTAGTCTCATAAAAAATTGGTGAAGATTTGATAAGGATCTTCGGCGTAAATTACCCACTTTTAGGTTTCTACCAGTAGAATCAGCCCTTTACCTACTAGGTAGGGATTGATGGAATACCTTGGTTATAATGTTAGTTTTACAATAAGGTAACTAGATGGTGCTACTGTACACCCTTAGATTGATTGAAAAAAAGATTGTGCACGCGAGGTCTACAGCCCACAGATCCACTAGTATAAAATTGTGTGTGATCGTGTATACTTTTTAATAAACCCGCATCTGGTTGCTAATAATATAATGTACATGCTATTGCCCGTGACTTCGTCAACGCGGACTACAGTTTATCGTGAAAAAAGCATCCTATGTTCATCTAAGATATTAAATATGTTCATCTAGGATATTAAAAGCCAATGCAAAAGTGTAGCACCAACGAACGCTCTTGTTTTTTTTGACAGACTTGTTATTTTTGCGTTTCTATGGCAATTGTTTTTTACAGCGAGTAATCTACATTTTCCAGTTTCCCCTGGAAACTTATAATTTTCTAGAATAAAAAATATTCTATGTTGATCTCTATATTGTACAGAATTTATTTGCAAAGATTCATCTATTCGAATCGGCTGCTTTGGCATTAAAAATCCCCAAACAAAAAACCAAACAAACAAAGATACAACGTTTCACATTTATATATTCATGTGGATATTTCACCCATTTTTCAGTCCCAGTATTTTTTCTGATGGAGAGGTTGTCGCAGAAATCACAGGGGGTAAATGCTAGTTCACTTTTTGGAAAAAGAGGGGTTCTTTTTTCTTCAAAAAGCAACCACAGAAGAAGTGGACTTAACAAAGTTCCGATGGTGTGACTAAAAATGAGATTGATTGCATCATTACGGACAATAAGCACATATTCAGGGATGTCTTGTAACGAATTATATTAATATCAATTGAAATATTCGTTTATAGTATGTAAAGTTACGTATTGATTTAATTCTAATGAAAATTAAAGTACGTTATTAACTGGAGCGATGTGACCTTGAATCCTCAAATACACGCCAAATAAAAAAGGCAATTGAGCAAAATCGGGGGAATTGATTACCCAGCAATTGAGTAGATCCCATCTGACGAAGCTCAAGACCAATAATGGCACAACAGTCGTCTCTAAGCCAGTGATCCTTTCTGAGATTGAAGACCAATATGACCGAATTCCCGCGCAATACTGACTCGCCACTAAACTGACGAGCTGCCAGACGTCAGCCTAGACGCGATTGATATGGCGCTCAAACAACTTAAGAAAGGCCTATACCACAGTGCCTGAAGACAAAAGTTTTCAATCAGTCATGACCTACGGTGCCAAAATGTGGACACTCACGGTCAAACTAGTCCACAAATTTAAGGTCAGCGAGCTATGAAGAGAGCTTTGCTTGGAGTTTCTCTGAAGGACAAGATTCGTAATGAAAATATCCGATGGATAACCAAGGTAACCGACATAGCTGAAAGGATAAGCAAACTGAAGTGGTAGTGGGCTGGTCACATTTCCCGAAGAACCGATAACCGTCGGGGTAGACGAGTTCTCGAGTGAAGACCACGTTTAGGCAAACGTAGTGTAGGACGCACTGTAGCCAGGTGGAGTGACGACCTGCGTAAAGCGGCTGGAAGAAAATGTTGCTGGAAGAAAATGGATGAGGAGAGCTGAAGACCGACTCAGTGACTTGCATTAGGAGACGCACGTCCAGCAGTGAACAGATACAGGCTGATGGTGAGTATAAATATAGGATAAGTTAAATGCTTGACTAGTAGATTGTAAGGATGCATCTATATGCAACACACCTATATGCTACAATAATGTTGTAATCCCAGCGTAAAAAAAACTTTGTTGGCGTATAATGTAAACACTACTCATGTAATAACTACAGAAACGATTGCAATGTTTTCACTAATAGGTAGCTTAGGGTCTTGGCCACGGAAGCCTAAGTCTATGCGTGTCCAACACGTACTTATCATAGCAACATCACTTTATTATCGCATCGGGCTGCGGCTCCCTGGTCCTATGCCGTCTATTTTCCAGCAACTATAAGTTTGTCAAGGTTTTGTCAAGGTTCTTCCTTGCAATAGTCCGAAATACTCGAGTAGTGATTTGAGGCAGATGGTTGAGAGCCTTATTAAAATGTTGTAATGTTTTAATATATATGCGTTGGTCCGATGTGCTCTCTGAGGAAATTGCAACATCTTCGTACCTACTTTTAGTTATTCTATGGTATCATAGTGCAACAACGCTGGAGTGTTGGTGAGATACAGGCGGTGCACATACTTTTTATTCATATAAATATTTAGAAAAAATCTAGACTTACCCGAGCTAAGTAGCGGGTCGCTAGTCACTACGGTGTCGTTCGCTATCCACACACACACACACACATATATATATATATATATATATATATATATATATATATATATATATATATATATATATATATATATATTTAAATATATATAAAGTGAAAACGTTTGTTTGTTTATTTGGCGAGTTTTAACGCGACGGATTTTGATGAAATTTGGAATGGAGATAGCTTTATACCCTGGAGTAACACATATAATACTTTTTATCCCGAAAAATAGTAAGTTTCTATGGGAAAACTGGAAAATTTCGATTACTTGCTGTAAAGAACGGTTGTAATGGAAACAAAATAATAAAAAGGTCTGTCAAAAAGCATAAAGAGCGTTGGTGGCAAAGAGAATACAATACATAGGTGGTTTACTTTTCCATTGTTTTTCAATAACCTAGATGAACACAGGATGCTTTTTTCGCGATAAATTGTAGCCCACTCATACGACGTCACGGGCGGGTCGCTAATTTTAAAATATTTCCAGACACGCGAAAAGTCCACGGTTTGCCTACCAACTCGCAGCTACTCTGTCGACGGCATTGTGCCGTTCGTCTGAAAGAGCCCTGTGGCATCACCAAGGTCGAATCAAGTCGGACCATGTTTTCTTCACATTGCCACTGCCACTTACTTGGTGTCTAAATATACTTGTACACTATCTTATTATTGTGTAATATTAGTTACTTTATCTAACAACATGTTATTATGGACTTTGTGTCAGACAAGATAGATAGATAGATAATACTTTATTGTACACCAGTTTCCAAAAAAATACTACAAATAGGAACAATCTTATAACTAAAGTAAAACGGGCGGACTTATCGCTAAAAGCGATCTCTTCCAGTCACAACCTTGTAAGAAATAATTGAGTGAGTGAGACAAGCAACAGCCTCATAGGTGAACAGATGGTGAGCATGTTATTTCCGTTTGTGTTATATATTTTCATTTGTTGTTTACAGGTTGTAATATAGATTGTGGCTGGCTCTCAGTATTGATTTCCCTGTTTTCGATTAAATCTGAAATACAATCTGTTTTTATTTTTAAATACTTAGGTATCATTAATTTTTCTAGTATCTATTTTAAATAATAACTCTTAAAAAGACATAAGTTTAAAAACTAAAACCCGGTCCAATAAAAAAAATCCTATGACACTTGCGATAAAGGCGATTTGATTGATACCTTACTTGTCAAAATTGGACCAATAGGGCCGACGCTATGGTGGAACATTCTCACACACACATACATCCATACAAACATAGATAGATACATACAGCTATATTGAAGATTTACCATAATTGTCTCCGCCGTTATAAGAATATGTTAGACTCGTGACATTTTGTTCTTCGTCGGCCGTACTCTGTCGTAAGGTTCATACAAATAAATTTTCATTCATTTAGTGTATTCAGTCATTAATATAAACCGTATGCCGGACAATTTGAAAGTGCTCTAGGTAGAAGATCTTTTGTACCTATGTATAAATAATTTATTTACCTTGATTATAATAATTATTGTATTCAGTCATCTTGCTAATAGCAGCTCTTTGAATCGGCACCACTCACTTCACGATGTCAACAATGAATGAACCTACCTCACAGGTTAAAGCCATTTACCATTTTAAAGTAACGATAAAATTAACGTTAACTTGCAAGTAACGTTACGAAAGTTTACCGGTATGACGTAGCATAACTAACGTTAAATTAACTAACGATATTTTAAAATTAACGGTAACGGAAGCGAGCGGAGGTAACGTTACGAATGTTTTACCGGTATTTAAAGCCCTGCCTCTGACACCTAAAATATGCGTACTGCGCAGCCACTCGCGCTATCTTCCGAGAGCTCAAGAAGATTTGCGCGAACTATAACAATGGATATATTATTTTATTGAAAAAAAAAACACTATGGCGGCAGGCTCAAAAATATGGGTATCAAATTGAAGGCCTTTAACAATATATAACTTATTCGCAGAGACGGCGTGTTTTGTTATTGTTTATGTTTTGTTCCTTTATAATACGTATATTGTTGGCGAAAACTATGATAACTTGCTTTATTTCGTTTTATAACTCCCTACCACGAAATAAGTCTCGGTCACTGATTCGGATAATACCCTGATTGAAAAAAAAGTCAAAATATTCATGAGGCTTTGTTTCAAATAAAAAAACATCCTCTCTCTATCCTTATCCAGTTATTTGGTGTCGGTACATCGTGTACTTTTCAGACATGTTCATGTTTTTTTTTTCTAAAAAACTACTGTACCAATTTTTATTTAATGTGAACGGGAGCAAACAGCTGGTCTACTCTCTTCTTAACACAGAATAAAAAAGAAAAAAAAAAGAAAGTGATCCTCCTGCTACATATGAAAAACAATGCCTATTTCACCGGTAGAAGCGATTCGGCGCAAAATTTAATAACAGCGAGCATTAAAATTCAGTTATCCATCATCTGTTATACGAATTGTTTCGTTTCACTTTGTCTGGGTGGAATTTATTCAATTAAAACTGTGTTAGGGCGCAATACATAAATGCATACAGTAACACAACTTTGTCCATAGGCAAAAATAAACTTATGCTGGAATTGTCTGAACTAGAAATATTACTAACTTGTCTCGATTTGCTTTATTTTTACCCGACTACGGCGAAGCAAGGGATGGATAATAAGTTTAACAGACTTTTTATTTTTATTTCTTTGTGTGACGAGACTGGGTAGTCGTTCGCCTGATGGTAAGCGTCACGCTTGCCCATAACAGTTGCAGTGCCACCCAGAACTTTGGCTGCAAAATCGTGCGCGTCACTGCACCGCGCTCGTCATCTTGAATTTCGCTGGAAACATTGCCCTTCAAACCGAAACACAGAAATGTTTACACTCTACTGCTTGGTGGTGAATATCTGACGAAGGTGTGGTACTTCCCCAGGCGGACTCTTGCGTAAGAGGCCTAACATGACATAACACTACATGTATGTGGATGTTCTACCATAATAGCGTCACCCCTATTGGTCCGATTTTGACAAGGTATCAATCAATTCGTCTTCAGGCATAGAGGCAATATTTTTAACCCGACTATGGCGCAGCAAAGGAAAGATTATGTGTTCAAACCAAAAACTTGGTCCAATTTTGATAAGCGAGGTATCAATCGATTCGTCTTCATGTATCATAGGCTATTTTTTTACCCGATTGTAGTGTTTGAACTTATATGTCTTGTTATATTTTAGATCTAGATTGATGAGTTTCTTTGTAGTATTGACTTGTTAATTGTTACCGCTAGAGGGCGTCGGTTTTCAATGACAGGAGAGTCGATTGTCAAAATTTGCGCGGTAAACCCTTCTGCCGGCAGCTACCTTGCGTAAACAAACCGTTTTTATGAACGCTTCATTCGGTTATTTATCAAATAAACTACTCTTCTGTGTAGCTAAAATAATATACAATAGATTTGCAGATATATCACTGATTTACAGCTTCTTGCCGCCATGAATTTTTTTTTGGGTTCCTCAAGAAATCAGAGGTATAACCCTAGTGGTGTATCATGCTATGTTTTTTTTAAATAAACTCTTAATATCTTTTCAGTTTATTTTAGTGAAATGAAACAGGCGGAATATTTAGACGTTGAATGTTTTTTTAAGAAAAGATTATTCAGTGTGATAACTAGGCATTCAAAGTTCTCTTCAAGAGCATTATGTTTCCATAGAAGTATAATTTGCAACTATTATGTGCCTTTTTAGAGTTATATGTGAGCAAAAAATGTTTATATGGTACTGGTGATATATGGGTTTTGCAAAAGTATATTTGCAACTTCTTAGTGTTATTGTAGATTTGTTATGATGTTTATGGTGCAGGCGTTAAGGAAACACCAATATATGATAAATTTGTTGCATATCAGCTACGGTATGATGTTTTATTCACGGATTAGATCCATTCGTGCCAGATATATCACCAGCAATAATACAGAGACTTCGAAGCCACAATAGATCAATTTTGCTGTATAAATGTACCGTAAAAACATGTTGTAACATTTTTGCTCTAAATCACTGTTGTGAGAACCGCTTGACAGCTGTGTTATAAATACTGTACACGGCGGACGAGTAAACGTTTATGTCATCATTTATTATCACAATTTGACTGTATAAGCTTTTACAGCTAAATGATGTTACGAATCATCAATATACAGCAACGCTATGACAAGCAGTCACCGCGTTACTTTTATATCAGTTTTCTAACACTCTTTAGTGTTAACGCATTTTTTTTATCACTACTTTGCTGGCTGGGAAGAGGGGCTTGACAAATCGGGCAAAAAAATTTGAAAGCAATCGGGGCTTTATTCATATGAATTTTAATTGATATCATCATCATCATCATGTCAGCCTTTAGAAGTCCACTGCTGAACATAGGCCTCCACCAAAGAGCGCCATGACGAGCGATCTTGTACCACCTCCATCCACCGACTTCCTGCGATGGCTACAATGTCGTCGGTCCATCGTGTGGGGGGTCTCCCTACACTTCGCTTGCTTGTTCGTGGTCGCCATTCGAGAACCTTTATTCCCTAGGTGTTGTCAGTTCTGCGAACTATATGACCCTATACTATATGCCAATTGCCACTTCAACTTGCAAACTCTGAGAGCTATGTCGGTAACCTTGGTTCTTCTACGTATTTCCACGTTTCAGATTTTATCAAGTTGCGTTGTGAAACACCGAGCATAGCGCTCATTGCACGCTGAGCGACTTTGAGCTTGTGTATATATGAGACCAATAGTTAGCGACCACGTCTCGATCGATATAAGTGGAAACAACAATTAATTTAATATGTTTTTGTTTCGTCAGTGTTTCCGGTAAATTATAACACCGGTGTGTTCAAGTCAAGAGTGAATATATATCTACTAGGCAAGCGTGCTACACCTTCGACCACATCATCGCTTTCCATCAGGTGAGATCGTGGTCAAACGATTGCCTAGTCCGTAATAAAAAAAAAAATGTAACTGTAGGCGATTGTCGGGAATACTCGTTAAGCAGATTTCGCGTGAAGCATCGGCATCTCCCCTATCACCGACAGTCGTCTCCCAACTCCCGCGCATATAACTTGTCGGTTAAATATTGCAATTGTGGTTAACTAATAAAAGGTATTATAGCATAACGTTATGCATTGATCCAATTAGCACCCAACTTACAAGTTGTGTATTATTCAGTGCCATGGGAGGCGACTCCCCGTTGTAACAAGGCGGGTTAAAGAGTTTGTTGGAGGAGCACGTGCATGCAGTAACTGGTGGAGCCTTCAATGCCCACTAGTGATACGACAGCACGAGCTACATGGCAAAACTTACGGCATATTTGTAGAATTTGAAAAATATTACATTTTTTGTTCTTTAGAGTCATAGTATTTTTTTTTTAAGTTGGAATAATTCTGTTTGTTAGACTATGTTTTTTTTGTGTTGCTTTGTGTTTTTTTGTGTTGTTTGTAGATTAAATAAAGAGCCCTCCATACGATAAAATTTTAGTAAAACTATAAAATTTGCAAAGTTGGTCGTCAAGCCAAATTGTTGCCAAACCCACCTGACCTGGACACATAGACTGTCATGCTGTGAACATAAATAAAATACATAATTACGTGGGTTATTTTTATTATATATTTCAGTGAATGTGCGCGTGAGTGAAGTTACTGTTAGTCAGTACTCAATTAAATTTCTATTTTGTTTTGTACTTGGTGTAGCAGAATTAAATTTTTCGGACATCACTTTTCATGTTGACTTATTTATCCAAGGTTTTTAACAAAGGATTACTTGATCGCTTGATTCATTTTTGAGTTGATTTTGATCACTTTAAACGTTTTGTGGTCTATTTTTGTGTTTCATTAGGTTAATTTATGAAGCATTGAGGTTTGTTTTTCTCACTCTTATTTATTAACTCTAACTAATTACTTTAGAATACAATAACTAACTTGAATATCAATATGTGTTTCAAATTATATTATACTTGACGAGTTTACGTTATTAATTATCATTAAAACCTGTTATATCAAACATTATTCAGAACAATATACTTATATAAAAAGGCAAAAAGGGAGCTACTGAATATCTCCACCTTATTAGATCCGATTTCGATGGTTCTTTTTTTATTTGAAAGGTAGTTTTACTATGAGTTAGTCTCACAAAAATTTGGTGAAGCTCTGATAAGGAACTTTGGCATGATGAACAGAATAGATCCTTAAAATGCAGTAAATTTCTTAGTTTTAGGTTTCTACCAGTGGAATCAGCCCTTTACCTACTAGGTTTCATGAAGCACCTTGGTTATTAATGCTACTTTTACAATATGGTAACTAGACTACTATGCACTGCTAGATTGTTTGCAAAAAAGTTTGTACGCGCGAGGTCTACAGCTCACAGAGCCACTAGTGATATTTCAATCCACGTTTGGCCATACCATTAAATATCATGAATATTCATTGATTTTCATGATACCAATGATGTACAAACAGCTTTTCAAGGCTAAAAACAAACACTTTGACGAACGCTTTACCTATCACGGTTAAGGCGAACTCGGTGCCTCGCCTTCTATTTTACGATATGATCACTAATACGAGTAGATAGATGGATAATTCTTTATTGTACACCAGTTTACAAAAATAAACAGCACATAGGAACAATCTTTAACTATAGTACAACGAGCGGACTTAAGGCCAGCAGGTCGACCGCGGATGAGCGATCGTTATGGTTTTATTTACGTTTACGTTTACCATTGACGATTACTATTGAATAAAAATTGGTACCGCGATGAGTAATCGTATTGTAATGGTTTATTGAACGAATGAATAGTTTTCAATCGTCTGCAGGGCGACCGCCGATACGCAAAGTAAACGTAAACGTTATCAATTTGTCATTTTAAAACCATAAACCTCTTAGTACTGACTTTCGGCGGGAAACGAAATCGAAACGGGTGTTTTGCTTTGTTTTATTTCTCAAACTGCAGGGCGACAGGCGACAGCGGATACGCAAAGTAAACGTAAACGTTTTCAATTTGTCATTTTAAAACCACAAAATAATAAACGATTATACCATTAGCAAGGCCATACCCAAGAAAGTTTATAACATTAAGTAGTACCTACTTTCGGCGGGAAACGAAATCGAAACGGGTGTATAACTTTTTATTATTTTCTAAACTTGTGTATCTTCGAGTGTTAATGTGTAATATTGGTGGAATATTAACCGTAAGGTATTCGGTAACGTGCACTAGTGTAGGTAAATGATACAAGCGTGCCATTTCGTGTTCTTTCTGGAACTCCCTAGGAAGTTTTAGTAAAGCTCCACCACTTTTCTGAATTGTGACATGACTAGACTTTTGACTATCTGACTGACTGAGACTAGAAAATCTGTTGAAAAAAACATACAATTTGCTATATCTCTTTACCTGGCACTGGCTAAATGCACTGGTCGTGCAGAACCAAATAATAAATATACAATAATAATTTAGTACCGCCAAACTGTTGCCGGTAGCAGTTGGGGAATTATTTTCTCGAACAACCATTGAAATAAACCCTTGCTCAGTCTATAATTGGCCCTATAATGTTCTTTCGGCAGTTACAATGGGTTGTTGAGATCACGTAAGACATACACGCCTCTTTCTATGAGCTGCCTTCTGACGCTCCTCCTCTGCAGCCCCAAGCAAATAGGCTCTTGCCGCCACTTACGTAGGTAGATGAACTAACATTGATTTATAGATCACTTTTCATTTAGGTAGTAGATACTAATACTAATAGGTACTTTATTTAATAACTGGGTCTATGTTAAGACTTAACATACCTAATCTAAAACCAATAACATAATCTAAAATGAAAACATTGACTTCGAATATAAATCACAATCAATGTGTATATTCAAAGTATTAACTTGATAGTATGTAACATAAAAGGTTGCTCATTAGTCACCGTTTTCAACAATCACCATTACGATCGTTTTCAAAGCCGCGAAAGCGTTCGCGGTACCCTTTTTTTGTAACAACTGTCATTTCGTAGGAAATCATTCGTTCAATAGTTTTCCACCAAAAGATTTTTCGTAATCGTTTTTCAATGGTAAACGCGAGAGTTTGGCGGTACTAAATTAATGGTTTATTGTTTTAAAATGTCAAATTGAAAACGTTTACGTTAACTTTGCGTATCCGTGGTCGCCCTGCAGGCTCTATTAATACATTTTCATATGCTAGCTCCGACTCTACACTCTGCTACCCGCTACCCGCAACAAACACTGAGGTGCCTGCATAATGCGATTATTGCATTAAGCAGTTACTTCATTTATTCCTCACCTCATTTACTGCGATTTCAACACACAATTTAGCTTGGAACTAAATGACGTAAGTCTCAAAAGTTATTTATTTTATTGGCAGGCAAATAATGTATTTAGGTAAATTTTGTCTTTTCATCATCATCATCATCATCATACCTGAAGCAGGTGTTACCGCGGGGCGCAGCTAGTTAAAATATAATAATGAGAAAACGGTAAGGTTTTTTAGGCTATCGCAATTATACATTGAATTCATAAACTATAAATAGCGACTTTTATTCATGTTTGGAGCACTTTGCAGTGTCTATAAACAAACGTATGCGTGTGCGCAGCGAGCTATGGAGAGAGCTATGCTTGGATTTTTCTGAAGGACACGAATTTTAATGAAGATATCCGACGGAGAACCAAGGTGACCGACCTAGCGCTTAGGATAAGCAGGCTAAAGTGGCAGTGGGCTGATCACATTTCCAGAAGAACCGATAACCGTTAGGGTAGACGAGTTCTCGAGTGGAGACCACGTCTAGGCAAATGCAGTAGGATGCCCTGCGGCCAGGTGAAGTGACGACCTGCGAAAAGCGGCTGGAAGATAACGGGTGAGAGGGAGCTGAAGACCGAGCTCAGAGGCGTGCATTAGGAGAGGCCTACGTCTAGCAGTGAACAGATATAGGCTGATGATGATAAACGAACGAGATAAAATCGTTATAATGATATATTAAATACGAGCGGTAACTGTGGCTACCGTTACACTATACAAAGACTGGGTTCTGGTTTGTCTACTTAAGTCAAATAAAAACTTTTTCTCATGTTTTATTCAATGTCCAATATACTATTGCCATGTTCGTTGGCAGAACCATGTTCGTTGGCAGAAATAACACCAAAAGTAAAACATAAACTGTTGTAGGTTGTCCAAATCTATCAGATATTCGGGATATAAACATGAAATCGATCCTACGTCAACTTCTATTTGGCACCATTTCGCAATAACGAGAATATTTACACGTGACTGCACACGAAATATTTGCACGTGGCTCTTGGTACAGTACTAACCAGTACCAGGGCGGTCGCACTCCGCAACAAGTACAAATATTATACCTAAACTTCGGGGCCGTAATATTGTTGGGGTTCATTCAGTAGAGTCAGGGCGGTCGCACTCCGCAACAAGTACAAATAAATTCAAGGACCCAATATTCGGGTCCGTTCAGTCGAGTGTCAAGCGTGCGCTCGATGAGTCGCGCGCCTTGTACTTAGCGATAGAGCACCTACTTACGTAAAGTTATTGACAAACTTTATTCGTGTTTTAATTATGAGTACCAAGAAGAAAGCTAGAAAGTACTGCATAGCATTCGGCTGTTTGAATAGTGATAGAAATGACGTATTGACATTCTTTACGGATATTGAAAGGTAATAAATTGTAATACCTATAATAGGTCCTAGTTATGTAGTTAGATATTGATATATTTTTTTTACGTAGGTTCCTATAGTTTTATGTTATTTCATTTGTGTTCCATACCGAAGCTACGCATATTTAAGGTTTTAGGTAGCAATTTATTTTTCACTCATTAAAAAGCATGGAATTCAGACAGGCACCTTTATTCATCAAAGTGCTATACCTATAGGATATAATCATAATCAACCAACGACACGTAGGTAGGTCTATTCTGATAAGAATGTCATTGTATGTAATATAACTATTTTAATTTATAATAATAAGTAATAACATAATACATTATTACTTATTTATTCTGTTACAATATCTAAGTCATAACTTATCACAGAATAATTAGTAGTACAAATACCTAGTCATATCTTAATACAACCCTACCGAGCGAAAAAGGGACAGAGCGATTCTGAAACGGTTAGAGCAATGGAAGTTCTCGCGCGTTGTGATACGGTGCATTCTAGCCTGCACGCGGTGGGCGAGCGCCTTCTAGGTAAATATAATTGAAAGCTCGCAGCGCCGTACGAGTTAAATTGCACTTTATAGCGTTGTAGCGAGAGTCGCTATTTATTTAAATGACTTTACTCAGTTAGCCTTCTGTACTTGTACTATTATTTATTCTGTGGTAGAGTGTCAAGCGTGCGCTCGATGAGTCGCGCGCCGTGTGCTTAACGATAAAGTACCTACTAACGTAAACTTACGTAAAGAATTTGTCAAATTTTATTCTTTTCTTAATTATGAATACCAAGGAAAAACCTAGAAGGTACTGCATAGCATTTGGTCAAATCTCGTAAAATACCTACATACCGACATTTTATTACGTAAGTAGCAATGATGTTATCATTGGTAGGTAGCCATTTCTTTATCATTCATTATTAAATCGAAGTCAGACAGGCACCTTTTATTCATCAAAGTGTAACCTATTATGATATAATCAAATAATGAGGTACTAGGTCTATTCTGTTAAGAATGTCATTATATTTTGTTAATATATAATGACATTCTTTACATTTATAACAATAAGTAATAAAATAATACATTATTACATAATTGTTTATTCGGTTACAATATCTAAGTCATATTATATCACAGAATAATTACTAGTACAACTACCTAGTCATATCTTGAAACAACCCTACCGAGCGTAAAAGTGACAGAGCGATTCTGAAACGGTTAGAGCAATGGAAGCTCTCGCGCGTTGTGATACGGTACATTCTAGCCTGCACGCAATGGGTAAGCGCCTTCTAGGTAAATGTAATTGAAAGATCGCAGCGCTGTGCTAGTTAAATTGCACTTTATTGCGTTGTAGCGAGAGTTGCTATGTATTTAAATGACTTTACTCAGTTATCCTTCTGTACTTGTACTATTAATTATTCTGTGCCAGTACCTAAGAAGCTGCGAGACTGGATACGTTCGTGAGCGTTCCGCACCTTGAGAAAGACCACTAGATGTGTTTGAAACTATATAGTTGGAATAATTCATCTTAATATACGTGAATAACTCCCGTTTCTGTCTTTTAAAATGTATAAATACCACGTTGGATTTCATAATAGTACCTAAGAATATAACAAAGTCCTTGAGAATGCCTTGATTCCAATTAGACATGACTGCAAATTATGTTATTCCTCGCTGCTTCTATTCCTCTCCAAATGAAATATTTTACAAATTAACGTATTTTTACCTGACTACGGTAAAGCAGAAAGGAGGGTTATAATTTTAACTGGTATGCGTGTAGGTATTTTCATCTGTTCCCTCATAACTTCTAAACTACTTATCATAATTTGACAAATGTTGTTGGAAGCGTCTTCATCGTCCGCTTGTATATGACATCACATTATAAGTGAAAATTAAAAAAAAAAAAACATGTACGGACAATTCCACACCCATTACCTAGCCCCAAACTAGGATACCCTGTAATATGGGCACTAGATAACGGATAAACGTACATAAATACGAATATTAACATCCATGACTCGGAAACAAAGAGAAGAGAAAAAAAAGAAAGAAGAGAAAAAAAAAGAAAAGAGTAAGCTTCAAAGTCTGGCGCATCGACGTGAGGTAGCAAGCCTGGCGGTATTCTACAGATTGCACTATGGAGAGTGTGCACAAGAACTGCACAACCTGATTCCCCCATCACCTTTCCATCACCGTATGACTAGACGATCAGCAAAGCGCCACCCTTTCATGGTTGAAATACCTCGCACAAGAACGAAGCGTTACGCTTCTTCATTTATTATAAGAACTGCAAAGGAGTGGAATGCCCTGCCCTCGTCAGTGTTTCCGGTAAATTATAACCCCGGTGTGTTCAAGTTAAGAGTGAATAGGTATCTACTAGGCAAGCAAAAAAAAAAGATTGCACCTTGCAGGATTCGAACCCGCGACCGTTTGATTTCGTTCCTAGGGTTACTAGCCACTAGACCAACCAGCCGTCAAATTAAAAATAAAATTCTGAAAAAAAAAATAAAAAAAAATCTGTATTTGGTTTCAAGTGAAAGGGCTTAATTGGCACATTTAAAAAAATGTATGTATTGCTAGCTGTTGTTCGGGGCTTTGCTTACATGCACCCGATAATTGGGACAACATTTCTACAAAATAATTTAAATAAAATATAAGTTCAAAAATTTAATCCTTTATTATCCGTCTTAAAATTGTTGTTTGTGTTTGTTTAGTCCACTAAGACCGTATTCGGGTTTTAGTTTTTGAACTTATATTTTATTATAGAACTTATCATCACGCTTCAAGCTCAAGCTTAAGGGCAATAAGGGCATTAAGCAATAAGGGCAATTTTTGTTTATTTAACTGAGTACGACAAAACAAGGGAAGGTTAATGAGTTTAATAGTCTAAGTATGTATTTATGTATTTATTTGGGTATGTAGAGATTCCACCGTAGCGTCGCTCCTATTGGTCCGATTTTGACAAGCGAGGTATTCATTTATAGAGTGTCAAAGGCATTTTTTTTTACCCGCCTACGGCCAAGCAAAGTGTCTGATCTGAAGCGAGGTATCAATCGATTCATCTTCATCGCAATAGTGTCATAGGCTATTAGCTTGTCTTGTTCGTTTATGTGTCAACAGAAAAATCATTTAAGATTAACTACTGGCTCAAAATCTATCATCAATAGATTCAATGCGATACGAGAACATGCTTTTGGATAAGGATTCTAGGTATAACCTCTGATACATATCAGTGCGGGGAAGTAGACAGCTTTAAGTAACTCGGACGCGTGCATAACTAACGCATATTGTACACATATACAGGAACAAAAGATTTAGTTATTTGTTTCCATTTTTTTTAATAGTTTTACAATACGATTTTAGCGTCTTTTAAGAGGGCCTTTACTGGACGACTACCAACATGCAAAAAAAAACACGTTACTATTGTCAAAATAACTAAATTTGTGATGTAACCTGGAGCTTAGCGAAAAAAAAACTTAAATATGCATGGGGTGCTCCTGTAGTAGTAGTCCTGTAGTGTGGGTGGTAGGCCTTACCTCCCATATTTTCAGTACCATATTTCTTGGGACACCTGTATTTTACAAAAGTTTCGTAATGTACGCCTGGCAGATCCACGCCATTCATACTATTACCCCGGTCGATTCTTAGAAAAACAATAGATACCTGCATGTTCGAGAAACCACGGCTGTATGACGCAATACCTGTATCTACAGGTACCTACTGGAACACACCAGTGGCGCGTAGGTACCTACGAGATGTTTCTGGAGCGCGCAATAGGTACATACGGGCTTGGCGCGACGCGGCAACATCAAAGGCGGCGCCGGCCTTAGGTACCTAAGAGCGCGGTGCGACGCGGCAACATCAAAAAGGACCACCTTTTTGATGTTGCCGCGTTGATTTTGATTTTGATGTTGATGTGGCTGGTCTTGAAAGTTCAAGTACCTACCGACTACTGCTAGTACATACGAGTACATACGAGAATCTTCTAGAAAGAACTCGATCCGTGCGTCGCGGTATAAATAGGGCGCGCATCAGCTGCCTGAGCAGTCTTGACTTAGCATTCGGAATGAAACGATCAAAATGATTCAAAGCGAGTATTCAGTGATAATTGATTAGTGAGTACAGTCGAGTTAAAAAGTGTTTGAGTGTTACTTGTTGGTTTAATTTCTTTTAGTGGTTTTTCGAATAAAGGTGTTAATTTTTGGTTTAATTGGCATACCTTTATTTTATCCGAACCCCAGCTCGTAACATGCAATGTGAAGTAGTTCTTTCCTGATAAGCATCTTGGACTACTCTCTGATGGTAATCGTTGTTGTGATGGTAATCAGTCAATCTGTCTGTCTACACTAATATTATAAGGAAAGATTTGATTTTTGTGTATGTTTGTTTATAATGGATAAACTCAAAAAATACTGAACCGTTTTTTTTTTAATTTAATTTAGAGATCCCTACTATAAATGCAATAATGTAACCCAAGGTATCAAAAATAAGGAACGGAATGACATTGCCATGGATACGAAATAATAACAAATCTGTCAAGTATGTTAGTAAATAATAATGCGGTTGTCTATGGTCAAAAAACGCTGCTGTCAATGATTTTGAATTACGCTTACTGGCGTATTCTTTTTTAGAAGACGTTGGGTATATAAAAATATGTTATAAGGGCAAAAGTTTGTATGTATTGTATGTATGTTTGTTACTCCTTAAAGCTCAAACGGCTGAACAGATTTTGATGAAATTTGGAATGGAGATAGCTTATATCCTGTGATAACACATAGGATAGTTTCATCATCATCATCATCATCCCTCACGCTCAAACGGCTGAACGGATTTTTATGAAAAAACACATAGTAAAATTTGTATTATCATCATCATACTTCGCTCTGAAACGGCTGAACGGATTTTGATGCAATTCGGAATGGAGATTGCTTGTACCTTGTAATAAAACAGGAATATTTTGTTCATCATACTTCACTCTCAAACGGCTGAACGGATTTTGATGAATTTTGAATTGAAGATTGCTTATTTCCTGAAATAACACATAGGATAGTTTTCATCATCATTATCATCCTTCACGCTCAAACGGCTGAACGGATTTTGATGAAAAAACACACAGGAAATTTTTCATCATCCTCATTATCATCATCATCATACTTCACTCTCAAACGGCTGAACGGATTTTGATGAAATTTGGAATGGAAATTGATTATACCCTGGAATAACACATAGGAAACTTTTCATCATCATCATCATCATCATACTTCGCTCTCAAACGGCTGAAAACGATAACCTTAAGATAATCTTAAGATAACGTACTATTAGCAGATCTACAATCCCGCAGTGCAATGCGAGATAGTGCTTTCCGGATTAGCATCCTAGTCCTCTCATGCTTATCCGTGTATCCTTGTGGTGAGCACTAGTGAGCAGTCGACTTGAAGTGGCCAGCATCCATGCGAGATGGTATACAATGAACGTACAGAACGTGTGCATGCCTGAATCTAGCGATACAAACGAATCGCAAATGAATATAGTTATTTTATAGGAGTTAAAATCAATATACTCATAATAAAGCAGTAAGTAACAAAAAGTATGTACAATGAAGATAAACAAAAAAAGTTGTTCAGAGGATTTAAAATGAGCTCCTGAACAAGAATATAACATTTGTCAACAAATGTGTGTTTGTTCGCGTATCACGTAAAAACTTCTGACTGATAGATAGCTAAGGGTTTTACTTTTTTTTTTAAAGGCGAAGTGCGAGTCGGACTCGCGCATTAAGGGTTCCTTACAAACTTGTAGGTATGTAAATAATTTATCTATCGCCTGAATCGTATCTTGAAGGTAATTTTTTTTCTTCTTTTTCTTGTGCTTTAAGATATTGCTTCTTGCCAAATTTCATGATTCTAGGTCAACGGGAAGTATCCTATAGGTTTTGATTCCCTTGCGAGTGTCAAAATACGTCAGTTATGGTCGTATCTTTTGAATGAGTTGAATTTAGCCTCAAGGGATTGCAGACCTGAGTATTTGACATTAATATTAACTTGATAAATCTCTTAACGTACAGACATACATACATACATACATACATACATACATACATACAGATATACAGACGGACGGACGGACGGACAACAGAGTTATCCTATAATGGTTCTTTTTTCCTTTTGAATTACGGAACCCTAAAAAAGGTGTACTTGGAATCTCAATCCGATGAGCAGATGCTGTGCAATCAAAAAAAACTCTTAGATCTCTGAATTAAGTTTGAAAAAATTTGGTATATTACTTTTGTGTTCTTATTACACAACATTAGAACCCACAAACAAGCAGAAAATGTAGATTAAAAAAACTAACCTAAAATCATTTTTTTAATGCATATTAATCGAGTTGTGAGCTACCCTGAAAGTTTCAGCTGGATAGCTAATCAGGAAGTGCTCGAGTTGCAGGATTCCACCTTGAACGACAAACAAGAAAATGACTTAATATAAGTATTGTGCAAAATACCATGGTACAAAAAATCGACTTCAAATGGATTAACCGCTAATAACAAAAAAAACAACTGAACCAATTTTGAAGAAGTTCATATGGGACTACACTAAAAGTCTACCCTTTTGAATAAAATAATAACCATCCAAATCGGTTTAGAAATCTTAGAGATGAGACAATATAAACACAAAATCAAATGGATTTACTAAGAAAAACTACTGTACCAATTTTGATACTTTTTATCCCGGAAAATGGTATGTTTCCACGGGAAAACTGGAAAATGTTGATTACTCGCTGTAAGGAACGGTTGCCTGGGAAACGAAATAACAAGTCTGTCAAAAAAAAGCTTTGGTGCTGTACCTACTTTTGCATTGGTTTTAATATCCTAGAAGAACATAGGATGCTCTTTATCGGAATAAACTGTAGTCCGAGCGGACGAAGTCGCGGGTGAAAGCTATAAATACGAATCTATAATAGTGCTGCTATAATGTTTGAAATTATAATAATACTCATTTTCTTTCTTTTAATTTTAATGTATTTCTAAATGTTCCCCACAATATTTAACTTAATAGGAAAAACACTTTTTCTTACACGCACACATTATAACACTTTAGGTGATAAACATTTCTCCCAGTTTTATAAACTTTAGTCACATTTACATTTACCTGCTTTTATTGTAACAACTAGCTGTGCCCGCGGCTTTTCCCGCGTGGTCATTTCTCTGGGTTAAAAGTAACCCATGTTTATTACAGGACCAAACGTACCTATAAATACCACATTACGTTCAGGGCTCAGATAGTTTTTTTTACCGATGACTCGGCTCTAATCATCGGATGAAGATGCCGAGTACCCCAGTTTTTAAATCAAAGCCTATGCTATCTATTAATGTATCGCAATCGGCCCAGTAGTTTTTAGGGGATGCGCACAAACATTTAAAAAGACAGACAAACACAATTTAAAATTGGTATATTCTTATTCAGTAGCTTATTTAATACCCATTAATCTAGACATTTTATTTTTCATATCTTCATCGTACAGACTTTTATTAACATACCGCTTTCACCTTCATCAACACAAATATTATTAAGATATTATTTTTTGACAGTTTTTATGTTTGTTTGTAATGCGTAAACACAAAAAATCTTAACTGATTTAAAAATTCTTTCAATTATAGAAAGCTACATTTGCAGCGAGTAACATAGGCTGTAATATATTTTCAAAAAAAATTAGTTTCTTTCGAAAATTCTAATAATGTAACCCAAGTATCAACAATTTGTCTATAAAGGTCATTGGTGACCGCTGCGAAAAATATTGATGATACATAAAATAATGTAAGAGTACTACATGTTTATAGCACACATTCATTACCCACAAAAATATCCGCGAGGCTATGTAAGACACATAGCCTCGAGTATTATTGTTATGTCACAATAACTGTTTTTGTTAAAATTAGTCAATCAAAATACTGGTAGAATCGAAATATTGTTTTAAGATATATTTAGCTACACGTGCGATGTCAGGGCGAGTTGTAAGTATACATATATTAGAAGATAGATTTCAGTGTGCTTACGAAACGTTCCAGTGGGTTGAATGTAAATCGGTTATAATTTCCACTGGAATGCACGACTGGATTACTGAGTAAACCATCTAGTGTTTCCGTTTACAAATCATAAGCTGTCAGAGTTTTTGCCCGACTGAGGAGGCTTATGTGTTTGGGTTGTATGTATGGTTGTTTGTACGTTTCATAGCCGCATCCTACAGCCTAAACGGCTTGCTGGATTTTGATAAATGAGTTATCACTGGATTCGTCGTTAGTCACGGGGGTGCTATTAGGATATATGAATTGGGCGGCTTACAGCTGCCATATTGTATTTCCGACAAAACAAAAAATTACCTAAACCTATCGAGTGAGGTATCAAAATAAAGGTCTTTATAAGACCATTCCAAAAATATTTCTTTACCTTAACTTTAGCTTTTGTCTTTTAAGCTTCTTACAAAGTTTTAAACTGTATTCAATAGTTTTGTTCGCAGTCGGGTTTTTAGTTCATTGATAATAATTGTTTCTAGTAGTCCTAGTGTTATAACTCATACTCTTTTTGCAATTGTTTGCATCGTTATTATCCGCCCTCTATCCGCCCTCGTCAGTAAAATACTGTAGAGAGCGAATGGATAAACAATGTTGTTACATTTTTGTAGTTATGTTTTTTATGATTTTAATGTTATAGTAATTATATTAGCTGTGCCCGTGGCTTTGAACGTGTGGTCATTTTCTAAAATTCCAGGACCAAAAGTACCTACGAGGTACATAATACCATTTTTTTTCCAGCCATCAAAGAAAGAAAGAAAAGAAAAAATTACATTTATTTCTGGCAACACACAACATTAAACATTATCAACAAATATAAATCGATTGCTCGACTTCTACTCATCGGAATGAGATACCAAGTTTATAATGTTCTATGTCAAACCCTAAGCTATCCATCAGTGAGAACCGCATCGCAATCGGTCCAGTAGTTTTTATGTGGTCGCGAACAAACAGACGCCTTTTAAAATAATGTTATTTATCTTATTCAGTACCTACCTTATTTTAAGTCCCCTATACAATTTTTTTACCCGAATACGCAACGCAAAGGATATTTAATGTGTTTATCAGCCTATAAATGTATGTATGACTGTTCCTTTCTGGCACTATATAGACCAAACGCGTCGACCGATTTTGATGATTCTTATGTCAATCAATTTGGCTTAATCTTGCGAGTGCTACTAAGGACATGACAGTATTCAAAATTCAATATGGCGAAAATAAGACGCCATATAGTAAAAAAAAAGTCGACAAATAGATATCATTGAATAGGTAAGTATTTGAAAATCATCTTAAGGTTTCTCTTATCAAATGACCATTTAGGATCTAAAACCATTTTAAGTTGGTTAGCAACCATTCTCACTTGTATTTATGAATGTTTAAATTCTAGAAATCGCTGAAAGTTTATCTCTTACAATCAAGTATAGGATAAGCCCGTATTTTAACATGATTCCTCGTGTCTACACCGAGATTACGCTTCTTGAATACGCGTATATTAATTTAGCGTACTAAACACATCATTGTTTTATCAGCCAGCTCTGGAGCACTGTATTTTGTGAGTCAAGGAATAGGTTGCTTGAGATAGGAAATTGAGATCACATACACAAATATACGGCACTCGACGTGCTCTTGATTCTGGGGATTTAGATGTACGCACTTGACATAATGTAAACAGTATCTTTGTTTAACTCGTTCGTCCAGAACTGAGACCTCGCAGTGCGTGTGTCGTTTTTTTCTCACTTTTTGCCTAAAGTTCATAGTTCATTCCTCGTATCTACACTGAAATTACTTTTCCTAACTACGTGTTTATTAATGAAGCGTAATAAACACATCATTGTTTTGTCAGCCACCTTTGGATCACTGTATTTTGTGAGTCAAGTAATAGAACGCTGGCTTGAGATAACATACCTACTCAAATAAACGGCACTCCACATGCCCTTTATTTTGGGGTTTTAGATGTACCCACTTTATATAACGTAAACAGTATGTATATTTAACTCGTCAGCATATATAAAGGATGTAACATAATAACCTATTAAATAACTGGGCGTATGTGGTGTGGGTATGTATTGCGGCATGGCGAGTAACGTTAGTTTTACGGCCTTTGAGATTTCGTAGATTTTCATCCATGAAATTACTTATCGATTTCTCAAAAAACACTGTACATCAAACCCTATAGTAGCACAGAATAAATAATAGTGCGGCCCAGTAATCAGCTGGGGAAAAAAACAATACCGCCAATTTGTGCTTTATCACCAACTTATCTGTGCACTCAATGGAGACAAAAAACAGAACAAGACATATGTTCAAAAACTAAAACCCGAAAACGGTTGCGTAAAAAATAGCCTATGACACTCTTGCGATGACGACGAATCGATTGACACCTCGCTCGTCAAAATCAGACCAAGTTTTTTGTTTGAACACATAACTCTTTCTATGCTTCGCCGTAGTTGGGTAAAAAATATTGCCTATGACACTATACCTGCAGACGAATCGATTGACACCTCGCTTGTCATAATCGGACCAATAGGGGCGAGGCTATTGTGTTGTTTTACATACATAGATACATACTTACATACATACATACATAGACTGTTAAACTCATTACCCTTCCCTTGCTTCGCCGTAGTCGGGTAAAAATACCGAAAATGTGAACCTCATTCGTGGCTGCAGTTCCCGTTTCCGCCATTTCACAGATAAGTTGGTCGGACTGTAGTCTGTTTGATTACTCTGATTGACAGAACTTGCGCATTTCTCAGTGGTCAGTCGAGTCAAAAATCAAAAAAAAAAGTCAAAATACGTCGAATACAATTTTCTTTATTATTTTGTTACAAGTCAATGTTTTCTTCCACGAATCGGGAGAAAACGGGATGAATTCAAGCGGTTCGTATACGGCGCGATTACTTGAAGAGAGGAGATTACTTGAACAGGATAGAGCCGAAGTCTCACAGAGATAAGTTCACGTTCAGTACACTATCTGTACCGAACGTTCGGCGACCGACGAGATTTGGATCGTTGTATCGATGAGGATTACATCTTAGAGCCCGTGATTGAAGAGAGGAGGAGGCATTTGAGCGACAAGCAGCAGGCGTTCAGCCGCTCGAGGCTTTTGAAGTTCCTGAAAGTGACAGAGGTTGAACGACCGCGAGAGGGAGTACCGGGAGTACCGCGAGCGGTTCTCCCTCCTGCCAGCGGTGGCCGAGCTTCAGCCGAACAAGTTCCGTCAAAGCTACGCCAAGCACGTCCCCCGCGGCAGACTCGGGACAGTCCGACCATATTGAAATGCCATAATAGATATTTAGATTTGTGATCAGTTTCAAGTCTTAAGTAAAATTCTCGTTTCTTAAGCCTTTGGTGTTTTCTTCAGCTATAATGTAATAGCGTGCTGAGAGACAATAGGCTGGCACGACCCACATCTGCTCGGACTGGTGAACAATCTCCACTTAACGAGGTATTTCAACCAGCGCGCAAGCGAGGAGATGCCTAGCAACTTGAACCGCAGATGGAGCAGTTTGTATGTAAATACCTACTTTTTGTGCTATGTGATAACAAACATTTAGGATTGTGGCAAATTTTAAATTATACTTTGGTATGGGAATTTTAAATACTATGTATTCAACCATTACACGCGTGAATGACTTTACATGCTTGATTGAAAAAAACCCGCTACGTACTTATACTCGTAAGGCTATTCAGTGACACGTTGTATATGTAAAAAATAAACTCTTTCGTAACTGTTTTGGTTTTGCAATCTGATGGCCCAACTGCTACTGATGGAAAGCTTTTTGATTTATTTTGGAATTGCTCCAAAATAAATCAAAAAGATATACAAAAAGATATATAAATCAATATACTAAATAACTATAATATACTCACAGCGTAATTAACACCAAGTTGATGTCTCGTCTCGGGAGCGCGTGTTTCATTAGACGTAATTAATTTTCAGTGGGGAAGTGTGTATCAATATCAACCCTATGTTTCAATTTGGCATTTGTATTGAGAGAGATTGAGTGCAAATTCGGGTGAAGTATTTGCAGTGCTAATATTCTGTGAAGATCAGTGGTTACGTCAAAATTAAAGTATATCAGCTGGTTGAATCGATGAGCTTAGCGATATTGAACGAGTATTTAGTTGATTCTAAACGCGGGTTTGAATATTTCCAGATATTGAGAAATGATTATGCGGGCTTATTCATTACTAGTGACTCGCCCGGCACCGCACGGGTAGCGCTCACACCGCGGCATTGATCTTCCTTTAAGCATTTTCATAAAAAAAGATGCCAATAAGCGTAATTTAAAATCTTTGGCAGCAACGATCGTGGTTTTTTTTGACCATAGACAACTGCATTACTTACCTATTATGCAGTTGTCAGGTGTGTTCAAGTCAAGAGTGAATAGGTATCTACTAGGCAAGCGTGCTACACCTTCACCACATCATCGCTTTCCATCAGGTTAGATCGTGGTCAAACGATTACCTAGTCCGTAATAAAAAATTTAAAAAAATTACTTGACAGACTTGTTAATATTTCGTTTCCATGGCAAATATGGCAACATGTCTTTCCGTCCTGTATTTTTTGATGCCTTGCCTTTCAATTTTCGTAGGGATCTCAAATATTATAAAAAATTATAATACTGCCCTTGTTACTCCCTGATAATGTAGCTTTTTATAGGGGAAAGAATTTTTAGAATCGGTTCAATATTTTTTGAGTTTATCCATTCCATCAAACAAACAAACAATCAAATCTTTGCTCTTTATAATATTAACTAGTTTTCCCGCCCGCGACTGCGTCCGCGCGGACTATTGTTTATAGCGAAAAAAAGCATCCTATTTTCTTCTAGGATATTAAAAACCAATGCAAAAGTACACAAACTAAATAGTTCTTGATGTTTATTGACAGACTTGTTATTTCGTTTCATGGCAACCACAGAACATTCTGTGATGGCAACCGTTCCTTACAGTGTGTAATCAACATTTTCCAGTTTTCCCGCGGAAACTTTCAATTTTAAAAGGTATCCTATGTTTTAATCTAGGGTGTAAACTGTCTCCATTCTAAATTTCATCTAAATCCGTCCAGCCGTTATCGCGTGAAAGCTCCCCAAACAAAGAAACAAACAGACAACGTTTCACTTTTATATATTGGTATGGATGTAGTTACTACCTGATTTATCCGCAACTATTCCACAACCGAAATTCCAGACGACTAACAAAATGCCACCATATGATTTTAAGGCCAGACATCAAGGTTACATTTTCCCACTCCCCACTACCCTGCCACCTCCCCTACACTCGACCACCCGCTACCCGCAATAAGCAATGAAGTGCCTGTGTAACAAGGTCGAATATTGCGAGCCCTGTTTGAACACACAATTTAGCTCGGAACTAAATGACGTATGTCTCAAAAGTTATTTATTTTATTGGCGGCTAATAACTTAGGTAAATTTTATCTAAGCATTAGATAATAAACTATATTTTCTTGCTGTGAGATTTATTTTAGAGATAAAACTTAAGCTGTTGAGTAGAAAAATGTAAATATTACCTTTTCGGTAACGTAATTTTTATAAGAAAGTATATCGAATGAAATTCTGTTAAGCACGTCTTGGAGAGATAAAGATCTCAAAAACATATATGTTAAGTTTATCAGGTTTGTGGTTGACCCAGCACATTTATGGAAAAAAAAACCTTTAAAAATCAGAGCCTGGTCTTAATATGATGCTTCTTAATTCACATTAATACAATGCAAATGTGTTTAAGCGAAAAATGCTAGAAAGCCCAGATAACTATAGTTTTACCCGACTACGGCGAAGCAAGGGAAGGATAATGAGTTTAATAGTCTATGTATTTACGTAGATGTTCCACCATAGCGTCGCCCCTATTGGTCCTATTTTGACAAACGAGGTATCAATAGATTCGTCTTCATGTATAGTGCTAGCGAGCTAGCTTCTTTTTAAGCGACTACAGCGAAGCAAATGAAAGATAATGTGTTCTTACTAAAAACGTGGTCCGATCTTGACAAGCGAGGTAGAAATTGATTCGTTTTCATAGCAAGAGTGCCTGGAGCTATTTAATACACGACCGTAGTCGGGTTTTAGTTTTTGAAATTATTTACCCCCGAACTCAAAAGAGAGGGGTGTTATAAGTGGCTATCTGTGGCATCGTAGCTCCCATACAAATGGACTTTATATGTTCGAAAGCTGATTTGATCGAGATGTTTCTTCGCAATAATGGGGGGGAGGGGTTATATAAATTTATAATTTGTGCTTGTGTCTTGTTGACCGAGCGAGCGCGAAGCGTCTCCGTTCCAGCTTGGCCAAAAATGCTTTCGTATGTCCGGAAGTCAGTCCGGCCGGATATCAGTCCAGATCTCTGCACTGCTATTACGTAATGTTGATCATGACGGTTTCAAGCCGTGAAATTCAATAATGCTTTGCGATAGAGTCGATTTTGCTATGAAAAAAGTGACAATCTGATTGAAGCCAAGTTCTGTAATTGGGCCACTGTTCTCCTCTACAGATCGCATTTCTCAACCGGTCTAGACGAAACTTGGTATACGAATTTAAACGAATTTTTCGAATTTTTTAATCGTCGTGGATTTTTGATTGAGGCTTCCCCCAAAAAGGGCAGAAAGGGGGCTACTGAATATCTCCGCCATATTAGATCCGATTTCAATTTTTCAATTTTTCAATTCAATGTCAATTCTATTTATATTTGTAAGGTAATAAATTTAAATTGGTGAAAATTTGGTGAAGATCTGATGAGGATCTTCGTCGTGATGAGCAGAATAGCTCCTCAAAATACAGTAAATTTCTCACTTTTAGGTTTCTACCAGTGGAATCAGCCCTTTACCTACTAGGTAGGGATTGAAGGTTATTAATGTTAGTTTTACAATAAGGTAACTAGATGGCGCTACTGTGCACCGCTAGATTTTTTACAAAAATTGTTTGTACGCGCGAGGTCTACAGCTCAGAGAGCCACTAGTTGCTTTAGAACACTGAAGTGCTTCATCAACTCAATCATGTTCTGTCTCAGTTTTAATGCAATATATAAATGTGTAGATATGTGACATAAAAACTAACTGTCAATACTCATAAGACGAATTTGTTACAGGTACATAACATCGGTGAATATGGGTGCTGGCTGACGAGGTTAGTCTTCTTTGTGACTAAAAGAGCATATAGAACGGCAAGAGTTTAGTTTGCCTATGCTACAATGAAAGGTAGTCTTAGACTTTGGTAGGTATGATTGACGTTCCACCGTCATCCATTAATAATATGAATGCCGTCTTTCGTATGGCTTGTAGTTGACCGAGCGAGCGCGAAGCGCGAGGGAAGCAACTCCGTTTCAGCTTGGGCAAAAATGCTTTCGTATGTCCGGATCTCTGTTCTCCTGTACCGGTCACATTTCTCAAATGATCTAGACGAAACTTGGTATACAGGTTAAACGTTTTTTTTTTTGTCGTCGGGGAATTTTGATTGAGAGGGTACCCCAAAAAGGGGCTAATGCTGAGTTAAGGCCCATTCATCACCACTTTAAATATCTACTTTTACCTTTTCTTTGTTTTCCTTTTCTATTGTTCCTACTTAATTTTTCTAATTATTTGTATCTTTTATTTTTGTGTGTGTTGAATAAATGTATTTTCTTTCTTCTTTTTTTCTTTCTTTCTACTGAATATCACCGAATTATTAGATCCGATTTCGATGGTTTTTTTTTTATTTGAAAGGTAGTAACTTTAAAAAAATTGGTGAAGATCTGATGAGGATCTTCGGCGTGATGAGCAGAATAGCTCCTCAAAATGCAGTAAAATTCTCACTTTTAAGCTTCTACCAGTGGAATCATCCCTTTACCCACTAGTTAGGGATTGATCGGGCACCTTGGTTTTTAATGTTAGTTTTACAATAAGGTAAAGTAGATGGCGCACCGCTAGATTGTTTGCAAAAAAGTTAGTCAGCATGAGGGTATTAAGTTATGTATTTTTAATGTACATTATTTGAAATGTATCAACCGAATCAACCGATCGATGTGTGTAAATCCTATAAAACCCAATAAGCTAACAACATTATGTCTAAATTATTTTGTTTATTTCAAGTTGTTCTTAAATTCGTTTGTACCTATGGTGAACACATCCAATCGCAACCGACCGTACTTGGACAAGCAATTAGTCAGAAAGCAGGTAGCCAACTCGCTTCACAAATTCCGAGCAAACGTCCGGCGTGTGACAGAAGGTCCAATTACAAGATTTACGATCAGGGTGGTCGCTTATAATAAAAGCACCCTCATTTTTATGCTCCATCCCCATACAAGTCTCAGTACACGCCACTTGAACAACAAGAGCGATAAATCCGACCTTTTGGCACAACGGACGCTATTGAGGATATTAATATGCGCTCGTGCCGTGAATGGCCGGCTTTAGTAGGTTTGAGTACTGTGTAGCAGTAGCACAGCTTGACCGTTAGAAGCTTTATTGTTTGGGGAAACGTAGAAGAAAACTTTTGGCTTACACGGCAATGAATATAATATACTGAAATGTAATAAATCTGTTTGGTGACTGGAACACAGTTGATCTTTACGCTATGCAAGCGACATTGGCAGCAATTCATTCATTTTACTCCTTCAAGTAAACTAGACTAAATTTCTTCAAATGTAATTTAAACCTTGTCGACTTTGTAACAAGGTCTTTTTGCCCCTGGCATCTATTCTAAACTTACGTCAATTTAAGCTGCACCGCTTAAAATAACGTAACTAAAACAGGTTTTCAACGCGCTGTCTAACAGCGTTTGGATAAATTCGGACACGTTCTGAGACAGCGTTTGGACAAATCGGGACTCTCACCGCGTGGAAATAAAGTTGATTTTACGCTGACAGGCTTTAGTGATAGTTTAGTGAGTAAGGCATAGATGCCAGGGGAAAAAATAACCTTGTTACGAAGCCAACAAGGTTTAAATTACATTTGAAGAAATTAAGTTTAGTTTAGGGTATGTCCAAATCGCTACCATTGTAATGGGTAAACTGTGTTTATTTGCCGTTAATTTCCACAAATTTTCACAAAAACTCTGTTAGCTGTCGCGAATAATTCAAAATGTGATCAAGATTTTTCGTGCATGTCCAATTTAAAAAGATAACCAAGAGAAAAATGTGTCAATAAGATGAATATTTTTACGATGCAGGTATTGTATTTTTTTCACATATTACTCAATAACTGCTTCTATAAAACATAAAATTACACAAAACTGTAAATAGTTTTGAAAATTAAGTGAACATAAAAATACATTTAAAAAAATGTAAATTTCAGGGTGGGGAATTTTACACTTCATATATCAACAATCACCCCTAATATACGAAGTTAATTCTTACGAATTCCATTATTATTAACACCTATGAATATCTACCAAATTTAATGAAGATCGAAGCAACGCAACGGCTCGAAAGTTATCATCGATCAAACATACGTCCCAAACGCCGCTACATCATAGTTAATTAAGAGACATCGCTACGCTCAATCAACTAATGAGTCAGGAAACGAGCAGAATGTAAACTGATGGTAGCGCCACGCCTGATTAGTTGACGTAATGCAGTTGCCATCGTTAGTGAGCTTTGATACTGTCTTTCTATTATAGTACATTCCTTCTAAACGGCTACTCGTGTCGGTTAACAGATGGTGACGGCTCGAGTATGTTTCTAAGAAACTAGAAATGGACTTGTTTCAAGCGCTTGTTGTTTCCGATAAATGATTAAGTTCGAATACATTTCAGGGAATTCTTACGTGTATTTTGGTGGCGTTGTTGCACCCCTTGAGGCATGTAGATACGTCCTACACAGGTAACTACATTATCCCCAATCTAATAGGTTTTTGTGCAATTGAATGCTGAGACAAGCACTTCTTTTGGGTGATGGTAAACGCCATTCCTGCCATAAATATTGCAGTGCCACCTAGAACTTTAAATTGCAATATATTGCACGGCACTGCACTGTGCTTGCCATTAGTTGTTTCCATGTCGGACGGGCATAACATTGGATTTGGTGTATAACCTAGGGTTTACTAGTGCGACTTAGAATCCAACAACACCGGGTTCTGTCCTGGGCTCCGCATCAATGAATTTTCTAAGTTATATGCGGTTTTCCATCGCTCTGTGTTTCGGAGGGCACGTTAAGCTGTCGGTCCCTGCTGTTATTGATAAATAGCTGTCTATCAAATAGCAGTATTTAAGCCATATCAGAGGCCCTTGGGTGGCTTTCAAGCGACTCCCCATTACTCCAACTCTCATGTAGTCTAAGCATCCAACTACTCGACAGACGCGACAGAAGCTCAGGCCCTCCGTAGACGCCCTCCGGCGAGGTCGAAGTGCCCGTAATTAAATGCTTTTATTTGCCCTCGAGTTTCTTGGCGATTCTTCTCGAAGGTGTATTCCGAATCGGTGGTCAGTTAATTAAATCAATCAAATGGCTCCTAACCATTTGTCAGGGCCCCCTGGATCACTACTAACACTAGCGATCCAGGGGTGTTTAGGTCAGTCTCCGTAATATAGGCGACGGCCCAAGCCGAGCTTCGTACCCCCTGGGTGCCCTTGAGCTAGTCGCCAAAACTATAACTATGGCGTGCGTCTTTGCGCCACGGCGGAGCGCTATCGCGCCCGTGCCGCAGCCCGGTGACGATGTAGAAGCTGTTAGAGGTCAACAGCAAATGTGAATCCTAAAAAAAAAACAAAAAAACTTGTGCTGCCTGACAAACTCTGACACCCTCTGGTGTCAGAGTTTGTCACACGGTGGCCTGTGGTGGCCACACAAACTCATACGACAAAAAAGCAAGGTGTCCTGTGGATAGAAGATCTTTACTAGGGCGGTAGACGAATAATGATTCAAATAAAAATATATACATCACTCACACAATCAGTCAGAAGATTCTGTTTAGTATTTTCTTTATATTTTTAAACAAAAATTAACCACATCTAACTTTCGCGTCATCATCACAATCACTATTATGTGGGGTCGGTACAACATGTACTTTTCTTCCATTTCTCTCCTTCAGTTGTCATCTCAGTATTCACTCCCTTCTTACACATCTCATATCTCATACAATCCATTTCCTTTTTTTTTGGTCCACATCCACATAAAACTTTCGTGTACTTATAAAAAAAACTACAATACAGCCAATAAATCAACTCACCTATGCTAAATGGATTTTCTACCATGGGCCGTAAAGCGGTCCGTTCCGAATAGCAAGCACTAAATAGCCGGGCATAATCTGTTGTTCGTGCTTGCGTTGCTGTTTTCGTGTTAGCATGATGATAAATATGTCTAAAGGTGTTGTTTTTTGTTAAACATCTCGAATTTTCATTAGATAATTTTACGGTCGCTTATATCAAAACAGAGCATAGCAGTCGTTTTTTTCTGTTGATGCTACCGGGTTTAAAAAGGAGGCTTGTCTTGCAGCCATTTCATTTTCCCAAGAGTTCACGTCATTTTCGCAGATTAAATATCTTGTACTTGCATCGCATCGTCCGTTTGCTTATTCATAATTGCAAATGAATAGTGTATGTGTTAAGTTCATCACTTCAATTTATTTTAGGCCGGCTATCATCATCATCAGCCTATGTTCGTCCACTGCTGGACATAGGCCTCTCTCAATGAACGCCACAGATCCCGATCTTCGGCTCTTCTCATCCAGTTTCTTCCAGCAGTCTTTCGCAGGACGTCACTCCACCTGACCAGTGGGTGGTTAGGCCGGGTATGCTGCCACATTGCTCACTGGTTGATGTTTTATAAGCCCGTAGCTCATCTGACATATTGCAGAGCTAAACAGCCAAGCGCACTTTTACATAACAAAAAGTCTGCGTATTCTTCCATTATGTTTAACAATAACAACGTATTAAAGTCTTCCAATGCAATGTCCGGGCTTGATTTACCTAAAACACACCAACAAAATAAGTATCGTATTTGGATGGCCCTTAAGATACAACACCACTCGACCACTCGAGACTTCTCGGTCGCTAGCAATAGACATCATCAGCAACATCATCAGCAATAGACATCATTAGCAATAGAGATCATCATCATTTTTCGATCGTTAGATCGAAAAGAATACGGTAAGACGACAAAAAACTGGACATCTGCTACACGTGAGATGGTCAAGATAGCAAGAGAATCGGGTTTATGATCTCACATTGAGATTATCTTACAAAACGCGAGAATAGCCCTGCTCATTGTTACCCAAAATACTCAAACACTATATTTCGTCATCGTGTTTTATCCCGCCGAAACAGACGACCTAAAACAATTAAACTTCGTAAACGATTGCTATTTGTTATCCCGTCGAATTACCTGCACTTTCTTTCCACTTCGCATCAGTGCCATCTCATGCACTTATAGTAATGCGTAGGTAACATGCTTGAGATGTTCGGCTGCCGGTTCAATAATAAATTGTATCGTACCCGTATTCTATGCCAAGATCTAATTATATTACCCTTTGTTGTGTTGCGAAGCCCGGCTATCGCATTCGGCCGAGTGACTCGTCCATAATTAAAGTGACTGCAATCAATAGTTTTGTCATCGTTAAATGTGATAGACTTCATTCGCTAGTGGTGTCTTATTGGTCTACCAGAGAGGGAAGACAAAGACGAGGAACTTGGAAAATTCTCAAAAATAACGCATTTTAAAATGCCACGGTTTAGACATCGTATTGTAGTGGTAGGTCTCTTACGCAAGAAGTACCACACTATTGTCAGATATTCAACCGCCCAGCAGTAGTATGTAAACATTTTTGTGTTTCGGTATCAAGGGCAATTTTTCCAGCGAATTTGCTAGCCTATGAGATTTAAAAACCAATGTCTCAAGGGTAACGAGCGCAGTGCAGTGACGCACAGATTATGCAATTGTTTTGGGCAGGCGTGATGCCAACCATCATACGAGCGAACTGCTCGAATTGTATCTAAAAGGAAATAAAAGAGACTATACTATCTCTCTGGTTTAGACCTCGCATGAGTTTGATAGTTACCTAGTCCCCAATATATTGTATTTATTTTACTATAGTAAAATGGTGATCAACACTTTCCTTTATGGTATTAAGAAACCCATCCAGACAGTCTCACGCAGGTAATTCTTACCACCTGTTAAAGTGCACGTTCATTAAAATCCTTATCACTCGACTTTTAACTTCTTCTGACTTAAGTATCTTCAAGTTCAGATTTTCAGAAAGAATAATTCGTGATGACGTAGTCCAATGTCAACACATTTTCATTCTACATTAAAAAGCAAAAAATGCACTTTACTAATTTATAATCAGATTGAATCGTCGCTCATCGTGTTATTTAAACAATCAATTCGTGTCCACAATAAATAACCGGCGAGATGTAAGGCCGGTACCAATGTGTAGCCAGGAATAGACACGGAAGACATCATAGTACGGTGTATACGATAGCATGCATCGATGTCTGATATGTCGTCGTGTCTGGGATACACGAAAGGAATCGGGACACATATTTCAGACGAGACGCCATCCTAAGTTTTGATTCTGTAATCAATAATTTCTGAACTAAATTTGTATGTTAGATAAGCGGGTAACTCAATTTTTTGTAGCACAGGTTCAACTGTTTTTGGTAGTAGGTTATGTCTTGTTTGGTATATAGTAGGATTAATATTTCAGACTGGACTTCAGACTTCATCGTACATACGAGGGCTGTTTGATAAGTCGTTTTAAAAAGTAAAAAAATATAGTTTTTTTTAAACAATTTACATTTATTTCTCAACATAGTCTCGTTTGAGGGCCAAACACTTGTTCCAGCGAGTTTCCAATTTTTTTATCCCCTCCAAAAACTACGTTTTGTCGAGGTCTTCAAAATAACCGTTTACACCTGCGATGCAGTCCTCATTTGTCAAAAAATTTTGCCCAGCCAGCCATCTTTTCAGATTTGGGAATAGGTAATAATCGCATGGAGCTAGGTCCGACGAATACGGATCATGCGGAACCAGCTCGAAGCCCAACTCGTGGATTTTGGCCATTGCAATAGCTGACGTGGGCACTGGGACATTATCTTGATGAAAGAGGACTTTCTTGGGGAACAATTTTTGTCGTTTTTCCAACAATTCGGCATTAAAACGGTCCAATAACTCTGCGTAATAACGGCCAGTCTTCCCCTTTTCCAAGTAATCAATCATAATGATTCCTTCGTCGAGTATAATATTATGGACTTCTTCAACAACATCCTCAGTAGTGACTTCGATTGGGCGACCAGAGCGTGGAGCATCAGATGTGCTTGACCGACCACGTTTTAAATCATTTATCCATTTATAAACAGTCTGCAACGTTGGTGCGTTAGTGCCATGAACAGAATCAAGTTCAGTTTTTATTGTGGCAGCACTGCAACCCTTAATAAAAAAATGTTTTATAACGGCACGAAGTTCAGATTTTTCCATAGTTGTTGAAAATTTACGAGTGATCACAGTTAAACAATGTTAAACTGACAAAAACTTGTTTTTTTTTTGCTGAATTTTAGACAGTCTTCATTTGAAAGATTGTGCCTGCCAGTGTTGATGCCATTTACCAGAAAAAAGATTTTATAAATAGTTTTTGAAAGGACTTATCAAACAGCCCTCGTATAATATTGTATTAACTGTATTTTAATATAATTCTCGTACTCCTACAGTGTAAGGACTGTTTTCCTATAAAAATTGCACAGCATTAAAAATATAGGATATCCACATACCGTTTTTTGAGAAACTTTTGAGAATAGTACAGGATTATAAGCCAGTGGCTCGTTTTTCGTAGAACAGTCTGGTGCACATAACAGACACCGCTGTTACGTTATTTGGGATATTATGGGATACATTTTAAAAAAGTGACTACTTTGTACGTATAAGAAGAAGATCGGGATAATTTGCAATCAAAGATAAGCTTCAGAATCACAAGCACCCCAATTCGCCCAGCATGGTTTGAACCTACAGGTAGTCTATTACATTACTGCCGCGGTCTGTAATGACTGCGTTGCTGGCAGCACAGTCACTACAGACATGATCACAGCGCGGTCAGCATTGCAGCATTGCAGCCCTTGATGGCCAAACTGGAATGAAGGCCGATACTGAAGGTCGATGTCTTCATTCCAGTCATTATAATTATTATTATCTATCTATCTTCTATACTCATAATAAAGCAATAAGAACGAAAAAATCTGTACAAAGAAGATAATTAAAAAAAAAGTCTAGGTTTCTTAAAATAAGCTACACAGCAGTAGAACAACTTTTTTTTTTAACATTTTTAAAATTCGTGTCTCTCTGTTTTTTTGTCTGTTTGTCATTATTTTTGTACGCGCATCACGTGAAAACTACTGGACCGATTGCAAAGCGGGTTTCACTGTTGGATAGCTAAAACCTAAAATACCAATCAAAACATTTGATCAAAATTCCAAAAGTCAATAGGGTTTGACATAAAAACTGGTGTACTTGGTATCCTTCATGTCCTTCTGAGGAATGTCCTTCTGAGGAATGAAACCCTTTTTGTCCTTCTGAGGAATGGAACTCTAAAAATTGGTAAAGCTATACATTTTTTTTAAATCGGGCATAATGAGCAGTTTTCCATTAAGCATTGTCAGTTTAGTTCTTTCATCGTCAAGAGATGGCGCTCGCGTAACTTTTGGTATTTACTCAACTGAACGTAGTAATCGAAAGCAGGTAAAAACAGCGTTTTACCGTAAAAATACACAAACCACGAGCGAACCAAACGAACGACAAGTTGTTTGTGTAGTGAAATTTATTATTTGTAATTTATTTTTATTGGCAGTTTTGACATATTCAGATTTTATTTACCCCTATTTTAAAGCAGATAAATTAAATCTAAATAAAGCGGACTATTTTCTTTGTATCATTAGTAATTTATAATATAGAATATCAAGAAGGTAGAAAATTACAACCAATAAATGCTATAAATAATGAATTTGTTACAAAACTGACGCACAACTTGCCATAAACAAGGGAACGCAGAATGTCATACCCACCAGTAAGCGTAATTCAAAATCTTTGGTCATACCCAAGGAAGTTCTATGTACTTATATAACTTCCTTGGTCATACCAAACTACAGTACTGTTACTAAAACTGTCGCCAACGCTATCTAGCGAGTGATATATAATGCTAAAATGACACTTGGAAAACCGCTCATTGGACGTTATTTTTTCTATGGGATTTTTGTATGAACGCTAACTTGGAAGCTTTTTTCGAAATTGAAGAATAATCAAAAGACGCCTGGCATTCGTGCTTCTCTTCTTTTGCAGGGTTCTTCACGGGTACTTCACCAAAAAAGTTTCGAACGATGGATAAGTATTTAGATGTGTGGGGTATTGTTAGAATCCTTACATCCCCCGAGTAACTCAGGCTATATAATTATTCGAAAAAAAAAAAACATTATGGCGGCAGTATGGCTCCATATTCAAAGGAAAAAAAAAACTTTAAATTTTACAATATGGGTATCAAATTGAAGGCCTTGATAAGTTCATTTTTGGCAGGGCAGGCGTGTTTTTATAGCTTTTAAGCTAGTTATTTACAACATATAACAAACAAACAAAAATACAATAAAACTAATCTTTCCTTTGTATGATATTAGTGTAGATAAGAGTCACGCATTTATCCACACCAATATATAAAAGTGAAACGTTGTCTGTTTGTTTGTTTGTTTGGGGAGCTTTAACGCGACAACGGCTGGACGGATTTTGATGAAAATTTGTAAATATGTACTGTATAATATAGAGACCAACATAGGATATCTTTTTATCCCGAAAAATAGTAAGTTTCCACGGGAAAACAGGAAAATGACGATTAAACGCTGTAAGGAACGGTTGCCATAGAAATGAAATAATAACAAGTCTGTGAAAAACCATCAAAAACATTTGTGCTATACTTTTGTGTTGGTTTTTAATATCCTAGAAGAACATAGGATGCTTTTTTGCGATAAACAGTAGTCCGCGCGGACAAAGTCGCGAAAGCTAGTACATGATAAGAGTCCACAGAAGGCATACAAATTCCCTACATATATATTTTTATGTAGTTGTCATTCCCTTCGATATATTATTATCTAGCCGTGTAAAGGTTTCAGACGCCCTCAGAGATATAGCTCGGTTATTGCAATGAATGAATAAAACAATGTTCCCAAACTGCTGAGAGGCGTGCGGTGAATATAGTGTTTCGGATATGACGGGTTGAATAAAGGAGGTATTTTTAAGGCAGTTGTATTAAAATGTAGTCGGAACCGTTGGTAGAATTTGTTTAAAACCTAGTTTGTTGGTGTACTAACAGGTTCTAGTAACCAACAATTGGTTGTTTGTTTAAAGACTAACACAGAAGAGAAGTCTATAATGAGAGGTATATATACTCATTAGTAAATTGACAATAAGGTCAAGATTGTAAGTGGATCGGGAGCGCACACAGCTAAAGATCTAATTAGATGTACTTATAGCAGTTTATTCGCCGGACGTCACCTCTAACCATGCCCAGTAATTCTATAGGCAAAACTATTCTTAAACAAAACACAGTGCATCTACGAGTGTGTTACTTATTGATTTATGTTACGACCGTCGCCACTGCTTTACCATTACCATACGTTTAGGGTTGTAATCCAGACCAACTGTAGCAGAAGAATCATATCACCTTGTCGAGTTAAAACATTGGCTGGCACCAAAGGCAAAAGTGTTCTCAAACCAAAAAAAACTGTTTCTGCGAGTGTGTCATTTGTTGATTTATGTTACGAGTTAAGACCGTCACCAAAGCTTTGATATTTCCATACGTTTAGAGTTTCATCCAGACCAACTGTCGCAGAAGAATCATATCACCTTGTCGAATTTAAACTTTGGCTGGCAAAAAGGGTAAAAGTGTTCTCAAACCCAAACACAGTGCTTCTACGAGTGTGTTAGTTATTAATTTATGTTACGACCGTCGCCACTGCTATGCCATTACCATATGTTTAGGGTTGTCATCCAGACCAACTGTAGCAGAAGAATCTTATCACCTGGTCGAATTAAAACCTTGGCTGGCACCATTGACATATAGTAGTTCAACGGCACCCTGTTTTTTTAGTAATATGTATTAAACTGATTCCGTCGAAGTCTCAAAGCACTGATACCTCCGGCCCATTAAATTCTATCCCAAAAAGGGTCCATTCTAGATCAATTTGGCGATATGGCGTCATAACTTCAATAACCGTCTATTGCATTCGCCGAGAAACCATTTCAGCTCGCCTTTAGCCGGGAGAGCTTATCAGGGCTCGAAGATGCGTATATTATTTTAGACTAGTCTGTGGAGAAGGCGTACGTTAGGGTAGAACGGACTGCTTCACAAGAAAGGCTGGCCCTAACTCCCTGTGAGAAACAAAGCTAGTAAGAGAAAGATTGAAACAGGCACAGAAAGGTTTTTTCAAAAACATCTGCGTATATTGTCGTGGATCATTAATCTAATGCGGTACTACTATTTTTTAAACTATACTACTTTATTTAAGCCATAAAGATAAGCAAGCTGAAGTGGCAGTGGGCTGGTCACATTTATCGAAGAAACTATAACCGTTGGGGTAGACGAGTTCTTCAGTGGAGACCACGTTTAGGCAAACTTAGTGTAGGATGCTCTGTGGCCAGGTGGAGTGACGACTTGCGAAAAGCAGCTGGAAGAAAATGGATGAGGAGAGCTGAAGACCGAGCTCAGTGGCGTGCATTAGGAGAGGCCTACGTCTAGCAGTGGACTGATATAGGCTGATGATGATGATGGAACTACTATTTTTTAATTTGGTTTCAATAAAGATGCAGTAAGATGGTTTAAGAAAATGCTTCCTAGCATTAAGCAAAATCTTTATTTATTCATTTATTTAATACTTTAGCACAAAAACTGTACATGGAGGCATATACACTGTTTTGTGCTAAAGTATTAAATAAATAAACCATGTACATTTTTTTGTGCTAAAGTATTAAATAATTAAATAAAGATTATGCAAAGTTCTCGGATATGCCGATATTCTTATACTTTCCTGCCGTTTTTTTTATTAAAAGGTACAAAGCACGGGCCATGTAATATTCATAGTATTCCCCTGCAATTTGGATTATTACCTTAATATTCTATGGTCACGGGTAGGTTTCCACACAAATCGTTTCTCATTTGACGTTAAATACATTCTATCTTGTATTGGTTCTGCGTTAATAACGTAGTTGACGAACCCTACATTTCAATTTAGTCTCCAGAAATAATTTTCCAGCAGTATATCTGGATTATTTTCTCCCTAGAATATCCCAGATTTCCCTCTTGAATATTATATTGGACCTGGAATAATTTTCCAGGATATTTTTGGTAACAATTTGTGTTCAAGTTCTAATTTTGTACGAAATTTTTACTTAACTTTAGCAAATTGAATTAACTTTTTATGTTCGTACAGTGCTGGCTTTACTTACAATTTTCATATATAAGCCGCCATTTCGTGCCGGACAATTGAAAAACGCCCTATTTGTATAAAATACCGTAAACTTTACTAAAATAACTGGGTGGGGCTGTGTCGGGGCGCACGGCCGTTTGTTTTTCGTGAATCGTCTTCGCCACGTACAAATCGGGAGTTATACCGAATTAAAAATCACAAAAATATAAATTTTGCTGGTTTTGCTCTGTGCGTCTTGCCCCCTTCTCTTCTGCCTTTAGACAAAAAATAATATTATGCCATACATATCAAACTTGTTCAGAGTATATACCGTAACAGCACAGCATCAGTAAAAATCCAAACTACTGTGCCATCTTTCCGTATTGGCAAAGGAGTCAAGCAAGGTCACTCAAGGCCACTCCCCAAAATTATTCACTGCCGCTCTCGAAGAAGTTTTCAAAAAGCTGGCTGCTATCTGGGAGAGAAAGGGCGTTATTGTTGGCAATAAGAGGTTAACCAACCTCCGATTTGCCGAAGACATTGTCCTGTTTTCTTCCACAGCCACAGAGTTACACAAATGCTTGAAGACCTAAGCAAATCAAGCCTCGAAGTCGGACTCAGTATGAATATGTCAAAGATCTAGCTCAAGCACCAATCGCAAGGTATGCATAGTGGATGTGGAGATTGAGTATGTCCAGGAGTACGTATATTTTGGCCAAATAGTCTCCTTCCAGGCGAGACAAGATGTTGCTTTCTGCACCGAATTGCGCCATGCAGGACTTAATGAAGGGCAACTTACCTATGTGCCTAAAACGTAAACTCATGGACATGTGAATTCTCCCCATCCTCACATACGGCGCTCAGACTTGGTCTTTGACTGTTCAACAAAGGTCCACGCTCGAGGTTTGCCAGCGAGCGATGGAGCGCAGTATCTTGGGACTAAAACTGACAGACCCTATCAGAAATACAATACTGCGCTCCAAGACCCAGATCGCTGAAGTAACTTAAAAAGCAGCCATGCTTAAATGGGACTGGGCTGGACACTTCTGTCGTATGTCAGACGAGCTGTGGGCTAAATCCATCACGGAATGGATCCCGCAAGGCGTCAAGCGACAGCGTGGCCGGCCTAGACGACGGTGGCGAGACGAAGTTGACACGTAGGAGAAAGAATGGGAAACTGAAGCAGTAGACCGGAAAAATTGGAAGGAGGGATCCTACTGCTGGGCAAAGAGATGCCTTTGCCCAGCTGTGGGACGATATGGGCTGATAATAATAATAATAATAATAAATAATGACACCAAAATTAGATCTCTGAAGCTTATAGTTATAGAGTTATATAAGCGAGACATTACAGATCTTTCCGTTACAATTCACTTCTAACCTGGTTGTAATTATGTATCGGTGTGATTTTAAAGTCGATTCACGTCAAAATAACCAAAACGTGTTTCTTGTGAAAAGATAACAAAAAGCCATAGCGCGTAATAAAGCTACAATAACTTCTCATTATAAAAATTTGAACACAATAAGTCTAATGCGTATATTTCCGTAAATGCTAAAGTATAAACTAACTGTAACACGAGTACAATACTTCGTAACAACTCCCAAGAAAAGCCCCGCCAGAAGTTCCGAACTGAAAATACCAGATTAATTACAGCATCCCGGATTAGGATTAGCGTTAGGTAGCTGAAAACTTTCTAATTGAGATTATCAGGCAAAAATAAAAGCAGAGTATTTTATACTTGATAAATTAGTTGGCGTGGGAAACACTTTAGTAGGTCCTGTACTGACGTATTTTATACTTGAGAAATTAGTTGGCGTGGGAAAGACTTTAGTAGGTCCTGTACCGACGTATTTTATACTTGAGAAATTAGTTGGCGTGGGAAAGACTTTAGTAGGTCCTGTACCGACGTATTTTATACTTGAGAAATTAGTTGGCATGGGAAACACTTTAGTAGGTCCTGTACCGACGTATTTTATACTTGAGAAATTAGTAGGCGTGGGAAAGACTTTAGTAGGTCTTGTACCGACTTACGAAGTGATTCGCATCCACTGCTTATTCCGCCGCTTACTCCGCTTTTTTATTGGTGTAAATAGTCCTGAATATATTTATATTTATTTACTAGCTGTACCCGCGGCTTCGCAGGCGTGGTCATTTCTCAATGTTTAAAGTACTTATGAGTACTATTCCAAGACCTAAAATAATAATATCAAAATATTTGATCAAAATTCCTTCAGCAGTCAAAACGTTTTTATCGATTCGCGGTTCGGTTTCTACTCATCGGATTCAGATACTAAGTACACCAGTTTTTAAGTCAAACCCTAAGCTATCCAACAGTGAAAGCCGCATCGCAAACGGCCCTGTAATTTTTACGTGATGCGCGAACAAACATACAGATAGCAGACATACAAACAGCAGACACGAAATTTAAAAATGTTATATTCTTGTTCAGTAGCTTATTATATGTACCCTAGACCATTTCTTTTTTAAATTATCTTCTTTGTACAGACTTTTTCGTTCATATTGCTTTAATAAAAGCATAGATTATTATTCATCTTGCTGAGTTCACCAACATTTTAAAGTAGGTAGCTAAACTGACTAATATTTGCCAATTTCTAGTTAACTTTATGCAATTTTATTATAACAACGTAAAACGGACGTTACATGTATGTATTTTTTTCTTTTTTTATTGTTTTTATCTATGTTTTTATTTTATAATGTGTGTGTTGAATAAATGTTTTTTCTTTCATCCTTTTTTCTTTCAATTTTGATATTTTTTTATATGGGTAACCATTTCTCAATATACGTTCCTGAACTTAACATTATTTTACCCGACCAATTTATGCATCCACACCATTGTATATAAAAGTGAAACGTTATATGTTTGTTTGTTTGGGGAGCTTTAACGCCAAAACGGCTTATACGATTTATAATAAAACTTTCTAAATAGGTACTGTACAATATAGAGACAAACATCGGACACTTTTATCCTGGAAAATGGTAAGTTGCCACAGGAAAACTGGAAAATGTGATTACTCGCTACTGCGAGGAACGGTTGTCGTGGAAACGAAATGATAACAAGTCTTTCAAGAAGCATCAAGAGCGTTGGTGCTAAACTTTTGCATTGGTTTTTAATATCCTAGATGAACAGACGAGTAGGATGCTTTTTTCACTATAAACTGTATTCGCGGGTTGAAAGCTAGAAATGAAATAAAATTTTGAATACCCGATGCTTTGATCTTAAACATCACATTTATTTCTATAAACCTACACCCATACATGCCTACGACCTACATTTAAACAGAGCCACCTACCAGGAAATCTCCTTAATTTGTCCTTAGTCTAAATGAAGCGTTGATAAATTTCTATCAGAAAGTGATAGCCATTTAAAATTGTCACAGTTCTGCAGAAAGTTTGTCTTTGTTAATTCAAACTTCGAAGAAAGGACTGAATAACCTTTAAATTACTGTTTATATTGCAACTATAATATAAAGTAGCATTCATTAAAATTCGGTCTCGTTCTCCCTCTTCATTTTTTTTACAGACTGTAGTGAAACGAATATAGCTGATTATTCTGATAGGTGCAATTGAGTGAAGAAAATTATCGATTAAAAACTTCAACTGAAAACTTGGTCCGATTTTGACAAGCGATGTATCAATCGATTTGTCTTTATCGTTAGAGTGTCATAGGCAATTTTTTACTTGAACGTTTTCGGGTTTTAGTTTTTGACATTATGTCTTGATTTACCTTGAGTACCTTTCGTTAAACCGTAGTATGTATTTTATTTATTTAAAATAATTACTGAACTAAACAGTTGGAAAACCTTCACAATTGATAAAGTTTTTCTACATATAAATATATAATACATAATGGTCACATAATAACAGTAGGTACGCATCGAAATTATTTAAATACCAATTATGTAATTAAGTCATTTTGTTCATATACTTTGTTTATTTATCAGACAAAAAAGTGATATAATGTATACATTTTAATATATAATATATCTTATATATTATTTATATATTTTATTTTATATTTTATTTATGAAGTCTATGTAAATGTGTGTGTATTGTATTTTAATATATTTGTCTTAGTATGTCTAGTTTATTAAGGTAGCTAGTTGTTTAAGTTTGCGTTCCTTTTTTTGTGTTTATTATTGAGCACCACCGTAGATGATAACTAAATGTGACCTTCTCCATTCAACGGTTGTCTTGAAGAAATCACGCAATAAGACCGCCTGTTGTACTCGATTTAAGTTAAATGTATATTCTTTTTTGTTTTCTTTGGTGTGCAATAAAGCGTTTATCTATATATATATATATATATATATATATATATCCATCTATGTAACATCCCTTAAATTCAGTTAAACATTACCGATTTCGGTCCTTTAACTGAACTCTCGTTTCTTAAAAGCGACAGCAGAATATTATTCAGTTGTAAAGGGGTATTTCGCGAAAATCAGCTTTCATTATACTTCGACGCACAATAGCTTATTGTGCCACCATTTCCAGGAGTTTTATTTGCATCTATTTGAATGAAAGATAAGTTTTATCTCGCCTTTTGTTTTGTTTTGGTGATGAATTCAAATAGCTCGCGATGGCATTGGGCTGTCACTTTATGTGACCTTCTAATTTCTTTGTTAAATTTCCATATTCAAATTAAAACAAGGCATTATCTAAAAAAAAAATTGTTAATTAAATTTGACAGTCTACACATCCGCCGTTCATACACTTTTCGGGTCGAATCTCCGTTAAACAAATCTCAGTAATCTCTTTCATTTTTACACGACTGCCCAAATAAGGAGTGTAATGTTTTCAGATTTCATGTATGTATATATGTGAGCTTCTTTATTTCAACATAAATTTTAAATTCCGGTTCAGATTTGGATGTACGGGGCATCGTTAGAATCCTTGCATCATCCCAAGTAACATAAGGGCAAAAGAATTTTTGAAAAAATAAAATTGCTGCAGAATGACTCCATTTTGAAATGGGTAAAAAACTTCGAATTTCACAATATGCGTATCACACTAAAGGCCTTGAAGAGCACATTCCACTAATATATAATTTTGGCATGCGTTCGTTTTTGGCAGGGCGGTTGTGTTTTATATTTTTTACTGTAGCACCAATCACAAACAATGCGCAACATGTAGAACTTGTGGTACAAAATCACCAGGGTCATAATATTATACTCGTATCATTGATTAATAGCAATCGATAAGAAATTAAGCCATGTCTGAGGCCCTCGAGCGGCCTGATAAACTCTGACACCACTACCAGCACTATACCTCATACGACAAACAAACCGGGGTCACAAAATAGATAGATAGATAGATACCACTTTATTGCACTTTTTTTTTTATTCCCAAATAAAAAATAAACTTAAAAATGTAGGACAATTGGCAGCCTTATCGCTAAGCAGTGATCTCTTTTAGGCAACCGTAGATTACATTGGAGACACATTACTATATAATAGAAGATTATTTAGTAATGTGTATTACTATATGATAGATTTACCAAACTCTTTAAATCGGCTTATTATGATATTAATTGTGTCTATGTCAATTAATAGACAAGTTAAACTCGATATCTAATGATGTATCTTCTTTCTGTGGGTACTTATGATTTTAAAACGAACTATCGCGTTAGTTGGTATTATTTTCACACTTTTTCACGCTTTACGGTTGTCGTATCAACCACATTGCAGCACACGCTGATAGGAGGTTGTTTTAATGGAATTTATTTCGATATTTGTCCTGCGTCAATTTGATAATTTGGGTGCTACAGTGAACTTATCATTAGTAGCGCTTAGCTGGTGCCTGCATTTATGTTTGTCGTAGAATTGCTACGAGTGTTTTCGTAGCACGCCCATACATCAAATTTCCTCGTTTGTAGGGGCACCGCAGTCGCAATATGTCCTGTGCGGGTCTATGCAGCCTATTTGTTCGTTTTGTTCTTGTAGTGGACCACTTGCGTGCGGAGTTTGTTAAGTGACTTCCACGTGGGCTACAATCGTCACGCATTACCATTCGTGCGTAGCTGGTGCCTGCATTTATGCTTGTCGTAGAAGTGCTACAAGGTGTTTTCGTAGCACGTCCACTCACAATATTATTTCCTCGTTTGTAGAGGCACCGCAATCGCATTGTGTCCTGTGCGGATCTACGAGTATGTAGCCCACTTTTTCGTTCTGTTCTGGTTGTGGGCCACTTGGTTGCGGAGTCTGTTAATTGACTTCCACGTGGGCTACAGGAGGTCATGCATGACCAGCAGCGGATCTATACGATGCTGGGAGTGATTCTCAGATTTGTGAGATTAGCTTTCATACGAGATGACTTGATCATCTCGCATGAACCGAGAATCACCCACTGATGATGTTTTTTTCTAAAAGAACCAAATGGCGCGAACTTCATTTGAGGATCGCCTGTGAAGTGAAGTGTGAAGTGGCCTTTGAGCACCTTTACTTTGTGACTCGCATGCGTACCGGCCAGTAAAGGTGACCGCAAAGGACGCGTGCGATGGCCGAACACCTGAGGCTGCCGCCGTTGCCGCTTCCAGGAAGGTTCCTGCTCATTCAGGTGGCATTGAATCCATTTCGTGCCACAATTTGAATTAACTTCGGAGCTTAGTTACGGTTTGTTAGAATATGATGGTGTATATTCACAAGAATTTGCTGCATGTTACCGACTGATATTTTCCCACATTTATATTAGACTAGCTGTGCCCGTGGCTTCGCACGTGTGGTCATTTCTCTAGGATAAAAGTACTCTATTTGATATTCCAAGACCTAAAATACCAAGGTACCAACATTTGATAAAAAAAACTTCAGCCGTCAATAAGTTTTTTATTAATTGCTCGGCTTCTACTCATCTGATTGAGATACCAATTACACCAGTTTTTAAGTTCAGCCCTTAGCTATCCAACTGTGAAAACTGCATCACAATCGATCCTTTAGTTTTTACGTGATGCGTGAACTAACAAACATACAGACAGAAAGACCTGACCCCTTACTCACGAACACCATTCCGATTCCATCACGATCCCAACAGTGCGATTCAGCTAGAAAACCTAACCTGCACTGCAATGTGATTGTTACCCTTCGGTGTGGCAACATGTCCGCCATAATGGTTTAAAATAGTTTAAAAAACTAAAAACACGCTTTATATAGAAAACCAAACTTAAAAATAGAAAATAAATTTTAATAGTGTAAACAAGAAAAAAATGTTTTATTTCAAAAAAATCGTGGGGTGCATGGGTCAATAGTTATAAATATTTCATTGATAGATATGAGAAGAAGGATTATCATTTCGATAATATCTTAAAAAACACCCCACTCTTTTTTTTAAATAATTTTTTTTTTTCTTATTTACACTATTAAAATTTATTTTCTATTTTTTTTTTTGGTTTTCTATATAAAGCATGTTTTTTAGTTTTTTAAACTATTATTTATTTTCTACTTTTTAGTTTGGCTTATTTATAAGAGTGTTTTTTTTTCTAATTTTTGCTTTGTCATCGGTCTTTGACAGGTGTGCAAAATTTGAATGAAATCTGACCGTTTAAAGTGGGTCAAAATAGCGTCCAAAGGAGTCTGTTACAAACATACAAACATACAAGTGAAGCTAATATAAAGCGTATAAAAATAACGTATTTCTCCCACTTCCCAACCTTTCTCCCACTCCCCCTACCCTTCTCCAACCCTTTCCTTATTTCTTTTATTCCTACCCTTTCCTTATTTCTTTCCTACCTTCCTCCACTTCCCCTCACTCTTTCCCCACTTCCCATACCCCTTTTCAATTTCACCCCATTCTCCCACTATGCCCCCACCCTTCCCTTCAGTCTTCCCCCACTTCACACCACATGCCCCACTTTCCGCACCTTTCCCCGTACTCAACACCATTCGTCCAATTCCCCCTACCCACCCCTAATTTTTCCCACCTTCCCTCACTTCCCCAAACCTTCCCCCACATCCCCCCACGTTGCAGTGCTGTTAGGTGCAGTTATGTTTTGAATTGCACTGTTGGGATCGTGATTGAATCGGAATGGTGTTCGAGAGTAAGCCAAATGATTTCAAAAAATAAAAACTTGTTCAGTAGCTTATTTTAAGTACCCTAGACCATTTTTTATTAATTACCTTAATTATACAGACTTTTACGTACTTATTGCTTTGTTATAAGTATAGATATTTATTATTTCAAAATTAATATAACTTTGGATCTCGCAGAAAACTTTTATTTTATTTCGGGATTAAAAGTATTCTCAATTTTAACCCATAATATGAACTATGACTGTGTCAAGTTGCATCAAAATCCATCCTGTGGTTTCAGCGTGATGTTTTAAGTAACTTTTAACCAATAACCTGCAGGAACCTTTACTTTTTCGCGGCGAAAAGTATCCAATGTCCTAACTCATAGCATGAACTCAAATCATACCAAGTTTCAGTTGAATTCATTCTGTAGTTTCGGCGTGATGCGCGGTCAAGATACAGACAGACAGACGGACAAAAGTGAAAAAATAACAGTTTTTGCTTCACTATCGAATATAGAGTACCCTCCAAAAAAAAAACTTCAAAATTAACATAACTTTGGAACCCTATCCCGCAGGAATCCTTTATTTTTGCGGGATGAAAAGTATCCACAATGTTAACCCATCATATAAACTATGACTGTGCCAAGTTGCATCAAAATCCGTCCTGTGGTTTCAGCGTTATTCTTCTAAATAACTTTTAACCAATATCCCGCAAGAACCTTTACTTTTTCGCGGCGAAAAGTATCCAATGTCCTACCTCAAAGCATGAACTGAAATCATACCAAGTTTCAGTTGAATTCATTCTGTAGTTTCGGCGTGATGCGCGGTCAAGATACAGACAGACAGAAAGACGGACAAAAATAAAAAAAACAGTTTTGGCCTCAGTATCGAATACAGAGTACCTTCCAAAAAAAAAACATAATATCTTCAATGTACAGAATTGTCAGAATCAGTACATGACGTCATCACCAGATTATACATGATGACTTCAAACACCAGTAATTCTACGGAAAAGCCGAATTTCGATAAATCTACTAAAAAATAATTGACCTAGTTGGTTAAACGAAAAATTTCAGTAATAAACACAAGTTATAATTATTTCACAACCTAAAATGTGTCTAAATTCAACATTAACACAATTATGTAATTTTACAAGCTAATTCATTTGAAGTACCTAACTGTGTTAACAAATTCCACTTCATTTATTATTCAAAAGGTATTTTTGTTCAGTCGAGAAATCGTCAGAGAAATTTAATTTGAAGCGGCAGGCCTAGACCTTCCGCGGAACTTGCGAACTCAAATGTTTACTTTTTTCTTTCTGTGAATTCGCGAAGAGCTACTTAAAAGTACTAAAAGAATCTTCGAGCAATCGATTTGCTCTTTAATGTTTTTTATTGATACATTAATGTTTAATTTCTTTATTCTATTATAGCTTATGTTGTTTAAATTTTTTTATGTTCGGGAATGTTCTTGCTGGTATTGTGAAGTTTGTTTGTTTGTCGTATGAGGTAGTTATGGCCTAATCAATAAACATAACATCAATAAAAGCCTGGACTGAAGACTAACGTTTCCTCCGAAGCACGGAGCGATGGGAAAACTCACATAACTTCATCAACAAATTCATTGGTGGAGGATCGAAGATCGAACCCGATATCGTTGGATTCTAAGTTGCACTATTAAACCTTTAGACTACCATCGCTTATTGTGAAATAACTAGCTTAAAACCTAAAAAAAACACGCCTGCCCTGCCAAAAAATAACTTATGCCATTAAATTATAAACTATTGGAATATGGTTTTTAAGGCCTTCAATTTGATATCCATATCTTCCCCCCTCCGTAGGCACCCCCGCGATTTTCTGAGCGATCCAGACGATGACATCGCTACTGCTCTGCAGGCAGCGATGAAATTGTCTAGCCACCCCTCAAACAACATACGTGTAATCAGACACCGACCCCGCCGGTGGGGTCGACGAACCCGTAATTAGTAAATTTTTATTCTCCTCTGAGTTTCTTGCCATTTCTTCTCAGAGATGTATTCCGAAATGGTGGTCTGCTATCAAATCACTTATGAGGCTCCTAGCCATAGTTCAGGGCCCCCTGGATCGCTATTAATCATTAACACCGATTCAGAGGAGTTTAGTCAGATATCCCGTAGTCTAAGCGACGGCCCAAGCCGAGGTTCGTACCCCTGGGTGCCCTTGAGCAAGTCGCTAAAAAAATAACTTTGGCGTACGCTTCTGCGTCACGCACTGAGGCGGAGCGCCTTGGCAACTTTCCGGGATAAAAAATATCCCATTTTTTATTCTAGGGGGTCTATAAGCTATCTCCATTCCAAATTTCATCAAAATCCGTCCAGCCGTTATCGCGTGAAAGCTCCCCAAACAAACAAACAGACAACGTTTCACATTTATATATTGGTGTGGATAACTTTTAATGGACTGACAATGTTAATGCGGCGTTTACCATGTGCAGCTACTATTCCGTTTCGTCACATAATATGTCCTGTGAAATTTTCTGTATCGATACAAAAACGATACTCTCATACTCTCAAATGTAGGCAGCTCCATACAGTGACAGCTTAGGTATCTTCATATCCCGAGTTAATCGTTTTTTTTACTTCTTAATGTCTAGGCAAGCACTCTACATCTATGTACATCGTTACTTTCTACCTGATAAGATCGCGGAGAAGTTAAACCATACAAACAGACGCAAATCCCCATTACAAACATTACTCTCCCCTGACCATACTAAAAGGTTACCTATTCATGCTGTTCTAGATGCGCCGCGCTAAGAGCTACCAATATTCATGCTGTTCTAGATGAGCCGCGCCAAGAGCTACTAATATCGGAAACTAAGGAAGACTTCATCGTACTCTTGACATTAAACAAGCAGGAATGCAAATCTAGTAGCTAATGATAGTAGTTTAACTAAACAAATAGAGCGAGGCTTTGCTTGGCCACTTGGCACGCGGCCATAGCGGCCTCAGTATACCGGCGTTTACTTAAAAGGCAATCGCGGCTCTGTACCTGTGTTAAATATTGATGATATTTTATTGCAACAGAAAGGTGAACTAGGTTTTAATTTAAATTAAAATAATTTCAACCTCTCTTCAGACACTCAAGGCCTAAGTCTTCGTTACTGAAAATTTGTGCATGACGCGATAGTTTGACATAAGTTTATAGTATGATCATTATTATTGTTGCCTTTGTCCTGACTATTTAACAAATCCAAACAAAATTTGTATGATTTAAAATATCACTACCGGCTATGACTCACGTGTATATAGTCGAAAACATCGACCTAGGTTTCGAGCGTATCCGACGCTCTTCTTCAGGAGTTCACGCCACGAGATCCCGACGCGCACATCAGGTTATGTATCAGCTACACGAAAACTTTAACACTAAAATTTGTATGCATAATATTTGTCCTTTCCCTTTACTCGTGCTATAAGACATTTTCATGATTCTAGGTCCAGGGGGAATTACCCTATATTTTTTGATTCCCTTGAGTGTCAAAATCGTTCCACAGGTACGAATAAAATGACAGTAAAAATGTATAACAATCTTCCTGATTTAATAAAAAAATAAGAAAAACAAATAACATTCCATAATAATCTAAATAACTTTTTAATTGATAAGTGCTATTACCCTTGACTTGTTTTTAAATGGTAACCTGACATACATAAACACCTAATTGATACGAGTATCCATACCAATATATAAAAGTGAAACGTTGTCTGTTTGTTTGTTTGCTTGTATGATTGGGGAGCTTTCACGCGATAACCGCTGGACGGATTTTGATGAAATTTGGAATGGAGATAGCTTATACCCTAGAATAAAACATAGGATACTTTTTATACCGGAAAATTCCACGAATTCCGTGGAAGTTTCCACGGGAGAACTGGAACATGTTGAATACTCGCTGTAAGGAACGGTTGCCATGGAAAAGAAATAACAAGTCTGTCAAAAATCATCAAGAGCGTTGGTGCCACAGATTAAGTAGTTGATGCTATACCAATAACAAGCCACAGAGGCCATAACCAAGAAGTCTAAGTCTACTTTTGCATTGGTTTTTAATATCCTAGAATAACGTAGGATGCTTTTTTCCCAAAAAACTGTAGTCCGCGTGGACGAAGTCGCAGGCGGGTAAGCTAGTAATATATAATGGCTAGGTCTACTTGTGGGGGTTATATGTTGACACTAAGACCATAATGCCTGTGATTTTAACAAAACACATATTTTGCAATAAATAAATTGAATTTGAAAATATGCGGCATAAACGGCCGTATCTTTTGATTGCGTCGACTTAGAAGTTTTTTTTCACAGGTTCAAGGGATTGCAGACCTGAGTATTTAATATTTATTTCAAACTTGATATCTCCACGCGTTTTTGAGAAAAAGGGCTTGACAGACTGACAGACGGACAACGAAGGGATCCTATAAGGGTTCCTTTTTCCTCTTGAAGTACGGAACCCTGCAAATAATACCAATAAACAATAAAAATTCAGGACAGAAACACAAGTTTCTTGATTGTTTTTATTCTGAGAAGACTTGTTCAATATCAGAAAACGACATTGTAAAGACGTTTTCACAAATAACATAAAGTTTTCATTCAAGTACATCATCAAAGTTAGATAGATTTACTAATTATTTTTTTAATTGAACACTGTAACTGACTAATTAAATACCAATTAGTATGACCATTTCATTTCACGCCATAACTAAGACGAGCAAGTATTACTTGCTCTAGGTAAGTAGATAAGGTTAATATTATGTTATTTTATTATTAACGTAGGTAACGTTAATAATAAAATAATATAATATATTCGAGGCAATTCTCACCAATTACTTAGCTCCAAACTAGGATACCCTGTACTATGGGCACTAGATAACGGATAAACATACATAGATACGAATATTACATCCATGACTCGGAAACAAACATTTCAGCTCATCACACAAATGATTGCACCTTTTCGAACCCACGAACGTTTGATTTCGTAGTAGGGGCTCTAGCCACTAGACCAACCGGTCGTCAAACGTTAATTAGATCTCTTTCCTCTAAAGACATCGTTCCGTTCGTTCGTTCCGTTTTATACCTCAGAAGTTCGTAATCGTAATTTAGTTCGCAAAATACCCTATCTGACTCGGCCCCTATTATGCTAGTTTATGTAGGTACCCGACAAAACTATCTGGACGCACCTTAACAGAGGTAATCTAGATTTCTACCTCACGACTCTCTTGAGACTTCTGCCGTCTAGATTTTGTACATAGGTTACGTAACTACCAAGATGTTGTAGACAAATACACAGCCTTGTTAGAAAAAGTTGTTAGCTGCGATGTTAACACAGAAAATTCAATTCTGAATGGGTTGTTACTGATATCTGCTGGTTTGAGCAAGTTTAGAAGTTTTGCTTTCAAATTTCAGGATAAAAACCGGAATATTTACCATGTACCTATTAATTCTTTTATTACGGGGTTCAATTCAAGTTTGTCCGTGATATTAATTTAAGTGTCTGACCAAATGTTATAAAATTATATTAGATCAGTAGCTTGCAAAAAACGAAAATATACGAAAATTGGCTAAAAAATGTCTTTTTTTTAGCCAATTTTCAACGGGCAGTTCGCTCGCCTTATAATAAGTGTCACGCCTGTCCATAACAGTTGCAGTGCCACCCAGAACTTTGGTTGCAAAATCTTGCGTGTCACTGCACTGCGCCTGTCACCGTGAGACATTGGTTGCTAAGTCTCATTGCCCAGTAATTTCGCTGGAAACATTGCCCTTCAAACCGAAACCACAGAATAAATAATAGTATAAGTACAGAAGGATAACTGAGTGAAGTCATATAAATACATAGCGACTCTCACTACATCGCAATAAAGTGCAATTTAACTCGCACAGCGCTGCGAGCTTTCAATTATATTTACCTAGAAGGCGCTCGCCCATCGCGTGCAGGCTAGAATGCACCGTATCACAATGCGCGAGAACTTCCATTGCTCTAACAATTTCAGAATCGCTCTGTCCCTTTTTCGCTCGGTAGGGTTTTATTAAGATATGACTAGGTTATTGTACTACTAATTATTCTGTGATATGTTATGACTTAGATGTTGTAACAGAATAAATAAGTAGGTAATAATGTATTATGTAATTACTTATTACTATAAATTATAATAGTTATATTACATACAATGACATTCTTATCAGAATAGACCTACTACCTCATTTTATATATAATCAAAGTTACCTACCTATCCCGTTTTTTGTACGCCGATAAGTTTAGTGAGATACCTACCTACGTATTAGTGTCGTTGGTTGATTATGATTATATCCTATAGGATATTGCAATTTGATGAATAAAGGTGTCTGAATTTCTTGCTTTATAATGAGTGAAAGTCGTCATTTCTATCACTATTCAAACAGCCCAATGCAATGCAATACCTTCTAGGCTACTTCTTGGTACTCATAATTAAAACACGAATAAAATTTGACAATAACTTTACGTAAGTAGGTACTTTATCGCTTAGCACATGGCGCGCGACTCATCGAGCGCACGCTTGACACTCTACTGAACTGACCCGAATATTGCGCCCTCGAAGTGTAGGTATAATATTTGTACTTGTTGCGGAGTGCGACCGGCCTACCGAAACACAGAAATGTTTGCACCCAACTGCTTGGCGGTTGTATATCTGAAAAAGGTGTGGTACTTCCCCAGGCGGCCTCTTGCGTAAGAGGCCTACCACTACACTTCACTACTATTTATACTGTTCTTAAATATTATTGAGTAACTCGTTAATCTACTGTACTTTCCGTTACCCTCAAAACAATAACATTACAATAGGTATCATAAAGTACCGCTTTCATATATAAATTCCACGAACTGGAGACTGCACTGCGCTCATGTCATTACTTCTCATATGTTTAATAAATTCGTTTTCCTAAGCATACACCGCTACAGTACCAAATTTTTGGCACCAAATGCAATTGAATTATTAAGTATCGGAATAAAACACCAACCTAGAAATAGAGATCGTGGCTCCATAAGTTTAAATAGTATTCGTACACTACAGTGTCGGGCACTGCAATGCTAATTTGCAAAATGTACAACTTTCGTGCGTGGGATGCAAGCCAAGTCATAGCTACTTGTTTCCGAAACAAGACATCAGTTCAAAAACTAAAACCCGACTACGGTCGGGTACAATATAGCATATGACACTCTTGTTATGAAGACGAATCGATTGATACCTAGTTTGTCAAAATTGGGCCAAGTTTTTAGTTTGGACACATAATCCTTCCTTTTCTGCGCCGTAGTCGGGTAAAAAAATATCTATACTTAATAAAGCAGTAAGTATAAAAAAAACTGTACAAGGAAGGTAATTTAAAAAAAAGAAGTTAATGGTACTTAAAATAGGCTACTAAACTAGAATATAAAATATACCCTCTCTCTTCTGTACAGTGTCCTATTTAATCCATCGACCCCTCCCTATCTCAAAGAGCGATTTGTGTTCCTTCATCTTTCCCATTCCCGTATTCTTCGTTCCACCAATACTCTGCAGTTGAAAGTGCCTCACCAATCTACGATGTGTTATCACAACTCTTTTACTAAACGGGCTGTAAGACTGTGGAATGCTTTGCCCATCAATATTAGAAAAGCTAAGTCGATAGCTGTCTTCAAAGACATGGTGAAGAAGCACTACTTGTCATAAAGCTGGATACTATGTTATTCATACATAATTTATACACTATTCCTTTGTGAAAATGCTATTTATTTATGTATATTTATATATTATATTATAAATTTGCCAATATATATGTTATATTATTTAATTATAGTATATATATTTATGTGTTTAACAACATTTATGATAACACATATGTAAGTATGTATACAAATATTAAATTATATAGTTGTTTTTATTTGAAATCGTGTCTGTCCGTTTGACTGTTTATCTGTTTGTCTATATGATTGTTCGCGCATCACGTAAAAACTACTGGACCGATTGCGATGCGGTTTTCATTGTTGGATAGCTTAGAGCTTAATTTAAAAACTGGGGTACTTGATATCTGAATTTGTTGAGTAGATGCCGAGCAATCGATAAAAAGATTTTTGTCGGCTGAAGGAATTTTGATCAAATGTTGGTATATTGGTATTTTAGGTATTGGAATAGCACATAGAGTAATTTAAACCTAGAGAAAAGACCACGCGCGCGAAGCCGCGGGCACTCACTGTTGGATAGCTTAGGGTTTGGCTTAAAAACTGGTGCACTTCTCTCAATCCGATAAGTAGAAGCCGAGCAATCGATAAATAACTATATGATATAAATAATGAATAATGAACAAAATTTGGTATTTTGTACTGTAAAGGCACTTTAGGTCCTGGAATAACCCATAGGTTCACTGTTGGATAGCATAGGGTTTGGCTTTAAAACTGGGGTACTTGGTATCTCAATGCGATGACTAGATGCCGAGCAATCGTTAAAAAACTAATTGTCGGCTGAACGAATTTATAAGAAATGTTGTATAATTATTATACTATTATATAGGTACTTTTGGTGCTGGATAACACGTATACTTTTAAATGAAATGATCACGCGAGCTAAGCGGCGGGCACAGCTTGTGAAACTATAAATGAAGTCGAGTCGATTGATACCTCACTTACCAAAATCGCACCAATCAATAGGGGCGATGCATTGTGGAAAATCTACATACATACAAATGTGTGGAACATATTCAAAAGCCTTGTGACGATGTCACCCTTTATCATCAACATTACAACCTCATTCATATTTACCACTGAAAACTGTCCGCATACATGGTCCATATTAATGCTTACATTATCAAGTTGAAATTAATTCCATCGCTCTGGTTTTCTCTGTCATTCATACATTTGACTCATTCACTTGCTTCGTCTTGTGCGATAAAAAAAAAACCTATTTTCAGTTTTCAATTATAATGTTATGGACCCTTAAGTGAAATTGTACGAAATAAAATCTTCCTTTGCTGTGTTCTTTCATTAACTGCTGCTTTATTTCCAAATTTAAGTAAAACCGCGTGTTTAAGCGAAGCAAGTCGCCCGCCCTACTTCTATAATCTTCTGACCGGCTTCCTCTTTGTTCCTGAGTATTGTCCCCTTGAGCTGGTGAGCCACACCCTCGGGGGAGCTCCGGCGACAGCTTCAATCATTCACAGCTTGATATAAGTAGTATAGAGAACAGAATATTTTCCCTGCCTCAGCTAGAGATACGCAGTTCATTGTCACAATATCATCTGTACTATATCACCTAGAGGAGGTGCGATTTAATTGTGTCCATTGATCAATTTTATAGCCACCTTGCGTGTGAAATATCTTTATTGAACTTTACGCCTTGGAGAATCTAAAGTGTGTACACTGTAACATTCTTACACTGGATTGTTATTGGTAAAGTGTGACAAGTAAGTGTGATATAGTAGAACAACAGCCTTAAAGAATAAAAAATAACCCTTGACATCACACTAATATTATAAAGGCGAAAGTTTGTATGTGTGTATGTTTGTTACCTCACGCTAAAACGGCTTAACGAATTTTAGTGAAGTTTGGAAAGGAGATACCTTATATCCTGGAATAATAGATAGTAGGATAATTTTCATCATCATCATCGTGATTACTCACGCGGGTGAAACCGAGGGGCGCAGCTAGTAAATTATATAGCTTAGAACAATCTCGATCACATCAAGAAGAAAGAAAAAAAAAACATTTATTTGACACACAATTACAAAAAATGACAATAATAATAACAAAAAATAGTAAAAAATTAAGTGCGGTGCCAAAAAGGCCGCGCCTCAGCATAATACTGAGTGTCTACATCAGTCACATCAGCTATCAAACAGAAAAAAACACATCAAAAACGGCACATTCGTTTGGGAGCTACGATGCCACAGTGAGACATACACAACCTTAAACTTACCCTCTTAGTTTTCGGGGGTTAAAAAACACCGGACTTCAGAGCAGTAAAATCATTGTTAGACTTCAGTTCATATACTAATCCCAAATGTCCTCCATTTTTTTTGTACTCAAATTGTAACTATAAAATAAAAATAACAAAACATTTATTTGAAAAGACTATGCAACAAAATTGTACGCGAATATTAGAAAAAAAAACAACAAAGCATCTAACAAATAAAAAATATTGTTGTTGAACAAAGTCCGGTCTATGCCTTTGGCGGATTGTATTGTGACAGGAGTATCACATCAGGGTGTGTTATAAAGATTTGATGGCCACTTCACCTGTTACGGGTTGTGACCAATGTCACCCCCTCTATTACTTTGTTGTCTGCGTCACAAAGTAACATATACGCTGAATCTATACGATATATTTACGATATATTATTGTTATTATTGAAATCAGTCTAATGCGTTTATATAATTTGGCTAATTAGCGTTTCGTTCCAAGACCACTTCATCCCAATGTGACGAAACACTGAATTATACCAAAAGATCTGAAACCTTTAAGTTAAATCAAAGTGTTTAATGTATTTATTTTAATTTGATATACAAATGTAATGCAATTTGGTAGCAAAAAAGCTGTAAATAAATTGATTTATGCAATACGCCGATATCTTAAGAAAATATTGTGTTCGTACATATTTCCTTTTCATAAATTTAACTATTGCAAATTAATAATACTGACTTTTGAATACATGAATATGAATCAATAAATACAATCTAAACTAATTGGACGGAGCCGAGATTTTAATAAAATAAACAACAAATTAAATTTGAAGCTAATTTTATTGGTCTTACTTTTGACCGTACAATTCAAGCGAAGATAAAATAATGACAATTTGTACTTAGTAACTTCCTTATATAACTTTATCAAATGCGTAGGTGATCTAAGTACATAAATGCTTATTCAGCTATGCGCAATTACATCAAGTCAACATGTAGAGTACCTCTACTGCGCATTATTTATAGAAATCATTGTACAAAAAGTGCTTACTTGGTACTTTCACAATCAAAGGAAGTATGATTAAATATGTTGCAATTGGACTTCGGTAAACAACGGTGGGTTTGTGGTACATACATACAAACACAGACATCAAATTCCCTCTAAAACTGTTCAAGACATTAAAACCAACTGCGTTTTGTTTTCACGTGAAGTTCCCTCAACATTTTCTCCATTAAAAGTTGAACTTCTCCAACGCAACGACCCCGCTTGCGTTCGGAGGCTCAATCTTGGCCCAATCGAATCCCACCGCTTGCCGCCCTCGTGCCGCCCGCCCTACAGTGCCCGTCACGTCGCCGAGCCGGCTACACGACCGCGCGCCCGCCCATGACGTATCGACCCTCGTGTTTGTTTCTGTGTCTGTTATTGTGATTATCCAAACAAATTCTTACGGTAAGCTATAATTCTGTTTCAATCTCTTTACGCTGTGATGATTAATCTGTTGATGGTAAAATGTAGGATTAATATATTATTTTTACTTTACGATCACTTAAATATTGTGTAGGTTTCGAGCCGGTGGTAAATTTTATACCGAGTTTTTTTATTGAAATAGGATCTCTTTAATAAATACGGTTATTCAATCTGTTATTTAGTATTCTGAATGTATATTCGGGATTATAGAGTTCTCTAAACATTGGAAGGATTTCGCCGGTTTGTTATTCTGTTTGTATGCGAATACAAATAGTACTCGTTTTTGTGATAAGCTTGTATTCCATTAAGCTCGTTTAATTGTAAAAGGCAATAGATTTAATGATTATAATATGAAATCTGGGATCTTAACTTAAATACTTAGAAAATAGCAAAAGAAGACAACAGCTGCCAAAATCGAAACCATTCCTTAACTGTTGGTATAAATGTTAAAGTTTAGTATTCTGTTAAAATGATTCTTTAACTTATGCTACTCGTATTATAATGTATTTTCATAGCGATATAATTATCACAAATTAAGCGCTTCAAACAATGAATGTCTTATAGCTTTTAATTAAATCACTGCAGCTGCTCAGGTTTATCTCTGTTAAGTTACTTTCGACAAACACACTTTCTTCTTTTTATTTGTAACCAACCTCTAAATATTTATCTTGAGCTGTTTTTCTCCAAATACCTAAAGTATCAGCGCTTCATAGGTTCGTGCATGTAAGTTTACGGTCACATAAACATCTGTAGCGAAGACGTTGAAACATATTTTATTGCGCCTGAGTTTTATCGCTATATTACTAGGCGAGCCTACTTACTGGCATACGTACTATTCTATACATGTATACTTTTGATATATTATGAGGGGTAAATAGGCCGACTAGCAGAGAGACAAAGAAAAAATTGTTTTAAATCTTTAAGCATGTTTTAGTACACCATTGTTACGGTAGGATTTACAGGATCTACATTTTTAGTTGTTATATTTTTATGTGATAACAAAAAATTTATGAATCTGAATCTACCCCTTTTGCCGTATATTTAGTTAATTTATTATTGTTAGGTGTTAAGTTAGTTTGTTTTATTATGTGTTATGTATATAAATAAATATTTATAATTTCATTTTCATTTCATTTCAAAAAAAAACTAGATAGATATCGTTTAAAAAAGCTTTTATATAACTTGCAATGTATGTATGTATTTATGTTTGGTTTGGTCGACATCGGACCTATTAGCAAAATGACCTATATAAAGATCTTAAAAAGACTTGTTCGCATAGTTTAGGTCAAATCTTGCAAGCTGAATTAAAACCATTTCCTCTTATCCTATGGAGTTGAATTTTTACATGTTGGCTCAGTTCCGATGACATTGCATTTTTATGGTAAGCATGAAGAATCTGAATCGTCATCTAGGATTAGCTCCAAATAAAGGAACACTTCAACGGGAAAAAAAACAACATTAAACGGGAAAAAATTAACATTTTTTTTTTCTTTTATTTTCTTTTCTTTTTGGGTCCAAACCAGGGAACTCCTCAACGGTTAACAACACAGACACGAAATGTTTTAAACGCATTTAAATGTGTTAGTCCAATGACACGGCTACTATATATAACCTTTTTTTAAAAGCTTTTTATAATTAACTTATTTAAATTAAATTAACATTATCATATTGTGTAGTGTTGTAGTATTGTGTGTTTTACAAAAATGTTTTATGCATCTTACGGTAAGTGTGATGCGGCTGGAGATAGAACATGGTTTCCATAAGATACCTGTATATTCTAGTCTTCAAGAAACACAGATTATATTTTTTGGCATATAAAGCTTGCAGTTGGCTGGATTGTGGTAGACGAACTCTTGAGTGGAGAACATGTTAACGAAACCGTAGCGTAAGACGCCCTGTGGCCAGAGGAATTACGAACTACGAAAAGCGTCTGGCAGAAACTGAATGCGGAGGGCTGAAAACCGAGCACTATAGCGTGCATTTGGAGGTGTCTACATCCAGCAGTGGACAAGTATAGGCTGAGAAAGACGCTGGTAAAGTGTTCAATTTCTTGTCTCTTAACATAATTAATGTAAAACCGAAAGGCCTAGTAGTAGTAAGTACCTACTCTGTGAAATGCCAACAAGATTTCAATTTGCATAGATTTAGAAAAGGTGACATCTATGTGTTCGTTTTTCCAATACTTATTTTATTTATTTTATTTTATTCGGGAAACGAACAGTGATATCTAACTAAAAATTAAACTAAATCTTAAACTATACTCCATTTACAAGTTTTCGCTTGTGATGTTGACTTTCAACTTGACTCCCAGTTGCCGGGAAATAATTACGTAGGTAGTGTTCCGTTCCTTCGCTGTCCGAATTATAAATAGGGTGTCTAAAGTCTTTGTACAGCAATTGGGTCAACTGACAAAATTAAAGACCTCAGGTGATGACACCGTCTTAGAAACAAATACTCAAATACTCGATAAGCCAGAGATCCTTGCGGAAGAGGAAAGCTTGCGGAAGTGGATTCTTCGCAAGCGCCTCCACCTGTGACCAGAAGTGAGGATTCCAGAGCCACTCTTACCCGACTTAATACCGAAGACCAACCGAAGAGAAATATCCATGATGGCTCTTAAACAGCTTAAAAACTGAAAAGCACCTGGAGAGGATAAAATCATAATGGAGCTCCTGAAAGCTAGAAGAAAAACTATTAATCTCTTTAATGGGAGCACTCCAGGGGCATATGACATATAAGTTTCGTCGTGTTGTGTTTGTTGCTAAACACTACTGAAAAAATACAGAACCATTTCACTCCCTGAGCCTTGTCAGGCCGGTCGCACTCCGCAACAAGTACAAATATTATACCTACAATTCGACACCGCAACATTGGGGATAATTCAGTAGGCTGTCAAGCGTGCGCTCGATGAGACGCGCGCCTTGTGCTTAGCAATAAAGTACCTACTGTTAATACTTACATACCGACATTTTATTACGTAGGTAGCCATTTATTTTTCATTCATTATTAAGCATGGAGTTAGGACAGGCACCTTTATTCATCAAAATGCAATACCTATAATGATATTATCAACAACGACATTTAATACAGTTACTTACTTTCACTAAACTACGAAGATACCGAAAAATTATTAGCTGTAACTGAGTAATATACTATTGAATTAAATTGCAAAATTGTTACTCGCATTATCACACTCATCTAGATACGTCGCACCCCATAAACACACGCTTACACACATACACATACAAACTCCACCCATTCATATACTATAGCGTATATAACACACTACCATCACCCAATTACTACTTTCTTATAATTATTATCTGGTAAAGCAATTCTTGTTTTTTGTTAATGTCTATTAATATTAATATTTTTGTTATACTATGGTTAATAAAACAAGACCTTTAATACAACTTTATTAAATTAGTATGGTACTGTAGTAATACAATGTCCCAAAGAAGAGTCCTGTGACCTCACGATACAGGTTTATTCCTAGCGTGGGGAACATTGTTTCAACTGAGGTACAATTTTGCATCTACTAACATAATTTTTGCATTTACTATGTTATATTTAAGTCAATAATGTACCTTATGCACTTTTGTTTTAACTCAATAAATGATTTATTATTAATATTATTATTATTTTAATACGTACCTAACTAAACATATGGCGTTCTGTAAACGGGATAGTAAAAATGAGGTACTAGGTCTATTCTGATAAGAACCAATGTAATTATATGTAATAGAACTATCAAAATGTATATTAATAAGTAATAACATAATACTTACATTATTACTTGTTTATTCTGTTACAAATCTAAATTCTAAGTCATATTAATAGTAGAATAATTAATAGTACAAGTACCTAATCATATCTTAATACAAACCTACCGAGCGAAAAAGTGACACAGCTATTCCGAAACGGTTAAAGCAAAAGAAGCTCTCGCGCGTAGTGATACCATACATTCTAGCCTGCACGCGATGGGCGAGCCCTTTGTAGGTAAATATAATTGAAAGCTCGCAGCGCTGTGCGAGTTAAATTACACTTTATTGCGTTGTAGTGAGAGTCGCTATATATTTAAATGACCACTCAGATATGCTTCTGTACTTGTACTATTATTTATTCTGTGACCATGTCTGCAAGCTGTTTGCAAGAGTTGTCTCGAATCGTTTAGTGCATTATCAGCTAGTAACATAGGGTATATTTTACTATATCTCTACTAAAATTGCTATTATTTAACGCAAGGTATCAAAAAATTATACAAGTAATTATTTGGCGTACGCTGCGAAAATTATTCATCTATCTATCTATATCTACACTCCATCTATCTATATTTATAATAAAGCTGTAAGTACCAAAAAAACAGTACAATGAATATATTTTAAAAAAAAGGGTTAGTTTAGGTACTTTAAATAAGCCACAGCATGGCATTCGTCAGGTGGGATCTACTCAATTGCTGGGCGAAGACTTTAGACCCCCCGATTTTGATCAATTATTTTTTCTATTCATCGTGTATTTGAGCATCGCAGGTTACGTCGCACCAGCTTACTAATTTTTCGATTGAGTTCTCTTTTCTCGGACGGTGAAGCCATAGCTTTCTCCCGATAACCGTTGGGGTAGACGAGTTCTTGAGTGGAGACCACGTTTAGGCAAACGTAGCGCAGGAAGCCCTGGGGCCATAGGTGTAGTGACGACCTGTGAAAAGCGGCTGGAAGAAAATGGATGAGGAGAGCTAAAGACCGAGCTCAGTGGCGTGCATTAGGAGAGGCCTACGTCCAGCTGTGGACAAATACAGGCTGATGATGTTCCCGAGATGGCCAAAGTATTCCATGCAAAATCGAACTTCTGCTTGATACAGCATTCCTGGTGTGAAAATTTCTACGAGACTTTTTTTTAGCTAAATTAGCCTTTCATGACGAAGAGTTCTGCCGTACTTACGGCCAGTCCTGACTGCTTTTCCTCTGGTCATAAGTGCTTAATATAGAGACTATTTTTATGCATTATTTGTATCAATCTCTAATAATATCTCTATTATTTTTATAATCTATCCATCCTAACATTTTAACACGGTTCGTTTGTTGTTTATCGTTAACTGTAGGGCTGGCCTCTGTTTTCAGAGTTTGTCAGACCGCCCGAGGGCCTCTGACATGGCTTAACGATTGCTTTAATCAGTAACAGCTGAAACCGATCCGAAGCACGGAACACAGTTAGAAAAGCCTTTTAAATAATTTACATACAATGTTGAGAAGCGTAAACTAGTAAATATCATTAATTTAGACTTGTTTTATATAAATTGTTACCCGTCGTTTAACCTTACCTACTTGACTAACTTAAGGCTTTCTGGATTGTTCATCATAAGGTTTTAGTTCTTAAAACTCATCCCTAACGTGAATAATCAATAACTTAAGTTGAAGTTAGTTTAGTCTAACACTTTACAAATGGGTTCTCGGAACATTTTTGAGACGTTCCGATGGAGACTTTCGATCTAGTTCGCTATTCAATTACAACAGAACTTTATAATGGAGTTGTTCAACCGTTTTGAATATTTAGGCGGTTATTCATTTGAAATGATACGACCTTGTTAGGTTTTGGAAGTTTAATTGGGCAGCTGTTAGGGTGGCGACTGACCTATATTATGCTCGCATAACATTCGCGGCGAGCATTTAACTTTTAAATGGAAACTGTTCTGACCTATCTTGTTGTTACATTAGTTATTTAACAAGTTTCATGTCAACTAAATGACATAAGTGAGCCGCCGCCTTAATGGCCTTGGTGGTATAATAGTGGATAATCATATAAATAACTACCCTTTTATGGTAGAAATACCACGCATTAACAACAACTGCAAAGAAATGGAATGCCTTCGTCAGTGTTCCCGGTAAATTATAACCCAGATTTGTTCAAGTCTAGAGTGAATAGGTGTCTACTAGGCAAGCGTGACTTTGCCACATCTTCGCTTTCCATCAGATGAGATCGAGGTCCAATGTAGGTAACATTGGAGTCCGTAATATAAAAAACGGCTGCACTGTGATATCTATCTTCGAGCCGCTCTAGTCTTTAGTTAGTTTTCGAAACAACATTGAGTTAGATACTCTGTGGTTGATTGGACTAAAAAACTCATAAGACTCGGACTTTCTCTAATAAAGAGAGGAGGAGCTCATAATACATCACGCTGGACAATGGGGGTTGGTGGATGTAGCATGTTCCTGAATTATGTGTTTCTAGGACATGCCGGTTACCTCCCGAATTCCCGATGTTTTCGTTTTCGCTACTATTTTTGAGCAATGGCATCATAGAAAAAGTTAAAGAAGGGAAGTTACGGCATGCTTTAATATCATGTAAACACACCCACATAGCTACATTCACACCGTCGTGCTTTAGGTGCATTAACAACGAAGATAGAGAGAGATACGCAGACTGTAGCGCGAATGAGAGTCACTGCTACGAGTAACACGTGCTACAACGCCACTTGTGTGCGTTGAACCTAATTTAGGCAGTCCATGCCCGAAGTGCCGAACCTAATCTCCCCATTATTTTTTTATCACTGTCTAGGCATTCGTTTGACCACGATCGATTTAATTAGATCTATGGATGGCATCCAAATTTGTTACATAACTCATTATGAGTTATTGGTGCAGGAATGAGGCTTGAACCGGTTGCCGTCGAATTGTGAAACGAAACCACTTGAATTGGAAATTCGATCAAACTTATTATAATATCTTAGCAGTTACTTTGATTTTTATACAAATTTCATAGGAGAACTTTTACAATATTGAAAATTATTTGCGAGACTGAAGTACACAAAATGCCTTTATTTCTTTGTAGATTTATTTAGGGGAATCTATAGGTAGCTAAAATAAAGCAGTAAGTAAGAAAAAGTCTACACAAAGAAGATAATGAAAAATAATTGGTCTTAGGGGACTTAATAAATGCTACAGAACTAGAATATAACATTTTTTAAATTGTATTTTGTCTGTTTGTTCGCGCATCACTTAAAAACTACTATAACTATTGCGATATGGTTTCCACTGATGGATAGCATAGGGTTAAACTTAAAAACTGGTGTACTTGGTATCTTAATCCGACGAGTACAAGTCGAGCAATCGATAAAAAACATTTGGTACTTTTGGTTTTGGAATAACTCATAGGATCCTCCAGAAAAATTACCAAGCCGGCAAAGACGCGGGCACAGCTAGTACGGCAATAATGGAATATATGTAGAGATATGTGGGTACTTCAGAACAATGGCACAATATGTAGTTATACGGGTGTCCTTGTACTATAATAGTTGACCTAGGTAGACATTTTGTTTTATTGCTTTCGGCTAGGCGAGATAGCGGTCTAACAGGCATATGCCTATCTCTAGAATTAACCTTTAGAAACAGTATTTACTATGTAAATGGTGTTTAAATAAAGCAGTAAAATTTCCTTTGAATATTATAAATGTGAAATTATGTATTGTGTTCCTCAATGACCAAAGATAAGGATTTATAAATATTCATGAAATATTGTACGTTTGTTGATTTCATACTAGAAAAAAAAACCCGGCCAACTCGTACTCGCGCCAGGCATCCGTCACTGTACCTACTTACACGCGCTAATAACCTACAATCTGCCGAGCCCCAGCACTACAAATCAGTCGCGGCCGTCGCGCGCTTGTATTCAGACGCTTACCGTCGCTCGTTACAATTTTCGTTAGTAATTATGGCGAAACGTACCTAAATAATAGTAATTGTTGTGTGGAGGGATGCCTTAATAGGTAAAAAGACTCCAACTTATCTTTTTTTAAGTTGCCGGAATATTGTGCCTTTATTTATTTTGAGCTTATTTAATTTCCGTACTACCTCCTACTTTCTTTTTTGACCAACTTGAGAAAAGGTAGGGGGAAATATATAGAAACGGGACAGGCTTTGGGGGGATAGGGAGGAGGAAGGATGAGGGGAGGTGGGGAAGGGTAGCCCCTGGTACCCTCACCCCCCATTCCCCCCCTCCCGCCTCATTATAGCTAAGAAACATCTCGTTTACCTCAGCTTTCAAACATAAAAACCCGTCCATTTGTTGGGGAGCTACGATGCCACAGCCAGACATACACATACATACTCTCTCTCACACAGACACACACAGTGAGTGATACACACCCTAAACTTATAAGACGCGTCTCTTTGTTCGGGGGTTAATAAAATATATGTTAAAATATATTGTGTGGTATTTCATTTTTTTATGCAGCCAACCCTATCACTCGAGCGCGTGGCGTAGGTATTTATGGACGACAGTCGAAACATAGTCATATCAACTCTAACACGCAACTATTAAGTTCAATTTAGCATGCGCGCTCGATGTATGAATACCTACGTGTTACGTACTTACGTTTGTAGGCTATTAAATTGGCGGCTTTCTTCAAGATCAAAGTATTGCAACTTCTGTTACTTCTTTATTCTGTGCTCGCGCACCGAGGGTTCCGTACAATTTTAACTTAGCCATTGGAAAACTGTTGTCACTTGTCCCCATACATCGACTTTGGTTGCCAGTTTACCAAAGACAAATTAAAAAAAAAAGTTTTTTAAAACTAATTTACGGTTTTCGGATTTTCCCCTTTATTTGTGCTATAAGACATTGCATCTTGATAAATTTCATGATTCTGGGTCAATGGCATACCCTAAGTTTTGATTCTCTTACGAGTGTCAAAATATACGGTATATTTTTACCAAAAGTGAGGGAAAGCAAGTGAAGGGTAATGAGTTTAACAGTCTATATTATGTACTAGCTTTCCCGCCCGCGACTTCGTCCGCGCGAACTACTTTTTATCGCCAAAAAAGCATCCTATGTTCTTCTAGAATATTAAAAACCAATGCAAAAGTCAATCTTCTGAATGTTTTTTGACATTCTTGTTATTTCGTTTCCATGGCAACCGTTTCTTACAACGAGTGATAATTTTTTTCCCAGTTTTAACAGTTTTTCTGTGGAAACTTACAATTTTGCGAAAGCTAGTAGTAAATAATAATACATACCTCTACACACAACAAATACCCCTTCCAACAATTTGTTCTTCCAATTACGCTAATAAGATTCAGCGGATTCGGGTAAAATCGATTCTAACAGGAAAATACCCGACTACTGCGAAGCAAAGGGTTACCTATATATTCAAACTAATAACTTGGTTTGATTTTGACAAGCGAGGTATCAATCGATTCGTCTTCATCGCAAGAGTTTTAGTATACTTTTTGCCAGACCGTAGTTGGGTTTTAGTTTTTAAACTAATGTCTTGTTTCCTATACTTTCCGTATTTCACGGAACCCTAAAAATGACAGTTCTTTGGGATAATGCATAGATTTGTTAAAAGCCGCGGGTACATAGTCATAAAGAGGAGATTTTAATAATAAAATATAAAAAAGCAGAATCCTAACTTTTAGAACTATTTTATGAGCCTTGTCAGACCTATTTTTATGAGCTTGTCACATAATAAAAAAAAATATACTTCACTTTGTTGCACCCAAAAAGACATAACAACACAAGTTACACTTCAATCAAAGTATTTGACCATTCTAGGTTTAGGACCAATCACTAATTTGGCAAATTAAGTTTTTGACTTGTGAAGGATTTGAATAACCAAGTATTTGTCAAGTCTCTACGAAACCCAATGAGCGGTCCTATTGCTAAGAGCGATCTTTTCCAAACCACCTTAACTAATATAGATCGGATTTTTTTCAGGGTTGCGTACCTCAAAAGGAAAAAAGGGACTCCTATAGGATCACTTCGTTACACGTCTGTCTGTCTGTCTGTCAAGACCTCTTTTCTCAGGAACGCGAGGAGATATCAAGTTGAAATTAACATCAAATACTCTTGTCTGCTATACCTTAGAGGTGTAAAAAAAAAACTATGTCTACTATGTCACATATTTTGACGCTCGCAAGGGAATCAAAACTTATAAGATACTTCCTATTGACCTAGAATCATGACATTTGGCAAGAAGCAGTGTCTTATAGTACAAGTAAAGGGAAAAATTCAAAAACCGTAAATTTGTAGTAACATCACAAAAAAAAGTACGGAACACTTGGTGCTCGAGTACGACTCGCACTTGGCCGGTTTTTTATACGCTTTCCTTGACTGAAAAGGTTTCATCATAATCATCATGATCAACCCGTGTCAGTCCACTGCTGGACATAGACCTCTTCCAAAGCACGCCACTGGGCCCGACCTTCGGCTCTTCTCTTCCAACTGCTGCCAGCCACTTTGCGTAAATCGTCGCTCCACCTATCCGGAGAGCGCCCTACTCTACGTTTACCGAGCCGCGATCTCCATTAAAGAACACATCTACCCAACGGTTATCAGTCCTTCGACAGATATGACCAGCCCACTTCAGCCACTTCACTTCACTGCCACTTCAGCTTACTAATCCTAAGGGCTATGTGGATAACTTTGCTTCTCTGCCGGATCACCTCATTCTGGACACGATCTTTCAAAGAAACTCCTAGCATAGCCCTTTCCATAGCCCGCTGAGTGATCTTAAATTGGTGGACTAGTCGTACCGTGAGTGTCTACGACTCGGCTCCTTAAGTCATAACAGGTAGAACGCACTGGTTGAAGACTTTTGTCTTCAAACTTTAGTCTGAAAAGGTTTTTGCAATATAAATGGTATTGCAATGTACCGTGTATTCAGTTCCGTGGTCAGCTCTTATTTTACGTCTAAGGCTTCAGCAGAGAACCTCCGAGCTTACAATAGGTATGCTTGAGAGTACAATTCGAATATGTACTTACAATAGGTATGCTTGAGAGTACAATTTGAATATGTACTTACAATAGGTATGCTTGAGAGTACAATTCGAATATGTACTTAGATCGCTGTGTTGTTACCTAGTGGCAGTGTTTGAGTAGGATCGGTTTGTTTACAGAACTTGATTAGGAATGATGAGTACAGGGAATCAGCTGTAAATAGCTTTAGTAAACTCGAGTGAACATTAAAGTTAATATTAAATTCTAATAATAATTCTCTACAAATCCTATCTCAACAAAATTACAAGACGCCGTGGCGCAGTTGATAGTATCCCAACCTGCTGACTTAACGAGCTCGGTATCCTAGGTTCGAATCTTGGCCGGGGTAAGGCATTAGCACAGTACATATATAGTCCTACGGAAAGTAGTGTATCGAAGAGTAAACGGCTGAATTGACGCTCGCGGTGTGGGGGCCGGGAGGCAGGGGTCTCAGAGTGGTTTGAAAAGGAGGCTAAAAGCGAGTTCCGCGCTTGAAGTATCTTTACGTAAAAATGCGAAGGAGAGCGTGCTATGCAAGGAGGATGCCAGTGCCACAAATAGATTGGACCGAAGAGTATAACCTAGTAACATAAGTATATCTAAATAATAAAGAAATAAGAAATAAGAATCTATCTATCTATATAATAAAGAAATAAGTACAAAAAAGTCTGAACAAAGAAGATAATTGTGACTATGATTTTAAAATAAGCTACTGAAAAAGAATATACTTAACATTTAAAAAAAACGTGTCTGTCTGTTTGTGTGTACAGACAAATGATGATGTTCGCGCATCACGTAAAAACTACTGGACCGATGGCGATACTGTTGGAAATCTTAGAGTTTGACTTAAAAACTGGTGTACATGGTATTTTATGTTTTTTTATAGCAGTTAACGCCTGCTTAGCGTAAATATATATGATAATTTTCTAATGTAAAAATTTGGGTCACGGACGAGATTCAAACTCGCATACTGTGCTCAGCGTGGCAGGCGTTATCTTTCAGACACGAAGTTAATCAATATTTGCCGTGTTTGGTTGGTTAGTACGTAATACTACCAATAGATAGCGTTACCGTCCCCATAAGACGGGTTAAAAAAAGCTAGTGGAAAGATTTGGATGACGACGCATAGGTTACGGTGGCTGAATTGGTAAAGGCGTGTACCGCGCTGAGGCACAGTATGCGAGTTCGAATCTCGTCCGTAATCCAAATTTTTCTATTAGAAAATTATTATGGTGTACAGGGTATCTCAATCCGATGATTATAAGCCTAGCAATCGATAAAAACTTTTTAACTGCTGAAGGAATTTGGATCAAATGTTGGTATAATGGTATTTTAGGTCTTGGAATAGTACATATAGTATTTTTGACCTAGATAAATGACCACGCGTGCGAAGCCGCGGGTACAGCTAGTATATATATATATATATATATATATATATATATATATCAGGATTGGACTCTTTAGTGCAATCTTCTTGACCCGCCTTTGGGCTTGGGATCCGAAAAAAATGAACTTCATTTTTCTGTCAAACCTTCGACAACGCATCCACTCCGTTTAAATTACAAACATTTGTGAATATTTTCATATCTGTCTGCTTCTGCCAGTCCGTTTTTTTTCTTCAGTCGTGCTTGCGTGCTTCTCTCCATCAGCGGGCCTCCTGGCATATCAAAATAGCCCTAGCATATTGCTGTGAGAATGGATGTTTGAATAACTCTAAAAACTCACAAAATGTATCGGTTTTTTTACTTCCATCTGACACCGAAAGGAATAAACTCAAATAATCTAGGTATCGAGTAGTTATATTATCCTGCGCGGCTGTGCCCGTGTGGACATTTTCCTGGGGAAACAGTAGCTATGTGCCAGGACCAAAAGTAAGATAAAATATAATTTACCAAATTTCGTTAAGCCGAGGACCATACACGACGACCCACATGTGTAACACGTTCACAAGACGTGTTATTCGAGGACCAAAAGTAGGTACCTATAAAATACCAAATTTCTTTCAGCCGTCGGACAATTGCTCGGCTTGTAAAATACATCAGTTTTTTTAGTCAAACCCTAAGCTATCTAACAGCGAAAACCGCATCGCCCTCCTTTTTAGTAGCCCGGTAAAGACCCGCCAGTAGCAACCCTCGGTCTCCGATTGACAGTAGACATGAAACTCGAAAACAATGCTTCGATACACTACTGTCTGTAAGGACTATATTAAGTACTGTGGTATTTATTAGTAAGAATTTCTCAGTATGTTGGCTATGCAAAAAAAAAAGACTATTTAAAAGCTACACAATTATGGGCTTATTATGCTTATTGAGGTGTTAACAAAGAATTATAAGCTAAATTTTAAAAAGTTGGCTTAGTAGATACCTTGTTTCCAGTTAGTTAATTATAATTATTATTATTGGTTTTAATTATTGTTATTAGTGTTTATTATTATTATTATAATGTACAGGATTATGCAATAAATATAGTTCTCTATTAAACCTATCAATGTTTACGGAATTATCTGTTTACTTTAACGTATCGGAATTACCCGTTTACTTTACAAGTAGGTGCATCCAACCATAACAGACGCAAAAAAGGTGAAAGCTTACGGTTGAAATGTCAGATCGGTTGATGTTATTGCCCGAGCAAAGCTTGGTCTCCAAATCAACTTGGAAGAACCGAAGTTTGGTATCTATAACATATACATTTTATGTTCAACGTTAACCTTCCGCTCTTTACACAAATAATAATTATTTTAAAAAAAGCTTTTAATGTTTACCCGACTATGGTGAAGCAAGCGAAGGCTAATGAGTTTAACAGTCTATGAATGCATAATATGTATGTCTGTACGTATATATTATGTATGTGGGTATGTGGGATGTTCTACCATAGCGTAGCCCATTTTGGTCCAATTTTGACAAGCGAGGTGTCAATGGATTGTTATTCATATATAGAGTGTCATAGGCTATTTTTTTACACGACTACGGCAAATCAAAGGAAGGGCTATGTGTTCAAACTATGACAAGCGAGGTGTCGATCGATTCGTCTTCATTTATAGAGTGTCATAGCCTATTTATTTCCGACTACGGCAAAGCAAAGGAAGGGTTACATAAATGTTCAAACTAAAAACTTGGTCCGATTTTGACAAGCGAGGTATCGATCGATTCGTCTTCATCGCAAGAGTGTCATAGGCTATTTTGTTTACCCAACCGTAGTCGGGTTTTAGTTTTTGAACTTTTGTCTTGTTAAACTAAGATAACTTATTGTTCCTACCACAATCCGCACTTGATATTCTACCACAAGCTTTGCGAACGCTATTGCGGTTCCAACGGCAACGTCTTGAATGGTATTGCAATAGCTATTCCCATGTATGCCGCTTCCCCGCTTGGCAACTTGCCAGCTCGTCAACTGCATCCGGGCAACAGGCAACAGTTGTCTTTATCTGCTTTTGCCGGTCTGCCAAAAGCTAGGGAAGTATAGGTACGCAGTAAATGCGTAACGACTAAGCTCCAAAAAAAGCTTGCAGCTTGAGCTTAAGTTTGTAAATTTTTGGTGTACGATACAGAGTTATCTATCTATCTATCTTACTCTCGCTACAGATGCGTAGGCAAAAAAATAAATAAAAAATTGTCTAGTTGATTTCTTATTAGCAATTTGTATAAAGAAGGAGGTTCTCAAGTCGTCTGTTTTTTATTTTTGGACGGCCGGTTGGTCTAATGGCTAGAGACCCTAGGTACGAAATCGAACGGTCGCGGGTTTGAATCTTGCAAGGTGCAATCATTTGTGTGATGAGCAGAAATGTTTGTTTCCGAGTCATGGATTTAATATTGGTATCTATGTATGTTTATCCGTTATCTAATTGCCCGTAGTATAGGGTATCTTAGTTTGGGGTTAGGTAATTGGTGTGGAATTGTCCCGAATGTATTATACTAGCTTTCCCGCCCGCGACTTCGTCCACGCGGACTACTGTTATGATATTGAAAACCAATGCAAAAGTAGGTACCAATGCTGTTGAAGTTTTTGACAGACTTGTTATTTCGTTTCCATGGCAACCGATCCTTACTGCGAGTAATCAAGATTTTGTAGTTTCCCGTGAAAACTTTCAATTTTCCGGGATAAAAAGTATCCTATGTTTAATTCTAAGGTACCTATAAGCTATTTCCATTTCAAATTTCATCAAAATCCATCAAGTCGTTATCGCGCGAAAGCTCCCCAAACAAACAAACAAACAAACAAACAGACAACGTTTCACTTTTATATATTGGTATGGATTTTATCAGTTTGATGAATGTGGGACTTCTCATTGGTACTTTTTAAGCGACTTAATATGTAATATGTTTAATTAATAATATGTTTGATTGTACGTATGTTTTTATTTTATGTATTTCTTTCGATATATCCTTCAATTGCAGACCGATTTTGAAAATTATTTTTTTGTTTGAAAGGGTATACTCTCCAGGTGATCCCATATAAATTGTATCAAAATTGGTTCAGCAGTTTTTCGAGAATAAATAGTTTTTTGAGTAAATCCATTCGATTTTGTGTTTATCTCTATGATTTCTAAATCGATTTAGATGGTTGTTATTTTGTTCAAAAGGGTAAACTTTCTGTGTAGTCCCATATAAACTTCATCAAAATTGGTTCAGTAGTTTTATTAGAAAATATATTTGTTTTATAGTTTATGTTCTCTAATATCATGGGATTTCTGAACCAAATTAGATGATTGTTTTTACTTGAGTAAGAAGACCTCTAATGTGGTACTGAATAAATTTCATAAAAAGTGAATTGCAGTAAATTGCTCACTTTTAGATTTCTACCAGTGGAATGTCAAACTAAATAGATTTTTGTGTGTATATTAGTATATTACTATTTTTTAGGAGTAGTATAATGAGAAGGTTTCTATTCGACTGATTCTGTCATAGATCTAATTGAGAGTGGGGAGATTAGGTACCAGCTCCATAGGCGTAGACCCCTTAAATTAGGTGCAACGCACACAATTGACCTTCTTTGGCCTTAGTCACAATCAGAGTGGAGATTGTGAAGCACGTGTTAGCAGGGACACTCCATTCGCGCTAGTCTGCGTATGTCTCTCTAGCTTTGTTGTTGATGCAAATGAAGCACGACGGTGGGAATGTAGCTGTGTGGGTGTGTTTGCCTGTGGTTGTATCATGTCCGGTTTTTGTTTACGTGATATTAAAGCGCGCCGTGCCTTCCCCCTTTTAACTACATCTGTTATTATTATTTCTGTGTGTTGGTTACCGAATTAGTTTTTTTTTTTTTATGATTCCGTACCAAAAAAATCGCAAACGAACCACAATTACTATTATTGATTGACTATTGTTATGGCATCGCTGTCAGTCTATCTGTCTGTCCGCCTACCAATGGCTTGTACAGCTTAAACGAAATAAGATATGAACTTAAAATATTTTTGTAGTTCCGTGACCTAAAATTAAAAAGTACTTTCTATTAAGTGCTGTCGGCCCAACTTCAAAGCTTATGTTAATAGTTTGCTCATATCAAAATATTAGTGTCTGCAAAAAAAATTGTACTTTTCCCAAGTTATACATTTTTCCAAATGTACATAGGTATAAAATAAAGAATTTGAATAAGAAACTAAAAACTAACACTTACTCGAACTGCACCAAAGTCGGGGGCTTATATTTTGCATGTTTATGAATGTCATAACGCGTCACGGTGAAGTCATGCCTATTGGTTGACAGACACTACACTAGCGCAATGTGTTTAAGATGTCAGCTTTATATGATAGACCTGTATTCAATATCTATCCTGTCCCAAAAAGCGGCTTCATAATCCATTCAAAATAAGCACATCCTCCCAAATGAACCATAAATCTGAATCTCCTCCGTCCGATTTAGGTTGTTCGTGTTTCGGTGCTATTCGACAGTTTTCCTTGTACTTCTCGTCCCGGGGGATGATTGAAAGGGTATATTGTAACAGATGTATTGTCGGCCGTATATTTTTGTGTATGACTGGACGGGTGTTCTATTTGTCAGAGGCAAAGGTGTTTAGAATTTTGTGTTGTCTGGATTTATTGTGTGTCGCTATCAATTATTAATTTGATTTGTAGGAAAACTAATCACAAAGCTAAATGGGGTTTCGAAAGGCTTTTGCAATGATACTCTTAATATAATAATTACGTTAAAAGCATTTGGCCAGACAAGAAGACAGGAGAAAACTGATGGAATAGAAACACGATGGTATGGCGACCAAAAAACAGTAATGGATTTTTAGCTTATTCCATTTTAGTCAGTACTTACTGGAAAACGTGTTTAAGCATACAAGAAGATATATTTATATATTAGAATATATAACCTGCAGTAGGCCGAAACAGTTATTTTTCTTTTCTTTTCTAGACGAGCATGTCGCTCGCGTGATGGTAAGCGTCACACATGTCCATAACAGTGGCAGTGCCACCAATAACTTTGGTTACAAAATCTTGCACGTCACTGCACTGCGCTCGTCACCCTGAGACTGGATTTTATGTCTCGTTGCCCAGTAATTTCGCTGAAAAGATTGCCCTTCAAAACAAACACAAATGTTTACACACTACTTATTGACGGTTGAATATCTGATAAAGTTGTGGTACTTCTCAGATGGATTTTTGCGTAAGAGGCCTACCACTAAAAGATACGTTGTATAAGATTTCGTCATCTATTTACTAGAAGAAGAAGAAGAGAAGAAGAGTGATCGGCTATTGCGATAAATACATTACCTAGCACATAGATTCAATTCTCCATAAAAAAAATACATTTAAAGCTTAGCCCAAATTCTTTAATACTGATTTTTAACCAAGTTTTCCAAGAAGTGTCTAAACCAATAACTCTTACAAGCCCTGAACAAAGAAAATCCATTTATTTTTTTGCTACACTCAAGTTTCTCAGGCCTTAAAGCAACTTTTTGCGGGAATTTCATTTTGTAGTACACCGCTCGATTCGACTTAGTTTTATATTATAGTTGGTATGTTTTTATTAGGATAAATAAGGTTTTAATACTTGAGGTGTGAGATACGATGAGCTTGACACAATAGATTGAACTAATAGTTAATACCTACATACCCCTATTATGGAGGAGGCCCATTCTCATAAACTCCTCTAAATTAAATCAGTTTTACAAATGTTTTTAAAACACCTTTATTGTTTGTTTGTTCCGATGGATATCCATCGCTTAAGTTTGATACTGTTCCTTGTTTTACCTTGATTCTTGTTACTATCTCTTAGGCTTTACTGCTAGCAAGAAAAAAAACCTTAAAAAGGTAAATGTAGGTTGCGTTCCCCGAGATCTTCTAGCATATGAGTCGTAAAAGACTTTATGTGAGATAGTAATCCTCTTTATAGAGATATCTCATGAAGAAGATGCGTAAAGGCCTTTCGCAGCTTAACTTAAAGTGAATGTTACAGTTAGAGTGCCTATTGCGTTTAAACGTGTTTTGATTTACTTAAAGGTAACTTAATAATCACACCTTATAAAACTTACTATTTTAAATTTATTTAATTAAAATCTAGAGAGAACTGCATCAAAGTCGGTTCAACGATTCGTTTCTGGAAAATATTAGCAGACGCACACACAATCTCTTGGTTGAAACGCATATATACCACTACCTCCGTTCGCCGTGGGTAAATTAAAAATAAAGCAGTTGATTCAAGCTAAAATAATAATTGTAAATTCCATTAGCATACGATGCTTGTAAAGGGGAAATAGAAAGAAACTTTACAAGCATAGATTACCCGCCTTTAGAAGCAGTCGGGCAAAAAATAATCCAGACACGGCACGCCACTGCAGTGCGAAAATACAAACTTTTCCTTGCTCAAAAGATACAATAGAAACATTTCACGAATAACGACCGTCTAAAAACTCCGACAATACAATAAACAGTAAAAGCAGAACCTCGAAGTAAAATAATTTCTTATGAACAGCAATTAAAACGCCCAAGAACGGATTTATGCTCCGCGGAACTTGAGGGGATATTCAGGAGTCACGCGACAATTTGTTAATAGTGATAAAATATCGCATGGAGTCGAAATATGTCATGTTTGTTTTGGCTATGCAAATAAGTCGTGCATGATTTGTGTTGTGTTGAATTTTCGTGCAATAAAGTGCACGGAGTGTTAGGAAATACGTGGTGCGGTTTGCTTTTCGTTTATTTTGTTTTCTACAAGCACTGCATATCGATTTTATTCGTGTTACATTTAAATTAATAAATTTAAAAAAAACATTGAAAAAACTATTTGCTGTAGTCATGTCATGGTGAAACTTAGAACGGACTATTACAATTAAATGCATATACAACATTTTGTGTCTGTGCTCTTAACCGTTTAGGAGTTCCCTAGTCAGAAGTCCAGAGTCCGTCGGGAATGAAGGTTCTCGAATGGCGACCACGAACAAGCAAGCGAAGTGTGGGGAGACCCCCCACACGATGGACCGACGACTTTGTAGCCATCGCAGGAAGTCGGTGGATGGAGGTGGCACAAGATCGCTCGTTATGGCGCTCTTTGGGGGAGGCCTATGTTCAGCAGTGGACTTCTAAAGGCTGACATGATGATGATGATGATGATGATGATGATGAGTCAGAAGCCAACCCAACCATGTCATGGTAAAACTTAAAACAGGATACAAAATTTCGTGTCTGTGCTGTTGACCGTTGAAGAGTTCCTTTATCTGGAGCTAAACCTGGATGTCGATTCAGGTCATGATTACCATAAAAATGCATTTTCATCGAAACTGAACCAACATGTACAAATTCAACTGTGTAGAATATGAGGAAGTGGTTCTAATTGATAGATTCAGGCGTTACTTTGCGGAAATCCATATTTAAAATGAACAAAATAAAAATATGTAGCTTACTTCCGCCAAAACTGTAAGTCAGACAAATGATAAATGGTAAAATTAACACAAGTAAAATCCCACGCTAAACAAAACCCTACCCCAGATTAAACTAATGAAAAATATAAATGAAAGAAAAGCTAAGGCCTGGAGGCCAGAAAAAACACTTATATACAAATAATATATATAAATATATATACACAATAAAAAACCCCCAAGCTAAACAAACCCTACCCAAATACAAGTATCAGCATCACCTGTTCTCTCAGTCCAGCATTCGACGAGTCAACATCACCCGAAGATGCCTCGTGCAGAGGCGAAACACGTGTCGTATTGATGTCAGACGTTTGGTATTTGGATCGAGGTATATGTTTTTTTTTTAATATGTATATGAATATATAAGTGTTTCGACACTTGTATTTGGGTAGGGTTTGTTTAGCTTGGGGGTTTTTTATTGTGTATATATATTTATATATATTATTTGTATATAAGTGTTTTTTCTGGCCTCCAGGCCTTAGCCTTTCTTTCATTTATATGTTTCATTAGTTCAATCTGGGGTAGGGTTTTGTTTAGCGTGGGGTTTTACTTGTGTTAATTTTACCATTTATCATTTGTCTGACTTACAGTTTTGGCGGAAGTAAGCTACATATTTTTATTTTGTTCATTTTGAAGTGGTTCTAATTCAGCTTGTAAGATTTGACCTAAACAAACGTACATACTCGTACATACATATAAAGAAACATGCAAAGATTGCAACTTAAATAAAAGCTTTTAACATAATAGCATTCTCACAGTTATGACGTTTTGAAACCACTCCCAAAAGTGTAGTTATTTAACAGTAGCACATCGACATGTCACATTATTGACTACCCGATGCCATTTTCTGTGCATGTAGACCTAGGAATAAATAGTAGATGTAGACCCCCACAATACAAACCGGTAGATTAACATGCCTCCGTCATCAGAGACACTTGGGGCATACACACTATCAATATATGACGAATAACCTTCATCATCATCATCATGTCAGCCTTTAGAAGTCCACTGCTGAACATAGGCCTCCCCCAAAGAGCGCCATGACGAGCGATCTTTGGCCACCTCCATCCACCGACTTCCTGCGATGGCTACAATGTCGTCGGTCCATCGTGTGGGGGGTCTCCCCACACTTCGCTTGCTTGTTCGTGGTCGTCATTCGAGAACCTTTATTCCCCAGTGGTTGTCGGTTCTGCGAACTATATGGCCTGCCCATTGCCACTTCAACTTGCAATCTCTGAGAGCTATGTCGGTAGCCTTTGTTCTTCTACGGATTTCCTCATTTCTGATTATATCACGTAGTGAAACAACGAGCATAGCTCTCTCCATTGCACGCTGCGCAACTCTGAGCTTTTGTATGAGACCAATAGTTAGCGACCACGTCTCAGTGCCGTATGTCATCACTGGCAACACGCACTGATTATAAACTTTCGTCTTGAGGCTCTGCGGTATCTGCGACGAGAAGATATGGCGTAATTTCCCGAACGCTGCCCATTCGAGTTGGATTCGTCGGTTGACCTCTTTGTCGAAGTTGGATCTACCAAGTTGGATCGTTTGACCCAAGTAGACATAATCGAATAACCTTATTAGCACGCTTTTATTTTTCTTTCTACCATCTTATCTTCAGAATACAATAGGTTTCACGACGCTCGAGTAAACCCCCATATAGATTCGTGGGCTCCCCTACTAATTGTTATATTAGACAGCAGTTATTATTATTATTATTGGTCGCTGTTATTCACCATCTTTATTGTGATATTAACCACTTCTTTTTAGATCATGAATGACAGTTTATCTATATGCGATATTTCCACGAAACCATAAAATGTGAAAACTTGGACATCGATAAAATAACCTTCAGAAGTTCAAGTAATACACCCCTACGAAGTCTTTTCAAAGGAAAGTCTGAGTTGTATCGTCCTTATTATCATAAGAAGGCACTTTGGTCCCTTGTATTATTTGTAAATCTATAATACCTCTATAATTCTATAAGTTTATTGAAAAGTAAATAAAACCGACTCAAAGGAAGTGTAGCAAATTCTTAAGATTGGTTTCTTCAGTTACAAAACTAGTCTAAACCGCAGGCCCAATACCGAGTTTTGTCAGTCCTATCAAGCAAAATGTTTTACAACTAAGGCGAGCAGGTTGTTCGCTTGATAGTAAGCGCCAATCATGATCATGATTTACAGTGCCGCCAACGCGAACTTAGGAATGCAAAATCTTGCGCGGCACTTCACCGCGCTCTTAACCCTGAGACATTGGATTAACATTCGTATTCCACGGGATATTATTGTTCTTACTTAAGGCTTCTAAAGTAATATCAAGATTGCTTGAACAAATTTACGGTATACAGCCAATATTAGGTACAAGGAAGCACGTTACTTCATAATACAATTACGTTCCCAGGCGAAAGTTGTCATGTATTTCGAGCGCGCCTCGCGCTGTCTAAACTTCTAAACAATGTTTGTATTGAACAACTGAACGCTTGTGACAATTTTGTTTATATTAACGCAATTAGGCTGGCTTGTGATGGAAATTAATGGAGGAGTTTGATGACGGAAAAGTTGTTGAACTGTCAAGGAACATTAATGTTAGTTGCAGGTTAGTTCCAATTAACTAGTTGACGCGGAAACGATAAAATGGAAAATAAAATTAAGCGGTGAATACTTTTGAGAACAAAGTTGTTGAACTGTCATGGTACGTTAATTTATACTAACATAACTAGTCAACTGTTCGAAGGTTTTAATGGATAAAAATAATCAACTTCGGAGGGCACGTTAAGCTGTCGGTTCCGGCTGTTATTGATTAATAGCAGTCGTTAAGCCACGTCAGAGGCCTTCGGGCGGCTTGATAAACTCTGACATCAGAGGCCAGCACTACCTCATACGACAAACAAACAAACATCAACTTGTAAATTAATTATTTTATCGTGTGTTTTTTTTTCTTGACATGCGAACTACGTTTACACGAAATAATTTGTTAATCGTTGTCCGTTGAGTGCAATTATTGCGAAGTAAATATAAATTTGTAGGATCTACACACAGTTTACATGGTGCAGCTGTATTCGTGCTTAGCAATAATTGCAATCAAATTATTCCTTGTAAAACCTTTAACGAAATTTTCAAAAAATAAGAATTTTAATTCAATATAAAAACAAAATAAATGGCAGAGCATCGGAATGAGTTAGTTAAAACATCAGTTAAAACATCATGATTTAAAGCCTCACTTTATTATATAAACCTAATAAAGATATACCAAGAAAAGAAAACATCTCTTCTTTTCAGAAGGTAAGAAAAAAAAAACCTCTTTTTTTATTTGAATTCGTTTAATAAAATAACTCCATTATACTACACTGGCTTTCAAAACTTAGTAACTTTTAAAACTCTTATCTACACTCATATCGTAAATTCGGATAATTAACTCAAAAATGGTGGCATAATTACATACTTTACGCACGGTACGCCCCTAATAAGAAAAAAAACATTATAACACTGGTTTTTAACAAAACAATGTTATAATATATATTTTTTCCCATAAAAGCACCGGTTTGGCAACGAAGGTTTTCGCCATTTATTATATGGCGGCGCGAGTTAGACCGTATGCGCGCGAATTCGCTGTGGACTGGAGTTTGGGCGTTAGTGTATATTATATTCTGTGGTTTGGGGCCATAATTTATTTAACATTTAATTTGTACCTAACCAATTTAATGTGTTATGTGTTTTTGTTATCAAAAGTTTTATGCTGATTAAAAATGTCCGACAGCAGTGTTAGTGAGGAGAATTGGACTCTATCTGACATCACGAAAACAGCAACGAGCATGACGAACGAGCTTTTACTAGAAAAATGTAGAAAATAATAAGACTTTTTTTTTAATTAAACTATTTTCCTATTACATGAGTGTAGATAAAGTAATGTACGAAACGGCACATAACTAGGTATTACATGAGTGTAGATAAAGTAGTGTACGAAACTAGGCACATAACTAGGTATTAAAACACTTGAGTGATACTATTACATGAGTGTAGATAAAGTAGTGTACGAAACGGCACATAACTAGGTATTACATGAATGTAGATAAAGTAGTGTACGAAACGGCACATAACTAGGTATTAAAACACTTGAGTGATACTATTAATAACTCGGCTCGTTTTAGTAAACTCACTCTCGCGCGCAAAACGCGTTGTTTAACTTTTTTTTATGTTATATTTCTATACAAATCCAAAAAAAAAGTTTCTGTCTGTTCGCGCATCACTTTAAAACCTGGACCGATTGCGATGTGATTAACACTGTTGGATAGCTTACTTAGGCTTTGACTTAAAAACTGGTGTACTTGGTATCTCAATCCGATGAGTAGATGCCGAGCAATATATGTAAAATAAAATGTACTACATTTTTAAGGCCATGTGTATTAAACATATCAAGACAATCTTTTTACAATTTAATCTTTATGACTATTATTTTACTCGCCCTAAAATAACATAAAATATTAATTATAACTAACAAAACATTTAGACATAAAATCTGTGGTTTTTGTGTCTGTAAAGGTTACGACCCTTTAGGGGTATGTTGGGATGCCATTCAATGTCCTACTCAAGAGGGAGCAAGTGATAATCTGACAGCTGTGAACTTTTAAAACTCTCACAAAATAAGAAACTAGGTATTGCTAGAGAGATTATTCAAGGTGACCTTTCTCTCATGTGAGATTCTAAATGTCAAAATACGTTGACAATACTTTTACATATGTTTATCAAAAACTAGCTTTCCCGCCCGCGACTACAACAGCGCGGACTACAGTTTATCGAGATAAAAAGTAAAAGTAGCACCAATGCTCGTGATGTTTTTTGACAGACTTATTATTTCGTTTCTATGGCAACCGTTCCTTACAGCGGGTAATAAACATTTTCCAGATTTCCCGCAGAAACTTACAATTTTCCGGGATAAAAAGTTTCCTATGTTTTATTCCAGGTTATAAGCTATTTCCATTCCAAATTTCATCAAAATCCGTCTAGCCGTTATCGCGTGAAAGCTCCCCGAACAAACAAACAAACAAACAAACACACAGACAACGTTTCACTTTTATATATTGGTATGGAAGATATGGCTGAAGAACGTGCATCCCTTAAAAAAACGTTATGACACTCGTTATACAAATAAATAAACAAAAAGAAGTTTCATAAATTAATGAGTACGGCGGTTCTATCACTCATTGCGATTTCTATTTATCTTACATTAGCTAGCTACGTCCTGCGTCTTCGTCCGGGTTTCCCCATTTTCTCGGCTTAAAATAATATGTTGGCCTCTTGTGTAAAATGAGCTACTTTATATAATTACGAAAAAAACTATACGTTTTTATTTTCATGCTGATTGAATTATGCAGAAAAAATATATGCGATATAGGTGATTTCAAGTTAATAACTAACCATGAATTTTATTATAAGTTTCATTATTTAGTACATTTCAATATTAATCCTTACATTAATCAACACCTCTACTCGGGTACGAACCAATCTTTATGGCGGCGGAGAAGTTAGGCGCAAAGCGCTGCGCAATAGCAAATTTTAGGTGTAAGCCCACCGCATCCCGCTGGCGCCCGCCTCATTTGTGCTTGTGTGCACGCTACATCCGTACGCTGCACACATGCATGCGATTCTGTTCAAGTACAGTCTAGTTAGTTATTTTAAAGTTATTTGTTACCAACCAATACAATCCACCAACACGATATCAGCATATATTCCGATATTAATATTATTGTGTTGACGTATGTTAACATAATTTCATGATTGGTTAAAAAATAATGAATAGGTTAACGTGTTAAGTGTCGACGCTTATTTAGCTACTAGAAACATAGCTATAGGTATAACATTTTTTTTATCATTCCATTATTTGTATGTACACACACATATTTTTTCAATCATAACATTATCTGCATGTGACATGTAAGTAAGTATGGTTTATGTAGTTTATGAAATATGTATGTAGGTATATTCAATTTTATTTTGCTTGATTTATTGTATTGTTTTGCACCACCGTCCTTTTTTAATTCGTAATTTCTGTCCATCCAAAGGTTGTCTGGAAGAGATTGCTTTAAGCGACAAGACCACCCGTTTTGCTTATTTTTAAATTAAATTCTGGTATATTTGTTCCATAATTCTGGTGTAATAAAGTGTTTCTTATTATTAGCATGTTCTACAAGTAGGTAGTAAAAAAATACTCTAATAATTGCGAACAACGCGCTGGTACAGTAAGGCTGTACCAGCGCGAAGTCACACTTGCAGCGCGCTTCACAGCCGCCATAAATATTGGTTCCTACTATGCTCTGGGTGACAATACAAATTGAATAATACAAATTTTTAACACGCTTTTATTTGATTCACCTGTATGTATGTTTGTATGTATGTAACAGAATCTATGAACTCGATTTTTACCCACTTTGAATTAAGGGCAAGATGACAATACAATAATTAAAAGTTTTGTCCCATTATCATGACCAGGATTAAAGAATTTAAAAAAAATACATATATTTCCAAAATTTCTTACGATTTATAAATTCAAATAAAAAATTAGTTTAAAAATTAATAAAAAACACACTTTAATACCATTAAAGTGTGATAAAAAGTAAAAAAATAAAAAGTAAAAATAAATTTCAGTATAAGAATAAAGTAATTAACGAGAAAATTAATGGCATTGTAAAAAAAGCGTGGGGTGCTTTGTGGAACATTCTTACACTTAATTTGTAATTCGAAATAGAAATAGTATCTTATATAAATAATAAATAAAAAAAAAAAATACAAAAATTATAATATCGAGAGCACCCCACGCGTCTTTTTACAATGACATTAATTTTCTCGTTCATCACTTTATTCTTGTAACTTTTAAACTTTTGCGATACGAACACATAGTTAAACATTTAAACGGGGCTTAATCGCGCTGAAAGCTTAATATTTATTTACATCGACGTTTGCGTGTTTTTTAGTGTTTTTAATTTGTAATTTATCTTGTCTAAGTAGTTAACGAGCAGCAGACGAGTCCCGTGCTGCAGCTAGTCAATTTCGAAACAGGGAATCCTAGGAGATCTGGTTTTTTGAGCATCATTTATTCGCTCCATCAACATTAATCAAGTGAAGATATTCGTGTACTTCTTCGGATCTCTAGTTGTTTCACTTTACGCAGTATCCGAAATACCAAGATCTTAATGGCACTGTTCACTACCCTATATATTTCGAGTCTATTGTCTAAATTAAAATAGCAACAAAGCAACGAAGCCCTCGAACTATTTGAAACATTCTCAAGGAACGTATCACAATCCGGCTGTGCCCTAATTGGTTTTGTTTTGTAATGTTTAACAAGGATAAGTAAGCTTGTAATACAGGACTGAGCAAAATAATGGGGCGTCAGAATAGGTACCTTTTCTTTTATGGTTAGAAGCTTTTGTTCTTATGAAACATCAGGTCTACTTGAAAAAACAAAAAAAAAACAGCGTTTACAATTTTTTGAAGAAAGGTAATATCAGCTTAAAAATACAATTTAAAAGTTATTTTGGTCTCAATTAACTCCATTAACCAGGAAAACTTTTCCCGTTACTTGCTAAATCATAACATATTTTTTTTAGGTAATTCAAATAAACGTTGCACAAGGGATAGTCTACTTGATTCTTGTAGAAATGCTTTATTATTGTGAGTGCGACTATTACTCGTAGTTCGATCCTAATTAGTTTCGCTTTGTTATGTTGAACACGTTTCGGTTAGTTCTAGTATCGAAAATTGATTCTGATCAGTGCTGTTTTGCGTTGAATTTGAACTGGTATTGTCTAGATTGAGTTCTTTGAGTCAAAATACTGCTTAGCACTGTGTAGACGTTTGCTGTTACTAGCTGTGCTCGCCGCGGCTTTGCCCGTTTGGTCATTTCTCTAGGTTAAAAGTTAACTATGTGTTTTCCAGGACCAAAAGTACCTATGAAGGTATAAAATACAAAATTTCGTTCAGCCGTCAAATAGCTTTTTCAGCTTCTACTCATCGGTTTGAGATACCAAGTACACCAGTTTTAAGTCAAAACCAATTCACTATTGCCATCTTCTTCTTCATTGACACCATCACCATTGTCACTGGAGCAGTTATGCCAACGGCCCAAAGCCATACACAGCTATTTTAAGGAGTTGGGATGGCTTGTGTAGAGGCTGGCAGGGGAAATGCATAATACACCACAAACGGGACGTCAGTGCAGACCTTATTGCCCCCATGTCGAATATGCCTCTCTTGATACGCGTTACTGAGCTGATCAGCGGCTCTTCTCATGTAATTGCTGCCAGCTTCTTTTGCCGCCCTATCTAGCCGGAGGGCGTCCTTCACTCGCCTATACTTTATAAATATTTTTGGCTATAATTTGGTTGTCAAGTAAAGGACAACCAAATTGGAGCCAAAAATTACGTCCTATGTAATCCCTATTAAATCTAAGCTCGTTCTTAATTTAATATTCTCTTGAATCATTCCTAATATGGCAATTCGAGTCCCAGAGGGTCTGAATAGGGTAAGGAATACATTTTCAGTAAATTAAGGAACAATTTTAACCATCCCAGTCCCGGAGCCTTCCAATTGGGGACTTAGAGTGTGAAGCTCGGCGATAACTAAGGGTAGAAATTTCATGATAGCTAGCAATGAGATGGGCTGCTAGGCTTTTGTACATTAACACTTATTTAATGTTTCTCAAACTGAATAGGTTGAAATAATAACCGTTTAAAGTATGTAAGTTGAATAGGCACTTACTCGCACAGGCCTCAAAAAATTTGATTGATTTGAAAAATTGATTTGAGATTTGAAGTTTTTTTTTTAAATAGTTTTTATGTTAAGATACATTTAAACTGGACTTGTTTTGTAAAACTCACTCGAAGCCAAACCGTTAGCTATAAGCCGTTACCGCTTATGTAGTAACAAACTTAGAGACATGGGCGTTTGTTTATGCTTGTTTAACGATATTTTTCTCAGTTCGAAATAACTAAAGCTAGACCAAAAAAGGTAAAACGCAAACAATTTCCTCACCCCATTTCCGACATTGACTTTGCACTACAAGTTTGGAGTAGGTAATCATTTCAATCCGAACTAACACGTGTAAGTGCTTTAACAACAAGCGAAACAAACCAAGTCCGGTCTGATGACCGCCGGGTCTTAATGGACAAACTTTTTCCACCACAAATCCTGACCCAAGGGGCGGGCTTAACTCTTCGAGGCGGACGTAAGTGGCCCAAGGTACGGGAGATGAGAATAATATGTTTACTAATTATTTTTAACGCTTTCGCAATTGTTCGCATAAAATACACTAGCCTTCAAAACATAGTATGTGGCGGCTGTGAAGTGCGCTGTTAGCGCGGTATCGCGAATCCCCTCACCCCTCCAACGCCCGCGCATACCTAATATTTGCTATTACGCAGCGCTTCTCGCTAATTTCACAGCCGCCATTAAGTTTGGTTCGTACTATACCACACTTTTAAAATTATAAGAGTTTTTATTAAATTGCTTGGCTCCTACTCATGAAATTGAGATACCAAGTACACCAGTTTTTAAGTCAAAACCTAAGCTATCCAACGGTGAAAATCGTTTCGTAGTCGATCCAGTAGCTTTAACGAGATATGCGAACAGATTAAAAGTGTGGTATTAAATTTTGAAGGCCAGTGTAATACTGAAGATCAATGCCCACTGTTGTTATAACTTTTCAAACCGTTAATAATTGTGCAGTGATTAAAAATGCTCAGTCATAAAAGTTGTTGCTCATATTTTTTGGGGCGATAGATCTTCTCAACTGCAGCTGTAAAGGCAGGAAGAGAAATTATCTAAAAGAAATATAAACAAAAAATTTGGATCTCGGACGGGGTTTGAACCCGAATCATTCCGTGCCTCTGCGCGGCACAAACCTTTTACCAATTCAGCTACCGTGACAGTTACTTCCCGCTTTGATTGTAAATCGGTCTTACAGGGACGGTACCGCCATCTATTGTAATTTTATAAGATATCCAGAGTACGCACGATCTACATGGGGCCCGAGCCCCGCCGCGTCGCAATAGATAATAGGTCTATCAAACCCCATCTCAAGAGGTTATTATTCTTGCTTTGACATAAATGAGTTCAAAATGTAGCATCTTTCACACTTGCCATGTTTATTTACGACCAGGTGAAAGCATCTCTGCAGAAGCAATAAAACTTAAATTAAACGAGAGAAGTGAGGTCTCCATCTGAGGAATCTGCTTTTACATCTATGTATACGATAATTTTCAAATCGTTAATTAATTCTTCATGAAATTTGTAAAATAGTTAGTGATATTATATATTTTTACCCGAATACGGAGAAGAAAGGGAAGGGAAATGAGTTTAACAGTCAATATATATATTATGTATGTGGATGTTCCACCCTATTGGTCATATTTTGACAAGCGAGGTATCGATCTATTCGTCTTTATGCATAGAGTGTCATAGGCTTATTTTTTTGACTGACTACGGCGAATCAAAGGAAGGGTTATACGTTCAAACTAAAAACTTGGTACGATTTTGACAAGCAAGTTATCGATCGATTCGTCTTTATGTATAGAATGTCATAGGCATTTTTTTTACTTGACCGTATAGGGTTTTAGTTTTTAAACTTATGTCTTGTTGTGTACGTTTATTAACTAAATCGCCCAGAGGGATTGTTGATATGTGGAAGTCGAAAATGTAAATAATATGGTCAACGTTGGGAACATTTTAAATGGCTGTGTACATTTCACAACAATTCATTTTTTACTAAACGGTTTTATTTAGTTTGACCTGTTTGTTGATATTTGTTTGTTTATTTGTTTATTTGTTTGGGTCAAATCTAGTAATTGAAATTTTACCCCTTTCCTGTTGACCGATTGATCTTAAATTTGGTCCCTCCTTTAGTTCTGATAACAATACAATTATGTATATTCAGTATCATTGTAAATCCAAGAGCCCCCACGCAAAATGGTGGATTACATTTATTTTTTTGAATACCCTCAATATGGGTCTTTTTCCAATACCCTCTATACGGGTATCAAATGAAAGGGTTTGACAAGTAGAACACAGTACGCTTTAGAAATAAAAAAATAAAATGAAAATATACAAAGTATTTTTTTCAACTTAAACGGTATTATACACGGTTTATACGGGAAATTCGACTAGCCACACGATTTTATGTTATATTTTAGCTTTTAGTACATATGAACCACTTTAAGTTAAAAAAAAAACATATTTTATAATTTTAGACTTCGTAGTAAAAGAAGTTTCTTAAAAAAAAAGTCTGCGTCGTCCGTCTCTAAATTCCGGACGTACTAGTGGCCAGTATATTAAAGAGAAGCTCGGCCTCCGCTGTAATAAAGCACAACTCGTCGATCCTAAGTTGCTTCTTGCACGAAATAAGTGACAGTTACTTTTGACTTACACCGAACCATATACCATTGAAGGACCATCATTCACGCTGGCCAGCGACAGAGGTCGGCCCTTTGTTTCAACCCGGTAATCTTCACATGTCCATTTGTTGGTGTGGTCGCGGAATTGACCTGCACCGATGACTTGGTCAGAACAAACATTTTGTATCTATACCACTAAAATCATTTTTCTAGAATAAGCTCTGATTGCTAAAATGCGTTTAGTTTTATGTCTGTGTTTGTATGATATGCGCGTAATCGTTTGTTTTTGTAATGGAATACTATATATGTTTTTTTTCGTTTTTGTTCCAGGTACATTGTTTGTTTTGTGTTTAGCGTTGCATCTGCTGCATGGTGTCAAACGAACTGTTTATAGGTGAGTAGAATAAATACTAACTTTTTAAACAAATATCTCTATTTGTGTAAAGAATTATTAGAAATTAAATAAACTTAACAAATATCTAGTACATAAATATTATCTAACTCAGGTAAACTGCTCCTTTTCCTTCTTTTTCTATCGAAACTTCAGTTGCGATAGAGCTGTAATAATGCGGCCGTTTCATGCTCTTTAAAAAAGATGAATCACCTGATGTGGTTGGAACTATAGCTGAAACACTCCGTCTTTTACACGTAAATAATTCAGATTTAATATTTCAAAACATCTAAACAAAAAAATCTATATAATGTATTCGTCATCTACGTCCTGATAAGCCAAAAAGTCCACAGCTGAACACAGGCCTCGACCCATAGAACCATAGACCATCGGGAGGGACTGCGCTTGGCAGGTTTCTTGGTTTTCCAGTAGTTTGTGATAAAACACAGGAAAAAAGCTGCTGCCAATTTCCTGAATTATCTAGTATGCTGGATCTCACAGCTCTCGCGGGACGAGAAGGGGCGGTTCTATAATCCAGAACCTATTATTATGTCGGATACCACACGGTACGTATTAATAGTAGTTTATGAAACGGTTCCATAATGAGGGCTATGAAAACACGACAGTGAGTTTAAAAAACGAGCCCTATGCGTGTTTTTTAATAGTATCCCTCGATTGTTTTAATACCTAGTTATGTGCCGTTTCATACACTACTTTATCTACACTCATGCAATAGGAAATTACTTTTAGTGAAAAAAATGTCGTCATATTTTCTTGGTTTTGTTGGTAAAAGCTCGTTTGTCGTGTTCGTTGCTGATTCGGTGATGTCAGGTGGAGTCAAATTCTCCTCACTAACACAGCTGTCGGATATTTTTAATCAGGGATACAACTTTTGATCAATAAAAACACATTAAATTGGTTAGGAGCTAATGTAAAGTAAATTATGGCGCCAAAACCCAGTCCATAGTGAATTCGCGCGCAGACGGTCTAGCAAGCGCTGCCATAGATAATAAACGGCGAAAACCCTCGTTGGTCGGGGCCGAACCGGTAAAATATATATTATAACATTGTTTAGTTAAAAAAACAGTGATATAATAAATATAAATAAATTCTTGACAATTCCACACCAATTAACCAGCCCCAAACTAGGGTACCCTTCATACCCTGTTACACATATGCCTCTACTGTAGGCACTAGACAACGTATAAATATACATAGATACGAATATATCATCCATGACTCAGAAACAAACATTTCTGCTCATCACACAAATGATTGCACCTTGCAGGATTCGAACCCGCTATCGTCTGATTTCATACCTAGGATCTCTAGCCACTAGACCAACCGGTCGTCAATGTTTTTTTTTCTTATTAAAACCGTGCGTAAAGTATGTCATTATGCCACCATTTTTGAGTTCATAATCCGGATTTTACGATATGAGTGTAGATAAAGTAATGAAATAATTTTCTTAAAATAATATCACAAAATACCAAACACACAGAAGCTCCGCTGCAGCCGTCTTTGATTTTATTTACCTACGCTCGGCTCTTCTATAAAAGTGAAATGTTGTCTGTTTGTTTGTTCGGGGACCTTTCACGCTGTAACGGCTGGACGGATTTTGATGAAATTTGGAATGGAAATAGCTTATACCCTGGAATAAAACATAGGATATATTTATCCCGGAAAATGGTAAGTTTCCACGGGAAAACTGGAAAATGCTGATTACTCGCTGTAAGGAACGGTTGCCATGGAAACGAAATAATAACGAGTCTGTCAAAAAACATAAAGAGCGTCGGTGCAATACTTTTGCATTGGCTTTCAATATCTTAGAAGAAAATAGGATGGCATTTTTCGCGATAAACTGTAGTCCGCGTGGACGAAGTCACGGGGAAAGCTAGATAGATAGATAGATAGATATAACTTTATTGTACACTAGTTTTCAAAAAATGTACAGCAAATAGAAACAATCTTATAACTAAAGTACAACGGGCGGACTTATCGCTAAAAGCGATCTCTTCCAGTCAACCTTTGGAGGGAAAGAAATAATGGAGTGAGAGAGGACACTGTGAGTGAGGAGACTAGTAATTTAATAAAAGGTAAACAATAACTATTTTTACCATTATTGTCCTGACTACACTATGATTCCTTAAATCGCGGGTATCAGGAAAGATTAACATAGTACAACAACGCTCAGACCCGGTATAAAATTAAATAGGTATATCTGTAGAACATTATTTATTAATTTTTATTATTACTTTGAGTGACGAGACGGGTCGGTCGCTCACCTGATGATAATTGTCATGCCTGCCCATAACAGTTGTAGTGCCACCCAGAATTATGGTTGCAAAATCTTGCACGTCACTGCACTGCGGTCGTAACCCTGAGACATTGAGTTTTAAGTCATATTGCCCAGTAATTTCGCTGGAAACATTGCCCTTCAAACCGAAGCACAGAAATGTTTACATCTACTGCTTGGCGGTTTAATATCTGACAAAGTCGTGGTACGGCCCCAGGCGGACTCTTCAGTAAGATGCCTACCACTACAAAGGTGTGGTACTTCTCCAGGCGGACTCTTGCGTACTACCACTACAAAGGTGTGGTACTTCCTCAGGCGGACTCTTGCGTTAGAGGCCTACGACTACATGGGTGCTTTTCTGTTTCTCCCGAATCAACTCATTTCGGTTTCGATATACCTGAAAACTTTTCGGTATATTTTTGTTCATTCCAACAAAAAAATAAAAGTACCCGCCTTAAAGTAGGTACAGTCTAACGGTCTAACAATTAGTTTTAATTGCCCTTATTATGGTTAAGGTGAGTTACAAAGTGAGAAATAAATTAATTAGGTGTTCGCTACTCGAGCTTGTTTAATTATATTAAACTTGTGAAAGAACCAATTAGTTACGCGTTTAATCGTCATATAAAGATACGACTTCATCAGCCTAGGAACTAACGGTATCAGTAAAATGTTGATTAACGAAACATTTTGATTATGCGATTACGGACAAGACTAAAAACTAAAACCCGGGTAAAAAATAGGTCGGGTAAGAAATAACCTATGACACTATTTGTCTATGACGCGATGAAGATGAATCGTTTGATACCTCGCTTGTCAAAGTCATACCAACTTTTTAGTTTGAACACATAGCCCTTCCTTTTCGGGTAAAAAATAGACTATGATATATAGTTTTTATCCCGGAAAATGGTAAGTTTCCACAGGAAAACTGGAAAATGACGATTACACGCTGTAAGGAACGGTTGTCATGGAAACGAAATAATAACAAGTCTGTCAAAAGGCTTTAAGAGCTTGGTGCTATAACTTTTGCGTTGGTTTTAATACCCTAGAACAAAGGTGCTCTTTTTCACGATAAACTAGTTCGCGCGGACGAAGTCGCGAGCGGAAGCTAGTATTGACTAAAATGCTTTCTTTGAGGTCCAATATCTCTGAAGAGCGACACTTTAGGTAAGCTCCATAGTGAAATGAAGGGACTGCCAAATCTATGGTGCTAGCGCATAATACGAATTTACTAACATTATCTCTGAAGAGCGGCACTTTAGGTAGGCCCCATAGTGAAATGAAGGGACCGCCAAATCTAGGGTGCTAGCGCATAAATCGAATTTACTATCATTATCTCTGAAGAGCGACACTTTAGGTAGGCTCCATAGTGAAATGAAGGGACCGCCAAATCTGGGGTAATAGCACATAATACGAATTTACTAACATTATCTCTGAAGAGCGACACTTTAGGTAGGCTCCATAGTGAAATAAAGGGACCGCCAAATCTAGGGTGCTAGCGCATAATACGAATTTACTAACAACACTATCACTGCTGTCTTGAATTAACTACTTTACGAGCATTTTTTTAGCTCACTAAGTTAGACTAACTTTGTTAGCATGATACGTAAAAACTACTTACTGTACCGATTGCAATGCGGTTTTCATAGTTGGGTAGGACCCTAAGTACGGAACCCTAAGCCTATGCGTGTGTAACGCACATGGCCCTTGTTATCTATTTACTCTTTATTCGAACTTATAATAAAACTGGAACAGGTCCAAATCTGTACATTGAAGATATTTTAAAATTTTGTATTCATTTTTTCATTTTTTCTTTCTGTCTGTACTAAATGAATTCAAATGAAACTTGGCATGATTTGAGTTCATACTATGAGGTTCTCGCAGATTAAGGGTTGAAAGTTATTTAAAAGAACACGACCTACTAAACAGATTTTGATGCAACTTGGCATAGTCATAGTTAATATGACGGGCTAAAATTGAGGATACTTTTCATCTCAAAAAATAAGGGTTTCCTGCGGTATAGGGATCCAAATTTGAAGTAATACATATCTATACTTATAATAAAGCAATAAGTAGGTACGAAAAAGTCTGTACAAAGATGATTAAAAAAAATGATCTAGTGTACTTTAAATAAGCTACCGAACAAGAATATAATATTTTTTTAATCATGTCTTTCTTTTTGTCTGTATGTTTGTTTGTTCAAGCATCAGTAAAAACTTCTGGAATGATTGTGATGCGGTTTTCATTGTTGATAGCTTATGGTTTAACTTAAAAACTGATGTATTTGTTACCTCAATCCGAAGAGTAGAAGCCGAGCAATCGATAAAATCTTTTTAACGGTTGAAGAAATTTTGATTAATTGTAGGTATATTGGTATTTCAGATCTTGGAATAGTACATAGAGTATTTTTAACCTAGAAAAATGGCCACGCGAGCAAAGCCGCGGGTACAGCTAGTTTTTCTAAATTTTTCTGATAACTTCAAAATTCGCGGTTCATGATAAGTCATACGGCTATTGAATTATGGTGTTTGAAGCCTTGTGTGAGCGAGACACGACTAAACGAACTAAAGTAATTTGTTTGCTACGAGTATATGTGTGTCGTGGCGAAATCGTAGAATTGGTTATTTCATGAAATGGTTCTATATATTTATATTTTTGGCCAGCTAAAACTGACCATATAGTTGAAACGTCAACGTTATTTTAATCCACGCTTGGCCATATCAATAATTTAGGGTTTTCATGGTACCAAAGGTGTTCAAAAAAGATCGATTTTCAAAGCTAAAAATAACACGAAGACTCCTAACCTATCACGGCCAAGTCGGGCTTCCGCCTAGCTCCTCTAGTGGTGGATAATACCACTACGATATGATCACTAATGTTTGCTTATCATGAAGTAGCCGTGCATTTAGCTGTTCATATCGCCAAATACTAATCATGAATTGATCTGGCCAAACCATTTCATGATGTCAACGATAATTTATTGAAATAAAAATATTCATGATGTGGCCAACGATTTCATGAAATTATCAATTTTACGATATCGCCACGACATGTTACAAGATAACGCTTGTAAGTACAGTCAGAGTTCCTACAATTTTTCCCATTGCTGGAGTGCGAATTTTGTTAAATACAAATTTTACACGTTCCTCGTAAAAGACACGTCATTAAACTTACTTAAAAAATAACAAAGCTTTAAAATAACGATTCATCCCTTAAACCAATACACAAATTTTATCAAAAAGTGACTCCAAAATAAAATGCATACATCATAGCATTTCACTATTGAAAAAACAATTCAATTTTCCGATTTGTCCCCTCCATGCGAGCGTAGCGTACCGTCCCGGGGCTGTTGGCACCGTCCTACAGAATCAGGGTTGACACATCAACTTTGACATTTCGATTGTGATCCAACCTAAGTGAAGTTATGTCGGTAACGATGTTCGAAAGGAAGCTGGAGTGAATGTAAAATGTTGAAAGACCGTTGCAGATTATATAATTTTGTTAGTATTTAATAATTTTCTAAAGATCCGCATCATCAATGCTTCTGCGCGGCACATGCCTTTAACCAATTCGGCTACCGTGACCACTACATCATCATCCAAATTTTTCCCTCAGTTTCTAAATCTGTCTTACGGGGACGGTAACGGCATCTATTAGTAATTTGCTGAAATGCCTAACCGAACTCGCCTTCCAAATCTAACGGTTAGTTTTTTTTATATGTTCTCGCTAAGCAGGCGTTATTGTTAATCATAAAAAAAACATTATATAATTTTGTGTTAGTTACTTGACGCGACTCATGAGTTTTTAGCTCAACTGATGTCTTAACTTGACTGTTTAGTGTATGTATGTCGAAATTGTCGATTGAGTTAGTACTGATCTCTGTACCATTTGTTTCTCTGGATGCACAAGGGCTTTAGAAGTGTTGTCAATTGTTAGCAGCCGGGACTGACGGCTCAACGTGCTCTCAGCAAATCTCTTGCAGATAGCAAATCTGAATGTAAAATATTAAAAGTCACCGAGGATTGAACCAGGTATCTTTGGTTTGCAAAACTCACATATTATCGCTTGGCCACCATCTCTCTCTGTACTGGCATGTACACCGCATACGCAAGTGCACATTATGCCATTTCGCGGTCCGGCCGGCACATAAATGATAGTCACTGCAATGACTCCGTTAATCTTATTTGGCATACCTACATCTGCGATTTGCCCTTGGCCTTCTCGCTAGCGGGAAACTTATTGCCTCCTGCGAACTTAAAATCCCTATAACGCTCGTTCCTAAGAACAAAGAGAATATTATCACTAGTTTTTACCTAAGACTACTTTTAACCTTTTTACTTGTTGCACTAATCCAAACTGCAAAAGGTTTTTGACAGAATCTAAATGCAAAAAAAATATAATGATAAATTAGGAAATAATTTAATCACCTATTAAAAACATACCCTGAATTCTGAAGAATGCAGCAGTAGTGTGTCGAGAAAGACTAAATGATAAGGATGTCACAAAGCTCTTATATTAGAAACGAATAGCGGCAACTACAATAAAACAACCAGGTGACAGCCCTTAATCAAACTAAATCCGGAACTATTCGCGCCGGAGATAAATGGGATTTCGTTCAGCGTACCTACTAATCTTTACATCACATATGTGTGAATGTGTGTGCTATGCCTATATGTTAAGGTGGATGTTAAACAGTGTTGGTCGAACTTGCAAGCAGGTCTTGACCGAAAAGTTATTTAGTTATGAAATAAGATAATTTCTAATGAGAGCCACTTCGAATCAAGTTTATCATCATAATTCTTTCAGACTAGCTGTGCTCGCGGCTTCGCACGTGTGGTCATTTCTCTAGGTTAAAAATATTCCATGTGCTATTCCAGGACCTAAAAGACAAATATACCACAATAGATCAAAATTCCATTAAAAGCCGAGCCGATTAAAAGCCGAGCGAGTAAAATATTTTTGATGGCTGATGGCCGTAAGTAACATATTGAGATATGAAGTACATCAGATTTTAAACCAAAATCTAAGCTATCCAACAGTGAAAACAGAATTTCAATCAGTCCTATATTTTATACGTGATACGCGAACAAATATCCAGACAGACATAAATTTTAAAAAGGTTTATACTCTTGTTGTTGTGCTCATTTTAAGTCCCGTACCATCTTTTTATCATCTACGTTGTACAGACTTTTTGTTACTTTCTGGTTTACTATAATTATCTGAACATGTCAATCCTCTGCTGAATTTATCGTAGTCACAATTTTACACAAATTGTTAAAAAAAACTATTTTGATCTCCGATTGCAGACCTGCAAACAAATAACGCCAATGATAATGTTTCTCGCCAAACTATTGGAGCACATATTGATCAACCTTTTTCTATCATAGTTGCATTCTATTTTTATTCCATAGGGATGTGATGAAACTAAATAGAATTGTTATCGATTGACTTATTTTATAGTCTGACTGAGATTAAATCTTACAAAAGGACGTTTGACAAAACAAAGGAAGAGAAAATAATGGAGGACAAGAGCACAATAAAAGACCTTCTTATTAGTGCCTCTTTATTAATTACAGTTATTGCTGCTTTGGACTTCGCTATAGCTCTCATATTGAAAATTGGTTTATCCATTTAAGATATTTATGCCACTGACGCCATTCACAATCCGACAAAAAATTATCATTCAGATTACCGGAACTATTACTAAATATATTTACTAAGACGGTACTAACAAGGTGGTGTTCACATCACAGACCAGTTCACATCATATAGAAGAATACAATAAAACCTTGTTTAGAAACAGCATCATAAAATGCTTGCGCGAAAGCCTTCAAAATTAGATATAATATTTTAACCATAGGTTAAGCCTTAGGTTAAAATGTTGTACGTGTACCAGCACTATTGTAAAAAAAATATAAGATGAATAAAAAAAAGGCGAATAAAATAATAACTAATTAGTTATTCGATAAACTATTTCATCGCTAAGGCGGTGCATCCCTACTCAATATCTCCTAGAAACCGGAGATTATTTGTCATCATGTCTATTCGTATTTTCCACGAATCGAAAAATTTTCATTTTCCATTCTGCGAGATAATATTTTCATTGCAAAGTTCAAAGTGGATCATTGGATATTTGTGCCGACATCGCCGTCCGAAGTTTAACGTGATTGGATTAAAACGTGATTTCAATTATCAAGAAGTTGACTTTTCGCTTCTGAAATCCAATTTTGTTTGTAACTTTTTTATCAGTGTTTATTTTTGGAATATTATAAAAAAAAATGTAATGTAAAATTAGTAAAATTGTAATTGAGAAAAATGGTCTAAAGGAAAAATTATCCCGCATCATCCATGCCTCTACGCAGCTCGTGCTTTTAACCAATTCGGCTACCGTGACCATCATCATCCAATTTTTTCTCTTAGTTTCTAAATCCGTCTTACGGGGAAGGTCACCGAACACGGCTAATTTTGAAATTAACTTCGTGTCGTAAAGGTAACAGGACAGGACTTAATATAACGCACGAAGAACGAATCACTGATATGGAAAAAAGTTGTCGAATGGATAACACCTCCTGAAGACGGAGAGTAAGACAGTGCCCCACGATGTATGTGGACCTACGAGCTGGTGAGAGTCGCGGGGAACAACTGGACGCAAACAGAGAGGAACTGCTCGTTGTGGCGTTCTATGGGATATATTCAGCAGTGGACGTTATAATAAAGTCTATTATGACATCTACATATTATGATCGATTAAGCGTTATTTTGAGGACAAATCAGTGTCACACATCACCCGACAAATACATTGGACATAGAGTACGCTTGGATCTTTATACTTGACCTCGCGTAGCGGTACAAGTATATAACAGAAAATAATAAGCTACTTAGGTTGCAATTTTTCTTGTACTATTGGTAATCCTGTGGTTTAGGGTTTAGTGCTAGATGCTATATGTTGTTAGTTCATAGATAGATAGATGAACTCTTTATTGAAACACCACAATACAGAAATATACAATTATTAAACTTAATCTAACAAAAACATGTTACAATTGTATTTTTTTTTGTTATTATTTTTTTCATAGTGCTAAGCTTAAGATAAAACTGTCAAAAATAGCATTCAAAGTGCTATGTTGGGAACACTAGATGTGGCCGCGGGCACGCCGGCGCTTCTTTCGATTCGGACGCTTTGAGCCGGCCGAGTCGGGCGCATCGGATGATTACGTCATCAGAATCCGTACGGGATTTGGTTGCCATCCGAATTTTTCTGGAGGCTCGGATAGGTGCGCGGGGTTTCATAGCATTTCATGCAAAGAATTCTAATATTCTCTCCTCCTGCTCCTGCGTCACGTGTGGCGCTTTCGTCTCCGATAAATGCGCGTTCACGTTTATAGGTACTTTTGGTCTTGGAATAACGCGAAGGTAACTTTTAACCCAGAGAAATGACCACGCGGGCAATGCCGCGGGCACATCTAGTTGAACATTATAAGCTGCAATGTACCGAAGTATATGTGGTCTTATATTGCTTGGCCTCACGCCATCGCATGTCATTTTGTGTGTACTTTTGACCGCTTGAAGAAAGTCACCCTTAGTCCTTGAATTCGACAAATGTCAATACCATTACCATCTTCTAGAAACAACGCCACTTATTTGTCTGTGGGCTTGTTGTATTGAAAAAGTTCAAGTTTTTTTTTACAATATGACAAGCAATAGTATCTGTAAAATTGTAAACTGTGGCGTTGGATTGTCCATCAGCTAGCGAATAGCTTACCGTTGAAAATTTTTCGTCTGTAATAAAACGAATTAGTATCCGTAAGATTGTAAACTATCGGTTCTTACAATAATCCGGTAGCATATATAATTCTTTGTAACAAAAAGTTGACCAAGTGCGCGTCGGACACGCATATACTTAGGTTTCCGTAGCCAGAATCCTAAGCTACCCAAATATGAAAACTGCATTGCATTCAGTTTAGTAGTTTTATGTGAAACGCCAAAAAGAAAGATTTTACCCGAGTACGGCGAAGCATGGGAAGAGTAATGAATTTAACAGTCTATGTATGTGGGTATGTGGATGTTCCACTATAGCGCCTCCCCTATTGGTACGATTTTGCCAAACTAGGTATCAATCGATTCGTCTTCAGGGCCCCGATTCTGTAAGCTATTGACAAAATCCTCATCGCGATTGGCAAATTTGGTAGTATGTTAAATTAAGGTCGCTATCTCATTTGCAACGCAGTGGCACGGATGTGCTACGTTTTGCTAAAATCGCTTGTTACTGAAATAAAAATGGTAATAGCCGTCAATCAAGGATCGGTCAAAACATCATTTTTGTGGCTGTTTTATAAATAAACTCTTTAATACAATATGTTAATTCGTTATTTAGCGATTTTGCTTTCTAAAAACCATTTAAACATCACATAAACTAGGTTTTTATCACTCTAATGTAAAAATGAACGAATTCCGCGACTGAATCTACCTTGTCTTTGGTTTAAAAAAGTGAACATTTCGTAATTTTTCGTCAGTTTGAGTTTCTACGATGTAAACAATAACATAAAATGAACTCGCTGTTTGTACATCAAAACAGAATACAATTTATCTACCTAGTGTATGTGTATAGACTTTATTTGAAATCAAAATAGATTTATGGGGCTAAGTTTCCTATGGGAAAATAACCTCTAAGAAAATTGAAAGGTAAGGGCGTCGTGGCTATAATTTTACGTTTTGTATAGCTAACGATGGATATCCAATGCTATAGGCATCTTATTTTGATATACTCACGTGTAATACTTTATTTAAAAAAATGTTACATTATTCTGTTTCAGGCTAAACGGGCTGTAAGACTGTGGAATGCTTTGCCCATCAATATTAGAAAAGCTAAGTCGATAGCTGTCTTCAAAGACATGGTGAAGAAGCACTACTTGTCATAAAGCTGGATACTATGTTATTCATACATAATTTATACACTATGCCTTTGTGAAAATGCTATTTATTTATGTATATTTATATATTATATTATAAATTTGCCAATGTATATGTTATATTATTTAATTATAGTATATATATTTATGTGTTTAACAACATTTATGATAACACATATGTAAGTATGTATACAAATATTAAGTTATATAGTTGTTTTTATTTATCTATTAACTTTTTTGTTCCAAAGTAAGTCTCCATCACTGACCGCAATTTTTATTTTATATTCCTGTCCATCCAAAGGTTGCCTGTAAGAAATTGCAAATAGCGATAAGGCCGCCTATTGTACAACATTAGATTTTATGTATCATTACTGTTATGTTGTTTTTTTATTGTAATGTGTTCAATAAAGAGTTATTGTATTGTATTGTCAACTAATCAAAAGGAAAGTGTGGAAGTATGTGGGAAGGTGTATCTAGTAAAAATAATTGTTTATAAGCAATAGGTAGTACATATAATTTAATAGATTTTAATAGATTTACCCATTCACTTTAATCAAAGATAGCTCGACATAGCCTCAAAGAATCCTTTGTCACGAAGTTTTAAATCCTCACCGTCACCAGCTGCTTTTCTATCCATTGCTGACAAAGCCGTATACGACTAATATGTGGAACTTTTAGAATTATGTGAATAGCATAATTTTACAGTCCACAATACACAGCACTTGGTAAAATCAAATTAAGTAAATAAATCTCTCCGCAAGTGTTCTTCTGTGGTATTCTTCATCAGCGAGTGCTAAAATTCGTCACTACAACGAGAGAAACCTCCAATACTCAATTTTACGACTTCAATTTGATGTTTCTTGTATAGCGATTGAGAAATTTTACGTTAGAAGGTGCAGCTGTTCAATCGCTTCTTGGCAGCTGTTAGAAACGTCAAAATAAGGAACAGACTACCCATCTAAGCCACTGTGGCTGCGATACCGCGGCAGAATAGTTAACAGAATACCAATTAGTGTCAAAGTCTATCTATGGCAGCCATCGGGCTGCGATCGAGTTTCGAGCAGACTACCAAAACTGTCAAAATTTTTATGCAAACGGCTTGCGATATCGCGGTTCAATAGTTTGCAGACTTGGGGCCCAGGTATAGTATGATAGACAATTTTTTTACCTATGGCGAATCAAAGGAAGGGTTATGTGTTCAAACTAAAAACTTGGTCCAATATTAATCGGTTCGTCTTCATCGCAAGAGTGTCATAGGCTATTTTTATCCGACCTTTGTCGTTACTGAACTTATGTCTTGTCACGATTGGATTCTGTCTCTCACTAAGGAATTTGTTCATAGCTATGAACAAATACTTTACGCTTTTTTTTGACGCGAGCTTTAAATGCGTCATCTTGTTCGGCTTAGCTCGTAAACTAGCAAACCGATATTCATGATAATTAAGACTGTAAATTTGTTATATGCATTAATACCCTATTTACGTTTGTTTTTTTTATTGCACTATAGGAGTTAGGCGGCATCCAACTCAAGCAAAAAGGTCACTTTCCTAAAGAAAAATTAGCTGCATGGGAGCGAAAGTCTCTACATGGAAGACATTACCACGACTTACAGCAACCTCATGTCGACAAGACAGCGTCGAACGCGTGGCTGCAATGTGGTGAGCTCTTCCCTGAGGCTAAAGCTTTCATGGTCGCTATACAGGACCAAGTCATCGACACCCGCAATTACCAAAAATTCATTATCCGCCGACATAATGCACCGACAAATGGCACCTGTAGGAGATGCTGTAGCAGTTCCGAAACAATTCAGCACATCACCGGAGCTTGCAAATCAATAGTTCAGACAGACTACAGACATAGACATGACCAGGTGGCTTCAATTATCCACCAATTCCTTGCATATAAATACAAACTCATAACTGAAAAAGTACCCTATTATAAATATAAACCACAAACAGTCCTAGAAAACAATAATTACAGACTTTATTGGGACCGAACAATAATCACCGATAAAACTATACACTACAATAGACCCGATATAACTGTTCTAGACAAAACCAATAAATCTGCGTATCTTATAGATATTGCAATACTCACAATCTACAAACGACTCATACAGAAAAAATAGCGAAGTATACAGACCTTTCAATAGAAATTAAGACACAATGGCAAATCATTAGCATAAGAACAATCCCTATCATCCTGTCTACTACAGGTGTCATACCCAACACCCTAACCGCGAGTCTTGAGACACTCCTTCAGCATATATACTGCTTCAGAAAGCAGTTATACTAAATACCTGTAGGATAGTCAGGAAATTTTTAAATTTCACGTAGCACTTAGCTTTGGCCCGTGTCATTAAAATACCTCCAATTTCGGAGAGAAAACAGAAGTTTTAAGTAAATATATAATAATAATAGTAATAATAATAAAATGTATTTATTGCAAACAAACAAACAAAAACAATCAACACAATAAAAAAAAAATGATATTCCACGATAATATGACTCGCGACAATTAGTAACATTAAATTTACCGTGCCGCGCGTCATGTTAGCATGCACATCTGATAATTTTTTACAATATTGAGCTTGTTTGACAATTGGGGTATGCTCAGCACTGTACTGGTGGCTGGTTTTCAGCATACTCCAGATGAACGTTTCGTAAACTGTCTAAGAAACCTCATTATAGTTAACACGTTTTTATTAGCATCATCTTTATATATGTTTGTATGTATGTAACGGAATATTTGCGCTCGACTTTTACCCACTTTAAATGGTCAGATTAATTCAAAAAAAAAACACACTTACCAGGGCAAGATGACATTACAACTCAGTGCATCGGACGGCACGTTAAGCTGTCGGTCCCGGCTGTTATTGATTAATAGCAGTCGTTAAGCCATGTCAGAGGCCCTCGGGCGGCTTGACAAACTCTGACACCAGAGGCCAGCACTACCTCATACGACAAAACAAAACCAAAAAAAACTCAAAAAAAAAAACGGTTTAATGGTATTAAAGCGCGTTTTTTTATTTATTTTTAACTATAGTTCATTTATAATACTTGTTCAGCGATACTCGTTGGCAAGACAAGGCATTTTTTTTCATCTTCTCTTTTAATGTACGGATGCAACTAAAAATAAATGTTACAACCTATTTGAAAACCCTATCTAGTGGTTATAAATATCTATGCATGTACCAAACAAGTGCTATGATTGATATTCTACGTGTGCGAAACACCTAATATTATCGAGAAGGCTTGAGCGAAGCTAGCGCGACAATACAGAGCTATACTTACAGGTTGTGGCGGAGAGAGTTGTTAAGCATCTTGACTGACTGAACAGAAAATCAAAATTTGATAAAGTTAAAGTGTCACGATTTTCTAGTTTTTGGCTTTTTCACCCTTGGTCACTCTTTTCGGCGGCATGATCACAAAAAAGCCGTCGTCTAAGTCCGTTTTATCCGTGTACCGCGAAGCAAGGAAAGGGCAATGTGTTTAACAGTCTATATATGCATGTGGTTATGTATAGATGTTCCACCATAGCGTTGCCTCTATTGGTCCGATTTTGACAAGCAATGTATCAATTGATTCGTCTTCAGGTATAGACTGGCATGGGCTATATATTTTACCCGATTACGGCGAAGAATGGAACGGTTATGTGTTCAAACTAAAAACTTGGTCCTATTTTGACAAGCGAGTTATAAATCGTCTTCATTATAGAGTGTCATAGGCTATTTTTACCCGACTACGGTGAAGCAAAGGAAGTTCTCGAGTTATGTGCTCAAACTAAAATATTGGTCTTCATCGCAAGAGTGTATTTAGGCTACATTTTACCCGAGCGATCAACTTTAATATTTAGGTAAAATTATTTCATTGAAAGCTGAAAATACCATGTGTGGTATACACATGGTTTTAGAATCTTAATGAAATGGACAAATTTATTGTGACTTGGTCACACAGGTCACCTTACATTATTTTACAACACGTTCGCTCAAACTTTTCGGTTTCTTTTTTCGTGTAACTATTTTTAAATTAAAAGCTTTTATTTTACTTTACTTGTATGTATGTATCTATGTATGTACGTATGTCCACATAGCTCTCAGAGTTTGCAAGTTGAAGTGGCAATGGGCAGGCCATGTTAAAATGTTTAATTTATATGTTAATTTACTATATTTTTTATAAGTGTTACAATTTTTTTTATAAGTGTTGAATAAACGATTTTTCTTTCTTTATTTCTTTTCCATATAGTTCCCAGAACCGACAACCGTTGGGGAATAAAGATTCTCGAATGGCGACCACGAACAAGCAAGCGAAGTGTCGGGGGACCCCCACACGAAGGACCGACGACATTGTGGCCATCGCAGGAAGTCGATGGATTGGTGGTGGCACAAGATCGCTCGTCATGGCGCTCTTTGGGGGAGGCTTATGTTCAGCAGGGGACTTCTAAAGTTTGACATGATGATGATGATGATGATGATGTATGTCCTGGAATTTTGGAATAAATATTTCACCCTCTTCTACTGAAGCTCTCGGGCTGAAATTTGCACACACGTTTGGTTCTCATGACACTGCACGATTACTTAAAATGCCGCCATTTTTAATCCAATATGGCGAATGTTACAAAAAGCTGATACATCATTTCTACAGCAACCCCTATGGGTTGCTGTAGAAATTATTGATATGTGTATCAAAAATGAAAGGGCTTCATGAGTAAAACAATAAGTAAAGTGAAGTTATTCTAAATTCAATATGGCGGACGTAACAAAATGGCGATTTGTAATTTCCATAAAGACCGCTATGATATGGGTATCAAATGAAAGAGCTTGATGAGCGACATTACATAGCTGTTGCATAAAAAGTTTATTTTATGTTATATTGTAAAATTTGAATTAAAACTAAGCTGTGATCATCGAAAAGAGTGACCAAGGGTGTAACTACATATGAAAATAAAAAAATGCACAAAAACATGAAAACCCATGTCACTTTTACTAAACCAAAGTGTGATTTTCTGATCAGTCATGACGTCAAAATGAAAGCTTGCCAAACATTTAGTGTTATAGAGTTCTTCTTAGGTTTCATCGTCGCCATTACCGAGTTCCGATTACAATAGGTAAGTTTGCATTTTAACTGTATTGCTTCTCAAATAAATAAATGTTGATATCCGCTATTGAACCTAAAATTCGCAAAGCCCTCAGAAACTCATTAACATTCTACAAGCACTAAAACTAAATGCGTACTCCGACACATACTACGAGTATGTACCAAGTACGAACGAGTATGCGAATACCCGTAAAGTAAAAGCCTATGAGCGTATTCAGCCCACATTAGACACGTAATTAGGTACTACGCACGCTCTAGTGTTGACTCACGAAAATTGAAAGCGTGGAGGAATTTACGTAATCTAAACATTTTTTTTCCACGTCCCTAAGACTATTTGCTTCACGTAATTCAAGGGCTCGTTTTTTTTTCGTGACGCATTTGGTTTGATTAAATTTTGGTGGAAAGTCTGGGTCTCGTGTTTGTTTTCTTTGAATTTTGGCGAATCTGACTTAGGTAAGTAAATTCAGTGATTTTTAACCGTTTGAAGATCCCTAATTTTTTTATTGTTTAAGGTAACCAAAAGCAGAATTCGTACTTGTTAAGAACTTTTATCTTAATGAAATACCTTAAGTTTTAGCCTAGCATCATCTGACATTTAATTTGATTTTTAATGAAATAAAATTTCTTTTCTCCAACCTAAAATTCAATGTAAGTTGATTTATACTCAGCCTCTTTTCTCAAGTTATTACGCAGGGTAGTGTTATTCATACCTAAAATAGGTCAGCCATTTCACATTTCGTCATAGACTCGCACCCTGTTGACATTCCAGATCTACGTAATGATATCCGAAGCTGCCGTCTCATTAACTTGATTATGTTCCTACCTTCTCTCGAAACCAGAAGCACTAGAAAAAAACTCAATTTCAACACGAAAAAATCTACCTTATCGGCATAATCCTAAGATTATTTTTCGGCTGATTGTGGGGTGTAATTTTGTATGTCCCGCCGGTATAGTTATGACTTATGAGAGAAAAATTGAAGAGGGCGAGAGCAGGGGTTTGTCTCGAAAGGGTGACGTAATGCCCTAGTGTTTGGTTACCCGATATCTGAAATTGTGGATTGCGTATTTTCCATTTGCTTGGTTCTGTTGAATGTATTGGAAAATTTATGACTATCTTGTATCTTTCTTATCCACTTGTATCCACTTAAGTTCACGCCTTTCTGTCCCGTAGTGCAGTTTTATGAAGCGTATGCTTAAATTATCTTATATTATTTTTATATTATGTGTGTGGCTTTGCTCGCGTGGTCATTTTATTTCATAGTAGCCGATACGTGTTATTCCAGGACCAAAAGTACCTTTAAAGTACAACAACAATTCTTCAAAATTCCTTCATCCGTAAATAATATTTTTATCGATTGCTCGGCTTCTACTCATCGGATTGAAATACCTAGTATCCCAGTTTTTAAGTTCAACCTTAAGCTATCCAACCGCATTGCAATCGGTCCAGAAGATTTTACGTGATGCGCGAACAAACATACGGACAAACAGAAATAAAATATTTAAAAAAATCAGCCCGTGTCAGTCCACTGCTGGACATAGTCCTCTTCCAAATCACGCCACTGAACCTGATCTTCGGCTCTTCGATTCCAACTGCTGCCAGCCACTTTGCGTATATCGTCGCTCCACCTAGCTGGAGGGCGCTCTATACTACGTTTAACGAGCCGCGGTCTCCACTCAAGAACACGTCTACCCCAACAGCTTTAAGTCATTCGATAGATATGACCAGCCCACTGCCACTTCTGCTTACTAATTCTAATAGGTAATTACGAAATGGGGATATTCCAAAAATTACGAATTACTACTAACCCTGGCAATATTGTTTGCTCTGGCAACATAAAACTAGATGCCATCTTATTTTTTATCCTTGCGTAATTTACTTTAGCTAGCTTGTGATCAATGTGCGAGTGCAAATCCATTTTTCGTTGGAAACGTTTTTTTTTCATCTTTTTGTGGGTTATCGGAATTACCCCGCATTCTATATCTCAGGAGTTTGATAAGTAATCTTATTAATTGTACTAATTAACGATAGATAATTGGTTTTGGTGCTTTATTATGTAAGTTAGGATGCGCAGCTATCGTTTTAATGTTTCTTTCGGAAATACCACACAGGGTTTATTCCGAATGAAAACTACCTTTCCATAGTAGTTTCCAGAGGTTTACCACTGGACGTTTTGTGGGGATATTCCAAAAATCAGAGTGATCAAATGTGTGTTCTGGCTGTACTATAAAACATATCAGATAGTTTTTTTATAGAGAAGGATATTTAAACTTTAAGTATAAACTCAAACAGATAAATTTACAGTTTCATTCGGAATTACCCTTGGTATTTCGAAATTACACCTGTACAAAAAAATAACAAGTTTTAAAATGACTGTATTGACGGAACGCAATTACATATATCTATATAGTTTATCGCAACAGTAGAAATATAAATTTCAACAAACACAGAGATTATTAAAAAACATTTCAAAATTTAAGCATCATATCAATTTTTTTATATTTTGAAATTATCCCAAAGCACCTTACCATATTTTTTTATTATCTTCTTTGTACATTTGTTGTACGTTTGTTGTTTTGTCTTTTTTGTCTTCTTTGTTTTTTTTTTATTATCTTTTTTGTTCTTTGTTCTTTGTTTTGTTTTTTTTGTTTTGTTTGTTTTTTGTTTTTTGGTATTTACTGCTTTATTATAAAGTACTAGTTTTCCCGCCCACGACTTTGTACGCGCGGACTACTGTTTATCGTAAAATAATCGTTTCCTTTTCTGAAGTCGATTAAAAAGCATCCTATTTTCTTCTAGGATATTAAAAACCAATGCAAAAGTAGGTATAGCACCAATGCTGTTGATGTTTTTTGACTGACTTGTTATTTTGTTTCCATGGCAACCACAGACCATTCTGGGATGGCAACCGTTCCTTACAGTGAGTAATCAACATTTTCCAGTTTTTTCGTGGAAACTTACAATTTTCCGGCATAAAAAGTATCCTATGTTTTATTCCAGGGTATAAGCTATCTTAATTCTAAATTTCATCAAAATCCGTCCAGCCGTTGTCGCATGAAAGCTCCCAAATAAACAAACAAACAACATTTCACTTTATATATTGGTATGGATAGATAGGTCAGATTCGTAGCTATATAACAGTAACCCCCCGTGAACAACGGACTATATTACTGCAAATAGAACTTCGATTACAATTTCTGTAAGGCCACGTAATGTTTTCTCACTTAGGATCTACCATGATCTATCTTCCAGTGACAGTGTCAGCAAGCTTTGACAAAATAACGAGCCCGTCGTATTTTATGTTATCTAAACTAATATTAAACACAGGAAAGATTAGTTTATGTTTAGTATATGTTTGTTTGTAATGGATAAACTGAAAAAATACTGAACCGATTTAAAAAAATCTTTCACATATTATCAGCGAGTAACATGGGCGGCATTTTATTTTTCAATAAATTAGAAATCTCTATGTGACAATGACATGTGTGCGTGGAAACGAAATAATAACAAGTCTGTCAAGTACGTGACTAATAATGAAGTTGTCAGTGGTCAAAGAGCACCAAGATCGTTGCTGTCAAAGATTTGAATTACATTTACTGGCGTTTTTATTTTTAGAAATAGCGACTTATATAATAATGCTTAAAGTAAGAAAAATGCCGCGGTGTGAGCGCTCGCCGAGCGAAGCCGGGGCGAGTCACTTGTTTTGAATAAGTGTGTTGTCAATGTCATTCTATTGTTGCTAGATAGTTAATAATTAAGCAATGTCTTCTTATTTTAAGGCATAGTTACCATTCACGCTGCTAACTATTTTATTTAGTGATCTCTCAGTAAATAAAAAAGTAAGCAGCGTGAAAACGCTAGCCTGTCTTAATAAAAAACTTTTTCAAGATTGATGCTTCTGTATATGATGGTAATTAAGATTATATTGGGGCGCTGACTCGCAAATTTGACATGGAGCCCTTAATTTCTCCGCAATTTAGAGGGCTCATAAAAATATGATGTTTCAGTTAGCTGAGGGTTACTTATGTTACTTCAGGTATGATAGCGTGAGGGGGAAGGATGAGAAATATATTTAAAATTTGTCATACAACTAGGTTTTAAAAATGCAAATGTCAAATGTAACTGGGTCTGGAAAAAATTAAGAAGTATTCTGATGTTTCATGTTTCAAAATAAGGTGTTAATAAATATGGAATCTTTTGAAAATAAGTACTGTATAATATATAAGTACAATATAGAGACCAAGTTATGATACTTTTTATCCCTAAAATGGTAATTTTCCACGGGAAATCTGGAAAATGACGATTACTCGCTGTAAGGAACCGTTGCCATGGAAACGAAATAATAACAAGTCTGTCAAAAAGCATCAAGAGCGTTGTCTTCTAGGATATTAAAAACGTTTGCATTGGTTTTTAATATCTTAGAAAAAAAGGATGCTTTTTACACGATTGCCCAAAAAAGGAGTGTATTGCTTTCAGCATTCATGCATGTTTGTATGTGTTAATCTATGGTACATTTATATTTTTATAGTTGGTACCTAAGTTTGTTTGGTATTATTAGGTTGGCGGCACATTTTAAATATATTGTGTTTGCTGTCTGCCTTGTGTCACAAAATGGTGTAGTATAATTTATTCCGTGTAAATTAATTTATCTGAAATATAGTTATTACTTAAAGTCGATTATCCTTTGGAATTTAATTTGTCAGTATGTATGTGAGTTTTTTTATTCCACTATGACTTTTAAATGCTTGAACAGATTTAGATGTACGGGGTATCGTTAGAATCCTTACCTCCCTTGAGTAACATAGGCTATAAAAAATTCTACCAAATGAAGTAAAAATTCCTCAAAGTCCGTAGTGTTGCGTGATACTTCATGTTCCCGTCTAAGTTGCCAAGGAAGAATTCCCGACAAAGTCGTTGCTGAGGTCAATGTCCTTAGTTATAAACTGTGCCGAGACCTTTCCCTGACATCGCACAACATTATGAGGTAATATTTCTTGTGTCCTGGTCTATTGTACAGCTTTGTTGTATTGTAATGTTGCGTGAAATGTCGCAAAAATGCTTTCTCTCGTAAAAATATCACGTTCTGGAGCCAGACATTTATTATAGTAGATAAGAATAAAATTTGAAAAAAGTTGAGAAGGTCCTATTTGGGTGGGAAACACATTTTGAGTTATGTTATAATAGCGGCTGAATGGCTAAAACTAAACCAAACTAAAGCCCGCGTGGTAATTTTTGTGGGATATAAGGATCTTATCTTCATTAGCCTATATATGTTCACTGCTGGACGTAGGCCTCTCCTAATGCACGCCACTGGGCTCGGTCTTCAGGTCTCCTCATCTATTTTCTCCCTACCGCTTTTCGCAGGTCATCACTTCACGTGGGCACAGGGCGTCCTACACTACGTTTGCCTAAACGTAGTCTCCAACTCGTGGAACTCGTCTACCCCAACGGTTATCGATTCTTCGGGAAATTTGTCCAGCCCACTGCCACTTTAGCTTGCTTAGGATCTTATGTATTGTGTTTTTCCAAAACCAAAGTACCATTATACCAAATTTCATAAACCTTCGTTCATACGTCAAATAGTTTTTTACCGACTGCTCAGCTTTTACTTTTTGGATTGAGATACCAAGTACACCAGTTTTTAAGATAAAACGTAAACTATCTAACAGTGAAAATCGTTTCACGACCGGTCCAGTAGTTTTTACGTGATGCGCGAACAGACAAACAGACACACCATTAAAAAAAGTAATATTCTTGTTCAGTTGATTATTGTAAGTCCCCTCGACTACTTTTTTTCATTATCTTCATTGTACAGACTTTTTGTTACTTACTGTTTTATTATATGTATAGATAGATAATAGTTTCATTGCCTTTCCAATAAAACTATCTCCACGTACCAAAATACCATATTTGTTCCATCTCATTAGTCGTGTTCTGTTCTCAATCTCGTATCTAAACAAGACGCATGTTGGTGACATATGACGTCATGAGAGTTCTCTATTTCGAGAGTACAAATTGCGGAGATAGAACCAATTTTGTTTTGATTGTGTTTGTTTAACATGAGAATAAATTATAGTAATTGGTAATGTTATGGTTGCGGTTGTTTAATAGTATTTTATGCAACTGTCATATAGTTGGGGCTATTAAAACACGATAATAGTATCACACGAGTGTTAATACCTAATTATATGCAGTTGCATACACTAATTTATCTTCACTCATGCAATATCTATCTATACCTATAATAAAGCAATAAGAACGAAAAAGTCTATACAAAGAAGATAATAAAAAAATAGTCATACGGTAATTAAAATATGCTACTGAACATGAATATAACATTTTTTAAATCGTGTCTATCGATCTGTATGTTTGTTCGCTCATCACGTAAAAACTACTGGACCGATCGCGATGCGGTTTTCGCAGTTGGTAAAAACTGGTGTACTTGGTATCAATCTAATGAGTAGAATTTGAGCAATCGATAAAATACCATTTGATATCTGAACAATGACTTCGGTACTTTTGGTTCTGGAATATCACAGGATTATTGTATCCCAAAAAAATATACCAAAGCCGCGGGCACATACTATAATATTCTCCACAAAAGCCACTAAACAAGAATTGAATTAAATAACTTATGTATGTATGGCAATCTTTTGAAGGTATGTAGTATTTTAATTTTTTTCACTGTTGGATAGCTTAGGGTTTGACTTAAAAACTGGGATACTTGGTATCTTAATCCGATGATTAGATGCCGAGAAATTGATTAAAACTATTTGACAGGTGAACAAATTTTGAAGATGTGTAGTATATTGTACTTTATAGATACTTTTGGTCCTGGAATAACACGACAACTTTTAATAAAAGTGACCACGCGGGCAAAGCCGCGGATACAGCTAGTTATTAAATATAACAAAGGTAACCATTTAATTATAATAGTTAATAACATTTTGTTAACGAAGAAGCCCTAAACTTGTCTCATAAGTACTGAATGTAGGCACCAAGCATAACTTTATCTGAAAATTATTTTATTTTCCATCTTCCACTTCAAAGATTCCTTGTAAGTTTTGTCGTATATTTTCCTTGACTTATTTGGGAGTAGATCAAAGGTCATTTTTGTTGCCACGTCGAGGATATATAATGGCGTCAAATCTTCACCTGTATCACTACTATCCATTTTTTTTAAACCCAAAATCTATGACACATATTATAATAGCATATTACGATACAAGTGAGCCAAGTTGGTCATTATACTCGAGGCAGATTATTCGCGCGAGCTGTATCAATTTGCATTGAATGTAATAGTAGATTACTGCATCGAGCGGAAAGTGACTGCTGGCTCCAACGAGTGTTAGATTGGAGCCCGAGCTTTAGCGAGGGCTCTAAAAACTCGAGTGCAGCAAGAAGTCACTTGAGCGAGTGTCAATAATCTAGTATTACATTCAATGCAAATTGATACGGCGAGCGTGATAAGGGAGCCGTGTGTGTAATGATCAATGCACACGCGTTTCATACGACGTTTGTCAACACACTTGCGAGGAAAAAAACAGACTTGTATTTTTATTAACTTTTTATTACTGAAACATTTAGTGAAAGTACAATCCTCAAAAAGATACCGAACAGTTTTTGTTGACATTTCTCTCTAGACTTTGCTAGCAACAGGCTATCACTCACGATTCGTGCCTCGATTAGTATTTCCGGCGGGGTCAAATCTACGTATTGATCTTCTTCCCTACGTGAAGTCGACATTGCTGATAATAATTAACCACACGTTAACAAATATCTATGGAAAATAGCGCGCTGATTTTGGATTTCTCGCGCGCCGCGCTAGCGATGCGCGCGCATGTGTAAATATAGGCACTGGCAAAAACGCCATACAGCCTTCATAAAAATATAATAAAACGAAAATAATGCTTTGAATACGCAAATTAAGATAAATAATGTAGTGAAAAATACATATTTTGATGAAATTATGATAATTTTGATGATTGATTTATCATATATTTAACCTAAAATAGTTTATTTATTCACAAAAATGTTCATTGTTTTAGACATAAAAACTTTTTGCGGAGATTGAAAAAATAATTGTAAGGTGAAAAGCACTATTGTGTAATAAACTGAATTAAGAACCTAAATACGTTGCCATAAGAGTCACTTTACGAGCAAGTGTGTTGAAAACACATAAATTACTCTTGAAAAAAATATGTTTTACGGCGGCAAATATACATCCATCCATTCTGCACGCGCTGCCATAGACAATAAACGGCCACACAGAATTAAAACTTCCCTTGTCGGGCCAAAAACTGTACTATTATGGAAAAAATAGCCCAAATCCTTGTTGATCGGAGTCATAACTGTTCTATAATGATAAAAAAAAAAAAATGTTATTTAGTTCAAAACTTAGTGTAATATTAAATAATAAAAAATAGAGACGTGCCGTGGGTAAAGTATGTCATTATGCCACCATTTTTGAGTTTATAATCCATATTTTACAATATGAGTGTAGATAAAACGCTTTTGTATAGGAAAAATAACATGCAAATTTAATTTTAATTGCAGTGCAAATTTAACAGTGTCTTCTACGTCTACATGATCCTAAGCCAATTACGATCCTAATTCCCGGGGTCTAAGCTTTTCTCTTAGAGAGATTATAGATTTTCACCACACTAACAAACACCAACCTTCAGTCAATTAGAAGTTTCTTGGACTTGTCGAGATTCTTAGCTTTGATTTTCTGCTTTTAGAGATGGGAAATATGCAAATAACATAATATTAGACTAATTGGTGCAGAGCCGAGGTTTGAACTGGGTGCCTTCGGACCGTTTCACAATGTACTGATAGACAACACACATAACTCTAAACATATGTTTATTGGATATTTTCCAGCCCAAGATTGTTCAATCAAATTGCTATCTATCCAATGAAACAACCACGAAAGATTTACTATCGCCCTACCGTTATTCTACTATCGTTACAGAATGTTTTATGGACTTTCATTCACAAAGATCCCCTCATTACCCGACTACGGCGAAGCAAGGGAAGAGTGACGAGTTTAACAGTCTATGTATGTGGAACATCACTCCTATTGGTCCGATTTTGACAAGCGAGATATCAATCGATTTGTCTTCAGGTATAGAGTGTCATAGGCTATTTTTTCATCTGACTACGGCAACGCGATGGAAGTGTAATGTGTTCAAACTAAAAGCTTGGTCTGATTTTCACAAGCGAGGTATTAATCTATTCGTCTTCATTTACAGAGTGTCATAGGCTATTATTTTTACCCGATTAGGGCGAACGGCTATGTGATCAAACTAAAAACTTGGTCCGACTTTGAGAAGCGAGGTATTAATCGATTCGTCTTAATTTATAGAGTGTCATAGGTTATGACCTATGGCTATTATTTTTACCCGACTAAGGCCAAGGGTTGTGATCAAACTAAAAACTTGGTCCGATTTTGACAAGCACAAGTTTATGTGTGTGTACTTTTTACACTATTAAAATTTATTTTCTATTTTTTAGTTTGGTTTTCTATATAAAGCGTGTTTTTTAGTTTTTTAAACTATTATTTATTTTTACCCGACTAGTGCGAAGGGCTATGTTATCAAACTAAAAACTTGGTCCGATTTTGACAAGCGAGGTATTAATCGATTCGTCTTCTTTTATAGAGTGTCATAGGCTATTATTTTTACCTGATTAGGGCGAACGGCTATGTGATCAAACTAAAAACTTGGTCTGACTTTGAGAAGCGAGGTATTAATCGATTCGTCTTAATTTATAGAGTGTCATAGGTTATGACCTATGGCTATTATTTTTACCCGACTAGGGCCAAGGGTTGTGATCAAACTAAAGACTTGGTCCGATTTTGACAAGCACAAGTTTATGTGTGTGTACTTTTTACACTATTAAAATTTATTTTCTATTTTTTGTTTGGTTTTCTATATAAAGCGTGTTTTTTACTTTTTTTAAATTATTGTTTATTTTTACCCGACTAGGGCGAAGGGCTATGTTATCAAACTAAAAACTTAGTCCGATTTTGACAAGCGAGGTATTAATCGATTTGTCTTCATTTATAGAGTGTCACAGGCTATTATTTTTATATGCTTTATATTAGCTACACTTGTATGTTTGTAACCGACTCCTTTGGACGCTATTTTGACCCACTTTAAACGGTCAGATTTCATTCAAATTTTGCACACCTGTCAAAGACCGATGACAATGCAATAATTCGAAAAAAAACGCTCGTATAAATAAACCAAACTAAAAAGTAGAAAATAAATGATAGTTTAAAAAAAGTAAAAAACACGCTTTATATAGCAAACCAAACTAAAAAATAGAAAATAAATTTTAATAGAGTAAATAAGAAAAAAAATGTTTGATTTAAAAAAAAGCGTGGGGTGCTTTTTAAGATATTATCGAAATGATAATCCTTCTTCTCATATCTGTCAATGAAATATTTATAACTATTGACCCATGCACCCCACGATTTTTTTGAATTTAAACATTTTTTTCTTATTTACACTATTAAAATTTATTTTCCATTTTTTAGTTTGGTTTTCTATATAAAGCGTGTTTTTTAGTTTTTTTAAACTATTATTTATTACCCGACTAGGGCGAAGGGTTATGTGATCAATCTAAACACTTGGTCCGATTTTGTCAAGCGAGGTATCAACCTATTCGTCTTCATCGCAAATGTATCATAGGCAATTTGATACATAGGGTTCATAGGGTTTTAATTTTTGAACTTGAGTCTCTAGACCATTTTTCGATTGAATAATACATACTGAACTGAAAGGTTATACTGATTATTAAACACTAAAAAGAAACTTGTGAGGTAAGAATAGCCCTAAATAAACAGGGACTGATAAACACATGCAAACAATCTCGTAAAGCTGCGCCTACGCACGTTAGTAGCCGTTGATTGGCTGGACAATAAACCGCCTACCACAAACATGCTAAGACCACGCCCTCAAATCGTTGGCGTGTGTTGACAAGGTGACCCTGGCTTGGCGCCAGGTATGGCGCCATATGATGGTCTACTGTTAGAAAGGTTAAGAGCCGGTAAATTTCAAGAAAGATAAAGCTGTTATTTTAAATGTTTGTTTTCAATGGTGTGACTATAATTCATAAACATGTTATTATCTACACTAATTGACCGAGCAAGCGCGAAGCGCGAGCGGAGCATCTCTGTTTCAGCTTCGGCAAAAATTCTTTTGTATATCCGGATGTCTGTCCGAATCCGGGCAGACGTTCTCTACGGGTCGTATTTCTCAACCGATCTAGAGGAAACTTGGTATACAGGTTAAGCAATAATTTTTTTGTCGTCATTGATTTTTACTTCCCCCAAAAAAAAGGGTAAAAAGGGGATACTGAATATGTCCGCCATATTAAATTCGATTTCGATGGTTCTTTTTTTATTTCAAAGGTAGTAAACTCAAAGTTAGTCTCATAAAAAAATGTGATGTGAAGATGTGATGAGGATCTTCGGCGTGATGAGCAGAATAGCTCCTCAAAATGCAGTAAATTTCTCACTTTTAGGTTTGTACCAGTGGAATCAGCCCTTTACTTACTAGGTAAGGATTGATGGAGCACCTTGGTTATTAATGTTAGTGTTACAATAAGGTAACTAAATTGTGCTACTGTGCACCGCTAGATTGTTTGCAAAAACTTTACTGCGCGCGAGGTTTACAGCTCACAGAGCCACTAGTATTATAAATGGGAAAGATTTGATTGCTTGTTTGTTTTTTTGTTTGTAATGGATAAACTCAATAAATAATGAACCGATTTAAAAAATCTTTCACCTATAGAAAGCTGTATTATCAGCGAGTAACATGGGCAGCAATTTATTTTTCAACAAAATAAAGGTGCTTACGAAAATTGCAATAATGTAACCCAAGGTATAATACAGAACGGAATGACACGTTGCCATGGCAACGAAATAATGACTAATAATAAATAATACTAATAAGTCTGGCAAGTACGTGAGCAAGTTATTTATCTATTTATTTAATAAGCACAGCCACATCACACATATTAAAACACTCACAATATAACAACAATAATATGCTATGCTGAAATGAGTGTCAATTTATTATAATAAGTAATAATGTCAAAAAACACCACAATTGTAGCGGCCAAAGATTTTGAATTACGCTTACTGCCGTATTCTTTATCCGACTGTAGGGAGGGTTATATTTTTCCTATTTTGAAGAAATATAGTATTTGTACTTTATATACTTTTGGTCCTGGAACAACACGTATGGAAAAACCACGCGGGCAAAGCCGCGGGCACACCTAGTGTGTAAATATTACTATGTTCCAGTTACAAGGCAATCTTTCGAGCGAAATTACTGGGCATTTGACACTTGAATCCAATGTCTGAGGGTGAAGCCCTCTTCAGTGCAGTGCCGTTTAAGATTTTGCTATCTAAAGTATACTGCAACTGCAATTGATTTGGACAGTCCTTTTGTAAAGTATAAAAGAAACTTCAGTTACTCTTGAAACGTACTCATGTTACCTGTGCCGCCTGCAATAGGCACAATATATTGAAAACTCAAAATAAATCTGACACATGGTAAATAATATTAATCTGATGTAAATGCCAATTAATGGCCAATGAGTGACTATGACAATTTAAAAACATAAAAGAGCATCATTTCACGAGGCTGTCTACCGAAATGATGAGTTAACGATTAATGGTAAAGTAAGTCACATAATCTTATCTTAAAGACACCTATCCACACAACTAATTTCTTTGGTCCTTTTCATTCGAAGCTATTCGATTGTGGGATGCCCTATCTGTCGATATTAGACGCAAACCTTCACTCAACGTTTTTACATTTTATCGCACTAGCCGAGCTGCTTCGTCTCAATCTTGTTATTGTTATTTGTGTAGGTATATTAATATTTTTTAATTTTTTAATTGGTATGGATATATATATATATACCAATATATAAAAGTGAAACGTCTGTTTGTTTGTCTGTTTGGGGAGCTTTCATGCGATAATGGCTGGACGGATTTTGATGAAATTTGGAATGGAGATAGCTTATAAACTAGAATAAAACATAGGATACTTTTTATCCCGGAAAATTGATAGTTTCCGCGGGTAAAACGGGAAAATGTTGATTTCTCGCTGTAAGGAACGGTTGCCATGGAAACGAAATAATAATTTTGTCAAAAACAACTCGGTGGTAATAGCTGAAAATCAGTGTTTGCTCCTTGATCAATATTATTCGCTGAGCTATGACCCATTTGTTTTACTACAACACACACGTACTTTAGTTTTGTATAGTATCTCAGGTGTTTTGTGCATATGTCTGGTGCACGTGACGTGTACAAAATATCAATCATGTATAGAGAGATGTACCTATTATACCTTATTTAAATCTGCTTGCCTGTTGCATTTAATGTACTACGTGTGTGTTTTATAGGTTTAGTCGACATTGGACATTGGAAACAAATAAATCATTTATCTATATATCTATCTAAGAAGGTAAAATACTAAAATATTATATTTAAAATAAATCATTTATCTATATATCTATATAAGAAGGTAAAATACTAAAATATTATATTTATAATAATTAAAGATCTGTCATCATCTTTGTATGAGTTTAAAAAGTGACAAAGCTTCCGCCTTTACTATTACATTTCACAAGTACACAAACAAAACCGCGCAAAACCGTCGATCACGTTCCGCAAAACGTGTCAATAGAACAGACAAAGGAAGCTCTCGCAAATATTATAAAGAAGTTCGGAAGACGTGTGTCGTCAATACAACCGGGAGGGACCCTTACGTCCGTGGATTTGATATAATTATATTTGCAAAGGCTGTCAATAAAATGGCGGATGCTTAGACACGTGTGGGGGCTCGTGCAGGTTTTGTACATGTAGTCACGTTTTAGAATTTACAGGCAAGTGATCGAAGTGACGAGCGGGTTGTACACAAGATAGTAAACGTCGATAACAAATGCAGCGCGCTTCACCCAGACCATTGAATTGGGAATCGAACTGTATTTTTAGTTTCAGGTCGTACTAGAAAGTCAGAAAAAGGTTTTAATATGCAAATATTATCAAAGAACATCATGAAAGAAATTGGAAGGAAAATATATTAAATTGATCATAGTCGTTCAAATAATGATTCAAGAAATGTCAAGTATTGGGATTGACATTTTAAATTTTTGCACATTTTGTGGCCGTTATTCAATAACCGGTGCATATTTTGACAGATTTCATTTTAAAATATTCGCTGATCATCCACACCAATACATATATACATATATATATATATATATATATATATATAACGTTTGTTTGTCTGTTTGGGGAGTTTTAACGCGATAACGGCTTGACGGATTTTGATAAAATTTAGAATAGAGATAGCTTATATACCCTGGAATAAAACATATGATACTTTTTATCCCGGAAAAATTTAAGTTTCCACGGGAAAACTGGAAAATGTTGATTACTCGCTGTAAGGAACGATTGCCATGGATACAAAATAACAAGTCTGTCAAACACATCAAGAGCGTTGGTGCTGTACCTACTTTTGCATTGGTTTTTAATATCCTAGAAGAACATATGATGCTTTCTTTCGCGATAAACTGTAGTGTACGCGGACGAAGTCGCGGGCGGGGAAGCTAGTATCTTATAAGAAGCGAAATCCTTAGCGCCAATAACAGGAATGTCGACTATATTCTATGCCGTACTTTCTGATAGTCAGAGAAACTGTGGAATTATGAACCTTCTAACCAAGCATCCTTTATCTTTAACTACATCGACACATTCCAACATAGACTTATCAAATACTTACCCATACAGAATGTCACCAGTTTTTCAAGCAGTCTATACTGTCCAGCTAAAAAAAAACTCGTTGCTAAGCGGGATGTGTGTCGCCAGCATTGTCGCTGGCTGCCGTCCAGCACCTCACCTGTTGCACGGTGTCGCTGTCGGCACCAGGTAAACCATACTGATTATATCGCACATCGACTTTAGGTCTGTATCACCTCGTGGACATAAAAGGGATCGGATGAACTGGACCGACTGGAGTAATGCTGTAGGATAGATTATAAGACCATGGCTCAAAAGGCTTTACAAAGGTAGGAAACATGATATTAGTAAGCATACAAGTCATACAACGTACAACCACCTTTCGAGTATTTTGCAAATTAGATGCCTTCTTATGAGATAATTTTAATAAGTGACTGATAACTTTTAGAGCCATTATTTAACTAATCGTCAAACATAAGTTGATGAGTCGCAGTGCCATGAGTGAGTATCGCGATGAAAGGCTAAAAAAAGGGGCTAAAAAGGGCATTGAAGATTTTTCTTTGAAGGCTGGCATATCTCTTCGCGGGCCATTTGGGCCTTTCAGCCCGACCATCGCAGGCAAGCCCGTACGGCAACGAAGCGGTGGCTGTCCAAAAGATATTGGCCCGTTCACCATGTCGTTGTTTTTTCAAGTTTGCGGCGCACTATGATACAATATTATATGGGTACGGTATTATATGGGTACGTACGAACAAAATATATTCTGAAGTATAATGTTCTAAAAGGTCAAGTTACAGAGATAATTAAAGTAAAGGTAGCTATGAACACGAACGACTTGTGAACGGTTTGTGCAAAGCAAACCTGAAAAAAAAAACAAGATGGCGGACAAACTACTTCGAAGCCCTTTCAAATGTTAGTAGGTCAATGTAGGAATAAAAAGTTATTGCAGGCACTCGTATTTTTCCACAGACCAGTGTTTGGTAAGGTTAACTCATTAACTAGAGAAACCTAGAGTAATTTGTACACCGTAATCAGACCACCAGCACGGTGAGTGATGACATACCAAGAGTTGCTGGAAAACCGTCTCTGATTACAACACAGGATCAAAAGATGGGCGTTAAGGGAAAAGACTTATAACCAACAGTGGGCTGACAAAGGCTGTAAATCCATACCCATATATAAAATTGAAACGTTTTCGGTTTGTTTTTTTTTTCGGGGAGCTTTCACGCGATAACGGCTGGACGGATTTTGCTGCAATTTGGAATGGAGATAGCTTATACCCTGGAATAATACTTTTTATCCCGGAATATTGTAAGTTTTCACGGGAAAACTGGAAAATGTTGATTACTCGCTGTAAGGAACGATTGCCATGCAAACGAAATAACAAGTCAAGTTGGTGCTATACCTACTTTTGCATTGGTTTTTAATATCCTAGAAGAACATAGGATGCTTTTTTTCGCGATAAACAGTAGTCCGCGCGTCGTGGGCGGGAAAGATAGTAAAAAAAACATACGTTGTTAAAGGTAAAAAATCTAAAGTCCTTTAAAGTGAAAAATGCAACTTAAACCGATTTTCTCTTCCAGAATTCGGGTGCCCACGTGAGACGAATCAGCTTCATTTCTATCCTCAAACCTTTGGGTATTTCTATTTGCGCATCCACCAATTATAAAGTTATTGATATGCGAGAGGCACCTGATGTGGAAATTCTTTAAGTTTTGTGGGCTCAGGATATCCGTAAGGCTATTTTATTTAGAGGCGTTGGGTACTTACACCCTTCTTTAAATTAAAAAGGTGCACAAAAGCTGAGTTAGGATAAATATCTGTCATCGTCAGAACATATAATCAATATTTTGTGAAATTACTTACACTACATCCATTTGCAGTGCTTTCACGAAAACTCAATATGTCGGAAGGTTCGCGAGAAGACTCTTAACTTACTATTTTCATTTGATATTTCGACACTATTTCTTTAGGTTGTAATTTCATGAACGCACAAGACTCAGTACGTGGTTTCTCGGGAAGACTCTTCCATTCTAAAGTTGTCTGGATAAGATCGCTTTGAGCGATAAGAACGCCTATTGATGCATTTGCAATGTTTACTGAATAAATCTGTGTTTCCTGTGTTTACAGGAAACAGCTTTACAGTTTACAGCTCGAAAACATTCGTGGAAGGGTCAAGTTACAGAGATAATTAGGACGGGTTTATATATATACCTTTCGATTGTTTAAGTTACAAAAGGATAAGATAATTACAAATTTGTTTTTAATAGCCATTTCGTGGTGAAACTTAGAACTTTAAATAAAAAATTCACAATTAAATCCGTATAAAACATTTCGTGTAAATGCTGTTAACCGTTGAAGAGTTCCCTAATCAGGTCCCAACCCTGAGTGCAGCAGCCATGTCATGGTAAAACTTAAAACCGGCTATCATAATAAAATGCATACACAAAATTTCGTGTCTGTGCTGTTAACCGTTGAAGAATTCCTTTATCTGGAGCTAATCCTGGATGTCCATTCAGGACATGCTTACACTAAACTTATTTTTTGTCTATATTGCGTCTGGTTGTCGACATATTGTGAAAAAGAAAAATATCAAGTGGGATATGATTGAATAGGTATTTGAAAATCATATATAAGTTTATGTTATCATTTTTCATTTCGAATTACCATTTAGGATCTATTACGATTTAAAGTTTTGCCTCATTTTAGTTCTGTTCGCAGTCTGGTTTTGTAGAACTTTCGATTATGTCTTGTTACTTATCACCATGATCCAAATGTATCCACTTAGCTCACTCGTACTTATAAATCAAGAACTAAATAAATCAACTATATGTTTATAGCTGTCTCGGCTCTCCAGTGCGATTAGTTAAATCAACTGCGCTCTTAGCATTTGTGATGTATGGCATGTGATGAAGCGTTACGTTGTATTTGCTATGTTTAATTAATGCGCAGGTCCCGAGGATAACCGCCAAGGGTACGAATGTGTTGATATCATTGTAACAAGTATAATTGTAAAACTATTATAATTACATCGACCCAATTAGAGAAGATTACAAACAAAATTCACGTGGGCCAAATCGCTACTACTCTCGTTATCCCCGTTGTCTCTCTTTACTTGTACCAAATTACATCGTAATTTTGTTTGGCTTTAAAAAATCGGTGACGAATAGATTAGGCGTAATGAATTGGTGCCGGGACATAGATGCCGCCCGCATAGTGGCGGAAAGTTATTGCCGTCAGCTGTTGCGTCTGCGCAGTTTGGTGGTAGTATAGTTGCAGTATCTCAACTTGCTCTTATTGTGCAGGTGTGAAACGTTGACGGGTCTGATGGTTTTAAATAACACCAAGCAAAGATGCAATCTTTTCAATGTAATAACTTTTTTCTAAATAAAGTTCCTTATTTTATGGCAAGTACTGAAATTACTGGCAAGTTAACAAGCGGCAGCGGTTTTAATATTACGTTTAGCGGTTTTCATCTTGGGACGTAAATACTATCATTATAATAATGTATTATTTCTTTGTTACAGGTAAGAACAACACACATCTGGACATCTGTACTTTAATAATTATACCTTAGATCAATAATGTAACTATTTAATACTTTAAAATATATTAACGGTTACCAAGCGTTATCCAATATTTGAGATCCAACGACACCGAATACGATTCTCAGAACTGCACTAATGACTTGATGAGTAATGTGCAGATTTGACGTCGCTCCGTGTTTCAGGGGCACCATAAGCAGTTGGTGCTGGTTGCTAACAATTGACAGCAGTCGTAAAGCCACGTCAGAGGCCCTTGGGTACCCTGAGGAACTGACATCAGAAGATCACTACCTCATCTATACTAATATTATAAAGAGAAAAGATTTGTTTTTTTTTGTATGTTTGTTTGTTTATGTGTAATGGATAAACTCAAAAAATATTTCACCAATAGTAAGCTACATTATCAGTGAGTAACATATGAAATCTTAATTTTCAAAAAAAAATGAGTTCACTACGAAAATTGCAATAATGTAACCCAATGTATCAAATTTGCCTGTAAAATTCATTACTTGGCGTGCGCTGCGAATACTATTGATGATACATAAAATAATTTACTACATGATTATAGTACTCATCGTTTCCCACAAAAAAGTCCACGAGGCTATATGTGTAAATATTATAGTTAAGCCACAATAACAGTTTCTTGTTCAAATTAGTCGATCAAAGTTTTCTACAAATTAATACATATTTAGAGACACCCTTACCCGCTACCCATGCGATGCCGGGGCGAGTCACTAGTTCTACATACATATGCTAATACATTGTTAACATTAACAAGCGTGTAACTACCATAATAATTCCTGAAGACACGGCTGTTGTTGTAAACAGTTACGTTGTTAGTAGGAACTTGAGTTACTGTAACTATTTGTATATAATCAAAGAGCGGTTTTAACGGTCGGAATGAAATGTTAATTCATTGTAGTAGTTTAATGTATTTTTTATTTATTTATAAAGAATACGTGATCTAACGTGAGGTAAGTTGCTTTGCTTCACCTGATTTCTAAATAGTGTTAACAGCCTCGTGAATCGTTTAGTGGTTGCTTGTAATTTATTGTCACGGCGACTATGTTTTGATACTTCAGATACGCTTATTTGACATTATGACTATTAACTTAAGACTTATTAGTGAATGTATAGTATTCATGAAGTTAGATAATATCCATATGCTTCTTTTAAAACGTAAAAACATTCAAAGTTTCAAGGAACGCCGTAACCGCGGCTTTATTTGCGAATGCTACCAAATCAAATATCGTTATAATCGTTAATCCATTGATTACTATGTGGCTCTGTGAGCTGTAAACCTCTCGAGTCTACGTAAACATTTTTCAAAATGGCTGGTAAATATATATTTTTTACGTTTTCAATTCCCATATCTCCGCCATTTTGAAATATTTAGAAAAACTGAATGCACCAAAAAAAAACATATAAAACCTGCTCACAAAATTTCACGATAATCGGTTGAGAAATGCGACCTATAGAGGAGAACAGCCGCACATCCACCGGACATCCGAAAGCATTTTTGCCCAAGCTGAAACGGAGACGTTTCGCTCGAACTTCGCACTCGCTTGGTCAACTAAACTGTAGGTGACAAGACAGGCAGCAGTATTAAATCATAACTGTTATTCTAAGTACATTTTCTAGCCGCCTATTTTCCCTCTAATGGTGCATGCCTTTTGATCTATTCTCGTGGACAATTTCAAAGTAATAAAGCAATGTCGTGACAGTGTGATTGCTAAAGCATGTATTTGATTTTCAGCTTCTAAATTATTACTAGTACTATTTATTGAGACATAATAATATGTTTTGACAATAAGCACACACTTTGTCAGGGTAAAAGCCGGCTTAGCGCTTGCATGCGATTTTTAACCGTCTGCCCCCACGCGGTGACAGTTCGTGGGGGCAGACGGTAATACACTTACACCTATCGGCCTCCACGTGTAAAGATGAGGGTCATACTTATGCTTATCGGCCCCCATGTATGTAAAACGGGTGCCAATGGTAATACAATTATGGCTACCGGCCCCAACTCCCAATATTGCGTGCTACTACATACTAGTTGGTGGTCGGCTGAACTAATAATGAGAAAACCCAATAAGATCATAAGAAAATAACAATGCCAGCATGGTGGATGATGGCCCATATCCTTACTCACTTTAAAAGAATGTCAGTATCCCAGCAGTGGAAAGAAATAGTGAGTACTGTCATTATTACATATCGTAAAACATTATGTGAAATGCCAAAAGTTTTAAAGCCAATAAAAATGACTACCCGAAGCCAATTACCGTTTAAATCAAAATAAAATAGCTGCAGTTTCTGTGTGCTAGCTCCTCTCTAGACATAATTCAAAATTCCACATTTTAAAGTGTTGTGCATAGTTAATAACGACTAACTACATCAAGAGCTGTCACCAAAAATCTAGAACGAGACTGCCGACGGATAGATAAATTTTATTTACGTAACAATAAGTATTTATATTCAAGACGATGCCCTATTTGTGAACACGTGTTTGTTCTGTCACTGGTAATGACAGTAAAAAATATAATTCGCGCTACATTCGCAGGCAATCGGGTAATAGGTATGTTACAACCTACAAGCAAATATTTGTAGTTCAACACTAATTTGATCTACAAAACCAACAATAGGTATTTATATTTAAGACGATGCCTTGTTTATGAACACGTGTTTGTTCTGTCACTGGTTATGACAGTAAAAAATATAATTCGCGCTACATTCGCGGGCAATCGGGTGATAGGTATGTTACAACCCACAAGCAAATATTTGTTATTCAAGACTAATATTAAGTTCTTCAAAAATTTGCTTCCATTAAAATAAACCTTTACCTTATTGGTATATAAACTAACGTGAGCATGATTCATTATATATAGATATGTTACGACTGCCACTCACGATATATTTCGTCTAACAATTCGACCGGTGTTCGGACGTTAAAGACGTCCATCCTCAGGAGTTTGCGCAGCGAGGGCACGACGAAATAAATCGTGAGTGACAGTCGTAACATAAATATATATATATATATATATATATATATATATATATATATGTATATGTATATAACCTTAACCTTCACTTATTTTTATAGAAGCTTAAAGACGTAACGCTATAAATATTCGATCAGCTAAGTTATATGAGACCAAACCGCAAACTCGGTACCTGTAGAGCAAGTAAATATTCGAATTCATGATTAAGACTGCAAAAGTAAAGTCTTGTAAAATCAGACATCTATTTTGCGCGACTTGGATGACTGGCAGAAAATTTATAAAAAGTACTGTTTTAAAACAGTACTTTTTATTAATTTTAGCTTTTAAAAAGCCCCTATATTATAGTCTAAGTTGAGCTCAATGAGCCCAATCATGCTATTGTCTATGTATATATATAATATATATCTAAACCAGACAAAAGTTCAAAAATTTTACCCGACTATGGTCGGGAAAAAATAGCCACTATGTCACTTTTGCGATGAAGACGAATCGATTGATACCTCGCTTGTCAAAATCGAACCAAGCTTTTTGGTTAGAACACATAACCCTTCATTTGCTTCGCCGTAGTCGGGTAAAAAATAGCCAATGACACTCCATACCTGAAGACAAATAATACATAGACTCTTAAACTCATTACCCTTCCCTTGCTTTGCTGTAGTCAGGTAATAAAATAGAATCTTACAAAAATGAACTTGATAAATTATGAGGATGTCGTCCATTATTAGCTTGCAAGCTTTGGAATTTGCATAGACGTGAAGTTTACTAAAAACTTTAGATCGTTTACCCATTCGAGTGATACTAAAGCTTGTTGCAAAAATATCAGAATTTACTTAAAGAAAATGAAATAACTAGCTTAAAAGCTAAAAAAAACACGCTTGCCCTGCCAAAATAGAACTTATGCCAATAAATACTGCTGGAATGTGCTTATCAAGTGCTTAGAATGTGCCTGCAATTTGATATCCATATAAAAAATATATAAAAAATGTTTTTCGCATTTGAAAATGGAGCAATAGTTTGGCTCCATATTCAAATACGAAAAAAAATGTACTATATAGAATTCTTTGTAAAAAAAACCTATGTTACTCGTGGCGATGTAAGGGTTCTAACGATACCCCATACGTCTATTCAGGCATTTAAAAGTTATGGTGGAATAAAGATACTCACATATACATAACATTTATACAAAGATACATACAAACATACATGAATCCTAAAAACATTACACTTCTTTTTTTGGGCAGTCTTGTTAAAACTGGAAGCATTACCAAACACACAGCTATATAACATAAAGCACGTGTTCTTCGTAGCCCTAAAAATTAACCATGGATTGTTGCCATCTCCTAACTTTCTCCTGGCGTGGTGCCAAATGATCGATCCGGCTGGCTACCGGCCAGCCATCTGTGGGTACCAACGGAAAAGGATAACTATTTACGTGTTACAAGTAATTAAGCATTTCTCATTTGTGTGAATGTTGATTGGTGCTAGTGCTCTTAACTCTGAAGGGTATGCTATAGAGAAGTATGGGCGGTGCCTAGAAGCAGTGAAAATCAAGGTTAGCAAGTTTGCGATACCTTTGTGTGCGTACCTCGCTTTCCACTAGAGTTTGCTTGTTTGTGATTACGACTTATTTTTCAAATTTTTATTTTTATGCCACAATAGAAAAAAAAAAACATATTTTTTTAAACCTCTTGGATCACTGAGTGTTTAAGTGTGAATTTATCACAAACTTGCTGTGCCACGCGTATTCATTGATAAAAGGTATCCTTTATGTTACTCCAATATGTTTTGACGTGTTAGAGAATAAAGCCAATCTACCAAGAATTTCGCTTTCACTTTCCGGGATTAAAGTATTTTGTGTTTATCTATGTATTGTACATTGTACGGTACCATAGTTCAAAATTTCATCGAAATCTGTTAAGCCGTTTCAGATTTAAGTTTTTCCCGCGGGATTTTAATTTTTTCCAGGATAAAAAGAATTCTATTATTAAACTGTGCATAAAATTTAATCATAATCGGTTTAGTCGTTTTGATGTGAAAGCGAGTAAAACCAATCTACCAAGATTTTCCCCTCTGTATTCTTAACAAAGAAATTGAATGTAGTTTAGATTTAGAATTTAGAAACCATTTTAGAAACTGCGTGAAGCAGGCATGTTAATCACCCAGTTTATGCGTTATTTTTATACCACAGGTGCTCAAATTTCGTTTTAAAAAAAAGTAAACTTTAAAATTAAAAATTAAAACATTACTACTAAATATATTATGCAATGCGTGGTGGCGATGTGAAACATTCACGGTTATTCCTAGAGAAAGCAATTGGTTATTAATACATTTGTAGCCGTAGTACCTAATAATATGAACGAAAAAACTAACTTTCGTAATTAAAAAGAAAAATACACTAGGCTGCTATGCTATGTTTTTTTAAATATTTTTTCCTGAGTGGTCGTGGTGCCCCCCCACAAGTACCTGCGGGGTGGGGTTATCCTTTACTTACCGGACAACCTGTATAGTAAATTGGTACTTACCCTCCTGGTTTTTACTAGTTTCGACAAGAGTTGTGTCTCGAGAGTTTTTAGAGAAAAATAAAGATTGTTTTCTTAATTCTATAACGAAAGGGAAAAGTTACCATTGAATAAATAATGCAGTAGCATCGATACCCACAGAAAATCTAATAACAATAAATTTGCGAAAGTTTCTGCGTAAACTTAAGTTTGTGTTTGTGCAGTATCTGATATTTCATCTCAGTCGCCATACTGTAATTATTTGGAAATGAGCAGTCGGGTTTGGGAATGTTGTAAATTGAAAGCTAACGATCCTGTCTACTTAGACAAATGTTTCGGATATTTTACTGTTAGTTAGGGCGGGCGATTTCTACGGTCTGGTGTACGAAGCTGTCATTAGGGATTCGTCTCTTGAGTTAGCTAGTAGACTGTTTGTTTAGTTAAGCGTGAACCAAACCAAAATCTACACTCGAAAACTCGCCTACTCCAACCGTCGTCTGTTCATAGGGAAATGTGACCAGCCCACTGCCACTTCAGCTTGCTTATCCTCAGAGCGTTACTTTGGTTCTCTTTGTGTGTTGTTAATTTCGAATCTTGTCCTTTAGAGAAACTCCAAGCATAGTTCTCTCCAAGCTCGCTGAGCGACCATAAAGCTCATGTCATAAAGTGTTAATAAAGTTAAATATATGAAAGTTTTTCTCCCCATCAATCTATAACGTTCTAAAAGGCATTCTCACAAAGAGTCATTAATCAAAGATCTATTCTCTATTCAGATTAATCACTCCAATCTGAATCTAAATGTCAATAGACCGTACAAACAATACGTTTACGGTCTTAGAAAAGAACATACACCCGATTGGCTCCCTGCCATAGTTGTTACATCGAAACTCAGTATCCAGTCAGTTAGCATTAATATTCGTTCGTCGGATGCGCTTGCGCCAGTTTCGGCGTTACACCAAGTCTGTTTTGTGTTCGTTTATAAACGGTACATCGTTAATTAATATGTATGTCAGTAGATACTAGAAAAGTCGCAGTATGCTTGTATCAAGAAGAACGAATGAAAGAAACATCATTTATATGGAATACATACACGAATCTATCTTCTATCCATAACAATATATAAAAGTGAAACGTTGTCTGTTTGTTTGTTTGGGGAGCTTTCACGCGATAACGGCTAGACGGATTTTGATAAAATTTTGGAATGGAGATAGCTTGTACCCTAAAATAAAACATAGGATTTATTCTAGGGTACTTTTTATGTCAGAAAAAATGATAGTTTTCACGGGAAAACTGTAAAATGTTGATTAATCTCTGTAAGGAACGGTTGCCATGGAAATGAAATAACAAGTCTGTCAAAAAACTTCAAGAGCATTGGTGCTATACGTACTTTTGCATTAGTTTTCAATATCCTAGAAGAACATAGAATGCTTTTCTTCGTGATATACAGTAGTCCGCGCGGACGTAGTCACGGACGGGAAAGCTAGTACTTAAAATAAAGCAATTAATACGAAAAATTTTGTACAAAGAAGATAATTATACTATTGGTCTAGGGTACTTAAAATAAGCAAGAATAAAACATTTTTAAAAATTGTGTCTCTGTTTGGCTGTTTGTCTGTATGTGTACCGATGGCGATGCGGTTTTCACTGTTGGATAGCTTAGGGTTTGATATAAAAAATTGGGGTACTTGGTATCTTAATCCGATGATTAGATGCCAAGCAATCGATGAAAACTATTTGACGGCTGAACAAATTTTGAAGAAATGTAGTATAATATGTACTTTATAGGTACCTACTTTTTGTCCTGGAATAACACGTGTGGGTGGGCTACTTTTAAGTGAAATGACCATGCGGGCACAGCTAGTATAATATACATGTTTAGAAAGGAATTACCTATACTCGCGGTACCTGTGGTAACCAAAACTCAGTCCAAAAACCGGTTTATGCGCGCGCGCATGTACTGAGTCTTCCTGTCTGACATGGACATGTGTGTAATGTTTTTTTCTATACTTATATTTGTGTATTATGAAGAGTTTTTATTTTTGTATGTTTGTTTGTTTGTGTGTAATGGATAAACTCTAAATATACTTACCCGATAATAAATAATCTTTCACTTAAAGAAAGCTACATTATCAGCGAGTATCAAAGAAATAATTTATGTTTTAAAATAAGTGGTGTCTAAGAATATTGAAATACTGTAACTGTACTGTAATGAATCAAAAAAGGCGTCGTTATAATTTTGGTTCACTCGAACGTAACCATCTAGTTCGATTCCAACAAGGTACAAGGTAAGGTTCTAATTAATCGATTCGCATGAAACATGACATGCTAAAAATGTATGCGACTAATTGATTGAAAAAGAAAATAGATGTATTATTTTAGCATTTGCATAATTATAATCAACAAAGTCAACCAAATATACCATACCAAAAACTATTACATTATCGTCAACAAAAAGCGTCCAGAATCTCAATAACCCAGTCATTGTTCGAGAAAAAAACAAAAGTTTGAGGTAGGAACGTCGCGAAAAAACTGCTTGGAGCTCTATTCATGTCTGCCTCTTTCAATATTAATGGAAAAGTCTACATTTTGGTACACTGCTGAGAGTTTAAGATTTTAATTTGCAATACCAGCAAAAATATTATATACAGTGCTGGCACTTCACTTGGTCCTATTTGTCCAGTGTCCAGTGGAGTGGCAAAGGTCGCAACTATGAAGCCTGCGCAGTTGTGTCCTTTCGCAACATGTAACCATAAGGATTATTGAGTTTGGAAATAGAAAAGCACTGTCGAATCTCAATGGAAAATTATTTTCGAATCGCAATGGAAGAGCATGGACGATTCCCAATCAAGTTTCAGCCATTTTTACTTAAAACGGAGTAATATGCAGTTGTCTATGTACTTAAGGCAAACGGTTTGTGTTTATCTTTACAATATGAATGAAAATATTTACCCATGAAAAACTCAGGAAATGCTTTGCGGAAATGCATATGTAAAAGGATCGAAGAGAAAAATGTAACTTACTGTTTTTGGCGAAAATAATGTATACATATTTCCTCTTCCTTTTTTAGTCTAATTTTCGCTTGTATTAAATGGATGGCAATACTAGTAAAAAAGACATTTGTTGAGAGAATATCATAGTGTCTGAAAATGTAGTATTGTTTATTTCCCAAAACAAGTGAAATTATTATAAAAATACAAAAAATACTGACTGCGAACAAAATTATTGAATACGAGCTGACCGCCCGCAAAAATGTAATATTAAAAAGTTTGATTGTATGTATAAAGGCTGTCTGTGTGTTTGTGTATGTTCGTTACTTCTTCAGGCTTAAGCGGCTGAACGGATTTGGATGAAATTTGGTTCTGGGGTAGTTTATACCCTGGATTAACACATAGGCTACTTTTTATCTCGGAAAAATGTATGGTTCCTGAGAGACGTGTGAAACCGCAGGACACAGCTATTATTTATATAAATTTACTGTTTATTTTTTACTTACATGTTTTACTTTACTTTAATTGTTGTAATTGCATCATTAGACTATAGTATTAATAATCTAAAATTGAAAATTTTGTAAGAAGCTTAAAAGAAAATTATTATAACAATTATATATATTTCAAATGGTCTTTTAAAGTCTTGTATTTTGTTACCTCACTCGATAGGATTTGGTCATTTTTTGTTCCATCGGAAATACAATATGGCAGCTGTAAGCCGCCATATTAGTTTTCTTGACACTTCATATATCCTATAGCACTCTTGTTATCAAGACGAATCCTCATATATCAAAATCCATCCAGCCTTTTAGGTTGTAGGACGTGCCTAAGAAACGTGCAAACAAATAAACATACATACAATCCAAACACATAACCCTCCTCAGTCGGGTAAAAGTACATCAGAATAAATAAACAAGTAATAGTATTTTATGAAACGGTTGCTTATAGAGGGCTATTAAAACACGAGAGTGAGTTAAAAAACTCTCCTACGGCTCGTTTTTTAATAGTTGAATACCAACTTTGTTACAACTCGAGTGTTTTAATTCATAGTTATGTGACGTTTCATACACTATTTTATCTACAATCATGCAATAGGGACCTATTTTTAATGAAAAAATATTTTTTCGTAACATTTTTCTTGATTTTGCTGGTAAAAGCTCGTTCATCATGGTCGTTGCCGTTTTTGTGATGTCAGGTGGACTCAAATTCACCTCACGAACACTGCTGTCGGACAGTTTTAATTAGGATAAAACTTTTGATCAAAAAAAATACATTAAATTGGTTACATACTCATCATCATCACCATGTCAGCCTTTAGAAGTCCACTGCTGAACATAGGCCTCCCCCAAAGAGCGCCATGACGAGCGATCTTGTGCCACCTACATCCACCGACTTCCTGCGATGGCTACAATGTCGTCAGTCCATCGTGTGGGGGGTCTCCCCACACTTCGCTTGCTTGTTCGTGGTCGCCATTCGAGATCCTTTATTAACCAGTTGTTTTTTTATTATTATTTTTTATTTACCTTTATATATATTTTTTCTTTATTCCTTTTTTCCCGCTGGTTAGGTAATAATGTAAAGTAAATTATGGCGCCAAAATCCAGTCCACAGCGAATTCGCGCGCCTACGGTCTAACACACACCGCTATAGATAATAAATGGCGAAAACCATCGTAGTGTAGATTCAAACCGGTGCTTTTATGGAAAAAAAATATATTTTGTTTTAATATATATATATATATATTCTTATTACCGTGCGTAATGTATGTCATTATGCCACTTTTTTGAGCAAACAAAAAACATACAACTCTAACACATAACCCTCCTTAGTAGGGTAAAAAAACCTACATTTTGTAACTCAGCTGAAAGAAATAACACAGACTCGTAGACGTACCTCAAGGGTCACACAGTTCACAATTTAATCATTGAGATTACGAAACATTTGAACCGGAGGTTATTGAAGAATCTCAATCAAGTATGTCATTGTTCCTCAAAACAATAGTCGGTTCCAACGCCGGTACGAAACTATTTTACACCCTCACAACGACGCTTTTCAATATTATCGCCGAGAGGGTAGTTAAAGCGATCCTCTGGAAGCTATAAAATACAAAATGTTGGTTGTCGAGACATTGAATTTATATGTTACTAGCTTTCGCCCGCGACTACGTCCGCGCGGACTACAGTATATCGCGAATAAAAAATCTATGTTCTTGTAGGATATTAATAAGTTTATTTAAAAAAAAAAACTTTTACGACCTATTTTTTAATAAATGTTTTCTTTTATTTCATTTTCACTTTTTGTTTTTTTCGTTTTTTTTTTTTTTCACTTTTTACGTTTTTTTTATTGCTTCGTCATCGTATTGTGAGCTATCCTGAAAGTTTCAGCCGGATAGCTAATCTGCAAGTGCTCGAAATTTGAATTACAAGATTCCAGGTTGAAATACATAGATACATCGATACATACAAGTGAAGTTAAATAAAAAGCCTCTAAAAACCAATGCAAAAGTATAGCACCAACGCTCTTGATGTTTTTTGACAGACTTGTTATGTCGTTTCCATGGCAACCGTTCCTTACAGCGAGTAATCAACATTTTCCAGTTTTTCCATGGAAACTTATCATTTTCCGAGATAAAAAGTATCCCATGTTTTATTCCAGGGTATAAGCTACGTCCATTCCAAATGTCATCAAAGTAGAGCCGTTATCGCGTCAAAACTTCCCAAACAAACAGACAACGTTTCACTTTTATATATTGGTATGGATACTGAAATGGCATGGTCTGTTTTACACTGACATGACATAGTCTGTTATTATACTGACATAGTATGGTCACTGTCGCGGGAAATTAAGTAATATCTTATTATTAAAATGTTGGACAGTACTCTTGTGTAATATTTGTGCGTGTCGACTAATGAAGATGACCTTAAATTATAACTCATATTGCTTCATGATCAGCCTGTACTTGTCCACTGCTGGACATAGGCCTCTCCTAATGCGCGCCACTGAGCCTGATCTTCGGCTTACTCTAATCCCGATCTTCGGCTTCGACTCATTTTGTTTATCATGTATTTATTATTCGAATTAATACTTCTTACTTCTTCTACGCCGCCGTATTAAACGGCTCCAAATACTAACGAAAACTTGCGAAAAAAAAACATCTGCAAATGTCTGAATAAAAAAATAAAAAATTAAATTACATGAAAAATTGTACAATGAATTGCTTCCCAGTAATTACTTTAAATTAGTGCAAATTTTACCTCAGAATTTGACAACATTACAATTCCAATATAAATGTATTAACATTAGGTGTGAAATTTTATAGAACATATTATATATTTATATTATAACAATATCATTATCCAATTGGTTTAACAATATTATAATAAATATTAACAATAATATTAGAAATTAAAAATTAAAATATATTATTTTACATAGTTTAGCTATTTATTTAAATTATACCTAATCTTGTTTTTTTCTGAGAGGGTACATTGTGTTGTATTGTGTTAGAATTACAAACCACAGTATCAAGGACTCATAGCAATTCATTTAGGCTCAACAAGTACGTCGGCAAAAAATTCAGATGTGGTATTCAACACGTAATACCGAAAGGGGAGGAAAAGAGGGTGGGGGAGGCTTAACAATGAAGCACTGATGCAAACAGCGAGGAAGCAAAAACGCTTTGAACGACTGTCGATTGCAGGGAGGGTAAATACCACGTAGTCGCAGTATAGTGATGCAGACAGTTGTTGAACTCGCGAGTTTTTGAATCTTAATTGTTTTTTTTTTCACATCAATTAACGCTCAAAAGTAAACAAAGCATAACAGGTTCACACTAAATTACTTTGATCCTACAACTATATATTCCGCGTTGCAGCACGCACAGGGCTGAAGGGGCCGTGGCCTGCAGAGCGCGTCGTGATTTCGCAGCATAGGTAAACTCTAAACAAAAATGTAGCCATAATATATCTATTAACAATTATTTATTATTATTATTTTAACTATCGTTAAAAAGAAAATAAAATAATAACTAATTGCTTGCAAACTATATAAGTTTGCAAGCAATTAGTTATTATTTTATTATGTATTTCTTTAAAAGTTATATTTGATAACAATAATGCCACGATGATGTGCTGGATTCAAATGTTGATTTTCTATTAAGATTATGTACTGACTAATTCAGTCACGTAAGGGCTTGAAACAATGGGTGAGAGCATGGAACCGCTATGAAATGTGGGGCGACCGAGATGACTGCTGAAATAACCTAGGAGCTGCTGAGTTATAGATTTTGTGTAATATTTGAGGGCCGATGATTGAACTCCTTTTTAATCGACTTTACACATACTGACTTTACAACAAAGGACCTTCTCCTTACAAGTGTAAGGAGGAGGTCCTTTGTTCGACTTTATTTATGTATGTATGAAAAATCTTTTTTTGATTGAAAGAGTATTTTTGTACTACAGGTTGATCCCATATAAATTGTATCGAAATTGCATTCGTAGTTTTTTTTAGTTATTAGTTAATCCATTTGTAGTCACTTTTTTGTACCATGGTATTTGTATAGCACTGGCTGTATTTTGTGCTTGAACTGACTTTTTTATGATAGAAGGGCGAGCTGGTTCACGTTGTGGCGCCCCAACCCAGCCCATTACTTGTAGTGCATTGTAGTTATCACACATTACTTCTGAAATAAATATCCTTCGCGGCACTGCGCTGCGCTTGCCTCAAATGTATATATAATATTCATAAAAAAACATAAATTAAAATTGCAAAATATAACAATATCGCAAAAAAATAAATGCAAAACGAATGTGAATTGGAAAGCATTTCTGTCTGGATGACAGATAAATTAGTCTCCGCGCGCTTCAAATATTTGTATGAAATGTTTTGATTTGTTTCACGATTTATATAGACGTGCTTTTTATTTTTTCACTATTCTGAACCTTTCGGTAACGAAATGAATCGATCCATTGGATCTTACTACATGATTATAAGTATAGATACAGATAGATTGATATATAGGTAGATTACTGCTTTATTATAAGTATAGATAGATGCCTTGCACTTGTGTGAACGAGATATGAATCGACTGGCAGCTAAAGTTCTGGTTTCGTGCACAGAAGGTAAATATCTTAGTTATAGCGACATGTGTTGTGTGGTTTTAGTACATTTGGTATGTTTTGATCTTAGTTTTTATGTTATGTGGTTTCGAAGTAATAAGACCTACCTACTTTTCTCGAGTAAGAGATGTAAAGACTTGCAGTTCAGAAAACTTTAATGTACGTATTTATCGAAGCTTTAAGTATTTAAGTTAACTAGGTATTTAAGCAATGGTTTCAGTCGCAGCGTTTTTATGGCTTATTCCATAAATCCCCTTTGACTATCCCTTGCAAAGGGGATATTAATGTGTCCTACAATTTTATACATTCTAAGTTCTTAAGGTTTTTGGTAATAAATACATCGTTTAACATTAAACAAGCCTGTCAGCTTTATACGCGACATTGTAGTAGGAATACACTATTAAATACAGATTTCATTTCCTCAATGCATTCTATTTACACCATCCCACCCCTAATTCTCACTACTGTGCCCATTCATAAAAATGTCGCAAATAATCTTGACGTAACCTCCGACCGCTTAATTTGGTAGAAGAGCTATCAAAAGACGCAATTCGTTCCTTGATTCAGCAAATATTTAACATTTCCCCCCTGTTCTAAAATAGAATTGCTAATCAGAAATTGCTATCTTTACAAGAACCTTTCCGAAATTAATGACCGAGAATATTTTAAACAAAATTATTTCAGGTCCCAATTTGGCTACATCATCGTACAACTTACTTTCGAAGGGACTTAAAACTCTGAATGATTAATAACAAAAGGTTAACATTTTAATAGAAATGTTTAAAAGTAAAATGTAACAACTCAGCTATTGTATTTTTAATTTCGTCAAATATTTGGTTTTCTCGTTTTCAATCACAAAGTCGAAAAGTTACATTTTGCAAAAAAAAAGAGTCTTTATATTTCGTAGCTTTGTCTCTTGCAACTAAATTGGGTGTTCCGGTCTGATAAATCGGGAAAATGTCGGGACAAATTGGTCAAGTGCGGAGCGACGGGTGGTAAGTGGCTTTCAGCTGAAGAGACAGGAAATAGAAGGCCCTGCGTATGGAATATCTGCTGTGGCAGAAATATTCATGACGACACGGTGACGATGTGAAATAGCATAACTTTAGCTGTACGTAGCTCTTTGTGACGAAATCTCTGTGTACCAGGAAAGGCCTCTGCCAAACTAATTCTTATAAATGTAGTAGAAGAGGTCTGGTCTATGATTTATTTTTAAATCGGTCTAGTTTTTAACCCCCGAACTTCAACGAGAGGGGTGTTATAAGTTCAGGGTGTGTATGTTCACTGTGTGTACATACACACCCTGTCTTAGCTGTAATGGAGGGGGGGGGGATCCAATGCTAAATATTCCGTCCCCCATAGCACGCTACAACGAGCGTTTTCTAGCTAATGCATCCAACAGCTCCCCACAACTTCCACCAGGTCGTAGGTTCACCTCGTGGTGCCTGAGCTTAGCTTGTGCTGTCTCCCGGACATTGGTCATCATGCGAGAACCTCTATTCCCCAACGGATCTACTTTTAGAAGTAAGCAGTAAAAGTTTTTTCACTTCTCATGCTCGTTAAGTTCTTATATGCTGGGCGTAGGTGACATAAAACTGCACTTTATGCTCTAGTATGCATAAAAGTGTTTCCCTTCTCTAATTCTCCATGGTCGCCAACCCGAGCCTAATGTTCAAAGTACAAAGATTTAAAAAAAAGTGGCGGGCAAGGAGTCCTCGTTTCGTTTTAACAGTATTTAAATGTTTTGTTATTTAAAATATCATTGTTTCGTTTCCTCGCAATTGAAGTAAAAAGTAGAGTATATAACTCGTTTTCAAACCCCATTTTATCATTATCTGCTGAAAGAGTACTGCTAAATCAAAATAAAAATTCCAAAATGATCAAATAGTTCCTACGCTTTTATCAGACGTCACTAAAGACTTCATTTGTACCTCTCATTCGTTATAGCATCATTCATTGGCGTAAAAAAAGACTGTAAAATTCGTACAAAATTTCCATACGGATAATACTTTTGAAACTGGGGGATATGCAGTAGGTATTTACGTGGATACGAGTTTCCTATTTCTCGCTTGTATTATCGAAAGCATTAGTTGGTAACGTCGAGATTAAAAAAATAAAATGATAAGCGATTACAAAAGGTTTCGGTACTAGTTGTGAAATATTACTTTTGGATAAAAAATATACAGCTTCATTAGTCTCTATACAGGTGATCCACTGAGATTGATCAGTACTATGAAAAAATCAGAATTTATTAAAAGTCAGGAAATTTATCTTCATCGGGTGGCGATATATCTAACATTGCGCAGTACTGAGCGCATACTGCGCGTGCGCGTCGTGGTAAGCAACTGCTAAAATTATACCCATTTCTATTTACTTAGTTATATGCTATCCATTTCGTCGATGTTAGAGTTAAGATAAACTGTGTTCAACTCATACTCGACTCGGGAAACGAACCCGAAAATTTAAATTCAAAGAAATCGTATGTTTCATAGATCTAGTTAAAGGGGAAAGATACAGCACCCATTAAAATAACATAAACAAAAACTGGTCAAAATACAACTACAAACAAACAAACCCATACAGACACATTCCCACCGTCGTCGTACTTCATGTGCATCAACAACAAAGTTAGAGAGACATAATGCAGAATGTAGCGCAAAGAGAGACACTGCTACACGCACTCCACTCCAATTGTGACTAAGGCCAAAGAAGCCAATTGTGTGCGTTGCATCTAATTTATCGGTCCATACACGAGGCGAGGTACCTAATCTTCCCACTTTCAATTAATATTATTATGGAAATTGAAATCTCTGTGACATCATAATGTTGAGAAATGCTTAAAAATACGCGGCCTATAGGCCATCCAGAGCTCCGTCTTCTGGTACGAAGTCCTCATTCGATAATCATTCTTCCCCAACGAATATAGGTTCAACGAGCTATGTAGCAAATTCTGAGAGCTATATCGATACCTTTATCAACAATGTCAAACATTAACTAATACTTCTCACTCTTCTCTCTCTTCTCTGGGCGATGGGAATGATAATTGGTTCTCATTTCTCATCATTACACAAACATCATCATTGCAATAATTCGAAAAAAAAAACTAAAAAGTAGAAAATAAATAATAGTTTAAAAAAACTAAAAAAACACTCTTTATGTAGAAAACCAAACTAAAAAATAGAAAATAAATTTTAATGGTGTAAATAAGAAAAAAAATATTTATTTAAAAAAAGCGTGGGGTGCTTCTCATATCTGTCAATGAAATATTTATAACTATTGACCCATGCCCCCCACGATTTTTTTGAATTATAACATTTATTTTCTTATTTACACTATTAAAATTTATTTTCTATTTTTTAGTTTGGTTTTCTATATAAAGCGTGTTTTTTAGTTTTTTTAAACTATTATTTATTTTTTATCTCTCTATTGTTTTGTTGCTATGTAGAGATGTAGAAGATTGTGGATATTAAAAATTTGCTTAAAAACATATATTAAACTAAATATTTTGTTAAAATTCCTTCACATATGGTAAATATTGAATAGAAATATCTATTTGCTACAAGTTTTTGTTATTATACTCGTAATAAGTTGACGCTTATATTACCAAGTGTTTTGTTTTCCTTATGAAATAACAACAGTCAATATTATAATATGTAATAGCATTGAAGATAAAAGTCATGTCGTACAGGGAAGTCAAAGCTTTAGCTGAAGATAGGGAACGCTGGAAATTACTCCACTGACAAGAGCTGTGCTCTTAAACAGGAAGAAGAAGAGCTTCTAAGTTAATCAAAACTTAGCAACGATCGATATTATAATTTAGGTTTATAAATGGCTGGAGACCTAATGGGGTAGATATCTACTTCATCTATACTATTTACAATCTCTATTACAATCCTCTTTCTTAGATTATATTGCAAATTATTGCAAATGAATTCAATAGACATACTTCAATAACTTTGATTTTATACGTGTTTGTTTTCCTACCTCTGCAAGTTCTGATATAGGCCGTACGGGACTTGTTTTCTTCGCAGCTGGTTGTTGCAATAAAACTTTGCTTTTTATTAGTTTTCCGAATGAGACTGTATGAGAAATGTTATTTATTAGTCGCAAAAATATTTTCATTTCATTCAGAACGATGGTACCGCAACGGTACAGTATATATATTCTGGACAAATATAATAATATATTCGGGACAATTCCACACCAATAACCTAGTCCTAAACTATGGGCACTAGACAACAGATAGATAAACATACATAGATACCAATATTACATCCATGACTCGGAAACAATCATTTCTGCTCATCACACAAATGATTGCACCTTGCAGGATCCGAACCCGCGACCGTTTCATTTCGTACATATGGTCTCTATAGCCAGTAGACCAACCTGACGTCCAAAGCAAATGCAAAGCATTCCTATAGTGCCCTATAGGAATGCTTTGCATTGCAGCAACGGACAATTGCAATTTTGTGTCAAATGTATTAATTAATCTAAAGACTGGCACCAACTTTTATAAATTATTAAACATCGTTTAATATTTCACCTTACATTGCCATCCCATTCATATACCGTGTAAACGAGTTAACGAGTTAATATATCAAATGTTATTTGTCACAGTGCATGATCCCACTAGATGTTTCATCTTTTGTCCTAAAATACGACAACCGTTACCGTTTTGATTGTAACGATTCAACTCAGCTCTTTGACTCGCTAAATGATTATTATTTGTGTAAGAAAGCCACAGGGGAAAGTCTGTCAGCGCCAGGTCACAGAAAAATAATAGTATTACCACAGAATAAATAATAGTACAAGTATTACGTAGAAAATGTCTGTCTGCTATAGGAGCTCAAGCGTTTTCAAATTACTGAAATAATGAAATCGCCAGTTTTGTTTTATAGTACTAACGTAGATAGCTAGCTCAAGTGTCAGATGTTTCAATCTAAATTTTAAATCTTTACTTATAATAAAGCAATAAGAACGAAAAATTCTGTACAAAGATAATAATTTAAAAAAAAACTAGGGTACTCAAAATAAGCTATTGAACAAGAATATAACATTTTTAAAATTCGTGTAAAAATCGCGAACAAACATACAGACAGACAAACAGACAAACAGACAAACAGAGAGCTGTTTGTCTGTTTGTCTGTCTGTATGTTTGTTCGCGCATCATGTAAAAACTACTGGACCGATTGCGATGCGGTTTTCACTTTTGGATAGCTTGGGGTTTGACTTAAAAACATGGGGTACATGGTATCTCAATCCAATGAGTAGAAGCCAAGCAATCGATACAAATATTTTTGACAGCTGAAGGAATTTTGATAAAATGTTGGTATTTTGATATTTTAGGCCCTGGAACAGCACAAATAGTACTTTCAACCTAGAGAAATGACCACGCGTGCGAAGCTGCGGGCATAGTAACTTATATGGGGCTGCTTGGAACCTAGGTTAGGTTCCAACGTAGCTTAGCTTAGTTTAAAATAGTTTATAATATAAACTTGTAAGCTTGTGTCTGAATATTGGCTATTATTATTTGTATTTAGTACACTACATTAAACGATGGGTAAATTAAAAAGCGTAGAAAGCATGTAACGATAGAGTCGACATTTCTACCTACCTCAAGGGCGAAAATGTGGTTTAAGTTAGTAAAATAAAAATGCTCTTTCGTTAGTTTATAAACGCGTTGCCTATGCACTTGGACCATAGAATTCTTGCTAAGACTTGAGGATCCATTGAGCGCGTTAGACTTAACGCCTCAGCGCGTACAGTTAACGAGCTGTTTTATTTTCAAGATTTTCTCGCACATAGCGCTAACAGATATTTTTAGAACAAGGAGTTCGATAAAATAGGTGGGGACAGTTTTTATGTTATGTATGTATGTGTGTCCAATGAGAGGAACAGGTCGAGATTTGTAACCCTCCACCAACGGTATATTTTACCCTTAGATAAGCGCATTAATCAACATAATCATTATAATCCACGTTCTAAGCCGCACTCTTCATCAAAAGTCAAACTCAAGGAAAGCCTACCGACATGCACCATATATAAAAGATAAACGTTGTATGTTTGTTTGTTTGGGGTCCTTTCACGCTAAAACGGTTGATCCGATTTTGATGAAACTTTGTAAATAGGTACTGTACAATATAGAGACCAACATAGGATACTTTATATCCCGGAAAATGGTAAGTTGCCACGGGAAAACTAGAAAATGTCGATTACTCGCTGTAAGGAAAGGAATAACACCAAAACACCGATTGCGGGTTTCTTTGCCATGGAAACGAAATAATAACAAGTCTGTCAAAAACCATCAAGAGCATTGGTGCTATACTTTTGCATTGGTTTATTATATCCGAGATGAACATAGGATGCTGTTTTACTCGATAAATAGTAGTCCGCGCGGATGAAGTCACGGGCGAAATTTAGTGTTGAATATAAACAAGATACGAATATATAAACTCTTAATAGAACCATAGCACAAAGAAAAATTATAACGACAAATACAAACTAAAGAATTAGTGTCACATTGGGCGTTCTTATCCAAAGATTTTGAATTACGCCTACTGGCGTGTCTCTAAGTATCTATACTTATAATAAAGAAATAAGAATAAAGAAGTCTGTACAAAGAAGATAATTTAAATAAATGGTCTAGGGTACTTTAAATAAGCTACTGAACAAGAATATAACATTGTGATAATTCGTGTCTGTCTATTTGTCTGTTAGTCTGTTTGTCTGTATGTTTGTTCGCGCATCACGTAAAAATTACTGGACTGACTGCAATTTGGTTTTCACTGTTGGATATCTTAGGGTTTGACTTAAAAACTGGTGTACTTGGTATCTCAATCGGATGAGTAGTAGCCGACCAAAAGATAAAAAACTATTTTGATGGCTGAAGGAATTTCGATCAAATGTATATATATTGGTAGTTTAGGTCCAGGAATAGCACATAGAGTACTTTCAACCAAGAGAAATGACCACGCGTGCGAAGCCGCGGGCATCAGCTAGTCTTTCATAAGATTGGTGTCAATTTCTAGAGTTAAGCGTAAGTTTTGTAGCGTAACGTAACGTAACGTTTGTCCGACAACTCATTTTGTGATACGTGATGTCACATAGTTCTGCTTTATTATAATTAGTATAGACGTTTTGTATTATAATCCCTTATTACCCGACACAGCGAAGCGAGGGAAGGGTAATGGGTTTAACAGTCTATGTATATATGCACGTATGTATGTATGTATGTATGTATGTATGTATGTATGTATGTATGTATGTATGTATGTATGTATGTATGTATGTATGTATGTATGTATGTATGTATGTATGTATGTGGATGTTCCACCATAGCACAGTACATATATGGAAGGACTAATAATACTGTAACCACGGCGTCGCCCCGCTTTTGACAAGCGAGGTGTCAATCGATTCTTCATCGCAAGAATGTCTTATAGGCCATTTTGTAGGGTTGTTTAATAAACTATCATAACTAATCAAATAAACTGTCATCACTAAACATTGAAACAGTAACACAGTGGCAGCAGAAACAACAATGCCACTGGGCCGGACAGCTAGATAGATAGATAGAGAGTTGTCACCTAGGCATTAAGCGAGCACTATTATATTGCTGCTAGCACTCTATCTGCGCATCTAACATTACATTACAGTGCTCGGTGCAGATATACTGGTAGTGGGGTACACGTGTTAAGTTGTCTTTGACATTGCTCATTATCATCAGCGGTTCCCACTGCTGGGATACAGGCCATATCTGGTGATGGACCAAAATATGGATATTGTTTAAGAGCATATAAACATAGTCCAAATAACCAGCATAAAAGCTAAAAATAAATAAATTATACACTGTTGGAAAGGCCTTCAATTTGATGCCCATATGTAATTTCTGAGAAGAATTCTTCCTATTGTTGATACTAGCGAGCGATGAAAATAGCGAAATGGATGTTATATGAAAAAAAAAACGGCAAAGTGCGTGTCGGACACGCATAGAATTAGGTTTCCGCAGTCACGATCGTAAACTACACAACTGTGAAAACGGCGCTGGAATCGGTTCAGTAGTTGTTAGGAAGCGTTCAAATATTACGTAACGAATTTTGGGGGGAGGGGGGGGGGGGTCTAGTAAAACGTTACTATGCGTTACAGGGCCGGGAAGGGGGGTTTGAACTACGCGTTACGTACGTAACATTGTTTTATTTTAACCCTCTAGAACGGTCGCGTAGAGAGATTCTCTCACGCATTTTTAATACGTTTTTTTTCTCGAACCACATAATTGTGACTTTTAGGTAAAAATGATCACTTGCTGCATACGTAACGTTTTACTAGGGGGGACGGGGGATCAAAAAGCTCCAAAAATTGCGTTACGTAATACTTGAACGCTCCCTACGTGATGAACCAACAAATCAGTATACTAGATTATCAATTATTACTTACTAGCTGATGCCCGCGGCTTCGCACGCGTGGTAATTTCTCTAGGATAAAAGTACTCTATGTACTATTCCAAGACCTAAAATACCAATTTTGATCAAATACATTTGATACTTCACTTTATATTTCGTAAACGAAACCAAACAGAAAAAAACTGTCGAAAACATCATTATAATTTTAAAACAAGTACATTATCATAGTACGTGAAAAACACGACAAACCAGCCAAAAATGACTTTAGAAAAAAATATAGTCTATATCACTCAGGGTGATGTAATGATGCTAACGATACCCCATACATCCAAATCTCTTCTGTTAAAAGTTATGGTAGAACAAAGAAACTCAAATACATACATACACACAAACATACAAATGCCTGCTACGTATAGACGGACAGTTGTGCAGATGTACATACGGACGGACAGATGGACATGACAAAACTATAAGGGTTTCTTGTTTGACTATGGAACCATAAAAACGCATTTTGCTTTAAAAAATTACGTATTTCGAAGTGGTTAGTTTACGCCGGATCCACGCAAGCGTTTCCAACCCTAGTGCTGGCAACATTTTCACGCTTCCCGCTCTCATTGAAGAGGCCTGCCCTCATGCAACTCGAGGTTAATGAGCACAGTTGCACCATTTCAGCTGCGCAGCTCTTTTTTATTTAGTTTGAAGAAACTAACAAACATTTGAAGCTGGGAAGGCGCACGCAGATGGCTTTGCTAATAAGTTTAAATATAATTATCTAGGAAAACTTATAGAGCAAATGTGTCTCAAGCCAATAAGAGAAATCAAAAATAAATGTAACCCCTGACCCCCTCCACTAATGGGAGTTGACCCCCATGGAAGCTACCCGATTACATCAGCTTTCAAACATAATAAATCTCCGCAATTTTTTTTTTTTTTTTTTTTTTTTTATTGCTGACTAGGCAGTCGTTTGGCACGATCTCACGTGTAGCACGCTTGCCTAGTATATATACCTATTCACTCTTGACTTGAACACACCGGGGTCATAATTTACCGGAAACACTGACGAGGGCAGGGCATTCCACTCCTTTGCAGTTCTTATAATAAATGAAGAAGCGCAACGCTTCGTTCTTGTGCGAGGTATTTCAACCATAAAAGGTGATGGGGGAATCAGGTTGTGCAGTTCTTGTGCACACTCTCCATAGTGCAATCTGTAGAATACCGACAGGCTTGCTACCTCACGTCGATGCGCCAGACTTTGAAGCTTACTCTTTACTAGAGTGTTATCCCCAATGAGCCTGATAGCACGTCTCTCAATTGAATCCAAAGACTCAAGCTGATACTTGGCAGAACCGTCCCAGAGGTGGCAGCAGTACTCCATACAAGATTGGACCTGTACTTGATAAATATTCAAAGCTGTCCCGGTGTGAAGTACCGCCTAACCTTAGACAAAATACCAAGTTTTTTTTGCAGGCTACCTTGGCTTGGATTCAATATAAGATCCAAAATTCGGGTTTGATGTGAATTCGACACCCAAAAGCTCCAGATGGTCGCCTATTGGTATTGTTACACTTTGGAAAGACGGAATTCGTTTGGGAGCTACGGTGCCACGGACAGACACACACACGGATACACACCCTAAACTTATAACACCCGTCTCTTTGTTCTGGGGTTAAAAAGGAGGAATGACGCTTACTCATTTCGGGAGCCAAGCATGGAGCCAATACTTTGGGTTTTTTAAATAATCATTTGGTATTTCTATTTACTTTAATTCTACTAATTCTGAAATGCCAATAACTTGGGTGCTGTCCGTTTTGATGGACCGCAACCTCAACTAAGAGTATCGCTTATTTTTTACCCGACTGCGCGGTGGTATTGTGGATTTTGTATCAGTGTATTACTAAATAATGAACACGCTCTCGCGTGTCAGGCGAACGTTTTGTAAATGAAACAAAGTATGATCCTTGTAAACAAGACGCGCGGTGGGATTTGCGTTCGTTGGCCCAAGCTTAGCGCCATTTTAACTGCGTCATTTTTACTTCTACTGTGCGGTTTTCCATCGCTCTGTGCTTCGAAGGACACGTTATGCTGTCGGTCCCAGATGTTATTGATTAAAGCAGTCGTTAAGCCATGTCAGAGGCTCTCCGGTGGCCTGACAAATTCTGACACCAGAGGTCAGCACTACCTCCTACGTCAAACAAACAAACAAACTTCTACATATTCTTTTCAAACCGCATTTTCGTTCTAATGTTTCAATTCAACTGTTGTTGGATGGGTCTGTTATGCGTCTCTGCATCTACTACGATGCTTCAAATTAAGAAAGAAGAAAAGAAAAAATACTTAAGTCTGCCAAAACATAACTTATGCCAATAAATTATATACTGTTGGAATTTGCTTATATCAAGGCCTTCAATTTTATATCCATATTGTAAACTTCGAAGGTTTTTTTCTCATTTTAAAATGGAGCCAATTCAATTATATAAAAAAAATAGGCTATGTTTATTTGGGGAGATATAAGGTTTCGAACGATACCCCATACGTCGAAATCTGTTCAGGCATTTAAAAGTTATAGTGTAATAAAGAAACTCACACACATACATGAATCTTAAAAACATTACACTCCTTTTTTGCAGTTGTGTAATTAATGTTATTTTGTAAAAAAATATCATTTAGGTACAGGAAATTAAAAGATAAGGACTAAAATAAGTTGAATTATTAATTACCAAGTTGAAACATCGTATAAGATGTCTCAAGTTAGATTGAAACATCGTTATGATAGGATTGACCAGCTAGACTGCGATGACGCAGAAGACGAAGTCTAGTTGCCTAGCACGGACTGGAAGTTTTGAGGATTTTATCTAGAAATCTGACACACCCTAGTCTCATAATATGTAATCATGTATGTGTTAATAATCCGACCGTTGCCAGTACAGGTACAACTGAGAACTCCGAAATGTCCGAAAATCCAAACAAACAAGAGCATGTCCAAAAAACTAAGTCGGACTCAAAATTACACGTCAAAATAAATCAAACAAAGAAACTTTTACGCGCGGGTAAAGTGGTTTTGTTGTTGAAACATTGCCCTCATAATCTCTCGGGCCCTTTGTGCTCCGCATGCCTTATGAATGTACATAATAACGTGCCCTTTTTCGTATTAACGTCCTTTGTAAACAGTGGACACTTGCGGCCTTTTAATATACCGTTGTCTTTGATAGTGTTTGTTCGTCTTCACACGCTTCATCGCGCTTCTTACTTGGTGCTATCGTCCAGTATTTGCTAGGTGAAATGGGAAATGAGATAAAACCATGCAGTTATGTGTACCTACAATGGCATCTCAATCCCCGAGCCCGGACTCATCTCATCATGTCCTACCTCATTTTCCGATATGATCAACTGATCGATTTGTATGGAAAGTAGAAAAATTGTATGCACTGGAGTCGATTGAAGGACGAGCAAATGAACTCACTGTTGGATTAGTGAACGCAAGGCTACGGAGCCTTGAGTTGCAAATTCATCGGTGTTTTACTTCATGCATTTTGGCGAAGGTGCTCAATTTACACAATTTACTTCCCCCTGAGTCCGGGGGCGCAGTGACGTACTTCTAGTCGATGTGTGTCTGGGGTCCAGTTTTATAGTACCTATAAAGAACAAAATACCAAATTTCGTTCCGTAAGCAACAAAAAGTCTGTACAAAGAAGATAAAAAATTGTCTAGGGTACTAAAAATGAGCTACTGAATAAGAATATAACATTTACAACTAGCTCAATAATTAAAATAACACGCCTGCCCTGCCAAAAATGAACTCATTAAGTTATATACCAATAACTTATATACTGTTGGAATGTGCTTATCAAGGCATTTAATTTGATACCCTTATATTGTAAAATAAGAAGAAAATACATTTTTTGCGTTTGAAAAAGGGGCCATTTTGCCGCCAAATTGAATTTAAAAAAACCCCTATGTTACTCGGGGGATGTAAGGATTCTAACGATACCCCACACGTCTAAATCTGTTCAGGCATTTAAAAGTTATGGTGGAATAAACAAACTCACATACATACATGCATACATACAAACATACAAACATACATACAACAGACATATAAACATACATACATACATACTTACTTACTTATATACATACATACATACACATATACCAACATACATGAATTCTGAAAACATTACACTCATTTTTGGGCAGTCGTGTAAAAATGGTGTTGACAACACGACTCTGTATGTTCGCGCATCACTTAAAAACTATTGGAATGATTGAATGCGGTTTTCACTATATAGCTTAGGTTATGACTTAAAAACTATTGGAACGATTGAATGCGGTTTTCACTATATAGCTTAGGTTATGACTTAAAAACTATTGGAACGATTGAATGCGGTTTTCACTGTATAGCTTAGGTTATGACTTAAAAACTATTGGAACGATTAAATGCGGTTTTCACTGTATAGCTTAGGTTATGACTTAAAAACTATTGGAACGATTGAATGCGGTTTTCACTATATAGCTTAGGTTATGACTTAAAAACTATTGGAACGATTGAATGCGGTTTTCACTGTATAGCTTAGGTTATGACTTAAAAACTATTGGAACGATTGAATGCGGTTTTTACTGTATAGCTTAGGTTATGACTTAAAAACTATTGGAACGATTGAATGCGGTTTTTACTGTATAGCTTAGGTTATGACTTAAAAACTATTGGAACGATTGAATGCGGTTTTCACTGTATAGCTTAGGTTATGACTTAAAAACTATTGGAACGATTGAATGTGGTTTTCACTGTATAGCTTAGGTTATGACTTAAAAACTATTGGAACGATTGAATGCGGTTTTCACTGTATAGCTTAGGTTATGACTTAAAAACTATTGGAACGATTGAATGCGGTTTTCACTGTATAGCTTAGGTTATGACTTAAAAACTATTGGAACGATTGAATGCGGTTTTCACTGTATAGCTTAGGTTATGACTTAAAAACTATTGGAACGATTAAATGCGGTTTTCACTGTATAGCTTAGGTTATGACTTAAAAACGATTGGAACGATTGAATGCGGTTTTCACTGTATAGCTTAGGTTATGACTTAAAAACTATTGGAACGATTGAATGCGGTTTTCACTGTATGAGCAATCTATAAAAAAACTATTTAAAGGCTGAAATAATTTTGATGAAATGTGGCATTAATAAACTTTATAGGTACTTTTGGTCCTGGAGTATCACTTAGGTTACTGTTAATACGGAGAAATGACCACGCGGGCAAAGCGGCGGGTACAGCTAGTTTGCAATAAAATGGTAGGTATTATCACTTAATTATTTTCGCTTTTAATTCTGTGATCCCAGCTCTCAAATACCTTAACTATACGGCATAGAAAGACAAGAATATATATTAAATATATATATTTTTGTCTTTATATGCCGTATAGTTTGCAAAATAATTGTAAACTTGGTCCCCTAAAAATAATAACCACAAAAGGTTAACAAATTATATCCTCACGTGGTCACATACCGTCCCTCGCATTATTTAGTAAAAACCTTATGTTTAACATAATATTCCTCGTCACTCACCATTTGCCGTCCGCTGCCAGATTTAAGGGCTCCATTACGGCCAAGACAAATTAGTTCATTACCTTATAACGCAATGTAAAAACGCCAGTGTAAGTTGAGCCTTAGTGCTTTAATAATATAAAATAAACTTTAAAAAAAGTAGAAACCGACTTATTGACCGAACCGAATACTCTAATTGATACTCTAAGAACTGACATGTAATTTAATAATGTATTCTAGCAAATAAATAAATGATTGATTGATTGATTGATTGACCGAATAATTTGATTTGCCGTTGATTTGGTTAGATTTAAAAAAAAATGGGCATCGACTTCCTTAACTGTTTCCCAATTAAGATTATTTTATTCATTTGGAAGTATAATTATACTTCCAAATGAATATATTATATATTCATATGAATATATAATAAGTATAAATATATTCATAAGTAATATTTTCATAAAATTTAAATGGGACTACCCATGAGGCATAAACTATACATTAAAAAAAATATATGAAATTGATCTACAAGTGCCGGAGATATCGCGTAAGATACATACAAAATAAACATACGGGTCGAATTGAGAACCTTATCTTGAAGTCGGTTGAAAATTTTAGAATGAATCTATAAAATCGACGTGTCTGTGTTTGTTTGATTAGTCAAAAAAAGTCGCAGTAGCTTTTAGCTTATTATTGGTAGTTAATAAAAGTAGAAGTTAATAAAAAAAAATGGTCAAGGGTACATAAAATAAGCAATTGAAAAGAAAAGTTTTTTTTTAAATCGTTTCTGTCTGTTAGTCTGTTTGTTAGTTTGTCGGTATGTATGTTTACTCATCACGTAAAAACTATTAAACCGATTGCGATGCAGTTTTCACTGTTGGATGGCTTAGGGTTTGCTCATTCTTTTGTCTATGTCAACTACTTATTGTATAATCATATTTGTTCATATGTAATCATTCCTGTGTTTAGTAAATAAATATATTTCTATTTCTATTCTTTCTATTTAATAACTGGGGTACTTGGTATCACAATCCGATGAGTAGATGCCGAGCAATCGATATCGATATATCGAATCGATAAAATATTGTTGACGGCTGTAGGAATTTTGATCAAATGTTGGTAGGTATATTGGTATTTTAGGTTTTGGAATAGCACATAAAGTAGGTACTGTCAAGTACTGTCAACCTAGAGAAATTACCACGCGTGCGAAGCCGTGGACATCATCTAGTATTTATAATAAAGCATTAAGTACAAAAAAGTCTATACAAAGAAAATAAAAAAAAATGGCCCAGGGTACTTAAAATAAACTACCAAAATGTTTTTTTTTTAAATTATGTTTGCCTGTTTGCATGTATGTTTGTTTGTTAGCACACCGCGTAAAAATGCGATGCTATTTTCACCATTGGATAGCTTATGGTTCGACTTATAAACTGGTGTACCTACATGATATCTTAATCCGATGATTAAATGCAGAGCAACGGATTTTATTGCGGTTTTCACCATCATTTAGATTATTTTTCACGAAAGTTTTATATACATATAGCTGTGTCCGCGGTTTAACCCGCGTATTCAGAATTCATGGGTTTTTTTTGCGCGCAGCCCTAATTCTTTTCAAAAATTAAAGCGTCTTATTTTACTCTTTATAACATCAGCTATCTGCCTGTTAAAGTTTCTTTATTTCACCCGTGCGAAGCCGACACACACACACACACACACACACACACACACACACACACACACACACCCACACCCACAAACACACACACACACACACACACACACTGACACGACACCGACTTTTTATTTTTATTGGACTTGCTCGGGCTGATGATGATGATGATGAGATACAGCTGACCATGTGAACGTGTAGTTCTGTCTGCGTCAAATCTGAGCAAATTCTGCAGTCCCTCGCTACAGAAGTAGGCTAGATTTCTTTTTTGGTAAACACTACTGAACCGATGATAGCTTAGAATGCTGGCTACGGAATTCTAAGTGTAAATCTGTAAAGCTAGTTAAAAATAAAACCCGGTTACGCAAAGCCAAGTTTTATTTTTAACTAGCTTTCGCCCGCGACTTCGTCCGCGTGGACTACAGTTTATTGCGAAAAAACATCCTGTGTTCATCTAGGATATTAAAAACCAATGCAAAAGTGCAGCACCAACGCTCTTGATGCTTTTTGACAGATTTATTATTTCGTTTACAAGGTAACGTGTAATTCCGTTCCTTGCAGCGAGTAATCGATATATCCAGTTTTCCCGTGGCAACTAATCATTTTCTGGGATAAAAAATATCCTATGTTGGTCTTTAAATTGTACAGTACCTATTTACAAAGTTTGATTAAAATCGGATCAGCCGTTGTTGAAGCCGCGTAATGATTTTAAACGTTATTTAGCTTTATTTGACGATTGGTTGGTCTAGTGGCTAGAGATCCTAGGTACAAAATCGAAAGGTCGCGGGTTCGAATCCTGCAAGGTGCAATCATTTGTATGATGAGCAGAAATGTTTTTTTCCGAGTCATGGATGTAATATTCTTATCTATGTATGTTTATCCATCATCTAGTGCCCATAGTACAGGGTATCCTAATTTGGGGCTAGGTAATTGGTGTGGAAATGTCCCGAATATATTTATTTATTTATATTTTATTTATTTTTGGTAACATTACGCTGAAATAGGAAATATAATTATCGGCAGTTTCGAGGGTAGTTTTTTTTAAATCATTTATTTTTGTTGAATTATCTGTATCCAGTGAGGTTAGTTTATAGTTGTATTGCTGCTCGCTGTTTCCCCACCAGTTCTCAACCTACGTGGACCTGTGAAGCACGCAAAAGGCTCTCAGGATCCTCGCAGCGACCTGATCTCGAAGGTCGCAGCCCCGTTGGTATAGAGCTTCGTCATAATGCTCCGCTACATCCAGAACAACTGAATTTGGACTACAGTTTTGTGCGGGACATTTGAATTGTGATTTGGACATACAAGATGGACGGCGCCGTATACGCGAGAACCGAAGCTAGAAATCAGTGAGTGGGCTTGCGACTGTATTAAGAGTACTTCCTCACTGAGCTATATAATCTAATTTATTTGTTGGTACATTGCATTGGGCAACTCCCAAAATACGTACTTGGCTCCTTCGACTCGCGGAGGAGCAAACAACCGTTTTGGCGTAAATTCTCCCCAAACAAACAGACAAAGTTTCACTTTTATATGTTGTTGTGGATATTAAATGTGTTATGTCTATACTTATAATAAAGCAGTAAGTACCAAAAAATGTGTACAAAGAAAATGATTTTAAGAAATGGTCTAGTGTACTTAAAATAGGCTAGTAAACAAGAATATAACATTTTTTTATATCGTGTCTGTCTGTTTGTCTGTATGTTGGTTCCCGCATCACGTTATAACTACTGGACCGATTGCGATGCGGTTTTCACTATCGGATAGCTTAGGGTATGACTTAAAAACAGGGATACTTGGTATCCAATATCCATAATCCAATGATTAGATGCCGAGCAATCGAGAAAAAACTATATGACGGCTGAACTAACTTTGAAAAAAAAAAAAAACGTTATAGTTTCTTTTGGTCCTGGAATAACACGAATGGGCTACTTTTAAATGAAATGACCGCGCGGGCAAGGCCGTGGACATAGCTAGTTCCAAATAAGAGCTGAAACCTTAGGACTCGGGTTTCTTTTAGAGGTATTTTTTATTGTTCATGCTTACTGCGCCCATTATCCTTAACTAAATTAAGTTGCAAATTATCCAAAAAAAAAAAACAGCTTTCCTGGATGTGTAGGCCAAAAAACAGCGTATTCACGTCGAGTTTTTTTATAGAGACTTGCGTTTAACCAACTAGGTATCTCATTCTAGACATCTCATGTTACGTAACATTGTTGTGAACGATATGTGTATGCAAGAAGGCTGAAAAAAAGACGGAGCCCACACTGCCAAACAAACGAGTGAAGCATAACAAACCGCTGCGTATAGTAGTCGTAGCGAAAGTATGTGTCTCGGAAGTTGTCTGCTAGTCGCTGCGCAAACTGATATTTTTCAGGCGCAATCCCAATATTGAATGTGAATACAGCATTGTATAACTGCCTCGCTCACTCGCTTACGTTTTTCGCAAATTCTATCTCGCTCTTACTTTAGCTCTTTTATCCTCACAGCAGTACCTGCGCAATCGTTGACAGAGCCTAACTTTACAAACATATAGATTGGCTGCGACTACTGTATGTGTGCGTGAGTAGATAATTTTGGTAGTTTTGTGGTTTATATACAATTTTATCACAAAATATTTTTGATTTTTCGTGAGAACTTGACAGAATAAACTAATTAAGCTAAGAATTAACTAGATTAACTAGGTCGAGATCTTCCTGCTATGTGAACATGGCGTGTGCTTGAGGCTTGTGCCCACGAATGGATTGGCATATCTTCGGTGCTTCACTTTCGATTTGGCGGCATGGAATCCGTATTTTTAAACATTATTGGATGTATGTTAACCTGAAACTCACCTATTGACACGTGACTTGATATACTCCCAGGTTATTGTGCCACGTATACGCTAAGAAATCCCTACCTTTAAATACGACAGAAGTGTAGTACCTAAAGAGTGCCCACGTTTACATTGAAAACTTTATCTTTCAGTAACATCGCAAGAGGAGGCGCTGGCAAAAGCCTTTAAAATATAAAATGTATATTAAATTGTGGGAAGCCCGTGTTATATTTCAGAGGGAAAGGTTGCTCGTTAGTATCCTAATACTCGTACTTTTCGTGGCTCTAAATAAACATGATGCTTTTAAATAATGAAAGCGTGTGGTAACATTTTTACTGAACTATAATAATTTTATGCGTTTGGTTACAAAAAATGAACGAAGAAAAATTATGTAGCTTACTTCCGCCAATATGTAATTCAGACCAGTAATAAATGTTTTTACAAATAAAATATATAAACAACCTGCGCTAACCAAAATGAACTAACGTAAAATAAAATTAATAATGGCCAACAGGCCTTATCTGCATATCTTATTTCCTACCCATTGTATGAAACCCTAATCAGAATATTACAATTTTGTGAAAATAAAGGATATATATATAATCATATAATAAAAAAACATAAACAAATACCTCTATCTAAGTTTCCATATGCCTCTGCACGAGGCATCCTCGAGAGATGTTGACTGGTCGAATGCTGGACTGAGAGTGACTGTTCAAGTCAAGAGTGAATAGGTATCTACTAGGCAAGCGTGCTACACCTTCGACCACATCATCGCTTTCCATCAGGTGAGATCGTGGTCAAACGATGGCCTAGTCAGTAATAAAAAATAAAAAAAAGACTAAACAGCGCTGACATGCCCCCTCACCCTCAGTTAGTCTAAGCGCTCGAGCCGTTGTGAATCACCGCGCGCCGCCTGTTATTTATGACGCAGTTCCAGTCAAAATACTTAACAAAGGTGATCAAACTAAGTTGGTTTGGCCGTTCAACATTGCATACCTATTATTATTATGTCTTAAAATTTGCAATTGTTCCATCACACATACATTCATTTTAAATATGGAACGCTGAGTATATCAACTACCTCGCGTTTGGTTACGTTAGGTGCTCATTTTATATGCACTTTTTACATCCTTTTTAAGTTTCCCCTTAATTCTATATTCAACAAACGAGGAAATTCAATTTCTACAAAGCCTACGCACTGTTAAGCTTAAGCGGTGGTTTGTCGTATTTTAACATACCTATTTAAACATTACTCTTTGATTTACTGCTCCCGGGTACTAAATGTCCCCGACGATATTGCACAGTTAACTTTCCATGGAACCGCGTCTATTAACCGACAATGTGTGGAACTTTATACGGCTGGCGATGAATACGACAATATATTGTGATGTAATTTTCCGGTTCTAAATGTATTGGTAATTTGATTTGCTAGGCTATAAACGTGTTTATAAAAACATGACTTTTTGTAAGTCGTGTCTGCAGCAATGCGTGCAGATCTTTTTATGTATTTAGACGCACAAAACACATTACAATCAAAAAATATAAATGAAATATCAAAAATACAGTTTTGATCTGGATTGCACCTGTTACAATACGGTACGTACATGGTAAGGTTGCACTGCATTGTACAGCTAATCAGAGCAACTATAACAAGCAACACTGATATAAACATATTCAAAGCTAGGTTGAGGACAAATACATACATTAAACATGGAAAAGATGAACGTAGACATTCTATTATTTGTCTACTGCTGGACGTAGGCCTCTCCTAATGCACGCCACTGAGCTCGGTCTTCAACTCTCCTTATCCATTTTCTTCCAGCCGCTTTTCGCAGGTCGTCAATCCACCTTGCCACAGGCCAACATTCTATTAATAAAGGTAGATAATACAAATTAGAAAACTGCAATATGACCTACATGCCCAACACATAACACATGTTACATTAACAATGACATGATTTGCAGACATGCAACAAAAATAAATTAAATAAATAATAGTTTAAAAAACTAAAAAACACGCTTTATATAGAAAACCAAACTAAAAAATAGAAAATGAATTTTAGTAGAGTAAATAAGAAAAAAATGATTTATTTAAAAAAAAACGTGGGGTGCATGGGTCAATAGTTATAAATATTTCATTGACAGATATGAGAAGAAGGATTATCATTTCGATAATATCTTAAAAAGCACCCCACGCTTTTTTTTGAATAAAACATTTTTTTCTTATTTACACTATTAAAATTTATTTTCTATTTGTTGTTTGGTTTTCTATATAAAGCGTGTTTTTTAGTTTATTAAACTATTTTTTTTCCCCTAACGAAGGAATTTTTTACAAGATAAAACGTACAAAAAACAAAAGTTCATTTTAAAATATAAATTTAAAAAAACTTAACTATTTACACAAAACTATCTAAAAGTCCTTCGGTGGAAGGGAAAGTGCTCAGAATGCTGGCTGCATTGCCACTCTGTATTGCAATATTAATTTTTTGGCCTAAATAGGAGCCAGCATTCTGGTCACATGTCACTTCCACTAAACGTTTTGCTAAGTCCCTGTAAATTTCGTGGCCACCTGGCTCCCACGGACCCAAAGTTTCAACCCCAAACGGCACAAACATGTAACCCCGGTCAAGGTTCCCATATTTGCGCCGCTTGAGGTTTTCTGCTTTGGTTGCAGCGCCGCCAGCCCGAATTGTTGTCTCTGGAAGATGAGACGGCGCCAAGGTATCGACACAAGTTGCATCCCAAACTAAAGGCCGTCTCATCTTCCAAGGAATTAAAGTCATACCATCAGGCCTCTTACCGTCGTCCCGCATCAGGCCGTTTGGTTCTAAGATTGACGGAATGCCGGCACTGACAAAGGCCCGACGGATGACTTCATTCAAACTGGCGTGTCGAGGAATCCTCCCTGCGCTTCTGTAGCAAGATAGTCCGTGATGGCCAAGCCGATCCACCATATCGCCGCATGGGCAACGGTATGGGACTTGGCAAAAAACGCCCAGACGCAGAGAAACGGCTAATCGGAATGTCTGATTGTCTAGTAAATTGGCAATGTTTTTTGATGGAAGTGCTTGCAACCAAAGGCCTGATTCCCAACGTGAAACAGCGAGAAGGCGAGCACGCTCTGCGGAACAAACAGATGTATCAAGAAGATTTTTCCGTTCAAATTCGCAGAGCGGCCCGTCCCAATGCTTCTGGGAAGGAGGCGCTTTGGGCAATGACTGATTTGGACAGGCTATTTTCCAAGCATCCCTAGCCTCAGTCAAAAAACTTATTTCGTAATTACAGAATACAGGGAGATAAAATAGCTCCGATTAATTTTTGTGTACTATAAACTGAGGATAGGAAAGCTGGTAGAGATACACTAGAAATTTTACGTATGCCAAGACCACCGCACCTTATTGGTAGTGAGGCCTGGCACCAAGAGCCATCATCGAAAGGTACATTGAGGATGGCGGTGAGCGTATCTCTTAAAATGCTGTCAAACTGTTGTTGAGTTGACAACATCTTAAGAAATACATAAATTTTGGGACAAAAAGGCAGTAGCGAATTATAAAATATGTCATATGTGTATTAATTTCATGCAAGCGGTCAGCAATAAATCGAAAATTTTGAATTTTTTCTTCAACGAAATCTGGTAATGATTTATCGAGAATAGGGGCCCCTAAAAGACGAAGTGAACTGTTTTGCAAAATTTTAATATTTGGAGCAATTTTTCTAAAAATATCTATAGTGTCGTTTTTTGAATGATTGGATTTGAAATGTATAATTCACATTTAGAAAAATTTAGAGTAAGACCTATTGTTTTGAATTGTCTTGTTAAATTTTCGAAATCTTTTGCGACTGTGTTTACATCGCCTCCTAAAGTTCCATCGTCCAGATACCATACGTTAAATTTTGATTCTAATTTTGTAATGATTGTATGTATAGCGAGGCTGAAAATAGCCGGCCCAAGTGGATCTCCTTGTTGACAACCTACTTCTGAAGAGATGAGATGATTTTTGTATATTAATTATGAGGGTTGAACATAACAATGCCAAAGATATTTGTATAAATGAGGAATTTTGTCTTTTATCTCAGTCAAAAGGGCGCCTCTATCGACTGAATTAAAGGCGTTTTTAACATCCACCTTCAAAAGCACATCATCTCCATTGTGGCACAAAAAGTTCTTAAAGAATGAACCGCCGCCTCACAGCCACTAAACTATTATTTATTTTCTACTTTTTAGTTTGGTTTATTTAAAAGACATTTTTTTTTTTATTGCATTGTCATCGGTCTTTGACAGGTGTGCAAAATTTGAATGAAATCTGACCGTTTAAAGTGGGTCAAAATAGCGTCCAAAGGAGTCGGTTACAAACATACAAGAAGCTAATATAAAGCGTATAAAAATGTTAATGACATGGTTTGGATATCCAAGACGCCACTGTTAGCAACTGAGATAGCTAAATTATTGAAATAGATTATTTAGATAGAGATTACCTTTATTTTTTCTTTTATTTTCCTTATATTAATTAAAATCTCTTCATTTCCTATTTTATCTTGAGATCTTTAAGTTTTTTTTACTAGTATGTGCTGACTGTTGCCCCGCTGTTGAAAAAAGCCTGCCTTGAGTCATCCCAAGTGCCCCTTTCCTGCGCCATCTCACACTTACCTGCCGTTTAGGTCTCGCCGCTTCTTTCTAAGCTGGCCTCGTCTCTGGTTTGCCTTCAAGCACTTGCTAGTCGTATATGGTAGTGCTTGCCTCTGGTGCCAGACATTGTCAGACCGCCCAAGGGCATAGACATGATTTAATCAATAAAAGCCGGGACCTACAGATTAACATGCCCTCCGAAGTATGGAGCAAAGGAAATCCACAAATAACAAAAAAAAATTGATGCGGAGTCGAGGAACGAACCCGGTATTGTTGTATTCTAATGCGCATTAATATATCGGCCACCATCGCTCTAGGCTTGATATAGGTACTTCAAGCACTCACAAGGTATGCTTGCCCACCAGACAGGATGCCTTTGTCATTCTTTCCTTAACTTATATCTTATATCTACTTTACTAGCTGTGCCCGCGGCTTTGCCCGCGTGGTCATTTCATTTAAAAGTAGCCAATACGTGTTATTCCAGGACCAACAGTTCCTATAAAGTACAATATACTACATTTCTTCAAAATTAGTTCAGCCGACAAATGTTTTTTTATCGATTGCTCCGCATCTAATAATCGGATTAAGATACCAAGTACTCCAGCTTTTAAGCCAAACCCTAAGCTATCTAACAGTGAAAACTGTATTGCAATCGGTCCAGTAGTTTTTACGTAATGATAAACAGACAGACACGATTTACTGTCAAGTTACAGCAAAAACTACTGTAAAATATTAATAAGTACAAGTAAAAAAAAACGAAATGAAGTAAGTACTTATAATTATTATAACAATTTGCTTCAAGAACAGTATAATATAATGTTTATATTATTCATTCTGTGACAGTACCACCAAGTCGAAATAAATATAATTCTGAACAATAAGTATATTACAAACACTAAATTAAAAGCTTCCAGTTAGTATTAATAATGAACAAGCAGGTTTCTTATCTTAATACCTTGTTAATATTAACTTTCACAGTGTATATTGCAATTATTTACCTAGAATAATATTACGGATCGATATGTACACGCAATATGTAACTAATTTAAATAATTAGTTGGGATATTTGGGTATGTTTGAAATAACAGCCTATAATTATTTTACTATACGTAGGTACTCGTTAGGATTGAGGTAGATTAGTAGCAATAATAGGATCTTAAGTAACAGCTCTCCAGCACTACCTGCATAAATGCAAAGCACAGCATTATGATGCTTTAAAAATAACAAAATATCTTCGAACATCTCCATAATCACCATATAACTCAGCAGGGTAAGTAATGGCCACAGTTACTCACATTCAAATCAAAGCGAAGCACCGGCGACTCAAGCCAAGAAATTCAACAAAATGATCTAGAGAGTGCAAAATATAGCGCAGTTATAATAATATGACGGTCACTAAAACGCAGTGCAGTTGTTCAGCCAGTACCTTGACTCGCGCAGAGTGATCGAAGACATATTCAAATTCAAAACACTTGTATGCGCATGCTCTCAAAATTAATGTCATATAGGCTAATATCACGTTTTAAGTGACTGTATTACCAGGTACTCGATTTCTTAATGTAAGCGTTAAACTTGTCGACACCAAGCTGGAATACCATTTTTAAAAGTATTTCATGCTGACACAAGTTACAATTAAATAGGTAGCAATTAATCATGGTTTTTGGAATGAAAAGCTCTTTTCCGTAGCTTTAGTCACAAAGTAGATAGTGAATAGTGTGAATGATTCCAAGCCTGGAAATATATGACATCTCGTAGTAAAACGACGAATGCAAAACGTTATGACATTACTTCCCAATAAACGCCAGTACTATCTGCTAAGCGATATCAAAACAAATCTTGATATAAAAACTTTGCCAAAGTCCAACTTTAGTACTTAGGTATATCAAGCTGCATCGTACATCTTTTATCGATGGAATGGTATCCCCACTAATATATATAAGAGAAACGTCTGCCTGTTTGTTAGTTTGTTTGGGTCGTTTTCACGCCAAAACTGCTGAACCGATTTTGTCGGAAGTTTGTAGATACTATATACAACAGAGACCAACATAGGGTACTTTTTATCCCGGACAAAGAAAATTGACACAGGAAAACGGAAAAATGACGATTACTTGCTTTCACACTAAAACAACTGTGATGAAGTTACTCTAAGTACTGTACAATATAGAGATCAAAATAAGATAAATTGATCTCGGAAAATTGAAAGTTCACGGACAAGATTGGTTGTACTTCACATTAGAAATCGGAACAAAAATATGGTAGATTGGTTGTACTCGCTTTCACATGGTAACGGCTAAACCGATTTTTATAAAATTGTACAAACAGATACTGACTAAAATCTAAAAAGACTAAAATATAATACTTTTGCTCCGGAAAAAAAGAAAAATCCCGCGGGATAACTGTAAATACAAAACAGCTTAACAGATTTTGATGAAATTTTGAACATAGGTACCTACTGTAAAATATAGATATAAAGCGAAAAATCAGAAAAAAATTGGTAGATTGGTTTTACTCGCTAACACATCAAAACATATTGGATACCTTATATCATTGAACTCGCGGGCAAAGCCTCAGGCATAGCTAGTAAGTATATAAGATGTACAGGACGTGTAACCGTTCTCATCAGTGTGCATAAGCTGATTCCCTGAACATTGGTCGCTGACTTCCACGCGACACTTTTGTCCGACCTGTGGAAAGACATAATGTGGCATAATGGAGCATCGGCGTGCCCGAATGTTTATGCGAATTATGTCATCGAATCTCGGTGTGCCATCGTAATTTAAACGTGAACAGCTTACAAATGTATTTTGTCTCATTTTTATGGGATGCAAAGTTATTGGGTTTTGAATTATGGGAAATAATTTTCCTGAAGTCATTTTGCTGTTTGTTGCAGCACTTGTAAATACTTGTAAACATTTTATTTATCCTGGATTTGCTGTAATAATGATTTGGGCGTTTCCAGTTTATATCGCTAACGCTAAATTGCTAAAGTTCTTTAGTAGTTATTTAAACTGTAAGCTAAAGTTATATTAGGTTTTTATGTTATGCTATGTTCACATGCAATCATCTATTCCCTAAATAAAACTATAGTGATGTGACGAACGTTATGACATTAAAAAAAAACGAACGAGTCTTACAGTAGTCGCATATGATGTGTAACATCTGTTAACACGTGTAACATTTTTTAACACATTGTTAACAATGTTACACTTTTCACGAAATCACTTCCATATATTGCAGGAAATGGAGTCATTTGAAGTAGTGTCATTAGTTCACTATATGTTCATGCTTCACTCGCCCATATTTATTTAATGGCAAAACATAATCGCGCATAAAAACACCGTATTCAATCCTAACTCGTTACTGGCATACGTTTGTAAATTAGAGTTGTGCTGCCTGACTACGTTCGAACGAGGCTGTAAAGTGTAGTCTGTAGGTATACGGCACCGTACTGTGAAATTTATAAAATCGTTGTTTACTTTACAGTGTTCTTTATTGAGATTATAATTGGGTAGATCTAATTGCTTGAGGTGATAAAGGTAATGTTTATGTGTGTCCGGTTTGTTTGACTTTAATATTAGGTAAGTGTAAGCGATATCCATGCGTTTTTATTGTGTGTTAAAAATAAGCTTATTTAAAAAGCAACTGATACTTTGTTGGGAGGTGTTAAATTACATATTTTTGAGCCATTGTAAAGTTTTGTTCAGTAGTTCCTTATTCTGAAATTAACATTATGTTATGCCTGTTACGGAAGAGGGGAAAATAATTAGTTAAATATATTTTAAGACGATAAGAGTGATGATCTGACCTCTTTGCATATTGGCATATGCAGCTCTTTGCATTAAATAAGAGGAATATGTGAATTTATGAGATAAGGGAGATCTAAATAATAATAATAACAAAAACCGAACAAGCCCCATACGTCTAAATCTGTTCAGGCATTTAAAAGTTATGGTGAAATACTCACATACATACAAATATACATGAATGCTAAAAACATAGCACTCTTTTTTTGGGCAGTCGTGTAAAAAGTGTTCCCCATTCATTTCCCACAGCTAACAGGATTTATCATTATAATGAAATAGTAGTAGATCCTGTCGTGTCTTGATTCCGGATACCTATATATTTTGTTACCTGACTCCTACACTGAAGCAGCTCACCGCCATAAAGGAGATTTTACACTTCCTCATAAACAAAAGACGCATACACGTCGCTCGGCAGAACCGATAAATTATTATTACCCACATGTCGGGATCGTAAGTTCAAATAGAGACCAAGATTTCGCATGCGTTGGCGTAAATATTTACGGTATGATGTATGTTCCGGAAATGTTGTTGCACGTAGAATAGTGTAAACGGTAGCTAATATTTCGGGTTTGGTCGGATGCTATGCTTGATCGGAGAGCGTTAGGAAATGAAAGATAGCTTCGAAGACAAAAACCAACATACAAGAGACGGATAGCACTTACACCGCGACATTTTTGTTTTACTTTTAGCATTATAATACCCGTCGTAACTTCAAAATAAAAACTCCAGTAAAAATTATTGCTCACGTACTTGACATACTTGATAATTTTTCGTTTCCTTGTCAAAATATCACTGCGATCCAAACAGCGAAAAATCGTAATTTTTGCAAATTTTTGATTCCTTCCTCCTCCTTCCCCCATATAGCTAAGAACCATCTCGATCTCATCAGTTTTCAAAAATAAAAAACCGCATCAATATCGGTCCATTTATTTAGGAGCTACGATCTTCACCCCCCATTCCCCCCCTCCCCCCTCCCCTATAAGAACCATCTCGTTTACCTCAGCTTTCAAATATAAAAAACCGCAGCTAAATCAGTCCATTTGTTTGAAAGCTACGATTTTCACCACCCTTTTCTCACCTCCCCCCTCCCCACTCCCCCTCGCCATATATCTAAGAACCATCTCGATCACATCAACTTTCGAACAAAAAAACCGCATCCAAATCAGTCCATTCGTTTGGGAGCTACGATGCCACAGTCACACACACACACACACACACACACACACACACACACACACACACACACACACACACACACACACACATATACACACACACACACACTCATACACTTACACACAGTGATACACACCCTAAACTTATAACATCCGTCTCTTTGTTCGGGGGTTAAAAATAGATAGTGATCAGAAGTCTCAAAAATCTTTCAAATGCATCTTTGATCTTAATTCCCATTCTAAACGCATTAAAATTGTTGGCGCGAAACTAACCAATCTGCCAACACATCGTTTCAGGGGATCTTAATCACTGTCCTCCAGTGCGCTCACAATGTCGCCGTTGTATTTAAATGTGTTCACAGTATTATCTATCCTGCTACGTACGAAACAAAGCGAATAATCCCTTGCATGATCATCAATCTACTAATATTTGTTCATGTAATTAAACTGCGGCGGTGCTTGAACAGTATTAATGCTAATTTCGGCATATGCTCGAGATTATTTGCGAGTGTAGATTTTGCCGCAAATTTTTAAAACGTACATAATAAGACGAGCGAGCAATTTCGATATTTTCTGTAATAAAAAACTTTCTCGGCAAAAATAAATCTGTGTAGAAATTGCAACAGTGGAAGGTTTTTGGAGTTTTGTCTGGTCTAGAATTTTGAAGTGAAAAATAAGGTACTTATGACCGTCACTAACATGATTGGTACAATTTAAACATTAATACAATTAAGCAACAAGATATGAAACTAGGTTAATGATGTGTACGCTTGTTTCTCTTCCTGTTTTCAAATTGACCGGTTAAAGTTCCGAAAACCTTATTATTATAGTAACTTATCTTTTTAAACGGTATTATTTAGCTTGCCCTGTTTGTTGCTGTTCTTTTTTGTTTGTTTGGGTCAAATTTAGTAATTGATATTTTACCCCCTTCCTGTTGGCCGACTGATCTGAAACTTGGTACACACCTTTAGTTCTGATGACAATAGAAATATTTATATTCAGTACTAGTTTTCCCGCTCGCGACTTCGTACGCGCAGGCTACTATTTGTCGCGAAAAAAGGCATCCTATTTTCTTCTAGGATTTTTAAAAACCAATGCAATAGTAGGTTTAGCACCAATGCTATTGATGTTTTTGACAGATTTGTTATTTCGTTTTCTTGGCAACCACATATCATTCTGTGTGTGTCATTCTGTGTAACCGTTCCTTGCAGTGAGTAATCAACATTTTCCATTTTTCCCGAGGAAACTTTTTCGTTTCCCGGGATAAAAAGTATCGTATGTTTTATTCTATGGTATAAGCGGTCTCCATTATAAATTTCATTAAAATCCGTCCACCCGTTATCGTGTGAAAGCTCCTCAAACAAACAAACAGATAACGTTTCACTTTATATGTTGGTATGGATCATTGTAAATCCAAGATAGCCGCTGCCACAAAATTGTGAATTACATATTTATTTTTCAACCCCCTAAATATACGTATCAAGTGAAAGGGCTTGACAAGTAGAACACCACTTTAGAAATAATTAAATGTATGCACGTATGTATGTTTTTTGTCAAATCTTGCAAGCTTACTTGGAACCACTTCCTCTTAACCTACGGCATTGCATTTTTACATGTTGGTTCAGTTCCGATGACAATGCATTTTTATGGTAAGCATGACCTGCATTAACATCTAGGAATAGCTACAGATAAAGGAACTCCTTAACGGCTAACAGCACAGACACGAAATGTTTTGTACCCATTTAATTGTGATAGCACATTCTAAGTTTCACCCTGACATGGCTACTGCATACTAGTAAAAGTTTCTTTTTTATAAATGGTTTTTAATTAACTTATTTTAATGAACACTATGTTTGCGTGTCGCTATCACCAAAAAGGATAAACCATCGAATAAAGATAAGAATTACGCATAATTCATCAACTATACTAATGCCATCAGGCATTAGTCCACTGCTGGACATAGGCCTCTCCTAATGCGCGCCACTGTCTTTTCATGTAATTGCTGCCAGCTAATTAGCGTAGTAGGTCGTTGCTCCATCTGGCTGGAGGGCGTCCTATACTAACATGATTTTCGATCCTACTTATCCAGACCCTGCAGTCATTTTTCGCTTTTTCGCAAGTCGCCAGTCACTCCAACAAGCTGGGCGGGCGCCCTGACCGTTTGCCTAGTCGTGGTCTCTACTCAAGAACTCGCCTACCCCATCGTGACCGGCCTTTTGCCACTTCAGTTTGCTAATCGCATACTTGTGTCTTAATAATCCGAATCTAATTCGTATAATTAATTGAAAGCCATCAAAACTTTCCTGTATATGGAACTGAATTCAGTAGAAATGTGAGTGAACAGTTGAACAGTTCTCAAGTGCGATAACCGTAATCTGAACAGTTTGTTACGTAGCGAATGTGTCGTATGAATTAACCGAGAAAGTTCAACCCGCGTTATTTTGCCATTATAGTTAAGCTGTGGTTCTGGTTTGTAGGGTTACTGTTGTCAGCGTAAACATAGGGTATAAGATACTTAATTATAAACGTGTTGCCAAACACCACTTCAAAATTTCTTGTTGCCACAGTTCCCCTCAATTCAGATCTTCATGCAACTCATCATCAAACCCAAACCTTAGATATGCGAGTATGGATAATGTCATCGAAACTGAACCTTCAGCATAAACTCAAAGGTTTCAACTGCAATGATGCTCTTCACAAAGAGAGATCAGAGCTGAAACTGATCTTTGAAACGGCTGCACCAATTTCTTACAAATAAAGCTTAAAACCTAGAACCATGTTGCCAATAGAACTGCGATGAAATCGGTCTATCCACAGGACACAGACAGATACACTTGATGATGACTAGGCGACGATGTGGCCGAAAGTGTAGCACGCTTGCCTAGATGATACCTTTTCACTCTTGACTTGAACACACCACACTTACATGTACAGGCATATCTACTCCAAAAACAATCTAGTTTTCCATTTTTTAAATAGAACAAACATTATATACATACATACGAATATTTTAATCGATTAACTTTTTTGAATGTAATAATTTGTTTTTATTTGGTTGTAATACACGTGTAATGCACGTTCTGCTCTGTTAAGCTTAATTTACTAGTCGTGTGTTTCAGTGATATGTTGAAGTTAAAGCGCTGTTTTTTACGTTAGCCTGCTGCTTCGGAAGAGCAAAGCGTGGCGTGAAGCGTTCTTATAACCACAGAATAAGTAATAGGTACGACTTGGGTGGTTGCAACGTGCACCACAAATAAATGCTCTCAGCGTATCTGATCCTAATAGTAATTAGTTACATGTCTTCGGAGAGTGATTTCAAAAGTACTTGCAAGTGCTATAAAATACTATATACGATTATTTTCACTTAAAGAACCATGAAAATAAAAATGTAAATTAATTTATCTTTTATTTGATTCTGCTTTTGACTCTGACGATATTTTTGTCGTTATAAAGTTAACAAAGATTACATTTTCTTAGTGAAAATCAAACAGTTTTTTTTAAAACCCGCTTTCTTTGGAGTAAAAAACATTTTTACATTAGACAAAAAATATATATCAATGTAATTGTTATAATATAAGTTTTACAGATTATATCCATACCAATATATAAAAGTGAAACGCTGTATGCTTGTTTGGGGAGCTTTCACTCGGTAACGGCTGGACAGATTTTGATGAAACTTGGAATGGAGATAGATATACCTGGAATAAAACATAGGATACTCTTTATCCCGGAAAATTGTAAGTTTCAACGGGGAAACTGGAAAAACTGGAAAAATGTTGATTACTCTCTGTAAGAAACGGTTGTCATGGAAACGAAATAACAAATAAGTCAAAAAACATCAAGAGTGGTGCTATACCTACTTTTGCATTAGTTTTTAATATCCTAGAAAAACGTAGGATGCTTTTTTTCACGATAAACAGTAGTCCGAGCGGATGAAGTCGCGGGCGGGAAAACTAGTTTCAATTGTTTGCAATAAAGCCTTACTCAAGACTAACGTTTAGGTTTTAGGCTTCTCGTTTTACGCTTGACTCGACCCGCGCGTCCAAGCTAGCAGCCTTAGTCCATGTACACAATAGCCGCAGTAATTCGTTTGTCGGCAAACGCAGCTTGATTAGTGGCTTTCAGTTTATGCGCTGTTGCAGAAGCATTTTGTGCATTTGCTACAATTCGGTAGCATCTGTTTTATATATCTTTGATTAATACATGCCTGTATAAATTAAGGCTAAAATGCTTAAGCGGAAATATTAAAAATTTCTTTAAATATATGTCGGCGCGTCTTCGAGCGAGTCAAAATGATTACAGAATTCAATTGTATTTTTTTTGTAAAATGGATGTGCTATTTTGATTCGTCGAACACATTCTCAAACCGTCCGAGAGTTATGTCCTGATTGTTTGTTTGTCGTATGAGGTAGTGCTGGCCTCTGATGACAGATTTTGTTAGGCCTCCCGCGGGTTTCTGACATGGCTTAAAGGTATTAATCAATAACAGCCGGGACCGACAATTTAACGTGCCCTCCGAAGCACGGAACGATGGAAAACTGCACATAACTTAGAATAGTCATTGGTGCGGAGCCTAGGACCAAACCCGGTATTGTTGGATTCTAAGTTGCACTATTGAACTGTTAAGCTACCACCGCTCGTGATGTCCTGATGAAGGCCTATCTTGATCCTTTTGTACCTACTTTGTATTATGAAAATAGGTTAGAGACTATTATTATTTTTGATTGTCACATCTTCATTGTATTCACTCTTGAGTTTTCTTTTTTCTGGCTTTCTCTTTACAATTTCTTAGTCAAAATGCAAATCTTTTGTATAAGAATGTTTTCCGCAATCACCATAAACCGATCGTTACCTTTGCTGCCGTCGTGTCGTGAAGGCAGAGATTTCACGTAATGCACGGTTTTTAACCGAGCAGTAACCGTAAAGCGCGTAAACGTAGAAGGCAGGAACGTCGGCCGTCGTTAATCTAATGCACGATTGCCGTGCGTTGGTTGCGTCGGGATAAGTGTGTCTACGCCCTTATCAGCTGGTATGATCACAAATCACAATTGTTCCAATCAAATTGCAATTCTAAAATGTATACGTTTATCGTTTTTAAAATGGTTATCGTTTATCTGCTCACCTCATTACCCAGCCATATAAAAAAAAACAATTAAAAAAACGTTTTAAAAATTAAATATCAATATTGAAATATTTTGTCTTGAAATGTAAGAACTACGTTGCTTTCATAAATATTATTGATATTATTTTATTATTGTTCACAAATATTTTAATCAAAAGTTCCTCAGTTAAGTTCAACCTTGTTGTATCCATACCAATGTATAAAAGTGAGACGTTGTCTGTTTGTTTGATTGTTCGTTGGGAGCATTCACGCGAAAACGGCTGGACGGATTTTGATGAAATTTGCAATGAAGACAGCTTTTACCCTGGAATAAAACATAGGATACTTTTTATCTCGGAAAATGGTAAGTTTCCATGAGAAAACTGGAAAATATTGATTACTTGCTGTTAAGAACGGTTGCCAAGGAAACGAAATAAAAAGTCTGTCATAAAACATAAAGAGCATTGGTGCTATACCTATTTTTGCATTGGTTATTAATATCCTAGAAGAACATAGGATACTTTTATTCGCGATAAACAGTAGTCCGCGCGGTCGATGTCGCGGGCGGGAAAGCTAATACAATATATAATGTGTCTTCACAAATTCTATTAATATATGTATTGTAGGTATACTTTGTTATCTGACAAACCATCGAACTTTCCCAGGCATGTTCAGTCGATGACGCGGTTCAAGTAATACAAAGCGCGAGTTCATAAATAATTTCCACATACTTATATAGGGGGGAGAGGTCACAAAGGGGTCCCATCTCGGCGCGATGATGTAACGCCGGTTTCTTTGTTTTCTGCCTGTTGCGGGGATATACAAGGAAGATATTTTTACCCGACTGAGGAGGGTTATGTGTTTGGGTTGTTTGTAAGTTTGTTTGTGTGTACTTAGGCGCGTCCTACAGCCTAAACGGATTTTGATAAATGAGGTATCATTGGAGTCTTCTTGATCACGAGAGGGCTATAGAATATATCAAGTGTCAAGAAAACTAATATGGCGGCTTTCAGCTGCTATATTGAATTTCCGATGGAACAAAAAATTACCAAAACCTTTCGAGTGAGTTATCAAAATACAGGTCTTTAAAAGACCATTTAAAAAAAAATATAACTAAACATTAGTAATTTTATTTTAAGCTTTTTACTAAATTTTCAATTTTAGATTATTCTAGTTAATGTAAATACTAATGTTCTATGTTTCTAATGTTGCAATTGTAGCTATTAAAGTAAAGTAAAATAGATAAGTAAACATAAACATTCAATTTATATAAATACTAGCTGCGCCCCGCGGTTTTACCCGCGTCCCTCAGGATCCGTAAGTTTTTCCGGGATAAAAGTAGCCTATGTATTAATCCAAGGTATAAACTACTCCCGTACCAAATTTCATTCAAATCCGTTCAGCCGTTTAAGAGTGAAGAAGTAACAAACTTACACACGCACACACTTACATACATACATACATACAAACTTTCGCCTTTATAATATTAGTGTGATTATTTTTGCTTTTGTATTTGCGCCCCCCTGGCGTTACACATTTTAATTATTGTTTTGTTAAACATTAGTGCATTATATACCAATCTTATGTAAAAATGGTTAGGTTGTGGGAAAAAACAAAAATGAATAAAAAATTGAGATCTGGGTTATTGTCCAAAATGGATAACCTAATTGCCGATTGATATCAGTGTCTTCCTTTACCCTTTCAGTTCCTTTCCCTATGAATACTGAGCATGCACGTTCAGCCTCGTATATCATTTAATTTTCTAAAATGATAGAAATTCATAACTTAAACTATTTGCGTCGCTTTGATTGCGCATATTTAGTTGTATTAAGTAAAATAAGAGAATAAGAGAACCGTAAAGTTTGCTATAAAGTTCGTTATGATACCAATAGCAATCGATATCTTTGACAGTAGCTGGCAGTCTCGACACAGATAGCTATGCCATCGCAAGCTACCGGTCGCTAAGTCAACACGAATAACAACAGTACACAGTATGGGTAGCGATGATAATCCGTAGCTTTCGACAGAAGCTATCGATTTTCATCAGTATCTGTACTTTGCGAACGATTTCGGTTGTAAAGTTATTGCTACCGATTTTGAGGCTGTAGCCCCTGGAGCTCATCGTATTTTCAAAGATCTAACAGAGTGCTGAAAAATCTAACCGAACACAAATCTGATCGATGCGACGTGGGACTAAAATGCTATACTTATTTGGCTCAATGAATTAGCATTGAAATTCAACGGGGCAATGCTGCCAGCATGCTGCCAACTACTTGGTAGTGAGCTGGAACATTTGGACTACCTATAAGCCTGCGATGGCATGTGGGTTGTCCAACTGTTTGATGTAGCAGAACTGAAGAAATAATAGGTAGTAGTTAGGTAGTTATAGTAGCTATAGTAGTTATAGTAGCTATAGTAGTTATAGTAGGAATGAAAAATTCGTCCTAGTAGTACATCAAAATATTATTTGACAAGACGATTACATTTGTGTGTGTGTGTGTTACTCACGAAACCCGAGTTTGTTAGCTTAACAACAAGTTTGCCAAAACGTCGAAGTTTGAACTAAATCAAGTTCAACAAATATATTACATTCCCTTCGTGAATGCAACAGAAAACCTCATTTTACGTTTCATGAACTCACTTGTAGGTAAGTATATACAGGATGGAATTTAAAGGCGTTCGGTGAAGAGAAACTATCTTAAATATTGATGATAGCGAATCTTACTTAACGAAAACATTTCTTTATTCGGAAAACTCATTATAACTGCATTCATTTTTTTTAGATCAATCTTGGCTCGGTCGGGAATCAAATATTCCAATAACTTTATCTTGATACTTTATGGTATCAGTCGACATGGTCAATGATAAGGATCATGATTTAATATGCCTATTGTAGCCCTTAAGTATTATGTAAAGTCTATGCAAAAGTATAGCACCAACGCTCTTGACGCTTTTTTACGACTTGTTATTATTTCGTTTCCATGCCAACCACTCCTTACAGCGAGTAATCGACGTTTTCCAGTTCTCCCGTGGCAACTTACCATTTTCCGAGTTAAAAAGGTAAAAGGCTAAAAGGTCCGAGTTAAAAGGGTTATCTTTTGTTGGTCTCTATATTGTACAGTACCTATTTACAAAGTTTCATCAAAATCGGATCAGCCGTTTTGACGTGAAAGCTCCCCAAACAAACAGACAACGTTTCACTGTTATATATTGGTGTGGATAATTGGATAAGGAATGTTTTCTTAAAGTAAATTTAGGTATCATCAATATTTAACTACTTTCCCTCCACCGACCTCCTTTAATTCCATCCTGTATATATACTTGACATAGGTATGTAAGTGTAATACGTCTGGGATTTTGTGATCGCCTGTTGCAGCGCACTAAACTCGCCGCCCATATATCAAAGTTATACCCGTAGAGTGCATGTAAAGCTTATGTACAGTATTGTAGAGTTTCTCTTGAGAGAATATTTCTGCGCGAACAATTTAGACGTCGCTTGGGAACTCTATCGTCCATCTTTCGCTTCACTTCGCCTAACGTGGAATTAATTTTGAGTTAGTCCCTGAATGGACTGCACGTTTACGAGTATACATGTATCTATGTGAAGTTTAATGAACTCACAGGTAGGACAACTATACCTAGGTTTACAAAGACATCAGTTCGAAATTATTTTCAGTGTTCACCGTGCGAAGCCGAGGCAGCTCGCTAGCTTTACGATATTATAAAAAAATGCCATTAAACTTTAAAGTAACTCATTCATCATTCTCTTTCATTCGAATTTCTACGTGAATTTATGTTAAAGGTTTTGGATTTACACAAATGTTTTATAATGTACTAGGCTCGCCTTCGCACGAGTAGCGCTCACACAGCAGTATTTTCTTACTTATAGTATTTTTATATCCGTTGTAACCTTTAGGTAAATTAAAGGTCTAATTCGAATAATTTAAAAAGGAATTTACATGCACATAATCAAAGTCGATTATGAAACTAGTTGGGTAAGGATTAATATCATAATACGAATGTCATCATCTTTAGATTGAACCCGTGATTTGATTGACTAGTTTGAACAAAAACGGTTATTGTGACTTAACTATAATAGTTAGACATAATATAGCCCCTGGGACTTTTTTGTGGGTAATTATGAGTACTATAAACATGTAGTTCAATATTTTATGTATCATCGATAGTTTTTGCAACACACGCAAATATTGTCTTTTATAGGCAAATTTTTGATACCTTGGGTTACAAAATTGCAATTTGCGTAGGGAACTCTATTGAAAAAATATGTACTTCCCATGGCACTAGCTAATAATTTTGCATTCTATAGGTGAAATATTTTTTTAAAACGTTTTTTTTTGTTGTAGTTTATCCATTATAAACAAACACACATACAGACATACAAAAAAAAATCTTTTCTATTTATAATATTAGTGTAGATTGTGTAATCTTATTTAACATTATGTAAAATACAAAGTATGTTTCCAAACATATGTTCTGCCGGAAGACATTACCAATTTTCCAAATAACAGCAATACAACATTTGCAAATAGGTTACATACAGAATAATATTAATAATGTCCTGCTTTTGAAAATGTAAACATTACGTTACATTAAATTTTAATGGAGATAAAGCTCGGGTTCATCTATTTTTCATCTACAATATATATAATAAAGGAGTAGGTACTATACAATATTAGTTATTCTGTGCTGTGCAGTAGGTACCAAGCTAGACGTTATGTTTGCACACTACTGCTTGGTGTTTGAATATCTGGCAAAGGTGTGGTACTTCCTCAGACGGAAGAAAAAGCCTTCTTTACATAAAAAAATAAAAATACATTATATTAAAAAAAAAATAAGCGAACAATACAAAAAAATATGCATACAAGCTTTAGAATCTTGATTTTGAAATATACATGCAGTCGTAGACATGCATTTCATTTCTCCTTTGACGGGATTAGCTAGAACCTGTCGAGCTACTCCTCATGCCTCGGACTGAGCTAGTTCCTAATAATAATAGTATTATTCTTTTGTTTCAGGTAAGATAATGGATCAAAAGATCGTAAGACGATATCTCCATTAAACACAGGATATTAAGTACTGTGATTAAACTGAGCAACATTCTCTCGCTGAAATCGAAGGCTGACCTATCGATTACGCATTGGATCGTCTCTAGAAGTTCTGAAAAATATGTTTCTGTAAGATTAAATGTTTCATACAATTCGAAGAACCTATTACCGTTGGGGAAGAAGAGTTCTCGAGTGGAGACCACGTTTAGGCAAACGTCAGGTCCTGTGGCCAGATGGAGTGACGACCTGCGAAAAGCGGCTGCCAGAAACTGGATGCAGAGAGCTGAAGACCGAGTTCAGTGGCGTGCATTAGGAGAGGCCTACGTCCAGCCGTGGACAAGTATAGGCTGATGATGATGATGATGATGATGAACCATACAACTTAACGCTACATAATTTATATACGCTACAAACAAAAACAATATAACCAATAATATATATTATTTATTTAATATATAATATATGTGAGTATATTTATATACTCTCAGTCCAGCATTCGACGAGTCAACATCACCCGAAGATGCCTCGTGCAGAGGCGAAACACGTGTCGTATTGATGTCAGACGTTTGGTATTTGGATCGAGGTATATGTTTTTTATTGTGTATATATATTTATATATATTATTTGTATATAAGTGTTTTTTCTGGCCTCCAGGCCTTAGCTTTTCTTTCATTTATATTTTTCATTAGTTCAATCTGGGGTAGGGTTTTGTTTAGCGTGGGGTTTCACTTGTGTTAATTTTACCATTTATCATTTGTCTGACTTACAGTTTTGGCGGAAGTAAGCTACAAATTTTTATTTTGTTTATTTTAAAAACAATATATTAAGAGATCGTTAAAAACAACACAACTCACTTACTTAAATATATTTATATTCTTAAACCGCGCCGTTTAAATATATATATTACGACCCGTCGTTTCCTATTACACCAGATTGAGATCAGCGGAAATATAATGAGCAATAAAATATTATAATGTGTTAATATATTTTAAGTGTTAGTAATACATTTTCGTAAATATGCCGTTAGCCTATCCTGTTTTGATAGTTTCTGGATCTCTAATAATCTTATAACAGATTATTGCATTAAAAAGCACCTGTAATATAAATTATGGTAATAGTGTTAATGAAAAAAATGTGTGAAGAGTTAACTATTTATAAACTTAATGCTATGTACATAACAATAAATTTTCCTTGAAACTAGCAAACATATATTTTGTAGAGGTACGCAAGACCTCTTACGCAAGATGCTGCCTGGGGAAGCAACACTCTTTGGTCAGGTATTCAACCGCTAGGCAGTAGTAATGTTTCCAGCGAAACTACTGTGCACTGAGACTTAAAAAAACAATTTCTCAGGGTGACGAGACGATATATAAGCGTAATTGTATTTTTTTTACAATTGCTTCAAGTTGTTCAATTTGGGTAGGGTTTGTTTAGCGTGGGGGTTTACTTGTGTTATCTTTACCATTTATCTTTTGTCTGACTTACAGTTTTGGCGGAAGTAAGCTACATATTTATATTTTGTTCATTTTATTCATTCTTCTGTTTACTTTCTACGATGTATAATTGTTTATCCATGTACATATCTACAGTAGTCGCAGCGGAAGTATGTGTCTCGGAAGTTATCTGCTAGTCGCTGCGCAAACTGCTATTTTCAGGTGCAATCCCAATGTTGAAAGTAAAGACAGCATTGTATAACTGCCTCGCTCACTCACTTGCGTTTTACGCACATTCTATCTCGCCCTTACTTTATGCTGCTTTATCCCCACAGGTACTGCACCTGCGCAATCGTTCACAGAGCCTAACTTCACAAACATATAGATTGGCTACGCCTACTATAGATATAGTAAGTCCACATTTTATTTTATTTCTGCTGTAGATATAGCAAAAATAAAATAAAATGTGGGAATAAAATGTAGGAAACCGTTAAATTATGGTAATGAACAACACTCTTTACCCGATTACGGCTAAGCAAGGGAAGGGTAATGAGTTTAACTATATATGTAAGTATGTGTGTGTATATATAGTAGTCACAGCGGAACTTTGTGGTTGTTAAGTTAGGCTCTAGAACGATTGCTCAGATACTGCTGTGAGGATAAAACAGCATAAAGTAAGAGCGAGATAGAATATGCGAAAAACGTAAGCGAGTGAGTGAGGCAGTTGTACAATTCTATATTCACCTGGATTGCGCCTGAAAAATAGCAGTTTGCGCAGCGACATCCAGACAACTTCCATGCACTGTATGTGAATGTTACACCATAGCGTCGCCCCTATTGGTCCGATTTTGACAACCTTGGTATCAATAGATTGGTCTTCATTTATAGAGGGTCATAGGCTATTTTGTTGGGTTTAGTAGATATGACTTGGTTTGCATCCCACGCACGAAAGTTGTACATTTTGCAATGTAGTGTCGGACACTGCATTGTACGAATACTATTTAAACTCATGGAGCCACGATCTCACTCTATTTCTAGGTTGGTGTTTTATTCCGATTCTTAATAATCCAACTGCATTTGGTGCCATAAGTTGGTACTGTAGTAGCGGTGTATGTAAGTTGTTTTTACCCGACTACTCCAAAGCAAACGAAGGGTAATTAATTTGTTCATACGAAAAACTTGGTCCGATTTTGACAAACGAGTTATCAATCGATTCGTCTTCATGCAAGATTGTCATAGGCTATTTTTTACCCGACATAACACGTGTTTTAGTTTTTGAATTTATGTTTTGTTAAGATTATACAATTTATTATTCTTCTGTACTGAACAATCTAAGAGGACACAACAAATCTCTAGAAATTTCAACACCTACGGTTATACATAATTACAAAGGCAGTAAGTGCAGTTCTAGTTTCCAAGCTATTTTGATTATTATTGTAATGGAATAGAGTCGATGTTACTAGTCACAAACTTACCCGATGTTAGTCTACAAAGTTTGGTCTAACTAACTGCAGACTTACTCGGACGGTTCTATCTTTGCGTATGTTCTTCTTTACATTTTTCATTTTAAGTTCTTGGGAAAACTAGTGGTTCAGTATAGTTTGTGGGCGTGAACAGACCGAAGCGAGGTCTCCAAATCTAATTGGACCAGTCAGCGTTTCTATGTATCAATGTATGTTTGTTCGAAGATAATTTAGAACCAAAGTCAACATAAGAAACGGGATATTTACCATGTTTATAGTTGGTTTTGAGTTTCGAAATTTCAGCACTATTGCTTGCGCCATAATCACGGAGTTAATTAAGTAAATGTGGATGGATGCTATTTTTACCAGACTGCGCAACGAATGTATGTATGTCTGTTCCTTTGTGGCACTATATAGACCAAAGGCGTCGACCGATTTTGATAAGTCATACGTCAATCGTTTTGCGTTAATCTTGCGAGTGCTACTAAAGACGTGACAATAATCAAAATTCAATATGGGGACAACCAGACGCCATAATGTGAAAAAGAAAATAATCATTTTTAGTTTTCGCTTATAATTTTATATTTCGAATTACCATTTAGGATCTATTAAAAGGGAAGGTAAAGTTGGTTAGCAACCATTCTCACTAATTCTTATAAATATAAAATAAAAAGTTTAGAGTAAAAATAAATTATTCTTAAACCCGACAGCGATCAAAACTAAAAAGAGGCAAACAAGCTTTAGATTTTTGATTTTGAAACATAAGATGCAGTCGGCTTGAAGAGTAAGTAGATCGCCAGGTTCTAGCTGATCCCGTCAAAGTAGTAATGAAATGCATGATGCCTCCGCCTCCCGCTTTTGACATAAACGCAATACAAAAAAACGTCAAAAAGTAACGAGACGTTGGAAAAACGACTCGTTTTTTATAGGAATGGGGGTTAGCCGAGTTCACTTGGTCAGTTCAGCAAACTACCAATATAAGGCGTTACCGTTCCCGTAAGACGGATTTAGAAACTGAAGGAAAAATTTGGATGATGACGTAGTGGTCATGTAGCCGAATTGGTTAAAGGCATGTGCCGTGTGTTTGTATGGCGTTAAATGTCACTCACCTTCGATTTGCTGATGATATAGTCACCATGGCTGAAACTCTGGAAGACCTAAGCACAATGCTCAGTGACCTCAATATTGTTTCCCAACAGGTGGGTCTTAAAATGAACATGGGTAAGACGAGCATTAAGTCAAATGCCCAAGTCGCACCGGTCGCACCGGGCAGTCGGTTTATGTTGGGAACGATATTATCGAAGCTGTTGATCACTATATATTTCTACTTAGGTCAGACGATCCAACTGGGTAGATCCAACTTCGACAAAGAGGTCAACCGACGAATCCAACGCGGATGGGCAGCGTTTGGGAAATTACGCCATATCTTCTCGTCGCAGATACCGCAGAGCCTCAAGACAAAAGTTTAAAATCAGTGCGTGTTGCCAGTGATGACATACGGCACTGAGACGTGGTCGCTAACTATTGATCACACACACAAGCTCAAACTTTGAGCTTGTGTGTGCACAAGCTCAGCGCAGCGTGCATTGGAGAGAGCTATACTCGTTGTTTCAAACTTTGAGCTTGTGTGTGCACAAGCTCAGCGCAGTGTGCATTGGAGAGAGCTATACTCGATGTTTCACTACGAGATAGAATCCGCAACGAGGAAATCCGTAGAAGAACCAAGGTTATCGATATAGCTCTCAGAGTTTGCAAGTTGAAGTGGCAATGGGCAGGCCATATGCTGGGCCAACCGCTGGGAAATAAAGGTTCTCGAATGGCGACCACGAACAAAAAAGTGAAGTGTAGGGAGACCCTCCACACGATGGACCGACGACATTGTAGCCATCGCAGGAAGTCGGTGGATGGAATTGGCACAAGATCGCTCATCATGGCGCTCTTTGGGGGAGGCCTATGTTAAGCAGTGGACTTCTAAAGGCTGAAATGATGAAGACGATGTGCCGCGCAGTGACATGGACGATGCTGATTCCTCCGTCAGTGCTCCAAATTTTTCCTTTAGAAAATTATTAGATATTCCGGTTCTGATGTTTAGTGTTAGTGACCACAGCAGTTTAAAAACTTAAAAATCTTCTATTACTTGATGCGATCTTCATGTAGGTAGTGAGGTAATAATAATAGAACATAGTTTGTATATGAGTTTAAAAAATCCAATAGATTTCAAATTAAAAATCTGAGATGAAAGGTATGTAGTTTTTCAATAATATATGGTAATAAATAAAACTTTATGTAGAAACTTTAAAACTAACTCTGTCTCTATACCATTCAGCTATAAAACCATTACATATTTTGTTTTAGTAAATCTTGCATAAGTTAAGAAACTTATAATATACCCAGAATCATATTTTCTCTGTACAGTGATTACTCTAAGTGAATAAATTCCTGAACTCCTGCTATTGGCAGAGTAAACAAATAACTAACTGTGCAGAAACCATTAAGAAATTGGACCATAAGTTTTACGTTAATATATATTCCCGTTTGCTAGGTGCGCTGCGAATAGCTTTTTAGCTGAAATGTCGGAATAAGGGACATAATATTTAGAGAAATGCAATTAAAGTGTTTTCATTTATATTCTCTATATGCTGTCATATAAAAAAGAGAATGCAATTATTAAAATTTAAAGATTTTAAACGCATTGTATTGTATATCCGGGCTTACGATGTATAATCTTATCTCTACCGTAAACTTTCCTTTTGTTAAATCCAGATCAAAACAATATAATCATCAATAGCCTATATTAATCCAATGCTGGATATAGACCTCTTCCGAGGCGCGTTGGCGCTTCTCATCCAATGATTGCCAGCTTGAATGAGGACGAACAAAATAGAGAAAAGAGCTCAATAGACGACAATACTTAATTAACTTCTTGTAAAATACCTTTCATTGAATTACGAACGTAAAACTGTAGTTAGACCCTGGCTCGTTTACTTAAAACCCTTTTTAGTTAATCGGGAATTCAGTGGAAAGTTGCAACGTAGTATAATTTGTTTGCTCTCGAAAAGTGGAGTTGTGGTTTTTAATGGATGCGATTTCGTTATGGTTTTGAGTAGTTTATGGAGCATTTTTTTATTGCTGGTTTAACTTTCTCTTGAGAGAGAGAGAGAGAGAGAGAGAGAGAGAGAAGGGAGAATATAGAAAGCATCGTGGACTTTTCTTGACTCCAACAAGTTTCTTAGTCATAATGAAATTGCTTCATTTTTAGTTTATAAAAATTCTGACGTAACTTTAAAGAATAAAATATTGTTTTCATTTAGAATACTGAATCTATCGAAAGTAAAAGAATTTTTGAAATCAGTTTAGAAGTTTGATGTGTACAAACGACCTAGATAAGCTTTGCAGTTGGATATAACTTATCGGAAAGTTCTAAATAGATATATTACCGGTAGTTCTACTATTTTCCCTTTATTTATAGACTATCACATTACACTTCCAAATTTCGGTGATTTTTGTTTGTTTATTTGTTTGTTTGGGTCAAATTTAGTACCTAATTGTAATTTAGCATCCTTCCTGTTGACCGATTGATCTGAAATTTGGTACACGATGACAATATAATTGTGTATATTCAGTATCACTGTAAATCCAAGATGGCCGCCGCTACAAAATGGCGGATTAAATTATTTTTTTCAACCACCTCAATATGGGTACCAAATGAAAAAAAAACAAAATGGCGGATTCCTTTTTTTTAAATCTCCTCTAAATAACACTTTAGGAATAACTAAATTAAAAAGTTGCATATTTTTTAAAAGTTTTTCGGTTTTATTTGTAGGTACTGTACTTAATAAAAGCTAAAAATAAAATAAAATCGTGGGGCATTGCGTAACCTGAGTCATATAAATTTGTCTCGATCCACGATTTTATTTTATTTTTTTGCCTTTATTTAGCACATATAAAGCCGTTTAAATTAAAAAGTAAATTAGGTACTTATTTTATTTTAATCCTTTTTTACCCTATCTTTGTACTTACATGCGTTATTTATGTTTTCAAACTTTGCATTTGAATAACTCTGAAACTATAAAATATAGAAACTTGAAACTTAGAGGGAGGGTCGGGAAAAATTAAACTACCCGCTATACTTAGCGTTACGCTATATTTAGCGTGCTACACCTTCGACCACATCATCGCTTTCCATCAGGTGAGATCGTGGTCAAACGATTGCCTAGTCAGTAATTTTTTATTTTTTTTTATAGTGTTTGGTTTATTAACACTTCTACTCTATGACTACCCTTTAAGTACCCCATTTCAGTTTTACGATACAAATCGGATAATCTGTACCCTTTCTTACCATGTCACCGTTTTACTGGTAGTTTTTATCCCCCATAATATTTTATGTCCCTCTATTACGGTTTTATATGATCTACATTTTATGGTAACTATTGAAGGTTTTTGAGTAACATTGTGTATGGGGGTGTTAAGTATTTGTCCTATTCGATTATAATGATTTCATTATTACTTTTTAGTGCTGATCTGTACAATATCCAATGATTTGCTCTGAAATTATAAAAGTCTATCCGATGCCATCGAAAGAATATTCTGACAACAGTTTAATCCTAAGCTAGGGTAAACAATTTTTTATTTGTATTTATGAATTAAGATTTTTTGAGCTGGACTCTCGAAGAGTTTAATAGTAACTTCTTTTTTTAGGGCTGTTTTTTTAACTCCCTAGGCTTTTTATTATAGTTTGTTTGGTTCGTCGTCGTCGGCTTGTATCACAATAACGAATGCAAAGCCAATTTCCATAGTGTTCTATAGTATTATTATTCAAATAGTACAGAAAGACTTTATGACAAAAGAAAACAAGATCATTCATACCAATCACCTAAGACACTCCTGTACTATTGGTACTAGACATCGGATAAAAATACATAAATATCCGATATTAACCGAAACATACATCCATGACTCGGAAACAAACAAATGTTTGCACCTGGCGGGATTCGAGCCCGCTACCTTTGACTTTGCAGTCAAAGTCACTAGCCAGTCGGCCAACCGGTTGTCATAACTTTTTCATTAATAACGCTAATCTAAAGAAGCGATCAGAGCAGCAAGTCGAAGAAGGTGTATTAAATTTCTGTCCATCCAAAAGTTGTCTGGAAGAGATCGCTTTTAGCGATAAGACTTCCTTCTGTGCCTGTTTTTAAAATTATTTCTTGTAATATTTTTTTTCCCTTAATTCTGGTGCAATAAAGTGTTTATTATTATAATTGTTATTAAAATTTGCTATATAGTCATTACACGATTCTGCATGAAAATAAGATACCAACTTATTTTTTTAAAAGACATGAAGTGGGGGGGGGGGAATCCCCCCCTTATGCCTTCGAGGTAACCGGGTCTTCGAGGTAACTACACGGTTACTTCAAGGCTGAACACGTTCGCAAGCGTTCCGCAATCACCTTGTGAAAGACCACCGGATGTGGTTGAAACAATAGTTGGAATAATTCAACTAACATACGTAACTCCAGTTTGTGCCTTTTAAAATGTATAAAAAGCTCGTTAGTTTCCAAAAAAACATTTTTTTTGACAATACATACATGTCCTTAATCCGCTTTTCCGCTAGTTGCTAGTGCTCGCAATACGTGGAATTACTGCAAATCATCACTAAGTTTATTACTCCGGAGACCCTTGAAGTAATAAATTCGACATCGCAGCCGATCGCTCTATTTCCAGAGTAAGTGACTCAATTTGGTACTTGTCAAAGTATTTAGCTCACTATTAACGGGCCAAAATGTTTTCTATAGCATTATTTTTTATTGTACTACATTACTTGAGACCGCTTGATTACTCCAAGATGTTTGATTACTCCATCACCAAGGAACTCTACGTTTGTATTTTTCTATAGTTAATTATGTAAACGGAACTTAATTGCGTTGAAAACATCACGCGACTACGGCGAAGCAAGGAAAACATAATGAAGTTAACAGTTTATGTATTTGTGTATGAGGATGTTCCACCATAGCGTCGCCCTAATTGGTCCGATTTTGACAAGCATGATGTCAATCGATTCGTCTTCAGGAAGTCTTCAGTTACAGAGTATCATAGGCTATTTTTTACTTGACTACAGCGAAGCAAAGTAAGGGTTCTGATTGAAACTAAAAACTCGGTCCAATTTTGACGACCGAGGTATCAATCGCTTCGTCGACTGTAGTCGGGTTATGATTTTAACCGGTGTACGTATGTATGTATGTATGTATGGATTTGTGTATGTTTGTATGTATGTATGTATGTATGTATAAAAACAAATTTTCTACCTCGAGGGGTGGGAGCGTTAGCCGTCATCTTGAACTGAAGGGGCCAAAATTAGTTTTTCTAAATAGTTCATTAACAGTTAGCTTTCAGGCAAAAGTGTCTAACAAAAGTATAAAGAAGACAATATTTGCAACATTTTATGATAGCTTATATTTTGACTTAAAAACTGGTGTACTTGGTATCTTGGTATTGAAATACAATGTAAGTACAACACTATTAGTTTTAAAAGTGTGGTACTTTATTTTGAAGGCCAGTTATGAAAAGCCATGAGTTTATAAAATGCTTCCAGCCCACACCGCTATGCACTTCCGATATAACTGCTAATAACATACAGACCTGTGACGCAAAAGATGTATTTAGGGCTCCCGCAGCCAATCGAAATCCAATAAACCAATCGGTCCGCAATTAGCTTTATCTGCTCCGTATATTTTTAAACATCACGAGATCAAAAGAGCCGCTCGAGTCAAACACGCAGACATCGCAACAAATTACCTAAGCATGCGTAAACACAAACAGCTCGAATGGCGGGTTGGTTTTGCAATTACGATTTTACTTAATGACTTTGTTTGTTGGTGCTGTTTGATGTCAGTTTAATATTGAACTCTTGGTTGGGTGCGTAGCGTAGGTAATAATTGATGAATCGTATTCAAAATATTAGTATGTAGACTTTTTCCTGTTTATCACCAACTGCTGCGATCACCATGAAGCCGGCAGAGCGTGTTGATTGCTGTAACCGCTCGTCGTGGAATTTTGTGGAGATACTATATGTTCAACAGCGGATATCTTCCAGCTAATGCTGTGTTGAGATTCTATACAATGAGCTGATTCGTTTGGGGGTGATATCTCGCGATCAAAAAGACTAAAAAATATGCGACAAAATGTCAAACTGGGAGGTGCCACGTGGAATAGTTTTTTACACATTTCTTTACATTTTTTTATTCCTTTGAGTTACGAGTCGTGTAGGTAGCTCGCATGATATTATGCGTAACGCTTCCCCATAACAGTTAAAGCGCCGCCCAGAACTTTGGTTGCAAAGTCTTGCGCGTCACTGCCCTGCGTTCGTCACCTTGAGGCATTGGTTTACATTACTGAACTTAAGTCCAGTAATTTCACCGGAAATATTGCCCTTCAAACCGAAATACACACTACTGCTTGGCGGTTGAATATCAAAGGTGTGGTACTTCCCTAGGCGGACTGTTGCGTAAGAGGCTTACCACAACAAAAAGAAAAAATATGGATTTATAGTTTTTGAGCTAACGATTAAAAAAAATCTTTTATGCTGTAGCCATATCATGGGGAAACTTAGAACGGGCTATGCGTATACAACATTTCGTGTTGTGCTGTTAACCGTTGAGAAGTTTCCTAGTCATGATCCAACACTGAGTGCAACAACCATGTCTTAATAAAACTTAAAACCGGCTATCATCATAAAATGCGTAGGTACACAAAATTTTGCTGTTGACCGTTGAAGAGTTCCTTTATCTGGAGACCGCGGCATGGTAAAATTTTAAACCGGCTATCATAATAAAATGCGTACACAAAATTTCGTGCCTTTGCTGTTAACCTTTGAAGAGTTTCTTTCTCTGGAGCTAATCCTGGATGTCGATTCAGGTCATGCTTACCATAAAAATGCATTGTCGTCGGAACTGAACCGACATGTAAAAACTCAACTCAGTAGGATAGTATGTTTATAACTACCAGTACTTAGCGGCTGAATAGATTTGATGAAATTTTATAAATAGATAATTTATTGACAGATGATAGATATAGGCTTTATATGCAGACGATATTGTGAGGTACGCTGGAGGCCAATGGATGAGGCTAGCACAGGACCGAAAAGACTGGCGTGAACTAGAGGAGGCCTATACTCAGCAGTGGGTGGATACGGGCTGGTTAAATAGATACTTAAGGTCCTGGAATAACACGTAGAAAACTTTCATCAATGTTTAAACGGGTAAAGCAGTAAGCATACGTTATCAATAAGTCTATACATAAAAACAAATTATTATAAAAAACAAAAAACCCGACTGCGAACAAAACTAAAAAGAGATTTTTAATATACAAGATGCAGTCAGAGGTATCATGAATTAATTTCTCCTTTGACGGAATCAGCCAGAACCCGGCGAGCCTTCATGCCTCCGACTGCATCTTATATTTCAAAATCAAAAATCTAAAGCTTCTTTGTATCTTTTTAGTTTTGTTCGTAGTCGTTTTGTTTTATTATTTATTTTAATCTTTTTAGTTTATATTTATAAGAATTAGTGAGAATGGTGGCTTACCAACACAAAAATCGTAATAGATACTAAATGGTCATTAGAAATTAAAAATAACCAAAAATAACCTAAAGATAATTTTCAAATACCTATTCAATGATAGTTAAACGTAGTTCGTCGATATTAATTTATTTCGTCTGGTTGTCGCCATATTTAGTAGCACTAGCAAGATTACGACAAAAAGATTGACGTAAGAATCATCAATATCAGTCCACGCATTTGGTCTACTTAGTGCCACTATAGAACATACATACATATAAAACACATAAAAACACATGCTAATAAACACATTACCGGGCCTTTGCGTTACGCAGTCTGGTAATAAGACAAAAATGCGACATTGTTGCTTTGACATGTTTTATAATTACCTACTATATGATCGCGGGAATTCACTGATCGCGCCATATGTACTGAAATGTCTAATGCAAAGCTATTGTCTATTCCAAATGTCGCTCGCTCGTTCAGCTCGCTCGTTTCGCTTAGCGCGCTGACAACTTGTCACACATCGTACTTATTACTTGAACGTCACACTCCGTTAGCAGACTTGTCTACCTAAGCGTGACGTGGGAATTTTGTCGTATGAATATTTAAATGTGTAAATAACTTGTTTCTGTTAGCTTTTACGCTCAATAAAAACATAGATGTGTTGAGTTTAAATAAGTTCTTTCAATCACAGCGCATGTTTGTCAAATCATTCGGACTATATTTATCTAAACAGTTGGAACTAGACATGTATAACAGAAAAAACCCAGATCGAGACTCTGTATTACCATAACTTGTACTATTATTTTTTCTACACCTTTTCTAGGGTTCAATGTCAATATTTTAAATTTTACAATATTTGAAATGTCATTAAATACGAGTAGAACAAACTTTCTCCAAATCTGAATCAAAATGAGACTTGACAACCAATGTCTCAGGGTGACGAGTGCAGTGCAGTGACGCGCAAGGCCTTGCAACCAAAGTTCTGGGTGGCACTGCAACTGTTATGGACAGGCGTGACGCTTACCATCAGGCGAGCGACCTGCCTGTCTCGTCACTTAACGTAATAAAAAAAATGAAACGACGTTGAAAAATACTGCGGTACCAATTTTGATAAAATTTAAACGGAACTACACTGACGGTCAAACACTGAAGGACTTTCAAATAAACAAGAGATAAGTTCTAAAACCCGACTACGGTCGGGTAAAAAATAGTCTATGACACTCTTTCGATGAAGACGAATTGATTGACAGCCTCGCTTGTAAAAATCGGACCTATGGTGGAACATCCACATACCCGCATACATACATGTTAAACTCATTACCCTTCCCTTGCTTAGCCGTAGTCGGGTAAAAAGGATCCAAATCGGTTCAGCGAAGACCTGAGCGAACATAATGTACATTGTACATGTCGTAGCCATATGGTAGAATTGATCACTTCATGATGTGGTTGATCATGATGTGTGGTGGTCATGATGTGATGTGGTTATATTTCTTTTACCAAAGGTTTAACAGGTGTTCAAACAGAGAGTGAGACCCTTTCTGTTTGGCCGAGTCGAGCTTCTCCATAGCGCCTCTAACGGAGGATAATGTAACTATTTTATGAAGTAGCCGTGCGTTTAGCTGTTCATATCGTCAAGCGCTAATTAATCATTCACCTGGCCAAAACATTTCATGATCTGACCGATACTTTAATGAAATGGCCACGACACACACACAAGGCACACACACACACACAACAATAACTGTTAGAAATAAACTTGAATTATCATACTTCAAGTTTATTTCTACAAGTTCAAGTATGCATAGGAACATTTATGAAAGTGTCAAAATAATAGAAAAAAATAATGTTTAATAAAGACAGTTTTCTTTTATGTTTCCTGCTAAAGATGTCCAGCACTTCATTAGCGTGCATTTTTGCCGCAACCTCTTGATGGATATGCATTAAAGCCATTCAATTCAAACGCTCTTCTGTCATCCTGTTGCGAAGATATGATTTTAATCGGCGTAATGTGGAGAAAGATCGCTCGGCAGTGCTAGTAGTAAAAAAAACAACAATAACTGTTAGAAATAAACTTGAATTATCATACTTCAAGTTTATTTCTACAAGTTCAAGTATGTATAGGAACATTTATGAAAGTGTCAAAATAAGTAACTAGTAGTCACTGGAAACGTGCACAGCAATTTAGATTTCAATTTAGAAACGTGCCTATAAAAGAGCATCGGTGCTGCCAAATTGCAGCACCGTTGCTCTTTTGTAGGTATCTGCTGGAGATACTGGGATATTTTCTCTCATCTGTTGAAGTCGATTAAGTTAGTCTAGAACAGAACCTTTAACAATTTCAACAATAAACACAATTTTGCACGGTATCTTTTACCTTAGATATATACGCCCACAAAGTGTACCACAACTTCAACCGCGCCATTGAAAACCAATCAATCGTGGCACAAATCTGCTGTCTAACTTGTACACGAGTGTTCAGTGTTCAACCAAGTTTCGCGTTGTACCGTAACTTTGCTTATTAATATGAAGATACACGCGTATATATCATACATCCTGTAACTGTAAGTGCCTGATTCTGATGTAATGATTTTCTTGTGTATATGTGTTACTACCCGAGTCTTTTACTATTATTTATTCTGTGCCCGAGTACCGCAAAGCAAGAGAAGGGTATTGAGTTTAACAGTCTGTATGTATGTATGTATAAGTGTATGTGGGTACGTGGATATTCCACCATACCGTCGGCCCTATTGGTCCGATTTTGACAAGCGGGTATCAATCGATTCGTCTTCAGCTGTAATAGAACTATATATAGGCTAACTTTTTTACCCGACTACGGCGGAGCAAAGGAAGGGTTATTCAAACTAAAAACTTGGTCTGATTTTGACAAGCGCGGTATCAATCAATTCGTCTTCATCGCAAGAGGGTTTTAGTGTTTAATTTTAATCTTGTTTTGCGCTCGAAAACTTCTGTAATCGTTGGGCGTTTCCACTAGGGCGGCGACGGCAGTGGAATTACAGAAAATCTGGAAAATCACCGTTTTTTTTATAAATTATGCTCCCGTCATGCTATCGCCGTTGCTTTACAGTCTCCGGGCATATAGTGGAAAAATGCACATTAAGTATCATATCAGTCATGTACGTTCCCATTGACAGATAGGTTTTCAGAATTATTCTTTAAAAAAAAAAGGTACTCTTAACAAAGCCTATTTTACTGTAATTAAATGAGCTGTCCAAACAAATTCTCTTCCAACAATTTTAGAAATCAGTTCTGGAATCCCCGACCTATCAGATCATAATCACAAAAAAATCGAATTAAGAACCTCCTGAATGTTTAAAAACAATTATAGAAATCGATTCTGTAATCCCCGATCTATCAATCAAACAATTATTATTGATCTGCTCGCCTCATCACTATGTTTAATGATGTGCTTTCAATGAAATATTATGTCCAGTGACCTTTAAGTGTCTCACAGTCAGTAAATTAGTTCGTGAAAACATGTTTGAAAATCCGCTCGAGTTGTGTTATCATTGGATGTGTGCCTGTCTGATTAGTGTTGATTTTCTCGAATTTAGCCGCTTTGACTTAATGTGGCCTATAGGCATCATAATTAACTGGGGGTTATATAAACAACTTTATGATTTACTTTATTAATCGTTATGTGTATGAAACGTGCCTTCTTACTGATTGTAATCTTACGAAACAATTTTGATTTGCCTTCCGTGTTTGCACCGAACTCTGTCCAGTGAAATGGTTTTTTCAAGATTTTTTCGTTCGACTTTGCTATTACATTAGATGCCCGTCTATTCCAAATAATCTATAGTCAGTAAGATACCTTTTTATTATTGTTGTGCACATATGTATCAAAAACACATTATTTTTAATTATTTAAATATGTAGTAATACATATATTTTAACTATTATATGTAATTTATTATGTACTAGCTTTCCCGCCCGCGACTTCGTCGACGCGGACTACTGTTTATCGCGATAAAAAGCATCCTATTTTCTTCTAGGATATTAAAAATCAATGCAAAAGTAGGTATAGCACCAATGCTCTTGAAGATTTTTGACAGACTTGTTATTTCGTTTCCATGGCAACCGTTCCTTACAGCCAGTAATCAACATTTTCCAGTCTTCCTGTGGAAAGTTACAATTTTTCGGGATAAAAAGTATCCTATTGTTTTACGAGTATTCTACGGTATAAACTCAATTCCGAATTTCTTCAAAATCAGTCCAGCCGTTATAGCGTGAAAGCTCCCCAACAAACAAACAAACAAACAGTCAACGTTTCACTTTTATATATTTGGAACGGATATTGTTGTTGTTTCGCGATGTGGTAGATGACCATTAAGTTCCATAAAATAGATTGGCAGCTCTTTACCGTACAACAATATTGTGACCATATAAATTGTATATCATACGAGTACATGACTAATTGTACAATGGGCCGCCTAATTGCAAAAATGCGAACTTTTGGAGATAAATTTAGTGGATTTATAATATATCGCGCAAAGAAATAACATCTACTGAAACTTAATTATTAATATATTTTTTGTCCTTACGAGTACTATATTTTTTATAAATTTTGCCCAATTATTTGGTTTTAAGATGCATTGTTTCATTACATAGTTACTTTATTATGTATTTACCACTGTCTATTATGTGAACGATGTATACGCCTGTAAAAGGTGTACGTACATATCGGAATGTGACTTTATGACTACGGTCATAAAATTGGCAAAATTTTCTTGGCAAACTTGAATATATACACTGTTGGCGTATCATACATAAATAAATAAAAAATAAATAAATAGGTACCTTGACAAAATAAAATGAAGAGAAGATTTTTGGATTAAACTGTTTTAAATGAAATAAATATTAAAATAAATGGAAGTTTGAGGAAGTTTTTCGTTTTTTCAAACCGCAAGCAAAGAATAACTATAATTCCACAAGCAAGAACTACTACTATGTAGTTAGTTCTGATTCCACCCGCTCAGTTGGTATAGTTCGTGTTCAACATACAATTACTAAATCAAAACACAGCGAACACAGTTACTGTCAGCACTGCTATTGTTTTGTCTGACATCGCTTTAAAAGTTTTTATTTTGTAAGCCTATATTGTCTCGCTGCTGGGCAAAGACTTCCCCCAAGTCCTTTTCCAAAGGTATCTTTGCTGCGCCACATCCAGCCAGCCCTCATGGTACGTGTCCAGTTTATCACGCCAACATTTCTGGACCGGTCTAGGCGGCTTCGTCCATCTTCAGGCACCCAATGTATTACTAACTTTGGCCACCGGTCGGGATTCATGCGGCTAACGTGACTCTTCCAATGCCGCTTCAGTCTGGCAGCTTTGTTGCCCACGTCTATAATGCCCTTCTTTGAGCGCAAAACAATATAAACTACACAAAATTTCAAAGCTTTGGTAACTCATTTCGCATGTTGAGGTGTGACCACATTAAAGTGCAGAACACACATTAGTTGCTGAAACTAAATCGTACTGTCGCTATTTAATCTAACAGTTATTAATCTTCATGCCATCAAGCTAATACGACTTCCAAATGCCTAATGCACAAGCTATTAAGACCAGGCTCTGCTTGTTAATGTTTTTTTTTATAAACATACTGGGTCAACCACAAACCTGATAAATGTGAAACTTAACATACATGTTTTTGAGATCTTTATCTCTCTAAGGGCCTATTTCACGACCTACAAGTAAAGCGTTGATCACTTACTTGCTAAATAAAGTTACTCGGCAAGTAAAAGTATCGAGTATCTCTTACCTTGAATTCTTGGTTAGTGTTACTCATGCGTGGTGAAATTCATACGTACAGTTACTGATGAGTTTAACTGGCGATCAGCCTACTTGAAACATTACTTGAAGGTCGTGAAATAGGCCCTAAGACTAAGACAAAAACATGTTTAACAGAATTTCATTAGATACATTTTCTTATCAAAAATTACGTAATTTTCAGTAAAATTTACATTTTTCTACTCAACGGCTTAAGTTTTATCTCTTAAAATAAATCTCACAGGAAGAAAATACAGTTTATCGTATAATGTTTAGATAAAATTTACCAACTAAATTATTAGCCTGCCAATAAAATAAATAACTTTTGAGACATACGTCATTTAGTTCCGAGCTAAATTGTGTGTTCAAACAGCGCTCGCAATATTCAACCTTGTTACGCAGCCACTTCAGTGCTCATTGCGGTTAGCGGGTGGCAGAGTGCAGGGGAAGTGCCAGGGGAATGGGGAGTGGGAAAATGTAACCTTGTAGCCTGGCCTTAACTAACTTTTTTAGTACTAAATGTACTAAGTGAAAAGTGACAATTGACAAGTGAAAATGTACACGTGGTCTTAGAAAAAGGCACTTATTACTAGCAATACATCAGCACAAAAAAAAACATCTGTGCTGGGTTGCCGTTCAATTAGTCAATAGTACTAAACTAATAATGAGAAGCGCTAAGCTCGTTTAAGCTGGGGATAATGTCACACTATTTACTAGTCAAAAGTTATGATGTACGCGAAGGATTGCACTTTAATGCAGAAAGGGTAGTAGGTATGTCAAGTTTCTTGCTTTTACAAAAGGCTTGTTCCCGTGCTGTTATATTTTATTTCAAATACAGGTTTCCTTCCACGCCAAGTCATAGCAATTGCAGCCCACGAAGCACCCATTACTTTTGTATGCTTCGTGAACTTCAATGCGCGAAATCTTGCTTAGCATTAATTAATGCACTGCTTTTCAACAACCACACCGTAATTGTTGTGCACTACTGCTTGGTAATAGAATACCTGACATACTGACACCCATCCAGACGGACTTAAGTAGAAGTTTAAAACGCCAAACAGGCTTACTTCAGTAACTATTTAGGTACTGTTTTTCAGTACATTGCGGCAGATTCCGACAACGCTAATGAATATCTGTGGGTTTCCAGTTTCCCAGTGGGTTTTGCGCTCGTGTGCGAACTTCGATGTGTTTATTTGGATATCTGCACAAATATAATAGTTAGGAACTCGATGAGGTTAGCCAAAAGCCAGAGCTATTGATGTTTGTTCCGTTTAAACAATTTTAATCTACTGCTAGGAAAGGTAACAGATGGATGATAGTATTCGTGTGCTCTCAGTTTGGCTGTCGACTTTTGAAATTATATTAATCCTGTAACGTTATATTTTGTTTGTGTGGCTTAACGTACAAATTACTGAACGTAAATGTAAACAAAAGTACCTCTCTCTGACAAAGATGAAGACTCCCGTGGAAAATCAAGACGAATATGAGTTAAGCTGTAGGACTCAGCTCAATCAAATTAGCTTGAATTTAAATTTGAATATGATCGCTTAAGATCTTGTGATGCGATGATTGTACTAATCAGCACCTGTACAACCTGGAAGTATTTCTCATAATGGAGCAAGTTAAACCGTTTTCCTGAATATTTGCCTATGTATTAATGCCGCAACTTCCATTTTCCAAATTTTTTGATTCAGGTTCTTTATGGTATAGATACCTTAGTAAACATCTACGGTTGACGCAAAATACTGCAAATCCGTGGTATCAGATATCAAAATGTTAAATACAAAGGCCTGCTATTCCGGGTTTTGCTATATTAAGTTTTGTCATTAACGATGCTTTTACAGTTTTGACGAGAATGCTTCTGTAAATTAGGTGCATGACACTCAAAATTGAGCACATGTAACCAAAATATGGCGGGTGTTACACGGCGCATAGTCATCGCGGCGACATCGAGACGATTATAATGTCATTCAATAGATCTGTTCAGGATATCAAATGTACATCAGAATTGCGCTACAATATTAAACACGTCTGAGCGGGAGAGTCGACGTACTCGCGGCGGCGTTGTGCTCTGCTTATCCAAAAATCTTCGTCTATAGTTTGTGTAGGCTGATATGTAAGGGTACTCAAATAAAGTGAGTATTTCCCTCAAATTAAGACTCAATGCATAAAATTACTACCGAATACTCGACGGTTCGTGTGTTACGTACATCTTTTTTATGTATCCAGATGGCACTTTCATCTAAAATAATGTCTGCAGCGATCAAATAGACATTTTATAACCAAACGCTGTTAGCAAATTAACATTTGATGGCTTGCTGGTCTTGCGACTACCCAGCGGGCTAAAGAAGCTTTAAGTGAAAGTATTTTACCATAATATGCCTCTTTAGAGCAAGATGAAGTGAAAATGGGCAGGCCACATAGCAAATACATTCGATAACCTTTGTGGTAGAAAAGTTATCGAGTGGCGACCGTGGACTGGAAGACAGAGCGTAGGACCCCAATTGGTGGACAGAAGTCTTCGAGGATCCACATACATATTATATACCCATTGAACACAAAACAAAACCTAAAAGTAACATTGCGACAGATGTAAAAAAATCCAATATCAGACCTCACATCTTCACGTCGTTGAATCTCTTAGAATATTTAAATTGATCTTCAATGTCCGGATTTCCTCCTTTTCCGTAGACTGAGATTCTCAACCTTTTTGTGTCTGGGTTGCAAATTTTTATACGGGCTGCATTTTTAACTATAAGGCCCTGGTAAACATTTTTCCAGGCATACAATTACCAAAAACCGAATAGCAATAGCAGTCGTAGAACCGGAACATCTATTCATTTCAGTCGTTACCGCATCACCACTTGGCATTGGGCCCTTATTTATCACCTTCAATATATATGTTTCAGGCCTACCCTGAACTCGATGTCATCGTTATTGTTTGTTTCCTACGAAGTCTTATTTGCTGACCTAAGATTAAAATAAACGACATGCACGAGTCGGTCTTAAAATCCATACCAATATATAAAAGTGAAACGTTGTCTGTTTGTTTGTTTGTTTGTTTGGGTAGCTTTCACGTAATAACGGCCGGACGGATTTTGATGAAAAAATGGAGACAGATTATACCCTAGAATAAAGCATAGAATACTTTTTATCCCGGAAAATTGAAAGTTTCCGCGGAAAAACTGGAAAATGTTGATTATTCACTGTAAGAAACGAAATAACAAGTCTGTCAAAAAACATCAAGAGCATTGGGTGCTATATCTACTTTTGCATTGGTTTTTAATAACATCCTGGAAGAAAATAGGATGCTTTTTTTCGCTATAAACAGTAGTCTGCGGTTACAAAGGCGCGGGCGGAGAAACTAGTAAGAGATAAGTTCAGAAAACTAAAACCCGACTACGTTCAGGTAAAAAATAGCCTTTGACACTCTTGCAATGCAGACGAATCGATTGATACCTCGCTTGTCAAAATCGGACCATGTTTTTAGTTAGTGTACATAACCCTTCCTTTAAAAAATATGTCTATGACACTTTATAAATGAAGTCAAATCCATTGATACCTCGCTTGTCAAAATTGGACCAAGTTTTTATTTTGAACACATAACCTTTAATTGCTTCGCCCTAGTCGGGTAAAAAAATAAACTATGACACTATACCTGAAGACAAATCGATACCTTGCTTGTCAAAATCGGACCAATAGGGGCGACGCTATGGTGGAACATCCATATATATATATATGCATAGACTGTTAAGTTCATTACCCTTCCCTTGCTTCGCCGTACTCGGGTAAAAAACAACGAGAGCCTAGGCGCGGGTTGAGCACCCTTGTCACAGACTTTGTTTACCCCAGAATCCGCGTTATTTCCGTTGGATGCCGAATGCCTCTCCCTCCGCTCAGCCATACAAATACCTAAATCGGATCTTTTCCAAAGTCTTTCGAATATATCATTACATCGGTACACCCCCATTTTTTTAGGGTTCTGACAGAGCCTAAAGCTTTCCCAGATCTATCAAAGTAAAAATATCGCGCCAAAAAAATCCGTGTTGCAATCGTTATCGCATTCGTTATCATTTTGAATGGTTAATGAAATATTGGAATTTACAAAAGGAAGATATGAACAAACATTTAATAAAAGTGGCGAAAGTTGAGTCAATCGCATATCTCAAAATCAATATCTCAAAAATCAGCATGCTGATTTTTTGCTCTACTAACCTCCATAACATTTGAAAGGTTATCCCCTTTTTTGCCACCTAGTAGAACTGTCAAACATCGGTGACACAAATACTCTCTTGACAACTTCAGCCCGCGGTTTCACACGCACACTCTCGGCTGTTGGCACGTTTCCATTATTCCGTAACTGTCACGTCCTATCCTATTATCCGTCAAAATGTGTTTGATCGGGCTTGTGTGTAGCGTTTGGTTTCTCTTTGCTCGTGTTTGAGATTTTGACGGATTCTGTTGATTCTGTTTATGAAAAACTAGTGACTTGCCCCGGCTTCGCACACCGCTCACGCACCGCGGCATTTTTCTTACTTTTAGCATTTATATAAACGTCGTAATTTCTGGAAAAAAAAACCGCTAGTAAGCGTAATACAAAATCTTTGGCAGCAACGCAACGCCAAGGAGGTTGAATTATCGTTCCTTTGCGTGTTTATATTCAAATTTTTGATACATTGGGTTACATTATTATAACAATCGGAAAGATCGTAATAAAAAAAAAATTACTGCCCATGTTACTGGTATGCTGGTAATGTAGGATTCTATAAGTGAAAGAACTTTTAAAACTGATTCAGTTTTTCTTTATCCATTACAAACAAACATACTAAAAATCAAACATACAGCATATGAAATCTTTCCTTCTAGTATATTCCTTTTATTATTATTCTTTTTTCTTTTTTATTATTATATCTTTCCTTTTATTATTTTATTGCATAGTGTAGATAATATCTGCAAAGATTAATTGCATTTATATAATGTCTTGACTTCAATGCTAACGTCATGTTTACATGTTTAGACAAAATGTTTTTGCGCCAATATTAACCTGTGGACGAGTGCGTTTTTGGAGTTCTGAGGCTATTTTTTAAATAAAGAATGATTAAAAGATTTGCCATACACAAAATTTGTATTTGGGGAAGGTAAATGAACCAAAAAACAGAAATAAAATATATTTTTTACTTAATTTTGCTTTTATATTTTTTTGCGAAATTTGCAATAATAACCTCAAATATCCCGTACGGGCTAGCGATAGCCGACAGGTTAATCATCTATCTTATAATATCTATATCTATCTATCTTCTATACTTATAATAAAGCATTAAGTAACAAACAGTCTGTACTGTAAGAAGGTAATTTAAAAAAAACTTGTGGTTTAAAAATAAGCTACTTACAAACAAGTTTATTTTTATTGTGGCTCTCTGTTTGTATCTCAATCTGATAAGTAGAAGTCCAGCAATCGATAAAAAACTATATGACGAGTCAACAACTTTTGATGAAATGTAGTATAATTGTACTTTGTAGGTACTTTTGGATCTGAAATAACACATATACTACTAACCCAGAGTAATGACCATGCGAGCAAAGCTGCGGGCACATAATTATGTGACTGGCTTCAAGAGCTGCAGCCGAATTCTAAGACTCTAGACATTGTGAGCCTGAACGGACGGATCATCCTTTAGGAGGCACCGAGACGCGCGAAAACCAAAACATTTCACGCGATAAAGAAACTCTCCGCGTCACTAGGACCAAGCAGGAAAATTAGTTAAATTAGTAGAAAAATCTTTATATAATAACTAGATTAAAAGCTAAAAAAAACATGCCTGCCCTGCCAAAAAAATAACGTATGCCAATAAATTATATACTGTTGGAAAGTGCTTATCAAGCCTTCAATTTGATACCCATATTGTAAAATATACAGTTTTTAATTTCGCCTTCGAAAGTGGAGCCATTCTGACGTAATATAGAATGAAAAAAAAAAGCTGGGGGGATGTAAGGATTCTAACGATACCCCATACATCTAAATCTGTTCAGACATTTAAACATACATACATACATTAATTCTAAAATCATTACTCCTTTTTTGGGCAGTCGTGTAAAAAGTAAAATACAAGTGCATAGGCGAACTTAGTGCTGATATGCATTTTCTTCCATATTACCTTTGTGTAAAATGGATATCTTAAGGGTTTGTTCCTTTGTTTGTCGTGTGAGGTAGTGCTGTTGTCACAGTTTTTCAGGCCTCCCGCTTTCCCACTCCCCACTCCCCTGCCAGTCCCCCTACACTCTGCCACCCGCTACCCGCACTAAGCAATGAAGTGCCTGCGTAAAGGTGAATATCGCGAACGCTGTTTGACTATACAATTTAGCTCGGAACTAAGTAACGTATGTCTCAAAAGTTATTTATTTTACTGGCAGGCTAATAATTTAGTTAGGTAAAATTTGTCTAAGCATTAGATAATAAACTATATTTTCTTGCTGTGAGATTTATTTTAGAGATGAAACTTAAGCCGTTGAGTAGAAAAATGAAAATATTACCGAAAATAACATAATTTTTGATAAGAAAATGTATCGAATGAAATTCTGTTAATCATGTTTTTGTCATAGTCTTAGAGACATAAAGATCTCAAAAACATATATGTTTCACTTTTATCAGGTTTGTGGTTGACGCAGCATATTTATGGAAAAACCCTTAAAAAGCAGACCCTGGTCACTAGGACTGCTCAATGAACCAAATTTAGTTTTTGCGTTCGATTAATTTAAGGATTAAGTAAAGAGTTTTTTTATCTATACGTATCTGGGTATCCGCTGAAAAAACCAAGCCGATATTTTCATTATTCCAACCTATACAAAACATACTATAGATGCCATAAAACATGTTTCAAAAAACTTGTCACGCCATACTGGCATACTGGCATACATATTAAATCCTCAACGTGACAGATTCGGGTGGCACGTCTAAATGTATCGAAATGACGGATCATATTTTGCGGATTCCCGATATTTGAGTAAAGATTGTGGAATTAGGTATGTGTTTTGATATATTTTTAATGCTTTATGACTCGAGTTGATTTAAAATTGGTTATTAAACTTATCTGAAATATTGTACTAATTTGTTGTTGACCTTAGGTTATAATTGAATTTTTGATAAACTACACAATAAATATGTTAGTGATCTTTGAATTTAAAAAAAAAGTGCGAAATAGTCGCGCACCGAAGGTTTCGTACAAAATTGTAGGTTTAAAAAAATATGTGGCTCCTAATTTACGGTTTTCAGATTATTCCCTTTACTTTTGCTATCATTAAGATATTCCTTCTTGCCAAATTTCATGGTTATAGGTCAACGGAAAGTACCCTATAGCCTTTGATTCCCTTACGAGTGTCAAAAAATTGTTTTTTTAAGTGAATCCCCTCAATGGTGGAGAGAATTTAAGAGGAGATAAAGGTATGCGCGGATCCACATGTGGAGCCGAGCTGTGGATCCAAGTAGACGGAGGGAAAATATTCGGCATAACCGGCGTTTTTGATTGCGTTGACTTAGAAGTTTGTTTTTTCACTGCTCCAATGGATTGCAGACTTGAGTATTTGATATTAAATTTAACTTGATACCTTAACGCGTTCCTGAGAAAAAGGGACATACAGATTGACATACAGACGGACAACGAAGTGGTCCTATAAGGGTTTTTTTCCTTTTTACGGAACCCTAAAAAGAGAAAACCACAATGAGGAAAAGTTTTCGATAATACTATGGAGCATTTGTGTAATCTTTTATGTTTTGCATTTAATCAAACTAAGAATCAATATGACTTTTCATAATTATGTGCCATTTTCCATCGCTCCGTGCTTTGCTTCAAAGGGCAAGTCAACCTGTCGGTCCCGGCTGTTATTGATTAATGTCAGTCGTTAAGCCATGTCAGTGGCCCTCGGGTGGCCTGACAAACTCTGACACCAGAGGCTAGCACTACCTTATACGACAAACAAACAAGGATCTCTAACATTCTGCCAACTTTCTAAAGCATTTTCGATAGAGCACCAAGACAGCCTTGAGGTCCCAAATATTCTCCAAATCATAAACATTTGTTCCGTCGTTTTACATACGAGCAAATGCTACAAATATTTTCGGCCGTGTGTACTATAATATATATTCTGTGCCCGAGTGCAGTTCTTACTCGTTCTTACTCGACCGAGTAATATCTTGCACTTGTTGCTGTTTACTTTGGGAAATGGAACTTCCGGGAACTTTCTATATTGCTGTGCATTTTCGTATTTCGAAATATACATTTACATGGAATTTATTACATTGATTGTTAACGTAAAGTTTGGTTGGCGAAATGCTAGCTGAAGTGCATGCGGGCAGTTAGTTTAAACCTGTGGTTACCAATATTCAGTACAAAAACTAGTTTATGCTCGCGGCGCATGTACTGACCCTTTCAGAAAGCGAGATTAAAACCCATGAAAATATTTCAGTAAAAAGTAAATAGCTAAAATAAATCATAGATCCTTAACGAAGATTGTTTCTGGAATCAACAGTTAGTTTCTCGAAGTTAATACACCAAGTCAAACAAGTTTGTCCTGTTCCCATCTTTTCCTATCCTGTTTACCTGTTTCCCGACTTCTCCTGTACTGACTGATACACACAGCCGGTACTTACTGCAGTAAGTTTTCGCTCACCGGCAGTCCGCATGCGTTCTCAAGCTGCAACAATAAGGCGCTCAGCACACGTAGCAACTTGAGTTTAGGCAACTACCAACTTTTTAAAAGCTTTTATTTAACTTCACTTATATACATTTTTGTATCTATCTTTGTATTTCTGTCCTGGAATCTTGCAACTCAAATAAAAGCTTTTTTTATTTCCATTAACTATTGCCAATTACAGTAACAAAAGGTCCAGTTTACGGTTGCCGAAACTCGCAACTAGTTGCTACGTCTGCGTATTTCCTCAAAACGGCTATATTTATAGTTGAGAGTTGCTGGTTGCCGCAACTGGGGGCTCAAAGTTGCTACGTGTACTGAGCGCCTAACTTGGCCCAAAACTGGGGCGGGCGGTAGCAGATGCTAAAACTAAGGCGGGTACTATGGCAATGGATAAGCGTGAGATTTAAGTTAGGTCATGTATACCCAAATCGGTTTCTCAACAAAATTGTATTACCACAGAATAGTTATCAATCATAAGTTGGAAATACTGGTATATTTGCACGATTGCCCAAACAAAGGAGTGTACTGTTTTCAGAGTTCATGTATGTTTGTATGTATGTATGCATGTAGGTATGTATGCATGTATGTATGAATGTGAGTTTCTTTGTTCCACCATAATTTATTAATCAGGCATTTAAATGCCTAAACAGATTTTGATGTATATGAGGTATAGTTAGAATCCTTACATCCCCCCGAGCAACAAAGGCTACATATTTTTATGGCAGCAGGACGACTCCATTTTTAAATGCGAAAAAAATACTGCAAATTTTACTATATGGATATTAAATTGAAGGCCTTGATGAGCACATTCCAAAAATATATAATTTATTGGCATAAGTTCGTTTTTGGCAGGGCAGTAGTGTTTTTTTTAACAATTTATCGCCTTGTTACCACCTATTAAGAGTGAATACCTACCTATCTTATATACCTAATAGCTGTGCCCGCGGCTTCACACGCGTGGTCATTTCTATAGATTAAAATTACTCATGTGCTATTCAAGGACCTAAACTACCAATAAACCAACATTTGATCGAAATTCCTTCAGCCGTCAAATAGTTTTTATCAATAGCTCGGCATCTCATCATCAGTAGCTTATTTTAAGTAGCCAAGACCTTATTTTTTAAATTATCTTCATTGTGCAGACTTTTCGTTTTTATTGCTTTATTATATGATAAGTATACTTATAATAAAGCTGTAAGTAGGTACCAAAATGTTTGTACAATGAAGATCATTAAACATGATTTAAGTGACTAAAATAAGCTACTGAATGCGGATATAGCGGTTTTAAAAATCCTGTCTGTTTGTTTGTCTGTTCGCGCATCACGTAAAAACTACTAGACCGATTGTGATGCGGTTTTTACTGTTAGATAGTTTAGGCTAACTATTTGACGGCTGAAGGAATTTTGAGTATCAGTATTTTAGGCCCTGGAAAAGCACATAGGGTAATAATAACCCAGAGAAATGACCACGCGGGCAAATCCGCGGGTACACTAGCCTTAAGACAGTATTACAAAAAAAAAAACGTTTCAGTAGTAGACCGTAACATAAATATTATGTTAGTTATTCATGCTAAGTCGAGTCATAAAGGAGAATACGATCCATTAGTCCAAACAAAACCTGCGGCCTACTCGTATGTTACCAGAATTATTACCAAAGTTGACGTTGAAATGGTTTCAGTTGTATCGTATAGCCTAATCTAAAAATAAACAATGCCATTCTATTGTGTATGCGATTCGTTTGGAAAAACTTGGCAACGGCAGTTCCAAGGTTTAAAATTTTAATTAAAACTTGGCCCTGGTACGATTTGTGTCGCAGTCGTTACATTTAAAGTTTGAAAACAAAAGAATAATAATTTAAACTGAATTCTCAAATTCCTACTTGATAAAGACTTGGATCTAAATTCTTTGAGAATGGCGTAATAAAAGCTTTATCTTATTTTTGGGGCAGTTCCTTTTGAACGTGCTACATTAAAAAAAACTATTACTTGTAATTAACTCGGCCCTCATTCTACACTAGTGGCTCTGTGAGCTGTAGACCTCGCGCGTACAAACTTTTTGCAAACAATCTAGCGGCGCACAGTAGCACCATCTAGTTACCTTATTATAACACTAACATTAATAACCAAGGTGCTCCATCAATCCCTACCTAGTAGGTAAAGGGCCGATTCCACTGATAGAATCCTAAAAGTGAGAAATTTACTGAATTTTGAGGAGCTATTCTGCTCATCACGCTGAAGATCCTAGCATTAAGTCCTCCATGTACACTTTTTGTTCTAAAGTATTAAATAATAAAATAAGATCCTCATTAGATATTTATGTCACCAAATTTTTATGACACTAACTTAAAGTTACTACCTTTCAAATGAAAAAAGAAACATCGAAATCGGACTTAATATGGCAGAGATATTCAGTAGCCCCCTTTTTGCCCTTTTTTTGGGGAAGTACCCCCCAATCAAAAATACCCGACGGCTAAAAAAAATTCTAAAAATTCGCTTAATCTGTAAGTCAAGTTTCGTCTAGATCGGTTGGGAAATGCGACCTGTAGAGGAGTACAGCCGGAAATCCGGGCAGACATCTGGACATACGAAAGAATATTTGCCGAAGCTGAAACAGAGATGCTTCGCTCGCGCTTCGCGCTCACTCGGTCAATTACAATCCCGAAACACATTACTTGATAACGAGGGAAAAAATAAGAAATTATTTATTTTCCTCCCCAGCCCCTATTTCAGCGAAAAGGGTAAACACTGCGTACGATGCATACGAATTGGGCTTCATCAAGGATTCAGAGGTGTATTATTTTGAGGTGGGTAATATTATTTGGCTGGGTCGTGCTTTGCTTCACAATTATGTTTGTGGGCATATTTTTGTAATTTTGAAGATTGACAGGTGTCGATGTTCGGTGTTGTCTGTATTGTTTTTTCCGTTGGTGTTGTCGTAGTGATATTAGCTTATCTATGTCTGCGTTACAATAACTGATGTTTTGATGTGGAGAATGTCGTTGGCAGATAAATAATTTCTGATACAGTCTAAGTACTTAAGATGCCGCGCGCCGGGACAGTACTGTGGTGTATTGACGACCGGTTGGTCTAGTGACTAGAGATCCTAGGTACGAAATCGAACGGTCGCGGGCTCGAATCCTGCAAGGTGCAATCATTTGTATGATGAGCAGAAATGTTTGTTTCCGAGTCATTCTTATCTATGTATGTTTATCCGTTATCTAGTGCCCATAGTTCAGGGTATCCTAGTTTGGGGCTAGGTAATTGGTGAGGAAATGTCCCAAATACATTTATTTATTTTTATTTACGAGTATTTATGGTGTTTGTTACTTTGAGTGTTATCTGTGAAAATACATTTATCTCTTTAGGTAGACATTGATATGAGATACAAATCTAGTTACTACTATAAAATAAAATTTACAACATTTTCCTGTACCAGATCGTTGTCATTAAGTAACTGCTGTTATATAGTTCACCAACATTGAAAAGTTAGTTTAACCAAAGTTACCATATAAAATATACATGAAATTCAAATCAACTGTGGGATTCAACAGCAAATCTCATGATTCCAGTACAGGTGAAACCCAAATGACTCCAACCCAAGTGACACCCAGTTACACTCGATTTCAAAATTAAGCTAATTCCAACTCGAGCGTTAGGAAAGCACAGAATCTTTTTAACTAATTAAATCTCCTGTCAACGCCTTTGTGGCCCGTCTTACGCGCTACTATGGACGACACGATACCAAAGAAAATATCGACGATACCGTCACGATATTGTGACGCGTAGATTTGCTGAGACATCTTAAAGTGTTCAGATTCATAATAGTTTAATCACAGTCATTAGGAGCACAGGACTTTTTAAGAATAAGTCATTCTGAGAACAGGTATTTTTAAGAATAAGTAATTCAGAGAACAGGTCTTTTTAAGAATAAGTCATTTGGAGGACAGGTCTTTTTAAGATTAAGTCATTCGGCGAACAGGCCTTTTTAAGAATAAGTCATTCGGCGAATAGGTCTTCATTTTAATCGTAAACCGTTTTGCGAATAGGTCCAATGTCGACTAAACCGAAGATAATAACAGACTCCACAGTGTGAAGGTTTAGCAGAATTGCTTAAGCAAGCAAGGTTCAATCTCCGCTTCGGGATAAATTAACAGTCAGCTCAGAACTCATCCGAATGAAAGCACTCCAAATGCGTACTAAAATATCTAGTCTGTGTTTTACTCCACTTGGAGTCGTGTGCTTAAGTGTCATGAACCTGTAACCTCATCGACTTTTTATTGCCGATGCAATGGTTCAACTCATTTAGTAAAACTCTTTGGTAACCTAACGTCGCCTCAAGCGTCTGAAGTGGAATGAATTCGATTAAGGCGCTCCTTTTGTTGAGCGGCCCCTTTGTGTACAAGTGTCGCCTGTTCCCAAGTTACTACAACTGTTCCCTCGCGCCACGACGCTACCGTGGAATGGTGAACCAGTATTGAAGGTAGCTTGCAAGAATGAACTATGACGATCTTGGTAGCTTTGTTTGTGGAAACGGGCATACGCGTCAGGTATCCTGTAATCTGTTTGTTGATATATTTGTTTGTTTCTGGTGCTATCACGCGATAGCGGCTGGACCAAATGTAATAAAATTTTATATGTAGATAATTACCAAAATAGGATACTTTTTAGTCCCGAAAAATGACCACGCGGGCAAAGCCGCACGGTGCAGCTGGTAAGGGTATACAAACCACTCCCGATATGTAATTTTTCACAATGATTTATGTAAACACACATATTAAAAAGATGTAATTACTTCTGGCAGTTTCGTTTTCTTTTTCAGGGATTTAAAGTTTGGCAGTTTCTACGTTTCACGGTCATAAATAACGCTAAATAGTAAACCTACTATTTTGTATCCTGGTCCCCTGGGTCCAGAGAGCTGTAACAGCAATCAATCTTGAGAACTATATATAATAGCTGCGCCCCGCGGTTTCACCTGCGTGAGGGATGATAATAATGATGATGATGATGAAAATCATCCTTTGTGTTATTCCAGGGTATCAGAGATCAAATTTCATCAAAATCTGTCCAATCCAGCCATTCAGCATTTTAGTTATCTCGTGAAAGCTCCCCAAACAAACAAACAAAAACGTTTCACGTTCATATAATAGTTGATGATGGGGATTCATCAAAATCGTACAGCCGTTATCGTGTGAAAGCTCCCCAAACGAACAGACAACGTTTCACTTTTATGTTGTTTAGTATAGTAACATAGATTTTCCAATAATTATTGTTGCAGAACTATTAAATGTAATGAGATAAGTAGTAGCAGACTTCTGACGGGCCACTCGCACTCGCGCCGTATGCATAGCTGACATACCCAAACACCGCGTTTCCGTGCGTATCTGTGTGCGTTGATCAAACTCACGTACTTACAGACCTTTCGATCTGTCCGCACACTGTGACCCAGTTAAATGTCTTGGCGAGATTTGGTTTCTTAATATTTAGTGGGAGCGAGCCACGATGAGATTTTAAGGATTTAAAGTTGGAGTTTCAAAAACTGGAAGTTTTAACGTGGAAAATCTTGTAAGAAGCGTGTAGGGACCTGTTTTAAACATTTTACAGCGGTGGTTATTGTCGTTAAAATAAGTTAATTTAAAAACATTTTATGTTATTTAAAAAAGCTTTTTTGCAGTAGCCATGTCATGATGAAACTCAGAACGGGCTATCACAACTAAATTAGTATACAACATTTCGTGTCTATGCTGTTAACCGTTGAGGAGTTCCCTAGTCAGTAGTGAACCGGAGTGCAGCAGCCATGTCATGGTAAAACTTAAAACCGGCTAGCATAATATAATGCGTACACAAAGATTCGTGACTGTGCTGTTGACAGTTGAAGAGTACCTTTCTCTGGAGCTGTTCCTGGATGTCGATTCAGGTCGTGCTTTCATAAAAATGCATTGTGATCGTAATTGAAGCAACATGTAAAAATTCAAATCCGTAGGATAAGATAAAGTGGTTCAAAATCAGCTTGCAAGATTTGACCTAAACAAACATACATACATACATACATACAGACATACATACATACATACATACATACATACATACATACATACATACATACATACATACAGACAGACATACATACATACATACATACAAACATTGCAAGATAAATAAAAGCTTTTAAGAAGGATGAATATGCGGTGCAGTAAGGCAATTATTTTGTTGCTTTCTTCGTTTCGTATCAGGTAGTGCTGGCCTCTGGTGTCAGAGTTTGTCAAGCCGCCCGAGGGCCTCTTACATGGCTTAACGACTGCTATTAATCATTACCAGCCGGGACCGACAGCTTAACGTGCCCTCCGAAGCACGGAGCGAAGGAAAACCGCACATAACACAGAAAAGTAATTGGTGCGGAGCTGAGGAACTACCCCGGTAGATTTTAACGCGCACTGTGTACCGCTTGACCAGCATCGCTCTTTTGTTGTTTATTTTTATCGAACTTTGGCTTTGCCAAGTCTAGTGTCTACAGTAAATCGTCACTAGTGCAAAATACCACGTTATCGCTGACGAAAAAAAAAAACACGTAATTATATTAGATCAGTAAAATAACTTGGATGTTTTTAAAAGCTATTATTTAACTTCACTTGTATGTATGTAAATATTCTCCTTTATATTTGTCCCTTAATTTCGGTGTCAATAAGGTGTTTATAATTATTATAATGTATGTATATATTTCTATCTATCCATGTATTTGTCTGTCCTGGAATCTTGTAATTCAAATTTCGAGCATTATCGATTAGCTGTCTGGCTGTAACTTTCAGGGTAGCATACAAATAGAAGAAAATGAAAAAATATTTATAAAGTGTCAAAGAATTAAAAAAAAACACTTTTTTTTTTTAATTTTCTTTTTAAAAGATTAGCTATTATATCTATGCTTAATATAAAGCATTAAGAACGAAAAAGTCTGTAAAAAGAAGATTATAAAAAAAAAATGGTTTAAGGTACCTAAAATATGCTACTGAACAAGAATATAACATGTTTTAAATTCATATATGTCTGTTTGTCTGTATGTTTGTTCGCGCATCACGTAAAAACTACTGGACCGATTACAATGTAGTTTTCACTGTTGGACAGCTTAGGATTTGACTTAAAACTTGGGTTACTTTGTTTCACAACCCGATGAGCAGAAGCCGAGCAATTGATAAAAAACTTTTTGACGGCTGCAGTAGTTTTGATCAAATGTTGGTATATTGGTATTTTTGGTCCTGGAATAACACAGATTAGGAACTTTAACCTAGACAAATAACGACGCGTGTGAAGCCGCGGGCACAGCTATAAATTTATAATATAATATTTCTAATTAGGTACTCGAAATGTAATCAAAAACCACGACCAACTCATTCTCGACTCCTAACCTAGACAAATAACTGCCAAGAGTGCCAAGTAAGCGCTGACCATCGGAGCGATACAACGCTGCCTATATTGGAAAAGCTGAAACGAATGACGCCCCATCTGTTGACATTTGAGGGGTTACTTGTAGTTCTCGAACGTACTATGAAATTTAAAAAAAAAACATGTAAACACAACACAACAAACAATCATAGACGCCAGTGAGAAAGCTGATGAATGCAGAAGTTGAACTGGGCAGGACATTCTGCCCCATGTCTGACTAGCTGTGGGATAAAATGACCACAGAGCCATTCTGTGGTCATTTTATCTCACAGCTAGTCCGTCATGGGGCACAGAATGGCCCCCACTGAACTGAAAGGGCTGATGAGCTACAAGCGGCGCTTCGCCACGCCCCGTGGTGATCGATCGCCACGCCAAGAGTCGGCCTTACTCCCGTACCTTGCCAGTTTAGATATTTCACATAAAAAAAAAGTTTACTAAGGAAATATTTTTTGTGTTCTTTAAGTCAGGACACAGTACTGGCTTCTTCTTCTTGGCAGAATATCTGACAATGGCAGCAATAGTACCTACTTCCCCAGAACAACTCTTGCAGACGAGCAGAAGACCACTCATACGGTCATAATAGAGGTTTTATGATCGTATGAGTGGTAGTGGTTGACCTCTACAAAACAAAAATCTCTTTTACTGTTCTGTAACTAAAGGGTACAATAGTAGAACCCGCTGGTCAGTAATTCAATACGCTTTGATTTACGATATGGAAAGCAATTTCTCTTCGTTATGTCCGAGGCATTTTTCGGTATGTTCCTCGATACATGACTCGCAGTTCCCAAGTTAAGATTGATGACCCACCGTACAACATGAGGCTTTTTGTAACAAGTTAGACTGGCAGATGGGCTGGAATGCTCGTTTGTGGACGTGGAATGAAACACCTTGCCCGGCAAGGTCTGTAGTAGATTGGTATAGCTGGGTCTAAACTAAGTTTTTTATCTTACTAACTGCGACAGCAGTCCGTATGGTCATATTTCTAGGGTAAAAAGTAAAAATAATAGCATATTATGTCCTTCCTCATCATGCACACTATTGTGTTTGTAAATTTCATTATGAGCGGTGCAGCCGTCTAGCCGGGAAAAGCTAACAAACTGACAGAGATAAAGAGCTCCTTTCGCATTATTATTTGTATGATGGTGAGTTGAGCTGTCCCTGCACTAGTTGCGTCCTAAGATATAATCTGTGTATTTTTCTAAGCTAACGTCATTGTCATGTGCCAATATTCATCTGACTTCTGCCTTACCAGATGAAGGACCATCAATTTGACCTTAGCTGCATAGAACATTGTTTGTTTGTTTGTTTGTCGTATGAGGTAGTGCTGGCCTCTGATGTCAGAGTTTGTCAGGCCGCCCGAGGGCCTCTTACATGGCTTAACGACTGCTATTAATCAATAACAGCCGACCGACCTGCCCGAGCAGGAACCGACAGCTTAATGTGCCCTCCAAAAATCACGGAGCGATGGAAAACCGCACATAACTTCGAAAAGTCATAGGTGCGGAGCCTAGGTTTTGAACCCGGTATCTTTGGATTCTTAATTGCACTATAGAACCATTACGCCACCATCGCTCTTAGAATATGGTACATAGAATGTAATGTTGCTTTATGATCTCTAAAATATAAAATGATAAACTGCCTTGGATTCTCCAAGAATCTTCAAAAGTAACTATGTAGAGATTTTGAAAAAAAATTTGAAAATTTGGTGCATTGTACTTTTGGTCCTGGAATATCACATAAAAAATATCCACGAACTAGATTAAAAGCTAAAAAAAAAAGTGCCTGCCCTGCCAAAAAAAACTTTTGCCATAAAATTATATACTCATGGAATGTGCTTATCAAGGCCTTCAATGTGATACCCATATTGTAAAATTCGAAGAAAAAATATTTTTTTCGCATTTGGAAATGGAGCCTATATTACTCGGGGGGATGTATGGACTCTAACGATACCCCCTACATCTAAATCTGATGAGGCATTTAAAAGTTACGATAGAATAAAGAAACTCACATACATACATACATACATACATACATACAAACATACATGAATCCTAATAACATTGTCTGGAAGAGATCGCTCTTAGCGATAAGACCGCCCATTGTACTTATTTTAAAGAAATATTTTATGTGTAATAACATCTTTTTAGGTGCAATAAAGTATTATCTATCTATCTATCTACTACGTGTAAAAAGGTTGACGTGCCATGCAGGCATAGCCGGCGGGCACGGCGATTATAAAATATCATAGGTTTTTTAACCCCATTGATATTTTCCAATAATGTCACCGTCTTCCGTTTACCTAGAAATGTATCTGTCACAAACCATCACAACCTCGCGCCTTACCAAAACAATTTCAGCACAGCAAACGCGCAATACACGGTAAAATAAATACCAAAACGGTAAAATTGTTTGCCTTGAGAGGAAATAGACCAGGCAGGTAACGAGACAAACTTCCTTTCGATCGTGGAAATCGCTCGCCGAAACAATTACGTATCTAATGAATGTCTATCAAACACTGTAAACGTACAAGCAATCTTTTGGAACATACATTGGAGATTTTGATGGATTCTTAGTCTTATTGCTGGCAACTTAGGTTCGTTTTTGAGTGTGGGGAGGTATGGTGTGTAATACCGCAGTTACAGTATGGAGGAAAACAGTACTTAAACTATTTCGTTTTGAACAAGTTTATAATTCTTAAAAGTTGTTGTGATTCGCAGACTGAAAGTTTATTTCCTGTTCTTCCTTCTGAATTTTACTTCAAAATGTCCAATCACATTACATGTTTTTAATTGCTCTTCTTAATGGAATTGAATATAAGTAACATCAATTAAGCTTAATCGGTAAATATTGAATAGAAAGTGTGAGAAAGGAGATTGGACTCTGTAACGTCCACAGTGTATACTGTAACGGCCTACGTCCAGCAGTGGATGAATATAGACTGATGATGATCTTACAGTAGAGGCCGGTGGTACAATGGACAGAAGACAAACGCTGGCAAGGAAACACTAAAAATTTTGCGAATGCCTATGCCTCCAAATCAATGGGAAGAGAGGCTTGACACCAAGAATTGTCTGAGAGACTACAATTTAGAATTTGGGTTAAAATATTTTTAATTGTGTCATCCAAACTTATTAAAAATACACCATGATTCCAAAATGGGCAGCATCGAAGGGCGTATGTAAATTTTGGTACATACAGGCAAAATCTAATAATATGAAAAGCTGAGCATGAATTTTGGTAAATAAACTCGGCAGTTTCTTCAAATTTTGCGCGTTGAAAATCGGAAAAGAATCTTCTAAGATTGGAGCACCTAAAAGGCGAAGTGACTGTTTAGTAAGTATTTTCAAATTCGGCGCCAAACAATTTTCTGATAATATCATTCCTTTTATCAAAAGGGACAACATCAGTGAGAAAGAGTTCACATTTTGAAAAATTTAGATGATTAGATCTATTGAATGAAATTTATCTGTCAAAGTTTCCAAGTCTTGGAGTACAGTATTCGCATCCCCTCCTAGGGTCCCGTCATCCAAATACCACATGTTTAATTTTGAATTAAGGGATGAAATAATCGAGTGTATCGCGAGACTAAAAATGGTCGGTCCGAGTGGATCTCCCTGTTGACAATCAGTACAAGAATTCACCAAATGGTTTTTATAAATTAATTTTGATTCAAAACCGTAACATTGCCAGAGATAGTCGTAGGTTGTATACAATTTTGAATTTCAGATAAAAGTGTTGTTCTATCAACAGAGTTAAAAGCATTTTTGACATCCACTTTTAAAAGCACCTCTCGTCCATTATGTTTAATATATGAACGAAGTGCATGCACAGCTGCTTCACATCCTCCCTTACTTCCGAAACCCAGCTGTAACGGTTGAAATTTATGTTTAAGTTTCGGGAAGATGTGTTTGCAGCACACTTTAGATGCGATCCTTCTATACGTACAACCTACTTCTATAGGCCTAATACTGCTATACTTTTTTTTAAGAGCACATAGATTTGCCCCGTATAGAAGGGGAGCAATCTGGGCATTCACTTTGCCCAAAAGCATGAAATTAATGAGTGTGGTCATACGAGTATCTCTCAGAAGGGTCCGGCCAGCATCTCCGGTGGCACCAAAAACCAGGTCCTTAATATGTTGTGGAGTAAGACCATCGAGGCCTCCAGCAGAACCATTCTTGAAAGTCATCACCGCTGCCTTGACGTCTTTTTCCGTTACCTGTAAAGGTTCTACAGAAGGCCTCTCCCACTATCCCGCCTCTTTTGACGTCTCTAACGTAAAAAGAGGCGGGAGGAGTGGTATTTGAGATTCTGGATGTTTGTCAACAAGGGCTGACAATATTTCTGGCGTGTCAAGCGCTGTGATATCGTTAGTAAAAAGAAGTTGGGATGCTCCCTTCAAGTCTCCATCGTTTACTTTAGATTCAACTTTTTGAAAAATATTGGAAGTTTGTGGTAATATGTTATTTTGATGATATATTACCTTTTTGATGAAGGACATTTTGATGATGTGAACTAATATTTTGAAGAGGAATGGTGCATATTTTTTATTGTTGATTTCAGTGAGTTTTTTGTGTCTTTAGCGTGGAGAACCTGAAATGAGAATGACAACAATTGTTCCCAAGCACATTCAGAGTTTTCACTGATGGCTTTTCGAATTTTAGAAGATAAATTTTGAGCTACAATAATTTGTGCGCCACGAGGAATGCGCTTTATAACAGGTGTTGTTGATTTTTGTGAGTCTTACCAATGTGCATATTGAGGCCGTGCTGACCCTTGAAAAAACGCGTTTGTGAACAATGTGGGCACTGAACCATCCCAACTTCTGCGCTATTCCTTCGACCAATATAGGAAAGACCTGCAGGCTGCAACATGTCTATTTGATTATTTATATATTTACACAAATATATCAAAAATATCACAATATACACATAACATTATTTTAACATTTTATCATTTATAAAAATACCACTATATTTTATACAATAGCCTATATTGTACGGCCAATAATTCGCAATCAAATAATGTACAGCCAATAATTACCTGAGGCTGGGCTGATGATGGCAAATCATACGTTGAATCGAAAACCATGACCAAAGTACTTACTCGTATGTCAAGCGGAAACGGACTCACGTTGTGTAATATTTACACGAGCATGCGCGTGCTATACGCTGTGTATTCTGAACTTCGGTAACTGACAAACGTTTACACTGTTCTATTTGCCGGATTGTATATAGGTATATGCACACATAACAAAGGCCACTTCATATCCGTTCTGCACTTCAGTGGAGTTATGAATAAGCTTTATAGCCATATGGTGGAATTAAGAGAATGTGTTGTCTCTATTGGAAATTATGGGTTGCCTGAAAGAGATTTCTTTTAGCGATAAGGCTGCCCATAGTCACACTTCTTTTAATACTGTAGTTATTTTACATTACAATATACAGGTTGCGTTTCTTTTTCTAGCCAGTATGGTGAAATCCTATATAGTCTATAGAGGAAAATATGGTGAATAAGGGTGAAAGGCACCAAGTACCAAAAACTATAGATAATTTTTTCGAAAGATTTATTTAGAACATATTTTTGTATTACTGACATGATACAGTTTAATAATAATTTAAACATATTTTTTTCTATATGTAATCATCTTTTCAGATATGAAATCTTTAATACGCTGTCTGGTAAAATGACTATTTTCCGGACGACGACACAAGTTTACAGAAAAAATATTATAAAAAAAACATGAATGTAAAAACTGTTTTTCACCGAAACACATGACACGGATCGTATCCTCCATGTAATAAATCTAAGCTTATGTGAAACTGCAGCGAACCAGTAGTGTGTCTGTACATTTAATTTTTAATCGATTTCCAAAAGGATGAATCTTTCAATTCGAATGTGTACTTTGTATATCTTTTAGTGTATGTTTAGTCATGTTTCCGGGCTTAAGCCGAATAGATGATTCAAATTTAATTACAAACGGTAGTTCATGGGGTGACTTGAATTACGAGATTATTTAAGATTGCTCAGTTTTGTACCTTGTGTTGATCGGACGCTGCGCCGTAGATTATGGGTTCAAACCCAGCCAAACATTTATAATAAGTATGTGCTTTCAAAGAAGAAAACGTCATTAATCCAGCGTGGGTAAATTTCATCAAAATTCATTCTGTAGTTTATTATTTTGTAAGGAAATCTTTTGAAGACCACAACCACATACACATACAGTGAGGCAGATTATACAGAAGTCCCGAAGAGTATAATCAACCTGTTGGGCTGTTTTGGAGTCACAGCAGCGATGCCAAGTGGACTGGCATTCGATGAAGGAAACGTCATTAATCCAGCGTGGATAAATTTCATCTAAATTCATTCTGTAGTTTATTATTTTGTAAGGAAATCTTTTGATTTGTTTTAAAACCCAACACTAACAAAATCAGTTCAGGCAGTTGGGCGTGAAAGCCAACAAAACTAGTATTTATTTATTTAGATGATCTATACTTCTTGTGCTTGCTTTTGTGGACTATCAGAAAGCCTTTGACTCCGTTGAAACCTGGGTGGTTCTGGAGTCTTTGCAGCGTTGTCAAGTGGACTGGCGATACATCGAACTGCTGAGTTTTCTGTATGACGACGCGACTATGAGTGTCCAAGTACAAAACCAGTAGTCTAAACATATCCAACTGCGCAGGGGAGTGAGACAGGAATATGTTATATCCCCGAAGCTGTTCACTAAAGCCCTGGAAGATATGTTTAAGACGCTGGATTTGAAAGGAATGGCCATTGAATGGCGAGAACATCTCACATTTACGATTTTCCGATGATATAGTCCTTATGGCAGAGTCGCTGCAAGACTTGCAAAGCTTGCTGATCAACCTAGATGATGCTTCACGACGAATCGGTCCCGGAATGAACATAGATCATAGATCAGACCAAAATCATGATTAACGATCTGTTGATCCGGAATCGATTGCAGTCAATGGTGTTTCTCTTGAAGTTGTCCGAAAATAAGTTTACCTTGGACAAATATTGCAATCAGGTAGGAAGAACTTTGAGAAGGAAGCCAACCGAAGATTTCATTAGGGTTGGGCAGCATTCGGCAAGCTTCGTCAGGTCTTCTCGTCGTTCATACCACAGTGCCTGAAGACAAGTCTTCAATCAGTGCGTCCTACCAGTCATGACCTACGGAGCCGAAACGTGGACACTCACGGTCAAACTAGTCCACAAATTTAAGGTCGCTCAGCGAGCTATGGAGAGAGCTATGCTTGGAGTTTCTCTGAAGGACAAGATTCGTAATAAAGATATCCGACAGAGAACCAAGGTAACCAAGATAGCCCTAAGGATAAGCAAGCTGAAGTGGCAGTGGGCTCTGGTCACATTTCTCGAAGAACCGATAATCTTTGGGGTAGACGAATTCTTGAATGAAGACCACGTTTAGGCAAACGTAGTGTAGGACGCCCTGTGGCCAGGTGGTGTGACGATCTGTGTTATTCCAGGAACAAAAGTACTTATAAAGTAGTTCAATTTTTTTAATTTTTTTTTGTCTGTATGTTTGTTCGCGCATAATGTAAAACTATTGGACCGATTGCGATGCAGTTTTCACTGTTGTATAGCTTAGAGTTTGACTGACAAACGTGGGTACTTAAAAAACGATTTGTAGGTAAACGAAAAATTAAGAAATGTATTTTAAAAATTTGAAGTATATTGTACTATAAAGGTACTTTTGTTCCTGGAATAACACGTACGATATGATACGAAATGCTTTATTGCCAAAACAATGAACAAACAATATAAAAACTTAAATAAGGTAATACAATTGGCGGTCTTATCGCTTAAAGCGAGCTCTTCCAAACAACCTTTGGATGGACAGTATCAGAGGAAGACAGAAATAGACAGTAGTGTACAATTCAGAATAATTATTAATTGCTTAAAAATACTTAAATGTATTTTAAGTATGTGACATAAAAAATATGTATAATTAATAAGTAAATATATATTACAAAAGTAAATATATAATTATGATAAATTAATGCATATCAATATAAATAGATAAATTAAAAATTATAAGCAGCTGTATTGTCAGAGGTTAGACAAATAGTGAGTTTTCTCCATATTTTTGAAAATTGACAAGGATTTAGCGCGTCGGATATCTAGCGGCAATGCATTCCACAGTCGGACAGCTTGTATTGTGAAGAATTTGCTATAGAACTGGAAAGTGTGGATAGGGTTTTTAGTTGGGGGCTCTAGAAGAGCGCATGGAGTGTGAAGGTAGTAGGAACTCAAAGCGTTCTCTGAGGTAGGGTGGAGTGAAATGAATAAACAGGATGCTATAGTGCAAAGATAGGATACGTGCATTCCGACGAAAATTAATGGGCAACCATTTCAGCTTTTTTCGTAATTCGGATTTGTGGTCATATTTGGGTAGGCCATATACGAACCCAATACAAAAAAATTGTAGGCGTTCAACCTTATTAAGCTGTTCTCCGGCTTAGTCTAGGTATGTGGCGTCTGCAAAATCAAGTATAGGGAGTAAGGTTATTATGCAAGGGCAATTTTGGTGGTAACAGGCAGAAAATTACGCAACCTCCTGAGACAAGAAGCCGAAGCAAACATTTTGTGACTTGTCTCTGCCAATTGGGGTAACCATGAAAGTTGCTTATCAATAAATATCCCTAAACTCTTGACGGTATTTCTGATTGCAATGTTGGTTCCTTCAAAAATTACCTGGGGAAGACAAAACCAATCGATTTTGGAAATCATCCTTGATCCTATCACTATGATTTGTGTTTTCGCCGGATTGATCCTGAGACCGTACGAGTAGCTCCATTCTGAAATTCGTTGAGGGTCGTCGTTGATCGTGTCAATGGCTACTGGTAATTTTTGCAAAGAAGCCTGTGTGTAAATTTGTAAATCACCTGCATAAAGGTGGTAGGAAGAAGAGAGCTGACAAGAAATTGAGTTAATAAAAATTAGAAGAGGAGATAGAACGCCGCCCTGAGGTACACCTTCTGCCGTATTATACCAAGATGAGAAGATGTCATGCAAACACGCTGCCGGCGACCATACAGGTAACTACGAAACCATCCAATTACCGTTGGAGATATGTTAAGAGAGCACAGAAGTCCTAATAACATATCGAAATGTACATTATGAAATACGTTTCTAAAGTGAACCAGTGATAGTTAAACGTGCGTATGTTCTACTTTTAAATAAAATGATCACGCGGGCAAAGCCGCGGGCACAGCTAGTATTAAAATAAAAAAAAACTAAAGTCAGACACCTTGTAATCAGAGGTGTGAATCATTTATTTTAGTTAATAAGTAACATAACGTAGAAAGACAAAAAAAATGCTTGCGTAGTCCCTAACCCGGCTAGAACCACGGGCGAACGCTATAAATTTTAACACAGGAAAGCTTCAATCGCGTTTCTAGAAATAAATCATTGTGAACAAACAGGCCATTTAGCAATGGCCCATAAACTCTCTTTGAGGTCAGCAGACGTCCAAATGATTTCAGGTAACACTAAAAATAGTCGTGATGACTAAAATTAGTCATATTGCTATAATGATATAAACTGAAATGAGCGTGATCACCTCGCTGCGCTAACTCCTATGGATGGACGTCTTTAAACGTCCGAATTCCGTTCGAGTTTTTCGACGAAATAAACCGTGAGTGACAGTCGTTTTATATCTATAAATACAATTTAGTCATGGTTACCATGGACTTCTAATGCAGACGTTGCTCAAATAGTCGTGGCTACCACATGGTTATGCATAGACTTCTAATCCGGGCGGTTTTGTAGAAATTCTCAAGAATAGATAGATTTCGACGAATTTCTAGGAAAATTAAACGGCAAATAATTTTACGATTGAAAAGTCGTATCTCCCACTTGTAATTACAGTAAATTATTAGTATTATAGTTTATTTAGATATGTGTGTGTGTTATTTGTTTCGTATTAAACAAAAGTAATTTGTTTGTGTTTTTCAGCTGATGTGATGATGATGATGATGATGACGGGTGAAATTCGCGGGGAGCCGCTGGATGCAAAAAGCGTGCTACCGCTCGTTATGGCGTCTATGAAGGGAGTCTGTACAGAGGTAGACGCCTTCCAGCTGATGATGATTCCTCTCCATTCTTGTATGTCCGTAAAGCCGGCCTTACATTAGCTCTTTAAAATTCATCCCGCACCACCTTACTAAGCAGTGATGTGGTAATACTGCAGTGTAAGATTGAGGAATATTTATAGAAACAGTCCAAAATAACAGTTAAGGAGGTATTTAAAAAGAACACATTGGAACTCTTACGGTAAAACCAACTAAACAATTATTTTATAGAACTGGTTAAAACATTTTTCCCGCTGCTCTTTTTTGTGACGATATCTGAAAGTGATATCAACTGTTTCAATTTTTAACAGAATTCTATTTTTCTCTAGGTAAGTAGGTCCAACACTGCACCATGTGATTTCTTATTTTATTTAAGTAGATATGTTTCTCACATTGAGCGACTGAGTGCGAAAGACGGAGATCCCAAGAAGAACCAAGGTGAAAGACATTAGAAGATAAACCTCAAGTGGCGATGAGAAGGACTCATAGCAAGATGCATTGATGGCAGGTGAAGCAGGTCACTGATAGATTGGTGGCCCCGCGTGGAAAATCGCAGCCGTAGAAGACCAGTGCAACAACGAGGGGTCGAGCTAAATTTGATATGACCTTAGCAAAGATTGGCTGAAGGCAGAGATGATAGTGTCAGTGGGAGAAGGTTTATACCCTGCATTTGAAGCTGACATTGATGATGATGATGATGATAGTATTTATCATGCAACATCATCTAAATAATATAACTTCAACAAATTTAGTTTAATTTCATCATTGTCATAATCATCCTGGGGCATGCTCACCATCTGTTCACCTATTAGGCGGTTGCTTATCTCACTCACTCAATTATTTCTTTCAAGGTTGACTGGAAAAGGTTTTATCGCTTTTAGCGATAAGTCCGCCCGTTTTACTTTAGTTATAAGATTGTTCCTATTTGTAGTATTTTTTTGGAAACTGGTGTACAATAAAGTATTATCTATCTATTTATCTATCTATCTTGTCCGACACCAAGTCCATAATAACATGTTGTTAGATAAAATAACTAATATTACACAATAATAAGATAGTGTACAAGTATCTTTAGACACCAAGTAAGTGGCAGTGGCAATGTGAAGAAAACATGGTCCGACTTGATTCGACCTTGGTGATGCCACAGGGCTCTTTCAGACGAACGGCACAATCCCGTGGACAGAGTAGCTGCGAGTTGTTAGGCAAACCGTGGACTTTTCGCGTGTCTGGAAATATTTTAAAACTAGCGACCTGCCCGTGACGTCGTATGAGTGGGCTACAATTTATCGCGAAAAAAGCATCCTGTGTTCATCTAGGTTATTGAAAAACAATGGAAAAGTAATCCACCTACGTATTGTATTCTCTTTGCCACCAACGCTCTTTATGCTTTTTGACAGACCTTTTTATTATTTTGTTTCCATGACAACCGTTCCTTACAGCAAGTAATCGAAATTTTCCAGTTTTCCCGTAGAAACTTACTATTTTTTGGGATAAGTATTATATGTGTTACTCCAGGGTATAAAGCTATCTCCATTCCAAATTTCATCAAAATCCGTCGCGTTAAAACTCGCCAAATAAACAAACAAACGTTTTCACTTTTATATTTATTTATATATATATATGTGTGGATAGCGAACGACACCGTAGTGACTAGCGACCCGCTACTTAGCTCGTGTAAGTCTAGATTTTTTCTAAATATTTATATGAATAAAAAGTATGTGCACCGCCTGTAGCTCACCAACACTCCAGCTTTGTTGCACTATGATACCATAGAATAACTAAAAGTAGGTACGAAGATGTTGCAATTTCCTCAGAGAGCACATCGGACCAACGCATATATATTAAAACATTACAACATTTTAATAAAGCTCTCAACCATCTGCCTCAAATCACTACTCGAGTATTTCGGACTATTGCAAGGAAGAACCTTGAAAAAACCTTAAGAAACTTATAGTTGCTGGAAAATAGACGGCATAGGACCAGGGAGCCGCAGCCCGATGCGATAATAAAGTGATGTTGCTATGATAAGCACGTGTTGGACACGCATAGACTTAGGCTTCCGTGGCCAAGACCCTAAGCTACCTATTAGTGAAAACATTGCAATCGTTTTTGTAGTTATTACATGAGTAGTGTTTACATTATACGCCAACAAAGTTTTTTTTACGCTGGGATTACAACATTATGGTAGCATATAGGTGTGTTGCATATAGATGCACCCTTACAACCTACTAGTCAAGCATTTAACTTATCCTATATTTATACTCATCATTAGCCTATATCTGTTCACTGCTGGACGTAGGCGTCTCCTAATGCAAGTCACTGAGTCGGTCTTCAGCTCTCCTCATCCATTTTCTTCCAGCCACATTTTCTTCCAGCCGCTTTATGCAGGTCGTCACTCCACCTGGCCACAGTGCGTCCTACACTACGTTTGCCTAAACGTGGTCTCCACTCGAAAACTCTCCTACCCCGACGGTTATCGGTTCTTCGGGAAATGTGACCAGCCCACTGCCACTTCAGTTTGCTTATCCTTTCAGCTATGTCGGTTACCTTGGTTATCCGTAGGATATTTTCAATACGAATCTTGTCCTTCAGAGAAACTCCAAGCAAAGCTCTCTTCATAGCTCGCTGAGTGACCTTAAATTTATGGACTAGTTTGACCGTGAGTGTCCACATTTTGGCTCCGTAGGTCATGACTGATTGAAAACTTTTGTCTTCAGGCACTGTGGTAATGGGCCTTTCTATTCTTAAGTTGTTTGAGCACCATCTCAATCGCGTCTAGGCTGACGTCTGGCAGCTCGTCAGTTTAGTGGCGGGTCAGTATTGCGCGGGAATTTGGTCATATTGGTCTTCAATCTCAGAAAGGATCACTGCCTTAGAGACGATTGTTGTGCCATTATTGGTCTTGAGCTTCGTCAGATGGGATCTACTCAATTGCTGGGTAATCAATTCCCCCGATTTTGCTCAATTGCCTTTTCTATTTGGCGTGTATTTGAGGATTCGAGGTCACATCGCTCCAGCTTTATAACGTACTTTAATTTTCATTAGAATTAAATCAATACGTAACTTTACATACTATAAACGAATATTTTAATTGATATTAATATAATTCGTTACAAGACATCCCTGAATATGTGCTTATTGTCCGTCATGATGAAATCAATCTCATTTTTAGTCACACCATCGGAACTTTGCTAAGTCCACTTCTTCTGTGGTTGCTTTTTGAAGAAATCTTTCATCAAAAAGAACCCCTCTTTTTCTAAAAAGTGAACTAGCATTTACCCCCTGTGATTCCTGCGACAACCTCTCCATCAGAAAAAATACTGGGACTGAAAAAATGGGTGAAATATCCACATGAATGTGAAACGTTGTATCTTTGTTTGTTTGGTTTTTTGTTTGGGGATTTTTAATGCCAAAGCAGCCGATCCGAATAGATGAATCTTTGCAAATAAATTCTATACAATATAGAGACCAACATAGAATATTTTTTATTCTAGAAAATCATAAGTTTCCAGGGGAAACTGGAAAATGTAGATTACTCGCTGTAAAAAACAATTGCCATAGAAACGCAAAAATAACAAGTCTGTCAAAAAAAACAAGAGCGTTCGTTGGTGCTACACTTTTGCATTGGTTTTTAATATCCTAGATGAACATATTTAATATCCTAGATGAACATATTTAATATCCTAGATGAACATAGGATGCTTTTTTCACGATAAACTGTAGTCCGCGTTGACGAAGTCACGGGCAAAAGCTAGTACATTATGTTATTAGCAACCAGATGCGGGTTTATTAAAAAGTATTCACGATCACACACAATTTTATACTAGTGGATCTGTGGGCTGTAGACCTCGCGTGCACAATCTTTTTTTCAATCAATCTAAGGGTGCACAGTAGCACCATCTAGTTACCTTATTGTAAAACTAAAATTATAACCAAGGTGCTCCATCAATCCCTACCTAGTAAGTTAAGGGCTGATTCTACTTGTAGAAACCTAAAAATGTGTAATTTACTTCATTTTGAGGAGCTCTTCTGCTACTCACGCCGAAGATCCTTATCAAATCTTCACCATTTTTTTATGAGACTAACATTAAAGTTCTATCTTTCAAATAAAAAAGAACCATCGAAATCGGATCATATAAGAAGAAGATATTCATTAGCTCCTTTTTTGCTCTTTTTTGGGGGAAGTAAATCAAACATGCTAAATATTTTAAATAATTCTAAAATCTCATCAAACCTGTATTCTAGGTTTCATCTAGATCGATTGAGAAATGCGACCTGTTGAGGAGAACAGAGATCCCGACAGACATACGAAGGCATTTATACCCAAGCTGAAACGATGTTTCGCTCGCACTTTGCGCTCGCTCAGTCAATTATACTTCACAAAACAAATTTATTACACATGAAATACTTTTAGAAATTAAATAAGGGGAATTTAAGGAACGCATTAGAGAGATAATTGAACACCTTTAACTGCCGACGGAATAGTGGCGTTTCACTCCCGCCATCTTTTCATGCCATCTCACGACCAGCTGCTAGGTTCCGCCTCTTAGCGTGATATTCCTTGCAATGTATTATATCAAATTTCATTTAAATCCGTACTCTACTTTCAAAATATACCTAATGTTTCTTCATATAAACTATGCCATCCCCGTTCACCGCTTTAAAGATGAATTTTCAAATATTATTAAACAAGTGTTTTTATAATCGACTTCACAAAAAGAGACCGTATATGTTTTTTTTTTATGTATGTACACCGATTTATTTGCATACCAAAAAAAAACATTGTTTGAAACCTTTGTTTTTATACTCTCCAAGTGATTTCATATAAATTTTATCAAAATTGGTTCAGTAGTTGTTCGACAATAAATTGTGTTTTTTTAGTAAATCCATTTGATTTTGTGTTTATATTGCCTCTTTAAGATTTCTAAACCGATTTGGATTTTTGATTTTGTTGTTGTTATATTCAAAAGAGTAAACTTTCAGTGTAGTCCCATATGAACTTCATCAAATTTGGTTCAGTTCTTTTAATTAAAAAATCTATTTGTTTTATAGTTTATGTTCTCTTATATATAACGATTTCTGAACCGAATTAGATGATGGTTTTTACTTGAGAAACAAGACTTCCAGTATAGTAATGTTTAAATTGAATCAAAATTAGATTAATAATTTTAGTTATTAGTTAATCCAATTGAAGTCGATTTTTTGTGCCATAGTTTTTTGTGCAGCACTTGTTTAAGACTATATTTACAAAGTGTCATCATCATAATTTAATAATATAAAAGCGGTTGGTGCTTTGTCTAGGTGCATGGCCATTTGTTTGTGGTGAAACGTATACGCCACGTACAAATCGTGAGTTATACCGAATTAAAGATCACAAAAACATATGTTTTTCTGATTATCCTCTGTGCGTCCTGCAACGTTAAACTCCGTCTTTTGACAAACAATATATATTCGGTACATCATAGAGCTGAGCTGAATACACCTCTTGGATGCTCAGAGAATATATCCTCCAAATTTAAAATCTCTAGATCCACCGGTTTAGACTCTGCGTTGTCTGTCAGTCAGTAAGTCAGTCATATCTGATGACTGAAACATCACGGTTCTGTTTTATAGGTTTACTAGTGACTCGCCCCGGCTTTACACGGTAAGCGCTCACACCGCGGAATTTTCTCACTTTTAGCATTTATGTGTCGTAATTTCTAAAAAACCCAGCAATGAGTGTAATTCAAAATCATTTGCAGTAGTGAGAAAAAAAAACATTTTAAAAATCAGTTTAGGATATTTAGAGTTTATACATTAAAACCAACAAACAAACATACAAGCAATCAAATTTTTCCTCTTTAAAATATATGTGTTGAAGTTGATTAGTGTAGAAGAATATGTAGCTTATTATTGTTTATCTTTACATAAGTTAACATTCTATTGCCGTCACCCCAACTGATGCTGGTTGCAATTGACATCAATAAGTGCCGTTCGTCTGCAAGGTTTTGTAGGTTTTCTTAGCAAAATATTTAAAAATAACCATCTATTTGTGCTATTTGAAAATTGTGATTTAATGTAATGTGATAAGTTATTTTTTTGAATGACAAATGACGGTATTTTATTTGAGAAAGTGGATGCGAATATTTTCGAAAATTTGATTTCACCTAATTTGGTATGAAATGATCGATAATAAACTGTATAACCATAGTATATGATTTATTTTTCCATGTGTTCTTTTTATGTGTCGATGACGTTGAGCCAATTATACCAAATAAGACCGCCCATAAGGTTTCATTTGGTATGATTGGCTCAAAACTATAAGAAAGGCGGAGCGTCACGGCCAGTAAGCGTAATTCAAAATATTTGAAGGTTGAGCTTGATGACATAAAATGGGCGTTTACTTACTTATGTCAAAGTAAGGTAACGTAGGTAAGTTTTCCACATTTTCCATTGCTCAATTTATTAAATGTCTTTCACAAGCTACTTGTATTAATAGCGCAATGAAACAGTTGATTATAAAATATCGGTGACAATTTGAATTATGTAACCTAAACATTACTCCCCTCATGCTAATAATTTCTTGAGCGGATTTAAGAAAAGAGTCGATGTACATCTGACAATCGGCTAACTGCAAACTAGCTTTTGGCAATTTTGTGCTATTAAAAGATATGCTTTGATAATATACTGATAAGATCTATTTTCTAATGAGAAATATCAGTAAGTGCGGCTAAGAAAATCGATCTAAAATTTCACAATTTGGATTTTACTTTTTGTGGTGTTAAACAATTGAGAATAAACTGTATTACCATAGTATAGGATTTACTTTTCTTTCTGATTTTTAAACGTCAAACCTAGGAAGGAAGTTAGCAAATACGTGCAGTTTCAAGGCTTTCTTTTTATAATGACTCACATAAAATAGGTCTAGATATCGCGTGATGTATATGATACATGTTGTTGAAACTTACGCTATTTTCAATAAACTAACGTAAACATTGCGCGCCTCGTGCTGATAATTTTATGAACGGATTAAACAAAACGAACAATGCATGCCGAAGAAATTGCTAAATTCGACCTAAAAATTACTGCTTTTGTGCTATTTTTAAAATATGCTTTGCTAATATACTAATAAGATCTATTTTCTAATGGGAAATATCAGTAAGTGCGGCTTAGAAAATCGATCTAAAATTTTTCAAATTTTCTCAGATTTTATTTCACTAAATGAGCTATCAAATAATTGACAATGAACTGTATTACTACGAGATAAAAATTATTTTTCTATTTATCAAAAATATGTAGAAACTTAGTGCAAAACAAGCCAAATAAGTCAGATGGAATATTATACCATATTGCAACGTATTAAAATTTAATTTCAATACGCATATATCGCGATTGCTAAGAAGTATTTACATGAGTTTTTAAATTAAAAACGTGTTCTTGCATCTGCTTTTCACCTATTAATTAGGTTCAGATGTACCACATCACTAGCGAATGTCAAGGAGTAAGCGAGCTGATTTTTCTTAGGTGTGAGGAGGCCTTTAGAGACCGCTTTATGCGACCAGACTGCCAATTTTTATTGTAACCCGTTTTTCTTCGACTATATTCGAACATGCTTCTACATTCTGATGTTTTAATAAAGAGTTATTTCATATAATACGTCAAGTTCTAAATTATGTTGAGTCTATAAAGATACTTTGGAAACAAGCCAAGCTTTATAAGAAAACTTCTAGCCCATATTACGCCAATACCCCGGATAAAAATCTCATCGGTGAACAAAGTTTATTACCAACCGGGCGACAACAGTGAAAAGTCCAGGCAACAGGTAAACCAGTAGGTACTTTGACGCGCTCGTTCGTTCGGGTCACAGTTTATATGTAACATTGCAGTAAGCAAAGTACAGCATTTTTGTAAGTTTACGGATTCTCTGCGTTGTTATGCTATTAAACTTCAAATTATTTATTGTAAGATTAAATAGGACTTCTTTCAAAATTTAATTCTAAAATTTCTCATACACAAGGAGAGAAAATGAGATCTAAAAGTACGATAAATTGAACACATCAGCAAATTATTGAGTTTGAAAAGGAAGTGTGCCGATTCTGTGCTAAATCTGGCATGGTAATTATAATTAAACATCATTCTAACTCTGCTAATTGGCTTAATTCCACTACTGGAAATTACTGTCGGTGACTGCAGTCAGCCAGCCAACGGATATTGCCATGATATTGTTTTTATTTACATTGATGCCCCCGTTAGGCGTACCGTTGCGTGGCAAGTGCCGCGCCGGTTCGTGGAAAAAAGCCTATTGAGATGGCCCACAAATAACGAAACTGGGATAAACATAATGATGTAACAATTATTATTGCTTTATTATTATGACTAATGAGGCTGGACCAATCCCCAATAGTTACACTCATTAATGCAAGTTTACTAGAGCGGTATCTAGTCAAAGAGTAACTTGAAATTATCCTGCTTATTCTAAGTTAACCATTATTATGTTTTCAGTTCAAATTTTGTTGAACTGCGGTCGATTTCTTACCTTTTAATATATACTGTGGCTTTATCTGTATATGATGTGCCGATAAACACTGAAGGTAGCTATTATCGGTTCACAGTTTTATTGCACCTATTTTTACTAGAATAAGGTTTGCAATTGATGTAGCTTTATAATTTTGTAACTTATTTTTATATGGCGAGACGAACTAGACTCGTCCGATAAGGACTTTAAAAGCATTAACATAAAAACATGGAAAGAGGGAAGCGAAGCCTTTTTCCAGGAGTGGGACGATTCACGCTAATATAATAACAGCTTTTATGTATACTTGCTGCGCCCCGCATCTCTGCTCGCGTCGACAATGATAAAAAGTATAAAATGGACCTAAAGTACATACACGTACAAACTTTTATCAAACACTTATTTCGCATTTAGTTTTACAACATTAGTACGATATTACTTATTTTTTTCTCAATCATTTCAATACCCATATATATATATATATATATATATATATATATATATATATATATATATATATATATATATATATATATGTGTGTTGTTTGTTTGTCGTATGAGGTAGTGCTGGCCTCTGGTGTCAGAGATTGTCAGGGCGCCCGAGGGCCTCTGACATGGCTTAACGACTGCTATTAATCAATGACAATGTGACGGGACCGACAGCTTAACGTACCCTCCGAAGCACGGACGATGGAAAACCGATCATATCTTAGAAATGGAATTGGTGCAGAGCCTAGGATTGAACCCGGTATCGTTGGATTCTAGTGGCACTATTAAACCGTTAGGCTACCATCGCTCTAAAGATAGATGATAATAATAATAATAAAGCCTATATATTTCCATATCACTTAATTTTACAATTTTAATGTTGTTAGTACAATGTTTACCTTAAAAACTAGTTGTTATTAAAGTTGCATATTCTATGGGGATATGGACCCCTTCTTGTGTGAAGGCCTCCTCCAACTAGTTCCATGACTCTCGGCCTCTACCCAGAATCATATAGATAGATACTTACATAAAATTTTATTTATGTTGTTATTTCATCTATCAGACTCATAATAACAAAACAATATAGAAGTTTTACACGAGCATAAACAGATAAACATAAACAGATTAGATATAGCCGTACCCTTCTAATTGGTTAACGTACTAGAGAAATAAGTTGCAAAATCAAAATTAAATTAAAGTAGGCCCTGTAATTTTTAGCTACGTATAAAAACACTCACGTCCTCTCAAAGTAGGTCTCGGGCTTAGCAAATTCTGCGTTAAACCGCCCTAAGCTGGCTGTATAAATTTTAGATTTGTAACGTGATTTTTATTTTTAAAACGTTCTGAATTCAAACGGGCCAACCCGACGTGACTTAACCTGTCATGGTGGCTAGGGTTGCAACGTCAGTGACGTCTGAAAGGATTAAGGTTTGAATGTGGAGGGTACGATTTGCCTTGGATGTTTTTTAATGGATTAAGAAAATGTCTGTCATTTTTAACCCCTGAATTCGAAAAAAGAGGGGTGTTATAAGTTTAGGGTGTGTATGCATGTATCATTGTATGTATCCGTATATCTGTCTGTGGTGGCATCGTAACCTTCCAAACGAATGGACCGATTTTGAGGCAGGTTTTTCTGTTTGAAAGCTGATGGTGATCGAGATGGTTCTCTGCTATAATAGGGGGAGGGGGAGAAGAGGATCGAAGCTCCCAAACCAATGGTCCTATTTTGATTCGTTTTTTTCTGTTTGAAAGCTGATGTGATCTATATGGTTCTTAGCTATAATGGTAGGTGGCAGGGGACGGGGGTTATATTTTTATTTCTTTGTGCTTGTTGTTGTAAATAATGTAATCAGGTTCTTTTCGATCCTTTTTACCCGACTATGGCGAAGCATGGGAAACTAATGAGTTTAACAGTGTATGTATGTATTTATATATGTATCTATGTATGTGGGTATGTGGATGTTCCACCATAGTGTCGATTGACACCTCGCTTGTCAGAATCGGACCAGTCCCCTACTGGTGTCCCGAGGTGTCAATCGATTTGTCTTTAGGTATAGAGGCTATTCTTACCCGACTACGGCGAAGCAAAGGAAGACTTATGTGTACAAAACTAAAAACTTGGTTTGATTTTGTCAAGCGATGTATCAATCCATTTGTCTTCATAGCAAAAGCGTCACAGGTTAAAAAAAAATACCCGACTACGGCAAAGCAAAGGAAGGGTCATGTGAACCATCTTAAAAATTCGTCCAATTTTGACATGCGAGGTATCGATAATCAGATAGGTTTTGGTAATCGATTCGTCTTTATCGCAAAAGAGTGTCATAGGCTATTTTTTACCCAACCGTGGTTTACCGGGTAGACCGGATTTTAGTTCTTGAACATGAATTTAGTTTTTGATTATGAATTTGTATGAAATAAGTGACAATATGAGTGAAAATAACAGGTCAAGCGACTTAATAAACAAAACATTTTTTGTTACACAAACAATGTTTTGTTTATTAAGTCGCTTGACCTGTTATTTTCACTCATATTGTCACTTATTTCATACAAATTCATAAACCTCAATCCTCTATTTTCTGAACCACGTGCCACGCCTGAACGAATCAGTAAACTCAATAACCTTTAACAGAAATAGACCCATCCCGTCCAATTCAGAAATACTGCTTCCAAAACAAATAGACACGAAAAGAAATACCTACTCTTACCGAGTAGTCAACAGTGTTACTCGCTTCATATCACGTCAAAGAATTTTTTATTAGTATTAGTATATCAGTATGGAATCTCGCTACAAATGCAATAAATTTAGTTCGCATACACTGATCCTTGCTTTTTCTTGTACAATTAGACTCGCTGCCCTCTCCGTACTTTTATAACATCCTCACTGACTAATTCATCGTTCATCACTGTATACATTTTGGAAATAAATTTATTCTTATTCCGCTCAACACCGTGCAAAAGTCTATCTTCCTCTTCAACTATCACTGTCAGTCAATCATTAACTGTTTTTTTAGATTTCCTTTCTTCGACCCAATTATACATAGGTTACTATAATTTTTATACTATCAAAATATGAATTGTTGTTTACACATTACTTGTCTAAGAAAGCATGAAAATTAAACAGGTCGATATATGGACATAAAAAGCAGATCAGATGTCATACTGTTCTTTACATGTACTGTTGTAAACCTACACTTCGGTGTCTCCATTGAATTGAAATACCCAGTTTGACTTCACATAATCCTGCCCAATGATAAAATAGTGAGGCTTTCTGAAGAGATGTTTATTTGAAAAGGGTCCCGAGAAATCTCTGTTTAATATCTTAAAAGGGGAGACGCACCCCCTAGACAAACGAAATAAATTGAAAGGACAATGAAAGTAATCTTTTATTATTTGAGAAAATACGCGATAGTTCTATAAATGTGACCATAGCCTATCTAAATTGTTTATCATCATTTTCATTGAATTATTGTTCTGTTTTCAATGATATTTATTTAAGTGTATTGAAATGTATATCTTATTGCCTGCTATAACAGTTGCCCGAAGTGTACTTTTCAAATAGCGTAAGTGTAAGATTTAGGTCCTTAAGGTTGAATAGTGTGATGTATTGTGTCGAAGTGTGGATGCTCGTAAAGGATACTGTAGGATCAAAGTCGCACAAATGGCCATGGAGCGACTCATGCTCAACATCGAATTACATGTAGATAGATAGATAAATCATTTATTTGTTTCTCCAAAACACATGCGTAAAAACTAAAAGTAAAAGTACGAAAAAACTAAAAGTACGTCTGTGTTGTAGTAAAACAAATAGGTCATAGCTCAGCGAACAATATTGCAAACACAAACACTGTTTTTTAGCTATTACCTTCGAGATGACGCGTAAAGCGAGCGCAATGTGTGCAACAGTCAGTGTAAGTACCTACCTCTAATATGAATAATCGAAATGAAACATTGACTGGATATATAAATAAATATAAATTGTAAGTGTTGTAATACCCTCACTGAAAGCACCAGTCTCTTAAGAGTCTGGGTAACAGAGGAGGAACAAGCACTTTAATAGGTGTTTGTATGTTCCTACCAACACCTATTAAAGTGTTAGAATTCCAAATGACGAGATCCGCTGTAGTATCTGTCGTATTAAGGACGAAACTAGAAAAATTATCAAGGATCATCTGTTTAAATGGGTGTGCGCCGGACACATGACTTGACAAGATTAGATGATGAGATGTAGGTAAGAAGGACGTGAGATACCTAACACTTTGACATAATGTTGACTTAAGTAATAGGTTTGTCGCCCGATAGCTAAATAATGCCGTAACTATTTGTAATCGTACTATGTATAATCTTGGTTCACAATAATGATTCATTCGCGATAATGGTACTAACTTTCTTAGCAGTAACCACCTATTTAAATAAACTAAATTGAGTTTACCTACATCGCAATTTGTATCCAAGCTAATACCGTCGCCTGAAAAGGTTTTCGCATTGAAAGCCGGAGGTGGTTAACAAGGTTTAACTTGGGGTTAGAATAATACAGTGTACAACTTATAACAATAATTTTCACAAAAACAGGCACGTGCGTACCTATACACAGTTTAAATTAAGGTTACATTTACTTTAGTGACATATAACACATTGCTCCTTCAGTAAAGCTACCTACATAAGCATCTTTAATAAACTCGTTCATGGACAGTGACTTGAAGTCACCATCGCTCTACACAGGTGCCGAAACGAAACCATGGTACTGTCCTATTTTGTAAAGGGATTTGTCGGTCAACTCATCCCGACCTAGATTCAAGGCGAACGACAGACTGTGTGCGGTTTTTTGATGGCTTCTTTTGGGAAGACGAGACAGCGTGGTTTTTGATAAATCATTTTTGATTGCAGAATATGTTTGTGGCTGAAAAAAGCCAATTTTAGGTTTTCACTATGTTAGAATATGCAAAAATGTCTCATTAGATAGATAGTTAGATGAACTCTTTATTGAAACACCACAATACAGAAACATACAATTAATACACTTAATCTAACAAAAACGTGTTACAATTGGCGGTCTTATCGCTTAAAGCGGTCTCTTCCAGACAACCGTGCATTGTGTGTCTATAAACGATTTTTAAACCGCTCCTGCTACAGACTCCATTCCGTTCCTCTATAATTATGACATATTTAGTATTCGATTTTATTGTCACGTGCTATATGCCATATAGTTTATTGTTTTGTTGAAGTAATTTTTACACAGTTTGGTGTAAAAATACATTTTTACATGTCTTTGCATCAAATTCAATCAAAAGATTTGATCCTGCTTGCATCTACGTAATCCATACCAATATATAAAAGTGAAATGTTGTCTATGTGTTTGTTTGTTTGTTTGTTTGTTTGGGGAGCTTTTACGCAATAACGACTGGACGGATTTTGATGAAATTTAGAATGGAGATAGTTTATACCCTGGAATAAAACATAAGATACTTTTTATCCCGGAAAATTGTATGTTTCCAAAAGAAAACTGGAAAATATTGATTACGCACTGTAAGGAACGGTTGTCATCAACGGTTGGATATTCTGCTGTTTTTATTGTGGGTAGTATAAAATATAATTTAAATTTATTCGATTCAATATCCAAACATTAGATGTATATTTTTATAAACTCGTGCCATTTTCTCCCACTTTTGGATATGGATCTCCAACAGCTCAAACTAAATTTTAGTTTGACACACCTAAGTTTATTGGAATTTTTCTTTTCTGTTGTACGTCAGTTTACGTATAAAAGTTAGGCCGTTCGTTTTATAACAATTGGCGAAAATAACAGTTAAAAACCCTAAATATGATCACCATTGGCGTTCCCTTTGGCCATTTGTGGGTGAAAATAGCGTTCTGAACGTTTTCGATCACCGTTAGTTTTGTAAGTTTTGATGACATTTTGTCATAGGAAAACCGACTTTATTCCGTCACAGATAGGGTCGATTTTCATTCAGTTTGGAAAGGATCGGAAGTGTCAAAAGTTGAAAAAATTACAAAAGTGTTAAAAATGTACATTTGAAACTGCCCACAACGCCATCTCATCATCTCGAACGCAGGGAGTGCCTCCACACAACACTCGTGCTGAAAACTTTCAGCAAGAAATGAAAACCATAGACAAAAAGCTTGGTCTGTGTCGGGGCGCACGGCCGTTTGTTTGTCGTGAAACGTCAACGCCATACAATTAGATACGGTCCTGAAAACTTCTCGTTTGCTCTGTGCTGGAGTTCAAAATGTATATAATCTATATATTAGTACGGATTTTCCGGGCGCTGAAGCTACTTTTGTAATTTTTACTCCATTTATTGAATATTTTTTAGTATTTAGTAGACATTTTGCTAACTTTTTCATATTTAATTAAATTTTCTCAACGAGATCTTTACAAAAATACCGGAATCAATATGCTAATCTTACTAAATCGCGAGTTATACCGAATTAAAAATCACAAAAAAAAACAATTTCGCTGATTTTGCTCTGTGCGTTTTTTATCTTTTGACGAAAATAAACATTACATCATCGAGCTGACATGAAGGTCAAAAAAAAAATATTTTTAATAAGTACTTTTTAGTGACGAGACGGTCAAGTCACTCGCCTGATGGTAAGCGTCACGCCAGCCCAAAACAGTTGCAGTACCACCCAGAAAAATGACACCTACATTAGATCTCTGGGGCTTATATATTTACAGAATTATAAAGGCGAGACGAAATAGCCCTTATCGTGATGGTCCACTTTCAAAACCTGGTACCCCTATGTTTCGAAATGATTTTAAAGATGTTTCATTTCAAAACTCCCACAGTGTTCGAAACAATCGATCGCGCATGCGCATAGCGGCTTAAGAAAATTTCTAAGAAACGGCTCACAAACACAGATAATAAACAACGATTTATGATTATATTCGTTCATTATTGAAATGTGGGCAACACTAGCAATTAAATTTAGTCGTTGTCAAAATCAAATTAGTCCTGTCACAATGATGTCTTATTTTAGTTTAAATCAACAACTGATACAATTTTAGGAATCACTAAAACAAAATAAATTTAGGTTTAGCTTAGTTTAGTTTAGTGAGTTGCTCAACAGAATTGGCGTCATTATCTGCTTTTTAACGGTAGAAACCTGTTTAGCGCTCGCATTAGTGCTATTAGTAGAGGGTGGCGGGCGCCTGAACCAATAAAGTGCTCTATGTTCACATACAAATTTCCAATTAAAATAACTTCCTGTTCAATACCTATGTCAACAGATTGAAAACAAAAACTAAAAAATCTCGTCTCAATAGAACAATGACGTCATGCACCAACGATCACAGCATTATATTTATTATTTTTAAAGTTTTTTTTCGCTACGTTAGAGTTGGACGAAGGCCCAATTCGTATTTTTTATCCCACGAGCAAATCACGCGAAGGAAACGTGGCTGGATGATATCACGTCAAACTACGTATTGATGACGTAGATGCCACGTACGAGTACACGTATGTCGGTATAGATACGGGTTAATGTTGATGATTCCGTTAGTGCGGTCTGAAAGATTTTAGCTTTGATGTTTGTGTGTTGGTATTTTTATGGGTTTTGGATCTAGACTTTAAAATGTATTTGAATGCAGATGTTCTTGAATAACTTATTTCACTTTCATTGCATTTAACACTGATTACCCATTTAACCCAGAGTCCAGACAATATTGAATCATGCAAATCTACAAAGCCATCATAAGACTGGCTTATCGAGCAAACGTTCTATACTTTCGAGGAATTTATGAAAATATAATGTTTCTGTGTATGTTTTTTCAAATTCAGATTGTATAATTGTTTTTTTTTGCTTGAAATGATTTTTAAGTAATAATTTGTTTTTTTTGTTTCGTAATTATTGCAGTATGGATCATTGTTGTATTTATAAAACTGGGATAAAGGTGTGGAGGAGATGAAATTATGATGATAAAAGGTAGAATATGCTGTATTGGGAAATTCATATCGTATTTCAATATTTGCTAGATGTGAACATACATAAAATACTAGTAAAGGATGTAAAGGAGTAGAAATGATCTTAGGGCGAATAAGTATATAGCGCAACTAAACCTATTTTAAGAAATACACAGCTTTTCTTAGAACAGAACGAATAAAAACCAACAAAACTGTGTTGAAAAGCAATAAATCAAACGCTATTCGAAGTGTTCCCTATCGCTATTTCCAACTAGTTCCTGAAAATATGTTTTTTTTTTGTAAAAGGGATTTATCACTCTAGTTTCCTACTGTCCTATGAACTAGCGAATGTCAAGTCGAAACAATACATCATTTAAACATATTTTCTCGGCTATTTTCCAGGGAAACTATTATAAACGTTTTGCGTTGGCCAATAACCAATAACAGTATGAGTGCTTTGTAATATCCCAAAACATTTAACTCACTTTAGTGGCAGTCATTCGAGCGGCCAAGGACCAAGTTGCCAGCGTATGTGTTGTACGCTTACTTAAAGTCGAGAGTAAACAAGTGTTTTCTAAGTATTTTCTAGACATCCTTGTATGCGTCATCTATACCTATAAAAGAGTACCGTTTTATGCATATTGAATTCCTGACAGAAAACGCACAGCCTAAACCTATGGACCTAGAGATTTGAAATTAAGTGGAAATATTCCTTAGTATCCCAGAGGGATTTTTTGAAATTCTATCTCTAAGACGGAGAACGAGGGTGGCAAAGTTTGCACGCAGGAAAAACTGCGGGGCGCAGCTAGTAGCTTACGAATCGCAAGCCTATGTCAAACAATTCTAATAAAAAGTTAACAGAAAGTGGACAGAGATGTTGAAAGCGTAAAATGTAGAAAATTCGTAAGTAAAAATAGCTTACGAATCGCAAGCCTATGTCAAACAATTCTAATAAAAAGTTAACAGAAAGTGGACAGAGATGTTGAAAGCATAAAATGTAGAAAATTCGTAAGTAAAAAGAAATTTTGGCGCTGTGCTTGTATCGAGGTCGAAACTTGCGAGTGCGGTGAGAATTCAAGTAAACCTATAAAGTAGTGTGCGTAAATGGAACTGTGCATTTTCAGCGTGGTGTCCTTACTGTTTGTGTGCTCTTTTAATAAATGCGGGTGTAGAAAGTCAGTTGATGTGTCTGACATTCGGACACATTCGTCAAGGGAACTTTTGTTAGTTTATTTTTATTAGATTTTATGACAGTTGACTGTTACTGGGTGAAATACGGCTTTTAAATGTAATTATGAATAAAAAATAATAATTGAACTCTATTATATTTGAGTTGAAATATAGTTAATTTTATGATCTCTGTGGGGAAATAAGGGAAGATAGGTACCTGCCGTCCGGATGCGAGTTCTTCGATAGCTTTGGTGGTGAGCAGCAATCCACAGGCTTCAGGCACTGATTATGTTTTCACTACAAGTCAATTGTATTTTTGGGTTTTCAGCTTTCACACACTCGCGTCGTGGTGATTTATATTTATTTGTTATTTTTTGGATTTTTGATTGCGTGTAGCTCAATGTCAGACGCTCGAACATGAACGGTTAGGCGGCGAGAGAAGAGTGAACATTGGAACGGGAGCGGGATAGGGAATGAGTGAATGTTGTGAATGATTTGTAATTTAGTTCTGTTGGTGTTATAAAAATATTACAGATGGCGCAGACAATCTCGAGACAGAAACTTTATCAATAGCAATACCTAATGTTGTATGAAGCATACTTCGCAAAAAGAATAAGAAGAAGAAATAAGAAGAAAAGAAAATAATTCATATTGTCATCCATACCAATATATAAAAGTGAAACGTTGTCTGTTTGTTTGTTTGTTTGTTTGGGGAGCTTTCACGCGATAAAGGATTTTGATGAAATTTAGAATTGAAACAGCTTATACCCTAGAATAAAACATAGGATACTTTTTATCCCGAAAAAATGTAAGTTTCCACGAGAAAACTGGAAAATGCTGATTACTCACTGTAAGGAACGGTTGCCATCACAGAATGGTCTGTGGTTGCCATGGAAACAAAATAACAAGTCTGTCAAAAAACATCAACAGCATTGGGTGCTATACCTACTTTTTCATTGGTTTTTAATATCTTAGAAGAAAATAGGATGCTTTTTTTCACGATAAACAGTACGAAGTCGCGGGCGGGAAATCTAGTTAATTATAAAGTTGTATTCTTGTTTACACTTCTGTTATAACTACCATACAAAAACGTACGCATATAATTTAGTTAAACAAAATATACCACCTACTTTTGCAACAATGTTTACAAGCGAAGAAACAATATACGGATAAATTTTCTATAACAATCTAATAAAACTGCCATCATAAAAATTTGCCATCATTAATAAATATCATGAAAATTAAATATCGCCGTTAAGAGACTTACGTTTCTCATTTTAAAGGAAACTCCATAAAAATGCATTTTCCCGTAGAACCGTAGCACCTTGCTACGGATATTGATGCATTTCGTAGCTATTGCGTAGTGTGCGTAGCATCTCGTAGGCGCGCTGGTTTGTTTGTTTGTTGTGTGAAGTAGTGCTGGCCTCTGGTGTCAGAGTTTGTCAGGCCGCCCGCGGTCCTCTGACATGGTTTAACGACTGCTATTCAGTAACAGCCGGGACCGATAGCTGTGAAGCACGGAGCGAAGGAAAACCGCGCATAAATTAGAAAAGTCATTGGTGCAGAGCCTAGGATCGAAACCGATATCGATGGATTCTAATTGCTCTGTTGAACCGTTAGGCTACCATCGCTTCAATTTATCTCTCCTTTCTAGACCTTATTTTCGCACGTTTTATATTAGACTAGCTGTGCCCGCGGCTTCGCACGCGTTGTTATTTCTCTTGGTTAAAAGTACTCCATGTCCAGGACTAAAAAAACAATATACCAATATATCTTTCAGCCGACAAAAAGTTTTTTATCGAATGCTCGGCTTCTGCTCATCGGATTGAGATAGCAAGTACCCCAGTTTTTAAATCATCTAACCCTTGGTAAATTTCATTTACATGTAAGAGTTTGAGTGTTAGGTCTATTACCCAAGAGTCCGCCTCGGGAGTAGTGTGGGATGTGCTTAAGTTTGAAGTGCAATGTTTCCAGGGAAATTACTTGGCAATGAGACTTAATTAATCAATGTCTCAGGGTAACGAGCGCAGTGCAGTCACGCGCAAGATTTTGCGATCAAACTGAAACTGTTGTGGGCAGGCGTGATGCTTACCATCAGGTGTGCGACCTGCTCGTCTCGTCACTCAAACAAATAAAAAAATGTACTAACAGAAAACTGAACCCAAAGAAAAATATTTCAGTCGCCTATAAAGGGATAGGTGACTGAAAGGGTTTTTTTGCAGTATGCCTAAGCCATTCCCATTCTAGACCTAACATTTTTACCCTATTCAACTGCATCATCTTTTAACTCACACCTCAGCCACGTCTATAAGTTGTTTTCTTGGTTCATTACAAATCGTCTCGCAAGGAGACTTGACAAGTTTCAGCCTCCAGAGCAAGCTGGGTTTCACGGAGGATTTGGTACCATAGACCACAACCACATACACACACAGTGAGGCAGATTATACAGAAGCCTCGAAGAGTATAATCAACCTGTTGGGCTGTTTTGGAGTCACAGCAGCGATGCCAAGTGGACTGGCATTCGATGAAGGAAACGTCATTAATCCAGCGTGGATAAATTTCATCAAAATTCATTCTGTAGTTTATTATTTTGTAAGGAAATCTTTTGATTTGTTTTAAAACCCAACACAAACAAAATCAGTTCAGGCAGTTGGGCGTGAAAGCCAACAAAACTAGTATTTATTTATTTAGATGGTCTATACTTATTGTGCTTGCTTTTGTGGACTATCAGAAAGCCTTTGACTCCGTTGAAACCTGGGCGGTTCTGGAGTCTATGCAGCGTTGTCAAGTGGACTGGCGATACATCGAAGTGCTGAGATGTCTGCATGACGCCGCGACTATGAGTGTTCAAGTACAGAACCAGCAGTCTAAACATATCCAGTTGCGCAGGGGAGTGATACAGGGGGATGTCATATCCCCGAAACTGTTCACGAACGCCTTGGAAGATATGTTTAAGACACTGGACTGGAAAGAGAAGGGAATAAATATAAACGGCGAGTACATCTCATACTTAAGATTTGCCGATGACATAGTCCTTACGGCGGAATCGCTGGAAGAACTTGAGCGAATATTGAACGGCTGCTTGATGCTTCTCGACAAATTGGTCTCGGAATGAACTTAAACAAGACCAAGATCATGTTTAACGATCTTATTACCCCGAGGCCTGTAGTCATCAATGGTGTACCCCTCGAATTGTTAAGGATTATATTTACCTCGGGCAGACTTTGCAATTGGGCAGAAACAACTTTGATAGGGTAGCCAATCGAAGAATTCAATTTGTCTGGGCGGCATTCGGAAAACTTCGTCAGGTCTGCTCGTCGTCCATTCCACAGTGCCTGAAGATGAAAGTTTTTAATGCATGCGTCCTACCAGTTATGACATACGGAGCCGAGACGTGGACACTAACAGTGGGACCTGTCCACAAATTTAAAGTCGCTCAGCGAGCTATGCAGAGAGTTGCATTTAAAACTATTAAAGTAAAGTAAAATATGTATGTAAAAAAGAAACTTGAAACATATATATATATATATCAATAATAGCTACGCCCATGGTTTCACCCGCGTCTTTCAGGAACCGTGCATTTTTACGGGATAAAAAGTAGCCAGTGTTAATCCAGGGTATAACCTACCTCCATTCCAAATTTTATCCAACTCTGTTCAGCCGTTTAAGCGTGAAGAAGAACACACACACCCATAAAACAATACATACAAACTTTTGCCTCAATAATATTAGTGGATTATTCTTGCGGGCGGTCAGTTCGTATTCAATAATTCTGTTTGAATTGAATCCAGTGATTTAATTGTTTTGTCTATAACTTTTTAGATTTTAACCGATGCCTATTACTTTTATTTAAGACAGTGACTCGCCCCGGCTTCGCACGGGTGGTGCTCACACCGCGGCAATGCATTTCCATAACGATCGTAACTTCTAAAAAAACGCCAGTAAGCGTAATTCAAAATCACACGCATAGATTATCAGTGCTGTGCTTTGTTTAACCACAGACAACTGCATTATAACCCACGTACTTGACAGACTTGTTATTATTTCATTTCCACGGCAACATGTCATTCCGTTCCTTATGCAGCGAGTAATCAAAAATTTTCAAATTTTTTGATTTTGCAATTTTTGAAGGGAACTTTAATTTTTTGAAAAATAAATTACTGTCCGTGGTAATAACATCCTTTTTTGAAGTCGGATAAAAATACAAAGCGAAAACAGACATCATCAGAGAAATTATAACAGGAGTTCCCAAGCGCAACTTTCGAAGGAGGCGAGGTAAACACGTACAGTACACATTTACTAACTCACGCAAACTCTTGCGGAAAGTTGAGGCGTCTTTATAAACGCACAGGCAAATACAAGCTGCACACAAACACAAAACAAGCACACAAAAAAATGTCTGTTGTTACAGTATTGTGTAGTTGTACACTAGCGCAAAAACTAGAGATGGGGTGGTGTAAAAGACCGATAAAAGGTTGTTTTTTTTACATACTAGGCAATCGTTTGACCACGATCTCACCAGATGGAAAGCGATGATGTGGTCGAAGGTGTAGCACGATAGGAATGATACATAATGGATGAAATTGGGATTGTTCAATGTTATTATTTTATCTACATACTATCTGTGCCCGCGTCGTTGCCCATGTGGTATTTTTTTTGGGATATAACAATCCTTCGAGTTATTTCAGAACCAAAACTACCAATAGACCAAATTGTATTAAACTTCGTTCAGACGTTAAATTTTTATTGATTGCTCGGCTTCTACTCTTCGGATTGAGATACCAAGTTCACCAGTTTTTAAGTTAAACCTTAAATTTACAACAGTAAAAACCGCATCGCAATCGGTTTAACAGTTTTTACGTGATGCGTTAACAAACAGACACCTGTTTTCTAAATGTTATATATTTAATCAATTTTTATTTCAAGTCAACTTGACCATTTTTTAACTATATTTTCATTTTACAGACTTTTTATTACATGTTTTTTTTTATCTTTGCTCTTGGTTTTGCTCGAGTAGACATTTTTCTAGGATAAAAGTATCCTGTTTGTTACATTAGTGATGATAGGAGAGATCAAGTTGTAGAAAATATCAACGGTTTCGTCAACTGTTTGAATTACGTCAAAGCAGTCATCTCAGTTAATATCTTCTAATTTTTGTACTTACTGTTATTTTATAAGTATAGATACGTAGCTTTTAATATATAAATACATATTTTATGGTCGACATACAAAAAATAAACGAAATATTTACCATGAAAATTACTAAATTTGAGTTTCTGATAATTCTGCGGTTACAAGATAGATAGATTAATACTTTACACAACTTAAAAAATAATGAATGGGTGATATATTTTACAAGCACCATGATCCTAAAGAACTGTTTTTTGTTGATAAACTGGAAGTAACTACGGATGGATAGTCTTTACAAGCAGAAAAACGGCCTACCCTCCTCACTATATTATTACGCTCGACACCCAGTAATATTATTACTATTCCCACTATTGCCGATAACTCGGAAACTCAAATTCAGGTATTTCCATGGTCTGTCTCAAACTTTTGTGCGTCGAGTTTTAGTGATCATGTTAGTGTATCTTTATCTCTTGTGCTCGATTGTTTGTTGGTTGACTGGAACCGATTTTAAATAAGAGATGTTTTTTTTTATAATTTAATTTTAAACTATGTTTAATTCAAGATTGAAATTAAAGTAATACTCTGATTAATAAAAAATAAAATACCCTTAATATCATGCGTAAATTTATTCATTCATTCCTTGTTATCACCTCACTAGTCCCCGTACCAAGAAATTACGTATCGTTATTTCTGTCGTAAGCTTATAGTAACAAAGTGTATTTTACTGTGATATTAATACCTAATTTGTGTAGCCAATTACTTACGAGTGATAATAAACTTTGTTTTTACATAAATTTGATGTTTCCGATCATCTTTAACAAGAAATTACAGCATAAACAACCATTTTTAGTGGGCTCCTCATAGCGACAGGTGTCATCGCAAAATGGCGAACGACCGTGGAGACTATTTTTTATAAACGGACACGATCAAATCGTTCATGTACCTCAGCAGAGGAGAACGCGTACGCTTGGCATCTCCGGTTATAATTTCTCTGAGCAGACATGCAGTACTTTATTCACGTTCCTAACAAACGAACGGAAATGATTTATAGTTTGTTTGTGTTATAAATATTACAGTAAGATTTATTCACAGACTGTCTGAAAATGTTTGAAATGACCGTTCTAAGATAAGCCAGGTATTTTTGTAGGTATTCTGGCTCCTATAGAAGAGCAGACTTAGGATCTGAGTCACCATGGCTGAGAACCATGGCCATGATGAGGAGCATAGGCCTCATAGTTCCCAATTCCATAGACCCAGGGAATTCTAAGGAAAGGGAAGGTCGATTATTATTAATTATTTTATGTTAACAGTAGGTGTATATAAGTAAATGTATTATTATTATTTTGTATGTATTATTATATAGTAATAAATATTTATGTAATTTGTATTATTCATTATATATGTAGGTATATTTTTATAATTCTGCACACTACCATCCTTTGTAACAGCCTATGTGTCTCTATTCAGTCTATGGTTGCCTGGAAGAGATCGCTGCTTAGTGATAAGGCCGACAATTGTTCTAGTTAAAACTTGATTATTGAATCATCAATTTCATTTCTTGTGCAATAAAGAGTTATCTATCTATCTATCTATTAAGTGCTTAAATATACAACATTTGGAAGCTTACGTCTTCAAGATCACAAAACGATTCCTAAATAAGAAATATCTCCGCAGATCGCATCTATCGCATCAAAATACGTTATAGCAAGGTACTTTACCCAGCTTCGAAAAAGGAAGTTAGTTTTTTCCCTCACTTCACCTACACTACTAAACCCGTTTCAACATATTATAAGGTATAGTTGAATACGTAGAGACATGGAGGAAGCTCACCAGGTTCTAGCTGATCCTGTCAAAGGAGCAATGAAATGCATGATGCCTCCGACTGCATCTTATATTTCAAAATCAATAATCTAAAGCTTGTTTGCCTCTCTTTAGTTTTGGCGCAGTCGGGATTTTTATTTTTATAATATACATTTTTAGTTTTGCTGTTCATTCTTTCGCTCACACTCCGTGCACTTTAACGAACACCTAATAGCTAATATCCCACCAATATTACACAATAACAATCGAAGAAATACAAGATTGAGAATAAAACCAACCTACTACACCATGTATTTTTTAAGGCCTGATTTCGACATACAAGGTATCGTTGAATTTGTCCCAATTATCAGCGTTCCATTGGCTAGTTTTTAAAAGCTTTTATTTAACTTGTAATGTTTGTATGTATGTATGTATGTATGTTTGTTTAGGTCAAATCTAAACGCGTCTCCCATCTTAAGGCGTTAGTACCGCCTCTCTCTCCACTCAGATAAAGTTCCGAAGAGCTGGAAGCTTACCAATGTACAACCAGGGTTGTCGTGCTGATCCAGCCACGTACCATCGTACCATCTCGATAACCTCCTTACTCTGTATAGTATGGAGCGTGTCATAAACATTAGGCATTTGACATACCTTGAGGACAATGATCTCCTCCTCAGCCAGCAAAGAAGTGATAAAAAAAATGTAATAATACTAAAGAGTGTTAAAAAACTGATATAAAAGTAACGCGGTGACTGCTTGTCACAGCGTTGCTGTATATTGATGACTCGTAACATCATTTAGTTGTAAAAGCTTATACAGTCAGATTGTGATAATAAATGATGACATAAGAGTTTACTCGACCACCTTGTACAGCATTTATAACGCAGTCTTAAAGCGGTTCTCACAACAGCCATTTAGAGCAAAAATGTTATACAACATGTTTTGACGATACATTTATACAGCAAAATAGATCTATTGTGGCTTCCAAGTCGCTGTATTAGCGCTGGTTATATATCTGGCACGCATGGATCTAATCCGTGATATAAAACAACATACCGTAGCTGATATGCAACAAATTTATCGTATATCGGTGTTTCCTTAACGCCTGCGCCATAAACATCATAATAAATCTACAATAACACTAAGAAGTTGCAAATATACTTTTGCAAGATCCATATATCACCAGTTACATATAAACATTTTTTGTTCACATATAACTCTAAAAAGGCACATAAAAGCTGCAAATTATACTTTTATGGAAAGATAATGCTCTTGAAGAGAACTTTGAACACCTAGTTATCACACAAAATGATCTTTTCTTAAAAAACAATCAACGTCTAAATATTCCACCACTTTCATTTCATTAAAATAAACTAAAAAGACAATAAGAGTTTATTAAAAAAAAAGGTAGCATGATATGCCACTAGGGTTATACATCTGATTTCTTGAGGAACCGTAAAATTTTGTGATGGCGGCAAGAAGCTGTAAATCAGCAATATATCAGTAACTCAAACACGTATTGGCCATACTGTGGTGACTTCAAATTAATTTGATAATTTTATTAAGGTTTATTTTATTAAATATTAAAAATTTGAGGGGGGCATGAAAAAAACACCTATAATGCAGTATTATTTCAACAATATAATTTCAAGCGCACCAAAAATATACGTCATAACACATCATAGCACATGTCAGTTTGATACAGCGAGATAAAAATATGAACACCTTATTTATTTCCTAATGTTATGTTATTCCTTAAAAATGTATGAAATAAGTAATAACCTTATTTTATAAAAACTTCAAAATCACAATACGCATGAAGTATAGCTGAGCACTGAGGAAATGTTATAAAACAGAATCCTAATCACTAAAATAACAACAAATAACTTAATATCAGCGTCATGGTAGCTAATATATAATCATTAGGTGATATATGTGATCAGGATATCATTGATATAACACCAAACAGATTCAAAGAACACTGAAATATCACGGAAATGTAACAATAAAATGATAGGTGGTGCTAATATAAACACAATATATCATCAAATGTCTGTAAAACTGGGGCCACTTTCCAGTGATAGACACGTATCTATCATGGATATGCAACTGCTCGTATCACTGATATACAGCTATATCTGATTACTTTTTGCTGGCTACGAATTTCGCCGAAACCGGTCTACAGGTCTGTCGAGATGCATGGTGAGGTGCTTGCCATCTCCCTTGACATATCGAAGGCATTTGATCGGGTCTGGCACGATGGCCTTTTAAACAAGCTTCCCACATATGGTTTATCTGTTGGCTTATGCAATTGGATAGTTGATTTCTTGAGGGAACGATCTATCCGTGTAGTTCTAGAGGGCTGCTTGTCTGATCAAATGGCTATCAATGCCGGTTTACCTCGGATCGGTTCTCTCGGCTAAACTGTTTTTACTGCACATTAATGACCTTTTGAAGCCCGGTACCTTTGTGTATGCTGATGACAGTACTGTAGTTGAGAGATACATTTCCAATGCTCAAGTCCGCTGTGACGCTGTCCAGTTTCAGAGAGGGGCTATGGTAGACCGTTTAAATTTAGCCTAAGAAGTCGTGTCCGATTGGGGCGATGTTAACCTGGAATTTAATGCTACTAAAACGCAAGCGTGTTTGTTTTCTGCTAAAAAGAGTCCTCTAAGCCGATCTCCGTCTTTCCAAAGTGTAACAATACCAATATCTGGAGATTTTGGGTATCGAATTCACATCAAACCTGAAGTTTGGGTCTTATATTGAATCCAAAGCCAAAGTAGCTGGAAAAAACTTGGTATTTTGTCTAAGGTTAGGCGGTACTTCACACCGGGACAGCTTTTGAATCTTTATCAAGCACAGGTCCGATCTTGTATGGAGTACTGCTGCCACCTCTGGGACGGTTCTGCCAAGTATCAGCTCGAGTCTTTGGATTCAATTGAAATACGTGCTATCAGGCTCATTGAGGATGACACTCTAGTAAAGAGTAATCTTCAAAGTCTGTCAGTTTTCTACAGATTGCACTATGGAAAGTGTGCACAAGAACTGCACAACCTGATTTCCCCATCACCTTTCCATCACCGTACGACTAGATGAACAGCAAAGCGCCATCCCTTTATGGTTGAAATACCTCGCACAAGAACGAAGCGTTACGTTTCTTCATTTATTATGAGAACTGCAAAGTAGTGGAATGCCCTGCCCTCGTCAGTGTTTCCGGTAAATTATAACCCAGGTGTGTTCAAGTCAAGAGTGAATAGGTCTCTACTAGGCAAGCGTGCTACACCTTCGACCACATCCGTCAGATGAGATCGTGGTAAAACGATTGCCTAGCCCGTAGTTAAATTTAAAAAAAGAAGTCTAGTAAGCTGAATTAGAATAACTTCCTCTTATCCTACGGAGTTGAATTTTTGCATGTTGGATTAGTTCCGATGACAATGCATTTGTATCGTAAGCATGATTTAAATCATCATCGATTTTATAATAGCCGGTTTGAAGTTTTACCAAGACATGATTGCTGCACTCTGGCATCTTACTAGGGAACTCTCAATGGTTAACAGCATAGATACGAAATGTTGTATACACATTTAATTGTCATAGCCTCACCAAGTTCCATGGCCATGACAGCTAATGCACAAAATATTTTTTTTAAATGTTTTTAAAACCTTGGATTTTCATAAAGTTATGGACTTTAAAATAAAAACATCGGATTCTATCATGAATTTCATGGTAGATATTAAATTCAATATCATTAAAAGGCCATACAAAAATATATTACACATGTGGCAATAAAGTAAGATGTGGAACAATATTTTCCTCTCAAGAGTCGGATTTTGTGTCTTAGACATTTTTTTGCTGAAATATATGAAGAAATTATGGCATTTTACTGCATAAACAAGTATGCAAAAAACAAGTATGAATATGAAAAGGACATTGAACTCGATAATAAAATGGCATATATATTCGAAACCAAAACACAAACGGAACCGTAAAGCTTTGGCGTAAAATTACGAACACTTTTATACCTCGCACTTATGACACACCGTTTCAATGTATAATACAGAACAATCGCTGTCTCTTTCTCTCTAAGGTGTTTGAGAGTATTTTACTGCTATCTCTGTCTCGCATGTAATGTTTACAATTTACAATTTTCATACGGCCCTGTCCCTCGGGCTCGGTTTCAGCGCTTCGATGATTCCTGCTTCAAATTGAAAGGTGTTTATTTTTTTGTTCAGTAAATCTCCTAAAACGATTAGGATTTGTAAACAAACGGGAATGTCCTTTGCATCTGTTATAGCGGGGTGAATTTTGTCGATGGAAATGTGAAGATTGGTTTGGGTTAAATATTAATCGAAATTCAAATATGGTAAAGCTATTTTTGCCTTCTCTACGACTTTAGAAATGAACCCAACCCGTTCCCGTGTTAGCCTTTTCTAGGGCCACGGTACATTTACTTTTCAAACGCACATCTGAAATCTTAAGTTTTTTAAAAGCTTGAATTTAACTTGCAATGTTTGTATGTATGTATGGATGTATGTATTATGTCTGTATGCATGTTTGTTTAGGTCAAAACTTGCAATCTGAATTAGAACCACTTCCTCTTATCTCAGTTGAATTTTTGCATGTTGGATCAGTTCTGACGTCAATGCATTTTTATGGTAAGCACGACTTGAATCGACATCCAGGAACAGCTCCAGATAAAGGAACTCTTCCACGCTCATTAGCAAGTCACGAATTTATAGCCGCATTGAAGTATTACCATCACATTGGATGCTGAATTCCGTGTTGGCTCCTGACTAGGGAACTCCTCAACAGTTAACAGTATAGACACGAAATTTTGTAAATGCATTTAATTGTGATAGCCCGTTCTAAGTTTCCTCATCACATGGCTACTGCAGAAAAGCTTATTTTTTTAATGTTTTTATATTAACTCATTATGAAATCATGTAGGTAGCCATCACCATACGCAGTGTCCTAGAAGACTAAGCCTAAAATGTGCTGTCTAATTTCTGACAGGTGACGTAACCGTAGAAGGATGTCTTACCGCACAATGTTAAATGATCCATTGCTCTTTTCATACTATATTCAAATGAGTTACAAAAATACTGGCAGTTCATGGATCAATTATTCTGTTAACTAATGGGTCTCTTAAGGTAACATGACTATTTAAATAAAACTACTTCCTGAAAGCCCGAAAAAAACTGATTATAGATCAACTGGCTGTCCGTGGCTTTGCTCGCGTGTCATTTCATTAAAAGTAGCCCACACGTATTCCAGGACTACAAGTAACTATAAAGTAGGAATAATATATACTGTTACACGTATTAGGATAGAAAATAAGTATAAAACAGTAAATCCAACCATTATATATATTTTCCACATTTTGCACATGTAATGACAATACAAATCCTAAAACTCAATCAAATAACATCCAAAGGATGACCACGGACACATTATCATTAAAATTTAGCAACTTGTTATTATTTCACTTTATAAGAATCAAAAATCATAATCTAAACCCACCTAGTTCCACATAAAATACTTAGCTTCACACAATTCAATAGAATCCACACTTATAACCATTCCTAAACTTATGCCGACCTGGCTGATTCTAAATCTAAAGAACGATTGAGCTAAAAATTTTGAAGATTCAACAGGTTGCCTTGCTGGCGCCATTCATTCCAGGCGGCAAAATGCTTCACGCTGATTGGCTTGTACTCCCAAGTCTGCCAACCGCTTCGACGGAAATACCATTTTTCCAAGGTATACCAACTGTCGCTTTTTGACGGAAGTAGGATGATTTGACGCTCTTCCGCTTTACTCTTCGACCATAGATTACAATGAGGCGCTATCTGTACAGAGGTTTGCAATAAGTTGACAATTCACTTGGTTGACGGTGAGACGTTTGACGATGACGTTGACGTCTCGCAACGAGTGGAGAATCTATCAAGTTATGTTTTAGTTTAGCTAATTGTCACACTACATTTCTTCAAAACTCGTTCAGCCGTCAAATCGTTTTTTATCGATTGCTCGCCATCTAATCATCGGATTAAGATACCAAGTACCCCAGTTTTTAAGTCAAACCCTAAGCTATCCAACAATGACCGCATCGTAATCGGTCCAGTAGTTTTAACGCGATGCGCGAACAAACAAACATACAGACAAACAAACAGACTGACACGATTTAAAAAAATATTATATTCTTGTTCGGTAGCTTATTTTAAGTACCATTGAGATATATTTTTTTCTATGTACAGGCTTTTTCGTACATATTTCTATAATATAAATAGATTGTAACTTAAAACTTGCCAATGTTGTTTCTAGGTGTACTTGTACGTTAGGAATTTGACATACATAGTTAAGTATATTTTAGTACTGAACGTTTTAGAAACCAGTTATTTATAGCAGATAGCAGCTGAATAACGCTTTCAAAATCACTGTCGCTTCCGTATAACATCCATCAGCTGCCTATAATCCTTCGTTAATGGAACTCATTTTACGCTGACATCGCGCAACCTCATTATTCATGACGTCACGTGTCGATTGCTGATGTCACCATCGCAATATCGCAGCTCGAATAACGGTATGAAAAATCGGTGAGCGGCTTTATGTTCATAGAGTTACTAGATGCTCCTGTAGAGAAGAAACATATTTTAGTAAAACAAAGGCTAACGAAGTGAAGTCTCTAGGACTAGATGTTTCTTTAAAAGTGTTTAGTCATGGTTTAACGCTCGATTTGTTGGGTATGTATTTCCCAAACTTCTTATAATAGGCTCGGCAGTTACACAGCACTGACTTTTAGGCATAAAAATTATGTTTATCACTGATGTTGGACGATCTGCGACTAATTCCTCAATGAGTCAATGTCGATTTAAGAAATCGGTCCTCCCTTTTATTTAGGGATTAACGAGAGATTAACTTTTGGTTAACTGCCGTCAGCTCATTCTGGGAAAATAAATCTTCGATGGTCAATTTTTGGGCAGTGATTGGGTTGACTTCCTGTTCGCTAAGTTGATAATATCGATTCATGTTGGTACAGCCCTGCGAGCATGGATCTTATCGATCGAAAAAAAAAATAGGAAATAGGAAAAACGTAACTAAGTATTTTGGTATTATTATTTATTTCGTACACCTCCACCTTTTGGCTTATAATCCGAAAAGGAATTTACCAAAAAAATAGTTTGTCGTGTAACTTTGGAAAGCCGATAAAATTCGATAAATTCGGTAAAATTAACGACATTATATCGACAACAATTGTCAAAAATAAGGTTCATGCTTCCTTTTGTCGATATAAATCGAAATATTCAATATGTTTTTTCGAATTTATGTCGTTGTCGTTAAAGTACGTTCCGTGCTACCGAGTTCGTATTATCGAATATTAACATCAAACTTGATAAAAAAATATCGGTAAATTTATCGATCGATAAGATTCGTGCTAGCAGGGCTGGTGTTGTAAACTGATTTGTGTTCAAGGGTTAAGTTTTAATCGAAAACAATGGTCGAATTAGATTTCGAAAAGGATGCTTTACTGTGAATCGGGGATTCAGCTAACAAACTGCAACGTGATCGCAGCGCGATCGTTACTTTTCGGTGTAGCCATACTTAGAAAAAATAAAAACTGGGGTAATGTGGGGGGTTAAAGGTTTGAGAAAGTGAGGAAAGGTGGGGGAAGTGAGAGGAGGGTAGTAGGAAGTGGACGAATGATGTGGGAAGGGTACGGGAAGTGGGGCAGGTGGTGCGAATTGGGGGAAGACTGAAGTGAGGGGTGGGGGCAGAGTGGGAGAAAGGGAAAAAGGTGGGGATTAAAGTAAAATTGACGTTCTTATCCCACCTTTCTCCCACTTCCCTTCACCGTTCCTCCTTTCTTTCTACCCTTCCCTTATTTCCCTGCGACCTTCTTCTATCCTCTTTTACCTTCTCCACCATTTTTCACTTTTCCCCCACCCTTCCCCATTCTTCCACTCTGCCCCACCTTTTCTTTAAGTCTTCCCCCACTTTGCACTCACTTTCCCCACCTTCCCCCACATCTCCCCACATTTCCCCAGTTACTTTCCCTAAGTATACCGAAAGTTAGCGATCGCGCAGCGATCTAGCTATGCTAGCTGAGTCGCACTGCAATTTTGTAGCTTAATAGGCTGAATTGTTAGGTAAGGTGTAGTGTAGGTTCGATTCAGCGAGCTAAAAATAACATAGGTATGTAAAACTATAACCAATGATCACGATGGTTTAATGGATAGAATGATACTATATTGCACTAAAAATAAATTACAATACATATGACTTTAATCAATGGGCGGTTTGTCGCTAATATCTGTTCCAGACAAACTTTAAATGGACAATATTGGTACACAAAGTAAAGTTGAATATAAATTACTTGCCGTGATCTCGGCAGTAGATATTATGAAGACCAATTCATACAATTTTACATAAAAATTTCTATAAATAATGTACAGAATGAAATAATATATGAATAATATACAAAATCTTTCAATGCAAGAAATATATTTACGAAATTCAATAAAGTGAACTTAAAATTGTTATTTCAATACAAGTAACAACATCATAGCTACTACTATGTACCGTAAATAAGGAATAACGATTATGGTAATAAAACAGTATCTTTGAGTAGTAAAAATTGTATAAACATTGCAAAAAGCTATTACAAAAATTAATTTCACATAAAGCTCCAATACGTCAGTCGCACGCCATCGCTAATAAAACAAAGATTATTGATTGAATTAGAATTCAAACCTGACCGATGATCAAACAGACCGTCCACGTCTGGATGCTGCGAGCTCAACTTTTAATTGAATCCAGTTACCTTCAGAGTCCATAGGCGAACTTCTTTAATAATTACTGTCTGCTGGATAGATGTGGTGCAAGTAGAAGACTTTACGTTTTATTTATTTAATATCAACTCTCAGTTTTTATAAGTAGTACGATAGTGTTTTATCACAATTCCAAATAAGACTAGCGTGCGCCGGATTAGAGGCCAGATTCGAGTCAGCCACTGGCCTCGTGTACAATTACACTTGAAGACTGTTCAGTGAGTAAGTGTCTTCAAATGTATCGTACACGAAGCCAGTTTGCGAGTCAGTTCAGTCACGGGCATAAGTGTCAAAATTGACGATGGAGTAAAGACTAATGCGCTCCGGACACAAGGCCAGTTTTTGAGTCAGTTTAGTGAGTCAGTTCAGTAACTGGCCTCATGTACGAATACATTTCAAGACAGTTCAGTAAGTAGGTGGTTACTGTCCCTAAAAGTGGGCTGCCAACAGGTTTCTGCTTATGAGTGGTCATAGCTATAGCTAGGCAGATATAGAAAGGGTCCTAGAACCATGATCTTATGAATATGATAAACTACGGTACATCATCTCAGGAACCAAGAAGTTATTTTTTTCGGAAAATCTGGACGTGTTATTTCTCGGAACACCATGAAACTTTGAACACCATCACTCGCTTCATCACCAGGTCATACACCAGCAATGTTGACTTATAATCGAGACAGTAAATGACGTCCTAAATATGTATGTATTGTATTTTTTTTACCCGACTACGGCGAAGCAAAGGAAGGGTTATGTATTCAAATTAAAAACTTCGTAATTTTTTGACAAGCGAGGTATCAATCGATTCGTCTGCATCGCAAAAGTGTCATAGGGTATTTTTCACCCGTTACGTTTTAGTTTTTGAACTTGTCTTGTTACATTTAAATTGTATCAGTAAGGATCAAAATTATTTCATCAATGAGGATCAACGTGATAGTAAGGATACACAAGTGAATCTTCTTTAGGGTTGATATTGAGCTCAGGTGGCCTGATAGTTGAAACATCGTTGTAACATGTTTAGATTAGACAGCGATGACACAGTCTAGCTTCACAAAGTGTGCTAGGCGTTTTCAGAATCATTTCATAGGGATCAACATTGGTCTCTCAAAAAGCGAATAGTCACGTATCAATTGTACCACACCATCGTTGGTGTGGGCATCCAAGCTTTAACACCAATTAAATTCCTGCCTTGTCGATATCTCCGGTCTTATACTTTTATTTCTTTGTCAAATTAAAAAGATTTCAAGATTTAAAGTCTATATAAGCTCTCTTCCAGGTTATTTTGACTCAATAATTTAAAAGTTGGTCAATTTGCGTAATTAACCTAATGTGATTAGGGCGATTAGAACGAATATGGACGTGCGAAAACGAGATATGACGTTTTGTGAATATTACTTTTTGCGCCTGAACCTTATCTTGAAATAAAAAATTGTACCTTGTCAAGAAAATGAAGCCTAATAATTTCAATTTATAAGCTCAGAACAATATTCCTCCAATTGTCATTTTTCTCATCCTGCCGTCAAGAGAGCTTGTTTGATATCATGAATTATGCTTCAAATGATGTTCTTCTACATAGGGTTGCCATTTGCCACGCTTTCTTGGTTGTTTCTGTTTTTTATCTTTGTGATTTTGTGTATGTGTATTTGTGGTGTCGGCACTTACTATGATGACATCATCACAGTATGTATCAACACCACACATACACAGTTAGTTGTTTTATGAAGATACGAGTTTACGACGAGTTTGTGGCGATTCGTGAAAACGAATAAAATAATTTGTAAAAATAAACAACTTTGTGTACAGTAGGTACTTACAAAGTAACTAACTAGAAACAGAAAATAAGTTCTTTAGAGACACTGCGATATCTTGTGTTACATTAATTCAGAGATTAATTATTTTTAGAGTTTTATTTTCTGGTATCTAGTGGCAACCCTAAATACACTCCAATTGATTAAAGACCCTGTGACATGCAAATGAAAGTCGCGTTCCCTTTGAACGGTAGCTCATTAGGTCTCTTCTGACGTCGAATTAGGACAGTCTGTTGAATGTGAAATTGATTGGTTGTCAGGCTTTTCATTTATGTTTGTTGAAGAGGTGGAGTGGTTTTCTTACAATGTTTTCGTTTACAAAAAACCGGCTATTATTCAAGGACAAATGTCTTATCCCATCGGGAAGTCCCCATTTCCTTCCAGACTTCTTGGTCCCCTAAAATCTCTTAACATTCCTCCCCATAGGCAAACCACGGGTAATTTGTCGTAAAGTACGCCATTTTAAAACCTTTTATTTAACTTCACTTGTTTGTATGTATGTATGTCCTGGAATATTTCACCGACTTCCACTGAAGCTATCGGGCTTAAATTTGGCATACACGTTTGGTTCTCGTGACGTAAATGCCGCCATTTTAAATCTAATATGGCGAACGTTTCAAAATGGCTATTTATAATTTCCATAGGAACCCCTATGTTATGTTACACACAATAATAAACTCGTGACATTATATGGCTACTGCATAAAAGCTGTTTTATATATACTATGTTTTATATAAATATAACGCGCGATAGTTTTCAAAACACATTAAAAATAATTAAAAAAATAATATATACGATATTTTTTTTATTGTATTTTGGAAACTATCGCGCGTTATATTTATCTGAGTAAAAGGGCTAAAAAACAGATTACTGGGTTCAGAAGAAGAATATCAAACTATACGAAACAGGTCTGAATAATTTTCCAGAATTTTTATCCGCTAGTTTATAGCCGTTTTAGGTATTAAAATAATATATTTTTATGAACTATTTATTTACGTTCATAATACAATTATTTTCCTTGGTAATTATTTAAAAACTTTACACGTTTTCAGAATTCGTTTTCTAATAGTAAAGAACTCAGTAAAGAATTTGTATCGCTGTCAAATCAAATAACCACAAAAGTATCAATTCAGATGATAATATATTTTTTTGTGTAAATAGGTATTTTCACTAGTAATCAGAGTTGTAAAATTTACTATGTCAGTCTACTGCAATAAAGATTTGGCATTGGCTTACATGCGCCGATAACTAGATTATGCCATAACCTACATAAGTGATAACAAAATGTAAATCCTCAAAGATACTGCAGTAAGAAATGAGTTGCTAGGTACCCTTTCTCTAATTCCTTTGAGTGACGAGTCGAGCAGGTCGATCGCCTGATGGTAAAAAAACGAATATCCGTAAATGATTTTTACAGTGTTTTTTAGTTACCGAGTATTCGTAGCCACACTAATGATATTTATGTGATACTATCCATTCAAACATGTGTGTTAGGTCTCCTAGTTAGAGTTGAAGAGCTGTGACGACAAAAAAACACCAAACAATTTGAATTTCTCGCCACGAGCGAAACGTTGCACGTTAACAAAAGTAATGTAGCTGGTCAACCCGAAATCTCAGCTAAAAATGGTAGCCGGATAGGCTGCTCTATATCATGGTTTTATATCAGTCTTTTCTTTAATAGTTGTTTGTTTTTGAACCCACGCCCTAAAGCGCGGTGTCTGACCACACAACCTAGGTACTGAGTAATCACCGCTTCAATATATTTTATCACTAATAAAATTATTAGTGGACCTAGCAGCTTGGTGATAATAAAATTGTTTTCTTTACTGTAGTCTTTCATTATCTAAATCAAGCAAAACGACTTATTAAGCTGCTTTAATGAATTACATAAATATAGCTATAACATATTAAAATATAATAATATTAATTAAATCATAAAACTGTCTATCATGATTAATTCTCACAGGAAATCGAAGATTACTAGATATACTGTACAAAGTTTGTTTATAGGTAGCAATTGTATTTTATTGTATTTTATCAGTGCTACAAGTTTTAATGATAATATTTTATGGTTCGATCCAAATATACTCATATCACAATATTTGTTATTTATATGCACATGTTTTAGTTCCGCGTTTTGCTTAATATATCACGTTTTACTCTAAGGTTTGATATCTCTCATATGAGTCGGGAAAACTCACACAGCCTTAATACAGGTTGGTATCTATAATTAAACATTAAAACTCTCGCGCGTCAAGCGGTTATATCGTCGTAAACAATTCACTCGACGCGAAGGGCCACTCCCGGAAGCGGTAATAAGCACCCGCCGTACTACGACAAATTCCTCACCGAAGACTACAATTTATATACGGATCCATACAGACCAATCCTACCGCTATGATGAATCAGCCTCATCAGCAGGCCTTGCATGGTGGGTGGACAAATTATCTTTCCCCCGTTTTTATCCACTTCTCAGTGGAAATAATTCTCTTCTCTACCTTACATAGCAACAAGACATGAGACGGGGAATATATATCACCGTCTCTTGAAGGTGGGTATAAAAGTTTATCTTCATACAACCACAATGTCGCGAGCATTTTATAATTATATTTTGATGCGAGAAACGCAAACAATGGAAGAAAACTTCTCCGGCGTGGGCGGTATATCCGAGATGCCCGTGACTCATTGAATTTCTGACAGAAAACGACTGTGTCTACTCTGTCTATTTGGTAGTTAGAACGCGGCTTTTGTATAGAGATTAGGAAAGTGTCTGGGGTGTGTTAATGGTACGCACAAACATTTTTGGAAATATAATCTATAAACCCCAGAAATTAACACCAATAGAACATATGATTCTAGAAAGTATGTTGGATTTGTCAAAATATTGAAGACTAAAAAGTAAAATTCAATACGAATTCAATGGTACTGAACCATAGAGAACGCTACTTACGCTGTATATCCACCGATTTTTGTCCTTTCCCCGGGGAAAATATATCTACCCCCCGTGCTAGGCCTGCTGGGGTGAAGTTACTATACGTCAATTGATTGAACCAAATGAAAACAACATCAAATGGATAAAATAACAAGACATAAGTTCAAAAACTAAACCCTACTACGGTCGGGTAGTAACAAGTAAGATCAAAAACTAATACCCGACTACTGAAAAATCACGCTATAAAAAGTATGAAACAAGAAAATATTATCATGTGAAATTGTTATGTACAAACTATTCAATATTATGTTCAGAGGATAGCCGTGGTCATATGCCACTTTTCCCTAAAGCTTATGATCGCTTACTACAGTACATCCATCGACTAACCCCTGGCTAGTATGCTGGATTTTCATCAACCCTACCTATACCTCTCTTTTCAAGAGCGGACCAAAGTCATAGCAGTTAAAAGATAATAATCTGACAATAATAATCTACAAGATAAAATAATATCAAATGTTGATAAACAATGTATACGTACATTAGTGTGTGAAAAAACTTATCATATCCCGTTGTATCAAAAACAGTCTACGAGGTCATAAGTTCAGTACAACATCACTTTAATAACATGATGGAGCTCATATCGCGCCATCATCTTACCTGCAATCGTCGCCGACCTTGCATTGTTTCTAACAAAGATCTGTTCTCAATAAGACGTCTTTGGCAATGGAATGAACAATTATTGCTATAATTACACTAATTGTTCTTTTTTATCGTAATATCCAAGTCGCAATACAACAGTATGGGGCCTACAGAGATTCAGAATACACGCACCGCGTCGGTCCATGAATACTTATGATAAAAATTAAAGCAAATTTTAATTATTTTGTCGCTATTTTTTTTAGTGCTTCTCAAGATATCAGAAATATACTCATATTGAGAGTTGGTTTATTATACTGGAGATTATTAATATTTGAGTTATCTAATATGTTACAAATTAGTAACTTGGTGCTCAGGCTAAGTGATGATAAACGAAAATGAACAGAAGGATGAGAGAGCCAAAGATTTGGTAAAGGTACACTAGATCGGAAGCGGCTTAATCAGCTGGGAATATCAGTCCTCCCATGTCATTATACTTAAACAGATGGGAATGTTAGTCCATCCATGTCAATATACTTAACTCATGACCTTTTTGGCACCGCACATCAAATTTTATTGTTTTTTTGTTATTGTTCTTAGTGTTTTTTCCTGTGTGTGTCATTTATACATTTTTATTATTTAATTATTTGTTTATTCTTTAGCACACAAATACAATGTACAAGGAGGACTTAATGCTAAGTAGCATTTTCTACCAGTCAACTTTTTTTTTTCATTCAGTCATTTTTCTTTATTTATTTCATTTCATTTTCATATACTTAATTTGCCGGGAATATCAGCCCTCTCATGTCAATGTACTTAATCAGGTTTGATTAATTTAATTCCATTGGGATGCTCTGTCCCATGATCTTGATGTTGCCAACACATTAGCCATTGTTTAATAACTATTGTTTTTTATTTGCAAAATAACTATTGTGGTTGTTTTGGCAATCGTGTCCATACTGTTTATAAACTGTCCGGGACAACTCGATGGCCGTGATAATCAAAAAATTATGCTTCTTTGCTAAGTTACGCTGTAACAGGTGCCGTTTTGTTACGTGATGCTAATCTCTTTGTGAGTTTGTAAATGAGGCTTCGGACAGTCACTATAACAGGATAGTCACTATAACAGGCAATGGAGTTTACGAACGAGTAATAGCGTAGTAAATATAACACTTTCAAACTAGCTGAGCTATGACTGATAGTCTATTGTATCTATAAAGGAAAAGTTAATTTACTTAAGTACTACAAGATTTCCCTAGTTAGATAGATGTATAGATAGATATATAGATAGATAACTCTTTATTGAACACCACACAAATAAAAATCTAACAATTTAAAAACAAACATAATAATAAGAGTCACAAGATGTGTCTTATCGCTCAGAGAAAACACAATAGAAAATAAGCTAGGCGCTTTGTGATTCTATTTAACGTACCTATAACTGCATTTCATGTGCAAAGTGATCTTGAAGTCGGATCGTGGAATATAATATTTATTTGTATTGATCTAATTTAATAGAAAAACTTAAAACAATCTGTCACACAATACATTTTGTGATATAATATTCAATTTATTGTTTGTTGTTTCAGGTATGCATTTCTGATCTCTTTCATCTAACTCAACATCAACGCAAATTTTCGTAACGTAAGTAAAAATACTTATGCCAACTGCTGAACCGATTATGAAAAGAGTTAGGATTGTAAACTGATGGGCGTTCCTCATTGACTAATATTTGCAACATTGTATTCCAGAAAATTTTATTCATTGGTAAAAGTACCGCAGTTTCCTTTGGAAAACTGCAGTATTTTATTCAAAGCCGACATTGCCGTTGGTATACCTAGATATAGCCTATTCTAAGCCGGGCGTTCAATTAGTCTTTGTTCAAAAGCTAAACAGTTCAAGGTTGTTTAATTCCATTCAGTGACTTTGAAAGTTCCAGCTCCAAACGCTAATGGCGGGTACTAATGGGGTGCCGCTGCATTAGTGTATCTCCACACGATCTTCTGAAAAACCTTCGCATTTGCATAAATTAATTGGCGGAGAAAATCTGCTATTAGAGCTGTTAGAGGCATTACTTTAGTCGAACAGATTATCAAACCCATTTTTTCTACTAGTCTAAGTATTTTTTTATTTTTAGGTTTCCGTAGGCAAAGTTTTCAAGCGGAACACGTTTGCTTGTCAACACTGTTAAAAATCTTTAAAAAATGCAAGTTTTACGGTGTTTCGTTTTGCTATCTTTTTACCCAACTACGGTGAAGCAAGGGAAGGGTAATGAGTTTAACAGTCTATGTGTGTATGTATGTTTGTATGTGGATGTTCCACCACAGCGTCGCCCGCATTGGTCCGATTTTGACAAGCTAGGTATCAATCGATTCGTCTGCAGGTGTAGAATGTCATTGGCTTCTTTTTTTTACCCGACTACGGCGATAAAGGAAGACTTATGTATTCAAAAGATTCAAAGGCAAATTTTAAAGCTAATGTTATTATAAAAAGAAGCGTGGGGTGCTCGATATTAATTGTTATTTATTTTTAACCCAGATACGAGTATTTTATTAATTCTATTTCGAATTACAGAGTTAGTGTAAGAATGCTATACAAAGCAACCCACGCTTTTTTTACAATGACATTAATTTTGTCGTTAATCACGTTATTCTTATATTGAAATTTATTTTTTACTTTATATTTCGGTTTAATGGTACTAAAGCGTGTTTTTTTTATTTTATCATTCAGTTTTTTTTTGTTTTATAATATTCTTTTTCTTTCTTTTGTATTGTCATGTGGCCCTGATAAGTGTACAAAATTTTGAATTAATTTGACCATATAAAGTGGGTAAAAATCGAGTTCAAGGATTCCGTTACATACATACAGGTGAAGCTAATAAAAGCGTCTTAAAAACATACGTCTTCATACAAGGTTTCTCTTTGTGAGGTTTTTGAACGTCAGCAACGAAAGCTGAAGACCAGTTTACACTAATAACAGACCAACAAATTAGCTGCCGCCGCGGCGATCCATCAGAGCCGCACGCCATTCTTCCAAAAACCGCATTTGCATAATTATAATACCAGTAGGCCCGTGTTTATTCAGAGGGAACTTGAGTCGAGACAGCTTTAACCGTGCGCTTTACCACAGAGGTTGGCACCGTTACTTCCAGCACCACATTCCTACGACATTTCCTAAAAAAACAAAACGCCACTAAGGAAACAAAAAATGATTTTTGGAAAAATCATTCGAAGCGTCCTCCTGGGCTCGTGTACTCAAAGTATATAAAATTACTCGCACCTCACGCTTCGTCATTTAAAACACTTTTAAATAGTGGTCAAACGCTGGCCTGAAAGATTTGAAAAACTGGCCAAGTGCGAGTCGAACTCGCGCACCAAGGGATACACGTAAATTTTATTTTTTATTATTATTCTAATACAATTTTACGGTTTTCAGATTTTTCCAATTTCTTGTGCTATTTGTCAAATTTCATAATTCTAGATCAACGGGAAGTATTCTTAAGGTTTTGATTCCCTTGCGAGTGTCAAAATATGCGGCATAAACGACATTATCATTTGATTGCGTTGAATTAGAAGTTTGTTTATTTTACAGCTCCAAGGGATTGCAGATTTGAGTATTTGATATTAATTTAAACTTATACCTCCACGCATTCCTAAGAAAAAGGGTCTTAACAGACAGACAGACAGACAGACAACGAAGTGATCCTATATGGGTTCCTTTTTTCCTTTTGAGGTACGCAACCCTAAAAATAACCTTAATGTGTCAATTCCCACTCAAAGGAGCGGATTTCATTTATCCACTAACTAAACTATGTACCATTGTACACACCTTCACACACAACACATCAAATATGAAGCTCTCTTTGACATTCATAAGACGTTCTTTACTACAAAAGAACGTCTTCAGTATGCCAACGTAAATTTTCCTCGTCACTTCCTACTTCACATAATTAGAATGGTCGTTCGTACCGAAACACTTCCGCTATATCACGGGTGGGTCAATGGGTGTCGTAGGGTGATGGCGTGAAAGTGGGAGGGGTGGGGGGTTAAAGCAAGGGAGGATTAACATAATGTTACCATTAATCCCCGCCACGGTTTTTTAACCGCACGCAGCCGAAATTTGTCTATGTGGAGCGAACCGGAAAAGTTGCGGGCGGTTCTGATTGATAGACATGTTTAACTTTTGAACAAAGGAAAATTTGTCTGGAAAGCCTGGCTTCTTAGTACGACTTGATATGTGCTTTGGTTTGCAAGTGGGAGACTTAGGGAGACCATCATGGGGATACAAGATTTTGTTAAAGAAATCCACGGTTAAATGACTTTTACGAGATGCGTATAATTGTGTAATTACAGAATGTTTCGTTACTGCTTCAAATTTATTTATATAAGACATATTTACTAGACTGATTTTAAAACTTGGCCTTAGTTGAATTTTACAAATAAGTTTTAGTAAATAACTATAGCTATACCCGCGGCTTTTAGGTACAAAAAAAATACTTATGTGACATTCCTAGATCTAAATTATACCAGGATTCATCAAAATCTATTCAGCCGATACGGAGCTGATTGGCAAATAATATAATAAATATAATAATAATATTCGGGACAATTCACACCAATTACTTAGCCCCATTCTAAGATACCCTGTAATATGGGCACTAGATAACGGATAAAGCATTTGATTTCGTAGTAGGGTCTCTAGCCACTAGACCAACCAGTCAACTCGAAATCCATTCAGCCGATACGGAGCTGATTGTCAAAAATATACATATTACATACAGCTCTTTGCATTTATTATGTAAGCATTTAATAAATAATAGTACAAGATCTTATATATTGTACTATATTATACGATGTAGGTGTTTGGATTTCAAATAAAAAAAAATGACTTATGAAACAAATATTTATGAAAGGAAATAGCCGCCTTTTAATCACCTTCACTTCACTTTATTCTGAGGATTCATTTCACCTTCACTTCACTTTATTCTAAGGATTCATTACACCTTCACTTCACTTTATTCTAAGGATTCATTTCACCTTCACTTCACTTTATTCTAAGGATTCATTTTATGGCTCGAGTTAATTCAATGACTTCTTTCATAAACTTTTTACGGTTTCAACCTTCATGCAAGGTTAGTTCACATAATTATAAATACAAAGCAGAAGTCTATGAATAAGCAGGAAACGAGTTATCATTAGCGTCTAATCTTGCAAAAAATAAGTTTGTTCTTAACGTTCTAATGCACTCAAATAGGTACCCAGCTATCTTGTTTACCGAAATCTAAACTAATAGCTTCATATATTTTTTATCGTATCCACCTTTGTTTGTGTAACTTTAACTAAATAAATCGCCAAGTGCATAGTGAATATTTCGTGGTCATACGTTTACCTTAATAACTCGAAGTTTTTATCAAGTCTACACTAATATCATAAAGAGGAAACATTTGTTTTTTTGTATGTTTGTTTGTAAAGGATAAACTCCAAACACACTAATCCGATTTAAAAAATCTTTCACCTATAAAAATCTACATTATCAGCGGGTCACGTGGGTAGTTTCTTTTTTAATTAAATATTCCTACGTAAATTGCAATAATGTAACCCAAGGTATCAAAAATTTGCAAAAATATCGATCACTCGCTGAAAGGAACGGAATTAAATGTTGCCATGGAAACGAAATAATTAAAAGTGTGTCAAGTACGTGAGTAATAATGCAGTTATGAATTACGTCCAAAGATTTTGAATTATGCTTACCTATTAGTTTTTTTTTAGAAGTTGCGACGATATGTAAATGCTAAAGGTAAGATAAATGCCGAGGTTTCAGCGCTACCCGTGCGAATCACTAGTATAGGGTATAATAACTTTAATCGCGAGTTTCAAACATGTTCCACCAGCATGATAGTTAGAATAACAAAGGGAACATACATAGTTAACGACTTTGGCGAGATATATCCCGCAAACGGTACAAAAACGTTACAAAAACGGTGGTAATAAAACGTTGTTAGAAAACATTACTTCATTTTAAAATACCTGATCAAGAGGAGAGCTAAAAAAAAATCTAACAGTTTACATGTGTGGCAGGTTCCCCTTAAAATGAAAGTCATGCTGTTTTATTTAATTCTCGACTGCATTTTAAGTAAAACGTGCCGCAGTGACGCAGTCTAGATGCCAAGGGTGCGGTACTCGCTTTCATAATCATACTGGCTATGCCCACACTCTTTGCGGCTTTGCCCGCTAAGTCATTTTCCTGGAATTTATGGTGTTATTCCAGAACCAAAAGTACCAATTTCATCGAAGTACATTCAGTCGTCAAATGGTTTTTATCGTTTGCTCGACTTCTACGCATCGGATTGAGAAACAAAGTAAAAAATGAATACCTAATTTATTTAACTGTGAAAACAGTATTGTAATCGGTAAGGTAGCTTTTATATGATGCGCGAACAGACAAACAGAGAGATACGAATTAAAAAAAAGAAGCCTTTCCTTATTTTAAGTACTCTAGGCAATTTTTTTTTATTACCTTTATGCAGACTTTTTTTTACTGCTTATTATAAGTATAGATTGATGTGTTTTGTTTTACAAAGTTTCGTATCGTAACGTTATTTCGTAAAGACCCGTTCGTTTATATGGGTAAGCCAAAAAATACCCGTATCCGCTTAACTCGTTGGTACTATTATAACTTTGTATCGCGATAGTCACGTCAGTTGCCTACAAACAATGACTGCAGACCTTGGCCCGTTTTCAGCGTGTTATTATTTAAATAGTACTGCCATTTTGACAAAATGCTAGGAAATAGGGGTCGTAAAGCGAGGGGAATCGATCTGCAGCGGGTTTGAAAGTAGGACACCACGATACCGAGTTGTAACCCTACTGTACTGTTAGGTACATTTGAATTGATGTAAAAATCAAAGGGGTTTTGTTACGTTTACTGGCGTAAGAGTAAAATCATGTTAGGCTGTCTTGAAAAATCATAGTCAAAAAGCTCCGCAAATATAATTTCCGTGAAAAATTATGAAAACGCAGGCTGTTGGTCGTTTCGCTGAAAATGTTGAGTGCAGAAGCATCGAGGTTCATTTGCAAAATATCTAAGAGACGAGAAAAAACAAGAATTTGCCCTTGCCGTTTAGTTACACTCGCAGGAAGATAAAGTGGGGCACACATCGCTCGCCTTCTAATTTTCCCCTCTTCTGACGAAACTGATGAAATTGACTTCTAACCTAGTGTAGGACGCCGTAATATCTACGCGCGAAATCAATCGCGATGTTTTTTTTGTATGTTATTATAATTTAATTTAAAAAAAAAAATTAAATCGATTATTTGAAAGTTGGAATCATTAGGTCTCCATGAAAAAATAATACTAAAAATCTGACACTTCTTACTGAAAATACGTACAGTTAGAATTAATGCTTGAAGATATTGCTCTCCTAAGTATGCGCCGGGAATTCCTATAAATATTTTTTTCTTTAATTTTTATTCAAATTGTATAACATTAATATTGATTTAACATTTAAATAAATGTTTCTTTCTTTAAAGGTTCTCCCATAGTTTTCCCATTCCTTCCCATAGTTTCATGAAAATTATGTTATTATAAAGGTGAGATGGTAAACTTTTAGTTTTTTTTTATGTTTTATTGTTTGTTTCGTATTTTTAGAATTAAAAAAACACGTTTTCGCGCATGAGGTCTTCAGTCGATTTAGCTGCACGTGAATGTAGTTACTGAAAGGAGTAAGCTCAAACTCACAAGCACATGTTACTTCTTTATTATTATTAGGAGACGTATGTTTGACAAAAAGTACGCCCAATTTTTCTTCTCTGGTACGCCTAAGTTATGACCTACGATGCATTCATATGTTTTCTCTTTGGAGTTGTGCTCAAGTTATTTCAACGTTTTAGGACTCTTCATTTTTCTCCGACATTTTGTAAGAAAAATTAAATTTCAACAACCATTGGATTATGTACAATATGAGTATTATGCATCAACATGGGCCATATTTTTTCTTTGAGACTAAGGCTGAGAAATAATAAAAACCGAAACATGGACTTTATGCACAAAAGATCTTTGATTAATACGAGTATATAACAAAAGACTGATACCATCAAAGTTTGTGTTTTATATTTACGTCCCATTCCAAAAACTGCTGAGTGGAGAACAGACTCGTTTGCCGTAGGCCCATATCCCCCGTGGTGATGTGTCACAATACATTTCACAAAATGAGTGGGACAATATTGGACATAGCCCAGTGTCAAACAGATATTTTTATCCTCAGCTTAACAGGGCTCTTATAGTATGAGTTGACGTTATTTGCGGTTTTCCATCGCTCCGTGCTTAGGAGGCCACGTTAAGCTGTCGTTCCTGGCTGTTATTGATTAATAGCAGTCGTTAAGCCATGTCAGAGGTCCTCGAGCGGCCTGACAAACTCTGACTCTAGAGGCCAGCACGACCTCTTACGACAAACAAACATTTCACACTAAAATATTAATTGCAAAAGTTTGATAGTTCGGGTTGTTGGACGTTAGTTAATCACACCTTGATCACTTCAATACTACTAAACTGGTTTTGGTTGTTTGATAGTTGGCACAGAACTATATTATGGAATAGCCCATTAAACTCATTTATCAAGGTCTACATAATCCACACCAATATATAAAATAAATGTTCTCTGTTTGTTTGTTTGGGGAGCTTTTACGCGATAACGGCTAGACGGATTTTGATGAAATATAGAATGGAGATAGTTTATACTCAGAAATAAAACATAGGATACCTTTCATCATCATCATCATCATCATCATCACCCTTCATCCTTAAACGGTTGAATGAATTTTGATTAAATTTGGATTGGTGATCATCATTATCATCACCCACGCGGGTAAAACCGCGGCGCGCAGATATTCACCAATAAATGTTAATTTAACTTAAATTCCTAGCAAATTACATGAAAAAAAAAACTTTACTTGGGACAAGAAGGTTTACAAAATCATTTTTTTAATCATTCAAATATCACAGCTACTCTGCCGGTATTCGACTCTACTCATCCCTCTTTTGCGCCTTACCCTTGGGACATCTACGTTTGCCGAGTCACAGTCTCATTTCAAGAATGCCCAACGTTCGACCTATGAAAATTGGGACCAGCCCACTCCACTAAAGTATTTTTTCATATTTTTTTATTCATTATCAAATAATTACATTGTATCTGATATTAATATATTAAATACTAGCTGTGCCAGCGGCTTCGCCCGCGTGGTCAAGTAGCCCATACGTCTTAGTCCAGAACCAAAAGTACCTTTAAAGTACAATATACTTCTTTTTTTTTATCTGTAGTGTCCCACTGCTAGGCAAAGGTCTCCCCCAATTCCTTCCTTTTATCTCTATCTTCTGCAAGTTCAAGCCAATTTCCTTCGAAAGTATCAGGATCGTCACGCCACCGCTTCCTTGGACGGCCTCGACGCCTTTGTCGGTCATTGGGTACCCAATTTGTGGCGATCTTTGACCATCTTTCGGGATGCATCCTGCTCACGTGACCAGCCCAATCCCACTTGAGCCTTGCAGTTTTTTCTTCTACATCTGCAATACCTGTCATGGTACGGTATTTCTGACTCGATCAATTCGCTTTATACCTACCTAGAATGCTGCAATATACTACTTTTCTTTATAGTTCGTCCACCCGTCAAATAGGTTTGACGACATCGACGACAATTTGACGATTGCTTGGCATCTAATCATCGGATTTAAATACCAAGTAGGTACCCAGTCTTTAAGTCAAACCCTAAGCTAACTAACAGTGAAAACCGCATCGCAATAGGTCCAGTAGTTTTTACGTGATGCGCGAGCAAACATAAACAAACAGGCAAACTGACAGACACGATTTCTAAAAATGTTCTTTTCTTGTTCTGTAGCTTTTTTGTACCATAGGCCATTATATTTGAAATTATCTTAATTGTTCAGACTTTTTCGTTCATATTGCTTTATTATAAGTATAGACACAAGAAAATATTAAAATAATATATACAATTAAATTAACGTCAACCAATAAAACAAAAAATGTTGTCAGTTACATTCTAGTAAATCAAATGTACCTATGAAATTCATTAAATAAAAAAAAACATATAGGACAGTTAAACAATAAATTAAAAACACACTCATAGTCCATATCATGAAATCTATATAAAATCAAAAATACATTTGTTTACAATATTATTAATGAAATCGTGGAAATCTTCGATTTTATAGAAACATAAGTTTTAGCTGAAATACAATTGTACTATCAATAAATAAATAGCTTAACTGACTGGTACATGCAACAATCAAAAAATGATTATTCTAATGATTAATTTCTAAGCATATCTTCTTTCTAAAGTTGTCCTGAAATTAACCCATCAGCCTGCCTTCTTCGAAGATATAAAATCAACTGAACTATTAAATCTGGTTTCTGTTTTTAACTTTATTGAAAACTGTCGCCGCTCTGTCTATTTTTGCTCCTAATCTCTATTTGCTATGCATTTTATTCAGATATATTTTTTACAGCTGGTTTCAATAACCTATGTGGAGTTTTCGATCATTTCTGCTGTGGAGCTTATATCAAATAGGTATAATCTATCTTTAGTAGAGTAAAATCCGTAGAATATATTTTTATTTCCACATTTCTTGGCTTATCCCTGCTTAACTTTATTCTTTAACCAGCTGTACCCGCGGCGTCATTTTTCTATACTCTATGTACTATTCCAAGACCTAAATTACCAGAATACCAACATTTGATCAAAATTCTTTCAGCCGTCAAAAGTTTTTATCGATTTCTCGGCCTTTACTCACCGGATTGAGATACCAAGTACACATTTTTTTAAGTCAATACTAAGCTATCCAACAGTGAAAACTGAATAGCAATAGGTTCAATAGTTTTTACGTGATGCGCGAACAAACATACAGACAAACAGACAGACATGTTTTTTTTATATATTCTTGTTCAGTAGCTTATTTTAAGTACCCTAGTTTTTTTTTAAATTTATCTTCTTTGTACAGACTTTTTCGTTCTTATTGCTTTATTATAAGTATAGATCATTCATTTCAGGTCTATATAATATGCCATGATAATCATTACTACATCAAGGGGGTGTGATTTGTTAAATGATAAATTACTTTAAAGCAAAAGGGTGTATAACACTTGCGATTATTATATCTACCGAGCCTCGGGCAAGGCATTATTACTAGATGTACGAGTATCTCGTTATACTTGTACTCGGTATGTAATTTATATGATTCGTCTATTTGTACAACCTGTATGTCTCTGTATGTATAGGCTGTTTTATCCTTATGTTTGTGTTATTTATTAAATATCTATCTATCTATACTTATAATAAAGCAGTAAGTAACGAAAAGTCTGTACAATGGATATAATTAAAAAAAGGTCTAGGGGACTTAAAATAAACTACTAAATAAGTATTTTTAATAGACCTACAGAAGTTGGTCTATTTGTTCGCGCATCACGTAAAAACTACTGGACTTATTGCGATGTTGTTTTCACTGTTGGATAGCTTAGGTTTTGACTTTAAAATAGGTGTACTTGGTATATCAATCAGGTGAGTAGAAGCCGAGAAATAATACAAATCTATTCGTAAATATGTGTATTTTATCGACTGAACTACATTTTGTAAATTGTACCTTATTTGTACTTTTGGTCCTGGAGTAAACATGTATGGGATACTTTTATCCCAGAAAAATATCACGCGGGCAAAGCCATGGGCACAGCTGGTACGTAATAAAACATTAATATTATGTATAGATTTTGTACGAGGTTTAGATCTTACCTACCCACATTATAATTTGAATTCCCAGTATTATATATGAATTGCTCACCCTGATAATCAATAATATTAGACTAATATCAAATAACTAGATATGCCCCGCGAGCTCGCTGTGTGTGCAAGTACAAACAATCTACCAAAATGTGCCCGATATTCCGTGTGAACTTTAAATTTTACGGTCTAAGTGTATCCTAGGTTGATCTCTGTATTGTGCAGTACCTAGAGCTTTTACATACCTATTCTTTCTACCTACAGTTTCTACATAACTACATCATAGCTGGTTTGGTGTCATCATCATCCATTCATATTCATCCATGTCTATAATCGTCCACTGCTGGGCTCTCTCAATGAACGCCACAGAACCTGGTCTTCGGCTCCTTTCAACCAGCTTCTGCCAGCCGTCTTTCGCATGTAGTCACTCCACCTGGCCGGTGCGTGTCAAACGATTGCCTATAACTTAATAAAAAAAATACTTATATAAAAACGGGTGATCTATAATAGTTAAAAAAAACATTAAGGAGAAATGTGCTCCAAATTTGATGATACGTCCTCACGAATATTTAATAGTAGACCTTTGAAAACGGTTAATTGACTTTTCAAAGGTCTACTATTAAAGGTCTACTTTTTTTGTGCAATAAATCTTTACAAAATACTTTATCCGGGTATCTTCACCAAAACAAGATTAAATAATATATGGTTCGTTAGGAAAGAATCGTAGTTTCCAAAATACACCCATTTTGTCGTTCCCTTCGATTGAATGAATCAACTTCATTCAGTTTCTATCGAAAACATTTTGTAATCCCAACAAATATTCTAAGTAGTTACAAATACATCTGTGGAATCAGTTTTTTTTTTAAATCGTAAGATTAATAAAAAAGTTAAATAAAATTGAAAATCCATACCAATATATAAAAGTGAAAAGTTGTCTGTTTGTTTGTTTGTTCACTACCATCTTTGAACCAGGCTTCAAATTCAATTAAGAAATGTATGTCAAAGTCATAGTTGAGTTCAAAGTCAAAGCAAAAGTAAAAGTCAAATTCAAAGTCGAGGATTCACGCGATAACGACTGGACGGGATTTGATGAAATTTGGAATGGAGATAGCTTATACCCTGGAATAAAACATAGGATACTTTTATCCCGGAAAATTGTAAGTTTCCACGGGAAAACTGGAAAATGTTGATTACTCGCTGTGAGAAACAGTTGCCACCACAGAATGGTCTGTGGTTGCCACGGAAACGAAATAACAAGTTTGTCAAAAAACATCAATAGCATTGGTGCTATACCTACATTTGCATTGGTTTTTAATGTCCTACAAGAAAATAGGATGCTTTTTTCGCGATGAACAAGTCCATGCGTACGAAGTCGCGGGCGGGAAAACTAGTCATCACCTCTACTGCTTAACATGCACCTTGACGAGCAGGACACAAATTTTGGAGCACATAGCGCCTTATCCTTAATAATATTGTCTTAATTGTACCAAGTAGATTTTATCCCCGCCTCCCACGTCTCACATGATGATTCGTTGTAACCGGTGTCTTTAATCAAATTTCTCGACAAAAGCGACCCCCTTTATCATCACGTGTCTAAAGGCGCGGTTCATTAACGAAAGAAGATAGCGCCAACGAAAATGTCACATTGAGTTTCAGCTCCAACAAAAGACATAACTCGCGCCATTGTCCCAGCTTCATAATGCAAAATACATAGCATAGCTATTCATTCGCAGCTTTGTAATATTGCGCCCCTTTCCCGAAAACGGCTTTACCCCCAAGGTGGTTTGAGCACGTGTGTCTGGTCGTCTCTCGCTCTTACTTTCCTAGTTGATGCTGTTTCCGTCTCTTTCTTTCGTCAGCGAAGAGCGCACGCATTGCAGGTGAATCCGCTTGAACAGTCGTGTCTAGGACATAGCGTGGGCGGTACGTCTCGTCGCTCTCTCAGTGTTTCCCGCGAAAAATTACGTTCACGAATTTTCATCAGTTGCTTTTCGGTTATTGTATTTTACAACTTCGCCTGCATAGTAAATGTTGTTGTGTGACGTTTAATAATTATTACGATATTATAAACTGTCGTGGTGTTTGAAAATTTTGTGGTTTCTAAGCGGAGAGGAGGACTGTGTTCGGATTTTGTTTAGATTTTCCTCTACTCATAATATACATTTACGGTAAGTTGTTGGTCACTTATAATTAATTTTATAGTTAAACGGAATGTCAGTTTTAGGCATTCGTGTTTTTAGTTTTTCCAATAAACTAATTAATTACTAATTTGTTACTTTTAAGCTATTAAATATTAGTTGCAAATGGAATCGGATTATCATAAATATTATTTTAAGATAAAATAATAATTCTAGGAACATTTTCGTAATAATATAGAAAATAATATAATCATAACAGCCACCTAGTAATTATGAATAGAATTTAAATCATAAATAATTACAACAATATTTTTGGGACATAGTTTACATCAAACAGCTACAAATACAATTGGACCAAATTAACTGAACCCTTAGCTCAACATTTAAATATCTTTACCGAGATAGATTCAGACGGTACAAGAAGGGTCATCTTTAGAATATTTATCAATGGGCCCCAAAAGTTGTCCCGATAAAATATTAACGCTTTCGAGTCTGTACCCAGTGGAAAATGTTTCACAAACGCAATAAGGGACCAACGCAACTTTTGGGTCAAAGTTGATCAAAAATGTTTCTGTAAAAATAACAAACATTTTGGTAGCTTTTCAAATGTCGGACTTTGGTAATAATTGTGTGGCGAATTGAGTAGTGTTCGTGACAGTGGAACGCTAAGTATTTTATTATTTGATAATAGATACAGATGAACAAAATCGTGTTCATTGAATGTTGCCCAAGTGTTCGTTGTTTTTAAATGATCACAATATTTCATGTGTTTTCCATCTAACGGTCTGAATTTTTTGTTAGCCATGATAAGTTTAGAGCATAGGTAAAAAATTAAATGAAATATAATGCGGTAGATTGGGTGTTCGTTATTCTTCAGTTAGTGTGTTACATAATTTATATGTACGATGCATTGTTTTTTATTCTATTTTATAACACACCCTAAAAACTGTGAGACTAAAATTAGGTTAAGTACATACATTTTGTAAGAAGAAGGTTAGTATTTACCCGACTGCACGGAGGCGTGTTTGGGCTGTATGTATGTTTGTTTGTTTTTACATTTCTTAGGCGCGGCCTATAGACTAAACAGCTTGATGGATTTTCATAAATGAGGTATCATTGGATTCGTCCTGATCACAAAAGTGCTATAGGATATATGAAGTGTCAAGAAAACTAATATGGCGGCTTACAGTTGCCACATTATATTTCCGACGGAAAAAATAATACCAAAATCTATCGAGTGAGGTATCATATTGAATGTCTCTAAGAACATTTGAAAGATATATAATTCTTTATAACTAAACAGTAGCATTGTCTTTTAAGCGTCTTAAAAAAATGATATATTAGATTAATTAAGTTATGTAAATATAGTCTCATGTTCAATTGAAACTATTAAAGTAAAGTAAAATATAATAAAAGGACATTCAATTTATTGAAATACAAGCTGTGCCCCGCTGTTTCACCCGCGTTCCTCCGGAACCGTGCGTTCCTCCGGAACCGTGCGTTTTTCCGGAACCGTGCGTTTTTCCGGGATAAAAAGTAGCCTACTCCTTAATCAAGGGTATAAGCTAAACCTCCATACCGAATTTCATTTAAATCCGTTCAGCCGTATAAGCGTGAAGAAGTAACAAATCCCCTACATACAAACAAACTTTCGCCTTTATAATATTAGTGTGATTATTTTTGCGGGTGGTCTGTTTGTATTCAATGATTTTGAGAGCAGTCGGGTTTTTTATTCATAGGTTTAATATACATAAAATAAAATATAAAGAATATGTTGAACTAATAAATATATGTTTAAATTATCTAAAAATAATAATAACATATCTAAATCTATATAAAATATGCTAGTGGATTGTAATAATGTTGAATACTATAATATGGTATCATAAAACACATAATATAGAAGTAATAGATCACAGGAATAACAAGAACAATAAAATTGCTAAATCTCCTGAATTTCAACGTCTGACTGATGATGCCAGATGTATGATAGATAACTGTGGAATACGAATACATACTAAAGTCCAGAAACTACATTCATTCAGTCCCAAACGACGAACATTACAGGCCAATACATAAACAACCACAGTAAAGAATCTCTGTCATAATTCATATACATATATACATGAATGTTTTGCAATTTCTCCAGAAAATATTAAAGATCTGAAAATAATCTAGAATTCAGACGTGGCAGTATATAAAAAAGTTTGAGAATATTATGACTATAAAAGCTAACTTTAGACATAAAGCGAATTCATACATATCTAAATTGTAAAAGCCGCTTTTACGTTTATCATTATACCGTTTTCCATACATCATAAATTGTTGCGGTGGCACGACAAAGTTTGAAAGCCACGCGAAGGGAAAGGGACCCACTGGCTCAGTGGGCCCGTGGACTAGTGACCTAAAGCCTGTGGTCGAGGGTAGAATATGAGAAGCAAAGGGAAGAGCCCTTTGTAATACAGGTAATACTGAAGCTCAATTTGTAAATGATTAAGTAAACTATGTTAAAGTAGATTGGTGGGATGATATTATCAAAGCTAAATGACGATGTGATGACCTTATTAGGAAACTATTTTTGTGGCTAAATGTTACAAAGAATAATGTAAATCTAGTTGTGTGAATATAATATGGTACAGTTTTTTTTTTATATATATATTCAAACATTTTACAAATAGGTCAATGGTAAATAATTGTGTCCATATAAGTTATTTTTATCCCTTACTGACTCACTACTTAGCAAAGGTCTCTCCCCTTTCCTTTCACAACCAGACGATATTGTAATGTAATAAATAGTGTATCATGTTCATATGATAAATCTGAAATATCTAAATACGAAATTCGTTTGTATATCTAAAATAGATGACAGTTTCACTTTGCAGATGTATAGATTGACAACATTACAGGAATACAACTAAAATCCCATAAAACACAACTGCATACACACCCCTAAAGATTTTACGACCAATCTCTCAAAACATTCGAAATGTAAAGTCAGCACAAGGAAATCAGTGTTCCAATATGCTCAGTCGACACGTGCCGAGAAGAACGAAAATAGACTCAGACAAAAAGACTGTTCCGAATAATGTTAATGCAAACCAAACGATTGTCGCTTTGACTGTAAAGTCGAACTAGATACCCCGGTCTATTTCCATCGCATATCCGACTCTCGCGACAGATAGTTGGCTAACGCTGAACTTTCCGCGTTTTATTTTCGTTGAAAAAAAGCTACACATATTTCTAAAACACTCAAACCTTTTGTTTCACAATTCGTGCGGCTGATAAAAAAAAAACGCGCCGGTGTTGCCAAGTAGTCTAGATTGTTTCTTGTAGATTTATCGCGTATAATTTGTGTTGTTTCCAGCTGCTGGGTTATTGTCAGTGCTAATGTCGCATCAGCTCTTTAGTTTATAACAAAGATGTGTTAATTGTGCGTATCAGATATATGGCCCTGATCATTGTCCTCGGGAATGACAGTAATAGCATCCTATACCTACTATCAGTTTGCAGCTGTGAGCTGTCAAGAACAATTTGGCCGATACTCACATAAAATCATTAGGAATAGCTTATTTTTAAATTCCTTGACCTTTTAATTTTATTTATCTCGCTGGTGTGCTTTTCTACATTGTGTCACGTTTGATTTGAGATTATTATCATTATTATTACGAGCCTGTAGTGTCCCACTGCAGGGCAAAGGCCTCCCTACCCTTTTTCCATTCTTCTCTATCTGTTGCAATGGTACACCAGTTCTTTGTGTGGGAGTCAAGCTCATCCCGCCATCTCTTTCTTGGTCTGCCACGATGACATTTGCAATCTTGGGGTACCCATTGCGTGGTAATTTTTGCCCACAGATCAACCGACATGCGGCAGATATGTCCAGCCCAGTCCCACTTTAGTTTTGCAGCTTTTTGGGTCACGTCTGTAACCTGTCTTGGAACGCAGTATGGTGTTCTTTATTCGGTCAGTTAGTTTAACTCCTAGAATACTGCGTTCCATTGCACGCTGGCATACCTCGAGGTCAGACCTCTGATGATCAGTCAAAGACCAAATCTGTGCACCGTATGTGAGGATGGGGAGAATGCACACGTCCATGAGTCTGCGCTTAAGGGATAGTGGCAGATTTCCCTTCGTAAATCTTTCATTAACCAATAGCTCCTCCAGGCGTTCTCAGTGCGACGTGCAACTTCTGCATATTGTCTCGCCTGGAAAGAGACTAATTGGCCCAAATATACATACTCATGAACATATTCAACCTCCACATCCTCGACGTGGATCTTACGTCTTGTGCTGTTAGTCATCAGCTTGGTCTTCGACATATTCATCTTTAGTCCGACGTCGAGGCCTGCCTTGCATAGGTCTTGTAGCATGTGACCCAATTCGTGCGCTGAGGAGGAGAAAAGCACGATGTCGTCTGCAAATCGGAGGTTCATCAAGCGCTTTTCTCCGACGGGAATGCCTTTCCCTTCCCAGCTAGGTGCGACTTTCCGAAAGATTTCTTGAAATTCCGAATTTCCGAAAGTGGCGGTGAACAATTTTGGAGCTAGCGGGTCACCTTGCTTGACTCCCTTTTTAATGGGGAAGGTAGGTCCTGTATTGGCTAGTTTTATTGATGCCGAACTATTTTGATATATATTTTGTAGTAAGTGAATGTATGTTTGGTTAATTTCTTGGTTATGGAGTGCTTGAAATATGGACGAGTGTGTGATACTATCAAATGCCTTGGAGTAATCTACGAATGCCAAATATATGGGTAATTTAAATTCAGTGTGTTTTTCTATTACTTGATTGATGGAATGTAAATGGTCAGTGGTAGAGAGGCCTTGCCGGAAACCAGCTTGCTCGGGAGGTTTGTGTTTATCCAGTTGACCGGATATTCTGCCTTCTAGGACTTTGATGAAGGCTTTGTACATATGTGAGACAAGGCTTATGGTCGATAATTTGCGATGTTAGATTTATCGCCTTTTTTATGTAAAAGTATGATATTCGAATGACAGAATGACTTTGGAAAAATACCTGTTTCTAAGATGGAGTTAAATAGATTTGTAATGTGTGGAATAAGAATCGGTTCCCCAATTTTGAGCGCCTCAGTTGTTATATCATCGTGACCTGGAGACCTACTGTATTTCATGCTGCAGAGCGCACGGTGCACCTCCAGGCCGGTGATTGGAGCTGTATCGTCGGAGCATGAGTACTCATCGGTAGTGTATTGGGGAACCGCACTATCCGAGTAAAGATTTTTGTAAAATTCTGTGCTAATCTGTAAGATCTTGTCCTTATCGCCCTGTCTCGCACCCATACTATCTCTCAAGCATAAAATCAATGAACGTCCTTTTTCCATACCTTGCTTTGCTATATTTAGGGATGTGTTGTTGACCAGAGCAGCTTCTACACGTTTTACGTTAAACTGTCTAATATCTTTTCGGATATTACGTTTTCCGGCTTTATCTTTTATTTTGTATTCCGGAGTGTAATAAGTCAATTTCTGCCTCTCTTCAATTAGTTGTTTGGTTTTGATACTTAGTTTTCTATCTTTACGTTTTAAACATTTTATCTTCTGGCTTGCATTGCGAATGGACTCCTTTATATTGTCATATTGAGTTTGTACGTTCTCTGAATATTTTTCAAGTAAATGACTAAAGCTATTTTTTAGTTCCAATATAAAATGATCTTGATTCGCTAATAGTGTAATTTTGTCTAGTTTTTTGATCGATATCTGAATCATCTGATAGCGTTGTATTTTTAATTTGAATGTAAGCGATATTCTTAGTGGTCGGTGGTCGGAGCTAAATTTTATGGCATTTAATACTTCTACGTTAGTAACTATTTGTTTACTTGAAGAGAGACAAAAATCGATTTCATTTTTGGTTGTTTTATCAGGGGATAGCTAAGTCCAGCGTCGCTGAGGTTTTTTATAAAAGTAACTGTTACTAAGACTGAGGTTTTGTCCAAAAGCGAATTGGAGAAGTCGGGTTCCTCGTGTATTTCGAGTTCCTAGGCCATACGGGCCGAGAACATTGCAGTTGTCTGAGGGGAGATGCTCACCAACCTTAGCATTAAAATCTCCAATCACGAGGGTCCATGAACCTTTGTGTTCGTCGTGAGCTTTGTTTAGAAGATCATAGAAATCCTCGACTTCGGCATCGAGATGAGCAGACGTCGGGGCGTAAACTTGAATAAGAGTGAGATTTTTGTTTTCGGATACACGAAATTTTAGCACAGCTATTCGATCCGAATAAGATACAAATTCTATGATGTTGTTCTTCCAACGTTTTGCGACTATAAATCCGATACCATACTGGCCACCGCGTCCTGTATAGAAAAATATGTTCTTGTTTCTTTCTAATACTTCTTCACCATCTCTCCTTACTTCTGCTAAACCAACTACGTCCCATTTAATAGTTTCCAGTGCATTTTCCAGTTCGACCAAGCGTTCTTCCTTTCTTAATGTTCGTATATTGTAAGTCATAACGTTAAATTTATCAGCATCCGTTATACTAGCCAAGGTTTTCTGACAGTGAGGAGTACCCACCCGGAGATTATCTGGCCCCGTGACTCCAGGGAGTGTCACCGTACTGTCATCAGTGACATTTCCGATGGAGTCGCCGGGCACTTGGGGCCTAATTATTGTTATGTCAGTCATGAGGGTAAGGGGTTAGACTTTTAACCCACCACGCTTGTCTAATGCGGGTTGGTGGGTATGCATTGAACCATCTGACTCGGCTCGTGGACGCCGCCGTTGGTACAATAGGTACTCTTCCGCCGGCTCCCTAAACCGACATCCTGCACTGATGCCGATTGTTCCGCCTTGGCCTCGTGAGGACGTTCACGCCCATGAGCCCAAGGCAGCTTGTTGCTGTGTGGTCGGGGACTGCCGAAGCAGCTAGCAGTGATATCTCGCCGCATGTCCATTATCCGCCACCTGTGGACCCCAGTAGTGGGCTACAGCTAAGCCCTACTTTGAGCCTTGATTTAAGATAAAATCAAATTATTGAGGAAATGTTATGTGAATGTGAAACTCGAAGCCAGGAAAACCGATATCTAACTCTTCATTAATGATTGTAATTTCCAGCAGTGACATGAACATTGATATACGTTGTGAATATGTAAAGAGCTAATTAATACTGTAATGCCGCAGTGGCGATGATACGCGATAATGTTAGATTTTTCGCCAAAAAAACAAAGTAAAATTTCAATAAAGCTAACTTACTATCCTACTAAACAATAAGGAGACTGGAGGCGAGTCTTGGTGGTGATTTCTGTCAGTTCTATATCCGAAGACATATACTCATCTATAAACTGATTTTTCATCGAATTCTATGTATAGCAGGCAGGTTTTCATACTTTTCAAAGAAATATTACCTCTCACGAACGGTTTCAAAACAAGCTTAACAACTAATCTTCCTTTCGTTCCAACACTATTCGTATTCAGTTTACAGAAAGTGTTTACTGCATAAGAAATGTCGGACAGTAGATTTAAAAATATTTCAACGTGTTTTCACATTAAATTTCTTATGTTTATTTATCAGATTGAATATCCGGACTCGTTAGGATTACTTTAATGTTGTTTTAGCTTTTATTGCAGCTATTTAATGAGATTTCATTAAAAATAGAGGTAAAGCACACCGTTTGAAATTATGCTCTTCAGCGATACCGTAATGTAGCTCCGTTATTGTTATTATTAAAATAAGTGCATGACATTAGATGTCTAACTTATTCTATCTATCTAATCAGCTCGTATCCACCCTCTGCTGAGGGCTGAGTATAGGCCTCCTCACTTTTACGTCATTGTTATTGGTCCTGTGCTAGTTTCATGTATTTGCCTCCAGCGTACTTCACAATGTTGTCGTCTGACTACTATATATAATTTTCTATTTTTCTGCTACAACTAGCGTCTCGACCCGGCTTCGCACGGGTAGCTAACTACCCGGCCAAGCCCGGGGTCGCTCTAAATATATCATTATACAAAATATCGATTCCACCAGTGTTTTGATTGACTAATTTGAACTAAAAACGTGACTAATAGTTGACTTAATTAGTTAAAAGTTCTATAAACGTGTAGTACATTATTTTATGTATCATCAATAATTTTCGCAGCGCACGCCAAATAATGGCTTGTATAGGTAAATTTTTGGTTACATTATTGTAATTTTCGTAGGGAACTCTAATAAAAAAAAATGCATATCATGTTACTCACTGATAATGTAGCTTTCTATGGTTAAAAGTTTTTTTCCAATCGGTTATGTATTTTATGAGTTTATCCATTACAAACAAAACACATACAAACATACAAAAAAAAAACACATATTTCTTAGTGTAGATGTAGATAAATGTTCATAGACAGAATAATATTCGTGGATAAATATATCAGTTGTATTAAAAATCACTAGCGTTTAATAGTAGAGCGAAATAGATCGACGATACGAAAAGACGTTCATTCATATTTTTTTGCTGCATCTGAAGTCAAATATGATGAATCTGGCATTGAATATAGCATATTCTCACTAGTGTAAAGATTTATGTATTCTCCGGATATATCAATTATACCAGTTGTCAAAACATATGTTTTTCTAGACTTCCATTTGTTACTACATTATTTCTGATAGATCTAGTACACGTCCGCTAGAGACAAAAGTATTGGACTAGACGGGTTTTTGTAGTGTCGTGACACTTGAATGACAATCTTAATTGGATGACTCAAATTCGGTACTTTAGTATTTTAGGTGACTGTCCATACGAGTACACTAAATGATGAATACATTTGAAACCTTACTTCATAATTTGTTATTTTTGAGTTGTTAATTTTACTGAGTATAGTCTAGATATCATTTTCGAGGTTGAATACTATCCGTTTTTATGACCATTACGACTGGATCATTTAAGAGGTTTACCTATCCAATTTCTGAAATTCAAGCATTTTTATAGTGGTCTATGTTGTTCCTCTACCATGAAGCTGTAAAGTTGAAGCTTTAAAACTCCACAGATTGGCAGCTTTATCGTCAGCAATAACTTTCATCATTATCTCAATAACTTCTAACGTTATCTTTAACCGAATGTGCGTCTAAGATTTTATAGGCTATGTAGAAACGGTCTGATTGTTTTCTCAAGCCTCGTATTGGTTTCTATAAACATGAGGAATGTTTACACGTATGCTCTATCGGTTTATGTAAACGGTTGTCCGTTCTGATGTACATTTACAATTGCCATGTTTATCAAATAGTGCGTTGGGATCAAGCTCGATCCCATTCAATTTACATTAAAGCAAAGATTTGTTATGTGTGAACATAGATTTGTTTAATATACTCTTATTGTTAGATAGATCAGCTATCCTACGTAACTTCCCCATTATTTTATGAACATGATCTCATCTTTACCTATAAAATAGTATCGTGACATATCTACTGACTGACTGATTGCCTGACAACGCCATCGGTGTAGGGGTGACCGGGGTTGGCGAAGTTTGCATGCAGAGGAAGCTGCGGGGAACAGCTAGTGATATGATAAAGGCCCTAGGATGATAATGATGATTTTTTTTGTAATGCTTTTATCTTTTGCTAGATAGCTTTACCAAGTTCACTTCCAGTTTTTCTCACTGACACAAAATCAGAGCCATGAATCCATGAGTTGAGACCAAATGATGATTTATGTAACCAGCTGTGGATACTCGTAGAGCTAATTAGAAATTATGTTTTTTTTTCTTTTTGCTAGATCAAGGTTACCTATCTTTTTTATTTCAATTTTGTTTTTGCGATTTACTGAGATAAAAATAAATGTATAAAATCTAATAATTTAAATATGTGCGATTGAGCAAAAAATATCAATATGCAGGAAAATCAACAAGCAAGTCTTGCAATGTCAAACACTAGAAACAAAAACTACCAACAATTTAATGAATAAGTTATAATAATAATGTGTGCACCTGAATATTAAATTCTTGTTATCGTGTAGTCCGGCAGGAGACATCTGGATTTAGGATAGGATTAGATTACTATATGTATTCATCTTGGAAGAGATCTCATTAATGGAATTCTCACTTTAATTGAACTAAATTGAATATTGAATACTGCCCGAAATCTGCTAATCTTCAGTCATATAATTAAAAGGCAATATTGTGACATGATATAGTTATTCATAATCATAATGCTAATCATTTGGTAGCACTGTCACTTTTTATGTAATTTTCATAATCTTATTTAATTATTTAATAATACTTCCTGTTGCTGTATGTTCATTCTATCGTGCTGCCTTGAGTCGAATTATACAGTTTACCTCAAAATTCTTGTATTTATCCTCATTACCATACGTAATTGATGATAATTCTCCGTCAAAATACTACAACATAAAAACAATTCGTAGAGCTGAAAGACGGAAAAATAGATTCGAACAATGTGTCGTCGAAACACGGCCTTGAATCTCTAAGATATACTCAGCAATTGGCAAATATATGTAAATACGGTCCACTGTTACGAACCACTATAGTTCTCTATAACAGTAAGGAATTTGATATTCTTTTGAGTATTGGAGGAAGTCTGAGAATATTTACTGTGGCAAGGAATTTACGAGTTAATATGTTTATGAAAGTCGATAACTAAAAGTAATAATAATGTGTTTTTTTCATTTTTGTGGTTTGAACATTTTTGCTTTAGTCATTTTTGGAATATTTTGTGTAGGTAGATTATTGGTAGCTTTTAGTAATTTTTAATCTGATCTCTAAATTAGTGATCTTTCGAGACAATATTTTTCCATTACTGTTTTTGCGATTAGTTTGACTTTTCTTGAGATTCTGTTTGCTTTCGTATTTGTATACATGTGGAATTCATTTCCTTTCACGTTCAATTCTATTCATTTTTTTCGATGTTTATTTATTTTTACCCGAGTGCACGGAGGGTGATGTATGTACCCGTCAATGGCAAGGCAAAGTAAGGGTTATGTGCTCAAACTAAAAACTTGATCCAATTTTGACAAGCGCGGTACCAAGCGATTTGTATTCATCGAAAGAGTGTCAAGCAATTTTTACCCAACTGAGGAGGTTATGTGTTTGAGTTGTATGTATATTTGTACTTGTCTTGAGCGCGTCCTACAGCCTAAACGGCTTGATGGATTTTGATAAATGAGGTATTTATCTTGATCACGAGTTGGATGGATGGTGCTATAGGATACATGAAGTGTCAAGAAAACTAATATGGTACATGAAATGTCTAGAAAACTAATATGGCGGCTTACAGCTGCCATGTTGTTTTTCCTGAACAGACGCAACAATAAATTACCAAACCCTATCGAGTGAGATATCAAAATGAAGGTCTTTAAAAGACCATTTCAATAATATAATCATTCTTATAACTAAACAGTAGCCATTGTATCTTATGCTTCTTATAAAATTTACAATTTAAGATTATTCAAGTTAATGTAAATACTCTAGTCTAATGTTGCAATTGCACTGTTAAACTAAAGTAAAATATGTAAGTAAATAAGAATCATTAAATTTATATAATTACTATCTGCACCCCGTGGTTTCACCCGCGTGCCTTAGGAACCTTACATTTTTCCGGGATAAAAAGTAGTAACGGGTTTTTTGTATTTTTATGATAATTTTACATCTTTACATTCAATTCTATTAATTTTTTCAAAGTAGTCGCCACGTAGTCACATTATCCCAGGAATGTTTTACATTCAATGTCATCCATTCTAGGTGTTAGACCATGTTTGACCACACCTATTTATAGAGATTCAATGCCAGTCTTGTCCTAGTCAACAAACTCTTTATTCCGCGCGTTCAAAATGTTTACACTTCGACTTTTATTTGCACCAAGATTATGCAAAAATAAAACAAAACAACTTCAATCGCTTTTGTATGGCGATGTTTTTCTACCAAAGCGTCTTAAACACTATAAAATACGAAGAGTATCTTATCTTACACATTTGGTACACCGAGATTTCTTTTCTCGTCTCAAAATCATATACTTATTTTCGAAAGGTACGTGAATAGAAATAAAAACTTGTCATGAACGTGTTTCCTAAATAGTATTTTTTTTCATGTTGTATTAAGGTAAAATAGTTCGCAGATAGAAAAACGAAAGTAAAAATATTAAAAAAAAAATTAACATATAAGTTCGATTCCTTATAATAGCTTTTCGGGAACACAAAATATTTAATAATTTGTTTCATTTAAAAGATGAATATCTATCTATACTATCTATACTTCTGTACTTATAATTATGTATACATAATATTATAAAGAGAAAAGATTAGATTTTTTGTATATTTGTTTGTTTGTGTGTAGTTTATCCATGAAACTCAAAAAATACTTACCTATTTTTACAATTGTTTCTTCACCTATGGAAAGCTACGTTATCAATTAGTAACATGGGGTACATTTAATTTTTCAAAAAATTAGAGATCCCTACGTAAATTGCAATAATGTTACCCAAGGTATAAAAAAATCGCTTACAAAAGTCATTATTTTGTCGTGCGCTGCGAAAACTATTGATGATACATTAAATAATGACCTACATGTTTATTGTAGGTACCCATCATTATCCACAAAAAAGTCCGCGAGCATATATGTCGAACTATTATATTTAAGTCACAATAACAGTTTTTTACTCAAATAAATCAATTAAAACACGGGTCGAATCGTGTACAAGTTAAGAGAAACCCTTAGCTACCCGTGCGAAGCCGGGGCGAGTCGCTAGTCAACACCAATATATAAAAGTAACGTTGTTTGTTTGTTTGTTTGTTTGTTTGTTTGGGGAGCTTTCATGCGATAAAGGCTTTAAGGATTTTGATGAAATTTGGAATGGAGATAGCTTATACCCTGCAATAAAACATATAAGGAACGGTTGCCATGGAAACGAAACAATAATAAGTTTGTCAAAAAACATCAAGAGCGTTGGTCCTGAACTTTTGCATTGGTTTTTAATATCCTAAAAGAACATAGGATGCTTTTTTTCGCGATAATCTGTAGTTCTGTAACTGTAGTATGTTCATCCGCACGGACGAAGTCCCGGGCGAAAGCTTGTATTTAATAAAAATAATCTTTTCTCTTGGGACATAATAACAGTGGATGTATTTTGCAGACAGATAATTAACTAAATGGTTGTTGAGGGTCGCGCCTAGTTCAACAATATACATAAGCGATTTTACAGTACCTACAATATATACAAACCAATGACATTTGCTTAAACTTCACCTACTGATATTGTACCTAAAGTCAAAGTGGTTAAATACAGAGTTATTCTAATCGCTCTACAGTCTTCTAGAAAATATTCCATCCTCGCTTCGTAAACTGCTTCAAAGGGCATTTCCTTTAGCTAATTGGTTGGTAGTCACATACCGAACGTCTAGGGTTAGTTTACGGACCTGGAGTTACAATAGTTTGCAATAAATACGTATACAAAGTAAGGTATGCTTTGTCAGTGTTACAACCGGCAATTGATTTTGCAAAATATTGGATTATATAGGAATTTGATTGATTATTTGGAGTGAATACTAATAGTGAGTTCTAATGTTCCTTTGATCTACTGCGGCTTTGACGTGGTATCTTGAGAAGTTTTCCCACTGTTTTAAACTTCTGTTTAGAGATGGCTCCTGACAATAAAGAGCATTGAGACCTAGTGTCTGAGATAACACTAAAGGAACAGGGAATTCATAAGAATCATTTTTTTACCCTTAAACTCACCTTTTTTTTAAAACGAGACTATGTTAGAACGCCAAAATTTGGTCAAACAAAGTATCGTTTTAAAATTACTTTAAGAAAATCATTAGCAAACTCGATAAAAAAACGGATTCTCTTTCCTCATACAAAAAATGATATCCTTTTTTAGAATAATTACATATTTTTAGCCGGTATCCAATTTAATAGTGCAACTGGTTTGTATCTAACACAACCGGATTCTAGCTGTTTAATTTACATAATCAAGATGCAAACATATGCTTCGGGTGTTATAAGTTATAACAAAGGAGGGAGCGACAGTACGTAAACTCTCGATATACTCGTAGTATGGTCACAATCCATACCAATATATAAAAGTGAAACGTTGTCTGTCTGTTTGATTGTTTGTTTGTTTGTTTGGGGAGCCTTCACGCGATAGCGGCTGGACGGATTTTAATGAAATTTAGAATGGAGATAGCTTAAGCCCTGGAATAAAACATAGGTCAGTGGTTGGCATGGAAACTAAATAACAAGTCTGCATTGGTTTTTAATATCCTAGAATAAAATAGGTTGCTTTTTTCACGATAAACAGTGGTCCGCGCGTACGAAGTCGTGGACGGGAAAGCTAGTACATTATATATAGTTCATAAGACTATATATGTACTGTGGTATGGTACAGTATTTCAGTATCGTAGGGCTGTCTTCGATGAGTGCAACGATGTATTCACGGAGTAGTGAACAACCATTCTTATTACCCGACTACGGCGAAGCAAGGGAAGGGTAATGGAGTTAACAGTCTATGTATGTATGTATATATGTTAATGTTCCACAATAGCGTCGCCACTAATGGACCGATTTTGACAAGCGTGGTATCAATCGATTCGTCTTCATCACAAGATCGTCAGGCAATTTTTTAGTTTTTGATCTCATGTCTTTTTTTTTGAGTGGCATTGACTGTGGAATTATTATTTTTATGCATATCGTCACTTAAATGGCTGTTTGTTTGAACCTTGAGTACTGCCTTTCACTTATTTATGTCCGCCCTGTATATCATTAGCTAATTATATCAAAGCATGCAGAAATTTAACCAGTTAATGGTGAGGCAAGATTGAGATAATTTCAAATTAAATGTCGCTTCGTGTTCTTGGTAGCTTAGCGGCGCTCAGCTTTATGCGCAATGAATCTAATTATTACTTAGTATACGAGATTACTCATTAACAGTTGCGGTTAACTACTAATTTTTTGCGAGGTACCAGAATATTTTTTCAAAAATAAAGCAACTTTAGTTACTCCTTATAACATGAGCTATCTGGCAGTGAAAATCCCGTCAAATCAGTGCAGCCGTTTCGGAAATGAGCCGGAACAAACAGGCAGACAGAAAGACAGACAAAAAATATGCTTTTTTGTTATGAGTATCGGGTTTTATTTCATATGCAATTAGTAAAATGCTGTTATTTTGACATTACAAAAGCAAAATAACAGCTTTTTACTAAATGCATATGAAATTATATACGGTACTAGCTTACCCGCCCGCGACATCGTCCGCGCGGACTACAGTTTAACGCTAAAAAAGCAGCCTATGTTCTTCTATAGGATATTAAAAACCAACTTCTTGGTTATGGCCTCTGTGGCTTGTTGTTGGTATAGAATCAACTACTTACTCTGTGGCACCAACGCTGTTGATGATTTTTGACAGACTTGTTATTTAGTTTCTATGGAAACCGTTCCGAGCGAGTATTCAACATGTTCCAGTTTTCCCGTGGAAACTTCCATGGAATTCATGGAATTTTCCGGGATAAAAAGTATCCTATGTATTATTCTAGGGTATAAGCTATCTCCATTCCAAATTTCATCAAAATCCGCCCACTGGTTATCGCGTGAAAGCTCCCCAAACAAACAAACAAACAGACAACGTTTCACTTTTATATATTGGTATGGATACCGGTACTCATAACAAAAAATCATATATTTTTGTCTGTCTTTCTGTCTGTCTGTTTGTTCCGGCTCATCTCCGAAACGGTTGCACAACAAATAACTAAAACTGAAGTAATTGATAGATTCAGGCGTTACTTTGCGGAAATCCATATTTAAAAAATGAAATGAATGGAAATGCGTCACAAGTAACAGGCGGCGATGACGTAATCGTAAATATGGTGCAATAGTGGCATGACCTTGCGGATTCATAGCGATTCTTTCTGGCTCAAACTGGTTCGCGGCGATGCAGCAGTGCAGTCGCACTAGCTCAGGCGCGTGGCCTATATAAGGGAATTTGTCACCATTGCTCAGGCACTCTCAGTCCAGCATTCGACGAGTCAACATCACCCAAAGATGCCTCGTGCAGAGGCGAAACACGTGTCGTATTGATGTCAGACGTTTGGTATTTGGATCGAGGTATATGTTTTTATAGTGTTTTTTTTTTTTTTTTTTTGTTTTTTTTCTGGCCTCCAGGCATTCGCTTTTCTTTCATTTATATTTTTCATTAGTTCAATCTGGGGTAGGGTTTTGTTTAGCGTGGGATTTTACTTGTGTTAATTTTACCATTTATCATTTGTCTGACTTACAGTTTTGGCGGAAGTAAGCTACATATTTTTATTTTGTTCATTTTAAAACTGAAGTGTCTGTACACTTTAATTTTATTTATTTGTATAGATGTATATGTAATAGAAGATAATTCTAATGCTTTTTGGGCACGCTTGCCCATAACAGTTGCAGTGCCACCCAGAACTACAGCATAAATAATAGTTGCCAGAACTTTGGATTGTAAAATGTGGTCCCAAATGAATTTCATCAAAATTGGTTCCACTTGCAATTACAACCAGTAGATCTTAAAACTTATAGGTCGTGACTTCCAAAAACGTACATATATGAATCAAGTGCTCTAAAGAAAATTCCTCAACACATGCTATGAAAGCATATTTATACAGGAATCTCTATGCTTTCTCAAAACTTCTACAAAGCGTATATCAGTTTAAAATTTCGAGCGAATGAAGCTTTGCCTTATTAATTACACGTGTTTATTACTTACTATCGACGCTCCGTGACTGGGTCGTATTTTTTAACATAAAAAAACTACTGGCTCTACTTTAGACCTTATCCCTTAGACGTAAGGGCTAAAAATGCTATTTTCTTCGATTGCCATAAAACGTGAACATGAAAGAAAATGTTTTTAATTACGAGTTGTGCTTTTGATATGGGCGACGATAAAAAAACGTATCGTGTCACGGCTTTTTTTACTCGTTACGACGGGTACCTCTGATTGTGCTTTGGTCACGGTGTGGGTAATTGTTACTTTTGAAATTGAATAGGGGTGAAGGAATCTTTTTCAATGGTTACAACGGGCTGGCGTCTAATTTTTAATTAATACTTATAAAATCTTATACTTGGAGTTTGCCCAACATTGATATCGTAAAAGCTGATAACCATGAGGACATTCTTGTAAAATATTCAACTGAATTTTTATGTAGACTTACCATCCTATATGGCCTGTGACAGCTAGGTACATATTAATATACTAGCTGATGCCCGCGGCTTCGCACGCGTGGTCATTTCTGTAGGTTAAAAGTACTCTTTGTTCTATTCTAGGACCTAAAATACAAATATACCAACATTTGATCAAAATTCCTTCACACATTAAAAAGTTTTTACCGATTGCTCGGCTTCTACTTATCGGATTGAGATATAAAGTACCCCAGTTTTAAGTCAAAACATAAGCTATACAACATTGAAAACCGCATCGCAATCGGTCCAGTAGTTTTTACGTGATGCGCGAACAAACATACAGACAAACTAGCAAACACAGCTAATTTATAATAAAATAGGTTTTTATCTCAAAATCAAAATATTATGATTTATTCATATGAGTCCTAAAAATAAACAAGCACAAATAAAAAAATATCTAGCCCCCGATCACCCACCCTTTATACCAGGTTAATCACATCAGCTATCAAACAGAAAAAAACCGCATAAAAATCGGTCCATTCGTTTGGGAGCTTCGATGCCTCAGACATCATCATCATTTCAGCCTTTAGCAGTCCACTGCTGATCATAGGCCTCCCCAAAAAGCGCCACGACGAACGGTCTTGTGCTGCCTCCATCAACCGACTCCCTGCGACCGCTACAATGTCGACCGTCCATCGTGTTGGGGGTCTCCCTACACTTCGCTTGCTTGTTCGTGGTCGCCATTCCGGAACCTTTATTTCCCAGCGGTTGTCGGCTCTGCGAACTATATGGCCTGCCCATTGCCACTTTAACTTGCAAATTCTGAGAGCTATGTCGATAACCTTGGTTCTTCTACAGATTTCCTCGTTACGGATCTCTTATCACGTAGTGAAACTCCAAGCATAGCTCTCTCCATTACACGCTGCGTGACTTTGAGCTTATGTATGAGACCAATAGTTAGCGATCACGTCTCAGTGCCGTACGTCATCACTGGCAACACGCACTGATTATAAACTTTCGTCTTGCCATAGACATACATAAAACTAATCTTAAAACTAAACTTATAACACACTTCTCTTTTCGAGTTCGTACTGCCTAATTCAGAATCGTCTCTATTATGTATCATATATTGACAAACTACGAGTAATAGCCAACACTCGATTTAATAACGTAATTTTCCCGTAAATTTAGCTCTACTGTAACGTTGTCAAATGTCACGAAAGCTTTATTAACTGCTCAATTAGCACTGAATTCCAATATCTCCCTAATCCGCACGTCTGCGAAACACATTATCTATACATAAAAATAAAAACGTCTGTTCTTTCGTAATAACCCGATGTGAAACGACGTGGATTTACGGCGAGGCAGAATACCATAGAATGAGGGCGGAGTTAGGACTTGATTTTGGAGGGAAAGACTGTCAATTATTGACCGAGCGAGCGAAGCGAGTCAAGTCTCTGCTTCAAGTACAATCAATTTGCTTTCATGTGTCAGTTTGTTGGTACTCCTCCTCTACATGTCTTGTTTTTAACCGATCTGGGTAAAACTTGGCATAAAGGTCTAACTTTAAAATTTTTGTCGTCGGCGATTTTTGATTGGGTATCCCCAATCAAGTACTATCAATTTACTTTCATGTTTCAGTTTGTTGGTACTCCTCTACAGGTCGTATTTTTCACGATCTTGACGAAACTTGGCATAAAAGTCTAACGTTTTATATTTTTGTCGTCGGTGATTTTTGTTTGGATACTTCCTCCAAAAAGGGACAAAAAGGGGGCTACTGAATATCTCCGCCTTATTAGATCCGATTTCGATGGTTCTTTTTTTATTTGAAAGGTAGTAACTTTAAGTTAGTCTCATAAAAAATTGGTGAAGATCTGATGAGGATCTTCGGCGTGATGAGCAGAATAGCGCCTCGAAATGCAGTAAATTTCTCACTTTTAGATTTCTACTATTGCAATCAGCCCTTTGCGTACTAGGTATTGATGGAGCACCTTGGTTATTAATGTTAGTTTTACAACAAGGTGGCGCTACTGAGCATCGCTAGATTGTTGCAAAAAAGTCTGTGCTCGCAAGGTCTACTGTTCGCAGAACTACTTCGAGTAGTTAAATAAAGGTAAACGCTAACATCCTGACCTCTGACTAGAATTCTGTTTCTAGAGAACAAGGACCTACGAGTGAAGACCAAGGTGATTATGATGGACCAAATAGATTTATTTACCCAATGAAAACCAAGCCAAGAAATAATATTTTGATTAATATTATGAAAACCAAGAAATAATATTTTGATTTCAGAGTTTGGGGAAAGAAGTCTGCGTTACCTAAAACTCTCCTACAGTTGCCGTCGACTTTTTACATAACTGCCCAAAAAAAAGTGTAATGTTTTCAGGGTTCATGTATGTATTTATGTGAGTTTGTTTATTCCACCATAACTTTTAAATGCCTGAACGGATTTGGATGTATCGTTAGAATTCTTACATCATCCCGAGTGACACACGCAATTTATTTTTGAAAAGTTCTTTATGTCAGTCGTGTTTTTTCTCTTGCTTTGACAATTTACGTTTTAGAAACAATCTATTTGGAGGGGCGAAGAGTATTGAAGCCCCCAAACCCCCTGCCATAGTACGTCCACATGTGCAACTGTTTCCTATTTGTCTGTCTGTCCACAGCCGATTTATTCACAGAACCGGCGATAACTGTTCAAAGTAATATTTATGATTGTTTCAGTTTCAACAATAGGCGATTTTGTTTGTCACGGATTTATTTTCGTCAGATTTTAACCAAAGTTTTACGAGCGTGGCCCGGGCGTGAAGGTAGGTATTAAAAATTCTTCTTTTCGTGACGGCAAAGAGGAACATTTAGGGTAAGCCAACACCTTCAAGGTCTGACTGCTCCATTTATATTCAGCGCTAGTGACTCGCCCCGGCTTCGCACGGGCAGCGCTCACACTGCAGCATTTATATATCCGTCGTAACTTCTAAAAAAATACGCCAGTAAGCGTAATTAAAAATCTATGGCCGCAACAATCGTGGTGTTTTTTCACCATAGATAGCTGCATTATTACTTACGTACTCGAAAGACTTGTTATTATTTCGTTTCCACGGCATTATGAGATTTCATGCTGTACCTTGGGTTACATTATTGCAATTTTAGTAGGATCTCTATTTTTTTTTAAATTATGGTACCTGATGCCCATGTTACTCGCTGGTAATGTAGCTTTGTATAGGTGAAAGAAATTTTAAAATCTGTTCGGTAGTTTTTGAGTTTATCCGTTACAAACAAACAATCAAAAATCCGGCCCGCGTGGTCATTTTTCTGAGATATAAATATCCTATGTGTTATTCTAGAAAACCAAAAGCACCATCTTCTTTGTACAGACTTTTATTACTTACTGCTTTTTTATAAGTATAGATAGATAGTGCCGCGGTAGATAGGTAGGAGGAAAGTGGACGGTAATCATGTCGCTCGCGCTGACACTGTTTTTGCTGCTGCCTGGCACTTCCCTGCCCTGAATAGCAAATTTAGTATGGAGTGGCAATGAAAACTTGTTCAACGCTGCCAAAATAATGGGTGATCCAATTCGAGTTCCTATGTTGGTAACACTCCAAACTGGAAACCAGTAAATAATGGCCCGAGTGTATAGACTGTTTCGAGAAGAATATAACTGGCGAACAATTCACTATATAGTGCAACAATGGAACGTGATGGAAGATTTTTTAGAAGTCGCATTAATTTACGTCACGGTGACGTCAAGTAGTCCAAAAATCACGCGATTTAACGCCACTGTTTTTTGTGGGATTTTCTTAGGTGTCTCGTCTCCTATATCAACAAACCGGCAACGTTTGATCACCTAAAAACTATCATCCTACAAGTTATTGCCGAGATACCCCCGAAACCAATGAAAAAGTCATTGAAAATTACCTCGAAGGAATCAACTGCTGCAAAATGACCAGAGGCGGCCACTCGACTGACATTATTTTTCATAATTAATGAACAGTACAGTACTAAATAACACGAACAAAAAAACAAACAAGCAAGTGAAGTGTAGGGAGACCCCATACGATGGACCGACGACATTGTAGCCATCGCAGGAAGTCGGTGGATAGAGGTGGCACAAGATCGCTCGAAATGGCGATCTTTGGGGGAGGCCTATGTTCAGCAGTTGACTTCTAAAGGCTGACATGGTGATGATAATGACAGTTCTAAATACAAGATTAATAAAAAAAAGTTACTCGAATTTGATAATCCTTTAGTCATTTAGAATTAAACTAGCTGTGCCCGCGGCTGTATACGCGTGGTTATTTATCTTGGTTAAAAATACTCTATGTGTTATATTCCATGTCCTAAAACACCAATATACCACTTTTTATCGAAATTCCTTCAGCCGTCAAAAAGGTTTTTAACGATTCCTCGGTTCTACTCAGCGGCTTGAGATATGAATTAAACCAGATTTTAAGGTAAAAACTAAGCTGAATACCGGATTTCAATCGGTTCGATAGTTTTTAAGTGACGCGCGAACAAACAGACAGACAAAAATCAATTTTAAAAACGTTAAATTCTTGTTAACGTTTTTGTCAGTCATCGAGGCATTTTTTTTTAATTTTATTTGTACAGATATTTTGTTACTTACTTATTATAAGTATAGATAGATAATACAGCACCGACGAGCAGCGGCAATGGCTGAATGTTTACAGAGAGAGATCAGAACAGCATTCAGGGACTCTTCGTACCCTTATCAGAATCGTATAAATCAACGATTAGAAGGGAGGATCGATTCCGGAAACTCCGGAACGCGTTAACCATCGGAATTTGGCTACGTTAATGACGTCATAAAACACATTGTGCCGTTAATGTATTTATTAAGTTTAGGAAATCCGGACTTTCGCGCGTGGGCGGAGTTTTTTATCTGTTTGCGTTACGGTTAACGTTCACAATTATTTATTGCGGGAGGTAATGGGTTGATAATTTATTTTACTCTTGAGTGGGTACTGGAAGCTGTATACGAACAATTTCGTTGAACTATGTTTATCTGTTTTTCTCAAAGGAAACATCGTAAGGTAACCGGCATGTCCATGCAAGAACAAAAATTCTAGGATTATTATTGCATTAAATTACGGCACATGTTCTCTGTCAAAAACTATTGAATCAGTATCAATTAAATTTATACGGACCTAGCTGCCCCGTGGTTTTGCCCGCGTGCAAATTTCACTACCACCATTTACCCCCTTATAGATATATGTAATTTCTTCCTTAGTACACAAGGAATATTTCATCCAAATTTAAAATATCTTGGTCCACTGGTATAGGATTTGCTTTGTCTGTCAGCCAATAGGAATGCGATCAATATTTGTAAATAAAAAATATATTGAAATGTGAGGTAAAATAAACAATAATAAACGGATTCTGAACCAACCGAATTCTCTTGTGAAGTATGTTAAGACAGGGTTTTGAATACTATTATTTATTCTGTGGTTCATTTAACGATACCAACATCGAAGTGTCTTGGATAACGAATGTCACAGAAGAGGTATTCTCGATGACACGATTCTCGTTTAACAGTCCACTAACTAGAAGTACATACTCATTATCCTTTTTTACGAGATATTGGACGCCCATAATAAGATTGTTCAATGTCCATACCGAACAATCCACAATCAGCACTAAACCTCAATCAGCACTGTCCATACCTAATTAACCACAAATAAATCATAATCAGCACTTATCTCTCAGCGGATCCGCAATCATCCGCCGCGCTGATCTATCAGTAATCTGGGACAATTATTGTTGTTAAGTACGAGACACGCCTCACTAATTACTGTCCCAGATTGACTGACACGCTACGGTAGAGGATCTATTTATAGTCTATCTTCGTCACGTAGATTCACTCAAAGTTATCCCGTTTTTTTGCCAGAGCTGTGCATTTTTCAGTTCTTATAAACCACTAGCTTTCGCCCGCAACTTCGTGCACGCGGACTACAGTTTATTGCGAAAAAAAGCATCCTATGTTCTTCTAAGATATTAAAAACCAATGCAGAAGTAGGTATAGCTCTTGATGTTTTTTGACAGACTTTTTTATTTATTTTCCATGGCAACCGTTCCTTACAGCAAGTAATCAACATTTTACAATTTTCCTGTGAAATACCATTTTCCGGGATAAAAAGTATCCTATGTTTTATTCCAGGGTATAAGCTATCTCCATTCCAAATTTCATCAAATCCGTCCAGCTTAGCGTCCGGTTATCGCGTGTAAGCTCCCCAAACAAACAGACAACGTTTCAATAGGTCCACTTCTTCTCATCCCGTTAAAAGAATAAGTATAGGAAATAGGCAGCAGAATTAATTTTTATCCCGGAAAAGGGAAAATTGCCACGGGAAAACGGGGAAATGTTTCAATTTCACTCCAGCTGTTATGAAGTTTTAAATACTGGCCGGTAGGTACTCCAGGTACTGTACAATACAGAGATCAACCCAGGATACATTTATCCCGGAAAATCTAAAGTTTACACGGGAAATAGGGAAAATTTTGGTACGTTGGATTTAAATGTAATGGGTTCATTACACTGGCCTTAACATTTTTGGGTGTCTCGCTATGATATCCATAATGGAGAAGAACATTACTCAGTGAGATCTTTATGAATACAGTCATTTTGGTGTGTGCCAAATTGGTGTACTTTATGATGAGCTCACTAGACGCTTGAGAGGTCGAATTGCTATATGATTTATAGTTTTTTTACACCGTCTCCACTTAACAAGATCGCACTGTATCTAGTGTGCTGTTGTTAGTCGCATAATTTGTTTTATCAAAGGAAAAAAACAGTCACTTTTTTTCTCTAAATTATCGCGAATTCACTCAAATCTTTATAATATACTAGTATTCAACCGCGACTTCGTCCGAGCAGGCTACAGTTTATCGCGAAAAAACATCCTATGTTCATCTAGGATATCAAAAACCAATGCAAAAGTATAGCACCAACGCTCTTGATGCTTTTTGACAGACTTTATATTATTTCGTTTTCACGGCAAAGTCATTCCGCTCCTTATATCGAGTAATAGACATTTTTCAGTTTTCCCGTGTCAACTTACCTTTGTCCGGGATAAAAAGTATCCTATGCTGAACTCTATATTGTACAGTACCTATTTACAAAGTTTCGTTAAAATAGGATCAGCCGTTTTAGCGTGAAAGCTCCCGAAACAAACACACAACGTTTCACTTTTATATATTGGCGTGGACTTCGCAGTTTCCATTTGTAAAATTTCGGCTTATTGGTGGCTAGCTGATGCCCGTGACTTCACACCCGTGGTTATTTCTGTAGGTTAAAAGTACTCTTTGTGCTATTCCAGGACCTAAAATACATATACCAACATTTATACGATTGCTCGGCTTCTACTCATCACATTGAGATATAAAGTACCGCATCGCAATCGGTCCAGTAGTTTCTACGTGATGCGCGAACAAACATACAGACAAATAGAAATACACTTTTTTTTTTAATTTTACATTCTTGTTCAGTAGCTTATTTTATATACGTTAGACCATTTCTTTTTTAATTATCTTCTGTGTACAGACTTTTTGTTCCGATTGCTTTATTATGAGTATAGATATAGATGAAACAATGGTGAAGCAAGGCTACAAGGCTTTACAATGCCTTAATGTAGCTGAAAATGTGCTAGGTTGTGAATGCACAGAACAAATAATAGAACTACGTAGTAAAGGTTCAAATTGAGATCAAATGCTTGCCATAAAAAAAAGAAATTCAAAGTGGAAGTAATATGGCCGTAATAATTGTGTATTTTTGTGAACATCAATTTACACTCGAAACTCGTAAACTACTCGATTTTAATAACCTATTTATCTGCAGTTATTTATGCTGACAATATTTTTTTAAGAAAGCTCCGTAAGCAATATGGTTTTTTATAGCTAGTAGGGAAAACAGTAGATAGGTAATAGGTATTGAAAAGTGAGAGATAGGGGGACGTCACGTAGAAATCAAGACGGTGGACGTAGTACTATAATTTACTACGTGGTACTATCGTACTCGGGTCTTTTAAGTTATGCTTCGCATAGCCCTGTATTTACTTATGTATTTTACACTTCTCACAAAACCATCTCTACTAATTTAAATAAATCAATAACGCGGCCTTCAGAACTACAAAGTCCTATTGCATAACACGGATGAAACACGCTTGAATGACGTGTTGTTTCGTAGTACCTACTCCAATGTACAACGCCGCGCTGACGTCAGCGCACGCGCATCTCCAGCGCGTCATGTTATTTATATGGTTTCAAAGATCTTTCTTACTAAATGTGTTCTTGAGACTTCAAACCTTTTGTAATGATACAGCCCTCATATATTTCAAGAACATCTCATCGTAAGCACAATTCGTTAATAGCACTGTTATGGACAGGTTTGGCGAATTCGCTGTACGTAGGTCTTCTGAGTGGTTTCACTGAGTTCTAGAGTGGATATCTCGTGCAGGCAAACGTAGTATGGAATGGAAACAGGTAGATTGACGACCAGTTTTTAATTTTTTTTTAATTTAACACATAATAAAAATGTTTATATAAACAAAAAAAAACAAAACAAAAATGAAAAATAATAAAATGTTTTTTATTTTTTTTATGTTTTTGTTTATGTATAAATGTTTTAGTTATTTTTGTTCTATGTGGTGTACAATAAAGAGTTATCTATCTATCTATCTATAGTTAGTTGTACACTATTAGGTCTCTGCAGCAAAATATGTTCTGTATTTATAGAAATCATTTAGTTGGATGGATTTTAAAAAGTTCACCGATAAACACCATTACCGAATTATTCAATTTGTTATTTAACATATCCATATCCTAATCTCTCTAACCATATCATCCCCAAAAGAGACAAAAGCTGTTGACAGAGAAGCTCAAAAGTTCACCAAAACACACCATTACCGAAATTATTCGATTTGTTTTTTTAAATATCTATATCCGAATCACCATATTCATAACATCCCCTAAAAAGACAAAAGCTGTTGACAGAGAAGCTCAAAAGTTCATCGAAACACACTACTACCGAAATTATTCAAAATGTTTTTTAAAATATCCATATCCGAATCTCCCTAACCATAACATCCCCAAAACAGACAAAAGCTGTTGACAGAGAATCTCAAAAGTTCACCGAAACACACCATTACCGAAATTATTCGATTTGTTTTTTTAAATATCTATATCCGAATCACCATATTCATAACATCCCCTAAAAAGACAAAAGCTGTTGACAGAGAAGCTCAAAAGTTCATCGAAACACACTACTACCGAAATTATTCTAAATGTTTTTTAAAATATCCATATCCGAATCTCCATAACCATAACATCCCTAAAACAGACAAAAGCTGTTGACAGAGAAGCTTAAAAGTTCACCGAAATACACTATTACCGAAATTATTCACTTTGTTTTTTTAAATATCCGTATCCGAATCTCCATATACATAACATCCCCAAAAGAGACAAAAACTGTTGACAGAGAAGCTTCAACATACAATTAAGAGCATATATTTCCCAACGCGTAGCGCCAGAACAGATAATTATAGATTTTGACTCGAAATGTAACGCTTCGGCGACGCACATAATGGAGTTCTATTTATACTATCCTTAATAGATTCTTACGAAACAACTGGTAGCCCTAACGGCATGTTACTAATGTTTAGTGGGAGTATAAACGAGATTTAATACGAGTAGATAGTAGCGTCAATTTTGTTACACTACACTGAACTGAACTACATACATTATAAGAACATTAATTCTGTTCTAAAGTGACAGACTGGACCTTCACCTGACAGGGGCTGAATGACAGGACCTTCAGGAAAAGAAGAACTTTATACTCCTATAAAGGGACTGTCTCCGTTCTTCTCAATTAGAGCGAGGCGGCTTAACTTTCCATAACCTGCGCAACACAGGAAATGCAAGAATTTAAACAAAAGTCGTATCGTCGCACCGCCAAATTGAAAGCACCCAAGATATGCCGATCCACTTGTACGCACAAGCCTTACGCACACACACCATGTTATGCCGATCTCCATCCAAAGTACATTAGCCTTCAAAACTTAGTAGCACACTTTTAAAATTCATATTGTTTTTATTAAATTGTTTGGCTCCTACAGGCAGTGAAAATTGCATCGCAATCAGTCCAGTAGTTTTATCACTACCAGTAGGATCGTAGCTCCCAAACGAATAGACCTATTATGATGCTTTTTTTTTCCTGCTGACAGCTGAGTGCTCAAGATGCTTCTTAGCTACAATGGGGAGGGGAGGGGTGGGGGGGGGGATACATTTTTAATTTATTCTTTTTAAATGCGACCCGAGGTTTCACCCGCGTGGATGACTATGAAGACGATGAAAAGTTTCGTATGTGTTATTTCAGAACCTAATGTATCTACATACCAAATTTTATCAAAATCCGTTAAGCCGTTTCTGCATGAAGACCTAGACATACATACACAGATACACACTTACAAACTTACGCATTTATAATATTATAATAAGTAGGATGATAATATTTTTTCTCATTGTTTTTTACCGCGTTATTGGTGGTGGTAATACTTTTAACCTTAGAACTCCTTACATTCAACCACAGTTATCTAGTAATATGAAGGACAGTTTCAAGTTAATTGTGGTTTAATTAAGCGTGCTTCATGGTGCATACTAATCAGTTTAGCCGTAATCTGTTCAACTATAATTCTTAGGTTTTGTCCTGGTTTTATCCTTGACAGAAAACATTGTTTTGAAATACTAAACTAGCCTTGTTTTAATTTGTACCAAAAGAATTGGCGCCAATAACTACATCAACAAAAGTTTGAATGTTCTGTGCGAATACAAATATTAGTCGTCATTTATTTAATCTCTCTCCATTGTCACTTCTCTGAAAATAACCACAAATAACATTAAACAGACTTTAAATAATTTTAATTACACAACACACTTTTTTCACCTCTATTTTTTCCATTTCTATTTTCTTTTCCTTTGAGCTAGATGATGAAATACATGTTTTAGTGCTTTAAATACCTACTTAGCGCTAGACAAAACTTTTCTGAAAAACCATCACATGAGATAGCGCTCCACATATATTAAATCGACTTCAAAAAGGGGCTTCTCAATTGTACTGTTTTTTTTTGTATTTTCAGTAAGTATACAGTATTTAATCGTTTATTGCACCATATATTTATGTTACATAGGTCTATCATGTAGGTACTCTTTTAGGGCATTGTAATAGAGCTAGGAGCAGACCGATGCGGTTTTTGTAAAAATATATCCTTAAAAAAGATACCCAAACACTACCAATTTGCAATTTCTTGAGTCTTAAGCCATAATACAGGTAGACCACGAAAATAAAAAAATGCCCCTGGTACAGTCAGGTGAACTATGGTGAACCATGGAAAGAAATAAAATCCCTGGTACACCCAGTTATCTTGTGGTGGACCACGGGAAGAAAAAAATTGCCCCTGGTACAGTCAGGTGAACTAAGGTGGACCATGGAAAGAAATAAAACCCCTGGTACACCCAGTTATCTTGTGGTGGACCACGGGAAGAAAAAAATTGCCCCTGGTACAGTCAGGTGAACTAAGGTGGACCATGGAAAGAAATAAAACCCCTGGTACACCCAGTTATCTTCAGGTGAACCACGGGAAGAAAAAAATTGCCCCTGGTACAGTCAGGTGAACTATGTAGGTGGACCGGGCAGGGCGCGGTATTTTGTTACTTTTACAGACATTCTAATAGGTTCTGACCTGTGTATTTTTAATTTGAAACTTGTGATTAGGTCATAATGATGTGTTAATTATTAGGTGTGTGTCCAAAATAAATTCATAAAAATTAGGTCAATAGTTTTTTAAAAGCTAACTTGCAATATTTGTATCTTGTATGTATATTTGTTTAGATCAAATCTTGCAAGCTGAATTAGAACCACTTCCTCTTATCCTACAGAGTTGAATTTTTGCAAGTTCAGTTCAAGTGGTTCAGTTCTGTTGACAATGCATTTTTATGGTAAGCATGTCCTGAATCGACTCAGGAACAGCTCTAGATAAAATAACTCTTCAACGGTCAACGACACGAAATGAAAAACAGGCACAAAATGTGGTGTCCACATTCTATTATTATAGCCGGTTTGAAGTTTCACCATGACATGGATGCAGCATTCCGGGTTGGCTCCTGACTTGGGGATTCCTCAACGGTTAACAGCACAGGCACGAAATTTTGTGTACGCATTATATTATGCTAGCTGGTTTGAAGTTTTACTATGACATGGTTGCTACTCTCCAGGTTGGCTCCTGATTAGGGAACTCCTCAACGGTTAACAGCATAGACACGAAATGATGCCAATGCATTTAATTGTGATAGTCCGTTTTAATAGCACAAAAGCTTTTTTAAATGTTTTTAAAATAACTTATGTACATTCATTTAGATTTCCATTTAAAGTCAGTTTCTTTATTCAAATAATCGTATTTCATTGAAGGGTTTCATGATTCAACGGCCATTAAAAATGCCCTTGCTGAAACATTGGCTCCACTTCCCAATACAGAAATAATATTCGTCTAGAAGGGCCACGTCATAATGGATTCACATATTTTTACAATGATCGTTATAGAACAGGCGAATGAAATGTCCGTGTATCTGTGTCAAGTGTTCCTGTTTTGTAATCATTGTGCGTTCAGTGTGGGACTTTTGAATAAACATAGTTTATGAAACAGTTCGAGTAGTATTACTATAGAACCGTTAATCGTTGCGGGAGAATTGTTTTCGATAAGCGACCAAGGCGACCAGGCGAAAATGGATTGGAAAAATGGAGAGTAGAATGGTCCACTATGAGGTGGACCGACGACGACCTGGTGCTGGGAGCCGCTGGATCCAAACCGTGAGCTTCCGACCGGTTTGTGGTTTTTTTATGGAGGAGGCCTTCTATATGATGGAGGCCTTTATGGAGGAGGCCAATATGTTCATCAGTGGATGTGTTCCGTTTGATGATGACGAGGATTCATAATTAACCCTGTTCCTATCAATGATTGAGTAATGGAAAGAAGACATAAGTTTAAAGACTGAAACCCTACTACGATCGGGTAAAAAATAGCCTATGACACTCTTGCGATGACGAATCGATAAAAACCTCGCTTGTCAAAGTCTGACCAAGTTTTTAGTTCCATTGCTACGCCGTAGTCGCGTAAAAACTACTTTATACCTGAAGACTAATTGGTTGAAACCTCGTTTGTCAAAATCGGACCAATACGGGCGGCGCTATGGTTGAACATCCACATACCCACATACATATAACATACATACACAAATAGACTGTTAAACTCATTACCCTTCCCTTGCTTCGTCGTAGTCGGTTATAAAGAACATGTGCGCAGTTTGTAACCCATATCGTCATAATCTCGTTTATAAAATTAATTGTAACGTGGTGAATATGATAATTTAGGACTCATAATTCGTCTTTTGGCTTTTTTTTCAATTATTCTTCTCAAGGTGTTTAATGTATATCTGAATAAGCAAGTATGTTAATCAAACACAACAATAATAGAAATCCATAACGCCTACGCTGTTTGTTCAGGATAGCACTGTATTGAGTTATTCTATGGTTCAGGGCCCCGATTCTGTAAGCCACTTAAAAGTGATGGAATCGAAAATTTTGCTAAAATTTTCGTTATTTGTTTTTTTTTGTTTTTTTTATTTTCCATATTTTTATTTTTTGAATATTTTCAAATAAAAAACTTTTCTAGTACTTTTAAGAGGTAAATAAGAAAATTTCTCAAAAAATTTCAAGCGATTGACTTGCGTTATCGCTGTTCAATAGCTTACAGAATCGGGGCCCTGGTCAGAAACTAGTCTAATTTGGACTGGCTTAGCGCTATTTAATGTTTTATTCAAGAGGTAACTCTTGAATTACTATCGTGGATATAGGTCTATGTTTTATGACCGCATTTCAACGTGACAAATTCGCTGTATAATACACACGACTTAGAATGAGCGATGGTAACCTAACGGTTCAATAGTGCAACTTAGAATCCATTGATACCGTGATCAATCCTAGGATCCGCACGAATGACTTTTCTAAGTTATGTGCGGTTTTCCATCGCGCCGTGCTTCGCACAAAAATATGCTCTATCTCTGCTATTAATCAAAAACAGCCGGGACCGACAGCTTAACGTGTCCTGTACTTCGGAGGACACGTTAAGCTGTCGGTCCCGGCTGTTATTGATTAATAGCAATCGTTAAGCCATGTCAATGGCCCTCGGACGGCCTGACGAACTCTGACACCAGAGGCCAGCACTACATCATACGAAAAACAAACAAACTATATTACAATAATTTTCAATGGATTTAGGCGCGACCAGTTTTTGACGGCACTGGGAATGCGCGTTTTGGCCAACAACTAATGATATTTCGCAACCACAGGTAAAAATCTTGGTCGCGTTAAACACGTATAGGTCCAAGGGCCTTACTACTATGAATAGTATGAAATGTTGGTTAAAAACCTATACCTGCTATATATATCTCTTAATTTTTGGCTATAAATTGTACTTGTGTCGTTTCTTTGCTGTTCGCACACTGGGCAGAGATTCTTTAGGGCTGTCATTCATTTCGGCTATTTCAGTATTGATGAGTCTCTGTCGGCGTTCTAATTAATAGAAGAATAAAAGAAGTGGTCTGACGTACTGGAAAACAATTTTAGTTTGTGCCAAAAACTGTTTGTTGAAAAGAAAACTGTTGTGGAATTTCAAATTGAAATTTGACGCGTATAACATACACAGCACAGCGTTTTAGCTAAAAATAAATTGTAATATTGAAAAATACATCTAAAAAGTTTGTTTGGTTCGAAAACCGCGGTTGAATAGTAAATTTGAATAATCATCTAGTATTCTACACTAGAAATTAACGCGGGTTGGTATGGCCGCATTTTGTTGATGATTGTATAAATATCTTTTGAATTTTAGATAAATATCGTGTAGTATCGAATATTTATACTTATAATAAAGCAATAAGTTAAAAAAAGTTTGCACAAAGAAGATAATAAAAAAATGGTCTAAGGTACTTAACATAAGCTACTGAACAAAAATATAACTTTTTTTTTAAATTGTATCTGTCTGTTGTTTGTTTGTATGTTTCTTCGCGCATCACGTAAAAACTACTGAATCGATTGCGATGCGGTTTTCACTGTTAGAATTTGATTTAAAAACTGGGGTACTTGGTTTCTCAATCAGTTGTGTAGAAGACGAGCATTCGATAAAAAACTTTCCGACGGCCGAAGGAATTTTGGTCAAATGTTGGAATATTGATAATTTAAATTTTGGAATTGCACTTAGAGTACTTATAACCTAGATAAATGATAAAGCCGTGCGCACAGCTAGTCGTAAATACGATTTCCTTTTTGAAATCGGTTCAAAATAGTAAAAAATATCCACATGCATGAATTTGTAGCTTATAGTTTTATATTTTTACCTGAAACCATAACGTATCGCATGAATATTTCAGCTTTGTTTTAATAGGTATTTTATAATCGAATTATATTTTAGTTGTAAAAACTTATTATGATTTTCACCCCGGGTGTGTGTGTGTGTGCAGAGCGAAGGCCTTTATACCTACCCTCTTTCCACTTCTCGTGGTTTTTTGCATATAGTAAAGTGAATTAACATTCTAACTCTTTTTATTTTCAGGTATGTACCTACTGATTTAAGCAGTGCCGTGAGTAAGTAGACTGTAAACACCTATACGAGGAACTGCTACAAGTTATTACCAGCAGTACCAACATTGCAAAAATAATATACTCTAGATTTTAGACCGGGAAAGGCTGGAAGTAATTGAAACCACGGGCAGGGCGCGGTACTTTGTTGTATACTTTTACAGCCATTCTATTAGGTCCTAAACTGTGTATTTTAATTTGGAACTTCTTTTACGTCATTATTATGTGTAAATTATTAGCTGTGTGTGTGTGTCCAATTTTTGTTTTCTTTATTTATCGTAATCGAGTTGTGAGCTACTCTGAAAGTTTCAACCGGATAGCTAATCGGGAAGTGCTCGAAACTTGAATTGCAAGATTCCAGGACAGAGAGAAATACATACATGTGAAGTTTAATAAAAGCTTTGAAAATTAGTTCAATAGATTAATTCAATAGATAGAGAATAGAATAATTTTATACGTTTAGATTTCCATATAAAGTTCTTTATTCAAATAATGACAGTACATACGTATTTCGTTGTAAGTTTTCATGTGCTGTTGGTGGCGCATGGAGAAAATAAAGTGGACTGGGAGAAAGACAAACAAGGAAGTTCTTAGTCTCCTCCAAGAAAAAGCGGAACTTACTACCTACCATACAACTTCATAAGAACCATCATAGAAGGGGAAGTAAGGGGAAGGGAAGCGACAGACCTAGAATGACATTAACAGATTCAGATAAAGGAGAAAACAAATGTCATGTTGTATAGGGAAGTCAAAGCTTTGGCCGAAGATACAGAAAGCTGGAAACTCAAGCTGCACCGACAAGAGCTGAGCTCTTATATAAGAAAAATAATAAGGTTATTGCACTTATGGTTAGGAAACATCATGCATAGAAAATGACGTATTTTCTTTTAGTTGTTAATTGGACATGGATAATTACCGTTGATTAATTTAGCATTGATATACAAACATTTGGAAGCTCTTTGGCTTCCTCTAAAGTTCGGACTACTGAAAAGTCCGAAAAAAGTTAGACTAATAATTAATCTGGGTTAGGTCCGGACGAGGTATAAGGCCGGACATATCCGAACAATTATGGACTTGTGTTAACAATATTTGTAAACCAACTTTCTCATAACCTATCACCCTAGAATCCTACTAATATTATAAATGCAAAAGTTTGTGAGTGAGTGAGTAAGTATGTGTGGATGTTTGTCCGGACTTCACGCTGAAACGGCTCAACGGATTTTGATGAAATTTGGTATGTAGTTACCTAGGTTCTAGAATAACATATAGGGTATCGAAAAGTCTGTACAATGAAGATACTTTTAACAAAATTGTCTAGGATGCTTAAAAGTAGTGTCTCTGTCTGTTTGTTTGCATATCACGTAAAAAACTATTGGACGGATAGCAATGCGGTTTTCAAATATGGGGTACTTCGTATCTCATTTAGATGAGAAGAAGCCGAGCTATTGATAAAAAAAACTATCTGACAGCAGAACGAAATTTTGTTATTTTGTACTTCAAAGGTACTTTTGGTCCTTGAATAACACGTGGGTTACTTTTAAACCAAAGAATTGACCACGCGGGCAAAGCCGCGGGCACATTTAGTACTATATATTCATTAAGTATATACATGTAGGTATAACCCTCCGCCCTAGATAGAGGGAATCCTTCCAAAGGTCAAGCCAACCGCCTTGACATATTACCCGCTCCGTTAAGCGTTCCTTCCAGACGTAAACAATATAATCATCATTTGGCGCAGGTAATACGAAACACGCCATTTCCAGGGCCATTACGTCATGGGGTGGCCCTTTCAATGTGGCAGTATTTAGGTCACACTGGCGCACTGTGTGGCGCGTTATGGTGCGAGAGGTGACTGTCATTGAGATAAAGGTGTCATAGATTACTGGCCATTTTGTCACTACGACATATTTGGATGTCTTAAGAAAGAAATAATCAAAATTTGGTTGGGCCACTGATGGAGTGCTAGCTATGGGAGCGAGGTCATTCTTCTTAAAAATGACCTCGATATGATATATCTATATATATAGATAAAGATTTCACAACTGGTACCTAATATTGGCCTTGTTTCAGCTATAAGTTAATATAAATTTACTGACAAAAGTTCACACTATTTTAATAATTATTTTTAAACTTATTTCGTACAAAAATATTATTACGGGCCTAATAATAATACAGTTAATTAAGACGTCATCTTCAAACGCCTATCCAACAAAGCGACCTTATAGGTCGTGTTATGTAAAAAGAACGTTGGAAGAAAGTAGAGGGGGTGTTTGCGCATGGGTACACTCGCGCACAAATGAACTAGGCCTATTGTTTTAAATAATTATTAATTAGCCTTTCGCTCGCAGCTTCGTATATTAGTTATTGCTAGATACATGACAAAAGCCACCAAATAGACCGATACATCGCTTAATGCGCAGCCTAACCGCCAGCATTCTTTTTACATGACGCGAACTAAACTCACAACGGCTGCCTCCTAAGTATTTCTCACCACACTTACATTATGTTCACGCTGGGTCTTCCTTCGGCTACGCAGTACTGACTCGTTCGAGTTATTAGTTAGGAAGACAAAGCATTAAAAATATATACGAGTATATATATTAAATTATAAATAAAATAAGTATTTTTGATCTAGAGTTTTATTTTATTTAAATAGTTTTATTTGTATATAAAATTTTAGTTTTTTAATCACATTATATAGTATTGCAGTGTTTGTAATAAAAAATAATAGTAGTTAATAAAAATAATAATAATAGTTGTAATAAAAAAAAAAGCGTGGGGTGCTTCTCATATCTGTCAATGAAATATTTATAACTATTGACCCATGCACCCCACGATTTTTTTGAAATAAAACATTTTTTTCTTATTTACACTATTAAAATTTATTTTATATTTTTTAGTTTGGTTTTCTATAAGCGTGTTTTTTAATTAAAAAATAAAAATAGAAAAGAAATGTATTTTATTAAAGTTTTTAAATATAAGTACATGTTTTTTGTTTTTACAACAACCCACAAAATAAGTTATTTTTCCCGTATCTTTTGACTTATTTTCTATCACATATCTTATATTCAAATAAAAAGAACAAGTTAAGCATTTAAGGTTAAGACGAACATCTTTTAAAGGTAACTGGGCTGGAATAAATCTGCTGTTAAATAAGCCAGCTACGTTATCTTACATGTTAAAACAACTTGTTTTTAAAGGCTACTTGTTAAGCTAAATTATAACTTGTAAGCCTCTGTCAACAAAGAGGATAAACGAAAAGCAGGCGATATAATTTATATTTGCATATATATTTTTATTGTTGCGGTAATCTCGTGCGGGTCATGAAAAGCCTAAGTGGTGACAACCCTAGAACCGCATGTTAATTGGACCAAACATGATGTTTGAGTAACAAAACAACAGCCAGTATTATTGGCATTCTAACTAATGCAAAATATATACAACATTCTGTTGAAATGATTTGAATTGAACACCAATTACATTATTACTAGCTGTGCCCGCGGCTTTGTCCGCGTGCTATTATTTCTGGAAATAAGGATTCCATGAGTTGTTCCTATACCAAAAGTACCAATATACCAAATTTCATAAAACTTTGTTCGGACGTCAAAAAGTTTTTTGTCCAGTACTATGCGGATTGCTCGGCATCTACTCATCGGATTGAGATACCAAGTACACCAGTTTTTAAGTCAAAATCCAAGCTATTCAACTGTGAAAACTTCATCGCAAACGTTTCTGTAGTTTTTACGTGGTGCGCGAACAGACGGACACCATCTTTAAAAATGTTATATTCGTGTTCGTATTTTAAGTATCTAACCCAATTATTTTTAACTAGCTGTACCCGCGGCTTTGCCCGCGTGATCATTTCATTTAAAAGTAGCCCAGTCGTGTTATTTCAGGACCAAAAGCACCTATATAGTACTATATACAACATTTATTCAAAATTCGTTCAGCCATAGTTCAGCCATAGTTCATTATAGTTTTTATCGATTGCTCGGCATCTAATAATCGGATTAAGATACCAAGTACCCCAGTTTTAAAGTCAAACCCTAAGCTATCTAAACACAATAAAACATCATCACAATCGGTCCAGTAGTTTTTACGTGATGCGTGAACAAACATACAGACAAACAAACAGAAAGAAGAGTTTAAAAAAGAAAACTTGTTCCGTAGCTTATTTTAAGTACAAGACCTTTTTTTTTTAATTATCTTCTTTGTACAGACTTTTTCGTTCTTATAGTATTATATTATTATAGCATCTAGATTAACTACATTGTACAGACGTTTTGTTACTTACTCTAACTGAAGCATAGCATATTGTTGGTACAGTTTATATACAGTAATAAATACAGCACAACAATAGATACCTATGCCATAAGCTTATTACAATGCCGTTGTTTGAATAATCCGAATTCCATATTCGGATCAATGAGTCCGGTGAATCTGCTAAATATTGAACATATGTACGCAAGCTCACGTTGAGTTTTGAAATACATTGTTCTACGTTTACAGTCACGAGCAATTAAATGTAAACGCACTGAATATATGGAAACATTTTATTTTTGCATCCTCGTTCATTTAAGTACTCGTACTAACCAATACCGTTTTGGGAAAATTTATTGCGTGCTTGAAGTATTGCACAAATCTAGACGCTGGGAAGTCACTGTTAGTACTTTAGCCATCGCGGCTTCGCTCAGACCTCAAAAAGACGGTTTATTTTTAGGGCTCCGTACGTCCGAGTGAAAAAAGGAACCCTTATAGGGACACACGTGTGTCTGTCTGTCCGTCTGTTACTGCCAACTTACTCCGAATCTAATGGACTGAAATGAATGTCTGTGACCCAAATACACACGTGTAAAGTACATAAATGTATATTGAATATGGTGGCAGGTCATTTTGGGGGAAAGAGATAAAATAAAAAATAAAGTTTTACTGTTTTGACCTAAAATGAAAGGGCTTATTTAGAGGGTGTATTTTTATAATTTACACTTAAATTATAATATTTAAGTTATTTTTTATAGTAGTAAAATTTATTTAAGAAAATACATGCAAATTGATCATTACCTCCTTATTATCTCTGAAACTAATGAGACTAAAATAAAAATAAATGCAGAATAGTTCTTTACTTATAGATTACAGGAAAACCTTTAAGAAGTCTATGGTAATAAAATAACGTGGAGATAAATTAAAAGAGAGAGTCAATATTATGAGATAATTCTTCTATAATAATATTGAGAATTCTCTACGCGAATTCAGCTCGTAATTGTCTGTATTTTTAAAGTCGTTTTAGATGTATTTCAATACATATAAATTTATATATATTCGGGACAATTCCACACCAATTACCTAGCCCCAAACTAGGATACCCTTGTAATATGGGCACGGAAACAAACATTTCTGCTCATCACACAAATGATTGCACCTTGCAGGATTCCACGACTGTTTGATTTCGTTTCTAGGGTCACTAGCCACTAGACCAAGCGGCCGTCCAAATAATAATAGGATCAATGATTACAAATTATAATAAACTACTGAAATAACAATTTCGGAGCATTTGTTGTTTTATTTGGTCACGTTCGTGCATTGCTTTTTGATCTAGAATATTATAATCCACCAACCAACGAAAAAATACTAAAAAGTGAGCATAAATTTGCCCTAAATTTTTATCTTCTTAAAGAACCCCAATATAACCCCCCTAAATCTGTTAAATTTCCATTATTTTGTTCGCAGAGGATTTTAATTAAAAACATCGCACCGCCTCAGGTTTATATTGGAGTTTCATCCCCTGGTGCAAATTAATGATAATAAACAAAACAGTTTCACAGTTTCATTTGAGTTCTGTAAACAAGTCCCGGAGAACCGTTACGCGTTCTCAACTTATTTTACTCCTTTTTTTTGCTCGTTACAATTCGTTAGCAATTTAAGTTAGGATATAAAATGCCATTTATAATTTAATATATTTTTTATTATCAGGTTATCACACAATATTTACCTATAAGTAATAAATATACTTTTCGAGTTTAACCGTGAAGTTTATTTAGACTTCACATTGAAATGCGAAAGCCTGAGTGTAAGCATTCTTAGAACGCGCACGCCGGCATTTTGTGTGCGTCGAACTAGTGCGTTGTGTAGTTGTGTGCTAGAGTCGTCGCGCACTTTGGATTGCCTCACGCTCACTGCAGAAAAACTAGCTTAGAAACTAAAAAAACACGCATGACCTGTCAAAAAATAATGCATGCCAATAAATTATATATTGTTGGAATGTGCTCATCAAGGCCTTTAATTTGATACCAATATTGTAAAATTCGTGAAAAAACATTTTGTTTCGCATTTGATTTTGAAGCCATACTTAGCCATACATGTAGGCATACAGTATTTAAAAAAAAAAATAGCTTATGTTAATTCAGGCATTTAAAAGTTATGGTGGAATAAATAAACTGACATACATACAAACATTCATGAATCCTAAAAACATTACGCTCCTTTTTTGAGCAGTCGAGTAAAAAGTTAAGACGACTTTTGAGTCGTTTTTGCTAGGATATTTCGAACGCGGAAATAATATATCTACCTCCTTATTATTTATCTAGCTGCGTCCTGCAGATTTGCCTGCGTGCAAACTTTGCGTCACCTCTGTTCACCCCTTAGGGATGTAATTTCAAAAATCCTTCCTTAGTGCACCTGTAGGATACTCAAGGCATATTTCCTCCAAATTTCAAATCTCTAGGTCCACCGCTAGGCGTACTATTATTTATTCTGTGGCTGTGCTTTCACTGTAAGTCAGTATGTCACGGTACTATCTTATAGGTACAGATGGACAGATCATTGTTCTTTCCTCAAATGCTACAAGGGCACTGCTTTCCTAAACAGTGAGACTTGAGGATCTGTGGATCTAGCTTTTAGTACATCATCTAACTTAAGTTTTTAACTTACCTTTATCTTTTTAGTGTATTGTCAATACTAATCAATCATGCCTGATAAATTAGTGTACGAGATATATTTCGAGTCCCAATTTTGAGTTAAAACCTGTAAACTAACTTGAGCGCTTGAATTCTTTTGACCAACCTGAAATACTCCAACACCTAAACCTCATGGGCCATAAATCGGCCGTATCTTCAAAGCAAATCGTATTTCACGTCAAATCCGAAGTTACTATCGTAATAAATTATATTCCCACCAATTGCACAGAGCCTCGATTTGACATCGCCTTACTTTGTATACAACTTCCTTTGTTCAACATCGGCCGGACACGCGATCCGTGTATTAAGTAATGTGTCAATAACTTAGAATATAATTGTGGCATCGGAGCTAGCAACTATTTTGAGTCAGGTGTTTTGACTGAGCTGGAAAACGCAAAAATGTTTTAACGTTACTATATGTTTTAACGCGTGGTGTGTTTGCGGATGAATGGAAAGTGATTCTGACTGAGTGAGTTCAGTGAAAATAATGTCGAATTTTGTGGCACAAACACAACAATTCACGTACCTATTAGCGAAGGAAGGACAAAACGTTTGTATGCGCGTAAAGAAATGCTTTGCAAATTAAATCAATGAAATAACAAAAATGAATTTTGTTTTTTTATTCTATATTGACAACTGACTCTATTTTCGAACAAATTCCTACTTTTCTTCTAAAATACTGACAAGTCTCCTTCAAGGAGGTAGCGCGTCATTTTGCAGGGACTACATTTTGAGCGGCTTTACAACAGCTTGCAGGTGTGCAAGTATTTTATAACATGCCAAATAAATTTCAAAACTTATAAAGGTTTCGTTTTCGCCATTTAACAACGGAATTTTGAAAAAAGCTTGAGCTCAATACTTGCAAAATTTTATATGAAGTCTTCTAAAATTTGTATTAGAAGTTACGGAGCTTTTAAAAATAAAACGATTTCAGTTAAAATAGCTCCTAGCTCTTACTCTATCCGATGGTTTTTACACCAATGTCGTGAGTTGAAAAAGCTTTTTGCAGCTACAATTTGCGTTTTAGTATTCAATAGTTTTTGTGCACGATTTATCATGGGTGATTAGGGTAGGCTAGCTAAGATTCGCGATTGAGATATACGTTATGCTTGTTAACTTTTTTATGGATGGGTAGGAAATATATTTCGTTTGACGTCTTTTAATTTAATTGGGCTCACAATAGTAGATAATTACAGCAAGTGTATAAAAGAAACCATTTTATCCGAAACATTCCGCCCGAGCCGCAGGCGAGGGTAGATATTCAAGTCGAGAATTAAATGCCTTGTTTTATAAGCGAGTTATACACTCTGCTTTCCACTTCGATTTGGAGGAAATGAAACCGTGATATGTTATCTTATTTTATTTAAATACTGCTAATAAAAGACGAAAGCTTCTTTCCTGCTTTTTTTACTTTCTACCTGAAGCATTAGGTTCGGTCGGAGACCATAGGCTTTTGTGCACTAGAGCATACAATTATTTTTTGTGTCACCTACAGCACTACACCCAGCATAAATAAGAAAAACTTTACGAGCATGAAAAGTGTATTTATGTATTCTTGTGCAGCTTTAACCCACGGCTTTGTCTAAACTTTTCATCCCCTTCAGCTGGGTATCGACATTGCGAGGATGCTCGCGAGGCTGCTCATCAAATGCTCACTGCGTTCAGTCGCGCTTGCGATGTGCTCAAGTTCCGTCTACACAGTTAACACGAGCCACGCCGAGCCTGTGAAGCGTCAGTATACGTTTGAATAATCTCACTAGATTGTGAAGATTTCTGTTTCCATATCGCGAGCGCGTGCGGCAGTACGAGTACGCATGCGTCCCTTCGTCACGGCACTTTACCGAAACCGCGCTGGATCGCGCTAGGCATTCTCGCGCTCAGCGTCGATCACGTTGCCTCGCGAGGCAAAAGCTTTTCCAAATCACGAGGCTTGCCTCGCGAGCAGCTTTGCAATGCCGATATCCAGCATTAGGGTTTATTTAAAAAAAAAACACTTATTTCATAATTCATCGAAACAAAAATCGAATTTAAATAAAAAAAAAACTATGAAAATTAAATTGCTGCGTCAATCAAATTACGCGATATCGTCTCGAAGGGCTAATGATAATTATACGGTAAGTCTATCTTTTCAAACAAAGAAAATATGTCTTTCCTTCTTTTATCATCCTAATTTGTTCAGAAACCACGGAGATTAAGGGAATATGTGTGTCCCTGGTGTGTTCAAGTCAAGAGTGAATAGGTATCTACCAGGCAAGCGTGCTACACCTTCAACCACATCATCGCTTTCCATCAGGTGAGATCGTGGTCAAACGATTGCAAAAACAGTAAAAAAAAAAAGAATTAGAAACTTCCTTTAGGATATAATATAACTTGCAGGTTTTGCTAGTGAGTGCAGCCGTCGCGTTACTAAAACCAAGATGGCTACTGCTTGGCTTGATAAACCTTACAACCTGATATTTTTTTCTGAGAGAGAAAAGATTTGAAGAAATAATGATCAAATATTTTACCTAACAAAACACAAAGCGACTAATTAGAATTCCATTAAATTCAAATTAGTCCTCTAAATATAAATAGTTGGTGATAGAATTCTAAACCAGTTTCGTTTAATGAAAGATCAAAGGCGGTTTTTTATTGACCTACTAAAGCACCGATATTGGGCGGCGTTCATTCTGATCGTTGTGGTACCTATACACTAAATTGACTTTAAGAGTAACTCACGGTTAACTCACGGATTTCAATATCGTAACGAAAAGGGTTGGCACTTAACAAATATTTGATGCCTTTCCTTAGGAGCACTTATGATTTTTATTAAAAAGCTTTTCTAATTGTAATTTCATAACAAAACACAATAAAATGTAATTGGCTGTTTGTAAAAGATCTGCTGATTTCGATTTGATATCAAATCAGTTTACTGAAAGCCACAATACAAACATTATATAGTATATAAGGATTAAAACGTATAAATCAAATAAACAAAAAACCTTAAAATCTACATAACAAACAGCTACCAGCTAGACAATATTCTCAAAATGCTGTCAGAATTTCTACATTGAATGTGAATACTACGAATTTGGTCTATTGTTGCTTCGAGACGTCGCGACAGGTCTTTCTATTATATTTACCTACTACTAGCTTTCGCCCGCGACTTCGTCCGAACGGACTACAGTTTATCGCGAAAAAAATATCCTATGTTCTTCTAGGATATTAAAAACCAATGCAAAATTATAGCACCAACGCTCCTGATGCTTTTTGACAGACTTGTTATTATTTCATTTCCATGGCAACCGTTCCTTATAGCGAGTAATCGTCATTTTCCAGTTTTCACGTGGAAACTTACCATTTACTGGCATTAAAAGTATCCTATGTCAGTCTCTATATTGTACAGTATAACGTTTCATCAAAATTGGATCAGCCGTTTTGGTGTGAAAGCTCCCCAAACAAACAGACAATGTTTCACTTTTATGTATTTGTGTGGATTGGCTCCTGGGCCCCAACGTCCAGTATATCGCTCGACCTAAAAGGCTATAACATATTCTTACCTGCTATAATCGCGATCTCGAAGTTACTATGTTTGCGCCTTTTTGAGGCTTTCCACTGATTCAACCGGTGCATTGTGCCAGCCTTGTTTTGAGTTGTAGAAAGATGTAACGGCGCAAGGGCTTCGTATTTATCCTTCTTTGGCAATTGTCATATTTTGTTTTATAAGGCAGTACACTTTTATAAGTAAATTTTATTTTATAAGTAACTAGTGTACTGGCACCACGTAGATCTAGTTCAATCCGACTAAGCCTTGATTCTTTTTGAAGTGCATTCGTACAAGTGGCAGATAAACGTTTTTACGATCGACGAGAATAGGACGGTATGTTTTGTGGCTTTCGAATGTTCGCCGTTAAACAGCGGTGCCCTATTTTTGTGTGATGTTAGATGGCAAAGTCAGTAATAAATGTTTTTAGAAACACCTGAATATATGAAAATCTTAACTCATTTGGGCTAGCAATAATGAGGCTGATTATATATGTGACCTTACATCTTAACATGAAATACATAATTGTGAAACCAAACTGCAGGTCTACTTATAAAAAAAGGATCATCTTAATAGGTTCAGAAAACATTAGTCGAATTGAAAATCTCCTTATTTTTTTAAGTTGTTTAATAAAGAGATCTTGATCCTAAATTAGGCTTCCCTGATTTAGAACTAAAGTATTAAGTTGACGAGCACTATTCAGCTAGGAAAGCGTAGCGCCGCCGCCCGCGCCGCGGCAGCGCTCCACGCGCCCGGTTAGGTGGAGTGATGACTTGCGAAAAAACTGGATGAGTAGAGCCGAAGATCGGACTCTGTGGCTTACACTAGGAGAGGCTTAGAGCTGTGAACTAGTATAGGCTGATGATGATGATGATGATTCAGCTAGGAAGGACTCAGTCCACAACTTTTTTCTTTAAAGTTCTGTGTAGAACGTCAGATTTTGTTGGTAATCTTGTTAGAAACCTAGATACTAGTGAAAGTAGCACATTAAAACAATAGGATCGGTGGCGGTCACGTGTCATGTTATCTACTAGTATTTCGCCGTAAAACCCTCTGCTAGCATGTCACTTATCACGTGACTATATCAACCAACCTACTAAAATCTAAACAAGATCCAATTCAATAAATCAAGAACTGAGTGTTGATGTCGTTGTCTGCTTAACCCACATTCTGGCGCTCAATGTCATTGGTTATGCTGTGTTACGCAACTATGCGCGTGCGCATAGTAACGTGCGAATATTGTTTCATTGGTGAGAATAAATCGTAAATTGGTGCTATCATCGTTACAATTGAGTCGTGCTTCAATAAAATTATCCATTGGTTATATGTACTTTTAAAAAGTGAAAATGTTTGTATGTTTGTTTAGGTCAAATCACGCAAGCTGAATTAGAACCGTTTCCTCTTATCTTACGAAGTTGAATTTTTACATGTTGGTTCAGTTCCGATGACAATGCATTTTTATGGTAAGTATGATCTAAATCGACATCCAGGATTAGCTCCAGATAAAGGAACGGTTAACAGCACAGATACAAAAATGTTGTATCCGCAATTTCTAAGTTTCACCGTGACATGGCTAATGAAAAAAAGCTTATTTTTAAATGTTTTTATTTACTTAGTAATATTACCGAGTAACGAGATGATCTGGCTGAACCACTATAATTTGAAGAAGGAATTATGGAGGTTCCCACAATCCTTAAAAACTATCGAGAAAAATACTCAATTTTCTGACTTACATAAATAAATAAGACTTACTAATATTATCATATGAACTAGCTAACTGGTAGACTAAATTTGAAGAAATGTATTACATTGTACTTTATAGGTACTTTTGGTCCTGGAATAACACGTATGGGCTACTTTAAAATTAAATAACCACACGGGCAAAGCCGCGGGCACAGCTAGTAATCCATGAAAAAATATCGGAAAAATACTCAAATACATACTAATATATAAAAGTGAAACGTTGTCTGTTTGTTTGTTTGTTTGTTTGGGGGGCTTTCACGCAATAACGGCTGGAAGGATTTTGATGAAATTTAGAATGCAGATAGTTTATACCCTGGAATAAAACATAGGACACTTTTTATCCTGGAAAGTTGTTTCCACGGGAAAACTGGAAAATGTAGATTACTCACTGTAAGAAACGGTTGCCACCACAGAATGGTCTGTGGTTGCCATGGAAACGGAATAACAAGTTTGTCAAAAAACATCATGACCATTGGTGTTATACCTACTTTTGCATTGATTTAAATATCCTAGAAGAAAACTGGATCCTTTTATTCGCGATAAAAAGTAGTCCGCGTGGACGAAGTCACGGGCGGGAAAACTAGTTCCTAAATAAAATACTAAACAATATTATCATCTGAACTAGCTAACTGATCAAAGAACTGGTTAAACTCAAATCAAATGTTATAAAAATGATTATTGGTTTGTTGGGCAAATTCAATGTTGGCTAGTTACGCCATGTGGCGTTACTGTATTCATTTCCATATTATCGTACGTGATTCAATAACCATAGCACGAGCATTGCGAGTTTTTCTATAACGGAGTCAAAACTACTCCCTCCCACTTCTAAAGATCCAACCAATCAGCAAACGGAAAATCCGTTTGCTGACTTTCCCTCAAACAATTATCTTCTTGTGTTTGTAAATAACAGTAACCTACATTCGACTATAGACTTGCAAATTTCAATGTCAGCTGACATCAATTACGTCAAGTTACGGCAGGTGACGTAACTGCGCAGGCGCATGTTGCACGAACTTTCTTGCGCGTGCAACGGTTGCAGACATTACTTTCGATACTTCATTTGCATGTAACTTTTGTATTGCTTTTAGAATCACTTTTTTAAAAGCTTTTATTTCTTCACTTGTTATGGTATGTATGTATGTGTTTCTGTATGTCCTGGAATCTTGCAATTCAAATTTCGACCACTTCCCGACTAGCTATCCGGCTGAAACTTTCAGGGTAGGTCACAAACCGACGACAAAGAATAAAAAAAAACTACTCGTTTGAATACTCTTTTATTATCACCATCATCATCACCATCAGCTAAAAGGCCTTCCTCAAAGATGCCACCAAGATCGAGAGATTGCTGTTTGCATCCAGCGGATCCCCGAAACTCTTTGGTTCACATCATAGTCCTACGCTCCATCTTCCAGTCCGAATCGCATCATCATCATCAGCTCATTACGTACCCAATGCTGGGATTCAAACCTTCTCTCAGAAGAAGACTTTATCGATATTCTACACTCTCATACCCACATTTTCGTTTATTTCAGTTTGTTCAAAATTTACACAAGAAAGAAGCAACCTACAACAGTTAACATTACAAAATGTTAACTGTTATTCGTTACGTCAGATAAAGAACCATGTTGAACTTGTATGCCATCATGCGTATTTCTCTTACAGACGGCACTTTCACTGATCACTACTTCAAAGTTGTATTAATATGCTGGAAATGGCATTAAGGTAAACAAAAATTACAGAGATAAAATATTTTAAATCATCGTTAAATTTTAACTCCGCAAACAAAAATTGCAAAATTTGCAAACAAAAATTGCAGAGATAAAATATTTTAAATAGATCTAGTTAAAGAAATGAAAATGAAAATACTATTGGTATTGATAAAATTAATTTATTGTTAAAATAATAGTTAGGAAATAGTATATTGTACCATCAGTCAATAACATCATTCTATTATAAAAATTATAATAGAGGATAATTAAACATTTATTTTGTATATCTACGCATCATGACTATAGAACTGAATGGTAAAACATATTATTATATTATTTTACTTCATTGTTTGTATGTCGAGCCGAGCCAAGCATGATAAACGGCGCGCCGCGAGCCCAGCCTGACTCGTTTCGCGTTATAACGCGTCGTCTATCTGCACCTTTATAATAATCAATTAACGACACACATGAACTTTAAACTCTACAAATAAATTTAATTGCACGAAAAGATCGCGGCAAAATATGAACAAAATAAGAATATCTTGTTTTAGTAAAAGTAACTCAGACATAGGTATACATTAGACACAAATTTTACCACCACGTATTTTTTTATTACAATAATCAATTGACGACAAAAACCGCAACTCTTTAAATAATAAACAAAAAACACAAAAAACACGAAAGCTCGAAAAGGTCAGAGCAAAATATGTCACTTCCAGCTGTTTTATTTTCTTAAGAGATCCAAACTGGCCCGGCAAGTGGCTTGCGGCAAACAAGGCTTGGGGTCAAGAGAAATGTGTCAAACGGCCCGTTGACCAACTATGGCGACCGTGTGTTAATTGTTAATGTGTGAGCGTCTACATATGAAGGTGTGTGAATGTACCGCAACAAGCTGCTCTAGTAATGTCCATGTGTGAGTAACGCTTAGCAGTGACGTAGTAATCCGTAGGATTAGGTAATAGTTTGTGGTGACCGCGACAACACAGAATAAATAATATTACGGCAATGACCATGTGTGAGAGTAAGGCCGAGATAAATAATTGTCAGTACTGTCAACTGTCAATAATTGTCAACTGCCGCGGCCAAATCAAGTCGGCATGCCGACTTGATTTGGCCGCGGCAGTTTGGCTAAGACTCGTCGGGAAATTTAAACCGATCTCATTGTTTTTTTTTATGGATTACTTTGGTATTATTCTTCGTATCAAAGTCCAAACTACTCTTGAAACAAGCTGCTTGTGCGGCTAGTCCTGTCTAGTTTATTTATAGCAGTATTGTGTTATTATATTTTTATCCCATTATTCCTTAGGTACTGTTTTAGCACATCTCATTAGCACTAATAAACTTGACAATGTAATATATATTTTAAGCTTTTATTCTGTAACTCTTATTTTTCCTGAGATAAAAGTATCCTGATCCTGAATGTTATTCCAATACTTCAAGTACTTATAAAGTACAATAATACCAAATTTCGTTCAGCCGTAAATAGTTTTTATCGATTGCTCGGCTTCTACTCATCGGATTAAGATACGAAGTACACCAGTTTTTAAACCCTAAGCTATCCATCAGTTGAAACTGCATCGCAATCGGTCCAGTAGTTTTTAACTCTTTTCGCGCATCAAGTAAAAACTATGGGATCGTTTGCGTTATGTCGGATAGCTTTAACCTAGAGAAATGACAACGCGGGCACAGCTAGTTTAAAAATAAAACCGAAATTCTAGAAATCATTACGTTCTATATTTAACACAATATTAATGTACTAGCTGATGCCCGGATTCACACGCGTGGTCATTTCTCTAGGTTAAAAGTACTCTTTGTGCTATTCTATGACCTAAAATACCAATATAACAACATTTGATCAAAATTCCTTCAGCCTTCAAAAATATTTGTATCGATTGCTCGGCTTTTACTCATCCAATTGAGATACCAAGCACTGAGTTTTTAATTCAAACTCTAAGCTATCCAACAGTGAAAACTGCATCGCAATCTGTCCAGTAGTTTTTACGTGATGCGCGAACAAACATACGGACAAACAAACAAACAGACAGATACGATTTTTTTAAATGTTCTATTCTTGTTCAGTAGCTTATTTTAAGTACCCTAGACCTTTTTTTTTTAAATTATCTTTGTACAGACTATTTCGTTCCTATTGCTTTATTATAAGTAATAGATTATGTAATAGTTATTATGTGAACTGAATGGGCCATAAAAGTGAGCCACAGGCGTCATACTCAACAGACCGTTGTTATCGATCTGGTCCAAATGCAAACGTATATGTAATAGGTAGGTATTTATATAAAAAGTAGGCATTTATAAATCAACATGAATCCGACGTAATGCCATTTTTAATTTCATTAAAAACTAGGCGACCGTGTGGCGTGCGACTTTGGAACGTGGCGTAAGGGTTGGGAGACGGGCGGTTTTTTTTAAATACCACTGCAGGAATTATTATCGAAATACGATTACGCAATGATTGTTTGTAGTGATTTTATTAGATGGTTTGTTCCTCCTCCAAATCACAAAACAATTCGCATCTACTTTCTTTCGAACAGCCATGTATTGGAAAACACTACCAGCACCCTTATTTCCCTATAACTATATTCAATATATGTCTATCTATCCTTACTTACAATAAAGCGGTTAGTAACAAAAAAACTGTACAGTGAGATAATAAAAAAAATGGTCTAGGGGACTTAAAATAAGCAACTGGACAAGAATGTATATATTTTTTAAATGGTGTCTATCAGTCTATACGCACTTTACGTGAAAACTATCGGACCGTTTACGATGCGGTGTTCACTGTTGGATAGCTTAGGATTTGACTAAAAAAACTGGTGTACTCGGACTTGGTATATATAGTCTTCTACTCATCGGATTGATATACCAAGTCCGAGCACACCAGTTTTTTTAGTCAAATCCTTAGCTATCCAAAAGTGAACACCGCATCATCCGAGCAATCGATAACAACCCATTTGACGTCCGAACGAAGTATGATATTGGTACTTTTGGTTCTGGAATAACTCATGGATGATGTCCTAGAAAAATAACCACGCGGGTAAAGCCGCGGGCACAGCTAGTATAACTATATAAAAATAAGTCTATCAAGCGGGGAAATGCTCTTTAGAGCGGAACGTATTTCTCTCAAACTACTTTTTACTCAATCCATGACAATACCAAAAACAAAACACACGCACTACTCAAAAAGTATAAAAAATAACAAATATATACAAAAAAGGCCGCAATAAAATCACATACTATGTAACGACACACCGCGAAGAGTATCGCCAGCTTTCGCTTAATCGTGTTGTACACGTCCTTTTTTATATCTTTCTGCACCCTGAAGTTGTTCCCGCATTTCTTTTATATTTCCTGCGATAAAATTAACCCATAATTTTTTTTTCTTGTCGCTACACAGTAATATCACCATTGTTCACCTAAAACGTAAGCAGAAAGCACCTCATTACTGCTCATCATAAAAACAGTGCGGTAAGTAAGTATGGAAATCCATTATTGGACAGTTCTTTTTTTCAAATAAAATTGTTGCGGTATGTAAGTATTGAAATCCATTACTTCACAGTTTTTTTTTTGTTTTTATTTGTATCCCGGTTCTGTTTTTAATTTTTACGCTTAGCAGAGACCACAGACAAAAAAATATAGTTCATATGGAATGAATGCATTTGTCCAATAGAGATTTAAAAATAGAATGTACTATTTTTTGATGTCACTGAAAATCATACTGCTCACATTTAGTTGGATAATAATAATAGTTTGTGGTAAAAAAAAGCAGATTACAAACTCTTGCTCAAGTAAATTCTTGATGCACTCGTGTTTTTAGAGCCCTCGCTCGTATCTAACACGCGGAGCAATAAGTCACTTTCCGCTCGATGCAGTAATCTACTATTCCGTGGGGAAAATAATTTAGTAGGTATTTCACACTAAAGAATCCAGTGTATACTATACATATATACTACGCCTGCAAAGAAAACTATACAATCGGACTATCAGCCACTTTGACTTGAAAGCCACACAACTAACAAACGTTCAACGCGAGAGCTATAAATGGTTGGTCTAACCAGAAAATAATTATTATCGTACAAGCAAAGACCACAATAATGTAGTGCATTTCTATGGTCCCTGGCCACAAAGTATATTGATAATGTCTGCTGCAAATACTTGCCCTTTTAACCGCACCTCTAACTATTTACACTTGCACATTTAATATCACTACTTCCTTTCCGTTAGCACTATTTGCATTGACGTAGTAAATGTAAGTGCTTTCCTTAATTATCGTCGCTTATCGTCTATAAATTGAAGGAAAAATATTATCAAGTCAAACACGTTCAGGTTTTGCATCACGAAACATCTGTCCGTTTTTGTTTGCACGACTGGTAGTGAGAGTGACGGCTTCGTAGTGAACAAGTTTTTCGAATCGGTCAGTGGTCCAGGTAGTTTTAAATTAACTTAAATTATTTTCGTTGAGGTTGATATGGACATACGCATAAGAAAGCTATTGCACAACAATTTTCAAACCGCCAGTTGTCGCTTCTGTTACAAAATAGACACTTTGGGAAAAAAATATTGACGTTAAAAACAGCCATAAATGTTTTGTGGACCGCGGTGTATAATTGTTGTAATTATAAATTTATATAACCCCCACAAACCCCCATTATATCTAAGAACCATCTCGACTACCATCACGCAAAAAGGGCCGACATACGGCCTAATTGCGGAAAATAGCCCGCGCATCAAGTATCATGTAAGTACCATCTCGACTATCCATTCGTTTGGGAGCTACGACTTCCCCCCCCCCCCCCCCTTATAGCTAAGAACCTCAGCTTTCAAACAGAAAACCCGCATCAAAATTGGTCAATTCGTTTGGGAGCTACGATGCCATAGACACACAGACACACTCACACACACTAAACTTATAACACCCCTCTATTTTCGCGTTTGGGAGTTAAAAAACGTAATAGAATAGGTATAATTACATGTTACGATGACACATTGTTTTGAAGCGTAAAAAGCCTTGCGTGCTGGAATTTGCTCTTCAAGCACAAACTATGTAACTTGATAAAATGGTTATATCTCCAAGCCTGCTTTGCAGAACAATTTACTAAGTTGCTGTACAGTAAGAAACAACTTGAATGTCACTTGTTTGGTTCCTATTGGATTTTATTTCTTTGCTTTGATTTACGTCGCTTGCCTTGGAAAAGTGAGCTATGCTGTGTTAAAAATAAGAATAAATTATGTAAATCATGTTAATAATAGATTGATTACTTTTTTAATTTATTTTTATGTAATTATCTAGTACATTGCTTTTTTACAATCATAAGCACCAAACGACATTGATTAAAGAACAATTCTAAAAAGAACTTATTACGTCACAAAATTTCTGAAAATGTTAACAATCTGTTCTAACAATAATTCTATTGCCTGATTTGTTACATTTTCAAAAAAACTGGCACTGAAATCAGGTCAAAAATAACATTTTTTTTCAACTTACGTTAATTCTCCTTATGTCATTACCCGCAAGCCACAGTGCAAGTAATCCAGCAGACTATCTCCCAAGATGTGTCGCTATAGCACCGACGAAGAGTGCTATTGCCGTGACCCACATATATAACCTCTCAAGTAATAAACTCGTTAAACATCTTATGTGCTCTTTAAAGAAACTCTCCGTCTTTTTGCAGGTTTTAAGGAAAAAATGTGTCAGAAAAGCGAGTAAATAGAATCATGAGTATGATGACGCCCTTATCATATACCTGCGCCTCCGGACTTAATTAGTTAGAAAAAAAACGTTAAACATTTTATTTTTTAAGTATATAACCGCAGGGTAACGGCCTCAATACTTTAAGTTGAAATTACTAACGAATCGAATAACTTTAAATTGAGACTTTTATAACTTTAAGTTGAGACTAACCTTGTCGATATTAACGGTGTGAAGCTTTAATGTACCACTTGACACTTATTAAGCACTCAAATGGGCACATGTCGCGGCGCACACTTTCATTCATACAACAACAGATAAAGTTGTTTACGACATGGTGAAGCTTATTTGATGAAACAGTTATTCAAAGGTCAAAAAGATACAAACACGAAACATCTCAATAACACGCAGGCGTGATTTTAAAGTACTACTATGAATAGATTAAATTCGATTAAACTACTATAAAGAAAAAGTATTACTATAAAAATAATTCTCAACAATAAGTTACCAATTGGTTAGAACGTTTTACAACTTTACTAAACTAAATAGACAATAACATCGCAACTCAGAATCTTGAGTGAGAATTATTATTGCTAGCCAAAACTTAAATACTTTATAGACACAAAAAAAATGGCAGAAGATAAGACACGCTTTGTAAATAAATTTGATTGTACCATAAAGAATGGAAAATTTCAAACACTATCGCCAACCATGATTTCTTTCTACTGATTAATGAAGAGATAAAATCTAAGCATTTAGCATCTTTCTAACGGGCAAAAGTTTGACGAAAACACGAAGTTGACACTAACATATTTTTGCTTACTTCGGTTATGGCCTGATATATCTTCACCTTATATATTAAGCCTATATTAACTTTCTGTCCATTAAGATGTTTTATCTATATCTTCATAACAGAGTGAAATCGATCTTTTATGATTACTATTTTAATTCTTCTTTATTATTTTTGATGGTTCATACTTGCAATTGCAACGCTTCTTACGTATACACATATTTTTTTAATGCTACTGATTCAGGGTGTATTCGTTCTCTTGTTCTTTGCCTAATGTTTTCAACTAAACTTCCGCCTATTTTTGTTTCTTATTCAGCTAATTACCTCACTTTATTTCACCTGCATCCAGGAAAGTGCTATCCTAGCCTTTTGGCTCTGTACATCACCACTTTAGTTAAATTTTATCTTATTATTTTGTTAATTCTTAAGGACTATTTTTTTCATAGAAATTTAATAATAATAATAAACACTTTATTGCACCAGAATTAAGGGAAAAAAATAAACAAGTTTTTTTTTTTAATCAGGCACAGTGTGTCTTTCCTCTAAAAGCGATCTCTTCCAGGCAACCTTTGGATGGACAGAAATTACTAATTAAAAAAGGACGGTGGAGCAAAACAATACAATAAATAATGCAAAAAAAAGACTATACCTACATATTCAATAAACTACATAAACCATACTTACTTATATAAGATAAATACAATTACAATACAAATTTTAATATAGTTATTCATAATCATATCATGCTGGTATTTGTAAGCTTGATAGTTTAAAGGTTTAACATAGGTATTAAAATAAAATAAATAAATAAAATAAATATATTCGGGACATTTCCACACCAATTACCTAGCCCCAAACTACCCAGGATACCCTGTGCTATGGGCACTAGATAACGGATAAACATACATAGATAAGAATATTACATCCACGACTCGGAAACAAACATTTCTGCTCATCACACAAATGATTGCACCTTGCAGGATTCGAACCCGCGACCGTACGATTTCGTACCTAGGATCTCTAGCCACGAGACCGACCAGTCGTAACATAACATAAAAAACATTAAATATTTTCACTCAAACGAAATTAAAGGAAATAATACAATTTTAGCTCCGTATATTGACAAATGATTTAGGTATACCTAATACGATCAGTCTTTCACTGGAAAACAAAAACAATTTAATCTTTGACAGAGGTCGTTAAACAGGATTGCCAAACTTGTCTTTGCAACAAAAATGCCTTTACTGTCAAAGAGGATCATCGCTCTCTTTGTGTAAACTTGAACAAGCGAGGTAAAACCAGGCTATAGTTGAGACGACCTTTTAGTTTTTTTATTCATTTTGCTTGAGGACGAGACGGGTTCAATCCAAGGTGACAGATGTTCACTTCGTTGAAATCTAATCGATGTTTAAGTGCATCCAATTCTATAACATGAAAAGATCGATAACAAGAATTTGCAATATAACAACTTGGTCTATTCATTCTGTGAATGACAGTTATTGAAAGCATGTTGCTTTTATATATAAATTATGTTTCATAACTATTTAGATTTTAGTTGAAATAAACTTGAATGAAAACTACGTAATTTATTTAAGGCCCGGTTCTAGCACTTTTAGCAATTTTTGATCATTTTTGAACGTCTGTATCTTGTTTTATAAATAACCCACTGTGTTTTATAAACACCCACATATCATTTCAGAACCAAAAGTACCAATTTCATCAATCAATCGATAAAAAAACATTTGACTTCTGCACGAAAGAAGTCAAATGTTTTTTTATCGATTGCTAGACTACGATTCTATTCATCGAATTGAGATAACAAGTACACTAGTTTAAAAGCCAATCCCTAAACTATCCAACAGCCAACAGTGAAAACCGCAACGCAATCGGTGTCTGTCTGTTTGTCTGTTCACGCATCACGTAAAAACTACTGGACCGATTGCAATGCAGTTTTTACTGTTGCATAGCTTAGGTTTTGACTTAAAATCTGGTGTACTTGATACAAAACTATTTGATGGCTTTAAGTTGAAATTTTGTATTTAATACTTTATAGGTAGGTTTTTTGGTGGTGTCCCGGAAAAATAAACACGCGGGCAAAGCTGTGGGATCAGCTAGTGGTTAATAAAGTAATCTAACACCAGGTGAGATAGTCATAAAACGCTAGTCAGCTATATAAAAACAAAAAATTATATGATCACCGACCGACCACACGCCATTATATAGCTACGATCCCCCCTTCCCCGCATTATACCTTAGAAGCATCTCGATCACATCCGTTTTCAAACAGAAAAAACCGCATTAAAATCAGTTCATTCGTTTGGGAGCTACGATGCCACAGACAGACACACAGATCAAACAGTGATACATACCCTAAACTTATAACACCCTTCTCTTTTGGAGTTCAGGGGCTAAAAAAGACACAAGCACATTTTAAATTGCGTTCCGTGTAATTTTTTTTTCGACTCTCTTTCTTAGCCCAAACATAAATATGTCGCTCGCAATCAATAAAGCAATTGACTCTTCCTGTAATTTCACGGTCCCTAAAAATGTTACGTCTTTTACCAGCATCCCATCGCGTCTTACGTCGTAAAAGTCTCTAGAATGAATCCACTATGACCCCGGTCGACATTAGCCTCGGATGTAATGGCCAATGTCTGTCCTCATATGGAGCACCTGGTTCCAGATTTGGCTCATAATGTATGTATTGACTTGAGGATTTGAATATTTTGAAGAAGTTCGTGTTCAAGGGTAATTCAGTATGATATTTTTAGGGGTTCTACCTCAAAAGGAAAAAAGGAACCCTTATAGGATTACTTTCTTTGTTCCGGCCGTCCGTCTGTCAGTATGTCAGTCTATTCCCAGGAACGCTTGGAGGTATCAAGTTGAAATTAATATCAAATACTCAAGTCTGCAATCTCTTGGAGCTGTGAAAAAAAACTTCTAAGTCAACGCAAAGATACGGCCTTTTATGCCGCATATTTCGACATTTTCGAAACTCGCAACCGGATCAAAACCTCTGGAATAGAGTATGAAGTACTTCCCGTTGACCTAAAATCATGAAATTTGGCAAGAAACAATGTCTTATAGCACAAGTAAACACGACAAAAAAAAAACGACACCTTGATTCCCGTGATTGACGAACTATTTACATACCTACAAACGTGTACAGAACCCTCAGTGCGCGAGTCCGACTTGCACTTGGTTGGTTTATTTTTGTGTATGAAAAATTTCGTTTTTGTAATATGTAGCATTTTTCAATAAATTGTAGCAAAAAAGTATCGTAGCGTAGTGTTCATAGTATCGATATTATGTTTATTTCCGTTCCACAATCTAACAACAAAGACGCCTGACTTTCAACATTGCGGTGTTTTAAATATTTAACTTGAGATAAATATAGAAGTAAATATAGCTAGTTAAATATGGAATTGTTGTATAAAAAGTTCTATTATATATTATCTTGTCTAAGACTCATTTTCAACATTGAAGCTTTTGAAGAACATTGAAGCGTTGTAACACTAGCTGTGCTCGCGTTTTACTGATTAATTATAAATATAGAGTATAGATAGCTATATGTAAACTTTGAAAAGATTTCTTATAACTACATTATAATAGACGGTATTTCTTGAAGCACTAACGAAGCATCGTAATATATTTCGACAACTAATGAAACGACTGGAGCCAAATCGGATTTATTTAAAGAAATGAATTGTGTAACGCTACCGTTGGAAATGACTGACTTTGAGTAATGGCTGGCGGTCGCGCCTGCTTTCAATGTTCAAAGCTATAATTTGTTCAGACGTTTACCTAGGTAATTACTTTTGGGATAATTTAAAGTCCGTAAACTAAATTATTTCCACATTCCTCGTCTCATGAACCTTTTAACTTCAACCATTCGAAATATACAAATTCAAACTTCAGAAAATGTTAACTTGCAACCCTAAAATTCTCTGAGGCGAGCAGTTATTAAGTACCATGTAACGGTTAATGTACGGACTATACATTTAACAATATTACACGCATACTCTTTAATTCTAGTCGGTCTTAACAGTTTTTTTTCTATTCTGTCAGAATTGTTTTAAAACGGGCTCTTTCAGTATTTAGAAACACAACCTGAGCATCTTTTGAATACAAATTCGGCAATACGCAATTGATTCACCAAATCAAAGGTCAGAATAGTTTCAAGGCACACAACTTTGCTTTTTATAAACTCTATCTTTCACTTAACATATCCTCTAGATTATTTCATCATTTCGAGATTATGATTTCGTCCATCTATATACACCAATTTCTCAGTTGAGCACTGCACGGAGGGTTATGAGGGGTGTGTTTTGGGGGATTATACGCAGAAAGTCAAACACGCAGAAAGTCAAACACGCAGAAAGTCAAACACGCAGAAAGTCAAACACGCAGAAAGTCAAACACGCAGAACGTCAAACACGCAGAACGTCAAACACGCAGAAAGTCAAACGCGCAGAAAGTCAAATACGCAGAAAGTCAATCCACACCAATATATAAAAGTGAAACTTCTGAGCTTCTTTTTTTTTATTTGTAATTTAATGTAAATACTGTAGTCTAATGTTGCAATTGCAACTATTAAAGTAAAATATAAAAAACAAAAAAAAAGGAACATTAAATTTATATAAATACTAGCTGCGCCCCGCGGTTTCACCCGCGTCCTTCCGGAACCGTGCATTTTTCCGGAATAAAAAGTAGCCTATGTGAAAATCCAGGGTGAAGCTACCTCCGTACCAAATCAAATATACCCTCATACACAAACTTTCGCCTTTATAATATTATTGTGATTAAATATTTGTGCAGTGGTCAGCTCGCATTCAATAATTTTGTTCGCAGTCGGGTTTTTTGTATTTGTTTTAATAATTTTACTTGTATCCTTAACAACCGCTATTCCTTGAGAGAGCTACTCTTTGTCGTTTGCATCTAACTTTTCTTTATCTCAAATTGTATTCAATTTGTCGTATATTATTTGACTTGAGATTTATTTGCCTTTAAAGCTATTGACTTTGCTGTCATAATAACGCAAACTGTCGTGTATGGCTTATCTCCGTGTACGATAATGACCTTGCAGAACCTGTTGCTGTTATGTCCAAGATTCAAAGTTGTATACAAAACTTGGACATCTAATAAATGTAAACTGCTCGAATAGATACTATAAATACTGTCTTGCGAGTGCGTTCGTGTATTATTGTAGTTTCAATCATTGTCATTAAATTTTATACCTCTCTGGATTTGTCAGGTGTCAAATTCTTACAATAAATATTCCTAGACATATGAAACTGTGGTTATTACTGTTCAATTTAATAATGTAAATCATTGTAAATTCTGTGGTGGATAAATTCTGGATGGGAATTTAATGTATACGGACGTTCAAAGCGCTTGCTGTCCCACCTATTTAAAAAGTGTTTTTTATACAATTTTGTTTTATTTAGTCAACTTGTAACATTCTTATAGTTTATTGACTCAATAATATTGAAACACGGATGAACATACAAGAGTTAACATCACCGGTATTACAACTAATAAATGATCGAGCCTCACACAAATACTCATGCTCAGTCACATAAACTAGCCAACCAAACGCGTATTTTTACCCCGACTACGGCAAAGCAAGGGAAGGGTAATAAGTTAACAGTCTATGTATATATGTGTGTACCTATATACGTGGATGTTCTTCCATAGCGTCGCCCTTGCGAGACAAGCGAGGTATCAATCGATACGTATTCATTGCAAGAGTGTCAAAATATATTTTTTACCTGACCATAGTCAGGTTTTAGATTTCTGAACTTATGTCTTGTATATGAATATGAATGCGCAAGATAGAGATTCTAAGTAACATTGCAAAATTGAATTAAATGCGGACATTGTTATCAGTTCCATGCCCATCTTAATTTTGCATATTAACTTAACTGGTAAAGTGAACCTTCTGGATATTTTGTAACTATTAAATGCTGGCTTTGTGAATCTTGTTCCACGTTTAGATAAAATTCTGCTACTGCTTGCAAATGTGCGCTTGGTTTTTATTTTCATTTTCTCAGCTTGTTGAGGGTGGTTAAGCTTTTAATTCTGAATTTTAAATCTTGTTTAAACGGACACAAGAGTGAATTTGTTTTTTTAGGTTTGTTAAAGTGCCACATGAAATATTATAAAAGTACTTGTTAGTTGTACCTGTGTATCTGTGTAACGCTGCTAAATCTCTTACTCGTTCATTATAATTTTTGTTGCCATCAGCTTTGTGAATCTTATTCGTTGGTTATCATCATCAACAGCCGGTATTAGTCCATTGCTGGACACAGGCTCCTTCTAAGGCGCGCCTCAGAGCCCTAACTTCAGCTCTTCTCATCTAATGACTCCCAGCTACCTTGCGTAGATCATCGCTACATCTAGCCGGAGGGCTTACTACACTACATTTGCCGATTCGCGGTCTGCACTCTAGAACTCGTCTGCCCCATCAGCTATCGGCTCTATGACAAATGTTATTCCCACTTCAGCTTGCTTATTTTCTGAGCTGTGTTAGTTACCTTAGTTCTCTGCCAGATCACGTTTGGTTCTCAACATAATAACTATTATAATTAAGTACATTGTATCTTAAATCTATGAGCAAGAAGTGGTTTATAGCTCAATGCAAGCTCTACCTTTGGATGGAAGATAAGAGAAGGTATATAGGGTTTACTCTTGTAATATTGTATTATTAAAGCGTGTCTGTTTATGCTTATCTCTACGTTATTTTTCAATTCGTATACGCATTACCACTTAACACAAGGTGAGATCATCTGCATATCTAGATTAAAAAAATAGCCTTTATCTTCAGTCTTTTCATTTACTACTTTGTTTTTCAAACCCTCTATAACGATGTTCACCTGGCCTTGGAAACACTTAAAATTACCCGTATGAACGGAAATTCAATTGAATCTACACAAAAAATTGTCTGACGTAACCCCCGAGACAAAGCAAATGGAATCGTCGATGTGTGGCGTAAATGGTTATACCTAAATGGTATATCGTGATACCTGACAGTTTACCTCAACATGTTATAGGTATAATCTAGTAGATATAAATAGTAGTATCAGTTTCTGGCAAAAAAGGTTTGTTTCCAACTTTATCATGCTTTATGTGCAGTCAAACGTGAGCTCTATCTACAAATTTTACGATCCATTTTACACTCACACCAATATTATAAATACCCCTCTGTCTGTTTGTTACCTTTTCACGAATAAATGGCTGAACCGATCTTGATGAAATTTGACGAAGAAATAGTGTATATCATCAACATGTTATTTAAATACTTTTTTCGGAAAAAAAAAACACTCTCTAGCAAAGCAGAGCCCAGCATGTAATATGATAAATGTAGAAGTCTGTGTTAAATATGTTAGCTACAACTGCGTTATAGATATTGATGTAATATATTATTGTGTAGGTATTTTTTTCTCATAGTCCACGCGAGCAAAGCCGCAGGACGCTGCTAGTGTAAAGTCATTCTTTGAATCAATAACTCTTTGAATCGCTATAAAAACTATAGGATAAATTTTGATGAAATGTTGGTACTCGTATATGGGACCAGACTGGAAAAAGCCTTTGAAATAAACAAAAGAATCATGCAAATCGGTTTAGAAATCCCGAAGATATGAGTAAACATACACAAAAAAAAACTGGTTAAAATTCTTAAGCAAATTTCTAAACATTTTAACAAAGTATGTTGTTCAGTTTTCAATGGGTATTGAGCACGTAACTTTAATAAATTTCAAAATTACAATGTTTATTTTCAGTAAAAAAATAAACATACTAGCTTTTACAGTCGTCCTCACACCTCAGCCCGATTATTTTCTACCTGTTAATTTCACTATCGAGCCTTTAACTTTATGTGGTTCAATTATAACTACTCGTTTCAATGTTTTTTCTTGTATTTCAGGTAAGTCTGCCCGATAACTCGATTTACCGGAACGAGTTGCGCAGCTGCTTCGCTTAGGAGCTTGTACGTATTTATGAGATTCTAGCGACTGCATCGTGAGTAAAGGACACACTGTTGGTTTGTGCATAATTTCAGATTAAAAAATTAGATAGGAATTTATAGTTAATGTGACAAATGCAGGCATTTAAAAACAACATCTCACGTCGCTGTAGGCGACATTAAGTAAGGAAATTTAACTTTATTTAATAAAAAAAACTGCTATTTAGTAGCAATGTCACGATGAAACTCAGAACGGGCTACCCTTTCATTTGATACCCATATCATAGGAGTTACTATGAAAATTATAAATCGCTATTTTGTGACGTCCGCCATATTGGATTAAGAATGACGTCACATTACTTATTGTATTTCGCTCATAAAGCCCTTTCATTTGATACCCATGTCATATAGGTTACTATGGACATGATAAATCGCCATTTTGTAACGTCCTCCTTATTAGATTAAAAATGGCGGCATTTAAGTAATCGTGCATTGTCACAAGAACCACAACTGTGTGCCAAATTTCAGCCCGATAGCTTCAGTGGAAGTGGGTGAAATATTGATTGTACAATTCCAGGACATACATATATATACATACATACATACAAGTGAAGTTAAATAAAGGCTTTTAAAAAAGCCTTTATTTAAAAGCTCCTCTTGGTATACAATATTTAAGACCGACCGCACACAATATATGTGGGAATAAATACAAACAAATTGTATGTATTCCCACATATATTGTATTGTATTGTATCTTCGATACAATATTTCATAATAAATATGATATTGCTTTGTTATGACAATAATACAATCTCTTTTAGTATTAATTTTTCATTTATCAATTACTATTTTATATTGTGTTTAGTGCCGAGCCTGAAAGTATATTTAATATTGCGTGTTTTTAGGTTATAATTTCAGTAATCAGCTATTTATTACCACACAAAACCTATTACCAAACTCGCTAATACTTTTTATCGTTATTGCCCTGACGATTAATATCATTAATTTCCTTTTCTCAGCTGTAAGTAGCTTTAATGGCAAAGGGTAGAATGGTTTATCTATAGTGTCACGCAAGGGAATTTCAGACATTGTCTAAGGCCGGCAGTACTTAAAAGGGTGGTGCTAAGGGCTTGCTTAAAATTAAGGTATTTGGTGTTTGTATGACGAAATACATTAAGCACAGAAAATATTGAAATGAATTGCTGGTGGAGCTTTGTGTGATAAAACAGTTAAAACAGTCTAAACAAGTAAAATTATTATAAAAATACAAAAAAAAACCCGACTGAGTATTTTTTTATTGAATACGAGCTGAACGCCAGCAAAAATAATCACACTAATATTATAATGGCCAAAGTTTGTATGTAAGTGTGTGTGTGTGTGTGTGTTTGTTACATCTTCACGTTTTTAATTGCTGAACGGATTTAGATGAAATTTGGTATAGAGGTATACCCTGGATTAACACATAAGGTACTTATAATCCCGGAAAATGCACGATTCCTGAGGGACGCGGGCGAAACCGCTGGGTGCAGCTAGTATTGATATAAATTTAATGTTTCTTATTTACTTAGATATTTTACTTTACTTTAATATTTGCAATTGCATGATTAGACTATAGTATTCACATTAAAATGAATAATCTAAAATTGAAATTTTTATAATAAGCTTAAAAGACTATTTCTACTGTTTAGTTATAAGGATTATATATTTTTAAAATGGTATTTTAAAGAGACCTTCATTATGATACTCGATAGATTTTGGTAATTTTTTGTTTCGTCTGAAATACAATATGGTAGCTGTAAGCCGGCATATTTAGTTTTCTTGACAGTTTATATATCCGATAGCACTCTCGTGATCAAGACGAATCCATTGAACCTCATTTATCAAAATCCATCAAGCCGTTGAGGCTGTAGGACACGCTTAAAAACCGTACAAACAAACATACATACAACCTAAACACCCCCCTCCGTTCAGTCAGGTATAAACGGCTAAGACCTGCGTCTTCGTTTCGAGCTTATCTGTCGCTCTTCCTCAGGAGGTTAATGATCACAAAACTGTTGACTATTATAAATATTCTCACAACTTACTCTCTGTTTCAGTAAAGGTCCCTAAAGTTGTGACGTAAACGGCTAAATTCGCATTTCCATGCTTATTCATGAAAGCAGGCTCTATCTACCTCGTATCGCAGACGCAGACATATCTTTCAAAATTACTAACACTGGAACGGTAGATTTTGTTTGCAGAAAAGTTACAACATCCTGTTGAGAGCTAGTGTTATCGCGTCTCTCTGCCTTAGAAATCATAAAATGGCTATTAATGGGCAATCTATGTTAATCAATCGTTAAAGAGGTAGTACTTTGTTAACACGCAATGTTTTTCTTGAGTACCTAAGGAATAGCGCATCATGGGTTTATTAATTTGTGACGAAGTCATCCTTTTTCACCAACATTACAACCTCATTCATAGTTTATCACTGAGCACTGTCCACACACACATATTCCATACTTCCATTCTCAAATCTATGCATCTATTCTATTCAAAACATTCTATACAAATATTCTGTACTATACAAATACATACTACAATACTACAAATAAATAAAATTAAAATGTCTGTTTGTAATGTCAAATAACAGCTTTTTATTAAATGCATATGAAAATATATAGAGTACTTACAACAAAAACCAATTTTCCAAACTTTTGTCTTTCTGTTTTTCTTTTTGTTCCGGTTAATCTCCGATTTTAAAGGGACTTTCACTGGCAGATAGCTGATGTTATAAGGAGTAACGTAGGCTACTTTTATTTTCGAAAAAACGTTAGGGTACCGCGCAAAAAAAAACCCCATGAGCTGTGCCCAAGCTGTGTGCAAGTTTAAAATAATTTTATCGCCCTTGTTTTCTCTGTCATTCATACATTTGATTCATTCGTTGTAAATAACCTACCTAAGATTATTCTTGCAGGAAAAGTACCTCCGAGAGCTTCCTAAATATCCTTAAAATATTGTGTTTATAACTAAAACAAACCGTTTGTAATTTCATAAGTTTATTTGGTAATTAAAGGTCTTTAATGTAAATAAACAAATAAAATTACCAGCCACATCTCCAGTGTTATTATTTGCGTCCAGAAGTTGCAATTTTCTACAAATTACCGGCGTTCATCCACTTGTTACCGGTACCGTCTGTTCCTCAGTTCATGAACATACATAAATTGTGCGCTTGTAGTCCTTGAGCTGACGGGCCGACCTTCGTGGGACCTCCTGTCACAATTTCTTCGTTGTTCTTTAATCATTAGGCCCGTTATGATGAATGTGTTGATATATACGTTAGAACTGCAGTCAATTTTCTTTCATTTGAAAGTTAAGCAAATGCAACTGACAACACTAGGTTATGTACTGAACATTTGTTTCATTAATATGTGGTTAAAGCTTATTTTACACAAAAAAAAACAGATATCAGGTACCTGATTGATTTACGTACTCGGTAAGCGTAGGTCGGTACCCATGCAAAGGACTAAGTCTGGACATACGAACAGGTGCAAGCGTGCAATTTAGTTTATGATTGCACGTTTTATTAAGACTGCTAGGATTTTTCATTTGTTAGGGCAGTGACGCATCAATAGGAAGTTCGTAACTTAATAGGTTAACGGTCATACTGGACTTGTCATACAAATCAATGTATGAGACAAGCAGTCCGTTCTATTGATGCTAAGGGCCATATCACCATCTCTGCTCATAAAATTATTAGAGTGCTACCCGTAAATTGATGTTGATTATATTGCGCCCTTTATAAAAAAATATTATTATTTTTATTTTTTAGATATGTGTAGCAGTGGCAACAGAGCTAGATATAGATGGTAGGCTAGCGGTTTACTATGCGACTTAGAATCCAACGATACCTCTCGGTACAAGGTCCCGCACCAATGACTTTTTTGACCGAGCGAACGCGAAGCTTGACCGATTTAGACGAAACTTGTATACAGGTTCAACGAATTTTTATAATTTTTTAGTCGTCGGATACTTTTGATTGGGGGGGGGGGGGGAATGCAGTATATCGCTCAGATTTAGGTTTCTACCAGCGGAATCAGCCCTTTACATACTAGGTAGGGATTGATGGAGCACCTTGGTTATTAATGTTAGTTTTACAATAAAGTAACTAGATGGCGCTACTGTGCAGCAGAAAAAAGTGCTTGTGTGGTCTACAGTTCACAGAGCCACTAGTCTAAGTTAAGTACGGTTTTCCATCGCTTCGTGCTGGAGGGCACGTTAAGCTCTCGGTCCCGGCTGTTATTGATTAATATGATTAATAGCAGTCGTTAAGCCATGTCAGAGGCCCTTGGGCAGCCTGACAAGCTCTGACACCAGAGGCCGGCACTACCTCATACGACAAGCAAGCAGTGGCAACTTAATACTCTGATGGTCGTTATTTTAAGGGTAAGCGCTTCAAATGCCCATAAAATATTACTGTAGTGCGACCCAAAACAGAACTCCAAAACTAATATCCTATCCTACTTCCTACTTATATCGTAAATGCGAATGTGAGTTTGTTTGTTTGTTACGCTTCCAGATATAGTTTTTATTTTAACCAAAATAACGGAATTGTTAATTTTGCATTGGAATTTGCCACATCGATGTCAAAGCTGGCAAAAAGACAGGCGTAAAAGTGACAGGTGCCAAAGTGACAGAATCAAAGTGACAGGAGTCAAAACGAGAGGATTCAAAGTGACAGGAGTCAAAGCGACAGGTGACAAAGTGTCAGGAGTCAAAGTTGCATGTGTCAAAGTGACAGGAGCCAAAGTGACAGGAGCCAAATTGACAGGTGTCAACGCGATTAACTGTAGTCTGCGCGGTCGAAGTCGTGGGCTAGTAAGAAAAAAACTAGTAGGAAATATAATACTACATCACAACATTCTGTTACCTCGTAGACTTGTCACCGCACATCAAAACCCCGAAGGCAACCTGTTGGTAGCTCAGTACTGCGTCCAACACCCGGCCGGCCGCCTCGCCCAGCAATCAGAGCGGACGGCAATTAGTTTTATGCCGCAATTAAATCCAGAATTAAAGAGGTAACAGATACTTTTCTGCTTCAAGAGGAGTGGAGTTTGATTTAATTGATGATTAAGGTACATGGCTAAATGGAGAGATTAACGTTCCTTTTACTTATTTTTATATTTGTTATTTTATTAATTGCTCAAAGGGCGATTGAGCGTGCCATGCTCGGTATTTTGTTAGTGGATCAAATCCAAAATGTCGAGATCAGCTTTAGGTCAAAAGTCGTGGTCGTAGGGAAACGGATCACAAAGCTGAAGTGGGTGTGGGCAGGGCATTTGCGAGACGAGTTGGCAGATGGATAAGGGCTGTGATGGAATGGTGGCCAAGAGGAGGACGAAGGTTAAGAGGCAGACCACCTGCTCGATGGTCAGACGACGTCATCAAGGCAGTGACGTCAAGACGAGGGCAGTGGAGGGCGCTTTGCGCAGGACAGGAAAGAATGGCGTGCACATGAGGAGGCCTATCCTCAACAGTGAGTAGATGTAGTTTGATATAGATAGATAGATAGCATTAATTTCTTAATATACTGTTAAACCTCTGGAATTACAATTTGAGACGGAATACGGTCCTCAGTATACACACAAATTTACCACCAATAAATCTTATATTGACCGTAATAATAAAATCAAATTTTAATATCTATATCTTTCGTTTTTATAACTTTTAATAAAACTGTAACGGGTCCAATTCTGTACATTGCAGATATTTAGATATATTTTTTGGAGGGTTCTCTATATTCGATCATCATCATCATCATTTGCAGCTTATTCCGCCCACTGCAGGGCATAAGCCTCCTCCCTCTTACGCCATTCATCTCTGGTTTGAGCCAATCTGGTCCAGATCTTACCGGTGTGCTTTTCTATGTCGTCGACCCATCATAGGGTCGGTCTTCCTCGGCTACGCTTATTATTACTATATTCGATAGTGAAGCCAAAACTGTTTTCTGTTTGTCTGTCTGTCTGTATATTGGTTAGGCATCACGCTGAAACTACTAAATGAATTTAAATGAAACTTGGTATGATTTAAGTTCATACTACGAGGTAGGACATAGGATACTTTTCATCCCGAAAAATTAAAGGGTTCCCGCAGGATAGGGGTTGAAAATTATTTAAAAAAACACATACCACTGAAACTATTAGACGGATTTTGATGCAACTTGACACAGTCATAGTTTATATGATGGGTTAAAATTGAGGATACTTTTTATCGCCAAAAAATAAAGGGTTCCTGCAGGATACGGGTCCAAAGTTATGTTAAGCATGAAGTAATATTTTTTTTCGGAGTATCTCTATATTCGTTTCTGAAGCAATCACTTTTTTTTTTTCATTTTTGTCTTTCTGTCTGTCTGTCTATCTGCCTGTCTGTATCTTGACCGTGCATCACGCCAAAACTACTGAATGAATTCCAATGAGACTTAGTATGATTTGAGTATATACTACGAGGTATGACATTGGATACTTTTCATCCCAATATTTACCATGGTTCCCTTGCAAGTCGGGACGAAAGTCAAAATGTATACATAGTTGTAATTAATGAACGCGTAGTCCGATTTCATTCATTATTTTTTGTTAGAAATGAGGTACCTACTTTTAATATTCTCACGTAAATATTTCAGTCATCGGGTTTGTAGTAAATATTGTAAATTACAGACAGTTCAACCCTCAGTATTATGTCCAAATAACTTGAAACCCGAAATGTACAGGAACGTTTGAACGTACGGCTCATTTTAAGCTATTATTAGGTCGCAAAAATCTGTACCGTCATGTTTTTTTGGGAAGTTGTTAGGATAGATACCAGTAATGTAAAACTAAATTTGCAGATTCGAAAGACCTGTGCTAACGTCGTGGTGCAAGACGAAAAACATCGAAATTTTCGGACCATTTTCAGTCTTTGGCTTATAACTTCTAAAAAGTGCTTCCCACGGAAAAGTTATCAAAAACACTAAAAACAAAACAAAAACAAAATTTTATACAATTTGAGCCCAACCACAGCTCTGCTATTTTTTAAAAAACTTGAGATGCTGTTACTTCAAACAATGGCAATTTTTCATAAAAAGTTGAAATTGTAGTTTTAGCCGACTTCTGAGCAGAATATCGGCCATAATAATCATTCTACGAGGAATAACATGGGAAACGTTGTAGAACAGTTATTTAGCATTAATATAAGTAGAAGTGACTTTGTAGGACCAAAAGTTCCCCTGTAAACTAGCCAAAACAAAAAATTAAGGAAATCGGATTTTTCAGGAAATGTAAATTGTTATTATTATTGCACAGTAATCTATTGAAATGATAATAAACTAATAAATTTGATTTATTTTTAGTGTATCATACCTACATATAACCTGTTTTTTTTTAATCGTGTGTGTCTGTTTATCTGCGTCTGTTTGTTAGTTCGCGCATAACGTAAAAACCACTACACTGATTGTAATGCGATTTTCACTGATGGATAGCTTAGGGTATTTGACTTAAAAACTAGTGTACTTGGTATCTCAAGATAATGTGTAGAAGCCAAGCAATCGATAAAAAACTATTTGACGGCTAATTTTGATTAAATGTTGGTATATTAATATTTTAGGTTCTGGAATAGCACATAGAGTACTTTTAACCTCGAGAAATGAACACGCGTGCGAAGCGGCGGGCACAGCTAGTCGTCAATAATTTTCTTCAATTTCACTGTCAGTAATAATATTTATTATTGTGTGTACCACCGGCAATAATAATCTGAAAGGAAATCAAATGACAATCAAGCCAAGATTTCAGTGGACAACAAGTTAGCGCTAGAAGACCTATAAGAACTAGTATTATGAGACGGTAAACCGAAAAATAGATAACGAAATATAATAAGTATAATAGATCTAAGAAAATTGAATATTGACAAAATAATGAAAGAGGTGTGCAAGAACTTGTCATTTTAAGTTTTGCTCTTTGTCCGTCTTCTCTAGAAGAGACACATTGAATGTCTAACTACGTCAATTAACGCTAATCAACAAATTTAATGCTTCATTTAATGCGTGAGAAAGAGGGTAGACTATTTTGTGTGATCTTAAATACTTATCCATCCACCCGCAGTTACTTCAGTTATCCGTGATCATGGCGCTTGCAACAGTGCCGAAATATCGGGAACTCAGTAGATAAATGTCCATGGTGAATATCCCGTATATTTTTTTTATAATTCTAGTGTTGATTAGCGTTAATTGACGATTGTGAGTGCGGCAGTAAGGATAAATCATTAAGAAGAAACATTAATTGAATGTATAAACTAGTCGTTACTCAAGAATTAATAAACACAATACCAATATTATCTTATACACACAATTTGAATTAATATTTGTACAATCTGAATTCATCAAAAGTTTTGAATCAAAATCCAATTCGTCATACGCAGTTCATTTGGACCCGTTTAAAAAAAAGTAAAAATCGAATCAAAATGCTCACTGTGAACATTTTTTGTTCACAGTGCGGCAGAACATGTTATATTTGTTGGTTCATTAGTTGTTGTGCAACAAAAACTACTCGTTATAGGTATTTTTTCTGGTATACCCGATTGGATAATTGATTTAGGGTCAAAAGCCTCGGCTTCAGTTGAATTGTTTTATTTTAAAGTGAATATTTTAAACACGCTTAATTATTAGTCGTAAGTTATTAATTTTAGTTGATGATTTATAGTTTTGTAATAAAATAAAACCAACGTAAGTTTTTAATGATTATTATTATTAGATGGGCATAAATGAAAGTCGTACCAAAGTTGAAGATGTAGGTATGCGAATTGCCAGGCTAAAGTGGAGATGGGCAGGACATTTGGCAAGATGGAAGGAAAACAGATGGACAAATGCAGTCACCGAATGGTATCCGAGAGATGGGCTGAGATCTCGAGGCAGACCACCAGCCCGATGTTCAAACGATATTGTGAGGTACGCTGGAGGCCAATGGGTGAGGCTAGCACAGGACCGGAAAGACTGGCGTGAACGAGAAGAGGCCTATACTCAGCAGTGGGTGGATGCGGGCTGATAAGATAGATAGAGAAATAAAAAATAAAGAAGTTTTTGTACCTTTTTATTTTGTTAAACAAGTATAGCTGTTTAAAAAAACAGCTTTGCAAGATGAGCCATGCAAAGTGTATATAAGTAATAGTTAGGTAGATGAACTTCAAACTTAGTATTTAAGATAACTTACGAAAATAATTCTAATAACCACTATTAACTCTAATATTTCAAATTAAGGTATAAAAAACCTTATATACAAACAAATTTTTGGTTAAAGTTTTATTACACAGAAGATAAAATTGTTGAAGCTTAGAAAATACCTTTACTCTAATATTTATTCTGTGCCTTTACTCAGTTTCTAAATCCTGATTTCTTATAAGCCGTAGGCATCTTATAAGTGATTCCAATAGAATTTAAATTCTTATTTGACATTATTCTCGCTGGATTTACGTTTCTTTCGTTACAGGTTAGAGAGCCTAAGACCACCGAACACCAAACATTATTATTACAGAGATAAATTAATGTTAAACTGCAAGTTCTCGTCGTTGTACGCTTATATGATTAATTTATTGAACCCTCTACTCAGAATGTACAAAGTTGTTAAGTCAGAGAACTCAGTTCCGTTTCGCAGCCGACTGCAGAATGCCTGCTTTGAGATTGTCAATCATTACAAGTCTTTTGCCAAAAACCGACCATTTTAAAAGCTTTTATTTATCTTGAAATGTTTGTATGTGTGTATGATTGTTTAGGCACAGAATAAATAATAATACAAGTTTAGGTAAAATCTTGCCATTTGTATTAGACACACTTCCTCGTGTTCTACAGAGTTCAATTATTACATGTTGGTGCAGTTCCGATGATAATGCATTTTTATGGTAAGCATGACCTGAATCGACATCCAGGATTAACTCCAGATAAAGGAAATCTAAAACGGCCAACAGCACCGACAAACAAACAAACAAACAATCCTCTCACAAACACTCACATAATTAAGTACTCTAACCATGGATGCGACCCGTGTCCAGTTTTGACCTCTTAGGAGGCCACAACATTGCAGCCCGTGTGCTTATAAAATGAAATTCTACTGAAATATCTTTGCTAAGACTAGTCATTCCAGCAAAATAGTGAAATTATGTTGTTGTGCTGTGTTGTGTCTATGAAGAACAGCAAAAGGTGGAGTAAAAGATCTGGAATTATCATTTCACAAGTATGTTTTTACTGGCTATTACGAGTATTATCTTAAACATCGAAGTTTCAAGGCAAAAATGTATTACACATTAAGAATACACATTATTAACGACATAAAATAAACTCGTGGTGATAATTAACTGAGGATTTAAAATTTTCATATAAATTACACCAGCGTAAAATGAACACGCTAACTTTGCTTTCCCTCCGTCCATTCTGACTGAGGTCTATGACTCGTAACACATGCATGTATACTCACCCTCCATACTCACAAAACCTCCTCTTATTAATAGTCAAAGCAAATTCATCTCTTCACTGTTTCCGGTACTTATTACTTAAACTTATGTTTATAATCAGAATCACCACAATTTTTGAACCGAGTCACAGCAGCTGTTGCGTACAACTTTTTGTATCTACCCTAATTTGTATGTTTTTTTTTTTACTCTTCTTTCTAGAGCTCTTTGTGCTAAACTGTATGAATCCTTATCAATTTTATATATCACAGTAATATTCCTCATTTAAGGTAGAGCCATATTGTCTCTTACACCTTAATTTTTGACGAGTAGTTTGAGAGCTATGACGATGTTATTGATACCGGTTTTCAATTAATTCTATGCGACCCTTTCTTCGTACATGGTTTTACTCGTAGTTTATTCCGTGGTGTAATAGGGCAGACGTGGTGCGGGTGCGGGTGGGCCGCGCTGCGGGCGTTTGTGGTCAATGTATAGTTTTTTTACAAATTAAGATAAATCCTTAGCTACTCGTGCGAAGCCTGGCGGGTCACTAGTAATTACTAAGACATTATAGTGTGAAGGTATTTTGTAGGGAAACTTTACTTACATCACAGAATTACTATTAGTACAAATTTACACACGTAACTTAATTTGACTGGGTCCTTTAATATTTAAAAATAATTATTCGCCATCTCATACATAATTACGTACATATAACATAATTATGTGTCATATCACAAAAACGTTCATCATCACCATCATCAGCCTGTACTTCTCCACTGCTGGATGTAGGCTTCTCTTAATGCACGCCACTGAGCTCGGTCATCAGCTCTCCTCATTCATTTTCTTCCAGCTGCTTTTCGCAGGTCGTCACTCCACCTGGCCACAGGGCTTCCTACAGTACGTTTGCCTAAACGTGGTCTCCACTCGAGAACTCATCTACCCCAACGGTTAACGGTTCTTCTGGAAATGTGACCAGCCCACTGCCACTTTAGCTTGCTTACCCTTAGAGCTATGTCCGTCACCTTGACAGTCCTGTCCTGTCCTGTATGTGTGTTGTCCTTGGTTTTCCGATATCTTCATTACGAATCTTGTCCTTCAGAGAAACTCCAAGCATATCTCTCTCCATAGCTCCCTGAGCGACCTTAAATTTGTGGACTAGCTTGACCGTGAGTGTCCACGTTTCGGCACCGTAGGTCATGATTGGTAACACGCACTGATTGAAGACTTTTGTCTTCAGGCACTGTGGTATGGACGACGAGAAAACAGAACAAAATGTCAGAACAAGACGAGGAAACAAAAACGTTAAACAATATAAATTATAATTTTCAATTACTCGCTGCAGGGAACGGAATGACATGAACGGTTGCCGTGGAAACGAAATAATAACAAGTCTGTCAAAAAGCACCAGGAGCGTTGGTGCTTTGCATTGTTTTCTTTATATTCTAGATGAACATATTAAGACGTTCTTTTAGAAATAAACTTTAGTCCGCGCGGAAATATTTGCCGAAAATTGGGCTATTTACATTAAACTTAAGTACCTACATGCAATTTTTGTCGATCGCTGTTGCAAATTTAAAGTATCAAGTGTGAGCGAAACCATTTGGTTACTTACAAAATACTTAAACGACGCAACCTCGGTTGGAAACATTGCTGTAATGATGCACAACTTGTCGGGACATACACTAAAATTATGTATAAGTGAGTATAATAGCGACTTCAGCCAATTAAATGTGTACGTCTTACTTTAAACCTTATGCTGCTATGATAAGAGTAATATTAAGAATTAACTCGTAATAATGTTTATTGACGATTCGATGCTGAGAGTAGATTGATGCGTTATTCTTCAGCTAAAAGGATGATATATTGATATATCGCGATATTCGCGACTATTCAAGAATGTATGGTAAACTAGCTGCGCCGTGCGACTTTGTCCGCGTGGTCATTTTTCCCATCAAGATCAGTTCAGCCATTCAGTCTTGAAGAGGTAACAAACACACAGAGAGACAGGGATTCTTTCGCATTTATAATATTAACCTGATTGTGGCAACTCAGAATCCAACGATACCGCGTTCGTTCCTAGGCTCCGCACCAATTAATTTTAAGGGAAGGGTAATTAAGTTGATAGTCTATGTATGTATGTATGTATGTATGTATGTATGTATGTATGTATGTATGTATGTATGTATGTATGTATGTATGTATGTATGTATGTATGTATGTATGTATGTATGTACGTACGTACGTATGTATGTATGTATATATGTGGATGTTCCACCAAAGCGTCGCTCCTATTGGTCCGATTTTAACCAGCGAGTTGTCATTCGATTGCCTGCCGGTATAATGCCATAGTATATTTTTTTTACCTGACTACGACAAGGCAAAGGAAGGGCCTTGTGTTCAAACTAAAAACTTGGTCCGATTGTGAGAAGCGAGGTATCAATCGATTCGTCTTCATCGCAAGAGTGTCATAGGTTATTTATTACCTGACCGTAGTCGGGTTTTAGTTTTTGAACTCATGTCTTGTTTGTTTGTTATTTGTGCTTTTCTATAACTCCGTGTTTCGGAGCCCTCCGAACGTGCCCACGTTAAGCTGTCGGTCCCGGCTGTTAATAGCAGTCATTAAGCCATGTCAGAGGAACTCGGGCGGCCTGACAAACTCTGCCACCAGAGGTCAGCACTACCTCATACGATAACCTAACTAAATGGGATGCATTATAACAACTGATCACTGACCAGATTTAAGTATTTTCAAAACGAAAATCTCGTTCCTATGATTGCTATAATTGGTTTTCTATCGCTCCGTGCTTCGGAGCCCTCCAAACGTGCCCACGTTAAGCAGTCGGTCCCGGCTGTTAATAGCAGTCATTAAGCCATGTCAGAGAAACTCGGGCGGCCTGACAAACTCTGCCACCAGAAGTCAGCACTATCTCATACGACAACCTAACTAAATGGGATCATAATAACAACGAAGCACTTAGCAGATTTAAGTATTTTCGTTCCTATGATTGCTATAATGGTCTGTCCATTATTACTACTTACAAACCGTCTATACTCCGCACTTAGCTCACTGTCATAGTTACTTCTGCCACTAATCTTGGGCGCCGATTTACTGACAATGACTCTAAAAGTACGTCGTTCGCCGTAACATAATTATCGCCCGCACCACGGGCAGCCTTGCCGTAACACGCCACACTAATTTGGCGTGAACGTGCACTTGTACATCAGAACTGAAAACCAAATAAATATGTTGGTCGTATTTTTTATTTGAATATACATGTATATTCAATTGAATTAGCTTTTATGATTTATTGCAAACGGCAATACTATGTTTATGGTCACTTAGTCTCGCAGTTTAACTGGTATTACGAGTATAAACTGTCGAAATTATTGTCCTCTTTTTAAAAACTTTTATTTAACTTGCAACATTTGGATGTCTGTATTTATGTATGTATGTTTATTTAGGTCGAATCTTGCAAGCTGAGTTAGAACAACTTCCTCTTAGCCTACAAAGTTGAATTTTTACATGTTGGTTCAGTTTCGATGACAATGCATTTTTATGGTAAACATGACCTGAATCGACATCCAGGATTAGCGCCAGATAAAGGAACTCTTTAACGGTTAACAGCACAGATATGAAGTTGTAGCACAGACATGAAGTTGCGTTGTGTACGCATTTTATTATGACATTTTCTCGGTTATCGGTTTTAAATTTTACCATGACGTGGTCTCCAGATAAAGGAACTCTTCAACGGTCAACAGCTCAGACAACAAATTTTATATACGCATTTTATTATGATAGCTGGTTTTAAGTTTTACCATGACATGGTCGCTGCACTCAGGGTTGGGTCCTGACTAGGGAACTCCTCGACGGTTTACAGCACAGACACGAAATGTTGTATATGCATTTAATTCTGATAGCCCGTTCTAAGTTACTACATAAAACGTTTTTTGATAACATTTTTTTTTATTAACTTGTATTTATTTTTCCATAACTTTATTTAGATTTTGATTGGAAATTTTCAGCCCCTTCCTAACTATAGATAATAAACAGAAGCCCTAGGGTGACCTGACAAACTCTGATACCAGATAACCTCATTCGCTTATATACATAATGCAAATGGACCTAATTGAATGTGCCTAAAAATAAGATTTTTCGATAAAGTGTGCAGTCACCTTTAAGTAACAACACACCGTTCCAGCATACATGTCACGTTTTTTAGCTTCTAATTATTGAAGTACAATTTGTACCAAACAGAAAATTTCATTCACGTATATGGCGTTCTATACGTGAGGTAAATTATATTTTCCGTTTCTCATTATGTTAAATGATTGCTTTAGAATATAATATTTTACAATATATAACTACACATAGCTGCTGTTCATCAACGTTAAAACAATTGTTATACCACAGTATGTTGTACAAATCTTGCAAGCTCAATAACTGAGGACTTTCTCTAAACCATTATTTTTTATTTTTGATAGCTATGAAATATTTTAACTGATACTATATAGCAGTCAAGAGTGACAACACACATGCGAAATCTTCATCATTAAAGTTGTAGGCCTTGGTATAAATAGTATACCGTGTTTGGGTTCATTTTCCTCAGTTTTGCGACCTTTTTAGGCGGTTTTTATAAATGCTTGTCTTAAATAAGTATTTTCATAATAAAGCGCTTATAAGCTTAAATGTAGGCGTAATAGCTTCTCGGTTAACCTCGTAGTAAAACAAGTACATCATCATAGTAAGAGAAAAAACATGACGGACCTGTTAAAAAACCCCAATGACACTAGAGATGGTGCAAGGATTCTAACGATACCCACACATTAAAATCTGTTTCGGCATATAAAAGTTAAGGCGGAACAAAGAAACTCACATACATACTTACAAATATAAATGAACCCTGAAAACATTACACTCCTTTTTTGGGCAGTCGTTTAAAAATAACTTGTAGTTACATAATTGACAGTGGTATTAAACAAAACATGGCTTTAATGGAGTAACATGGTTTTTCTTTCTTTATCATTTTTTATAACTCTCTCACACTTGATTGGGTACTTAATTTAAATAGGATACTTTAAGCCTAGGAATGACAGGGTTAACATAAAATAACTACAGAATATTTAGGTACATCAACATTCCACAACTAAAATGTTAATCCAAGTCGTAAACCAGTTTCATAGCCTTTTGTTGCATCTGGAATAATGCCTGATTGACATATTTGAACAATATTACAAGGTCTACGAGTACGTATGTTCAAGGTTTAATATTTTGTCGTTTAGATCTGCCTGCTTTGTATTAAGCAACTTAAATTTAACTTCCATTTGGTCTATAGGTATCGGCACGAATCGTGACTCGCGAGAAAAAGTAGTGGGGATAGCTGCGCATGGGTACAGTCGCCCACGAAATTACTTTGCCTATTTTTTATGCGACTGAAAACAAGATGAGCAGGCAAACTCCTGATGGTAAGCTAAACATCAAGCTTGCTCATAACATTTGAAGTGCCGTTAATTATCCGTTAGAAATATATACGGTATGTTATATTCTAAAAAGTATTATTTATATCATTTTACGTTTCACCTTTGATGTAGAAAAATAATAATTATTCAATTATTTTTTACTCATTTACTACAAGTCCTTACTCAAATAGAGGTTTTTGTTTCTGGGGCCCGACCACAGAACTTGGCTTCAATCAGATTGTCACTTTTTTAATAGCAAAATCGACTCTATCGCAAAGCATTATTGAATTTGACGGCTTGAAACCGTCATGATCAACATTACGTAATCGCACTGCAGATCATAACATTTGATCTCTTATCTACAAATCTAATAGCAACAGAGAGCTTCTGGACCTTCGCTATATATCTATTATTTATGTTCATCTAAGTGATATATGTAATACGTCACCAAAAAGCTTAGAAGATTTTTATTTGGAGGGTGCCATAGAGGTTCGTCCGCCATCTTGTTTTCATGTTTACGGCACACAATAAGCCTGTATATATGGATAGAGGACACAAGCATAATATATTCTAAAGTATTAAGCTCTTAAATGTCAGATTTCAAACATAATTAGAGGTAAAGATAGCTAATACGAACACAACATACAACAATTTTTTACCAATGAAGTAATTAAATGTTTGTGTGTATTAATTTTGCTAAAATAACAGTTCCCAGTTCAATTTACTTATTTTCTACAAGAAAGTAAACCTTGTTCTGTGATTTCCGCTGTGCAACAATGCAAATAATTTTGATCCTTACCCGAATATTCTGCTGCCCTTTTTCCAAATTTCCTATGATGGTTCTCACTGTACCCGCAGGTCAAACATAGAAAAAACATATTTCACGTGTGTAGAACATCGAATTGAGAACCTCATAATTTTGGAAGTCGATTAAAAAAGGCAGAGTTCCAACTAACACATTTTTTAATTTTTTTATTCCTTTGTATGTATCGATGTATCTATGTATTTTGTCTGTCCTTACAATTCAAATTTCGAGCACTTCCCGATTAGCTATCCGTCTGAAACTTTCAGGGTATCTCACAAACAGACGACAAAAATAAACTTAAAACTAATAAACTGAAAAAGCAATAAAAAATATATGAAAATAAACGAAAAAAAAACAACTTAAAAGTGACATTCATTAAAAAAAACGAAAAAGACATTTTTTAATATTTTTTTTTAAATTGTAGTTATTTTATATTCACGTTAAGCTCACCTACAAACCCTTGCTCAGATTAACAGAATGAGCCCACATTTGGCAGACCAATTTGCAGTCGAGAAACTGAATACTACTTTTTAACTTAGTCTCCAATTCCATAAAACTAAACGCCGTAATATACTACTGTAACATGTTAAATCATACTCCAAGTTAGATTTTGTTATAGATCTCGATAATAGAATATATTGTACAACGCCATCTGACGAGGAGCAGCGTCTTTTCTATTAGATCAAGTTGTGTTTTCTCCGTATCTGAAAACCAGACGCCGAGTTTGTAAAAAACGCCGAACTCCACCGCGCGTGCGCCACTTTCTTCGTTAAAGGAATAATGAAAGCTTTTCTTGTTGAAGACAGATTGATAATTTCGCCTATCTAAGAATCAAGAAATAATGGTTGAATTGGCCTCTGCGAGTGAAAGGGAAAAGTTTTCATCTACTGTCTCAAAATAGATAAAATGGTTAATCCACGTAGCGACAGCTAGCGACAAGTGGCGTGAACTAGAAGAAAGGTGGAAACTAAGTGGAGGTATCTGTCGGCAAGTAGCGAGCTTCTTAGTGTTGCTATTAATAATTGACGTTCCAGGAATATTTCGGGCTCTGAATAACTTTGGAAGAGGAACGGCTTGTTTAAAAATCCAGAATAGGTCGCATCTTTAAGTTGGCTAACAAATAATAATTACAGAATGGAGCGTTTGATATGTCGAAAATTATTTAAATCTAGAAATCGCTTGTGATGGTCACACCATGGAAGGTTTTGACATAATGCAAAAATCACGTCAAAGTTCCAGAGAAATTCTTTTTTTTGTATGGACTTGTTCGAGTAAACACCGGATGCTGGCTGATATGTACCAAATCTGGCTGGAGGACAGTGACCAGTATTACTAGGCCGACAAGGTCTACTTTACGAAGCAAATGGCAGAGTTAGTTCTGGATCTTTCGAGATAACCGGAAGTTCAAGGTCTCAGTAGAACGCTACTCGAAGATGCAAAACAAGATAGTATATAAACAAGTGAGAAGCCTGTGGATTGGATTTTGATTTCGGACGTAAAATTGAATTGTGCATTCATAGTTGGCACGTGATAGATTCGGCGCAGGCGGCAGAAAAATACGCAGTTTCTCTTGTGTGAACAAAACGACCGAGGCACGCTGTCCAGAACGAAGCTGCCCTGTTACAGGCAAAATAAGTATACGAGTGCAAAGGCCAGGTTAGTGTGTTTACCCGTGACTTCAGTTTTGATCCAACGAAATATCTGTTTTGATTTTGCACCGCGTCTATCTAAGGCGGGCATCTCGAGACACATTTGAACACGAAGGAACGTGGGTTTCAGGTTATATCGTGCATCTACGGTCGGCTATTGTCGTCACCACTGCGAGCTGCTGTGCGCGATCACCCGGGGCTCACCACCGTTCGTGGAAGAAGCCGGTCTACGAGGGACTCCAGAAGGACTCCAACACACCACCTGTCCAGTAGAAGATATCACCACCGTTCGTGGTCAAGCAGTAGGAGCTGATCGAGTGGAGTAAGGAGGCGTTCCGCGGCGGTACGCGAGACGACGGTACGGCGTCCCAGGAAGCTTCCAGGTTGGTCCACTCCAAATCATTTTGAGTCAGCGAGCTACAGTGTTGAGGGAAGCCTTCGCCTTCTAACGTGTTAATATTGTTGAAAGATACTTTCTGTCTATTTTCTGTTATTATCAAGATTACTTTCTGATATTATCTAGATACTTTCTGTTTATTTTCTATGTACCTTCTGTCTTAGATTCTGTTTTACTTTCTATTTTAGAGTTTGATTTCCCTCTGGGAAACACAATCATACACACACACACTCTGTTTGCACAAGTTCTCTTTTAATTTAAAACATTCTATGGCAAAGACAAGAATATTCCGTTGCGTTGTGACCAATACATGTTAATCTGCTGAGCACAGACTCTAAGTTTTATTGGCCTAGGATTCTCCAGTACTATAGTAAATTCATATCATACAGGCCGAAGTTAAGTACTAGAATTTATATGTTTGAGGAAATTGTAATCACATTTGAGAATTTTGAGTTTAGAGTATTAAGTTAGAAGTATTTCCTAATTATAAGATCTTGCTGTTTATAATTATTTTGATGCAGAACAAACTAAATTAAGTGTAAAATATTTCTTTTTAAATTCCTCAGTAAAGGGGAGAGTACCAATATTCGATAACTCGTGTGCTTTTTCTATTTTTTGTAATAAAGCCCTTTGTTATTGAATTTACCATCTTGTTTTAATTCCTTGCCTTTACCTGAGAAGGAGGTCCGTTTCCTTAGCCGGGCAACGGTCCTTTCAATGGCGCCCAACTGAATAAATTCACATATATTTTTTCATATTTTACATATATTTTTTTCATATTTTTTTCTCTTACAAACTGGCGCTCAGGTACAGTGGCGTTCAATGTAAATTTGTTGGTTTTTTCTGCATCATACATCAGAGAGGATTTTTTGTAATAGGTAATAGGCACAACGCTTAATAATAATTACAAGCAAACAGGTGTGTTCATGAAAGTATCTTTCAAACTGCCCCGTGGTCACATGTAATATTACTGTGTGTGAAACTAAACTATAATATCTCTTTGTGTGTTGAACCTATAATACTGCTTGTGTTATTTTAATATCTTGGTATGTTATTTGACTGTTTTAGGAAAAATATTTTGTGTATTTAATGGTGAATCATGTGTAATTGATTGTATTTTTTTCTATCATTGGATTATGTATTGGTGTGATATTTAAAACAGTATAGATCTGTTAGTGGAGTGACTTATACTTTGTAGGTAGGTATGTACCATTTTATTGCAAGTGTGTCACAACACAACAGATATTTTTTTTATATATTTGTTTGACATATCGGTTCCAAAACATTATAGAACAATTTCATTACACAAAACACATACACACATTTTTCCTTCTGTTCATTATATTTTAGGGTTCGCTCAAAATATTTGTGAGGTTCTGTAGATTCTTTTAATTGATTGGTAGTAGATTTTTTTTTAGGATTTCATTTACCTTTTGTTCATTGTATTTTAGGGGTCAGTAAAATATATGTGAGGTTCTGTAGTTTTTTTTTTTGGATCGTTTGTTAATTATTTTTTTAGGATTTCATTATTATTTTAGCACAACAGTATGCAGTAGCACAAATGGAGCACGCCTAATGACGCTATATTCTTTTTTTAAAGATGAGCAGATTTAGTAGGGTTCTATTTGTTTGGCAGGTTTTAAAGTCAACAACCACAAAGACAAGTCCGTCAATTCAAAATCCATAAAGCGGTGATTGGGGGTTAGTGCCGTTCTAAATCTACCTCTATTGTGAAGCATTGAACAATTTCAGGTTCATTGCTTATGTCCAGTTTTGTTTTTTAGTTAGGTTGTGATGTTTTCGTTTGGTTGGATAAATAAGGTTTGTCTAGTTTATTTTTTTAGTTCCATCGGCTAAATCTTTTGTTAAATTTTTGTAATTGTTGATATTTGGTAACCTTTTTTTTTTTACAGTTAGTAGCAGTTTTTTTAGATAGGATGGAACTTTGTACATAAGTATATACAGGGTGTCGAAATTTTGAGGCACATTTTTATGCGCCATTATGGTACCGGTGATGACATGGAGAAGTTTTTTGATCATGAATTGTGGACAACACATTGATCATCCTTTTGTGGATATTGTTGCGTTTGGGTAATGAATAAAGTTAATCCATACATAACATATCTTCTACTTTTCAGACCTTAGTGGTATTGGAGATGTCAGTAGATGGTAGTTATCAGAGCTGAGGACAGCTCCATATTTTCAGAGGAGGGGTAGGGCCGCTTGTGCTTTCTCTCGCTCACCTCTCATTGTCAGCGTACGATACACATATTTTGCGTATATACATGAAGAATGACTAATCAGAGAGTATTTTTGTTTTGGTGATCGTATATTATGAGATACATAATGATCGTTTTTTATAGATTCAGTCGTGTTCGGAAAATCGGTGGGGTGGTGCCGGTTACGACGGATCTGGTTTTGTTTTGGTGATCGTATATTATGGAATACATAATGATCGTTTTTTATAGATTCAGTCGTGTTCGGAAAATCGGTGGGGTGGTGCCGGTTACGACGGATCTGTTTTTTTTTGGCACGCCCTAGTGGTGTGACAAATTTTGTAGCACATATGTCTATGCGCGAATTTCAGGCAAGAATAACCTTAGCCGGGTTAGACTGATGGCCGGATACACGGGTGCGGATGACAACACCTGAACTAAAGAAGCCTGGGTCAAAAACATGGATTTTCATGAAGGTTTTTTGTGGAGAGTATAGAAACCCTGGACCGCATATTTGGTTGCGTGAACATCTGTCCCGGGGAAGGCTCATTACTAGGAAATGATCACTGGAGTAATAGTGAAAGAAAGATTTTATGGGTAGTCCAATTATTATTTTTTAGGTATATTTTTGGTGATTTTTTTTTGTTGTATTGTTATTAGCTGGCGAGTTTTCAGGATAAAATAGGTTTAGATTCTCAGGTTTTGGTTTCTTGTTTTAGGTTTAGCTCAGCCAACTTAGAATTTTTGTGTTAGTATATAGGATTAGCCCGGACGAGACAGGATTTTTTTTCGATGTGTAGAACATTGGTCCTGGCAGTTGGAATAAAAAAGGAATGGCAATCTCAATAAGGTAAAAATGTATAGAATTGGGGTAATCACTCATGTGACATTTACTAAGCGATTTAAAGTACATTATTTGTGTCAATGTTTGGCATGTTACTTTGTTCGAAATTTAACAGTAAACTTTAGAGACTGGCTAGGTAGTTGGATATTTTGTTCAGGCATATTATGTTATTTTATTTAGAAACATACTTGATCCTAGTCCAGCATGTTATTTTTTTTAGTTTTTATCAAACGAGCGCAGAGGCGGTTTAGACTGGTGACCTCTTTAAACTCAAGCCTAGAAACTAGTTAACCAAACAGAGGCGGTTTTTTCTGGTGACCTCTATAAATGAAAAGCCTAAAACCAGTAAAAGCGCGAAGAGGCGGATTTCCTGGTAACCTCTATAATAAAAAGCCTAATTACCAGTAACAGAAATTCTAAAGCGGGTTTTCCACTCGATACTTTTCTTTACAAGGGTTAGGGGAGTATGAATGTTTTACCAAATGTAGCATAAGTCCCAACAGCTAAATGTTCGGTACTGTGTCTATATAGGTTGTTTAAAAGGAAGGTGAATGCTCACAATTAGGTGTGTAGCAGGACTTATGGTATGAAAGAAGGATATATAGCGACTTACTTACTGACTATACCAGATTTGTAGTGATTGATTTTTGTCAGAGATTTTGTAAATAAAAGTGCAATGTAAATATATATATTTTTTTTGTTTCCACAAATAGATTCACCCGAATAGATTGGCATTATAACAAAATGATTAGGAAACATATAAGAGGAAATATGCTAAATTAGAGATCTTGATAAATATATTGTACCCGGTTGAAATGTCACATGAATGAAGGAGGGACTTAGTGCATAGGTTAATTATTTTTTTTTTTATTTTTTTTTTTAGAAAGGTTTGTTGGAAATTTTTTAGTTCCAGGATTGAAATTATTGTGAACTTTCGGCCTGCACCTGCAGCAGTGAACTTAGAACTGCGATATTCTGTTGGGGAATTTGGTCATATCTTTTGTTTTCATTCTTCGTTAAAGTTTGCGGTTCAGAGTTTGTTTGATTCAATATATTTTGTTTGGGGATTTACAATATACCCAAAGAGGTCCAGGAAGTTTTTTTTGGTTTCCACATTGTCAATGAGATTTTTTTTTAGTCTGGTTCTGTTTGCTTTTAAATCTCTTATTGAAATAGTTCCAGTGACTGCTATCGCTGAGGGCAGCGAGTGTTTCACATTGGCATGTGAAACTTTGGCAGGAGAGAATACACCCGTATTGTAACATGTTAAATCATACTCCAAGTTAGATTTTGTTATAGATCTCGATAATAGAATATATTGTACAACGCCATCTGACGAGGAGCAGCGTCTTTTCTATTAGATCAAGTTGTGTTTTCTCCGTATCTGAAAACCAGACGCCGAGTTTGTAAAAAACGCCGAACTCCACCGCGCGTGCGCCACTTTCTTCGTTAAAGGAATAATGAAAGCTTTTCTTGTTGAAGACAGATTGATAATTTCGCCTATCTAAGAATCAAGAAATAATGGTTGAATTGGCCTCTGCGAGTGAAAGGGAAAAGTTTTCATCTACTGTCTCAAAATAGATAAAATGGTTAATCCACGTAGCGACAGCTAGCTACAAGTGGCGTGAACTAGAAGAAAGGTGGAAACTAAGTGGAGGTATCTGTCGGCAAGTAGCGAGCTTCTTAGTGTTGCTATTAATAATTGACGTTCCAGGAATATTTCGGGCTCTGAATAACTTTGGAAGAGGAACGGCTTGTTTAAAAATCCAGAATAGGTCGCATCTTTAAGTTGGCTAACAAATAATAATTACAGAATGGAGCGTTTGATATGTCGAAAATTATTTAAATCTAGAAATCGCTTGTGATGGTCACACCATGGAAGGTTTTGACATAATGCAAAAATCACGTCAAAGTTCCAGAGAAATTCTTTTTTTTGTATGGACTTGTTCGAGTAAACACCGGATGCTGGCTGATATGTACCAAATCTGGCTGGAGGACAGTGACCAGTATTACTAGGCCGACAAGGTCTACTTTACGAAGCAAATGGCAGAGTTAGTTCTGGATCTTTCGAGATAACCGGAAGTTCAAGGTCTCAGTAGAACGCTACTCGAAGATGCAAAACAAGATAGTATATAAACAAGTGAGAAGCCTGTGGATTGGATTTTGATTTCGGACGTAAAATTGAATTGTGCATTCATAGTTGGCACGTGATAGATTCGGCGCAGGCGGCAGAAAAATACGCAGTTTCTCTTGTGTGAACAAAACGACCGAGGCACGCTGTCCAGAACGAAGCTGCCCTGTTACAGGCAAAATAAGTATACGAGTGCAAAGGCCAGGTTAGTGTGTTTACCCGTGACTTCAGTTTTGATCCAACGAAATATCTGTTTTGATTTTGCACCGCGTCTATCTAAGGCGGGCATCTCGAGACACATTTGAACACGAAGGAACGTGGGTTTCAGGTTATATCGTGCATCTACGGTCGGCTATTGTCGTCACCACTGCGAGCTGCTGTGCGCGATCACCCGGGGCTCACCACCGTTCGTGGAAGAAGCCGGTCTACGAGGGACTCCAGAAGGACTCCAACACACCACCTGTCCAGTAGAAGATATCACCACCGTTCGTGGTCAAGCAGTAGGAGCTGATCGAGTGGAGTAAGGAGGCGTTCCGCGGCGGTACGCGAGACGACGGTACGGCGTCCCAGGAAGCTTCCAGGTTGGTCCACTCCAAATCATTTTGAGTCAGCGAGCTACAGTGTTGAGGGAAGCCTTCGCCTTCTAACGTGTTAATATTGTTGAAAGATACTTTCTGTCTATTTTCTGTTATTATCAAGATTACTTTCTGATATTATCTAGATACTTTCTGTTTATTTTCTATGTACCTTCTGTCTTAGATTCTGTTTTACTTTCTATTTTAGAGTTTGATTTCCCTCTGGGAAACACAATCATACACACACACACTCTGTTTGCACAAGTTCTCTTTTAATTTAAAACATTCTATGGCAAAGACAAGAATATTCCGTTGCGTTGTGACCAATACATGTTAATCTGCTGAGCACAGACTCTAAGTTTTATTGGCCTAGGATTCTCCAGTACTATAGTAAATTCATATCATACAGGCCGAAGTTAAGTACTAGAATTTATATGTTTGAGGAAATTGTAATCACATTTGAGAATTTTGAGTTTAGAGTATTAAGTTAGAAGTATTTCCTAATTATAAGATCTTGCTGTTTATAATTATTTTGATGCAGAACAAACTAAATTAAGTGTAAAATATTTCTTTTTAAATTCCTCAGTAAAGGGGAGAGTACCAATATACGATAACTCGTGTGCTTTTTCTATTTTTTGTAATAAAGCCCTTTGTTATTGAATTTACCATCTTGTTTTAATTCCTTGCCTTTACCTGAGAAGGAGGTCCGTTTCCTTAGCCGGGCAACGGTCCTTTCACTACCAACAACAGAACCATTCAAAGAGCAGCTTCATACACGTCTAAATAAACGTAAACAAGATGTAGTAATCTCCTGCACACAGATATCTGTAACCAGTATACTAGCAATGACCTCGGCACCAGCTACTGACTCCAATATACTATGATTACGGCACAGTTTTATTGCAACCAGTTTGTTTTGATATATCGCCGTATATTGTAGATACGGCGCTCGCGTTAGATGTTATTTAGCTGTATTGGCTTAATTTATTCGCTCTTATATTTGACTGGTTCTATTCCTAATGCGAGAGAGATTCAAGTTTTAAATAACCTTGTGGTTACTAGGGCATAATATTGTATAGATTTTGTCTGCGATTTTGTCTCATAACATTGTATTCAACAAACTGATGATTTTCTAATGAGGTTGCTGGTTTTCCAAGGCTGTTTTAAATTTGTGGTCAATTTATTATGACAGTAATTTTTAAGAGTTAACAATTGAGTGAGATGTATATAAAAAAAAAAAATTTGCTTATAAAGTTACTTAAACTTCTTTAGTTTGTAAAAGGGAAAATAGGATTTTGGATTTGGGGCAGTAAGGGCAGGCACTTTAACCGTTGTAGTTACAGAAACAGTTGTTAGGAGACTGTCCTGACTTGACCTGCATTAACAAATTTTGAAGAAAAAAAAACATCTTTATGAAAAAGACAATTTTACACAAAAACCTTTTATGATGCTAATTGATCTTGTTTTCTATAAGGATAAAAAGTCTCTCAATCGGATTAACTGAGGTTAGACTACTAGAAAGATAAGAAATCGCTAAAAACCCATACATTTTGTACGAAATGATCGTCGATGGTAAAATAAAATTCAAACATCTTTTCATATATATTTTTATCACTGTCTAGGCAATCGTTTGACCACAATCTCCTGATGGAAAGCGATGATGTAGTCGAAGGTGTAGCACATCGTTCAAATACAAACTTTTCATATTGTCCAACAATGAAAACCGTATTTCAATCGGTCCAGTAAAATTTACGTGATACGCGAACGTACAGACAGACAGACAAACACCATCTTTAAACATATATTCTTGTTCAGTAGTTTATTTTTAGTTGCCTAGAGCATTTTATTATATATTCTTCATTGTACAGACTTTTTGTTACTTACAGCTTTGTTATAAGTATAGATAGATAGATTAAAGTGCTGATATATCGGAAACTCAAAACAAATGTTAACCATGTGAAATATCACGTTTGTTATGTTGAATATAGTGTTAATGCTAGTGACCAATAACACAAAAAAATATTAACACACATGACCATGCTAGTTAAAAAAACTTCTACGGGAACCTTTTATTACCTGACTACGGCGAAGCAAGGGAAGGGTTATGAAGTTAACAATCTGTTTGTATGTATGAGGATGTTTCACATAGCGTCGCCCCTAATGGACCGATTTTGACAAGCTAGGTGTCAATCGATTAGTCTTCAGGTATAGACTGTCATAGGTATAGTGTGTCATGTTTTTTTACCTGACTACGGCAAGTCAAAGCAAGGGTTATGTGTTCAAACTAAAAACTTGGTCCGATTTTGACAAGCGAGGTATCAATCGATCCGTCCTCATCGCAAAAGTGTCATAGGCTATTTTTTACCCGACCGTAGTCGGGTTTTAGTTTTTGAACTTATGTCTTGTTTAGTTTACCTCCATATCAGAAACAAAACATGTTAGCTCTTCAACGCTTGCTTTTAAAACTTAGTCTCTACTCGTTTTATTGAACCTCGTAACTTATGCTCTCAAGTTCCAGTTTTCCAACAAACTTCTTAGTACGAAAAACCACTTGTACATCTCCCTCGGAAACTCGTTCCTTTTCCGATATCGTGCTTTTTGCTGCCCACCCCAATATCAATTTCTCAACGGTGAAATTTACATGGATTTGCACTCGTATCTCAAGGGCACAGAGCATATTATTCAAACTTTTTGGTAAAATTATATGTGAATATTTTAAATCCCCGAACTCGAAAAGAGAGGAGTGTTATAAGTTTAGGGATATGTATCCGTGTGTCTGTCTGTGTCATCGTAGCTCCCAAACGATTGGACCCATTTTGATGCGGTTTTTATTTTTTAATTCTGATGTGATCGAGATGCGTCTTAGCTATAATGGGGGATGGGGCCGTGTTTTTTTATTTTATTTTTATTTTTGCTTCTTTCAGCTTTTGGTTATCATATTCGCGTTTGGACCATCAATATGATTTATTTTCATTGATATGAGTCTTGCTTTTGGAATCGATTCGAATGTCTCGATTCCATTGAAACGAGCTACGATTTGTTGTGTTGGGTCTGATAGATGGCCCTAACATCTGTTGGTACGTGGGGTAAATACGGAATGGGTTTGTTTCGGGTGGAACCTCAGAGAAAATATAAGGTGGAACGCTCTCTTGACACCTTTAAAGTAGCTTGCCGATAAATTTACTACTTACAGTTTTTTATTAATATTAATGTTTCTATCTAGTTTCTGTTGATGTAGGTATAGTTTCTGTTGATGTAGGTATAGTTTCTGTTGATGTAGGTATAGGTAACAAATCCAAAAGAGTCAAAGAGATACGCAGTATAATAAGAACAAATATCATTGTTTAGAAAGCAACAAAAATATATAAAAACTAGTGTCTCGCCCCGGCTTCGCACGGCTAGCGCTCACACCGTTTTTGCCATTATTACGACTACCCAAAAAAGGAGTGTAATGTTTTTACGATTCAGGTATGTTTGTGTGTATGTATAGATAGATAGATAGATAACTCTTTATTGCACAAGAAATGAAATTGATGATACAATAATCAAGTTTTAACATAGAACAATCGGCGGCCTTATCACTAAGCAGCGATCTCTTCCAGGCAACCGTAGGCTGAATAGAGACACATAGGCAAAAAACAACAAGATACACACACACAAACACACAACACAAACACTACAAAGGATGGTAGTGTGCAGAATTATAAAAATATACCTACATATATAATGAATAATACAAATTACATAAATATTTATTACCATATAATAATACATACAAAATAATAATAATACACTTACTTATACACCTACTGTTAACATAAAATAATTATAAATATTATATTACATTCAACAGATTAACAACTTGACAAGTACAGATTCTATATTCTATAATCAAGTATGTGAGTATCTTTATTCCATATATATACCATAACTTTTAAATACCTGAACAGATTTAGACGTATCGGGTATCGTTAGAATCCTCACATCCCTTCGAGTAACATAGGCTATTTTTATATTTTTTTAAATTTCTATGTTGCTCCATTTTCAAAAGAGAAAAAATAAACTTCTAATTTTCAATATGGGTATCAAATGAAAGGCCTTGATAAGCACATTCCAACAGTATATAATTTATTGACATAAATTCTTGTTTGGTAGGACAGGCGTTTTTTTTTAGCATTTAATCTAGTTATAACCGTCGTAATTCATAATCTTAGGCAGTAACGATCATGAAGCTTTTTTACCATAGACAACTGCATTATTATTTACTTACTTGACAGACTTGTTACTGTCATTATTATTTCGTTTCCATAGCAACGTCATTCCGTTCTGTATTTATGATACCTTGGCATACATTATTGCAATTTTCGTAGGGATCTCTAATTTTTTGAAAAATAAAATACTGCCCATGCTACTCGCTGATAATGTAGCTTTCTATAGGTGAAGGAATTTTTAAAATAAGTTCAATATTTTTTAAGTCTATTCATTACAAACAAACAATCAAAGTTTTCCTCTTTATAATATTAGTGTAGTGTACTATACTCAGGATTATAGAATCAATGTGAGATCAAAAAACGGCTGTTCTATATGGAAAGCCATACGTCTCGATATATTTGAAACACCTCTCTATAACTTAAACTTAATGTACTGACATAGTAATACTTTCTATGGCAAAGAGTGCTCTCCGAAGCGAACCTATATTTTTATTAATCACTGATGCGGCGCCCATGATTTGTATAATTAACAGCAGAAACATGTTAATAGCAATCTCTGCCGAAGGGACAGCTACATCCTGCGTATGAGATATTAACCTTTTTTTGTTCTCCTTCTTTCATTTTTGTACCTTGCTTGCTTAGTGTCGATGTACTATCGGCGCGGCGTGTGGATTTATTATAGCTAATTCTTATTCTGAACAGTCGTTATTATGCCTTTGATCACCCTTTGAATAATTATTTGTGTTAATTTTTAATAGAACTTTGTAGGGGGTAAGTTTATTTCCTCTTTTGAATGAGTGTCTTTAAATTTTATTGGTTAAAAACGTTGCTGCGGAGTCACTTCGTGACCGCCGTCAACGCGACGGAATAGTCAATCGAGTATTTTTGGGGTTCTGTTAAAAGTTGTGTGTGTGTCACAAGCTTGTAGTGCTTATTTTTATATATTGAAGACCGTTTGGCCAAGTGGCTAGTGACTCTGACTACGAAGTCAACCACCAGTCCACTTTTATTGTTATCGTTTTATGTGAGAAATAGAGCTGTTAAACCATACATTTAAGTTTTCCAAACAAGTGAACAGGAAAGCTGCGGGTGTAATTTAGTGATTAGAGTTAAATAAAATAATAATTATCAGTCTAGACAAGAAACAATTCAATTGATTTAAATACACCCCTATTTCAATGGAATTACTGAAACTATCAATCCAGACGTTAGTGTTTCTAATAGCTCTGTAAATCGTTGTGTTAGTGATTTATATTCGCATTAAGCTAAAAGAGTAGTTATCGGTTTAGTGTTTGGCTTATTTTAATTAGATCTAAGTATTTCTTGAATGATATCGCTTAAAGCGAGCTGCCAACAATCTTAAGTATTTATCCGACTTTAAATAAAATGAGGTTCTTAAGTAGATCTGTATGTATGTAATATTGACAAAAATGCTTAATATGCTTGTATTATGTTAGTCAATATGCGTATTTGAACAAATATACCAATTTTCGTGAATGTGTGTATGTATGTTTGTCCAAGTATTAATCAGAAACTACAAGTATGATTGCAATATGTCTTTTTGTAATAGTTTTAGTATCTTTCAACGGAATAGGTCAAGTTTCATCAAAATTGGTTCAGAAGTTTAAAAGATATGGATTGTTAACTGTTTCCAGTAGGGCTTTCTTCTTAGCGAACGGAATTAAGTACTTAATTTTGTTAGGCCTACTTTAAAGTAACTAAAACTATAAAAATAAAAACTAATTAAAAAAAACGAATTCAAATCGTAAAGAGCTTAAGAAATACATTATTTATTTATTTTTATGTATGCCTACTTACTTACTTTAGTCGGTTTGGGAGTAACACAGATCTCAAAACAAATGATTTACTTATTTATTTTAAGTTTTATACGATTTGAAGTCGGATTCATATTTTTTTAATTAGCTTTATCTTTTTTCTTCTTAGCTGTTCAAGCTAGCGCTATAAGCGCTAGCTTGAACAGCGACTATCACAAGACCAGCGTGATGATTGTTTTTGAAACAAAATCAAGAAAAAAACGTAGTTAACAGAATTTCATTCGATACATTTTCTTATCAAATATTACGTTATTTTCAGTAATATTTTCATTTTTCTATTCAACGACTTTAGTTTTATCTCTAAAATAAATCTCACAGCACGAAAATATAGTTTATTATCCACTGTCAAGACAAAAATACCTAACAAAATTATTAACCTGCCAATGAAATAAATAATTCTTGAGACTTACGTCATTTAGTTCCGAGCTAAATTGTGTGATGGCGATTTTCAACCTTGTTACGCAGGCACTTCAGTGCTTGTTGCGGGTAGCGGGTGGCAGAGTATAGAAGGGAGGGGGAGTGGGAAAATGTATTAATGGAGCCTGGCCTTAACAACTCTATCTGGGATGTATTTACAGACCTTTTCCACAATGGTCTCATATCACCATGAAAGCAGAAAAAGAATGCAGCGTCTTTCAAAGTTAAAAACAGAACTCAGTTTGTTGTGTGTTGATGTTAACTTAACTTTTTAGCTCAATAACTTCATGTTTTATAAGAACAAATTGTTTTCTTATCAGACTACTACTATTTTAATCTAATTATGTTTTTTAAAGCATAAAAGAAATAAGATATCTTTTACAGTGCCACACAATATTGATTAGCGCACTGTGCTACCCTCATTGAAAATGAAAAAATGAAAATGAAAATTTTATTAATAGCAAATGCTACATGTCAAGGAAAGAAAAACATTGTTCAAACAGTTGTTTTTAAAAATACGCTAAAACAATTTTTCAATTAATTCATAATTAACTTACAAAAAATAAGTTCAAATAATTACAAAAATGTTCACAAATTAATATATAACAATATAAATAACAATAAAATTTATAGTTTTAAAAACTCTTCAAAGTCATAGCATGGCCGTTCTAGAAGCCACAGTTTTAATTTTTGCTTAAAAATCGCGACGGAAGTTGCAGTCACGATACTATCAGGTATTTTGTTATATACTTACATTAGTTTTGTTACATTAGTCTTAGACATTAGTTTATTAATCTCAAATACTTAGTAATTTCCTTGGATACATTTCTTCGCATAAGAACACTGTACTACGTGTTCTTATGCGAAGCGAACTCTTACAATGACTACAGTCACACAACACCCGGTAGATAACGATATACAATTTAACAATTGTCGGAGCGTGCTCTCTCGAAACATAAAATCATCTCGGTTCATATCGGGGTCGCCAAATTGTTATATAAATAGAATGCCGGTAGCTGGACCGGCTAGGGGTGGTGATTTGAGATTGGGGCGGGGAATCAATTAAGTTAATCATCGATTTTAAGGTCGATCAGTTAAGCAGTCAATCTTTAGAAAAATCAATAGACAGTAAATTGTTTTATTTTTACATGAATAGATAGATCTTTTTGAATATTTAACATACTCTTTTAACTAAGATTTGAATAATTCATGTACACTTCTAGGTGTATGCACGTTTACTTTTATATCTTTTATCAATTCCCAATATCATATGAGCTAGTTTTGTTTCAGATTTTATTTGAATTTTTAAATATGAACCTTGTATCACAGCTTCGATTAGATTAGTTAAATCATTCTGTATTCCAGAAGTGAGTCATCCTTAGACTGATATTGTAGATTAAGAATGTATGGGACTGTTATGTTTTTGTCCCGTGATGGCTATGTTTTTGCCCGAATACGGCGAAGCAAGGGAAGGGCAATGCATTTATCAGTCTGTGTATATATATATATATGTGAATGTTCCACTAAAGCGTCGCCCACTATTGATCCGATTTTTACAAGCGAGGTATCAATCGATTCGTCTTCAGTTTTTTACCCAACTACGGCGAAGCAAAGGAAGGGTTATATGATCAAACTAAAAACTTAATCCGATTTTGACGACGTATCAATCAATCGATTCGTCTTCATCACAAGAGTGTCATAGGCTATTTTAAGTTTTTGAACTAATGTCTTGTTTGACAGATAATGTATAGAACCGCCTTATATCACCAAAATGTTATATATTTATTTAAAACCGTGATGGAATACATAATCAGAAGTCCTAAGAACCTCCAAGTATCTACCTTTATTTGTAAAGGGTTTCTCGGAAACCTCTCTAATCCATACCAATATACAAAAGTGAAACGTTGTCTGTTTGTTTGTTTGGGGAGCTTTCACGCGATAATGGCTGGACTGATTTTAATGAAATTTGGAATGGATATAGCTTATACTCTGGACTAAAACATAGGACACTTTTTATATCGGATATTTGTAAGTTTCCACGGGAAAACTGGAAAATGTTGATTACTCCTGTAAGGAACAGTTGCCATGGAAAAGAAATAACAACAAGTCTGTCAAAAAAAAAACAAGAGCGTTATTGATCTACTTTTGCATTGGTTTTTAATATCCTAGAAGAACATGGAATGCTTTTTTTTGCGATAAACTGTAGTCCGCGCTGACGAAGTCGCGGGCGGGAAAGCTAGTAATTTGAATAAAATTACAGAGTAGGATGTCTAAAGATTCTATTTTGGAAAAAAACGGAAAATGTAGCTTGGTGAACCAGATCAGGTACTATTTCCGTTTAATACTTTTTAAAGGTCACTCTCATCCGATTTCAATTTCATTTACTGTTTGTTGATTTATGTGCATGAATCACAGGCGTTATAAAAAACGCTGGCTTTGAATATAAAGTAATTAAAATACAACTTTAATAACGTAATTGCAACATCGTGATCCACCATCAGAACAAAAACTTACCGAGAGCTCTGTTCAATTAATAGCATTATTAACTAACTATATATACATCATAGAGATATAAATCTTGAATTCATCAGAATAAAACAAAGGATTCACTATCAGTTGAAATATACTTTTAAATTGACTATTAGAACTTGGCGCAATATTGTACCGACTTCTTTCTTAGTACACCTACGATATGTAGTATTTAATACGTGTTTCAGTTAGTTTGTTAGTGACATTAACGCATCTGTGGAATGTTTTGTTTTCACGCTGAAACTATTATACAGAAACATTTCGAAATTTAGTCGCTTGCGCGAAGTTGGCGCTATAGCTCCAAACCAAGTACAGCTAAACCGGTTATAACAATAAAACTTCGCGCAAGCGAATGGGGAAGGAACCGTAACTCATACCAAAAAAAGTATTCCCACGGATATTATTTTATTTTACTATCGGTTCTTTAGATTTCAGGCTTAATTCGTTGATAGCGGATCAGTGATAAAAATACTTAAAAAAAGAAGTAAGTTTAAAAATTGGTATTTAAAAAAAAGTAATTGAAAGTATATTTTGTATTTTAGACCCGTTGATTCAATTCGAGACAGTCTTCAGTATGTCCGCTTTTTTGTCTCATATAGCGCATGGATCAGCGGCCAGACAATTATAATGGAAGGTCGATATGCATCTAATTTGATGTATTTATATGTTCGGCTTAAGGCCGTGAGATATCTTTTGTTCTGTCGCATTTGTTGCAGGTATATAATAGTGGGTTACAATGCCATACAAAGGTTTTAAAGCGATGGTTGTTCATTGGTTGTGTGATCGGTCGCCATACAGGGCAAAATGAGCAACTTTCGGTGAAGAAAAACATAGTTATGTTTACTATCTTCGACCGCATCTTCACTTTAGCACCATTTAGTAGTAGTCACTATGTCGATGAGTCAAGTGCTAGTCTATGAGCAATAAAAAAACAAATATGCTACTTAAAAGTATCTAAGGGCAGGAAAATAGAGAAATAAATATCTTAGTCACAGCTTAGTCACTCTGAAGACCTATGTGTTTCTAAAGTGGTTAGTGGCTTCTAATATTCTCATGTCGTAATCCAAATATTTATTAGCCTATTCGTATTCTAACTGAACTCTTTCAATAAAATTCTGTTCTAAAAGTATCATCATCATCATCATCATGGTCAGCTCGTACCCCACTGCTCCTTGCCACTGCTCAAGCCCAAGCCTCCTGCCCCTTGTGCCATTCTAAAAGTAAAAAATATCATTGCACCCACGAAAGCCTTGGTTTTGCCAAATTATTACGAACAAACCAATTCAATGGTGTTAGTTATTTTACTTTAAGTACAAGTCGTAATTGTAGTCTTATTTATTTTGCGATAATTTTTACCTGATAGTGGAAATGTATAAATCCTAAAAAAAACATTAAGTCGATTTAATTTTTAATCTTAATCAAATATTTGTCACATGTTTTAATCATAAAGAATGACATTGTCATTCATTCTATCAATTGATACAATATGTTCCACAACAGTCAACCTATTCTCAAACCAATTCAAATTTCATAGCTACATTGATATCCATTAATTTTATTGTCCTGACGGTCAAATCCATCGTCAAACGAATAAAAAGCATTGACCAAAGGTTTCCGTTCCCAGCAAAGCGACAAACGCCACACAATTGAAAAAAAAACACGAAACCTGTCTAGCAATCATTCAATATTTTTTGCACAGTAAAAAGTGAAACCAAGAAACTAAATTGTTCACAGTCCTTTACGTCTCTGCAAGTTCAATTTATTAGTGCATTCAATCTACTTTTTCAGTTTTATCTGAGCTCATTACCTTCGATTCATTTATAAACATAAATTTAAGTGCACACGATGCTTGTATATTTAAAGACAGTACATTACCTAGCGAATTAAATTCCTTGCCATCTTCCTTGTTTCATAAGAACACGTTGGGTGCCTTCAAGGCTTCCTTGAATGGGTATCTTGTTAATTGGCGGTGTCCATCTTTAGCCACATAATCGCTTTACATCAGCCGAGATGATGGTCAAAATCACCAATAATTATGATGACTATAAATACGCATTAAAATCAGAAAACTTTAAACGAATACAATAATGTTTCAAAAAAATACGAATTCCACACTGCCAAATCGAAAGTAAAGCACCCAAGATATGCCGATCCACTCGTACGCACAAGCACACACTTACACCATGTTATTTCGATTTTCTGACATTATGTCAGCAAGATCTCTACCTTTTTAGTCGTGTTAATTCTGTCAAGTTTTCACTGAAAATCAAAATTGTATATCACGAAACACCACAAATTATCCATCCACGCCCACATATAAGCAACCGCCATTTGCTGCTTCATTCGTTTGTTTGGCGGTGTAAATCTCCGTATTTTTTTTAAACCTTCTTGTCTGAATAGAAAACTTTTAAATTAAATATTAACTTTATTTAAAAGTTTTCTATTAATAAATCAATATATTTATTAGATATTAGATAATGGATCCATAAAACCATAAAACCAGAGTTTGAAAATAGGATTAGATTGAAAGTACAATTTTACTAATGAAGAAACCTAAGTTATTGTTGTGTCCACATTCAGGTCCTAAGCACTCAAAGTAGTTTTCTTTGGATGGACTTGGAATAATGGAGATAATTTACTTAGAAACTGTAGCACCACGCTCGGCATAGCCAACATAGCTAAAGTCAACGTGAATGTGTGAAGCATCAAGCGTAAGCAGTTTGCATGAGCCTCTGTCTCCGCCACACGCATTTTCTACATGGGAGGCATACCCAATGTCCAGGTGTATAGTCGATTAATTAACAGACTCTTTAACGAGGTTATTGATACGCCTTATGTAAAACAGGTCCCGGAATCGCAATCGACGGAAATAGCATTTTGCAAAAGATTCTACTGTAGAATGGAAATAAATGAGTGAACTTAACTACAAAAGAATATTTTTACGTTTTAAAACAGTGGTATTTATGTTTCGAGCGTTCAAGCCAGTAGATATTTAGCTCACACAGTTCTGCCGCCGTTCGTGTCCAGTATCATTATCATTATACAATTAACTGATAGGTACCACAGTTTCACGTTTTTGTAACTACTAATACTATACTATTTATGTTGAATTACTTAAATTACTTTGGTAGGTACTAGTTTTTGTTTACAGTATTTTATTTTTGTTTAAATACTGTTAGTAAATCGGAAAGTTTCGATTGAATATGTACAAAATAAATACATAACCTTATTAGGTGCTCAACTTGGGATCAACTTGGGATCATCCTAGTTTTGCGATCATAATACCAAAATGTTTAAACTGAGCCTAAATCAAAACTTTTCTAAAGACGAACTTTGTAAACTAACGTTAGACATAAGCTTTTAGATAAATTTAAATGGATTTACCTAAAATTTTAGTAGAATTTAGTGGAAGTTTATTGAGGACGTAGATTTAGTATTTAATAAATAAAGATTCTCGATGCTTTAAAATAACATGATTTTTTTATTTTATTTTTAATTAGTATTTTTTAATAGCTTTCTCTCAATAATAGCCCTACTACTGTCAATCAGTACCCCACCATCTCGTGCTAAAGTAATGTTTGGGTCTTTTTATGAATATTGCCATATAAACGTAGTTTTGTTTTAATTTTTGACTACCAGTTTTTCTATTGGCTAGAGATCCTAGGACCGAAATCGAACGGTCGCGGTTTCGTTTGCAGTCATTTGTGTGATGAGCAGAACTGTTTGTTTCCGAGTCATGGATGTAATATTCGTATCTCTGTATGTTTATCCGTTATCTAGTGCCCATAGCACAGGGTATCCTAGTTTGGGGCTAGGTAATTGGTGTGGAAATGTCCCGAATATATTATTATTATTTAAGATCCTAGAGTAAGATCTTATTCCTACGCCATTGCTCAGCTTTACAAAAAAAAATTTTTCACATATTCTGTGACAACACCATAAATAAGTTACCCCGAGCCTCCACCCCCCCATTATAGCTAAGAAGCATCTCGATCACATCAGTTTTCAAACATAAAAACCGCACCAAAATCGGTCCATTCGTTTGGGAGCTACGATCCTCACCCCTATCCCCCCTGGATTGATGGGGGGGGGGAAATCCCACCCTATCCCCTCCCCCCGCCCATATAGCTAAGAACCATCTCGATCACATCAGTTTTCAATAATAAAAACCTATCTAAATCGGTCCATTCGTTTAGAAGCTACGTTTTTCACCCCCTTTTTCTCACCCCCTTTTTCTCACCTTTCCCCTCCATCCCCCATACATCTAAGAACCATCTCGATCATTTCAGCTTTCAAACAAAATAAACCGCTTCAAAATCGGTCTATTCGTTTGGGAGCTATTTCCCCCCCCCCCCCCCCCCCACTTACCTGCTTCCCCCCATTATAGATAAAAACCATCTCGTTTACCTCAGCTTTCAAACATAAAGAACTGCAGCTAAATCGGTCCATTCGTTTGGAAACTACGATTCTCACGCCCCTTTTCTCACCTCCCCCCTCCCCCCCCATCCCCCATACATTTAAGAACCATCTCAATCACATCAGCTTTCAAACAGGAAAAACTGCATCAAAATCGGTCCATTCGTTTGGGAGCTACGATGCCACAGACAGACACACACACACAGTGACACCGTGATACACACCCTCAACTTATAACACCCGTCTCTTTGTTCGGGGGTTAAAAATGGCGGCATTTAATAATCATGCATTGTCACGAGAACCAGCTTCAGCGGAAGTGGGTAAGACATCGATTGCAAAATTCCAGGACATACATGTGAATTTAAATAAAATCTTGCCATTTATCATTTATTTATTAAGCTGTTTATTTATCAAACCTTGAATTCGGTTGTGAAACGCATTACTCATCCCATAAGGTAATGGTATAAAAAATATTATAATAGATTAAAATCAAGTGTTTTTATCGATCACTTAATTTGGAATCTAAATTAAGCGATTCATGGTCCATAGTTCGAATGCAATGTATACAATAGAAACAGTAATCTATATTTAGTTTTAGTTCTTATTATTTTTCGAGATGGGGGCGGGGCGTTAAGGCCTGCGTCGTCCCGCTTGGGGTGTATTGTGCATTTCCCACAGCCAGCCTCTACCCAAGCCACCCGAGTTCCTTAATATAACGGAGCACGGCTTTAGGTCGCTGGCACAGCTGTTCCAGTGATGTCTCAGTGATGGTGTTAATTTACTATTATTGGAGTTTGTATTTAGCTGAGCATGTGAATCCTTTTTTCCCTGTAGTAGTAGTCCAGTTTGTAGTCTTATCTCTTCCGTATCAGTACATAGCAAAAGCACATGCTCAAAATTCTTCTTTTCCTGCATACATCCACGGCACAGAGGACTGTCTGTGGCTCCAGTTTTATGCAGGTGGTAGTTTAGGTTACAGAGACCCGTGATAAGACCTGCCTTTAGTTTTAGTTATTTCCGGTTGTGTTGTTTTCAAATAAAAGCCATCACAATTTGGACCAAAGATACATAAAACATTATTTTGAGCATTTGTAGTATGACTATTGGGTCAGAGATTCTGATAATAAATGTCTAGTACAATCATTATCCGAAACAAAATCGACGGGGTTTATTTAAAATGTACTGAGCCAATGTTTATGTGACCACCTTTTCAAATACAAACAACACATAAAAACTGAAACCCGCCGCTAAAAATTAGCCTATTACACTCTTGCAATGAAGACGATTCGATTGATACTTGTACCTCGCTTGTGAAAATTGGAACAATTGGGGTGACGCTATATTGGAACATCCACATACCCACATTCATATATACATAGACTGTTAAACTCATTACCCTTCCCTTGCTTCGCCGTACTCGGGTAAAACAACCATCTAAATCGGTTCAGAAATAATTATGGGTTAAAACTTCCTCTTGTTTAAACTCGATTTGTAAGTGAACAAGTAAGAGTTAATGTACTGTTTTAAAAGTATAGTGTGTTGTATAATAGACTAGGTATTATCTAGTTACTCTGTAACGTATTATCAAATCCGAGGGTCATTACCAATGATTGTGTAACAATCCACACGTACGATTGGTAATTTGTTTTTATTTTATTTGTATGTGTTACGCCGAACTGTGGTTGAGTAGTGTTGGCACGTTTCGTTTTTTAATCGTTATCATTTTTACGCGACTTTTTTTTTTTAAATTAACTTTTACCTATATACAAGGGCTAATTATTTGTTAAATTATGTAGCTGTTGGAACTTTTTTTTGGCATTTCATTTACATATTCGTACTTAAGTACAATGTTATTTGTCCCCTTCTGTTATTAAAACTTGTATATTTTAATGCAATAGAGAGGTATTTTTAAAATAAAGTATTAGTAACATATGTTATATAAGTAAGGGTACCTACCTGCGTAATTATGTACGTATTGATACATAACACACTAAAATGTTCCATGGTATCTGAAAAGTTTTTATCTAGTAACGTTTGCTTATAAATTAGTTTATCCTCCAATTCATAACCCTAAATCTAAATCACGTAATTACTATCATATCACGAAAAATACAAACTCACAAAAACTATAAAGCTTCGTATTCACAGCAGACATAATCAGTGGATTCGCAACGACTATAAGCCCATATCTTTGCAACGCCACTGTTTTGACCTATGGTTTTGACAGTATACAACCTAGGCACATAGTGAGCGTGAAAAATGAAGAAAAAGAAAGTTTACTATAACTACAGTGTATATTTAATTATAAGTACAGTACAGTGCGATATCTAGAATTACCGAAAATAAATTTATGTTTCGCTAAGTAATATTGTGCACTAAAAATATTAATTTGACTTTCTACCGCTTACCGATAATCATGCCAGCCCTAGTAACTCGGTAGTCACAGTTCTAAGAATATGAGATAGTTTACTTACTCTTATTGTACTGTAACAGTGTTCTGCATCTAGTTATCTTGTTAACTGACCTTTTTTGTGGTAAAGCCATAATTAAATATGTTTTTTGCTAAATATTGATAGGTTTCTGAGTTTGTGTGGATGTCACGCATATGAAGTTAGAGTGGAAACTGTCTTTTAATTGATATTATTCATCATCCATCGATGAACCGATCCCATCGGTTATCGGTTCATCGAGAGATGTGACCAGCCCATTGCCACTTCAGCTGGCTAATTCTCTGAGCTATGTCGGTTACTTTGGTTCTCTGTAGGATTACTTCATTGCGAATTTTGTCCTTCAGAGAAACTCCGAGCATGGCTCTTTCCATAGCTCGCTGAGCGACTTTGAACTTATGGACCAGTCTCACCGTGAGTGTCCACGTTTCGGCTCCGTAGGTCATGACTGGTAAGACGCACTGACTGAAGACCTTCTTGAGTCTTGAGGCACTGTGGTATGGACGAAGAGAAGGCGTGACGAAGTTTACCAAAAAATATATAGATATTGTTTTTTAAATAGTTTTTTTTATTAGGAACACCTGATTTGGGGGAAGGGGGGGGGGGGGGTGAGGCTGGGTGATTTTTAGCAGTGGACATTTACCGGCTGACGATGCTCCAAAATGCAATTAACTCCTTACCTATAGTCTTCGCCGCGCGTCGCCTTAAATCTGTAAAGTTTCTAAGAAGTGCTTAACTTAAATAGAGCTTTCACAAAAACTTTTAATATTCTTCAGCTTAAGTGCACTAAGCGTTACTCAGTTTAAGACCAAATTAGCTCGGGAGCTTAAAATTATACTCTGTAAAGTTTTATTTTAGTATATTAACTCTGAAGGTGCAAGTGATGTTGACTTAGGTATTTAAGTTATATACTTACTTATTTAAGTTTTTGTCCATAGCTTAGCTCTGGTTGCGTGATATCGCCAATGTTGACGTCATATTTTTTCTGCTATTGTGCTTTTGTATACACGATGTTATGTTTAATCGTTAACGCTTTCAAATATTGAAGTAGTGGTAGCTGAGCCATACACTAGTGCGCGTTTTATATTGTGGTTATGTGCAGATGTCTATGTGTTAAGCAAGCCGTGGATCCCAGCCCAGCTGTTATTGATTAATAGCAGAGAGGCCAGCTCTACTTCATACGACAAGCGAGCAAGCAATATTGAAAATCACCTTTTAACCATATGTTCGATTTTGCGTTCACCTAAGCATATCAATAGCTCGGCTCATACTTTGGGATCATTAGCGATTCGGCTAAAGATGCAGACATAGTTTTATGATAGATTCTTTCATTTTTACTAATTTTCAGGAAGTGCTAGGTTTTTCATCATACATTTTTCATTCATCATATTCATCATCAGCGGCCTGCATTAGTCCACTGTTGGACATATGCCTCTCCTAACTCGCTGATGCGCCCCTGAGCCCGATATTAAGCTCATCTTTTTTCATTACGATTACTAAAAGTCTAACTTGTTATTAATTTCTGTTGCAGGTACGTTCTGAAGTGGTTAAAAATGGGGTAAGAATTTGAATCATGGGCACATTCGTCGAGTAATGACGCCATCCCTATTTAATTGTACCCATGTGGTTTAATATTAGAGCATAATTGAATTAATTCTCAATGCCTATTGTAATATAGTGATTAATTAATTAAATTAGGTGCAAATTGTCACACAACTTCATAATAAATCAAATTTCACTAACATTTCGTGCGTCATGCTTGTGAGTCAAACGTCAAAGATTTATTATAAATAGGCAACATAACATAACTTAGCACAATTATTAATCAAAAGTTTGAATTTCTCATGATCAAAGACAGAAAATAAAATCTTTACATATTATTCTAAATAGACCAAATCAATTTAATAACCCATTTCTAATTTGAGTTTGAAAAGGAATCACGTTTCTGATTAACACTGCTTCGGAAATATGTCCATTAGAGAATTATTTTTAAACTAGCTGTGCCCGCGGCTTTGTCCGCGTGGTCATTTAATTTAAAAGTAGCTGATACGTGTTATTCCAGGACCAACAGTACCTATAAAGCACAATATACATTTCTTCAAAATTCGTTCTGCCGTCAAATAGTTTTTTATCGATTGCTCGGCATCCCAATCATCGGATTAGGACACCAAGTTGCCTAGTTTTTAAACCAAACCCTAAGCTATCCGTGAAAATTGCATCGAAATCGGTGCAGTAGTTTTTACGTGATGCATGAACAAACATATAGACAAACAAACAGAAAGACATGATTTAAAAAAAAAGTTCAGTAGCTTAATTTATGTACACTAAACCATTTTTTTTAAATTATTTTCTTTGTACAGACTTTTTCGTTCTTATTGCTTTATAGTATAGATAGATACATGTCACATTCAAACAGTATACAAATGGTTGCACATAGATACTCCAAAACGGGGGGTAGGTACAGTCAGCTAACATTCGTAAGTGCCCTCTTGGGGGCCATGCGAATAAATGTATTTGTATCAGACAGCAGCATGAGAAAAATGATATGAAAGTTTCAATCTGATTGCTCGATAGGTACTTTCGTCGATAGCGACTACCAATATCATTTCCATTTTCATTTCTAGAATACATTGATGTAGAATCAAATGTGTAATAAATATTTATTTTACATGGTATAGAATGTTTCGTAGAAATAATAGTAGGATAACATGGTAAGTGCTTTTGTAATATTTTACCACATTTATGTTACACATTATTTTTGTATGTATGTATATTTGTTTGTTTAGGTCAAATCTTGCAAGCTGAATTAGAACCACTTCCTTCACTTCCTTTTTATCCTTCGGAGTTGAATTTTTATCCATCGGAGTTGAATTTTTATATATTGGTTCAGTTCCGATGACAACGCATTTTATGCTAAGCATGACCTGAATTGACATGCAGGAACGGCTCCAGCTAAAAGAACTCATCAACGGTCAACAGCACAGACTCGAAATTTTGTGTACGCATTTTATTATGGTAGCCGGTTTTAAATTTTATTGGACATGGTTGCTGCACTCTGGGTTTGCTCCTGAGTAGGGAACTCCTCAACGGTTAAAGGCACAGATACGAAATGTTGTAGTTATATATTTAAAAGGGACTTAATCGCGCTGAAAAATTAATATTTATTTACCTCGATGAAATTTGCAATCGCTGAGCATTTGCTCAAATCGGGCCCTAATCACTGGATTGAACTCCATGACCCGAGGTTCCTCTCCACGGAACGTCACTACTACTCCAGCATTGTTCGTGAAGCGGTTGAAATTAAAAAGTATCCCAATTTCAACCGAGAGGATGGTTTCAAGTTGGCTGCGTCCTGGAATCCCGTGATAGGCAAGTGTTCGTGTCGCGGTTTATGTCAGAAGAAATCTGCAGATGTCGTTAGTGTCGTGTGTCGTGACAATTCTGAATTTTTACAAAACCAAATGCGGGTAGTTGGAGACAACGCTTGCCCTTCTCGACGCTGACACCCGCTACTTCAGTCTTCTCGTGACCACGATCAATGCAACTTGATCGAAACGTCGAGGTAAATAAATATTAAGTTTTCAGCGCGATTAAGTCCCGTTTAAATATTTAACTATGTGTTCGAATCGCGAAAGTTTAAAAGTTACAATTACACTTATTTAAATAACTTATTACTAACTCGCTGTCTTGTCTGACTGTTGTTTGATTGTTCGGTAAAAAAAAATGCAATTGATTTTTAACTAGCATCCCGATAAACTAGACAGTAAACACTTGAAACACTAAACATAGCACAGAATTGGAAGAAAAAAATTAGACCATTTTAAAAACGTGGTAAACATTAAATTTGTTTTATTAAGTTGTCCTAGTAAAGAAAAAAAAAACTGATGTTTTTCAAACCTCATAGTACTTTTTAAACTCGCCATTTGATGTCATGGTTTAGAAACAATATCGGATATATACACGCGTAGATTCATACCTATCTTTTGACCTTAGATCTGGTTGATTGGTATCATCATCTATACTAACAGTCACAGCTCATGGACCTCATAGTAGTTATCCCTACAATCACTCCTCAAGGCGAGTTCACTTAGTGTAATCACGATGTGTACACGGGTCATGCACTTAGCATGGCAGCGGGTGATGACGTCAGCTATTACTACCGTGCTGGCGTCGCATGCTTTGCAGTTTACTACCTAAAATTGTGCTTTTACTCGACTACAGCAAAACAAGGGAAGGTTAATTTTAACAGTCTATGTATGAATGTATGTATGTATGTGGATGTTCCACCATACCGTCGCCCCTATTGGTTCGATTTTGACAAGCGAGGTGTCAATAGGTTTGTCTATATGTCATAGGTTTTTTTTACCCGACTACGGCAAGGCAAAGTAAGGGTTATGTGTTCAAACTAAAAACTTGATCGGATTTTGACAAGCGAGGTTTCAATCGATTCGTCTTCATCGCAAGAGTGTCATAGGCAATTGTTTACCCGACCGTAGTCGGGTTTTAGTTTTTGAACTTATGTCTTGTTAAATAACGTAATAGCGACACAGAATAAATAATAGTAGAAGCTAGCGATCGCGCTAGCTGTACTAACCCTAACTTTAATTGTATGTTTATTTACAAGGAAATTTTATCTGCGAGTGTTTATTAGATTCGTTGAAAGGCGACGGCACGGTAATAGAAATCATTAAATGGAAACATGATATGATGGCGATTTTCCACTGGCAGTCTGTCGTGCTGGTAGATTTTATACATATGGGCGTGTTTCCACCGTTGACGCGGTAATTGTTCCAGTGGCGGAACTCAATTGTATGAAAAAACAAAAAATAGCATTTCTCACACACTACTGCTTGATGGCAAGCAGAGTTGTGTGAGAAATGCTATTTTCCGTTATGATGGGCACGTTAGCCATCAAAGTCAGAAGGCTCATCTGTACTTATAAAGCGATAGATACGAAAAAGTCTATACAAAGAATATAATGAAATAAAATGGTCTAGGGCTAGGATATGTAAAATAAACTACTGAACAAAAAATATATAATTAAAAAAACGTGTCTGTCTGTTTGTCTGTATGTTTGTTCGCGCATCACGTAAAAACTACTGGACAGATTACGATGTGGTTCATTGTTGGATAGCTTAGAGCTTGACTAAAAAACTGGGGTACTTGGTATCTTAATCCGATGATTAGATGCCGAGCAATCGAAAAAAAACTATTTGACAGCTGAACGAATCCATACCAATATACATGTATAAAAGTGAAACGTTGTCTGTTTGTTTGTTTGTTTGTTTGGGGAGCTTTCACGCGATAACAGCTGAACGGATTTTGATGAAATTTAGAATGGAGATAGCTTATACCCTGGAATAAAACATGGGATAATTTTTATCCTGGAAAGTTGTAAGTTTCCACTGAATGTTGATTACTCACTGTAAGGAACGGTTGCCACCACAGAATGGTCTGTGGTTGCCATGGAAACGAAATAACAAGTCCGTCAAAAAACATCAAGGGCATTGGTGCTATACCTACTTTTGCATTGGTTTTTAATATCCTAGAAGAAAATAGGATGCTTTTCGCAATAAACAGTAGTCCGCGCGTACGAAGTCGCGGGCGGGAAAACTAGTTGTAAATAAATTTAGTTTTTGGTCCTGGTTTTTGGTAATAACGACGCGGCCACAGCTAGTAAAGATATAAAAACGGATATGTTCTTCTACTGTATTTTGATGCCTTTTGTACTAGGTTTTGATTTGATGCTTATATTCAATACGTATTTTGAAGCTAAATAAGCTTCTAAATTAGAATAGTCTGTTAAAAGTTGTACTGTGTAAACGAGTAGAGATATTACGTAACTCTGGACCGATAGCGTTGCTCAGAATGTTAATAACTTCCAGTTTCTCGAATACATTTCCAGTTGCATCCGTTTCTAAGTTACAACAAGTTGCAACTTCGGGGATTTGAATTAAGTTTCAAGTAAGAGGTTGTAATTGGAAACTTGGTGGGAATTTTAATAGCTTTTATAGCGTGACTTAGGTGCAATTGAGAGAAGTGTGACATACAAAGAATTTGCACAATTAATTGCTTACAACGGTAAAACAATGTGGTTAATTTCACTCAGACCAAACTTTATCAAACTAGGTTATATAACTAAGAAAATCTTGCTTCACTAGTTCAACACACCCGTTATAACAGCCCAGAAATTAAAAAGGAAAAATAATGATTTTGAAAGTAAGCTATTGAAAATGAATAAAACATTTTTTAAATCGTGTTTGTCTGTTTGTCTGTATGTTTTCCGCGCGTAAAAACTACTAGACGGATTGCGATGCGGTTTTCATTGTTGTATAGTTTAGGGTTTGACTTAAAAACTGGGGTACTTGGTATCTTAATCTGATGATTAGATGCCGAGCCATCGAGAAAAAAACTATTTGACGACTGAACTAATTTTGAAGAAACGTAGTATATTGTACTTTATAGGTACTTTTGGTCCACGTCTTGACAGTATGGGCTTCCCCCATATCCCACACGGCTAGTAGATAATATCGGCTTTTATACTACTAGGTGATGCAAGTACAATTACTTAATTTTAAAAGATTGCTCAACACATCTATCTTCTATTATTATAACAAAGTAATAACAAAAAGTAGTAATATAAAAGAATGCCTAGGGTATTTAAAATAAGCTACTTAACAAAAATATAACATTTAAAAAATGGTATGTCTGTCTATTTGTCTGTTTGTTTGATCGCGCATCATTTAAAAACTAATGGTCCGGTTGTGACCAAGCAAGACTTTGATCAATCGCTCGGTCTGACGCAAAAGTCTTTCAATTTCATAAACCTTGGCTAGGTCATGGTGTCAACAGTCTCCGATTACATCGAAAACACGAACCTTACGAAATGTGGATGTTTCGTTCAGTCATTATACTGATGATATGTCTTCGTGATATACCTTTGAAATACGTAAAGACCTGTATTAAGTGTCGTTAGACCTAAGTTGCTAACCAGCCTTGTGCTCAAAAGACATGGCCTTGAGTGAAGAACTTTGGGTTGGAAAGTTTTTTTTTATTATTATTTTGAGTGACGAGACGAGCAGGTCGCTCGCCTGATGGTAAGCATCACGCCTGCCCATATCAGTTGTATTGTACCAGAGTATTAATCTCATTGCCCAGTAATTTCGCTAGAAACTTTGCCCTTCAAACCAAAAACAGAAATTTCTACACACTACTGCTTGGCGATTTAATATCTGAGAACGATTTACCCTGGCGGACACTTGCGTAAGCATACCACCAAAGAGGATGAAGCTTGTTTGGTTGGAAAGTAAAGTTAATTTTATGAACTAAATTTATTTAGCGTGAATATAATAAACTATGACCACCTTAATGGAACGTTATCAGTGACTTGTCCAAATTGGCAATAATACTCATTTTATTGCGCCATTCTTTTTGATTCAATCTGAACCACGTCTTCAACAATATTGCCTGACCATCTGGCAGTCTACATATCGCTCTCGTTTATCTTTTGAGCCATATTGTGTATCATGCATTCTCTCCAAACTTTGTACGTAACTTAAAGAATCAGGGATCTTTCTCCCATCTTTAATGTCTTTTGTTTTCAGATTTTGATTCTTTTTGATGTTTTTTGTTTAAATATTTACATGTTTAGCTTTTTAATCGACTTCAAAAAGTAGAGGTTCTTAAATTCGACTGTATTTGTATGTTCTTATTTACGGAATTGCTGAACCGATGTTGCAGGTGTTTTTTTGGAATATCTAATGATATAGCTAAAAAAATTCTTCAAAACTGCTTCCGTATATTTTTTAAGTCTATTTAAAGTCAGTTTTTGATTCAAATAATTGTATATCCATACGTTTCATTAAGTATTCCATGCAAGTAAATGCTAAAAATACCTATAAATAATGATGCATTGCATTGCGTGAGTCTCGATGTATGCAACATGTTGCAATTAAATGCATCGACATAGTAAGTACGATGATATTTTACGAAATCTTCTTGGTTATCGCACGAAATGGTATGACTAATGACGTCTGGTTTATACTATTGTATCTGTTTATTATTAAATTAATGGTTAAATTGTATGTGGCAAAGCCGATTGAAAACGTCAATCTCCTTCAGCTTTTAAAAGTTAAAGCGGCATTTACTGTCATAGATCTCCATAATAAGGCTGGCTGGAATGGAATGGAATGGTAGGAATGATAATTTGTTCCTTAACCAAGCTATACCTACAGCGCAGTTGGATGAAATTTGAATGTTATGATAGAATCTAGATTAGGGGGCATCCATTAATTATGTGAGACGTTTAGGGGGGGAGGAGGGTCAAGCCAAACCTCACCCAATCTCACGTGGGGGAGAGGGTGGTCTCGGGAAATATCACGTAATTTTTTTCCAGAAGAGACAGTGTAAAATTGCGAGAAAATTGGATTAAATTAAGTAAAAAATGTTTCTCCACTAAAATATGACTAAATCATGCATAATAATATTTATCGCGGTTTAATTATATACTGACAGAATAATTTACTGACTATTAATAAATTCATTTATTCGGAAACAATTCATTCATTTATTAAATATGAATAACTGGTAATAAATATTTATTAGATGATCGAATTTAAAAAAAAACATTTATTAACAGTTACTCAGGCTTATTAATTATTAAAAAATCCTTGTATAAGTGTGCGAACGCCACAAGTAGCATAGTAGCCCTTCGCTTGTTTAACCACCACCGGCTAGCCAAACACACGACTCGACGAGCGCTGCAGCGTAAAATACGCGCCACGGAATATGAGACTTGACACTCCACGTGGTTTGGCTTGCGCAGTAGACGATTTATAGGTAATGAAGCACAGACTAACTTATTTACATGAAAAATATGCATTATTAAAAATCTCACGTGAGATTGGGGGTGGGGGAGAGGGGCTCGAGCAAAGTCTCACGACATCTCACCAAGGGGAGAGGGGGGGGGGGGGGTCGAAAAATGGCCAAAATTACCTCACGTAATTAATGGATGCCCCCTTATTAATGATACTTTTCTATTAGAAAGTGACACCAACCATTTCTTTTAGTGAATGAGAAAATAAGAGTGCGGCAACAGGGCGCTACTAGTTTTTATATACTCTAATAAAGCAGTAAGACAAAGATTCAAAAATAAATTTAACCTAAAATAAGCCATTTAACAGGAAGTTTTTTTTTTGGAATGGTGCTTCTGTTTGTTTTCGAGTCACATATGTAAAACCTACTGATCCGATCAAACAGCGTTTTTATTTAATTTGTGCACCGCGTGCTCTGTTGTATAATTTAAGACTTGCATTAAAATCTGATGTCCCTTGCATCTAATCGCGACAAGTAGAACCTGAGAATTTGGTGGCTCAACAAAAATAAAAGTTTGTAGGTACTATTTTTTGGTCTTGGCATAACACATTGGATATTTTTATCCCATAAATATGTCCACTCTGGCAAAGCCGCAGGGCACTTCAAGTTATATAGAAAACATTCGGCCTTCAATGAAACCAAAAGGGCCTGGTTTACCTGGCCAGTCTATGTATGTATATATGTATGTATGTAGATGCTCCACCATAGTGTCGCCCCTATTGGTCCCATTTTGACAAGCGAAGCATCCACCGATTTGTCTTCAGGTATAGTGTCTTAGGCTATTCATTTTTACCCGTCTACGGCGAATCAAAGGAAGAGTTGTGTTCAAACTATAAACCAGGTCCGATTTTGACAAGTGAGGTATCAATCGCTTCGTCTTCATCGCTAGAGTGAGTGTCATAGGATAATCTTTACCCGACCGTAGTCAATTCTTAGTGTTCGATAGGGTTGGCTTATACAATGGGGTCGCAGGAGTTAAGCGTGTTAGGGGTATTCGCTGGTACCCCCCCCCCCCCCCACGCGGAGACGCTTAGTTTAAGAAATATGGTTGGCTATTAAATAAAGTTCCAGAAGGAAAAGGAGGGCTACCCCCTGCTACGCCTCTCTTCCCTTGGAGAAGCGTAGTTTTTTTAAATCGTCTCGTCTTTAAAAAACTACGTGGCTGTTTGGTTGCCGAAAGCGATTTATAGTAAACTTAAAACTGAAATATCTCATAAACTAAGCGTCTCCGTGGGGGGAAAGAGGTATCAGAGGGTAGCCCTCCTCGCCAACCCCCCTGCACCCTTTCCTTTTCTTAACTCCTGAGATTCGATTCTATAAATTTCCTGCTTTATTTTTACTTGACTTTATTTTTAAATGGGTCTAAAAAAGTACTTTTATATTCTTGTGTAAGTACTAGCTCAAACAATTCTTTAGTATTTTCATTACCACATTGTTTATACCCACTTGATAATACCTAATGAGCTATGTTTGCGGTTTCATCGTCTATGAGTATGTCACCACCACAATAGCTGCATAATTATACAATGACAAGGCTTATTGTAATCTTACTCTACCATTTTTCCATTTTCCCGTGCTATCCTGTGCTATACCAGTTCTTTGTGTGTAAGTCAAGCTCATCAGCACGACATAATTTGCGATTTTGCGGAACTCATGGAGTGATGATTTTTGCTTAAGATCATCGTTTAGTAGACAGTCATGTCCAGATTGTCCAGCCCAGATAGGTCACATCAGGGCCCCGACCACAGAACTTGGTGTCAATCAGATTGTCACTTTATTCATAGTAATTTTGACTCTATTGCAATGCATTAGTGATAGTGATATTGAAAATCCGATTGAAATCAAGATAGATAATAGCACTACAGTAATTTGGGTCTCGAACCGCAGTGGTGTTCCTTACGCTTTGGACCAGTTTACCATTGAATCCTTATTCAGTCCGTTATTTCTATACCGATAATACTGCGCTCCACTGCACGCTGGCACGCCCCGAGGTCGGGCTCGGGACTTCTGATTCAAAACCCAAGTCGTAGCTCCGTACCTAAGTATGAGGAATAAATGAAGCAGAAAACTAATAAAACACAAATTCTAAATGAATAAACACCCATACAATAAATTTTCCAATAAAACAATCACATTTAAATTGCATTACCTATCTAAAACCCTTTTATTTTCCTAACATCATAATTATTTCCAATTTCGGCAACTTCTATCGAATTGCTTATCGTTCCTTTAATAATTTATTACGGGGCTTAATATTTTGATTACACAGTCTTCAGTTTGTTTACCGACGTTTACAAACATTCCAAATTCAACCTTAAGATGAAGTTATAAGAGCGATGTATGTAAATAATTGGCTTACCCAATTGTCGATAAAGTTTAGGCCGGCGTTTAATTTGAACGATTAATTTTAATATAGGCTGTAACGATGCCTGAAATATATATAGCGCTTTAATATTCGGCTGCAATGTGATGCAATGAAAGACTTGAAGTGAATATTGCCGGGCCTTGCTCATCGAAAAATTCAGAATTCCTTCCTTTATCATTCATCTTTCTACGTCCCACCGAAAGCTTGAATTTGGTTTGATTCAGCTGAATATTGTGACTCCTTCAGTCTAATCGTTTTCGGCAGTTTGTTGTGTGTTTCGTTCGCGATTTTTTACCTAATTTGACATAGGTGTGAGCTTTTCACTTCTGGTATGTCAAAATATGCTTTGGGTAAGAACAATAAAATTAAAATCTATTGTTTTGGGTTTAAGACAAACATTATTATGGCACTGTCTTTTATTGACTTGATGACCAATATAATTCCAACGAGATTTTTAAAAGAATTCAACTTAGCAACTTGTTAAAATTGTGTATTTAAAAAAAACGAAAAAAGGTACTTCCGACCAATATTTGTAGGTATTAAGTACTTAAATAATTATCTGCATCCGCCCGTAAAATCTCATGCACATTTAAAAACATCATTGTACATTTTGATTATGGCTGGGCCAGATTCATCATTTACGTGGATGATTGAGCCAATGGACACCATAATATGTGAGCTCAAAATCTGCTACACAATTTGAGGCTGAATCTTGAAATTAAGATTTTTATTATTTTCTATATTCGAGCAGTGATCCAACTCCGTTTTATGAGTTAGTCCATTGCTCGAAGTTCCTTTCAATGTTTTGAATTACCTACACACTTACAGTAGTCGCAGCGGAAGTATGTGTCTCGGAAGTTGACTGCAAGTCGCTGCGCAAACTGCTATTTTTCAATGTTGAAGGTGAAGACAACATTGTATAACTGCCTCGCTTACGTTTTCGCGTAATCTGCGAGATAGAATACGCGAAAAACGTAAGCGAGGCAGTTATATCTACTTCTTATATCTTACTTTATCATGTTTTATACCCACAGCAGTAGGTACCTGCGCAATCTTTCACAGAGCCTAACCTCACAAACATATAGATTGGCTGCGACTACTGTACTTTTCAATTGTTTGTAATTGCCCAATGAGAATTGGTATCTATTTTCGATAGTGAGTTTCAAATTGTAGAAAAAAATGATTGCCAAATCATAGTTTAAGTTTGCTTCAATTAAACAATGTAACTTCGACAATTTAAATCTATTGTTACCGAGTTTGCCAAAAGTGTTAATTTAGTTTGGATTACATTTATTTTGTAATTGTGCTTGCTGTTTACGCTCTATAAGTATGTGTTGTCCATCAGCTCAGTTACCCTTGGTTCTATATTAAGGGTCTGACTAAGCAACGAATTCTCATCAGTGCAGGACCAAAATATATATGTCCATATCTAATCAGAATACCATTAAAGCCGTCCCAAACCTTTGTGGTTGTTAAAGGACCTCACACACTGTATACTTGCAGTTTAATGCAGTTAAATAAAACAATAGTTCTAAACAAAAGTACACTTTATTACACGACTGCCCAAAAGAAGGAGTGTAATGTTTTAAGATTCATGTACGTTTGTATGTATGTGAGTTTCTTAATTCCACCATAACTTTTAAATGCCTGAACAGATTTAGACGTATGGGGTATCGTAAAAATCCTTACATCCCCCCGAGTAACATAGGTTATTTTTTTTTTGAAAACATTCATAATGGCGGCTGTATGGCTCCATTTTCAAAGGAGAAAATATAAATATATTCGAATTTTACAATATGGGTATCAAATTGAAGGCCTTGATAAGCACATTCAAACAGTATATAATTTATTGGCATGAGTCCTTTTTTGGCAGGGCAGACGTGTTTTTTTAGTTTTTAAGTCAGTTATTTTGTCATAAAATATCAGAATGTTTTAAAATTTAGGACCTGAATATCATAAATATGACATTTCTTAATTTTTTTCAATGTCACAAAGAAACTTAGATTTTTATTTAATTTTTATCTAAAAATTAAATCTAAGTCAGTCCAACATCGACACCATATCTCTATTAAAATTAAAATATCTGAAACAAACAGAAATATTTAAAATTCAGATTATAATAATACGTACACAAAAAAAACACTATCTTCGCTCAAGGATGCCATCGGACAATAATATGATGAATTTTGTAAATATTTATTTCACTGTTATGCGGCTAAACGGGATGATGCGGGATTTATTTCAATAATAAACAAGTTTTTATACTGCGCCATTAAAAATAATCCCTGTATATAGCCGGTTCCGTTACTGACCACCTAGTTAATGCAACTATCAACATTAACCGTAGCAGGTGGAAAAAATAATTGTCCAGCATTTTTATCAAGCGCAGATGTATGCACTTTTTTCTGATGGTTGTCAAAGTACATCCATTCAATTTTTCCACTAATGTAGTGTTTTGATATACGAGTGAGTTGTCACCCTTATACTAAAATATCTTTTATTTTTGGAAAATATTAATCTGTAAATTGTATGGTTTATTGAGAAAGGCGGGCCCCAATATGCAAGTATTATGTTTTAGCCACCCGGACAGATTTATGACGCCATTTTGTTTTTATTTTTATCGTTTTTGACTCCATTGTGTTACCCAATAAGCTGAGATGAAGAGTTTCTTTGTAACTCAAAACCCGTAGGGTTTTGGAGGCCAAAGGATGAATTCAGTCGTAAATCTCACATGTGGGCAATTCTCGCTTCTACGTAAATATATCTATTTTCGACTTGGTCATATGACAATAGACATAATATTACATATATTATGTCTTATAGATAAACTAATGTTTCATCAGAAAAAGTCTAAGATTGACAATAATTGCCTGTCAGGTGGCAAATCTTGCTTTTAGGTACAATCAAATTGATAATTTTAGATTATTGTATAAACTTTTTCTAATCTATTTATATTATACGTATTACTATCTAATTATATTATGTGATTAAAAGTTTATAATAGACAAATTACCGTTATAGAGATTATGCCGTTCAAGCGAGAATTTCTCTCCATGTTTCTATTCAGTGATTTCATTTTGACCCATAAAAGGGGCTAATAGGATGTGTTCCCACGAATTTTAATTTGAATATAGTTGGTATTGCTATTGTTGGCTGTTGGGTGTGTTCGTAATAAATTCCGGGCGAGTGATCACTACTTGTAAGGACTTTTTCACATTTGGCGTGGGTTTTTTTTTGCGTTTTTGCAGCATTTAATAATAGACACCTGTTCAACAACACTACGCAACTCTGTTGACATAATGTCCGTCCATTTATTTCCTTCCAAAGATTGACTTGTAGAGATCGCTTCTTAACTGTGATAAAACTGCGAATAAAATATTGTTGAAATTAGTTTTTTTTGTTGATGCTTTCGATTTATTTTCGATGTTTGTGTTGTCCCACGTATTTCTGCTTCTTTTACGCATTCCATGTTATATCAAAGGCACCGCACGAAAGGATTCGATTGCCACACAACAATGTTTTATATGTGCATATCGACATTAATACATTTATGCCCGTATAATTAACGCGTCGAAAACGCCCACTGTGAAAAGGCCCGTACGCCTTCATTTTGAACCGATTGATCGAACGATGGTATCGATATCGATGGGTAAATCGGGACGTGTATCGATTGTTCACCAATTTATTATCGAGTTGTTATTTTGACTGTAGATACGATATTTTTTCGATTGTTCACAAATTTATTACAGAGCTGTTACCATGAATGTAGATACAACGTTTTTTTCTTGTACTGAACGATTGTATTGTACAAGTGGTTGATAAATTGACGAGCCTTTTATAGTTGGTTTATCTCGGAAATTTGAGTTACTTGCCTTGTTGTGTGTTATCTTTTACCCTTACAATGTTTTATTTAGTGTAGACGTCTTGTCCAATTTTCGCATACTTCCTTTTAACCTCATCTACATCTACACTAATATTATAAAGAGGAATGTTTTGATTTTTTGTATGTCTGTTTGTAATGGATAATCTCAAAAAAACTGAACCGATTTTAAAAATTATTTCATGTATAGAAAGCTACATAATCAGCGAGTAACATGTCCTATATCATATTTTTCAAAAAAATTGAATACATACTAAAATTGTAATAACCCAAGGTATCAAAAATTTGTCAGTAAAAATGACGATTATTCGCTGTAAGGAACGGAATGACATGTTGCCATTGTAACGAAATAATAACAAGTCTGTCAAAAAACACCACGAGCGTTGCTGCTATATTTTTGCATTGGTTTTTAATAAACCGTTTTGATGTGAAACGTCTTTAAAATCACACCGATGCATATGGGTACCAGGACTAAAAAGTAAATGGTAACGAAAAGTTCTATATCGTCACGCGTTTTTTTCTATGTAAAACTAACTATAAGCTCCAGAGATTTTATTTTGGTAGCAAACACGATGTTTTTGTAATCTTACTGGCGATTTGTACGTGGCGTAGACATTTCACGACAAACAAAGGGGCACATTGCCCTACCCGGTTATTTGTTCAAAACAGTCAATAAAAAAAAAGAAGAAAATATTAAGTTATACGCCTTTATATGTACTAAAAGCTCTAAAATGAAATAAAATCGTGTGGCTAGTCGAAATTTTATTACGTAGGGTACGCTACATCCAATGATTTTATTTAAATATTCAGCTTTTAGTACATATAAAACCGTATAACTTAAAAAAATATGCATATTTTATTTTCAAGTTTTTAGTTTTTATTTAGTTGTTTCTAAAGTGTACTTCAAGTCAAGCCCTTTCATTTGATATCCATATTGAGGGTAAGCATTTAAAAAAGAGTAATCCGCCATTTTGTGGTGGCGGCCATCTTGGATTGGGAATTCTCATGGTGTACTGTATTCTACTAGTTAAGCCCTTCCATTAGGTAACCATATTGAGGGGATTGAAAAAAATCCCGCGTTTTAATTTTCGGGAAACCTTTTTAGTTTTTCTTTCCATAAAAACCTAATTCGGTCTATTATATACATTTCAAAACAAAAAATAGTCAAATCGGGCCAGCCGTTCTCGAGTGATGCGCTTACCAACGAACAGCATTTCATTTATTAAACGGTTTTATTTAACTTGACCTGTTTGTTGATTGTTGTTTGTTGTCAAATCTAGTAATTGAAATTTTACCCCCTTCCGGTACACACCTTTAGTTCTGATGACAATTCAATTGTGTATATTCAATATCATTGTAAATCCAAGATGGCCGCCGCCACAATATGGTGGAAGCCATATTTTTTTTTACTCCCCACATGATGGGTATCAAATGAAAGGGCTTCACTAGTAGAACGCAGTACACTTTATAAATTACTAAAAAAAAAAAAACTTGAAAATAAAATATCTAAAAAAATGTTTTCATTTACAAGGTTTTATATGTACCTACTGAAAGCTATATAATAATAAATTAGATCGTGGGATAATAGAAATTTTACTCGCCACACGATTTTATTTTATTTTTTAGCTTTTAGTATACATAAAACCGTTTACTTAAAAAAAAACACAACTGTTTTCACACCCTGTATAGAATGGGCTATGCGATACCAATATATGAGATTAATTGCCGGTGTTTCAAAACATAGCTGCTTAACTAAAATTAATATTCGACGTTTAGATACCTAGCTAAGTTTGTATAAAAAGGTCAATTATATTTCCGCGTCTCCACAACAGCCTTACTAACTAGGAAAATCGATACCGATAAGTAGTAGAATACCCAGGTACCGAGTTTCACAATCGATAATTAATAATAAACCGACCAGCCGCTTTTAGCATTCGTATAGAACCAATTAGAAAAATTATATTACGGTAGTAATTTGTATTGATATCGGTGTCAATCAATACTAATTATTGGTGTGGTGCTATTGTTACGTCGTGCCGTGTCCTATAAAGTGAAGCGGACAGAAATACTCGCACTAAAGTTTTTTCAAATAGAGTGATGTTGACCGTGCTTTGATATGTGCGCTTCGTAATCCAACGCCACCGGGTTCCCTCCTCGGCCACCAGTGGCTTTTGATATGTTATGTGCGGATTTGCCCTCGCTCCGTGCTTCGGAGGACAAGTTAAGCCGTTGGTCCTGATTGTTAACAATTGGTTAAAAAGAACAGGTTTGTGAAGATTCGTAATGAAGATATCCGACAGAGAACCAAGGTAACCGACATAGCTCTAAGGATGAGCAAGCTGAAGTGGCAGTGGGTTGGTCACATTTCCCGAAGAACTGATAACCGTTGGGGTAGATGACTTCTCGAGAGGAGACCACGTTTAGGCAAACGTAGTGTAGGGCGCCCTGTTGCCAGGTGGAGTGATGACCTGCGAAAAACGGCTGGCAGAAGACCGAGCTCAGTGGCGTGCATTAGGAGAGACCTACGTCCAGCAGTGGACAAGTATAGGCTGATGACCTATATGACCGATATGATGAGGCCTGTTAGGCTTGACATACTCTGATACCAGAGGTCGTTACTACTTCATACTTACATACTTGATTAAAATCACACAAAAAACTTTAGACTAGTGTGGTGAAAACTCTACTCATGAATTTCGAACTTGAGCGTCTAGATTTGATGTCGAGTTAAACAATCGATACGAATACATTGTTCTCGTCCCGTATATCGAGTAACAATACGGGTTTAGTGTCCGTAGGTAATGAAAGGACCAGTTGGATGTATACGGTGTTAATTGGTACCTGTGTCGATTACAATCTATACTTTTGATTAGGGTGTTATTGTAAGATAGACATATAAACGGCGGATAGTAAACTGCCCTTATACGATGTCGTCTGTTGACAGAGAAAGACAAATGCAATATTTCTGTTGTGATTCAAGTTTAATTGCTAAAGCACGGTTGCGATATTGAGATAAATCCGTACAATGACCCCTCACTACCTTTCTCTGTCGCTCGCGCATAAATGTGTATTGCCGTCGCTCTATCGTACGCTATCTGTCTATCTGTATATCTGTTTATTTGTCTATCTGTTTATCTGTATATCTGTTTATCTGTCTATCTGTTTATCTGTCTATCTGTCTATCTGTCTATCTGTTTATCTGTCTATCTGTTTATCTGTTTATCTGTCTATCTGTTTATCTGTCTATCTGTTTATCTGTCTATCTGTTTATCTGTCTGTCTGTTTATCTGTCTATCTGTTTATCTATCAATCGCGGCCGTGCTTTAGGGTCATATTATTAGGTGGTCTGTGCTTTAGGTGTGTTTAATCTCCATTTCAAAGTACCTATTTAGCTAAAGCCTTTCAGATCATCCAAAGCCTCTTGACCGGTGAAAAGCATACAAATATTTTTCTGAATGTCCCAAAACTTTCGATTACGTAGATCCGATTAATTATCGATACGTCGTATATCGAGTAACAATACGATCGGCGCGTTTAGTGTCCATAATGAAAGGATCCAATTGGATGAATGCGGTGTTAATTGGTGCCGGTGTCGGTTTCAATCAGTACTTTGATTAGGGTTCTATTGTTGCATTAGGTGCAATGATATCGCTTTTTTTCTATGTTGTGAATTGTTCATAACGAGCCTAGTCAGGTGGATGAGAACCTTCGTGTCATCGTGATATGGTTTACTTTTATTTATTCTCGCAAAAAAACTTAAGTTTCGACATTTATAGTGCACGAAGTTGAATAAATGTTATACTTACTCGTAGTACCACACTTTAAATGTCTGTCTGTTTATGCATCACGTTAAAGTAACTGTACCGATTGCGATGCGATTTTTCACTTTAGGATAGTTAGGGTTAAATCTGGTGTACTTGAGCCAAGCAAATTAAAAAAAAAGAAAAACAATACCTAAAATATTTTTTATCACAAAAGACTAACTAAGACTATCGTTTTTCATTTTCCGTAAGAATTAGACAGATTTTACGCGACTAACAAAGTTGAGATCTTGTTGCGATGTCGCGGTCGATCGGCATAACATGGTGTCATGCTTCATTTTCAGTTAGGCGTTGTAGAATCCGACTTATTTAAAATATCCTTGTTGGTAAAATTGTAAAACGAAATTGAATCGGTTATCGATATCGATTTTGCGCAAATTATGCTTTTTTATGGGACAGTAATACAAACAACCTTTGCCATAAGGGTCGTGTTTATACCATTCTGTTAAATTGCCCCAATTCTCTATTGTACGACAATCTCTTTGTCATACAATGTCCCAAAGACATCCAATGTGATGTCCAGATGTCCAATGTGTCAATGTGTTTATCTAATGGGTTTTTCGACGTTATGTCGCAAAAAGCTTAGTATGTTTAATAGACAGACATTTTACATAATAGAAGTTTAATATTGACGTGCGTTTTTTTTATCGACTTCCAAGGTGAGGTTGTTCTCAATTTGATTGCTTTTTGGTCGCGTCCTGCCCGTGGTCTACTTACATAGTTCACCTGGTTGTACCAGGGGCAATTGGTGTATGTTCCTATACACATATTGCAGGATTTTTGAACCGATTAGTGTATTTTTTTTTCTTTCTAAAGGATAGATCTCCAATGTAGTCAAATATAAATTTAATCTAAATTGGTTCAGAACTTTTTAAGTAAATCCATCTGAAATCAATGTTTAGGTTTGATGAATTATTACTATGTATATCAGTCCCACATCAGACAAACGGATGGGCTATTACCGCAGATATAAAGGCATTTTGTGATATATTTGCATGCAGCAGTGATTTTCCTGTCAGTTGTCGATATACGAGAATTGTATAGAAATCCTACTGTTATAGGTACTGTGTTGTCATTTTGACATGAAACGTCTATCGACCGTGTAAGCACGGCATTGTGCCGCTAATTGTCCATCGATTTGTGAATCGAACTATGACCTGACCGCTGCGGCTGTTTTGTCCCATCCCAGGGGCGTAGTTAGGTCATCGGAATTCAGGGCAACAAGGACCTTTTTCTAGGGGAAAGAAATAACAACAAATTATTTAGTTGCTGAACATCCGCAGAGAAATGGAACGGACCATTGTTGTAGTCTATTATTATTAGTAGTAGTTGTGGCGACCTCAACCGCCACATTGAAATCAGCGCCATCTAGTTTCATACCAAGCGAACTAAATCACAGCGATCACAGATGGTGCAAGAGTACAAGGACTGCATCGCGCAAACGATATTCTCGCCGCAAATTAGAATGTATAGAATTTCCAACGAAGAATATTCGGACAGCTGTCCCCGGGAAAACAACACCTGGCTCGGTCGGAAGTACTTCCCGTAATGATGGAGCAGCTTCAACAGTGGATACCTAATACCTATACCTACCTACCTATCCACTCCCACACCTTTACCTCCACATAGTCTACACAAATCTCCCAATAGTACTTGAAGCTGCTTTATTTCTGCACAGCAGAGATGCTTTGTCGAACTACTTCAAATGCTATCAGCTGATTTTTAAACCAGATACTTTCTACTAGTTGTTATACCATTAAATAATGACTGAACAGCAACTGAATGGCTATGGAACTCACTAAAGGAAGCATATTTTATTTTAAATTATGCTTCCCGTAGTGAGCAGACTAAGCTTTCAACGATGATGAGGATTATAGAAAAAAAAATGCTGTATAGTAAATAATAAAAATATATTATTATTGAAAACAAAAAACCAGACTGTGAATCAAACTAAAAAGAGGCAAACAAGCTTTAGATTTTTGATTTTGAAATTTAACATCGGAGGCATGAAGAGCTAGCTCGCCAGGTTCTAGCTGAACCCGTCAAAGGAGAAATTAAATGCATGACGACTGCATGTTATATTACAAAATAAAAATAAAAATAATGTTGGTCTATATAGTACCACAAAGAAACAGACATAGATAGATAGATAGATAACACTTTATTGCACCAAACTATACACAAATAAAAATTAACCTGGAAAAGTAGTACAATCGGCGGCCTTATCGCTAAGCAGCGACATACATACATACATACATACATACATACATAGGTTGATAAACACATTACCGGGCCTTTGCGTTGCGCATTCTGTTAAAAACAGAGTGATTGCGCTCCTCTGCCCCATTTTGCCCCCTACCTTAGTGATAGCCCTGCTTGTGTCTAATGGCCCGGTACGTTTTTCCAAGCTATTCTGTGGGGCTATTGTTAATTTGGGACTCGATAGTCTGATTAGGGTTTTGATACGGGTGCGGTTCGGATGTCGGGCGCGGTATTAAAAGGCTTTTCGGGGTCGATTATTTATTATTTTATGTTCGTAATACGAGTGTTATCTCTCTCTCTCTCTCTCCCTCTCTCAGAGCGAAGGCCAGGGCTTGAAGTCTCGACTTATAAATATTGATTACTTTAAAGCTAGCGATTGTCTTCGGTATCTGTACTGACATTGATCATGACTAACATCGATATTCAGCGTGACCATATTTTTTTCGGCCACTCTACTGTGGCATCCTACGAAATACTACCAAATTCTACTGAACAAAAAACGTAATCTACTATAAATATACTCTTCGGTTTTTGTGTTATTTTATGAATAAAACACCAACCATATTTTAATGAAATGTAATTTTATTTAAAATATCGCAATTCTACACATTATTTATTTATTTATTAATCAGTTTTTTTTAAATTACAATCGTCATTTACGTTTTACAGTTACTTACAGTGTTTTCACATCCAATAACATATTATTATTACGATCAGGGATAAAATGTACACAACCTCCTTCAATAAGTGTTGTTTCAGGCCTTGTCTTTCATTTCGTTTATATTTTACGATAGTTCAATTTGGGTAGGGTTTGGTTAGCATGGGGTTTTAATTTTTTGTCATAGGAATTTTAATTTTATCATTTGTCTGACTTACAATTTTGGCGGAAGTAAGATACAAAGGTATTTTTATTTTGTCCATTCTAAATATGGATTTCCGCAGTAACACCGGAGTCTATCAAATATCGAAATTATAAATAAACCTTAGTTTTTACAAAAAATTTAGACACTTTCGCGATGAAAAATTAGCAGTGAATGAAATTGAGAATTAATGAAATTTTTGGGTTAGTCTGTCTCTTCTTAAAATGACTACGGACGGGGAACTCCTGATCCATAGATAAATAAGAATTTTGAAGTTAAAGGGTGGCCATCACCAAACATTTTTAAAACTACTAAAAGTACTGACAAAATTCTAAAATCTACCAAAAAAATACTCAATATTTTTGTCTACCGTTAAAGTCACTTGAAAGGCCTAAATCTACTGAAAAGTAGAAATCTACTGCATCTGGTCACACTGTCGATATTCGGTAGAGACTACCAAATATCGTTATAATCAGACTTTGCAAACGATTTCGGTTGCAAAGCAATCGCTGTCGATGTCGAGACTACAGTCCCTGAGTTCCATCACTAGGAACTTATAGGGTTGTATGTGTAATTCAAAATTTTTGGCAGCAACGTTCGTGGTGCTTTTTGGCCATAGACAACTGCATTATTACTCACGTACTTGACATACTTGAAATTCAGGCGTACATAAAATACAAATATTTTCTCTTTATAATGTTAGTGTAAATGATTTTAATCGACTTCCAAAAGTAGATTCTCAATTCGACTGTTTTTAGTGTTACGTATTTTTTGTGTGTTTTGTGTGTGTTCACTCTTTTTTGAACTATATATCGATAGATAGATAGATAGATGAACGCTTTATTGCACACCAAATAAATCATACACAAGAATAGACATACTTAAATAGAGTACAATGGGCGGTCTTATCGCTTAAAGCTATTTCTTCCAGACAACTATTGAATGGAGAGGAATATACTTAATTGTCATGGACGGTGGTGCTCAATAATAACCATCTATATACTTATAATAAAACTGTAACGGGTCCAATTCTGTACATTGAAGATATTTTGAAATTTTCTTTTGGAGAGGTACTCTATATTCGATAATGAAGCAAAACTGTTTTTTTTTCTTTTTGTCTGTCTGTCTGTCTGTATCTTGGCTAGGCATCACGCCGAAACTACTGAATGAATTTATATTAAACTTGGTATGATATGAGTTCATACTACAAGGTAGGACATAGGGTACTTTTCATCCCGAAAAATTAAAGGGTTCCCCCAGGATAGGCGTTGAAGGATATTTAAAAAAACACGTATCACGCTGAAACTACTGGATGGATTTTGTTGCAACTTGGCACAGTCATAGTTTATATAATAGGTAAAAATTAAGAATAACTTTTATCCCAAAATAAAGAGTTCCTGCGGGATAATGTCCCAAATTCTGTAAATTGAAGACATTTTGTAATTTTTTTGAAGGGATTTCTATATTCAATACTAAAGCCAAAACTGTATTTTTGTATTTTTTGTCGGTCTGTCTGTCTGTCCGTCTGTCTGTCTGTACCTCGGGAGCGCATCACGCCGAAAAAACTCACTGAATTCAAATGAAATTTGGTATAATTTGAGTTCATACGTCGAGACTGGATACTTTTCATCCCGAAAAATTAAAAATTTCCTGTTGGATAAGCGTTGAAAGTTATTTAAAAGAACACGTTTTACGCTGAAACTACTGGACGAATTTTGTTGCAGCTTGGCACAGTCATAGTTTATATAATGGGTAAAAATTGAGGATAATTTTTATCCCGAAAAAAATAAAGACTTCCTGCGGGATAATGTCCCAAATTCTGTAAATTGAAGATAATGTGTAATATTTTTGGAGGCCGTTCTATATTCAATACTAAAGCCAAAACTGTTTTTTTTTGTAATTTTTGTCTGTCTGTCTATCTGTCCGTCTGTCTGTCTGTCCCTTGGCAGCGCAACAAGCCGAAAATACTGAATAGTAATGAAATTTGGTGTGATTTGAGTTCATACTTCGAGGTAGGTAGGACATTGGATACTTTTCATTCATTGGTCCAAGTTATGTTAATATTTAAATAAAAAATAATATTATTCGATACTGAAGCCAAAACAGTTTTACTTTTTATTTTTGTCCGTCTGTCTGTCTGTTTATCCGTATCTTGACCGCGCATCGCACAGAAAGTACTGAATGAATTCAAATGAAACTTGGTTTGATTAGAGTTCATACTACGAGATAGGACATTGGATATTTTTCATCCCGAAAAATTAAAGGGTTTCCGAAATATAGGGGTTGAAAGTTATTAATAAGAACACGTATCACGCTGAAACTACTAGACGGACTTTTTGATGCAAATTGACACAATCATATATCTATACTTATAATAAAGCAATAGGTACAAAAAAGGCTGTAAAAGAAGTTAAATAAAAAAATGCTCTTTGAAGCTTAAAAAGGGTATTGAACAAGAATATAAAGAAAACCTGTTTGTTTGTCTGTATGTTTGTTTGTTCAAGCATCACGTAAAAACTATTGCACCGATTGAAATGCGGTTTTCATTGTTAGATAGCTCAATCTGGTGAGTTAGAAGTCGAGTCGAGAGAGAGATAAAAGTATTTTTGACGGCTAAAGAAATTTTGATCAAATGTAAATGTGTTTTAATCAAATTTTGGTCCTGAAATAGCACATTATGGTACTTTGAACCTAAAGAAAAGGCCACGCGTGCGAAGCCGCGGGTACAGCTAGTAAATAAATAAATCTGAAAGGTACATGAACTTAACCAACTAATCTACTTCTAACTTAAACAACAACTACACATATACAAATATATTAAAATACAATACATACACACATCTACATAGACACATACATACACACATCTAATATAATATATATATACAAACAAAGTAAATGAACACAATAACTTAATTTATTCCAGTTTGGGATTATTTTTAACCGTTCCTTAAATACGTTTAATGATGGAGACTGACTATGTTCTATGTATGTTTCTTTTTTGTTCGAAAGAGTAGATTTCCGCTGTAAAGTATATATGTAGAAAGGAGTAAGGACGGTTTAGTCCTTATCACATTACGACGACTGGTTGATCACTCTAATAATACAAACGCGAAACTCTGTCGGTTTGTTACCTTTTCACGAACAAACGGCTGAGCCGATCTTGATGAAATTTAACAAGAGAGTAGTATGCATAATGTGAAAGGACATAAGCTATTTTTTTTTCACGGAAAATGTATACGCGGGCACAGCCGTAAGGCGCAACATGCATAAACTATAAAATAAAGCGTCTTTTTTACAGAGCCCCATTTAACAAAAGGAATATACTCCAAAACGCCTATCTCAACTGATTTACCTTTCACAAATAATCTATTTCGACTTCCCCTCACGTTTTCGCATACATTCTCGGTTTTTTCTCTTTTTAGGCACTGAATAAACAAAGGAGAGATACGAGATAAGCGATATTTGCATCGCTAACTTAATACACCCTCAGTTCTGGCTGTATAGTCCAGGAGCTATACTCTCTGTGATGAGATAGCAGTTATACCTAAGTTAAAAAATGGCGTCTGCTCGTGTTTGTTTTACATCACGGAAAAAGTATTGGACTGATTGAGATGCAGTTTTTACTGTTCGGTAATTTAGGATTTGACTTAAAATCTGATATAAGTAGTACCTACATTGAATCTCGATGCGAAGAGAAAAAGACGAACAATCAATACAAATTATTTACAGCTGTTTTTTTTTAATGAAATGAGTATAAAGGTAATTTATGGCAGGTAGGTACTATTTAGGTCGTAGAAGTAGACCTAATACAAATTAATTAATATGTATTCATATTACAAAATGAAATTATCTTCTAGATTAAGGACGCTGGCTCCTGGCCTATATAGTCGTCTGCCATTGTCGGTGGCAGGCCGTGTCTGCGGTGATGTTATTCAAATGGACTCCTAATCTAATTTCGGAAAAAACTGTATAAAAAAAGTTTTCTCTTTGAGATTCAGGCACACTAAAAGCGATGCTTTAAAATTGGCGTAGAAAAGATTTATTGTTAGTTTAAAATTTATTTGTGTATGAAATGTAATAGATATCTTGTCTATTTCTGATCTGTCTGTCTGTGCGTTTATTATAGTTAGCTAAGACATAAGTTCATAAACTAAACCCCGACTACGGTGGGGTAAAAAATAGCCCATGATACTCTTGCGATGAAGACGAATCGATAGATACCTCGCTTCTCAAAATCGGACTAAGCTTTTAGTTTCAACACATAACCCTACCTTTGTTTCGCTGAGGTCGGGAAAAATAGCCTGTGACACTTGAAGACGAATGGATTGATACCTCGCTTGTCAAAATGGGACCAATAGGGGCGATGCTATGGTGGAATATCCACATACCCCATACATACATAGCCACATATATACATAGACTGTTAAACTCATTACCCTTCCCTTGCTTCGCTGTACTCGGGTAAAAATTAAATCCCATTGGTAGAAGTATTTACTTTTAATTATTACATTTTGTTATCTCTCCAAAATTAACGATTAATTGTTAGTAAAAATAAAATCTCGTTAAAAAAAAGAGTGTACGAAATTATCTTGTCACGTCTATTCGACGTGGAAAATTAATAAAAAATCCCACGACACGTGAATCGGACATGGCACAGTTTAGAAAATAAAAATAAAAATGTTAGACATTTTACAGACACTTTGGTCGCTGCGAGCACAAGACGTATCACGCTCTTTTCAAGGCTGGCGATTAACCTTGTTTATTACTAGGGGAAATGCTTTAAAGAGATTGAACACAAGTGCTGTTCAAATTAGCATGGTGAAAACAATCGACTTCAAATGGTTTCACTAAAAAAACTACTGTACTAATTCTGATTACGAATAGACCACGCTCTCAAATAAAAATAATAATTTCAAAATCGGTCCGCTATTGACTTAGAAATCGGTAAACATACAATAAATAAACTACTGAACCAATTTTGATGAAATTTGTATACAGTGGCACAGTGGCAGTGGATTTATTCTTTAAAGTATAAATTTAACATCTTCTTCGGTTCAGAAATCCCTAAAATATGAGGGAACATTAACATAAAAACCGATCGATTTACTAATAAAAAACTGAACAATATTTTATGAAATAGATGTGGGACTACAATGAAAGTCTACCCTTTTTACACTACTGCCCAAAAAAAGAAGTGTAATGTTTTTAGGATTCATGTATGTTTGTATGTATGTGAGTTTATTTATTCCACCATAACTTTTAAATGCCTGAACAGATTTAGACGTATGGGGTATCTTTAGAATCCTTACATCCCCTCGGTTTTATATTTTTATTTGTATTTTTCCATTTATCATTTGTCTGACTAACATTTTGGCGGAAGTAAGCTACATATTTTTACTTCATATTCATTTTAAATATGTATTTACGCAAAGTAACGCCTGAATCTATCAACTATATCAAAAAACAGTGTTATATTTTTTTTCTTATTTGAGACGTGCAGTGCATAAAATATGTCATTATGACACCACTTTTGAGTGTATAATCCGGATTTTACGATGTGACTGTAGTTATAGAAGTGTTTGTGATGCTAACGCTAGCCACACGAGGCTTATCTTGGAGCGGATCTCCGGCCTACCATTATACAGATAGTAAACATAGTATAGTCTCTCAGATTTCTTTGTTAAATTCTACGATGTGAGTGTAGTTATAGAAGTATTTGTGATGCTAACGCTAGCCACACGAGGCTTATCTTGGAGCGGATCTCCGGCCTACCATTATACAGATAGTAAACATAGTATAGTCTCTCAGATTTCTTTGTTAAATTCTACGATGTGAGTGTAGTTATAGAAGTATTTGTGATGCTAACGCTAGCCACACGAGGCTTATCTTGGAGCGGATCTCCGGCCTACCATTATACAGATAGTAAACATAGTATAGTCTCTCAGATTTCTTTGTTAAATTCTACGATGTGAGTGTAGTTATAGAAGTATTTGTGATGCTAACGCTAGCCACACGAGGCTTATCTTGGAGCGGATCTCCGGCCTACCATTATACAGATAGTAAACATAGTATAGTCTCTCAGATTTCTTTGTTAAATTCTACGATGTGAGTGTAGTTATAGAAGTATTTGTGATGCTAACGCTAGCCACACGAGGCTTATCTTGGAGCGGATCTCCGGCCTACCATTATACAGATAGTAAACATAGTATAGTCTCTCAGATTTCTTTGTTAAATTCTTGGACGTAGCTCAAGACGTCCGTCTAGTTTCGAAACCATTTAAAAATAATATGGTTACATAAAATCGCACAGAGTGAAGACAAGACGACAACTGACGTTTTTTTAATGGGAAGTTAGATTAATCATTACATACTTACCGCCCTTACAGTATCAACCACATCACGCAGCAAGCCACATAAATGTTGATAAAGTTATATTTAAAACAAAACTCAATGCTAATAATCTTCAATTCTTTACCCGAGTCGACGAAGCAAGGGAAGAGTAATGAATTTAACAGTATATGTATGTATGTGGGTATGTGAATTTTCCACAATCGGACTAATAGGGGCGTCGCCCCTATTAGTCCGATTTTGACATGCGAAGTATCAATTGATTCGTCTTCAGGTATAGAGTATTAGGGGCAATTTTTACCCGACTATAGCGAAGCAAAGGAAGGGTTATGTTTTCAAACTAAAAACTTGTCCGATTTTGGGAAACGAGGTATCAATCGATTAGTCTTCATCGCAAGAGAGGCTATTTTTTACCCGACCGCAGTCGAGTTTTAGTTTTTGAACTAATGTCTTGTTTCTAGACTGAAATAACTAGGAATGTTCTAATGTGCTTTAAAGAAGTTTGGTAACTTTGTGATCTCAACACCAACACCAATACCGAAATATATATATACATAGCTAGGTTTAGGAAAGACCTTGAGAGGTTTCAGGACATCTGAATATTGAGGTAATTCATAACGGCAGACTATAGCAGAAGAGAACGGCAACAGGAAGGAAACAAAACACACGACACTATATATCGTCTAATTAGGGCCCTCATACAATTTCACGGTCCCGCTGGGGCGGGCAGCGCCTGTGTTACGTTATCTCCAGTCTTTTCTTTATATTTTCCGCCCCAGTAAGTACCTACGCGCTACCGACCACTTTGATCTATTCGAGGATACCGTCTGACGGCTTTCATACTGTGTGTTTAATAGAAACAGTATGGAGAACTTTTAAACCCCAGCTGTTACAAGAAAACTATCTTCGGTGACCTACTCTTTTTATGACAACATTATTGAATATTGAGTAGTTTTTTAACTCATAACTTTCCATAAAAAATATGAAAGTCTATTTATACGGAAAGTTCTCGCTTGAACAAAGAATGAAATAATTTATCTATCTATACTTATAATAAAACTGTAACGGGTCCAATTCTGTACATTGAAGATATTTTGAAATTTTCTTTTGGAGGGTACTGTATATTCGATACTGAAGCCAAAACTGTATTTTTTTTTCATTTTTGTCTGTCTGTCCGTCTGTATCTTGGCTAGGCATCACGCCAAAAGTACTGAATGAATTTAAATGAAACTTGGTATGATTTGAGTTCATACTACGAGGTAGGACATAGGATACTTTAATCCCGAAAAATTAAAGGGTTCCCGCAGGATAGGCGTTGAAATTTATTTAAAAGAACACGAATCACGCTGAAACTACTGGACGGATTTTGTTGCAACTAGGCACAGTCATAGTTTATATAATGGGTAAAAATTGAAAATAATTTATATCCCGAAAAAATAAAGAGTTCCTGCGGGATAATGTCCCGAATTCTGTAAATTGAAAATGTTGTGTAATTTTTTTTGTAGGTCGTTCTATATTCATTGCTAAAGCCAAAACTGTATTTTTGAAAAAAGAAATTGTCTGTCTGTCTGTCCGTCTGTCTGTCTGTACCTTGGCAGTGCATTACGCCGAAAATACTCACTGAATTCAAATTAAATTTGGTATGATTTGAGTTCATACTTCGAGGTAGGACATTAGATACTTTTCATCCCGAAAAATTAAAGAGTTCCTGCAGGATAGGGGTGGAAAATTATTTAAAAGAACACGTAGCACTCTGAAACTATTGGACGGATGTTGATGCAACTTGGCGCAGACATAGCTTATAAGAAGGGTGAACATTATGGATACTATTTATCCCGAAAAAATAAAGGGTTCCTGCGGGATATGGGTCCAAATTCTGTACATTAAAGATATTGTGTTTTTTTTTTTTGGTGTTTACTCTAAGTTTGTTAGTGAACCCTAAACTATATGTTTTTTCATTTTTGTCTGTATGTCTGTCTGTCTGTATCTTGGACGCGCATCACGCCACCGGAACTACTGGATGAATTAAAATGAAACTTGGTAACTTGGCACCGTCTTAATTTATATGATGGGTTAAAATTGAGGACACTTTTTATCCCGAAAAACTAAAGGGCTTCTGCGGGATATGGGTCCAAAGTTATGTTAGTATTTAAGTAATAAATAATATTTTTTGGATGGTTCTCTATATTCGATACTGAAGCCAAAACTGTTTTACTTATTATTTTTGTCTTTCTATCTGTGTGTTTGTCAGTATCTTGACCGCGCATCGCACAGAAACTATTCAAACTATTCAAATTCAAATGAAACTTGGTATGATTTGAGTTCATACTACCAGGTAGGACATTGGGTACTTTTTATCCCGAAAAATTAAAGGGTCTCCGCAATATAGGGGTTGAAAGTTATTAAAAAGAACACGTACCATGCTGAAACTACGATGGATTTTTTGATGCAAATTGACACAGTCATATATCTATAATAAAACAATATGTACGAAAAAGGCTGTAAAAAGAAGATAAATAAAAATATGCTCTTGGGTGCTTAAAAAGGGTATTGAACATGAATATAAAAAAAAAACCTGTCGCTCTGTCTGTTTGACTGTATGTTTGTTTGTTCACGCATCACGTAAAAACTATTGGACCGATTGCAATGCAGTTTTCATTGTTCTAACAATCTAAGCTATAGATAAGCTATAGCTTAGGGTTTGATTTGAAAACTGGTGTATTGGTATCTCAATCTGGTGAGTTAGAAGCCGAGCAATTGATAAAAGTATTTTTAACGGATATAGAAATTTTGATCAAATGTTGGTATATTGGTCCTGGAAAAGCACATTATGGTACTTTGAACGTAAAGAAAAGACCACGCGTGCGAAGCCGCGGGTACAGCTAGTACTATAATAAAACTGTAAATGGGCTAAATCTGTACATTAAATGTGCGTGTGTGTGTGTCTGTGGCATCGTAGCTCCGAAACGAATGGACCGATTTTGATGCGGTTTTTATGTTTGAAATCTGATGTGGTCGAGATGGTTCTTAGATATATGGGGAATGGGAGGGGTGAGAATCGTAGCTTCTAAACGAATGGACCGATTTAGCTGCAGATTTTTATGTTTGAAAGCTGATGTGATCGAGAGGGTTCTTAGATATATAGGGGATGGGGTGGAGGTGAGAAAAGAGGGGGAGGTGAGAAAAGGGGGGTTAGAATCGTAGCTTCCAAACGAATGGACCGATTTAGCTGGGGTTTTTTTTATGTTTGAAAGCTGGGATAAACAAGATGGATCACGCATAAAGAGTCTAAAACGGGTGTATATTAGAGTTCGATTATAGCACAATGGAGTATCTTACTTCCTTAACACGGGTGTAAGTATTTTTATTGTAGGACCTCTACACTAGAGAGCGTAGTATCTGTACTTATAATAAATCATTATGAACAAAAAAGTCTGTACAAAGAAGATAATTAAGGTTTGATTTAAAAACTGGGTAACTTGGTATCTTAGGGCCTGGTACGCACTACCATGCGGTGGTACGCGGTGCGTTTATTCTACCGTTTATTTCATATTGTATTATATGCGTTTATTTCACCGCAATACGTGCACTTCTATGACACTCCGTACTTCACAGAATATGCGTTATAAAAACGCAAGGCAGTGCGCGCTAGCCTTATGCCGATGATTAGATGCCGAGCAATCGATAAAAAACTACTTGACGGCTGAACGAATTTTGAAGAAATGTACTTAGTATATTATTGTACTTTGTAGGTACTTTTGGTCCTGGAATAACACGTGTGGGCCTCTTTTAAATGAAACGACCACGCGGGCAAAGCCGCGGGCACAGCTAGTGTTATCATAAAAATAAAGGTTTTTTAATCCCTCAACAACGTTGTTTGCGAGTTTAATTGTTTAGAACAATTAAATTATGCGATATCGTCACTGAATATGTATGTATAGATATAGCACACATCCCGGGCTCCTACTTATTTTTTGTTTGTTATTGATAAACAGTATTTTAGCAGCTTTTATTTAACTTGCAATGTTTGTATGTATGTATGTTTAGGTCAAAACTTGCATGCTGAATTAGAACAATTTCCTCTTATCCTACGGATTTGAATATAAACATGTTGGTTCAGTTCCGATGACAATTTATTTTTATGGTAAGCATGACCTGAATCGACATCCAGGATTAGCTCCAGATAAAGGAACTCTTCAACGGTTAACACCACAGACACGAAGTTTTGTGAACGCATTTTTTTATGCTAGATGGTTTTAAGTTTTACCATGACATGGTTGCCGGTTGGGTTCTGACTAGGGAACTCTTCAATGGTTAACAGCACAGACACGAAATGTTGAATACGCATGACATCATGGCTACTACATAAAAGCATTTTTTTAAATCTGTTTCATTTAAATTATTTAAAGAATCATTTATAAATATATTTTATGCATTATAACTTTACTAACTAACACTTCCTTTACATTTCACAATAAAAATACTACTATATTAATTTTCATGAAATTTGCATGGAAACACACCATATAGGGGTTCCCGTTGATATAAAAAGGATCATCCAAAGTGATACAGAAATCAATATACATAAAACAAGATAAAAGGTCAAAAACTAAAACCCTACTATGGTCGGGTAAATGACACCTATGACACTCTTGCGATGAAAACGAATAAATTGACACCTCGCTTGTCAAAATCGAACCAATAGGGGCGAAGCTATGGTGGAACATCCACGTACCAACGTGCATAGATAAATACATACATACATACATACATACATGAATACATACATACACAGACTGTTAAACTCATTACCTTTCCCTTGCTTTGCTGTAGTCTAGTAAAAATACGCTTTGAATTGAGAACATTAGTCTTTTTTGAAATCAGTTAAAAAAGAGTAAACGTCACTGAAAACGTTTAATCTGTACTAGAACAGCTTTTCTGGGACAGTATGGTCTACAAGATCCTAGATCCATACTGTCCCAGTTAAATAAAACACAAAGTATATTTTATTACTACGCTTTGTTTGAGCTAACCACGTATGAAATATGAGCGGAAAACTGTGACTTTCATGATTTTTATTCGGTTTTTTCTTTTTGATATTTGATGGAGGATTTTTAACCGGAAATCTGTCTTTGTATCCGTTTTTCAAGCGCTTGTGACAATGTTAATTGTCCAAGATGTTCTGATATAAATTCTGTCAGATGTTGATGGAATAAATTGTATATATTTTGTAGCCTGTCAACTCTTTAGATTTCAGTATACTTATGTTGCGACTTTGAAGTATTTTAAAGCCGATTACGTCATGTATGCTTTCACAGCATAGATACAGAAGTTTTTCTTTGATCGGCTCAAGTCGGTTTGAGACAATTTTATAGCCACGGAAACGGTTCCGCAGCGATAAATGTAAATAGCAAATTAGACATTCACATCAAAGTAGGTATAGGTACTTAACTAATGTCTGTGCAACGCGTTTTCGTTTTGTTAACTAGACTGATATTAATAGTATTTTATCACCGTTCTGGAATCCGGACACTAATGCTAATGACTGATCACGACCGAAAAAGTTCGGGTTGTCTGATAGTTTGGCGTTTCAGTCTTTTAAATGATTTCTATCAAAATACGAGTAGAGAATGTAAGTTCCAACCAGGACATGGAACGGATTTAGTTCACCGCAGGGACTTGCGCTTCGGAACCGGAAGCACGACTTTAAATACCACATGACTGATAACTCATGTATATAAATAAAAATGAAACGCTATTGAGCGCATCAATTGAGAACGGATAGCCCGATATGGCAATCAAAAAATAAACGTAATAGAATTAGGATTTAATGGAAAGAAAATTTTTAAAAGTTTCCCGGTTTTTTTTTCAAATTCGTATAAAACTGAACGCCCTTTTTCCTATGGGATTTTTATATGAACGCAAACTTGACTTGGATGCTTTGTTACAAATTCACAAATAAACAAAAGAAGCCTGACAGTCGTGCTTCTCTCGTTTAGGGAGCCTCATGGCACGTCACGAGTAAACAAAAAAGTATCGAACGATGGATATTCGTACATTTCATCATCATCATCATCATCATCTTCAACGATGAAATCGGAGCTAGTTAAAGATAGATTGCAGTGATTTACCATTGAAAAAGTACGTGAAGTAACTGATAAAACATTTTATGGTAAAGATAAAGATTACAATTAATACAGTGGGTGTACGACATAGGTACCAATCATCATCAACGAGTATGCAACGTGTCAGTGACGAGTTCAGTGCGTATTCGTACAGTCGTACAACACTTTGCAATGCAAATTTCTTGATGGAACTGTATTTGCTATGAGCGAGCGTGGCCCTTATTATCTAGGTATTGCCCAGCTCGTCTCGTCGATGATTTTTGTAGGGTTTTTTTTAAAGCCAGCCAGTTTAATATACAAATTCTCACCCGTATCACAATACAGATACTAAAATCACTAACCAACCCCTCTCCTTGTCAACAGGTACATGTGCGCGCGCAAACCGAATGCTCGTAGTGTTGTTGTGTTGATGTGGAAAGACAGCTGATCGCGCTGGCGTGGTACGGGGGCGCGGGGGGCGCGATGCAGGCGGGCGGCGGGTGGTTCCTACCATGGACCATGGGCATGCAGAAGTTTGCCGTGGCACTGCCCATGGGCGGGGTGATGCCACTGGTGCCGCCGCAGCTGCTAGCCGCCCTGCCGCCGCAGCCGCAGCAGTTGAGGCTCATCGCGCCGCCGCCGATGCCACATCCTGGGCGGAAGGTAGGATTCATGTTTATAGGACTGAAACAGGTCGCGCACAAATTAATATCAAAAATCTGGGTGGGGTTGTGTCGGGGCGCACGGCTGTTTGTCGTTAAACGTCTACAAATCGCGAGTTATAGTACCAAATGAAATATCACAAAAACATCAATTTTGCTTTGTGCATCCTGTCCCCTCCCTGCTCCTCTGTGTTTTGACAAAAATTAAATATCACATCATCGAGTCAGCTCGATGATGTGATATTTAATCTCCAGAGATCTGATTTTGGTGTCATTTTTTAGCTTATTTATTCAGCTAAATAAGCTAAAAAATGACACCAAAATCAGATCTCTGGAGATTATAGTTACAAAGTTGCAAAAGCGAGACGAAATAGACCTTATCGTTACGGTTCACTTTTTAGTCATGTTGCCCGTATGTATCGGTGTAAATTTTAAAGACTTTTCACGTCAAAATAAATTTTACTAGCCTCGACGTTTCGATCTAGTCATATTGACCGTGGCCAGAAGTAGACTGGATAATACGGGTGTCTGCGTTGCGAACGGCGGGCGTTATTTCCAACTAATAACGGCGGGCGTTATTGGCACAGTTTAGTTTTAAAAAACCAAACAGGGGTCTGTTTGGTTTTTTAAAACTAAACTGTTCCAATCGCGTCACACAACTGACACAACACTTCCAGTATCGGCAGACACGCCTGCAGATAAATTTCGACGCGAACACTTCTCTATTACCGGATTCCACGAAGAAGACAACCTATATCCATCTTCCCGATTGAAATCCCGGTACTTTCTGGTTTCAATCGATTCAAGAACAATTCTCGGATTGAAATGACGATCACTAGAGAGGATTTTCGGATCAAGCAACTCAATCCAACGGTTTGGTCCTGCATGATTCGAGAATATGTACTGTCTTCTTGTTTTGGGAAATATTGGGTCTTAATGAGGGGTTCATACTTTTCGGTAGTAGGTATGGTATAGTGATGGAAAATGATATAAAAGGAAAAAAAGTTTTTGCGGTAGGTACTTATCATGCACGCATATTTGAAACAACAATTAAAAAGCAACACAATATTACGTACTTGTGCTTCAGCATTTTACTAGCGAGTAGTTCCTTTCGAGAGGTATATTATAACAAGTAAAATAATTATAATAAAAATACAAAAAACCCGTCTGCGAACAAAATTATTGAATACGAGCTGACCACCCGCAATAATAATCACACTAATATTGTAAAGGCGAAAGTTTGTATGTATGTAAGGGTGTGTGTGTGTGTGTGTGTGTGTGTGTGTGTGTGTGTGTGTGTGTGTGTGTGTGTGTGGGTGTGTGTGCATGTGCGCGTTTGTTACTTCTTCACACTTAAACGGCTGAACAGATTTGGATGAAATTTGGTATGGAGAACTGCAGTCGGGTAAAAAAGAGAATCAATAAAACTTAAAAAACAATTATCACTTACACGTATGAGTTTTACGAGTTTTAAGAGGTATGCTATTTTTGATACAATAATAAATAAACTAATGATGCTAATGAAAACATATTAAATTGCATAGATGTCTGACGTAAAAAAACAATTAAAAAACAACAACTTCAATTCTTATAAAATTATCTTATTAATAGAATGAAAAATAACATTTTTTTAAAGTCAAGTCAGTTTAATTTTTTTAAATAAGTTTTATTTTTTACTCATTAGTTTCGTTAAAGCGGGCCTAAGAAAATGAAATACTTATTCCGTTCGCTAAGAAAAAAGCCATACTGAAAACAGTTAACAGTTCATATCTCTTAAACTACTGAACCGATTTTAATGAAACTTTAACTATTCCCTATGTTGAAAGAAACCGAGACTATTACAAAAATAATTCAATTCGCAATCGGACTTGCAGTTTCCGAGAAATACATGGACAAACATACATACACACATGAAATTTGGGACATATGTATACACACATAGACTAACTTAATAAGAATATTACGCATTTTCAACAATATTACATACATACACATCAACTTGAGAACCTTATTTTTTTGAAATCGGTTAAAAAGTACTTTTGGGCAATACCAGACTACTAATCTCACATTTTACTATTTGTATTTTGTGTACCAACGGGCAAGATCGAACCATTCCGCCTTTTTCCCGAATATAAATGGAGTAATAGAAAAAGGCATCCCTGACAAGGGTCCTCTATCTATTACCGAAGGTAATTTAGGGGAGGCGAAGTTGGATTCCTTCATTTGTACATTATCATTTAGGGTTTACGGCCTTTTGCATTTACTTTTGTGTTTGGTAGTGGGGGAATTTCCAATTGAATATTATCGTGAAGTAAGAATATCAAAATTCTCGTGGTCGTAAAGTAAATGATATTACCTATTACTGCTGGGTCTCTGGTTTTCTCTCAGAGATAGAGAGTGTATTAGAGAGGGAGTGAGAACTATGCAGCAGTTTAATTACTTATTTGCCATTGCAGGCCTTTTTGTAGCAACCTAGTTATGAAAAACAGTTATGATAACCGCACAAGGTATAATAATTCATGTCTTTCCGTTATCAGCCTATATCTGTCCACTGCTGGATGTAGGCCTCTCCTAATGTACGCCACTGAGCTCGATCTTCAGCTCTCCTCATCCATTTTCTGCCAGCCGCTTTTCGCAGGTCGTTACTTCACCTGGCCACAGGGCGTCCTACACTATATATGCCTAGACCGTGGTCTCCACTCGAGAACTCGTCTACCCCAACGGTTATCGGTTATTCGGGAAATGTGACCAGCCCACTGCTACTTTAGCTTGCTTATCCTTAAAGCTATATCGGTTACCTTGGTCCTCTGTCGGATATCTTCATTACGAATCTTGTCCTTCAGAGAAACTCTAAGCATAGCTCTCTCCATAGCTCGCTGAGCGACCCTAAATTTGTGGACTAGTTTGACCGTGAGTGTCCACGTTTTGACTCCGTAGGTCATGACTGGTAGGACGCACTGATTGAAGATTTTTGTCTTCAGGCAATGTGGTGTGGACGAATAGAAGACTTGACAAAACTTGCCAAATGCTGCCCAACCCAGCTGAATTCTTCTGTTGGCTTCCTTCTCAAAGTTGTTCTTACCCAATTGCAAAATTTGCCCAAGGTAAACATATCTGTGGACAGCTTCAAGAGGCTTAATTGCTTTTGCTCCCGTCGCTCGTCCATAAACCGAAGAGCCTCATCTAAGATTTTAGACTTTGTGCCCGTACGCTGCAGCTAACAAAATCTAGTGCCTTCTTCCCTAAGGATTTCTAGAATTTTTTGGAGTTCCTCATCCACGTCATTTGTGGTTTCCAAGGCAGAGAATCGATTTTCAACTTGAGTTGGAACTGTTCTGATTCAACAGCGGCCTTGAGCAGGTTGGGTTGGAGCGTAGACTTTACCAGACCTTTCAAGCTTGTGGTCGATATTTGAGAAGCCTCGTACAAGTCGGTGATCACTACCGGTATTAAACCGGCTGATCAGCGATCACAGACATCCCCGAATATTTGCTTAGTATCCGTCATGATGAAGTTAATCTCGGATGTGCCGTTCATTGAAGATTTTGTCCATAATCTCCACGCTGGGCATGCGGGTTGGCGATTGCAGGGCGTAGCTTCTCGCACCGGTGACGCTGCTGCCTTTCACCGGCTTGTGTCATGTGGCTACGCTTGTTTATGGAATGATTATTTTTCGGTCGCCAGAGCCTCGTTCGTTATCCAGCAGATCACCGCGTGCAGGTGAGATTGGCTTGGAGCAAATTTTACATACAATTTATCTAAAAAAGTAGCAAAGCAAAACTCAGCTTAGCCAGTTGGAAACCTGTTGCCCATCCTTCTCATACTTTTAAAAACATAGCTATTTTCTTCAAGACACAAGACTATCTCGACAAAATTAATACGTCCCTATGATCGGCCCATTTAGAGTCCATCCAATCTCCCCATCTTAAAAATAAACATGCCCTTACTTTACATCTAATCTTAATTTACCATCATCATAAAAATGCACAACTAAATATGTCCGATCTAAAATGGCGCGGTTGTCTCTTTTTTATTGCTGTCCCTTTTTGCCATCAGTGTCGTGTTTGCTTGGAATATTAAAAGGCAGGACTAGTTTAACTTGTGCTGAAATTAGATTGCCTTAATTCATAGAAGATTAGTATTTCAAAGCATAGCTATATTTGAAGAAACAAGCAAGATAGATAGATATATGACGATTACTTCATAGATTTAAATTACTTTTTATATTTTTTCATAGGGTATAAAAAAAAATACACTACAAAAAATAAATAAATTACACTACAAGTAAAGATTACCAGGACCATTATTTTAAAATAAATTGCTACTATGGACAGTTTTATGGCAAATAGCTAAATATTTGACAGATATTAGTTATATTTATTTCTGTGTTTCCACATGTAATTATGTCTTAAATATATTTAATATTAGTATATTAGGAACATGCAACCCTGGTGGGCGCTACAAAATATTTGTAAGAGGGTAAGAATCATTAAACATTACAAGTTAAAATATATAAAACGAAACGAGTGGACGAAAAAGAAGTACATTTATATCGCTAAAGAAGTCTTGTAGCGAATAGTAGTAGCACTTTTTTAATTTTAGGGTTTCTGACGATTACTTGGCGTATTTATGGCTTAGGGGGAAACTAGCCTTTGGGCCGCGAACCAGTTAGGCCACTTTGAATACAGTAGGGGTTATCTGGGCCGAATGTTTGGGCCAGTTACCCATCGACTTTTGTTCGCAATTTTTTCTCGTCTAGGTAGGCAAGAAAAACCGCCATAGAAAATAGATTGTTTTAAGACTATGAAGTTCACATTTAAAAAAACCCATGAGCTAGGAATCGCTATCTCTCCCACCTTGCAACGCTGCCAAAGTAATTGGTTCTAGTGTTGGCCCGTGTAAGGCGTTTAATAGACGGGCGTAGTGTTGTCGGATTAACTACGTTTGCTTCGCACCGTCTGCACTCTATCTTATGTTTGGAACTGGAGCTGGAGTTTGTATGGTATTTCTGTTGTCTGGAAATTGTGATATGCTTGTTATTAATTTCTAGAGGAGTCTTCATAGTCATAGTCATTATTTAGACGAACGGGGTATCTTTAGAATCCTTACATCCCCCCGAGTAACACAGACATATTTTATTGTAACATAGGTTTTTTTATCCTATTGGCTGCAAAAAAATAAAAATAGCCACTTTAAAAAGCAAAAAAACTTCGTATAAAAAATATTGAACCTATTTTAAAAATTCCTTCACCTATAGAAAGCTACATTATCAGCGAGTAGCATGGGCAGTATTTTATTTTTCAAAAAATTAGAGATCCCTACGAAAATTGCAATAATGTATCCCAAGGTATCATAAATACAGAACGGAATGACGTTGCTATGGAAACGAAATAATAATGACAGTAACAAGTCTGTCAAGTAAGTAAATAATAATGCAGTTGTCTATGGTGAAAAAGCTTCATGATCGTTACTGCCTAAGATTTTGAATTACGACGGTTATAATAACTAGATTAAAAGCTAAAAAAAAAAACGCCTGTCCTGCCAAACAAGAATTTATGTCAATAAATTATATATCAAATTGAAGGCCTTGATAAGCACATTCCAACAGTATATAATTTATTGGCATAAGTTCTTTTTTGGCAGGGCAGGCGTGTTTTTAAGCTATTTAGCTAGTTATTTAGCTTTTAAGCTACATTTATTCTTATGCTAAAGAGACTAGTGCCAGTTTTCACCCTTTTAAGAAGATTTATGGTTTGACCAATCAATTTTGACTTGGCTAAATAGCTGCTTAGTTTTTTTTACCATAATTTAGTTTAGTTATCAGCTTACTGCAAATTTGATTGAATTTACAAGGAGTTTGTATTAAAAAATAACAATACGTCTCGAGTCCTTGGAAATTATGTATATTTTGAAAAAGTCTAGATCATGAAAATTACTATAGGTCCAATCAATTGTGGTCTAGTATGTAACAGAATTCATGGCCATTTCATTATCCATACCAATATATAAACGTGTGTTGTCTGTTTGTTTGTTTGGGGAGCTTTCACGCGATAACGTTTGGGAAGGACTTTGATGAAATTTGGAATAGAGGTAGCTTATACCCTGGAATAAAACCAAGGTTACTTGTATGTCGGAAAATTTCCACGGGAAAACTGAAAAATGTTGATTACTCGCTGTAAGGAACGGTTGCCATGGAAACGAAATAACAAGTCTGTCAAAAAACATCAAGGGCATTGGTGCTATACCTACTTTTGTATTGGTTTCCTAGAAGAATATAGGATGCATTTTTTCGCGATAAACGCGCGGACGAAGTCGCGGGCGAGAAAGCTAGTTGTCTTTACTTTAAATCTGTAATAAACTTCAAAAACCATTAAACTAATAACGGCGTAAGTTAATTAAATGTTTGTTTGTTTGTCGTATGAGGTAGTGCTGGCCTCTGGTGTCACAGTTTGTCAAACCGCCCGAGGGCCTCTGACATGACATAGCGACTGCTATTAATCAATAACAGCCGGAACCGGCTTAACGTGCCCTCCGAATCACGGAGCGACGGAAAACAGCACTTTACTTAAAAAAGTCATTGGTGTAGCCTAGAACCGAACCCGGTATTGTTGGATTCTAAGTTGCATTATTGAACCGTTTATTATTTAATGTTGATAACCTAAAATTTATATGGAGCGGCTGTCGCATGTGTCAGTTTTTAAGGGTTGCCCATTCGCACCCCTGAATCGATGAAGTAACTGTAGGTGATGTTTCACGTCGTTAGTTATCACCTAAAGGTATGTGAAAGGTTTTTTTTGTTCTAGGCAGTTCCTAAATATTTAGACACCCGATAAGCTGATCTTTGGATCAGTGTGTCGCGAGGCAGTCCCCGGGTTTGGGTTGCTCCCACTATTCCAGGACACAAACCTCTTTGACACAGAATTACAGGAACTTCCTTCCGCTTGATTCTAGCACACGGCGGGAGCAGACTCGGCAGGCCAGAGTCTGATATCAAGCAAGCCGCGCGAAGCCGTTCATCGAGTGCAACGCGATCGGGCGCTGCAACTCAATGATGTTCCTCAAACCAGAGCAGCAGACTTTCAGATTTTTTTATATTAATGTTAGCGAAGGAAGGACGAAAGATATATTTTGCAAATGAAATCAATGAAAGCACTAAAGTGGAATATTATTCTATTTTTTACCAAAAATCAATATGAATGACAGGATATTTGTATTTGGAATGGATAATGAAAATCAAAAATGAAAAGAAATGGATTATGAAAAGAGTATTGTTATGAAAGAGGTTTGGACCTCGTCACAATACCCCGCCTCCCCGGAGAAAAAAAAAATTTTTTGATAGTAAAAAAAAAAATTTTTTTTTGTAAGGTTTATTTAAAAATAATATTATATGCTAAGAACAAAAGAAAAAAATAATAGTAGAAGTTAATAATAAAAATATATATAATATGGGTAATAAAATTAAAATAGTAAAATAATTAATTAAAATAATGGAAATGCTAAAAAATGCTATCTTTTCAATTTTTATGTGAAAATGTTTATTAACAATGTCAATATACAATTGATTGGATTCCTAGATGCATTCATATTCATAAATCACACATTCATTCATCATCATTCATAGTCTTATTCCCATTCCTTGGAAATAAAACTCATAAGAAAGAGGAACCTTATATATCAATAAAGTCACTCGTGGAACCAATACAGTATAGTGTAGGCTTATTTATACAGTCACTAGCCGCTGATCAGAATGATTATGTGAGTGTATGTGTGTATGTGTATGTGTGGTGAATGTGTGGTGTGTGATGTGTAAATGTATGTATGTGTATATTTATTTACAATTATTTTGCCAAAATGGCTAAACGTACCTTAGGGTACGACGTGCCTGTAGCACATGAATGTACATAGTAAACGTTGTGTTAGAACGTTAAAATAATATAAGTAAGGTAGGTAGGTAATAGTATATTAACCATAAGATAATACAGGTTTTGTGACCTAGGCTTGGTTTATAGAGTAATCACATTTGCCGCTCTTTTCAGTGTTGGAAGTTTTGTGTGTAGGTGTAGTAAATAATAATATATGGTACTGGTTTCGCTTTATACTGAACATTATGATTGCAAATAAAATAAATAAAAAGTACATAGCTAACAAGTAGGCTATTAACTACTGTTAGTACCAAAGCATTAAAGTATGTAGTAAGTACCATAGCACTGAATAGCAATACGTAGGGACTTGAAGTCAATATTCCTAATGAATTCGACAAGTTAATGAAGTGAATAAAAAAAAATAGGCTAAAAATGTGGACATTACTCCGTAAAGGGAAATTATATTAAAATTACATTATTTACAACTTAAATATTTTTTTTTTTTTTTTGTAAGTAGGGAACCTACAATGGTCATAAGTAGATATTTAAATATATGGTAAGGTACAGGAATATGAAAGCAACGTAACTTTCATAGTACATAATTATAATAAAGTATGTAAGTAGAGAAGTGATGGTTAAGGTTAAGACGTACGTGGTATAGGTTTAATGTCTTTGACATGCCAACGGCCTAAGGGATTACCAGATAAATCACATGATGCATTTTACAAATTTAGGAGCTAATTTAGCTGAAAAATACTTGCCTGCTGAACTTATGGGATAATTACGTTTCCATATAATGTCACCTTGGTTAAATTCAAGGTGTTGATGATGTTTATTATAATATTTTGCGTTAGTTTCATGAGCGCGAAATAAACGTACTTGAACTTCAGCAAATAAAGGGCTTAACTGACCTATGTTGTCAGCGTACTCATCGCGTGGAGCATAAATCAATTCTTCACTTAGATCCGAAGCATTATATACAGAACCACATGTTACAAGTTCGCGACCAAATACTAAGAAAGCTGGTGTGAATTTAGTAGTTTCATTAACAGCTGAATTTATTGCAAATTGGATTTGATTTAAATATAAATCCCAAGTACGATGGTCATTATCAACAAAAGAAGCAACTGCTGTTATAATTGTTTTGTTGTAACGTTCAACAGTATTGACTTGCGGACAGTAACGGGGGGTGTAATGAATTTTTGGTATCTTGTAATATTAAAATAAATCCTGGAGTTCATGACTAATTAGTTGAGGGCCATTATCTAGGATTATGGTCTCTGGAATACCATAAACCATAAAAACTAAGTTCTCAAGTATATGTTTGATTACAGAAGAGGTAGCTCGCTTCATGGGGAATATAAGACAATATTTGGAAAAACAACATGTGACTACAAAAATAAATCTATTAAGTTTACGTGTCATTGGAAGTGGACCAACAATATCAATAGATATGCATTGGAAAGGACGAGAACAGTTCTTGGGTTTACCCATCAGACCAATGGTATTTTGATTCTGATGCTTATAAGCGAGGCATGTTTCACATTTAGAAATATGGCTGGCAATGTCTTTGTACATTCCTGGCCAGAAGTATTTTTCTTTAATACGATGGTATGTTTTGAAAGTGCCAAAATGAGCTGCTGTTGGTAACGAATGGTTTTCGTCGATAATAGCTGTACGAAATTCAGATGGGATTACTTCTTTCCAACTTAATTCTGAGTTTATGAGGGTATTAGAACGGGTGTACCTGTAGAGTTTATTGTGTCGTATCATATAATCAGGAGTTGATGTGGGATTTGAGCTACACTTGGAGTATACAGAAGTGTACCACGAATCAGAAGTCTGTATTGGATCATAATTAATCACATTAATTGGTTTAATACGAGATAATGTATCTGGGACCAAATGTTCCTTGCCACGTTTATATTTAATGTCAAAATTAAACATTGATAAGCGTATGCTCCAACGGGCAAGTCTACCTGTAGGATTATCTAAGTGTAAGAACCATTGAAGTGCAGAATGATCGGTATAGATAGTAAACTTTTGACCATTGTCTAGATAGCAACGCCAATACTCTAATGCTGTTATAACGCTTAAGAGTTCACGTTCAGTGATAGAATAGTTTCTTTGGGGACCTGTAAGTAATTTGCTCATGTAAGCTATGGGTTTTTCAACTCCATCGAAGTCTTGGGTAAGCATTGCTCCAAGTCCAAAAGCGGATGCGTCGCAATGAACAGCAAAGGGTTTAGAAAAGTCAGGGCAAGTTAGAATAGGAGTTGATATTAAAGCTTGTTTGATTTTATTAAAAGCTTTATCAGCTTCAGAAGTCCACTTGAAAGCGGGAGCTTTCTTACTAGTAGACGTAAGTTTAGTGAGGGGAGCAGCTAATGTGCTAAGATTGGGTACAAAGCGTCTATACCAACTAGCTGTACCGAGAAACTTTTTCACCTCGCGAGCAGACCTGGGTGCTGGTATTTCTAAGATTGCTTTGACTTTATCAGGGTCTGTGTGGAGACCTTGATCATCAATTACGTAGCCTAGGTATTTAAGTTCATTTCGGAAAAATGCACATTTTGGAAAATTTACTGTTATACCTGCTTTTGAAAGTTTTGCGTGTAATTTATTAAGCAAACGTACGTGTTCCTCGTACGTTTTTGTGGCTATTATTATATCATCCAAATAATAAAAAAGAGAGTCGTTATTAGACTCATCAGAAAGAAGATTATCAATGAATCTTTGTTGCGTAGCTGGTGCGTTAGTAAGACCAAAAGGCATAACCTTAAATTGAAAAGATCCACGACCTGGAACGTGAAAAGCAGTCTTAGGTCTGTCTTCTAAACGTAAAGGCACTTCCCAAAAAGCTTTAGCAATGTCAATTGAACTCAGATATTTAGAATCTTTAAGGTTATCTATGATGTCTGATATGAATGGTAATTTATAAGCATCTTTTCTAGTTATGTCGTTAAGCTTACGACTGTCGACGCAAAATCTCCAAGTACCATCTTTCTTAGGGGTAATAATTACAGGATTTAGCCATGGGCTTTCACAAGGCTCTATAACATCAAGTTCTAGCATTTTATCAACTTCTGCTCGAAGAGCTTTCTGTTTTTCAGGTGATAATCGATAGCAACGTTGACGAATAGGTGGGTGGTCACCTGTATCAATACAGTGTTCAATAAGGTTTGTTCTTCCTAAAGGAAGTACGTCGGTAGAAATATTACGAAATTGTTCTACGACTGCATTAGCAAGAATCAATTGTGTATCTGTAAGTCTGTCATAAGACTGTAAGTAAGTATCATTATTATTGATGATAAACATGGGAGTATCTGAACTCTTGAGCATACTGACCGTATTAAGTATGTCTGGAGCCAGCTTAAAAGTTTTCCAGAAGTCGATACCTAATATGAAAGGTTGAGTAACAGCGGGTATTACATGGGCAGTAATTATAGCAAACTTATTTTTAAATAAAGTTGGAAGCTTAATAGTACCAATTGAATTGATTGTTTGACCATTAGCAACAGAACCTTTGATAATTTGGTCACGTTGTAGTTCCAAACCATGTTCAAGTAATAATTTATGTGAGTTATTACCTAAAATTGTAATGGCACTGCCACTATCCAGCAAACCGTTAAGGGTTAAATTCCCAACATTTACTCTAAGGTATGGACGTTCAGTGTCCGATGTATTATCAAAGAGGAGTGTAGAAACGTTGTATGTTTTGAAAAATATTGAAATAGTTTTAAGCCAATTGTTCCAATCATTTTGATCAAAGTTATTGTTAGTATTACAATTTTGTGTTTCTAGTTCCTCTCTAATTAGTTTTTTGAATTTTTTGTACATACAGGGCAATTGGTAAAAATTACGTCTTTTTTACCGCAACGAAAACAAACTTTATGTCTGTAGGGACATTGACATAAAGCATGACTGTCGTTTCGACAGCGAGGGCAAAATATAGGTAGTGCAGTTTTCTTAGAATCTGCAGCAATTGAATGTACAGGGTAAGGTTGAGGGTAAGGGTGTGTTTGCACAAGTGGTTGTTGTAAGGTATTGTACGGATAATGTGGTATCTTAGGTGTAGCAGTGACTTTGTGTTGGGTATTAGAAGTCGAAGGCTTCGCTAAGTCTTGTAATGTAGAAGGAGTATCAGAGTTGGAAATTTCAATGCAACTTTCGTACCATTTGCACGATTTTAATAATGTTGCGACCGAGTCGAGATCGTTTGGAGATAACCTTTGACCGAATTCGGGTCGCAAGTTACGCCTAAGAATATCAATCTTAGCTTTTTCTGAAATAGGCTCACGTAATTTTGCAAATAATGATTCTAATTCGGTAAAATAACAAATCACACGCTCAGTTGTTTTTTGTTTACGAGCATCTATGATTTTACGCAGTTTATAGTCGTAGTCTGTAATTTCAAATTCATTTAGTAATGTTATTTTAAAAGATTCCCAATCCGGGATTGTTTGTTTGTGAGCTCGAAACCAATCTAAAGGAGTTCCTTTCAGAATATCGTATATATGATTGTATAGTTCAGTATGTGAAATATTTCGAGCAACTGCGAATTCCTCTACTTTTTCAAGAAAATCTTTTGGACAACTATCCCCCTTGTAAATAAACCGTTTAATTTCGTGACTTGATCTGTTGATCGAAATATTTTGTAGCTTTTGTGTCAGTAGGTCAAAATATGGTAATTGAGTTTGTTGTTCTGGAAAATGATCGTGTGTAGAAGAATTTTCTGTAGAAGAGCTGCTAGGATTTTCTAATGTTTCGAAACGTTTTTGTAAATCGAAGAAATTCTCTGAAACATTTTTAAATGTTTCTATTTGTACTGTCGTAAGTTCGGTGGTAATATCCATGTTATTCAATCTATTTTTAATGTGCAGAATATAGGACGCATTCTTCTCCTTTCGTACCGGGTAAGCTAGTAAACGTGCAGAAATAATGGTTAGACATTTTTGAATTTCGGCTATATCCTGTTCAAATGTATACGGACTTTGAAAATCTTGTGTATTCGAGCTGTCAAGTAAGGTCGATAACCTTGAACGTAAATTTTCTGCAGTATCTGTTGTATGAACTTCAGCATTTCTACATTTTAATTCATAGATCAATTCTGGTTTATTTAGATGCGCAGGGTCCATTTTTATTTAATATGAGACCAGCAAATAAAACTAAGTGTTTACTTAGTAGGTAACGTGCGTTTAGTGCGTTAGTAACGCTTTAAAAATATATAAAAAAAAATAGCGTTAATGTAATTACGCGTTTAAAGTTTAGAGTAATTCGGAACTAGGTAGGCCGATAGTGAAATTTGGAATAAAGTACGTATTAATGAAAATGTCTTACTTACATGAATGACTGGAATGCAAATATAAAATACACTTGAGTATAAAAAACTGTTCTGGGTTTGCCAAATAATTCAATCCAAATTTAAATCAAGATGGCCTAGTGCCTTTTAGAATTTTGTGGGGCGACTTAAAAATTGAACACTGATTAAAAAAAAAACACGAAGAAATCGGGAACTTGTAGGCAGGTAGAGCAGGCTGGGTACGGACACGTTGAGGGCGCCAGTGTCGCGAGGCAGTCCCCGGGTTTGGGTTGCTCCCACTATTCCAGGACACAAACCTCTTTGACACAGAATTACAGGAACTTCCTTCCGCTTGATTCTAGCACACGGCGGGAGCAGACTCGGCAGGCCAGAGTCTGATATCAAGCAAGCCGCGCGAAGCCGTTCATCGAGTGCAACGCGATCGGGCGCTGCAACTCAATGATGTTCCTCAAACCAGAGCAGCAGACTTTCAGATTTTTTTATATTAATGTTAGCGAAGGAAGGACGAAAGATATATTTTGCAAATGAAATCAATGAAAGCACTAAAGTGGAATATTATTCTATTTTTTACCAAAAATCAATATGAATGACAGGATATTTGTATTTGGAATGGATAATGAAAATCAAAAATGAAAAGAAATGGATTATGAAAAGAGTATTGTTATGAAAGAGGTTTGGACCTCGTCACAAGTGAAAACAGGCATCCAAAACCAAAGCCTCCGGGGACCAGACGAGCGCAGTGCCTGCCGCGTAATCTTCTTATCCACACCAATATATAAAACTGAAACGTTTCCTGTTTGTTTTGGCAGCTTTCACGCCAAAACGGCTGATCCGATTTTGATGAAACTTTGTAAATAGTTACTGCACAATATAGATACCAACATGAGATACTTTTTATCCCGGAAAATGGCAAGTTGCCACGGGAAAACTGGAAAATTACGATTACTTGCTGTAACGAACGGTTGCCGTGGATACGAAATAACAACAAGTTTGTCAAAAAGCATTGGTGCATTGGTTTTTTAATATCCTAGATGAACATAGAACGCTTCTTTTTGCGATAAATTGTAGTCTTCTCGGATGAAGTCGCGGGCAAAGGTTAGTTTGTAACATCAATTAATATAATATTATGTTAGAACTTCGATAGATGGGATGGTTAACCATTTCATTAAAAAAGACTAAGCTAAAAATATAAAATTCTCATTTCTTTCGTCTCATCATAAATAGTAAATTGATCGTGAATTGCCGCCATTATACGACAAAAAGAAAGGAATATAATCCCATGGCTATTATAACGTAGCCTCTATAACGATCAACTTTCCGATAATTCGTTAGATATTGAAAGATAATAGGTACGTACAATAATATTGTCGACGGGCTATTATTCCGTGTTCTCTTCATTTGGCGCAATAAATGACCTTTTAAGGAAGGAGCTAAAGCTGTTTTTGGGACAGCCTAAGAGATAATTTGATGGAATTTCCTCTCAAATAATACATAATCCTTCTCTTAAAAAGATATGACTATGGAGTAGATACCGTTTTTTACGATAAGACCGTCTATGGCTTGACCTTATTTTTTGGCATTGTATCTTCAAAATATATCTGACTTTGTACACCAGTTTTTTCAGTAACAGTTTTTTATTTCTAGTCGCCCGTGTAGTGTAGAGTAGAGAGAGTATCGATCGGATAAACCGTGTTAAAATATGTAAGTATGCCAAGTCGGGATATTCTTCTTAACCCCCTTACAAAAAATATATATTTAAACCATGTTTATTCGAGGCTTATACTAGGAATAGTTATGCTTAGAATATCCTAGGAATAAGTTTCTTACAAATAAACTTCGTCATAAGTATTCCTCCGATTAGCAATACAAGCTTTATAAAAAGTAAAATTTCGTCTATGGCCGCGCTACAACACGCCGTCCATACAATTTTGCGGCAGGCGCTGGAGGATATAATAAATTTAGGTACTCTACGAGTTAGTGAAAGAGTTAGTGAAACAATTCTAAAAACATTACGCCGTATTTAGAAAATCGATATGTAACGCGAAACTCTTCATCGCCATACTTATCAAAAGGATTTTCACTGTTTTAACTTTTGTTCTAGCCTGTATTTGATTAATTATATCATTAATTTGCTCTATTTCAACTATTGCTCTGCCATTGTAGGTATATATTTCAAAATACTTCTTAAACTGAGTTAAAGAAGCTGTGTTTGTAAATATAAGCAAATCATACATGCGTTTTTGAAGTTATTCCGGACTAAAACTGGCGTAAAGGTGAAAATAACGCTAGTTAGAAGAGTTACACCGACGTTATTCTATGTATAAGTTATACCGAATTTATTTGTAGACAGTTTGCTTATTCTTCGTTTATTCTCATCATAAGTTATTAAACTAGATTTATTTGTAAGGCCCATAGAAAGTTAACTAAGTATTGACCAATTCTAATTATAATTCTTCTCTTCTCCTTTTCTCAATAACGCTGTATATCTCTCAATCAATTCAAAAATGAAAAATAATTCTTAACCAGCTTCGAACCCTTTCTTCTTTTTCTGCCAATCATGTCGTTGAATTAATACATGGCTGGAATTAACACGTTACTCCGATATGTACGGTTCGCAGCACAATAATGGCGACGTTTATATCATAAATCAAATGGTAATTGCCCCCACGGGATTCGGCCCGCGGTCATTAGCCGACTGAGTTGCAAATTAGTGCGCTTTGCGTTTTGATGCCGACTGTACCTTCTGGGGAATTAGTGAGCGATGCGTTTTTGTTAGCAACTGCTCTTGGAAATTAGTGTGCTTGGCCTCTTGTTGCCGACTGTATTTGTGCAGGATTTTTCACTGGCTTTTCTTAGAACTTAATGACACATATAATATTTTTTTTTTGATTAACAGCACGAACGAGTTTCTATTTCAGTTGTAGCTACATTTATTTTATTTTGCACTTCGTATTGTTCCGTTGAACATTTTATTTTCGTTGTTGATTGCGGATTAAGTTAATGTGCTTAGTAAAATTTAAATGCTGTTGCTATGTTTGTTGTATGAGGTAGTGCTGGCCTCTGATGTCAGAGTTTGTCAAGCCGCCCGAGGACATGTCTTAACGACTGCTATTAATCAATTTAAATGCTGATTTTAGGTCAAAAAGTACTGTGACTTGAATTGAGAAGAATGGATTACGTATTTTCAATGAAAATATATTAGAAACGTTCTTAGTGGAGCCTAAATACGGAGTAGGTTTTTTTTGGGAATTCTTATGCGCACGATCACTCCTAACTACGAAGTTAGGTTAGGTTTTTTTTAATGTCTGACGATCACTCCTAACTAAGGAGTTAGGAGCAATCGTCAGACATTAAAACAAATTGCGTTTGATCTGACGACGGCGTCAGGTCAAACGTCAAAAATTTGAATGATTGCCACATATGCCATATATTATGTTATTATATTATATGGAGAAATTCTGATAAAAATACTAGAATCGAACAGCTAGCTTTAGGCTATCTATTTTCTATAATTTAACTTCCTTACAAAAAACGAAATCAACTATCAATAAAGGTGGTATTATATATAGTAATAGCTGTGCCCGCAGCTTTGGCCGCGTGGTCATTTCGTTGGGTTAAATCTAACCTATGTGTTATTCCAAGACCAAAAGTACAAAGTTCACAAGTACAATATACTACATTTCCTCAAAGCTTAATCAAATAGTTTTTTATCGGTGTCTTGCTTTTACTCATCTGATTGAGATACCAAGTGCCACCATATTTAAAGTCAAATCCTAAACTGAAAACGGCATCGCAATCGATCCAATAGTTTTCACGTGATGCACGTACAGACAAACAAACAGACATACAGGCACGATTTTCAAAAATATTATATTCTTGTTATGTAGGCTATTTTAAGTATCCTAGAACATTATCTTTTAATTATATTCTTTGTACAGACTTTTCTTCTCCTATAAGTATAGATCTTAAGGAAGGATGCGGTAGGTTGTAGCAGTAGAGAGCAAAAAATCAAAATAAAAAACTTGAAAAAAACCACAAGTAAAAAAAACCCTATCCTCAAATCTTTGTATAAAGTAACCCTACCAATATGACAAGATAGAGTGCCACAAAAAATCCAGCCAAACGAGCCTAACCGAACAGACTTGTTTTCTATAAAAATAGAACAATTAACAACGCTCCAGCGTTTATAGACGTTTAAAAAAGTAACTCGCCATTATCATAGAATAAGTAGTAGTACATAAGCACTCGTCAACTTTGTAAAGTCAATGAAGCATTCGTAAACTGCACGCAACGCTTCAATCGCATACAACGAAGGATATCGGCGTAACTTGTTATCGACATGTATTGGGATTCTACTCAAATACCAGAAAATACATTAGATTGTAACGCACCCCAATATGATCCTTATTTCAGTCTTTCTAAGAGTGAAAATGGCAAGTTTATTTGAAGGTATAAGGTATGATAAGTCTGAAGTAGCCACTGTGAGAACGTCGTAAACGGTAAGTAGCAAGTAACTACTGTCTTTTTACCCGACTGCGGAGGGTTATGATTTTAGGTTATATGTTGGCTATATCTGTCCACTGCTGGACGTAGGCCTCTCCTAACGCACGCCACTGAGCTCGGCCTTCAGCTCCCCTCGTCCAATCTCTTCCAGCCGCTTTTCGCAGGTAGTCACTCCACCTGGCCACAGGGCGTCCTACGCTACATTTGCCTAAACGTTGTCTCCACTCGAGAATTCGTCTACCCCAACGGTAGTGGATTGGTGCGATGAATTTGACCCTTAGTTTGATTGCTGCACTATTTGGGTTATGATTCAGTGGTCACGGTAGCTGAATTGGTCAGACTGTTAGAGGCATGTGCCACGCAGAGGCATCGATGTATGCGCGTTCAAATCCCGTCCGTGATACAAATTAAGTAGGCCTTAACCTGTGGACGAGTGCGTTTTTGGAGTTCTAGGGCTATTTTTTAAATGAATGATTAAAAGATTTGCCATTTACAACATTTGTATTTGAGGAAGGTAAATAAAACAAAAAACAGAAAAAATATTTTTTACATTAATTTTTTTTACGGGATACCGATAGCCGACAGGTTTAACTGCTAAAATCATAAAAAACATATACCTAATAGTATTAATGTTATTATCGAATGAATATAGATATAATAGATTACTTCTTTACAATTAGTGTAGATAAATCGATATCTTCGTTAAATGCCGCGCTCGGATCCGCTCATAAAAAACATGGACCAGCGCGAACTGCTCTCGGATTACACGTCTATCACAATTCACAATTACTGGCATATGCTTGGCACTAACAATGTATTATGGATAGATCACACTGAGCAGCTTGCCAGCCAGTAGACAGCTACTTCCCTTGGAGAAGTCAACCAACTTCGGAGTTAAAAATAATACTTAATGGAGTATAAAGTTGAGTCTTCTAACTATTGATATCAAGTCCAATGCTATTCATTATCGATTCAAAATATAAAAAAAAACCTTTTAAAAATTTGACACGCGTACAATCGGTTCGTACAAACGTTTAACAACCCAACGCTTGTAATCCGTGAGAATCAAGTGTCGAAACCGAGTTGATAATGATCGGAATAATCGGTAAATGTCGATACGATTAGATCATAATCGATATTCTTAAAGGTACAATAATGGGTAGGGATGGTTTGGGCTTTGGATGGCGGTTTAGTCGGATACTTTAGCCGGATACTAAAATACTGTTGGAGGTTGGTTTAGCAAACTATTACTGAATTATTTTCAGACCTCACATATCACTATTTAAGTGTGAGCACGACGTGTGCGCGTGGGACGCCTTAAGGGGTTAAAGAAAATTTGTACAATGTAGGTCAAATTATCTCGACCAGCTACTTAGCTTTTTGGTATTATTCAAATTACCATTGAAATACTTCCTTGTTTTTTATATGCTCTTATTTATTTTCACCTGTATGTATGTATCGATGTATGTAGATAAATATAGATAAGGTAAAGATTTATATAATACCAGATTATGACCAGATATTATTATAATTTTAAATATAATTACTTAATTACAAATATATCTGCTAGTATATGCAACGGGCTCCAAACTATCTATGTATTTCGTCTGTCCTGGAATCTTGCAATTCAAATTTCGAGCACTTCCCGATTAACTATCCAACTGAAACTTTCAGGGTAACTCATAAACCGACGACAAAGCAATAAAAAAAGGAAAAAGAGAAAAAAGTTTAAAGTGAAAATGCATTAATATAAAAATAAAAAAACATAAAAAGAAACATTCATTAAAAAAAGCTCGTAAAAGTTTTTTTTTTTAAATTTTACTCATTAAAACTGAACTCTTTAATACGATTTTGATGTGCTTATTAGAATCCATTGTAATATTTTGATTGGATTTGTTAGAAGCTTGTCTGGGACCAAAAAGTTACTTCCGTTCCGTGATCACTTTTACATTCTTGGGTATAGGGATTGCAATCCCGCAAAACGGGATCCCGCTGCTTTTATTAATCGGCTGGATCCCGCACCTACAAAGCTATGATGCGCGGATCCCGCAAATTAAAAATTTGTCGCTAAATCCTTCGCATAAATCGCGACGACGATGAAACATATGCAGATGACGTCTTCGAAAATACACCAAACAAACAAACATCATCTACTGATACAGATCATTGATCCTTGATCCTTGAAGCAAAGGGTTATGAGAGTATTTTCAAAAGTAATCACCTTAAGTTTATATCATAGTAATAGCATCTAAGAGAAAGTTGTGATTTGATTGTTAGTCATTATAATAAGACTGAATTAAAAATATAAAACTGTTGTTAGGAGTAAGGGTAAAATTAAACAAAACGATTAAACTATGCCAAACATTTAAAGATGAATCTAAGAAAATGGATTACTAATTACTTATACTTAATTAATAGAAACGAAATAATTTCTGTTGCTTAATGTAAGAAATGTTTAATAAAAGTTGTTTTTTACAAAAAAAAACTGTAGGTAGTTTCAATTTGGTTTTATAACATTATTTCAAAAATGCGGGATCCCGCGTGATTCCGCGCGGGATTGAGTAATCCTCCATATCAATCACGCGGGATAAAATAAGCTGCGGGATTGCAATGGGTATAAAGGATAGCTGTAACAATTTGAAGCATTAATCCACACCAATATATGAAAGTGAAACGTTGTTTGTTTGGGAAGCTTTCACGCTAAAACGGCTTATCTGATTTTGATAAAACTTTGTAAATAGGTAAATATCCTATAGAAGAACATAGGATGCTTTTTTCGCGATAAATTGTAGTCCGCGTGGACGAAGTCGCGGGTGAAAGCTAGTTAATTTATAACTATTGGACTACCGATCCTTTCATATCATTTGAGCCATAATAAAAAACGGTGAACTTGGAAAATGTATCAGTATTTCAAGTTGACTGTGGTAAAATTAGAACTTTGTAAAAACAGATCTAATGAGAAAAAATATTCTGCATACATCCATTTTACATATATATATATATATATATTTCTGACCGGATCTTATGAAAATCTCGATAGTTCCATTATGGATCATAGCACTGGATCTAACGAGAATGATCTGGTATAACCATGGTTCAAATTTTAGTAAACTTCAGCCAGCAAAGGAGAAAGTAAATCTGCCGGATACCTAATATTGCCCGGATTTATTACATCTCTAGTAACAGCCACACACTGACTCGGTTAATTTGAATGACGCTGTGGAATATTAGTACCCAATCGAGATTGCTTCGATATTTGATTGTTTCCTTTGCCTATGGCCGGTAACGCTTTATTTCTATGGGTTCTAAAACCCCGCCTGTATGCCAAAAGGTCTCAGGTAGCAGCTAGGTTATCTTTAGTTAGCTACTATCTGCGGCTCTTCCCGTTTTTGTTTTTATACTGTTTACCCTGGTCATTTTTCCGGGAAACGGAGAAAAAAACAGCCTGTATCGTTCCTCATACTCATGATGCACACTATTTCCTTGTCAATGTCATCAACATCGACTACTAAGTCGATGTTGATGACATTGACACATGACATTGTCACTTGGTCGTCAAAACGAACATACAGACGGAAGAAATTTTGCATTAATAATATAAGTCTAGTGCTAATGGTTTCTGTAAAAATAACACACGCTTCTGAAATTAACTATGTATGGTAATGATTAGGTTATAAAGGTTTTTTTCGGCTATGCGCAACTAAAATAAATGTGAAATAAATAAAATAAAAATATATAAATAAATTAAAAATCTTTAAAATAATGTGTTAGCAGTATCTATCTAAAGGAATGTTTGATATTATGGGTATGGCTTAAGTTATTTATTCTATGGTTTAAGTGAGACAGAACCCTGTTACTTAAAAAAATAAAATAATGTACATCTTATAAAAATCTACGATTGGCGGTTCTTAATTAGATATTTTTCAGTTTTTGATTCTTTGGGAACTGTAAACCAAACCAGCTGCGCCCAGTGTTTTCACCCGCGTGAGCGGTGATGATGATGATGATGATGAAAAGTAGTATCCTATGTGTTATTCCAGGGTTCTCCATTCCAAATTTCATCAAACTTAGTTCAGCCGTTTGAGAGTGAAGTATTATGATGACGATGATGATGATGAAAAGTATCCTATGTGTTATTACAGTGTATAAGTTATCTAATCTAAATTTCATCAAAATCCGTTCAGCCGTTTGAGCGTTAAGGTTAATGATGATGGTGATGAAAAGTATCCTATGTGTTATCCAGGATATAAGTTATCTCCATTCCAAGTTTCATCAAAATTCGTCAGGCATTATCGCGTGAAAGCTCCCCAAACAAACAAACAAACAGACGTTTCACTTTTATATATTGGTGTGGATTGTGAAATCAGTATAATTTATTTTTCAAGGAACAAATTGACTATGTTGGTTTCATCGCAATTTTTATAATTGCTTACTTATTCAAATTACATAATGCAACAGACCTTACCCAAATAAATAAAACTTGAAAACGAATTTAAAAAGAAATCTGTATCAAACTCGTGGTACCTAATATAACAATCCAATCAACTGGAATTGCACACCTGATACAAAAATACAATTGGGGAAAAATAACAATCGGATTTCGACGAATCGACAACTTTTTACCTCCCCCAAGATTAGAGGGTTGTTTAGAACTTTCAGGGACTGTTGTACAAAGTTTTGGTAGTGTATATATCTATAACTAGCCTTTGCCCGTGAAGACTACAGTTTATCGCGAAAAAAACATGCTATTTTCATGTAGGATATTAAAAACTAATGCAAAAGTATAGCACCAATGATCTTAAAGCTTTCTAATAATAACAAGTCTTTCAAAATACATCAAGAGCTTAGGAGCTCTTGATGTATTTTGAAAGACTTGTCATTATTTCGTTTTCATGGCAACCGTTCCTTACAGCGGGTAGTCGTAATTTTCAAACAAACAAACAGACAGACAAACGTAACACTTTTATATATTGGTGTGGATTTGATGTAGGAAGGTACCTATTATAATAAGATAGGTTCTTACTAATTTAGTAAAATCTCGTTTTTATTTTTACATTTTTTATTTTTGATCTCCATTTTTTTTGTGTCCTTATGGAGCTCTATTGCTGTGGAAAGGCTATCCGTCTTTCCGTCTGTCCATAGTCACAAGCATGTAGCTCCTAAACTAATCGTAATTGTTTATTTTTAGGGTTTAAATTATTAGTTCCTTAGTCCAAAAAGGAAACTCTTTGCCCGCGTTGTCATTTCATTTAAAAGTAGCCCATACCACATTTTTACATTTCTCCAAAATTCGGTCAGCCGTCAAATAGTTTTTATCGATAGCTCAGTTTAGTACCCCAGTTTTTAAGTCAAATCCTAAGTTATCCAACAGTGAAAACCGCATCGCAATGGTCCAGTAGTTTTTACGAGATGCGCGAACAAACATACAGACAAACAAACTAACAAACAAACAGACAAACAGACAGACAAGATTTAAAAAATGTTCTATTCATTAGCTTGTTATGGCCGGTTCCTATATCTTAAAACGAACCGTTTTCGCTTACTGTCCGTAGGCTTTTCACATAAACACCATGCAAAAAACGTCAAAAAGTAACGAGACGTTGGAAAAACGACTCGTTTCATTTTTATGGAAATGGGGGTTAAGGACCCTAGACCATTTTTTTTATTATCTTCATTGTACAGACTTTTTCGTTCTTTTTGCTTTATTATAAGTATAGTTTAGAGCGTAGCACAAGGTAATTGTAATAAAATACTGATTGTTTTTATTTTGTTAAAAAATTTGGAATTGCTGCACGACGTGGTCTGCTTGTTTGGGAACGTTGCCTACTGGTGGCGGGTTGATAAACTAGGTTTATGTTTGGTTAAATTTAGTTTAAGTTTAGATTAGCACACGAGCATTTAATTTATTTGTTAAAAAATTAAAATAAGGTATGTGTCATTTACAAACTTTGCTTCCCTAAAATCTTGAAGTAGTAGAGTGACTAAGGAAGTACACACACATTTGATTGAATTCAACGGCGGAAACACGTACGGCGTAACTCTGACCTAAATGATATAATCAGAGCTACGTCACGACTTCCTACTGCTACCTCAGATTACACACGTGATAGTAAAACACGAATAATCTGTCATTAGGTAGGTACATCTTATTGGAACTTGGCCCGCCGCGGCCCGTTCCGTGTCCAGTCGACAAATTTACTCTGCGCTCCGAAAATAACAAACACCTCTATTTTTGACGCAATACGACAGGTATTCGTTTGTATCTTCAAATTTAGAACGCAAAATTATCGCAGTGATTTGTCCAGTGGTCAAATTTAGTACTACCCTTCAAAAACAAACTAGAAAGTCGTATTTTAGAAAGCTTATGGTTGAGTTTAGATTGTGTTTTTCGATGTGGAACGCAAAATTATCGCGATGAATCGATACAAATCACGGGAAGTATTCAGCGGAGTCGTGTGCTTGGAAACCAATTTCCTGTTCCCTTTCATATTGAAATGTAAGTGGCGCCCTCTACAGCGAGTGTAGATAGAATTTATGAGCCAGTGTTACCCGCTTCACTTGCGAACTATATCAGCGTAGACAAGTGTTGGGTTTGACTCTACGTACAGATTGATTTTTGTGACAAAAGACCTTGCCGACTCTACATAAATAAATAAATAAATAAATAAACATTGATAGATTCTCTTTTGTTAGTTACTACTATAACAAGCGCTGTTTACGCTTGCTTCGATGTCTGTTCATATCGTTTCGCTGCGTTTTACACCGGTCAGGGCTACACTTACGATGCCACCGTGCTACACATCCACAAACATAATGACGTGATTTAAACTTGTTCATAATATTGCTATTGTGTTTATTACCCAGTGTGAGCATTTTGAATAACGTTTACTTATAACAATAGATGTTATTAACTTAAACATAACTATTTTTTTATAGAATTTAGCGTCTAACGACATAAGCAGACAACGCTAGTCAGCTTTATTAAAAACTGCTTTCTTTTTAGTCGACTGGATGAAATCGAGAAATCGCTTCAAGCAATCCACTACTTTACTGTACACTTGATAATAGTTTACGATGTTGTTTAATATATTTCTAATTTAGTTTTGATTTGCCTCACATGGACAAGTTTTTTTTTTATATTCAGGACAATTCACATCAATTACCTAGCCCCAAACTAGGATTCCCTGTACTATGGGTACTAGACAATAGATAAACATACATAGATACGAATATTACGTACATGACTCGAAAACACACATTTTCTGCTCATTCTGATTTTTTTCATCTTTCATTTTCTGCTCATCACACAAATGATTGCACTTTGCGAGATTCGAGCTCGCGACCGTTGGTTGACTTGGCAGTCAGGGTCACTAGCCACTCGGCCAACCGGTCGTCACAGCCCTTTTCAATTTATACAAATGTATTCAACGCCGGCTGTTTGTTCCGGACTCCGATCTGTTGATTTGATCATCCAATCTGAGAAGGAATTTCAATTTATTAAAATTCGTCAATCGACTGGAGACCGCCACTTCAAAGTTAAAGGCAGTCTCAAACGAGAACCCGTCTGAAAAGTGCGGTGCCGAAGCGAACATTTACTTTACTAATTAATTATCTTTAGGGTCTTGGGGTACGTAAATCACGGATCCAAATCTATCGTCATCAGCCCGTATTCGTCCACTGGTGGACATAGGTGAACGCCAACCCAATGAACGCCACAAACCCCGGTCTTTGGCTTTTCGTCCAGTTTCTGCCGGCCGCCTTCCGCAGGTCGTCACTAATTCGTGGGCGTTTTACACTATGCTTGCCAAGCGAGAATCTAAAACTATACTATACTTTATAGTAAATGGTTTTCGCATGCAATATTCGTTATTATCATTTAACGTAATGGTAACATTAAGAGCTCAATGTTGTTACACCTCCTTATCAGTGAACTGCTTGTATGTCGGCTAATTTAGTATTTTGTTTTTTATTTGTAGGAAAAAGTCCCAATTAAAAAGTAAAAAGCTCTTATTTAAGACCAGGTTTTGCTTTTTAAGGGCTTTTCCATAAAAATGCTGTGTCAACCACAAACCTGATAAATGTGTAACTTAACATATATGTTTTTGAGATCTTTATGACTAAGACAAAAACATGATTAACAGAATTTCATTCGATACATTTTCTTATCAAAAATTATGTTATTTTCAGTAATATTCATTTTTATGCTCAACAGTTTTATCTCTAAAATAAATCTCTTAGCCAGAAAATATAGTTTACTCGTATTGTCTACTGCTTAGACAAAATTTACCTAATTAAAATATTAGCCTGCCAATAAAATTAATAACTTTTGAGACATACGTCATTTAGTTCCGAGCTAAATTGTGTGTTCAAACAGCGCTCGCGATATTCAACCTTGTTACGCAGGCACTTCAGTGCTTATTGCGGGTAGCTGGTGGCAGAGTGTAGGGGAGGCGGCAGGGGAGTGGGGAGTGGGAAAATGTAACCTTGGAGCCTGGCCTTAAGTCCCAATCAATCAATGCAGTTCCAATCAATCGATATGATAGGAATCACGACAAATTAGCAACTGAATAGACAGGTCGGGGTACCCCCTAAAGCCAACCGAGTTGGTCCCTATACGTTATCCCTGACGATTCATTAAGAGTATCTTAGAGTCATACATTTTACCTACCGCTATCAATAATCCAACCCAATATCGTGTTCTGAGCCAGTTGCCTATATTTTGACTTCCCAATTCAGTTGCGTCGTTTCAAAATTTCTACAGTTTGTAAGGATGGTATTGAAGCCTTTGTAGGCAGGATATCTTTAGATTGATTTACATAATTTGGGATGAAATTGGTGATTGAAAGGAACCGCTGCTAATAAAGTCTTTGCTCGCTTTCATGAAATTGCCATGATTGAAGCGTATCTTTTTAACCGTTTTTTTTTCAATCCGTATTGACTTCTGTATAAATTCTTCTACTGCTTCTCCGCAGAATATCCAAGAAAGTTTAATGAAAAGAAATGTTTACCATTTAATGCCATGTCCTTCGAAAGGTTTTTTTTATCCTCACGTCACTGACTATACAAACGAAAAAGAAACCTTTTTTAAACGCCAATATTTATGTTATCTTGAACCAAAATCTTGACAAATTGGTAACCAAAACATATTAAATATCGACACTAACCTCATGACTGCCCGACGGCTTTCAAGTAAAGGGGTTAGCTTTGTCCGTAGCTTTTTGTCTTTTTCTAATTCGAGCAAAAGGACAAAGGACCGCAAATTTCTTTAAATCGTTGCTCGCCATCTTTTTTCGCGTCTCGGTCATAAAATGGCCGCGGCTGATTTCTTTTTTGTTCTAAATTTTAGGCATGTCGTTAAGACCTACTATAAGAATTAAAAAAACAACATGTCAGTAAACATATACTTAATTATAAGATCATTCAACATAAAAATACACTTACATACACACATTACATTGCTACATGTCACACATGCCGAGAGTGCCGAGTTACTGTCTCAACACAGAATAAATAATAGTACTATGTTTCAGTTACATAACATCATTATAATAACATTGTTCTAAAAAAATACCATACATATTACATTGAAAATAACTTTTATTTGTGTGGTAGTAATAAATTAAGTGCTGGTAGTTTGATAGACCAGATTAATTTTCGGAGCTATTTTTAACCCCCGAACAAAGAGACGGGTGTTATAAGTTTAGGGTGTGTATCACTGGCCGTTTGTGTGTGTGTGTGTGTGTGTGTGTGTGTGTGTGTGTGTTAGTTCGTGTGTGTGTGTATGAGAGGGTGAGGGTGTGTGTGTGAGAGGGGGAGGGTGTGTGTGTGTGTGTGTGTGTGTGTGTGGGTGTGTGTGTGTGTGTGTGGGTGTGTGTCTGTGGCATCGTAGCTCCCAAACAAATGGACCGATTTTGATGCGGTTTTTTCTGTTTGAAAGCTGATGTGATCGAGAGCGTTCTGAGGTTAGAAAAGGGGGGTGAAAATCGTAGCATTCAAACATATGGACCGTGGACCGATTTAGCTGCGGTTTTTTATGTTTGAAAGCTGGGGTAAACGAGACGGTTCATATATATACTCTGAGAATGGAGGGAGGCAACGGGGGGGGGGGGGGTTTCTTAGCTTTATTGGTTGAGAAAAGGGGGGTGAGAATCGTTTCTTTCAAACGTATGTACTAATTTAGCTGCAATTTTAATGTTTCAAAGATGAGATAAACAACATTGTCCTTAGCTATAATATGGGGGAGGGAGGAGGAATGGGGGTGAGGATCGTAGCTCCCAAATGAATGGACCAATTTAGCTGCGGTTTTTCATGTTTTAAAATTGAGGTAAACGAGATGGTTCTTAGCTATAATGGGAGGGGGGGGGGGGGATGGGGGTGACGATCGTAGCTCTCAAACGGATGGAACGATTTTTATGTTTGAAAACTGATGTGATCGAGATGCTTCTTAGCTATAATGAGGGGTGGGAAATCGGGGGTTATATACATTTTTAATTTATGCTTGTATTTTATTATTTAGCGGTATTTTTAGTTGCAGGAGACACTCTGATGGTGAGGACATTCACTTTTCTTTTAATATTATTTTCCGTGTTTAGTTGTTTTGTTTTCTGTAAAAATACGGTATCACACACACACACAAGGCAACAACAAATTACTCCTCGATTAATATGTCTCTCGGAGTTAATCGAATGCCTGTCGCATCCGATACATTTCTTGTAGGGTTTGTCTCGATTGCACAGGTTCGCAAATCGTTACGTGTGTTTGAGTCGGTTAACATTGAGACTAAGGCACTAGAAAATTTACGAGTATAGTTTTTATGGAAGACTTGTTTTCCACGAAAAGCGATACAGAATTATAAAATTGCACAATGAATTGACAGATAACCGAAAATAAATTGTGATGTATATATATCCCTTTCTTATATTTACTACATAATTTAACCCCATTACTTATAAAAAGTTATGCAATGATTAAGTACTGATTAGTGTACAATATTGTACTGTGCAGAATTACTAATCATTGCATAACCATTGCATAACTTTTTATAAGTAAGGGGGTAAATGCCTAAAGCTGCCTTCTATCTAGCAAATGTTAGCAAAACCGAGCGACTTTGACTACCCGGTGTGAAGTTGCAGCGGTGCTCTGATTAGCGTAGCGGCTGTCAAGGAAGAAAGCGACCGGCCGAACGAACTTCACGGGGAAGACGGGTGACTTGAAAAAATGAAGGAACAAATACCACATGGTTATCATTGAAATTGTTTAAGACTGTACGGAACTAGTGGGAATAAAAAATAACTATATTTAATGTGTTCTTTGTCCCACGGAGAAAAGTCTCACTAGTTCCGTCACGGAACTTCTCTCACGGACCTACTAGGAACAAACGACTTTAGCTCCAGCCTCCGTGTGCGCTTGATGCATTATATGCCTACTTTTGTTTGTATATGATTTATATGACTTGATTATAATTTTAAATGTTAACCTATATTTCAAGACAGTTTGTCTAAAAACCCTCGTGTCTAGATTCTAGAGTAAGTAGGTCAATATAATCGATATCTTTTCATTACTTTCATTATAATAAACGAAACGATTTCTAAAAGTAAGTTTTCAAGTTCAACGAATTATTTTATTAGCTACTCATACTTTTAACTGCTACATATTTTTTGTACCAGTGAATCATTTTCCACAGAATGTTTGTTTCAGTAGTGATTTATTATGGTATTCGGCGTGTTGAAGTTCCGATTCATAATAAACCATGTTTACTCTGTATAAGCTTACAGTATTAATCAATCCGGGTTTATCATTAAAAGCCTGTGCTTTAGGAAGCGTGGTGTTATTGGATAACACCATCCATATTAATGATGGCAACTAATTTTATTAATCGATGTGCTTAATCATTATAGATTATCAAATTTTAATATTAATGTGAATTGATTTTGATTTGGTTCACGTCACGAAACATAACGAGTTCAACAATAAATCTGTAGCAGGATTTAAATTAAAAGCTATTAACTATTGATTTGTGTGATACGTAGTAATAATAATAATAATTATCAAAGAAGACACGCTGTACTCCTAGTAGGATACTTATTGAGGTTAAAAAGCTCAGATCCATAGATCCTATCAAAAGAGGATCAGAGCATAGATCTCATTAAAAGTGTGAAGATTAGGTACTAGCTCTTTGGGCATGTTCCGCATAAATTAGGTGCAACGCAAATAATCGGCTCAGGTCACAATCAGCATTGCGTTTGTGTAGCACGTTTAAGCAGCGTCAATTATTGTTTTCTCATTCGCGCTACAGTCTGCTTATATCTCTCTATCTTTGTTGTCGAATCACGAATTGTTATGTACCTGTGAGGGTGTTTGCCTACAGTTGTATGTAGTCTAGTTTTTGTTTACGTGCCGTATCTTCTCCCTTTAATAATATCTATGTACCGTCTTGTTTATTTTACGAAGAATTTGACACAATTACTCAAAAATTGTCTTAGTTTTTTTTTAAAGCAAACTTCTTCAGAACCTCAAAATTCGAGGAAATGTGATATCATCAACCCATACTAGGGAAGCGTTGTTGATTACGTCTCATCCTTTGTCTCTCTTTATACAGGCTCCTTCACTCGAACTGTTACATACCAACTTCACGCTGCTGCAACATTTAAACTACTCGTAATAATGACAGCGCGGCAAAATTTGGCAGAACGTAAGATGCTTTCTTGTTTGCAACATGACAAAAAAAAACGAAAATGTATCAATAAGGTTGTTAAACACAATAGTGTAATTGCCTTGCATTTGTCTGGAAAATCAAAATACCTATCTTCGTGCAGTGCGATGTCTTGTCGGAAGACTCGGTGCCATTATCCATGTCAAAAGAAGTCATATTGAACAATAACTTAGATTTTCCCTTAAATTTTATTATTTCTAGCATTGGCATGAAATTTTCATAAAATTTATTCTTATTGACCAAATAAAAACAGGTTCAAATAGTAACACTTTGAGTGAAGGACCCTGTATATCTCTCTTTCACTTTCCCTGAGAGAAAGCCTGCCGTGTCTTTACAATGTGAACGCAATAAGCTGATGATGATAAAAAAATAGGTTAACCAAGCATACACGTAAAATTATTTCAAAACTTGTCAACACAAAGTAACCATTAAGTTATTAAGTTAAGTAGACAAAGTAACACGAAAGGCTATTTAACACGAGTTGGCCGCGGTCGGGGCACTCAACCATGAAACCGTTTCGGGTTCGTTAGGAATGACTGGAGCATGACCACTATGAAATCTTTTACCGACTTCTAATAAGAGATTCTCAATTCGTCTGTACACATATTTATTTCTATAATATGTCCAACGATAACCCTGTCAAGTATGTACCGATTTCGACTATTCTTTTGCTTGCTTTGAAACGATTCATTTAGATAATTTATCATATATTATGTAGCTTTTTAACTATCGCGGATTAGAATACATAGTGAACAGATGTTTTTACTAAAACAAATGCGGGTGGGAGACAACGCTCTTCCTTCTCGACGCTGACACCCGCTACTTCAGTCTTCTCGTGACCTCTATCAACGCAACTTGATCGAAACGTCGAGGAAATAACACTAACATTTTTAGCGCGACTAAGTCCCGTTTTAATAATTAACTATAATTCAAAATATTTTATATTTCGATGAATAATTATTTTAATAATTTTCCGTGCTCGGTTTTAAACAGAAATAAGTATGAAGACGGTTTAGTTTTTGGTAGGGCCATAGTTGGGTTAAAAAGTACTCTTCCAATCGCTGACGACACGCATCGCTGTTGCTCCAGTCGAAGCCTTATTTTCCCAGAAACATTTCTCGGCCTCCCTTTGTCCCGTGCGAGGAATTCGAATATGTACCTATATACATTCAAATATATGTATGCTTTTTAATTCCCGACTCGCCACAGCTTCGCGGAACCTTTTTTGCCTTGTTAATGTGAATTTTGTTGCCGAAAATCAAACGCAAAGGAAATGCCAGACAAATGGCGATTGATACGTGTTGAATTTGTCGACGGTGGTACAAGCTTTCCTAAAAGTACCAAGTCACCCGTGACTTTGACTCGCAGGTTTAACTATCGCATGTGGTAAATATGATAAATTATAATATATCAATGTGTTAAATGTGGAAGCCAAACACTTCTTGCCTATATTTGTTTGGCAAATATCGAGTGTCCGGGGTGGAAACTTCCCCTTATAGACATCCTTGGGATGTCTGTCCTCGTAAGATCTGGTATATATATATATATATCTATATTTAACACTGGATAGGTCTCACCCGATTCCTACGATCTTTCATCTGCCCCAATCTCCACCTGGTCGAGTATCTCATCGCAGTCACTCCGCACCAAAACTTGTAGCCACACAAAGTGTCCTCCTCAAAATTTCTGGAGGCAGCATTCTTCTCTCCGTCTGCTCCATGGTCTCGTTCGCGCCATCGGAGGTTAACTGCGACAATCATTTCTATCCGCCATCTTACTATCGACACTCTCCACAGATAATATCCCTAAATCTCTCTCATCAACCAAACACTGTCAATTTTAACACAGAGATGCCAAAATGATACGTCTCCATCGTGTGACAGTTGATACTTCCAGTTGTCATTATGTATGTTTTCGTTCAGTGTAAGCATAATGAAACAATAAAAATTGTAATTAGTTTAACAATACCTACTGACAAATAGAGTTGGAATCGGAACCCTTACGAACTAAAATGTGTCCATTTGTCTCGACTGTTTTTCTCGAAAACTACGAGACGTATAAAATTGAAACTGGACAAAGTGCGTATTGACCTTCATATTTTCAAGTACTATTTTCTCTTGCAAACTACACATTACAGTGTCGTAAAAGTGGAGAGGATTTCTCAAAAATGCAGTTGAAGAGAGCAGAATGTTTGCTTTAGCGGCAATATTCACTTTTTTTGCCACGCTTCGCTCTCGCTTCGGCGCTCGCTGTTTGATTTTGGTCGCCGAAATATTTTTGCTCATTTTCTTTTGTTCCGAGTTTCGGCGGAGGTTTTTTAACGGACCATAAACGTTGTTATTTACGTAGTATGCCGCGGATATTTAATAGGCTCGCCACGTGAGATCCGTTAGATAAATCAAAGGTGTTTTGACTTTGTATTTGGAGTTTTGATTCAAGCTAAAATATAGGGTATAAGAAAAGGTATCTGAGGATTTGTTATTGTGTATTTATATCAGCCTAGTTCATTTAAGAGTATATACATACATAAAGTAGAACTACAAGGTTATAGTATTTTTACAATAGCCAACTCGTAGCATTTGTAGCTTATCATCAACGAGCGACCCGCCCCGGCATCGCAAGGGTGAAGTTTAGAAAAAAAAGAAGAGGAAAATGTGAAGCTCTCGCACACTCGGCTTTCACTCCGCTTAGGGGATCGGCGGCTAACTTGGCTCGCCGCTTCCCCCCTCGCTACGTTCAGGTCTCGTATGCTCGTATTATATATAAACTTTCCGTGAAAATTTATCTAACTAACCGCATCTTTAACCGCATCAAAATCCTTTGCGTGGTTTAGGAGGAGTTAGCGGCCAATCTTGATACATAGTATAAAACAAAGTCGGTTTCCGCGTCTATCTATCTGTCTGTCAATAGGAGTGAAGGTCGAGTGTGCGAGAACTTTCACATTTTTCTCTTTATTTTTTTCTACAGCGACACGCGTGGCAAGTATGAATACTTGCCACGCGTGTCGCTAGTAATATATATATATATATATATATATATATATATATACAATCGTTATAACATGTAGGTAGGTAACTAACATTTGATATAACAGAATATAATTTTGTAACATTATAAACACATTGACAATCAAAGCCGTTATCAGTATAAAATCTTTGGTATAACAGATTCTGAATGGAGATAGCTTATATCCTGGAATAAAATATAGGATACGTTTTATCTGGAAAACTGAAAAATGTTGATTACTCTATGTGAGGCGCGAGCGGGTAAGCTAGTAATATATATAAACTAGCTCACCCGCCCGCGACTTCGTCCGCGCGGAATGTAGTTTATCGCGATAAAAGCATCCTACGAGTATGTTTTTCTAGGATATTAAAAACCAATGCAAAAGTACAGTTCCAGATAAAGAAACTCTTCAACGGTCAATAGCAAAGACACGCAATGTTCTGTCACAACAAATGTTGTACACTGATGTGTACCAATACTAAAATAATGTGTGTGTAATGTGTACTAATGTGTATTATGATAGCCGGTTTGAGGTTTCACCATGATATGGCCGCTGCGCTCCAAGTTGGCTCCTGACTAGGGAACTCTTCAATGGTTAACAGCACAGACACGAAGTTTTGTGTACGCATTATGTTATGCTAGCCGGTTTCCAGTTTTAGCATTGTACAATGGTTGCTGCTCTCCGGGTTGGCTCCTCATTAGGGAGTCAACGGTTAACAACATAGACACGTAATGTTGTATACTCATTTAATTGTAGCCCGTTCCGTTGTAATTTGTTTCCGTTCCGTTCCGTTTTATGGCTACTGCATAAAAGATTTTTTCTAAAATGCTTTTAAATTAAGTTTTTTTACATATATGTAGTTCTTCCTTAGAAAAACCGAACTACCTAGCTCTACTTAAAATGTTTTACAGTAAAGCTATACAGTAAACCGGCTTTTTAGACAACAATAGGTCATGTTTTTAATATTTTCACGCATATTATGTCATTTCGACGAAATGTAACGAAATGTGAGGTCTCGGTTTCGTTGAGTTATTGCCTTTTGTTACTTTCAAATGCTGCTACTAATGAAACTCGATTGTTTTTTTAACTAATTTTTCGACTGTCGTCGAATTTAATTATTCACGCTTACTAAAATGTTTATATGAAAATTGTTATATGTATTCATAAAATGTTACCTAATAACAAAAACTAAATTATATTGTTATAACTGATTAAAAACAAAATGAAAGGAAATAATACCAAATGATTTAATTACTGTAGCATTCTAAGTAGAAAATTTAAAAAAGATAAAAAAAACACCTTTGTCTTGCATTGTATTCACGGCACGGATGATGCGGGCTCGAGTCCCGTCCGTGTTTTTTTTTCTTTGTTATTTTTTGATATTTTGTTCGTGGAAGAGAGTACTCGTTCTCATAGTAACATCTGCTATTCAAAACACCACTTTGCTAGAGGCTGAAGCCATGGTGGTAAAACAGTAATGATTTTTGTTTAATACCACATTGTTCCTTAAATGGAACACTCGAATGTGTGCCACAGGCGTCCACTTCACGAGTTCAAGGCGATCCAGGTCTTCTCGAAAAAGCGGATCTCTTTGATATAAAGTGCGATTTCGATGAGAGGTAAATGATGAAACAGATGTTCGGAAAAAGCAGACGAATTATTTAAGTTATAAACTTATTGAACTTTTTATTGCAGTTCAAAATAAAAATAAAGTTAATTTAATTGATAGAGCAACAAGTACTGTATAATACAGTACAAAAGCAAATTTTATTTCTGTTGTAATCTATGTTTCTTTTTCTAATGTTGTTTGTTTAATAAATGTTTTTTCTTCTTCTTCTTCTTCTTTCTTCTTTATTGCAACCTATAAAAATAATAAATGCATGCAGAACACATAACACAAACATAGAAAATAAACATTAGAGTATATTGATGGTCATATCGGTAAAGAGCGATCTCTTCCACTTCAGCTTGACAGTACTGCTCTGATGGCAGGATAAAAAAACTGGGTAGCAGGCGAAGCAGCAAATAAATTGTGCTATGAATGACTTGTAAGCATTTGCACTTTGCTGCAGTTACCTAATTATGCTTTTCAAGTTTTTTTTTACTATATTCATTTCCAAATTGTTACTGTGCATCCCCATGATCACCTGGAAAACATTATCTGCTGAACATAATGCTTCACCTATAAAGTGGTTGCTCCACCTACCGAGCAGTTGCTTCACCTATAGAGAGGTTTCTTCACCTATCGAGCGGTTGCGCCCCGTTTTCCCCCAGTGGCTCGCAATTCACGATTAACTTTTACGGTTAACTTTCACGTTTTTTTGTTACTGTTTCCGTTTAGTAATTCAAGATAGATAGTGCTGAAGACCGAACTCAGAGGCGTGCATTAGGAGAGGCCTACGACAAGCAGTGGACAAAAAAAAACAGGCTGATGATGAGACTTAATAACAAATATGTCAGGGTGACAAACGCAGTGCAGTACCGCGCAAGATTTTATAATACAACGTTCTGCACTGGACTGGTTATGGGCAGGCCTGACGCTTACCATCAGGCGAGTGAGCTGCTCGACTCGTCACTCAACGGTATAATAAAAGATGTCAATTTGTGTCACGACGACGTTTCACGAACAACAAAAAAATATATAAATAAAACAGCTAAATACTCACGAAATAGAAGATCGGAAATACTCCGACCAGTTTCGGACTATTTTGAAGTCCTTCATCTGGGAGTGTTATGCCGACAAGACATACTTGTGGGTTATGTTACAAAAGCACACACTGCTTATTCCTTAGACCACCTCATCACTTGACACTCCATCTGACCTTGCCTCAGTCGCGGTGACTGGACCACACCTTTTCAACTCTCGTTTTATGGTGGACGGTTTTTTCCCATTCTTTTCGCCCTTAAAATGTTTTGTGGTCAAGAACACCAACGTTTGAATACAATACCCTTAAAAATAAAAAACATGGCATTGTTTTCGCGAAAAACATAAATTTATATTAAAAAATAACATAGAAAACAAACCGGCAGTCTTGCGTCAAAACCCGTATTATTTCTTACTCAAACAAGGTACCCATGTAACTTCGTTTGAGACCGTCCATCTGTCTGTCTGTCCAAACATTCTGTCACAGCATTAACACTTCTAGAGCTACGATCTAAAATGCACGAAATTTTATACAAGAATACTTTAAGTGTATAGGGTTCCTCCACTTTCAATGCATATTGTATAGAGTTGAATATTAAAAAAATACCGCATAGTTTGCGAGTAAAAGTAGTTAACAATGTGCATTTTTTCGGAATTAGCGTGAAAGAGCCCCGAACAAACAAGAATACGTTTCACCTTCATTATACAGGCTGTTTCGTGGAACGATGTAGAGATTGGAGGAGCTAATGAAGGGTACCAATATGCTCATTTTAATCTGCATAATGTCAGAGGCCCTCGGGCGGCTTGATAAACAGAGGCCAGCACTACCTCATACGACAAACAAACAAACAATCTTCATAATGCCATAATGAAAAGTGTCATGGTTTTTAAGTTAATACCAACATTTGTTTTTACTTTTAATACGGGTTTTTTATCGTTTAGAGAACAATAAAATACCAGATAGTGCATTAATCACTTTTATTTTGTTTTCGAATTTGTCATAACAATACAATCTTTCATCACAATAAGCTACAACAATCATTAAGCAAGCAACCATAGACAAAACTTAAATTAAACATGTCAAAAAATATTTTATCATTAAAAGTTGTGAACTCTACCTATCATTTAAAAAAGGAGACTTAATTGTCTATGCGGCTCAGATTATTTTTAAATCTATTTAAAAAATATTTTTGACAGGTTTAATTTAATTTGACTAATTAGAAACTAAAATAAAAGTGATTAATGCACTATCTGGTATTTTATTGTCCTCTAATCGAAAAAAAAAACCGTATTAAAAGTAAAAATAAACCATGACACTTTTCATTATGGCATATGCAGTTTCAAATGATCATATTGGTACCTTTTATCAGCTCCTCCAATCTCTACATCGTTTTACAAACATCCTGTATTTAGTGGGGCTCTAGGCATGAAAGTAGGGATTTCTCATCTGGTTCCGACTTAATCCTCCCAGGTTAAAAGCCGACAGTATATTATCGAGATCCACATTCACATCGGTAACATATCAATTTGACAGAGGCTATCCATCATATATTTTATCGGCCATTCATACATTCTTTTCGTATAAAAATACTGCCCATTTGTTCGTAAGATTTATAGGTGCATATAATCTTGTTTTGGTTTTATTGTTTTGTTATTAATACCAAAAAAAAAATTTATTGGTTACATTTTTTTTTTATTTAGTACAGATAAACTAAACAGTTTGAAATAAATGAAATAAAATACTAATGCATTTTACAAGAGCTTATCCTAAGACTTGATATATAAACAAAAAACAAGACAAGTTCTAAAACTAAAACCCGACTACGGTCGGGTAAAAAATTGCCTTTGACACTCTGGCGATGAAGACGAATCGATTGATACCTCGCTTGTAAAAATTGGACCAAGTTTTTAGCTTGTACACATAAACCTTTCTTTGTTTCGCTGTAGTCGGGTCAAAAATAGCCTATGACACTATAAATGAAGACGAATCGATTGCCTCGCTTGTCAAAATCGGACCAATAGGGGCAACGCTATGGTGCACATCCACCTACCCACATGCGAGACTGTTAAACTCATTACCCTTCCCTTGCTTTGCCGTACTCGGGTAAAACCTGTATATTGATCATGGAAATTTCTGTATTGAGTTTCTGATATTACGGCCTGTTGCAAGCACCATGATCATGAACAAATAAAAGTAACCGTGCGCACATCTCGAAGAGTTATTACGTATAACCTGCGCCCGCGGTTTCACCCGCTTGGATTATGATTAATGAAAAGTATTCCATGTATTATTCCAGGACCTAAAGTTTCTACATACCAAATGACATCAAAATCCGTTGAGCCGTTTCAGCGTGACGACCAGACATACAAAAACGACGTAAAAACGATAGTAAAGACGTACGCAAACTTACCTTATAATAAAGCAGTAAGTAACAAGAGTTTGTACAATGAAGATACTAAAATAAAACCTGTATCTGCAATCAATAAATGAATTATGAATTATGAAAATATCATGAAAAAATACTTAAAATAAGCTACTGAACGTGGATATACATTTTTTAATCGTTTCTGTCTGTTTGTATGTTCGAGCATCACTTAAAAACAAAAAGTTTGGATAAAATAAAATGGCATATTATAGAGGTACTTAAAATAAGCTACTGAACAAGAATATAATATATTTTTAAATCGTGTCACTTAAATCCAGTAGATTGATTACGATGAGGTTTTCACTGATAGATTTGGCTTATGATTAGAAGCTGAACAATCCATAAAAAACTTAACTTATTTATATTATGGGTAATTTTGGTCCTGGATTAACACATTGGTTACTTTTAACCCAGAAAAACGCGTAGTCCACGCGGGCATAGCCGCGGGCACAGCTTGTTTATAACATCAGTAGGATTTTGCTTGTGACAAGCCGTTTCTAATGTGCTTAGCAGACTTGCGACTGAATTAAGAGATTTCAAAACGCGTGCCGGAACCCGACGACGACAAAATGACGCTGTGTCGCATCCTTCATCGCCTGCCACTGTTGCCAATTAACCCTTAACTATAGGCGAGGGTCCAGTGGACCCATGTTCAAAAACGGCGTGTGCCCAGCGCCTACTACAAAAAGAAACAAAAAAAAAAAAAAAAAAAAAAAAAAACTATGGCAAGTATTGGTGTCGTTATGTCAACTTGGGTCATCAGTTTCTAATGTCTTTTTTTATAATATATTATTAAATTTTTGCAATGATTCTTTTTTAAAAAAATATAGTGTTTTAATTCATGAAAAAAGTAACATTTAGTTTTATATTATGTTTTTCATTTTATTATAAGTTTTTTCGAAAACATATATTTTGTTAGTAAATAACGTAATAGTGATTAAAAGAAGTCTCATAATCGATAAGAATAAAAGTATATAATGTTGATTTAGTTTAATACTACGATCGTTAATGAATCAATGCAAAGTATGTTTTTTTTTTTTATAAAATTGAGTTTTGTTTTTGTTTTATTGTAATTCAAAAATAATCGGGTCCCGTGGACCCACGACTATAGAAGTGTGACTACTTTTCACCGCTACAGGTAAGGGTTAAAATAGGCCTGTAACACAACACCCACTATTCAATTATCCATTCCCTGTGTTATAAAACGGAAAACTATCGACGTATTGGCACCCCTCCAGGCGCATGTGGGCATTCTTTCTGGTTGTTTATCTGTCCGAACCTTTTGGTTGTTGAGATAGAAGATAGAATTAGACTTAGGTCAGATACCTTGGCATGAACTGAATTGAATGCAATAACAGATTTGTAGACAGACGTTTCTTTCCATTTTTTTTGCCCGCTACTTCTTCCTCTTTTATACAGTTTATCGCGAAAACAAGCATCCGATGTAAATAATTAAACACCAACGCAAAAGTATAGCACCAACGCTCTTGATGCTTTTTGAAAGACTTGTTATTATTTCGTTTCCATGCCATCCACCGTTCTTTACAGCGAGTAATCAACATATTCCAGTTTTCCAGTGGAAACTTACCATTTTCACGGGATAGCGGCTGGACAAACAGACAACGTTTCACTTTTATATATTGGTGTGGATTAAAAGGGTGTGTGTAAATATGTTTTCACCTCACAAGCTCGGAAAGATTCTGTATGTCATTCGAAATCTGAGTGCAAAAGTGCATTTTACCCGCTAGCGTGGAAAGAGTTTTTAAAAATCGAACCTTACTATTCAATAATTTTCTATACCGCCAATCCACTTAAAATACTTTATTACTACTTTATATTATATTATTATCCGATTCTACTCTACTTGACTCTATTCGTCTCTATTCGCCTTTTTTTGTTTCTACTTGACTCTTATCAACTCAACTCGACTCTAATGGACTCTATTTGACTCTACTCGACTCTACTCGACTCTACTCGACTCTACTCGACTCTACTCGACTCTACTCGACTCTACTCGACTCTACTCGACTCTACTCGACTCTACTCGACTCTACTCGACTCTACTCGACTCTACTCGACTCTACTCGACTCTACTCGACTCTACTCGACTCTACTCGACTCTACTCGACTCTAATCGACTCTACTCGACTCTACTCGACTCTACTCGACTCTAATCGACTCTACTCGACTCTACTCGACTCTAATCGACTCTACTCGACTCTACTCGACTCTACTCGACTCTACTCGACTCTACTCGACTCTACTCGACTCTACTCGACTCTACTCGACTCTACTCGACTCTACTCGACTCTACTCGACTCTACTCGACTCTACTCGACTCTACTCGACTCTACTCGACTCTACTCGACTCTACTCGACTCTACTCGACTCTACTCGACTCTACTCGACTCTACTCGACTCTACTCCACTCTACTCGATTCTATTCGTATCTTTTCATTTTCAATTCTATTCTACTCTATTCTACTGTGTTCTACTGTGTTCTACTGTGTTCTACTGTGTTCTACTGTGTTCTACTGTGTTCTACTGTGTTCTACTGTGTTCTACTGTGTTCTACTGTGTTCTACTGTGTTCTACTGTGTTCTACTGGTTCTACTTTGATCTACTGTGTTCTCCTGTGTTCTCCTGTGTTCTAATGTGTTCTACTGTGTTCTACTGTGTTCTACTGTGTTCTACTGTGTTCTACTGTGTTCTACTGTGTTCTACTGGTTCTACTGTGTTCTACTTTGTTCTACTGTGTTCTCCTGTGTTCTAATGTGTTCTACTGTGTTCTACTGTGTTCTACTGTGTTCTACTGTGTTCTACTCTGTTCTACTCTGTTCTACTCTGTTCTACTCTGTTCTACTCTGTTCTACTCTGTTCTACTCTGTTCTACTCTGTGCTACACTGTTCTACTCTGTTCTACTCTGTGCTACACTGTTCTACTCTGTTCTACTCTGTTCTACTCTGTTCTACTCTGTTCTACTCTGTTCTACTCTGTTCTACTCTGTTCTACTCTATTCTACTCTGTTCTTCTCTGTTCTACTCTGTTCTTCTCTGTTCTACACTGTTCTACTCTGTTCTACTCTGTTCTACCCTGTTCTACCCTGTTCTACTCTGTTCTACTCTGTTAGACTGTGTTCGTCTGTTTTCTGCTCTGTTCTGCTCTGTTCTACTCTGTTCTACTCTACTCAACTCTACTTGACTCTACTTGACACTATTCAACTTTACTCGACTCTACTCGACTCTGTTCGACTCTTTTCATTTTCAATTCTATTCTACTCTATTCTACTTTACTCGACTCTACTCAACTCTACTCTACTCTACTCCACTCGACTCTATTCGACTCTACTCAACTCTACTCGACTCTACTTGACTCTACTCTACTCTACTCGACTCTACTCGACTTTTCTCGACTCTTTTCCGTTTTCGCTTCTATTTGACTCTATTTGACTCTTTGCAACCCTATTCGACTCTATTCGACTCTTTTCGATTCTATTCTATTCGATTCTGTTCGACTCTATTCTATTATGTTTACACATCTGCCAGGCATCCCGCGACGGCCTATTTTTTATTTATTATTATAAACACTAATTTAATATATTATTTTAGCTGTTTGTCTTGCACCTAGCATTTTCCTCGCTGTAGTGAGGTGAAAAGTTTTATGTTGCGCACGGCAGTAAAGTAATTTGGCGTCTCGTACTTTTGAAACCCTCGCTACGCTTAGGATTCTATATTTGAAAAATCAATCCTAGAATCCTTCGCCTGCTCAGGTTTCAATACAAGTACTCTCGCCAAAAAAACACTTTGCAGCCTTGCATAACAAATAACTATTGTTACTACACAGCTCCTTAGCGGCGAATGGACTTTGGATAAACTTGTTTTAAATATTTAGGCCCTGTAAGAGTGTGTGTGTGTAAGAGTCCTTTATGTTATGTATAGGACTCATCTTAACTACGTTTTTTTTTAAATTAAAAAACGTTTAAAAAAAAAAGAAGATTTTATGCAGTAGCCATGTCATGGTGAAACTTAGTACGGGCTATCATTTTGTGTCTGTGCTGTTAACTGTTGAAGAGTTCCTTTATCTTGAGCTAATCCTGGATGTCGATTCAGGTCATGCTTACCATAAAAATGCATTGTCCTCGGAACTGAACCAACGTTGTAAAAATTCAACTCCTTAAGTTAAGGCCCGGTGTCAGTGAATTTTTTGTCCCTCTCATCCGTGATCAAGTAGAGCGGGAAAGATGATACATCTCGGGAGTAAAATTTAAGGTTTTTATTTATCTGTAGAAAATCTAAATCTTGGAATTAACAAGTGTCTAGTCCATTTTCTCAATCATAATAAGCTCTTTCTCTTGTTAACCTTTGATTTTATTTTCTATCGAATGAATTCATACTAATCATGTTTCCGTGTTTACAAAATCCGAGATAATATGTAAAATTTCGATGTGATACCAATTTTTGTAGTTCTGGGTTAATTATAAAACAAAATACAGACGTACAAAAATGATCAAAAGTTGTTAAAAGTGCTATAACCGGACGTTAAGAGAAAGTAGTTCTAATTCAGCTTGCACAAGATTCGACCTTAACAAACATACATACATACATACAAACATTGAAAGTTAAATACGAGTAAAAGCTTTTAACCAGACATAAGTTCAAAAACAAAACCCGACTACGGTCGGCTTAAAAATAGCCTGTTATAATAAATTCTCTAATGACTTATGAATAAGATGCCCTTGATTTTAGTTCATTCAATATTTGTCGTCGTTTTGTTCCAGCTACGCTGTAGTTATTTTCGTAAAATTGTACGTTCACACCGTTACATTGTAACTAACTTGTCAATGAAGATATTTTGAGCCACACATTGCACTGCCGTAATGCCAATAACAGGCGAATTCATTCTCCAAAACAGCTGAACATAAGTGTCTACCAACTTAACCCACCTTATATTGCTTTTTGTGGGCACATTATTTCAAATCAGCGCCATATTTATATAAGTGTAGTAATGTACTGTATGTTGCAATTGCAACTATTAAAGTAAAGTAAAATATTTAAGAAACTAAGAGACATTAAATTTATATTATTATTATTATATTTGCGGGCGGTCAGCTCACATTGCGTCCGGGCGCGGCTGAAAAACAAAAACCCGACATAGCACGTGAGTTGTATAAAATTGTATTCAATAGTTTTGTTCGCAGTCAGGTTTTTTGTGTTTTTTTTAAATAATTTTAGTTGTACCTGATACAAAAATAAACTGACTATCTATACTTTAAAGTAGTAAAAAAAAGTCTGTAAAAAGAAAACAATTTAAAAAAGTATGTGCGAAGCTACTGAGCAAGAATATAACATTAAAAAATGGTGTCTTCCTGTTTGTCTAGACCTATGATCGCGCTTCACGTAAATATACTGGACCGATTGATATGCGGTTTTCACTGTTGGATAAATAGCTTATGTTTCGAATTAGTTTTGTATCTCAATCCGTAGGTAGAAGCCGAGCAATCGATAAAAACTATTTGACCACTATACAAATTTTGTTGAAGTTTAGTTTATTTACTTTATATGTACTTTTGGTCCTGGAATAACACATTTCACAACACAGCTAGTGAAAAAATAAAACATTTGAAATAAAATAATTGATTGATTTGAAATTATAATAATTATAAATATACCTTGTGAATAATAAGTCCCTTGAAAAATTATGGTACCTTCACAACTAATTACTCAGTTTTTTTTCTTTAACAAATAAATACACAGGAAAATATTTAAAAAAAATACGACGCAGACATAGAAAATCAATACGCTATGCATCTAAATATTTAATTTTACCGACGACTAATCGTCGCTCGTCTGCAACCACGTCGAATATTTAATGACCCGGCAGTCCTTTACTAGCGAAATAGAAACGCTTAGATTCTATATGATTTATTATTTTTACCCGACTGTGGAGGGTTATGTTTTTGGGTTGTATGTATGTATGTTGCTTTGGCGCGTCTTACAGCCTAAACGGCTTTATGGATTTTGATAAATGAGGTATCACTGGATTCGTTTTAATCATTAGAGTTTGAAATATATGATGCAATCGAAGGCATCATGATACCAGGTTCTTGCTGACCCCGTCAAAGGAGGAATAAAATGGCTTCTCTATCTCTCTTCTTTAAGAATCTGAAGCTTGTTAGCCTCTTTTTAGTTTTGTTCGCAGACGGTTTTTTACGTTAATTTATTTTTATTTCACTTGTCTATCTCTTGCAGTGTTAACTTCAGATATTAATTCTAGATTTTGTGGAGCCTCAAGTCAGACTATGGACCATCTGCTTTCTTGCCCGTCTTGCCCCACTGCCTCCACTGCGGAAGATTTAATTAAGGCAACCCAAAGAGCTGTAGACCTGGCAACATATCTAGCAGCTTTTATTTAATATAAAGTCGAACCAGTGACACGATAAGAAGAAGAATTCTAGATTTAAATTGTGTCTGGTTTCTTTAGTTACAAAAAGAGATCTTTAGTAATATGACATTGACCAGACTAGTTAAGACAGACAGACTCAAGTACTCAGGTTGTTAAAAAACAGATGTAGCAATAGTGAAAGATACTTATGTATGTATCTCCAAGTTATGTATGTCCAATGACGAATCATTTTATTGTGTATGAATATTAAGCATTAAAATAAAACAATTCTGTTTTAATGTAACGAAAGAGAAAATAGCTGAAGGTGAAGAATAAGTCCCTACTGCACGTCCGAATTACTGAACCGATTTTGTTGAAACTGCACAGCGTGCTTGTACTACTACTACAGATACCAACTTTATCCTGGAAAAAACATTGAAAATATGGATGCTGCATTTGGCCAAATTTCGAATGTCAGGATGACTATCTATATACGATATCTACCAAGATGGTATGTCGATGCAAAATTTTTCATTCAAAATGTTGCTCAAGTCGATTATTTTGAGTTCGCCAATTTATCTTTTTTACCCGAGTACGGTGACGCAAGCCCTTCCCTTGATAATGAGTTTAACAGTCTATATATGTATATATGTGGATGTTCCACCACAGCGTCGCCCCTATTGCTCCGATTTTGATAAGAAACGTATCAATCGATTCGTCTTATGGCATAGAATGTCATAGGCTATTTTTTTGCCCGACTACGGCGAAGCAAAGGAAGCGTTCCGTGTTCAAACAAAAAACTTGGTCTGATTTTGACAAGCGAGGTATCAATCGATTCGTCTTCATTGCAAGAGTGTCATAGGCTATTAGTTTTTTTTTGTTTTTGTCCTCTATCGACCTCTACAGCGAACTTTGCGCTAGCACTCCGCAGCAAAGTTAGTTTGAGCGACTTGCTCACAGGCACACCCAGGTTTTGAATGATTTAAATAATTGGCCATCGATTCGGAATACACCTTTGAGAAGAATCGGCAAGAAAGTCAAAGGTCAATATGAACTGACTAATTACGGAACCGTTGACCCTGCTGGCGGGGTCGGTGTCTGTTTCTAAATGTGTTGTTAGGGAAGTTTAGTTTTTGAACTTATATCTTGTTTGAAACCAAATCACCAATACACAACCAAGATTACAGCGCATTTTAACCACCTATTTACGTGTTATTGGTCTCATTTACTCGGTGATGAAAGGAATGCCATTGGCATAGACTCTTGGCGACAGTTCGTATTGTACACACGCATACTAGACCGTACATACAATAGGTATGCGCAGGTGAATGTCTGCTATCCCGTCTAATATACACTGGGGCCCAAGAAAGCGGTTATAAAAATGCGATAACTTTTAAAACATTTGAGCAATCCTTTTAAAATCAAAACTAAAGTAAAGATTATTTCATTACAAATATAGGAAATCCTTTTTATTTCTTCTTGGTGATTGTAGTAAAAACCATAATTTAAAAAATATAGACGATTTTTATAATCTAGCACAGAAACCTGGCGGAGAGCATGCCGAACCGTATAGCAGCTGTATTAACAGCTCGTTTTGGCAATACAAAATACTTAAATTTGTGAAAATCGCATATTAGCACATTTATCGAAATCTAGTGAAAAAAAATCATATTTTTTAACCTACTTTTATTCAAAATTAACTTCATTATCTTGAATTTTTATGACTTTTATTTAAGCACTTTAAAATTGTGTATAATACAGTCTTTATTTCATAAATCTAGTTCCATCATTTTGGAAGTTATTGAGTTTTTTGTTACCGACCCGCTTACCGACCCGCTTTCTTTGCGGCCCAGTGTATAAGACGGCTGTGAGGCATCCGTCGCGCACTTCTCAATGTAGACTATAGACTCAAATGTAGACTGGCAGATAATGATCGGGATTTAAATTACGGCTATTATTGTCGTGTGGCAGTTCCTGGGTGATGTCCAGAACTGACATCTATTAGCTAGCTTTAAATCTAGAAGCGGGCTTCTACTCACTTCTCTTCAGACAGTTGATTAGGTGCTTTCTTTTTAATGTGCTTCTGCTTAAAGGGCCGCCAGAAACTTAATGAGAAGAGCCAAATACGGCTCAGTGAAATTCATTGAACAAGAAATTTTTAATTCGAAATGAAAAATTGTAAGAGAAACCTAAACATGATTTTTAAATACCTATTCAATGATAACATATTAACATATTTTGACGACTTAATTTTTTTTCGTTTTTACAATATGCCGTCTGGTTGTCGCCATATTGAATTTTGATTACTGTCATGTCTTTAGAAGCACTCGCAATATTAATACTAATCGATTAACGTAAGAATCATCATAATCGGCCTACGCGTTTCGTCGGGTAAAAAAGCCTTGGTCTAGCACAAATGGGTGAGAATGACGCTCAAACTTATTCACATAATTTCACAAACCGGGGAGCGATGAGCTTTGTTAGTGGCCAACATAAACTATAAATAAGAAGAGCTGAAGACCAAGCTCAGTCACATTTAGAGGTTTATATCGAGACAAATACAAAAGTGCAAAAACGGACAAACAACGGACAGTGGACAAATACGGACCGAGGAAAGCAATACAAACGTGCTTTTCAAGACAATAGAACGGAAAGCAACATCTGGGACTAGTCATCAATTCAAATCCTTCAGTGCAAGGCTTAACGAAAATAAACATAAGACATATAAAATCCGTTTGTTCCTGCAAAATCGATTCGTTGCAAACCGCATTCCAATTCTGACCAATATAATAATATCTCCTTCCACTCATAAATCATCAGAAAGACGATATAGAACTAGCTGATTCCCGCGGCTTCGCGCGCGTGGTCATTTCTGTAGGTTAAAATTCCTCTTTGTGCTATTCTAGGACCTAAAATAACAACCAATATACCAACATTTGATCAAAATTCTTTCAGGCGTCTAAAATATTTTCATCTATTGCTCGGCTTCTACTCATCGGATTGAGATATAAAGTACCCCAGTTTTTAAGTCAAAACATAAGCAAACCCGCATCGCAATCGGTCAAGTAGTTTTTACGTGATGCGCGAACAAACATACAGACAGACAAACAAACAAACTGACAGACACGAATTTTTAAAATGTTATATTCTTGTTCAGTAGCTTATTTTATGTACTATAGACCATTTCTTTTTTAATTATCTTCTTTGTACAGACTTTTTCTTTTTCATTCCTATTGCTTTATTATAAGTATAGATAGATAGATAGATAGATAGATAGATTGTACACACTAGATCCGATCCATTTCGCAGATGCTATTTTTGAACTTCTTTAGATGGAACCACTAGATGGTTGGATTGCTAATGAGCTTGTTTGTTTGGGTTAAGTCTTACAAGGTGACTTTTGCTTGTTTAGAAATTAGTGTACCCTTAGAAATTTATTTTGTAGTACGCTGTCCAGATGACTTCTCATCTCCAACTGATGGTATAACTTTTTTTCGTGCTTCTGTTGTCTCTAAGACCATATTTTTATTGTGTTGCCAGCTGTCTATTATCAAATAGGAGACAAGACAATCTTAAGCTACACGTGCGATATAACAAAATGCAGAAACACCTGCGCCGATAAGATCGCGTGCGATTCATAATGATCGGATGCAGTGCGTGGAGTATATGATACATGGTGTGTGCGTGACAGTAGACGCAATAAATTCCGATTTAGATGACTCTATTCCATGGAGCTTCGAGTCGAACTCCCGAAATTGCCCACATTGGATGTCGGGACACCCCTCTTTGTATTTAATGAGCGAGCGTCACGGTCGCTTTGTTTTGGTCCAAGTTGTAGGAGAAACACTTTTGAATAATGTTTAACTTCTGCCAGCGCAGCGGCTAAACGTTTCTTGGACGCACCATTTCACCGCTTTAAGGGTTAAATTTCCTATAACTAAGTGCAGTTAAACAACTACAAAAATCCAAACATCCAATTCAAGTTTCACATGCTTTAAGATGACAGTTGATTGTCACGGAACTGATTTAAAATAATAAGATCAGCAAAAGATTAAAAAAAAATACACATTACTACAAATCAATACAAATTACATGAAACTGTAAATTTATGTTATGACTCCAACAACTATACAAGTCATCTCCAGCATAATATAAGATTTGTATATTTTTACAGGACTGTCCGAAAAAATAGTGTAATGTTTTCAGGGTTCGTGTATGTATGTATGTATGTATGTGAGTTTATTTATTCCACCATAACTTTCAAATGCGTGAATAGATTTGAATTTATGGGGTATCGTTAGAATCCTAACATCATTCCGTGTAACACAATATTTTTTATTTTTGAAAAAAGAAAGCAGTATGGTGGCAGCATGGGTTCAAATTTAAAGGATAAAAAAATACTTCATACATTATAGTATTGGTATCAAATTGAAGGCCTTGATGAGCACATTCTAATAATATATAATTTATAGGCATAAGTTCTTTTTTGGCATGGCGTGTTTTTATTTTATTTATGGCTTGTTGGCAATGTATTGTTATCACAGCGTTGGTTTTATTTTGTCCAACCCGCTCTCACCCATTGTTTAAACCACACATCAGCGGTGGATACCCTCGCTTGAGGGCACCAAGTCACGCGACTTGGTGTGACCAGGTGTCTTTGAACCGGTCTCGAGCTCGTCTGTGCTGAGGTGTCAGGGTTATGAATTAACTACTTTTGTGGATCGTGAGATCAGGTAATACATTAGAAAATATTAAAAGAAGAATAAAAAAAGAGTTCATTGGCATAACAAAAAAAAATACAAAAAAAAGTTAATAATATTACATTAAGTGCGAGCGTACTAAAGGGCCAGTACTCTGCATAAATGTCCAGTGCACGAAGGGTTAAAAAATACGGAGTCACACACACCGAATTGAAAGTGAAGCACCCAAGACATGCCGATCCGTTCGTACGCACAAGCCTCACGCACACACTTACCCCATGTTACACAAAACAATGTAGTGTTTTGCGATGAAATTGTGTATCAACCACAAAACACCTCAAATTATTCACTCACGCAAATATACGCAGTCGCCATTTGCTATGCTTCACTCGTTTGTTTGGCGGTGTAGACTGTGTCTTATTTTAAACCTTCTTGGTCCAGTGCTAGACACTGGACGCTGTTTTATTACAAACTAGATGCGCGCCGCGGTTTCACCCGCGTGTGAGATGATGATGAGGATGATGATGATGATGAAAAGTATCCTGTGTTATTCTAGGCTATCTCTATTTCAAATTTCATCAAAATCCGTTCTGCCGTTATCGCGTTAAAAGTCCCCAAATATTCAATCAAACAAACACATACAACGTTTCACTTTTATATATTGGTGTGGATTAGACTCCTCTTTAATCTTGAAAAGCGGAGTTCAGCATCAATATCTTTCTTCTTCCGGTATTCTATTCGTGGCTCTAAGAGGCACGACCTGAGTAACTGTTGATTGTGAGACAAATGCAGAGGAAGCGGCCAAGAGCCCGAATACCAGATAGCCATATTGTATATTGGAAGGACATATATCTAACTTATCACCAGGTAGTAAAATACAACGTCAAAAAATTCTTACTACTCTATATTGCCAAAAATAGCAAATGATCACTAAAATTAAAACCTTATTTTAATGTGAAATTATAACAAAAATATTTAAAAAAAAACATTATATAGAACTAGTCGGCCTAACAGTTTAATTTTAGAGAACGCTTATGTCACAATGTATTCTAAACCCATTGCTATTTTTGGCCGACGCCCTTGGTTTGGAATCCGCTGAACTGTGTTGGATTAAGAAAGTTGGGCGGGTTAGTTATATTACTTTTTGTATAGTTATTGTTTTGTTGGAAAAAGTAGTTTGAGTAGTTTGAAATAATTTCATTTGTAAATGTACTAGCTTAATCATGAGCCCACAATGCCCATAACAAACTGGACAGATAAAATCGTGTTAAAAGCATGAGCGTGTTTTTCAGCTCATCCCAACAAATGCGCCTTACAAAAACAAACAGCAAGTCGCAACTTCGCTTAACTAAAACTTAACTTTCCAGGCGTTTGTAAAGCAAAGCTTTTAACGTTAAAATTAATTAACCCCACTGGAGTTTAGCGTTGGAAACATGTTTGCATTAATTTCATCCCACTTTGTCAATATCTTAAGATTGTTTTGCTTTATCACCATGCCAGTGAGGTCTTAATTTAAAACAGGTTTGGTGGTTTACAATGAACTAAAAATATATATAAATGTTTCAAAATTGGTCTGTAGGCTACGAATAAATTATGTAGTTTCAGTATGGTTTCTGAACTTATCACGTAAAAACTGCTGGACCTATTTAAATGCGATTTTCACTGTTGGATATCTTAGGTTTTGTCTAAAAATCTGGTATACTTTCTATCTCAATCCTACGAGTAAAAACCGAGTAATGTATACAAATTTATTTAAGTAACGGCTGAAAGAAGTTTCATAAAAATCATAATGGTACTTTTGGTTTTGGAAAAACTCATAGGACCCTTATATCCCAGAAAAATGAGCTGGCGGTCAAAGCCGCGGCTCCAGCTAGTTAGTTAATATTGCTCTTTTAAACACCGCCCTCACGTGGCTTTTAATTTGCTCCAGAATATAATAATTTTAGGGTCGTGATCTCTTTCAATTAAAACTTGGGATAAATTGGATACGTTTTGCTCATGGAAGTTTATGGGATTTGTTTGAACAATGGAACATTTTGTGGTTTGGACTAATATTATTTACTCCGGAAGTCATGTAGATAGAACGATTTTTGGGTTTCACTTTAATGAGCTCATTCATTACACGACTGCCCAAAAAAATAATGTAATGTTTTTAGGATTCATGTATGTTTGTATGTATGTATGTGAGTTTCTTTATTCCACCATAACTTTTAAATTCCTGAACAGATTTAGACGTATGGGGTATCTTACATCCCCCCGAGTAACACAGTTTTGCACACAAATGCCAAAGAGTTCACCCATATAATAATCTTTTTGAACAAGCTGTGCCCTGCGCTTTTGACCATGCTGTCATGCTGTGTGCATGTATTTTTACGGGATAAAAAGTATCTTATTTTCTATTCCAGGACCTGGAGTATCAATGTACAAAGTTTAATTAAAATCCATTAAGCTGTTACAGTGCTTAGTGGTAATAAACTTACTTAATACCGACTTGCGTATTTATATTATTCGTATGTTCTACGAAGAAGGTATTTCGTAGCATTAGTTAGGATAATTCTAGTTTTTTTTTAACTTGTTGAATTTACTTGGTTTTAACTTGTTCAACTTCTTGTCGCTGATATAAAATATATGAAAAATGGATACGCAATATGTAAACGAAGGGCTAATTTGTTAATTTTATGCTAATTTCATTGCTTTCTTTTCGAAAAAGAAAAAAAAGTCTCTATGCAATACCTCGATGCAAAAGATTGTTTTTGCTATTTTTAAACGGTTTTATTTAGCTTGCTCTGTTTGTTTAATGGTTCATAATCTATTTATAGATATTTCGTAATTTCGTAGTCTCGTAGCAATTCTTCTACGTTGGGGTAGCGTTCGTAGCACATAGTGCTTGCGGCAATGTCCACCTTCAGAATGAGAAACGAAAATAAGACAATAATTTGTTCACAAAACTAGTTTAACCTGTATCTTGGAATAGGAAGAAGGTCCCCCTTCATATTTTTACACGACTGCCCAAAAAAAGCAGTGTAATGTATTTAGGATTCATGTATGTTTGTTTGTTTGTTTGTTTGTTTGTTTGTATGTATGTGTGAGTTTCTTTATTCCACCATAACTTTTAAATGCCTAAACACTTACTTACTTTGAAAATTAAGTTTAATTAAAATTACCTTGTTACGAAGTATCTCTGCATAATAAATGACTTTTATGTTCCAAAAGATTCAAGGTTTCAAACAATTAATTGCTGTTTCAGTATCACTTCCATCAAAGGTGAAATAACAGCGGTCTTGTTTCAATGAAATAACAATAAAATAGTTGATAAGACTCAGGCGTTACTTTGAGGGACTAACGACATCGACTTGTTCGTGAGTAAGTATGTAGACATTGGTTTTTTTGGCACAAGCCGCTCCAACTCAACATAATGCTGTTTGCGAACATCCAGCGCTGGTCTCCCGTTGGTAACGGCCAGTGACGTCACGCAATGAATTTAAATAATACACTGCACAGTATATTGTCTCTCCAATACCAGGTTTATGTCACCAATGCCTGTTTATTTTGTATTGGTAGGCCTCTTACAAGAGGTCGCCCGGGGAAGTACCACACTTTTGTCAGATATTCAACCGCCAAGCAGTATTGTGTAAACATTTCTGTTTCGGTTTGAAGGGCAATGTTTCTAGCGAAATAACTGGGTAATGAGACTTAACAACCAATGTCTCAGGGTGACGAGCTCAGTGCAGTGAAATGCTACATTTTGCTACCAAAGTTCTGGGTGGCACTGCAACTGTTATGGGCAGGCGTGACGCTTACCACCAGGCGAGCGACCTGCCCGTATCGTCAGTAAAAGTAATAAAAAAAAACGACTGAATCTCTTTTTTAAAGCGCTGCAGCTTAGCTAGATACCAGTACATCAGTTATTTAAAATAACAAAAGGGCTCCTAGCCATTTTTGTCAGGTCTCCCTGGATCACTACTAATACTAGCGATCCATGGGTGTTTCATCAGAACCCCGTAATCAAGGCGACGGCCCAAGCCGAGGTTCGTACACCCTGGTAGTACACACAGTACACCCTCGCGAGTGCCCTTGAACAAGTCTGCATTTTTTTGTGCGCAATTTGTAGTGCGCCTTCTGCGTCACTCATTGCAGCGTGGAGCAATTCGCAAAGGTGATAGACCAACAGCAAATATACTTCATATAAAAAAAATACCAGTCTTACATTCCTGATCGGTACAACTATAGCTATAATATGCTCGATAAAAATACTGTGAGACCTGCGATATTGTTGAGTCATTTCACTACAGTCACAACAGCGAAGTCATTTGAAAACTTCACGTCCATATTTCATCTCATCTGTCACAAACAGTCACAACACCAAATGAATTATATAAAAGACTCTCGGACACTATAAATCATGATGGCTCTAGGACGCGCGTCTAGCAAAGTAACGTATTATCCTCCCTGCCTACCCCTTGATGGATAACCGGCCATCGTTTGCTGCTGACCGAACTGTTATTGATGGTCATAAAGTCGTAGTTGTCATTGAGGCTTGAGGGATGGTCAAGAAGTAACGGACTGTGTCGGCGTAAAGCAATAAGGGTAGACGTGATGCTCTCCATCCGGCTAATGGCCCGCTCGTCTCTGAGTTCAGTAAAATTATTGTGTGTGTGTGTGGCATCGTAGCTCCCAAACGAATGGACCGATTTGGATGCGGCTTTTTCTGTTCGAAAGCTGATGTGATCCTAATGGTCCTTAGATATATGAGAAGGGGGAGAGGGGAGGGGGGAGGTGAGTAAGGGGGGGTGATGATCGTAGCTCCCAAACGAATGACTTTGATGCAGTTTTTTCTGTTTCGAAAGCTGATATGATCGAGATGGTTCTTAGATATATGAGGAGGGGGAGGGTGGAAGGGGGAGGTGAGAAAAGGGGGGTAAAAATCGTAGCTTCCAAACAAATGGACCGATTTAGCTGTGGGTTTTTTATGTTTGAAAGCTTGGGTAAACGAGATGGTTCATAGCTATAAAGGGGGGATGGAGGGGCCGGGCCGGAGGGGGGGGGGGGGGTATGGAGGTGATGATCGTAGCTCCCAAACAAATAGACCGACTTTGAAGCGGTATTTCATGTTTGAAAACTGATGTGATCGAGATGGTTATTAGCTATAGGGGGGGAAGTCGAAAAAAGGGGGGTGAGTATCGTATTTTCCAAACTAATGGACCAATTTAGCTGCAGTTTTTCATTTTTCAAAGCTGAGGTAAACGAGATGGTTCTTAACTATAATGGGGGTGACAACCGTAGCTTTCAAAAGGATGGGACGATTTTTATGTTTGAAAACTGATGTGATCGAGATGCTTCCTAGGAGTAGCTCTATTGGGGGGTGGGAAGTCAGGTGTTTTATAAATTTATAATTTGTGCTTGTTTATCTATTGCTGTTTTTTTAGAGTATACTGACCTCAAAAATCCCGTTTCTAATACTTATACTTCTAGTGTTTGTGACCTTGTTAGTTTTAAAACATATATTTCAGACTAATCTTTCTTTCTTCTTGTTACAGGGTGAAAAAGACAACGGCAAGAACTGCATACTGTCTTGTGAGAAACGGAAAGCGGACGACACCGACATCAACAAAGATTTGAAAAAGGTATGTTATTTTGTATTACGGTTTGTGTTGCTTTTTTGGCCACCTGCATACTATAATCGTACTATAATATAAGTGGAATGACCTGCCCTCGTCAGTGTTTCCGGTAAAATATAACCCAGCAGGGGTGTTCAAGTCAAGAGTGAAAAGGTATCTACTAGGCAAGCGTGCTACACCGACCACATCATAGCTTTCCATCAGGTGAGATCGTGGTCAAACGATTGTCTAGTTCGGTAATAAAAAAACGAAACGCACAAAACAAAGGTAGAATCACATAAAAATAATCTATACTACCTCTGCAGCTGTTGCGGTACTACAAACAAATGCAAAACACACAAATCATACAACATAGGCTAAACGAATTATCCTAAGTCGTAGCTATCGTGACAAAGCTGAATACGGAAACTGCAAGCTGAATTAGTTCCTCGACAGGCAACACAGGCTATAAATTATAAGTTCGAACAGCTAATAATCTAAAGAGAAATATTGTTAATAATTTACAGAGACTGGGTTGCCCTGTTTCTACACATAATGTTCAGCAGAAACGACTATTTTATGTCAACGTTTAAATACCTTGCCTTTCTTAATTAACTGAGCTAGGTCTCCAAATTAATGTGGACGCATCGACGTTTCTGTGTATGTTTGTCTCACGAAAAATGAACCAATCTTCATGATAGAAGTTTTTAAATTGACATGGTCAGCCTTGAATATTGGAAACTCACAACAAAAATATACATGGTAAAAATCCCGTTTTTAACGTCGACTAGTGATCTTAATGATACTTTGTTAGATAGGTACCTAGATACACGAGTACGGCGAAGCAAGGGAAGGGTAATTTGTTTAACAGTCTATGTATGTATGTATGTGGGTATGTGGATGTTCCACCATAGCGTCGCCCCTATTGGTCTGATTTTGACATGCGATGTATCAATATTCGTCTTCAGGTATAGAGTATCATAGGAAAATTATTTTTACCCGACTACGGTGGAGCAAAGACAGGATTATGTGTTCAATTTAAAAACAGGGCCCGTTTTTTAATAGCAAGATATCAATCGATACGTCTTCATCGCAAGAGTATCATAGGCTAAGTTTTACCCGACCGTAGTCGGGTTTTAATTTTTGATGTTACATACTTCTTGATAATAATAACATAATTTTTGAATAATTCGTATAAGAGCTACACTGATCGATCTAAAGGTATAAAAATATATTTGAATATAATAATACAAAAATAAAAAATAATATCGGTCGGCGGAAGACTTTACCAACAATACGAAATTATATGGTAAGTTTAATTACCACAATCTATTATAGGATGCTAAATTGCTAATATTTTTTCGTTGTAGGAATTGTGATCTTGCTTTAAACATAAAGTTATGCAATGATTAATAATTCTGCGCAGTACAATATTGTACTGCGCCGAATTACTAATCATTACATAACCATTCCATAACTTTTTATAAGTAAGGGGGATTATGTTCAGGAAGTTCTTAATTTTTTAGTTGGCAAGGTATGATAAAAGTTACCAATAAAAATAATGCGGTAGTTTGTTTAGAGGTAATTTCCGAAACTACTCAAATATGTCTTACTCACTTTTTTTATTGGACTTGACGAAACCCATGTTGTTTATCAGTTAGGTAATAAAAAACAAAATGGCTGACGTCATCTGCCACATTGTAGAAATTGTTTTTCATACTGAAATGTGTTTCATTACGAAACACTTTTATTGCGATTACGAGATTCATGATGACAATATTTTAAATAAACATTTTGTAAATTTATGCACTATTTGAAAGATGCAATTCTAGCAAGTTGGACGACCAAAAGGACGTCACTTTATGCATTGTATTTAGGTATGTCGGTGTTGTCGGTGTCAGAGTTTGTCAGGACGCCCAAGGGTCTCTGGCGTGGCTATCAATTGTTATACAGCAACCGGGCCAACGACTAAACTTGATTTCCTCTTAGCAAGCCCGCTCGTAAATTATGATTAGCTAGCTTTCGCGCCCGTGTCTTCGTCCGCGTGGACTACTGTTTATCTCGAAAAAAGCATCCTATGTTCTTCTAGGATATTAAAAACCAATGCAAAAGTAGGTATAGCACCAATGCTCTTGAAGTTTTTTGACAGGCTTGTTATTTCGCTTCCATGGCAACCATTCCTTACAGCGATTAATCAACATTTTCCAGTTTGCCCGTGGAAACTTACCATTTTTTAGGATAAAAAGAATCCTATGTTTTATTCTAGGGTATAAGCTATCTCCATTCCAAATTTCATCAAAATACGCATAGTACCCGTAAAGTAAAGTAAATAGGGATAGTACCCGGTGTCTATGGGTTGCAAAACTCTCCTGTTACTGATTTGCCACTTACCATCGGGCATCTCTTTTCAGAATGTACCATTATAATTTGCTGTAATGTATCATAATCATTTGTTTATTATAATAAACCAGCGACGCCAATGACTGAGACACTACGATTTGGCTATAATCCAACCGTGGTTCCATGGAGCTCGTCAATGATTCTGAGATTCATATTCTTACAGTTACTATTATTTTTATTAGGTACTATAGTTTTCGCCCGTGACTTTGTCCGCGCGGACTCCAGTTTATCGCGAAGAAAAACATATTTTGTTCTTCTAGAATATTAAAAACCAATGCAAAAGTATAGCACCAACGCTCTTGATGTTTTTCACAGACTTTATTATTTCGTTACCATGGCAACCGTTCCTTACAGCGAGTAATCAACCTTTTTCAGTTTTCCCATGGAAACTTACCATTTTCTGGGATATAAAGTCCAATCCAATATTTAAGTTCAATGTATAAGCTATCTCCATTCCAAATTTCATAAAACCAGCCGTTATCGCGTGAAAGCTCCCCATACATACAAACAAACACTTTTATATATTGGTGTGGATGCCTGGAGTTATTATGATGCAGTACTATAATAATATCTATTAAGTTTTCAGCGCGATTAAGTCCCGTTTAAATATTTAACTAAATATCTATTAATATGAATGAGAGAGTTAATAAATTATGGGCGGATGTTCCGTTGCTGGTTTCGTAGGGCACGTTAAACCGTCTGTCACGGAGCTGACAATTGATAGCAATTCGCCCTTGATGGCAGACAAACGCTCACACCAGAGGCAGGAACTCCCTCATAATCCGTTCAGCCGTGTTACTAAGCAGAGTAACAACAAACTTACAAAAAGACTTTCTCGTTTGTAATGTGAGTAGATCCAGTCAAATAAGCCAAAAACAAGGGTCAACCTCGGAATGAGAGATATAAGCTGGAAACTCGTATGAAACAAATTTTGTATTAGCAGGGTCAACCGTGAGTACAGTATGACTTACAGTATGTAGGTATGGCTGAGCGCTGCGCGTTCTCCGCACTCTATTTCAAAAACCCATGCGCATGAAAAAATGTACGGAATGTTTAAAATTTCATGCTCTACAATTTTGTAATAAATGATAGTATCATTGGAGCCATAGAACACGAGATATTTGCAACAAAGCGATTTTTGTGACCTTTGGCCTTGAATAACGAGACGAGATTTAATGAGACTTGAGACAACTTTTAGAATGCGAAAATAAAGGTTTATACAAGTTTCCAGCTTATTATCTCTCATTCCGAGGTAAAACCCCTAATAACTCCAGACTAAGACTTTTTTTTTTTTGACTTTTGTGGACTAAGTAGGAGGAAAAAAAGAGGAGTGAATAAATAAATACACGTGCTAGTAAAATTCGTTTCAGCAAAAATATCACACTAATATTATAAATGCGAAAGTTTGTATGTTGCAGGATAGCTTATATCCTAGATTAACACATAGGCTACTTTTTATCCCGAAATAAGAGAAAAAAATATTATCGTTTTCATTAAGACTTAAAAAAACGAAAAAATAAAATAAAACATATATTTCTAAGTACCAGGAGAGCATAAGCACTTAAGAAGTTGGAGATACAAAATTGACAAATAAAGTTATTAAAAGTGAGTATACCTCTCCATGAACATTAAATAGTGTAATTATATTTAAAAAAAAAAGCATTTCAATGTACCAGAAGAGCAGAAACACAAAATTTGGAGATATGACATTGACAAATAAAGTTATTAAAAGTGAGTATACTTACCTCCCCATGAACATGAAATGGTGTCATTATATTTAAAAAAGTATTTCTAAGTACCAGGAGAAAAGAAATACATAAGAAGTTGGAGATATAATATTGACAAATAAAGTTATAAAAAGTGAGTATACACAAACATTAAATAGTGTGATTATATTATAAAAAATATCTAAGTACCAGGAGAGCAGAAAAACATAAGCAACCGGATACAAAATTGACAAATAAAGTTATTAAAAGTGATTATATCTCCCCATGAACATTAAATGGTGTGATTATATTAAAAAAAGGATTTCCAAGTACCAGGAGAAAAGAAACACTTAAGAAGTTGGAGATATATCATCTATATATATATATATATATATATATATATAGTATAGTAGTATTCCTCCCCATAAACATTAAATTGTGTGATTATATTAAAAATATTTATCTAAGAACCATAAGCAGATGATTCTTTCTGATGTTACATATATATATATATATATATAAAGTCAGAAAAAGAAAAAGTCTGAAGAAAGTCAGAAATTTTTGTTACGTACACTATTTATAACTCAAGAACTGCTAGACAGATTTTTATTATCATTGTTTTTTTTGAATTTGTATCCATCCCGAATAGATAATAAATATAGATGCAAAAAGGAGGGATTTTTTTAAGACTAATTTTCTGAACTGGTGGGTGGGAGGGGCAAAGTTTGACCGCGGGCGAAGCTGCGGGGCGCAGCTAGTAAGAAGATAAATTAACTCTTACCGAAACGCCGCAAAACCAACATTTTACAAAGCAGATACCACTGTGACGTGAAATAAAAATATGTCTTTTTAATCCCGTTTTTAATTTACCGAAGTAATGAACCGTCCGGCATCGAGGCAGAGGTTACCATCCCACGATCTGTTGTAATGTGAATTTTTCATAGCGAAATGGTAAAACTGCGCAGGTTTTAGAAGAAGAAGAAGTTAAAGTGTTATACCACATAATTCCATCAGAAAATAAAATATTCACAAAATAGTAACAATATAACTGCTTAAAAGCTAAAAAAAAAACACACCTGCCCTGCCAAAAAAGAACTTATGCCAATAAATTATATACTGTTGGAATGTGCTTATCAAGGCCTTCAATTTGATACCCATATTGTAAAATTCGAAGAAAAATATATTTTTCCCATTTGAAAATGGAGCCGCAAAATTGTTTTTTTTTTTTCAAAAATAATATCCTATGTTACTCGTGGGGATGGAAGGATTCTAACGATAACTCATACGTCTACATCTGTTCAGGCATTTAAAAGTTATGGTGGAATAAAGTAACTCACATACATACAAACATACATGAATCCTAAAAACATTACACTCCTTTTTTGGGCAGTAATATAATAAAATACACACATTCGCAACGATCTCTTCACATGTAATGTGTGCTACATTACATGTGAAGCGATTGTTGCGAATGTATCAAAAGCGCAAGTGCTCAGCAAAAGTGTCATTCGGGTACTTTAAGTATTTTTATTTTGTTGAATTTATGATGTATCACGTTATTTAACATCACCCCCGTGGTCTGTTTCATACTTTCTATTAAGAAAGTATGAAACAACGTCAATTCCCGCCCTTAGATCTTTTAAACTACCCAACGGATTTAAATGCGGTTTTTACCATCAGTTAGATGATTTTTCACGAAAGGTTTATATATCTAATACGAGCCTTTGAGACCTTAACGTAGCGAAGGGGGAGGCGACGAGCGATGCGAGCCGCCGACCCCCGAAGTGGAGTGAAGGTCGAGTGTGCGGGAACTAAATTTTAGACTCCTTTTTTTCTATATTATACCCGTGCTAGTAAATAATATTTAGAGAAAAAAATGAATTGAAATGAAAATTGAAATTTAAAGTCAGGATCTGTCTAACCTGATACGGAACGGAACCATAAAAACGCAAGCGCGTATATTGTTTTGTCCAAAAAACTTTTACTCATCGCAATCCCTGGAGCTTGGACCGTTCCCTACGGAACAAAGTTTGTGCCAAGCGCACCTGTAAACAATGCCACTGTAAACTGACAAAAGAGGTAGGTATTGTTGTTTGTGGATGTTTCGTTGATTGTTTTTCAATGGGAAAAGTTATTTATGTCTGAATTGAGAGTAGATTGTGGTTTGTTGGAGTATTTTTTTGAGTAAGCTTGTTCTTTTTCTCCTAATCAACTTGGACGAATTGGCATTTAATATATTTGTGAAAACTTTAATATAATGTATCTTCTGTAGAAGCAAAAAAAACGGGCGGGGCTGTGTAGGGGCGAACAGCCATTTGTTGATAGTGAAACGTCTACGCGACGTACAATTTGATCCGGTCCTGGAATCCTCTCATTTGCTCTGGAGTTTAGGGTACCGTTGTGAGCTCCAAAACTTCTTTGTTCCAACAATGTGCCTGCCTTTTGTTATTTTTACATTACATTACACCTGTATTTTTTGAATTTACTTAGTCTTTAGTAGGCTTTTTGTAAACTTTTTCATATTGAGTCGAAAGTTTACAACGAGATCTTTACAGCAACGCCCAAATCAAGAAGCTAACCTATCTAAATCACGAGTTATACCGAATTAAATATCACAAATCATCAATTTTACTGTATTTTCTCTGTGCGTCCTGCCCCCTCCCCCTCTGTCTTTTGACAAAAATTAAATATGACTATATAAGCTAAAAAAATACACCAAAATTAGATCTCTGGAGGTTATAGTTGCAGAGTTATAAAAGCGAGACTACATAATCATTTTGGTGACGGTATCTTTTTAAGTCATGATACCCCGTTTGCATCGGTGTGATTTTAAAGGCGTGTCACGTCAAAACCCTGTTCTGTTGCAAAGTGACGCCGTCCAGCATATTAATGTCTTCACTAACGTTATCTTTCTTGTGTTGCAGGCAAAGCTAGAAACAAAAGCTTTGAAAGCGAAAAGGCCCGGTTTCACAGACGATAGATACAACGAGACGTCTTATTACATTGAAAATGGTGAGTAAATCAGCATTAAAATACTCCAGATTCCATCGATAGGATAAACTGATTATCAATATTTTTCTATACGGCCAACTTCAACAGACAGAGAATAATGCCTTTTAATCATGGCTTAACTCCTGCCTTACTTTAATAGCAATTTAATAATCATCAATTTGTTCATACGTCCCTATTTGTACTCTCCTATTAGTACTCACGCGTTGCAATGGCTTGCACCACAAATTGTTTCTTAAAAAAACCTTTCTGGCTTGCACTGCCAAAATCATTCGCAAATCTATTTTTCGTTATTCTTTCATCGTCCTTTCTATCAACACGTTCAATCATATACTATTTTGGCCAAAGCACATGACACAGTGGGCGTCTTTTATTTTCTGGGATGATTTATGTTGTATAACGATGTCATTACCACTTATCATCAAGTCAGATTACTGTCAAGCAACTCGAATGAAATGCGACTATATTTGGCAATAACACGATTTTCTGCCAATTTGTTATTCCATTCAATTGTAACTAAATCCCTTTAGTGACGAACAAGTCTCAGACGGAAGTATTTCAGGTACATTTACTGAGAAAATACCTCGTGTTTCTATTATAAATATGATCCGAGACCGCCTTCCTGATATTATACGTAATCTCATCCCTTGGGGTTTCCAATCCTGGGGCCAGATTTGCGAGTCTTTTTAATTTCCTTCTAAGATTGCGTTTCGGAATAATTTCATATTGTGCTCAAGTTGATTTGGAGATTATTTTATTGCTTAACCGATATGTACCTACAATAGACGGTTTTTGATCAGCTCTTATTTTTTTACGACATTCTACGTAAGCGTTTGACTGCAATCTTACCTAATGGGAAGCTGATGGAATGGGTTTTATTCATAACTTAAAAATAAGAAAGAAAATGCAAACAAAATATAAGTTTTAATTATTTATATTTAGGTACAGATGACAGACGCTGGTTTTTCCATAAATGAAATCATCTTTGAATTACACTTTTATTGCTTGGCCAGATTTTTAAGCTTGTAGCGAAGAAATATTATCTTCTATATTTATTATCTCCTCTTTTTTTTTTTCAATCTTGTATGATATTTTTTCTCGAATTGAACATCTCCTTATGTTTTCTCGTTGGAATATTCGCAATGTTAGCCCTCAATACAAAAAAAACAGCAATTTTTAAACTCTGATTGAAAAAGCTGCCTTGTAAATTAACCTGATAAAGTGATAATGAATCAATATGATATAATACAAAAACTTGTCGAAAAGCCATGAAAACGAACAGCCAAGATTTGCCAACTATTTATTTGCGGAATATTTTCCCACCTACTCCATCCTTTCATGAGCCATTTCCTAACAGAGGGTTATGCCTAATTTTTAGTTAATATCATCAGGTGTACAACCATTATATCCAAATGGCCTGAGTCATCTACCGCATTGCCGTCTCCATTACATTAGGGGAATTTTAGTTTCACTATGCGGCGGTTATGGCACGGCGGTAACGGGCTTGAAATCGTTTTACAGATAGCTTTACAATGCTTTACAAGCTTTACAGGTAGCTCAACTGAAATGACGCTCGATGCTCGATACCTACGCTGTGTACCATAACCCTCTGCCTAATTAATCTTATCTATAATAACATGATCTTTAAACAAAATATGATCATTCAATGTGTTTCCCTCAAGCGAAATATTACAAGTTAATAGAACCGTAAGTATGACAGCAACATTAAAAAGCTCCATCATTTCAGGCCTCAGGAAAGTATACCCTTACTACTTCACATTCACGACGTTCACCAAAGGCCGGTGGGTTGGTGAGAAGATCCTCGACGTCTTCGCCAGAGAGTTCCGCGCCCACCCAGCTGCTGAGTACGAGAGATGCATCAGAGCCGGCACTCTCACTGTCAACTACGAAAGAGTTGATCCTGACTACAGACTCAAACACAATGACCTCCTCGCCAACGTCGTCCATAGGTAAGAAAGTTGAAGAAACTGGACAAATCCCAGGTTACATGTAAAGTAGAACGCTTCCAAGCATAGTTAGCACAATAGACACAAACATTTTACACGAACACACACGACAAACTACTGAATGTAAATATTAACTCTCTCTCCTATCTCTTGCCTTCTTATTGTATTTATTAATGTTACACAGTACACGTTCGCCCTAATTCGTCAGGCTCGCCGTATAAATGAGCTACGCCTGTTTCTCTGTGGCGTCTTGTATTTAGTCCACTGTAACACGAATATTCTGTAACTATTTGTCAAGCACCGAATGAGCATGCGAGTGCACCGTTTGGCCGTTCTCCAACGGACGAATATTAAGCAACTGTCGTTTTTTTTTTCATTGATATTAGGATACGGTCTCACATTTTCAGTAGAATCGCTCACGCATGTTCATTTGTTGTCTCGTCCGATTGTATAATTCATCACGAGGACCTTTACGGATTCTGAGCTTAACCGTTCTTATCTGTACCTACAATATCGTCCATACACTACACGTAATTTACTCGTACCTGCACTGTGTTCGAACCGTTTGCTCGGCATCTGGGGCGCGCTGCGGAAGCCGAAAGCCTGACGTGTGTATCGTTGCAGGCACGAAGTACCGGTGACCAGCCAACCCATCACTCTCGTTCATATCGACGAGGACATTGTGGTTGTCAACAAACCGGCCTCTATACCCGTAAGTGGCAATTGAGACAGCCATGTTATGTGTACGCTTGTCACACAACACACTTGTATGTTTAACCTTTGTGTCGCATGCTCTGTGTTCTAACCCTTCACGACTCGTAGACTAATACGCAAATACAAATACTATGGAACAAAGTTGAAGTGTAGCTCTCATACAAATTAAGGGCGCGGAAGCACTAGGCAAACTCTTTATAGCCGATTGTCTGGAATTTGCGCCCTATACTATTTTGAAACTTTCGTTTACACAAGTTTCCCTCGCCGACTCATTCAATCAGCGGCTGGTTTATAGCGAAAGTAGTTGAGTTTTGCCTCTTTTTGCAGCTTCTGAGTCAGCCAGCTGACAGACAGCTGCAAATTTTTGCCTAGTGCGTCGGTGCCCTAAGGGCAGCTAAAGGAACGTTTCAAATTTCCAATTTTAAGGCGCTAGATGCTTTTTGCATCATAAAGGCAGTTGTTTGAAACTCGAAAGTTAAATGGCGTATCAGGAAACGTTTTAAAAAAAATACCATTTTACAAATCTCTTAGAATTACTATTTACTATCTTGTAATACAGCACTTCTTATTGTACAAAAATTAATAGAGAAATAACACAACGTTGGTGGCGTTACATGCCACCAACTCATCTGTGATTGAATGGTGGCGTGAGTGTTCCAGTCAATCGATAAGTAGACAAATCAAAAAACAGGAAAAAAAAAATGCGAACCTCATTCAAAAAGGCTGTAGTTCTTTTTTTTTGCCACTTCACAGATAAGTTGTTTGCACTGTATTTAGTTGTATTACAAGTTCCTTTCGTAAATGAGGCGCTAAATATTTGCTGTCAAATCAAGCCACGGGAGGCGCTAATGTATTTTTGTTGCCAACTTTTTGGGAGAACTGCACTGATTACGTTGTTCAATAGTATTTGGATGCTATTGTTGTAAAATATGTATTTGTATTGTTCACGCTTCATTTTTGTCATTGCTATTTCATTATAAGTACGTTGCAGCGAAGACCAGATAGAAAATTTATATATTATTTTTTATTGAGACTACTGATGTGGTCGTAAATATTGCATAAATTAGCAAATATAATAAGATTGATATTGATTAAGGAAGAAGCGTGCGCCGTGATCGACCGTGGAAATAAAACCTCACAATACGTTTATTTTGACAAAAATGACTTTGTCGGTTAATGGGGATTTGTTCTTCAGAATTATGTCGGATTGTCGGCTGTAGCTATCACATTCATTATAGATGATGCTGTTTTTTTGCCAAATTTCCTCGTGCGGCTTATTGCGCCATCTGAGGCTTTACACATGTGGACGGTTTGCACCTGGAGTGTAACGAGGTGCATATAACGAGCGGCTGCCGTGCGATCCTATATTGGACTAGTTGCCGCCGGTATTTAATACCCAGCTGTATAATTATGCAGCAGGGGAAACAGTGAGGCTATGTTGAAGCTTTTAAGATGAAGAATGACAGTGTTGATTCTTCCAGGAGAGTCCGCTAATATTCTGCCACCGAGAATGTTCAAGCTTTACTGCAGAATAACTCTGCGTGTGTCGAGTAAGTTAGTGCCGATCTGTGGTGTTCGATTTTGTCAGGCCGTCTAAGGGCCTGTATGACGTTGCTTAAAGATTGCTATCAATTAATCCGAACCGACGGCTTGAGTCTTGCGTCCGTAGCACGGAGCGATGGAATATCTACACAAAGCTTACTAAGTGAGGCTGAGGATCGAACCCGGTGTAGTTGGTTTGCACCACCGAGAAGAAAAGCTCTGTAGCCAGCGAAATCTACCAGGGAAACATATAAGACAGACTTATGTCATAGGATGCCGAGCTCAATGCGGTACGGTATAGGACTTAGCTACACAAACAATCATCTTTTCTACATCGAAGAGTTTAATTTAACAAATACAAAAAATCTCTTCAGTATTAATCAAACTCACAAATACTCATACTGAAAGTGATACTCAAAGTAAATCCTTTTGAGTATTTATAGACAGTAAGGACACGTGCTTAAGAGTGGCTCTGCGAAAATAATAATGCAACAAAACTCGGCAAAAGAAATCTGTTTACTCTGTTATACATTATTGTGATTGTGTGTTTAATGTACACTGGAAAACTTTGGGACTGAATTTTCAAGGACAGTTAATTATCGCTTAAGTTTGAATTCATGCTTTAAATTGAACAGTGAAAAATGAAGAATTATACACGTAAGACGTAGTAACCTTCTCTGTTTATCGCTGTTTAAAACTGTCCATACTGTTTTCTACCAGTATATAATGATGCTGGAATATTTTGCCATATGATAGAGTAGTTCTAATATTCTGAAGCAGCACTCTCGTATCAGCTTTGGAGTAACAGGAATTTACGTACACGGCGTACAGGGTGTTCGTGTACGGTGAGACAGAGCACTATCTATAACCAACGCAGTTCTACTCACCTACCAACGGGAAAATTGTGGCTAAATAGACCAAATCTGAATTTGTACGCGCTCTGCTGCTGCTGTTGCTTTTCGCTGGGACATAAAGTTAATTTTCACCGGCAAATTCAAGAAATCGTTCTTTGAGCTGTCGGTTGGAATAAATCGCCGGAATAAAACACATGAGATCGCCGTTTATCTTTCACGGCATACTATAGTAAGATTGCCGGTCCATTCTCGTTTTTGTTATATTGAATAGATTTGGTGGACGGCTGACCGAGTATTTGAGAAAAAGCTCTCGATTTCAGAACGATACTTTTTTTTCGTTGGTTATGTTGTTCTTATTTATAGGTAAGCGTATAACGTTTGCCGTTAAACCTAGATTAGTGCAACCATCAAAGACTGCTGCAAAGAATCTTAGCAAAAGCGGAATATAAAGCCCTCAACAAACCTTTACAAACAAGTAAAACACCTTGAAATATATTTCTAATGTGTATCCAAAACACGAAATGTCAATAGTTAACGTACTGTATAGATTAAAGTTCTACAGTGCCACCGGGCGCGGCGTCGGTATTTGCATGTAAAGTAGCTGCTGAGCTGGTAGCTGGGTTTTTACTTTAAATGTACATTCTTTATTATTCTGCGATACTGTATGGCAAAACGGATGGCATTCATCAAAAATATACTAAATACACTAAGCGCGGCAAGTGTAAGCTACAAGCTGACATATTTCTGTAGTGTAAGATTTTATGAAATAACAACATTTTATGACAATGGATATGATGATAATGATGATGATATTCTCCTTGACGTATCTGTCAACGGCGTATCCTATTACGAGTAGCTCTAGAGGTGAGAGCGTATATGTCTTGCAAAGCCAAAAGGTCCTGTTGCAGGGCGCAAAGTACAACTGGCCAGTAGTTGTAGGCGTAGGAAGGCTTGGGACGGTTCTTTTTATGAAGGTGCTAAGCATCGAGATCTTGTAATGGATTTTGTTCGAAATAAGTCACGGCCTTGTTAACAGAATTGCGCCACTCATGTCTCCGCAAAATTCCACGCGTGAAGTGTCAGGATCATGTTCCAAACTTAGAAGTTTTACAACCTACCAAGCGGATTGGCATAGAATAAATTTTCAATTAAGGTGGGGCGGTCACCGCGTGCGTGTTGTCTCACTTGCGTGTGAGCGACCCCAGGCTGCCTAAATCTGTGTTTTACTCACAGCTGAGGGAGGAAAAGCGCAGACGAGGAGGCCAGTTCCTGCGCTACAGAGATGTGATCAAGCACCATCTTACCGTTTGTAACATTGCATCAGAGGAATGGAATGAGCTGGCGCAATAGAGACAAGAGACTTGTTCAATGGGACAAGCCGTGCTGTCGTAATTCATCAAAATTTAAGACTTTTCGCGATTATTAAATGGGGTTGAGATATCTTTTAGGACTTTTGGATAGGTGGTTTTTCGTCCGTGTCTATAAGGTTATTTAAATACTGTGTCTATGCTGCCCATAATGAATGCGGTCGATATTAGACTAACTTACTATTGGTACTAACTTTTATTCAACGCTATTTGCTGGAATATACGAGTATGACCTAGCAGTTATTACATTTACGAAAACCTTGCTTGCTTCCCATTCGTCACAGCGTGAAGTTATTTAAATACTAGATATGTTGGATCAGTAATTGTCGAGATATTAGCGAATAATTGGAAGCAAAGTGGTTTATTATATAAAAGGATATGACAGGGGGTTTATTTCTCCAAGCTCGTTCTGACTGCATTTAAAACCTTGCATAATTATGTTGGAAGTCGCGGATAGCATAATCTAAACTATATTATGCAGTTTATTTTCAAGAAGTTGCAGTGGAAATGTGTCTTGCTTGTTGGATATTCAGAATAATTATTATAATCATGTAAATTTGATCAACACAGACGGTTTTGAAACATATTTTACCTAAGACATAGTTTGTTAGGGAATGGGCCATTGTAAATATTAAACATTAGAAACTGACTTTCTAATTATAATAAATAATAATAATATGCTTAAAAATATGAAAGAGAAGCTTACTTCCGCCAAATAGACCATGATAATGACTTTAGAATATAGATAGATAGATAGATAGATAACTCTTTATTGAAACACACAAATAAAAATCTTCCAACTAAAAAAACAAAATACCTAGTTAGGAATCTATTGCCTGTTTCCTGTTTGGCCTTTTCTATTTATGTTATGTTTTTTATTATTAGGTAGGGGTAAATAGTTAGCATAGAAGTTATTAGTTAGAATTACGTCATCTAATTTATTTATGGTCTATTTAGCGGAAGTTAGCAACATATTTACTTTTTCGCGTGAGTCTCTCAACTAATTGCTTTATTCTTGTGATATATTATGCCGAAAAATAGAGCCTTTTCAAAAACATACTGAAACGCTTATTGTCCCTAGTAGTACTTATTTTGAGGCTTACAGCTGCAACGACTTATTTTATGTTCTTGAACCTTGTACCATATAAATACTTATGTATTTGTATAAATGTCTACCTTATGTTTCAATAGTAAACTAACATTTTTTATAAATAAGCATCGATGCAATAACACTTGCTTGATCTCTCTTCCTTTTTCTTTCTTTTCCTCTTCCAAGAATCTACATAAACAGAATAACCTTTACATAGTTAATATATCCGCAACTATACAATGATACTACATACTATATTATTTAATTAAACAATTATGATATTATTCTGTGTACGTTTAATCAACAAACTTATTCAAAAACAAAAGTATTGTTTATTATGAACATAGTTATTAAATACGCAATTGCTTTCCATCAGGCGTATTCAGGTCAAATTTAAAAGAACAAATCTACAATACAATTACAAAAATACAAAAACTTTAATGTACATAGTTATGTGAAACAGATCAATTAGGCTCCCGAACTAGTAAAATTGTGTTTCTGTGATTTAAATACTTATAAAACGTATTGCAAAAGTGTGTAATAAATCTTTATATTTATGTATTGTATTGCTCATTGTATTTTAGAAAATAGTTCAATATAGTTTGCTGTTCTTTTGTATAACTTCTTCTATTGTTTAAATATTTTTAGTTAATTCATACATTAGAAGCTTACACATCGCACTTGCTTAAACATATTAGTATATCTAGCAGTTTCATCACCAATACTATAATTATCTTAATCCTATCTTTCCACAAACTCTTTATCTATTTAAACTTCTATTTCATTTCTTACACAAAACCAACTCTTATTCTCCTCTTACACAAAATCAACGTACGCATAATCTGTAATAACTTTTTTCTCTTACACAATACCAAAGATCACGTTGCGTAGTACAATATAGTTATATTTCTGTATTGAATCTATCCCGTTATCGAACCGACTGGGATTACCTTTATACTCGTAAATAACTCTAAAACACAACGAAACGATTGTGTTAACACGCTCTGGGCGTTCTGTTATTTATTTTATCATCTATGATGTTGTAATTCACTTTGGTTTTTGTATTATCTGGATTCGTCTTGACTTAGTCTTTTCATTTAGTTTGTTTTTCGTAACATATCGGACTAGAGTATACCTAGGTAAAAATTAAAGATTGCGTCATATGTCGAAATGAAATCATTAGCCGTTATTTTATTAAATTACATTATTTCAGTTGCTAAACTTAGTTGAAATATAATTCATACAAAATACCTGTTGTACCTACCGATCAACAAGCTTGAATATTCGTTAAAACAGTAATCTTTTATATAGTTGAATTACAATGATGGTTTTAGAATTCTTCGAAATGATTTTGGGGCAATGAATATTGAACTAAAAAATTGTAACAAAGAATGGGAAAATAGTAGAATGAGTAATAATTTTTAATATTAAGCATTGTAAAGTAAACAAAACAATTTCTGGTCAATTAGGCAAAAAATATGATAAATAAAATTACCTAAATATTTTACAGTCTATAGACAATAACTCGGGAGATTTGACAGTAATGCTGCCAAAAATGGTAAATGTTGGTTTATGCCACAATATATTTTGTTACCAAGCCAAAGCTCATCAATTCCATTATTCATAATATAGAATTACAAAAATAATAACATTCGTATTTTGATGGATTTAAACTCCCACTTGGATAATTCAGTTCAGAGTTTCTTCTACCGCAGCTACTTTAAGTAACTGAACCATTGTTGTAAGTTGTATACTTTTGTCATTCCCGCTTAAGGCTTCAGTCACAATGGCAAAGTCAGTTACAACATCAAAATCGTAGTATCTGTAATGAAGTTGTTATCCTCGGTGGGCCAGGCACGAAACTCCAGTGCTCGCTAGTCCCTTGCGCGTGATACATGTGGACGAGGATCTACTTGTGCTAGACAAGCCTTGCTCGCTGCCGGTGAGTGTATGGGACCGTTTGGTTGGTGGTCAGACTCTGATTGGTCAGCACTGAATTGGTTGGTCTCTGATTGGTTGAACTTTTTGTCTTAGAAAATTGCAGTAAAGATGGGTTTATGTTTTTGAAGGATTGGAGCATATCAAGTTGGTACAATTGTGCAGTATTAGGGGTTTCGCACTAATAGGATAAAGTTGACTTTAGTAAAAGCCAAATAAAATAAATGCACTCATACCAAAAGAGTAACAGCAAATAATTATTGACAGTTACAAAAACCATTAGTTGTAAAAGAAAACGTAACGAAATAAAATCATAGAAACTGAATTCATCTTTATGAAAAAGTTTTTAAAGCGACAATTCTTCGTCTGAAATTTTATCTGAATCACGTCAATTTTCAGAGGATGTGAAAAGTCCGATGAGAAAAAGAAAAAGTAACAACATTCAACACGGTGATAACGCGGGAACTCTTCGTGTTAAATAGAACTTTTTCTCTGTATCTCAAAGTTCGCCATCAGAGTCTGACGCGGGATTGTGATCTGCACAAAGTTTGAAACTGTGTAATACTTCTAAACGGAACTGAAATGTGCGGCCTCGTCTATAAATGCCACTTAAAAGTGGTCTAGAACTTAAAACTTGCGAGCCCTTTTTGTATCACTTTCTGTCTCCTTATTAACATTTCTATCTGGGTGGTTGCTTACCTTGTAAGCAAACATTATCCTATTTAACGCAGCACGCTTGGTTACCTAGTATGCAATCATTATCCTTTTTAACTGGATGTATGCTTACCTAGTTAGCAAACATTATCCTTAGTGTGGTTTACAACATTATTTATTTTAAGGATCAGATACAAACAAGACTTTATTAATTGATCCTTAAAATAAAAGATATCATCCTTAACATGTTGATTTCTTAAGGTAACACTGAATTTGAAATCTTTGATCCTAAGATAACAGAGTTAAACTAAAAAACTAGTTAGTATAAAGCTTATAATAATTCTTCAAAAAAAACTTTTTATGGCATAACAGCTATTGCCTATTTAAAAATTTCGTTTTTTTCATACTTTTGTATAATTTAAGAAATGGAACCGTTTTAGGGTTCCGTAGTACATAAAGTAACTGTTATAAGATTGCCCAGTCGTTCCTGTTTGTTTCCCATGCTGTCACAGCATTAATATTCTAGTTAATAATTTGGAATTGTGACCTGAAATGCATGAAATTTATAAAATTAGAAATATCAGAAGAAAAGTTAAAAAAAAAGTGTCAGCCAAAGAACAGACTTTGAAACTCAACAGCACAGCACCTGTTGTTATCAAATTAGTTATTCCCAAAGTTTTGATATTGCAACTGTAGAACAAAATGTTTGCTGACTTGGTAGATTTTTACCTGTAAAAAATCCTTAGAATTTTCACTTTAACGCACGCCAATACTATCGTGAATTTATATTGGTTTTTACCTTTTGTTTACTTAATGTTTTGAAAAGATAATTTAATTGAGTTTTTACACAAATTGATGATGGTTTTTGGTATTTCAATTATTTTGAATTTAACTATGCATCTACTTCACATGTTTGCATCTGTTCATGGCAGTTTCATTCATTGTAAATTTTCATCACTTACATTTTTGAAGCTCAAAAACAATAATTTTGTTCATAATATTATATAATTTTTCAAATACTTTTTATTTAGTGTCCTGAAATATTCTTATATGTTTTGAACTTTCAGTCAATTAAACTTGTCAACTGTGTATCTTTTTGAACAACTTTAATAATGCAGGCTTGAGCACGGAGCCTTGAGTCTATAGAAATGAATGATACTAATAGTGCGTTCTCCCCAGGTGCACCCTTGCGGTAGATACAGGCACAACACAGTCGTGTTTATTCTGGCCAAGGAGTACAACTTGAAGAACTTAAGGACCATACACAGGCTCGACAGGCTAACGTCAGGTAAGTAATTTAAGACTAAGCTGATAGTAAGATAAGATGTAATAATAAACACATGTCACTAAGAATGAGGTATTGTCGATAATGAACTCGATGGAAATATCGATGTCCTGACTTTTTAGCTTTATCTGAACTTTGAAAGTAATTGTAATAATTGGTATGTTTATATTAGTATTTTGCTATATCATGCTCAAATAGGTTTAATAAACAAAGTTATTTTCATGAATTTGATGCTGAATTAGCAAAAATAATTAATTATTAAGCTAAATTAGTTTTGAAGATTTTATATACCTATATATTATTTAAACTTACTACTTATTTTCAGCAAAAACAACTTATTTCATTTAATTTTGGTTTTATCGATTAACTCAATTGTACATATCTACTAGTAACCTCTCGGTGCAACTTATTTATATTTTTGCCTACGATCTTTCTTTGTAACTACCTTATATTATTAATATTATCATACATTCTTCTATTTGGTTACGTTAGATATATTTGAACAACTTTTGACTTGGAATGTATATTTTTTGTAATTATGTTTGTGGTATCCTGTCCCTGCTCAGGGTAAAGACATTGGCAGCCGTAACACAGGTACTACCTAGCACGGCTGTCAATGATAATATCTAATTGTATTAAGTTGTTTTAAGTTTGCGATATTTTAAATGAAGTTAATACGGGTGGGTGTTAATTTCTACAAGCTGACAAAACGGTCTACCCTCTAATAATTTGTCTAATATTGTCAGGGCTGCTCCTATTCGGTCGGAGTCCGAAGAAGGCAAGACAGATGGAGCATCAGATCCGGAACAGACAGGTGCTAAAGGAGTACGTGTGCAGGGTCGACGGAAAATTCCCTGAGTAAGTGTTTATAGTTTATTAGTTGCGTAAATTAATATTGGAGACTAGTGTTGCCTTAACAATGTTAAAATAAGACATTATTTTGATAAGAAATATCATAATTAAGAAGCAATCTGTGTTGAATTCGAATTGATTCAAAAAAGACTAACATATTTGGAAATCATCGAATTCGGCCAAGCGTGACGATTGCCACCGTGCGGACGACCAGTTAGTTTGGTCTGTTAATTTGTATAAAAAAAACAGAACTCGATAGAAGAAAACTACTGTCAGAAAACTAACAGGTTTAGAGTTGAATGGAACCCTATCAACATTTTAAGCTTAGCACCTCCACATAAAACTAATAGCCACATAAAACTGCTTGTTTAATTTCCTAAATAAGTCTCCCTTTCTTCATCAGTGATGAGATCGAATGCCTAGAACCGATCGAAGTGGTGAGCTACAAGATCGGCGTTTGCAAGGTATCTCCGAAGGGCAAAGATTGTTCCACCGTGTTCAAGAGGCTGGGTTTCAACACGAGCTCCAACACCAGTGTGGTGCTCTGCAAGCCGAAGACTGGCCGCATGCATCAGATCCGGGTGCATTTGCAGTATTTGGGTAAGCGTTTACTTTTGTTAGCACTTATAGACTATAAAACTTTACCTAATAATTCCAGAAGAACTGACGTCCACTTGTGTAACTTTTCACTACGCTCTGTTAGCTTTATTTTTATTCATAGAAAATCTACCCCACACTTGCTGAAGAAATCCTTTGAATAATTTCGAGACGAGAAAAGAGCTAATAGAGCTATTGCTTAATAGGGACTTGTTTCTGAAGCTCAATTCCGCTACTCAAAATGGTGTTAAAATAGCTTGGGATATTATCTATAATTTTGCGTCAAAATGAAAAAATCTATTTGAGAACACTATTTACGTGACTATTTTGGATAGTCATAATATCTGATACATCAGGAAAACTAACGATTTGAAATATTTTGATAAGTATCATCAAAACGTTGTTCTAACTGAAAAGATAACCACACCGTCAAAGTATAATAAGTATTATAAGCCCATATTTATTTTAACTTATCTTCAAATCCATCCAGTATACAAAACAGCCGGTATCTAGTATACATAACAGCCTTGTTCGCCCGTATTGCATGTATAGGTTTGGGTCTGTTTATCTATCCACTAGGCAGACAAATTAACAATTCTGCTGACGCATTGGCCAGTGTTTGTGCAGCGACAACAGGCCCGCACGTTAGTCCTGCAATACGTGAGTTGATGGGTCTGGCCATCAACTTACGTATTGATGCCTTGCCACTTTGTAAGATCTAACACTGAAAGCATAATCAGCTTTACGGTTGATATTTGAAAACATTATTTTATTTACCTTGACATTTTATGTCACATGAAATAGGCAGATGTCGTTAGTGGTGTGTGTCGTGACTATTCTGAATTTTTACAAAACCACATGCGGGTAGTTGGAGACAACGCTCGCTTCCTCGACGCTGACACCCGCTACTTCAGTCTCCGCTATCAATGCAACTCGTTCGAAACATTGAGGTAAATAAAATAACGTTTTCAGCGCTATTAAGTTCAGTTTATATATTTTTACCTATATATATTTTTATAAACCACAAAACGACTATATATTAATAAACATAATTTGATCAGTATGTTTCATGAGCACTTTAAATACTAGTTTGATAGTGGTTACTGAATTTAAAACCAGATAGATTTATAGTGACACTTACCATTAATGGATTACTTATATCCACTATAATGTTCTAAAATGTTGTCTGCAGGTTACCCGGTCGTAAACGACCCTCTCTACAACCACCCCGTGTTTGGCCCCCTCAGGGGTAAAGGGGGTGATACAGGAGGTAAAACGGACGAGGAACTCGTCCGGGACCTGATAGCGATTCACAACGCTGAGAACTGGCTTGGAGTCGACGCAGCTGATGATGACCTTCTGTTCTCTAAGCCAGCTTCCGATGATAAAGGTAACGGAGAGGTCTAACCTTGTCATGGGGCTGAGGCATCTCACTTATCTCTACCAGATACCAAAAAAAAAGCGTAAACGTCTGGCAGGCTTTACGCTTTTTTCCTCCTATCCCTAACAGTACGAATAAAAGGAAATTTAACCTCAAATTTTCTCTCTACTAGTCCTAATAGGATCTTTACTTTCATCTAACCCGGTAACCCGGTAATCGGTATGGATAAAAGAGACTTTTTATTAATATGAATGTATGGCTTATGTTAACATACTCTGCTGCGCCCCACATCTTCGCCCGCGTGTTAACTTTTCCACTCCCGTTCACCCCCTTAAAGATGGAATTTCAAAAAATCCTCCCTTTGTGCACTTCTAGGATATTAAAGGAATATTTCTTCCAAATTTCAAATCTCTAGGTCCACTGGCTTTGGTATATAGGCTGTGCTTTGTATGTCAGTCAGTCAGTAGGTAGATAAATTTAGATAAGCCCTGGACGACAAAACAGACGAATAGCTCTTAAAGTAACTAGAAAATTGATCTAAGCTTGTAGGGAACAATATTCTACATATAAAGTGTACTCTTTCGAAAATCTTCTAAAGCGGGCGACGATGCACGGCTTGCCTTGCCATAAACAATCCTCGTGAAGCAAGAAGTTTTACTCCACTATATCGCAACCTATCGGTTGCTTACGGAAATTAAATTGTATTAGCATTCATTTGTATTATTTACAGTGGGGGAAGACGACTGCGACACGGGACCTGCGTCTAGGGAGTCGTCACCGCGGCTCGAGTCTCCTGCCCCTGGGGTCACCCCTTCAACTGTCATGACACGTAAGTTAAATGTAGAAAAACATTATCGTTGCTCTAATACTGGCAGCCCTTATGGTGGTCACCATATTATTTAGCAACCTAAACACGTTAGTAGACGGAATCAACTATTCAGAAATTACTTTTTCGGAGGAGCGGACGACTGTATAACATTTTATGTCGTATTTATTCGGACATAGGTCGTTGGTTATTATTACAGTAGCTTCGAGGTTTCAACGAATAAAACTACTACAACTGTTCCGTAGGCCTGTCAATCTCAGCAAATTGCGGAGATCCATACCAATATATAAAAGTGAAACTTTGTCTGTTTGTTTGTTTGTTTGGGGAGCTTTCACGCGATAACTTTTGCACTGGTTTTTAATATCCTAGAAGAACAAAATTAGCATGTTTTTTTCGCGATAAACCGTAGTCCGCGTGGACGAAGTCGCGGGTAGGAAAGCTAGTATGTTATAAGTTTGAAAATAAGCGCTTGATCTATTTCAACATTATCGCATTACTGCATTTCATTTTAGCCATTGGGTGTGATTTCGTTAAATGCGTATCGCGTCCTAAAATAGTGCTGCGGAAGTTTATTGCTAGCTTGCAGTTAAATACAATTACATACACTTCGTTAATTTTGTATCTCTCATTATTCTTCTAGACCTGCATCTGAATCTGCATCTTGAATTTTGCATCTACTGATAAACATGTTTTTTTTTTCATTGTTTCTTATCCACACCAATAAAAGTGAAACTTGTTTGTTTGGGGAGCTTTTACTCCAAAACCGCTGATCCGATTTTTATGAAACTTTATTAAGGCCAGGATCCAAGGTTACATTTTCCCACTCCGCACTCGCCTGCTACCTACCCTACACTCTGCCACCCACTACCCGCAATAAGCACTTAAGTGCCTGCGTAACAAGGTTGATTATCGCGAGCGCTGTTTGAACACACAATTTAGCTCGGAACCAAGTGACGTATGTCTCAAAAGTTATTTATTTTATTGGCAGGCTAATAATGTAGTTAGGTAAATTTTGTCTTAGCGTTAGATAACAAACTATATTTTCTTGCTGTGAGATTTATTATAAAGATAAAACTTAACCCGTTGAGTAGAAAAATGTAAACATTACCGAAAATAACGTAATTTTTGATAAGAAAATATATCGAATGAAATTTTGTTAATCGTGTTTTTGTCTTAGTCTTAGAGAGATAAAGATCTCAAAAACATATATGTTAAGTTTCGCATTTATCAGGTTTGTGGTTGACCCAGCATATTTATGCAAAAAACCCTTAAAAAGCAGAGCCTGGTCTTTAGGTACTGTACAATATAGAGACCAACATAGGATACTTTTATTCCGGTTGCCAGAAGACAGGGAGAACTGGAAAATGTCGATTACTCGCGAACCGAATGACGTTGCCGTGGAAACGAAATAATAACAAGTCTATCAAGAATATGCTTTTTGAATGCAATAACATTGGTTTTCATTATCCTAGATGAACATAGGATGCTTTTTTTCGCGATAAACTGTAGTCCGCGCGGATGAAGTCGAGGGCGAAAGCTAGTGTATAATATATCTGATTTCCGCAGCGACCCTGCCGAGTCCATCTAGCGGGGCTGAAGCCCCCGCAGAAGTGTTGGACTCGCCCGCCCCCGCGTGCACCCTAGAGCCGTCTCCAGTCGCCTCGCCCGCTCTTAATGACGACTCCAACGATGCCAAGGTGAGATATTCTCTTTTGTCTTCTTATAAAAACTGCCTCCAGTTCAAATCTTTTATAGTTGCAACGGTGAACTAAGAAGTCGTGTTGAATAATCTGTGTTAATATTCGGGTGGCATATTTGTGTTGTTCATCATCATGGGGTACTTTTCATAATCCAGTCTTCGATTTAGCCCTTCCCCTTTTTTTAACCGACTACGGTGAAGCAAGGGAAGGGTAATGAATTTAATAGTCTATGTATGTATGTATGTATGTATGTATGTATGTATGTATGTATGTATGTATGTATGTGTGTATTCATGTGGATGTTCCAACATATCGTCGCTCCTATTGGTCCGATTTTGACAAGCGTGTTATCAATCGTCTTCATTTATAGAGTGTCATATAGGTGTCATAGGCAATTTTTTTACCTGACTACGGCAAATCAAATAAAGGGTTATGAGTTCAAACTAAAAACTTGGTCCAATGTTGACAAACGTGATTTCAATCGATTTGTCTTCATTGCAAGAGTGTCATAGGCTATTTTTTACCCAACCGTAGTCGAGTATTAGTTTTTGGACATATATCCATTTATATGTCCATGTATACCTTGCCCCCTTCTTCTCATGCAGTTAATTATTGAATATATTATACACTCCGTGTCGCCTGATAGCGGCATCTTCATTCGTTATTCCTGATTCTTGCTTCACTTTTCTTATTTACAACGATGAGTTCTTTATTCAATCATTCATCATTCATAAAACGATAGCTTGACACCCGAGGATCTAGAATATCTAGATAGACACTAGCAATGTGTCCTGCCCATACTTGAGGCGATGGCAGTTCTCTGACCAGCTTTGGATTTAACATAACGAGGACACAATATTTTTCAGTCGGAAAAAGTGACAGTGGCGACGCAGACGGGCTGCACTCCAGCCGCAACAAGCTTGGCGAGCGGTTCGGCGAGCGGCTCGGCAGACTCGCTCGCCTCGGACCCGCACTGCTACGAGTGCCGCGTGCGGTACCGTGACCCGCGCCCCAGGGACCTCGTCATGTATCTACATGCTTGGAAATACAAGGTAGTTATACTGTTAGCCAACAAGCTTAGCGAGCTGTTCGTAATTCTGTAATCCCCCACTTCCAGACATTATATTATTTTCACTCACTTCCAGACATCATATTATTTTCACTCACTTCCAGACATCATAATTAAATTCACCCACTTCCAGACATCATATTGTTTTCACCCACTTCCATACATCATATTATTTTCACCCACTTCCAGACATCATATTGCAATTCTGTTTTCCCCCACTTCCAGACATCATATTATTTTCACTCACTTCCAGACATCATAATTATATTCACCCACTTCCAGACATCATATTGTTTTCACCCACTTCCATACTTCATATTGCAATTCTGTTTTCCCCCACTTCCAGACATCAGATTATTTTCACCCACTTCCAGGCATCATATTATTTTCACCCACTTCCAGACATCATATTGACATGAAATATTGTGGATGTGGATCTGCAATGGTCCAGAGTTAAAAGATAATAGGTTGGGATCTCATGCAATATTCAAACTTAAGTTTTCAAAATTTATTTTAATAGTCAATAGTAACTTTTGAAGGTTTCAACCAAAAAAAATAAGTTGTTGTGTTGTAGGTTTTTAACCACGATATTATTTATTTCCTGAGAACCCAGATTTGCTCGTAAAATATCATAGAACAAAAAATACTTAGACTTAGTCTTAGACTATAATCTCTATAATAAAGCAATAACAGAATGTCTGTAAAAAAAAGATAATAAAAAAAACGTCTATAAGCTCAGTTTTTTTTTTGTTTTTTATTGTGTCTCTTTGTTCGCGCATCACATGAATACTACTGGACTAACTGAAATGCGGTTTTCACTGTTGGATAGCTTAGGATTGCACCAAAAATCTGATAACCTTAGAATCTCGATGAAGTGAGTAGAAACTGAGCAACCGATACAAAAATTATTTGAATGCTGAACGAATTTTGTTGAAATTTGGTATTTTGCGTTTTTTACCTTTTATCTTAAGATTATGTCCACACGGGCAAAGCCACGGGCACAGCTAGTACATAATATCTTCTTGTTTATTTTATTCAGGGCCCCGGCTGGGAATACGAGACGGAGCTGCCACAATGGGCAAGTGTGGACTGGGAAGAGCAGGAGACCTCATAGTTACAGGAATTGTCACCACTGCAGCTGCGCCTCGCCAACGTACACCTTAACACCCAGTGATATCGAGACTTGAACCTTACGCTAGTGGAAATACAGTTTGATTTTGAGGCGCAGCATAATTACACAGTGTACTTGAATAGTAGGGTTGCCCTAGAAGCGAAAACAATTAGTTAACTCGAATCGTATGGATTCTTACCATGCCCTCCAATTCATGATTATGAGAAGCGTGATGAGCGAAATGGTAAAAAGCGGAATAAGCAAAATTGAAAAAAAACTATACTGCTTCTTGCGTGTCCCTACTTTTCGTTCGCTGTTATTGAAATGACATATTCATTGGCTGTTAAATACAGTGCTGATGAAAGTTTTTTTTTTAACTTAAATAAGTGAGAATTAGATTAAGTGTAGTTCTTTTCTGCTATTGCTGATTTATATTTTATTGTATTTTGACGAAATTTTAGTAAGTTTTAGTGCACTTTCGATCGGTTTCAAACTTTATAGCGAGTATTTTTAGTGGATGTTCAGTTCCTATCGGCCTAGGATGTTTCGTCATGCTTTTTGTAGATTTAGACACTAGTGATTTAAAATAGGATATTTGACTACAATTTAATAAAAAAAAAGTTACCCCGGATTAAATTAAATACATTAATAACATTAAATTAACAATAATGATTTATCCAACCATCGCACTAATTTTTTTTTTATTTGTTTAGTCAAATATCCTATTAGTAAAAAACTATCGGTATCATACCGATATTGGCTGTATCGATATTATATTGTAAATCGCTTAAACGAGGCAGGGTCTGTACCACAATCACAATGAATAACAAACATTGAAATTTTTAAATGAAACACTTCACGGGATAGCTCTTCTAAATAATAAAATAAAAAATATGTCTAAATTTCAATTATTTGTTGAGTAGCTTTGCTTTTTTTTTTCAAATATATTGGACCAGTCCTAAATATTTTCTTATTGTCTTAAAATGAAAATAGGACCACAAAAGAAAAGCTATCTCTTTATATAGTAGGGTATGTATGTAAACAGTTAAATGATTAGGAAATAAAATAAAATATTAAATACGTACATACATATGAGTTTTAATAATATTGTCGCATTTGACGACGCTTTTAGCAATGTCGTCGTCACATTTTGGCTTCCATAGAATTGATGTAGAAACAAAATTAAAAATAAATTTGGAAGATTTGTTCATGTAGTTTTGTACCTTACATACGGCTAGATTAATTGTAGTGTGTACTTACTTGCTGGAGCGAATATCTGTATCTAAGCGGAGCGAAAATGTTTTCGCTCCCGCCAATTTCGCTCGCTTGCTTTTTATTTTAAAGGACATCATTCAAAGCTGGTATGCATTTAAATAATAATTTCGTCGTTTTCAAAAGACAGCTTCTTAGTCACAAAATGTTTTGATGAAAACATTGCCAAAGCAATAGTTTGTAATTTTGAGTACCTATCTACACGCTATTATGATACAGATAGGAAAAAGCGGGTCACTTCCAAGCAGCAGATTGTAAAGACATGTGTCAGTTTTTTTAAATATATTTTATAGGTTTGAGTGTTCCTAGTGTTAAGTTCAGGTTTTATTCTGTTTCCTGTTTTATTGTTGATTGGATTGTTATTCAAAATTATTTTAATCCGGCACAGGATCATTATTATATATATAAACATATTTTAGTATGTATAATTAAATCTAGTATTATAAAAAATGTAAAAGACAAGTTTTTGTGACACTAAAACATTTTCACGAGCTTTTATAAAAGATAGTTTTACGAATATAATAATAATGTATATGTATATTTTTCTTACTTCTAGCGTAGTTGGTAGTTGGCAGTATTTATGTTGTTAAATGAGACTATGATGTTTTGGAATAAAAAAAATGATAAATCATTGCTCGAAGGTTCGGATGTGGCCTTAACCACAGAAACATATAAAACTACTGCGAAAAATTAACACTGTTTTTTTATGACTTTACCTCAATTAAAACAAAATCAGTTAACAAAATTTAGAGGTGAATCCACACACGATACCTCCTTTTCCGCAGTCGTGTCAAAAATATTATACTTTTGAGTTTATTGCGGTATTTATTACACTGGAAAGTAATATTCGCTGACATTTTAAAATAAATTTTATTCCAATCGTCGTAAATTCTCGCTGTCGACTGTACGACTGTAAATAATGCTTTTATCGTTATCATATCGCTTTTATTCGTTGGAATTCATTGATGAAATAAAATTAATATCATTCTGGCTGCTCATCACCTGTTTTGGGATCAAATTAAAATAAATTAAACAAAAGTAAGCTAAGATTTGAAATTGACAGGTTTAAATAAACAAAAAGCTTATGTTTATAATAAACCTGTACTGCACATTCATTGTAAACAAACTGTAAAATGCTAATGGAATGGACGAGAGTGGCCAAGAAACACCAGAAAAACGAGATAAAAAATATAATTATGTCCATTTAAAAATGATCTCTCGATTCTCGGCCATTCTCTAATATTCTCGGTGATAAAACTGCTGACTTTATAATTACGTAACTCTGAAACGAAACCCATTACCGATATCCATTCTGTTATAAAATTTCCCCCTGATTTATTTATTTCTTGAATGACAAAAATAACAATAAAATATGTTATAGAAGTTTTATATATTAATAATAAAGGTAGCTTGTACAATATAAGAAACTTCGGTCAGTTCGTGACGGCGCTAAGTTAATACTGATTAAAAATGGTATCAAAAAAATAATCTTATAAGTTGTACCTACCATGTTTTCAATATTATTTTTATACCTCGCCTTAATTTATAATAATTAAATTGATTGAATGATTATTTTTATTGGTTTGTATAATAGCATTAGATGTAAAAAAACAACTATCGTACTTGAACGTTGAAAATCTAATTACAATTAATCGTGAAAGTTTTATTTTTGAATTAATTATAATTTAGCGCTTTCACGCACTAATCATCTGTGGCATATCATCTAGGTACCACTTCGAAACGAATTTGACTCAGTTACGAAATGTATTTCGGGTCAATAAATATTCTACAGTAAATTGTTGTATTTTTATATAGTAAGTAAGACCTGTTCGTTCATACCATTTTGTTACACTTTTGCTTTGTTTGCATCGACTGAGTCTTCGATAAAGTGTATTGCGTCGTGCGTTGAAGCTGTTATGTTGGCCGAGTAAAACTTTACCGTTTCGAACGAGAATAATGTTACCTTTTCGACGAGAATAATGTTACCGTTCCGACGAAAACAATCTTACCGTTCCGACGAGATTAATATTACCATTCCGACGAGAATAATCTTCTGAAAGAGTATAACTTTGCAATTTTGGCCATGAACAAAATTATATTGGCTAACTTCAATGTTATTTCTTGCGTACTTGATTGATGCAAACAGGGTTGGACAAAGTACGGATTGACTGTTTGAGCTTGGCGGAAGGCTGTTGGTAATAAATAACGATTTTAACGTCATTCTTACTGAAATAATTTGAATTAAACTCGCTATATTCCAGTAGCGTGTACATTGATTGAAAAGTGTGTTGACTCGTATTGCAGAAATCATGCGACAAAATCGTCCTATGAGCCCCTTGTCGCCGCATCTCTGGGAACTAGCAGACGACGTATTTTTGTGTCTCGTGTTTGCAGCCCCGGACAAGGCCGAAATTGCAAAGATAATTGTTTTTTGCGTTTGTAACCCGTTTCACGCGCGTTATACACGCCTTTGTAGGTCGTCTACATTTTCCCTTATTTAATCGATATTATAAACGTTAAGATGCGAAGATGCATACAAGAGGCAACAAAAACCAACGAGACTAATTAATATTGTCAAAAATATGAAATTCTGTCAAAATTGCGTGATGTCGGACAACTTCTTGCGATATCGCAGACAACGTTCCCGCGTCAAAATGTCTCTCAATGTCCCAATACACGATATAAAGATTTCCATTGACATCTTCGATTTTTACAAGCTATTGAAAAAAACATTTTTGCTTCTTAGTGAAACAGAATTGGTTGACAGGACTATCGATTCATTTATTTTTAAGAAAAATAAATCATGTGCCTTCTCAAAATAATGGTAAAAATTAAAGTTATAATGTAAAATGTTTTTAATTACAGATGTAATTGTTACACATTTTAACTTAAGTAGGTTTATTCGGCACACTCGAGCTTTCTATTGTTATATGTGAATGGGGAAAGTAAATATTACTTTTTCCTACTATTGGGTCGCAGGCCTTTTCGATTAATGTCTGCGCTTTAAATGCTGGCCCACTGCTTCACATGTTAGGTTTTCTTTTACAAACTAAATAGCGTGATGCATTGTTTAATAATTTATACGACTGTCACTCACGGGTTATTTCATCGAAAAATTCGACCGGTGTTCCGACGTTAAAGACGCCTATCCGTCGGGAGGGGACGCGATCTCGCGAGTTTACGAGCCTTCGCTGCGGCTGGTCGAATTTTTCGACGAAATAACCCGTGAGGGACAGTCGTATATAGCCGGTAAGTAGAGTATATTTACCAACTTATCTTAATTATTACTCGTAGCTACTCATCTTCGAACACATCGTAGAAGCACCAGTTGAGATGCACCAAACGCTAGCATACCAATCAAAATGGTTTTATTACAGAAATTTACTAATAATTTGACAAGTTATAAAATTTGCCTTTACAGTATTTTTGTATACCTGGTAACAAAACGCACGCGTGCTCCATCCACTCTTTACTGGGCCACCTTTCCATGCTTCAGTGTTTAATTAGAGCCCTAAATTCTTAGCTCATCTCTTTAAATCATACTTCCGTACACAAATTTAAATTATTGTATTATAAAACCTAACTATAGCTTCGAGGGCATCAAAACCAGCATGCCCAAGACGCTATCGTTTCATCTTAAAAATTGCAGGGCCTACAAAAAACAAATAAATACAATACCTACATTTTGAATAGCAATCCTAAGCGCCCCCAATTATGTTTGAAATAGCTCGCACAGGAACGAACGCTTCGTTCTTCTATGAACTGCAAAGGAGTGAAAAGGTGTCTCGTCAGTGTTTCCGAACATTTCAGTACATCATTACTAGGTCATTTTATGAACAGAGTTCTTAAATTACCTAACTTTCTTGTTACTATAAGCCCTTTACCTTCTCTATTCACATTGATGCTCGCAACTCAAGCTCGTTTTTGGCACACTTTTGAGAATAAATTTTTGTTTTTATTTTGCGTTTTATCTTTCTTATGTTTTGTTTTTCTAATGAGTGTCCATACTGTAGGAACAGTATGTCGTAAATAGCTTTCTTGAATAAGTTCACAGACAAAACCTATGTTTGTATAATAGTTTGAACTATATGACATTATGAAAGACATTTGTTAATTTAATAAGTATTTCATAATTAAGAATATTATAGCGTTTCCTTCTTTAGATTCATGTTATAAGAATTCATGTTTCCACTTAAATTTAATTAGAATAAAATTCATCATTGAATAGTTAAGTTTGTTTTATTTTAGGATAATAATAAGGTTGAAATGTAGCCCCTATTACAGCTCGCGAGGCGTAAGCTGAGCTTTGCATTTGTGTAAGTGTACATAGATAGTGTAGGTGTGATAACTGGACTGAGGCGCGGTGCATCCTTTGCTTAGTTTAAACTGTTTTTTGGCAACCGGCCTGAGGCGCGGTGCGTCCCTCGCGCGACGTAAGTACTGTAAACTCAAGCTCAGCTTAGGCCTCGCGGTCTGTACCTACCAGTATGCGATGTAGTTTTGACTGTTGGATAGCTTAGGTTCTGACTTAAAATCTGGTGTCTTCATGTCTCAATCAGAAGACAGCAGAAGCCGAGCAAACGATAAAATATTTTTGACGGCTGAAGGAAATTAGATCTAATTTGGAATATTGGTATATTAGGTCCTGGATAAACACAGGATACTTTTAACCCAGAGAAATGACCACGCGGTTATAGCCGCGGGCATAGCTATTAATATTAATTAATAAAAAAAGAGGTAAAGGTTGTTGTTTGTTTGTACGGCTAATCTCTGAAACTACTGAAGCGATCCTGAAAATTCGTTCACTAATAGAAAGCTACACTATTCCAAAATGACAGAGGCTACTCCAGAGCGGAACAGCTAGTGTTTCATAAATAGATACAAATAAATATACTTACGAACTTTTAATTAGCCTTAGGTACTCCAAGACAGTAGAAGCACAGTAGGTATATTAGGTAGTAGCTGGTAGGAGATTTAAAATGTTTGTTTCCTTTCATGCATTGATGATATTAAAAGGCTTTCATGTACTGATTCAGGATTGAATTTGGTACAGTAGGAGAAAAACCTTTCAAACTCTACCAGTGCAGGACAGGTGCTTCAGAAATACGTGATCAATAAAGTGGCCAAGGCGCACGCCCGGACGCTTGCCCGTAGTAACTATTTAGTAATATGTGTCAAAGCGCCTTACATTTAAGCTTGTACTATTATTTATTCTGTGATTTTAGCCCAGCCGCTCGCCTGGGGCGCTTGCTATCATAGCTCTTACAATAGAATTTGTGAGATATTATTTCTATCTCTATGCCAAGAAAATAAAAAATAAAACAACACGTAGGAATATGGAATAAGTATGTTTTTTCCAAAGCCTCAATGATAAGTTTTTTATTTTTATACTGTGGTCTATTCACACCGATTGAATACATAATGCGTTATTCGAGAAAACCTAGATCTTAATTCACCTGGGACATTCAGAAATCTCGATTAATTGTCCTAATGATGCTAGAGATAAGGTTTATACATGCTTAAAAAGGTAACGGCGATGTAGTGGAGAAGTAGATAACAAAATTTCGTTGTGGAGCATTATATTTTTATGATGGTTTCATATAATATATCAAACCATCTGACAACGATGTGGTACTTCCCCAGGCGGACTCGCACGTAAGGTTTCATATAATATATCAAACCATCTGACAACGGTGTGGTACTTCCCCAGGTGGACTCGCACGTAAGGTTTCATATAATATATGAAACCATCTGACAACGGTGTGGTACTTCATATAATATATCAAACCATCTGACAACGGTGTGGTACTTCCCCAGGCGGACTCGCACGTAAGAGGCTTACCTACCACTACAAAGAAACTTCATTTGGATTTACACTGGATTACACAAAGGTCTGATTTCCGGACTTCTGTCCGCTGGTTAATATCGACCGCCAACGATGCTAATGCAAAGGTTATCTTGTTTGGGTTAATTAGAATTGTTTGAATTAAGGATTGCGAGTCGGGGCGAGAGGGACATCTAGATAACATAGACAAATGTAGCAAAGGGGTGAAATTATATCTACATAGATTTTGACAAGCACTCTGGTATTATTTCGTTTCGTTTCAAAGTTCCTTGATGTTTCAAATCCTCTCGATTCAGGTCTTCATATTATGTTACTGTACATCATTATACGCGACAGTTTGGCAGTGGCTAGTGACCTTAACTGTACTGTCAACGGTTGCGGGTTTGAATCCTGCACGGTACAATACAAACATTTGTTGTGCGATGAGCACAAATGTTTTGTTTCCGAGTCATGGATGTATAAAAATTGGGTATATTCGTATCTACGTACATTTTGTTTATCCGTTGTCTTATCCATAGTACAGGGTATCCTAGTTTGGAGCCTACTTGTTGTGAATAGTACTGAATATTTGTTTATTATTATTTATTTACTTTTGGAATGCCATCGAACTGAACATCCAATAATGCCTGAGATCCCTTCACGAAGAGTTGGAACTGAATATTTTGGAAACGGATAAACCGATTTATACAAAACAAAGCTAAGAACATCTGGTCAACTCCAGTTTTCAAATAAAAACCATATTCAATTCAGTCCTTCTGTTTGGGCGCTAGAATTCCACAGACAGACGCAGTCGGGGGATCAAAATTGGCATTTTGGGTTTATACCAATAGGCGACCATTTGGAGCTTTTGCGTGTCGAACTCACATCAAACCTGAATTTTAGGTCTTATATTGAATCCAAAGCCAAGGTAGCTGCAAAAAAACTTGGTATTTTGTCTAAGGTTAGGCGGTACTTCACATCGGGACAACTTTTGAATCTTTATCAAGCACAGGTCCGATCTTGTATGGAGTACTGCTGTCACCTCTGGGACGGTTCTGCCAAGTATCAGCTCGAGTCTTTGGATTCAATTGAGAGACGTGCTATCAGGCTCATTGGGGATGACAATCTGGTAAAGAGTAAGCTTCAAAGTCAGGCGCATCGACGTGAGGTAGCAAGCCTGGCGGTATTCTACAGATTGCACTATGGAGAGTGTGCACAAGAACTGCACAACCTAATTCCCCCATCACCTTTCCATCACCGTACGACTAGATGATTAGCAAAGCGTCACCCTTTCATGGTTGAAATACCTCGCACAAGAACGAAGCGTTACGCCTCTTCATTTATTATAAGAACTGCAAAGGAGTGGAATGCCCTGCCCTCGTCAGTGTTTCCGGTAAATTATAACCCCGGTGTGTTCAAGTCAAGAGTGAATAATTATCTACTAGGCAAGCGTGCTACACCTTCGACCACATCATCGCTTTCCATCAGGTGATATCGTGGTCAAACTATTGCCTAGTCCGAAATAAAAAAAAAATTGGTACAGCTTTCCCTCACTCGACTACGTCCGCGCGGACTACTATTTATCGCGGCAAAAAGCATCCTATGTCCTTATATTTAAAAACCAAAGCAAAAATATGTATATAATTTATATATAATATATTTAATTATATTTTTGCTTTGGTTGAATAAAAAAGTTTTGGCGAAATAAAAAGTATTTCAAAAAACTTTAAGAGATTTGGCTTTTAAAGTTTTTTGACAGACTTTTTATTTCGTTTCCATGGCAACCGTTCCTTACAGCGAGTAATCAACATTTTCCAGTTTTCCCGTGAAAACTTGCAATTTTCCGGGATAAAAAGTATCCTATGTTTTATTCTAGGGTATAAGTTATCTCCATTCGAAATTTCATCAAAATCCGTCCAGCCGTTATTGCGTGAAAGCTCCCCAAACAAACAAACATACAAACAAACAGACAACGTTTCACTTATATATATTGGTATGGATGTTGTAAAATTGTAATAACATATTACCTAAGCCTGCATGCTCAAAGAAAAAAAAAACTAAAAAACACGCTTTATATAGAAAACCAAACTAAAAAATAAAAAATAATTTTAATAGAGTATAAGAAAAATAAAGCGTGTTTTTTTTCAAATCAAATCAAAATCATTTATTGAGAATATAGGTGTAAGAAATGGTGGTAAAAATTAATTGTAATATATAGTTCACTACATTCGGCCTTTCAGGCTTTCAATAATCACAAATAAAATCTAGAAATAAAATTAAAATTTAATTAAAAAAAACAACATAAAAACTCCAACAACAATTCAAATTTAATTAATAAATATTAATATTAATGGTATATGAAATCTCTTAATCAGTCTTACACACAATAATAAACACAGGTCAAATAATTAAACTAAAATGTCATCTAAAAATAATAATTAAATTAATGGTCATGTGTTATTTAAATAATCAACTTTTGATTGGATGTCAGAAAATATAAAAAAGTTGATACAGTCCAATAAATATAAGATGTTAATAAGTCATATATCAGACTTGTCATCTAAATAGTCCCTTACACTGTAATATGTCTTTCGAATTAAAAAACTTTTTAATTTAAATTAAAAAATATTGATATTCGTGCTCTCTATAATTGTTTTCGGTATATGATTGTAGATGCGTGGGGACATACAAAACACACTATTATTAAACAGAGCCGTTCTGTTACTAGGAAAGCGTATTTTATTACAGTGACGTTTACTATTTAGTGACTCAAAGAAACCTAAGTTACATCTAACAAAATTTAAAATTTCATAAATATACAGGCTTGGCAGGGTTAACAAATTAAGATTTAAAAAATATGACTTACTATTTGCTTCAATCTACACATTGAGCGTACGCATTTCTTTTGAGATTTAAATACTCTTTCTCTTTCAACGGAATTTCCCCAAAACATTACTCCATATCGCAACACAGATTCCACATAACCATAATAAGAAGTCAATACTGCCGATATATTTACAACTTTTTCAAGCATAAGAAGTGCATAGGAGAACTGATTAAGCCTTGAACATATAGTATTAACATGGTCCTTCCAATTCAGTTTGGAATCGATAAAGAGTCCTAGAAATTTAGTATTTTCTACTTTTTGAAATTTATGGTCAGCATAAACAATGTTCAAAATACCTGAATGTGTACGACTATTTTTAAATGTCATAATGTTAGTTTTGGCAAGGTTTATGAGAAAGTTATTAGATTGCAGCCAATCAATAATAGTTTCCAAAGTTACATTAACACACGGTTCAAGACATGCTTTCTCTTTATCTGTGAATATGATAGTGTCATCTGCAAAAAGTACCATACGCTGATCAATGGCTCTGGGTAGGTCATTTATATAAACAATGAACATGAGAGGACCTAAGATACTACCTTGAGGAACTCCATATTTAACTTCTCGAAATTCTGAGGAATATAATATTTCTTTTTTAGTGTTCGGACAAATCTTTCTAACTTGAGTAATTTGTTGCCTATGACTCAAATATGATTTCAAGAGATCTAGCACTATTCCCCTAACTCCATACGATTCAAACTTATTTATTAGGATTTTGTGGTCAACATAGTCGAAAGCTTTCATCAAATCCATAAACATGGCGCACACATTCTGTTTTTTGTCCAAACTTGTCATTATAAAATTAAGAAAATTGAAAACTGCCAAATTTATTGTTTTTCGCTTTCTAAAACCTACCTGCTCCTCCACCTGCTTTAGTTTTTTAAACTATTATTTATTTTCTACTTTTTAGTTTGGTTTATTTATAAGAGCGTTTTTTTTTTCGTTTTTTTTCGAATTATTGCTTTGTCATCGGTCTTTGACAGGTGTCAAAATAGCGTTCAAAGGAGTCGGTTACAAACATACAAGTGAAGCTAATATAAAGCGTATAAAAACCAACTATTAGATTATGTTGGTAATATTTCTTATAAGTGAACTATGTTCTTTAGAGAAAATAAACAATCATAACCGTATTTATCCCTACTTAGAGTTAATAAACCCTAACTATCGACCACCGATCAGTAAAACGTCAAATCCAGAACAGCAGTCCTTCCACTAAATTACGGCTAATAACCTGTAAACCGAAACTTTTATTTAATTACCGATTCGAAATGGTTACCCGGTTCGGTTTAAAGTTGCGCGTAGAGATCTTCTACGATAACCTGACACGTGATAATCAGTAGAATTACATAAGAATAAAGTGAGCAATAAGACTATGATTGGGTTGTATGGTGGTTGGTATGTACTTTTGTGTTGTTTAGACTGCAAATGAACAATTTCCTATATCAAGATCGGTTCCGCCGTTTATCATATTAACTTGGTATATTTATACTACATTGAGGTACTTTTCTGTAATTATCTTCCCGACACAGAATAACTCATAGTACAATCCCAGGTTCCATAATAATAATAAAAAAATGGTAAACCAAAAGTAGGTATAATAAAAGAGCAACAAAAGACTATCCAAATTTATAGAATACTAGCTTTCTCGCCCGCGACCTCGTCCGCGCGGTCTACAGTTTAACGCGAAATAAGTTAATTTAAAAACATAAAAAAAAGCTTTTATGCAGTAGCCATGTCATGATGATACTCAGAACGGGCTATCACAATTATAAGCGTATATAAAATTTCGTGTCTATGCTGTTAACCGTTGAGGAGTTCCCTAATCAGGAGCCAAACGGAGAGCAGCAACCATGTCATGGTAAAACTTCAAACCGGCTATCATAATATAAAATTTCGTGTCTGTGCCGTTTAACATATTGTATTCTCTTTCGCACCAAATTTTTATTATTATTTTTCCATGGCAACAGTTCTTTACAATGAGTAATCAACATTTTCCATTTTCCCGCGGAAACTTACAATTTTCCGGGATAAAAAGTATCCTATGTTTTATTCGAAGGTATAGCTATCTCCATTCCAAATTTCATCAAAATTCGTCCAGCCGTTATTGCATCAAAACTCCTCAAACAAACAAACAAATAGACAACGTTTCACTTTTATATGGATAACACAAATAAATTTTACACATAAAATGCGATTTCGTTTAGTAGTTTTTGATTTTGATTCAGTGGATATTCCAAAAAAACTGACCCAATTCGATTTTCTTAAATTATGTTCAATAAGTAAGGAAAAAGCTCGATTCAGATCAATACCACTGAGTTTTGCCCCCTGCGTATCCCGAAATTTCCCCTAAAAGAACGATTTCTAGACCAACCAAGATTTTTATCGTGAAGGCAGTTCAGTGAGAATCACTACTTCGAATTAAAAATAAAAACTATTTGAAAGAATAACAAATTTTGATAAAATAGTACCTAGTCCGGCCATAAGTTCTGTTACAAATTAAAATGCATTTTTTATGACGTAATGTAATATTACCAAAAAATTAAAATAATATTCTATTTGAAATGGCCACCTTTGGCTTTTATACAGGACTTTAATCTGTCTGGCCACGAATATATGTATTTACGCACTGTTTCAATGGGAAATTTCGCCACTGCTTGCTCCAGAGTTTTTTTTAAGAGACTCATTGTCGCCATGTCATTTAGAGCAGGCTATATCCTCTAAAACTGACCATAATTTGTAGTCTTAAGGGTTGAAGTCTGGGCTAGATGAGGGTCAGTCTTCAGCTCTTATAAAGTCCGGAACGTTGGTTTCAAGCCAGGCTTGGGTAGTTCGTGCCTTGTGACCAGTTACAGAATCCTGTTGAAAAGTCCACTGTATATTTTAAAAATGTGTATTGCTGAGAGGTTTCACAACACGATCCAAGACAATCTCTTGATACACCTTGGCTGAAGTTTTCACTCCTTTTTCACAAAAATGTAGCTTTGTGATGCCTTGATAAGAGACGACCAAACCATCACTGACGCAGGATGATGACCACGATGATGATGTACCTTTCCGACCACTTGAGCAGCTTCTTTAGAACTGTGAGCGTACACTTTATCATTTTGCTTATCGTAGTGCTCTTTAATCGTGAAAATATTTTCATCGGTAAAGAGGATATTTCTGTGCCTTTCACCTGCGTATCGCAACAGAAGGCGTTTTGATCGATCCACTCTCGATTTAGGGCATGTCCTGTATGAGCACCGAGCTTCAGGTCTTATTTTATAATACGTGACAGAGTCCTAGAGGGAATCTTCATTTCTCGCGATAAGATTTTTTGCTTCCTAATGGGGTTTCGACGAATTCTGGCTTTAACAGTATTAACAACCTTTGTAGTTCTAACAGCACGCGGCCGCCCGGATATTTTATAGTCTTCGACAGAGGAAGTGTTGTTGTATCTGTTGATAGTACGATATACGAACATACAGCTGATACCAAACTTTTGAAGTGTCTGTAATATGACCGACGCGCGACGGCTCCATACCCACTTTGTGCAAGGCGATCACTGCAATCCTATTTTGTTTAAGGGTGTAACAATGGTCAATGACCTTCACGATTCGACCTCTAATACTAGTACTGGTGCTATCTATCTGCAGATGGCAGTATAACAGTGATTACAGTGATGGCAGTTTAAAATCAAATAAAGAGTAACAAATATACAGAAGTGTTTCTCATAATGTTTGGTTTTTTGCCTATAAATTTTACTGACCAAAAATAGATCTCTGTAACATCTCTAGGTACTGGAAATATCTAGGAAGTTCTAATTTTAATTAATTATTTTATACTACACGGATTGTATTAAATGATGAACCATGAAGATTTGACGATGACCAGAAAAAACTTACTGAATCTCAGCAATGGAAATAACTAGGATGTTCCAGTTTTCACCAATTGTTTTATTTTCCACGAGTGCTAGTAATGATGAATCATGAGAGTATGGTGATCGAAAAATGCTAACTAGGTAGCTATCCGATCAACACACCCCGAATTTAGTTGGTAGTTTTCATCGATTTGTCCTAAATCATACCAACGGTTCCATGATGACACACAAACAAACAAACAGACAACGTTTCACTGTCATATATTGGTGTGGATTTTCATATACGTAACTTCTAAAAAAAGAAACGCTAGTAAGCGTAGTTCAAAATCATTGGCAGCAGTGTTTTTTGGCCATCAACAAATGCATTATTACTTATCTACTTTACAGACTTGTTATTATTTCGTTTCCATGGTAACGTCATTCCGTTCTTTATTTTTGATACCTTGGATTACATTATTGTAATTTCCAAATGGACCGCAAATTTTTGGAAAAAAAAACTGCCCCTGTTACTCGCTGATAATGTAGCAAGATTTGATAGTAGTTGTAGTAAAAATTATTTCTCTTGTAGGTATACAAGAGAAATATTTTTTAAAATAGATCAGTATTTTTTGCTTTTATCCATTACAAACAAACAAACATACAAACAATCAAATCTTTCTTCTTTATAATACTAGTGTAGACTATCCTCCATCCTCAGCTTCACCCAAGCAGCTGCAGGCGGAGGCTAGTGTTATTGTTTATATACGACTGCCCAAAAAAAAGGAGTGTTATGTTTTTAGCATTCATGTATGTTTGTAAGTTTGTATGTGAGTTTATTTATGCCACCGTAACTTTGAAATGCTTAAACAGATTTAGACGTATGGGGTATCGTTAGAATACTTACATCCCCTCGAGTAACTTAGGTTATATTATTATTGTTTTGAATCAGTATGGCGGCAGTATGGCTCAATTTTCAATTGCAAAAACAAATATGTTTTCTTCGAATTTTACAATGTGGGTAACAAATTGAAGGCGTTGATAAGCACATTCCAATCCATTGTTTGGGGAGCTTTCACGCGATAACGTCTGGAAACATTAATGAAACTTGGAATGGAGATTGCTTGTACCCTGGAATAAAACATAGGATTCTTTTTATCCCGGAAAATTGAAAGTTTCCACGGGAAAACTGGAAAAACTGGAAGAATTTTGATTACTCGCTGTAAGAAACGGTTACCATGGAAACGAAATAACAAGTATGTCAAAAAACATCAAGAGCGTTGGTGCTATACCTACTTTTGCATTTGTTTTTAATATCCTAGAAGAACATAGAATGCTTTTTCGCGATAATCAGTAGTCCGCGCGGACGAAGTCGCGGGCGGGAAAACTAGTAGTATATAATTTTTTCGCATAAACTCATTTATGCCAGGGTAGTCGTATTTTTTTAGCTTTTAAGCTAGTTATTACGTTTGTGGAGAGGACATCTGAAGTTTGACGATTCGAAGTTAGACATTTAGTGAAAAAAGACAGCATTTAATATAAGGAAATTTATTAAAATCTTATTTTTCATATATAAAAAACAAAACCACGAAGACAGGGCGGTTTGTGTAAATCTTATTATGAATACCAGTTCATTTGCTGGCAATATTTATTTCTGATTGTATGGTTTCCATTTCCAGTTCTTCATGACATCTGTGGAAAATTCCAGATTATTATAAACCTGTAGTAAACAAGCAATACATAATAAGCCTTTTATAGTTTTTCAAATCGTCTATATCCAGCCTAATATAGGCGAAGCAAAACGCTTCGTGTAATGTATATAGACAATAGACAAGTTTTTACTCTTTCATCCTTCGCGGATTGTAGTTCAGTCGTTTCATTTCAAACATTTAGTTGGCTTTACTTCCTGAAAATAAAATATAAGTAGCTTTCTTAATTATAAAATATAGCAATGGTAAATACTTCCTTCCTTTTCTAAGTGTTGTTCTCAGTGTCCCGTTATAATAAACTGCTGTAGGATAATTTATTGGGATGAAGTTATAGTCTAATAAAAAAAACAGGTTCAAAAATGCTTCGCGGACCGTACAATGAAAGTAGCAGGCCCTGGGTTAGATAGCTAGGTTATACGGTTGTATCAAAAAATTGCCTATAAAAAAATTGATTACATGTAGCCATGGAAACGAAATAATAACAAGTCTATCAAAAAGCACCGCGGCTGCCAAAGATTTTGAATTACCTTCGCTTACTCCGTTTTTTGTTCAAATTAGTTTAAATACGGGTAGAATCGTGTACAAATAAAGAAAAATAAATCCTTAGCTACCCGTGCGAACCCGAGGCGAGTCACTAGTGTACAATAATTCTGCGTGCGTGTAAGAGGTACTTACCTACCTACCTACCTACCTACTAAGTAAAATAGTCTGTGAACTGAAAATAATGTCATTAATACATTGTTTAAAGTAATAAAAAATAAGTATTACTGTTACGAGCAGGCGCAGCGTTTACCATCAGGCGGGTGCCCTGCTCGTCTTGTCACTCAGTGGTGTCAAAATAAAGTATACATATATAATGTAAAGTAGGTAGGTACTTACCACAAAACCAATCGATGTCCACGCTATTTGAAGATTTTATTTCCTATGTTTGGTAAGTAAATCACTTCTGGACAAAATATAACATTAGATTCTATTACCTCAAAAACAATAAAACTAATACAAAAATCAACAATATCTCTACATACAGGTCCAGAAATACATTGAAAATTATTAATTATCACTATTTGTTATCTTATTAATTCAAGAAAATCGTCTAAAAGCTAGAAAAGATCAAAATATTTTCATCCGTAACGTGAGCGTGGTCCTTCCGTCTCAAACTGCCATGGCAGACTGAATGTCATGGCGCCGGGCCGGCCGGTAGAACTTCCGCAGGCCTCGGGCCTAAAAAAATTACATGTCTCTGACGAGCGGATCTATGGGAAACTTTTAATGTATTTTAAAAATAGCACACGCTTTAGGATTTTTTCTACAATGTTCGTAAATATTTATACGAATTTTAAACAAAACAAATTTTTTATGGTGAACTTAAGTTTACTATATATTTTTCATATGGGAAATGAACAAAAGGATTCATCTAAAGGTTCCTCTGAACATCGCGCATTTTTCGTTATTCACCATTGTTGCGGCCTTAACACCCCATTCCATATTGTAATATGATAATGAACACGAAAAATATGTGAAATGGCGCGAAATTGAAAGAAGTTTTTAAAATAAATAAACGCGTTCCAAATTCAAAATAATTAAAAAGTTGAAAAAAAAAGTTTTTATTTAATAGCTATAAAAGTTTTTTTTATGGCCAGACTAGTTATATTGTACTTTATAGGCACTTTTGGTCATGAAATAATACATAGGTTACTATTTACCCAGTTAAATGACCACGCAGGAAAAGCCGCGGCCACTAGCTCTCATATAAATTTGATGAAATTGGTACAGATTATATAAGCAAAAATAATAATTGTACTTATAGTTTGTTTCTTTGTTTGTTTGTCGTATGAGGTAGTGCTCGCCTCTGGTGTCAGAGTTTATCAGACCGCCCGCGGGCCTCTGACATAGCTTAACGACTGTTATTAATCAGTAACTGCCAGGACCGTCAGCTTAACGTCCCCACCGAAGCACCGAGCGATGGAATATTGCACATAACTTAGAAAAGTCATTGGTGCGGAGCCTAGGATCGAACCCGGTATCGTTGGATGCTAAGTTAGGCTACCATTGCTCTAGCTAGTTAGTATATATAGTTGGATATTTGGTTAAAAGAATTAACTAAACAACTGACGAGACGAGCAGGCCGTTCGACTGATGGTAAGTGCAACGCCTGCCAATGAAATTGCAGAACTACCCAAAACATTGCATTGCAAATTTGTTTTAATTCTATTATATCCATTGATTTCGCCTGAGGATACAAATGCATGCCTTATGTCACATTATTGTTTGCAAACTTCTGGGTGGCAGATGTATATCTGTCAAAGGAAGTACCGCTGGATATCTACTAGATGAAGGCCACGTTTGAAAACTACTGCTGGGATAGAGTCCAGAGATAGAGTCAGCCTGGTACCTTTGCAGTATGACTGGGCAAAGGTACCAGGCTGACTCTAGCAGAAGAGGTCTATCTCGACCACTCCTTCACGGTTGGACTGTATCTTACCAAGCTTTATAGCTATCATAACAAGGAGGTTCCCGGAAATTAAACATCAATTTTAACTGACAGTTCTTTTAACCGATCCAAGGGAGCACTAGAGAACTGATGGTAATCAAGAGGTCATCAATCATGCAAAGAATTCCCTTCCCGCGAAACCGGGGAAAAGTTATATCCGTCGGGGAAATTAAGTTAGTTATCACATCTCGATAGACTTCCGTAGTTATTTCAAGTGAAGATTTTCATAACTATATTCTGTGATTGCTTGTTGAAAGTATTTAACTAGCAATGTTTGTATGATAGTTTGTTTAGGTAAAATCTTCCTTATTTTTCGGAGTTGAGTTTGTACATCTTGGTTCAGTTCCGATGACAATGCATTTTTATGTAAGCATGACCAGGATTAGCTCCAGATAAAAGAACTCTTAAACGGTCAACATCACACACTCGAACTTTTGTGTACGAATCTTATTATGGTAAGGTTTAACATAACTTCATGGCTACAGCAGAAAAGATTCAGTTTTTTTGATTTTTTAATCAACTTATTTAGGAATTAATCTCGAGAGTGACTTATGATATAATGAAGTGCTTAAAAATCTACCGCTAGACGCCATTCTTGTCTCGACGTGAAATACTAACTTCTAACTATTCTGTAGAATACATCAAAGCCACACATCGAACATTAAAGCATGAAGCCACACATCGAACATTAAAGCTGTAATGGATATCAAATCCATATTCCTTTTTTTTAGTTATTACGCAAAGGCCTGATCTGTATTGAAACTTTCCAAAACCAACAAGTGTTAAACAGTTAAAAATAGACAAAGGCGCGAACAGCAATTTGTTATTTCAAAAGAACATTTATTGAAATGTTCTTTTTCTAGCTAAACTGTCCTAAACAATTTAAATAATAGCATTTCTTTTAAATTGTTACAATAGATCTGCAGTTTTACGGCATGCACGTGTTGTTGAAATTGTTGTGTGTGATGGATTCTGGACATTTTATTGGCACCGTATTACACCTGTTAGAGTCTTTCTTTAAAATAAAATCTGTTTCGCAAATATCTCTTTGTAGAATACTTCCCTTGCATACAAATTGTTCATGTAGTTCCGTGCAATCTTCAACTTCGTAAATTTCAAGTTCAGTGTAGGCCAACATAACCTTTCGCATTCCAGGATAGGTACAGGTTAGGGATTTTTGGACAATGGGTACAATTTTCTTAGTATTATAAACCTGGGGCTTAACCAAAGGAATTTCTATTATAAAATATACAATATTATCTATAATTTTACTATTAACGTTAATAAACGGCTCTATATTGTTGATATTATCTGATATGATTACATTTTTTGATATTTTATTTAACGTATCCTCTAAAATATGAGACTTAATTATACTGTAATGATACATGTGATGTTCCGCAAAAGTAATTGCTGTTGCTAATCTTTCAGCTATATCTTGCAAAGTTTGCGCTTGTAATAAAATATTGAAGGCAATTTTTTGTTGCGCCTCGCTGTTATATGTCTGTACAAATTGGTTATCTAATATTTTCTGGATTTCTGTTATCTTTTTAATTTGTTTATTATATTCTTCTAATGTCTCATCAGTTACAGATATTTGTTTATTATAAGCTACCCTTACAGTCTCTAAATCTTTTTGAATACATGACAAATCATCTTGATCTAGATTTCCTGTAATAGCCTTTATAATAGACCCTAATCCATTTATTAAACCTCTTTTTAATTTACTTTTTACATTCAAATGATTAAATATTTCAGTTAAATGATCCAATATTATATTGACTCTAAATCTGTCATAAATAGATTTTACATCATCGATTATAGGTTGGGGTATTACTTTGTTATTAATAATATCGATTAAATGATTTTTACCATCTAATATAGGCTTAATATCTAACTTATGTATAATAGACCACCTTCCTGCGACAATACGAGTAGGTTTAATTTCTACCAAGATAACGTGCTCATCTGACCCTAATGGTCTGAGTTTGTACCCGAGGATGATGATGATTCTGGAACATAAAGTTCTTCTATGTGATAAACTCTTCCATTGCTTAATTTGTATGTATTATTTGGTTCACAACTAATAATTGTATAAGGACCTAAAAACCTTGGATTAGTTTTATGCCTTTCTGCTCTACTATTCTTTAAATATACTACACTTCCGACTTTGAACGACTTTGGTAGTCTTATATTTTTATTAATCCTATCATTTCGTTTCTTTTTATTTTCTTTTAATAAATTATGAACGTCCTGATTTAACTGACTAACAAATTCTTTTTGTTGAGAAGTATAATGTTGAATTGCTACTCTCAAATTGTCAAAACAACGTAGTTTGGGTTTTCGTTCAAAATGAACTTCAAAGGGAGACATAGTTATTGCACTGTGAGTAGTGTTGTTATAGGAATGAGTAATAAAATAAATCTTTTGATCTTTATTTAATTCTGAATCTCTTTGTAATCTATATAATTCTTGAATTGTGCTATGTAACCTTTCTACATCAGAGTTTGATTTATGATGTTGTGGTGAGGTAGTATGATTAGTGACGTTATAAGTTTGTAACAACTCTTTAATTACTTCACTACAAAACTCACGACTGTTCTCCATCATGAATTATTTTATTAGGTGATCCTATCATCGCAAATATTTCACCTAACACATCATAAACTTTACTTTTCTCCGCAAGTTTTATTATAGCGTATTTAGAAAATTTATCAATAATAGTTAAGTACCATTCCTTTTCTAAAGACATAAAATCTATATTCCATATATCCATTGGTTCATGTGGTGTTTCTGTTTCTGAAGACAAAGTAACATGAGGATGTCTATTATATTTTTCTTTCTTACATGGTTTGCATAAAAGGATGTATTTTTTTATTTGCTTCTTCATTTTCTCCCAATAATATTTTTCTTTTAATTGTTTATATACACTCTCTATACCAGCGTGCCTATTATCTTGTAAATGGTAATCTTTTATTAATTGTAATTGTTCTTCTTTATTATTTATTTCAATAAGCGATTTAGTATACCTTACTGGTTTGAATTTAGTTTGATCAAAATATTTTCTATAGGTTTCTGTTACTTTGTTATATAGGTCATCATTTGGAATTATGAAAGCATATCTTTCATGAGGCAAATACTCTAACATCTAATCGTTTAATGATTTCTTCCTCTTTTCCAGGTGGAATATAAAAATACCAAATCCCATTTTCTTGTACTGCTCTTTCAAAAGATGCCAACTCAAAAATAACACGCCTTAACCTTTTTGGTGGATAAGCATGCGTTATTGGGGTATACCTTCGTCACTATTTTGCTGATTAGAGTGTATAGTTTCTTGGGATTCCGAATTTACGGATAAAGTCCTACTTTTGTCAGAATCCACCTGATGAGTACGACCAGTAGAGTTGGAGTGAGTTGCGTTGACTTCCATTGAGTCCCCATCCGTGTGGTAAATTTCAATTCTACTCAAGGCGTCAGCTACATAATTATCTTTACCTCTAACGTGTTCTATAGAATAATTATAGTCTTGTAACTTTAATTTCCATCTAGTTAACCTTCGATTTGGTTCCTTAAGCTTGGCTAACCATATCAATGCCTTATGGTCCGTTCTCAAAGTAAACTTCCTTCCATAGACATAAGGTCTAAATTGAGTAACTGCCCAAAGTATTCCTAATAATTCTTTTTCAGTCGTATTATACTTTTGTTCAGTACTACTTAAAGTTCTGGATGCATAGGCTATCGGATGATTATCTTGACTTAAGACAGCTCTTAAAGCTATATCGGATGCATCTGTTGTAATCACAAAAGTTTTATCAAAGTCAGGGAACGCTAATATTGGCGCATTCATCAATAAGTGTTTACAGGTTTGAATCGCTTCGATATATTTTTTATTATGTATATTTTATCATAGCATCCTTTTTTGTAGCCTCAGTTAAAGGTTTAATAATTTTACTCAAACTAGGAACAAACTTCCGATAGATCCTATCAAACCAATAAAGGCTCTAATTTCCTTCAAAGTTTTTGGTATGGGAAACTTTTGAATTGGTTCTATCTTTTTTTGATTTAGTTTTAATCCATCTTTATTCAAAGGGTGCCCTAAGAATTTAATCTCCTCTGTCATGAATACACACTTATTTTTATTAACCTTCAGGTTCGCTCGCCGTAACGCTTCAAACACCTGTTGTAATCGATTAATATGATCTTGCTTTGTCTTTGAATAGACAATTATATCATCAAGGTAAACGAGGCAAATGTTTCCTGATATCTCTTGTTTCAAAACGTTATTCATCATGCGTTGGAATGTTGCCGGGGCATTCTTCAATCCAAACGGCATTCTGAGAAATTCATAATGTCCGTCAGAAGTACTGAATGCAGTCTTTTCTATAGAGTCATTATCCATTATAATCTGATGATAGCCTGACGTTAAATCTAACGTCGTAAAGTAAGTGTTTCCTTGTAACTTAGAAAATAATTCTTCTATATTAGGCAGTGGAAATTTATCGGACTTCGTTTTTTCGTTTAATTTTCTATAATCTATCACCATACGCCATTTTTGTACACCGGATTGGTCCAATTTTTTTGGTACTATGTGAACCGGTGAGGCCCAAGGGGATTCTGAAGGTTGTATAATTTTTTCTTGCAATAATTTACTGATTTGTTTGTGAATTTCTTCTTGTTGTGTTTGTGGCAGTCGAAATGGTCGTTGATAAATAGGTTCCTCACTTATCGTGCAAATATGATGTTTTATTTTAGTAGTTGCACTGTTCGTGAAGTCTTCAGTAAATAAATCGTCGTATGTATTACACAAATCTTTAATATTTAGGTTATCGTCGTCTGTCATATGAAATATCAGTAATTCATGATCTGGCATAGTTAACTTTCTTTCTTTCAAATCAATTTTGCGCCTATTTGTTCGATCATATCGGTCCCAAGTAAAACGTCATACTTGTCACTGAAATTATATACATAAAATTTCATCGGACCTTTGTCTGCACCAAAATATCGGCACACTTTTCGGGTTGCCAAAATTCCGAGAAATATTTTTTATGAACAGAATTTGTTATAAATGATCGTTGAATACCGGTATGTATTAAAATTTTTAATTTTGGTTCGTCAGTTTCAAAGTAAGGCAGATAGGATTTTACATGATTAAATTCTATGATCCGTCTTCGTACCTTGGTCTTCTTGAAAATTTTGGTTGCATTCATTATATTCTGGAATGTCATTATAATACTCATAATCTTGATATTCGTAAAATGAAACAAGTTTTCGTCAGACTCCTGTTGGTTGTCTTCCGGATAATGGAAAATTTCCTCAGCAACTTTACCTTTCCCTAAATTAATTTGCCCTGGTCGTAATTGAGTAGCCGTCCTCATTGAAGCATCCGCAATTTGTTTGGATTGATTCGATGAATGAGGTTGTCGAAAGAACTTTTACTGTGGACGCGAGAACCCATTACCATTAGCATTGTTAGTTACCCACTGACTTCGAACTTGATACTGTGGAATCGTTGCATTGTTTGACGGTCTAACAGCATATTGTGGCATAATGGACCTTTGTGTTGGTGGATACGAATGAGTCTGGCCTTGCATAGGAGTTATATGACGTGAATTTTGTGGTTGGTATGTTTGATTCAAAAGTCGTGGTGGTGGAAAAATATTTGAGAATTTTTGTCTGATATTATCGAACCTTCCCTCTGCTTCCAATTGCAATATTCTCTGAACAGAATCATTAAAACTACAGTTGCTTACGTAAATTATTAATAAAATTATGGTCATGGTACGGCAAAGAATTTCTCAAAGTGTTTTGCGTCGTATTAATGTACGGTTCCATCACCTCATCGACTAACTGTTTATTACTTTGATATTTGTCGTTTAGCTTGCTTTTTATAAAAAATAATTTTTGTTTTAATTCAAAAATTCATTCTTTGTAATTTGTTATTTTCTTTACATTGGAGAGCTCTACTAATAGAGTATTGAACTCTCTGTTATTCCCACATTCAACTTTCAAAGAATTCTGCATGATATCCCAGTTGAAACCGTGGTCTATCATAGATACTATTAAAGCGGCCTTACCATGTAACTTACCTAGGAGTAACATTACATTTTGAGGAGTGCTACCTCCTACAACTTGCAGCCACTGCTTAGCACTATTTAAATAATTGTAAATAGTAAAAGGATCACCATTATAAGATGGTACGAATCCTATTAATTTAGTCGGGTCCATACTCATTTTATGTGTAACCTGTAATTCACTAGGTGCTGTAGGCACGTAGCTTGGTGAACCCTCGCTATTGTTCTCAGGAGGAGGGCCGTTCATTCCACTACTACTCTTAGGCCTAGATCTAAGGTTATACACAAATTTAGGTGAATGTAGGAGAGGAATTTTGAGGCAGGATGAACTGGGTACTTACAGCTGGCTCCAGATGAAGACACGTCGCAGCATAGTATATCCTTCCTTTTTAATTCCTTTTCCGTGTAGTTATTCCGACGAATTTGTTTGCGGAATTGCCCAGTTTTAAAGACTTAACAGTCACGTAATTTTTGAAGCGAGCCAGGAGGTGAGCTCGTAGATTCTGGAACTTCTTGAAAATTACTTAGCTGGGCCCCACGTTGGGCGCCAGTCAAAATAACGCAAAACGTATAGTTTAAAAAAACTATTTTAATTTCACTTTTTACAAATTATTAAAGTTCACTATTGACTTATTAACTTATTAGCACTTTATATATATGTGTTGCCTCTTCAAGGCGAGTAGTGGAATGACAACCTCCGCATTTTTTTATTTTTTTTAGAAAGGATATGTGCTGTTGGTCTATAACTGACCTCTACAGCGTCACCGGACGGTGGGGCGGGCGCAAAAGCGCTCCGCCGCAATGCGTGACGCAGAAGGCGCACGCCAAAGTTAAGTTTTTGGCCACTTGCTCAAGGGCACCCAGGGGGTACGAACCTCGGCTTGGACAGTTGCCATTGATTACTTGGGGAGTATCGAACTAAACACCCCTCGATCTCTACTGTTAGGTAGTGATCGAGGGGGCCCTCATGAAATGGCTGGAGCCCTTTAAATGAATTGCATAACTGACCACCGATTCGGAATACACCTTCGAGAAGAATCGGCAAGAAACTCGAAGGCGAATAAAGTCGACAATTTAATTACGGGACCTTCGACCTCGCATCCGGTGAGGTCGGTGTCTGTGTCTAATTGTGTTGAAAGATGGTGAAGATGACGGAGTGGGCGAATCAATCGCTGCCTGCACTGCGGCAGTGATTTCATCGTCCGGATCGCTCAAGATGTCTCTAGGGCGTCTACGAAGGGGCCGTGCGTGTGTTGTCGCGTCTGTCGTGTAGTCAGAGGCCTGAACTACTAGAGGGTTGGGGTGATGGAGTGCCGCGTCAAAGTAGCGGCGAGAGGCATTTTTCATATATTGAACTATCGAGGGAAGCTCGAGATCACTGTGCAGGTCGATGTTCCTCTGATACCAGGGGGCATCTAATGCACCGCGAACGAATTTATTTTGTAAAATCTGAAGTTTCTTTAGGGAGATGCGGGAGGCGTGAGCAAATGCTACGGACGAGTATGTCATTGTCGGTCGGACGCAGGTTTTGTAGAGTGTCAACTTATTTCTAAGAGACATTTTACTGCGCCTGCCTAGGAGTAACGCGAGGCGGTATAGGTAGAATGCCGCCCTTTTGTGGACGGCGTGGATGTGATCATTGAAGTTGAGTCGATAGTCAAGGGTGACTCCTAAGTATTTAACTGACTTTTCCCACGGTATGGGTCGGTCATTGATCCTGACTTGTTTAATTGGGAAATAGCGTTTAACCCCGTGAGTGAAACGCATCGCTACGCTCTTCTCGGGATTAATCGTTATTCGCCACTTACGAAACCATCCATCGAGCGCTCGGAGCGTTCGTTGGATGTCTCTTTGTAGAATAGTTGGATTCCATCCGGTGGTATAAATCGCGGTGTCGTCCGCAAAGAGAGCGATCTCTACTTTGGGGATGCGGGGGAAATCGCTTGTGTAAAGCGTGAACAGAAGTGGAGACAGCACGGAGCCCTGAGGGACTCCGGCTCTGATGGGGTGGGGGGATGATCGGTTGCCCTCGACACGATAGCGGAAGCTCCGGCTGGTGAGGTAGTCTTGTACTATGAGCACAAGACGATCTGGCAACCCGAGCTGATACAGCTTGTATATCAGCCCGGCGTGCCAGACCTTGTCAAAAGCCTTCGCCACGTCTAGGAAGACGGCCATCGTGGTTTGGGGTTTTGGTTTCCTATTGAAACCCTTTAGGATGTGTTCCGTGATGCGGTGCACTTGCTGAGGGCAAGAGTGTCTCGCTCTAAAGCCGAACTGCTCATCCGGTATGAGCTTTTTGATTTGCGCGATGGATCGGAGTCGATTCAGAAGGATTCGCTCGTAGATCTTCCCCAGAGAGCTGAGGAGACTGATAGGACGGTAGCTGGAAGGCTCGGATGCCTTTTTGCCTGGTTTGTGAATGCCGATGACGTCGGCACTCTTCCAAGCGTCGGGGAAGGAACAATTGCTCAAGGCTGCATTGAAGATGCTGACTAAGAGATAAACTAACGGGACAGAAAAGTGCTTGAGGACCCTGTTACTGACGCCGTCAGCACCGGGGGCCTTTCGCACTTGGAGGCCCTTGATGATCGACTCAACCTCTGCGGCTTTAACGGGCTCGAGGGGGGGGTCGGTCGGAGGTAGAGAATTCCTACGTTCTATTTCGCGGTCCACCGCGGCGATGTGGACAGGATCAACGTGATCAGTAGCGGGGGTACACTGGGCTGCGAGGCTCTCCGCCAAGCATTCGGCCTTCTCCTCGTCTTCGAATGCTGGCGGGAGATCGATTCTATTGAGAGGGGGCATTACGGTGATGGTGTCGGATTTAAGCTTTCGCGCCAACCCCCAGTAGGCCTGGTGGGTCGGTGTGATTTCGGATAATAAGTCTCCCCAACGCTGTGCGCGCAGCTCGCTAATGCGCGTCCTGACCAAACTGTGGTAGTAGCTCAAGGTGGCTTTGCGTTCAGCGTTGGGGAATGCATCGTGGGCTCTAATGGCTGCGTTTCGTGTCGTCATCAGCCTCTTCACGTCCTCAGGTAGGACCCAGTGGCGGATATCCTCCGCTGGGACCTCCCTAGAGCACTCACCGATAACGGTGTTGAGGTGGCTGGTGAGGGCATCGATCGAGCAAGCAACGTCATCGGGGGTGATTATGTCGTCGGGGATACGGTCGAGGTCGGGTGAACTGATAGCTTTTAGGGCTTCCCCCAAACGCTTCCAGTCCACTATCGTCTTTGTCGGTGGATGGGAGGATGGGTCTGTCGGGTCGGAGCCTAGGCGCATAACGACGGGACGGTGGTCGGATTCTAGTTCTTGGAAAACTTCGATTGAGCGGAAGCTAAGATTTATATTCTTTAGGAGAGGTATGTCTAGTATGTCAGGTAAATGGTCGGGATTTTTGGGGTAATGTGTCCACTCCGAGGGTGGGATTATATCAAAAACGAGAGATTCGCTAAAGTCGAATAGCCTAGTGCCGTTTGTGTTGTCTTCGGCACCCCCAGATAGGGTTTTTGCTATTGAAGTCGCCAGCCAGAATGACTGCGCTTCCCATGGAGAGGAGTGCCTCTAGATCACTCTTTAGTAAGCTTTTACTGGGGGAGAGGTAGCGGGAGGCTATAACGATTGATTGATGACCGGTCATCGCAAGTTGGCAGCAGGAGGCTTCTAAGTTGGTCAGAGTAGGGGTGTCAATCGGCATACAGTGGAGTGAGTTTTTGTAATAAATTAGAGTACCGCCAAATTTGGTGACTCTATCGTTTCGATGGACGCGGTAATTGGCAATCCCGGGATCGCTGTTACAGGGTTTGAGAAAGGTCTCTTGTATTAACATGATGTCGACCTGATGGGTCTTACAGAACTCGTGCACTGGGGCACGCTGTTCTCTTAGGTCGTCAGCGTTAAAGAACGCTAACACTACGGAGCGGGGTTTAAAACGTTTTGGTGTATTATTCATTTTGGTTCGTTAATTGAGGTTACGGAGGGCAGTAAGGAGCGTACGGTGCTCATATAAAAAGTGAACTTTTTCCAAATCGGATTTACACGAACGAAGTTTGGCAGCGAGTACGTCCACTTCGTTCAAGTCGACCGCATTTACGTAGCCGAGTACATAAGACAGGTTGTCTTGACCTGCCTTAGGAGGGGGAGGAGTGGGCAAGGGCCCGAGGGGGGTTGGGACTTTCGCGCGGGCTTGAGGAGGCCGGTACGGACCGGCGGGCGCGGGTTGCGGTTTTGGGGTGGGCTTGGTCATGGCCGGAGCCCAGGCGTTGACCTGCGGCTGAGGTGCCGGCATAAAGAGCGGGGCCTGCATGAGAGGCATGGGGGGGCTAAGGACACCTTAGGGGTGTACCTCTGCAGACGTGCTGAGATTGGAGGCTGACTGAAGGTCGCTCGCCGTCCGGGCCCTTTAACGCTCCTTGGAGCCCTTGGACAGCCGCGATAGTTCGCGGTGTGTCCTTCGGACTTGCAAAGAACGCAACTGGGTGGGTCGGGAGTATCGCGGGGGCGGGTACAATCGGAAGTGCCGTGGTCGCCCAGGCACTTTACGCACCTGGGATGGCCAAAGCAAAAACGCGCGACGTGGCCATAGAGTTGGCATTTATGGCACTGACTGGGTGCTCCGTTACGGTTTGGGGGCTCTACGTAAATCCCGGATAGGTGGCAGACCGTCTTTATGTTAAAGATGGCCTTCCCCTCCGGGGTACGTTCAAGAACGACAAGGACAAGAGGGAGGGGTGTTTTAGGGTTTCCCCTGTATAATCGATGTACCTCCACTACGGGGTATCCCTGAGACTGAAGGTCCTTGAAAATGAGCGTTGTCTCAAGTTCGCTGGGGACACCGCGCAATACTACACGGAGGGGTTTTTGTTCTTCGCGGGCGTACGTGTAGAAACGCACGTCTTCGTCGCGAAGGATCCTGGTTATCTCGCGGTGGTCGTTCGCGGTAGGGACTTGCACTTTAATGCCCAGTTGGGTATTGTGTGCAGATGTGAAAGCCGCCCCCTTTGAGGCTAGGAGTCGCGTGACCGCGTCCCACTTCTCTTTTTCAGTAATGAAAAAGGGAGGCGGGATTTAGGTCCTCGCGGGCTCTTTTGCCACAGAGTTGGCGGCTATCGGAGTGGTAGGAGGCGTCGTCCTGGAGGCAGGGCGAGCCGCTTTGGCCGAAAGGGCGTCCGTGCTAGAGGAATCGTCATGTGGACGCTTTCCTTTCGCTTTCCTAGAGACGAGGGTGAAGCCGTCGTCCGTGCTCGCGGGTATGGATTCGACCTCCATCTCGGGTTCGGAGGCCTGAGGTGGATCGGGGCTGGCCGGGGAGTCTGGGATGGGGCATATTATTGGAGAGCGAGAGCGAGACCGGCGCGGTCCGTTAGACGACGCGCGCCTGTCCGATTTGCGATCGGACTTTGAGTTTGAGGCCCGAGCGGCCTTGTCTGCGTTTTCAGCTTTTGTGGCTTTAGGAGCCTTAGTCGCGACGGGAGCGGGGGGAGCGCGGGGCTTAGCGAAAGAGGGAGACGCGGGGGACGCGGGGCGGAAAAAGTCGAGCAGTAGTTTTTCCTGCTCGGAGGAGATACGTTGATCGCGGGCGTAACGTGACAGAAGGCCACATTCTTGTGCCCAATTTAGGAAGCCCTTGCAGGCATCGTTAGCGGTAAGGGGTCGGTCGGAGTCCATAGTGGACTACGTGGGGGGTTACGACCCGGGGGTGAACCGGGAAGTGAGTTTGATAAACCTGGTCCCCTCCGTCGGGATAGACAGAGGGGGTGTCCCTATAGTGAGTCCACAACCTCCGCAGGTGTTGCCAGGGCTTTTATACTAACATTCCCTTCCCTTTAACCTCACTTGCTGATGTCCACGGTGTGTAAATGTTTATATTACTGGAATCAGGTGGGGTCGGGTGACTCACGTGTTGTTGAAATTGTTGTTTGTGAACAAAGCGTTTCTCGGTAAAGGCTCGTAATTATTGGCAAGCTAAACATTTTACACTACTACGCAGAAATGAAGGAGTGTAATATTTCAAATGGTGAATTGTAAACGTACTAACTGCATGCCTTGCTTCGTATAGTTATATCAGGGTTGTGAATTAATTGAAGTTGACTACTCATTGTTAAAAACATGTATATGAGTTAAAGTGGTTACAATCATGTAGATTAAATTGATAATGTGATTTAAATAACAAAAGGGACGAATTGTGTCAATATAGGCACCATATTGACTCATGCAGTTCTAGTATTAAACCTAATTTGTAACAAATTCTTATGACTGTATTTGATTGTATCCACTCTATGAAATAGCATATACACATAATAAGTGACCCTTTATGTACACAAATTATTCTGTACGATTTCATATCTTGGAGCGAACGACACTGGATGACGGTCTACCTACAACCATGCGCGAGCGCGTTGGGCGTGGCTTGCGTGCTGATTGAAATCAACGACCAATCACAGGTCCAAGTTCATGTGTCTAGACACTGGGCAAGACAAGAAAGGGAAGGTCGATCGTCGATCTCGAAGGGCAGTCGTGTTTTACCCGCGCTTTCAAGGCGTAGTGTTTTGGTTCCCCCACGATCGAGGGAGTCCTAGTTATTTTCCTTAACCTTCCGTAGAAATTAATATAAAAGTGTTGAAAGATATTAGTGTAAATTCAGTGATACATAAATAGACAATATCGTGTCGGTGAAAAGGGGCTTGTCGCAGATCAAAGCAAATATAGCTAAACAGCTGAGTTTATCTAATTTATTCGATCTAGACCTTTTTTTGATTCTTTTATAAATAAACAAAAGGTTCCTATCTTTCATGGACAGACAAAATCTAAAAGTCTAGATCGGATGTTTACCCTGTCTTATTTTGTGCATGTGTGTCTTATTTGATCGAAATAACGTGTAAACACTAGGTTTCCTATGTACATAATATAATCTTGTTTATCGCCTCTATTAATAGACAATATCTCAATATCTCTTTTACGATTTATGATTACATAGCTATTAATATTCATTGTATTATAGAAAGTAAGAAATCATTCTGAAAAGAACGCTTTCCAGTTTCTTTGCCCTTTCTTGTGGATTAGCTTGTAACTTTCGGGAAACGGGTGGTCAATAAAAAATACTGAAATTTACTTTATTCGTTTGATTAATCCCTTATTGCCTAAGAAAGTCTTACATAATAACTATATAAGCTAGGTAGCAGTTACGAGGGTATAGCATGCTATGTCATACTCTGCTTTTATTGCCAGTGAACAAGAGAGGTTTGACATTTGATACAGAAAGAATAACTGATTAGATTGATTTATTTAATTAACATCTCGTGCCATAAAAATATCTCATATTAGTTGAGTAAAATTAAAGGGGGCTTGACAGCACAATTGAATTGCACAGGTAGTGGCGATAAGTGATCATCAGATGATCACTTTATCTCAAAGGAATTCCACAAATATTATCATTACTACAAAGGCCTTTGTAACGCTAAACAAACCGTGTTCTGGAGCGGTAGCGAATCATTAAAAGACTTCTGCTTTAAAGCAGACGATACACAAATATAAAATATATAAAGAGATACACACATACGCCACTTTAAAGTATGCTGTATGTAGACAATTAAGTTGAGTTCTATAGAATAGATGTTAGTATCGCTACCCCGCAAAATACCGAGAATACAGCGAATTAAGGTTGTGAGCGACACACCTGTTTCGACCAGAACACAGACACATTGAACTTACTATTTCAGCTTTCAAACCTCGCTTATATGCATTGAAATTAGGTCGATCTTAACCTATTACAAATGCATTTTGAATGTCATAGTCAATACAGTTAGCTATCATAAGTTTAATACATTACAATCCCAGAAACAAAGGTGACCACCGAAGTCGTAAGTATATATCTGCGGGCACATCTATGTTAATATACGCTAAAGGTATATTTTTGAAAGGGGCTGGGTCATTACAAGGTATGAAGCCATACATCGAACATTAAAGCATGAAGCCATACATCGAACATTAAAGCATGAAGCCATACATTGAACATCTTATCTTACCTCATACGAACTTAAAATTATATTATTAGTAATTAATTTTCTTCAAAATTCATGAAAATCTTGAACGGTTGCGAAAGTTATCATCCGATTACACCGATTCATTACAATGAATGTTAGAATGAACATCCACAGGTTAACGCAAGAATTTATGAATATACTATCCATCCATACCAATATATAAAAGTGAAACGTTGTCTGTTTGTTTGTTTGGGGAGCTTGCACGCGATAACCGCTGGATGGATTTTGATGAAATTTGGAATGGATACCCTAGAATAAAACATAGGATACTTTTTATCCCGGAAATTTCCACGAATTCCACGGGAAAACTGAAACATGTTGAATACTCGCTGGAAGGAACGGTTGCCATGGAAACGAAATAACAAGTCTGTCAAAAATCATCAAGAGCGTTGTTGCCACGGATTAAGTAGTTGATGATATACCAACAACAAGCCACACAGGCCATAACCAAGAAGTCTAAGTGTACTTTTGCATTGGTTTTTAATAACATAGAAGAACGTAAGTAGCATGCTTTTTTCGCGATAACCTGTAGTCCGCGTGGACAAAGTCGCGGGCGGGTAAACTAGTAACGTATAAAACTAAAACTACGAACTACCAACGTAATAAAACTGGCCTTCAACATGCATATAAACTTTCGCGAATTTAATGCATGTTCGATTTCAATTTGATCGAAACGTCTTGGTTATTCATTCTGAATTATTATGATTTGGGAAAAATACCAGTTTTGTCTTTTATTCATGCTTTGTCCAGTCTGGGCCACAGAATAATTATATATATCTGGGTTGTGAGTCAATCTCTGCGTCTGCATAAGTGATGTCACCAATTTAACTTGCTTAGCATGACGCGACACGACACGGGCCCCGGCGGGCACGGTGCTACCCAAGCCAAAATTGACATATTCATTAATGGGGGGTGGGGGTCGGGCGTTAGATAAATTTTTCATTTGTGCTTTTAACTCGTTTTTATTACCTTTTCAATGGATACAGTATAATTAACTTCCTATTCCCTATAGTAGGTAGGTATTTAAACGTAACCTCATTATTTATTATTATTTTTGCTGTAACAGCGTACCTACCTAAATCCAGGAGTTTTTGCAACTACTTCATAAATTATTTACTGACAATAATATTCGACAAAATCTAGAACGAAACAGCAAATTTTGCAAAGGCAGATTCTCAATTGAACAGTATTTTTAAGGTTTCGTTGGTGATGCCCCTGCATGCTTAGCTCAATGTTACAGGTTCGAATCCTGCGGCCAGAGCTGTCCTTTAGCCCTTTAGCACAGAATAAATAATAGTACCTTTAGTTTGATTTGAGAACAGAAGAATATGAATATTTTAAGCGTTCTCTTCATAATTGTTATCAGACTATATTTATTTATCCATTGCTGGATTTAGGCCTCTCCTAATGTACGCCACTAAGCTCTTAAGATATTATAAGAAAACATTCGTTATACGAGGAAAGACCACGGATTTGCTCAATAATCAGGAGCGCAGTGGAGCAGTGGTTGCATTTCGGTGGTATGTAGTACCTACGTTGTTTCAGTGCTTTGTTTTTCTATCCCTACGATATTTCTCATTAATAGTTTATTTACACCATACTTCCCACAAACGACCAACGAAGGAGTTCGTTGTTTGCTCGAAAACAACGTACAAACAAGTTCATCGAAAATAATTTACTAAGTATGTAACAAACACACACAACAATAACAACAAACACAAATGACAATATGTATAAGTATCTGTTTATCTGTTAATCTATCAGTTTATCAATAAGCGTAATTCAACATTGTTGATCTACGCTTATTATTATAAAGAGAAAAGATTTTATTTTTTTGTATGTTTGTTTGCAAAAATTACTAAACCGATATTAAAAATTTGCAAAAATTACTATTCATGTTGCCGTAGAAACCAAACAATAACAAGTCTGTCAAATTCATGAGTAATAATGCAGTTGTCTATGGTCAAAGAGCACCACGATCGTTGCTGCAAAATATTTGAATTACGCCTCGTGGCGTATTTTTATTAGAAGTTACGACGCGTATAAAAAGTTAAAAGTAAGGAAAATGCCAGAGCGCTACTCGTGCGAAGCCGGGGCGAGTCACTTATTTAAGATAAATGTTCTAACTGACACAGGATACTATGAAGTTTTATCAAAAATTGCTATCCGAATGTATGTGTAAAGTAATGTATTAAACTACTTTGAACCTTGTAGCGTAACAAAGTATACTGAACACACATTTTGATTATTCACATGTGCCATGCGGCAATAAAAGTACTTCCCGCGATGACGACAGACAAGGCGACAGCAGAACAACCAATCATAAGCCCTCTATTACTATTATGCCACACTTGTAATTTCTTCAAAATCCTGACTGAAATGACATGAAATATTGAACCAAATCAATACATACTGTCTAATTATGTCTATTTACGAATTTACACGTTTATTTGACTTTACATCGCTGAGTAATCTACAAAAGAAGATGCGATCCTGCATCGCGCAAACGATATTTTCGCATGCGCTCGATTAGTATAGCGAGCTCGGCGCTATACTGTCGGTCCTCCTCTGGGTTTCTTCATCGACTGACCCGCTAGTCGCGGCTCATGATTGGTTCGGTCATGTCGGCCTCGGACGCCATCATATCACTTGAAACTATAACAACTATATTAAGGAACGACCACTCCTGTGGGTTAGTTTGGCGTCCGGGGCGCGGCATTGACCACCAAATCAGGGTTGGATGCGCGACCAGCGGAGGCTCGACGTCGGGCCGCAGCAGCCTGCTTGCCGGCGAGCTCGTCCCCACGTGCGCTCGCCGCCCACTCAGGCTGATGTGCTTGGAAGACGAGGGGTCCCAGAGGAGGCACCCGCTGATACAAACAGCGATACAAAATGTGCCTCATTCAAACCATTGAATTCTAGAAAACCGCACTGATAATAATTATAATTCAGTTGTAGTATCCTAGTTCAAGTAGAATAACAAAAAAATTTTGGTAATGAAGTGTTATTTTATCATACAAAATATATTTCCATGTCAACAAGATATAAGTAGTTTTTAATCCTCTTTAAAAGTGCGCAGCAATTATCTTTGCCGCGCACTTTTCCAAACGACTGGACCGATTTAGCTCTGGTTTTTTTATGTTTGAAAGCTGAGGTAAACGTGATGGGGGTGAGAAGGGGGTGGGGGTGGTTGGGGAATTATGTACATTTTTAATTTGTGCTTGTAAATAAATATATGAGCTGTAAAGTATAAAGCGCCGTTTATTTCTTTTTCTCATAGGGGGGAGGGAAGGGGGGGGGGTGAAAGTGTATCACTTGGGCGCAAAATTATTATTTTTGTACTTAAAATAATCAAAATTATTAGGTTTTTTTTTAAGTACCTACCCTAGACCATTTTTTTTTATCTCCTTTGCACAGACTTTTTGTTACTTACTTTTTTATTATAAGTACTTACCTATTTAAAAAGATAGATGCCCGGACAGTTTCAAACATGCCCAATATGAAATGAAATGAATTGAAAATTCCCAATGTGTTCTGCTCTGGAGGGAATATAACGACCTCAACAAAATTCGCTTAGAACCATAGATAAATAGACAAATTTTGAACTCACCTTTTATTCGATGTATGGATGATCTTGACCCAATGTCAGGCGCGAATGGATTACCTTGTGGATAGAGCGCTTTAGTAAAGTTACTCCTCTTCTGTAAAGTTGTAAAAATTGGAAAGTTGTGCACGCTGTTATATGCGCACCGAAATTGTCACTCAAATCAGCATAGGCCATAGCATATTGTAGTATAAATGTTTAAATATGTGTGATGTTAATTATTTAACATCACACATATTTAAACATTTCGAAGGTTGAAGCATCGATATGAAGAAGAATTTCCTATTTATATAAATAAATAGGAAATCCTTCTTCATATCGATGTTTCAACCTTCGAGCCTTGAGATAATCTGTTTGGGTTAAAACCGTAGATGGAAGATCAATTACCGATTGCTATTTCAAATGTTCTCATACGTACCAAATAGTTTTATCTCGTAATGATAACTTTACGAGATACTTTTTCTACATTGTAAAAATACGGTACATACTTATAATGTACCTACTCTAGCAAAAGGAAAAAGTAACTTTTACTAGGGTTGAAACCAGGGTTTAAAACAAGTTTTTAGGAGACATGATTGACGCATCTGTTAATTTGTTTTCATACATTTATGCCCCCACCCGCTGCCGTGATATGACTTGGTGCAGACCAATGTCACAGTGCTCAATAGCAACTAAACAAAAAAATAAAAATTATTTTATTCACGAGGCTGGCATCGCTATCGCTTGGCCACACTTCCGGCAGAAATGACGTCACCTGCAATGACTCCCTGAAAATGGTCCGTATGGGTTAAACGAGAGAGTACATAGTTACTAACTACCTTTAAGTACAATGTAACACTGCTTAGAGTCTAAGAATAGATAGATAGTAGGGCATGCAAACCGCATACCCGATTAACCGGAAAACCCGAATAACCGACTGATTTGAAACTCGGATTTTTAAGATTGAAAACCCGGGTTTTTCGGGTTTTTCGAGTTTTTTTCATTCTTGATGGTTTATGTAAAATACTACCACCAGAACATTAATAAAGAATCAAACTTCTCAAAAACTTACTGTTTCCCTATTTCTACTCTATTGACCGAATAAATTGGACAGGCTGACAAAAATTTATAGTCATTATTAGGTATTAGGGAGTAATATATTGTTACTTGTTAGGCTTTGGTCTGACGTTGAATTAGTGAGGCACTGCGAGCAAGCGCTACGAGACTACGGGAGTCATCACCCTAGTTAGTTTTTACAATTTTTACTGTCAAAGTAAAAACTTGACTAGGGTCACAAAATATTAAATAAAATAGTAGAAATGGTGGAGATTTATAACAACGGTCCCTTTACAACTTGACAAAGGACCTTAATAAAAAAATTGCACCATTTCTACTTTGATTTGATTAGGAATATCTTAGTCTATTTTTTTTTAAAGATTGTCCTTGATAAAGTATTAATTTTTAGTTAATGTTACTGTATAAACAATAAATAAGACTTATTTTATGTGATTTACGATACGATACGAAAAACTCTACTGTAACTACTGGTTAGAAAACACACACAACACGAAATAAAATGTTTTAAACAAACGAAATAAATTATTATTTGAAAACATTTTATTTCGTTCATTTTGTATTTAAATGCTACTTCATAGTTAATTAGTGTGTGTGTGTGTGTGTGTGTGTGTGTGTGTGTGTATGAAATGTAACTTCTCTTTAGCTAAATGTGTTATCTATGAAAGGGGAAGAAATTTGTTTTTTATCATCGTCATCATCACGTCGTCCTTCAGAAGTCCACTGCTGAACATAGGCCTCCCCCAAAGAGCGCCATGACGAGCAATCTTGGGCCACCTTCATCAACAACTTCCTGCGATGGGTACAATGTCGTCGGTCCATTATGTGGGGGGTCTCCCTACATTTCAATTGCTTGTTCGTGGTTGCCATTCGAGAACATTTATTCCCCACTGGTTGTCGATTCTGCGAACTATATGGCCTGCACATTGCCACTTTAACTTGCAAACTCTGAGAGCTATGTCAATAACCTAAGGTTCTTCTACGGATTTCCTCATTTCGGATTCTGTCACGTAGTGAAACACCAAGCATAGCTCTTCATTGCACGGTGTGCGACTTTGAGCTAATGTATGAGAGCAATAGTTAGCGACCATGTCTCAGTGCCGTATGTCATCACTGGCAACACGCACTGATTATAAACTTTCATATTGAGGCTCTGCGGTATCTGCGACAAGAAGATAAGGCGCAATTTCCCAAACGCTGCCCATCCGAGTTGGATTCGTCGGTTAACCTCTTTGTCGAAGTTGGATCTTCACAGTTGGATCGCCTGACCCAAGTAGACATAGTGATCAACAACTTCGATAATATCGTTCCCAACATAAACCGGCATGGGTGCGACATGGGCTTTTGACATGATGACATTTGATTTACCACATTCATTGTACCCATGTTCATTTTAAGACCCACCTGTTGGAAAACAATGTTGAGGTCACTGAGCATTGTGCTTAGGTCTTCCAGAGTTTCTGCCATGATAACTATATCATAGGCAAATCCAAGGTGAGTGATGCATTCGCCATTGATGTTAATACCATATCCGTTCCAGTTTGGAAGCTTGAATATATCTTCCAGTGAAGAGGTGAATAGTTTCGGAGAAATAACTTCTCCCTGTCTCACCCCTTTTTGCAATTCGATAGAATTCGTACTCCGATCTTGAAGACGGACAGCCATATTGGCTTTGGTGTACAAATACTTCAACACTTCGATGTATAGGTATTCCATCTAGCACCGCTGTAATGACTGTAGCACTGCCCAAGTCTCGACTGAATCAAAGGCTTTCTCGTAGTCCACAAAAGCTAGACATAGTGGCCGATTATACTCTTTGGTATTTTGTATAATCTGCCCGAGCGTATGGATGTGGTCTACGGTGCTGAAGCCTTTCCGGAATCCAGCTTGTTCGGGAAGCTGAAAGTCGTCAAACCTACGAGCGAGACGGTTTGTGACTATTTTCAAAAACAGCTTAAAGACGTGGCTCAGCAGCGAAATGGGCCTATAATTCTACAAGAGAGTGTTATCACCTTTCTTAAAGAACAACACCACTACGCTCCTGTGCCACGCCTCTGACGTAGTTCCCTCGAGGATGACTGAGTTAAACAGCTTCTGAAGGATTTTAAGTACTGGTGTTCCACCCGCTTTTAGTAGTTCTGTCGTTATTCCATCCTCCCCTGGTGCCTTGTTGCTCTTAAGCTGTTTGAGAGCCATTCTGATCTTGTATAGGCCGCCGGGATATCTTCGGTATAATGTCGGGTCAAACGAGCTCTTGCATCGCTAGCCGTGCTAGATGGACTACGCGATGAGGTGTAGTATAGTAATCAACAGCTTCGACAATACCGTTCCCAAAATAAACCGGCATGGGTGCGATATGGGCATTTGAACTGATGTTCAACTTATCCTTGTTCATTTTACTCGTAAGACCCACCTGTTGGGAAACAATATTGAGGTCACTGAGTATTGTGCTTAGGTATTCCAGGGTTCCTGCCATGATGACTATATCATCAGCAAATCAAAGGTGCATGCAATGCATTTGCCATTGAAGTTAACACCATATGTGTTCCAGTTCAGAAGCTTGAATATATATCTTCCAATGCAGCAGGCTGATTCCATAAGGAGTGCAGTTGAGTGATTGCCACCGAGCACCCATTGCGGGTGCGCTTGAAGGTCGTGAAGGTTTTGGAATTAACTAAACAGTTAACGCGCACCCGTCAAGCACCCGCAATCAACACTAATACCGGGAAACCGGTAACTATGCGGCAGAATTGAGCTAAACCTAGCCTACAAATACTTCTAGCAGAAAAATAACTTTTCAAATTTTGCCGGATTTTATGTTCTAGTGATTATCTGTGGGTGGCGCGCCAGCCAATCAATGGCGGCAATCGCCCTCCAACAATCATCGTCTGAATTAATTTTCTGTTTTTTCTCTCTCGCTTGTAATCTATCTAAAATGTTGTTCCCGTGTAGATATTAAGTATAATAAAATTAAAAGTTAATTAGCATCGTAAGTTTTGAAGTGATCTAATAATAGGCCAATAACCTTGTTGTAGATTAGTCTCTGAAAGAAAATCTAAACATTGCTATTATTTCTCAGCAATAATGTACCTACTTACCTACTTCAAATAATTATTACGACTGCCTATTTAAAAATACCATGTTCCTATAGGTATAGTGACTATAGTGCGTCTCAGGTAAAGCTAAACTTCAACTGAAAATAATCTTTGCCGTCGAGTAAAAATGCTGTGAATGAAAACATGTCATTCCTTGTACACTACTTTTGTGCAAAACAATTAAATAAATAAATAATTAAAACGCCAAAAAACGAAGAAAGAAATATATTTGCGATTTAGAAATGTATTTCTAGATGAAATCTATTGCTTTGTACCTATATAGAAGTGTATCTATCTAATTGTATCTATCTAAGTCTTATGTATCGTTGTAGATTCCCAAATCTTAAGTCTTGGAGAGAAATGGGAGCTCGATAGTTAATAATTATAGCCTAGGCTTGTTATACAAGTCCCTAACTATATTAAATGTTGAATCTACTTGATTATGCTAATAATATGATACATTTGTTTCAGGTGGATGCACACAGAACTGCAGTTCATAAGAATGTATAGATCTCTACTTTCCCAGCTCATAGGATAGTGTAAATTCCAATTTATGTGAAAATTATAACATTATTACATGATATTTAATACTTACACTTGATTTCGTTTTTCTTATACTTGCATTGACCCCTCGTTGTTAGTAGAACTTCACATAATTAGGCTTTGTAAGAAAACTACTAGATTTTAAAACCAGTAGGTATTTTTCTATTTTAGGGTTAAAATCCTACTTTAGCTATGAAATAGTTGGGCAGGTTCTATGAAATACCACATACATACATACATGTCATTAAACCTACCTTTCATAAAAACAACACAATTTCATGGCACGATAAAACATGAAACAAAGTGTACATGAAACTAGGTAGGTGTTAGAACTATAAGTTTCATAGTAACTAGGCATTATCAATGATCGTCACTAACCAAACACTGCTAGATAGTAAATGCAATGAGCGCACCGGGTGCTCTTCGGTTGACGAAAACTCATTGCTACTGATTCTTTGTGAATTCCGATTTTGAATTACCGGTTTTGTATTTCCTAGTAAAATATTGTTTCAGTGCGGTTGAGTTAAAGTGAAGTGCGGATCGCCTTGACGACGTCATTTGACATGCACACTGAGCTTAGTGAATTCGAAACGAGTGATCGGTGGCAATGAATGGTCCAAGTGGCATTAACCGAACCGCACTTTAACTTTACGGAATCAGGCCCCAGAGGTGAACAGTTCGGAGAAATAACTTCTCCCTGTCTCACCCCTTTTCGCAATTCGATAGAATTCGTGCTCTGATTTTGGAGACGGACAGTCAGTTTTTTATTATTACTAGTACCAAATGTTAATTTGACTATTAATACTCGTAGTACATATACCAAATGTTGATTGATCTCTTGGTAAAGCTCAAAAAGAAGAACACGAAAGTATTTTTTTTATTTTTTATTACCGACTAGGCAATCGTTTGACCACGATCTCTCCTAATGGAAAGCGATAATGTGGTCGAAGGTGTAGGACGCTTGCCTAGTAGATACCTAAACACGAACACGAAAGTAAACACATTTTAATTACATTTCAGCCTTTTCTTTACTTACACACACTAATAATAGTACTTTCAAGGCCCAAATAAAGAAAAACTCGAAAAACCCGTAAAACTCGAAAAAAAACGGGTTTTAAAATTGAAAACTCGAAAAACGCGGGTTTATTAAACTACCCGAGTTTTGCATGCCCTAATAGATAGATATATAACTCTTTATTGCACTAATATAAACAGAGTTTGTTCAATATTCGCTGAGAACAGTTGTGTCGCTCGTGACCGCGTGATCTAGTGTAAAGTGCAATTCAACATAAAAGTGCGTCGCGCGATGACCCAGTTATTGCGCAATGCTTGCGCTGAAGGCGAATTATATTGGTAAGGCGAAGTTCACACTCGCCTTAATATTGTAAGAAGATTGGGGAAAAAATGGGTTCCCCGAAGCAAATCAAAATAGATATAACAACAGAAAATGAACGTCTGTTGTATGATACTATATGCGAAGAACGAGCCGAGCATGAAAAATTGCAAGGCCTAGTTAAGGACTTAAAAAGACAAATAGAGATTCTTCAGCAACAGCTGAAATGTCTTGCGGAGACTAAAACATCGGAGCCTGTAGCTGCAACAATAGAGATTTCTCCCCCACACGCTCAATATAGCACGGACGAAGAAGATCTAGCTTGAGAAACTGAGTGGATTCGAACAAAAACAAGAAAGAAAAGAAAAATGAACAGCTCACCCACTCTAGACAAAACAAGCAATGACGAACAAATCATTAAAGATAAAATTTAAAAAAAACCTTTGCCGCCACCCATTATAGTGGATGGCATCAAGGTTTCTTTGACTTTTCGACAGAGAATCAGACAGTGGACACGTTCACTATGAAAATGATGAACGGTGATACTGTCAAAGTGAATGCCGCAAATGATGACTCTTACAGAGCAATAACTAAAGCACTCACTCACACTAATTTTCTCTGGCACTCGTAAGAAAACAAGCAAGATAGACCTATAAGAGTCATGGTAAAAAAATTGCACTCTACTTGCAAACCTCAGAGAATCATAGAAAACCTTAAGAATAAAGGATATAAAATTATAGAAGCAGTTAACAGTTAACTAAACAGCCACTCAATATGTTCATGCTGACCTTTGAAAATGATGAGGAAATAAATAAAGTCTACAGTATTTCAGCTGTATTGGGGTACAAAGTAGAAATTCAGCCAATAAAAACCACAAAATTGGTCCCACAGTGTAAAAAATGCCAGGCTTATGGACATACGCAAAAGTACTGCTCCAAAGAACTTAGATGCGTAAAATGCACGGGTAAACATCATACTAAGGACTGTAAAAAGCCAAGAGACGAGAAACCAAAATGCGTTCACTGTGGAGCTCCACATCCAGCTAACTATATGGGATGTGCGATAGCCAAAGAAATCCAGCAAATACGTAATAAAAAAATCGAACCCAAAAATAGTAGTACCGCAACAAAACGTACCCACTGTAAGACAAGGTGGCTATAGCCAAAATTAAACAAACATTAGCAAAACTACAGATAAGAACATCTCGTTTGCCCAAGCTGCCGCTAAGGGCACATCACGGGTGCCTCTGCCTGATAAGATTGTTTTAAGTGACAATAAGCTAGATGATATCTTGAAGTTCATGGCATCTTCGACGAAAGATTGAAGAAAATTGAAAATAGCACTAAATCGGCTACTTTCAAGACGGAAAAATGAATCACACACTTAAAATTATGACATGGAACTCGAATGGACTACAAAAACATCAAAATGAATTACAGGTAGTCCTAGATATAGAAAACGTGGGCGTGTGTCTAATATCCGAAACGCACTTCACGAAACAATTTTATGTAATGTTTAATGGATACAAAATTTATCATGCACTACACCCAGATATTACTGCAAGAGGTGGTAGCGCCGTCATTGTAGAAGAAAACCTTGAACGAGGAAACTAAATACGAAGAGAAAGAAATTCAAGCTGTGGCGATATGTCTCAAAACCAAGAGATATCCTATAACAATCTCAGCCATCTACTGTCCACCTCGGTATGCGATAAAAAAAGAACAGTATCTCAGCTTTATAGAGCGCCTTGGTAATAGATTTGTCTTAGGAGGTGACTTCAATGCTAAGAACACGTATTGGGGCTCAAGATTAATCACTACTAAAGGCAAAGAGTTATACAATGCTATAAAAGAGTTAAAATGTGATGTTTCGTCTACTGGAAAGCTCACTTACTGGCCAACTGATCCAAATAAAATTCCTGACCTTTTAGACTTTTCATAACGAAAAATATATCATCTAGTTATTTAAAAATAAAACAAAGCTATGATATGAATTCAGATAACTCTGCAATACATTTATTAATAAGCATGAACATCTTATGTAAGGAAAAAACTCTGACCCTAGTTAATAAGTCTACAGATTGGGAAAGCTTCAAGACAGACCTAGATTTTTGTATAGATCTCAAGGTCCCACTCAAAACACCAGAACATTTGAACATAGAAATAAAAAAGTTCGTTGAGAACATGCAACAAATAGCTTGGAAAAATACACCAAACGCATATAAGAAGGCCAAAAGAAACACGTACCCCATAAGGATCATAGAACTTATAAAAGAAAAGAGAAAGCAAAGGAAAATATGGCATCAATCCAGATGTCCTGAAGACAAAAGAAAGCTTAATAATTTAACAAAAAAGGTTAACAGACTAATCCAGGATTTCAACGATGACTCCACTAATAAGTATCTTGAAAAGCTAACTAGTGACCGCAGTACAGATTGCTCCTTATGAAAAGCTACAAAGAACTTAAAGTGGCCACGTACCACTTATTAAAGATGAACATGGAAAATGGGCAGTTATCAATGAGCAAAAGGCTAAATGGTTTGCAGAGCACTTAGAAACCATCTTTCAACTAAATGAGGGTAAAGCAAATGAAGCTCTAACTTTGGAAGATACTATGCCACACAAAGATGAAAGTGATATCAAACTAGTTACACCTAGAGAAATTGTAAGAGAAATTAAACTAAGTATAAGCCCACGACAATGTCCTGGGTATGATTTAATATCAGGAGAAATACTTCGTAAACTTCCAAGAAAGGCTATAGTGAAGTTAACCCTTATTAATGCCACTCTAAGGTTGAAGTATTTACCAGACATATGGAAAGTTGCGGAAGTAATCATGATATTAAAACCTGGGAAGCCGCCTCATGAAACCACATCATACAGGCCAATCTCTTTGCTCCCCATAATGTCAAAGCTTTTTGAAAAGTTGTTTCTCAAATGGCTGAAACTAATCATAGATAGCAAAAATTTAATACCAGAGCATCAGTTTGGTTTTCGAGAAAAACACTCGACTATAGATCAAGTGCACAGATTAACAAACATTATAGAAAAAACTCTTGAAGGTAAAAAAGTGTGCACTACAGTATTTCTAGATGTGGCGCAAGCTTTTGATAAAGTGTGGCATTAAGGGCTTATACATAAACTGAGAAATATGCTACCAAAACATTTTGCGGATATCTTAGAATCGTATATATCAAATAGAGTATTTAGAGTTAGACAAGAAGATGCCTTCTCAGAACTTAAGGAAATAAAAGCTGGAGTACCTCAAGGAAGTGTTTTAGGTCCAGTCCTGTACATGCTTTACACTTGTGATATTCCTGAGCTAGAAAATAACACCATCGGGACCTTTGCTGATGCTGCTATAATGGCAGTAGGAAGTACCCATCAAAAAGCAGCAGAAAAGGTCCAAACAGCGGTAATTCGAGTCTACGACTGGACTAAACAATGGAAGATGAAATTAAACGAATCCAAATCAATTCACATTGACTTCAGCAACAAGAAACAGGAATATTCTCCAGTTTTTATAAATAATTAACAGATTTCATACGAGAATACAGCCAAGTATCTCGGCATGACGCTTGATGCGAAGCTCCGCTGAAAAACGCACGTCAAGAAGAAAAGAGAAGAGTTAGAAACTGCGATTCAAAAGAATGTATTGGCTGCTTGGAAGACACTCCACGCTGTCAACACACAATAAACTATTATTATACAAGCAAGTCCTAAAGCCAGTCTGGACTTATGGTATACAGCTGTGGGGCTGCACCAAACAGAGCAATACATTAATTATTCAACGCTTCCAGAACAAGGTACTAAGGGAAATAGTGAATGCACCTTGGTACATAAGAAACAACGATCTCCATCGGGACCTCAAAATAGAGTTCATTGACAAAGTAATTAAAAAGTATGCAGAAGCTCACGACCATAGACTTCATCAACATGTGAACATTGAGACAATCCAGCTCCTGGATCACACTGACATAGTTAGAAGACTTAAAAGGACAAAACCGTTTGAGTTAGTGTAGTGTATATTATTATATTAGTATAGTGTAGTGTGTAACAAGTGCTACTTATAAAGTAAACATTAAAAGTGTGACTTCACCTTAATAGAGACTATAAGAAAAGTGTTAATGGGCACATTCTTAGTATACTCAGTGTAAAAGTTTAAGTTATATTCAAATTACTTAGTCAAATCACACCCTAGTTTTATTACAATCTAGCCATAGATTGTAATAAAACTAGGGTGTGTAAGTCTTACGTTCCCTAAGAATAAGGGAAAAAAAACTAACATAAACACTTACAAATTAAAATAAACTTAAAAAATAGTACGATTGCCACCAATCATAAGCAGCAGCGATCTCTTCCAGGCAACCGTAGGCTATATTGTAAAACATGACTATATAATAGAGGTAGTTGTCGGTGTGCAACGTTTGAGTACTCGTATAATAAAAAAAATAAGATAACTCACAAATTAAATATCAATGAATTTGATCAAAATATAAATAGCAAGATAATACTATAATCTATACTTATAATAAAACTGTAACGGTTCGAATTCAGTACATTGAAGATATTTTGTTTTATTTTTTTGGAGGGTACTCTATATTTGATACTGAAGCCAAAAATGTTTTTTTATCATTTTTGTCTGTCGGTCTGTCTGTCTGTCTGTCTGCCTGTCTGTCTGTCTGTCTGTATCTTGGCTAGGCGTCACGCCGAAACTACTGAATGAATTCAAATGAAACTTGGAATTATTTGAGTTCATCCCGAAAAATAAAAGGGTTCCCGCAGGATAGGGAATGAAAGTTATTTAAAAAAACACCACTCTGAAACTACTGGACAGATTTTGATGCGATTTGGCACAGTTATAGTTTATATGATGAGTTAAAATTTAGAATACTGTTTATCCCGAAAAAATAAAGGGTTCCTGCAGGATACGGGTCCAAAGATAACTTTGGACCCGTATCCTGCAGGAACCCTTTATTTTTTCGGGATGAACTCAAATAATTCCAAGTTTCATTTGAATTCATTCAGTAGTTTCGGCGTGACGCCTAGCCAAGATACAGACAGACAGATAATAAAGATAACTTTGGACCCGTATCCTGCAGGAACCCTTTATTTTTTCGGGATAAACAGTATTCTAAATTTTCAGAGAAAAAATATTATTACTTCATGCTTAACATAAGTTAAGCATGAAGTAATAAATTTTTTTCGTAGTGTACTCTATATTCGATTCTGAAGCTGACACATTTTTTTTTATTTTTGTTTATCTGTCTGACTGTCCGTCTGCATGTTTGTCTCTTGACCGCGCATCACGCCAAAACTACTGAATGTATTCACATGAAACTTGGTATGATTTGAGTTCATACTATGAGGTATGGCATTGTATACGTTTCATCCTAAAAATTAAAGGGTTCCCGCAGGATATTGGTTTATAATTTATTTAAAAGTACACGTATCACGCTGAAACTCCTGGGCGGATTTTGATGCAACTTGGTACAGTCATGGTATATATGATGGGTTAAAATTGAGGATAATTTTAGTCCCGAAAAAAATATTGGATTCCTGCTGGACAGGGGTCTAAAGTTATGTTAATTTAGAAGTAATAAATATATTTTTTGGAGGTTACTCTGTATTGTATACGGATACTGAAGCCAAAACTTTTATTTTCTTTTTTCTGTCTGTCTGTCTATCTGTATCTTGACCACGTATCACGCCAAAACTACTGAATGTATTTACATGAAACTAGGTATGATTTGAGTTCATACTGCGAAATAGGACATTGAATACTTTTCATCCTGAATAATGAAAGGGTTTCCGCAGGATATTGGTTTAAAATTTAATTAAAAGAACGCGTATCACGCTGAAACTACTGGTCGGAGTATGATGTTGACACATACATAGTTTACATGATAGGTTAAAATGAGGATAATTTTTATCCCGAAAAATAAAGGATTCCTGCGGGATAGGGGTCCAAAGTAATAATAATAATAATAAGTCCAAAATAAATAATTCTGAAGTAATAAATAATATTTTTAGTGGGTACTACTCTATATTCAATACTGAAGCCAAACTACTCTACTCCAGGCCTTACGGTCGCTTCGCTCACTGCAGGACGTTTGCTTACGCTCACTCCTGGGAGTAGAATTCCCAAAATTATCGCTGTGCGTTCAATCGACCTATGATAATGTTTTGGATATGAAATATCTAGTTGAACTTGAATTTAGTCAAATAACTCTAACATGTTGTTCGTTAAACAACCTTGTACTTTGAATTTAAACCAAATCTGTACATCAATTACTACTGGAAAGACTCACAGACATAGTAAGCTTCTTCCTAATTCTATTCGCTGCATTGTCTGTGGCCCCTCAAACTGCGGCAAAACCAATTTATTGATTGGTCTTCTTTTACATGAAAACGGATTAAAATTCTTAAACGTGTACATATTCTCAAAAACTTTAATTCAACCGATTTATATATTCTTAGACAATGTTATCAAATTGGTACCTGCGATTAATTACTATAAATTTAAAGAAAATGATGAAGTGTTGAGTCCAATAGACGCAAAGACAGACTCAGTGATAATATTTGGTGACGTGGCTTGTAAAAAACAGAATAATATACGTGATTATTTTGCTACAGGGCGACACAAACAAATTGATTGTTTTTACTTAAATCAAACATATAGTAAAATACCGAAACAACTTATTAGAGACAACGCAAATGTTATTGTTCTTTTTAAGCAAGATGAAATTAACCTTAGACATGCTTATGATAAACATGTTAATACAGATATGTCATGGAATCAGTTTCGTGAGATGTGCAAAGAAATTTGGAGTGTCCCATATAATTATTTAATAATTAATAAAGATTGTGAAAAAAACAAAGGAGGTTACAGAAAAAACTTTGACATGTTATTATCGATTAGCTGGTAGTGTATATATAAATGCATTATATATTAATATAAACTTCATTCAACAGTCCGACATTGGAAGATATAGGTCTTATTACAGTCATTATGGAAAATTTAGAAAAGACGTTAAAACAACAAATTGTGAAATCTGCAGATGTTGTTAAAAGAAAGGTAAAGTTAATGCGAAGTTTAAAATCAGATGCTGAGATGGCAATCGAATCTGCATTAAAACTAATAACAGATCCTCTTAATAAAATGGTTACAAAAAGTGTTTCATTAAATGATGATCAAGAAATGCCTATTCAATTAAAAAAAGTTAATTACAATGAGGTAGATGATGAATTAAATAATCATTTTATATACACTGCCAAAGATAGTATATCAGATGCAAGTGTTATTGATAAATTAACTGAAGATGAATCTAAGGGTGAAGATGAAAGTAAAACTCTTGATAAGAGTGGTTCATCCTTTCAATCTTTCGAACCGGATGATATTTCATGGACTTTATCAGAGGATGTATTTCAAGACGTTCCTTTTGGTGTTAGATTAGAACAAGAAAATTAAAAATGGGATCATTACATGTGTCTATAAATGAAAATGAAATTTAGTATAGGAGGACAATTGTATGCTAAGACATCTGGGCTTAATGAGTTACTATTTAAAAAAAAAACTATAATAACTGAAGATGATAAGCGCAACTATAAACAAATGTTGTTAGATACAAATGTACATCGTCGTGATCATGATCCAAAACAACCAATCAAAACGAATAAAGGCGTAAAATACTTAAATATTATAAAACCACTTTTTAAACTGGGTAAAGAAATTACAATAAGTACTGAAAGTCATGTACAAGGATCAGGATTGCCAGTCTTAAAAAAGGTAAAACCGAACGTGGACTATATTTACTGGGACGACCCCAATGAATTGGTTGAGAGATTAAAGCTATTGATCGCATCTCGTGATGCTGGAAATACTAGTTTAAATAATGAAATTATATCAATAATTGAAGAACTTCACGAATACGGTATAATTAGTTAGATATAAACTATATTGTATCGATAGAATACTCAGTTTAATGTTGAAAGTCCATCAATCAATACCTTTGCTGCTATGAATATAGATAAGTTTGGCCATCACATTCATAAACGCTTACGTTTACTGGATGAGTTTAATAAATCTCAAACAGAATTTAATGAGCAGCTCATTAAAAAAAGTTGCTACACCAAGCAAGAAATAGATAAAAAATTGAAAGAAATACAGAGTCAAATTGAAGCGTATATAAGTCAACACCAAAGTGAAATTAAACATCCAATAAATCATATTAATTAACCGCTCACTAAAAAATGACAAAAGAAGAAATCGTTAATGAAATTCATAAGCGAGCACGTAGAAATTTTACTCGTCGCTGTGTTGTAATAAAAGATATCGATGAATTGTGGCAAGCTGATTTAATCGATATAAAAAACTTAAGCCAGTTTAATTCAGGTCATAAGTATATTCTAGTTATAATTTATGCTTTTTCTAAATTTGGATGGTCAGTTCCCGTTAAAAGTAAATCTATGTGTGAAATAGCGAATGCTTTCGAAAATGTTATAAAAAGACGATCACCTATAAATTTGCAAACAGATTTAGGAACAGAATTTTATAACATTGCTTTTAAAAAAATATTGAGAGAATATAATATTAATCATTACTCTACTTTTTCTACTAAAAAAAGCATCTATAGTAGAACGGTTCATTAGAACAATAAACAACAAACTTTATAAGTATTTTGATTTAGTTGGAAATTATGTATGGAATGGAAAGCCCTTACAAAAAATTATTAGTAAATATAATAACACTTTGCATCGAACAATTAAATTGAAACCAAAAGACGTTAATCCATCGAACAAAAGTATTGTATTAAATAATATCATAAAATCACAAAAACGTGTTTTAAAAAAAGAAGGGCATTTTCTAGTGGGAGACCAAGTTCGCATCAGTAAGTATAAGGAATGTTTTCAAAAGGGTTATACACCGAATTGGTTAACTGAGCTGTTTACAGTAGTAAAAGTAAATAACACAATCCCTGTAACGTATAATTTAGAAGATCAATACAAACAAATGATATTAGGTTCGTTTTATGAACAAGAACTTCAAAAAAACTAAACATCCTGATATGTATTTGGTTGAAAAAGTGTTGAAAAGAAAAGGTAACAAGTTGTTTGTTAAATGGTTGGGTTTTAGGGAAAATGAAAATTCATGGATTAATAAAAATGAAATGTAAATGTAATGAATGTAATCTATAAAAAGTTATGGCACATAAAATATAATCATTGTCATATAACCGATGGAAGGAGGTAGACTCATTAATAAAGTAATAAATAATTTACCGTTTGAGTTACATTTACCTGGTTATAATTATTGTGGACCTGGTACAAGATTACGAGAACGATTATTACGTGGTGACCAAGGAGTAATAAATTGGACGAAGCTTGTAAACAACACGACATTGCTTACTCGAATAATTCTAGTTTAGAAGATCGTCATAAAGCAGACGCTGAACTCTCTAACATGGCTAAAAGACGTCTTAGATCAAAAGACGCTAGTACTAGAGAAAAACTTGTCTCCTGGGTAGTGAGAAAAGCTATGAAAACAAAATTAAAATTGGGTGCCGGTGTTAAAAAATTTAATACTATAATTTCTCGTATACGTGCAAAATTGAAAAAAAATAAAACCTAAAAGTAATATATCTGCTATTAAAATTGCTTATGCTATAGCAAAAAAAATATTCATCAAAAATAAAGTTCTCATGCCGCGTGTAATACCTATACCTAAAACTGGAGGAATATTACCTTTGATGCCAATATTTGATGGGCTATCAGCATTGGGTGCTTTGGTGGGTGGTGCTGCGGGTGTTACGAAAGCTATTAATGATTATAAATCAGCAAAACAAAATTTTCATGAATCTGAACGCCATAACCAAGCAATGGAAGCTAAAGCACTGGGAAAAGGATGTTATTTAAAACCATACAAAAAGGGTAGTGGTTTGTTTTTGAGATCTCCAAAAAACTAAATAAGAGGTTACCCAACCGTGCTCTAACCGATTTAGATATTATAAAGCATGCTAGTAATATATCTTATTTTAGAGGTGTTTATATGCGAAATAAGTTACCAAAAAAAAACAAACGTATTGAATGTGGCATTATTAAATTGGATGATTACCAAAATCCTGGAACACATTGGGTAGCCTACGTGAAAAATAATGATTATTGCGAATATTTTTGATAGATTTGGTGATTTAACACCACCATTAGATTTAATCAAGTACCTAAACAATCATGAAGTATTTTATAATTATGTAAAGTATCAAAGTTATGATGCAATAAATTGTGGTCATTTATGTATTAAATATTTAAAAAACGATTGGAAATCTGATTTAAGATAATGAAATGTTGATTTACTATCAGTATCACTATGTCTCTTACACTATCTATATCAACCTCTACTTAACTTATCAACAACGAACTATTCACCAGCTTTAGAACTCAATGGAGAATATGAATGTGGTCTGCTGTACTTTTCAACATTTAATTCTATACCTAATATAGATAGTACCAATAACAAGTTATATTTCGGTAAAAATTAAGTCATTCAAATCCCAGAAGGATCCTATGAACTTAGTGACTTAAGTGATTATTTAGAACAACATATGAATGGGTGTTCTTTAAAGTTAATATGTAATAATATTTTAGTATTCATAATGTAGGTACATTCACATTCTTAAAATTATATTAAACATAACTTATCCAGTTTTAAAACCTAGTATTGATACAGCTTTTGTAGCTACTTGATTTTTAGCAATCAAACGTTTATCATCATCGCTAGATAAAGCAATTTTATTAGTACTTCTTGTATATATTTCATGTTTTATTGACTTAAATAAAACATTGACTTTTCGTACAACGTTACCAGTGTATAAAGTATTCTCATAGTCAGACATTTTGAAATCACGAACAACACAACTCTTTACTCCGTTAGCTTTTTTTAAAGTTTTCTGCATAGTTTTAACACAATACAGTTCTGCTCGCAGACCTACAAATTCTGTTATTAAATTACCATTCATTTCGTCTTTAAAAAGACCAGGTACATTTTATTTTTTAGTGGTAAGTTGAACATATTTTCACTATCAAAATTACTCGTGTCAAAGTAATCTAAAAATATTTCTTTAATGTCTTTATAAAAATCTTTGGTTTCTATATGATATATAAAACTATAAGTATATTAAACATAATGTATATAACTGTAAGCGGTTATCGTAATGAGGTTGCATAACTGAGTAGTGAAAGTCATACATGTGACTTTTAGATAATTCCAAAACTGTAAACCCTATGTAAATAGGTTTATCTAAAACCACACAATCAGGTTTCAACTGAATAGCAACTAAATTTTCAGTAAAAACTGATAAACTGTGAAAATTAGGATTAGCAATTAGCTTGCAAGCACTCAGTTTCTTTTTTGTACATTTTGTTCATCATCCCACTCTTTGACTAACTTCACATTTACTCTTTTTTCGTTGTTTTCTAACGTTTTACCGAAAATACTGTAGTTGAGTAATTTAAAAAAAAACTTGCTCAAAACTAGACGTTGCTTTTTGACGCAAAGTCGTGTTAAGATCGATATATTTTGTGAAAAATGGTCTTTGTCTGAAAGCAATTACACGGTGTATTTTTTTTTAAACCAAACCATGTTTTATACAAGTTTTTAATTGAACGTAATGTATGACGTAAAAGTATTTATCATGTAAGTTGGGTACGAGTTTTGGATGCTTTCCTCCAGGAGGAACGCATCCAAAACTCGTAATTTGAAAGAATCCACAAAACGAAGTTGAACGAATTCATCGTATCCAACTGGAACAAATTTTGTAAAACAAATATAGTTTTCTTTTGTTTTCGGTACAATTTTAATAGGCGCTGGTGCTTCTCCTAATTGTTTTATAAACAAATGACTATCATATCCAGACAAGTTATGAAAGAAAATTGGTATGAACTTTGGTAGTTTATATTGCAAATTGCACTGCATATGTGCCGCGGAACGATACAACCCGGTAATTCCACAGTGGTCCCGGACTCTGTTACCATAAAGGAAATGTCCACATATATAACAGTTAGTTGCATTTCTAAAGTCTCTTTCGTTTTCTTCTGTTAATATGATCGGCGTCTTTTTATTTAGTACTTTATGTATCTGTAATGAATCGTGATAAATTGATTCTATAAATTTACTAACACAATCAGGACCTCGATACGAAACATATCGATTATAAGTTTCATCAACAGAACAAAATATATGATAACCAAACGCCGCGGGTACCTGTTTTTGTAACGTAGTTGTTGAATTAGATACTTTCGTTTCATCTTCATGTTTTACTAACAATGACTCGAAATCAACATATATAACAAAAGGAATATCTTGCTTGCGTTCATAGTTCTTAAATTTTATTACTGAACCGTCCTCAGGTAAAACAGTAACAATACCTCCACAAGAATGTTTATCTAGTTGATCAGTTGTGTTAAAAAAAACTAAACAAGTATCACAAAAATATAGTTTGCCGTGATGACTTGTTATTTGAATCCTGACAAGTCGTGATAAATCGTTTATTAGACAATAGTGTGAAGAAGCACCATTTTCAAGAAATAACAAATGTATAGTTTTTTGTTGTTAGTCATTTTACTTGATTTGTACAAGAACCTACTATACTGCTTCTATTTCCCAAACCATAGATAATAAATTTTATGTTTGGATTATTTTTTCAAACATTTCTATATCAGCAAAAGTAACAGGAAATTGCATCCCGATGATGTTTAGCACAGTATGAAAGTCCGGGTAAGATGACACCCTCTCAGCATGACTTGACGATGGAAATAAAGCCGCAGTGATACACCACATAAAGCAGTAGTCGTCGTGGTTTTGTATATTTAAAACATGCCTTTTTATTTCTTTTTTTTTTAGTAGTGACACATATTTTGAACCACCCAAAGGTTGGTATTTATTTATATTTATTTCTAAATGTGAGTTGTTGAGGAATGTCCAACCACTGTCACGTTCCATAAATTCTTCAATATTTTTTTTAAGTTGCTTTTTGTTTCAGACAAAAGTGTTACAAAATCGTAATTACTGTACAATACAATGTTTTTGGTACCAAATGATTTCATTTCTTGATTATTATTTTTCATCATCATGAACGAAGAAAAAGTTCAAAATTTACTTTTAAGCATGGGTGCTTTCCAAGTGAATCGTCTAAAAGCGACTTTATTTGTTTACCAATAGAGTTTAGAAATGCTTCCACACAGCCATGTTCAAACTTATCATGTGCTTTTAATCTATATGTTACAATGCGTCCCTTAAATGCTGATGATACGATATGTACACCATCTTTATATAGCACACTAGTATCTTTTTGTTTGTGCGCATTACTAAGCAAGTGACCTACCCACGACGTACTTCTAACAGATATATCACAAGTCTTACAAAATCTCATTTTTGATAACTACCTACTCAGATACCTTGAAGCAGCTGTAATATAACTAAATAATATACTTTTTAGTTGGCCCTGCTTATAGACATTTCTGCTTACCTTTCTTTATACCAACCTAATGTGAATGTACCTATGAATACACACTAGATCAAATCAAAATTTAAAATCTCATAAACAATGCAAAACACAATTAAAAAAATAAAATTGATACTGTTGAGTAATTTAATAAAGTACAGCATAAAACTTAAGTATAATGAAATAATAATAATAATAATAATAATAAGACCTTATTAAAAATAAAATGTCATTTCAATAGTTAACATTTTTTTATTTATAAGTCTGACCACGAATAAGAAAAAAAAACCTCTCTATTATTAAGGAAAAATAATAAAGTACAACATAAATCTTATCATAAGCAGAATTAAAAAAAATATAAGTAAAAATGAAATGTGTGAAGAACAATTAATTTTCCTCCGTTAAAATTATCACAAAAAAGTAACTACTTTAAACTTTACACACAGGTCTAACGAAAGCTACATCTTAAAATGATAGCAACATTTATTTATCTTGCTCGTTCCTGTAAAATACAGGTTCACTATCTTCAAAGAGTTCGTAAGCTTGGTTTAAAAAGTTTTGTATAGTGAACCATTCAGGGCTTAACTCGTCCGTCTGGAGTTTTACATATGATAATGCTTTTTTATATCGTTCTTGAGGTTTAGAAGCCAACCAGTCCGACGTGTTGTATACTTTGCAATCGATCAAGAAATTACCACCTAGCGAAGTTGTACGCCTGACTTGCCCCGTTGATACGCGGGATGTGAAGCTGGATGTCGTTGCTGTTGCTTGCCCTGTTGAAATATTCTGTTCTTCGGCTTTGAGAATACTAAACAAGTCCACGTCTTTAAGTTTGCGCTTTTTTCTGTAACAAAAGAACAGAGACAATATAAATATAGGTAAGCCTTAGTAATAAGAACATTACCGACTACGCATGTACAGTGAATGCACAAAAGTTAAATTATTTGTAAGAAAGTCATTATATCACAATACAGTATACCTTTCAGAAGTATAAGTGTCTAACATAAGATAGAAATTGTAATTACGATAAATCTACAGTAGTATTATAATGAGAAAAGATTTGTTTGTATGTTTGTTAGTAATAGATAAACTCAAAAAAGAAAAAAAGATATAAAATAGATTTTATAAATTATCATCCACTCGATGGAGGGGAGGGGAACTGACACTTGACAGTTGTCAGTTCTATGTGGACGTCCAAAGTCGTTCACTAACTCCGGCGGCCCGATTACAGAACTTGGTTACAATCGGATTATCACTTTTTTCATAGCATTTTTGACTCTATCGCAAGGCATTAGTGATATCGATACTGACAATCCGATGGAAGCTAAGTTATGTGGTCGGGCCCCGGATGATCGAGCGATAATCGCACGGATGATTCGAGCGTTGTAAGTGAACACAGCCCGGATGATCGAGCGATAATCGCACGGATGATTCGAGCGTAGTAAGTGAAGTTGTACAGGATAACCACCACTCTCATATTCGTAGTCAGACCTGAGAACAAAAAACAAAACATGAATATATAAGAAAATTACCAAGGCTACTGGTACCACCAAGCGATGGTATCCTAACGGTTCAATAGTGCAACTTAGAATCCGACGATACTGGGTTCGATCCTAAGCTCCACACCAAATGACTTTTATAAGTTATGTGCGGCTTTCCATCACTCCCTGCATTGGAGGGCACGTTAAGCAGTCGGTCTCGGCTATTATTGATTAATAGCAGTCGTTAAGCCATGTCAGAGGCCTCAGGCAGCCTGACAAACTCTGACATCAGAGGCCAGCACTACCTCATACGACAAACAAACAAACGAAGCTACTATGAGAAAAAAAATAATTAAAAGAGTTATAATAACATAAATACTTACTTACATTTTTTTTCGATTGAACTACGTCACTTCACTGCAGAGAATAATCACTAATAATGAGGCTTTTAAAGCAAATAAGCTGTATCGTCAGCAATAATATTTAATTAATATAATTTACTCTATATTAAAGGAATTATGACACAAAATAGCTTTGATTTCTTATGTACTTACGTTTATAAGCGGTCGAGGCGGCGCCTTTGAAAAAATACCGACAAAGTACTATATGGCTAAAACATAAATGTTGCAGTAAAACATGATCATACAGGTTTAGACCTGAATAATTAGCTGTGCCCGCGTATTATTTATATTGAGTAACAATTCACATCAATTACCTAAGCCCAAACTAGGATACCCTTTGCTATGGGTACTAGATAACGTATACACATACATAAATATTAATATTATATTCATGACTCGGAAACATTTCTGATCATCACACAAATGATTGCACCTTGAAGGATTCAAACCGGCGACCGTTCGATTGGCGTCGTATTAGGGTCACGAACCACTAAGTGTCATAGGCAATTTTTATTATATATTTTTTACCCGACTATAACAAGACAAAGGAAGGGTTGTGTTAAAACTAAAAACTTGGTTCGATTGTGACAAGCGAAGTATCAATCGATTCGTCTTCATCGCAAGAGTGATATAAGCTATTTTGGAGTAGATATTATAATTATGGAGGCCGGAAAAAGTGTGAATTGTAGGTACACAGTCAAGAACACATGAAGATTTAAAGTGGCGTAGCGCAAGTCAAATAATACACACTTCGCAAACTTAATATTACACTAATATACATAGTAACAATTTATAACAATAAAATTACAATTGAAATATATATGCACTGGAACGAGTAATAAAAAGCGCGAGTGCAGCGAGCGCGAAATATTTGTTTTTTTCTTTGTTAATTACAAAACGAAACATAATTCCTAATCACCTAACCTAAACGAAACGTAATAGGAAAATAATAATAGGTAGGTACTTATAAAGATCGCGAAAATGTTAAGCTACTAATATCTGCATAGAAATTATTCAGATATTAGTAGCTTTAACTGTAAAGAATTTTTAACTGTAAAATATTAATAATAAAAAAAAACAATTAAAGCTTTTGACAACTAAAACTAGTAAACAAAGTGCGGTACCATTTTGGCGAGAAGATGTTTTCGTACGTGAATATATTTTTAGATAGCTTTAATACTGTTTAGTTTTTTTTCGGGGGTCTTTATTGTTTTATCTATAATGGTATAATAGATTATGTCATTTATTGTAATAAGCTATTCATAAAAAATAAGTTTTCAAAACTTGTTAAGAAAAATTATATAGACTACTTTTACCGCCATCCCTCGCCGCTCCGACGGCGGACAGCAAACAATTTTCAACGAACACCACCAACTCCCTACATTTGAATACGAATGGACCAACATCTGTGTTGGTTTATCATAACAAACTTCTATTTGCTATTTCCAAACTGAAACATAAACTATTCTCAACCTAAAAACTTGCACAATAAGGCCATATTTTGTAAAATAAGCTCGTCGAAATCGTACAAGGTAAAATCTAGTGTGAAAATATAAAGTTTGAGTAGTTTCAGGCAGAATAGTGGTTTTTTGCTTGGACTGTCAGTAAGCGCGCGAAAGCTTTTTAAATACATTTCATATTTTTGCATTGCTTTACTGGCAAATTGTACTTCTATAGGAAGCCCTGATTGACTGACATAATTCTATAATGTTTGAAATTTAGAAAGTGTCTTCTTAATATTTTATTTTTGAGCTAAAATATCACAACACATAAAAACTACTAAAAATATTTATTTGAGTTCATCATACTTAGGTAAAAATTCGGAATAATTATTAAAAACAGTCAAACATAAAAAGTCGTGACTTTCAGTCCAAATTAGCGCAGCCGCATGCCTCATCTTCTAATGAGTGAAGCCCGCTCTACGCTCACGTCACTCCATGAACGGCTGCCAACTTGAGTTGAGAGTGGATGGTGTCGGACGCCTTGGTATTTTTGTCGACATGTTAGATTTTCCGACGCTTCTGGAGGCCAAATCGACGAACAATATATTCGCCACGATACGTGCTGTCTCTGAAAGGGTGGATACGTCGATTTAGCGAGTAGCTAGAAGTTCACGCCGCGGATCCACGCCGTGAGTGTAGAGCAGGCTTTATGACCGTAAAATGCAGTATAACTATAACTTAGAATTTTAAAAACTTTGTAAAAGTGAACCGAATCTCGGCGGTTTGCTTCTTATCTCGATATTCAGGGTTACTTGACCGCGAAATTTCTGAAGCTACTTTATGTTGGACCAGCGTCATCATGTAAACGAGATCCCGATCTTTGTGATGCTCATCCAGGGTATCACAAAGAGCCTGGATCATCCAGGATCCTGATCCAGGATTCCTAAATGATATGTATTCTGAAAGGAAATATACATATTTAAAAAAAATACCTGTCATGATGTATTCGTCTATGGCATGGAAATATGCACAATATAGTTGAGGTCATGTTGCTAAAACATTCTCCTGACGATTAAGTTGGCGATTTTATTAAGCAGATCAGTAACAAGCGACGGTTTTATTTTCCTGCAGCCTGATTCGGCAGGGTTAAAGTGTTAACGCCACTTGACCATTTATTAATTAAAAAAATAATATAATTAAAAAACATATGAAAACTTTCATGCAGTATCTGTGTCATAGTGAAATTTAGAACGGGTATAAAAAACAATACTTAGGTATACAACCTTAGTATTTTTTTATGCAACCCTACGTGCAGCAACCTTGTCAGCGTAAAACTTAAAATCGGCTATCATAATAAAATGCGTACACGTATGTTCGTGTCTGTGCTGTTGACCGTTCAAAAGTTCCTTTATCTGGAGCTAATCCTTGGATGTTGATTCAGGTCATGGTTACCATAATAATGCATTGTCATTGGAACTGAACCAACATATAAAAATTAAACTTTGTAGGATGAGAGGACGTGGTTCTAATTCAGCTCGCAAGATCTGACGTAAACAAACATACATACATACATTGCAAGTTAAATAAAGCTTTTAAAAATAGTCCAAGTGGCGTTAACCGAATCACACTCAACGCGAGTGACGCTAACCCTGCTGAATCAGGCAGAGACGGCAGGCTATCATCTAGTGTTTGCTTTCGTTTTTTTTTTCATTTTGGCGCGAAACGTCTTTTAAAATCACACCTATTTGTACGGGTACCAGGGCCTGCAGTCTTGCAATCAACACCGATTTCTTTACAACTGAAATCGGTCGCAAAGTCCGATTATAACGATATTTGGTAGTAACTGCCAAATATCGATGTCAATCATGATCAATATCTATAAACCGATTTCGGTTGTATTCATAGAGTAACTTTGTATTTGTATCTATGTGTCGAGATTACAGGCCCAGCGGCCCTATTACAGAACTTGGTTTCAATCAGATTGTCACTATCAAGTGCAAACAATGCAGCGCGATAAAGTCGTTATTGCTATGAAGATACTGACAATCTGATTGAAACCAAGTTCTGTAATAGCACTGCAGGACTAAAGAGTGAACCGTAACGAAAAGGTCTACACCGTCTCGCTTTATAACTAAGCTCCAGAGATCTAATAAAGGTACATTTTTTAGCTTACATAGTCAGCTGAATGATGTAATACTTAATTTTTGTCAAAAGACAGCACAGCAAAATTTATGTTTTTGTGATCTTTAATTCGGTAAACTCGAGATATAGATGGGTAGCGTATTGATTCGGGTGTTGTTGTTAAAGATCTCGTTGAACATTTGATTCAAGATGAAAATGTTTACAAAAACGTAGACGTTTCACGATAAACAAACGGCCGTGCGCCCCGACACAGTCCCACAGTCCACAACTTGTCCGCAAGATTGTGCCGGAGATGTGGGAGCTTCGACAAAATAGTAAAAGTTATCATTTAAGAAGAGCTCAATACCAATACCTTACCTCCGAGTTTTTATGTATTTTTTTATTGCACAATACTTAAGAGACATCTTTTGGCTTTGCTTGTGGTTCTCAATTATTATTTTAGAGATAAAGCCTTGCTAATGTATATTTCACACAAGAGTAGGGAAGTGACGCAGAGCAGTGGATAGAACGGAAGATCAGAACGGTTGGCGTTTAAATTTCGGACAGTATAGTCACAAGACACATATCAGCCATGGCGAGACGTGGCACCTTACGCTAAAAACATGACTGTGAGAAGTCTTTGTCTCGAAAGCCTGCGTCTTCATATGTGTCCTGTTTCGAGGCAGTAGAGAGCGATGGGAAACGTACTGCCCTTAAAAATAGATCGGCCGGCTGTCACCTTTTGAGTTCCGCCTTGGTTTACCCTTCTGAAAGTATTGTCAAAACCGGTAATGTTCTTCTGTCTTGTAAAGCCCGTTTAAATTGACCAGTACAATTCTATCCACTACCCGGCCCTCGTGTGAAACAGGCATTATTGGCACAAGGTAGGATAGCGTGATATTAAAGTAATGATGTATGCCGACTTACAAAGATTAAACTTACCATCGTAAGTAGACATCAACACGAGGCAGTCCGTGTGAGTAGGGATGGTGATCGCCACGTGTCCATCAGTCTGGGTAATCCGATGGCCCGCGTCTAATTTTCCTCCTCTGCAGGCCTGAACCACATTTAGCAACATCACTTAAAATCTAGGTAATAGCCGAATGTTTCAACCAATGATATTTGCATTACATATACAGACATGACGTATCTACTCGTTAATGTACTAAAAAAGTTAATTTCGTCTTACGTGACTTGACAAAGGCTTTCATCATCATCATAATCATCAGCCCGTATTCGTCCACTGCTGGACGTAGGCCTCTCCTTGTGAACGCCACTAAGCCTGTTTTTCGGCTCTCCTCATCCAGTCTCTGCCAGCCGCCTTTCGCAAGTCGTCACACCACCTAGCCGACGGGCGCCCTACACTACGTTTGCTTAAACGCGGCCTCCACTCTAGAATTTGTTTTCCCGACGGTTGTCGGTTCTTCGGGTTATGTGACCGGCCCATTGCCACTTCAGCTTGCTAATTATTAACTATTCGGTTACCTTTGTTCTCCGGCGGATCTCCTCATTTTGGATTCTGTCCTTTAGAGAGACTCCGAACATAGTTCTCTCCATAGCTCGCTGAGTGACATTAAATTTGTGGATCAGCCTTACTGTGAGTGTCCACGTTTCGGCTCCGTAGGTCATAACTGGTAGAACTGGCACGCGTTGAAGACTTTCGTCTTTAGGTACTGTGGTATGGACGACGAGAAGACCTGACGTAGTTTACCAAATGCTGCCCATCCCCACCGAATCCTTCTATCGGCTTTCCTGTAAAGTTAATCCTACCCAATTGCATAGTCTACCCAAAGTAAACCTATTCCTGATCAACTTCAAGGGTGACACCGTCGACGACAATCGGTTGCGGGGTAATAAGGTCGTTAAACATAACCTTGGTTTTATCCATATTCATCCCAACCGAGACCGATACGACTAGAGGCGTGAGCTAGGTTGGTCAGCATTTGCTCGAGATCTTGCAGAGACTCCACCATAAGGACGATATCATCAGCGAAACGGAGATAGATAGATAGATAACACTTTATTGCACCAAATGAAACACAAACATAAATAAACTTAAGAATATAGTACAATCGGCGGCCTTATCGCTAAACAGCGATCTCTTCCAGCGAGAAGGTTTGAGATGTACACGCCATAATGCCCGTCCCCCTCCAATCCAGAGTCTTAAAAATATCTTCCAGGGCGTGAGTGAACAGTTTCGGGGACATGACATCCCCTGTCTCACTCCTCTGCGCAGCTGGATTGATTCTGGACGTGAAAGGATATTGTAGCGGCATCATACGAGCATCTTATCACCTCGATATATCGCCAGTCCACTTGGCTTCGCTGCAGGGATTCGAGAACAGGTTTCTATAGAGTCAACGGCTACCTCATTGTCCACAAAAGCAAGACCCAGAGGATGGATATACCCTTCAGTCTTCTGTATAACCTATAGTAGACAGAGCCTCTATAAAGCTGCAAAAATAATCTGTACTTGATACCATAGTATACGTAACTTAGTGTCCTTTGAGATCCTGTGATGAAAAAGAATTAATTGTTGAGAATATGAATCACGACGACGACGTGACGTCGCAAGCCTGTCGATATCTCTATATGACGCTACACACGCGAGTTGTGCCCGGGAGATTAAGGAAACTGCCTCTACTTGTCTACACGTATCACAACTTAGGAGGCAATTACGGTAGGTCCATCCACACTCTTGAACCCTAGATTACCCTTGCGGCTGGTCCGTGTGACGGTGGCGCTAAAATCAGACAATTACCTTACTTTTACAATTGCCATTTTAGAGTGCGGGCAAAGCATCTGCCTCAGCTTATATAGAATAATCATATCATTGGTATCACTATCAATTACTGATCTTTCTATCTTGCTTGCTGGTCGTATGAGGTAGTGCTGACTTCTGGTTTCAGGCCAAACCTGGCTCTCAGGCATAGCTTAACGACTGTTATTAATCAATAACAGCCAGGACCAACAGCTTAAGGTGCCCGTGTGAGCGTTGGCAAATCGCTTATAACTCAGAGAAGTCATAGATCTTTCTATCAAAACTATATGTACCTGAATGAAGAATAGCTTGGGGATTCCTGCGAGTTTAAGCTCGCCCTGCAAGCAGTTAATGATATCATTTATCTTATATGGCTTGTCAGCCGCGCAGACTTGGCCTCCATCCTGTCCGTGACTCAAAACAGCGATCGCCAAACAAGAAGTGTTGCTGTGGTCCATTTCACATACTGAAATCAAAAATTATTAGCTGTTAGTAGGGTTGACCCAGACGGAACGACTGACTGAAAGGTTCACTATTACGAATGTACCCTACTCTTCCTGCGTACCTTTGTTCAGCACGCAGAACGTAGAATAAGTCTGTGGATCGTGTTTATTTGGTGTCCCCAAAATGTATGACGATGATGATGAAATTATCTTGTTATTTTTGTATTGTTTTCTGGATTCATGTATGTTTGTATTTGAGTTTATACCTTTATACCTGAACAGATTTAGACGTATGGGTTATCGTTAGGATCCTTATATCCCTCCGAGTAACATAGGCATTTTTTAAAATTTAATATTGCGGTAGTATTGCTCCATGTACAAATCAGAAAAAAAAAACTTCTTTTACAATATGTGTATCAAGTTGAAGGTTTGCTAAGCACATTCCAACAGTATATAATTCATTGGCGTAAGTTCTTTTTTGGCTGGGCAGGCGTGTTTTTTGAGCTTTTAAGCTAGTCTACATTAATATTCATCATCATCATCATCATGTCAGCCGACTTCCTGCGATGGCTACAATGTCGTCGGTCCATCGTGTGGGGGGTCTCCCAACACTTCGCTTACTTGTTCGTGTCAGCCATTCGAGAACCTTTATTCCCCATTGGTTGTCGGTTCCGCGAACTATATGGCCTGCCCATTACCTTGGTTCTTCTACGGATTTCCTCATTTCAGATTCTATCACGTAGTGAAACACCATAGCTCTCTCCATTGCACGCTGCGCAACTCTGAGCTTGTGTATGAGACCAATAGTTAGTGACCACGTCTCAGTGCCGTATGTCATCACTGGCAACACGCACTGATTATAAACTTTCGTCTTGAGGCTCTGCGGTATCTGCGACGAGAAGATATGGCGTAATTTCCCGAACGCTGCCCATCCGAGTTGGATTCGTCGGTTGACCTCTTTGTCGGAGTTGGATCTACCCAGTTGAATCGTCTGACCTAAGTAGACAAAGTGATCAACAGCTTCGATAATATCGTTCCCAACATAAAACGGCATGACATGACATGGGCATTAGACCTAATGTTCGTCTTACCCATATTCATTTTAAGACCCACCTGTTGGGAAACAATATTGAGGTCACTGAGAATTGTGCTTAGGTCTTCCAGGGTTTCTGCCATTATGACTATATGATCGGCAAATCGAAGGTGAGTGCTTTATTCGCATTTGATGTTAACACCATCCGTTCCAGTTCAGAAGCTTGAATATATCTTCCAGTGCAGAGGTGAACAGTTTCGGAGAAATAACGTCACCCTGTCTCACCTCTTTTTGCACCTGGATAGAATTCGTGCTCTGATCCTGATGACGGACTGTCATGGTGGCCTTGCTGTACAAACACTTCAATACTTCGATGTACCGGTAGTCAATCTGGAACCGCTGTAATGACTGTAGCACTGCCAGGCACTGAATCAAAGGCTTTCTCGTTAACCACAAAAACTAGACACAGTGGCCGATTATACTCTTCGATCTTCTGTATAATCTGCCGGAGCGTATGGATGTGGTCTACGGTGCTAAAGCCTTTCCGGAATCCAGCTTGTTCGGGAGGCTGAAAGTCGTCCAACCTACGAGCGAGACGGTTTGTAACTACTCTCGAAAACAGCTTATAGACGTGGCTCAGCAGCGAAATGAGCCTATAATTCTTCAAGATGGTTTTATCACCTTTCTTAAAGACCAAAACCACAACGCTCTTGTGCCACGCCTTTGGCGTATTACCCTCGAGGATGACGGAGTTGATCAGCTTCAGAAGGACTTTAAGTACCGGTGTTCCACCGGCTTTCAGTAGCTCTGTCGTTATTCCGTCCTCCCCTGATGCCCTATTGCTCTTAAGCTGTTTGAGAGCCATTCTGATCTCGTATAGGCTGACGTCCGGGATATCTTCGGTATAATGTCGGGTCAAACGGGCTGTTGCATCGCTAGTCGTGCTAGGAGGATTACGCGATGAGGTGTATAATTGTCCATAGAGCTTCTCGAGCTCACTCAATATCTCTGGCTTCAACGAAACGATGCTGCCACTGTCGGTTTTCAGCTTCGTCAACAGGCTTTGCCCAATAGACAGATCTTTTGCGAACACTTTGGAGCCCTTGTTTCGCTCTATTGCTTTCTTAATACAAGTGGTATTATAGGAACGCAAATTGTGTCGCATCGACTTGGAGATCTGTTTATTAAGCAATCTGTAACTCAAGACTGCAGCCTTATCTCGCCTCGTTCTGCCATAAATTTCAGTGTATGCTCAGAGAGTTTCTGTTTTCTATTTTTGCGGTAGGTCTTAAAGAACCCGACCGCGTGAACAATTTCCACCCGCCCGTTGTTTAGTTCGTCCACTGTATCGCATTCGGTAAGGATTTGGAAGCGATTTTGTTGCTCCAATTGAAAGCTCTCGAAGTTTTGGATTTGGGCAGGATTTGGGCGAAGAGTAGATCCCATCAAACGAGACGTCTCCAGCTTTACGGTAATATTCAATGAGCCTCTTACCATGCGGAGATCACTGCCGGTCTTAACCCTGTTGATCACAGAGACATCATTGAATATATGCCTATTGGTCATCAAAATGAAAACTATCTCGTGCTTATGACCACCGGGGTGCATCCACGTTCATTTCCTGGACGGGCGCTTCTTGAAAAAGGAGTTCATCATAAAGTCCCTCCTTCTCTATGAAGTCGACCAATCGCTGACTCCTTTGGTTCCGCTGTCCAAATCCAAACTGCCCCACTTTTAGTTCATCGCCATACCTCATGCCCAGCCGTGCGTTGAAGTCCCCCATCACCACTGTGAAGTGTGTATTCGGGACATGCATGGCATTAGAAATGTCGTCATACATAGCCTCTACTTCAAAATCCGGGCGCTTCGAGCGTGGGTCGTACATCTGAATGACTTTCAACAAATACCTTTTAGTAATTCTGAGTATAAGGTATACCACCCTGCTCGAAACGCTTTCGATATTCACAATGTTGTGAACGAGGGACTTGTGAACGAGAAACCCGACACCGTGTTGAGACTGCTGGTCGCCCTCCCGGTAATAGAGTAAGTTGCCGGAATTGAGGGTTATCGTATCCTCTCCCTCTCTTCGGACTTCTGATAACCCTATAATACCCCAGCTCAACTTACTTACTACTTCTTCCAGCTCTATCAACTTCTCATCGGTCCTCAAGGTGCGTGCGTTATAAGTTGCCAGGTCCACAGATCGTGGGGATGGTAGCTGGGTCTCTGCCGGGGATTCTTAGCACCCACTGCTCCGCCGTTACCGTGGCTGCTACCGATGCCAGGAATAACGGAGCCGCCGGGGACTGGGGGGCCGACTTTGCGGTGTGTCTTCCTATGTTTTATTCCAGGGTATAAGCCATTCCAAATTTCTTCAAAATCCGTCCTGCCATTATCGCGTGAAAGCTCCCCAAACAAACAAACAAACAGACAACGTTTCACTTTTATATATTGGTATGGATCTATAATAAACCTGTTGACCGACTGATACACAACGCATAGCAGAGACTTGAAAGTTCGAAGAAATATTAGTTGAGTATAATTTGAAATTCCATCCCTAAGGGGTGAACGCGGGTCGATAAGTTTGTACGTGGGCACATCTAGTAACATTATGAATAACTAGCGACCCGCCCCGGCTTTGCACGTGTAGATATATAGAAAGATAAAATTAGTAGGTTCTTTATTTGGACAAATAGAACAACAACAATCTCTTACACAAAATGTTTATACAATGTTATAAATGTTCACGTACCATTTCGTCTACATTTATAGTATTACTCTGTTTAACGCAAGGAGGTTGAATTACGGTTACTATTTCGTGTATTATAAGATCGTTAAACATGATCATGGTCTTATTTATGTCCAATCTGAGACCGATGCGTCGTATAGCATCATCTAGGTTGGTTATCATACTTTGCAAGTCTTGCAGCGACTCCGATATTAGGATGATATCATCGGCAAATAGTGAGATATTCTCAAAATTGGTATTAACGCCCATTCCTTGCCAATTAAACATATCTTCTAAGGCATTAGTAACAGTTTCGGGAATATAACATCCCTATTATATTCCTATCCCAGTTGGATATGTTTATACTGCTAGTTTTGTTGTCAACCTCTCAACTTACTCAATCTAGAGCTTAATGGCTACAAATTACTCTATTCAGAATCATTTCCGGATCATTTCCAAGACCACCACGGAAAAGACCACCACGGCACGGCACACTAATATTATAAAGAGGAAAGATTTGATTGTTTGTTTGTTTGTATTGGATAAACTCAAAAAATACAGACCCGCTTTTTAAAAATTATTTTACATGAAGAAAGCTAAATTACCAGCGAGTAACACTAAAATTGCAATAATGAAACCCAAACCCGTATTAAATTTTGCAAAAAATCTCGATTACTTTCTTATCGCAAACCAAAGAGTATATAAATACTACGTAAGATCACAAACTAAGAAGGAGATACGAGTCTTTGTATATGGAACGTTGCCATGGAAACGAAATCACAGAACATCTAATAATCATTGACGTAGGAAATGCTCTGTAGCACAGAGCATTTCCTTTTTGAGAATATCTCACTATTTGCCGATGATATCATCCTAATATCGGAGTCGCTGCAAGACTTGCAAAGTATGATAACCAACCTAGATGATGCTATACGACGCATCGGTCTCAGATTGGACATAAATAAGACCATGATCATGTTTAACGATCTTATAATACACGAAATAGTAACCGTAATTCAACCTCCTTGCGTTAAACAGAGTAATACTATAAATGTAGACGAAATGGTACGTGAACATTTATAACATTGTATAAACATTTTGTGTAAGAGATTGTTGTTGTTCTATTTGTCCAAATAAAGAACCTACTAATTTTATCTTTCTATATATATACACGTGCAAAGCCGGGGCGGGTCGCTAGTTATTCATAATGTTACTATTGACCTGTAACCGATTGCAGTCAATGGTGTACCTCTTAAAGTTCTCCAACAATACCTACTTTAACCTTGGACAAATATTGCAGTTAGATAAGAACAACTTTGAGAAGGAAGCCGAAAGAAGAATTCAGCTGGGTTGGGCAGCATTCGGAAAGCTTCGTCAAGTCTTCTCGTCATCCATACCATAGTGTCTGAAGACAAAAGTCTTCAATCAGTGCGTCCTACCAGTCATGAACTATGGAGCCAAAACCTGTACACTCGCGGTTAAACTAGTCCACAAATTTAAGGTATGCTTGGAGTTTCTCTGAAGAACAATATTCGGAATGAATATATCTGACAGAGAACCAAGGTGACCGACATAGCTCTTAGGATAAGCAAGCTGAAGTGGCAGTGACCTGGTCACATTTCCAGAAGAACCGATAACCGTTGGGGTAGACGAGTTTTCGAGTGGAGACCATGTTTAGGCAAACGTTGTGTAGGATGCTCTGCGGCCAGGTGGAGTAACGATCTGCAAAAAGCGGCTGGAAGAAATGGATGAGGAGAGCTGAAGACTGAGCTCAGTGAGAATTATGAGAGGCCTATTATTTTCCTTACACACTTTTAATAGACAAATAATTATTTGATGATTTTATTTCAATATACATCCTAATTTTATTTAAATCTATATCCATGGATAGGATTTTCATAATAAAATATAAGTAAATAATAGTTCATTTTATAATTTGACTGTTACGGCAAAATTAATTAATGGCACTTATCGCTTGCTTTTTGAGCCTCAATGAAGAACATTGACGAAGGAGAACTAAAAAACTAACGTGCAAAAATAAATAAGTGCATCAAATATTCAAAACCATTGCGAGGAAAAAATACATAATTACTAAACAAATGAACCAGAATGTTTTATCATTAAATTCTAAAATAGATACAGTAACAATCTATATAATATCAAAAGATTTACAGCAAAGTTGTAGGAAAAAAATATATTATCGCCATTTTTGATGCAAATAAACAATAATTTGCGTTTTTCTCGCAATTTTGGTTTTGTTACTTATTTAGTTTTCAAACTACAGCAACGATATAAAACAGTTTAAACAAAAAAAAAATTTCAATTTTTTAGTTTATTATTTAGTTATTTCTAAAGTATACTGTGTTCTATTTGTAAAGTTTTTTTTTGTCTAAGTTCTACTTGATAACCATATTGAGGGTATTAAAAAAATGAAGTAGTCCGCCATTTTGTGGTGGCGGCCATCTTGGATTTGGAATTTTCATTTGTATTCTACTAGTGAAGCCATTTCATTTGATACACTCATATTGAGAGGATTGAAATAAATATAATATGTAATCAGCCATTTTGTGGCGGCGGTCATCTTGGATTTACAATGATACTTAATATACATAATTGTATTGTCATCAGAACTAAAGGTGTGGACCAAATTTCAGATCAATCGGTCAACATGAAAGAGCCAACATAAACATTCAGTTACTAGATTTGACCCAAACAAACAAATAAATAAAAATCTACAACAACAACAAAAAGGTCAAGCTAAATAAAACCGTTTAAAAAGGGAATCCTTACAGGATCACTCATGTACAGTAGTCGCAGCGGAAGTTTGTGTCTCGGAAGTTGTCTGCTAGTCGCTGCGCAAATTGCTAATTTTTCAGGCGCAACTCCAATGTGTGTGGTGGTAGAGACAGCATTGTATAACTGCCTCACTCGCTTACGTTTTTCGCATATTCTATCTCGCTCTTACTTTATGCTGTTTTATCTACACTTTTATGCGCAACCGTTCACAGAGCCTAATTTTACAAACATAAAGATTGGCTGCGACTGCGACTACTATGGGGTATCGTGTGTCTGTCTATATCAGTTTTGGGGGGCAAATTAGAAAATTATAAATATAAGGGTTTTCAAACTGTACCCTGTCACATACCAAATGGAAGGACTTCTTGTGAGGAATTGAACAATTGAGCCTAACATTTTTTAAATATAGAAAATAGTCCTTTAGTATCAAATAATTTTAACACTTGAAAATTTCAAATAGGTGCCCGTCTGAATGTCTAGATTACGCAAATCTTTTGTCTTTTCATTGTTAGAAGCGAGAATTTAATAGGGGGTGGAGTTGCACCCTCTCTTTATAAAATACAGAAAAACCCATATCTTTGGTTTCAAAATAACATGGTAAATCTCTCAAGATTGTGAGTTAGTATATTCATCGTACATAACCCTCTCCATACGATTTCACTCGCACTTGAATTTTAATTTAAAAGCCACTAATGACCTTTGATGATATTCCATAGTTGTGCTGTCGTTTGGGGAAATCCGCTAGTGACAGCAGCGAGAGGCGACAGACGAGACAAGGTCAATATAATTAATTGTGCCGCCACAATAAAAATAAAAAGCTATAAACGTAGTTTATTCTGAGATTTATAAAAAAACAGCATAATTAGATTTGGTTATGGTTTAGTATGGTAGAAACGTTTTCTCCCAAAACATAATTGGATTTGGTTATGGTTTAGTATGGTAGAAACGTTTTCTCCCAAAACATAATTGGATTTGGTTATGGTTTAGTATGGTAGAAACGTTTTCTCCCAAAACATAATTGGATTTGGTTATGGTTTAGTATGGTAGAAACGTTTTCTCCCAAAACATAAATTTCACGAATAAGTAAGGCAAAACCTGTAGAAGCCGCGTGGGAGCCCTATTCTCTTATGCAATAAAAACTTCATTTCAATTGGTCCATTAATTTTTACGTGATGTGAGTTTACTCAAACAGACAGACCAACTTTATTAACCCCCGAACTCAAAAAGATAGGCATGTTATAAATTTAGGGTGTGAATGTATGTCGTAGTATCATTCTGATTAAAAACTGATGTGTTCGAGATGGTTCATAGCTATAATAGAAGAGGAGGCGGCGAGGATCGTAGTCCTAAACGAATGAAAGAAAAAGTGAAAGAAAGAAAATACATTTATTTATGACAACACACAACATGATACAGAAAAACAAAGAACAATAATTACAAACAAAAATAAAAGGTACGAAATTAATGCTGTGTGTGGTCACAAACAGGTCCCGACTCAGCAAACGCTGAGTCGGAACCTGTTTAGGATAATAAGCCTTAAAAAAAACAAGTGTGGACCTAAATGGACATATCTTAATGCATTTTTTTTCTGGCTGAAAGCTGATGTTATCGAGAATGCTTCTTAGTTATAATGTCGGAGTGTGATGTGAGTGTAGGGCTGGAGGAGGGGAAGGGGAGCGAGAAATGAGGACAGAGGGGCAGAAATCCCCACTATGATCTGAAGTGGGGATTTAGGAAAAAAGCAAAATAAAAATTACCATTTTCCCCATCACGTCAGATTCCTTTTTTCTCCCTGTGTGAAGTCGGATGACAGCTGTCAAATTTAAAATAGCTATTACATGGAAACTATTGATCGTTGACTAGTAGTTTCTTTAAAGAAGTGATAGATCTCATCGTTATCTTTGTTTTGGATGAAAGCTGTCAAACTTAAAACGGCTATAGCTCTGAAACTATTGATCCTATACTAGTAGTTTTCTTACAGAAGTGATAGACCTAATCGATATCTTCGTTTTGGATGACAGCTGTCAAACTTAAAACGGCTATAACTCTGAAACTATTGATCCTATACTAGTAGTTTTCTTACAGAAGTGATAGACCTAATCGATATCTTCGTTTTGGATGACAGCTGTCAAACTTAAAACGGCTATAACTCTGAAACTATTGATCCTATACTAGTAGTTTTCTTACAGAAGTGATAGACCTAATCGATATCTTCGTTTTGGATGACAGCTGTCAAACTTAAAACGGCTATAACTCTGAAACTATTGATCCTATACTAGTAGTTTTCTTACAGAAGTGATAGACCTAATCGATATCTTCGTTTTGGATGACAGCTGTCAAACTTAAAACGGCTATAACTCTGAAACTATTGATCCTATACTAGTAGTTTTCTTACAGAAGTGATAGACCTAATCGATATCTTCGTTTTGGATGACAGCTGTCAAACTTAAAACGGCTATAACTCTGAAACTATTGATCCTATACTAGTAGTTTTCTTACAGAAGTGATAGACCTAATCGATATCTTCGTTTTGGATGACAGCTGTCAAACTTAAAACGGCTATAACTCTGAAACTATTGATCCTATACTAGTAGTTTTCTTACAGAAGTGATAGACCTAATCGATATCTTCGTTTTGGATGACAGCTGTCAAACTTAAAACGGCTATAACTCTGAAACTATTGATCCTATACTAGTAGTTTTCTTACAGAAGTGATAGACCTAATCGATATCTTCGTTTTGGATGACAGCTGTCAAACTTAAAACGGCTATAACTCTGAAACTATTGATCCTATACTAGTAGTTTCTTACAGAAGTGATAGACCTAATCGATATCTTCGTTTTGGATGACAGCTGTCAAACTTAAAACGGCTATAACTCTGAAACTATTGATCCTATACTAGTAGTTTTCTTACAGAAGTGATAGACCTAATCGATATCTTCGTTTTGGATGACAGCTGTCAAACTTTAAATGACTATAACTTTGAAAATAGTTAGAGGGTCGAGGGTTTTTTTTTAATATATCGCTATTGTACACACTTTTTGTTACAGCTTTAATAGAAACGAAAATGCTCGCTACATTCCATTTGTCCATTACTGCTGATAAGCTGTCATAAAGACAAAAAGTTGCTTGCCACGCTTAATTGATCTATAAAAGCGACTGGTTAAAAACTACCTTGTTTTTAAAGTAAACACTTTTAGTTTACTTTAGCATCATGACAATGTATCTACTTAATCCAAAATACCTATAAATTTAAAATCAGCACATCATTAAGTCTCATGGTGTAGGTAGGGAGTACCACTGTAGACTCGTGACAAGATTATGGAAAGTGGAGTTCAATGACAAACTCTGCTTTTTAACATCATGTTAACATCAACAGTCGAACTCAAAGCCTCATCCTGCCGGGACGTTGCACATAGGACTAAAAAACATTTAGTCATAGAAAATAATAATTACCTTTAATTCAAAATTATCAAAAATACAATATAACTTCAAATTCAATAACAGTTTTTAAAAACGCGTGCTTATAAAAACAAATATTAATGTAAAAATAAATAATAAAGTTGGGTTTATGCGGTCACTAAATTTGCAGGGACATGGCAAAACGTTTGTTGCAGGCGATAGTGACCGGAAATGCGTTCTTCTACTCATGTTTAGGCCAAAAAATTACATTGAAGCGTGGGAATGATGCCACGATAACCCGTTTTTTACCTTTTAGATTTCAGATATTTTATACATATATAAAAACCTATAGGTGATGTTTACATTTCTTTTACAATATAAATATTTTTATTCAAGCATTCCTAGGGCAAATCTCTGGCACGCGTCAAAAGTGGTCACCTTAGGTTAAGGGATCTCTTAAAAATTTATAAACTTAGTCAAAGTAAACTGAGTTTGTGTGGTTTGCTTCTTATTTTCCAACATAATATTCGAAGTTTTGGGAATGTGCGCAGCAACTTCGTGGTGCACCAGCGTCATCATATTAACAAGGTCTCGATTTTCGTGATGCTTGTTCAAGACGTTACACAGAGCCTGAATCATCCAGGAACCACTTTCATCGTTTAGAAACGATGCGTGCTCTATAAAGAAAATGTAAATTACTAACTGCACCCGCGTGGACAATGATGATGGATAATGATGATAATGAACATTATCCTATCCATATTTTAAATCTTCCATCTTATATAATTATCACATTTTATTTGTAATCCTGAAACCATAGATAGTTTTTAACCAGATATATGCGTTAACGCCTATCACTTTTTAATAATTACGGTCAAAAAATTAAAATTACTGTTTACGACGCATTGATACCTGTCACAAAATTACACGATCACACAGCTTGTCTAATTAATGGACAAGTAATTAAATAATAAAAATAAGTGATTTTCTTTTAAATATCAAACAGTTTCACAATACATAAGATCAACATTAAAACAAATGTGAGACAAACCTCGTAAGTCACAAGTCACCCAAAAGTTATGTTATGGGGGACACTTACCATCATAGCTGGACCTCAGCACAAGGCAGTCCGAGTGAGTAGGAATGATTATTTCCTCGTGACCATCTGCCTGGATTAATCGATGGCCTGGGTCTATTTTTTTCCCCCTACAGGCCTGAAACGTTAAGGAACATCATTTGGAATCGCAGTTATAGTATCTCATCGCAGTTCTCAGTTATATATTTTTCTCATACTTTTTTTTACTTCATAATATTTTTAGGCATTTAAACTAGCTGTGCTCGTGGCTTCACACGCGTGGTCATTTTCTTCAGGTTAAAGTACTCTACGTGCTATTCCAAGCCCATACCAATATACCAACATTTGATGAATATTTCTTCAGCCGTTAAAAAGATTTTTGTCGATTGCTCGGTTTCTATTCATCGGATTGAGATCCAAATTACACCAGTTTTTAAGTGAAGCCCTAAGCTTTCCAACAATGCAAACCACATTGAAATCAGTCCAGCAGTTTTAACGTGATGTGCGAACAAACAAACATAGAAAATGAGAAAAAAAAACTGTAGCTCTTGCTTTCTTATAAGTTTAAATATTTATTACTTCTTTTGTAGTTTCAGCGTGAAACGTGTTTTTTTTAAATAACTTTTAATCAATATCCTGCGGGGACCCTTTAATTCCTCGGCATGAAAAGTATTCAATGAACTCAAATCATACCAAGTTTCAGTTGAATTCATTCAGTTGTTTCGGCGTGATGCGTGGTCAACATAAAGGTACACAGACAGACACAAAAACGAAAAAGAAAACTGTTTTGGCTTCAGTATCGAATATAGAAGTGGCAGTGGGCTGGTCATATTTGCCGAAGGACTAGTAACCGTGACGGTAAACGTGCTCTTGAGTGGAGACCGTGACTCGACAAACGTTATGTAGGACGCCCTCAGGCTAGGTGGAGCGACGACATAATTACGCAAGATGGCTGGCGGCGGTTGGAAAAGAAGAGCCGAAGATCGGGCTCAGTGGCGTGCTTTGGGAAGGCTTATGTCCAGCAGTGGACTGATGCGGGCTGATAGTGATGATTGAGTATAAAGAACCAACCAAAAAAATATTTCAAAATATCTTTAATGTACAGAATTTGACCTGTACTGTTTTATTAGAAGTATAGATAGATTTAATTCTTGCTGACCTTTCGTTCGGATCTATACTATATAAGAAGCCGGGTTTTCCTCCTAGAGCGGAGCCGTAGCAAACATTTGAAAGCCTTTTTGATTAATAAATACAAACATATGGTTAGGGGATACGTGGGTAATAGGCGTCATACAGAGAGCTATGCTTGGAGTTTCTCTGAAGGGCAAGATTCCTAATGAAGATATCCAACGCAGAACCAAGGTAACCGAAGGTTGAGCTAGCTAAAGTGGCAATGGGCTGGTCACAATTCCCAAAGGACCGATAACCATTGAGGTAGACGAGTTCTCGAGTGGAGACCACGTTTAGGCAAACGTAGTGTAGGACACCCTGTGGCCAGGTGGAGTGACGACCTATGAAAAGCGGCTGGAACAAAGCTTGGGAGCTGAAGACTGAGCTCAGTGGCGTGCATTATGAGAGGCCTACTTCCAGCAGTGGACAAATACAAGCTGATGATGAAGAACTATAAGTAGTAATATAAACATGTATTAGTTTATCGTTATTGTAATAACATGCATAGTTATTGATTTATCGTATTTTATAAAAGTATCTATGTAATAGAATGTTATTTTAATGCAACGCTGTCTTCTCCTTGTACTTCCATTACTGTCCATTCAAAGGTTGTCTGGAAGAGATCGCTCTTAGTGATAAGACCGCCCATTGTACTTATTTTAAAGAAATGTTTTAAGTGCAATAATGTCTTTTTAGGTGTAATAAAGTACATATATATGTACTTTATATATATATAGCTATTGTAAAATGCTACCTGAATGAAGAACAGCTTGGGGATTCCCGCGAGGTTAACCGCGTCCAGAAAGTAGTCTATGATTTCATTCAGCGGGTATGTTTTGTCAGCCGCATACAGTTGTCCGTTGTTATTTCCGTGAGTTAAAACGGCAACGGCCACACAAGAAGTGTTCGAATGGTCCAACTTACAAACTGTAATCACAAACTATCCTTTAAAACCCCTGTTGGAGACTACATTCCCACAACACAGGTGATCCTAGTGTGGAACTAGTAATACCCATAATACCAGATTATTGTTACTACTACAACATGATTTATGATACAACAACATTTTTTTATTTTATGTTTTTATTTCATAACTAATAAGTAAGTTTACTTTTACCTAAGCTGCTAAGTACAGTAAAATACTAAGAATGTGTCCAATAACAGTCGAGGAGCTGGATAGCCTCGACGTTCACATTTTGATAAAGCCTTCATTCGTGAGGTTCGGCAAAAAAAAACGTTAGTAACTAGACCCACCTTCAGGTCCCGATGGAGGTCGTTACTTCTAACATACCATGGTGCATTTACTATTCCTCTGAGTACTTTATTTTAGAAGCGGTGTATAATCTGTATATTGCTTGGTTTGTTACAGCCCCATAGATACCTTAAGTCCATATTGGCATGGGGACTTGCTTGTACAAAATTAATTTATTGTGAACTGACAAGAAATCATGTTTTCCCAGAAGCCAATACATTTTTGTATAGCAAAGCTCCATTTCATCGCGTTTTTTATGACATGGGCCTTCCAGCGAAGCTTTGTGTCTAATGTCATACTGTAACTAATTCCTCGCCCTCTAAATAAATACATCGCTTGGCCAATTGATCGTCTATACTACGTTGTGAATATAAGTAACCCGGAACTTTTAGAGTGCGTGACTGTACTGGGAAGGAATGAAAATTAATATGAAAGTACAAATACAGATATTATAATAAATATGTTAACTTAGCATCTGAGATTTGGTTATTAACATAGTGTCAACAAGAGCGTGTTCTTTGATAATATAAATGTGTTATTATAATATTCAAATAATTACTGTTATGAGGAGGTGTTTGTTTGTTCTGCCTGATATTCTCCGACAATATGACCGGAGACTTTAAGGCATAACATGTTTATTCTCTTTTTATTTTAGAGTTTGGTTATGTAAAACCAGTAGTATACAAACTTTTTTTAAAATTAAGTAGGCATACATACAATCCGGGTATGTTTAATAAAAAGTTACACAAATTACGAAAATTTCATATATAGACGCAGGAAACTTCAATAGACGCAGGTCTTTCAAGAATTACTATTAGTAATTCTTGAAAGTACTTAGATCAATCGTGCAGGGCGCTTATTCGCTATGCCAAACGTAATTCGTTGCAGAAAACTTGTGACGTCATTACGACAATTGCCGAACGATTCGACGAAGATATCGTAACGCAGTGCGTTACGTGCGTAAATGGTTATAGTAAATGGTTGGTTAGGAACAAAATCAAACATATCTACTTTCGACGTGAAACGTTTTTTGTTTCTTGTAGGCGAGTTCAGTAGGCATTAACTGATCCAGATTTATTTAAAATCTAATATTTTACCATCCAAAAACGATAAGTAAAAATCATTTTTACGTTCTAAACCCATAACATTTCCTATAAAAAATAGATCCAGTTCAAACCACATTTCATAATTTTCAATATAAATTTTCTACTTATCCATGTTACGTTATTAATTATTAGTAACGATTATTGTGTGCTCTTAGCGAGATAACTTATATGTATACTATCAAAATCCTCAAAAATTAAGACACAATTCTGTACAGTTTTTGATTGAAAAGTTTTCCAGAGATTTGTTCCTTAGTTCCATTTTTCTAATTTGGTTGGTAGGTACTTACTCTCTCCAAGTTTTGTCATAATGTCATTATAGGAGAAGTTATTACATGGTTCCACACGAAAGTTCAGATTACGAAAACATTCTGTCAAGCTCTCCACATCGTGTTCTGTGCCATCTCTTGGTGTCGGTAGAACCCTACAACAGTAAAAACCAATACACTATACAATGAAGGTAGATATTATATGATTTTATTAGTTTTGCTAAATTTCATACCAAAACTTATAAAATCGTATTACATCATCAAGTTATCAGCCGATAAAAATCCTCTGCTTGTGCCCCGGGGTTTATCCCATAATCACCGTGCTTGGTAGGCGCACAGTAAGAAAGGATCGAAAGCCTGCGAACTAAATTTTGAATGAAACCAAGATGAAACCTATTCGAAGGATTATAACTGATGCTCAAGTTGCACAAATATATTCTCCTGTTCGTCACGTTTATTAATATTTTAACAGCTATAAACGACCGGTTTGTCTAGTGGCTAGAGATCAAACGGTCGTGGATTCGAATCCCGCAAGGTGCAATCATTTGTATGATGAACAGAAATGATTGTTTCCGAGTCATGGATGTAATATTCGTATCTAGGTATGTTTAGCCGTTATCTAGTGCCCATAGTACGGTATCCTAGTATGGGGCTAGGTAATTGGTGTGAATTGTCCCGTTTATTCTTCACTCTTTAGAATATATAGGATGGTTTTTCTAGGCGTCTTTCCGAAGGGTCACTTATCGCGTTACATGAATACATACACTGAGACATATTAGCAGCGTTCCCGTCACTCTAACGTAGCCGCTCTCCTTTGAACAAAAGTAAACTTCGCTTTGGGCTTCATCAAGGTGAAAATGCTGCTGCCAGTTTAGCCCGATCCCCACAATCTAGTTGATTGCCTGAGCCGAGGTTCGTACCCCCTGGGCGCCCTTGAGCCTTTCACTTTGTCGTGTGCTTTTTGCGTCACGCATTGCGGCGCTCTCGCGCCCGCCCCCTAGTCCGGTGAAGCTGAGTCGGTCGGAGGTCGGTAGACACCAATAACAATAACAAAATCATCATGTCAGCCTTTAGAAGTCCACTGCTGAACATAGGCCTCCCCCAAAGAGCGCCATGACTAGCGATTATGTGCCATCTCCGTCCACCGACTTTCTGCGATGGCTACAATGTCGTCGGTACATCGTGTGGGGGGTCTCCCCACACTTCGCTTGCTTGTTCGTGGTCGCCACTCGAGAACCTTTATTCCCTAGCGGTTGTCGGTTCTGCGAACTATATGGCCTGCCCATTGCCACTTCAACTTGCAAACTCTGAGAGCTATGTCGGTAACCTTCGTTCTTCTACGGATTTCCTCATTTCGGATTCTATCACGTAGTGAAACACCGAGCATAGCTCTCACCATTGCGCGCTGCGCAACTCTGAGCTTGTGTATGAGAACAATAGTTAGCGACCACGTCTCAGTGCCGTATGTCATCCTGGCCACACGCACTGATTATAAACTTTTCTAATGTTTAAAAAAAAATGCTTCCCTTTTCCCAGGTTCTCACAGCACCCGTGTGATTAGAAGGGTGATCCTGTTATGATGCCGAACACCACACGACGTAATCGTATACCTACGATATAATGTATGTTACCAGACAAAATCGATTTCAGACCGAACTTAACTAGTTATGCCGAACGTTTATCCAAACACGCGCCACGCGTAGCCACTAGTCCAAATTCCTGAAATCGGGCATACGTTACAAAAACAGTAAAAATTACTTTCTTATAGAAAACATAAAACCTTAGATACAAAACGAAATCCTTACGTGAATTCAGTCGCAGTGGGCTTCTTCCAAGATTCATGATTAAAGATAATCAGTAACCTGTCGCCAGTCATGTTGTATTCGATGCTACCGAGAACATAATGTGCCCTATAGCTAGCTGGTGGTCGGGAACTGAAAGGAAGCAGTCATGATCAGCAGTCTGCCGTGTGCCCACCGTCACGTCATGACACGTGTATTACACGTATCCCAGAGAGAGTAAGGGTCGTATCGCCTAGTGCGCTATGGTTGCCCCAGCCCCAGCCCCAGCCCCAGCCCCAGCCCCAGCCCCAGCCCCAGCCCCAGCCCCAGCCCCAGCCTCAGCCCCAGCCCCAGCCCCAGCCCCAGCCCCAGCCCCAGCCCCAGCCCCAGCCCCAGCCCCAGTCCCAGTCCCAGTCCCAGTCCCAGTCCCAGTCCCAGTCCCAGTCCCAGTCCCAGTCCCAGTCCCAGTCCCAGTCCCAGTCCCAGTCCCAGTCCCAGTCCCAGTCCCAGTCCCAGTCCCAGTCCCAGTCCCAGTCCCAGTCCCAGTCCCAGTCCCAGTCCCAGTCCCAGTCCCAGTCCCAGTCCCAGTCCCAGTCCCAGTCCCAGTCCCAGTCCCAGTCCCTGTCCCAGTCCCAGTCCCAGTCCCTGTCCCAGTCCCAGTCCCAGTCCCAGTCCCAGTCCCAGTCCCAGTCCCAGTCCCAGTCCCAGTCCCAGTCCCAGTCCCAGTCCTAGATAGATAGATAGATAGATAGATAGATAGATAGATAGATAACTCTTTATTGCACTAAAGAACTTTAAATTATGGCACATCAACAATGAGCTTAAAGTAGTAAAATCGGCGGCCTTATCACTAAGCAGCGATCTCTTTCAGGCAACCTTAGATTAGAAAGCGAGAACATGAGCATTAATGAATGAATAAATAGTAGTGTGTATACATTTACTGAAATGAATAAATTTATATTTTTAGAATATAAGTAAAATTAAATAAATATATAAAAAAATAAAAAAATAAAAAAAAATATATAAAAATATATTTACATATACAGAATGAATTTTTATTGTCTTCGCGGTTAAAGGCCACAGTAAAAGAAAAAAAAGTGAACAATTGAAATTAGAACGTGGAGTAAATTGGTTGCCAATAATTTAGATTTTGTTCCACTTTTCGTTGATTATTACTAACTGTTTGCGTACTGTTTCGTATTAATAGTCGTATAGTAAAAGAGATGTTGATTCAGCAGTTTGTTGAACATTTTATCGCAATTTATGGTCCTGTGCCGTGGCCAGCGAGATCACCGGATCTTACCCCCTTAGATTATTTTCTCTGGTGGTATGTAAAAAACGAAATCTACAAAGACACGTATAATGCAATTGATGACTTGAAACGAACTTTGGAAAATATTCTAAGCGGAATCAATAATATTTTAATACTGAATGCAGTAAGTACAATCCTTGAGTCGTCGAATCCTAGCTGGGTTCGATGTATTAAAAACAACGGTCATCATTTTGAACAATTAATCAGTTATGGTTTAACTATTTTCGTTAAAAATTAGCTCTTTCCTTAAGTTTGCCGTATGTTATTTCTTCCCAGAATTCAATCCTTATTAGCGACACTATAGAATGGTGTAATAATACAGTATGTGTTTTTTTTCCAAAATCAACGTGTTCGATTCCTGCTTAGGAATATTGTTTTTTTCAAAAATCCAAATATGCAGTTTTAGTTTTTATCAAAATCGGGCCCGAGACTCTTTTGAGTACTTTTCGCTAAACCTCATAGTTTCTGATTTAGCCAACCACCCCCACTTGAAAAATTCACCTGTATATATATATATATATATATATATATACATGGTGAATTATATATATATATAGATAGATATATATATATATATATATAACATACATAAAATACTTATATATATATAATATATATATATATATATATATATATAAACTACAAACAAAATACATTACACTACATAAGCATATTAAACATTAAAATAAGTAAATACAGCAACATATCATTGCGTTGCGTTGTTGTAGTCTTAGTCTTCGTCTTCTTCTTCGTCCCTTATCTGTTATTCTTCTCATTCCCTTCGCTTATAAGATTGATCGCCACGCCAAGAGTCGGAACTATCCCCGTACCGCGCCATTAAATGATTCTGAATCAAAATAGTATAGGGTACTTAAAATAAACTACTGAACAGGAATATAATATTTTTTTAAATGGTGCCTGTCTGTTTGTCTGTATGTTTGTTCGCGCATCACGTAAAATCTACAGGGCCGATGGTAATGCATGTTTTACTGTTGCAAAGCTTAGGGTTTGACTTAAAAACTGGGGTATCCTAATCCAATGATTAGATGCCAAGCAATCAATAAAAAACTATTTGAAGGCTGCAAGAATTTCAAAGAGATGTAGTATATTGTACTTTATAGGTACTTTTGGTCCTATAATAACACATACGGGTTACTTTTACATGAAATGACCACGTGGGCAAAGCCGCGGCCACAGCTAGTACCTTATAATACATAACATTAATTTTTACAAAAACAAGTTAACAATAAAGTAGACCACGTATTAATTAAAAATACACAGAGATGGTTGTTTGTTCGTAGTTATTTATTTCACATAGCACTTACCTACTGTTTAGCGTGTGATGTGAGTTCGTCTTTTTACTAGACCATTTTTTAAATTATCTGCTAAGCAATCGTTAGACCACGATCTCACCTGATGAAAAGCGATGAAAGGTTTAGCACGCTTGACTAGTAAATATCTGTTCACTCTAGACTTGAGCACACATGCTTTAAATACTTGGCAGAACCGTCCCAAAGGTGGCTTCCTTACAAGATCGGGCCTGTGCCACAGAATAAATAATATGCCTGTGCTTGATAAAGATTCAAAAGCTGTCCCGGTGTGAAGTACTGTCTGACTTAAGACAAAATACTAAATTTCTTTGCAGCTAGCCTGGCTTTGGATTCAATGAAAGACCCAAAATTCAGGTTCGATGAACAATTAAATCGTATTCTCACTTGGCTAGGCAAATAGATAATAGGTGGACAAAAACAATACAATAAAGACATACTAGACCAGTTGGCTGACCACCAGCGCGATGGGTGGAGGACATCTTCCGAATTGTAGGTAAAACATGGCTCAGGACATGGGGGGGAGGGCTCTAGTAAACATGGCTTACCAGGGCCGCAATGGCCGGGTGTAGCTTCTCTGGCTTTGGCACCAAGCCCATGTAAAAGTGGCCACTGGACGTGCTTGGTGGGATTTGAAGAAGAGGACATTCTTCATGGCTTTCCAGGACTGACGTCAGTGCTCAGTGCAGCGCCGGATAGTCCGCCAGATGTTGCTGTGGCTGTACTGGGCGGTGGCAATAGATTTGGGGGGCCATGTGGAGTGGAGGATGTTGCGTCCGTTGTCTGCACTGCTGCTGGGTAGTCTGTCTCCATCCAGTTGGTTGGTAGTAGTGCAGGGTATATGACGAGGAGGGAAATCCCGGGCTCTTTGGCGCAGAAAGTAGGGCCCAGTGCACTCAACGCAGGCTCGAAGAGGTGGGGCCCGGGTGCTCAGCACTGGCTTGAGGAGGGAGGGGGGCCGGGCGCTTTAGCACAGGCTTGAGGAGGTGATCCGTTCTCAGCACTACTGTATGTGCATTAGTGCTTGGAATGTGACGTGCTCCATGGCATCACAAATCTGGCGTCACTGTTTGGTGCAGCGCCGGATAGTCCGCCAGCTATAGCAGTGGATGTACTGGACCGTGGGCAGATGTAAGCTCAACGCTGGGAGTCGGAGGAGGAATTTATTCCCCTCTGACCCTCCTGAGGTCTGGTGGTGGACACGAGGGTGTCCACCGCCAGCATAAGGCCTCGAGGTGGCGCGCACGGTGTTTCTGTGTGCCCCTCAATGGCATCCATGGGGTATCCATGAAGATTTAACCAAGTAAAAAAAAGGACAGGTATGAGAGGCACAATAAAGAAGAGGCCTATGTCCAGCAGTGGATTGATACGGCCTGATGATGATGATTCTCAAGCTATACGAAACGAGTCAACCAATAGTCAATTATTAACTGGCTGTAATGGGGTGGAGATATTATAGAGCTAATTAACGAATATTAAGTAATAAAGCTCGTCCAACCTTGGATATTCACTTAGTTAAATTGCAGTTCCTATCTCGACACCCTTTAGCCATCTACTTACATCAAAATCGCCCCGTACGCCACCAGTGCAGGCCTTTATGGCAGCCCTTCACCTGGTGGTGAAAAGTACCCCACCTAAATATTTTCACATGAGGCATAATTGGCAGGTGCAGCTGGAGGTTGATTCCATAGAACGGTTATAATCTATAAAAACTCACTTCCGAAGTGCAAAGCCATTACAATAGTTCAACTTTTTCTTATAATTATACCAAACAAGTTAATATAAAACAAAAAATAACAACATAAAAGTAATTACCACGTTCTAAAACCTTTATTGTATTGTTATTTTTTTATTGTGATCCAGTTCTGAGCTATGTTTAAAGTTTAAAACTTTAAAAACTCTCCAGCTCATCTTCAAAGATAGAAGTTAAATATCAATTCTATTTAATACCAATTAAAATCCATGCTTTGGAGGGCACGTTAAGCTGTCTGTCCCACCCGGATGTTATTGATTGATAACAGAGACCCTCGGGCGGCCTGTCTGGTGTCTGGTGAGGCTAGCAATACTTTATACGAAAAAGCAAGCAAGGAATTGCATTATTAATACCGAACAGAAAATTAAACAGACAGACACGAAAACGAGTAAATAAAAACGTGGTACGTGGTCACACATATCAAAACAATTGGACAAAATAAATACGTCAATACTAATAACGCGTCATGACCATATACAGTTTTCTGTATATACAGAGATCCTGTCTACTACCTAACTAGGATTTCCTGTATCAGGGACTTACGAAGACCACGGTCCCAGACACCCAGACACAGCAAGTACCTGTGGTCTACACAAATATCTACCCAGTGCAGGAATCGAACCGCAACCTCACGAAGTCTGCTCGTCACCAACTACGCCACGTAGGCAATGAATATTATAATGATTAGACCATAAACATTATCATTCATGACATTATTTGTGCATGTATTTATAGTGCTGCGCAAATTAATCAGAGGAAAAGTTAGTTTATATCCTCAATGTAAATTAGTCGTGCTGTTTTGACAGTCGAATAATATAAAGAGTACCTATGGACAATATTCGTGTATTGCAATCATAATTAATTATTTTCCTAAGAGCAACAAAGAAGGGTGAAAGGGAGAGAATCGTGCAGTGAAGAGAGCGTACCTGGGGTGGCCAACCTCTACCTCTGGAGACACATGGTTCAAGTTATTTTTTAAATTTGGCTTTCCATTTGTTCTCAACCAATGTAGATTGTGCGTGTGGCAAGCCTTTTGATCATCTATATTCAACAAAAACCCAAAACATCTGAAAAAGCACCAAACGAGTTGTGGTCTCATTTCCCACTGGGAACATACAGTGGAAAAGCGCGAGCTTCAAGACAGTAATTAGCAAAAAAAAAAACGCGCTCCCGCGCGCTTACATGTCTGGGATGCCAAGATTCTCGTTGGATCATTGAGCTGTCGGAGTTAGTTTTTAATTAAGCTATGGTGACCAAGTTGTAGTACCTTCTCTCTAAAATGGTTCAGGAGGGTGATGGCCCAAGCCGGTACATAAGTCATAGGTACTCATGCACTGGTGCTGCTTCTGGGGACTGGTCCAGCCTAGTTTCTTATTAGTCACTTGTATTTGTATTATTTTTATCAGTATTATTATTGTGAGACATCTCATTGGCACTTTTATCTTTTGTATTTGACATTTACATCTCTAAATAACAATTTAAGACAAAAAAAAAGAAGAAAATGACATCCCGGTAGAGTTTCTTGGTGCTCTCTTCTCTAACGGGCGTATTTCCGAAGCACCTGTTGAGTCTTCTGACTCTAAGGGTAAGTATTATTATTTCGCTGTGCGAGATTTATGAGTCAGCACATGAAAGGGAAATTACCTTTTCAAACTCAATGTATACTTAGTTTACCTAATTTGATTGATTTGATCTATTTATAATAATTTATGTTTTTCTTATTGTTCAGGAGATAAATTTGAATTATAAGAGTACATAGAGTAGTAGTAGTTGGTACATTTTGACTATTTATCTATCTATACTTATAATAAAGCAATAAGAATGAAAAAGTCAGTACATTAAAGATAATTAAGAAAAAAATGGTCAAGGGTACTTAAAATATGCTCCTGAACAATAAAAAAACTACAGAAGAAGAATTTTTAAAATTCGTGTATGTCTGTTTGTTTGTTTGTTTATTGCTTGTTAGTTTGTCTGTATGTTTGTTCGCACATCACGTAAAAATTTCTAGACCGATTGCAATGCAGTTTTCACTGTTGGACAGCTTAGGGTTTGACTCAAAAATTGATGTACCTGGTATCTCAATCCAATAAGTAGAAGCCGAGAAATCGATAAAAACTTTGACGGCTGAAGGAATTTTGATCAAATGTTGGTATATTGGTGTTCTAAGTCTTAGAATAGTACTTTTAACCTAGAGAAATAACCACGAGTGCGAAGCCGCGGGTGCAGCTAGTTACAAATACTTTGACTTGGACTTTATGAATTATAAATTCGAAACAGTGTAAGAAATACAACGTGACAAGTATATGTCAGTCCGAACCTAGATAAAGAGGTTTGAAGTAAGATATTTCCATACATTTTTGTAGGTCAGGTTTTTTTTTTGCGGCCTCCCTTATAACTTTGATTTATCAATTGTAGACGGTGTAACTAAGTAAACTTATTTGACAAGTATACCTCTAAATTTAATCCGAACGGAGATATAGAGGTTTACATTTTTTTTTTGCGAAAAACCTCGCCAATTTTGGTCATGGTCTCTTCATCAAAGTCCGTTCAGCCATTACAGCGTGAGGAAGTTACATATACACTCACACACTCACTCACAAACTTTTGCAGTGATATTAGTGTGAATTTGATTGGGTTCTAATTAGCCTCAAGCAGAAGAAACCCTAAAATCGGTACCTACCTGGTATTTGAGGCGTTTTGGTTACAAGGATGTACATCTGCTTCAGCGTACATTTTCGTTTATCTTCTCACGGGCTTTATCAGTCACACGAACACGTTCTATATGTGAATTTTGTAATATTATAGGCAGTTAAAACAAAGGTAAATATACAAAGTGAAATAAGTATCTGGACGCACCCATGCGCTTCAATTCGCTCGGAGTATATGACAATCGGACATGGTAGCGTATGTCGGAGCGGCCCTAGCGCATATCGCTGTGCCCAAGCGCATCGACATGCGCAAGGGTACGTCATTCACCGGTCGTTTTAAGGTTATCACTTCGCTAATTGGCTTCGCAAATCAATTTCAATTTCCTACTATTATAATATATTTTTTGTGGTAGCAGGCCTTTTACGCAAAAATCCTCGGGACTCTTGCGTATGTTGGGTACCACACGATTGTCAAATATTCGACCGGCAATTTGAGTATTTTGGTTTGGAAAGCAATGTTTTTAGCGAAATTGAGATTTAACATGTTGAGTGCGAAACCAGATCTGAAACACTTTGTCTATGCCTCGCTTACAGTGCGACTAAGAAAAGTATAGAACTCTTTGTCGTGCGAAAGGCATAAATTCAATTTTGTTCGGTGTACGAAAGAAATGAATATATATCTAAGATGTGTTATTAAAATAGAGTCCATTGGTGTGGCTACCTTCATACCAGTTTTTTTCGGCCAGGCACCGCACAGAAGAGATAAAATTTCATCACAGTGCGAAAACAGGTTGAATGCTCCTGGTATCCCACGCACCTTGTACCGTACCCCACGCTAGCTTCGCGCGGCTAGTGTTGGATCGTATTCGAGTGAAACGCACGCGTTGACATGGCGTCAATACCGACGAAAAGTTGCCTTCGTTCTTCTACGGATTTCCTCATTTCTGATTCTATCACGTAGTGAAACACCTAGCATAGCTCTCATTGCACGCAACTCTGAGCTTTTGTATGAGACCAATAGTTAGCGACCACGTTTCAGTGCCGTATGTCATTATTGGCAACACGCACTGATTATACACTTTCATCTTAAGGTTCTGCGGTATCTGCGACGAGATGATATGGCGTAATTTCCCGAATGCTGCCCATCCGAGTTGGATTCGTCGGTTGAACTCTTTGTCGAAGTTGGATCTACCCAGTTGGATCGTCTGACCCAAGTAGACATAGTGATCAACAGCTTCGATAATATCGTTCCAAACAGAAACCGGCATGGGTACGACATGGGCATTTGACATGATGTTCGTCTTGCGCATTGTTCACTTTAAGACCCACCTGTTGGGAAACAATATTGAGCTCACTGAGCATTGTGCTAAGGTCTTCCAGGGTTTCAGCCATGATGACTATATCATCAGCAAATCGAAGGTGAGTGATGTATTCGCCAGTGATGTTAACACCAAATCCGTTCCAGTTCAGAAGCTTGAATATATCTTCTAGTGCAGAGGTGAACAGTTTCGGAGAAATAACGTCTCCCTGTCTCACCCCTTTTAGCAGCTGGATAGAATTCGTGCTCTGATCCTGAAGACGAACTGTCATGGTGGCCTTGCTGTACAAACACTTCAACACTTCGATGTACCGGTAATCAATCTGGCACCGCTGTAATGACTGTAGCACTGCCCAGGTCTCGACTGAATCAAAGGCTTTCTCGTAGTCCACAAACGCTAGAGATAGTGGCCGATTATACTTTTCGGTCTTCTGTATAATCTGCCGGAGTGTATGGATGTGGTTTACGGTGCTGAAGCCTTTCCGGAATCCAGCTTGTTCGGGAGGCTGAAAGTCGTCAAACTTACGAGCGAGACGGTTTGTAACTACTCTCGAAAACAGCTTATAGACGTGGCTCAGCAGCGAAATGGGCTTATAATTCTTCAAGAGGGTTTTATCACCTTTCTTAAAGAACAAAACCACTACGCTCCTGTGCCACGCCTCTGGCGTAGTTCCCTCGAGGATGACGGAGTTAAACAGCTGCTGAAGGACTTAAGGTACCGGTGTTCCACCCGCTTTCAGTAGCTTTGTCGTTATTTCGTCCTCCCCTGGTGCCTTACTGCTCTTAAGCTGTTTGAGAGCCATTCTGATTTCGTATAGGCTGACGTCCGGGATATCTTCGGTATAATGTTAGGTCAAACGGGCTCTTGCATCGCTAGTCCTGCTAGGACGACTACGCGATGAGGTGTATAATTCCATAGAACTTCTCGAGCTCACTCAAAATCTATGGCTTCGACGAAACGATGCTGCCACTGTCGGTTTCAGCTTCGTCAACAGGCTTTTCCCAATAGACAGATCTCTTGCGAACACTTTGGAGCCCTTGTTCCGCTCTATTGCGTTGTTAATACAAGTAGTATTATAAGAACGCAAATCGGGTCGCATTGACTAGGAGATCTGTTTATTAAGCAAGCTGTAACTCGACAAATCCACTGTAGATTGCAGCCTCATCTCGCTTCGTTCTGGCATAAGTTTGAGTGTATGCTCAGAGAGTTTTTGTGTCCTTTTTTGCGGGGGGTCTTAAAGAACTCCAACCCGACCGTGTGTCCATTTAGTTTGTCCACTGTATCGCATTCGGTAAGAATTTGGAAGCGATTTTGGAGCTCCAACTGAAAGCTCTCGGGGTTTTGGATTTGGGCAGGACTTGGGCGAAAAGTAGATCTCATCAAACGAGACCTCTCCAGCTTTACGTTGATATTCAATGAGCCTCTTACCATGCGGTGATCACTGCCGGTCTTAACCCTGTTGATCACAGAGATACATCATTGAATATATGCGTATTTGTCAAAATTAAATCATTTTGACAAGAAACATAAGCACGAGATAGATTTCTATCTCGTGCTTATGACCGCCGGGGTGCAGCCACGTCCATTTCCTGGACGGGCGCTTCTTGAAAAAGGAGTTCATAATAAAGAGTCCCTCCTTCTCCATGAAGTCGGCCAATCGCTGACCCCTTTGGTTCCGCTGTCCAAATCCAAACTTCCCCACTCTCAGTTCATCGCCATTCCTCATACCCAGCCGAAGTCCCCCATCACCACTGTGAAGTGTGTTTTCGGAGCATGTATGGCATTAGAAATGTCGTCATACATAGCCTCTACTTCATCGTCCGGACGTTTCGAGTGTGGGGCGTCCACCTGTATGACCTTCAACGAATACAGTTCGGTAATTCTGAGTATAAGGTATACCACCCTGTTCGAAACGCTTTTGATCTTCACAATGTTGTTGACGAGGGACTTGTGGACGAGAAACCCAACACCATGTTGGGACTGCTGGTCGCCATCCCGGTAATAGAGTATGTTGCCGGAATTGAGGGTCATCGTATCCTCTCCCACTCTTCGGACTTCTGATAACCCCATAATACCCCAGCGCAACTTACTTACTACTTCTTCCAGCTCTATCAACTTCTCATCGGTCCTCGAGGTGCGTGCGTTATAAGTTGCCAGGTCCAGAGATCGTGGGGGTTGGTAGCTGGGTCTCTGCCGGGGATTCTTAGCACCCCCTGCTCCGCCGTTCATATATATCATATTGGGGGAATTGCCATAGTCACCCGCTTGGCAGGCGGATTGGTGACCGCAGTGTAGCAAATATGTGCTCGGAGGACGCTGCTGCCCATCTTCCGGTGTGTAATCCCTTAGTCGCCTCTTACGATATCTACGGGAGGATTGGGAGGGATCTTATTCTAAGCCGAGACCGCCACTGCAAAATTTTGACTAATGCCAATAGATTAACCTATGTTACTGGGGATGGTTTATGGATTCTAACTATACCCCATACAACCAAACTTGTTCAGGCATTCAAAAGATATGGTGGAATAAAGAAACTCACATAGGTACATACATAGGTACATACATACATACATACATACATACATACATACATACTTACATACATACATACATACATACATACATACATACATACATACATACATACATACATACATACATACATACATACATACATACATACATACATACATACATACATACATACATGAACCCTTAAAACTTTACACTAATTTTTTGGGCAGTCGTGTAAAAATAACAGTCATGTCTGTAAATGTAATAAATATTACTTAATGGGATGGAGGTCACTCCAGAGCTGGACCGACGGTGACGTTAAGAGTCGCAGGGGACCGCTGGCGCTGGACATCAATAACTAGCAGCCGCCGCTAGTTGTGGCGTTATATGCGGTGCCCATCTTCAGCTGTGATCGTCTTATGGTTGTTGATGATTATAACCACCGAAGTAGGAATGGATCAAAAGGCTGCGAAACCTAGTGTCGCTTGTTGCATATTCGAACGATATATTGTCTTAGTTGATGCACAAATTCAACGAATATATAATTCAAGTATTCATCACGTTTATTACTATTTTATATATTCTATTTATTTATTTTTTATCCTTATTATGGGATATACAGATTATTTCCCAACGCGTCGCTTGTCACTTTGCATGAATATGTACATAGAGACATAATCGCGGCGCGCCCGTCACGCTATCTTAGTTTATTTTGTATGATTGTGATGGTGATGTCTGTACATACAAGTAGTGTACATGTATAGTTTTGCTTCCTTTTCCCGAGTTATCAGTTTGTTAGACCCCTAAATCACTGTGATTTACATTAAAATCTTAGACTCGTAGCTGTTTTAAATAGGTTAATTATAAAAAAAGTTAAAAAAGAAGCTTTGCAGTAGCCATGTCATGATGAAACTTAGAACGGGCTATCACAATTAAATGCGTATACAACATTTCATGACTGTGCTGTTAACCGTTGAGGGGATTTTTCTAGTCAGGACCCAACCATGAGTGCAGCAATGTTACGGTAAAACTTAAAACCAGCTATCATAATAAAATGCGTACACAAAATTTCGTGGCTGTGCTGTTGACCGTTGAGTTCCTTTATCTGGAGCTAATCCTGGATGTCGATTCAGGTCATGCTTACCATAAAATGCATTGTCATCGGTACTGAACCATCACGTACAAATTCAACTCCGTAGGATAAGAGGAACTGGTTCTAATTCAGCTTTCAAGATTTGTCCTAAATAAACATACATACATACATACATACGAGTACATACATGCATACAAATATTGCAAGTTAAATAAAGCTATTATTAAAAATAAATAATTGTAACGTAATTATTAATTATGCAAGATGTCTGGCGACGGTTGGGAAAGTAGAATAAACATACAGACAAACAGATAAACAGACAAACAAACCAACAGAGAGATACGAATTTTAAAATTGTTTTAGTCTTGTTCAGTAGCTTATTTTAGTAGTCAGTAGTACCCTAGACATATATTTTTTTCAATTATCTCCTTTGTACAGATTTTTTCGTTCCTTGCTTTATTATAAGTATAGATAAATGAGAAAGTTTGTATCTTATAGCACTGTTTTAACATCATTATTAATTTTACTGCATAATACATGCAGTTAACATCTGCTGGACGTAGGCTTCTCCTAATACACGAAAAAACATCACAAGAAATAGAAAGTAATTAATATATTTAACTCGAAATTATCAATATTACAACATCACTTCAAATTCAATGACAGTTTTTTACTAGGAACAGGCATGCATAGTAAAACAAATATTAATGTAAAAATAAATAAATGAATAATATACTTTGGATTCATGCGGTCACTAATTTTACACGGATTTGGCAAAACCTTTGGTGGAGGCGACAGTTAATGAGGCACAAAAATGCTGGATTCCACTCGTGAATAGGCAAAAAATCACTGAAGCGTGGCAATGCTGCCAACATGGACTCTTTTTTGACCTTTTAGATTTAAGGTGGTATAGTTATGATATTATTATATACCTACATTTCTTTTAAAATTAATTTTATATAAACGGCAATTCTCTGGCACACGTCAATAGTGGTCTAACCTTAGGTTACATGATCTGTTAGAAATTTATAAACTTAGTCAAAGTGAACTGAGTTTCTGGGGTTTGCTTCTTATTGTCCGTCATAATGTCCGAAGTCTCGGAAACATTCGCAGCGACTTCGTGGTGCACCAGCGTCATCATATTAACAAGGTCTCGATTTTGGTGATGTTCATTGATGACGTTACACAGGGCCTGAATCATCCAGGAACCAGTTTCACTGTTTCTATATGATACGTGCTCTGTAAAGAAAATGTACATTACTAGCTGCACCCTGCGGTATTGCCCGAGTGGACAATGATGATGGATAATGATGATAATGAACATTATTTTATCCATCTTGAAAATGGTATCTTGTAAATTTTCCATCTTATATAATTACCATATCTTATTTGCAATCATTACTCATGAAACCCTAAATAGTTTTTAACTAGATTGATGCGTTGATTTTTATCAAATTTTAACCCTTAAATGCATGAGTTTTTCTTTTTATTTGAAAATAAGATATGTGATTGAAGACTAGACACTAACTATCCAGGAACCAGTGGCCAAAAAAAAGAAGTTATTTTTGTGTTAAATCCAATGAGATTTTACCAATAGAGACGTCATTAGAATTATTAGAGAAGGCATTATAGAAGTCAATAGAGACCCATTATAAACACTAAAAACACGGTGAAACTGTACTATAGTTACTTACATAGAACTTAGGTAACTATATTTACATCACTGAAGAGGCTAAAAGATCACAGAGATATACAGAACCGCGTCGTCAGAAAGAGATAAACATATGTTCTCAGTTACAGTAAGTTGCAGTGAGCGGCCGATCGCCAATCACCGCCGATGACGGCCTGTGAAGTCACGACAAATGCGTCGGCTAGCAGCTAGAGTAAACTGGGGCAAAATAGATAGAAGGGATTATTCAAACCGAAAATAAAATGAATTTTTTGATAAACAAATACTTTCATAATAATAGTTCCATATATCCTGCAGAACACCCGTATGTTCGCCGGACACTTGAGACACGCACGTAAAACTTCTTTTTTTTGTGATTTTCTTATGGTATAAATTACATAATATTATGTACCATTTTATAGCTAAAACAAGAAAGAACTTCGAAAAAAATACTATTAAACTATCAAAAACCAACTCACGTTAACATTTTCCCACCAAAAGTGACGAACGGCACTTTGAAGCACTTTGTGAGAATCGTCACTCGCGGGACACTAAACACAACTATTTTAATATCTTCCTTACAGTATTATTAGACGTAATAACACAAAATATAAGCTATAAATCACTAAAAACAACAGAACAGACTGGAATGCCCTGCCCTTGTCAGTGTTTCCGGTAAAATATAACCCTGGTGTGTTCAAGTCAAGAGTGAATAGGTATCTAACTACAAAGCAAACGTGCTACACCTTTGACCACAAAAAAAAACGATTAGGGCCGAACCACTTTATTATCCAATAAAAAGCTCGTTTCAAGCTGTTTTCAAATATATTTAACACAAATACAATACTCTATCCTAATTTAATACAAATAGGCTTGCAACTCCGCTAGTTAACTTCGTTTTTATGAATAAATTAAAAATGCTTTTAATTAAAAAATGTTATTATAATTTAAATGATTTTATGAATGACTAAATTAGTCTAATACATTATTCAACAGGAATGAGCTTTTAAATGGTTCTGCTCCTACTTTACATTGCTTAATTATTAAGGCGGGATCAGTCCCGAAATCAGCAAAAAGACGAATAGCAAAACGTCGAGAACGGCGTAATAAAACAACTTTATGCAAACCAAAAAATACTGTGGATAGAAAATTATACTACCTAAACAAATAACCGAACACAATTTTCAGAAATGCCTTGGTATTCTTGGAAAAAAAACACGAACTACCACAAGAATATAACTTGTTTCATCGCAGTTCTCGTTATTTTCAGCGACAGCAACATACTTCTTTTAAATAATTATATAGCTACCCTATTAAACTAGACAAATAACCGAACACATTATTTAATTCACTTTTATTCATCGAGATATCGATATAAAAGTACAAAAAATATGTAAAATCGACTCCCGAGCTGCATCACCTCTCCCGCTCACACTGCACCTGGACGAGCAGGACAAACAATTGGCGGCCTACCCCGCCTTAAGATCTTTTGTAAACATATTATTGCAATAAAAGATTGAGTATTGAGTAGACTGAAGATCGTCAGCCGTGGCTTTTACGGGTCGGAGCCCAGACTGACGATCATCAGCCGTTGGTAAGCCCCAACATCCCCTAGCATCATACGAACTAACAACGGTGCGCCCCATTATCGCGTTCTCTCTGTCGCTCTAACATGTAACCTACTACTTGTCCACTACTTGTCTCGTTCGTGGAAGTGGCGAAGCGGCAGCATCGCAACAGTTGATTTAGAGTAAAATGAAATTTATTATTTTCCATTTTCAATACCGTAAACAGTACTTAAAAATGAAAAGACACATCCTTCCTGCCTTTCACAGTCGTCCCAGTGTATGTAGTGCGCTTTCTAAACACACAAGATGACATTTTTGATTAATATATCATGTTTCGGAAGTCGCGTGTATTTACGTGTTGCGTCGTTGCCACTCTGTTTGGGAGTCGACACAAGCTGATTACCTTGTGTTTGCTTTGCCACGCAGAGCGGAGTACAACGTATCTACCTCAGTTTATATATAACATCATTGGTTAAATCTTATAAAAACAAAAAAGCGTGTATATTTTAATACCTTCATATTAAATAAATTATTGTATATTTTTTTCATAAAATAGTTATTTAACATTAGTTTACAAAAAACCTGAATAAGGCTTAGAAACTTAGTATGGGCTATCACAATTAAATGCGTATACAACATTTCATGACTGTGCTGTTAACCGTTGAGGGGATTTTTCTAGTCAGGACGCAACCATGAGTGCAGCAATATTATGGTAAAACTTAAAACCAGCTATCATAATAAAATGCGTACACAACATTTTGCATATTTTTTGTTACTAAACAGAAACGTCATTTTAACGTATTTTTTTCGAAAAGTCTTATTTTAAGCTTCGGTCCTTTTTTTATTACTAACACTGCAAAATTATAAAATATGATTAAATAGCTAACAAAAAACTAAATTGTATAAATAAATAAAAACTATTTAAAATAAATAAATTCTACAGCTTAGAAATACTATCTTTTATAAAATTATTTTTTTTGCTCGATTTCATCTATGTGCATTTAATTACGGTAAAAAAAACCACTAGTTAGTGATGTCATTTTGACACCTTAGATTTGACACCTGACCTTTTGACTGCAAAAATATAATAAAGTAAATATGTACGTCACACGATCAACAAACAAACTGTATCTTGGGTAATTATAGCGGTTTTCCAAGTGTCATTTTAGCATTATTTATGTCTCGCTAGATGGCGTTGGCGACAGTTTTGGTAACAATAGTGTGGTATGATATTCTGCGTTCCCTTGTTTATGCGAAGTTGTGCGTCAGTTTTGTAACAAATTCATTGCTTATAGTCTTATAGTATTGTAAGGAGAAAAACAGGAAGTAGGCGGAGCCTAGAGGCGAGGCTTAGCTTCACGTGATGACCTGTTTGCGCAATACTAGCTGAAACTGGATCCAGCCGGGCAGACCTTTTCCTCGGCGAAGCAGCGAGAGTGGAGCGCCACTTTTCTGCCAGCATTCGAAGCAGCCGGACGTTCCTGAATATTTCTTGAGTTCCTTAAATTCCCCCCATTTGATTTTGTAACAGTGTTTAGTTTACTTTGTTGAGTTTAATAATTACCTTTGTGTGTGTGATCGTGTATATATTTTTAATAAACCCACTTCTGGTTGCTAATATCAGAAGTGGGATTCGAACTAACGTGATTTTATCAAACAAGCCCACTGTTTTTGCTTATTTGAACTGGTAAAAGAATATCAGATCGTCAGCACATTCACACACAACTGTTTCAAAGCACGTGCTCTTAACCTCTTTTTTGTGTACTGTTTTGTGTTTAATCTTTGGTGCGTGTTTACGCAACACGTTTTAATTCTGATTTAAGGGTACGAGTAACGCCTGCGTGTGCAACATTCCGACGTTCGCGCAGCGGACGATCACAAGGTTGGCGAACGCGCGGTCAGCAACCGTCGATCCGCCACTGGGCAGCATGGCGCGATGCGCAATCTCCGCAGGAGCGCGATGCACAATCACCGCAGCAGCGCAGTGCGATGCGCAGCATTTTGGCACGCAGCCAACACGTGGCAGGCACGTTTTTCGGAAGATTGTCGTCTCCAATTCAAGTAAGAATATTCCATGTAATCTGTAGTGCTCGAAGGTCGATCGAGACCGTGACTTGAATCTGCTTACATAAGCTACAACTTATTTTCGAAATACCCACATGGAATTTCGTTCGGTTACAAATTAAGGCTGTTTTGTATCTCTCAAATAGATGCCACAAAGCCAGATTTGAAGTGTTTTAAATGTGCTAGTATTGACCATAGTAAGTCACAATGTGCAACGAGGCTTACATTGAAGTTTGATCATAGATCAGTTTCATAGACGTAGACCGCGTAAATAAGGTGCAACGTATTGGCCTCACCAAATCGGAATAACGTTTGTGTTTTCGTAACGTGTTACCACTGTCAGCTATTGATTAGTCATTCGCGCTACAGTCTACGTATGTCTTTTTATCATTGTCGTTGATGTACAGAAGCACTAAAGTGGAAATATAGCCGTCTGAAAGTGTTTGCCTGTAGTGTTACCTAGTTCAATGATTGTTCACGTGATATTAAAGGGTGCCGTACATTTCCCTCTAAGCTAGATTTATGAGTTTAATCAATCATTGCACCCGTGAATGAATCAATTGAATACGTCTGTAACGCGTAGGTAAGCATCGACCATAGCAGCTCTGCTTAGACATGCTATTTTGGCGCCTCTGTCTGTAACGCGTAAACAATGAGCAAACAAAATGAAACGAACATGTACAAAAATGGTTTTATTTATCCGAATTAAAATGATAAACAACTACATACTGACAAAACACACTAACAAGGCTAAAGACTGGGTAATAGGCGCGTGATATAGTTGCCACGTGCGATGGAAACGTGATGGCTTTGGTTATTTGTTCTGTAGCTTTGGTATCAGGCTCTCACCGCGGTAATTAGGGCGATACTCATACAGCGCAGAGCGCGTCACTACGTAGCGTACGTTACCTAAGTAGCACCTGCTTAGGGCGCGCGGCCTTCGGCAAACATAGCACAGGCACTGCAGTAACGTGGCAACCTAAATATTACACACCACGTGTCATTGTACTGCACTCGCGCGTCGCTCGTGACTGCCTTATTATAGTAATGTGTCCCCAGTTCGACCGTATGGACGATGGTTCATTAACTGACGAACGGCTGACTCTTTACCACGGCGTTGTAACGGCTGAACCGTCTCGCCGGCATGTTGCCGCGCACAGCGATGGTTCATCTTTGCCTCTCATTGTCTGTGTAGTTGGACAGGTCGGCCGCTAATGTGTACCCAGGGTGCCTAACTCCACCTTTTTCGGCTCAGTATCGTTTAACTTGAGGTAGATTCTGGTAGCTGTTCTGAAGGCACCTCATTTGCAACAAGGTTCTTACGTATCACGTGGTGAATGGGATAAGTTGCTGGCAACCAACCTCACGTAAATATTATAATTGTGCTGCCTACTAGGTGAACGTGTGTAGACATCAATGCATCTTGGTACTTTTGTCAACGGTTTGTGTGTTCAAGAGATAAGGCTTTGTCTAGTTTTGTACTCGTTGTCAACACAACGTTTTTACATAATAATGGTACAAAGTGTATTCAATACCCGTAATAACAACAATCGTTAAATTCCAGTTGAAATGGAGCAAATATGGCACAACAGGTTATTTTTGGTGAGGTTAGATCTGTGACCAAACGTTTGATGCTAGTTGGAGCACGTCGGTGAGACCGACCACAAGTTTGGGTTGTTCTCTGAGATATCAATAGATGTTGATCTTTTTATTCTGCCCCAAAAGCCTTAATTACACCTGACCTGTTTCGTGCTAGAGGTGGATGTTTGGAGTCTTCAAGTGCTGTTAATTTGAGTGGTTTGCTAGGGTTGAAAGTTTATCGCAGGTGCCTAGCTTACGTATTACGTCCTTTAAACACCGACATCATAGTTGCGCCATTGGTAGGCGAGAGGGACCATTTAGTGTCATTGTTTAGTGAGTTTTCCGCTATTGTTTGACGTTGTTTACTGGTACTGTGACATTCATTATTAATGCTGGATGTGTGGCGACTAAATGGTGTTGCGACAGGTAGATATTTTTATGCTGACCACTGCAGGGTTTCCGATGGATCTGAAAAAGTGCACTTTTCTTAAAGACAAGTTGAGTGTCCCGGGCAAGCTCATAGGTCTGGATCAGGTGCAGCCGAGTCTAAAAGTAGAAGCTTTATTAAATCACCGAATGGCAAGCAATTTTGGGTCTAGTGTGGCATTTTAGGCGGTACATTGCTACTGCTAGGTCACATATTGTACTCAGTCAATGTTGACATGCTGTAATTTGAGTTTTTAGTGCAATACGGATCTATCTATTTACTGCTTGCATCGAGCAAACAGTTTCAGAGCGGCAGCTATCTATCAAGGCAAATCATAAGGGTGTCAGAGTTTGTCAGGCTGCCCGAGAGCCTATGTTCAAGTTGCTCGTTAGACATATAGCCTTATGAAACTCCTATCCAAGTCGCAAGGCAATGGTAACTCTAAGGCGACAATGGGCTTCAGAACTATTAGAGGCAAGCAAAGTGCAATAAGACCGTACTGTGTTTAAGACAAGGAAGCAACCACTGCTTATGCACTGGGCGACTTTGTTTAATGAAAAATGTTCACAGAGTTCCGGTGGACTGGATTGCGACACAACAAGTCCATACAAGTTTGTCCAGCGGCTCCCACATCTCCATTGTGGATTGTGCCTGCTTGTGGATTCCACTGGTGGTGGACCCAAGTGGCGGCGGAGTACATGGTTTCGTGGCAAGGCGTATGGACGTCGGACAAGTGCGCAGCGTTCTTCAATCGTGGTGATACTACGGTGACTTTTGGTAGCTGAATTTCAGGACTTGTTGGAGGCCTACAGCTCTGCTGAGACAAGCTAACTGTGCGCCTCTGTCTGTGACTCTTCTGCGACTCTTCTACATCTCTGCTGAGACAAGCTAACTGTGCGCCTCTGACTGTGATGAAAAAGCATCGAGCCGAGCTCTGCTTTGACATGCTAACTGTGCGCCTCTGTCTGTGACTTGAAAGCATCGAGCCGAGCTCTGCTTTGACTGATAACTTGTTTACTATCTGTAACGTAAAAGCATCGAGCTGAGTTCTGCTTTGACTTGATAACTTTTTTTACTATCTGTAACGTAAAAGCATCGAGCTGAGCTCTGCTTTGACTTGCTAACTTGTTTACTATCTGTGACGTAAAAACATCGAGCCGAGCTTTTCTTTGACATGCTCACTTTATGACTTTCTGTGACGTAAAAGCATCGAGCCGAGCTCTGCTTTGACATGCTAACTTTGTGACTATCTGTGACGTAAAGGCATCGAGCCGAGCTCTACTTTGAGATGCTAACGTGGTGACTGACTGTAACGTATAAGCATCGAGCGTAACTCGGCTTCGACAGGCTTACTTGATCGTCTATCTGTAACATGAAAAACATCGAACATAGCTCTGTTGAGACATTCTAATTTGCATTTAAAAACAAAATGCTTTCGTGATGCGACACGAATGACGGAGATATGGAGTTCTGTCATTTGTGGTTTTTAGTTTCTCAGTATTTAAAGTTAACAAGCATTGAGATCTCATGAGTTATTTCGATTTGCAAGAATGTTATTTTTGTCGTCTAATTTTGAACGTTTTATAACAATTTCAAAGTGACGTTCACAACTGTTTGAGTGCACGCTTACAGTTGTGATGCGAAACTGTTAATTGTTGTTGAAAATGAACACTTTACGCTGCAAAAATGTTTCAGAAAGTACAACAATGGCATGTTTCAGTTTGCGAAGTTCCCGAAGATCCGAGGTGCTGCCCATCCAAGAAAGATCAGGCGATCGAGGACGCTCGCCGGTCAGGAGAGGCCGTGTAAGGAGAAAAACAGGAAGTAGGCGGAGCATAGAGGCGAAGCATAGCATCACGTGATGACCTGTTTGCGCAATACTAGCTGAAACTGGATCCAGCCGGGCAGACCTTTTCCTCGGCGAGGCAGCGAGAGCGGAGCGCCACTTTTCTGCCAGCAGTCGAAGCAGCTGGACGTTCCTGAATATTTCTTGAGTTCCTTAAATTCCCCCCATTTGATTTTGTAACAGTGTTTAGTTTACTTTGTTGAGTTTAATAATACCTTTGTGTGTGTGATCGTGTATATTTTTTTTATAAACCCACTTCTGGTTGCTAATAGTATTTAATACCAATAGTAGTAACCAATAAAAAAATACCAATAGTTTAATAGTATTTTCTACCTTCTTGATTTTCTATATTATAATTTATAGCTAATACAAAGAAAATTAACAGTTTTATTTAGTTATAATCCATCTGTTTTCATAAAGAGGTAAATAAAATCTGATTATGTCAACACTGCAAATGTCATAGTAAAAAACCATATAACAATAATCTAAGAGCCCTAAGACTAGACATGCGCAGATTAAATCTTTAAGGGAAAGAGATATATAAATCTTTTTGTTCAAAAGATTTAAATCACTCTTATAAATCTTTAAATCCCAAATAACTCCGTAATCCAAAACCTGCACTTGATTCACTGCATCACTATATCTTCAATTCAATCTATTACAAGATGCATTGTTTATACATCATCATCATCATGATTATTTCAGCCTTTAGCAGTCCACTGCTGAACATAGGCTTCCCCCAAAGAGCGCAACGACGAACGGTCTTGTGCTGCCTCCATCCTCCGAATTTATTATTGGGCGCAAAATAAAACAATTTCCCATGAAGATTGTTCACAAAACAGAGAGAATGAAAAACCCATCTAAAAATTATTTATTCAGTAAATAGAGCAAGATGAAAGAACAATGGCGAACTCCCATACATACGTTTATGTCAGTCAAATTCACGGTGTCTTTAGACAAAAAATATCGCTAGTAATTCAGCATCATTTCCTGAAATTGTTAGTCTAAGATATTTTTTTGGGGAGGCCAGGTATAATTGTTATTAGGCTTCAAAGTTTTGTAGGTTATGTTACTGTTAATGACCTTTGAAACAAGTCTTAGAAATTTTAATTATTTTATCCGCTTAGTTAGGTAGGCAAGTAAGTGCTTATGCGTGATAAATATAATGTTTCAAGATATTGTAGGTACCTACCTATTCAATTACCTATCTAGACTAGGCTTTTGAATAAGAATTATTTTTAATCTGTTACTGCCTGCCGAGATTACAAAACAATATATTTAGATATGTTGCTGCTGTTTCACTGTGCAGAGAAACAGTTGTCCCATATTAGCACAAATGTTTTGGAACAATTCCTTACACTAAATACTTTATTTACACAAATCTTTGTTTCTTTCGTATTTATTGTTCAATACTTTAACTAACACGCCCTATGTACTATTATTTCTTTCACGACCTGGATGACTGGTAGATAAAGCTGTTTAGCATTAAGTCCTTCCTTGTACCTACACTATTTTTGTGCAAATCTATTAAATAAATTAACATACCCTATTATAACAACAATTCTTAAAAATCAATTCTTCAAGTCAATCAATCAAATCAATATTTTTTTTTTTTTTTTTTTCAATTCTTTAATTCTTATTTCTTCTTTCTATAATGCATTGTATTCCCTTTGCTACGAGTATAATGTTTTGTATAGAGGTTTTATATTGACGTACCATTTTGTCTATAGCACAGTCTATATTATTATTCTGTTTATTGCAAGGAGGTTGAATTACGCTTACTGTTAAAAGATTTAACGCCAGTAAGCTTAATTCAACCTCCTTTGGTTTAAAAAAACCGGGTGGGAAGAAAGCGTAATTCAACCTCCTTTTGGTTTAAAAAACTGGGTCGGAAGTATACTGTATTGTCAATTTTGACGTCCAAACCGGAAATTTCATTGTATTATATTATTTTTTTCACCCGTTGGGCAGGCTACAAGGCCAGTTAAACATTGCAGGAAGGAAATTAAGTTACAATTTCATGATTTTTTAAATTGATTTGTTAACCTGGGTCTTTCTAGCTTACAGCCAATATTGAAAAAACGTAGAAAAATAATTACTTAAGTTCTGTAGAAATGATATGTCAAGACACTGCAAGATTTATCGCATACAGTTCCGCCTATGTTCTTTGATTTGTTTACCTTTTGTTTTTTCTTTACCTATTCTATTGAGTAATTTACTACAACATACATATAGGATACTACCGATTTCATACTTATCAGGCTTAGGACTCCAAACCTTGTTTTACAATTGGACATAAAATACAGACTACGTTGGCGTATTTAAAATTAAAAATCATAAAGTAGGTATTTAAAACATTTGTTAACAAATCAACGGATTTCATAAACGGTCATAATTGATTTTGTGTTTTGTTGCAAAAGCAAAAGGAATAGTTTCCTATACGAAGTCTACTGTATCATTGCGCAAACTTTTGTAACCATTATGTCTCTTGAATTCTTCTCTGCCTGCATTAGTTGTCTCAGTATATATCTTTACAAGGTTCAATCAATCTGATTTAAACCGTAGAATCAAAGATTTAAAGATGTATTTGGGAAACGTATGATTTACTGATGTAAAGGATGTATATATTTTTTAACAATCACTCCGGAATTACACATGCCTACCTAACACATTGACTTCGTAGTATTGGATCCTGCGGAAATAAATGTTTCCCTTGATTCTTGCACGCGTGAACAGCACATAAAGATCGCATTATGACATGGAAACATCAGGTTCTCGTCCTATGTTCCTTCTTAACAGAGTCACACCTAGTTCTCAATGTTCTCATCCACTTCTTAACTTTCCATGATTTGACTGGTCATGCCACTCCAACCAACTTAACTAACCAACTGAAACGGATCAACTAATTTCTTTCTCATTAATACACTATTTGGTTGGTTCGATAGGAATTCTAAATTTATTCCACTCCAACCAACTAAACTACCAACTGAAACGGATTAACAAATTTTATTTCTCAACAAAATTTTCGAATTCCTATCGAACTAATCAAATAGTTTTATATTTGATTAGTTTGATAGGAATTCTAAAAAAAATCCACTCCAAACTGACCAACTCAAACTGAAAAAATGACTGTGTTATTTAATTTATTTGTGTTTAAGTTCCTACTACTATTGTTTTGCGTAACACATAGATGAGGTATCTCTTACTCCCATTTAAGAGAGATCCATCTCTCCACTGCCTCATCCCAAACATGCGTTACGTGACATTACCTAGCCCCAAACTAGGATACCCTACACTATGGGCACTAGATAACAGATAAACATACATAGATACAACTAGTGGCTCTTTGAGCTGTAGACCTCGCAAGCACAAACTTTTTTGTAAACAATGTAGTAGTGTACAGTAGCGCCATCTAGTCACCTTATTGTAAAACTAACATTAATAACCAAGGTGCTCCATCAACCCCTACCTAGTAGGAAAAAAGCTGATTCCACTGGTAGAAACCTAAAAGTGAGCAATTTACTGCATTTTGAGGAGCTATTCTGCTTATCACGCCGAAGATCCTAATCAGATCTTCACCAATTTTTTATAGGACCAACTTAAATTTACTACCTTCCAAATAAAAAAAACCCATCGAATTCGGATCATATAAGGAGATATTCAGTAGCCCCCTTTTTGCCCCTTTTTGGGGGAAGTACCCCCGAATCAAAAATCCCCGACGACCAAAAATAATAAACTCGACTCGAAAAACTCGACAAACCTGTATACCAAGTTTAATCTAGATCGGTTGTGAAATGCGACATATCCTCTATATGTCAACCGGACAGACAGACATCCGCACATACGAAAGAATATTTGCCCAAGCTGAATCGGAGACGCTTTGCTCGCGCCCCGCGCTCGCTTCGTCAAATATTACATCCATGACTCGGAAACATAAATTTCTGCTCATCACACAAATGATTGCACCTTGCAGGATTCGCATCCGCGACCATTTGATTTCGTACCACTAGACAAACCGGTCGTTAATGGAATGAAATATTTTAAAAATACATGAGATTAGGGATATCAGTCGCAGCGCTGATGTATCACGATCTGGTTTCGGAATTGGTACTACACATTTGTGAACACTTACTATCATAGCTGGACCTCAGCACAAGGCAGTCTGAGTGAGTAGGAATGACAACTTCCACGTGACCAACTGCCTGGATTAATCGATGGCCGGGGTCCGTTTCTTCTCCCCTACAGGCCTGAAACATTTAGGAACATCATTTCCATCATTTCATCTTTCCATCCATCCATTCCATCAGCGAACGAATAGACGATCGGTAAAGCGCCACCCTTTTATAGTTGATATACCTCGCACAAGAACTAAGCGTTACCTACGCTTCTTCATTTAATATAAGAACAGCAAAGGGGTGGAATGCTTTGCCCTCGTCAGTGTTTCCGGTAAATTATAACCCAGATGTGTTCAAGTCAAGAGTGAATAGGTATCTACTAGGCAAGCGTGCTACACCTTCGACCACATCATCGCTTTCCATCGTGGTCAAACAATTGCATAGTCCACATAAAAAAAAGTGATCGCATTAATAGTATCTCACCGCAGTTCCCAGTCGTTTCTACTCGTAGAATTATAACTATATTGTTCCTCATTTTATGTTGTTTTTTTTTACTCCATAACTTTTTGACGTTGTTTTTTATGCATATTTTAAATTTAATTCTGGCTGGCCCTTAGTTTGTTATACTCGTAAGAAGCCGGGTTGTCCTCCTAGAGTCGGGCCGTAACAAACATTTAATAACCTTTTTGATTAATAAAAATTACAAATATATGGTTCCAGGATACGTGGGTAATAAGAACTTTTGTAAAATGCTATATGGAGGTACCTGAATGAAGAACAGCTTGGGGATTCCTGCGAGTTTAACCGCGTTCAGCAAGTAGTCTATGATGTCATTCAGCTGGTATGCTGTGTCAACCGCAATCACTTGTCCGTTATAATTTCCGTGAGTTAAGACCGCAACGGATACACAAGAAGTGTTCTTGTGGTCTGACTTACAAACTGTAATCACAAAGTATACTTTGAAAAACCGTTTAAAAACCCTGGAAGAGACTACATTCCCACAACACAGATGAGTCTAGTGTGGGAACCCATAATACCTTAAGATTATTGTTACTACTACATCATTTTATTTGATATACTCTTAATGTACAATAATAAAATTATAACAAAAAAACAAGTAACGTTTTTTTGTTATTATTTTATTATTTTAACACACGTGGCACAACTGCGTGGTACTACCAGTTGTGCCTTGGGGAATTGCTGTTCCCTTAAGCACTATCTGTTGTGCCAAAGGGAAATAAATTATACCAATGACACAACCAAACGATGCCAGTAGTGCCTTGGGGAGCTGCTGTTCCTTTAAGTGCTACCTGTTGTGCCAAAGGGAAATATATCATCCCAATGACACAACCAAACGATGCCAGTAGTGCTTTGGGGAAATGCTGTTCCCTTAAGCACTACAGGTTGTGCCAAATGGAAGTTTAAAAAACAAGATATAAAAGGGAACAAAGTCACAAAAACCCTCATTTAGGAATTCAATGTTCCCGTTTTATAACTGAGAACTTTAGGTACCATCAAAGCTATGAAAAGAGAGATGAGATTATTAGTAAAAATGTACCAATCTAGCTGGAAATACATTTTTTTTGAGTTATTTGTAATTTAAAACTGAAGAGCTTGACCCTAATTGAAAATAAATTAAGAGTTCACGCATATTCATCCGATTAATACTTTTTTATGTGATAATTTTTTATACAAATCCCCAAAATCATTTGTAAGGCTTCAGACTTTTTTCGACCTTATTGAAATGAGCTAAGGTACCTTATTTTTTAACTTATTTTGATTAACTGAACACAGTAAATACTGAATTTAACTAAATCTGATTAATGTCAGTGAACGTCAAAATTGTGTGATGTTAGTTTTTAAAAAGTACATGAACCCTAAATCATATAAAAGGTGTCAGACGATTTTAGTCCTTTTAAAATATTTAAGGGTTTGTACAAATATTACACTCTTTGCTCGTAGTACGGTTCAGTTCAGCCGTTCAGGTCAGCCGGAATAAGGAAAAAATATACTAGCCATAGTACAATGACCGCAATACGGAAGCTTTTTTTTCTTTCGCAGTCCAGTTGACCAGACAACGTAATATCTAGTTTAAATTTAAACTTTTTATTGGTGTGACCTTTTTTGTTCAACTTATTGTCAATTAATTTAAAATAAATATAAGAAAATATAAGTATTATGAGTTTGATAAAGTTATAAGTTTGTTAATCTCAGGGTGGCGTGGTTCCTCGTCAATAAAGTCCTCATTGAAAATGTTGTAGAAGTATCCGAAGTATGTTGTAGTAGTAATGTTGTGTTGTGTTGTAGCGTACCTGATTCTTAAGCTGTCCGAAAGGTATAGCCTTAAGATCGTACAAGTTTACTACGCACCGACGTGCCGACGTCGGTGCGTAGTACACTCGGATGAAGAGGTAGAAGATATATTTGATGACATATCTTCGGCCCTACATAACACCAAAAGGGCCCAATACAGCATTATCATGGGAGACTTTAACGCCAAAAGTGGGTGTACATACTTGCAGTGAATCGAGAATAGGTCCACACGGTCATGGGGACAGGAATCACAAGCATTAACTTTCTGGAAAAATAGGAGTTTATTTGATTAATTTTTTCTTCAAAAAGCAGTCCTAGAGGAAGTGGACTTAGCAAAGCTACGATGGTGTGACTAAAAATGAGATTGACATTATCATGAAGGACAATAAGCAAATATTCAGAGAAGTCTCAGTGGTCGCAAGGTTCAAAACCGGTACTGATCACATACTTGTCCGAGGCTCCTTGGATATCGACCACAAGCTTGAAAGATGCCATCTGTTGAAGTCTACGCTCAGAGCCAACCTGCTCCAGGCCGCTGTTGGATCAAAACAGTTCCAAATTGAGTTGGAAAATCGATTCGCTGCCTTGGATACCACAAATGATGTAGACGAGGAACTACAAAAAGTTGTGGGAATTCTTAGGGACTAAATTTTGTCAGCTGCAGCGTACGGACATGAAGTCTAAAATCTCAGATGAGGCTCTTCAGCTATGGACGAGCGACGGGAGCAACAGACAGCCACATCGTCAAATAAAAGAGAGCTCAATAAAAATATCAGCAACCTGGTGTGACGTGACCTGCGATGCTCAAATAGTCGCTGGATAGAAAAGGCAATTGAGCGAAATCGGGGGCAAAAAACCTTGGCTCAGCAATTGAGTAGATCCCATCTGACGAAGCTCAAGACCAATAATGGCACAACCATCGCCTCTAAGCTGGAGATCCTTTCTGAGATCGAAGACTTCTATGGCTGATTGTACGAATCGCATGCTTCTAGACCCGAACCCAGCACAGAGGATTCCCGCGCAATACTGACCCGCCACTATACTGATGAACTGCCCGACGTCAGCCTAGACCAGATTGAGATGGCGCTCAAACAACTTCAGAATGGGAAGGCCCCCGGTGAGGATGTCATAACTTCGGAGCTATTCTGGGCAGGGGGGAAACCCGTACTTCAGGGGTTATTTAGCACCGTGCGTAACAGTGGGAGAACTCCAGAGGCGTGGAGCAGGAGTTTCGTAGTACTCTTCTTTAAAAAAGGGGATTAAACCCTTTTAAAGAACTACCGGCCTTTTTCACTCTTGAGTCACGTCTAAAAGTAGTTTTTGAGTGTCATCTCAAATCATCTCGCGAGAATACTCGACGAATTCCAGCCACCTGAACAGGACAAGTTTCGCGGAGGATTAAGCACCATAGACCACATACACACAGTTAGGCAGATTATACAGAAGTCTGAAGTGTATAACCAGCCCTATTGTCTTGCTTTTTGGACTATGAGGAGGCCTTTGACTGCATTGAAACCTGGGCGGTTCTGGAGTTTTTGCAGCGTTTTCAAGTAGACTGGTGATATATCGAAGTGCTGAGGTTTTTGTATGACGGCGCGACTATGAGTGTCCAAGTACAAAATCAGCAGTCTAAACATATCCAACTGCGCAGGGGAGTGAGACATGGGGATGTTGTATCCCCGAAACTGTTCACTAATGCCTTGGAAGATATGTTTAAGATGCTGGATTGAAAAGGAATGGGCATTAATATCCATGGCAAGAACATCTCACACTTGGCGGGGTCGCTGCAAGACTTGCAAACTATGCTGGCCAACCTAGTTGATGCTTCACGACGTATTGGTCTTGGAATGAACATAGATAAGACCACGATCATGTTTAACGATCTTATTGACCCGGAAACAATTGCAGTCAATGGTGCACCACTTGAAGTTGTCCAAAAATATGTTTACCTTGTGCAAATACTGCAATTAGGTAAGGACAACTTTGAGAAGAAAGCCAACAGAAGAATTCAGCTGGGTTGGGCGGCATTCGGCAAGCTTCGTCAAGTCTTCTCGGCGTCCATACCGCAGTGCCTGAAGACAAAAGTCTTCAATCAGTGCGTCCTACCAGTCATGACCTTCGGAACTGAAACGTGGACACTCAAGGACAAACTAGTCTACAAATTTAAGGTCGCTCAGCGAGCTATGGAGAGATCTATGCTTGGTGTTGCTCTGAAGGACAAGATTCATAATGAAGATATCCGACGGAGAACCAAGGTAACCGACATAGCTCAAACGATAAACAAGCTAAAGTGGCACTAGGCTGTTCACAATTCCCTTAGAACTGATAACCGTTGGGGTAGACGTTTTCTTGAGTGGAGACCACCTTTAGGCTAACGTAGTGTAGGACGCCCTGTGGCCAGGTGGAGTGACGAGAACTGAAGAACGTGCATTAGGAGAGGCCTACGTCCAGCAGTGGACAGATATAGGCTGATGATGATGATGACAAGTTTCTTTCTTCGTTATTTAGTTGTTTTTCCTGTATTCATTTACCGTACACAAGCAAAGAGTGCCATATTAACATTAAAAAAATATTAATCGGATGAACAATGCGCGGACTCTTAAATTATTTTCAGGGTCATCAGCTCTACAGTTTTAAATTTTAAATTACTCTAGAAAAACGTAGATATGTATTTCCAGCTAGATCGGTACATCTTTATTGATAGTATTATGTCCCTTTTTACGGTTTTGATAGTACCTAACCATTTTAAAACGGGAACATTGAATTCCCAACCTAAAAGAAGGTTTTCATGTGTTTGTTCCTTTTTTATCTTGTCTTTTAAACTTCCCTTTGGCACAACAGGTAGTGCTGAAGGGAACAGCAGTCCCTCAAGACACTACTGGCATCGTTTGGTTGCGACACTGGGATAATATTTTTCCCTTTGGCACTACAGGTAGTAATTAAGAGAACTGCAGTTCCCCAAAGCAATACTGGCATTGTTTTGTTGTGTCATTGGTATAATATATTTCCCTTTGGCACAATTGGTAGTGCCTAAGAGAATAGCAGTTCCCCAAGGCACTACTGGCATTGTTTGGTTGCGTCTTGGTATAATATGTTTCCTTTTAGCAAAATTGGTAGTGCCTAAGGGAATAGCAGTTCCCCAAGGCACAACTGGTATTTCCACGCAGTTGTGCCACGGGTAAGTAACGAAAAAAACGAGAAATTCGTTACACTAAGTTGTACACTTATTTCTTCGACCTTATACTGTCGCTATTTTAGCTTGGCCAATTGATCGTCTCTACTAAATTGAGAAAATAAGTAACCCAGATCTTTTAGAGTGCGAGACTGTACTGGAATTAAATGACAATTAATATAAGAGTATAACTACAGATGTAACAGATGAATACTATCATTGACATCTGAGATTTGGTAGTGTCAAAATTCAAATTAATTCAAATTTAAATAATTTATCTGTTTAAAACATGGCTACATAATAATTATTATAAAGGTCTTCGTTATTAGTAGGATCATTCATGCTTTTGCTAAGTCAGCATGCAAATATTAACAAAAATGATTATTCCTGACATAAAATTTAATTATAAAGCAAATAAAAGCACATTAGGTATGCCATAAATTCAAAAAGTTTACATTAACTTAAAATTATTATGTCAGGAATAAGAAAAATTGCATAATATAACAAATTTAAATAAAAATTAAATGTAAAATTTAAATAATAAAAAGTACAAAAAAAAACAGTAAGCTAAAGTAGGTACTAAATAAACAATGTCAATGATTAAAATTTTATACATTCTTATTACAATTGAAAAATTCATGCAATGAGTAAAAGCACTTCTCGATTAACCATTGATGTACCCTATATATAAATATAAGAAATTTAATATTCTTAAATTCTTCAGGAAGACTATTGAAAACTTTTACAGACATGAAATGAGCGTTTTTTTTGTTGTAAAGACAGCTTACACTTCGTAGTGTTTAGTATCGAATGGTTATTTGTTTGAGTACGAAGTTGACGGTGGTGAATCTCTTGGTGCCTAATAAAAAGCTCAGGATGCTGCTTAACAAAAATGACTAAATGTTTTATGTACATTGACGTGAGAATTTAATAACTTAAAGCATCTATTAAGAGGTCTACAGGGTTCCAAGTAATGGGAACCACAAATAGCACGAATGGACTTTTTCTGTGCTCTAAAGGTTCTATCGCAATCGTGCCAGTGTAGTAGAAATTGATAAAAAAACGAATAATCAAAATTAAAACCTTTAGTAAATTTATTGAAGCTTATAATGAAACAGTAAGTAACAAAAAGTACAGGTAAAAAAAGATAATTTAAAAAAATGGGCCTTGAGAACTTGCTACATTAGACTGATCGATAACATAATGATTTTAAAAATCATGTCTATGTGTCATTCTGGAAGTTTTTTCGTGCATTACGTAAAAATAGCTTGACATTGCTCAGTTTTTTCAGTGAGTGGCGATTTGAGCCGGTCTTTTGCCATGATAATATCATCTTTACGTCTGCCCATAACAGTTGCATTGGCACCCAGAGCTTTGGTTGCAAAATCTTGCGCGAAACTACACTGCTCTCTTCACCGTGAGCCACTGGTTTTTTAATCTCATTGTTCAGTAACTTCACTGGAAACATAGATCTTCAAACCGAAACTATACTATTATTTATTCTGTGCTGAAACACAGCAATTGGTGGTTGAATATCTGACAAAGTTTACTTCCCCAGGCGGAATCTTGCGTAAAAGGCCAGCCACTAGGCCAAAACAAAAAAATAAAAATTTAATTGTTGAAAATTTAAATTGATTCGCGAAGCTAATTATCGAAGTTGTGACGAGGTCAAAACCTCTTTTATAATAATACTCTTTTGATCTCTTAATTCTTTCATAATCCATTTCTTTTCATTTTGATAGTTGGTCATTATTGATTCTAAATACAAATAACCTGTCATTGATATATTGATTTTTGGAAAAACAATAAACTTATTTATGTATTATAAAATACATAAATAAGTTTATTGAAAATATATATGAGACTTGTAAATATATATAAGAATACCTTCATAAGCCGTTTATAATCATCTCCTCCTGTGCCTGTGCTCCTAATTATAATTGTTCCTGTAACTCTGTGTCACTGAGGTTTGGGTCCTGGGCTGGTGGAGCAAGCCCAAAGCCTAGGACCGCCTCGGGACACTGGCGCCCTCAACGTCCCCGTACCCTGCCCAGCTCTACCTACCTGAGTTCGAGTTTTTTAAATGTGAAATTTATTTGTGAATCCATGTGCTATTTTTTCTAACCAGTGATTCCCACAAAATTCTAAAAGGCACTAGGTCATCTTGATTTAAATTTGGATTGGATTATTTGGCAAACCCAGAACAGTTTTTTATACTCAAGTGTATTTTATATTTGCATTCCAGTCATTCATGTAAGTAAGACATTTTCATTAATACGTACTTTGTTCCGAATTTCACTATCGGCCTACTTAGTTCCGAATTACTCTAAACTTTGACGCGTGATTATGTGTGACGCGTTAAAGCGTAGTTACATTAACGCTATTTTTTTATATATTTTTAAAGCGTTACTATCGCACTTAACATAACGTTACCTACAAAGTAAACACTTAGTTTTATTTGCTGCGCATCTAAAGAAAACAGAATTGATCTATGAATTAAAATGTAGAAATGCTGAAGTTCATACAACAGATACTGCAGAAAATTTACGTTCAAGGTTATCGACCTTACTTGACAGCTCGAATACACAAGATTTTCAGAGTCCGTATACATTTGAACAGGATATAGCCGAAATTCAAAAATGTCTAACCATTATTTCTGCACGTTTAATAGCTTAACCGGTACGAAAGGAGAAGAATGCGTCCTGCACGTTAAAAATAGATTAAATAACATGACCGAACTTACGACAGTACAACTAGAAACATTTAAAAATATTTCAGAAAGTTTCTTCGATTTACAAAAACGTTTCGAAACATTAGAAAATCCTAGCTGCTCTTCTACAGAAAATACACACGATCATTTTCCAGAACAACAACCTCAATTACCATATTTTGACCTACTGACACAAAAGCTACATAATATTTCGATCAACAGATCAAGTCACGAAATTAAACGGTTTATTTACAAGGGAGATAGTTGCTCAAAAGATTTTATTGAAAAAGTAGAGAAATTCGCAGTTGCTCGAAATATTTCACATACTGAACTATAAAACCACATATACGACATTCTTAAAGGAACTCCTTTGGATTGGTTTCGAGCTCACAAACAAACAATCCCAGATTATGAATCTTTCAAAATTACATTACTAAATGAATTTGAAATTACAGACTATGACTATAAACTGCGTAAATCATAGATGCTACTAAACAAAAAAAAATGAGCGTGTGATTTGCTATTTCACCGAATTAGAATCATTATTTGCAAAATTACGTGAGCCTATTTCAGAAAAAGCCAAGATTGATATTCTTAGGCGTAACTTGCGACCCGAATTCGGTCAAAGGTTATCACCAGACGATCTCGACTCATTAATCGCAACATTATTGAAATCGTGCAAATGGTACGAAAGTTGCATTGAAATGTCCAACTCTGATAGTCCTTCTACATTACAAGACTTAGCGAAGTCTTCTGTTGTGGTATAACATCAGTGCAAAGCACAGAGGTCAGAACACCAAACAAGACAAACTATGACTATGGTCGGTTGCTATGATACAGTTGTTATTTGCAACTTGAAGTCGGTTTTGTTTTTTCTATGTTTTGACAATTATCTCCTAAAATGAATGTGTTGTAATTCCTTTGTAAATTCGTTGATATCTAATAAATTTGGTGTAACCTTTACTCGCCTACTTTCCACTGCCTACTCTGCATAATATTAATGATAGGTTCTTAAGAGGTTACGGACCCCAGTGCAGAAAAAAGAAGAGAGTGTTCCCAAAATGGATTTCAGTACGAAAATTGACATTGGAAAATTGCAAGGCAAAGAAAATTGGTCAACCTGGAAATATAAGGTAACCGTCATGCTGGAAGGCACTGAAGGCGCCACAGAAGCAGTAGAAGGCAAACTCCAGAAGCCAATTCTTGTAGAAGGAGCAGGTGACGCTTTAACTACAACAAAGCGACGGCTAGTTATAGGAAGGCTGAAACTGGCGCTTTGCTCATGCTTACTACAAATATGACAGAGGACACATTAAAAAAGATGATGAGATACAGAACTGCTCGAGAAGTCTGGTTGGAGTTACATAGACTATTTGATGGACAAACGGATGACAGAACTAATAATTTATGTCTAGAATTTTTTGGACTGAAACACGAAAAGGTGGATGATATTCCTACACATGTTTCAAAACTGAAGAACCTTTGGAATGACCTGAAGGTTGAAGTTTCTAAGATTGACGTAACAGCTAAGCTTCCGGAGATGTTCCTGATTTGTAAGGTCTTAGACACTCTGGCCGACAGTTTCTTTAATTTCAAGTCAAGCTGGCTGATGCTAAAGCAGACTGAAAGGACCATAGACAGTTTAACGAGTCATCTTTGCACATTCGAGAGAGATTTAGGATGTCAAGAGAGCACTAAACAGGAGGCACTAGTGACTACACCTGTCAAGCAAATAAAGGACGAGCAACTGATTTGTAACTACTGTTCAGGAAAAGGACACAGAGTTCGCAAGTGCAAGAAGTGGATAAAGGATGGGAGGCCACCTAAGCCGACTTCAGGCACATCAGCACCTATCTCAAAGTCCAAGCAAGTGCAACAGATTTCGCTGATGGTAAACGCATGCTCAGATAGACAAACTCAAGATAGAGAGAGCTGGTTTGTGGACAATGGAGCAACAACGAACATTGCTGTGAGGAGTGACTTCTTTAATGAATTTCATGAATTTGATTCAGATCATACAGTGACAACTGCAGATGGAACCACTATCCCAGCACTAGGAAAGGGAGTTGTTGTGGTAGAATCAAATGTCAATGGTAAGAGGGAGCAGATAACACTCCGAGACGTGTGGTTAGTACCATCATTGACGAAAAATCTTTTTTCAACGTTAGCTGCGCAAGATAAAATGCAGAAAAGCGTCTTTATATCAACAACTAGAGAGTGTAAATTAACTATTGATGGCATGACTAGAGTTGTTGGTAAGAGAGATCGATATGGTGGACTTTATAAGTTGGCTATGAAGACAATCATGCCAAAAAGGCATCTCAATTCGATCGAAGTTAATGCCGTGACTGGTTCAAATCTACTTCAGCTCTACCATGAACGATTCGCACATCAGGATTAAAGACATGTCCGCGATATAGTCAAAAGGGAGCTAGGAATTGTTTTGAAGTCAGACAATACGAAATGCGAGGGTTGCATTTACGGAAAGTCACATCGGCAGAAGTTTGGAACAAGGGAAAGAGCTACGATGCCAGGACAGCTCATACATACTGATGTATGCGGACCATTTTCAGACAGCATTTCGAAGTACAAGTACTTTGTATTATTTAAGGATGATTATTCTGGCTACCGTTTCGTCTATTTCATCAGACACAAGTCAGAAGTAAAAGATAAACTTCTTCAGATGCTCCAGGAAGCGAAAACTACTGGGCATACTGTGAAGACATTACTCAGTGACAATGGCGGAGAGTTTGATAACGAAACCATCCGAAGGATTTTACAAAAGCATGGAATTCAGCACCGGCTGACGATGCCTTACACGCCTGAGCAAAATGGCTGTAGTGAGCGGGAGAACCGGACACTTGTAGAAGCTGCACGATCTATGATGTACACCAGAGGGCAGATGCCGCAAGTTCTATGGGCAGAGCTTATTAATACTGCTGCCTATGTGCTCAATAGAACAGGTCCTACTAGAGTGGATGCAAAAGTACCTTTTGAGTTGTGGCACGGAAAGAAACCGAAGATAAGTCATCTAAAGATTATCGGGAGTGAATGCTATGCGCATGTTCCAAAGCTAAACCGTAAGAAAATGGGAAAGAAGGCGATCAAAGGATTGCTGATAGGCTATAAGAATGACGATGGTTATCGCATCTGGGATGGAAGAAAGACACTGAGATCTAGAGATATTACATTCGAGACTGATGTTGAATTTAAAATTTCCACCAGTATCCCTATTTGGTCAGAGGGAGCCGAGGAAGGCGGCGATAACGGACGTGTTCTCATGCAAGAGCAAGAGCCTGAAAACGCCGTAGAAAATCATGAACTTGATCTAGAGGGAGATATATCTGAAGACCAAGTTCAAAGCCAAGTTCAGGAGAATGTTCCTACCACAGAAAGCGACAACGTTCCTAGCATTGTAAGTGGTAGATCATCAATAACTGAGGATGAGGATGAATTTGCCGACGCTAATGAACAAATGGAAGTAGTTGAGCCCTTAACGGAGCCTCGATACAACCTAAGGAACAGAGCAACAATCGGACATCCAAAGAAACTGGAAGATTTTGTCTGTTATGTCGGGGTTGAGAACTTTCCTGATACTTACAAGGAGGCTACTGAGAGTGAGGATAATGCCGAATGGCAAAAGGCCATGGCGAGCGAGATCAAATCCTTAGCCGACAACAAAGTTTGGACGTTGTGTGAGTTACCGTCCAATAGAAAGGCATTACCATGCAAGTGGGTTTTTAGGATAAAACGAAACCCAGATGGTACTACAGACAAATTCAAAGCAAGATTAGTAGTAAAAGGGTTCAAACAACGTAAAGGCATTGATTTTGAACAAACATATAGTCCGGTTGCCCGGATGGCTACCATAAGATCTTTGCTAAGTGTCAGCGCCAAGGAGAAACTGCATTTGACACAGTTTGACGTTACGACAGCATTTCTAAATGGCAAGCTTAAAGAGGAAATCTATATGAAGCAGCCAGACGGATTCAATGATGGAACTTCGAATGTCTGTCGACTTCAAAGAAGTCTGTATGGCCTGAAACAAGCACCTCGTTGCTGGAATTCTTGTTTCGAGGAGATTCTGCTAGAAAAGGGCTTTGAACAGAATGCAGCAGACTGCTTTCTTTTCACAAAGCAAGTGGGAGACAAGAAAATCATAATAGCTCTGTATGTGGATGATGGGCTTGTAGCCACTACAGATAAAGATTTAGCGGATCAATTCTTAAAGGAATTAGGAAATTCACTAAAAATCACGACCAAGCCAGCATCCTCTACCTGGGATTAGAGATTGCCCAGTTATCAGATGGTTCGATAACCATAACACAGCAATCTTATACTAGGAAGATTCTAGAGCGATTCCGAATGGCCGAATGTAATCCTGTATCTACGCCAATAGAAAGGACTTCGGAAACAGGGAAAGTAGAGAATCAAGATCCTGGACAAAAGTTTCCATATAGAGAGGCTGTAGGCGCACTAGCGTATCTTATGACTGGTACGCGCCCTGATATAGCATACGCTGTTGGGGTGGTATCACGAAAATTGGAGAATCCAACTCAAGCTGATTGGTTAAAAGTGAAACGAATATTTCGTTACTTGAAAGGGACGCAAGCTTATGGAATCAAATATACCTCCAAAGTGCGCTAAAGGTGTCATTGATGGATATAGCGATGCCGACCATGCAGGAGACGAACAAACCGGATGCTCTACTACAGGAGTTGCATGTTTATTTGCCGGTGGAGTAGTTTCTTGGTTAAGCCAACGTCAAGCATCAGTTGCGATTTCAACAACGGAGGCTGAGATTGTAGCCGCGAGTGAAGGCGCACGTGAACTCAAAGAATATTTAGTCAGCTCACGAGTCTGGAAGGCATACCCACATTGAAGGTGGATAATGAAGCTGCTATACGACTCTCGCACAATCCAGAGTTCCATAAACGAACTAAGCACATTAGAGTGCGACATTTCTTTGTACGTGAGACAGTACAGGAAGGTCTAATAGATATTCAGAAGACTAGTTCCTGTGACCAATTAGCTGACCTTATGACCAAGGCAGTTCCGAGACCAACGCTTAATAAGCTAAGGACTGAACTGGGGCTGCTGAGTCTTTCCAACTGATGAGGGAAAGTGTTGTGGTATAACATCAGTGCAAAGCACAGAGGTCAGAACACCAAACAAGTCTATGACTATGGTCGGTTGCTATGATACAGTTGTTATTTGCAACTTGAAGTCGGTTTTGTTTTTTCTATGTTTTGACAATTATCTCCTAAAATGAATGTGTTGTAATTCCTTTGTAAATTCGTTGATATCTAATAAATTTGGTGTAACCTTTACTCGTCTACTTTCCACTGCCTACTCTGCATAATATTAATGATAGGTTCTTAAGACCTTCGACTTCTAATACCCAACACAAAGTCACTGCTACACCTAACATACCACATTATACGTAAAAATACCTTGCAACAACCACTTGTTCAAACATTCAATTGCTGCAGATTCTAAGATGGTAGACCTCTCATGAATTTTTAGGTGCTTATTAAATGCTGGTTTCCTGATGTTTCTCCATCAAGTAAACAACATATTAAGTAATTGGTGCAAGGCCGAGGCGAGAGCGAGGTTCGAACCACGTACCGTCAGATTATGAAGGGCTCTAATTACCATCACTAGTAAGTAAAGATTATAAGAATGAAAAAAAAAATTTACAATGCTGCCCCGTTCGGTGAATGTTTCATGCAGTGCCGCGCATCTGTATTTTAATTTCCAATTCATAGTTCTGGGTAGCACTGCATTTTTTACTAAAATACAAAAAAATATAACAACTGCGGCTTTCATTGTTGTTACGGACGAGCTCGAAATGTTTGTAAAAAATGAAATCAAACAAAGCGAATACTTAGAAATTAACTTTATTACATTGCACAAAAGTAGCAGACAAAAGAGATCTGCAAAGACTCTAACGCCCGCAATCTCAAAAAAATTAATGCCACTTTCAATGTATTTGAGGAAATATTTTTAAAGTGCCACCAAGCCACAGAACAAATAACCAAGCCATCAAATTTTAAAGTGTACGAGCAAAAACTGAACCATACAGAATCGCAAAAAAGAAATTATTAAAGATTAAAACAGATTTCGTCAACACAAAAATTGTAACAAATCTATAATATTGCATAAATGCAATTAAGAAGAATAGCTACAATAAACACACTTCTTTTGTTTGCCTTTATGATATTGGTATCGTGCCACTGAATATTTAGGTACCGTGTCGTTAATTTAACATCACTTAAAAATAAAAACCTTAATTAAATCATATTATCTCTAATAGGTGAAACTACAAAATATTATCTCCATGCGAAAACTACAAATATTTTTTTTAAAGTCGTCTCGTTTATCATTTCGACGAAAACTTAAGAAACTTTGTCAAAGTGAAGCGCGCTTCTGGCATTTGCTTCTTATTATGCATTGCCTTGTTGCTCGGAGTGTTGGTGAACCGGAGGGCGACGGATCGGTGGACCAGCGTCATCATCTGAAGGATATCCAGGCTCTGGTGATACTCAGACACCACGCTGCATAGAGACTGAATCATCCATGAACCGTTCATGTCTCGGAAGGATAGGTGGTCTGGAAACAGATGTTAGTTTCTATAAGTGAGGGACAGAAAAGCAGGTCGATCCCCTGATGGTAAATTAATGCTCATCACACATTGTGTCGACACTATGGCGCAGTTGATAGTGCCCCTGCCTGCTGAGCTTTGTATTCCAGGTTCAGAAAACATCAGTGTTTCCGGCAAAATTCAACCCAGGCAAAATTCAATTATGTTTAATTCAAGACTGAACAGGTATACCTATTTACCAGGAAAGCGTGCTACACCTTCGGTCAAATCGTCGCTTTCAATCAGCTGTGATCGTGGTCAAACGCTTGTTTACATAAGCAAACATTTAAAAAAAAACATTCTTGTTAATATACAATATTGTCAGGACACAAGACTTGGAAACTTTAACAGCGTAATCATTATGCACTTAATTGTTTCAAATATAATGGCAGCAATTTGGTCATATTACTTATTAAACTAAACTAGACTAAATCTCTTTAAATGTAATTTAAACCTTGTTGACTTCAGGGGCAAAAAGACCTTAAAACAAGAAGAAGTAAGTTCCGTAAGTTTAGAATAGTTGCCAGCATCTATTCTAAACTTACGTCAATATAAAATAACGTAATTAAAACAGGTTTCCGCTCGCATGCATTAATTTAAATTACAAGAGAGCCGGGTGCGGAGCTGTCAAAATGGCGGGGGGAAACCCATCTGCCGACAGCTACCTTGCGTAAACAAACCGTTTTTATGACCGTTTCATACGGTTGTTAGTTAAATAAACGACTGTTTTGTATAGCTAAAATAATATACAATAGATTTGCAGTGTTATTTTAATATATCTCTATTCAAAATATTTATAAAAACACGCTGACAGTTGAAGAAAAGTCAAAATCTATGGATTGACATTTTCAATATTTTTTTGTTCGAAATCTTCAGCGATAACCTATAGTTTTTTATCTGTATTAAATACCACAACAGATATGCCTATCCAACAGATAAAAAATAAAATCATAATAGATTAGGTTTTTTATAAAATAATCGACTAAAATCAAAAATAAATTTGGGCAAAAATGAAGTGATGTTTAAAAATTATTTATGGAAAATCTAGAGCTTATAAGTGAAATATAAAGTTAATATTGTGTTGCAACATGCTATTACTAGTAAACTAGATTAAAAAAAGAGCCCTTAGTTTGATAACTTTTAAATAAATCGATAACTTGTTTGGCGAAATCGTGCTTTAATTATTTTGTAACTAAAGAAGCTTTATTCATACGAATGACTTAATCGATAGAGGTTGAAACAACGATAATTTTAGTATATAACACAAGTTATCCCATGAACTTACAGCATATTTGCAGAATTAGCAAAATATTTCAAAGTTAACTTTTTTTGCTTCCGGGTCGTGCGTCACAGTTTTTTTTTTTAATTAGAAATGAATCTGTATATTGGACTATGGCATTTTATTGTATTGCTACATGATATTTCTAGTATCTTAGATTAACTAAAGGGCCCTCCGGACGAACAAAATTGAATAAAACTAAAACAAAAGTGTCATGTGCGGCAAGCCCAAGCTTGTCAACAATTGTTGCCGCGCACACCCCAGCGGTAATCAGGCTGTCTAACAGCGTTTGGATAAATTCGGACACGTTCTGAGACAGCGTTTGGACAAATCAGGACTGAAATAAAGTTGATTTTACGCTGACAGGCTTTAGTGATAGTTTAGTGAGTGAGGCTTAGATGCCAGGGGAAAAAATACCTTGTTACGAAGCCTTAGAAGGTTTAAATTACGTCTAAATCTGTTCAGGCATTTAAAAGTTATGGGGGAATAAAAAACTCACATGCAAATATACATACATACACGAATGCTAAAAACAATACATTTATTTTTTTGGACAGTCGTGTAAAAATAAAAGAGGGAGGGTGCAACCTCACTTTACTTTTAGATGTGTAAAAAATATTTGGCTGCCTTTAATTATCAATATCTACAGAAGTAGATGTTTTCCAGACATAAAAATATACCGTTTTAAGAGTCAAAAGAATACTTTTTACATAATATTTATCTATTAAAAATACGTGTTGTATCATGGCAAAAAAAATGGTTCGTGTGTTCAAATGGGTGTTAAAAGTAAGGTATATTTATTTAAGATTTTCAAATCTACTGCAAAACCAAACCGTTTACACTTGATTATTTTATGCTTAAATGATAGCTTATGATCCGTTCTACGTAACATTTTTCCGGTTTAAGTTCTTAAAATATTAGTTTAGGAGTTATTTTAAATTGACTTCACAAACGGTAGAGATTATTCAAGTCTTCTGTATGTCTTTCTTTTTTCTTAGTGTGTGTATGTTACTTCATATCATATATACAGTACTTATTAACAGATTTAGATGATCATTATTTTATTCATATATTATTCATTTAGTACAGTGTCATATAAATTTGATCAAAATTGGTTTGGCGGTTTTTTTATTGATGAATCCATTTTTAGTAACTTAATATGTGTTATTTTGTTTATGTTCCTTTATAACTCTAGGATATCTTTACAGATTTGGGTTTTTTTTGTATGGTGATAAGTTTTGAAAGATTTCACATAAACGTCATCAAAATTATAGTAGTTTTTTTAAAATAATTTTTTTTTTGTGTGTTTATATTCCTGAACATCACTAAAAACTGATCTAATTTGGATAATTCCTTCTTTATTTACAAGGATAGACCTCCAGTGTAATTCCAAATAACTATTATCAATCTGCTTTTTAGTAAATGCATTTTAACCCAATTTGTGGATTTAATGAACTTGTTTGAACGCGCCCCTTGCACAAGAGTCGCAAACAATGAAAACAAACTTAAATTAACGTAATGTTATCAAATATATATTCGATTGTAATAATTTTCTACATTTTAAAAAAGATATTCATTGCTCAAAATATGTGTGTGTCTGTTTTAACAGCGCGCACAGGATTATCTATTTTAATTGATATGACGCGTTTGCAAGGGTTATGTATGTTCAAACAGTAATAGATCCTAAACTAACAGTTTGAAAACTTTACAATTTGAAGTTGTTTGGTAAAACAGATCATAAGCTACCATTAAATACAAAATTGTTAAGTGTTTACAGTTTAGTTATTGCAGTCAAGCAGAAAATGTGAAAATAATATCTTAATTTTGACACTAATTTTCACATGTACCATTGATTTGCCACGATGTGTAAATATTTTTAATATAAACTTATTATTATCTATAAAAATATTATTTTCACTCTTAAAAGTATCTATTTTAATGTCTAAGGAGCCTCCGTAGATATTAATTATTTAAGATAGTCAAATCATTTTTACACTTATAAAAGTGGAATAGCTGGCATTAATAGGGGGTGCAAAATTACTATTGGTTTCATACACAAGCTCAAAGTCGCGCAGCGTGCAATGGAGAGAGCTATGCTCGGTGTTTCACTACGTGATAATGGAGAGAGCTATGCTCGGTGTTTCACTACGTGATAATGGAGAGAGCTATGCTCGGTGTTTCACTACGTGATAATGGAGAGAGCTATGCTCGGTGTTTCACTACGTGATAATGGAGAGAGCTATGCTCGGTGTTTCACTACGTGATAAAATCCGAAACGAGGAAATCCGTAGAAGAACGAAGGTTACCGACATAGCTCTCAGAGTTTGCAAGTTGAAGTGGCAACGGGCAGGCCATATAGTTCGCAGAACATACAACCGCTGGGGAATAAAGGTTCTCGAATGGCGACCACGAACAAGCAAGCGAAGTGTAGGGAGACCTCCACACCATGGACCGACGACATTATAGCCATCGCAGAAAGTCGGTGGATGAGTGGTGGTCGGTGGTGGGGAGGCTTATGTTCAGCAGTGGACTTCTAACGGCTGAAATGATGATGATGGAATGAGTTCAATCCCCCTCTTTTTTTTCTTCGATAATAATCATTTCATAATACGCTGTTTTCGGGTCTTGTATCCGGCCATAATGTATATAAATCAATTTTGATGAGTTTCGAACCTCGCGAGCGAGTGGCACTCGATATGAACTTCTAAACGAACCTGCTATGCATGTCGTATTAACTACACAAACAAGCGTTGCTCCTAGTTGGGTACGAGTTGATTGGCTTTGATAATTTTACTGTGTCGGTGTTGTAAGAAAAACTAAACGTAAGGTAGAAACTTACCTTCAAACGAAGAATACAGAACAAGGCAGTCTGCATGAGAAGGGATGACGACCGAGACATGGTCTCCATCCAGTGTGATTCGATGACCTTCATCTATCTTCTGTCCACGACAAGCCTAGAATGGTTAAGTGAGCATCTTTAATATAAAGCAGATATTAAGGGTGAACTTTCTTTACTAATAATAATTAAAACTTCACTTCATCGAAAAAGTCATCAACCCTCGTTTCCAAAAGATGTCTAATAGGAGAAAAAAATGTGAATTCGTTTTTGGAAATGCTTGCGTTCGACCTTCTATCGCCCGGACGTTACCGACGTGGTAACAGTTTAAAGAAACGACTTATCATTTTGTTATGGCCTTAACTTAAATCGAGAAGCATTGGTCCATCTTGTTATCCAATGGTAGAACGGTTTTATTAAAAGTTTGTGTGTTTGTTTGTCGTATGATGTAGTGCTGGCCTCTGATGTCAGAGTTTTTCAAGCCACCCGAGGGCCTCTAACATGGCTTAACGACTGCTATTATACAAAAACAGCCGGGACCGACGTCTTAACGTGCACTCCAAAGTACGGAGCGATGGAAAACCGCACATAACTCAGAAAAGTCATTGGTGCGAAGCCTAGGTTTTGAACCCGGTATCGTTGGATTCTAAATTGCACTATAGAACCACCATCGCTCTAAAAGTTAAAAACTTCTATTTAACTTCACTTGTATGTATGAATGAATGTATGTATCTTTGTATTTCTGTCCGTCCTGAAATCTTGCAATTCAAATTTCGAGCACTTCCCGATTAGCTATCTGGCTGAAACTTTCAGGGTAGCTCACAAACCGATGACAAAAAACAAGGAGAAAAAAACGTTAGAAGTGAAAATGTTATATAAATACTTAAAAACGTAATAAGTGACATTGCAATGAAAAGAAAAAAAACATAACTAGTCGCTTTTTTTTTAAGTCTCGAAAAAGCATTTTTTTTTATTTAGAGTTATAAATTATACTTATATATACTTATCATAAAACTGTAACAGGTCCAATTCTGTACATCGAAGATATTTAGTAATTTTTTTTGGAGTCTGTTCTGCGTTTGTTACTGAAGCCAACATTGTATATTTTTTCATTTTTGTCTGTGTGTCTGTCTGTCTGTATCTTGGCCACGCATCACGCTGAAACTACTGAATGATTTCAAATGAAATTTGGCATGATTTGAGTTCATACTACGAAGTAGGACATGGAATACTTTTCATCCCGAAAAATTAAAGGGTTCCCGCAGGATAGGGGTTGAAAGTTATTTAAAAGAACACGTATCAGTTGAAACTACTAGACGGATTTTAATCTTGGCACAGTCATAGTTTACATGATGAGTGAAAATTAAGGATACTTTTTATCCCGAATATATAAAGGTTTCCTGAGGGATAAGGGTCCATATTCTGTACATTGGAAATATTTTGTAAAAAAAGTTGGAGTCTGTTTTATATTCGGTGCTGAAGCCAAAACTGTATTTTTTTTTTCATTTATATCTGTCTGTCTGTCTGTCCGTTTGTCTGTCTATATCTTGGCAGCACATCACGCCGAAACTACTCAATGAATTCAAATGAAACTTGGTATGATTTGAGTTTATACTTTGAGGTAGGACATTGAATACTATTCATCCTTTTTTTTAAATTAATGTGTTCCCTCATTGATAGGGGTGGAAAGTCATTTAAAAGAACACGTATTACGCTGAAACTACTGGACGGATGTTGATGCAACTTCGCACAGTCATAGTTTATATGATGCCTGAAAATTAAGGATACTTTTTATCCCGAAAAAGAAGTGGTTCCTGCAGGATATAGGTTCAATTCTGTAAATTGAAGTAATTTTTTTTATTGTTCTCAATATTCGATACTGAAGCCAAAACTGTTAGTTTTTCATTTTTGTCTGTCTGTCTGTCTGTAATTTGACCGCGCATCACGTCGAAACTACTGAATAAATTCAAATGAAATTTGGTAAGATTTGAGTTCATACTACGGGGTAAGACATTGGATACTTTTCATTCCGAAAAATGTAAGTGTTCTCGCAGGATAAGGGTTGAAAGTTATTTAAAAGAACACGTATCACGATGAAACTACTGGACGGATTTCGATGCACAAGCATCTATACTTATAATAAAGCAATAGGTACGAAAAAGGCTATTTATTACAAAGAAGACACATAAAAAATGTTCTAGAGTACTTAACATAAGCTACAGAACAAGTTTTTTTTTTTAATTCGTGTCTTCCCGTCTGTTTGTCTGTATTTTTGTTTGCGCATCACGTAAAACTGTGGACCGTTTGCTATGTAGTTTTCACTGTTGTATAGCTTAGAGTTTGCCTTAAAACTGGTCTTATCAGTATCTCAATCTGGCGAGTAGAAGCCGAGCAATTGATAAAAATATTTTTGACAGCTTAAGAAATTTTGATCAAATGTTGGTCTATTGGTATTTTAGATCCTGGAATAGCACATTATGTACTTTTAACATATAGAAATGACCACGCGTGCGAAGCCGCGGGTACAGCGAGTTGACTAAATATACCTGAACAAACAGCAGCTTTGGTTTCCCAGCCAGGCCTGGTGTTTGCTGGAGCATGCTGGTGATGTCAGTCACAGGGTAGGATCTGTCGGCGGCGCAGATCTCCCCTCCTCTCTCTCCATGAGTCAGAATGGCGATCGCCACGCAGGAAGTGTTCTTGTGATCGGCGTTGCACACTGTAATTATGAAAGATATCTTCAATTATTTTTCAAATTTTTATTATAAAAAACGAAAAATGAAACGTAATAAGTGAAAATGCTAAATAAAAATAAGGAAAAAAGAACTTAAAAACGTAAAAAGTGACAATCATGTCAGCCTCTAGAAGTCCACTGCTGAACATAGGCCTCCCCAAAAGAGCGCCATGACGAGTGATCATGTGCCACCTCCATCCACTGACTTCATACCGATGGCTAAAATGTCGTCGGTTCATCGCTCCTTGCACTTCGCTTGTTCACATACCGCCCTAGCTTACCGAACGAGGGCAGAACGCGCCAACCCGCCCGCCAGTAGTCTCTAGGGCGCCGTGGCGATTGCCCACCAGTTGCCGCCCGCCAAGTTCAAGTTCAAAATTCAAGCATTCAAATTTCACGCGATCTTATTTGTGGTTGTTCGTGGTCGCCATTCGAGAAACTTTATTCCCCGCAGTTGTCGGTTCTGCGAACTATATGGCTTGCCCATTGCCACTTCTACTTTCAAACTCTCAGGAGCTATGTCCGTATCCTTCATCGGATTACCTCGTTTCAGATTCTATCACGTAGTGAAACACCGAGCATAGCTCTTTCCATTACACGCTGCGCGACTTTGAGCTTGTGTATGAGACCAACATTTACCGACGACGTCTCAGTGACGTGCTCATGCGACGAAAAGATATGGTTTAATTTCCCGAACGCTCCGACGCTCATCCGACTTGGATTCGTCAGTTGTCCTCTTTGTCGAAGTTGGATCTACCCAGTTGGATCGTCTGACCTAAGTAGACATAGTGATCAACAGCTTCGATAATATCGTTCCCAGCATAAACCGGCGTGGGTGTGACATGGGCATTTGACATGTGAACAGTTTCGGAGAAATAACGTCTTCCTGTCTCACCCCTTTTTGCTACTGGATAGAATTCGTGTTCCAATCTTGGAGACGGACAATCATGGTGGCCTTGCTGTACAACCACTTCAACACTTCGATGTACCGGTAGACAATCAGGCACCGCTATTATGATTGTAGCACTGCCCAGGTCTCGAGTGAATCAAAGGTTTTCTCGTAGTCCACAAACGCTAGACATAGTGGCCGATTATACTCTTCGGTCTTGTGTATAATCTGCCAAAGCGTATGGTTGTGGTCTACGTTGCTAAAGCCTTTCCGGAATCCAGCTTGTTCGGGAGGCTGAAAGTCGTCCAACCTACGAGCGAGACGGTTTGTAACTACTCTCGAAAACAGCTTATAGACGTGGCTCAGCAGCGAAATGGGCCTATATGTCTTCAAGAAGGTTTTATCACCTTTCTTAAAGAACAACACCAAGGCGCTCTTGTGCCACACCCTCCTATATACAAAGTTAATATATGGCCAGGTTTGCCAAAAAAGTGACATTCATTAAAAAAAACACTTAAAATATTTTTTATTTTATCTTATTTTTTTAATTATCCTTATTCACTCATAGCTCAAAAACTACAAAATCTAAAAGTATTAAACATTTAGTAGTTTTGAAATTTACAAACAAAGTCCTGGTTTATTGTGAGACCCCATTTTACGACCAACTCATTGTGTCATTTTGAAATTGTATCCCCATTTGTTCTCCCATTTCTCAATAACTCCCTACCAAAGAAAAAACTGCGGCAGTATTTTTTGATTAATTTCAGTGATGAGACGCGCTGGTAACGGTATCCTACTTCTTCGTAGTCGAAATTTTATATTGCAAAACTCTTGCATGGCACAGTACTGCTCTCATCTCCCTGAAAATTTGTTTTTTTGACGACTGAAAGAGTTTTTACGGGAACCTTTAAGGCGTTACTTTAATTAACTCTATCTTCCTACCTTATCGAGCTGGATCCATTTTATCATCATTATCAGATTACTGTATACGTTTCCGCTCCTGGGATATAGGAAGGGTTCTTAATTTAACTAAACTTACACTTAGAAATCGTGTCTATAATTTCATTATAGTCCAAATCGTTGTATGCGGTCACCTTGAAGCCGAGATCACCAAATGTTTTTTGTAGGCTCTCCACATCCTTGAACGTACCTTTTCTTGGGCTATATTTCTGGTAACTGCAAAAGAAAATATATTCATGATTATAACCGCTACACCAGCAAAGAACTTAGGCGGAATTTTATGCAATAAATCTTGCAGTGTCTTGACATATCATTTCTACAGAACTTAAGTAATTATTTATCTACGTTTTTTCAACATAGCCTGTAAGCTAGAAAAACCCATGTTAACAAATCAATTTAAAAAATAACGAAACTGTAACTTAATTTCCTTCCTACAATGTTTAAACGGCCTTGTTGCCTGCCCAACGGGTGAAAAAAAATATATAATACTATATAATACGTTTATTATAATATAATATATATAATACGTTTCCGGTTTGGACGTCAAAATTGTCAACACAGTATACTTCCCGCCCAGTTTTTTAAACCAAAGCACAGAATAAATAATAGTACAAGACTAAAGGAGGTTGAATTACGCTTTCTTCCCACCCGGTATTTTAAACCAAACGCGTTAAATCTTTTAACAGTAAGCGTAATCCAACGTCCTTGCGATAAACAGAATATAATATAGACTGTGCTATCGACCAAATGGTACGTCAATATAAAACCTCTATACAAAACATTATACTCGTAGCAAAGGAAATACAATGCATTATAGTTTAGGGAGGAAGTGTAAAGAATTGTTGTTATAATAGGGTATGTTAATTTATTTAATTGTTTTGCACAAAAATAGTGTAGGTAAAAGGAAGGACTTCATGCTAAACAGCATTATCTACCAGTCATCCAGATCGTGAAAGAAATAATAGTACATAGAGCATGTTAGTTAAAATATTGAACAATAAATAGGAAGGAATTGTTGTAAAATATTTGTGCTAATATGGGACAACTGTTTCAGTGAAACAGCAGCAACATATCTAAATATATCGTTTTGTAATCTTGCTAGGCAGTAACAGTTTTTTTTTTTACGGACTAGGCAATCGTTTGACCACGATCACACCTGATGGAAAGTGACGATGTGGTCGAAGGTGAAGGCACGCTTGCCTAGTAAATACCTATTCACTCATGACTTGAACACACCGGGGTTATAATTTACCGTGTTACGAGGACAGGGCATTCCACTCCTTTGCAGTTCTTATAATAAATGAAGAAGCGTAACGCTTCGTTCTTGTGCGAGGTATTTCAACCATGAAAGGGTGGCGCTTTGCTGATCGTCTAGTCATACGGTGATGGAAAGGTGATGGAGGAGTCAGGTTGTGCAGTTCATGTGCACACTCTCCATAGTGCAATCTGTAGAATACCGCCAGGCTTGCTACCTCACGTCGATGCGCCAGACTTTGAAGCTTACTCTTTACCAGATTGTCATCCCCAATGAGCCTGATAGCACGTCTCTCAATTGCATCCAAAGACTCGAGCTGATACTTGGCAGAACCGTCCCAGAGGTGGCGGCAGTACTCCATACAAGATCAGACCTGTGATTGATAAAGATTCAAAAGCTGTCCCGGTGTGAAGTACCGCCTAACCTTAGACAAAATACCAAGTTTTTTTGCAGCTTTGGATTGGCTTTGGATTCAAAAATAAAAATAATTCTTATTCAAATGCCTAGTATTTTACACTAGATAGGTAATTGTATAGGTAGGTACCTACAATATCTTGAAACATTATATTGATCACGCATAAGTACTTACTTGCCTACCTAATTAAGCGTATAAAATAATTAAAATCTCTAAGACTTGTTTCAAAGGTCATTAACAGTAACATAACCTACAAAACTTTGAAGCCTAATAACAATTATTGGCTGGCCTCCCCAAAAAAATATCTTAGACTAACAATATCACGAAATGATGCTGAATTACTAGCGATATTTTTTGTCTAAAGACGTCGTAAATTTGACTGACATAAAAGTATGTAGGTATTCGCCATTGTTCTTTCCGTGGTTGAGTCCATGGACTCAGTTTTAAAGTAGGGTTGTGAGGTCGATTCTACTGACACAACAACGATTTGACAGCCGACCATTTTGTAACGCGTATTCCCCTGTACGCCGGGCATTTTCGGAATTGTTGTACATTTTATATAAATAGAACTAAAAGAGGAATTCATTTTGTTCTTTCTGTGTATGTTAAAATATTATGATTTATTTTTAGATTAAAAAACATGAAATATTTAAGTGTTTTTTTTTTTAAATCAATACAAAAATGAAATTTTTGGCAAAAAAAAACTTACATGACTATTGTGATGGATTATATCTTAGAAACAATAACTGATATCAGTGAAGAACTGAAAAAAAGGTTTTATAAAACAAGTATTTTTATCATATCCGCGCAAACCTGCTGCCTGCTTCATACCTGCGTAAATGAATCACCTATGTAGGTGCAGCTAAAAAATGCAGCTACACATTGTGACAAATGCCGATCACAACAGAGCTTTGTGGTTTTAGTGAGAATTCTAGTAAATCGGATCACGGCTGGGGCGGGATTGTGAACGGCGCATGTGAGAAAAATGAGTATAACGACACAGCAGCGACGTGATCGGCTGTCAAAGTGTTAATTACCAACTATACAATATTGATCTAGTTTTCGAGCGTATCCCACGCCATTCGTCAAGTGGTCACGCTGCAAGATCGCGATGCTCTTCATGAGGAGGGTATGAATAATGTGCCAAACTCAACTGAATAACTTACCAAATAACAAAACTATAACACTTCAACGACCAAAATATTCTTCAAAGCACTGATGTGCACGTTACATGTTGCGATGACTTACTTGAAGTAAACCGTACTCTTGAACTCGTGCTGGTTGATGATGACGAGGTGTTTGTCCCCAGACATGTCGTAGAAGTCTCCATAGTGATCCCACACCAGATGTTCGGGTACTTCTCTGTCTAAATCTTCACTACCTTCTGGGGCTTTGTTAGTGCTGAAATTATTGGTATCGAAATCAAAATCTTTTACCGACTTCTAAAGGGAAAAGGAAAGTTCTGAACTCGACTTTTGTCTATGTTATCTCAAGTCAATATTAGAAACGGGATACTTATTTTGTTTTGAGTTTATAATATTACGGCACGGATGCAAGCGTTATGATTACAGGTGGGTTATTTTGTGTGAGTTTCGTTTGTCATGATGTGAGTTTCGTTTGTCATGAACTTTGAACTCGAAAGTGTTATTGTGAACAGTAGTCTAGACAGTAGTATAGTAACAGAGCTGATAACAACAATAAAAACAAGCAAACAAAAAGGTAGACCGTTTTATCTGCTCGCAGGAAAACACCCACTTGCATATATTGCAGTTTATCCGAAATAACGGAACCTCATAACAAAATAAATACATCGTGGTAATTATCCCGCTTCTAATGTTGACTTTAGTGTTGTGGCCATGTCAGTTTAAAACTTTTAATCACCGCCGGGATTTATAAACTGATTTGCAAAATTCTTTTTAACGATTTGTTTACCTTATTTGATTAGAAGTTTATTGTTTATTTGAAAGGGTAGTCCTAAACTTCGACAAAACTGATTCAGTAGTTTACTAGTACAGAATTATTTGCCCTGTTATCGTAAAAGATCAATAATAAAATAATATCTTACCTGGCGCTTGACCTTCTAAACAGTTTTACATCGGACGAAGTTTGTCGCTTTACACTATCTGCGCCTTTATTATCTTGCTCTGTATCTTCCATTATACCAACCGATAACTCAATATCAAAAAAGTTCAGCACAATATACACAAAAGCTTTCACCACCTACACAAAAACTGTGTTGACGCAAGATCAGAAATAGTTTTGTTTCTTGTAAAGAGAGGATATTTATATCTACTATTTTCACAATACTAAAGTTGTAAGGGTTCGCGGTAACTGCCACTCTTAGTGATAAGCCGTCGATATGATAACGTGATAAGCAATGTATAGGGAACTGGTCTGTTGTCGGTGATAAGCTGATAACCTAGTACCGACACCTACAGCAAGAATGCTTAATGTTACCCTGTATCTATCTATATTTCGACCAAATGGCTTTTTATAAGCAATAAATCGAAAAATAAAGTATAAATCCGTTACAATATATAAAAGTGAAGCGTTTGTCTATTTGTTTGTTTATTTGTTTGAAAGCTCCCCAAGGAGCTTTCTCGCGATAACGGCTCGAAGGATTTTAATGAAATTTGGAATGAAGATAGCTTATACATTGGAATAAAACATGGGATACTTTTTATCCCGGTAAATGGTAAAATTCCTCAGAAAACTGGAAAATTTGGATTACTCGCTGTAAAGAACGATTGCAATCGAAACGAAATAACAAGTCTGTCAAAAAACATCAAGAGCATTGGTGCTATACCTACTCTTGCATTGGTTTTTAATATTCTAGAACATATGATGCATTTTTTCGCAATAATCTGTAGTCCACGTGGACGAAGTCGCAGGCGGGTAAGCTAGTAATAATATAAAATAGACAAGTCAAAATTATTACGAAAAATCAAAAAGCCCGACTGCGAACAAAAGATTCAATTTAGATTCGCAAAGCGGTGCAGGTGTGGGCGTGGGTGGCACGATATAAACGTATAAATTTAATTTAAATTTAACGTTTCTTATATAGTTACATATTACTTTACTTTAATAGTTGCAATTGCAACATTGGACTATAGTATTTGCATAACTTGAATAATCTAAAATTGAAAATTTAAGGAAATGGCAGGGGGTGCGAAGAATCCCCGGGCTACCATAGGCCACTCTAAACAAAAATAAATTACCCTGGCTAAGTACAACGGACGAACGATTAGGCTTGACGAACACATGGCACAACTGGAGACATAGCTTAATAAGATCAGGTGGCATATTCTAGAGTTACGTGAAGTCCGAAGAGAGGGGGAGGACACAATAACTCTGAAATCGGGCCACTTGTTCTACTTCCGAAAGGGTGATCAGCAGTCTCAGGTTGGCATGGGGTTCCTCGTCAATAAGGTTCTCATTGATAATGTTGTAGAAATATCGAGTGTGTTGACCGGGGTAGTGTACCGGGGTAGTGTGTGTGTAGTTCTTAAACTGATCGAAAGGCCTTAAGGTCGTACAGGTTTACGCTCCGACCTCGGCACACTCAGATGATGAGGTAGAAGATATATTTGATGACATAACTTTGGCCATACATAACATCACAAGGGCTCACTAAAACATTATCAAATTTAACGCCAAAGGGGGAGAACAGACTTGCAGTGAATCGAAAATAGGTACACATGGTGATGGAGATAGGAATCACAGGGGGCAAACGCTAGGTGGACTTGGCAAAGCCCCGATGGTGTGACTAAAAATGAGATTGAATTCATCATGACGTACAATAAGCACATATTCAGGGATGTCTCAGTGATCAGCCGGATTAATACTGGTCGTGATCACCGGCTTGTCCGAGGCTTCTTGAATGTCGACCACAAGCTTGAAAAATGCCGTCTGGTGAAGTCTGCGCTTCGACACAACCTGCTCCAGGCCGCTGTTAGATCAGAACAGTTCCAACTAAGTTGGAAAATCAATTCCCTGCCTTGGAAACCACAAATGACGTGGACGAGGAACTCCAAAAAGTTCTGGGAATCCACTAAAAAAGGGGACTAATGCACTATATCAGCTGCAGCGTACGGGCATGAAGTCTAAAATCATGAACGAGTGACGGGAGCAACAGTAAGCCACACAGTCAGAAAAAAGGGAGCTCAATAAACAGATCAGAAAGCTGGTGCGACGTGACCTCCGATGCTCAAATACACGCCATATAGAAAAAGCAATTGAGCAAAGTCGGGGGTCAAAGGTCAACCAGCAATTGAGTAGATCCCATCTGACGAAAATCATGACCAATAATGGTACAACCGTCGTCTCTAAGCCGGAGATCCTTTCTGAGATCGAAGACTTCTATGGCCGATTGTAACTTCGGAGCTCTTGAAGGCAGGGAGGAAAGCCGTACTTCGGTAGCTTCAGGGGTTATTTAGCACCATTATTAACAGTGGGAGAACTCCAGAGGCCTTTACCAGGAGTTTGGTAATACTCTACAGTAGGGTATTATTGGGGCTTCTGCATCACTTGCTCTCGCTTTGCTCGAGCAAGTGATGCAAAAAACAGCGAGATGCAAATGCGATCAATTTTAATTTCCTACATAATCTGAAGCAGATCTTACTGACCACTGCATGTTTTAACCTAAGCGGTATAATTGACACTCAGTTCGTTGGAGTGTGTGATGCAAAAATCGTCTAATGCCACTTTATTGATAATCCTGAAGCAGTTCACTCTGACCATACAATGTTTTAACATCGGCTCTAAAACTATTAACGAGTCTTAAATTAAATGTAGTAAGTAATATTATGTTAAGATATACAAACAACAATTTTTATTTCAAAAACATATTTAATTTTCAAGAATCCATTTTTGTATACAATTTTCATTTTTCTAAGCACATACACTAGAATGATACACACATTGATAAACTTCTAAACACGTCTTATACTTATCATACAAACTTAATATGCTAGGACAACCAAAATCTTCTAAATTACAAAAAAGTTGCTGGTCGTTATCTGTGGTACCCAATATATTTTTTATCCAGTTAATTTTTTCCAGACCCTTCACATATATATTTTTATCTCTCAAAATGTTCTTAATATACATTTTATGCTCATGATAGGGTACAAATCCTTCTTTCCAAAATATTTTTCTATTTCTTTCAATCCAGCATACTTGTCTTCTTTCTGTTTCAGTTAAGTCATAAAACAGGAAAGGCGGCTTAAATAGTAAAACTATTATTTGCGTCCCAGATTTAAATATGAATTCATTAGAATCGGTTTTAAATCCTTGCAAATCCAATATGACATTCATGATAATTTACGTGTAATGTTAGTTAGAGGCTTGTATTCTACAAGTCTATCGTTCACAATCAGACAATAAGCGGCTGTATTATCTGGTATACCTAGAGAAGATTCTATTTCTAAGCGCACATCCACGGGTCTGGACTTTAAATTTTCATGTTGTCTCGAGCAGTCTATTATAAACAAAGGAGCTTTTTCTTTAAAATCGTTAAACTCAAGCAACGGATCTGCTGCGATGTTGAAGTATGACTGACGAAACTTGGCATACAATTCATATAATATACTGTATTTGTTCTCATCAAACCTTACATTTAATGAGTCATATGGATAATTTTGAGAATTTAAAAATAGCGTTACGTTTGTCAAATTACAATGATCAAAAATAGAGCTGTCTTTGTCTTTTTTATTTTTCCTATTCGTTTGTAAACCGAATATAACATACCTAGGTTTTTCTAGCTGTGAAGATGTTTTTACAGACCAGGAATGTTTTGAAGTTTTATATAGTAAAAGATATTCACATAGATCCCAATTTCTAAAAGCTATTTGTATAGGTTTATCCTTTTCTAAATATTTTAGAAGCGATAGCCTTTCACGATCGGATACTTTTATGTGTGGGTTGCGCCATTGAACTCTTTGTATGTTCATACTAACACATTCATCTTTTTCAAGAAGTATACTATTCAAACTAGTGTTACTTCTGTTTAATATAAGTTCATGCTTGCAATTAATAATTATTTTGTTGTAATCTTCTGCAAACCCTAATATTTTATTAAGAGGTAAAACAATACTAAAACAACCATCTTTTTGTTTTAATCCATTAATATTCCAGCCCCATATCGCAGCTACTTTACTTTGAGCCTCATTTAATGAAATATATGATTTTAATGTTGAAGAAATTCCTATGTTTCTAATGCGATCTATTTCAACACCGTTAATTTCATATCGAATATCTTGAAAAAGAAATATTTGTGAAATTAACTGTTTTTTTAACCAGTTTTCCTCCAACATCCTTTTCAGTGATTGTCGCATAATCTTCAATGTAGATAGAACTTGCCGAGGGAAGCACATAAATGTCTTGTTGATTAATAGATATTCGGATTTCATCATTTTCTTTATAACTATTGCTGTAAGGGTTATATGTATGAATTTCATAACCTTCTATAGAATTATCGAATTGTGGTAAATCATTTACTTGGAGGATACTCATATTTTAAATCCCAGAGCTCGGAGTTTTTTTTTTTTTTTCGTTATTTTTTTTGTTACGTTAACACGTCATCTTCGCCTGAATGTGTTTTTATGAATAGTATTTTTCAATTTTGTCTTTGTAGTTATATTTTGTATTACGTTTCGGTTAAACACAATCATTTTGTTGGTCGTAAATGGAGACACATTTGAATATTTTCCTCACTAAAATCAGTTGCACTCCCTTGTTGGTCTACAATATTTATGGTGATGGATAAATATGTTGATTAGTAACCGGAAAATAAATAATGTTGTTAGGTTTTTCAAGAAATCGAAAACTCGGAGGCACGTCTGGTATGAACTCGTGAATAATGTGCGTAGGTGAACCGTTGGTGAATGATCCCTGAACTAGATCACATTCAATTCTTATCAATGACACTGGAAGAATGTTCATTGGATTTACTGAAACATGCAATTTATTGGCTTCTAATCTCGCCTTTGGAAAACCTAGCAAACTGCCGATACTATTATTTATTTCAAAATTCACGCTTTTATTGCACAATAAAGAACACGTTGACGTATTACTTTTTTATTCAATTTGTATATCACAGTCTTTAATTTCACTTTTTATAAATTCTTTAATATCAAGTATGTCATAAGAACCATTTGGAATTTTTATTTCATTGATCAAATTGTCGCCATAAACAAATAAGTTATTTCTCTCATTAACATTTGGTTAGCATTATAAACAGAGAATATAGCAAACCACACTCATAAGGACCATTTAAATTTAAAGGCGGATTAAATAATGTTTCTAATACAGATTTATTGCCTAAAATCGTTAACGTGATGGACATCGTCCTTTAGTAAAGCACAATTTCACAATGACTGAGCTAAAAGGAGTAGGAACACGGTATTTATTTAAAACTATTCTTACACCAAAAACTTTTCAAAAATTTAAGACATAGATGTCCGCAATTGTACGAGTTATTTTTTTGAAAATTGTCATATTTATACACGATCTTGAATTTTGCCATATATTCTATAAATTCTCTCGTAGGTCTCAAATTTCCATAACTATCAAAATATTCAACATAGTTTTTTTTTTTTACATATGCTACCCAATGTGACCCAGGATTTTTCGAACAATCTAAATTAATAATGCCATAGTCTATAGGTAGAGGATTCTTTGGTAGCTCATCTCTCATAAATACACCTCGGAAATAAGGAATGTGTTTGGCATGAATTAAGATATCAATGTTAGAAAGGGCTCGTTTAGGCAAACGTTGAATTATACTTCTTTTTCTTTTTTTTTTTTTGCTAAATATATACCCAAACCATTCCTATAAGGTTTAAGATGCAAACCCTTTCCAATGGATACTCCTATAATTTTCTGGTTTTTCTTTTTTAATTCGGCAAGATGTTGTTTTGCAGCTTTATATTCATTATATTATATGTTTTAATTAAACCAGATATTCCTCCGGCTAAGCTACCAGCAGCAGACAATCCTGCGAAAATTGGTATTGGAGGAAGAAAACCTCTTGACTTGGCATAGGTATAATCCGAGGTAGTTGAACAGGCACTAGAACACTGGCATTAGAAGATGATATCCGTTTCTTTGGCATTTTTAGTAAAATTGTATCAGCTTTATGACGATCTTTTAAATTTAAGGATTTATTGTAAGATATATCGTGGTGCTTGCAGAATTAGTCCAGTGGATTGATACCCTTATCTCCTCGAGCAAGTCTTTCCTTTAAACGAGTTCCTGGGCCACAGTAATTATATCCTGGTAAATGAAGTTCAAAAGGAAAACAATTAATTAAACTGTTGAGAAGACTATTCTCTTTCATAACTTAGAACTGACTGATATAAAATTAGTGTTCAGATTATTTTATAAAATAGCAGTTTTATCTATCCAACTGTTTTCACTAGATGGAAATCCTAACCATTTAACATAACATTTATTTTTCTTTCTTCTCAAAACTTTTTCTACAAAGTAGACATCTGGATGTTGTGTTTTTTGTAGTTCTTGAATGTAGAATGCTCCATGTATGGGACGACCTCTAGCGTCTTCCAATAAGTAAGTAAAAGGGTTAGTATTTTGAATTTTATTAATTTTAAATATTTCTGTAGACCAATTTGGCGTATAACTTTTTCCAAATGTTCCTTTATATTTACTAATACGAACGAAATCATTAACTTTAAGTTTTTTAGCTTTTTGAGTATGTGACTCATACATATATTTGTATCTGTTCAATAAAAGTACTTTATTGTTTTTATTGACTTGAGCTGGTGTTAAGTCTATTGTTCTATGAACAGTTTGGTTATATGTTTCAACCACTTTGTATAACAAACCATCTGTCCATTTATACGCCCCTTTCAAACTTAACTCCTTGTACAGTTTGGATTTTAGAGCTCTTATGAACCTTTCGACGATTGATGCTTTTTTTGTAGAATATGTAGAATAATGATTTATTTTGTAGTTATTTAACAATTTCTGAACCTTTTCGTTGTAAAATTCTGTACCTAAGTCAGTATGTAAATTTTTAAGAATGCGACCTTCCTCCATTAACGATTGAAAAGCTTGTGCTACACATTCCTTGCTTTTTTGTTTAAGTGGATATACCCATGCAAATTTTGAAAATGTATCAATGATAGCTAAAATGTAATTATAGCCCAAGTTATGTTTTGCAAAAGATTGCATATCAATTAAATCGGCTTGCCAAAGGTCATCTATGTCTTTCATGATAACATGTCTTCGAGGAAAATTTACCCTAGCGTATTTATGAATTTCATTTACTACGCTTTTTTTGCTCATTTTTATAACGTTCAAAGGATTTTTCAAAATTATTAATTTTATTATGTATTTCTGAAATTAAAGCGTCATATGTTAAAATTTTATTCAAAAGATCCTGCAATGATTTGTCAACATAATCTTTTGTTGCACTATCATTCAAATCTATAGGATTTTTAAGTATCTTGTTTTGACAATCCAGACTTCCATCAATATTTTGTTTCAAATTACATATATTTTCCACACAAATTTTTGTCTTTCTTTCGTGTTTGTGAACATGGCGTCCAAATTTATTGACGTTCATATTTGAACGTCTATTTAATACTGAGTGGTTCAAGTAAATGTTGTTCAATTTATCTTTTAAACTTAATTATAGGTCTATATATCTGATCACATTTGATCTGAAATTTAATCCTTAATTATATCAGCTTCTTTCAATTCTTCAATTATTGATATAATTTCGTTGTCATGATTACTGTTGCCAGCATCTTTTGATGCTATTAGTAGCATAAGCCTTTCAATTAGCTCATTGGGATTATCCCAATAAATAAAATCGGTGTCCTTTCTATGTTTTTTTAAAAATCGGCATGCCAAGTCCTTTTTTAATGTTTGAAGCATGCAATTGCTCTGATTCAATAAATAAAGGTTGAATTATTCGACAGTACTTCCTTCCCTTGTCCCCTTTAATTTGGCCCACACTTTGAAAATCTCTCTTATGAGCATTCGTGTTGCATAACATTTTTTTATAAACAAGTTTATCTAATACAGTTACTATTTCTATGTTTGGTTTTTTCTTAAGCAAAAGTTCTTTTAAGACTGCCGTCATTTCATAATCTTTATCACCGACAGTAATAGTAGACATATAGGGCTGTCCAGATATTATATCGTTATCGGTTTTGAAAGAAATTGGCAAGTTCCCCATCATCAGTTTATTGTTTTCACGGCGTATTCCAAAAGGAATATTAAACAAATTGAAGTCATCATCAAGTAAATTCTCTTTTGCAATCATCGTCAAAAAAGGAGTATCTAAGTTTGTTACACATCCTTTTCTTTCAATCGACGTTCTAATACCTATATTTTTATCAGGTATAGTAGATACTGTACTTGAACTAGCACTTTCCAAGGAGTCTTCACTTTCACTTTGAAAGTCCTGACCAATTGAATAATCAGAATTTAATTCATTTAAAGATTTGACGTCAAAATTATTGTCATTATCATCGGAATCAAATTTAGCATTATATTATTTTTTTTACCTAATTCAACTATTTCTTTCAAGGGTAAAGTAAGAGGTTCAAATACTCGTTTCAAATTTAAGTTCGTCGTGTCATCTTCATCTTTCATTTGTTTTATTTTACTCTTAATAGCATTAACAGATTTAATTATTTGTTCTTTCATTGAACGCTCCATTTTTTTGTCTACTGTGTTACGTTAACAACCGTTGACATGTAATAAAGAAACTTGAATGAATGTCAAAATGCCTCTGTTTGGCTTTTAAATACCAAATTTAATCGAAATTGATGAAAGTATCGAAACCTGCTCTGTACCTACCATTGTTTAATTCACAGTCTTTGTTAATAATTAAAAACGTATGAGGATATTTCCATGTTTCTGAACATATTTGTTTAAATTGTACCCAAATCATATCAGAATTAACATGTTCGTTGTATATAAAGTGTTTTTAAATAAATTTCAGTCCCTATCCTGCGGGAACCCTTTACTTTTTTGGGATAAAAAGTATCCTATGTAGTATGAACTCAAATCATACCAAGTTGAATTCAATCAGTAGTTACGGCGTGATGCGCGGCCAAGTTACAGACAGAGAGAAATAAAGACAAAAAAAAAAGTGTGTACCAGGCATTACCCTCTTCAAACATTTTAGAGGGAAGGGAGTCTACGCTACGTCAGTGATCACCATTCAAGAACTTCCTCCGAGGGTTATCAGTTCCTCTGCCCATTGTCACTTCAATTAGGGCTTTTTTGGTAACTTTTGTTCTTGATCTGATATCCACTCGACTCCTATTTATTTGCTAAGCGTATAATCGACCTTTATGAGTTCTATCGTTCTCAACACTTACCCACAGTGTCGGTGACCATCAACTGAGATTTAATCAAACGTAGATCTATTATAACGATAATGAAAAAAGCTATTTCATATTTTCATATTTATTTCTCTGTTCCCACATAATTATTTAGTAACCTACAACGTGATGATATAAAAATATAGAAGCGGCCATCCATCACAGCTTATTAAGTTGAATCTGCACATTCTTATGTTATAACCATTGAAGAATATTCATACTATTATTTATTCTGAGGTATATGTAAGTACCTAAGGGTTATAACATCAGAAACTTCGTCAAGTTTGATTGCGGCACTGGCATTTGCTTGTCGCCCCCGCTTGCAGTTTTTGCAGCCACTAAGTGATTAACCAATGCAGCCATTTTGACAAGGTCCAAGGAGTCGTGGTAATTTTCGACCACCTGGCAGAGAGCTTGCATCAACCACGTCCCGTTGCCGGTCCGGTATGACAGGTAATCTGAAAAAAGGTCACTTTAGAGAAAAATATTTCGTAAACGGAACCAAATAGAAAAAAAACTGTCAAAGAAACCTCATTATAATTTTAAAATCTATAAAAATCCATACAAGTGCCAAATTTCTATTTTGTAGTGTTAATAGTTTATTGATTAGAATGGCTGTGACATATAGATGGACAAACGGATGAATAGACGGACGGACAGATAAACATGATGAAACTATCAGGGTCCCTGGTTTGACTTCGGAACCCTAAAAAGTTACAATGCTGTGGAAGATTCGCAACTTTTTTTAGGGGCGTCACAGACGATTAAGATACTATAATATTTGATGTTACGATATCTGCATATAAAATATTATAGTATCTTAGGGTATCACACACGGTTAAGATACGATAATATATTGAAATTATTCATTCGCTGGCAGGCCGCCCTAGGTGCCACACGTGTTTCTTCACCGCTTTCTATATACAGAATGATAAAATATGAGTAAAACGGTTTCACTATTAGATTTATTAGATAGCTCATCAGGCGATGATTCTGCTTTCGAATTTGATATGCAAATTGCATTAGCGCATTGTAAAAGGCGATCAATTTGGATATAAAATCACATTAAATTGAGAAAAAACTGCGATGAATTTAATCTTTACGCAGATCTTTCTACAAATAAAAACAAACTTCAAAGGAAAGTTTTCTCGAAATTCATAAATTGATTAAGGATGATATAGTGAAACAAAATACGAACATGTGGTAGAGCATTTGTACATAACTACGAGTTGCAGAATGCTAAGAACCATCTCGTTTACCTCAGCTTTCAAACATAAAAAACCGTTGCTAAATTGGTCCATTCGTTCGAAAGCTACGATTCGCACTCCCCCCCCCCCCCCCTCCGTCCCCCAATTATAGCAATAAATAATGAATCATCTTGTTTACCAATATTATTTCCAATTTTAATTTATATGTATGTTTTATTTGAATATTTATTGTATATAAATTATATATGTGTATATCTATTATGTATTTTTATTATTATTATTAATTTTATTAACTACTACTCAATTTTTCATGATTGGTCCCTCTGGGCCGTGACTGAAAATCAGCGTCAAGTGTCGAAGACGCTTGGCATTATGCTGAGGCATGACCCTTTCAACACTTAGATTTATATGTTTAATTTATATGTTAATTTTACTGCTTTTTATATAAGTGTTGAATAAACGATTTTTCTTTCTTTTTTTTTCTTATAGTTAACAAATTTATTCATTTGATACTAAATCGTGTTACAAACGCCTACCACAAGCCTATTGCGACCCTAGTACTTGTATTCTCTTTGCCAACGACAATACGACCAACAAAGCTTTGATTTGATTTATTTAAACAATGGAGACAACAATTTCGCTTGGTCCAGCTCTCATCGAATCAATATCACCTGAGGATGCTTCGTGCAGAGGTGAAACAGACTTTGTTGTAGGTAGATTTCATGGAAACTGAGATACAGGTTTTTTTTTCCACTGCATTGTAATATGCTAAGTAGTATTTTTCATCGACTTCACAAAAGGAGACGGTTATATGTTCGGCTGTGTTTTTTTTTTATGTATGTCGGTCGATATCTCCGTCAATTGTGGACCGATTTTAAAACTTCTTTTTTGTTTGAAAGGGTATACTTTCCAAATGGTCCCATATAAATTGTATCAAAATTGGTTTAGCAGTTTTTAGAGAATAAATAGTTTTGTTGAGTAAATCCATTCGATTTTGTGTTTATATTGCCTTCAAAAAACTCTTTCTTATCTTATGTTGTATTTATGCATTAATTATTATTACGTTGGTAATTTCGAAAAAGTGATACTATTCTGGCTCAATTGTAATTATTTCATTCTTTTTAGTGGTTGTTTTCAAAATAACATTTTTATTATGAAGTCGATTTAATTTTTTTTGGAAAGATATCTATACTATAATAAAACTGTAACTGGGCTAAATCTGTACATTAAATATTTTTTGAAAATTATATATGAGATAAACTTCAAAATCGATATAGAGTGCAAAAAGGATATTTTTTTTAATTTTTGTCTGTCTGTCTGTCTGTCTGTCTGTCTCTTTGAACACGCATCACGCTGAAACTACCGAAAGGATTTTGATGCAACGGTATTTTTGTTTGAAAGCTAATGTGATCGAGATGGTTCTTAGCTTAGCTATATGGGGGGGGGGGGGCGAGAAAAGGGGGGTGAGAATCGTAGCGTCCAAATGAATGGTCCGATTTAGCTGTGAGTTTTTTATATCTGAAAACTGAGGTAAACGAGCTGGTTCTTAGCTATAATGGGAGGGAGGAGGGAGGGATGGGGATGGGGGTTAGGATCGTTGATCTCCAACAAATAGACCGATTACTACCGACCGATAGATTTAGATTCGGTTTTTTATGTTTGAAACTGATGTAGTATATGGGGTGGGGGGGGGGAGAAAAGGGGGGTCGATAAAAGGGGGGAGTTTCGAGAAAAAAGGGGTGAGAATAGAATCGTACCTTTCAAACGAATCGACCAATTTAGCTGCGATTTTTTATGTTTCAAAGCTGAGGTAAACAAGATTTGTCTTAGCTATAATAAGGGGGGAGGGGGGGGGGAATATGATGAAAATCATAGCTCCCAAATGAATGGACCAAATTTGATGCAGTTTTTTATGTTATAAAAAAGATGTGATCGAGATGGTTCATCATGTTCCTTTGCTATATGGGAGGGGGGCGGAGGAGTTGAAAAAAGGGGGTGGGGGGGGGGGGTGAGAATCGTATCTTTCAAACGAATGGACCAATTTAATGCGGGTTTTTATGTTTCAAAGCTGAGGTAAACAAGATGGTTCTTAGCTATAATGGGGCTTTATGCTCGCTACACTTCGCTCCCGCCTTCGTCTTCTAACCTATCACGACCATGTCGGATCGCCACTAAAGGTTGTTTGCACAGGTAGGTAGGTACATACATTGGTACTTTTGGTACTGGAATAATTCATAGGATCATTATATCCCAGAAAAACTACCACGCGAGCAACGCTGCGGGCACAGCTATAGGCAATAATAACGTAAAAGACTGTACAAAGAAGATAATTTTAAAAAATTGGTCTGAGCTACTGAACAAGAATAAAACATTTTTAAAATTCGTGTCTGTCTGTTTGTTTGTCTGTATGTTTGTTCGCGCATCACGTAAAACTATTAGACCGATTGCGATGCAGTTTTCAGTGTTGGATAGCTTAGGGTTTGACCAAGACCTAGCGTACTTGGTATCGTAATCCAATGATTGGATGCCGAGCAATCGATAAAAAACTTTTAAACGGCTGAAGGAATTTTGATTAATTATTTATTGTAGGTCTTGGAATAGCACATAGAGTACTTTTAACCTAGAGAAATGACCACGCGAGCGAAGCCGCGGGCACAGCTAGTTTTATATAAATTAGGTAGGAAGTAAAATAGGTAGATAAGGCTTCTTGACCTTTTTTTTTACTCCATGGCATTTTATATATAAAGTATTGTCTGAATCTATCAATTAACATAACAAAAGAAAAACTTGAATGACTATGGGCACTGTCTATCATGCTGGACGTCCACGCCCTTTCAAGATCACCTATACGACAAGTAGGTATGAATGACAAGGCATCGGTTCAAAATTTTTCAACTGTTGACAACAAACCTTGATAGCAGGAGTAGAAAACCAGGCAGTCGGCGTCAGCTGGGATGATGATTTCTTCATCACGTGGACTCGTGTGGCGTTCTCTACAAGCCTGCAAATTCAATACAATGCTATAGGTAAAAAAGTATTTTTCACAGCGGTCATAAAAAGGGACAGAAGTACATAAGTCAAAAATTAAAAACATTTTTCATTTTGGCTTTTTACTTAAATACAATAAAAGCATACAATTAAACTTCAAATAAATAGAATCAACTTGAGAAGGAAGCCGATTAAAAAATTCAGTTGGGAGGGGCAGCGTTTAGTAAATTTCGAGTTTCAAGTTTTCTCTCACCACAGTTCCTAGAGACAAAAATCTTCAAATGCGTGAGTCATGACATAGGAAGACGAAAAGTAGACTTGAGACTCACGTGAGACTTGTCGCTCAGTGAACTATGGAGAGAGCTATAATAAAATACGTAATGAGGAAAGTAACTGAGTAAGCATAAGTAGCAATGCGCAAGTCATAAAGACAACGGTACTACTATGAATAAATTAGATAGAAGATAGATAGAGTAGATGCTGAACACTGGCAGATGTGTGTCATAACCAACTCGTATTAAAATTAAAGAATTACCTGGATGAAGAATAGCTTTGGCTTTCCTGCAAGGCTTGGTGCGCTTCGGAGCACATCTGTGATGTTGGAAACCGGGTACAACTGGTCATAAGCACACACATGTGATCCCATTCCATGCGTCATTACAGCAATGGCTAGGCAGGACGTGCTGCTGTGGTCTTTCTTACTCACTGAAATAAAACAATATTTTTTTTATACCCAACAATGGGTTGATGTAAGATGATATAGAAACCACGTAAGAGGCCATTTGGCGGCCTGACAAACTCTTACATTAGAGTTCGGCACTACATCATTTGACATATATACATTAATCAGTAGTGATGTTTTTTTTCTTTCATTGTTGTTGTGTGAAACCACACTACTTACCATTAGACAGATAATTAGTGATATCTTTGTAGGTCCAATCGGTATGAGTGATAACGATGAATCCGCGGAAGCGAAAAGTTTGTTCTAACTTCTTCACATCTTGATCAGTGCCGTATCTGGTACCCGGTACAAATCTGGAAAACGGAAAATGAATGGTTTCGTCATAGTTATTATAATGCTGCATACTTTTCTATAATACTAAAGGTAATAGCAAAAACGAGTACGCAAGAGAGTAAAACGTTTTTTTCTGCTCGTAGAGAAATACCAGCCACCCGCCGGCATTTTCTTCAGTTTATCCGTGATCATGGTGCTTGCAACAGTGCTGAAATTATCGCAAAATCAAAACAAAAGATATACAGTAAATAATATCCCGTATCTAATGTAGAAAAAATAAGTTTTTTTAATAAAGAAAACTATTTGCTATAATAATTCGGGACTTCCTATTTAAGTTATTTTAAATTAAAAAAAAAGTGAAGTATAAAAACTTTAAAATAATCCTTTTATGCAGAGCCATGTCATTGTGAAACTTAGAATGGGCTATCAAATGCGTATACAACATTTCGTGTCTGTGCTGTTTTAACCGTTGAGGAGTTCACTAGTCAGACCGGTGTGAAGTTAGCAGCCAAAGTTGGCAGCCATTATAATCCGACCAAATTAAGGTGGTATTTTTGTCGCGGTAGAAATAAACAATTTCATGGTTATTTTACAGTGATAACTTCTGAAAATTCATAAATTTTGGGCCCCGTATATTTTAAATAATTACTAAATAAACTTAAAACCGCATGAAAGAAAAAAAGAAAGATTTTTATTACGTTGGCTGCTAGTAAATTACGACCAATTATCCCCTGAAATGTAAAACAAAAACGATTAAAAGGTCAAGGTATATAGCTTAGATATTGTAGATTTTTGTATTGTAATTTCGGAGCGGGAGGAAGCCTATTAAACCCGACAATAATAACTAAAAAATTATTGCATGGATTTTTTTACCATACGCTTTTCACTTGGCCAGTTTTGACTTTCCAGGCCTTGAAAACTGAAACAAACGTTGACTCAATGTACGTAACTCTGTATATTCTTTACTAAAACCTGAAAAGAAAGCTGATGAATGCCGTTCTAACCCTACAATGAGCTGAAATCCGCAGTATATGCCTTTTCTTTTGTCCTTTTGTGAGTTTATTGTCCTGTAAAACTACTTTTCTCCCCTGAAATGTAAGGTTTTTGCAGATTGGTAATTAAGTGTATGTAACTGTAAAAAGATCCTGATAGTTTCAGGGCGGGAGTCACTCTGCTTCATATTGAAATTTGATCTCATAGCAGTAAATGCATAATTTTGTGACCTTTTGTGAATTTATTGTCCTGTAAAACTACCAAATCCCGTGAAATCTGAAGTTTTTGCAGATTCTTTATCAAGTGTATGTATCTGTTGAAAGGTCCTGAAAGTTTCAGGGTGGGAGTCACACTGCTTCATAATTAAAATTGATATCATTCCCGTTAAAGATATGCAACTTTTTAAGTGTAGCGTTAGCTGCTGGTGAATTACGACCACTATTCCCCTGAAAATTGATACAAAAACTACTAAAGCGTCAAGGTATATAACCAAGATATGGTATCAATGCAATTTCAGAGCGGGAGGAAGCCTTTTTAACCCGACAATAATAACCATAAAGATTGCATGGATTTTTATACGATACGCTTTTCACTTGATCAGTTTCGACTTTTCAGGCCTTAAAAACTGAAACAAACGTTGACTCAATGTACGTAACACACTGTATATTCTTTACTTAAACTTGAAAAGAAAGCTGGAGAATGCCGTTCTAACCCTACAATGAGCTGAAAGTCGCAGTATATGCCATTTTTTGTCAATTTGTGAGTTTATTGTCCTATAAAACTACCTTTATCCCCTGAAATCTAAGGTTTTTGCAGATTGGTTATCAAGTGTATGTAACTGTTAAAAGATCTTGATAGTTTCAGGGCGGGAGTCACTCTGCTTCATATTGAAATTTGATCTCATGGCAGTAAATGCATAATTTTGTGACCTTTTGTGAATTTATTGTCCTGTAAAACTACCAAATCCTCTGAAATCTGAAGTTTTTGCAGATTATTTATGAAGTGTACGTATCTGTTGAAAGGTCCTGAAAGTTTCAAGGCGGGAGTCACACTGCTTCATAATTAAAATTGATATAATTCCCGTTAAAGATATGCAACTTTTTAAGTGTAGCGTTAGCTGCTGGTGAATTACGACCACTATTCCCCTAAAAATTGATACAAAAACTACTAAAACGTCAACTTATATAATCTAGATATCGTATCAATGCAATTTCAGAGCGGGAGGAAGCCTTTTTAACCCGACAGTAATAACTAAAAAGATTGTATGGATTCTTTTGTGAATTTATTGTCCTGTAAAACTACCAAATCCCCTGAAATCTGAAGTTTTTGCAGATTCTTTATCAAGTTTATGTATCTGTTGAAAGATCCTGAAAGTTTCAGGGCGGGAGTCACTCTGCTTCATATTGAAATTTGATCTCATTGCAGTAGATGCCTAATTTTATAACCTTTTGTGAATTTATTGTCCTGTAAAACTACCAATCACTGAAATCTGAAGTTTTTGCAGATTTTTTATCAAATGTATGTATCTGTTGAAAGGTCCTGAAAGTTTCAGGTTGGGAGTCACACTGCTTCATAATTAAAATTGATATCATTCCCGTTAAAGATATGCAACTTTTTAAGTGTAGCGTTAGCTGCTGGTGAATTACGACCACTATTCCCCTAAAAATTGATACAAAAACTACTAAAACGTCAACTTATATAATCTAGATATCGTATCAATGCAATTTCAGAGCGGGAGGAAGCCTTTTTAACCCGACAGTAATAACTAAAAAGATTGTATGGATTCTTTTGTGAATTTATTGTCCTGTAAAACTACCAAATCCCCTGAAATCTGAAGTTTTTGCAGATTCTTTATCAAGTTTATGTATCTGTTGAAAGATCCTGAAAGTTTCAGGGCGGGAGTCACACTGCTTCATATTGAAATTTGATCTCATTGCAGTAAATGCATAATTTTGTGACCTTTTGTGAATTTATTGTCCTGAAATACTACCTTTATCCCCTGAAATCTAAGGTTTTTGCAGATTGGTTATCAAGTAGTTAAATATTTAAACGGGACTTAATCGCGCTGAAAACTTAATATTTATTTACCTCGACGTTTCGATCAAGTTGCATTGATCGTGGTCTTCTCGTGACCTTGATTGAAACGTCGAGGTAAATAAATATTAAGTTTTCAGCGCGATTAAGTCCCGTTTAAATATTTAACTATGTGTTCGAATCGCGAAAGTTTAAAAGTTACAATTGGTTATCAAGTATTTGTATCTGTTGAAAGTTCCTGAAAGTTTCAGGGCGGGAGTCACACTGTTTTATAATGAAAATTGTTCTCATTCCCGTTAAGGTTGTCCCGAGGCGGTCCAGGGCTTTGTGTTTGTTCCACTAGACAAGGGACCAAGCCTCAGTGACACAAAATTACAGGAACAACAGGTGCATAGACTTTTCGTGGTGCTACAACACGGATGAAAACGACCACTAACGAAGGTGTTATCTTATGTATTTTAAAAAAGTCCAGTTGTAATAATCTTATTATTGGTATTTTATAACAATTTCTGTATTGCTAAAAATCGATATATTGGAATGACAAGTTATTTATATTTTAGAATTAATAATTTCAAACCATCAAACTTTCAGGACCTTTCAACAGATACATACTCTTGATAGAAAATTTGCAAAAACTTCGGATTTCAGGGGATTTGGTAGTTTTACAGGACAATAAATTCACAAAAGGTCACAAATTATGCATTTACTGCAATGAGATCAAATTTCAATATGAAGCAGAGTGATTCCCGACCTGAAACTATCAGGATCTTTTAACAGTTACATACACTTGATAACTAATATGCAAAAACCTAAGATTTCAGGGGACAAAGGTAGTTTTACAGGACAATAAACTCACAAATGGACAAAAAAATGGCATATACTGCGACTTTCAGCTCATTGTAGGGTTAGAACGGCATTCTCCAGCTTTCTTATTAGGTTTTAGAAAAGAATAAACAGTGTGTTACGTACATTGAGTCAACATTTGTTTCAGTTTTCAAGGCCTGAAAAGTCGAAACTGATTAAGTGAAAAGCGTATCGTATAAAAATCCATGCAATCTTTTTGGTAATTATTGTCGGGTTAAAAAGGCGTCCTCCCGCTCTGAAATTGTATTGTTACGATATCTAGGTTATAAACCTTAACGTTTTAGTAGTTTTTGTATAAATTTTCAGGGGAATAGTGGTCGTAATTCACCAGCAGCCAACGCTACACTTAAAAAGTTGCATATACTTAATGGGAATGAGATACATTTTTCATTATGAAGCAGTGTGACTCCTGCCCTGAAACTTTCAGGACCTTTCAACAGATACATAAACTTCATAAAGAATCTGCAAAAACTTCAGATTTCAGAGGATTTGGTAGTTTTACAGGACAATAAATTCGCAAAAGGTTACAAAATTATGCATCTACTGCAATGAGATCAAATTTCAATATGAAGGAGAGTGACTCCCACCCTGAAACTATCAGGATATTTTAACAGTTACATACACTTGATAACGAATCTGCAAAAACCTTAGATTTCAGGGGATAAAGGTAGTTTTACAGGGCAATAAATTCACAAAAGGTCACAAAATTATGCATTTACTGCAATGAGATCAAGTTTCAATATGAAGCAGTGTGACTCCCGCCCTGAAACATTCAGGGCCTTTCAACAGATACATACACTTGATAACAAATCTACGAAAACTTCAGATATCAGGGGATTTGGTAGTTTTACAGGACAATAAATTCACAAAAGGTTACAAAATTATGCATCTACTGCAATGAGATCAAATTTCAATATGAAGCAGAGTGACTCCCTCCCTGAAACTATCAGGATCTTTTAACAGTTACATACACTTGATAACGAATCTGCAAAAACCTTAGATTTCAGGGGATAGAGGTAGTTTTTCAGGACAATAAATTCACAAAAGGTCACAAAATTATGCATTTACTGCAATGAGATCAAATTTCAATATGAAGCAGAGTGACTCCCGCCCTGAAACTATCAGAATCTTTTAACAGTTACATACACTTGATAACCAATCTGCAAAAACCTTAGATTTCAGGGGATAAAGGTAGTTTTACAGGACAATAAACTCACAAAAGGACAAAAATTAGGCATATACTGCGACTTTCAGCTCATTGTAGGGTTCGAACAGCTTTCTCCAGCTTTCTTTTCAGGTTTTAGTAAAGAATATACAGTGTGTTACGCGTACATTGAGTCAACGTTTGTTTCAGTTTTCAAGGCCTGAAAAGTAGAAACTGATCAAGTGAAAAGCGTATCGTATAAAAATCAATGCAATCTTTTTGGTTATTATTGTCGGGTTAAAAAGGCTTCCTCCGGCTCTGAAATTGCATTGATACGATATCTAGGTTATATACCTTGACGGTTTAGTAGATTTTGTATCAATTTTCAGGGGAATAGTGGTCGTAATTCACCAGCCGCCAACGCTAAACTTAAAAAGTTGCATATCCTTAACGGGAATGAGATCAATTTCCATTATGAAGCAGTGTGACTCCCGCCCTGAAACTTTCAAGACCTTTCAACAGATACATACATTTGATAAAAAATCTGCAATAACTTCAGATTTCAGTGGATTGGTAGTTTTACAGGACAATAAATTCACAAAATGTTATAAAATTATGCATCTACTGCAATGAGATCAAATTTCAATATGAAGCAGAGTGACTCCCGCCCTGAAACTATCAGGATCTTTTAACAGTTACATACACTTGATAACGAATCTGCAAAAACCTTAGATTTCAGGGGATAAAGGTAGTTTTTCAGGACAATAAATTCACAAAAGGTCACAAAATTATGCCTTTACTGCAATGAGATCAAATTTCAATATGAAGCAGTGTGACTCCCGCCCTGAAACTTTCAGGGCCTTTCAACAGATACATACACTTGATAAAAAATCTACGAAAACTTCAGATTTCAGTGGATTTGGTAGTTTTACAGGACAATAAATTCACAAAAGGTTATAAAATCATGCATCTACCGCAATGAGATCCAATTTCAATATGAAGCAGAGTGACTCCCGCCCTGAAACTATCAGAATCTTTTAACAGTTACATACAATTGATAACGAATCTGCAAAAACCTTAGATTTCAGGGGATAAAGGTAGTTTTTCAGGACAATAAATTCACAAAAGGTCACAAAATTATGCATTTACTGCAATGAGATCAAATTTCAATATGAAGCAGTGTGACTCCCGCCCTGAAGCTTTCAGGACCTTTCAACAGATACATACACTTGATAAATAATCTACGAAACTTCAGGTTTCAGGGGATTTGGTAGTTTTACAGGACAATAAATTCACAAAAGGTCAAAAAATTATGCATCTACTGCAATGAGATCAAATTTCAATATGGAGCAGAGTGAATCCCGCCCTGAAACTATCAGGATCGTTTAACAGTAACATGCACTTGATAACCAATCTGCAAAAACCTTAGATTTCAGGGGATAAAGGTAGTTTCACAGGACAATAAATTCACAAAAGTTCACAAAAATATGCATTTACTGCAATGAGATCAAATTTCAATATGAAGCAGTGACTCCCGCCCTGAAACTTTCAGGACCTTTCAACAGATACATACACTTGATAAATAATCTACGAAACTTCAGGTTTCAGGTGATTTGGTAGTTTTACAGGACAATAAATTCACAAAAGGTCACAAAATTATGCATCTACTGCAATGAGATCAAATTTCAATATGGAGCAGAGTGAATCCCGCCCTGAAACTATCAGGATCGTTTAACAGTAACATGCACTTGATAACCAATCTGCAAAAACCTTAGATTTCAGGGGATAAAGGTAGTTTTTCAGGACAATAAATTCACAAAAGATCACAAAATTGTGCATTTACTGCAATGAGATCAAATTTCAATATGAAGCATTGTGACTCCCGCCCTGAAACTTTCAGGATCTTTCAACAGATACATAAACTTGATAAAGAATCTGCAAAAACTTCAGATTTCAGGAGATTTGGTAGTTTTACAGGACAATAAATTCACAAAAGAATCCATGCAATCTTTTTAGTTATTATTGTCGGGTTAAAAAGGCTTCCTCCCGCTCTGAAATTGCATTGATACGATATCTAGATTATATAAGTTGACGTTTTAGTAGTTTTTGTATCAATTTTTAGGGGAATAGTGGTCGTAATTCACCAGCAGCTAACGCTACACTTAAAAAGTTGCATATCTTTAACGGGAATGATATCAATTTTAATTATGAAGCAGTGTGACTCCCACCCTGAAACTTTCAGGACCTTTCAACAGATACATACATTTGATAAAAAACTGCAAAAACTTCAGATTTCAGTGGGTTGGTAGTTTTACAGGACAATAAATTCACAAAAGGTTATAAAATTAGGCATCTACTGCAATGAGATCAAATTTCAATATGAAGCAGAGTGACTCCCGCCCTGAAACTATCAGGATCTTTTAACAGTTACATACACTTGATAACGAATCTGCAAAAACCTTAGATTTCAGGGGATAAAGGTAGTTTTTCAGGACAATAAATTCACAAAAGGTCACAAAATTGTGCATTTACTGCAATGAGATCAAATTTCAATATGAAGCAGTGTGACTCCTGCCCTGAAACTTTCAGGACCTTTTAACAAATACATACACTTGATAAATAATCTACGAAAACTTCAGGTTTCAGGGGATTTGGTAGTTTTACAGGACAATAAATTCACAAAAGGTCACAAAATTATGCATCTACTGCAATAAGATCAAATTTCAATATGGAGCAGAGTGAATCCCGCCCTGAATCTATCAGGATCGTTTAACAGTAACATGCACTTGATAACCAATCTGCAAAAACCTTAGATTTCAGGGGATAGAGGTAGTTTTTCAGGACAATAAATTCACAAAAGATCACAAAATTGTGCATTTACTGCAATGAGATCAAATTTCAATATGAAGCATTGTGACTCCCGCCCTGAAACTTTCAGTATCTTTCAACAGATACATAAACTTGATAAAGAATCTGCAAAAACTTCAGATTTCAGGAGATTTGGTAGTTTTACAGGACAATAAATTCACAAAAGAATCCATGCAATCTTTTTAGTTATTATTGTCGGGTTAAAAAGGCTTCCTCCCGCTCTGAAATTGCATTGATACGATATCTAGATTATATAAGTTGACGTTTTAGTAGTTTTTGTATCAATTTTTAGGGGAATTGTGGTCGTAATTCACCAGCAGCTAACGCTACACTTAAAAAGTTGCATATCTTTAACGGGAATGATATCAATTTTAATTATGAAGCAGTGTGACTCCCACCCTGAAACTTTCAGGACCTTTCAACAGATACATACACTTGATAAATAATCTACGAAAACTTCAGGTTTCAGGGGATTTGGTAGTTTTACAGGACAATAAATTCACAAAAGGTCAAAAAATTATGCATCTACTGCAATGAGATCAAATTTCAATATGGAGCAGAGTGAATCCCGCCCTGAAACTATCAGGATCGTTTAACAGTAACATGCACTTGATAACCAATCTGCAAATACCTTAGATTTCAGGGGATAAAGGTAGTTTCACAGGACAATAAATTCACAAAAGTTCACAAAAATATGCATTTACTGCAATGAGATCAAATTTCAATATTAAGCAGTGTGAATCCCGCCCTGAAACTTTCAGGGCCTTTCAACAGATACATACACTTAATAAAAAATCTACGAAAACTTCGGATTTCAGGGGATTTGGTAGTTTTACAGGACAATAAATTCACAAAAGGTCACAAATTATGCATTTACTGCAATGAGATCAACTTTCAATATGAAGCAGAGTGACTCCCGCCCTAAAACTATCAGAATCTTTTAACATTTACATACACTTGATAACCAATCTGCAAAAACCTTAGATTTCAGGGGATAGATGTAGTTTTACAGGACAATAAACTCACAAAAGGACAAAAAATAGGCATATACTGCGACTTTCACCTCATTGTAGGGTTCGAACAGCTTTCTCCAGCTTTCTTTTCAGGTTTTAGTAAAGAATAAACTGTGTGTTACGCGTACATTGAGTCAACGTTTGTTTCAGTTTTCAAGGCCTGAAAAGTCGAAACTGAGCAAGTGAAAACCGTATCGTATAAAAATCCATGCAATCTTTTTGGTAATTATTGTCGGGTTAAAAAGGCTTCCTCCCGCTCTGAAATTGCATTGATACCATATCTTGGTTATATACATTGACGTTTTAATAGTTTTTGTATCAATTTTCAGGGGAATAGTGGTCGTAATTCACCAGCAGCCAACGCTATACTTAAAAAGTTGCATATCCTTAACGGGAATGAGATCAATTTTCATTATGAAGCAGTGTGACTCCCGCCCTGAAACTTTCACAACCTTTTAACAGATACGTACACTTGATAAAGAATCTGCATAAACTTCAGATTTCACGGGATTTGTTAGTTTTACAGGACAATAAATTCATTAAAGGTCACAAATTTATGCATTTACTGCACTGAGATCAAATTTCAATATGAAGCAGAGTGACTCCCGCCCTGAAACTATCATGATCTTTTAACTGTTACATACACTTAATTACTAATCTGCAAAAACTTCAGATTTCAGGGGATTTGGTAGTTTTACAGGACAATAAACTCACAAAAGGCCAAAAAAAATGTCATATACTGCGATTTTCAGCTCATTGTAGGATTAGAACGGCATTCTCCAGCTTTCTATTTAGGTTTTAGAAAAGAATATACAGTGTTACGTACATTGAGTCAACGTTTGTTTCAGTTTTAAAGGCCTGAAAAGTCAAAACTGGCCAAGTGAAAAGCGTATGGTATAAAAATCCATGCAATATTTTTTAGTTATTATGGTCGGGTTTAATAGGTTTCCTCCCGCTCCGAAATTGCATTTATACAATATCTTAGCTATATTCTTTGACCTTTCAATCGTTTTTGTTTCAGATTTCAGGGGATAATTGGTCGTAATTTACTAGCAGCCAACGTAATATATATTTTTCTTTTTTTCTTTCATGCGGTTTTAAGTTTATTTAGTAATTATTTAAAATATACGGGGCCCAAAATTTATGAATTTTCAGAAATTATCACTGTAAAATAATCATGAAATTGGTTATTTCTACCGCGACAAAAATACCACCTTAATTTGGTCGGATTATAATGGCTGCCAACTTTGGCTGCTAACTTCACACCGGTACTAGTCAGGACCCAGGCCTGAGTGCAGCAACCTTGTGTCGGTAAAACATAAAGCTGGTTTTCATATTAAAATGCGTACACAAAACTTCGTGTCTGTGCTGTTGACCATTGAAGAGTTATTTTATCTTGAGCTAATCCAGGATTTCGATTCAGGTCATACTTACCATAAAAAAACATTGTCGTCGGAAATGAACCAATGTATAAAAATTCAACTCCTTAGGATAAGTGGTTCTAATTCACCTTGTTAGATTAAGGACGATACTCTCAAAGTTATTGAAAAATACGTTTACTAAGGACAGACTATCCAAGTGAGTAGGTCTAACTTCGACAAGGTGGGCAGAGTTCGGAAAGTTTCGTAACATTTTTCTCGTCCAAAATACCACAAAGTCTGAAGACGAATGCTTTCAATCAGTATATGCTGCTAGTGATGACATTATGGCAGCACTAACTATTGGCCTCATGAACGAGCTATAAGAAAATATTTTAGATAAGATCTAAAATGATGAAATCTGCAGAAGAACTAAACTAAATTTACTGACGTAAGAGTAGCTCTCAGATTTCTGATAGTCATGTAGCACGCAAATCGATAACTGATAAAGAAGAAGGGTTCTCGAGTCGCATCTACGGATTGGAGGACATCCCCCTCTAGGTGATACAAAGACCTGGTTAGGGTCTTGAGGGGCCGCTGGATGCACACAGCAAGCAACTGATCCCTGTAGCGATCAATGGGGAGGGATTCTTCTACGGAAAGCTCATGCTCACTTACTTATAATGTCGCGTTTTCTTGTAACGGAAATGATTGAAGATGATCAGAATCTTGTCTCCAGTCATGTCGTAGTACAGGCTGGGGTCATCACTACTTGGAGTCTGGTGCCTAGCAACGTCCTCAGAACCACCACTGACATCTTTGTCGTTGTCGCTATAGATAACAAACACAATTAAGGTCGTGTGGTGACAATAAGTTAAATACAGCTCGTAAGACTTAAAATATAATGTACTGAATAAACCGGTTTTCTGGCAACTGTGTTTGTCAGACGTATACTAGTGGCACGACGCATACTTTGAATGCATATTTTGAATTTGACTGTAATTAATACCATATGTTGATAAAATTGCTGAGATACAATTTTCAGAAAACTATATGAGTGTTTTTATTTCTTTTGTTGAAAGCAATTTTGATTTAAAGTTTTGTATTCTGGGAAAGTATTTGTCACTGGATACATTTACAAACATCCCACACCTATGAAATTATCTGGATATACAGGCTATTATTATATAATAATAGCCTGTATATCCAGATAATTTCATTATTTCTTTACATATTTAAATAAAACTAGCTTTCCCGCCCGCGACTTCGTACGCGCGGACTACTGTTTATCGCCTATTTTCTTCTAGGATATATCAATGCAATGATAAACCAATGCAAAAGTAAGTACCTATACTAAAGATTCTAAACTATATGTAGCACCAATGCTCGTGATGTTTTTTGACAGACTTGTTATTTTGTTTCCATTGCAACCACAGACCATTAACAGAGTAATCAACATTTTCAGTTTTCCCGTGGAAACTTACAATTTTCCGGGATAAAGAGTATCCTATATTTTATTCTAGGGTATAAGCTATTTGCATTCTAAATTTCATCAAAATCCATCCAGCCGTTATCGCGTGAAAGCTCCCCAAACAAACAAACAGACTGCGTTTCACTTTTATATAGTGGTATCGACTCACCTGTGATTCGAAGCCTCGCTAAAGCGATTTGCATCTGACTCTGTATTCAGAAGTGCCATCTTAAGATGAGACAAAATAAATAGATTTCTCCTTTTTTAACCCGTGCCTCCAGTAAAGGAAACCCCAGTCACAGTCAGCGGCGTTTCAAGGTTGGCTGATAAATAGATGAGTAACTGGCAGCATCCAGAAACAAACGACTCTTTGGCTCTATGGCTGCTCATGTCCAGAAATGTAGTGATGATTTTAACTTTTTGTCGATACGAGATGACCTGGTGGAAAAACTAAATTGAACAACACTGAATACGCGCAAATTACACACTGTTTCGCCTTAACCAAAAATGAATAAATTTGTGCTAGACATAAACTGAATAATAATGCTGTTTTTATATCACTTTTAAAGTAACAACAACATGAAATTGTTATCTAAACTGGCCGGCTTTCGTCAGTGCTGATAAAAATGATTTCAACAATTTTTATTTACAGTCACAATAGCATATATTCCGAAACTTTTGGATTTTCACTCAGTTTATTAGTCACTGTAGCAATACATCCTGTAAAAAAATATCCTGCCTATCTAAATAATAAAACATGATGAAATACGTATTCCTTTGAAATAAGTTCAAAATCCCGGATACGAGAAGATTCGAGTAAAACAAACACCAAAAAATATTTTGATTACCCGACTAAAAATTAAATTAAAACAAAACCTCAATAATAAACTCACAGTCACTGTCAATTATCGATAAAATATAGCACGTCTATCTTAAAACAAGTTCTGTGAAGGACTAATGATGACTAAATCACTACTAAATGTACGCGGGCCAGTTCAGAACTCTAGATTTACAAGAAGCCGATTGGGTTGAGTTGTGGCAAACACAGTCAATATTGCATCATCGTGCTGGGAATAACACGATGGGGCGCACACCGATCACATAATTTTACATTGTTTGACGTCTCTATTCGTAACATTATTTTGTAAACGTTATTTTGTATTTTATCCTTGGAATACAATAATAATTAGCTTACCTATTCGTTTAGGCATAAGCTTCTATGAAACCGTATTGTTTTAACTAAATTTTGAAGAATCTCGTGAAATAATGATGACATAATCATCATCCTGTCCGTATTCCACTATAACGAATTGACATTGGTGCTACATCGGTACTTTTCTTCTATTCCTAGGGTAAAAAAATTCGAAGGGTTCAGCCAAAATTACAAATATCCCCTTTTATTTTAATGTTCACGCATTCCATCCATATTTGAGCCTAAGTATTAGCAGTGCCCGCGGCGTTGCTCGCGAATAACCTCTATAAAGTCACAACTAACCATTTGTTCAGTCGTCAAATATTTTCTATCTATTTCTCGTCTTCAATCTCCACGCATTGAGATGCAAAGAAAACAATCCTAAGCTATTCAAAAGGCGAAAACCACATTTTTACCAGTCCAGTAGTTTTTACGTGATGCACGAACAAACATTGAAACATTGAAAACAGACTTGATTGAGGTAGGAAAAATGTATGACACTAAATTAGTTTCGTATGTTGTTTCAGTTCTCTTTCAGAAAAATTTACTTTGACTATAAGCAGGTTTTTTTATAAATATTACATAAAAAACCTGCCCATTTCATCAGCTATACAAAAAGGCAAGGACAAGGACGTGTACTTCATAATATTCCTGTTATCATTAAAACCGTAGCAAAATAATAAAGTACTAATCTCAAAACAACCTAATGCAGGCGAGCTGATAAGGCGCAAGCAAATCAGGGCCCTAGCTATGATTCAGACACGTAAAGCTTCGCGTTACGATAACTTCGTGGAATCAATCGGCAATTGTCGTAATGACGTCATACGTTTTTTACGAGGAATTTCGTGTGGCATAGCGAATAAGCGCCCTGTCGAGTGATGTAATTAGTGGAATGCGCAAGCGCCGCCTTCCAACTCGCAACGCCCGCTAATCACGCCACCACACCACGCCAGCCTATCAGATACTCCGAGAAATTACAAGTGAACGGTTGTGTCAATTCTTGTCAGGAAATATTTCAGTCAATATAATTCGGCAATTGTTAATTAGTATCTTTGTGCGTTCTTTTGTGATTATTTTGTTTGGGCTTCGTGAGCTGTTCCAAAAGCATTGTAAAAATAAAGAACATAGCTCAGTGTCCAAAAGCGACCTGCTTTAATTATTCCGTGATTTGTAAGCTGATGTCAAAGAAAATGAAAAGTGACATTATTTTCGATGGAGGCGGTCGTAGCTCCAGGTTAGTAACATAATTTTTATTGAAAGAGCGAAGTGAGGTCTCCAAATCAACTTGGACGGCAAATGGGGTATCCGTATCATTTGGGGAATTGTTTTGTATCTACTTCAAAAAAAAACTTTTTTTTGTTGGTGTTCTTTGTTTTGTTATAATTTATAACCTTATAAGGCAAACTGAAAAAAATGATCACGTTATGGCGAATAACTGATTCTTAATAACAAGTGACTTATTTTAAATAGGAGCTACTTTTAGGGACTGAAAGCTCAGTAAAATGATGGGTTTCCATTGAGCCACACCTTTTTTATGACTGAATGAAAAATTCCATTAAGTGTGACTCAACGCTACCTATTTTGTCTCAACCTAAAATATAGCGCAGAAAGCATTCAAGAGTAAGGTAGAGTCGTGCTATGTTGGGTCATTCCCCACCATCGTCGCTACTTTAGAAACTAAGAAAAAATATATGTCTCTATGGCGGTAATAAAATGCTAAACAATAACCTAGCCTATCGGTATTGAGACGATGGAGAATTCCGGAATAAACTATTTGGGCTACAGAACATATTTCAAAGAATATCCACACAGAGATTTACTGATATTCTAGAGCCGTGTGGTGCCTGGAATAATAATAGAACCACTCCTACTCACCATGGGGGTGTTTTTAGATTCAGGAAACCAGCACCAGCACCAGCATTTATGACAACCTTTTCCTCATAATCATTCTTCATAGGCATTGGCGTATGTGGCGTTTTTTTGAGAAGGTCTTTGTTCTTTTGGGAAGGGCTTGTTCTTTTGGTAAGGCCTATATTCTTTTGGGAAGGCCTTTGTTCTTTTGAAGGTATTTGTTCTTTTGGTGAGGCCTTTGTTCTTTTGGGGAGGCCTTTGTTCTTTTGGTAAGGCCTTTGTTCTTTTGGGAAGGCCTTTGTCCAGCAGTGGACATCATCAGGGTGATGATGTGATATTGTAGATATCTCAGCAATAGAATAGGCTGATGGTGAAGATGATGATGATTGCTTTCTTCACAGACAACCAACGCACGCGAGGTTTAAATATGATCTCGCTAGCCTCGAGTACGACATGACCGGCGACAAGTTCCTGTATATTTTTAATCAAAGAGATACAACTACGGCTGCTTTCAGGTAAGGGTTAAATAAAATTCAATGATTCATGGAATTCAATGATTCACGATTCAAATATAATTGTTTACAAGTTTATGAACCATAATCCACACAATATATAAAAGTGATACGTTGTATGTGTGTTTGTTTGCAAAGCTCCCCTTTCACGCGATAACGGCTTGATGAATTTTGATGATATTGGAAATGGAGATAGCTTATAACTTGGGATAAAACATAGGATACTTTTTATCCATTCATTATTGATTTTCTTGGATTATTTTAGATTATATCTACCATCTAAGGCACAGCTCAAGGGTACCTACCTACCGTCTTGATAGTTCTATATCTATAAGTATTGATTTAAATTGTTCTATCATGTTTTAGGCAACACAACACAGAACCCGACCTAAATCGATTAAAACGAAGTTTTGGTGACATCAACTTTCATGTGCATGAACTATGTAACAACTTCACGCATGATGCAATTATGGACAAACTTAAAAGCAGTAAGTTTACCTTTGTACCTTTCAAGAAATTTGGGTTTTTTTTATAACTTTCTCTATTTTGAGGCCTACTACCACAGCTACTACCTACTATTGTGCCTACTTCGTATTTTCAGTTATTTAACGGTTGAGTCAGGACCAAATATATTTTTTACTTTTGTTCTGGTACAAGCAGTTGATAACAAAAGTTGACAGCTGCATAATCTGATGCAGTAAGCGTAATCATTTCTTTAAGCCTCAATACGCGCGGTTCCTGTGGTAACCAAAACTCATTATAAAAACCGGTTTATGCGCGCGCGCTTGTACTGAGCTAGGTGAGCTGAGGTAGGCCTAGTAGCTAGGTTTGTCAAAAGAAATGCTCCCAAAAAATCGTTAAATCAATTGTAGTGGCTCCTCTACAAAAAAACAGGCTGTAATAAAGAATTTTGTAATAAAGAAAAATTGAAGTTAATCGTTAACCGTAACATAAGAATAACAAGGGACCTTATGTACTTTAGTAATCTCTTCCATAACATACAGAAAAAAGGTCTTCAAATTATTCTGCATCGTGAGTGAATATTTCTGCTACTGCACTGTGTGGCTACTGTAAGGGTAAAAACAGAAAAGATAACTACAGGAATGCATGATCCACGACGTCATTATGTTAAACTCATTATGTTATAGTATTGTCTTCAATATATTAAAAACTAGCTGCGCCGCGGCTTTTCTCACATGGTCATTTCTCTGGATTAATAGTAACATAGGTGTTATTTATTCCAGGACGAAAAGTACCTATAAAGTACAAACGTTCAGCCGTTAAATTGTTTTTTATCGATTTCTCGGCTTCTACTCATCGGATTGAGATACCAAGTCAAAACCCAAGCTGGATAATTCCATCCATGAAAACCGCATCGAAATCGGTCGGTAGTTTTGACGTGATGCGCGAACAAACAGACAAACAGCAAATAGATAGACAGACACAATTTTTAATGTTATATTCTTGTTCAGTAGCTTATTTTAAGTCACCTAGACCATTATTTTCTTATTTTTTCTTTGTATAGTCTTTAAAATAAAAAATAAAAAACAAAATATCATATGCAACACCCTTCGCGACCCAACATGCTCTTGGGCGCTTCATATTACGCCTGTAACGGCAAAATAGGTTATCCAATTATTTTCTATGGAAGACTAGTTATTTGTTGTTGTTGTTAGATAATATACACATATACACCTCTTTGAACTCTTTAAACTAAGATAACTACTTTGTGATTTCAGTTTGTGAGATGGACCACAGCAACACTTCTTGTGTTGCCTTTGCTATTTTGACTCGTGGAGATAGTGAGGGCCAAGTGAATGCAGCTGACAAGACATACTCGCTAAGGAAAACCATCGACTCTTTGCTTCTGGAACCTAAACTTGCCGGAATCCCCAAGCTGTTCTTCGTTCAGGTACATAATGATAAAATTAATAGCAGTAATATACCAATGGCAAGAAGACAACGCCCTCGTTTGCACGATCCACATCGGCGGTTTTATGACTCACTCCTTTGATTATTTCTCGTCCTTGCTGCTCATTGGTCGTGAGACAGCAACTCGCGCCTTTATGATACTGATACAGAAATAATTTAGTTTACTGGCATCGGTCTGCTATAATATTACCATCTAACATCTTTGTATGGAGTCTAACTGTAGTCTAGCATATCATTTTCGCCATTTTGAAAAAAGAAACGATTTCTTGACCATAAATATGAAACAAGTGTCTATCGATAGGGAAAGTAGAGTGGAAGTGGAAACTTTTTCATGGATTACTTTTTGTTTCTTATCATTTTTCCTATCTTTAAAACAAGCTTTTAAAAAAGTATTTTTTCATAATAATAGGTACTGTTTATCACAATTAGCTCTAGAAAATTGAACCCAAAAATTATGTTATTTTTTACTGAATAAATAATCTTTTTGCTTTCTACAATAGACAGGGACCGGACTGTCACGGTCTTTTTTGTAGAATTAATGAAGATATTTTTTCAGTACTTTTCTTTCACTTAGATCAAATCCTTTGCATGGGTCAGCGCACGCTGATAAAGTAGCTAATCGGGCTGTTTTTTTACCTTGATCAGAAATATAAGGATTTCTTATTGTAAACTTATTTTTATCAGTATTTAATATAGCCTTCAATATAACTTGGGAATAATTTAGCTTCCTATTAGTGAAATAATTTTCAGAGTTGGATCAGTAGTAAAAAAAATATACAAACTTACAACAAACTTTACTTTTTTATAATAATGTGTGTATTATAATTATGCAAGGATGCAACCCTGATTTAGCTTATTCTACATTTCTGTCGCAAACCACATACTGTTCATATGACCTATACATACCGCAAGAGGTCATCTAATGATTTATCATCGTAAGGCCACGTATACCATCACATTCAAATAAATGATATTTAGGATAACACAGGATTTGATGGATTTCTTGGCGCGGGATAAAACATTTTAAATGTATAGGTAGGTTTTTGAATGATTTGAAGCCGCATATTAGTTATTAATATTTTTTCCTCAAAACACAAGTTTGAGAAGTTTAGTGTCACCACGTTCTTGAATTTTTACCCTTTGCCTTCACTTTTGCACGTTATTGAACACATAATAGTTAATACTCCGTCAATATTACACATTAGTACTCGAATAAACACAAGTTAAGTTTTTGACGGAGTATCAACTATTATGTGTTCGATAACGTGCAAAAGTGAAGGCAAAGGGTAAAAATTCAAGAACGTGGTGAAATTGCTGGCATTGCCACCGCAGGAGCTATATTAATAAATTGTTATCATTGCCGCCTCAGGAGCTATATTAATAAATTATTGGCATTGCCGCCGAAGGAGCTATATATATATAAATTGTTGGTATTGCCGCTGAAGGAGCTATATTAATAAAAAATATAGATAAAAAAACTAAAAAACACACTTTCTACTTTTTTTTTAATTATTGTTTTGTGATCGGGCTCTGATAAGAATGCAAATTTTGAGTTAATCTTGTCACGAGGCGGTCCTAGGGTTTGGGTTTGTCCCACTAGCCCAGGACCCAAACCTCAGTGACACAGAATTACAGGAACAGGAACAATAGGGTGAACTTGGACAATTTCGTGTTGATACAATACGGATGAAAATAATCTCTTATGTAGGTATTATCATATATATATTTAAAAACGTAATTCAAGTTGTTATAAACTTATTTATGAATTTTATAACATTATTTCGGTTTTTCCAAAAATTAATATTTGAATGATAGGTTATTTGTATTTAGAAAGAATCAATGATGACCGACTATCAAAAATGAAAAGAAATGGATTATGAAAGAATTAAGAGATCAAATGAGTATTATTATGACAGAGGTTTAGACCTCGTCACAATACCCAGCCTCCCCGGAGTTTTTTTATTTTTTTTATTTTAATAAACAAAATTTTTTTTTTGTAATGTGGTATGTAAAATTTTGTTGTTATTGGTATCCCAAAACATTAGGTTTATTTAAAAAAAAAGGAGAATAAAAAATATATTAAAGAAAAATGAAAAAAATAATAGTAGAAGTTAATAATAAAAATATATATAATAAGGGTAATAAAGTTCAAATAGTAAAATAATTAATTAAAATAATGGAAATGCTGAGCTGAAAAGGATTTTTTAAACTCTGGCTAATTTTAAAAGAAACTTGCACAAGCTCCTTTGAATTTTTGTTGATGACCAATTTGGGTTATCGCCTTTAATTTTTTGGTGAACATGTTTATTTACAATGTCAATATACAATTGATTGGATTCCTAGATGCATTCAAATTCATAAATCACACATTATTATTCCCATTCCTTGGAAATAAAACTCATAAGAAAGAGGAACCTTAAATATCAATAAGGTCACTCGTGGAACCAATAAAGTGTAGTGTAGGCCTATTTATACAGTCACTATCCGCTGATCAGGGTGATTATGTGAGTGTATGTGTGTATGTGTATGTGTGGTGAATGTGTGGTGTGTGATGTGTAAATGTATGTATGTGTATATTTATATACAATTAGTCTGCCAAAATATCTAAACGTACCTTAGGGTACGACGTGCCTGTAGCACGTATGTATGTACGTGTATGTACATAGTAAACGTTGTATTAGAACGTTTAAATAATATAAGTAAGGTAGGTAGGTAATAGTATATTAACTATAAGATAATACTGGTTTTGTGACCTAGGCTTGGTTTATCACATTTGCCGCTCTTTTCAGTATTGGAAGTTTTGTGTGTAGGTATAGTAAAAAATAATATATGGAACTGGTTTCGTTTTAGGCTGAACATTATGTTTGTAAATAAAATAAATACAAAGTACATAGCTAACAAGTAGGGTATTAACTACTGTTAGTATCAAAGCATTAAAGTATGTAATAAGTACAATAGCACTGAATACTCGTAGCAATACGTAAGGACTTGAAGTCAATATTCATAATGAATCCGAAAAGTTAATGAAGTGAATAAAAGAAAAATATAAAAATGTGGACATTACTCCGTAAAAGGAAATTATATTAGGACGTGGAGTGGGGAGTATCTGGAATGGGGGAGGGGGGGTAAGAGTAGTGAGGAGAGAGGGGTGTTAGGGGTGGGAGGGCGAAGTAAAGGGAGTAGGAGGAGGAGAGTGGGGGGGGGAGTGTGGGGAGGGTTAGTTTAAGTGTTAAAATAGTCACAAATTACCAGGAGTTCGGAGAACACTTCGGAGGTTGGAGATTGGAGAGGAGGAAAGGGAAGGGGAAGGGGAGTAAAGGGAGTGGGAGTGGGGGGATTGTAGGAAGTTTTAAGTGATAGCTGTCAAACTTAAAAGGGCTATAACTCAGAAACTAATGATCCTAGACTAGTAGTTTTTTTACAGAAGTGATAGCTCTCATCGATATCTTCGTTTCGGATGACAGCTGTCAAACTTAAAAGGGCTATAACTCTGAAACTAGCAATACTATTGATCCTAGACTAGTAGTTCCTGTACAGAAGTGATAGATCTTATGAATGTCTTCGTTTTGGATAACAGCTGTCATAATTAAAAGGGCTATAACTCTAAAACTAACGATTCTAGACTAGTAGTTTCTTTACAAAAGTGATATATCTCATCGATATCTTTGTTTTGGATGATAGTTACCCCCCCTCACTTCTCTCACTCACCCATCACTTCCTACTGCCCTCCCCCTCGTCCATCCCGACACTCACGTCCCCCATTCCCCTTTGCCACCACTCCCCCACCCTCTGCTTACTTTCCAAAAATTCCCACCCTCACCCACCCATTCACCACCAACTCTCACTTTTACTTCCTCTCCCTCCCCACCATTCCTTCACTTACCAACTCACCCTCCTCTCACTTACACTCCACACTTTACACTCACTCCTCCTACTTCCCCGCATACCATCCACTTCTACCTCGCATTCCCCCCACTCCCCCTCCCTCCCCTCACTTCCACTCCCCCCACTCTCTCTTTTCCACAAACTGTCATTTTGACATCTGTCAATTTGATAAATCTGTAACTTTGACATTGTCACTTTGACATCTGTCACTTCGACATCTGTCACTTTGACATCTGCCACTTTGACATCTGTCACTTCGACATCTGTCACTTTGACATCTGTCACTTCGACATCTGTCACTTCGACATCTGTCACTTTGACATCTGTCACTTTGACATCTGTCACTTTGACATCTGTCACTTTGACATCTGTCACTTTGACATCTGCCACTTCGACATCTGTCACTTTGACATCTGTCACTTTGACATCTGTCACTTTGACATCTGTCACTTTGACATCTGTCACTTTGACATCTGTCACTTTGACATTTGTCACTTTGACATCTGACACTTTGACATCTGTCACTTTGACATCTGTCACTTTGACATCTGTCACTCTGACATCTGACACTTTGACATATGTCACTTTGACATATGTCACTTTGACATATGTCACTTTGACATATGTCACTTTGACATATGTCACTTTGACATATGTCACTTTGACATATGTCACTTCGACAAATTAATTATTGCATATAATTATGTCGATAAGTAATTGGTAGAATTGTGGAATGGCAACTCCACAAATGCCATAAAACAAGAAGTGAAGTGAAGTAATTGGTATTTTGTTTTGTTTTTTATTGGTATTGTTTTTTTTTTTGGTGAACTTGGACAATTTCGTGTTGATACAATACGGATGAAAATAATCTCTTATGTAGGTATTATCATATATATATTTAAAAAGTAATTCAAGTTGTTATAAACTTATTTATGAATTTTATAATATTATTTCAGTTTTTCCAAAAATTAATATTCGAATGACAGGTTATTTGTATTTAGAAATAATCAATGATGACCAACGATCAAAAATGAAAAGAAATGGATTATGAAAGTATTAAGAGATCATATGAGTATTATTATGAAAGAGGTTTGGACCTCGTCACAATCTGACTATTTAAAGTGGGTAAAAATCGAGTTTAAAGATTCCGTTACATACATACAGGTGAAGCTAATATAAAAATAAAACTATTGGTATGTATTCAAAATACATTTGGTGTGGAATACAACTTTCATCAAGCGTTACGTAAGATGATCAAGTAATGCTTAATGATGGGCGGTAGATAAGGTATACACTATAGACGGACCCATCAACCTCTTATCGCAACAATTCTTTCTAATTCTTAAACTATTAACTATTTGGTAATTTGACGACCGGTTGGCCGAATGGTTAGTGACCCTGACTAGTCGACCAAAAGTCGCAGGTTCAAATCCCGCTAGGTGCAATCATTTGTGTGAGCAGAAATGTTTGTAACTGATTCATGGATGTAATATTCGTATCTATGTATGTTTATCTATTGTCTAGTACATAGTACAGGGTATACTAGTTTGGGGCTAGGTAATTGGTGTGAATTGTCCCAAATATATTTATTTTATTTATTGCAGGTAACCACGTCGGTTGCTGCGTCTCAGTCTTGTGAAATATCTCTGGTCTTCGCATCGGCGTCTGCGCATTCTAAGTAGTTTGCAAAGTGCATGGAGAGTGTTTTCGAAGAGAGCATTCTCTAGACGTTTTCATGCGCCTGTTGATGCAAGCAAGTGTATTGAGGTAAGTTTGCATTTTAAAGGGATTAGTTTCCAATCTAAACTGAATTTTAGGCCGAATTCAACTCCGAAACTGCGGCCGGGGTGAAGACACTTTTACTTGCACTAATAGTATATTAAACTTATTAGTAGTATAACCTTGCGCAGATCGACACTTAGATGGTCGTCCTCCACTACGTTTGCCGAATCACGGTCTCCACTCGAAAACACGTTTACCACAACGGCTATCGGTTCTGAGGCATATAGCCAGCTCACTGCCACTTCGGCTTGCTAATTCTAAGAGCTATATCGGTAAACTTGATTTTCTACCGGATCACCTTGTTTAAACTCCAAGCATAGATCTATCCATAGCTCGTTGAGTGACTTTGTGTTTGAAGTTTGTGGACTAGCCGTAAAACTTTCTGTACAAAACTATAAATATTTAAAAGCCCTTAAATATTTAAAAGGTAGGGATTTCTACCCCCTATGACACAACCATGTAGGGATTACATGTTTGTGTTATTTGGGTAGAATCAAGGTTCCCATACTAGCGCCGTTTGAAATTTGATGCTAAATTTGTAAACATGTGCGGTTTTCAGGTCTGCAAGAGAGGAAACACAGACCCAGGTCATCAGATCCAGATTGACGGACATGTGCGTGTCACCATCCCTACTCACGCGGACTTCCTCGTGCTTATGTCCACGTGGGATGGTAAGTAGGTGGTGGATCATCACCACTAGTTAATATAACACTAGTTTGTTTTTCACTTCTCTGTGGATCACCTAATTGACATTAAAGTGTCAATTACCTTGTACCACACTAGTTCATGCGTCTAATAGGATCCAAATTGCTTATTGAACTCTCAGACAACAATTAACTTGTACTTAATACGGATATTGCGGATTTGATCCTCGCAAAATCACAAATATATAATTAAAATGTATGTATCTTTTTGGTGCTTGATATTCTTGATTTTCTAAATTGATAGTCCTAGTAGTATAAATAGGAGTATCTTCTCACATATGGTCAGCTGGAAGACGTCCACTATAATAAAACCCCCTGGTTTTACCATAAACCTCACACTTGGCTGGGCATTCTTGGTGATTGCAATAGACGTTGATACTTACACAAGTAAAAACTGCAGCCCATTTTCTGAATCCCCTTTGCTAGTCTTTGAGGCACCCATGGGATTAGAAGTAGTGGACTTATTAAGTATAATGATGGATGAAGGTGATAAAAAGAATCCTTTCTATGTTGAAAATCTGACTGCATTATTTGTAATCATTGACACCTGAAACACTAGATATCGGTTTTTAATCAGATAGATACGTTGCCTTCGCTTTCTAAAAAGGGCAACATAAAAGTCTGTAGTGACACTTGTTACTTTGACATCTGTCACTTTGACATCTGCCACTTTGTCACCTGTCGCTTTGACTTTGTTTGAGCGAATGTTTGTTTTTTCCGGAGTCAAAACCATCCTGTTGTTGTTTTTTGTCGAGTGAGGTAGTTTTGTTGTCAGAGTTTATCAGGCCGCCCGAGGGTCTGACATAGCTTAACGACTGGTGATAAACAATAACAGCCGGGACCCACAGTATTATTAGGTGTTCTGTGCCGACAGCTTAACGTGCCCTCTGAAACACGGAGCTAGGAAAACTGCACCTAACATAGAAAAGTCAATGCAGAGACTAGTCTCTAGTCTAGTAGTTTTCGGTCCTAGGACCGAAAAGGGTATCGTTAGATTCTAATTTTCTCTAGTGTACCATTAGGCTACAGTTGCTCTACCAAATTAGTTAGAACTAAACTTAAAATCTTACCATTTATTGAAATCCGTTAACAAGCCAGAAACATCCAAACCATCAAACTTTCTATTATATTATTTTTCATGTTTTTGAACTTGACGGGCTATGTTTTATTTCCAGAACACGTATCATTTCGAAGAAGCGCAGGTTCCGGAATGATCCAGGCTCTGTGCGATGTCGTGGATAAGCACCACGAGCATCGGGACCTCCTGCACATGGTGACTCTAATCCAGCATCAAGTCGCTGCGAGAAATATCGCGACAACAAAAGAATCTAGATGTTACGATAAAAAACATACCCAAGAAACTCGGTTTACTTTGACTAAGTTTTTAAAATTGTAAAGTATATCCTTAATGTATGTATACCACAGCAAAAGTTTTTTAAATATATCTACCACGTTTTTATACAAAGTTCCGAACAGACAAGAGTGCGAGTTAATATTGCATTGTCATCCAGTTTTGATAAAATATTGAGGTTTTATTAAAGTTTCAAGTCTCTTGCTCTGAAAAGGACCTTTTGCCCGGCTAAGGAAACGGACCTCCTTCTCAGGTAAAGGCGAGGAATTAAAACAAGATGGTAAATTCAATAACAAAGGGCTTTATTACAAAAAATAGAAAAAAGACACACATGAGTTATCAAATATTGGTACTCTCCCCTTTACTGAGGAATTCAAAAGAAATATTTTACACTTAATTTAGTTTGTTCTGCATCAACATAATTCTAAACAGCAAGATCTTATAATAGGAAATACTTCTAACTTAATACTCAAAACTCAAAATTCTCAAATGTGATTACAATTTCCTCAAACATATAAATTCTAGTACTTAACTTCGGCCTGTATGATATGAATTTACAAAAGAAAAGCAGTATCCTAGGCTAGTAAAACTTAGAGAGTCTGTGCTCAGCAGTTGTTCATGTACTTGTCACAACGCAACGGAATAATCTTGTCTTTACCTTAGAATGTTCTAAATTAAAAGAGAACAGAGTGTGTGTGTGTGTAAGATTGTGTTTCCCAGAGGGATATTAAACTCTAAAATAGAAAGTAAACAGAAAGTAATACAGAAAGTAAACAGAAAGTAATACAGAAAGTAAACATAAAGTAAACAGAAAGTAAACAGAAAGTATCTTTCAACAATATATTAACCCGCAAGTAGGCGAAGGCTTCCCTCACTACCGTAGCTCGCTGACTCAAAATGATTTGGAGTGGACCAACCTGGAAGCTTCCTGGGACGCCGTACCGTCGTCTTGCGTGCCGCCGCGGAACGCCTCCTTACTCCACTCGATCAGCTCCTACTGCTTCTCCACGAACGGTGCCTGGTATCTTCTACTGGACAGGTGGTGCGTTGGAGTCCTTCTGGAGTCCCTCGTAGTCCGGCTTCTTCCACGAACGGTGGTGAGCCCCGGGTGATCGCGCACAGCAGCTCGCAGTGGTGACGACAATAGCCGACCGTAGATGCACGATTTTAACCTGGCTTTTGCACTCGTATACTTATTTCGCCTGTAACAGGGAAGCTTCGTTCTGGACAGCGTGCCTCGGTCGTTTTGTTCACACAAGAGAAACTGCGTGTTTTTCTGCTGCCTGGGCCGATCTTAATCACGTGCCAACTACGTGAACTAAATCCAGTTTTACGTCCGAAATCAAAATCCAATCCACAGGCTTATCTCTTGTATATATACGAACTTTGGTTTGCACTTCGAGTAGCATTCTACTGTGACCTTTAACTTCCGGTTATCTCGAACAGTCCAGAACTAACTCTTCCATTTGCATCATAAAGCAGACCTTGTCGGCCTAGCTATACAGGTCACTGTCCTCCAGCCAGTTCTGGTACATTCCGATCAGGTTCCGGTGTTTACTTCGAAAAACTTCATATAAAAAAAAACATCTTTCCGGAACTTACATGTGATTTCGCCATTATGTGAAAACCTTCCATGGTGTGACCATCGCAAGCGATTTCTAGATTTAAATTATTTTCGACATATGAAACGCTGCCTTCTGAATTTATGATTTGTTAGCCAACTTAAAGATGCGACCTATTCTGGATTTTTAAACAACCCGTTCCTCGTCCAAAGTTATCCAGAGCCCGAAATATTCCTGGAATGTCAATTAATAATAGCAACACTCAGAAGCCCTGCTACTTGCCGTCAGAGGCCACCGCTTCGTTTACACCTTCCTTCTAGTTCACGCCTCTTGTCGCTAGCTGTCGCTGCGTGGATTAACCATTTTATCTATTTTGAGACAGTAGATGAAAACTTTTCCCTTTCACTCGCAGAGGCAAATTCAACCATTATTTCTTGATTCTTAGATAGGCGAAATTATCAATCTGTCTTCAACAAGAAAAGCTTTCATTATTCCTTTAACGAAGAAAGTGGCGCACGCGTGGTGGAGTTCGGCGTTTTTTACAAACTCGGCGTCTGGTTTTCAGATACGGAGAAAACACAACTTGATCTAATAGAAAAGACGCTGCTCCTCGCCAGATGGCGTTGTACCCAATACATTTTATTTAATCGAGATCTATAACAAAAATCTAACTTGGAGTCATGATTTAACATGTCACAGCTCATTGGAAAGTTAGTTAAACATTAAAGTTAAAATGCAAAATTTATAACGAAGAGAAAAACAACAGACATGAAAATAGAGTTAGTAAAAACGTGGTAAAAAGTACACTTTATTCAAGGTTCTTTGTATACATGAAAAGGATGGCTAGCAACATACGATACATGTTTTGATTTGGCATAACACTAGCGCTGATGTATAAGTACTAACTATATTGTTAACTAGTTGTACCCGCGGCTTCGCAAGCGTGGTCTTTTCTTTAGGTTCAAAGTACCATTATATGCTATTACAGAACCAATATACCAACATTTGATCAAAATTTCTTTAGCCGTCAAAAATACTTTTATCAACTGCTCGGCTTCTAATTCACCAGATTGAGATACCAATTACACCAGTTTTTAAATCAAACCCTAAGCTATCTAACAGGGAAAACCGTATTGCAATCGGTCCAATAGTTTTTACGTGATGCGTGAACAAACAAACATACATACAAACAGACAGAAAGACACGATAAAAAAAAACGTGTTAATACCCTTTATAAGCACCCAAGAGCATTTTTTTATTTATCTTCTTTTTACAGCCTTTTGCGTACCTAGTGCTTTATTATAAATATAGATATATGACTGTCAATTTGCATCAAAAAATCCATTTAGTAGTTTCAACATGATACGTGTTCTTTTTAGTAACGTACAACCCCTATATTGCGGAAACCCTTTAATTTTTCGGGATGTAAAGTATCCTATGTCCTATCTCGTAGTATGAACTCAAATCATACCAAGTTTCATTTTAATTCATGCAGTAGTTCCGGTGGCGTGATGCGCGTCCAAGATACAGACAGACAGACATATAGACAAAAATGAAAAAAAACTCAGTATCTCTAATATGTTGAAGTATTCATAATTTTTACCCATCTTATAAAGTATGTTTGTGTCAAGTTGCATTAACATCCGTCCAATAGTTTCAGCATGCTACATGTTTTTTTAGATAATTTTTAACCCTTATCCTGCGAGAACCCATACATTTTTCGGGATGTTACTTAATCCTATGTCCTACCTCGTAGTATGAACTCAAACCATACCAAGTTTCATTTGGATTCGTCCAATAGTTCCGGCGGCGTGATGCGCGGCCAAGATACAGACAGACAGACATACGGACAGAAATTAAAAACATACAGTTTAGGCTTCATTATCGAATATAGAGTACCCTCCAAAAAAAACACTATATCTTTAATGTACAGAATTTGGACCCATATCCCGCAGGAACCCTTTACTTTTTCGGGACAGAAAGTATTCATAATTTTTACCCATCTTATAAACTATGTCCGTGCCAAGTAGCATCAACATCCGTCCAAAAGTTTCAGCGAGCTACGTGTTCTTTTAAATAATTTTCTACCCCTATTCTGCAGGAACTCTTTAATTTTTGGGATGAAAAGTATCCATTGTCCTACCTCGAAGTATGGACTCAAATCATACTAAATTTCATTTGAATTCAGTGAGTATTTTCGGCGTATTGCGCTGCCTAGGTATAGACAGACAGACGGACAGACAGATAGATAAACAAAAATTACAAAAATTCAGTTTTGGCTTTAGTATTGAATATAGAACGGCCTCCAAAAAAAGTTACACAATATCTTCAATTTACAGAATTTGGGACGTTATCCCGCAGGAACATTTTATTTTTTCGGAATATAAATATCATAATTTTTTACCCATTATATAAACTATGACTGTGCCAAGTTGCAACTTAATCTGTCTAGTAGTTTCAGCATGATATGTGTTCTTTTAAATAACTTTCAACGCCTATCCTGCAGGAAACCTTTAACTTTTCGGGATGAAAAGTATCCAGTGTCCTACCTCGAAGTATAAACTCATATCATACCAAATTTCATTCGAATTCAGTGAGTATTTTCGACGTAATGCGCTGCCAAGGTACAGACAGACAGACGGACAGACAGACAGACAGACCGACAAAAATTACAAAGATACAGTTTTGGCTTTAGTATTGAATAAATAAAGGCCTCTAAAAAAATTTACAAAATATCTTCAATTTACAAAATTTGGGACATTATCCCGCAGGGACTCTTTATTTTTTCGAAATCGAATAAAAATATCATAAATTTTTACCCATTATATAAACTGTGACTTTGCCAAGTTGCAACAAAATCCGTCCAGTAGTTTCAGCGTGGTACGTGTTCTTTTAAATAACTTTCAACGCCTATCCTGCGGGAACCCTTTAATTTTTCGGGATTAAAAGTATCCTATGTCCTACCTCGTAGTATGAACTCAAATTATACCAAGTTTCATTTAAATTCATTCAGTAGTTTCGGCGTGATGCCTAGCCAAGATAGAGACAGACAGACAGACAGACAAAAATGAAAAAAAATACGGGTTTGGCTTCAGTACCGAATATAGTGTATCCACCAAAAGAAAATTTCAAAATATCTTCAATGTACAGAATTGGACCCGTTACAGTTTTATTATAAGTATAGATTGATTTCCTGTAAAATAAATACCTATTGTAACGTCTCACTTCATCACACGTTGTTTTTATTCTGTTTAGTCGAGTTTTCACTTAGTATCAACAAAATAAGTCCACTCTCACAATAAAATAAACAGTCGATAATAAACAATTAAGAAATGAAAAGAAATACGTAACCTTAAAATGTCTATGTGTTGTCAAGATTTTAAGTATTTATTGTCTTTGAATTAGTATGACCATTCTACACGTTATGTAATCTACAATTGTAAACAGAAGTTTACCTAAGCCAATACGACTTGTTGCAAACAAATTTTCACCGCAATATCTACTCCAACGAACCGTATTGAATGACCGTAATACATATAGATAGATAGATAGATAGATAACTCTTTATTGCACAAGAAATGAAATTGATGATAAAATAATCAAGTTTTAACATGGAACAATCGGCGGCCTTATCACTAAGCAGCGATCTCTTCCAGGCAACCGTAGGCTGAATAGTGACACATAGGCTGATACAAAGGATGGTAGTGTGCAGAATTATAAAAATATACCTACATATATAATGAATAATACAAATTACATAAATATTTATTAACATATAATAATACAAACAAAATAATAATAATAATACACCTACTGTTAACATAAAATAATTATAAATATTATATTACATTCAACAGATTAACAACTTGACAAGTACAGATTCTTGACACGGTCTTTAAAAATGTGCGGTCTGATTGAAACAGAATGGGTGGTTGCTACGCTAAAAGTACGAACGCGACCATAACAGAACACACCAATAGTATGTATATGTAATCATGAGAAAGTCCGGAAGTGTTGAAATGTCTATTTTTAATAATTCGTCACGTTTTTTAAATTGCACACGTGTTTTTACCTCAGACTAACACAGTGCACTCAACCGTAGTACGTTACAAAATGGCGTCGCTGAATGTGTTGCCAGGGTTAAAAAATATTCACAAGTTAAGGAGTACTTTTAAAGTACAAGTCTTCTCCCGATCCGATGTTACCCCAACATACCCTAGTATTTTTGAAAATGTATCTTATGAACTCAATATTTGGAGGAAGAAACATTAATTTTATCATGAACTAGTTTTCCCGCTCGCGACTTCGTCCGCGAGGACTACTGTTTATCGCGAAAAAAAGCATCCTATTTTCTTCTAGGATATTAAAAACCAATGCAAATTTGGTATAGCACCAATGCTCTTGATGTTTTTTGACAGACTTGTTATTTCGTTTCCATGGCAACCACAGACCATTCTGTGATGGCAACCGTTCCTTACAGTGAGTAATCAACATTTTTCAGTTTTACTGTAAAGTTTACAATTTTCCGGGATAAAAATATCCATTCCAGGGCATAAGCTATCTCTATTCTAAATTTCATCAAAATCCGTCCAGCCTTTATCGCGTGAAAGCTCCCCAAACAAACAGACAACGTTTCACTTTTATATATTGGTATGGATATAGATTTAGATGGTAGGTATATGGATACTTCTGGTTTTGTAATAAATAGGATACTTTTCATCATCATCATCATTATTATCATCATCCATGCGGATTTTGATGAAATTTGGTAAATAGAACATTTTGGTCCTGGAATAACAAAATTAAATACTTGTTACTTTTTATCGCGGGTTGGCAATGTTTTCACGAGGGCAATGCTGGGGGCGCGACTAGTAAACTAAAAGATCCTATATCAATGATTATAAACGTTAATTAAAATAAAAGAAGTACATCATCAAAGAAAAAACCCGACTGCCCTGCCAATAAACGAACTATTTTAAATGTTTTATAGCCTATGTTACTCGGCATAATGTAAGGATTCCTACGATATCGAATACATCCAAATCTGTTCAGGAATTAAAAAGTTATGGTGGAACAAAGAAACTCACATACATACATAAATGAACCCTGAAATAAATACACTCTTTTTTTTGGGCAGTCGTGCAATTACATTCCTTTTTTGGCAGTCGTGCAATAAGGCTATTTTAATCCGCGCATCGAAACCCCTGTAGATCAGTCGCGCGCCTGCGCTTGTCGAAGCTCGACTTGTGATTTCAACCTATGCTGGTACGTGGGTAAAGACTTTTTTCTTGCACTATTGCTTTTACTACTTATTTTCTCATGACATAAAAGGATAAAAAGAAACAGATACGAGTATATATGATGATGCTGCCGACTGCATGAATGCATCCAATTGACCGAGTGAGCGCGAAGCACGAGCGAAGCGAGTCTGTTTCAGCTTTGGCAAAAATTATTTCGTATGTCCAGATGTGGATCCGGATGTTTGTTTCGGTTTTTTTTTGGTTTTTTTTTTTGTCTGTTCTCCTCTACAGGTCGCATTTCTCAACCGATCTAGACGCAGCTTGGTATACAGGCTAAGCTAATTTTTAGATTTTTTAGGCGTCGGGGTTTTTTTATTTGGGGGGTACTTCCCCCAAAAAGGGTAAAAGGGGGGGGGGGGCTACTGAATATCTCCGCCATATTAAATGCGATTTCGATGGTTCTTTTTTCATATGAAAGGTAGTAACTTTAAATTAGTCTCATAAAAATTTGGTGAAGATCCTAGCTCCTCAAAATGCAGTAAATTTCTCACTTTTAGTTTCTTCCACTGGAATCAGCCCTTTACCTACTAGAGATTGATGGAGCACTATATTTTTTTTAACTGACATGGTCACGTTCACTAATAGTATAATCTTAAGAAACGGGATATTTACCATCAATACCTATTTACTTATAGTGTTGATGGAACACCTTGGTTACGAGTATTAATGTTAGTGTTACAATAAAGTAACTAGATGGCGCTACTGTGCACCGCTAGATTGTTTGCAAAAAAGTTTGTACGCGCGAGGTTTACAGTTCACAGAGCCACTAGTGGAGATATTACAGGCTACATAATAATTGATTGGACCATAACATAATAATAATCTTGAAAATGTATCTGTTAAGAACTTTTGTGCATAAAATAATATTTTTTATATTGTTTACAGATCACGTATCATTTCGAAACTACAAAGAAGGTTCCTGGATGATTCAGGCTTTGTGTGACGTGTTGAATGAACTTGATAAGGTTCGGGACATTCTTCATATTATGATGCTGGTCAACAATAAAGTGTCTATAAAAAAAGCCGAGAATGATCATCCAGAACATGGTGGGAACAAGCAAATTCCAGAGAATCGGTTTGCTTTAACCAAATCTTTAAAATTCTAAGTGATAGAATCATGTTTCCACTTTCCACCATATTATGATATTATTCGGATAAGATTTGTCTAGTGTGTTTTTTCCTAAATGCTAAAGTAACTTTGGGCAAGTTAAAATTATGTATTATCCAATATTAGCTAGCTAGTCTGTAACTTGTCTACCTGAGGCAATTAAAATAAATTTTATAAGTTACTATATCATATCAAATTTATCATCTTAATTTGTATTCTATATTAATCACATTAATCTGAATGTAAGTTGATTTGGATAACTAAGCAGTATTTTCAAATTCAATCTCCAATTACTATTAGCCTGTATTATCTCATTATTGGGCCTCCCAACATGACTTCAAGACATTGCGATCTTTTGAAATATTTGGCTAGTGTTTACTAAAGAGATCAAGCTCATCCCACCATCTCTTCCAAGGTCTGCCGCGAGCTCGCCTCGCTGTTCTCGTACTTTGGAGGGCACGTTAAGCTTTTGATCCCGGCTGTTATTGATTAATAGCAGTCGTTAAGCCATGTCAGAAGCCCTCGGGCGGCTTGACAAACCCTGACACCAGAAGCCGGCACTACCTCATACGACAAGCAAGCAAGCCTCGCTGTATCAAGGCTCCACTTTGTGGCGATTCTCATCAGGCAGACGTGCCCTGCCCAGTCCCACTACTTTTATAGCTACTTCAACTATTTGAGTTTTGGAGCGCAACGCTGTGTTTTGAACTCGATCAGTAATACGCTAAGCTCCATTGCTCTCTAGCAAACCTTGAGCTTGGACTTTTGGATGTTCGTCAAAGACCATGTCTGGGAGCCATAAGACAGGATGAGAAGGATAAACAGGTCCATGAGTTTCCGCTTCAATAACATTGGAAGGTTTCCCTTCATCAGCTCCTTCATCGACCAATAGCTCCTGCAGGCATTATCAGTGAGTCGTCCGACTTCCTTATCTTGTCTTGCCTGGAAGGAGATTATTTGCCTCAAGTAGATGAACTCATGGACATAATGCATTAGCGCCCCATCTATAGCGATTCAGAGTTCAGTGGTGTTGGTCATGACTTTGGTCTTTGACATATTCATCCTCAGTCTAATCTAAAGGCTTGCGATGCTGAGGTCTTGCAGCATTGATGTAGCTCTTGGTTTATGGTGGAAAAGAGTACTATGTCGTCGGCGAAATGACAGTTTGTTAGCCTTGCTTTGCCGATCTCATTGCCACTACCTTTCTGAAGATATCTTCAAGGGCACTGGTGAAAAGCTTGGGAGACAGCTGGTCTCCTTGCTTGACGCCTTTTTCTATTGAAATGTTGGACCTGGGGCTTGGAGCTTCATGGCGGCAATGCTGTTGTTGTATTTTATTTGGATAAGGTTAATGTAGGTTGGTTCGATATTTTGTTTTTTATTTTATTTTCCATCTTACAATGATTTGTTTCAACAAATTTGTTGAGACATTTTAGGTTTAAGATAAATCTTTGGCTGCCATTCGGTTTAGTTACTAAGAACACTGAGGATAAAAATTCACTTGGTTCTTGATTACAGTGGGATATAGATATAACACATCATTTAATTTCAGTGGTGTACCTTGATGACATTTTTTGTATTGGTAAATCGTTCTTAGAATATAAAAATAACGTTACTCTAACGAAAGCCTTGTTTGAATATCTCGGTTTCTTGATTAACTCTGACAAAAGCTGACTGATACCTAAAACCGTATGCAAGTTTTTAGGTTTTTGTCTTCGATTAGGAAAGTGTGTCATTGAAACTACCCGAAATAAAAAGACAAAAATTAAAGAAAAAAAACGGTTGATTTGATCACACAAAAGTATAAGCTTCGAGAGTTTGCTCGATTAATCAGCTTACTAGTTTCTGCTTGCCCAGCAATTCTATATTCATGGATAGCCATGAATATTTAATATCTATATTAAATATTCATGGTTATTTGGTATATAGATACCAAATATTTTGAACAGTTGCTTACTTCATAACCCAAACTATGAGCAAATTATAAAAAATCCACTAAACCTAAAACCTGACATGAATCAGTGGTTAGAAATATTCTCAGATGCATCTAAGACTAGTTGGGGAGCATATTCTAATACAGATGAATATCAACACGTTATTTTTGAATTCCTGAAATAGATCTTTTTGCAAGCAGATTCAATGCAAAATGTTCTGCTTATGTGACCTGGAAAAAATATCCTGAAGCCTGGGCAGTTGATGCATTTACAATATCTTGGAAGAACAAATTATTTTACGCATTTCCTCTGATTGCAAAGGTTATGCAAAAAATAATTAAAGAAAAAGCAGACGGCATAGTTGTTGTGCCATATTGGCCATCACAACCCTGGTTTCCTATATTTCTTAAGTTATTAGATTCTCGGCCCTTGTACTTTGGTCCAAATGTAAAATTACTGACTTCTCCTTTCAGGACGAACCACAATCTACACCAAACCTTGAAGTTAGTTGCCGCGAAGCTTTTAGGCAAACATTACTAAAGAAATGCTTATCTGATAGTTGAAATTATGCTATCGTCATTGTCTAACTCAACATATAAACAGTACGACGGTTGTGTAAAAGCGTGTATTGATTATTGTAAAATTCACAATTATAACTATAACTCAGCCTCAGTTCCTATAGTTTTACATTTCCTTACTGACATTTTTGATAAAAGAGCGAAATATGGTACCATTTATTCTTACAAATCTGCGTTGTCTTTGTTACTCGATAACTTAGATGATTATAGGATCAAACGCTTTATGAAATGAGTTTTTAAGTTGAGACCTACCAATCCAAAATACAACTGGACCTGGGATCCAAGTATAGTCCTAGACTATTTGGCGCCATAAGGGCCAAATACGGAGCTCAATTTAGAAACTCTTTCCAAAAATACTGTAAGTCTGTTGGCTTTATCTGTATCTGCACATCGCGTCCAAACTTTTGCGTTGATAAAATTAAAGGACATCAAAATACAATCACCAAAAGATACAATAATTATGATACCAGAATTAAAAACAAAAAACCCTTATTCTGTACAACCAGTATTAAGATCCAGCAAGATGTTTAGAAACTTACATAAGAAAAATACAAACACTACGTAGTAACGATTATTTATTTATAAGTTATAAGAAACCACACTCTAAAATATCTTCACAAACACTCAGTAAATGGATAAAAGACACACTTCATGATAGTGGAGTAGATACTTCCATTTTTAATGCTCATAGCACTCGGCATGAAGCTACCTCTACAGCCAACAGACTTGGGGTCAACATTGACCTCATCCGAAAAACTGCAGGATGGACTGATTTATCTTCAGTTTTTGCAAAGTTTTATGATAGGCAGATAATTTGTGATCCCAACAATTTTGCCACAACAGTGTTAGTTAACCTTTAATCATAACCTGTAACAGAAATAAAATAAGTGATTATTGTATTAACAATAATAATATAATGATAATATATTCGGGACATTTCCACACCAATTATCTAGCCCCAAACTAGGATACCCTGTGCTATGGGCACTAGATAACGGATAAACATACATAGATAAGAATATTACATCCATGACTCGGAAACAAACATTTCTGCTCATCACACAAATGATTGCACCTTGCAGGATTCGATCCCGCGACCGTACGATTTCGTACCCAGGAAAATTACCAGGTACAATTATATTAAAGTACCTATTAAATAAAAACATGTTGATGCCTAATTGCCAAAAATGTTTTTCACTTTCACATTTTATGTATCTACTCTGAACTTTCACATTTTATGTAAATCGCAAAGAATGAAGCTGTGAAACATAATTGAATATCAAACGAACTTGCTAAGTGAAAGATGACAATTATGTGAACAGCTTCATTCGACGCGATTTACTCATACCCCACCTAAAAAATAAAGTGTACCCTTCCCTATAAAATAAAATAAGAACTCTAAACAAAATGATTTAATATTCGTAGCGGATCGTTCAGGAAAGCTAGTATAGTGTGGGTAAATGATGACTTGGCGAGAAAAAATGTTGCCAAAATAAATTAAAAAAAAAGGAATGTTTCTTGCCTCTTAAAATCCGTACAAGGTTGACGCCAGGTGGCGCTAGTACACTATGTAAACAAGTAAAGTAAATCGCGTCGAATGAAGCTCTTCACATAATTGTCATCGAACTTCACTTGGTAAGTTCGTATGATATTCAATTTTTATTTTTATAAATTTAGAAAAGTACTTTGTTAGCTTGATTAAAAGTTAAAAAAAAAACTAATTGTGCGTTCTAGGATTAAATTAATACTGGAACTTGTGCTAGGTTATAATTAATAAGTAAATAATGAACTTTTAAAATTGAAATTGAACTGTGACATACACACAGATAGATAGATAGATGGTTAGACGGACGGATAGACATGACATGGCAAGGTTCCTTGTTTGACTACGGAATACACTTTTTTTTTACATACATATTTCACCTTGAATCAGTGAGTTCCATGAACGTGAATCCACTTCAACTTACAGAGAGCGTGGTGACATACCAGCCCCAGCGCAATTTAACTTGTTGGAGTACGACATGAGCGGAGACAAGTTTTTGTATATAATTAACAATGACACTTGGACGGGTCCGTTAGCCGAGTAAGTCAACCTTGCTAAATTTATAATCAACTTCCAGAAGGAGGAGGTTAGAAGTCGACTGTATGTAAGTTTTTGTGAGGGTGTCATCATCATCATCTTCATCAACTGGTAAACATCCATTGCTGTTTGTTGGTTTGTTTGTTAAGGGGATTTTGCCACACCACGCTTGGCAGGCGTCTATTTATGGATTTGTTCCCTCATAACTCCAAGATTATTGAACTGATTTAATTCCAAGATTATTGGATAACTAGCTGTACGCACGGCTTCGCACGCGTGGTCATATCTGTAGGTTAAAAGTACTCTATGTGCTATTCCAGGACCTAAAATACCAATAATTATACCAACATTTGACCAAAATTCCTTACGCCCCATCAAAAATATTTGTATCGATTGCTCGGCTTCTACTCATTGGATTGTGATACCAAGTACCCCAGTTTTTAAGTCAAGCTCTAAACTATCCATCAGTGAAAACTGCATCGCAATCAGTTCCTCAGTTTTGACGTGATGCGCGAACAAACAAACATACAGAAAACAAACGTTTTTTTTTTTTAAATTCTTATTCTAGTTCTGTAGCTTATTTAAGTACCCTAAATATTTTTTTATCCTCTTTGTGTACACTTTTTCGTACTTATTGATTTATTATAAGTACAGATATTTATTACTTTAAAATTAACATGACTTTGGACTACTATCCCGCAAGAATCCTTTCTTTGCAAACAATTATCCCAAAACATTTTATCCCAAAGGATAAAATGTATCCTCAATTTTAACCCAACATATAAACTATGACTGTGTCAAATTGGGCAATATTGCATCAAAATCCATCTACCAGTTTCGGCGAAATCCGTATTGCCGGTCACTGAGAAGATCATTGTCTTCAAGGTAAAGATGTTTTCTTCGACCGACTTGGCCAGGGACCAAAAAGCTATGCTACCAGCGGGGTATGAAGCCAGTTTGGCCCCAATTCGACTTACGTGATCAAAATGGGCCTTCCTAAGTATCTTCTTGCAGGTCTTAGCGGCAACGTTAAATTTTCTTTTCTTAGCCCGAATATCAGAAGACTTGCGCTTTCGAGCATCAGCCCAGTCTCTAGATATGACGCACGCTTTAGAGCCACAGCATGACCACAGCTGGATCCAAACCAAGGCTGAGCTTTGCTGGAAAGAGTCTTGTCACTGAATGGAATGAAATATTCCATTGCTTGACATATTACCTCTGTAACAGCAGACGCGCAAGTCGACGGGTCCTGGGAGGTGAAACATGTTTGCTGCCAAGGGTATGATGCAAGGAATTGCCGCATCTCGTCCCAATCTGCTGAGTATGTATATTGTATATCCACACGCACCTATTTCCCTTAAGGCTAGGATCAGGTGGGGAAAACACTGAGACGGACTTAACCAGGCAGTGATCAGAGCTACCAAGAGGTAGGGATACTGATGCAGAGTATCGGTCTGGTTCAGTCGTCATCAACAGGTCGTGACAGTTTTCAGTGTCACCGTCACGCTCAGGTACCCGTGTCGGCTCCTGCACCAGCTGGGAGAGATCTAATGCCAGAGCAAGCTTCCGCGTCTCTCTACCAGCGTGGTCGGTTTTTTGGTATGGGACATAATATAGAATAATTTTAGACCCCTATCCCAGAGGAACCCTTTATTTTTTCGCGATAAAAAGTATCCTCAATTTTAATCAGTAGTTACGGCGAAATGCGCGGCCAAGATACAGACAAATAGACAGACAGCCTAAAAAAACAGCTTTGGCTTCAGTATCAAATATAGAAAAGCATAAAAAAACGAAATATCTTCAACGTACAGAACTGGGACGCTATCCCGATTTTTTCACGATAAAAAGTATTCTTATTTTTCCCTCATCATATAAACGATGACTAGTCCAAGTTGCATCAAAATCCATGTAGTAGTTACAGCGTGATAGAAAGACGACAAAAATGAAAAAATAAAGTTTTGGCTTTTCAGCATCGAAACAGAGAATGCTCCAAAAATATATCAAAATATCTTCACTGTACAGAAATGAACCTGTTACAGATTTATTATAAGTACTTATATAGATTACTTATATTTTTCTATCGCTCCGTGCTTCGGAGGGCACGTTAAGCTGTCGGTCCCGGCTGTTATTGATTAATAGCAGTCGTTAAGCCATGTCAGAGGCCCTCGGGCGGCTTGACAAACTCTGACATCAGAGGCCAGCACTACCTCATACGACAAACAACAACTTATATTTTTAACTGACTTTAAAAAAGTAGGTTCTCAAGTTGATGTGTATGTATGTAATATTGTTTAAAATGCGTAATACTCATATACGAGTATGTTAGTCTTTGTGAGTTACTAAACAAATTTACCGAATTTCACGAATGGATGTATATTTTTTGTCCACGTATTTCTTGAAACAAGAAGTCCGCTTACAATACTTCTTTTTGTAATAGATTCAGAATCTTTCAACTTAGAGAATAGTTCAAGTCAAAATCCTTTCAGTAGTTTAAAAGATATGGACTGTTAACCGTTTCCAGTATGGTTTTTTCTTAGCGAACGGAATAAGTACTTACTTCGTTTTCTTAAGCCTAATTAACCAACCTAAAAAATTAAATATGTAAAATAATTAAAAAAAACTACATTTGAATTAATTAATTTGGATATTTTTTGTACTAGATATGGTGGAAGTATGGTAAAAAAATTGGCATGGCCACCGCAGGTGATTTGAAGACGATTTTTTAATGTTTTTTTTTAATTTACTCATTATATGTCCATCTCAAATAATGTAGCTTACTACTAGTGAAAAATTCTGTCAAAATCTGTCAAACTCTAAAACCAGAGGCCAGCACTACCTCATACGACAAGCTTGCTTGCTTGTCGTGGAGTTCTAGAATAGGACCATTCTATCAAGACCGTTTATTCTCCTTTATCCATGTTAGCAAGGCATGTTAGAACACCGAAAGATGTCATTTCTTTTCAAACTCCTTGCGTATATAAGATAGATTGCAGCTGCGGTAGTTCCTACTTTGGACAAACCAAGCGTACTATAGCGGAAAGGGTCAAAGAACACATTGCAGCTGTAAAGAACCGCCAGATAAATAAATCTGCAATCTCAGAGCATTTGCTCGAATCGGGCCCTAATCACTGGATAGAAATCCATGACCCGAAGATCCTCTCCACGGAACGTCACTACTATACCAGGATTGTACGTGAAGCGGTTGAAATTATTAAGTATCCCAATTTTAAACTGAGAGGATGGTTTCAAGTTGGCTGCGTCCTGGAATCCCGTGATACGAACTATGAATAAGTTTTTCGTTAGCGTCGTAGAGAGTAAAGACATTGGCTCTCGAGACTGCTTAGATCGAACAAACAATTTTATTCGTTATTATTTAGCGATCGGTACTTTGCGATGACATTGTTATCTATGTAGAGACTGCAGGCCCTGTGTCTGGTAAGTGCATACTTACTTACTTTAGTAGGTTTGGGCGTAACTTCAAAAATCTTTTGTCTAGCTGTTTGATTGAATGGCTGAATATCATTCAGGACGTTAGTTGAATAGCACCATTCAATCAAACGCCTAGGCCGTTAATTAAACGGCGGATTAAGCTATTTACCTGCGACATGTATAAGAGTAAATAACTAAGTAACTTAAGTATTATATTTATGTTAACTAATAATTTTCTATGTTCTCTATGTTTTTGGTTCTCTCTTAGCAGGCGTTGGTGCTAAAATCATTAAAAGAAATTATAATTATGCCACCTATTGTGCATTGAGCACTGGCGCATTGAGCTTTTAAAGTGGAAAGCTATATGATTCAATTCAACATCACTTTACTCATTCAAATAGTTAAATTCCCGACCGCTATGAATAAACACCAGCTTTGTATAGACATTTTTCCTTTCAGTCAACAAGGTAAACCAAAGAAAATCTCATTAAGGAGCCTTAGAAGGCAGCCTTAAGATATTCCTTACAAATAATATAGCTCTCATTAACACCGGTTTAATGACCAGCTTTTTGCTAAAACGGGGCGTAAAGAAATGTGTTGGAGCTTTTCACTAAGTAAATGCTAAATTGCGAGCTGAAAATATACGGAGAAGAAAAGTATGTACACGTAGATATAGTTATTTTTTAATTTTTTTTATTACGATCTAGGCAATCGTTTGACCACGATCTGATGGAAAGCGATGACGTGGTCGAAGGTATACCACGCTTGCCTAGTAGGTACCTATTCACTCTTGACTTGAACACCAGGGTTATATTTTACCGGAAACATTGACGAGGGCGGGGCATTCCACTCCTTACAAGTTCTTATAATAACTGAAGAAGCGTAACGCTTCGTTCTTGTGCGAGGTATTTCAACCATAAACGGATGGCGCTTTGCCGATCGTCTAGTCGTACGGTAATGGAAAGGTGATGGGGGAATCAAATTGTGCAGTTATTTTGTCGACTTCTTTCGCAATACGCCTGCGGTATGCGGTGGAAGTTGGAAGAGGGCTGCTTGTAATACTCATTCACGGCACTCCACAGCTGAATTTGAAGTGGAATGTATTTTTAAACGGTTATATATAGCTTGTTAGTTGTTGTTTTTTGGGTCAAATTTAGTATTTGAAATTTACACGCTTCTTGTTGACCGATTGATCTGAAATTTGGCACACACCTTTAGTTTAGTTCTGATGACAACACAATTATGTATATTCAGCACGGACCTACCAAGTCTTAGATATTCAGTATCATTGTAAATCCAAGTTGGCTGCCACCACAAAATGGCGGATTACATGTTTTTCAACCCCCTTATGGGTATCAAATGAAAGATCTTGACAAGTAGAACACAGTAAACTTTAGAAATACCTAAATGAAAAACTAAAAATTTGAAAAATTGTGGAGCGTACTGTAACCTGAGTAATAGAAATTCGACTCGCTTTATTTTACTTTATAGTTTTTAGTACATTATCTGCATCATTCTTAAGTTTCTTTACAATTAAGCTGTTTAAACTTAAAATAATTTCTTTTCTGATTTTATTATGGTTGTGAGCAGTGAACTGTGAAAAAAATGGTATAGTTGTGAGTTACTGACTTTGAAACTATTAACCCTTTAAAACATATACTTAACGATAAAAAACGGAATATAAGTACACGAATATACATGATCCATTGAGATGAAATGATTGTATGGGAAAATCTGCAGATAAGAGGTAGAGAAATTGTTCTAAGGAACCAAAGCGTCGATTTTATAATTAAGATAAACTGAAATCAAAGATTTTCAAAAAACTTTCACTACTCGGAAATCGAACCCAGTCATATTCTTAAAATACATAGCATGGAGTTTAAATGCGGTTTATTATATAAAGCCATCCGATTACTAAAAGGCATATCTGCCTGTCTGGTTAACATTTTCTATTATTAATAAGTAGTTGGTTGGTTGGTATTAGTACTGTTTTAAAGTTACGGTTACCTAACTTTAAAACAGTTAAATACCGCCAAGCGCTTATAACTGTGTACGAGTATTTAAATTTGAAAATTTTGCAAGCTTAGAAAACTACCTACAATAACCTACGATACTATTAAACCCTTAACTCACTTTACAAGTGTTTATTCATTTATGATGCAGCCCTCTCAGCCTACTCTACTACGACGTCTAAAACTTTCTTCAACTACTACTCTACTCGTATAAGGCCGCTAGACAGACTTAGCCCGGTAGTCGTTACTAAAGCAACTTGGTTTTGAAACATTTACAATTCTAAAAGACGTTGACCGTTTATTAGTTGTGACAGTTTCTTACACGCCAATGAGAACAATATTTAACAAGCGCAAATTAAAAATGTATGTAACCCCCAACTCCGCACCCCCCATTATAGCTAGGGAGCATCAAGATCACATCAATTTTCAAACATAAAAATCGTTCCATCCGTTTGGGAGCTACGATCGTCACCCCCATTCCACCCGTCCCTCCCCCCTCCATTATAAGCTAAGATCCATCTCGTTCACCTCAGCTTTGAAACATGAAAAACCGCAGCTAAATCGGTCCATTCGTTCGAAAGCTATGATTTGAACCAGTGTGGCCGAAACTGGCGCGCATTAGAGAGGCCTGTGTGGACAGGCCAGGCTGATAATGATGATGATGATGATGAAGTATATAAATTTAGACTTTAGTCAATGTGCATAGATCTAACTTCACTTGAACTATCTTAATGTGCCATTTATGTTGAAAGTATTCATTTGTTTACCGTTGCGTACCGCGACTGACTATCGTCAATTCTTGCATTGTAATTCTATTGTTATAATAAAAATCTATAAATTAATATAATAAAAAAACAGACTGTGAATCATAATAAAAAGAGGCAAATCAAAAATGTAAATCTTGTTTGCCTCTTTTTAATTAAATTCACAGTCACAGTTATTTATAAGAATTAGTGAAAATGGTTGTTAACCAACTTTAAATCGATAAAAATTCTAAATGATCATTCGAAACGAAAAATTATAAGAAAAATCTAAAGTTAATTTATAATATATATTTAATGATATAATGTCATAGTTCGTCTTTTTTTTCTATTTATTACGATATGGCGTTTGCTTGTCGCCATATTGAATATTGATTAATGTCATGTCTTTAGTAGCATTAGCAAGATTAAGACAAATCAATTGACGTAAGAATAATCAAAATCGGACCACGCGTTTGTTCTTTATAGTGCCACAAAGAACAGACATACATACTTACCGTTATATCGTTATAGATCCTAAATGGTAATTAAAAAAACTATAAAATAAATTAAAAAAAAGATTTTCAAATACCTATTCAATGATATCCCACTTGACATAGTTCGTCAACTTTCAGTTTTTTCTTTTTCACAATATGGCGTCTGGTTGTCACCATATTGAAATTTGATTACTGTCATGTGTTAAGTAGCACTCGCAAGATTAGTACAAATCGATTGACGCAAGAATCATCAAAATCTGTCCAAGCATTCGGTCTTTAGAGTGCCACAAAGTAACAGACATACATATATATAGCCTAATAACACACATTACCCGGCCTTTGCGTTGCGCAGTCTTGTAATGTCCAGTACCTTCTGGACAAATTACGGAGGATTTGCATCGATTTGCTATATTACTCGTTTTTATATTTATAGAATTCTGTTTTATTCACTTGCACGAAGTATAACCGGTTACTACTAAGTAATAAGTTTAGCGCCAACTTCGCGCAATCGATTATACTATCTTAAAAGGTTATAATTAACTTGCAATGTTTGTTTGTTTGGTTAGGTCAAATCTTGCAAGCTGAATTAGAACCACATCCTCTTATGCAGTGGAATTTTTGGAATATCTAGTGGGGTGAGGATCGTAGCTCCCAAACGAATGGACCGATTTTGAGAGGTTTTTCATGTTTGAAAACTGACATGAACGTGATCGAAATGGTTCTCAGTTATATGGGGGGGAGGAGTTGAGAAAAGGGGGGTGAGAATCGTAGCTATCAAACGAATGGACCAATTTAGCTCCGGTTTTTATGTTTCAAAGCTGAGGTTAACGAGATGGTTCTTACATACATGGGGGATGGGTGGGGTCTGTTCGGCGCTTGCCCCCTTTCTGATTTTGTCTATTATTTCTAGCCGTTCATAGAAACTGATGATCTTTGCCCCCTTTTTGAAATCCTGTTCTTTTTATTAGCTCATCGCCCACTTTCGTTACTTGCCCCCTTTACTAAACATTGATCAATAGATGTTTGGTACAACACTGGAACTATAACAAATGCTCCTAAGCTATAATAGGGGGTGGGGAGTAAGGGTTAAATAAATTTTTAATTTGTGCTTGTTTCCAAGCCATGTAAATATTTACGATTAATTAATAACAGTAATGTTACTCAGAAATTCTGAGGTAAACTTTTTTTTTATTATAAAAAATACTATGTAATAAATATGAATATGTAATAAATACATTTTATCATTATTATTTTTACTAAACCATCGTTACAATATTTAAACAGTATGTGAATTTATGGAAAATGTACAGAATTTAAGCCGTCCACTTGACGTAAAATTATTATGACTTAGATATTTATTTCCTACTCAAAAGATAGTTAGTTTGGACTGTTTCTCCAAACACTACGTTTATGTTCAGAAACCTTTATAAATCTAGTGTCTCAAAACAATAATATAGTCAGTTAAAGTCCAATACAGTCTTTTTCAGTTGTAGCGTTGATTGAATATCAATAATATTACAATTTAAGAAGTTTAAGTGGCATAAGTGTTATTTAGCTTTGAGATTAATCATAACTGTGGCTCGTTAAAAATAGTCAAGTAGTAGTAGTTTCAATAAATTACAAGTTTATAAGACGGCTGCATTTCAGCCAGAACTAGTTTGTGTAGTATTGTAAATGTACACATTTTGTAACAGATAAACGTGACTAAAACAAGTTTATTTTTATTATTATTTATCTTAACTCATTCTAACCCATATAGTAAAAGCTTAAAAGTGGACATGTATTTTGACACAAAAATATCTAAATGACTTCACAATTTCGAGGGACATAATTTCCGGCGTTTTCGCTCAAAACTCAAAATTAGGTTTTCTCACTTAACAATTAAACCTTTAAGCGCGTCACAGACGACTAAGATACTATAATATTTTATCTTAAGATAAAATATCGCTCGCCATATAATTTATATGAACCATCACAAACGGCGAAGATAATATATATTTGCATCTTACAGTATCTTAAGATATCGAGCGATATAGAATTTTTGAAAAGATGTCATCTTAAGATACGAAATATATCGTAAAAGATAAAAAATATATATTAATATACTATCTTAAGATACAAAATATATCGTAATATGCTCTACAGGTTGCTCTGTTTTGTATTCGTGACGGTTTTTTTTAACCCCTGAATAAAGAGATGGGTGTTATAAGTTTAGAGTGTGTATCTGTGTGTGTGTGTGTGTGTGTGTGTCTGTGTGTGTGTCTGTGTGTGTGTCTGTGTGTGTGTCTGTGTGTGTGCGTGCGTGCGTGCGTGCGTGCGTGCGTGCGTGCGTGCGTGCGTGCGTGCGTGCGTGCGTGCGTGCGTGTGTGTGTGTGTGTGTAGGTGTGTGTGTGCGTGTGTGTGGCATCGTAGCTCCCAAACCAATGGACCGATTTTTATGCGTTTTTTTCTGTTTGAAAGCTGATATGATCGATATGGTTCTTAGATATATAGGGAGAGGGAGAGAGGAGGTGAGAAAGAAAAGGAGGGTGAAAATCGTAAATTCCAAACAAATGGACCTATTTAGCTGTGGTTTTTTATGTTTGAAAGCTGAGGTAAACGAGATGGTTCTTAGCATACTGCAAGTCGTTGTTCTGTGCAAATGCTCTCCCGCATGTTCGTATTTTGTTTCACTATATCTTCCTTAATCAAATTATGAATTTCGAGAAAAGTTTCCTTAGACTTATTAAAATAAGTTTGATATTTTTTTGTAGAAACATCTGCGTAAATATTAAATTCACCGCGGTTTTTTCTAAATTTAATGTGACTAATTACCACATTAAATATGTTATGTGACCCAAATTAAATAATTTTCCATTATCACCTTTTACAGTGCGCATTAGCATATTAATCATCAGAATCGTCGTCTGATGAGCTATCTAATAAATCTAATAGTGAAACCGTATTACTCATATTTTATCAACCTGTATATAGAAAGCGCTGAAGAAATACGTGTGGCACCTAGGACGGCCTGCGAGCGAATGAATAATTTAAATATATTATCGTATCTTTACCGTGTGTGATACCCTAAGATGCTATAATATTTTATATGCAGATATCGTAACATCAAATATGATCGTATCTTAACCGTCTGTGATGCCCTTTAGTAATCGGACGGCAGTATGGCGTAGAATAAACTAATGGCTCTGTGAGCTGTAGACCTCGCGTGTACAAACTTTTTGCAAACAATATAGCGGTGCACAGTAGCGCCATCTAGTTACCTTATTGTAAAACTAACATTAATAACCAAGGTGCTCCATCAATCTCTACCTAATAGGTAAAGGGCCATTGGCAGAAATCTAAAAGTGAGCTATTTACTACATTTTTACTTTTCTGATCATCACGCCGAAGATCCTTATCAGATCTTCACCAATTTCTTATGAAACTAATTCAAAGTAACTACCTTTCAAATGAAAAAATAACCATCGAAATCGGATCTAATAAGGCGGAGATTTAGATTTAGTAGCCCCCTTTTTGCCTTTTTTTGGGGGAAGTACCCCACTAATCAAATTATTTTTTTAACCTGCATACCAGATTTCGTCTAGATCGGTTGAAAAAAGCGACCTGTAGAGGAGAACAGAGATCCGGACTGACAGGCGGACGGTGGATAGCCTGACATACGAAAGCATTTTTGCCCAAGCTGAAACGGAGATGCTTCGTTCGCGCTTCGCTCGCTTGTTCAATAAATTGTTGTGGATTAAATCGTATGTCATACAATATGTAAGTACATACGTACATATGACAATAGCAATTTCATCACAACTTCGTCACTTCAAATAAAAAATCTCATCTGAAAGTGATAGTTGCAGCACTTAATTTGCGCTGTGGGCAGCCGAGCTGCCACCGGCATAGCAAAAAGGCTGAGGCTTGCCTTCGATGTGTGATGAAACGGAGATGGTATTTAATTACTATTCTAATGTCACAAATAATAAGTATAATTTAAAAAAAAAAACGACCAATTTTTTAACGAATTTGTTTTTTTTTGTTTCTAATTGTATTTTTTTTTTTCTTTTTTTTTTATTGCTTTGTCATCGCTTTGTGAGCTACCCTGAATGTTTCAGCCGGATAGCTAATCGGTAAATGCTCGAAATTTGAATTGCAAAATTCCAGGACAAAATACATAGATACATCCGATACACACATACTACAAGTGAAGTTAAATAAAATATTTTAAAAACCGGCTAAAACGCGTCACAGACGGCTAAGATACGATAATATTTTATCTTGAGATAAAATATCGCTCGCTATACAATTTATATGAACCATCACAAACGGCGAAGATAATATATATTTGCATCTTACAGTATCCTAAGATATCGAGCGATATGGAATTTATTAAAAGATGTCATCTTAAGATACGAAATATATTATTATTATTATTTTGTGTGGCATCGTAGCTCCCAAACGAATGGACTCGAAACTGTTCGAAAGCTGATATTATCGAGATGTTTCTTAGACATATGGGGAGAGGGAGGGGGGAGGTGAGAAAGAAAAGGGGGGTGAAAATTGTAGCTTCCCAACAAATGGACCGATTTAGCTCTAGTTTTTTTATGTTTGAAAGCTGGGGTAAACTAGATGATTCATAGCTATAATGGGGGGTGGGAAGTCTGGGGTTATATACATTTTTAATTAGTGCTTGTTATTGGTTTAATTGGCTGTGCCCATGGCTTTTCTCTAGGTTAAAAGTTACCCATGTCAGGGCGGTCACACTCCGCAACAAGTACAAATAAATTCGAGGGCCCAATATTCGGGTCCGTTTAGTCGAGTCTCAAGCGTGCGCTCGATGAGTCGCGCGCCTTGTACTTAGCAATAAAGTACCTACTTACGTAAAGTTATTTTCGCGTTTTAATTATGAGTACCAAGAAGAAAGCTAGAAGGTACTGCATAGCATTCGGCTGGTTGAATAGTGATAGAAATGACGAATTGACATTCTTTACGCTTCCAAAGGATATTGAAAGTAGGTAGTAGGTACGTAGGTAGGTATCTCACTAAACTTATCGGCGTTCTGAAAACGGGATAGGTAGGTAGTTAAAATGAGGTAGTAGGTCTATTCTGATAAGAATGTCATTGTATGTAATAGAACTATTTTAATTAGAGTAAAGTCATTTAAATAAATAGCGACTCTCGTTACAACGCTATAAAGTGCAAATTAACTCGCACGGCGCTGCGAGCTTTCAATTATATTTACCTAGAAGGAGCTCGCCCACCGCGTGCAGGCTAGAATGCACCGTATCACAACGCGCGAGAACTTCCATTGCTCTAACCGTTTCAGAATCGCTCTGTCCCTTTTTCGCTCGGTAGGGTTGTATTAAGATATGACTAGGTACTTGTACTACTAATTATTCTGTGATATGTTATGACTTAGATATTGTAACAGAATAAATAAGTAATAATGTATTATGTTATTACTTATTATTATAAATTAAAATAGTTCTATTACATACAATGACATTCTTATCAAAATAGACCTACTACCTCATTTTTACTACCTACCTATCCCGTTTTCAGAACGCCGATAAGTTTAGTGAGATACCTACCTACGTGTCGTTGGTTGATTATGATTATATCCCATAGGTATTGCACTTTGATGAATAAAGGTGCCTGTCTGAATTCCATGCTTTTTAATGAGTGAAAAATAAATTGCTACCTACGTAATAAAATACGTATAAAAGGTATTAAAAGTAGGTAAGTATTATACGAGACCTGTCATCCATCACTGGTGCATGAAGACTTGCCACGACTTGCCGAATCTGGGCGCGCGGTGATTGTGACCGTACGACGTGTAGCAACGCGACGCGCGGCTATTATAGTTCGGGAGCAGAGGAGCGATTTTGGCAGTAAAAAATAAATGTAAGTAGGTACTTACCTAATGTTAGATTGGAAAACAATTATTGTATCCAGATTGAATGTCTATGAAATAATAATAAATAAACAATAAATAATAAAGTATGTGTATATTATAGTAATAGCACAAAATAGATGATAGGATTAGGTACTGGATACTTTTAAAATTATTACTTACAAATGTTTAACTTTTATATATTTTTTGATATCCTTTTTCGCGTCTTTAAATTTTCGATTATTGAATCTTAGAGTGGCGTATATGCGTAACCGAATGAACAATTTTAAAAGGTAATTTAAAGGAAAACAGGCACACGGTGTCTCTGGAAATACAGCTTGCAGCAGTTCGTAAAGTTTTGTACCTGGTTTCCCTTGTATTACCTTTTTAAATGTTTTTGTGAAGACGTCTTCCAAATTTTGGATGTACTGGATAAATTCTTTAGGCGACATTTTCAGTGAGCCATAGAATCCAGATTTTTTGTTGTAAGCTTTATATTTTGTGAACAAGTTCGTTTCGCCCAAATCTGGAGTCGAGTTCAATGCTCCATCAATGTTATGATGGCATTTCTGTTTACCCATACACTTGAAAGTAAGTATCCTGAAACATAAGTTAGGGCATTTTCTTCAGGCACATCCATATGGTGATCAGTTTCACCATTTAAGCACACAACTGATATTTCTGCCGTTGGAGGGGTAAACAAATTAAACGTTTTCATAACATCCTCGGATTGGAGCAAAATGTCATAAATATCAGTCTCGCAGTTAGCATTTGGTGAACTTTTCAGCATGTTACATACGAATAGCTTTGAAAAAGCTCTTTGAAATTGAATTGGTGTAGGCTCTGTGCAAGAACCGCTTTGCTGCCTAACTGAACCAAAAAAAAAAACCAAGCTGTCTTGATTCAATCTTCGAGTGAATATATATTTGAAGCCTTCTTTTTTTAAATCTTCATAAAGCATTTGAATGGATTGTATTGATATCTGTGTATTTATGAATGATTGCATGTGAGCCGTATTATTTTTTCCTGTTTTTTTTTTTTATTAATGGCCTTAATTTTGAAAAATATTTCTAAGGCATCATCGAGTACTTTCTTTTGATAATCACATTTTCTGAAGGCACTTTGATACTTGTTTTTAGAATTTATTCTGCTAGAATTTAAAACGTCAAATAAGTTATTCATGGATTCCACAAAATTGGCTGTCGGCCTGGCCTCTTCGGAAATAATTCCCAAGTCTATGTAGGTATGAAGAGCAGCAGAAACTGTGCGACTAAATATTTGCACTGCGTATTTCACTCGCATTGTTTTGAAGTTATTAGGATCTAGGTGAGCTTCAGTTATTTTAGGGATAAGCCTTAAGTCTTTTTGGTGGTCGTAAAGTTCTTTTATGAATTTCCAGCATATTTTTTGTCATCATAATGAAAGTCACTGGTGATTAGATTATTGCGAATACACTTGATTAAATGAGGGACGTCGAATATATAAAATATCTTTTTTATCATCATATATGAAGTAAGGTTTATCTACTGTTACATTTTTTATATCTTTTGTGAATTTGTCGAAGTTCGATCCTTGATCAGAAGTAATAGTTTTTACTTTAATTCCTATTGCAAGAAGTTTGGAAATTACTTCCTCCAACCATAAATCAAGCTCGCCATAATGCTTTGCAGAGCGTAAGCAATCGGTTGTTTCCATTTTATGTGGATACCTTGAAGCATTATGGTATAAGCATTACTAGCAATTTCTGGTGATATCTTTCCATTAATATTGTGAAAACCAATCACTTCATCTGTTTTTGTATTGTAATACAAGTTTCTTTTAAGGGTCATCTCATCCACACAAATTGTGCAGTATTTCGCGGCATCAGGAAGAGATTTAATTTTAAATTCCAAACTTTTGATTACTCGATCATCAAATTTTGGTGGAATATCAATTTTAAATCTATTAATAGTAGCATTATTTGGTAGTTTTAAAATTGTTTGTAATAATCTGTAAGCATGGGGACTTGCATAGTATAAATTTAATGCAAAAACTTTGTATTCTAATTCGTATCGATTGCCTTTAAATCTGCTTTTTAATTTGTTCTGCCACTCAATCAACTTATGGAATCTTTTACTGACTTCGTCATCAGGATGCTCGCTTATAATGGCTGTATTCTTGCCTACTAATTCCTTTTGTATTTTTGTTATTTCACGATCTAAACGCCTGCATTTATGTTGAGAACTCCGTAATTCTTCTGAAAGTCTACCTTTCCGAGGAGTTTGAGCTGACAAGAATTTAGATGTCTGTGTTTCCTTTTCTGATTGTTCTATAGATTCTGTCTGAATTTCGGCTGAGGCAGTATATGTTTTTTGAAGTTGTGCATTGGATATAATTTTGATTTTAGGTTTGCTTTGTGCGCTGGTCTGTGCGTCTGTGTTAAATGAGTTTTCTTGCGATTGATCAGTTGAAACGTTAACTTTAATTGGAACTGAACCCATTTTAAGGCCCTTTTTTAGCGATGAATCTTTAAAATGTTCCGAGCATACTGAATAACTGTGGGGTTTCAAATTCTCTTTGATTAATAAATCTTCTCTATCAAGTAACGCTAACTGCGCCTGAAAATATACAAGAAATCGCAAATTGTATAATAATTATCGGACATCCTTGAAAACGATAGTTGAGGACAAAATGACATTTCTTGGCTTCCATATATAGTTAGCCCAAGAACCGACACCATGAATTTACTTCGACATTTTTATGAACTTAAATTAAAATAGCATTATTATGATCACCAGTACTACTAGTAATACTTTCTATTATAATCACTAGAAGTCGAGAATGGTCAACAATTGAAAATCCAGCTTAAAGCAGGTTAAGCACTGTAAATAAATTTTGAGGTTTGCTGCAAAAAATAAGTAGTAGTTATCTACCTAGTAAACAAGAATAGCTCATAGCACTTCATAATAATTTTACGTCAGCTCTCAGACTATATCACTCGTTTGATTTATTTCGTGATATAAGGTAAATTCCTAATTAGTTGTAGGCTACTTACTAAGTCAGCCCAGTAATTCATTTTCCGATCAACAATACCTACTATAATCAATTATAAAATTACGTTGATCGATTTAATAAACGACTTTATTTCTGCGCGGAAAAACCTTAAATATGCGTAGCTTCGGTATGGAACACAAATGAAATAACATAAAACTATAGGACCCTACGTAATAAAAAAATAACAATATCTAACTACATAACTAGGACCTATTATAGGTATTACAATTTATGACCTTTCAATATCCTTTGGAAGCGTAAATAATGACAATTCGTCATTTCTATCACTATTCAAACAGCCGAATGCTATGCAGTACTTTCTAGCTTTCTTCTTAGTACTCATAATTAAAACACGAATAAAGTTTGTCAATAACTTTACGTAAGTATGTGCTCTATCGCTAAGTACAAGGCGCGCGACTCATCGAGCGCACGCTTGACACTCGACTGAACGGACCCGAATATTGGGTCCTCGAATTTATTTGTACTTGTTGCGGAGTGCGACCGCCCTGGTAGTGCTAGCTTATAGTGAGAAATTTACCGCTTTTTGAGGAGCTACTGCGACTTTATCCGCGCGGACTATAGTTTATCGCGAAAAAAAGCATCCTATTTTCTTCTAGGATATTAAAAACCAATGCAAAAGAACTATGATATTTCTGTGTTATTTCCAGATGTGGCATTAACATTAGCGGTGAGTTCATCTCGCACTTGAGTTTCGCGGATGACATCGTCATTGTGGCAGAAACGTTGCAGGACTTGCAACAGATGTTAGATAGCCTAGCTGATTCGTCACAGCGCATTGGTCTCCGGATGAACTTGGACAAAACCAAGGTTATGTTCAACGAACATGTTATTCCGGAACCAATTGCTGTTAATGGAACTGCTCTCGAAGTTGTTCAGGATTATGTTTATTGAAACTTTGCAACTAGGTAAAAACAACTTCGAGAGAGAGACCCGCAGAAGAATACAGCTGGGCTGGGCAGCATTTGCGAAACTTCGTCGAGTCTTCTCGTCGCCAATACTGCAAAGTTTGAAGACAAAAGTCTTCAACCAGTGTGTCCCGCCTGTTATTACATACGAAGCCGAGTCGTGGACACTCACGGTACGACTAGTGCACCAATTTAAGGTCGCTCAGCGGGCTATGGGAAGGTATTCTCTGAAAGATCCGGAATGAGGTGATCCGGCAGGGAACCAAAGTTATCGACATAGCCCTTAGGATTAGTAAGCTGAAGTGACAGTGGGCTGGTCATATCTGTCGAAAGACTGATAAACACACAATACACAATAAATAATATCAATACACTAAACGGGGTGGGTTTCTTAGTAGCCAAGAAATGGGAAAACAATATCTCGGAGTTTATCTCGTATTCCGATAGAATTGCCATTCTCAAATTTAACATAACAGACACAAAAAAGATCACAGTCATCCAAATCTACGCCCCAACGTCATCACACCCAGACGACGAAATAGAAGAGTTCTATGACCTTTTAAATAAAGTCTGTGATGAACACCGCAGCAATTGGAACTTAGTGCTTTGGGATTATAACGCCAAAGTCGGCGAAAAGCAGACGACAGACTGCTACCAAGTATTGGGACTTCACGGTTTAGCAATGACCGCGGCACCAGACTCATAAATTTTGCTTTCAGTCAAAACTTGTACATAAACAACAGCTTCTATCCCAAAAAATCTCTAGACGGCAGAACTAAAAATGAAATAGACTATATCCTAACATCAGACCAAACCATTATAAAAAACATTCAAGCCCTAAACAAATTTAGATTTAGTTCAGACCATAGGCCATTACGTGCCAAAGTAACATTCGACATTAAACTTCAGCGTCAAAAAGTATTTAATCAAAGAATAAAGAGGCTAGATAAAGACACACTGCTATACAACGATCAACAGTTCAATATAGAATTGAAAAACAGTTTTCATTTACTAGATGTAGATACAGAAGATGTACAAGAACAATTTAATAACGTAGAAAGTAGCATCAGAACAGCAAGTGCAAAGGTGAAGCGAACACAAAAGAAATTAAGGAAGCTCACTAACAACACCAAAAATCTCATAGAAGAAAGACTTGTTCTATGTAACGACAGGAAAGCCATAGAATATAGATTGAAAGACAAAAAAGTAAAATGCAGCATTAGAAAAGATATCAGATAATATAATGAAAAGTTAGTATAAATGTCATTAGAGCAGAACCGCTCCCTTAAAATTGCTAAGCAAGGGATATCCAGAAACAAGCCTAAAAGACAAAAACGGGATACATCAACAAAGTAGAGAAAAAATCCAAGAAATCTGCACAGATATTTACAAAACACTATATTCGGACCCCCAAAAGCCTTTACATGATAATAGCGACTATACTTGCCCTAAAGAAATCCCCTTCATAACCGGATTCGAAGTCCACTCTGCACTTCGTAAAATGAAGTAAAGCAAAGTACCTGGTGAAGATGGAATTAGCTCAGAAGCCCTTAAAATTGGCGAACCTATTCTTTTACCACTCATAACAAACCTTTTCAGTGATATTTTACGAACAGGAACTTTTCCTAAACAATTTTGTCACTCTGATATTATACTACTACACAAGAAGGGTGACAAACGCGATATAAACAACTATAGGCTTATAAGTCTTGTATCTCACTTGTACAAGGCCGTCATTAAAGTTATAGAAACCCGTATATCTGGCAATTTGGACAAAGAACAACCCCATGAACAAGCTGGCTTCCGACGAGGTTTATCAACCACCGATCATCTTCAAACAATAAATCAAATAATCGAAAGACACCAAGAGTTCAACATTCCACTCTTTATACAAAGGCATTTGATAGCATCACACACTCTTCCATATTCGTGGCCCTCCGCAATCAAAATATCCATCCCACTTACATCAATTTGCTTCGTAATATTTATGCTTATAGTACAGCTGCAATAAAACTACATACACCGGGTCCATCTTTCACAATAGAAAAAGGTGTCAAACAGGGCGACCCGCTATCTCCTAAGCTTTTCACCAGTACCCTGGAAGAAGTTTTCAGGAAGTTGTCGGCTGGCTAGGAGAAAAGGGGCATTGACATCGGTGAAGTAAGGTTAACCAACCTCCGTTTTGCCGACGATATAGTGCTCTTCTCTTTTTCAGCTGCAGATCTACAGTCAATGCTCCAAGATCTGAGCGATGCAAGCCTTGAGATTGGACTTCGGATGAACATGTCTAAGACTAAGGTCATGACCAATCGCAACCGAACCCACGGTGGAGAATTACAATATGTTCATGAGTACATCTACTTGGGCCTAATAGTCTCCTTCCACGGCAGACAAGATAAAGAGGTTGCAAGACGCACCGAAAATGCCTGGAGGAGCTCTTGGTCCATGAAAGAGCTAATGAAGGGCAACCTTCCGATAAGACTAAAGCGGAAGCTCATGGACATGTGCATTCTCCCCGTTCTGACCTACGGCGCACAGACATGGTCATTGACGAACATCCAGAAGTCCAAGCTCAAGGTATGCCAACGAGCAATGGAGCGCAGCATTTTAGGGGTTAAATTAACTGTCCATGTTCGAAACACCGAGCTGCGCTCCAGCACTCAAATTGCTGACGTAGCTGAAAAAGCCGCCAAACTGAAATGGACCACGTCTGCCGCATGCCAAAAGAGCTGTGGGCCAAGATAGCCACCATGTAGAGCCCCAATACAGCGAGGTGACGTCGCGGGAGACCACGCAGGAGATTGCAGGACGAACTAGACACCTTCAGTGACTACTGGTCATCCTTAGCCCAAGACCGCGAAGCCTGGAAATCATGTTGCCTTTGCCCAACATTGGGACACCACAGCTGACTGTAACTGTAACTGTATATGATTTGGTTTAATAGCTTAAAACAGATAAATGATAAATTGTAAATAATATGAACGAATGATGACAATATTAATGAATAATTTCTACCTACATAAATAGATAATGTAAATGTTTGAAATATCTGTATGGTGTAAAATATATTTGGAAAAAAATACTTAATTGTGAATTTATTCGTTATAAGTAGTAAAAATAATTATGTATACTAAAAATTAAAATGTTTATAACAAATATCATGAAATACAATGAAAAAATGTATCAGACATATAAAATCATTCATGCAGCAAAAGTGCTACTAAGTTTTTGAAATAATAATCTGTGTGTATACATATTATCGATTTTGTTAAAAACAACGTGATTCAGATAACCATAAAACAAAAATAACTGCCGTATGAAAAAACAACCGCGTGACCGTATGCCGTTTTGATGGTGAAAAAACAACTGCGTGACTAGCTGTGTGACTAGCGACGTAGCATCAAATCTAATAAACGTCCAAGCTGTCTGAGAACCTAAAATAAATTATTAATATTATCTGAGTGATACACAATAAAAGGTGAATTTATAATACTATGTGATCTGTGTGACTACAAAGCAGGGATTATACCTAAAGATGTGTGATCTGTGTGAATATTCAGCAAAAGCTGTGTGATCTGTGTGACTATCCATCAAAATCTGTGTGATCTGTGTGATTATAAACCAAAAGCTGTGTGATCTGTGTGACTATCTACCAAAAGCTGTGTGATCTTTGTGACTATCTACCAAAAGCTGTGTGATCTGTGTGACTAACAAGGAAGATCTATCTACCCAAAAGCTGTGTGATCTTTGTGACTTACAGGAGTTATGTACTAACAGCTGTGCGATCTGAATGATTACATAATAATCTGTGTGTTATCGACCAAATTCTGTGCGAGCTATGTGAAAATAAATATTGATTCCATGTGATAATCTACCTCTAGAAGGCACACATGCTACTTATACCGCAGCAGTATTATGTATAAAGACATAATACTGCTGCGGCCTTTTCTTTTGCTTGACAGAACTGGGACATCACTGGAATAAATTTTGAGAACCGCGGGACGCGGACACATATGCAGGATGGCCGAGTGTTACCGAGCACTACTAGCGCCATTACTAGTCGGCCGCACAACCACACATCTTAGAAATTCTAATTAGTAAATAGTTATTATCTTCATTCAATTAGCTACCATAATAGTTGATTTATAATTAATTGACCATTAGTTGTCGAATTTAATAGAAGTACAATATTAGTTATGGTGAATTATTTTGTTGTTTGTTAATGGCAATATTGGTATTTGTTTCTTTTTGAGTTTGACAACTTGACAGTTGAACATTTCTCTCTGTCGATTTAGAAGTCAGCTGTTGCGGATCGTTGCAAAATCTAATCGGTAAAAATCACAAGAAATCAGGGTTGTTTTAAGCAGAAATTGGCTGTTAACGAAATTATAAACTAATTACAAGATTACTGTCGTGTGATTTTCGTCATCCTGACCCGTAAATAACAATAGATATATTGGTATGGATGGATATCTTATTTGTTCATCAAAAATAATCCTACAAAAAAAACAAGTGTAGTCTCGAAGCTGTAGGTGTACAGTAATAAATAGGTTACAATGGACAATGGATGGAAGGGCGTATAATTTCAAATACTAGATTTGTCCGGTTAACCCCCACCGTCCACCTCCTGAGACCACCTGGGTGAACCGTGGAAAGTTTTTCCACCGTCCACCTTGTTATCAAAACTCTTCAGATTAGCAATGCATAGAGATTGATTATAATTTAATGGTCCATTTTAAATGTTTTGTTGACATTTGTTGTTCAAAATTGAATATCCATAGATATTATAATGGCCATATGGCCAGCACCAAATTTCTGAGGTGTACCAATATAAAGTTAGGGGCGTTCAAATTTTATTTGAGAGGTGAGCCATTGTAAAAAAATCTTTCCAGGGTTCACCCAGGTGATTTCAGGAGGTGGCCGGTGGGTGAGAACTGGATTTGACCCACACAACACTCAAAGCAAGCTAAACATAACCGTTCAAAAACGAAAAAAAGTGCGTACATGCATTGACATAGGGTTCAGTAGAATGCGCGTAACTAAGTTATGTAATCCTAATGAAACAGGATACTATCTGTATATTTCATCCAGAACTTATATGTCCAGTTGTGGCAAGGCCTATCCACAGAAGTATTTATTTTCTAGTCCACGTCTCGCAGCCAGTAACAAACTCTTTAATCTAGCCGAGAACGCCGCTATGAAATTTAATATTAATAAACCCGCCAGGTGCAAGTCGCGCTTGCACACCGAACGTTCCCAAGTCCCAAGAATATATACAATTTTATAAAATTTTAGTTTTTACTTTTCTTATTGTCTATACTAGCTGTGCCCGCGGCTTTTACCGCGTCGACATTTATCTGGAATATAAGGATCCTATTTGATTTTGAAAACTACGCGAGTGATATTCATATTAAATATAAATAAAACGGCTAAAAACGCACGAAAAAGAAGATCGGAAATACTCCGACCAGTTTCGGACTATTTTGAAGTCCTTCATCTGGGAGTTTTATGCCGACAAGCCGCGAGGAGCGCTACGAACGTCAGCACGCAACTGAGGACGCGTGCGTGGCGCGGGCGGCCCAGTGGGCCTAAGGATCCTATATGTTACTCCAAAGCCAAAAAAAAATTTACCAAATTTCATAAAACTTCGTTCAGATGACAGTTTTTTATCGATTGCTCTGCTTCTACTTGTCGGATTTTAAGACCAAGTACAACAGTTTTTAAGTGTGAACTTAAGCTATCTCACTGTTAAACTTGCATTTAAATCAGTCGAGTAGTTTTTTGTGATGTGCAAACGCGAACACAGTCAAATTGACAAATAGACAACAGATTGAGACCATTTAAAAATCCATACCAATATATAAAAGTGAAACGTCTGTTTGTTTGTTTGTTTGGGGAGGATTCACGCGATAAAGGCTGGACGGATTTTGATGAAATTTGGAATAGAGATAGCTTATGCCCTGGAATAAAAGATATGATACTTTTTATCCCGGAAAATTGTAAGTTTTCACGGGAAATCTGGAAAAATATTGATTACTCGCTGTAAAAGACGGTTGCCATGGAAACAAAATAACTAGTATGTCAAAAAACACCAAGACCATTGGTGCTATACCTACTTTAGCATCGGTTTTTTATCCTAGAAGAACATAGGATGCTTTTATCCGCGATAAACAGTAGTCCGCGCGTACGAAGTCGCGGGCGGGAAAGCTAGTTATAAATATAGATATTTAGTGTGAGTTATCCCAGGCAGTATGTCCCAGCAAGGGCATAAATAATGATGTTCTTATAATTTTAAGTTTTCCTTTTCAAAAAATATACACTATCCATAAATTTTCATTTGGAATTTTACTCAATACGAGCGGTAGCTGTGCTTATAAAAACAGTATTTGAGCCTATACAAACTAGTTGAGCAATTTAGTTGAGCAGTGGGGACGAAGCGAAATTGTGTTGTATTTATTTCGTATGGATTTATGTGTGGTAATAATTTTTAAGGTAAGTTAGTTATCGAAAAATATATAGATTTATGAATTTAAATAATTTGTATCACTCATAATTGAGGTCATTTGCCATTTTAGCATTCTACTCTTCCCTCTCTTTTTCCCGTTATTCGGGGCTGGCTCTCCCAATCATGCAGCGCCATCTATCTCGCTGGTAGGCATCATCTTCACTAAGGCATTATCATATTGGACATTCGTCAACCAGGTGGTTTGGGATCTTCCTCTCCCTTTTCTCTATGTAGCCATGAAAATGCATTTTTTCACGACGTCGTGTTACGTGACCATACCATGTTTTTCATTTATAGGGGTGACTTAAAAACTACCTCTTATTAATTCATTACCCACTTTGTGGGTGACACTCCCTCCATCGTAGCATGTGCACTTCTGTTATATGTATGAAGCTTCTGTTCGTGAGTCTTTTTTGACGTGCAGACTTCGCTGCCATACAATAGTGCTGGTCTGACAGCCATTTTATATATTTTATCTGCACTCTTATCGTATAATCCGGATTATGAACTCAAAAATGTTGGCATAATGACATACATTACGCACGGCACGTTTCTATAAAGAAAAAATATTACATTATAACACTGTTTTTTTGAACTAAACAATGTTATAATATATATTTTTTTCCTTAAAAGGACCGGGTTGGCTCAGCACTAAGAGGGTTTTCGCCATTTATTATCTATGGTGGCGCATATTAGACCGTATGCGCGCGAATTCGCTGTGTACTGGATTTTGGCGCCTTAATTTACTTTACATTAGCAGTTAATAACCAATTTAATGTGTGTTTTAGTTGTTGATCAAATGTTTTATCCTGATTAAAAATGTGACAAAGATGTGTTAAATATGTGAAAACAGTGTTCGTGAGGAGAATTTGACTCCACCTGATATCACGGTACAGCAAGGAACATGACGAACGAGCTTTTACAAGCAAAGTCAAGAAAATATTACGACATTATTTGTTTCATTAAAAGTAAGTTCCTATTGCATGAGTGTAGATAAAGTAGTGTATGAAACGGCACATAACTAGGTATCAAAACTCTCGAGTAAAAAAAATATAAAAAATCTAAAATTAATTATCTATTAAAAATCTCGCCTACGCCTCTTAAATTTAAACTCTTTTCGTGTTTTAATTCTTTTATTTCATTATGCAACCGTTTCATAAACTACTATTACCTTTTTAGTACGGAACCCTGATATTAATTCGCAAGTTTGGCCTACATAACGGCAGTTTGATGCAGCTTGTGTCGTCGCGTTTAATTTCAAGTTTAAATTACTACGGCAAATGTTTTGTACATTTTGGTGAAACACTGTATAAAAATTATGCAATAGGTATTGAGGTAGGTAAGACTTAAAAAAATAAAGACGAATCTCAATTAATGACAGAGAATTCTCAAACTTGTTTGATCAACAACCAAACCAATTGGTTATTTCATGAACCAATCTTTCAATTTGCTGAACTATGTAGAATAGGATAAAAATAGTTTATTGCCAAAAGTTACACAATAAACAGTATATAAAATGTATTTTTTTTTAATACTCTCTAAAAACATATTTATTTTAAGGAAAACATTAGTGGCAAAAGAGAATTCAAATATAAACGCGAGCATGGTCGAAAAGCATATTGTTTCATCCAGCGCGATTATTGAAAAAGAGACAAAGTGAAAAGAGAAAGATAGCGTCTGCACGCTCGGTTGGCATTCGGAAACTTCCGTATTATAACAATAATAACAACAATGACCGAAAAATAGTGTGCGAAAATTTCATAAAACTTGTTCCAGGAAATACGCGTTTTTGAGTAATCCTTATAAGTTTGTGAAATAAATGTTTTTCATTTAGAATTTCCATTACATGTGCAAGGTTTCTACGAAGATGTTTTCTTTACTTTTACTATTTATGAATACATTATGAACGGCCAAAGTTCAGGAAAAACTTTCATGCGAAAAAGCAGTTTTTTTGGAGGCTTATATTGAATTTGTGTCTCCATATTTATATTTTTTGCTTTAGAAGAAACCTAGTCACAGTGTACAAGATACTTTAGTTCAAGAATTTCAAAGAAAGATGGATTACAACGCCATAATCACGTACGAGCGTTTGTTTGAAACGTATGGCGGGTTAGCTGGTCTTAAGATATCTTCTTGGAATTGTCGTGTAACGTAAAATACTATTCTCTGAGCCACGGTCGAACGCAACAAGGCACGTTAAGCGAACGTTTTAGTCTATCTATATTATTATGATCTATGGAACTCCGTCATAATGTATTTTTAAACATCACATGAAAGTGTCTGGGAAACACAGCGTAAACAAAAAATAAACTAACATAAGTAACTTTAAGTTACCCTTAAAGATCATCCATCATATTAACGTAAACCCTAATAACATACTCACTTAACATTATTTAATATGATTTGCGAAAATAACTAAAAGTTGATAAATTTCCCTGGGGTCATCCGTGACCCCGGCATGCCCCAGGCTCGAACGTAGCATTTTTTATGAAGCCCTGAAAATTATTAGGTTGATAGAAGGCGTTTATTATTCACTTTGTTTTTTTTTATAGTTATAGGTTAAGTTTTATATGTTAAACAACTTCGTCGCTTATTGTTGTAATTCTGTTGTCCATTTGGTGTAGAACATTATATTATTACTCGCTTTGCCCGCGTGGTTATTTCATTCAAAAGTAGCCCGTACGTGTTACTCCAGGACCAAAAACCTCATTTCTTGAAAATTTGTTCATCTCTCAAATAGTATTTAGTCGATTGCTCGGCATCTAATCATCGGATAAAGATACTCAATTTTTAAGTCAATTCCAACTGAATACCCCATCGCAATCGGTCCAGTAGTTTTTATGAGATGCGTCAACAAACATACAGACACACAATGCGACAGTCAGAAAGAAAAAATGATATGTTCTTGTTCAGTAGTTTATTTTAAGTGCTCTACACTATATTTTATTATTATCTTTTTTGTGCTGACTTTTTCGTTGCTATTTATTATAAGTATAGATAGAAGATAAATAGATAGATATGTATTACTTCAAAATTAACTTAACTTTGGACCCCTCATCATCATCATCATCATCATCATCATGTCAGCTTTTAAAAGTCCACTGGTGAACATAGGCCTCCCCCAAAGAGCACCATGACGAGCGATCTTCTGCCACCCCCATCCACCGACTTCCTGCGATGGCTACAATGCCGTTGGTCCATCGTGTGGGGGGTCTCCCCATACTTCGCTTGCTTGTTCGTGGTCGCCATTCGAGAACCTTTATTCCCCAGCGGTTGTCGGTTCTGCGAATTATATGGCCTGCCCATTGCCATTTCAACTTGCAAACTCTGAGAACCTTCGTTCTTCTACGGATTTCCTCATTCCAGATTCTATCATGTAGTGAAACACCGAGCATAGATCTCTCCATTGCACGCTGCGCAACTCTGAGCTTGGGTATGACACCAATAGTTAGCGACCACGTCTCAGTGCCGTATGTCATCACTGGCAACACGCACTGATTATAAACTTTCATCTTGAGGCTCTACGGTATTTGCGACGAGAACATATGGCGTAATTTCCCGAACGCTGCCCATCCAAGCTTGATTCGTCGGTTGACCTCTTTGTCGAAGTTGGATCTACCCAGTTGGATCGTCTGACCTAAGTAGACATAGTCTATTATTTATTCTGTGACATAGTGATCAATAGATTCGATAATATCGTTCCCAAAATAAACCGGCATGGGTACGACATAGATAGGCATTTGACATGATGTTCGTCTTGCCCATGTTCATTTTAAGACCCACCTGTTGGGGAAAAATATTGAGGTCACTAAGCATTGTGCTCAGGTCTTCCAGAGTTTCTGCCATGCTGACTATATCATCAGCAAAATGAAGATGAGTGATGTATTCGTCATTGATGTTAACACCATATCCGTTCCAGTTCAGAAGCTTGACTACATCTTCCAGTGCAGAGGTGAACAGTTTCGGAGAAATAATATCTCCCTGTCTCACCCCTTCTGATCCTGCAGACGGACCGTCATGGTGGCCTTGCTGCACAAACACTTCAATACTTCAATGTACCGGTAATCAATCTGGCACCGCTGTAATGACTGTAGAACTGCCCAGGTCTCGACTGAATCAAAGGCTTTCTCGTAATCCACAAAGGCTAGACATAGTGGCCGATTATACTCTTCGGTCTTCTGTATAATCTACCGGAGCCTATGAATGTGGTCTACCGTGCTAAAGCCTTTCCGGAATCCAGCTTGTTCAGGAGGCTGAAAGTCGTCAAACCTAAGAGCGAGACGGTTTGTAACTACTCTCGAAAACAGCTTATAGACGTGGCTCAGCAGCGAAATGGGCCTATAATTCTTCAAGATGGTTTTATCACCTTTCTTAAAGATCAAAACCACTACGCTCCTGTGCCACGCCTCTGGCGTAGTACCCTCGAGGATGACGGACTTAAACAGCTTCTGAAGCACTTTAAGTACCGGTATTCTACCCGCTTTCAGTAGCTCTGTCGTTATTCCGTCCTCCTCTGGTGCCTTATTGCTCTTAAGCTGTTTGAGAGCCATTCTGATTTCGTATAGGCTGACGTCCGGGATATCTTCGGAATAATGTCGGGTCAAACGGGCTCTTGCATCGCTAGTCGTGCTAGGAGGACTATGCGATGAGGTGTATAATTGTCCATAGAACTTCTCGAGCTCACTCAAACTCTCTGGCTTCGACGAAACGATGCTGCCACTGTCAGTTTTCAGCTTCATCAATAGGCTTTGCCCAATAGACAGATCTCTAGCGAACATTTTGGAGCCATTGTTCCGCTCTATTACGTTCTTAATACAAGTAGTATTATAGGAACGCAAATCGTGTCGCATTGACTTGGAGATCTGTTTAATAATCAAGCTGTAACTCGACATATTCACTGAAAACTGCAGCCTCATCTCGCCTCCTTCTGCCATAAGTTTGAGTGTATGCTCAGAGAGTTTCTGTGTTTTATTTTTGCGGGGTGTTCTTAAAGAACTCCAACTCGACCGCGTGAACAATTTCGTCCACTACGTGTAAATTGTTTAGTTCGTCCACTGTATCGCATTCGGTAAGGATTTGGAAGCCATTTTGGAGCTCCAACTGAAAGCTCTCGGGGTTTCGGATTTGGGCAGGACTTGGGCGAAGAGTAGATGTCATCAAACGCGACCTCTCCAGCTTAAAGTTGATATTCACTGCCGGTCTTAACCCTGTTGATCACAGAGACATCATTGAATATATGCTTATTGGTCGTCAAAATGAAATCTATCTCGTGCTTATCACCGCCAGGGCGTAGCCACGTCCATTTCCTGGACGGGTGCTTCTTAAAAAAGGAGTTCATCATAAAGAGTCCCTCCTTCTCCATGAGGTTGACCAATCACTAACCCCATTGGTTCCACTGTCCAAATCAAAACTGCCCCAGTCTCAGTTCATAGCCATTCCTCATGCCCAGCCGTGCGTTGAAGTTCGGGGCATGTATGGCATTAGAAATGTCGTCATACATAGCCTCCACTTCATCGTCCGGGTATTTCGAGTATGACCTTTAACGATTACCATTCGGTAATTCTGAGTATAAGGTATGCCACCCTGCAAGAAACGCTTTCGATGTTCACACTGTTATGGACGAGGGACTTTTGGACGAGAAACCCGATACCGTGTTGGGACTGCTGGTCACCCTCCCGGTAATAGAGTAAGTTGCTGGGTCATCGTATCCTTTTCCTCTCTTCTGACTTCTGATAACCCTATAATACCCCAGCGCAACTTACTTAGCACTTCTTCCAGCTCTATCAACTTCTCATCGCTCCTCAAGGTGCGTGCTGTTATCCGGGATCATGGATTTAATGTTTTAAAAAAGAAAAGTTTGAATCACTAGGAAGAAATTGTATTATTTCAAATAAAATATAAATTAAATTGGGTTTAGAAAAGGACGAGTACTTCGTGAAAAGGTTTTAGATCGACTGACTGTGATGAATGATGAACTGATGACCTACTATTGCAAATATGCTAATGAAGCACCTTTCATCTGTTATTGCATACAAAAGTAAGGGTATAACAACCCCCACGTTAAAAGGAAACTTACGGAAAAGTAAGTTTTCGTTAGATTTATTATCGAATGGGTATACGTGATTGAGCCTGGACTGGTTCCATTTCTATTTCATGATCAGGATTTTCACTGTCGTTAATTATTACTTTGTTAGATTTCTTGAATAATTTTCTGAAATACTGGTCCTCTTTACAAACATATATTAATATTAATACATATGATACAGCATGATACACTTAAAATAGGAAAACTGATATGGTTATTCCAGTTATTTGGAGGTTCTACTGAATCTAAATCCTTAAGAATCTGGTCTGAAGTTGACTTTAATGTTTTCAAATTATCTAAGTTAATATTTTGTATATTGGAAATTGGCAAACTTAGTTTTCTAATTTGACTTAAGCTACAGCAGCTATCATTAAGAATATTAAAATTAGAGGATATGGCAGGTACACTTACACTAGTAGAAATCTTCCTTACAAATCTAGAGTTCTTATGGTAAGCTATACATTCTAATGGAATGTTAAGTACACCTGTACCGGATATAACAAGTTCGGTAATATAATTATTTTTACATTCAATAGAGAGTTAAGCTGGTTTTGATTGTACAAATATCCATTTCTCATTATATAATTTATGCCAAATATCCATATAATGAATGATTTTGTATTGTCAATTTTCAGTTAGTGTTGTTACAGCTTTTGTAATAATTTCTATTTCACAAGATGGATTCCAGTAACGGTATAAACATTAGTCATCTCACAGAGGTAAGTTTTTGTAGTAATAATATACTTGCAAGAATTTAGATTTTGAAGAAATGTAAATGTCGATTTATCTTTGCTTAGGGCTACATATTCCTCAGAGGGTAGAATCATCACAAATGAATTAGCAGTATCAGAAATGTGTGGAGTTGGCAACGGTATGTTTTTATATAAGTTATATCCTAGAGCACTTACTAAAGGTATCTTAATTACAAAAACTAACTTATTATCAAGATAGTAGCATATCAAGTCAGCGACGTTTAGTAACATATGAATATTATTTAATTCTATTAATAGAATTTAAATGCATTTGGAAATCATCAGTTTGCACTACTTTAGATATGTTACTTACAATTGTGGATATTCTGTCAATAGCATAGTTCAATTTAGCTTGGTTAGTGTTGATTTCGTGTAAAGTCTGATTTATATTTGATATAGCCATTTGGGACACAACAATACTTTTCTTTATTGCATTTGTTATGATTGTGTCGTTGTTGTACAGAGTTTCGATTGCCTCATTATAATATCTAGCATCGTCTTCATCCATTGTGCCGAATATGTGTTTAAATACAACTCCTACGCCAGCAAACCATGCTGCTCGTTTGGATATTCTATCAGATGTTATGTGTGATATGGAATCAAAATTGCGTAAAATGTCTTTGTATAATTAATCTAACGGTTCTAGCATATTTTGACATTTAGTGTAATCTACTTCTCTATTTTCTCGACATTGAAACCGAATAGCGCTAAATACGTCATGAATGTTTTCAATATAGCTTTTATATGGGGAGACATCCATGGGAATAACGATATGAAATTGGTCATTAATTGTTTTAAAGTGCCAATGGGGTCGAAGAGTATACCAGGACTCTTAGTGATTGGTTCCACAAACTTGTTGTCATCAGTTGCCAGGGTGGTGCTACAATGAGTGGCGATGATTCTGTAAATTGTAATAACCACGCTAGTTTGACTTGTATAATTATTTTTATAGGAATTAGTAACTAAGTTTTAATTAATAAAATTAGATTGTAAAAAAATTATAATAATGATGTATATACTTATGTCTAGTTATATCTATTTTAATCATTTTGACTTGCAGGTTTTACCTCATCAAAATGATGGGTGACCTGACGTCGATTAATAAGAAGAGTCAAGATATTGTTAGTGTTTACTTTTACAATTTTAAAGGGGCCTTTCCACAGAAGGGAAAGAGCCTTTCGAAGTCTGAGATGTTGTTTTAAGTATGCATAGTCACCAACTTTATATTGTACTGGGCGGATATGCTTATCATAGTAGGTTTTTGATTTTTCTTTCGAAGCTTGAATAAAATATTATAATAAACGTAATGCTTTTTCCCTAGATATTTTGAGACGGTGGTGAAGCATTTTGATGTAATCAGGGTACGTGATATCAACGCGCAGCTCAAAGACTGAGTCAGGAATTAAAGGTTTGTGTCCGAAAACAAGTTCATATGGGGTAAAACGCGTTGTAGTGTGGACGGTGCTGTTATAAGTTAAAATAGCGGTATACACGAACTTATGCCAATTGGATTGGTTCTCATCTACGTAGGATTTCAAATATTCCTTTAAAGTGGAGTGGCTTCTCTCAAGTGCTCCTTGGGTCTGAGGGTGGTATGGTGAGGACCAGATCTGCTTTAATTTTAAAAAGTCACAAGTTTTTTAAATAGGTCAGCGATAAAATTGGTACCTTGATCTGTAAGTATTGATTTTGATATACCAAAGAGTGTTACAAAATGGACTAGACATTCACAAGATTCTTCCGCTGTAGCATTTGAGATGGATAGGCGAGAGAAAATTTCGTGAGGTCGTCTTGAAGGGTGAGTATGTATTTCAAATTATGAAGTCCAGCTTCAGGTAAGGGGCCAACGATATCGAGACTGATTCTTTCAAATGGACGAGTGGAAGTGGTCTTGATCTGCATAGAAGCTTTGTTGATTTTACGGAGAGCTTTATTAGATTGACATAATTTACAATTTTTGATGTAGTCTTCTATTTCAGAACGCATATTTTTCCAGTAATAGCGCTCTTTCTATTAGAGCCTAGGTGTCCGGCAATAGGGATGTCGTGATTCTCCTTCAGGATCTTTGCTATTTCGGATGGGGTAGGATATATAATTGTATTGTGGTGAATGTTAACAGTTATATTAGTATTATTGAACAGATACATGAGCATGCCGTAGATTTTCATAAACGAATTTTGTTTAAATGGATATCTGAAATCAGATATTGCTATTTCATTGATGTTACCATTGAGTAAGATATCATCTTTAACTGATTTTAGCGTTTTGAAAATATCAGGATAAGAACAAGTATCGAAATAGTAAAGTTTCGTAAATAGGAAATAGTAAGTTTTACCCTTTATAATGTGTTTCTTAAAAGAGTGAAGTTCGCGTTCACCATCGTGGATCGAGTCATCGGATGCGGAAATAATGTCTTGAAGGGTTTGATTCGTCGTAGTCAATAGATATAGGGGCAAGTATAGTATTGGTTTTACTCTTCAGAAGGCTTTCGTTATGCTCTTTTATGTATGTTTTGTAGGTTTCATTTTTATTGGCAAAAGATTTTAGGAATTCGGAGTATTAAATATAAATAAAACGGCTAAAAACTCACGAAAAAGAAGATCGGAAATACTCCGACCAGTTTCAGACTATTTTGAAGTCCTTCATCTGGGAGTGTTATGCCGACAAGCCGTGACGAGCGCTACGAACGTCAGCACTCAACTGACGACGCGTGCGTGGCGCGGGCGGCCCAGTGGGCGGCGATTGCGGCGCTCGACTATGTTCGGCCTGCACAGTCACTTCGTTGTCTGTCGAGGAGTTATCACTGTCACTCACTTCGTTACATAGGATGTGAAATTTAGCATCATTATTTTTCGGGATTCTTTTGACGTAATCTATATTACTTTGTTAGTTAGATAGCAGGTCGTTTCCTATTATTCCGTCGTAAGGTAGTTCAAGGTCGGGGATGACATGAAAATTATGATTAGTTGTAACATCATTGGATAAAAAAGTGATAGGAATGTGTCCTAGTGTCATAATACAATTATCATTTGTTGAGTCTATACCTTTTATGTGAATTTTATGTTCAATGGTTTTAGGCATTTTATTCATTGCAGATTTTTTTACTAGGCTTATACTAGCGCCAGTGTCGACTAAGAAAGTCATAGGTTTTGAAGAAACTGAAGTTGGAACCTTGATATAAGGTAAGTATCGCTTTTTTGTATTTTTTGAAATTTCATATATATAATCAAGTTTATTTTTTGTTTAAGGACCAAAAACATCACTGATCATCATCAATCATCACTGTGGGTGAGATCTTCAGCTTTCGCATCGCATTCGCAAGATTTGGAAGGTTTATTTATTAGAAAACTGTCAGTTTGGGGCTGGTTACCCTGTCGGTGAGTTTCCGGTATTAGAATATTAGTATCGCGTTCACAGGATTTAGTGTGTTTAATTGGGAAACTGTCGGTTTGGGGCTGGTTACCCTGTCGGCTAGTTTCTGGAACTGGAACATCTGTATCGCGATCACAGGATTTAGTATGTTTAATTGGGAAACTGTCTGTTTGGGGCTGGTTACCCTATCGGTTAGTTTCCGAAACTAGGACATTAGTATTGCATTTACAGGATTTAGTATATTTAATTGAGAAACTGTCAGTTTGGGGCTGGTTACCCTGTCGGTTAGTTTCTGGAACTGGAACATCTGTATCGCGATCACATGATTTAGAATGTTTAATTGAGAAACTATCAGTTTGAGGCTGGCTACCCTGTCGGTTAGTTTCTTGAACTGGGACATTAGTATCAAGATCACAGGATTTGGTATTTTTAATTGGGAAACTGTCGGTTTGGAGCTGGTTACCCTGTCGGTTAGTTTCTGGAAATGGAACATTAGTAACGCATTTACAAGATCTGGATACGGTGAGATTCAGTGAATTAGTAGGAATCAGCGTTTTTGATTGGGTCGTATCGATTTTCCTTTCTAATTTTCCCGACCGGTATGGTCGGGAAAGCCTGTTCGTTTAAATTATCATGATAGTTGAACTCGAGATCTTCTGTGTCCGGTGAGTTGAAAGAGTTTATGGGTTGGATTCGCCTCTGGAAATTATTTGGAGGTTGGCGACTTATGTTTTGTTGGTTTTGGGTATAGTTAGGTCTTCTGTTGTTGTATTCCCGTTTTATGCAGTTTGCAATCGTGTGACCTATGTTTTTGCAATACTTGCAGGTGGGAGCATTGAAATTCGGTCTGGGTTGCACTTGGCCTTGAAACGGTGGCCTTGAGTATGGCATGGGATTATTATACTGCCTGCGTTGTTCAGGATGATTGATGTTAAATGTACTTGTAGACTGTCCTACATTTTTTATTTATTATACCTACAATTTTTTCTTCGGCTGTGGCGAGGTTTATGGCCTCGTTCAAAGTGTAAGGGTCCCTGCATCTGACAACTGTTGACAACTGCGGTTGGAGACCAATCGTGAACACGTTTAGAGCTAAGTCCTGCATAGCGGCTACACAGCCAATTAGTTCGTCCTTCTTTGTAGTGAGAATTGAAATATTTATTTCAGTTAGAAGTTTAGCCAGACAAGCCTCTACTCTCAGAGAGTAGTAGCTAACAGACTCGTTGCAACCCTGTTTGCATTCCTAAAGGTCTGACAGTAAATATGCATAATGTTTCGCGTCACCAAATTGAATTTTCAGGAACTCCTCGAGCTGGGACCATTCGGTGAAATCCTTAACGGCGCATGCCGTCTCGGCTTTACCTTCTAGACGGCTCAAAATGAACTTAAAGAGAATATCTGTTTGGGAGTCTGAAGCAAGGTTAATTGCATTGCGGCAATTATTCAGAAATGGAGTTAATTTTTCCCGAGAACCGTCAAATTTTCCAATAAATTGTAATAAAACTGATAAGTTGACGTCTGCCATCTGGTATTGAGAATTTTCGTCTTTTACGCCGTCAGTGTCGGACATGGATAAACAATCTTGGAAGCAAAAGCCCGTGGTATAAATATAAATCACACAATACAAGGTTATAACTCTATAAAATAAAGAAGCTTAAAAACGGTACAGAGACAGTGTGAGCCAGTCGCTTATCAGTTCTGAGAAATTCGCCTTGAATATAAGGCACTCCCCACACTATAGATATTTGTTCACCAAGTTAATTAGACGCTAAATGAAGATATGGGTTATGATTTTCGAAGAACAACATAGGGAGAGTATGTAAGTTTGTAGATATCACTTTCTTCCAGAATAGTAGGCAAAAGTCATAGGAATTAAAATAACTCACAGGATTAGCAGGAACATAGCGTATTTTGACCTTGCAGGATGCAGCGAGCTGAAGGTAAGTGTGGACTTTTGTTTTGAGATTTAGCAGCTGAGCCGTACCAGGCGCTCCAGGACTTTGGAATGCAGATAATGGGAGTTGACGACGAAAACAGGATTTCCAGGACTTCCAGAATTTCCAGGATACGGCGAAAAAAGTAAGTTGAAGTAGTTTTCTCCTTTTCTAGATTTAAGGGATGCAGCGGGAACTTCAGTGGAAGAAAATTCCAGTTCTTCAGGATTCGGTGATGGTAAGTGTGCGGCGACACTTATTTTCTCAGGAAACTGAGAAAATAAGTCAGTTCTCAGGTCTGATTTTTATATATTTTTTTGAACTAGAAGTTTGCACTGATTTAGTTAATTTTGCACTGTTTTTTTTTTTTTAGTCCGCGGATTTTGATATCCCTTTACGCTGCCACCATTTGTTATTCGGGATCATGTTTTAAAAAAGAAAAGTTTGAATCACTAAAAGAAATTGTATTTTTTCAAATAAAATATAAATTAAATTGGGTTTAGAAAAGGACGAGTACTTCGTGAAAAGGTTTTAGATCGACTGAAACTGACTGTGATGAATGATGAACTGATGACCTACTATTGCAAATATGCTAATGAAGCACCTTTCATCTGTTATTGGATACAAAAGTAAGGGTTAACAGTGCGTTATAAGTTGCCAGGTTCAGAGATCGTGAAGGTTCTTAGCTGGGTCTCTGCCGGGGATTCTTAGCACCCCCTGCTCCGCCGTTACCATGGCTGCTACCGGTGCCAGGAATAACGGAGCCACCGGGGACTGGGGGCTGTCTTTGTGTTGTGTCTGTCATATTGGGTGGGGAGGGGGGGGATTGCGGAATAAAAAAAAAGTATCCTCAATTTTAACCTATCAAATAAACTAGTAACAAGTTGCATCAAAATCCATCCAGTAATTTAAGCGCGATACGTGTTCTTTTAAATAACTTTTAACCCCTATCCTGCGGAAACCCTTTAAGTTCATCAGATTTAAAGTCAAATCCTAAGATATCCAACTTTGGAAACAATAGTTTTTACATGATGCACGAACAAACATGCAGACATAACAGAACAATGGTACTGGTGTCGTGCGTAATTGAGAAAGAGGGTAGACCATTTTGTCTGTCCTTAAAAACTATTCCACCCGCTGTTACTTCAGTTATCCGTGATCATGGCGCTTGCAACAGTGCCGAAATATCGGGAACTCATTACAAATAGTATCCATGGTTAGTATCCCGTTTCTAATGTTTATACTTGTAAACTTAACAGATTTCATATTTAAACAAATGATATATTCTTGTTCAGTAGCACATTAATTTCAAGTCAAGATTTTTGACTTATGACGTATGACGGGAGGTCGAATAGGCTGTATATAACATGAATGAATTTCGATTGAAATGTGTGCGCTCTACACGTATGAGATCAATTATCTTCTTTGTACAGACTTTTTGTTACTTACTGCTATTATAAGAACAATCTATACTTATAATAAAACTGTAACGGGTCCAATTCTGTACATTGAAGATATTAAAAAATATTTTTTGGACGTTACTCAAGATTCGTTACTGAAGCCAAAATTGTATTTTTTTTCTTTTTTGTCTGTCTGTCTGTCTGTATCTTGGCTAGGCATCACGCCGAAACTACTGAATGAATTTAAATCAAACTTGGCATGATTTGAGTTCATACTACGAGGTAGGACATAGGCTACTTTTCATCCCAAAAAATTAAAGGGTTCCTGCAGGATTGAGGTTGAAATTTATTTCAAAAAACACTTACCACTCTGAAACTACTGGACGGATTTTGATGCAACTTGGTGCAGTCATAGTTTATATGATGGGTTAAAATTGAGAATACTTTTTATCCCGAAAAAATAAAGAGTTCCTGCGGGATAATGTCCCAAATTCTGTAAATTAAAGATATTTTGTATTTTTTTTATGGGGCCGTTCTATATCTATACTTATAATAAAACTGTAACGTGTCCAATTCTGTACATTGAAGATATATAGAAATATTTTTTTGGACGTTACTCAAGATTCGTTATTGAAGCCAAAATTGTATTTTTTTTCTTTTTTGTCTGTCTGTCTGTCTGTCTGTATCTTGGCTAGGCATCACGTCGAAACTACTGAATGAATTTAAATGAAACTTGGTATGATTTGAGTTCATACTACGAGGTAGGACAAATGCTACTTTTCATCCCAAAAAATTAAAGGTTTCCCGCAGGATTGAGGTTGAAAGTTATTTCAAAAAACACTTACCACTCTGAAACTACTGGACGGATTTTGATGCAACTTGGCGCAGTCATAGTTTATATGATGGGTTAAAATTGAGAATACTTTTTATCCCGAAAAAATAAAGAGTTCCTGCGGGATAATGTCCCAAATTCTGTAAATTAAAGATATTTTGTATTTTTTTATGGGGGCCATTCTATATCTATACTTATAATAAAACTGTAACGTGTCCAATTCTGTACATTGAAGATATATAGAAATATTTTTTTGGACGTTACTCAAGATTCGTTATTGAAGCCAAAATTGTATTTTTTTTCTTTTTTGTCTGTCTGTCTGTCTGTCTGTATCTTGGCTAGGCATCACGTCGAAACTACTGAATGAATTTAAATGAAACTTGGTATGATTTGAGTTCATACTACGAGGTAGGACATAGGCTTTTCATCCCAAAAAAATAAAGGTTTCCCGCAGGATTGAGGTTGAAAGTTATTTCAAAAAATACTTACCACTCTGAAACTACTGGACGGATTTTGATGCTGTGACGAGGTCCAAACCTCTTTCATAATAATACTCTTTTGATATCTTAATTCTTTCATAATCCATTTCTTTTCATTTTGATAGTTCATTATTCATTCCAAATACAAATAACCTGTCACTCTTAAATTGTCATTGATTCGCTCAAGTCTGTGTTCTTGGACCTAACTTTAAAAAGAAACAGAATACACACGTTATATATACTAAACTAAATATATTTCATTTCAAAACCTAAGTTTGCTGAATATAGCTGAAGGAAACGTGTACGTATGAAGACTAGCAGCTACGAAGCCTCCGCTGCCCGTTGAAAAATGAAGGCTCGCACTACTAAGTACAATTAAATTATTGTGAGCAAGGAGTCCCTTTGAGCTGGTAGACACCCTCGGGGGAGGCTCCGGCCACAATTGGCGCCCTCAACGTCCCCGTACCCAGCCTGCTCTACCTGCCTACAAATCCTCCTGATCCTGAATCCTTCCTGATTTCTCCGTGTTTTTTTTTTAATCAGTGTTCAATTTTTAAGTCGCACCACAAAATTCTAAAAGGCACTAGGCCATCTTGATTTAAATTTGGATTGGATTATTTGGCAAACCAGAACAGTTTTTTTATACTCAAGTGTATTTTATATTTGCATTCCAGTCATTCATGTAAGTAAGACATTTTCATTAATACGTACTTTATTCCGAATTTCAATATCAGCCTACCTAGTTCCAAGTCACTCTAAACTTTGACATTAATATTATAATTTTTTACATTAACGCATTTTTTTTTAAAGCGTTACTAACGCTCTAAACGCACTAAACGCACGTTACCTACAAAGTAAACACTTAGTTTTATTTGCTGGTCTCATATTAAATAAAAATGGACCCTGCGCATCTAAATAAACCAGAATTGATCTATGAATTAAAATGTAGAAATGCTGAAGTTCATACAACAGATACTGCAGAAAATTTACGTTCAAGGTTATCGACCTTACTTGACAGCTCGAATACACAAGATTTTCAAAGTCCGTATACATTTCAACAGGATATAGCCGAAATTCAAAAATGTCTAACTATTATTTCTGCACGTTTAATAGCTTACCCGGTACGAAAGGAGAAGAATGCGTCCTATATTCTGCACATTTAAAATAGATTAAATAACATGGATATTACCACCGAACTTACGACAGTACAACTAGAAACATTTAAAAATGTTTCAGAGAATTTCTTCGATTTACAAAAACGTTTCGAAACATTAGAAAATCCTAGCTGCTCTTCTACAGACAATTCTTCTACACACGATCATTTTCCAGAACAACAAACTCAATTACCATATTTTGACCTACTGACACAAAAGCTACAAAATATTTCGATCAACAGATCAAGTCACGAAATTAAACGGTTTATTTACAAGGGGGATAGTTGTCCAAGAGATTTTCTTGAAAAAGTAGAGGAATTCGCAGTTGCTCGAAATATTTCACATACTGAACTATACAATCATATATACGATATTCTGAAAGGAACTCCTTTAGATTGGTTTCGAGCTCACAAACAAACAATCCCGGATTGGGAATCTTTTAAAATTACATTACTAAATGAATTTGAAATTACAGACTACGACTATAAACTGCGTAAAATCATAGATGCTCGCAAACAAAAAATAAATGAGCGTGTGATTTGTTATTTTACCGAATTAGAATCATTATTTGCAAAATTACGTGAGCCTATTTCAGAAAAAGCCAAGATTGATATTCTTAGGCGTAACTTGCGACCCGAATTCGGTCAAAGGTTATCACCAGACGATCTCGACTCGGTCGCAACATTATTAAAATCGTGCAAATGGTACGAAAATTGCATTGAAATTTCCAACTCTGATACTCCTTCTACATTACAAGACTTAGCGAAGCCTTCGACTTCTAATACCCAACACAAAGTCAATGCTACACCTAACATACCACATTATCCGTACAATACCTTGCAACAACCACTTGTTCAAACACACCCTTATCCTCAACCTTACCCTGTACATTCAATTGCTGCAGATTCTAAGAAACCTGCACTATCTATATTTTGCCCTCGCTGTCGAAACGACAGTCATGCCTTATGTCAATGTCCCTACAGACATAAAGTTTGTTTTCGTTGCGGTAAAAAATACGTAATTTTTACCAATTGCCCTGTATGTACAAAAAATTCAAAAAACTAATTAGAGAGGAACTAGAAACACAAAATTGTAATACTAACAATAACTTTGATCAAAATGATTGGAACAATTGGCTTAAAACTATTTCAATATTTTTCAAAACATACGTTTCTACGCTCCTCTTTGATAATACATCGGACACTGAACGTCCATACCTTAGAGTAAATGTTGGGAATTTAACCCTTAACGGTTTGCTGGATAGTGGCAGTGCCATTACAATTTTAGGTAATAACTCACATAAATTATTACTTGAACATGGTTTGGAACTACAACGTGACCAAATTATCAAAGGTTCTGTTGCTAATGGTCAAACAATCAATTCAATTGGTGCTATTAAGCTTCCAACCTTATTTAAAAATAAGTTTGCTATAATTACTGCCCATGTAATACCCGCTGTTACTCAACCTTTCATATTAGGTATCGACTTCTGGAAAACTTTTAAGCTGGCTCCAGACATACTTAATACGGTCAGTATGCTCAAGAGTTCAGATACTCCCATGTTTATCATCAATAATAATGATACTTACTTACAGTCTTATGACAGACTTACAGATACACAATTGATTCTTACCGACCGACGTACTTCCTTTAGGAAGAACAAACCTTATGGAACACTGTATTGATATAGGTGACCACCCACCTATTCGTCAACGTTGCTATCGATTATCCCCTGAAAAACAGAAAGCTCTTCGAGCAGAAGTTGATAAAATGCTAGAACTTGATGTTATAGAGCCTTGTGAAAGCCCATGGCTAAATCCTGTAATTATTACCCCTAAGAAAGATGGTACTTGGAGATTTTGCGTCGACAGTCGTAAGCTTAACGACATAACTAGAAAAGATGCTTATAAATTACCATTCATATCAGACATCATAGATAACCTTAAAGATTCTAAATATCTGAGTTCAATTGACATTGCTAAAGCTTTTTGGAAAGTGCCTTTACGTTTAGAAGACAGACCTAAGACTGCTTTTCACGTTCCAGGTCGTGGATTTTTTCAATTTAAGGTTATGCCTTTTGGTCTTACTAACGCACCAGCTACGCAACAAAGATTCATTGATAATCTTCTTTCTGATGAGTCTAATAACGACTCTCTTTTTTATTATTTGGATGATATAATAATAGCCACAAAAACGTACGAGGAACACGTACGTTTGCTTAACAAATTACACGCAAAACTTTCAAAAGCAGGTATAACAGTAAATTTTACAAAATGTGCATTTTTCCGAAATGAACTTAAATACCTAGGCTACGTAATTGATGATCAAGGTCTCCACACAGTCCCTGATAAAGTCAAAGCAATCTTAGAAATACCAGCACCCAGGTCTGCTCGCGAGGTGAAAAAGTTTCTCTGTACAGCTAGTTGGTATAGACGCTTTGTACCCAATCTTAGCACATTAGCTGCTCCCCTCACTAAACTTACGTCTACCAGTAAGAAAGCTCCCGCTTTCAAGTGGACTTCTGAAGCTGATAAAGCTTTTAATAAAATCAAACAAGCTTTAATATCAACTCCTATTCTAACTTGCCCTGGCTTTTCTAAACCCTTTGCTGTTCATTGCGACGCATCCGCTTTTGGACTTGGAGCAATGCTTATCCAAGACTTCGATGGAGTTGAAAAACCCATAGCTTACATGAGCAAATTACTTACAGGTCCCCAAAGAGACTATTCTATCACTGAACGTGAACTCTTATGCTTTATAACAGCATTAGAGTATTGGCGTTGCTACCTAGACAATGGCCAAAAGTTTACTATCTATACCGATCATTCTGCACTTCAATGGTTCTTACACTTAGATAATCTTACAGGTAGACTTGCCCGTTGGAGCATACGCTTATCAATGTTTAATTTTGACATTAAATATAAACGTGGCAAGGATCATTTGGTCCCAGATACATTGTCTCGTATTAAACCAATTAATGTGATTAATTATGATCCAATACAGACTTCTGATTCGTGGTACACTTCTGTATACTCCAAGTGTAGCACGAATCCCACATCAAGTCCTGATTATATGATACGACACAATAAACTCTACAGGTACACCCGTTCTAATACCCTCATAAACTCAGAATTAAGTTGGAAAGAAGTAATCCCATCTGAATTTCGTACAGCTATTATCGACGAAAACCATTCGTTACCAACAGCAGCTCATTTTGGCATTTTCAAAACATACCATCGTAAAGAAAAATACTTCTGGCCAGGAATGTACAAAGACATTGCCAGCCATATTTCTAAATGTGAAACATGCCTGGCTTATAAGCATCAGAATCAAATACCATTGGTCTGATGGGTAAACCTAAGAACTGTTCTCGTCCTTTCCAATGCATATCTATTGATATTGTTGGTCCACTTCCAATGACACGTAAACTTAATAGATTTATTTTTGTAGTCACATGTTGTTTTTCCAAATATTGTCTTATATTCCCCATGAAGCGAGCTACCTCTTCTGTAATCAAACATATACTTGAGAACTTAGTCTTTATGGTTTATAGTATTCCAGAGACCATAATCCTAGATAATGGCCCTCAACTAATTAGTCATGAACTCCAGAATTTATTTCAATTTTACAACATACCAAAAATTCATTACACCCCCCGTTACTGTCCGCAAGTCAATACTGTTGAACGTTACAACAAAACAATTATAACAGCAGTGGCTTCTTTTGTTGATAATGACCATCGTACTTGGGATTTATATTTAAATCAAATCCAATTTGCCATAAATTCAGCTGTTAATGAAACTACTAAATTCACACCAGCTTTCTTAGTATTTGGTCGCGAACTTGTAACATGTGGTTCCGTATATAATGCTTCGGATCTAAGTGAAGAATTGATTTTTGCTCCACGCGATGAGTACGCTGACAACATAGGTCAGTTAAGCCCTTTATTTGCTGAAGTTCAAAGCAGGTTTATTTCGCGCTCATGAAACTAACGCAAAATATTATAATAAATATCATCAACACCTTGAATTTAACCAAGGTGACATTATATGGAAACGTAATTATCCCATAAGTTCAGCAGGCAAGTATTTTTCAGCTAAATTAGCTCCTAAATTTGTAAAATGCATCATAGCAGCTAAAATTTCAACACTAATTTACGACCTCAGTGATTTATCTGGTAATCCCTTAGGCCGTTGGCATGTCAAAGACATTAAACCTATACCACGTACGTCTTAACCTTAACCATCACTTGTCTACTTACATACTTTATTATAATTATGTACTATGAAAGTTACGTTGCTTTCATATTCCTGTACCTTACCATATATTTAAATACCTACTTATGACCATTGTAGGTTCCCTACTTACAAATAACCTTGCATTTATGTGTAAATAATGTAATTTTAATATAATTTCCCTTTACGGAGTAATGTCCACATTTTTAGCCTATTTTTTTTATTCACTTCATTAACTTTTCGGATTCATTATGAATATTGACTTCAAGTCCCTACGTATTGCTATTCAGTGCTATTTTACTTACTACGTACTTTAATTATTTGGTACTTATGGTAGCTAATACCCTACTTATTAGCTATGTAATTTTTTATATTTTACAAACATAATGTTCAGTTTAAAGCGAAAACAAGTTCTATATATTATTATTTACTAGACCTACACACAAAACTACCAACACTGAAAAGAGCGGCAAATGTGATTACTCTATAAACCAAGCCTAGGTCACAAAACCTGTATTATTTTATAGTTAATATGCTATTACCTACCTACCTTACTTATATTATTTTAACGTTCTAACACAACGTTTACTATGTACATTCATGTACTACAGACACGTCGTACCCTAAGGTACGTTTAGCCATTTTGGCAAAATAATTGTAAATAAATATACACATACATATATGTACACATCATACACCATACATTCACCACACATACACATACACATACACATACATACACATACACATACACATACACATACACACATACACTCACATAATCACCCTAATCAGCGGTTAGTGACTGTATAAATAAGCCTACACTACACTGTATTGGTTCCACGAGTGACCTTATTGATATATAAGGTTCCTCTTTCTTATGAGTTTTATTTCCAAGGAATGGGAATAAGACTATGAATGATGATGAATGAATGTATGATTTATGAATATGAATGCATCTAGGAATCCAATCAATTGTATATTGACATTGTTAATAAACATTTTAACATAAAAATTAAAAAGACTCAGCATTTCCATTATTTTAATTAATTATTTTACTATTTTAAATTTATTACCCATATTATATATATTTTTATTATTAACTTCTACTATTTTTTTTTTCTTTTGTTCTTAGCATATTTTTTTTTCTTTTTTTTAAATAAACCTTACAAAAAAAAAAAAAAACTCCGGGGAGGCGGGGTATTATGACGAGGTCCAAACCTCTTTCATAATAATACTCTTATGATATCTTAATTCTTTCATAATCCATTTCTTTTCATTTTGATAGTTCATTATTCATTCCAAATACAAATAACCTGTCACTCTTAAATTGTCATTGATTCGCTCAAGTCTGTGTTCTTGGACCTAACTTTAAAAAGAAACAGAATACACACGTTATATATACTAAACTAAATATATTTCATTTCAAAACCTAAGTTTGCTGAATATAGCTGAAGGAAACGTGTACGTATGAAGACTAGCAGCTACGAAGCCTCCGCTGCCCGTTGAAAAATGAAGGCTCGCACTACTAAGTACAATTAAATTATTGTGAGCAAGGAGTCCCTTTGAGCTGGTAGACACCCTCGGGGGGGGGGCTCCGGCTGCCACAATGCAACTTGGCGCAGTCATAGTTTATATGATAGGTTAAAAATGAGAATACTTTTTATCCCGAAAAAATAAAGAGTTCCTGCGGGATAATGTCCCAAATTCTGTAAATTAAAGATATTTTGTATTTTTTATGGGGGCCGTTCTATATTCAATACTAAAGCCAAAACTGTATTTTTTTAATTTTTGTCTTTCTGTCTGTCTGTCCGTCTGTCTGTCTGTACCTTGGCAGCGCACCACGCCGAAAATACTTAATGAATTCAAATTAAATTTGGTATGATTTGAGTTCACACTTCGAGGTAGGACATTGGATACTTTTCATCCCGAAAAATTAAAGAGTTCCTGCAGGATAGGGGTGGAAAATTATTTAAAAGAACACTTAGCACGCTGAAACTATTGGACGGATGTTGATGCAACTTGGCACAGACATAGTTTATATGATAGGTGAAAATTATTGTTACATTTTGTCTCGAAAAAATAAAGGGTTCCTGTGGGATATGTGTCCAAATTCTGTACATTAAAGATATAGTTTTTTTTTTGGAAGTTACTCTGTCGCGAGGCAGTCCCCGGGTTTGGGTTGCTCCCACTATTCCAGGACACAAACCTCTTTGACACAGAATTACAGGAACTTCCTTCCGCTTGATACTAGCACACGGCGGGAGCAGACTCGGCAGGCCAGAGTCTGATATCAAGCAAGCCGCGCGAAGCCGTTCATCGAGTGCAACGCGATCGGGCGCTGCAACTCAATGATGTTCCTCAAACCAGAGCAGCAGACTTTCAGATTTTTTTTATATTAATGTTAGCGAAGGAAGGACGAAAGATATATTTTGCAAATGAAATCAATGAAAGCACTGAAGTGGAATATTTTTCTATTTTTACTGAAAATCAATGTCAATGACAGGATATTTGTATGTAGAATGGATAATGAAAATCAAAATGAAAAGAAATGGATTATGAAAAGAGTATTGTTATGAAAGAGGTTTGGACCTCGTCACAATACCCCGCCTCCCCGGAGAAAAAAAAAATTTTTGGATAGTAAAAAAAAAAAATTTTTTTTGTAATGTTTATTTAAAAAAAATATATATATGCTAAGAACAAAAGAAAAAAAAAATAAAAATTTTTAAGTAAAATAATTAATTAAAATAATGGAAATGCTAAAAAATGCTATCTTTTCAATTTTTATGTGAAAATGTTTATTAACAATGTCAATATACAATTGATTGGATTCCTAGATGCATTCATATTCATAAATCACACATTCATTCATCATCATTCATAGTCTTATTCCCATTCCTTGGAAATAAAACTCATAAGAAAGAGAAACCTTATATATCAATCAATAAGGTCACTCGTGGAACCAATACAGTATAGTGTAGGCTTATTTATACAGTCACTAGCCGCTGATCAGAATGATTATGTGAGTGTATGTGTGTATGTGTATGTGTGGTGAATGTGTGGTGTGTGATGTGTAAATGTATGTATGTGTATATTTATATACAATTAGTTTGCCAAAATGGCTAAACGTACCTTAAGGTATTACGTACCTGTAGCACGTGTATGTACATAATAAACGTTGTGTTAGAACGTTTAAATAATATGAGTAAGGTAAGTAGGTAATAGCATATTAACTATAGCTATACTGACTATAGCTATAGCTTAACTGACCTATGTTGTCAGCGTACTCATCGCGTGGAGCAAAAATCAATTCTTCACTTAGATCCAAAGCATTATATACAGAACCACATGTTACAAGTTCGCGACCAAATACTAAGAAAGCTGGTGTGAATTTAGTAGTTTCATTAACAGCTGAATTTATGGCAAATTGGATTTGATTTAAATATAAATCCCAAGTACGATGGTCATTATCAACAAAAGAAGCAACTGCTGTTATAATTGTTTTGTTGTAACGTTCAACAGTATTGACTTGCGGACAGTAACGGGGGGTGTAATGAATTTTTGGTATGTTGTAATATTGAAATAAATCCTGAAGTTCATGACTAATTAGTTGAGGGCCATTATCTAGGATTATGGTCTCTGGAATACCATAAACCATAAAAACTAAGTTCTCAAGTATATGTTTGATTACAGAAGAGGTAGCTCGCTTCATGGGGAATATAAGACAATATTTGGAAAAACAACATGTGACTACAAAAATAAATCTATTAAGTTTACGTGTCATTGGAAGTGGACCAACAATATCAATAGATATGCATTGGAAAGGACGAGAACAGTTCTTAGGTTTACCCATCAGACCAATGGTATTTTGATTCTGATGCTTATAAGCGAGGCATGTTTCACATTTAGAAATATGGCTGGCAATGTCTTTGTACATTCCTGGCCAGAAGTATTTTTCTTTAATACGATGGTATGTTTTGAAAGTGCCAAAATGAGCTGCTGTTGGTAACGAATGGTTTTCGTCGATAATAGCTGTACGAAATTCATATGGGATTACTTCTTTCCAACTTAATTCTGAGTTTATGAGGGTATTAGTACGGGTGTACCTGTAGAGTTTATTGTGTCGTATCATATAATCAGGAGTTGATGTGGGATTTGTGCTACACTTGGAGTATACAGAAGTGTACCACGAATCAGAAGTCTGTATTGGATCATAATTAATCACATTAATTGGTTTAATACGAGATAATGTATCTGGGACCAAATGTTCCTTGCCACGTTTATATTTAATGTCAAAATTAAACATTGATAAGCGTATGCTCCAACGGGCAAGTCTACCTGTAGGATTATCTAAGTGTAAGAACCATTGAAGTGCAGAATGATCGGTATAGATAGTAAACTTTTGGCCATTGTCTAGGTAGCAACGCCAATACTCTAATGCTGTTATAACGCTTAAGAGTTCACGTTCAGTGATAGAATAGTTTCTTTGGGGACCTGTAAGTAATTTGCTCATGTAAGCTATGGGTTTTTCAACTCCATCGAAGTCTTGGGTAAGCATTGCTCCAAGTCCAAAAGCGGATGCGTCGCAATGAACAGCAAAGGGTTTAGAAAAGTCAGGGCAAGTTAGAATAGGAGTTGATATTAAAGCTTGTTTGATTTTATTAAAAGCTTTATCAGCTTCAGAAGTCCACTTGAAAGCGGGAGCTTTCTTACTGGTAGACGTAAGTTTAGTGAGGGGAGCAGCTAATGTGCTAAGATTGGGTACAAAGCGTCTATACCAACTAGCTGTACCGAGAAACTTTTTCACCTCGCGAGCAGACCTGGGTGCTGGTATTTCTAAGATTGCTTTGACTTTATCAGGGTCTGTGTGGAGACCTTGATCATCAATTACGTAGCCTAGGTATTTAAGTTCATTGCGGAAAAATGCACATTTTGGAAAATTTACTGTTATACCTGCTTTTGAAAGTTTTGCGTGTAATTTATTAAGCAAACGTACGTGTTCCTCGTACGTTTTTGTGGCTATTATTATATCATCCAAATAATAAAAAAGAGAGTCGTTATTAGACTCATCAGAAAGAAGATTATCAATGAATCTTTGTTGCGTAGCTGGTGCGTTAGTAAGACCAAAAGGCATAACCTTAAATTGAAAAGATCCACGACCTGGAACGTGAAAAGCAGTCTTAGGTCTGTCTTCTAAACGTAAAGGCACTTCCCAAAAAGCTTTAGCAATGTCAATTGAACTCAGATATTTAGAATCTTTAAGGTTATCTATGATGTCTGATATGAATGGTAATTTATAAGCATCTTTTCTAGTTATGTCGTTAAGCTTACGACTGTCGACGCAAAATCTCCAAGTACCATCTTTCTTAGGGGTAATAATTACAGGATTTAGCCATGGGCTTTCACAAGGCTCTATAACATCAAGTTCTAGCATTTTATCAACTTCTGCTCGAAGAGCTTTCTGTTTTTCAGGGGATAATCGATAGCAACGTTGACGAATAGGTGGGTGGTCACCTGTATCAATACAGTGTTCAATAAGGTTTGTTCTTCCTAAAGGAAGTACGTCAGTAGAAATATTACGAAATTGTTCTACGACTGCATTAGCAAGAATCAATTGTGTATCTGTAAGTCTGTCATAAGACTGTAAGTAAGTATCATTATTATTGATGATAAACGTGGGAGTATCTGAACTCTTGAGCATACTGACCGTATTAAGTATGTCTGGAGCCAGCTTAAAAGTTTTCCAGAAGTCGATACCTAATATGAAAGGTTGAGTAACAGCAGGTATTACATGGGCAGTAATTATAGCAAACTTATTTTTAAATAAAGTTGGAAGCTTAATAGTACCAATTGAATTGATTGTTTGACCATTAGCAACAGAACCTTTGATAATTTGGTCACGTTGTAGTTCCAAACCATTTTCAAATAATAATTTATGTGAGTTATTACCTAAAATTGTAATGGCACTGCCACTATCCAGCAAACCGTTAAGGGTTAAATTCCCAACATTTACTCTAAGGTATGGACGTTCAGTGTCCGATGTATTATCAAAGAGGAGCGTAGAAACGTTGTATGTTTTGAAAAATATTGAAATAGTTTTAAGCCAATTGTTCCAATCATTTTGATCAAAGTTATTGTTAGTATTACAATTTTGTGTTTCTAGTTCCTCTCTAATTAGTTTTTTGAATTTTTTGTACATACAGGGCAATTGGTAAAAATTACGTCTTTTTTACCGCAACGAAAACAAACTTTATGTCTGTAGGGACATTGACATAAAGCATGACTGTCGTTTCGACAGCGAGGGCAAAATATAGGTAGTGCAGTTTTCTTAGAATCTGCAGCAATTGAATGTACAGGGTAAGGTTGAGGGTAAGGGTGTGTTTGCACAAGTGGTTGTTGTAAGGTATTGTACGGATAATGTGGTATGTTAGGTGTAGCAGTGACTTTGTGTTGGGTATTAGAAGTCGAAGGCTTCGCTAAGTCTTGTAATGTAGAAGGAGTATCAGAGTTGGAAATTTCAATGCAACTTTCGTACCATTTGCACGATTTTAATAATGTTGCGACCGAGTCGAGATCGTTTGGAGATAACCTTTGACCGAATTCGGGTCGCAAGTTACGCCTAAGAATATCAATCTTAGCTTTTTCTGAAATAGGCTCACGTAATTTTGCAAATAATGATTCTAATTCAGTAAAATAACAAATCACACGCTCATTTGTTTTTTGTTTGCGAGCATCTATGATTTTACGCAGTTTATAGTCGTAGTCTGTAATTTCAAATTCATTTAGTAATGTAATTTTAAAAGATTCCCAATCCGGGATTGTTTGTTTGTGAGCTCGAAACCAATCTAAAGGAGTTCCTTTCAGAATATCGTATATATGATTGTATAGTTCAGTATGTGAAATATTTCGAGCAACTGCGAATTCCTCTACTTTTTCAAGAAAATCTTTTGGGCAACTATCCCCCTTGTAAATAAACCGTTTAATTTCGTGACTTGATCTGTTGATCGAAATATTTTGTAGCTTTTGTGTCAGTAGGTCGAAATATGGTAATTGAGTTTGTTGTTCTGGAAAATGATCGTGTGTAGAAGAATTTTCTGTAGAAGAGCAGCTAGGATTTTCTAATGTTTCGAAACGTTTTTGTAAATCGAAGAAATTCTCTGAAACATTTTTAAATGTTTCTAGTTGTACTGTCGTAAGTTCGGTGGTAATATCCATGTTATTTAATCTATTTTTAATGTGCAGAATATAGGACGCATTCTTCTCCTTTCGTACCGGGTAAGCTAGTAAACGTGCAGAAATAATGGTTAGACATTTTTGAATTTCGGCTATATCCTGTTCAAATGTATACGGACTTTGAAAATCTTGTGTATTCGAGCTGTCAAGTAAGGTCGATAACCTTGAACGTAAATTTTCTGCAGTATCTGTTGTATGAACTTCAGCATTTCTACATTTTAATTCATAGATCAATTCTGGTTTATTTAGATGCGCAGGGTCCATTTTTATTTAATATGAGACCAGCAAATAAAACTAAGTGTTTACTTAGTAGGTAACGTGCGTTTAGTGTGTTTAGTGCGTTAGTAACGCTTTAAAAATATATAAAAAAATAGCGTTAATGTAACTACGCGTTTAAAGTTTAGAGTAATTCGGAACTAGGTAGGCCGATAGTGAAATTTGGAATAAAGTACGTATTAATGAAAATGTCTTACTTACATGAATGACTGGAATGCAAATATAAAATACACTTGAGTATAAAAAAACTGTTCTAGGTTTGCCAAATATTTCCAATCCAAATTTAAATCAAGATGGCCTAGTGCCTTTTAGAATTTTGTGGGGCGACTTAAAAATTGAACACTGAATAAAAAAAAACACGGAGAAGAAGACACGCAGGAATCAGGAACTTGTAGGCAGGTAGAGCAGGCTGGGTACGGACACGTTGAGGGCGCCAGTGTCGCGAGGCAGTCCCCGGGTTTGGGTTGCTCCCACTATTCCAGGACACAAACCTCTTTGACACAGAATTACAGGAACTTCCTTCCGCTTGATACTAGCACACGGCGGGAGCAGACTCGGCAGGCCAGAGTCTGATATCAAGCAAGCCGCGCGAAGCCGTTCATCGAGTGCAACGCGATCGGGCGCTGCAACTCAATGATGTTCCTCAAACCAGAGCAGCAGACTTTCAGATTTTTTTTATATTAATGTTAGCGAAGGAAGGACGAAAGATATATTTTGCAAATGAAATCAATGAAAGCACTGAAGTGGAATATTTTTCTATTTTTACTGAAAATCAATGTCAATGACAGGATATTTGTATGTAGAATGGATAATGAAAATCAAAATGAAAAGAAATGGATTATGAAAAGAGTATTGTTATGAAAGAGGTTTGGACCTCGTCACAACTCTATATTCGATTATGAAGCTTAAACTGTATGTTTTTTCATTTTTGTCTGTATGTCTGTCAGTCTGTATCTTAGCCGCGCATCACGCCGCCGGAACTACTGGATGAATTCAAAAGAAACTTTGTATGATTTGAGTTCGTACTACGAGGTAGGACATAGAATACTTTACATATCGAAAAATTTATGGGTTATTATTTAGGGGTTGAAACGTAATGAGTAATGGACGAGTTTTGATGCAACTTGACACCGTCTTAAGTTATATGATGGGTTAAAATTGAGGAGACGTTTTATCCCGAAAAAGTAAAGGGTTTCTGCGGGATATGGGTCCAAAGTTATGTTAATATTTAAGTAATAATAAATATTTTTTGCATGGTTCTCTATATTCGATACTGAAGCCAAACTGTTTTACTTTTTAATTTTGTCTGTCTGTTTGTCCGTATCTTCACCGCGCATCGCACCCAAACTACTAAATAAATTCAAATGAAAAAAATGCTTTTGGGTGCTTAAAAGAGGTATTGAACACATATTTTTTTGTTAATCGTTCTTTCTGTCTGTATTTATGTTTGTTTGTTCATGCATCACGTAAAAACTAGTGGACCGATTACATTGCGGTTTTCATTGTTAGATAGCATAAGGTTTGATTTAAATCTGGTGTAATTGGTATCTCAATCCGGTGAGTAAGAAGCCGAGCAATTGATACAGTATTATTGACGGCTGAAGAAATTTTGTTCAAAATGTTGGTAAATTGGTCCTGGAAAAGCACATTATGGTACTTTGAACCTAAAGAAAAGAAAACGCGTGCGAAGCCGCGGTACAGCTAGTTTAATACTAAAGCCAAAACTGTATTTTTTAAATTTTTGTCTTTCTGTCTGTCTGTCCGTCTGTCTGTCTGTACCTTGGCAGCGCACCACGCCGAAAATACTTAATGAATTCAAATGAAATTTGGTATGATTTGAGTTCACACTTCGAGGTAGGACATTGGATACTTTTCATCCCGAAAAATTAAAGAGTTCCTGGAGGATAGGGGTGGAAATTTATTTAAAAGAACACTTAGCACGCTGAAACTATTGGACGGATGTTGATGCAACTTGGCACATACATAGTTTATATGATAGGTGAAAATGATTAAATATATAAATATATTCGGGACATTTCCACACCAATTATCTAGCCCCAAACTAGGATACCCTGTACTATGGGCACTAGATAACGGATAAACATACATAGATAAGAATATTACATCCATGACTCGGAAACAAACATTTCTGCTCATCACACAAATGATTGCACCTTGCAGGATTCGAACCCGCGACCGTACGATTTCGTACCTAGGATCTCTAGCCACGAGACCAACCGTCAGTATTGTTACATTTTGTCCCGAAAAAATAAAGGGTTCCTGAGGGATATGTGTCCAAATTCTGTACATTAAAAATATAGTGTTTTTTTGGAAGTTACTCTATATTCGATTATGAAGCCTAAACTGTATGTTTTTTCATTTTTGTCTGTATGTCTGTCAGTCTGTATCTTAGCCGCGCATCACGCCGCCGGAACTACTGGATGAATTCAAAAGAAACTTTGTATGATTTGAGTTCGTACTACGAGGTAGGACATAGGATACTTTACATATCGAAAAATTTATGGGTTATTATTTAGGGGTTGAAACGTAATGAGTAATGGACGGGTTTTGATGCAACTTGACACCGTCTTAAGTTATATGATGGGTTAAAATTTAGGACACGTTTTATCCCGAATAAGTAAAGGGTTTCTGCGGTATATGGGTCCAAAGTTACGTTAATATTTAAGTAATAAAAAATATTTTTTGAATGGTTCTCTATATTCGATACTGAAGCCAAACTATTTTACTTTTTAATTTTGTCTGTCTGTTTGTCCGTATTTTGACCGCGCATTGCACCCAAACTACTATATGAATTCAAATGAAAAAAATGCTCTTGGGTGCTTAAAAAAGGTATTGAACAAATATTTTTTGTTAATCGTGTCTTTTTTTCTGTTTGTCTGTATGTTTGTTTGTTCACGCATCACGTAAAAACTACTGGACCAATTGCAATGCGGTTTTCATTGTTAGATAGCTCAGGGTTTGATTTAAATCTGGTGTAATTGGTATCTCAATCCGGTGAGTTAGAAGCCAATTGATAAAAGTATTTTTGACGGCTGAAGAAATTTTGTTCAAATGTTGGTATATTGGTCCTGGAATAGCACATTATGGTACTTTGAACCTAAAGAAAAGACCACGCGTGCGAAGCCGCGGGTACAGCTAGTTAAGTATAAAATCCCTCGCTCGTCACACAACTTAGCAATATATGTGTGCTACGCCTCGTAGACTTTAAAAGATGATGACATCTACGGCAACAATAGAGACGGTGCGAGCTCACAGCTAGCGTATCTTTGTAGATGCTCTGTAACGCTTCGTAGCGAAGTACAACGGAACATAATATCATAATTTCCATTAATTTCACTTTTGAAAACATAGTTCAAAATCTTCTTCTTCTTCTTTACCTTTCTTATACCAAGTGATTGGTATAGGCCTCCTTCAAACTTCTCAATTTCTCACGATTTTGGGCAGTGAGAGTCAATTTGGTGCCCGCCACTTTCTTGATATCTTCCTTCCACCTCATCTGTGGTCTTCCCACTGACCGTTTATGGCCATATGGTCGCCACTCCAGCAACAGTTTGCACTATTTGGGGCTGATTTGGGTGTCCTAAGGGATGTTGAAATGAGATAAGATATGATATCGGTTCACACGATTTATTGGGTTACATTTCTACATGTACATGATATAATTATTTCTAAGACCTAGTTAATCAACTTTAACCATTGCAAATGGTTGACTGCTGTATTAAAGAATCACCCCGACCTATTGACAGCAATTGAAGATATGTAGTAAACTTTCGAAGGCCGGTATATATATATAGCAAAGACACTCGGTCATAGCCCTCTTTTCTTTTATATATATACATACTTCTTTTGTCAGTTATATTACTCTTTTGGACCATACTACCATCTAAACTGGGCTGTCAATGAATCAGGCATGAAGTGTGTTATTATTAAGTTGTCACTGTCTCTCAGATAGACAGCAACGACATTGACATTTGCACACTTGACAAATGGTGCGTTCGTGTTGAAAAAGTAGCTACTTCGCTACACCACAGTACATATATGTACTGTGGCTACACACTCTGATTTTTGTTGCGGGGCTATGTGTCCTGCGAGAGTATTCAGGACACATAGCCACTATAGCCATATATTCGCCTTAGGCACTCATTATTTTTTCCGTCCCTCATTGTAAAACCCACCAGATTCCTTTCCATCGCTCTTTGGACCTCTTGCAACTTGTGAATTTCGTGGTTACCCAAGTTTCACTGGATGGATTTTGATGCATAGCAGCAGTATAAAATATGATGGGTTAAAATTGAGGATACCTTTTATCCCGAAAAAATAAAGGGTTCCTGCGGGATAGGGGTCCAAATTTATGTTAATTTTGAAGTAATAAATGATAAATTTTTGGATCATTACTCTCTATATTCGTCATAACTGGATTTTTTCATTTTTGCCTGTCTGTATCTTGACCACGCATCACGTCGAAACTACTGAATGATTTCATATGAAACTTGGTATGATTATGAGTTCATACTATGAGGTAGGACATTAAAGAAACGAGAAATTAAAGTGTTCCCGCAGAATAGGGGTTAAAAGTTATTTGAAAGAACACGTATCACGCTGTAACTACGAGATGGATTTTGATGCAACTTGGCACAGTCAGCTAACTATACTTATAATAAAGCAATAGGTACGAGAAAGGCTGTACAAAGAAGTCAAATTAAAAAAATGGTTTAGGATACCCTAAAATAAGCTACAGAACAATATTTTTGTTTTAATTCGTGTCTTTCTGTCTGTTTGTAAAAACTACTGGACCGACTTTCAATGTAGGATAGATTAGGTTTTGACTTAAAAACTGGTGAAATTGGTATCTCAATTTTAGAAGCCGAGCAGTTGACAAAAATATGTTGACGGCTGAAGAAATTTAGATCAAATGTTGGTATATTGGTATATTGGTATACAGTTGGTATATAGGTCCTGGAATAGCACATTATGGTACTTTTACTTTTGGTAGAAATGACCACGCGTGCGAAGCAGAGGGTACAGATAGTTATGAATATAATTATGAGGAAAGGATTTCAGATTATGTACTTTTTTATCTTGATCTTTGTCTGTCCTCTGTCCTGTATCGATTACAACATGTTGTTATACCTCTATCTATGTATAAATAAATATATCCTTAGTGCACCTCTAGAATACTAAAGGAACATATCTCAAAATTTCAAATCTCTAGGTCAACTGGTTTAGGATGTATGTGCGATGTCTGACATCAGGTCACGTCAGGTCAGGTATGTCACGATACTTTTTTACATGTATAGATTAGGTATATGAGGGCAAAGTAAGATTGTCTGGGGGTGATTCTCGGGCATGTGAGATTAGCTTTTATACGAGATGCCACATCTAGTTTGGTAAGGCACACAATTTTCGAAGTATAGAAGATATGACGTCATCTCGTATGAAAGCTAATCTCAAGCGCCCGATAATAACACCTCTTGTTAAAACAACGTTTGCTGCCTTGTCTAAGCTTCGCCCGGCCCGGTTTGGTGCCTACACCACAGTACACATATTAATTTATATCGTAAGGATAATATGTGTACTGTGGCGTCGAGACTTTATATAAAATACTAGCTTTCCCACCCGCGTCTTCGTCCGCGCGGACTACTGTTAATCGCGAAAAAAGCATGCTATGTTCTTCTAAGATATTAAAAACCAATGCAAAAGTAGGTACCTATAGCACCCATGCTCTTGAAGTCAGACTTGTTATTTCGTTTCCATGGCAACCATTCCTTACAGCGACTAATCAAGATTTTCCAGATTTCCCATGAAACCTTAAAAAAACCGGGATAAAAAGTACCCTATGTTTATTCTAGGGTATAAGCTATCTCCATTCCAAATTTCATCAAAAACCGTCAAGCCGTTATCGCGCGAAAGCTCCCCAAACAAACAAACAAACAGAAAACGTTTCACTTTCATATATTGGTATGGATATTTCTTGTCGTAAATAGATATAGCCCGTAGAATTAAAGTAATAAGGTATAAAAATCGTCTTCGCGAAAAAAAGTGTTATTATTCTTCTTATTCTATCTAATTATGTACCTTCTGAAAAGCTTGAAGGTTCGTATTGTCTTCTCAGGGTGTGTTGCAATGAAACGGTTTCCTGTACACATGTAAAGTGAAACGTTGTTTGTTTCTTTATTTATTAGCTTTCACGCGATAATGGCTGGACGGATTTTGATAAAATTGGGAATGGAGATACCTTATAACCTGGAATAAAACATAGGATACATTTTATCCAGGAAGTTTTTACGGAAAACTCGAAAATCTTGATTACTCGCTGTATATATGCTATACCTACTTGTGCATTAGTTTTTAATATCTTAGAAGAACTTAGCAAACCGTGTGGACATAAAATAACAAAATCCTAATTTTAGCGTAAGGACCTAAAAATTCGCGTGGTTCGCTTGATCAAACTACGCGATCGAACTTCGCAGCTGGAAAGGATGTGTTAAAAATATTGTTGAATGAAAATAGTTAACTAAAAATAAACTATTGAAACATTGTTGATAATATGTATAAGGAGTGTATGGACTAACAGTGGAGCTTGTCCACAAGTTAAAAGTAGCTCAGCAAGCTATGGAGAGAGCTATGCTCGGGGTTTCTCTGAAGGATAAAATCCGAAGCGAGGTTATCCGACAGCGAACCAAAGTCACCGACATAGCTGGAAGGATTAGCAAGGTGAAGTTGTTGGCCGTTAAAATTTGTCGAAAGGACGGACAACCGCTGGGGTAGACGTGTCCTCGAGTGTAGACCTCGCGTCTTGGAAAACTTAGTGTAGTGACGACCTGCGGAAGGCAGGCGGAGTAAAATCCCATCGAGCCCGTTTGGAAGTTACTCGATGGGAATCTAACCCATCCCTTCATGCTTTCGTCAATGATGCTCTGCAGATCGCTGGTCGCCTTCAATCGCAAGAAGTGATGAAGTAACATCGTGCCAGAAAGATAGTGGAAGGATACAAAAAACTGTTTGTTATTATAGCATTAACGTTCATAACGGCTTTGATTTCCAGAAACTTTACCTTCTGGAATACTATAGGAACCAAGATAATCCGAAAAAAATATTGAAGACCCACAAAGACTAAAAACGAACAGTCCTTATAATATTATGTATCTACTACCAAGCTTATATTAATGCTTACAGAATAAGATATCGGATTAGTTATTAAACAAGCACAAATTAAAAAATTATGTAACCCCCGACTTCCACCCCCCATTTTAGTTAAGAAGCAACTCGATCACATCAGATTTCAAACATAAAAAACGTTCCATCTATTTGAGAGCTACGATCGTCACCCCCATCCCCCCCCCCCCCCCCAATTAAAAATACGATTTTCAACCCCCTTTTCTCAACTCCTCCCCTCCCCCCATATAGCCCCCATATATTAGAACCATCTCGATCACATCAGTTTTCTAACATAAACAAAAACATCAAAATCGGTTCATCCGTTTGGCAGTTACGATTGTCGCGAGGCGGTCCCCGGGTTTGGGTTGCTCCCACTATTCCAGGACACAAACCTCAGTGACACAGAATTACAGGAACTTCCTTCCGCTTGATTCTTGCACACGGCGGGAGCAGACTCGGCAGGCCAGAGTCTGATATCGCCCAGCTCTTGCCTAAAAGAGTTCCGCGCGAAGCCGTTCATCGAGTGCAACGCGATCGAGCGCTGCAACTCAACGATGTTCCTCAAACCAGAGCAGCAGACTTTCAGATTTTTTATATTAGTGTTAGCGAAGGAAGGACGAAAGATATATATTGCCAATTAAATCAATGAAAACACTAAAGTGGAATGTTTTTCTATTTTGACCAAAAATCAATGTGTCAATGACAGGATATTTGTATTTAGAATGAATAATGAACTATCAAAATGAAAAGAAATGGATTATGAAAGAATTAAGAGATCCAAAAGAGTATTATTATGAAAGAGGTTTTGACCTCGTCACAATATCCTCACCCCTATTCTCTTCCCTCCCCCTCAATGATAGCTAAGTTTATCAAGATCGGTCTATTCGATTGGGAGCTACGATCCTTACAATTCCTCCCCCCACCCCACCTCCCCCTCCGCCCATTATTGCTAAGAACCATCTCGTTTACCTCAGCTTTCAAACGTAAAAAACCGCATCAAAATCGGTCCATTCGTTTTGGAGCTACGATGCCACAGACACAAATACACACACACACACACACACACACAACACACACACACACACACACAGACACACAAACACACACACACACACACACACAAACACACGCGCGCAGTGATACACACCAAAAACTTATAACACCCGTCTCTTTGTTCGGGGGTTAATAAAACATAGGTCACCTGTATGTGTTGTATGCTCATACTACATAGGTATTATATTCCAGTGATAATTGCTTCGCAACCAGTAATTAATCAACTGAGTGAGCCTATGTTTTATTTTTGAACTATAGTCGACAAAGTTATTAGTGCGGGCAACTTGAGATTTACAGCACACCTAAACGTGTAATATGTAGGTAACTATAGTAACACCTAACTGTGTCCACAGTATTATGGAGTTCACGTTCACTGTGATCTCCCATGATTGATAGATTTACTCTTAACTAATTCAAAAGGTACGATTCAACTTAAATTCATATGTTTTAAAAAAAATGGGCATGCCATAGGTACCGATGTTTAAACTTAATTTTCAACTTCAAACTTATGTAACTAAATTACAGCAACATTTAGTTTTAAGTATCTACTAAACATAAAATACAGAGCTATAACTTTATCAGATTTATTACTTCAAAGCAAAAACAGGAGGTTTTTTACATTGCTAAACGATAGCTCAATGTACATTGTTTAATTACTAGAAGTTTTGGATAAACACGTAGGTACTTAACGGCGTTTGTATGAAAAGGTCAGTTCCCGCTCCTCTTCAGAATTATCTGATTCCCAGACGCAAAGTTAATTTTGTCAGACATTAGTTTATCAGTAACGATATAACGGCTGTTATCTGTAACCGTATAACTTTTTGACCTCCCTAACCGGAGATCCGGCGATGCATCTATCGATGCTTCTTATCTAAAAATGTATGTTAATTATCGTTTAACCTTTTTGGACTAGTGTTGTAACTGGCCGCTGGTTTGCCCGCATGTTGTTTTATTACATGAGTATTTTGAGTATTTCTAAGCAACACTCAAAATATTCAAGGTAACATGATGTGACATAATCACGTGGTGCAATATGTTATACCTACCATCATTCCTATATCATAGAATATATAAAACAGTTTATGCTATCAAACGCCTGTTATGGAATCCCTAGGATATCAACATCTACATATATTTTTAATGTTTGTTTTATTTATCCTACGTACTTACTACTAATTTTACAAATTTTAATATGAAAGTTTTTGTGTTAGTAGGTACATGTGTGTCGCCACTCAGCTCCGTAACAGCTCAATGGATACGCAGAACTGTTTTTTGGAACTAATTACACGAAAACAGCAAAGCAAGGGAAAGGGTTCTCGGGAAGTGAGAAGGTTGCTAGACCAGCTCACTATCTGTAAAAGTACTGAGAGGGTGCGTCGACTCCTTAGAATTAAATGACCGACTGTGCAGGCTATTCGTCCCGGACAACTATGTGCGGCACAGACCCAACAGAAGACATAAATTATGTTCCTGGTAGTCACACTGTTGCCCGAGCCAAGTCCCCCCTGTGTCGGTCTCTGCGCAACCTCAATGCACTCCTTGACGCTAACCCTGATATCATTGACAACTAGAAATCAATTTTGTTCATTTTATAAAATATTTGTAAATATTTAATTTGACATTGTATTATGATTGATCGTCGAAGTCTACATCGGTCGTTTACATTGAAATCTTTGATATCTGCTCTATACCGAATTTTCAAATTTCAGACTTTCGTAAACAGACAGACTTCGATCCTGCGAATTGTTGGCCAGCCCTGCCTAGACAGATAATATCACGATACTCCGACGAGATATAAGAGACTGACTGACCTATGTTTTTGGAGCACACCACAACAAATAATTTATCATTAAACATTATCACACGACATGACTCTGATTACGGATCTTCTTTTAGAATCATTATCCTCATCAGCCGTTGGCCAAAGTGGACGTATATAAATAAAATTGTAATTAAAATAGTGGAGCAATGGTGCAACCAAAAATGTTTTTGAAGATTTTCCACTTGTCTGTGGCCGCGTTGAATTCGTACACAATATGGTACGATCAAATGTACGTAGACCTGCCATTCCCGTCGGAGGCCATTGCGGCGATGCCTTTGAAAGCGCGGCACATTTTCCTGACAGTTTGGTGTCTGGTAAGTCTATCAAATCGGCGGGTTATTTACCGTGACTTCTGGTGCAGAGGTTGCCTGGAAGAGAACGCTTTTGGCCATAGACTTCCCATTGTTTGTTGTCTTCCCATTGTATTTGAGTGAAAATCTTACTTTTGAAGTTGACCTTTTCTCTGGTTAGTGACCATGCATTACATAGACAGTTTTCATACGGATTTATTATAAAAGAAAATCAGAACCATTTCATTTCACTAGAGAAATCCTCGAGAAACACACAAAAAATAGAGCTTTTTTTTCATAGACTTTGCTTCGATGCGTGCCTTAAGGTTTTTATTACAATGGAATATATATTGTTTAAACTTGTGTTGGCAAATGTCATGACATCCTATAAAATAATAATAATTGACTTCCAGGATGACGAGGTTCTGTTTTCGTCTGTATTTGATTTGTGTCATCATCATTCATCATCATCAGCCCGTATTCGTCCACTGCTAGACGCCTCTCCTTGTGATGGCCATTGAACCTGATCTTCGGCTCTCCTCGTCCAGTCGCTGTCTTTCGCAAGTCGTCACTCCACCTGGCCAGCTGGCGTCCTACACTACGTTTGCCTAAACGCGGTCTCCACTTTAAAACTCGTTTGCACCAACGGTCTTCGAGTTATATGACCCATATGTATAGTCCGGTGACTACGAAAGAAAAAAAACTTCCATAGTCCGGTCAACTGTAATATGTTTTTTTCGTAGTTCCTTTGCCCGGACAACTGAACCATACTACGGGCAATGCCCATTGCCACTGAAGCTTGCTAATTCATTGAGCTATGTCGGTTAGCATGTTTTGTGTGTTCACTAGGTGTTCACTCCTAATTTAAGATTTTCGAACCAAATTGGTGTTTATTTTTTTTATTCGTAAGGGCTCGAATAAAAAAATGCTCCAGTGTTCCATATAAATTTCATCAAAATCGTTTCAGTAGTTGTTATTTTCTGTTAATCCATTTGATGTTGATTTTTTTCTTCTATTCTAAGAATTATTTTATGTAAAGTGTACAAAATATTTTTACTTAGATACGTTTCCTTCGTGTTCAAAGGAAAAGTTACTCCAATTCGGTGTTCTATCTATCGAGTGCACAAATTGTATGCATGTACAATAAGTTTAGTTTTAGAGTATTTTTCCTTTTTAGGGTTACATACGTCCGAATGAAAAAGGGAACCCTTATAGGATCAGTCGTTTCTGTCTGTCTGTCCGTCTGTCACATTTTTCCGAATCTATTGGGCCAATTAATTTGATATTTAGTACACATGAATTTCTGTGACTAAACACCGGACTTGATACGTAAATAAAAATGTTTTTTTTTATTTTTTCTTTCTTTACCGTTTGAAACGTCAAATTAATGGGCTTGTTGTTAGGTTTTTTTGTTGATAATTGTAACATAAATAGCCCTTTTTTTAAATGTACTGAATATATGTTCTTTACTTCTAGATTACAGGAAAATTGTGAGATAATGGAACCCTTTCCACGCGAATTCAACGCGCACTTGTTGGTATTTATTTTATTTTATTCGGGTGAGTGACGAGATGAGCAGGTTGTCTGCCTGACGGTAAGCGTAACGCCTGTCCATAACAATAGCAGAGCCAACCGAAACTTTGCAAAATCTTGCGCATCACTGCTCTACACTCGTCACCCTGAGACATTGGTTTGCAAATCTCATGGCCCAGTAATTTCACTGGAAACACTACCCTTTGAACCAAAACAGAAAGGTTTGCACACTACCGCTTGGCGGTTGAGTATTATTTCTCCAGTCGGTCGTACATAACCTACCTGTTTAGCCACGTCAGAGGTTCTTGGGCGGTCTGACAAACTCTGCACCAGTGTTCGGCATTATTCAACAATCGACATGCATGTGTTAGATTACTACTTATTGTAAATATAGAAATGTATAAAAATAATACTTGGTACATGTAAATGCTATGTATCCAGTTTTCAGAACGAAGTATTCAATAATTATGAATTACATAATTACAAAAAATATATATTATTTTTTATTATTTTTAATAATTCATAATAATACAGATTTTTCATAGTCATGGATGACATACAGCGTAAGTTTACACGTGGTACTTTACTTTTCTTAAAGTAGCCAATACATCGTTCTGAAAGCTGGATACATAACATTTACATGTACCAAGTATTATTTTTATACATTTCTATATTTACAATAAGTAGTAATCTAACACATGCATACACCAGAATCATCCAACTAATAAACTAGCTATTATAATCAGGGCTTCAAATATCTAAAAACCTATAACGCTATCGCACGAAATAGCTTTAAAGTTTGCCCAAAAAAATATCGATAGCCGCAGAATACACCTACCTAGGTACAATATTTCTCGCGAATATTCAAGAGATATACTGTCTGCTTTCCAGGTGCTGCAGATCTTATACTTCGCCGTATCATTCCTCAACGACATCTACGGGACCGACTGGCCAGCCCCTAAGAAACCGCCCACTATCAGAAAACTCAAGGACGTCATGTTCAGCTTAGCCTTCCCCGTAGCTCTCTACGTCTCCATGGTCTTCTGGGGAATATACGCTGTAAACAAAGACCTGATCTTCCCCCACGAAATAGAGAGTCGGATTCCACAATGGGTGAACCACGTCATGCACACATTGATAGTTCCTTTCGTCATCATTGAGTTACTCGCGACGAGTAGAAACTACCCTTCTAGACGGTTCGGTGTTAATATGATATTTACTTTTATTTCAATGTACACCTGTTGGGTTCTTGTCGTCTACTTCAAGACTGGTGTCTGGGTGTACCCATTCTTGAAGCTGCTGAACTGGACGATGAGGTTGGTCTTCTTCATCACAAGTACTTGTATCGGACTGGGTATTTACGTTGTTGGCGAACGGTTGAATTGTTTAGTCACGTCTAGTGCTAAGGTTTGTGCTAATGGAGTGAATGGTGATACGAAGAGGCATTAAATAAATTTAAAAAATGAAAGTTTTTTTTCGTATATGTATTCTGCTCAACAATTCATTAACACTAACTTCACAATAAAATGGCTCAAGGTCACTGTTAAATGTAGGTACTAATTTCTTGTTTTTTTTTTAGCTCTGACCGCGTCTTTGCTTGCGTAGTAATTTTTCTATATCAACGCTGTCTACACTAATATTGTAAAGAGAAAAGATTTGATTGTTTGTATGTTTGTATGTTTGTAATGGATAAACTCAAAAAATACTGAACCGATTCAAAAAAATCTTTCACCCACAGAAATCTACATTTTAGCGAGTATTTTTATTTCTCAAAAAATTGAGATCCGTACGAAAATTACAATAAAGTAACGCAAGTATCCACACCAATATATAAAAGTGAAACGTTGTCTGTTTGTTTATTTGTTTGGGGAGCTTTCACGTCAAAACGGCTGATCTGATCTTGATGAAACTTTGTAAATAGGTACTGTACAGTATAGAGACCAACATAAGATACTTTTTATGCTGGAAAATGTTAAGTTTCCACGGTAAAACTTGAAAATAGCTGTAAGGAACGGTTGCCGTGGAAAAGAAATAATACCAAGTCTGTCAAAGAGCGTTGGTGCTTTCCATTATTTTTTTATATCCTAGAAGAACATAGGACGCTTTTTTCGCGTTAAACTGTAGTCCACACGTACGAAGTCGCGGGCGAAAGCTAGATATATATATGTCTATGAACCCAAGGTATCAAACATTTGCTTATAAAAAGGAACGGGATGACATATTGCTGTGAAAACGAGAAATAACAAGTCTGTCAAAAAGCACCACACCATGAGCACAGTACAATATAGTCTTCTATATACGAGTATGTACTGTGCCATGAGCGTTGCTCATAGAAAGCGTAATTCAACCTACTTGGCCTTGCGTTACTGCTAAAGATTTTTAATTACGCGAATTAGAAGTAAGAAAAATGCCGCGGAGTCAGCGCTACCCGTGCGACGCCGGGGCGAGTCACTAGTCTGGGATATAAGGATCCTGTGTTATTCTACAGAATAAATATGATGTATATCTATACTTATAATAAAACTGTAACGGGTCCAATTCTGTACATTGAACATATTTTGAAATTTTTTTTTGGACCTTCTCTATATTCGATACTGAAGCCAAAACTGTACTTTTTTTCATTTTTGTCTGTCTGTCTGTATCTTGGCTAGGCATCACGCCGAAATTACTGAATGAATTTAAATGAAACTTGGTATGATTTGAGTTCATACTATGAGGTAGGACTAGGGCATGTAAACCGGATACCCGATTAACCGAAAAACCCGAATAACCGACTGAATTGAAACTCGGATTTTTAAGATTAAAAACCCGAGTTTTTCGGGTTTTTCGAGTTTTTTTATTCATGATGGTTTATGTAAAATACCACCACCAGAACATAAATAAATAATCAAACTTCTCAAAAACGTAAGTTTTTGTTTTTCTATTTCTACTCCATTGAGCGAATAAATTGGACAGGCTGACCACAATCTATAATACTTATTAGGTATTAGGGTGTAATATATTGTTACTTGTTAGGCTTTGGTCTAACGTTGAATGAGTGAGGCGCTTCGAGCTAGCGCTACGAGACTACGGGTGTCATTTGGTAACGGCGGATTTAATTGAACATTTTGTAGCCCTAGGTTAAAAACTTCTGTGTTCTATGAAAGGGGAAGAAACTTGTTTTTTAATCAGCATCATCATCATCATGTCGGCCTCTAGAAGTCTACTGCTGAACATAAGCCTCCCCCAAAGAGTGTCATGACGAGCACTCTTGTGCCACCTTCATCAACCAACTTCCTGCGATGGGTACAATGTCGTTGGTCCATCGTGTGGGGGGTCTCCCTACACTTCGCTTGCTTGTTCGTGGTCGCCATTCGAGAACCTTTATTCCCCAACGGTTGTCGGTCCCGCAAACTATATGGCCTGCCCATTGCCACTTCAACTTGCAAACTCTGGTCGGTAACCTTGGTTCTTCTACGGATTTCTTCATTTCGGATTCTGTCACGTAGTGAAACACCAAGCATAGCTCTCTTCATTGCACGCTGCGCAACTTTGAGCTTGTGTATGAGACCAATAGTTAGCTACCACGTCTCAGTGCTGTATGTCATCACTGGCAACACGCACTGATTATAAACTTTCGTCTTGAGGCTCTACGGTATCTGCGAGGAAAAGATATGGCGTAATTTCCCGAACGCTGCCCATCCAAGTTGGATTCGTCGGTTGACCTCTTTGTCGAAGTTGAATCTACCCAGTTGGATCAACTGACCTATGATGTTCGCCTTACCCATGTTCATTTTAAGACCCACCACCAATATTGAGGTCACTGAGCATTGTGCTTAGGTCTTCCAGGGTTTCTGCCATTATGACTATATCATCAGCAAATCGAAGGTGCATTCACCATTGATGTTAACTCCATATCCGTTCCAGTTCGGAAGCTTGAATATATCTTCCAGTGCAGAAGTGAACAGTTTCAGAGAAATAACTTCTCCCTGTCTCACCCCTTTTTGTAATTCGATAGAATTCGTGCTCTGATCTTGGAGACGGACAGTCATGGTGGCCTTGCTGTACAAACACATCAACACTTCGATGTATTGGTATTCAATCTGGCACCGCTGTAATGACTGTAATACTGCCCAGATCTTCTCAAAAGCTTTCTCGTAGTCCACAAACGCTACATAATGGCCAATTATACTCTTCGGTCTTCTGTATAATCTGCCGAAGCGTATGGATGTGGTCTACGGTGCTAAAGCCTTTCCGGAATCCAGCTTGTTTGGGAGGTTGAAAGTCGTGAAACCTACTAGCGAAACGGATTGCAACTACTTTCGAAAACAGCTTATAGACGTGGCTCAGCAGCAAAATGGGCCTATAATTCTTCAAGAGGGTGTTATTACCTTTCTTAAACAACAACACCACTACACTCCTGTGCCACGCTTCTGGCGTAGTACCCTCGAGGATGACGGAGTTAAACAGCCTCTGAAGGATTTGAAGTACTGATGTTCCACCCGCTTTCAGTAGCTCTGTCGTTATTCCATCCTCCCCTGGTGCCTTGTTGCTCTTAAGCTGTTTGAGAGCCATTCTGATCTTGTATAGGCTGACGCCCGGGATAACTTCGGTATAATGTCGGGTCAAATGGGCTTTTGCATCGCTAGCCGTGCTAGGTGGACTACGCGATGAGGTGTAGTATAGTGATCAACAGCTTCAATAATAGCGTTCCCAAAATAAACCAGCATGGGTGCGACATGGGCATTTGAACTGATGTTCAACTTACCCATGTTTATTTTACTCGTAAGACCCACCTGTTGGAAAACAATATTGAGGTCACTGAGCATTGTGCTTAGGTATTCCAGGGTTTCTGCCATGATAACTATATCATCAGCAAATCAAAAGGTGAGTGATGCATTCGCCATTGAAGTTAACGCTATATCTGTTCCAGTTCAGAAGCTTGAATATATCTTCCAGTATAGAGGTGAACAGTTTCGGAGAAATAATGTCTCCCTGTCTCACCCCTTTTTGCAATTCTATAGAATTCGTGTTCCTATTTTGGAGACGGACAGTTAGTTTTTTATTATTACTAGTACCAAATGTTGCTTAAATTATAAATACTCGTAGTACATAAACCAAATGGTACTTGATTGATCTCTTGGTAAAGCTAAAAAATAAGAACACGAAAGTAAATACATATTTTTATTAAATTTTAGCCTTTTCTTTACTTACACACACTAATAATAGTTCTTTCTAGGCCCAAATAAAGAAAAACTCGAAAAACCCGTAAAACTCGAAAAAAACGGTTTTTAAAATTGAAAACTCGAAAAACGCGGGTTTTATAAACTACCCGAGTTTTGCATGCCCTAGGTAGGACATAGGCTACTTTTCATCCCGAAAAATGAAAGGGTTCCCGCAGGATTGGGGTTGAAAGTTATTTCAAAAAACACTTACCACTCTGAAACTACTAGACGGATTTTGATGCAACTTGGCACAGTCACAGTTTATATGATGGATTAAAATTGAGGATACTTTTATCCCGAAAAAATAAATAGTTCCTGCGGGATAATGTCCTAAATTCTGTAAATTAAAGATATTTTGTAAATTTTTTTGGCGGCCGTTCTATATTCAATACCAAAGCCAAAACTGTATTTTTTTAATTTATGTCTTTCTGTCTGTCTGTCCGAATGTCTGTCTGCACCTTGGAAGTGCATCACGCCGAAAATAATCAATGAATTCAAATTAAATTTGGTATGATTTGAGTTCATACTTTGAGGTAGGATATAGGATACTTTTCATCCAGGAAAATTAAAGGGTTCCTGCAGGATAGGCGTTGAAAGTTATTTAAAAGAACACGTATCACGCTGAAACTACTTGACGGATTTTGTTGAAACTTGGCACAGTCATAGTTTATAAAAGGGTAAAAATGGAGAATACTTTTTATCACGAAAAATAAAGTGTTCCTTCGGGATAATGTTCAAAATTCTGTAAATTGAAGATATTATGAAAAATTTTTTGAGGACGTTCTATGTTCAATACTAAAGGCAACACTGTATTTTTTTATTTTTGTCTTTCTGTCTGTCTGTCCGTCTGACTGTCTGTACTTTGACTGCCAAAGTACACCACGCTGAAAATACTTAATGAGTTCAAATGAAATTTGGTATAATTTGAGTTCACACTTCGAGGATACTTTTCATCCTGAAAAAATTAAGTGTACAAGTACAAAAAGTACATAATCTGAAATCCTTTCCTCATAATTATATTCATAACTATCTGTACCCTCTGCCAAAAGTAAAAGTACCATAATGTGCTATTCCAGGACCTAATATACCAATATACCAACATTTGATCTAAATTTCTTCAGCCGTCAACACGTCATATTTTTGTCAACTGCTCGGCTTCTAAAATTGAGATACCAATTTCACCAGTTTTTAAGTCAAAACCTAATCTATCCTACATTGAAAGTCGGTCCAGTAGTTTTTACAAACAGACAGAAAGACACGAATTAAAACAAAAATATTGTTCTGTAGCTTATTTTAGGGTATCCTAAACCATTTTTTTAATTTGACTTCTTTGTACAGCCTTTCTCGTACCTATTGCTTTATTATAAGTATAGTTAGCTGACTGTGCCAAGTTGCATCAAAATCCATCTCGTAGTTACAGCGTGATACGTGTTCTTTCAAATAACTTTTAACCCCTATTCTGCGGGAACACTTAAATTTTTCGTTTCTTTAATGTCCTACCTCGTAGTATGAACTCAAATCATGCCAAGTTTCATTTGAATTCATTTGGTAGTTTCGGCGCGATGCGTGGCCAAGATACAGACAGAAAGACAGACAATAAAATAATAAAAATGTTATTATGTAAACAACCACTAAAAAGAATAAAATAATTACAATAGAGTCAGAACAGTATCGCTTTTCGAAATTACCAACGTAATAATAATGCATAAATACAACATAAGATAAGAAAGAGTTTTTTTAAGGCGGTACCAAGCCGAGCCATAATTATTAATATGGTTGAGCTTATTCAAAAATATAATATCTTAAACGGCTTGACGTGCTGTATAAAATAATAAGCTTTTAAAGTAATTATCTACAAAAACTTTATCATTTACTAGATCGCTGTATTCGTGTCAATCGGTTTGTGATCGTGTGAAAGTTAAAATCTGCTCGTGTGAGTCTCTTATTTTGTCTCTTCTGCGTTTCGTGTTTTGTATGAGGGTGCGTCATAGACAACTGTATATTACTTCGTACGTAGATAGGTATGTATTAATTTTGTAAAGATATTAGATTTAAATGATGCCTTGTTTTTTTTTCACCGCCTTCAAAAAACTCTTTCTTATCTTATGTTGTATTTATGCATTATTATTACGTTGGTAATTTCGAAAAAGTGATACTGTTCTGACTCAATTGTAATTATTTTATTCTTTTTATAGGTTGTTTAGAAAACAACATTTTAATTATGAAATCTTTTGTTTTTTTTTTAAATTTATATTTCATTTTTTGATTTTTAGTGGCATAAGCAAACATCGGAAAGAATATATGCCAAAGAAAATAGTAGACACTCACTCACTTTAGACTCAAAGCGTTGGTAAATTAAAACCAAGGATGAATAAAACCTTCATATATAACAACTGAATTAGTTTTGACCATTTTCCATCATTTTGTTGTTGCGTTCCTATGACTACCTTCCGGCTCCATCATCAGACCCTGAAAACCACATAACACCAGAGAATTCATCAAGACAAACCAAATGAGCCAAAACACGAAGGGGGTTTATCATTTTGTTATTGATTTCCTGTGACTTCTTCCGGCTCCATCATCAGACCCTGGATACCACATTAAACCAGACATGATCTCATTAAGACAAACCAAATGAGCCCAAACTCGAAGGGATTCCATCATCCGATTGTGGAGTTCCTTTGACTACTACTACTGCTGCTGCTGCTGCTGCTGCTGCTGGTGCTGCTGCTGCTGCTGTTGCTGCTGCTGCTACTACTGCTGCTGCTACTGCTACTACATTATAACACAGTGAATTAAATTAAAGCTTGTTTAAAGCTACTAAACCAATTTTGATGAAATTTATACAGTTCCACACTAGACGTCTTCTTACTTAAGTTAAAACAATCACCTAATTCGGTTCAGAAATCCCAAGATATTGGAGAACATAAACTATAAACCAAATTGATTTTCTAATAAAACTACTGAACCAATTTTGATGAAGTTTATATGTAACTACACGGAAAGTTTACCCTTTTGAATGAAAAAAACAACCATCTAAATTGGTTTAGAAATCTTATCTTTTGAATCGGTTTAGACACAAAATAAAGACAATATAAACACAAAATCGAATGGATTTACTCAACAAAACTATTTATACTCGAAAAACTGCTGAACCAATTTTAATACAATTAATATGGGACCACCTGGAGAGTATACACTTTCAAACAAAAAAGGAAGTTTTAAAATCGGTCCGCAATTGAAGGACATATGGACAGACATAAAAAAAACATACATACAGCCGAACATACTCGTATAACCGTCTCCTTTTCTGAATGGCTTCTGTATCGAAAATGAAACAGCCTTCAAAAAAAATACAATATATCTTCAATGTACAGAATTGGGATCCATATCCAGCAGGAACCCTTTATTATTTCGGGATAAAAAGTACCCTTAATTTTTACCTATCATATTATAAACTATGATTGTGCCAAATTTTATCAAAATCCGTCGAGTAGATACAGCGCGATACGTGATCTTTTAAATAAATTTCAACCCCTATCCTGGAAGAATTTTTTAATTTTTCGGGATGAAAAGTATCCTATGTCCTACCTCGTAGTAATATGAATTCAAATCATGCCAAGTTTCATTTGGATTCATTCAGTAGCTTCGGCGGCGTGATGCGCGCCAAAGATACAGACAGAGAAACAATAAAAAACTGTTTTGGCTTCTGTATAGAATATAGAACAGCCTCCAAAAAAAACTAGATATCTTCAATGTACAGAATTGGACCTGTTAAAGTTTTATTATGAGTATAGATAGATATAGATATTAATATTACATCCATGACTCAGAAACAAACATTTCCGCTCATCACACAAATGATTGCACCTTGCGGGATTCGAACCCACGACCGTTTGATTTCGTACCTAGGGTTTTAAGGTCAATCCATATTTATAAAAACGTACCTAAAAGTTTACAAAGCCACTCGGCCAGCCCTATAAGCACTGTATCAAATTATAATTAACACGAAAAAGAAGTTGGAAATATTCTCAGAGAGTCTGAAAGTCGTTTTCCTGAAAAAATATATATATATATATATATATATATATTTTGAAAATAAGTCAAAATACCGAAATCAACGACGACGAGCATATTCTGTCTTCGTGCTTAGGTTTGGTACTTAGTAAATACGTGCCTTCCTACGAGAAATTAGAGGAAAACACATCAGTGTCATCCATCGATATCTAAATAATATTGTACGTGCATATCTAATTAAGTACTTACTTACATAAATACCTTAAAAACAGTGTTTGCGAGTTGATCGCTTGTCGTCCAATTTTATTGTTGTAGATCGCCGATTATGTAAGTCTGCCCACCGCTGCAGTAGACCAACCGGTTGTCAAACTAGTGGTAGTAAACTAGTGGCTCTGTGAGCTGTAGACCTCACGCGTACAAACTTTTTTGCAAACAATCTAGCGGTGCACAGTAGCACCTTTTAGTTACCTTATTGTAAAACTAAAATTAATAACCAAGGTGCTCCATCAATGTGCTACCTAGTAGGTAAATTACACTAGTAGAAACTTAAAAGTGAGCAATTTACTGTATTTTGAAGAGCTAATCTTCTCATCATGCCGAAGATCCTCATCAGATCTTCACCATTTTTTTATGAGACAAAAGGAAAATTAAAAAAGAGCCATCGTAATCGGATCTAATGTTACGAACTGGGGTTCTGATAAAATTAATGTACGCCAATTACACCTAAAATGAACACCATTATTCCAAAAACCACAAAAAGAAATTAAACACTCTTTAACTTGACTGTACAAACTAATCGATTACCACTGAGTACTCGCTTAAAATCACTATGATCGTTTCGTTCCGAATGCCAAGTCAAAACTGTCCCAGGCAGTCGATGCGCGCCCTATTTATACCGCGACGGATGTTTCCAGAAGGTACTCGTACGTACTCGTAAGTACTAGCAATAGTCGGTAGGTATTTGAACTATCAAGGTCGGCGGTACCTTTGAAGATGCCGCGCCGCGCCACACCGTAGGTACCTAAGGCCGGCGGCGCCTTTGATGTTGCCGCGCCCGTAAGTATATACCTACTGCGCGCTCTGGAAATTCTGTAGGTACCTACGCGCAACTAGTGTGTTCCAGAATGAATGATCGTGGTCTTCTCGTGACCATGATCAATGCAACTTGATCGAAACGTCGAGGTAAATAAATATTAAGTTTTCAGCGCGATTAAGTCCCGTTTAAATATTTAACTATGTGTTCCAGAATGTTCCTTTAAATGTAGGTATTGCGTCATCCGACCGAAACTCCTCGAACATATTAGTAGCTACTGCTTTTCTAAGAATCGACCGGCGTAACACTGCCCCCTCCTAAGACATGCTCGTCCCGAGCAGTGTTAGTTCCCGTAATATTGGGCCAATCGATCAACATGAACAATTTTAGGAGCACTTCTCTGGCCCTTTTGAATCCGTTAAGTAACGTCGTTTATCTTGGTCACAACGCGGTATGGTCCGTCCCATTTCGCCTGCAACTTTGGGGACTTCCCTTTGTGCACTGGATTATGTAACCAAACAAGTGAATCTTCGCCAAATCCCAGATTAATCAATTTCCGGTCGTATCGGGTCTTCATCCTTTCAGACATTTGTTGTCCCAATTCTTTGACTTGTTGATAAACTTCATCCATCTTACAGCGTAAGTTATTTGCGTAATCTGTAACGCGGCGTGGAGAATCCAGTGGAATGCCAGTAATCAGGTCTGCAGGCAACCGCAATTCTCTTCCGAAATTCGCGAAGGCAGGGGTGACTGTAGTACTCTCATGAACCGCACTTCGGTATTACGAAAGAAACGGCTGGATGTGCTTGTCCCAATCCCTTTGCCTGGTTTCCACCACTTTTGCCACATATCTCTCCAAGGTCTGGTTGAATCGTTCTACCATTCCATCAGATTGTAGGTGATAGGAAGTTGTGACTCAAAATTCCGCCCTTGATCGCTGTGAATTTCAAGGGGTACTCCAAAACGACAGCAGACTTCGTGAACCAATTTATCTGCCACTGTAGTAGCTTCTTGGTTTGGAATGAAGAATACCTCCGGCCACTTAGTGAAGTAATCCATGATGACCATGAAATACTTGTTCCCGCTGTTACTCACAGGGAACGGTCCCGCAATGTCAAAGCGTTATTCGTTCCCATAGAGCTCCGACGTTATACAGCTTTAATGCCCCTCTGCTGCGTGTGTGGGGTCCTTTTACAGCTGCACAACTAGTGCATTTGCGGCACCAATTTTCTACACCATCTCGACAATGGATCCAGTAGAATCACTCACGTATCTTTAACAGGGTTCTTTTGACGCCCATGTGACCTCCTGAACATCCATCATGGTAGAGCTGCAGAAAATCAGGTACCTTGGCTTTAGGGACAACCATTTGTAAATTACAGTAATCTCCTCTAGCATTTTCCCATTTGCGGCACAGTACCCCATCGTGGATAGCCAAACTGTCCCACTGTGCCCAGTAACTTTTTGTTACTGTGCTCATTCTCGCTACATCACTCCTTTTAGGTTTAGGTGGTTTAACCCACTCAAGAATTGGACTGATGTCTGCATCCTCTTGTTGTGTAAGCTGCAAGGCTTTCTTCCACTCATCGCTCCGTTCTCAGCATTCTGACAGGTACCGCTTCTATGGCCTTTTGCCTCACACAATGCTTGCAATTCTCTGGGCAAGGTGTCTTTGACAAGGCGTCTGCGTTACCGTGAGATCTGCCACTGCGATGCTCAGTTTCGAAGTCAAACTCTTGCAGCTGTTCAATCCATCTTGCCACTTGTCCTTCAGGGTCCTTGAACTGGAGCAGCCATTTCAATGCAGCATGATTGGTTCGCAGATGAAATTTGCGTCCCAGCAGATATTTACTAAAATGCTGCAGTGTTTTTACCACAGCGAGTAACTCTCTTCTCGTGACGCAGTAGTTACGTTCCGGTTTGGACAAAGATTTGCTGAAGTAAGCAAGCACAACTTCCTGGTCTCCTTTTCGTTGAGACAACACACCGCCAATACCATTATTACTCGCATCTGTATCTACGATGAATCCATTCTCGGTGTCAGGATAGCCAAGAATAGGTGTATCGCACAGATGTTTCTTCAATTCTTGGAAAGCGGTGTCACAGCTCTCATCCCAACAGAAGGACCGCTTCTCCTCAGTGAGTTTGTGCAAAGGCTCGGTAATAAGAGCACAAACCCAGAAATGCTCTGACTTCTGTCTTGTCTTTTGGAACCACTCCTTGACCGCGATGATCTTCTCTGGGTCAGTTTGCACCCTTATTGTGAAACCATGTGTACCAAAAAGTTCACTTGCCCTCTGAAAAATTAGCACTTTTTCGGACTCAACTTCAGATTAGCAGCCCAAATTTTTGCCATCACACGTTCCAGGTTTCAAAAGTGATCTTCAAACGTGCGCCCCACGATGATGATGTCATCCAAATAAACGAGACATGCGTCTCCAATCAACCCAGTGAGTACCAGCTCCATCAACCTTTCAAAAGTTGCAGGAGCATTGCACAATCCAAATGGCATTACATTAAATTGCCATAGACCATTCCCCGTAGAAAATGGTGTTTTCTCTTTGTCCTTTGGGTCTATCTCCACTTGCCAGTAGCCACTCTTCAGGTCCAGCGTTGTAAACTATTTCGTCCGTCCAGGGTGTCGTTGATCCTTGGTAGGGGATAACTGTCCTTCTTGGTAACATCGTTGAACCGACGATAATCCACACAGAAACTTAAACTGCCTTCCTTCTTTTTAACCAGCACCACAGGAGCGCACCACGTACTGTATGAAGGTTCTATTATGCCGTCCTTCACCATCCCGTCAATCATGGTTTCCACCTCCTTTTCTCTTGCAACTGGCAGCCTCCTTGGTCTTTGACGGATCGGTAACTCGTTCCCTGTCTTTATCTTATGCCAAACTTATCCCGTCTTCCCAATGTCAGCATCATTTGAATTGAAGATGTCCACGTACCGAAGTAACATCTTCAAAGCCTTTGCAACTTCCTCTTTGGAAAGATCCTTTCGGCAATCTTCGAAAAGTTCCGACACATTAAATCCGCCATTATGTTTAACGCCACTGGATGATTTTTGGCACTGTCGCATCCAAACTACTTCCTCGCAGGTAGTGCAGGTACCCATCCACGTCCCTTTGTTAATGAATGTTCTTCATCAGTTGGGTTCAATACGCGCACTGCTGAAGTATTGGTGGCCTTCACCAAAGTCAGTGCCACCACCCAAGGTTGATCATTTTCCGATTTTTCTAGTAGTGCGCATCGATGTTTTTGGGTAAGATCCCGTGGCAGACTCACCGGCACGATGGTTTCAGACCTGGGAGCAAGGACTATTTTCTTAAGGCATTAGATTTTTCTCGATGTTCCTCCTTCCATGAAGACTTCCTCGCTGCCGCATTTCAAAATTCCTTGCTTCACGTCGATCTCACAATGATGTTATCTCATGAAATCCAAGCCAAGTATGCAATCATCGACTATGTCGGCCACGATGACTTTATGTCGGAAAATCCTTTCACCGATTTTCATCTCCACCTGCTTTTCGACTTGAACGGGTATGTGCTGACCAGTAGTAGTTTAATTGGCTTGCAGTTCCCGAAGAAGTCCCCAAGAACACTATTTCAAGCTTGGAACTGATCACGGTTCGAGAAGCACCCGTGTCTAAAGTCAGTTTACATGGTATCCCGTTGACTTCACCCTTGATGATCAGGCTGTTCCCGTCGTGAGCTTGCGAGATTGAAATTCTGGGGGCTTTTTCGATACCAGCCAGCCCCCGCCCCGCGGTCCTGGCGTTTATTCGTTTCCCTAGGTCTGTTCAGTGGAGTTGCTGACCACCCGCACTTGCTGAGGCCGATCTTCTCCGCCAACAACTCGTCTCGGGCAGTTGAATCTCAGGTGGCCCTTCGCTCCACACTCGTAGCATCTGGGACTAAACTTAGGACAAGTGTCACGGGGAGGAGATGCCACAACTTCCCTGATTCGGTGAGCTCGAGGATTTTGTCGTACGGCCTCCACCACCAACGCAGGGGCCAGGGCATCCGTAAGGGATTCATGATGCCCAAGTCTCACAGCAGCCCTCACTTCCATGTCGCGTATCCCATCGATAAATGCTTGGATCAAAATCCCGTCGATGAGTGCAGGTGAGGACTGGTACGCTTTTCGAACCAGCTTTTTAATTTCGAGAGCTCACTGTTGTAGGTTCTCACTATTCCGCTGAGCCCTGTCCTTTAACTGAGCACGAAACACGTGCTGCAGGTGTGCGTCACCGTAGCGAGATTCCAATGCTTCAAGCATCTGTTCGTAGGTGACATCCTTTCCAAAATTCTGTAGGTACTACGCGCAACTAGTGTGATCCAGAATGTTCCTTTAAATGTAGGTATTGCGTCATCCGACCGAAACTCCTCGAACATTTTAGTAGCTACTGCTTTTCTAAGAATCGACCGGCGTAACACTAATAAAGCGGAAATATTCGGTAGCCTCCTTTCTGGAGGAAGTACCCCCGCAATCAAAAATCCCTGAATAATAAAAAATAATAAAAATTGTTTATCCTGTATACCCAGTTTCGTCTAGATCGGTTGAGAAATGCGACCCGTAGAGAAGAACTGAGATCCGGACGGCACGCGGACAGCCGGACGTACAAAAGCATTTTTGCGCAAGCTGAAACGGAGACAAGGAAGTTGTATGTACCTATTATTCATTACTTGCTTCTTCTCATTGGTTTGAGATACCAAGTACAACAGTTTTTTAGTCAAACATTTATTCTGTGGTCAAACCCTAATTACTTATGTATTCTGTGCCCTAAGCTATCCAACAATGAAAACCGCATTATTTTTTACGTGACGCGCAAACAGAAGACCCCATTAAAAAATATGTTACCTATACTTACTAGTTTTCCCGCCCGCGACTTGCGCGACGCGACGTACGCGCGGGCTACTGTTTATCGCGAAAAAAAGCATCCTATTTTCTTCTAGGATATTAAAAACCAATACAAAAGTAGGTATAGCACCAATGCTCTTGATGTTTTAGACAGACTTGTTATTTCGTTTCCATAGCAACCACAGAAACTTAAAACTTTCCGGGATAAAAAGTATCCTATGTTTTATTCCAGGGTATAAGGTATCTCCATTCTAAATTTCATCAAAATCCGTCCAGCCGTTATCGCGTGAAAGCTCCCCAAACAAACAAACAGACAACGTTTCACTTTTATATATTGGTATGGATTCTTGTTCATTAGGTAGCTTATTTTAAGTAGGTACTTATGAGGATACATTACTAATATTCGGTCTGAGGTAGGTACCTGAGGTAGGTACCCTAGACCAATATATTACCTATTAATTATCTTCATTGTACAGACTTTTTGTTAATATATAGATAGATAGATAGATAGATAGATAACTCTTTATTGCACAAGAAATGAAATTGATGTTAATTGTTGATTGTTGGTTAATGTTAGTAGTAGTTAGTTATAAATATAGATAGATATAAATTTATGTATTTATAAGCAAGGCGCACAACAAAACAATATAGTAACATTACATAAAACAAAAAACTATAATTTATGATGATAGCAGAACGTTGGGTTTTTTTCGCGATAAACAGCAGTCCGTGCGGGCGAAGCTCTTTCTAATGCTCGCAAATCACAATAAAATTGACTTATAACAAAAATGTAATAATGTTATATTTACAGGAAATTCTACTTAATCGACTTCAGGAAAGGAGGAGGTTCTCAAGTCACCAATTTTATTGTTTGTTTCTTCCTCTCTGGGACACACAACCCTGACCAATATTACCTGCACTTTTTAGGGTACCATACCCAGAGATAACGGAACTTTTCTTTTTTTATATGCCTGCCCAAAAAAAGGAGTGTAATGTAATGTTTTCAGGGTTCATGCATGTATGTATGCCCCTATGTATACATGTATGTGAGTTTCTTTATTCCACCATAACTTTTAAATGCCTGAACAGATGTGGATGTAACGTTAGAATCCTTACATTTATTTATTTTTTTAACTTCGGTTTTTGGCAAGGCAGTCTTGTTTTTCTCTTTGATGTTTGTTTGTCGTATAAGGTAGTGCTAGCTTCTGTTATCAGAGTTTGTCAGGCTGACCGAGGGCCTCTGACATTGCCTAACAACTGCTATTAATCAAAAACAGCCGGGACCGACAGCTTAACGTGCCAAGCACGGTTCGATGGAAAACCGCACATAACTTAGAAAAGTCATTGGTGCGGAGCCTAGGATCGAACTGGATCGAACCCAGTATAGTTGGATTCTAAGTTGCACTATTGAACCGTTAGGCTTCCATCGCTCCCTTTGAATGATGATGACTTTCGATGATCTACTTGTTTATAAATGTAATCAATTATTAATAACAGGATTGTTCTGTTAATGAATTGAGTATAACTTTAAAGTAAAAAGTTGTATGGCCTCTGAAGTAGGTAATTATGGATTCCAGAAACCGCGAGGCAGAACGCCCACTTTGATGGTTATTTTATATGCTTAACGTGTCGACTATCGGTAGCCCTTACGGGATATTTGAGGTTATTTTTGTAAATTTTGCAAAAAAATATAAAAGCTAAATTAAGTAAAAAAGTTTTTTTTTTGTTTTTTGGTTCATTTACCTTCCTCAAATACAAATTTTGTGTATGGCAAATCTTTTAATCATTCTTTATTTAAAAAATAGCCTCAGAACTCCAAAAACGCACTCGTCCACAGGTTAAATAAATATCTTTAGCGGGAATCAAATACGAAACCTGTTTGATGAGCTGACCTGCTGCAACACTACTCCAAGGCTGTCAAGTCTGTAAGCTAGGACAGCATAGGTAAACAACTTCTTAGTTTTCAGGGGAAATAAACTAGTAAAAAAATTACATTAAGTTATGAGCATCAAAAATATAATCAATAATTAATATATAGTCTAAAATTGTAATATGTATTTATCTAGGATTTATATTATGACTTCTGCTTCAAACCCCTTAACAATAAAATTCATTTCTTCTTTATCTTTAACAACATTTTTTCTGCGTCTCCTTCTTTTCCCTGAATGGTTTATTGCCATCTGCAATTTCATGATCTCAGCACATTTTTGGTATACATGGCACAAGCTCTTGTAAAACTTCAAAACAGTGGTGGAACCTTTCAAATACTGCTCAAAGAACGCTTTTGGATCAATTTGATTCTCCAATTTAACAGCAATGTTATACACAAAAGTTCCATTCAAACTTTTACAGTATTTAGTATTTAGAAATGGACAGCAGCACAAAGTATTTAATGAATTAAATTGTATCAAGCAGCATTGAAACTGAGCGAATGAATGCATTTTTTTAACATCATAACTTTTTGGCTTTTTCATGATTTTGTCATCCAATTCGAAATGTTTTAATAGAGTGCTAGCTGCTAAAAGGCAGTCTTCATATTGTACTTTATTCTTATTCAAATAGAGCTCATTGTCATCCAGACAGCTTTGCTGTAACTCCCTGATTTCTTCGAGCTTCTTTGAGTATTTATTGTTGAAATAGTGATGACCTCGGAATGTTCCAGTCTTCTCATCAATGACCTCGAGCATGATGTAGGAAATTAATAAGCTGTGTACATGCCCTAGTGGTACTTCGCAAGTTGCAACCCACCATAATACAGAAATCATAAACAGTTGAAAATTTGAAGGCAGTGTCTCTAATAAGGCAATGTCTAATAATTCCATTTTCTGCTGAAGAAAGTGATGGAAGAAGGATTTTAGCTGTTCATCTGAAAGATTTTGAAATGGTGTATCTAAAGGTCTCAATATGGCATACTCTCTGTCAACAATTACTCTTCTGTAGTTGCAGTCTTTTTCGCGGCTGATATAAGTGCAGTATTCTTGAGAGAAATCTGTCATTATGTCAAAGGAGTACCGTAATATTGGTAATGCACAGAGAAAGCAGTCATCGTCAGTATAATCCTCAGCCTGAGGTGAACAGAAGTGTAAGTGGTGAGTGTACAAGTTAATGTAGGACTTAGGGATACGACTGCAGCGTATTTTTTCTGCAGTCCATGCTGGCAAACCCAATACTAATGCGTCATCATTTGTTTCATCATCATCTGAGCTGTCATCTTCATTCGACGATTCATTTTCACTCTTTGAATTTGGCTCATTGGTTTCAACATCTTCTAAATTGAGCTCCTCATATTTTATAGATGGAAAATCGTCCAATGGCTTTAATATTGACTCAGATGTGAGCTCACCAGAGATATTGAAATATTTCAAAGATTCACAGTGATTGCTATTATACCCTTTGATACTTTTCTTTACTATACTGAGAACTTTACCCTTATGTGCTTTTTTTAACCTTCCTAATATTTTAGCAATTGCAGATTCCAAAGTCTCATTTTGAAGCCATTTGAACAATCCATGAATACATCTTTGCTGTTCGTTTTTACTCTTCTTACTTTTAGGTAACTTCAGCTGTGAAAAAAACTTATTGAAGACTCTTTTCTCAACATAATCGTTGCCGAGTAGAGTTGCTAACAAAGGTAGCAGTTCTTCTTTGAGACCACCAAAATGACTGGTCAGAGATTCCACTCGGTAGATTTTGCTTTCTAGGGCATAAAGCTTATTGCCGTTCTCATCAACAGGTGTTGGTTTAGATTCCAATGTGTTGAACGGGATGTACAGAACATTATAAATAAAGAAGTCAGAGTCGTAGCTCAGCACTGGGCAGTTCAAGTGGCGTGCCATTGCTGCGATCTCATCATCAGCCTCAAATTCGCAGACCGTATAAGCCACATTCATATCAGTCAAAGCTTCTATGAAAACATCTCTGAGAAGAATTGGAAAGATCTGCAGGCTGCCTTGTGTTACAGGATCCAGTCTGGAACCTCCGTTGATCTTAGACCGGAGACGACTGTATGCTGTCTTTAACTTCCTGTGCTCATAGCTCCCGTCAAATATAACGTAAGGGGTTATGTTACATTTTCGCAAACTTTTGAAGAAGTTTCTCACGAACGATGCGTATTTGTCGTAGTCACCGCCGAATGCTGAGAAGCAGTTGAGCCTCCGGTACAGTTGTGCGCACAAACTATGTCCATCAATTACGAGACAACAATCGTAGAGCAAAAAATTCTGCAAGAATATTTCTTGGTTGAAGTTTATGTATGTAGTCAATCCTCTAACACCCATTTTAAAGGTATGCTCAACTATAATATTATTTTACGACTTGTGTTAGTTTTCTTTCTGTTTTACATACATGCATTTAATTTTTCTCTGACAGATTATTTTTACTTTTACAATATTTACAATTTATATGCAAGGGGAGGGGCCGTTCGTTTTGTGACAAATCAAAGAGAATATAATCACAAACAAATGGTGAAAATAACTGATAGAAACCCGTTTATGGTTTTTATTTAACACATTTGGCATTCGCTTTGGACATTTGTGGGCGAAATTAAATTAGCGTTCTGAATAAAAAAATGAACCGTTTTCGATCACCGTTCGTTTTGTAAGGAAAAACGACTATAGGGAGGATAACAATAGAGTCGTTTTTCATTCGATTTGGAAAGGATCGGTTCGGTATGTCAAAAGTTGCAAAATGGGCTAAAGTGCTAAAAATGTTCAAAGAGAACGGCTTGTTAAAAATATACATTTCGAAACTGACGAAATCTTCGAGCTTAAAATATATGCTCGATATATGCCATATATCCAATGGAGATGTTAAAGCAAGGCGTATAATTATACCCGTCTGCTGGCCATATGACACGACTTGACCATTCACGTTATATAAAACTATTTCACTCACAACCGCGGCCATTCGTTATCGTTTCGTGTCGCAAAGCAGAGCTCCGTGAAAATGGTGAATTGTATTTTTGTGCAGAAAGCGATCAGCAACATCAAACTTACGGGAACACGGTATTTCGTATCACAAGTAAGTGTTATTTAAGTAAATCGTATTTGTAATTTTGTATAATTTTGATTCAAATGAACTACCAGTTGCGACAGATTAGCGACAGTTCACCTAGATGCGACAGTTTTACGACGCCATCGTCTTGTTAGACGGCGTAGTGCGGGGACAAGTCGAGTGAAATTGATTGAATGAGTGATGGAATGAACGCTAAATTATCTCAAAATGTGGAGTGATAGTACCTAACAGATTATTTTTCAGTACGTATTAGAAGTGTTTTAATCTACATTTAAAAAGCAATATGCCATTCACTCACTAAACACTTACAACGCTGAAATTTTGCCTGTTAGTATCATATAGGCTGTAGACTATAATTACGAACGGATGTTACGAATAGGCTGAATTAAGTCCAGTTTAGATAATTCTTAACTATTAACTGAAAATACAATTATATTTACTTGTAATATAATAAAGTACTGCTATTCAATATTGTGATATTATAAAGTATACTGTAGTAGTACAAATCAGGGATAAATAATAACCATTCATGTGCTTTGGCTGTAAACAACTGGAAACATTTCGAAATAGTGTGTAAAAACAGAAAGAAAAACAGAAATAAAAATAATAAATAATAAATATAAATTTTATTAAGAACACTCAATAAAATTGGCGGCACATTATTTTATTAATTTAAATTGGATAGCGCAATGGAATAGCTCACTGATTTCAATAATATGAAATGTTTATGAAATAGCTCCATTCAGCCAGTCAGTAGATACGTTCAGCAGGCTGATTCCCTATGGAGTGAGGTTGAGTGATTGCTACCGAGCACCCATTGCGGGTGCGCTTGAAGGTCGTGAAGGTTTTGGAATTCACTAAACTAACTGTTTACACGCACCCGTCAAGCACCTGCAATCAACACTAATACCGGGGACCCGGTAACTATGCGGTAGAATTAAGCTAAACCTAGCCTACAAATACTTCTACCAGAAATAGGACCTTTCAAATTTTGCCAGCTTTTATGTTCGAGTGATTATCTGTGGGTGACGCGCCAAGCAACCAATGGCAGCACTCACCCTTCAACAATCATCGTCTGAATTTATTTTCCGTTTTTTCTCTATCGCTTTTAATTTAAAAAAAAAAAAAACCCGTGTAGATATTAAGTATAATTAAAAGTTAATTAGCATCGTAAGTTTTGTAGTGATCTACTAATATGCCAAGAACCTTAGTGTAGATTTGTCTTTTTGTGATTGACGTCGCTGAAAGAAAATCTAAATATTGATATTATTTCTCAGCAATAGTGTACTTACCTACTTCAAATAATTATTACGACTTTCTATTTAAAAATACCATGTTCCTATAGATATAGTGACTATAGTGCTTCTCAGGTAAAGTTAAACTTCAACTGAAAATAATCTTTGCCGTGCTATGTTAAATCTACTTGATTATACTAATAATATGATACATTTGTTTCAGGTGGATGCACACTGAACTGCAGTTCATAGAAATGTATAGATCTCCGCTTTCCGAGGTCATAGTATAGTGTAAATCTCAATTTATGTGAAAATTATAACATTATTACATGATATTTCATACTTACACTTGATTTCGTTTTGCTTATATTTGCATTGGCCCCTCGTTATTAGTAGATCTTCACATAATTAGGCTTTGTAAGAAAACTACTAGATCTCAAAACCAGTAGGTATTTTTCTATTTTAGGGTTAAAATCCTACTCTAGCTATGAAATAGTTAGGTAGGTTCTATGAAATACCACATACATACATGTTATTAAACCTAACTTTCACAAAAACAACACAATTTCATGGCACGATAAAACATGAAACAAAGTGTACCCGGTGTTAGAACTATAAGTTTCATAGTAACTATGCATTATCAATGATCTTCACTAACCAAACACTGCTAGATAGTAAATGCAATGAGCGCACCGGGTGCTCTTCGGTTGACGAAAACTCATTGCTACTGAATTTCTTGTGAATTCTAATTTTGAATTACGGTTTAGTATTTCCTAGTAAAATGATAGTTTCCGTGCGGTTGAGTGCTCATCGCCTTGATGACGTTATTTCACATGGTCACTAGAGCTTAGTGAATTCGAAACGGTGGCAATGAATGGTCCAAGTGGCATTAACCGAACCGAACTTTAACTCTACGGAATCAGGCCCCAGCACTGCGTTCAGCACGTTTTATTTACTTTATGTACATAATTCGTGCTTGTTCCAAATTCAAAATGTTTCTACTCTCTTGTGAGTAAAAGAGAGTTCTATTCACTGTTATCGATGAATAAAATGCACCTTTTCAGGTGGCAATGGTAAAAATATATTTTACATGATGTAAAATTTTCATCACCATGTATGTTTTCAATTTTCAAAGATAATTATTGTTTTCAACAACAAACTTTAACTGTTTTTTACAGGTTTCCGAAAGATCCAATGTTAAATGAACAGTGGACAAAATGTTGTGGTCAGAAGGAGACTTGGAATGCAACAAGAACGAGTGTGATTTGCTCGGAACATTTTACACCAGAAAGTTTTCAATCCCTTTCAAACAACAGAAGGAAATTAGTTGTCGGTGCAATACCAACATTGAGATCCTGTCAGTGCATGGTAATTGATATTACTTTTGCCTACATAGATATATAAAGTAACGCTATATTGTTCACAACTTATAAAATAAAAATATAACGACAATATGAAATATTAAAACTAGCGCAACAACAGGCGGCCTCTTCACAAAAAGATGATATTCTGAGATGTTAAGTTCTTTTCTGTTTAACAATGTTTTATGCTTACAGGAAAATGAAAAATCATTGCCAAACATTAGTGTTTTTCCACCATCGAATGTTGCAAGTCCTGGTCACACTCAGAAAGAAGGTATATTATTTGTTAATTTTCTGAAATAATTACAATCAAACTATATTTATGGGAGTTATTATCAGTAAACATTTTCGTTTTTAAGGTTCCATAGCTGACATCCACGATGAATCAATACCATCAACATCGACATCACAGGCCGATACTCCTAGAAAGAGGAAACTGAAAGAAAAATTACATTTTAAAAATATAAAAATACGTAGACTACAGGCTAAAACAAGATATTTAAAAAATAAAGTCGATACATTAACGGAACTATTAAAAGATAGGATAGCTTTTTCCCGCGACTTTGTCCGCGCGGACTACAGTATATCGCGTAAAAACTAACTTAAAAGCTAAAAAACCACGCCTGCCCTGCCAAAAATAAGCTTTTGCCAACAAATTATATACTGTTGGAATGGCATCAAGGCCTTCAATTTGATTTCGAATTTTATACAATATTATATTATATAAAATTAGAAGTTTTTTTCGAATTTGAAAATGGAGCCATACTGCCGCCATATTGAATGTTTAAAAAAAATAACCTATGTTACTCGGGGGATGTAAGGATTCTAACGATGCCCAATACGTCTAAATCTGTTCAGGCATTTAAAATTTATGGTGGAAGAAAGAAACTCATATACATACAAACATACTTGAATGCTAAAATCAATACACTCCTTTTTTGGGCAGTCGTGTTAAAACATCCCATGTTCTTATAGGATATTGAAAACCAATGCAAAGTATAGCAACAACGTATTGTGTTCTCTTTGGCACCAACTCTTTGATTTGTTATTATTTCGTGTCCATGGCAACCATATAGAGGGTAATCAAACTTTTTCAGTTTTCCCGTGGAAACTTACTATTTTCCGGGATAAAAAGTATTCTATGTTTTATTCCAGGGTAGAAGCTATCTCCATTCCAAATTTCATCAAAATCCTTCAAGCCGTTATCGCGTAAAATCTCCCCAAACAAACAAACAAATAGACAACGTTTCACTTTTATATGTTGTGTGGATTTCTAGAGCTTTCTCTAGGTCTTTTGTCCTATTCTTGACCTCAATTTTTTTTTATTATTAATTTCAAGGAAAACGGCGCTTATTTATATATTTTTTATTTATAGAACATTAATACGATATTGTATCATACAAGTCAAGAGTCATTTAAATATAAAGATATGCTAAGCATATGTCCTTAAAAAACAATTTAATTTATCACAAGATATATATTATACATGTATACCTGGTATGTAAGTACATTGTAATTATTATTCTCAGGATTAGGATTAGCGAGTGACTTGTCAGTGAGGAACTCATCAACAGAATAGTAAGCCTTATCAAGCAGTAGCACTTTAAGTTTTTTTATAAACAAGGTATCAGTTCTTGGAGTTACTATGCCTTCAGGCAGTGCATTGTATACCTTCACACCTAAAAAGTTTTTAAGCCTGCCTGACTTCTTGAGCCGTTTCTTCGGGAGTTTAAAGCGGTGACGCTTTCTTGTGCAATATCCGTGCGAATCAGCCAACGTTGGGAACTGCACAATGTTCTCTCTCACGTATTTAGCAACCTCTAGGATGATTAGGCAGGGTAACGTGAGGATCTTCTGTTTTATAAACAGTTCCCGCGCAGGATGATCCCACTTAATATTGCTCATGATACGCACGGCGCGTTTCTGCTGCCTGAACGGCCTATCCCTCTCTGCTGCCAATCCCCACAAGTCGACCCCGTAGGATAAGATGGAGTGAAAGTATCCAAAGTAAGCTTTTCTTACGTTGTCTATGTGAAGACTGCCAACGAGACGAGACAGAGCAAAACTTGCTGATGACAGCCGTCCGCACGCGTTATCGATTTGGTGGTTCCACGTTAATCCCTCATCGATTATGAAGCCTAAGTATTTAAGGTGATCGACTTGAGGTACTTTTAAGCCATTACAGGTGACATTTAATTTTGGTTTCGTTTTCCTGCCGATTTGGAAGTGCAACGTGTTAGTTTTGTCTACGTTTAACGACATGTCATTTGCAGTAAACCATCCTGAGACCTCACCCATAATATTATTCAACTTAATGTTAAGTTGAGTGAAGTCCTCAGCAGCTACAATCAAACACGTATCGTCGGCGAAGATAACAAATTTCGCGTCTGACGAAGCAGCTGTAAGGTCGTTCATAAGTATCAAAAATAGGTTATTTCCCATGACAGAACCTTGTGGGACAGCACTTTCACCCATTTTTTGTATATCAGATTTTACATTGAGAACTGATGTTAATTGTCTAATGGTTCAATTTTTTAATAATTAGCGAGTGATTCACTAGCTCAAATGCACGCGACAGGTCGCAGAAAATTGCTGCGACTTGTCGCCTGCCCTCGAGGTGTGACATCACACTTGACAGAACTCGGCGCGTTGCGTCCGCCGTAGACCGCCCCGGCTGGTAGGCAAATTGATGAGTATTTAGGAGATGGTTCCTGTTGAAATAGCTCATTAGTCTTTTACTCATCAATTTTTCTAGAACTTTAGACATAACGGGTATTAGTGATATTGGTCTAAAGTTCTTTAAAAGATGCATTTCGCCTTTACCCTTGTAAATAGTCAGTAGACCTTGACTATTTTTAGAGCTTCCGGAAATATACCGATTTGAAGGCACCTATTAAAATAATCACAGAGTATATCTAGAAGGAATCCGGGAAAGTAATCCAGAATATGGGTCGACATATCATGGATATCCTTAGATTCCTTACGTTTGACCTGTTTGACTGTACTCATGAATTCTGGGATGGTAAACGGATTACATACAAAATCCAAATCCCGTTTAGGAGTATATAAATTTAGATAATACATGGTTCTATCGGTGCATGGTATTACGTTAATATTATTGTTGGCCGCTATATAAAACCGGTTCAAGTCTGAAGCTGCACTCGCAGTAAGCGCGCACGCACATTCCTCAAACGCCAAACACCTCGACAAACGTTTTAATTTTTGTCTATAATATGGTTCACTAAGGCTTTACGAGATTCTTTTATTTCCGTGAAAAGTTTACACTCAAATTGACGGAGTTTCTCATCTAACTTATCACTGTTGCTATGTGTTGTCATGTGAAGTTTGGTTCTACGGATTGAGTTACGCAACTGTATCGCACGTTCACTAATCCATTCCTTTACATTATTTCGCGCAGGATACTTTTTTAACGGAAAGTGTGTGTCACAAAAGTGCTTTATAGTGCTAAAAATGTAATTTAAGGTCTCATTTGGACATTGTGACCTATTAATGGTAAAAACCCAGTCATGTAGTGTCAAACTAGTTACAAAACTGTCAATATTCATGTTCGAAAACAATCATCGTATTTGTACAGTGTTAGCGGTGTTAGAGTTATCCAGAAAAATGGATAGTAAAACGCCCGAATGATCGGATACATTCATATCTAGCGGTTCTACCTGCAAGCAGCTACTTTTAGGTAAATTTGTTTATGCGTGGTCTAAGCATGTCCGTGTTGTTGCTGTTATTCGTGTCGCAAAATTCACAATAGATTTTAAGCCTGTTTTAAAATGTTTTTTAGTTCTTTTGTATGCTTTGAATTTTCCAATAAATTAACATTCATGTCACCAATAATAATTATTTTATGTTGTAAGCTAGAAAGTAAATGTAACAATTCTATTAATTTTGTGAAAAATAATTCAATTTTTAAAGATAGTGGCCTATACAGACATACTATGACCACATCTAGTCCTATAAATTCTGCTGAACACACTTCAAAGTGTGATTCTACTGACATATTTGCAATCTCCTGTCTTTCTATTGTTAATAACTGGGTTTTTGAGTAGATACAAACACCCCTTTCCGTTATGATCTACTAAATGCCGCGCATAGTTTATAATTCATTATGTTTACACTTTTTATCTCATTTGCCGATAGCCAATGTTCACTTACGCACAAAATATCTGCATTTTTATAAATTTGTAGTTCACATTCTGACTTTTTGTTTTGTTTTCTAGTCTATTAATGTTTTTATTCACAATGTTGAGTATAACTGATGATCCAGAGTTTTATTGACAAGTTGTATTGCCGTGTGTTGATTTAGGTGACATGTCTTGTGTTTCTTGTGGCGAGAAAGGGCTGCCACGGCGACGCACTAATATTCATAGGCCAGATGTTATTGTCTAAGAAGGTTTCATATACAGACATGGGTATTCCTATTTTATAAGAGTTGTACGTGTCTCTTTTAGATGTTATCTTTTCTACAACGTAGGCTGTGTCAGGGCGTAACTGTTTCAAATATTTTTGAACATCAGCTTCTGTAGTAGTAGTCTTGAAATAGCATGCATGAATGTATTTGTTCATTTCTATTCCCACAATGTCCGTATTAGAGGCTGTACCGACAATGATTTTATTCCGATTCATTGCTCGGCGGCCCTTGTTGTGGACTATTTGCCAGTCCTTCTAGTTATTTTGTTTTGTAGATAAAACATTGTGTCTGTCAGTGTTTTTTTTGTAAAGAATCGTGATCATTGTTGGCATTCATTTGGGATATATTTTGTGCATTTGATTGTTTACATTGTTTCTGTGCTACAATCTGGTCACACGTCAGAAGCGATTTACGTACAACTTCGCTATTAGGTGTTGATATCATTGACGTATTGCGGCTACGTTCACTTACATGTGTCAATGTTGACGTTGCTAACCTAGAGGTCTTTTGTGTGCGTGAGTTAGGGGCCGCGACGATCACCTGTCTTACTCGGCGTTCTTCCCGTTCGGACCGTTTCACACTCGCGTCGTCGTCATTCAGGTTCGGGTCAGCTGATCGCGGGTCATTGGTCGTTATAGCTGCAGCGCTATTTAACCCGATTTGCGGTCTCTCTCCTTCATTTTGTGTACTGGTTTTTGATTCACGTATTTCACTTTGAAGTATTGTCATAGTGTCTATTAATGATGATATTTGATGATGATCTTCTCTAGAGGAGCTATTGCTCTTTGTATAAGTTTTTCTAACTCCTTAGTATCGATTTTTGCCATATTTATCACTTTTTTAAATAATTTTAAAGCGGAGTTCAAAACTCACACCCGTTTCACACAGTGCCACACACACACACACACACACGATATAATGTAGTTCTTGAGTATAAGATAGAGAATCTGCCCACGTGGAGGTTTGCAATAAAAGAAAGAAAGAAAAGACATTTATTCACAACAAAAACAAAACAAATTAAAACACAATAAATAAATGCAAAGAAAATTGTCATGAATCGGTCCCAACTCTGCGTTATGCTGGTTGTAATCGACAGATCAACAACCATCGCTGGTCTTCCGTTGGGGCCGGTAGGTGACGTCACAGGTCGCTCCACGACCAGTGTTACGTGTCGTCTTAAACAACCCTAAATACAATAAACCATGTGGCAACATAGTAGAAGAGGCAAGTAAATAATAAATATCTACATTTAAAATATATTATAAATAATTACATATTATACCTATATATTATATTATTATAGTGTACACAAAATACAAAAATAAAAATAATAAAACAATAATAATGTAATATAATGTAATTCAAAAACACGCTATATAAATAAATAAATTCACCAATTAGTGAAAATTCGCTCCACGAGGGTTTCGTTGAAAATAGGGAACTCTAAAATATAGATATTTTAATGTATATTGCTTGAATGAATAAAGGAAGTACCTACCCCTTATTTTTTATTTATCTTAAAGTGTCGAAAATTCCGTACAAATATTTAATGTACATAAATATCTTCAAATAAACTCAAACCATAGCTATTCTTTTCATCTCCTTAACATAAAAGCCTCATTTTACATCTTCAAGTGACCGTTAGACGTAAGTATTTAGTAAAACCACGTTAATTTCACTTATTTATCGTTCAGGTTACCGGTCTTTGTGAATGCCCATCACTAGAGATTATCATAGTATGCGTCTAAACACTGCGTAACTATGCTGTTTTTATAACTGTGTGCGTATTGGATGGTTTGCGAGATTGTTTTAGTTTGCGTTTACATGAATAAGATTTTGATATGCACGTGTGCAATGCGTGTTTACCTCGTCCCCCTATAAAATTGGCAGAAAATAATGTTTGTGGATTAAAACGTTAGCATCTCCATTGGATATATGCTCGAAGGCCGAAATATACATGTTCGCTTTCAACACTTTTGTCATTTAACCATCCTTCCCGCAGAGTAGACTAACCCTGCGTTCGAGATGGCGTTGTGGGAAGTTTCGAAATGTAAATTTTTAACAATCCTTTCTCTTTGAATATTTTCAACACTTCCCCTGCTATTTATGACTTTTGACACTAACGAACCTTCTCAAACCGAATGAAAAACGACCCTTCAGGAACATTTCTAATAAAATTGCTTGTTCATTTTTTATGCACATGGGCTGTAATGTTGTGGACTCAGTGGCGGTTATAAATGGATGCGAGGCACACTGACAGTACGAGGTTGCCAATCCTACAATAGCTTTCTAATTCACTCAAGGAGACGATCCGTGTAAAAGACAAAGAAACAAGACAATACGTGAACGAATGGCCGGCGGAGCGGCAAAGATTTTTAACCGCCAATGATTTTAAAATGTACTTCTTATTGATAGTAAGTACTTCACATATATGTAAAAAACATATCTTATCGCTTTAGATTCAGAAATAACGTTTAATTTTCTAATAATACTCCCTCATTTTTTGTTCTATCAACTTACAACATTTTTTATAAATAAACTATTACTTTTATAATAACAAAAACACTTAAATCAATGTTTCTGGTCTACTACCTATTCAAATATATCATTCCCTAAACAAAAAGACTTTCTGAAGTGGTTATAAACCTTGTTTGTTTTTGATAGGGCACAATACACGCACACACGCAGATATTATCCCTCCAAAAATTAATTGCCGTGCATCGAATATAATTTACCGCGCAACAGGGTAACAAATGGCGGCAAATCGAGAACTCAGTCGTTAAGAATTCATTTACATTACCTCAGATTAACTCGATTTTCCCATCTTAAACGTTTCGTTTTACACACTGACATCAGCGACCCGGCCACTACACTATCAGTGGCAATCCGACTTGGCCGTGATAGGTTACAAGTAGAGGTGGTTAATATAATGCATAGCTCTTATTTTAACGTTAAATTTATTAATAGTTATAGTCGTTATAAAATCGAACAAATTAATCCGCTAATGTTATAATCATATATTCTTTACTTTCATATCAAATCTTTATCATTATTCGACAATTAGTCCTCGAAATCGCGAATCAGCGCCACAAAAGAAATACAGCAGCGTCAAGAGGAACTAACTTTTTTATGTAAATCTAGGGAGTCACGTCGCATCATATTGCCACAATCATAAATGACAAGCTAGTACATTAAAAAAACCATAGATGGCTCTAGTCCGCCAGCACGCGCCTTCCTGACATTGATTAATTTGATGATGATGATGGAATTAACGTTAAATTATCTCAAAATGTGGAGTGTTAGTACCTAACAGATTATTTTTCAGTACGTATTAGAAGTGTTTTAATCTACATTTAAAAAGCAATATGCCATTAACTCACTAAACACTTACAATGCTGAAGTTTTGCCTGTTAGTATCATATAGGCTGTAGACTATAATTACGAACGGATGTTACGAATAGGCCGGATTAAGTCCAGTTAATTAGTGGGCAGTTAATAGTTTAGATAATTCTTAACTATTAACTGAAAATACAATTATATATTTACTTGTGATATAATAAAGTACTGCTATTCAATATTGTAAAATCCGAATAAATAATAAAATAATAATAATAAAAAATAATAATAATAATGTATAATTTGTTGATCCGTTTGTTGTGTTGTTGTTCGGTTGTATTGTTTATTATGTTATAAATTATACTGTAGTAATACAAAGCAGGGATGAATAATAACCATTCATGTGCTTTGGCTGTAAACAAATGGAAAGATTTCAAAATAGTGTGTAAAAACAGAAAGAAAAAATACTTTTCCACGTGAAAAATATTTTTTCACGTGTTGTGTACTCTACTTTTTACCATTTACTGCGAAAAAAATATTTGTAGTATAGTATTTATGTTATCATATTTTATTTTATAATCGGTTATAAGAGAACAAAGGATTACGCTCGGATAGCCGTTATAGGTATGTCACTGACTTTGAGTAGTTAAGAAATAGTTAAGAAATACGGACTCTTGAAGTAATTGGCGCCATTTTTGGTTTCATTGGTAAGAAGAACTCATGTTATTATATGATAATAGATTTTCCAATGACACAAAACAACAGAAAAGAAAGTAACTAAAATTGGCCACAGAACACTTAATAAAATTGGCGGCACATTATTTTCTTAATTTAAATTGGATAGCGCAATGGAATAGCTCACTGATCTCAATAATATGAAATGTTTATGAAATAGCTCCATTCAGCCAGTCAGTAGATACGTTCAGCAGGCTGATTCCCTATGGAGTGAGGTTGAGTGATTGCCACCGAGCACCCATTGCGGGTGCGCTTGAAGGTCGCGAAGGTTTTGGAATTCACTAAACACACACACCCGTCAAGCACCTGCAATCAACACTAATACCGGGAACCCGGTAACTATGCGGTAGAATTAAGCTAAACCTAGCCTACAAATACTTCTACCAGAAATAGGACGTTCCAAATTTTGCCGGGTTTTATGTTCGAGTGATTATCTGTGGGTGGCGCGCCAGGCAGGCAGTGGTGGCAATCACCCTTCAACAATCATCGTCTGAATTTATTTTCCGTTTTTTCTCTATCGCTTTTAATTTATCTAAAATTTTATTCCCGTGTAGATATTAAGTATAATTAAAAGTTAATTAGTATCGTTAGTTTTGTAGTGATCTAATAATATGCCAATAACCTTAATGTAGATTTGTCTTTTTGTGATTGACGTCGCTGAAAGAAAATCTAAATATTGATATTATTTCTCAGCAATAGTGTACTTACCTACTTCAAATAATTATTACGACTTTCTATTTAAAAATACCATGTTCCTATAGATATAGTGACTATAGTGCTTCTCAGGTAAAGTTAAACTTCAACTGAATATAATCCTTGCCGTGCTAACTATGTTAAATCTACTTGATTATACTAATAATATGATACATTTGTTTCAGGTGGATGCACACAGAACTGCAGTTCATAGAAATGTATAGATCACCGCTTTCCGAGCTCATAGTATAGTGTAAATCTCAATTTATGCGAAAATTATAACATTATTGCATGATATTTAATACTTACACTTGATTTCGTTTTGCTTATATTTGCATTGACCCCTCGTTATTAAAAGATCTTCACATAATTAGGCTTTGTAAGAAAACTGCTAGATCTCAAAACCAGTAGGTATTTTTCTATTTTAGGGTTAAAATCCAGAAGACAAGTGGCCGTATTACATAACTTGGCTTCAATCGAATTCTCAATATCGCAACCAGTAATGCCTTGCGATATAGTCGAATTTGCTATGAAAAAAATGATAATCCGATTGTAGCCAAGTTCTGTAATTGGGCCACAGAAGTCATATCCCTACTATAAGGGGTTACTTTAAATAAAAAGAAAACATAGTTTTAAATTACAAAAGTATAATTATTTATTCGACTTTTCTCAACATTTGTTATAACAGCCAATAATGGAACTCCTGTAGTTACTAGTTGTACCTACACCAGTGGCCCAATTCCATAACTTGGCTACAATCGGATTATCACTTTTTTCATAGCAAATTCGACTCTATCGCAAGGCATTAGTGGCTGCGATACTGAGAATTCGATTGAAGCCAAGTTATGGAATCGGGCTGCTGGTACTAACCTTAGTTCGCTCTAGCAGGAAAAACGCCACGTTTTATGAATTGCGCTGGTTTTATTTTACCAAGGAATAAAATAATATCTTTTTCACTAATCTTTTTTTTTGTTGCGCCAATGCCGCCATATTCTCGACCGAGCCCAAAACAAAACCAAAAAAGATAGAAAGTTCGACTGGCATTGAACGTCATGACTGACATCGACAAATATTGATTTCAGATTATGCAAAAAGTTATTAATATTATGATGAATTATACAGTATCCTTACACTACAGACAGGCTGTTGGTGCTCTTGCAGGAACACGATCAGATATTGCCTACGCCTTTGGTGTGGTATCCAGAACCTTGGAAAACCTGTCCAAAGAGGATGTATTAAAAGTAAAGCGTATACTGCGCTACCTACAAGGTACGTCAAGTTTTAATGAAAATAGATAATGACGCCGCTGTGAAATTGGCTCAAAATCCGGAACTGCATCGAAGAACCAATCATATTGTAATAAGGCACGTAAGGGAACTCGTTGCAGATGGAAAGCTCCAAGTAAAGCTCATAGGAGCCCACCTACAAAGTGCAGATTTTCTAACAAAGCCTATAATAATTCTATAATTTCTATATTGAACCGAATAGGTTTACAATGTTTGTAAAACCGTTTCTTATTTTCAAAGACTGCTCAAAAAGGGAGGATGTTAAAGGAGGTTATTCTCTTATCTATGTTTTGTGTTGTCTAGAAAAATAATAAAAAAATGACAATATATGTCAGTTGCCGTTAGAATACGTATTTTTTTCACGGATATTTTAATCCTCTTATCATTTTTTACCTGTCTTAAGAAAGTGCCATTTCAATAAAGTCGTTAATTTATTGTTTTCGCCTGGGTGGGTTAAATTAGAGGTTTGTAATGATTATGGGATACTATTGAAAAGAGCACTATTATGAGAAGTTTATAAAGAATTTGAAGATTCCAATTACTCTTCTTGTTTTTAAAGGTAATGAAATGTTGAACTTTGTTTATTTATTCGTTTTTTTTAGAAACTTTGATAGCTTCTAGTTTATTTTTAAGTTGATACCTGCACCAAGTTATATTTTTTCTATAACGTAAAACCAGTTAACATGAAAACAAAATTTACATAAAAATATTATTAATTTTTAAATATTTATTTTGAGCTCCGAATTTCATACCATAAATTGTTTTTTTTTTATTATAACCACTAAAACGACATTTTGTCCCAATAACCTGGACTTGGTATTGGTACTGAACAAGTTGGTAATGACTTGCCGCCTATTTCATTTGGATAACCATCTTCCTAACAGCCTGTATATTTTATTTTATTTTCTGTTTAGAATCAGCTGGATACAGTCAAATTAACACCACTGTCGCGAAGTTTCACGAAAGGCATGAGGCAACACCGGAAACTTCATCTATGTAAACCTATGGAACAAATCATAGTCTATGACTTATTAAGTTGCTAATGTTGGTATTTTTGGTTACCAATGGTTTTGTTTTTGTGTGTGTGCCTGTCAAGTGTGGAGAAAAAGCTGTTATATTTAAAATGTGGTTCGGTTTTCTTCATCGTGGGGAAGGAGCAAGGAAGGACAAGTCCTCGACTCTTCATCGTCTCAGACGAATCAGCTATGTGCCTAGGCGTAGTTTATTATGATTCAAATATTTTATCATGTCAATTTACTTTCTGAGCAAACCGTTCCAGAAGTTGGTCGTCTTAACAGATTTCAAGACAGTACCAAGGGGCTTTGTGTGTGTGGCGACCCTTCTTGAGCGATCAAGTGTGCACAACAGTTTTTTCTAACTAAAGATCAATACAAAGCTTGGAGCGCAGGGTTTCCATTCTCTGTAACTTACGGAACGTCCAAAGCTGGAAGCGTAGAATTTACCGCGGGCATCTAGAAGTACAAAACAATAAGCGCAGGACTTCCATTATCTTCAACGGGCTGAAGTAGCGAATTGTGAGCTTTGACTTGTTGGTAACGGGCTATGAGCTCTGACTTCTCTTTAACTGACAGAGCGTAAATTTATCTTGAACTGACTGTGAGCGAAAACTTCTCTTTCACATGGCAGTGAGCGTAAACTTCACTTTAACTGGCTGTGATCTGAAACTTGTCTTTAACTTAAGGGCTAATTATATCTTGTTTTCTATTCCCTTACTTACACAATTAACCTTGTGTTTTATATGAATAACATAAGCCATGCCTACGTATCAGTGTGTCGGCCCCATGATTCTAGTCATTTAGAATCATGGGGCATAATTTTTTATATACAGACGGTGCAGCCATCAGTCTCCTTCAGATTGGGAACTAACGCGAAGCATTTACAACTTTCAAATTTCTACCGTGATCATACTACAACTTTCTTGGTAAGCATTGCACTATTGTAACTTTGTCTGGGGTTGTTATGACGTAAATGGCTATTGGTTACATCCTCGGTATAGATAGAAAGGGGGCATGCCCCGTGCACCCACTGGATTCTCCCACTGGTGGGTGCACGGGGAATTCGCATTTCCCCGTCCACCCACTGCACTAGAGTTGGAAACTAATGATGAAATAATCGACATTGTATGAAGAAAAAAAACAACATGTTTTGTAATTAGGTAACAAGACATTTTAAAGTGCCAGATGTCAAAATAATCGTCAATTATGAAGAAAAAAAACACCCAGGGCTGTGTTCACTTACACGCTCGAATCATCCGTGCGATTATCGCTCGATCATCCGGAGTTAGTGAACGACTTTGGACGTCCACATAGAACTGACAACTGTCAAGTGTCAGTTTCATACTATTCCTCCCCTCCCCTACTATTTTTCGGATGACCCAGGCGTACATCCGACGACGCCGTGAACGATTTCGAGCGATCGCGTGGATGATCCGTGCGTCCTCGAACGTGTAAGTGAACGCGCCCAAGTAGTATAACTAGGTAGTAAGACATTTTAAAGTGACAGATGTCAAAGTGACATGTCAAAGTGACATGTCAAAGTGACATGTCAAAGTGACATGTCAAACTCCAAAGTCATACGTCAACACCTGACAAGATTTAATCGATATCTTCGTTTTGGATGACAGCTGTCAAACTTAAAATGGCTATAACTTTAAAACTAACGATCCTGGACTAGTATCTAGACAGTACAGCAGCCCGATTTCATAACTTGGCTTCAATCGAATTCTCAGTATCGCAGCCACTAATGCCTTGCAATAGAGTCGAATTTGCTATGAAAAAAGTGATAATCCGATTGTAGCCAAGTTATGGAATCGGGCTGCTGATACCCATAACATTTTTAAAAATAATAATTTCCTCACCTTGACTTGTATTTATATATTAGAATTGTATCATTTTGTAAAGACTAATTAAGAACACTACTTTAGTTAAAAGTCTAGTCGTGCTGGTAACTTAAGAAGCAAATATAGATATAATATGTGTATTCCGCAGATTAATAATACCTTATTTTATAAGATCTCTTTCATAAGCGCAATTAAAATATTCAATCACTTGCCCATAGAACTGAAATTATTAAAAGGCAACATGTTCAAACAGAATTTAAAAAAATGGTTAATATCTAAAGCTTACTATGATTTAAATGAATGCTTCGATTACTAATTTTAAGTAAATAAGAATGGAATGTTATTTTGATATCGGATTTAATAACTACCTATTAATAATTTTTAGCATATAAATATAAACTTATCCATAAATTTATTATATAAAGAATGTTATCGAATAATGTTCAAAAAATATTGTATGTCGGAAATGGATAGGCTGTTGGAACGTTTTTTAAATTCAAGACCACACAGTGTACACAGTTTTTTACAATAAAATATTTCTATTTCGATTAAGTACTACAAAAATGTACAATAGATTTGCAGTGTTATTTTAGTACAGGTTATGTATTAGCTCCTAAACGAAGACGACACAATGATGACACGGCCATTCCAACACTGGAACTGCAGATCGATGACATTGCGCCTGCAGTTCACGGAATTAGAAGTAACTGACATCGGGACGATTATTATAAGAATGATTCGCGACACTTTCTGTTCATCGACATCGACTGATTGTGACTTATTTAAGTTAACTTTAGTTAAATTGTAACTTTGAAATAAATACTTTATCATATTTCGGTTTCTTTTTGCGCCCTCGCCTGCTGCGAGACATAATTGGTGCAGTCGTGGTAAGATCCTAGAGAGCCGCCTCCTAGGATTGAAGATCGTCTAAAATTGAAGATCATCACCTGTGGAGCCGCTCTGGTGGTTTTCAAGCCCCGCTTAAGGACCAGAACCTTCAAGTCGACCAGCACGAGGAGTATCCAGAAACAGATATAACGATAGCTTTAATCTACCGGATATACCGGAAGAGAATAGTTTAACTCGGATTTACCGGAACTTGATAGTTGTAATTCGGAGAAACCGGAAGTAGAGATGGCTGATTTGGACCAAATTTTTAAAGCGCTTCGATTATTGCCGGACTTTGACGGTAACGTTAATGTGTTGACTAGATTTATTAATTTGTGTGACCAGTTAGTTGCGGAATTTATAGTCAAGGAGCCGTCGAACAAACTCAGAGAGGTAGCTTTGCTCAATGGAATTTTAAATAAAGTTACTGGGCCTGCCGCCCGTTTGATAAATTCTAACGGTATCCCGACTACCTGGCAAGGTATACGAGGAGCACTTATTAATAACTTTTCGGACCAACAGGATGAGACCGCCCTTTATAACGATTTAGCGTTATTAACGCAGGGACAAAGTACTCCCCAGGAGTTCTATGATAGGTGTCAAAATCTTTTTAGTACATTGATGACGTATATTACACTACATGAAAATATTCCAACCACTCTTGAAGCAAAAAGGGACCTTTACAGAAAGCTTACGTTGCAAGCGTATCTACGTGGCTTGAAAGATCCCCTAGGTGCACGCATTAGGTGTATGCGGCCGGAAAGTATTGAAAAGGCGCTAGAGTTTGTGCACGAAGAACAAAGTATGTTATATCTTCAACAGCGTAACGAGCACCTTTCGGATAGGAGACCTCAGCCTCCTGTACCATTTAAAATGCCGGTACAGAACTTTTACCCCCTAGACAGCAAGGTTTTAGCATGCCTGGACCTTCAAAGCCACAATTCGCGCAGGCGTCTGCACCGCAGTGGAGGCCTAGCTTTTACAACCAAAACCAGGTAGGTCCAACACGCACCATGCAAATATTTCGGGTTGCACCCCCAAACTACAACCCCAATAGTGGATTTAGGATGCCACAGCGGAACCCGGCACCGCAGTTTCAACAGCCTCGACCCATGAGTGGCGTTAGCCATTTTGTGCCCCGTAATTTACCATCTACTTCTTTTATGAGGGGACATGACTGGACCAAGTCAGGCAATCCTCCCCCTAGTAATTATTTTAAAACAAGGGAGATGAACTTAAATGATTGCCGAGGATACGACAACTACGAAGAAGACTACTACACTGATTTTTACCCATTCCGAGAATATGATCAGTACGCCGAATACTACTGTACTGATTCCGAGCCACGATCATACCAGGAGCAAGCGGAAACTACACCCAACATTGAGGAAGTATCTGTTGCACCTAATGAAACTAATCAAAATTTTCAGAAGGCATTGAAATTCGAAAAACTAAAATAGAAGTAAATCTAAAAACACAACGTCAGCAATCCCATTCATACAAATTAGCGATCCGCCACTAAAATTTTTGATCGATACAGGAGCCAACCAATCTTTTATTAGTCCTGACGCAGTACAAAACTATTTTAGTAATTTTAACTTAAACTTCGATCCCTTCGAAGTCTGCAACGTACATGCTGTAACGCGCAGTGATTATTCAATAACGCTGCCCTGCTTCGCGGAATTTAATGATAGCGATGACGTCACACTTTTCGTCTACAAGTTTCACGAATATTTTGATGGGCTGATAGGATCGGATTTACTAGAAAAATGGGAAGCTACCATTGACTTTAAGACAAATACCTTAAATACGTGAAACGCTGCAAATCCTATAAAACTGTATGATTCCCGGAACGCGAACTTGTATGAAGAAGTGATACCAGCAGGTTGTAAAAAAAATATTAGACTACCAATTAACGTGCATGACGGAGATTCCATCGTTACAGAGCAAACCATTTCAAATTGTCAAATAGCCGAATGTTTGACCACTGTAAGTAATAACCGAGGGATTATAGAAATGCATAACCCAAGCCGTAGTGACGTATTTTTTTCTGTTGACCGCCTTGTTTATGCTGAAATCTATAACGAGGAGTATTTGCGTATTAATCAACCAACCGATCGTGTAAAAGAAGTTTTGTCGCTTACGCACTAATCATATGAATGACGAAGAACGTATTAATTTAGAATCGTTCTGTTCTCAATACGCGGACGTATTCTATTTGGAGGGTGAAAATTTAACGTTCACTATTAAGATCAAACACTCCATTAAAACCACCGACGAAGTACCCGTGTATACCAAAAGTTACCGTTATCCCTTCGTACACAGGCAGGAAGTACAAGATCAAGTTACTAAGATGCTAGAACAAGGGATAATTCAACCATCAGACTCCGCATGGAGCTCTCCAATATGGGTAGTACCGAAGAAAGCAGATGCGTCTAGAAAAGTAAAATGGCGTTTAGTTGTAGATTTTCGGAAGCTAAACGAAAAAACTTTGGATGACAAATATCCGATACCGAACATTACTGATGTTCTAGACAAATTAGGCAACTGTCAATATTTCACAACACTAGATTTGGCCAGTGGATTTTAACAGGTAGAGATGAACGCTGCCGATATTCCGAAGACAGCATTTAATGTAGAACACGGGCATTTTGAGTTTTTGAGAATGCCCATGGGTCTCAAGAATAGTCCTTCAATTTTTCAGAGGGTCATGGACAACGTGCTCAGAGAACTACAGAATACAATTTGTCTAGTTTACCTAGATGATATAATAGTTTTTAGCACATCCTTACAAGAGCCCATTGTAAACCTCGAAAAAGTCTTCAAAAAATTACGCGAATCCAACTTTAAAATTCAAATGGATAAGTCCGAGTTCCTCAAACTCGAGACCGCCTACTTGGGACACATCAGGAAGGTATCAAGCCAAATCCGGATAAGATATCTGCCGTCCAAAAGTACCCCCTTCCGAAAACACCTACAGAAATAAAAAGATTTTTAGGACTTCTCGGATATTATCGTAAATTTATACCAGATTTTGCGAAAATTACAAAGCCCATGACACAGTACCTGAAAAAGGGTTCAAAGATTACTCTAGATCAAAATTACACAGAATGCTTTGAAAAATGTAAAACACTCCTGATAAACGACCCCATCCTACAATATCCCGATTTCAACAAAGACTTTGTCCTCACAACTGATGCTTCTAACTTAGCCATTGGGGCTGTACTATCACAAGGACCCATAGGTACTGATAAGCCAGTTGCCTATGCGTCGCGAAACCTAAACAGCAGTGAAATTAATTATAGTACAGTCGAGAAGGAGCTTTTGGCTATAGTGTGGGCAACGAAATATTTTCGACCCTATCTATTCGGTCGAAAGTTCAAAATCGTGACCGATCATAGACCACTTCAATGGGTCATGAACTTAATAGACACCAACTCACGTCTCGCTAGGTGGAGACTCAAACTATGTGAGTATGATTTTACTGTGACTTATAAACAAGGCAAGCAGAACATAAATGCTGACGCCTTATCCAGGATTGAAGTACACATCGAAGAGACCAGTTCTCTAGCAGTAAATACTTCTGAAAGATCACCTTCAGTGACAAGAAACTCGCAAAATAATGATTCAGATACTATTACAGTTGATTCTAATCCGGACACTCTTACAGCTCGCTCTGATTCTGTACATTCTAATTCAAATACTGTGTGTACTGACTGTACACACAGATGCAGAGAACCCAATCCTTGAAATTCCTATATCAGACTTTCCTTTAAACAAATTTAGTAGACAGATAATTCTCACAGTAGTTGATGTCGTCAAAAGTAGACCAACTATTACAAAACCCTTTGAAAATAATACGAGAACACATATTTACATTTGTAAATCTAACCTTGAAGAAGACGTAGTCACCGCTATTAAAAATCACGTTAACCCTAAAGTAAAAACTGCCATACTTATTAACCCTGCACTTGAAATGTACTCAATAATTCCGATAATTCAAGAAAAGTTCAAAAGCTCTTCGATGGATTTAGTTTTGACTAAAGTAGAACTAGAAAATGTAAACGACTACTTAAAACAACAAGAGATAGTTCGAAACTACCACGAAGGCAAGACGAACCATCGTGGAATAAACGAAACCTACTTAGCTTTGACTCGAAAATACTTTTGGCCAAAACTTAAGGAACATATAACTAAATATATAAACGAGCGTGCGGTATGTGGCCAAGCTAAGTACGACCGGAAACCAATTCAACAAAAAAATTGTACAGTGCCACCACCTACTAAGCCATTTGAAATAGTTCACCTTGATCTTTTTAGCGTTGAAACTCAAAAATATCTCACCATCATTGATGCTTTCTCAAAATATGCCCAAGCATATCATCTGAGAGATGCAACAGCTTTTAGCGTAGTTCAGGCCCTTCTAACGTTCTGCACTCATCACAGCGTACCGATGACGGTTGTGACAGATCGCGGCCCAGAATTCACTAACCAAATATTCATGGAATTCACGAGATTACACAAAATAAATCACCACAAACTTCTGGCATATGCTCCAAATGAAAACGGCATGGTAGAGCGACTTCACTCTACTTTAATCGAACATCTACGTTTATTAAAGCTAAAACATACAGGTGACTCAGTAATTCTTCTAATGCCGTATGCTATCCTAGCTTATAATAGTTCAATCCATAGTTTCACCAAGTGTAGACCCATAGACATAATAACAGGACATTTAGATCCTCGGGATCCACTAGACATTAATCTATCAGAAAATATGCTACAACAATATAGTCAGGAACATCGTAATAAGATGCAAAAAGTCTTTGAAATGATTAATGAGTCATCACTACGTAGGCGCACTCAAATCACCGAAAACGCCAACAAAGACCGTGAACCTCAGATACAATACTATCCCGACCAACAAGTCTTTGTTCGCAACCCATTAGCAAACCGGCAAAAATTAGCAGCTAGATACACACACGACACAGTACTTGCAGATTTACCCATTCATATTTACACTCGGAAGAAGCGTGGCCCCGTGGCCAAATCGAGATTAAAGAGAGTCCCTAATACTGACCCATTATTACAGTGTCCTTCTCCCGATACTGGCCCTAGTACAAGCGGAAGAACCAACTCTGACTAGTTTGGACAATGGACCTGGTATATTGCCATTTAATATTGGAACAGCAAAAATTATTACGCACTATCACTCCTTCCTTCAGCCTATCGATTTAAAAGATTTACGCTAGAATATTAACCTTGTTAACGCTCAATTGACAACCCTTTCTCCACAATTTCGAAATAAAACCCTTTCGCTTTACCAACCTCACATCGAGCACCTGCGTAATAAAATAGAAAAATTGTCTAGCCAACTAGAGACATTCGAACCCAATCGTGCGAAGAGAGGTCTCATCGATGGCTTGGGCTCTGAAAGTATTTCAGGGAACCTTGATTATACTGATGCTATTAAATATGATAATGCGATTAAAATTTTACAAGAAAATGAGAATAAAATGGTCACAGAAATTAACAACCACATAAGTCTTAGTAAAAATTGGACGTCACAAAATTCTGATGTATTGACTAATTTGGTTCGAAATCAACTTAAAATTGAGACCGCGGTGAATGACATAATGACGGATGATATAAGGCGCGAGAATGACATGGTTAAACATGCTCATCTGGCGCAACATCTAATTATTTTAGCAGACAACGTGGAAGATTTATCATATGAATTACTTAGATTAGGAAATTTGTTAGGTTTTATTCGTGCTAAAAGTACGCGCCATCTTATGTTTAATATAGATACACTTAAGGATATGTTAAATCGGTTAAATGACCTCTATAGCAGAGAGCAAATATCGCAAGTTATAGAGAATATTTCGACCTAGTAAAAGTAGGTTAAACAACACAGGTAGGTTATAACAGTAGAACTGTAGTACTAGTATTCAAGTTCCCGGTTGTCCGCTCCGATAATTACGATTTATATAAACTTTCCATAGTCCCTAATAAAGATAATAAAATATTAATCCCTTCTCATCCCTTCCTGGCAATTTACGACAAAGATTCTATGTATATGGAGGCTGAATGCCCGAAGTCTAGCCTCGGGTACCTATGTGAAGACAAGCTAAACCACCATGGAAGCAAAGCTGATTGTATTTATCAACTTATCACGCAGCAGATCGACGAGTCATGTCATTTTACTTAAATCACTCTTGAAACCGACGCGGTAGAACAACTAGACGACCTTCACTTCGTGCTGAGCTTCCCTACGCCTACAAAAATTCGCCTATCATGCACTCAAGATCAATATAACATCATTCAAGGAAGTTTCCTAGCTGAGATACCTAAAGGATGTCTACTTCTAACTACCGAATTCACGATAACAAAGAACGAGGACCGCATTAGAGGACAAATAATGAATATAATGAAACTGCCAGCCATTGATGAATCAAAATTTAACCCTGAAGAAAGAAAAATAAAGTTCAACTCAATCGATCTTCGAAAACTTCATGCCACCAATACCGAGATCAGGATGGAAGCATCATTAACAATATCACAGACTGAAATAAATGGCGTATACTACACTATAATACCTTTATATACTCTGCTATTGAGTGCAACCGCACTAAGTATTTGGATCATTATAAGAAAACGCCTCAGAAAGCGAATGCAACAAGCCAGAACTAATAATGAAGAATTAGAGAATACTGCTACTAAATTAGCCGAAGATTTACATGATCCTGGACAAGTTGGAGTATCAGCGTTATTTTCAAGCCTTGCTCGCCAATAGTCGCAGATCTTGGGGAGGGAGGTGTTATGTATTAGCTCCTAAACGAAGACGACACAATGATGACTCACACGGCCATTCCAACACTGGAACTGCAGATCGCTGACATTGCGCCTGCAGTTCACGGAATTAGAAGTAACTGACATCGGGACGATTATTATAAGAATGATTCGCGACACTTTCTGTTCTAACATCGACTGATTGTGACTTATTTAAGTTAACTTTAGTTAAATTGTAACTTTGAAATAAATACTTTATCATATTTCGGTTTCTTTTTGCGCCCTCGCCTGCTGCGAGACATAATTTACATGTGTATTCAAAATATTTATAAAAACACTCTGACAGTTGAAGAAAAGTCAAAATCTATGGATTGATATTTTCTATATTTTTTTCTTTGAGATCTTCAGCGACAACCTACTAGAAGAAATACCACAACGATGATGCAAAAGATGTGCCTTTCCAACAGATAAAAAATAAAGTCATAATCGATTAGGTTTTTTTAAAAATAATCGACTAAAATCAAAAATAAAAATGGGAAAAAATTATAAGTGATGTTTAAAAATTATTTATGGAAAATCTAGAGCTTACAAGTGAAATATAAAGTTAATATTGTGTTGCTACATGCTATTACTAGTAAACTAGATTAAATAAAGTGCCCTAAGTTTGATAACTTTTAAATAAATCGGTAACTTGTTCGGCTGGCAACTAGAGAAACATGCCGCAATCGGGCTTTAATTATATTGCAACTAAAGAAGCTTTATTCAATTATTCATACGAATGATTTAATCGATAGAGGTAGAAACAACGATAATTTTAATATATAACACTTGTTATCCCATGAACTTACGGCATATTTGCAGAATTTGCAAAATATTTCAAAGTTAACTTTTTTGCTTCCGGGCCGTGCGTCACAGTTTTTTTTTTTTAATTTGAAATTAATCTGTTTATTGGACTATGGCATTTTATTGTATTGCTACATTATATTACTAGTATCTTAGATTAACTAAAAGGCCCTCCGGACGAACAAAATTGAATAAAACGAAAACAAAAGTGTCAAGTGCGGCAAGCCCAAATTGTTGCCTAACCCACCTAACCTTTGTCACAGTAAATATATTAGTCTTTACAGACAGTAGTGTATCGAGGAGTAAACGGCCGATTTGACGCACGCGGTACGAGGCCCGGGAGGTAGGGGTCAAAGAGTATATAAATACTACTCAGCGTGGTTTTGAACAGAACGCTACGAGCGAGTTTCGCGCATGAAGTAGGTATCTTCACATCAAAATACGAGAATGAGAGATTGTTTTCTGCAAGTAGGATGCCAGTACCACAAATTAATTGGACCAAAAAGTATAGTAATAAAAGTATATATCAAGATTGGACTCTTAGTCCAATCTTTACGAACCACCATTGGGATCCGAAAATAAAAACTTCATTTATTATCCGACTGCGGAGGGTTATGTCTCATCGATTGACGGGCTTCTCTACTCATCAGATTGAGATACAAAGTAGGAAATTGAGATACGAAGTAGTAACATTCGTATAAATACCTACCCATAATAGACTAACATAATATGGATACTACTAATAAGTACCAATTTTTAACAATATTACATACTAGCGATTTGCCCCGGTTTCGCACGGGTAGCGCTCACACCGCGGCATTATTCTTAATTTTAGATTTTTTATACGCATAGTAACTTCTAAAAAAAATACGCCAGTAAGCGTAATTCAAAATCTTTTGCAGCAACGATCATAGTTCATCATAGTGTTTTTTTTAACCATAGACAATAATTGCATCATTGCTCCAACGACAGTAACAAATATCTAATCATTACTCACGTACTTGACAGACTTGGTAGTATTTCGTTTCCATGGCAACGTGTCATTCCGTTGTATATTTTTAATCGACTTCACAAAAGTAGATGGTTATATGTTCGACTGCATGTTTTTTTATTTTTTTATTGTTGTACTTCAATTTCTTTGAAAATTCTTTTTTTGTTTGATTGGGTATACTCTCCAGGTGGTCCAATACAGATTGTATCAAAATTAGAAAATTTGTTCAATAGTTTTTCTAGTACATCCATTTGATTTTGTGTTTATATTGCCCCAAATCTCTAAGATTTCTAAACCGTTTTTAATGGTTGTTGTTTTATTCAAAAGGGTAGACTTTCAGCGCAGTCCCATAACTTCATCAAAATTGGTTCAGCAGTTTTTATTGGGATAATAAGAATGTAGGATTTCTGAACCATTTTAAATGATTCTTGGTTTATTTCAAATGACAGACTTTTATTGCTTTCCCACATCAATTTTATCAAAAATTGATAAGTTTTTATTAATAAATCGATTTGTTTTGTTGTTAATGTTCTTTTATATTTTAAAGAATAAACATACTGTGTGGTAATGTATAAAATTCATCTTAGTAGTTAATTGGGTGTGTATCACTGTGTGTTTCTCTGTTTGTGTGTGTGTGTCTGACTGTAGCATCGTAGCTTCCAAACAAATGGACCGATTTTGTAGCGGTTTTTTCAGTTTTAAATCTGGTGTGAGGGAAATGGTTCTTAGCTATAATAGGGGGAAGGGGAGTGGGATGAGAATCTTAGCTCCCAAACAAATGGACCGATTTAGAAGCGGTTTTTTATGATTGAAAGGTGATGTGAACTTAGCTGTATAGGGGGTAAATGGGGGGGGGGGGAATTGAGAAAAGGGGGTACGAAACTATTATAACTCTTTCTATTTTAAATCATATTTTTGAATGGGTATTACTTTTAGTGTTTGTTTATAAAAGAACATTTGAATACGAAGTCGAAGTCGAAGTTTAGGAAAAATATTTTAATTGATTCCTTGGGTTACAACATTGCAATTTTCGTAGGAATCTCTACTTTCTTGAAAAATAAAATAGTGCCCATGTTACTCGCTGATAATGTAGCTTACTAATAGGTGTTTTTTAAATCAGTTCAGTATCTTTTTTGTTTGTCCATTACAAACAAAGATACAAAAATACAAACATACAAAAAATCAAATCTTTCCCCGTTATAATATGAGTGTAATCGCATGAAATACGCGCGAAATCGATAGCCTCCTTTTTTGTAAGTATCTTAAAAACTCTGGTTTTACTAATAGAATATTCCTACAAATTTAAAAGGTTGGCAGTAAAGTGTGGTCATGTACAAACAGATGAACATACATACATACATACATTCATTCATGCAAAAATATATTATGATAAAATCATAACCCTCCTTTTTTGTACCCGGGTAAAGACCCACAGGTGGCAAACATCGGTCTCCGACTGACAGTAGACATCAAACTCGAAAACAATGCTTCGATACACTCACAGATTAATAGTGTGGTTTAAATTGCACTCACAGTGCTGAGACTGCAAACACTGCTAACGATTGGTTTATTTTGTTGGTCAACATATGCACGCTAACAAATTAAACCGACGATTGCATGCTTATGTCATTTGAGTCAGCTGTTCTGTGAATCTACCTACTGTTGTTTTGTTTTGTTTATAGTTTTCTCCTTTCTCTCTTAGTTCTGTTGAATTTGTTTGCTTCTGCTAAAAGAATATAATCATTATTATATGTACTGGCAGTCTGGCGGGAGTTCCAACAACATATCAACACAGGATGACATATGTCAATTGAATTTGACGTTACCGCATACGCAGGGGTGCGTTTAAGTCAATTATCCAGTATAAAATTTAAACTGACTAAACGTCAAACACCCCGTTCAAGCACACCGCGAGGCGAAAAATTAACCAGACTAAAATTTAATCTGCCCCGTTCACGGGCGTCCGCTGGTATAAGTTTTCGCCTGGCTAGGATAAATTTTAGTGAGCTTTTGAGGTCGCTAAATTTTAGTCTGCTGTCAGAATGACAGCTGTTTGTCATTCGATTCGTGGTTAGATTCAATTTGTTGATGGTTTTATTCGTAAATACTATCTATATTTATAATAATGCAGTAACATAAATTCTGTACAACGAATATAATATGAAAATGATCTATGGGACATAAATAAATTAACTGAACATAAATTTGACAAGTCGACAATTGAATTTGAAAGATAAACCTATGACTCCGTTCAGCGAACCCTGGCTGGTTAAATTTTATCCGATGAAAATTTCGCCGACTTGCTTAAACGCACCCCTGCTCTACCTCTTTTTTGTGAGCGTTGTGTGCACACCAAAATGACGTCACTCCTGCAGCCCGATTCCATAACTTGGCTTCAATCGGATTGACACTTTTTTCATAGCAAATTCGACTCTATCACAAGGCATTAGTGGTTGCGATACTGAGAATTCGATTGAAGCCAAGTTATGGAATCGGGCTGCTGACGTCATGTGTCCGACGTGGTGAATAAATGCGCATTTTAATCCGACTATGTGCGCGCTGACAGTACACATAGTGCACATAAGTATCAGAATGGATAGTGCTATAAAACGTTGCCGCTCCGCCCGGTCATTCGTTTACGTGTTGTCTTGTTTCTTTGTCTTTTACACGGATCGTCCCTTTGAGTGAATGAGAAAGCTATTGTAAGATTGGCAACCTCGCACTGTCGGTGTGCCTAGTGCCGATTGTTGACCTCCTATGAGGCCATAACATTGCAACCTGTGTGTATATAAAGTGTAATCCTAGTGAAATATCTTTGCTAAGACTAGACATTCTAGATAAACAATAAAACTATGTCGTGTTGTGCTGTTTTGTGCATCAAGAACAACAAAAGGAGGAGTAAAAGATCCGGAATTATCATTTCACTGATTTTTTGGCTATTATTATCTTAATTATCGAAGTTTCAAAGCAAAAATGTATTTCACATTGGAAGAAGGAGGGAGCGAAGCGAAGCAAGCAAAAAAAAATATATCTCAGAGGGTGGGACGATCAAGCCCCCTACTCTCAGGGGGGTTCTTCACCCGCCCTTCTCCCCACTCCCTCCTTAAATGTGGGCCAAGCTATATAAGTCGTAACTGCTTTCGTTAACTCAGTCATTTGTCATTTTTACTGCCAATATTCAGGGCTTTCAGGTACATCAATAAGTAATTATCAATCATCTATATCAGGATATTCATCCATTTCTAGCAATCTCTCTCTCCTACTTTTAATTTTCATACATAAAGAATTCCCATTGCATTTTTACTGCCAATATAGTCAGGGCTTTCAGGTACATCAATAATTAATCATCAATCATCTATATCAGGATATTCATCCATTTCTAGCAATCTCTCTCGCCTACTTTTAATTTTCATACATAAAGAATTCCCATTGCATGTTCAAACATTTACGGATTCTAGCGGTATATATATAATTTCGAGCTGTTATATACTTTAATTCACCATGAATTAAAAAACGCTTGTAAATAGTCCTAATAGCACCACGAGCTGCTATACTTTTGCAAACATTATGCAAACTTTTAAAATATTTTATTGTATTGTAATATTATAGCAAGCAAATTGAAATAAATAAAACAATTCCTCGAGTTGAAATGAGAATGAGGATGTCAGTTGATGCAGTTTTTGTTCATACTCAAGTATTCAATAATAAAAAAATATCCCACTGACCGATTTATTTGAACTGTTCAAAACTGTTTTCTTACCAATATTTTTAAATACCAAGCTACTGCATTTTTAAGATTTCTTATATTTTTCAAGTGATGGTTGAAGTACCTAAGATTTTTTTATATGCCAATGTGTATGCAATATGACTGATACTTTGCCACTTTACTTCGAAATATCAGAAGTCAGCTTTCCATCAAATGATTGCTTTAGATTGTAGAATTGTAAATAAAGGCACTATTTTTAACACACTATTAACCGGGCTGGCCACCATGCCGATTTCAAATCGTTCAGTGTGCACGCAGACGAGAAATCTATATCTATATCGAATCCTATATCTAAAATCCTAAACCCTTTGTTGCGAGTTGCGACATCCAAATTAACGGAATGCGTCATCGGTGATTATCTATCATAATATGTATGTCGCCACGAACCCCACAATAATAGGGATTCCTACCGATACGATAACAACCGATATGCTGTTAGCCTCTATTTTAGTCTGTCGTCTGCGGAAATCGTGCAAGTCTTTTTAGAGTTACTCTTACGTATTATTGTAAGTATTCCATGTAGTTTGCCTAGCAAAAGTCAATTGTAACTTATTGTAGATAGTATAGCGTGCTCCTGTCGAGTGTCAATGTGATAAGTATTTGTTAAATTTATTTCGTAACTATATTATTTAATAACTTGCCTTACCATGTCCATTCAATCCAACAAATAAGAAGTTATCGTATTTTCTTATTTTGATAATTTTGTTTAGAATCAGCTCAATTTAATACAGTCAAATTAACACTACGTGCATCTGTCTGAAAACGTTAAACATTGTTATGATAACAAAACTGAAAAACTGCTATTTATAAGTATTATGAAAATATTTTTGCATGTTCTGTAAAGTAAATATTTTTAGCATAAATATTATTTCCTATATTTTCATATTCTGCAGTTTTGTTTAGATATGTTTTTATCGACATGGTCGGCACTAGCGATCACTTCCCTACTCACGCACACTAATGCAGATTTAGGAACTCACACCAACATAAAATGGACATGCTACCCAAGCATAAGCTCTATCCATTCTGATACTTAATCTGGGGTGCGTTTAAGTCAATTATCCAGTATAAATTTTAAACTGACTAAAAGTCAAACACCCCGTTCAAGCACACCGCGAGGCGAAAAATTAACCCGAATAAAATTTAATCTGCCCCGTTCACGGGCGTCCGCTGGTATAAGTTTTCGCCTGGCTAGGATAAATTTTAGCGAGCTTTTGAGGTCGCTAAATTTTAGTCTGCTGTCAGAATGACAGCTGTGTGTCATTCGATTCGTGGTTAGATTCAATTGGTTGATTGTTTTATTCGTAAATACTTTATATATTTATAATAATGCAGTAACATAAATTCTGTGCAACGAATATAATATAAAAATGATTTAGGGGGCATAAAATAGGCTACTGAACATAAATTTGTCAAGTCGACATTTGAATTTGACAGATAAACCCAAGATAAACCTATGACTCCGTTCAGCGAACCCTTGCTTGCTTACTTAAACGCACCCCTGTCATCCAAAACTGACAAAAAAAAAACAAAAAACTGTCTGTCCTTGCTTGTTTGTCCTGCATCTTACTGTCTGTAAGATGGATTCTAGGTCTATGGTCTGTAAAGACGTTGCCGCGCACACCTCAGCGGCTAATGTACAGCTAATAACACGTGACCAATATTACGTGGATTGGCCTCGTAATATCAGGGTGTTCATTAATTGGTTGCGTATTATTGGCTGTACATTATTGGCTGTGTGATACGGGTTTTTTGTACGGGCAATAATGTACAGCCAATAATACGTTTACATCGCAGACAAATATAGAAATGTCGTAGTCAAAGCCTCGTTTGCACGTTCCAGTATCCTTTTACCACAGATTATGAATCGCGATTGCTTCGCCCCTCCACCCTTGCACCAACAAAAACAAAGCACAGGTATCAACGCTAGCCTCCGCCGCTCCAGCTCACCCTGGTGCCTGCACTTTGTTATAGCGGACTATGGCTACACTCCCTCGCCTCCGGCTTTTTAAAAACACTAGTGTAGGGTAGACAAGACCATGTACAGTCGAGGTTGGCCGATTCGGTTCTGAGACAGTTTTCTTCTTGACACTCACCTACACAAACGAGGCATCAAGAAGTGATTCTATCTTTGTCTATGATTGTCTATATATTATTGGTCATGTAATATTGGTCGTAATATATTGGTCATGTAATCGGCACGGCCTGATAATACGCATCCAATAATTGGAATCCTATACATGTATTGGCTGCGTAATACTGGCCGTGCAAAACTGGACTGATTTTGTACGGGGAATATTACACACATTATAATACACGGCCATATTAGCCGTCCAAATATTACGAATCCATGTACACGTAATATCAGGCCGTGTAATATTGGCTGTACATTATTTTGGTCGTGTATTATCGTCAACACTACAATCTGTGGAACCATCCGTCCATTTTCTGAAATTGCAGGTACCTACAGAGGCTAGCCGCCGCGTGCGTGAGATTTGTAATTAAAACACGTGTCTTTCAACAGAACATTGATTTTCAGCCTGTTTTCCACTGTTTATTTGCAAACCAACTAACATCACTTGATTTTCTACAGTAGGCGCAGACTATTCGGTGAGTATCTCTAATAAAATCTTTGTTATCGTGGTTTGTTACGAATTTGGCTTCTTGACAAAGTTAGTTGAATTTTACAGTGAAATCAATATGACTGAAGAAAAAGTGGACCCAGAAACCAACGGCCAGGAGAATAAAGAGGAAACGAACAATTCGGTAGCTGACCCCGAGTTGGAAAGCGCGATTATTCGCCAAGTGGAGTATTATTTTGGTATGTTGCTGGTTCACATTGTACAAAACCAAATTGAAGAATATCATTGAAAAACACATAAAAATGTATTCGTAATCATAAACTTATACCGTACCTACCTACCTTATGTTACACTTGTAGTATTACTTTCTGATTTCGTTATTACTTCCTAGGGTAAGGTAGTAAGTACCATCATATTTTTTTAAGTAGGTACCTACACATATGAACTACTCTACACAGAATATTAAAAAGCATTGTTCAGAATGTACAGAATATTCAAAAGCATTATTCATGTCTATTCATAGCATACTTTCTTTACTTACCGTGTTAATTATAGGTAGAGTAGGAACCAATCTTTATGGCGGCTGAGAAATTAGGCGCAAGGCGCTGCGCAATAGCTAATTTTAGGTGTAAGCGGGCTTTGGAGAGGTTGAAAGGCCGGGGCACACCCTCCCGCTAGCCCACCGCATTTGTGCTTGTACAAGTGCACGCTACATCCGTACGCTGCACACATGCATGCGATTCTGTTCAAGTACAGTTTAGTTAGTTATTTTAAAGTTGTTTGTTACCAACCAATACAATCCACCAACAGGATATCAGCATATATTGATATTATTGTGTGGACGTATGTTAACATAATTTCATAATTGGTTAAAAAATAATGAATAGGTTAAAGCGTTAAGTGTCGACTCTAATTTAGCTACTAGAAACATAGCTATAGGTATAACATTTTTTATCATTCCATTATTTGTATGTACTTAACACATATCTTTTTTCAATCATTACATTATTTGCATGTGACATGTAAGTAAGTATGGTTTATGTAGTTTATTAAATATGTATGTAGGTATATTCATTTTTATTTTGCATGATTTATTCTTCGTTTCACTGACAACATCTTTCTTTTCTCCTCTTCGGCCACTGAGCTACAGTTGATGCTACAAGATCTTAGCAATACAAGCCTTGAGGTTGGACTGCGGATGAACATGACAAAGACCAAGTTGATGTCGAACAGCACCAAACGTTGTGTCACAATAGACGGTGAAGAGATGCACTATGTCCATGAGTACATCTACTTGGGCCAAATAGTCTCCTTTCAGGCCAGGCAAGACCAAGAAGTCGCAAGACGGACGGAAAATGCCTGGAGGAGCTATTGGTCCATGAAGGAACTCATGAAGGGAGATATTCCAATATCCTTAAAGAGGAAGCTCATGGACATGTGCATCCTACCCATCCTGACATACGGTGCACAAACTTGGTCTCTGACAGACATCCAAAAGTCCAAACTCAAGGTATGCCAGCGGGCAATAGAGCATTCTAGGTGTTAAGTTAACAGACTATGTTCGAAACACCGATCTGCGCTCCAGAACCGGTATTACAGATGTAGCTCTAAAAGCCGCCAAGCTGAAGTGGAACTGGGCCGGCCACATCTGTCGTATGCCAGAGGTGCTATGGGCCAAAGTAACCACTAAATGGAATCCCAGCACGGAAAGAAGGCGACGCGACAGACCACGCAAAAGATGGCGGGACGAGCTTGACACCTTCGACAAAAATTAGTACACAGCAGCACAGGACCGTAACGAATGGAAAAATCGAGGGGAGGCCTTTGCCCAGCAGTGGAACAGTATAGGCTAAACACAACACAACACAACACAACATGATTTATTGTATTGTTTTGCACCACCATCCTTTTTTAATTCGTAATTTCTGTCCATCCAAAGGTTGACTTTTAGCAATAAGACCACCCGTTTTCCCTATTTTCATATTAAATTCTTGTATATTTGTTCCATAATTCTGGTGTAATAAATTGTTTCTTATTATTAGCATGTTCTACAAGTAGGTAGTAAAAAAAATACGTTAATAATTGCGAACCTTACTGTACCAGCGCGAAGTCACACTCGCAGTGCGGTTCACAGCCGCCATTAAGATTGGTTCCTACTATAATGTGCTTATTAACAAAGTTTTTTGATTACTCGTAATATTAACAGTAGGTATTATTTTCCAATTGTCAGGGAATATTAACATCCCGCGTGATAAGTTTCTTCGTGAACAAATCCAGCTAGATGATGGGTGGGTGCCGCTTGATGTCATGACAAGGTTCAACCGCCTGAACAAATTGACATCGGATACTGAAGTCATCGCTAAGGCTATCCTCAAGTCTACATCAGGATTGCTTGAGGTATATTTTATAATTGTATTAAACCTTAGGTTTTGATTTGTAAGCTTTTGACACTTTCACTGCCGTGCAATTTAAAGTGCGGAGACTGTATATGCCAGAGATATTTGGCTTTTTTGCCATGTTATAGAAAAAATAACTGGCCATAATTTTTTTTTATGTGTGATAAATGCTCAGGTACTAAATTTATATTATTTTATTTATATATTCCTTTATTTATAAATGAACATTATTTTAGTCCTAAATAAAAGACTTATATAGTGCACCCACAAAACGTTGCTCGCGGTGCACTAATGATAGCACACTCGGAAGCCGTCTTTGTGCCTGCCCCTGACTTCTCATGGTAATGTATTGCATAGCTCAAACACTCTGCTACATGTACCGATAATGCGGAACACAATTTATGTAATTGTGATTTTAAAATAAATAGTGTCATAACTAAAAACGAGTTGTAACTGCGAAAGATTTCCATCACAACTAATACTCGTGATTAGCAGTTAGTGTTAAGTGGGAATGGCCAACCCTAGAAATAAATTAAATGTTGACAGAAATCTATCAATAAATTTCAGGTATCAGATGATAATAAAAAGGTACGAAGAAATCCTGAGGTGCCCGTCCCAGAGATGAGTGAAGACCATCGCAAGGAACTTGCCAAACGCACTATTTATGCGAAAGGCTTCCCTAAAGACACGTCATTGGATGACATGCTCAAATTCTTCAAAAAGTTTGAAGAAGTGGAGAATGTCATAATGAGGAAGTATCAAGATAAGGGCACTAAGAAACGTCTGTTCAAGGGATCAGTGTTTGCCACATTCAAGACTAAGGAACAGGTAAAATATTGTGATCTCTCTAGTCCAGTGCTGATTCAATATCGAAAAATTTAAATGTTCTAAATAATACAACTCGTAGACATGGAAAGATGAAAAATAGAAATGTCATATGTGAGCAATAAACTTCTAATTTGCTTTCAATTAATAAGTAAGGAGTATTTTTATTTCTTTACATTGTGCCATGCAGTGATACGATAAATTATAGAAGTGACCAGGTATATTTCTTTAAGTACAAATATAAATTAATAGCTGCACCCTATGGTTTCACCCTTTTGGATTTTGATGAAAAGCAGCCTGTGTTAATTATCAGGTACCATATTTCATCCAAATCCGTTCAAATGAAGGAAGGAGCGTGAAGGAGTCACAAACATACACACACTTCAAAAGATAGATGGCACTAATAGTTTTTAATGCTTTTTATGATCTGTTGTATGGACAGCCAGTTGTAATGTATGGAGTTCTGCATCGCTCATACTAAGTTAAGTTAGAATCATCCCGATTAACATAGGCTATATATTATTATTTTATTCAATATCGCAGAGAGGTAGTGCGGCTCCATATTCAAATGCGATAAAAATACTTTGTATTTTAGCACACTCTATAAATATATAATTTATAGCCATAACTCAAAACTCGACTGCCATACCAAAAATGAACTAAAAAGTCAAAAACAAGAAATAATTGTCATTGCAGTCAGGGGACCGTCCTCTGGAATACTTGACTGCAATGTCAATCTTGTTATATTTTTATTTTCAAATTTAATTTATAATCTTAGATCTTCTCAATAATACGCACCCAATTACAAGAATAGGAATTTTATTTGTTTTAGTTTGGCGACAGTAGTTCCAATGTATGTGGTGCAGTGTACCACTTCTTGCTTTTTGTTGAATACAAGAATTGTGTGCTACAAACAGTAGTGTGCATATCTATACTTCTAATAAAACTGTAACAGGTCCAATTCTGTACATTGAAGATATTTACCCTCTTTTTTTGAGGTTTGTCTATATTCAATACTGAAGCCAAAACTGTTTTTTTTTTTACATTTTTGGCTGTATCTTGGCTGCCCATTACGCCAAAACTACTGAATGAATTCAACTGAAACATATGACTTACTAACTAACTGACTGACTAACTTTATAGGATTTGAGTTCATACTACAAGGTAGGACCTAGAATACTTTTAATCCCGAAAAATTAAAGGGTTACTGTAAGATGTTGGCTGAAAGTTATTTAAAAGGACACATATCACGCTGAAACTACTGGACGGATTTTGATGCAACTTGGCACAGTCTTAGTTAATATGATGGGTTAAAATTGAGAATACTCTTATTCCCGAAAAAAATAAAGGGTTCCTGCGGGTTAGGGGTCTGTGAAGTTATGTTAATTTTGAAGTAATAAATATCTATACTTCTAATAAAGCAATAAGTACTAAAAAGTCTGTACAAAGATGATAATTTAAAAAAATGTTCTTGTGAATTTAAAATAAGCTACTGAACAGGAATATAACATTCATTTAAAACATGTTTGTTGTTCACAACTCACGTAAAAACTACTTAACTAATTGAGATTCGGTTTTCACTTCTGGATAGATTAGGGTTTAACTTAAAGACTGGTGTAATTGGTAACTCAATCCGATTAGTAGAAGCCGAGCAATTGATAAAAATCTTTTTGATGGCTGAAGAAATTTTGATTAAATTTTGGTATTTTAGGTCTTGGAATAGGACATTGAGTACTTTTAACCCGGAGAAATGACCACGCTTGTGAAGCTGCGGGCACAGCTAGTAAATAAATAAACTTACTGAACTAAATGAACTAATATATTAAGGAATGTTTCACTCTGTTGATTATTTACAGGCAGAGAAGTTTATTGCCTTGAAGGACACAAAGTATGAAGATTCAGACCTGCTCATCCTTTGGCAAAATGAATACATAGATAAGAAACAGGAAGAATATGCATCAAGAAAGAAGCAGCAGAAAGATAAAGGCAAAGAAAAGAGTGCGGACGTAAGTTTGTTGAACAATTTAAGGTGGATGGTCCAGACAAGGGTTTCACTAGATGGCGCTAAATGACAATTTGTGCATAATTATTATTTTTTGGCTTTTAAGTGCAATCAGATCTGATTTAAAACTTTATTGGCGGCTATATTACCATGTAATGATAATATTTAATCTTAAGTTTCAATTGTAAATTTAATATTTGAATCGTATTTGTTCCTTGTAAATTTGGGTTCAGATCTTGAGTCAATTATTGAACCAAAATTATAGATCAAATATTAACATTGTATAGTGTTTTATCCGCAAATAAAGTTTTAAATCCAACCTGATTGCATTTTAAGGCCATAAAAATAAACAATGCTAATATTGTCATTAGCGCCATCTACTGAAACTCATGTCATGGAAAATCCACCACATTAAGAGTGTTGTATACTAGTGAAGTAATACATAAACATCCGCTGCTTGCCCCCATTTGACTGTAGGACGCCCACCGGCCAGATATTATGACAACTTGCAGAAGGCGGCTGGCAGAATCTGGATGAGAAGAGCCGGAGATTGGGCTCTGTAGAATTCATTGGGAGAGGCCCATGTCCAACAGTGGATGAACACAGGCTGATGATGAATACATAAACATAGTTACACTTCTAATTAAAAGACTGCCGTTCAGTGCAAATTTTGTAATAGAATAAGCTTAACCATAATATTATGATGTTATGATTATTCAGTATCTGATGAATTTCTGACAGACAGCAACAGATTCTGGTAAATTATTTAAAAACAAATATCAACAAAATAAATTTTATAATATTTTGGGAATGCATAGTTATTTATTTAAACGCGACTTAATCACACTGAAAACTTAATATTTATTTACCTCGACGTTTCAATCAAGTTGCATTGATCGTGGTCAAGAGAAGACTGAAGTAGCGGGTCTCAGCGTCGAGAAGGGCGAGTGTTGTCTCCAACTACCCGCATTTGATTTTGTAAAAATTCAGAATTGTCATGACACACGACACTAACGACATCTGCAGATATCTTCTGACATAAACCGCGACGCGAACACTTGCTTATCACGGTATTCCAGGACGCAGCCAACTTGAAACCATCCTCTCGGTTGAAATTGGGATACTTTTTAATTTCAACCACTTCACGTATATCCTTGAGTAGTAGTGACGTTCCGTTGAGAGGATCTACGGGTCATGGAGTTCAATCCAGTGATTAGGGCCCGATTCGAGCAAATGCTCAGCAATTGCAGATTTATTTATCTGGCGGTTCTTTACAGCTGCCATGTGTTCTTTGACCCTTTCCGCTATAGTACGCTTGGTTTGTCCAATGTAGGAACTACCGCAGCTGCAATCTATCTTATATACGCCAGGAGTTTGAAAAGGAAAGACATCTTTCGGTGTTCTAACATGCCTTACTAACTTGGAAAAAGGAGTATGAACGGTCTTGATAGAAAAGTCCTTTAATAAAGCACCAACTTTATCCGTCACTCCTTTTACATAAGGCATAAAAGCCGGCTGTCTATCGAAATCAGACCTACTCTTATTATATCTGCGTCTAGGACGCCAACGTCTGGTCACCACATATCCGTTTCGCTTGAGTACCTCCTGAACATGAGACACTTCGGCATCCAAATGTTCAGGGTCACAGAGGGCATGAGCTCTGTCTAAAAGTGATCTGGCTACTGATTGTAAATGCGGTGGTGATGTAAAAAGGCGTTGAGGTATCTGTCAGTGTGTATTTTGGGAATGGCTGGTCCGATTTCTTTCAAACAAAACAAAGAACCATCTAGCTAACTCCAGCTTTGAAATACATTAAAGTAAACATGTGCGAGTCGGGCTTGCGCTCCGAGGGTTCCGTACAAACTTTTTTCTGGTATTGTACGAGTTTTCCCCTTTACTTGTGCTATAAGACATTGGTTCTTGCTAAACCAATATTATCTAGGTCATCATTTTAACCTTAATTTATTGACAACCTATTTGGCGCAAAATAAGTTGTAACTGTAAATGTCAAGAAACACAAGAAAATTTTAATTTGGCGCAATGAGCGAATGTTGCACCTTAACTGTGGTGTAACAAAGTTTCTGATGTTGGTGAAAATTCATGACGGCAGAAATCAATCATAATGGACTTAATTAAATGTCTTTATTTGACATATTATTATTTAGTATGGGCAAATGTCAAATTGGAACGTTTACCATTATGATGCTTATCAGCATTGCATGTTTACTTTTCTTTAATGTATATTATCTGCTCTCAGGCTCCAACTGAAGAAAAGTCGGATTTCAAACTACCGAGTGGGTCAGTCTTGAAATTCAGTGAAGGAACTGACAAAATGACGAGGGAAGACTTAAAGGAAGCTCTTACTGCCTTAGGTATGATATCTAAACCTTTTTATATCTATTTGTTATAAATAATACAAGCTGCGCCCTGCAGTTACACCCATGTAGATAATGATTTTGGACTTTTTTATTATCCCACAGGAACCATTTTTTATTCCATGAGAAAGTATCAAAAGGTATACACAACAAATTTAACCAAAATCTGCTCAGCTGTTTGAGCTGAATGGTATCAAACACAATTATATCTAAACTAAAAGTAAAGCAGTAAGTTGCAAAAACTTTGTACAAAACAGATAATAAAAAAAATGGTCTAGTGGACTTAAAATAAGCTATATATCAAGTTTTTCTTTTTAATATTGTCTCGGATTGTCTGTTCGCGCATCACTTAAAAACTACTGGACCAATCGATTGCAATGCAGTTTACACAGTTGATAGGTTAAGGTTTGACTTAAAAACTGGTGTACTTGGTATGTCGATCCGATGAGAAGATGCCGAGCAACCAAAAAGAATGAGTTGACATCTGAAAGAAGTTTGATGAAATTTGGTACATATATCATATGCCTATATTGGCACTTTTGTTTCTGGAATACGAGGCATGCCTTTTAAGTTCTGTTGTTTCCATATTTCCCGGCAATTTTGAATTTGGAACTGTTCTATATTCGAATGTGTTTAAATTTTGAATCTCAAAACAGTTGAAAGTAATAGGATTAATGCTATTGTTTAGTCACAGCGTTGATTGGAATCTGTCAGGTTACGTACTAAAATGAATCTTTCTAAGGAAAATGTTTGTGCAAAAATTTTCTACAACTTTAGAAGAGTCCTGACAAGGCTTCAGTGTTTTGAAGAGCTCACATCTGTGTTCAGTGATGAAGCCCCATGTCTGCGGACTGTCGAACGCTGGTATTTAGAATTCCAGCGTGGACGTACTAGTGTTAGTGACAAATCTCGCGAAGGACGCCCAAAATCCGCCTTCACTGAAGATAACATCCTTGCTGTGAGACAACTAATTCTCAAAAGATCGAATCTTCGAAGATCGTCATGTGACGTATCGAGAGATAGAGGCTCTATTAGGCATCTCAGGGACAACCATTCAGAAGATCTTGCATGAAGCGCTTGGTGTGAGAAAGCTAGTTTGCCGTTGGATACCGCATCTGCTTTCCGACGATCACAAGGCGGCCCGCGTCAGATGGTGTAAGAAAACTCTGCAAAGGTTAAACCGAGGAGAGTCAAATCACGGCTACGACATCATCAGTGGTGACGAATCTTGGATCTATGCTTACGATCCTGATTCCAAACAACAATCTACAATATGGGTCTTTCAAGACGAGCTAAAGCCGACTAAAGTTGTTCGTTCTCGAAGCACTTCCAAGAAGATGGTGGCCACGTTCGTTGGTAAAACCGGCATGTTGCGACTATTGCACTAGATCGTAGAACGGTTAAAGCAGAGTGGTATACCACAGTTTGTTTACCACAAGTCATCGCCGAACTTCGAAATTCTAACTCAAAGCGACGCATCATCCTGCACCACGAAAACGCAAGCTCACACAGCGCTCGTCAAACCATTGAGTATTTGAAGCAGGAAAAAGTAGAAATTCTTGACCATCCTCCATACAGTCCTGACCTAAGCCCTAACGATTTCTTTACATTTCCTAAAATTAAGAAAAGTCTTCGTGGTCAAAGGTTCCAGTCCGGTGAAGAAGCAGTCGACGCTTTCAAGTCCCCCCCACTTTAGAGTGGAATAAATTTTATAATAACTGGTTTGAGCGAATGGAAAAGTGTATTAAGCTACGTGGTGAATACTTTAAAAACAATGTGTGTTTTTTTCTTCAAACGACAAAACTTAAAAGGCATGCCTCGTCGAATGACCGAAATAATATTATAAAATTCATAATAAGTTTATTACAACTTGAATTACTCTTTTAAATATACATATGATAATACCTACATAAGAGATTATTTTCATCCCTCGTAACACATCGGATCCTTATATTGCAGAAAAATGACCTCGCAGCAATGCAGCGGGCAGAGCTAGTTCATAATATTGTAGTAAGATTGTGTATGTTTCGGCGCTCCCTTTTTTTTTACCCTACTGCGGCTGCACGGACGGTTATGTGTTTGGGTTGTATGTTTGTATTTTTTTGTTTGTACGTTTCTTTGGCGCGTCCTACAGCCTAAACGCCTTGATGGATTTCATTGGATAAATGAGATATCATTGGATTCGTCTTAATCACGAGAGTGATATATGAAGTATCAAGAAATCAAATATGGCGGCTCACACCTGCCATATTGTATTTCCGACGCAACAACAAATTACCAAAACCTATCGAGTGAGGTACCTTAATGAAGATGTTTAGAAGACTATTTCAAAATAGTAGTTTATGAAACGGTTGCTTAGAGGGTTATACGAGACAATTCGAGAGTGCGTTTAGTAGAGTAGAGTAATAGTTATCACTGGAGTGTTTTAATACCTAGTTATATGCCGTTTCATACTTTTTAATGACAAAAAAATTGCATTTTTTTTTCGATTTTGCTGGTGAAAGCTCGTTCGTCATGTTCGTTGATGTTTCCGTGATGTCAAATTCTCCTTAGGAACACTATTTCACATGTTTAACACATCATTGTCACATATTTAATCAGGATAAAACATTTGCTCAACAACAAAAAAAACATTAAATTGGTTAGGTATTAATGTAAAGTAAATTATGGCGCCAAAATCCAGATCACAGCGAATTCGCGCGCGTATGGTTTTACACGTGCCACCAGCCACCATAGATAATAAATGCCGTAGTGCGGAGCTAAACCGGTGCTTTGGGAAAAAAGTTATATTATAACAATTTTTTTTTCGTAATGCGTCCACTTTTGAGTTCATAGTCCGGATTTTACGATATGAGTATATATAATTCTTATAACTAAACAGTAGCAATTTTCTACATAATTGTCATAATTGGCTTCTTACAATATTTTTTTTATTATTCATGTTAATGTAAATACTTTAATAGTCTAATGTTGCAATAGTTAAAGAAAATATTAAAATAAATATATAAAAAAACCCATTAAATACTAACTGCTCCCCGCGGTTTCACATGCTTCCCTCCGGAACTGTGTATTTTTCCGAGATAAAAAGTATTAGATTTTATCCAGGATATACTCGTAAGCTACCTCCATACCAAATTTAATTCATATCCGTTCAGCCGTTTAAGTGTGAAGAAGTAACAAACATACCCTTACATACAAACAAACTTTCGCCTTTATAATATTAGTGTGTTTATTTTTGCACAGCTTTTTGGTTTTTGGTTGGTCAGTTCGTATTCAATAATTTTGATAGCAGTTGGGTTTTAAAAAAAATAAAAAATTACTTGTTTATACAAATTAATGAAGAGACAAGCAGGTCGCTCGCCTGAAGGTAAGCGACACGCCAGCCCACAACAGTTGCAGTGCCACCCAGAACTTTGGTAGCAAAATCTTGCGCGTCACTGCACTGCATTCGTCACCATGAGACATTGGCCCATCTCTAATGCCTAGTAACTTAGCTGGAAAAATTGCATTTTAACTGAAACACAGTATTTTTTTTTACTTACTGTATTAAACAAAATACAAAAATGATGTCCCTGTAGATTTTCTTGGTGATGTTTTCTCTTAATGGGCGTATTTCCGAGCAAAATTTAGTTTACTTAATTTATTGATCCTCCTTATTAAGTTTTTTGACTTAAAAAAGTGCTCTAAGATAAAAACTTTTGAATTTATGTGTAATTAACTAAACATTATTTTAATATTCTATCACAGGAGCGGAAGTTGCTTACGTGGACTTCAAAGTAGGTGACACAGAAGGCTGGGTACGACTCTCCAAAGAGAACTCTGCTAAGGAGTTTAATGAAAAGATCACAGATGGAAAAATCAAGATTGCTGAAGCAGATGTTGTGTTCAAACTTCTAGAGGAAGATGAAGAGACGGAATACTTGAAAAAGACTGTGGAAGAAATGGCCAAAAGGAGACGGAATATGAGGAATAATAAATACAACAGAGGGAAGAACTTCAAGGGTAAACAAGGTAGAAAGAGAAAGCAAGAACATAACGACGAGGATGCACCACCGAGTAAAGTCAAAGCAGATAGTTAGGTTTTAACTTTATTTACTGTAAAATGGTTGATTCACCACTTTTTGTAGGTGCTGCTGTACGTCTTTTCCCATTGATTATAAGGGATGAAAATATTACAGTTACGAATTATTTACTTGTCTGCCTCTAAAATTATACATAAGTTCTATAGCATGTAAACATTTTACATTAGTTCTATAGCATTTACACATGTTACATAATTTCGCATGTTAATATTTTACAAAAGTTCTATTGCATGTAAACATTTTACATTAGTTCTATAGCATGTAAACATGTTACATAAGTTTGCATGTAAACATTTTATTTGTTTAGTTACATTACAGCTAAGCATAATGTATAATGTCAATTGTAGCTATGTTTCATTACAAAACCTGCCTTGCTGATTTTAAGTCAGATTTTACCTAAAACATTTTGATTTGAAACAATGCTGCTGTTAATTAATAAACTTATTTTGTCTTAGAATGTTTGTTTGATATTTTTAAAGATCTGGGATAGTATTTATTTGGTTCCAGTTTTGGTTCGCTATTGAAATATTAAAAATCCCCTTTAACTAACTTATCTTCATAGCTACGAGCAGCATTAAGGTAATAGATAGGTAATAGTAGATTATGATACTAGGTTCGTAAATAGATTGTTTGGTTTTATAGCAAATATAACCTATTTAGGCGAGGGCTTTTTAAAACTTCATTGAGTTTATGATAACCTTTACGCTACGTGCGTAAAGGTTTATACGATTGATAGATTGGAAAATAGATATTTTTAAGCACCCCAAAAATTGAAATTGGCTCATCAAATTAGCATTGCTGTTCAACGTGGGCAATGCCACCAGCATGGTTGGGTACCTACGCTGCCAACCGCTAGTGGGTAAGAACAATTGGACTTCTATGGCATGCGGGTTGTCTCACTGTTTCATGTTTCGTACCTGTACGCTATTACTTGTTAGTGTGCTATTATTTATTCTGTGGTACTAGTTGTATTTTTTACTAGTTATTATACAAATTATGTACTTGTACCGTAGATTTATATTATGTAATTTCATCTTATATTTTTAAACTCGCAAACTTTAAAAAGTGCTAATGTTTTGCATAATCTCTAAGTACTGGTATCACTCGAAATAAATTGAAAATTGAAATGAGCTCAGTATTGAAACTTGGCCTCCGGATAACAGTGTGTATCAAACCTCCTTGAAACGTACCCTTACAAAATAAATTGTGAAAACGGCAATTCAGTGTTTTTTCTGTAAATAAATACGTCAACCCAGGGGCGCGTTCACTTACTACGTTCGAGGACGCACGGATCACCCGCGCGATCACACGAAATCGTTCACGGCGTCGTCGGGCGTTCGCCTGGGTCATCCGAAAAATAGTAGGGGAGGGGAGGAATAGTATGAAACTGACACTTGACAGTTGTCAGTTCTATGTGGACGTATAAAGCCATTCACTAACTCCGGATGGAGCTTTTGCTGCTTTCGGAAGTGATAGCGAGTAAACTTGTAAGAGTGATTTGGTGGTTAAATAGTTATTTCGGTTATTATATACACAAAATTTATATTTTGAGTACTGTGATTTTGGTGTAAGGTGTTAATAAGTTAATTTAGTTCAGTATTCGTAAGTTTCTGTGTTTGAGGTTCGGTTAACCCAACCTCAAACCAGAAAACAATCATGGATTACGATCCCCCGCCTGCTCCTGATCCCCCAGATCCTTTCCCTAATACTACAACCGCGACTAAAAGGCGGTTGGATTCAGTAGTCCAAACTCCCGCAAAGAAAACTATTACATCCCCAGAATTAGCATCTGCCTCAATTCAGACAGTTTACATGGACGCGTCCATTATTGTTGGCGGCCTGTCGTACACCGCTTCGGACAAGGGTCCCTATGTGGTCCACGTTTCTCGTTCAGAACCCGACCTTTCTGCAGGCACAACAATTAGACCTATTAAGTTTGGCCAATTCCTGAAAACCCACAGAGTTCAAAATATCTGCACTGACGGAGTTAAGAGAGTAGGGAGAAACAAAATTTCGGTACAGTTTTCCTCTGCCGATGACGCAAATAAATTCCTCACCTTCCCAATACTTGCTATGAGTAAATACACAGCAACAATCCCAACTTACAATATAACTCGGATGGGACTCATTCGACAAGTCCCCACTGACTTGTCTATGACAGAATTCGCTGAAACTCTTGAGCTGCCCTCAGGTTGCGGTAAAGTTCTTAAAGCAAGGCGCCTTAATAGGAAAAATGTTGAAGGAGGCAACATTACCTCGATACCTACCCAAACAGTTGTAGTTATTTTCCAAGGTCAGGTCCTACCTAACAGTGTACTTATATTACACCTCTCTTCCAGTGGAACTCTATCAATATCCCACCATTCAATGCTTCTCATGTTGCAGATTTGGCCACACTAAAACCCAATGTAGATCTAAACCAATATGTTTCCGCTGCACCAAGGAACATTCTGGGGATAGTTGCGAGATTTCTGAAAAATATTCCTGCGTGCATTGTTCAGGACGGCACTTTGCTACAAGCAAAAGCTGTCCGGAGCAAGAAAGGCAGATATCCATAAAAGCAGTAATGTCACACAGTAGTATCTCATATGAGGAAGCTGCTTCTCAGTTCCCGAAAGTTTCGAGATCATATGCTGAAGTCTCTCAAGAGACAGTACCCCCTCACTTCTCACCTTCTCAGACATCTACACAGTCTTCCCAGTCTCAACACAGTAGGTCTTATGCCAAAACTGTATATTTAACACCCCGACCAAAGGCTCCACAGGGGAAGTCTTATGATAAGGCTGCCCACCGAGAAATAGTGTCTGACCCTACACCATCATTACCTAATGGTTGTACATTACTCAACAACCAAGCCTTAGAGACATCACCACAAAGCGAAAATATGCTAGAAACTCTAATAACTTTAATTATAAATATTATATTAATGAATCCTCAACCTTTACCGTACAACGTTGCCTCCAAACTAACACAATTAGTTTCACTTTCTAGTTATTATGGATCCAATAAAGATTCTACAGTGGAACACCCAGAGCGTGCGACGAAAGAAGCATGAACTGGTTCACTTAATCTCAAAATTTCACCCATCAGTCTGTGCCATCTCGGAGACATGGTTAGTTCCTGGCTCCCCTTTTAGGGTGTCAGGATACTCCTGTCTGCGGGATGACAGGGCTGACGGGTATGCAGGTAGTGCTCTATTAATAAAGCGCTGACTCCCATTTTCCCAAATCTCTCTCCCTTCCCATTCCCCTGATATCAACATTATAGGTATCAGATCTTTGGATATCTCTTTTATTTCTGTTTACATACCTCATCCAAACTCCTCACTAATCCCTGATTTACTCCTTCTTCTTTCCTCTATTCCTCCACCTATGGTTGTCATGGGTGAATTTGCCCATCACATTCTGTGGGGTTCTAGTCACTCAGATTTATTTAGCTTTTCTCTCTTGGATATATTTAATGAAGTGGACCTATGTGTGATTAATTTTCCCCTCCCAAGATCCAAGAAGTGCTGTTGATTTATCACTATCTTCACCATCACTCTCTTCCCTTCTTAATTGGAAAGTTCTTCCTCTTACATATGGTAGTGACCACTTTCCTATCACTATTTCTATCCCAAATAAAGTATCCCCTTCTTGCAACTCTTGCCCTTCTTTAAAATACAAGCTTTCTTCTGCAGATTGGTCTTCCTACTCTACTTCTCTTGATCTCAAACTAGATTCTTCGTCTATCTTCCCCATAAATACAGATCCCATAATATCATATAATTTATTCATAGAAAATATTATTTCTTACGCTGCTCTTCACATCCCACTCAAGAAACCTTCTAAAGATTTTAAAATCTCAACTCCATGGTGGGACTCTGAATGTACCTCTGCTGTTTTTGAACGAAGGGAAGCTGAAAGAAAATACTATTCTTCCATGTCTACTGCAAACTTCCTAAAATATCAGCAATCAGCAGCTAAGGTCAAAAGACTAGTCTCAAAAAAAAAAAAGATTGGTTGGATAAATCTATGTGAAAGCTTATCACCAAGAACCCCATCATCTCTTATCTGGAAACAGATAAGGCGATTTAGGGGATCATGTAACATCGAAAACATTTCGGCAAATGACCCCTCATCTTGGCTAGAGGCCTTTTCGGATAGATTAGCTCCTCCTTCTGTTCCTTTCATAGATATAAAAATTAAATCATCCCTTCATCATCAAGCCCTCTTCCATCTCATAACTCCTTCGATTGTCCCTTCTCTCTCGCCGAATTGAATCTTGCACTTGACGGACTGACAGACTCTTCTCCTGGCATTGATGGTATTCCCTATTCTTTTATCACTAAGTCCTCTGAGAAAACTAAACAAGTTTATTTAGAATTGATTAATGTTTTTTTTAAGAATGGCATAGTTCCAGATCAATGGAAAACTCAAATAATTATCCCAGTACTAAAACCTGGTAAAGACCCCTCAGACCCAAGTAGTCGAAGACCAATAGCACTATCCTCTGTTCTGTCTAAGATCATGGAACATTTAATGAAACACCGACTTGAATGGTTTGTTGAAAACAAAGCTATAATAGCCAAGACTCAATACGGTTTTAGAAAATGTTCAAGTACTATGGACAGTTTGGCTATCATTACAACTGACATTCATACTACGTATAAGGAGAAAAAATATCTCATTGGGGTCTTCCTTGATGTGGCTTCTGCATATGACAACGTCCTGCTTCCAGTGCTCAGGAATAAACTCATTCAGCTGAGTATCCCAGAGAGACTGGTCCAACTCATTTGTAACATGTTAATGGAAAGATCTATAGTTATAAAATGTAATCATCTCTTCCTTTCCACTAAAATGGTTTTTAAAGGCTTACCTCAAGGTTCAGTCTTAAGCCCGTTACTGTACAATCTATATACATACGACTTAGAGAGCTCTGTGAACTCATTCTGTGAAGTTCTCCAATATGCAGATGATCTAGCACTCTATGTACAGGTACAGTCCATTGAGGAGGCAACAAATAGACTTAACTCAGCTCTTTCCTATCTTGGCAACTGGCTACTTAATCATGGCCCATCCCTTTCAGCCTCCAAAAGTTCTGTTGTAGTTTTTACCAAAAAAAGAGTTATCCCTCCGATTGAATTACTCATAGGTCAAGATATAATTCCTCAGTTAAACAACACAAGATTTTTAGGCATTAAGCTTGACTCCAGAATGACAGGTACTCCCCATTTTGAGTATATTTCTCAAAAGTGCGAAAAAAATATTAATATACTTCGTGCCCTTTCTGGAGTTTGGTGGGGTTCCCATCCATATTCTCAAAAACTACTATATAATGCTATAATTAGAAGTCACTTTGATTATGGATGTTTTCTGTTAAATAACTGTAATTAATCTGGACAAAATCACCAAAATTCAATCTAAATGTCTGAGAATTATCCTTGGAGCCACGAAATCCTCCCCTATTAACGCAATGCAGGTAGAGTGTGGAGAACCTCTGAAAATACGCAGACAATTCCTTTCCGATAGATTTATCTTTAAATTAATTCATAACTCTAATCACCCCCTTCTTCCAAAATTAAATGGTCTCTTAAGCCTATATGATTCACATAACCCTGATAAAATCCCTTGTTTACTACTTAGTTTCATTAAGTATACTAAACTTCCGAACCCAGTCATTCAGTATACAACCAATCCCCTCTATTTAACCCCATATGAAGCCCTTATTTTTCAACCTAATATTCTTTTAGACTTTGGCATAACCAAAGACACATCTAACCCCCGAAAGATATTCAATGAACAAATTTCTAAAAAAATTATTGGATGGCACACCATATATACTGATGCTAGTAGGGTATTATTGGGGCTTCTGCATCACTTGCTCTCGCTTTGCTCGAGCAGCGATGCAAAACCACCCAATAAACAGCGAGATGCAAATCCGATCAATTCTACTTTCCTACATAATCTGAAGCAGATCTTACTGACCATTGCATGTTTTAACCTAAGCGGTATAATTGACACTCACTTCGTTGGAGTGTGTGATGCAAAAACCGTCTAATGCCACTTTATTGATAATCCTGAAGCAGTTCACTCTGACCATACAATATTTAACATCGGCTCCAAAACTATTAACGATTCTTCAATTAAATGTAGTAAGTAATATTAAGATATACAAACAACAATTTTTATTTCATAAACATATTTTATTTTCAAGAATCCATTTTTGTATACAATTTACATTTTTCAAAGCACATACACTATAATGATACACGCATTGATAAACTTCTAAACACGTCTTATACTTATCATACAAACTTAATATGCTAGGACAACCAAAATCTTCTAAATTACAAAAAAGTTGCTGGTCGTTATCTGTGGTACCCAATATATTTTTTATCCAGTTAATTTTTTCCAGACCCTTCACATATATATTTTTATCTCTCAAAATGTTCTTATTATACATTTTATGCTCATGATAGGGTACAAATCCTTCTTTCCAAAATATTTTTCTATTTCTTTCAATCCAGCAAACTTGTCTTCTTTCTGTTAATTCATAAAACGGGAAAGGCGGCTTAAATAGTAAAACTATTATTTGCGTCCCAGATTTTAATGCTAATTCTTTTAATATGAATTCATTAGAATCGGTTTTAAATCCTTGCAAATCCAATATGACATTCATGATAATTTACGTGTAATGTTAGTTAGAGGCTTGTATTCTACAAGTCTATCGTTCACAATCAGACAATAAGCAGCTGTATTATCTGGTATATCTTGAGAAGATTCTATTTCTAAACGCACATCCACGGGTCCGGACTTTAAATTTTCATGTTGTCTCGAGCAGTCTATTATAAACAAAGGAGCTTTTTCTTTAAAATCGTTTTTCCTATTTGTTTGTAAACAGAAAAACCTAGGTAAGGTTTTTCTAGCTGTGAAGATGTTTTTACAGACCAGGAATGTTTTGAAGTTTTAGGTGGTAAAGGATATTCATATAGATCCCAATTTCTAAAAGCTATTTGTATAGGTTTATCCTTTTCTAAATATTTTAGAAGCGATAGCCTTTCACAATCGCATACTTTTATGTGTGGCATGCGCCATTGAACTCTTTGTATGTTCATACTAACACATTCAACTTTTTCTATTCAAACTAGTGTTACTTCTTAAACAGAAGTTCATACTTGCAATTAATAATTATTTTTTTGTAATCTTCTGCAAACCCTAATATTTTATTAAGTGGTAAAACAATACTAAAATAACCATCTTTTTGTTTTAATCCATTAATATTCCAGCCCCATATCGCAGCTACTTTACTTTGAGCCTCATTTAATGAAACATGATTTTAATGTTGAAGAAATTCCTACGTTTCTAATGCGATCTATTTCAACACCATTAATTTCATATCGAATATCTTGAAAAAGAAATGACACATAATTATTTGTGAAATTAACTGTTTTTTTAACCAGTTTTCCTCCAACATCCTTTTCAGTCACTGTCGCATAACCTTCAATGTAGATAGAACTTGCCGAGGGAAGCACATAAATGTCTTGTTGATTAATAGATATTCGGATTTCATCATTTTCTTTATAACTATTGCTGTAAGGGTTATAGGTTATATGTATGAATTTCATAACCTTCTATAGAATTATCGAATTGTGGTAAATCATTTACTTGGAGGATACTCATATTTTAAATCCCAGAGCTAGGAGTTTTTTTTTTTTTTCGTTATTTTTTTTGTTACATTAACACGTCGTCTTCGCCTGAATGTGTTTTTATGAATAGTATTTTTCAAATTTGTCTTTGTAGTTATATTTTGTATTACGTTTCGGTTAAACACAATCATTTTGTTGGTCGTAAATGGAGACACATTTGAATATTTTCCTCACTAAAATCAATTGCACTCCCTTGTTGGTCTACAATATTTATGGTGATGGATGTTATATGTTGATTAGTAACCGGAAAATAAATAATGTTGTTAGGTTTTTCAAGAAATCGAAAACTCGGAGGCACGTCTGGTATGAACTCGTGAATAATGTGCGTAGGTGAGCCGTTGATGAATGATCCCTGAACTAGATCACATTCAATTCTTATCAATGACACTGGAAGAATGTTCATTGGATTTACTGAAACATGCAATTTATTGGCTTCTAATCTCGCCTTTGGAAAACCCAGCAAACTGCCGATACTATTATTTATTTCAAAATTCACACTTTTATTGCACAATAAAGAACACATTGACGTATTACTATTTGATTCAATTTGTATATCACAGTCTTTAATTTCACTTTTTATACATTCTTGAATATCAAGTATGTCATAAGAACCATTTGGAATTTTTATTTCATTGATCAAATTGTCGCCATAAACAAATAAGTTATTTCTCTCATTAACATTTGGTATAGCATTATAAACAGAGAAATATAGCAATCCACACTCATAAGGACCATTTAAATTTAAAGGCGGATTAAATAATGTTTCTAATACAGATTTATTGCCTAAAATCGTTAACGTGATGGACATCGTCCTTTAGTAAAGCACAATTTCACAATGACTGAGCTAAAAGGAGTAGGAACACGGTATTTATTTAAAAACTATTCTTAAGACAGTTGTGTATTTGTTTTATACCTTGTGGGCACGCTATAAGCTGTGCAAAATGGGCTTTATCATTAAATAACAAGTGCCCTATTAGCCGAAAACATTTTTTCAAATTAATAAAATTATTCTTTTAATATTAATATTTACCTACGAATTTTATTTCATTATTCTTATAATACAACGCCGTCAGTGAATATCAATGACACTGTCATGAAACAATATATGTATTTGTTTACATTTAAAGTGTCCGTTGATATGCATAAAAATAATGAGCAGCGTTGTGAACTTAATTATTTAGGGGATCGTACCATACACTAGGAAAAGTTGTATTTTAGCAAAAAGGTCGTATAAATACGATTTAAATCGTACGGTTGCAACGGTGGCGCGGGGAGCGGCGCGCGCATCAAGTACCTATACCTTTGTTCGTAGACATTGAGATAATAAATTGAATTCTTTATGGGCGTCTCGCTTAGAGTTTTTTTTTACAATAGTTCATTTAACGAAGAGACAAGCACTAGTCTGCACGCCTGATCTGGCTCAAAAATAGTAATACGATATTAATAACCATGTTATAAAATGTAAGTCGCTACCAGAGCATAAATCATCAGTTAATCTAACGCTAGTACGTCTACGTACTTGCGTTGTTTATGAATTCGATGTCATGTTTTAAGAGATCAAGTAACTGATCTCAGTCATGCATGAGTCGCGATAGACTAATCGGAATGAACACTTCGCATTTTTGTATTAAGTATGAATCACGGCATCTCGCTGTTTATTGGGCGGTTTTGCATCGCTGCTCGAGCAAAGCGAGAGCAAGTGATGCAGAAGCCCCAATAACACCCTACTGATGCTTCCAAGCTCTTCTCCAACAGTGTTGTTGGCGCAGCAGTATGGATCCCTTCCTCAATAATATATTTAAGTTTTAAATGTCCTTCTTACTCTTCTGTATTTACCGGAGAAGCTCTTGCTCTTCTTGAAGCTATCCTCCTTGTGAGGTCCCATAACCTCAATAACACAATTATTTTCTCTGATGCTAAGAGCTGTCTTCAATCTATTCTTTCCAATCCCTTCCGCTCTATATCTCGATTCCCTCTAATCCTCAAAATTAAACAATCTCTTCTAGAATGTCACAACCTTGGAATCAATATCATCCTTGCTTGGATTCCAGGTCATTGTGGAATCCCTGGTAATGAAACAGCCGATTCCTGCGCTAAAACTGCTTCGCAGATTGGCTCTCTTGAACATTTTAAAATATACTCCCATGACCTTTGTCTTCTCCCTAAAGTTCATCTCAAAGATTTTTGGTCGAAGTATTGGGAAAGTTCCAAAAAACAGAAGGGCAAACACTATGGTGACATTCAACCAGAGATCCCTAATGCTCCATGGTTTTTTAAATTTCGCATGGCTAATAAAACTACCACCTCCACAATATGCCGACTACGATTGGGTCATTCATGTACTCCTGTTCATTTGGCCAAACTTAGGATTAAGGATCATTCTATATGTGAATGTGGTCTGGACGAAGGAAACGTGGATCACATATTCTTTAATTGCTCAAAATTACGACGTTCCTTATATGATATCCTCCCTCCAACTATCCCCCGTCCTACTTCCTTCAAATGTCTCTTATCCCATACCTTTACCCCATTAATTAATTATATATTATGTAAATTTATAAATATAAATAATATTAAATTATAATGTTTTCCCTAAATTCTAGATGATACTCCCTCTACACCACCGATCACATTCTTAGAAATACCGATCATATTATTAGAAATCACCATCTCCATAGTTTATGAAAATATCATAATGGACATTGGCAGAATTGTGACAACAAGCCACAGAGGCCATAACCAAGAAGTGAAGTGAACTCCGGATGGATTCTGCTGTCAAGTGTGTTGCAAGACTAGCATTTACGAATTATTTTGTTTTTTCTTAACATACTTGGTTTAGATTCTTTTATTTTGTATATATTATTATTTGTGTTTGTCCTGTGCTGTCTGGTGAGTGGGTATTTCGTTAGGATCGCTCATTTTCTAAGGAAAAATGAGTGATCCTCCCGACGCCGACCCACCGGATGGGTCCGTGGTGGTGGGAGATACCCCACTTCCATTGGAGTCTCGAAAACGTTTGCGTTCTACGAATGGAGATGATGCAATCCCTAAAAAGACCTCAATAACTCCGGCATCATCAGATCAACATGTTTATGTTGTCCCTGAATATGCTCAGACTAAAGATCTGCGATATGATGTAACTGATTTAGGTCCATATATTTGTTCATATCACCAAAATAGTTTCAGATCCTGCTTCTGGCACTACTATGAGACTTTTGAAACTGGCCCAGTTACTATTCTCAAATAAAGTGTGTGGAATTGCTTCTGATGGAATTAAATCTACTAGTCGCAATAAGGCATCAATTGAATTTAGAACTGCAAGGGATGCTAATAATTTCTTGGATAGTACATTTTTGTCTTCCAATAATTATGAAACAAAAATACCGGTGATTCACCTTACCCGTATGGGTATAATAAAAGGTATACCAATTGAGTGGTCTATGGAAGAGTTGGTCAATGCACTAGAATGTCCACCTGGAAGTGGTCGTGTAATCAAAGCAAGGATACTGAATCGTAAAACCTTTGTAGAAAATAAAGAAAATAAACCTGTGTGGGTTCCTACCCAAACAGCTACAATTACTATCAAGGGCAAGCTTTTGCCAAAAAAAGTGTTCTGCTTCAATGCCGCAATTCCTGTAGAGACATACCAACTACGTACCATCCATTCAATGCATAGCTTGTTGTAGGTTTGGACACATCCAAACACTATGCAGATCCAAGCTCCGTTGCTTTAAATGTGCTCAACCCCACTCTGGCACCACATGCCCAATACCAGAAAAAGAAGCATCATGTCTATTCTGCTCTGGCAACCATTTTGCTACTGATAAGAAATGCCCTGAGCACGGCAGACAAAAATTAATAAAAACACTCGTCTCAGAAGAAAATATCAGCTACAACGAAGCATCTCAACGATTTCCTGCAGTCAACCGCCGTCTATATGCTGATATAGACAAAAATAACACAGTCCCTCCTCCCATCCATGGAAGTATGCCAACCCGGCCATCAACTCCTACTTCTTACCAAAAAACAGACATTATTCCTCGTCCCTCCATTCCAACTCCAAACGAAGCATATGACAAAGAGGCTCATGATTCTATAGTTGCCACACCCTCCTCAAGTATGACCAATGGGTGTGCCCTCAACAGTTCTCCCAACGATAATCTTATAGAACTTATGTCATACACGTTACTTATCATGATAACCAAATTCAATGACGCTTTACCGAACAACATCCTTGAAATAACAACACTGCTATGTTTGTCCTGTTCTAACAGTGCTGCCAACTTAGGGCTTTGAGCGCCAGATCTAGCGGTTTTTTTGGCCAGCAGCGCGTTTTAGTGCCTGTCGCTAAATCTAGCGCTTTTTGAAATCATGTTATATATGTAAAACAGAACGAATAATTTTTAACTTTTTAGAACTAGCAACACTGAAAAACTGATATGTTTCGTAGGTAGTCTATGAATTGGGATTCCCAGCTATTTTGTACGTGTTTAAATATAAACTCTGGTTAAAAACTGTGGTCTGGAGATATAACAAAAGCTCAATGTATATTATTGTAAACGGGAATTTATGATTTAACCAATAAAAGTTTCACATTGTGATATGAATTAATTTTTGAGTTAATTCGAATGTATTTAATATGTCATATCTAAGTACTCGTTTCAGCGAAAAATTGAAATAAATCCCTAATATCATATTAGTTATTAGGTGTCATGTTTGAATTTGGCGCCAAATATAGCGCTTTTTTTGCCCGCTGACATTTAGCGTGTTTTAGCACTTTTTTCAAGATCTGACAGCACGTTTTTGCTTACACGAGTTGGCAGCAATGTGTTCTAATAATATAACCCTTTCTTTGTCTTGCTTGTGGATTGATAGCGAAAAAGCAAAGCATTTTCTGTGCATTTTCTCTTTAAATTATTATTATTTAATACGAACGCAACAGTTTAGTGAGTAAGAAAAACTACGAACCAAGATGTTCCATTATGCAAAAAAAATAGTTATATTCAAATTTATAGAAAAGAGTGGGTGTAAAATATATATAACAACTATTTGTTGATGCCAAATTAAATATTGTTATGTGAAATTATTATTATACTTCATATAATTTATTAAATTTAGCACTGTTTTTGGAAATCCACAGCTATCTAGCACTTTTTGAAATGCCATTTAGCACCCATTCGTGGAATCGAGTTGGCAGCCCTGCTGACTGCAAATCACGTTTTCCGCCGTTCACGAAGCGTATTAGGTAGCTTGGTAGCTTGCAATTTGCATTGTATATTTATTTAAAATTAGCTGGTTTTTGTTATTTTTAAAGTATTAAAATCTTAATCCATTCACCCAATTTATTTCATTGTTGGGAAAAATGAAACCCGTATCAGAAAACAACGTCGACACCGGCAGTCCACCGCCATCGATTGTGGGGGATGTTATCGGTGACACCGCCTACAGCGAGCGCTTCGTTCTAAAGATTCTGCTAAAGCTAGCAAACCAGAATACTCTCAGAGAAGAAATTAAAAAACAGGAATTCGAACAAGAACTCTGCACTCTCTGGGACATGACAGCTGAAAGAGATGTTGTGCTCTATCTACAAACACACGACGCTATCAGTTTGTTTACATTCGCTTTGCCTGTGATAGATAACAATCGCATCATCGAAATTATCATCGGAACTATCGCCAATATGTGCTGCCACACAGAAGCAGTAAACTCAGTGAAGGCCAATAGAGTCATAGTAAAGTTGCTCTTGGAATTTTTTAAATGCGATGTAAGTGAAATTTTAGTTCAATTGCTCCGTCTGGTCAGCTCGTGCCTCTATGTGGCTGATGAAGATGACATAGCCATATGGCTGGGCTTGTTCCGTGAAGTTAGCTATGCTGACACTATCTATTTCATACTCAGGTATTCATCAAATAAAGAACTGTTGATGGCAGCATTGGAAAATTTTAACACAATATGTTCAAACTGCCAACTAGACAGATGTTTGGAAGACTTTTTCGAAATGTTTGAGACGGAAGATACTCCTTTTGCATTGTATACAGCACATAGTGAATACTGTAAACTTGCATCCCCTGATGAAAAGCTAGAAAGACTGCATGTAATTACATTGCAAATGATGCTGAGCCTAACTAGAATAGTTTTAGATTTTGTTGCACCTGAATTTGATGTACAAAATGTTCGGGCATGCGAAAACAGCAAGTACGAGTATGTTATATACTTGATACAAGACATACTCCTCAGTTATGAAAGCCAAATAGCAGAGTATCATATGATTGATGGTGATTTTATTGGTGTCCTAGAGGCAGCAGATGCAGTCATTTCATATTTTGATTTAAGCAGGAAATGTGTCCCAGGTTACTATTTTACTCCTTGTCATAATATGTGGAAAGCTATAATGGCTTGTGGAAGAGAAAAGCACAGTGTTGATTTACAAACCTTTAAGCATGGTATACAAATTCAACTTGCCAACATTATGGGTGGTTACATGGTTAATTGTACTGATGAGAACCTTTTAAATAGTTTGGATGACCTTGGTGATGATTATGAGAATATTGTCAGTCATGCCAGTAATGAAATAAGAACAAAGCTTGGAGTTAGAGTAGGTGTTCAACATACAGAAAAAGATTTATATCTTGATTCAGCAGAGGCATAGAATAATAGGATACTCTATTGGTTAATGAAATAGCTATACCAATGTTGCTATAGCTATACCAAGGCCTTGCTCATATTGTTATGGCAAAGTTTGAACACCAAGGGGGATTGAACTGTGCACTTTAAGAGGGGATTAGTGAAGAAGGCTTTTACAGCATTCATCCCTGTCTGGAGCCAAATATGGATTAGTATTATTCTATGCTAGAGATACATAGATATAAGGCACAGCACAGGCAAGTGTAGCTTGTCTTGAATCCTATTCATAGTTAATCTATTTCAGTTTGTATAAATTCTGTTAATAATTGTAGACCGGAAACTTAACCTTTCCCTGTTGTATAGATACTTTACATTCATAAATACAAACAAAACTTGTTTATATGATTGGTATGGGATCTCATTTTTATTTATAATAGTTTAACAATGATATGAAAACTTGTGTTATTGACAAAGTAGAATTGAACTCTCTAGAAATTTTGATAGAGCATAAAATGAGTTGTATTTCCACCTTTGACAACCATAATGAAAGGGTTATAATTATTAATTACGAGCTGTGCTCTGCGGTTTCACCCGAATGGTTGATGCCATGAGGCCTGCTATAAGAGAGAAGCACGAATTTCAGGCGTCTATTCTTTATTCTTGAATTTCGAATGAACAGGTCAAGTTTGAGTTCATACAAAAATCCCATAGAAATAAAGATGTTCAGTTTTTACCTACTTTTCCAATTTTCCGGAAAATATGCCAATTCGGTCCAGCCATTCTCAAGTGATGCACTTACCAACAAACAGCATTTCAATGTTATTTATATAGATATAAGTAGATAATGTATTTTTTTATATGGTTGACAAAAGTGGAACAAATTAATCATGCATTTTTTGTTGAATGTTCATACTCACTTTCATTAAAATCTGTCCGGCAACAGTCAGGACAGTACTGGTAGAGTATATCAATCAGAATAATGTGTTAAAATTGTAATAAACTAAATATAATTTGCTATGTTTTTTTAGACAAATGTCTCTTAATGTATTACACCTATATAATAGGTTCTGTGACTATTTCCACACTTCTAGTATGCCACAGTTTTAATAATAGTAATATTGAGACATTCCTATCTGCCTACAGGCTATTATTTATACTGTGCTACAGGACGGAATTTAAAGGTGGAGGGAAAGTACCTTAAATATTGATAGCTAATTTTACTCAAAAGTAAAAATTCCTAATTTTTTTAATTAATTCATCATCATCATCAGCCTATATCAGTCCAATGCTGTACGTAGGCCTCTTCTAATGCACGCCACTGAGCTCGGTCTTCAGCTCTCATCCATTTTTGCCAGCCACTTTTCGCAGGTCGTCACTCCACCTGTCCACAGGGCGTCCTACACTACGTTTGCCTAAACCTGGTATCCACTCGAGAACTCGTCTACCAAAACGGTTATCGGTTCTTAGGGAAATGTGACCACTCTGCCACTTAAGCTTGCTTATCCTTTGAGATATGTCAGTTACCTTGGTTCTCCGTCGGATATATTCATTACGAATCTTGTCCTTCAGAGGAACTCCAGGCATAGCTCTGTCCATAGCTCGCTGAGCGACCTTAAATTAGTGGACTAGTTTGACCGTGAGTGTCCACGTTTCAGCTCCGTAGGTCATGGCTGGTAGGACGCACTGAACTACTGTGGTATGGACGAAGAGAAGACTTGACGAAGCTTGCCGAATGCTGCCCAACCCAGCTGAATTCTTCTGTTGGCTTACTTTTCAATGTTGTTCTTACCCAATGCAATATTTGCCCAAGGTAAATATATTGTTGGACAACTTCAAGAGGCACACCATTAACTGCAATTGATTCCTGGTCAATAACATGATCGATCGTTAATCGTTTAACATGATCTTGGCCTTATCTATGTTCATTCCGAGACCGTTGCGTCGAGAAGCATCATCTAGGTTGATCAGCATACTTTGCAAGTCTTGCAGCGACTCCGCCATTAGGACGAGATCATCGGCAAATAGTAAGTTTGAGAAATTCTCGCCCTCAATATTAATGCCCAGGCCTTTCCAATCCAGCGTCTTAAACATATCTTCCAGGGCATTAGTGAACAGTTTCGGGGATATAACATCCCCCTGTCTCACTCCCCTGCGCAATTGGATATTTTTAGACTGCTGGTTTTGTACTTGGACACTCATAGTCGCGGCGTAATACAGAAACCTCAACACTTCGATATATCGCCAGTCCACTTGACAACGCTGCAAAGACTCCAGAACCGCCCAGGTTTCAAAGGCTCTTCAGACTTTTGTATTACCTGCCTCACTGTGTGTATGTGGTCTATGGTGCTAAAACTGCCGCAAAACCCGTCCTGTTCAGGAGGCTGGTATTCGTCAAGTCTTCTTGCGAGACGATTTGAGATGACCCTCGAAAACAACTTAGACGTGGCTCAAGAGTGAAATAGGGCGGTAGTTATATATAGGTAGAGTTACCCCCTGCTTTTAAGAGCTCCGAAGTTGTACATCCTCATCGGGGGCCTTTCCATTCTTAAGTTGTTTCAGAGCCATCTCAATCTCGTCTAGGCTGACGTCGGGCAGTTCGTCAGTGAGTGGCGGGTCAATATTGCGAGGGAACCCTCTGTGTTGGGTTCGGGTCTAGAAGCATGCGAGTCGTACAATCTGCCATAGAAGCCTAGTCTTCGCCTTAGGGTGAGAATCGTAGCTCCCAAACGAATGGACCGATGTTTATGCGGTTTTTCTGTTTGAAAGCTGGTGTAATTGAGATGGTTCTTAGATATATAGGGGATGGGGGGGGAGGTGAGAAAAGGGGGGTGAGATCGTAGCTTCCAAACAAATGGAAAGATTTTGATGTGGTTTTTATGTTTGAAAACTGATGTGATCGAGATGCTTCTTAGGGGGTAAATACATTTTTAATTTGTTCTTGTTAATCATATTTATTTTTTACACTAATAGGAATCATTTCCGCGCTTGAAAAACATTGTAGGAATCATTTCTTTTCGATTGTCTGCTCTATCGTATTTGTGCAATTAGCAATTATGTTTTAGTTTTACACTACCTAATAGTTAATAGACTCAACTGGTCAAGTGCGAGTCGGACTCGTGCACCGAGGGTGCCGTACAAATTTAACTTTGCCGTTGGAAAACTGTTGTCCCCATAAATCGACATAGGTCGCGGTCAGTTTACCACCTGCAAATTTATTTAATTTTTTGTTATACATGTAACTACAAATTTACTGTTTTCGGATTTTTTCCTTTTTTTTTTTTTTTTTTTTTTTTTCCTTTTTTTTTTTGCTTGTGCTCTAAGTCATTGCCAAGTACTTGCCCTAATTCATGATTCTAGGTCAACTGGAAGCACCCTATTTTGATTCCGTGTGTGTTAAAATAAACGGCCGTATCTTTTGACTTAGCACTTGGAAGTTTGATATTTTCAGAGCTCCAAGGGCTTGCAGACCTGAATGCCCTCCAGGCGTTCCTGAGAAAAAGGGTCTTGATAGACACAGACGGACAACAAAAGTGGCCCTATAAGGGTTCCGTTTTAGGTACGGAACCCTAAAAATTATATTGGAAAACAGTTCTTTTTGCGCTGAGAGAGACGCGGGGCTCAGCTAGTCCTCAACAATAAGCACTAATATCGGATTCTAGTCAACTTTATGTGCCATGTATGTACATTTCTACAAGGGCTTGCTTCTATGTCTAATGCTATCCAAATGTTAATGTAAACGAACTAGGCGAAAAAGAAACTACAATACATAAATGGGATTATATATTTTATTTTAGACATTGTAAAGCAACATTTACATTACGATAAACGAGTTTTACACCGTCACTCGAGCGGCGAACTAACACTAACCGAATGTAACAGTAACAAGCACGCCCGTAACACTCGCGAATCACACCTGTCATTTTACATGGCCTCACGTAAAAAAACATTCACAAATACTGAAAAGGATAATATTTAGAGATTAATAACTGTTTAATTTACATTAATGTACTTAAAACTAACTAACCACGAGCCTACGCACCCCTAGAGCGGGGCAAAAATCGCATTATATTTCAAATATCAATTCGTTTATATAATTATATCGTAAGAGATAATAAAAACAGGATAAAGACTAGACTTTACACTGAACAACGACGAATTAGCTAACAGCAACATATCGCGAAGCGAATACGAACTCTGCGCCGACGAATGTTTAACAAAAATATATTACACCGCCTTCGCCGTCACTTCACTTACCGATATAACCAACCGCCAACCGCGTTAACTATAACGTAACTAACTATACACGAAAATAAAACTATGTGTGACCGAGAGTGACCGTCGTCAGCGCAGAGACGCATAACACATGTGAAACAATGTTACCTACTCAATAAATTACATAAATAATCTGATTCAAAACAAATAAGGCTTCCGAAGAACATATTGTAGTACCATTGTTTTGAGGCCTCGTCGGGTGAGAGCGACTCGGGCGAAATTACTCTTCATTTTTAACAGTGAAAAAGCTACAGAGTGATTTCACAGAACGAGGCCCAAGTCTATACACTACTATAATTAGAATACGGTTTACAGAATATAAATATTTACAAATAAATGGTAGGCAGAAAAAGCCGCGGGTGACATGAACGCGCTGATCAGGTAAAAACCTCTTTGTACCAACAGGGATATGTATTACATTGTGACACAGAATCAATACATAAAGCGTTCCATTACAATATTTTCTTGTAATATTTGTATAAATAAATTTACAATTACCTGTCAAAAATACTCTGGAGATAGATAAAGAGGGTTTCACAATGTGGCCGTTGCACAAGACTGAATAATTATAATGGAGCGCCTCTATCTCAAACTCAAGATTAATTTGATAGGCATTCGACTCAAAATCCACCGAGAACAGAAGTGAAAAACTGGTCACATGTTGAACATTTTTAAACTGTCGCGTAACACATAATACTAAATGTAAACGCGAAGCGCTGGGAACAACAATCGAGGTAAATAAGACTTAGATCACGGTGGATTTTGAGCCTTGCACAATTTCGAATGTATAAAATCAAAACATTTAAACTAAATCCAATCCGCCAATGTTTCGTCAATGTAAAAATAAAATACTAAACACTACACATGAATGTAATGATACAACGAACAGTCCCTACCAATGCAGCATATTATAATGGTCCAATTTTGGCACAAGTCCCAAATATGTGGTAAATAATACTATAAAATGTGTACGGTCACAGTAAATAAGCAGAAGGGGAAAACGTCTACATTAGAATCCACGAGATCCAATCAGATATATGTACGGCGTGAGATTATCTTATTTTTACGTTACTTAACCTGTGGACGAATGCGTTTTTGGTGTTTTTTTGGTTACTTATTATGACTAACAGTCAATCTGCATGAAGAAGGTTAATGAACTTTTTTTCTTCTTTCTATTTTTACAAAATTGTCGCTTTTGACCCGGGCTATAACGCGTATCCACGAGTTAACCCAGTTACTCTATAGTTCGCCTACTGCTTGTTTTCTGTGGTACACTGGCAGTGACATGGCCGTCACAACGATATTATCAGCCGTACGAAAGCAACTCCTATATTTTTATTAAAGTAACATTTATAGCTAACCGAATGGTCGTCCATTCTACGCCCACCCGCTTCCCTGTTGCGTATCCCACAAAGTAAAACTATAATACATAACAAACATGTATTAAATTAATAATTAAATATTGCATTGTGTATTTCATTCCCTTGAAATAAAACTGGAAATCGTATACGCAACAAGTAGCGATTTTTACAATTAAATTCTTTGGTAATTCTTTTTTTTGTGAGCAATGACAAAATGATCGCTGTGAGTATAAATGATGATGAATTTTAAATCCTTAAAAGCGACACTTTCTATATGAAATGATGCGGTTTGGACCGTACTGCATGCCAATAACATTAAACATAGTTGTTTTGCCAAATGAGTATTTGGAAGAGGCAGAGTATTTTCTTAGCCAGTTCGACTCCACTGTGGTTGCGTGTTCGATACCCGCTATAGGTAAAATATATGTATCTTATATGAAATAAATTATTCTGTGTCTGAGGGTTATCATCACTCCAGATCCCTTAAAATCTAGATAATCTGAAGAGGACTCGGGCCTAGATAATAAGAACCCTATGATTAAGCACATTATCAGATTGTTACAGCAGTTACATAGACCCCACGTTTCCATCTGAACAGAGTACATTACCTCCGCCCCGGCCTTATACTCAAACAGCACAAACTACAATCCTCGCAATGAGAACTACATAGTACACACGGTGTTCGCTCGTCGCCTGCGCACGCGCAAGCAGCGGCCCTATCATTGGAATGTCCGCTCGACAGAAGCGCACGTTCCCACTCCACGGCTCGTCCCGACGTATTGCTTTCCTCATAAGCGTATTTTTAGAGTAGGTACGACACATTTGTACTTACACACAGACATTTAAACACGAGTAAATATGTATTAAATCGAAACCCTCCCACATCCCCCGTTTTCGTTGTCTTTGCAGGACAGTTGCGTTGCTTTACGTCTACGGGGACACACAGAGATTAATTTATATATATGTATAATAAATTATAGGAATAACTACACAGTCTGTTAAAACGGCACGGGGCAATCAATACATCGCACGCGAATCGATAATATTGCAATAATTACGTTTTAGTTTACAACTAGAATGCATTATGTGGCAATGTGCGGATGAGTTCGATGTGGGCGATATACTGACCTGCGCAAGAGTGCCGGCACATTTACAGCACTCTTGTAGAGGGCAGGTTACTCGGCGCACGCAATAACACCTTTGCAAAGACCTGGTGTAGTTTCGTGCGAGCACACAAACTATTGACGGCCTCTAGAGCTGCCGCATTCACAACATTTATCACACGCGAGATATAACACCATTTACGCAACATACAATAACACGTCGATATCGAGATTTCACTCCGATTGTCCGATGTCGCGCACTAACGCAGAACAGAGCAAAGAACTTTGTGAAAATAAAAAGGAAATTGAGCTTTTGGAATGAGCGATAATGCGAATCTTTCATTATATCAAGAAGTAACCACAAATTGTATTTGAAAATAAGCCAGTTTTTACATCGAAGCTGCGCTCCTCTATTAAATTTATATTTTTCGACCAATGTTTATATACTTGATTTTGGCTTGGTTTATCGATGCTCTGTTCTATAGGCGCTATATTCACAGCCGGCCTACGTCCACAGTCAACCTACGTCCGTGGTCAACGTACGTCCGTAGACAACCTACGTCCGCAGTGCAACCTATGTCCAAGGTCAGACTACATCTGCAGCGCAACCTACGTCCGAGATCAGCCTACGCCCGCAGTCAGCTCACGTCCGAGGTCAACCTACGTCTGCAGTCAGGCTACGTCCGCAGTCAGACTACGTCCGTAGTCAACCTGCGGTCGCTGTCTATCTACGTCCGAGGTCAGCCTACGTCCGCAGTCAACCTACGTCAGGCTACGTCTGCAGCCGGCCCTCCCCCCTCGGGCCTACGCCCCGGAGAATCCGTAGACCTCGAGCACGCGGATCTCGAAGTCCCCGCTGGGGCACAGCGGCGGGTTGTTAAAGGTCGAGCACCGGTCAGTCTTGCCGAATCTTATGTTTTCGTCCATCCATATTGCTTGGCCCTCACTGGAAATCAAAGCAAAGTTTACTGTAGGACATGTAAATGTGACATTTCATATACTAAAATATTTATTCATGATAACACTACAATACAAACACCACAAAATACAAACAATAATAGTGCTGTGTGTTGCCACAAAGTGGTCACGGCTCTGTAAACGCAAAGGTGCTAAGGTGCCAAGCCAAGTGCCTACCACTTGGCTTGGCACCTTAGTCCACGCGCTTTGAGTGTACATTACTATAGAGCGCGTTCGGATGCGAACAGTATGTACAAGTCAGAACATCGCTATCCACCGGCAAGCGCGAACAGTACTCGATCTGCGTTCGAGCGGAGTGCGTTAGTTCGAATTATTTTAGTTTTTTGTACAAACTATGGTAAAATGTGCTGTGAAAACTTGCCAATAAGACACAAGTAAACACACGAAACTAAAATGTAACATTTCTTTTCACAGGTTAGTCAGTTTTACATACTTTAAAACGGATTTAATAATATGTGATAGCGGGGGTGAAGATCGCGCGAGACGTGCGGTTGCGTGTCGCGTCCCACTGCCCCGCCCGCCACTTTGCCCGTGGCGCATCGTGTAGTGATGTGCGCGCTGTCGATATTATGGCGTGGCATTTTTTACGTTCAAGCGAGTCAATTATTTAAGTCAATTCCTATAAGATGCTATAAAATCTTGATGTTGATATTTTTGTGTAGGTAGCTTTATCTACACTAATAATATAAAGAGGAAAGATTTGATTATTTGTTGGTTTGTTTGTTTGTAATGGATAAACTCAAAAAATACAGAACCGATTTTAAAAATTCTTTCGCCTATAAGATAGCTACCTTATCAGTGAGTAACATAGGCAGCATATTATTTTTGAAAAAATTAGTGGTCTCTACGAAAATTGTAATAATGTAACCCAAGGTACCAAAAATAAAGAACGGAAATTACTTTGCCATGGAAACGAAATTATAACAAGTCTGTAAAGTAGGTGAGTATGCAGTTGTTTATGGTCAAGAAACACTGCTGCCAATGATTTTGAATTACGCTTACTGTTGTTTTTTTTAACCCCCGAACTAAGAGAGAGACGGGTGCTATAAGTTTGTCACTGTATGTTTGTCTGTCTGTGGCATCGTAGCCCCCAAAAGAATGGACCTAATTTGATGCATTTTTGTCGGTTTGAAAGCTGATGTGATTGAGATGGTTCTTAGTTATATGGGGGGGAGTTGCAAAAAGTGGGGGGTTTAGAAAAGGGGGGTGAGAATCGCAGCTTTCAAACGAATGGACCGATTTAACTGCGAGTTTTATGTTTGAAAGTTGATGTGATCGAGAAGCGAGAAGCTTCTAAGCTATAATGGAGGGGGGGGGGGGGGGGGGGATCGAAGGTCATAAAATTTTCTTAAATCATCAGCAGCATCATCATCATCATCATCATCATCATCATACTTCACTCTCAAACGGAACGGATTTTGGATAAAATTTGGAATGGAGATAGCTTATACCATGGAATAACACATGATACTTTTCATCATCATCATCATCATCATCATCATCATCATCATCCCTCACGCGGGTGAAGCCGCGGGGCGCAGCTAGTGTTATATAAATTAGAGTTAAAAAACTGAATGTTTTGTAAATAGGCATTTCTTCTCTGGTCAAATTTTAAACGTTTTAATTTGGTCAAGACGGGCGGGGCTATATTCGCGCTCTTTAGTAATAACGTATACTCAAAGTCCGCGCGCAACTGTTAGATGTCGCCTAAGGTATGGGAGCGGCGGGACGGGGGAGGGGAAGCAGCACGTCGACACAGATTACCTAAATGTTACTACTTCGATCTCCCGCCGTTTCCTTATCTTAGGCGATATTTAGCACTTGCGCGCGGACTTTACCTGCTACTTTATAAATTTGTTTTGTATTGTTTCTTATTACTACTAGCATATTGTGTTCTTATTACTACTAGCATATTGTGTAAGGTTTATGTTATGGCCCAAGCGGCTATACTTTGCTCTTTCCCATACGAGAAAGTATAGCCACACCCTTAAAAAATCCATTCAAATAATTCAGCATGCAATAACCTTATATTGGTTATAAAATGGCAGAAATAACACACACACACACACACACCAACTCTCTTCAAAATTCAGGTACAGTCTACAATCACACACACGATATAATCAAATGTGGAATTATCATATATTATGTTAAATTATTGGTATTTTTAAAAACTATTACTGACCGCCGAAATTTAGTAATTTTAACAAATTGTCTTCCTTTCTAAGTCATTTTCGGCATTGGTGTTTTTAGGAGTAAGTCATTTTCTATTTGAGAGCAAGTCATTTTCAGCATTGGTCTTGCTAATGTTTCTGAAAGTCATTTCAGTATACTGGTTCTACAGTGAGCCATTTTCACAATTACACTAGTGATGCAACGAATACGAATATTCGTATTCGCCGAATAGTAGACATTTACCGAATATTCGTATTCGGCGAATACTAATACGAATATTTAAAAACTAATATTTTACGTACAAACGCAACTCTAATTACTGGCAGACTTGAAAAACGCGCGTGTAAAAATACGCACGTGTGCAGAGGGCCTTAACCGCAACGACGACGCAACGGGGGACTCCCCGGCCATAGTTTGTACAGTACCGCAGCTCCGGGAGTTTCCCTATCATTACAATTACGAACCATTGATTGATTGATTCATTTCTTTCACTTCATTTGTTAGTCGAAAGCAGAAGTCAAGCAAGAGAGTATTGTTTTATTTATTTTCTGAGGTTGCTGCGAAGTAAAATTATTTAAAGTTGAATTGAAAATGTCTTCTCGTAAACGAGATCAAAGTGACATATGGAAACACTTCGATAAATTACCGAGTAAGTAGTTATATGGTCTGTATTTCTTTGGTATCAACAAAAGGTAGGATAGTAAGTAAGTAACTTAGACGAACGTTGGTAGTTAATGGCTGCGTCAATGTAGTACTAGACTTTGCCCGCGACTTCGTCCGCGCAGACATCGGTTTTACTTTCACATGTAATATTATAGTGGGATAGGATTTTAAATTGTGTTGTTTTTATTTTAGACAATGAAAGCAAAGCTAGATGCAGATATTGTGCTTGTGAATTGTCTCGGGGAGGGAAAAATGCATATATTAAAGGATTTACTACGACCGCACTGTGGACTCATGTGAAGAGATTTCACGAAAATGAGCTTGCTGCCAGTATAAGTACTGTAGACGAAACAAGCACTGAAGTTGAAGTAACTCCAGCGAAGAAACAAGCGTCCTTAAAGGAAATATGGGAAAAGCGAACTACGTATGAAACGGGTGATCCTCGGGCTGTCAAAATCACATATTTGATTGCTGAACAAGTTTGTCTAGACATGGAGCCCCTGAATTTGGTAAATAAACAGGGATACCGTCGTTTGCTCAGTGAACTAGCTCCAAGGTTTGTTTGCTTTTATTAAAATGCTGTACATTTGTTCATTCATACATATCAGTGCGATTTTCTTTCAACTTTCACAAAACCCTTTTTAATTCCTGACTGCTATTTTTTTTACAGATATAATATTATATCTAGAACCCACCTTACAGAAAAAAAACTGCCGGATATTAATGAACGTGTTAAAATAAAATTGAAGGAGCAGTTAACAAAGACCCCATATCTCTCTGTCACAACAGACATGTGGACCAGTGACGCTTCCTCACAAGTCAATGATTTTATAAGTCTTACTGGACATGGTGTCAATGAAGATTTTCAGCTCAAATCTTATTGTCTGGAAGTGTTTCCCTTTGAAGGTGACTCACATTCAGGAGAAAATATTGCCCACAATATGCATATGATGTTTCTGGAATGGCAGCTATAGGGTAAAGTTGCAGCAGTTGTAACGGACAACGCACGGAATATGGTTAAAGCAAGTGATGAGCTTGATCTTAGTATTAAACATATTTCTTGTTTGGTACACAGCATCCAATTAGCGCTGAAAAAAAGTTTATTTGGTCAAGAACGCTTGACCGAAATGTTAACCACATGCAGGGGAGTTATTACTCATTTTAATCACTCAACCTCCGCACTCAAACAACTGAAAGATTCTCAACAAGCTAACAATATATCGAAACCAGTTTTGTTTCAAGATGTTGAAACTAGATGGGACTCAACATATCAGATGTTGAAGAGATTACATGAACAACGCATAGCGATTCAAGATGTTTTACCATCTCTACCAAATTGTCGTCATGAAATCACAGCAAGGCAATGGGCTCTTATGAGCCAAATCATTGATATTCTGGCCAATTTTGAAGAAGCTACTAAAGAGCAAAGAATCAACGACGTTATCTCAAGCAATCCCAATAATACGAAGTCTAAAATCTTGCCTCAATAAAATTTCAAATGATCCTTCTTCTCATCCTGATGTAAATGATCTGGCAAACTCCCTATTCAGTGGACTTTCGAATAGATTTGCCTTTATGGAAAGTGATAAAAACTTATCTATTAGCAACGATCCTTGACCCACGGTTCAAAACAAGGATTTTCAGCTCAACAGTGGTCGCTGAAACCGCTCGATCAGTTCTTAACGCTGCTTTTGATGGCAGAGAGGCCGTAAGACCGACAAGACCTCCAGAAGAACCTCAACCGTCGACAAGTAGAGGAATTTGGCAAGTATGCCAAGAAATAATTGAAGAGGCTGAAATGGAAGAGCCAATTTCAATATTTTCTGGTGAGTATGAAAAAAGTTAGAAAAGTTATTAACAGGTAATAGGTACTCTTTGTCATCTACATGGTATACTAAAAGTTAAATTTAATTTCAAAATGTATTTTTACAGGGGATTCGCAAACTAAAAACGAAATAGATGCTTATCTAAAGCTCCCAAATTTATCGCCGACTGCTGATCCACTGGCCTTTTGGCGAGAAGATGTCCATTTTCCAAGTCTGAAAAAACTTGCCCAAAAATATTTTTCACTGAAGCCATGTACAGTCGCCTCAGAAAGACTTTTTTCAACGGCTGGGAACATTCAGACTGAAAAAAGAAATCGCCTTAAACCAGAAAATCTACAAATTTTATGTTTTTTAAATAAAAATTTGCCTGTTGTAAATTTTAATTATTAGAAGAATAGAAATTTATCAAATAAATTAGTCTTTTATTACCATGGCGAGATATTCGTATTCGTATTCGCCGAATAGTAGGTTTGATATCCGTATTCGTATTCGTAAAAGTACTATTCGTTGCATCACTAAATTACACCTTTAATGAGTCCTACAGTGACATTTTCAGAATTGATCTTGTTAATGTATCTGAGAGTAAGTCATTTCAGTATACTGGTCGTACAGTGACAGCCATTTTCACAATTACACCTATAATGAGTCCTACAGTGACATTTTCAGAATTGGTCTTGCTAATGTTTCTGAGAGTAAGTAATTTCAGTATACTGGTCCTACAGTGACAGCCATTTTCACAATTACACCTTTAATGAGAAAAACACAATAAGTTTTTTAAAGACCAGATAAATCCAAGCAACCACACACACAACCTACCCTCCACCAATGGTGATCATATCGCTATCGGCGGCCATGAACAGTGATTTAGCGTGCGGGGTCCGAGCCTCGGCCTCTCCCTCCTTCAACTCCTTGTCCTCGAGGCAGCCGACCCACGGGTACTTGGCTCTTTGCGGGTGAAGACTAGAAGAGAAAAGAAGGATAAAACAAGTAATGATTCCACTGACCCGCCTCCGATAGTGATCATCTTGGAGTCAGCCGCCATGAACAGTTCGGAGCCGTGCGCGACGCGTTCCTCCGGCTTGTCGCCCGCTGCGTTTGCGCATCCGACCCAGGGGTATTTCGCGCGCTCCGGATAGAGGCTGCGAATGTTATCATGCGTGTTACGGTGATCATGGAGTTAATATGTACAGTTTCGTGATGGGGATGTATTGTCCTTTGGTGCGATCGCATAAACAATACAGTTGTTAACAGGCTCAAAGATTGCCGCACTCGTAAACGTTAGTAAATCCTAATCAAGCATTAGTTCCCTCTTTTTGTATGGATTTTTTAGTTAAATGGAATTTAGTTTATGTTGACCTCTCTGAGTGCGGCAGTAAAACGGCAAATTTTAATTACTTTCAGTAAAAATATTTATAAATATCAATTACAACTTCATTTTAAAATTTTATTATTGTGGTGACATGAACACGTTTGCACGATTGCAAACGCTGTATGTTTGAATGCTGGTCTAGTGACATCACTTTTTCGTGACATCCTGAAAACGGAATCTGTTTTACTAGAGTTACCCATCCTCTTTATTGTTCACTGGCATAGTAACGTCATGCCAGAAATATCGTTTTGGCGGGGTAGTAATTAGAATTATATTTTTTACTGAAAATAGTGCTGGACGATAAAATAAAAATATAGCTTTGAAACACTGTCTCACCATGTTGTTGATAAACACCCTGAACCAGAGGGACTAGGTACATCTCTCGAAAAGAGTTTGGTAAAAGATTTTCTGCTTGTAAGCGGGTTAATAGATTTTTCAACCTTTATAAAAATGTACTAGCTGTGCCCGCGTGTTCAAAATTCATGGGTTATATTTTTTTTACAGAAGAACTCTAATTCTTTTTAAAAATAAAAGTAGCCAAGTAACTCCTTATAACATCAGCTATCTGACAGTGAAAGTCCTGTCAAAATCAGTCCAGCCGTTTCGGAGATTAGCCAGAACAAACAGAAAGACAAAAATGATTTTTTTTATCACTACCATTTACTTTCATTAGCATTTAGTAAAAAGCTATTATTTTAACTTTACAAACAGATACTTCAATTTTATTTATTTGTATGGATATGAATAAAGAATACATAAAAGAACAAAGATATATTATGTCGAATAATGTTATAAGGTGTCACGTTACAGAGGTAAGTAAGTAAAGTAACTTACACACAAAAATATTATTACAATTAACTAATTAGATGTTTCTACGTAATAATTATTGGTAAAATAACAGTTCCCAGTTCAATTTCATTATTTTCTACTAAGGTTTTTTTACCTAAACCAATCTATCTATACTTAATACTTATAATAAAGTCTGTGCAAAGAAGATAATTTAAAAATCGACTGGGGTACTTAAAATAAGCTACTGGACAAAAATATAACATTATTTTAAATCGTGTCTTTCGGTTTGTATATTAGTTCGCACATCACGTAATACTACTGGACAGATTGCGATCCGGTTTTCATTGTTGGATAGCTTAGGGTTTGACTTAAAAACTGGTGTACTTTGTTATCTCAATCCGATGAGTAGAAGCCGAGCAATGGATAAAAACTTTTTGACGGCTGAAGGAATTTTGATCAAATGTTGGTATATTGGTATTTTAGGTCTTGGAATAGTACATGGAGTACTTTTTACCTAGAGAAATGATCACACGTGCGAAGCCGCGGGTACAGCTAGTTGAAAATAAATAATAAAACTTGATTCAGTTTTATTTCAGTACGGTTTACATTTTTTGTAGTATATAGTTGAATTTCAGTGGAATCTGTTATCTGAGCAATATTAAATAGTTAGAAAAATAAACATAGTTAATTTTAAATTACTGTTGTTCTGTTCGTAGCTATCTTTATCTATAATTATCTCTGTCATGTGACATTTGATAGCATTATACTCCAGAATATTTTTGGTTTATTTATGTGCCCTCTGTCCATATAATACAGATAACAAAGACAACCCAAAAGTTAAAAAAAAAAGATGACGGACTGATCACTATGCCAAAATCTTCAAAGCCCTTTGTTTATGTACAAGTCAGTTCAGTAGTAAGCAAGCTTTTTAAACCTTGTTTGATTATCATCTGCCTATTTCATATATTCTCACTGGTGGAACAAAGACCTCTTGAGAACAGTATGGTTCTAAAGTATATTATTTAACTATTTATTTTAGTACCCGCGTGCAATTTGTGTATGTCTGATATTACACATTACATTGTGTGATGTCAATGACAGTCTTTCGATAAGTGAAAACACACATGCACAAGTATCGAGGGCGACATTAATTGACGGGTAAACGTACATAAATATGTCCAGTTGTTTTTTTTTGCCATTCCTTTCGATTCCTGTTTGAATTATAAAGGAGAAAGACACAATCAATAGCATAAATTCTATAATAAAGTATATTGCTATTATTTAAACATACTAAATATTATATTTATAGTTATATAAAATTATATACATAAGAATAACATGCAAAGTAAACACCTGAAGTACATGCAATGTATGGCGAAGTTGAAAAATATATTACGTAGGTACATAGGGGAAAATGATTGCCTTCATCCGGAGAAAGTCAAATAAATAAAACATTTGATACATAATAAAAATATATAATATATTTATAATAAATAACCAACAATAGTGTGAAGTAATAATAACAAATAATTTCTATATAAATTAGTTATTATGCGAACTCAGGAAACGTAACGGGAGTTTCTAAAAATAATATTGATCAGCTGGAAGTCTAAAGTAGATAACTTTTAAAAGGACCTCTTTTTCTACTTCTTGTAGTCAGAAGTTCTAACTAAAAGAAGTAGGAAAAGAGGTCTGGGACAGCCACTTCGTAAATGGTTGGATGACGTCAAAAGGTGGACTGGATTAACCTAAACGGAAACTTAAAAACGTAGTGTGGGATCGCAAGAAGTATTGCCTACCCTACCGACCTCCAAACATTAATGAACTTAGTGTAAATCGCATATACCGTTGACTATAAATCAGTGGCGTAGCGTGGGTGGAGGGGGGGAGGGGGAGGACAAAGGGGAACATGACCCCGGGCGGCGCAGATGCAGGAGGCGGCGCGGCGAGCGCTCGCTGCGACGCCTTGTTGCAGCGTCAGGTCATAATAGTCATCAGATCAGATAATTGTATTGTCAACGGGATTACATATGTACTTATTTTCATATTACATATATATACATATTACATTCTAATGCAGTTTATTTTTGTGAATTGGAATTATATTTACAATATTGATAGAAATAGCTCAACATTTTCGCTTGCTTATATGCTTCGTTCGCAGTTTTTGATCTTGTCGGGTACAGTATTTTACATGATATAAAATGTATGAATTCACTTCTAAATTGCTAGAAATAGTTCAAAATATTCGCGCTCACTTCGTGTGCGTTTTTTTATTAGTTTTGTTTTCTACATTAACAGAAATAGCCGAACATTTTTAAGTTCGACTAGCTTTTGTCATAGATCGAGAAATAAATAGAATTGTAATTACAGATAATATGAGGCGGCAAATTTCAGCTCGGCCCCGGGCGATAAAAACTCACGCTACGCCGCTGCTATAAATGAAAGCTTACCTAAAGAGGAATGTCTCTCCGGTACCGAAGTATGCCTGTCTGTTGCCGCGCTCGTCCTTCTGGTTCCGCTCGAACCACCGCGTCGAGCAGTACGCACCAAACACCTGTAATTAAGTATACACCGCGGTGTAACATACTTTCATATGTATCAACAAACAGTAATCATCACTGAGGTTAAGGTTATGGGGCCATTTCTCTGAGAAAAATACACTCAAAAACTGAAATAATACTACAATCGTCATCATCATCAGCCTATACTTATCCACTGCTGGACGTAGGCCTCTCATAATGCACGCCACTGAGCTTGGTCTTCCAGTTTCTGCCAGACGCTTTCCGCAGGTCGTCACTCCACCTGGCCTCAGGGCGTCCTACACTACTTTTGCCTAAGCGCTGTCTCCACTCGAAAACTCGTCTGCCCCAACGGTTGTCCTTTCTTCGGGAAATGTGACCACCCCACTGCCACTTCAGCTTGCTTATCCTTTAGAGCTATGTCGGTTACTTTGGTTCTCTGTCGGATCACTTCATTTAGAATCTTGTCCTTTACACAAACTCTAAGCATAGCTCTCTCCATTCCAGCGAGGTGTCTAGTTATCGTACGGGTTGTCTACTGAGGCAACAACAACGAGGTGAGCCTAGTAAAGTAAGTAAGTCTAGTTAAGTCGTGCTCGTTGTATGTCTCACCTCGTCGTTGCACGTCTAGTAAGTCGTACGGGTTGTATGTCTCACCTCGTTGTTGCACGTCTAGTTAAGTCGCGCGGGCTGTATGTCTAACCTCGTTGTTGCACGTCTAGTTAAGTCGTACGGGTTGCATGTCTCACCTCGTTGTAGCACGTATAGTTAAGTGGTACAGGTTGTATGTCTCACCTCGTTATTGCACGTCTAGTTAAGTCGTACGGGTTGTATGCCTCACCTCGTTTGTAGCACATATAGTTAAGTCGTACGGGTTGTACGTCTCACCTCGTTTTTGCACGTTTAGTTAAGTCGTACGGGTTATATGTCTCACCTCGTTGTTGCACGTCTTGATCATCAGCAGCGTGGGCTCGTGGTGCTCTACGCGCACGTAGAAGGTGGTCAGGGAGCAGCCGTGCTCCTCAGTCGTGTACAGCAGCACGGGTTGGTACATGGTGATCCGCACCGGCAGCCACGACCACAGCGTGAAAAGCTGCAACGGTACACTGTGCTTTATTGGGGGTCTGGAGTTGATGGGGGATGATTTACTAAGATGGAGCTAGTTGTAATGGGTGACACTGGGAACGAAACTAACGAGATTTAATTTAACTCAAGTTAATTATCGATTAAATTTAATTCGCTCTTATTCAAAAAGTACGGGCCAAGATCAAAATCAAATTTTGTATTAGAACGGGTTATGTTATATAGATGTTTAACATTAATTATCGAGATTTATAAACATTCTACATAAATTAGACATTGAATAAACAAAATTACGTAACAAGAGCAAGCTGTAACTTTCTTGTGATTGTTTATATCAGAACAAAAAAGACGTTTTAAAGTTATATAAGATATCTATAAAATTTGATTTCGATTTAGTTTTTTTTGTGTAAGCGATGTACTACGCCTACGTTATATGAAAAGATTAATTACCGCGTCTCTCGCCATATTTAATTATGGTGTCAAATATTAATCAAAATTTGACAAGCATTTCATGTCAAAATGAAATTTTCATACTTTCACTTCTTCATAACCTTTTTCGGCAGCGGCTATAAAAGTATGAAAATGACTGCTACGTGAACTAATCATTATTTGTACAAGGTTAGCTTCGTTCGTGGTGACAAAGGTATATTTAGTATGAACTAATGTAATAACTAACAATAAACAACAATATATTAATTAAAAAATCACTACTTTGATCACCTACTTTAGAGTAGATTATTTCTTGCAAGGGAATTACATAAAATATAGGTAATTTAATTATTGACTGAAGTCAAACGCAGCCTTACCACAAATCTATACATACAAAAAGCGCATCGGTAGATTTTTTCATAGACCCACGGCCCACCCAAGGGTAAAAGGGATATCGTTTTTTGTGGTAGGGCCACAAATTTTCAACACCATAACAACACATATTAGTGGTGTAAATATTAGTAGACATCTACAGGTGACGAGTGCATATAAATGTGCACACCTACGGATACGTATATACAATACATGTACAGTTCGGTTAAGACTTCACCGGATAAAAGGCGATACGAGGCGAAGATATCAACAAGTGTTTGTGGTTGACAATTTTAAACGTTCACTATTCGAATACATCGTTTTTAAATAGTGAAACGGGACTTAAAACTTTGACAAAGTTGCATTGCTGACCAAAATCAAGAAACATCAACATAAAAAAAAAACTTGCGAGCCTTACTGTAGACGCATATGATGTGTAATATCTGACATCTCACCTTGGTATTAAGCGACATTATCTAATCTTACTTTTCGTCAAAAAATCGTATCGTGAGAGCTCAGCCGGGAACCGTTGATGACCGCTGATAGTCTGAAGTACCTGAGTTATAGAACTAGGGAACTATTTATAGGGAATAGTCCCTACTGAAGTGTTAATTTTGCACAATAAAAAAATGTGATGGCTTCTAGCTTGATAGCACCGCGCGCGCTCATAGGTCAAATTCCCCAACTTCCTATTACACTTCCGTTTACACACTTCCGGATACACATTATTTAACACTTTTCACGAAATCACTTGCATAGATTTCAGGATAGCGAGCGGAAAGATATTATTTCAAAAAGAAAGTTTTATAGTGTAATTAAGTCCCTTTTATTGTTTACAATCCATGTATGATTTCACCGAGTGTTTTTATCCTGCCTTCCGTATTGATTATAATATCAGCAATATTTGTTCGAAGTTTGGTCTACACAATGTAAAATTGCCTTATCCGGCCCGCCACCTCTAACTAGACATAAACCCAGTATGAAAACTGACTTCATTATTGTTATTGTAGATAAGCATCCAGCATCGCCTCGCATCGCCTCGCGGCCAGTGGTTCCACCGCTCTGCAGCTAATAATAACGGAGGACAACCACATTGCATGCAACATTAACGACAGTCGCTAAACAAACAACACAATTAGTTCTAGCGTTATTTGAGTGGCAGCCAAATTTGCAACGACTAGGCCACAGTATAATATTTAGTACGCCTATTCGTAGACTCTATTCGACTCGCAGAATACCACCGAAGGAACTTCGTCTTTTTAAATGCTTTTAACTTGACTTGTATACTTAATGCATTTCCCGTTGCATCCATACCAATATATAAAAGTGAAACGTTGTCTGTTTGTATGTTTGTTTGGGGAGCTTACAAGCGATAACGGCTGAACGGATTTTGATGAAATTGGGAATGAAGATATAATACATAAGATACTTTTTATTCCGGAAAATGGTAACTTTCCATGGGAAAACCGGAAAATGTTGATTACTCGCTGTAAAAAACGGTTGTCATGGCAACGTCTGTCAAAAAACATCAAGAGCATTGGTGCTTTACGTACTTTTGCATTGGTTTTTAATATCCTAGACGAACAAAGGATGCTTTTTTTACGTCGCGCGGACGGAGTCGCGGGCGGGAAAGCTAGTTCTCAATACAAATCAGATATGATGATGACATATCTGCTTATGTTCTTTATTCGAAGCAACAAATTTTAACAAAGTTGGAAAATGTCTAAGCTTTTAGTACAAAACATTAAAGTTGTAATTTTGTCATGATTTTGAAATATAAACGCTGCAAACCTAAGTATAGGTATAATGAACCCCTGGACTCCAAAATAGAAGGGTGATATAAGATTAGGGTGTGTATCATTGTATGTATGTATCCGTGTGTCTTTCTGTAGCATCGTAGCAAAACTCGTAGGGCTTCGTAGGGATCGCGATGCTTTTTAGCTATAATGGAGTGTGCGTTTGTGTGTGGAGGGGGGGGGGGGGGGGGGCACAGTAGTCGTAGCGGATCCTTGTGGTTGTGAAGTTAGGGCTCTGTGAACAATTGCGCAGGAACTGTTGTGAGGATAAAACAGCATAAAGTAACAGCGAGATAGAATATGCGCGAAAAACGTAAGTGAGTGAGCGAGGCAGTTATACAATGCTGTCTTCACCTTGAACATTGGGATTGCGTCTGAGAAATAGCAGTTTGCGCAGCGACTTACAGACAACTTCCGAGCCACAAAGATCCGCTGCGACTACTGTACAGAGTACCTACAGCTGAAGAGGCCTACTCTATTTTGGGTCATGGAAAGTGTTGTTGTTGAGAGTCGAAGAATGGTCATTCTACCTATAAGCGGAGTTACAAAGATACAGAATATTTACGGAATAGTTTATTGGCTATGTTCTTTAATTGTCGGAGTCGCATAGAGCTTGACCAAAGTTCTCCTTCCGCATATTTACTGTGTCTATTATGACTAGAGTTTGGCCTCGTTTGACGACTGATTTGATTGCAGAGTTATAAACGAGCTTATACAGAAATTACATAATATGAGAGGAATTAAAGTTAAGTCGTAACAATTTGACTGAAATAATATGAGAGGAATTAATGTTAAGTCGTAACAATTTGACTGAAATAATATGAGAGGAATTAAAGTTAAGTCGTAACAATTTGACTGAAATAATATGACAGGAATTAAAGTTAAGTCGTAACAATTTGACTGAAATAAGGTACTGTGGAATGAGGTGGATAGAAATACTCGAACGGGTGCGGTTTTTTTTTTAAAGTTCGACAGCATGTTTCTCTTGTGGAGTTTTCTGTGAGTAAACATCACGCTATGCCTTCATTTGAGAGCAGAAGCTGAGGAAGTATTATTCAGAAGTAGTATTCAGGACTAAGTTTTTATTTTCGTCTTAGGGTACCGAAAAAGCAATGATCTGATTACAATGGGACTATCCAGCATTATCTATGGTCATCAAGATCGATGGTGCCTTTTTATAAGTTTATCCAGGTTTACGAACAGAAGGTTTTTTTTTTCCCTTTCTAGGTTTCATCCTAATGACTTCCCCGATTAATATTACAATCTAGCCTTTGAATTAGGCCAATAAGCAATTTAGTTTTAACTTAAATTTTTAAAATGGCTTAACTAAGAACGTATTCAAAAACACTTTTCTTATTGTCTCTATTAAGAATAAGACACTTTGTTCATCCGTTCTTTATCAGTAGCACTTCCATTAAGCACTACTTTGCACTAAAATTACTGTCACTAAACACTACACTAACTCGAACGGTTTTGTTCGTTTAAGTCTTCTCACTATGTCCGTGTGGTCGAGGAGCTGGATCGCCTCGACATTTACATGATGGTGAAGTCTTTGTTCCTGAGCTTATGCATATTTTTTAATGACTTTGTCGACAAACTCTACATTGAGGTCCCGATGGAGATCGTCATTTCTTATGTACCAAGGAGCATTTACAATTTCCCGCAGTACCTTATTCTGGAATCGTTGTATAATTAATGTATTGCTTTGTTTGGTGCAGCCCCACAGCTGTATACCATAAGTCCAAACTGGCATTAGGACTTGCTTATATAACAACAGTTTGTTGTGAATTGACAGTTTAGAGTGTCTTCCAAGCAGCCAATACATTCTTTTATATCTTATTTCTAGTTCTCCTTTTTTTTTTGACTTGAGCTTTCCAGCGTAGCTTTGCATCAAGCGTCATACCGAGATACTTAGCTGTATTCTCGTACGGGATTAGTTTATGATTGACATAAACTGGAGAATACTGGTGTTGTTTGTTGCTAAAGTCAATGTGTATAGATTTGGACTCATTAAGTTTAATCCTCCATATTTTTGTCCAGTCGTGGACTTGATTGACAACCACTTGAACCTTCTCCGTTGCTTCTCCTTGTGAAGTTCCTACAGCCATTATGTCTGTGTCGTCCGCAAAAGTCCCAATGGTGTTGCTTTCTAATTCGGGAATATCACAGGTGTATAGTAGGTACAGGACAGGACCCAAAACACTTCCTTGTGGTACTCCAGCTTTTATTTCCTTTAAATCTGAGTGGGCATCTTCTTGTCTTATTCTAAATACTCTGTTTGATATATACGATTCTAGAATATCCGCGTTATGTCTTGGTAGCATATTTCTCAGTTTATATAAAAGACCTTCATGCCATGCTTTGTCGAAAGCTTGTGCTACATCTAAGAAAACCGTAGAAAACACTCTTTCATCTTCAAGAGCTTTCTCGATGTTATTTGTGATTCTGTGCACTTGATCTATGGTTGAGTGCTTTTCTCGAAACCCAAACTGATAGTCTGGAATTAGATTCCTGTTATCTATGATTGGTTTTAGTCTTTTGAGCAATAACTTTTCAAATAGCTTTGACATTATTGGCAGCGAGGTGATCGGTCTGTATGAAGTTGTTTCATGCGGCGGTTTTCCAGGCTTTGCTATCATTATTACTTCTGCAACTTTCCATAGGTCTGGTACATGCTTTAACCGTAGAGCGGCATTTATTAGGGATGTTATCTTGACAATACCCTTTCTTGGCATATTATGAAGTAATTCCCCTGAAATTAGATCATATCCAGGTGATTTTCGCTGACTGATACTTAATTTTATTTCTCTTAACACTTCTCTGGGTGTAACTAGTTTTATAAGTAAATCTTCATTATCATGTGGCAGCATATCTACCAAAGTAATAGCTTCATGTGTTTCACCCTCATTCGGTTGAAAGATGGTTTCTAGGTGCTCTGCAAACCTTTTAGCTTTTTGCTCGTTATTTACTGCCCATTTCCCGTTTGCCATTTTAATCGGTGTAATTTGGGTCATCGGCTTTTTTATTTAGTAGCCTTCCATAGAGAGTAGTCTGTACTGTGGTCATTGGTTAGCTTTCGAAGATACGTATTGGTGGAGTCATCGTTAAAACACTAGATTAACCTTTTTACTAGTTTAGTTAGATTATTGAGTTTTTTTTTGTCTTCATGCACCTAGATTGATGCCACCTTTTTCTTTGCCTTCTTTTTTCCATTATAAGTTGCTTGATTCTTAAGGGGTACATATTTCCTTTTGTCTTTTTATTAATTTCTGGTGTGTTTTCCCAAGCTGTTTGTTGGACGAGTCTTACGAACTTATCTATATCTGTGTTTAAATCTTCCGGTGTCTTTAGTGGAACATTGAGGTCTATATGACTATCTAAATCTATCTTAAAGCTCTCCCAATCAGTAAACTTATTAACTAGGGTCAGAGCGGCTTCTTTATGCAAGACCCTCTCACTTATTTCTGAAAGGATTGCAGAGTGATCCGAATTCATATCATTGCTATGTTCCACTCTCAAATAGCTAGACGATAAATTCTTGGTTATAAAAAAAACTATGAGGTCTGGAATTTTATTGGGATCCGTAGGCCAGTAAGTTGGCTTTCCAGTAGAAAAAACATCATATTTCATCTCTCTTATGGCACATAATAATTCTTTACCTTTTGTGGTGGTTAGTCTGGCGGCCCAGTACGTGTTTTTAGCATTGAAGTCACCTCTTAAAACAAATCTGTTACCAAGGCGGTTTAGAAAGCTCATATACTGATCTTTTTTTATCATGTACCGGGGTGGGCAGTATATAGCAGATACAGTAAGAGGAAATGTCTTGGTTTAGAGACAAATCGCCACAGCTTGAATATCTTTTTCTTCGTATTTTGACTCTTCATAGTGCTGGAGATTTTCCTTAACAATAACAGCAATACCGCCTCTTGCAGAATTATCTGGGTGAAGTGCATGATAAACTTTGTAACCTTTAAACTTAATATAGGATTGTTTCGTGAAGTGCGTTTCTGATATTAGGCACACATCCATATTTTCTAAATCTAGGACTACTTGCAACTCATTATAATGTTTTTCTAGCCCATTTGAGTTCCACGCGAAAATTTTGAGTGTATTATTCATTTTTTCGTCTTAGATATAGCTGTTTTGGTGCTATTTTCAATTTTTTTTCAATCTTTCGTCGAATGTTGAAATGAAATTAGGATTTCATCTAACTTTTTCTCACTATTTGTTACTTTTCTTTTTCCCTTGAAGCTACTTGGGCGTAAGACATGTTTTTGGTATCAATTATTGCGTATTGATTTAGCTGTTTTTGGCTGTGGCCGTCCTGTTTTTCACTAATAACATTACGTGTGCGTAATGCAGAAATTTCGATTTTGTAGCCTTTGCTAAGCAGCTCTTCAACAATTCTTTCTGGCTTGCACGTGTAGTGCAATTTTTTAACCTTCACTCTCATTGGCCTCTCTTACTTGTTTTCATAAGAGTGCCAGAAGCAATTGTTATGGTTAAGGGCTTTTGTTATCGCTCTGTACGATTCCTCATTTGTGGCATTTACTTTAACGGTGTCCCCGTTCATCATTTTAATGCTGAACAGATCCACTGATAGGTTCTCTGAGAGATGGTCAGAGAAACTCTGGTAGTTTTTTATACCATCTACTATAATCGGTGATGGCAAGAGACTTTTTCTGCTTTTTTCTTTGCTTTTAGTTTCTTCAGTGGTAGTTTCATCTTGAGCGGGTGAGGTGTTCAATTTTCTTTTTTTCGAGTTTTTGATCGTATCCACTCAGTTTCTCGAGCAAGTTCTTCATCATCCGTGGTATATTCAGCACGTGGAAGAGAAGTCTCCATGGTGGTTGATGCTGGTTTTGTTGGGTTCTCCACCATACATTTCAGCTGTTGCTGAAGAATCGCTACTTGACTTTGCAAGTCTTTGATGAGGCATTGCAATTTCTCACTATGGGCTTGTTCATCGCAAAAATGCTTGTACAATAGATGTTCAGTTTCTGTTATCAAGTTTATTTGACTCTCCTTTTTCGTCTCCATCTTATTCGTACTCATAATAAATTTAAAGCGAGTGTTCGCCTTAAAAATTAATGATTTGCCGTCAGTAGGCAGCCTTGTGCAATAACTAGGTCATCGCAGTAGGCCGGCCGACGCACTGTGTTTTAAAACGTTTGCAAATTGTTACTGCTTACGCGCGATCGCGAGCAACAACACTGCTCTCAGCGAAAACTGAACGAACACACGAAGGATTATATGAGAAATACAAATAAAAGAGGCGGAAACCTACATAACATATATCACAAAATGTTCATGAAATGCATGTTTTTATCCAACTACGACGTAGAAAAGGAACAGACTTTATGTTCATATATATTTTTAAACCGTATGGCGTCCGTTGCTCTACCTAAAGAGGAAGTATAGTATATGTATAGTATTATGTTCACTAAAACAAATGTCTACTTAGTTCAAAATAAGTAATGTAGTTGTATTGACTTATTATATTCTGTCGTGGTGTCATACGACCTATTTCAATGATGTTTGGGGTATTAGAAAGGACGAATCTAGGAATTTTAGAGATCATTGAGGAAATTATTCAAAGTAAGGTTATTTAATTGATGTTTATCCTGTGGCAATCGTCCGTTCATTCTTTGAAACGGGAATACACATAAGATATTATCAGCACAAGAGCCGCAACAAACGTAAGTGCAATAAGAATTGTGTCGCTGTTTTTTTTATAAATAATTTACTTGGCAATAGATACAAAGACATGCACTACAGAAGGAACAAAGTTACTCTGATTATCAGGTGCCACCACGAGAACTAACCCTTGGTACGACACCACCGTCATAGGCAAGAATGCCGTAAATGTGCACATACGGTAAACATGCTATGACGGGAGGTAAAACAGTATGGGGGCAAGTGTTAAATCGTGAAATTCGACTCAGGCGCTTAAAAAAAACTTGGATGTTTGTTTCTCCAAACCAAACATGACATGTAAAAAAGCTTTTTAGTTATACTTTGATGTCTGTCTTTATGTCACAGCAACTGCAATTGTGATCGCCTTATAATTGGCACAGTCGTTATAAACAACACTTTATAGCTCTTATAATTTGTTAGTGGCGATTCTGGTAGAGCCGAGTTTATTTGTAATTTCTATAGTGATTTGTACTCATATTTTAAATTATATTACTGCAAATAATAAGGTTTGTTTTGCTAAGACGTGACTCTTTACGAATTAAGTTTAAGGAGTATGATTGAAGTTAACGATAAAAGGGAAAGGCTACAAATAGGATTAAAAGTACAATAATACCAAATTTTGGAGTCCCTTTGTATTTTTTTTAAATTACGTGGAATAGTACTAAAATGCCACAGTCAAAAAAACACAAGTCTCCATACTGTTTACTAAGTATACAATTTAGTGCTACAAGTACGTCCAGTCAAACCTTCTGCCTGAGGTCGGAGGTATGCTGATGCCGGTCACTGAACACCGCGTTAGGGAATGGGAACCACAGTGCCAAGTGGGCGGAACGCGGGCTCTGCGGAAGGGCTTCGTACTTTTCATTCAGGCTATGGAAACCTAGTCACAGTACATATATCTACATGTACTTGTACGCTACCTAGTTTTTAAGCTCTATACTACAATAGGAAGACCTGTGAAAAATGATGGTTGCGTTACCCAGCAAAATTTGTGGCGTTGTCAATGTACATTTCGCCAGCTCTACCTCATACGAAAAGCAACGAGAGTGTAGAATATTGATGATACCCACCCGTATGGTAAGTAACATTTTGTGTGAAACAATCTCACTGCAACGTCTCTCATTTTTAAATTATCGTAGAATGTTATCAATTAATGTTATTATAACATCACAGGAGATTTTAATCTGTTTATATAAAATCCTTTTATTACACCAAATAATAATTTTTAGGTTGGCACCAATTTGATGCCATGTAACTACTATTTTATAAAGTAGTAGATTTTCCACAAATATAAAGATCAGAGAGAAAACTGTTTGCTATCACACTGACGTGTTGATGTCACATCATGGCGGAGAGTTTGTCACATTTTGCAAAACAACAAAATAAAACGCGTTTTCGTGAATATATACTGATAATATGTGAATCACGGTATTCACAATCAGATTTATCTTTCATATTGTTAACACCATGTTACATAGAATGTCTTAAATAAACAGCGCTACACAATGTTTCCAACACACATTTTGCTGGGTTCTGCAACCTAGCCTAGCACAACACAAATACAAAAGAACGGCGACATAGAACATTTAACAGTCATATATAATACAGCCGCCATGCACTCTAGCTTACACTGTACTTACCAATCGCAAATAATAATTCAAAGCGTAGGATCGTTTAAAAAAAGATAAAAATAGTAAACACCTATGTGACAAGCGGTGCATCTAAACATCGATATAATGGCCGCAAGCGGGTCGGCGACGGTTACTGGCCTTACTTCGCTCTGGTCTAGAATCTGCGACTTGAGTGATTGGATGGGGTAAACGCCCATCGAAAGGGCGCGCGGGCCCGGCGAATGCGACCCCTAACAGGAAAATCGACACACTGTTAGCACTCACACAAAACAATCGATTACATGCGTCCACATCGCTATCGAAGTTTTCTTCACAAATGTTAATTATCAAGCTATGTTCATTTACGTTTACAATTTAATACAATTGGTATAGTATTCCACTTTTCAAAATCACACGCATGCCTCGAAAATGCCTCATCGATACAATTGTTGTTTTTTTTTAATACTAGATGTCTTCCAAATAGAAAAGAACACACTCAAAACATTAAAAATAAAACATGAACTTCAGACATTCAAAGCTAATGAAATGAATGTTGATCCGTTTCTTCTTTCTATTGAATCGTAATGAGATTTTGGAATACGAATGATCACAACGATAGACAACATTATCATTCACATCTGTCGCTACACGGACGGAACATAACAAAACTCGTGGGCTCGACAGAAACGAAAGGAGAAAAGAATAATGTATCTTACAACAAAACAAACTTGTTCTTTAGACTATCGAATCTTAGAGGGATTCAATATGGAGTGAAGTTAGTCGTGTTAGGATCGCAATCGGATGATTGAATGAAAAATAGAAGCCAAAGCCACGCCTAGAGTCGGGTACGATACCATCTGTTTGCACGTCTCCTCAGACATTCTCTGCAAACCAAGTAAAATATTGCGATATACAAAACTATTATAACTCGGACTGTTGCTCTGGACCTACTTGAAGTTAGCTTGAATCCAATGGGACTATTTCTATATAAATATACTACTTGTGTCCCGTTTCATAAAAATACGACTGACCGACAATTTATTGTCATGTCAACAATTCTCAGTCAAAGTACTCAAGTTTCATAAAAAAAAGCTACAGTAATATTCATCCAAATAAATGCCACATTTACGAATACATCCAACAATAGTCGCGACCGGCATTCAACCAATAATTGTCTCCACAAATACGATTTGTCGTTTAAAAACGGCAGTCACTTAAAAATGTACTACGAATTGTAGATTGGCTTGACAGTTGTGACCGACGAACAAAGGTTCGATCGATATTAGGAAAAATATTGTGTTTTATTTTGTTTTGAGTCTTATATTTATGACTGAGACACGAACCATGGAAGGCATTATTGGCAACAATTATTGTGGTAATTAATTAACAATTAATTAATTGACATTGTCAGTCAAGTCATACTTTTAATTTGTAGTTACATGAAAGTATAATAGTTATTCTGCTTTATTGACTGATATTTGTCGATTTATGAAACGACACCACGGATATTGATCATAGAGTAGCAACTTTTATATAGAAAACGCCCAAGTATTGCAGCTACCAGCAAGTATCTCCAAAAATTTGGCCCGAATTATATATCATTTAGGACTGTGTTCGTGCAAGTGGAGTTAAATATAATATTCGTCGTGGCAGTTAGATAGAAGCTTCCTGTAATCTTGTACATAAATATTATTAAATATAAATTATGCTAATCCTTTCATCGACAATACAACTTCAATTTAACTAGGCTGGCTTTCCATTTGCTGTAAGAGATCTTCATTGCAAATACATCCTTAAATAAATACCATCAAAATTCAATATTTCACAGAAAACAGTAAATACAAGATCATCAAAGAGTATTTTTACAGAAGGGTATATCTCACCTCGCGTATGGTCAGCGTGTGTGACATCATCTGTATGTTGACTTGAGACTGGCTGGTGGGCAGGTTGTCGGAGGACCGCGACCGTATGAGCCGCGATCCGGTGATCACTTGTTTCGATTTGAGTGTCATTTCTGTTTTTATAAACACTCTGGATATGTATTGTGAGCTGCGAAGGAAAAGGGTTTAAGTAAATGGTTCATCGAAGGATGATTATTGTTTACGGGAGAAAAGAAAAGCTCGTGTCCAGGGAAAGGTCGCAATTTGATGTTATGGTAAAGGCAGGTCACACATTAATGAGCGAGCGAGAAAGCAATACACATTTATGCGCGAGCGATAGAGACAAGATGAGAGGGGTCATTGTACGAAAGTCTGTACATCGTGACTGGCATTTAGAGGTGGATTGTCTTCTTGTTTAACACACCAAAGAAGGCTAACTTATGTTAAACTATATGACATTTCTGATTTATATTGCCATCTACTCTACGAATAAATAATAAGTCAGGAACTCTAATTCAGAACAAATGCCACATTAAAAGTGCCCCTACTTCAAACCAAAACGACGTAAGATTCAAAGTACGAATCACTTCCGAGGTTACAAATAGACATGCTTGGTGATTGGTTTAAATTCAGAACGAAAGCAGGGATTGGTTCACGCGCTTGCTGCAATGTCTGCTATGACAGCCGAGTCATAGCGGCGTGGACGATGTTATGCAATAAGTGGACCGGACCAAGTCAGTAATAAAACAATATTATTGTACAATGTTTTTTTTGGCTCACTTTCAATTCATTAAATTCTTTTTAATTCTTTTCTTTCCCACGAAATATAATTAATTTATTAAGTTTTTGTCCAGAAGACATTAAAAAATAATCTTTCTTCGCAATGTAGTGAAGACGGATTCTGAGAAATTTAAAACGGAATGTCCTCCAATGGTATGCGGTTGCCTGTGAATTTAGAGCTGAGGTTCAAGTTCAGTAAATTATTTTTATATATTTCAATAAACTGTCAGGCGTTTGGGTTATTGTTGCAACGGCCGTGGTTGCGGATCACTCCAAAAACAACTCAATATGATCTTGGCTTAATATGGTTAAATAAATTTCTATATTTGTAACTCTACTAGCCGTGCAAAAAGTAATTTAAAACTTGAAATACATATGAGGAGTCCTCTAGGAGTCCAGTTTTGGACTGAGTTTTGGTCACTGGTTTCAAGGAGTTAGTATATACTGTTACTCTTTGTCCATTACTGTTCGAGTTTTTTTTGACTGCACATTGATTTAGAGACCTTTAATTTATTTTTCGCTTTGATCCAAAACGTCATGTAGTCTTTCTTTTTCCAGCACTGAAAAAGGGTGTTTAAACCCGTATCGGTCGGTCTTGAATTTAGTATGTCGAAAAGGTTGTTAAACGTTTCTAAAAAGCTAACAGTTGCATCTGTTTCTTGAAAATCAGGCATGTTTAACTGTTGCGAACCAAACTTAATCGCATCAGCTACACTTTGACTTAAGGTTTGAATCGCTAGTTTCACGTTCATGATATTATTTCGGAAGTATAGATGCCGATTTGACCATTTATTCCCAAAATGCAATCCAACGATATCTTGAACATTTTTCAGTTTCTGCAAATGTGCCCACTCAATTTTTTTTCTCGTTTTTATCTACCAGTGTATTTTTCCTCTAATGTGTTACGCACAAGTTTCACCATATGAAATGGATCTAATATTACAACTACTGGGTCTCCGGTAGATGGGTGGTCAAAAAACGATTTTGAATTGTTTGTGTCTTCAAAATTGCAACCCAACATCTTATAGCCGTAGCGATGTTAGATGCACAGCCATCAAAGATCAAAGTAACTTTTGACTTTTTCCTTTTAAGGGCTAAAACTATATCGTCCGAAAAATCATTCAATGCAGTATTTTCTGTAGTATCGCCAAATCCATTTTTCTTCAATTGGGATAAAATATTTTAAGTGAAATATTCTTCATAGTTAATCTTTTATTTGGGCGTTGTAGATTTCTGATCTGTGATAGTCGTTATACTGCCAAAATAGTTTTTTTCTTAGTTTTTGCTTTAAAATGTGTGTTTTAGGAGTATTCAGAGCAGATTCAATATCTGACGATGGTATATTTATCAGCGTAACGCATGATCCTCTGTCTTCAAAACTAAAGACTTCGGTTGATATAAGATTATTTTTTAATTTTGTTTTTCTTGGTTCTTCTTCAACACCGTCATTACATTCAGTGTTGATATTATTCTCCTGAAAATAACCTTATTGAAGATCAGTTTCAAATCTATGAAAGACTGTCTCTAATTGAAATAGATACACATATACAGCTAAAATAAAAATTCCTATCGAACCTAAATATTAAGTGCAAAAAATAATAGTGAAATCTTACAAGTTTTTGTGCCTTATGCGCTTGAGGGTTTGCATTATTTGTTTTTTTTGAGCAACTCAGGTAAATCAAACACTTCAAAATTTCCAGAAGGTGAATTTTCGAGTCGAAAAAGCCGAACCTATATTACATACCAACTGTAATCGTTCATTATTGTTTATTTTCTCATTTTGTTTAGTATTCTCCTAAATATGTTGACGTTTCTTCGGTATGAATCATCTGCGTGAAAAAATAACAGCTTAATTTCAAAATTTCATCGAGTAGAAAAAAAACTTTAGTGCAAAAATTGACTGACTTCATTTTGCATAGTATTGACCATCGCGGTTTGATAATGTATTTGAACGTCTTTGAATATAATTATAATTTTACTTCTAGTGAAAAGTGATCCCTGGACAATTTAATCTTGTATGGCTCCTGCACCTCTTCACAACACATGCTGGCATGATGATTCACAGCTGTAGTTCACAATGATAAAACTAAAACGTACGCGAAGATATGACGTGTGCTCGCTTGCATGAAAAATGTACGACTGATGACGCGCTGGACACGACTTTTAAGCCCCACCTACTTGGGCACGACTTTTGTTGGGTCATTTTATTAACGCTGTTACGTTTCCTGACTTATTACTTATTCGTAGCATCTACTACATTATTTAGGTACCCTAATGTTTTATGGCTGGTTCCTATAACCAATGATCCTTCCAAAAAGGTTTTAAAAAAGCCTGATTGGCTCATAAAAAACAGCATTGTTTTTCATTTTTCGTGAGAAATTGAAAGAATTAACACAACTAACAAGGTCTTGCTGCTATATTGGCGGCCGGTCAAAATTAGTTGTTGTGTGTGAGTGAGGCTTGTGCGTACGAGCGGATCAGCATATCTTGGGTGCTTCACTTTCAATTTGGCGATGTGGAATCCGCCTTTTTTTTAAACTTTCTTTGATCCGTTATTCGTCACAGCAACCATTCGTAATCAAACTACTAATAACGAGGCATCACATGGCGTTCTACAAGCGGACATGAAACCATTCTTGGCACCTATCTACCGCGTACCTCCCTATTATGCCCTATACAAAACACTATGTGATCTTACTCAAGACCTTTATGCTGAAGGCGGTTCGTAAAAGGCCTTTTCATCAGCCACCAAGCTCATTTAGATTAACTATTCAACTACCTTCAACTATTTAAATTACGCCAAAATAATTGTTAGAAATCGATTGTGAATATTCACTATATACGCGCGTGCGTGATCGCGCGGAGCGGTTTTTTTTTTATTATGAAAATTACAATTATTTTAATGTAATTTAAATAATTTAATGCAGTTTAATAGTATAATCCAGCTATAATTACTACAAAAAATATATTGCAAATTAGCGTTTATCCGAGATTTCTTGTTCGTAAATGTACTAGTTACTTTGATAAACGCCCACATTTGTTCGAAACATTTGAATTTAGAATGGAGGTCACGCGGAACAACTCGAAAATAAAAATGTCTACTATAGCTCCGTGGACGAGGCGGGTTTGTTCCTTCCTACAGAACTATGTCTATGGCGTGATCAGCTCCACCCTTGGTAGCTACTGTTATGCTTGATGCAGAGCACTATGCGACCTTACCTTAAGGCCCTTATGCTGAAGGCGGTTCCAAGCAGCTTCGTGGGCGAGGCGGGCATGTTCCTACAGAACTTGTCTATGGCGTGATCAACTCCACCCTTGGTAGCTACTGTTATGCTTGATGCAGAGCACTATGCGACCTTACCTTAAGGCCCTTATGCTGAAGGCGGTTCGAAGCAGCTTCGTGGGCGAGGCGGGCATGTTCCTACAGAACTTGTCTATGGCGTGGTCGACTCCGTTCTTCGTGGCCTCTGCGTACCACTCCGAGTTCTGGTTGGTGGCGTGCTTGTGGAACAGGATCAGGATCGCGAGCGCTACCCTGTAGAACACCTGGAAATTGAGAAGATTTAGTGTGAGATGTTGCACTTATCAGAAAAGAATATCACGAAAATGTTTCACACTATCCAATGAAGACAATACTCGTAAGATCGGTTTCTTCAAAACGTAGCACCAATGAAAAAAACGTTTGTAGGTTAAAATATGGGAGATTATGCAGTTTGTTTGTCGTATGAGGTAGTGCTGGCCTTTGGTGTCAGAGTTTGTCAGGCCCCGAGGGCCTCTGACATGGCTTAACGACTGCTAATAATCAATAACAGCCGGGACCGACAGCTTAACGATGCAGTGATGCGTAGGGAAACGTCGAAAAAAATGAGTTTTGTACCTTGTACTCGTAGAATGGCGCCTTTCTGCCGATGATAATGATATCGCATGGATGCCGCATCATGGTAAATTGCTGAAAAGAACTGTCAGTCCTACCTTGATGCCTTCGTGGGCAAAGGGCAGTCCTTCTGCCCTTTAAAGAACCACCACTGCCAGTCCGCGTAGATCCGCAAGATATTTATGAAGCTGATGGTGTTACCTTGATGCCCTCGTGGATGAAGCAGTCCAGCACGCGCACCAGATGCGGGAAGGGCAGCGCTGCGCAGATCCCCCACTGCTAGTCCGCGTAGTTCCGCAAGACACTTATGAAGCTGATGGTCTTAGCTTGATGCTCTCGTGGAAGAAGCAGTCCAGCACGCGCACGAGATGCGGGACGGGCAGTGCTGTGGGGATCCACCACTACCAGTCCACGTAGATCCGCAAGACACTTATGAAGTGATGGTCTTACCTTGATGCCCTCGTGGAAGAAGCAGTCCAGCACGCGCACGAGGTGCGGGAAGGGCAGTGCTGCGAGGATCCACCACTGCCAGTCCGCGTAGATCCGCTCGGGGCCGATGGCGCCGGACAGTCGCGACAGGTGCTGAGCCGCCGACTTCTGCAAACAAGCGACCAGTGTACGGAAACTGTACATATAGCCACAGCTTGGCAATGCTTGTCTATCTTCGTGATTAGCTTGCATCCATCCACAGCCTGATACAGGCTAATTCTCATTCATTCACGTTCCCCTTCACAGTCCTGTGCAAGTCTCATCCATCTATTGAACGCATTGTCAATTCTATGATGGATTGAAGATTCTTCTATTTTAACAAATATATTCAACTTAACCAACATCAACTGTACATTCATACTCGTATCTCAGAGTTTCCGAACTACCTTTAACCCTTAAGATTCAAGACAGCCTTTCCTCATCTATAAAGCATTTCAACCCAGTTATTAATCCATACTTTACCAGTGACGCAAGCATAAACATCGTCATGCGAGCGTTAGCACTGGGTGTCGATCTGTCGAGTAAACACCCTTGCAAGTCAAGGCACTTGCAATTTCCTCGTGGGGTCAAGGAGGGGTAGAGTGGGGTAGGTCACCCCTGTAGTTGACCCCCCCCCCCTGTGTTTGACGACCGGTTGGTCCCGTGGCTAGAGATCCTAGGTACGAAATCGAACGGTCGCGGGTTCGAATCCTGCAAGGTGCAATCATTTGTGTGATGAGCAGAAATGTTTGTTTCCGAGTCATGGACGTTAATATTCTTATCTATGTATGTTTATCCGTTATCTAGTACCCATAGCACAGGGTATCCTAGTTTGGGCTAGATCATTGGTGTGGAAATGTCCCGAATATATTATTATTATTATTATTAGTTATCGAGTTGACAGCATTCTGGTATCGGCGTGACCTCGTTATTAACAAGCGACGTAGATTTCAACTAGGATATTCGCTATTGACGGGAATTTTCAATTACGGAGCTGAATGAGAATGATTTGTTTACGTCTGCATCTCAGGTCTACACCTACGATTCTAGGTGTAGACTTAAGGATCGAGGTCTACACGGAAAAGAAAATACGCCTGTGACACTTCGTTCAGAATAGTAATGGTTTAACCAGAAGGAGTGGTATTTAGGCCTCCTTAGAACAACATTAGGTGCTATATGCATGTAATACATTATGACCTGCGCTGGTTTTGCGAGCAGTAGATATCTGACGCCTACAGCAACGAAGCACAACTACAGAAGCAGACTACATAGCATCCAGCACCGCAGAGCTTTAAACCGGTACTGCTTAGTTAACAAATGCCACACAAGACATTCGACAGTGACAGCGTGTAGTCCTCGGCATTGATTAACACAATTCACAACTCTGAATGACAAGCGCAAATTATAGCTAAGAACCAACTCGATCACATCAGCTTTCAAACATAAATACCGAACCTAAATCGGTCCCTTCGTTTGAGAGATACGATCCTCACCCCCTACCCCCTATTATAGCTAAGAAGCATCTCGATCACATCTGCTTTCAAACAGAAAAAAATACGAATCAAAATAGGTTAATTCGTTTGGGAGCTACGATGCCTCAAACAGATACAATGATACATACACATCCTAAACTTATAACAGCCCTCTCTTTTGAGTTCGTGGGTTAAAAACAAAGACGCCACGTCACGTTGAGAACGAAGCGTGCGGCACACGTGACCATAAATACCATTTTATCGTCACTATAATTAACAATTAATGTCTTGATACAAATGTTGTCGCTCATAAAACAATGTTATTTTATGTTATGAAAACCGCTGTCTATCTGGCCTTGTATTTATTGTTATGTAGTGTTATTTAGTTATTTTAGACTAAACAAAAACATTAGCAACTATGTTTAAATGTTTGTCTGTAGGATACTACTTAATTTCAATTTCTTTGAAGAAATTTCGATCCCGGTTTGCTGTAGTGTGATAGTTATGTTTACAAATAGCCATCACGCCACCCTGAAAAAAAAAACAAGTTGTTGAACAACATAATTTTTGTTATTCTTTCGTATAGATGTAGTACTCTCGCGTGTCAAGCTATTGTTTTGTGAATGAAACAAAAATTGATCGTTGTAAATAAGATGCGAGACGGGCACAACGCCCTGAGACAACATTATAATGAATCCATAGGCTCCCGAACTAGTAAAAACTGTACAATATGTACTTTGTCATATTTTGCAAGTAAGACGTACGAAATAAAAATCTTCTGAGCCAAATCATCAGATAATAATACGCAATATTTTTTGATCGAGCGAGCGCGAATCGCGAGCGAAGCGTCTGCGATTCAGCTTTGGGAAAAACTGCTTTCGTGTGTCCAGCTGTTCTCCTCTGCAGGTCGCATTTCTCAACCGATTTTCGTGAAATGTTGTGAGCAGGTTCGATAATTAAATGCAATAATAATAATGATAATTAAAGGTCTGGTTGCTGGATCACTGTTTTTATTCTATTAATGATTATTTAACATACAAATAACTTAATTTTTACCTATTATTTGTTGCATGATGCATGTAAAAATGAAATAGATAAATTTAAATAAATGTCAAATTGTTATTACCTAATATAAGTTTTTGCATGCTATTTTATTGGCAAAATGTGTAAGATCGAATTTAATAATTACCTAACATCTGATATGTACTCCATTTTATGCAAATAAATTATTCTTATTCTTAATCTTTTTGTCGAATCAGTGTTAAAAAATTTTTCAAAATGGCGTAAATATGAGGTCCATATTAACAAATGTCTCTAAGCTTTTTGTTATAAGGTGAACATAAATTGGGTTTTAAGCTATGCAAAGACAGACTCGCGAGGTCTACAGCTCACAGAGCCACTAGTTTTATTTACCAGCCGCCAAGAAAAGCTTTACAACTTCATTTTGAAACAGTACTAAAGCTAACTTATTTACATAAATCCTTACCTAAGTCACCCCATTTAAAGAAAACTTACATAAGCCCCTTGCTAGGGTTGCGTGTCGTATACTTCTAGTGGACCATAAAAATGGCCGATAATGCCAATCCTGTAGGCACAGAAGTCACGCAACGCTTCATGTTGAATTGTTAAACCAGCGGTTCTCAAACTCGTCGCATACACAGTACTTTATGCAAATAGCTTTCGCAAATGTTAAATGAGCGATTCTGAGTTTGTTAAGAGGGGAAGTAAAATTTTAATATAATACCATATTATGTGTCGTGCGAATATAATAGAATAGGAAAGTTTGAGATAAGCATGTTTGACAGTCTTCAATTTATTTTATGGTTTCTGCAGTGAGGTAGAACAAGGGGGGCTTTTCATGATATTAGTACCTTTGACGACTCTTATTTTTTCGATAGCGTTATTTAACGATAACTGGGAATTTAGAAAGACCAACTAAAAATAAAACTATTTATTTAGTTTATAAATAAACTAGCTGTGCCCGTGGCTTTGCCCGCGTGGTCATTTCATTTAAAAGTAGTCATTTCACTTTTAGTCTTTAGGACTAAAAGTGCCTAAAAAGTACAATATACTACCTATCTTCAAAATTCGTTCAGCCGTCAAATTGTTTTTTTTTTATCCATTGCGCGACATCTTATCGTCGCATTAGGGTACCAACCACCCCAGTTTTTAAGTCAAACCCTAAGTTATCCAACAGTGAAAACCGCATCGTAATCGGTCCAGTAAATTATACGTGATGCGCGAACAAACATACAGACAAACAAACAAACAAACAGAGAGACACGATTTAAAAAAAATGTTATATTCTTGTTCAGTAGCTTATTTTGAGTACCCTGGACTTTTTGAAATATTATCTTCCTTGTACAGACTTTTTTACTTGTTGCTTTATTATAAGTATAGATATAGATAGATAAGAAGATTCCGGTTCAGACTTATCCCAACGTTCTACAAACTTGCAAGTATTGAGTGAAGTTTAGGTTGGGTAGTAACCCTATTTAGATAAGTAAGTACGACAACAAATTTTAAATGAAATGTAAATGAGTTGAATTCGGAATTTATCAATTTTCAGTTGTTTTCTTCAGAAATAAGGTCTTTAAACTGTAATTTGAAACTTCGCTAACGTTTCAGTGAATGGGGCGGCTCATTTATTTTATGATAATTTTCTAATGGAAAAAATTGGATCCCGGACGAGATTCGAACTCGCATACATCCATGCCTTAGTGCGGCACATGCCCTCTAACCAATTCGGCTACCGTGACCTTTACATCGTCACCCAAATTTTTCCATTTGTTTGTTATTTTATTGATTTTACTTGCAATGTTTGTATGTATGCATGTTTGTTTAGGTCAAATGTTGCGAGCTGAAATAGAACCACTTCCACTTATCCTACAGAGTCAAATTTTGTTTCGATGACAATGCATTTTTATGGTAAGCATGACCTGAATCGACATCCAGGATTCGCTAAAGATAAAGGAACTCTTCAACAGTTAACAGCACAGACACAAAATTTTGTGTATGCGTTTTTTGATGATAGCTGGTTGTAAGTTTTACCGTAACATGGTTGCTCTCAGGGTTGTGTCCAGACTAGGGAAATCCTCAACGGTTAACAGCACAGGCACGAAATGTTGTATACGCATTTAATTGTGATAGCCCGTTCTAATTTTCACCATGACAAGGATACTGCATAAAAGTTTTCTTTTTACGCTTTTTCACGACTGCCCAAAAAAAAGAAGTGTTATGTTTTTAGCATTCATTCATGTATGTATGTATGTATGTATGTATGTATGTATGTATGTATGTATGTATGTATGTATGTGAGTTTCTTTATTCCACCATAACTTTTAAATGCCTGAACAGATTTAGATGTATGGTTAAAATCCTTACATCCCCCCGAGTAACTAACACCCCCCCCCCCCCCCCCCCCCCCCGAGTAACGATAGGCTATATATTTATTTGAAAACATTCTATATGGCGGAAGCACCAAATCAAACAAAAAAAAAATTGTTTCGAATTTTATAATATGGGTATCAAATTGAAGTTCTTGATAATCACATTCCAACAGTATACAATTTATTGGTAAAAGCTCTTTTTTTGGCAGGGCAGGCGTGTTTTGATTAAATTACATTTTAGAATTAAAAGAAAACGCGATGCTCTTGAGATAGAGTATTTTTGGCAAGTTTTTATTGCTCGCAAGTGTATATAGGCAAGGTTATCTTAGCAAACACATGACATTGTAGTTTTTACTAAAAACATATAAAAAATTACATAACTTTGAAAGATTAGCCCAGGGGCGTGTGCTCGTAAGCGCAGGCTCAACTCTGTGTAAACTTAGCTTTACAAGCTAATTACGTGATGCACTGATTAGCTGTTATGATGGATTACATCATTATATGGGTATTTTTAAATTTATTTTGTTGTGGCAATGTTTTGGAAAGGATAAAATACGTTCCACGAGATTGATGGACGAAAGAAGCTGGAAATATTATGAACTGGCTGCGCCTCACTGCTTTGCCCACGTCTACAATTATCCTGGATAAAAAGTATCCTATTTTGAAGTCTATGGTATACGGAATCTACATACGAATTTTCATTAAATTTGGATCAGCCATTATCGCATGAAAGCGCTCCAAACAAACCAACGACAGACGTTTCACTTTTATATATATGTGAGAATGTCAACTGCATAACGGCAAGGTAATATGTGAGAATGTTAACTGCATATCGGCAAGGTATACCTAGGAACCTACAAAGCTCGTCGCAACTCGAGTCTCACACATACACAGCCCAAAATACAGATATGTAATATATGTCAACTAACGTAGTGTCGATTCAGAGCTTTTTGGCCGCCCATAGGCCTCTGATATGGATAGTCATTAACTGCTATCAATTGTCAGCAACCGATTGCCACGGGTTAGCGTGCCCGCTTACATGTGCATCCATTTTCGTGGGATAGTTAAATTTACTAGCTTTCGACCGCGACTTCGTCCGTGCGATAAACTGTGGTCCACAGTTTATCGCGAAAACAGCTTCCTATGTTCTTCTAGGATATTAAAAATCAATGCAATAGTATATATAGTACCAAAGCTTATGATGATTTTTGAAAGACTTGTTATTATTTCGTTTCCATGGCAACCGTTCTTTACAGCGAGGAACCAACATTATCCATTTTTCCGTGGAAACTTAAAATTTTCCGGGATAAAACGTATTCTATGTTTTATTCCAGGGTATAAGCTATCTCCATTCCAAATTTCATTAAAATCCGTCCAGCCGTTATCGCGTGAAAGCTCCACAAACAAACAAACAGACAACGTTTCACTTTTATAAATTGGTGTGGATAGCGAGAAATAGAGGAGAGGGCACGGGAAAAGGAAATGAAAATAGGGATACATGAGGGAGCGAAAGGAAAGAGGGGGTAGGAAGTAGAGTTAGAGAAGAACAGGGACAAAGTGGACTAATAAATGTTGTTGATGATGACTAAGTTAACCGACATAGCTCAGAGAATATGCAAGCTGAAGTGGCGATGGGCTGGTCACATTTGTCGTAGAACCGATAACTGTTGGAGTAGACGAGTTCTAGAGTGGAGACCGCTAATCGGCATACGTAATGTAGGTCACCCCCGGGCTAGATGGAGCGAACATCTGCACAAGGCAGTCATAGGAAGAGAAGAGCCGAAGATCGGGCTCAGTGGCGTGCCTTGGAAAGGCCTATGGCCAGCAGGTTGTTGATGATGAAGCAAGAAAGAAAGAGACTTACGGCATGTTTCTTTGCGATCTGCATGACCGTCTTCCACGTGACCTCGTTGAGGAGTTTGGTCTGTGTGATGAACATCTTCTCCTTGGAAGCCACCAGGCTCGCCATGCAGTGGTAGCATTCTTCCTCTGGAAAAACGGAGAGATGTTCGTTAGTATATATTGCTATAGAATAATGCAAGTGTCGAAGAAATAATTCAGGATTGCGCACTACAGCAACTTTGCCATATCTATACTTATAATAAAACAGTAAAGGCTCAATACGCGCGGTACCAGTGGCTACCAAAACTCAGTACAAAAACCCGTTAATGCGCGCGGAAGATGAGAGTTAAAAAATAGTCTAGCTAGGGGACTTAAAATAAGCTACTGAACGAGAATACAACATTTATAATAAATGTGTCTGTCTGTATGTTTGCGCATCATGTAAAAACAACTGGACCGATTGAAATGCGGGTTACACCGTTGGATAGCTTACGTTTTGACTTAAAATCTGGTAGGTATCTAAATCCGATATGTAGAAGCCGTACAATCGATAAAATAATCGAATTTTGATTTAGTTTAGTATATTTCTACATTATTGATGCTGGAATAGCACATAGGTTACTTCTACCCATAGAAATGACCACGCGGGCAAAGCCGCGGGGCACGATGTTGGTCTCTGGTAAATGATAAAAGATTCATCAAGTGAATTGACAATATAAGGAGATTGACCTAAAAGTGAAACGTGCTACTAACAAAACGTCATGATGTCAAATGTCCATTATATATAGAATGTAATAAATAAAAAAAAGCATACACAATCAGTATACGCCAGCCCTTGTGCAACATTTCATTATAATGCATTTGGGCATGAGAGCAACAGAAAGAAACACACTTGGTTTAACTTTCACATAATAGTACTTATGAGGGACTAGCTGTGCCCTCGGCTTTGCCCGCGTGGTCAGTTTTCTGGGATAGAAGTATACTATATGTTACTCCGGGACCAAAAGTACTTATAATGTACAATATACCAAATGTTGTTCAGCCGTCAAATAGTTATTATATCAATTGCTCGGCTTCTACTCATCTGATTAAGATACCAAGTACAGCAGGTTTAAGTCAAACCCTAAGCTATCCATCGGTGAAAATCGCATCGTAATGGGTCCTGTAGTTTTTAAGTGATGCTTGAACAGATAGACAGACATACACCATTTAATGTTATTCTTGTTCAGTAGCTTATTTTACGTACGCTAGTTTTTTATTTTTTTATTATCTTCTTAGTACTAGTCTTTTTTTACTTACTGCTTTATTATAAGTATAGATAGATATGAGCACTATAAATAGCCATAATGATGAGGGAACACCTTATTCTAGGCAAAATACAATTGTACTCAAAAGTACGTTAAGCAGCTATATACATTTAAAAACACCAATTATTAAGTCTTCGGGAAAAGAGGACTGATTGGATTAAGACCGCTCCCTGCCGCAGATTGCTCGTTCTCTCCATGGATTTGATTGCAAATTGAACGTCTAGCCTAGTCTACGGCGAAAGATACCGAGTATGTATAGAATAGATACTTTGAGATGTGTTATCTGTCAGTACTTGATACTTTCTTGGTAAAGAATCTATATTTAAACTACAACTGTTTACGTTTTCAAATAAGAGTCGATTCGAATACACATAACGAAAGTCGATTTTTGATACTTTAGGGTACGCTGTCCATTAAAAATTATTTACTTAGGCCCTTAACAATTGACAGCAGTCGTTAAGAGGATTATATAATATACCGCCTCCTCGTCCATACAAAATGACAAACTTCTTTTCTACCTCCTAATATTGTCAGATTTCGGTGTTTTTTTTTTCATGTAATAAAACGTATAAGCGATATATACATCCTATACGAACGATTGACACTGATAACAAAACATTTTACTACAAGTTATTCTATCAAAATGTACCTATTAATATCACGAGCGGCAAATCTCAGAGGGATCAACAACGGAAACAGTGTTCAGTATAGGATCTTCTTAAGGCAGGTCAGAGGCCCTTGGGTGGCCTGAAAAACTGCATCAGAGGTCGGCACCAAGAAGGTAAAAAGACGCGAGACCACACCGTAAAATAGAAAGTGAAGCACCCAAGATATGCCGATCCGCCCGTACGCACAAGTCTCACTCACTCACTCACACACACCAATGTAATGCATATCGGCCGCCACATCGCAGCAAGATCTCGTCTTTATTAGTCGTGATAATTCTGTTAAGTTCTCACGAAAAATCAAAAACAATGCAGTCTTATGTTGAACGAGCAAGCGCAAACGAAGCTTCGTTTCAGATTGGGCAAACATTCTTTCGTATGTGCGGATGTCTGTCCGGCTGTTCTCCTCTACAGGTCGCATTTCTCAACCGATCTAGACGAAACTTGATATACAGGATAAACGTTTTTTTTTGTCGACGGGGGTTTTTGACTGGGGGGGGGGGGGGTGTGTGGTGTGTTACTTGTCCCGAAATGGGGCAAAAAGTGGGCTACTGAATATCTCCACATTATTACATCGAATTCGATGGTTATTTTTTTATTTTAAAGGTAACTTTAAGTTGGTCTCTTAAAAAATTGGTGAAGATCTGATGAGGATCTTCGGCGGGATAAGCAGTAAGCTCCTCAAAAAGCAGTAAATTGCTCACTTTTAGGTTTCTTCCAGTGGAATCAGTCCTTTACCTACTAGGTAGGGATCGGAGCACCTTGGTTATTAATGTTAGTGTTACAATAAGGAACTAGTTGTCGATACTGTGCACCGTTAGATTGTTTGTAAAAAAGTTTGAGTTCGCGAAGTCTACAGCTCACACTAGTGGATACCTACACTATGTGTGACTAGTGTGTGTGTTTTTACACAGAGCCACTAGTGATAAAATGTTGTATCAACCACAAAACACCACAAATTATCCATTCTCGCAATAGACAACAGCTGCATACTCCGTACTCTAGACAGGCTTATGACGAACGTCGCAATGAGAGCATTTTATGATCACCATTTTGGAGCTGATATCAGTAGTTTGGCAGTAGTGAGTGTCCACGGAACTAACGTACTTGTACTATTATTTATTCTGTGACCAACGTTAGGAGATAAGACAATGTTACTTTTAGTTCCCTCGGTGGGCGCGCATTGAATCAGCACAAACGAAAGTACGGCAAAGCAATTCTATACAGATCAGTGATTCACGCACGTATTCGCATATGTTTGGCGGTGTGGTTTCCGCCTTCTTGGTCGGCACAATCACATTTGATTTGACTACATACATGCTTGCTTACACCATAGAAACACATGCAATATACGATAGGTACCCGATACTTTTATTTAGGGTATCGATACTCACTGGTTCGATATCAACGAGTTACTCGGTCATTGCAGTGTAGATACCCGAGGCACTTCTAAGCCGTCCCTCCCCGGAGTACGTATACTACTATTTATTCTGTGGCTCTCCTGCGGGATTGACAGCTCCCGGAAGCAGTCTCTGTCCCGGCGTAATTGGGCGGCTTTTATACTGCGTCCTCAATTTGTGCTCACCGTTTAATCGGATTCAAGAGTGTACTAGGCGTTGTCAACCGTGATATTGGAAAACTTTTGCCGTGATGCATTTTTGGCTGTGATAATTTGTATTTACAATACTTTTATTTAGAAATATAGTTGCATAGCATTCATTAGAGGAAGAGCGCGTTCCTAGATATCCCTGTCTGTCAGTTTGTTACCTTTTCACGATTAAACGGCTGAGCCGATCTTGATGAAATTTAGTATGGAAATAATTTTGGACCCTGTGGAAGGAAATAGGATATTTTTATCGCAATGTACTGTAGTCGGCTCGTAAGAAGTAACGGGCCCAAGCTAGCTTTAATGCGATGCAAATCCGGCGAATAATATAACATGTTATTTTTTTTACTTTACAATAGGTAGCCCCATCCAGAATTATTTTGTACGTTACTGTGTCAAGGCCATTTAACGACTTCTTTACGATTTTCCACTTAAGCAGAACAACATTCCGAGCGTGTCCGTAAACCTAGTTGAATATTTCATTACACTCGATTCCTATTTCCGATCGCTATCGGTTACCAATAAGCGTTAAAAATACGAAATCCATACCAATATATAAAAGCGAAAAGTTGTCTGTTTGTTTGTTTGTTCGAGGAGCTTTCACGCGATAACGGCTAGACGGATTTTGATGAAATTTGGAATGGAGGTAGCTCTTACACCCAGGAATAAAACATAGGATACTTTTTATCCCGGAAAATTGTAAGTTTCCACGGGAAAACTCGAAAATGTTTATTACTCGCTTAAAGGAACGGTTGCCATGGAAACAAAATAACAAGTCTGTCAAAAAAGATCAAGAGCATTGGTGCTATACCTACTTTTGCATTGGTTTTTAATATCCTAAAAGAAAATAGGATGATATTTTCCGCGATAAACAGTAGCCCGCGCGTACGAACTCGCGGGCGGGAAAACTAGTGCTTTATAAAGACTGTAAGTTACAATATGAATGTATTTTTAAATATTCCTATGCTTCCGAGTTATCTGGTTCTGGAAGGGATAAGCTTTGAGCTATAAGATCTCATGAAACTATGCTTATATGTTAAGCCATGTCAGAGGCCCTCGGGCGGCTTCACAAACTCTGACATCAGAGGCCAGTACTACCTCATACGACAAACAAACAACAAACAATGCTTAATTATGTAATACCTTCCTACCTATTCTGGACAAGGTTTAAAAAATACGGAGTCTACACCGCTAAATCAGTGAAGTATACCCACGATATGCCGATCCGCCCGTACGCACAAGCCTCACGCACACACTTACACCATGTTATGCCGATCGGCCGCCGCATCGGAGCAAGATCTCGATCTTGTTGGTAATGTTAATTCTGTCAAGTTCTCACGGAAAATCAAAAAACAATGCGGTCTTTTGTGATGAAATTGTGTATAAACCACAAAACAACCACAAATTATACACTCACGCACGCATCCGTTATTTGCTATGCTTCACTCGTTTGTTTCACGGTGTATACCGTCTTTTTTAAACCTTCTTGGTTCTGACTTGGTTAATTGTTTGTTTGTCGTATGAGGTACTTCAGGCGTCAGGTGTTAGATGTTAATTAATTTAAAGTTAATTAAACCTAATTTATGAATAGTAAAATCATAATCCTAAATTTCGAGAATAACTACGAGGGACGCTCGCTGTCTAAAAATATTCTCGATTCCAAATGAAACGAGATTATCGTTAATCAACGCTCGAGTATCGTTAATTCATCGTCAAGTTATTATAGTTATCGTATTACGATTAATGTTGAACAAATGTTTACTGCAATATATTTCGGTCGTTGTGGTGGGAGATTGAAACGTAACCCCAGCGGTCAGAATTCTAACAGCGGCAGCGTTGCCATTGCAGTACCTAGTGTGGTCAGTCTGTCTGTATGTCTGCCTACTCAACGAGTGTTTTGTGATCAGGGACTCGGCTTTACACAGCTTTATTACAGTAGCTTTCTTCTGTAAATAAACTAAATTAAAAAAAAAGAAGAAGCTTTTATGCAGTAGCCATGACATGGTGAAATTTAGAACGGGCTATCAGAATTAAATGAGTATACAACATTTATTGTCTTTGCTGTTAAAAATTGAATATACATACATACAACCATTGCAAGTTAAATAAAAAGCTTTTAAAAACCAGTTTAGTACTCGCATGTGTGCTACTATAGTAACGGCGCGGGCGGGCGGGCGTCCGAACCATTATTGACAGGGCGGCGCGCGGTGCGTCGGCTAGCCTGCAAGATTCAGTTATCGGATCTGTTACGGTGTACTCAAGGTAAGTCAAGGTAAGTCACATCCGATAACCGCCTGCCTAATCAAGGCAAGAAACAATCGTTTCCAAATCTGCAGATGTTCTCACTATCTAACTCCAACCCAATTTGATGACGTTGCCTTCTAATTCTTCTTGTAGACTGTCAAAATACTACTACGCCACGAATAACGTGCGTGATGTACCTACCTAGTAGTCACCCCGCATTCCGCATTTGTACCCTTCCAAAAAATCTCCCAGAGAAACAGAGATCGACTTTTAAAAGCTTCGGCTCAACCCGAAAGACGATGATCTCGGTCAGAGATAAGACGTCAAAAATACGTTTGTTCGTCACATCGACGAATATTTTCACAGGTGTGAGCTTTTACGTTTGTGACCCAATTAAATGCTATACAAAGTGGTGGTGTAGCTAATGTTAACTTAATGTTTACGCTCCCATTAGCACACATTTGTGTCAAACGGGGCGGTTCTTAATTAACGTATATGTATTATGTATGTGTATGTAAGAAGGGAGTGTAAGCTATGATGACCGCTGGTAGAGAATGGAACAGATGCTGTACAGACAATATAAAAGTTATCAGGTAACGAAGAATTACTTTAATATAATCTAGTATGAGACAAAAACTAACAAACGACGACAGTCTACTAAGGCTGTTATAATTTATGACGCGCGTTGTAGAGACGTTGCGATATTTATAACACGACTGCCCAAAAAAAGGATTGTAATGTTTGTAGCATTCATGTATGTATGTGAGTTGAAAACATTCAATATCGCCTTGTACTATTATTTATTCTGTGATATGGCTACATTTTCAAATTAGAAAAAACATTATTTTTTTGGAGTTTTAGAATATGTGTATCAAATTGAAGGCACATTCCAACAGTATGTAATTTACTAGTTTTCCCGCCCGCGACTTCGTACGCGCGGACTACTGTTTATCGCGAAAAAAGCATCCTATTTTCTTCTAGGATATGAAAAACTAATGCAAAAGTAGGTATAGCACCAATACTTTTGATGTAATTTGACAGACTGGTTATTTCGTTTCCATGGCAACCACAGACCATTCTGTAATGGCAACCGTTCCTCACAGTAAGTAATCAACATTTTCCGGTTTCCCGTGGAAACTTACAATTTTCCGCGATAAAAAGTATTGTATGTTTTATTCCAGCTATCTCCATTCTAAATTTCATCAAAATCCGTCCAACCATTATCGCGTGAAAGCTCCCCAAACAAACAAACAAACAGACAACGTTTCACTTTTATATATTGGTATGGATTGGCAAAAGCTCTTTTTTGGCGGGGCAGGCGTTTATTTTTAGCTTTTATGCTAGTTATTTGGTCATGTGTATTTAGGAAGATGAACAAAATAAAGATATAGCGTGAAGTATATAAAATGATGATTAGTGGTGATGTTCAAGTGTTCACTTGTGCGAAGTTCAAGTGCGAAGGTTCTTCGCCTTAAAAATGACGTCAGGCTACAACCGCAGTTATTATCTAACCTATGACGTAGAAGAGACGACATTTATTAATCCATGTACGTATAGGATGACGAACATAATATGAGTAAAGCAATAGCGTTAATAATGTTAAAATGTAGTAAGAATTACTTCTGAATTTATTGTAAATTGTACGTGTATTTTGAGTAATAAATTATTATTATTATTATTATTATTAATGATATTAAATGGTGACGCTGCACTTGAGCGTAAGTGTTGCGGTAGCATCAGGCTGGACCAGTTCGTTACATAAACATGTAAAATTATCTATCACGTTATGCCATCACAAATCACTACCGATAAAGAAGAGTATCGATTATAATTCTTTGCAGTAATCTAAAAGTTCGCTAAGTTTTTGGGTAGCAAACAATGTTATACTAAACTTGAATTGAATTAGCGTCTGAACAATGATAAAACACTAGCAAGATGAATCCACTCTGACTCTAACGCAAAGAACAGCATCAATACAGGTCTAAAACTATTATACCCGCTTGCAGGTATAGCTCCACTAGATGTGCGAAGAGAATTAGTTAGCGCACTAGAAAAATCGAAACAAAAATACCGACACCCGACATCCGCGTATATCCGCTATACCATACCACAAGCCCGCTTCAAAAGCCGTACCCACTTTTTAAAAAATTCAGCAGCTCTGAAATCTGATCCTGCTTAGAGAATATGCGAACTTTGGACAGCACAACACGCGGACACCTGATTTTATAACCCCAGCAGAAACCCTTCCACCAGGGCATAATCTCTAGTGGCCAGACCGTAAATCTGATATGGCCGGTTCCTATATCTTAAAACGAACCGTTTTCGCGAACTGTCCGTCAGCTTTTAACATAAACGCCTTACAAAAAACGTCAAAAAGTAACGAGACGTTAGAAAAACGACTCGTTTAATTTTTATAGGAATGGGGGGTTAATCGCATCTTCTTTGTTGCCCCTTATATCCGGCTTATTGTTCTAAACAAGACCTTAACTTAGGCACTGATCAAGCGGTGGAGGTTGCCAAGTTTTGGTCCAAAACCATAACAGTTACGTAATATTTCAGCGATTGATTTACGAAGAAGAATACAGGTGTTCCAGTTTTGGCGCAAACAACCTTACAAACTTCGCAATTCCGTCAAGGGTAGAAAGCAACAAAAACACTAACAGAGAAAGAAACAAGTGGAAACTCTAGTAATCGCAGCGGTGTGCTATTAAGTTAAGTGTTATCCCACACCAATTGTGCAAAAGCTTTTAACACAACATCACAATGGGAAGAGAGTAAGGAATAAAGAACTTCGCTTAACGCATTATCAAGATTCGATTTGAAATGAAAGCTACCGTAATAAAGGAATGGATAGGACCTTGCTTTTGGGGTTAGTTAATTTCTTGCGGCTAACTGTTGCTTCGAACGATTTTATCTCCGCAAACTTTTATGGGAATCGTAGGAGCTATGAATGAAAAGGTTTCATTGAAACCTTGCGTATTATCGAGTCATCTATACCTATAAAACAGTACCGTAACATACCTACTGACTTACTGACTAACAGACAACCCACAAGTATTCAAGTTCGACGAGCCTAGACCGGTAGGCCTAGAGATTTCAAATTTGAGAATAGTATTATTCCATCAAGGGTGCACTAAGGAAGTTTTGTTGTTGTAATGTTTTGAAATTCTGTCCCTAAGATCATCGGTGGTGGAAATGTTGGCAAGCGGGCGAAGCTGCGGGCCCCAGTTACTACTTCATATCCGATTCAGTTACTATCTTTTAGAATGTAGAAGATTGTGGTTCCAATGACAAAACAAAATAAAGGGTCTATCAAACTGATCTGAAAATGGTTACAGGTTTTTAACTTTGCAAGTCACCAGAAATAACCCCTTTCATCAAATTCAGTCACTTACATGACAAAGTATAAGATTTTTTAGGTCTGAATTTAAATTTAGCAAGTTTCCCGCGAACAGCTTTAATTGCTAATATTTCAGCCGGTTAGCTGAAATTTAAAGTTCCACTGACCAGCGCTCGTGATCTCGTGTATAAATGAACAACGGGTAAACCTGGCTGCTGTTTCAGAACGTTCACCCGAAGGTTACGTAACTGTAGGTATTCAACTTTGACGATGCACAGTGCCATTTTCAACAAACTTGCGGTTGGGAATGAGACTGTTTAACGCACCAATTGTTTCGTTGGATGTTCGTGAAAAGTTTAAGGGTTTTTCGGGATTACGTAAGAGGGATGGTTATGAGAGGGCTGCGTACTTTCAAGGACATTTAGGAATGAGCTTGGTTTCTCGCTGTGTTGTATCGCGTCGCGTTTGTCATTCTGAGAAAACTTCAGAGCATAGACAACTGCATTTTATACTGTACTCTTTACAGGCTGACGAACGTCACAATGAGATCATTTGATATTTTGGCAAATCCATACAGATCAGTACCTCAGCGGCACTTCTGTCTGTGTTGCACACTTGCGTCCCGGTATGAACACACATATACTCTGAATGGTAAGGATTACCATTTATTTATTTATACCGTATCTCCTAACATATTATATTTTTGTACCTGGCAACTGAAACAATTTATTACCCGCAGACAATGACAGAGATTTAGTGATATGATAAGCCAAAGACCAACCCTAAACTCCCAGCAGTCAAGGATCTATTCAAACAGAAATAGAAGCACAATTGATTTGTAGCACTGAACTCCGAGATTTCCGGTGATACTATCGCACTAAACTCAGTCGAGTTTATTATTTTTAGAGACTGCTAAAACAAATTAGAGAAACCGGCGTTTCTGAATTAAACCAGGCACTTGTAGACTTGTTCATCGGGTGCTTTTTATGAAAGTGGGTAACATTGGGCGAGGTATGGCAAGTATGGTAAACAGTGTAGACGTTTACGTTCTAGATGTTTAGGTGTCGGTGTAGCGTGAGTGCACAGATGGTCTGGAGAGATTGTACATGAGCCGGGATGGATTGGTTATGCAGCGATCGATATGCAGCGTGGACAACATTCGGACAGGGCTCTAAACAAATATGTATAATCATGTTTATCTCTGCAAAGCTGTTGACCAAATACTTCGCTTATGTTTCGCACTAATGGTTCTCTTAGGGTTTGGTTATAGAAAGTTTCAAGTTTTTATAAGCTATTCATTAAGGAAGATTATAAATATTCCCGGCATTTACAGCACAGACAGACCGGCCGGCCCGTTCTACAGAACGGGTTCATCGCGTCTCGTTCCACTGCAGACAGGATCAGACGATAAACATAACTTGTATTATGTATTTTTGTAGTTTCTATAGAGTTATATTTATGTGGACCACGAGATGTAGAATAAGAATCAGCTCGACACGTTAAGGCCAGGCTCCAAGGTTACAATTTCCCACTCCGCACTCCCCTGCCACCTACCCTACACTTTGCCACCCACTACCCGCAATAAGCACTGAAGTGCCTGCGTAACAAGGTTGAATATCGCGAGCGCTGTTTGAACACACAATTTAGCTCGGAACTAAATGACGTATGTCTCAAAAGTTATTTATTTTATTGGCAGGCTAATAATGTAGTTAGGTAAATTTTGTCTTAGCCTTAGATAATTAACTATATTTTCTTGCTGTGAGATTTATTTTAGAGATAAAACTTAACCCGTTGAGTAGAAAAATGTAAACAGTACCGAAAATAACGTAATTTTTGATAAGAAAATGTATCGAATGAAATTTTGTTAATCGTGTTTTTGTCTTAGTCTTAGAGAGATAAAGATCTCAAAAACATATATGTTAAGTTTCACATTTATCAGGTTTGTGGTTGACCCAGTATATTTATGCAAAAAACCCTTAAAAGGCAGAGCCTGGTCTTAAGAACGACTACGAGGATGATATTGGAGCAATAACACAGTAAGCAACCTGCCTCCCGATCAGTTGTCGATTGATTCGGTTTGATATCGTTCGATTCAATACATTTTTATTATGAATTAGTCGAATTTTATCGAATCGATTCAGTTCGTTATCGAAAGGTTCTGAGTCGATCAACAATTTGTATTTCTTTGGAAGTTTTTGTATATTGAACTGCCTTCTCTCACTTATCTGGCATAAGTTAGCCCGATGCTCAAAGGTACGAGTATTTAAGTGACAATTACTGATTCTCGCTTTCTTGTGAGTCGGTAGTTATTTGGCTTCATCAGACTTTTTCTCCTAACGGAATGTCGGACTCTTCGCGACATAGACCCATCACGCGTAGCAATAAACGTTAAGGACAAAAAAAGTTTGCTTATTGTATCTATCGGCATGAAACAGCTGGACGTTTATCGCCGCCTCGCCCACATATTTCTTGTTACCCGGAGATATTCATAAAAGTAAAGATATTGGACGTCTCGCCTTTTATGAACAGTAAACGCAGTTGTTGGTAATAAATTGTCTATGTGGAGATGCATGGTGAATGACAGCTGCTATGCCAGTCTTTGCAGGCAATCATTGAATATTAAAGGTAAAACTACTGAGATTGAGATTCCACAAATGCAGGTACTACGAAAACCATGGAGTGGTCAAGATGGAGTGATGTGTGGTGGAGACGAAAAACGACTGTTGGTTATACAATAATTATTGTCTTTGGCGCATAAGAGTACGGCGGAGGATAAATTTTACCATACAAACGTACCTAATACCAAAATTATTTGTAATCTGAGCATATTTCCAGAGTGTTATGATATTTTATTCGGATTCGGATAGTGTTTATCTAAGTTCCCAACTGTATTTTGTTTTCGAAATACTTACCTGAACCGAAATTTAAGCAGATTGTATATTTGTCGTGATAATATGCAAAATGGAACATTCGCTCATATTTAGTTTAAGGTACCATTTTTTTTGTATTTTGAGTACCTAGAACCAGTTGGGAACCTAGATAAACACTATCCGAATAATATCATATTACTGTAGAAATATGCTCCAACTACAAATGATTTTGGTATTACATTTGTACGGAAAAATCATCTTCCGCCGAGCCCTTAAGAAGTGGTGTTGCCTGTATTCAATATACATATAGGTATGCAGTTGAATATCGATAATTTTTAACCCCCGACGCGAAAAGAGAGGGATGTTATAAGTTTAGGGTGTGTAGCTGTGTGTGTTTGTCTGTGGCATCGTAGCTCCCAAGCGAATGGACTAATTTTGATGCGGGTTTTTTTTTGTTTGAAAGCTGATGTGATCGAGATGGTTATTAGCTATAATATGGGATCGGGATCGTAGCTCCCAAACGAATAGACTAATTTTGATGCAGTTTTTTCTGTTTGAAAGCTGATGTGATCGAGATGGTTCTTAGCTATAATGGGGGTGGTCGGGGGTTATATAATTTTATTATTTGTGCTTGTGTAAAGCAACTAATATTTTAAGTCTTCTTAAAAACAGTCTGGTATTTAGATACAAAGTGAATCACGTAAAATAAGCTCCACTGAAATTATGTTATTTGTTAGCTCTGACTGAAATGAAAACAAAAATCAAGGTCAGCGACCTTCACGCTAAGACCACAAACAGCACACATGCAAAGAGGTGGTCATACACACGCGGATGGCTGGTTACACACACACGGTTTGATGACACTCATAAAACTGTGTATAGCGCCGTAGGTGAAACGCTCGGGCGCTCGGTATTTCTTTCAACAGCGAGGTTTGGGTGAGGCTGGAGATGACAGGAGAGCGAAGACATTGTAATTTTTATACCTACACTAATATTATATAGACAAAAGATTTGTTTTTGGAAAAATACTGAACTGATTTTAAAAATTCTTTCACCTATAGAAAGCTACATTATCAGCGAGTAACATGGGCTGAATGGTATTTAAAAAAAATTGAAGTTCGCTACGAAAATTCCTATGTAACCCAAGGTATCAAAAATTTGTCTATAAAAGTCTAGAAATTATTGATGATACATAAAATGTACTACAACTACATCTTTATAGTACTCATCATTACCCATAAAAAAGTCCCAGAGGCTATATGTCTAACTATTACAGTTAAGTCACAATAACCGTTTTTTGTTCAAATTAGTCAAAACATTAGCAAAATCGTTTTTATACGCTTTATATTAGCTTCACTTGTATGTCTGTATGTTTGTATGGTTGTATGTTTGTAACCGACACCTTTGGACGCTATTTTGACCCACTTTAAACGGTCAGATTTCATTCAAATTTTGCACACCTGTCAAAGACCGATGACAATGCAATAATTCGAAGAAGAAAAAAGTAGAAAATAAATAATAGTTCAAAAAAACTAAAAAACACGCTTTATATAGAAAACCAAACTAAAAAATAGAAAATACACTTTTAAAATTTATACTGTAAATAAGAAAAAAAAGTTTTATTTAAAAAAAAGCGTGGGGTGCTTCTCATATCTGTCAATGAAATATTTATAACTATTGACCCATGCACCCCACGATTTTTTTGAAATATTTTTTTTTTTTCTTATTTACACTATTAAAATTTATTTTCTATTTTTTAGTTTGGTTTTCTATATAAAGCGTGTTATTTAGTTTTTTTGAACTATTTATTTTTTATAAATTAACATTAAGATTAAAGCCGGGGCGAGTTGCTACTTAATTATAACTAAGCTGTGCCCGCGTGGCCATTTCTATGGGTTAAAAGTAACCTATGTGTTTTTACAGGACTAAAAGTATCTATAAAGTACAATAAACTACATTTCATTAAAATTCGTTCAGCCGTCTAATAGATTTTTTATCGATTGCAACGATTTACACGTCAGAGACCTTGAATCTTCATAACGAAGTGTCTCCTGACCACTATACGAGTCTAATACAGCTGTACATTAATCAATCGTGTGTGACGTACCAGCACCACATAATAACTCTCTATTAGCGTCAGCGCAAAACGGCACTTGTTACTGTAATCAGCTCCATGCGTAATTGGCGTAATCACTACACACAATGCAAGCTTCAACCATGTCCTTAATTAGGCGGAATACCCTCTCTCGCGTCCGCTTGTGTCGCCCAGCTGTTTTATTTTTATTAGAAGTGCCCGTGGCTTTGCCCGCGTGGTAATTTCATTAGAAAGTAGGCTAGTAGTAGTAAGTATACCATATTTCTTTAAAATTCGTTCAACCGTGAAATAGTTTTTTTTTTAATCGATTGCTCGGCATCTAATCATCAGATTAAGATACCAAGTACCCCAGTTTTTAAGTCAAACCCTAAGCTATCCAACAGTGAAAACCGCATCGCATTCGGTCCTGTAGTTTTTACGTGATGTCGCGCATCAAACATACAGACTCGATGAAATAACTCGTGAGTGACGACAGTCGTAATATATCCTGAGAAAGACACGATTTAAAAAAAAGTTTTTTTTAGTTTAGTTTCAGTACCCTTGACCATTTTTTTTATTATTTTCTTTGTACAGACTTTTTCGTACTTACTGCTTTATTGTAAGTATAGAAACATAGATAGATAAAGTTCAACCAGGTCCATAATTAGGCGGAACATACTAGCCCGCCCTCGCGTCCGCTTGTATCGCGCAGCTGCCTTATGTTTTATTTTCATAGGAAAATTAGAATACGCCGCAACACATTGAATTTTAATGTTACAGAAGAATTCATGGTAATTTCGGACACGAATATAATAAAGTCGCTATGAGTATGTTGTCTTGTGTAATGAGTCGCGTATAACAACATTAAATTTTGTATATTCCATGCAGGAAGACGGCTTAAATGAATGTTAATTGTCGCCATATATAGAAATCAATTTTAAAGGTAAGTAAGAAAGTAGGTTATTGCAATTTAAAACATAATTCCTTGATTATATCAGCTGCGGTAGGAAGAGAAAAAGGCGAATGACTCGAGGAATAAACAACAATATAGACTGACAAAAAATTGGTGCCGGTTTTTAAAGAAAATTCTTCCAAAAATAACAATCAAGAAATAATAAATGTCGTAGAGACATACATAATCTGGTAGTTTGAACTCACGTGACACCAGAATGGTTCATTCATTGAGGTATAGCATTGACCTTTGGACGACGCGAGTGACGCTGCGGCCGTGAATGGTGACGAAAGAGTCCGGCAACCGGCGAACGAACATATGAGTAATGCGAGATAATCAGCTGACGACAAATCGGCAAACGCGATAGCCAATCAAACAACTTCTACTTATCAAGGCTATTTTCTATCAACTGCCTGATATACTTTACGAGAGCGTATCATACCATCAAATGACTTTGACTAGTTGTTTGCCCTGAAGTGAGACCTAACGCAATACACCGTGTTTTTTTCACATTTTGGCTTCTATCTTAAAAACTATAAGCCTAAAATTGAAATCAAAACAGTTTAAACAAAGCCCTCAACAACCCAAATGACCGATTTGGTTCACGAAGTTTACGAACTTGTAAATTCTATATAAATTGTTTGTCGTATGCTGGCCTCTGGTGTCAGAGTTTGTCAGGCCACCCGAGGGCTTCAGACATGGCTTAATGACTGCTAAGACCGACTGATTATCATGCCTTTCGAAGCACGGAGCGATGGAACCGCACATAACAGAAAAGTCATTGATGCGGAGCCTAATACCGAACCCGCAACACATTGAACCATCGGTATCGTTGGATTCTAAGTTGCATTATTGAACCATTAGGCTACCGTCCCTCTATATTGCTAGATCGATGTCATCGATGTATTACCTTTCCAGTAAACTACATGAAGATCAGGTCAACGCCAACAGTTCGAATGTAACCGAAGAACAAACATTTGAGAACGTGACATTGTACGCGCAGACGGTAATGATTTATTTATTTTACAAAACATAACGCAAATATGTGTAATCATAGAAGTTCAGATTTTAGTTAGTCACCCGGGGAATATAATGTACACTCGGAAACTCCATTATCTTTACAACCATCGATATGATACTCTGTCTAATATTTCAAATAATCTCACAAAGTCAAATTTTACAGGAGGAGCAAAAAACTGAATGACGTACTTAGAGTAGATTTTTGACGTGTTTGTTTATTTAATCATATGGTGTTTGTGACTTTATTTGACAAAAAGTTAAATCTAGATTCTTATCTATAATAACATAAAAGTTTTTTTTTTTTTTTTTTAATTTAAATTAAATTTTTAATTTAATTTAATTTTGATTGCAACCGGTGTAATTATTACGTTTTGATTGACAGTACATTGCAATTAATACACTTTGATCGAAAATAATGATATTTTGAAGAGCTAATTAGGAAAATTATAAACAAAAGTAGTTTATAAACATTTCATTATTAAAAAAGCCATTGAACATAAAAATCTGACAATTCTCTCCTGGAAAAAATATGATATTGAGTCACTTCTATTCTCAAATAAAAAGCTATCGCCAGTCTTAAATACAGAACTCAATGTCCATTTCATTGCAATCGCAATCATTGTCATGTTCATCTACCTGATATCCTTCTTCATTATCTCCCCACTCATTCTCATCTTCATTGTTTTCTTGCTGTCTTCCTAAAATTTCTTTGTACCAGCCTATTTCTTCATATTGCTCCCAGTTATTTCCAAAATGCTTTCGTAATAATACTATAACATCTTTAGCTTTCTGCCTCTTTAGCTCATTTTTCGTTTTCATTCTTCGTATAATTTAAACGAAAAATAATAATTGTTCTACGTTCTTTTTTGTTCTTTAGTTAAGTTATGACAGGTCCCTGTTCAAGACGGTCTTTGTAATATTTTGAGGTTCTTATGCCACATGGGATCATTTTTGTTACCTTTGTCGCTGTCACAACTTGTTTACCCTTTTTTTTTGTTTTTCTGTCTTTCTCCTCCTCAAATACTGCCTGTTTATGTACCATCAGTAAGTTTCTGTTTCGACTGATATCGTCGACCGTTAAAGAGACACATTTAAACCTCTTTTTATTATGTGAACATGGTGACTGGAAGTTTAACAGTAACGGATCCTTATCTTGATACCTATGGCAAATAATATTTTACTATTAATAAGTATCTATAGCAATCAAGAACCAGAAAACATAAATTATTGTAAGTCATTCTAAAATTGAGGTGACATTGTAATACAAAAGCCTATGTAACTTACTTCAAATAAAGGTCATTTTGCGATTTTCACCCAACTTTCTTCTTCTTCCTTGAACCTGAATTAATTGCACCAACTGTTTCAGAAGACATGGTAATTTCACCAGGGAAAACTTTGAAGAAATAATCGACAACTTTAACTATCACAGATTATACTGTTTGACCACAGACTATCATTATTTGCTAATAGAAACAAAAACTAGTGTTTCCTCATTAAAAAAATATCATTTATTCCGTTTTGATTGACGTCTTACAAATTTGTATGAAAATTATTCCATTTTGAACGAAAACGTCCTCGCTTCTAAAAACCTATTAGTAATGTACTGTAATTATATCGTTTTGAGCAAAATTACAAACTTTGGACTCAATTTTAGCACACTTTTAGGCCGCTTTGCTTGAAAATAAGTTCAGATTTGAATTCAGGGGACCATGAAAAGCAGGATTAAAAAAATATGTGTTTTGACCAAAAGCGTAATTAGATCGTTTTGTTCGCCAGCTCCTCAATTTATTAATCATATTTTTTTCTGCAACAAAGCTCTCAAATATTTTCGACTATTTCTTCTCGGTCTTAAATTAAATTGTTTCTCACGTCACCAAGTGATTATTTCGTCGATAAGTGCATATCTAATATTGTAGCGACATCAATCAGTCCTCCGATCCGTCGTGACAAAGTCTACGTGATCTTGGCTATGATCTGATGTTATTATTCAGCTCGAGGTGTCTTGACAGAAGTCAATTGAGGTTTACACTTGACAAATAACGTTATTTGACTTCAATTAATGAAATAATAGTCTCAATTTCAAGCAATTATTATTAGGATTGGTTTTGGAATATTTAGTCAACATGTTGTGGGTAAGTAAAAACAAATCTAATAATAAAAACATACCATTGGAAACATAGCAAATATAGATAATTCCGATGAAAATACAGCATGGTGCTTCGAGCTGGTCTGATAATGGAGCTGGAAGGTTGGTAAACCTTGAACAGCTTCTAGTAAACCGATCGAGTTTGGTTTGGGCTCATTCAATTCCTATTTATTTCACCTGATAGTGGTAAACTATGGTTTTGTTAAATCTAACTTAAATTTGTTACATAATACAACAACACAATCACCTTTTACAAGACGCCAAACAAATATCACATGCACAAAAAATAAAATATTTACAGTTAAACTAATACATCAAAGTAACTGTACTTTGAGTTTGAAAAGGCAATTTCCGTTTCATGAAACACTTTTTGGACACTACCAATACTTCGGATATACGCCCTTCAAAGCAGATATAAGAAACCAGGCTATATAAGTCCTCACAAGCAGCACACGTTCGCATCAAGTATGACTTGTATTGTGTACCAGCCATCACGTAAAAGTTACAAATAATTTGCATAATAATAAACAATTTTACCGAGTCAGCTGTCTACGGATTGTTTATTACAAGTTTAATTTCTTTGTTGCAATAATTAAATAGCTTATCTGGATATAAAACAAATACTGTAATCAAAAGTGCTTTTCATTCGCACAAAAACAAATCCATTTAAACAAGATCAGTAGTAAAGACTCAAATATTTATTTGCGGTATTGATATCCACATTTATCAAGTCGTGACAATAAAAAACCTAAAGTCAAAATATAATGATATAACATTGATATCAGACGGTATGTACCAACTCATTGTTTTTACGTAAATTTTATCGAGCTTGATAAAACCTGTGACGTAGAACAGCCGTAAGTGACACGAGTATGTAGATGTAGGGATGGTATCTGATCTGATAGAGGTAGGAACACAACAAGATCCGCTTTAATGCTTTACGTTTGACGCAGGTGGAACAGAATGATAAATCCACACCAATATATAAAAGTGAAACGTTGTGTGTTTGTTTGGGGATCTTTCACGCCAAAACGGCTGATCAGATTTTGAGGAATTTTCGTAAATAAGTACTGTACATTATAGAGACCAACATAGTATACTTTAATCCCGGATAATGTTAAGTTGCCACGAGATAACTAGAAAATGAAGATTACACGCTGTAAGGAACGGAATTACACGTAGCCATGGAAACGTATAATAAAAAGTCTGTAAAGAAGCATCAAGAGCGTTGGTGCTATACTTCTGCATTGGTTTGTAATATCCTAGATGAACATAGAATGCTATTTTTCGCGATAAACTATAGTCCGGGCGGACGAAGTCACGGGTGAAAACCCAAAGTGAAAATGGGGGGGTTTAAGGGTTTCACCAACACATGTACATGTACTCAGATTAGCATCGATAGTGGATTGGTGACTCTATTAATGTGTATGTAGTACTGAGTTCTTATCTTGGTAATTCCGTTACTCATAAATCTATACAATAATTCTCACGTAGACATAAATATTTTTACAGTCATGTTTCAAGAATTCTAAGCATTCATGCAGGAATTATTTGCACGTGAATGACTGGTGCTTTTGGCGACTGGCTTCTTCATTCAATGACGTACACCTTCACTTAGGTATATTTGCCTTAATAGACAGTGGTAGCGATTTGGACAGACACTAAACTAAACTTAATTAATTCCAATGTAATTTAAACCTTGTTGGCTTCGTACAAGGTATTTATGCCCCTGGCATCTATGCCTCACTCACTAAACTACCACTAAAGCCTGTCAGCGTAAAATCAACTTTGTTTCCACGCGGCGAGAGTCCCGATTTGTCCAAACGCTGTCTCAGAACGTGGCCGAATTTATCCAAACGCTGTAAGACAGCATGTTAAAAACCTGTTTTAATTACTTTATTTTAAGCGGTGCAACTTATATTGACGTAAGTTTAGAATAGATGCCAGGGGCAAAAAGAACTTGTTAAAGAAGTCGACAAGGCTTAAATTACATATGAAGAAATTTAGTCTAGTTTAGTTTAAGGAGTAAAATTACCAAATTGCTGGCAGTGCTGAGCTTTAACACAACATCGTTGCTATAGATAGATAGATAACTCTTTATTGCACTAAAAACTAAAATGCTCAACATTTACCTTAATAAGTTCAAAAACTAAAACTTCGACTACGTTGGGGTAAATAATAGCCTATGATAATAGCCCATGCCTATAGGTACTTGAAAATGAATCGATTAACAACCTCGCTTGTCAAAATCAGACCAATAGGGGCGACGCAACGCTATGGTAAAAATAAATTTTATCATATATTTTTTTGGAATCTAAATTTATTTTAATTTTAATTGAACTGTTATAGGTATAACTAATGTAGGTTTGTAACTCCCGCTCTCTTCTGGTTGCTGTGCCCAACAGGGTCCATAATGATCTGTTACTTTATTAGTTATGTTTACCACCTTATTTGTACATTATGGAATGCAATAAACAATTGAATTTGAATTTGATGGTGGGACATCCACATACCCACATACATACATAGACTGTTAAACTCATTACCCTACCCTTGCTTCGCCGTATTCGGAAAAAATAGTACTATCGGCGGCTAATGTTCAGAGCAAGGTACGCGCAAAGTTAACGTTGGTACTTCATTAAGATTATCAAAGTTTGTGTCTCGGCTTAGAATCCCCCGAGTTGAACCCCGTTGATTGAATATGAAAACAGTAAATCTCATTACGTAGACGCAGTTGAGCCGGGTCGGAGGAAACTTGCGAATTTAGTCATGGAAATTAGGACTCCCAACAAGCTCGGTATTTATATGTTAATTAAATTCTGAGCTAAGAGGTTTATTGAGAAACAAGGCGTTCTATGGAACCAGGCTCAGACGATTTGAAGGGAGATTAAAAATAAAAAAGATAGTTAAATATTTAACTATGTGTTCGAATCGCGAAAGTTTAAAAGTTACAATAAAAAAGATATTGCGAAAAACTACAGTTTGGGTATCTATGTGATTATTAGAGGCAGACAGGGAGAAATGTCATGATTATGATTTCTCTATGGAAGCACCTACCTACATAAATACAGTACATAGTCAAACTTGATTGAGTACACACAAAACCTACCTCTACAGTAAAATGACATAATGCACTTTATTTTGATATTGATGTAATAAATATTTATGGAACAGATAAAACAAATATAGCAATAAAAATTTGCTCCAAAAGAAGCGTTATTATGATAACCTTGACCGCACGAGCATAAAGACGGAGCAGATATTATAATAATCTTAATTAAGTTAACTTAAATCATAATTGACATTATATTAATTCTGCACTGATACAGAAAACTTAGGCAAACGTAGGACGCTCTGTGGCCAGAAGGAGTGGCAACCTGCGAAATGCTGCTGGAAGAAAGTGGATGAGGAGAGCTAAAGAAAAAGCTCAGTGGCGTGCATTAGGAGAAACCTACGTCCAGCAGTGGACCAATATAAACTGTTGATGATACAGAAAAGTATGTCTGTGTTTCAAAATCAAGAATTAACCGAATATTTTTTTCTAGATTTTTTTATCTATCTATAGTTATAATAAAGCATATCTATGCAATGAAGATAGTTTAAAAAAAATTTATAAGGTACCTACTTAAAATAAGCTACTGAACAAGAATAGAACATTTTTAAGAATCGTGTTTGTTTGTTTGGGAGTTTGTTTGTTTGTCTGTATGTTTGTTCGCGCATCACGTAAAAACTACTGGACCGATTGCGATGCGGTTTTCACTGTCGGATAGCTTAGGGTTTGACTTAACAACTGGGTTACTTGGTATATTAATCCGATGATCAGGTACCGAGCAATCGATAAAAAAACTATTTTGAAGAAATGTAGTAAGTAGTTTGTTTGTCTGTATGTTTGTTCGAACATCACGTAAAAACTACTGGACCGATTGCGATGCGGGTCACTGTCGGATAGCTTGACAGGGCTTGACTTAAAAACTGGGGTACTTGATATCTCAATCCGATGATTAGATGCCAAGCACTCGATAAAAACTATTTGACGGCCGAAGGAATTTCGATCAGATATTGGTATATTGATAATTTAGGTCCTTGAATAGCACATGAGTACTTTAAATCTAGAGAAATGACTACGCATGAGAAGCCGCGGGCACAGCTAGTTATAAATAATTAGCTAAGACTAAGTCGTCTTCTTAGAGCCATAAAGCATTTGTAGTTGCAGTTTAACACTTGTACTATAAAACTTAGCTTTAATAAAACAAAGAAAAATACAGAGTCGTCACAATAAAAACGTTACGATCAAGAAAATTAACCAGAGCTGCGGGTTTTTTTCTTCAAAGGATTACTTTGTGATGTCAGGTTTTGTTACGACGTCTGATGTGTGAAGAAATGTGGAACGGAGCATGCTCGCCCACATTTTATTTAACACGCATCATAATCACATTATTGTCAGTTCATTACGTTTCAGCTGATAAGACTCATTGTTTCTATAAGTGACAGAGAGGAGTGAATCAGCAGAATAATGAGACGATTTTTCTTGGTGCGATTTTAGTTGGGATGACAGGTTTTTTTTACTGCGGCGTTAATGCTGGGCGCATATTCGCTATGACCATGCAGACACGACGCGTCGCGTTACGACATCTTCGTGGAATAGGCAATTGTCTTAATGATGTCACACGTTTTTTGCAAGGAATTTCGTGCGGCATAACGAATAAGTCCTCAGTCTGTTGTGTGAAGGATTCTGGAACGGAAATCGCTCGTTTACACTTTTTTTTACACTATTGCCCAAAAAAAGGAAAGTAATGTTTTTAAGATTCATGTATGTTTGTATGTATGATTGTATGTATGATTGTATGTACGTTTGTATGTATGTGACTTTCTTTATTCCACCATAACTTTTAAGTGCCGGAACAGGTTTAGACATATGAGGTATCGTTAGAATCCCTACATCCCCGAGTATCATAGGCTAAATTATTGTTAGAAAAAAAAACGATATGGCGGCAGTGTGGCTCCATTTACAATGATAAAAAAAACTTCTAATTTTACAATATGGGTATCAAATTGAAGGCATTGCAAGCACATTCCAACAGTATATAATTTATAGGCAAAAGTTTTTTTTGGCAAAGCAGGCGTGTTTTTTTAGCTTTTAAGATAGTTATTTTAATACTGGATAGTATTATTATTATCAGCTTATTACATTTCCTCTAACAAAACGTGGAGGAGAGTCAGTATCGAAGAGTGTATGAGATGGAGAAACAGTCTACCTCCCGCCACCACGCTATACGCTGGCGTGCGATCGTGGATTTCACATACCTTTACACGTTTTTGTACCATACGTACCTCTGATCGGAACAATTCTATTTAAACAACCAGATATGTGCTCAATATATAACATGAGCATCTGTCAAAATTGGTGAGTAAACGACTGTGGCAATGACCTGGAGAGTTACGGGTAAATAAAATACGTGCCAATGTAGACTCATTTCATTTACATCTGCGTGCCCCTCATCAAGTCAGTTTTGTGACGGGTAACTGTAATCATTCTTTGAATAACACATTCTGTAATCGGATTACACAGTTTTTTCGTTTACTGGAACGGATAACTCAATTTGTAGAGCGATGTAAGAGGTCGCAAATTAATTTCCTTTACGTGGTCGATTTTTTGTTATCCCAGAGGAGGATGCCAGCTTTCGGCTTTCAAGACTTTTAAATGTTAAATGCCACGAACAAGAAATCTATACACATTATTGACTACATAAAATTATATAATTCATTCTTGTTAAAACAATAAAATTCGGGAACTGTTATTAAAAAAATAATCAATTAAAATGAAAAGATATAACCGGAAAAGACTTTTAAATGTTAAATGCCGTGGACACGAAATCTATCCACATTATTGACTGTATAAAATAATATTATTCATTCTTATTAAAACAATAACATTCGGGAACAGTTATTAAAAAAAAACAATTAAAATTGATAGAAATGACCGGAAATTGCTGCGAATTGAATTAAAGTGTTGCCACCATAACTCGTAATTAGTGCAAATAAACTATTAATAAATAGATCGAAATAAAAAAAACATCTTAGTTTATTCTAATAGAAATCATTTCAGTACATTATGTTTACAATAGTAAACGCATACGTATATCCTTCTTATACTTTTTTCATTATTTGTCGTTCAAACATTTCAATGGTTTAGGTACCAAGTTCATGACGAGAGCCGAGAAGGCCCAGGGTTCGATTCTTAGATTGAGTACCTAGGTGCCTACTACCATAGCAGGTATTTTGTTATAAGTGGTGGTCGATAGCCATAAGTATTACCGGCTGCCCCCACTTGGTGGCCGTTCGTGGTGGCAGACGGTAATATATAGCAGGTACTTACAGGTAGGTAATACATTATAAATTATATTTAACATAATCGTAAACTGTAGGTACCTACATAATATCTCAGTTTAATATTAGATTTCAATAATTATCTAGGCTATTTTATCCCCTTGACAATAAACCGTTTTAACATTATTTCTACATAACTAGTTTTTGAAAAGTTCCCAGCAAAAACTAATATCACGCAACAGCTTTTAATATAATGCTTTAAAAATAAAAATTGTGTTCAGTTGTGTCCGCGACATTTTTACATCGAGCCTATGTCACTTTGGAGATCTGGCATAGTTCTTTATCGTACATTTATTTTTTAGTAAGGTTCGATAAGCAAAGGCGGACGGACACACTTAAGGGACATTACAGTACGACGCGGAATGTCCGCAGTGGACGAGCACGCGACGTCCGTCGCGGATTAAATGTATTTCAGTTCCTTGGTCTCCAAGTCCGCCTAGCAGTGAATGCGTTCTATAGGCATAATACCGGCCGTTCGTACCATAAACCGTCCGTCGCGTACGTCCGCGCAGGTCATCCGCGTCGCACTGTAAGCGGCCTTAGGATTGCAAACGAAACATTTTGCAATCCCAACGTCTGTACGCTGAAAATGAGGTGGGTATGTAGAGCAACGAGTTATGTCAGCAAAAGTCCTTGCGCTATCGGCGCTTGAGGCTAACTGCCCACAACATACATGTGTAATTGCAAGTATTGCAACTTCTAACAATATCACATGGTCGAGGGTGACTCACTATTGTAATACTATTTTGAGCTGCCAGTGACATTGCACTGAATGATTATTACAGTAATTATCTTAACAATTTGTAGTGATATTATTAATTACACTATTGTGTTTTTATTTTATTTCAGGGTTTCGAAATCTCGAAAGCAAGGTATGACAAGATTAAACTGAAATTTGGGCACTTGCGTCATACCGATAACGGGATTCAGATACGATTTGATGACGGCACCAAAAATGTGACATGAGAGTTGTAAAAAATCTCTAAGTTTGGTAAAAACTCTCTTTCGGTACTTTTAATAGGTAAAAGTACCAGCAACCCCTTTAGGAATTCTCTTTCAATCCTTTTACTTTGTAAAAGTACCAGCGACCCCTTTAGGAACTCTCTTTCGATCCTTTTACATTGTAAAAGTACCAGCAACCCCTATTTCGATCCTTTTACATTGAAATAGTACCAGCATCCCTTTAGGAACTGTCTTACGATCCTATTACATTGTAAAGGTACCAGCAACCCCTTTAGGAACTCTCTTTCGATCCTTTTACATTGTAAAAGTATCAGCAACCCCTTTCGATCCTTTTACATTGAAAAAGTACCAGCAACCCTTTAGGAACTGTCTTACGATCCTTTTACATTGTAAAGGTACCAGCAACCCCTTTAGTAACTCTCTTTCGATCCTTTTACATTGTAAAAGTACCAGCAACCCCTTTAGGAACTCTCTTTCGATCCTTTTACATTGTAAAAGTACCAGCAACCCCTTCAGATAATTCTCTTACAAAGTACCTACAATCCCTTTTATAGATCTCTTTTTCTTTTTGCTACGTAGATTCTACGGCTGAGTAGCAAAAACAGGTATTCAAATAAACGGATCGAAAGGGAGTTCCATAGGAGTTTATATAAAACTTGCACATTAAAGTATGCAAGGGTTTTATTAAATTTATACTATTTCTTTTGATATATTCAGTCTAACGTCAGCTAAGCGTCTCAATTAAAATGCACAGACGGATAGAGCGAGAAACAAGTAAACATTAATAAAACCCAAAGAAATACTGTCCGAGAACATTATAAACGAATTTAAAGGAAAATAGGTATTTATAGCATTATTCTTTAGAATTTAATCTAATTTCGCTTATCTCATTTTATCATGATTAATTCAAATAATTAGGAGATTTTTCCACGACTGCTTATATTTCAGTTTTCTGAATAGGTAATTTGTTAAGATACTCAAATTATTCCAAGATATTTCGTTAAAGCTTATTTATTATAATTATTCTGAAAAGCTAAAAGGTTTGAGTTCAGCTTAAGGGCTTAAAATGAATTAATTAATTAATTCCAGCTAAGTATAAAATATGAGAACAGTGGAAGATTTACTGATTACAAATCTTACTTAGATAATTAAAAAAAACTTTATCTAAGAAGATAGCTCCTAAAACGACGCAAAAAAAGCCCTAGAGGTGGAGGTGTGGTGATAATTAGGTTTACAAAGTTTTTTGTATATTTTGTATGTAGAAAATATAAATATATATTATATATATAATATATTTTTTGTTTTGTATGGTAGAAGTAAAAATGTAACCAAAACTAATGCATAAAAACCCAGTGTAAAACGTAGATTATGCATTCTGCGAATAAAGTTTCAAAATAAAACTCTCCGATTTCTCCTCTCAAGCACTCATCCAAGTATTTTTTTTAAATACCTATAATTAAAATTACTAAGTTTATATAAAAAACAATAAAAAAAAGCTTTTATGCCATGTCGTGGTGAAACTAAGCGGGCTATAACAATTAAATTCATATACAACATTTCATGTCTGTGCTGTTAACCGTTGTGGAGTTCCTTAGTCAGGGCCCAACCCCGAGTGCAGCAACCATGACCAGAAAAACCTTAAAAACGGTTATCATAATAAAATGCGTACACATAATTTCGTGCTGTTAACCGTTGAAGAGTACCTTCAACTGGAGCTAATCCTGGATGTCGATTCAGGTCATGTTTTCCATAAAAATGCATTGTCATCGGAGCTGAACCAACATGTAAAAATTCAACTCCGTAGGATCTAATTCAGTTCGCAAGATTCCATCTAACTAAACCAACTGACGTACATTGTAAGTTAAATAAAAGCTTTTAATTAAAAAGTTTCAGCTGAAATTACGCTCTAAAAGCGAGAAATAAATTTTCATCTCGGCTAGAATACAAAGCGCAAAACTACAGAGGGCCATGGAAAGGAGCGTGAGGTCGTGACACTCGTGACCCACATACCCCTAACGACCCAGTCGGGGCGGGGTGAAAGCACTGCTCGACTGAAACGAGACACTACATCCTCGATGGAAATCCTTTGGGAGCTGTAAATAGTAAGTAGAAACTGGAATAAACTGGAATAAATGTATGCGTAGAAATCGAGATGGAATAGATTTTTTGTTTTGTTTTTTTTTATGTTTTTTATTTTTTTTATTTCGGTCTATGCATTCGTTTAATCACGATCTCACCTGATGGAAAGCGATGATGTGGTTGAAGGTGTAGCACGCTTGCCTAGTAGATACCTATTCACTCTTGACTTGAACACGCCTGGGTTATAATTTTCCGGAAACACTGACGAGGGCAGGGCATTCCACTCCTTTGCATTTCTTATAATAAATGAAGAAGCGTAACGCTTCGTTCTTGTGCGAGGTATTTTTATTTTTTCTTTGCCGATTGTCTAGTCGTACGGTAATGGAAAGGTAATGGGGGAATCAGATTGTGCAGTTCTTGTGCACACTCTCCATAGTGCAATCTGTAGAATACCGACAGGCTTGCGACCACACGCCGATGCGCCAGACTTTGAAGCTTAATCTTTACCAGAGTGTCATCTCCAATGAGCCTCATAGCACGTCTCTCAATTGAATCCAAAGCCTCGAGCTGATACTTGGCAGAATCGTCCCAGAGGTGGCAGCAGTACTCCATACAACATCGGACCTGTGCTTGATAAAGATTCAAAAGCTGTCCCGGCGTGAGTTACCGCCTAACCTTAGACAAAATACCAATTTTCTTTGCAGCTACCTTGGCTTTGGATTCAATGTAAGACCCAAAATTCAGGTTCGATGTGAGTTCGACACCCAAAAGCTCCAGATGATCACCTAATGGTATTATTACACTACGGAAAGACGGAAATCGGTTAAGAGGATTCTTTTTAGCAGAGAACAAACACGCCTGCGTTTTAGTGGCATTAAACTGACTGATGACTATAAAGAAGTGTATTGTAGGCCGGGCTTATAAGACATTTTAGTTCGCTATAATCTGTACTGTCCTGGTTTTTTGGGATGTTGTTAGGAAAAATACTAGTAGTGTAAAACTAAATTTGCAGCATCGAAAGACCTGTGCTAACTGCGTGGTGCTCGAAAGAAATCGATATTTTCGGACTTTATTCAGATTTTGGCGTATAACTTCTAAAAAGTTTTTCCAATGGAAAAGTAATCTATTACACTTATAAAGAAGACATTTACACCGATTCATGTCTTTCTTATCCTTTACAGAAGTCCTGCAATTTGTCAGGCTCCATTTTAAAAAAGAAACGAGTTCCCGTTCTGTGCCCGCCCGCGCCACGCACGCGTCGCCAGTTGCGTGCTGACGTGCGTAGCGCTCGTCGCGCCTTGTCGGCATAACACTCCCAGATAAAGGACTTCAAAATAGTCCGAAACTGGTCGGAGTATTTCCGATCCTCTATTTCGTGATTTTTTTGCCATTTTATTTATATTTAATATGAATTTAACTCGCGTTAGTTTTCAAAATCAAATATACCTTTTTAACCCGACTACAGCAAAGCAAGGGATGGGTAATTATTTTAAAAATCTATGTATGTGTATATGTGTCTATGTATGTGAGTATGTGCATGTTCCACCATAGCGTCGCACCTATTGGTTCGATAAAAAAGTTTACAAAGGCGTTTCAATTTGGTTAACTCATTTCATAGTAAACCTTTTACTCCGTGAAATATTAAGTTAAAACGGGATAAGTGCAATAAAAGCTAGATAAATGAGATAGTTAATTTACCATAATTATAACTGTACCCCTCTGTGAATAGATAATATTAATATGCATAAGTACAGAGTTTAATTACAGTTTCCACAACAAGCTCTGCATTAATTAAAAGATATTGAAGTAGTTTCTGAACAAGCTTCCTAAGAGAGTTTTCAATAGGATGATACTTGAATAAAATTTAGTCAATTTTATGAATTACGGAAGGTTCTAGATATATAGGTACCGATTCTGATGGAAGTTGAACCACAGAGTTGAAGTAAAACTAAATTTGTCAGCTTAAAAGTTATGGCTATTATAGTAAGTTATGGCTATTATATTATTAGTTAGTTTAGCTTCATTTTTACAGTAGTCGCAGCCTAACATAAAGTAAGAGCGAGATAGAATATGCGAAAAACGTAAGCGAGTGAGCGAGGCGGTTATACAATGCTATCTTCACCTTCAACATTGGGATTGCGCCTGAAAAATATCAGTTTGCGCAGCGATTAGCAGACAACTTCCGAAACACATACTTCCGCTGGGACTACTGTATGTATCAATCTATCTATGTATCTATGTATTTCTGTCTATCCCGGAATCATGCAATTCAAATTTCGAGCACTTCGGTTTTTCAGTTTCAGTTTGGAAAGTGACAACATATCACTACATACCTACCCAAACCACAAACAGGACTAAACTACAATGTCGTCTTATAACAGTGATGACGTAACTCCTCGGTGCGACTAAACTGATAAGTACCATTTTCAACAGAGTAAGGATTTATGACCAACGCTCAGTGAAGCAAAATCGTCATTAGCCTCACCTGGATGAATGATCGAATGAAAAGATACTAGATGTAAAGCAGTCCTAGTACGGACTACTTAGGGTGGCTCGGTTTACATCAGCAATATTTGACTAACGGAGCGGGAAAAAGCGAACACGTGTGGAAGAAGACCTTGGGTTACAAAATTCAACGTATTTCATCATGATCGTGACGTTTTGGTTCGGTTTTAAAACAGAACCTACAAGATAAGCGCGCACATCTTCAAACAAATTGTTTAATGTCTGTCGGGAAGGCGAGAAAACCTTACAATGGTCAAACGGGTCAAACGCAAGTTGTAAGTGACGCTGATTCAACGTTTTTTTAACCACTGAGAGGACGAGACGAGCAGGTAGTCAACAAGGAAAACTGGATTCACAGGCTCAACGAAATAAAAACTCCAATATCTTAACACCATCGATAGCGACATCACTGGAGCTGTGCCAGCGACCTAAAACCGTGCTCCGGTACATAAAAGAGCTTGGGTGGCTTGGGTAGAGGCTGGCAGGGGGAAATGCACAATACACCCCAAGCGGGACGTCAGTGCAAATAAACTACCCCCATCTCGAAAAAGAGCAGGTAGTGCCTGAAACATGAGCGGGGGCACTGTAACAGTGTTGAAGTTCAAACTATTTCGTAACTATTCACGCTTGTTTTGTTTAAAGAGCAGACGTGGACGTGTTAAATTTTACAGACGCCACTCCGGCTGAAATCTCGGCCTATTTTTAGACGCGATCGATCTGATTCGCGTGGTCAGTCGCAACCCTCGCATTTAATGAACTAATGCTCAACTTTCTATTAACTTTTTATTGGACTATTTGATAGCATTGAAAAATCTAAAGTTGTTATCAAGGGCACGACTGTATTTTGTCCCCAACCTTAAGACACGCAGAAGGAAATATAATAGAATCTTCCAAGCTTGTAGCACCATGCCTTGTCCCAATCTACTATAATGACACTTCTAATTGCTGAGCGATTGCGAGGAAAATGTCGGCCACATATTTTATAGAGGTCCTTTTCTATCATCAACCAATGCTTGTCAAGTTACCCCCGAACAAGCTGACAGGAACTGATGATACGGGCACGTTTTGAGAATGTCAAAGCACAAAAGAAAAAGCGAGGGATTTTTATTTGAAAATAATTTCACGCCCAAAGGCGCACAGAAACTAAAAGCAAGGAAAAAGTAGAAAATATGAACGATTGAAAAGGCTGAACGATACTACGTGACCGGGGTATCAAACGTCGATAAAATGCTTTTGTTATTCGGGCAATTCATCCCCACTTTTATTTTCTTCGCTATTTCTTACACTAGCCCATCTTACAACCTTCTTCAATACGAGGGCCCTCAGTCGAAATGTGTGTACTCGTATGTTTCGAATAGTATACTTATACTATATAATAGAATTTCTGGTAACTCAAATAATCCATGTAGCAACTTAGATGATTTCTACATGGGAGAAATATTAGTACTTGAAAAAAAAGTACTAAAAAAATAATTAAATCGACTTCAAATCTACATATATACCTATAATAAAACTGTAACGGGTCCAATTCTGTACATTGAAGATATTTAGTTTTTTTTTTTGGACTTTACTCTAGATTCGATACTGAAGCCAAAACTGTATTTTTTTTTAATTTTTGTTTGTCTGTCTATCTGTCTGTATCTTGGCTAGGCATCACGCCGAAACTACTGAATGAATTTAAATGAAACTTGGTATGACTTGAGTTCATACTACGAGGTAGGACATAGGGTACTTTTCATCCCGAAAAATGAAAGCGTTCCCGCAGGATTGGGGTTTAAAGTTATTTCAAAAAACACTTACTCTGTAACTACCGGACTGATTTTGATGCAACTTGGCAAAATCATAGTTTATATGATGGGTTAAAAATGAGGATACTTTTTATCCCGAAAAAATAAAGAGTTCCTGCGGGATAATGTCCCAAATTCTGTAAATTAAAGATATGTTGTAATTTTTTTGGGGGGCCGTTCTGTATTCCATACTAAAGCCAAAACTGTACTTTTTAAATTTTTTGTCTTTCTATCTGTCTGTCCGTCTGTCTTTCTGTACCTTTGAAGTGCATCACACCGAAAATACTCAATGAATTCAAATGAAATTTGGTATGATTTGAGTTGATACTTCGAGGTAGGACATTGGCTACTTTTCATCCCGAAAAATGAAAGGGTTCCCGCAGGATTGGGGTTGAAAGTTATTTCAAAAAACACTTACTAACTGTAACTACCGGACTGATTTTGATGCAACTTGGCACAGTCATAGTTTATATGATGGGTTAAAAATGAGGATACTTTTTATCCCGATAAAATAAAGAGTTCCTGCGGGATAATGTCCCAAATTCTGTAAATTAAAGATGTTGTAATTTTTTTTTGGGGGCCGTTCTGTATTCCATACTAAAGCCAAAACTGTATTTTTTTAATTTTTGTCTTTCTATCTGTCTGTCCGTCTGTCTGTCTGTACCTTGGAAGTGCATCACACCGAAAATACTCAATGAATTCAAATGAAATTTGGTATGATTTGAGTTCATACTTCGAGGTAGGACATTGGATACTATTCATCCCGAAAAAATTAAGTGTTCCTGCAGGATAGAAGTGGAAAATTATTTAAAAGAACACTTAGCACGCTGAAACTATTGGACGGATGTTGATGCAACTTGGCACAGACATCGTTTATAAGATAGGTGAAAATTATGGATACATTTTTCCCGAAAAATAAAGGGTTCCTGTGGGATATGGGTCCAAATTCTGTATATTAAAGTTATAGTTTTTTTTTTTGGAAGTTACTCTTTGTTCTATTATGATGCCTAAACTGTATGTTTTTTCATTTTTGTCTGTATGTCTGTCAGTCTGTATCTTACCGCGCATCACGCCGCCGGAACTACTGGATGAATTCAAAAGAAACTTGGTATGATTTGAGTTCGTACTACGAGGTAAGACATAGGATACTTTACATATCGAAAAATTTATGGGTTATTATTTAGGGGTTGAAACTTATTTAAAAGATCACGTACCACGCTGAAAGTAATGGACGGGTTTTGATGCAACTTGGCACTGTCTTAAGTTATATGATGGGTTAAAATTGAGAACACGTTTATCCCGAAAAAGTAATGTTTCTGCGGGATATGGGTCCAAAGTTATGTTAATATTTAAGTAATAAAAAATATTTTTGGGATGTTCTCTATATTCGATACTGAAGCCAAACTGTTTTACTTTTTAATTTTGTCTGTCTGTTTGTCTGTATCTTGACCGCGCATCGCATCCAAACTACTACATCAATTCAAATGAAAAAAATGATCTTGGGTGCTTAAAAAAGGTATTGAACATATTTTTTTTGTTAGTCGTTTCTTTCTTTCTGTTTGTCTGTATATTTGTTAGTTCACGCATCACATAAAAACTACTGGACCGATTGCAATGCGGTTTTCATTGTTAGATAGCTTAGGGTTTGATTTAAATCTGGTGTAATTGGTATCTCAATCCGGTGAGTTAGAAGCCGAGCAATTGATAAAGTATTTTTGACGGCTGAAGAAATTTTGTTCAAATGTTGGTATATTGGTCCTGGAATTATGGTATATTGGTCCTGGAATTATGGTACATTGAACCTAAAGAAACGAACACGCGTGCGAAGCCGCGGGTACAGCTAGTCGTATATAATAACTTCAAAGAAATATATAATCTCTTTTTCTTTGAGGTCTTTGCTACGCACAAACCTACTAAAGTAAGTGTAGGCAGGCACTTAACTGGCACAGACCTCATTTTTTTAATTAATTCTTTCATTTACGTTTTATATGTTTTAACTCGGGTTTTATATTAGTTTTTATTTCTTACTTTTGAGTTTCGTTAAAGGAGGCCTAAGAAAATTAAATACTTATTCCATTCGCTAAGAAGAAAGTCATACTGGAAACAGTTAACAGCCCATATCTTTACTACTGAACCGATTTTGATGAAACTTGAACTATTCCCTAAGTTGAAAGATACTGAAACTATTACAAAAATTATTGCAATCAGACTTGTAGTATTAATTAATTTGAATATTACGCATATTGCATACTCATAAACTTGATAACCTCCTTTTTTTAAGTCGGTTTAAAAAGGGTGAGTACAGTACTCGGCTATTCTGATTCCCAAGATCTAAAATGTTAGTTTCGAGACAGACAAAGTATGATAGTTAAAGATGATTTTAAGTTAAAACTGAAAATGTAAACACTTTTCTTGAGTATATCTTAACGGCTTCAAACTTCACTCGGCTTCACTCGGCAACAGTTCGTTCACACACAACTAGGTCAAGTTATTACGAAGTCGAGAGACAGGCTCTCGCCGATTTTCACACTCAGCTATTTTCAAAAGATTGCATACGGTTTATCTCGCTCGTCTTGAGATATTAAATTCCCGTATAATGAGTCTCTGGGCACAATATTACATTTTAGGCAGTTTCAAAGCTTTGCGGATTGCGAAGTTGGTAAGAGGATTTAACAAGTCATAAGTTCAAAAGGGGAGGTCGGTAGCACATCAGAAGCCTTCAAAATTGGAGAATCCACTTTACTGCCCCATCTAACCAACTTATTCAATACGATAAAGTTATCAACGGGACAAATACCTTCAAAAATGAGTCATTCGAACATAATTCTTCGGCACAATAAAGAAAATAAAAGCAATATCGCTAATTAGCTTAGTGGCACACATTTACAAAACGTTCATAAAAGTAATTCAGAATTGAATTAGTGGGAAATTAGACAGCCACATCTCAGGCTGCATTTCGACCTAGCTTTTCCATAACAGACCACCTACACACCTTGAACCAGGTAGCACGCAGAGAGCAAACGATCGAAAAGTTCACCGAATTTCTCAAGCCACTTTACCTTGCCTTCGTGGATTACACGAAGTCCTTCGATTCCCTTAAGAATTCATCCATATTCACAGCCCTTAAACACCAAATTATAAAATTATCTACAACAATAGTACAGCAGCAATTAACCTCAATTCATGAACTTAAGGATCTTATAATAGAGCAATAAGAACGAAAAAGTCTGTACAAAGAAGGTAATAAAAAAAATGGTCTAGGGTACATAAAATAAGCTACCGAACAAGAATATAACATTATTTAAAATCGTGTCTGTCTGTTTGTTTGTCTGCATTTTCACGCATCACGTAAAAACAACGGGACCGATTGCGATGCGGTTTTCACTGAGGGTTTGTATTAACAACGGTGGTACTTGGTAACTCAATCCGATGAGTAGAAACCGAGCAATCGAAAAAAACCTTTTTGACGGCTGAAGGAATTTTGATCAAATGTTGGTATATTGGTATTTTCGGTTTTGGAATAGCAGATAGAGTACTTTTTACCTAGAGAAATGACCAAGCGTGCGAAGCAGGCACATATAGTGTACAGTAAATAATGGAGTTAAGCAGTAAGATCCTCTTTCTTGCACTTTCGAGGAAATCTTTAAAAGTTTAACAGTCTCAAGTAAAACAAAGGCATCGAAATTGGCGAAAACAAACTCACAAATGTTCACTTTGCGATGATATTGTGCTCTTCGCCCCTACCGCTTCCAAATTACAAGAGATGCTCCAAGACCTGAGCATAGCAAGCATTGAGGTCAGGTTAATGATAAACTGATCAAACAGACAGATTATGACAAACAGCACGAAAAGTACAATCGAGGTTGACGGGCAGGTAATACATTATGTCGATGAATACATCTACTTGCGCCAGTTAGTAACCTTCGAAAAAAGTCAAGGAAATCGGACGTCGCGTCGATAACGCCTGGAAATGCTACTGGTCCATGAAAGAGCTGATGAAGGGTGAACTTCCAGGCGCAAACTCATCGACATGTGTATCCTACCAAACCTAACCTACGGTGCTCAGTCGTGGTCATTGACAGAGTCGCAAAAATCCAAGCTTAAGGTTTGCCAGAGGGCAATGGAGCGAAGTATTCTCGGTATCAAAAGATTTGATCGCAATCCGCAACACTACTTCGCTCAAAAACAGGTATAACAGATGTCGGTACCGAAACTGCAACATAGAAGTGGAACTGGGCTGGGCACGTGGTTCGCATGCACCCTGCGAGATGACCAAGCTGAATTTTGTTATAAACTACCGGAACAATGATATCAACATTCAGACCGGACAAAACCTTCCAGAAAAATTTAAATACCAGAAGCTTTGTCAATAACAAACATTAAAAACTATTAGCACGAAGAGATAAAAATGAATGTAGTTGGAGTCCAAAGCGGCAATGATATCACAGGTCTGACTAACCGCGTAGTGTCACACAGTGGACCTCATATGGAAATAGTCTTGGCCTTGGTGAGTACTCTTTGATTAACGCTATAAAATATTGAGACGTAGTGGCAACCCAGCAGTAAACAGATTATTGTCCTCATTAAAATTGTAGATAAGTGTCAAAGCAAGTCGAAAGCATTAGCATTATCCACAAACCACTAGTGGTTCGCTCCAAACATTGACCCCGCGATTTATTTTTCTCTCTTATTTTTAACTTAAAAAAAACGAAGCAAGGACAATATTGTCTATGCGTGATAGAGGATTCGATCCCAGGATCCCGACTGCTTTTCGATCCCCAAATTTTCGGGATTATGTTTTCCTGATCCCGAGATTTTTGGGAATGACATAATTTAAAAAAGTATGTAAATTACACTGCGTGAAGTGAAACGCTCAGTGCATTTTACCCGTCACTACGTCAGCCATCTCGTTTTATCCGACAGTTTGTCACTGACATAATGACATTAGCCATCTTGTTTTGCCAGCTGATTTTATGCATACGCATATGCAAATTTGAAGCAGGCTTGATAGGCTTGACTGGACGTGTCGTTATTTCTGAGATCTAATTTCCCAATTAAAATTAAAACGATCCTTTTAGATTAGTTTTCTTTATATTTAAGAGAAATGTGACTGATTAATATTTGTTTTTAATACTTTTTGATATGAAACTTACTACTTGATTAATATGTTGATAAATGAAAGTCTTGTCAGTGATTTAGTAGATGTTAAGAAAGATGTAAATTTTCAATGTTTATTTGCATAGTTTGTTACATAAACGTTTTCTCAGTTAAAGTGAGTTTAAAGTTAAAGAGATATCACTGTTTTTTTTTTTATAAAATTAACATAGAGACGGTGACCGATTAATTAGATTAGCTAGGTGTATCTGTTTACCGTAAAATACTTTGATTTAAAAAATTTGTTTTGTTAATATCTTATTAACAAAACAAATTTTATGTAATATGTAATATTAATTTTATTTGTTTCTGGAATAATAGCGGGATTATCCCGGAATTGAATTATCTGTGCGTGACTAATACGCACTTGGCCGGATTTTGTTTCGATTTGTTCATTGGTTCGGTCACTATAGATAATAGACAAACTAGAAGTTTATCGAATAAAACTGACAGTAATTTTGTTTTGTAAGCAAAGTTTCCCCCTCTGATGTAAAGATGTCCCAAGATCTTGTAAGCAAAGTTTCCCCCTCTGAAGTAAAGATATCCCAAGATCTAGAAAGCCGATAAGCTGCGAAAGAACGCAGTACCGATAAGAATCTATTACAACTATTAAGGGGTCACAAGGGGGGCGGCTTTTACGGATAATGGAGACAGACTGTTCAGTTTCAGTCACGTAGACTGATACACGTATAAGCTTTACCTCTTTTGGGCGTAGATAAATTGTTAGCATTGTTCTATGTATTACTACTGACTAGCTGTGCTCGCGGCTTTTCCCACGTGGACATTCTTTTGGAAAAAGTATCATATTGTTATGCATATTGCATCATTCAGCCACACTTCCCGAACATATTGTTACCTACTGTTTTTCTAAGAATCGACCGGCGTAACAATATTGTACTTTATAGGTACTGTTGGTCCTGGAATAACACGTATGTGCTACTTTTTAAATGAAATGACCACGCGGGCATCGCCGCGGGCACAGCTAGTAAACTATAAAGTACAATAATAGGTACCAAATTTCGTTCAGCCGTCAAATAGTTTTTTCGACTGTTTTTTTTTACTTATCTGATTATGATACAAAGTACACCAAATTTTAAGAAGCTAACCATCTGTATCCGCATCGCAATCGGTACAGTAGTTTTTAGGTGATGCGCGACCAAACAGAAATCAATTTAAACAAAACTTGTTCAGTACATAGCTTAGTTGACGTCCCTTCGACATAGCTTAGTTTACGTCATTTTTTTTAAATTATCTTCGTACAGACTTTTTGGTACTTACTGATTTATTATAAGTATATAGATAGATATTTCAGTCAATACTAGGAGATGATGTAGTAAGGGAACTTATAACTTGTATGGATGGTGTGGCCTGCCATTGAAATTGATAAGATAAGAAAGACTCTCAAGAAAAGAGTTCTTCTGATGATAAGTTCTGACGATATAGTTGAGGGATGGCCTTGGTATGGGCCGCTACTTTTGTAGACACCCTTGCGCCGTCTCATCTTCAAGGAACTCAAAATTAGGCTGGAGCGGCAGCTGAATCGCTGACAGCCTCAAAAGGCGCAAATATAGTACCCTCGATAGCGGATATATATTTGAGTCTTTTGGGGTGTCTCTAACACTAGGGCCGTGGGGACCAGGAGCAATCAAATATATAAAGATCTATTAGGGCGTCTGGTCGAAGCAACACGCGACCAAAATGCTGGCCTTTATTTTGCATTGCCAGGTTGTGTGTATGTAGCTAGTGTTTTAGTGTTTTTTTGTTTCTTTGAGTCTTTTTAGATTGAATAAAATTATTTAGTTGATGCAGAGTATGTATGTTATAGAACTTTGTACTTGAGTCAATTCATACATGACCTTAAGATTCGAATAATATTTATCAAGAAACATGCCGGCAGACTTAAAGTATAGTAAAAATAAATGTTCAAAGTTTATGTTAAGCCCAGATCTGGAGAAACCTTTTTGAAGTTCGCCACAAGTCCAGAACAGAAATGTAATATTAATATTTCATAATTTACAAAAGCACCGCCGCCAGCGTTTACCAAATTACAATAACAAAGTAAATAATTCAAGCGAGTACTCTTCGTTCCCGAAAATTATTATAAGCAAGTTTCCACAAGAAAGTTGTTTCAACGTGTTATTATTCCCAGGTCGGCTCTCGGCAGCGTTTCGGGCTAGAACTTCCTTTGTTCCATTAAGCACAGGAAAAGTTTATGAAGTCTTATCAACGTGTTAACGGTGAAATAAACCATTTGTGCGGTGCAAGAACGGAACAGGAAGCCTCGTCTCGCGTCAATGGCCACAGAAAACGAACAAACAACGTGTAATGACGATTCAATTCAAGCTTTTTGTAAGGCCCTTTCGACCTTTGTGATGGAATCGCGGTGAATTGAACACGGTCCAATACGTGTTTAATTGAATGAACGGCTTGTTCTACCGCTATTTTTTGTGCGTTCCTAATTAGACATGGAAAACAGGCTTATCTGAGATGCGACTATTGATAAAACAATACGAGATAAGACAGATGACCGTCAGCGGGGCCAAGATGCCGTCCGCTGCGGTCACATTGCTAGCATCGGAGATGTGGGCATCCGAACGCTGCCAGATCAATACAAGCGCAGGAGCACTGGCGGCGAGCCAACCACTAAAACAAGCAGGCCACGGTTTATGTGGACGCTTTAGAGCGAATCACGAACTGTAACTTTATTTGTTCGCGCAAAAACATACGTATTGGAAGCGTTGTTGTCGATGACGCTAATCGAGTCTTGGCAAGCGGACCGGTTGGAACTGAACTGCGGATGGCGATAGCGCCGGCAAAGAATTTCGCAGTGTCACGGACGCGTGTTATTGGAGCACCGGTAAATAGCCAATAACACAAACACGACAGGACAAAGAGAACCAATTTCCAATGAGAGACGCACGTGCATCCAGCGCTTATGCACATTTAAAGCATTAAATACGCAAATTAAACGTGACTCGGTTCACTTGGGAATAGCAGTGTTTTAAGATAATAGAGTATGACAACCGCGTGTGGCAAAGCAATCGGGCTTGCATGCTAAGTAGTCCCACAGGAACAGCATTGTTATCAGATACCAAGTTTAGTACTGTTTCAAGGATTTTAAAAGAATAATACAACATAAACAGGTACAAACATAGCAGCTCCACTCTACACAAAGCCACTGTTACATAATCGAGTTGCCTAGAACACGAGAGGAAATAGTCACTTTTCGAGCCATCCGGCCACCAAATTGACTCCACGACTTGTTCCCGCCTCTTCGCGTGTCAAAATGAATCTTGTCCTGTAGACGTCATATTATCGTACAGTGGCGATGTGGTTATTTTTACATTCGAACGTCTTCAATATCAATGAATGCGAGTTAACCAATTTGATTGGTACTGATTTGGTATGAAAACAAGCGTGCTCCAGATAGTATAGACATCTGCCTGCTCCGTTCGCATTCCAGACGATTACATTAAAAAGTGCGGGAGAGGAAGGGAGACGTATGAAAAGCACGGGCACGATGAATGTGATGCAAATCTGTGGCGAGCCGGTGACATCCATTAGGCGTGGATCTAGTCAACTCGGTCAGATCACAATCAGACGCATTCAGGACCCTGTTGCGAAGTGCTAGAGTCCAATATAATTCTTGATAACATCGATTGCGGATACGCTCATTACGCAGAGAATACTGTTCCTTGTAAGCCCGGGATAGGGTTGAGAGTCAGATCGGCAGGTGTCATAATAACAGCGGTATAGACGGGAGACCACTCCGGCAATTTGCCTATTGGCGAGTTCAATTATCGCCCCCCGCACTCATTACTGAATTAAGGCGAGACCGACTATAAATTGTGTGACGCCTCTGCTTCAGAATTGAGAGCTCCGTGTAACCGGTTGATACCTGACTGCGCAGAAACAAATTGCCTCCAGAGTCAAGACCATGCGGCGATTTCATCGGGAGTAAAAACAATGCAATCAAACGAAACGGTTATAGCAACGAATTGGCTACCATAAAGACTCTAAAATATCAATCATTTATGAAACGAAGCACGTAATAAAGATCGAGAGCTATTTATCGGTCGTTCGATATTATTAAAGTGAAGTTTTCGTCATAATGCCGGTAATGACAACCAATAAAGCTGCGGCTGCGGTTGGCTATTCATAAACTCAGCGAACCGCAGTAATAAAATTAACAGCTTCATTGGAGCCATTACGCGTGAGTAATGTTGGCGATCGACAGAATCCATGGATCATTAATTTACATTAATAGAATAACAATTATTTCTTTAAAAAATAACTGACAGCGATGATCAAGATATGAAAGATAAGGGCCGAAAATGGTACCTTGGTGAAATCTAACACGCTGTTGCAATGTATGACGCATCGCCTTGCATCAATCAGGAGCAATCATCTCGATTATGCTGAAGATGATAAAGTTGTCTATTCTTAAGTAAAATTTATCAACTCCGTTCAGCAGCAATTGGATATCAATCTCATGATTAGATACATTAAAGCCAACCCGAATAAAAAGCAGCAAGGTGAAAGGAGGCGATCCAGAATCTAGATCACAGGCGCAGGGTAGCTTGCCCACGTTTTTAATCGAAAATTTTGAAGTGTGTGCTTTGGAACATAGCCTCATTCCGCCAACTCCATTCCGTCATCGAACTACCAGACGAACGGCGTAGTATTATTCCTATATGGTTAACATTCTACCTACATGAACGAAGCGCTTTGCTTCCACATTTAGGTATCATCGGAACGGTCTAGGTAGCTCACGCTAGTGTACGTGTTTCCCAATGACTTTAATCAGGGATTCCTCAAGGCGAGAATGGACAAGTATCTTCTAGGCAAGAGAGTCACCTATGCGAGCTATAATAAAAGAATAAATAAATCAGCCAGTGTTATAACCTATAGCAGCGTTGTAGAGGAAGGAGCAAGACTTCTCAAGGAGTACTCACCAGGCATGAAGTGCAGCAAGGCCGCCGTGATGGGGTAGAGGCTGGGACTGTAGGTGATGTCGGGGCAGGCGTAGCCGAGCACGGACACAACGCGGTCGGCGACGGCGCGGCCCTTGCGCGTCAGGTGGTAGCCGAGGCAATGCGTCGCCTCCACGAACGGAGGAAGCATGATCGGCTTGTCGGGGAGCTCCACTGTGCCGAACACCTGCAGAAAACAAAAAATAATTAAATTGTGACTCCAATCATTTATCCTGTTATAAGGATAAGAGACGGAAGGTCGAGACTCTCTTTCAAAATAATGTCCTTATGTCATATGGTGACATACACACATTAAAACACCATGTTTTCAAGGTAAATATCCCATTCATACATTTTTAAACAGTGTTACTAACACATATAAACGGGATATTTACCATATCTTCCTTGATCACCAGCCACATACCTCTAAACCAGTAAAAACTAAACTAACTAACTATCGGCTAGTTTTGAGCTGACTTTGGCTAATCATGATCCATCTAACAACCGTATGTACATACATTGGTAATAACATATTTCATATATCAAAATCATTTGTAAATATCTATATAGAATGTAGTGGAAAGTTTTATTCCAACATAGACATTTTTTTTTAAATTAATTTAACTAGTACAAGTCGTCATGTCATGTCAAATTTCAATTAACAGTGCATTGTCAAAGATATTTTGATCTCAGACGAACCCGACTAAATTACTAGATCAAACAATCACGCAGGATGTTTTTTAAAATTCAAATCCTGCCAATTGATTTAGTATATACATATAAATTTGTTATCCAATCTCCTGCGGACACATTCACAAGTTGAGTCGTGATTATCCACTTTACGACGGCAAGGACACTGCGACCCGCCCGATTATGATTTTACAAACACATTCGTGAGCACCACTTGAAATGTTGTTTGTGTAGGTGTGCAGGAATGTATTTGTGCTATGATATAATGTATATACTATAATACTGCTATTACACTTCTCTCGACAGTAACAATTTAAAATCTCAGTCATGTGGAATATTTTGTATAACATCTTCATTACCACAATCACAAGTCATTGAAGTCATGTCACGATTCCTGAGTGAATAATTAAAAAGTAAAACAATAACTTTAGACGCGGTTTTATCACTATTCAAACAAAGCCTTGAATCAATATTTTCGTGTGAGAGATAAGAAAGTGTCGGTCCAATAAGACACTACTGTAACGGTTGTAGCACAGAATATGGTTATAGGACAAAATGTATAAATTTAAAAGTTGCTCTAGAATGATGTTACAAAATCCATTACTGCACACATTTGTAAAGAGTTCATTGCACGATATAAATCCTTATTCAGATAAGGATAAAGTAAAGGTAACGCGTGAAATCACTTAAAAATAAAAACTCGAGCGTTGCGTAAATTTCGATGGAGCAACGACCGAATCCAATGTTTGTAAATCGGCCGAAAAAATAAACAAAATAAATACGACCAATAATCGTTTGTCACCGGGCGAGGAGGGCCCAGTTGTTGGCCAAAGACGTGCGTCTATAATTATACATCAACAAAGCTCGGAGATTCGCAAACATAGAATATTCGAACGACAAGCCAAAGACGCGCCGCGCCGGATCCGAGCTTGATAATATCAGTGGTAGAAACGATGTCATATTATGTATATCCTAGATACGTGACGGTTTTAGAATTTACTTACGTTGTGTATGAATTTTACAAATTCCTTCCGAATAGATGACGTCGTTTATTGTTGTGTATTCGAGTGCGAAACAAGTAAACAATTACTTAAACTATTTTCACTACGACACTTGTCATTTCAACAATTAAGTACACGTGAGTATGAGTTTTGTTTTTCAAATAGATGAACAGCGTTCATTAACGTACCCATTAATTTAGTTACATGTTGAAGCAACAATAGCTTGTTAGACAGTACGGAATTACTAATACGTTACATAGTAGACGAAGAACTAAACAAAAAACAAGCTGAAATGGAGGCTTGGTTTCTAAAGCTAATTTTACGTCTTCACGGTTCGTAAGAAGACCTAATTATTGGAATAGAAATTCGGAAAAGCCTGAGCCTTGCTCACGTGTAGACGATCTACCTATGATGTATTTATTATTAGTGTCACGTAGACACCCTGCAACCGGACTTTGTGAATTATGATGTATAGACGAACTAAACCGCACCGATCAGGTTTTTGAGATCTTCAGAGCTAATCCACAATTAGTGCAGTTTTGCGGCTCTGGTTTTGCATTTTCATATCACATAAAATGTTTCTTATAATTATACTTATTTGTGGAATTGTCAACGATTATGTTGTTTTATTAGTCAGAGATTTTATTGCTTTAGTTACAACATCGTTAAAATATGAACTGTCATCGTTTCGCGCGCATCTATTAGCGTCGAAGAAAATATTAATTAGATGCGAGCACGTCAAGTTTGTGTCGTGTATTTTGATCCAAAAAGCAGTTGTCAACATCGCATGTAATGGCCACGCCCCCGGGCGGCGCGCACGCAGCTGCGCAGCGGAGGCCGGCGTCCTTCGCGCACTCAAGGCCGCCCACGCGCTCGCTACTCTCGGGCCCAAACCTGATCCCAGCCCGTTTTGTTTACAATCCCAGCCTTAAAACCAGTTTCGCAGTATTTGAAACGCACGTGACCATCGACAATATCATCAATATGATATAGTCACAAGTCTACAGTCTGAAAATAGTAGTCAGAGTACACTGCAATAATAAAATCTAAGACATGTAGACATTCGGTATTTACTTGGCAAAGTAGCAAACGAAGACATCACTTTAGTCACGTAGGATCTGTTTGATAAGACTATCAAAATATGCTTGCTGCTGGCGAAGATTTAAAAAGTGTAAGTAAACAATGACGTTTATAACAAAATAAATTTGGTTCGGCAGATATACAGAATCGGTGTTTGTTTGGCAAATGTTCTCGTGGCGTCTAACAACACAGACGTCAACATAAACAAGATATTCAGATATTTAGTCAATGTATATAGTGGTCCGCCCGCATTGCTAAGGGTACTGGAGTGGCTCTAAATCGACACCATTTCAAAGATCACATAGATATATCATGCAGTACTTCAGCTATGTTCGGCTTCAACTGTGCATTTGCATATAACCTTGGCGTCGGACATGAATAATGTAATGTATTATTGAGTGCTTTCAACAGTTTCAACGAGTCAGTTGATTGTAGTAAATAATTTTCAAGATAATTTCGTTTTGACTTTTATATCCAAGAACATCATCTGATAGAGGAATACGTGAGACCACAATTGTCCTATTGTCCTACCACGAAACACCACGTATCATTAGATGTGTCACGTGAAGTAGGCAGGATTATAAGTAGGAGAGTGACAATGGTCAAGTGCGTGGGCGAGCTTCGAGGCCCTAATTAGTGCAGACACAATCCCGACGCGACCTCTTGCCACCAACAATCAACGCTTAATTGAATAAAGTGAACCGAATTTGCGAATTTGATGCGCTTTGTTGAGCCAGAGGGCCGAGTTGAAGTCTAGATACAGGATTTTAAAAAACAAAACATTATTCACGTATAACCTGCACGCATCGTCACTTCGCTACCGTTCATATTACAACAAAGCCAATGGAATACTTAAGAGACATGAATATGTAAATGGACTCCGAAAATAAGGCAAAAGTTTTCCTACATGCCGCTGTACAAACAAATACGCGGCGGCTGTTATTCTCTGTTGCGAATAAGATCGATGATACTATTTTCGTCGGAGCAAATCCACAAGGCGGATTCCGTCGGAAATAACTTCGTGTTTTACCATCGCCCAGCGAGCCACTGTAAATCTATCGCGAGCTCGAGTCGATTGTGAAAAACACTACTGTTATCTACGGACCTAGATATTTGCTTCGAGTGGAACGACACCGAGCACTTACAGGCAATGGTATAATTCAAGATAATGATGCAACTGTAAGCGATAACAAAAAATCAAATTAAATTGAACACAACACAGATGTTGCTAATGAAATATGTACTTCATGAACTGAAGCGAACATCGTAAAGTTTCAAAGCCAATTGTACAGTGCTGTATGGTGATACATATTTATCACTATCATCGCAGGCCTGCTTACAAAAGATGATTAAAGCAGCGTCAGGAGGTTGTAGTACGGCACTTCTTTTGGTGATTGAATACGCCAATACGGGATCTGCAGCTGCGACCGCACCGTTGGCAATTATTGTTTTGAGAGTGTGTGATTGTGCCGAGTTGTTCATACGATTATGCCTTCGTGTACGGTTTTGGGCCAGCACCTCCAACTAAGTATCGTCGTGAGTTTTAAGAACGTCTGCATTAAACTTTTCTTCACTGGTCACGATCTTCTGCAAGAACTTTCCAGTTAGCAAAGTCTATACCAAAAGAGAACATATCGCGTTTGTCGCTGTCCATGAAAATTAATACAGGATGACATACTTAAAATTACTGGAAATCCTACCCCAGCCCTGCAGTTACGTATCGTTACGGTACAATCATAAAATTAACCATGATATTATGACAGTTGTGATAGTGAAACGCTAGACTTTATGGCGATTGTAAAGCAGACGTTGATTGAAAAAAATGTGAATGATAAAAAGCCAAACAAAACTGGCAGACGATGTGGGTAAATTCCACTGGCCCATTTCGATAGATCGCATAACAACAATTAGATATCTACGTGTATTTGTATGTGTCATAAAGACAATTTCCGTATCAACGTGGCTAGCATTCCCTGTAAACATCGATAAAACAATATAAGTAAAGACAGTGATTTTAATAGAGTAATTTAATTTGCTATCGCTAAGTAATACTGCGACACGATATAAGTTAAGACAGTAATTTTAATACCTAGTCTATCTACTTTTCCCCTGCATTTATAACAAATCAAAAGGTAACTGCAATATCTCTTTGAAAAATAAACACTTGCCATCTACAATTAGTTTTCTTATTTACTTTTTTCGTCAGTGAGTGGACTTTCAGAATTTAACATGTAAAGCATGCCGCGTAAAAAAATATCATGCGATGATTTTCTACGTTATTCATTATTTTTTAAACTGCGGGTGTCCAATTATTAGATCTAAACCAGTGCTATTATGTTTTTGTTTCCCACCATACGAAAAGCTTTGTGGAAGAATATTAAAGACTTCTGATGAGGTTGATGAATTCAGGCGATTGTTTTACGACTTCCGCAAGTTTTTTTTAAAATGTTTGTCACTGTGCGACCTCCGCACAGCGTGAGTTAAGTAGTCCATTTTTACACCGTGTGATAATTAATCTACTAATTTCATAAATCTATACTTATAATAAAGCAATAGGAACGAAATAGTCTGTACAAAGATAATTTAAAAAAATATGGTCTAGGGTACTTAAAATAAGCTACTGAACAAGTTATTTAAAAATAAAAATGTTATATCTTTCTAGTCAAACGTAAGTACCTAAGTACTATATTAGTTGCACATTGTGTTAAATTGTTACTTTAAATATATATAAATATATATTATATATAGTTGTATTTATGTATTTTTTAAATATATGTAATGTATTATTTAATAAAAATATGTATTATTATATTGTAATAAGTATGTATGTTAATTAACTATATTATTGTGCCACCGACTGAAAGGTATTTAATCTCTGATTCTCTCCATACTAAGGTTGTCTGGAAGAAATCGCTCTTTCGCGATAAGACCGCCAATTGTACTCTTTAATTTATAAGTTGTATCTTTATTTGTATTATTTTTTTGGTGTGCAATAAAGTGTATTGTATTGTTATTTTTATTAAATCGTTTTTTTTTGTTTCTCTGTATGTTTCTTCGCGCATCACGTAAAAATTACTGGACCGATAGCGATGCGGTTTTCACTGTTGCATAGCTTAGGTTAGGCTCATCCGATTGAGATACCAAGTACCCCAGTTTTAATTCAAATTAAAACTGGGGTACTTGGTATCTCAATCGGATGAGTAGAAGCCGAGCAAACGATAAAAATATTTTTGACAGCTGAAGGAATTTTGATCAAATGTTGGTATATTGGTATTTTAGGTCCTGGAATAGCACATCACATACTCGTAGAGTACTTTTAACCTAGAGAAATGACCACGCGTGCTAAGCCACGGGCGCCTAGCTAGTTCATAATAAACAAGAGAAGATACTTTAAAATGTTCTTTGACACTACCACCCGGCTTCTGAAACGCGTGTCACATCAAGAAGCTGTCACATTTGTCTTTGGATTTCCAAAACGCAATTCATCTGAAAATTGGCTAAATGATTGTTTACAAGCGATTATTTTATTGATATGGTCACACTAGATAGGTTCGTTCTCTTTCGTTCACTCTTAGCTCTTTAGTGTTTTTATCTGTGTGGATAATCAAAAAGAAAATATACAGCGATAGAGCTCTATCCTTGTCTCTTGTTTTTGACATTACATAAATCAAATTATTTTGATTGTAGTATATAGTGTTGTTATAAGTGTGTCGCCTGTTTCTGAAAGGCGTGTCACATGAAGTAAATAATATAATAAATATCCATACCAATATATAAAAGTGAAACGTTGTCTGTTTGTTTATTTGGGGAGCTTTCACGCTCTAAATTTGGGATGGAGATAGCTTATTTATATCCTAGAATAGAACATAGGATACTTTTTATCCCGGAAAATTGAAAGTTTTCACGGGAAAACTGCAAAATGTTCAATACTCGCTGTAAGGAACGGTTGCCATGGAAACGAAATAACAAGTCTGTCAAAAAACTTCAAGAGCATTGATGTTATACTTTTGCATTAGTTTTTAATATCCTAGAAGAACATGGAATGCTTTTTTTCGCGATAGACAGTAGTCCACGCGAACGTAGTTGCGGGCGGGAAAGCTAGTGAGTAATAAGGCTTGATGAATGATTTAAATATGACGTTTCATTAATCATAGATTTATTTTATAGCTCAGTAGATATTCAATATCTTTCAGTAACGTATTCCAGTGGTTAACACTAGGTTAATTGGTAAAAAATGTGCAATTAACTAATTGCAAGTTAACAATCCTTTGACAAGCGAAAAAGCATACCGGAAACACAAAATCGCTTCAATTGACGTTTAATTGGAGATTTGACATTTGCGTTAACAGACTGTCATTTAGATTTTCAGCAACCCAAAATGCGTTTAACAGCCTCGTGGGTAATTTTTTCGCTAATTTAATTTCCGGAAACCGGGCTTTAGAAATTCACAGCACCCAAATGTTAAAAGAGGTCAGCATTTTGCCTAAAAAAGTTTCATGCTGTAGAAAAAAAGGAGCATCGCAATGGGGGGCTTTCTGACAGCCCAAAAAAACATTACCAATAGATTGTAATAGATGGCGTTGACAAATAATGAAGTCAGTGATGTGACTCTTCGAGCATTTAATTTAACCTGACTTGAATGTCTATAATTTAACCTGTTCGGTAGGTACTTTTAAAAAGTTATTATAAACGTCACTCACTTCAAAAATATAGATTTTTGAAGTGAGTGACGTTTATAATAACTTTTTGCTACATCATGGTGTATTTTTTTGACTGTGACATTAGACAGTCACAGTCAAAATAAAGATCCAAACTAAAAAATTATAGTCAAATGTCATTCATTCTCATTTAACGATTTGCGTATTGCCCCTCTTGAAAGTAAATAAAACAAATAAACTGTTTGGAAATGGCTCCACTTCCATGTGTTGTAGTTTTCTGCACTAAAATAGGAACGCTTACTTTACCTAAAGCTGAAACTAGTCGAGCAGAATGGATTCAAGCCATTTTATTGAACATGTGAAGCCTGGATTGACGATTAGAAAATATTCTAGAATATGCTCAGATCGCTTTAAAGCAAGTGATTTTAATGCAACCACTTCATCCTTGCTTCATCCTCCAGGTAAGTCACAGAACAACACAGACACAGTTTATTTACAACGCGTTTGTCCGGAGTAAGCTGGAGAACTGTGCCATTATATGGAATCCATATGGACCCAAATACATTCAAATGGTGGAAAAAATACATAGGAAATTTGTGAGATGGCTTTATCATAAACAATTATTACGTTGGGTATCCATATCTGTATCCCAGTGAGTATCTCCTCGGTATGGTCGGGTACAATAGCTTGGAAGTGAGACGAGCCGTCTCACTTATGGAATACATCTGGTGTATTATTGTTGGCAGTACGAGCATTCCATCTGTTCTGGAGTGTATACCGATAGCTGTTCCTGGTAACATTAGGGCTCGTCGGCACAAGTCTTTTGGGCAACCATTCTGCAATAGCATGCAGGGCAGGCAGGCGCCTATACCGCGGGCACTGCGCATGCTTAATGCTGTGCTGGCTCAGGGCCCGGGCCAGGATCTGGATTTATTTAAATGTACATATGACGAGTTTCACAAAGCGGCAATGGATTTAATAATGGAAAGTCCAAAGTTGGCAAGTGCCTAATTTTTGTCTGAGTTTCTGTACTAAATTGTTAGTGTTAAATGTGTATTAATTGTGAGTGTGTGTTATTTGTTTCAAAAAAAATGTTTTCGTGTATTTGCTCTTGTTCCTTGGGTGGGCGAATTGAGAAACTGCAATGCCCACCCACAGGAATGTTAGAATAAATAAATAAATAAACACTAGACTAGGTCTGTCATTGCAACTATAAGCGCATTCGTACCGATAGTACTCTGTGACAGTCAAAGAGGATGGTGACAGTTACTGACTATTATTCGCTTTATATCACTTCATTATTTGCTAACGCCATCTATTGGGTCATTTTGTAACCTTTTTTTTAATCGCCTGTCGAAAAATCCACAATCCAAAATCCATAACCCAAAAGGTTTACACCATGTGTTTATGGCTTTTTTTATTAAATCTTTTCAATAAATTTAAAAGATGGCGGGTGTATGTCACAATAGTAATACTCGTGACCTAAGAAGGTCTATTATTGCAGTCACACGTATCGTAATGTACTATTTGATAGCTAATTTAGTCGAATGAATAAAACTTTAGATGCTTGAAAAACGGTAAACAAATTTTTCTCATGTAGTTATTAGTAAAACCTGGAACAGCCCACGTACTATTCAGAGCTCGAGTGCCCACAATATATGTGGTCTCACTAAATCAACCAAGTTTAGAGACTGTCTTCAAGTAGATAGTAGCGTCAGTTGATCCGATAACCTCACGCAAGTCAGGCCTGTTTACAGTACCTACTTCGTTTGATTGATAACTTGATATAAGCGAAATGATCCCTAGGTTATCATCGTATTCAAATATAGTTGGTGCTGATTATTTTGGCATATTTATCGTTCACAGGTCATCGGTGGTTTGTTACAGCGTTGGTGCTTGGATTAGCCCTTAATTGCATGGTGATGGATTTTTCTATCATGTCATTTAGCAATTTATTAATAATATATATATTTAAATAAATTATAAATAAAAAAGTATTTCTAATATTTACTTTTTTATTATTGTTTTGTTTTATTTATACAATTTGGTTTTATTAGATTTTTTAATCATGTAACATAGTTTTGCAGTGTTTGTAATAAAACAGGGACCGAAGATTAAAATAAGACGTTTCGAAAAAATCGTTATATTGTCATGCTTCTGTTTCTATGAATACAGTTTTTGGTAAACTAAGATGGAGGGACGAGCTTGACACCTGTGACAAAAATTGGCACACAACAGCACAGGACAGTATAGGCTAAACACAACACACAAAAACAACGTTAAATAACTATTATAAAAGAAAAAAAAAGTGTTTTTGTGTTTATAAAATTTAAACCAACTTTTTTCCGTAATAATATTATAAATATATAAAAACTAAATTTATAAAAAGAAAAAGTCATGCATGTCAGTCAAGTTTATCTAAGGGTTAATGATGCATAAAAGAGACGCTGAGAAATAGTAACTGAGTTTGAGTAAGTACGTGGGTCTTCGTTAATTATCTGAATCTAAATCATCACCGTTTTCCAAGAAGGGATTAAACACGTGGTGACTTCAAGAATAATGAAGGAAATTCATTTTAAAATTGCTGTAGAAGGTAGATTATTAACAATCCGATATCCATTTAATTCTACAGAAAATCAAAACTGCATAAACTCTAAGACTGTTTGGAGATTACTCGCCTATATCAACAAACTCAGTCGGTGATTTAACAGTCAACGCAATCTTAACCTAAACAAACAGATTCAAGGATACCCCTTTCTAGTCACCATCTCCGCAAGCGGAATTAGAAGTTGCTATTTCCTATGGAGCTTCCAAGGTCGCTCAACGAGCTATGCTAGGAGTTTCTCTAGGGATCGAATTCGAATTGTAATTCGGCAGCAAACTAAGGCTCAAGAGAATCTGCAAGCGATGGGTTGGTTAAATTTGTCGTACAACCGATAACTGTTGGAGTAGATGAGTTCTAGAGTGGAGACCGCTATTAGGCAAATTTAGTGTAGGACGCCCTCCGGCTAGATGGAGTGACAATCTGCGCAAGGTAGCTGGCAATCAAGTGAAGAAAAGAGCCGAAGATCGTGCTCAGTGGCGCGCATTGGGAGATGACTATGTCTACTGTAAAGGTTGTTGATGATGGAGCTTCGAATGGATAGTGTCGGAGATAAAACGGTTTAGTAGAAAGGAAACAGGAAAGATTCTGAATATGAATGCCCTTCAACGCAATTGGTGTCAGCACTGTAGGCCTTAAGGCACAGTAATATATAGCGAGAGTGTGATTTTGGGACGCGTACGGTCTCACAAAGCTAATTTGTTTACCAATTATTTTTTCTCGTGGCATTCCGAATTATATCGTAAAATATTGGCAATGCTCTCTGTGTTATCGCACAGAAATAGATCGACCTAATAAATAGGAAGCGACGGTGCGGCAGCGTTACGCAACTACGGCTCCGACGCGGATGCTGTACGAACTGCCGGCTGCCTAGTGCCGAGATCGTTGCACAATAAGGCATATATTTGAATAAATCAAGCTGCACCTCAATCTCAGATATTTGCTAAATGCACACTTGCGAAACTTACTGTCTATGTGGATATTCATAATGGTAAAATATTTTCGTCGATGCGAATTGAGTGGCACATGCGGAGATTACTCATAAGACCAACACTTTCAACATTTGCAAAGGAGAATATAATTTGTTAAAAGAAACTTATTCTCGTATAGAGTGAGGTTGTTAATAATACAAATTACGCGGGAAACGAGCCAGATCCTCCTCACTTACAAGCTGTTAACTCACTAACGCTAACGTCACCGCACGGTCTGTCATACATTACTTAAATTAGCAAGAACGTGGACGCAGTTTCAACTATAGTCACAGGAATTCAACATAAATAAACCACACATGCATCGAAGACGTAAATAATGATAGCGTAGGAGTAATGAAGGACTGCATCAACACATTACTCTTGATAAAACACAAAACATGACCCAAGATGGGTTCATCGACCTCAATGCGACTGATTTTAATTAAATGAGTAGTAAACCTCTTTGTGACATAGGGGCGATATGAATCCAAAGTTCGATCACAATAACTTGGGAGATATCGCACAGTTGAAATGCCTCTGCAAGTCTGCATCAATAAATCAGATTACATTATGTGTCTCGTTAGTAAGAGGCCGAAAAAAGGTACATTGCTTACGTTTTCTATTAGTGGTATGATAATTTAATAAGCATAATTTAAAAAAAAAACGGTTTACTTTTAAGATATTTTTTTATTTATTTTCATCATTTTTTTCATATGTTTTTTATTCCATTGTTATTGGTTTGTGAGCTACCCTGAAAGTTTTAGCCGGATAGCTAATCGGGAAGTGCCCGAAATTTTAATCACAAGATTTCAGGACAGACCAAATACATAGATACATACAAGTGAAATTAAATATAAGCTTTTAATATGTATAATTTAAAAAAAAAACGGGTTATTTTTTTTGTTGCTTTGTTACTTTTATACATACATACATACATACATACATACATACATAGATAGATAGATACAAGAGAAGTTAAATAAAAGCTTTTAAAAAACATAATGGATTTTCCTTAAAAATAAATATTACAGTAAGACGTATATCACGGTCTTAATTTTCAATGACCATTTAATTGAATAGGTTTAATTTAACCTCGAATAAAGTGTATCAGCAGTTATGACAATTTAACAAAGATTATAATTATACTTCTCTAGAGGGTCAAAATAAAACTACTGGGATTAACATTGTCTTAAATAAGTGAACTTAGCAACTTATGTAGCAATTATTATTATATTGCCACATTGTATCATTTCATTTTTGTAGTGATAGTGGTAATGGAAAACAATAGCATGAGTTTTATTTAGAACATGAACAACCATTATACATTATGTACTGAAGACCAACAAAACAGGCTATTCTTAGATGTAAAGGGTTCAATCAACGATTCTCTGTACATCTTTAAAACTTAATAATAAAAAAATGATCGTATTTTTTTACTTTTCTTTTCTACTTCAGTCAATCATCGGGTGGCGATATATCTAACATTGCGCACTACTGCGCGTGCGCATCGCGACAAGCAACTGGATATAATATATATTAATACATGTTATTCAGCTATTGGCAGTGCAGTTGTTTTTATTTTTCTGGCTTATTTTTAAGTTTTTGTTTGTTGATGTCTACAATTTTGTCCCCTAAGTTACCGTGGCGCAGTTAAAACAATAAAATTAACAATAAAAATTAACATTATGACGTACACATTACCAACACAGATGCCGTCGGACAGTTAGGGCAAATTTATTAATTACTAGCTGATGCCCGCGGCTTCGCACGCGTGGTCTTTTATCTAGGTTAAAAGTACTCTGTGTGCTACTATTCCAGGACCTGAAATACCAATATACCAACATTTGATCAAAATTCTTTCAGCTGTCATAATTATTTATATCGATTGCTCGGCTTCTACTCATCGGATTGAGATACCAAGTACCCCTGTTTTTAAGTCAAATCCTAAGCTATCAGTGAAAACAGCATCACAATCGGTCCAGTAGTTTTGACGTGATGCGCGAACAAACGTACAGACAAACTAACAAACAAACAGACACGATTTTTAAAAACGTTACATTCTTGTTCAGTGGCTTATTGTACTCTAGACCATTTTTTTAATTATCTTCTTTGTACAGACTATTTCGTTCCTACTGCTTTATTATAAGTATAGATTTACAGATTCTATTTAATGAACAAATTTTCCTGCTTTCCTGACAAATATGTCAGGGAACTTTGTTCAATAAATAGAATCTGACAATTCGCGTAAAACAAACAGCCATTTTGAAGTTAAAGACCGTAAACAAAAGATAGTACACAATGTGAACAATGATAATAGTAGACAACTTTAAGTACATCGGCCACATCGTAAATTCCTGCCTATAAAAATGACGCAGATATTGAACGACAGCACAGGCCTTATATTATGTCGTAGGCAATATGATTGCAAGAAAATTCTGTAAGTCAGGGCCTGACGTGAATACTATTTTATTTATGTCTTTCTGACAAACTTTTTACACGAATCAACCCTGGATTGACTATAACACGTAATAAACAATAGTATAACAAAAAAAGACTAGAATAAGACTATAACAAAAATATCACGTATACGAGTGCAATACAATTTCAGGCGTCTGATTGGCTTATAGTATAGCGCTATTGCAGCGCTGCCGAGACTCGAGCATTCCAGAATTGATAGGTGTGATAATGTAGTTATTACAAGGATGGCAGAAATAACAATAGGTACTGATAGCAACGTATTCATATTTCACTTGTTCAGTAAGCTGATATTAGTAGAAGCATGGCACGAAACTAATCTGGAATATAACCTCTTGGAACGGAACGTTAATGAATGCCTTAGAGGCTTAAAATAACGTAATTGGGTTGGGTCAGCTATTAACCGATCGCCAAAATACCATGTGTAAAATATTAGCTTTAGAAGGTGAATGTTTTAAATGGACGCACTTTTTAAGGACTTAATTCAGATTCTTGAGATAATGATGCAGAAGTTGATACAATTCAATATATAACTCACAAAGATTTCACCACATACATTGTCCACACCGGTTGTTGTTATTTCAACTTCTTGTATTTTTACCTATCTATTATTTCTTAAAAATCAGAAACAAACAGGAAGTCACAAAACAAAGGCGCGAAGCACTTTTCATTAGAAGAACATATTGTATTGCAGCTGAAATCAAAAACTGTAGCCCGAATTTAAAAGCCATTGAATTTATTAAAAACTATTAATTAATAAAAAATATTGGAAGCATGCAAATGTGTTGTAATTTAAAACCTTCAAGATATAAGTCACCAAGACAGTTACGTTAGTAAAATCAGTAACAAACAGCAGAAGCTATTTAAGATGAGAAATTCTATTTGTATAGATTTCAGCGATTAAATAAACCTATCCGTTGAGAACCGCATTCTGGCTAAAAATATATGCAGTAATATTTCATTGACAGAAATCACAACTCACATGGGACTGCGAGGTTTCACTCCAGTCAGTAGTATGAATATTTTAAGATTTCAGGGTTTAATTGATTCCAATTGCGCAAACTCGATCTAACAGCGGGCGCTCTACGGTTCGTCAGACTTGATCCTTGACTTGTATACTTTTGGCAGTGTGGCAAAAGACGGCTGGCCTCGTGTGTTGTTCAGCATTTTGGAACACTTGACCGTTGCAGATTCAATCAAACCACAACCATTCCATAGAATAAATCTATTCTTTGAGTATCCTTCAAAATTCCGAGGAAAATGGAAGGCCGGGAATAAACATTTCAGTCATGTGCGGTGCGATTGTTATTAACCTACCAAAACTTTTCTTATAAATAAAATTGATCTTGTTCTTTGAAAAATCAAACTTGAGATTTACTTCAATGAGACGATGTTGTTATAATGTACTTTAACTGCAGACGGTACTGGGTTTAATTGATTGTAATTGAGTCAACATAATTACGGGCGCGTGCGCTAAAACTCCAGTTTATGCGACGCTATAAGCAATTAATTGTTGTCCTTAGATTTGTTGTTTAGAAACTACTTTTGTTTAATGTATTTTAATTTTTTGTTACTATCATGTTTAGTCCGAGTGAAAATAATCCGATCATATTTATGTGTCCATTCAGACAGATTATTACGCAAATTGAATACATTTTGTATATGCTATCGCAGTCAGTATGTTTATTATTTGTCTCAAGAGCTTTTAACGAAAGTATATACAGATCTTGATATGTTTAGACATATTGTTTTAAATTCAGTTATTACCCGCGACTGGTTACTCCATAAGATTCATCGAAATAATTATATTTGTAGATGTAGATCACCTACCAATACTTGATTCTCTTTCCAGCTTAACGCTCGATCACTGATACAAATTACAGTTGTAACCCCATTGAATCAAGGCAATTACTCAACGCTTTCTGCTCAGTCAATTAACCGAGCTGATTTCTTATAAACATACATAAATGGACACTCCAATGGAAATCGTTCATAATTGTCATTACATTGTTTTAGTAGAATTGGGGCCCTGGATATCGGTATAAAATAGCAATCAAATGATACATTACCTACGTAACTACAGTTGAACATGAACACCCCAATCGGCCAGGGGACACTAAAGGAAGGAACCAATTAACAAGCACAAATTATAAATTTATATAACCCTCGACATTATAGCTAAGAAGCATCTCGATTACATCAGCTAGAAAAAACCGCAACAAAGTCGATCCATTCGTTTGGGAGCTACGATGCTACAGACAGACACAATGTTTCATACATACACACTAAACTTATAACACTCCACTCTTTTAGAATTCAGGTTAAAAATAATTCTAATTTTAAGCTATCTGTCAATTAGAGCTGTGCGAAGAAGATGAGAGGCGAGCCAGGAAATAATATACAACCAGGCCAGCCTCACGCGTAGAGTTCAAGAATCAAACCAGCTCAAGGTCTCGGCGAGAATGTGTGCGAAACTTCACAAGTGCAGGAAATATACAGTCTATACTATACTGTCTGCCTTGACTTCCTGCGTGTCAGTCGATGCTTAGTCATAACCGGCCGTATTTCGAACCGGTAGAATTGGATCAGCTGACTTGATCGCAAGGACGCGCGCGCTCGAGCGTATAATCGAATTTTTACACATGCTTTCAAAGTCTTCCAGCTTTTTACTTTACCTACCGCCGACAAAGCTTTGATATTGATAATGACTTTTGTAGATTATAATGTAATTCACGTCAGATGTGATCTTGATTTCATTTTATATGTTTTAATTAAATCCTCATAATTATGTTAGCCAACCTTGAACCCCGACATAAGCAGTTCAACTTCATAAAATAGGAAATATTCTGAGTAAGCTGTACGGGTAATAAAATCATTTTGGTCAGTTCACGTGACCACAATGCACGCTGTGGAAGGTGAGAAGAACAAAATGGTGCGTAGGTCTATTTTGGGATTTGGCTCTCGGCCACCGCGGCCGGCTTTACCTATGTATGTATATCAATCATCGTAACAATTATTATTTTAATGTCATATCGGATTGAAGATTGGAATCTTAATGGGTTTGAGGGGATTGAAATAATCCGCAATTCTGAACAATCGAATCCAATAAGACGCGATACTGAAATAAATAGGTAAAGTTGAAAATCTTCCACTGGAGAATTTAATTATTATTAATGGAGCCACACCTCTTTTAGTCTTATCGCATATCGTTGATGAAACATGATCGTTAAGCGATTTAATCATTGTCACGACCACGGTGTTGTTCTAGGTCCAGCATGGCACGTATGATGTCATCACATTATCGTAATTGCGACAAAGGCTCGATTGATCGTCAGGTATTTTCCGAACCAAGACGAGACTGGCTAGACTTGAATGAAACCCATGATTAGGAAAATGCACGAAGTGACATGATACGTAATTGATATAGATTAATCGAAGGCATGGTTGTTGATGTTTTTGATAGCGTGCAAACTTTGTTAGGAGGATAGGATATATTCGTTTTGTATCCTCAAGGAAAGCGATTAAATTACCTCATCGTTATATAGCAACGCTTTACTATCTATTTACCTTTAACTCTTAAGAGAATATAACGTAAACAATAGATACTTAATAATTATTCTCTCTTCAACTCCACGTTACTTAATTTTGCAATGATCAAATCACTCAATGGAGATACAAATTCATTAAAAGTAATTTCCCCAGATACTATTCTGTTAGTATATATTATTAAAGATCGAGGCAGGACGGTTTGACCTCTGAAATCCTATTTCACATATTGAGATTGTTATGACAGAATTGACAGAGGCCGTCCTGTCTGACATCACTTTTCGAGTTTATTTTTGTCCTTTCATGCTTTCAAAGTTAAATTAGATCCCTGCCTCGTCCCTACTTATTCTTAATATGGTTTAGATAATGTTTGAGAAGCTTATTACTACGAGTCTATTCAATTTGTTGGGCTTACCAAAAGGCCTAAATCAATCAGCTATACAGATTATCTCTATACTTTATCGTCATCGAGTCGTGAGTACTGGTAACGAGATTCATATTCTGTTTTCTCTAGAGGGGTATACATTAGTGTGACGAATAGCAACATGATTTATGGGAATCTACCGTTATCGGCGAGTGACAGTGCGTCGGACCGAGGTCAAGGCGCGCATGTCGTTGGCATCGCACCACGGTTCAGATGATATTTATGCGGCACTACGGGAACTTCTGATAATTCTCATTCAACATGTCGATGAGTTTTCAATTGTTAGAGCTCAGTGATTTAGAATACATCAAGTCACGCTCGTTCAATCGTAACTTACTAGTACTTGGAGTGAAACTTAAAAATAATTTTAAAAAAACATGCAAAAACAAAAATGTATCTCCCGTACTCCAAGTTCAAATTAAATTGTATTTAGATCGTCATTAAATAAATAGACTTACAATGACTTAAAATACAAGTACTGTACAAAATTTCATGGTACAGAAAAACGACTGTTTCAATTTTTATGAGACCAGCCTTCAAACAAAAAAAAAACGTCTGCAATTGACGGTGTAATCGGTGAACATATAGTAGTCGCCGCCAATCTATGTGTTTGTGAAGTTAGGCTCTGTGAACGATTGCGCAGGCACTGCTGCGGGAAAAAAAAACAGCATAAAGTAAGAGCGAGATAGAATATGCGAAAAACGTAAGCGAGTGAGCGAGGCGGTTATACAATGCTGTCTTCACCTTCAACATTGGCAGTTGCGCAGACTAGCAGAGCACTTCCGAGACACATAATTCCGCTGCGATTACTGTACAAGTGTACATAGCTATCTATACTTATAATAAATATGAATGAAAAAAAAACTGTACAAAGAACATAATTTAAAAAAAAAACTATTGTACTTAAAATAAGCTACTGAACAAGAAAATATCATTTTTTTAAATCGTATCTGTCGGTTTGTATGTTTGTTCGCACATCACGTAAAAACTACTGGACCGATTGCGATGCGGTCACTGTTGGATAGCTTAGGATTTAACTTAAAAACTCGGCTACTTGGTATCTTAATCCGATGATTAGATGCTGAGCAATCGATAAAAAACTATTTGGCTATTTTTAAGAAACGTAGTATAATGTACTTTATACGAATTACTTTTGGTCCTGGAATAACACGTATGGGCTACTTTTGAATGAAATGATCACGCGGGCAAAGCCGCGGGCACAGCTAGTAAAAAATTATTACTTTCGAACATAGAACCTCCACGTTTTGTGAAGTGGATTAAAAAATCTATTAAGCCTCAGTGCACTGACCTGGGTCAAAATTGAAAATCGATCACGCTAATGCCTCTATTATACTAATCAGTCCAATCAGACTTAACTGCTTAGTCGATTTAAGTCTTTTGACATTGAAAGCAAATTTTCGTTGACGACTTTAATGGAGCTCGGAATGTTATCGGCATCTACCGTTTCGAAGATTGGTGAATATTGAAACAAAAAGTTTCTTTTGTATTGTAATAAGTCAAGTTTTTCACCGGTATTTTGCTTGACGGTAAGTGATAAATAAGGTCTCTGTGGAGACTCAATACAGACTATGGAATATCTGCTGTCTTGCCCGTCTTGCTCCAGTGCCTGCAAGGCGGAACACCTAAATAAGGCAATCCAAAGAGCTGTAGACCTGGCAATTTATTTAATTTGATTAAAGTCAACACGATAAGAAGAAGTGGTGGTGAATGATGCTTGAGCAAGGCATCATCCACCAAATAAAAGTTAAACATTTTCCAAAATATTAACCAGCCGGACGAATCGGTTGGCAGTTTGTCCACGCTGATAGCATTTTGATAGCCGGTTTTAAGTTTTACCATGATATGATTGCTGCACTCAGGGTTGGGTCCTGACTAGGGAACTCGTCAGCGGTTAACAGCACTGACGAAACACGAACACAACTTAACAGCACGAAATGTCATATACGCATTTAATTGTGATAGCCCGTTCTAAGTTTTACCATGAAACGTTTTTTTTTAATGTTTTATTAATTAACTTATTAGATAGGTGCTTGCTTGCGATCATCCGTATGTATTTTCCTGTAATACAGAAAAGTTCATGAAAGAATGACTTTGTGTTTTAGTTTGTGACACTATGATTTTATTTCAAGCTCCATGGTTTGATTAAGTGATTAACTGAGATTTGACAGTGTATTACGAACTAGATGTGGCCGCGGCTTTGCCCGCATGGTACCATATTTGTTATTCCAGGACCTAAAATCCCAATCTAACAAATGTTCAATATAATAATAAATACCTATAATAACAAAAATATTTTTAACTATTGCTCTGTTTCTACTCGTCGGATTGAGATATGAATTACACCAGAAAGTATGTCATAACCGAATCTATCCATCAGTGAAAACCGCATTTCAATCGGTTCATTAGTTTCTACGTGATGTGCGAACGAACATCCAGACAGACACGTTTTTTTTTATAACGTTACATTCTTGTATAGAAGATTTTAAGTCCCTTAGACTTTTTTTTTTGCTGACTGCTTTTGTTATAAGCAAAGATAGATTGTCGCTTTATGAAACGAGGCCCAGAAATAAGGTGTAGAACAACTTAAGACGAAGCCTTTATCAAAAAAAAACATGTAAAATTGTTAAGTAATGTTGGGCGAAATACATTAACTCAATAATGCACAAGTATGAGTAATAAATAGCTCCTGCTACCTATTGATTAAAGTTTTCGCTGTCATTGTTCAATGTAGATGCAGTTCGCGGACCGGAATGTTCTATGCCAATAGAATTGTGACCACAATTGGTTAAACCACATACTGCAGTACCTAGTTAGCACCTGTTGGCTGCTCTAGGTTTCTATGGTCGGAGATTTAAGGAGCGAGTATATAGCGCCCTTGTTCACACAAAAAGAAAAAACACTTGTCTACCCCTATATATTTATCCGATGTCAAATGTTGTTTTATCAATTAAGTACTCAAATACGTCTTCGATTTTTTTAAATAATTTTAAAATTATTAGCATATTATAATTGGCGGTTTTTTGCAAATAAACTATGACAAATTGAAAATGCTCTTTTTGAAAAACAAAAAGCTTTATTTAAAAAAAACGTGTAAGCGTAGATTATATTCTATTCAAGCGATTGACACTAATAACAAAAGATTTCACTACAATAGGGGGTGAAAAGTGCTTTCCCCCAAAACACCAATTCTATCAAAAACTATACTACTATAACTCACAACCAGCAAATCACTATCGCTCGTATTAGGGTTCGGGGGGAGGAGGTGAGATATCAATAGATTTACTAAATACCTACTTTGCAAAGATCACGTCTACAGACTATCCTCTTAAGCATAATACCGATGTCTGCACAGCTTATAGAATGAAATGGCACTTAAAGAGGTTCTTCTGATTTCGCCATCCTTATAGATTCCAAAATTAAGTGTTCTTAGCATATGTTTTGATGTTTTAGCCTCCGTTGTCCAGCTATCTCCTTGATATATTCTGAGTTCGAAGACGCCCAGAAAACATAGTAACAAGCCGAAAATTTGGGCTGGAACAAGACCGATTCAAATCGTTTGACATCACGTCCTAGGTCTTCACGGCTCTAAACCCAAGCTTTCGCCAACCACGCATGATCAATCTGGTTTTCTTGAAGAAACTTTGACATTGTCACGGAAGACATTGGTAGCGATTCGGCCATAACCTAGACTAAACTTAATTTCTTCAAATGTAATTTAAACCTTGTTGGCTTCGTAACAAGGTATTTTTTCCCCTGGCATCTAATCCTCACTCACTAAAGCCTGCCAGATTAAAATCAACTCTGTTTCCACGCGGCGAGAGTCCCGATTTGTCCAAACGCTGTCTCAGAACGTGTCCAAATTTATCCAAACGCTGTTAGATAGCGTGTTAAAAACCTGTTTTAATTACGTTATTTTGAACGGTGCAAACGGCAAAAAGACCTTGTTACAAAGTCGACAAGATTTAAATTACATTTGAAGAAATTTAGTCGAGTTTAGTTTAAAGAGTAAAATTACCATATTGCTGCCATTGTCAGCGCAATAGTTCTGAAGTTTGTCACATCTCTAAGTACCTGTTCTAATCCGGGCTATCCTCGCCCGTGACCCTCACCTTTGGAGCAGCACGTGGCCGATTTCCCAGTGACTGACTCACACTCCAACAATCCAAAACTTTGATTTGTCACGGGGAAGTGAATTTATGTTGAGGATTAAAGGGGTTTCTGAGAATGTGGAAGAATTAAGATAATTTTAGTAAGCTGTTTGGGATGATTCAGTTGAATTATGAAAATAACCAGCTATTTACAGATGTTACTTTAATGTAGTACAGTTTTCGAGGAAGTTCTGCAATTATATACAGAAATCGTCTTAAGGTTTATGGCTTTTCGAAAACATTGCACGTAAAGACTCGTGAGAAAAACAAATTCAAAATAACATAATCAAACACCGAAAACACTGTGGTCATCGCTTCTTGTAAAATTAATACCTACTATACAGAGAAAATTTTACATATTTATTCCCTTAACCTTTTTTGAAAATAAATCTGCAACTGGAACGCAATCGGTTGCCAGAGAATTGGAAACTTTCCATACAAACCTACGATTTGGGTGCATGCGGTACGCAAATATATTATGTTAATTTGCATGAAGTGGCTGACTACTTAAATGTATAAACAATGCCTTTAATACCTTGTCGCAATAAAGGAACATCAAGTGACTTAGATGAAATGAAGCAATTGACATAATCTTCACTTCGACCTGGTACTAAGGTACCTATTTACATTTCACATTTACGAAGTTGCCTGTACATACTGTTTGCACGATTATATGTGGAGCTCTCGCGAAGCGAAGGTGAGCAAGTCGACGCACAGATTGATGTTGTGCCAATTCACACACGCAGATACAATAACATTTAACCAGCGTACTATCCAAAAAGTTCGAAAATATTGGGTTTTCCGTTCACGTCAAAATATTTAAAAGGAATTGTCAGTTAAACAAGTAAAGTGTATTGACTGTCAACGCAGCCACCTGCGGTATAATTAGTCGGCCATTGTTAGCAGAGGCGGTTAATTAAGATGCGCGAGACAGCGTCGGCGTGAAGCGGCGGAGGATGCGCGCGCGCACGTTTGCGCCGCACGCACACCCGGCAAGCCCCTGCCCGGAGCTGAAACGCTCTCAAGCTTTACGACGGTATACTCGCGATTTACATAAACCTGTTTACTTTTATGAACCTTGAATATGGAACTAATGTGTTTGTGCCACTGACGATTCATAATGTTACTATTAAATGTTTGTAGCGTTTTATAAACAGTCAGGTCGTACGTCGAGGGCTTGGGCGGCCTTCGGAGCGTCAACGAACAATGGCCGCACGCGTAGAATTTCAAAGAGATTTGTCTGCGGCAATCGGGCGAGCGCTCGAATGAAAACAAGTAGAAAACTCGACCTTGCCGGGGATGTCACCTTCTTATCCGGGGGCGCGATATCTGGCAAACAGTTGGACGTTGCACAAAGTAAACAGGCGCGACCTTGGGCGGCGCGGCGCGGTTTTCGCGAGATAACGCTTATTAGCGACTTTTTGTATTTTTTACACTTGGAATGGAAAAAAGCGGTCCTACCAGTAACGCAATACAAGAGATCACTGACCTGTGTAACCATGTCCCAGTAGAATCCGTCGAGCATGGACTTGCCATGTTGGTGCTGGCGGCAGAGCGCCGGCCAGAGCGAAGCGCGTACGGGGCTGTTGATGGGCCAGGAGTTCTCTCTGATAAGGAGCTTGAGCTCGCGCTTGCGGCTCTGCGTGAGGAGCGGCTGGACTTCCTCGTAGGTCTTGAGGGGCGCTTTCTTGCCTGCGAATAACGGTGAGGGTAAGCACTGCGTCCAGAGGGTGTCTGCCGGAGCGAGCGACTCGGCGCTGGGCGCTCGGAACGCGGCCGGTTCTATGTACATCGCGGTCGCGGCGGGCACATGCTGTCGGTGCGCGCGCGCCGGCGGCACTGCCGCCAGCCTCCGGAAAATGCGATAGCGGCAACACTGTCACACTTCGATTGTTTATTTAACCGTGTGACGCGGGCGCCGGTCTTTTGGACCAATCATTAATTATTTATTTTTAATTATTAATCTATTGTCTTTCCACAATATTGCTATTAATACTGTTCTAGAATATTGTAGAAAAAAATATATCATAAAATGCGCGAAATTATTATAATTTATTTTTACATGGATATAATATATATTTTTGAGTGAATCAAGTAAACAAAGCACGTAGATATCACACAATAACAGTATGCATGGTTGTGTATAAATAGAAATCGAATCAAAGCAAAACGCAACGCCTTGGATCTGCGCCAAGCGAACAAACGGATTTCGTACTGCATGCATACGTAACCAAACAGTGAGCTACGAGTAACGCGGACATGATCAATCTACACATACACATACCAACACACACACAGAAACCAGAACATTATCACAGAATAAATAATAGTACAAAGACATTATGGTACTTAAATTAAGGAGAGTATAATAAAAATAAGTAAGCAGTCAATATCGAGGACGTGTGAAATAATATGGAGTTTGTAGGGAAATGAAGCTAGATATAAAAACTAACATTTTAGTGCTCACCAGCCATGAATAGAGCGGGGTTTACGTTAGTAACAACAATATATAAAAATAGTAGAGTGCATACTTTGTTAGCATATCACCAGATTACTAATTTTGGTAGAAAGGCCTTTAAATTAAAAATAAGCTGCCAAAACATCTTTGCTTCCATGTGATGTGTACTTGGAGTAAAGTGAAGGTTTAAGTAGTATAGTAGAGTACCAGCAGAGGAGAGTGTACTATCGCACCGTTGTGGTCCACTTTACTCTACCCGCTAAATAACTTCTACTTACCATCCCAATTCCAAACGTGTTTATATTACTGCTAACTCTATTTGTAAGCCCGGATTATCATAATATAGCTTAAGTACAGTACTTAAGTACTTGTATTTAAATCGATACTGTCTTCATTTTCACTAAACAAGAACAGAAACTAACATCAAAACAAGACATAAGTTCAAAAACTAAAACCCGACAACGGTCGGGTAAAAAATAGCCTATGACACTCTTGCGATGAATATGAATCGATTGATACCTCGCTTGTTAAAATCGGACCAAGTTTTTAGTTTGAACACATAACCCTTGCTTTGCTTCGCTGTAATCGCGTAAAAAAGAGCCTCATATGACACTTTATACATGAAGACGAATCCAATTGTCAAATTCGGACTAACAGGGGCCACGCTGTGGTGAAACATCCACATATATACACATGGACTGTTAAACTCATACCTTGCTTCGCCATAGTCGGGTGATAAAAGGGATAAATAAGTCAGTTTTAACAAAACTGAACACAACAAAAAAAACACAAGACTCTTAGGGCAATGACACGACTATTAAAAATGTACCAACTATCGATTAACGAGTGGTTATCGGAAATGGCTTAATTCATAATTTACCTCGCAACTGGTCTGCGACTGCCGCCTACTACAATATTTACCCCGAGTTCCAACCGACCGGGCGACTGACCTGTTCCGAATGGTCCTACCATTAATTTCCCATTAGAAATAATATTAATGTACTTACATAGAGCATCATTAATAACTAGGATTTGTTGGAATCTTTACTTATAATAAAGCAGGAAGTACCAGAAAAACTGTACAATGAAGATAATTTAAAAAAATGCTTAAAATACGCTCCTGAACATATATTTTTTTTAAATTCCTGTCTTTATGTTCGCGCATCACGTAAATACTAAACCGATTGCGATGCGATTCTCACTGTTAGATAGCTTAGGGTTTGACTAAAAACTGGGGTACTTGATATCTTAATCCGACGATTAGATGCCGAGCAATCGATAAAAAACTATTTGACGGCTGAACGAATTTTAAAGAAATGTAGTATATTGTACTTTATAGGTACTTTTGGTCCGCGTATGGGCTACTTTTAAATGAAATAACCTCGCGGGCAAAGCCGCGGGCACAGCTAGTAGGAAATAAGGAACTACGAAGATCACGGTAATGGTTTAATTTCTCCATTAGTTAATTTCTCTTCAAGTGTTTAATTAAATGACTTAAGCAAATATGAGCCGGAGTACTGCAAGGGAGTGTCTCAGGTCCGTTCCTGTACTTATTGCACGATATCCCGGATTTAGAAAATAAACATGGCATCATGGCAGTATGGGCTGCTCAAGAGGAAGCCGTCGAGAAAGTTCAAACAGCCGTCAATACCATCTTCTACAAAGTAAATGGCGAATAAACTTAACCAAAATTTTCTAATAATAGTATAGTCTTATCTTTAAATGTACAATTTAATATGATTACAATATTTTCTAAGCCATCCAATCTTAATAGTCTTCAACAAAAAAACAATATTACCTGAGATTTTAGATAAACAGGCAGTAAAATTGAACATGTAGGAAATTTTATGATTCAAAGAAATTTGGCGAGTTTCATCCATTTAATACTAGTGGGACCAACCCAAAGAGTTAATTCAATAGAGAGGGTTTTATTTTAAGCCGTAGGCAGTAAAATAAACTCTGTGATATACTTCGGATGTGAAAGAAAACAAATTGTATTCGATGGCGATAAAACCAGAAAACGTACAACAGATGTTTTAGCTCAGAGTTAGCGGTCTACTGAAAAGTGGGTAAGCACTTAATCAGTATTATATTGGTTGTTTTGTTTTTACAGATTGTGTAAGAGCATTCTGATGGCACTGGAATTCATATTTCCTTTGTAATTATCTCCTTTGTTAATTATCAAATTCAGTTTTAACAATTGCAGAAAGAGCTGGTGTACATTTTATTTATTTAGTAACTAGCTTTCGCCCACGACTTCGTCAACGCCGACTACAGTTTATCGCGAAAAAAAGCATCTAATATTCTTCTAGGATATTAAAATCCAATGCAAAAGTATAGCACCAACGGTCTTCATGTCTTTTGACAGACTTGTTATTATTTCTTTTCCATGGCAGCCGTTCCTTTACAGCGAGTAATCGACATTTTCCAGTTTTCCTTGAAAACTTACCATTTTCCGGGATAAAAGTATCATATGTTGGTCTTTATACTATATAGTACCTATTTACAAAGTTTCATCAAAATCCGAGCAGCCATTATCGCGTCCAGCATAAGTTGGACTAGACGAATTTAGGAGTGAAGAATTTGATATCCAAAATTGGAATATAAAATATTAAACACCCTGCGACAAGGTGGAGCAAAATAAGCGAGATAAGACTTAATAGGTACCTAGGCTGAAATGCTACTGAGTAGAGGAACAGTTACGGTCTAAGTGGCAAGGACAAAAAAAAAGTGGTGGTGGTCTCAGAAAGGACTTATGTTGCTGATTATGATACAGCATAGCCACAAAGTTCATCAAAATATATGGCGTCATGGCACGTTGAAACTATCCTAAAACACTTTCTGACTGTTCTGACCCAAGTAGAAACTCAAACTCAGCTGAAAAAGGACAACGAAAATACGGAAAAATTACGAAGCATATTTATATATTTGTTTTTTTTTACTTCATTATTTTATTGCTTATGCAATAAAATAATGAAGTATAAGTCTCAAAGACCGGTCTCAGACGCCGCAGCGTCAAGTTAACAACAGTGATAAGGCGAGGTTATCTACTGCAGTCGAGACTCAAGCGCCGCGATTGACACACTATAATAAATTGTAAGAAACTACCATTTTATAAAACTGTACTCGAACGTAAGCTGTGGTGATTATTAAACTTTTTCACAAATTGAGCAACATTGCTGCAATACTTTTTTACCTGCGTGAACAGGTTTCATAAAAGTCAGTGTGTGGATTTTTGTGTAAAGTAATGTTGGGAACTTTTTTATCCAATCCCAGACATGATAAACTTACTTACTTCTTGTACCATTAGTATTATTGATCGTTGTAAACAAGACGCGCGATTGGTACTGTTGTTTCATTTATAAAACGTTCGCTTGACGCGCGAGGGTAGCTAGTTGATAGCGTGTTCGATTTTCCGAATAGAATAAGCTCAGGAATCAGGGATACATAAAAAAATATTAAAGATAAGTTACCAGCTACAGCTCCCGACTGAAGTCGGGTTTTAGTTTTTGAACTTATGTCTTATAATATGGAACCAAAGTCCATAAAGTCCGGTTTATCAGCCTGAACAAGTCTACTGCTGAAACAGGCATACCCCATAGAACGTCACTACGAGCGGGGCGTAGGAGCCATCCTACGCCCCAGATTCCGATCCGTGATTGCCGTTCGAGATCCTTTCTTTCTTAACGGTTATCGGTTGTACGGTTTTACGAACTATATGGGGCCTGCTGATTTCCACATTAATTTGCTGATTCTGAAGTTATGTCAGTAGCCGAAGGTTTAAAATAATATGGAGTCTACACCGCCACACAAACGAGTGAAGCATAGAACAAGTAGCAAATGTAGATAAAAAAACTAATAAGCGTTTCTTTTTTTCTTTCTAAATGCATTGTCATCGTGTTGTGAGCTACCCTGAAAGTTTCAGCCGGATAGCTCATCGGAAAGTGCTCGAAATTTGAGTTGCAAGATTCCACCCGGAACGAAAAAACACTTGACGTAATAAAAACGTGGTAAAATGGAGGCTGCGTTGTGCGTGAGTGTATATTTTTTTGTGGTTTATGCTCAATTTCATCACAAAAGACAGCACTGTTTTTAATTATTCCTGTGAACTTGACAGAATTAACACACGTGTAACACGGTCAAGAGCTTGCTGCGATGTGGCGGCCGATCGGCATAACATGGTGTAAGTGTGGGCGTGGGGCTTGTGCGTACCAGCGGATCGGCATATCTTGGGTGCTTCACGTTCGATTTGTGTCTTTTTATACGCTTTATATTAGCTTCACTTGTATGTTTGTATGTTTGTAACCGACTCCTTTGGACGCTATTTTGACCTACTTTAAACGGTAGATTTCATTCAAATTTTGCACACCTGTCAAAGACCGATGAAAATGCAATAATTCGTTTTTTTTTACAAAAAACGCTCTTATAAATAAACCAAACTAAAAAGTAGAAAATAAATAAAAGTTTAAAAAAACTAAAAAACACGCTTTATATAGAAAACCAAACTAAATAATAGAAAATAAATTTTAATAGTGTAAATAAGAAAAAAAAAATATATTTAAAAAAAAGCGTGGGGTGCTTTTTAAGATATTATCGAAATGATAATCCTTCTTCTCATATCTGTCAATGAAATATTTATAACTATTGACCCATGCACCCCACGTTTTTTTTAAATAAAACATTTTATTCTTATTTACACTATTAAAATTTATTTTCTATTTTTTAGTTTGGTTTTCTATATAAGGCGTGTTTTTTAGTTTTTTTAAAATATTATTTATTTTAAACCTTCCTTCTCGTTATTTCACGGGCATTCATCACAATCTCAAACATAGCTCTCCATAGCTCATTATGTGACTTAGACCTTATGAATCATGACAATAGACATATCATACATGCGTTATAGTGCCGTAGTCGCAATCAAAAAACACAAAATGCGCCATATATCTAATTAACTGTGAAAAACCCATCATGATGTGATAATGTGATGGGGTACATGATGTATGTAACCCATATTTAAAAAAAAAAATGATTTTTCTGGTAAAAGCTCGTTCGTCATATTCGTTGCGGTTTCCGTGATGTCAGGTAGAGTCAAATTCCCCTCACTAATACTGCTGTCGTACATTATTAATCAAGATAAAACTTTTTATCAAGAAAAACACATTAAATTAGTTGGGTACCTACTAATGTAAAGTAAATTATGGCGCTAAAATTCAGTCCATAGCGAATTGGCGCGCATACGGTCTAACACGCTCCGCCATAGATAATAAATGTCGAAAACTCTCGATGTGCGGAGCCAACGCGGTGTTTTAATGGGAAAAATATATATTAACACTGTTTAGTTCAAAAAACCGTGTTATAATTTATATATTTTTTCTTATTAGAGACGTGCCGTGCGGAATTTATAACATTATGCCACCATTTTTGTGTTCATAATGCGGATTTTACGATATGAGTGTAGATAAAATATATTAAAGGGTCTTTGACTCTATACTATTTTACAAATCGATAGGGGTCGGTGTACTATCTGCAACATAATTGATAAATTCCTAGTTTTATCTGTTATTTCAGTCTCGACTGCTACCACTCGCTCCACTTATATCGAACATTAGCCTCGATGTTATGAAATCCTATTGGGATTGTGGAAGTGTATGAACATTTCTCATTCATCTTAAACCTTCGTTAGGTATGTATGAATGTAAAATTCGGAAGCGTTATCGAGACCCTTTTTACCCTATTACGGCGAAGCAAGAGAAGGGTAATGAGTTCAACAGTTTAAGGGAGTATGTATATCTATGTGGGTATGTGGATGTTCGACTATAGTATCGCCCCTATTGGTTTGATTTTGACAAGCGAGGTCTCAATCGATTTGTCTTCATGTATAAAGTGTCATAGGCTTTTTGTACCCGACTACGGCTATGCAAAGGAAGGGTCATGTGTTCAAACTAAAAATTTGCACCGATTTTGACAAGCGAAGTATCAATCAATTCGTCTTCATCGCAAGAGTGTCGGAGGTATTTTTTTACCCGACCTTCGTCGGGTTATGGCTTGTTATTTGCGGTGTAATTGTTTCTTAGGTTGGGATAAGTTATAAAAGGTAACAATTTAAAGCCTCGTAATTGTAGGTATTCACTAGGCGACAAATTTTAATGTCCCGCGACACTTTTCAGTCTAGAGATCTCGGGCGATGAACAAGACAGCTGTAAGCCGCCATATTAGTTTTCTTGACACTTCATATATCATAAAGCACTCTCGTGATTATGAGGAACATTTGACATTTATCAAAATCCATCAAGCCGTTTAGGCTGTAGGAAACGCCAAAGAATCGTACAAACAAACAAACATACATACAACCCTTCGCAGTCGGGTAATAATAATAAATTTTCAAGTGAATAATACACATTTTGTGTAAATTTAATGTATGTTTGTATATTTCACTATATATCGTCATCTCAAAAGCTTTAGTTTCATGTTAAAGTAAACTACTCGGGCGTCGATAGTATTAAATCTACCCATTGTTTACAAGTTCGCAACACCATTTGGCAGGTGTCGCTCTTTTGCTGATCTATAAATTTCTGTTTTAATTGCGCGTGCGCGGCGAGTGCCCGACCGTCTTAATTTCTTCAGTGTAAATCACACTATATATTTGTGAGTGTGTTTGTTTGTGTTGTTGATACTCTTGCGCGCGTAGGATTGATGTGAGTGGCATAGACTCATCCTCATCATCATCCAAGCAGGTGATACCACAGGGCGCAGCTACTACATAGTATACGGTAATACTATAGTAAATTCTTGTCTAGCTCACTCGGGTTGTTCATCATAAGTTATCATCATAGGTAGCCTATAATTTGTACTGTGGTAGTACTATTAGGCGAAGGACTCGTGGTCACACCGTTTTGTCATACTGGTGTGACCACGAGGAATTATTTTTACTCGTGGTCACACTGCTTGGTATGAAAACGAGTTACAAAATATAAGACTCGTAGTCACACCAGTGTGGGAAATTATTCTGTGATTATGATCATTACATTGAATAGGATCACTTCATTACATTCAACAAAAGTATTGTGTAAAAGTTCATTTCTTCGTTCTATGCCTCTCTTATAATGAAACAGTTTATATTGAAACCGACATACAAGTACATTTTAATTATAAATTATTATTAATTAGCTAATCTTAAACTGCACTTTGTATGAAATAAAGATTTTCCTGTTTACATTCCATGTATTCTCTGCAATGGCAATAAATAACATAATAAAGCAGTAAGTACCAAAAAGTCTTTACAATGAAGACTACTAAAAAATATTTGTCTGGTACTTGAAAGTAAGCTACTGAACGATAAAATTTCATTTTTTTAAATCGCGTCTTTCTGTTCTCGCTTCACGTGAAAAGTACAAGACCGATCGCGATGCGGTTTTCACAGTTTGATAGCTTAGGGTTAGACTTATAAACTGATGTACTTGTTATTTTAATCCTATGATTAGAAGCAGAGCACTCGACAAAAAACTATCCGATGGCTGAATGTAAATGGGTATTTTGTACTTTGTAGGTACTTTTGGTCTTTGAACAACACAGGTTATTTTCATCCCAGAGAAATGACCAAGCGGACAAAGCCGCGGGCACTGCTAGTACCTAATAAATTAGGTATTTTATTGGAGTAGATACCCAGAGAAACCTAGGAAATTCTAATCAGAGACAGACTTGTCAGACTCGTCTTGTCCCTAAGGTGTATAAAAATATGAAACATGTATAGCAAAGTAATAAACAATCAGAACAGAAGAATGAGGAGCATGATCGTGTGCTCTCATCCCAGAATCTTCTACTTCTTCTTTTAAGATTCGATCTTTCTACTGTTAGGTATAAAAGCCTCCTCTTCTTGACACCATCCCTTTCGATCTTGTGCCGTCCTGAGAAACTGGTTTCCAGCAACTCTGGCTATGTCATTACTCTGCCGGGCTGGTGCGTGCATTTAATAGCCAAAAGTAAACAATCAAATACTTGGCTGGTAACAATACTTTAGTATTATTAAATACTAACTTTCCCGCCCGCGACTTCGTCCGCGCGGACTAGTTTATAGCGAAAAAAGCATCCTACGAGTATGTTCTTCTAGGATATAAAAAAACAATGCAAAAGTAGGTATAGCACCAATGCTCTTGATGTTTTTTGATATACTTGTTATTTCGTTTCCATGGCAACTGTTTCTGTTTCTTACAGCGAGCAATCAAAAAATTTCCAGTTTTTCAGAAAATTTCGATTTTCCGGGATAAAAAGTATCCTATGTTTTATTCCAGGGTATAAGCTATTTCTATTCCAAATTTCATCAAAATCCCAAAAATATCAAAAGCTCCCCAAACAAACAGACAACGTTTCACTTTTATATATTGGTATGGATTCTGTGCCAGTACCTACTAAGAAACTAGGTAGGAATCAGTTTTGAAATTCGTCCAAAAATGTGTAGTACTGAATCACATACAATACTTGGAATATTTCATGCGAAAATATTTCGGAAGTTTGATTAATAATACAAGGAAATCTCTTTGATAAGGTTTAACATCCTATTTATTACTGGGACAAACTGTGTACGCCACACAGCAACTGTCACAGTGTCACACACACAACACACACGTGTACTTGATTTATGATAATAATTATCAGACTTATGATATTAGGCCGAAAAGTAAGTTTTGATCAGAAAATCAGTTGCTGATTCACAGTTGACCAATGCGAGCGCGCGGTACAAAACTTTGCTCGTTGTATTGTTTTTTTATGTTTACACATCTGCCAGGCGTCCCACGTCAGTTTGTTTATCGATTGCTCGACTTTTACTCATCGGATTGAGATACCAAGTACAGCGGTTTTTAAGTGAAACCCTAAGCTACCCATAATTGAAAACCGCATCGCAATCGATTCAGAGGTTTTACGTGACACGCAAACACCATTTAAAAAAACGCTATACTCTTGTTCAGTAGCTGATTGTAAGTCCCCTAGACCATTTTGTTTATTATCTTCATTGTACAGACTTTTTGTTATCAACTGCTTTATTACAAGTATAAATTACTCTTGTTCACCTCTCGAATAAGAATTCTTCTGTTAATGTTAATCAATGAACAACACATTGGGCATCATCATCAACGTTAGCTTGTCTCCATTCATTTCTGGGGTTCTCGAATTGTCCTGGAAGTGTAACTCTCTAACTTGTAGCAGGCTTGCCTAGTATATACCTATTCACTCTTGACTTGAACACACCGGGGTTATAATTTACCGGAAACACTGACGAGGGCAGGGTATTCCACTCTTTTGCAGTTCTTATAATAAATTAAGAAGCGTAACGCTTCGTTCTTGTGCGAGGTATTTCAACCATGAAAGGGTGGCGCTATGCTGATCGTCTAGTCGTACGGTGATGGAAAGGTGATGGGGGAATCAGGTTGTGCAGTTCTTGTGCACACTCTCCATAGTGCAATCTGTAGAATACCGCCAGGCTTGCTACCTCACGTCGATGCGCCAGACTTTGAATCTTACTCTTTACCATAGTGTCATCCCCAATGAGCCTGATAGCACGCTGACGCTATGTCTTGGCTTGACGCTGTGAAGAACAATGAGTAAATCTCCTTTCCCTAATAACTTCACTCACCGGTTCTAGTGAAAACAAAGTGATTCATCGTTTCTAGAACATCGCTCCATTAGTTAGGTCCTTATCACGAACTACGGATACGTCTGATTGTTTCAACAAGTCTATTTTACTGGTTTGCTCAGAAATATATGACTGATATAAATATTCTCACGAGATTATAGAAAAACAATTCTTTAGTGTATGTTTAATTTAATGTAAAATTACTATTGGAAACAAATGCAATCATAATATACTCGACTAGCTGATGCCCGCGGCTTCGCACGCGTGGCCATTTCTCTAGGTTAAAAGTACTCTATGTGCTATTCCATGACCTAAAATACCAATATACCAACATATGATCAACATTCCTTCAGCCATCAAACATATTTTTATCGATTGCTCGGCTTCTGCTCATCGGATTGAGATACCAAGTATCCCAGTTTGTAAGTCAAACTCTAAACTATCCAATTGTGAAAACTGCATCGCAATCGGTCCAGTAGTTTTTACGTGATGCGCGAACAAACATTCAAATAAAAAACTAACAAACAGAAACACTAAATTTTTAAAAATATTATTTTTTTGTTCAGTAGCTTATTTTAGAGGAACAAAAGTTCGGGACCTCTGAACTATAGCTAGCGGCACGTAAGTCCGTTTTCAGTTTTCGGGATAAAAAGTATTCAACATTTTAACACATTATTTAAACTTTGACTGTGCCAAGATCTCCGCCACGTTTCGTTCACCGCTAGACTTACGTGCCGCTAGCTATACTAATAAGAGACTTAAATGGAGCTAGGCAGGACACACGGCCAGGCGAAGAGACGATAGGTGAAGTAGAGAAGTAGTGAGGTAGCCGAGATAGGGGAAGCGGTGGACCGGCAGCGAGGTGGGCCGAAGATATTGTAAAGATCGCGGGTAGAACCTGGATCCGATTGGCACAGGACCGAGGCGAATGCCATGGTAAATGGCCTCTCTTTAACCATGGCACTCGCCTGTACCCAGCAGCAGGAAAATAAAGGCTGCGGACGACGATAATGATGTATAAAGGCATTCGACGTCGCCGATCACGACGTCATCGCTGAAAAACTGCGATATTACGGTATTGTAGGGTCGTCATACGCATTATTAAAAGATTTACTACAAGATAGATCGCAAGTTGTTGTAGGTGACGAAGGGAAAGAAAAATCGGATCCATTAGGATCAACGATGGGCGTAGCACAAGGATCATCAGTCTCAAACTTACTTTTCTCCCTGCTATTGAATGACCTGCCGGACGCAGTAACGACAGCTGAAATTCTTATGTATGCTGATGACGTAGCCGCTATCGTTACTGCTTCCTCTGTAGATTGTGTTGAGCAGAAGCTGAATGCGACGGCATCTCAGCAGTCACGGTGGTTCGATACAAATGGACTGGCGTTAAACCTCAAAAAGACACAAGTTCAATCTCTCTGGTCGCAGCCCTTGACGGTGTTTTAAATGGATCAGCGATAGGCGAAACGAATACAACAACATTCTTAGGATTCGAGATCGATTCCTGCCTTAAATGGGACCTGCCTCATGAGTGCGTCAAGGTGCGTGTTTTGCACTTGGTCGAGTCGCGCGGACTGTGTCTGTTGAAGTGGCCCGTACGTGCTATTTCGCTACAGTGCATTCTCTGCTACAGTATGGCGCGGAACTTTGGGGACGCTGTGCGGAGTGGGAGAGGGTATTTCATCTCCAGAAACTCGCCATCAGAGCAATCGTGCGTGTGCCTTGGGATACTTCCGCAAGACCTTATTTCAAGAGTCTGGGAGTTCTTACGTTGCCCGCAATAGTAATATTGCAAGCGGCAGTTTACGTAAGAATAAACCTAGCATCTTTCGCGACTCACAACAGTGTACACACGTACAGCACACTCATCGCACGGAAGCTTGTCGGTATACCCCGAAAGATTAAGAAGTCGTCCAAGCTCACGCACGTCATGGGCCCTACTATTTACAACTAGCTGTACCCGCGGCTTTGCCCGCGTGGTCATTTCATTTAAAAGTTACTCATACGTGTTATTCCAGGACCAAAAGTCAACATACAATAATATACTAAAATAATATACAATAATAAATAAGGATAATATACAATAATATACTACATTTGTTCAGCCGTCGAATAGTTTTTAATCGATTACTCGGCATCTAATCATCAGATTAAGATACTAAGTAGACCAGTTTTTAACTCAAACCCTAAGCTATCCAATAGTGAATTACATTGCAATCGATCAAGTAGTTTTTACTTGATGCGCGAACAAACTTACATACAGACCTTCAGTAGTGACCCGACATGGCCGTGATAGGTTAGAAGACGAAGGCGGGAGCTCGCTAAGCTTCGCTCTCGCCTTCGTATTCTAACTATTCACGGCCAAGTCGGGTTGCCACTGAAGGCTGTTGGCAGAAATCTATCTGTGTTGCAATAGCAAATAAATAATTAATAGATTGGTCTAGTGGCTAGTGACCCTGGGAACGAAATCAAACGGTCGCGGGTTCGAATCCTGCAATGTGCAATCATTTGTGTGATGAGCAAAAATATTTGTTTCCGAGTCATGAATGTGATATTCGTATTTATGTACGTTATCTAGTGCCCATATTACAGGGTATCCTAGTTTGGGGCTAGGTAATTGGTATGGAATTGTCCCCAATATATTTATTATTATTTATTAATGTTTGTACAGCCACCAAGACACTTTGTGGAATAGAATAGAATAGCGTTATGTGGAGCGTTATTCGAAACTACCTATACCCGATCGCAGCTCGGCCAGTCACGTCATAAATGTTCGAATGGTGCTGTCGATCGCAGCTCGGCCAGTGACGTCATAAATGTTCGAAACCTTTACGGTGTACTTTCGAAGAATACATTTTCGCTTTCTGGATTTTAAAACATACTCGATGCCAACCACGAACCTCTACAGATTCATGATGCCAACACGGTCTCTGACATCAAGAGCGTTGTGTACGTAATGTATATTTTCGAAATATTATGCAACGACGTTAGCTTTCCTTTAGTTAGTGCATCAGACAGTTCTGTTAGTACAACATGTAAAACATTAAGGATTCTGGCACAGAGTACTATGTATATACGTAAATAGAGGCCTATCTTCGCGCCCAATAGGGGTAAAGCTCAGTGGCACCTCTGTATTTAGCTAATGGAACTATTGCTTCATGAAAGTTTTTGTTGAGTGCAAAAGTTTTTGAGGCTACTCGGATACGAACCTGGGAATTACGGCACATCAGTTGGGTACTGACACCACTGTACCACAAAGGATCTTAAACACTGGCCGAAAATGTAGTGTTCGCTTCTGTCTTTTCACTTTGTTTGTAAACAATAAAAAGTGCGAAAAAGTCTTTAAGGCTACTCGGATTTGAACCTGGGTTTGACGGCACGTAAGTCGGGTTCTGACACCATTGCGCCACGAAGTATCTTAGACATAGGTCGAAAATTGGGTGTCCGTTTCTGTCTTTACACTTTGTTTGTAAACTATAATAATTAAAAAACTACCATCTGCAATATTACGTAACAAAACTTGACGGTTTACTTAAGGAAATTACATAAGCCTTAAAAAATCAAAGAAAATGTAAAAAAACGCACAAAATATGTAAATGCTTATAAATATTGAGGCAAAACATTCATAGCGGCGCGTGGATTCGATCCATGTGCCTCTGGGTTGCAGGCCAGACACCGCTTCCACTGTGCCACTCTGACTTATGGCATAGGTGCCGAATTTACGGTACCGTTTTATAAACGGATGTGCAATTATTATTCCTTTCAAATTAACATAACTTTAGACTCATATCCCGCAGGAATCCCGTATTTTTTCGTGATTAAAAGTATCATTCATTTTAACACATACTATAAACTTTGGCTGTGCCAAGTTACTTCAAAATCCGTCCGGTAGTTTCAGCGTGATATGTGTTTTTTTTTAAATAACTTTCAACCCCTATCCTGCGGAAACCATTGTTTTTTTCGGGATAAAAAGTATTCTAAATGTTAATCCATAACATAAGCTACGATTGTGCCAAGTTGCATCAAAATCCGTCGGGTAGTTTCAGCGTGATGAGTGTTCAAAGAGACAGACAGACAGACAAAAAATAAAAAAAAACCTTTTTTGCACTCCATATCGATTTTGAAGTTCATCTCAATTTTTTTATTTTTTTTAATATTTAATGTACAGATTTAGCCCAGTTACAGTTTTATTATAGTATAGATAGATAGATAAGTTACCGGACCACGTAACTGCAGCCCATAGTCTGAGCAGTTTCAAATTCCATCTACAACGCTGGCTTAGTGAGCATTCGTTTTACAGTTATGACGAATTCGTTAGGTTTAAGAATTGTCATTTAAGTCATAATATGTACTTATGTACTTAAATTCGAAATTTATTTATTTTTTCTATGTTTAATTCACATTGAAGTTTTGGATATTATTAATAATTGAAATGATTGTAATGACTACAAGCTAGGTATCAATTGATTCGTCTTTAGGTAATTAGTGTCATAGGTATTTTTTACCCGACTACGGCAACGCAAAAGAAGGGTTATGTGTTCAAACTCAAAAGCTGGTGCGATTTTGACAAGCGAGGTATCAATCGATTCGTCTTCATCGCAATAGTGTCATAGGCTATTTTTTACACAACCGTAGTCGGGTTTTAATTTTTGAACTTATGTCTACATAAATGGTCATGTATGTTATGTGTTCAAACTAAAAACTTGGTCCAATTTTGACAAACGAGGTACTTATCAATCGATTCGACTTGATCGAAAGTGTCATAGGCTATTTTTTATCTATTGTTTTAGTTTTTGAACTTATGACGTGTTTGTACACCACCCATGCTCTGCACACCCGCAATGAAAATTGTGACTGAGTATCATTCTTTCCTTCAAAATATCAATGTGAACCATTCTTTAAATGTTCATAGGAAATTGTCATGGTCAAGCTATTCAAAAGCGTTTTAGATCACGCATGGTTTTGCATTATGGGTTTCCCGAAGTCCTACATGTCATTATGTAAATAAATATGGCATCCATCAATCGTTTTGTTTAGCACGATGATGAAGTGATGTTTTCTTGTTATACATTTTAATTACGGATTACTTCACAGCACACGGCAACTAGTGCAGTTCATTTTTGAGCTCTGTTTAATTACAGTTTTGAAATACATATGATTATACTCTGTACTTCCGGAAATGATAATTTCAACCAGTCGAATACGCATATAAATAAGTTGTTGGTTTTATTGTAAACTAGCTTTCCCGCCCGCGACTTCGTCCTCGCGGACTACTGTTTATCGCGAAAAAAAGGATCCTATGTTATTTTAGGATATTAAAAACCAATGCAAAAGTAGGTATAGCACCAATGCTCTTGAAGTTTTTGACAGACTTGTTATTTCGTTTCCATGGAAACCGTTCCTTACAACGAGTAATCAACATTTTCCAGTTTTCCCGTGGAAACTTACAATTTTCCGGGATAAGAAGTGTCCTATGTTTTATTCTAGGGTACAAGCTTTGTCCATTCCAAATTTCAACAAAATCCGTCCAGCCATTATCGCGTGAAAGCTCCCCAAACAAACAACAGACAACGTTTCACTTTTATATATTGGTATGGATAAACTACGAGTAATGATGCAGATAATGTAGACCAGGGTCGATAGTCGAGTAGGGGTGAGTTTATAAGGGTAAAAAAGGTTTATCTCGATTTCCGGCAAAACTACGAAAAGTCCTATGTCAAGAAGTCCTATGGAAAAAAGTCAAATGGCAAAGTTGTAGGTAATAATATACAACTTTTGTATATACACTTTTTTCACATAACCTCAAAATTTATGTGAAAAATTCAAAAAACCAAGTTTTTGGTTTGTTATTTTTTACAAAAAAAAAAATTTGATTGGAAATATTTATTTTTTCACCTTATTTTGACTTAATATCGAAAAAGCACCCGTCAAAGTTGGTGTGCTTTCTGTTTGTTGAAATCTCTACTTTCAGATAGTGTAAAAAAAAAACTGTAGTAAAAAAAAAACTCGAATTAGTTTTTTTTTAATCTTTATGTACAATTTTGGCTATTTATTAAAATTTACAATTTAATTACTCGAAAAACGTAAGATTACATGTTACATTGATAAACAAAAAAATTGCAAATCGAAGTATACTACTATAATTAACAAACAAATAAGTTAATAAAGTTAATATTTAATAAGACATGTACAATATTTTGAGAAAGTTGTAGAATCTTCTTTAAATTATATGCGTAGATGCCTATTTATTACTATTTTAAGATAACTTATATACCTACGAAAATTTTTAGCCCATCAAAAGGTATTTCATAGAGAAGTGGGGAAAGGGGCTAGGAGGGTTTTTAAATACCTTTTATTTCGTAGCAGCTGTAAAAACCGTTAGCCAGTATTCGAGATACAGAGCAGTGTACAACATCCACAACCAATATGTAAAAGAGAAACGTTGTCACTATAGGTATTGGTACATTATCTGCATCATTCTTAACCCTTTCTAAGGCATAGATAATATTTTCGCATCCAACTTTTTCCGTGGATCCTGAAAAAATATATCTGGAGTATCTCCTATATATCAAATATATAGGAGTATTTTTTTTTCCTATGTACTAGTATGCAACATACACAGTAATGTCAAACACATTAGAAAAAAAAACCTTTACGTTTGAAGGTGTCATGGTGTCACCAACTGTTTTGTGAATTAGCGTATTTTTATACGCTTTATATTAGCTTCACTTGTATGTTTGTATGTTTGTAACCGACTCCTTTGGACGCTATTTTGACCCACTTTAAACGGTCAGAATTCATTCAAATTTTGCACACCTGTCAAAGACCCATGACAATGCAATAAATCGAAAAAAAAGAAAAGAAAAAGTAGAAAATAAATAATAGTTTAAAAAAACTAAAAAACATTTATTATACACGTTTTTTTTCTTATTTACACTATTAACATTTATTTTCCATTTTTTTAGTGTGGTTTTCTACATAAAGCGTGTTTTTAAATTTTTTTAAACTATTATTTATTCTAAGCGTGAGTTTACATCTCCGAACATCTTTAGATTTTCGCATTGGATAAAGTAAGATATTAATTTGTGGAAATAGTTCTTCTTGGCATTTTATGCTGTATTTTTCAAAACGCAATTGTATTTCTTACAATACGAACGGATTTCTTGGTGGGAATATAGCCCCCATTGCCCGGCACGGTTGCTCGGTTTTTGCAGATAAATGTAGATATATTATTAATTATTCTTATATTTCTCGTCAAAATTCCACGGAAACGTCTGATGGAAAACGCCATTGAAGAAGCTTTAGAGCAGCAAACGGTGGTGGCTGCGATTTTTTTTTATTTCTTTTGAGATGCATGTCTTACCAATGCTTTTATTTTATATCCGTGTTCAAGAGTGCAAACCCTCACCAATCTGGAGTTCCGTGTGGTTGTTGCCAGAGGACTAATTGGAGGGTACAGCAGCAGAAAACGGACATCTGCATTCGGACCTTCTTATGTGTCTAAGAAAACCCGAGTATTAGAATCTGAAAATTATCAGAAAATTCTCAATACTGTCCCAGTTGAAGTACGTTACCAAGACGTGGGTGCACATATGCCAGTAGCTGCACTGGAGTCTAACAGACGTTGCAAACCATGCAGCACAAAAAGCAATGACACTCGCAAGCAAAATAAAGTGCGAAAAATTCAGTTTTTCGGCAGTTTCACAAGCCCTAAAGGCAGAGGGAATATTTTTCCCACCAACTTTTCTAGGATTTCCCACAAAAAAATCCGACTTTTTTGTATATGCCTTTTTTCACCTAATAAAGTTGATAAATCCACTAGCAAAAGTTATTTTATACTGCAGGACCCTTATGCCCGTTAAAGGGTTAAGTTTCTTTACAATAAAACCGTATGAATTAAAAAAAGAAACCTTATTTAATTTTCAAGTTTTTTATTTAGTTACTAGCGTATGCCCGCAGCTTCAGACGCGTGGTCATTTCTCTAGGTTAAAAGTACTCTATCTATGTGCTATTCCAGGACCTAAAATACCAATATACCAACATTTGATCAAAATTCCTTCAGCCGTCTAATGTATTTTTATCGATTGCTCGGCTTCTACTCATCGGATCGAGATACCAAGTACCCCAGTTTGTAAGTCAAACCCTAAACTATCCAAGAGTGAAAACTGCATCGCAATCAGTTCAGTCGTTTTTACGTGATGCGCGAACAAACATACAGACAAAAACTAACAAACAGACAGACACGAGTTAAAAAGAAAGTTATATTCTTGTTCAGTAGCTTATTTTAAGTACCCTAGACCATTTTTTTTAAATAATCTTGCAGACTATTTCGTTCCTATTGCTTTATTATAAGTACAGATAGACTTCTAAAGTGTAGTGTGTTCTCCTTGTCGAGCCCTTTCATCTGATACCCTACTGAGGGGGATTGAAAAAAAGTATTCCGACATTTTGTGGTGGCGGCTATCTTAGATTTACAATGATTACATAAAAGTGAAACGTTGTCTGTTTGTTTGTTTGGGGAGCTTTCAAGCGGCAACGGCTGGACTGTTTTTGATGAAATTTTGAATGGAAATAGCTTATACCCTGGAATAAAACATGGGATACTTTTTATCCCGGAAAATGATAAGTTTCCACGGGAAAACTGGAAAATGTTGATTAATCGCTGCAAGGAACGGTTGCCATGGAAACGAAATAGTAACAAAAAACATCAAGAGCGTTGGTGTTATACTTTTGCACTGGTTTTTAATGTACCAGAAGAACACAGGATGCTTTTTCGCGATAAAATGTAGTCCAAGCAGACGAAGTTGCGGGCGAAAGCTAGTACTGAATATACATAATTGTATTGTCATCAGAACTAAAGGTATGTCTGTACTAAATTTCAGAGCAATCGGTCAACAGGAAGGGGGTAAAATTACCAATTACTAAATTTGACCCAAAAACAAACAGGGTAAGCTAAATAAAACCGTTTATAAATACTGTACTACACTAGTTAGTGCTTAATCTAATGCCACAATGTTGAATCCTGTACTTTACCCCCCTTACTTATAAAAACTTATGCAATGGTTATGCAATGATTCAGAATTCCACGCAGTACAATATTGTACTGCGCGGTTTTACTAATCATTACTTAATCATTGCATAACTTTTTATAAGTAAGGGGGTACGTGTTTTACTATGAATTAAATACCTAACGATCACATATCATTAGCACATAGGTACCTACAAAACCCTGACCTTCCACAACTAGAATTATATTTGGGACACTAGCTGTGCCCGCGGCTTTGCCCGCGTGGTCATTTCTCGAGGTTAACGGTTACCTATGTGTTATTCCACGACCAAAGTATCTATAAAGCACAAATATCAAATTTCATTCAGCCGTCAAATAGTTTTTTTTATCGATTGCTCGGCTTCTACCCATCGGATTGAGATACTATGTACACCAGTTTTTAAGTCAAAACCTAAGCTATCCTATAAGACCGCATCACAATCGGTCCAGTAGTTTTAAGTGATGCGCAAATAGACAGAAGCAATTAAAAAAAAACTTACTATTCTTGTTCAGTAGCTTATTTTAAGTTCTTAGACCATTTTTTTTATAATTATCTTCTTTGTACAGATTTTTTAACTTAAGTATAGATGGATGGCTAATAAACTTCTCGTCCCCGAAGTTTATTAGATTCAAGTTATATGAGGCCTGAAAATTATTTCTTTATTTATTATCCAATGTGTGTCGATTCTCTGTGCCATGAATTAACTTCCTCGACTTTCTCATATCTCACGCTTTTTTTTAATTGTTTGCAGCCTAGAGAGCCTACTGGTGTTATAAAATAGACCTAGACTGGCTGACTAATTTTCTGTTCGAGGTTTGTAGCTAGCAAGGCGGACACTAAAATTGCCATACCCAAAGAGACTTGACTTGATCGAAACGTCGAAGTAAATAACAATTAAGTTTTCAGCGCGATTAAGTACCGTTTAAATATTTAAGTGCCTAGGTATGTACTCTAATATTTGAATCAACTAGAAGTCTCGGAGTCTGTCAAGATTGAATCTCGTACATTACTCAGGAAAGACCGTGCAGTTAAATTAACCTCTTTCTGGTAGAATTACTCGAATATTTCTAACTGCTGAGGTCTGAAGCCTTTCCCCGCGTGGCGCGGTGCGTCCATGCGCACGCGCACATACATTAGCCAAGCGGACATCGGACCATGCATAAAGCAGGAGCTAGTCGCGCAAAAAGTTGCCTCATTTCTATGATTACAGCCGTCGCGTGTTTCTCTTTAATTTTGGTCTATTATGCTAATAATACAATGGAAGAAAGCTAAATAGTAGTCGACAGCGAAAATCTAGAATTTAATCAAGATAGTTTAAATAAACACAGTCTACATCGCCAAATCGAAAGTGAAGCACCTAAGATATGCAGATACGCTCGTACGCACAAGCCTTACGCTCACCTTCACCATGTTACCACGTAATGCCGAACACCCTCCACATCGCAGCAAGATCTCGACATTATTAGTCGTGTTAATTCTGTCACGTTCTCACGGAAAATCATAACAGTGCAGTCTTTAGTGATTACATTGTGTATCAACCACAAATTATACACTCACGCATACATACGCAGCCGCCATTTGCTATGCATCACTCGTTTGTTTGGCGGTGTGGACTCTATATTTTTTTAAACCTTTTGAATTTAAAGTACCATTTAAACTGCAAGCTATGTGTTCGCCTTATTAAAACTGAGCTATATTGTTTAAAAATAAAGCTCACTTTGGCCTCTTATTAAATACTGTCTGTGCGGCTTTGCCTGCGTGGTCATTTATCTGAACCTATGTGTTATTCCCGGACATCAAAACTCGTTCAGCCATTAAATTGCTTTTTATCGATTGCTCGGTTTTTACCCACCGGATTGAGATACAAAGTACACCAGATTTTAAGTGAAAACCTAAGCTATCCATCAGTTAAAATCGCATTTCAATCGGTCCAGTAGATTTTACGTGATGCGCAAATATACAGTACAGAAAGACAGGCTGACAGACAGACACCATTTTCAAATTGTTATATTTTTCTTCAATAACTTATTTTAAGTTACCTAGAATAAACTATTTTATTTTAGTCTAGCTGATGCCCGCAGCTTCGCACGCGTGGTCATTTATCTAGGTTAAAAGTACTTATTCTATGTGCTATCCCAGGACATTTATACCAATATACCAACAATCCTGCAAGATGCAATCATTTGTGTGATGAGCAGAAATGTTTGTTTCCGAGTCATGGATGTTATAATATTCGTATATATGTATGTTTATCCGTTATCTAGTACCCATAGTACAGGGTCTCCTAGTTTGGGGCTAGGTAATTGGTGTGGAATTGTCCCGAATATATTATTATTATTATTAATTGACCAAAATTCCTTCAGCCATCAACAATATTTGTATCGATTGCTAGGCTTGCACTCATCGGATTGAGATACCAAGTACGCCAGTTTTTAAGTCAAACCCTAAGCTATCCAACAGTGAAAACCGCATCGCAATCGGTCTAGTAGATTTTACGCGATGCGCGAACAAACATACAGAGACACAATTTAAAAAAATGATCTATTCTTGTTCAGTAGCTTATTATAAGTACCCTAGACCATTTTTTTTAAATTATCTTTTTGTACAGACTTTTTCGTTCTTATTGCTTGATTATAAATATATATTATCTTCCTCGTACAGACGTTTTGTTTATTTTCTACTGCTTTAATATAAGTTTAGATTTTTTAGATTTTTTTATGTGGTTCAAAACCACTTAAAGAAATCTAACAGGAAGTATCTAATTGAGATAGGTATAACATTCTACAGTCTCAAAGCTACCGAGATTGCCTCATGATAAGCCCTAACCGAGATGAACCGTGTTTGCAGTGCGCAGGGTACTTACATTGATAACAAAACATTGTCGTTGACCTACATAATGCGAGAATACTAATAGGGCTGAATATGAATAGTTCACGATCCAGTTATTTCCAAACGAGTTCAGTCAATCTTACGTAATTAGCTAGTATAAGTTACTAGATTGTGCCGTCAAAGTGATGAAATGAAAAGGCAAAATTAGACGGGTACCCAATCTAATCTCTTACTTAACTCTTTACCTAGCATAGTAAGCAAAATCAGTATCATTACCGATTCATTTTGAATAAGCTGTACGCGGGCTTTGGCCGCGAGGTAGACAGCTAGTTCAAAATGAATCGGTAAATTACTATATTGTGCCGACCCAGAGAAAATAGAAAACCAGAGAAATTATTCTCGGGGTTAAACATAGAAAAATGCATATTACACTTTACTATACAGGCCCTTGACGAACGTCGCAATGAGAGCATTTAATTATCGCCATTTTGGCGCTGATAGCAGGAGTGATCGTCCACGGAACTAAGGCTTTTGTACAAGACATTCACAATATCCCTAGCATCTTTCCGTAGGGAGTTTCGTTCGCACCCAATTCTCTAGGCGTATATTCGCTCGGTACCTGTCGTGAAGGCTGCGGAAGATAAGAGGAGAGATACCACCCCAGCAGAAGGCGGAATAAGGCTGTTATTATGAAGATGAATTAGATTGTATCGCATCCATGCCGCCAGTCTTGCCTTTTGCACTCTGTTTATGAAGCACAATCGACAATATGTCTCCGTATTTCGAAAACAATGCTCTGAACATTACACCGGTTCAAGGAAACCCAAGGCACTAAGCGAATGCTGGCGTGTCAATAGAACCGGGCGGAACTAGAACGTGCTAGAACATTCGCATCGTGTTGCTATCACAACATCTCCTTGCGGTTCCACTCCTATCGGAGTTTGGGCAGCATCACGGCAATTCTGACTTTAAATACCGGCACTCTGATTTTAGAAAGAAGCACTCTGAAGAGAGGTGGAATGGTGCTGCAGAAGAACCATTTTCGCAGGTTCTTTTTTATTAGGAATGTCCCGTGCTCCTCCCATCTCTTTGCCGGGATCTTTCGCGGATGATCAGCAAGAAGAAATTTAGGTAGACTTGATATTTCACTGAAATGCGGCACCTACCGCTACGGGTCTTATGAACATTTTTTTTAGGAAGTGATAATTATAGTTTTTTTAAATAAAAGAGCTCGTTTGTCATTTGTTAACACATTTTTAAGGTAAACTGCTTAAACCAACTTCAATGAAATTTTGGTAAGTGTATGGTTTTTTAGGTTTCTCGAGAATTAGTAGTTCCTGAGGAACATTTTCAGGGGAAATGTAACCGCTGCCGTCCGCTAGTATAAAACAATATTATAAGTATCCTAATTGGTATATCATTATCCAAACCAATATTATATATTGCCAATATATAAAAGTGAAAAGTTGAATGTGTTTGTTTGGGGAGTTTTCACGCCAAAACGGCTCATCCGATTTTGATGAAACTTTGTAAACAGGTACTGTTACAATATAGAGATCAACATAGAATACTTTTTATCCCGGAAAGTTGTAAGTTGCTAAGAGAAAACTGGTAAATTTCGATTACTAAGGAACGGAATGGAATGACATGTTGCTGAGGAAACGAAATAATAGCAAATTTGTAAAAAAGCATCAAGAGCGTTGGTGATAAACTTTTGCATTGGTTTTTAATATCCTAGATGAATATGGGATGCTTTTTTTCGCGATAAACTGTAGTCCGCGCGGACGAAGTCGCGGGTGAAAGCTAGTAAGTACTTAATGAAGCATTGAAGGTTTAAACAATAAGGAGGAAGAATTTATAATTTAATATGCCCTTGCTTTTAGGTAAACCTGGTATATAATTGTATTAAAACTCAAAAGCAAAATAATTCTCAAAGAGCCACGAATTTTGCGAAAACGACATGACGCCGAGGTTCAAGTAATTGTTTTTAATTGTTATATAGTGACACATACCTAGTTATATTACGAAACCCAATTAAAAAAAACTATTATAAATTTATTGGAACAATAAAGCTTTAATTAAAATATTTATTAGAATCGGTTCAATAGATAGTACTATACAAAATAAGAAGATACGCTTTGTAGTTCATCATTATCAGCTATATCAGTCCACTGCTGGACATGGCCTCTTCCAAAGCACGCCACTGAGCCTGATATTCGGCTCTTATTTTCAAACTGTCGCCAGACATTTTGCGTATATCGTCGCTCAATCTAGTCAGAGGGCGTCCTACATTACATTTGCCGAGTCGCGGTCTCTACTCAAGAACACGTCATCCCCAATGAAGTTCGGCCTATACAAATTCTTCAAAGTTCTAAAAGATAAGTTTGTTATGCTAGGTTCCTGTACACTCGCAATTTTTCGCTGTTTTCCTTAATTTTTTACCTGAGCACCGTTACTAGTCCGAATTTCAGCTTCCTAGGACTACTGAAGTCTTAGAAAGATACTATGACTCACGTAGTCACATATTGAAGGTCAGCATTGAATAGGAGATATAAAGTTTGTTGGAAAAATAAATATTGTATAGACTGTAATTCATCAGTATCATTTTAGTGATTTATGTGGGCCTGTTTAATGTTTCTAACATAAACAATATTATTTTCATAGTACACATATTTATTATTCAAGGGATCTGTTATTGTATGGGTGAATTTCATCCTTGTCTTCCCTAACCCAATATTAATGTACTTATCTAGTTGGACAAGATAAATGAATAAAAAACTACATAGTGGGTTTTAGAAGTTTAAAGGTTTTGTGGGTTTTTGTCTTCCCATGGCATTGTATCTCCCAAATGGATGGACCAATTTCAATGCATATTTTTTGTTGCAAGTTGTCTGGTTTAATCGAGATAGTTGATGGTAATCAATCCAACAGTACAAATTTTGGGTTTTTTAAAATAACTGCATGTGGCATGTTTGCCTGCATTTTTTTTTCACTGTGTACATATGTAAAGTGGTTAGGATTTTTGTAGCATCTTCATTTTTCGGCAAGCTTGTTTCATTATATCATATCTGAATGAATAGAGAAATTACCATCAAATTATCTGCAAAGGTCAAATTCATTGAATGAACAGTGAAGATCTATTCAAGATTTTTAATGAATGAAGCAGCTTGTTATCAAAGAAAAAACTGATAAAAATGTATCTTGGATATTTGTTTAAATTAAACACAAACAAAGTATCACAAATGAAGGACATATTAAAATAAACAAGTTGAAACTATACAAGATTCATGCTTCATAAATTAACAGTTATGTGCAAAAAGGATGTTTCAGTGGAAATACATTTAATTTACTTTATAGGGAGCCTAAGATCAAAACATGACAATGTAAATACATACATGAATAACAGCATGATAGGTAGTTAGTTCCATAACAGCAACAATTAATGTTGTGGAATATTTAAAATATCTATACTTTTAGTAATGCCTCAGTAAATTACCAAAAAACCTGTTCAATAAAATTAATCAAAAAATATTGGTCAATGACACATAAAATAAGCTACTGAACAAGAAATACCTATTACAATTAAAAATGGTATATATGTCTGTCTGTATATTTGCACATCATGTAAAAACTACTGCACCAATTGAAATGCAGTTTTCATTGTTGGATAGCGTAGGATTTGACTTATATATCTCAATCTGATGAGTAAGAGCAGAGCAATTGTGAAAAAACGATTTGAGGCAGTTTTTTTTAATTAAGCTTGCTATATATTGTATTTTATAGGTACTTTTGGTTATTTTGTTACTTATAGGAAACTTCTTTCTCAGAAAAAAATACCACACGGGCGCAGCTAGTACCTACCATAAAAACAAAAGTGCTGCAGATTTGATTATCATCAAAATCAAACACAATAAAGAATCACCCTCATTCATCAAACACAGCTAAGATTCATGCTACCAAAAAGCTTTACACAAATTGAAATCCTTTTATCTGCTTGGAAGCTATGATGGCAAAGACAGATAAAAGCTAACACCCCTTTTTGTACCGCAAGTTACAAAAAGGGGTGTTAGTTAGATAAAAAAACATATTACCTTTTTTTCACTAGTTTTTAAAAAGCTGCAGCAGGTTTTCTTTAATGTAGTCATCGCTGATAGCCCTTATGACCATGCAGAAAAGTAACATATCATGTTACAATATCTTTGTGGAATTGTTCGGCAATTCATGATATCACACATTTTCTGCAAGGAATTTCGTGTGGCATAGAGAATAAGTATCAAGCCTTAATGTTTGAAACAATTTCCATAAAACTTAGCTAAGAGAGAAATGTTTGGAGTACAATATAGCCCACTTTTATCATTGAATATGCAAAATCCCTGCTTGGGCATGTTACAGAGCACAGTGTGATATAACTTATAAGTATACTTGTAAATACGTAGATATGTATTTTTTTATATTTGCATGAACCTCTCCAGCTATAAACCTACTTAGGTTATTATTATTCTTGTTTTCCAGTGATATTCTAATCAGCAGGTGGTATAAATCTATGAAAAATGTAATCTATTATTGAATTTTAAAACAATCCATTCCATTCCATAATCAGATTAATCAAGCTATTGTTGATAAAATTTGTTGATATAACATTTTTAATAGGAAAATCACTGGGCCACATGACTTTTTGTTTTTTGTAAGGTGAAAATCATTTTAGCTATTGAAGTTATTATTAGTATTTTATGACTTTACTGCCTACATTCTTGAATAATTATATTTCTAAACTAGCTTTCTCACCCGCGACTTTGTCCATTTTTGACTACAGTTTATCGTGAAAAAAAGCATCCCCTGGTCTTCGAGGATATTAAAAACCAATGCAAAAGTAGGTGTAGGACCAACACAACGATGTTTTTTGGCAGACTTGTTATTTCATTTCCATGGCAACCATTCCTTACAGCGAGTAATCAACATTTTCCAGTTTTTCCCAAGGAAACTAATAATTTTCCGGGATAAAAACTATCCTATGTTTTATTCCAGGGTATAAGCTATCTTTATTCCAAATTTCATCAAAATCTGTCCAGGTGTTATAGCATGAAAGCTCCCCTAACAAACAAACAAACTGACAATGTTTCACTTTTATATAATATAGGTATGGATTAAAAAAAATTGTACAAGTAAAGACAAAGGAAAACAAATTAATTGTGAAGAAATTTATTAGGTTTTCATTTGAATCTTGCAAATAAACCAAGTGACGGAACAACGAAGAATCTATCTTCCATATAAACTATTTGGAAGTCTTTGTGTAGAATCCGTTACTTCTATGGACACGGCCAATGTAAAATCTAGATTTTATCTTTGAACAGTAAGTAAATCATCTAATAGCCAAATAAAAAACATACAAAACATACAAAAGCAGCTATGGCTGAAGAGATAAGTTGTGGGAAGTTATTGACACAATGATTTAAGAATAAACAGAAGTAAGATAACATTCATAATGCTTGCATACAATAAAAAAACATTTTATCAATTAATAGGAACTAGGACTCACCTGGAGGGCTGTCAGTAAGGATGGTGATACCGGTGGGGTCGACATGTGGGGGAAACGCCTCATACAGGTCGGCCTCCTCTTCCAGCACGGCCGACAACATCACGGATGGCATCCCTACACACTCGCACTATTACACACTGCACTGCACTGCACTCTCACGCAGTCCGGTCCCAGCTCACACGCTCACACCGCGGACAGCCATTCTCAACTAATGTCCCCAAACTATCTAAGTCAAATCTTGCTGCACCATTTTTAAATCTGCAAACAAAAGACAAAGTTCAAATCACAGAAACTATGTCAAGACTGCCAATAATAGTTTATCTCACTGATAATGCTATCTCACAAATTAATAGATTACAACATTTACAATCGAGACAATAAGGTAATCTTAGCAAAAGCTGAGGAACAGTTACCTAATTGGATATAATTACTGTATAGATCAGCTGATCACTAGGCTGCCAGGGCAGACTTTAAATTTTATCGCTATTTTAAGACATTCGGGCAGCTGATCGTACCGTATTCAATGTCAGATGCCAAGTGCTTCGGGCGAGTCCTCGCGACTCGGCTGACTCTGTCAAAATAACGCGCGGGCGCCCGGGGTCGCGCTCGGTACCGTACTCACCGCAATCCTGGCGGTAAATGATGCGAAGCAGGATCTGCGCCTCCGTATTTGCCGCTTTGGAGTCCCCGCAGCGACTAAACCGAGTGGCCAGTTCCCGGCCCGACGTAATCACGAATAGGATAATAGCCTAGAACGGGAGCCAACGCTTTTGCTTTGTCACATAAACGAACCACACAGTACATCACACAGTTATGTCCGTGATTGACCGCAGACACGGGAACATTGTATATCAATTCAATTTATTCCGTGATAAATTGCTAGACTAGACCTCTTCTTTCCTACCAAATTATCGATGTTTCCGGTGAAAGTCGTTTCAGTTTCTACGGTGAAATTCGCAATTTTGTGAAAAATGGCGTGATGCCAGGGCGTTTTTCGTTAAAAAGGAAAATGTTCCTGTTTGTCGGACGATATCACGCGCCTGCAAATTTCACGAAGAGGACTCGAGATCGAGATTCGAGAGAGAACAGTGCGCTGCGAATCCGAATGTTTGGTTTGGTCAACCAGCAACCACCCGAGCCGAGCCGACCATTGCAAAATCATAGACTAACTAAATAATGAATTCTTCACGGAGGGAACAGATGGGACATTTGAATGGAACATCTGCCTATTTTAATAACCGTACATAATATCTAAAAATACCCACTACTGTTTTTAAATTTTAGCAGAAATGCCTGCTTAAAATATTTAAATAAACATAAAAATTACACATCACATCACAATCCCACATTCAATTATACAGGGTGTTTGCTGCATCGTTTACCAATTTTGTACATGTGGACATACTGGATACCTTCAGGCTTCCTCACTTGACTGGGGTGGATTATATAGTATCCAGTATATAAAACCTTAGTAAATAGGCTCCAAGTCGTAAGGACGGCGTAAGGTAAAGAAATGACCATATACTTAGCATTTAGATTAGGCTAGGCAGGTACTACACAATCATACTCCGCCTACATCTACATGTCTACATCTACACCTACACTATCTACATTTGCACTAATATTATAAAAAGGAAAAATTTGTTTTTTTGTATGTTTGTATTTTTGTTCGTTTCTCTGTAATGGATAAGCTCAAAAAATTCAAAACCAATTTTAAAAATTATTTGTCCTTTAGAAATCCTTCATACACTTACAATATCAGAATTATTTTCTTTTTTAAGAAATTAGAGATCCGTATGAAAATTGCAATAATGTAAGCCAAGGTATGAAATATACATAACGGAATAACACGTTGCCATGGATACGCAATAATAACAAGTCTGTCAAGTACAAAAGACCACGATCAAATAAAATATGTATATAATATTTTTAAGTTAAATGGTTTTGTGTGAATTCTTTAACTCGGGTTACGCTACCGCCCCACGATTTAATTTATTTTTAACTTTTAGTAGAATATAACATAAAACCATTTACTTTAAAACATTTTTAACATAATTTGTCTTCATGATTTTTTTAATAGGTATTCCTAAAGTGTTCTTCATTCTATTTGTCAAGCCATTTCATTTGATACCCATATTGAGACTATTGAATAAAATATATTTTAAAATAACTAAAAAATGTTGTAAGAGCGATGTCACATCTGTTGTCTATGGTAGGTGGTTGTGTAGTCTGTAGTAGACGTGTCGTGTGAAAAATGAAAAGCGGGTGGTATTGGAGACTAATTTAAATAAAATATTCTTCCTTCTACAGTCCTCGTTTTCTTCTGACCCATAACCCTCAATTAAATACACGCTTTATATAGAAAACCAAACTAAAAAATAGAAAATAAATTTTAATAGTGTATCATTTTTTTTCTTATTTACACTATTCAAATTTATTTTCTATTTTTTAGTTTGGTTTTCTATATAAAGCGTGTTTTTTAGTTTTTTTTAATTTTTTTTTTTTGAATTACCATTGTCATCGGTCTTTGACAGGTGAGCAAAATTTTAATGAAATCTGACCGTTTAAAGTGGGTCAAAATAGCGTCCAAAGGAGTCGGTTACAAACATGCATGTTTGTTTCCGAGTCATGGATGTAATATTCTTATCTATGTATGTTTATCCGCTATCTAGTGCCCATAGCACAGGGTATCCTAGTTTGGGCTAGATAATTGGTGTGGAAATGTCCCGAATATATTATATATTATATATTATATATTAATATACAAACATACAAGTGAAGCTAATATAAAGCGTATAAAAAGTATACCGCCATATTGTGGTGGTGGCGTCGGACATCTCGGATTTGTAATTTTCATGGTGTACTGTATTCTACTAGTTAAGCCCTTTCATTTGATATCCATATCGAAAGGTATGAAAAAAAGTAATCCACCATTTTGTAATGGCATCCATCTAGGATTTAAAATTTTCATAGTAAACTGTTTTCTAATAGTTAGGTCCTTTCATTTGATACCCATAATGAGGAGGTTAAAAAAATAATGTAAACCACAATTTTGAGGCGGCGACCATCTTGCATGTACAATAATATTGGATATACATAATTGTATCGTCACCAAAACCAAAGGTATGTACCATTTCAGTTCAATCGGTCAACAGGAAGGGCTTCAAATTTCAATTACTAGATGTTGATTGATTTTTGTTGATTTTTGTTTGTTTATTTGGGTCAACCAAATAAACAAACAAAAATCAACAAACAGGTTAAGCTAAATAAAACCGTTTAAAACACCACGATTGATGTTGGTAGAGATTTTGAAATACGCTTACTGGCGTATTATTATTAAAACCTGCGACGGGTATAGAAATGCTAAAAGTTAGAAAAATGCAGTGGTGTGAGCGTTACCCGTGCGAAGCCGGGGTGAGTCACTAGTTTATAATATTTCAAGATGACCATGTAATTAATTTAAAAAAAAACTTAGATTTAATATTCTTACATTAATAAAAGGTTTCGGTGATATTAGTTAGACTACATAGAATTTATCGAAAGTACATACGATTAGTTCATACCTTCCCGCCATATGAGCTGATGATAACATTGATAGCATTTACTATCCAATACCTTCGTTAGAAAAAAAAACTAGTAGGTAAAAATATGTACCTCCTTCATCATTGTTACATTTGTGGTCTAAGTTTATTCGCTCTTTGCCAAGCTCATAGGAATAAAACGACAGCCTCTGAGTTCGGATTGTCAAAAAAGCGTTTTGGGCAGTCATGAATTTTAACAAGCTGTTTCGTATGAACATTTTGAAAACTTTTGACAATCCTTCCCAATCCAAACGAAAAACTACCCTATAATCTACGGATTTAAGTCGCTCTACTGCAGTGCTATTACGTAATGTTGATCATATCGGTTTCAAGCCGTCAAATTCATTAGTGCCTTGCAATAGAGTCGATTTTACTATGAAAAATGTGAGAATCTGATTGAAGCCAAGTCGGGGTCCATGTGGTCGGGCCCAGGGCCACTACAGTGCGATTACGTAATGTTGATCATATCGGTTTCAAGCCGTCAAATTCATTAGTGCCTTGTAATAGAGTCGATTTTGCTATGAAAAAAGTGTCAATCCGATTGTAACCAAGTTCTGTAATCGGGCCGCTTTCATCTTTCGGGGCCCTGCAGCCCGATTCCATAACTTGGCTTCAATCGAATTCTCAGTATCGCAACCACTAATGCCTTGCGATAGAGTCGAATTTGCTATGAAAAAAGTGATAATCCGATTGTAGCCAAGTTATGGAATTGGGCCACTGGGGCCCGACTACATAACTTGGCTTCAATCGGATTGTCAGTATCGATATCACTAATGCCTTGCGATAGAGTCGAAATTGCTATGAAAAAAGTAATAATCCGATTGTAACCAAGTTATGTAATCGGGCCGCAGATGTCAAGTTTAACCATTCTGTCATCTAAACATGAGACCCTGCATTCGAGATGATGCTGTGGAGTTTTGGGCTGTTTCGATTGCCATTTTTGACACTATTGATCCTTTCCAAACCGAACAAAAACGACACTAATAAAGTCGCTTTTCCAATGTCAAAATTAACTGTCGTGTCCAAAGCGAACGCATATTTAGCGTTTTTAACTGTTATTTTCGATCATTTTTATTTTTTAATCTATAATCTCGCGACTCTGTTGTTTTCTATAAAATTTACAGAGGCTAGATCCATGCTAAATCCTTCTGAATCCGTTCCTTGTAACAGGTACTTGAGCTGTCAATTTTTGCCACATCCTGACAAATTTTGCATTAAAACGAACGGTGATCGAAAACATTTCAGAATGCTAATTTCGTACACAAATATCCAAATGGAACGCCAAATCGTATATAGCGTTTTATCTGCTAATTTTGCCATTTGCTTAAAAACGAACGGTGCAACAAACATAGAAAAACGTGAAAAAAAAACTACGTAATGGTAGAATTAGTAGATTTTGATTGAATGGTGGATCCTTTCCAAAACGATTTTTTAATCGATAATCTCATGACTCTATTGAAACGATAAAATTTACAGAGGCTAGATCCATTCTAAATCCGTCTGAATCCGTTCCTTGTAACAGGTACTTGAGCTGTCAATTTTTGCCACATCCTGACAAATTTTACACAATACACTCTGATTACTCTAGGTCCAGGTTAAAAGCATTGAAAATATAAAATAAATAAATATATTCGGGACGATTCCACAATTACCTAGCCCTAAACTAGGATACCCTGTACTATGGGCACTAGATAACGGATTAACTTACATAGTTAAGAATATTACATACATGACTCGGAAACAAAAATTTCTGCTCATCACACAAATGATAGCACCTTGCAGGATTTGAACCCGCGAGCGTTCGATTTCGTACCTAGGATCTCGAGCCACTAGACCAACTAGTTAAAATAGCAACTAAGATAGAAACTATATGTAAATATGATATTTGTATGATAAATACATTGAATTCATTAAGAGAAAGTTAAAAAATTCAAGTACATGAGAAAGTAAACATTAAACTCACCGATGAAAAGACAGTTTCGTTATGGAAAGCATTTTCACACCGGTACGCACTGCATTTCACCATGTTGTTACGTAAATATCTATATTTTTATCCAGACATGAATCTAACAACCGTAGACGCGCCGCCATATTGATGAGATCAACATGGCGGCGCGGCTACACATCGACTTTTTGTCTATGTGTGAGACAATGTTGCTATAGTTAAATGAACGAGACACCATTAATGATGCGTCGCTGGGTGAAAAAAAGGATAAATGATCATGTTTATAAGTATGTATATACAAGTAGCGATTAATGTTTGGTCTGCTGGTGTATAGCTTATAGTACAACAGTAGATACCACGAGGTAAATATTCAAGAGCGTAGCGAGCGTGAAAATTTTGAATGAACGAAGGATAATAATGGATTTCTTAAATGTGTATAATGATTAAAAAAAATAGTATAAAGGTGCGGCTCGAGCAAAGTGATACGAGAGAAAGCGAGTAAAACCACGGGTTTAATATGTTTTTAATACGATAAAATTTATAGTACAATAGTGATCATAAGACAGTGGTCATTTAGCACTTGTTTATCACAATCACCATAGACATGAACTCATACGAAAGAGCATTGAGTGCCAAAGTTTTAAACATCTTATAGCTAGAGGTGTGAATAACGGCTAGTTTTTTTTAACGAGCTATATGCGCTTAGCTACACTTATATAGCCAGCTATTTAAAAAGCTATTGTTATAACGTGAACTTGAACGCCAAGACACGAATCAACGAATGGCGAGACTAACAAACGACTAATACTTCAACAAACGACTAATACTTCAATAAAAACTAGCAGTTTCTACCGATTTTTAAAAACAGCAGCAGTATGCATTTTTACGTTTCAATAAACTGGAATTTTTGACTTTTTGGACTTTTCAATAAAGTTCCATACTATCGCATTACTATTTCTTGCAGTCATTTTTTGTTCACTCACAATGAAACTACCCTAACAACAAAGTCTATTTACACCAATGGTTTAATATAACATCATTGATTTACACAATAAAGTCAAGTAAAAGGAAATAAAATAAAACCTACACAATATTTTCATCCTTCAAACTTCACCCACTTTTTTTTTTTTACAAATGTGTAAGTTCCTTGATCCGTACAAAAAAGCTAATAGCTGTCGCTATAACGTATAACGTACTAACTTCATAGAGCAGCAGCCCGATTCCATAACTTGGCTACAATCGGATTATCACTTTTTTCATAGCAAATTCGACTCTATCGCAAGGCATTAGTGGCTGCGATACTGAGAATTCGATTGAAGCCAAGTTATGAAATCGGGCTGCAGAACAGCTAATGTAGCAGAACATAACACTAAATAATTAACAAACCAATAACATAACTTCGCGTTTTGTAGTTCGTTTATTTCACGAATCGCATCGCGTCGCGAAGCTACAGTTAAAACTCGTTGCGTTATAATTCATCCAATGAGCGCTCAACGTGTGTTAACGATTAGCTTTGAGGAATTGTATGAATTGAGATTAGCGCCATCTACAATTCATTTCGCATTTATCCCAATCAAATAAATCAATGTCAGGAAGGCGCGTGCGTGCTGGCAGACTAGAGCCATCTATGGATTTTTGAATGTACTAGCTTGTTATGTATGATTGTGCAATATGCTGCGACATGACTCCCTAGATTTACATATTATAAACGTTAGTTCCTCTTGACACCGCGGTACTTCTTTTGTTGCGCTGACTCGCGGAATCGCGGACTAATTGTCGAATAATGATAAAGATTTGAGATGTAAGTAAACAAAATATGGTTATAACATTAGCGGATTAATTTATTCTATTTTATAACGACTATAATTATTTATAAATTTAACGTTATAATAAGAGCTATGTATTATATTAACCACCTCCACTTATAGCAATGTGTATCAAAAAAGTAAAATAATAATTTAAGATTAGATCTCCTAAGAATAAATTAAAATACTCAATATTAATCAAAAGTACCAGCGAGCGTAGCAAGTGCCAAAAACTCAAACTTTTCTTAAATTGTTTATGAAAAACAATGGTTCTCTTGATTACTTTACAAATTTCGGCTATTATCCTTCATTAAATAGGCAAAATACGACAAAATGTTAGAAAAGCGAACACAAAAATACTAAAAACTATCTAGCTCATAACTCAGCAGTTAAAAATAGTTTTAGACAAACATTGTAAACAAAATTTTAGTGTCAAACCCTTAAGCACTTAGGAGTCGATCCCCATAAAAACTACTTGTTTAAATAATTTCAAACTTTAGTAGTTCATTTATGCCTTAGTTTTTGAGTTAATAGGAAATAACAGTCCGTTCACTCCTATTAACTCAAAAAGTAATGCATAAATTAAACATTTATTTTGCCTCCGTACCTTTTTCTTTTCATTAAATATTTCTGATTTCGTTTAGACCGTTACTTGTTACGTTACCTAATGGATGCGGCATGACATGACGGGTAGTGTATAATTTTTCTGTGACTGATGTTGGATGTTGCAGATATTGGTAATAGCGCCCAATAGCTTAGCGCAATTGTTGTTTGTTTATGGTTTGAGGTAGTGCTAGCCTCTGGTGTCAGAGTTTATCAGGCCACTCGAGGCCTTCTGACATGGCTTAACGACTGATATTAATCAATATTAGCCGGAACCGACAGTATAATGTGCCATCCGAAGCACGGAGCGATTAAAAACCGCACATAACTTAGAAAAGACATTGGTGCGGAGCCTGGGCCTGAACCCGCTATTGTTGTATTCTAAGTTACACCATATAAGGTATTCTGTGGTTACACTATTGAACTGTTAGCACAGAGTACCTAATAACACTACCCTATACTCTACGAAAACAATTGCGCGTGTACAAAACGACATATGTGTAGTGTCTGTGTCTTCGAGCATTTATCCAATGGAGATCCTAACGTTTTAATCCGCAAACATTATTTTCTGCCAATTTTGACGGGGGACGAGGTAAACACGCATCGCACACGCGCAAATAAAAATCTTATTCATGTAAACGCACACTAAAACAATTTCGCAAACCATCATAAAATACGCACACAGTTATAAAATACAGCATAGTTACGCAGTGTTTAGACGCACACTATGATAATCTCAAGTGATGGGCAGTCACAAAGACCGGTAACCTGAACGATAAATGAATGAATCTATGAAATGAACGTGGTTTTATTAAATACTTATGTCTAACGTTCAGTTGAAGATTTAGAATGTCATATATTTTTTCTAGATGAAAAGATATAGCTATTTATAATTTGAGTTTATTTAAAGATATTTACGTATATTAAATATTTGTAATGAACTTGTACTACTTTGTGAGCAAACTTTCGCTACTTGGTGAATTTATGTATTTATACAGCGTGTTTTTGAATTAATGCAAACCGTCACGTGGGCAGCTTCCCTATCTGATACTCAAGAACTTTTATTCTTTGACATGATTTACTTCGGCGCTTTTTTCCTTGAAATTAATGATAAAAAAAAAATAACACGTGATGGCTATAATTACAGATCTTTGAAGTCAAGTATAGCACAAAATACGTAGAGGAAGCTCTAGCAATCCACACCACTACATAAAAGTGAAACGTTGTCTGTTTGTTTGGGGAGATTTAACGCGATAACGGTTAGACGGATTTTGATGAAATTTGGAATGGATATAGCTTAAACCCACTCCTGGAGATACCTTGGAATAAAACATAAGTTTACACGGAAAATAGTAAGTTTCCACAGGAAAACTGGAAAATGTTGATTACTCGCTGTAAGGAACGGGTACCATGGAAACGAAATAATAACAAGTCTGTCAAAAAGCATCGAGAGCGTTGGTGCCAAAGAGAATACAATACGTTGGTGCTATACTTTTGCATTGGTTTTTTAATATCCTAGATGTTTTTACGCGATATTGTACTGTAGTTCGCGCGGACGAAGTCACGGACGAAAGCTATGATTTTACCATTTTAAAATACTTGGAAAATAATTTTAAGCTTTAAATTGTTTTTTTAAGACGTGTAAATAAATACCTTTTTAAAAATTCATGGATTAAATGTTGTTAAGTACAATCTAAGGTTAACCCACAAAAGGTTTTTTGTTAATTTAAAAACACGCTGTAAATAAATAAACTTACATTACTTTATTTATTACTTATTTCATACATAATTGCTTGGACAATCATTTTTATCCAGATCGGAAATATTTATCTCTTCTGTAACAGTCATTCATAAAATAAAGGAATTGATTATAGTTTGTTATCATTTAATAGCAGTACTTTATTATATTACAAGAAAATATAACTGTATTTTCAGTTAACTTGTCAGCTATCGGTATCCCGTACGAGATATATGAGTTTATTTTTTGCAAATTTTACAAAAAAAAACTATGAAAAATTAAAAAAAAAAACTTTTTCCGTTTTTTTTTTGGTTCATATACCTTCCTCAAATACAGATTTTGACGCACTCGTCCACGGGTTAATAGTTCAGAATTATCTAAACTATTAACTTAACATCAAACGTTGTGTTGTGTCCCGAACTTAAATAACATGAACTTTAAAGAAACCCAGAACTCATTATTCACCCTCTTAATCCGGCCCATTCGTAACATCCGTTCGTAATTGTCGCCTACAGCCTATATGATACTAACAGGCAAAATTTCAGCGTTGTAAGTGTTTAGAGAGTGAATGGCATATCGCTTTTAAAATGTAGATTAAAACACTTTTAATACTCACTGAAAAATAATCTGTTAGGTACTAACACTCCTCATTTTGAGATAATTTAACGTTCATTTCATCATTTGTTCAATCAATTTCACTCAACTTGTCCCCGCACTACGCCTTCTACCAAGACGATAGCGTCGTAAAACTGTCGCAACTGGCAGTTCATTCGAATCAAAATTATACAAAATTATAAGCACAATTCACATAAATAACACTTACTTGTGATACGAAATACCGTGTTCCCGTAAGTTTGATGTTGCTGATCGCCTTCTACACAAAAATACCGCACAATTCACCATTTTCACGGAGCTCTGCTTTGCCATACGAAACGATACCGAATGGCCGCGGTCGTGAGTGAAATAGTTTTATGTACCGTGAATGGTCAAGTCATGCCATATGGCCAGCAGAGGGGTACGCCTTGCATTAACATCTCCATTGAATATATGCTCGAAGGTCTGTGTCCAACACTGTCTATGTGGTAGTTAGAACGCGGGTTTTGTATAGAGATTTAGGCAAGTTTCCGGGGAGTGCCGTGAGGCTACCATCACACCACATGATATTTTGGTAGCTTTTACAACAATAAACTGGCAGCCTGGCAATTACTGTCAATTTCAAATATCTGTCAAATCATAAGTGACAAATTAATGTCAACAATCAGCTGTTGGAGTCCCTGCAGCCCGATTCCATAACTTGGCTTCAATCGAATTCTCAGTATCGCAACCACTAATGCCTTGCGATAGAGTCGAATTTGCTATGAAAAAAGTGATAATCCGATTGTAGCCAAGTTATGTAATTGGGCCACTACAGCCCGATTCCATAACTTGGCTTCGATCGGATTGACACTTTTTTCATAGCAATTTCGACTCTATCGCAAGGCATTAGTGGTTGCGATACTGAGAATTCGATTGAAGCCAAGTTATGGAATCGGGCTGCTGTTCACATAAACGTTCGAGGACGCACGGATCACCCGCGCGTACACTCGAAATCGTTCACGGCGTCGCCCGGACGACGGTTCGCCTGGGTCATCCGAAAAATAGTAGTGGAGGGGAGGAATAGTATGAAACTGACCCTTGACAGTTGTCAGTTGTATGTGGACGTCCAAAGTCGTTCACAATTTCCGGATGATCGAGCGATAATCGCACGGATGATTCGAGCGTGTAAGTGAACACAGCCCATATATTACACGGCCAGTATTACGCGACCAAATAATGTACAGCCAATAATACGCAACCAATATTACGTGGATTGGCGTCGTAATATCAGGGTGTACATTATTTGGTTGCGTAATGTTGGCCGTGTAATATCACCCCATGCTGATTTTGTACAGGCGATAATACGCAGCCAGGATTACGAAGCCAAAATATGTACATGTAATAACAGGGTGTGCATTATTGGCTGTGTAATACGGGCCGTACACATTTTGTACGGGCGATAATGTACAGCCAATATTACGTGTACATCACAGATTAAATTATAGAAATGACATGGTCAAAGCTTCGTTTGCACGATCCAGTTTCCTTTTACCACAGATTATGAATCGCAATTGCTCTGGCGCTGCGAGAAGTGCTGCCCCTCCGCCCTTGCGTAACAAAGCACAAGTACCAACGCTCGCCTCCGCAGCTTCGCCTATGTGGTCGCCTTCGGCGACCAGCCTCCACCGCTCCAGCTCACCCTGGTACCTGCACTTTGTCACAGCGGACGGGAGCTGCACTCCCTCCACGCCTCCGGCTTTTTAAAAACACTCTAGTGTAGGGCAGACAAGACCACGTGCAGTCGGGGTTGGCCGATTCAGTTCTGTGACAGTTTTTTTCATCTTGACACTAGCCTACACAAATGAGGCATCAAGGAGTGATTCTAGCTTTGTCTATGGTTGGCTTCGTATTATTGGCCGTGTAATATTGGTCGTACAAAATTGGCACGGGCTGATATTACGTATCCAGTTGTTGCTGATATTACGTAATATTGGTCGCGTAATAATGGCCGTGCATTATCAACCCGGACCGATTTTGTACGAGCAATAATACACGGCCAGTATTAGCCGCCAAATATTACGAATCCATGTACACGTAATATCTGGCCGTGTAATATTGGCTGTACAATACTGGTCGTACATTATTTTGGTCGTGTATTATCGTCTCCCAGCCGTTGCAGATAGCAGAGAGTGCATTTTAATATTAATTGCGTTTTTTTGTTGCAATTTATATAATTACATAACTAGTAATTAAGTGCTAATAACCAGAAAACTAATGATACATAATTTTTTATTTAAATTAAGTTTAAAATGTCTTCTCCTAGGTCAGAATGTCTCAAAGGTGTTTATTTTCCCGTACAACGATATACTTAATATTTCAGTTGTAAGGTTTCGATATTTTCAATATGTTATCTTGTGTTGTATTTATTTACATTCGCAGATACTGTGACTGTGTTAATTAAAGCGGCCGGCGATAGCGAGAATTCCGTAAACAACGTTGTCATAAAGTCCTTGACTAAAATAGCGAATTCGTACCCTAACGACGTGATTGAGATATTCTGTGATTTCTACAAAGATACTGCAAAAGCAAATCCGCTACAATTAGGAAATATAATTAAGTAAGTATATCATTCAAATGTTTTACCTTAATAATTGCTCATAACATCTCTTGTCAGTACAATTAGCTACTATAGCCCGCAAAAAAAACTCGGAAATGGGGGGGGGCTGCGCAACTTTTCCTTCAAAGGGGGGCTTCCTACCTGCCCCACCCCTCCCCACCCCCAAAATCGACGGTATAGCAACTACAGTTTAGCCCCTGCATTCCTATACATTCAATATAGGTACTTAGTTACTTACTATTCTTTGCGAAATTTGAGTATTTTATGGGCGTAAAGCTTCATTGGAAATTAGGTTAAGTTCTGCGACTTTTATTGCTGATTCATAGCCCATATCTATTTCTAAATATTCCACAGGCATCAGCATAAAATAAAATAATGTTTGCATATATGTAGGAGACATGCCACAAATGATGCATTTATCACGCTTGGCTACCTGTTTAATTTAATGCAGTGTGGTTGTATGTAATCTGATAAAAAAAAATGTGTGTCATTAAAACTAATATGTTGTGTTACCACTTTTCAACATCATCTGTAAAACTGGGATCTGGTTTATTAGCCTTGAATACTGGCAAACTTACTAGCATACTAAATTATTAGTTCATTTCAAGTTTGCAGTTTTAGATGCAAATAATCCAGGATTTTTTCTAAAATTTTCCAGGAGTTTAAAATAACTTTTCATCAGGATAGAAGTTCAAACATTATATTGTCATTTCTATTAAATAAGTGTGCAAAATGTAAAAATGCTAAGTCAAGTGGAAATGGGTAACAAATCAAGACACAATTTGCATCCTAGCAAATAAAAGCATCTTAAAAGAGTGGGGTAGTAGTAATCTTTCTCTTAATGATAGCTCAAAAGTGCAGATCTGAAAGTATAATATTACCTTTCACTTTACTTTAATTATGAGCAAATATACAGCAATCTTACCACTGATCTCTATGGATGGTCTCTGCCATACTTTTGTTTGTGCCGATTCAAAGCGCCTCACCGAGCATCCATGGTACTAAAATGTACAAATACGCTAGTTCAGTGGATGCTCACTACAGCCAAATTACTGCTATCAGCACCAAAATCGCGATAATCAAATGTGCTCATTGTGACGTTTGTCAAGATTCTGTCTAGAGTACAGTGTAATGTGCAGTTATCTATGATTCTTACTAATTCAAGTAGTACACCAAGAAGGTTTTAAAAAGGCAGAGTCTACACCACCACACAAACGAGTGAAGCAATGCAAATGGCAGCTGCGTACTTATGTGTGCGAGAGTGAATAATTTGTGGTAGTTACACTTTTTCATCACAAAAGACTACAATGTTTTTATTTTTTTGTGAGAACTGGACAGAATTAACATGAGAATTAACAAAGTTCGAGATCTTGTTGTGATGTGGCGGCCAATCGGTATAACATGGTATAAGTGTGTGTGTGAAGCTTATGCGTACAAGCTGATTGGCATATCTTGGGTGCTTCACTTTTTTCTGGCAATACTGCTGTGATGGGTAGAACATTACGCACTTTGAGAATTTCTAAAATTCATGCAAAATCGTAGTGTTAGTGCTTGAAACATGTGTTAAAGTGAAGACCAGTACATTTGGTGACTGTAGTGCTAAAAATCACAACTTTGGATTTAACACTTTACGGCACTTTCAAAATATGTCTTTGTTAATCCAATTTCGAATTTTATTCAAAGCATACCCCCGACAAATTCGCGTTTCATATTGTCAAATTCCAGCAATTGCCGTTGCAGCATGCCACCCTCGTAAAATGCCTACTGAAATGGTAGAAATGCCGGAAGCTGTTGACCAGGCTTCCAAAAATGATAAAGTTATTGGAGAATCTTCCCTCAACAAGGGCCAGAAAAAACTGACCCAACAAGTCTTTCAGCCGCTTTAATAGAGGTAGCCCAAATATGTCACCAACGCCAGAAAGTACAAGCTCCGCACCACTAATATTGAAAAACAACACGGAATGGCAAACAGTTCCTACAGCTCGCACTGGAAAGAGAAAGAAAATGTCTGACTCTCCACCGCAAGCCTGAACCAGCAACCAATTTGATGCCCCGTCAACCGATGAAATGGATGCTGCTCCACATTCGGTCCATAGTGCCCTTTGCATGGGAAATCACCCGGCGAAACTACAAGGGATGCAGTGTTTACGTAAAGGAAATTACAAAACAGACCACAGATAGTAAGATCGGTACCACAACCTACACCTCAAATACCATTACTCAATATAAAGCACGATAAAAGAGTGGTGCCACAATCTAAACTCCAAATGATCAATCAGGATAATAAATCTGACCTTTTTGAGGTGGTGTCCCAGTAAGACCAACAGTAGGATAAATCTACAGTAAGACCACTGCTGTATGCTAAAAAACACAACATTAGGAACTACTTCATACAAGACAATGTAAAGTCACAGCAGGAGCAATCGTTGATAAAATCTAAAGCAAAACCAAGCCTCCAACTGCAGAAAGATCAAAATACACACAACTTGGTCAGTTATAAAACCTCATATGCTGATAAAGCCCTCAACAAGCAATGTGGATGCAAATGTGACATCTCCGATGCAGAAAATTATAATAAAACTAAGTGAAAAAATTGATAATCTCCTACAACAGATAAGTACTGTTATTGGGCTTATAACAATACTCATGGGCAAACTTTCATGATGGGCTCGCTCCACATAGGAGCATGGAACATTAATGGACTTGCTCCCAACAAACCTCATTAAAACGCACAACCTAGATACTGTCCTGATTTCTGAAACACACTTTTCACCTCGGAGCTGTGTCATAGTTCCAGGCTTTAACATATACAGTACAAACCACCCCGACAGCACGGCCCATGCTTGTGCAGCCATTCTTGTCAAGACAACTATCAAGCACTACCTCTTACCTGGATACCAAACAGAACATATACAAGCTGCTACAGTGGTAACAACAGGTCATTTTTAACTTATCTTCTATATACTGTCCACCAAAACACAAGATAAGCGAGGTGGTGTTTACAGATTTTTTTCTCAACACTGAGTGGACGTTTTATAGCAGGAGGGGATTGGAATGCAAAAAAAACTTAGTGGGCATCGGGATTAGCAACAACATGTGGAAGGAAGCTAAAAAAGAGTATTGACACACTGGCCAACAGACATGAACAAGAGGCCAGATGTAATTGACTTCTTTATTGTACGAGGTATGTCACGCCACTACTTTAATATTGAGATGGCTCATCAAATCACACTCCTGTATTAATGACCTTCAGCACAACAGTCATAAATTGGGATAAAAACAAACTCTCTACAACAACAAAACTGACTGGGATGATTTTAGACAATACATAGACTCTAATATTGACTTAAAAGTCAGACTTAAATCTGAGGAGGAAATAGAAAGATGTACTAAATACTTCACTAACCTAGTTCAAGAAGCCTGCTGGAAATGCACACCACCTGTAGAAAGAAAGGGAAAAAAACAAACTTAACTAGGGAACTAAGAGCAAAAGTCTTGGAGAAACGAAGACTATGTAGAGTATGGCATACAAGTAGACATCGAAAGGATAAAAGAGCTTTTAACAAAATGGCCAAGGACCTTAAAAAAGCTCTCAAAGAAGCAGAAGACCAAACACTCTAAACACAATTGGAAAGTCTTAGTGCTACATCAGCCACTCACTGCTCATTGTGGAAATTTACATCAAATTATGACTAACCTCAACAGGCAAAGCCCCCACTCAGACTGGAAAATAATCAATGGGCAAGGACAAGTGACCAAAAAGCAAAATCTTTTGCCAAACATCTGGCGGGGGTGTTTGTTCCAAACGAACCCAGGAATCGGAACTATGATGAATCTGATATAGATGTCATTATTAGCCAAGACTTTCAAATGGAGCTACAACTCAAGCCTATAACACCACATGAAGTATGGAAACAAATAACATATCTAAAAGGCAAAAAGGCACCTGGCTTTGAACTTATCACAAAGAAAGTTCTCTCAGAACTACCGAGAAAAGCAATAGTGTTCCTGACGGTGCTGTTCAAATTATAATCCATACCAATATATAAAAGTGAAACATCTGTTTGTTTGTTTGTGGAGCTTTCACGCGATAAGGGCTGGACGGATTTTGATGAAACTTGGAATGGAGATAGCTTATACCCTGGAATAAAACATAGGATACTTTTTATTCCGGAAAATTGTAAGTTTCCACTGGAAAACTGGAAAATGTTGATTACTCGCTGTAAGAAATGGTTGCCATGTAAACGAAATAACAAGTATTTCAAAAAACATAAAGAGTGGTGCTATACCTACTTTTGCATTGGTTTTTAATATTCTAGAAGAACATAGGATGCTTTTTTTCGCTAAAAGCAGTAGTCCACGCGGACGAAGTCGCGGGCGGGAAAACTAGTGATATGTAAACTAGGAAAGCCAGAAAATTAAGTGAGCTCATATAGACCTATCAGTTTACTGCCCATCATTTCAAAACTATTGGAAAAAATAATCTTGCACCGATTTATACCACTGTTAGCAGAACGGGAAGTGATACCTGAACATCAATTTGGTTTCCAACAACAAGTACATAGAGTTTGTAACAAAGTACGTCAGTCTATGGAGCTTGGACAGTACTGCGCTTCAGCATTCCTTGATGAACAACAAGCCTTCGATCGTGTGTGGCATAAAGGACTATTGTGCAAGATTATGATATATCTACCTCACAATCTATACAGACTGTTGGAATCATACCTCACAGATCGTTTGGTCCAGGTTCGAGAGTCAGACAGTTATTCGGAATTTCATGAAATACTAGCCGGAGTGCCTCAGGGCTCAGTTCTGGGTCCTGTGCTCTACACAATATTTACAGCAGATATACCACAAACGCCCAACGCAACAATTGCAACTTTTGCAGATGACTTTGCAATACTGACCAGCAGCAAAGAGCCTACAGAAGCATCTAGAAGTCTGCAAAGAGCACTTGACCTGGTGGACAAATGGCTACAACAATGCCGAATCACTGCTAGTGCATCAAAGTCAACTCTGGTGACATTCACTTTGAGACAAGGCAATTGCCCGGCTGTGAAGTTGGGAGACAGAGATTTGCCACATGAAGATTGTGTGAATTACCTGGGAATGCACTTGGATAGAAGGCTCACTTGAAGGTCACACATTGAGGCAAAGAGAGACCAGGCTAGGCACAGATTTAGAAATCTGCAATAGCTATTGGAAAGAAAATCTAAGTTATCATTAGAAAAAAAACTTCTGGTATATAAAGTTATGATAAGGCCGATATGGACATATGAGATACAACTACAGCGCTGCTGATATTAATATCACCATTATTCAGAGAATTCAGAATACCATCCTAAAGTCGCTGGCTAATGCTCCATGGTTTATTACTAATGCAGAACTACATGAGCATTTAAAAGTTGACACAATAAAGGAAAACCTTGAGTTTGTAGAGAAATCATACAAAAACAGATCTCAGTTCATCTAAACCAAATGGCGGTAGATCTACTGCAGCCCAACACAAATAAACGCCTGAAAAGGCATAATATCCTGGAAAGACGCTTATGATAGGCAATTTCATCTGTGCTGGGTTCAATGGAGCCCTGCACATAACGCATAAAATGAAGTCAACATATCTGTTCATAGCCTGGTCAAGGCTGATTGCAGATCAAAGAAAGCAAAAAAAAAAACTTTTGATTTGGCTTTGTGGAATCTGTCTTCTTTTGAAACATTTTTGTCTGTTGCTATATACCTAAATGCTTTTTTTTTTTTATTCCATTGTGTGATGAGTCGAGCAGGTTGCTCACCCGATGGTAAGCGTCACGCCTGCCCATAACAGTTGCAGTGCTACCCAGAACTTTGGATGCAAAATCTTGCGCTTCACTGCACTGCTCTCATTGCCATGATACATTAGTCATTACCTAGTAATTTCACTAGAAAAACGAAACAAATGTTTAACAACTATTTGGCGGTTGGATATCTGACAGAGATGTGGTACTTCCCCAGGCGGCCTCTTGCGTAAGAGACCTACCACTACTATGTGGATGTTCCACCATAGCGTCGCCCCTATTGGTTCGATTTTGACAAGCGAGGTGTCAATCGAGTCGTCTTCAGGTATAGAGTGTCATAGACTTTTTTACCCGACTACGGCAAGGCAAAGTAAGGGTCATGAGTTCAAACTAAAAACTTGGTCCGATTTTGACAAGCGAGGTATCAATCAATTCGTCTTCATTGCAAGAGTGTCATAGGCTATTTTTTACCCAACTGTAGTCGGGTTTTTGTTTTTGAACTTATGTCTTGATGTTTGTATTGAAGTCCTCTATTGAGTTATTAAAGTTGAAAGTTTAGACAATGACCGCGATTTCACTTCTTTTTTTTTCAAAATGTCTGTTTTTGTGAAACTTGCGGGCTACGTAGTAAAATGAAAGTTCCCCTTTATGACTGATCTAAGTATGTGCGCGCTTCATCCCCGTCGCTCTTCTACATTCCGCTGAACCTAAAACAAGCTACTGCGCAGGACTCGCGCCTATATTCACACTGGCCATAATGTTGGCACAACCTGTACACTAGACGCTGATGATGAGTGTATTACAGGGTGTTAGAACAAACATGCGTGAACCAAGTGAAGAGGCTGGACTCACAGGTGGCCGGAGAACTCGTCTCGGCTATGCTCCGAGCGATGACCGAGAACAGGGAATACGAGCCAGGAGTTCAGATGGGGGCATCGGCTGTGCTGGTGGCCGTGGGGCACGAGTATCTAGATCTGGTATGTATTTCGTCTTGTTATTTTTTTATACGATTAAGTGGCTAGATGAGCATGTCGCTCGCCTGATGGTAAGCGTCACGCTTGCCTATAACATTTTGTCTAATAACTTGAAAACTAACACCCTGTGACCGATTTAGCTTACAATAAAACAAAATTCAAAAAAAAAGTATCACAATGTACATTTTTTTATATGTGCACAAAATTCAACCAACTAAGTACTACTAACATTCTGACAACCTACAATGCGATCCCCAAATGTTCTAGCACTTCTAGCGCACAACCAGTTGGCAGCATAACCAACATGCTGGCGGCATTTAGATCATTGGCACGGATCTTTCATTATGATCCTTGGCATCTATCTTTTATTTAGATTATTGGCAAATATCTTTCATGAAGATAGAATCAACAATTCGAAAGTTACTGTTGAACAAACAAACACACATAAAAACACCAATTCTTCTCCAAGTTGATTTGAAGACTTCCTTCACGCTTTCAATAAAATCATCGTCATCATAATCATGTACAGCTTATTTCCGCCCATTCCAGGCCTCCTCCCTCTTACGCCATTCACCCCGGTTTTGACCCAATCTTGGCCAGGTCTTTCCTACGAGTACCAATTTTTCGATGTCATCGACCTATCGTGATAATGGTCTTCCGCGGCTGCTTTGTCCTATACTTGGCCACCATTCTATCAGGGACCTACTCCACCTATCGTCACCACATCTTGCCGAGTGTCCTGCCCATCGCCACTTGAGTTGAATTATACGGGATCCGATGTCTTCCACCTTGTTTCTCATTCGGATCTCCGTATTTCGAACTCTGTCGTTCAACGTGATACCTAACATAGAGCGCTCCATGGCCTGCTGCGCTACTCGCATCTTGTACAAAGTTTCTTTAGTGAGCGTCCATGTTTCTGCACCGTACGTCATTGTGGGCAAGACACATTGGTTATAAAGACGGGTCTTCAGGCTTTGCGGCTTTTTTTATCCCTGAGTACGTCGTCAAGTTTGCCGAACGCAGCCTATCCCAGCTGAATGCATCTGCTTATCTCCTTGTGCCTATGCTCTCTACCAAAAGTTAAACAGTGCCTAAGATAAACGTAGTGAACTCCTCCAATGTCTCACTCCCAATCTTAATAGTTGGAAGTGACACACCTGAGATATTAGTCATCACCTTCGTCTTGGACATGTTCATTTTCAAGCCAACACCAAGAGAAGCATAGTATAGATCTTGCAACAACACTTGGAGATCTGACGCCGTTTCGCTGCTCAGAATGAGGTCATCGGCAAAACGGAGATGCCACAAGTGGACACCATTAATTAAGACACCTTTATGCTCTCAGTTGAGTAACTTAAGAACGTCCTCCAAGACTGCTGTAAAAATCTTGGCCGAAATAGTGTCACAGAATAAATAATAGATAGTGTCCCCTTGTTGCACGCCTCGTTTTATTGGAATATTATTCGTTAGAGCGTGCATCGTCTTGCATCGTCATATATTCGTACAGGTTTCGGGGGACATTGACATACCATGTATCTATTTGGCAGCGATGGAGAGAATGGAACACGGACCAGTGCTCAACGCTATCAAAAGCCTTTTCGTAATCTACGACAGCAAAGCACAGGGGCCAGTTTAATTCATCACACTTCTCTATAAGCTACTTCACGGTATTGATGTGATCGATAGTGGAATATCCGCTTTGAAAACCTGCTTGCTCGACAGGCTGAGAATCATCGAGTTGGCGGGTAAATCTATGACGCAACACTTTGGCAAAGACTTTATAAATTTGAGAGAGGAGGATTATGAACCTATAATTGGATAACTTTGTGCTATCTCCCTTTTTGTGCAAAATAGTGAATATGGCGTTATTTCATGCATTTGGCGTAAGTCTGCTTGCAAGTACTTGGTTAAATAGTTTTACCAGGACCTTTAAAACTGGCTCTTTACCAGCCCTTATGAGCTCAACTGTCACTCCCTCTTCGCCCGGTGACTTTTCAGACTTCATTTGGCTGAGTGCCCATTTTACCTCTTCAAGAAGAATTCCTGGTAGGTCATCGGCAGAACGTCATTCTACGGGTTTGGCTCTTAGATCTTCTTCTACTAAATCTTAAGGTTATTTTCTGATGCAAGCATAAAGGTCCTTGTAAAATTCTTCAACAACCACAAGGATTTATTAGGTTTAGCTCCTTGTTTATTTGTAAGTGATATTATAAGAGATGTGTCTGTACTTTTCTTTCTAGTCAATTTTGTACCTATTTTTTTAAGCGACTTCAGAAAAGGAGACCGTTATATGTTCGACTGTATGTATGTTTTTTTATGTATGTCGGTCCATATCACCGTCAATTGCGGACCGATTTTGAAAATTATTTTTTTGTTTGAAATGGCTCCGCCTTCAAAAAACTCTGTCTTATCTTATGTTGTATTTTTGGATTATTATTACGTTGGTAATTTAGAAAAAGTGATACTGTTCTTTACATAATACCATTTTTATTATGCCTGACTAACAGTCAGATGTTTTTGTGCCACTTCCATAATAGTTTCCGACAACTTTTTGTTCAACTTCCATAATAGTTTCCGACAACTTTTTGTTCAACTTCCATAATAGTTTCCGACAACTTTTTGTTCAACTATTCAATTCGTCTAAGCCTTCAAATCTGTACTTCAAATCTATCTTAAAATCGTTCTATGCGAACGCTGTTATGGTCTCTTTTCATATCTCGCAGGTGTTTTATCAGTTTCCTTATTTCCATCGACAAGTTGACTCTGCTCTGACCAACTCGTTCTTCCTAGAAGGTATTTTATGGAAGAAAGTGTTAATTGCTTAAAGCTTGCTCTTCTCTAGAAAGTCTACCAAAACCTGACCTCTTAGGTTACGTTCTCCAAGATCAAACTTTCTGACAGATTTTTCACTTCCAAGCGTTCAACAGATCTTTGCATTCCAATCACCCAATACAAGGTATAAGGTATAGAAGGGAACTAGGGTTTTGTGGGAGAGCTTTTTCGACATATTCACTGAATTTTTCGACTTCTTCGTCGTCGTGTGTTGAAGTTGGAGCATAAACCTGGATGACATTTATACAGTAACATTTATTAAGATAGATAACTGCAAACTGATAACTGCGGGTGGAAATACTCTTGAATTCTGTGATAGCAGGAATCAACTTTTTATTCACAAGCAGACCGACTCCTCCATACGACAAGTCCTCCATAAGGTGGCAAAATAGGATGCCAGAAGGCAGTTTCACCAAATCTTCTTTACCTCTTCTGCGTACTTCTGACAGTCCTATCAAGTCCCATTTGATATTGTTTGATTCTAATTTGAGTTCGAAAAGTCTCTCCTCCGTGCGCAATATCCTGGCGTTGTAACACGCCAGGGCCAGGGTCGTCGTGTAACGGCCAGATTGCTTCCAGGGATTCTTAGCACCCCACCGTTTCCCTGGCCGCCACCTTGACCAGTACTTGTTGGGGCCTCTGGGGACTAAGGGCATTATTGGCGTAATTCATGAAGGGGAGGGTTGGCAGTCGTAAAACGCCACGCTCCAGCGTCTTGGCGAGTCTTCCTGACACGTTTGTCTTCAATGTACAAAAACGAGATGTGATCTTGTTTTTGACATCTCGTTCTTGTTTTTGTACATCGAAGTTACCGGAGGGCACCGCGCGAAAATGTGTGCTTGTAATTGAGACCATTGATCATTAACAGAATACATAACAATACAGTACAGTCAGGTCTGTGGTCCACTTCACCCCCTCTACCATTCAATAAAATATGCGCTCGATGTTTTAGTACTATTGTTTATTCTGTGCCAATATCATTGTATCAATTTCATTGTGCTGAAAGGTTTCAAAAATGTTCAATTTTATCAACCTAAATTAGGTACATTTGTAGAATGCAGATAAAAGTGCTCACATGGATGTAACAGCCCTGTGCTATGATTCATTGCAGTTAACAATATTTTTGCCATTTGGTGTCCGATGATAAACTACACTCCAAACTAATATTACAAACTAGCTGTGCCCGCGGCTTTGCCCGCGTAGTATTTTTCTGGGATATATGGGGAGACCCTATGATCAGAACCATAAGTACCAATTCATCAAACTTCATTCAGACGCCAAATGGTTCTTTATCGATTGCTCGACTACTGCTCGTCGTATTGAGATACCAAGTACAACAGTTTTTAAGTCGTAGTTTGAAGTCAAAGCCTAACCTATCTAAAAGTGACGCATCGCAAACGGTTATGCAGTTTTTCCTTGATGAGCAAACAAATAGACATCATTTTTTTTAATATTCTTGTTTAGTAGCTTATTTTAAGACCATTTTTTAATTACCATTATTGTACAGACTTCATTTATTCTTATTTTGTCATTTATTTTTTACTTTTTTGTTCGGTTTAATGGTATTAAAGCGTGTTTTTTAGTTTTTTTAAATATAATTTATTAAAATGATGTCTTATTTAGTATTATCGTAATCACGCCGCAGATAGCATTAAGCATTTTATGATACTGCGCTTTTTTATTTGCGTTAGCTTTTGGTACTGCGTAAATCGAATAACTAATTCATTATGTAACCTTTTTTCAGGTACTCCGCTCCCTCATCAACCAGTTGTCCCCCGCATCTGTCCCCCACTACACCATCGTGCATACCCTGGGGACCCTCGCAGCAGTCAACACGCACGGCGTGGTCCCACATATCAAGGAGATCCTGGCGAAGCTGTTACCGCTGTTGTCTATGGTCAAGCACGACGGATTAAAGCAGGCTTTTGCTTATGGTGAGTTACAATTTTCCCCTCCTTATCTCTTATGTTCCCTAATACACCATCGTGCATACTTTGGGGACCCTCGCAGCAGTCAACATGCATGACGTGGTCCCACCTATCAAGGAGATCCTGGCGAAGCTGTTACCACTGTTTTCTATGATCAAGCACGACAGGTTGAAGCAGGCTTTTGCTTATGATGGGTTATAGTTGTCCCTTCCTGTATCACTTATGTCCCCCTAATACACCATCGTGCATACCCTGGAGACTTTCGCAGCAGTCAATACACACGGCGTGGTGGGACCACGTCATACCCAGGAGATCATCAATTGGATCATATTTTTATAAAATTCGGAGAATTACAAAATTGGGAGCAAAATGAGGGGTATATTGCCAGGTTCTAGCTGGCAATATACCCCTGGCAAAATGAGGGGTATTCTGCCCGATAAGGGAGAAAAGCCTATTTGTCTGTTTTTAGTTTGGATCACAGTTTTTTTATAGTAAAGTATTTTTATTTTAAACTTTTTAGTCTACTGTTTAGGTAAAAGAATTATATATTTTTGGAATTATATATTTTTAGAGACCTTACTTTTGATAACTCTTGATAGGTTGTAATTTTTTTGGTTTTTTGGTATCATAATATAGCAGCTCTAAGCCGCCATATTAGTTTTCTTGACCTTTCATTATATCCTATCTCACACTCGTGATTAAGGCGAATCCAATAATAACTCATTTATCAAAATCCATCAAGCCGTTAAGGACGCGCCAAAGGAACATACATACATACATACAGCCCAAAAACAACCCTCCACAATCGGGTATTGAGAACTAATCCTATTTTGGAAGTTGATTATTGAATCGTCACTTAGGCAAAAATCCTACTTTCGCTCATATTCGGAATTAGATATCCATAAATTTAATTGTTTACGGACGTGACTAACGTGACCTCCAGTATAATAACAATTTATCATGAGTTTTCCTTCCAGCATTCGGCTACTTTGCAATCGCCGTGTCGGAGCAAATCGGCGACAACGTCGAAAACGGGAACATAACATCCATTAAGGATAATTTCGTCACGGAATTCTCTATAATTTTCGACGTATTATACAACCAATGGCTTTCCTCGCACGAACACAAAGTATCAGAGTCCGTACTAGAGGCCCTCGGACCAATAACTAGGTTGATATCCGAGCGACAGTTTAACGAAACCGTGAACAAGTTCGTCCTCTCATTGCTGTCTCTATACCGCAAGCCTACGATTAACTTCTACTGCATCAGTCAATGCATATCGTACATACTCTCCCCGTCGCCTCTGAACCCTAAACTGAGTCTAAACGACAATGTAATCAACAATATAAACCACGTTCTATTCAATTTGGTATTATTAGAACCGGACTACGATCAGCCTCACACGGTCAAGAATCATTTTGAAGTTCTAAGATGCTTCGATCATATGGCGAATCAGTTCTCAGATCAAACTATAGAGAACCTTCTGCATCAGTGCAAAAGTAATCAAGAGAAAGATAGAATGAAATCTGTCATCATTTTGACTCATTTGACGACGTCGTCTCAGGTTTTCGTCGACAATTACGCGGCGAAGTTCGTCGCCATTCTAAAAGTGATGACAGGTATGGAACAGGGGTTGAAAATGAAGAAGATTCTCGTGAAGGCTATCGTAGGCCTCGTATACAGGAACTGCATAGCGCCGCCTGAAGATTTCGTGTTAGTGGAGTTTATAATAAAGCATTGCGGATACGAAGCTCCGGTCAACGCTAACATTCCAAAGTACGAGGTTGCAGACTTGCACGATACCTGCAAGAGCTCTCTAGCTCTCATGTGCAACACGGTCACGAGCGTTCGAAACCAACTGCGGAACTTGCTACTGTCTGCTCTGACTGTCGAAGACTTTACACCGTCAATGGGAACAGTGAGCCATTGCCTCACATCGCTGCTTCAGAACAACTCGTACGTCACTGACGAAGGTCAAACGGAGAAGGAAGTAGAAACAAAAGTCTCCCCAGACTTGGTGTTCGTTCGGTGCCTCACGTACATCGTAAATCCCGATGAAAAGGAGAAGAACAGGAACTTGCTCATCTTCCTCGAGGAATATTCAGGAGACGTGCACAAAAACCTGAAAAGTTCTTGGACTGTTGAAATACAAAGATTGTTGAAATTTGTAGACAAAAGCGAATCGAAGGACCAGTGGCACGGAATGCTGTTAGACCTCTTGGTTTCAGCGATAGAGCAGGTCAACAGTAGTAAATGGGTTGAAGTTATTGCCACGTTGCTATCGCAACAAGTTCTGGCGAAAAAACAAACACCGATGATCAAGGGTGTCTCGTTGCAGTACTTAGCTGTTCTCTCCTGTCACATGTCCAATGCTGCAGTGGTGGAGAAAATCCTGAAGATAATACTCCTCGCGTTGAAGTCCATACCGATGGAAAGCTGCGAGTACGTCAGCAAAGCCTCGGGCATCGGCGCGAGACAGCACGGAGAGTTCGTTATGAATGAGCTCGACGCAATTTACAAAGAGAACGAATCGAAAAGAGGCAGCAAGATTCTAAACTTTTTGTCGTCGCGGAATTCCAAGAGCGAGCACGAGTTTAGTGTCGTGAAATACGCAGTGATCACTTGCTACGGGAAGGTTGCTTGTGAATGCTTGGACGTACATGTCCTCGCTAGACTGGGGGAAAATGTCACGACGAGTTTGTTCGACATTTTGAAGTCTAGTCCTCCCTTCGACCTGTGCAAAGCGAGCGTCACTACTCTTTATGAGATCGCCAAAGCGTTGCACCCGGCCTCACACCACAACGTTGCTTTGCGAAACAGGTGGCAACTTCTAAACGCTGTCTTAGAACAAATATACAACTCAAACTTGGAGCGACGTAACGTGGAACTGTACCCTATTATCGTAAAAGCGTCGAAAGCTCTCACGAAGCTTCAAAAAGGCATCCTGCCCGAAGAGAGAAACACAATACTGCGAGTTCTTTTCAACAGTATTTTCGGCGAATTATCTTCTTTCAAGCGGAAGTACGAAATCGAAGGAAACGGGGACAAAAATGATCAACTAGCGAAAACACTAAACGACAGTTTAACTTTACTCCACCACCTAATCAGAGAGCTGATCATCCAGTCGACGTGTCTGAGCACTATCGACGATTTGGTCACTTTGCTAATGGAATGGTTCCGACACGAGAATGACGAGATACGAACCGCCGCCGTGATGATCCTGCAAGTGATATTCGATACTTACATCAGGAACGTAAAGCTCAATTTCGAAACTCCGAGCAAATTCGGACAGTTGGGATATTTACTGGGGCTCGTGAGTCCCGGAATAGCCGATGCGAACTTCCCAGTGAGGTTAACTACTATCGACTGCATCAAACTGATCGTTCAGATTCAGGATTTGTACGAAGGTCGGACCGTTGAGCCGGACGATGAATGCATGTCGGGTCTCGGTCATCTACAGAACAACGTTCTAACGAACGATTTGAATATGATCTCTGATTACTGCATGTTTCTCTGCGATACGATCGCTCCGAAGATCCCTCATCACCACACGATGCAGTTCATAGAGAGCTTGCTAGAAGGCTATGACAATCAAGAGTTGAGAAGCGTTGGTATCGGTGCTATTTTGGACGCGTTCTTTATAAATAAGGGGCAAGATTTGTATCAGAGCGTGGAGAGGATTGTGGGAGTGATTTTGCGTACTATGGACGAAGCTAGCGACGAGGCGAGGTTCAAGTTGTTGCGGCCACTGACGTCACTGACGAGGCATCATACCAACGCCGTCACTGCGGTGCTGCTGTCACAGAGGCTGCCTCTGAAACCGTAAGTTTTAATACTATTTAAAACCGTAAGTTTTAATACTATTTAAAACGGTAAGTTTTAATACTATTTAAAACCGTAAGTTTTAATACTATTTAAAACCGTAAGTTTTAATACTATTTAAAACCGTAAGTTTTAATACTATTTAAAACCGTAAGTTTTAATACTATTTAAAACCGTAAGTTTTAATACTATTTAAAACCGTAAGTTTAATACTATTTAAAACCGTAAGTTTTAATACTATTTAAAATCTAATTTATTAGTACTATTTAAGAATCACTCACTCACGACTGTAACTCACGGGTTATTTCGACGTCCACCTTCAGGAGTTTGCGCAGCGAGGACTCTATACGAACCAACAAAGGATGAACATCTTTAAAAAAAAAATGTCTATGAAATTATAAAAAAAGCAGACGAATCGATTGATACCTCGTTTGTCAAAATAGGACCAAGTTCTATTCAATGCGACGTGACGTGTATTTTATTATTTGGTGGCGACGTCACATGGTATTGCACCTATATAACCTATATGACACATATATAACGGGGTTCCGGTTTGAAGGGCGTTGTTCCAGCGAAATTTCCGGCCAAATTAGACTGGAAAACCAATGTCTCCGGGTGATGGGCGCAGTGTACAGCCGCGCAAGATTTTGCAATAGAAAGTTCTACGTGGCAAATTAATTGTTATCCAGTCAATCATCGGGTGGCGATATATCCAACATTGCGCACTATAGCGCGCATACTGCGCGTGCGCGTCGCGGTAAGCGACTGGTTATGAGCAGGTGTAACGCTTAACATCAGGCGAGCGACCTGCTCGACTCGTCGTTCATCAACAACCTAACATGTTAGTCCAATGCTGGACATAGGCCTCTCCCAAGGCGCGCCACTGAGCCCGATCTTCCGCTCTTCTCTTCCCATGGCAGCCAACTACATTGCGCAGATTGTCGCTCCATCTAGCCGGAGGGCGTCCTACACTACGTTTGTCGATTCGCGGTCTCCAAAGGATTGCAGAGAACTTGTCTACCCCAATTATTATCGATTCTACGACAAATGGGATCAGCCATTGCCACTTCAGCTTGCTTATTCTCTGAGCTATGTCGGTTACCTTAGTTCTCTGCCGAATCACCTCATTTCGGATTCCATCTCTCAGAGAAACTCCGAACTATCCGTTCCATAGCTCGCTGAGTGACCTTAAACTTGTAGACCAGTCACACAGTCAGTGTCCACGTTTCGGCTCTGTACGAATATGTCATTAGTGGTAGGACGCGCTGGACTTTTCTTCAGGCATTGTGAAATGAGCGACGAGAAGATTTGACGATTTTTCCAAAAGCTGCTGCTGCCAGCTGAATCCTCCTACTGACTTCCTTCTCAACATTGTTCCTACCCAGTTCAATTCGTCCGAGGTAAATATAAAGTCAAAGTATTTTATTGTAAATTTTATTTATTTTATTTGGTTGTATACTCCTGTACAATGTCGTGAATAAAAACAGGCCAAGTGCAAGTCGGATTCGCGCATCGAAGGCTCCGTACAAACTTTTAGGTATGTAAATAGTCCCTGTTGTAATTCCGTTTTGTTTCGTGACGCTACTAAAAATTTACTTTTTTCGGATTTTTCCTTTTACTTGTATTATAAGACATTTCTTCTTGCCAAATTTCATGATTCTAGGTCAAGAGGAAGTAGGTACCCAGTACTGATTCCTTTGCGAGTGTCAAAATATGCGGCAAAACCCTATCTTTGGATTGCGTCGTCTTAGAAGTTTGATTTTATCACAGCTCCAAGGGGTTGCAGACTTGAGTATTATTTGATATTAATTTCAAGTCGATACCTCTACGCGTTCCTAAGAAAAAGGACAGACAGGTGGACAACAAAGTGATCCTATAAAGGTTCCTATTTTCCTATTGAAGGTACAGAACCATAAAAAAACATACTACAGACAACAACTGTCCACAGTTGCGTGGTATCTTGCTGGCGGCACCTGGCGCAGGACGCGGCGCTCGCTCCCGCTATCACGGACAACTTCCTGCGACTGATGACCTCAGTAGAGCTGTACGAGGACCCCTACCACGTGACTGAGAACCACGTGGCGGCCCTGCAACCCTTGACTGTGAGTGTCAAATAATACTGGTCAAAAATGAACGAAGAAAAAGTACTATGTAGCTTGCATCCGCCAAACTGTATGGCAAACTAATGATAAATGGAAAAATAAAAATAAGTCTTTGTGTTTGTGAAGTTAGGCTCTGTGAACGATTGCGCAGGTACTGGTGTGAGGATATGACAGCATAAAGTAAGAGCGAGATAGAAAATGCGAAAAACGTAAGCGAGTGACCGAGGCAGTTATACAATGTTGTCTTCAGCTTCAACATTTGGATTGCGCCTGAAAAATAGCAGTTTGCGCAGCGACTAGCAGATAACTGCCGAGACACATACTTAAGCTGCGACTACTGTATGTTATCATATATTTTTTTGGGTTTTTGTTTGTTGGGTAGGAAGTAAAATAGGTAGATGAGGTCTGTTGGCAATATCTTTTTATTTTACGTCAATTTTTTTCTACGTGGGGTCTTTATATATTTTATTATAATTTTACCATTTATCATTAGTTTGACCTTCAGTTTGACGGAAGTAACCTACATATTCTTTCTCCGTTCCTTTTAAAAATGAATTTCCGCAAAATAACGAGCTCTTTCAACTAACACTGGTCGCCTCAACTGTGTGTTATCGTAGACTATCAGCAATGCCTCTAAAATCGAAGTCTCTATCTAAGCACATCTCTACTTTGTCACAGCGTGATGGTTCACATATTAGATCCAGGCAGATTCAGTACCTACGAGTACCTTTAAAAAGTATTAGTAACATGCGAACCGATAAAAAACGTGCGAGCCTTACAGTAGTCGCATATGATTAGTAACTTCTCATTTTGGTAATAAGCAACATTAACATACTCTAGAACCGCGCGCTCGCTGGTCAAATCAAATAGCACGCTTCCCCAGCTTTCTGTTACACACTTCCGTCCCTTTCACGAAATCACTCCCACAAATTGCAGGAAAGCGAGAGGAAAGATGTTGCACATCAACAAATGGGATGGGAGAATTAAGCTTTGAAATCGCACTAATTTATTCTTTAAAAAACTAGATAAACTTGCAACTTTGTGTTGATGCTTGTAAATCAAATCATGACTAGTTTTTTTATATTGAAGGACTCCCAGTCTACTCAGAGAGAGAAAGTGTTTGAATCATACATTTAATATTTAAATTGTTTAAATCTATACTTATAATAAAGCAATAGGAACGAAAAAGTCTGTACAATGAATATTTTTTTTTTAAATGGTCTAGGGTACTTAAAATAAGCTACTGAACAAGAACAGTAAATTTTTTATATTCGTGTCTGTCTGTTTGCTTATTTGTTTGTTTGTGTGTTAGTTTGTTTGTCTGTATGTTTGTTCGCGCATCACGTAAAAACTACTGAACCGATTGCGATGCAGTTTTCACTGTTGAATAGCTTAGGGTTTGACAAACAACACTGGGCAAACAAACAGGGGACAACCTGGGGTATTTGGTATCTCAATCCGATGAGTAGAAGCTGCGCGTTTGATAAAAATATTTTTGTCGGCTGAAGGAATTTAGATCAAATGTTGATATATTGGTATTTTCGGTCCTGGAATAGCACATGGAATACTTTTAACCTAAAGAAATGTCCACGCGTGCGAAACCGCGCGCATCAGCTAGTAGAAAATAAATTACACAAGGTATACAAAAAAATCTCCAGTGTGATTCCAAATAAATTTATTTTATCTTACCTTTTAAATTAAAAAAGAATCATCTAAATCGGTCTTGAAATCCCAGATACGAGGGAACATAAATGCGAAAACAAATTAATTTATGTACTGAACAATTTGTAATTGTACAGAATTTCCATCGTCACAGCAAAAAGTGAAGATTTCGTGTTTCATGTACCTGTAACAAAGATGTTTAAGTATGTTTTCGTACCAATTAGTATAGTGACACTATACCCTCCCAATAGTTGTACCAATTTGATCAAGTTTATATGGGACTTTACTAAATATCTACCCTTTCAAATAAAAAAGAATCGTCCAAATCGGTTCTTAAATTCAGGAGATTTGAGGTTAAAATTAAACAGAAATCTTGAGAATCCTCCTTCGTATGTGAAGTCTTCTATTTACTTGCAGCTAATCAGCGCCCTGGGAGAGATGCTCCAAGAGCCCTCAATGAAGCCGATCTGCGAGTCCAAGTTCGCGGATCTGTTCTCAGTCCTGTACACCACGCTCGTGTGCTTCATAGAGGCGGAGCCGCCTGCGTACGCGCCGGCCAACAAGGGACAGGAGCGGTTCGGGTTCGTGCCTAACAGAGAGGCGGCGCGGATGTCCCCGGCCAAGATCACTGTGAGGACTTTTAACGCGTTCTTGGAAAGAGCTGAATGTCATAAGGTAAGAGTTTTTGTTTGTCGTATGAAGTAGTGAATCATGTATCTCTGGTGTCAGAGTTTGTCAAGCCGCCCGATGGCGTTTGACTTTGCTAACGACTGCTATTAATCAATAACAGTCGAGACCGGTAGCTTAACGTACCCTCCGAAGCATGGAGCGATGGAAAACCGCACATAACTTAGAAAAGTAATTGGTGCAATGCCTAGGACCGAACCCTATATCGTTGGATTCTAAGTTGCACTATTAAACTGTTAGGGTACCATCGGTCGAAGATAAATTAAGAATATAAGTTACTAGATACACAAGTATGTTAGAGAAAATGTAATGCTCGCTAGACTGTAGACAAGTTTCCCATTCATCAATCCGATGAGAGATACGCAATGAGTGAGGTATATCCGGCTCGGAGGACCATTTATTAATTAGGATTATTGGTCCTTCGAGCCGGATATATCTCACGCGATTCGTACATGAAAATAAAAACATAAAAAAGACATTAACAAAACATTTAACATTTATTACTTATCTTTGCCCGCGTCTTCAGTGATAGAAGGTATCCTATATGTTACACAAATATGTTCTCATGGGTTAGCGAATACAACCAATCTACCAAAATTTTCTTGATTATTCGCTTTCACTCTTTTTCATTTTACCGATGTTTTTTTTCTTTTATCTGCGATAAAAAAGTATTCTATTTTTAAACTGTGTATAAAATTTCATATTAATCGGTTCAGCAGTTCTGATGTGAAAGCGAGTAAAACCAATCTACCATAATTTTTCCGATTAACCGGGTGAACTTTTAATTTTCTGGGATAAATGTATCCTAGGTTGATCTCTGTGTTGTACAGTACCTAGAGTACCTACCTACCTATATTTAAAACTTCGTCATCGCTGTTTTGGAGTGAAAGTGAGTAAGCGACATTTTCCCGTGGCAATTTTCCGTTTGGCGGGATAAAAAGTACCCGGAAAACGGAACGTTAGTCTACAAATTTTCATCAAAGTCGGTCCAGCAATTTTGTTGTGAAAATGCACCAAACAAAGAAACAGATAACGTTTATTTTCACTGTGTCTGTCCACTCTGTCCGTGAGAGGTGCGACTCGTAAGCAACAGATAAATACAGGCTATTTCTTTTTCTCACGTATAAAGTAAAGACATTTGGGAGGCAGATGAGAAAAATTATAATTACATTATACAAAACTAGATTGTGTAAATGCAATAGGTGAGTTCTATTTATAGTTTGAAAAATGTAGGCTGATCCCCATCAAAGCTGGCAGGGTGATATTTCTAGGGTGGGGGTAGTGTTGGGAAAAAAACATTATCGAACGATGTTGAAAAAAAACTATCATAAGTATATGTTGATCACGAATGTTCTATATTTTAATTGTGACTTTTCGAGTACATTATAGTGAAATAAAACAAATGGAATATGTGGTCAACGGTTTTATTATACAGTCATCATTAATTAATGAAGTGGTGAACAACCATGTCATCGTCGTCAGTAGTCGAATTCGGACTCACTCGAGTAATACTGCAGATTGATAATCAATTCTTGATCAGACAAATACATTTTCGAATCGAACATCGCGCTCTCAATCTTCATATATGACTTTTCCGCACGTGTTGATTACTTTCTTCCAGTCCTCTGGCGTGATATGTTCGCTTATTATGTCGTCGAGCGACGTTTACGAACGTAGCCCTATGGGTCGTATCACAGTGATATCTATGGTGCTTAGCCTATTTTTTCCCCACAATATTGTTTACTAGCAGTGCCCGCGGCTTTGAGCGCGTGGTCATTTCTCCGGGTTAAAGTTAAGGGCGTCACAGACGATTAAGATACTATAATATTTGATGTTACGATATCTGCATATAAAATATTATAGCATCTTAGGGTATCACACACGGCTAAGATACGATAATATATTGAAATTATTCATGCGCTCGCAGGCCGTCCTAGGTGCCACACGTATTTCTTCACCGCTTTCTATATACAGGTGATAAAATATGAGTAGTACGGTTTCACTATTACTTAGATTTATTAGATTGCTCATCAGACGACGATTCTGATCTTGAATTTGATATGCAAATTGCATTAGTGCACTGTAAAAGGTGATCAATTTGGATAGAAAATCATATTAAATTTAGAAAAAGGGGCGGTGAATTTAATATTTATGCAGATGTTTCCACAAAAAAAAAACTTATTTTAATAAGTCGAAGGAAACTTTTCTCGAAATTCATAATTTGATTAAGGAAGATTTAGTGAAACAAAATACGAACATGCGCGAGAGCATTTGTACAGAACAACGACTTGAACCATCTCGTTTACCTCAGCTTTCAAACATAAAAAAACGACAGCTAAATAGGTCCATTTGTTTGGAAGCTACGATGTTCACCCCCGTTTCTTTCTCCCCTACCCCCCCTCTCTCCATATATCTAAGAACCATCTCGATCATATCAGCTTTCGAACAGTAAAAACCGCAGTAAAATCGGTCCATTCGTTTAGGAGCTACGATGCCACAGACACACACACACACACACACACACACACACACACACACACACACACACACACACACACACACACACACACAACACACACAACACACACAACAAACACACACAACAAACAAACACACACACACACACACACACACACACACGCGCGTGCTCGCGCGCGCGCGCGCTCTGATACACACGCTAAACTTATAACACCCATCTCTTTGTTCAGGGGTTAAAAAAACCGTCACGAATACAAAACAGAGCAACCTGTAAAGCATATTACGATATATTTTGTATCTTAAGATAGTATATACATCAGCATAATATAATATATATTTTGTATATTTTACGATATATTTCGTATCTTAAGATGACATCTTTTAATAAATTCCATATCGCTCGATATCTTAAGATACTGTAATATGCAAATATATATTATCTTCGCCGTTTGTGATGGTTCATATAAATTGTATAGCGAGCGATATTTTATCTTAAGATAAAATATTATCGTATCTTAGTCGTCTGTGACGCGCTTTAACCTAAGTATGTGTTTTTCCAGGACGAAAAGTAACTATTACAGGGTTTCTCAACCTTTGTTTTATTGAGCTTAATTATTTAATGACAAAAAAACGCACATTATTTCAACTACTTTAATTAATTATAATTCTAAGTTATACACAATAAACTGCAAACAAATTTAAAACCTTTTTTAACGAAATAAGTTATTATAATTAGAGTATTAATAAGCAGAGTCGCTATCGACAACAAGGCGATCTCAGCTGCTTAGTTTTAATTAAAACCAGAGCTTAAAAACCTGTCTCACATAAGTTAAAGAAAAAGGAGCAATTATTGTCAAAGCAAGAGATGCAAATTTCGAATTAACAAGGAATCGCTTGATCCAAAATGTCTCCAATGTCAAGAGATGGAAGCCATCTTTTACTGACGAATGAACGTTAATTTCTAGATTTTTCCCGTTATTTTTCCGGTAATTGTAAAACATTGACAACAAATGGGTTTCTGGTCATATGCCATATTGGTGACTCTGAATTAATGTCCCGATATTATCGAAATTGGTCTTCCAGCGTTTGTAAATGAGTTTCTATGTCAGCTTTCAAATCATCGTTCAGTTTGTTATTATGAATTGCTTCGAATTGCCGAGAAAAATATACTACATTTTCAGCAGACACCTTTTGTTTCTGATATGAACCCTTGAATACGATCATAGTTACTTATTGCCGTTTCTGCCGTTCTTTTGAAACAGTATACGATAGAATCAATGAATGTGATATTGTGATGTTTCATTTGCGCGCCAAATTAATTTTTCTTTCGAATATGCATACGTTTTCCGCCCCTTGACGTTTATCTACGCAGTTCTCTAGTACGTAGGGGGGCGCGCCCCGTAGGTTGGGAACTAGAAAGTAAAAAATACCAGCCTTCAAATATTTTTTATCGATTACTTGGCTTCTAATCATCGGATTAAGATACCAATTACCCCAGATTTAATTCAAAACCTAAGCTATCCAACAGTGATAATTGCATCGCAATCGGTCCAGTAGTTTTAACATGAATTTTCATAATCAATTATTATTATTTTAGCCTGTGCTTAAGAAGATGTCACAATGAAAATTGAACATCCCTTTCCGTCACACCGATAAAGTACGACATTGTTTTGCGTACATTTTGATTGTAAAAAATACGTAACTTCATGCGCGTGATCTCGATGCCAGTTGTCGTGGGGATCATCCTATATTTTGCAAACTGTAGTGAAATGCATAGGTATATCTCCACACTGTTTAATTTCTGTAATTTCTAAAGTTTAACCTTGTGTGTGTTAGATGCGGGAAGCGTGCTCGCTGTGCTTTAGCATCGAGCACGGCGACGTGTCCGCGACGGTAGGCTCGCTGGCGCCGCTGGTGTGCGGCGCGCTGTGGGCGGACGCGACGCCGCACGCCGCCCGCGTCTCCGCGCGGCTCGCCACGTACGCGCGCGCGAGCTTGCCGCCACAGCGGTTCGCAGCTGTCGCTTTGCTCGCCGATATGCTGAACTATAGGTTAGTAGAACTTGTAAAACTGAACTACTTATAGCTAGCGGCACGTAAGTCTAGCGGTGAACGAAACGTGGCGGGGATCTTGGCACAGTCAGTTTTCGGGATAAAAAGTATTCAATATTTTAACACACTATATAAACTTTGGCTGTGCCAAGATCCCCGCCACGTTTCGTTCACCGCTAGACTTACGTGACGCTAGGTATACTTCTTCTTGTACTTGTCTGAGAACCCGCGATGTTTTTTTTCACACTTTGGTTTGTAATTTAAAATTAAATACTAATCACTAGCTTATGCTTGTCCACTGCTGGACGTAGGCCTCTTCTAATGCACGCCACTGAGCTCGGTCTTCACCTTCTCTCATCCATTTTTCGCCAGCCGCTTTTCATAGGTCGTCACTCCACTTGGACACAGGGCGTCCTACGCTACGTTTATCAAGACGTGATCTTCACTTGAGAACTCTTCTACCCCAACGGTTATCGGTTGTTCGGGAAATGTGACCAGCCCACTGCCACTTTAGCTGCTTATCCTTAGAGCTACGTCAGTTATCTTGGTTCTCAGTTGGATATCTTCATTACGAATCTTGTCCTTTAGGGAACTCCAAGCATAGCTCGCTGAGACTAGATAGAGGTCATGACTGGTATAACGCACTGATTGAAGACTTTGTCTTCAGTCACTGTGGTATGGACGACGAGAAGACTTGACGAAGCTTGCCGAATGCTGCCTAACCTAGCTGAATTCTTTTGTTGGCTTCCTTATTAAAGTTGTTCTTACCTAATTGCAATATTTGCCCAAGGTAATCATATATAGTAGGACAACTTCAAGATGTACACCATTGACTGAAATCGGTTCCGGGTCAACAAGATCGTTAAACGTGATCTTGGTCTTATCTATGTTCATTCCGAGACCGATGCGTCGTATAGCATCATCTAGGTTGGTTATCATACTTTGCAAGTCTTGCAGCGACTCCGATATTAGGATGATATTATCGGCAAATAGTGAGATATTCTCAAAATTGATATTAACGCCCATTGCCAATTCAGCAACTTAAACATATCTTCTAAGGCATTAGTAACAGTTTCGGGAATATAACATCCCTATTATATTCCTATCCCAGTTGGATATGTTTATACTGCTAGTTTTGTTGTCAACCTCTCAACTTACTCAATCTAGAGCTTAATGGCTACAAATTACTCTAAGCATCATCTAGATTGGTCAGCATAATTTGCAAGTCTAGCAGCGACTCCGCCATTAAGACGATATCATCGGCAAATCGTAAGTATGAGATGTTCTCGCCATTGATATTAATGCCCATTCTTTTCCAATCCAGCGTCTTAAACATATCTTCCAAGGCATTATTGAACTGTTTCGGGGATTTAACATCCTCGTGTCTCGTTGGATATGTTTAGACTGCTGGGTTTGTACTTGGACAATCATAGTCACGGCGTCATACAGAAACCTCAGCACTTCGATGTATCGCCAGTCCACTTGATACTGCTGCAAAGACTCCAGAACCGCCCAGGTTTCAACATGGTCACAAAAGCAAGGCACAGGGGCTGGTTATACTCCTAAGACTTCTGTATAACGTGCCTCACTGTGTGTGTGGTCTATGGTGCTAAATCCTCCATAAAACCCAGCCTGTTCAGGAGGCTGGAATTCGTCAAGTCTTCTTGAGAGACGATTTGAGATGACCCTCGAAAAATACTTATACACTACCTACTTTATCTCGTCTAGGCTGACGTCAGGCAGATCGTCAGTGCAGTGGCCGGTCATTATTGCGCGGGAATCCTCTGTGCTGGGTTCGGGTCTAGAAGAATGCGTTTCGTACAATCGGCCATAGAAGTCTTCGATCTCAGAAAGGATCTCCGGCTTAGAGACGACGGTTGTGCCATTATTGGTATTGAGCTTCTTCAGATGGGATCTACTCAATTGCTGGGCGTAGATTTATGACCTCCGATTTTGCTCAATTGCCTTTTCTATCCTGCGAGTATTTGAGCATCGGAGGTCACGACGCACCAGATAACAGTTTTTTTTATTGAGTTCTCTTTTTTCTGACGGTATGGCTTGCTGTTGCTCCCGTCGTTTGTCCATAAGCCGAAGAGCCTCATCCGAGATTTTAGACTTCGTGCCCGTACGCTGCAGCTGACAAAATGTAGTGCCTTCTTCCCTAAGGATTCCTACAACTTTTTGGAGTTCTTCGTCCACGTCATTTGTGGTGATTTTCTAACTTTAGTTAACTGTTCTGATCCAACAGCTGGTTGGAGTAGGTTGGGTGGAGCGTAAACTTTACCAGACGGCATCTTTCAAGCTTGTGATCGATATTCAAGAAGCCTCGGAGAAGTCGAAAATTACTACCGGTATTGAACCTGCTGATCACTGAGAAATCCCTGAATATGTGCTTATTCTCCGTCATGATAAGGTCGATTAAATTTTTAGGCTTTGTCAAGTCCACTTCCACTGAGGGGTGCTTTTTGAAGAACGAATTCATCAAAAGATGCCCTCTTTTTCCAAAAAGTTTACTAGTATTTGCCCCCTGTGTTTTCTGTTTCCATAGCCTGTGGACCTATTTTCAATTCAGACATTCCTAAAACATGGGGAGGACAAAAGGGCATTGAAAGTATCTTATGAGTGGGTAAAGCAAACGTCAGATGTTCACAGATGACGATGAGTTTTATATCTTAAAGTATATAATTAAAATGCCAATTCCAGATGCAACGACAACACAGTGATCATAGAGACAGTGCTGGCAACACTGAGCGCGGGGTGGAAGGACTCCAACGCCCGCGTGCGTGCAACGGCCGTCGGCGGTGGCGCCAACGTGGCGCGGCTGCGGGGCAGCACGCGCGCGCACGCTCTGCCGCAGGCGATCGCCGCGCTGAGCCACGGAGTAGACGCAGAGCATACCAGGTAACGTAGTGGTAACACTGAACGCTGGTTGAAGGACTCGTGCCTGTGGGCCGTCGCACGCCCGCGTGCGTGCGACGGCCCACAGGCAACGTGGCACGGCTGCGGGGCAGCGAGCGCGCTCACGCGCTCGAGTAGACGCAGTGCATACCAGGTAACGTAGTGCAAACACTGTAGAGACACGGTACTGGCAATATTGTAGAAGCTATCTATTATTTATTAGTGGCTATGATTTGAACCCCATTTATAAGGAACCAATACATTACAATATGAGATTTACAGTTAAAATTTTAAAAGAAAATATAATAATTACATAGTATTATAGGCAAAAAAATATATTTAGATATTGATTTTAGCGCCATCTATTGAAACCTTTGTCATGGATCATCCACCTTAACCCTATAATTCTCTATACTATAGAATCCCTATCTACTCCCATGTAATAGTGTAATAATATTGTTACGAGCTGAGGTTCGGATAAATTAAAACTTTTATTCGGAAATACCACAAAAATATACTAAACCAACAAATAGCACTAAATCACCTTTGAACGCGACTGTACACACAATCACCTAACATTAAACTCAACTGTAGATGATCGCACTCTTATCGTAGCCAAAACAAGACTTTCTCACTCAGATGACGCCTGCCGTATTTATATCCCGAGCCGCCGGTCGCGCACGTCCCGCGCTCTCAATAAATTTCCCGTAGGCACGCACCACATTGCGTCATCCAGCCCCAGCTTCTAGAACATTCTAGTACCAACTGGAGACGTCCAGAACATTCCACTACGTCCCAGTACCACCTAGCAGCTGCTGGAACATTCTAGAGCGATCTTACTAGAATCTTCCAGAGACATACTCTTTTTCTAATAATTTACCGGCGTAACATATGTTAATTAATAAATAAAAACTGTAAATTATTGTGTTGAATCCAGATCCCCTTGTGACAACGTGCCTCTCGCCGCCATCCAAGGCCTGTCGCGGCTGCTGACGGAGATGGAGTCCCTCGACAAGGAGTTCGACAGAGAACTGCTTGCCGTCGCACAGAAGATACGCCCCTTCATGAACACAGAATGCCCTTTGCTGAGGGAACACTCCATCAGGTAACACAGGAACCCGTCAGATGTTTAGATACTCTTGATAAAGACAGGGACACTGCTTTTTTGAATTTACAAAACTCCATCTGTAAATTAATACACGAAAACAAAGTCTTCAAGTTCTGGTAATCAAAGTAGCATTGATAATGATTTTAAAACTTTTGAAACTTAATGAGAATATGTTTTCAATGAAAGATGTTTGCCCAACTTGTGTACCATGTACACAAGTTATGCCCATGAACGGGTGCTTGTGGGCTCCAGCCTGGTTTGTAGTCATTGTATTTTTATTATTTATCCCAGGTTTGATGATTGTGGGACATCTTATTGGCATTTATAAATTATTGAAATGTAAATGTGTAAACAGACATTTAAAATTAGTGATTTCCGTAGCGTATGGGCGTATTCGAAGTACCGGTATTTCCTTTTCTTGTGCGAGATTCACTCTTGAGTTGAGATTCAGCACATTAAAGGAAAATTCTCAAGTATTGTTTACCTAATTTATTGTTTTGGTCTAATAATAGTAAAAACATAGTTGTTTTTACTTGTTTTCAAATATAGATTAAAAAGTTGATGTAGAAACACGTCTTCTTTCCTTTTTTTTTTAATGTTTTGTCATCGAGTTGTAAGGTACCCTGGAAGTTTTTGCTGGATAGCTAATCGGGAAGTGCGCGAAATTCGAGTTGCAAGATTCCACCCGGAACGACAGACAGACTGACAAACAAGAAAGTGACTAACGTGTTAATATAATATATTTTTTTGGAGACATTTAAGATTTTGACTTGCAAAAGTGCTATATTATGTTGCCTATTACAACAAAAAAAAAGTTCTGTGTTACTGATATAATTATGTCAATGAGAATAGGTAGTTTCTAGATTCTGGCTAACATTTTAGTAACGTCTAATATGTGTGTTGTACTCAGGTTGTTCGGTATAATAGCGGGCCGGATCAAGGCCGAAGCGCTGGTGGAGCAGGCGGTCAGCTCCTTGCCGTGCTTCCTACTACATCTCTGTGACACCAACCCGCATGTCGTCAGGGTGAGTCGCACGGACACTTTGTTGTACGCAGGTTGTTCGGTATAATAGCCGGCCGGATCAAGGCCGAAGCGCTGGTGGAGCAGGCGGTCAGCTCCCTGCCGTGCTTCCTACATCTCTGTGACACCAATCCGCATGTCGTCAGGGTGAGTCGCACGGACACTTTGTTGTGCGCAGGTTGTTCGGTATAATAGCCGGCCGGATCAAGGCCGAAGCGCTGGTGGAGCAGGCGGTCAGCTCCCTGCCGTGCTTCCTACTACATCTCTGTGACACCAACCCGCATGTCGTCAGGGTGAGTCGCACGGACACTTTGTTGTACTCAGGTTGTTCGGTATAATAGCGGACCGGATCAAGGCTGAGGCGTTGATGGAGCAGGCGGTCAGCTCCCTGCCGTGCTTCCTGCTGCATCTTTGTGACATCAACCCGCATGTCGTCAGGGTGAGTCGCACGGACACCGCGTTCATTCAACTAAGGAAGAGAAGTTATGTTATGTCTTAGATAACCTCATAGAGTATAGAAAATTTTCGTCACATATATTTCGTCATTTCCTAAGTACAATGGATAACCTTCGCTTTTGATTTTGACAGTAGGGGATGACACAGAACAGCTTTGTTCTTGAAATATTGCTAGAGATAGAAATTATTGAAAAAAAATATTTTTTTATTCCAGATTACCAATTTTATTTTCAGTTGGTATTATGTAAATAGGAAAATAAATCTTTTTACTAGGATAAATAATACCATTATACAAAACGTCTCGTAAAATTTGAGCATGACTCTTTGTCATTTAAATGTGTACTATAATAATTTCTGACATTTGAAATCAAAATAAAGATGTCAAATATGGAATAATGACATCGCCGTAGAGTTTCATGGTGCTGAACCGATGGTCTGAGCTGATGGTCTCTGACGGGCGTATTTCCGAAGTACCGGTAAGGTCAGAAGGGTATTTCCTTTTCCCGTGTGAGATATTACTCAGTCGGCACATGAAAGGGAAATTTCCTTTTCAAACTCACCTAGTTTACTTAAGGGGCAGAAATGGGCAAATGACACAAAGTAATCCCGATCCTGTTCAAAAATTACTCACTGTATCCTACTGAAATTAAAATATATGATACTCGAAGATATAAGTAACAATATCATTGTCCCCAAAACATGAATGCACTTATTTGTCTCGAAGAAAAAAATGCCAAACACACATGTTTCTATGTGTATATGTATACATTTATTTCATATGTATCTTCCAATATTTATATGTATGTTTTATTTGAATATTTATTGTATATAAATTATATATGTGTATATCTATTATGTACTTTTATTATTATTAATTTTATTAACTACTACTCAATTTTTCGTGATTGGTCCCTCTGGGCCGTGACTGAAAATCAGCGTCAAGTGTCGAAGACGCTTGGCATTATGCTGAGGCATGACCCTTTCAACACTTAGATTTATATGTTTAATTTATATGTTAATTTTACTACTTTTTTATATAAGTGTTGAGTAAACGATTTTTCTCTCTTTCTTTTCTTTACATGTGAAAATAAACATTTCCGTAAATATATCCTACATTTAATGGAAATTCTATGAAATAGTTTTACTTCGACAAAGAGGTCAACCGACGAATCCAACTCGGATGGGCAGCGTTCGGGAAATTACGCCATATCTTCTCGTCGCAGATACCGCAGAGCCTCAAGACGAAAGTTTATAATCAGTGCGTGTTGCCAGTGATGACATACGGCACTGAGACGTGGTCGCTAACTATTGGTCTCATACAAAAGCTCAGAGTTGCGCTGCGTGCAATGGAGAGAGCTATGCTAGGTGTCTCTCTACGTGATAGAATCAGAAATGAGGAAATCCGTAGAAGAACGAAGGTTACCGACATAGCTCTCAGAGTTTGCTAGTTTGTGAAGTTGAAGTGGCAATGGGCAGGCCATATAGTTCGCAGAACCGACAACCACTGGGGAATAAAGGTTCTCGAATGGCGACCACGAACAAGGAAGCGAAGTGTGGCGAGACCCCCACACGATGGACCGACGACATTGTAGCCATCGCAGGAAGTCGGTGGATGGAGGTGGCACAAGATCGCTCATCATGGCGCTCTTTGGGGGAGGCCTATGTTCAGCAGTGGAGTTCTAAAGGCTGACATGATGATGATCTCTATGCTTCTATACTAATCTATACTATATAATATTATAAAGAGGTAAAGTTTGTGAGTTTGTGAGGTTGTAGGGGGGTAATCTCTGGATCTACTGAACCGATTTTGAAAATTATTTTACCAATAGAAAGCCTCGTTATTTGTGAGTGCCATAGGCTATATATAAAAATGACCCAACGTGCGAAGTCGCGAGTATCAGCTAGTGTTTAATATTGTCACCTAATATTATTACACATTGTATACTAATATAACCAGATCTATTCCTACTAAGTCATCATACTTTGGTCAGTCACCACCTGCAAAAATCTTCTACCACCTCTCATTAAATATTCAATAGCTAGTCAGTCGTAAATTAGTATATATATATAAATTTATCAAAACTTTACTACCAACACTAACTAACTGTGCTACTGCTGATCTGCTGTACTGTAGTTAATTATACTGTGTCATAAAAACCTGTGTTGCGAACCGAGTTCTCGTGTAGATGGCGGTTTACTACGTATAGATTTTGAAAATATAAAGTAGTTTTCTTAATTCTAAATAGAGGGAGCTTGTGGACTTAGAACACAGTTTTTTTGCTTATCGCGATTAATGCACGCTGGGAAGTGGGGGTGAAAATTGAAATCTCCGCGCGGCCATTCTGGGCCTTAATATTATTGATTTGATCTATTTATGTTTTCCGCTTGTTCATGAGATGCTGAATCTAGACTTGTATAACTAGCTTAAAAGCTAAAAAAACACGCCTGCCCTGCCAAAAAAGAATGTATGCCAATACTGTTGGAGTGTGCTTATCAAGGCCTTCAATTTGATACCCATGTTGTAAAATTAGAAGTTTTTTTTCGCCTTTTTAAATGGAGCCATGGAAAATGGATTTATTCAAATCAAAATGTAGCCTATGTTACTCGGGGGGATGTAAGGATCCTAACAATAACCCATAAGTCTAAACCTGTTCAGGCATTTAAAAGTCATGGTGAAATAAAGAAACTCGCATACATACAAACATACATGAATGCTAAAACACAACACAACACAACAACACTTAGATTTATATTATGTTTAATTTATATGTTAATTTGCTACTTTTTTTTATAAGTGTTGAATAAACGATAATTCTTTTTCTTTCTAAAAACATAACATTCCTTTTTATGGGCAAAAGTGTAAAAAGTGCTATTATTTTGCCTAATTGCAATAAAACACTGTGACACTTCAGGCCAGCAAGTTCACACTGAAGCAAGTGTTCAAGACGTTCAACGTGAAGAAGTCCAACGACCTTGTCCAGACACACTTGCTGGACGAAGGCAGGCTGTACCTGGACGAGTTCCTGTCGGCGCTGCTGAGGCAGCTGGCGGACGAGATGCCGGCCGCCGTGGCCAAGTGTCTGCAGTCCGCTGTCAACTACTTGCACTGTGCCAACGAGGAGATGAAACCGCATCCGCCTTTACTGCTAGGTCAGTAGTTCCCTGAAGAACCGACAACCGTTGGGGTAGGCGAGTTCTCGAGTGGAGACACGTTTAGGTTAACGTAGCGTTAGGGCGCCCTGTGGCCAGGTGGAGGGACGACCTGCGGAAAGCGGCTGGCAGATACTGGATGCGGAGGGCTGAAGACCGAGTTCGCATTAGGAGAGGCATACGTCTATCAGCGGACAAGTATAGGCTGATGTTGAAGTAGTTTCCTTTTAGTGGGGGAGCCCAAGATACTCAATGGGGACGTGTGGACCATTTACTTTATCGAATCTACAATAAAATCTGATGTTTCTTATATTGGCTACTAGCTGTAACCGCGGCCTGCCCGCGTGGTAATCTGATGTTTCTTATATTGGCTACTAGCTGTAACCGCGGCCTGCCCGCGTGGTAATTTATCTGTCCTACGAGTATAACTATAAGTGCCTGTGTTATTCCAGGATCTAATAAGAACAAAATTATTTCTATCTCTTTCTTCCTTTCTATTTCTTCCTTCTTTCTTTCATTCCTTTATTTTCTCCTTTTCTATATTTTTTCTTTTCTTTCTTTCCATCTTTCTTTGAAGTACACCAGATTTTAATGAAATCCTAAGCTATCCAACAGTCAATCCTGCATTTCAATCGGTCCAGTAGACAACCACGCAGCACGTCAGTAGACGCGCTAATAAACAACCAGAACAATTCTTGTTGTGTAGCTCATTTAAAACATCGAGGACATTTAAAAAAAACTTTGTATATATTTTTTGTTACTTATTGCATTATAAGTATAGATTACGGTAAAAGTATTTAAACATGACGGCTTCACCATTTCAGGGCTTCTATACGCCGAGCTGCACCGCATCAGAGAGAAGTACCCGGAAGAGACAGAGCTTGATCCCGATATCACCCGCACGGCGCGCTCTCGCCTATTACAACTGATCAAGGACCCCAACCCGAATGTGAGGCAAAATTCTGCCATGGCGCTGTCGAACATATGCCTGGTTTGTGCACTTGACAACTGAAACTATTTATCCACATGTAAATTCTGTCCTAAATTGTTTGATCAACAATTTACATTTCATAATGATAAAAAAACTGATCAAAATGTGAGGCAAAATTCCGCCATGGCGCTGTTGAACATATGCCTGGTTTGTGCGCTTGACAACTGAAACTATTTATCCACATGTAAATTCTGTCATAAATTGTTTGATCAACAATTTACATTATATAATGATAAAAAAAACTGATCAAAATGTGAGGCAAAATTCCGCCATAGCGCTGTTGAACATATGCCTGGTTTGTGTACTTAATTGTCTCACCACATATCAATTCTACAAAAATTGATTGATCAACAAAGAACTGTTAGGAATTTATTAAACAGTTACTTTACTAGATAAAACACTGGTGTAGCGCTGTTGTTTATATTATTGTTTGTTTACGCGCTTAATAATTCAAAACTGTTTTACTACAGGTTAATATTGCCAAAAATTTTTGATCGACAAAATAAATTTTATATTAATTTAAAAATAACTTGACTGAATGTTACTAAAAATTTACCGTATGAATGTTATGCAAAATATTGCTACGGAGCTGCCAAATGAAGTTCACTTGTTTGAGCAGACAATGGAGATTAATTAGTCCAAACTTAAAAAAAAACAACTAATAACTTTGGAATTGAATAGAACGTTAGGCAAGACGCAGACATGGCTTTATGGCGCTGCAGAATTATTTTACACATTATCTTGTTTGTACTTTTAAATAGGACTATAAAAATAATAATAGGAGAGAAAGATTGCTAAAAAAAGGTGATCAACAGACTTTCAGGCCTTGCGCTGGCTGTCCGCTGTCTGGATGTTAAGTAATATCTAAACGAAACATTACGATAGTGCAACAACGATAGAATTTTCTTTCTTCGTCAATTTTTATCGTGATTCTACATATATTGGTTCAAATTCTGTAACGACGATATGATGATTTGATATTATTCGTTGAGCTCGGAAAAATCCCCCAATAACGCATGATAAAAGACAATAGGCTATTTGACGTATTTACAAATGCACCATTTATTTTTATTTTCTAGTAAACTGCCGTATTTTCAGTAAAAACTTAATAAAGTTTTAATTACTCTCGCAAGAACGCTTTTCTGTCACTGCGCAGTTCAAGTAGTGCCTGTGACGTCACATGCAAGTAAACAACAAGGGGTCGCATGGGTTACTCTAGTAAAACAGATTCTGCTTTGAGGAAATTACGCAAAAATTACGTCACGAGGTCCACAGTCAATCATAGACCGTTCGCGATCATGTAATCATACTAAGGAATTATAAATTGATATATACTGAGACAGACTTTTAGGATGACAGCAATCCGGGATATATTTTCGCTACAGTCAAATAGCCTATTGCCCACAACTGATTTAAACACTTTGAATACCTACCACGTATGATGCAATTGAAAGAGGATTCAGGGTTTAGGCCCCGGGACATTGCACCCTGCGACTTTATTTGACTGCAATTTAACATGGTTTTCTTTCACTTTATTGATTATAAATAAAGCATATTTGCTTGCACTTAAGTTTAAGAGACTGATACGAAAAGGTGAAAATTATGAAAAAGACCACGATATATTTAAGTAGTAGCATTTAAGGACTGTCCCAATATTCGATATATCTGGACTTTGCCCTACTATAGATATATTGACGTAAGATCATGGAAACTCGCTTTTCATACGAACGTAGTTTAGTTTAAATTCAAAAACTACAAGTCGGATCTAAACCAAACATTATGGCGAAAACAAAAGAAAGCGTTTACTGTTTTTTTTTAATTTTTTTTATTTATTCTGTTCACAAACTGGACGTTACAGCATATTCTTACATACAAGAAAAATAAACATGGTAGGCTGAACGGCCTTCTAGAAGTGAACGTGCAGCATGCAAATTAATAATCGACAAGCAATATCTATGTAAAGTTAATTAATTATGTTATATTAATTAATATTAAAATTAGCAATTTTTAATGAAAAAGTAATGTTTAATAGTAATGACAGATGCATCGAAAATGTCAAGATCCTGACAAATACTGTTGTAACTTGAACACAAGCGGTACAAAGGCGAATGATGCCTATAGTTGGTACGACACAAGGGCAGATTAAAAGTTTTAAAATTACAAAGCGACTTCCAATGCGAGGTATTGTAAACTGAAACTTTTCCAGAAGGTCTGAGCTATCTATTTTGCCACTAATGATTTTGTAGAGGAACACAATATCGGCGGTCTTACGCCTAAGGTCGAGTGGAATCATTTTATAATGTTCCAGTCTCGAATCATATGTGTTTAAACTACGGCAGCGATTGTTGGCATAAGTAAGATGGTATAAAAAATTTCTTTGAAGTCTCTCTAACCTATTAATATGAACTGCGTAAGAAGGGCTCCAAATCGGGCTACAGTATTCTAGTAAGCTACGTACGTAACAGTTAAACAGGATAATAGGTAAATCTGGATCTTTGAAAGTCTTAGTCTGTCTTGTAACGAAACCCGCCAATCTTGCGCCCTTGTTAACTATATGGTCAATATGTTCGCGAAAGTCTAACTTTTGATCCACAATAACTCCCAGGTCACGCATGCTTGATACTTCGCTTACTGGTATGTATCAATTTTTCTATCAACGTTTGTATGAAATAGTATACCTATTGTACAACAAGTGCATAAAATGGGCCATTTTGTCCGAGACATTAATAAGTCGAGATAAAATGGCTTGTTTTATAAACGAGTTATACACTCTGCTTTTCGCTTCCATTGCGAGGAAATGAAACAATGATATTTTAAATAACCAAACATTTAAATATAGCTAAGAAAAGACGAGTGCTTCTTTCCCGCCACTTTAATAAAAAAAAAAACATGAAACATTAGGCTCGCGTCTGAGACTATAGAGAATTAGAGAAGTTAAACACATTGAATGCACTGCAGACTAGACTACAACATTAAATGTGTTTTAATGTCGCCTATCCAGCATAAACAACAACTTCACGAGCATGACAAGTGAAAATGTGATTTTCCGCGAGCTTATGTACACAACCTTATAATTATAGGTTATGTGAAATATAGTAGGGCTAATTGTAGATCGAATGTTGCGACCGCGTAGTCACATAGAAGGAAATTAGGCATTGCTCACACCACGTGTTTAATCAGCTGCGACTAAATGTCTGCTTACTATGACAACACGTAGTGTACTTACGTCGGCTAAATGATCTAACGTGCTAACTCAATTTTCGACTAAAATTACATTTTGGTATCAAAAGAAATTGAAAAAATTATCTATAATCGTAAAATATGCTAGCTAAGCAAAATAAACCCAGATTGTAGATTTCGAGCCGCAATCATTGACGCTACCTCCATACATCCGTACTCTATGCTTCATGAGTTTCAATTTACGCGTGCAAATTGGCTAACTCTCACCTCTTGACGCCATTTTGCAGATGTGTCAGCAGCTTAGACGGTATTCTCGGTAGTTTTAGTATAAAAAACGTGATTTTTAAGCTTTGCTCGCAAAATTCGTGTTTAATGTGAAAGTCATCATTTTTAGAAATATCGTAGAATTAAATGTTTGAAAAACACTAGATTAATTAGATGTGCAAGTACACTTTGTAGGAGTTAGACGAATACATTTCTTACTTTTCTAAAAAAATAATACTACACAATGAAAAAAAAAATTACTCATATTTTTATACTATCAAAACTACCATTATTAATAAAATGCATTATTTTTATTTATAAATATGTATTAATAAAATAGTTACCACCGGGATTTTAGATTTAGTGCTCTTTAATGTATTTTATTTTTAAATCAGTTTTTTTCATGTTTCTCACAACTTGAATGAAATGGAGTTGGCACGTTAGATCATTTAGCCGGCGTTAATGATGGTTTGGTGAGAATCTGAAATTGTAAATGCACATTCGGCGGCTGTTTAAGTGGTGTGAATAACTTAAGACGCTGCTGAAGGTAAAAAGTATATATATAGTCCAAAAACATTCAGTGCTATTTCATGTGATATTGCTTATCGTTCAGGAATTATTTTATTTTATAATTATACAAAGAGCATATTTTAGTGATTAATTGTTTAATAGATATATGTAATATTGTTATTAAGAAAAACAATTATTAGACTAGATCTCAATGGTTTATTCTTTGGTAATGTAAGTAGCTGTTAGTAGTGCAAAATTTTGAATAGATATACTATGAAATCGAATAAATATATTCAAGAAATTGCGTTTATATAAAATATATAAAAAGTAGTCACGGGAAGAGTTTCTGAAGCAATAACTAAATTATGATTGATATATTAATTACGTCTTATTACTTGTATTTTTTTCAATATATTATGATTTTAAATAAAATAAATATATCTATCTACAATGCCCGACAAAAAGATGGCACGTTTCAAATTGAAAAAAAGGCTAATATTAGGGCGAATTCATACCAAAGCGACCAAGTGTAACTATTACAATCACTTTATACATTTGGTCGTTTAGCCGAATTCGGATGCCTATGAAATTAGGCCAGCGACCAAACATAATCAACGACAGATTTAACGAAATGTTCGTATTCGGTCAGTTCCTTAGCCTGTCTACTTTTAGTGTCGAACTAACGACTGCCGGAGAATGGACAATGTGAGACAGGAAAATACAGTTTAAATGTGTCAGGGAATCAAATTGAACAAGTCTGTGGCAACTTTTTCTTGTTTTTTAGACTTTTTTAATTTTATTTTTAATTATTTGAGTGCTATGTCATAAATTCCATTAAAAAGGGTGCACGTGTTATTAACCCTTAAAAACGCAACGAGCAAGAGTAATAAGGTTGAATATCGTGTGCATCTTTTGATATGTCAACGTACAAACGAGAGCCTCCTCAATGTTCTTGGTGAAATATGTACGTACAGTAGTCACAACGAATCTTTGTGGTCGTAAAGTTAGGCTCTGTGAACGATTGCGCAGGTACAGCTGTGAGGATAAAACAGCATAAAGTAAGAGCGAGACAGATGATGCGAAAAACGTAAGCGAGTGAGCGACGCAGTTATACAATGCTCAATTGTGAGGATAAATCAGTAAAAAGTAAGCGAAATAGATGATGCGAAAAACATTAGCGAATGAGCGAGGCAGTTATACAATGTTCTTCAACAATGGGATTGCCCATAAAAAATAGCGCCTTGGGCAGCGACTTGCAGAACATCTGAGCAACAAAGATTCGTTGTAACTACTGTACACTGCATTAAGGGGTGGGCGGAAGATAAATTATCGATACAAGCGTAATATCAAAATCATTATTTGGATTATTATAGTATTTAACTAGGTTTCCAACTGTATTGTTTTTCAAAATACTTTCCTAATACGTAAGCGAATATAAAATTTTGTATATATTCACGACTTAAATACTTTCCTTTATTTAATAGATAAATGTATTCTCTCGCTGAACGTGTCATATTATTTTGTCTGGCAGTGTAGTTATAGTTATGCGTTATGGTTTTTATTATTATATAGAAGTGAAACACTAGTTTTTAAGATTTACGTTTGTTTGACAATAAAATATGCTTAGATTCATTTCGGTTTATCATTTTCTAACTCTGTTCTATCAAAAACTATACTATATTTCATTAACAAAGTATAGTCGATAACTTCCGGCGTTACTTTTACGCCTATTTTACGCAAATCTATAAAATTCTATTCATGTGTGAATGGTTAAAAATCTTATTGCCACAGACACCGATCCTACATCCGAACTGGGATCAAAGCGTGGCGTGGAGTTCACGTGTGGCGGCGTCAACAATGACGCACAATGGAGATTACTTCTGGAAACGCAAAATCGACAAATGCAAGATTGATTGATTCAAGTATTGAAGACTCCCAACGACAAGAACAACGTGGTTTTGCCGGATTTCATCCCGGATAAGCGTGAGTCAGATGCTAGATCATGGAGCGTATCCGCCGATTTGTTCTTTGATGGAGGTGCGGTAGACGGAAGCCAGCTCATTATGACCATCAGTAAGGCGTTAAAAGGCTCCGCAACCACATGGCTGTCGCAGATAACTTATCCAGGTAACACGTGGTCTTAGTTTAAGGTGGTAACAATGGCCGATGACCTTCACGATTCGACCTCTAATACTAGTACTGGTGCTATCTATCTGCAGATGGCAGTATAACAGTGATTACAGTGATGGCAGTTTAAAATCAAATAAAGAGTAACGAGTATACAGAATTGTTTGGTTTTTTGCCTATAAATTTTACTGACCAAAAATAGATCTCAGTAACAGTATGTACTGGAAATATCTAGGAAGTTCTAATTTTAAGTAATTATTTTATTCTACACGGATTGTAATAAATGATGAACCATGAAGATTTGACGATGACCAGAAAAAACTTACTGAATCTCAGCAATGGAAATAGCTATACAGGAAATAGATGTTCCAGTTTTCACCAATTGTTTTATTTTCCACGAGTGCTAGGAATGATGAATCATGAGAGTATGGTTACCGAAAAATACTAACTAGGTACCTATCCGATCAACACACCCAGAATTTAGTTGGTAGTTTTCATCGATTTGTCCTAAATCATACCAACGGTTCCATGATGACACTCTTTTGATGATGACCAGAAAAGTGATTGGATCTTAATAATGGATTTAATTTTATCTGTAACTATGTGTGATGATGATGATGATTATGATGATGAAACGTATCTGTTCCTGAGCGCCACCGCTCGGCCAGCCACCAGTCGATTAGTGGACTGAGTGGAGTGGAGTGTAGCTGAGGCGGAAGTCGGGAAGTGACCGACCGTGGTCGATGGCGCTCGTCTGGTCGATGGAACGGGCACTGGGTTGATGAAGAAAAGTCGCCTTGCTTCAGGGTTCCGACCCCGGGTTGTTCCTGACTGGAGAGGTCTTGAGAGTGAGTTCTAGTAGAGATGTTTACTCGACAGCTGCTGGCGATGGAATGTATTACGGACATCTTTTTTTTTTTTTTAGAAATTGTATGTGCTGTTGGTCTATAACTGACCTCTACAGCATCACCGGACGGTGGGGCGGGCGCAAAAGCGCTCCGCCGCAATGCGTGACGCAGAAGGCGCACGCCAAGGTTAAGTTTTTGGCCACTTGCTCAAGGGCACCCAGGGGGTACGAACCTCGGCTTGGACAGTTGCCATTGATTACTTGGGGAGAATCGAACTAAACACCCCTCGATCTCTACCGTTAGGTAGTGATCGAGGCCCTCATGAAATGGCTGGAGCCCTTTAAATGAATTGCATAACTGACCACCGATTCGGAATACACCTTCGAGAAGAATCGGCAAGAAACTCGAAGGCGAATAAAGTCGACATTAATTACGGGACCTTCGACCTCGCATCCGGCGAGGTCGGTGTCTGTGTCTAATTGTGTTGAAAGATGGTGAAGATGACGGAGTGGGCGAATCAATCGCTGCCTGCACTGCGGCAGCGATTTCATCGTCCGGATCGCTCAAGATGTCTCTAGGGCGTCTACGAAGGGGCCGTGCGTCTGTTGTCGCGTCTGTCGTGTAGTCAGAGGCCTGAACTACTAGAGGGTTGGGGTGATGGAGTGCCGCGTCAAAGTAGCGGCGAGAGGCATTTTTCATATATTGAACTATCGAGGGAAGCTCGAGATCACTGTGCAGGTCGATGTTCCTCTGATACCAGGGGGCATCTAATGCACTGCGAACGAATTTATTTTGTAAAATCTGAAGTTTCTCTAGGGAAATGCGAATGCTACGGACGAGTATGTCATTGTCGGTCGGACGCAGGTTTTGTAGTGTCAACTTATTTCTAAGAGACATTTTACTGCGCCTGCCTAGGAGTAACGCGAGGCGGTATAGGTAGAATGCCGCCCTTTTGTGGACGGCGTGGATGTGATCATTGAAGTTGAGTCGATAGTCAAGGGTGACTCCTAAGTATTTAACTGACTTTTCCCACGGTATGGGTCGGTTATTGATCCTGACTTGTTTAATTGGGAAATAGCGTTTAACCCCGTGAGTGAAACGCATCGCTACGCTCTTCTCGGGATTAATCGTTATTCGCCACTTACGGAACCATCCATCGAGCGCTCGGAGCGTTCGTTGGATGTCTCTTTGTAGAATAGTTGGATTCCATCCGGTGGTATAAATCGCGGTGTCGTCCGAAAAGAGAGCGATCTCTACTTTGGGGATGCGGGGGAAATCGCTTGTGTAAAGCGTGAACAGAAGTGGAGACAGCCGTGCTGTCTCCACTTCTGCCCTGAGGGACTCCAGCTCTGATGGGGTGGGGGGGATGATCGGTTTCCCTCGACATGATAGCGGAAGCTCCGGCTGGTGAGGTAGTCTTGTACTATGAGCACAAGACGATCTGGCAACCCGAGCTGATACAGCTTGTATATCAGCCCGGCGTGCCAGACCTTGTCAAAAGCCTTCGCCACGTCTAGGAAGACGGCCATCGTGGTTTGGGGTTTTGGTTTCCTATTGAAACCCTTAAGGATGTGTTCCGTGATGCGGTGCACTTGCTGAGGGCAAGAGTGTCTCGCTCTGAAGCCGAACTGCTCATCCGGTATGAGCTTTTTGATTTTCGCGATGGATCGGAGTCGATTCAGAAGGATTCGCTCGTAGATCTTCCACAGAGAGCCAGAGAGCTGAGGAGACTGATAGGACGGTAGCTGGAAGGCTCGGATGCCTTTTTGCCTGGTTTGTGAATGCCGATGACGTCGGCACTCTTCCAAGCGACGGGGAAGGAACAATTGCTCAAGGCTGCATTGAAGATGCTGACTAAGAGATAAACTAACGGGACAGAAAAGTGCTTGAGGACCCTGTTACTGACGCCGTCAGCACCGGGGGCCTTTCGCACTTGGAGGCCTCCAAGATCTCCTTGATGATCTACTCAACCTCTGCGGCTTTAACGGGCTCGAGGGGGGGGGGGGGTCGGTCGGAGGTAGAGAATTCCTACGTTCTATTTCGCAGTCCACCGCGGCGATGTGGACAGGATCAACGTGATCGTTAGCGGGGGTGCACTGGGCTGCGAGGCTCTCCGCCAAGCATTCGGCCTTCTCCTCGTCTTCGAATGCTGGCGGGAGATCGATTCTATTGAGAGGGGGCATTACGGTGATGGTGTCGGATTTAAGCTTTTTCGCCTACCCTCAGTAGGCCTGGTGGGTCGGTGTGATTTCGGATAATAAGTCTTCCCAACGCTGTGCGCGCAGCTCGCTAATGCGCGTCCTGACCAAACGGTGGTAGTAGCTCAAGGTGGCTTTGCGTTCAGCGTTGGGGAATGCATCGTGGGCTCTAATGGCTGCATTTCGTGTCGTCATCAGCCTCTTCACGTCCTCAGGTAGGACCCAGTGGCGGATATCCTCCGCTGGGACCTCCCTAGAGCACTCACCTATAACGGTGTTGAGGTGGCTGGTGAGGGCATCGATCGAGCGAGCAAAGTCATCGGGGGTGATTATGTCGTAAGGGATACGGTCGAGGTCGGGTGAACTGATAGCTTTTAGGGCTTCCCCCAAACGCTTCCAGTCCACTATCGTCTTTGTCGGTGGATGGGAGGATGGGTCTGTCGGGTCGGGGCCTAGGCGCATGACGACGGGACGGTGGTTGGATTCTAGTTCTTGGAAAACTTCGATTGAGCAGAAACTAAGATTTATATTCTTTAGGAGAGGTATGTCTAGTATGTCAGGTAAATGGTCGGGATTTTTGGGGTAATGAGTTCACTCAGAGGGTGGGATTATATAAAAAACGAGAGATTCGCTAAAGTCGTATAGCCTAGTGCCGTTTGTGTTGAGTCTTCGGCACCCCCAGATAGGGTTTTTGCTATTGAAGTCGCCAGCCAGAATGACTGCGCTTCCCATGGAGAGGAGTGCCTCTAGATCACTCTTTAGTAAGCTTTTACTGGGGGAGAGGTAGCAGGAGGCTATAACGATTGATTGATGACCGGTCATCGCAAGTTGGCAGCAGGAGGCTTCTAAATTGGTCAGAGTAGGGGTGTCAATCGGCATACAGTGGAGTGAGTTTTTGTAATAAATTAGAGTACCGCTAAATTTGGTGACTCTATCGTTTCGATGGACGCGGTAATTGGCAATCCCGGGATCGCTGTTACAGGGTTTGAGAAAGGTCTCTTGTATTAACATGATGTCGACCTGATGGGTCTTACAGAACTCGTGCACTGGGACACGCTGTTCTCTTAGGTCGTCAGCGTTAAAGAACGCTAACACTACGGAGCGGGGTTTAAAACGTTTTGGTGTATTATTCATATTGGTTCGTTAATTGAGGTTACGGAGGGCAGTAAGGAGCGTACGGTGCTCATATAAAAAGTGGACTTTTTCCAAATCGGTTTTACACCAACGAAGTTTGGCAGCGAGTACGACCACTTCGTTCAAGTCGACCGCATTTACGTATCCGAGTACATAAGATAGGTTGTCTTGACCTACCTTAGGAGGGGGAGGAGTGGGCAAGGGCCCGGGGGGGGGGGGACTTTCGCGCGGGCTTGAGGAGGCCGGTACAGACCGGCGGGCGCGGGTTGCGGTTTTGGGGTGGGCTTGGTCATGGTGCGAGCCCAGGCGTTGACCTGCGGCTGAGGTGCCGGCATGAAGAGAGGGGCCTGCATGAGAGGCATGGGGGATATAGGACACCTTAGGGGTGTACCTCTGCAAACGTGCTGAGATTGGGGGCTGACTGAAGGTTGCTCGCCGCCCGGGCCCTTTAACGCTCCTTGGAGCGTTAAAGGGCCGCGGCTGTCGCGACGGGGGCGGGGGGAGCGCGGGGCTTAGCGAAGGAGGGAGACGCGGGGGACGCGGGGCGAAAAAAGTCGAGCAGTAGTTTTTCCTGCTCGGAGGAGATTCGTTGATCGCGGGCGTAACGCGACAGAAAAAACTTCCTAACTTGTGCCCAATTTAGGAAGGCTCTGCAGGCATCCTTAGCGGTAAGGGGTCGGTCGGAGTCCATAGTGGACTACGTGGGGGGTTACGACCCGGGGGTAAACCGGGAAGTGAGTTTGTTAAACCTGGTCCCCTCCGTCGGGATAGACAGAGGGGGTGTCCCTATAGTGAGTCCCTAGTGTAGCCCTCTGCCGATCTTATTGTGCAGAGGGATGTGTGCTTTCCTAGCGACCGAGAAAAGGTGACCGGCAAGCCGGAGGCACCAGTCCAAACAAATCGCTAGGGGAAGGAGGTAAGGTAAGGGTGGGTGGGAGGTGGGAGATACGTGGGTGCTCTCTAGTGCTCTACACAAGGGAATGACTTCCCACGCCCATCCAAATTCTTGTTTCCCCCCTGGAAGAGGAGTGGAAACAAGCGCTTTGGGTCAGCGCCCAACCGTTCCTCGAGTTGGACCACGAAACTGTGGATTTAATTTGCGACTAGAAGAGTCCAAGGTGAATTTTTAGTTTTGTCCAAAGGAATGAATAAATAGTTTAATTTCGGGCTAAATCGTTCCTATATTTATATGGTTGATTCGCGCTGTCGTCTCGCGGCGGTCGGCCGCAGCGCGAGCGGTGGGAGTGGCAAGCGGAGTCTCGCTCGCACGTTCCCTCTCTCTCTAAATATATATATATATATATATATATATATATATATATATATATATATAGTTTTACTTTATAGCCTTTCTAATTTTAAGTGTTTATGTCGAGTCTATCACCTATGTGTTGTTCCTATCTAAATACCTACCTATTTCTTGCTCTCAAGGACCCTACCAATCAAAAAACAGTCCCAAATCGGCTTTATTTACGTTTAGGAAAATTTATAAAACATATGTACAACTATAGCTAAACTTAATCTACTTAATCTATTTAACTTGTATTCTAGGTCTTATCGTATTAAACATTATATAGTCGGGTCGTCGCGAACAGTATCTTACGTATTATTCCAGGGTATAAGCTATCAACATGTAACAAATGTTTATGTTTGACCTTTGGCACTGTATATTATAAAGTTTTCACGGAACGTTCTGGTGTTTTCTCTGCCGTCCAGGCCCACGCCCTTATATTCTCCCTTAAATGAAAGTAATAAAATTTATGAGTCACTAAATTTTATTTACTATAAATTACATAAAGAAAAAAACTGCTGATCTCGCTTTAAAAATAGGAAACATGTAATTTTTGAACAACATTACGATTTTCTTGAATTTTATTACTTTGTATTGCCTCCTCATGCTTCCATTACTGCGTTTACGCGGTTTAATATAATATATGATAAGTATATTCGGGACATTTCCACACCAATTACCTAGCCCCAAACTAGGATACCCTGTACTATGGGCACTAGGTAACGGTTAAACATACATAGATAGGAATATTACATCCATGACTCGGAAACAAACATTTCTGCTCATCACACAAATGATTACACCTTGCAGGATTCGAACCCGCGACCGTACGATTTCGTACCCAGGATCTCTAGCCACGAGACCAACCGGTCGTCAAACTTGGTGTGCAGCATGCCGGTCGGTCCGGCCGGCATGCTGCACACCTAGTTCCTTGTACGATTTTGGGGAATATTCTCCCATTCCTCTGTGAGAGCAATTTTGAGCTCACGAAGCGTGATTGGCTTTCGTTGTTTTACGCATCTCCCTAGCTCGTCCCAAGCATGCTCGATCGGGTTGATTATCGGGTTATCCGGGCTGCGTGCTGGCCACTCCATACGAGTAATGTTCATCTCTTGAAGGTTCACAATCACAATCCAACCTGTATGAGGTCAGGCATTGTCAAGCATAAAAATAGCATCCTCACCCAAATTGACCATAAATGGCCCATCGTGTTCATTAAGGATTTCTTTCACATATATTACGCTAGTTAAAGAGCCGTTTTCTATAAACAACAGTTCTGTGCGACACTCAGAAGAAATTCCGGCCCACACAGTACAGACCCACCACCGTAGGCTACTCTTTCTTCGATGCATGCTTGCTTGAATCTTTCTCCTATACACTCTGTGTCTTCGTGCTTTAAACTTTGATTCGTCGGAGAACATAACTTTTGACCAATCTTCAATAGTCCAATTTAAGTGGTTCTGGGCATATCTTAGTCTTGAAAAACGATGCCCACGCTCCAGTTTAGGGCCATTTGCAGGTCTAAGTGGTTTCAAGCTAGCTTTAGCAAGTCGTCGTCTTACTGTCCATGCGCTTGGGTTACTCAATTCCTATGAGAAAGCGATTACGAAGCATGGTGTTCACCAAGTATCGATGTTCTCGTGCTGTGGTACATCTGGTTCTGCCTGTTCCTGGTCTGCGTAAGTTAGAGACAGTTTCCTCGTAACGTCAGAGAACTCTTTGTACTGTTGACAGCGACACACCGACAGTCCTGGCTGTATCGCGCTGACTCTGGCCGGTTTCGTGCATTGTGAGAATTCTGGTGCATTATTCAGGTGTAAGCGACATGATTACAGCTTGAATAATAAATATCGAACACTATCAACATGGTTTATATACCCACTTAAATGACAGATTAGAAACAAAAGCAAAATCAAATGCAGTAATTTCGTAGCTCCTCTTCGAATCTTCGAAAGTCTCCCTTTTCAAATTTGTTTTTTTATGACATAACTTTACAATAACTAAGATGTTTTAATACCTTAATCTATGGAGTATTTAATTGTCTATTAAACACAATTTATTTCATTAAGCTAGCATTCTTAGTTTCCGAGATTTATAGGTTTCTTTAAGTGACCCGGATTCATTGCTCGCGAGTGTAACTTGATGTTCAAAGGCTCTCTCGGTTTTATTTTAAATTAAATTATTTAGATTTCAAAAAGAAGCCGGTGACGCGGACCGAACCCGGTGTGGTGGCTTGCTTTTGGTATTCGAATTCGCCACACGACCAATCAAGTCACCGTGGTAAGGGTTGAATTTTGCACATTGTTTCCTCCGACTAATACTTAGTTATTTCTTAAGCAAGGCTGCAAAGTGATTTTTTGGTGCGAGTTACTGTATTGAAACCTGAACAAGCGAAGGACCACTCACTTCGCTCGTGGTTCAAATATAGAATCCTGCGCGTAGCGAGGTTTTCAAAAGTACGAGACGTAGAATAACTCTTCAGCTGTGCAAAACACACAACTTTTCACTACACTACAGCGGGGAAAATGCTAGGTGTGCAAGAAAAACAGCTTAAATAATATATTAAATTAGTGTTTATAATAATCATAAAAAATGAGCCGTCGCGGGATGCCTGGCAGATATTTTGTGCACATAATAGAATAGAGTCGAAAAGAATCGAATAGAATAGAATCGAATATAGTCGAATAGGGTTGAATAGAGTCAAATAGAGTCGAATTGAAACTAATAGAGACGAGTAAAGTAGAGTCGAACAGAGACGACTACAGTCGAGTAGAGTCGGAAAGAGTCTAATAGAGACAAATAGAGTCGACTAGAGTCGAAAAGAGACAAATGGAGTCGAGTCGAATCGAATAGAATAATAATATAAATAAGTATTAATGTATTTTTCACCTCACAAGCTTGGAAAGATTCTGTTTGTCATTCGAAATCTGAGTGCAAAATTGCATTTTACCCGCTAGCGTGGAAAGAGTTTTTAAAGTTCGAACCTTTCTATTCTATAATTTTCTATACCGCCAATTCACTGAAAATACTTTATTACTAATTATATTACATTATTATCTAATTCGATTCTACTCTACTTGACTATTCGTCTCTACTGGACTCTAATCGGCTCTACTCGACTCTACTTGTCTCTACTCGACTCTATTCGACTCTACGCGACTCTACTCGACTATTCATCTCTTTTCATTTTCAATTCTATTCTACTCTGTTCTGCTCGACTCTACTCTATTCATCTTTACTGGACTCTACTCGACTCTTACCTACTCTTTTCGTTTCAATTTGACTCTATTTAACTCTTTTCAACCCTATTCGATTCTATTCGACTCTTTTCGATTCTATTCGATTCTGTTCGACTTTATTCTATTATGTTTACACATCTGCCAGGCATCCCGCGACGGCCCATTTTTTATTATTATTATAAACACTAATTTAATATATTATTTTAGCTGTTTTTCTTGCACCTAGCATTTTCCTCGCTGTAGTGAGGTGAAAAGTTTTGTGTTGTGCACGGCAGCAAAGTTATTTGGCGTCTCGTACTTTTGAATCCTTCGCTTGCTCAGGATTCAATAAAAGTACTCTCGCCAAATAATCACTTTGCAGCCTTGCATAACAAATAACTATTTCAGTGGATTGGCGGTACCTATATACAATTATTGAATAGAAAGGTTCGAATTTTAAAAACTCTTTCCACGCTAGCGGGTAAAATGCACTTTTGCACTCAGATTTCGAATGACAAACATAATCTTTCCGAGCTTGTGAGGTGAAAACAATAGTACTACTGCGTAAACTTTATTTACTGCTTGTGAGCATGTTGAAGCTTACTATTTGGACATTAAGTATTGTAACGAAACGTTACTGGTATATTTATTTTAAGCAAATAGCACTATTAATTTTATTAGTATTTTAATCTAGGTTTTCTATAATAACATTAAAGAAAACCTAGATATTAAATTTATATATATATTTAAAAGTTCATTTTAAAATGTTTAGTTATTTGTATGTACTAAACACTTTCATTGTTTTGCCTTTAAAACCCGAACGCATTGTGTGACTGTGTAATTGGTACGCATACAGCCACTCAGCCTGCGGGACAAGACTCAAGGTAGAGGAGGCAAACGAAGCGAGCTGGCGTCCGCGCATCGCACGCACTCTCAACGAACTTAGCTCCAGAGAGACTAGCGATTGTCGGCGTCCTAGCTGACAAGCGCGATCATTTTATAAACTTTTAATATCAGCGGTTTAGCTGGTGTACGACAAACGTCGACCTAAACTCCGTGTGAGTATAGTGAGTGTTTTCCCGATATAGGGTAAGTTTTGAATGGCACACAAAACACACATCACGACTTGCTTTTTATACTGTTATATTTTACGATTTGTGTAATCAATCTTTAATTTTCAGCTTTTTCCGTACTATTCATATTTGCACAAATCTAGTTTTATTACCACATGGAAATTTCCGTTAGTATTTCATCACATTAATTTTTCACAACTACCTTGTTTTTCTAAATTATATTTCTAAATTCCTTATTATCTGTTTTATTTAGTATCCTTTAGTATCATTTGGCGTTCGGCTTCTCTTGCTTTTAAAGTGTGAACTCCGTTCTGATAGTAGGTACCACCGCGGCAAAACTACTACCTACGTAAGTACCTACCCACTTTTCTTCGTAAAGCCGTGGTGGTCCCTCAGAACGGATGCATAGATGAGCCAAATTGTGATCATTTGGTTTATCGATTTCAGGTGCACCGCTAAAACTGCACCACTCGAGTTGACTGTACCACTCAGAATATACTGCAATACACGGATTTCCCTTATACACGGGAATTCCGTGTACCGCCCTCGCTGTGCGACCTAGCACCGAGGACAGCCATCGCCGTTGTTGATCCTGGCTGCCGGGGCATGCCCCGTGCACCCACTGGCTTCACCTACTGCTCCGCACTGCTCCGTGAAGCTGAGACCTACCTACCATCTTCAGGTCGAACCACGACCTTATAAATTTATGTGCCCTCCTTCTGAGTTTTAATAGTTTTTTTTACTTAATCATAATTTTATTATAACTTAGCTTCATTTGTTTTTTTTTTCAATTTATTAAATTTTGTAATTTGAAATCAATACCCTAGTTTCATTTTTGTTTAGCTACCACATTAGGTAGGTAGAAACTAAGGGTGGCTTAACGGCACAGTATTCAGTTGAGGCGAACAAGTAGTGCCTATATAAAGAGAATAAATTAAAATTGTTTCAGTGAAGAGTAGTTTTACATGAGTACAATGATAACATGGTCCATACATGTAGTTGTTGACGTAAATAAGATGTTATTCATTCGTCAGAAACATGACATTATTTAGATGTGTCATATTGGTCTGTAACGTAGAGAGAGCAACTCTCTACGGTCTGTAACGTCTGTTACGTCAAAAGGACGTGACCATGTGACGTCTTTTTAGGATATTTTGAGACGTTTTTTATTCCGTAGAGAGAGTACTCTATGCGTTATTCAGCTAAGCATAGGTCACTGACGTCACCTTCCTACCGGGGTAGCGAGCCCGCTGAGCAACTATAGATTGTTATATCTAGATTTGACGCTTTTCTTTTACATTAAGCGAGTGAAAATCAGACAACCAAATTATAATACAATTAATAATTTTATTAAAAAAACTTAAAACAATAACTAATACAATAACCTCGGGTTTCTGAAACGTTTGTTAACTTTGACAACAGATTAAATCTAATGCTGTCTTTGTCATTTGTTTAGTGCTAGACGAAGGCAGCATTAGAATTAATCTGCTGTCAAAGTTAACATACGTTTCAGAAACCCGAGGCTAGTTACGAAAAGCTACATTTAAAAGAGTAAATTTAGACCTTTTGCCCCGCAGTGGGACAAAAGGTTAAAAAAAACGTAGGTAGGTATGTAATAAAATTAAAATAATATGTATGTAAGTAATAACTTTAATAAAAATTAAAATGATAATGATGATAAAATGATGTACTTACTAAACTAGCCTCTCAAACACTGTGCTCAAACTAAAAACATTCACAATGAAGCTTCTGAAATAAATTATCTTGAAACTACGAGTAATTAGGTACTCTAAAATGTTAAAAGGCAAGAAATAATTCCAAATCATAGAAGTTTGATAGAAGCTTTGATTATTACTGGAACTTTAGTCAATCAGTTGAAAATGGAAAATTCTATTTCTTAAGACGTAACCATCTGATGTTGCATATTCCTTTGTGCCAAAACAGCTGCAGACTCGTCACACTTTTCGCATCTGTAATATACAATAAATACATACCTAATTACTAAGACCTACTTACCCATATATCTCGCTTATGATCTGTGAATAGCTTGACTCAAGAAAACAATGGAAAGAGTATAGGCACAGAATAAATAATAGTACAAGTATATAGGTAGGGTTACGTATATTTCGCAAATAATAATACGAAATTTCGAATAATTGGAGAAACTTTCCAGTTTAATTAACGCTACATTAGCAACGACACGTAATTGTTGCGTATCAAAAATGTTTTTCTTTGAGATTTCGTGGTAAAATATCAAAAACACAAAATGTTCGTATTTATCGCATTAATTATGTGAAAAACGAAATTTACGTATCTACATCTATAAGGTACATCTTCTTACCTAGGCTTTTCCCGCTTCAGCCAGAATAATCTAGTATGAGGGCAGTAGCTCCGCAGCTGCTTAGTGTCCCAGGTGACTGACTCCATCCTCCATTCGGGAGACACCATTGGCGGCTCTAGTTTGTGTAATCTCAACTGAAACACCATTACAGGCTCAATACACCGCGGTCGATGTGGCAACCGAAACTCAGTACAGTAACCGCGCGCGGTGTACTGAGCCTCCGTACCTACATTCCTGCCAGTGATGTGACACGATATGACAATGGAAGTCACGAACAGGCCGTGCAGTGAAGGCTTATTTTATGAAATAGGGCTGGAGTAAGCCTGAAGGCTCGCATAATGCAGACAGAGGACCCATAGCCGTCCCTAGACCTTGATCAGGGTAGAGCGAGATTGTCTTTCAGCGCCCTTTGGTCAACGCTTTCACTTCACATCAATTGTACTTCGGTTTTATGTTAAATGTTTATTTGAAAAATGGCGACGTTCTTCATTGCCCAGTTTGCCATTATTAGTAATATTAGACCACTGCAATACTATTTCATCAGGATTTGGCCATGTCGATATATCATCTGTAACGTTTAATGGTAAAGCAGACTGAGGAGTCATTTCTGTCTGCCAATTCGAAGCTCTTGGTATTGATTCATATGAATCACCGTGATGCTGACGGCTGATCATCGTTAGACCTAGAGAGTTTGTCCTAAACAGCAGCGTCGCGCATGCCTCCCTTTGTCGCGCATGCCTACCTTCCTACGTATGCCGGACTCAAGCGAGTAAAACAATCCCTTGCGCGCAAACGTAAAGCGTCGTCACTTATCATAACATTAATTTGCGCTAGAAATTGTTTTTTTGCATTTGGCATTTTAGCGCCTCTTGCCACCTGGCTTATAAAGCGACCGCTCCTCTCGCTCTACCCTAGGGCCAGTGCTGAGAAGACCCTTGCTGTAAGAGTGAAAAAGGTGTGGGTATGCTCACGGGATTGGCCTGCGTCGGCAGGTCCGGCAGCGGCGCCCTAACACTCAAGTACGGCAAGTCGACTATCCGCATGGCTCGCATCGCCTCGGACGTGTACATGTCGGCACAGAGGCTGGCTCGCACGGGATCCTCGACGTCGTCCATACAGACGGCAGGCGTCATGTAGACCCGCGGACGAGTCTTTTTCACCACTTCGTGCTCGGCGTCCATGGACTTTTTCTGCATTATAGTTGATTAAAAAGTTATTAAAAAAAACCTTTGATCTCGGGGTAGGAGAAGCGATATACTTACCACCTACCTACCTATTTTTTTTCCAACCCACACTAGGTATCCCACAGCCGATGTGATTTCCTGCCTGCATCACCTTGGTCTAGTCATCCCACCACCGCATTCTGGGTCGGCCTCGGGGCCCACTGCTTTGTCTAATTTACCAAATGGATCAAGCTAGCCTGTAGCCGTAGTGACGACAGCCGCAGAGAGCTTAGGGCGTGTAACAGAAGCAGATAGGAGCTTTAATGGGCGTATACCCCATATATATGTATATGGCGTATGGGTACTTAACGGAAATTGGTTTTATTGTTTTTAGACTATAGCTACTGGCACGCTCGATTCGCTCGCTCGGCTCGTACGTTGTGGTCACTATCAACCTTACCTGCTATGGTAGGTTAGCACAGACTCGAGACAAGTATCATTATCTAGTAAATAGGCTCTGGACAGAACTCTCGCTACGTCGTCGGTTCGCTCCAGACACTCGTTTCGCTCAGGAACCCCTTGCGAGCTTCTGGCTCAGTTTTGAACTGCAAACAGGGTTAGGGCAGTCAGGCCACGTAGACACCAGTGTGCTCTGATTGCCCAATTAGGTGGGGAAGGTTGTACCATGGAGTTGAGAAATTCAACTCACAGAACCCCAAATTCGTGTGGCCGTAGATGCGGCCCAAATCTAATGCCAACCCAACTTAACATTGGAACTTACAAAAGGTTCCTGTACTGCCGTCGGACTTGAGCCAATAATGCCCTTAGTTTTATGGAGAAGGTTGAAGGGTACACATCCCCCGGCCTTCCAGTCAGTCATCGTGTGCACGTCTTTCAGTGGCGGAGGCCGGAGCCACTTACAAGTGGGCTTCTCTTGGTAGATGGTTAAGACTTGGTTTAGTATCTTGCCGCTGCGGAAGTCGGTCCTGTAGGTGGTGCCGTATTTGAACAACATGTTTTCTACATTCGCGCTCGGCGTGCCACTTTGGTTGTTACTAGACATTGTGTTTTGGAATCGAATTAGTGCTTTGTTGATTCTCTACAGTTCAAATTTAAGAGTAAATTAGTAATATGGAAGAAATGGCTTCCTAAAGTTTGACAAGTTTTTTGTTTCCCAAAGAGTATATAAATACTACGTAATTGTTTCCTTCATCATTGACACGAGCGCACAGAAAATTAATAGTCCTGCCCGTAGCAAAGAGTATTTATATACTACGTGCCCGTAGTACTTGTTTACTCTTTGGTTCTGTCTAGCGTAGCGTTAGGTAGTGTCCGTGGTCTACCCAGGTGAACTGAGCACGTGGACTACGACCAATGCCCGAAATTAACAAGGTTATATTCTCTTTGATAGGTACAATATTTTCTTGAGTCCATGCTAGATTTTAGTTACAGTGCGATCAACTTACAAACTGTTAAGTGGCAAAAAAAGGATGCGTTCTCATTTGCAACACTCACGCCACCCTTCAATTCGTAGATCAGTTGTCGCACTGTACAAGGTAATTCCAGTCATATTAGGGGGGAAAATGAGAGTTACTAAGCTGGAAACTTGTATAAACCTTTATTTTGGCATTCTAAAAGTTGTCTCATAAAATCTCGTTAGGTCAAATGTTCCAAAAATCGTTATTTTGCAAATATCTCGGTTTCTATGGCTTCAATGATTTATAAAAAAAAATGTAGAGCATAAAATTTGCAACTAATTCCTTGTACTATTATTTATTCTGTGCTAATTCTAACATTTTTAAGACGCATAACCGTTTTTGAAATAGAGCGCGGAGCACACGCAGTGCTCAGCCATACTGCAATGCATATTACTGTACTCACGGTTGATCTTGTTTCATTGTCATAATCCCCACCAGTATCAATGATTATTCAAATACACCAGTATCTCCAATGGTGGATATTGTCAATTTTCAATCCACTATAACATGACCTGTGCTTGCGGCTACCATTCTGATAACCTAAAAATCAATACTATTATTTATTGTGCTTCTTATCTTATTATCCCTACTTGAAAGTCAGAACAAACAAAACAGTATAATAAATTAAATAATTTATTTAAAGTTCACCATAATATACACCGAGTAAATAATATTAATAATTTAAAATAGATAGAATACACATTACTACAACTAAACATTAATGGTTATCATAAAAATATTTTTATATCACAAAATAGGTAAAGTTCATTGGAATCTCCCGCGCACCAGAGATCGTAACCATGAATAAGATAATTCTCTCAAACTAGAGCAGGCGACACAATTCGACAGCCTGACCTAGGCGTCGTGTGTTTAACAAGGTTGGTTTTAATCAAATTAACATAAAAATCACAAGAAATCTAAAAAAAAAGGAGAATATTTTTTTGTTTTATAAGATAAGCGAAGCGAAAGAATATTTTGATATTTCGTATTAAGAAACTAGGCTAGACCAGTTCCCACAAGCAGCCCCCGTTCATGAATGACAGCTTGAGTACAAGCCACCACCCCTCCCCTCAACCATTTTAGAGGAAAGGGAGTAACCCAGTACACAGAGCCGCCGTAAGTCAAGACATAGAGAGCATGACCATAAAATCTACAAACTAAATCGCTTCGCCAGATCCGTTCGCTTCGTTCTCTCTTTGACAAAGCCTTTAATGATCGGTAATCGTGTACAGTAGATCCTTCACATATGTACAGGTTATAAGCCAGCACACATTAATATAAATTATATATTACAACTTTTAATGAATTAAAATAAATAACTTCTCATTCTAAAAATAAAACAATTTGATTCTTTTTCATAAATTTAAAACATCATAAATAAAAATTAAAAAACTACGATACACAAAAAAAATAACGAGCGAGCGAAAAGCGCGAGCGCAGCATCTCAGTTTCAGCTTGGGCAAAAATTATTTCGTATGTCCGGATGTCTGTCCGGCTTGACTTCCCCCAAAAAAGGGTAAAAAGGGGGCTACTGAATATCTCCGCCATATTAAATCCGATTTCGATGGTTCTTTTTTTATTTAAAAGGTAGTAACTTTAAGTTAGTTTCATAAAAATTTGGTGAAGATCTGATGAGGATCTTCGACGTGATGAGCAGTATAGCTCCTCAAAATGCAGTAAATTTCTCACTTTTAGGATTCTGCTAGTGGAATCATTCCTTTACCTACTAGGTAGGGATTGATGGAGCACGTTGGTTATTAATGTTAGTTGTACAATAAGGTAACTAGATGGCGCTACTATATTGTTTCCAAAAAAGTTTGTACGCGCGAGGTCTACAGCTAACAGAGCCACTAGTATTTATTTGCAATAACCAATGTTATCTAGTAATCAATAATGATATTTTCTTTATAAATAATAGCAGTCTACATTTCCTAATCATTTTACAGCCGTCGGTTTTTTTCTTGAACACAATCTAAAAGCCCTACAAATACTAGAATTAAAGTAGTCAAGTGCTTTTAGATTGGAAATTAATATTCGTATTATAAATAAATAATATGAAAGCTTCAGAAAAAAAGTTGTTTGAAAATTTTCCCATAAATTTCCATTTTACTTTAGTACCCGACTTGTTAAATAAACACAGTGCTTGTTTCGCAATTTCTAACCATCCGATAATGTTTCCAATCATTTATACGGCAGATCAAGTGACAAAAATGTATCCGTTGGATAAGGAGTTAGAGAGCTGTAAGATATTAATGCAGTTCGCTGTGCAAGTGCGTGTATGAACTTACGGAAAAGTTTTTATTTGGAACGCGATTTGTGTACTGTAACCGAAAGTTCTATCTTCCGGATAATTAATGTGATCAACAACTTGGCACTTTAATAACACATTATAAAACAAATCATTATTCTAATAAAACTGTAACTAGAACAGATTGCTTGAATAACTATATAGTTAAAATAATGGTTAAAACATATGGATAAAACTAATGATTATTTCTTCATACATTTTGACTAAAGAATGAAAATACATTTATTTATGACAACACACAACATTATGCAACAAACAAAAACAACAGAAAAATTATAATAAACTAACGAAAATAAAAAAGTATGTTGCCATAAACATGCAATACATGCAAAAAGCATACGCTAAGGCAACAAGCCCTAGCACTGATTTTCTGCCGGATCCTGTTTGTTTCATCACGAACTACTAGGTATTAGTTAGTTTAACTATGAACAAAAAAATCGACCCTTAGTCCGTCCATCCCTGAATTAGCTTAGGGCGTACTCTACATCGCGGAAAAATGCATTTAAGGCCCGGTTCTAGCATTTTTGGCAACTTTCGATCATTTTTGAACGTCTGTATCTTCTTTTATAATTAACCCAGAATTATGAAATTGGTTGAATCACATCAATATTTGACATATTATCTCGTTCGTTGTGAACACCGAAACATAATTAGCATCAATTCACTCGATAGAAAATAAAATCAAAGGTAACACTACTTTATGCTTAGAACATTTATTGGAAAGAGATCCCGGCACTAAATGATATCAAAGATATACCAAGAAAAAGAGCTTATTATTATTGAAAAAATGGTAAGACACTTTTTTGTTCTAAGCTTTAGAAAACAAAAAAAAACTTTAGGAAAACCTACAAATAAATAAAAACCTTAAATTTTACTCCCGAGATGTGTCTTCTGTCCCGCTCTAGTTGATCGCGGATGAGAGGGACAAAAAAATCACTGTAACCCGGCCTTAACATAAAAAACGGGTCGAGCTTTAGTTGTTGTTTTTTCGGGTTTTCAAAAGTTATTGACGTAATATTTTATCGCGCTGTGTGTGACATTAGAGCATTAAAATTTCCACACACGAAGTGGTGGGTAATACTAGTGTATAATTGTATTAGTATTGTTTATAGAATGAGAAAATATATCAATTTCATTTCTATACGATCATCCTAATCACGAGATCACAATTCCATAGTTGTTACAAAAATATAAGTAGATTTATTTGTTTACTTACTTTAGAAACATTGTATAGACTTTTTATTACTTACTTCATAATTACAAAATGGAACCCATAATGATTCCGTCCGTTTATTATTTATACATATTTTTAGGGCCAGCCCACGTACTACAAAGGATCACCGTAGCTTAATTGGAAAAGCGTTGGAAGTGTATTCCCAATATCCACAATTTCCAAGTACTGCTTGTGGCGATTTTTTTACACTATTTTTACTAACCGTGTTGTTCGTTCGTCTGATACTGTATTTATTAAATCTATATATCAGACTCTGGTACAAATTTTCGTCTGTATATAGAATGTAGAAGCCGCTACAGATGGTAACCTATCATACTGTCGATTTTTTTGGACCGAATTTGAAATGCTCGAAAATGAATGATAGAATTTTCAAATTCCAGATGGTTATACATATTTTCGTTATTCCGTATTAGTATCATTTGTCAGAAACACTATTGTAAGATAAAGTATAAAAATAATAACAAACAACAATATCTTTTTTTCAAAGTTTAAACCACCGTTTTTTTTTTCAAATAAGTACGAGAATTTCGCACGTTATTCCTGAGCGAAACGAGCCGGTGATCTCCTAAGCGGAGTGAAGGTCGAGTTCGCGAGTGGAGCGAGAGAATAATTATTCGGGAAAACAAACATACGGAAAAGTAAATAAACTGAGCTTTGTAACGTTTTGTTGAAATTAAAATTATATCTAATTTAAAAAAGTAAGTACCATTAAAATCTTATGTTTTTAAATATGAGAATTGTGATTTCGGGCAAATGTGAACCGTTTATAATAATCGGATTTGCAAATTTCGGCAGTATGATAGGTACTGTTATAGACTGTCCAAAAATCACAAGTTGATTTCAACTAGAACTTCAAATTATTAGTAATTATTTTTGTATGATATAATCATATAAATTAAATGGTAATTAACATTATTCATAAACCGTTCAGGTACGCTGTTTCGGTGTACTACTACAGAAAAATACACCTATATATTGTATAAAAAAATGGAAGTTATTATTTCAACTTATAATTTCATCTATAAATGTAGCAAACCAACATTTTCAAGTTATTATTTAGAAAAAAAAGAACACCAGATATTGACAATTACTTTACATGCTTTTGTTATTTACAGTTATATATTTATTTTTTACTAAGTGTCGTAATTATAAAAAGCACACGTTCCAGTTTATGCCTTGCAAAGACTCCTAAAAATATATTATTTAAATGAATAAACCTTATTTAAATAAACATAATTTACATTTAATTTCATGAAGCACGTATATTAAATTCTTCTTTATTAAAAATATGGTCAACAAGTTTAGTAATAATTATGCATAGCCTATATTTACAAAAATACAAATTAACACAATAGTTTGAAAGATTTGATAAATATCTACATTAGTATTGTATATAGAGGTATATACAATACTAATGTAGATATTTATCAAATCTTCTGAGTGCTAAGAATAAGACACAAATGAAGTATCAGTTCCTAAGACTGCAAAAACTAGCAGAATTTACGCGCTTTAGCAGAAAAAGAGTAAAAAATACTGCAGACGGATACTGCGGCTATATGGGTCTAACGGATAGTCTAACAGAAAGTTCAATCGTTCACGTCGATATCTGCTTATATGGCTCCGACCATACACAAGTTTACAACATAAATCAAGTTCCAAAGACTATTAAAATTATCGCAACAGAGTAGGAATTAGTTGCAACCGGGCAGAATTAGCGTAAAGTAACGTAGTTATAGCCTGGCAGAGTAGGCTCGGCTAGAGATCTAACACAAATTTCAAGCAAGCATGTTTATTATCTGGCTGCCCACATTAGACAGATAAAGCGTCTTTTAGTTTCTAACACTGCCAGTGAATATTAAAATTATCGCAACAGAGTAGCAGTTAACTGGGCACAATTGGCATTAGAGTACAGCCGGGCAGAATTAGCTAGAAATCTACCGGATAGTCTAACACACGTACAGGCACGTTGCACTCTGCTCACAATAGGCAGATACCTCGGACCACCAGCGTCACTTAGTTCCTAAGACTGCCACCGACTATTAATATTATCGCAACAGAATAGCAGTTAACTGGGCAGAATTGGCATTAGAGTACAGCCGGGCAGAATTCGCTAGAAATCTACCGGATAGTCTAACACACGTACAGGCACGTTGCACTCTGCTCACAATAGGCAGATACCTCGGACCACCAGCGTCACTTAGTTCCTAAGACTGCCACCGACTATTAATATTATCGCAACAGAATAGCAGTTAACTGGGCAGAATTAGCGTTAGAGTACAGCCTTTCAGAATTAGCTAGAAACCTACCAGATAATTTAACACAAACGTCAATCAGGTACGTTGAATTCTGCCCTCAAAGGGCAGATATCTCGGACTATCAGCGTCACTTAGTTTTTAAGACTGCCACCGAGTATTAAAATTATGTCAACGGAGTAGCAGTTAACCGGGAAACATTGGCATTAGAGTACAGCCGTTCAGAATTAGCTAGAAACCTACCAGATAGTCTAACACAAACGTCAATCAGGCAAGTTGAACTCTGCCCACAAAGGACAGATACATATAGTAGATACGGCGTCAATTAGTACCTAAAACTGCCACCGACTATTAAAATTATGTCAACGGAGTAGCAGTTAACCGGGAAACATTAGCATTAGAGTACAGCCGTTCAGAATTAGCTAGAAACCTACCAGATAGTCTAACACAAACGTCAATCAGGCAAGTTGAACTCTGCCCACAAAGGGCAGATACATATAGTAGATACGGCGTCAATTAGTACCTAAAACTGCCACCGACTATTAAAATTATGTCAACGGAGTAGCAGTTAACCGGGAAACATTGGCATTAGAGTACAGCCGTTCAGAATTAGCTAGAAACCTACCAGATAGTCTAACACAAACGTCAATCAGGCAAGTTGAACTCTGCCCACAAAGGGCAGATACATATAGTAGATACGGCGTCAATTAGTACCTAAAACTGCCACCGACTATTAAAATTATCACAACAGAGTAGCAGTTAACCGGGCAGACGCAACAGAAGAGTACGACCGGGCAGAATAGGCGTTAGCACAGAACAAGTTCTGTGGGCGAGAGTACAGCCGGGCAGAATTGGCTAGAGATCTACCAGATCTAACACAATCGTCAATCGGGCACGTTGATCTCTGCCCAGATCGGGCAGAAAGGGGACGCGGGTCCTCCCCACGACCAGCCCCTGGGTATGGCCAGGTGGCTTAGGCCCGACTTGATGGCACCTGCGTGGCCGTTGAAGATGCTGCTGTCTACCGTCCCGGGGCAGAGGATGGAGCTTATGCCGGTGGCTGATGATGAGTCGACGGTGGTCACCACTTCTGCATCGAGGAGCGGCTCGCAGCTCTTCAATGCTGGAAACGATGGAATGAGAAAGATTAGAATTGTAAAACCCATCAGTTCCATACACTTGATAAAGACTATACATAATTATGTGTACACGGATGTCACCCAAAAGTCAAGGTTTGGTCGTTGACTTTTGGGACACCTATATCTATACTTAAAATAAAGTAGTAAGCAACAAACAGTCTGTACAAAGAAGAAAATTAAAAAACATGTCTAGGGGATATATTTATTTATTTATTTATATTTTAAATGCTTGCTGCACTTACAGCGACAAAATAAAAAAAAAAGCTACTGAGAATATAACATTTAAAAATGGTGTGTGTTGTTTTGTTGTCCGTCTGTTTGTTCGCGCATCACGTTTAAGCTACTGTATCGATTGCGATGCGGTTTTCACTGTTACATAGCTTAGGATTTGAATTAAAAACTGGTGTACTTAGTATCTCAATTCGATGAGTAGAAGTAGAGCAATCAATAAAAAAACATTTGACGTCTGAACGAAGTTTGATGAAGTTCCTTATATCCCAGAAATAGTACCACGCGGGCAAAGCCGCCGACACAGCCAGATACAGCTTTAACTCTTTACTGTACACCAAAAACAACAAAAATACATCGTGGACATAAAGTAAAACAATGGGCGTTCTTTTCGTTTAGAGCGATTTCTTTCAGACAACCTTTGGATAGACATATTTGTTTGTTAATCTTGTGTGGTCGGTGGTGTACCTACAGCAAAATATTTATACATATCAACATGACGAAGAAAAATAAGAGTACCTACCTATCGTGAGTAATGTATAGGCAATGCATCCTTGTTTAAAAATAAACAGTTTTTTTAAAATATTCATAGATCAAAGGTAAAAGTATGTTATTTTTTAATGTTTCTTTATTAATATAACAATGTCGATCAAGTCTTTCGCCTGACAGCAAGCGCTGCTGTATTTCGAGTAATTTCGCCGCGGCTTTGTGTCAGCCAAAGTTTTCTTTTTATATTAAAATTATTCATTAGATCCGAACTTTTATCTGTCAATGACGAATATCGCAATCTAGTAATTTGTGAAGTAAACGAACGATTACAAAGTTGCCTATCGGATTAGTTAACAGCATATCGGCAGCCGAGCCACAGCTGTAACCTACTGCGGCCGAGGCTTGGATAACAACGATGGACATAGCAACAAGGTCAATAATACTCTATAATGAACCACGACCGGTTGGCCGAATGGTTAGTGACCCTAAATAAGAAGTCAACCAACGATCGCGGGTTCGAATCCCGCTAGGTGCAATCATTTGTGTAATGAGCAGGAATGTTTGTTTCCGAGTCATTGACGTAATATTCGTATCTACGTAGTTTTTTTTTATCCCGGTCTAGGCAATCGTTTGACCACGATTTCACCTGATGGAAAGCGATGATGTGGTCGAAGGTGTAGCACGCTTACCTAGTAGATACCTATTCACTCTTGACTTGAACACACCGGGGTTATAATTTACCGGAAACACTGACGAGGGCAGGGCATTCCACTCCTTAGAAGTTCTTATAATTAATGAAGAAGCGTAACACTTCGTTCTTGTGCGAGGTATTTCAACCATAAAAGTATGGCGCTTTGCTGATCGTCTAGTCGTAAGGTGATGGAAAGGTGATGGGGGAATCAGATTGTGCAGTTCTTGTGCACACTGTCCATAGTGCAATCTGTAGAATACCGACAGGCTTGCGATGTATCCGTTGTCTAGTACCCATAGTGAAGGGTATCCTAGTTTGGGGCTGAGTAATTGGTGTGAATTGTCCCGAATAGATTAAAAAAAACACAATAAGGTAAAAAATTATAGATAACTCTTAAATACTGTTTAATACCAACTCGGGCTGGGACAAGATGGTGGTTAACGATTATCGCCGTTATGGAAGCGTAAATGCTCAGCGATGACTGAAAGACGACTCTCAACTATTGCATCAGATCCTATGGATTTATAGGGTAAATTGAATTTTGAAGTAACAAATCGAAAGAGATATTATAGCCGCATTTGCTTCCATACCTGAAGTCAAAACTGTGTGAAAATTACAAGTTAAAAAAAACTAAACTAAAAAACTGGTCAAGCAAGTAAGTTAAAACAAAAAAAAAAACACTTTAACTAGAGTTCACGCTTAGTCAAGTCATCGTTTCGGATATCAACACAAAAAACCGAGGCAACTTTGGCGTTTTTATTTATAACGAGAACATTTTATTCCATCAACACGATGATGATTATGATGATGTAGGCACACACACACAAGTACACACTTACACACTTTAGTTCACACACACACACACACAAGTAGATTTATCGTCTGAAATCATCTTCCTGAAAATCTTGACCCTCACTTAATTCACTGACAAGACAAATAGGAACATTGACCTGCGGCCAAGTAGAGTGACATTGTGACACCCTGCGAAAAGAGGCTGGTAGAAACTGGATGCAGAAATGAAGAACGAGCTCAGTGGCGTGCATTAGGAGAGGCCTTGTCCAGCAGTGGACAAAAAGTCACAAGTATGAAATAGGCTAATGTTGATGATGATAACCACAGACAAATGAACTTCGATCGCCCTTGTCCTTTTAGTGTATTATCACACAATAAACAATAGTACTCGGTATTGACGGATAATACGAACAGTAAAGTAACGTGACACCAAACCAGCGCGCCCTTGCTCGCAAGTCAAGAGTGAATATATTGTAAGCAAGCATGTTCCAACATCGACCGCATCATAATTTTCCATCAGGTGCGACAGTTTCAAATGCTTGCGTATTCTAAAAACACTAAAAAGCTAACATGTACGTAAAGCAGAGATTACGCAAAGGTCGCTCTTTAGTATCTTATCTGACGTGCAGCTGCGGTAACACGAGGTATTTAGGCACGAGGTGATTAGGTGTAAAGTACATGGTTCGTGATAACGGAAATAGAAAATAAATATGTGTGTGATATGTATGTGTGTTTGCCTGTAATCACTGATCTCTATGGATTTGCCTTGCCGTACTTTCGTTTGTGCTGATTCAAAGCGCCCCCACCGAGTGTCCATGGAACTAAAATTTACATTGTTTCATCACCGTTAGTCTCAGAATAAATAATAGTACAAAAGCCTTAGTTCCGTGGAAGCTCACTACTGCCAAACTACTGATATCAGCGCCAAAATGGCGATAAACAAATGCGCTCATCGCGACGTTCGTCAAGAGCGTTTCTAGAGTACGCAGTAATGTGCAGTTGTCTATACCTGTAACACTATAGTTCTTTCTATTTCTTGTGGCTGAAGCAGACTCAATCAACCGACCGCCGACCGCAGGCCTAGCATGGGCGACACTACGAGAGACTTATCTCTATAGAGAGCATACAAATATTACATACTAGCTGTGCATGCGGCTTTGGCCGCGTGGTTATTTCTCTGGGATAAAAGTATCCTATATGTTATTCCAGGTCCAAAAGTACCTATACGATACAATATACCAAATTTCGTTTAGCCATCAAATAGTTTTTATCGATTGCTTGGCTTCTGCTCATCGGATTGAGATACCAAGAACAAGATTTAAGTGAAAACCGCATCGCAATCGGTTCAGTAGGTTTTTACGTGATGCGCGAATAAACAGACAGACACGTTCTTTTTCCTATTTTTTATTTTATTTTTTGACTTTGTTATTTAGGGCTTCTTTCACGACTTCCAATTAAAGTGTTGATTACTTACTTCCTAATTAACGTTACTCGGCACGTAAAAGCAACGAGTATCTATTGTCAGTTTCACGAACGAAAACAATGTTTCGATTAGCAACTCGATGGTTAACTGAACGATATCTAAGAAACCGTTCAATATATTCGTTCAATTGTCGCTGACGTTACCGTCAAATGTCATTTGTCATGTCACAGTTGTCAGTTTGGCGTCAATATACATTGTTTGGAGGTTGTTCGTTAAATTTTGATTGTTAATTACTAAATGCTATTTCTTTTATTTAACAAAACAAACTAAACCTATCCCGTATCATCGCGTGTGATTTACCTACTTTAAAATGGATAAAGTTAAAGTGAAACGGGATCGAAGTGCCAACTTTAGTTTGCAAGAAAGGGATATTTTAACACATCAACATGTTATTGAAAACAAACAAAGTGATGCTACGACATGGAAGAAAAAAGAGTCTGCTTGGGAAAGCATTGAAGCAGAGTTTAATGCTCGTTTTGGTGGAACGTTTAGATCGAGCAAAACTCTAAGAACCAAATATGAGGGCCTGAAGCGGTTGGTCAGAAAAAAGTCAGCTGCGATTCGCTGAGAACTGTATCGTACCGGTGGCGGAACAAATACCGCAATTCCACTCGACAATGTGGAAGAACAAATAAAAAACATGATAACTTTGATCACTGATGGCTTAGATAGTATTTGCGATTCTGATGTTATACCCCAAACGCTTTGTTGCGTTTGGGGTATAACATCAGAATCAGATCCTGGCCATCTCGCTACAATATTTAAACATCTTAATTGGCTATCGCAAGCCACCTGGACATTAACTGAGAAATTTGATTTTCTGTTTCTGTAATTTTCAGCCGAGTCTCCTCCTGAAATATAACAGATTAGTGCATTTTAATATATAGGTAGCTAAATGACGATATAGTTTTCTTACTAAATATTTGATTATAAAGTGAAACACCAACTTGGCGATTTTATTGTAACGTGGGAACAATCAATTGCAGAAACGACCCTCGGAAACTTTGCAATTTTATAAAAACCCTCTTTTAGAGTAGTTATATCATCAGGGAACTTTATGATATCTGGGCATAGCTGCGCAATAGCGATAGTAACTTTCTTAATGATACGACTTGCTGTTGGTGGACTGACTCCACAAAAATCAGCCGCACTTCTTAGAAAGGATCCAGTGGCTAGATATCTTAATGTTAAGAGTAGCCTTTTTTTCGATGAAACTGCTTGATTCCTGAAATTTTAATAAGGCAGGAATAAATACCTAGTACAATGATGATAAATTAAATATCATTGTTGAAAGTGTATGTGTTAATAGATATTGTGTTTGTTACTACTCTTCTCCTTATCGGCTGAATGGATTTTGTTGAAATTTGGTAGGTTAAAAATAAGATACTTTTACGGTTTGGAATAATACAAAATACAGTTCTTCATTATGATCATTTCCCACGCAGTTGAAACCATTTATTTCACACGCATATTTTCTTTCATAGCTAATTCATTAATATTTTATTGTGTTTTTGTAGGTTATCTAATAATTGAACCCACCATAATCTTAATTACCACTCACCTTTGCGTTTTAGTCATTATTTTATGTTTTATTAGATTATGCACTTGGTTCACTGCATTTTTAGATGCAGTGAACCAAGGCGAAATTTGGCAAAAAAGTCATAGTCATCAAGATCGGCAAAATAATCAACACGTACATTAAATACACGAATTCTCGGGATTCTTTGTATCGAGGAATTGTCCAATTCACTAATCAATTCAATTAAGTCAAACAAATCCATTTATGTACAGTTTTACTTAATTAAACGACTTCAAAACAATAATGTTGATAAACAAAAACTGTAAGTATATAACCTACAAAACAGTGTTACTCGTCAGTTTAAAATGCTACCCGGCAGATGAAGTAACCTTTAAGTTACAGGCAAGTTTAAGTCTTGGTTAGTGCTACTCAGCTATAGTGAAATTCGTACGTACAGTTACTTGCGACTTTAATCGGTGATAAGCCTACGTGGAACTTTACTTGTAGATCGTGAAAGAGGCCCTTAGTGTTTTATTATAAGTATAGATAATTCAATAATCGAGAGAGCCGTCTCAGCTCATATCTTTTTCTCATAAAGTCGAATTCGCGGTCAAGTTTTAGAATCCAGGCGGAGACTTTCGGGAGAGAGGGGAATTGTCCCTGCCCTGGTAACCCAACAAAACATGCCGATCAAAATGTCAATAAAGGACGCTTCGTGTCACGCACACTTTTATTTATGATCAAAAATATAACTATCTCTCCACGGGACGTAAGTAGTATTGTTACAATGGCCTCATCAACCACTACAAAATAATGTTTACCTAGATGGAAAGTGCTTTTTATTACTTTTGAGGAAAGGACATCTTGAGAAAAGGTCATTTAGAGAAAGGACATCATGAGCTGTGACGGAGAGAGCATTTGAAAAATACAAGAAAGCTCTATCCTGTGACTGTCGCATCGAGAAACGACATAATATATTGTGGAATTGTGGCATCTGCAGGGTCTTGACATAAATAAAACATAACAACTACGGAACACTATGCGTCTACTATGGATGTTACTATGGAACGAATTAGATTTCTCGATGTATCTAGATAGACACCTTGTCATCTCTCGTTAGAAAAACCGCCATGGTAGCCCTGCAGAAACAGGCTCATAAGTCCTCGCATCAGCTGATATAGGATCTAATTTTGGAAGTAACGATGATGTACTCACATGTGACATTGTCCTTGGAGTTGAACTCTCCCATGAAGGTGCACTGCAGTTGCCTGTCCTGCGTCAGCTCTGCGTTGCTTCTCCAGTAACGATGATGTACTCACGTGTGATATTGTCCTTGGAGTTGAATTCTCCCATGAAGGCGCACTGCAGTTGACTGTCCTGCGTCAACTCCGCGATGCTTCTCCAGTAACGATGATGTACTCACATGTGACATTGTCCTTGGAGTTGAACTCTCCCATGAAGGCGCACTGCAGTTGGCTGGCCTGCGCCAGCTCCGCGATGCTTCTCAAGTTAGTTATGTCTTCATCGGAGAGTCGCTCGCGACACTGCACGTTGACTAGTACGATCGGCCTACTGCAAACGAGGAACGCTGGAACAATACCCATTATTTCATTAGGCGACTCGAAAACTATAGATCTAATTTTGATGCGTATTAGATAATTTAAGGCAATGGGCAAGCCATATAGCGAACCGATAACCATTGGGAAGAAAGGTTCTCGAATTTGGACCACGTATGAAGAAGACTGAGCGTATACGAGTAGGACGGCGCCTTACGAGGTGGACCGAGGAACGGGTGTGTTGCGGGAAGCTGGATATATTGGGCTTTTGATTATGATCATAAATTCTGAAGCGGTTTTTGGGGTAATGCCTAAATTATATTTTAATTTATAAGTCGGGGTAGGCTCTCAAATGTTTGTCCTGCTCGTCCAGGTGCAGTAGGAGCGGGAGAGGTGATGCAGCTCGCGAGTCGATTTAAGATAAATTTTGTGCTTTTCTATCGATATCTAAATATATAAAACTCAATTAAATAAAGTGCTCGGTTATTTGTTTAGTTGAATAGGGCAGCTAAATAAAAAAACTGTCGCTGCAAATAACAAGAACAGCGGACCAAGAAATTATTTTCATGTGGTGTTTTTTTTTCCTAGGATTTCTGAAAGTTTTTTTCAGTTATTTATTTAGGACCGAGGTGGCGAATGCATCGATTTGCTGATGATATAGTCTTCTGGCAGAAATTCTGAAAGACCTAAACACAATGCTGTGACCTCAATATTGTTTCAAAACAGGTGGGTCTTAAAATGAACAAGGGTAAGATGAACATCATGTCAAATGCCCATGTCGCACCTATGCCGGTTTATGTTGGGAACGATATTATCGAAGCTGTTGATCATTATATGTCAACCGACGAATACAACTCGGATGGGCAGCGTTCGGTAAATTACGCCATATCTTCTCGTCGCAGATACCGAAGAGCCTCAAGACGAAAGTTTATAACCAGTGCGTGTTGCCAGTGATGACATACGGCACTGAGACGTGGCCGCTAACTATTGCTCTACACAAGCTCAATGTCGCGGAGCGTGCAATGACGAGAGATATGCTCGGTGTTTCACTACGTGATAGAATCCGAAACGAGGAAATCCGTAGAAGAACCAAGGTTACCAACATAGCTCTCAGAGTTTGCAAGTTGAAGTGGCAATATGCAGGCCATATAGTTCGCAGAACCGACAACCGCTGGGGAATAAAGGTTCTCGAATGGCTCGCACGAACAAGCAAGCGAAGTGTAGAGAGACAGACCCCCCACACGATGGACCGACAACATTGTAGCCATCGCAGGAAGTCGATGGATGGATGGGGGTAGCACAAGATCGCTCGTCAGATTGCTCATCTCGTCGCTATGGGAGAGGCCTATGTTCAGCAGTGGACTTCTAAAGGCTGATGATAATGATGATTTATTTGGGAAGTAGTATACTTTCCTATCCACAGTTAGTTTTTGGTTCACATAAAGTTGTTTCATTAAGTCGTTGTTAACGTTTTGCTATTCGTCTTTTTGATGATTACGGGACTGAGCCCGACTTAAAGTTAGGTATACGCTTCAACTTTTAACGCACTTTGATCTCGATACGAGCAATGCACAAAAGAATATAAATAATATATAATAGGTATTTAGACACCAGTTGTTATAGCGTACATTCCACAATCCACACCAATATATAAAAGTGAAACATTGTCTGTTTGTTTTTTTGTTTGGCGAGTTTTATCGCGACAACAGCTCGATGGATTTTGATGAATTTTGGAATGGAGATAGCTTATATTCTGGAAAAAAAACATTGCATACTTTTTATCCCGGAAAATTGTGAGTTTCTAAAGAAAAAGTGGAAAATGTGTTGATGCCAAAGAGAATACAATACGTTGGTGCTACACTTTTGCATTGGTTTTTAATATCCTGGAAGAATATAGGATGCTTTTTTCGTGATAAACTGTAGTCTGCGCGGACGAAGTGAAGGCGAAAGCTAGTATTAGATAAACGATATATCGGTCGATGTCATATTCGTCGCACTTCCTCAAAGATGTCGGAATAAAGCAAAGTGGAATTTTCGGTCCTCTTATCTTGTCTATGAGGAAATGCGGCGATATATCGTTTACTGAATTTTTGGTAGACTATGACGCGGAATTAAAATGTGCAATAATAGCTTTTGCCCGCGACTTTGTCTGCGCGGACTACAGATTATAGCGATAATAAATAACCTATGTCCTTCCCCATGGATCTAACTAAATCAAGATCGGTTTAGCCGTATAGTCGTGAGAAGATGACAGACAGACAGACAGACAGATTTACATTCTCTTTTACAATATTCGTATGGAGTATGTATTTACAGGGTACCTTTTGAAAGACTTGTAGAGACCTCGAACTCTTAGATTATTATTCTGTTCTTATTACACATTAAAAAACATTTTTTTTATGTCATAATAAGCCAGCAAGGTCGAACATTTCAATGGATCGTAAAAATAATTCTTGAGATATATTCATTTCATAATTTATTTTACCTTATTTCCTCCTACTCAATACAAAAATAATTATTTTTCGTCATCATCATCAATCAGCCTATGCTCGACCAGTGCTGGACATATGCCTCTCCCAATGAACTCCACAGAGCCCTATCATCTCGTCACTCCACCTGGACGGTGGGAGTCCTACACTACGTTTGCCAAGACGCGGTCTCAACTCGAGGACACGTCTACCACAGCGGTTGTCCGTCCTTCGAGATATATGACCCGCCCATTGCCACTTCCGCTTGCTAATCCTCTGAGTCATGTCGGTGACTTTGGTTCTCTGTCGGATAATCTCGTTTCGGATTTTATACTTCGAAGAAACCCCGAGCATCGCTATTACTTTTCAGTTTATCTAAATGGAATTAGTACCATTTTACAATCCGTGTCAATGAGAACATTTGAATTGAAGATTAGACTGTTTAAAAACTTCATTGAAACTACATGCATTTTATATACAATATTTTACCTTTAATTTAAATAAACAAATGTTGGGTTTGTTAATTACTAAAATATTCAGATTAGTAAATAAAATATGTATAAAAACTGAGAAAAATAACATATTTATTTAGACAGCCCCACATTTGCAGTCAATAATAAACCCGAATTACAAATTCCGACATTATGTCTATGAGCTCAAATATTTATTTACTAATAAATACATTAATTACAATTTATTTATTACTTGCTTCGCCCCGCAGCTTTGCGTGCGTGTACATTATTTACTAATAAATACATATTATTCTGGGATAAAAGTATCTTATGTGTTATACCAGGATCAAAATTAATTATTTTAGTATAAATATATTTTATCGATTGCTCAGATTCTGCTCATCGTATTGAGATGCAAATTATACCAGATTTAGAGTCACATTGTACTATCCAACAGTGAAAACCGCATAGAAATCGGTCTAGTAATTACGTGAAGTAATAACAAACAGTCACACAGTCACCATTTAAAAAATGCTATATTCTTGTTCAGTAGCTTATTTAAGTACCCTAGACCATTTTTTGTTATCTTTCTTGTACTGTCTTTTTACACGACTGCCGAAAAAAAGGAGTGTTATGTTTTTAGTAATCATTTATATATGTTTGTACGTATCTAAAAAATTGAAATTGAAGGTCTTGGAGACCTCCAATTTGATACCCATATTGTAAATCTCAAAGGTTTTTTTTTTCAAATTTAGTTTTTTTTAAGCATATTCCAACAGTATATAATTTATTGGCAAAAGCACTTTTTTGGCAGGGCAGGCGTGTTTTTTTAGCTTTTAAGCTAGTTATTGTTATCATCATCATCAGCCTATATTTGTCTACTGCTGGACGTCCACTGTAGGCCTCTCCTAATGCACGCCAATGAAGAAGAAGAAAATGGAATCTCAGTGGAAGAAAATGGATGAGCCACTGAGCTCAGTGGCTCATCCATTTTCTTGCAGCCGCTTTTCTTAGGTCGTCACTCCACCTGACCAGAGGGCGACCTACACTACGTTTGCCTAAACGTGGTCTCCACTTGAGAACTCGTCTACCCGAACGGTTATCGGTTCTTCGGGAACTGTGACCAGCCCACTGTCATTATAGCTTTTTGTTACTTACTGTTTTTTTTACAAAAAAGCTATAGATTTTTGGAGGGACGGTGTTGAATTTAAATATCGTTTTCAGTACGTATAATAACTTTTTTATTAGTTATAGGGTAGCTATAGTGACCTGTGTTTGAACACAATCTGCCTCAAATATAGTGTCTATTAGTGACTATGTGCTCGAAACTAAGAATGGCCAAAAATGTGACGATTCCCCGAAAAGGGGTTGGAAGACATATTTTTTTGTACTGTTGAAATGTACAAAAAAACATGTGGTACTTTTAGTATTAACTAAAAGTAACTACTTACCATGACTTTTTTATTATTATTGCAGCAAAATATAACTATTAGTACATCGGTGAACTCATAATAATGAGTCGCATAACTCGATTTAGATAGGGACCTTTATATATTCAAATATCATTTGCAATTAATATGCGCACCGGCACGCTATGCCCCGTTCCTTAACGCACAGTCCCCATTCATCAAATCAGTCTACGGCAGCCATACTCAACATGCGGCCCGCGCAACATTTGTGCCAAGTGAGGGCCGCAACCCAACACTTCAGTGAAAAATCAGAACAAAACTGGTTTACACGTTTGGCAACTGGAAATATTGTTTATTTATTTACTCAAATGTTATAGATAGAAAGCCTCCAAACTTCGATCTTGAGACCCACAGCGTTTATTAAAATGACAAATCTTTGCTTGATAGTGTAAATTGTACTAGTAAAACTCTGAAGTATCCAAAAGTCAAAGTATTTTATTGTAAATAGGCAAAAATAATAGCACTTTTACAAGTCAAAATTAACATCTCCTGAACAAAGAGAAATACATAAAATATTATAAAAAGATCAAATCAATCCAAATTTCGATAAACTAAGTATTCTTTGAGTTTGAAAAGAAAATTTCCCTTTCATGTGCCAACAGAGTTTAATCTCACACTGGAAAAGGAAATACCCTTCTGAGTCAACCGGTGCTTCGGAAATATGCCCGTTAGAGAAGAGAGCACCAAGGAACTTTACAGGGATGTATTTTTTCCATATTTGTTCATTCTTTATATTTTTTCAAATGTCACAATTATAACAAAACATGTAAACTACAAATATAAAAGGTAAAAGTGACAATGAGATGTCACACAAACATCAAACAATCATACTGGAAAAAATAAGGTAAAAACTTCTAACTCGATAATTATGTTGTATAAAACAACGTGATCTCATGGTATGTTTGAGACATCTCACAAAGTACTTTGAACATTTCATTCACTTAACGTTAACATCGAAGTTATCACTTATTATTATCATGGAGCTTGGAGACATCAGGCCATGCATTTCTGTCATTAATATAATCATTTACATTGTAATATGCTTTCTTTATGAGATTTACTTTAACAAAAGTTTTAAATCTATGCATTGGTAATTGATCAATGCCGTCAGGTAACTTATTAAAAAAGCGTATACAGTTATATATGAACCACAAACTTTATTTAACCGAAATCCAGACACTTTTAGTTTATTTTTATTTCTAGTATTAAAATTATAAACATCCCTATTTTTAACAAAGGCATTTATATTCTTCCGAACATACATTATATTTTCATATATATATTGACAAGCCACTTTAAGAATATTGATCTCTTTAAAACGTTCCCTAAGAGAATCTCGGGATTTCATATTGTAAATGGAACAAATTGCCCTCTTCTGCAGCACAAATATTGATTGAATTTCCGCAGCCTTACCTCACAGCAAAATGCCATATGACATAATACTGCGAAAGTAACTAAAATATACTAATCTTGCAGTGGCTATATCGGTAAACTGTCTAATTTTACGTACTGCATAGGCTGCAGAGCTCAATCTACCAGCTATCAACGATATGTGAGGACACTGTAATTTTGAATCTATAATAATCCCCAAAAACATGATTGACTGCACAAGGTCTACAGGCTCACTATTTATTAAAATACTTGAATTCGTAGGAACCCCTCTGACATTGGGTAGTGAAAATTTGATACATTTAGTTTTCTTAGGATTTGACATTAAATTGTTAGTTGTAAACCAACTAAAAACTAGCGCGATTGCCTTGTTAACATCGTCAAAATTATTCAAGGTTCTGTCAATCTTAAAAATTAGAGAAGTATCATCTGCAAACAAAACAATATCACATAAGTTCTCTATGAAAAAGGGAAGATTGTTAATGTAAACCAAGAACAAGAATGGCCCAAGTATTGAACCCTGTGGGACTCCCATTGTAATGAGAGATCCTGATGACCTCGCACCATTTACATTTACTCTTTGGATTCTATTGCTAAGATACGAGGATAAAAGATCGAGAGCTTTCCCATTAACTCCGTAATGATTCAATTTAAAAATTAATGTTTAAAATAGGCAAGCTATAAGGGTTAATGCATGTGGAAAAACCATGTGTGACCTCGCACCATTTACATCATTGGATTCTATTGCTAAGATACGAGGATAAGGATAAGATATTAGAAGACATGCATCCAATGCATGTCTCCTAATAATTATATGAGATAATCGATGCTCTAATGTAATTGTTATTTTTTTAATTGTTAAAGTTTCCTTTAACAGTACAGTCAGTAGGTAACAGTAGGTCCTACTAAGGACTAGTAGTTTGAGTCACACACTAGGCAACCCTCATTTGACATATTGTTGGAAAGACGTTCGTTGATAGCTTAAAGCAATTTGATACAGAGTCTGTGGTTTTCTCTGAGCGCGTCTAGGTTTTGAGGTTAAATGAATCTGCATTTTTTGGTTTCTAGAAATATAAGTGAATTTGTTGAACTGCCCTTTTTTAATATCTACGCGAAAATATATAGAATCCGCAATTAGAGTTAAGCCCGCGCTTCTTAGATCGTGAGAACCGATCGGGGTGATTTTGTGTTGTGTGACGACTGTTTGCACCGGCATGCATTTCGTTGTCGGCTTGTCGCGTTAGGTACGATAAATTTTACAAGCTCGGTGATAGTTAGGACAATTGTGAGTATGGGAATCGGCAATCGTGTTCGGTGTACCTCCAGACTTAAAGGCCTGGTTCTAGCATTCTTAGCAATTATTATTTTCGATCATTTTTCAAAAAATGATTGTCTGTTTTTTTTTTTCAGAATTAACCCATAATTGTGAAATTGGTTTCACATCAAAATCTGACATATTATCTCGGACTTTGTGAACACAGAAACATGGTTATTATCAATTCACTCCATAAAAATTGAAATCAAAGGTAACACTACTTTATGCTTAGAAAATCCCGGCACTAAATGATATCAAAGATATACCAAGAGAAAGAGCTTATTATTATTGAGAAAATGGTAAGACACTTTTTTGTTCTACCCTTAAGTTTTCTTATAAATAAATAAAAACCTAAACTTTATTCTCGAGATGTATCATCTGTCCCGCTCTACTTGATCACGGATTAGAGGGATATAAAATTCACTGTAACCCGGCCTTGTTTAACGGATGATAGGTATCGTAACTTAACCCACATTGATCACGCACTCTCGCTGGCACTCTGGTACATATCTACATATCTTTGCTAATTTCTAATTTCAGATCCGCGCATCGCAGACGTTAGATCGAGGTTTTGTTTCGGTTAAATATAAATAACTAGCTCTCCCGCCCGCGACTTCATCCGCGCGGACCCCTGTTTATCGCGAAAAAAAGCATCCTATGTTCTTCTAGGATATTAAAAACAAATGCAAAAGTAGGTATAGCACCAATGCTCGTGAAATTTTTTGACAGACTTGTTATTTCGTGTTCATGGCAACCGTTCCTTAGAGCGAGTAATCAACATTTTCCAGTTTTCACGTGAAAACTTACAATTTTCCGCGATAAAACGTATCCATCCAGCCGTTACCGCGTGAAAGCTCCCCAAACAAAGAAACAAACAGACAACGTTTCACTTTTATATATTGGTATGGATTGAATAAACACGCAAGAATCATATAAACGAAGCTCAGTGATAATCAATCTATGACGAAGCTAAATATTACGCAAAAGTCGCGTCATCGCCCGCCTATAAAATCAGTTGAGCATGGCTTTATATATATACTAGCTGTGCCCGCGGCTTTGCCCGCGTGGTCATTTAATTTAAAAGTATTCCAGGACCAAAAGTCCTATAAAGTACAAAATACTACATTTCTTCAAAATTCAGCCGTCAAATAGTTTTTCGATTGCTCAGCATCTGATCATCGGATTAAGATACCAAGTATCCAAGTTTTAAGTCAAACCCAAGATAGCTAACTATCCAACAGTGAAAACCGCATCGCAATTGGTCCAGTAGATTTAAAGTGATGCACAAACAAATATATAGACAAAAAACTAACAAACAGACAGACACGATTTAAAAATTATTTGTTAAATTCTTGTTCAGTAGCTTATTTTAAGTAACCTAGACCATTTTTTTTTAATATCTTATTTTGTACAGACTTTTTCGTTCTTATTGCTTTATTATAGGCATAGAGAAGGTTATGGCAATCACTGAGGTTGAGCTAAAGTCACCGGCAAAAGGGGGAGCGGACAACATAATTTACGACCAACTATTGGCGGTCACGAAGCAGATTTACTGAAGGGAACTGTAACCTTATGGTCTTTCATCTATAGAACTTCAGGTACATATGGTAGCGTTAAAATTAGAAAACTGTAGAAAAAATATTAAAGAATTAAACTTCATCAGACCGGTGTTACACACTCTTTATTACACTGCGCCGCAAACAAAGCGGGTCGGTAGCAAAAAACCTCAATAACTTCCAAAATATTGCAAATCCATACCAATATATAAAAGTGAAACGTTGTCTGTATGTTTTCTGTATACGCATTTAATTGTGATAACCCGTTCTGTTTTATCATGACATGGCTGTTTTATCATGACATGGCTGTTTTATCATGACATGGCTGTTTTATCATGACATGGCTGCTCCGTAAAAGCTTTTTTTAAAGGGTTTAAATTAACTTATTACTTACATATTTTACTTTGCTTTAATAGTTGCAATTGCAACATTTAGTATTTACATTAATTAGAATAATCTAAAATTTGATAATTATGTAAGAAGCTCATTAGTTATAAGAATTATATATTTTTGAAATGGTCTTTTAAATACCTGTATTTTGATTCCTCTCTCGATTGGTTTTGGTAATTTTTTGTTCCATCCGAAATAATATACGGCAGCTGTAAGCCGCGTAATATTAGTTTTCTTGACACTTCATATTATATCCTATAGCACTCTCGTGATCAAGACGAATCCAATGATACCTCATTTATCAAAATCCATCAAGCCGTTTAGGCTGTAGGACGCTCCTAAGTAACGTACAAACATACATACATACAACCCAAACACATAATCCTCCTCAGTTAGGTAAAAACACAATGAATAATTTATGGCTAAGGTCGTGCTAAGGTATTTAATTTTATGCATTATTTTTACCATTTTCTCCGACACTAATTTACAGATTAAAAATATTGTCACACCTACGTAACCATACGTGGTATTTTGATGTGTGTGTGTGTGTGTGTACACTAATTTGTTTATCGATTAGATCAAGTAATGTATGTCAAATAAATACATTATAACTTATCAAGCAAAATCATAAAGTAATTAGTTAGCAAAGTTTGTCGATTTAATTGAGCTCATTGAATGTTGTTCTTATTTACTAAAATGTATAACTTTTATAAACTGTCCATAATCTAAGTCAGAAGTGCCCTTGGAAAACATAATTGAAATGCTATTGACTTAAATATTGCGATCTTTTGAAATATTTGGCCAGTCTTTATTTGAGAGGTCAAGCTCTTCCCGCCATCGCTTCCGAGGTCTGCCGCGACGTCACCTCGCTGTATCAGGGCTCCACTTTGAGGCGATTTTGGCCCACAGATTAATCGGCATGCGGCAGACTTATCCTGCCCAGTCCCACTTCAGCTTAGCGGGTTTTATAGCTATGTCAACAATTTGAGTTTTGGAGCGCAACGCTGTGTTTTTGAACTCGATCGGTTAACTTAACACTTAATGCTATGTTCCATTGCTCTCTGGCAAACCTTGAGCTTGGACTTTTGTATGTTCGTCAAAGATATGTCTAGGTACCATGTTAGGCGGCCTTTATCCAGCAATGGGACAGTACAGGCTAATTGTAATAAATAATTCTTTTCATCAGCTTACACAAGCGATGTGCTGAATCGATCACATCGAAGACGCTGGCTGATACAATTAATATTATTATTTATTATTATCAGCCCATATTGTCCCACTGCTGGGCAAAGGCCTCTATTCCAATTTTTCCGGTCTATTGCTTTAGTTCGCCATTATTTCTCGTACACGTCAAGTTCGTCTCGCCACCGTCATCTAGGCCGGCCACGCATTCGCTTTACGCCTTGCGGGATCCATTCCAAGATGGATTTAGCCCACAGCTCGTCTGACATACGACAGAGGTTTCCAGCCCAGTCCCATTTAACCATGGCTGTTTTTTTGGGTTACATCGGCGATCTAGGTCTTGGAGCGCAGTATTGTATTGTATGAATTGCACAATATATTTAAACTTTTTTCTTTTCGAACTCTATAATGCAACACCGACCTTTTATCATCAGCATAATTATTTTATACAAAGTGTGTCCAAGCACTTCCTCGTGGGAGGCCTCCACGATCCAAGTTTTACTGCAGCCATAATTACCACGTCCTGCATGCAAAACATTCTTGTTTTATCACAGACTCACGTGTTTCAGCGCATGTCAATAGCATTATTATACCGACACTTACTCTGTATTTATACACAGCTTGTTCGGTTGTAATAAGAGTAGCTATTTATAGATGTGACTGTAAAAGGCTTTGACGGGACAAATTAGAAGTTAATTGAATGTCACTCGATTTAGATTTTAAAGATGATTGGAAACACGATATAATTACCTGGGAGTAACCAACCAAATCAGTACCAACTTCATTCTGATTCAGACCCTTTATTTGAGATCCAAATCTGACTCTGGCATTTAAAGAATATTACCCCTGAATGCGGATGGTCTGCGAGCTGCGCTGCTGCCGCTGAACACATGTCAAAGTCATCATTTTGAGATTGATCGAATTCGACGCTCACGAACGATTATCCTGCGATCTACGCTCAGCCGACGTGAACCTAACCGAAAGTGGAGTTTTTGATGAACGAGAGAATATATTTTTATACTGGCACCATATAATATAGAGTTGTTCCTCGTGTCTATGTGTCTATGTTCCTTTTGTCAGAATTCAACTCTTCAAAACCGTCCATCGCATCGTCGCCGTCGCTGCTGCAACGCTCCACCAAAGCAGAGCGTATGCAAAACGCCAAAGACTTCATTTGTTATTTTTTATAGCGAATATGGTGTAATAGACGTCGCATGTTTACACAAAATCACAAATATCTATTATCAAACACAAGGTTCCCAAGAAGGGATGATCTCACTGTGGCAGAGGAAAACAAAGAGCTCATAAAGGAACTACTTCACACAAATTAGAACGAACAAATTATAAAGCCAAGCACAAGTGAAGTAATCATACAAGTCATACAACGTGCAGTGAAGTCAATTATGCAAATAAGCAGGGCACTTGTTAACCCGTGCCAACCGGCTCTGAGAATGGTTGACAAGCGGAACGTTCGAGATTTCATTACAATACCTGTTGTGGTTTTTGGTAGTTGTCATATGAAAACGATAAATATACAGAGAATAAAGAAACGATGACACAATGTTCTAACTGTCCGAGTATACTTTTTTAAGGATTAAGGAGATTTTAAAAGCTTTTATTCAACTACACTTGTATCTATGTATGTATTTTGTCTGTCCTGGAATCTTGCAATTCAAATTTCGAGCACTTCCGGATTTGCTATGCGGTTCAAACTTTCAGGGTAGCTCACAAACCAAACCAATGACAAAGCAACAAAAAATAAATAAAGTGATGTTCATTAAAAAAAACCGTAAAAGGTTTTTCTTTTATTTTATTTTTTTAAATTATGCTTATTTGATTGGTAGAAAGCAAGTAGAAAGTGATGATGCACAAGCTTTATGCAGTTTGGTCAAGTCATTTTTTGCTGGAAGTAAAGTCCACAAGTTTTCAAATAGTCTACAAAGCCGGCTAGAAGTAGTCGCTGAGCAAAATGAGCCCAAACATGTTATGCTAGCACTCTAATGAAGAGGAGTGCGCACTGTCACTCCTGTTTACATCATTAACTCATAAATCAAAATATTACTTTGTTATCGGGTCGATACAGGTATTGTATATAAAATGTCGGCATCAACGGGCGTCGCGTGTTAAGTGGTTCAAAATTGACTTGCAAGATTTAACCTAAATACATTCTAACCAAACATGCTAGCACTGTGGGTTAAATAAAACCTTGCAAAATTTAAAACAGCGATATTTAGAACTATACTTTTGTCCTAGTTATAACTAGCTGATGCCAGCGGCTTCGCACGCGTGGTCATTTCTCTCGGTTAAAAGTACTCTATGTGCTATTTCAGGACCTAAAATACCAATATACACATACATACATACATTACACATTTACATGCATATATACATTTGATCAAAATTCTTTCAGCCGGCAAAAATATTTTTATCGATGGTATCTCAATCCGATGGGTAGAAGCCGAGCATTCTACCCATCGGATTGAGATACCAAGTACCCCAGTTTTTAAGTCTAACCTTAAGCTATTCAACAGCGAAAACTGCATCGCAATCGGTTCAGAAGTTTTTATGTGATGCGCGAACAAACATACAGACAAACTAACAAACAGCCAGACCCGATTTTTAAAAATGTAATATTATTTTACAGTAGCTTATTTGAAGTACCCTAGACATTTTTTTTTATCATCGTCGTTTTACAAACTTTTTCGTTCCTATTGCTTTATTATAAGTATAGAATAGATAGATAGATAGTATTCCTAAGCTCAATTTAGGTGAAAGACCAATAATTTGAAAGTCACCTTTAAGGTCGTTACATTTTAAGTATCGTTGGCGACATTGGTCATTGTGCTTCACAAGGTGAGCACATTGTGAGCGTTCACTGCAAAAAAAGAAACCTGTTGACTTTGCAGACGTAATGGGCATAGCCACAGAATAAACTGGCATAGCTCAAGACCGTGCGGAACGCCTGTCTATTAAAATATTTGTTTACTAGCTGATGCCCGCGGCTTTGCACGCGTGGTCATTTCTCTAGGTTAAATGTATTCTATGTGCTATTCCGTCCGTTATTATAGCCGTCAACAATATTTTTATAGATTGCTCGGCTTGTACTCATCGGATTGAGATACCAAGTACGCCAGTTTTTAAGTCAAACCCTAAGCTATCCAACAGTGAAAACAGCATCGCAATCGGTCTGTAGATTTTACGTGATGCGCAAACAAACAAACAGACAAAGAAACTAACAAACAAACAGAGACAAGATTTTTAAAAATGTTCTATTTTTATTCAGTAGCTTATTTTAAGTACCTTACACAAAAAAATAATTATCTTCTTTGTACAGACTATTATATTGTTCCTATTGCTTTATTACAAGTATAGATTCGAGACGAAATCCCTGCTTTAACTTTCACGCTGAAATGGCAATACGATTTTGTAGAAATTTTGCTCAAACATCTTAGGACTTCAAAACTTAGTAAGTACCAAACTTTTAAAATTAATAAACATATTATTAAATTGCTTGGCTCCTACTCATCGGATTGAGATACCGTGTACACAAGTTTTTAAGTGAAAACCTAAGCTCCAACAGTGAAAATCGTATCGCAATCGGTCCAGCATTTTATTCAAAACTTAGTACCACGCTTTTAAAATTAATAGATTCAGATTTTTTATTAAATTGCTTGGCTCAACGGATTGAAATACTCGACAGTGAAAATCACATCGCAACCGGTCTAGTAGTTTTAACGTGATACGCGAACAGAAAACTCAGTTGGGAAGACCAATGTACAGTAGTCGCAGCCAATATATATGTTTGTGAAGTTAGGCTCTGTGAACGATTGAGCAGGTACTGCTGTGGGGATAAAACAGCATAAATTAAGAGCGAGATAGAACATGCAAAAAACATAAGCGAGTGAGCGAGGCGGTTATACAATGATGTCTTCAGCTTCAACATTGGGATTGCGCCTGAAAAATAGCAGTTTGCGCAGCGACTAGAAGACAACTTCTGAGACAAATACTTCCACTGCGAACTGTAGATAACGAATATTAGAGACCAATATTTGTTACACTTGTAATGTAAGTTACCAGCAACAATATAGGAGAGGTCTCTGTCAAGCAGTGGTTGCTATAGGCGATGAGGACGACAAACAGAAAGGTGTTGTACATTTTGAAGCACGTGTGTCTGTGACATAATACATCCCAAACGTAAACGGATGAACACTTTTCAAAGGTCTTAGTTTTTGTTTGAAATCTGGTTTAATCGGGATGGTTCTTAACAATAATTATGCAACACCAGTGAGTTATTTAAAGTTTGCATAAAATAATAACATTTCTATTTCATTGCTCTATTTAAAAGAGGGTAAAGCAAGATGGTAACCACTAATTAAATGCGGCTTATCGGATTAAATACAGATATGTCACACTGCGCACTCAATGTTAGTCAGCAAGCATTGAGTAGCATATACATTATAAAAATATACATTTCAAATTTCGCTCCTGGAAAAGTACCCGAGGCGTATTAGCATTAACAACTATCCCCACTAATATCTTACATAAAGTGAAACGTTGTGTGTTTATCTGTTTGGGGAGCTTTCACGTGATAACGGCTGGATAGATTTTTATGAAATTTGGAAAGGAGATAGCTTTTTGGATTAGCTATGAGTAGGATACTTTTCATCATCATCATCCCTCACGCGGGTAAAACCGCGGGGCGCAACTAGTTCATTTATATTCAGAAAACAAATGCAGAATTGTAATGTGAAAACTAGGCTAATGAGACTCACAGTGCGAAAATAAGAAGGATAGATAGATAACTCTTTATTGAACCACACATAAAAATAAGAAGGATAGATAGATAACTCTTTATTGAACCACACATAAAAATAAGAAGGATAGATAGATAACTCTTTATTGAACCACACATCAAAATAAGAAGGATAGATAGATAACTCTTTATTGAACCACACATCAAAATAAGAAGGATAGATAGATAACTCTTTATTGAACCACACATCAAAATAAGAAGGATAGATAGATAACTCTTTATTGAACCACACATCAAAATAAGAAGGATAGATAGATAACTCTTTATTGAACCACACATCAAAATAAGAAGGATAGATAGATAACTCTTTATTGAACCACACATCAAAATAAGAAGGATAGATAGATAACTCTTTATTGAACCACACATCAAAATAAGAAGGATAGATAGATAACTCTTTATTGAACCACACATCAAAATAAGAAGGATAGATAGATATCTCTTTATTGAACCACACATCAAAATAAGAAGGATAGATAGATAACTCTTTATTGAACCACACATCAAAATAAGAAGGATAGATAGATAACTCTTTATTGAACCACACATAAAAATCTTACAACTAAAGAAACAAAATTAATAATAAAGTGTCACAATGGGCGGTCTTATCGCTGAGAGCGATCACTTCCAGACAACGATGCACGGAAAGGAACAACAGAGCTAATAGGGACGGTGGTTTTAACCAATAAATAAATACATTAACCATAAAAAGCACTTAAAATTACAAAATAATAATGAAATTAATTGGCAAAACACAATAGAAAATTGGAATAAGATATAAACCTAGTAGATACATACAAATATATAAAATAATAAACATGCATACTTACGTACTACTATAATATGTATATTTATACATAAATACATACCTACATACATAATAATAAGTTTAGTTTTGAGTATCTTTATCCGAAACGGCTGGACCGATTTTGACGGGACATTCACTGGCAGATAGCTGATGTTATAAGTAGTAACATAGACTACTTTTCTTTTTGATAAAGAATTAAGGTTCCGCATAAAAAAAACCCATGAAGTTTGACCACGCGGTCAAAGCCGCGGCACAGCTAGAAGATCCTAAATGTTCGTTTGAAATTAAAAATGATAAAGCGAACCTAAAGAAGTACCTATTCAATACCCTACTTAGTTCGGCGACTTAATATTTTTTCTTTGTTTTAATGTGGCGTCTGGTTGTCGCCATATTGAATTTTAATTATTGTCATGTCTTTAGTAGCACTCTCAAAATGAAGACAAATCGATTGATACGTATAGTGTCACAATGGATCAAACATCATAGGCTGACACATTACCCTCTGCGTTGTCGGGTACAAATAAGATAAGCAACAAAATCTAGGCCTAGTCTGAATTAAAAAATCAAAAGAGTCACAACAAAAGAAACGAATTCAATGACATCAGAATCAAGCGCGACAAATTGCGCGTGCGCCGAAATGTGACTCTCCTGACAGCGCCCAATAAATCGCATGGAAGTAAAGGCTCATTTTTTGCGACCAAGTATCGGAACGCTGAATTCAAGAGCGAAATGACAATCAGAAATGAGATCACCGCTCGTACGGGAATACAATGTTTAGGTAAAAAATATGTATGTTCTTTTCGGTAGGTAAGCATTTTTTTATTTGTGCTGGATCTCTAGAAAGCATTTTGTACACAGAAAAACAAACACGTGCAACTGACTGAACCTGTTTCATTTAATTCAAAGTATTGTAAATAGGCACAATAATAGCACTTTTACAAGTCAACAATTAACATCTCATGAACAAGGAGCAGAACATAAAAATATCAAATCAATAGCTAGGTATGATTTGAGTTTGAAAAGGAAATTTCACTTTCTTGTACCGACTCAGATTTGAATATCGCACAGGAAAAGGAAATACCCTTCTGATCTCTTCGGAAATACGCCCGTTAGAGAAGAGAACACCAAGACACTCTACTTTAAACAGAAAAGCTTTTCATAAAAGGTTTTCCATCGCTCCTTGCTTCGGAGGGCAAGCTGTCGGTCCCGGCTAATATTAGTTAAATTAATAGCAGTCGTTAAGCCATGTCAGAGGCCCTCGGGCGGCCTGACAAACTCTGACACCAGAGGACAGTACTACCTCATCCGACAAACTAAGAAAAGCTAAGAAAAAGCAAAATGAAGTTGCAATCAGCTGGTCACATCTCTCGTAGAACCGACCACCGTTAGGGTAAACGAGTTCTAGGGTCAACCTGGCTGATAGAGTGAAAGGCTAGAAGTCTTGTGAAAGGCTGCTGGAGCACCTGGACGAGGAGAGACGAAGATCTGGCTTAGTGGCTTCCAGAAGGAGACGCCTACGTGCAACAGTGGACGAATAGGCTGATGATGATACCAAAACGTAGACAAGCGCTAAGACCGTCAGAAAGTTACACATCAGCGTTAAAATCCCAGACGAAGGACTTCAACAATGTCCGGAAGCTGGAGTTTCGACTGTTTTAAAATAGATGCTGGGTCTCTTGAGTCTTGATATACCTACGTTTATTTATAAACGAAAAAACTTGACTTCACGAACTCGTGCATGACGCACTTGGCAATAGATCATGCTCGCATAGAAGACACAGAAAGGCAAGCATTTGACCGTAACATGCCACCTGATGGTATAAGTGTCGATGCGGCCGATAATGGAGATTGCCTAGAAGAGACCGTAGTCTTGAAGAGCCAGGTAGTATTTTTCGGGAAATATAGGCGTTGATAAGGTGTTCCATTCTTTAGCTAAATAAATGTGTAAGCAAAACTAAGACTAACTTAAACTTACTTTGACTTTAAGATTCAGATCTCTCAGATCATACATAAAGGGAAAGAAGGAAGTTGGCTGGGTCAGAATATTCATTCGTTCGATGTTAGTTTATAGATAAAGGGAAAGAAGAACGCTGGCTGGGTCAGAATATTCATTCGTTCGATGTTAGTTTATAGATAAAGGGAAAGAAGAACGCTGGCTGGGTCAGAATATTCATTCGTTCGATGTTAGTTTATAGATAAAGGGAAAGAAGAACGCTGGCTGGGTCAGAATATTCATTCGTTCGATGTTAGTTTATAGATAAAGGGAAAGAAGAACGCTGGCTGGGTCAGAATATTAATTCGTTCGATGTTAGTTTATAGATAAAGGGAAAGAAGAACGCTGGCTGGGTCAGAATATTCATTCGTTCGATGTTAGTTTATAGATAAAGGGAAAGAAGAATGCTGACTAGGTCACGATATTCATTCGTTTACTAGTTTGTCCTATTCTGATACTAGTCTTCTAAGAAGTAATTTCGAGTATCTTATCTTATGCCAATAAATGATTGATTGACGAACATTTTCGACAAGCTGTACTGAGTAGACATGTCGTGGCGATATCACAACGTTTAATGATATTTCTATTCACGTTTGGCCATATCATTAAATATAATTAATGTAGGGATTTCATGATACCAAAGGCGTTCAAACAGATAGGTCTTCAAGGCTAAAAAAACTCCGACGGCCAAGTCGGACTTCCGCCTAGCGCCTCTAGCGGTACATAATGTAACTATTTTACGATATGATCACTAATATTTGACCATACCATGAAGTAGCCGTGCGTTTAGCTGTTCATATCGTCAAACGCTAATCATTAATTGGTCTGGTCAAACCATTTAATGATGGCACCGAAAAACATGGTATTGCCAACCATTACATGAAATGAAAAATTTTAGGATTTCGCCACAACAGACAAAACGTATTCACTCTATTTTAAAGAAATCGTTCCTCTGATATTTTAAAACTGAAATCTGAATATATATTACAATGTGCATAGTCTATATAAAGGTACATACTTCGTATTATATTTGCCGAATTTTCAGCAGTTTCTTACGTAATTTTAATCTTATTAGCTTTAGACCTTGTGATCGAGAGATTACCGATACAAAAAGTCTACGTTACGCAAATAGACGTAAACGATAGCGATTAGCATAAATCTAATGACCGAAAGATAGCCGCTATAAAAGGTATATGTTACGCAAATGCACGTAAACTACGTAAGTACGTCAAATCGCACTCATAAGGTTGACACAGTTATGTAAGTGCTTGCTGTATACCCGCATTTTTACCCGATTACGGCGAAGCAAGGGAAGGGTAATTAGTTTAACAGTCTATGTATGTATCTATACTTCTAATCCATACCAATATATAAAAGTGAAACGCTGTCTGTTTGTTTGGGGAGCTTTCACGCGATAACAGCTGGACGGATATTGATGAAATTTGGAATAGTGATAGGTTATATTCTAGAATAAAATATAGGATAGTTTTTAACCCCAAAAAATTGAAATTTTTCACGGTAAAACTGGAAAATGTTGTTTACTCGTTGTAAGGAACGATTGTCATGGAAACGAAATAACAAGTCTGTCAAAAAACTTCAAGAGCATTAGTGCTATATATATCTACATTTGTATTGGTTTTTAATGTCCTAGAAGAACACGAATGCTTTTTTCGCGATAAACAGTAGTCGTCGCGCGGACGAAGTCACGGGCGGGAAAACTAGTAAAGAAATATGAACGAAAAAGTCTGTACAAAGAAGATAATTAAACCACCACATCGTCGTCCCTATTGGTCCGATTTTGACAAGCGAGGTGTCAATCGATTCGTCTTCATCGCAAGAGTGTCATAGGCTATTTTTTACCCGACCGTAGTTTTAGTTTGTGAACTTATGTCTTGTTTCACTAGAATCTGGGATTTAAGTCGTCGTTGACTCCCAGAGTCTAGTAATTAGAAAACAAAAACGCCATTAGCGTTTTTGTTCTGCGGGTACTTCGCTGGTCGATATATAGATGTGGACATGAATCGCCGTGCGAATTGGAGGAAATGCCAACTATACATACACCGAATCGATACGGTGTTCCGTAAGTCTTGTTGTCCGATGGTGGAAAAAAAAAGAATTACGTTAAGTTGTGAAATTCCATCGCATATTCACCGAAATGTGTCTTGTAGAAACACTGTGCTAAATCTATACTTTATAATAAAGCAGCGAGTACCAAAAGTCTATACAATGGAGATAATAAAATAATTTTGGTATGGTTTTAAGCAACTGAACAAGAATATAAGATTTTTAAAATGGGTTTGTCTGTCTGTTTGTTCGCTCATCACGTAATAACTACTGGTCCGATTGTGATGCGGTTTTCACTGTTGGATAACTTAGGGTTTGACTTAAAAACTGGTGTACTTGGTAACAATCCGATGAGTAGAAGCCGAGCAATCGATAAAAACTTTCCGACGGCTTAAGGAATTTTGATCAAATGTTGGTAGGTTTTGGAATAGCACATAGAGTACTTTTAACCTAGAGAAATGACCACGGGTGCTAAGCCACGGGTACTAGTTAGGAAGAAAATAATGCAAAAGATAAAAGAAGAGCAATTGATAAAACAAACTAGCTTACATAATAATGCAAAGCCAGTGTTAGATTTAGGATACGGCTGTTATATCCCAAAAGATTGACAAGTACTTAGAAAGTGACGACCGGGATATACGAGCACAAATAAGATTACCGTTTGATAAGATAGGACAATATGCAGCGATGACGTGAGGCCGTATTTATGTAATTTATTTGTGTTTTATCTAATGAATTAGCTGTGCCCGCGGTTTCGCACGCGTTGTTATTTCTCTAGGTTAAAAGTACTCTATGTGCTATTCCAAGCCCTATAATACCAATATACCAACATTTGATCAAAGGTCCTGCAGCCGTCAAAAAGTGTTTTATTGAGATAACAAGTACCCCAGTTCTTAAGTCAAACCCTAAGCTATTCAACAGTGTAAACCACATCGCAATCGGTCCAGTAGTTTTTACGTGATACGCGAACAAACAAAGAGACAGACACGAATTTTAAAAATCTTATATTCTTGTTCAGTAGCTTAATTTAAGTATCCTAGACCATATTTTTTTAAATTGTCTTCTTTGTCCAGACTTTTTCGTACTTATTGCTCTATCTATACTAATTACTAATCTATACTATAATAAAACTGTAACTGTAACTGGGCTAAACGATTTCCTAGTCCGTAATAAAAAAAGTATTAAAAAAAATACTCTACATTAAATATTTTTTGAAAATTTTAATTGAGTTATACTTCAAAATCGTTATGGAGTGCAAAAAGGTTAATTTTTTTTTGTCTGTCTGTCTGTCTGTCTGTCTGTCTCTTTGAACACGCATCACGCTGAAACCACCAGACGGATTTTGATACAACTTGGCACAATCATAGCTGATGTTATGGATTAACATTTAGAATACTTTTTATCCCGAAAAAATAAAGGGTTCCCGCAGGATAAGGGTTGAAAGTTATTTAAAAGAACACGTATCACGCTGAAACTACTGGACGGATTTTGATGTAACTGGGCATAGTCAAAGTTTATATTATCTGTTAGTTAGAATACTTTTACTCCCGAAAAAATAAAGGATTTTTAAGGGATAGGGGTCCAAAGTTTATGTTAAATTAAAGTAATAAACATCCGTTTAAATAACGGTACCAAATTTCGTTATGTGCTTCACGTAACAAGTGGCCAAGCGGTAACATACGTGGATTTATAATCCAGACGTCTGTGATTCGATAGGGGCATAAAGGGGGCTACTGAATATCTCCGCCTTATTAGATCCGATTTCTATGGCTCTTTTTTTATTTGAACGGTAGTAACTTTAAGTTGGTCTCATAAAAATTTGGTGAAGATCTGATGAGCATCATCGGCGTGATGAGCAGAATAGCTCCTCAAAATGGAGTAAAATGCTCACTTTTAGGTTTCTACCAGTGGAATCAGCCCTACTAGTACCTACTAGGTAGGGATTTATGGAGCACCTTGGTTATTAATGTTAGTTTTACAATAAGGTGACGAGATGGCGCTACTGTTTACCGCTAGATTGTTGCAAAAATGTTTGTGATCGCGAGGTCCACTGTTCGCAGAACTACTAGTTTATTTCATCTAATCGTTCGGTAAGTGGTATCGCTAAGTTAATGAGTGCCAATCAATATTCGATAGTTGACCGCTACGTTATACTTTATGAAGAATTGACCATAAACAGTGCTACAACTTTTAAACGTTAATTGGAAATTCAAACAATATACAAGAATCAGTGCTAGAAAGCTTTTTACTATAAAAATATTTTAAAACTAGATGTAACTGCGGCTGTGCCAGCGATCGTTTCATTTAAAAGTAGCCCATACGTGTTATTCTAGGACCATAGGTATGTACCTACCACTATAATGTACAATATACTAAATTTCTTCAAAATTCTTAAGTATATTCGTCTAATAGTTTTAATCGATTGCTCGGCATCTAATCATCGGATTAAGATACCAAGTACCCCAGTTTTTAAGTCAAAATCAAAGCTATCTAACTGTAAATCGCATCCTAATCGGTCCTGTAGTTTTTACGTGATGTGCGAACTAACATACAAACAAAGAGAACCGACATAAAAAAAACGGTAGCTTATTTTAAGTACCCTAGACCATGTTTTATACACGTATGTTAAGTTATGTAAGTTTTATACATGACGTTGCAGTTGGTACATTTGAACGTATTATACGTTATCGGCGGATGTCTAGAACCTGCAAACCTTATTCAAATAAAGTACGAGTAGGTGTGTATGTATGAATCGTGTAGAGAGCACTTTATTCTGTAGTAGAGGTGACATTTTTATGTGCCAAATGAGTTTGACCTTTAGCCGATCTCACATGCAATGCGATACAATTCCAGGTTATCGCTGTGACCTTTTTGTTAGAGGGGCTTTATTTGCGCCAATTTGAGAAAAAAATAACTAATACGGTTGATATTGTCATCATGTTTCTGGTGTTAGAATACATGGCTGAGCTGAGAATAAGAAGAATCCACACCAATATATAAAAGTGAAACGTTTGTTTGTTTGGGGAGTTTTAACGCGATAACAGCTGAACGGATTTAGATGAAATTTGGAATGGATATAGCTTATACCCTGGAATAACACATAGTAAATTTCCATGGGAAAACTGGAAAGTGTCAATTACTCGCTATAAGGAACGGTTGCCGTGGAAACGAAATAATAGCAAGTCTGTCAAAAAGCATCAAGAGCGGTGACAAAGAGAATACAATAAGTTGGTGCTATACTTTTGCAATGGTTTTCAATATCCTACTCGTAGAAGAATAAAGGATGCTTTTATCGCGATAAACTGTAGTCCGTGCGGACGAAGTCGTGAGCGAAAACTAGTGATAAATAAAATTGTTATCAAACGTTAATTTACACGTCGTATTGATCGCAAGAAACGAAAGGTGACCCCTACGTTTGTTCCGTTACCTTTTATTTAATTATGCAGCCCACTCCACTTTTTGTCATTACTCGGTAACTAGGCAGTTATCGTTTAAAATTTTATAGGTGTTCGATTTCCGTTACATAATGTTGATTTGCATAATTAAAACAGTAGGTAAGTGTAATCATTACCAACGTCGAATAATAATTGTATATTTCAATTTAGGTATATCAATCTTCTATACTTATAATTAAACAGTAAGTTACAAAAACTCTGTACAACGAAGATAATAAAAAAATGTTCTAGGGGATTAAAAATAATCTACTGAACAAGAATATAATAAAAAAATATGTGTTTGATTATTTGTCTGTATGTTCGCGCATCACGTGAAAACTAATGGGCTGATTAAAATGCGGTTTTCACTGTTGGATAGCTAAGGTTTTGATTCAAAATTTGTGTACTTAGCATCTCAATCTGATAGGTAGAAGCCGAGCAATCGATCAAAAACGGTGTGATGTCTGAACGAAGTTTTATGACATTTGGTATATTGGTACTATTGTTTTTGGAATAACAAATAGGATCCTCAGATCCCAGAAAAATTAACACACGGGCAAGGCCGCGGGCACAGCTAGTTGTTAAATAAATGTTATATGAAATCGCAAGAGGTTTTGAAGTATGAGTAGTTATACCATATAGTTATACGAGTACTAGCACTTGAGATAGTGATCAAACGCTAAAATAAATAGAATACCTAAAAGCATCAATAAAATAGTATTCGTCATCGGCATATTGCTTTCACATTTCTGGGACACAGAACTTCTCTCGGAGAGAGAATATGTATCAAAATACTTGTACATATACCAATAAAGAAATTGGAATATCATTGAGTCATTTGGACTCAAATTAAAAAGTCAAATGCTTCCAACAGAGTAGCGCATACAAAAATCATTAGTTTCGAGTGCAAACACACGTAACGTTAAACACGCAAGCATCGTGCGATTATGAGCAATGGTTATCGGGTTTCCGTTTGCGCCGCCAAGCGTGAATGTTTACCGCAGAACGATAAACAATCGGGTGGGAATCTCGAGCGTGCCCCGGGGAGATGCTTTGGGGCCATTGTTGTTTGTAGTACGCGAATAAGATGCTTTGAAATTTGTAAAAGATTCATATTGAGGTAGGTTGTTTTTTATACGGTCGCTTAAGCTCGAAGCTTTTGTATAAAATGACTAAAGTTAATTCCTAGTGACGTAAATCTAAACTAATATTTAATCATAATTAAATATTGTAGTCTTAGACGCGTATTTTAGCAAGTGAAGTGTGTTTTGCGGTATTTCACATTCTATCATAAATAAATTTACATTAAAAATACATTTAGATTTCGGTCGTTAAAACTTAACGACGGATTAGAACGTTTCCGTCTGTCTTTTAATCTAGGCGAATCTTTCGAAGGCACCTTCATATCATCTCTTTGTCCATGGTCTATCTTAGGATTAAGAATGTAATAGGTTCAACTTCAACAAGAACTTACCTTGAGCATCTATCGTAACCCTGTCACTCCTCAAATTCAGAAGCTCTGTGACCATCCGCCTCGCTTCACTGGCTTCAGTCAGAAGGCACACTTGGTCCAGCTGGATGTCTTCCAATATGATTCCCTTATTTGAAGACTCGTAGATGAAGCCTAGATGTGGGCTGTAACAAAGATATGAATTCCTAAGTCCTATGTCTTCACTAATTTATCTTCTATTTTAAAAGCTTTTATTTAAGTTCACTTGTATTGATATATATGTATTTCTGATGAAAAGTACGGATATCCATCGTTGTTTTTTTTGTTTACCCGTGACGTAAAATTTTCAACTTTTTTTTACTTTTTTCTTTCCATAAAAACCTAATTCGGACTATTACCAATGTTTTAAAACAAAAATAGCCTTTGTTGTAAAACAAAAATAACTTTGCGGCGTCTTTCAACCATTCCAATTCCTGATTACGATCCTTTCAGTTTTAATCAATTCTCTGTGTGTGATGTTAAGAAGAGCGTATTGTCAATAACATCCAATGCGGTGGGAGGTGATGGTATTAGCCGAAAGTTGATACCTATCCTGGATTCGGTTATTCCTATACTTTGCCACATTTTAAACACTTGTATATCAAATAGTGTGTATCCTTCTCAATGGAAGGAAGCCCAAGTTATTCCGTTACCTAAGAAATCCAATCCTAAATCCTATTCTGAGTATCGTCCTATTTCTATACTTCCTTTCCTATCCAAAGCACTTGAGCGCCTCGTCCTTAATCAGCTTTGTAGTTTCCTAAATAGAAATAGTTTACTTAATCCTATGCAATCCGGTTTCCGGGCTGGTCACAGTACGGTAACTGCACTCCTTAAAATTACAGATGACATACGTTTCGGCTTGGATAAGGGTCAGCTGACTGTGCTGACATTATTAGATTTCAGCAATGCTTTTAATACTGTCAACTTCGATATTCTTCTCGCCATTCTACGCTCTATTAACTTATCTCGTGCAGTGGTTGATTGGTTTCGCAATTATTTGCATGGTCGCCGGCAGCGAGTACGCCTCGATGAACATTTTTCTTCGTGGTGTGATACAACTTCTGGTGTACCGCAAGGTGGCGTTCTTTCTCCTCTCTTGTTTGGAATTTTTATTAATTCTATATCAGAACATATAACCTCTCCTTATCACTTGTATGCTGATGATCTCCAAGTCTATTGCCAAGCCCCACTTAGCTCTCTCTCTTTTGCCATAGAAACTACTAATTCCAATTTACGCCATATTTCTGACTGGAGTAAAGCTTATGGGCTAAAAATAAATCCTACTAAAACACAGGTAATAATTCTTGGCAGCTCCAGAATAATATCAAAAGTTGATTGGTCAGTTCTACCCAAAGTTGTGTTTGGAGGGTCCACTATTCCATATAGTCAGAGTATCAAAAATTTAGGTCTAATTATAGACCAGAGCCTTACTTGGATTCCTCAGATGGAAACCGTCAGTCGAAAGCTATTTGCTTCTGCAGGTTCCCTCAGAAGACTCCGAAATTTTTTGCCCACTGCCACTAAAATTGCTCTTGCGCAGTCACTTCTGCTCCCAATCTTAGACTATGCCGATGCCTGCTATCTAGATCTTACTGAGGACCAGCTAAACAAACTTGAGCGTCTTCAAAACTTCTGCATTCGATTTATATTTGGTTTGCGCAAATATGATCATGTCTCTGAATTTCGCACTAAGCTCAAGTGGCTTCCAATACGCCTCCGCCGGAATGCTCATATACTCTCTATTCTTTATACAGTTTTGTTTAATCCCTCCTCCCCGCGATATCTTATGGAACGTTTTAATTTCCTGTCTGATTCTAACAAGTTGTCACTCAGGTCTTCAGAAAATTTAGCTTTGTTGATCCCTCTACATAGAAGCTCTTTTTATGGCAGTTCATTTACCATCCAAGCAGTTCGCCTATGGAACGCTCTGCCAGTTACTATAAGGCGAGCCCAGTCACTCCCTGTTTTTAAACTTCAAGTAAAGAAGTTTTATCTCTCTAATTAATATCACTTCTTGCTATTTTGTTGTTATTCTGTTGTGGTTTCACTGTATATTATTTTTATTATGTTTGTATATATTTTGTAAATGTAATTTATTATAATGTATATACTATGTATATGGATATATATTTATATATGTATATATATATATATGTATATATACTGTACTATATATTTACATATTTATGTGTAGGTATGTTGGAATATATGTGTATATATGTTTATCCATTGTATTCAGTTTTTATTATTTATTTGTTAGATTATAATGCACCACCGTCTTTGCCGTATATTAATTCCTTTCCATCCAAAGGTTGTCTGGAAGAGATCGCTTTTTAGCGATAAGACCGCCCATTGTCCCATTTATTTTGTATAAATGTTTTAGTTATTATTGTATTTTTTGTTCTATGTGGTGTACAATAAAGAGTTATCTATCTATCTATCTATCTAGCCAATTCGATCCAGCCGTTCTCAAGTGATGCGTTTACCAACGAACAGCATTTCATTTTTATTAATATATATATATATATATATTATGGCCATTTTACATGACAATAAGGTCTATATAGCGCTAGGCTTTGTTGGGCAATAGATTTTCTTCGGAGAAACGAAAATGCCATAGCGTTAAGTGAGTTTCGTATATTATTGTTATGTTCAAATAATTATATTATCAGCGCGACTGCAGATTATAATAATCTAATTTAACATCACGAATAGTCAGAATCCTATCCTACTAATAAAATAAATGATGTAAAACTGAGTATCAACTCAGCTCTATTACGGCTGAATTGATTCTGATTAAACTTTGTACTTAGAACCTTTAGGCTTGTACTAATATTTATTCTGTGCTTAAGGTAGGTACTGGAAGCTCACAAAGGATACTTTCATCATCATCAACCATCATCAATGTCCACGTTATACCCATAACTAATAATACTAACGATAATATCGACGGTATAGTGCACAGATGTGGTAAGTATTTTTTTTTGTAAAGATACCCCATTTGTGTACAACAAAGATTATGTTACAACTGTAAACTCTGCGTACTTAACTCATTAATGTCTGTTTGTTTGTTTGGGGAGTTTTAACGCGATAACGACTGGACAGATTTTGATGAAAATTTGCTTATACCCCTGGAATAAAACATGGAATACTTTTATCCCGGAAAATTTAAAGTTTCCACGGGAAAACTAGAAAATGTTGATTACTCGTTGTAAGGAACGGTTGCCAGGGAAACAAAATAATTACAAGTCTGTTAAAAAACATCAACAGCGTCAGTGCTCTACTTTTGCATTGGTTTTTACATAACAAACATAGAAAATAGGATGCTTTTTTTGCGCGATAAACTGTAGTCCGCGCGGACGAAGTCGCGGGTGGGAAAGCTAGTACTTAAATAAATACGATGCTACACAATGAAAGCCATTTAAACTAACATTAATTTGTTATTGTTAGGTACTCAAACTGGTAGCACAGTGACTTACGAAATATATTGTAACATGCTACTAAACATATTCGATATCACATTACGAGTATATCAAATGAAAACGAATGTATGTAATTATAAGTCTTATATAGTAGTTAATTAAATATATTTAAGTTTATTATGTTCCCGCCGCGATGTACCAAAGCACAGAATAAATAATAGTACAAGACCAAAGTTCGGCTTTGTTTAGATTGTGTCTTTAATCTCATTGAACAATTTGTATTGTTTTAAATATCTACCGTTTTTCTGTAACTACACTGGCCTTCATAACTTAGTACCACACTTTTTAAATTAACAGTTATTATTCAATTTCTTGGCTCCTACTCAACGGATTGAGATACCAAGTACGCCAGTTTTTAAGTCAACCCCTAAGCTATCCAACAGTGAAAATCACATCGCAATCAGTCCAGTAGTTTTATTCATAACTTAGTACCACAGTTTTAAAATTAACAGTTATTATTAAATTTATTGGCTTCTACTCATCGGATTGAGATACCAAGTACGAAAGTTTTTAAGTCAAAGCCGAAGCTATCCAACAGTGAAAATCACATCGCAATCAGTCCAGTAGTTTTATTCAAAACTTAGTACCACACATTTAAAACTAATAGTTTTTTATTAAATTGCTTGGTTTCTACTCATCGGTTTGAGATACCAAGTACGCCAGTTTTTAAGTCAAACCCTAAGCTATCCAACAGTGAAAATCACATCGCAATCAGTCCAGTAGTTCTATTCAAAACTTAGTACCACACTTTTAAAATTAACAGTTATTATTAAATTGCTTGGCTTCTACTCATCGGATTGAGATACCAAGTACGCCAGTTTTTAAGTCAAACCCTAAGCTATCCAACATTGAAAATCACATCGCAATCAGTCCAGTAGTTTTATTCAAAACTTAGTACCACACTTTTAAAATTAACAGTTATTATTAAATTGCTTGGTTTCTACTCATCGGATTGAGATACCAAGTACGCCAGTTTTTAAGTCAAACCCTAAGCTATCCAACAGTGAAAATCACATCGCAATCAGTCCAGTAGCTTTATTTTAAACTTAGTAGGTACCATAAAATTAAGATTAACGGGTAACAATCTTAATTTTAATACGCTTTTAAAATTAAGATTGTTACCCGACTGCACGGAAGGTTATGTTTTTGGGTTGTATGTATGTTTGTTTGGCGCGTCCTACAGCCTAAATGGCTTGACGGATTTTGGTAAAGGAGGTATCATTTTTGGAAAGCACTTTCCACCCTTTTTGTAATTAGTGTCAATCGCTTGAATAGAATATAATCTACGCTAAAACGTTGCATTTTTTAAAGGAGAGCTTTTTGTTTTTGAAAATGAGCATTTTCAATTTGGCATAGTTTCAGCGCAATAAACCGCCAGTTATGATCCTTAAACATTTATTGAAATTGTTTTTTTTTGAAAAAACGAGTACTTATTATGCGTAGTTAACTAATGAAACATATTTAGGCAAAAAAAGAATCGCACAATATTTTGTTAATGTAATAATAAGTGTTTTTTTCTTTTTGTATGGACAAAGGCGCTATGACGTCATATAAACTTATAAAGTGAAGAATATTCATTGATTATCCATTGAAAGATGCAACCTTTTATATTAAAAACCTCCGACAGATAAATAATTATACAATATAGTCACAAAAAGGAAAAAACACCGTTTCTATTTTATATAGTTCTAGCATAATAACGGCATCTGCAAAATCTGTATAATAATAATATATTAATGACAATTCCACACCAATTACCTAGCCCCAAACTAGGATACCCTGTACTATGGGCACTAGATAACGGATAAACATACATAAATAAATACGAATATCAACATCCATGACTCGGAAACAAACATTTCTGCTCATCACACAAATGATTGTACCTTGCAGGATTCGAATCCGCGACCGTTTGATTTCGTTCCCAGGGTTACTAGCCACTAGACCAACCGGCCGTCGTATGTGGTTGATATTCCTCCAAACCGCACAGAACGGTTCGCATCCACGTTTCTTGATGGTACAGTGCGATCCAAGTGCGGGTTGAACCCAACGATACAGGGTTCAGCCGTACCAGTGACTTTTCTAAGTTATGTACAGTTTTCTACGTTTCCACGGAGGGCACGTTAAGCTGTCGGTGTCGGCTGCAGTCGTTAAGCCATGTCAGAGGCCCTCTGGCGGCTTGAATAACTCTGACACAAGCGGCCAGCACTACCTCATACGACAAGAAAGCAAGCCATAACATTTCTGTCTCGAACAGTGATGGAACACGCTACCAACGTCCTTGGTACCAATAAGTATAATCTGTGTTAGTTTAAATCGAGAGTGACAAGTATTTTTGTACCGTCTTCACTTACACTATCAGGTGAGACCACATATATCTTCTATACTTATAATAAAGCAGTATGTACCGTACCAAAAAGTAAGTATTTTTTAAATCATGTCGGTCTGTTTGTTCGCGCGTCTAGTAAATACTACTGGACCGATTACGATATGGTTTATATTGGATAGCTTAAGGTTTGACTTAAAAACAGGTGTACTTGGTATCTTAATCCGTTGAATAGAAGCCGAGCAATCGATAAAAAAACTATTTGACGGCTGAACTGAACGAAAAGCTGTATTTTGTACTTTATATGTACTTTTGGTACTGGAATAACACATAGTTAACTTTTAACCCACATAAATGATCTCGAGAGCAAAGCCACGGGCACAGCTAGTAGTAAATAATAGTAGTACGTACTGCGGTCAAACGCTTGCCTATTTCGAGTAAAAACCTCGCTTAGTAAAACTTTGTTATCATTACAATTAAATCCTACGCAATCTTACAGAGAACTCGTAAATCCGCTTCATACGCGTCAAAGAGATTCAAAAAAAGTCGGGAGTCCACACCGCCAAACAAAATAGTGAAGCATAGCAAACGGTGTCTGCGTAAGTGTGCATGATTCGATAATTAGTACTGTTTTGTGGTTAATACAAAATTTTATGACAAAAGGCTGTCTTTGATTTTCTGTAAGAATTTGACAGAATTTACACGACTAACAAGACTAATCTTGCTGCGATGTGGCAGCGATCAGCCAGGTCTCCTGATGAAGTTTTCGTAATTTCCCCATATGGAGCAAAAAAAACCCCATAAAGATACAATTTCAGCTATTTTTCCCCAATTATTTTGAAACTATCTAATCGTTTTTTACGACCTATTTGTAAACATTTACATTGAAAAGGTGCAAAAAGATCCATCAATGGATCTTTACAATGGATTTTAGTGGGCCTAGGGCAATAAAATACCATTACCGGCTTTGAGAATATACAAAGATTACCGGCATAGCAACAACAAGCAACGCTACGACAACATTTAAAAATAATGTATTAAAATATGATGACCATACACCATACTATGTATTCATGATGAGCATGCTGCGCATTACTCTGTGGCTATCGACTTAACCGATGGCTTATAATAAATTATATATACCAAATTTCAGAGATGGCTTTAAAAAAAAGTTCTCCATATTTCGCTGTATTTAAATTTTGTTCCCCAAAAATTTCCCCTATCTTTTGGTTTTCTCAAAGATTCCCCAATGAAATAAATGTTTCCCAAGATGGGGAAAATGCCCCCAATCTAGAGACCCTGCGATCGGCATAACATGGTGTAAGTGTGTGCGTACGAGCGGATCAGCATATCTTGGGTGCTTCACTTTTAATTCGGCGGTGTGGAATCCGCCTAGTTTTAATTCCTGCCTCACGTGCTATCTTTCCACGGTTGGCCCACGTGAGCTGGTATCGATCGATCTAACTGATACAGTGGACAATGGATATGTCTGTATCTGAACATTACAATTACAGAATGGTATCAATACTATATGATTATTTAAGCCCCACTTGCCCGGTACTGATGACGGCAGGTGTATGTTTATTCTGAATCCCTATTATAAAAATTAAAATGTTGTCCGACTTTAATGGAAGAACTGATTTTTGTAAACAAGACATAAGTTGAAAAACTAAAATCCACTCTTGCGTTGAAGACGAATCGATTGATACATCGCTTGCCAAATTAGACCAAGTTTTTAGTTCGAACACATAACTCTTCCCTTGCTTTGCCGTAGTCGGGTAAAAATATACAGGGACCAACATGGCTACTTTACCCGGCAAAACGAGAAAAACGCGGACCCAGCCGCAGGCAGCAGCTAGTCTAATACATAAGGAAACGGATAAAGGGCGAGCTATTTAACAGAAATGTTTATGGAAGGTTACTATTAGAAAATTGAGATTTGTTCTTGGAAATCCATCTAGGTTTCCAGTTTTTTAATAGTGGCAATAAATTAATTTTGCAATCCAAAAATCGGCAGGGTTGTATCAAGATATGACTGGTACTTGTACTAGTAATTATTCTGTGATATGATACGACTTAGATATTGTAACAGAATAAACAATTATGTAATAATGTATATTTGTTTTACTTGTTATTATAAATGTTAATAGTTCTATTATTAACATTTATAATAACATAATATTATTAATAATAACATAATATTATTACATTCTTATCATAATAGACCTAGTACCTCATTATTTTATTATAACTTAATATGTATTGCACTTTGATGAATAAAAGGTGATTGTCTGAATTCCATGCTTAATAATGAATGAAAAAGAAATGGCTACCTGCGTGATAAAATGTCAGTGTGTAGGTATTTTACGAGACTTGTCAGACCGAATGCTATGCAGTACCTTCTAGGTTTCTTCTTGGTACTCACAATTAAGAAAATAATAACATTTGACAAAACCAAAGATTATATAAATACTACGTAACTGACAAAACCTTTACGTAAGTAGGTACTTTATGGTAAGCACATGGCGCGCGATTCATCGAGCGCACGCTTGACCACGCTTGACACTCTACTGAATGAACCGCAATATTGCGGCCGCAAAGTGTAGGTATAATATTTGTACTTGTTGCGGAGTGCAGCTGGCCTGGCCTAGGTATGTGAAATGCGGGTTACATTTAGTTTACAACTAGGTTAACAAAATACAAAACAGTTAAATAAATAAATCTATACTTATAATAAAGCAGTAAGTAACAGAAAGTATGTACAATAAAGATAATGTTAAAATAAGCTACTGAACTAAGATGTAACATTAAAAAATGGTGTCTGTCTGTTTGTTTGTTCGCGCATCACGTAAAAACTATTAGAACTATTGCGATGCGGTTCTCACTGTTGGATAGCTTAGTGTTCGGCTTAAAAACTGGTGCACTTGGTATCTCAATCCGACGTGTATTTGACGCCCGCACGAAGTTTGCTGATATTGGTACTTAGGTAAATGGTGGTTTGGTGTTGGTATATTTTTTCTGTGATGTAAGATCCTTACATCACAGAAAAATTACCACGCAGGCAAAGCCGCGGGCACAGCTAGTACAAAATAAAACCATTTAGATTAAAACTGCGTGTTATTATGTACCTAGGCGGAGGTGAGTGTGTTTCTGGTGTTTATCGATTTTGAAATACTACATGGATTTCAAGGAACAGAATCTTCCTATCTTAGAATAGCTCTCATAGAGATACCTTTTCAAATACCCATCCATATAATCAAGCATCTATTATTATAATCTACTCATCGCGTAACAAAGCAATTCACAAAAGTGCAGAAAGATAGTGTATTAGTTTGTCTGTCCTCAATGACTTCATGATATGAAATGTCATCAGCGTTATACGTAGACACGCTTCCTTCATTTTTTGTTTGTTATGAAAATTTGCCATGACTTTGATGGAGATCAGATCACAAGCCACGTGCCACACTTGCGTTAGGGACGAACATAATAAGACTTTGTGCGTGTCCCTTCGGTTTGATAATACCTTTCTCTCGCGCGGGTGCTCTGAGAACGAGTAAGGGAAGGGAAATCAGACTTTTCCTAGAAGAGTTGAAGGCATCTTCTGCAAGAGTCCGCCTGGGAAAGTACCACACCTTTGTCAGATATTCAATTGCCAAGCAGTAGTGTGCAAATATTGTTCCGATTTGATAGTCAATGTATCATCATCATCATCATCAGCAGCAGCCTATAACTGTCCACTGCTGGACTTAGGCCTCTCCTAATGCACGCCACTGAGTTCGGTCTTCAGCTCTCCTCATCCACTTTCTTCCAGCCGCTTTTCGCAGGTCATCACTCCACCTGGCCACAGGGCGCCCTACACTACGTTTGCCTAAACGTGGTCTCCACCGAGAACTCGTTTACCCCAACGGTTATCGGTTCTTCGGGAAATGTGACCAGCCCACTGCCACTTTAGCTTTCTTATCCTTTGAGCTATGTCGGTTACCTTTGTTCTCCGTCGGATAGACATAAAAACCACCAACACTGTACGCAGGGGGTAACTAGTGCAGTGACGCGTAAGATTTTGTATCCCAAATTCTTCATCATCATCATTATCAGCCTGTAGCAGACCACTGCTGAACATAGCCCGATCTTCGGCTCTTCCTTTCCAACCGCCGCCAACCATCTTGCGTTTGTCGTCGCTCCACCTAGCCGGAGGGCGTCCTACATTACGTTTGCCGAGTAGCGGTGTCGGTTCAGCAAATATGACCAGCCCACTGCCACTTCTTCCTGCTAATCCTATGGGCTATGTACTTTGGTTCTCTGTCGGATCACCTCGTTCCGGATTCGATCTCTCAAAGAAACTCCGAGCATAGCCCTTTCCATAACCCGCTGAGCGATTTGAATTGGTGCACTAGTAGTACCGTGAGAGTCCACGTCTCAGCTCCGAAAGTCATAACAGGTAGGACGCACTGGCTGAAGACTTTAGTCTTCAAGCATTGGGGAATTGGTGACGAAAATACCAATTCCCCAATGCTTGGTGGTTGGTATTGCTTTAGATACGGGCAGGCTTGAGGCTTACCTTCGGGAAAGCGTCTCGCTCCGTCAGCTTGGATATTTCATATTCATACCCAGGTTAGGCTCAAGTCAAGGGTGCCAACAGTTAAACAGCAGGTTCTCCAAAGTAATTTTAAACGACGATACAAGAGTTAAACGTCTTATATCAAAATCAGGTAAGCTTAATACTGTTTTTAAAATATATTATACATTCGTTTTGAATGTGAAATATTTTCATGTTTTGATATTATGTACTAGCTGATGCCCGCGGTTTCGTTCATTTGATCTAAATACTATCAGCGATCAAAATTATTTTTATCGATTGCTCGGCTTCTACTAATCGTATTGAGATACCAAGTACCAAAGTTTTTAATTCAAACCCTAAGCTATTCAACAGTGAAAACCGCATCGCAATCGGTCCAGAAGTTTTTACGAGCTGCGCGAGTGGACAAACTAACAAACAGAAAGACAAGAATTTAAAAAATGTTCTATTCTTGTACAGTAGCTTATTTTAAGTTACCCTAGACCATTTTTTTCATAATTATAATAAGTATAGATGTTTATTTTGTGCTCTGATAGAAAGAACTAAAAAATTCCGCGCTAATTAAGTAACGTACTACTGGTTTAGTTTAAAAAATAACTTTATTTAAACGAACAGAGTGGCAACATAGCCTTAGCAAATAATAATTAATTCTATTTTACAAAATTTGGATCTTATATACTAGTTTAATGTAAATTCAGCATTTCCCCACCAGTGCCACATGTCCTACTTAATTAGTGCTGATCTCGTGGTGTGGTATTGTTGACGAAGCTGATTTGGGCGTATTGGGGTTCCTTAACTCGCTCGCGCTAGCGCAGACTTTTGATAGTCTGGTTTCGTGTTTGTGCAAATTCAAACTATGTTTTAGTTTTACACTATAGCAATGCTTCGGAGGGCACGTTAAGCTGTCGGTCCCGGTTGGGCGTTGTTAAGCCATGTCAGAGGCCCTCAGTGGCACTAAACTCTGACACTAGAGGTCACTACCTCATACGACAAACAAAAAAACTATAGAAATTGCCAAGAACTTGCGCTCGCTTCTGTCGCGTTCATAACCTTTCTAGGGGCTTCATCCTTTATGTTAAATTTTCTTAGAGAAAAACCTTACTCTTTTGAAAAATTTCTTTGTTATTTTTATATGATTTGGAAAAAACCTTAAAATTTTTGCGCTCGCTTCGCTGGCGCTTCTTTGAATTTATACTGTTACTAGTTTTTATAATAATACTATTTGTATGTACCTGGCTTAAATCGGATTTCATATGATTTAGAATTATTCAATTTTTACACTGAAAGAAATATCGCAATAGTAGGTATGCACGCTGCGTTTGCGTGTTTTGTTCTTATCAATGCATATTTGAATATTATTTGGTGTTATGTTTTTAGAACTATTTAACTGGCAGAAGTGTTCAAAATTTCCGCTCTTACTTCGCTCGCTTTTGGAGTTCTTTTTCATTATTTTCATGTGATTTGGTATTAAGTTTTGTTCTAAAAACTGTATTAACATGAATAGCTCGGAACTTTCTAGTTTTCCGCCCAATTGTATTTTGATCATTTCAATGCATAAGTTTATTTGATTTAGAATTATGTATCACTTATGTTGTTAGAGTTGTGTACAGCAACAGATAAACAATATTGTGCTCGCTACGCTCGCGCTTTTTGATTATTTCAATGTTTGTTTTTATGATTTGGAAATATTATTTAACTTCTGCACTTATCAAAAAAGCTCAAAATTTCCGCGCTTGCTCCGCTCGCACTTATTTTAGTTTTTTCATTTATTTTTGTTTGATTTGGGGTTTTTTCGTTTACTACGTTGTTAGATATAGCTCAATAATCTAAAATCTCTACTCTCGAAATTTTAAATCATGTCAGTGCATATTTTTACATGTTTTGGAAAGATGTATAAATGTAAAAGTGTATAACACTGATAATACAACAATTTCGAGCTCGCTGCGCTCGCGCTTTTGATATTACACCAAATACTTTGTACGAATCGGAGTTTTGTTTTAATTCCCACACTGATAGAAATAACTCAAACTTTTCCCGCTCACTACTCTTGCGCTTATTATATATCATAAAATTTTGTTCTGAAATTTTATGATATAGATATCTCTATAAATAAATGGATCCGCCTTTGGGCTACGCGAGTGAAACCGCATGGCACATCTAGTATTGTATAATTTTTGAACCCATCCAGACTGGGTATAAGTGCTGACTCAAAGGCTGGATCCGCCCTTGATGTGAAATCTACTGTCTTCAATTTAAATTGGTATGTGATTTGTCATTTCATTGATTTTTTAATCAAATAAGGTCAACATCGCTGTAAAAGCAATTTCTGTTGTATAGAAATTCTTAGATATAAGGACACTTTCGCCTTGTGGACAGCATTTAGCCGTTCAGCATGTTTCAGTCATACCTACTTACTTTCCTGAATTATGGAAATACTTATTGAACGCCCAATGAGGGAAGTTTTATATTGATATGTGATGGAGTTCCACAATGCCTTATTTTGTGCCAGTACTATTTATGACGTCTTAAAAGAGCATTTACGAGTATAAGACAAAATGCAACGGTTATCGGTAAGGGTATTATTTCGAATCCAGTAAAAAGGATAATTGCGTATACGTCACGAAAGATAGCATGATAGTGTGCCCACGCCTTTACCCGCGTGGTGTTTTCTCTGGGTTAAAAATAACCTGTGTTATTCCAGTACCAAAAGTACCGTAGTAGTACTATTATTTAGTTTTTTATTTTGTTATGTGTTCAATAAAGAGTTATTGTATTGTATCTATAAATTACAATATATCCACTACATTTCATTAAAATTTGTTCGTCCGTCAAATACTTTTTAATCGATTGCTCGGCTTCTACTCATCGGATTGAGATAACAACTACCCGCATCAAAATCGGTCTAGTAGTTTTTACGTGACGCGCGAACAGACATACAAAAAGAAAGAAACGATCTAAAAAAAAAATTATGTTCACTAGCTTATTTTAAGTCCCCTATTATATATTATTATTGTTCAGCCGCTTTTTGTTACTTACTGTACTGTACTGAAGTATAAATTAAGTCACCAATCGCATCTGTCTACTTGTCTGTGGACAAATATCCCAGAAACTACTGTACTGAATTGGTTCCGGTATTCACTAATGCATAAGCTTTTTCATGAGGAAGATGTATTATAATTTATGTGTTTTCTTACCTCTCTGTCCTCTCTGATATGCAATACTCCCATCTGTGACTGTTACATTTCCACTCTCTGACTCTCCTCAGAACTGGTGAGTTTAACTCATCACAGATGATCTTCAATGCAGCCTCGTTCACTATGTCTTGAATAGCAATCAATGATAACCTGGTGAATGAAAAAGGTAATGTTTTTAAAGATGTTGGGAGAAATATTGAAAAAGGATCATTAGGGTAGCTATCCACCAGAGCTATGCAAGCAAGATGGGCGATTGTTTATCAACGCACAGCTCAGCACAGAGTCACTGTTTCAATCAAGATCTTTGGAGAAGTACTATTGGAAGTGGTGTTACAGTCAAAAGTTGTTATTGTATTGGTTGGCTTCAGCCGACGTCTCGCGAGGGTACTCGCAAAAACAAGCGGCGCCAAGTCTGTCACATGATGCTGAGGGTATGATACCCAATTAGAAGAGAACAAATCTGGAATTTTATCCGCCTGCCATTCTTACTATGCCTCCAGGTATGCGTAGTAGACCGCAACATCATGGAGCATCTGGTGAGACAGGTGTCAAACACAAGGCTATCTTGGAATTACTTGAAGAACAAGATTGGCCTAATATAGTTTCCTTAGAGGTTGTACTCAAAACATTGATTGCTGTTTGAAACTAATCCTGTAGGTGAAAATTCTGTTTCTGATTAAAGCCTGGAAAGTGACACAATGGCACAGTTGCTTAAGATAATCAAATAGAAACAGAAATCGCTGTTACGCGAAAACATCCTCAATGTCATATCCATCGTAATCTTAATTTTTTATCATAATTTCTCGTGGATATTTTATCACACTAGCAGAACTAACTTATTCTTAAACAAAGTCTAACAACCTGTTTTTATAGTAATCGAAAATAATGTAGTCCTGATAATGCATTTAATATTTTTCACATGAATTTTAAATGAAGTAGGTAAATATAATTTTAGTATATAAATGATTTGTGCAACAAACAGGATATTTTTAGCCAGGTTTTAAGGCGGTTGAGTAAAAACACGAAGTCAGATTGAAACCGAGCTTTGAAGATTAACCTTTAATCTTCAATAAATAGATTTTTGAAACCCATTTTTGTTTTGAAATAATCACTCAGAATTACTCTCATAGCGTTATATCTTCTTTGAACTACAAAAACATGTTATAATACTAGCTGTGCGCGCGGCATTGCCTGCGTGATCATTTTTCTGGGATATAAGGATTCTGTGTTATTCCAAAATCAAAAATTCTAATATACCTCCTTCAGATGTCAAATAGTTTTTTAACAATTCATCGTCTTCAACTCATCGGATTCAGATACTAAGTAACCCAGATTTTAAATCAAAACCTAAGCTATCCTAGAAAACAGATGTCCAGTGCGAAAACAGATGTCCAGATAGACAGACATCATATATAAAAAAGTGTTCAGTAGCTTATTTTAAGTCCACTGGACCATTTTTTACTTATCTTCATTGTGCAGACTTTTTGTTAATTACTGCTTTGCTATAGTATATAGATTTAGTTCATAGCCTACAAAGGAATTATATAAATCAGCACCTTGAAGGGCTGGTTACACAGGCAAAAATACAAAGGTTTTTGTGGAAATCTCAGCAAATTAAGTTATTTTTGATGAAAAACTAATAAGTAAATCTGCTTTTCATCTTAGAGTTTATTTATTTTAATAGTAGGTACCTAAGAATATTATAATTTCAAACTAGACAATAGTAAAGATGTAATATGTAGTACCACCTATAATAGTAAAATCATTGATATAGATTCCAGCACGTATATGTATGCCTCTAATCAGTGTTTCACTTGACAACAAAAAAACAGCAAATTAATGGATAATTTATTAATTCTAGATAAGAATTGGATAATTAATGAAACAATGAACACATGGCCTACGAATGTTCATTAAAAAAACTTGTGATCTAGCCATTGACTTCATAATAAAACAAAAATTCTTTGAATAAAAAAATACTGAAATGGATTTACTGTAATAAAAAACTAATGCTCCGATTGTGATGAAATATATATTAGACCACACTGAATGTCAATTAATAAAATAATCATTGAAATTGGTTCTGAAATTCCAGAGATATGAGTGAACATACAAACACAAAAAACCAGTCTAAATGACAATAAATAAAAAGGCAGGCAATCTTTGTTTGAGCATTTTGAGAGTTTGTGGATTCATTTAGTTTATGATAAAAGAGACTTTTTTTATATAACAAAGAAAAACTTAAGATCCTTAATTATCACCACCCTAAGCCTAACCCTTAAATCAGTGGAAACCGCATCGCAATCGATTCAGTAGATTTTATGTGAAGTGCGAACAGACAGACACCATTTAAAAAATGTTACATTCTTGTTCTGTCGCTTATTTTAAGTTCCCTAGGCCATAATTTTTTAGATACTGCTTTATTAAAAGTATAGATTAAGTCACCAATCCGTGTCTATTTGATTTTTGTGGAGCAATATCTCAGAAACTGCTTGAACTGATTTTATTCCTGTGAATATACTAAAATGAATACAATCTTTGTTTGAGGATTTTGAGAGTTTGTGGATTGATTTAGTTTATGATAAAAGAGACTGTTGTTTATATAACAATGAAAAAGTAACCTGACATTAAGAATCACCACATACCTCTACAAAACGCAGGACATCTTTAAATAGCGTATCTTTTATACTACAGTTTCCATTCAATAAAGCACAAGTATAATAAACAATGCACTTACTTATTTTCCAAAATAGTCCTGCATATCACCTCCCGCACTCCTGGATTTGTTATCTTGTCTATACTAAGCTGATGGAGATTCCACGAAGCCAGTCTACAGCATTTAACTCCACTCCTCTCATAAGTAAACACCTCTTCAACTATTGGCCTATGTGAATATGCGGCTAACAGGTCTAGTATATCATTCAACGGCGCAGTAGCGAACCCATTCGGTAACGTTAAAGGGAATTTAATAGGCATTGATAAGCTTTTCCTATGAGGTGACTTGGGTGTGCTAGATATTCCATTTGATAATGGTTCGTTTAATATATCCGTCCAGCCGTTAACGAATCCGTTTGTCAAATGTTGGACACTCTCACACTTTCTAGGCTCTACACTTAAGTGTTGCTTTACTGTGCTTAATCTAACTATATCCATTCCTCTTACTTTAATTAAGTCGTCTAATGATTTAAATGGGCCCTTTTTGTTTCTGTAGTCGACAATATTAGCTGCTATTTCTTGGTTAAGGCCAGGTACACATTGTAATTGGAAAACACTAGATGAGTTGACGGAGCAAAGCCGGCTTTCAAAGGGAACTCGCACACTGTCCAGTGATTGCGTACACGAGCTTGCTCGCGATATTTGTTTCCTTGTATTTGTGCATATTTCTGGCCTTAGTAATTCCAGTTTCTCAGCACCTATACCTAAAATAGAAAATACATGATAAATATAACTTTACCGGCATTTATTAGTGTTCATAAGGCCTGCATTTAATATTTGTTTGCTCAGAACATAAAACATTCCTCTCTACTTTTATTTGCATTTACATAGAATGGGAACTTAAGCCCCGCTTTTCACACATAAATACAAAGAAAACTTGTGCAACTGGTTAGGAATTAATTAGATAATAAACTATCAATGTTTTTAGTAATTTTTAATATTAATTAAATCAGAATTAATTTAATGTATGGCTGTATTGGAGAATAATAACAACTTCTTCTGAAACTTATGTGTAGGTAAGCAAGTCAAGTAATACAGGCTCTATCTATAACTTACTGCGTGTCATTTTATGAGTAGTTTTACAAATAGTATGATGTTTTTTGAATACAAGACTGAAGCAGGAATGTTCAAAAAAAGGATTCAGCATTGCCAGACTCACAAATGAAGTGAGGGCGGCATAAGAGTGTGTTTGTTGATAATTTGTGGTTTATACACAATTTCAATACAAAACACGGTTTTCATTTTTTATTTTTCGTTAGGCTTTGCTGCGATGCAGCTGATCGGAATATCTTGAGTCGTTCATTGGTGGTGAGGAGCCCGCCTTAATTTAAACATTTTTATATGTAGGTATACTTAGAGATTTATATATTATTTTGATCTGAACTTTGAAAGTGTGATGTCTTAACCTGTCGGCTATCCGTATCCCATACGGGATATTTGAGGTTATTTTTGCAAATTTTGCAAAAAATTAAAAAAGAAAAATAAAGTTTTTTTTTTTTTTTTTCTATTTTTTGGTTCATTTACTTTCCTCAAAATCAGATTTTGTGTATGGCAAATCTTATAATCATTCTTTATTTAAAAAATAGCCCAAGAACTCCAAAATTGCACTCATCCACAGGTCAATAATGGTCTGTACACATTGAAATAATAATTAATGACAAAAAGCAATTATTATTCTGAGATAACAAGTCAATTTGTTTTTTATAGTTTGTGAGCTTATTTAATTGAACCATAAACCTAGAGCGCAGTTCGGATATGTCATGGCAAAGGTCGTGACTAATTGAAATTGGCAAAACAATCTTTTACCTTGGCGACATTTCCTTATTTACCTGAGACAAGTGCAAGGTCGTCGACTCGCTTGAATCGGCCGATCATCTGCCGATGCCGCACGATCTCCCGCGCTAACTGCCGCGTCACTCCTGGCAGCGTCATTAGCTGCTCCTCCGTTGCACTGTTCACGTTCATCAGCTCTGGGTACTCCTCAGAAGGAGGCAAACTGAACGTGTGACTCAAACTTGACTTGTTCAATTTGCCCCGCCGAACAAAGCTCCTGAACGACCGCTGACGGCCGCTCTTGCTCCTTACGGAGCTCGGACTTTGCCCCATATCGGTACCCGCCACTTCGAAATTAAATACCAATCATAAATTCAAAAATTTTCACTGATGAATAAAACTAATAATAGAATCTGACGTTATTCACTCGCACTTCAAGTTTTTATGAATTCGATACTATTTAAATATATTGTCTATCGTGGCAATCATCGCGTGAGATAACTGAGCGTAGGAGCATAGGACTACAATTATTGCAACATTAATTTATTATTGAATTGTTGTAACTAAATTTGATAAAATCGTCCTCCGCATCAGCAAAACAATGCAGAATGAAAAAAAACGAATGATGACTTGTTTGAAAGCTTGCAAGATGTCAACTTCACCTGTCAACTGACTGCAAAAAACAACGACAGTAAGAAATGAGGTTACACATTTCCTTCGCCATTGATACGAGGCCAAGTTCTGTGGTCGGCTTCGAGCATATATCCAAAGGAGATGTTAATGCAAGGCGTACCCCTCTGCTGGCCATATGGCACGAGTTGGCCATTCACGTTATATAAAACTATTTCACTCACGACTGCGGCCATTCGGTATCGTTTCGTGTCGCAGAGCAGAGATCCGTGAAAATGGTGAATTGTGCGGTATTTTTGTGCAGAAGGCGATCAGCAACAACAAACTTACGGGAAACGCTATTTCCTATCACAAGTAATTGTTGTTTAAGTGAATTGTGCTTGTAATTTTGTATAATTTTGATTCAAATGAACTACGTAGAAAGCGTAGTGCGGGGACAAGTTGAGTAAAATTGATTGAATGCATGATGGAATAAACGTTAAATTATCTCTAAATGTGGAGTGTTAGTAACTTTTTCGATTATTTAGTCATTGCAGGGACGTATTGAGTCGTGCGTTCACGCCAACTTAGTATAGCCGATGACGTAGCGCGGAGAGAACGCGAGCGTAGACTCTTCGTTTCCGAGATATAGACAATGCGATCACCTGGGAGGCGATCATAATATAAATATATATATATATATATATATATATATATATATATATATATATAGATGATTATAACAGATAAGTAATCATCCTTAAATCATTGAGATTTAAGGATGATTACTTGACTGAATTAGAGGTAAAATTATTATTTTATATAGTTATTTAGAAAAGGTAGATGTTTGTCTGTTATTTTCATCTAAGTTTGTAAAATGTTTAATAGAAGATATGTAGTTTTTTTTGTTTTATTCCAAAAGTATCCTGCCAGGCGATCATTACTAGTAATAAGTGGTAATATATATATATATATATAACCACTCTACTACTCTACTCTACTCTACTACTCTACACTTACTCTAGGGTTAAAAGTGTTTTAATCTACATTTAAAAAGCGATATGCCATTAACTCACTAAACACTTACAACGCTGAAAGTTTTCCTGTTAGTATCATATAGGCTGTAGATGATACTTACGAACGGATGTTACGAATGGACCGGATTAAGAGGGTGAAATATCAGTTCAGAGTTTCTTTTAAAGTTCATGTTCTTTAAGTTAAGGACACAACTCAAGGTTTGGTATTAAGTTAATAGTTTAGATAATTCTAAAACATTCGGTTTAAGATTATTTTCCAAGTATTTTAAAATTATAAAATCATGGCAATACCCCACGACTTTGTCCGCGTGTATAACCGTTTATAAAGTAAAAAACATCCCATGTTCTTCTAGGATATTGAAAACCAATGCAAAAGTATAGCACCAATGTACGAGTATTGTATTCTCTTTGGAACCAACGATCTTGATGCTATTTGACAGTTATTATTTCGTTTCTATGGCAACCGTTCCTTACAGCGAGTTATCAATATTTTCCAGTATTCCCAAGGAAACTTATTATTTTTCGGGATAAAAATAATTCTGTTTTATTCCAGGTATACGCTATCTCCATTTCAAATTTCATCAAAATCCATCTAGCCGTTATCGCGTTAACACTCCCCAAACAAACAAGCAGACAACGTGTTACTTTTATATAGTGGTGAGGATTGCTAGAGCTTCCTCTAGGTCTTTTGTCCTATTCTTGACCTCAAAGATCTGGAATTATAGCCATACTGTGTACGTTATTTTTTTATTATTAATTTCAAGGAAAAAGCGTCGAAGTATATAATGTGAGAATATAAGTTCTTGAGTATCAAACCCCTGTCTGATACTCAAGCTCACGTGAAGATTTGCATAATTAATAAATTCATCAAGTAGCGAAAATTCGCTCCACGAGGGTTTTGTTGAAAATAGGGAACTCTAAAATATAGATATTTTAGGGTGTACCGCTTGAATGAATAAAGATAATTATAATATAATAATAATAAAGATAACCCCTATTTTTTTATATATCCCAGATTGTTGAAATTTCCGTACAAATATTAAAGTACATAAATATTTTTAAATGAACTCAAATTATAAATAGCTATATATTTTCATCTCGTTAACATAAAAGCTTCCATTTTACATCTTCAAGGAACCGTAGACAAGTATTTAGTAAAACCACGTTCATTTCATTCATTCATTGATTCATTTATAGTTCAGGTTTACCGGTCTTTGTGAATGCCCATCACTAGAGATTATCCTAGTGTGCGTCTAAACACTGCGTAAATATGCTGTATTTTATAACTGTGTGCGTATTTTATGATGGTTGCGAGATTGTTTTAGTAAGCGTTTACATGGATAAGATTTTGACTTGCGCGTGTGCAATGCGTGTTTACCTCGTCCCTCGTAAAAATTGGCAGAAAATAATGTCTGCGTATTAAAACGTTAGGATCTCCATTGGATATATGCTCGTAGGTGGTCGGGCCCCGACCATGGAACTTATTTCAATCGGATTTGAAGTCAATATCGCTATCACTAATGCCTTGCGATAGAGTCGAAATTGCTATGAAGAAAGTGCCAATCCGATTGTAACCAAGTTCTGTAATACGGCCACTGATGTCAGCCATCCTCTGACGAATGGCAAAAAGTGATAAAAGAACCAACAAAAATTATAAGGGATTTCGGCGGGAAAACTAAATAAAGACTAGTTCCTTCGTTTCTTACGTAGTATTTGTATACTCTTTTAATTATTATTTTCAAACATGTGTTTCTTCGAGTGTGAGGTGATTAGGCAGAAACGTCCTTGGGGAAAATTTACTTTACCTTAGGGTAGTGAGTAATATTGGTGGATTAACCGTAAACGTGCAAGAGTGTAGGCAAATTATCCAAACGCAAAAAAGTGCCATTTCGTGTTCTCTCCGAAACTCCCTAAAAGTTTATGTAAAGATCCACCATTTTACTGAATCGTGACTTTGACTGTGACTTGACCAAGGAAGTTACATGTACTTACGTACAACTGGAACGATATCTCTCATACTCGTATACAAAAGTGGTCTCACCGAAAACGTAATTTAAAAAAAAAATGCGAGAATAGGAAGTATACGTTGGATCGGAAGTCTTTTTCTCTCTCGTACAATGTTTCAGAGTATTCGCACAGACTAAAATAAACTTGCGAAATAATCATCGCAAAGACAACTGTACCAAAGAGGTCACCTCCTTAATATATTTACATAGTACCTCCTCTTTGGTGTCTGATGAGATTTTATATATTATTCTGGAAATTATAATAATAATGTAATATTGTATTCGGGACAATTCCACACCAATTGTTTACCCCAAACTAGGATACCCTGTACTATGGGCACTAGATAACGGATAAACATACATAGATACGAATATTACCATCCATGACTCGGAAACAAACATTTCTGCTCATCACACAAATGATTGCACCTTGCAGGATTCGAACCCGCGACCGGTCTGTTTCGTACCTAGGGTCTCTAGCCACTAGATCATCCGGCCGTTAAGGTAGTAACATTTGCCAATGACCTTCAAGATTCGATCTCTAATACTAGTACTTGTGCTCCAGTGACATCGAACTGCAGATGGCAGTATAACAGTGATGGTAGTTTAAAATCAAATAAAGAGTAACGAGTATACAGAAGTGTTTCTCATAATGTTTGATTTTTTGCCTATAAATTTTAGAGGGTATGACTGACCAAAAAAAAGTTTATAAATGTTTTCGTATTTTATTTCATTTTTTATACGTATTCTTGTATGCTTATTTTTTCTGCTCCTTCTGGGCTTTAGATGAAAATCAGCGCTGCGTGCCTTCGGCAAACAGCCTAATGCTAAGTTAGGGCCAATTCATCACCACTTTAACTATCTACTTTTACCTTTTCTTTGTTTTCCTTTTCTATTATACCTACTTAGTTATTCTAATTATTTGTATCTTTTGTTTTGTGTGTGTTGAATAAATGTATTTTTTTTCTTTCTTCCTTTCTTTCTTTCTTTCTTTCTCAGTAACAGTAGGTACTGGAAATATTTAGGAAGTTCTAATTTTCATTAGTTATTTTATTTTACACGGATTGTACTAAATGATGAACCATGAAGATTTAATGATGACCAGAAAAAACTTACTGAATCTCAGCAATGGAAATAGCTAGGAAGTTCCAGTTTTTACCAATTGTTTTATTTTCTTGAGTGCTAGTAATGATGAATCATGAGAGTATGGTAACAAAAAAATACTAACTAGGTACCTACCCAATCAACTCAGCCAGAATTTAGTTGGTAGTTTTCATCGAGTTGTCCTAAATCATACCAACGGTTACATGATGACACTCTTTTTATGATGACCAGAAGTGATTGGATCTTAATAACGGATTTGACTTTATCTGTAAATATGTGTGCCCACGCATGATGATGAATAGTATCTGATGTGTTATTCCAGGGAATAAGCTATAAAAAATCCAAATTTCATCAAAATCTGTCCAGCCGTTATCGCGTTAAAACTCTCCAAACAAACAAACAGACAACGTTTCACTGTCATTTATTTGGTGTGGCATATAACCGACGTACTCGTAACTTCTAAAAAAAGAAACGCTAGTAAGCGTAATTCAAAATCATTGCCAGCACGTGTGTTTTTGACCCTAAACAACTGCATTATTACTGATCTTCTTGACAAATTTGTTATTATTTCGTTTCCATGGTAACGTCATTCCGTTATTAATTTTTGATTCCTTGGATTACATTATTGCAATTTGCGAAAGAATTGCAATAAAAAAAAACCGCCCCTTTTACTCGCTGATAATGTGATTGGTGTGGATTTTCATATAACTGACGTAACTTCTAAAAAAGAAACGCTAGTAAGCGTAATTCAAAATCATTGCCAGCGTGTTTTTTGACCATAAACAACTGCATTACTACTGATCTTCTTGACAGATTTGTTATTATTTCGTTTCCATGGTAACGTCATTCCGTTATTTATTTTTGATTCCTTGGATTACATTTATGCAATTTGCGAAAGAATTGCAATGAAAAAACCGCCCCTTTTACTCGCTGGTAATGTAGCAATGCTACCTACAAGTGAAAGAGTTTTTAAAATCGGTTCAGTATTTATTGGTTTTATCCATTAGAAACAAACAAACATACAAACAATCAAATCTTTCTTCTTTATAATACTAGTGTAGACTATCCTCCACCCTCGGCTTCACCCACGCAGCCGCAGGCAGAGGCTAGTGTTATTGTTTTTACACGACTGCCCAAAAAAAGGAGTGTACAATACAATACAATTTATATGAACCATCACAAACGGCGAAGATAATATATATTTGCATCTCACAGTATCTTAAGATATCGAGCGATATGGAATTTATTAAATGATGTCATCTTAAGATACGAAATATATCGTAAAAGATACAAAATATATATTAATATACCATCTTAGGATACAAAATATATCGTTATATGTTCTACAGGTTGCTCTGTTTTGTATGCGTGACGATTTTTTTTAACCCCTGATCAAAGAGATGGGTGTTATAAGTTTAGGGTGTGTATCATGTGTCTATGGTTGTGTGTATCTATGTGTGTGTGTGTGTGTGTGTGTGTGTGTGTGTGTGCGTGTGTGTGTGTGTGCGCGCGCGGTGTGTGTGTGTGTGCGTGTGTGTCTGTGGCATCGTAGGTCCCAAACAAATAGACCGATTTTAATGCGTTTTTTTCTGTTCGAAAGCTGATATGATCGAGATGGTTCTTAGATAAATGGAGAGAGGGAGGGGGAGGTGAGAAAGAAAAGGGGGGTGAAAATCGTAGCTTCCAAACAAATGGACCTATTTAGCTGTGGTTTTTTTTATGTTTGAAAGCTGAGGTAAACAAGATGATTCATAGCTATAATTTGAGGATGGAGGGAGGAGGGCGGGGGGTAAATACGTGTGGCACCTAGGACGGCCAGCGAGCGAATGAATAATTTCAATATATTATCGTATCTTAGCCGTGTGTGATACCCTAAGATGCTATAATATTTTATATGCAGATATCGTAACATCAAATATTATAGTATCTTAATCGTCTGTGACGCCCTTAACTTTGAAATGCCTAAACAGATTTTGACGTATGGGGTATCGTTAGAATCCTTACATCCCCTCGAGTAACAAAGGCTTTTAATGCTTTTTTTATTAGAAGAACATAGGATGCTTTTTTCGAGATAAACAGTAGTCCGCGCGGACGAAGTCACGGGCGGAAAAACTAGTAGTATATAATTTATTGGCATAAACTCATTTTTGGCAGGGCAGGCGTGTTTTTTTTAGTTTTTAAGCTAGTTATTACGTTTGTGGAGAAGACTTCTGATTTTTGACGAATCGAAGTTAGACATTTAGTGAAATAAGACAGCATTTAATATGAGGAAATTTATTAAGATCTTAATCATAATATTGATCATATCAGTTTCAATCTGTCAAATTCATTAGTGCCTTGCGATAGAGTCGAAATTGCTATGAAAAAAGTGACAATCTGATTGAAGCCAAGTTCTGTGGTCGGGCCCCAACCACAGAACTTGGCTTCAATCGGATTATCACTTTTTTCATAGCAAATTCGACTCTATCGCAAGGCATTAGTGGTTGCGATACTGAGAATTCGATTGAAGCCAAGTTATGGAATCGGGCTGCTGAAGCCACTTGAAATTGGCAGATGCACATGACGTGCGAGCCAAACTAGTAAGGACATCGTTCCAGCTTTGGGAACCAGCAGCCCGATTCCATAACTTGGCTTCAATCGAATTCTCAGTATCGCAGCCACTAATGCCTTGCGATAGAGTCGAATTTGCTATGAAAAAAGTGATAATCCGATTGTAGCCATGTTATGGAATTGGGCTGCTGGCCGTGCCAACAACGAGTTGTACCAGCATCAGACTGCACTAACTACTACTATAAAAAGAGTACTGGAAGAGAACAGCTACGTGCGTGATCGCGGGTGTTAAGGCCAGTAATTGAGTGCTACAGAATATTAGGGGAGTGCGGGGACTGGGCGGCTGTGTGACGTTTAGGGGTTTAAATAAAAGTTGTGTTGCTGTAACACAGTTTTTTATTCCCACGACTTGTGATCTACCTATCTACCTGTGTGTCGTGGGTCGCCTAACGACCCAACGCCACACTACTTCCTATATTATCGTGAATCGGAATGCACCCAAAATTACAACTGTCAATCAATGGCTGTGTTCACTTACACGCTCGAATCATCCGTGCGATTATCGCTCGATCATCCGGAGATAGTGAACGACTTTGGACGTCCTCATACAACTGACAACTGTCAAGTGTTAGTTTCATATTATTCCTCCCCTCCACTACTATTTTTCGGATGACCCAGGCGAACGCCCGGACGACGCCGTGAACCATTTCGAGTGTACGCGCGGGTGATCCGTGCGTCCTCGAACGTTTATGTGAATGGGCGCATTTGTGTATTGTTTTCACGAGTCCATAAATTACACGGCCAGTATTACGCGACCAAATAATGTACAGCCAATAATACACGACCAATATTACGTGGATTGGCGTCGTAATATCAGGGTTTACATTATTTGGTTGCGTAATATTGGCCGTGTAATATCACCCTGTGCTGATTTTGTACAGGCGATAATACGCAGCCAGGATTACAAAGCCAAAATATGTACATGTAATAACAGGGTGTGCATTATTGGCTGTGTAATACGGGCCGTACACTTTTTGTACGGACGATAATGTACAGCCAATATTACGTGTACATCACAGATTAAATTATTGAAATGACAGGGTCAAAGCCTCGTTTGCACGTTCCAGTTTCCTTTTACCACAGATTATGAATCGCAATTGCTCCGGCGCGGCGCAGTGGGAAGTGCTGCCCCTCCGCCCTTGCGTAACAAATTACAGGTACCAACGCTCGCCTCCGCAGCTTCGGCTTTTTAAAAACACTCTAGTGTAGGGCAGACAAGAACAAGTGGAGTCGGGGTTGGCCGATTCGGTTCTGTGACAGTTTTTTTTTATCTTGACACTCGCCTACACAAACGAGGCATCAAGGAGTGATTCTAGCTTTGTCTATGGTTGGCTTCGTATTATTGGCCGTGTAATATTGGTCGTACAAAATCGGCACGGGCTGATATTACGTATCCAGTTGTACACGTAATATTGGTCGCGTAATACTGGCCGTGCATTATCAAGCCAGACCGATTTTGTATGGGCAATAATACACGGCCAGTATTAGCCAGCCAAATATTACGAATCCATGTACACGTAATATCTGGCCGTGTAATATTGGCTGTACAATACTGGTCGTACATTATTTTGGTCGTGTATTATCGTCTCCCGTTTTCACAGAGTACATAAGATTGTGTTATTTGTGTTAGTTAATTGTATACGTAGTATCTCTACCTAGTCTGTGATAATAAGTATATACGGGTAATACTTCGTTGTGATAACGTATTTATATACTCTTTGGTGATAACATATAACCAAGAAGCATATAATTATATACTATAATTTAACCAACGACAGTAAGCACAAACTAAGAAGATGATACGGGTATACAGTAAGTAATTTATCACATATTTCTAGTGCATGCTCGTTTTTCTACTAAGTACTTATCTAAAATAAAAAATATAGCTAGTTAGTTTCTACACTTTCTACCGAGAGAATAGTACCACCTTATAACCTTACGTTGAAATACAAATTCAAGTTAAAGGGATTTCTACTAACCGAACCGAACGAGTAGCGACGGGGTTTCCGCACCATAGAATTACTAGGGGGTTGGCTATAGACATCCGGTACCGGCGTTGAAAGACGGGAGTGGGGGAGAATGGAAGGGAAAGGGGGAAGTCTCCCACGATCAACTCCCTCGTTCCAGGACACGCTTAGTTTATGAGATAGGGTTGATATAGAATCGAGAGACAGGAGTTGGGGCGTGGGGGTGGTGAAGGGCTATCCCCTAGTACCCCTCCCTCCCAGAGGAGATGCTCAGTTTAAGAGATATATCAGTTTTTAGTTTATTAGAAATCAACAGATTGGTTGCTGTAAATAAAATTATTAGTTAGTAGAATGTGTTTTTTTTCTCTGCTTTTGCGAGAAAGTAAATTGAACATGTTATGTATGGCCCCAAAGACTAGGGTAGGTTAGGTTTGAACATGACCACAAATCGCGCAAACCGAGCGAGCGAAGAGAGCATGCCGCAGTAGCGGCCGGGTAGCAAGTTAAGGGGGGGGGGGTGGTTGAGGGCAGTCTTTATTTTTTTCTCTCCTCCTCATTCCCCGTCCTCCCTCTCTCCTCCCCATCCCCCGCTTTCCCCCCCATCGCCCTCCTCAACGCCGGTACCGGATGGCTATGTGGTACCGGATGGCTACCGGATGTTCTAAGTCGATGACTAGTGCAAGTCATCGTTAAATATAAATAACCTAACCAAACCAAACAAACAGCGATTGGAAATAGGCACAAGAGAACTAGGTGCCTAGGTAAGTCTTATGTTGATCACCTAGTGTAGGTATAATATAGTTGTAGGTATAATACACAGGTACATAGTTGACAACGCTGCAGAGCAGTTGGCAGTGCCCCTGCCTGCTAAACGTGTCCCAATCATAGAGATATATGTACAAGATATACATAGTACATTGATATTTCCCAGTTTGGAGCCATGTCCAGGGCAAACATTTGTGTAATGAGCATAAATGTTTGTTCTAGGGTCTTGTATGTTTGTGGAGAGTAGATGTATGAGTTCATACCACTCGTAACATAGGGAATCCTAGTGCGGGGTTATGAACACTAATGAGTGTAGATGTAATTTATTATCTATACTTATAATAAAGCAATAAGTACCAAAATGTCTGTACAATGAAGATAATTAACAAGTAAAATTATTATCTATAACTAAAAACCCGACTGCATACAAAATTTGCGAGTTGACCACCCGCAAAAATAATCACACTAATATTATATAGGCGAAAGTTTGTATTCATGTGTGATACTTCTTCACGCTTAAACGGCTGTACGGATTTGGATGAAATTGGTAGCTTTAACCTTGGATTATCACATAGGCTACTACTTATTCTGGGAAAATGCATGTTCCCTGAGGGACGCGAGTGAAACTGCGGGGCACAGCTAGTATTTATATAAATTTAATGTTTCTTTTTTACTTACATATTTTACTTTACTTTAATAGTTGCAATTGCAACATTAGACTATACTATCTAGACACGGTAGCGTGTAAAGCCAAGTTCAAGCTAACAGAATGGCGAGCAGTACCGTGTGTAATATTATATAAACCATTTGGAACCACTTTTGACCCCCTCATAATTCAAAGACTATTTTAAATAAACATGACAAATTTGGCTCATATAATGAGACTTGCGAGATACTTATGTGCTCCAAATTTCATAAACACACCTGAAACAGTTATTAGATATTAAAGTCCAAAAATCGTAATTTTAATCACTGACTGCCCTCTATAGTTCAAAACTCTAACTCAGTTCCAGATGACCTAGAAAGTTCAAATTTGGCATCTAGATAGGTAGTTGGGTGAAAACAAAGGATTACATCAGAAACTAGTAAATTTTTATCATATTATTATCATTTTTCCATTAATTGATTCTATTAGGAACACTTTTTTATAGTGCCTGTAATGTAAGAATCAGCAATCTCAATTGATGACATCCACCGGTCTTTATGTGGATTTTAATTTAGTTATTCACATGAATATATAACGAGTGGAATACCACCCTTAATTTTTTTAAATCCATACATTTTAATTTTTAATACTTATAACTAAGAGTATAGTCGACTTTCGTATTTATTACGTTATTAACGGGGATTTAGTATTAATTATTATTTTAATATTTAGCGCACATTAATAGTGTATTAACTTATAAATAATTAAATAATAGGTATTTCGGAGCACGGCGCACGGTGCGGCAGCTGCGGAGCAGCGGGGTGGGTAGCGGTGCGATAAAACCTTGACGCGAACGTGCCCGAGCGAGCGGCAGCCGCGCTCATAAGCGTGAGCGCCGTCTTGCTGTCCGGTTGTCTTTCGATACCTGACCTATAAGGTTGCGATTTACGCTTTGAAATTCTTAGATTTACAAAAAATACTTGGAATATTTGTGGTTATATTATTATTACAATTCTTTTAATAAGTATTATTTATAAACAGAAAAAGCGTAAAAAAAACCGGATACTGAATGGGCGATTCACTCGAACATTATTATTATTATTATTATGTATACAGGATTATTGGTTATTGGTCACAATCCCGTGGCAGGGACACTTAAGAAAGAGACTGCGCCTCTGTATCCGAAAATGGGCTCGCATTTTGAAATCCAATTACTTATAATAACTTAAGAAAAAATCGAAATAAAAAACTAATCCATAAGTAAATATCGTCAAAATATTTGAAGAAACTTAATTAATAATCGGCAAAAGGTACCTTTTGTTGCTAAGTATAACATAAAAAAGCTATTCCCAAAATACCTCTCAAAACTAAAATTCTTTTGAAAATCTCTGGCCAATTGTGCATTATCGCTATGATGAACACCTGGGCAACTGTATGTATTGTTTTACTAGATGATTTATTCCAACAAACCATTTGACACATTATTTTTTTTTTTGTAATTTTGTTTAATGTCGCATAGTTTGTGTTTTTGTCACTAACTACCAAAAAAATATACCGTATTGGATAGGTGATAACATGTAGTTATTTTTTAAATACTGTGCAGGTTAAGTTACTATGTGCTTTTTTGAATAAAATCAGATTTTTTGTTGTAGAAACTTTCACAAATCATCAAACTAACTTAGTTTTAGACCCCTGATTCAAAAAGGTTTGCAGATTATTCTTATTTTATTACACACAATTCTTTGTTACTGTTTTTTCAATCTAAACATAAAAACAATAAAAAAGTTTGATTTCTTGCAATGTTATTCATTGTTATATATGCCTATCCGTCAATTTACAAAAAAAAATGAAATAAGTAATATTTCGAAAGTTGTTGACTTTTACCCAATGCATTAATGCGTTATTTGATAGTGGACAGTATGTCCTAACACCCTGCCAGGGAATCGTGACAAATAACCAATAATCCTGTATATATGGATGATATAACCCCTCATGTATCTATACCATAATAAAACTGTAACTGGGCTAAATCTGTACATTAAATATTTTTTGAAAATTTTAATTGAGATAAACTTCAAAATCGATATGGAGTGCAAAAAGGTTATTTTTTATTTTTTGTCTGTCTGTCTGTCTCTTTGAACACGCATCACGCTGAAACTACCAGACGGATTTTGATGCAACTTGGCACAATCTTAGGTTATGGATTAACATTTAGAATACTTTTTATCCCGAGAATATCTAGGGTTCCCACAGGATAAGAGTTGAAAGTTATTTAAAAGAACACATAACACGCTTCTCTTTGTGGTTGTTGACTTTAAAACCTGCCAAACAAATAGAACCCTACCAAATCTGCTCATCTTTAAAAAAAGAATATAGCGTCATTAGGCGTGTCTCCATTTGTGCTACTGCATACTGTTGTGCTAAAAAATTAATGAAATCCTAAAAAAGTACAACTAACAAACAATCCAAAAAAAAGAAAACTACAGAACCCCGCATATATTTTACCGACCCCTAAAATACAATGAATAAAAGGTAAATGAAATCCTAAAAAAATCTACTACCAATCGATTAAAAAAATAATATCTACGGAACCTCACAAATATTTTGAGCGAACCCTAAAATACAATGAACAGAAGGAAAAAGTGTGTATGTGTTTTGTGTAACTAAATTGTTCTATAATGTTTTGGAACCAATATGTCAAATAATATATTAAAAAAAAACGTGTTGTGACGCACTTGCAATAAAATGGTACGTACCTACCTACAAAGTAAAAGTCACTCTACTAACAGATCTATACTGTTTTAAACATCACACCAATACATAATCTAATGAAAGAAAAGAAATACAATCAATTACACATGATTCACCATTAAATACACATATTTTTTTTCCTAAAGTAGTCAAATAATATGCAAAGTTTTCAAAATAACACAAACAGTATTATGGCTTCAACACACAAAGAGATATTACAGTTTAGTTTCACACAGTAATATTACACGTGACCACGGGGTAGTTTGGAAGATACTTTCATGTACACTCCTGTTTGCCTGTATTTATTTTTAAGCGTTGTGCCTATTACCTATGACATTAAATCCCTATGATTAGCCTTTAATTCAGTCGATAGAGGCGCCCTTTTGACTGAGATAAAAGACAAAATTCCTCATTTATACAAATATCTTTGGCATTGTTAACCCTCAAAATTAATATACAAAAATCATCTCATCTCTTCAGAAGTAGGTTGTCAACAAGGAGATCCACTTGGGCCGGCTATTTTCAGCCTCGCTATACATACAATCATTACAAAATTAGAATCAAAATTTAACGTATGGTATCTGGACGATGGAACTTTAGGAGGCGAAGTAAACACAGTCGCGAAAGATTTCGAAAATTTAACAAGGCAATTCAAAACAATAGGTCTTACTCAAAATTTTTCTAAATGTGAATTATACATTTCAAATCCAATCATTTCAAAAAACGACACTATAGATATTTTTAGAAAAATTGCTCCAAATATTAAAATTTTGCAAAACAGTTCACTTCGTCTTTTAGGGGCCCCGATTCTCGATGAATCATTACCAGATTTCGTTGAAGAAAAAATTCAAAATTTTCGATTTATTGCTGACCGCTTGCATAAAATTAATACACATATGACATATTTTATAATTCGCTACTGCCTTTTTGTCCCAAAATTTATGTATTTCTTAAGATGTTGTCAACTTTGGAATCATACCTTACTTATACAACAGTTTGACAGCATTTTAAGAGATACGCTCACCGCCATCCTCAATGTACCTTTCGATGATCGCTCTTGGTGCCAGGCCTCACTACCAATAAGGTGCGGTGGTCTTGGCATACGTAAAATTTCTAGTGTATCTCTACCAGCTTTCTTATCCTCAGTTTGGGACATGTTAAATCATGACTCCAAGTTAGATTTTTGTTATGGATCTCGATTAAATAAAATGTATTGGGTACAACGCCATCTGGCGAGGAGCAGCGTCTTTTCTATTAGATCAAGTTGTGTTTTCTCCGTATCTGAAAACCAGACGCCGAGTTTGTAAAAAACGCCGAACTCCACCACGCGTGCGCCACTTTCTTCGTTAAAGGAATAATGAAAGCTTTTCTTGTTGAAGACAGATTGATAATTTCGCCTATCTAAGAATCAAGAAATAATGGTTGAATTTGCCTCTGCGAGTGAAAGGGAAAAGTTTTCATCTACTGTCTCAAAATAGATAAAATGGTTAATCCACGCAGCGACAGCTAGCGACAAGAGGCGTGAACTAGAAGGAAGGTGTAAACGAAGCGGTGGCCTCTGGCGGCAAGTAGCAGGGCTTCTGAATGTTGCTATTATTAATTGAGGTTCCAGGAATATTTCGGGCTCTGGATAAGTTTGGACGAGGAACGGGTTGTTTAAAAATCCAGAATAGGTCGCATCTTTAAGTTGGCTAACAAATCATAAATTCAGAAGGCAGCGTTTGATATGTCGAAAATAATTTAAATCTAGAAATCGCTTGCGATGGTCACACCATGGAAGGTTTTGACATAATATCTAAATCGCATGAAAGTTCCGGAGAGATGGTTTTTTTATATGAAGTTTTTTGATGTAAACAAGGAACCTGATTGGAATGTACCAGAACTGGCTGGAGGACAGTGACCAGTATTGCTAGGCCGACAAGGTCTGCTTTACGAAGCAAGTTGCAGAGTTCTTTCTAGAGTTTTCTGGATACCGGAAGTTCGAGATCTGAGTAGAATGCTATTCGAAGTGCAAACCAAAGTTCGTATATATATATACAAGAGAGAAGCCTGTGGATTGGATTTTGATTTCGGACGTAAAACTGGATTTAGTTCACGTAGTTGGCACGTGATTAAGATCGGCCCAGGCAGCAGAAAAACACGCAGTTTCTCTTGTGTGAACAAAACAACCGAGGCACGCTGTCCAGAACGAAGCTGCCCTGTTACAGGCGAAATAAGTATACGAGTGCAAAAGCCAGGTTAGTGTGATTTCCCGTGATTTCAGTATTGTACTAACGAAATATCTGTTTTGATTTTGCACCGCGTCTATCTAAGGCGGGCATCTCGAGACACATTTGAACACGAAGGAACGTGGGTTTCAGGTTAAATCGTGCATCTACGGTCGGCTATTGTCGTCACCACTGCGAGCTGCTGTGCGCGATCACCCGGGGCTCACCACCGTTCGTGGAAGAAGCCGGTCTACGAGGGACTCCAGAAGGACTCCAACGCACCAACTGTCCAGTAGAAGATACCAGGCACCGTTCGTGGTCAAGCAGTAGGAGCTGATCGAGTGGAGTAAGGAGGCGTTCCGCGGCGGTACGCGAGACGACGGTACGGCGTCCCAGGAAGCCTCCAGGTTGGTCCACTCTAAATCATTTTGAGTCAGCGAGCTACGGTAGCGAGGGAAGCCTTCGCCTTCTAACGTGTTAATATATTGTTGAAAGATACTTTCTGTCTTAGTTTCTGTTTACTTTCTATTTTAGAGTTTAATATCCCTCTGGGAAACACAATCTTACACAGACACACTCTGTTTGAACAAGTTCTCTTTTAATTTAGGATATTCTAAGGCAAAGACAAGATTATTCCGTTGCGTTGTGACCTAAAAACAAGCCTAAGCCTATTCTATTGTAAATTCATATTATACAGGCCGAAGTTATGTACTATAATTTATATGCTTGAGGAAATTGTAATCACATTTGAGAATTTTGAGCCTTGAGTATTAAGATAGTAGTATTTCCTATTATAAGATCTTGCTGTTTAGAATTATTTTGATGCAGAACAAACTAAATTAAGTGTAAAATATTTCTTTTTGAATTCCTCAGTAAAGGGTACCAATATTTGATAACCCATGTGTGTCTTTTTTCTATTTTTTGTAATAAAGCCCTTTGTTATTGAATTTACCATCTTGTTTTAATTCCTCGCCTTTACCTGAGAAGGAGGTCCGTTTCCTTAGCCGGGCAAACGGTCCTTTCAAGTTTATAGTACACAAAAATTAATCGGAGCTATTTTATCTCCCTGTATTGCAAATTACGAAATAAGTTTTTTGACTGAGGCTAGGGATGCTTGGAAAATAGCCTGTCCAAATCAGTCATTGCCCAAAGCGCCTCCTTCCCAGAAGCATTGGGACGGGCCGCTCTGCGAAATTGAACGGAATAATCTTCTTGATACATCTGTTTGTTCTGCAGAGCGTGCTCGCCTCCTCGCTGTTTCACGTTGGGAATCAGGCCTTTGGTTGCAAGCACTTCCATCAAAAAACATTGGCAATTTACTAGACAACCAGACATTCCGATTAGCCGTTTCTCTGCGTCTGGGCGTTTTTTGCCAAGTCCCACACCGTTGCCTATGCGGCGATATGGTGGATCGGCTTGGCCATCACGGACTATCTTGCTACAGAAGCGCAGGGAGGATTCCTCGACACGCCAGTTTGAATGAAGTCATCCGTTGGGCCTTTGTCAGTGCCGGCGTTCCGTCAATCTTAGAACCAAACGGCCTGATGCGGGGCGACGGTAAGAGGCCTGATGGTATGACTTTAATTCCTTGGAAGATGGGACGGCCTTTAGTTTGGGATGCAACTTGTGTCGATACCTTGGCGCCATCTCATCTTCCAGAGACAACAATTCAGGCTGGCGGTGCTGCAACCAAAGCAGAAAACCTCAAGCGGTGCAAATATGGGAACCTACCTATGGTAAATATGGGACCGGGGTTACATGTTTGTGCCGTTTGGGGTTGAAACTTTGGGTCCGTGGGGGCCAGGTGGCCACGAAATTTACAGGGACTTGGCAAAACGTTTAGTGGAAGTGACATGTGACCAGAATGCTGGCTCCTATTTAGGCCAAAAAATTAGTATTGCAATACAGCGTGGCAATGCAGCCAGCATTCTTTCCCTTCCTCCGAAGGACTTTTAGATAGTTTTGTGTAAATAGTTAAGTTTTTTTTTATTTATTTTTTATTTATATTTTAAAATGAACTTTTGTTTTTTTTGTATGTTTTATCTTGTAAATAAATTCCACTTTTCAAACAAGATGGTAAATTCAATAACAAAGGGCTTTATTGTTCTGCATCAAAATATTTCTAAACAGCAAGTTCTTATAATAGGAAATACTACTAACTCAATACTTAAAAGTCAAAATTCTCAAGTATGATTACAATTTTCTCAAACATATATATTGTAGTACATAACTTCGGCCTTTATGATATGAATTTACAATAGAACTGCAGTATCCTAGGCTAGTAAAAACTTAGAGAGACGGTGCTCAGCAGTTCATCATGTATTGGTCACAACGCAACGGAATAGTCTTGTCTTTGCCTTAGAATGTTCTAAATTAAAAGAGAACTGGTGCAAACAGGAGTGTGTGTGTATAAGATTGTGTTTCCCAGAGGGATATTAAACTCTAAAACAGAAAGTATCTTTCAGCAGTATATTAACACGCAAATAGGCGAAGACTTCCCTCACTACCGTAGCTCGCTGACTCAAAATGATTTGGAGTGGACCAACCTGGAAGCTTCCCGGGACGCCGTACCGTCGTCTCGCGTGCTGCTGCGGATCGCCTCCTTACTTCACTCGTTCAACTCCTCCTGCTCTCCACGAACGGTGCCTTCCGCTGCTCTCGAACGGTTTCAGTGTCTCCCACGATCGGTGCCTGGTGTCTCTCTCGATCGGTGTCTTCTACGGGACAGGTGGAGCGTTGGAGACCTTCTGGAGACCCTCGGAGACCGGCTTCTTCCACGAACGGTGGTGAGCCCCGGGAGATCGGCTTCTTCCACGAACGGTGGTGAGCCCCGGGAGATCGGCGCACAGCAGCTCGCAGTGGTGACGGCAACGGCCGTCCGTTGATGCTCGATTTTAACCTGAAACCCACGTTCCTCTGTGTTTAAATTTGTCTCGAGATGCCCGCCTTAGATAGTCGCGGTGCAAAATCAAAACAGATATTTCGTTAGTACAATACTTGAATCACGGGAAATCCTACTAACCTGGGTTTTGCACTCGTATACTTATTTCGCCTGTTACAGAGCAGTCACGGTTTTCCGCGCCTCGTTCTGGACTGCGTGTCTCGGTCGTTTTGTCCACACAAGAGACTGCGTGTTCTTCAGCTGCCTGTGAATTTAAAATTCGTAAACCCAAAGTCGCTTATGCACAGAAGCTACTGGAATCCCAGAAACAAACAAATTTTCTCACCTGCGCCGATCTCAATCACGTGCCACTATGTGAGACAAACTAAATTCAACGTCCGTGTTCAAAATGAATTCCGCAGGCTTCTCTTTTGTATATATACGAACGCTGGCTTTACGTTGGGTAGCATTCTACTCCGAAATCGAACATCCGCTTATCCAGAAATCTCTAGAAATTACTATGCAGCTTGCATCCTAAAGGAATATGCCAGATCTCCAAAGTGACTTAGGCTCGATGTAAAATTATCGTGGACACAACTGAACAGTATTTTTATTTTTAGAGCATTATGTTAAAAGCTCTATGTAAAATTATCGCGGACACAACTGAACAGTATTTTTATTTTTAGAGCATTATGTTAAAAGTTATTAGTTTTTTCTGGGAACTATTCAAAAATAAGTTATGAGGAAATAAAGTTAACTTTTGTGGTTATGTGTCTTTCGTTAGATTATGACACGGTTTATGGTCAAGAGAATAATATAGCCAAGATATTATTGAAATCTAATATTAAACTGATACATTATGTAGGTACCTACACTTTACGATCATGTTTATTATCATTTGTAAAGTATTTTTACCGACCTATACCTGCTATAGTAGTAGGCACTTAGGTACTCAATCTGAGAATCGAACCCTGGGCCTTCTCGGCTCTTGTCATGAGCTTGGTACCTAAACCACTGAAACATTTATAACAAATAATGAATTAACGTATAAGCAAGATAAAAAATACGTATGCGTGTATTGTTGTTATTTCTAATATCATAAAATAATATACTGAAATGATTTCTATTACAATAAACTAAGATAGCCTGTAGATTATTTTTAAATCGATTTTGTTTATCGATTTATTAATAGTTTATTTGCACTAATTACGAGTTATAATGAACGCTATGATTCGTAATTAGTATCAATTCACAGCAACTTCCGGTCATTTCTATCCATTTTTATTCCTATTTTTTTTTAATAACCGTTTCCGAAAGTTATTGTTTTAATAAGAATTAATTAAATTATTTTATATGGTCAATAATGTGGATAGATTTCGTGTTCGCAGCATTTAAATTTTAAAAGTCTTGCACAGTGATTTCCGGTCATTTCTATTCACATTAATTGTTTTTATTTTAATAACAGTTCCAGAATGTTATTGTTTTAATAAGAATGAATTAAATTATTTTATATACTCAATAATGTGGATAGATTTCGTGTCCGCGGCATTTAACATTTAAAAGTCTTGGAAGCCGAAAGCTGGCATCCTCCTTTAGACCTTGTCGGCCTAGCTATACCGGTCACTGTTCTCCAGCCAGCTCTGGCACATTCCAATCAGCTTCCGCTTGTTTACTTCAAAAACTTCATACAAAAAAAAACATCTCTCTGGAACTTGGTGTGTTATAGTCGATACGTCAAAACATTCCATGGAGTGACCATCGCAAGCGATTTGTAGATTAAAATTATTTTTGATATATGAATTGTTGCCATCTGAATTTCCGAATTGTTAGCCAACTCAAAGATGCGACTTATTCCGGATTTTTAAACATTCCGCCCCTCGTCCAAAGCTATCCAGAGCCCGAAATATTCCTGGAACGTTCATTATAATAGTAACACTTAAAAGCTTTGCTACTTCCCGACAGAGGTTTCCGCATCGTTTACACCTTCCTTCTAGTTCACGCCTCTTGGTGCTAGCTGTCGCTGCGTGAATTAACCATTTTAACTATTTTGAGACATGAGATGAAAACTTTACCCTTCCACTCGCAGTGGCAAATTCAACCATTATTTATTGATTCTTAGATAGGCGAAATCATCAATCTGTCTTCAACAAAGAAATGCTTTCATTGTTCTTTCATTGTTGGTCACTTACGGAGAAAACACACCTTGATCTAATAGAGAAGACGCTGCTCCTCGCCAGTTGGCGTTGTACCCAATACATTCTATTTAATCGGGATCTATAACAAAATCTCACTTGGAGTCATGATTTAACATGCTACAATGCCTTCCTCATTGCGGGGTTTTTACGCCCGTAATTCGCATTCGCCAGAAGGAGGTTCTCAGAACGCTTCGAGCTCTAGATGTGAACAAGGCCAGTGGTCCTGATGGTATTCCAGCGATTGTGTTGAAAAACTGTGCGCCCAAATTGTCTCCCATCTTAACGCGTTTGTACCGCCTCTCTCTTCATTCAGGTAAAGTTCCGAAGAGCTGGAAGCTTGCCAATGTACAACCAGTACCAAAGAATAGTACGGTAGTCGCGCTGATCCGGCCAATTATCGTCCCATCTCGATTACCTCCTTACTCTGTAAGTGTATGGAGCGTGTCATAAACATTAGGCTCTTGGCATACCTTGAAGACAATGATCTTCTCAGTGACCGGCAATACGGATTTCGCCGAAACCGGTCTACTGGGGATCTTCTCGCGTATGCCACTCACGTACTGAGCGAAGCCATAGAGATGCATGGTGAGGCGCTTGCCGTCTCCCTTGACATATCGAAGGCATTTGATCGGGTCTGGCACGATGGCCTTTTAAACAAGCTCATATGGTCATATGGTTTACCTGTTGGCTTATGCAATTGGATAGTTGATTTCTTGAGGGAACGATCTATTCGAGCAGCCCTCTAGACTGCTCGTCTGATCAAATGGATATCAATGCCGGTGTACCTCAGGGATCGGTTCTCTCGGCTACACTGTTTTTACTGCACATTAATGACCTTCTGAAGCCCGGTACCTTTGGGTATGCTGATGACAGTACTGTAGTTGAGAGATACACTTCCAATGCTCAAGCCAGCTGTGACGCTGTCCAGTTTCAGAGACTAGTAGAGCTATGGTAGACCGTTTAAATTTAGCCTTAGAAGCGGTGTCCGATTGGGGCGATGCTAACCTGGGCCCCGATTCTGTAAGCTATTGAACCGCGATAACGCAAGTCGATAGCTTGTTTTTTTTTTGAGAAATTTTCTTATTTACCACTTAAAAGTCTTAGAAGTGTTTTTTTTTGTAAATATTCCAAAAATAAAAAAAAACTGAAAAATAAAAAAACAGCAAATTCAAGCGATCGACTTGCGTTATCGCGGTTCAATAGCTTACCGAATCGGGGCCCTGGTTATGCTTCTAAAACGCAAGAGTGTTTGTTTTCTGCTAAAAAGAGTCCTCTACACCGATCTCCGTCTTTCCAAAGTGTAACAATACCAATAGGCGACCATTTGGAGCTTTTGGGTGTCGAACTCACATCAAACCTGAATTTTGGGTCTTATATTGAATCCAAAGCCAAGGTAGCTGCAAAAAAACTTGGTATTTTGTCTAAGGTTAGGCGGTACTTCACACCGGGACAGCTTTTGAATCTTTATCAAGCACAGGTCCGATCTTGTATGGAGTACTGCTGCCACCTCTGGGACGGTTCTGCCAAGTATCAGCTCGAGTCTTAGGATTCAATTGAGAGACGTGCTATCAGGCTCATTCGGGATGACACTCTGGTAAAGAGTAAGCTTCAAAGTCTGGCGCATCGACGTGAGGTAGCAAGCCTGGCGGTATTCTACAGATTGCACTTTGGAGAGTGTGCACAAGAACTGCACAACCTGATTCCCCCATCACCTTTCCATCACCGTACGACTAGACGATCAGCAAGCCTGGCGGTATTCTACAGATTGCACTTTGGAGAGTGTGCACAAGAACTGCACAACCTGATTCCTCCATCACCTTTCCATCACCGTACGACTAGACGATCAGCAAAGCGCCACCCTTTCATGGTTGAAATACCTCGCACAAGAACGAAGCGTTACGCTTCTTCATTTATTATAAGAACTGCAAAGGAGTGGAATGCCCTGCCCTCGTCAGTGTTTCCGGTAAATTATAACCCCGGTGTGTTCAAGTCAAGAGTGAATAGGCAAGGCAAGCGTGCTACACCTTCGACCACATCATCGCTTTCCATCAGGTGAGATCGTGGTCAAACGATTGCCTAGTCCGTAATAAAAAAATAATAGATAACGGATAAACATACATAAATACGAATATCACATCCTTGACTCGGAAACAAACATTACTGTTCATCACACAAATGATTACACCTTGCAGGATTCGAACCCAAGACCTTTTGATTTCGTTCCTAGGGTCACTAGCCACTAGACCAACCTGTAACTATAACGATTAAGTTACCTGCCCTTACTGGCCTGTCTCAAAAATCCACCTGTATTATCCTAAGTTATAAGAAGAAATGATATTTTAAGTTAATAAGTTGTTAACTTTTATAATTATACCTGTGCCCGCGGCTTTGCCCGCTTGGTCATTTCATTTAAAAGTAGCCTAAACGTGTTATTCCAGGACCCAAAGTACTTACAAAGTACAATATACTACATTTCTTCAAAATTCGTTCAGCCGTCATATAGTTTTTTATCGATTGCTCGGCATCTAATCATCGGAATAAGGCTAGCGCGCACTGCCTTGCGTTTTATAACGCATATTCTGTGAAGTACGGAGTGTCATAGAAGTGCATGTATTGCGGACATAATATTTACCTTTTATAACTTTTTAAATCAAACCTTAATTATCTTCTATGTAGTGACGAAGTAGGGTATTCCATTGTGCAATACTCGTACTCTAATATATACACGTGTTAGGCTCTTTATGCGCGATGCCTTGAGAATCTATCTGTGTTGCATTGCAGAAGCGTTAAAAACCGCAGCTAAATTGGTCCATTCGTTTTGAAAATTCTATTCTCACTTCATATAGCTAAGAACTATCTGGATCACATCAGTTATCAAACATAAAAAAACTGTATCAAAATCGGTCCATTCGTTTGAAACATACGATTCCCACCCCCCTTTTTTCAACTCCCCCCCCCCCTCCCATATAGCTAAGAACCATGATGAACCATCTCGATCACATCAGTTTTCAAACATCAAAACTGCATCAAAATCGGTCCATTCGTTTGGGAGCTACGAATATCACCCCCATTCCCCCCAGACAGAAAGACAATTAAGACAATTCAGAATATCAATTTTGAAGTTTATCTCAATTATAATTATCAAAATAATATTTAATGTACAGATTTAGCCCATTTACAGTTTTATTATAGTATAGATAGATAGATGATAAGTTAAGTTGTTATAAAATATTTTATGTAGTTATAAATAAATTTCAGGACTGACCATTGAACTTGGCACCCATTAAGATCTCACTTCTTTTGTTGTTGAAGTCAAGCACACTCGTATATCTTAATATTGAACTTTGCTCGCAATTCACAATTATGTTTTTGATGGGATAACCATTAAATTGAAAAATTTAAAATTTTGTAAGAAGCTTAAATGAAAAATTGCACCGTTTAGTTATAAGAATTATATATTTTAGACATGGTCTTTTAAATATCTGTATTTTGATACCTCAATCGATAGGTTTTAGTATTTTTTTGTTCTGTCGGAAATACAATATGGCAGCTATCAGCCGCCATATTAGTTTTCTTGACATTTCATATATCCTATAGCACTCTTGTGATCAAGACGAATTTAATGATACCTCATTTATTAAAATCCATCAAGCCGTTTAGGCTTTAGGACGCGCCTAAGAAACATACAAACATATATACAACTCAAACACATAACCCTCCTCAGTCGGATAAAAGGGTAGGTCTAGGGTATTTTAAATAAGCTACTGAATAAGAGTATAACATTTAAAAAAATCGTTTCTGTCCGTTTGTCTGTATTTTTGTTCACACATCACTTAAAAACTACTCAAAGGGTGCAATGTGTTTTACTGTTGGATAAGGTTACTAAGGGTTTGACTTAAAAACTGGTGTACTTGGTATCTCAATCCGATGAGTAGAATCCGAGCAATCGATTAAAAACTTATTGATGGCTGAAGGAATTCTGATCAAATGTTGGTATATTTTATAGTTCCTGGAATAGCACATGGAGTACTTTTAACCTAAAGAAATGCCCACGCGGGCAAAGCCACAGGCACAGCAAGTAAAAGTATAAAAGGAAGTGCATATCTGTATGTCTGTATCTTAGATCAGATACACTGAATCATTCCTTCCTTTGTATGCACCTTGGGCGTCATGTCTTATTATAGGTAAATCAATTTGGGAGAGTGATGGAAGGGCATTACAGAGATTGCAGGTTCAAATCCTGCTTTATGGTTCAATTTGACATATCCTACATTTAATATGTAGGTTCAAGCCAAGCAGGTTCAAATGCATTTAATTAAAAAAAGTAATTACATTTTGCACTGCTATTATTACTAGAAAATTGCTATTATTATTAGGAAGTCGATGGATGGAGGTGGCACAATATCAGTCGTCATGGCGCTCTTTGGGGGAGACCTATGTTCAGCAGTGGACTGCTAAATGCTGACATGATGATGATGATTATTATTACTAGAAACTTACAGTTTTTTTTATATTCTGTTTGTTTTTTGCAGAATACAACGGAGAGTTGTTGTAATAAATCAACATCTGTACATAAGCGAGTAATATGTGGGAGTATTTAAAATAACCAGTTCTACAAGTTGAGCGACATTAAAGTACACTCACTGAATCAAACCCATCTAAAAAGCATTATGTGTGATGACAAACCTGTGAGTGCTTATAGTCTAAAACAACAGCAAAAGCAAACCAGACACACAGGAGGGAAACCATATGCATGCCCTATGTGTGATTATAAATGTGGACATTCAAGTAATTTGAGAAGGCTCATGAAAACACATACAGGAGAGAAAATCTATAAATGCAATATGTGTAATTATAGATGTAGACAAGCAGGTGATTTAAAAAAACATATAAGGACACACACAGGAGAGAAACCCTATGAATGCACACTATGTGATTATAAATGCAGACATGCAAGTAGTTTAAAAAGACATGTAATAACACACTCTGGAGTGAAACCATATTCATGCATTCTGTGTGTTTATAAATGTGCACAAGGAAGTGATTTCAAAAAGCATATGAAAACACACACTGGTGAGAAATCCTATAAATGTACACTGTGTGATTATAAATGTGTACATGTAGGTAACTTAACACAGCATATGAAAACACACACAGGAGAGAAACCGTATGAATGCAATTTATGTGATTATAAATGTGGACATGCAGGTAGTTTAAAAAGACATGTAATAACACACACTGGAGAGAAACCATACGCATGCACTCTGTGTGTTTTTAAATGTGCACATGGAAGTTATTTAAAAGAGCATATGAAAACACACACCGGAGAGAAACCATATACATGCACTATTTGTGATTATAAATGTGCAAAAGCAAGCAGTTTAAGATATCACATTAAAACTCACACAGGAGAGAAACCATATACATGCACTATGTGTGATTATAAATGTGCACAATCAAGCAATTTAAAAGGACACATAAAAACACACACAGGAGAGAAACCATATGCATGCACTATGTGTGATTATAAATGTGGACATGCAAGTAGTTTAAAAAGACATGTAATAACACACTCTGGAGGGAAACCATACGCATGCACTCTGTGTGTTTTTAAATGTGCACATGGAAGTTATTTAAAAGAGCATATGAAAACACACACCAGAGAGAAACCATATACATGCACTATTTGTGATTATAAATGTACAAAAGCAAGCAGTTTAAGATATCACATTAAAACTCACACAGGAGAGAAACCATATACATGCACTATGTGTGATTATAAATGTGCACAATCAAGCAATTTAAAAGGACACATAAAAACACACACAGGAGAGAAACCATATGCATGCACTATGTGTGATTATAAATGTGGACATGCAAGTAGTTTAAAAAGACATGTAATGACACACTCTGGAGTGAAACCATATGCGTGCACACTATGTGATTATAAATGTGCACAAGCAGGTGATTTAAAAAAACATAGAAGGACACACACTGGAAAGAAACCCTATGAATGCACACTGTGTGATTATAAATGTGGACATGCAGGTAATTTAAAACAGCATATGAAAACACACACAGGAGAGAAAACATATGAATGTAATTTATGTGATTATAAATGTGGACATGCAGGTAGTTTAAAAATACATGTAATAACACACACTGGAGAGAAACCATACGCATGCACTCTGTGTGTTTTTAAATGTGCACATGGAAGTTATTTAAAAGAGCATATGAAAACACACACAGGAGAGAAACCATATTCATGCACTATTTGTGATTATAAATGTGCAAAAGCAAGCAGTTTAAGATATCACATAAAAACTCACACAGGAGAGAAACCATATACATGCACCATGTGTGATTATAAATGTGCACAAGCAAGCAATTTAAAAGCACACATAAGAACACACACAGGGGAGAAACCATATGCATGCACTATGTGTGATTATAAATGTGGACATGCATGTAGTTTAAAAAGACATGTAATAACACACTCTGGAGAGAAACCATATGCATGCACTTTGTGTGTGTATAAATGTGCACAAAGAAGTGATTTAAAAGATCATATGACAACACACACTGGAGAGAAACCCTATGCATGCACTTTGTGTGAATATAAATGTAGACAGTCAAGTAATTTAAAAAAGCATATGAAATCACACACAAGAGAGAAATATTTTAAATGCAATATGTGTAATTATCAATCTGGACAAGCAGGTTATTTTAAAAAACATATAAGGACACACACAGGAGAGAAACCCTATGAATGTCCAATGTGAAACCTAGTCATGCAAGTAGTTTAAAAATACATGTATTAACACACACTGGAGAAAAATCATATGCATGCACTCTATGTGTTTATAAATGTGCACAAGGAAGTGATTTAAAAGGGCATATGAAAACACACACAGGAGAGAAACCATATGCATGCACTATGTGTGATTATAAATGTGGACATAAGTGTAGTTTAAAAAGACATGTACTTGGTACTTGGTGGTCGGGCTTCTTTTCCGCAACTAGGCCGATCATCGGCCCTTTTTGCGTGAAACGGGCGACGACAGCTAATTCAGCCACCCAATGTCCCTCAGGAAGGCCAGCAGCTTGCGAATTCCGGCGCAGACTACCCTCAGGTTGGAAATTGTTCCCAGGAACTGTTTGTTCCCTTTGTATCGCCACGCTTTCGCACTCAAGGAGTACATGCGTGGCCGTTTCTTCTGCCCCCATGCATCCTCTGCACAAGGGGCTGTCTGTGACACCTAATCTGTGAAGGTGTTTGTTAAGATGGCAATGACCAGTTACAATTCCCACCACTTGTCGGAGACTGTCCCGTTTAAGGTTCAGAAGTTTTCGGGAGTATCTCGGATTTAACTCCGGGAAAACCTCCCTTGACTGTCTACAATCCTTTATACTTGCCCATAGTTCTTGATGTAATTTATGTGTCCTTTGACGGATCCAGGCTCGAATTTGACTGAAAGGCAAAGGGATCATTGGCTCTGGCCCTACAGGGCGCATGCCCGAGCCTCTCCTTGCCAGTTCATCAGCTGCATCGTTCCCTCTGGTTCCGCTGTGTCCCTTTATCCATTGGAGAATAAGGTAATTATGTCTACTGACCTCCTCCAAAAGATGGTGACACTGGATAGTTAGACCCGAGGAATGTTCATACCTTTGAAGTGCTATAAGGACTGCGGCGCTGTCAGAGAGTATTCTGATTTTAGAGTCAGTTACCTTCCTGCGCAGTATCGCTGTTGCTGCCTAGATTATACCCACACATTCCGCTTGGAAAATAGAGTTGTGAGTACCCAGTGCTGCTGTTATATGCATGTTCAAATCGTCCGAGAACGTACCCGCTCCCGTCCCAGTTTCCATTTTGGAACCATCTGTGTAGATTCTTACTTCGTGAGTATTTCACTTGGTTCCTCATGTAGTTGTATCTTGTAGTGTTAATTGAAAATATGTTGTTTTGGTACCCTATCATAAATGGAGAGTATGTCCCGATTACCCTCCGCATAATCCCGTATGATGTTAGTGTGGAATGTTTGACTATTTTGATCCCAGCGATTGAGTGCTTTGAGTCTGTAAACAGACGCAGCAGCCTCCTGCTGGATGTGCAACTGCAACGGTGGCATACCCAGCAGTGCCTCTAGTGCAGCAGTGGGTGCTGTTCTCATGCAACCAGTCACTGCTACACAAGCCAACCTCTGGAAGGACTGTAGTTTATTTATGGTAGATACCTGTTTAGTCCTTGGCCACCAAACAAGTGAACCATATGATAAAGAAGGCCTAATCACAGTATTGTATAACGATAGTGTTATTTTTGGACTCAAGCCCCATGTTTTACCTATCATTTTCCGACATTGCCAGAAAGATATGGTTGCTTTCTTAATTTTGTTTTCTAGGTGTCTAGCCCAGTTTAATTTGCTATCTAAGATGATACCCAGGTACTTTACCTCATCAGTTAAGGTTAACTGTGTGTCGAAAAGGTGGGGTGGGTGTATCGTCCTAAGTTTCTTTTGTTAGTAAACATTACCAGTTGTGTTTTTGTTGGATTCACAGTTAATCCATAGTCTAAGCACCAGGTTTCTACGATCTTTAAGGCGTTATTCATGATGTCACATGATACGCTAGCAAAGTGTCCTGATACAAGGACAGTCAGATCATCCGCATAGCCAACTGTGAAGAAGCGTCGGTTGTTAAGCTTTGTAATTAGGTCATTTACCACCATGTTCCATAGTAGGCGTGACAGTACTCCCCCTTGAGGGCACCCTCTTGCTACCACCCCTCTAATGGTTCCACCTAGGTCGACCCTAACCGCCCTTAGCTTTAACATGTTTATGACCCAATGAACCAATGTCGACTCAACACCATGCTTCCATAGCGCTGCGTTTATGCTTCTAAAGTTAGTTCTGTCAAAAGCACCTTCAATATCGATGAAAGCGCCCAGGCACAACGTTTTGTTTTTTAAATCTTGTTCTATTGTGTTTATCACTTTGTGTAAAGCTGATTCTGTTGATTTACCCGAACTATATGCGTGTTGTTGTGGGTGTAATGGTGATATAGTTAGAATGCTATCTCTAAAGTACCGATCATAAAGTCTTTCCAAGGTTTTAAGGAGGAAGGATGTAAGACTTATCGGTCTATAAGATTTAGGGTCTGTGTAGTCACTCTTTCCTGGTTTGGGAATAAATAATACTCTGACCTCTCTCCAGCCTAAAGGAATGTACCGATAGGATAAACACGCCCTGAAGATTATATCCAGTGTACCGTTTATATGTCCCTCTCCCCATTGGAGGAGTCCCGGAAAGATACCGTCCAGCCCAGCTGTTTTGTAAGGTAAGAATGTACTTATAGCCCAACTAATTCTTTCCCGACTTACTACTGACTTCGCAACATCCCAATCCGCGTCAGCAGGTATAGCCTCTTCAATGTCAAACCATGTAATGGTATCAGTGATTTGGCATCCTGGGAAATGTGTCTATAAAAGTAGGCTATTTGTTTCTGTTTCTGTTTTAGTGTAAGTGTTGTCTAGTTTTTTTAAAGAACCGATTTCGCGCTTAGGGTCAGCTGCTAGAATTTTCCTGACCCTATTTGCCTGCATATTCGTTTCTATGTTTGTACTATATTTTTTCCACGACTTACGGCCTTTGGAACGAAGTAGTTTTTTTGTACGCCACCCGCGCCTTGCTATATTGCTCCCAGTCCTCATCATGGTTTGTGTTCATGGCTCTATTAAATAATTTACGAACCTTCGCTTTCAGTTTCTCCAAATCTTTACCCCAACCATGACTACCAGCTTCACTTACGTATGGTGGGGAGAGGGGGGCAGGCTTCCTCATAGCTTTTGGTGAGACTGTCTGTTAATTGTACTACCGCCTGCTCAATATCAGTAGTACTTGTTAGGCGTGATCCCGTAGACATGGGAGTGTGGTACTGTTAAAAGACATGTAATAACACACTCGGGAGAGAAACCATATGCATGCACTTTGTGTGTTTATAAATGTAGACAGTCAAGTAAGCAACATATGAAATCACACAAGAGAGAAACCTTATAAATGCAATATGTGTAATTATCAATGTGGATGGACAAGCAGGTGGTTTAAGGAACATATAAGGACACACACAGGAGAGAAACCCTGTGAATGCACACTATGTGATTATAAATGTAGACATGCAAGTAGTTTATAAAGACATGTAACAACACACTCTGGAGTGAAACCATAAATGTGCACAAGCAGTTGATTTAAAAAAACATAGAAGGACACACACTGGAGAGAAACCCTACGAATGCACACTGTGTGATTATAAATGTGGATATGCAGGTAGTTTAAAAATACATGTAATAACACACACTAGCGAGAAACCATACGCATGCACTCTGTGTGTTTTTAAATGTGCACATGGAAGTTATTTAAAAGAGCACATTAAAACTCACACAGGAGAGAAACCATATACATGCACTATGTGTGATTATAAATGTGCACAAGCAAGCAATTTAAAAGCACACATAAGAACACACACAGGAGAGAAACCATATGCATGCACTATGTGTGATTTTAAATGTGGACATGCATGTAGTTTAAAAAGACATGTAATAACACAATCTGCAGGCCTAGCATGGGGGGTGGACAAATTATCTTTCTCCCGTTTTTATCCACTGCTCAGTGGAAATAATTCTCTTCTCTACCTTACATAGCATGGCAATAGAAGAAAGGGAGAAAATATGTCTATTGACGTTTATCATAGACATTATGTGCCGCTACTCCATCGCTACTCCCATGCTAATCCCGCTTAAAAGCATAGACTCGAAAAACATAGATTAAAATACTCACCGATTGACATAAGACTGAATATATATCACCTTCTCTTGAAGGTGGGTATAAAAGTTTATCTTCATACAATCACAATGTCACGAGCATTTTATCATTATATTTTGATGCGAGAAACGCAAACAATGGAAGAAAATTTCTCCGGCGTGGGCAGTATATCCGAGATGCCCGTGACTCGTTGAATTTCCGTTGAATACATAAATTTCCCATATACTACATAGAGCAACAAAGAATATTACAGAAGTTAACAAGTTGCATTAAGTTCCAATAATTGCAATTGTGACCGATGATAGTTCACATCTCCTATAATACAAAAGTGTTTTCATATGCTGTTTTAAATTACCTGCATGTCCACATTTATAATCACACAGTGTGCATTCGTAGGGTTTCTCTCCAGTGTGTGTCCTTCTATGTTTTTTTAAATCACCTGCTTGTGCACATTTATGGTTCATCACAAATTGTATGAATCTTAGTCATGCCCCACTAAAACTTGTGCACACTCTTTCGCAACTTTTTATATCTGGCATAAATCTGGTGACATCTCTTTTACTCCCACCATAATGACAAGGCTTCGTCATCAGTAACTCGTTTGATGTTTGTTAAATCTCGAATTTAATTAATTCTATAATAATTGTTAATAATATTTTCTATATAATTGTAATTTTATGTATCAGCTCCTTAGTGTTTTGTATTAGATTTTCTTTGTTATTTTTTAATTTGAGTACTTTATTCTTACTATACTACTACTATTATTTTTACTGTATTCTTTTCACAAAATTCTGTAATATTATGAATCTATCATATTTTAAAATTTGTATCCATTTTATCATTTTAATTATTGTTATTCTCAGATATGCAGAATGTAAAGCTCAGTTTTTGTAAATTTAGTTAATTGGAAAAGGTGCCCAAGATACAGGCTCTGTCTAGTTTGGGGCCCGTTGCACATACTAGCAGATATATTTGTAGTTTAGTAATTATATTTAAAATTATAATAATGTAGTATTATATGATAATAAATCTTTTACATAACACCACAAGGGCCCGCTACACTGTTATCATGGGAGACTGTAACGCCAAAGTGGGAGTACAGACTTGCAGTGAATCGAAAATAGGTCCACATGGCTATGGAGACAGGAATCACAGGGGGCAAATGCTAGTTAACTTTTTGGAAAAAGAGGCCTCCTTTTTGATGAATTCATTCTTCGTGGTCTGTGGGTTGAAGCATGTGCAAAGTGCTTTTTTGAAATGGTAGGAGATTCATAACCAAAATACCTATACTGTATCTATACTTATAATAAAGCAATAGGAACGAAAAAGGCTATACAAAGAAGATAATTAAAAAAGGAATGGTCTAGGGTACATAAAATAAGCTACTGAACAAGAATATAACATTTTAAAAAATCGTGTTCTGTCTGTATGTTGTATGTTTGTTCGTGCATCACGTAAAAAGAACTGGACCGATTGCAATGCGGTTTTCACTGTTGGATAGCTTGTATTGTTTTGACTTAAAAACATTTAAAAAATATATCTCAATCCGATGAGTAGAAGCCGAGCAATCGATACAAATATTTTTGACGGCTTATGGAATTTTGATCAAATATTGGTATTATGCAGTGGCGGTCTCGGCTTAGAATAAGACCCCTCCCAATCCTCCCGTGGATGTCGTAAGAGGCGAATATAATAGGGAATAAGGGAATAATAATAAACCCCGAGAGCTTTCAGTTGGAGCTCCAAAATCGCTTCCTAATCGTTACCGAATGCGATACAGTGGACGAACTAAATAACGGGCTGGTGGAAATTGTCCACGCGGTCGGGTCGGAGTTAGGGCATGCAAAACTCGAGTAGTTTAAAAAACCCGGGTTTTTCGAGTATTTTATTTGGGCCTTGGAACTATTATTAGTGTGTGTAAGTAAAGAAAAGGCTGAAAAAAGGTAATTAAAATATGTTTTAATTTCGTGTTCTTATTTTAAGCTTTACCAAGAGATCAATCAAGTAGCATTTGGTATATGTACACGAGTATTAATAATCAAAGTAACATTTGGTACTAGTAATAATAAAAAACTGACTGTCCGTCTCCAAAATCGGAGCCCGAATTCTATCGAATTGCAAAAAGGGAGGGAAAGACAGGGAGACGTTATTTCCCCGAAATTGTACACCTCTGCACTGGAAGATATATTCAAGCTTCCCAACTGGAACGGATATGGTATTAACATCAATGGCGAATGCATCACTCACCTTCGATTTGCCGATGATAACTCCTCTTGGCAGAAACCCTGGAAGACCTGAGCACAATGCTCAGTGACCTCAGTATTGTTCCCCAACAGGTGGGTCTTAAAATGAACATGGACCATCCATCATGTCATTTGGCCATGTCGCACCCATGCCGGTTTATGTTGGGAACGATATTATCGAATCTGTTGATCACTATGTCTACTTGGGTCAGACGATCCACCTGGAAAGATCCAACTTCGACAAAGAGGTCAACCGACGAATCCAACTCGGATGGCCAGCGTTTGAGAATTTGTGCCATATCTTCTCGTCGCAGATACCGCAAAGCCTCAAGACGAAAGTTTATAATCAGTGCGTGTTGTCAGTGATGACATACGGCACTGAGACGTGGTCGCTAACCAGTGCTCTCATACCTAGGCTCAAAGTCGCGCAGCGTGCAATGAAGAGAGCTATGCTTGGTGTTTCACTACGTGACAGAATCCGAAATGAGGAAATCCGTAGAAGAACTAAGGTTATCGACATAGCTCTCAGAGTTTGCAAGTTGAATTGGCTATGGGCAGGCCATATAGTTCGCAGTACCGAAAACCGGTGGGGAATAAAGGTTTTCGAATGGCGACCAGGAACAAGCAAGCGAAGTGTAGGGAGACACCCCACATGATGGACCGACGACATTGTACCCATCGCAGGAAGTTGTTGATGAAGGTGGCACAAGATTGCTCGTCATGGCGCTCTTTGGGGAGGCCTACCTTCAGCAGTGGACTTCTAAAGGCCGACAAGATGATGACGATGATAAAAAAACAAATTTCTTCCCCTTTCATAGACAACACATTTTAGATAAAGAGAAGGTACATTTCATACACACACACACACACACACACACACACACACACACGAGATAATCTAAGCAACACCTTATCTATAATTAACTATTAAGTAGCATTTATAAACAAAAAGAACGAAATAAAATGTTTTCAAATAATTTTGTGTGTGTTTTCTAACTGGTTGTTACAATAAAGTGTTTCGTATCGTATCGTAAATCACATAAAATAAGTCTTTATTTATTGTCTATACAGTAGCTTAAACTAAACAATAGTTCTTTATCGAGGACAATATCTAAAAAATAATTATACTAAGACGATTCCTAATCAAATCAAAGTAGATATGGTGCAAATTTATTATTAAGGTCCTCTGTCAAGTTGTAAAGGGACCGTTATAATAAATCTGCACCATTTCTACTATTTTATTTAACATTTTGTGACCCTAGTCAAGTTTTTACTTTGACAATGAAAACTAACCTTGGGTTAGAAAATGTACAATAAAATCCGCCGTTACCAGATGACTCCCGTAGTCTCGGAGCGCTGGCTCGCAGCGCCTCACTCATTCAACGTTAGACCAAAGCCTTAAAAGTAACAATATAACTGATGCCTTTCTTACTGGAAAAATGCTACTACTCTGTCAAGGAATTTTTAGATGATAGATGACATTGTTTTTTACTGAATCGATTTGATAGAGTGACATTTTTAGTGATATTTTGTAGATATTTCATTTTCTGTTTTTGACATTTTAATTTTATAGATTGTGGTCCAATGTCCAATTTATTCGGTCAATAGAGTAGAAATAGGGTAACAGTAAGTTTTTGAAAATTTTGATTCTGTATTAATTTTCTGGTGGTAGTATTTTACGTATACCATCAAAAAAACTCGAAAAACCCGGGGTTTCCATCTAAAAAATCCGAGTTTCAAATCAGTCGGTTTTTCGGTTAATCGGGTATCCGGTTTGCATGCCCTAGTCGGAGTTCTTTAAGACCCCCCCGCAAAAAAAGAACACAGAAACTCTCTGAGCATACACTCAAACTTATGGCAGAACGAGGGGAGATGAGGCTGCAGTCTTCAGTGGATATGTCGAGTTACAGCTTGCTTAATAAACAGATCTCCAAGTCAATGCGACACGATTTGCGTTCGTATAATACTACTAGTATTAAGAACGTAATAGAGCGAAACAAGGGCTCCAAAGTGTTTGCAAGAGATCTGTCTATTGGCCAAAGCCTGTTGATGAAGCTGAAAACCGACAGTGGCAGCATCGTTTCGTTGAAGCCAGAGATTTTGAGTGAGCTCGAGAAGTTCTATGGACAATTATACACCTCATCGCGTAGTCCTACTAGCTGGACTAGCGATGCAAGAGCCCGTTTGACCCGACATTATACCGAAGATATCCCGGGCGTCAGCCTATACGAAATCAGAATGGCTCTCAAACAGCTTAAGAGCAACAAGGCACCAGGGGAGGACGGAATAACGACAGAGCTACTGAAAGCGGGTGGAACACCGGTACTTTAAGTCCTTCAGAAGCTGTTTAACTCCGTCATCGTGGCACAGGAGCGTAGTGGTTTTGTTCTGAAAGGTGATAAAACCCTTTTGAAGAATTATAGGCCTATTTCGCTGCTGAGCCACGCCTATAAGCTGTTTTCGAGAGTTGTTACAAACCGTCTCGCTTGTAGGTTTGACGACTTTCAGCCTCCCGAACAAGCTGGATTCCGGAAAGGCTTTAGCACCGTAGAACACATCCATACGCTCCGGCAGATTATACAGAAGACCGAAGAGTATAATCGGCCACTATATCTAGCGTTTGTGGACTACGAGAAAGTCTTTGGTTCAGTCGAGACCTGGGCAGTGCTACAGTCATTACAGCGGTGCCAGATTGAATACCGGTACATCGAAGTGCTGAAGTGTTTGTACAGCAAGGCCACATGACAGTTCACGAATTCTATCCAGCTGCAAAACGGGGTGAGACAGGGAGACGTTATTTCTCCGAAACTGTTCACCTCTGCACTGGAAGATATATTCAAGCTTCTGAACTGGAACGAATTTGGTGTTAACATCAATGGCGAATACATCACTCACCTTCGATTTGCTGATGATATAGTCATCATGGCTGAAACCCTGGAAGACCTAAGCACAATGCTCAGTGACCTCAATTGTTTCCCAACAGGTGGGTCTTAAAATGAACATGGGCGAGACGAACATCATGTCAAATGCCCATGTCGTACCCATGCCGGTTTATGTAGTGAACGATATTATCGAAGCTGTTGATCACTATGTCTACTTGGGTCAGACGATTCAACTGGGTAGTTCCAACTTCGACAAAGAGGTCAACCGACGAATCCAACTCGGATGGGCAGCGTTCGGGAAATTACGCCATATCTTCTCGTCGCAGATACCGCAGAGCCTCAAGACGAAAGTCTATAATCAGTGCGTGTTGCCAGACGGCACTGAGACGTGGTCGCTAACTATTGGTCTCATACAAAAGCTCAGAGTTGCGCAGCGTGCAATGGAGAGAGCTATGCTCGGTGTTTCACTACGTGATAGAATTAGAAATGAGGAAATCCGTAGAAGAACGAAGGTTACCGACATAGTTCTCAGAGTTTACAAGTTGAAGTGGCAATGGGCAGGCCATATAGTTCGCAGAACCGACAACCGCTGGGGAATAAAGGTTCTCGAATGGCGACCACTAACAAGCAAGTGAAGTGTCGGGAGACCCCCCACACGATGGACCGACGACTTTGTAGCCATCGCAGGAAATCGGTGGCACAAGATTGCTCGTTATGGCGCTCATTGGGAGAGTCCTATGTTCAGCAGTGGACTTCTAAAGGTTGACATGATGATTGGTATTTTAGGTCCGGGAATGCACAAAGAGTACTTTTAACCTACAGAAATGACCACGCGGGCATCAGCTAGTCTTACCTAACTCCTCCTATTTGGTTCAAAAACAAATTTAATTTTTATTGCATTCCATACGTATTAATTAGATCGATAATGATACAAGAATATAGATCGATTACTGTGGGTCATATTAGTTTCTACTAGCCCAACAATTTACACTTGAGAGCAATGAATCCGGGTCACTTAAATAAACCTATAAATCTCGAAAACTAAGAATAGATTGTGTTTAATAGACAATCTATTACCCCTTAAATGAAAGTAATAAAATTTATGAGTCACTAAATTTTATTTACTAGAAATTACATACAGAAAAAATACTGCTAATCTCGCTTTAAAACAAAACTAAGAAATATGTAATTTTTGAACAACATTACGATTTTCTTGAATTTTAATACTTTGTACTTGCCTCCTCGTGCTTCCATTACTGCGTTTACGCGGTTTGGCATGCTGTACACCAAGTTCCTTATAGGATTTTGGCGATTATTCTCCCATTCCTCTGTGAGAGCAATTTTGAGCTCACGAAGCGTGATTGGGCGAAAGGCTTCCGTTGTTTTTCGCATCTCCCTAGCTCGTCCCAAGCATGCTTGATCGGGTTGATATCCGAGCTGCGTGCTGGCCACTCCATACGAGTAATGTTCATCTCTTAAAGGTACTCATTCACAATGCAACCTGTATGAGGTCAGGCATTGTCACGCATAAAAATAGCATCCTCACCCAAATTGACCATAAATGGCCCATCGTGTTCATTAAGGATTTCTTCCACAAATCTTACGCTAGTTAAAGAGCAGGGTACGACTTCGGAAGCTTGACCCACGATTTTAGGGGGGGAGGGAGTACAACCCTCCCTGAGAGTGGTGGGGGCTAGATCTCCCCCCTTCTCTGAGATATGTTTTTTTTTTACTTTTTACACTTGCTTACAATTTGTATCATATATTTGGACATTTTTGCGACGCCTTAACCTTCGGAGGGTTCCTCACAACCCCCCCCCCCCCCCCCCCGCTCTAAGGTATGAATTATTGAAATATTTTTTGGTTTTTTTTTTTTTTTCGATTTTTTGGACATATTCGCCGCTCCATTCCATGCACTGTGGGGGTGAATATATAGAATTGACGAGCACAAGTAGGGAAGGGGGTCGGGGGAGGTGGAGGGCTATCCCTGGTACACCCCCCCCCCTCCCCAGCGTAGATGCTTAGTGTATGGGATATTTCAGTTTTAATTTTACTAAAAATCATCACACAGTTTATTAAAAATCGTCCGTTTGGTCGCCCAAACAGCCGTAAATTTAATTTGTCGCTTGCCGGCCGCTACCGCGGCACGCTCGCTTCGCTCGCTCGGCTCGCGCGATGTGTAGTCATGTTCTAACCTAACCTACCCTAGTCTTTGGGGCCATACATAACATCTTCACTTTATATTTTTCAGAAAGCAAAATAAAAAAACAGCTCAAAATACAAACGCAAAGCTACGAAAAAAAATTGCAGATAAAATATATAAAATATCATATCTCAGAGGGGGGGAAAGATCTAGCCAGCCCACTCTCAGGGGGGGGGGGTTGTACTCCCTCACCCCTACCCGTTCCCCACCACCGTAGGCTACTTTTTCATCGATGCTTGAATCTTTCTCTTGGTCTTCTATACTATACACTCTAGCTGTGTCTTCCATCGTGCTTGTAGTGCATAAACTTTGATTCGTCGGAGAACATAACTTTTGACCAATCTTCAATAGTCCAATTTAAGTGGTTCTGGGCATATCTTAGTCTTGAAAAACGATACCCACGCTCCAGTTTAGGGCCATTTGCAGGTCTAAGTGGTTTCAAGTTAGCTTTAGCAAGTCGTCGTCTTACTGTCCAGTCACTTGGGTTACTTCCTCCGAGGCGTCGAAACTGATTTGTAAGTTCAGTTCTTGTGAGAAAGCGATTACGAAGAATGGTGTTCACCAAGTATCGGTGTTGATCAGACGCTGCATTAGTGCGCCCTGTTAAGCTCGAGGACCAATTTTTTTATCGGAAGAATTACCATTCAAGGGCTACGTTCACTTACTACGCTCGAATCATCCGTGCGATTATCGCTCGATCATCCGGAGTTAGTGAACGGCTTTGGACGTCCACATAGAACTGACAACTATCAAGTCTCAGTTTCATACTATTCCTCCCCTCCCCTACTATTTTTCGGATGACCCAGGCGAACGCCCGACGACACCGTGAACGATTTCGCGTGATCGCGCGGGTGATCCGTGCGTCCTCGAACGTAGTAAGTGAACGCGCCCTAAGTCCTCTTAAAATATTATTTTTTATTCATTGTACAGACTTTGTGTTACTGCTCTAAGATAGTATTATCGATTACAACAACCAACAAATTGAATCTAACCGCGAATCGAATGACAAACAGCAGACTAAAATTTAGCGACCTCAAAAGCTCGCTAAAATTTATCCTAGCCAGACGAAAACTTATATCAGTGGACGCCCGTGAACGGGGCAGTTAAAATTTTAGTCGGGTTAATTTTTCGCCCCACGGTTTGCTTGAACGGGGTGTTTGACGTTTAGTCAGTTTATTTAACACTAGCTGTGCCCGCGGCTTTGCCCGCGTGGTCATTTCATTTAAAAGTAGCCCACACGTTTTATTCCAGGACCAAAAGCCAAACCACCACCAGACCAGTTGTAGGTTTGGTCCAGAGGACCAGGAGGACCAGGACCAAACCTACAAAGTACAATATTATACTACATTTCTTCAAAATTCGTTCAGCCGTCAAATAGTTTTTTATCGATTGCTCAGCATCTAATCATCGGAATAAGGCACTGCCTTGCCTTTTTATAACGCATATTCTGTGAAGTACGGCACTCCGTACTTCACAGAATATGCGTTATAACACACTTGCACTTCTATGACACTTCATAGAAGTGCACGTATTGCAATGAAATGAACGCATATAATAAAATATGAAATAAACGCATACAATGTGACCAGACGGTCACCGGTGTCGGAGACTTAAGGGGGGTTAAATATGGGGATTTTTATCGACAAATCACTATCTCGATTTTCTCTTGGCCTCTCCATACTAAAATGGCAGCCATTTTGTTTTTTTTACTTCGCAGCTCAGACGCCTACACTGATTTAATCATTGCTATCGATGTAGACGTCTTAGGAAGACGAAAGAGGTATCATTTGAAAGCTAACAATGAAGACAATCAATTTATGATACATTTTATTCAATATCTTTTTCACAAAATAACATAACAATATTAACAAAATAAAAATCGTATTTATTTATTGCATTTTTTTTAGTTTTTTAATTTTTTTATGAAAACTAACCTGTCAAGCTATTTTTTTTTAATTGTATTATCATAGTACAAGATATTTCCATTAAAATAAATCTTACATCAAGGTCCTAAGTTAAATATTTTCGAAGCTATGATGGTTTAAATATGACCCTTAAAAACTCTATTAATAGCACACGTCAAACAATAGACTCAAGACCCCACATTCAATTGGCGTGTCGTAAGACAGGCAGCTGTTCTTTGACAACATGTTAGAAAGAGACATGTATAGGGTGTGAATGAGACAAAATTGCGGCTCTACTCAGGTCAGGATACAATTACAGGTAGTCGTCCCTCGCCTAGCGTTGTGATTACATTCTTATCTGCCGAAGTACTGTGCGTTGCTATTTTCTAACCTCTGCTTTGTGTTTTGGACTCGTTTTGTTATTTTAGTTAACTTTCGTTAACTGAAATGGAAGAGCGTCGTTTTTCAAGCCGCGACGTGGCCAACATCCATTTCGTGTATGGATTTTGCGACGGGAACGCGAATGCTGCTGTAAGAGAGTATGCGAGAAGATTCCCTGATAGACCTACGCCGAATGCTCGCACGTTCATCAGATTGCACTCGAATCTCTCCGAATATGGAATAAGAAGACCCGCTAACGAACGTACTCGTTTGGTGTCTCCGCGAGAGGAAGAAGAGGTGTTGGATTTAATAACGCAAGACCCACAACTGAGTGTCCGTCGCATTGCGATTAGACTCGGTCTATCGAAATGGACAGTTTGGCAGATTTTAAAACGGCAAGGATTGCATCCATTCCATTTTAGAAGAGTCCAGGATTTAATTGGACCTGACGTCGCCCGAAGGACAGTTTTTTCTTCGTGGATATTACGAGAAGCGCGATCCAATCCCAATTTTTTAAAGAGGATTATGTGGACCGATGAAGCAACTTTTACAAGATCTGGATACACAAATCATCGGAACGAGCACCTGTGGCTCCAAGAAAACCCGCATGCAGTGAGACCCAGTAGCTTTCAGCACAAGTTTTCAGTAAATGTTTGGGCTGGAATGATAGACGATATCCTTATTGGGCCTCTTATTTTGCCCGCTACATTAAATGGCCCAAGATTTTTGGAATTCCTGCAGAATGACTATCAAGACGCATTAAGCGAATTGCCATTGACGTATAGGGCAAGAATGATACTCCAATTAGATGGAGCTCCGGCACACTTTGCGGTAAATGTGAGAAATTACTTAAACAACACATATCCAACATGGATTGGACGAGGTGGGACGATTGCTTGGCCGCCGCGTTCCCCGGATTTGACACCCCTAGAATAAAGCAGAAAGTGTATTATGGGGCACAATAAAGCAGAAAGTGTACGTTAACGTGCCCAACACAAGAGAAGAACTAATTGAAAAAATATTACAAGTCGGGGATGTAACGAAGGCGGACAAAGCCATGATAAAAAGAGCTACACAACATGTGTCAATTAGGGCAACTGCTTGTCTACAACAAAACGGAGGACATTTTGAATCGTGGCTGTAGTACCTAGTTTAGATGGTATTAAATTAATAAATGATAATTAATGGTTTTACTTTGTTCTTTTCTTGCCTTTTCCCATCCCAATCATCATAGCTTTGACGTGTGCTATTAATAGAGTTTTTAAGGGTCATATTTAAACCATCATAGCTTCGAAAATATTTAACTTAGGACCTTGATGTAAGATTTATTTTAATGGAAATATCTTGTACTATGATAATACAATTAAAAAAAAAATAGCTTGACAGGTTAGTTATCATAAAAAAAATAAAAAACTAAAAAAAATGCAATAAATAAATACGATTTTTATTTTGTTAATATTGTTATGTTATTTTGTGAAAAAGATATTGAATAAAATGTATCATAAATTGATTGTCTTCATTGTTAGCTTTCAAATGATACCTCTTTCGTCTTCCTAAGACGTCTACATCGATAGCAATGATTAAATCAGTGTAGGCGTCTGAGCTGCGAAGTAAAAAAAACAAAATGGCTGCCATTTTAGTATGGAGAGGCCAAGAGAAAATCGAGATAGTGATTTGTCGATAAAAATCCCCATATTTAACCCCCCTTAAGTCTCCGACACCGGTGACCAGACACATTGTATAATACAATGTGAAATAAACGCTAGAATAAACGCACCGTTTTCCACTGCAAGGCAGTGCGTGCAAGGCCTAAGATACCAAGTACCCCAGTTTTTAAATCAGTCGCAAGGGCTTGAGAGCAGGGCCTGGATTTTGTATGACCACTCACGCCAATTCCACGCAACCTGCGTGGAATTATGGAAGGTGGGTATTTACGCAACTAGGTTTTTAAACCAGGTTTTGGCTTGTAAGTACGCCGCCCTGGTGCGGACCCGCAATACTTGCAAGACTTTCAAAGTATTTTACTCACCAACTCTCTCTTTCGCCCCGTCCGCACCTACATACTCGGTGGCGGGTTCGGCATGGCTTCGGCTAAGTTCGGCCGCACTCGGCCAGCCGGGTCACAAGAAGCTAGGTGGCACATCGCTCAAAAAACTTGCAAGGCTTCGAAGTTTTTTTAAGCAAACGCAATTGTGCTCTTTATTTACATAAGCGCACGGGTCAATTTCCTATGCAAGTATTTTTTACTTTCAATTCCACGCTTCCAAGTACTTTTTTCGCAAACACGATTGTGCTCCTTATTTATATGGGAGCCCTTAGGGACCATAAAGTAAAAAAAAATAAAGCGTGTTGTTTGAGTTAATTCAACGTTCAAACCATTTCGTAACAAACCGCTTGCGTGTTAGACAACGCCATCTAGTTTAAACGAAGTAACTTGTTATCATGAACGTCTTGTTATTGAGTAGAGAAAATTATCTCCGAAGGTAAGGTGGCACAGATTAGAGAGTAATTAAGGTGGTGAGGTAAATTGGATGGGGCATCAAGGGTAGGTAGGTCATTATTATGAGGTCCATACGAACAAATTTTAATGCAACGAAACATTTTGTTTTGTTGTTTTCTTAGTACAAATTATTTTTTATGATGTTTCACAGAACGACGTACTTACTGGCACTTTAACTGGCTCTTAATAATTACCTACCCTACCTACCGACTTTTAGAGCTTTTTCAACACGATATGAGGATTGATTTGAAAAAATAAAAGTTTTCTATACTTTCTCTGTGAAGAGCAATACATGTACCTACCTCTGTATGTACACATTTCAATACCGACAACTAACCATTTTGCCAGTAAGACATTATGAAGAAACCTCCGATATAACTATATAATTATGTAGGTACGTAGGTAGTACATTATAATATCTCAATGGAAGAAACAATCGATTTTGAAGTTCATCTCAATTAAAATTTTCATAAAATATTTAATGTACAGATTTAGCCCAGTTACAGTTTTATTATAGTACTAGCTGTACCAGCGGCTTCGCACGCGTGGTATTTTCTTTAGGTTCAAAGTACCATAATGTGCTATTCCAGGACCAATATGCCTACATTTGATCAAAATTTCTTTAGCCGTCAAAAATACTTTTATCAATTGCTCGGCTTCTAACTCACCAGATTGAGATACCAATTACACCAGTTTTTAAATCTAACCAGCTATCTAACAATGAAAACCACATTGCAATCGGTCCAATAGTTTTTACATGATGCGTGAACAAACAAACACACAGACAGACAGAGGGACACAATTGAAAAAAAACATGTTCAATACCCTTTTTAAGCACCCAATCGCATTTTTTATCTCCTTTTTATAGCCTTTTCGTACCTATTGCTTTATTATAAGTATAGATATATGACTGTGTCAATTTGCATCCTAAAATCCGTCCAGTAGTTTCAGCGTGATACGTTTTCTTTTTAATAACTTTCAACACTTATATTGTGGAAACAACCTATATTACAAAAATTGAAGGAATTCATTAGTTTCGCACAGAAACTACTGAATTCATTAAAAAAACTTACAAACTTACTTACTTATTGTTTTTACTTTTTATTTCAAAATAAAAAAATTGTTTTGGCTTCAGTAGGTATCGAAATAGAGAACCATCCAAAAATTATTATTTATTACTTAAATATTAATATAACTTTGGACCCATATCCCGCAGAAGCCCTTTTTACGGGATAAAAAGTATCCATAATTTTCACCCATCTTATAGACTATGTCTGTGCCAAGTTGCATCAACATCCGTCCAATAGTTTCAGCGTGCTACGTGTTTTTTTAAATAATTGAATTAATTAATTTAATTTAATAATTTTTCACCCCTATCCTGCAGGAACTCTTTAATTTTTCGGGATGAAAAGTATCCAATGCCCTACCTCGAAGTATGAACTCAAATCATACCAAATTTTATTTGAATTATGTGTGTTTTCAGCGTGATGCGCTGCCAAGGTACAGTTACACAGACAGACAGACAGACAGACAAAAATTAAAAAATACAGTTTTGGCTTTAGTATTGAATGTAGAACAGCCTCCAAAAAAGTTACAAAATATCTTCAATTTACAGAATTTACATTATCCAGCAGGAACTCTTAATTTATTTCGGGATAAAAATTGTCCTAAATGTTGTAAACTATGACTGTGCCAAGTTGCAACAAAATCCTTCCAGTAGTTTCAGCGTGATACGTGTTCTTTTAAATAAATTTCAACGCCAATCCTGCGGAAACCCTTTAATTTTTCGGGATTAAATATGTCCTACCTCGTAGTATGAACTCAAATCATACCAAGTTTCATTTAAATTCATTCAGTAGTTTCGGCGTGATGCCTAGCCAAGATACAGACAGATAGACAAAAATGAAAAATAAAACAGTTTTGGCTTCAGAATCGAATATAGTACCCTCCAAAAGAAAATTTCAAAATATCTTCAATGTACAGAATTGGACCCGTTACAGTTTTATTATAAGTATAGATATGCGCAGAGTAATTTGATATCAACCGGACAGTAGGCAATTCAGCAGACAGACAACTTCCAGTCGCAAGGATTTGAAAGGTCGTGCTGAGGCAAACTGCAAAGCGCTAAAGCTAGTGTGAGCCAAACTCGAAATGTTTACAGATTTGAATTTAGCGGAACACAGTGAATGAAATGCTTGCGTGTTATAAGGACAATCAGCGCCATCTAGTTAAATCGAAGGCAGAACTTTGATTTGTTTGATTTATGCGCTGGAGTTGTTGATGCTGGCTTTTTAGTAATCTTTGATGCTGGTAAATTATGTAGTGTTTTTTTTGTTCTTATTGCTTTATTATAATGAGGATCGTAGCTCCCAAACGAATGGACCGATTTTGATGCGGTTTTTATGTTTGAAAACTGATGTGATCGAGATGTTTCTTAGCTATAAAGAGGGGTGGGGAGCCGGGGGTTTTATATTTTTTTTATTTGTGCTTGACCTTGATATTTTTAAGGTTGCTGTAATTTTCTGTAGTGAACCTTCAAGTTTTATTTTAAATCAAGTAGATAAATATATACAGACGATTGCACGTTTATTATATTTTGGGATATTGATAATATATTATAGACCGTGTGTCTCTGTGTAGGGCATGTTTTAAAAAAAGCGAAAACCCAACGTTTATGAATTTAGGATTTCACGTAGCGTATTTCGAAAATATACCTCCATACAACGCTATCGTAACACAGATTTCTGTCAACAACCTTCAGTGGCGATCCGACATGGTCGTGATAGGTTAGAAGACGAAGGCGGGAGCGAAGTGTAGCGAGCACCCACCTTCACGACCATGTCGGATCGCCACTGAAGGTTGTTGACAGAAATCTGTGTTACGATAGCGTTGTATGGAGGTATATTTTCGAAATACGCTACGTGAAATCCTAAATTCATAAACGTTGGGTTTTCGCTTTTTTTAAAACATGCCCTACACAGAGACACACGGTCTATAATATATTATCAATATCCCAAAATATAATAAACGTGCAATCGTCTGTATATATTTATCTACTTGATTTAAAATAAAACTTGAAGGTTCACTACAGAAAATTACAGCAACCTTAAAAATATCAAGGTCAAGCACAAATAAAAAAAATACAAAACCCCCGGCTCCCCACCCCTCTTTATAGCTAAGAAGCATCTCGATCACATCAGTTTTCAAACATAAAAACCGCATCAAAATCGGTCCATTCGTTTGGGAGCTACGATCCTCAGCCCCATTCCAACCCCACCCCCCATTATAGCTAAGAACCATCTCGTTTACTTCAGCTTTGAAACATTTAAAACCACAGCTAAATCAGTCCATTCGTTTTCTCAACCCTCTTTTCTCAATCCCCCCCTCCATTTAGCTAAGAACCATCTCGATCACATCAGTTTTCAAACATAAAACACATCAAAATTGGTTCATTCGTTTGAAAGCTACGATTCTGACCCCCCCCCCCCTCCCTCCTCCCATCCTTCTCCCCATTATAGCTAGGAACCATCTCGTTTACTCCAGCTTTCAAACATAAAAACCGCAGCTAATTCGGCCCACTCATTTGGAAGCTACGATTCTCACCCCCTTCTCTACCCCCCCCTTCTCTACCCCCCCCCCCTTCTCTCACCCCCCCCCCCCATTGCCTTTATTTCTAAGTACCATCTCGAACACATCAGCTTCCAAACAGATAAAACCGCTTCAAAATCCATCGTGTGGGAGCTACAATTTTCACCGTTTCCCTCCTTCCCCTCATTACAGCTAAGAACCATCTCGTTCAAACATAAAAAACCGCAGCTAAAACGGTCTTTTCGTTTGGAAGCTACGATTCTCATCCCCTTTTCTCACCTCCCCCCTCTCCCCCATTCTCCACTATATCTAAGAACCATCTCGATCACAAAAGCTTTCAAACAGAAAAAACTGCATCAAAATGGGTCCTTTCGTTTGGGAGCTATGATGCCTACACACCACACACACACACTCACACACATACAGTGATACACACCCTAAACTTATAACACCCGTCTCTTTGTTCGGGGCTTAAATAATGTAAAAATAACTCATAAAATATGTAAATGCTTTTAATGATGGAGCAAAAAAGCTTCTAGAAGCGCGTGGTTTCGATCCACGGACGTCTGGATTACATTTCCGCGCATGTTACCGCTTGGCCACTCGTTACGTGAAGTGGACAATGAAATTTGGTACCGTTCTTTAAACGGATGTATTAACATAAACTTTGGACCCTTATCCCTTAAATATCCTTATTTATTCGGGAGTAAAAGTATTCTAAATTTTAACAGATAATATAAACTTTGACTATGCCCAGTAACATCAAAATCCGTCCAGTAGTTTCAGCGTGATACGTGTTCTTTTAAATAACTTTCAACCCTTATCCTGCGGGAACCCTTTATTTTTTCGGGAGTATTCTAAATGTTAATCTATAACATCAGCTATGATTGTGCCAAGTTGTATCAAAATCGGTCTAGTAGTTTCAGCGTGATGCGTGTTCAAAGAGACAGACAGACAGAAAAAATAATAAAAAAATAACCTTTTTACACTCCATATCGATTTTAAAGTTTATCTCAATTAAAATTTTCAAAAAATATTTAATGTACAGATTTAGCCCAGTTACAGTATAGATTATAGTATAGAAGATAGATAGATAGATGTGTCGGCTCTAAAGTCGGTCGCCCGTGAACGGGGCAGTTGTGGGGTAAGTTGTGTCGGTCTCAGTCTGCCTACAACGTCGCCACAGAACACTAAGTCGTGCAGTGTGTTCTGTGGCAATGTTGTAGGTATGGTGTGAAAAACTACAGATGTAAAGATATCTCAACCTAGTCCATCGGTATGACAAGGTGGAGATATCTTTCGGTCTGTCCGATGACCAGGATTGCCAGACGGGTACAATTGGATCAAATCGGCTAAAATTCGAATACCACTTGAAAAAAACTTGTACCTACATTCGTATTAATTCTTATTTTTTTATTACTTACAAAAACACTATGACATAGATATAGTTAAAGGGCGGCAAGCTTTTATACCACAAACACGTAACAATAGCTGGACTACATACAACTACAGGCAAACACCGCTAAATTGCCACTGTCTGTCTTGCTTCGAGATATAGACATACGCAGACTGTATCACGAATGAGATAACAATACGTGACCCTGTTGACACGTGCTACACAAACGCCACTCCAATTGTGACTAAAGCCAATTATGTGCATTGCACATCATTTATGTGGTCTACGCCCGAGGAGCTGGTAACTATTTTTCTATCATAGAACAACAGTCAATATAACTAATTAAGCTCGAGCGAAGCAAGCAACAAATGGTTGAAGGTTCATTATAAAACGATGTCGTAGCGTAGCGCGTTGTTGCTATGCCGGTAATAGTGTTCTATTTCAATATAAAAATTGATAAATAGGTCGTTTAAAAAAGGAATAGAATAGTTTCAAAATATTTGGGGAAAAATTGCTGAAATTGCATCTTTTTGGGGATTTTTTTTGCTCCATTTGGGGAAATTACGAAAACTATATCTGGAGACCCTGGGGTGCGTTTAAGACAGTTATCCAGTATAACAAATCTATACTATAATAAAACTGTAACTGGGCTAAATCTGTACATTAAATATTTTTTGAAAATTATAATTGAGATAAACTTCAAAATCGATATGGAGTGCAAAAAGGATATTTTTTTTATTTTTGTCTGTCTGTCTGTCTCTTTGAACACGCATCACGCTGAAACTACCGAACGGATTTTGATGCAACTTGGCACAATCATAGCTTATGTTATGGATTAACATTTAAAATACTTTTTATCACGAAAAAATAAAGGGTTCCTGCAGGATAAGGGTTGTAAGTTATTTAAAAGAACACGTATCACGCTCAAACTACTGGACGGATTTTGATGTAACTGGGCATAGTCAAAGGTTATATTATCTGTTAAAATTTAGAATACTTTTACTCCCGAAAAAATAAAGGGTTTTTAAGGGATAAGGGTCCAAAGTTTATGTTAAATTAAAGTAATAAAACATCCGTTTAAAGAACGGTACCAAATTTCGTTGTCCACGTCACGTAACGAGTGGCCGAGCGGTTAACATGGGCGGAAGTCTAATCCAGACGTCCGTGGATCGAAACCACGCGCTTTTAGTTTTTTTGTTCCATAATTAATAGCGTTTACATATTTTATGCGTTATTTTTACAATTTTTAACCCCCGAACAAAGAGACGGGTGTTATAAGTTTAGGGTGTGTATCAGTGTATGTGTGTGAGTGAGTGGGTGTGTGTGTTATTTCGATATTTTTTTTATTGTTGAAAGCTAATGTGATTGTGATGGTTTTTAGCTATATGGGGAGGTGAGAAAAAGTGGTGAGAATCGTAGCATCCAAACGAATGGTTTGATTTAGGTGCGGTTTTTTATGATTGAAAGCTGAGGTAATCGAGATGGTTCTTAGATATTAAGGAACGAGTAGGTATAGCACAATGGAGTATCCTACTTCCTTAACACGGCGTAAGTATTTTTATTGTACAACCTCTACACAAGAGAGCGTAGTATCTGTACATATAATAAAGCAATAAGAACAAAAAAAACACTACATAATTTACCAGCATCAAAGATTACTAAAAAGCCAGCATCAACAACTCCAGCGCATAAATCAAACAAATCAAAGTTCTGCCTTCGATTTAACTAGATGGCGCTGATTGTCCTTATAACACGCAAGCATTTCATTCACTGTGTTCCGCTAAATTCAAATCTGTAAACTTTTCGACTTTGGCTCACACTAGCTTTAGCGCTTTGCAGTTTGCCTCAGCACGACCTTTCAAATCCTTGCGACTGGAAGTTGTCTGTCTGCTGAATTGCCTACTGTCCGGTTGATATCAAATTACTCTGCGCATATCTATACTTATAATAAAACTGTAACGGGTCCAATTCTGTACATTGAAGATATTTTGAAATTTTCTTTTGGAGGGTACTATATTCGATTCTGAAGCCAAAACTGTTTTTTTTTTCATTTTTGTCTATCTGTCTGTATCTTGGCTAGGCATCACGCTGAAACTACTGAATGAATTTAAATGAAACTTGGTATGATTTGAGTTCATACTACGAGGTAGGACATATTTAATCCCGAAAAATTAAAGGGTTTCCGCAGGATTGGCGTTGAAATTTATTTAAAAGAACACGTATCACGCTGAAACTACTGGAAGGATTTTGTTGCAACTTGGCACAGTCATAGTTTACAACATTTAGGACAATTTTTATCCCGAAATAAATTAAGAGTTCCTGCTGGATAATGTAAATTCTGTAAATTGAAGATATTTTGTAACTTTTTTGGAGGCTGTTCTACATTCAATACTAAAGCCAAAACTGTATTTTTTAATTTTTGTCTGTCTGTCTGTCTGTCTGTGTATCTGTACCTTGGCAGCGCATCACGCTGAAAACACACATAATTCAAATAAAATTTGGTATGATTTGAGTTCATACTTCGAGGTAGGGCATTGGATACTTTTCATCCCGAAAAATTAAAGAGTTCCTGCAGGATAGGGGTGAAAAATTATTAAATTAAATTAATTAATTCAATTATTTAAAAAAACACGTAGCACGCTGAAACTATTGGACGGATGTTGATGCAACTTGGCACAGACATAGTCTATAAGATGGGTGAAAATTATGGATACTTTTTATCCCGTAAAAAGGGCTTCTGCGGGATATGGGTCCAAAGTTATATTAATATTTAAGTAATAAATAATAATTTTTGGATGGTTCTCTATTTCGATACCTACTGAAGCCAAAACATTTTTTTTATTTTGAAATAAAAAGTAAAAACAATAAGTAAGTAAGTTTGTAAGTTTTTTTAATGAATTCAGTAGTTTCTGTGCGAAACTAATGAATTCCTTCAATTGTTGTAATATAGGTTGTTTCCACAATATAAGTGTTGAAAGTTATTAAAAAGAAAACGTATCACGCTGAAACTACTGGACGGATTTTAGGATGCAAATTGACACAGTCATATATCTATACTTATAATAAAGCAATAGGTACGAAAAAGGCTATAAAAAGAAGATAAAATATGCGATTGGGTGCTTAAAAAGGGTATTGAACATGTTTTTTTTCAATTGTGTCCCTCTGTCTGTCTGTGTGTTTGTTTGTTCACGCATCATGTAAAAACTATTGGACCGATTGCAATGTGGTTTTCATTGTTAGATAGCTGGTTAGATTTAAAAACTGGTGTAATTGGTATCTCAATCTGGTGAGTTAGAAGCCGAGCAATTGATAAAAGTATTTTTGACGGCTAAAGAAATTTTGATCAAATGTAGGCATATTGGTCCTGGAATAGCACATTATGGTACTTTGAACCTAAAGAAAATACCACGCGTGCGAAGCCGCTGGTACAGCTAGTACTATAATAAACTACTGTCGCTACTGATGGTTCTTAACACATGTATGTAGGTACCTATATTGGTACTGAAATAACTCATAGAATCCTTATATCCCAGAAAAACAACCACGCGAGCAACGCCGCGGGCACAGCTATTATAAGATAAGATGACCATGCACCATTTTTTGTATGAATGATGTTTGAGCATTGAGCAAGCTGCGTGTTATTCAGTGGTTATCGACTTAACCGATGGCATAGAATAAATATATACCTACGTTGAAAATCATCATCAACCTATACTTGTTCACTGCCGGACGTACTCGTAGTCCTCTCCTAATGCACCCCTCTGAGCTCTGTCTTCAGCTCTCTGCATCCAGTTTCTGACAGCCGCTTTTCAAGGGTTGTCACTCCACCTGGTCACAGGGCGTCATACACTACGTAGAATTCAGCTGGGTTGGGCAGCATTTGGCAAGCTTCGTCGAGCTTTGCTTGTGTTCTCGAGGGGAGGCCGCGCTTAGGCAAATGTAATGTAGGACGCCCTAATGGTAGACATAAATATCGCAGATAGCCATAAAAAAGGGTTCTCCAATTTTCCCTATAGTGAAATTTTATTCCCCATGCTATTCGCTTTCCCAAACATTTTATTTTTACCCAAAATGGGGGAAAAAACCCCCAATCTGAAGACCCTGTCTGAGACCCCTGCCTGTCGGCCCCCGCACCGCATGTGTCAACGAGGGCTACCACTAAAAAAAGTTTTTTTTTTTATTTTTTCCTTCCTTCTGATGCCATTGATTAAAGGTGGTGGGTAGAGGGGGTAGGTGGAGGGCTACCCCCTGGTACCTCTCTCCCCCCCCGCGGAGATGCTTAGTTTATGAGATATTTCAGTTTTAAGTTTATTAAAAATCGGCTGATCATAAATTAACTTTGGCACTTGCCGGCCGCTGACGCGGCACGGTCGCTTCGCTCGCTCGGCTCGCGCGATTTGTAGTCATGTTCTAACCTAACCTACCCTAGTCTTTGGGCGATTTTTAATAAACTTAAAACTGAAATATCTGATAAACATCCAGTTTATAAGGGACTCCGCGGGGGGAGGGGTAGCAAGGGGTAGCCCTCCACCTCCCCCATCCACCCCACACCTTAAATCAATGTCATCAGAAGTAAATTTGAAAGTAAGGCTGAAAAAGAAAAAAAACTCGGAAATGGGGGGCTGCGCAACTTTTCCTTCAAAGGGGGAGGTTCCTACCTCCCCACCCTACCCACTCTACCCCTCGGTTTCAAAATCGACGGTATAGCAACTACAGTTTAGTCCATTATTCTTCTATACCCTATCTATAAGTCCCGCCCGCCGCCCGCCGGTCCAGCGGCAATAAGAACGGGAACTAACTATGAACGCGATAATTTCTGTTTCGCATAGAAACTAGAGCCGCCCCGTGTGCCGTTTTTCGTGAAAAGGACAGTCATAAATCCACCAGCCCCATAACAGCCCGCACATCTCTGGAACGCCGGTGGGCCGGTGTGGCATAGGTATGGATCACGGGCCCATGCTCTCTTTCTCTGAGACGTCCTGTGTCCCAGCGTCAGAATAGCAAAATATTAGCAAATAAATAAAACAACAAGTCGATCAGAACAGTTTTAGAATTTATTAAAATTATTTTCTGTACATTGCCGCAAATAATGTTTCGTCTGAGAAGAAATCGAATATTTCCGAGACCTCGTTAGGCTATTTATCCCATATATCTTTCCATTTAGATTACATATATATTCAAATAAAATGGGAGAAGTAACAAAGCAAGGTCAATTTTACTTTTGTTTATGTTCACTTCAATACATCTGTAAAAAATGTATATTTACAGAGAAGAGTGCGCGGCGATTCAGATAGTAAATATAATACCTACACACATACAAAAAATATGGAAAACATAACAAAAATGTCGCGAGTACATTATGAATTTCCACTGTCTGCTTTTTATTTCATTTTTAAAATTTCAATATTAAATATTTTATTACACTCAATACAAGTCGCTCGATTTTTAGTCATACGACTATAGCTTATGCATTATAATTATTAGTGGTTTTTTTTAAATAACATAAGTAATAACAACTAAAACATTTACTATTAAATATTGGAATCTAACCTATTGCGAAGCGTAACGAAACTATCGATTGAGAATCTACTTAATAATAAATCACTATGCTTCAACAGCGTTTCTGTTATTATATTACAACCAAAGTGGCAATGCATTGTACACTAATTCTTAGTTTTGATTCATTTCATGCATCTATAAGAAAAACAATATATCAGAACGCCAGCGTAATTAATGTACGTGTTGCATGGCGCCAACCAACAGAATCGAACGACCTGATCCTCTAGTCTTTCAAATACTAATAAGTAATAACCATTACAAAAATATCACATCATATGAATAATAATTAAAAAAAACGCTATTTCCGGCGCTGGAAGCAGGTTTATCTTGAAAAGATTGAGACCCACAATGGACAAACCCTGACAAAAATTCTAAAAACGGCTATATAATCTACAGATATGAATTTTGGAATCACAGACCACTTACTTAATTATTATAAATTGTATGATAAAAGCATGAAATGAATAAAAACAAAGTACCTCTAAGCTTGTATACAAATGCTCTGTGCCCAATAGAGGATGTTATGTGGCTAATACATCATCCCAGATAAGAAACATTTGTTCTAAATAAAAATCGTATCACAGAAGAGATGTAAGGTAATTAAAACATTAATAAAAAATCAAACTGACATTTTGACTAGTAAAATAAAAGTAAACATAAATAAATAATATTTTAACTGAGCAAAAAGCAGTTTGAATGCTCTGTGGAAAGTTGATATACAGATTTGGCGCCGAAATTTCAAGCGATACATATAAACTTATATATTAATTTTATATAGATATACGAGTACATATTATCATATCGAGTTCTCGTAAACCCCGCGACTTACAAATAGGTACAGATAATTTATTCTACAGATAATTTATTATGCATTTTAGCCACTTAACATGTTCCCCGTTACAAAAATAGACAATCCTCCAGGCTTTGCTCGAACATCACACTTCGTTACACAAATATGTCTCATATAAAAACTTGCGAAATCTTCACCGCATTTTATATACACAAGTTACTAAAACGAACGTAACTGTTGGCACACTTACTGTTTGCAAGAAGTTATTGTTTTTGTTCGTTGATTTCGTATCGGTACAATTTAAATAAAAAAACCCTCTATAATTGTCAGGGGCGAATCTGACTTGACTGTTACTTGTGCTAGGTGGTAGCGAAGCTCCCGCCTCAGCCTTCGTAGTTTTTAGCCCATAAAAATAATCTGTGGTCTTTTCCATTTACAACAAGTAAAATAAAGAGTGTGCTCAATTCGGTGAGCATTTATCAGTTTTGGAAAGCATACATTATTTGTGTAATCGGTTAAATACAAGCGATTTAATTTCTAGACTTCATGCAATTTTGACTCTGTAGCTAAACCATAGAATAAATATACAATAATTATACTCCTAAGTTAAACAGCGAGTTTGCTAGCAACAGGTAAAATCTCAGTGGAATAGTATCAAATAATACGACATAAAATTCTGTTGTAGTGGCTCTAGTCTAGATAACCTCAAATCGAATCCGCTTAATATTACATGAGCACCAATAAGAAATTTAATTGCACAACTGCTTCTGCCTGACGCTAACCATTTTAGTGCTTATTCTTACATAACTACTACCTGTACCCGCGGCTTCGCTCGTGTGGTCATTTTTGTAGGTTAAAAGTAAATAAATGTGCTATTCCAGGACCTAAAATACCAATATATGATCGAAATTTCTTCAGTTGTCAAAAAGATTTTTATCAATTGCTCATCAAACAAACACGATTTAAAAAAAAATTTATATTCTTGTTCAGTAGCTTATTAAGTACCCTAGACCATTTTTTAACTTATCTCCTTTGTACAGACTTTTTCGTATGTATAGCTTTATTAAAAGTATAGATGACGTCACTCTTTAAATAACTGCCGTAATGCCATTTAATCTTTGAACTATTTACTGCCGATTGTTTATAGTCTAACTTTTGTTGTTTTTTTACTTATTGTTATTATTACAATAACTATTTTTTGATATTCGATAACTGCATTGAGCCAGTCGCAATTTTTTTAAACAAAACTTTTAACGCACTAGTAAGTCTGCCAACAACTTTCGAACATTATTTATTATTTAATTGCTAAATTAATAATTAAGTTAATAAATTACATCATAAATCCCAAGGTATATTTAATCCTTATATGATATAAATACTTAATTGTAAAGAAAGCTATGCTTTTTGCCATTTAAAATTATTTTTAGGGATGGTTGTTATTATGTTACTGATGAATAAATTTAAGTACTTTTAATCGAAAGAAATGGTTTTATTAAATGGATATTAGAGTTATTAGTGTCTAATAATAGTGACCTTTAGTGCTGAACACAATTTGATTAAAATTTTGGATATTTTGAGAGAGCTACAGGCAAGTTAAATCAAACGAATGTCACAGTTAATATAGTATATATTTACTATTAAAATAAGCACCAAACCAGGTTTGGAATGTTCAGTTTTGCACCACAAGTGAACAGTAACCAATCTCTAAATAAATTACACTCACAAAGTAAAATTATAATAATTAATTAATCGTATCTAGGGTTAGTATTTTTTTTCGAAATAATAATTTGAATAAATAAATTCGTTTACACCAACACAATAAAGGTCACCATTACATTATTGAAGGTTTACATTTAAACCCGGTTAAATAATGGCTCAGGATAGCTGATGCGCTCTGGCGCATGGCGGCTGGAACTTTTGAGATCTATTAAAATTACATTCCCACATTTCCACATAGATTAACGCTCTATTCCTTACTATGTTGATTGTGTGATGCTGGTGGCCGCTACGAGTTGAAGGTAGGTAGATAATCCAGTCAAATAAGCCAAAAACAAGGGTCAACCTTGGAATGAGAGATACATACATACTGTAAAGCAAAGTCACCCGGCGAATACTGTATGCATTACAGTACGTATGGCTGCGCGCTGCGCGTTCTCTGCACTCTATTTCAAAAACAATTAACCGCATGAAAAAAATATTTAACATTATTGGAGGCATAGAAACCGAAATATTTGCAAAAAAACGATTTTTGCGGCTTTTGGCCTAGAATAACGCAGACACGAGATTTTATGAGACTTTAGAGGCAATATTTAGAATGCCAAAATAAAGGTAAAAACAAATCTCTCTTTACGAAGTGAAACCTAATATGACTGGACTAAAAAGGCCAACGAAGAAAAAACTACCAATAGAATCGCATCCTATAGCTTATGTTTTTTGTCCCATCGCGTCATAATGAAGCGATCTTATTGGCTGTTTATTTTTATCAGCTTTTCTCTTTAGCTTCGCTCAGCTTATGTGGATAGAAACGTTAAGCCGACTTTTAGATCCACATTAGATATAGAATCAAACTCCATTGACATAACGTCCGTATCAGCGCGCGTAGCAACGTGACTGCTAAGATAATATATCCGTGTACATAGCGCGAAAAATACAGAAAATAATACTTTTAAAAGGACGTATTTTTTTACATTACGATAAAAAAAAACTGAAAGTTTATAGATTAAGTTTAGCTTTTAATTGACTACAATTATAGACAACTGCATTGTTACTCACGTAAAATGTAAATAAAATCAACGCAAATAACTCTCTTTTTTGTCCATAACTTTTGGCACAACTAATTAAATAAATTTATATTTCTTTTGCACCATTAAAGTCAGGTCACGATACAGGAGGAATTTCGTACATTAACCACTTTACTTATATCTATAGCTAGCGCATACATCTATTGTCATCGCGCTCGCACATCGCTTATGTGCGAGCGCGACGACAATACATTTGTACGCGAGCGATAGAGATAGATAATTAGGGGTCAAATTCTTCCTGGTCGACCTCCGTACTTTAGTAAGCTCAAGTCCAGGTCTTAACTTGGATGCTATTCAGCTAAACTGAGCCAAATCGAAGCCGGGTATATTCTATACACAAATACAAGTGAGCAAATAAAATCAACGCAATACGCATACATATAATAATACCCATACACATGTAATTGGTTTGTACAAACAGTGACTTCATTGTGCATTAATCGTTACCAATCCGCACTGCTACGCCAGTCTTGAAGATCACATTTTTGTTGAACTCCTTAGGCCCATTTGCGCAGCTGTGCTTAGCCTGGGCTATAATAGTGGCTTACATGGTCCAGATAAAAGGAAGTTTTTTACATTTTGTGACAGTTAGTGGTCACATGATATGCTCACACTATGTCACAACACGCAGTATATTATGCTAGATTACTGAAGTGAAAATATAAACTGAAACTCACATATATTTTTTTATTACTTTCGTTACAACTTAACTATAAAGCTTGATAGCAAGCGCTATAATATGCTTGACTTCTGGCCTTGTGACGTCACTTTTGTGTCACTTCCTGAAAAGAGAATCTGGTTTACTAAAGTAACTCAAAGAGCGTTTTTCGCGAAGTATTTTTTCCCGTTTTTACTACGGATTTTACTGAAAATTGGGAAGTTAACGAAAGTAAAAATAGAATCAATTTTCCAAAATACGACCTTATCTTATCGGTTAAAATTGCGTGTGATGTAGTCTTGAATATATCATGTAAGCTAGAAATCACAAGATGGTGGAAAACCAATTTATAACCTTATGTTAGCCAATTAGGACGGGCATAAGGCAGCTGCACAAGTAAGCCCTAATCTCAGAACCGTTCACATTTTAAGTGCAAACACAACACTTCTAAATAAATACTTAATATCATATAAACAGAGTTAAAAATAAGTATTGATTTATTAGGATATTGATTACGACTTGCCGTTATGAATGTATGAACATATCTTAATAGGCTGCGGGCAATAATGATTATGAAAAGTTCGACAAAAGGCCTATTTTTGAATACTTGACAAATCTCGAATGTTACTTCACTTCATTTCTATCTACTTTTCTATTACACAAATAATAGCCGTGAATAGCCCTTTCACCTTTCGAGTTACCTTCACAATGTTTCTTTCGACGTTTACTATACAAAATACGATCTCAGTTTTCGTCTTTCATTCAAACTTGGTTCTGAAACACTGGTTTTTAAACATAGCTGCCTTATAAGAAGCATACATCAGAGCTAGAATACAAAATAATACATATTTTATTATGAATTGCGCTATATCAGCTACGCATTGTAATTTGAAAAGATAACTAGTTTTTCAGAATCAAGTGGCAGTCCTAGAAAGTGCACATTTTTGCCACTTTTAGCCGTAGTGGTACAATCCAGGTATGATGTAAAGCTGAAGAAGAAGAGGCCGTTAAGTGCTTTGATGACAGTTGTTAAGCACTTTGATGACTTTTAAGTGCTTTGATGATAGCTGTTAAGCGCTTCTATGAAAGTTATGCGTTTTGACAACAACAGTTAAGCACTGTTATAAAAGCTGTTAAGCACTTTGATGACAAATAAGCGCTTTCATCATAGCTGTTAAGCGCTTTGATGACTGTTAAGCGTTTTTAACAGTTTTTAAGCGCTACTATGACTGATAATACTTTAGATTCTTCCTTTAAGTATTTTAACTGCCAAGCAATGCACTTAACGGCCTACGTTGATAAAAATATGACGGCCATAACACTAAACGGCTTTTACCGGCTACTAACCCTAGCGTTACCGGTTGCTAATGACGTCTTATGCCTACGTAAGTATCGTCCATGCTGCGGCCCGTGCTGTAGGGTCAGGCGGCACTGCGCTGTCGCGGGTCGCTTACCGGTCGCGGGTGCGGGAACAAGCGGCGCGGGGACGCGCGGGGCAGCGTTACTTGACGCCGGGGCAGTGCGTGTGTACGCCACCTGCAATACTTGTTTACCTGGAAATTACAGGTATTATGTTAGTTTTGCTTTCTCTGGCACGATTTCCAAATATAAACTTATTTTGTAAAAATATTCAGAAAATATTCAGTTAACTTAAATATTCAGTTTCGATGGCATGCTTCGTACCCGCATATACTGGTATAGCATAATTACATATAATGTACCGGGGTGGGATATTCCACACGTCATGGCGAACAACTTGGGTTTTACGACTTTTGAGATTTTGAAGTTTTTCATTATGTATTTACTTGTAAAGATTCCTCTAGGAACACTTTAATTCATACCCTAGTAGCACAGAATAAATAATAGTACTACCTAGTAGTCAGCTAGGGAAAAAAACACAATAGAGACATGGACCTTAGTCTTTGTACACGTCTAGTTGACAGATCTCGCGAATCGGAGCCTTGTGCGAAGTGGTCAGTCAAACATCAAAGTACAAATCTGATAGTACGTTTTTTTTATTGTTTTGTAAAAAGTGAATAAGTTTCAAGTTTTATGATTAGTTTCAAGAGTAACATAACATTGTCGTTACCTAAGCCTTCGACGTTTTCTTCAGATGTAACACTTCTTACTCTAATTATGTGTAAGCAAGAATAGACTGGCTCGCCCCACATCAGTTTTCTCGGACTGGTGAACAGTCTCCACTCAACGGGCTCTGTCTACCAGGCAGCGCGCAAGAGAGGAGAGGCCTAGCAACTTGAACCCGCAGATGGAGCAGTATGTATGTACATACTGTGCGACGTGACAGATAGTAAACAAACATTTAGGGTTGTCGCAAATTTCTAAGATTATAATAATTTCACTTTTGTATGGAAATTTTAAATACTAACCCATTAGTATTAGGATTAGTAATTCTGCGCAGTACAATGTACTGCGCAGAATTACTAATCATTGCATAACCATTGCATAACTTTTTATAAGTAAGGGGTACAATATTGTATTGAGCAGTACAATATTGTACTGCGCAGTATTACTAATTATTACTTGATCATTGCATAACTTTTTATAAGTAATGGGGTAAGTATTCAACAATTGCACACGTAAACGAATTAACATGCGAAACAAACCTGCTGCTTACTTATAAGGCTTTTTAGTGACACGTTGTATATGAGGATCTGATATTGAGTAGCCTATGAAGATCTGAATCGGGATCTATGAAATCAAGTCATCAATGATTTGAAGTGGAGTTTGAACAAAATTTCAATCTATTTTTAGCCCCCAAATGCGAACAGAGAGGGGTGTTATTAGTTTATAGTATGTGTATTTCTGTATGTGGTATCGTAGCTCCCAAACGAATGGACCTATATTGATGCGGTTTTTTTTTCTGTTTGTCAGCTGAAATGATCAAGATGGTTCTTAGCTATAACAGGAGGGAGGAGGGCGGAAGGGGTGAGGATCGTAGCTCCCAAACGAATGGACTGATTATGATTCGGTTTTGTCTGTGTGAAAGCTGATGTGAATAATTGGGGAGGAGATCGGGGGTTTTTTTTTTTTTCCTTGTTGTTGGTTTTTTTTTAAGTTATGACCTAAATTATTGAAGGCAGAATTTCAAGTGCGAGGAGAACCTATTTCTTGTGAAGTCGGTTAAAGTAGTGTTGTCCGCTCACGTAGTAATGCCGGCTAGCAGTCGCTGGAGTTGAGGTCGAGCGGCGCGTGGCGCTTGGCGCGCGTGAGGCGGTCCAGCTCGGCGGCGGCGTCGGAGCGCGCGGCGGCAGCGCCCGCGCCGGCGCCCGGCTCGCGCGCCGCCGGCGAGCCCGTCTTCTTGTACAGCAGCGAGTTGAAGAAGTTCGCCAGAACGCCCTCGTTGCCCGGCGTACCCGGCGACATGCCGATCTTGGCGCCGTCCAGCTGCGAACAACCATTTTACTACTGATTAACACAGACTTACTCCATTTACAGAAATAACATACCGCCCTATTGACTTATTTTGAAATTGTTTCATATCGCGAGAATCTATTGATCGAAAATAGATCCCACGACAATTTTTCATGACGTTGAAATACTTGTTTTTTTTCCACACACTTATTAAATCATTTTTTTTAAAACCTCTATTTGGTACGTACATTTTCTTTGAAATACCATTCGCCGCAACATTATGAGGTCCACGCATATTATCAAGCGAAACACTGTGTTGTTAATTCTAATTTTGGTTTTTATTATGATTCTTCATAATGTATTACTGGCAAAATGATTAGCCGTAGGTAGTGTTGGGTTCTGATTCTGAGTAGGTAAATACTCAAACAGTAAACACTGAGAATAAAGTTAAAGATGGGTAAATATCCGTTTTTACTCAGTATTTGTCCAAAATCATAGATAAATTTTATTTTTTAACTAGTTATTACCATATCAACAAGGATATGTTGGTAATCGGAGAACAAAAAACCAAGCAGCGGTCAACAAGCACATACCATATAGGAGATACGGGGATCAGACGAGAGTCTCTGAAGGGTACTTTAGAGATTGATTTATTTTTATTTTTTAATCATCATCATGTCTATATCTGTCCACTGCTGGACGTAGGCCTCTCCTAATGCACGCCACTGAGCTCGGTCTTCAGCTCTCTTCATCCATTTTCTGTCAGGCGCTTTTCGTAGGTCGTCACTCCACCTGGCCACAGGGCGTCCTGCACTACGTTTGCCTAAACGTGGTTTCCACTCGAGAACTCGTCTACCCCCCCGGTTATCGATTCTTCGAGACCAGCCCACTGCCACTTTAGCTTGCGTATCCTTTGAGCTATGTCGGTTACCTTGGTTCTCTGTCGGATATCTTCGATAAGAATCTTGTCCTTCAGAGAAACTCCAAGCTTAGCTCTCTCCATAGCTCGCTGAGCGACCTTAAATTTGTAGACTAGTTTCACCGTGAGTGTCCACGTTTCAGCTCTCATGACTGGTAGGACGCACTAATTGAAAACTTTTGTCTTATTGCATTGTAGTATGGACGACGAGAGGAGTTGACGAATCTTGCCGAATGCTGCCCAACCCAGCTGAATTCTTCTGTTGGCTTCCTTCTCAAAGTTGTTCTTACCAAATTGCAATATTTGCCCAAGGTAAACATATTGTTGGACAACGTCAAGAGGCACACCACACAAGAACGTTAAACATGATCTTGGTCTTATCTGTGTTCATTCCAAGACCGATCTGTCGAGAAGCATCATCTAGGTTGATAAGCAAACTTTGCAAGTCTTGCAACGACTCCGCCATTAGGACTATATCATCGGCAAATCGTACGTGTGTGATGTTCTGCTCGCCATCGATATTAATGCCCATTCCGTTCCAATCCAGCGTCTTAAACATATCTTCCAGGGCATTAGTGAACAATTTCGGGGATATAACATCCCCCTGTCTCACTTCCCTGCGCAGTTGGATATTTTTAGACTGCTGAATTTGTACTTGGACACTCATAGTCGCGGCGTCATACAGAAACCTCAGCACTTCGATGTATCGCCAGTCCACTTGATAACGCTGCAAAGACTCCAGAATCGCCCAGATTTCAACGGAGTCAAAGGCCTTCTCATAGTCCACAAAAGCAAAAAACAGGTTGTGGTTATACTCTTCACATTTCTGTATAACCTGCCTCAGTGTGTGTATGTGGACTATGGTGCTAAATCCTCCCCGAAACCCGGCCTGTTCAAGAGGCTGGAATTCTTTAAGCCTTCTTTGACCCTCGAAAACAACTTATAGACGTGGCCTACGGTAGCCCGGGGATTCTTCGCACCCCCAGCTCTGCCGTTTCCTTGACCGCCACCTTGGTCAGGACTAGCAGGGCCACCGCAAACTGGGCGGCATTTTTTAGGTTTTAATCTACATAAATGACCTTCCCGAAGCTACGGCGCATAAATTTATACTTTTTGCAGATGACACTACAATAGTTATTAAATGTGACGATAAAAAACATGCTCAGCAAATGGTAAATAAAGCCCTATTAGACGTGATCCAGTGGATGGAAACTAATAATTTGAATATTAATATTAATAAAACCAAATTGATTCAATTTAATTCATATAATTCTAAACATTAGCCGAATGACATTACTTATAACAATGAAGTAGTTAATAACGTTGACAATTATATTTTTTTAGGACTGAGTCTTGACAAACATCTTAACTGGAAAATACATATTGATTCATTGTGTAAAAAACTCGAACGCTTTGTATTTGCCCTAAAAAAAAATAGGCATACCGTTTCTATGGAGGCTGCATTGGTGGCATACCATGTTCATGTGTCGTCTCTGCTTGGCTATGGCCTGTTAATGTGGGGCAACTCAGTTGACTTAGACAGAGTATTTAAGATAAGTACAGAGTATCAAGTTTACTAACTTATTGTATCAACCTCCTGCCCATAAAGACTTGTACAAGAGAAATGTTTATAATATGTGCATTTCGATTTATAACATTATACCTAGTGACATTAAAATATTAGACGATAACAAATGTAAAAAATCTTTGACTGAATGGCTTCTCAGCATTTGTTTTTATAGTGAAGGAATTTAGAGATTTTTGTAAATAATAATATATATAATGAAACTACAAATTATTAATTAGGTAGGTATTGTAAACATTTGCACGTCTGCTTGCAGACTGAATACAGTGTTACAACAAAATAATTTATTTTAAGATCTTTTTATTATGACTGTGTTCTGGCAAATAAACAATTTGATTTGATTTGTGCTGTTCATTTTGGAGGGTTTGCCCATAATCGCCACGCTGGGCATGCGGGTTGGCGATCACAGGACGTAGGTTCTCGCACCGGCCTGTGTCATTTAGGTACGCTTGTTTTTGGGATGGTTATACCGCCACCTGTCGGTCGCCAGAGCCTCGTTCGTTATCCAGCAGGATGACCGCGTGCAGGTAAGGTTGGCTTGGAGCACTGAGATTATTTTCGCTCCCATTCCATCCCATACGCTTTTATCAATGCCTTGATCATTCGCTTTTAACCAAAGAGGTTTTAGTACGCTTAGAATAATCGTAATGAAAGCACTTTGTTTTAACCCCAACCTTACAAGGCGCAGAATGAATTGCCCATATAAACGTAATCCAAATATATTATGATACTAGCAGATCCCGCGGCTTCGCACGCGTGGCCATTTCTCTAGGTTAAAAGAACTATTACTATTCCAAGAGCTAATACCAATATACCAACATTTAAACAAAATTCCCTCAGCCGTCAAATTTTGTTTATCGATTGCTCGGCTTTTACTCATCGGATTAAGATAATAAGTACACCAGTTTTTAAGTCAAACCCTAAACTATCCAACAATGAAAACCACATTGCAATCGATCCAGTAGATTTTACGAACAAACAAACAGACAGACACGAATTTAAAAAATGTTTTATTCTTTTTCCGTAGCTTAATTTTAATATTCTAGATCTCTCTTTTTTAAACATCTTCCTTTTAGATTTTTTGGTACTTACTGCTTTATTATAAGTATAGATTCCTTTCACTTTTGGGCAGAGTAATAATAATTAATATCGTCGCCTTACTTTCTCAACCTCGTATATAATTATTTTTTTGCTTTTTTTTTGTTTATTTACCTATCTATTTATCGCTGCACATTTCATAACTAAAAAAAAACAGTCTAAACCAGAGTCTCTTTTGCCTGAGCCAGATTTTTTAGAGGGCGAATACAAATACATTCTGAGTAACTATAAACTGTTTTCTTCATCAGATTTTGAAAACTTTAGAATGTTACATAAGTTTACTGGCGCTATCAATGTTAAAAAAAGAAAAATGAAGGAATGGAATTGTAGGAGTAGAAAGTAGGAAAGGAAGAACACTACACTGCAAGCTAGATGAGATTCAGAAAAGTGTGCCAAGAAATGTCACGAAGTAATATTGACAGAAAAGTGTTTTTTTATTCTGCTTGGCAACTTTCCTGGGAAGAGAGAAAAGCTTATTTCGTGGCTAAGGTCAGACACAAACAAGTAACTGCTCAAACTAAAGGACAGCCATCCAGAAGGACGAACACTTTTCAGTATTCCGGTGAAATTATACCTGTTTTAGTATATGTATAGTTTTTCGTGACACAGTGTTTAGTTAGATGAATGATCCGTAGCAAATTGGGTCAAACATAAAAAATCTTAAGATTACTTACAAATCTATACTAATATTATAAAGAGGTAAGGTTTGTGAGTTTGTGAGGTTGTAGGGGGTAACATCTGAATTGACTGAAATTCTTTTACTAATAGAAAGCCACGTTATTTGTGAGTGTCATAGGCTATATATATTAAAATGACCACGCGCGCGAAGCCGCGGGCATCAGCTAGTACTTGATAAATACTAAACCAATGGTTATCTACAGCGATGGGTGTAGTACGCAAAATTGAAATGTAACCTTATCGAATGCCCTACAACATTTTGCAGTTGCTCATAATGCAGAAATTCAACAAAAGTATCTTGTAGTTGGGCATACGCCGATGAATTGTGATTCGGTTCACGCTACCATCGAACACAAAAACAAAATTGATTTATTTCGCCACAGTGATTAAACAGGCTAGATTTTCCCAACCATAAGAAGTGCGATATTTAGACCACATGTTTCTCCTCTACTTTTTACGCTTAAGGTTACCGATTAAAATGCCCCGCGCAGGCCCCGCGCCCCCTGACAAAAGTTACGCCAGCCGCGCGCTCTCTAACATAGCTTTTGTAGATAGCATACTCTATCGAATAGTACCTACCTAATTATTATGTTTACGATATATAGCGTTTTGTAGTATTTCTTTTAAACATATGAATCATGCTTTCGTACATACCTATGCCTAAACACATACTCGTATAAAACACGCATTCTCTTACATTACTGGCATTGTAATTTACTTAATAAGTTTTTACTAAAGATTTAGTAAAAACTACTACTATTACATTCCACTATTCCTGAGACTTATGGACTTGGATATAAGTCGACTTGGAGTCAGGGCTTGAAATACCGCTATTTTTTTACACCGGTTCCACTGACTTTGGGGCGGTACCGGTAAGTAGTTTCATAAGTGTGAGCGAAAGAGTACAGTAGGCGAATGATGCCAGTAGAGAGGCGCACAGCGCAAGTATCTCGCCCCATGTATAACACGCGAGCCTTTAAGTCCACGAAATTTTCTTTTTGCATTTCCAGTAAATATGAAAAAGTAAACTTTTCAATATAGTTGCTTGAAATGTTTACTGTTAAAGCCTTGTGGTCTTAAAACTTTATCTTACCTTGCTAGTGCGATTTATTTACAGTTTTTTTACTTATAATATGGCAGTGAATAGGTACTTCACAGGTTGAAATAAGTAGTGAATTCAAAATTAACATCACCCGTCATTTTAAAAAAGGCGCAAATCGTTTTTTTTTCTCTCGCTATAGTACGATAATTTTAAATCGTGGAAGAAAGAAGACATTAAAAAACAAGTCGATCTCGAAGAATACTTTGATGGCTCATTTCCGTGAATGCAGCAACAGTCCTCAATATTCTATCCCGATGCAATAATAAGAAAAATTATAAAACGGAGAAAAAAATCTAAATTTCTAGACACAAATTGCTGAGATTTTTGTTGTAGCACATGATAGGCAATATCATTACCAACAACAAAAATTCATATCAATACATCTCTCCAACTTTTGGCTAGAAATTTTCTAAATACATTTACATATTATTGCATCGCAATACAGACCCGCCACTATACTGACAAACTGCCCAACGTCAGCCTAGACGAGACTGAGATGGCGCTCAAACAACAGAAGAATCGAAAGGCCCCCACGGTGAGGATGGTATAACTTAGGAGCTTTTAAAAGCAGGGCGGAAGCCCTGGAGGAGCCCAGGAGGTTCTGGGGTTATTTAGCACCGTTCTTAACACGGGGAGAACTCCAGAGGTGTGGAGCAGGAGTTTGGTAGTACTTTTCTTTAAAACAGGGTATAAAACTCTTTTAAATACCTAACACGTCTATAAGTTGTTTTCGAGGGACATCTCAAATCGTCTCGCTAGAAGACTTGATCCAGTCTCCTGAATAGGCCGGGTTTCGCGGAGGATTTAGAACCATAGACCACATACACTCAGGGAGGCAGGTTATACAGAAGTCTGAAGAGTATAACCAGCCCCTGTGTCTTGCTTTAGTGGCTTATGAGAAGGCCTTTGACTCCATTGAAACCTGGGCGGTTCTGGAGTCTTTGCAGCGGTGTCAAGTGGATTGACACCGCCGCAAAGATACATCAAAATGCTGAGGTTTTTGTATGACGCCAAAACTATGAGTGTCCAAGTGCAAAACCGGCAGTCTAAGCATATCTAACTGACAGGGGTGTGAGACAGGGGGATGTCATATCCCTAAAACTGTTCACTAATGCCCTGGAAGGAATGTTTAAGATGCTGGATTGGAATGGAATGCCCATTCCTTTTCAATCCAGCATCTTAAACATATCTTATTAATATCAATTGGGAGAATATCGCACACTTACAATTTGCCGATGATATCGTCCTAATGGCGGAGTCGCTGCAAGACTGGCAAAGTATGCTGTCCAACCCAGAAGACGCTTCTCGACGCATCGGTCTTGGAATGAACACAGACAAAAGGCCAAGATCATGTTTATCCTATCTTGTTGACCCGGAACCGATTGCAGTCAATGGTGTAAAGCTGAAGAGGAGATGCTCTGTATGATGTAAATTAACATATATTTTATTTGAAGTTTTTTCTATAAAGATTACGGAGAAAAAAGGTTTTAATGTCCCCAAATTGAGCCCAATTCACATATATCTCGGCCTTAAAGCTAACTAACAATGCGACGTCCGATATTAAGACCACACATTTTTCCTCTACTTTTTGACGCTTAAAGCTATCTAAAATACGGCAAGGTTCCAAAAAAGGGAGATCCACGTATTGTTAATTTAAAAGCACTGAAGTACACGTCTGACACTGGAACTCTGTTTTGACGAGGACTTAGATATTTTGCTCCATCGGATGACTCGGCAGCTGAATTCCAGCCAAGACCTGGAATTGTATCATTAGTCGCTGCCTATCACAAAGAGAAAATATGGCAATCTTCGAGATATGAAGCAATTGATTCCAGATGATTATCACAGCTTCTATGAAAATTTAGTGACTGAATAAAGTAGTATAAGTCACGATGTTTTTTGTACTCATTTGCATTTAGTTTTGTATTAAATATGTCAGAGAAAAGTAGTAAGGAAATGTGAAACTTTAATCTGAACAGATTTTAGTTTTTCTAGATAAGTAGTTAGTTATTTAATGCAGCAAACTTCTATCTTTCCTATCACGGTATCAAAATTTCGATGCATGTTTAATTCAATAAACTCGTATCTTTAAAATTGCGTAACTTTTTATGCTTGTATATAATACATATAAATTTAAACGTAAAACATGGTTATTTTTATTGTTAACAAAACCCAATTCATAAGTTGTGCATATTTACAACATCAATTGATTTGTTCAGTTTTTTCCCTCTCCTGAAAACTCGTATATTTTAACTTATGAGGTTGAGAAAGTAAGACGACGATATGTATTTTATTACATTATTTTAATCATGCCTATAAAACAGTACCGTGACATACCTACTGACTGAGTGATAAACAGACAACTTCCAGTCTAAACCGGTGGACCTAGACCAAATACCTAGGATTTGAAATTTGGAGGATTATTCCTTGAGTATCCTAGAGGTGAACTACGGAAGTAACTATAAACCGTAAAACATGAATACCAACTCCAAATAAAATAGCCCTATTCTGCAGGGACCCTTTAATTTACCGGTATGAAATGGAAAGTATCCTATGTCCTACCTCGTAATATGAACTCAAATCATGCCAAATCACATTTGAATTCATTCAGTAGTTTCAGTGTGATGCGCATCCAAGATACAGACAAACAGTCAGACAACAGACAAAAAGGAAAAAAAAACAGTTTTGGCTTCAATACGTATAACAGAAAAGCCACCAATTTATTTATTTTTTACTAATTGTCTTCAATGTGCAGAATTTGGACCCATATCCCGAAGGACCCCTTTATTTTTTGAGTATAAAAAGTATCCTCAATTTTCACTTATCATATAAACTATGACTTTGCCAAGTTGCATCAAAATCCGTGCAGTAGTTTCAGCGTGATACGTGTTCTTTTCAATAACTTTCAATGTCTATCCTGCGGGAACCCTTTACTTTATCGGGATGAAAAGTATCCAATGTCCTACTTCGTAGTATGAACTCAAATCATGCCAAGTTTCATTTGAATTCATTTAGTAGTTTCGGCGAGATGCGCGACCAAGATACAGAAAGATAGACAAAAGTTTTAAAAAAAACAGTTTTGGCTACAGAAGAAATACAGAACAGCCTCGAAATTGTTTTACAAAATATCTTCAATGTACAGAATTTGGACCCATATCCCGCAGAAATCCTGTATTTTTTCGGGTTAAAATTTATCTTCAATTTTCACCCATCATATAAACTATGACCGTAGTTTCGGCGTGAAGGCCAAAGACAAACAGACAAAAAAAAACAGTTTTGGCTTTAGTATGGAATACAGAACAGCCACCAATTTTTTTTTACAAAATATCTTCAATGTACAGAATTGGACCTGTTACAGTTTTATTATAAGTATAGATTTTTCGGATTCGGAAAGTAGGTATTTATCTAGGTTCCCAAGTATTACAGTATTAACATTAATAACTATATAAGTAATAAATAATAATAATAAATATATTCGGGATATTTCCACACCAATTATCTAGCTCCAAACTAGGTTACCCTGTGCTATGGGCACTAGATAACGGATAAACATACATAGATAAGAATATTACATCCATGACTCGGAAACAAACATTTCTGCTCATCACACAAAATATTGCACCTTGCAGGATTCGAACCCGCGACCGTACAATTTCGTACCTAGGATCTCTAGCCACGAGACCAACCAGTCGTATAAGTCGTAGCTATGAGTAAAAAAATGTCGCAGCAAAATGTTGTGGTTTAGAAGGATGGGACTATGATAGAAAATTAGAGTGTTGTGTTGTGACATGTGCCCAAATAGCAAAATTTGTGTGTCAAGTACTTTCAGAAATAATCATGATAAAAAGATTTTGCTGTGTTAATGTTTGAAACGTTACCCCAGCAAAATTTATTTTTCAAAATTGATTTAGTTTGGAGCCAAATACATGAATAGGTAGCTTTCCTTGATTAATTAATGTGCCCAAATAGCAAAATTTGTGTGTCCTACGGTTTTTGAGTTATTCAAGTTTCTACTGGGCTAACATTTTGTGATTTGTCATATATCGAAAATGGATTGACACAAAAGTATGAAAAAAATACCACTATCAGACCTTAAAATATATTTGTTTTTGTGATTATTAGTTTTTTTAATAGTTCGTCAAATATGTAGTATTTAATTTGTTTCCGAAATCATAAAAATCACAATTTAGAGTAAATGAGTGAACTTAAAATCAAATTAATAGCTGCCAAATGTACCCCCAGTACACCTTAATAACTTTAGTAAATTTGAGTCAAGTAACTTTATTTGTTATGCATATAAACCACATTTAACATGTACTTACTTTTGCGCTTGATTACGTGCTCCCATAAAACATGGAAACTTAGAATTTTACAAATAATTAGAGAGTTCTGTGGACAAGCATTCCTGTAAATTTCAGCTTAGAATATCAGTTGTAAAAAAAGTTTAATAATATCGAAATCTCAGAAATTTCCATAGAAGCCGATCAAGTTAGAATGGCTACGTAAAAGCGACTGCGACATACATAACGGTAACGTTCGCAAATTAGTAGCTTAGTATTCGATTCATTGTACAGGTAAGCAGAAAACCGTCACTCATGCAGCTGGTTTTCTTTTGTGATATTTTTTTAGTAGGTATACTATTATTTTTATTCGGTTTATACTATTATTATTAAAACTTTTGATTGAAATGATAGGTAGGATTCAATCAAAAGTTTTCAAGAATTTTTAGCATATATCAGTCGGCTGAAATATCAACACAAAAAAACGTCAGAGGTACCATTGTTCAGTACCTTTGATGAAACTACTGACATAACTCCGAAATGAGTTGCACTGTCCCCCACTACTTAACGCGTGCGCATGCACTGTATGCACGTGGTCGTGCGCTTGCTAGCTTTTTCGCGCGCGAACAAGGTAGTAGTTATCATAATATTACTCTTTCATATCTATAGTGATAGTGTCAAAGTGGCAGGTGATAGTGAAGTTGAGGGGAGGGTGGGATAAGTTTGAAAAAAGTGATGGGAAGGTGGGGGGAGGAAAGGCGAAGTTGGGGAAAGGTAAGGGGTGGGTGGGGAAAGTGAGGGGAGGATGGAGAAAGTTAGGGAAAGGTGAGGGGAGGGTGCGGTATCAAGTTGGGAAAAGTGATGGGAGGGTGGGCGAAGTGAGGGGCGGGTGTGTTAAGTTGAGCAAAAGTGACAAGAGGGGAAAGTGAGCAGAGGGAGGGGAGTTGGAAAGAGTGGAGATATGTGAAGGGATGGTAGGGGAAGTTGTCAAAAAGTAAAAGGAGGCTGGGAGATGTTGTCACAAAGTCAGTGGAGGGTGGGGGAGAGTGAGAAAAAGTGGGGGGTGTAAAACAAGGTTAGGGAAAGTAAGGGGAGGGTAGAAGGAGGTGATAGGAGGTGGAAAGTGAGGGTTGGGGAAGTTATCAAAAAGTGAACGGAACGTTGGGATGAAGGGATGTTGTCTAACAGTTAAGGGAGTGTTGGGGCAAGTTAGAAGAGGGTGGGGTAAAGTATGGGGAGGGTGATTAAATGAACACAGTTTATTCCGAATCTGACTTAATCTGATTAAGAATAAGAATACAATAAAAGCGTTTATTAGCACAAGATAAAAAAAATAGAAGATAAATCTACATATTTATAATTAATTGATATAATAGATAATGGCTCGGTCTGTTTTCTACTTTTTGCTATACCCTGTGAGGGTCATATGTTGACAGTTACACCTTAATGCCTGTGTTTTTTACTATGTACATATGTTTTTGCAATAAATAAATTGAAATTGAATCGAAATTGAAATTAAAGACACTATCAAGATAATAATAATAATAACAAAATAAAAAACTAAGTACCTCCTAAAAATAATATTAAGTAGATACTTACATGAATAAATTTAAAGCTTGTACTAAAGGGGCTCAAAATCGTGTGAAGCTAATTTTTGAAATGCACTTTCATAGCTCTAAAATCATTTGCAATGTGTCAGACGATTTTCGATAAATCCGATTAATGTCAATAAGGGTAAAATAGTGTAACGCAATTTTTTGTAATGTACACAGCTGCAAAATCATTTAAAAGGTGTCAGACTATTTCCGACCTTATTGACATGAACTAAGTACCTTGTTATATTAACGTATTTGAAAAAATATTCCCCCAAACTCCCCCCTTACCCTTCCACCCTCCCTACACTTCGCATCAGTTTACAACCTCTCTCTTCCCCCCACCTTCCTCTCATTTCCCCCATCCTCGCATCACCTTTGCCTAACTTCCCCTACCCTCCCCTCACATCTCTCCCTCCCATCACTTTTTCCCAACTTACTACTCCCTTCTCTCATCTTCCCCCACCCTCCCCTCGGTAGCCAGTATAACAAGTTGGAATATTTTTGTCCAAACACTTAGATCATCGAACTACTAGTAGGACAGAATGGAATAAACCTTCATTCCCGCTCCGCCAATGGTGGCGCCACCGTCAACTAACAAAAATAACTATACTAACATGCTACAATATGTAATTATCAAGTTACAAATACTCTTTTGTACACAACTGTACTAAAGAATATTTCAGAATATACCGCTCATTTAAGAAGGTTACCCTATTGTATGACGCGGTCGCTTTTACGTAGTCATTCTAACTTGATCGGCTTCTATGGAAATTTCTGTGATTTTTATTTATATAGAATACTTTTTTTCGCGATAAACTGTACAGCGCGCGGACGGGCGGGAAAGCTAGTAAAAAAAAGTTTTGGTCCCGAAAATACCGAGATTAAAGATACGCTGCGGGATTGGAAACCCTAATCCAGAATCCAGTACCCCTAGTACGAGTTTTTATAGTTTTCGGAAACGAAATGTAGTTTCGTTTAGTTCCATACATTTGCTGCAGTTCCTGCAAGTTTCCGCTAGAGGCGCTGCCAGTAAATGTATGGAACTAAACTAACCGAACGCTAGAGCGCTCTGCCGCAATGCCGCAGAAGGCACACGCCTAAGTTAAAATTTTAACGACCGGCTGTAACGTAGTGTTACTCCCAAAAGTCATAATAACTATCCTAAATAACTTATTAATTAAATTACTTTCAACTATAGCAACTTAGTATAATAATTTATATACACGCAGACCATTTTATATAGATACTAAACGAAGCTAAGCTTATTGTTCTCCAGCCACTGATAACCAAGCGAAGCGACGCTCGCACGCGGAGCTCGCGCCCGCCACGCCGCTGCTAGCCTGCTCAAGGCAAGGACGTATTTCTTTGTGGTAAACAAAACGTTACGTGGTGCTCTTAAATATTGATATATATTTTGAAACTAAGCTGCATACAGCTTCGCCGCTAAGCCGTCGCTTAAGTTCTTATGAATTGTGTTCCCAACTGGGTGAGTTGTGCATTATTCATTTTGTTGTTATAGCTTGCGTAATGTGTAGAAACACATTTAAAATTGAACCATACCTACACCTACGTAGTTTTGTATAAAGGTAAGACGGGTGTTCTAGATATCAAGTATGGTTCGGCAATGTTAAATTATGTATAGTATGATGATTTAGATTCAGTTACCCTTTGAATCCATCTATTCTGGCTAACCGTTTCTGAGAGTTTTTAAAGACCGCCTAGAATTCTATAGCGTTATCTATATATATCTATCTATACTATAATAAAACTGTAACTGGGCTAAATCTGTACATTAAATTTATTTTTTGAAAATTATAATTGAGATAAACTTCAAAATCGATATGGAGTGCAAAAAGGATATGTTTTTATTTTTTGTCTGTCTGTCTGTCTCTTTGAACACGCATCACGCAGAAACTACCAGACGGATTTTGATGCAACTTGGCACAATCATAGCTTATGTTAAGAATACTTTTTATCCCGAAAAAAACAATAATTCCCGCAGGATAGGGATTGAAAGTTATTTAAAAAAACCACATATTACGATGAAAATACCTGACGGATTTTGATGTAACTTGGCACGTCAAAGTTTATATTATGTGTTAAAATCAATAATACTTTGAATCACGAAAATATACGGGATTCCTGCGGGATATGAGTCTAAAGTTATGTTAATTTGAAAGGAATAATAATTGCACATCCGTTTATAAAATGGTACCGTAAATTCGGCACCTATGCCACAAGTCAGAGTGGCACAGTGGAAGCGGTGTCTGGCCTGCAAGACACCGCTTCCATCCATCCAGAGGCACATGGATCGAATCCACGCGCTGCTATGAATGTTTTGCCTCAATATTTATAAGCATTTACATATTTTGTGCGTTTTTATACATTTTCTTTGTTTTTTTTTTAAGGCTTATGTAATTTCCTGAAGTAAACCGTCAAGTTTTGTAATTGCAGATGGTAGTTTTTTAATTATTATGGTTTACAAACAAAGTGTAAAGACAGAAGCGGACATCCAATTTTCAACCTATGTCTAAGATCCTTCGTGGCGCAATGGTGTCAGAACCCGACTTACGTGCCGTCAAAACCAGGTTCAAATCCGAGTAGCCTTAAAGACTTTTTCGCACTTTTTATTGTTTACAAACAAAGTGAAAAGACAGAAGCGGACACTAAATTTTCGGCCAGGACTTTTTCGCACTTTTTATTGTTTACAAACAAAGTGAAAAGACAGAAGCGGACACTAAATTTTCGGCCAGAACTTTTTCGCACTTTTTATTGTTTACAAACAAAGTGAAAAGACAGAAGCGGACACTAAATTTTCGGCCACTGTTTAGGATCCTTTTTGGCACAGTGGTGTCAGTACCCAACTGACGTGCCGTCATTCCCAGGTTCGTATCCGAGTAGCCTCAAAAACTTTTGCACTCAACAACAACTTTTCATGAAGCAATAGTTCCATTAGCTAAATACAGAGGCGCTACTGGAGCTTTACCCCTAGTGGGCGCGAAGATAGGCCTCTATTTCCGTATATAGTATATACATAGTACTCTGTGCCAGAATCCTTAATGTTTTACATGTTGTACTAACAGAACTGTCTGATGCACTAACTAAAGGAAAGCCGACGTCGTTGCATAATATTTCGAAAATATACATTACGTACACAACGATCTTAAAGTCAGAGACCGTGTTGGCAACATGAATCTGTAGAGGTTCATGTTTGGCATCGAGTATGTTTTAAAATCCAGAAAGCGAAAATATATTCTTTGAAAGTACAAATTAAAGGTTTCGAACATTTATGACGTCACTGGCCGAGCTGCGATCGGGTATAGGTAGTTTCGAATAGCGCTCCAGATAACGCTATTCTATTCTATTCCACAAAGTGTCTTGGTGGCTGTACAAACATTAATAAATAATAATAAATATATTGGGGACAATTCCATACCAATTACCTAGCCCCAAACTAGGATACCCTGTAATATGGGCACTAGATAACGTACATAAATACGAATATCACATCCATGACTCGGAAACAAACATTTTTGCTCATCACACAAATGATTGCACCTTGCAGGATTCGAACCCGCGACCGTTTGATTTCGTTCCCAGGGTCACTAGCCACTAGACCAACCTATTAATTATTTATTTGCTATTGCAACACAGATAGATTTCTGCCAACAGCCTTCAGTGGCAACCCGACTTGGCCGTGAATAGTTAGAATACGAAGGCGAGAGCGAAGCTTAGCGAGCTCCCGCCTTCGTCTTCTAACCTATCACGGCCATGTCGGGTCACTACTGAAGGTCTGTATGTAAGTTTGTTCGCGCATCAAGTAAAAACTACTTGATCGATTGCAATGCAATTTTCATTGCAATCTCTCTTAGGGTTTGAGTTAAAAACTGGGCTACTTAGTATCTTAATCTGATGATTAGATGCCGAGCAATCGATAAAAAACTATTCGACGGCTGAACAAATGTAGTATATTATAGGTACTTTTGGTCCTGGAATAGCACGTATGAGTACCTAACTTTTAAATGAAATGACCACGCGGGCAAAGCCGCGGGTACAGCTAGTACTATAATAAAACTGTAACTGGGCTAAATCTGTACATTAATTTTTTTTTGCAAATTTTGATTGAAATGAACTTCAAAATCGATATGGAGTGCAAAAAGGTTTTTTTTTTATTTTTTGTCTGTCTGTCTGTCTGTCTCTTTGAACACGCATCACGCTGAAACTACCAGACGGATTTTGATGCAACTTGGCAGAATCATAGCTGATGTACTGGATTAACATTTAGGATACTTTTTATCCCGGAAAAATCTACGGTTCCCGCAGGATAGGGGTAGAAAGTTATTTAAAATAACACGTATCAAGCTAAAACTACTGGACGGATTTTGATGTAACTTGGCACAGTCAAAGTTTATATAATGTGTTAAAATGTTGAATACTTTTTATCCCGAAAAATTACAAAGTTCCTGCAGCCTATGGGTCCAAAATTGTGTTAAATTTAGAGTGATCATACATCCGTTTATAGACTGGTACCGAATTTCGTCATTTCGCTACGAGGCTCACTGGCCCAGTTGGACAGATGCATGGGTGCGCAATCCAGACGTACGTGGATCGAAATCACCCGCCGTAGAAATGTTTTGCTCCATAATTAAAAGATTTTTACATTATTTATGCGTTATTTTTTACATTTTCCTTGATATCTTCTATCTATACTATAATAAAACTGTAACTGGGATAAATCTGTACATTAAATATTTTTTGAAAATTATAATTGAGATAAACTTCAAAATCGATATAGAGTGCAAATAGGATATTTTTTTATTTTTTATCTGTCTGTCTGTCTCTTTGAACACGCATCACGCTGAAACTACCAGACGGATTTTGATACAACTTGGCAGGAAATACCCCTACGCAATGACAGGAAGAGCCGACATCGAAGGATCAAAAAGCTGATGTTATGGATTAACATTTAGAATACTTTTTATCCCGAAAAAATAAAGGGTTCCTGCAGGATAAAGGTTGTAAGTTATTTAAAAGAACACGGTATCACGCGCAAACTACTAAACGGATTTTAATGTAACTGGGCATAGTCAAAGTTTATATTATTTGTTAAAATTTAGAAAACTTTTACTCCCGAAAAAATAAAGGATTTTTAAGGAATAAGGGTCCAAAGTTTATGTTAAACTAGCTGTACCCGCGGCTTCGCACGAGTGGTCTTTTCTTTAGGTACAAAGTACCATAATGTGCTATACCAGGACCAATATGCCAACATTTGTTCAAAATTTATTTAGCCGTCAAAAATACTTTTATCAATTGCTCAGCTTCTAACTCACCAGATTGAGATACCAATTACACCAGTTTTTAAATCAAGCCAGCTATCTAACAATGAAAACCACATTGCAATCGGTCCAATAGTTTTTACATGATGCGTGAACAAACAAACATACAGACAAACAGACAGAAGGACACAATTAAAAAAAAACATGTTCAATACCCTTTTTAATCGCATTTTTTATCTTCTTTTTATAGCCTTTTTCGTACCTATTGCTTTATTATAAGTATAGATATATGACTGTCAATTTGCATCCAAAAATCCGTAATAACTTTCAACACTTATATTGTGGAAACAACCTATATTACAAAAATTGAAGGAATTCATTAGTTTCGCACAGAAACTACTGAATTCATTAAAAAAACTTACTAACTTACTTACTTATTGTTTTACTTTTTATTTCAAAATAAAAAATGAAACAGTTTTGGCTTCAGTAGGTATCGAAATATTATTATTTATTACTTAAATATTAATATACCTTTGGACCCATATCCCGCAGAAGCCCTTTTTTACGGGATAAAAAGTATCCATAAGTTTCACCCATCATAAGAGCGATGGTGGCCTAATGGTTCTATAGTGCAATTTAGAATCCAACGATACCGGGTTCAAAACCTAGGCCATAATTTTCACCCATCATAAGAGCGATGGTGGCCTAATGGTTCTATAGTGCAATTTAGAATCCAACGATACCGGGTTCAAAACCTAGGCTCCCGCACCAATGACTTTTCTCAGTTATGTGCGGTTTTCCATCGCTCCGTGCTTCGGAGGGCATGTTAAGCTGTCGGTCCCGGCTGTTATTGGTTAATAGCAGTCGTTAAGCCATGTCAGAGGCCCTCGGGCGGCCTGACAAACTGTGACATCAGAGGCCAGCACTCCCTCATACGACAAACAAACAACAAACAAACCCATCTTATAGACTATGTCTGTGCCAAGTTGCATCAACATCCGTCCAATAGTTTCAGCGTGCTACGTGTTCAATGAAATAAAATAATTAATTAATTTAATTTAATAATTTTTCACCCCTATCCTGCAAAAACTCTTTAATTTTTCGGGATGAACAGTATCCAATGCCCTACCTCGAAGTATGAACTCATATCATACCAAATTTTATTTGAATTATGTGAGTATTTTCAGCGTGATGCGCTGCCAAGGTACAGATACACAGACGGACAGACAGACAGACAAACAAAAATTAAAAAATACAGTTTTGGCTTTAGTATTGAATGTAGAACAGCCTCCAAAAAAGTTACAAAATATCATCAATTTACAGAATTTGGGACATTATCCAGCAAGAACTCTTAATTTTTTCGGGATAAAAATTGGCCTCAATTTTGTAAACTATGACTGTGCCAAGTTGGAACAAAATCCTTGCAGTAGTTTCAGCGTGATACGTGTTCTTTTAAATAAATTTCAACGCCTATCCTGTGGAAACCCTTTAATTTTTCGGGATTTAATATGTCCTACGTCGTAGTATGAACTCAAATCATACCAAGTTTCATTTAAATTCATTCAGTAGTTTCGGCGTGATGCCTAGCCAAGATACAGACAGACAGACAGATAGACAAAAATGAAAAAAAAAACAGTTTTGGCTTCAGAATCGAATATAGTACCCCGAGGGTACTACCCTCCAAAGGAAAATGTCAATATATCTTCAATGTACACAATTGGACCCGTTACAGTTTTATTATAAGTATGCGCAGAGTAATTTGATATCAACTGGACAGTAGGCAATGCAGCTGACAGACAACTTCCGGTCGCAAGGATTTGAGAGGTCATGCTGAGGCAAACTGCAAAGCGCTAAAGCTAGTGTGAGCCAAAGTCGAAAAGTTTACAGATTTGAATTTAGCGGAATGCAGTGAATGAAATGCTTGCGTGTTTTAAGGACAATCAGCGCCATCTAGTTAAATCGGAGGCAGAACTTTGATTCGTTTGATTTATGCGCTGGAGTGGATGCTGGCAAAGATTTGATGCTGGCTTTCTTATAATCTTTGATGCTGGTAAATTATGTAGTGCCTTTTTTGTTCTTATTGTTTTATTATAAGTACAGATACTACGCTCTCTTGTGTAGAGGTTCTACAATAAAAATACATACCCCGTGCTAAGGAAGTAGGATACTCCATTGTACTATACTACTCGTTCCTTAATATCTAAGAACCATCTCGATTACCTCAGCTTTCAATCATAAAAAACCGCACCTAAATCAAACCATTCGTTTGGAAGCTACGATTCTCACCACTTTTGCTCACCTCCTCCCCATATAGCTAAGAACCATCACAATCACATTAGCTTACATAAAAAAAAAGAAAAAACACACACCCACACACTTACACACATACAGTGATACACACCCTAAACTTATAACACCCGTCTCTTTGTTCGGGGTTAAAAAATGTAAAAATAACGCATAAAATATGTAAACGTTATTAATTATGGAACAAAAAAAACTAAAAGCGCGTGGTTTCGATCCACGGACTTCTGGATTAGACTTCCGCCCATGTTAACCGCTCGGCTCGGCTCGTTACGTGACGCGGACAACGAAATTTGGTACCGTTCTTTAAGCGGATGTTTTATTACTTTAATTTAACATAAACTTTGGATCCTTATCCCTTAAAAATCCTTTATTTTTTCGGGAGTAAATTTATTCTAAATTTTAACAGATAATATAAACTTTGACTATGCCCAGTTACATCAAAATCCGTCCAGTAGTTTGAGCGTGATACGTATTCTTTTAAATAACTTACAACCCTTATCCTGCAGGAACCCTTTATTTTTTCGGGATAAAAAGTATTCTAAATGTTAATCCATAACATAAGCTATGATTGTGCCAAGTTGCATCAAAATCCGTTCGGTAGTTTCAGCGTGATGCGTGTTCAAGGAGACAGACAGACAGACAGACAAAAATTAAAAAAATATCCTTTTTGCACTCCATATCGATTTTGAAGTTTATCTTAATTATAATTTTCAAAAAATATTTAATGTACAGATTTAGCCCAGTTACAGTTGTATAGATTAAAGTAATAAAACATCCTTTTAAAGAACGGTACCAAATTTCGTTGTCCGCGTCACGTAACGAGTGGCAGAGCGGTTAACATGCGAAGTCTAATCCAGACGTCCGTGGATCGAAACCACGCGCTTTTAGTTTTTTTTGTTCCATAATTAATAGCGTTTACATATTTTATGCGTTATTTTTAAAAAAATTAACCCCCGAAAAAAGAGACAGGTGTTATAAGATTTGGGTGTGTATCACTGTATGTGTGTGAGTGTGTAGGTGTGTGTTATTTCGTTTTTTTTTTTGTTGAAAGCTAATGTGATTGTGATGGTTCTTAGCTATATGGGGAGGGGGAGGGAGGAGGTAAGAAAAAGTGGTGAGAATCGTAGCTTCCAAACGAATGGTTTGATTAGGTGCGGTTTTTTATGATTAAAAGCTGAGGTAATCGAGATGGTTCTTAAATATTAAGGAACGAAAAGATATAGCACAATGGAGTATCCTACTTCCTTAACACTTAGTATTTTTATTGTAGAACCTCTACACTAGAGAGCGTAGTATTTGTACTTATAATAAAGCAATAAGAACAAAAAAGACACAACATCATTAACCAGCATCATAGATTATTAGAAAGCCAGCATCAAATCTTTGCCAGCATCAACAACTCCAGCGCATAAATCAAACGAATCAAAGTTCTGCCTCCGATTTAACTAGATGGCGCTGATTGTCCTTAAAACGCAATTCAAGCATTTCATTCAATGCAACCAAGCGTTCCGCTAAATTCAAATCTGTAAACTTTTCGAATTTGGCTCACACTAGCTGTAGCGCTTTGCCTCAGCACGACCTCCAGCTCTCAAATCCTTGCGAGTTGCGACTGGAAGTTGTCTGTCTGCTGAATTGCCTACTGTCCGGTTGATATCAAATTACTCTGCGCATATCTATACTTATAATAAAACTGTAACGGGTCCAATTCTGTACATTGAAGATATTTTGACATTTTCTTTTGGAGGGTACTATATTCGATTCTGAAGCCAAAACAGTTTTTTTTTTTCATTTTTGTCTATGTGTCTGTCTGTCTGTATCTTGGCTAAGTATCACGCCGAAACTACTGAATAAATTTAAATGAAACTTGGTATGATTTGAGTTCATACTACGAGGTTCCCGCAGGATGGGCGTTGAAATTTATTTAAAATAACACGTATCACGCTGAAACTACTGGAAGGATTTTGTTGCAACTTGGCACAGTCATAGTTTACAAAATTGAGGCTAAAAAAAAACCCGAAAAAATTAGGAGTTCCTGCTAAATAATGTCCCAAATTCTGTAAATTGAAGATATTTTGTAACTTTTTTGGAGGCTGTTCTATATTCAATACTAAAGCCAAAACTGTATTTTTTAATTTTTGTCTGTCTGTCTGTCCGTCTGTGTAACCTTGGCATCGCATCACGCTGAAAATACTCACATAATTCAAATAAAATTTGGTATGATTTGAGTTCATACTTCGAGGTAGGGCATTGGATACTTTTCATCCCGAAAAATTAAAGAGTTCCTGCAGGATAGGGGTGAAAAATTATTAAATTAAATTATTTCAAAGAACACGTAGCACGCTGAAACTATTGGACGGATGTTGATGCAACTTGGCACAGACATAGTTTATAAGATAGGTGAAAATTATGGATACATTTATGGGTCCAAAGTTATATTAATATTTAGGTAATAAATAATATTTTTGGATGGTTCTCTATTTCGATACCTACTGAAGCCAAAGCTGTTTTATTTTTTATTTTGAAATAAAAAGTAAAACAATAAGTAAGTAAGTTAGTAAGTTTTTTTAATGAATTCGGTAGTTTCTGTGCGAAACTAATGAATTCCTTAAATTTTTGTAATATAGGTTGTTTCCACAATATAAGTGTTGAAAGTTATTAAAAAGAAAACGTATCACGCTGAAACTACTAGACGGATTTTTGGATGCAAATAGACACAGTCATATATTTATACTTATAATAAAGCAATAGGTACGAAAAAGGCTATAAAAAGAAGATAAAAATGCGATTGGGTGCTTAAAAAGGGTATTGAACATTTTTTTTTAATCGTGTCCGTCTGTCTGTTTGTCTGTATGTTTGTTTGTTCACGCATCATGTAAAAACTATTGGACCGATTGCAATGTGGTTTTCATTGTTAGATAGCTGGCTTGATTTAAAAACTGGTGTAATTGGTATCTCAATCTGGTGAGTTAGAAGTCGAGCCACTGATAAAAGTATCTTTTCTCAAAAGGGGATGAGAAAAAAACTATTAGACCGATTGTGATGCAGTTTTCAGTGTTGGATAGCTTAGGGTTTGACCAAGACCTGGGGTACTTGGTATCGTAATCCAGTGATTAGATGCCGAGCAATCGATAAAAAACTTTTTAACGGCTTAAGGAATTTTGATCAAATGTTTATTTTAGGTCTTGGAATAACACATAGAGTACTTTTAACCTAGAAAAATGACCACGCGAGCGAAGCCGCGGGCACAGCTAGTACTATAATAAAACTGTAACTGGGCTAAATCTGTACATTAAATATTTTTTGAAAATTTTAATTGAGATAAACTTCAAAATCGATAGGAGTGCAAAAAGGTTTTTTTTTAATTTTTTGTCTGTCTGTCTGTCTCTTTGAACACGCATCACGCTGAAACTACCCGACGGATTTTGACGCAACTTTGCACAATCATAGCTTATGTTATGGATTAACATTTAGAATACTTTTTATCCCGAAAAAAACAATAGTTCCCGCAGGATAGGGGTTGAAAGTTATTTTAAAAAAACACATATCACGCTGAAACTACCGTACGGATTTTGAAGTAACTTGGCACAGTCAAAGTTTATAGTATGTGTTAAAATGAATGATACTTTTAATCACGAATAAATACGGGATTCCTGCGGGCTAAGAGTCTAAAGTTATGTTAATTTGAAAGGAATAATAATTGCATATCCGTTTATAAAACGGTACCGTAAATTCGGCTCCTATGCCACAAGTCAGAGTGGCACAGTGGTAGCGGTGTCTGGCTTGCAACCCAAAGGCACATTGTTCGAATCCACGCGCTGCTATGAATGTTTTGCCTTATTTATAAGCATTTACATATTTTGTGCCTTTTTTACATTTTCTTTGATTTTTTTAAGGCTTATGTAATTTTCTCAAGTTTTATATCCAAACGAATGGTCCGACTTAGGTGCGGTTTTTTATGTTTGCAAGCTGAGGTAATCGAGATGGTATAGTACGAGTATAGATAGCACAATGGCATCAACAACTCAAGCGAATAAACCAAAGGCATCAAAGTTCTCCCTCTGATTTAACTAGATGGCGCTGATTGACCTTAAAACACGCAAGCATTTCATTCCTGCAACCAAGGGTCCCGCTAAATTCAAATTTATCAGGGGCATCGAATTCGGCTCACACTAGCACGACCTACTTTCAAGTGCTTTCTGTAGAAACAGATTAAAGCCTTGAAAGTAGAAAATACTTGCATAGGAAATTGATCTTTGCCGTCATATAAATAAGGAGAACAATCGTGTTTGCAAAATAAAAGTACTTGGAAGCCTTGAAAGTAGAAAATACTTGCATAGGAAATTGATCTTTGTCTCTATATATAAACGGAGCACTATCGTGTGTGTGGAAAAGTACTCTGAAGCCTTGAAATGAAAGTAAAAAATAGATAGATAGATAAATTCTTTATTGCACACACCACAAACAAAATCAACAAAAAATAAAGGAACAATAGCAGAAGAAGTATCACAATACTTGCATAGGAAATTGATCCGTGGGTAAAAATTAATAATTAATTGGTCCGTCATAAATAAAGACCACAATTGCTTTTGCGTAAAAAATACTTGGAAGCGTTGCAAGTTTTCTGAGTATGTATATACATTATGTACTACGTTTTTTTTATTATGTTTCTTCCATTGAGATATTATAATGTACTACCTACGTACCTACATAATTATATAATTATATCGGAGGTTTCTTCATAATGTCTTACTGGCAAAATGGTTAGTTGTCGGTATTGAAATGTGTACATACAGAGGTAGGTACATGTATTGCTCTTCACAGAGAAAGTATAGAAAACTTTTATTTTTTCAAATCAAACCTCATATCGTGTTGAAAAAGCTCAAAAAGTAGGTAGGTAGGGTAGGTAATTATTAAGAGCCAGTTAAAGTGCCAGTAAGTACGTCGTTCTGTGAAACATCATAAAAAATAATTTGTACTAAGAAGTAAGAACACAATGTTTCGTTGCATTAAAATTTGTTCGTATGGACCTCATAATAATGACCTACCCTTGATGCCCCATCCAATTTACCTCACCATCTTAATTACTCTCTAATCTGTGCCACCTTACCTTCGGAGATAATTTTCTCTACTCAATAACAAGACGTTCATGATAAAAAGTTACTTCATTTAAACTAGATGGCGTTGTCTACCCTTAAAACACGCAAGCGGTTTGTTACGAAGTGGTTTGAACCTTGAATGAACTCGAACAACACATTTTCTTGTTTTTTTTTACCTTATGGTCCCTAACGGCTCTTAAAACGTATTTAGATGTTTTTTGTGTTTTTTGATAGAATAAGTCGACTTCAGTTGTAAAACGCGCAGCGAAATTAAGCGAATTATTTATAGTAAAATAGTAATTTATTAATTAAAAAAATAAATTTAACTCATTCATGTCATGAATCTTTCATTATAAAAACCAGGGTTCAAAATACTTTCAAGTGCTTTGTAAACCGAAGCCTTGAAAGTAGAAAATACTTGCATAGGAAATTTATCTTCGTATCCATAAAAATAAGGAGCACAATCGTGTTTGCGAAAAAAGTACTTGGAAGCGTGGAACTGAAAGTAAAAAATACTTGCATAGGAAATTGACCCGTGCGCTTATGTAAATAAAGAGCGTTTGCTTAAAAAAACTTCGAAGCCTTGCAAGTTTTTTGAGCGATGTATCGGCCACCTAGCTTCTTGTGACCCGGCTGGCCGAGTGCGGCCGAACTTAGCCGAAACCATGCCGAACCCGCCACCGAGTATGTAGGTGCGGACGGGGCGAAAGAGCGAGTTGGTGAGTAAAATACTTTGAAAGTCTTGCAAGTATTGCGGGTCCGCACCAGGGCGGCGTACTTACAAGCCAAAACCTGGTTTACAAACCTGGTCGCGTAAATACCCACCTTACCTAATTCCACGCAGGTGGCGTGGAATAGGCGTTAGTGGTCATTCAGAATCCAGGCCCTGCTCTCAAGCCCTTGCGACTGATTTAAAAACTGGGGTACTTGGTATCTTAGGCCTTGCACGCACTGCCTTGCAGTGGAACGCGGTGCGTTTATTCTAGCGTTTATTTCACATTGTATTATATGCGTTTATTTCATATTTTATTATATGCGTTTATTTCATTGCAATACGTGCACTTCTATGAAGTGTCATAGAAGTGCAAGTGTGTTATAACGCATATTCTGTGAAGTACGGAGTGCCGTATTTCACAGAATACGCGTTATAAAAAGGCAAGGCAGTGCCTTTTTCCGATGATTAGATGCCGAGCAATCGATAAAAAACTATTTGACGGCTGAACGAATTTTGAAGAAATGTAGTATAATATTGTACTTTGTAGGTTTGGTCCTGGTCCTCCTGGTCCTCAGGACCTGGACCAAATCTACAACTGGTCTAGTGGTGGTTTGGCTTTTGGTCCTGGAATAAAACGTGTGGGCTACTTTTAAATGAAATGACCACGCAGGCAAAGCCGCGGGCACAGCTAGTTTTTAATGTCTGGTTTGCCTCACGAACCTGGCCCTTGTACCCTGCCTCTGAGCAGCGTCCTAATACGTCCGTACGTTCTAGGAACACCTAACGGATTGAGAGGCGAATTATCATCTACTTTATTACCTAAATTAAAGATCTTTGATCACGACTCGACGTTGAGCCTGGACGTAGAACGCTCCTGCCAGCAGCCTACGGCACCGGTGCGGTAGCCTGGACCTTAAACCAGCGCTTATATGACCTAGGCCGACTACCCCCTTTTTTATATTTTCACTTTTATATAATTAAATTAGTTAATATTATAATCTTAAATTATTCGTTTTGCTTTACAAACTTATTTTGTCCTCGCTCTTCAAGCGTGACACGGCACAAGGACACCCACGGGGCACGAACCTCGGCTTGGACGGTTTACCTGTTGCGTGGCGCGCTGCGTGGCCCGCAGCGGCGAGTCAGCCCGCGGCGCCGGCGAGCCGGCCTGCAGCGCCGCCAGCTGCCGCTGCAGGAACGCTTGCTCGTCCTCCGCCTGCACTTCTGCCTCGCGGTTAGCGCCGCTCTGGAAAGTAACACGCAGCATTCATTAATCGACTACAAAAAGGAGCAATTCTCAATAAGAGGGTAGACTCGGAGAGAGGTTATAATTCCAATTAATATGGCAAAGAGACGTCTCGAAGCCTTTAAAATGCGGTGCTACGACGGAATAGAAAAAACAAGTGGAAGTGGTACACTACACCACTTACATTGGAACCGCTGTCGGCAAACTCACACAAGTAACGTAACTTTGGTAATAATAACTAAGTCTAACTAATAATGACTTTAGACCTATTCTGCAGTACTACCAAACCCTTTCTTGTAATCGTTTACGCATTATTTTCAACTGCTCCTTAGAGTTCATTTTATTTTTACATACGAAATATTTGTACGCAAGTTATGATTTCCTGTGCATAAATGTGGCACACTTTGCACTTTACTTGATTTTAGTGGGTGATACCGCACGTTGCTTCATATTAGCTTGACATAGAAGACGTCGTTGGAGGGTTCTCCAACTGAAAACTCGCGCATCGTTGCAGACTGTCAAATTGAATACCATGGTCGCAAACTAAGACGTAAGGGATAACGAAAGCTCCAACTTATTACGACGTGCAAAAGGTCTATTCCACTATGATCAGCCGGGTAATCAACTAGGTGATCATAGTCGACTCCATTCAAATTATCAATTCAGTATCCTTAAATCACATGTAAAGGACTATTACTTTCTAAGCAAAGATTGGTAAAATTATATATAAGAAAATATACACTCTTAATAATTTATTTTTACTTATCTGGAAGTTATGTTTTAAGGTTAGTATAATTAATTTAAATTATTTATAGTAAGTAAAAGTGTGTGGGAAGAGACACACCAAATGTGAATCTTATTATCCTTCATGCATTGGGTTTAGAAGTAATCCAAGAAAGCCATTATTTACTTACCATTTAACCACAATTTAATGAATATATTAATGTCTTGCACCAGAATGACACGATTGATTTAACTTAGCGTATACTTACCTTAAAACATAACTTCCAGATAAGTTAAATATAAATTATTAAGAGTGTATATTTTCTTATATAATTTTACCAATCATTAAAAAAAGCTTAGAAAGTAATAGTCCTTTACAGGGGATTTAAGGATACTGAATGGATAATTGAATGGAGTCGACTATGATCACCTAGGTGATTACATTCACGGGTGATCAAAGGACACTAAAGAGTCGCCTATGATTACCCAGGTGATATCACCCAGGATATCATAGTGTAATAGACCATGCAAAATAAGAGTTAAACAACGCGTTAAAGTGAAATAAGTTTTGGTTGCAAATAATCTGTGAGTGGAAGAGTTCGCCAGCTTGTTTCGCTTGAGACAAGACTGGGCAACTTTAGCAGAGCTGATGACCAAATTCATTAGTGGAGAGCCAACAAATGAAAGGGATAACAACTAAACAAGTGAATGAGTTCAAAAATTATAACCCAACTACAGATTATCATAGTGCTTATCTGTTCTAATCCCTCTAAAGTTTATTGTAGTATATGATGTGTTGCAATTACTGTTTGCATTCATCCATATTACATTACAAATAAATTAAATTAAAGTGTATGCAATGTCAAAATAACAGCTTTTTACTAAATGCACATGAAAGTATATAAGGTACTTATAACAAAAAAGGCATTTTTATATTTTTTATGTCTGTCTGTTTGCTCCGGCTAATCTCCGAAATGGAACGGTTTTTACAGGCGGAACGGCTTTTTGTTTTTTACAGGTTTTTGATAGCTGATGTTATAAGGAGTAACTTAGGCTACTTTTATTTATCTGCGCGAAAATAAAACCCATGAATTTTGACCACGAGGGCAATGCCGCGGGCACAGCTAGTATATGCTAATAACATAGAAGATACAAGATTGGTATATAGTACTCACTTTCCGTATAGCCGGCTGTACAATAACATCTCTGTAGTAATCGTCTGGTTTACACGACTGCATGTTTTCATATAATATGCAAATTTTCTTCATGCTGTCCCACCCAGCAGGTCTGAAAACAACATCGAACACATTTAAATGCAATACTGTACGCAAAAGCAACCTGGACACGCATAGACTTTTTTATCACGGACTATGGAAAATGATGATTGAAAGCGATGATGTGGTTGAAGGAGTAGCATGTTTGCCGATTCACTTTTGACTTGAACACACCTGGGTTATAATTTACCTGAAACACTGACGAGGGCAGGGCATTCCACTCCTTTGCAGTTATTTTAATAAATGAAGAAGCGTAACGCTTCGTTTTTGTGCGAGGTATTTTTGTACCATAAAAGGGTGGCGCTTTGCCGATAGTCTAGTCGTGCGGTGATGGGGGAATCAGATTGTGCAGTTCTTGTGTACAAGACAACTTAAGGACTTAGGGTGTACTTATCGGTTCCATATCCAGGATCCTTAGCTACACAACTATGAAAACTGCATTGCAATCATTGCAATTCCCCAACAAAATTGTTTTGACGGTTGAATTCTGTCTTTCACTATGGAATTTGTTCAAGGTTGACGCAGACATAACTCGAGTTATCTTGGTTGGGTATAGCTCGTTTACTAGAAACTTCTAGATAGTCGTGATAATTTGGTTAGTAAATTCGTATTATCCTACATTTATTCAATTTTTCTTCTTCAATACACATTATGTTATGGACGACCGGTTGGTCTCTTGGCTAGGTACGTAATCAAACGGTCGCGGGTTCGAATCCTGCAAGGTGCAATCATTTGTGTGATGAGCAGAAATGTTTGTTTCTGAGTCATGAATGTGATAATATTCGTATATATGTATGTTTATCCGTTATCTAGTGCCCATAGTACAGGGTATCCTAGTTTGGGGCTAGGTAATTGGTGTGGAATTGTTTCGAATATATTATTATTATATTATATTATGTACATTACTGTACATTTATGGATTGGAGGAAATGCGACTCATGCAAAAACGTCACTTTAGAGCCAAATATTTTGGAAACGGAAACAAATACAAAACTGTCAAAGAAAGAAAAGAATAATAATTTATTGGCATAAATCAAATATCAACAAATATCTTTAATAGCTAAAAAAACACGCCTGCCCTGCCAAAAAATAACTTTTGTCTTTAAATTATATACTGTTGGAATGTGCTTATCAAGGGCTTCAATTCGATACCAATTGTAAAATTCGTGCCATACTGCCGCCAAATAGTTACATATTTTTTTATAAAAATGTAATCGCCTATTTTAGTCGGGGGATGTAAGGATTCTAACGATACCCCATACGTCTAAATCTGTTCGTGGATTTAAAAGTTATGGTGGAATAAAGAAAATCACATACATACAAACATACATACATGAATCCTAAAAACATTACACTCCTTTTTTTGAGCAGTCGTGTAAATAATAGGTATATTACTAAGAAAAACAAAGAAACTTCATTATAACTTTAAAATACTTATGTAATAAGACTTGATGCGGAACATAAAACTGTTTTTTTCTTCACATTCCATGCATTCCACTCAAACACAATGTTCCGAACGTCAAAATGAAAAAAGTACCCTTATAGGATCACTCGTATGTCTGTCTGTCTGTCCTTCTGTCACAGACAATTTTCACCGAATCTACTGGACCGATTAAGTTGGAATTTGGTACACATAAGAAGTTCTGTGACCCAAACACGAATGTGTAAATTAAATGAATGAATTTTGAATATGGTGAGTTTTGGGGGTAAACTAGAAAAAGAAAAAAAAACTGTGTTGTTATGATATGTGACATATCAAATGAAAAGGCATATTATTGTGAGGGTCTCAATTTGTTATTTATAATTATAAAATAAATAGTTTTGAAGTTATTTAAGAAAGATTATATTTTATGTCCATTGTCTTAAAACAACATGGTAATGCTCTCAATATTGTGAAATAATATATTCATCGTACGGAACCCTGTCCACGCGAGTTCACCTTGCACTTGTCCGGTTTTTTATTTGTAGACCTCATTGATGATGCATTAAATACTATGACTTACTTCAGCTTGTACTTATCAAGAAATCGGAGAATTTCTAAATTGGGAGGCATGAAGGATCGCCAGGGTCTAGCTGTTCCCATCAAAGTAGAAATGAAATGCATGATGCCTCCAACTGCATCATATATTTCAAAATCAATCATGTAAGCTTGTTCGCCTCTTTTTAGTTTTATTCGCAGACGTATTTTTTTCATAATTCATATTTATTTAACCTTTTTAGTTTCCCCACAAACGAGTTGATTTGGCCAGTTTTCGTAGTGAGATTGGTCAAAATATTTTTAAGCGTCATGGCAACTTAATTCGTTATTTATTTTTGGAATGGTCTTCATTTTGATACCCTCTCGATAGGTTTTGGTAATTTTGTTCCATCGGAAATACAATATGTCAGCTGTAAGCCGCCATATTTTTTCTTGACACTTCATAATATAACCTATGTTACTCTCGTGATTTAATGATACCTCATTTATCAAAATCCATCAAGCCGTTTAGGCTGTAGGACGCGCCAAAAGAACATAATAAACATACATACCCACCCCACTTATATATACAGCCCAAAACATAACTATTGAAATTTCGAATAATGTGGACTGAATACACATTATGTCAGTGTTAGGGTGTGTGTGGGTGTGTGGAACTCACATCAACACGGCGTCCTTCTCGACAATGAGGGCCGGCGTCCGGAAGGGCAGGCCGTATATCCGGTGCGTGAGGTACTTGTACAGCAGGTCGCAGTTCTTGTCCTCTTTGGCGCTGGTGTAGAAGAGAGCGGCGCCGTACTGGAGGCAGAACCGCCGGACCCACTGCTGCATGAAGTCAAAGTGCTCGTCGCGGTAGTCGTGCTCTTTTTCTAGGGTGCTCATGTAGTCAGTCTGGAGAGAAATAGCATATTATGCTAATAATTATGTACAGTACTTTAATAATGTGGCTTAGGTAATACTTGGATGTTCTCTACAGGACAGAATCCGTAATTAGATTAGATTAGATTATTTATTTCATAAGGTAAGCACAGTGCAGCATAAACAATTACTGGTGGTCCCCACACTAGGTCAAGCCTGTCTCGTGGGGGCCTTAAAGCCAAGTTAACAGAATAGAAATTAACAACGAAGACAAGAGCAATAAACTAAAACTAAACTAAAATTATGTTTACAAATAGAACGTTAGTAGGCACATAAAGTGAGTCGTAGAAGTTGGTTAGAAGGTACAATGTTAGATGGAGGCATATTAACTATATGAAATAAAATTTGCAATTATCTGTTATGATTCTTAGAAATTGTTCAGTATTATCATGTGACATATTCAAAAGCCACTTGAGAACAATACGCTTAGCTTGGTTGACTGTGCATGTTTTAACATCAAGTATTTTGAGTATTTTATTGTAGATGAAAGGAAGCATGAAGTCTGGTAGTCGTTGAGCATGCCTAGTTCTGACGAAGACACGCCGCGTTTTGAAGATTCTGCGATTAAGAAGAGACCAATAATCACTGCAGTTAAGAGTTGAGGAGTGATGCCTAGCGAAAGCGCGGAGGATGTAAAGTTGGCGAACATTTAATAGTTTGGCTTCAGCATAAAGCAGTTTTGTGGGATACCTTATCGGCTTTTTTAGCATTGTTTTTATTACCCATCGTTGTGCTCGTTCTAGTCCTAGCATTGCTGTGATCCCGGATCCTCCCCATATGGTGGAACAGTAACCAAGGATGGACTCGCACAGGGCAGTATACACTATCTGCAATGTCCATGGGTCTACCGAATTGCGTAGCAATTTCATCACATAAACAATTTTCCTGACACGCTTTGTTGTGCAGGCTATATGCGCTTTGAAGGAAAGATTTTGGTCTATCTCAACGCCAAGATAACGAATACTGTCAACTCTATTGATAAAATCACAATTACACGGGGTATGGATGCAAATAGTAGAATGAATTTTAAGGCTTGTTGGTGACTTAGGCTCAGATTTTTTTGTACTATGAAAGCATATATAGTTGGTCTTCTTAGCGTTCAGTATCAAAAGATTATGTTCAAGCCAACCGCCAATCCGTCTCATACCAGTCTTAGCGGCATTCAGAGCAGCACTCCATGAATTACCGGAAAATAGAGCAACAGTGTCATCGGCGTAACATATAAGATTGGTCGTGTCAGTAGTATTATTTATGATTCGATGGATGTCGTTCATATATATAATAAATAACGTCGGGCCCAAGAAGCTACCCTGCGGAACGCCGTAAACAACAGGCAGCTCAGAACTGACATGATCACCCACCCCAATGCATTGACGTCTGTTGGCATCAAATGCTTTAGCGAGATCCAGAAACACTCCGATACATTTGCAGCCACCCTCCAAACTAGCACTGACTTGTCTAGTCAAAGAACTAACAGCATCTTCCGTAGACTTTTGCGCCCTAAAACCAAACTGCTTATCAGAGAGAAGTTTGTATTTATCTAAGTAGGCTATTAGCCGCTTGTTTACTATTTTTTCTAGTAGTTTCGTAAATATACCTAGAAGAGATATGGGCCTGTAATTTTCAGGTAAGTTAGTAGGACCTTATTTGTGAATAGGAATGACCACAGCTTGTTTCCAGGTATTGGGGAACAATCCAGTGGCTAAACTAAGATTGAATATGTGAGTGAGAGGATCAATAATAGCGTGTATTATTCCTTTAATAAGTCTGACACCAAACCCATCCTTTCCAGGGGCACTATCATTTTTTAATTTTGATATTAGCTTGTTTATTTCATAAATGTCAGTAGGTTGCATAAAAAAAAAACATCACACACAGGTACATCTTCACCTAACTTTAATTCGGAAACTAAGGATTCAGGGCTTTTTTGAAGTTTGGTTAGGAGCAGTTTAGCCAGATTAGTAACACTCGAGAAATATTTGTTACAGGCATTTAATGCTTTTTCTGGTGATGTTTTATCAGAAATTAAGTTAGAAGATGTATTTAAAGGGATCGGTGAATCGCTAATTTTCCTGATGATTTTAGGATTGTGTTTGTTTTTATAAAGATCAGAATTTTCATAGTTTTGTTTAAGATTGTGTAACAGATTGATGAACACATTACGGTAAAGTAGGTATTTCTGCTTTAACCTTTTGTCATTAGTATGCTTTCTAACATCGAGATGAAGCTTATCACGTCTTTTCATGCATTTCACGAGTCCCGTAGTAATCCTTGGGTTTAAGATGATTTTAGAACCAGGTATTATCTTATCTTTGGTATGATTAGAAACAGCTTTGCTAATAATAGAGTGAAACCGATCTACTGCAGAGTCAACATCTTGTGTGGTGGTAATGGCAGACCAGTCAGTTTCTGAAAGCTCTTTTGCAACTGATTCTATACTTGTGACAGATATGATACGATTTAGGGGCTTTCTGATATTTTTAAGAGAGTCTAGATTCATACCTAGCATCACCGTTCTGTGATCAGTTATAGCTCCATCACACACAAGGCCAACAACTTGTTGTGTTTTAGACTTTACGTATATATGATCTAAGCATGAATCGTTTCTCGTTGGCTTAGTAATCGCCGATAAAAAGCCGTGTTCACTGCCATGAGGCACTGATAATCAATGCTGTCACTGTCGGAAGTAGTTAAAATATTTATATTTAAGTCGCCTGTTACAATCACGGTAGAAAAGTTTTTTAGAGATATTAAAGTTTTGTCAAGAGATGAAGTAAAATTACCAATGTCTCTGAAAGAGGGATAACGGTAGATATCTAGTAGTGAAGTATCATTTGACAACCTGACAACCAGGCTTTCTGCATCTCCAAGGGGAGGCTCATATACTGTTGCATTCCAACAGTAATTCACAAATGCTACAACACCGCCACAGCGGTTCAGATTTCTAGCAGTTTTGTATGCACAGTAACCTGGTAGTTGGCCAATTGTGTCGTTCAGACCCAACCAACACTCCGTCAACAAGATTACATCATAGGTTGTATTAAGCCTCTTCAGAGCCACCCAAAAGGAAGTGAAATTTTTGTGTATACTCTGAATATTCTGGGTTAAGATTTTAATATAGTATACGTCTGTTAGTACTTCCCTACAGTCTTCAAGGATGTCTTTGGCCTGGCACTCAATAGTAAATGAGTTATCTATTTCACTAATTACGTCAAGACACATCATTAATGTGATTTATGTTACATGCTTGAGATAATTTGAGCTGAGACGACTTGAGTGTCAGGCAGAATATTTCTATAGGTAACTGGTAGTTTGTGTAGGGGTACATGGTATACAATTTAATTGCGTTTACAATAATGCTGAATAGTTTGAACGAACATGGTGGCGCTCGCATACGATACTTGTATGGAGCAAACTCGGCGTATTTAGCTATCCGTACTTGACCTACGCTTAAAAACGCTCGAAAATAAAGCGAAGTAATAATAAATACCACGCAGTTGTCGCACAAGTAGCAATGTCACTCAAGCTGTGAAGTTGCGAGCGATAACCAAAATACAACTGAACAAACCCCAAAGACGTTAGTCGATAACAGAAACTATTTAAAATAATACATATTACATTCTTTTTGTACGATATGACGGTAAATAAGCAAGACGTACGACATACGTTATTTTGTACTCGAACAGGTGCAATATAGTGCTACAGCTTTGTGATGTGAGGTTAGTAACAATACATATTAACCTTGACATTGCAGAATATAGACTGCATAGTTTCATAATATTGCAATACAAGACAGTCAGTAGACAATTCTCCCCCTGCAAAACAAGTCTACAACTTATACAGCTATCCAATCGGTAAAGTACGACCATGTAAATTAGAATATGGCATATTTTTCCAAGTACAGGGATAACCAATATGCAACCCTTTAAAAGCCAACCAATGAATAACCTGGGGGCGCAAGTAAGACAACTAGTACACTTTAGTTTTATTGTTACATATTGGTTAGTGGGATTATAAATCCTAATAAGATCCAAAATTTCCAGCCCGGAGAACAGAAACTGATAAAGAAATGTCAGGACTAACGAAACAATATTATTTTTATTTTGCAGTTTCAGTTGAAGGCCCCACACGCAGCTCAAGGTCCTCAACGCTACAGATGTGCAAAGCAGGCGCTTTGTCGGCTCGGCGCATGTAAATGGCGCCGTCGCGGACCCAGCAATACCGGAACCCGTGCTCTCTGCTGCGGAGGCGCGCTTCGCGAAACAACAACCGATTTGTTTTGGTCAAACGCTCATTGATATATAAAGCATTCGAAGAGCCCGGCACTATGTCTGCTGTGGTCTGATTCCGGCGGCTTTTTGCAGCTTTGATGATCTCGGCGTGCTTGGTGCGGCGAGTAAGTCTCATTACAATAAGACGCGGTCTATCTCCTGAAGTTGAAGCTGGACGTCGGGGGCCAACGCGGGTGACCTCATCCAAGTCACTTTCCATAAGGTCTACGCCTATCTTTTTCGCAGCGACATGGGCAATGTGGTACAAGTTTTCATTCTCTGTTTCCGGGATGCCACTGAACTCTATTTATTAAAATATTGCGGAATTTGCTCTGTCATCGATCGCACTAACTAACTATGAGGGGATCCGCCAAAGAACCAAGGTGATCGACAAAGATGAAAGATTAGCAAGCTGCAGTAGCAATGGGCCAGTCACGTAGCTCGAAGAACCGAACGAGTAAACGAGTTCTGGAGTGGAGACCGTTTAAGCAAACGTAATATACGGCGCCTGCCGGCTAGGTGGAGTGACGACTGGATGAGGAGAGCCGAAGATCAGGCTCAGTGGCGTTCACAAGGAGAGGCCTACGTCCAGCAGTGGACGAATACGGGCTGAAGATTTAGATGACTTTGCCTGTCTACCCAATTTTTAAAACTGATTCTCCATACTGGATCATTAGGATTCATGTATGTTTATATGTATGTATGTGAGTTTCTTTATTCCACCATAACTTATAATTGCCTCAACAGATTTTTACGTATGGGGTATTGTTAGAAATTAGAACATTTACATCACCCCGAGTATCATAGGTAATTTTTTACTGTCATTTTGGCGGAAGTATTGCTCCATTTTCAAGAGCGAAAAAATAATGTTTTTCTTCGAATTTTACAATATGGGTATCAATTTGAAGGCCTTGATAAGCACATTCCAACAGTATATAATTTATTGGCTTAAGTTATTTTTTGGAAAGTCGCGGTTTAGAATAGTAAAGAGATGTAACGGAAAGCGTGAAGTACAACAGAACTGATGTAGATTGGTTAAATATATAGATAATGACTTAATTGCACACCAAAGAAAAATAAACATAAGAATGAACATTTACCATAATATAAAAAAACGAGTACAATAGGCGGTCTTATCACTCCAAGCGATTTCGTCCAGACAACCATTTTACTATATTTAAAAATGTGTTTTTTTTTCGTTTTTTTTACTATAAATTTAAATATTTTGTAAAAATAATCTTTGCTCCTGTTTAATTTAATATATCGCATATTGATTATGATCTCTTGAGCTCGGCGTGGCTCGATATCGAGCCCTTTGATTGCTCTAAACAATGAAACTCGTAAACAATAGCGCGGAAAGAAAAACCGTTTCGTATGACGATTCATTGATATTCCAACCCCCTTCAATTTTATATTTCAATTAGAAGCAGAAATATATGAAAAACAATCATAATATAAAAAAAATACCTTTTACGGGTTTTTTTTAATGAACGGCACTTTTTTATTGCTTTGTAACATTTTAAGTTTTTTTTTTTATTTTCTTCTCTTTTTTGCCTTTTCTCTTTTAATGTTATAAATTGTCTGTAATTAACTTTTTTGTTGCTTTGTCATCGGTTTGTGAGCTACCCTGAAAGTTTCATCCAGATAGCTAATCGGAAAGTGCTTGAAATTTGAATTGCAAGATTCCAGGACAGACAAAATACATAGATACCTACAAGTTAAATAAAAGCTTTTAAAATGCTGCGAAGTAATCCACCGCAATGTAGTGCGAGCATGGATCTTAAAGATCGATAAATTTACCGATTTTTTAATCAAGTTTGACATTAATATTCGATAATACGAGTTCGGTAGCACGGAACGTACTTTATCGACAACGACATAAATTCAATAAATCATATTTAATATATAGATTTATATCGACAAAAGGAAGCATGAATCTTATTTTTGACAATTTTTGTCTATATAATGTCGGTAATTTTACCGAATTTATCGAATTTTATCGGCTTTCCAAAGTTACACGACAAACTTTTTTTTTTGTAAATTCGTTTTCGGATTATAAGCCAAAACGTAGAGGTGTCTGAACATCGTGAGGCAAGTTCCAATAATGATGATGATGGATGCCAATGATCCTTTCGATCTGGAAGAACAGCATTTTAAGATTCTTTTTAGAATTTATAAGGAAATTGCCCTAGCCCTCATTCAAGATGTTAAGGGCGTTTGAGAAGGAGTCGATCTAATGGACTGCCTGTGCATGTTGTAGTACTTTACATAATAATACCAAAATACTTAGTTACGTTTTTCCTATTTCCAGAAATTATCTTTTGTTGTGATTGTGTCTAATGCTCTAATTATTATGGTACCTAGTAGGTACTCAGTCTAAAAAACTACCTGTATAATCATTGTTGTAGGTTCTAACAGCTGTACGCTTTTTCGCCGAAGGCAGTTGCTCCAAAGATGCATCGGCAGGAGTATAATATCGCACTAGGACAGCGCACTGTCAGACTTGTCAGGGAGGTGTCTACGCGCATACAGTGCATGCGCACTCGTAACAAGGTACACGCGCAGTATGCGCGCAATGAGGCGTGTTGGCGATATATTGCCACCTGACGATCATCGATTGGATAACTCGAAATAATAAAAATCTGCCAAATTGTGTCAAAAAAAAATGTTTAGTCGATAAGTCGTATATCTGATATATATGGTATTGTAAGGAGAAAAATAGGAAGTGGGCGGAGCCTAGAGGCGGGGCTTAGCATCACGTGATGACTAGTTTGCACAACACTGGCTGAAACTGGATCCAGCCGGGCAGACCTTTTCCTCAGCGAGGCAGCGAGAGCGGAGCTCCACTTTTCTGCCAGTAGTCGAAGTAGCCGGACGTTCCTGAATATTTCTTGAGTTCCTTAAATTCCCCCCATTTGATTTTGTAACAGTGTTTAGCTTACTTTGTTGAGTTTAATAATACCTTTGGTGTGTGATCGTGTATATTTTTTTAATAAACCCCCTTCTGGTTGCTAATATCAGCAGCGGGATTCGAACTAACGTGATTTTACCACATTTGCCCACTGTTTTTGCTTATTTGAACTGGTAAAAGAATATCAGATCGTGAGCACAGTTACACACAACTGTTTTAAAGCACGTGCTCTTAACCTCACTTTTGTGTACTGTTTTGTGTTTAATCTTTGTTGCGTGTATACGCACCACATTTTAATTCTGATTTAAAGTACGAGTAACGCCTGTGTGCAGCATCCACGTAGTCCATGGAGGCGACTTCGCGCAGCGGACGTTCACGAGGTTGGCGAACGCGCGGTTTGTCGTGGGAGCATTCTCCAAGTTGGCAAGCGTCGAGCCGCTGCCGCCGTCGGGCAGCGTGACGTGATGCGCAATCACCGCAGCATTTTGGCGCGCAGCCAACAAACACGTGGCACGCACGTGCTTCGACATGCTTACTTGATGCGTCTATCTGTTACATGAAAACATCGAACATAGCTCTATTGAGACACTCTAATTTTGAGTCTATGGCGTGACGACTGCATTTAAAAACAAAATGCTTTCGTGATGCAACACAAATGACGGAGATATGTAGTTATGTCATTTGTGGATTTTCGTTTCTCATTATTTAAAGTTAACACGTATTGAGATTTCATGAGCTATTTCGATTTGCAAGAATGTTATTTTTGTCATCTAATTTTGAACGTTTTATAACAATTTCACAGTGACTTTCTCAACTGTTTGAGTGCACGCTTACAGTTGTGATGCGAAACTGTTAATTGTTGTTGAAAATGAACATTTTACGCTGCAAAAAAAAATGTTTCAGAGAGTACAACAATGGCATGTTTCAGATTGCGAAGATCCCGAAAATCCGGTGCTGCCCATCCAAGAAAGATGAGGAGAGGCCGTGTAAGGAGAAAAAACAGGAAGTGGGCGGTGCCTAGAGGCGGGGCTTAGTATCACGTGATGACTAGTTTGCACAACACTGGCTGAAACTGGATCCAGCCGGGTAGACCTTTTCCTCGGCGAGGCAGCGAGAGCGGAGCTCCACTTTTCTGCCAGCAGTCAAAGTAGCTGGACGTTCCTGAATATTTCTTGAGTTCCTTAAATTCCCCCCATTTGATTCTGTAACAGTGTTTAGCTTACTTTGTTTAGCTTAATAATACCTTTGTGTGTGTGATCGTGTATATTTTTTGAATAAACCCCCTTCTGGTTGCTAATAGTACATATCCACGAGTTGCCATTTTTTTAAATCGATAAATTCACGACGTGTTATCGAATCACTAAAATTTACCGAGAGGCTAGATCCATGCTACCGCATTTTGATAAAATCGATAAAAATAACTGTTTACCGGTCGATAAATTTATCTATCTTGCTCGCACTGCTGGAATCTTGCAATTCAAATTTCGAGCACTTCCCGATTAGATATCCACCTGAAACTTTCAGGGTAGCTCACAACCGAAGATAAAGCAATAAAAAAAAAAGGGAGTGAGGATCATGGCTTCCAAATGAATGGACCGATATGATGCGGCTTTTTGTGTTTGAAAATTGATGTGATCGAGATGGTTCGTAGCTATAAATGGGGAAGGGGTTGAGGGGGGTATGGGGGTGAGGATCGTAGCTCCCAAACGTATTTGATGAGGGTTTTTGTGTTTGAAAACTGATGTGATCGAGATGGTATTTGGGTATGGTAGTTGAGAAAAGGAGGGTGTTTTTTTTAATGTGTGCTTGTTTAAATGTAAGACAGCAGGATTTTCCTTGGCTTTCTACCTTTGCTAGGGCAACATTGCTGTGTGGAAGGGTGTTTTTAACCTCCGAACAAAGAAACGGGTGTTATAAGTTTAGGATGTGTATCACTTTGTGTGCGTGTGTGTGTGTGTCTGTCTGTGGCATCGTAGCTCCCAAACGAATGGACCGATTTTTATGCGTTTTTTTCTGTTTGAAAGCTTATGTGATTGAGATGGTTCTTAGATATATGGGGGGGAGGAGTTGAGAAAAGGACGTGAAAATAGTAGCTTCCAAACGAATGGTCCGATTTAGCTGTGGTTTTATATGTTTGAAAGTTGAGGTAAACGAGATGCTTCTTAGCTATAAATGGGGAAGGGGTTGAGGGGGGTATGGGGGTGAGGATCGTAGCTCCCAAACGTATTTGATGAGGGTTTTTGTGTTTGAAAACTGATGTGATCGAGATGGTATCGTATCTTTCAAACGAATGGACCAATTTAACTGCGGATTTTTATGTTTTAAAGCTTACATAAACAAGATTGTTCTTAGCTAAATGGGAGGGGGATGAGGATTATAGCTCCCAAACGAATGGACTGATTTTGATGCGGTTTTTTATGTTTGAAAACTGATGTGATCGAAGTGCTTCCTAGATATAAATTTCTTCCACCTGAAAAGTGGGGAGTCGGGGGTTATATAAATTTTTAATTTGAGTTTGTCTGCGGATATGTTGGTGCTTTCGGCGAAAATATCTCGATTGAGTCCACCCACAGTCCACACAGTATGCAAGTGTATAGTTGTAAATAGCGCATTTTTTTTGTGTTGTTAATTTTTTGTAACTGATTGCAGGGGGGTTCCTATTAGATTTGTAAATTATTTTTGTGTTGTTAATTTTTTGTAACTGATTGCAGGGGGGTTCCTATTAGATTTGTAAATTATTTTTGTGTTGTTAATTTTTTGTAACTGATTGCAGGGGGGTTCCTATTAGATTTGTATTTTTTTTTTTTTAATTGTTGCTTGGAAAGGCATTTTGCGTGAATTTTGTTGAGGAAGTGTATTTTTTAACCCCCATACAAAACAGGCACGCAGCCGGGCGGTGAGTGATTTTCGCCGGCGCCCATGTCTAATCTGTATCCACATCCAAAATTTCATATTCTTAACATCCCTGGTTCCAATTCAATTTCAAGATTTGACCTAAGCATACATACATACAAACATTGCAAGTTAAAATAAAGCACAACATCTGTACCAGTTCCTCCTTCTGGTATGAATATGTTACTAGAATATATTGACCTTAGTGGCCACGACGACGATGTCCAGCCCCAGGTTGGTGGCGAGCACCCCCTCCGGCAGTGGGCAGTCGTCGTCATCACCGTTCTCTAGCTCGTCCGTCAGGTTCCTCGACGACCTCTTCATCGGCGAGGAGGCCGTGGGCTCCAGCTCGTCTCCTGGCTCCGTATACCTCTGCCACTTCTGCACCTGCTGCTTTTTACTGTGTAGCCTTTGTTCTGGAAAACATAAAAGCTTTCTTTAAGTCATGGTTGCAAAACTGGTTTGTGAAAACAACATTTTTTTCTGGATGTTTCAAAGATTTGCTAATGTCGACTTGAGTCTTATGGTCGATTCCTATATATTAATAGCTTAAAAGCTAAAAAAACACGCCTGCCCTGCCAAAAATCAGCTAAAAAGTTTTTATGCCAATAAATTATATATTGTTGGAATGTGGCTTCAATTTGATATTGTAAAATTCGGAAGTTTTTTTTCGCATTTGAAAATGGAATCATACTGCCTCCATATTGAATATTTAAAAAAATAAACTATTTACTCGGAATGATGTAAGGATTGTAACGATATACCTACATTAAAATCTGTTCAGACATTTAAAAGTTATGGTGGAATAAAAAACTCACATAAATACAAACTACAATACATACAATTATCCTAAATCATTACACTTCTTTTTTGGGCATTCATAAACGACTCGTTTAATTTTTCTTGGAATCGAGGGTTAGATTACCGCTATTCCGCGATTATAATTCAATGAATTAAACACAACGGTTTAACGGTTTTCAAAGATTGTATTACTTTACTAGCTACGCCCGCGGCTGTACCCGCTGGACATATTTTATATACAAAATTTCATCAAAATTCGATCAACCGTCAAATAATGTTTTAATTTAATAGAGTTACTCTAAATTTAAAAAAGTGTTTTATTTATTGCCTCACAATAATAAATAGTATTGCTCGGTTTCATTTAAGTACGCACAACAGATTTTAAATCAAGTCCTAAGCTATCCAACATAACTTAAGATACAATCAAACTGCAAATAAGAACACGCGAGCAAAGCCGCGAGCGCAGCTAGTACAATCACAAAAGCATTATAAATAAAAGTTAGCCTAAATGCCTAGATCGATCCCTAACTTTCAGTGACTGACTGCATAGTGCGGACTGCATCTAATTGATTAACGGTAAACTGTCCGTTTACATGTGATACTTAACCGCGCGGCGATGAATCATGCGCGTCACGTTTTGGTCGCCTACGTAGCGGATGGTGGACGAGGGTAGCAGAAACGCGCCATTCAGTTCCTGACCTTCTTGACCGTTTTTTTAGCAGTAACCGCGGCTTCGGACGCGTGGTCGTCTATACGTTAAAAGTACTACACACTAGTGGCTCTGTGAGCTGTATAGACCTCGCGCATACAAACTTTTTTGCAACAATCTAGCCGTGGGCAGTAGCGCCATCTAGTTACCTTATTGTAACACTAACATTAATAACCAAGGTGCTCCATCAATCCCTACCTAGTAGGTAAACGGCTGATTCCACTGGTAGAAAACTAAAAGTGAGAAAATTACTGCATTTTGAGGAGCTATTCTGCTCATCATGCCGAAGATCATCATCAGATCATCACCTAATTTTTATGAGACCAATTTAAAATTACTACCTTTCAAATAAAAAATAACCCATCGAAATGGGATCTAATAAGGCGGAGATATTCAGTAGCCCCCTATTTGCCCCTTTTTGGGGGAAGTACCCCCCCCCCCCCCCCCAAATCAAAAATCCCGACGACTAAAAAATTCGTTTAACCTTTATACCAAGTTTCATCTAGATCGGTTGAGGAATGCGACCTGTAGAGGAGAACAGATCCGGACATACGAAAGCATTTTTGCCCAAGTTGAAACGGAGACGCTTCGCGCTCGCTCGGTCAATAAAGCTATTTCAGGACCTAAAATACCGATATACCATTGATCAAAATTCCTTCAGCTTTCAAAAAGTTTTTATCGATTGTTCGGATTTATCTGATTGAGATACCAAGTACCAAGTTACCAAGTTTTTAAGTCAAACCCTTGGCTATCCAATAATGAAATCCGCGTCGCAATCGGTCCAGTAGTTTTTAGGTGATGCACGAACAAACATACAGACAGACAGACACGTCTTTTTAAAAAATATATATTCTTGTTCAGTAGCTTATTTTAAGTACCCTAGACTAGTTTTGGTATCATAATTAGTGCATTGCAATAATTATATCTGCGCCGGAATTCTTTCAACTGCTTATGTAGTTAAATTTCTTTTTTATTCCTTTGAGTGACGTGACGGGCAGGTCGCTCGCCTGATGGTAAGCGTAACACCTGCTCATAACAGTTGCAGTGCCACCTAGAACTTTGGTTGCAAAATCTTGCGCGTCACTGCACTGCGCTCGTCGCTCTGAGACATTGGTTGTTAAGTCTCATTACTTGTGCGAAGAATGTAGTTATGAATTTAATTATCATTTGTTTAGTGGATTTATTTGTACGAGTAGATAGATATGAATATATTGTACAATTGCTTGCATATTTATTTTATAGTCTATCAAAAGATCACGAAGCCGCAGCCCCATTATGCTGGACTGACTCAGTTCAGCACCATTTTCGTCAGCAGTGTCAGCACTAACTGAGGAATCGCTGGAAAATATTTTAAAGGGAAGGGAAGGGTAATTAATTTAACAGTACGTATGTATATATGTATTCGGATTTTCCATCATAGCGTCGCCCATATTGGTCCGATTCTAACAAGCGAGGTGTCAATCGATTCGTCTTCAGGTATAGTATCATAGGTTATATTTTTTACCCGACTACGGTGAAGAAAATGAAGGGTAATATGTTCAAACTAAAAACTTGATCCGATTTTGACAAGCGAGGTATCAATCGATTCGTCTTCATCGCAAGAGTGTCATAGGCTATTTTTACCGGGGCATAGTCGGGTTTTACTTTTTAAACTAATGTCTTGTTTGTGTTTTGGTTAGACATAGATGATTATAGAGCCACACGCTCGATGTGTGTTTCTATTACTATTAGAGAGTAAGGAAAATTATATAGCTTCTTGTTAAAAAAATCGTATCGGAATGGTAGGTACTGCACTACTGCTGTTTTAAGTGCTACACTACACTACATATTATAGAGGACGAAGAAATCGTAACATAGAAAGGAGTATGATAATGGAAGATCAAGGAGGCCACAGACCTCAGATTAAGACGAATCAAGCAGACGAACTATATATTCAATTGGTTTGGTTTGGGTTATTAATTAGGATCATTCTCAGAAGATTCATTTCCCAGATCTTAGGTAAAAAGGAATCTCAATAGATATTTTATTATATGTAGATTTACAGACTTTCATTCTTCCGAAACTGAAGAATGAAAGTTCTTCCACTGACAGATCGACGGTAAAGAAAGCTCTACACGAAGAAAGTAAACCAACACGCACGAATTCAACTTTTATACTTACTTAGGATTATTTTGAATTCGCCGATACCGGGTCGTTGGCTATCAGGACGACCACCCGTTATGGCCGGTTGTCACGTAAATAAATCACATAGTACCTCGAGGTCGTGGTGATATCGTGTCGACCTGACGACCGAGACGTCAAAAGGAACGCGCTGGATTATTATACATTTTTAGCGATCATTGCTTAGGGCCAGGCTCCAAGGTTACATTTTCCCACTCTGCAATTCCCTGCCACCTCCCGTGCACTCTGCCACTCGCTACCCGCAATAAGCACTGAAGTTCCTGCGTAATAAGGTTGTATATCGCGAGCGCTGTTTGAACACACAATTTAGCTCGGAACTAAATGACGTATGTCTCAAAAGTTACCTATTTATTTTATTGGCAGGCTAATAATTTAGTTAGGTAAATTTTGTCTAAACATTAGATGATAAACTTTATTTTCTTACTGTGAGATTTATTTAAGACATAAAACTTAATCCGTTGAGTAGAAAAATGTAAACATTACTGTAAATAACGTAATTTTTGATAAGAAAATGTATCGAATGAAATTCTGTTATTCATGTTTTTGTCTTAGTCTTAGAGAGATAAAGATTTCAAAAACATATATGTTAAGTTTCACATTTATCAGGTTTGTGGTTGACCCAGCATATTTATGGAAAAAACCCATAAAAAACAGAGCCTGGTCTTAATTAGTTGAATTGAAGGGCGCCGATTTTTTTAAAAGGAACCTCTTTGAAAAGGCTTTTGAATTTTCAATTAAAAACAGAATCATCCAAATCGGTTGAGAAATTCTTGAGATATGACTGAACACACAAAACCAAGCAGATCTCGAACCTGCAACTATAGGAATTCCGTTACATCAATCTGCCCAGCTCTGCCAACTGAGCTGTCAGCGGTCTAACCTTACAGCAACAGCTCACACTTAAATTTATAGCTACCTCATTTATTGATTTAGTTTTAAAACATACCGTGAAGCCGCGACACGAAATCTGTTTACCAACACATATTAGTCATCATTAAAAGTATAATAATTATTTTTATCAATGACCAACAGATACAAGGTTTTTTAATACAATAAAGCTTAATATCAACCGCAAGGGGGACCTGATAAACCACTTGTGTATTCACCTCATGCCATTGATTAAATATTACGCGACGAGTGACGTAATTCGTGAGTCACTGTTAGAAAATAAACTTGAGGTTTCTTGTGGTTCGGGTGAGACGATCGACAACTTGACGGTTATGTGACGTTTGTTTAACTTGGGTCAAATGGGGAAACTGTATTTTTAACTTAATTTCTGCTTTTATACACGCAGTCCAATGACGCGAAAGACTGCGTAATAAACAACGTTTCGGTCTCGTCACTCAGATACACAGAGCATGGTGTTCAGATGCATAAAAATTATGACAGAGGTAGTATCCCACAAAAGTTGTACTATTAGTAATTCTGTGCCAGCGGTATGTTCACTATGAAATTTAATGACATCGGCTTCGCACAAATGAAATTAAAAGTTATATTTGTATTTTTGGTTTTCTAGCAAAATTAATAATAGCAGTAGTTGCCGCATAAGGCCCATGGGCGGCCTGACACACTGACACTAGAGTTCGGCACTACCTGCCTCATTCGAGATACATACATAAAAAAATAGTCGTAAGTACTTCTTCAAGATGGAAATATAGTACATACTTTGCAGTTTTTGATTCTTGGGGAAATCTCCAAACCAGTTAAAATATATGACATTATTTCAAATCGAGTTTTACGAGTAGGTAGGTTTTGTAGTGGTAGGCCTCTTACGCAAGAGGCCGCCGGGGCAAGTACCACACCTTTGTCAGATATTCAACCGCCAAGCAGTTGTGTGCAAACATTTCAGTGTTTCGGTTTGAAGGGCAATGTTTCTAGCGAAATTACTGAGTCAGTGAGACTTAACAACCAATGTCTAAGGGCGACGGGCGGGTGCAGTGACGCGCAATATTTTGCAACCAAAGCTCTGGGTGGCACTGCAACTGATAAGGGCAGGCTACACGCTTACTATCAGGCGAGCGACCTGCTAAACTCATCACTCAATAGAATAAAAAATAAAATTCTTCATTAGCTCTGAGAACCCTTCTTGTCAACTCTAATAATATACCTACTTGTACATAGCAAGATGAAATAAACTTCGTAGAAATTTACGAATTATGATCGTATTTTTAAAGGTAGCTACCAATTTTTCAGAGGTTTGAACCCTAGAAACCCGTCCTTCTCTTCGCCCAATGTCTTTCGAAGCAGCAACTTATTAGAGCAATCTTTGATTAAGGAAGCTGCTTATTAAGCTGCTTCATTACGTGTTGCATTGGCTCAAGTGCATCTAATAAGGATGCGCGAGTGATTCACCAGTTGCAATGAAAGCTGCATTGTCATAGTTTAAATATCATCAATGGCGCATGTAAGTACAAGCATGTTGCCAAGATTTTTTTTTATTGGCTTCCAAAGGTCGGCTTTACTCAATTTTTATGTATCTTTTCTTGTATGTATATTCAACTCCGAGGAAGAGTAGACCTCAGACACCTACATTTAATCCAAATTAGTTAAGTATTTTTTGGTATAATATGGACGTATGTTTAGGACAAATCTTGCATTGCAAGTCAATTTTAAACAATTTTACAATGTCACACACATGTAGTTATCTGATGACAATACCACTAGTCTTTAGGCTTGGCTGATGATGGAGACAGAAGATAATCTAAGGAACTGAACAACTAAAAGATTTAAAAAAAATAACTTAAAGTTTGGGGTCATTTGACTTGAGTTCTCTCTGGTCTTAACAGGTGTTGGCTTTTAAAGCTTGTTTAGTAACAAAGATCTGATTATAAGCAAATATTCAAAAGTTATATAAATTACTAGCTGAGCCCGCGGCTTTGCCCGCGTGGATTGTACATTATAGGTATTTTCGGTATGGGCTACTTTTAAATGATACGCATTTAAAAGTAGCCCATACCGAAAATACCTATAATGTACAATCATCATCATAATCTAAATTCGTTCAGCCGTCTTTTAGTTTTTTATCGATTGCTCGGCATCTAATCATTGGATTAAGATACAAAGTACCCCAGTTTTTAAGTCAAACCCTAAGCTATCCAACAGTGACAGCATCGCAATCGGTCCAGTAGTTTTTACGTGATACGCAAACAAACAAACATAAAAAATGTTTAAAAAAAATATAGACTTGTTTAGTAGCTTATTATAAGCAACCCAGACCGTATTTTTTTATTATCTTCTTTGTACAGACTTTTTCGTACTTATTGCTTTATTATTAACACTAACGTGGTTTTTATACATTTTAAAAGGCAAAAACGGGAGTTATTACATATAGTAGTTGAAATTATTCCAACTATAGTTTGGATATGCAAATCTGTAACACCACTATAAATATAATTCAGGTATACGCCCCCACAGAAAAATCGAAGGAAAAAGAAGTTAAACATTCTTACCAGGATATCCAAAAGGCTCTAGTAGAGACTGGCAAGGACACAATTATTTTGGGCGACTTTAATGCGAAAAAAGGAATGCCATTAAATGAAGAACGAGATGTTTGTGGACCCTTCGGATTTGGAGTAAGAAATGGTAGAGGCGAAATGCTAATGAGTTTTTGCTACGAAAATAGATTCCTAATAACGAATACATTTTCAAAAAACATAACAAGCAAAAATGGACATGGCAGTCACCAGATGGAAGAACACGAAACGAGATTGATTTCATACTTGTAAAACAAAAAATAAGGTAAACAATACTGAAGTTCTCCCTACCAAATTTTCCACAGATCACAGAATGGTTAGAGTTACATATAATATGAACTTAAATATAAAAACACCGCTTCGGATTTGGTCAAAAAAATAAAAACTATACACCTATCGAAATCGAACAACTAAAAAATCTTATGACACATCAAACTCACCTAATAGAAAAAGAGGTATGCCACAGTATCAGCAATCAAAGAATGCATAACAAAATTGCCAATATCTAAACACAAAACTGAACCTGAAACTATAAACATCGAAATAGAGACATTAATAAGTGAAAGACAAATATTGAAAAATACATATCCACGAACAATAGAACAAAGAAAGCGTCTAACAAAACTACATAAAGTAATTAAAAAGAAGATCAAATTAAACAGACAGAAAATGAAAATGCAGAGCTTGGAAAAAGAAACTCGCTACAAAAAGAAGTAGAAAACAATACGACACTAAGAAAGAGTGGATACATGCCATTAATAAACCAACCGGTCAAAAAACCTACTAACAGGAAAGATATTTTAACAGTAGCAACTGAATTTTACACCTCACTTTATTCAAGCCAGGAATGTATTTCTACAGAATCGTAAGATGACTGCTTGGAAACGGTTCCTTAATCATGAAATAGAACGCGGCATAATCCACATGAAGAAAAATAAATCACCTGGCGAGGATGGAGTATCGACAGATGCAGTCATTGCGATGATAGAGCCTCTGGCACCACAATTAACTAGATTATTTAATAAAATTCTAAAAAACGAAGAGATTCCCAAAGACTGGCACTAGTCCATCATTACGCGACCCGAACGTCATAGATAACTACAGACCTATAAGTTTACTACTGACTCTCTATAAATTATTTTCTTCTGTAATACTATTTCGAGTCACACAAGACGAACAGCAGCCTCGGGAACAAGCCGGATTTAGAAAAGGATTTTCAACTATAGACTATATATTCACACTAACGCAATGTATAGAAAAATGCAACGAATTTAACACCACTATATATCTGGCATTTGTCGATTATACCAAAGCATTCGACTCCATCTCACATAAATACCTTTGGAAAAGTCTAAGAGAACAGGGCATACAAGACAAATATATCACAATACTAAGAACCATTTACAGTAAATATTGAGCTAAAATAAAAACTGAAACAATTGGTCCTCCATTTGACATCAAACGTGGAGTTAAGCAAGGAGATCCTGAATCACCAAAGCTGTTTACAGCTATTCTAGAGTCAGTGTTTCGAAAACTTAAATGGCAGGAATATGGCCTAAATATTAACGGCGGGAAACTAACACATCTCCGATTTGCGGACGACATCGTTATTCTAGCAGAGAAGCATGAAGACATACAAAACATGATTAGAACTTTAGACGCAGAAAGTAGGAAAATTGGTCTCCATATGAACCTGGCAAAAACAAAGTTAATGACTAACGGAGAACGGAGCGTAATTAATCTATCAAACAATAGTATAGAGTATGTAGACGGGAGATGGAGCGAGCAGATTCTCCACTGGTATCCCAGGGATGGAGCGCGTGCTAGAGGGCGGCCAAGGAGAAGATGGTGTGATGACGTTGTTGAAGTGGCGGGCCCAGCCTGGACTCGTCTTGCAAAGGATTGGAGAATGTGGCAATGCATGGGGGAGGCTTTTAACCGATTTTGGGTGCCCTAATAAAACTTTGTTACTTTACTATTTTTAAATTAATGTTTACTTATTTAATGGGAATTAAAAGCTATTTTATTTTTATTTTATTTATAGTTTCGACCACATCCAGTGGTCATATAATGTTCAACGCTAGAGGCTAGGAGCTCTCTTTGTGAATTCAATGTGGGTCATGGGTGTGTTCTGTATAGAAAGTACTCACCAGATGTGAGATCCAATTTGTCTATATGGTCGCCGAGCACAGCGGCCCAGCTCTGTAGCTGGTCCAGGAGCCCCCAGGGTGTGGTCATGGCCACAGTGAGCAGCACCAGTGTGTGCGGGAATGTGTCCTCGCTGAGAGCAAACTTGAGCAGGTTTGTGTGGCCTGGATCACCATCCAGCACCCACACGCTGAGTCGTGTGTGGTCTGTAGGGGAGAAAATTTTGTTGTACAATATAAACAAGTAGATTAAAAAACTAATGTAAAAACATGTTTTTTCTATATATATTATATACTAGCTGATGCCCGCGCCTTCGCACGCGTGGTAATTTCTCTAGGTTAAAAGTACTCTATGTGCTGTTCCAGGACCTACAATACCAACATTTGATCAAATTCCTTCAGCCGTCAACATTATTTTTATTTATTGCTCGGCTTCTACTCATTGGATTGAGATACCAAGTACCCCAGTTTTTAAGTCAAACCCTAAGCTATCCAACAGTGAAAACCGCATCGTAATCGGTTCAGTAGTTTTTACTTTAGAGCTTTAGTAGTCCTTTGTAACAGGAGTCAAGCTCGTCCCTCCATCTCCTTTGTGACAGGAGTCAAGCTCGTCCCTCCATCTCCTTTGTGACAGGAGTCAAGCTCTTCCCTCCATGTCCTTTGTGACAGGAATCAAGCTCTTCCCTCGCATCTCCTTTGTGACAGCAGTCAAGCTCGTCCCTCCATCTCCTTTGTGATAGGAGTCAAGCTCTTCCCTCCATGTCCTTTGTGACAGGAATCAAGCTCTTCCCTCGCATCTCCTTTGTGACAGCAGTCAAGCTTGTCCCTCCATCTCCTTTGTGATAGGAGTCAAGCTCTTCCCTCATGTCCTTTGTGACAGGAGTCAAGCTCGTCCCTCCATCTCCTTTGTGATAGGAGTCAAGCTCTTCCCTTGTGTCCTTTGTGACAGGAGTCAAGCTCATCCCTCCAACTCCTTTGTGATAGGAGTCAAGCTTTTCCCTCCATGTCCTTTGTGACAGGAGTCAAGCTCGTCCCTCCATCTCCTTTGTGATAGGAGTCAAGCTCTTCCTTCATGTCCTTTGTGACAGGAGTCAAGCTCGTCCCTCCATCTCCTTTGTGATAGGAGTCAAGCTCTTCCCTCCATGTCCTTTGTGACAGGAGTCAAGCTCGTCCCTTCATCTCCTTTTGGGAGCCACAACGTCTTCTGATGTTCTGTGATACAACAATCACAGAACACCAGAAGACGATTTGCCCAGAGTTTTGTTACTTAGTGATTTATTATCTGTATAGATTAGCTATATGTTACTTATATTAAAAATTTATTTGATTAGTTTTTACCCGACTGCACAGAGGGTTGTGTTTGGGTTGTATGTATTGGTTGTTTGTTTGTATCTTTCTTAGGCGCTTCCTACAGCCTATATGGGTTGATGGATTTTGATATATGAGGATTGTTGGTTTTGGTCTTAATCACGAGAGTACTATAGGATATATATGTGTGTACTCCTTTTTGCTATAAATTTGCAAAAAAGGGGTGAGACAGGGAGACGTTATTTCTCCAAAACTGTTCACCTCTGCACTGGAAGATATTTGATGTTAACACCATATCCGTTCAACATGGTGTTAAAATCAATGGCGAATGCATCACTCACCTTCGATTTGCTGATAATATAGTCATAATGGCAGAAACTCTAGAAGACCTAAGCACAATGTTCAGTAACCTCAATATTGTTTCCCAACAGGTGGGTTTTAAAATGAACATGGGTAAGACGAAAATCATGTCAAATGCCCATGTCGCACCCATGCCGGTTTATGTTGGGAACAATATTATCGAAGCTGTTGATCACTATGTCTACTTAGGTTAGACGATTCAACTGGGTAGATCCAACTTCGACAAAGAGGTCAACCGACCAACACAACTCGGATGGGCAACATTTGGGATATTACGCCATAGATACTGTATGCCAGTGATGACATACGGCACTGAGACGTGGTCGCTAACTATTGGTCTTTTACAGATGCTCAAAAGTCACGCAGTATGCAAAGAAGGGATCTATGCTCGGTGTTTCACTACGTAATAAAATCTGAAATGAGGCAATCCATACAAGAACCAAGATTACCGACATAGCTCTCAGATTCTGCAGAATCTGGAAGTTGAAGTAGCAATGGGCAGGATGTGCCATATAGTTTGCAGTATCAACAACTGCTGGAGAATAATGGTTCTCGAATGGCGACCATGAACAAGCAAGCAAAGTGAGACCTCCCATACAATGGACCGACGATATTGAAGCCATCGCAGGAAATCGGTAGATGGAGGTGGCACAAGATCGCTCGTCATGGTGCTCTTTGGAGGAGGTCTATGTTTAGCAGTGGACTTGTAAAGGCTGACATGATGATGATGACTGATAAAATATGAGTCAAACCACATGTATAAGCTGAAAGTTGTTAGCAGAAAGAATTATCATGTACAGATTACTGTTTGTTTGTCTGTCATGTGTGGTAGTGCTGACCTCTGGTGTCAGAGTTTGTCAGGCCGATCTAGGGCCTCAAACATGATTTACAGATTATTAATAAGACAGGTTTAACCATGCAGGTAGAGTAATCAGATAACATAGCTACTTTAAAAGAAGTTACTTTTTAATGTATCAATAAGAATTTAAACCGGTCCACAGTTAGATAGATCAGATCAGCTGATTAATTATTTGATAAGTTTTCTACAATTGCTCATATATCAAAACAAAACAAAATAGGTTAGGTTATAGGTTTATAGGTTGTTACTTGTTTGGTAAATTATAAATTAGTGTACAGTATACATACATACAGTACCTACTACAAAAATCACGTGCTGTGGAATTTTATTTATTATTCAAATATTGGGCAATAAATTTCGTTCAATAATTATTATTTATTTATATAGCGATGGTGGCCTAACGGTTCTATAGTGCAATTTAGAATCCAACAATACTGGGTTCAAAACCTAGGCTCCGCACCAATGACTTTTCTGAGTTATGTGCGGTTTTCCATCGCTCCGTGCTTCGGAGGGCACGTTAAGCTGTTGGTCCCGGCTGTTATTGATTAATAGCAGTCGTTAAGCCATGTCAGAGGCCCTCGGGCGGCTTGACAAACTCTGACATCAGAGGCCAGCACTACCTCATACGACAAACAAACAATTTATTCATTCATTAAGTTGACAATAGTAAGCTTACAGTATAAAACCAATATGTTAGCTACCCTATCCAATTCATTAAAAAATAATTCTTACTAGGTAATACTTCAGAAATACAAAGATGACCAAGTACATAGTTTCGTAGTTGTCAGAGGAGAGATTTAGTCATGACTACAGATAGAAAGTAATAATGCAGCATGGAAACATGCATTTCTACTCACACAACTATTTGTTTACAGAAGTTCTATATCATAACCTCTCATGTCTAATCTAAACTCACTCATTCAAGGATTTGGCTCAAGGTTATGAATTGTTTTTTTATAGAAAAACTATACTCACCATCTCTATACTCATCACTAATGTCTATATAAGCATATTCAAGCGCCGAACCCTTTTTGGGGTCTTCGACTCCTTGTAATTTTGCTACTAAAGTTGTCTTTCCCGTTTCGTTGTCGCCCAGAACTAGTACATTTTTGTTTGAAGGTAGTTTTGTGTTCCCTTGATTCTGTACTTCTTCTAGGATAGCGGACCTAAAAAAAACAACATTCTTGTCATCATCCATGCGTCAACTGCGAGGCAGGCTCGCGTCGCGATACATGCAGGTGCACTGTGTCGGCGGAACTTGACACGATGTGAAAACATTTTATCACTGTTTTACATACAAAGGTAAAACGTAGCAGCTAGGTCACATATTTCTCAGGTACGAGGCTCTGTCATAGGTGTGACACATTGGATCCCCCTATATGGGGGATTGCATGCAAGCAGTAAAATGAAGTGAACTATTACCATAAGTTGTCCTTCGCGTCGTCTTTATCCTTCTTTTTAGATTTGAGCCCATTAGTCTGGCCGTTTGTATCCATTCTTCAGGAATTTTAGAAGATAACAACGGCACAGAAAGGCTTTTCTTTCGTTTTCGTTTCTTCTGCCGTTCATACGTCACTCTCCTCGACCGCAATGATATTGGTGTTACAATGTATAAAATAAAGACTCCCAATAAAATTCAGAAAAACGATTCGTCATATAAATAAATGTTATTAATATCAGTTTATTTTTATTATAAAATTCCAAGATTTACTTTTAAATAGATTAATGTATTTGACTAATCTCATTAATTTGCTTGCTAATAATCACTGATCCATTCTCTTTTGACATAAAAAAAACATTTGTGGCAGCACCAAAAGAGTTTTTTAATGGCGCCGTTCGTTTTGTAGCAATTGGCGAAAATAACTGTTAAAAACGCTAAATGTCCTTTGGCTATTTGAGGGCAAAATTAGCGTTCTGAACGTTTTCGATCACCGTTCGTTTTGCAAGTTTCGGTGACATGTTGACATAAGAAAATCGACTTTATTCCGTCAGCGTTAGGTTCATTTTTCATTCAGTTTGGAAAGGATCAGTAGTGTCAAAAGTTGCAAAAATGACAAGTGTTGAAAATGTTCAAAGAAAACGGCTTGTTAAAAATGTACATTTCGAAACTGCCCACAACGCCATCTCATCATCTCGAAAGCAGGGAATATCGATAACAAAAACCTACGCTTTAAACATTTTCAACACTTAAGCCATTTTAAAAAAAAAACAACACTTTTGCCATTTTTTGCCACTGATGACAGGCCTGTTTCACTCGATTGCGCTTGCGCGTTTATAACCTACGGGCAGCTAGACCGCACGCGTTCCTTTAGAACTATAATGTAATGAATGTATGTAGAATTATAATAGAATTAAAATTATAATGTAATGTTATGTATTTAGAATTATAATGGCTGCTGTACGCCGGAATTAACTTCGAGAGTACGTAAGTATTTATTTTGATATTTTGTGTTTGTTTTGCAGTTTTTTTAAAATTCAGTTGAAATTTAGGTACCTATTATGTTACGTAAATAGGACAGGCCACGTCTAAACATTTCTAGGATGCAACAGTTAAATCGAAAAAATCGGGTTAATACCTACCTACTCTTACTACCTGATGGAAGTACGAGTAGGTAAGTATATTAATAGGAATGTGTACGTCGTCCATTCAAATCACTTGAAGATAGAGAAAAATAAACAATAGTTAAGTACGCCATTTTTATTCAGAGCGTAAGAGGAGGGTTATATTTTTCAAGAGTTTTTATATATGTATGTTCTTTTGCTTATTGAATTTTAATAAATGTTAGTAGTCGTTAGATTTGAGTGACATTATGTAGGTAAATTAAAAAATATATGTATATTTGCCAGCATACCTATTATTATGGAAGGAGCCGAAGTGAATATGATTGTATCTTAAAATTTCCAACAACTGAGTTACAATATTGTTCTTAGCAGGGGTCATGACGACATGACGAAACAGAGAGACATGACGAAACTGTAAGAGTTCCTTGTTTGAATATGGAATCCTAAAAAGAAAGTTAAAAAAATATACAATAAGTGTTACAAACTCCTTACAACTTATTCTTTGATTATATATATTGATGTCTGTCATTCATTTTGAGTTGTCATATTAGAAATCTATTTATGAACTAAATACGTGTTTATTTTATTGGCGACGATGATAAAGACGTAACTATGAATAGTGAACAATTTACCCAGTTTCTGCACGCCCAACAGGTGCAACAGGAACAAATAACACAAATAATGTTGTTAATGCAAAAAACGACCAACAGCGGCGGCGTGACGAACACCGCCTCCACAACAAAAGCTGACAAAATGGTAATCATAAAAAACTTTAACATGGAAAAATACAACCCAGAGACATGCAGAGTCGATGATTTCATTGATTTCTTCGAGACAAAGTGTGGAATATTTGATATTACCAATGAGCAATTACAGAAAGATCTACTGTTGAATTTTTTAACGCCAGAAATATTCCGCGAGTTGAAAATAGCACTTACACCCAGATTTGACACCAGCACTTACAAGGATATTTGTACCAAACTTTTAGACTTGTACCGCATTAAAAAGACCAGGTACCGTGCTTTAGCAGATTTTTGGAACTGCATAAGGGAGACAACTGAGTCGATGGAGCATTACGCAGACTTAAAAGCCTGAGCCGGGATTGTGGATATCACGATGAACTGTTGGAACGACAGCTACGCGACCGTTTTGCTACAGGACTAAACCATCCAGACCTTGAAACGGATCTGAAACAGAAATGGCCAGACTTACAAGAAACTGAACAAGGAAAATCGAGAGAAGTTACGTTTTCTCAAATTTTTGCAATTGCACAATCACGTGAACAAGCTGAACATGATACCCCAAGTTCGAGTGTCAACCGAATCAGAAAAAAAAACAATACTCGGAAGTCTACTACACGAGACAACAATACAATGCGTAAACTATACTCTAACCAATGCTTAAGATGTGGCAAGAATGACAAACATGACCTCGCCAACTGCCCGGCGAAGAAACACATATGTGACGAATGCAATATAGAAGGAAACTTTGAAAATTGTTTCATTAAAACCGGACGCGCATTTATTGAAGGAAAGAAAACATCGAATACCTTCAAGCACAAGTTACAGAGGATCACCGACAGTCATACAACTGCTTCACCACATGATTCTATGGAAAGTAGCGATGATGATGGAGAATTAGTTTGCAACATTGCAAGCACCAGTAAGAAAGACTGCAAACAAATCGACGTCTTAATCAATGGCGTAAAATGCACGATGGATTGGGACCCCGGCTCCACCTACTCAATAATCAGTTCCCATTTCTGGAAGAAAATTGGTTCACCAACCTTATCTAATGCACCAAAACTTAAAGCCTACTGCAACTACAAGTTAAAATCAAAAGGCCTTACAGACGTAACTGTCGAAATTGACGGACGCCAATTGTTTTTACCAGTTGTGGTAATGAAAAACGCTAACCCGATGCTTTTTGGTCTTCATTGGAGTGAAATGTTTGAGATGGAATTTCCGAAACCCGTTTACTCAGTCAAACCTATTATTCCAACTACACTCAAGCATGTCCTTGATGAACATAGTCAACTTTTCGATGGGAAATTGGGCAAGGTAATAGACTACCAAGTTAACATTCACGTCAAACCAGGGGCTGAACCTGTACACCTCCCAGCAAGACCGATCAAATTCAGCATGAAGAAAAACGTTGAACGGGAATTAGATCGCCTTGTTACCGAGGGCATAATACAAAAAGTAGACCCAAATATTACTCCCATAGAATGGGCTACACCTACTGTTAACGTAGTGAAACCCTCAGGTGAAGTCAGAATTTGTGGAGACTACAGTACTTTACTGAACCCCGTCTTGATCAAACATTTACATCCAGTACCAATTTTTGACCAACTACGTCAAACACTGACAAACGGCGTGATATACTCAAAAATCGATCTCAAAGATGCATACCTGCAATTTGAAGTAGCACCAGATTCAAAAAAGTATTTAATATTATCGACACACAAGGGTTACTTTCAGTACAATAGGATGCCTTTTGGAATATCAACAGCACCATCAATTTTTCAAAATTTTCTTAAACAACTACTTGGAAACATTCCCAACGTTGCAATATATTTCGATGATGTCGCCCTGACAAGTAGGAGCTTAGAGGACTACCTACGTACACTTTCTGCAGTATTCGACAGATTACGACAAGCTGGATTGAAAGTCAACTTGAAGAAGTGTAGTTTCTTACAGAAAGAGATTGAATACCTGGGTCATATAATAGACCAAAATGGAATACGTCCGACGAACACAAAAATTGAAGCTGTACCAAGCAGGCCAAGGCTGTACAACCTTCCAATTCGAAAGAATTACGATATTTCCTTGGTTTAGTAAACTTTTACGAACGCTTTATTCCTCATCTTCACGGAATATGTGCAGATCTTCATGAACTGACCAGTGGCAGACGCACATGGCGTTGGACTGACCATGAGAGACAAATTTTTGAAGCCACTAAGACATGCATTGCGAATTCAAAGCCATTGATAGCCTTTGACGAAAAACGTCCCCTTTTCTTAGCCTGCGATGCATCGGAGAAAGGCGTAGGAGCAATTTTATTTCACAAAGACAAAAATATTGAACAACCTATCACATTTGCATCAAGGAAACTTCGTCCTGCTGAAAGCAAGTATTCCGTAATAGACCGTGAAGCTTTAGCCATTTTATTTGGAATCAAGAAATTTGACCAATATTTACGAGGGACTAAATTTACGTTAGTAACTGATCACAAACCATTAGTGCACATTTTAGGCACTCAACGTAATCTCCCAAAACTATTTAACAACAGGTTAGTGAGATGGGCTCTATTGATTGGAAGCTACCAATATGACATTTGCTATCGGAAAGGAGAAAACAATATTTTGGCTGACTGCCTTTCTAGACTGCCAAATCCCGAAACCAAACCTTCTCGAACTGAATGTGCCGTTCATAAAATAAGTTCAAAACTTTTAGGTAGTAGAATGGCTGATCTTCATTTATCAGAGAACAATTTGAGTGACAAAACATCAAAGGACCCTATTCTATCACAAGTTTGTCAGTATCTGAAAACTGGTTGGCGTGATCTGGAGTATAACAGAGACATGAGACTTTTCTACAAGAGACGTTTTGAACTGTCCGTCGAAAACAAAATCGGAATGGTTATACCTGAAGCACTTCGAAGAACGATTCTCACATACCTTCATAGAGGACATCCTGGTATATCTGCGATAAAGGACCTTTCACGTTTTTATGTTTGGTGGCCATCACTTGACGAAGACATAGAGGCATTTGTAAAAACGTGTACAAGATGCCAAGAAAATCGCCCGTGCAACTCGGAACTTCCAATTTTCTCTTGGTCCATTCCAGAAGAAGTATGGGAGAGAATTCGTATCGATTTTGCCGGTCCGTTCGAAGGTACATACTGGCTAATTTTATGTGACGCACTTTCAAAGTGGATAGAAGTGAGACCTATGAAAAATATAACTTCGAGAAGTCTTTGCTATGTATTAGATGACATTTTCTGTACATTTGGTCTTCCACGCATGATTGTCTCCGACAATGGACCACAGCTGTCATCTTACGAATTTAAAGAATATTGCAAGAGCCAGGGCATTTTACATGTCACATCATCACCTTATCACCCTCGCACAAATGGGCTTGCGGAACGGCTTGTGAGAACTTTTAAGTCTAGAATGGCTACAAATGACGGAAGTCAACTTAAACGTCACTTGATGGAGTTTTTATTCACTTATCGGAACACGCCTCACACCACCAAGTCACCCGCCCAGATGATGTTCGGCCGACAATTGAACTGTCTGTTGACGAACATTCGACCTGATAAAAGAAAATCGTTACAGTATCAACAGGTGAAGGCTAATGTTATGTCCTCTGCTCCATCTTACCATCCGGGTGATAAAGTGTACGTCAAGACTCGTCAGGAAAAGACATGGCAGCCTGCGACAGTTGCGAGCCGTAAGCATAGGTACTCATATGTCGTCTCAACACCTGACGGAAAAAAAAGCGAAGACATGCAGACCATATCAGGCCTCGAACGTCTTCCGCAGATTTGGCGAGTTCTCCAATTCATAGGACGCCTCACAACAATACTGAACCAACGTGCACACCATCCGGAATTATAACGTTGCCCGTGGCCATACCATCTACATCCATGACGTCCTCTCCCACATCATCCGCATCCACACCATCCATGTCATCTTCACCGCTCTCTTCATCTACGTTCGTCACACCTGCAACTGTTGCGGTGCCTCCACCCTGTCGTCGCAGTCAGCGTCAAGTACGACCGCCGCGTCGGCACATCGACGAAATGTAAATGGGGAGGAATGTTACAAACTCCTTACTACTTAGTCTTTGATTATATATATTGATGTCTGTCATTCATTTTGAGTTGTCATATTAGAAATCTATTTATGAACTAAATACGTGTTTATTTTAATAAGGTAGACTACATACACGTTATTTGCAATGCAATGTATGAGATAATTACATGTATTGTGTTTTGTAAGTACCCACCTAGGTAACAAATTATGCGTGCATTGACTTCTTATTTCCTTGATGTAACATCAACAATAATGAATGAAAGCTTGCAAAATGCCTACCTACATTTATATATTAGGTACTTATAAATATGCGGTCATGCAGGTGGACGATGGATAATATAGTCCGCGAGCAAGCAAGTAGTAACACTTCCGTAAATAAGTATGGCAATTCTTTTCAACATAAAATGGACAACCCTAAAGTGGCGCCCCCCGCATCAGGTGAGATAGACGTGTTGGAAAGAGAGACGCATTCTGGGCTAGTAAAACAATAAACATTCTAGGTCGTGCGAGCTGAATTGCACTTTATTGCGTCGTGGCAAAAGTCGCTTTTTACACGACTGCCCACTGCTGCTTTTTATTTAATTGTCATAGTGGAGGGCTCTTTCTGTACGTAGAACTAATATTTATTCTGTGCTAACGATTCCTCAAACTGAAAGAAAAACGACCAATTATTCGCTTTTTCTCATTGTACGTAAGAAAAATGTATTTCTTTTCCTAAATCAAATGTCATGTCAATAAACTGGTAAAACCAATGCAAAACGAAAACATTTCAGACTATTTTCACCCAGAAATGTCCGAACCGAACGGCAAATGTGATCTTTTTCGGCGGTTTGACGTGAAACGTCTCTACTGACACATAGGCACAGAATAAATAATAGTACAAGTACAGAAGGATAGCTGAATAAAGTCATTTAAATAAATAGCAACTCTCGCTACAACGCAATAAAGTGCAATTTATCTCGCACAGCGCTGCGATCTTTCAATTATATTTACCTAGAAGGCGCTCGCCCATCGCGTGCAGGCTAGATTGCACCGTATCACAACGCGCGAGAACTTCCATTGCTCTAACCGTTTTAGAATCGCTCTGTCCCTTTTTCGCTCGGTAGGGTTGTATTAAGATATGACTAGGTACTTGTACTACTAATTATTTTGTGATATGTTATGACTTAGATATTGTAACAGAATAAATAAGCAATAATGTATTATGTTACTACTTATTATTATAAATTAAAATAGTTCTATTACATTCTTATCAGAATATACCTACTACCTCATTTTTACTACCTACCTATCCCGTTTTCAGAACGCCGATAAGTTTAGTGAGATACCTACCTACGTATAAGTGTCGTTGGTTGATTATGATTATATCCTATAGGTTCACTCATTATAAAGCAAGTAATTCAGACACCTTTATTCATCAAAGTGCAATCACTTTGATGAATAAAGGTGTCTGAATTCCTTGTTTTATAATGAGTGAAAGTCGTAATTTCTATCACTATTCAAACAGCCAAATGCTATGCAATACCTTCTAGGTTACTTCTTGGTAAACACGAATAAAATTTGTCAATAACTTTAAATAAGTAGGTACTTTATCGCTAAGCACAGACTAGGTAGAGATACTCGCTAAGTACAAGGCGCGCGACTAATCGAGCGCACGCTTGACACTCGACTGAACGGACCCGAATATTGCGGCCCTCGAATTTATTTGTACTTGTTGCGGAGTGCGACCGCCCTGACATAGGGGAAGGACATTTTGGCGGGAAACGGAGTGAAGACGGTTCTTTTGCTTTGAATTTTTATATCAAACTTGTGTTTCTTCGAGTGTTAATGTGTAATATTGGTGGAATATTATTTAGGTGTTCGTTAATATGCACGAAAGTTGGCAAATAATACAAACGTGGAAAAACGTGCCATTTCGTGTTCTCTCTGGAACTCCATAGGAAGTTTCAGTAAAGCTCCACGACTTTACTGAATCGTGACTTGTTATCAATGACAAAAGAAATTCAGACTATTTTCACCCACAAATGTCCAAACTTATTGGCAAATGTGATCATTTTCGGCGGTTTAACCAAAGAGTATATAAATACTACGTTAGAAGAGACGGGACTGACGTACCTATATTGGAACGAATGTTGTGAATTTTTAAAACGTGCGCTGAGAATAAGTGAAACATAACAAAACTAATGACCATAGGTAATAACACTCTATATCGAGCATGTTAGCCAACATGATAAACAGAAATCTGTCTGCAAACATAGCATATTTTTATCGATATCGATATTTTGAGGAAAAAAAAAACGTATTAGGACTATTTTAATTTATATGGGGTTTATAATAATAATATGTTTTTTCTAAGCATTTGGTTTTTATTACATACAAAAACAATACATTATATAGTACACAACACAATTTGTGTCTTTTTCCCTTAAAATAATGTCTAATCTTCCTTACTCCTTACATAATATTACAAACTAGCAGTGGTCCGTGATTAATAGCAGTTAAGGAGTAGCAATTTTTAAATTAGGTTGTTTCTTTTTGTAGTCGGTGTTTCGAAAATGTTTGCCACAGAAATATTTAATTCATGCAGCTTTTCGATCGGTATGTATGTCAAGTCCTCTTTATCGGTCACTTGTATCCAGTTTTTGCACCTGAAAATAAGTTTTTTAATGAAAATTAGAAGATTAAGCGGTTTTAGGCTACGCGACATTAGGTATTCTAAATTTATACTTTTACTACGTTTACTTGTATATAGCGTGGAATGCAGAAGGACTTAGAATAAGATTAGGAACCAAATATCGAATAACGGGTTAGAAAAGATATCGATAACACCGGCACCGCACTAGTGCTAGCAATGCTATGTTATTTTGTTGAATATTATGAAAGAAAAATCATTATTTTCTTGTACCTAATAGATTACCGAATAGATTTACCACTTACCTATCTTTATTCAGTGGAAATTTATCCATAAATGTTCGTTTTTGACCCATCGCTCCAACAGATCGCAGACCACAAATTTCGCAAGTTTTATAGCTCATTGCATAGAAAACTTTCAAACTCAATCACACTATTATTTATTTAATGTAGAAACAAACACCTTCAAAGCATTAAATACATCAACAGACGGTAATTATCACAAAAGCAACTTGCCTAATAATTTTGTAAACAATGTTAAACCACAGAACACATATTCATAGCGAAGGCGTGCAAGAAGGTCATGCATATAGTGAAGTAGAAAAGATAGCCGCCATAGAAATTAGCTCACGTTTCATACAACAGTTAAGAACAGTTTTTTATTAAGCTGTTTCGCCTGACTGGGTTTAACGTGAAACGTCTCTACTGACACATACGGGTAGGACATTTTGGCGGGAAACGAAGTGAAGACGGTTCTTTTGCTTTGAGTTTTTAGATCAAACTTGTGTTTCTTCGAGTGTTAATGTGTAATATTGGTGGAATATTAGTTAGGTGTTCGTGTGCACGAAGGTTGGCAAATAATACAAACGTGGAAAAACGTGCCATAGTTTCAAAGATAAGTCTCATCTTATTGAAAAAACAGGGTGTATGTCAATTTCGTATAGACATTTCTTACTGTCTTTGGGGATGCGTTGGGGTACCACGCTAATAAACCGTAAATTGACCAATAGATTAGGTAAAAAAAAACAAAACATAAACGAATCAAATTTCATCTTGCAGCCAAAGAGTATATAAATACTAATTAAGACTTGCAGCTTGCACTAATTACTAAGCAAAGAAATGGTGACTGGCCTATGTAATCATTCCCAATTTTTTAAATAATCTTCATGTGAAAGTGTTTTATTTTGTATCTAAATTGCAATAATAAATAATGCATCTTGTAATAGATTGAATTGAAGATATAGTGATGCAATGCAGTGAATCAAGTGTATCTATTGAGTTTATTTCTGTTCTAAAAGATTGATGTACTACTTATTTCTTTTCCTACTAAATATTTTATCTGCGCATCTCTAAAATGTAGTAGTTTCTATGAAAACTCCCATACTTTACGGGCGTTTTCTCGTGGCCTAACTGATTTGGCTACGAGGAATAATTTTTCATCGTGGCTAAACTGCTTGTCAATAATCTATTGACTCAATCTGTATTACTGTCCAGGGCTGTGTTCACTTACACGCTCGAATCATCCGTGCGATTATCGCTCGATCATCCGGAGATAGTGAACGACTTTGGACGTCCACATACAACTGACAACTGTCAAGTGTCAGTTTCATACTATTCCTCCCCTCCACTACTATTTTTCGGATGACCCAGGCGAACGCCCGGACGACGCCGTGAACGATTTCGAGTGTACGCGCGGGTGATCCGTGCGTCCTCAAACGTTTATGTGAACGGGCCCATGGGTTAAGTCAGCCCAACGACAGTAAGAAATGTAAGTTACTCTATGAGTCAGTCTTACACACAAATACTGGGGCGCGTTCACTTACTACGTTCGAGGACGCACAGATCACCCGCGCGATCACTCGAAATCGTTCGCGGTGTCGTCGGGCGTTCACCTGCAGCCCGATTACAGAACTTGGTTACAATCGGATTATCACTTTTTTCATAACAATTTCGACTCTACCGCAAGGCATTAGTGATATCGATACTGACAATCCGATTGAAGCTAAGTTATGTGGTCGGGCCCCTGGGTCATCCGAAAAATAGTAGGGGAAGGGAGGAATAGTATGAAACTGACACTTGACAGTTGTCAGTGGCCCAATTACAGAACTTGGCTACAATCGGATTATCACTTTTTTCATAGCAAATTCGACTCTATCGCAAGGCATTAGTGGTTGCGATATTGAGAATTCGATTGAAGCCAAGTTATGTGGTCGGGCTGCGGATGATCTTTTTTTTTTTCTTCTTTTTTTTTTTTTTAGGTATGACTAATGCTGTTGGCCTTATCGGCCTCCACAGCTTGAACCGGACTTGGGGGCGGGCGCTTACAAGCACTCCGCCGCAATGCGTGACGCAGAAGGCACACGCCAAAGTTAAAATTTAGACGACCCGCACGAGGGTACCCAGGGGGTACGGCCCTCAGCTTGGACGGCCGTCTGATTACGGGGGTAACGAACTAAACACCCCTGGATCGCTACCGATAAGTAGTGATCGAGGGGGCCCTGAACAACGGCTAGGTGCCCTTTGGTTGACTTTTATAACAGACCGCTGATTCGTAATACACCTTCGAGAAGAATCGGCAAGAAACTCGAAGGCGAATAATATCTGACTATGTGTTATGGGACCTTCGACCTCGCCGGCGAGGTCGGTGTCTGTGTCTAAGTGTGTTGATACCCCCTGGCGGGTTGCCAGAGGTGGTCGGATTGGGCGAGGCCATCGCTGCCAGTACTTTGACTGCGATGGCGTCGTCCGGATCGTCCAGGACATCATGGGGACGTCTACGGAGGGCAATACTGTCTGTCGTATAGTCGGAGGCTTTTACTACGAGCGGGTTGGGATGATGGGGCGCCGCATCAAAGTAGCGGCGAGAGGCATCTTTCATGAATTGACTGATCGAGGGAAGCTCGACATCGCGGTGCAGGTCGGCGTTCCTCTGATACCAGGGAGCGCCTACTGCATTTCGAAGGAATTTATTTTGGACTATCTGGAGCGGTACCAGGATTGACGGATCGGCGTGCGCGAATGCTATAGACGCGTAAGTCATGACGGGGCGGATGCAGGCTTTGTAAAGCGTCACCTTATTCCTAAGGGACATTTTACTCCGCTTGCCTAAGAGATGGTAAAGGCGGCCTTGGAAGAAGGACGCCCTGTCGTGGACTACTTTAACGTTTTTGTCGAATCTCAGTCGATAATCAAGGGTAACTTCTAGGTATTTGGTTTGTTTCGCCCACGGGATGGGTTGATCGAACATCGTAAGACGACCGGATGGAAGGTACCGCCTGGTGTCCTCAGTAAAGCGCATTGCTGCGCTTTTCTCAGGGTTCACCAAGATGCGCCATCTTCGGAACCACTCTCCGAGGGTGACGAGCGCCCGTTGGATTCGTTTCCGAAGATGGATTGGCTTCCATCCGGTCGCGTAGATCGCGGTATCGTCGGCGAAGAGAGAGAGCTCTACGTTTGGGGGGCGCGGAAAATCGCTAGTGTACAGTGAGAACAGAAGCGGGGAGAGCGCGGAGCCCTGAGGGACTCCGGCTCTGATGGGGTGAGGATTGGATTTGACTCCCTCGACACGATAACGAAAGCTGCGGCCTTTGAGGTAGTTTTGTACTATGAGCACAAGACGGTCTGGCAACCCGAGCTGGTACAACTTGTATATCAGCCCGGCGTGCCAGACTTTGTCAAAAGCCTTAGCCACGTCTATGAAGACGGCTATCGTGGTTTGGGGTTTCGGATATCTGTTGAAGCTAGCGAGAATGTGCTCCGTGATGCGGTGCACCTGTTGGGGGCAAGAGTGTTTGGCTCTAAAGCCAAACTGTTCGTCGGGAAGGAGATTCTTTGAGTTTACAATGAACCGGAGTCGACTCAGAATGAGTCGCTCGTAGATCTTCCCCAGAGAGCTGAGGAGACTGGACGGTAGCTAGTGGGCACGGTAGATTTCTTGCCTGGTTTGTGAATGCCGATGACGTCGGCACTCTTCCAGGCGTCGGGGAACGAGTGATTGCTCATAGCGGCATTGAAGATGCTGACTAAGAGGTAAACTAATGGGACAGAGAGGTGCTTGAGCACCCTGTTGCTGATACCGTTAGCACCAGGGGCCTTCCGCACCTTGAGACCTTTGATTATCGACTCGACCTCGGCCGCTTTCACGGGCTCGAGGGGTGGGTCAGTCGGAGGTTGGGCGTTTCTACGTTCGATTTCGCGGTCCACCGCGGCGATGTGGACATGATCGACGTGATAGTCGGTGGGGGTGCATTGGGCTTCGAGGCTCTCGGCCAAGCACTCGGCCTTTTCGTCGTCTTCGGACGCCGAAAAGGCCGTTCGGACGTTCTATCCCAATGCATATAACCACATGTAAAATACAGAAATGAAACACTTCGTCATTTACAATATTTTTTTATTCAATATAATAATCTTAATAAATCCAAAATATTTACACAATACAAACACATACAATATGACCTTGTTCGGCGTCCTGTCGCCTGCGGATATCAACTTTGTATGATCGTAACATTTCTATTCCTCGAAGTTATTTTGTCCATTTTTAAGTAGAATACATTTTGTAAGTATTAGTGTAAAATATGTTAATGTTTCTGCATCTTGTCGCAATAAGAAAACTTTGGGTTTGATTCCTAATATAGTAATTTTAATTGCAACAAGGTACCGAACCGTTCACATAATGTGTACACTCAACTGTTTCATAAATTTATTTTGGTAATATTTTGTATAGACATATCGACGAGGAATTGAAACACGCATTCATTTTATTTCACCTTCTGTGTTATGTACAACTGAATAATAGAAACATAGAAACTGAATAAAACTAAGTAAAAGATTTCAACCTGATAAGAAATGTAATAAATTAAACTCAAATAAAACTACCAACGAGAAATGTTGGCGTTTGGAAATATTTTTGTAGTATAGATGCATTCAATTCATTTTTGCAAAAATGCGTATACATGGATAATATTTTATATCTAATTATAGATATAGAAGCGTCAGGACATTCATTCGCAGATATTGCACGTTTTATATCGCTCTGATATATAAAAAATATGCTAAGGAAAAAAGACGCAAGCTTTAAAAAAAACTAATATATTTTACGAATTTCTTCGGACAGCTGTCACACATCTCATGTGTATGGACAATGATTTCCTATAATAAAGCTGTGGCAGAATCTAGGTATATTTAAAAACAATACAAAATTTATTGAAAGGAAATCGATTTGTCTACAGCCGGGATATCTTGTATGAAGTTATTTTTACCTACACTTCAACACTGTGGTTACAAATTCAAAACCTTCATTTCATGGAATGCGATTTCAACAGTGTTAACATGAATACAGTCAAAGTTAAAGACATCTAAAACGTATCATACAAATAATATACATAACATTATAATGAACAAGTTATCTATCGAATAATTAGCGTTAAAATTAACTTTTTAAATGAGACGAGTGAACTTAACGTTTTAAATAACTTCATTATGGGCATACATTTTAAAATGCGCGATGTACTGAAATGTTGAATGAGATACTCATTAAACCTAGTGCAGCCATCGATGGTATGAAGACTTGCAGTTTTGTTTTCTTTAATAATAATATAGGCCTCGGGTTTTCCGTCGGCTGCGATTGGCTTAACGAAGGCTGCCGCATACGCGGCACGCGCTTTGAACGCATTCTAATAGAAACTCAATGACTGCCGCAGCCTGGACGCGTATGCGCAAGCGCACGTGTCTCATTTATTGCAAAGTGGAAATAGGTGAAGTAGTGAAAAATTTGGTAGTGATAATGGGAGTGATTACCGTTTAAATCTTGCAAGTATGGAATACGATTATTGTGAAAATAAAACATTAAAGGCCTCAGGCCTCAACGTTTGCGCTTGCGATGGACATCAACAATTTAGACAACATATCCATTCGCCGTAACGATCCGTACACACTAAATAAAATGTAAGATGAAATGAGACTATAGTGTAAATGCACCTTCACCGCTGTTTAGATGTTACGAAGCTCGCGCTCGTGAAATAAACTTTAATTAAATTTAATTAACTAAATATAACAATACGAGTTCCAACCAATGCGTTATACTTCGTAAGTAGAAAACTGATTCATATAGAAGGTCAATTTATTTATATATTATCCCCAAACTATTGCGTATTTATAGTTATAGTATATAATATAAAACAAGCTTACGACACGGTACCTAAACAAACTGAATCTCGTTTAGTCGTTACCTAGAACGTGCCCCTGCCTATATAACATGATACAAACGAAATTAAATATAATCTTTTACATATTTTATTATAATTACAAATAAGTATTTAATCTAGTTATCAATTTTATAATTAGCTTTTTTTTTAATAATAATGTTGTTATTGGTGGCGACGTGGACGTAGAGACGAGTGCTGCACCGTGCACCTACCCTGAGGCTGCGACTTGAAGACGTCTAATAACAATGTGTCGTGTTACAGTACTCTTAAGGTAAAATTAAATTAGTTGCAAAGCAACTGTTCAAGGCAGTGCTATATAGAAGTATTTACAACTACACCGAACTTTAGATCAACAAAACTGCTCTATAGAAAAGTCACACCCTTCTATGAAGCGGAAGTAGAATTGCAATTGAACATGTTCTTAAAGCCGCTAGAACCGTGTGGCTGTCAGCCCGCAGGCGAGAAGTATTACATGATTTATACAAAAAAGGATCTACTGCGGAACTTTTGTAAATGGGAATATTTAACAACCAAAAATCAGTGCACAAAAATAAACCTGTTATCGGAATCAATTCTTGTATTATTTCTTTGAGAATATCATAGTTATATGACTATTTGTCGATGCAGTAGACTTGTTTTTGTGCACTGAACGAGAGAGGAAACTTATGCCTGGATTTACACGAGGCGTGTTTGTGGCCCGTTTCTTGACGTTAGCTTTTCGAACCGGTTTATATGAAACCGGAGTGTAAACAAACAGATTCGTGTAGCTCCAGGCTTTAAGCAAGCAAAGTAAACTGTGGCGAAGACAGAGCACCCTGGTGCGCCCTGTCTTGCCCACTGGCTAGTGAAGCTTGCATATTATTCCTTCCCCCCAAAACTTGACGGCGCCACCACTAAATGCCTTCTCAAAATGTGTACGTCAAACGTGAGCTCAGCTCAGAACCGTAACTGAGTAAATAAACAAATTTATAAAAAAAATAGTTTCATTTTATGTTTAAAAAAGAATACACTTGAGTTTGTTTTTTTTGTAAAATCAACAGTAACAATTCATTGTAAAATGATTTCTCAACAACATTTACTATGCTACTCCTAGTTGTAGATTAAAATTAGATGTAAGTTCATTTCTAGATATTTTATAATTCGCCCTGGATCACGACCACATTTCACATATTTGATTTTAAAGACAATAAAGGTTTGTAACTTCGGTCGAGAAAGATCTCAGATTTACTCAGCATGGTTCAGTGTAGATGCTCAAGTGGGACGCCGCGTGGAGAGTGCAGTAGTGGCGCAGGCCTAGGGCTGCTAGCTAGGGCCCGGCGAGCGCTCGGTTTGTAGCCCACGTGCGGCGGCGCCGCTCTCGACGGTTTGTTATCTTCGGACCTCGAACGACGCTCGCGCCACAACCGTGATGCGATTATATCTGGAAATAAAAAGATACTATTTATTATTTTGATTCGGCCACGGAGATGTGTTGATGTCAGTGGCGTGCATTAGGAGAGCCCTACGTCCAGCAGTGGACAAGCATAGGCTGATGATGAAGATGTGCGGGCCAGTCTGGACTTGTCTTGCACAGAATCGCACGACACTGCGATAAGGCTTTTACGCGAATTTGGGCAAGTACTTAAATAAACTTTTTATGTTAATTTGTTGTTATGAGAAATAAAGTTTTTTTGAAATTTAATCTTGGTAGGTACGTAAAAATGAAAATTTAAACATATGAGATTTAGTGCCGATTTTTCAATGCTCAGATAAGCAAGCAGATAGCTTTTATACGACTCATAGCATAAGACTGAATTTTTCAATCTTCAGATAGGCTTTATTCGACGAACAACTCGAATAACTGAACAATAAAACCCGTTCGACGGCCAGATAACTGCTTATTTGACATTGAGACGTTGATGTCACTAACACAACACACAAATTTCGTAAAATATCACCACAGTACCAAGGAGCTTCCTGGCCACAGTACAAATAACTAAACATACCCTCGAAATAAATGTCAAACAATGAAATTTGATTGGTTTAAACATTCCTGCTCTAACATTTGTCTTGCACAGAATCGCACGACACGGCGATAAGGCTTTTACAGGATTTTGGGCAAGTACTTAAATAAACTTTAACTTTTTTTATAATATTTGTTTCACCTCTCTCAAGTTAGTGACGCCTGATTTGGTTTATTCAACCAGATAGCTATCAATGGAATGAATGACAATTGAAAAATAGAACTAAACACTACAATAGAACTAATAGAACTAAATATCAGACCGATAAACAGTCTGATAAACTTATTCCTCAAACAGTTATTAGCCGTTTATCTGAGCATTGAATAATCAGCCCTATATAAGAAAAGTTTATAACTAAATAACAGTTCTGCCATTGACAAGTCTTCATACCATGCTTATGTTCTATTTTTCCTTTAGAAAATTAGGTCGCCCTAGGAAATTGACGGAGACTCCGCGGGTACGTTAAACAAATAAATGTAGCCACATACCTGTGCGGTGGCGATCACTTGCAGCAAGTGGAGGCGCGCGGCTGCTCCGCGTCGCCGAGGCGCCGCCCGCCCGCCGCCGCGCCGCCGCCCGCGCCCTCGCTCTTTGGTAACTTGTTCGCTGGAACACACGCCGACAGTCAACACATGAGCCGTCACTTCTAACTGAGAAGGTACTACCACCTTACCTTCTCACCTAACTTAGGAGTCTGGGTTCCGGACGTCCAAATGAAAAAAAAAACTGATCCTTGTTAGGATCACTCGTGTTTCAGTTCGTCTGTCCGTCTGTCACAGACAATTTGCTCCGAATCTACTGGACCTATTGAATTGAAAGTTCAACTAGCACTTGAGTGACTGAGTAAGTTAGGTGAGCGAGTTGGATGAGTGGATGAATGACACTCGCCGATCATTTAACTTCGAATAAACAAAGATCTTCATTCATAAACTATTTCTTAACTATTACTTTAACTATTCTCGTCCGCGTACGCCAGTGCCTCTTCCAACTCGACTATCCGCTTGGCCGCCCCGTTCGCTCTTGAGTTAGTAAGGTGGACAAGGGGTGAGTTGAACGAGTGAGAGAGTGAGGAGGTTGAGTGGGCGGGTTATGTTGGGAAAGAGTGACTCACTCATAACTAGGAATTAGGTCCTTAACACTAATAGCAGTCTATTCTCCTCCAAATAGGCCTTTGCCTCTTCAAACTCGAACTTGCACTTCCTGAACTGAAAAATGGATGAGTAAATTGAACGACTGAATGAGTGAGTTAGAAGAATAGGAGGGTAAGTGGTTCAATGGGTGAGTTAGAAGAATGGGAGGGTTAGTGGTTGGACGAGTGAGCGGGACTCACCGATAGCTAAGAACAACAACATCGTTAACAATCATGGCAGTATTGGCGCTGGTCATGCCATGAAAAACAGTCCATTCTCGTCCTCGTACGGCTGTACTTCTCCAAACTCAAACATGCACTTGCTGCCAAGTCTTTCGTGAGACAGGCTAATAATTAGTTGGTGAACTAGTGGTACAATGAGTTAGAAGAGAGACTCACCGATAGCTAGGAATATGTCGTTGACGTTCATGGCGGTCTTGGCGCTGGTCTCCATGAACAGCAGCCCGTTCTCGTCCGCGTAGGCCTGCGCCTCCTCGAACTCCACCATGCGCTTGGCGGCCAGGTCGCTCTTATTGCCCGCCAGCGCGATCACGATCGACGGAGACGCCTGCCGCTGCAGCTCCTTCACCCAGTTCTTGGCGCGCCCGAACGTGTCCTGGAATTAACGGTTGTGCTTTCAAATGGGGGGTTTAAGGTATTTTTTTGGGTGATTAGAATATAACGATTGCTGTCTGCCAATCTATCTAGAAAAGTATCACAATTTCAACCGGGAGGATATTATGGTTTCTAGTTGGCTGCGTCATGGAATCCATCTAAGCAATAAGCAAGTGTTCGCGTCGCGGTTTATGTCAGAAGAAATCTGCAGATGTCGTTAGTGTCGTGTGTCGTGACAATCCGATTTTTACAAAACAAAATGCGGGTAGTTGGAGACAACGCTCTTCCTTCTCGACGCTGACACCCGCTACTTCAGTCTTCTCGTGACCACAGAATAAATAATAGTACAAGTACAAAAGGCTAACTGAGTAAAGTCATTTAAATAAATAGCGACTCTCGCTACAACGCTATAAAGTGCAATTTAACTCGCACGGCGCTGCGAGCTTTCAATTATATTTACCTAGAAGGCGCTCGCCCACCGCGTGCAGGCTAGAATGCACCGTATCACAACGCGCGAGAACTTCCATTGCTCTAACCGTTTCAGAATCGCTCTGTCCCTTTTTCGCTCGGTAGGGTTGTATTAAGATATGACTAGGTACTAGTACTACTAATTATTCTGTGATATGTTATGACTTAGATATTGTAACAGAATAAATAAGTAATAATGTATTATGTTATTACTTCTTATTATAAATTAAAATAGTTCTATTACATACAATGACATTCTTATCAGAATAGACCTACTACCTCATTTTTACTACCTACCTATCCCGTTTTCAGACCGCCGATAACTTTAGTGAGATACTTACCTACGTTTCGTTGGTTGATTATGATTATATCCTATAGGTATTGCACCTTGATGAATAAAGGTGCCTGTCTGAATTCCATGCTTTTTAATGAGTGAAAAATAAATTGCTACCTACGTAATAAAAGGTATTAAAAGTAGGTAGGTATTATACGAGACATATATTATATAAATTCCTAATTAGTTGTAGGCTACTTACTAAGTCAGCACAGTAATTCATTTTCCGATCAACAATACAATATAATCAATCATAAAATTACGTTCATTGATTTAATAAACGACTTTATTTCTGCGCGGAAAAACCTTAAATATGCAAAGCTTCGGTATGGAACACAAATGAAATAACATAAAACTATAGGAACCTTCGTAATAAAAAAATATCAATATCTAACTACATAACTAGGACCTATTATAGGTATTACAATTTATTACCTTTCAATATCCTTTGGAAGCGCAAAGAATGACAATTCGTCATTTCTATCACTATTCAAACAGCCGAATGCTATGCAGTACTTTCAAGCTTTCTTCTTGGTACTCATAATTAAAACACGAATAAAGTTTGTCAATAACTTTACGTAAGTAGGTGCTCTATCGCTAAGTACAAGGCGCGCGACTCATCGAGCGCACGCTTGACACTCGACTGAACTGACCCGAATATTGGGTCATCGAATTTATTTGTACTTGTTGCGGAATGCGACCGCCCTGTCGTGACCGTGATCAATGCAACTTGTTGAAACGTCGAGGTAAATTAAAAATAAAGTTTTCAGCGCGATTTAAGCCCCGTTTAAATATTTAACTATGCAGTACATACATTAATTCACACTAAAGGTGACATTGGTTACATCTATACTATAATAAAACTGTAACTAGGCTAAATCTGTACATTAAATATTTTTTGAAAATTTTAATTGAGATGAACTTCAAAATCGATATGGAGTGCAAAAAGGTATTTTTTTTATTTTTTGTCTGTCTGTCTGTCTGTCTCCTTGAACACGCATCACGCAGAAACTACCCGACGGATTTTGATGAAATTTGGCACAATCATAGCTTATGTTATGGATTAACATTTAGAATACTTTTTATCCCGAAAAAAACAATGGTTCCCGCAGGATAGGGAATGAAAGTTATTTAAAAAAAACACATATCACGCTGTAACTACCGTACGGATTTTCAAGTAACTTGGCACAGTCAAAGTTTATAGTATGTGTTAAAATGAATAATACTTTTAATCACGAATAAATACGAGATTCCTGCGGGATATGAGTCTAAAGTTATGTCAATTTGAAAGGAATAATAATTGCACATCTGTTTATAAAACGGTACCGTGAATTCGGCTGCTATGCCACAAGTCAGAGTGGCACAGTAGAAGCGGTGTCCGCCTTGCAACCCAGAAGCACATGGATCGAATCCACGCGCTGCTATGAATGTTTTGCCTCAATATTTATAAGCATTTACATATTTTGTGCCTTTTTTTACAATTTCTTTGATTTTTTAAGGCTTATGTAATTTCCTGAAGTAAACCGTCAAGTTTTGTTTGAAAACAATATATATAATGGGATCTATCCAAACGAATAGTCCGACTTGGTCCGAGGTGCGGTTTTTTATGTTTGCAAGCTGAGGTAATCGAGATGGTATAGTACGAGTTTGGTACGAGTAAAGATAGCACAATGGCATCAACAACTCAAGCGAATAAACCAAAGGCATCAAAGTTCTCCCTCCGATTTAACTAGATGGCGCTGATTGACCTTAAAACACGCAATCATTTCATTCCTGCAACCAAGAGTGCCGGTAAATTCAAATTTATCAGGTTTTTGGGATTCGGCTCACACTAGCACTAGCACGACCTCCAGGGGCCTAATTCTCTAATTTTAAGACGCCAATTCCTCGCTGCCTGCGGGGAAATTGGAATCAATCACGAACAAATTCCACGTAGGCATGGGTCATTTTCGCAATATCCAGCACCAGGGCTTTCAAGTACGTCTATCTTCAAACACCAGGGCGAAAAACCAGGGTTCAAAATACTTTCAAGTGCTTTCTGTAGAAACAGATTAAAGCCTTGAAAGTAGAAAATACTTGCATAGGAAATTGATTTTTGCCGTCATATAAATAAGGAGAACAATCGTGTTTGCAAAATAAAAGTACTTTGAAGCCTTGAAAGTAGAAAATACTTGCATAGCAAATTGATCTTTGTCTCTATATATAAAAGGAGCACAATCGCGTGTGTGAAAAAGTACTCTGAAGCCTTGAAATTGTTTGTTTGTTTGTCGTATGAGGTAGTGCTGGCTTCTGATGTCAGAGTTTGTCAGGCCGCCCGAGGGCCTCTGACATGGCTTAACGACTGCTATTAACAAATAACAGCAGGGACCGACAGCTTAACGTGCCCTCCGAAGCACGGAGCGATGGATAACCGCACGTAACTTCGAAAAGTCATTGGTGCGGGAGCCTAGGTTTTGAACCCGGTATCGTTGGATTCTTAATTGTACTATAGAACCATTAGGCCACCATCGCTCTTTTGAAATGAAAGTAAAAAAATACTTGCATAGGAAATTGATCCGTGGGTATGCATAAATAAAGACCACAATTGCTTTTGCGTAAAAAATACTTCGAAGCGTTGCAAGTTTTCTGAGTATGTATATACATTATATGTACTACGTTTTTTATTATGTTTCTTCCATTGAGATATTATAATGTACTACCTACGTACCTACATAATTATATAATTATATCGGAGGTTTCTTCATAATGTCTTACTGGCAAAATGGTTAGTTGTCGGTATTGAAATGTGTACATACAGAGGTAGGTACATGTATTGCTCTTCACAGAGAAAGTATAGAAAACTTTTATTTTTTCAAATCTATCCTCATATCGTGTTGAAAAAGCTCAAAAAGTAGGTAGGTAGGGTAGGTAATTATTAAGAGCCAGTTAAAGTGCCAGTAAGTAGGTACGTCGTTCTGTGAAATATCATAAAAAATAATTTGTACTAAGAACACAATGTTTCGTTGCATTAAAAATTGTTCGTATGGACCTCACAATAATGACCTACCCTTGATGCCCTCCATCCAATTTACCTCACCACCTTAATTACTCTCTAATCTGTGCCACCTTACCTTCGGAGATAATTTTCTCTACTCAATAACAAGACGGTCATGATAACAAATTACTTCATTTAAACTAGATGGCGTTGTCTACCCTTAAAACACGCAAGCGGTTTGTTACGAAGTGGTTTGAACGTTGAATGAACTCGAGCAACACGTTTTCTTCTTTTTTTACTTTATGGTCCTTAAAGGCTCTTAAAACGTATTGAGATGTTTTTTGTGTTTTTTGATAGAATAAGTCGACTTCAGTTGTAAAACGCGCAGCGAAATTAAGCTAATTATTTATAGTAAAATAGTAATTTATTAATTTAAAAAATAAATTTAACTGTTATAACGCATATTCTGTGAAGTAAGGAGTGCCGTACTTCACAGAATATGCGTTATAAAAAAGCAAGGCAGTGCCTTATTCCGATGATTAGATGCCGAGCAATCGATAAAAAACTATTTGACGGCTGAACGAATTTTGAAGAAATGTAGTATAATATTGTACTTTGTAGGTTTGGTCCTGGTCCTCCTGGTCCTCTGGACCTGGACCAAACCTACAACTGGTCTGGTGGTGGTTTGGCTTTTGGTCCTGGAATAAAACGTGTGGGCTACTTTTAAATGAACCACGCGGGCAAAGCCGCGGGCACAGCTAGTCTAATAATAATTTGGTGAGGATGGGCCGCACATCACATCACAAAGTATGTGAACCTGTACACACACACATACACCAACATTCACATTGTGTGTATGTTTATTCCATGAAAAATAAATTCGTATGAACTACCACCGAGTAGGGAACCTTTTAACCGATTGAAATACTAGTTTGGAAGATCTTACGAAGATTATTATTGTGAAGCCTTATTGCGTTATGTCAAAAAGTCATTCCTGCCATGCACGCGATTCTTTCGCTCAGGGAGCGTTTTGTTTATATGAACCAATATAATATAAGTTTTTAAATGAATTATGAAACTTTATTCTAGGGCCAATTTAGTAGATGGCGACTCTCGCCATCGTATCAAATTGGCCCTAAACTAAAGCTGTTTTATCCAATGTCAATAGATGGCTCTTTGCATTTGCATAGGCAATTCATAGGAAATTATAGTTAAAAGTATTTTAGCAATTTTTATTTACGAAATACAAGATACCAAACTAATGGTATCTAAATATCTACAAAATGCATTTAAAAAGAAGAATTTTAGATATTAGATGGAAATACGTATCTTGTATCTGTATTTCAGATACTTGTATCTTAGATAAGTCACATCTCTGCTGGCGTGCTAGGGCTCTTATTCGCTATGACCATTCAGACACGTAGAATTGTTCGTGAATTGTCGTAATGACGTTTTCTGCAAGGAATTCCGTGTGGGTTATGGGGTTAACGAATTAGCGCCTTGTACAACTCAATGCAAGGAATTTTCCGTCCATTGTTATAATATGGTTACGCAGTAAGGAACGGTGAAGGATTATTCAGCATCTAGAATTTTAGTTTTGACATAATAGTTTAGATGAAGATAAAATAATAATTCGAAATAAATTATTATCTAATTATACAGTGGGTGTGCTAGAGAGATAACAGAATTTGTGACCACCAAATGTTGCGCGCGGGATAGTAACAGTGGCAATACAGTCCACCTCCTGATTCATCATTATGTAAATACTAGTTGTGCCCTCGGCTTTACCCGTGTGGCAATTTTTCTGGGGATGAGTTATTCAAGGACCAAACATACCTATAAAGTACAATAAACTTACCTAAATTCATTCAATAGTCAATGGATCGACATACTAAGTACGCCAGATGTTAAATTAAAACCAAAGCTATCCAACAGTGAAAACCGCATTTCTTTCGGTCTATTAATTTTTATAGACACCAACTAACAAAAACAAAAAAATACTTGATCCGTAGCGTATTATAAGTTTTTTATTTTTTTATTTGACTTCTGGTTGGCTTAATGACTAGTGAGTACTATTCGTATTTATGTATGTTTCATCAGCTGTCTAGTAAACAGTATCCTAGTTTGGGGACAAATAGTTGGTATGAAATATAAAAAAACGAACGAAAAACATATGATATGTAATATCTGACACCTGAGAGATAATGATGATGATGATGATGATGATGATGAAAAGTATCCTATGTGTTATTCCAGGATATAAGCTATATCCATTCTAAATTTCATCAAAACCCGTTCAGCAGTTTGACAGTGAAGTAAGATGATGATGATGATGACGAAAAGTAGTATTATTCCAGGGTATAAGCTTATCTCTATTTCAAATTTCATCAAAATCTGTATAGCTGTTTGAGAGTGAATTAATCTTACTTCACAAGTGAAGTAATCTTAGTTCACTCTCAAACGGCTGTGATGATGATGAAAAAAACATTTGTTTTATTCCAGGGTATATATAAGCTATCTAAATTCCGAATTTCATCAAAATCCATTTAGCCATATGAGCTTGAAGGAGTAACCAACATACACACACATACATACATACAAATTTTCGCCTTTATAATACTAGTATGATGAAACTAAAACAACGAGCAACGTTTTGCACCACGCGCTCTCATCTGTGAATTAGCAACTCTTCTTCTTACTTTTCGTCATAATACCGTAAGTCTGGTTGGCTCAGTGGGAGACCGAGTCGGAAGATGTTAACACTGTTACACATTTCACGAAATCACTTCCATAGATTGCAGGAAATTACAGACTTTTTGTTATTTAGTACATCATTATATGTATAAATAGATTATTAGTAGTAATTTCATCTCCTATTATAATTTCCTCAAACGACACGAGTAAGTTAAGTAAATAGCATCAAAACAGACACAACTATGTAAGGGTATGTATGTGTGGGACAGATAATGTCGTTATCTATGTCGGTGTCTGGCCGCCGCCCTTGAACTGAAGACCCGCCCGTGCACTTTGACGTAGAGCTGTGGTCAGGACGCCCCCAAATATGTGTAGACATAATAAACTTACCCCTCATGTTTAATGAACATAACTTATAAGTGGGCGAGCTCAATAACGCCCGTTTTCCCGTGTATGTTTCGGGATTAGACTACTTTTTTCCTAAATTACATGTGTTAGGCTATTTCGATAAATAAATAAAACAATGTCTTTTTCACCCAACTTCAATAATGAAAAGGTTCACACTTCAACCCTTAATTTCGTAATATGCCTGAACACCGAGTTCTCCGAGATATATGGACTGATTTGCGTTATTTTGTTTTTATCCGATAGGGGAAGCTCTCGAATTGGTCCTACAAAAATTTCATGAAAATTGGTTCACTTTTTAAAAGCATTAGTTAATTAATTGCAATTTTTGTATGTCTATGTATGTTTGTAGACATGAACGTATGTTAGATCAAATTTTGCAAGCTGAATTATAACCACTTCCTACGGAGTTGAATTTTTGTATGTAAGTTCAATTCCGTTGACAATGAATTTTATGGTAAGCATGGACCTGAATCTACATCCAGGAACAGCTCCAGATAATGGAACTCTTCAACGGTCAACAACACTGTAACGAAAGTTTGTAAACATATTATATTATGATAGCCGGTTTGAAGTTTCACCATGACATGGCTGCAGCACTCCGGGTTGGCTCCTGACTAGTAATTCCTCAACAGTTAACAGCATAGACACGAAATGCCACCCCCGCGACAACACATGATGCAGCCTTCGCAGCCATTTAACATGCCTGGACCGTCACGGCAGTTGATATCACAGCCTATGGGACCCGTTCCATTAGGGAGACCACAGGCTCCCCAGTTCAGAGGACCGACAAGGACGCAGCAGATGTTCGCGGAACCTCCACCAAACTACAGAGCTCAAACTAATGTATTTAAATTAGCTCCGCGAAACGCACCTACTGCTCCACAGCCGATGAGTGGAGTTAGCCACTATGTGCCTAAACCATTCCCTTCACGTCAACCCCACGACTGGCGTAAGTTCGGTAATCCACCACCCTCTAACTATTTCAAGACGAGGGAAATGAATTTTAACGAGTTTTACGACCAACAAGCGTACAATGACTTGTTACGAATACCCAAGCTATACCGATGAGTACATTATGAACTGCAGCCTCAGTACTCTGAAAGCTACTGCGTAGAAGAGACACAGGAAGGAGTCCCTACACTAGAAGATGAGGATTTTCAGAAAGCTTCCAAGTCAGACAAGTTAAAATAGAACTTAATCTACAGACTCACCGACAGTTACCGTACATACAGATATTAAACCCCCCTCTAAAGTTTCTCATTAATACCGGTGCCAATCAATCCTTTATTAGTCCCGAATCAGTGCAGCATTTTTATCCTGATGTACCATGCAATTACGACCCTTTTGAAGTAACGAATATTCATGCTACTACCCGAAATGACTATTCGATAACGATACCGTGCTTTCAGGAAATAAATGAACGTGACGATATAACGCTTTTCATATATAAATTCCACGATTATTTCGACGGACTGATTGGCCTTGACTTATTAGAGAAGAGGGAATCAAACATTGATTTGAAAAATAAAAAGTTAGTAACAGGACAATCGACTAACTCATTACTGATGTATGACTCGCGTAACTGTAACTTGTATGAGGATATTATACCAGCCAATACCTCTAAGCTAGTTAGAGTCCCAATTAACTTCCATGACGGTGAGGTGTTCATCCCGGAGCAATCCATATCTAATTGCATAATAGGAGACTGTGTTACTACGGTTAAAAATAACCGTGGCATCATAGAGATCGGCAACCCGACTCGTCATGACGTAGTTTTTTCGATGGACCGCCCTGTTAGTGCAGAGTTATTTAATATCCAGTGCACACGCAATGAAAAACTATCGGTGCGCGCTAAAGAAGTAATATAGCGCTTGCGCACGAATCACTTGAATCCGGAAGAACGAATTAATCTAGAGAATCTTTGTTCTCAATATGCCGACGTTTTTTATATAGATGGTGAACCTCTAACCTTTACCAATCAGATTAAGCATAACATACGGACAACTGATGAAGTACCGGCGTATACTAAAAGTTATAGATACCCGTACATTCATAGACAAGAGGTACAGGACCAAATTACAAAAATGTTAAACCAAGAAATAGTTCGTCCTTCTCAGTCAGCATGGAACTCCCCAATTTGGGTCGTCCCTAAGAAAATAGATGCGTCTGGGAAAACTAAATGGCGTTTAGTGGTAGATTTCAGGAAGTTGAATGAGAAGACCATTGACCAGATGACAAATACCCCCATCCCTAACATTGCTGACGTACTCGACAAGTTAGGCAACTGCCACTACTTTACGACGCTAGATCTCGCCAGTGGCTTTCATCAGGTCGACATGAATCCTGATGATATTCCCAAGACGGCCTTCAATGTTGAACATGAGACACTTCGAGTTCTTACGAATGCCGATGGGCCTTAAGAACTCGCCATCCACATTCTCACGTGTGATGGATAATGTGCTCAGGGACCTCCAAAACGTTGTATGCCTAGTTTATTTAGATGACATCATCGTATTCAGCGTCTCCCTTCAGGAGCACATAATTAACCTGGAAAAGGTGTTCAAAAGACTCCGACAATCCAAGTCGGAGTTCTTAAAATTAGAAACCACATATCTCGGACATGTTATTAGTAAAGACGGCATTAAACCAAACCCAGACAAGATTAAAGCCATCCAAAAATTCCCAATACCTAAAACCGCCACCGAAATAAAACGGTTCCTCGGGATATTAGGTTACTATCGCAAGTTCATACCTGACTTTGCTTGTATAACGAAACCAATGACCCAATGCCTTAAGAAAGGATCTCGAATAACATTTGATGATGTCAATTACATAAACTGTTTCGAAAAGTGCAAGACGCTACTGACTAACGACCCTATCCTGCAGTACCCTGACTTTGAAAAAGAATTTATACTGACAACTGACGCGTCCAACTTTGCCATTGGTGCCATCCTTTCACAAGGATCTATAGGGAGTGACAGACCAATAGCGTATGCTTCAAGGACCTTAAATACGAGTGAAATTAACAATAGCACTATAGAAAAAGAACTTCTGGTAATAGTTTGGGGAACGAAGTATTTCCGACCCTACTTGTTCGGTAGAAACTTTAAAGTCATCACTGATCATAAACCCCTTCAATGGGTTATGAATCTCAAAGAACCCGGTTCAAGGTTAACACGCTGGAGATTAAAGTTAAGTGAATATAACTTCACCCCCATTTACAAACAAGGGAAACTTAACACCAACGCAGACGCACTTTCTCGCATCGAGATAAATAACGAAGATGTGAGTTCTGTCGCCGTTAACCCCCCTGAAACTGAAAGACAACTTTCAGTAGCCGGCTCTTCTACACTCACAGCTCATACGAGTGACGAAAGCCCAATTTTAGAGATCCCTATATCAGACGACCCTCTAAATAGATTCCATAGACAAATATGCTTTGTAATAGTAGGAGACATCAAGAAACGACCGACCGTTACAAAACCTTTTGAGACCCATACTAGAACAACCATTCAAATATCAGAATCCAACTTAGAAGACGACGTTGTAAATTCAATAAAAGAGTACGTAAACCCTAAAGTAAAAACAGGAATTATAATTCATCCACCCTTAGCCATGTATAAAATAATCCCGATTATTCAAAATAAATTCAGAAGCTCGTCTATGAACCTAGTCTTAACTAAGACCGATGTAGAGAACGCTAAGGAGTATTTACTACAACAAGAAATCATAAAAAAATACCATGAGGACAAAACCAACCACCGCGGTATTAATGAGTGCTTCCTAGCCCTGTCCTATAGATATTACTGGCCCAAAATGAAGGAATTGATTGCAAAATACATTAATGAATGCAGCATCTGCGGTCAAGCGAAATATGACCGTCATCCTATTAAACAGAGATTTTCTATAGTACCACCACCTACTAAGCCTTTCGAAATTATTCACCTCGACCTCTTTACGGCCCAAAATGAAAAATTCCTTACGCTAGTTGACGCTTTCTCTAAATACTCTCAGGCTTACCACCTGAGAGATGGCACAGCTTTAAGCATCGTCCAGGCTCTGCTACTATTCTGTACCCATCACAGCGTCCCCCTGACCATAGTGACTGACCAAGGACCTGAATTCACGAATGCACTGTTCTCAGAATTTACACGACTTCATAAAATACAGGCACACACTCCGAACGACAATGGTATCGTAGAACGCTTCCATTCAACTATACTTGAACATCTAAGGATCTTGAAACTTGAAAAGAAAAATGAGCCTGCAATAAACCTAATGCCCTATGCAGTTTTGGCATATAATAGCTCCATACATAGTTTTACGAAATGCCGACCTATAGACCTTATAATAGGACACTTTGACCCACGCGATGCGACTGACATAGACTTAACTGAGCATTTATTTCAACAATATTTACAAGACCATAAGAAACGAATGACCCAGGTATATGACCTAATCAACGAAACTTCTCTACATAATAGGACTGAACTGACGGAAAACAGGAACAAAGACCGGGAAACTGAAAAGGAATACTCTCCCGACCAACAAGTTTTCGTACGAAATCCTATGGCGACCCGACAAAAGATAGCACCACGGTACACGCAGGACACAGTCCTCGCAGACCTTCCTATTCACATTTATACAAAAAAGAAACGCGGTCCCGTCGCCAAGTCACGCCTTAAGCGAAATCCTAAAAACCCTGTATTGTTACAGGATTCTACTGTCGCTACTGCTCCAACTGACTCGAGGACAAGAGGTAACGATTGACTCACTACCAGACGGACCAGGTTTACTCCCGTTTAAATTAGGACCCACGAAAGTCATATCCCACTATCACTCCTTCGTTAATTTTATCGATCTTGATGATATTCACTCGCAAGTTAAAGTAGTAAAGTCTCAGTTATCTGAGCTAAGACCTCAGTTAAATAATAAAACTTTATCCCTGTATGAGCCGCATATTGATTTTCTTAGTACTAAATTGGAACGAATTTTTGACCAATTACAGACCCTTGAACCCGAACGTAAGAAAAGAGGACTCATTGATGGACTTGGTTCAGTACTTAAGAGCATCTCCGGTAATTTAGATTACACAGACGCGATTAAGTATGATAATGCCATTCAAGTTCTAACAAAAAACGAACATAAATTAGAGAAGGAAATTAATAGTCACATTAGTTTGAATAAAGAGCGGATTTTAAAAAATTCAATAATATTGGAAAATATAACTAAAAATCAGGATAAAATAGCTAACGTTCTTAATCTTATAATGAGTAGTGATAGTACTAGAGAAAACGAATTGATTAAATACGCAATCTAGCGCAATACTTTATAATTCTCGGCGATAACATAGACAGATTGTCTGAAGAGATTTCCAAGTTAGAAAATACTTTAGCTTTCATCAGGATATCGGGTGCTACTCACTCTATTTTAAATATAGCAGATTTAAAGACGATGTTAGATAAGTTAAGGATTTTATATTCTAAGGACGAAATCCTTGATGTAGAGATAAGATACTTTTACGATACGATTAAGTTAGGATATTTTTATAAAGATAGCCAGATAGTTATAGTTCATAGGGTACCGATTGCCTCTCCTGTGACGTATGACCTCTATAGATTATCAAGTATCCCCAACAAAAATCGTCAAATCCTCATCCCTATCCTACCCTTCATAGCAATTTCTGGAGAAGACTCTATGTACATGGAGGCAGAATGCCCGAAGGTAAAAGAATGGTATCTCTGCGAACGAAAGTCCAACTACAAGGTTCCTGACAACCCTGATTGCATCCATCAGCTTCTCATCAAACAAGAACTACTACCATCTTGTAAGCTGACTCCAGTTATCCTGACGAGAGAAGCAATGGAACAACTCGACGATAAACACTACACCATGAGTTTTCCCAACCAAACCAAGGTCAAGATATCCTGCGGACAAGAGCAATACAGAATCCTTCAAGGGAGCTACTTAGCCGTCATCCCGCTCAATTATTACCTGAAGACACCTGACTTCACTATCCTCAACTCAAATGACCGCATCATGGGTCATCCGCTGAAAATCATGGAGCTACTTTCATACGAAGAGCAAGTACATAGAAAATACACATCTATCATATTGAATTCAATCAATCTTGAAACCCTCCATTCAATTAATGAGAAAATTTCATTACAAAGCCCAGCAAGGTTAGATGACATCTCTGATCGAAGCCTATATCATACTACAATTCCAGTCTATGTAATCCTACTAAGTGCAACCGCACTCGCTATCTGCTTCTTGTACCGACCACTTCGAGCAAAATGCGTTCGTGCTAATCAAAATCAAGAAACGAACGCCACCACTTCCACTGGAATTTATTCTGAAATAGCAGAAACGAGAAGATGTCATCCCCACGAGATACAAGTCGACCACAGCATCATTTCAGCGACTCTGTCAAAAAACGTTTTGAAATAGTCGCTGAAGTACGGGGGGAGATGTTATATGTCGGTGACACCTGGAAATTGCACAACGCGGTAACAGCAATCACGAGGCGCCGACGCAGCGCAGCGTGAGCCGCCAACATGTCGCCGCCATGGGACACCGGATGCCTCGGCCCGCGCTAACTTCACTCTTGGTTCTCACATCGACCATTAGAGACACATTACTTAATTATAATTTAAATGTAACTTATATTAATAAATTGTATTATTTTAACTTTGCATTTTTTTGCAACTCCGGGACTCGCTCACCTTAATTGGCAGAACTTTGATTTGTTTGGTTTATGCGCTGGAGTTGTTGACCATCTCAATCACATTAGCTTTCAACCAAAAAAAATACGAAAACACACACACACACACTCACACACATACGCACCCTAAACTTATAACACCCGTCTCTTTGTTCGGGGGTTTAAAAATGTAAAAATAACACATAAGATATGTAAATGTTTTTAATTATGGAGCAAAACATTCCTAGAAGCGCGTGGTTTCGATCCACGGACGTCTGGATTACAAATCCACGTTTGTTACCGCCTGGCCACTTGTTACGTGAATCAAACAACGAAATTTGGTACCGTTATTTAAACGGATGTTTATTACTTTAATTTAACATAAACTTTGTACCCTTATCCCTTAAAAATCCTTTATATTTTCGGGAGTAAAAGTATTCTAAATTTTAACAGATAATATAAACTTTGACTATGCCCAGTTACATCAAAATCCGAACAGTAGTTTCAGTTTCTTTCAACCCTTATCCTGCGGGAACCCTTTATTTTGTCGGGATAAAAAGTATTCTAAATGTTAATCCATAACATCAGCTATGATTGTGCCAAGTTGTATCAAAATCCGTCTGGTAGTTTCAGCGTGATGCGTGTTCAAACAGACGGACAGACAGACAAAAAATAAAAAAACAACCCTTTTGCACTCCAAAACGATTTTGAAGTTTATCTCAATTAAAATTTTCAAAAAATATTTAATGTACAGATTTAGCCCATTTACAGTTTTATTATAGTATAGATTTTGTCATATCCTACGGTATTAGCTATAGTTGTAAATGTTATTACGTGTTATTGTGTCATAATTAAGTCATAATTGTACGACTGAACCCCCGAAAGACTACATTTTAACACGTTATTATTAAGTCACTTTCTTGTTTGTCGTTCCGGGTGGAATCTTGCAACTCAAATTTCGAGCACTTCCCGATTAGCTATCCGACTGAAACTTTCAGGGTAGCTCACAACTCGATGACAATGCATTTAAAAAAAACGTGACATTAGATTAAAAAAAACTACATTTGTTCGTAAAATCGGAAGTTCTGCTCCTGAATTATGAACCCAACGTATTAAAGAAACAAATGGGAAACTGGTTAACATTTGAATCGCAGCTATGAGCACGCCGCCATAAGTACTTTTATAGTTTATATCAACCTGAGACGAGAACGCTAACTTAAATAAAAACCGTATCCGCAAACAAGACGGTAAAAACCTGAGAATAATTTCCGTTAGTCACATGATTTGCTACAACACGGGGCGTTGCTCATTTTTAAATAACTATGTATTATTCATGTATCAACTTGGGCTATAGCAAGTTCAGAAAATTGTTTTTTTTTAGGGTTTTTAGGAAAACCGGGACAGTTATTTGATTAATCATGATGTGCCTGCTTATTCTGACGCGTGGATTATTACTGATGATAAAAAAGCCTGTGTTAATCCAGGATATAAGCTATACTGGTACCAAATAATATTGTTATTTCATCCAAATTCATTCAGCCGTTTGAGCGTGAAGGAGTAACAATCATATATACACACACACTTCTTAAGATAGATGGCGCTAATCGGTTTTTATGCATTTTATGTTTTGTATGGACTGATAGTTCTAATGTATGGATTTCAGCTTCGCGTATTCGAAGTTTTACGCTCGATAAGAGAGTATTAATTTTTAAAACTCTAAGCTCTGACTGATTGGCCTGTTTACGACAATGGCTACACTTAAGTAATCCTATATCCTTTCCAAGAGATCAAACTAAATGTATATGGAGCTACACCGGACGTCTACTCTTTCAAATGAAAAAATAATCATTAAAATCATTTCAGTAATTCCGGAGATACGAAGACACAAAACAAATGTTTTTTTTAAATAAAAGAGCTATTAAACCAATTTTCATGTTTTTTTCATGAAAACACACTGAACGTCCATCAACGGACTGTCACAAGCTGATAAGACAAATTGTGACTCACTGGTAGAATAAATCAATTTAAGGCGCTGTACGGTCTCAACTGTTTGTCCTGCTCGACCAGGTGCAGGTTGAGCGGGAGAGGTGATGCAGCTCGGGAGCCGATTTTAGATCAATTGATTGATTTTGAACAAATTACGGGAAGTATCAAAAAATCGCTGGGCAACAATCTAGATCAACATAAAACCTATCTTACAAAGCAAATCCCGGGTCGATATTCATATAAGTTTTTAATATATTTCGCTACCGAAAAAGAGCAGTTTCATAAAATCTTTTGATCGAGATAATATAGTGTAATCGTGTTTTCCTCAAGTAAAATACTACTAACACTATATAAAAATATATAGTGTAATCATGTTTTCCTCAAGTGGAAATATAGTTCAAAGACTACAGAAATACATATAAAAATATAAGCGCTGTGACTTGATTAGAAGTATTACAGTTTTCATGCCAAATCTAGGGCTTCTGTTGCTGACAGCGCCATGACAAAAAAACTGGCTCGCACTCATTAGTTATTCTGTGCTCGTAGAGTGATTAGTTGCATTGGTCCGAGTTAAACTTTAATTATTATGTATTGGTTCATGCGCTCTTTACTAGCCATTTGCCCGCGGCTATCCTGAATTTTTCAGTGATGAAAAGTATCCCACTTTAAATTCTGTACTATCTTTCTACCAAATTTACGATAAATCCAATCTCACAAGGATTAGATGGACAGTATTAAAAAGCTCAGCAGCGTAGTGAGCAAGTCTTGGTACTGCAACAGTTTATTTACAAAGAGTTCTTACATATCACTCCCGACTTCATCAAAATTTATATTAGATTTTATTTAGATTGTTTTATTCTCCACCGGCACGCGGTACGAGTCACACGACACAAGTGTGCTAAATAAAACTCTATGTGAATGGAAGTAGGTAAATATTTAATTGTAAAACAGCAGCTAAATGAAGGCTAGCAATATCCATGATGTCTTCACTCGAATGGATACAAAATTAGTGAGCGAGTGAAGGAAACAACACTGCTATGCTAATACCGAGCGAGATAAGGATTATAAAAAGGGAGCATTTTCTTCGGTAATTAACGCTATCTGATAGCGAGCACCGCCGACGACGCCCGTCTGTCGGAGCAATCACTACTTGCTCTTCATTTATTTATCTCATTTATGTAAGAGATCGTGTCTATAAAAACAATACTTCTCGATACAGAAGGAAGGCTTAAAGTAGAACGATGGTAGCCTATATTAGTTGGAATTCATCGATGTTCGGTTTTCGGCCCTGCAGCAATTACTTTTCTAAGTTATGTGGAAAATTCCATTGCTCCGTGCTTCGAGATGTCGGACACGGATGTTGATTACAGTCGTTAAGACATGTCCCTCGGGCGGCCTGACAAACTCTGACACTAGATGCCAGTACTACCTCATCTGACACGCAAGCAACTTAGTTTAAAAAAATACTTTATTTTTCCCATCTTGATTGTTTTTGGGACATCTCATTGTCACTTTTATCTGATTCTTTTATATTTGTAATTTAAATATGTTTCATTATAATTTCTGACATTAGAAAATTACATCCCTGTAGTTTCTTGGTGCTCTCTTCTCTAACGGGCGTATTTCCGAAGCACCGGTAGAGTCAGAAGGGTATTTCCTATTCCTGTGCGAGATTTAACTCTGTTGGCACATGAAAGGGAAATTTCCTTTTCAAACTCAAAGCATACTAAGTTTACCAAAATTTAATTGATTTGATCTATCTATTCTTATAATAAAGCAATAAGAACGAAAAAGTCTGTACAAATAAAGATAATAAAAAAATGTTTAGGGTACTTAAAATAAGCAACTGAACGAGAATATAACATTTTTAAAATTCGTGTCTGTCTGTTTGTTTGTCTGGTTATCTATATGTTTGTTCCCGCATCACGCAAAAACTACTGGACCGATTCTCTGTTGGATAACTTAGGGTTTGACTTAAAAACTGGTGTACTTGGTATCTCAATGAGATTAGTAGAAGCCGAGCAATCGATAAAAACTTTTTGACGGCTGAAGAAATTTTGATCAAATGTTTTGATATTGGTATTTTAAGGTCTTGGTGAGTACTTTTAACCTAGAGAAATTACCACGCGTGCGAAGCCGCGGGTACTGCTAGTTTATAATAATTTATGTATTTCTCCTTGTTCATAAGATATTAATTTTGACTTGTAAAAGTGCTTAGCTATTTACAATAGAATACTCGTACTTTGACTTTGTTAAAAGCAGAGAGCAGATGAAGACCGTCGTGTAAGAATAACTCAAGTTACATTCATTGTGTAGAATATTTCGATATACCTATCGATATACAACAGGTGGAGTAGAATATTTGCATGGTGATTTCAGGGAGTCAATAGACAGTATGGCATGTCACCTGATGGATCGCCTGGATTAGGTGAGCACTGGCGGGCCAGAGACGAATGAAGCAAGTAAAAAGATGTAAGACGTAGATGTGAGTGAATGTGTGTTATACCTTTGTGTAGAGATAATTATTTGTGAACAATAATTAGCTTGTGCCGATTTTAATCATTCAAGTTTCTAACTTTCATTTAATGACTTAGTTTGGTCAACAAACTGTCTGAATGCTTTATTATAAAAAAAAGTGTTCCTTACCGGCACGCAATTCTAAGATGTCAACAAAGATTATAAACCAGTTTTATTTTCTTACTTTCACTTGAAAAATCGGATTTTACTTCGCCAAAAAAACTCTCAATACTACAACTACTTTAGCAATAATAGATCTTTTTGAAATAGGTATTGTTTGACTTTAATACTATTGCTATTATTTCTTACACAATTTATTTATAACAAGCTGTGCCCGCGGCTTTGCCCGCGTGGTCATTTCATTTAAAAGTAGCCCATACGTGTTATTGCAGGACCAAAAGTATCTATAAAATACCAATATACCAAAAGTTGCTCAAAATTCCTGCAATCGTCAAAAAGTTTTTTATCGATTGCTCGGTTTTTACTCATCGGATTGAGATACCAAGTACCCCAGTTTTTAAAACAAAACCTAAGCTATCCAACAGTGAAAACCGCATCGCAATCGGTCCAATAGTTTTTACGTGATGCGCGAACAAACATACATAAAGACAAACAAACAAACAAACAATTAAAACAAAATTTAAAAAAAAACATTAGCTTATTTTAAGTACCCTAGCAAGAACATATTTTTTTAAATTGCTTTATGTATTATAAGTATAGTTTATTTATAATATTTGATATTTATGTATGTCAAACGGCATTTTTTATCAGTCGTGCTTAGATATGAAGATACGTGACGTGATAGGCGTTCATTAAACTTTAAATAAAAGACGCTTCGTGTCAAATAATAGAACAAGTGTTTCTCCACAATTCTAATTGTTATTTTGCTGGTTTCAATAATGCCTTTTCACCAGTAACAATCTGTCCAAAGGTGCGAGATTGAACACGAATTTGAACGATTCCGTTTTTCTGATTAAATTGTAAATTGAAACTCTAATTCCTCATTCATCATTGATTTATATCAACCCCTATTTCTTGCAGCAAGTTCACAAGGAAACTGCCCAAGTACCTAATTCTAGCACAGATTTGCCTGGACACGATAGCAAGTTGGCCTCAAAGAGCGTCCAACGCTTTTCAAACTCTAAATCAAGGTGCTAAGTCTAAGCACGAGACTAAGTGCCCTTACTCGGACGAATTGTCCCATTTTCGGTAGCGCATCACACTAAACACAGATCAAACACAGCTGACCTTTGCTACTGACCACGGCTACAGATCGGATACCAGTTACTACGCCGGCTCTGTTCACTATTCTGTGGCAAGGCCTAAACTGCGGCCTTGGTGCGAGGTTACGGTACGTGGGGCAAGGAAAACTGTTTGTGCGCTCGCATTTTCGTACTGTGTCGATTAGTCATCTTTTCTTTTGTGGTCATGGGCTCATGACGAGACTGTTTTTGGGTAATGATTTGGCTTATAACTTACAAGGAAGGTAAAATCAATGCCCTTTCTGAGGCGCGATGTACTGAGTTGGTACATTTTTTCCCTTTATAATTTTACTGGCTTTGCTTTCGTGGTCATTATTCCGAGGAAAAGTAAAAACTGTAGAATATGTCCTTCCTCTTGATGCAACCTCTTTCCTTGTCAAACTACATTAAGATCGGTTCAGCCGATTAGTTGTGAAAACATAACAAACAGAGACAAGACACAACACACTTGACAAGACACTTTGCAATTAAAATGATTTTACGATTTCGTACTGCGCCAAAATATTGAAAAGTGGGTTAAAATTAATTTTAAAGATTGTGTGATACATTTTGTTATTTTTACCAAATGGGTCACTTTTATCTGAGAAAATACTCGAGGAAACGGCACAAAATGTACGCGTAGTAATAGAAGATAAGTTACATAACTTGTTCTAGAAATTGTTGAGGTAATTATGAATTCAGCTTCTAATCCGCCGGCATCTGTTATTGATTATACCAATAATTGAATACTGATTACATAATTCTCTGCATTGATTCGAAGTATCAGGGTCTGTTTGTTTGTACAGCTAACAACATTAAGAGTTTTATTTTAAATATTCGTTCTAATTCACTCGCCCCCGACGGAAAAGAGGGTTAATATTGTTATAATATTTCCACAGAAAAATACAGGATTTCATCATTGGCCACTCGAGTGTTACCGCGGGGCGCAGTCAGTTGCAATATAAAACACAGATTCCTTGCTGGTTTGTACAAGGAAGTAGCCACTAAACCTGTATTCAATGTTATTTTTATGTATATTTAGAAATCAGTTTACCTGATGAATATTCAATATTGAAGTATGGTGTCGGCTCCGTATGTCTGTCTGTATTTACGGTAAAATAAAAAAAACTAATATAGAAAACATTGCTGCTTAGCCATAAGGCCGCCGATTGAACTATTTTAAGCTTAATGTTGTCTTGTTGTTATAAGTTTTTAGTGCAAATATAGAGTTATGTCTATAATTATATATCATATTGTGACGGATAAAAATTGCGATCCCGTCTAATAAATTAATTGGATCAAAAAATCTACTTCAAATAGTCGTACTGTTTATTTGTTTGTTGTATGAAGTGGTGCTGGCCTCTGATTTGCGTTTGTCAATGGCCGATGGTCACTTGACTTGGCTTTACGACTGCTATTAATCAATAGCAGCCGGGACCCACCGCTTAACGTGCCCTCCGAAGCACGGAGCGATGGAAAACAGCACATAACATGAGTCATTGGTGCGAAGCGAACCCACTGTAGTTGGATAAAAATTCACACTAGTATACTGCTAAGCTACCATCGCTATAAATAAATGTATTAAAAAAACTACTAAACTAATTTTGATGAAACTATTAACTACAAAAAAACGGTTTAGTAATCTTGGGGTATTAGAGAAAATAAACACACACAAAAACAGGAGAATTGAGGACTTCTTGCTACAGGAAAACGATTAATAAGAAATTAAGATCAGCGTAACGGATTATGGGATGTGATGCAACGAAATATCGAATAATCAAATAAAATCGATATTAACATCGATATTTTAAATTTGACGATACGATAATATCGTAATAACATTTTCATATATTTATCGGTAGTTTTAGAAATAAATCTTCCTTCATTTTGTTTTTTGTGCATTTGATTTACTTACCAAAATAATATTATTGATTAATTATCTTGGCTAAAATCACGGGAATTGAACCTGGACAAGATTGGCATAGAACCGGGATGAGTAGCGTACAAGAATAGTGGCCTACGCTCAGCAGTGGGCGATTTTTGGCTGAAAATTATTATGATTATGACGATTTTGGGTAGAATTATATCGATAAATGATATGAAGTAGAGCGGTAGATATGTTGGATATCGATATTTATCCTAATTCCATAAAAAAAACCGATACATATATCGATATTTTTGAAAACTTGATTCCCTATATGGGACACACTCTCTAAGAGAAGGCCTATAGCCTATAGGCCTGGCCTATAGCCCAGCAGTGGGAGTGGTGGCGGTGAGGTGGATACAGCGTTTTCTTGATAGAAGCTTTCTTTAGTCGTAAGCTCATATATTTTACTTCAAAGTGACGAAAAGCTGTTATCACTTCAAAGTACTTTATAAATGTAAGTGGGTTTTACCTGATTAGTGATGTCGTAAACGACGATAGCCGCCTGCGCACCTCTGTAGTACATCGGCGCTAAACTGTGGTACCTGCAACAATTATCAAAATCAGTAAATCTTGAATTTTTCAAATCCATATGAAGTCACCAATCACGTCTGTATGTTCCGAATCTACTGAATCTATTTTTTTCCGGTTTTCAGCAATGCAAAGGTTGATATCTGAAGATGGTTTTAGTAAAAAATTAGTGTAAAATGTGTCTACTATTTTAGAGATTCAAGGCAGAATATGTTATTTCTACAGAAAAGTATCAAGACCAGTCCATCTTGCAACATCCTTAGAATGGACAGTTAAAAAAAATGAGGCCAAAGTAAAACCGGTTTAAGGTTATTGTTGTTTTTAATTGGATTCAATAATCCTATTTATGATTTAATGAAACTTTTAAATGTTCACATTAATATTCCCAATCGTCATTGATTGGGTTTGTTGTCCCGTCCCGCGTTCTGGCTACCGTACTAGTACTTACAAATTTCATCCAATGACATACAACCAAAAGACCAATTGTGATGCGGTAAATATTTTTGACACTTCTATTCGATTTTTTAAGACATCAGCAACCCTTAAAACGCTACTTGTTTTTTTTTTAGATTATTTCCAAATTTTCCTTCTTTTTTTACTATTTATTTCTCTTTTTGTTGTGCGTCGTATTTTTTTTGTCTAGATTTGGTTGTAAAAATACAATTTACATTTATTCATGTTGTAAAATTCATGTAGTAATTAGACTAAGTTTATTGTATCAACCTGTTGGTAAACCAAATAAAAAATAAAGGAAAATCTTCGGTAACATTAATTCATATATAATAATAATAAATTGATGAGACATGCTGTATATATCTAGCTACAAAAAGTATGTATAAATGTAAACTAAGCATTATTAATAAGTATAGATATAGATAGATACTTATAATAAAGCAGCTTGTAACAAAGAGTGTGTAAAAAGAAGATAAATAAAAAATTGCTCGCGAGGACTTCAAACGATCTATGTACTGAACTTTTTTTTTTTAAATCACTTTCTGTCTAGATGTTTGTTTACGCAATGCGTAAAAACTACTAGACCTATTTAACCGCAGTTTACACTGTTAGGTTGTTAGGTAGCTTAAAATTAGACTTTTTTTGTTGACTAGAAGCCGGGCTATCGATTAAAAACTATTTGTTAGCTTTAATATTGATGAAATTTGGTATTAATGTTCTTTTTAGGAAAATCTCAGAAAAAAGTGCACGTAGGCAAAGCCACGGGTCGCAACTAGTCAAACAAATAAATGTAATGTCGAATGGATGATTTCATCATTTCTCATTTTTTCTCCTTGAACAACAAACACCAGTAATAAATCTTATGGCCTCTTTAATCAGACGTAAGCACTATTCATACTGATCGATTACAGATGATCATTTAAATATAATCATAAGTCATACCTATCAGCAGCAATCTACGAATAAATAATAAGTCAGGAACTCTAATTCAGAACAAATGTCACAATAAAAGTGCTCCTACTTCAAACCAAAACGACGTAAGATTCAAAGTACGAATCACTTCCGAGGTTACAAATATACATGCTTGGTGATTGGTTTAAATTCAGAACGAAAGCAGGGATTGGTTCACGCACGTAATGCAATGTCTGCTATGACAGCTGAGTCATAGCGGCGGGGACGATGTTATGCAATAAGTGGACCGGACCAAGGCAGTAATAAAACAATATTACTGTACAATGTTTTTTTTTTTGGCTCACTTTTTACAATTCATTAAATTCTTTGTCCCACGAAATATAATTAATTTATTAAGTTTTTGTCCAGAAGACATTAAAAGAGAATCTTTCTTCGCAATGTAGTGAAGACGGATTCTGAGAAATTTAAAACGGAATGTCCTCCTGTCAGCCTGTGAATTTAGAGCTGAGGTTCAAGTTCAGTAAATTATTTTTATATATTTCCATAAACTGTCAGGCGTTTGGGTTATTGTTGCAACGGCTGTGGTTGCGGATCACTCCAAAAACAACTCAATATTATCTTGGCTTAATATGGTTAAATAAATTTCTATATTTGTAACTCTACTAGCCGTGCAAAAAGTAATTTAAAACTTGAAATACATATGAGGAGTCCTAGAAGTCCAGTTTTGGACTGAGTTTTGGTCACTGGTTTCAAAGAGTTAGTATATACTGTTACTCGTAGTCCATTTTCTGTTCGAGTTTTTTTTGAGTTTTTTTTGTTTTTTTTTTGATTTAGAGATCTTTAATATATTTTTCGCTTTGATCCAAAACGTCATGTAGTTTTTCTTTTTCTACCACTGAAAAAGAAAATCGGTCTTGAATTTAGTATGTCGAAAAGGTTGTTAAACGTTTCTAAAAAGCTAACAGTTGCATCTGTTTCTTGAAAATCAGGCATGTTTAACAGTTGCGAACCAAATTTAATCGCATCAGCTACACTTTGACTTAAGGTTTGAATCGCTAGTTTCACGTTCATGATATTATTTCGGAAGTATAGATGCCGATTTGACCATTTATTCCCAAAATGCAATCCAACGATATCTTGAACATTTTTCAGTTTCTGCAAATGTGCCCACTCAATTTTTTTTCTTGTTTTTATCTAAGAGTGTCTTATTCCTCTAATGTGTTACGCACAAGTTTCACCATATGAAATGGATCTAATATTACAACTACTGGGTCTCCGGTAGATGGGTGGTCAAAAAACGATTATGAATTGTGTCTTCAAAATTGCCACCCAACATCTTAGCCGTAGCGATGTTAGATGCACGGCCATCAAAGATCAAAGTAACTTTTGACTTTTTCCTTTTAAGGGCTAAAACTATATCGTCCGAAAAATCATTCAATGCAATATTTTCTGTAGTATCGCCAAATCCATTTTTCTTCAATTGGGATAAAATATTTTAAGTGAAATATTCTTCATAGTTAATCTTTTATTTGGGCGTTGTAGATTTCTGATCTGTGATAGTCGTTATACTGCCAAAAAAGTTTTTTTCTTAGTTTTTGTTTTAAAATGTGTGTTTTAGGAGTATTCAGAGCAGATTCAATATCTACGATGGTATATTTATCGGCGTAACGCGTGTTGTCTTCAACACCGTCATTACATTCAGTGTTGATATTATTCTCCTGAAAATAACCTTATTAAAGATCAGTTTCAAATCTATGACTGTCTGTAATTGAAATAGATACACATGCTGTATATGTGTATCTATTTCAATTAGAGACAGTCATAAAATAAAAATTCCTATCAAACCTAAATATTAAGTGCAAAAAATAATAGTGAAATCTTACAAGTTTTTGTGCCTTATTCCTTGAGGGTTTGCATTATTTGTTTTTTTGAGCAACTCAGGTAAATCAAACACTTCAAAATTTCCAGAAGGTGAATTTTTATTAGCCTGAAAAATTAAACGTGCTTTAATTCGATCAAACTATGAACTGTTTTTTAATGCTATTGTTATTCCCATGAGTCGAAAAAGCCGAACCTATATTACATACCAACTGTAATCGTTCATTACTGTTTATTTGCTCATTTTGTTTAGTATTCTCCTAAATCTGTTGACGTTTCTTAGGTATGAATCATCTGCGTGAAAAAAATAACAGGTTAATTTCAAAATTTCATCGAGTAGAAATTAAACTTTAGTGCAAAAATTGACTGACTTCATTTTGCATAGTATTGATCATCGCGGTTTGATAATGTATTTGAACGTCTTTGAATATAATTATAATTTTGCAACTACTACTAGTGAATAGTGATCCCTGGACATTTTAATCTTGTATGGCTCCTGCACCACTTCACAACACATGCTGGCATGATGATTCACAGCTGTAAAATTAAAACGTACGCGAAGATATGACGTGTGCTCGCTTGCATGAAAAGTTTTACGACTGATGACGCGCTGGACACGACTTTTAAGCCCCACCTACTTGGGCACGACTTTTGTTGGGTCATTTTATTAACGCTGTTACGTTTCCTGACTTATTACTTATTCGTAGGCAGCAATCGATGTAATTTCCATACGTCATCGGTTTCTTTTCATTTATTATGCAATGATTATGCAGGTTTAATCATTACTACTGCACGTTAAGTGATTACTGATTAGGTGGCTATTGTTGTGCGCTCTAATCTACCGTTAACGAAAGGGTCTTAGACTAATATATGTGCCTGTGTTATGTCAGTTTGTCTTTAAATTATAAATCCACACCAATACATAAAAGTGAAACGTTGTCTGTTTGTTTGTATGGGCACAGAATAAATAATAGTACAAGTACAGAAGGATAACTGAGTAAAGTCATTTAAATAAATAGCGACTCTCGCTACAACGCTATAAAGTGCAATTTAACTCGCACAGCACTGCGATCTTTCAATTATATTTACCTAGAAGGCGCTCGCCCATCGCGTGCAGGCTAGAATGCACCGTATCACAACGCGCGAGAACTTCCATTGCTCTAACCGTTTCAGAATCGCTCTGTACCTTTTTCGCTCGGTAGGGTTGTATTAAGATATGACTAGGTACTTGTACTACTAATTATTCTGTGATATGTTATGACTTAGATACTCGTATTGTAACAGAATAAATAAGTAATAATGTATTATGTTATTACTTATTATTATAAATTAAAATAGTTCTATTACATACAATGACATTCTTATCAGAATAGGCCTACTACCTCATTTTTACTACCTACCTATCCCGTTTTCAGAACGCCGATAAGTTTAGTGAGATACCTACCTACGTATAAGTGTCGTTGGTTGATTATGATTATATCCTACAGGTATTGCACTTTGATGAATAAAGGTGTCTGAATTCCTTGCTTTCTAATGAGTGAAAGTCGTAATTTCTATCACTATTCAAACAGCCGAATGCTATGCAATACCTTCTAGGTTACTTCTTGGTACTCATAATTAAAACATGAATAAAATTTGTCAATAACTTTACGTAAATAGGTACTTTATCGCTAAGTACAAGGCGCGCGACTCATCGAGCGCACGCTTGACACTCGACTGAATGGACACGGTAATGTAGATAACATTACCGTGGAACGGACCCGAATATTGCGCCGTCGAATTTATTTGTACTTGTTGCGGAGTGCGACCGCCCTGGTATGGGGAGCTTTCACGCGATAACGGCTGGACGGATTTTGATGAAATTTGGAATATGGAGATAACTTATAAATCATAGGAAAACAATAAAACAGAACATAAAGCAAAAAAACATTGGATACTTTGTTCGTCAATATGTACTATCAGAAATAGGATCAATGGGTCACGATAATATTCAAAAGAAATAGTTACTACACGTATATTCTGTGGTTACACAGCTTGAAAAAACTGTCGATGATGGACGTTGGGCACCGATAGCAAGTGTTTATTTTGGTGATGGTGTGATTATAAATCGTCAAGTACACTGTAACACGTTCCGTACATCGCAAATTATTTCTACGCCGTCACACTTTTCCTCTAGTTTCCATGATACACACAATAAACAATGAATAACATAATAAACAATGAATAAGTGACATACTGTACCTATATGCTCGACGTTCACTGCTAGTTATTGGAAGTGTGGTACGGTGTGATTCAGACAGTTACGTCTTGTTGACGTAAGTAAAGGATTAGAGTACCTAATGGACTTAGATATTCTAGGACCATTCGTGAACACATACACTCGAGAGCATAGAAATCGCACACTACCTACATTTTCACTATGATCCTAAATATTTTTTAAATTAAATGTTGGTTGCAAATATAACTTAAATTTAATTAAAGTACACACTGTTAGCTTTCTAAAAACACATAATTCCTAGTCATGACCTACAAAATCATTACAGTAGCAACAAAACAATAGAACGACCCAAAATCGCTCGTTTCAGGTAGCGCTGTTTGCATGACTATTATCAGGTATAAAAGGTTAGGGGATGATTGAAATGACATAATTTGCATACCAACTCGTAGTCAGAAAGGTTATCGAATAATTCAGAACAAGAAAATGGATACCACACCGGAAGCAGCGTCTCAAGTGGTTGCACTAATTGTAGCTGGGCAGAACCAAAGTCAAGTGCAAGCCGATATGCTGTTCGGCGTGTATACCAGCGATATCAACAGACTGGTGGCTATGCCCGGCGACGAGGAACAGGCCGAATACGTGCTACAACACAGCGCGATGACCGTTTTCTTGTCACAACATCGCTACGAAGTTCGAGAAGTGGAAGTCAGTCGGTGGACGGTTAGAAGAAGACTAGCCGAAGGAGGCCTGACAGCGCACAGACCAGCAACTGGTCCGAAATTGACCCCTGCCCACCGACAAGCACGACTTCAGTTTGCTCGAGATCACGTGAATTGGACTATGGATCAATGGAAGGCAGTACTGTTCTCTGACGAGTGCAGGATGTGTCTTCATGGTAACGACGGACAGGGTAGAGTGTACCGAAGACCCGGTGAGCGTTTCGCTCAATGCTGCATCTCTGAACGTGGTTCATGCATGTTCTGGGGAAGCATGTCACTAGAGGCGAAAACCGACCTGTATTCATCACAGGGCCCAATACCGAACGTCGATCGTCGTCGTCGTCGTCGTCGTCGGGAAGTCAGTCCTCTGGGGACTGACTTCCCGACGTTACATCGAAGAGATCCTGGAAGAACACGTAGTGCCTTTTTCGGGATTTGTCGGCGAAAAATTCATTTTCATGCAAGACAATGCAAGACCACACACCGCTGCTATAGTGCGCCAGTATTTGGAGGAGGTTGATGTACCGGTTATGGCGTGGCCTGCTCGAAGCCCAGATCTCAATCCCATTGAGCACTTACGGGACAAGCTGAAAAGACAAGTACGAGCCAGAAACACGGCGCCCACGATTCTCAGAGAGCTTCAAACCGCAATTAAGGAAGAATGGGATAGCATACCACAGGATTATGTAAAAAAAAATGATTTCTTCGATGAAACATCGAATGGAAGCTGTAATTTAGACTAGAGGAAACAATACCTCGTATTAATAAATGTTTATTTTATCAATTTTATTGTTTTATTACCCTTTTATACCTGCTCAAAATCCCAGAAACAGCGCTACCTGAAACGAGTGATTTTGGGTCATTCTATTGTTTTGTTGCTACTGTAATGATTTCGAAGGTCATGACTAGGAATCATGTGTTTTTAGAAAGCTAACAGTGTGTACTTTAATTAAATTTAAGTTATATATGCAACCAACATTTAAATTAAAAAATATTTAGGGTCAAAGTGAAAATGTAGGTAGTGTGCGATTTCTATGCTCTCGAGTGTAATTACAGTACCTAATGGAGTTAGATATTCTAGGACCATTCTAGAGTACCTATAGGACTAAGATATTCTAGGAACATTCATGACCACATAATTAGAGTACCTAATGGACTTAGACATTCTAGAACCATTCGTGACCACATAATTAGAGTACCTAATGGACTTAGATATTTTAGGACCATTCATGAACACATAATTAGAGTACCTAATGGACTTACATATTCTAGGACCATTCAAAACCACATAATTAGAGTACCTAATGGACTTAGATATTCTAGGACCATTCGTGACCACATAATTAGAGTACCTAATGGTCTTAGATATTCTAGGACCATTCATGAACACATGATTAGAGTACCTAATGGACTTAGATATTCTAGGACCATTTAAAACCACATAATTAGAGTACCTAATGGACTTAGATATTCTAGGACCATTCGTGACCACATAATTAGAGTACCTAATGGTCTTAGATATTCTAGGACCATTCATGAACACATGATTAGAGTAACTAATGGACTTAGATATTCTAGTACCATTCAAGACCACATAATTAGAGTACCTAATGGACTTTGATATTCTAGGACTATTCGTGACCACACAATTGAAGATCAGGCACATAATAATATCAAGGTTGAGTTAGCTACTATAAATCCGAAAGTAATAAATGTTTCGCATGCACAATTATTTTGCACTTTATTGACAAAACCCCAAAACTGACCTATTTCAAAAAAAATATTACAAAAAGTAGCTATAGCTAAGTAATATAGTAATCCATATTACTATATTACTTTAGCTATAGCTACTTTTTGTTTTGGGTTATCAAGACATGAGGCTTAGCTCTTTCTTATTAGCAAATAGGACAATATGTTGCATGTGTTGCAATCATTTACCTTTGTCTCATTTCTACATAAAATGAACAAAGAAAACTGAAACCGATGGACCACATCCGGAACACTATACTGCGCTCTCGGATAAAAATCATGGAAGTATCCCAGGAAGCTGCAAAGCTTAAGTGTGACTGGGCAGGCCACGTCAGTCTGGCAACTGAATGGAACCCACGTGATAAGGAACGGCGTCCGTAGCAGGCCCAGGAGGAAATGACGGGACGATCTGAACGCCCACCTGTAAGATTCATCATTATCAGCCTATATCTGCTGGACGTAGGCCTCTCCTAATGCACGCCACTGACTTGACGCAGCTTGCCGAATGCTGCCCAACCCAGCCGAAATTCATCTGTTGGCTTCCTTCTCAAAGTTGTTCTGACCTAATTGCAATATTTGTCCAAGGTAAACATATAGTTGGACAACTTCAGTAGGTACACCATTAACTGAAATCGGTTCTGGGTGAATAAGATCGTTAAACATGATCTTGGTCTTATCTATGTTCAGTCCGAGACTGATGCGTCGAGAAGCATCATCTATTTTGGTCATCATACTTTGTAAGTCATGCAGCGACTCTGCCATTAGGACGATATCGTCGACAAATCGTAAGTCTGAGATATTCTCATTGATATTAATCCAGCGTCTTTCCAGGGCATTAGTAAATAGTTTCGGGAATATAACATCCCCCTGTCTCACTCCCCTGCGCAGTTGGATATGTTTAGACTGCTGGTTTTGTACTCGTAGTCGCGGCGTCATACAGAAACCTCAGCACTTCGATGTATCGCCAGTACACTTGACAATGCTGCAAAGAACCACCCAGGTGTCAACGAGTCAAAGTCCCGGTGTCTTGCTTTTGTGGACTATGAGAAGTCATAGTCCACAAAAGCAAGACACCGGGACTTCTTCAGACTTCTGTATACCCTGCCTCCCCATGTGTATGTGATCTATGGTGCTAAATCCTTTGCGAAACCCAGCCTGTTTAGAAGGCTGGAATTCGTCTAGTCTTCTTGCAAGACGATTCGAAATGACCTTCGAAAACAATTTATAGACGTGGCCAAGAGTGAAATAGGTCGGCAGTTCTTTAAAAGGGTTGTATCCCCTTTTTTAAAGAAGAGTACTACCAAACTCCTGCTCTACTCCTATGGAGTACTCCCACTGTTAAGAACGGTGCTAAATGAGCCCTGAAGCTCCCGAAGTACAGGTTTCCCCCCTGCTTTCAAGAGATCCGAAGTTATACCATCCCCACCGGGGGCCTTTCCATTCTTAAGTCGTTTGTGCGCCATCTCAATCTCGTCTAGGCTCACGTCGGGCATTCGTCAGTGTAGTGACCTGTAAGATTGGCCAGCTATAATAGCCCAAAAACGAGAGAAATGTCCGGAGGGGAGCGAAGCCTTTGCCCTGTAGTGGGAAACTACAGGCTCGAAATTGTAACTGTGTGTACCCAACATATGAAACCCTACTCAGATTGTTACATAAGTATACGAAAACCCTACGAGTAGGGTTTCTTATATTGGGTAGGAAGTAAAATAGGTAGAGAAGGCATGTTAGCCATATTTTTATTTTACGTTAGTTCAATTTGGATAAGAGTACTAAACAAGTGTAATTGTTTATATATTTTATTTTAATTGTTCCCTTTATCATTTGTCTGACTTACAGTTTGGCGGAAATAAGCTACATTGAATTTTAAATATAGATTTCCGCAAAGTAACGCCTGAGTCTATCAACTATATCACATTTCTACTTCTAATCTCGAAAATGAGAATGAGTTAATTTTAATTTCTATCATTTTTGTATCGATTTTTATTTGCTCTACGCGTGAATTCCATGATTATTATTGATAGTGTGACGTGCCTCTCTGACGATGGTATCATATCATAGAACAGCAATTTAGTCATCATCATGTACGAGTATGTCATATAAAGAGTCTTTAAAAGTCAGTAAAGTCTTCAATGCGTTGCGTTTGTCTAGGTACTGTAGTAGGGACCATATATGAGATAAATCGTGTAAATGACAATCTTGAAAATGAAAATAATGTAAATGTTGACAACCGCAGCACTAGCAAAGCCCTTAGACTTATGGAGACACACTTTGACAGCTCACCTCTCCTAGGCACCTGTCCCAAATCTCGAACTTGATGGTGGTATCATAAAGACAATAACTGATGTCACTCTTGGAAACCTTGACAAATTGCAGAACCTTCGAATGCTAAGGAGATAGACACGAGATAGGTCTCACCTCTCCTGGCCGGCTGTGTCCCAAATCTCGAACTTGACGGTGATGTCATCGAGGCAGACCGTCTGCGTGAGGAAGGCGGCTCCGATGGTGCTCTCCTGATACTCGTGGAACTGTCCCTTGACGAAGCGCAGCACCAGCGAAGACTTGCCGACCGCCGACTCGCCCAGCAGCACCAGCTTGAACTGGCACACCCTGGTCTGGGGCGCACCGTTCGGACGCTGCGCCGAGCCGCTCCTGTTTGTCGCCATCGCCTGGAGGAATACATAGGATTATGCGGGATACTAGCTGCGACCCGCGGTTTTACACGTGTGGAATTGTTTCCGGGGTAAAAAGTAACAAGTATAATATAATATCAAAAAAAAAAGGTTTTACGTGCCTTTTTTTATTAATGAATGTCACTTTTTTTATTGCATTTTCTCTTTTTACGTGTTTTTTTATTGCTTTGGTCATCGGTTTGTGACTTACCCCGAAAGTTTCAGCCGGATCGCTAATCGGGAAGTCATCAAAATTTGATATGCAAGATTCCAGGACAGACAAAATACATCGATACTTACATACAAGTGAAGTTAAATAAAAGCTTTTAAAAAAAAGCTAATTAGGTATATCTTTCCTCACAATACAAACTACTTCCTTATCAAATATTATCAAGATCTGTTCAGCCATTCGTCGTGAAACCTGTCTAATAGACAGGTTTCAAAAATTTAGGAATCGCTCATGGCCCAAATAGCTAATGTATAGACAGTGATGCTAATTCTGTTGAGCAACTCACTAAATTAAACTAAGCTAAAGGTAAATTTATTTATTTTAGTGATTCCTAAAATTTTATCAGTTGTTGATTTCCACTAAACTAACATTGTGTAACACATCATTGTGACAGGACTAATTTGATTTTGACAAGGACTAAATTTAATCGCTAGTGTTGCCCACATATAAATAAAGAGCACACAATAAAGGCAGGACGCACAGAGCAAAATCAGCGAAAATGATGTTTTGTGATTTTTAATTCGGTATAACTCACGATTTAGTAAGCATATTGATTCCGGTGTTTTAGTAAAGATCTCGTTGAGAAAAAAATCCATTCAATATGAAAAAGTTTGCAAAAAGTCTAACAAATTTTTAAAATATTGGTTCTATTTACAAAAATGGCTGCAGCACCCGGATAGTCCGTACTAAAACAAAGATTATACACATTTTGAACTCCAGCACAGAGCAAACGAGAGGTTTTCAGGACTGTATCAAATTGTAAGTGGCGTTGACGTTTCACGACAAACGAACGGCCATGCGCCTCAACACAGCCATCCGGTTTTTTCAAAGAAACTTGTACATTTATGAAACGGAAATCTGATTATGTATGGTCACACATGCACATAAGGGCTGTTGAAAAGTTCTATTTTAATCTTCGGAGTGCGACATACATGAATACACGTTTACTTAAACGGTCACGTGCATCTCGATCACATCAGCTTTCAAACAGAAAACCCGCATCAAAATCCGTCCATTCATTTGCGAGCTACGATGCCACAGACAGCCACACGGATACATACATACACACACACACACACCCTAAACTTATAAACCCCCCCCCCCTCTCTTTTCAAGTTTGGAGGTAATAAAGATTTTATAATAAAGCAGTGAGTAACAAAACGTCTGTACAAAGAATATAATTATAATAAATGGTTCAATGAACTTTAAATAAGCGAATGAACTTTGAATAAACTATACTTAACATTTTTCAAAATCATGTCTGTCTTTTTGTCTGTTCGCGCATCACGTAAAAACTAGGTTTAGAATTAAAAAAGGTTTTGGTGTACTTAGTATTTCAATCCGGTGAATAGAAGCCGAGCAATTGATAAAACATATTTGACGGATGAGTGAAATTTGGTAATTTATACCTTAAAGGTACTTTTGGTCCTAAAATAACGCATAGGCATAGAGAAATGACCACGCGGGCAAAACCGCGGGTGTCCCGGTTTTTCCCGAAAATTTACGTTTTTGTGATCTTTAATTCGGTATAACTCGCGATTTGTACATGGAGTAGACGTTTCACGACAAACAAGCGGCCGTGCGCCCTGACACAGACCACGCTTTTTGTCTATGGTTTTCATTTCTTGCTGAGAGTTTTAGGCACGAGGGTTGCGTGGAGAGACACCTCTATACGTAAACTGACGTACAACAGAATAGAAAAATCCACTAAACTAAACTGAGAAATTAAAATCAATTTAGGTGTGTCATTTAGTTTAGTGCATTGTTAACGGCTTGGAACAGGACTAAACTTAATTTTAGTGTAGTTTAGTCTAGTTCGTGCCAACCGAATCGGTACCAATGTCTATACATTAGCTATCTGGGCCATGAGCGATTCCTTGATTTGAAACCATAGTACCAGTGAATACTGTAAATTTAAAAAACTCGCTCGAGTATTCAAAACGTCCAAAAGACAATTATTTGTCTTAGAGAATACAGTGCACAGATCACTCGATTCTTTACCCGGTCGTGATATTTAGAAGATTAAATTCTGATGCCATTCATGCGCAGCGCGACATATATAAGTTAGGATACAACATAGGGTCTATGATTGATGTGAACGGTAGATAGGAGGTATATCATGCAGATAGATAATACTTGTTTTGTTGAACTTCTTTCATTATCAGAGACTGAATTTGGAGAACCAATAAAAAATGTAAAATGATTTATTAATGTTAAAAAACATCATTAAAACAATTAAGTGCATTCAAAGTTAAAATAACATTTTGAAATTAATCCTATTTTATAAACATTGGCACCCAAACTAGGAGGGGGTACGTAGTCACCTGCAAATGTCTATTCCTCGAAGTCTATTCATCGAATGCTTACATCCTCGAAGGGTCGTTACTGCGAATGGTCAAAATTGCGAAGGTACGTTTGCTCGAATGGTCAATACTGCGAAGGTTTATTGCTGCGAAAGGTCGTATGATCGAATATACAAATATTCTACCAATTTTTAACCCAATAAAAAAAGGGTTTTCACGCGTACCTACGTATGTAATATTGTTGAATATGCGTAATACTCATATACAAAATTGTACTCATATACAAAAGTACCCTCAATATTGAAACTAGCAAATTTTACTCAAAGAAAAATCAGCTTAGTGCATTGGCTGTCATTCACTCAGTAGGTATGTTATATAGACATAGATTTTAATAGTTCAAAGTATTTATTGTAAGTAGATAGAATAATATCAAATAGGTACATTCTATAGTACTTTAACAAGTTCTTGTGTACAAGTTCTCCTTGCTTTGACTGCCACCAAATTAGTCTTGTCTTGAAATACCGTCGACTCCTGCTAGCAATATATGCTAACCTGGTACTTTTTTTTTGTTCGTATAATCTAAAAGCTAATAGGTAAGAACAACTTCAGATACATGCCATTAATTAAAAAAAAAACACGCCTGCCTGCCAAAAAATAACATATGCCATTAAATTATTATACCTTTAGTTGGAATGTTCTCATCAAGTACTTCAATTTGATACCCATATTATAAAACATGAATAAATTTTTTCGCATTTGTTTTGTAGCCATACTACCGCGACACTGTTTTTTTTTCATCCAAAGTTTTTTATTTTACTCGGGATGATGATGTAAGAATTCTAACTATACCTTATACATCGATATCTGTTCAGGCGTTTAAAAGTTATGGTGGAATAAAGAAACTCACATACATACAAACAAATATGAACCCTGAAAACATTACACTCTTTTTTTTGGGTAGTAGTGTAATAAACAGGAATAAAATGTGTGGACAGTATTAGCTCGTTATATTCGAACAAACGACCCTCAGCAGGAATAAACCTTCGCAGTTTTGACCATTCGAGCAAACGTACCTTTCGCAATTTTGACCATTCGCAGAAAAGACCCATCGAGGATGTAAGCATTCGATGAATAGACTTCGAGGAATAGACATTCGCAAAAACGACATTCGAAATTACGTACGTATCCCAACTAGGAGACCCTGAGTTTTGGCATGCCAATGCCCTCCGCTGGCATGACCGAGTATTGTCCCTGTGACTGTTCTTTCTCAGCAAAACATACTATCATCAAGATATGTAGATATGTAGATATATACAAGGAAAGGCTAGAACAGTACTAAAGCAATAACAATGAAGTGTGATAAAGTAATTAACAACATTAAAGTCATTTATACCAGATAAGAGTAATTTACACTCTTGATCAAAAATTTACAAAAACATGTTTAAAACGAAATTCACATGAAGCAACAAACATCAGTGTCTAGTTCTTTATCTAATTCACTAGCAAACAAGATGCATAAACAATAAAACTGACTACGTTCTTAACGTCGTGAGTAGTATTTTTTATTCACAGAGCATGATGACAAAACATGAAGTGAATTAGCCATAGTACCGCTGTTTGGAAGCAACTTGACATATAACACTTTGTAACTCGGGTTGGGTGGGCTCAAGGCCATCTCTCATGATAATTAACAAAAGTAACACTGGCCCATCTATCTATTCTATACCTATAATGTAGCAGTAAGCAACAAAAAAAACTGTCTATTAGACTTAAAATAAGCTACTGAACAAGTTTTTTTTTAAATCGTATCTGTCAGTTTGTTCAAGCATCAAGTAAACTACTGGAACGACTGCGATGAAGTTTCCAGTGTTGGATAGCTTCACCCGAAGATGTCAGGTGCAGAAGCGAAACACGTGTCGTATTGATGTCAGACGTTTGGTATTTGGATAGAGGTATATGTTTTTTATTGTGTATATATGTTAAATGTATAATTATAAATATGTTTTTTTCTGCCTTCCAGGCCTTGTCTTTCATTTCATTTATATTTTACAATACTTCAATTTGGGTAGGGTTTTACTTTTTTGTTATATTTTAATTTTACCATATTATATCATTTGTCCGACTTTACAGTTTTGGTGGAAGTAAGCTACATATAAGTTCAAAAACTAAAATCCGACTACGGTTGGGTAAAAAATAGCCTATGACACTCTTGCGATGAAGACAAATCGATCATTCAAGCCGGATAGGAAAGTCAATTGAACCAAAAGTAGATCCCATCGGATGAAGCTCAAGACCTATAACGGCACAAACGTTGCCTCTAAGCCGGAGATCTTTCCTGAGATCGAAGACTTCTATGGCCGATTGTACGACTTGCATGCTTCTAGACCCAGCACCATACTGACCCGCCACTACATTGACGAGCTGCCCGACGTCAGCCTAGACGTGACTGAGATAGCGCTCAAACAACTTAAGAATGGAAAAGCCCTTGGAGAGGACGGAATAACTCATGAAAGCAGGGGGGGGGGAAACCAGTACTTTGTGAGCTTTAGGAGTTACTTAGCACATTTATTTTTTAAGAACGTTGCTCCCACTATTGTAGGAGAACTCCAGATGCATGGAGCAAGAGTTTAGTAGTACTATTCTTTGAAAATATGGACTATTGACTATATTGACTCTTGTTTTTGAGGATATCATAGGCCGTGTTGCGTTGTGGATTTAGCACCATAGCCCACATACGTGCAGCGTTGTCAAGGGGACTGGCGATACATCGAAATGCTGAGCAGATACAAGGCTTCTCCATTCCGCTCTGTCTTGGGCCACCCGCTTCACTTCGCTCCATGTCATGCCGATGTCTTTCGTCTCTGCAATGACAGAGCGCCGCCAGGTCTGCTTGGGTCGTCCACGCCTTCTCCGGCCCTGCGGATTCCAATCCAGAGCTTGTCTGGGGATGTGGTCCGCATTCCTGCGCAAAGTATGACCTATCCAGCTCCACTTGCGACGCCGTATTTGCAAGTCAACAGGGTCTTCATGGCAAAGTCTCCACAGGTCTACGTTGGCGATAGTGTCCGGCAAAAAAAATATCTCCTGTATTTGACGAAGACAGCGGTTGATAAAGACTTGTAGCTGGTGAGTGATTTGCTTGGTGGTCTTCCAGGTCTCGCATCCGTACAGCAGCACGCTCTTTACGTTAGTATTAAAGATTCTCAGTTTAACTCTGTGAGAGAGGTGTTTCGACTGCCATACAGGGCGTAGATAAGCAAAGGCGCCTCTTGCTTTGGCAACCCGGGAAGCTACATCCTCATCAGTCCCTCCAGATCCCGACACGACGCTTCCCAAATAAGTAAAACACGAGACCTTTTCCACTGCTTCCTCGCTAATGATAAGCGGGTTTAAGTCTCGGGTTCCACTCCTCATATCTTCAGTTTTCCGATGATTTATTTTCAATCCAACTAGGGCTGCTTCTCTCTGCAAGTCGTGAAGTTTGGCCTGCATATCAATTTGGCGATGGCTAAGTAGGCATAAGTCATCTGCGTAGTCGAGATCTTGTAGATGTTCTATTAGACCCCATTCAATACCGCATTTAGCAGTTATATTTACCCGCGACATGACGCCATCCAGCACAATAAGAAAAAGCAGCGGTGATAACAGGCAACCCTGACGCACACCGGCGTGCACTGGTATTTTTTCTGACAGAAGTCCATCGTGACGAACTCTGCATGAGTAGTCTTTGTATGCAGCTTTTGTAAGATTAATAATTTTAGATGGAACGCCGATGGCCTCCAGTCGTACCCAGATAGCTGACCAACGAAGCGTATCGAAAGCCTTCTCGAAATCTACGAAAAGAGAATAGATCTCTCTTTGAAATTCCGCTCCCTGCTCTAGAATAATACGCAACGTGTTGATCTGGTCTGTACATGATCTGCCGGGGCGGAATCCTGCTTGCTCTTTCCTGATAAGGGGCTCATTCGCTTTTGACATTCGGTCTAATAAGATCTTGCATAAGACTTTGGAGGGGATTGATAGAAGAGTGATACCCCTCCAGTTGCTGCAGCTACTGAAGTTACCCTTTTTTGGGACAGTTACAAGAAGTCCTGTTCTCCATTCGTCTGGCACACATTCATCTTGCCATATCTTTTGGATAAGAGGTGTAGAAATATCCGTAGCCGTGAGGACATGAGCCTTGACATCTCAGCAGCAATAAGGTCCGCTCCAGGTGCCTTGCCATCCTTAAGTCCGGTGATAGCTCTACAAACTTCAGCATGTATGGGTATCTCTGTGCTTATATTTAGTACCTTCAAGCTGGTTCCGGAAGGTACTGTCTGGGGATCCATATCAGTCGTCAATGATTTTCGGAAAACCTCGGTAAAATGCTCACTCCAGCGATTCAGTTGATCTTCTGATGTCGTAATAAATTGTCCATTTAAATCTTTGAGCGGGTGTTTCTTGCGATGATTATTGCCTGACAGGGTCTTCGCTGCACGATACAACTCCTTTAAGTGTCCACATCGAGCAGCTGACTGTGCTTGATCGGCCAATTTGTCAGCCCAAATACGTCTATCACTGCGAGAACTACGGTAAATACGGTAATACGTAAAATTAATGCGAGATTTTACATCAACGGCCTTGAGCCAGTTTTTATTAGTTTTGTTCACGAGGGAAACAGAACAGCAAATGCGAAGTGTCTTCAAAGTGGACGTCCGTTAATCTCGAACGTTATTGTTCCCCAAAAATTTCATTTTTGTAAAAACGCTCAAAACAGGCGCATTTAAATATTTCAGGATATCTTTCAGAACAGCTAGCATTTGCGCTCGTTTTTATTAATTCCAAGTGCTTCCTTGCTCCCTGCGTATCCAAGTTTTGCAAGAAGGAGGTTACTTACTTACTAGTGAAATAGGTACTAGGTAACTGGAAGAATTACTAAGTTAGATTCTACGTGGCTTTCAGACGTATGAAGGGCTGTTATATGAAATATTATTTAAATTAATATGTAGGTATGATTTCACAATAATTGGCGGTCCGAGGTTCCACCTTCCGCTGACCGGTCAGCCTGCCATCTCGACAAATTTAACTCACTGTACTTTATTTGGATTTGAGGGCCTGAATGTGTAAAGGCGATTGGCTTGTTTTAGTGCAGGCTTTCCTTTTACTATGTACTAGCTGCGCCCGCGTGGCCATTTCTCTGGGTTGAATGTTACCTATGTCAGGGCGGTCGCACTCCGCAACAAGTACAAATAAATTCGAGGGCGCAATATTCGGGTCCGTTCAGTCGAGTGTCAAGCGTGCGCTCGATGAGTCGCGCGCCTTGTACTTAGCTATAAAGTACCTACTTACGTAAAGTCATTGTCAAATTTTATTCGTGTTTTAATTATGAGTACCAAGAAGTAACCTAGAAGGTATTGCATAGCATTTGGCTGTTTGAATAGTGATAGAAATGACGACTTTCACTCATTATAAAGCAAGGAATTCAGACACCTTTATTCATCAAAGTGCAATACCTATAGGATATAATCATAATCCACCAACAACACTTATACGTAGGTAGGTATCTCACTAAACTTATCGGCGTTCTGAAAACGGGATAGGTAGGTAGTAAAAATGAGGTAGTAGGTCTATTCTGATAAGAATGTCATTGTATGTAATAGAACTATTTTCATTTATAATAATAAGTAATAACATAATACATTATTACTTATTTATTCTGTTACAATACGAGTATCTAAGTCATAACATATAACAGAATAATTAGTAGTACAAGTACCTAGTCATATCTTAATACAACCCTACCGAGCGAAAAAGGGACAGAGCGATTCTGAAACGGTTAGAGCAATGGACGTTCTCGCGCGTTGTGATACGGTGCATTCTAGCCTGCACGCGATGGGCGAGCGCCTTCTAGGTAAATATAATTGAAAGCTCGCAGCGCTGTGCGAGTTAAATTGCACTTTATAGCGTTGTAGCAAGAGTCGCTATTTATTTAAATGACTACTCAGTTATCCTTCTGTATTTGTACTATTATTTATTCTGTGCCTATGTGATATTCCAGGACCAAAAGTACAAAATACCAAATTTCATTCAGTCATCAAGTAGTTTTTTAGCGATTGCTCGGCTTCTACTCATCGGATTGATATGCCAAGTAGACCAATTTTACGTTAAAATCTAAGCTATCCAATAGTGAAATCCACATCGCAATCGATCCAGTAGTTTTTACGTGATGTACGAACAAACATATAGACGCTACTTATAAAAAAAACTTGTTCAGGGGTGCGTTTAAGCACAGAATAAATAATAGTATAAATACAGAAGGGTAACTGTGTAGAGTCATTTAGATACATAGCAACTCTCACTACAACGCAATAAAGTGCAATTTAACTCACACAGAGCTGCAAGCTTTCAATTATATTTATCTAGAAGACACTCACCCATTGCGTGCAGGCTTTAATGTACCATATCACAACGCGCGAGAGCTTCCATTGCTCTAATCGTTTCAGAATCGCTCTCTCACTTTTACGCTCGTTTATGTAAAAATGTATTATTTTATTACTTAATGTTATAAATGTTGATAGTTCTATTAACTACATATAATGACATTCTTATCAGAATATAGGCCTAGTACCTCATTATTTGATTAGATCACAATAGGTTACACTTTGATGAATAAAAGGTGTCTGTCTGACTTTGATGCTTAATAATGAATGAAAAAGAAATGGCTTCCTACGTAATAAAATGTTGGTATGTAGGTATTTTAGAAGATTTGTCAGACCGAATGCCATGCAGTACCTTCTGGGTTTCTCCTTGGTATTCATAATTAAGAAAGGAATAAAATCTGACAAAAACTTTACGTAAGTAGGTACTTTATCGTTAAGCACACGGCACGCAACTCATCGAGTGCACGCTTGACACTCTACTGAATGAAACCTAATATTGCAGCCCTAAAGTTTAGGTATAATATTTGTACTTGTTGCGGAGTGCGACCGCCCTGGTTTAAGTCAATTATCCAGTATAAAATTTAAACTGACTAAACGTCAAACACCCCATCCAAGCCTGTTCAAGCACACTGCGACACGAAAAATTAACCTGACTAAAATTTAATCTGCTCCGTTCACGGGCGTCCGCTGGTATAATCCTGGCTAGGATAAATTTTAGCGAGCTTTTGTGGTCGCAAAATTTTAGTCTGCTGTCAGAATGACAGCTGTTTGTCATTCGATTCGTGGTTAGATTCAATTTGTTGATTGTTTTAATCGTAAATACTATCTACATTTATAATAATGCAGTAACATAAATCCTGTACAATGAATATAATATAAAAATGATCTAGGGGACATAAATTAAGCTACCTGTACATAAATTTGACAAGTCGACAATTGAATTTGACAGATAAACCTATGACTCCGTTCAGCGAACCCTCGCTAGTTAATTTTTATCCAGTGAAATTTTCGCCAACTTGCATAAACGCACCCCTGTATCTCATTTTAAGTAAGACTTTTTTTTATTACTTATCTTTATTCTACAAACTTTTTGGTACTCACTGCTTTATTATAAGAATAGATAGAGAGTGACCATGTGATGGGAATGCCCAACCCAATTATTATTAAATTGGTCACAACTTGTTATCACTTGTTACTGAGTTAGTGGTTTGGAGTTGGGTAGGGGGTGGATGAATGTGTTACTATCTAGAAGCTTGAAAATTAATTTTCTATCGTTTTATTTAGGTAAGGTACAGAATCCTTTCTGACTCACACACTCATACAACATGAAATATTGCTTTACTTATTATGTTTGTATTTGTTGAACCTCCTCGTTTTGGAAATTAAGCCCCTTTATAAAATTAAACACTATATTTCAGTAACTCTTTGGTCTTTTGTAATAGTCACACATTGACATTTGATTCTTTTTAAGTTACGAGTCACAAAAAGTCTGTACAAAGATAATAAAAAAGAATGGCCTCATGAAGTTTTGACGGCTGACGGAATTTTGATCTACTTTGGAATGTTGCTATTTTAGTTACCGGATTATCACGTGGGCAAAGTTGCAGGCACTGCTAGTAGGGACAGTAATGGCAGGTACCTTAACCGTTATATTTACATGAAAACATTCCTAGGAGCCCTTCCATAACTTTTTGAGATATTCTGAGCTGCATTCACAGATTTTGGAAAAAATGTGCAGTCAGCAAGAAAATGGTAATTTTAAATAAACACTTTTTTAAGCCATTCAATCCTGTTTCTTAGAAGAATTAATAGTCTCTATGGGACTGACTGAAGTTTGATAACTAGAAATGTCAGAAAATGCACAAAACTTTTTCCATACATTTCGTAGGACATACATTACCTTAACTTTATTAGCGAGAGGAAAACGTTCTTATAAGGCTGTCCTCAACTTTTGGAGATATTTTGACCTGTATTCACAGATTTTGTTAAAAATGTTCAGTCGTCGTTTGATTGTTTTTTTTTAATGGCAGTAAAGGTATTTTATCAGAGCATTCATCAATCAATCGCACAAGTGTTCTGAGAATTATCTTATTGACTTACTTGCAAACATATTGATTATTTTTCATGTTCAATAAAAACAATAATACATTGTTTAATCAAAACAGCTAGGATGAATGCGTTTTTGGAGTTACTGGGCAATTTTTTTAATATAAAAGATTAAATGGGTTGCCATACACTAAATCTGTATTTGAGGAAGGTAAATGAACCAAAAACAAAACAGGTAATCAAAAAGGTACCAAAGGTAAATGAAAAATATTTTTGCAAAAATAAGCTCAAATATACCATACGGGATACCGATAGCTGACAGGTTAAAAGAATTATAATATGATTTGAAACATAAATAAGAACCAACAGAAGGTAATAAAATCAGTGAATATCTGGAAAAATGTAAATTATGTTACTGTATACATTTATGTTTATCTACAACACTATCTTACACAAAATTGACGTCCTAACTGCTACCTACTAATATTCTGTGCTGCTAGGCTTTATATATCATATTATGTACAAAAATAAGTATTGAAAGTTAAATGTTTTAAAATAATACACAGTGATTAATTAACACACACATCCACTTAGTATTGTGGATATGCTTAAGATTTATTACTAAGATAAATATAATTCACACAACTTTAACCATGGAGATAAGTTGTTTATTATTGCTATCTCAATCTTATGATGAATCTTCTTGATAATGTATCAGAGCCATTTCAACAGACTAGAACAGTCCACTTTTACCAAAACTGGAAACTATTTTAGCCAACCTACCGGTTTTGCTCATTTTACATTTAATAACACTGAGTTTTCAAAAAGATTTCTGGCAAAGCAGACAAAACAATTACATTAGGTATAAACATGAAAGGCTTAGTATAAAAAAAATATGTAGGAACCAGTTTACAGATACAAAAACCACCAAAAAAATTAGAGTGAAAGTACCCACAACATATTCACATGCAAGATGACCTTCTGTTGTTGTCATTACAAAGAAAAATTAGAGGATGTTTCATTACATTGTCTCAAACACAATAGAAAGTATGTGAAAGCATAATTTTGAATCACTGTAAGCCCAATTCTTCTCACAAAGAACAAGACATGAAGAAGGTGCAAGTGTCCTCGCTAACATTGAAGGTAAGGTTGAGCAACAGATTTGTTCTGCTCTTTTTGTCATTGTGTATACTCACCAGCAAGCAAGCTGACAAAAACACAATTCGACACCATCAACAACCTCTTGCAGTCTCAAAAATGCACATAAATCTCATGCACTCAAGTCCTTTCTGAATAATTAGACTTCTAGAGTAACAAAGGCGACTGCAAAGCCTTGCTCGTACGGTAAACAAGAACATTGTTATCTCCCGCCCGTATCGTCACCAATCACAAAGGAACCAGCCATCAAATCGACAGTTTATCGCGTCCTCCGACGCAGTTTTAGACTACACTCATTTATTAATCGTATTAAAAGATAAACACCGAAACGTGTCTGTTGTAATGATGACTAACCGTGTCTGCCCGTGCCGTACGACTCCCGTCGTCACTACAGATCACCCGTTTGACGCCCTCCATCCAATCAGCTGGGTGTCATAAAACCACACATTCTAATACTATACGAGACGGACTTCTCCGACTTGCCTACGGAGTCTTCCACTACGCCTAATTGTCTCGTTTCGCGAATGCTCTTGACGATACTCGATAAAATGACGCATTTACTTGATTATATGGACATGAAAGACGTACCCTCCCTGTTACTAAATCGCCTTAATACACTTTCTCTCGGGCGACAAATCCTCACGAGGTCGCCGTGTTGCCGAAAATAACATTAATTACACACTGTGATGATTAAAATCATTAATTTTAAATGCTAAACTGGAAAATCTAGCACAGAAATGCAAAATGACCACGAACAAACATGGAAGCGAGAGCGAGCGAGATGTTTCACAAAAACTTGTCTTTGGTACACAATCATAGGCTGTGTTCACTTACACGCTCGAATCATCCGTGCGATTATCGCTCGATCATCCGCAGTGCGATTACGTAATGTTGATCATGACGGTTTCAAGCAGTCAAATTCAATAATGCTTTGCGATAGAGTCGATTTTGCTATGAAAAAAGTGACAATCTGATTGCAGACAAGTTCTGTAATCGGGCTGCCGCAGATCGTGAACGACTTTGGACGTCCACATACAACTGACAACTGTCAAGTGTCAGTTTTATACTATTCCTCCCCTCCTACTACTATTTTTCGGATGACCCAGGCGAACGCCCGGACGACGCCGTGAACGATTTCGAGTGTACGCGCGGGTGATCCGTGCGTCCTCGAACGTTTATGTGAACGGGCCCATTCGACGAATGGGCCCGTTCGACGAATGGGCCCGGGCGTTCGCCTGGGTCATCCGAAAAATAGTAGTGGAGGGGAGAAATAGTATGAAACTGACACTTGACAGTTGTCAGTTGTATGTGGACGTCCAAAGTCCAAAGTCGTTCACGATCTCCGGATGATCGAGCGATAATCGCACGGATGATTCGAGCGTGTAAGTGAACACAGCCAATAGGTAGGTACGTCACTTGTGAAAAAGTTACGAATAGCTTATGATTTCCACAGAGAAAAAAACTGTGTAGCTCGTAGACGCGAGTATAAACTGCAGTGCTATTACGCAATGTTGATCATATCGGTTTCAAGCAATTTCGACTCTATCGCAACACATTAATGAATTTGACAGATTGAAACCGATATGATCAATATTGCGTAATAGCCCTGCTATACTATTTCTACGTTGTAGCTAAGATATATAATATTCTTGGTGTAGCTCTTTTGATTTTCAATCAGATTGTCACTTTGTTCATAGCAATTTCGACTCTAGAATAGAATAGAATAGAATAAATTTTTATTGTATAAACTGTGTACATTAGGCATAAAGGTCTTATGATAAAATATGAGTCGCAACAGTTTTATCCGGAATGGACGCACAATAATTATAATCATTTTTAAATTAATACCTACATGCTACATACATACTCTAAATTAGTTAAGCTACTTTAATACGATATATCTGAAGCAAAATATAAAAAAATACCGTTACTTCACTTACAACACAAAAGATACTAGCTTAACACTTTCACCGGCATAATGTAAAATCTATGAACATTAAAATTGTATATCAGAAAAACTTTAATGGAATAAATATTATGTTCAAGTAACAATTTAAAAAGCTGACTCCGAAATCTAAAGTAGGTCAACTCTTTTAATGACACTGGGATGTGATTAAAAAAAATTATTGCCATTACATAGCAGTTTCTATGAAAAAGCTCGGTATTACATTGCGGTAGTACTAACCTATTCGGGTACCTAGAGTAGTAGCAGATACCTATATCTTTTATTTTTTTAAAGTGTTCATGGTGCCTCTTTACAAATGTACATATTTCGAAAATATACATTGATGGAAGCGTGTGAAGAAGAGTGGTTGACAAGCATCTAGAGGCTCAGCACAACAAATAGCGCGAAAGCATCGTTTTTGTGCTATAAATGCTCGATTAAGCTCCACTGAGTTTCCCCAGATTAGAAGACCATATCTTAAAACGGCAGTCTCATATCCGTGATAGGCCATAAGCGATGTTTCTTTTGAAGCTACTAACGATAACCTACGAAGTGCAAAAACAAAACTGCTAAGTTTTGAACACACTTTGTCGACATGCGCCTTCCAATCACAGTATTGGTCAATAGTTATTCCAAGAAATGATGCAGAACTAGTTTCATGAATTATATAATTATGATATTTTATGTTAAGATTTAATGGCTTAGACCTGATATTATAAAATTGCATGAAATTCGTTTTAATTATATTTACTTTTCAGTCTATTACATTTACAATTCTTTCATTAATATCAAGTGGAAAGACTTTTGTCTTTTGTTTTGGAATTATTATAGATTCATCAGCAAAAAGGACACATTTATGAGACGTTATATTGGGTAGATCGTTTATGTATAAAAGGAATTAAAGTGGTCCCAATACGCTACCTTTTGGTACGCCAAATTTGTTATGTTCATAATTAGATTTAAAACATTATCATTACGTTATTGTTATTAATTTTATTCATTTCAACACTCTCTCTCCAAAGATTGCTCTCTATCCAATCGTAAGCAATCCCACGAATTCCATATAACTCCAGTTTTTTGAGTAAAACTTTGTGGCAAAAAAAAACAAATGCCTTACTCATATCGAAGTAAATAACTGACAGTGGAGTTATCTTCTTTTATCTTATTCTTCTAACGCAACACATTAATGAATTTGACAGATTGAAACCGATATGATCAATATTGCGTAATAGCCCTGCTATACTATTTCTACGTTGTAGCTAAGATATTTATTATTCTTGGTGTAGCTCTTTTGATTTTGTTTTGATAATATGTGATGTCACTTTAAACTCCTACGGTATAAAGTGACATCACATTACCGATGTAAGTCATGTAATTTTATCATGCAAACTGAACGGTGATCGATAGCATTTCAAAACGCTAATTTTGCCCACAAAATACCAATTCAAACGCCAAATGTAAGCAATATTTAGCGGTTTTAACTATTATTTTTGCCATTTGACACAAAACGAACTCCCTAAAATAGGTGTCAAGGTCAACAGAAGGGAAGAAAAAACTGTGAGTTTGAAAATGAAGTGGAGTTGGTTTGTTGCATAATAAAGAACAATAACATTAGAATTGTAGCTATATTCAGCTTAGAACTCAACATTGAATTACACAGACAATGATTGACATTGTCAAATTGTAAAAAATACAATCTAGTAGGTGTAGAAGATAGGAGTTTACACTACATTCACAACCTCCTATCTGTGTCTGTGACAGCCTCGTAAGTATACTGGGGTCCGGTTTTCACGTGACAATCAACGCGGAGCCGGATCAGGTGCTTCTACCTCCAAATTATCCTCTCGAGCTACATTAGCTAGTAGATTCATTAGGTTCACCAGCGTGTTCCTCCGTTGCTGGCTCACCGTTATCGTCAATGGCATCTTCAAAATGATCTTCACCTGGCAAAGGTGCCAAGTTTCGATTGGATACGGTAGTTTCCCTTCCGTTTTGGAGCCTTATGTGGGAGTAAAGTGGATTCGCTTCTATGAGTTCCGCTTCTTCCACTAGAGCGTCAAACTTTGAATTCCGGACATGTTTTTTTATTAGTACAGGCCCTGGAGTCAAAAGCCAAGAAAGTACAGATTCTCCAAATGGAGAATGCCGCGAATGATTGAACATCCATTCATGTGGTGTAGCATTCGTGCTGGTACACAATAAAGACCGGATGAATGTAATGTTACAGGTAGAACTTGTTCCCACTCAGTGATCGGCATGTTCTTGGATCGTAAAAGCAGTTGTATCGTCTTCACCCAAAGTTACATTTAGTCGTTCCACTTGCCCATTACACTGTGGATTATAAGGCGTTATTCTACTGCATGCTACGCCTAATGGAACAAGGAAATTTCGTAGTACATTTGACATAAATAATGTTCCTCTGTCCAAATGAATATATTGAGGGGTACCAAACATCATGAAAATGTCTGTTAAGTGCTTTATGACTGTAGTTGTAGTCATGTCTTTGCCAGGAAATGCGAAAGGAAATGTTGAGAATTCATCTGACGGTCAAAATGTATTTGTTGTGTGAATTAGATGGTAATGGGCATTTGAAATCAATGTTCAATCTTTCAAGAGGGTTTAATGCTTTTATTAGATTTTCTTTTGTTGTTGTAAAACGAGGTTTGATTTCAGCGCATATTCTGCAACTTTCTATCATACTTTTTATGTCGTTAGTGGTATATGGAAGATTTTTAATTCTAGTTCCAGTGAGTCATTGTTACTATTCCTGGATGTCCTAGTGAATTATGCAATTCATGCAGTCTATTAGTATTTGAATGAGCAGATACGCGAGAAAAAGGGTCCGTGACCGTATTCTCTCGACCAGGTCTGTATACAACATCGTATTTATAGCAAGAAAGATCAAGACGCCATCATTCTTTTTCTCGTTTGTTATTTTGATCGTGATCTTGATTGAACATAAATTACACCGATTGTTGATCCGTGATGAGGATAAAGTGTCTTCTGAGAAAAAAATGACACCATTTCCGTACGCCCCTACTATCACAGCGGCCTCTTTTTATATGGAGGGATGTCGGCAATCAGGATCTGTCAAAGAAAAAAACGCCACAGGTGTTCCATTTTGTGATAGTGTTGCAGCTAAAGCGCACGCGATGGCGCCACTGTGCATGGGAAATGTCGTGATAGTTGTTAGTTGATGGATCTTTTCTGATTAATTCCTTATCCATTTCAAATTATTTCAAATTTCTTTATCGATATTCCTAATGCTCTTTTCAAAGAAGGCATGTCAGTCGGTACAGGCAGTTTGATTAATGGTCTTAAGCGATCCTCGTCTGGTTTTATTGTTATTTTCAATTGTATATCCTAAAAGGTTAATGGATTCTTGTCCAAACACACATTTATCTTTGTTTAAAGTCAGTTTATATTTTTGTACTGCCTGCATGAACTTTTCTAAGTTTAAATCATGGTCTTTTTGATTTTTGACACATACGGTGACGTCATCGAGATAAGCATAGGTCCCGATTAAATTCTCTTTAGAAATTATATATTATAAAGTTCTCTGAAAAGCAGTGACTCCTTTAGTAACACCAAATCGTATTCGTGAAAATTGATATAAATTTCCGCAAGCCTCAAATTTTTTCACTCGCAAGCATTCACACTTAGTGGTATGCGCTTTTGAGGTCGATTTGGCTGAAATATCGGTGTTTTGCCACTTTAGAAACAATCGATTCTATATTTGGCAGAGGGTATGCATCCAGTTGAGTAAATTTGTTAATCGTTAATGAATAATCTATGACCATCCATTTACGATGTTGCCCTCCTCCAGAAACTAGCACCTGAGCTCTCCTCGGAGATATACTGGGCTCTATAACGCCATCTTTGAAAAGTTTCTCTACTTCCTCTTTAATAAAAGTTTCATCATACGTGTTGTATCGTCTTGATTTTATAGCGATTGGTTTGATATCTGGAGACAAGTTATGGAATATGGACGCAGGTGCCACGCCAGCAGCTAGTACGTTGCATATTTTAAGGGGCTCTTCATTCCTCCAAATTTCATTTCAATAGACGAGTGGTTTTTCAATAAATCATGACCAATTATGATGTCAGCGCAAAGATTTTCTACCATCAGGAGTCGTATTTGTTTAAAGGTGCGGCCTTCTATTTCGATCGTTGCGAAGCTTAAACCATCTACAAAAGATGTATGACTAAGTGACGCTAGAGTTATCGTTTGACGATATGGTTTACGCTTGAGATTTAACGCTTGAGCGATACTTTTATTGATAAAACTTACAGAACTGCCAGTATCTAAGGCGACTAAAGCGTCAACGTGAATCTGGTTAATTGTGACGGGAACTGTTGCATGTTTGAGACTTGAAGGCGAAGCAGCGCAAATAGAAGATGACTAAATATCCGACTGTATCGATCGCATTTGCAGAGGGCTTAAAACTGCGATACACTTTTGCAAAATTGCCATTCTTTCCACACAGTTGACAAGTGCTATGGAACGCAGGGAATTTAATACGTTGATGTATGTTGCCTCCACAGAACCAACGTTTGCGTGGTGTCTGTGGTGGTTCCGTAGCAGATATATTCTGATTCAACGGTGGCGGCGCTGAAGGTAGAATAGGTTCCAAGTGTTTCAACGCTTGATTTTGAGCAGTATTCAGAGACAACATGTTTTGATTGATGTAAGTTTTCGCATTCTTCTCAGCAGTTTCAAAAAAGATTGCTTGATTTATAGCCTCATCGAGAGTTAGGGACATATTTTGTAAAAATCTTTGCCGTAGTTTTTGTGATGAGAGTCCAGCTATGAATGAATCTCAGACGAATTGATTTTTGTGTTGCTCAGCAGTGACGGTTCCGAAACTACAATCATGTGCGAGTTGTTTTAAAACTTGGATATATTCAGACACGTCTTCTTCAGGTCGTTTTTGTCGCGTTGCTATGTGTCTTGCATGGATTACGTTTTTCGGTTTAATTTTAAGTATTTCGCAATGCCAGAAATATATTATGTTGATGGTGCATCACTATAAATCGTTGATGTTTTATTTTCATCATTTTTATTTACTTACTAAGCTGAATAAATTGTTTCATAATAAAGAACGATTACATTAGAACCCTAGGAAGTTCCAGCAAAGCTCCAACACTTTATTGAATCCTAACTTAACTAGCTGACTTTTAACTACTTCACTGGCTGTGACTCGGAATTTTTACTATTTGTTGAAAAACATACAACTTTTTATATTAACTCGTTACTTGACACTAGCTATATGTACTAGGCTTGCGGAGAAACAAATGGGCCGTTCCTTTTGTAACAATTGGCGAAAATAACTGTTAAAAACGCTAAATATGATCACAATTGGCGTTCCTTTGGCCATTTGTGGGTGAAATTAGCTTTCTGAACGTTTTCGATCACCGTTCGTTTTGCAAGTTGCGATGACATGTTGACATAAGAAAATCGACTTTATTCCGTCAACTATAGGGTCGTTTTTCATTCAGTTTGGAAAGGATCGGTAGTGTCAAAAGTTGCAAAAATTACAAGTGTTAAAAATGTTCAAAGAAAACGGCTTGTTAAAAATATACATTTCGAAACTGCCCTCAACGCCAAATCATCATCTCGAACGCAGGGAAAATAAACTTTTTAGGAACTAAATGTCAAAGTTATTTGATTTTTATTGTCATTGTCAAACAAAAAAAACAACCCGTGCGCACCAAAGAGAATATAAATGTGCGCACAATCATCTTTCTTGCATTATTCATATCTTGAATTACTTGCTAATTTTCTTCAGTTACGACTTAACATTATAGGTTTGTATTGCTTGAATAAAAGATGAAAATTACAAGATATAAGAAAGTGCAGAAATACCTGAAATTCTACTACAATAACTATGGTTTCCACGAGCCATACCAAGTACTTCTCGACGGCACGTTTTGTTTTGCAGCATTCAAAGTAAGCCTTTTACCATGTACAGGAACTACAGATAACCATGACGCAGGCAATCCAATATAAATCTTCATGTACAATTCAATAGTTATCTGTAGCAAACTAATGGAACAAGACTTAGTTTTGATTACTGCTCGCTTTTCGGTTTCTAGCAATGTTAAGCCATGTCAGAAGCCCTCGGGCGGCTTGACAAACTCTGACACCAGAGGCCAGCACTACCTCATACTACAAACAAACAAACAATTGAATGTTTTTATCGTACTACGTTATTATAACCTTCATAATAGCCACGGTTATTATCTTAACATCCTGAGGCTTCAAAATTCTAAAAAGTTCATTCTGTATGCAGAATGGATAGCAAAGTCCCTCGTAACGGTAGACTGGTGGACACTGTAGACGAAGAGTGGCGTGCCGAGCGGCTGCCGCATGAAGACATCCAGGTCCCACTTGAGGAGCTGCCGGACCCAGAGGCAGACAGTGCTGATTCTCATCTCACATTGAAAGAGCAGAGTATGCGCTGGCAGGAAAACTTCCCTGAGCCAGCGAGCAGTAATTAAAACTAGGTATTCCTTCTCAAGTCATTTTCCTCATATCTGACAGTTGTAACCTCCTCCTTCCATGATGTAAGTAAACTAAATTAGGTGTTGAGAGTATACTTATAATAACAAAAGCATAAAGCAGAAATACAGCATTCTGATAATTTAAGTTTCCTGTTGTTAAAATCTCTGTAATTCATACATAATTATTATTGATTTACCAGTATAAATCTATAGTTTGAAGGTACAATCACATAGATCTTAGTTTAAAAATATCTGCTTTTATTAACATTTTTGTTTGTGTAAAAGAGAATTTTCCATCTAATAATTTTCATCTCCTCTAATTCAGAATTATGATTGTTCACAGGAGCACATAAACGTAAGAGATCAGCTACCGAAATATCTCAACGGTAAAGCAAAACTTCTAACAACTAGGTGTATCATAATTGAAACTGAGAAAATTGCGAAAAAGACCCACGGAGCTCTCACCATCCTGAAGCAATTTGGCATACATGAATGTGGACACAAAGAGCCGGTAACAGGATCAAAATGTATCTTTTCAATGATCGGAAAACATAACGACAATCATTACATTTTAGCCTCGCAGGACAGAGACTTGCAGGATAAGTTTAGAGACAAGGCTGGTGTGCCACTTCTGTACCTTCACAATAAGTCGCCCACTCTTGAAAAGCCATCCAAAGCTAGTTATGAAAAGGCTGGACAAAGCTTAGACAAACCACAAATTTTCATCACTGAGACTCAAAATATAGCACTGAAGACCATGAAGAAAGTGTTAGGTGTGGAAGAACAGGTAAAAGAAAAGAAAATGCCAATCAAAAAAAAGAAGCCTCACAATCCAAACCCCCTCTCCTGTAAGAAGAAGAAGAAGAAGAAGCCAGGTAAAGCAGATACTAGGAAGGAAACTGTTACTGAAGGGAAAGTAAGAAAGAGGAAGAAAAATAAATTGTCAGAACATTTTAAAGAGCAACTGAAAAGTTCTGGTGTTATTAGCTAATAAATTTTGATTTTTACCAATGTTTTCTTTTTAAAATATTTTGCCTCAACTAGACTTCTGCTTCTAGTAGTAATCAAAGGGTTATCTTAATTTTCTAGAGCGTTATCATATTTAAAATATCTATTACAAGCAATCTTCTTTATCTGTACTTAAAATAAAGCAGTAAGTACCAAAAAGTCTGTAAAGTTAAAATAATAATAAAAAATGGTCTAGGGTACATATAATAAGCTATTGAACAAGAATATATCATAACATGACCTTTAGTGACATTAATCAGATTTAGTCAGATTCGGTATTTACTGTATTCATTTAGTCAAAATTTGTTATAAGTTACTTAGGTCTTGTCAAGAAGGTCGAAAATCGCCTGACACCTTATCTTTTAAATTATTTACCTTACAAAAAATAGCATCCCCAATTCTCCCCAGGCCCCCTCATCTTTCCTCAACTTCCCCAACCCTTCTGTCCTCCTACCTTCCCCTAGGGGGAGGATGTACACCCTCCCCCAAACTTCCTCCTCCCTCCCATCACTAAACCCCACCCTCCCCTATTTTTTTGGCAACTTCCCCTACTCTCCCTTCACATTTCCCATCCTCCCCTCAACCTTGTACTATTATTTATTCTGTGCCTCAACTACACTATCACCTGTCACTACATAGACATGGAACTTACATAGTGAGGGACAATGCCACATGGTTAGTTTCGATATCTACCACTGGGGACAGTGCAACTCATTTCTTCCCGAAGTCCACACACGGACAACGGGAATAGACGGGGACAATTCGCACTAATTACCTAGCACCAAACTAGGACACCCTGATGGCACCATGGGTAATGTGTACTAGAAAACGGATAAACATACTTAAATACGAATACACATCCATAACACGAAATAAATTTTAATGCTCATCGCACAAATGTTTGCACCTTGCGGGATTCGAACCCGAGACTGTTGACTTCGTAGTCAGAGTCAGCACTAGCCAGTAGCCACTCAGCTAACAGGTCGTCAAATATGTCCTTCCCCAGGGTTCTATCTCCATACTAATCGAGATCGGTACAGACCACAAACTACTTAGAGATACTACGTATGTACAGACGTTTAGTTGTCAGAAGGTAACAACAGACATACAGAGTTACCTACCTACTTATAGGCTACGTTTACTTACCACGCTCGAATCATCCGTGCGATTATCGCTCGATCATTCGGAGTTTTGGACGTCCACATAGAACTGACAACTGTCAAGTGTCAGTTTCATACTATTCCTCCCGTCCCCTACTATTTTTCGGATGACCCAGGCGAACGCCCGACGACGCCGTGAACGATTTCGAGTGATCGCGCGGATGATGCGTCCTCGAACGTAGTAAGTGAACGCTCCCAAGGAGTTTGCACAACCGGATTCCCGCATCACCTTTACATTGGATTGGATCATCCATACCAATATCATCGTCATCATCATGGCAGCCTTTAGAAGTCCACTGCTGAACATAGGCCTCCCCCAAAGAGCGCCATGACGAGCGATCTTGTGCCACCTCCATCCACAGACTTCCTGCGATGGCTACAATGAAACCAACCAAGTGTATTGGTTGTGTATTGGTACCTAGATACCAATATATAAAAGTGAAACGTTGTCTGATCAGGTGAGATTGAGGACAAAAGATTGCCTAATCATTACAAAAATGAGCCATCGTTTGACGCCTGGCATATGTGTAAACATTCTGTTTGCCTCATCATCATCAGCCCACTGCTATGAAATAGATAGGTAGGATAAGAAATATCTCATACATACTTGACTTCACTTCTTGTTTTATGGCATCATACATAGGTACTTGTCAAACAACAACGCAGTTTCATGGCAGGTTAAAACATGACATAAAGCGTAAGTACATAAGTGGCATATACAAAAAGTTACTCTCTAAGCCTTACCACCCCCCCCCCCCCATTCCTATAAAAATTATTGGAATTAAGTTTTCCAATGTCTCGTTACTTTTTGACGTTTTTTGTATGGCGTTTATGTCAAAAGCCTACGGACAGTAAGCGGAAACGGTTCGTTTTAAGATATAGGAACCGGCCAGTGTTAAACTATTTGATTCATAGTAACTATGCATTAGCAATGATCTTAGTTTTCTTTTTCGTCCCTTAGCCTTTATCCCGTCTTAGTACATACGCGAGACGCGACGATCGACACGCCAAGAGTCAGCGTTACCCCTGTATCGTGCCTTAGATGTTTACACATCAAAAAAATGTATTAGGTCCTGTACATGCTCATAAAATAAAATCGCGATAAATCTCTTCGAGGCGACCTTTGGATAGAGAGGAAAATAATACCTTCGACATAAACAAGAATTTGTTAAAAGGATTTGTTTTTATTTGATACATTTCCATAACGGTAATAAGTAACGTTTGATTTACCTAGTAGATTTGAAAGGCCACCGCAGCTTTAGACTATACACGCCGAAGGTGCAGATGTGCACGAGCGGGAGATTGCTCAGGTATACCGTGTGGAAGTGAGACATGATATCGAAGCACTCCTCGGGCTCGAACACTTCCTGACCGTCTGGGGAGTCCTGGAATGTTGACACTAACTTATTGCTGTTTGTACCCGTCTGAGGAGGGTTATGTGTTTGGGTTGTATGTATATGTTTGTACGTTTCTTAGGCACGCCCTACAGTTACAGTCTAAACAGCTTGATTGATTTTGATAAATTAGGTATCATTGGATTCGTCTTGATCACAAGAGTGCTAGATAGGATAATATATGAAGTGTCAAGAAAACTAATATGGCGGCTTACAGCTGTCATATTGTGTTTCCGATCGAACAAAAAATGACCAAAACCTATCGAGTGAGGTATCAAAATGAAGGTCTTCAAAAGACCATTTCAAAGTTATATATTTCTTTATACCTAAACAGTAGCAATTGTCTTTTAAGTTTCTTACAAAATTTTCAATTTTAGATTATCAAGTAAATGTAAATATACTTAGTATAATGTTGAAAATTGCAACTATTAGAGCAAAGTAGTAATTTATAAAAAATATACAATATTTTTAAATAAATACTAACTGCGCCCCACGGTTTCACCCGCGTTCCTCCCGAACCGTGCATTTTCCCGAGATAAAAAGTATCCTATGTGTTAATCTAGGGTATTAGCTATCTCCATAACAAATTTCATTTAAATCCGTTCAGCTGTTTAAGCATGAAGAAGTAAGATATACAGTACATACAAGGGTATGTACTGTATATATTACTTCTAATTATTAATTAATGTATGTAAGGACATACATTCGCCTTTAATAGTGGGATTATTTTGGCGGGCGGTCAGCTCGTAGTCAATAATTTTGTACACAGTTGGTTTATTTTTATAATAATACGTACTTGTTATCCATTGTGTAAGGATTTTGGCATTTTGCAGGATTTTTAAACGAAATAATTAAAATTATCTGTTCGCCACGCGGCGGTGGGGCTATAAAAAAGCTAGCGCTTGGCCGGCCGGCGTCTCCTCTCCGTAGGCGCCGCCGCAATTTTCTGAGCGACCCAGACGATGACATCACTACTGCACTGCAGGCAGCGATGGAATCGTCTAGCCACCCCTCAAACAACACACGTAGAAACAGACACCGACCCCGCCGGCGGGGTCGTTGAACCCATACTTAGTCATTATTATTATTCTTCTTTGAGTTTCTTGCCATTTCTTCTCAAAGATGTATTCCGAAATGGTGGTCAGTTATTAAATCACTTATGAGGCTCCTAGCCATAGTTCAGGGTTTTAGTCAGATGTCCCGTAGTCTAAGCGACGGCCCAAACCGAGGTTCGTACCCCCTGGGTGCCCTTGAGCAAGTCGCTAAAATTTAACTTTGGCGTGCGCCTTCTGCGTCACGTATTGCGGCGGAGTGCCTTTGCAAACGCCCCCCCGCCCGGTGCGCTGTAGAGGCCGTTAGAGGCCAACAGCAAGTAATCCACCATAAAAAAAATATAAAAAAACCGGCCGGCGGATTACGTGTACAACTTCTGTAGAGTGAAGAGTCGAAGAGTGAAATATATAAGTGTTGGTGTAAATAAGAATGAAATATAGAAGTGTTGGTGGAAATTGGAGTTTTTATTATACTTCAGAAGTGCGATACGTAAGTACACACCCACAAAGTCGATTTTTACACATATTTTATAATTATTTTAAAAGATTTTGTATTTTTTTGCAGTGAGTATGGATTCCTAAGCTATTCAGTTTTTGTTCTCTCCTCTAAGCAGATTATGAAGGCACCATAGATAGATAGATGACATCTTTATTGAAACACTACAATACAGAAATATACAATTAATAAACTTAATCTAACAAAAACATGTTACATTTGGCGGTCTTATCGCACCATGTTCATGATAATGGGCCATGCTAGGTATTCTAAAAGGGGCCAAAAGCCTATTATTATTTTTTCGCTAGGATTCACCGTAATTTTGAGGTTATTCTAGCGTTTCCATATGGTTAACAATGATGAACAGTGAGCATGTGTTAATTTTGAGGCTATTCTCGCGTTTCCATGTGACTACCACAGGAAAACAAAGGACACGTGTATGTTTTAAGGTTGTGATAACGGTCCCATGTGTATGGCTGAAGATTATGTTAAAATATTATTTATTATCAATTTTCTTTTATTAATATAAGCAAATCATTTTCTCTTGCGAGTTGATCGAGGGCAAAGATAGTCGTGGTAACAGCGGGGGCCAGCAGCGACGATTGCGTACGCCAGATGGAAGTGCTAGAGCACTTCCATCTTCACTTCGTGTTCTTGGCGTAGACGCCAAGAACACGATTCCAATGGCGCGCGCCGCGGTCGCACTCACAGCCGCAGTCCTCTTGAAGAGTCGCGACCGTGGCCGAAGTCTTCGGGCTAAGGAGCTGGAGCGTGAGAGGGAACGCTTGCGTTTACTAGAACGTGAGGTGTATTGGGATCACGAGAAAATGACAACACCGCGTGGGAGTCGGTCCCGTGAACAGTGCAGCTATGCTGCAAGCCGCCGGCGCGAGCGTGGCCACAGCGAAAGGGTGCCTGGAGCGTGGCCGCAGCGTGAGCCACGGGGAGCGAAGCCGCAGTGTGAGTCGCCAGGAGCGCGACCGATGCGCTACACCGCTGGGAGCCGGGCGGACCAAGCAGGGTGGTGACGATCAACGGGAGGTGGGCGCACCACAGCATAATCAAAGGTCATGTACACCTTATTTTACTTCTAAAGATGTGGTAAATATAATGAACTCTATAAAAAGTGGTTTTAGTTCCCAGCCAAATACGTTTAGTGGTATAATATTGAAAAGTATTGACCATAAAAATATTCTTTCAAAGCGAAATTCTACTTTCTGAAAAAAAACTAAGTCATATTTAATTACCTACAAGATTTTCTAAGTGTTTTTTCGTTAGCTCGGTGCGTTTAGCTCCCGCCTTCGCCTTCTAACCTACGAGTATCACAGCCAAGTTTTTTTTCTGTTATTTTGACCATGGAATCAAAGAGCCTTTGACATGGTTCTATGGTCTAACTATAAAAATAGTTGGATCACGACTTCTAGTGAAGGCCCGTAGTCCAACTGGTTGGACAGAGCAGTTGGACCACTGCCCCCCACCCTTTTTTTGGGCATCGAGGAAACCCCCAAAAGTCAGAACGAGCTTACATAGATATAAATATCACACATGATCCGACTCACCACTATGAATACCTAATGAGACTGGACTGAGTATATTCTATGTTTAGGTCAAATCTTGCAAGCTGAATTAGAACCACTTCCTCTTATCCTACGGAGTTGAATTTTTGCATGTTGGCTCAGTTCCGATAACAATGCATTTTTATAGCAATCAACATCCAGGAACAGCTCCAGATAAAGGAACTCTTCAACGGTCAACAGCACAGTCTCGAAATTTTGTGTACACATTATATTATGATAGCCGGTTTGAAGTTATGATATGGCTGCAGCACTCCGGGTTGGCTTTTTGACTTGGGAACTCCTCAATGGTTAACAACACAGACCCGAAATTTTGGGTGCATTCCGAGACACGATAAAATCGATGTGAGCGATCACTGTGCTAATCTGCGTTCCGATTCAGATATCGCGCTCATGACAGTTGAGTGATGCATTTGATTCGGAACGCTCATGAGCTTGATTACAAGTTCACAACAACATAACTAAATTTGCTCAATATACAAAGTATTACTCGTGGGAAAGTAGTATATCTAAAAACTGGTCAATTGTCTGTAGTAATATTTGGAAAAAAATACTAAAAACACACACAACTGAATTCAAACAGTTTTCTTTGCAAACACCTCAGTCCTGCAGTCAGTCTGTCACTTTGACCGTAGCGCCCACGGTGATATCGGTTTGGGGCATATTCGGTGTAAGCGCAAAATAACGGATGTAATGACGTAATCCGTGACGTGGAATATCGTTTTCGCACTTACAGTGACTCGGTACGATTATAGCGTGTCTCGGAATAGACCCTTTGTGTAACGCGCATTATATTGTAATAGCTGGTTTGAAGTTTTACTATGACATGGTTTCTGCTCTCCGGGTTGGCTCCTGATTAGGGAATTCCTCAACGGTTAACGTCATAGACACGAAAATGTTGTATACGCATTTAATTGTGACAGCCACTTCATCACGACATGGCTACTGCTTCAAGCATTTTTTTTAAATGTTTTAATTAACTTATTTTAAATATATTTTTTACTATGAGGTATTCATTATATTCACATAACACACAAGCTCGGAACAATATATTTGCACTTTTTTCTATAGGCAAATATTTTACCAGTAGCGGGAATCGAACCCATAACCTCCTGCCAAATATTCAAAGAAAATTCATTTATTTTTCACGCTAGGTACCTCAATAGTATGCCGTATCATAACATCCTTGAAGTAATACCACACGGCGGCAGGCGAGTTCCAGTAGTACCACCTGAAGTACACGTGCGTGGAGAGGTAGATAGTCATCATGGCCGCCAGTTTGAACGCTGGGAAATTGCGCCGCGCCGCGTATTCGATCACCTCTTGCAGCAGACTGATGAGGAACGCTTTCTCGGAGATGCTGTAGTTGTGGATAACCTTCTTATTGATTAGGAATGCGCCTTGAAAATATCAAATAACGCTCAATTACTAGTCACACAAATAAGCTACATTGCACGACCTATCTGTCTGTCAGGCCAATAAGTGTGCAGATCTGAACGGAACACGGAACTAGGATACCAACTCCCCATTGTCGCCAACTTTATACCGACTAAGTCCTTACCATAATTTACCACGCTAACTTAGTGCATGTTATATTAAATTTACTTTTGTATATCTTGAACATTGTTTTCCTGTTTCCGGTGGCGATTTATTCCTGATTCTCATGACGGGAGTTTTCATTCAGGTAAGTAGTTACTCTACTTAATTTATAACTAGTAGGTAGGTAGGGAAGTAATTTATGACCAATATATAAATGTGAAACATTGTCTGTTTGTTTGTTGAGTTTTAACGTGATAACGGCTGCACGGATTTTGATGAAATTTGGAAAAGAGATAGCTTATACCCTGGAATAAAACATTATGATACTTTTCATCATCATCATACTTCACTCTCAAACGCCTGAACTGATTTTGATGAAATTTGGATTAGAGATAGCTTATACCCTGGAATAACACATAGGATACTATTCATCGTCATCATCGTCTCTCACGCGGGTGAAACCCCGAGGCTCAGCTAGTAGGTATTATATAATTGGTGCTTGTAATATGATCAATATTACATGCACCAAACAAACGTAATAGATATCTCTCTCTCTAGGACAAGGCCTAGAAGCAGTATGTGGAACCGGAAATAGATTCATGAATCTACTGTTTGCTACTAAGCTAACCCAGCCACTTCTTCAGCCCATTGACTTCATCAGCGTCTGCTGCAGCTATCATTTCAATAGCTTCATTCTCATTCATGATAGTCCCAACTAAAATTTCAGGGCTCGCCTCTTTTCCGGGCTTCTGGAACGGCGGCGCCTCATTCTCCTTGAGAGAGAGTAGGTAGGAAGGAGCAGATGTCTGTGTCTTTAGTTGAGGTTCCTCGGGAGTCAAAGGAAGGGGATATATCGGCGCTGAAGCAGCCTTGATTGCATTTGATGAATCGTTTCTTGGGCTACTGCTTTTCGATTTATCGACCATGCTTCTTTTAGAATCAGTGTTACAAATTATGTTACAATCCATGATCTTTTATTTATGTTTTTTTTTTAGCGTCTAAACTGGATAATAATAAAGCAAGCACCAAAGAGTATATAAATACTACGTTAGAAGAGACGGGACTGACGTACCTATATTGGAACGAATGTTGTGAATTTTTAAAACGTGCGCTGAGAATAAGTGAAACATAACAAAACTAATGACCATAGGTAATAACACTCTATATCGAGCATGTTAGCCAACATGATAAACAGAAATCTGTCTGCAAACATAGCACATTTTTATCGATATCGATATTTTGAGGAAAAAAAAACGTATTAGGACTATTTTAATTTATATGGGGTTTATAATAATAATATGTTTTTTCTAAGCATTTGGTTTTTATTACATACAAAAACAATACATTATATAGTACACAACACAATTTGTGTCTTTTTCCCTTAAAATAATGTCTAATCTTCCTTACTCCTTACATAATATTACAAACTAGCAGTGGTCCGTGATTAATAGCAGTTTAGGAGTAGCAATTTTTAAATTAGGTTGTTTCTTTTTGTAGTCGGTGTTTCGAAAATGTTTGCCACAGAAATATTTAATTCATGCAGCTTTTCGATCGGTATGTATGTCAAGTCCTCTTTATCGGTCACTTGTATCCAGTTTTTGCACCTGAAAATAAGTTTTTTAATGAAAATTAGAAGATTAAGCGGTTTTAGGCTACGCGACATTAGGTATTCTAAATTTATACTTTTACTACGTTTACTTGTATATAGCGTGGAATGCAGAAGGACTTAGAATAAGATTAGGAACCAAATGTCGAATAACGGGTTAGAAAAGATATCGATAACACCGGCACCGCACTAGTGCTAGCAATGCTATGTTATTTTGTTGAATATTATGAAAGAAAAATCATTATTTTCTTGTACCTAATAGATTACCGAATAGATTTACCACTTACCTATCTTTATTCAGTGGAAATTTATCCATAAATGTTCGTTTTTGACCCATCGCTCCAACAGATCGCAGACCACAAATTTCGCAAGTTTTATAGCTCATTGCATAGAAAACTTTCAAACTCAATCACACTATTATTTATTTAATGTAGAAACAAACACCTTCAAAGCATTAAATACATCAACAGACGGTAATTATCACAAAAGCAACTTGCCTAATAATTTTGTAAACAATGTTAAACCACAGAACACATATTCATAGCGAAGGCGTGCAAGAAGGTCATGCATATAGTGAAGTAGAAAAGATAGCCGCCATAGAAATTAGATCACGTTTCATACAACAGTTAAGAACAGTTTTTTATTAAGCTGTTTCGCCTGACTGGCAAGCACTTTATTGGAAAGTTGCCTCATTTGTATACTCTTTGGTTGCCTCCACAAACTAAATCTTACGTAGTATTGTATTCTCTTTGAAACTAAATAGTAGAGTTGCCTATATTGCCTATTTTATACAAAAAAAAAACTGTTTATCGCAGCTACTTATGAAAAAACATTATAATGAAACGGGGCAGAAATTTATTGGCGACTTGTTGGTGACTATATTTCTCTCGCTCACTTCCTCTTTCTTTGATAAAACGTCACTTGTCTCTTGGCTTCTCTGACATGAGTGACAAAACTCAAGACAAGTTTAAATATTATTGCAAAATATTGTTGTATTTCCTGCTGTGTATTTGATCTTAAAGTGTGTTGCTTCTGAAAGCTTGTAATTCATTTAAAAATGAAGTACCAATATAAAATGTGAAATATGCGGTTTGAAATCTGAATGGAAAGACGGCCCAAAAGGTTTTTATAGCCAGATTTCCCCCGGGATGAATTTAGGTTACTAGAAAAATAGCAAATTTATCATTCCTACGTACTTATTTTTAAGAAAAAAATACATAAATCGTTGTAATATATTATAATAATCATAATTTATCATATGTAATCTCTAGAATAACCTGTTTGATTCAGGAAAATAGTGTGGTGCGAAATATATGTCCATGGATGCAGCAATAAATTTATGAATTCAAATAATTTTTAATTCATTATTATTATATATATTTTTTACTTTATTTTTTTATCAGTTTTATTTTGTAGGTGCTAGTAACGTAATTGTTAAAAAATATATAACAATAGAAAAAGTTCACGATTTATTTGTTTTACATAAAGATGCCAACCATTTGTCTTTAAAGTTCCACTTTACCGAAAGCGTCCCCCACTGTCCCGCAAATATCTAATTTGTCCCACATTTCAATCATGTCTATCTACTACGAGTAACTACTCTACGCATTGCGCGCGCAACCGAAACTATATATAACATTACCGTGCCGAAACAGTCTTCATCGCGCGCTAGGGGTCTATTATGAACGTACGAAATGCGAATATTCGGGACGTAATACGTTCATATAGGAAATGACCGAATCTTCGGCCGAAAGTTGTTCATAGTGAACCCCTGGTTAGCGGGCGATGTGCGTGCCTCAGTCTCCCCACTTCCCGCGCAGTAAAATGCGCCTATTTGAATAGGACATAGAACTGTATCAATGAGGTGCGAGTGACAGAGAGGTAAGTAGGCGTAATTATTAATAAAAACAATACAATACTGTATTATAAAACTAAAATAAAACGAAAAAAAAAGAAAGTCTTTATTATTTATTTATTTCACTATTCACTAGAATCACACCTCGTCCTGCCCTCCATTTCAATTTAGAAAAGTTGGCAACCTTAGTTTTACAGAAAGACTTCAAGAAAAAAGCCAGAAAAAACTGCCGTTCCATGAATAAGACACCTTGCTATTCCACTCTCGGATGAAAAACTAATAGGATTTCCTTGTCGCATTTTTAGAGATCAGCAAGCTTTTTTTAAATTCGTATTAAAATTACTACCATGATCTTGGAGAAATAATTGATGCAACCACATTACTTAAATCAACGAGTTAGACACTTTTAATGCCTTAATCCTTCAACATCAAATAATCGAAAACTCAGCTAGGAAAACCAATACAAAAAAATATGCACGGAAGCCTAGGGTTTAATTTTAATCTATCAAAAAGAAGAGGAAAGAGTCGATAGAAAAAAATACATTTTATCTATATGCTATATCTATAATATATATAAAATTAATATTGTAGGAATTAAATTTTAATGTATTATATTATGACGTGTATATTTTACAAAAACAAACCTTGCACCACTGGTTTTGTTTTAGTGGTGCTCAAACAAAACAAGTATTTAAAAAAAAATAGAACTGTAGGCTGTAGTCAGGTAATTTGTCGATATCGATAGATTTTAAATATTAGGCCGTACATCCCTATTCCGTTCCCTAAGTTGGTAGAACTGTTTTTTTTCTTTCATTTGACTACGGCTGTGAACTGAATGGTGGCGTGAGTGTTCCAGTACTTCCAGTCAATCGATAAGTAGACCAATCAAAAAATATAAAATGAGATCCCCATTCTTGGTGGCTGCAATTCCTTTTTTTGCTACTTCACAGATAAGTTGGTTGCACTGTAAGCGTAATTCAACCTCTTTGATTTTAGTTTTGACAAAAGAGAAAAAAAATATTAACCAATCCAAGGTTTTTTTTTATACAAATATATAAATCCCTTGAACCAATCACGCATATTGTCAGCAAAGTGAAAGTTTAAAGTCGACCTTCGGGATGACGAGTGGTCCAAAGAGAAAAGAAAAAGGGTGGGTACTGGGCATAGAGAACCTTTTTATAAGTATTGGGCATGTGGCATAGAGTAAGCATGTGGTCAAGCTATGGTAGAATGAGAAACCTGTTGGCATTTTCGATTTGTGTTTATTTTCTTATTTAGGTATATAGACCATATGAAAACAATGGAAATCATATAACAAAATAACTATACATATACCTATTGAAATAAGTTTGTTTCTTTCACACTGATTAATTTCACTGACAACACATATATTTACAAGTTTTTCCAGGAATGGGATTCAGCGGTCTCGCCTCTTATCTTTACTTCTCTCTGACCTTTCTGGGCTCTGTCTGCTTGGTCTCTCAGGGCTTGTTTCTATGGTTTCGCGTTTTCCTTCGTACGTGTCCCAAAAGCGACTCGGGACGGGAACTTCCCGTCTTATGCTGCTTCCTCGAATATCCCAACCATCATCATATTCCTTGTCTCGTTTACTCTTACGCTTACTTCTAGAATCGCCCGAGTCGTCTTTACGTCTGTCCTTGTCACGTTTATGGCTTCTGGAGGTTTCTTCTTCACTGCTTTCGTCACTGTCCTTTCGATTTTCTTTCTCGCTTCGTGAACGCTTTTCTTTTTTCTTATTGCTTTCATTATCTTTGTCTCTATCATGGGATTCGGTGTCCTTTTTAGATTTAGATCTTTCGTCATCTCTGCTTCTATCTTTTTTATCTTCTCGACTGGTTCTTTCCCCGTCCCTTCTATCACCATCATTATCATCACCATGACGACTGGTTCTTTCCCTGTCCCTCCTATCCTCATCATCACCATGACGACTGGTTATTTCCCTGTCCCTCCTATCATCATCATCATCACCATGACGACTGGTTCTTTCCCTGTCCCTCCTATCATCATCATTAACATGACGACTGGTTCTTTCCCTGTCCCTTCGATCATCATCATCACCATGACAACTGGTTCTACCCCTTTCCCTCCTATCATCGTCATCACCACGACGACTGGTTCTCTCCCTGTCCCGCCTATTATCATCATCATCACGACGTCTGCTACTAGATAGTCCGTATTCATCATTGCTAATTGCATTTTCGCTATCTTTCTCTCTTCTGTATTCATTTCTGTCCTTTTCTTTCCTGTCATCTTTACGGCTTTTATCTTTTTCGCGTCTGTCGTCGTGGTTTGGTCTATTACTTTTTGAGTCATATCCACTATCCCTTTCACTTTCGTTTCTATCCCTCCTGTATATGTCCCTGTCTCTCCTATCATCTCTAGGATTCCTATCTTGTCTTTCGACATCTCTATTTTTTCTATTACTATATTGCTCCTCATTGTCTCTGATATTTTCATGGTTTTTCTCTCCTCGGTCCCATTCACGTCTGTCGTTGTCATCGCGCCTTCTGTTTCTAGGATCTTCCTCGTCGTTCTTTCTTCTGTCGTCGCCATTTTTCTGTTCCCGTTTTCTAGAAACATCTCTGGGTATGGCAAAATTATCTTTGTCCCTTTCGTTTCTGGGCTCGTATCTTTTCGCGTCTTTTCCGTAAGTATCATAGAAACCATCGTGACCCCATCGTTCAACATTTTTGTTCTTGTCAGACTCGGCATTTTCAGAGGGATTTTGCGTTTTGTTCTCTTTCGATTTTTTCTTGTCCTTCTTTTTCTTTTTACTGTTTTCTTCTTCTGAATCTGTGAAAGACACGGTAAGTATTAATACTCGTACTTAAAGACTTACATTAAACAATCTATTTTATAGCTCTGGCATAGAGAAACTATTTTGTCGCGGCGTTCATCGGACTCGAAGGATTATGGAGCGGCTACTTGTAATTGCATTGTTTTTTAACCCCAAACTCTAACAGCTGTTGAGCGTATCCGAACTAAGTAACCCAGTGTGTATCCGAACGCACAGGAAGGTCGACGGCAGCGCCACTAGGCGTCATAATTTGAAAACATAAAAATCACTTCCTTCTAAACTTCAACAAATAAAGATCAATGGACAGCAACCACATACAGTTTATTGTTCTACAATATATATATAAGTTAAGGAGCCCTAACAAAAGCAAGGGGTAATATAAGTTTAGGGTGTATATGTATCAGGGCATGCAAACCGGATACCCGATTAACCAAAAAACCCGAATAACCGACTAATTTGAAACTCGGATTTGTAAGATTGAAAACCCGAGTTTTTCGGGTTTTTCGAGTTTTTTCATTCTTGATGGTTTATGTAAAATACTACCACCAGAACATTAATAAAGAATTAAACTTCTCAAAAACTTACTGTTTCCCTATTTCTACTCTATTGACCGAATAAATTGGACAGGCTGACAAAAATTTATAGTCATTATTAGGTATTAGGGAGTAATATATTGTTACTTGTTAGGCTTTGGTCTGACGTTGAATGAGTGAGGCACTGCGAGCCAGCGCTACGAGACTACGGGAGTCATCTGGTAGCAGCGGATTTTATTGTACATTTTGTAACCCTAGTTAGTTTTTATTGTCAAAGTAAAAACTTGACTAGGGTCACAAAATCTATACTTATAATAAAACTGTAACGAATCCAATTCTTTACATTGAAGATATTTTTTTGTTTTTTGTTGGAGGTTGCTCTATATTCGATACTGAAGCCAAAACAGTATTTTTTTATTTTTTTTGTTAAAAGAATTCGTATCACGCTGCTAAAACTACTAGACGGATTTTGTTGCAACATGGCATAGTCATAATTTATATAATGGGTATAAATTAAGGATACTTTTTATCCCGAAAAAATAAAGAGTTTCAGCGGGATAATGCCCCAAATTCTGTAAATTGAAGATATTTTGTAATTTTTATTGGAGGCCTCTATATTCAACACTAAAGTCAAAACGTATTTTTTTAAATTTTTGTTTGCCGGTCTGTCTATACCTTGGCAGCGCATCACGCCGAAAATACTCAATGAATTTATATGAAACTTGGTATGATTTGAGTTCATACTACGAGGTAGGACACAGGATACTTTTAATCCCGAAAAATTAAAGATATTGTGATATGTTTTTTGGAGGTGACTCTATATTCGATAATGAAGCCTAAACTGCATGTTTTTTCATTTTTGTCCGTATGTCTGTCTGTCTGTATCTTGGCCGCGCATCATGCCGCCGGAACTATAGGATGAATTCAAATGAAACTTGGTATGATTTGAGTTCATACTTCATAGCGATGGTGGCCTAACGGTTCTGTAGTGCAATTTAGAATCCAACGATACCGGGTTCAAAACCTAGGCTACGCACCAATGACTTTTCTAAGTTATGTGCGGTTTTCCATCGCTCCGTGCTTCGGAGGGCACGTTAAGCTGTCGGTCCCGGCTGTTATTGATTAATAGCAGTCGTTAAGCCATGTCAGAGGCCTTCGGGCGGCTTGATAAACTCTGACATCAGAGGCCAGCACTACCTCATACGACAAACAACAAACAAACAAACTACGAGGTAGGATATAGGATACTTTATATCCCGAAAAATTAAGGGGTTCACGCAGAATAGGGGTTGAAACTTATTTAAAAGAACACGTACCACTCTAAAACTAATGGACGGGGTTTGATGCAACTTGGCACCGTCTTAAGTTATATGATGGGTTAAATGGAGGACACGTTTTATCCCGAAAAAGTAAAGGGTTTCTTCGGGATATGGGTCCAAAGTTATGTTAATAATGAAGTAATAAATAATATTTTTGGATGGTTCTCTATATTTGATACCGAAGCCAAAATTGTTTTACTATTTATTTTTGTCTGTTTGTCCGTATTTTGACCGCGCATCATACCGAAACTACTGAATGTATTCAAATGAAACTTGCTATAATTTGAATTCATACTACGAGGTAGGACATTGGATATATTTCCTCCCGAAAAATTAAAGGGATATCAAACCGGTGAGTTAGAAGCCGAGCAATTGATAAAAAAAAATTGACGGCTGCAGAAATTTTGATCGAATGTTGGTATAATGGTTCTGGAATAGCACGTTATGGTAATTTGAACCTAAAGAAAAGAGCACGCGTGCGAAGCCGCGGGTACAGCTAGTGTTAAATAAAATAGTAGAAATGGTGCAGATTTATTATAACGGTCCCTTTATATAGAGGACCTTCATAATAAATTTGCACCATATCTACTTTGATTTGATTAGGAATTGTCTTAGTCTAATTTTTTTTTTAAAGATTGTCCTTGATAAAGAATTAATTTTTAGTTTAAGTTACTGTATAAACAATAAATAAGACTTATTTTATGTGATTTACGATACGAACCGATACGAAACACTTTATTGCAACTACCAGTTAGGAAACACACACATAATTATTTGAAAACATTTTATTTCGTTCATTTTGTTTTTAAATGCTACTTAATAGTTAATTATAGATAAGGTGTTGCTTAGATTATCACGCGTGTGTGTGTGTGTGTGTGTGTGTGTGTGTGTGTGTGTTTGTGTGTGTATGAAATGTACCTTCTCTTTATCTAAATGTGTTATCTATGAAAGGGGAAGAAATTTGTTTTTTATCATCGTCATCATCATGTCGTCCTTTAGAAGTCCACTGCTGAACATAGGCCTCCCCCAAAGAGCACCATGACGAGCAATCTTGTGCCACCTTCATCAACAACTTCCTGTAATGGGTACAATGTCGTCGGTCCATCATGTGGGGTGTCCCCCTACACTTCGCTTGCTTATTCCTGGTCGCCATTCGAGAACCTTTATTCCCCACCGGTTGTCGGTTCTGCGAACTATATGGCCTGCCCATTGCCACTTCAACTTGCAAACTCTGAGAGCTATGTCGATAACCTTGGTTCTTCTACGGATTTTCTCATTTCGGATTCTGACACGTAGTAAAACACCAAGCATAGCTCTCTTGATTGCACGCTGCGCGACTTTGAGCTTATGTATGAGAGCAATAGTTAGCGACCACTCAGTGCCGTATGTCATCACTGGCAACACGCACTGATTATAAACTTTCGTCTTGAGACTCTGCGGTATCTGCGACGAGAAGATATGGCGCAATTTCCCAAACGCTGCCCATCCGAGTTGGATTCGTCGGTTGACCTCTTTTTCGAAGTTGGATCTTCCCAGTTGGATCGTCTGACCCAAGTAGACATAGTGATCAACAGCTTCGATAATATCGTTCCCAACATAAACCGGCATGGGTGCGACATGGGCATTTGACATGATGATGGTCTTACCCATGTTCATTTTAAGACCCACCTGTTGGGAAACAATACTGAGGTCACTGAGCATTGTGCTCAGGTCTTCCAGGGTTTCTGCCATGATGACTATATCATCGGCAAATTGAAGATGAGTGATGCATTCGCCATTGATGTTAATACCATATCCTTTCCAGTTCGCAAACGAATGCTCCCAAACGAATGGACCGATTTTGATGCGGTTTTTTAATGTTTGAAAGCTGATGTGATCGAGAGGGTTCTTAGCTATAATTGAGAGTGGAAGGGGAGGTGAGGATTGTATCTTCCAAACGAGTGGATCGAATTAAGGCCCGTATTAATAAATCGCTCTTGGTTGAGCTCTCAAGTGCGATATCAACTGATACGCTCTCAAGTTGTGATCAGCATCTTAAGATCGTCGCTGATTAATAAAGACATTTCAAGAGCATCTCAGATCATGTCGCTTTCAAGAGCCGCATCTCAAGATGCTACGTCACGAACCAGAACTTGAGAGCAAGATTGAATGAACTACGAATGAACGATTTATTTTCTTTATTGAAAGTTCGGTTTTTGCTCAAATAAGATACAGCGTAAGGTTAAAATTTATTACTTCGATGTAGTTGAATTAAATTAAATGCGATTATATTAAACGTAATGTTTATTTTCTACATAATTATCTTATGATAATTATGTAGAAAATACTTTACCTTACTTTAGTTTTTTTGTAGAAAGGATGTAAACCATAATATTTGTCTATATTTTCAAAGTTACACTATCTATTAAAGAACTTAACGCAATTCATCAATGAACGACTATAATTTATGAAAATATAAGTTCGTTTATTGGCCATGCAGTATTTCCAGCGCGTATCCTTTGGTTACGATTTCGGATATTTTTAGACTTCAGCGAGTCCTCGCCAGGTTCTGATATCTACCAAATCTTCGGATCTTTTCGCAATCATACCAAATAAATTTGTTTATTCCCAGAGGAATATTATTATAATGATAGTTAATATAATTATAATTATCAACTTCTGACATAATATTTTCGAAATCCTTGATTGGCAATCACGCTCTCAAGTCACGGATCGACTGCACTCAACATTCTGCATCTCAAAGCGCATCTCAAGTGCGCCCTTGAGAGTCGAGATTGATTTATTATTAAACACTAACTCAGCTGATTACGGCATCTCAATTAACAGCTTAAGATGTGTTTTATTAATTAGATTCGCATCTTGAGATCGCTCTAAAGAGCGCTCTTGGAGTTGAGATCGGTTTATTAATACGGCCCTTAGATGAGTTTTTTTTAATGATAAGCATTAAAAAAAACGCATGTTGCTTCTTAGCTAAAACATAGTTTACCCTCAGAAATCGCTTAAAATTTAGAATCCTGTCATGTCACTTACTCAATGTACTTATACCTAGTTAGTATCATCATCATCATCATCATCATCAGCCCGTATCACTCCACTGCTGGCAGGGCTTTTCTTATTGCGCTATTCATACCGGTCTTGCACCAACCTACACCATGTTTTGCCTACATGTCGGACGACCATCGCGCTGGTGGTCTGCCAACTGGCCTAGTATGTCCTCTATATACACATGGCCGATGTCCATTAATTATGCTAAATTTTTGTAACTCACCGTTAGAACTAGAATCGCTAGAAGAATCACTCGAACTGCTGGAGCTGGAGCTGGAATCTGAGCTGGAACTGCCGACAGTGATCTCGGCAGGTGGCGGTACATTCTGAAACATATCGGGCATAGATCTGATTACCCCCCTTTAACTTCACACGTGAGCAATGAAATCGACTCAGCTCCTATGTGCGAAATCAAAGGTGTTTTTTTTTATGTTATTATAATTTAATTTAAAAATTAAATCAATTATTTGAAAGTTGGAGTCATTAGGTCTCCATGAAAAAATAATCGTAAAAATCTGATACTTCTTACTGAAAATACGTATAGTAAGAATTAGTTCATGATAATAGTGCTTTCCTCGTTACGCCAAGTTTCGCGCCGCGATTACCTTTAAAAATTCCGAAAAAGAAACGTATTTAATCATTATTCTTTCATTTAAAGTTTTATTTTGCCATTGCTTTTAGATTTGTACAAAATCTTGTATAAATTCATTTAATAACTAGCTGATGCCCGCGGCTTCACACGCGTTGTTACTTATCTAGGTTAAAAGTACTCTATGTGCTATTCCAGGACCTAAAATACCATTATAAATAAATAAATGCTATAAGAATTTAATGCTATTGTCTGGGACCCACGTGAGGCAAAGTATACTTTAATGGTAGAAAGGCTTCAGCGTAAATTTGCTAGGTATATATACAAACGGATGTACGGATACTATCCTTATCTATTTCCATCCTTGTTTGTGTCAGGTATGATCGGAGTAGACACATTGGCACTTAGGCGAAACTTGCTGCTAGTTATCCACTACTGTCAGATACTGCGTGGTGAGATTAATAACTCTGGTATATTAGCTAGTATCAAACTGTTTGTCCCTAATAACTACGTGCGAACCGGGCGTCGACGGCGGCATCGGTTGTTTGCATGCTGCAGCTCGCGTACTCGCCACGCTAGTAACGCGCCTACATCAAGGGCACTGTCTCTCTTGAATACATTTGCGCATGAGTTTCAACAAGTTGACATCTTTAATGATCACTTGAATACCATATTTGTGTACTTAAATTTGTTTTTAAGCTATAATTTAAGGTAGTTAGCGTTTTGGTTTATTACTGTAAGCTTTCTATTGTGTACTGAATAAATAAATAAATAAATATACCAATGTTAGATCAAAATTCCTTCAGCCGTCATAAATATTTTTATCAATTGCTCGGCTTCTATTGATCGGATTTAGATACCAAGTAAGCCAGTTTTTAAGTCAAACCCTATACTATCAAGTGAAACTGTGATGCGCGAATAAACATACAGACAAACAAGCAGACACGATTTCAAAAAATGATCGATACTTCTTATTCTTATTGATCGATTCTTGTTCAGTAGCTTATTTTAATTACCCTAGACCATTTTTTTAAAATGATCTTCCTTGTATAGATTTTTTCGTTCTTATTGTTTTATTATAAGTATATATGAATCTATATTACAGATTATAAAGGTGAGATGGTTCAGTGTCAATTGGTTTTATTGTTTTTACATATTATAAAAATTAGACAAAACACGATTGCATGCTGAGGTCTTGAGTCGATTTCATTGCTTGTGAGTGTAGTTCTATGATATCAGCCAAAGATCTAAAGAAATTTCGACGCGCGTGAAGAATCGGTTTGAGTATTGCTATCTCTGTTTGGCTGAGTTTGGCGCTCGCGGGACGCTTTGTAGTCGTACCGTACCGCTTTGTAGTAGTAGTGGTACATTCACGACAAAAATCATATTTTGCAAGAAATTACCTTAACTATTGTTGCTACAGAAAAATGATCTCAGGAGATTGTCCTAAACATTGCTTTCCTGTTAAGATACCTGCCCTTACTAACCCATCTCAAAAATCCATCCTGTATACTAATTGCGTTACCTTTTTTTCGTTTTCCAACGTTAGTGAATGCACAGTTTAGATGTGCAGTTTTTTGTAAATTACTCTACAAGACTTGTTATATGACAAGGTGTAGATCTCAAGATTTTGGGATATCTTGATCTATGCCTTTTTTATATGTTTACTGCCTCTAGGACAAAAAACACCAGCTGTGATCACATCACATAATAAAATTAATGTGAAAGTCTGTGAGTGAGGTATTTGAGTTACAAAATTTAACGAGAACTACAGTAACAGATATTATGCAATTGTGTTTCATTGTATTAAGTCCATACAATTTTTAATTCTCATTGTAATAATTTCCTGGCTAATAAACTTTTTTGGACTTGTTGAAATAAAAAATATGAAATCAAGCTATTGCAATAGAGCTGTTCAGTTTTTTTTTTACCTAATACCAAGAATTATGAATGAAACTTAAAATGTTATTTTTCATATCTTGTTCTTATTACAAAATAAGCTACGTTTGAGATCAAACAATACTATAAATTTCATATTACGAAACACGTTGCCTTTATGTCATAAAGTATCCACATGAGCATAAAAAGCGGTATTAACAGGTATTCCAGTAGTAGCTCCAGTCGCTTGTTACGCGTGCGCACGCGCAGTATGCGCGTGGTAGCTTTTTCTCGCGCGAGCAAGGTAGTATATGCAGCTTTCATTTCACTTTAGGTAAGTATTATGAAACAATGTATCAGGAACCTAGATAAATATTATGACCATACCGAGACTGAATGTGGTGGAAATATGCTCCAATTACAAACGATTTTGATACCACATTTGTGTGGGCAATTCATTGTTCGCCGAACCCTTAACAATCAAACTTATAATACATTTTCAAATCCAATTCCTATCTTGTCTCTTCTCTTTTATGTAAAAGTGCAAGAACTTAACTATAGGAAGATGGTTATTAAATGTTTGGTAAAGCTTGTGACGACACAGATATGCTAGCTAACCACCGTTGGCGCGTGACGTCCGCGTCGCGTCGCCTCTTGGCTGCTTATGGCCGGTTCCTATATCTTAAAACGAACCTTTTTTGCTTACTGTCCATCAGGTTTTGACATTAACGCCATACAAAAAAACGTCAAAAAGTAACGAGACGTTAGAGAAACAACTCGTTTAATTTTTATAGGAATAATAACAATTAAAGGAGTCGTCTCACAACCGCCGAGTATGGCACTTGTTAGAATATTGACAGATAAACTTACAAATAAGTTGGAAAAATAACATATTACTACCTATTGAGAAATGCTCATTCAGCAAAGAAGGTTGATTCTGATAAATTGTCTACTGAGAATAAATTTATGTTATGCTTTAGGGTTTTGAGGACCCAGAAACGTAATTGCTATTTTTATTGTGATTCCTATCAAATTTTTGTTAATTTATTTTTGTTTTTTCGCAAGGTGAATATTGTGACGATGCAGATATGCTAGATAAGCAAGCACCTTTGGCGTGCGATGTCTAAGTCGCCACTAGGGCGGGTTCCTATATGTTAAAACGAACCGTTTTCGCTTATTGTCGGTCAGCTTTTGAGATAAACGCCATACAAAAAACGTCGAAAAGGAACGAGACGTCGGGAAAACAACTCGAATATGTTCTATAGGAATGGGGGGTAAAACGTCTCTCAACCGCAGAGTATAACACTTGTTGAATATTGACAGATAAACTTGCAACTATTGGAACAGAATAAAAGGTGTAGGGCCCCCACCTCTACAAATTTCCTAAAGCTTGCAAATAAACAAATACTGAACAAAAACAAACATTCTATTTCTAGTTTTTAGTACCTAAGTAATTTTAACGTACCTTTGGCATCTGTTTCAAATGTTCACGCAACTCATCCGTCAAACCTCCGAGACCAATAGATGTGAAGAAGTTGATGGAGAACCTTGTATTCTTTGGATTATCTCTCGGAAACACTCCTGAGAATGCGCTCTGTAGAGTTCTGAAAAGAGAAACAAAAGTCTATTAACTTAACAATCTTAGGTAGAAAAATTATAATGAAACAGTGATAGGAACTCACGGATCTTTGAGTCGATCATTCAGTTTTTTCAAGCCCATGTACTCGGCCAATTCTTGGAACAGGATCTTAATGTAAATACGGCTGGAGCTAGTCGTATCCTCTTCATTCAACTTGACACACTCCAGCGCCTCCCAGCTGATAGAATCCGTAAACAAAAGATGTGCAAAAAACTTGCTGACATTTCTCAGCCTGTTTGTATCTAACCTATGAGCAGTGGAATAGGAATCCTTGAATATCTCCTCAAATGGTCCGATGTAAATTCTGTTTATATTGCAGAAACGCTGAGCTAGTAAACCGTAAAACTTCTCGTAAGTTCTCTGCTCAGCACAGCAATCAAGAAACATGTGACAGAGCTCCACTTCCTGTCCAGGTTTCAGTTGCATTTTCATCAGTTTGTGGGCACATTCTTCAAAGTCCAAACTGGAGTTAATAGTTAAGTAGATGGTTCGACGTAAAGCGACTAGATTTGTTTCTGTGTTGTCGATGATTGTGACGCCTTTCTGTTCTCCATCTTCTCGTCCCTCCTCATCATCATCAGTCTCTTCACTTCCACTCTCACCGGAGCCGTCTTCATCTCCAGACTCAGCGTCAGAGCCGAGAATCTCTTTGCTTAGCGTCTTGTATTTTTGTTCATTCTCTTCATACTTTTCATCAAACTTGAAGACATCTGTAAAGTAATAAACAAACGATTTAGTAAAAAAAAACTATAAAAGGTGAAGACATACCTACAGTTCAATGAAAACATGCATATAGATTGATGCATGTGTTAGATTACTACTTATTGTAAATATAGAAATGTATAAAAATAATACTTGGTACATGTAAATGTTATGTATCCAGCTTTCAGAACGAAGTATTCGTTCTGGAACATAGAACATCTGTATTATTATGCCATAATTATAGGATTCGAATAATTATGGCATAATAATATAGGTGTTTCATAACCAGTTGCTTGCCGCGTGCGCACGCGCATGTATGCACTCAGTACTATGCAATGTTAGATATTGCGCCACCCGATTACCTACTAGATAGTGATGGATGACATACATCGTAAGTTTACATGTGGTACTTTACTTTAAAGTAGCCAATACTTTGTTTCAGAACGAAGACTTCGCTCTGAAAGCTGGATACATAACATTTACATGTACCAAGTATATTATACATTTCTATATTTACAATAAGTAGTAATCTAACACATGCATAGCAAAATTTCTTTTACACTGTAGAGGTAAAAATAATTATACTAACTCAAAATATCCTGTGGATCTGTCCCATCATCCAGCATCAGCAAGTGAGTGAACTGTTCCTCCTCTGGCACCAGTTCCAACTCTTCAACTAGCGCCGGATGATCTTTGAACCCATCCTTCCATACTTGGAACATCACCTCAATCATGTACTGCACTCGCTTGTCCACTTGGCCCTCATGCAAAATGTTCCTCAGCATCTCAAATATGGCATTGACACCCTTTGAAGACACTTCTGTAAGCTTCTGGCCGCATTCCTTTAGGAATGAAATCGCTACTTCCACAGAATCATCTGTAGGAGTCTCTACCAGTAAAGTTAGCAACTCCAATGCAAGAATTTCATGTGCAACTCTCTGATTTACAAGATGAGCAATGAAAGAAGCGGAGGATATGCATATAGGTTTATCATTCCTTTTGAAACCTCTTTTGAATTGGATAACCAATCTTTTGAGTAGCAACTCCCCTATGTTGGGAAAACGAGAGTTGACAGCTGATACTAGAGCTGCGTAGACATTTGTGAAAGTAGGTGATGCTGCTTGAGCCTGAATTACAGATCTACAGAGCAAACCTCTGCCTCTAACTATATTTTCCTTCAACAGCTCTTTGATGATAATGCCGATATTCCCAACGTTGATCTTGTTGATATGCCCATGAACAGACTTTTTCAGGGCTTCCCATGCAAGTCTTTGGTACGCTACAGATGATTTGTCTGTTATCTGAGACTGCATCATACGCAGACGCGCGGGCGGTATATAAGCACCACCAGTCCTGGTGTTAAGCATGTCGGTCTCTTTCGCTCGCCTTACAGGAGGCTCCGACTTGACTTCAGCATCTTTTGAGGACAGGTTTCGTTTTTCCTGCTTGACGGGGTCCTCGGGTGATCGTGATCTGGAATGCCTGCGTTTACGCTGGGAATTCCTTTCACGCTTTTCTGGAGGAGACCGCGATCGTGCCCTTTTTGACTTCGATTCTCTGCATCTGTCGTCGTCATCGTTTCTTTTATCTTTCTTTCGCTGACCATCATTACTTGTATCCATTTTGTTGTTTGTCACTTAAATTTACGATTTAATAGAACAATAATAAATTTAATTTAACTGGTATTACAGGCCTACTACGCTAAAGTTTATAAAAATACTATTTTAGTTAAATTCAGTTTATAGAGCATCCAACCAGCATCACATCACGCGCGAACGAAAACGAGCGGCAGCCATTTTTATTTTGACCACAGCCCAAACCAGTGTTGCCAGATGTTTTTGGTGAGCGATCGTACGCTAGTAAGGAAAAATTACGTATTCCCTAAGGATAAGGAAATAAAAAGTCGTACATGTTTTTTTAGTTTTATTTTACAAGATTAGTTATAATTTTTTTTACTATTAAAAGCTTTATGATGTTTATTACGAGTTGAATGAGATTTAAACATGCTAATTTCGGGTGTCATTTCACAGTCACATAAAACTCATCTTGCTTTGTACTCATTTTTACCAGGTTTTGATCAGTTTTGTGGGCATCAAGTTTTTCACACTCGGAGAGATACTTTTGGGCTCTATTTTTGTCTTTTTGCTCTTTTGATAACTCGTTTCGCCTACTTAACGTAATTCGTCTCCGTCCATTTTTTAATAAATTTAAATTATTTCGCGCACAGGCACTTTTTTATCGGCAGCCAGTGAGTAAAAAAAAGTGAACAAACTTTAACTTTTTTTAATGAAAAGTACCGTAATAATAAACCTGACTTCAAACAAACACATGATTCCAAAATCGGTAGGATAATAATTGTTCATTCAGTCTGTTGATTGAATGAATTTTCTCGATGATAAAAGGGTAATCCCGACTAGTGAGGGCGTTCTTGGTGAGTAGTGATGGGCAAAATGCGAATGGCATTCGTTTCGCGGTCTTGTGGTTCGATAAAGTACAGACACTCAAAAACATAAAAAATCGTACAAATCACGTAAGATTTCGGTGATTCGATCGTACACTAGTAAAACGAAGAAAAATCGTATGAATACACAGATTAAGTGATGTAATGAATGTACTTAATCTGTTATGAATACGATTTAAATCGTACGTCTGGCAGCACTGGCACAAACAGAAATTCTGTCAGAATCAGACATTTGACTTGAAGGGGTCGTTCGTTTTGTAGCAAATGGCGAAAATAACTGTTAAAAACGCTATATCCTGTAAGGATACTTGTTGAAATAGTTTTAATAAAATATGTACATACTCAAAATGAACAATATTTATGAAGGAATATAATTGATGTTAGATAAGTTTGTAAACGTATATGTTATCTATGGTGTTGTCACCACTTTGAGTTGTTAGGTCAATTTTTTTCTCAAATAAATATGGCTGATTATTTTTTCCTAAAACGGAATTTGTAGTTTATATTCATAAATAAGACCCATAATCCTCAACAGGTTATGGGCCCAGATAGTGCTTATTAGTAAAATCTCTGTTTAAGATTATCCAAGTGATTCGACTGCAAATCTTCTAAAATGTCGACTGCATCGGTCGATCGACTGCGCACGGCTGATTCTGTGGACTCCCCGGCATCTGCATTGGTAACACCGGGATCATCGGGGGACGCTCTGCACACTGCAGATTCTGTGGCACCAGTTAATACAGTTAGAACGACTACAATGTTGTCCACTTCGTCCGCACTCGTGGAGAAACTAGAAGGATCTACGCCAACTGGCAGTTTCAAATGAAACTTGTTAATTGAATGTGGCCTTTGGCATTGTATAACCAGTGAAAGTGAACCTGAAATTGATCAAAGGCTTAAGCCAAAATTTGTTTAAATGTAACCACACAATGTTACCCTCATGTGAAATACTGTGGATCAGTAAGGGAAGCGTGGAAATCACTGCAATTGGCGTTTGAGAATGTCAGCATTAGTCGACGCTTACTTTTGAAGCGGCAGCTGTACAAAATAAGTTATAATGCATACAATGATATGGAGAAATACATTTCTGCTATAATTAACATACATCAAGAACTTTCTGACATTGGCTGCTGCATTGATGATAAAGAGATAGCTGAGATAATGCTGATTGGTCTGCCCGCGGAATATGACCCTTTGATAATGTCAATTGAAGGACTACAAACTAATTTAACCTCTGAGATTGTAAGAAGTAAACTGGTACATGACTTCAGGCGGCAGGAGCTTGCGGCAGCTGAGATACCAGAGAGTATTTTATTGGCAAAAAGAAAGGTTACTAAGAAAAATAATTATGTAATTAAATGTCATCATTGTGGACGCATAGGTCATATAAGACCAAAGTGCCCGGACCTACAAAATCAACAGCGACCAGTTCCAGATAACTCTGCCCTTGCATCAGCTTTAACCACTGGTCTTTGTGGTGGCTCTGAATGGTTAGTAGACTCTGGATGTACAACTCACTTTATGAACTTTATGAATAATTTTAGTACTGAGAACAAAGCCAATAATGAAGAAATATATAGTTGTGGTTCTGGTAATGTACATGTAAATTTACAGGATAATGTAGCTAAAACTATTAGTAATGTAGCATATGTACCAGACATTGCAGCTAATTTACTGTCTGTTAACAAAATAACGGAAAAAGGATACATTTTGGTCTTAGATAACAAAGAATGTAGGGCTTTTGATAAAAATAGTGTTTGTACTAATGGCCCTTGTGTTTTTTCAGCATCTAATGTACATGGTGTGTATAAGCTCAATCAGAGACAGAAATTCCTGACTTGCTCATGTGCGGAAAAGACTGCCAGTGCGGATTATCAGTCATTGTTGTGCTGCAGAAGTGATGCAGAGCTATGGCATAAGCGACTTGGTCACCTAAGCTACAAAGGTATGTTATTATTGCGTGACAGTCTTGCGGATGACATATCATTTCAAGATTCTTCTATAAGTTCCTGTATTCCTTGCATTGAGGGTAAACAAGCAACTAAATCATTTCCTGTTTAAAGGTGTTGCAAAGAACTCAATACGAAAGTTAGAACTTATACACTCAGATCTCTGTGGGCCTATGCCAATACCAACATGGGGAAATTCACGTTATATATTGACATTAACAGATGATTATACACGAAAGACATTCGTTTATTTTTTTAAAAATAAATCTCAGTTTGAAGTACATAATGTTTTTGTGAACTTTAAGATGCTAGTGGAAAATCAAACTGGTTTAAAAATCCGTAAGATTCATACAGATAATGGTTCAGAATATTGCAATCAAACCATGAATGATTTCTTTGTAAAAAATGGTATTATTCATGAGACAACAATACCATATTCTCCCCAACAAAACGGAGTGTCTGAGCGATTAAACCGAACAATTGTAGAAAAAGCTCGTACAATGCTACGAGATTCTGGGTTAGATCAACGATACTGGGGAGAAGCAGTGTCTACTGCAGTTTACTTAAAAAAATTAAGCCCTACTAATGCTTTAAAAAGGGCTACACCTGAGGAAATGTGGACTGGATGCAAAGTTGACTTAAGTAATTTAAGGGTATTTGGTTGCAAAATGCCTTAACTCCAGAGATGCAACGTAATAAACTGGATGCAAAAGCAAAACCTTATATCATGCTGGGCTACTGTGAGTTTTCCAAAGGATATCGCCTTGCAGATCCGTTGCACCCAGGTAAAATGATTAAGGCAAGAAATGTTGTATTTCTAGAAGAAGTGCCTGGAATTTCTAGTTCAAACGATTCAGGTTCCAGCAATTTGCATTTGCATGATCAAACAAAGTTGCAAATTTTGCACCACACTGATAGTGATACTGTGAACAATGAACGTGGTTGTGTGAATGAGATTGGTTCTTTACCAGATAATACTGAACATGGTGATGTTAGCCTAGATTATACTTCAGCAGGGGAAGAAATATTGGAGAATGATGTGACTACAAGTGATACAGGTAATATTCAAAATTCAAATAATAGTGTTGTTGTTGAAACGGATACTTCATCTGCTAGACCAGCAGCCCGATTCCATAACTTGGCTTCAATCGAATTCTCAGTATCGCAGCCACTAATGCCTTGCGATAGAGTCGAATTTGCTATGAAAAAAGTGATAATCCGATTGTAGCCAAGTTACGGAATTGGGATGCTGTGTGACATCGTCACCAGCCTGCTTGGATGAATGATTATATACTGAATGATGACAGTGATGAAATGACTTTGTTGGCTACTGAACCTAGAAAATATTCTGAAGCAAAGTCTTCTAAAAATTTTAAGGATTGGAAAATAGCCATGAATGAAGAATTTAATTCTTTGATTAATAAAAAAGTTTGGGAAATTGTTGACCGCCCAACAAATAAAAATGTTGTGAAGTGCAAATGGATTTACAAAGTAAAGAGGGATACAAATGGAAACTTTGAAAGGTACAAAGCGAGATTAGTAGCACGAGGATTCACCCAGCAACAAGGAGTTGACTATGATAGAACTTTCTCTCCAGTTGTACGTCATTCCACATTAATGTTATTATTTGCAATTGCTGTTGAAAAAGATATGGATATCACTCATATTGATGTAAGTACAGCCTTTTTGAATGGACATTTGGATGAAACAATATACATGGAGCAGCCACCAGGATATGAAGATGACAGTATCAACAAAGTTTGTTTACTTAAGAAGAGTATATACGGTTTAAAACAGGCTAGCAGATCATGGAATATTAAAGTAAATGAAGTTTTAAATAATATTGGTTATAACCAATCAAAATGTGAGCCTTGTGTCTATACCAAAGTATCAAATAACATGACCACAATCATTGCTCTGTATGTCGATGACTTTTTCGTGTTCACCGAACTTAAAAATGAAACACATAAGTTAGTAGATGCATTAAAAGAACAGCAACAATTTTTGACTTGTCAAATCAATGTCAAAAATCAAAGATTTAGGAGAAATCAAAAATTGTCTTGGTATGAAAGTGGATAGGGATAAGTGCAATGGTACTTTGAAACTCTCACAAGAAGAATATATAAGAAATCTTTTATCAAGATTTGGTATGAGCGAGTGCAAGCCTGTATCCACCCCAATGCAAGTGAATGTAAATTTAATGAAATTAACAGAATGTGATAACAGGTATCCTTATCAGGAACTTATTGGAGGATTAATGTATTTGTCAGTCTGTACACGACCGGACATATCTTTTGCTTGTAGCAAGTTAGGGCAGTATAACAACTGTTATAATGAAACGCACTGACAGGCAGCAAAACATGTTTTGAGGTACCTAGCTGGTACTAAACATTATGGTCTTCACTTTATTAATGGAAACAAATGTGGAATTGAAATATACACTGATTCAGATTGGGCTAATGATTTAAACGATAGAAAAAGTTACACTGGATATGTTGTTAAGTGTGGTAGTTGTGTTGTAAATTGGGAAGCTCGCAAGCAACAGTCAGTTGCTTATTCAAGTACCGAAGCTGAATATTATAGCTTGGGTGAGGCTGTGAAAGAAAGTAAACATATTAAAAACTTTTTCACAGATTTGTTTAATGACAATGTAACACCTATTACTGTGTATAATGATAATTTAAGTGCACATAAAATTGCGGAGAACAACCAATGTCACCGCAGAACAAAACATATAGATATACGTCATCACTTCATCCGGGACTCTGTCAATTCCAAAATTATTGAAATAAAATATTTACCCACGGATGAAATGGTGGCGGATATATTAACAAAACCATTACCTACAATAAAACATAATAAATTTGTCAAAGATTTGTGTTTAGTTTAGTAAATTTGAATATATGTTATGTTATAGAAATTATAGCAATAACTGAAATGTCATATTATCATAGTGTTATCTAAATAATAGATTCATAATATATGTGTAGTTGTTTTGAGTTCATATTTGAGTAAGGGGAAGTGTTGAAATAGTTTTAATAAAATATGTACTCAAAATGAACAATATTTATGAAGGAATATAATTGATGTTAGTTATGTTTGTAAACGTATATGTTATCTATGGTATTGTCACCACTTTGAGTTGTTATGTCAATTTTTTTCTCAAATAAATATACTACTATACAGGATACTTTTAATCCCGAAAAATTAAAGATATTGTGATATGTTTTTTGGAGGTGACTCTATATTCGATAATGAAGCCTAAACTGCATGTTTTTTCATTTTTGTCCGTATGTCTGTCTGTCTGTATCTTGGCCGCGCATCATGCCGCCGGAACTATAGGATGAATTCAAATGAAACTTGGTATGATTTGAGTTCATACTTCATAGCGATGGTGGCCTAACGGTTCTGTAGTGCAATTTAGAATCCAACGATACCGGGTTCAAAACCTAGGCTACGCACCAATGACTTTTCTAAGTTATGTGCGGTTTTCCATCGCTCCGTGCTTCGGAGGGCACGTTAAGCTGTCGGTCCCGGCTGTTATTGATTAATAGCAGTCGTTAAGCCATGTCAGAGGCCTTCGGGCGGCTTGATAAACTCTGACATCAGAGGCCAGCACTACCTCATACGACAAACAACAAACAAACAAACTACGAGGTAGGATATAGGATACTTTATATCCCGAAAAATTAAGGGGTTCACGCAGAATAGGGGTTGAAACTTATTTAAAAGAACACGTACCACTCTAAAACTAATGGACGGGGTTTGATGCAACTTGGCACCGTCTTAAGTTATATGATGGGTTAAATGGAGGACACGTTTTATCCCGAAAAAGTAAAGGGTTTCTTCGGGATATGGGTCCAAAGTTATGTTAATAATGAAGTAATAAATAATATTTTTGGATGGTTCTCTATATTTGATACCGAAGCCAAAATTGTTTTACTATTTATTTTTGTCTGTTTGTCCGTATTTTGACCGCGCATCATACCGAAACTACTGAATGTATTCAAATGAAACTTGCTATAATTTGAATTCATACTACGAGGTAGGACATTGGATATATTTCCTCCCGAAAAATTAAAGGGATATCAAACCGGTGAGTTAGAAGCCGAGCAATTGATAAAAAAAAATTGACGGCTGCAGAAATTTTGATCGAATGTTGGTATAATGGTTCTGGAATAGCACGTTATGGTAATTTGAACCTAAAGAAAAGAGCACGCGTGCGAAGCCGCGGGTACAGCTAGTGTTAAATAAAATAGTAGAAATGGTGCAGATTTATTATAACGGTCCCTTTATATAGAGGACCTTCATAATAAATTTGCACCATATCTACTTTGATTTGATTAGGAATTGTCTTAGTCTAATTTTTTTTTTAAAGATTGTCCTTGATAAAGAATTAATTTTTAGTTTAAGTTACTGTATAAACAATAAATAAGACTTATTTTATGTGATTTACGATACGAACCGATACGAAACACTTTATTGCAACTACCAGTTAGGAAACACACACATAATTATTTGAAAACATTTTATTTCGTTCATTTTGTTTTTAAATGCTACTTAATAGTTAATTATAGATAAGGTGTTGCTTAGATTATCACGCGTGTGTGTGTGTGTGTGTGTGTGTGTGTTTGTGTGTGTATGAAATGTACCTTCTCTTTATCTAAATGTGTTATCTATGAAAGGGGAAGAAATTTGTTTTTTATCATCGTCATCATCATGTCGTCCTTTAGAAGTCCACTGCTGAACATAGGCCTCCCCCAAAGAGCACCATGACGAGCAATCTTGTGCCACCTTCATCAACAACTTCCTGTAATGGGTACAATGTCGTCGGTCCATCATGTGGGGTGTCCCCCTACACTTCGCTTGCTTATTCCTGGTCGCCATTCGAGAACCTTTATTCCCCACCGGTTGTCGGTTCTGCGAACTATATGGCCTGCCCATTGCCACTTCAACTTGCAAACTCTGAGAGCTATGTCGATAACCTTGGTTCTTCTACGGATTTTCTCATTTCGGATTCTGACACGTAGTAAAACACCAAGCATAGCTCTCTTGATTGCACGCTGCGCGACTTTGAGCTTATGTATGAGAGCAATAGTTAGCGACCACTCAGTGCCGTATGTCATCACTGGCAACACGCACTGATTATAAACTTTCGTCTTGAGACTCTGCGGTATCTGCGACGAGAAGATATGGCGCAATTTCCCAAACGCTGCCCATCCGAGTTGGATTCGTCGGTTGACCTCTTTTTCGAAGTTGGATCTTCCCAGTTGGATCGTCTGACCCAAGTAGACATAGTGATCAACAGCTTCGATAATATCGTTCCCAACATAAACCGGCATGGGTGCGACATGGGCATTTGACATGATGATGGTCTTACCCATGTTCATTTTAAGACCCACCTGTTGGGAAACAATACTGAGGTCACTGAGCATTGTGCTCAGGTCTTCCAGGGTTTCTGCCATGATGACTATATCATCGGCAAATTGAAGATGAGTGATGCATTCGCCATTGATGTTAATACCATATCCTTTCCAGTTCGCAAACGAATGCTCCCAAACGAATGGACCGATTTTGATGCGGTTTTTTAATGTTTGAAAGCTGATGTGATCGAGAGGGTTCTTAGCTATAATTGAGAGTGGAAGGGGAGGTGAGGATTGTATCTTCCAAACGAGTGGATCGAATTAAGGCCCGTATTAATAAATCGCTCTTGGTTGAGCTCTCAAGTGCGATATCAACTGATACGCTCTCAAGTTGTGATCAGCATCTTAAGATCGTCGCTGATTAATAAAGACATTTCAAGAGCATCTCAGATCATGTCGCTTTCAAGAGCCGCATCTCAAGATGCTACGTCACGAACCAGAACTTGAGAGCAAGATTGAATGAACTACGAATGAACGATTTATTTTCTTTATTGAAAGTTCGGTTTTTGCTCAAATAAGATACAGCGTAAGGTTAAAATTTATTACTTCGATGTAGTTGAATTAAATTAAATGCGATTATATTAAACGTAATGTTTATTTTCTACATAATTATCTTATGATAATTATGTAGAAAATACTTTACCTTACTTTAGTTTTTTTGTAGAAAGGATGTAAACCATAATATTTGTCTATATTTTCAAAGTTACACTATCTATTAAAGAACTTAACGCAATTCATCAATGAACGACTATAATTTATGAAAATATAAGTTCGTTTATTGGCCATGCAGTATTTCCAGCGCGTATCCTTTGGTTACGATTTCGGATATTTTTAGACTTCAGCGAGTCCTCGCCAGGTTCTGATATCTACCAAATCTTCGGATCTTTTCGCAATCATACCAAATAAATTTGTTTATTCCCAGAGGAATATTATTATAATGATAGTTAATATAATTATAATTATCAACTTCTGACATAATATTTTCGAAATCCTTGATTGGCAATCACGCTCTCAAGTCACGGATCGACTGCACTCAACATTCTGCATCTCAAAGCGCATCTCAAGTGCGCCCTTGAGAGTCGAGATTGATTTATTATTAAACACTAACTCAGCTGATTACGGCATCTCAATTAACAGCTTAAGATGTGTTTTATTAATTAGATTCGCATCTTGAGATCGCTCTAAAGAGCGCTCTTGGAGTTGAGATCGGTTTATTAATACGGCCCTTAGATGAGTTTTTTTTAATGATAAGCATTAAAAAAAACGCATGTTGCTTCTTAGCTAAAACATAGTTTACCCTCAGAAATCGCTTAAAATTTAGAATCCTGTCATGTCACTTACTCAATGTACTTATACCTAGTTAGTATCATCATCATCATCATCATCATCAGCCCGTATCACTCCACTGCTGGCAGGGCTTTTCTTATTGCGCTATTCATACCGGTCTTGCACCAACCTACACCATGTTTTGCCTACATGTCGGACGACCATCGCGCTGGTGGTCTGCCAACTGGCCTAGTATGTCCTCTATATACACATGGCCGATGTCCATTAATTATGCTAAATTTTTGTAACTCACCGTTAGAACTAGAATCGCTAGAAGAATCACTCGAACTGCTGGAGCTGGAGCTGGAATCTGAGCTGGAACTGCCGACAGTGATCTCGGCAGGTGGCGGTACATTCTGAAACATATCGGGCATAGATCTGATTACCCCCCTTTAACTTCACACGTGAGCAATGAAATCGACTCAGCTCCTATGTGCGAAATCAAAGGTGTTTTTTTTTATGTTATTATAATTTAATTTAAAAATTAAATCAATTATTTGAAAGTTGGAGTCATTAGGTCTCCATGAAAAAATAATCGTAAAAATCTGATACTTCTTACTGAAAATACGTATAGTAAGAATTAGTTCATGATAATAGTGCTTTCCTCGTTACGCCAAGTTTCGCGCCGCGATTACCTTTAAAAATTCCGAAAAAGAAACGTATTTAATCATTATTCTTTCATTTAAAGTTTTATTTTGCCATTGCTTTTAGATTTGTACAAAATCTTGTATAAATTCATTTAATAACTAGCTGATGCCCGCGGCTTCACACGCGTTGTTACTTATCTAGGTTAAAAGTACTCTATGTGCTATTCCAGGACCTAAAATACCATTATAAATAAATAAATGCTATAAGAATTTAATGCTATTGTCTGGGACCCACGTGAGGCAAAGTATACTTTAATGGTAGAAAGGCTTCAGCGTAAATTTGCTAGGTATATATACAAACGGATGTACGGATACTATCCTTATCTATTTCCATCCTTGTTTGTGTCAGGTATGATCGGAGTAGACACATTGGCACTTAGGCGAAACTTGCTGCTAGTTATCCACTACTGTCAGATACTGCGTGGTGAGATTAATAACTCTGGTATATTAGCTAGTATCAAACTGTTTGTCCCTAATAACTACGTGCGAACCGGGCGTCGACGGCGGCATCGGTTGTTTGCATGCTGCAGCTCGCGTACTCGCCACGCTAGTAACGCGCCTACATCAAGGGCACTGTCTCTCTTGAATACATTTGCGCATGAGTTTCAACAAGTTGACATCTTTAATGATCACTTGAATACCATATTTGTGTACTTAAATTTGTTTTTAAGCTATAATTTAAGGTAGTTAGCGTTTTGGTTTATTACTGTAAGCTTTCTATTGTGTACTGAATAAATAAATAAATAAATATACCAATGTTAGATCAAAATTCCTTCAGCCGTCATAAATATTTTTATCAATTGCTCGGCTTCTATTGATCGGATTTAGATACCAAGTAAGCCAGTTTTTAAGTCAAACCCTATACTATCAAGTGAAACTGTGATGCGCGAATAAACATACAGACAAACAAGCAGACACGATTTCAAAAAATGATCGATACTTCTTATTCTTATTGATCGATTCTTGTTCAGTAGCTTATTTTAATTACCCTAGACCATTTTTTTAAAATGATCTTCCTTGTATAGATTTTTTCGTTCTTATTGTTTTATTATAAGTATATATGAATCTATATTACAGATTATAAAGGTGAGATGGTTCAGTGTCAATTGGTTTTATTGTTTTTACATATTATAAAAATTAGACAAAACACGATTGCATGCTGAGGTCTTGAGTCGATTTCATTGCTTGTGAGTGTAGTTCTATGATATCAGCCAAAGATCTAAAGAAATTTCGACGCGCGTGAAGAATCGGTTTGAGTATTGCTATCTCTGTTTGGCTGAGTTTGGCGCTCGCGGGACGCTTTGTAGTCGTACCGTACCGCTTTGTAGTAGTAGTGGTACATTCACGACAAAAATCATATTTTGCAAGAAATTACCTTAACTATTGTTGCTACAGAAAAATGATCTCAGGAGATTGTCCTAAACATTGCTTTCCTGTTAAGATACCTGCCCTTACTAACCCATCTCAAAAATCCATCCTGTATACTAATTGCGTTACCTTTTTTTCGTTTTCCAACGTTAGTGAATGCACAGTTTAGATGTGCAGTTTTTTGTAAATTACTCTACAAGACTTGTTATATGACAAGGTGTAGATCTCAAGATTTTGGGATATCTTGATCTATGCCTTTTTTATATGTTTACTGCCTCTAGGACAAAAAACACCAGCTGTGATCACATCACATAATAAAATTAATGTGAAAGTCTGTGAGTGAGGTATTTGAGTTACAAAATTTAACGAGAACTACAGTAACAGATATTATGCAATTGTGTTTCATTGTATTAAGTCCATACAATTTTTAATTCTCATTGTAATAATTTCCTGGCTAATAAACTTTTTTGGACTTGTTGAAATAAAAAATATGAAATCAAGCTATTGCAATAGAGCTGTTCAGTTTTTTTTTTACCTAATACCAAGAATTATGAATGAAACTTAAAATGTTATTTTTCATATCTTGTTCTTATTACAAAATAAGCTACGTTTGAGATCAAACAATACTATAAATTTCATATTACGAAACACGTTGCCTTTATGTCATAAAGTATCCACATGAGCATAAAAAGCGGTATTAACAGGTATTCCAGTAGTAGCTCCAGTCGCTTGTTACGCGTGCGCACGCGCAGTATGCGCGTGGTAGCTTTTTCTCGCGCGAGCAAGGTAGTATATGCAGCTTTCATTTCACTTTAGGTAAGTATTATGAAACAATGTATCAGGAACCTAGATAAATATTATGACCATACCGAGACTGAATGTGGTGGAAATATGCTCCAATTACAAACGATTTTGATACCACATTTGTGTGGGCAATTCATTGTTCGCCGAACCCTTAACAATCAAACTTATAATACATTTTCAAATCCAATTCCTATCTTGTCTCTTCTCTTTTATGTAAAAGTGCAAGAACTTAACTATAGGAAGATGGTTATTAAATGTTTGGTAAAGCTTGTGACGACACAGATATGCTAGCTAACCACCGTTGGCGCGTGACGTCCGCGTCGCGTCGCCTCTTGGCTGCTTATGGCCGGTTCCTATATCTTAAAACGAACCTTTTTTGCTTACTGTCCATCAGGTTTTGACATTAACGCCATACAAAAAAACGTCAAAAAGTAACGAGACGTTAGAGAAACAACTCGTTTAATTTTTATAGGAATAATAACAATTAAAGGAGTCGTCTCACAACCGCCGAGTATGGCACTTGTTAGAATATTGACAGATAAACTTACAAATAAGTTGGAAAAATAACATATTACTACCTATTGAGAAATGCTCATTCAGCAAAGAAGGTTGATTCTGATAAATTGTCTACTGAGAATAAATTTATGTTATGCTTTAGGGTTTTGAGGACCCAGAAACGTAATTGCTATTTTTATTGTGATTCCTATCAAATTTTTGTTAATTTATTTTTGTTTTTTCGCAAGGTGAATATTGTGACGATGCAGATATGCTAGATAAGCAAGCACCTTTGGCGTGCGATGTCTAAGTCGCCACTAGGGCGGGTTCCTATATGTTAAAACGAACCGTTTTCGCTTATTGTCGGTCAGCTTTTGAGATAAACGCCATACAAAAAACGTCGAAAAGGAACGAGACGTCGGGAAAACAACTCGAATATGTTCTATAGGAATGGGGGGTAAAACGTCTCTCAACCGCAGAGTATAACACTTGTTGAATATTGACAGATAAACTTGCAACTATTGGAACAGAATAAAAGGTGTAGGGCCCCCACCTCTACAAATTTCCTAAAGCTTGCAAATAAACAAATACTGAACAAAAACAAACATTCTATTTCTAGTTTTTAGTACCTAAGTAATTTTAACGTACCTTTGGCATCTGTTTCAAATGTTCACGCAACTCATCCGTCAAACCTCCGAGACCAATAGATGTGAAGAAGTTGATGGAGAACCTTGTATTCTTTGGATTATCTCTCGGAAACACTCCTGAGAATGCGCTCTGTAGAGTTCTGAAAAGAGAAACAAAAGTCTATTAACTTAACAATCTTAGGTAGAAAAATTATAATGAAACAGTGATAGGAACTCACGGATCTTTGAGTCGATCATTCAGTTTTTTCAAGCCCATGTACTCGGCCAATTCTTGGAACAGGATCTTAATGTAAATACGGCTGGAGCTAGTCGTATCCTCTTCATTCAACTTGACACACTCCAGCGCCTCCCAGCTGATAGAATCCGTAAACAAAAGATGTGCAAAAAACTTGCTGACATTTCTCAGCCTGTTTGTATCTAACCTATGAGCAGTGGAATAGGAATCCTTGAATATCTCCTCAAATGGTCCGATGTAAATTCTGTTTATATTGCAGAAACGCTGAGCTAGTAAACCGTAAAACTTCTCGTAAGTTCTCTGCTCAGCACAGCAATCAAGAAACATGTGACAGAGCTCCACTTCCTGTCCAGGTTTCAGTTGCATTTTCATCAGTTTGTGGGCACATTCTTCAAAGTCCAAACTGGAGTTAATAGTTAAGTAGATGGTTCGACGTAAAGCGACTAGATTTGTTTCTGTGTTGTCGATGATTGTGACGCCTTTCTGTTCTCCATCTTCTCGTCCCTCCTCATCATCATCAGTCTCTTCACTTCCACTCTCACCGGAGCCGTCTTCATCTCCAGACTCAGCGTCAGAGCCGAGAATCTCTTTGCTTAGCGTCTTGTATTTTTGTTCATTCTCTTCATACTTTTCATCAAACTTGAAGACATCTGTAAAGTAATAAACAAACGATTTAGTAAAAAAAAACTATAAAAGGTGAAGACATACCTACAGTTCAATGAAAACATGCATATAGATTGATGCATGTGTTAGATTACTACTTATTGTAAATATAGAAATGTATAAAAATAATACTTGGTACATGTAAATGTTATGTATCCAGCTTTCAGAACGAAGTATTCGTTCTGGAACATAGAACATCTGTATTATTATGCCATAATTATAGGATTCGAATAATTATGGCATAATAATATAGGTGTTTCATAACCAGTTGCTTGCCGCGTGCGCACGCGCATGTATGCACTCAGTACTATGCAATGTTAGATATTGCGCCACCCGATTACCTACTAGATAGTGATGGATGACATACATCGTAAGTTTACATGTGGTACTTTACTTTAAAGTAGCCAATACTTTGTTTCAGAACGAAGACTTCGCTCTGAAAGCTGGATACATAACATTTACATGTACCAAGTATATTATACATTTCTATATTTACAATAAGTAGTAATCTAACACATGCATAGCAAAATTTCTTTTACACTGTAGAGGTAAAAATAATTATACTAACTCAAAATATCCTGTGGATCTGTCCCATCATCCAGCATCAGCAAGTGAGTGAACTGTTCCTCCTCTGGCACCAGTTCCAACTCTTCAACTAGCGCCGGATGATCTTTGAACCCATCCTTCCATACTTGGAACATCACCTCAATCATGTACTGCACTCGCTTGTCCACTTGGCCCTCATGCAAAATGTTCCTCAGCATCTCAAATATGGCATTGACACCCTTTGAAGACACTTCTGTAAGCTTCTGGCCGCATTCCTTTAGGAATGAAATCGCTACTTCCACAGAATCATCTGTAGGAGTCTCTACCAGTAAAGTTAGCAACTCCAATGCAAGAATTTCATGTGCAACTCTCTGATTTACAAGATGAGCAATGAAAGAAGCGGAGGATATGCATATAGGTTTATCATTCCTTTTGAAACCTCTTTTGAATTGGATAACCAATCTTTTGAGTAGCAACTCCCCTATGTTGGGAAAACGAGAGTTGACAGCTGATACTAGAGCTGCGTAGACATTTGTGAAAGTAGGTGATGCTGCTTGAGCCTGAATTACAGATCTACAGAGCAAACCTCTGCCTCTAACTATATTTTCCTTCAACAGCTCTTTGATGATAATGCCGATATTCCCAACGTTGATCTTGTTGATATGCCCATGAACAGACTTTTTCAGGGCTTCCCATGCAAGTCTTTGGTACGCTACAGATGATTTGTCTGTTATCTGAGACTGCATCATACGCAGACGCGCGGGCGGTATATAAGCACCACCAGTCCTGGTGTTAAGCATGTCGGTCTCTTTCGCTCGCCTTACAGGAGGCTCCGACTTGACTTCAGCATCTTTTGAGGACAGGTTTCGTTTTTCCTGCTTGACGGGGTCCTCGGGTGATCGTGATCTGGAATGCCTGCGTTTACGCTGGGAATTCCTTTCACGCTTTTCTGGAGGAGACCGCGATCGTGCCCTTTTTGACTTCGATTCTCTGCATCTGTCGTCGTCATCGTTTCTTTTATCTTTCTTTCGCTGACCATCATTACTTGTATCCATTTTGTTGTTTGTCACTTAAATTTACGATTTAATAGAACAATAATAAATTTAATTTAACTGGTATTACAGGCCTACTACGCTAAAGTTTATAAAAATACTATTTTAGTTAAATTCAGTTTATAGAGCATCCAACCAGCATCACATCACGCGCGAACGAAAACGAGCGGCAGCCATTTTTATTTTGACCACAGCCCAAACCAGTGTTGCCAGATGTTTTTGGTGAGCGATCGTACGCTAGTAAGGAAAAATTACGTATTCCCTAAGGATAAGGAAATAAAAAGTCGTACATGTTTTTTTAGTTTTATTTTACAAGATTAGTTATAATTTTTTTTACTATTAAAAGCTTTATGATGTTTATTACGAGTTGAATGAGATTTAAACATGCTAATTTCGGGTGTCATTTCACAGTCACATAAAACTCATCTTGCTTTGTACTCATTTTTACCAGGTTTTGATCAGTTTTGTGGGCATCAAGTTTTTCACACTCGGAGAGATACTTTTGGGCTCTATTTTTGTCTTTTTGCTCTTTTGATAACTCGTTTCGCCTACTTAACGTAATTCGTCTCCGTCCATTTTTTAATAAATTTAAATTATTTCGCGCACAGGCACTTTTTTATCGGCAGCCAGTGAGTAAAAAAAAGTGAACAAACTTTAACTTTTTTTAATGAAAAGTACCGTAATAATAAACCTGACTTCAAACAAACACATGATTCCAAAATCGGTAGGATAATAATTGTTCATTCAGTCTGTTGATTGAATGAATTTTCTCGATGATAAAAGGGTAATCCCGACTAGTGAGGGCGTTCTTGGTGAGTAGTGATGGGCAAAATGCGAATGGCATTCGTTTCGCGGTCTTGTGGTTCGATAAAGTACAGACACTCAAAAACATAAAAAATCGTACAAATCACGTAAGATTTCGGTGATTCGATCGTACACTAGTAAAACGAAGAAAAATCGTATGAATACACAGATTAAGTGATGTAATGAATGTACTTAATCTGTTATGAATACGATTTAAATCGTACGTCTGGCAGCACTGGCACAAACAGAAATTCTGTCAGAATCAGACATTTGACTTGAAGGGGTCGTTCGTTTTGTAGCAAATGGCGAAAATAACTGTTAAAAACGCTATATCCTGTAAGGATACTTGTTGAAATAGTTTTAATAAAATATGTACATACTCAAAATGAACAATATTTATGAAGGAATATAATTGATGTTAGATAAGTTTGTAAACGTATATGTTATCTATGGTGTTGTCACCACTTTGAGTTGTTAGGTCAATTTTTTTCTCAAATAAATATGGCTGATTATTTTTTCCTAAAACGGAATTTGTAGTTTATATTCATAAATAAGACCCATAATCCTCAACAGGTTATGGGCCCAGATAGTGCTTATTAGTAAAATCTCTGTTTAAGATTATCCAAGTGATTCGACTGCAAATCTTCTAAAATGTCGACTGCATCGGTCGATCGACTGCGCACGGCTGATTCTGTGGACTCCCCGGCATCTGCATTGGTAACACCGGGATCATCGGGGGACGCTCTGCACACTGCAGATTCTGTGGCACCAGTTAATACAGTTAGAACGACTACAATGTTGTCCACTTCGTCCGCACTCGTGGAGAAACTAGAAGGATCTACGCCAACTGGCAGTTTCAAATGAAACTTGTTAATTGAATGTGGCCTTTGGCATTGTATAACCAGTGAAAGTGAACCTGAAATTGATCAAAGGCTTAAGCCAAAATTTGTTTAAATGTAACCACACAATGTTACCCTCATGTGAAATACTGTGGATCAGTAAGGGAAGCGTGGAAATCACTGCAATTGGCGTTTGAGAATGTCAGCATTAGTCGACGCTTACTTTTGAAGCGGCAGCTGTACAAAATAAGTTATAATGCATACAATGATATGGAGAAATACATTTCTGCTATAATTAACATACATCAAGAACTTTCTGACATTGGCTGCTGCATTGATGATAAAGAGATAGCTGAGATAATGCTGATTGGTCTGCCCGCGGAATATGACCCTTTGATAATGTCAATTGAAGGACTACAAACTAATTTAACCTCTGAGATTGTAAGAAGTAAACTGGTACATGACTTCAGGCGGCAGGAGCTTGCGGCAGCTGAGATACCAGAGAGTATTTTATTGGCAAAAAGAAAGGTTACTAAGAAAAATAATTATGTAATTAAATGTCATCATTGTGGACGCATAGGTCATATAAGACCAAAGTGCCCGGACCTACAAAATCAACAGCGACCAGTTCCAGATAACTCTGCCCTTGCATCAGCTTTAACCACTGGTCTTTGTGGTGGCTCTGAATGGTTAGTAGACTCTGGATGTACAACTCACTTTATGAACTTTATGAATAATTTTAGTACTGAGAACAAAGCCAATAATGAAGAAATATATAGTTGTGGTTCTGGTAATGTACATGTAAATTTACAGGATAATGTAGCTAAAACTATTAGTAATGTAGCATATGTACCAGACATTGCAGCTAATTTACTGTCTGTTAACAAAATAACGGAAAAAGGATACATTTTGGTCTTAGATAACAAAGAATGTAGGGCTTTTGATAAAAATAGTGTTTGTACTAATGGCCCTTGTGTTTTTTCAGCATCTAATGTACATGGTGTGTATAAGCTCAATCAGAGACAGAAATTCCTGACTTGCTCATGTGCGGAAAAGACTGCCAGTGCGGATTATCAGTCATTGTTGTGCTGCAGAAGTGATGCAGAGCTATGGCATAAGCGACTTGGTCACCTAAGCTACAAAGGTATGTTATTATTGCGTGACAGTCTTGCGGATGACATATCATTTCAAGATTCTTCTATAAGTTCCTGTATTCCTTGCATTGAGGGTAAACAAGCAACTAAATCATTTCCTGTTTAAAGGTGTTGCAAAGAACTCAATACGAAAGTTAGAACTTATACACTCAGATCTCTGTGGGCCTATGCCAATACCAACATGGGGAAATTCACGTTATATATTGACATTAACAGATGATTATACACGAAAGACATTCGTTTATTTTTTTAAAAATAAATCTCAGTTTGAAGTACATAATGTTTTTGTGAACTTTAAGATGCTAGTGGAAAATCAAACTGGTTTAAAAATCCGTAAGATTCATACAGATAATGGTTCAGAATATTGCAATCAAACCATGAATGATTTCTTTGTAAAAAATGGTATTATTCATGAGACAACAATACCATATTCTCCCCAACAAAACGGAGTGTCTGAGCGATTAAACCGAACAATTGTAGAAAAAGCTCGTACAATGCTACGAGATTCTGGGTTAGATCAACGATACTGGGGAGAAGCAGTGTCTACTGCAGTTTACTTAAAAAAATTAAGCCCTACTAATGCTTTAAAAAGGGCTACACCTGAGGAAATGTGGACTGGATGCAAAGTTGACTTAAGTAATTTAAGGGTATTTGGTTGCAAAATGCCTTAACTCCAGAGATGCAACGTAATAAACTGGATGCAAAAGCAAAACCTTATATCATGCTGGGCTACTGTGAGTTTTCCAAAGGATATCGCCTTGCAGATCCGTTGCACCCAGGTAAAATGATTAAGGCAAGAAATGTTGTATTTCTAGAAGAAGTGCCTGGAATTTCTAGTTCAAACGATTCAGGTTCCAGCAATTTGCATTTGCATGATCAAACAAAGTTGCAAATTTTGCACCACACTGATAGTGATACTGTGAACAATGAACGTGGTTGTGTGAATGAGATTGGTTCTTTACCAGATAATACTGAACATGGTGATGTTAGCCTAGATTATACTTCAGCAGGGGAAGAAATATTGGAGAATGATGTGACTACAAGTGATACAGGTAATATTCAAAATTCAAATAATAGTGTTGTTGTTGAAACGGATACTTCATCTGCTAGACCAGCAGCCCGATTCCATAACTTGGCTTCAATCGAATTCTCAGTATCGCAGCCACTAATGCCTTGCGATAGAGTCGAATTTGCTATGAAAAAAGTGATAATCCGATTGTAGCCAAGTTACGGAATTGGGATGCTGTGTGACATCGTCACCAGCCTGCTTGGATGAATGATTATATACTGAATGATGACAGTGATGAAATGACTTTGTTGGCTACTGAACCTAGAAAATATTCTGAAGCAAAGTCTTCTAAAAATTTTAAGGATTGGAAAATAGCCATGAATGAAGAATTTAATTCTTTGATTAATAAAAAAGTTTGGGAAATTGTTGACCGCCCAACAAATAAAAATGTTGTGAAGTGCAAATGGATTTACAAAGTAAAGAGGGATACAAATGGAAACTTTGAAAGGTACAAAGCGAGATTAGTAGCACGAGGATTCACCCAGCAACAAGGAGTTGACTATGATAGAACTTTCTCTCCAGTTGTACGTCATTCCACATTAATGTTATTATTTGCAATTGCTGTTGAAAAAGATATGGATATCACTCATATTGATGTAAGTACAGCCTTTTTGAATGGACATTTGGATGAAACAATATACATGGAGCAGCCACCAGGATATGAAGATGACAGTATCAACAAAGTTTGTTTACTTAAGAAGAGTATATACGGTTTAAAACAGGCTAGCAGATCATGGAATATTAAAGTAAATGAAGTTTTAAATAATATTGGTTATAACCAATCAAAATGTGAGCCTTGTGTCTATACCAAAGTATCAAATAACATGACCACAATCATTGCTCTGTATGTCGATGACTTTTTCGTGTTCACCGAACTTAAAAATGAAACACATAAGTTAGTAGATGCATTAAAAGAACAGCAACAATTTTTGACTTGTCAAATCAATGTCAAAAATCAAAGATTTAGGAGAAATCAAAAATTGTCTTGGTATGAAAGTGGATAGGGATAAGTGCAATGGTACTTTGAAACTCTCACAAGAAGAATATATAAGAAATCTTTTATCAAGATTTGGTATGAGCGAGTGCAAGCCTGTATCCACCCCAATGCAAGTGAATGTAAATTTAATGAAATTAACAGAATGTGATAACAGGTATCCTTATCAGGAACTTATTGGAGGATTAATGTATTTGTCAGTCTGTACACGACCGGACATATCTTTTGCTTGTAGCAAGTTAGGGCAGTATAACAACTGTTATAATGAAACGCACTGACAGGCAGCAAAACATGTTTTGAGGTACCTAGCTGGTACTAAACATTATGGTCTTCACTTTATTAATGGAAACAAATGTGGAATTGAAATATACACTGATTCAGATTGGGCTAATGATTTAAACGATAGAAAAAGTTACACTGGATATGTTGTTAAGTGTGGTAGTTGTGTTGTAAATTGGGAAGCTCGCAAGCAACAGTCAGTTGCTTATTCAAGTACCGAAGCTGAATATTATAGCTTGGGTGAGGCTGTGAAAGAAAGTAAACATATTAAAAACTTTTTCACAGATTTGTTTAATGACAATGTAACACCTATTACTGTGTATAATGATAATTTAAGTGCACATAAAATTGCGGAGAACAACCAATGTCACCGCAGAACAAAACATATAGATATACGTCATCACTTCATCCGGGACTCTGTCAATTCCAAAATTATTGAAATAAAATATTTACCCACGGATGAAATGGTGGCGGATATATTAACAAAACCATTACCTACAATAAAACATAATAAATTTGTCAAAGATTTGTGTTTAGTTTAGTAAATTTGAATATATGTTATGTTATAGAAATTATAGCAATAACTGAAATGTCATATTATCATAGTGTTATCTAAATAATAGATTCATAATATATGTGTAGTTGTTTTGAGTTCATATTTGAGTAAGGGGAAGTGTTGAAATAGTTTTAATAAAATATGTACTCAAAATGAACAATATTTATGAAGGAATATAATTGATGTTAGTTATGTTTGTAAACGTATATGTTATCTATGGTATTGTCACCACTTTGAGTTGTTATGTCAATTTTTTTCTCAAATAAATATAGCTGATTATTTTTTCCTAAAACGGAATTTGTAGATTATATTCATAAATAAGACCCATAATCCTCAACAATACTGTATAATCCATCATAATATTAATACCTTTTTGCATAATCTTAAATCAATATTTGTGGATGTCAGTCATGACGTCGAATGCCGGTCGAACATTCTATCTTTTTGGTTTTGTTTTTGGGCTCGGATGAGAACGTGGCGGCATTGGCGCAACAGCAGCCCGATTCCATAACTTGGCTTCAATCGAATTCTCAGTATCGCAGCCACTAATGCCTTGCGATAGAGTCGCATTTGCTATGAAAAAAGTGATAATCCGATTGTAGCCAAGTTATGGAATTGGGCCACAGAAAACAGATCGTGAGGAGATTGGGCGGAGCGTCATTGTTGACAATAGGTGAAAAATTGTAACAATTTTGGTTTTTGATATTAATCGCGTAAATATCTAGACCTGTTTAATATTTTCTGTAGTTTTTCACCCAAGGAATTATTGGTTTGTGTATTTTATCTATTAAGTAGCTTTCTTTTCCAAGGAAAATATGAATGAGCCTCCTGACCCTGGGGGCGGTATGGATGTAACTAGGCCACCGTCTCCGGCTGCCTATACAATGGTGATAACTACTGAGCAGGTTGAGTCCTCATGTGCTCGAAAGCGCAGAGCGTTAAATAGATAATGTATTAATCGTTCTCGTTCGGTATCACAATCTACGCTGACAGGTGATGAAGTTGATCTCCAAGCAGGGCAGCGTACTCCTCCAACCTCCTTCTCTGATACCTCAACGAATATAAAAGCTACTTCTCCTCCCCTGCTTCACCAAGTCCCGGCTTCCTTGTCCTCTACACCTGCAATAAAATCGCAAGAACTAGGTCAAGCTTTTACACCTGTGGGTCGCCACTTGTATATTCATACAGATCGCGGGCCTTTTACGGTTCATGTCCAAAGATCTCCAAGTTCTGCATCAGACGGTACAACATTACACCCAGTCACCTTTGGCCGTTTCTTGTTTAGCCGATACAGAGAGTTTCAAGGGATTATTGATAGTTCAATAAAAAGTATCGGGCGAAACAGAATATCCTTAGATTTTCATTCCGGAATCGACGCCAACAAATTCATAGAATCTCCGACTCTGTCTGCAAATAATTATAATGCCCTAATTCCTTCATACAATGTAACACGAATGGGATTAATACGAGGTATCCCAGCTGTCATGTCCCCTGAGATGATACAAGAAGAGATGAAGGTCCCTCCCAATTGTGGCTCGATTATAAAAGTCCGTCGACTAAATTATAAAGTTATAATCGATGGATCCGTGGCTTGGAAGCCGTCCCAAACGGTGGTTCTAACATTCGATGGCCAAATACTTCCGAACAGAGTGTTTCTTTGTTATAATTCGTTCCCAGTGGCATTGTATAACTTCCCAACTATTCAATGTTTTCAGTGCTGTCGGTATGGTCACACGAAAACTCAATGCCGTTCTAATCCAATATGCTATAAAGGTGCGTCCACTCACCTTGGCGAGTCTTGCCGAGTAGAGGAGGACAATGCAATATGTATTTCATGTAAGGGTAACCATTTTGCCACGAATAACTCTTGCCCGGAGATGCAACGTCAAAAAAATATAAAAGTAGCTATGGCGCAAAAAGCAATTTCTTACTCGGAAGCTTCTAAATTGTTTTCTGTGTCAAAAGTGTCCTACGCCAACATCGCTTGTTCTACGTCTCCTTCTCCCCCTTTTTCCTCTTTTCATATGATAAAAAATAATACTGTGGAACCTCAAAGAGTCGTATACAAAAAGAAGGTAATTCAGAAGCATTATGCCCCTTCTTCGGCCGTCGCTAACGGTAACGGTTACGACAGAGTCGCTCATAATAATATTATTAGAGACGATTTATCAGAAGCAGCTCCTAATGGCTGCGCTCTTCAAGCTCGGTGGCCCAATTCCATAACTTGGCTACAATCGGATTATCACTTTTTTCATAGCAAATTCGACTCTATCGCAAGGCATTAGTGGTTGCGATACTGAGAATTCGATTGAAGCCAAGTTATGGAATCGGGCTGCAGGACAGAGTAAATATAGATAATCCCTCTCTACAGTCACTCGTTGTTGATCTTCTTATGAAACTTATAAACTCTCTTCTTCCTTTATTAAACAGTGCTCCGTCTCTAACTTACCGTCCAACGTTGCCCCCACCTTAAGTTGCCTCTTATCTTTCTTACAAAATGGATCAAGTTTACAGGATTCTCCAATGGAACCCTAGAAGTATTATTAACAAAAAGTCCGATCTTATTTATCTAGTTAACCATCACAGTCCGGACATCTTGTCGGTCTCAGAAACTTGGCTTAGACCCGATTCCAAATTTAGGTTATCGGGTTTTGTTGATGTTAGAAGAGACCGTCAAGATGGTTTCGGTGGTGTTGCCGTTTTTATTAAAAATAATATATTTCTTTGCCTTATTATGGTGAAGGTTTCGAGGTGGTTGCAGTTCAGCTTAAGAATTCAACAGTTATCTCTCTATACATTCCTTTACCTTCCAAATCTATAATTAGTAAACTTATTGCTGTTTTAAATTCTCTTCCTAAGCCTCTTCTAGTTTTGGTGATCTGAATTGTCAGCACTCTGTATGGGGTTGTGGTTTGTCGGATTCACCTGGGATCTTTTTATTGGACTCCTTAGATCATCTTAATCTCTGTATTTTAAATGACGGTTCCCCGACTAGAAGATCTCGGCCAGATGGATACCCTAGTGCAGTGCACCTGTCCTTATGTTCTCCAGAACTTGCTTCACTTATGTCTTGGTGTGTCCTTCCTTCTACTTATGGCAGTGACCATTTTCCTAATCCTATAAATATTTCACAAATATGTCCGCGTACTGCTTCTAGAAATCCTCCTCTTCTTAAATATGCCATAGACAATAATAGTTCAGGGTGGGCCAAATTTAATGAACTCACTGATATAAATTCTCCTAAATTACCTGTCATAAATTCTTACAATATAAGATCTTGTTCTGATGCGCTTGTGCACAGTTTGTTAGAGTGTGCTAATGGGTCTTTCCTATTAAAAAACCTCATTCGAATAAAATTCCATCTCCTCCGTGGTGGGATAAAGACTGTACTGAAGCAATTAAATCTCGTAAGGTTGCTGAAGTCACCTTTTGTATGGCTATGACTAGTAAAAATTTCTCTGAATTAAATAAAGTAATCGCAAAATCTAAACGCCTCTTTCATAATAAGAAACGTGATAGCTGGAAAGTTTTTTGCACTAGCATTGGCCCCGACACTCCTGCTTCTTTGATATGGAAGAAGATCCATAGGTATCGTCGTTCGTGGTATCCTTATCGAAGTTGTTGCCCATCCCAGGCTTGGGCTGACTCCTTCATGGACAAATTAGCCCCTCAATATTGCCCTCTTCCTTCAGGACTACCATCTCTTTCTAATCCTTCATCTATTGAAACATTAGACCAACCGTTTTCTTTAAAAGAATTAGAAATAGTTTTGAAATCAGTCAGAGACTCAGCCCCCGGTATGGATGGCATTCCGTATTCTTTTCTTTCTAAAGCTAACGTCCGCCTTCATATCTATTATTTATCTCTTGTTAATATTATTTTTGATTCTGGATATGTTCCAGTTACTTGAAAATCTCAATTCATAATCCCTATTCTTAAACCTGATAAAGATCCGGTAGATCCTAATTCTTACCGCCCTATTGCTCTCTCTTCATTTTTGGCTAAACTTGCTGAACACTTAATAAAGAACCGCCTTGAGTAGTTCCTGGAAAGTCATGAGCATCTTACAAAGTCTCAGTATGGCTTTAGAAAGGGCAAGAGCACTATGGATAGCCTGGGTATATTTACTACCGGTATAAGACTTGCCTTTACTCGGAATGAATCTGTTGTTGGTGCTTTCCTAGATATTTCTGCAGCCTATGATAATGTTCAGCTTCCCCTTCTCAAGAATAAGCTTAGTCGTTTGAAAATTCCAGTAAAGATAAGTAATTTTGTAATGAACCTTCTTTCAGAGAGATACATATTCCTCCACTGTAGTGACCCCTCGATTTCTTCAACTAGAACCATATGGCGGGGTTTACCTCAAGGCTCTGTCCTCAGTCCTCTCCTTTATAACGTCTATACATATGATCTAGAAGCCTCAATTGGTCTCTGCCGCATTCTTCAATATGCGGATGACATTCTTTTATATAGTACTCATCATAACATTAATGATGCTAGTAACTGTATTTCCCTTTCCCTTAAATATTTAAATGTTTAGCTTCATAAAAATGGCTTGGATCTCTCACCTTCTAAGAGTAATATCGTTATCTTTTCTCGTAAAAGAAATCTTCCTGATATAAACATTACTGTTAATGAGAGCAGAATTCCAGTTAAAGAGTCCGTAAAATTCCTCGGTCTCTTGTTGGACAATAAGTTGTCTGGACGTTTGCATTGTGAATATATTGCAAATAAGTGTGAGAGGAATCTGAACATTTTAAGAGTATGGGTGCTCATCCTTTTAATCTTAAACTTTTATATAACGCTATAATTCGTAGCGTTTTAGATTATGGTACTTTTCTGCTTGATCCTGCTTGCAGGGTTGGCTTAAGAAAACTTGATTTAATTCAGTCAAAGTCACTTCGGATTATTGCAGGTGCGATGAAATCCTCTCCAATCAATGCACTCCAGGTGGAGTGTGTTGATCCTCCTCTCCATCTACGCCGACAATTTCTTTCCAACAGATTCTTCTTTCGTTTTATTCAATTTTCTAATCATCCTCTTATACCCAAGCTTCAACTTCTCTATCAATACGTTTGTACCTCCCGTTATTGGAGATGTAAACACCATCCTCTGTTTCTCAAAAGTTTCATAGTTTATAAATCCCTTAAAGACCCTACATACCGGTCTCCAAAACTCCCAATTTTTAATTTTGTTTACGATATTGTTACCTTTCATCCGCAAATAATTTTAGAGTTTGATATCTGCAAAGGTGACCTTTATGCTGATGGGCATTTTCGAGAGATCTTGCACAGGGATTGGCTTGGTTGGCATACAATATTCACAGATGCCTCAAAATTATCGCCAGTTGGATGTGTTGGTTGTGGTGTTTTCCATGCTCAATTCGACATTGTCCAAAAAGTTAAGTGTCCTCCTGAGTCGTCAGTATTCACCGGTGAATGTTTGGCTATCCTTGAAGCGGTTAAATATGTCCTTCTCTTCAAACTGGGTTTGCTAGAATTCAGCCTGACATCCCTAGTAAACCATGGTTTGCACGGTGGCACTTCAGCAAGCTTATTACATCTTCAATCATTCGTATGAGGCTGGGTCACTGTTGTATCCCTACTCATTTGCAAAAGATTCATGTTAAAGATTCTTCAATATGTGAATGTGGTCTTGATGAAGGGGATCTCAATCATATTTTCTTTTCATGTCCGCTACTGAATCATTTCTCATTCTTTCAGTCTCTTATTTCACTAGAAGTTTCATTGCCAACTCATATAACAGAACTTTTATCATCCAATAGTCGTAATATTTATATGTCTTTAGTTCAATTCCTTTCATTAAATAATCTGAAACTTTAATAAGTATTTGTGTATATTGTAGTTTTATAAATTAAAGTTCTATATGTATTTATATATATTTAATTCATTTATGTAGGTAGTTCTCCTAAGTTTGTAAAATTCATCATATTAATCTGGTCTTGTTAACGTTTCTAAATTTCCTGTACTAGTAAATTATTTATAAACTTATGACGCGAAGCTACATGACTCTGGCAGAAATGTCAAAAAGACAATTGCCACAAAAAAAAACATCGTGAAAAAGCTATTATTTTGTACCTTGGCTAAATAAAAGCAGCGCAATTCATAAAACTTGGTGTTTTGTTCTGCTAGAGCGAACTAAGGTTAGTACCAGGTGTAGGTACAACTAGTAACTACAGGAGTTCCATTATTGGCTGTTATAACAAATGTTGAGAAAAGTCGGCATTTGTAATTTAAAGCTATGTTTTAGTAACCCCTTATAATATGATCACATTTGGCGTTCGCTTTGGACATTTGTGGGCGAAATTAGCGTTACGGAACGTATTCGATCATCGTTCGTTTTGCATGTTTATATGACATGTTGATATAGGAAACTCGACTTTATTCCGTTAAGCATTGGTTCGTTTTTCATTCGGTTTGGAAAGGTTCAGTATTGTCAAAAGTTGCAAAAAGTGCATGTGTTGAAAATTTTCAAAGCGAACAGCTTGTTAATAATGTACCTACATTTCGAAACTGCCCACAACACCCTTCAAATATGTAAACCTCATTCATTCTCGGTTCGAACTGAGTTTACAGGTATACTTGTTCTTGTAAGTTTTGTTTCTTACACTGTCTAGAATTGATAATCCCATGTTTCATAGATGACCGCACGAAAAAATATATTTGCCTACAGATATGTAAACCTGTTTGTCTTGGTTCGGCTGCGTTTAGAGGTATACTTATCTTAATTCTAGCTTTCCCGCCCGCGCGGACTACAGTATTTTCGCGAAAGCAAGCATCCTATGTTCTTCTAGGATATTAAAAACCAATGCAAAAGTAGGTATAGCATCAACAGGGCCGTCTTTAACCTGTTGGAGGCCCTGGGCACATTAGGCTAATGGGCCCCTATGACCTTGACAGGGTATTTTGTTTGATTTAAGCATACTAGACATTCTAGGACACCAAACATTGTGAGACTAAACAATTAAAATTTGGCTCGAGTCACTTCCGAACCTAACTCTGGATGTAAGACACAAAATAACTATATATGAAAATCTAGTTCACTGATGATTTTTCTTGCAGTGTACTTAGTATATACCATTAAATTGTATTTTAATATATTTAAATTTATCTCATCATCATCATCATGTCAGCCTTTAGAAGTCCACTGCTGAACATAGGCCTCCCCCAAAGAGCACCATGACGAGCGATCTTGTGCCACCTCCATCCAACGACTTCCTGCGATGGCCACAATGTCGTCCATCGTGTGGGGAGACCCCCCACACTTCGCTTGCTTGTTCGCCATTCGAGAACCTTTATTCCCTAGCGGTTGTCGGTTCTGCGAACTATATGGCATGCCCATTGCCACTTCAACTTGCAAACTCTGGAAGCTATGTTGGTAACCTTGGTTCTTCTACGGATTTCCTCGTTACGGATCTTATCACGTAGTGAAACTCCAAGCATAGCTCTCTCCATTGCACGCTGCGTGACTTTGAGTTTAGGTACGAAACCAATAAATAGTTTGCAGTGCCGTGTGTCATCACTGGCAACACGCACTGATTATAAAATTTTGTCTTGAGGCCTTGCGGTATCTGCAACGAGAAAATATGGCACAATTTCCCGAACGCTGCCCATCCGAGTTGGATTCGTCGGTTGAACTCTTTGTCGAAGTTGGATCTTCCCAGTTGGATCGTCCCCAGAGTGATTCTGAATTGGATTCCTCAACTGACATAGAAGATGAAATCGCAACTCCTAGCCCAAGTTCTGGTATACCACTTGAAAATTATGTAGAAGGTGTTATGCCAATGAGTGATAGTGACTAAACATAAAGGTAAATTAACTTTTATTGCATTAAACTTTTATCAATATTCCTTTAACTGTTCTATTTAATATTACCTAACGACCACTTCCCATACTACTGTTGTTCGAAAACACAGACGGACAGTCACGGTGCCCTTGCTGTACAAACACTTCAACACTTCGATGTACCGGTAGTCAATCTGGCACCGCTGTAATGACTGTAGCTCTGCCCAGGTCTCGACTGAATCTGAAGGATTTCTTTACTTTACTTTTATACCTTGAATATGTATCTTATTTGCACACAATAAACGTCTTTTCTTTCTTTAGTAGCGAAATGGGCTTATAATTCTTCAAGAGGGTGTTATCACCTTTCTTAAAGAACAACACCACTACGCTCCTGTGCCACGCCTCTGGCATAGTACCCTCGAGGATGACGGAGTTAAACAGGATCTGAAGGACTTTAAGTAACGGTGTTCTACCTGCTTTCATTAGATCTGTCGTTATTCCGTCCTCCTCTGGTGCCTTGTTGCTCTTAAGCTGTTTGAACGTCATTCTGATCTCGTATAGGCCGACTTCCGGGATATTTCCTGTATAATGTCGTGTCGAACGGGCTCTTGCATCGCTAATATTGCTAGGAGGACTACGCGATGAGGTGTAAAAATGTCTATTGAACTTCTTGAGCTCACTCAAAATCTCTGGTTTCGACGAAACGATGCTGCCACTGTCGGTTTTCAGCTTCGTCAATAGGCTTTGCCCAATAGACAGATCTCTTGTACACTTTGGAGCCCTTGTTCCGCTCTATTGCGTTCTTAATACAAGTAGAAGTAGTATTATAGGAACGCAAATCGTGTCGCATCGACTTGGAGATCTGTTTATTAAGCAAACTGTAACTCGACAGATCCACTGAAGACTGCAGCTTCATCTCGCCTTGTTCTGCCATAAGTTTGAGTGTATGCTCAGAGAGTTTCTGTGTTCTATTTTTGCGGTGGGTCTTAAAGAACTCTGACACGACCGCGTCAACAATTTGCACCAGCCCGTTGTTTACGGTTTTTTGTTTGTTCGTCCAATGTATCGCATTCGGTAAGGATTTGGGAGCGATTTTGGAGCTCCAACTGAAAGCTCTCGGGGTTTTGGATTTGGGCAAGACTTGGGCGAAGAGTAGATCTCATCAAACGAGACCTCTCCAGCTTTACGTTGATATTCAATGAGCATATTACCATGCGGTGATCACTGCCGGTCTTAACCCTGTTGATCACAGAGACATCATTGAATATATGCCGATTGGTCGTCAAAATGAAATCTATCTCGTGCTTATAACCACTGGGATGCAGCCACGTCCATTTCCTGAAATTTATCTAAACATGCTGAAATCGAAAGCCTGATTTTCGGGTGTGAGTAGAGTAGCTTCACGCATGCAACAGCTAATAAGCAAGTAGGTATTGTAGTCAGTCATTACATCGAAATAAATACGTTTTTCGGTAATTAATATCGGTTATCGTTTGGTGATCTGGCAGGAACTAGGGGGCCCCTATCGATCGCGGGGCCCTGGGCACGTGCCCAGAGTGCCCAGTAGGAAAGAGGGGCCTGAGCATCAACTCTCTTGACGTTTAATGACAGACTTGTTATTTCGTTTCCATGGAAACCTTTCCTTACAGCGAGTAATCAACATTTCCCAGTTTTCCCGTGGAAACTTACAGTTTTCCTGAATAAAAAGTATTCTATGTTTTATTTCAGGGTATAAGCTATCACCATTCCAAATTTCATCAAAATCCGTCGAGCCGTTATCGAGTGAAAGCTCCCCAAACAAACAGACAACGTTTCATTTTTATATATTGGTATGGATGTTTAGTTTGTTACACTGTATAAAATTGATAATACCACGTATCATTGATGGATGCGAAAAAAGCATCAATTTCTATACAAAATATCTTCTTCTATTTTTTTCTTTTTTTTATCACTATCCTTAGATCCTTAGATTCCTTTCTTACTTACTGTACTTTACTTTTCTTTCGATTCCTTAGAATCGTTTGACCACGATCCCACCTGATGGAAAGCGATGATGTGATCGAAGGAGTAGCACGTTTACCTATTCACTCTAAACTTGAACACAGGGGTTATATTTTACCGGAAACACTGACGAGGGCAGGGCATTCCACTCCTTAGAAGATCTTATAATAAATGAAGAAGCATAACGCTTCGTTCTTGTGTGGGATATTTCAACCATAAAATAATAGTTTAAAAAAACTAAAAAACACGCTTTATAAAGAAAACCAAACTAAAAAATAGAAAATAATTTTTAATAGTGTAAATAAGAAAAAAATTATTTATTTCAAAAAAAAACGTGGGTTGCATGGGTCAATAGTTATAAATATTTCATTGACAGATATGAGAAGCACCCCACGCTTTTTTTTTCGAATTATTGCATTGTCATCGGTCTTTGACAGGTGTGCAAAATTTGAATCTGACCGTTTAAAGTGGGTCAAAATAGCGTCCAAAGGAGTCGGTTACAAACATACAAGTGAAGCTAATATAAAGCGTATAAAAAGGATGGCGCTTTGCCGATCGTCTAGTCGTACGGTAATGGAAAGGTGATGGGGGAATCAGATTGTGCAGTTCTTGTGCACACTCTCCATAGTACAATCTGTAGAATACCGACAGGCTTGCGACCTCACGTCGATGCGCCAGACTTTGAAGCTTATGGTCGCCTAATGGTATTGTTACATTACGGAAAGACGGAGATCGGTTAAGAGGACTCGTTTTAGCAGAGAACAAACACGATTACGTTTTAGTAGCATTAAACTTAACCAGGTTAGCATCGCCCCAATCGGACACGGCTTCTAAGGCTAAATTCAGACGGTCCACCATAGCCTCTCTCTGAAGCTGGAAAGCGTCGCAGCTGGCTTGAGCATTGGAACTGTATCTCTCAACCACAGTACTGTCATTTGCATACCGAGAGAACCGATCCTTGAGGTACACCAGCATTGATGGCCATTTGATCAGACGAGCGGCCCTCTAGGACTACTCGAAAAGATCGTTCCCTCAAAAAATCAGCTATCCAATTGCCAAAAGTCAACAGGTAATCCATATGAGGGAAGCTTGTTTAAAAGGCCATCGTGCCAGACCCGATCAAAAACCTTAGATATATCAAGGGAGACGGCCAGCACTTCACCATGCATCTCGATGGCTTCGCTTAATACGTGAATGGCATACGCAAGAAGATCCCCAGTACACCAGTTTCGGCGAAATCCGTATTGCCGGTCACTGAGGAGATCATGGACAATCAAGGTATGCCAATAGCCTAACGTTTATGACACGCTCCATACACTTACAGAGTAAGGAGGTTATCGAGATGGAGCGATAATTGGCCGGATCAGCACGACTACCCTTTTTGGGTACTGGTTGTACATTGACAAGCTTCCAGCTCTTCGGAACTTTACCTGAGTGAAGAGAGAGGCGGTACAAACGCGTTAAGATGGGGAGACAATTCGGGCGCACAGTTTTTCAACACAATCGCTGGGATGCCATCAGGACCACTGGCCTTGTTCACATCTAAGGCTCGAAGCGTTCTGAGAACCTCCTTCTGGCGAATGCATATATCGGGCATAAAAACCCCTCAATGAGGAAGACAGGAAAGTATCTTGCCTGTAGCGTCTAGATGCGAAGATTCTGCAAAAAGAAAAGCAAATAAATTCGCTTTTTCTCCATCAGTGTAAGCCAGTGATCCATAAGGTTTCAGCAGTGGTGGCAGTGAGGGGCGGCAGAAGTTTACTTCGACCGACTTGGCCAGGGACCAATAAGCTTAGCTACTCGCAGGGTATGAAGCCAGTTTGGCCCCTATTCGACCTATGTGATCAGAATGAGCCTTCCTAAGAGTCTTCTTGCAGGTTTTTTTGCACCAACATTGATTTTTTGTTTCTTAACCCGAATATCACAGGATTTGCGTTTTCGAGCATCAGCCCAGTCCAGATATGCCTTATGCTTTAGAGGCACAGCACGACCACAGTCGGATCCAAACCAAGGCTGAGCTGTGCTAGGAAGAGGCTTATCACTGAATGGAATGTAATATTCTATTGCCTGACATATTTCCTCTGTAACAGCAGACGCGCAAGTCGACGGGTCCTGGGAAGTGAAACATGTTTGCCGCCAAGGGTACGATGCAAGGAATTGTCACATCTCGTCCCAATCTGCTGAGTTGTATCTCCACACTAGGCTAAGATCAGGTAGGGAATACACAGAGACGGACTTAACCAGACAGTGATCAGTGGCCCAATTCCATAACTTGGCTACAATCGGATTATCACTTTTTTCATAGCAAATTCGACTCTATCGCAAGGCATTAGTGGTTGCGATACTGAGAATTCGATTGAAGCCAAGTTATGGAATCGGGCTGCTGAGCTACCAAGAGGTGGGGATACTGACACGGAGTATCGGTCTGGTTCAGTCGACATCAGCAGATCAAGACAGTTGGCAGTGTCACCGTCACGGTCAGGTACCCGTGTCGGCTCATGCACCAGCTGAGCGAGATCTAACGCTAGAGCAAGTTTTCGCGTGTTTCTACCAGCGTGGTCGGTTTTCTAGTATGGAACAAGTCACTCTTTGTGGTGGGCGTTAAAATCCCCCAAAAACACCAATTGAGCGCCACGCCAGCCGCCTCACAGAGATAGTCTACCAATAAAGTCGTCCCCGATCTCCGCTGTGAGAACGGTACACACAGGTATAAAGAATTTTCTCTATGCCCGTGTCCAACAGCACCCAAATCACCGAGAAGTTAGGGTGCTCAAAATTTCGGAGACGCAGACAGCATATGTCGTCACGGGCGTAAACACAAACGCCGATGTTTGGGATAAAAAGATGCTCCAAGACATAGCCTGGGTAATCCAAGTATGCCGTATCAGCTGGACATCTTATCTGCGTCTCCGACAAGAAGAACAAGTGGGGCTTAGAGGTCTCCAGATGATGGTGGACCGGTTGGAGATTGGAGTGAATCCTCAATTGATAAAACAAACACTTAGTCCTGTGGCCCAATTACAGAACTTGGCTTCAATCAGATTGTCACTTTTTTCATAGCAAAATCGACTCTATCGCAAAGCATTATTGAATTTCACGGCTTGAAACCGTCATAATCAACATTACGTAATCGCAGTGCAGGTTTCCCAACTAGTAATTATCAAAAATCAAGTAATACATCGAAGCTAGATGTCGTACTTGAGGCATAAAACCAATATAAAATAACTAAGTTTTGCTGGATTACTCGTAATTCGGTCCGCAACTTCGTTAGTACTGAACGAAATTAAAGACCAAAGGTACCGGAAGAATCAGAAAAATACTTAATATATATAATTGATCAATTAAACGTAAATCAATGATTTTTTTTCCCAATAAAACCACAGATAAAAACGACATACGAAAACAAAACGTCAAACACCAATACGGTGGACTATATTTTGTCTCTTTTTTTTTGTTTGTGGGGAAGACAGACAGAAATATGTAGTGTGAAATTCGTTCAATCGAGGTCTTAGATTTTTTTTATCTCTTTGGTGTAAACTTCATTTGAAAACATGAACTCGTCCTACCGATTACACCCAAAACTTGGTTTAGCGAGCTCACGAATCTTTTTTCCGTTTTCCTAATGTCCAAACTCGTACTATGCGTACCGAACGTAGCAAGCAAAACGGAGTGAAGGACTGAAGGTCGAGCTATCACCTCATTTTTTTTCATAATTTCACCTGTTCGAATCCGGGGCGGGTCACTAGTATTATAATAAGAGAAGAAGAAGAGATTACTAGGAAATCAAGCAAAATGTAAGGGTAAGTAATATATAATCAAAGGGTTCAGTACCTATTAAAACCTAACTTCATCTACGAAAACACTAGGAAGCTGAAACTTCTGTAATTTCAAAGTTATTTATAGACTTGCCCTGCCGACAGAGAGCAAGGGATCTAGCGTAGCGTTATAATAAAAAATATCTTCTTTGCAATCGCTCGACAGACTGACCTTCACACTGCTGGTGTGATGGTTAGGAAGAAAAATTTCCAACCTTCATACTGTTCGTATAGCAGTGTGGAGGTTAGGAAATGTATATCCTAACGTTCACACTAGTGTGTATATAGTATGGGATGTCGCTTTCCTTACCTTGACGCCGTTGCAATTTAACCTGTTTACTAATCCAGTACCTAAAGTTAAAAATACCTTAAACTAGATACCTATTGTTATGAGCTGGGGTTCGGATAAAATTAATTTGTGCGAATTATACCATAAATTAACACTTTTATTCTGAAAAAACAAACTCATAACATAGAATCACTTTTAAACTCGACTGTACACTCTAAACTCAACTATAGCACAGTATATTCACTTCGATCGCACTCGTATCTTAGCCGAAATTAGACGTACTTGCTCAGCCGATGCCTGCCATATTTGATTTCGTAGCAGGATGCCTACTATCACCCTTAGTTCACTTTTCAGTATTTTAAAGTAATCTGTAACACAACCCAATATACCAATATAGCCACCGGACGCGGACGTCCCGCGCACTCTGGAAAATTTTCCGTAAACACGCCGCACGGGCCACATCTCGTCATCCAGCCCCGACATCTAGAACATTCTGGTACCAACCGGAGACGTCCAGAACCTTCCAGTACCACCTCAAAGCTACAGGAACATTGGCGACGGACTCGTGGTCACACCGTTTTGTCATACTAGTGTGACCACAAGTAATTTTATTTACTCGTGGTCACACCACGACACGAGGCTAAAACGTATCGAGTTATTATAATATTTAAAATAGTCACAAATTACCAGGAGAGCAGAAACCCTTAGGAGGTTAGAGGGGAGGGGAAGGGGGAGTAAGGGGATGTGGAGTGGAGAGTATCTGGAGTGGGGGGAGAGGGAGTAAGAGTAGTGGGGAGAGGGGTGTTAGGGGTGGGAGGGCGAAGATAGGAGAGTGGGAGGAGGTGAGTGGGGGGGAAAAGTGTGGGGAGGGTTAGGTTAAGTGTTAAAATAGTCACAAATTACCAGGAGTTCGGAGAACTCTTCGGAGGTTGGAGATTGGAGTGGAAGAAAGAGGAAGGGCAGGGGAGTAAGGGGAGTGGGAGTGGGGGGATTGTAGGAAGTTTTGAATGATAACTTAAAAGGGCTATAACTCAGAAACTAATGATCCTAGACTAGTAGTTTTTTTACAGAAGTGATAGCTCTCATCGATATCTTCGTTTTGGATGACAGCTTTCTAACTTAAAAGGGCTATAAATCTGAAACTATTGATCATAGACTAGTAGTTTTTTACAGAAGTGATAGATCTCATCTATATCTTCGTTTTGTATGACAACTGTCAAACTTAAAAGGGCTTACTCTGAAACTAGCATTACTAGTCTAGTGGTTTCTTTACAGAAGTGATAGATCTCATTGATATCTTCGTTTTGCATGACAGCTGTCAAAACTTAAAAGGGCTCTGAAACTATTGATCCTAGACTAGTAGTTCCTTTACAAAAGTGATAGATCTTATGAATGTCTTCGTTTTGGATATCAGCTGTCATAATTAAAAGAGCTATAACTCTAAAACTAACGATCCTAGACTAGTAGTTTCTTTACAAAAGTGATATATCTCATCGATATCTTAGTTTCATATGACAACTGTCAAATTGACAGATGATAGCTGTCAAACGTCAAAACATGCAGTATTGATAGCTGATGTCAGATATCACAAGCAATGTCAAATATGACCTGTTATATATATTTAAACCGAAAAATTAAGCAGTTAATACAGCAATTTTTTGGCTATAGTAACTACGCATAGTTTCGTATAAATCCGTGTACTAAGTAACTTTTTACCTTGCCTGTCTTTTTCAACATCAGCTGTCAATACTAAATGTTATGACGTTTGACAGTTGTCATATGAAATTAAGATCTTAATGAGATCTATCCCTTACGTAAATAACTATTAGTCTAGAATTACTAGTTTCAGATGTATAACCCTTTTAAGTTTGACAGATGTCATCCAGAACGAAGATATCGATGAGATCTATCACTTCTGTTAAGAAATTACTAGTCTATGATCATTAGTTTCAGAATTAAAGCCCTTTTAAGTTTGACAGCTGTCATCCAAAACGAAGATATCGATGAGATCAATCACTTCTGTAAAGAAACTACTAGTCTATGATCATTAATTTCTGAATTATAGCCCTTTTAAGTTTGACAGCTGTCATCCAAAACGAAGTAATCGATGAGATCTATCACTTCTGTAAAGAAACTACTAGTCTAGTATTGCTAGTTTCAGAGTTATAGCCCTTTTAAGTTTGATAGCTGTCATCCAAAACAAAGATACCGATGAGATCTCACTTCTGTAAAGAAACTACTAGTCCAGGATCATTAGTTTCAGAGTTATAGCCCTTTAAAGTTTGACAGCTGTCATCCAAAACGAAGATATCGGTGAGATCAATCATTTCTGTAAAGAAACTACTAGTCTATGATCATTAGTTTCTGAGATATAGCCCTTTTAAATTTGACAGCTGTCATCCAAATTGAAGTAATCGTTGAGATCTATCACTTCTGTAAAGAGACTACTAGTCTAGTATTGCTAGTTTCAGAGTTACTGCACTTTTAAGTTTGACAGCTGTCATCCAAAACGAAGATATCGATGAGATCTATCACTTCTGTAAAGAAACTAATAGTCTAGGATCACTAGTTTCAGAGTTATAGAACTTTTAAGTTTGACAGCTGTCATCCAAACCGAAGATGTTGATGAGATCTATCACTTCTGTATAGAAACACTACTAGTCTATGATCATTAGTTTCTGAGTTATAGCCCTTTTAAGTTTGACAGCTGTCATCCAAAACAAAGATATTGATGAGATCTATCAATTCTTTAAATAAACTACATTAGGTCGATAAGGTCGAAAATCATCTGTTCCTCCACTTCCCCTGCCCCTCCCTTCACTTCTCTCACTCCCCCGTCACTTCCTACTGCCCTTCCCCTCGTCCACCCCGCCACTCACGTCCCCCACTCCCCCACCCTCCGCTTACTTTCCAAAAATTCCCACTTTCACCCCACCCGTTCACCACCAACTCTTACTTTTACTTCCCCTCCCTGTCCACCATTCCTTCACTTACCAACTCACCCTCCTCTCACTTACACTCCACACTTCACACTCACTCCTCCTACTTCCCCGCATACCATCCACTCCTACCTCACCTTCCCCCCACTCCCTCACTTAACCACTCCCCTCCCCTCACTTCCACTCCCCCTTCCCCCACTCTCACTTTTCCACAAACTGTCACTTTGACATCTGTCACTTTGACACAAATTAATTATTGCATATCATTATATCGATAAGTAATTGGTATTTTGTTTTCCCACACTGGTGTGACTACGAGTCTTATATTTTGTAGCTTACTCGTTGTCACACCAAGCAGTGTGACCACGAGTAAAAATAATTCCTCGTGGTCATACTAGTGTGACAAAACGGTGTGACCACGAGTACGTCGCCGGAACATTCAGGAGCATTATTACTTTTTTTTTTTTATTAAAAAAATAATTGTTTTTGTGGGCAGCAAATAATGGCACTTCTGATGTAATTACTGCCAGCTACCAACAACTTCCTAGATTAGTATGGTTCTGGATGTATATGGGTTATATTATGGGGAACATGATTAGGAATTCATTAAGACAATAGTTTATTAGTATTTATGACTTTATTTAATACAATGAAACTACAAGTCGCCTGCACTTCAAAGAGCATTTATACCTCACAAACTGAAGCACATTAATAATATAATCAATCACATAAAATATTAAAATTAACACAATAACACCATAATAAGGAGGAGTGACTAACATTACGCAAAATTACGAATAAACAAAATATAATATCCGAAAGCTATATTGTTGCATCGCTATACAATACATGATTAGTCTCGATCGTGAGATTCTAAAAGGCTACACAATACCCAAGGCAAATTGGTCAGAGGTTTTCACTTCTTCACCGAGAAACAAGCTTTTCCTTACTCCTAGGTCCTTACTCGTAGCGTAACAAAGAAGAAGCTGCAAGCCTCTCGCCCGCCGCCCGCGCTCCTCGCGCCAAGCAAGATACGTCATCTCATTATATTATATACAATTATTATCATATCTGCGAAACAGACCGACGCTAAATGAATGCCAAAAATATACTATAAAATACAGGAATGCTCATAATAACTCGAGCGAACCCCGCGCCTCTCCCGCGATACTTTGTGCCATACGATACATCCTAGAGCGTTACATCACAAGCGGCCGTGTCCAACACCATGCGTCCGCCGGCGCTCCGCCATCTACCATTTAAAAAAATATAAAAACCCTATGAAAGGCAGTTTTATACGTTACATTATTGATATCATTCGTGAGCCGATTTATGAATATTGAGGCACTTCCGCTGATACTATCCGACTATTTACCGTTGATCATAAAAGGAAGTGACGTACGCGACTAACTAAATTGTGTAGATTAGATTTTGTGGCGCGTCGCTCGCCAGCCGATTACGTTGACTAGGTTCAGCGCTGCAATAGCTGTTTGGACAGAAATCGCGTTGACTAAGATCATCGCTGCAACAGCTGTTTAGACAGAAAGTGAGTTTGCCAAAAATTTAGTCACTAAGAACAGCGCTACAACAGTAACTTAGTCAGAAATCGAGCTAACTAAGATCACCACTGCAACAGCTAAACACACAGACAGAAATGGATCTAATTATACGAGGACGTGATGTTTAGATATCTAGCAGACATAACCGGCTGTCGGCGACGTAGTGCGTCCGACGAGACGTCGACACACCCAGCCCAAGCGACCTGCACGACCCGCCACTGACCCGCGGCGCGTATTACAACAACCCACAATTACATCTTTATCATTATAAAAACCGCAGTCGACAGCGTAACGGCGATAGATCGATGAAATACGAACATGAGAGAAAACTTAAATTTAGATTATATCTTCCTAAAAATACTGTTGCGTATGATAATAGTTAAAAATAATGATATATGTCTATAACTAACAATTAAGTTATAATTTTCTTCCAGCCACCTCATCCTGCAAGCTTACTTAAAAATATCCGATCCATTCCGAATTGTTCCTTCTTTTGCCGTGGGTTCCGTACAAAAATATCATGTCTGTATTGAGTGACACTTCATCATCAAAAATCAAAACATAAAACACGACAGGCAATTTACGGCATTATTGGTTACAGAACCCGGAGAAACGACCATCAAACTTTTAGTATTCCAACAGCGACGAAAACCTGAACTAGAGATAAAACTTTCGATTGAACTACTAAAAGTTGGCCCTGTTTGAGATCACGACTAATGCATAAATTTAACTCATAAAATAGGCCCCTATTTAATTTTTTAAGTTCATTGAAATGTTGCCAGGATTATGTGTCAGTGAAACAATGACCACGAGGGAATTGCGTGAAACAAGCGCGTCCGGATGTAGCACTAGCATGTGAGCCGTAGGGTGCAACTGGAGAAATGTAATATCACAATATCGTACATGTTCCAACACAAACGCACGGCCATCTGGCGCCTCCATTCAACCTACGATATTTTTGCTACTGGACCAGCCAAACCTTAACCTATTTCGTGCGTCGCCATCATCACCCGATGAACAATGGTGACGACCAACGAATACCTATCAAATGTTCCTGGGGCTTCGATGCAGTAATAAAACCTTCAGTTTGACTAGTGCACCGTAGCCGACAATTCCTCTCGCTGACATAGATCGTAACACTACATAAATGCGATGGAGCGCTGAACGCTCGCAAGCGGCTCGACGAGCGATTTTGTCCGATGTGACTACCCTACTTGGGTGGTCGAGGCGCGATGCGATCCCGCACACAAACGCTTTGTACTTTCGGTGACAACCCTCAACTGAATTTTTCGAAACGTGAAGCTATCTGAAGTTGACTAGTAGATTCTAAAATGGGCTTATTTTTGTTACAAACGAGTCGCAACTTAACTCGATCGCACGGAAGTTCGCGCATGTGATATAGCAACAGATCATTTAGGAGAGCTATCTCAGTCGGTCGTATGATTAATTGTGTCGCTCTCTCTTGCTCTTTTTCAGAGTGGACATCCGTGAAATTTCACTGAGCCTGGTTCACGGCGGTCAAGTTAAGTTGCATCAGTAAAGCCGAAGGTGCGCGACTTAAATCAAACGCTGTCTTTCATTTGGTCTAGTCTTCTGGCTGCCGGTTGGTCTATTGTTCTGTCCAAGTGATGCGTGCGTGTGCGTGCGGTGACGCGCGTCTCCGCGTGCGTGCCTAGGCGGAGTTGGCGCCAGCTGCGCTTTCGACGCGTGCGTTTTTGTTCTGTCGCACGAGCTCAGCGCGTCTCTCCTGGAATAGGGGAATTTTAGTTTGTATAGCAATTTTTTTAATACAACTGATTTATTAAACGATCTGGTCGTGGATGCCACTTAAAGATATGGATTGCAAAATCTTGGCTGGCCATTAAATGCGCTCGTCATCATAAGACACATGTTTAAAGTCTCATGAGCATTGTGCACAGTAATTTCGAATAGGTTGATAGGTAGCATCTACAGATATGTAGGATCTATCCGATAGGTAGCCAAGTGAAAATGAATAACCTTATCGAAAATAACCCTAAATAATTTTTGGTTCCGTTTTAATGTACACCTTTTGAACAACTAATATAAAATCATAGTGCAAAATATTAAACAAAAGAGCGAGAAAAAAGATGCCATGAAGCATGAAACCAACCTCTTTCTTAACAAAATCCAGCTTTTTCTGTATTTCCTTTTCTCTGTTTTGCTCGGCGGTTGTGAGTTTGGTCTCGATTTCTTTGGAGATCTCTTCCACTTTGGCGGTGACGGCCGAACGCGCCTCGGCGAGCTTATTTTTCTAATGAGATGGAAAAATAAACAAAAAGCGGTAAAAAATCATAATGTTTGTAATTTAATGCATGATGATATTGATTGATGGATATATGATGGAAAATCGACTACTACTACCAAAGATAATCGAAAGGAAAGGTATCTCCTTACTCCACTCACAGTAGTTTAAAAAATATTGCTAGATGGAGATACTTGGGTCGCTAGAACTAAAATTTACCTGAAATCGACGAAATATCGAATTTTACTGTTCTGGTTTATCATATTTATTTATTTTTAATCGACGTAATATCGAATTTTACTGTTCTGGTTTATCATATTTATTTATTTTTAATCGACGAAATATCGAATTTTACTGTTCTGGTTTATCATATTTATTTATTTTGAGGATAAAATACATTTTTTTTTAATAATTTTAACAGTATTTATTGAACCAATATCACGATTTAGCTGAAGGAGCATGCAGTTATACAAAAAAAACGGAAGATGGCGCACATTTGAGTGTTAAGATTTTCGCGCGTTTGTCATTGTTTGTGTCATAGGAGTCAAGCGTTTTATCTACATACAGTAGTTTAGTATCAAACATACAGATAGACAAACTCACTTCCATATTTATTAGAGATAAAAGAATGCCTATCAAATCAACCTCACTCAATGAAAGATGGTCCCTAAAAATACGTATGGTCCCTAATAAAGCCGACCTACCTACCTAGTAAGTACCTGTTTTGGAAACAGGTACTTACTAGGTAGGTAAAAATACCTAGGAAGTTATAGTACCAACCTACATTTATTAAAGTTCAAGCTTTGGAGTGAAGTTATTTATGCTTTAGTTACATAGTTACCTATCAAAAAGAAATTGTAAACAATCCCATCCCTGTATATCCACACCAATATATAAAAGTGAAACGTTGTCTGTTTGTTTGTTTGGGCAGATTTAACGCCAAAACGGCTGATCAGATTTCGATAAAAATTTGCAAAAAGGTACTGTACATAAGATATTTTTATCCCGGAAATGGTACGTTTCCACGGGAAAACTGGAAAATGACGATTACTGGCTGTAAGGAACGGTTGCCATGGAAACGAAATAATAACAAGTCTGCCAAAAATCATCAAGAGCATCCCAACGCTCAGGAACATAGGATGTATTTTTTTCGGGATATACTGCACGAAATCGCCGGCGAAAGCTAGTACTATTATAAATGCGAAAGTGAGGTTGTTTGTTTGTTTCCGTTTCACGCTCAAACGCTGAACGGATTTTTGTCATCAAAATCCGTTCCATCTACGTGAGTGATGATGCAAGTATCCTATGTATTATTCCATCGAATTAGCTATCTCCATTGCAAATTTAATCAAAATCCGTTCCACCTGCGTGAGTGGTGATGATGATGATAAATGTCCTATGTGTTATTCCATGGTATAAGCTATTTCCATTCCAAAGTTTATCATAATCCATACCATTCACGTGAGTGATGATGATGATGAAAGTATCCTATGCGTTATTCCATGGTATAAGCTATCTCCATTCCAAAGTTTATCATAATCCATACCATTCACGTGAGTGATGATGATGATGAAAGTATCCTATGCGTTATTCCATGGTATAAGCTATCTCCATTCCAAAGTTTATCATAATCCATACCATTCACGTGAGTGATGATGATGATGAAAGTATCCTATGCGTTATTCCATGGTATAAGCTATCTCCATTCCAAAGTTTATCATAATCCATACCATTCACGTGAGTGATGATGATGATGAAAGTATCCTATGCGTTATTCCATGGTATAAGCTATCTCCATTCCAAAGTTTATCATAATCCATACCATTCACGTGAGTGATGATGATGATGAAAGTATCCTATGCGTTATTCCATGGTATAAGCTATCTCCATTCCAAAGTTTATCATAATCCATACCATTCACGTGAGTGATGATGATGATGAAAGTATCCTATGCGTTATTCCATGGTATAAGCTATCTCCATTCCAAAGTTTATCATAATCCATACCATTCACGTGAGTGATGATGATGATGAAAGTATCCTATGCGTTATTCCATGGTATAAGCTATCTCCATTCCAAAGTTTATCATAATCCATACCATTCACGTGAGTGATGATGATGATGAAAGTATCCTATGTGTTATTCCATGGTATAAGCTATCTCCATTCCAAAGTTTATCATAATCCATACCATTCACGTGAGTGATGATGATGATGAAAGTATCCTATGTGTTATTCCATGGTATAAGCTATCTCCATTCCAAAGTTTATCATAATCCATACCATTCACGTGAGTGATGATGATGATGAAAGTATCCTATGTGTTATTCCATGGTATAAGCTATCTCCATTCCAAAGTTTATCATAATCCATACCATTCACGTGAGTGATGATGATGATGAAAGTATCCTATGTGTTATTCCATGGTATAAGCTATTTCCATTCCAAAGTTTATCATAATCCATACCATTCACGTGAGTGATGATGATGATGAAAGTATCCTATGTGTTATTCCATGGTATAAGCTATTTCCATTCCAAAGTTTATCATAATCCATACCATTCACGTGAGTGATGATGATGATGAAAGTATCCTATGCGTTATTCCATGGTATAAGCTATCTCCATTCCAAAGTTTATCATAATCCATACCATTCACGTGAGTGATGATGATGATGAAAGTATCCTATGCGTTATTCCATGGTATAAGCTATCTCCATTCCAAAGTTTATCATAATCCATACCATTCACGTGAGTGATGATGATGATGAAAGTATCCTATGCGTTATTCCATGGTATAAGCTATCTCCATTCCAAAGTTTATCATAATCCATACCATTCACGTGAGTGATGATGATGATGAAAGTATCCTATGTGTTATTCCATGGTATAAGCTATCTCCATTCCAAAGTTTATCATAATCCATACCATTCACGTGAGTGATGATGATGATGAAAGTATCCTATGTGTTATTCCATGGTATAAGCTATCTCCATTCCAAAGTTTATCATAATCCATACCATTCACGTGAGTGATGATGATGATGAAAGTATCCTATGTGTTATTCCATGGTATAAGCTATCTCCATTCCAAAGTTTATCATAATCCATACCATTCACGTGAGTGATGATGATGATGAAAGTATCCTATGTGTTATTCCATGGTATAAGCTATCTCCATTCCAAAGTTTATCATAATCCATACCATTCACGTGAGTGATGATGATGATGAAAGTATCCTATGTGTTATTCCATGGTATAAGCTATCTCCATTCCAAAGTTTATCATAATCCATACCATTCACGTGAGTGATGATGATGATGAAAGTATCCTATGTGTTATTCCATGGTATAAGCTATCTCCATTCCAAAGTTTATCATAATCCATACCATTCACGTGAGTGATGATGATGATGAAAGTATCCTATGTGTTATTCCATGGTATAAGCTATCTCCATTCCAAAGTTTATCATAATCCATACCATTCACGTGAGTGATGATGATGATGAAAGTATCCTATGCGTTATTCCATGGTATAAGCTATCTCCATTCCAAAGTTTATCATAATCCATACCATTCACGTGAGTGATGATGATGATGAAAGTATCCTATGCGTTATTCCATGGTATAAGCTATCTCCATTCCAAAGTTTATCATAATCCATACCATTCACGTGAGTGATGATGATGATGAAAGTATCCTATGCGTTATTCCATGGTATAAGCTATCTCCATTCCAAAGTTTATCATAATCCATACCATTCACGTGAGTGATGATGATGATGAAAGTATCCTATGTGTTATTCCATGGTATAAGCTATCTCCATTCCAAAGTTTATCATAATCCATACCATTCACGTGAGTGATGATGATGATGAAAGTATCCTATGTGTTATTCCATGGTATAAGCTATCTCCATTCCAAAGTTTATCATAATCCATACCATTCACGTGAGTGATGATGATGATGAAAGTATCCTATGTGTTATTCCATGGTATAAGCTATCTCCATTCCAAAGTTTATCATAATCCATACCATTCACGTGAGTGATGATGATGATGAAAGTATCCTATGTGTTATTCCATGGTATAAGCTATCTCCATTCCAAAGTTTATCATAATCCATACCATTCACGTGAGTGATGATGATGATGAAAGTATCCTATGTGTTATTCCATGGTATAAGCTATCTCCATTCCAAAGTTTATCATAATCCATACCATTCACGTGAGTGATGATGATGATGAAAGTATCCTATGTGTTATTCCATGGTATAAGCTATCTCCATTCCAAAGTTTATCATAATCCATACCATTCACGTGAGTGATGATGATGATGAAAGTATCCTATGTGTTATTCCATGGTATAAGCTATCTCCATTCCAAAGTTTATCATAATCCATACCATTCACGTGAGTGATGATGATGATGAAAGTATCCTATGTGTTATTCCATGGTATAAGCTATCTCCATTCCAAAGTTTATCATAATCCATACCATTCACGTGAGTGATGATGATGATGAAAGTATCCTATGCGTTATTCCATGGTATAAGCTATCTCCATTCCAAAGTTTATCATAATCCATACCATTCACGTGAGTGATGATGATGATGAAAGTATCCTATGCGTTATTCCATGGTATAAGCTATCTCCATTCCAAAGTTTATCATAATCCATACCATTCACGTGAGTGATGATGATGATGAAAGTATCCTATGCGTTATTCCATGGTATAAGCTATCTCCATTCCAAAGTTTATCATAATCCATACCATTCACGTGAGTGATGATGATGATGAAAGTATCCTATGTGTTATTCCATGGTATAAGCTATCTCCATTCCAAAGTTTATCATAATCCATACCATTCACGTGAGTGATGATGATGATGAAAGTATCCTATGTGTTATTCCATGGTATAAGCTATCTCCATTCCAAAGTTTATCATAATCCATACCATTCACGTGAGTGATGATGATGATGAAAGTATCCTATGTGTTATTCCATGGTATAAGCTATCTCCATTCCAAAGTTTATCATAATCCATACCATTCACGTGAGTGATGATGATGATGAAAGTATCCTATGTGTTATTCCATGGTATAAGCTATCTCCATTCCAAAGTTTATCATAATCCATACCATTCACGTGAGTGATGATGATGATGAAAGTATCCTATGTGTTATTCCATGGTATAAGCTATCTCCATTCCAAAGTTTATCATAATCCATACCATTCACGTGAGTGATGATGATGATGAAAGTATCCTATGTGTTATTCCATGGTATAAGCTATCTCCATTCCAAAGTTTATCATAATCCATACCATTCACGTGAGTGATGATGATGATGAAAGTATCCTATGTGTTATTCCATGGTATAAGCTATCTCCATTCCAAAGTTTATCATAATCCATACCATTCACGTGAGTGATGATGATGATGAAAGTATCCTATGTGTTATTCCATGGTATAAGCTATCTCCATTCCAAAGTTTATCATAATCCATACCATTCACGTGAGTGATGATGATGATGAAAGTATCCTATGTGTTATTCCATGGTATAAGCTATCTCCATTCCAAAGTTTATCATAATCCATACCATTCACGTGAGTGATGATGATGATGAAAGTATCCTATGTGTTATTCCATGGTATAAGCTATCTCCATTCCAAAGTTTATCATAATCCATACCATTCACGTGAGTGATGATGATGATGAAAGTATCCTATGTGTTATTCCATGGTATAAGCTATCTCCATTCCAAAGTTTATCATAATCCATACCATTCACGTGAGTGATGATGATGATGAAAGTATCCTATGTGTTATTCCATGGTATAAGCTATCTCCATTCCAAAGTTTATCATAATCCATACCATTCACGTGAGTGATGATGATGATGAAAGTATCCTATGTGTTATTCCATGGTATAAGCTATTTCCATTCCAAAGTTTATCATAATCCATACCATTCACGTGAGTGATGATGATGATGAAAGTATCCTATGCGTTATTCCATGGTATAAGCTATCTCCATTCCAAAGTTTATCATAATCCATACCATTCACGTGAGTGATGATGATGATGAAAGTATCCTATGCGTTATTCCATGGTATAAGCTATCTCCATTCCAAAGTTTATCATAATCCATACCATTCACGTGAGTGATGATGATGATGAAAGTATCTTATGCGTTATTCCATGGTATAAGCTATCTCCATTCCAAAGTTTATCATAATCCATACCATTCACGTGAGTGATGATGATGATGAAAGTATCCTATGTGTTATTCCATGGTATAAGCTATCTCCATTCCAAAGTTTATCATAATCCATACCATTCACGTGAGTGATGATGATGATGAAAGTATCCTATGTGTTATTCCATGGTATAAGCTATCTCCATTCCAAAGTTTATCATAATCCATACCATTCACGTGAGTGATGATGATGATGAAAGTATCCTATGTGTTATTCCATGGTATAAGCTATCTCCATTCCAAAGTTTATCATAATCCATACCATTCACGTGAGTGATGATGATGATGAAAGTATCCTATGTGTTATTCCATGGTATAAGCTATCTCCATTCCAAAGTTTATCATAATCCATACCATTCACGCGAGTGATGATGATGATGAAAGTATCCTATGTGTTATTCCATGGTATAAGCTATCTCCATTCCAAAGTTTATCATAATCCATACCATTCACGTGAGTGATGATGATGATGAAAGTATCCTATGTGTTATTCCATGGTATAAGCTATCTCCATTCCAAAGTTTATCATAATCCATACCATTCACGTGAGTGATGATGATGATGAAAGTATCCTATGTGTTATTCCATGGTATAAGCTATCTCCATTCCAAAGTTTATCATAATCCATACCATTCACGTGAGTGATGATGATGATGAAAGTATCCTATGTGTTATTCCATGGTATAAGCTATCTCCATTCCAAAGTTTATCATAATCCATACCATTCACGTGAGTGATGATGATGATGAAAGTATCCTATGTGTTATTCCATGGTATAAGCTATCTCCATTCCAAAGTTTATCATAATCCATACCATTCACGTGAGTGATGATGATGATGAAAGTATCCTATGTGTTATTCCAGGGTATTAGCAATCTTCATTTCAAATGTCATCAAAATCCGTTCCACCTGCGTGAGTGATGATGATGATGATGAAATGTATCCTATGCGTTATTGCATGGTATAAGCTATCTCGATTCCAAATTTCATAAATACCGTTCCACCCGCGTGAGTGATGATGATGATGATGATGATGAAGATAAAAAGTATCCTGTGTTATTCCACGGTATAACCTATCTCCATTCCAAAGTTTTTAAAAATACGTTCCACCCGCGTGAGTGATGATGAAAAGTATCCTATGTGTTATTCCAGGGTATTAGCAATCTTCATTTCAAATGTCATCAAAATCCGTTCCACCTGCGTGAGTGATGATGATGATGAAGATAAAAAGTATCCTGTGTTATTCCACGGTATAACCTATCTCCATTCCAAAGTTTTTAAAAATCCGTTCCACCCGCGTGAGTGATGATGAAAAGTATACTTTTTGTTATTCCAGGGTATAAGCTAACACTCACCCGCGTGAGGGATGATGATGATGACGATGAAAGTATCTTACATGTAATTCCAGGGTATAAGCTATCTCCATTCCAAATTTCATCAAAATCCGAATCGCGTGAGTGATGATACATTTCATCATCATCATCATCATCACTTTGTCTGGAGCTAATCCTTGGAAATGAACCAACATGTTAAAATTCTACTCCGTAGGATAAGAGGAAGTGGTTCTAATTCAGCTTGCAAGATTTGACCTAGACAAACATACATACATACAAACATTGCAAGTTAAATAAAAGCTTTTAAACACAGTTTTGGCTCCAGTATCGAATATAGAGTAGAGGGTTCCTGCGGGATAGGGGTCCAAAGTATTGTTAATTTGAAGTAATTAATATCTAAGTATACTTACTCGTATAATAAAGCAACAAGTACGAAAGAGTCTGTACAATGAAGATAATTATAAAAATCTAGGGAAATGATCTAGGGTACTTAAAATAAGCAATTGAGCAAGTTTTTTTATATCTTGTCTATATGTTTGTTTGTTCTTATATCACGTAAAAACTACTGGACTGATTGTGATGCAGTTTCTACTGTTAGATAGCTTAGGATTTAATTAAATCTGGTATAATTGATATCTCAATCTAATGAGTAGAAGCCGAGCAATAGATAAAAATATTTCTGACGGCTGAAGAAATTTTGATCTGAAAATTTATGGTATTTTCCCTTCGGACTCTTTCGAAACCAGTTTCAAGAATAGTTAGGTCTTGGAATAGCACATAGAGTACTTTTAACCTGAAGAAATGACCACGCGTGCGAAGCCGCAGGCACAGCTAGTCTTTTATTTAGTGCACGCGCGCGCTGCTAAGAACATACAGAATAGAAAACTAAAATAAAAGGACGTACAGGTAGCACAGATTAACTAATAGATAGATAGATAACTCTTTATTGCACAAGAAATGAAATTGATGATACAATAATCAAGTTTTAACATAGTAACTATTAATAATAGTAGTAATAGTTACTTCGTAAGAGGTAGCTCAACCGGCAGATGTGACGAGCTTATAAGTAAGGCAACGTCGCGCACAGGTCGAGGCGCGATCCACGCGCCATGCCGCGGGCTTTTAACGTCGCTATCTCATGCGCATACAATAAATACTACTAATTCCTGATCATATTTTACGGTGATGTAGTAGTCAGGGTAGCCGAATTGGTTAAAGGCATGTGTCGCGCAGAGGCACGGATGTTGCGGGTTCGACACCCGTCCGTGATCCTAATTTTTCTTAGAAAATTTTCAGATACATTTTCGAAGCAGGCGTTACGGAAAAATCATTAAAATAAAAAAAAAGTGCTCGTACCTCGTAGCACTATAACTCTAGTTCTACCCGAGGGAAGTAACACTTGCTGCTGGAACCACTCCTAGCAAAAGTCAATATTTTTTTTATGAAAAAACTAATAGTGCTCGTACCTTGTAGCACTACGAGTATAACTCTAATTCTACCCGAGGGAAGTAAGTATTACACTTGCTGCTGGAACCACTCCTGGCAAAAGTCAATAAAAAAATATATGAAAAAACTAATAGTGCTCGTACCTCGTAACACTACGAGTATAACTCTAGTTCTACCCGAGGGAAGTAAGTATTACACTTGCTGCTGGAACCACTCCTGGCATAAGTCAATAAAAAAATATATGAAAAATAACTAATAGTGCTCGTACCTCGTAGCACTATTACTCTAGTTTTACCCGAGGGAAGTAAGTATTACACTTGCTGCAGGAGCCACTCCTGGCAAGTCAATAAAAAAATATATGAAAAAGAACTAATAGTGCTCGTACCTCGTAGCACTATTACTCTAGTTCTACCCGAGGGAAGTAAGTATTACACTTGCTGCAGGAGCCACTCCTGGCAAGTCAATAAAAAAATATATGAAAAAGAACTAATAGTGCTCGTACCTCGTAGCACTATAACTCTAGTTCTACCCGAGGGAAGTAAGTATTACACTTGCTGCTGGAACCACTCCTGGCAAAAGTCAATAAAAAAATATATGAAAAAACTAATAGTGCTCGTACCTCGTAGCACTACGAGTATAACTCTAGTTCTACCCGAGGGAAGTAAGTATTACACTTGCTGCTGGAACCACTCCTGGCAAGTCAATAAAAATATATATGAAAAAGAACTAATAGTGCTCGTACCTCGTAGCACTATAACTCTAGTTCTACCCGAGGGAAGTAAGTATTACACTTGCTGCTGGAACCACTCCTGGCAAAAGTCAATAAAAAAATATATGAAAAAACTAATAGTGCTTGTACCTCGTAGTACTATAACTCTAGTTCTATCCGAGGGAAGTATTAATCTGCTGCAGCTTGTCCTGGATAGAGCTCTCCAGCTGCTGGAACCGCTCCTGGCTGCAGACTCTTGTAGACAGTACGTACATGGTTGCGCAGCTTCTCGCGCTGCTCGGCCTCCAGCAGCAGGCGGCGCTCCGCGGCCTGCTGCAGCTTGTCCTGGATGGAGCTCTCCAGCTGCTGGAACCGCTCCTGGTTTCCAGCGCGCACCTTGCGGACCTGCTCCTCCTGAGGACATGGGGAATAAGTCAATCCATATCTAAGATCTGCTAGAGATAGATAGGTCGCCTATAGAGTGGCTACCGTGACAAGTGCTGTATAAAGTACCATGGTACCAAAAATTTACTTCAAATGGATTAACTAATAACTAAAAAAAACTGTACCAATTAAAATAATAAATATTATGTACTAAGGGTTGATAAAGGATTCATATATGATGTTTCATTAATCCTAGGTATATTATATAGCTCAGTAGATATTCAATACCCTTCCTAACATATTCCAGCGGTATACTAGGTTAATTGATCAAAAATCTGCAATTAAGTAATTACAAGTTAACAATCCTTTGACATGCGAAAAAGCTTTCCGGGAACCCAAAACCGCTTCAATTGAAGTATAATTTGATATAAGACATGTGCGCTACAGATTGTCACAAGACATTTACAGTCTGTTGGTTTTTTTTTTTGCTAATTTGCTTTCCAGAAACCGGGTGTTAGCTCTTCTTTTATTTTATTATTTATCCGTTATCTAGTGCGCATATTACAGGATATCCTAGTTTGAAGCTAGGTAATTGGTGTGTATTGTCCCGAATGTATTTACTTGTTTACTAAGAAATCTGTCTCATTTTCGTCCAACATCTTTCGAAACGAATAATAAAAATGTGAGCGTGACACTAGGTATGTACGAGTATGCTTAGATACGTGTAAACAACTATCCGTGTATAATAATCACAGCGGATCTTTGTGGTTGTGAAGTTAGGCTCTGTGAGCGATTGCGCAGGTGCTGCTGTGAGTAAAGTAAAAGCGGGATAGAATATGCGAAAAACATAAGCGAGTGAGCGAGGCAGTTATACAATGCTACCTTCAACATTGCGATTGCGCTAGCTGAAAAATAGCAGTTTGCGCAGCGACTTTGCAGACAACTTCCGAGCCACAAAGTTTCCGCTGCGACTAATGTACAGTACACTCTTATGAAGCCGACTCGTGTGAGTTTACTCGGACCGAGCATACTTTGATCATGTCAACGCGGCCTTAGCTAATTTTTCGGAAATCCAAAGAGAGGTGATAGACTGACAATTGTGACAGCCTTTTGGCTGATTCTTGATGTGACACGCGTTTTGGAAACCGGGTGTATCTTGTGACAAATATTTAGCAATTTCAATTTAATCGTGGAACAACCAAGCTCTAATATTTGTGAACATTATATTATAAGGAAGAGACGAATCGACTTGATGTGAAAAAACATAATGGAGGGTAGGTCAAAAGAATGTTACATGTTCGCGCAGACGCTCCAGCATCTTCTTGATGTTCTCGTCGCGCTTGTCGGCGGCGGTGGTCATCTTCTCCTCGATGGCCTTGTACACCTCGGCCGTCTGCTGCTCAAGGGACAACCTGCAAGGGAACGGGAGACTCACCAATCAGCTTCAGAACCGTCTCATTACTATTTCAGCATCAGCTGATATTATAAAGAGAAAAGATTTGTTTGTTTTATAATGAACTCAAAAAGTACTAAAACGATTTAAAAAAATCTTTCACCTTTATAAAGCTACATTATCAGTGAGAAATATGAAATTTTGCAACAAGGTATCAAAAATTTATAAAAGTGATTATTTGGCGTGCGCTGCGAAAACTATTGATGATACATAAATGTACTACTTCTTTATAGTACTCATCATTACCTAACAAAAGTACGCGAGGTACGTCTATGTCACAATAACCGTTTTTGTTTAAATTATTCAATCAAGTTTATCTTTCTGTCTATCAACCCGTGCGAAACCGGGGCGGGCAGCTAGTCTTATATTACTGTTCATGTATGTCGTAAATCTTTCGATTAATGATATTCCTGTAGCCATTGATGTTCATCATTCGGGTCCACAGCTGAACCCAGCCGCCCCCCCTCCCCCTCTCTAGTTATAATAAGATATTACCTTAAAATAAACGGCTTTGCCCGCGTGAAATTGGCGTCAAATCGTTTTATCAATTGCTCGGCATATAATCATCAGATTAAGATACCAAGTACCCCAGTTTTTTAGTCAAACCCTAATCTATCTAACAGTGAAAACCGCATCGCATTCGGTCCAGTAGTTTTAAGTGATACGCGAACAAACATACAGACAAACAAACAGAGAGACACGAATTTTAAAATGTTATATTCTTGTTCAGTAGCTTATTTTAATACCCTAGACATTTATTTTTTGTCTTTGACCCGCCCACGCAGCTCGCTGATGTACACCTCGCGCTTCTCTTCGTGGGGCTCCTTCGCGTCCAGAGCCTCGTTGGTCGTCGAGATGAAGCTGTTGGTACTTGTGACTAGCCTGGTCTTCTCAACACCTTCGAGATGGTCCTTGACCCGCCCACGCAGCTCGCTGATGTGCACCTCGCGCTTCTCTTCGTGGACTCCTACGCGTCCAGAGCCTCATTGCTCGTCGAGATGGAAGCTGTTGGTACTTGTGACTAACCTGGTCTTCTCAACACCCTCGAGATGGTCCTTGACCCGTCCACGCAGTTCGCTGATGTATGCCTCGCGCTTCTCTTCGTGGGTCTCCATCTTCGCGTCCAGAGCCTCCTTGGTCGTCGAGATGAAGCTGTTGGTCTGCTCGCTGCGGATCCGTGACGCTTCCTCAATCTTCATCATTTTATTCGCGATCGCCGCCATCTTGCTCGCTTCCAAGCTCTGCAAAGGTTTTTGAAGATGTTTATGTGCAGATACGACATTTTGCGAATAAGACTTGTGAACGGGACTTTTGCGAATATGACATTCTGCGTATGTGATGTAAAGTTTTGTGAATAGGAAGTGTTTGCTTGCTTGCGTGTGAAGTAGTGCTGGCCTCTGGTGTCAGAGTTTGACAGGCCGCCCGAGGGCCTCTGACATGGCTTAACGACCGCTATTAATCAATAACAGCTGAGACAGTCAGCTTAACGTGCCCTTCGAAGCGGAAAAGTCATTGGTCATTATGTGCCTACACGATGAAGAGTGTTACGTCTTTTCAGTAATTTTCTTATTCAGAAATTACCAGTAAGAAAAGTGAGCCCCCGACTCCGGTCCCGATGCGAGCAAATGCCGCGGTCGGCGGTGGAACATCCTTACCTAGAAGTTACCTATTCACTCTCGAAACGAATTGACTTGACTTCAATTCGGCAGCAGTAACTAATAACTAATTAACGCTACCGACCTTGTACACGGCCCCAACTCTAATGACAATTATCATCAATTTTCGCAAAATTTTCTTAACCTTTCACATAAAATTTTGTTCTTTTTTTGTTAATCGTCAAAACAATTGTTTTAGTAGAATTGAGGCCCAAGGGTAGCGCATATCTGAGTAGGTTCCTGCGGTACTGAAGCGGTGCGGGAGGGGTTAGCTATAGTACTTTTTTTTTTGTCTGCAGAATAAAACTGTTTTAACAAACGGCCCACCACGAAAGCATGTGCCTTTAACAATTACTGCATGAGAGCATCACTGATGAACTGCTGATAGTTTAGTTGTAGAATCAGTTCAGGTAACAATGACACCCTTTTAAATGGGCTCATGGTTGTATGGAAAACGTCAGGAAATCAGTATCATCCAACTCTCAAAATAAGTAAAATAAAAAATAAAAATAGCATCTAAGAGCTTCTTTTTTAATGAATGTGAATTTTTATGTTTTTTCCTCTTTTTTTATTGCATTGTCACTTTTTACGTTTTATTTTTATATATTTTTGTTCGGTTTTTGAGCCACCCTGAAAATTTCATCCGGATAGCTAATCGGGAAGTACTCGAAATTTGAATTGCAAGATTCCAGGACAAACACAAATACATAGATACATACATACAAGTGAAGTTAAAGAAAAGCTTTTAAAAAAACAATTGTATGAACCTGGACCCCAATTTACCTAGGGGGCTATGGTACTCACGCGTCTCCTCTCCTCAGCCGCCCTGAGTTTCTCCTGGATCTCCTCGACGGAGGGCGTCTTCTCGGGCGAGTCCGCGCGCCGCGGGACCGGCACCCCCACGGGCTCCGCGAGGATCACCTCGTACGCCAGCCCGCCCTTCGACATCTCTTGGCACCTGATCTCAGTGGCTGTGGACAATGGAATCTACCGTTAGAGGAGTCAGCTGATGAACGATTCTAATAAGCACAGATACCGCAGCTTATTGATAAGAAAAACGTCATAAAGCAACAAAATAGAGTTGCTAGATTAAGATAATGTCATTATCTTAATGTAGCGTTAGGGCCAGCAGTGCATATTTGATGGTAGATGAACAATGGTGGAAGGTAGAGCTGCATCAAACTACTACTTTGTATAGATGTCGTAGTCATATCATAGAATTTATAACTGCATGATGTGGTCGATCATTTCATGAAATGCCCAGATAGATCTGACCATATTGTTGAAACATCAATTTTTAATGAGTAATTGATGAAATTGATAAATAAATAAATATAAATATATTCTGGACATTTCCACACCAATTATCTAGCCCCAAACTAGGGCTACTATAACCTGTGCTATGGGCACTAGATAACGGATAAACATACATAGATAAGAATATTACATCCATGACTCGGAAACAAACATTTCTGCTCATCACACAAATGATTGCACCTTGCAGGATTCGAACCCGCGACCGTTCGATTTCGTACCTAGGATCTCTAGCCACGAGACCAACCGTAGCCATAATTAAATTTCATTAATGTAGGATTTTCATGATAACCAAAGGCGTTTGAACACGTTTGGTTATACACATAGGTTTTCAATGCAATACAGATAGGTTTTCAATGCAAAAAAAAAACACGAAGACGAAGTAGGGAAAAAATCGTAGTGAGATTAGTATTTTTTTGCCTTCTAACCTATCACGGCCAAGTCGGGCTTCTGCCGCTCGCCTTCTATTTGACGATATGCTCACTAATGTTTAGACCATATCATGAAGGGGCCGAGCGTTTAGCTGTTCATATCGCCAAACGCTGATTGTTCATTCATCTGGCCAAAACATTTCATGATGTGATCGACAATTTCATGAAATATAACTTTTTCATGACGTGGTCAACCATTTCATGAAATGATTAATTCTATGGTGCAACGACATATATATTTCTGAGCATTACGATAAATGCTCGGTTTGATTTGTCGTAAACGATAAAAATATTAATTCCTACTTCACGGTAGACATCACAACGCATGCGAAACGTAAACAGAATCGTACATTTGACAAGATTAATAAACATAATATGTAAAAGCGGTGACTCAACAAGTAGCGTATTATCAAAATGTGTTTGACAAAGCTTTGTGAGTGTCATCCAATTATTTAAATTGGCACAAGGGAGTCCTCTGATACCTTAATCAAATCCTGTTCATTTTGGGTCGAAGGGCGACAGCCAGTGCCCTTTTCGCATTTTTAAACATTATTACTGTGAACTTGTACCTACTGTCCATTGTTGAGTAAAGGCGTGTTATAATGTTTAGTTGCTCTCTGGGGTGTACTTTGTGTCAAAATAATGAATGGCCAGTCCCAGGTGTCCCAGATTTCATGAGCTTTTGGCAGATATATGTACTATTTCTTGAATTGAAACATGTTCCTTATATGTTACAACTAGCTGATGCTCACGGCTTCGCACGTGTGGTAATATCTCTAGGTTAAAACTACTCTATGTGCTACTCTATGTCCAAGACCGAAAATACCAATATAACAACATTTGATCAAAATTCCTTCAGCCGTCGAAATGTTTTTATCGATTGATCGGCTTCTACTCATCGGATTAAGATACCAAGTACCCCAGTTTTTAAGTCAAATCCTAAGCTATCCAACAGTGGAAACAACAACAACAACAAACTGACAGACACGATTTTTAAAAATATTACTTATATTCTTGTTCAGTAGCTTATTTTAAGTAACCTAGACCATTTCTTTTTTAATTATCTTCTTTGTACACACACAGAAATAACACAGAAACAGAATAAATATGGTATGTTTGTTACTTCTTCACGCTTAAACGGCTGAACGTATTTGAATGAAATTTGGTACGGAGGTAGCTTATACCCTGGATTAACACATATGCTACTTTTTACACGACTGCCCAAAAACAGTCGGGTTAATGTTTTATCCCGGAAAAATGCACGGCTATGGAGGGACGCGGGTGAAACCGCTGGCGCAGCTAGTAATTATATAAATTTAACGTTTTTTAAATATTTTACTTTACTTTAATAGTTGCAATTGCAACAGTAGACTATAGTATTTACTTTAACTTGAATAAAATTGAAATTTTTGTAAAAATCTTAGAAGACAATTGCTTCTGTTTAGTTAATAGAATAATATATTTTTTAAACGGACCTTGATTATGAGATCTGTCTCGATAGGTTTTGGTCCATATTTTTTCCCGTGTGAAATACAATATGGCAGCTGTAAGCCGCCATATTAGTTTTCATGACACTTCATATATCCTAATAGCACTCTCGTAATCAAGACGAATCCAATTGATACCTCATTTATCAAAATCCATCAAGCTGTTTAGACTGTAGGACACGGCTAAGAAACGTACAAACAAACATACATACAACCCAAACACATAACCTTCCGTGCAGTCGGGTAAAAACAAAGCGTCATCTCTACTAAGCTTATAATATAGCAGTAATAAAAAATCCGTGCAATGAATATAATTTAAAAAAATTACTACGGGACTTAAAATATGCTACTGAACAAAAATGTAACATATTTTTTAGATGGTGTCTGTTAGTCTCTCTGTTTGTCCGCGCATTACGTAAAAATACTGAACAGATTGCTAAACGGTTTTCACTGATGTATAGCTTAGGGGTTGACTTAAAAACTGGTGTATTTGGTATCTCAGTCTGATGAGAAGAAGCCGAGAAATCGATAAAAAACTATTTGACGGCTGAACGAAATTTGATACATTGTATCTTATAGATAGGTACTTTTGGTCCTGAAATAACATGTTTATGATACTTTTATCCCAGAATAATGACCACGCGGGCAAAGCAGCGGGCATATCTAGTTCTTGAATATAGGCCTAAACTAAATGTTTGTTAATTTCAATTGCTACAAATTGTAGAAGCCGAAATAAGTGAGTCAGTCTTAAGTCTAAGGAGTTTGTACTCATAATTTCTGTGATTATTTTTTATCTTTAGGGAAATCTGATTTTATTGTTCATCTGTACTTATAATAACGTAATATTTACGAAAAAGTCTGTACAAAGAAGATAATAAAAAGAAATGTCTAGGGTACTTAAAATAAGCTACTGAACAAGAATATAATATTTTTTTAAATCGTGTCTGTCTGTATGTTTGTTCGCGCATCAAGTAAAAACTATTTGATCGATTGCGGTGCGGTTTTCACTGTTGGATAGCTTAGGGACTTAAAACTGGGGTACTTAGTATCTCAATCTGATCAGTAGAAGCCGAGGAATCGATAAAAACTTTTTGACGGCTGAAGGAATTTTGATAAAATGTATATTGGTGTTTTAGGTCTTGGAATAGCACAGATTACTGTTAACCTAGAGAAATTACTACGCGTACGAAGCCGCGGGCACAGCTAGTAAGAAATAAAGAATTGCTGCGGAATGCTTACTGCATAGACAGGTCTATAATATGCTTCGAATAACGAATGTATAGCTAGCGGCACGTAAGTCTAGCGGTGAACGAAACGTGGCGGGGATCTTGGCACAGACAGTTTTCGGGATAAAAAGAATTCAACATTTTAACACATTATATAAACTTTGACTGTGTCAAGATCCCCGCCACGTTTCGTTCACCGCTAGACTTACGTGCCGTTAGGTATACCTATCTACTTATTAAGTTCTGGAAGGAAAATGCAAAAGGAAGTTTGCAATCTACCCACCCAACATTAAAACTCATAAAAAACAAAGCAGCGTATTTAATAAATAAATTATAACTTCTTCGCCTAATTAACCGCCCGGATAATCTGAAGACACCTTTCAAAACTCATTTAATTAAGGCGTTCTCTTCATTAAGGGTGGAATTTTTAAACGTAGGGGGTTTAGGGGAGAATTTTTCGCGTTGATTACCGTAACGCTCAAGGTCAGGCGAAGTTGGTATCTGACACAGGAGGACGGTGGAATTCGGTACTGTTTAATTATTCTGGGGGTGAGGGGTGAACGTACCCGTCCACCTTCCCGGATGAGTCACAGTCGTGACTGTGGTGACTGTTCAGCAAGTAGTTAGCTTCAAGTGACTAATGCCAACGGTTATATATTCTGTGCTACTGTTGTTGCTGTTATCTTGTCAAGAGGTTTCTTGTGAATGTAAGTAATGGTGACAAGTTTACTGTGGATGTGTGGATGTTGGTACGCAGTGCATTGTTTATATTTTAACAGTATAATTATCTATCTATACTGAATGTAATAAAGCAGTATGTAACAAAAAGTGTGTACAATGAAAGTAAATAAAAAATGGTCTAGAGGACTTAACCCTTAACTGTAGTGGTGAAAAGTATGTAGTCATAGTTACCTACCTATATTTGATTTAAAATAAAACAAATATCTCAATTTTATACTGTTTTTTTACTAAACTTTACATTGATTAATTTACAATACTAATGATCTATAATATCATTTCTTTTAATCAGTCGTTATTTATTTACTAAAAACACGTTATAGAAAAAAATAAAGCTTAATATTAAAAACATAATATTAATAAAAATCTATATATAACTTTTTTCATGTATAAAAACTACAGACTTTTTTAAAAGAATCAAACGAAAAACTAAAAAATATTCTTAACAAATATTGACCCAAGGTGATATTAAGACAATACTCACCTTAGGAAAACAAAGAAGTTTGTTATGTTGTAGGAAGGTACCTAGGAGCGGAATGCGTTGGGGCACACGACGTTTTTTTACACTCGTTCAAAGAATGAACATGGGTCCACTGGACACATGACTACAGTTAAGGGTTAAAATAAGCTAAAGAAAAAGATTATAAAAAATATATGGTATGTCTGTTTGTTCGCGCATTACGTAAAAACTACTTCAGTGATTAGAGTTTGAATTAAAAACTGGTGTACTTGATATCTCAAACGTAAAAATATTAGACCGATTGAAGTGCGGTTTTCACTGTTGGACAGCTTAGGTTTGGACTTAACCTGTCGGGGGCCGGCGTCCTCCTCCGGCTTAACAATACAATAAGCTATGACGGTCACGTTACTAACTACCAGCAGCAGGTATTACGGCAGGTTTCAGGGTTTAATTGCTGAATTATTACGATTAGAATATTTCAAATTACTGTTCTAGAAAGCTATTGAACGTAGCAATAAGGATATGTAAAAATAATATTATATAATAAATTTTTTTTTAAACCACAGCAGTTAGATTCGAAAAAATATATTAAATTTATGTAATTTTTCGAGTTACATGACTTTTAGTCATAGAAGAACTACCCATAGAAACAAAGTACATTCGCAAGATGTAAGCCGTTCAATTGGTGCCATATATGGCACCGTACGACGCTCGCGCGGTCAGTGCTCTGAGTCAGGTGATAAAGATAAAAGCTCATTTATTAAATTTTAAATGACAATTTGCGCGTTGAAATCTTGCCACAACAAAACAGAATAGCAGCTTATGAGTTCTGGTGTGACATTCCACAAGTAAGCCATTAATTTTCTTGCATAAATCGTCTATAATACCAAAAATTGTGAAAACAAATTACTCCCTCTTAGTTCAGGCAGAGTGTTGGCAGCTTGATACCAGTTTTATTTGTACGTTGCTTAGGTATGATATTGTTTTTTTTTCACTAAATTTCTGTACACAAAAGAGTATTATGTTTTCAGGGCTCATGTATAAGTACTTTAATAAAACTGTAACAGGTCCAATTCTGTATAATGAAGATATATAGTAAAAAAATATTGAAGGCTGTTCTAAATTCGATACTGAAGCCAAAACTTTTATTTGTCACTTTTGTCTGTATGTCTGTATCTTGGCCGCGCATCACGCCGAAACTACTGAATGAATTCAATTGACACGGCATGATTTGAGTTCGTACTACGAGGTAAGACATTGGATGTTTTATATCCCTAAAAATTAAAGGAGTCCCGCAGGATAGGGCTTGAAATTTAATTAAAAGAACACATACAAAACTATTTGACGCCTGAACGAATTTTGAAGAAATATAGTAATATATTGTACTTTATAGGAACTTTTGGTCCTGGAATAACACGTGTGGGCTACTTTTAAATGAAATGAGCACTCGGGCAAAGCCGCGGGCACAGAAAGTACTTATAATAAAGCAATAAGAACAATAAAGTCTCTAAAAACGGTGATAAAAAAAATGGTCTAGGGTACTTAAAATAAGCTAATGGCTAATGGAATAAGCGTGAATACTTTTTTTTAAATCGTGTTAACCTTTCTGTTTGTTAGTTTGTATGTTTTTTCAAGCATCACTACAGTAGAAACTACTGGACCGATTGCGATGCGGTTTTCAGTGTTGAATAGCTTAAGGATGGACTTAAAACTGGGGTACTTCGTATTTTAATCCCATATAAATAAGATGCCGAGCAATCGATAAAAAACTATTTGACGGCTGAACGAATATGAAGAAATGTAGTATGTTGTACTTTATAGGTACATTTGGTCCTGGAATAACATCTATGTTCTACTTTTAAATGAAATGACCACGCGGGCAAATCCGCGGGCACAGCTAGTTATAAAATATGTATGTTTTTATGTGGATGACTTTCTTTATTTTACACAATCATATGCGAAACCGTTCGTTAGCTGACCGCACGCTTTATTGAGAGGTTATGTCAATTGTATCTAATGACGATGAAACCACAATTTTTTACGCTACCTGCTTCTCACAGCGTATCCGAATCGTTCGTACACAAGTAAACGACTTTTGAATAAGATTTTATAAATACCGCTAGTTGTTTTTATAAGTACATAGGTACGATTAAAATATGCTCTTAATACGGTATGGGCGTATTTAACTGGCCACATTATTTTTGCGTCTGTGTGCGTGACGAGCCAAGTAAATACAGCACACAGCGAATTTGTAGCTTACGTTTTGAGAAGGCGTTGTTTGGAAACCCACCTTCTATGGGTAGTTCTTCTATGCTTTTAGTATAAAAAACACTTATGTTTTTATTTTCTTTTTATATTATCAGTTTCTCTATAATATTACCTTTTTAAATTAGTAAAAATAAATATAAAATCAAAATTATAATTCTAAAATACCACCCCCCGTAATTAGTCAGAGAGCGGGCGACTTCCCGAGCGTAGAAACTGTTTTTTTGTAAATAGCTTATAGAATTAATTACATAATGTTATATATCATTTCATAGATAAAACAATAAAGAACATGGAAAAAATACTTAACAATGATAAACTATCAAAAATATACTTACGTAAACCATTTCCCGCCAATTTCACGCAAAAACGGCCCGGTTTGTTTATATTCACTTATTTTTTCATAAAACACTATTGTATATTCACAAAAACTATTATAATATGTTCCTTATAGTATTATTAAACGCAATAACACAAAATACAACCATAAAATCACTAAAAACAACACAAATATAGAATCACGTAAACTAACTACACGTTCGATGACCTTGCACTGGCAGTTTTGACTTTCAACTGTTTGTAGTGCTTGTACTTTCATAAAATGTTCTGACATCGAACGATTTTGTCAACCAATTACATTCATTGGTTCAAGCTCCATTCATTCATATATAACATTCATAGGAAACTCTATTCTAAGTTAATACAAACAAGGCTTAACGGACCAGTTGCGCACCGCCCACCCGTCGGCGCTCGGCTTTTCAGAGGGAAGTCTGGTACACTTTGTTATCTCAATCCGATAAGTAAAAGCGGTGCAATTGATAAAAAAACTATTAGACAACTGATCGCAATTTGGTATATTGTACCTTATTTTTGGTCCTGGAATAACACCTACCATACTGCACACATTAAGCACGAAACCAGAAATTACCACGCAGGCAAAGCCGCGGGCGCAGCTAGTCTGCAATATAAATATTGAGTACTCATGTTCTTTTGCTGTTGTGTTAGTAAATATTTCCACCGGTGTGAACTTGGCAGCCAAAATGTAGCAGCCTAAAATCCGACTAAATTTGTGACATGTTAAATCATGACTCCAAGTTAGATTTTGTTATAGATCTCGATAATAGAATATATTGTACAACGCCATCTGGCGAGGAGCAGCGTCTTTTCTATTAGATCAAGTTGTTTTTTCTCCGTATCTGAAAACCAGACGCCGAGTTTGTAAAAAACGCCGAACTCCACCACGCGTGCGCCACTTTCTTCGTTAAAGGATAAATTAAAGCTTTTCTTGTTGAAGACAGATTGATAATTTCGCCTATCTAAGAATCAAGAAATAATGGTTGAATTTGCCTCTGCGAGTGAAAGGGAAAAGTTTTCATCTACTGTCTCAAAATAGATAAAATGGTTAATCCACGCAGCGACAGCTAGCGACAAATGGCGTGAACTAGAAGAAATGTGGAAACTAAGTGGTGATCTCTATCGGCAAGTAGCGAGCTTCTTAGTGTTGCTATTAATAATTGACGTTCCAGGAATATGTCGGGCTCTGGATAACTTTGGACGAGGAACGGGTTGTTTAAAAATCCAGAATAGGTCGCATCTTTAAGTTGGCTAACAAATAATAATTACAGAAGGCAGCGTTTGATATGTCGAAAATAATTTAAATCTAGAAATAGCTTGCGATGGTCACACCATGGAAGGTTTTGACATAATGTCTAAATCGCATGAAAGTTCCGGAAAGATGGTTTTTTTTATATGGAGTTTTTTGATGTAAACAAGGAAGCTGGCTGGTATGTACCAGAACTGGCTGGAGGACAGTGACCAGTATTGCTAGGCCGACAAGGTCTGCTTTATGATGTAAATGGCAGAGTTAGTTCTGGACTTTTCGAGATAACCGGAAGTTCAAGATCGGAGTAGAATGCTACTCGAAGTGCAAACCAAAGTTCGTATATATATACAAGAGAGAAGCCTGTGGATTGGATTTGGATTTCGGACGTAAAACCGAATTTACTTTACATAGTTGGCACGTAATAGAGATCGGCGCAGGCGGCAGAAAAATACGCAGTTTCTCTTGTGTGAACAAAACGACCGAGGCACGCTGTCCAGAACGAAGCTGCCCTGTTACAGGCGAAATAAGTATACGAGTGCAAAAGCCAGGTTAGTGTGATTTCCCGTGATTTCAGTATTGTAATAACGAAATATCTGTTTTGATTTTGCACCGCATCTATCTAAGGTGGGCATCTCGAGACACATTTGAACACGAAGGAACGTGGGTTTCAGGTTATATCGTGCATCTACGGTCGGCTATTGTCGTCACCACTGCGAGCTGCTGTGCGCGATCACCCGGGGCTCACCACCGTTCGTGGAAGAAGCCGGTCTACGAGGGACTCCAGAAGGACTCCAACGCACCACCTGTCCAGTAGAAGATACCACCACCGTTCGTGGTCAAGCAGTAGGAGCTGATCGAGTGGAGTAAGGAGGCGTTCCGCGGCGGTACGCGAGACGACGGTACGGCGTCCCAGGAAGCCTCCAGGTTGGTCCACTCCAAATCATTTTGAGTCAGCGAGCTACGGTAGCGAGGGAAGTCTTCGCCTTCTAACGTGTTAATACCTATATTGTTGGAAGATACTTTCTGTTTATTTCCTAGATACTTTCTGTTTTACTTCTGTTTATTTTCTGTTTTACTTCTGTTTACTTTCTATTTTAGAGTTTAATATCCCTCTGGGAAACACAATCTTACACACACACACTCTGTTTGCACTAGTTCTCTTTTAATTTAGAAAATTCTAAGGCAAAGACAAAATTATTCCGTTGCGTTGTGACCAATACATGTTAATCTGCTGAGCACAGACTCTCTAAGTTTTATTGGCCTAGGATACTCCAGTACTATAGTAAATTCACATCATACAGGCCGAAGTTATGTACTAAAATTTATATGTTAGAGGAAATTGTAATCATATTTGAGAATTTTGAGTTTTGAGTATTAAGTTAGAAGTATTTCCTATTATAAGATCTTGCTGTTTAGAATTATTTTGATGCAGAACAAACTAAATTAAGTGTAAAATATTTCTTTTTAAATTCCTCAGTAAAGGGGAGAGTACGAATATTCGATAACTCATGTGTGCTTATTCTATTTTTTGTAATAAAGCCCTTTGTTATTGAATTTACCATCTTGTTTTAATTCCTCGCCTTTACCTGAGAAGGAGGTCCGTTTCCTTAGCCGGGCAACGGTCCTTTCAATGGCGCCCAACTGAATAAATTCACATATATTTTTTCATATTTTACATATATTTTTTTTCATTTATTTTTTCTCTTACAAACTGGCGCTCAGGTACAGTGGCGTTCAATGTAAATTTGTTGGTTTTTTCTGCATCATACTAATCATAGGGATTTAATGTCAATATGTAACAGGGATGTAATAGGCACAACGCTTAAAAATAAATACAAGCAAACAGGTATACATGAAAGTATCTTCCAACTGCCCCGTGGTCACGTGTAATATTACTGTGTGTGAAACTAAACTATAATATCTCTTTGTGTGTTGAACCTATAATACTGTTTGTGTTATTTAAAATCTTGGTATGTTATTTGACTGTCTTAGGAAAAATATTATGTGTATTTAATGGTGATTCATGTGTAATTGATTGTATTTTTTTAGCTATCATTGGATTATGTATTGGTGTGATATTTAAAACAGTATAGATCCGTTAGTAGAGTGACTTTTACTTTGTAGGTAGATATGTACCATTTTATTGCAAGTGTGTCACAACACAACAGATATTTTTATATATATTTGTTTGACATATCGGTTCCAAAACATTATAGAACAATTTAATTACACAAAACACATACACACGTTTTTCCTTTTGTTCATTGTATTTTAGGGTTCGCTCAAAACATTTGTGAGGTTCCGTAGTTTTTTTTTTTTAATCGATTGGTAGTAGATTTTTTTTAGGATTTCATTTACCTTTTGTTCATTGTATTTTAGGGTTCAGTAAAATATATGTGAGGTTCTGTAGTTTTTTTTTTTTTTTTTGGATCGTTTGTTAATTATTTTTTAGGATTTCATTATTATTTTAGCACAACAGTATGCAGTAGCACAAATGGAGACACGCCTAATGATGCTATATTCTTTTTTAAAGATGAGCAGATTTAGTAGGGTTCTATTTGTTTGGCAGGTTTTAAAGTCAACAACCACAAAGACAAGTCCGTCAATTCAAAATCGATAAAGCGGTGATTGGGGGTTAGTGCCGTTCTAAATCTACCTCTATTGTGAAGCATTGAACAATTTCAGGTTCATTGCTTATGTCCAGTTTTGTTTTTTTAGTTAGGTTGTGATGTTTTCGTTGGTTGAATAGATTAGGTTTGTCTAGTTTATTTTTTAGTTCCATCGGCACAATTGCATCTTAAACGATATACAGGCTACCTTTTAATCACTATTACAATGTGTTTTTTAGACTATTTAACCCTGGAATAGTCAATCAAAATTGATACTGAGTTTTGATTTCACTACTCATGTTCCACGGTGTGTTTCGACCTTTGAGACCCTGAAATCAACTATTAATCTCATTGAAATATAACAACTGGTGCACAAGCTTTTATAAAAATGCTAATAGATGGTGGCTAAACGCCAACCTGACCATAAAACATCCCAGAGTACATGAACCAAAAAAACCTAGATATTTTTCAGGAAACAAACCTCTAGTAAGACCTCTCATCCCCTGAAGTCTGTAAGTTTTGATATAACACACTATTGTCTAATAAAGTAGCTTCAAAACGTGTATAAAGAGAATGTGGCTAAATGACAGCTTAACCCTTAATTTCTTTACTTGAATTTTGGATGAACACTGAACCGTGACTGAAATTTTTAGGCTGCTGATATATTTCGACTTGAAATACGCTAATATTGTTTAAAATCTGCACAATTTTATCATAAGCGATATACAGGCTACCTTTTAATCACTATTACAGAGTGTTTTTATGACTATTTAACCCTGTAAGAGTCATTCAAAATTGATACTGAGTTTTGATTTTACTACTCATGTTCCACGGTGTGTTTCGACCTTTGAGACCCTGAAATCAACTATTAATCTCATTCAAATATAACAAGTGGTGCACAAGCTTCTATAAAAATGCTAACAGATGGTGGCTAAATGCCAACCTGACCATAAAACATCCCAAAGTACATGAACCAAAAAAAACCTAGATATTTTTCAGAAAACAAACCTCTAGTAAGACCTCTCATCCCCTGAAATCTGTAAGTTTTAATATATCATACTATTGTCTAATAAAGTTACTTCAAAACGTTTATAAAGAGAATGTGGCTAAATGACAGCTTAACCCTATATTCTTTACTTGAACTCCGTAATAGTGATTAAAAGGTTTTTTTTGGTTCATGTACTTTGGGATGTTTTATGGTCAGGTTGGCATTTAGCAATCATCTGTTAGCATTTTTATAAAAGCTTGTGCACCATTTGTTATACTCGAATGAGATTAATAGTTGATTTCAGGGTCTCAAAGGTCGAAACACACCGTGGAACATGAGTAGTGAAATCAAAACTCAGTATCAATTTTGATTGACTATTCCAGGGTTAAATAGTCAAAAAAACACATTGCAATAGTGATTAAAAGGTAGCCTGTATATCGTTTATGATAAAATTGTGCAGATTTTAAACAATATTAGCGTATTTCAAGTCGAAATATATCAGCAGCCTAAAAAATTCAGTCACGGTTCAGTGTTCATCCAAAATTCATGTAAAGAATTTAGGGTTAAGCTGTCATTTAGCCACATTCTCTTTAGACACGTTTTGAAGCTACTTTATTATACAATAGTATGATATATTAAAACTTACAGATTTCAGGGGATGAGAGGTCTTACTAGAGGTTTGTTACCTGAAAAAGATCTAGGTTTTTTTTGGATCATGTACTTTTAGGATGTTTTATGGTCAGGTTGGCGTTTAGCCACCATCTGTTAGCATTGTTATTAAAGCTTGTGCACCATTTGTTATATTTTAATGAGGTTAATAGTTGATTTCAGGATCTCAAAGGTCTAAAAACACCGTGGAACATGAGTAGTGAAATCAAAACTCAGTATCAATTTTCATTGACTATTCCAGGGTTAAATAGTAAAAAAAAACACATTGTAATAGTGATTAAAAGGTAGCCTGTATATCGTTTATGATAAAATTGTGCAGATTTTAAATAATATTAGCGTATTTCAAGTCGAAATATATCAGCAGCCTAAAAATTTCAGTCACGGTTCAGTGTTCATCCAAAATTCAAGTAAAGAATTTAGGGTTAAGATGTCATTTAGCCACATTCTCTTTATACACGTTTTGAAGCTACTTTATTAGACACTAGTAGGATATATCAAAACTTACAGATTTCAGGGGATGAGAGGTCTTACTAGAGGTTTGTTTCCTGAAAAATATCTAGTTTTTTTTGGTTCATGTACTTTGGGATGTTTTATGCTCAAGTTGGCGTTTAGCCACCATCTGTTAGCATTTTTATAGAAGCTTGTGCACCATTTGTTATATTTGAATTAGATTAATAGTTGATTTCAGGGTCTCAAAGGTCGAAACACACCGTGGAACATGAGTAGTGAAATCAAAACTCAGTATCAATTTTGATTGACGATTCCAGGGTTAAATAGTCAAAAAAACACATTGTAATAGTGATTAAAAGGTAGCCTGTATATCGTTTAAGATACAATTGTGCAGATTTTAAACAATATTAGCGTATTTCAAGTAGAAATATATCAGCAGCCTAAAAATTTCAGACACGGTTCAGTGTTCATCCAAAATTCAAGTAAAGAATTTAGGGTTAAGCTGTCATTTAGCCACATTTTCTTTATACACGTTTTGAAGATACTTTATTAGACAATAGTGTGATATATCAAAACTTACAGATTTCAGGGGATGAGAGGTCTTACTAGAGGTTTGTTCCCTGAAAAATATCTAGTTTTTTTTGGTTCATGTACTTTGGGATGTTATATGGTCAGGTTGGTGTTTAGCCAGCTTCTGTAAGCATTTATATAAAAGTTTGTGCATCATTTGTTATATTTGAGTAAGTTTAATAGTTGATTTCTGGGTCTTAAAACTCGAGACACACCGTTGAACATGAGTAGTGAAATTTAAATTCAACATCAATTTTTATTAACTATTCCAGGGTTAAATAGTTGAAAAGCCATTTTGTAATTGTGTTTCCGTGGTAGTCTGTATATATTTTAAGATATATTTTACCAGATTTTAATCAATATCAGGGCTCTTCAGGTCGAAATATATCAGCAACCTAAAAAATTCATACATGGTTCAGTGTTCATCCTGAATTCAAGTATAGAATTTAGGGTTAAGCTGTCATTTAGCCACATTGTCGGTATACTCGTTTTGAAGCTACATTATGAGAGAATAAAATTGGTAATTCAAACTTTCATTTTTCAGGGGATAAGAGCTCTAACTAGGCGCGTGTTCACTTAAAAATCTCAAGAATATATTTTGTTCATGTTCTTCGGGATATATTTTTATAAAAATTTGCGTTAACTTATTAATCAAAACTTTTTTACATTATTAAACAATAATCATTAATTAACAAATAAGAGTGAACCACTATTATAAAAAAAAAACCTTAATTTAGTCGGATTTTAGGCTGCTACATTTTGGCTGCCAAGTTCACACCGGTAATATTTCCGTACTCCGTGCGTTGTTGGACACCTGGATTCGAACTTCTAACGTGATAAATTAGATGGATTAAGAGAAAACAGTATTTTTTGGTTTAGTTTTCTATTTGTGGAGGCAGTTTTTGGCTTTTTGCTTTAATTTTTTGTGTTTATTTAGCTAAGGTAGCTGTAAGCCACCCGAATATAAATAAATTAAATTAATGGCCCCCTGGATGGGTGTTATTAATACTGCTTTTAAGACATACTCCCGCACAAGGAGCCTTCATAAATGATAATTTATATCTTTGAAAAAACATCATTTTCTAAAAATATAAAAAAAATTATGTGTGTTTGTTTGTCGATGCTCCTAAACCATTGATCGGATTACGTTTAGTTCTCGAATCAATAGTTTTACTTGAAATACAACATTCAGAAATGTTTTTCGACTAACGCTGCATGCAATGCCACATGCCACACGGCGATTACTCGAATAAGTAGTTTCTATATGAGCTCGAAACCACACCGCCAAACGAGTAGAGCATAGCAAATGACGACTGCGTATGTGTGCATGACTGGACAATTTGTGGTTGATACATAATTTTATCACAAAAGACTGCATCGTTTTTTATTTCCGTCGGACAGAGTTAACACGACTAACAAGGTTAAATCTTGCTGCGATGTGGCGGCCGATCGGCATAACATGGTGTAATTGTGTGCGTGAGCCTTGTGCGTACGAGCGGATCGGCATATCTTGGGTGCTTCACTTTCAATTAGGCGATGTGGTCACAGTATTTTTTTTAAAACCTTCTTGATGAGCACTTTAGATTTTAAACCATCATGGTCACTATCATTAGTGTTATCATTAGAACACGCGCGTCACCTAGTAAGATAATGGTGGTACTACTTTCGACCGTGTGTCAGAAAGAGGGTACATCAATGTTTTTAATAATAGGTACGAAATCAAACGGTCGCGGGTTCGAATCCTGCAATTTTTGTGATGAGCAGAAATGTTTGTTTCCGAGTCATGGATGTAATATTGGTATCTATGTATGTTTATCCGTTATCTAGTGCCCATAGTTCAGAGTATCCTAGTTTGGGGCTGGTTAATTGGTGTGGAATTGTCTCGAATATAAAAAAAATAATACAATATAAAAAAAGAATATAATATAAAAAAACTAACAGCCCGCAAGAACATGTTTTTTTCCGTTTGATCACGACCTCAATCGATGGAAAGCGATGATGTGGTCGAAGGTGTAACACGCTTGCCCAATAGATAAATATTCACTCTAGACTAGATTTCCCCTGGGTTACAATTTACCGTAGACACTGACGAGAGCACAGCATTCCATTCCTTTGCAGTTTTTATAATAAATGTAGATGAATGGCGTAACGTTTCTTTCTATTTCGAGGTATTTCCAAGGGTGGCGGTTTGCTGATAGTCTGGTTATCTGGTCGTACGGTGATGGAAAGGTGATGCGGAAATCAGATGCAGTTCTTGTGCACGAGAGCTAGATCTGGATTAGAGATTGCACTATGGAGAGATCCTGAGTGCAATCTATAGAATACCGACAGGCTTGCGACCTCACGTCGATGCGCCAGACTTTGAAACCTACTCTTTACCAGTGTCATCCCCAATGAGAATCATAGCCCGTCTCTCAATTGAAGTCAAAGCTGATACTTGGCAGAACATTCCCAAATGTTGCTAACATTAAAAGAACAAAGAAAATTCTTGCTTTACAAGATCGGAAATGTTGTTCATAAAGATTCGAAAGCTGTCCCTTCTAAGCTTCTAAATACTAAGTTTCTTTGCAGCTACCTTGGCTTTGGATTCAATGGGTCACCTTGGCTTTGGATTCAATGGGTCACCTTGGCTTTGGATTCAATGTAAGACCCGAAATTCAGGTTCGATGTGAGTTGGACATCCAAAGCTCCAAATGGTCGTCTATTGTTATTTTTACACCTCCGGAAAGGCGGAGATAGGTTTAGATGACTCTTATTAGCAGAGAACATAAAAGAGAGAAACGTTTGCTCTTGGTCATGGCGCTTGCAACGGTGCCGAAATATCGAAAACTCAATAAATTACATGGTAAATATCCCATTTCTACTGAACACTAATGAGCTCATTAAGTTAATTAATAGCATAAGCGTGTGGTTTAGCAAATAAAGCCCTTATATAAGTAAAGCTTCATTAAGTCCTTCTGATTATGAGTACAGCTGTGGCTGAAATAGTTATCGCGCTGCCAAATTGTCATTTATAATTGAGACTCCTCAGCAAGCAAGCATTAATTAAAGAGAAACTTACAATGGATTCGAGAGATAACTGGAAAGACCTGGAAACAATGCCGAAGTGCCCACATACGGGTACGCAACAACAATAACTTACTTAAAAGGGGTGAAAGCACTTGACCTGGCCACACAAAGAAGCCTCGGTGGGAGCTTGTTCCACGTTTGTTGAGCGAAACTGGTTTGCAGCTTCAATCACATCGTGTGGTTGAGGGTCATTTTTATTACCAGATTCTTAGGTTGAACAGATTCCTCATTCTTGGTATTGCTCAGAATCTTCAATACCATATTTTTAGTTCCTTTTCTCTCCCGGTCGTTCCCTCGTTGACAATGCTTGTGAATATCTATTACTACTAGTTTCCACCTATTTAGTTAGGTTCCTAATAGGTGAGTCAGTAATTCAGAATTCTGTAAAACCCTAGACCTACGAGGACGAGTCTTGGAGTTTATTTTATTTTATCTTCAGTATATATGTAGAGGTAGGTATTATTTAGCCCACTATTTTAAATTATTAAGGTCATCTTCCTTCAGAGAGCCCTCTTTTCATCTCATCTCTTTTTGTCGTTGCTATTTTTTGTAGGCTTCATATTTTCCACTCGACAAATTGCGTGCCGAGACAAAGTGTGGGGAGTAATTGGATTCCAACTGCCTCTCGTTCGAATGTGAATATTATTCATATCACCCATAGTATACTTGACAATGGAAATATTTTATTAAAAATCCGTATACGTTGAAAACATTTTGGTGTGAAAAAAGTTAACGATAGTGAAGAGAAAAAGCTCTTGTGTCATAAATAAGAAATGAGGGTAATTTAGACTAGCACGTCTTAATAAAGTCTTATTATTTTTTTCATAAAGATCTTCGATTGATAACAATCTCGCCTGACGGTAAGCGATGTGGTCGAGGTGCAGCACGTAGATCTTGAAGATAAAGAAATGCACATCTCTTTAACTTACTTATGAATTTGACTTTCTTTGGCTGCTTAGTTCTTGGTTTGCCCACTGGTTTCTTGACTGGTGCCGACCGCCTGTGTGCTATGGACAGAGAGTGGACGTCAGCGGAGCCCGACACCGCGACACCTGCACTTTACTTACCGGGAGACAGACTCAATACTTGAAGCACTTTTATTATTTTATTTTAAATAGGGTGAGCACTAGAGCTGTCCAACTTGGTTCAAACTCAACCATTTAAGTTATTAAGCTACACTGGACTTACAACTTAGTACCACACTTTTAATGTATGTCTGTTCGCGTATCACTTTAACACTACTGGACTGATTGCGACGCAATTTTCAATGTTGGATAGCTTAGGTTTTGACTTAAACACTGGTTTACTTGGTATCTCAATCCGATGAGTAGGAGCCAAGCATTTTAATAAATACTATAATTTATAAAAGTGTTGTACTAAGCTTTGAAGGTATATCAATTGTGCGTATAGAAAAGGTAAACCCATAACATGATTCACAAGGATCTGACAAGGGTAGGATTGAGACCTTAAAATATACTACGCAAACACTCCAGCCTTCGAGTAAACACACCCCGGCGGCCGTCCTCGATCGAGGACAATCGGAAAACGATTACGAGCGGTCAATTCAGACGGAGTAATGGTTATTTGAAGAGTATTCCGAAAGCCGGACCCCATGCTAATGAATCCACATCAGTTCGCGTGACAGGCCGAAAGTATCGATCTGCCGACAGACTAGAATAAACATTGGAATCGGTAATGTTACCGTGTTCCAATCCAACCTCGTGACATTGGCATGCCAACCAATTATTAATTGATATAAAATTGATTATGATCTTGTATCCCCCTTGTTAAGTTACATGCATGCAATGTAGAACCTTTTTTAAAAGATAAATGTTTGTATTGCGTCCTAAACAAACATATTGTTTAGGTCAAATCTTGCAAGATGAATTAGAACCACTTCCTCTTATCCTACAGAGTAGTATTTTGACATGTTGGTTCAGTTCCGATGAGAATGCATTTTTATGGTAAGCATGACCTGAATCGACATCCAGGATCAGCTCCAGATAAAGGAACTCTTCAATGGTGAACAGCACAGACACGAAATGTCGTGTTAAAGGGCTATCACAATTAAATGCTATACAACATTTCGTGTCTGTGCTGGTAACCATTGAGGAGTTTCCTACTCAGGAGCCAACCCAGGGTGCAGCAACCATGTCATGGTAAAACTTCAAAACGGCTATCATAATAAAAGGCGTACACAAAATTTCGAGACTGTTCTGTTGGCCGTAGAAGAGTTCCTTTATCTGGAGCAGATCCTGGATGTCGATTCAGGTCATGCATACCATAAAAATGCATTGTCACCGGAACTGAACCAACATGTAAAAATTGAACTCCGTAAGTTAAGAGGAAGTGGTTCTAATTCAGCTTGCAAGATTAGACCTAAACAAAAATACATGCATACAAACATTGCAAGTTACATAAAACTTTTTTTTTTTAATGAATCACCTAATTCGGTTCAGAAATCTCTAAAATAAAACCAAAACTAATCGATTACTATGAAATAAACCAAACCCTTTTTTTATGAAAATGTGGGCTACAATGATATTCTACCCTTTAAGTAAATCATTCAAATAGGTTCAGAAATTTTGCATCCTTATTCTCCCAATAAAAAACTGCTGAACCAATTTTGATAAAAATAAAATGGGGCCACCACCCTTACAAACAAAAAAAACATTTCGATCCGCAATTGATAGTCTCCTTTTGTGAAGTCGGTTAAAAAGCAAGGTGAACTGCAAAGGGGAACCACACGTTCGAACATAATTTTCAATCTACAGAACTCCTGAACTCTCGCAAGAATTAGATATAAAATAACTAATGACGATAATAAGCGACTCATAATCAAATTAGTACTTCCGTCCGCAACATTACAAAACAACTATTGGCTAAGTATGAAACAAGCAAGGGAGAAGTCGTGAATAGTCATTAGATATTTGGAGTTCGAGTCGTGTGCGATCGTCTTTGGGGTAATAGTTGAGAGGTAATAACGCGCCGGCACGACATCGCAAGATGAGAGGCCGATACGTGAGCGGAATGCCACGACGCGACGCCCCGCCAGCCAGGGAGCTGAGGAAATTCCCGCAAATACGGATAATCCCTCACGGCACCGCTCAGACCGGCTTCCACGGCAGCGAGCGGACAGACGATGCGGCGGCCATACTGACACCGGTTTAAAACTTTAATTCCAAGCCAAATTGTTCTAAAATCCGAGCTGAAGTAAGTTTAAGACATGTCGATTTGAATTTATGATCGAACATTTTGAAGAAAGACTAATGGGATATAACAGCCTTTATCGCCGGATCAGGGAAGCGAAATATTTGAAATTAATTAAATCACAACCATATTTCAGCCTAGGGTGGCTTGCGTTGGATTAAATATGCAATATGGAGGCTTGTTGATTATCATAAAGCCCGATTACAAATCAAGCTGTCGTCTGGGCCTGAGGTTCGGCTGATTGGGTCATTAGTCAATGTTATCAACATTAATTCTGCGGTACGAAGCCATAATTCACGTTCGGGTGACGGCTGTTCCCAGCTGTTAATATGTGCCAGTGGACTGAATAGGGCAATTTGCAGACAAACACACGCAATGTACTCTCTCGCTAATAAGGCAAAGGCAAATCACTGCGGTAAACCCGGTATCGCATTATGCCAAATTCTAGTTTATGTAACCGCAAAGTCCGCAGACACCGACTAAGGAAAAGCCCTGGAAATCTTTAACTTCAAATGTTTCCATATTGAAAGATCAAAGAAATTCCTTCTCGCGTTTCTCTGTAGAAGTCGCTCGTAAGCGCAGGGTAGTTTAATTAAAACATATTATTATATGAAAAGCACAATTTAGAGCCGAATATCAATTCCGAACAAGGCCGCTCGCCGATCGTAACAACAACCCTTATTCAACTTTAACGCGAATTTATGCTGGCTAAAGTTTAATGAATTCAATAAAGTAAAACAGTTACTGGTAATCGAATACGAAACGGGCAGTTATACTCGAAAGGTCGAGTGCTAGCCCCCTTCGGCGCCACACGATTCGACATGAAAAACTGATAAAATATTTAAAGCAAGGATTAAACCCACGAGGGGGGCTGAAACCGAATTTAATGCCGTCGCCGGTGGGAATACAAACGTTGACACGATAGAGTATTTTAAACGAAAGCGGTAGCGAAACTATGCTGAAACAAGGGAGACATTCAATGCAACCTCGAGTTGAGAATATTCCAGACTAGCTAAGCGGAGACGCTTTTGACGACAGTTTTACGAGCTACCCTCATTAGCAAATGGGTGTGACACAGTATGCGGCGACGCATCTCGTTTGGAGCCTTTCAAAGCAGAAGTGCTATTTTTAAAACCACAATCATCCGAGAGTGGATTTACTGGAATGTTCTGGTAGCAGATGATATATAGCAAACAAGCAACAAAGGAAACGTAACAAACTCTCGAGTTATAAAGTTCGCGAATGTAGTGGGAAGCGGCACGTACACGCAAACATTGTTCGGGCCCGCAATGCATCATTGTGACATTGCCGTAGACCCGACTTCTTGTACAAATCCGGTCTAGTACGTGCGACATCATTCCATATGTATGGACCCTTCTTGAATGTATCTGCGTATTCCAGCGGATTGAATAAGTTATTTCAAAGGGGGGTAACGACATAATGATGAAATTACATAAGACTGTCACGAAACACAACGGTAACGAGAATACAAGATGATCCTAATCTGGGAACCGCTGTTCCCCTACATCAAAAAGGGGTTCTAAACTTGTTGAGTCAATTAAACGCGGTGTCATAATCACCCCTAAACAATTAAGTGATCTCCAGAACCCGGTGTCTCTTTACAAATGGCGTGGCGGTGAAATAAGCACACTTGAAAAGCGCCGGGCGCGATTCCCATTACAATGCGAAACAGGTTACAATGATTAATTGCTTATTTGGTAATTGTAGTGACGTTGACGTCCTGTCTGGTATTTTCGCAACTGATCTCTCAGAGAAAACAATGAACAAAGGAAATGGAATGTAAGTGAAGCCACAGAATCCCTATGAAAAACACGACATTAATGACAATAACCAAAGATCTAATTAAAAGTGGGAAGACCTTATCTTCCAGCTTCTCGAGCGTAGACCGCATAAATTAGGTGAGACGCACACAATTTGCCTTCTTTGGCCTTAGTCATAATCGGAGTGGCGTTTCTGAAGCACGTGTTAGCAGTGACTCTCATTCGCGCTACAGTCTGCGTATGTCTCCCTATCTTTGTTGTTGATGCACATGAAGCACATCGGCACAGAATAAATAATAGTACAAACATCGATGGGAATACAGCTGTGTGGGAGTGTTTGCATGTATGTAGTTGTATCTAGTCCAGTTTGTGTTATACGTGATATAAAAGTGTACCGTATCCCCCCCCCTCCTTAAACTAGATCCATGACAATTACCATGATATTGAAGTACAAGTAGAACTGAAAATGAACATATATTTTATAATGTTATTAGCCGGAAAAGGAATAGCATTAATAAATTCGAGGATGGCATGATGCGCAGAAAAAAGGGTAGTTTAGTCGAACGTGATCTTTGGTGAAATTACAAGCGTTATTACAGATGAAATAAAACAAAAATGGAAATTGCGGCTTCGTAGACACGCTTCGTATCTCAAGGCTGAGTTTTACGACCTACGTCTGGAGTACCATCAAGTTTTATACGGAGAACTGCGGTAAAAAAGTTATTCCTTTCTATGGAACATCTTTTCGGTTTTAGAAACTGGCCTTTTAGGGTTTTAGTGACTCCCTTGATAGGTTGATGTTCCAATAACAGTTTGAATGAGTTTCTGAAAATGGCATTCGCGCAAGTGTGAAGCTGAAATAAACAGTTGCAAATGTTAAATGAGTTGACCAAATCAAACCAAATTGATTGATGGTTCAACTAACAGAAAAATACTAATTGACCTCGCAGACGTTAAGTCTGTTTAATTAAAGACTCCGGTAGATGTGAAGAGCGCAAAATGGTGGACAAAGGCATTCCGTGATTTCATGTTCCGATACAAAATGGTGGACATATGTATAATCAATAGTTCTGTCAGACTGCTCAGAACACATCTAGACGACCTACATAGAAACCTATATTTCAAAGGCTGCAAGAAGACAATAGAAGAAACACCGCACTCATTAAACTGTTAATGTTAGCGTAAGACTTCAAATCAAACCCAAAACAGAAAATTACAAGTACCCTCAAATTTGAAACCAAGTTTGATCGAACTTATACAATTACCTGGCGACCGTCAAGAGCAGTAGTAATATAAGACTAGTTTGAAATACATTGAAGAGTTGGTATCTCTTATGGACAGCTCGCAATGCAAATACAGCGGCGATATATCACGTGCTCATGTCAGACGGTATCGACACCGGCCGGCACCCCGCCCCGTGCCGGCCGGCGCGCCGGATGGACTCTACACAATATTATTATTTACCTTGTACCCTCATATTTTAAACTGCTTGGCAACTAGGTAATATGCAAAATAATAAAGTAATATCAATACAGTCATCAATCAATCCTAAGTTCGTACAACTAGGTTTCCTTGTCTTGATGGACATATGACAATGGTCGATATACAGATTACAACATCTGTGTTAATTATCCTTTATGAAAAATGTTATGGGCTTGAGGAATTAAACGTTTGAAAGTATATTTCAAGTCAGATATCTCGAAATTCAGGAGTTTGTCTCCTCGGCAAGTGGCAGCGACGTCGCCGGTCGTTATCGAAGAGTAGCGAAAAGCAGCGTCCGTGGCGGCGCTCCCGACCTGCAGGCAGCACCGGCGCGCGGCATGAGTGGCAGAAGCACTGCATCACCGAGTCCCGAACGAGTCCTATCAGCATGGTGATGATCAAATTGACTATCTAACGAGTGACGGAGTCTCGTCGCGGCGCCGGCGAACTGCGCGACACTCGCCCGGAAACTGAGCCACGCCGGGGGGCGGGCGGCCGGTCGATAGCAGCACCCCCGCGCACCCCGTCCTGCGGACCCACCCCGCAACCACCCCTTGCGCGCTACCGTCCCTAACTTGATAACCCACACAAGAAAATAAGCCTTCCAAATGGAAAAATAATGTCACCCGCGACATCTATTACCTCACGTCAAATTCTTTTAAAGCGGGGGCATGTTAGATAACATGGTTAAAATAATAATATCATCAACAAAATGAGGAAAAGGAAAATAATATTAAATAAATGGAAGCTTTCAGGATAACGAAAATAAGGTTAAGGGATAAGGAAAAGTCACTGGATAAGGCTGCATTTATAACGATCGGCAGATTTTGGAAGTTTTGAGAGTCGTACCTAGCAACTACGGGGGTCTAGGGTCGGGGAAGACAAACTAATTTAAGAGCCACCCAGGCTCGTGCGGTTCTCGGCGGGCTTCTCGCTCATAAAAACGCCGAGCTGTCGGGGGCGAGCGGGTGGCCGCGTGGGGAGGCGCAGGGCACGTCAGGGAGGTACCATGCGGAGGTTCCGCCGCCGTCTCGGCGCCGCCACCCGCAGCCAATTAACAGCCGGCAAAGCCACGCTGAATTTCTATCGCCACTCGAATTGCTTCCGATTGATTTCCCGTCCTTAAAATCCCTAATTCATAATGTCTTACACCTCCGATATTCAAATCTGCGGAAAACGTCAAAAGAACGTCAATACTTCCACACCCCCAGGATCCGAGCGCGAGGACGTTACGATACGTTGCGTCACTCGAGCCGAAGTGAGCTAGCCCGCCCTGTGGCCCTGTGCGATCTAGCGGAAAAGAGATGAAACACTGACTGCAGTGGTGATGGTGTCGTAACCCCGTGCACCGGTAACACGTGGCTGTGGTGCGGTGGATCGATGCCGGGCAACAACCTCCCGACCGCGTCCCTGAAGTAATAACTGGGAATACCAACTCGGCAGCCTAACGGACGTGCAGGCCGACGGAACGGTGGAAATACCAGAACCAGCGGCGTCCGCCTGGCTGTCTTTACATAAATTACTTTCGAGAAACATTTACTTTAACTTCGCAATACAAAAAAACAAAACAAGCTTTCAACTAGAATGTTTTATTTTTATTTAACTATAATAAATCTTTATTTTTTCAATATGAAATGAAAGATTGCAAATATTTTGAAACAGAAGCCAGCTCTTAATAGAACCAATTTATTTAAGGGTGAATTCTTTGACAATTTGCGAACACTCCATCAAAAGGACGAATCCCATGTTTTCTAAATCCCCTCTTGTAGACCGAGTTGTAGATCATATCGGACCCGGTGATAAATTAGTTTCCTCAATAAAAGCGCGTCGGTGATTCTCGGCGGTTGACTAATATAAACTTTTGAAGACTCTATTAAACAAACAAGGGGAAAATTTTGCAAAGACAGTACATATATAATAAAAAAAAAAAAGTTGTAAAGGAGAGTACACAATGAATTGAAGCTTGCTTATAAAAAAACGATTGGTACCTGAATAATTGTAACTATTAATGCCGATGCCGACAAAATGGCGACTGGCGCCCAACATGGGGCGCGCAAGATTAATGTTTTGTACTCGGGCGCTTATTGCGGACGCAACAAATACCGTCTACTAGCATTTTCGTGTTAATTAAAATATTTGACTTGTATAAATAGGGAAAATTGGTAAGATAGTTTAAACTTTATCTGAAAGGTATTAGACAATTTACGTTAATACATAATTAAATATCGAATTGCATTTTCAGACAGATTATATAGTTGACTAACAAATAAAATAGGTGTATTCATAACGTTTCTTTTTACCCAACTACATCAAAGCAAGGGAAGAGTAATGAGTTTAACAGTCTATGTATGTATGTATGTATGTATGTATGTATGTATGTATGTATATGTGGATGTTCCACCATAGCGTCGCCCCTATTGATTCGATTTTGACAAGCGAGGTGTCAATCAATTTGTCTTCAGGTATAATGTCGTAGGCAATATTTTTTTACCCGACTACAGCAAGGCAAAGTAAGGGTTATGTGTTCAAACTAAAATTGGTCCGATTTTGACAAGCGAGGTGTCAATCGATTCGTCTTCATTTATAGTGTCATAGGCTTTTTTTTTACCCGACTTCGGCAAAGCACAAGACGGGTTATGTGTTCAAACTAAAAGCTTGGTCCGATTTTGACAAGCGAGGTATCAATCGATTCGTCTTCAGCGCAAGAGTGTCATAGACTATTTTTTACCCGATTGTAGTCGTGTTTTAGTTTTTGAAAAGAACAAAATAAAAATATGTAGCTTACTTCCGCCAAAACTGTAAGTCAGACAAATGATAAATGGTAAAATTAACACAAGTAAAACCCCACGCTAAGCAAAACCCTACCCCAGATTGAACTAATGAAAAATATAAATGAAAGAAAAGCTAAGGCCTGGAGGCCAGAAAAAACACTTATATACAAATAATATATATATATAAATATATATACACAATAAAAAACCCCCAAGCTAAACAAACCCTACCCAAATACAAGTATCGAAACACTTATACGAGCCCCGATGCAAAATAGTTCGTCTACTATGGAAAGTAGTGCAAAGCGTAAAATATAGAAAGTAAATATTGGTAAAATAATTAAGAAAGTTTAATAACAAGTAAACCACAATTTGAGGAACATTTTAAAGTTTATTTTAACATAACTGAAATTCTTTCATGACTTTACATAACATATATATTTTTTTAAATATTCTAATAAACATAACGCAAAAGTATTCGTCTACCCTTGTCACTCACGCAAAATAGTTCATCTACCACTTAGTTGTGTCGCCTTTGCTCTCAATGACAGCTTTAATGCGAAGAGGCATGGTTGCAACCAACGCTGCACACTCCTCAGGCGTAATTGACTCCCAGACAGCCAAGAGTTTAGCCTTTAAGTCGCTCTTCGATCTTGATGGATTTTTACGGAGAACTTTTTTCATTTTCCACCATAGGGTTTCGATCGGCGACAAGTCCGGGCTGTTAGATGGCCATTCGATTGTAGGGATGCTTTTCGCCAGTAGCCACGTCTTTGTTGTCGTTGCAGTATGGCAGGAAGCACCATCCTGTTGAAAAATGAAGGAATCTTGATGCTTAAGTGACGGAATAGAGGGCAGTAAATTCTCTTCCAAAAGGTTTTGATACCTTGCAGCATTGATAGAACCATCCACAAACTGCATACCACCAACACCTTGTGCAGACATGCAGCCCCATATCATAAGAGACGCCGGAAACTTCACTTTGCGTTTGAGACAATCAGTATGAAATGCCTCATTTTTGTTCCGAATCACTTTTTTCCTTTCATCGCCGACTGTCACTTCAAATTTGGACTCGTCACTCCAAATGATACTACGCCATTGATCGGAAGTCCAATTTAAATGATCACGAGCAAACTTCAACCTCTTTTTCTTTTGTACAGCAGTCAACAGTGGTTTCTCCTTAGCGGTGTAAAATCCGTAACCCATTCTTTTTAGGACTCTTTTGCAAGTATCAACTGAGACGTCTTTGTGAATCATGTCCTTCCATTGCACGGTGAGTTCTCCAGCTCGAGCACGACGATTATTTTTGATAATTTTCTTCAGGATTCTATTTTCTACTGCACTTGTGATGCGTGGTCGACCAGTTTTCTTCAAACAAGAAGTCGTTCTATTCTTTTTATAGTGCTGAATGATAGATTGGACTGTAGACCTGGGAAGTATCAAGTCTTTAGATATTTGGTAACTTGATTTGCCAGCATCGACCCCACAAACTATTCGCTTTCGAAGCTCTTCACACACGGGTTTGCCACGACCCATTGTTATCAAAGAGTATATAAATACTACGTATTGTTATTTGAAAATGAATGAAAAAAACTGAAATTTTCAGAATTTATACTGTCTTACTTGACAAATGACACAGAATTACGTTTACAAATTTAAATTATGCAACATAATTGTACAAAGAAGGAATAATCTTATTTAACTCACAGATAGACGAACTCTTTTGCATCGATTAACAATTAGACGTACTATTTTGCTTATAACTTCTTCGAATTTAAAACAGGATATGTATAAATTTAAAAAGCTAATATAGTTTATTGGTTCATAATTAAAAAATGGCCTAGGTAACGCGCTATGTGATAGTAGAACAGCTTAATATTTTATATAGATATACAAAAATAATGAAGTCAGAAAAAAACTCACAGAGAAAATTTCACACTAGACGAACTCTTTTGCATTGGGGCTCGTATATTCATATACATATAATATAAAAACACAATAAAAAACATATACCTCATATACATGGGCCCAGTTTCGGATAAAATCGCAAACTTGCTTAGGAAAAACAACGTTCATGTAGCGTTTCGAACCAATAACAATCTGCGTCATCTTTATAATGGTAAAGACCGGATGGAGAACCACAAAAAAACCGGTGTTTACAAGTTGGTTTGTGATGAGTGTAACGGGGTGTATGTGGGTCAGACTGGCCGCAAATTTGAAACTAGGTTTAAAGAACATAAGGCCGCGTATAGGAATAGTCATCCAGAGCAGTCCCATTTCGCTAAAAAATTAATTAAGTCCGGTCACTCTCTGCGGAGTGATAATACGTATAATGTTTTACATGTTTGTGACAAGGGTTTCCGTTTGTGTGTATTGGAACAATTAGAAATTTTAAGACATGGCAATAATAGGTATACATTGTTGAACGACCAAACCAACTTAGTTTCATCACCTTTGTTGCGTATTTTCACTGGAAATGCGTCACAAGTAACAGGCGGCGATGACGTAATCGTAAATATGGTGCAATAGTGGCATGACCTTGCGGATTCATAGCGATTCATTCTGGCTCAAACTGGTTCGCGGCGATGCAGTAGTGCAGTCGCACTAGCTCAGGCGCGTGGCCTATATAAGGGAATTTGTCACCATTGCTTAGGCACTCTCAGTCCAGAATTCGACGAGTCAACATCACCCGAAGATGCCTCGTGCAGAGGCGAAACACGTGTCGTATTGATGTCAGACGTTTGGTATTTGGATCGAGGTATATGTTTTTTATTGTGTTTTTATATTATATGTATATGAATATATAAGTGTTTCGATACTTGTATTTGGGTAGGGTTTGTTTAGCTTGGGGGTTTTTTATTGTGTATATATATTTATATATATATATATATTATTTGTATATAAGTGTTTTTTCTGGCCTTAGCTTTTCTTTCATTTATATTTTTCATTAGTTCAATCTGGGGTAGGGTTTTGTTTAGCGTGGGGTTTTACTTGTGTTAATTTTACCATTTATCATTTGTCTGACTTACAGTTTTGGCGGAAGTAAGCTACATATTTTTATTTTGTTAATTTTAAATATGGATTTCCGCAAAGTAACGCCTGAATCTATCAATTAGTTTTTGAACTTAAGTCTTGTTTACTGAAGATATACAGGGTGTAACATAATAACCTTTTACATACCGGGGTGGGGTATGTGGTGCTGCATGGCGAGTAACGTTAGTTTTACGACCAATGAGATTTCAAAGTTTTTCATTCATGATTTTACGTTTAAAGATTTCTCAAAAAATACTGTAGGTCAAAGCCTGTAGTAGCACAGAATAATGCATAGTAGTACCTAGTAATCAGCTGGGAAATAAATAATACCGCCCTTGACCTTGAATTTATGCTACAGTGCCACAAAATTATCTGTGAACTGAATGGTGGCGTGAGTGGTCGAGTCATTCGATAAGTAGACCACTCAAACAATATATAAGTTCAAAACTAAAACCCAATTACGGTTGGGTATAAAAAAGCCTATGACACTCTTGCGATGAAGACGAATCGAGTCAAAATCGGACCAATTTTAAGTTTTTATTTTTTTCCACCTAACCCTTCTATTTATTCGCCATAGTCGGATAAAAAAAATAGCCTACGATACTCTGTACCAAAAGACAAATCGATTGATACCTCTTTGTCAAAATCAGACCAATAGGAACGACGCTATGGTGGAACATCCACATAACCATATACATAGATACAGTCGGGTAAAAATACAGAAAAAATAAACTTTTTTGGTGGTCAGTCGAATGTCAATGACAAAATACGTCAAATATATTATTCTTTATTATTTTGTTATAAGTGAATCTTTTCTTCTACGAGTCGGCAAAGAGAATACAATACTAGCAGGAAGAAAACTGGATGAAGTGAAGCGGTTCGGATATTGCGCGGGAGCTACACTCTCGGTACCGAACGATCGACGACTGACGAGGTTTGGATCGTCGTATCGACGTGGATGAGATCATAGAGACCATGATTGAAGAGAGGAGGAAGCATTAGAGCGACAGGCAGCGGGCGTTCAGTCGCTCGAGGCTTTTGGAGTTCCCTGAAGATGACAGAGAGAGTTTGTATGACCGCGACACCGGGAGTACCGACAGCGGTACTCCCTGGTGCCAGCGGTGGCCTAGGGGTAGCCGAACAAGTTCCGTCACAGCTACGCCGAGCACGTCCCCCGCGGCAGAATCGGGACAGTCCGACCATATTGAAATGCCATAATAGGTATTTAGATTTTTGATCAGTTTCAAGTGTTACATAAAATTGGCGTTTCTAAGCCTTCGGTGTTTTCTTCAGCTATAATATAATGTAAGAGCGTGCTGAGAGACAATTAGGCTGGCTCTACCCACATCTGCTCGTACTGGAGAACAATCTCCACTCAACGGGGTATTCTCAATCCCCCAGCGCGCAAGAGAGGAGAGGCCTAGCAACCTGAACCCGCAGACGGAGCAGTTTGTATGTAAATACCTACTTTTTTGTGCTAAGTGAAAACAAACGTTTAGGGTTGTCGCAATTTTTAACTTTTAAATGGGAATTTTAAATACTATGTATTCAACCATTGCACGTAAACCAATTTACATGCTTGATCGAAACAAACCTGATACGTATTTATAAGGCCATTCAGTGACACGTTGAATATACTTATGCATGATAAAACGTATTAGGTATCACGGTACTTATGTATTGTTACATTTACTGGCAATTACTCCGCGGTTTTGGTGATTATTAGGCAATCAGAGCCCCTTGTCGCACCATTGCAGCCGCATGTTGCGGCTATAATAACGTAGATCGACGTCAACGCCACACGGCAACAAGTTGGGTCACGTGCCTCTGATTTGGCTGGAATATAATTCGAAGCCAGCGGCGCGCGTCCGCTGCTCCGTCGACGGCAAGGTCTGTATCGATTTTACCGTGTTTCAGGCTTAGGCCTAGCTCAGACTTTACCAACCTTTCGCTCTCTCGCAGACCGGCCTAATAACACCCCAAAACAAATATTATCGCGAAGCATATACTTCTCATTATGTACGAAGAAGTTTGATTGGTGTCACATAGACGTATAGAATAACGAAATGTGTGGGAGACGCGAAGCCGAGTACGTGAGTTAAATAACTTTAAGAGGCAAGCGTACAGGGCGGTGCGAATAAAGATGCTGTAGGGAATATTAAGGAACACGTATAAGCAGTATTTTTCCTGCGTTATGTTATTGTTCTTCGATTTAATGAAAAATAAAATAGGTTCGAGAAATCAGAAACGAAGAAAATTATAAGGGATATCACGTTCAGCGATACGATAAGTAATCAGAGTTGAAAAGTTATGTCATTAAAATTTGATTGACAGTGGACATGAATTATTTAAGAAGGCATCTCCATTTCATTTTTACCCGACTACAGCAATGCAAGGGAAGGGTAATGAATTTAACGGTCTATGTATGTATCTATGTATGTATGTATGTTTATGTGGATGCTCCACCATACCGGCGCTCCTATTTGTCCGATTTTGACAAGCGGGGTGTAAATCGATTCGTCTTCAGGTACAGAGTGTCATAGGGTATTTTTTTTATCCGACTACGTCGAAGCAAAGGTTGGGTTATGTGAAAAAAACTAGATCCGATTTGGACAAGCGATGTGTTAATCGATTCTTCTTCATCGCAAGAGTGTCATAGGCTATGTTTGCCCAACCGAAGGCGGGTTTTAGTTTTTGAACTTATATCTTGTAAATCAGACATCTAGTCAGTTTTTGCCGAGTCTGGTCTCCAAAATAACAACAAAAGCAAATTAATTTGAGATCATACATCGTGATACCTGAACACTTATAAGGAAACTCGGCCCATAGATCCAATCAATCAAACACGAGTCCCGTCACATAACTTCCGATAAAGTGAAGAACAGGAAAAGTGCCAGATTGCCGCCATATGGCCATTACTTACTATACCCATTGTGGCTGCTTTCAGTTTCAGCACAACTGGACGCCGAACTTTGAGTTTCCGAGCTCGAACTCCCTGGCGTATTATTAAAGACATTTTGTCTTAAATATTTTTTATATTTCTAGAGCTTTGGTTTAATACATTTATTCGTTAAATAATTTAGCTGTGCTATGATGGATAGTTTCATCAGTTAATTAATATAGCAAACATCTAGCTAGACTAGAGCAAGAATTATCTTTAATTAATGTTACTATGGAATGGAGAAGGCAGACGAGACAAAATATTCGCATTTTCAGTAGCATTACATTAATAATTATTGTTTCCTATTTTATATATATAAAATCCATCTATACTCATAGCAAATCAGTAAGTACCAAAAAGTCTGCACAAGATAATTAAAAAAATTGGTACAGTGGACTTTGATAAGCAACTGAACGAGAATATAATGTTTTTCAAAATAGACATCATTTTCTGTTTGTTTTGTTCGCACATCATGTAAAAACTACTGGACCAATAGCGATGGCCTTATCACTATTACACAGCTAAAGGTTTGTCTTAAAAACTGTGTACTTGGTATTTCAATCCGATGGGTAGAAGCCGAGCATTCGATAAATCGACATCCAGGATTAGCTCCAGATACTCCAGGAACTCTTCAACTGGCAACAGCACAGACACGATTTTTTATGTACGCATTTTATTATCACAGCCGGTTTTAATTTTTAACATGACATGGTTGCTGCATACAGGGTAGGGTCCTGACTAGGGAACTCCTGAACGGTTAACAGCATAGATACGAAATTTCGTATACGCGTTTAATTGTGATCTAAGTTTCACCATGACATGGCGAAACTTATTGCCCTCAGGATTGGATTCCAGATAAAGGAACTCTTCAACCGTCAACGGCACAGACTCGAAATATTGTGTACGCATTTTATTATGATAGCCGTCACTAAGTTTTACTATGACATGGCTCCTGCATAAAAGCTTTTTATTTAACTTGCAATGTATGTATGTATTCGTATGTATTTTTGTTTAGGTCCAGTCTTGCAAGCTGAATTTGTACCACTTCCTCTTATCCTACGGAGTTGAATTTTTACATGTTGGTTCAGTTCCGATGACAATGCTTTTTTATGCTAAGCATGACCTGAATCGACATCCAGGATTAGCTCAAGATAAAGGAACTCATCAACGGTCAACAGCACAGACAAAAAAAATTGTACGAATTTTATTATGATAGCCGGGTTTAAGTTTTACTATGACATGGGTGCTGCACTCAGGGTGCTGCTCCTGACTAGGGGACGCCTCAACAGTTAACAGCTCAGACGCGAAATGTTTTATACGCATTTAATTGTCGCCGTTCTAAGTTTAACCATGACATGGCTACTCCATAAAAGCTTTTTTTCACAAACTTATGTATTTAAATGTTTTTTTTTTATTAACTTATTCTACTTTATAGGTACTTTAATTGGATTTTTACCGAAATCCCCACCAGACCGACCGTTCCTGGAATAACACATAGGTAACTTTTAACCCTGAGAAATGACCACGCGGGCAAAGCCGCGGGCACAGCTAGTCTGATCTTAAAACCTCCGATGATATAACCAAAGGTTACATTTTTGCTTTTTATTTTATACTAACTTTCGCACGCGACTTCGTCCGCGCGGGCTATAGTTAATCGCGAAAAAAAGCATCCTATGTTCTTCTAGGATTTTAAAAACCAATGCAAAATTATAACACCAACGGTCTTGATGCCTTTTGACGGACTTGTTATTATTTCGTTTCCATGGCAACAGTTCCTTACAGCGAATAATCGATATTTTCCAGTTTTCCCATGGAAACTTACCATTTTCCGCGATAAAAGTATCCTATGTAGGTCTCTATATTGTACAGTACCTATTTACAAAGTTTCTTTAAAATCGGATCAGCCGTTTTGGCGGGAAAGCTCCCGAGACAAACAATCAAACAGACGTTTCATTATTAAGTTCGTTTTTAAGTAAAGATTCTGAGATAATAACTATTTGGATAAAAATGAAACTCGTAAACTAAGCTTTATATGCTGTGTTCTACACTTTTTTGGCAACGTTTATTCTAAAAGCATTAAAAATATACATAAAAGTGGGGTGTATCGCCCTCGCTAGACACTCGTGGGCGGCACATCAATTCTGTACGAGTTACAAGAGGGTAGCATGGTTTCGAAGGTACGAATTGTAATGACCTAGCGACTGTACCATTTTATTTAATGTAGCTTGTAGCGTACTTGATTGAACGCTTTTGTGGTTTTTGTTTGTTTCACTTACAAAACTACAAACAACTACATAGTTTAACCTTTTTAACCCCCGAACAAAGAGACAGATGTTATAAGTTTAGGGTGTGTATCCATGTCTGTCTGTGGCATCGTAGCTCCCAAACGAATGCACCGATTTTGATGCGTTTTCTCTATTTGAAAGCTGATGTGATGGAGATGGTTCATAGCTATAATGGGAGGAAGGGGTGAGAATCGTAGCTCCCAAATTTTGGGGGGTAATTTATTTTTTCCATTTATGTTTGTAAATTAGGTAAATCTTTGTGACAACTATTATTTTAGCTTACACTAACTGAAAAAACAGGCATCGTTTATTTTATGTACAAATTGCATCATCTAGAATTGGTTAGCAATGGGAACAATCAATTATGAACTTAATACAACCAGTATTTAAAGTAATACTTTAGATACCTACGATTACTGCAAAAAATGTGCGCCGTTTCCTGTTTCAATTTTCAAACTAGCCCTTGACATAATATTACCCACCCCAAGACAGGTATCTCATCCTACTGAAACGGACTCCCCTTGCTACTAAAGATAGTACTCGTAAGTATTATTTATTCTGTTCTGTGCTAAAGGCTACCATCGCACAAGAAAGCTGTAAAGCGAATGACACACGCACACGAATCGATCAAGGCCAGGCGCCCGCTAAACTTTTACACGAGTAGTGTGCCATCATTACACAATACACACAGGTATCCTTTGCAATCCCAGCTATTTAATCTAATCTAAAGACCGTTTAACTAAATATTCCAAGCACTTAAATTGGTCTGGGAAATCAAGGTTACAATAGTCGCAATAAAATCTCGTGAGCGAGAAAATGCTTCGAATCGTGCTCAAGGATACACGAAAAATCGATAGAGGTCTAACAAAGAATTAGTTTGATAAAGGATCGAGATCAAAGGAAGCCAGTAGGTACGGGAAAATAAAGATTGATTGAGGCCGGAGGTAAAATGGAGCGCGGCCGACAGAGTGAAGCCGAAAACCGCAATGTCTCGGGTCAACCAACTGATGAAATACGATAGCTGAAGCTGTACAGAATTCACGGTTAATTTCGATGGCGTTCATTCATTATCTGTCTTAAAACGTAATAAGTTAACCTTTTACAGTATTACATCAGAAATATATCCCGTTAATGAATACAATACCTCTTTGTCCCCGTTTTTTTTTTTTTTTTAGGTTCTTTCTTGGCAATCGTTTGACCGCGATCTCACCTGATGGAAAGCGATGATGTGGTCGAAGGTGTAGCACGCTTGCCTAGTAGATATCTATTCATTCAGTTTGCATGTGATGGGGTGTTCATAAACAAGACATAAGTTCAAAAAATAATACCCGATTATAGTCGGATAAAAAATTAGCCTATGACACTCTTGCGATGAAAACGAATCGATTTGTCAAAATTGGACCAAGTTTTTAGTTTGCACACATAACCCTTCCTTTGCTTTGCCGTAGTCGGGTAAAAATATATAGCCTTTGACACTATAAATGAAGACAAATCGATTGTCAAAATCAAACCAATAATGTGTTAATTAAAAGTTTTGTATCAAGGGAGAAGTAGAAAATTGGAAATTAAATACAAAGCATCCATAATAAATAACAATCTATCTTTAGTATCCATACCAGTATATAAAAGTGAAACGTTGTCTGTTTGGGGAGCTTTCACAATGAAACGTGGAATAGAGATAGCTTATACCCTGGAATAAAACATAGGATATTTTTATTCCGGAAAATTGAAAGTTTCCACGGGAAAACAGGTAAAACTGGACAAATGTTGATTACTCGCTGTAAGAAACGGTTGCCATGGAAATGAAATAACAAGTATGTCAAAAAACAACAAGAGTGGTGTCGAAGAACTAGGATGCTTTTTTCGCGATAGTAGTCCGCGCGGACGAAGTTGCGGGCAGAAAAACTAGTAACTAATAAAGAGTATTACGTATAGTCAAGGAGACGAGACACGTTCCTCGGAGTAAACGTTTCTTTATCGGACAAAGAACTTTGAACTACATAATTACTCAATACTTTCCTTGTAAATCGAAACAAACAATTTTATCACCTTTATTATGGAATGTTTCTATATATAATTATAATAAAGCCGTAAGTAACAGAAACTCTGTACAAAGAAGATAATTTAAATAAAATGGTCTAATAATAATAATAATAATAAGCCTTTATTATAAAATTAACTTTGATTTGAATAAATTTTCTTTAAATATACTATACTCGCTGATGCCCGCGGCTTCGCACGCGTGGTCATTTCTGTAGTTTAAAAGTACTCTTTGTGCTTTCCAGGACCTTAAATACCAATATATACCAACATTTGATCAAAATTCCTTCAACAGTCAAAAATATTTTTATCCAAAAATATAAAGTACCCCAGTTTTTAAGTCAAAACATAAGCTATGCAACAGTGAAAACTGCATCGCAATCGGTCAAGTTGTTTTTACCTGATGCGCGAACTAACATACAGACAGACACGAATTTATTAAATGTTATATTCTTGTTCAGTAGCTTATTCTATGTACCCTAGACCATTTCTTTTTTTAATTATTTTCTTTGTACAGCTTTTTCGTTCCTCCTGTTTTTTTATAAGTATAGATTAAAGTCTCTTAATTCGGAGTAATTAAAATAAAATGGTCTAGGGGACTTAAAATAAGCTGACAAAAAAGATTTTTTATTTTTTATTTATCTTGTGTGTCTGTCGCGCATAACGTAAAGAGTACTGGACCGATTGCCATACGGTTTTCACTGCTGGATAGCTTAGGTATTGACTTAAAAACTGGGATCCATAGTATGTTACCAATTAAAAGTCCAGGAATGGAAAAAAAAAACATTGACGGCTGAAATAAAATTGGTATTTTGTACTTTATAGTATACGTATACTTTATGGTCGTGGAATAACACGTAGGTTATTTTTAACCCAGAGACATGGCCACGCGGGCCAAGCTGCGGGCACAGCTAGTGCTTCATAAAAGTGCATATCTTGCCTTATAGATATCATATAGATAGCATATCCGTGGGCAGATCCTATAATATAGGTTCTGCCCACGGATGTCTGCACAGTAAGATATCCGCTGCTGAAATTGCGAACATCTGTCGGTGTTCTCGAAATATGGCAATGCAACGAACTTAGTCAGTAGGTATTCCCAGTCAGTTTAGTTAGATGGTTACAAACTAGCTGGGCCCGCGTGCTCATTTTTCTGTGAATTATTTGTGGTCATTTTAACACGTCGGATACAAGGATACACATATGTGTAGGATCCCATGTGTTGTTCCAGAACCAAAAAATATCATAAAATTGTTCAGACGTCAGGTTTTTTATCGATTGCTCGACTTCTACTCATCGGATTGAGATACCAAGTACGCCAGCTTTTAAGTCAAACCCTAAGCTACCCAACAGTGAAAACGCATCGAAATCAGTCCAGTATTTTATACGTTAAGCGCGAACAAAAAGACAGACATTATTATTTTCTAAACTAAACGTTATATTCTTGTTCAGTAGATTATTTTTATTACCCTAGATTTTTTTATTATATTTTATTATATTCATTGTACAGACTTTTTGTTACTACTTTATTATAAGTATAGATAGATAAAGATATACCTAGCTAACCGTCTTGACTTTATCCTTTCAAGACCATGAAATGTAATAGATGAACGTGGGCGAGAAAAATAAGAGGCATATAATCGTGACCACGCAATTTAAATTTTTACTCAAACAATACTAGTAATGTGGTCATTATTTCGACAACCTTCTTTGGACAAAGTCGACCTTGCCGCGCTGCTTGAATAGGCGCCAGCAAAATTTGTATGGAATTTCATTATTGTCGTGTTTTGCGGCCAGCAATTTCCTTTGAAAATTCATTATTGTCGTCTTTTGTCGTAGCACTACTATTTATTCCGTGGGTTCGTTAACCCCGAACGCGAAAAGAGAGGCGTTGTAGCTCCCAGACGAATGGACAGATTTTGATGTTTTTTTTTCTGTTTGAAACCTGGTGTGATCGTGATTATTGTTGTTGTTGTTTCTGTTTCCGTTTCTGTTTCTGTTATTGTTGTTGATGTCTTTGTCGTTGTCGTTGTTGTTTTCGTTGTTGTTACATTGTTTGAGTAAATTCTTATTATACTAAGCTGGTTTTATTTAAATTCCTCGCATTGTTTGAGTAAAGCACTATACAAGCACATACAGCTTTGCTTAGTTAAGTTCTCGGCCTTCAAGCTTGGCCATCATTGCAGCCCTTGCTGGCCACGCTATGATGGCCTCGAGCTTTGCTTAGTTAAGTTCTCGGCCTTCAAGCTTGGCCATCATTGCAGCCCTTGCTGTCCGCGCTGTGATGGCCTCGAACTTAGCTTAGCTACGCTCTCGGCCATCATCATCGCTGCCATCAATACAGACCGCGGCAGTAATGTACTATAACTAACAAAGTAAAAAAAATACATTTTGCTGGCAAAGGAAAAGGAAGTAACATCATCCTTCAAGCAACCCAAAAATCACTAATGCGCAAGCAACGCCAAGACCTGCTAATGTATACGGAACGAGTTCAGACCAAGGTATAAAGCTGCAAATTGAATTCCCTCGCAAAGTGGGACCAAAAACGAATGGTCCTTTTGTATAGAAAATGGGAACTAATAGGTAGGTAGGGTTTGTTGGATCGATGAATTCGCAAGGTAGCTCAGATCTTAGTTTCTACTTTTTTCGAGTCGAAGTTTCGTTTAAGAGGGGGCTCCAAAATTTTTGTCCTGGTCAAGGAAGCAGGAGAGGTGATGCATCTCGGGAGCCGATTTTAGTTAATACTTTCAATGTTATTTTACTTTTTAGAACAATGTTAAGATTTTTCAAAAAACTGTTTTCACAGAAGTATTTGAATGTTTGTTGGGATAACACACTTCTTTTTTTTGGAAAATATCTTCGATAGATACTGAATGAAGTTGATTCATTCCATCATCAAAAGGGGTGTTTTTTTAGGAAATGTTTCATTTTTTCTATAGAGGCAAATTTATTTAATCGTGTTTCGGTGACCACATCCGGATAAAGCAGTTTGTGTACATTTATTTCACATCAATTCAATTAATAGTCAATTAACCGTTTTTAAAGGTCTAGTTTTAAATATTCGTGAGGACTAATCAAATTTGGAGCCCATATCACCTTAAAAAAAGAAGGTAGATTGCGTGCTTGCTCCAGAATTCAGCCACCTACAGTCTCGGTAGCCTTATATAGGTCGTCAATGGCGCAGGTATTCGGGCACGAATTACACTTAAACAAATGTGGCATAGTTTGCTGAATTTCACTACAGAGGCATTGAGCCTCTGACTGGTCAATGTTACCCCATTTGCTCATGCTGTCCCTCTAACGGCCTACCAGAGTTCGAAGTCTATTTAGGTTAGGTAGGCCGAAAAATCGGCCCAGTGGTTCTAAGTATCTATTTCCTTTATTATTGTAACTAGCTGTGCCCGCGTGGTCATTTTTCTGGGATACAAAGATCATGTGTTATTCCAGAACCAAACTACCAAAATTATCAAATTTCGTTCAAACGTCAAATGTTTTTTTATCGATTGCTCAAATTCTGCTTATCAGGTTGAGATACTAAGCACACCAGTTTTTAAGTCAAACCCTAAGCTATCTAACATTGAAACCCGCATTGCAATCGGTCCAGTAGTTTTCAAGTAATGCGCGAACAAAAATACAGACAACGGTAATCGGTTCTTCGGGAAATGTGGCCAGCCCACTGCCACTTTAGCTTACATATCCGCAGAGCTATGTCGGTTACTTTGGTCCCCAGGTTGTTGACGTTAATCGAGCATGAAAATACAACCGCGACGATGTGATCCTTGTTCGCAGTTTTTTGTTGCGAGCGTGTAAATAATAATGTAGGATTATCTGCAACAGATATAGCATGCTAGTCATGACTTCAGCTAAGGCATAATCGGCTTTGCTACCATCTGTTCATGTAGCTGTAATACCTATGATTCGAATTCAATTTATTTAATCCAATCTGCACGGAGTACCGTTGGTTCGCACCAACGCGCCGCCGCTGTAGGCACTAGGCTCTCACAAAGATTATTCACCCCGGCACCAGCAGGTCATGATCAATGAACCTTTTAAACATTTTTGGGTACTCTCCAAATTATACAGGTCGAAGGTTTCATGAGAATGATCATGATGGAGTTGCAGGATTTCCTTCTCTATTCGCTGAACAACAATTTATAAATCCTATCTGAAAGCTTTTTACACGACTGCCCAAAAAAGGAGTGTATGTTTTCAGGGTTCATGTATGTACCTCAGTTTTTAAGTCAAACCCTAAACTATCCAACAGTGAAAATCGCATCGCAATCGATCCAGTAGTTTTTACGTGATGCGCGAAAAAACATACAGACAAACAAACTAACAAACAGACAGTCACGATTTAAAAAAATGTTCTATTCTTATTCAGTAGCTTATTTTAAGTACCCTAGATAATTTACTTTTTAATTATCTTCATTGTACAGACTTTTTCGTTCCTATTGCTTTATTATAAGTATAATAATATAAGGATCTATGTTTGATTGAAGATAAGCTCAAACAATATATTATTATTCTGAGAAGGACCTTTTTTATCTTCATTTGCATTTAGGGCACTTGCTGGGGACTGTTCAGAAGTACGTTTGTAGAATCCTGATATAGAAATATTAGGTACTCCAGTTTAGTGCTCCCGAGGTCAGACTGCTACACGGAGGCCCTAAAGGAAGACCATAAAACGCTACTAAAAGCGGCTGGTAGGCCGGGATTTATAACGGTAATAAAGTTCAAATTAATGATGAACTTCTTTCTATACGTGTACGAGACATGCTCTCTAAGTACCTACTTAAAAGAGGTAGTTAGGAGAGCTATGTTCTTTTAACGGGACACTGCGTATTCAATATCCATTTATGGGTAAACTACCAAACATTAATTAATCAATACTGAGTTTAACGGTTAATCTATGCTTATAATCTATCTAAACTTATAATAAAGCAATAAGTCTGTACAAAGAACATATTTTTTAAAACGTGGTCTTTGGTACTTAAAATAAGCTACTGAACAAGAATATAGGTTTTTTTTTAAATCGTGTCTCTCTGTTTGTTTGTTTGTTTGTTTGTCTGTATGTTTGTTCGCGCATCACGTAAACACTACTGATTACCGATTGCATTGCGGTTTTCACTGTTGGATAGCTTAGGGTTTGACTTAAAGAATAGTGTAAAAAGTCTGTAAATAGAAGTTAATTAAAAAAAATTGTCTAGGGTACTTAAAATAGGCTACTGAACAAGAATATATCATTTTTTTAAATAGTGTCTGTCTGTTTGTTCGCGCATCACGTAAAAACTAATGGACCGATTGCGATGCGGTTTACTGTTGGATAGCTTACGGTTTGACTTAAAAACGGGTACTTGGTATCTCAATCGATAAAAACTATATGACGGCTGAACGAATTTTGAAGAAATGTAATATATTGCACGTTATAGGAAGTTTTAGTCCTGGAATAACGCGTATGGGCTACTTTTAAAAGAAATGACCACGCGGGCAAAGCCGCGTGTATAGCTAGTAATAGATGTACGTTATATGTGTTATGTCTATCCAATTTATCCTGAAAAACATTATTTTCATGAGTTAATTTAGTTTGTCCTTGGAGCGCGGAGCGTGTCGTAATCAAGTTACTGGCAGTACTGGAGACGGCAAAACTAAAAGGGATAAACATAGCTGTAGAAAGTTTCACGTGCCAGCTTTATATTAATAGTACTTCGGCGTTTAAGGCCATCGACCGTTTTCAGTTATTATAGAGAACATGTGGTTGCAGCAGTTCTGCAGTACCGTTGGGTGGAGCGCGCGAACGTAACAAAACGAATGCAAGTTTGAGTGACGATTTTAATTCATTGTCTCAAGACATTACATATTAGTCACATTACACACAATGGACGTAGTATTTGGTACCTATATCAATCGCGATACGCAATAAGGCTAAGTTTTACGTCACGCTATTAGGTAAACAGGTGCATTTAATAGTAATAATAATAAGTCGAATAACATTTACACAGTCACACCACAGTACATACAAGTACGAGTACAATTATTATTTAAAAAAAAAAACGACTGTGAATAATATTATTGAATACGAGCTGACCGCCCGCAAAAATTATCACTCTAATATTACAAAGGCGAAAGTGTATGTATGTAAGGGTGTGTGTGTTTGCGTATGTTTGTTACGGCTTATACCCTGCATTAAAACATATTTTATCCCCGGAAAATGCATGGTTCCTGAGGGACGCGGGTAAAACCGCGGGTGAAATATTAATGTTTCTTTTTTACTTACATATTTTACTTTTCTTTAATAGTTGCAATTGCAACATTAAACTATAGTACTTACATTATCTTAAAAGCCGCCATATTAGTTTTCTTGACACTTCATATATCCTATAGCACTCTCATAATCAAGACGAATCCAATGATACCTCATAATCCATAAAGCTGTTTAGGCTGCAGGACGCGTCTAAGAAACGTACAAACATACATTCAAACATACGTACAACCCAAACACATGACCCTCCGTAATCGGGTAAAAATATGTGTACTGTGCTCAAACTACGGTAAGACATAATATCTCATACACCTCATTAGGATTCCGTGTCCGGAGGCATGGACTCACATCAACCACAAAAATCCAAGACCCGAGAACAAACCTTTGTGCTCACCACACAAACATTATCCTCGGCCAGGATTCGATCCTGGGGCACTAAGCTTAGCAGACGCTTGGCAGGTTTCTTGGTAATCGCAATAATTGGTGAGGCGATAATACACAAGAAAATGTCTCTGTCTATTTTCTAAATCCCCTCTGCAGGTCCTCAAAGCACCCGCCGTAAAGGAAACACGGCTAAAAGAATTATTATTTTGAGCATAACTGACTTGTATTATATTGAACGCTCATCACATTTCATCACTTCTCATCACATCAGCACACCATCATCAACTACCTATATTAGTCCACTGCTGGACATAGTTCTCTCCCAAGGCGCGCCACTGAGCCCGATCTTCGGCAACACACCAAAAAAATACTGAAATCGTGAACATTCAGTTCAACACCTCATAATCGTGGTAGGTACGTATGACTTTAGGTAATCCGAAGACGAACGAACGAGATCGTTATTTTTGGACAGATTTTAGTCACCTATTTAATAAAGTAAGTTTAGTAAGACGACCGGTTGGTGTAGTGGCTAGAGATCCTAGGTACGAAATCGAGCAGTCGCGGGTTCGAATCCTGCAAGGTGCAATCATTTGTGTGATGAGCAGAAATATTCTTTTCTATGTATGTTTATCCGTTATCTAGTGCCAATAGTACAGGGTATCCTAGTTGGGGGCTAGGTAATTGGTGTGGAATTGTCGTGAATATATTTATTTTTATTTATTTATTTAATGTTTACAAAAAAAAAACAAAAAAAACCTTAGAATAGAAAATAAACAGTTAAAATATATAAATATTAAGTTAAATCGAGTGTATAAATAAATACGTTAGTACTATTATTTCTTCTGTGGTATTAAACTAGATACATACATGCACAGAAGAAATTAATAATTCACTGAGCAGTTTACTGGCGAGATTTTCCTTTGCGCATGTAATTTTATTCCTAACGCCATCATCATCATGAGAGCGATGGTAGCCTAACGGTTCAATAGTGCAACTTAGAATCCAAAAATACCGGATTCGGTCCTAGCCTCCGCACCAATGGCTTTTCTAAGTTATGTGCGGTTTTCCATCGCTCCGTGCTTCGGACGGCACGTTATGCTGTCGATGCCGGCTGTTATTGATTAATAGCATTCGTCAAGCCATGTCAGACGCCCTCGGACGGCCTGACAAACTGACATCAGACAGCACTACCTCATACGACAAATAAATAAATAATCACTTCTCAATATGAAACCGATTCATTTAATTATTCAGTGGCAAAAATGACATTTTACATTGTTTAAAATACAATAGTAAGATTGCAATTTCGGGTAACTAGCGATCATGTGGGCACAACAAGTCTCGCCCACGTCGCCGTTGCCTTTTGTGGACATAGCACGCGGGCAGCTTTCATTGCATTAAGAGCACCGAGCAACCCGGTTGCAACCCGCGCTCGGGAAAGAAAGCGGTGTAGGAGGACAGGCTCAATTATTTTTGCGAACCGCTTCGCTTGGATGCTAGTCGGTTGAACCTGAATGTAGGCAGGCACTCGACATGATCGATTGACATGACGCGATGAAAGCTTAGAGCCGACGAGCCGGGTCATCAATCGATCAATACTTACAGTTGACTTTTGAATCTATATCTTTATTTATAATAAAGCAGTAAGTACCAAAAAGTCAGTACAAAGAAGATATTTAAAAAAAAGTGGTCAATGGTACTTAAAATAAGCCACTGAACAATGATTATTTTAAGTCTTGTCTGTCTGTTTATATGTTTGTCAGTTCGCGCATTGCGTGAAAAGTACTGGACCGATTGTTTTCACTTAGGGTTTGAGTACTGCTGTAATTGGTATCTCAACCGATGAGTGGAAACGATTAGACGGCTGAAGGAATTTTGAGAATTGGTATAATAGGTCCTGGAATAAATAACACAGAGAAACATAACCCAGAGAAATGACCGCGCGGGCAAAGACGCGGGCCAGCTAGTCATTTTATAAACGTGCACGGGCAAATAAAGTAAAAACAACATTCCGAGAAATGGAAAAATTGCTCGGCGACAGTCGTATTAAATTGAGTGGGTGCAGACTGTCGACCGACGGAGCGGCATTACTATAAATTTACTATCTATTTCAAATAGTCTGTACTTAATGAAGCAGCAAAAATATTTTGTTTTGTTCGAATTCTATCAAATATTCACAAAACAGAACTTTAGCTGAACAAATTGATTAAACAGCTGAGGGATAACTTTGCCTCCAAATATCCAAATACGAGGCCTCACGATCTCATACTAAGATAGCGATCGTGAGGCCTCGTTTCGCTCAGCTAATAAAAATCCCTCTGAAATAACACGGGGCCCGAGAAAATATTTCGCTTCATGTCTTCATATATGTGTTTACTGGAACAATGTCATTGTTTACGCTTCTACATGGACAACGGTCAATATTTGCCGTTAGGGGCGGCCCGCGGTGCCTTCCATTGTGATGATAATGCGTTGGATATAAACGCGTATACGAGGACTATTCAGAGCATCACTCTTCTAACAAATGAATAAAGTTCCGCGTCGAAACGGCCCATTAGACGTCGCGGTTCGGAAAATTACATTGCCCTCTCGTATTGTATTGGAATGTACCTCCAGCACTTAAGGGGGATTGCTGTTCCACTCCAGTTCTGGAGCTTTTAATCAATGGCTCCTCGCGCGGCGCGGGACCTCTTAGCGTCAATTTAATAACGTTTTAGATTGAACGCCAAATTTAAAGTTCGCTGGAGACCGGGATTTGCTGTTATTTCTGCGACCTTTGTTTGAATTCATGACACGTAGGATATTGTTTCAGCGGTTTTAATTATATTATTCTGTCCCGAAGCAAAAAATACATACAGGTATCATAAGATTGTGTTTTCGTGTGTCTGTGGGACAGATTTCAATGCGTTTTTTTTATTTAAAAGCTGGTGTTACCAAATGGTTTTAGCTCAGTTTCAAGTTGATCAATTTTTGTGAACGCATCTAGAGCAATATTGCAGTTAGAAACTTCGAGTTTAGGCTGAAATGTTCAGTTTCGATCGATAGCATTCTTCTTTAGTGGTAATGAGGCCCTGCATCGAGTACAATTTGTGGCATCAAGAAACTTTGAAAATTACAAGCCCTGTTAGAAAGGATTGAATTGGCTCGAACAATATTTTTAATTTGACCAAATTACTGTGAGCAGGCAATTTTTAACATTACTAATTCGAGCATAACAATAGAAAGGAAAATATTTCATTTTTACGGTCGATTGAGCGTAAACAAAGAGGGTGGCGGGGATATCGCTTATTGTGATCGTTTATGCCTTGTGCAGCTGTAATGTATTCACTTCTACTTTGAGTTAATAATGCAGATAACGGGTCATTAACTGCGTGACAGAAAATGCGATAAAACAACACAAACATGATCAAAATCATACGCGAGCTTTATGGATTTCACGAGTTAACACAGAAACAGTACGTTCCCCCATAATCAAATAGACCCGGAAAATACCATCGTGAGCGTAAACAAAGGCATTTACATAAAGGAAGGGTAACATGCCCAAAATGGAAAGGCATTTTGTAGTTCAAAATACGGAATCACGCCGTTGGATGCGCGTGAGTCACCGCGGCCGTTGGCGTCCTTGTGAACGGTCGCTCTACAGACAAGAGGATGACACACTCCTCCGCAAAAAACACACAAAACACTTTCTTATTGCCAACGGTCGGATTAAATTGGAACTCGTCTAACCGTCGCGTCGCTTGGATGAGTGTGATGATAAATGGTGTAACATCAAGCCATCATCGTGATTGTTACCGGCCACTTTTTAACTACCTACCCACAATAGCACAATCCAACTAGCAGTGCCACATACATGGGTTTGCATGGGTGGACATTGGGCCAGTGTGGGATTTTGGACCATATTATTATATTTCAATCTAAAAAAAAAATTGTTACAAAAACCTAAAACATGCTTTAGTATGTTGAGTTTAGGAGTCTTCATGACCACAATCAATGCAACTAGATCGAAACGTCAAGGTAAATATAAAATAAGTTTTCAGCGCAGTTAAGTCCCATTTACTTAAGAGAAAACTGAAAGGAAAAATGGGAAGATGATGGAGGGGTCCAACATAGCGGGGATTGGCACAGAACCGGGCTGTCTCTGGAGGAGGCCTATGTGGAGAGACAATGATGTCTGAATTAGGAAAAAATATATACAGGGTGGATTTTTGAGACGGGACAGGAAGGGCAGGTACCTTAACCGTTATAGTTAAAGGAAAACGTCCCTAGGAGACCTGCCATAACTTTTTGAGATATTCTAAACGGCATTCACAGTTTTAGGAGAAAATGTACAGTCAGCAAGAAAATGTACAGTCAGCAAGAAAATGGCAATTTTACACAAAATCTTTTTTTGATGCCTATTGATCCTGTTTATTATAAGGGTCAAAAGTCTCTACCGGATCAACTGAGGTTAGAGTACTAGAAAAGTCAGAAATTGCAAAAAAATCTTGTTCCATACATTTTATAGGAAATGAATAAAATAAAATTCTAACATAGTCCGAATACAAACTTTACTAAAATACTGGTGGCTCTAACCTCAGTTGGTCCGATAGAGACTTTTGATCCTTATAAGAAACAGGATAGACTGGGTTTTTTTTGTAAACTGCCCATTTTCTTTATGACTGTAATTTTTTCCAAAATCTGGGAATGTAGGTCAAAATATCCGAACGAATTTTGAAGAAATGTAGTATATTGTACATTATAAGCACTTTTTTATTTGGAATATAACATGTGGGCTACTTTAAAATGAAATGACCACACGGGCAAAGCCGTGGGCACAGGTAGTTCAGTAATAAAGGCTATCTTATCTCATCACTATGTGTGATGAATAGGACCCATCAAAACAAAACAAATGAGCTCAAACTCCATTCAGTTTGAGCTCATTTGTTTTCGGAATGAATGGGTATCCATTGAAGAGTTCCATTACCCCCTTCCATCTTCCACTCCATCATCAGAACAGCTTGATATACCATATGATTGTAAATTGCAGTTGCATCTTTAGATAATTACCACTTCTAATTATCTAAAGATGCAACTGCAATGTAAAATGATAAAGAATGAAATAAAGTGTTAATTATTTTTTGGAGTGGGGTTGTGTTGTGTAATATACAACTGAGAAACATAAAATTAGCCCAATACTTTTCAAAAAATTAATTCCCTTATTATTTTTCCATTATCCTGAACTGTTTAAAAAATGGTTTTTTGTATAGTATAACGGTAACCTGAGTTACCATTCGTATTTAGCCTTCATAACTGTGAACAGGAGTTGGATTTTATTTCAACAAAAATAAAATAACATTCTGCCTACATACATGAAATAAAAGTTTAATCAATTCTAAATTGTTAAATATAGAGTAGGATAGCTAGGTAGTAAGTATCAACAAAAGTTGAAATGATGTGATGATATATAAATATGCAGCATTTTTTTATTAGAACCTTATCCTGTTGAGACCGGAGAATGGTACAATGCACAATTTAATTATTTTCATGGGAAAAACTTTAACAACCATGTTGAGAGGTAAAAATGTTTTTTTTTTGAGGTTTTAATGTATTTAAAAGATATTTTTTTAGACTACATATCCGTTTCGTTTTTAATATTTTTGATACCTCATATTTTAAAATTACCGGTGTTCAGTTATGTACATGAAATATTTCTAATTATTAGTACCATATTTAAAAGGTAGGAAATATTAGAAACAGGAGCCTCCAATACCACTAAAGCAATAACACAATTTACAATGTTACTAAAAATTTTCAATTTTTTAAACAGGTAGCAATAATGTAGTAGGTAGGTACTAGTTTAAATGGCATAGTAAATGCTGAGCTTTAAACGTACAAACAACAAAATATATGAAAACTTACATTTTGTTTCAATTTCCATGGCTTGGCTTTGGACTTGAAGACAAAGAGATAAGATCACGTCGCAAGTTCTCGGCGCACGAGCAAGCGTCTGCTTTGAGCTGCAGATAAACTGGTTATAAACTACTTCAATTCTCAATGCACCAGCACGACTTCAAAATACTGTTTACTTCGCTAGGCCGTTTCAACAGTTAATTTAAATATTTCAAACAATAAAGACAGGATATGATCGCACAACACGAAAGACGTTTTCTTTCAGAATGTTTTTTTTTAACCGGTTTGTTTTGTCAAATTAGCTTGAATGAAACTCTGTGATTGGTCGATATTAAATTTGCCGCCATAGTTCGATTGCATTCATATTCTCTTTGGTTCGATTCGTCGAGGATCTAGGAAGCTGCGATCCACATGACACGATCGATACGTTCATAGACCTTGGAGAGAGAGATAACTATAAAATAATTTTGATTAGGTACTCGGTAAAACAAAATGTTAAGCAATTTAATTATATTTTTAGAAAACATTTGTGATGTTATCATAATCCTAAAAATTTATTTCAAAAAAATAAATTGCGCCCTCTACTATTATTTAACGAACTAGGTATACTACCTACCTTCTAGAAAGCGACATCTACCAATACTTGACTTAATGTAACTATAAGTCACAAGATGGCATAAATATCAAAACCAGTTTAATGTAATTCTACCGCTGAGAACCTCAAGATATATCAAAAATACAATCAGATTGTCATTACCTCGTGCGACGCGTTATAGTTGATATTGCTATGAAAATCTGATTGCAACAAATTGCATTGGCTTAGGGTATCGCACTCCAGAGGCCCGACCACAGAACTTGGTTACAACTGATTGTCATTTTCTTCATAGCAATTTCGACTCTATCGCAACGCATTAATGAATTTGGTGGAATGAAACCGATATGATCAATATAGCGTAATAGCACTGGTGGTGCTCAATCAAGGCCATTTTTTTATTCTGTTATCAAGGGCTGACTCCATTAGTAGAAATTTAATCTGCTCATCACGTGGAAGATACTCATCAGGGGCCCGACCACAGAACTTGGCTTCATTCAGATTGTCACTTTTTTCATAGCAAAATCTCTTAAAAACCTATCATTAATATTATGCAGAGTAGGCAGTGGAAAGTAGACGAGTAAAGGTTACACCAAATTTATTAGATATCAAGGAATTTACAAAGGAATTACAACACATTCATTTTAGGAGATAATTGTCAATTCATAGAAAAAACAAAACCCAACTTCAAGTTGCAAATAACAACTGTATCATAGCAACCGACCATAGTCATAGACTTGTTTGGTGTTCTGACCTCTGTGCTTTGCACTGATGTTATACCACAACACTTTCCCTCAACAGTTGGAAAGACTCAGCAGCCCCAGTTCAGTCCTTAGCTTATTAAGCGTTGGTCTCGGAACTGCCTTGGTCATAAGGTCAGCTAATTGGTCACAGGAACTAGTCTTCTGAATATCTATTAGACCTTCCTGTACTGTCTCACGTACAAAGAAATGTCGCACTCTAATGTGCTTAGTTCGTTTATGGAACTCTGGATTGTGCGAGAGTCGTATAGCAGCTTCATTATCCACCTTCAATGTGGGTATGCCTTCCAGACTCGTGAGCTGACTAAATATTCTTTGAAGCCATACGAGTTCACGTGCGCCTTCACTCGCGGCTACAATCTCAGCCTCCGTTGTTGAAATCGCAACTGATGCTTGACGTTGGCTTAACCAAGAAACTACTCCACCGGCAAATAAACATGCAACTCCTGTAGTAGAGCGTCCGGTTTGTTCGTCTCCTGCATGGTCGGCATCGCTATATCCATCAATGACACCTTTAGCGGACTCTGAGGTATATTTGATTCCATAAGCTTGCGTCCCTTTCAAGTAACGAAATATTCGTTTCACTTTTAACCAATCAGCTTGAGTTGGATTATCCAATTTTCGTGATACCACCCCAACAGCGTATGCTATATCAGGGCGCGTACCAGTCATAAGATACGCTAGTGCGCCTACAGCCTCTCTATATGGAAACTTTTGTCCAGGATCTTGATTCTCTACTTTCCCTGTTTCCGAAGTCCTTTCTATTGGCGTAGATACAGGATTACATTCGGCCATTCGGAATCGCTCTAGAATCATCCTAGTATAAGATTGCTGTGTTATGGTTATCGAACCATCTGATAACTGGGCAATCTCTAATCCCAGGTAGTAGGATGCTTGGTCGTGATTTTTAGTGAATTTCCTAAATCCTTTAAGAATTGATCCGCTAAATCTTTATCTGTAGTGGTTACAAGCCCATCATCCACATACAGAGCTATTATGATTTTCTTGTCTCCCACTTTCTTTGTGAAAAGACAGCAGTCTGCTGCATTCTGTTCAAAGCCCTTTTCTAGCAGAATCTCCTCGAAACAAGAATTCCAGCATCGAGGTGCTTGTTTCAGGCCATACAGACTTCTTTGAAGTCGACAGACATTCGAAGTTCCATCATTGAATCCGTCTGGCTGCTTCATATAGATTTCCTCTTTAAGCTTGCCATTTAGAAATGCTGTCGTAACGTCAAACTGTGTCAAATGCAGTTTCTCCTTGGCGCTGACACTAAGCAAAGATCTTATGGTAGCCATCCGGCCAACCGGACTATATGTTTGTTCAAAATCAATGCCTTTACGTTGTTTGAACCCTTTTACTACTAATCTTGCTTTGAATTTGTCTGTAGTACCATCTGGGTTTCGTTTTATCCTAAAAACTCACTTGCATGGTAATGCCTTTCTATTGGACGTTAACTCACACAACGTCCAAACTTTGTTGTCGCCTAAGGATTTGATCTCGCTCGCCATGGCCTTTTGCCATTCGGCATTATCCTCACTCTCAGTAGCCTCCTTGTAAGTATCAGGAAAGTTCTCTTGCTCTGTTCCTTAGGTTGTATCGAGGCTCCGTTAAGGGCTCAACTACTTCCATTTGTTCATTAGCGTCGGCAAATTCATCCTCATCCTCAGTTATTGATGATCTACCACTTACAATGCTAGGAACGTTGTCGCTTTCTGTGGTAGGAACATTTTCCTGAACTTGGCCTTGAACTTGGTCTTCAGATATATCTCCCTCTAGATCAAGTTCATGATTTTCTACAGCATTTTTAGGCTCTTGCTCTTGCATGAGAACACGTCCGTTATCACCGCCTTCCTCGGCTCCCTCTGACCAAATAGGGATACTGGTGGAAGTTTTAAATTCAACATCAGTCTCGAATGTAATATCTCTAGATCTCAGTGTCTTTCTTCCATCCCAGATGCGATAACCATCGTCATTCTCATAGCCTATCAGCAATCCTTTGATCGCCTTCTTTCCCATTTTCTTACGGTTTTGCTTTGGAACATGTGCATAGCATTCACTCCCGATAATCTTTAGATGACTTATCTTCGGTTTCTTTCCGTGCCACAACTCAAAAGGTACTTTCGCATCCACTCTAGTAGGACCTGTTCTATTGAGCACATACGCAGCAGTATTAATAAGCTCTGCCCATAGAACTTGCGGCATCTGCCCTCTGGTGTACATCATAGATCGTGCAGCTTCTACAAGTGTCCGGTTCTCCCGCTCACTACAGCCATTTTGCTCAGGCGTGTAAGGCATCGTCAGCCAGTGCTGAATTCCATGCTTTTGTAAGATCCTTCGGATGGTTTCGTTATCAAACTCTCCGCCATTGTCACTGAGTAATGTCTTCACAGTATGCCCAGTAGTTTTCGCTTCCTGGAGCATCTGAAGAAGTTTATCTTTTACTTTTGACTTGTGTCTGATGAAATAGACGAAACGGTAGCCAGAATAATCATCCTTAAATAATACAAAGTACTTGTACTTCAAAATGCTGTCTGAAAATGGTCCGCATACATCAGTATGTATGAGCTGTCCTGGCATCGTAGCTCTTTCCCTTGTTCCAAACTTCTGCCGATGGGACTTTCCGTAAATGCAACCCTCGCATTTCGTATTGTCTGACTTCAAAACAATTCCTAGCTCCCTTTTGACTATATCGCGGACATGTCTTTTATCCTGATGTGCGAATCGTTCATGGTAGAGCTGAAGTAGATTTGAACCAGTCACGGCATTAACTTCAATCGAATTGAGATGCCTTTTTGGCATGATTGTCTTCATAGCCAACTTATAAAGTCCACCATATCGATCTCTCTTACCAACAACTCTAGTCATGCCATCAATAGTTAATTTACACTCTCTAGTTGTTGATATAAAGACGCTTTTCTGCATTTTATCTTGCACAGCTAACGTTTGAAAAAGATTTTTTGTCAATGATGGTACTAACCACACGTCTCGGAGTGTTATCTGCTCCCTCTTACCATTGACATTTGATTCTACCACAACAACTCCCTTTCCTAGTGCTGGGATAGTGGTTCCATCTGCAGTTGTCACTGTATGATCTGAATCAAATTAATGAAATTCATTAAAGAAGTCACTCCTCACAGCAATGTGCGTTGTTGCTCCATTGTCCACAAACCAGCTCTCTCTATCTTGAGTTTGTCTATCTGAGCATGCGTTTACCATCAGCGAAATCTGTTGCATTTGCTTGGACTTTGAGATAGGTGCTGATGTGCCTGAAGTCGGCTTAGGTGGCCTCCCATCCTTTATCCACTTCTTGCACTTGCGAACTCTGTGTCCTTTTCCTGAACAGTAGTTACAAATCAGTTGCTCGTCCTTTATTTGCTTGACAGGTGTAGTCACTAGTGCCTCCTGTTTAGTGCTCTCTTGACATCCTAAATTTCTCTCGAATGTGCAAAGATGACTCGTTAAACTGTCTATGGTCCTTTCAGTCTGCTTTAGCATCAGCCAGCTTGACTTGAAATTAAAGAAACTGTCGTCCAGAGTGTCTAAGACCTTACAAATCAGGAACATCTACGGAAGCTTAGCTGTTACGTCAATCTTAGAAACTTCAACCTTCAGGTCATTCCAAAGGTTCTTCAGTTTTGAAACATGTGTAGGAATATCATCCACCTTTTCGTGTTTCAGTCCAAAAAAATCTAGACATAAATTATAAGCTCTGTCATCCGTTTGTCCATCAAATAGTCTATGTAACTCCAACCAGACTTCTCGAGCAGTTCTGTATCTCATCACCTTTTTTAATGTGTCCTCTGACATATTTGTAGTAAGCATGAGCAAAGCGCCAGTTTCAGCCTTCCTATAACTAGCCATCGCTTTGTTGTAGTTGCTAATTTCAGCGTCACCTGCTCCTTCTACAAGAATTGGCTTCTGGAGTTTGCCTTCTACTGCTTCTGTGGCGCATTCAGTGCCTTCCAGCATGACGGTTACCTTATATTTCCAGGTTGACCAATTTTCTTTGCCTTGCAATTTTCCAATGTCAATTTTCGTACTGAAATCCATTTTGGGAACACTCTCTTCTTTTTCTGCACTGGGGTCCGGGACCTCTTAAAAACCTATCATTAATATTATGTAGAGTAGGCAGTGGAAAGTAGACGAGTAAAGGTTACACCAAATTTATTAGATATCAACGAATTTACAAAGGAATTACAACACATTCATTTTAGGAGATAATTGTCAATTCATAGAAAAAACAAAACCCAACTTCAAGTTGCAAATAACAACTGTATCATAGCAACCGACCATAGTCATAGACTTGTTTGGTGTTCTGACCTCTGTGCTTTGCACTGTGGCCCAATTCCATAACTTGGCTACAATCGGATTAATACTTTTTTCATAGCAAATTCGACTCTATCGCAAGGCATTAGTGGCTGCGATACTGAGAATTCGATTGAAGCCAAGTTATGGAATCGGGCTGCAGATGTTATACCACAACAAAATCGACTCTATCGCAAAGCATTATTGAATTTGACGGCTTGAAACCGTCATGATCAACATTACGTAATCGCACTGCTGTAGTGCTATTACTGATCTTGGTTGCAATCAGATTGTCACTATCACGCTCAGTGAAATATTTTTTCTGAGGAGCTATCACGTGAAAATCTGTTTGCTACAAAGATCGGTAATAGCACTACAGAGACTACTACTGCCAATGATTTTGAATTACGCTTGCCGGACTTCTTTTTTTTTAAGTTATGAGGGTCGTTGTCGGGCGTAGACAGAGAATTATCTGTCTACGTTGTCGGGTATAAAAATACTAAAAGTTCTCTTTGACTAAAGGCACAGAATGCATAAATTGAAAGGCTGGCTTATTTCCAAAGTGTTTTATAACTTAATAGAATACTTTGAACGATTATTACTAAAAAAAAGTTTATTTAAAAATTAGATAGCACATTAGATATAAGGTAAAAATGTAAACTTGCCGATTGTCTTGTATATAATTATTAGTTACTTGTTGTCAATAAGTTAATTAGGTATATTTATTGTACGTCCGAAAAGGGCAAAACTGTTGTTTCTTCTAATATTAACTCTACCACATTTTGTACACTGTTTTATGCAATACAAACATTCTGATACTGATACAATAATACTACGCATTATAAGTAAAGCCGCGTTGACACAATCAGAGTAGACTCGTACGAGTGGGCAAACTCAGAGAAATTATAATTATAATTGATTGCGCAAAGATGACTATGGCAAAAATGGCACAATGACAAATGCAATTAAAAAAGAAAAAAACTAAGTATTACGTGTCTTAATATACTCTTTGATACGAGTGGTTTTCGATGACGTGTGAGTGCTACCCGTGCGGAGCCGACGCGAGTCACTAGTTCAACATATACCTACATCATAGAGTCACTTTTTATCGTAGACAGACTAAAATAAAGCTTTTTATTGACTTAGCTTGTACCTACTTAGCTACATGACCATGTCATTTTAACCCGTAGTAGAGAGACATAGACATATAGGCCATAGACATACACATAGACCTTAGGCCATCAACCATAATAAGGCTGATATAAATTAAATGATAATTTATGGTTACGCTTGACGCTTTAATTGTATGATCTTGATACTCTTTAAAAGTTTTATGACTACATAAATCATTTTACTTCATATATAAAATTACACTTCATGTAGTAGGTATGTAAGCAACTTTTTCCCAAAGTTTCCATTAATTTTACAATACAATACAAATACACTTTATTGCACACCAAAAATAATACAAATAAGGATATAAATTAAAGGGTACAATTGGCGGTCTTGTCGCTAAAGAGCGATCTCTTCCAGCCAACCTTAGTATGGAGAGGATCAGAGATTAAATACCTTTCAGTCGGTGGCGCAATAATATAGTAAATTAACATACATACATACGAGTATTAGGTACAATATAATAATACATATTTTATAAAATAATACATTACTTATATTTAAACAATACATAAAATCATCATCATCATCCACAGCCTTTCTCGTCCCACTGCTGGGTATAGGCCTCTCTTTTAATACACCATTTGCCTCGGTCTTGTGCCAATGGGATCCAGGTTCGACCCGCGATCTTAACCATATCGTCGGCCCATCTAGCTGCTGGACGACCAACGCTTCGCTTTCCCTGTCTCAGCCACCACTCGGTTACCGTCCTACTCCACCTGTCATCACTTCGCCTGGCTATGTGTCCTGCCCAACTCCATTTTAGTCTCGTTACTGTGGTTCCGACGTCCCGAACTTCGTCGAATCTCAACATTACGGACTCGATCTTAAAGTCTAATGCCAAGCATAGACCTCTGCATGGCTCTCTGCGCCACTCTGATTTTGTGCACAGCCTCATGCGTGAGGGTTCATGTCTCGGCACCGTATGTCATCGTGGGCAGGACACACTGATTGAAGAGACGAGTTTTGAGACACTGTGGGATTTGGTGTGACCTAAGGATATCATCCAGCTTTCCGAATGCCGCCCAACCAAGTTGAATTCATAAAATATATATTATATATAATATATATATCTCATATAAACAATGTGCAATATATATACTTGCCACAGATAGATATAACATTCTTACTTGACTCCTATAGGTATTTGAGTGATTGGTTACTTGAAGTACCGCCATCATCAACGTATTTAGTTTTTTTTGGGTACTTTTTTTTTTTTTTTTTTTTTTTTTTAATTATTAACAAGTCAAATAAGCTATGTAGTGGTTATGGTAGTGGTACTGTGAGCTGTAAACCTCGCGAGTACAAACTTTTTGCAAACAATCTAGCTGTGCACAGTAGCGCCATCTAGTTACCTTATTGTAAAACTAACATTAATAACCAAGTTGTTCCATCAATACCCACTTATATAGTAGCAAAGATAAATCCTTCTATGATACCTTCTATGATTTATATATGATAGTAGGTAAAGGGCTGATTCCACTCGTAGAAACCTAAAAGTGAGCAATTTACTGCATTTTGAGAAGCTATTCTGCTCATGACGCCAAAGATCCTCATCAGATCTTCACCAAATTTTTATGGCGGAGATATTCAGTAGCCCCCTTTTGGGGGAAGCCCAACCCCCCCCCCCCCCCCCCATCTAAAATCTCCAACGACAAAAAAAAACTAAAAATCAGTTTAACCTGTTTCGTCTAGATCTGTTGAGAAATGCGACCTGTAGAGGAGAAAAGGGTTAGGGTATAAACTGGTTTAGCTTTTCGCTATATTGGGTGGGTACGAAAGAGAAAATAAATTTGCTTTTTTTTTAGTACCTACGTTTAATTGTTATGTAGGTACCTAAGTCTGAATTATTATTGTAATCGCAATCTAATCTTATAATAAATATTCAAAAGTTTGTGTGCATTTATGTATATTCAATTTGATTTATTTCAGATAAAAACATTCATATATGTTAGTATACCTGTATATATATATATTCGGGACAATTCCACACCACCTATGTGAATGTATTTTGATGAAATTGTGTATATGTTATCATCATCATCCATTATCATTTCTCAACGCAGGTAAAACCACTGGGCGCAGCTAATAAACGTATAGCTGTAATAATATCATACTAATAAAGTTTGTGTGCCTATTTATGATTGAAACTATGTTATCTATATCGGCTGAACGGATTTGGAAGAACGGCTAAAATTAGAAAAAGTGTCATATGGCATATTATTTTTATTGTATGTAACTAAAATATTTCACAATATTTTCACTCTGTAATGTCGTGTGTCTGGGTTATTGATCTGGGACAATGCTGCCGACACACCAATAGAATTTATGTATTACAGAAACGAGCTGTAAGGGATATCTATAGGCTTAGCCCTAGAGAATCGCTAAGAAACGTCTTTTCACAAGTGAACATTTTAACATTGCCTTGTTTGTATGTCCTCTTGGATATTCTGTATGCTCGGAAACATTTAAACTGCAGCCCGATTCCATAACTTGGCTACAATCGGATTATCACTTTTTTCATAGCAAATTCGACTCTATCGCAAGGCATTAGTGGTTGCGATATTGAGAATTCGATTGAAGCCAAGTTATGTAATTGGGCCACAGGATTACAACATGTGGACAACGTCACAACTATGAGACTGCGGGATCACAGCTAACAAGTACATCCGATACAGAACAGGCGGTTGTACTTCTAACGGACAGTCTCACCAAAAGCTTTGAAGATGCCTGCCCTCTATCTCCACCGTACGTAAGTAAAGGTGGGAATCAGGGTTGGTGCAAGGATTTGGAGAAGCTGAAAGCAAAGGTACATAAACTTTTTAATAGAGCTATGAACACCTACAATGACGGGGACTGGAGCAATTACAAGAAGGCTCAAGCCGAATATAAAAAACGTATACGCTCCAAGGGTCGAAGGTCATGGAGGAAATACAGTACTAGTATAGAATCGAATACGCAAGCGAATAGGGTAAGGACAATCCTAGCGGCTGATCCTAATCGCGGTATCGGGTCCTTAAAGAAACAAGATAACACTTACACTAAAACAGAATCGGAAACAAATAGCTTCCTTTTACAAACTCACTTCCCTGGGTGCCACATCACCGACACCACCATTTGGGGTGTTTTGAGTTTATGCCTACAGTTATAGACTGGTCAGTCGCACAGACAGTAGTAACAGGGGAGAGAGTCAAATGGGCTAAGTATAAATTCTTTCCAACCTTTTAAAACTGCAGGTCTAGATGGTATTTTCCCGGGGCTCTTACAATGGGATGAGAGTTACATAAACGATACACTGATACTCATCTTCAGGGCTTGTTTGGCCTTTCGGTTTGTGCCTCTGGCATGGAGAGAGGTCAGAGTTTTGTTTATCCCTAAACCGGGAAAGAAGGACTATACGGACCCAAAAGCATATAGACCGATAAGCTTAACTTCTTTCCTTCTTAAAACGTTGGAGAGGTTATGTGACCGGTACATCAGAGACAGTATACTAACTATGAAACCACTACATCCACAACAACATGCTTACAGTTCGGGCAAATCTACAGAATCTGCCCTGCACAAAGTGGTAAGCACCATAGAGCAAGACATTAACAACAAGACGTTGTGTCTGGGCGCTTTCATTGAAATTGAAGGTGCCTTTGACAAAACAAATTTCACAAGCATTAACCTAGCGCTACAGAAGCACGGTGTGGATTCAACTCTGATTGATTGGGTCTTAAACATGTTGAAGCTTAGGGCGGTTCGCGTCGACCTAGGTGGAATTACCAGGGGGATGGTGGCAGGAGGAGTCCTGTCACCTCTACTCTGGAACATGGCTGTAAATTACCTAATCACAAAGCTGAATAACCAACGCTTTCTCACGGTTGGCTACGCAGACGATCTGGCGATTCTTGTGTCTGGACATTTTACCAGCGTGTCTTGTGATATGATGAATAATGCTCTAAAGATCGTAGAGAGATGGTGTATAGAATTTGGATTAACCGTGAATGCAACAAAAACCAATCTAGTCATGTTCACGAACAAAAGAAACTTAGGTAGGTACACACTGCCCTACCTTTCCAATCAGTTGACTCTGACTGATGAGGTAAAGTATCTGGGTATCACCTTAGATAGCAAACTCAACTGGGCTAAACATTTGGAGAGTAAAATAAACAAGGCTACATCTCATTTTGGCAATGAAAAAGAATGATAGGGAAAACATGGGGCCTGAGTCCAAAGATTACCTTATGGCTGTAAAACCTTATAATACTGTGATCAGGCCTTCAATAACTTATGGAGCTCTTGTTTGGTGGCCAAGAACCAAACAGAGCACCACTGTTAGCAAACTACAAAAATTCCAGAGGCTGGCTTGTGTGGCTGTAACTGGTTGTATGAGAACTGCCCCCCCGGCAGCACTTGAGGCATTACTTGGATTACAGCCGTTACAGCTTCACATCCAACAGGAAGCTGCTGCATCTGCTTACAGACTTAGGGCACTTAGTCTCTGGAAGCAAAACAAACAGGTATCACACACGAACATCATAGAGGAGTATGCAGAGGGAAACCCATTCATACTCTCCATCTACGATAGGGTGCCAAAACAATATCAATTCGTCAAAAGCTATAAAGTACAACTATATGAGGAGTCTAGTGATAGTTCAAACACACATGAAGTTAGGATTTACACTGATGGCTCCAAAATGAAAACAGGGACGGGAACGGGCGCGTTCTCGGACGATCTAAATATACACATAGCAGCAACCCTGGGTTCACACAGCTCCATCTTCCAGGCGGAATGTGTAGGTATAATCCAGGCGGCAACTGCAGTACTACGTAGAAAGGTAACTGATTTTAATATCAGAATACTCTCAGACAGTGCTGCAGTTCTCCAAGCTCTTCAACATAACGTACACTCCTCGGGGCTAATTATACAGTGCCACAACCTACTGGAGGAGGTTAGTAAAGACAACCGAGTCACTCTCGAATAGATAAAGGGGCACAGCGGATCTAGAGGTAACGATGCGGCTGATGAACTGGCGAGGCGAGGCTCGGACTTGCGAGCGGTAGGTCCAGAACCGATGATTCCTTTGCCTTTCAGCCAAATCCGAGCATGGATCCGACAGAGAACAAACAACCTGCACCAAAACTACTGGGCAAGAAGGACTGCAGGCAGTCGAGGGAGGCATTCCCGGAGTTAAATCCAAGGTTCTCCCGTAAACTCCTAAACTTTAATAGGGATAAGCTCCGACAAGTCGTCGGAATAATCACCAGTCACTGTGCCCTTAATAAACACCTATTTACTATAGGCATTACAGACAGCCCCCTGCGCAGAGGATGCATGGAGGCTGAAGAAACGGCCACGCATGTGCTCTTAGAGTGCAATAGCGTGGCGAATCAGAGAGCATTTCCTGGGAGCACCGGGAACCCTACGGGAGGCATGCACCAGAACACAGGAGCTGCTGGCCTTTCTGGAGGACATCGGGTGGCTGCACTGACGAGCAGCACCACCCATCACGCAAAAAGGGCCAACATACGGCCTAATTGCGGAAAATAGCCCGCGCATCAAGTATCAAGTATCAAGTGGTGACCCATCGACGTTTTTTTAAAAAAGTGGGGTGCGTGCTCAAATAAAGTGAAATTATTAAGTGCGCTGTTGCGCCACGGGAGGCGATTCCCCGTTGACAACGCTGGTAAAAGACAAGTGCCGAGTGGAAAATGATCGCCGGTAACCAGTTAAGACCGGCGGTGCCTATTCCTGGATCATCAGAGACGCCTGTACAGCGACCACCAGCGGAGCCTTCAACGCCCGCCAGTGACTTAGCAGCGATCGGAATGGAATCCAAGGTACCTCAATTTTGGACGGACATGCCGCGAATGTGGTTCGCGCAGTTTGAGTCCGTAGTAGCACCGCAGAAACAAGGCGATGCTACCAAATATAATATGGTCGTAGCCAAGCTGAGCCGCGACGCGTTACAGCAGGTTAGCGACCTGATTTTGTCTCCCCCGGAGGATAACAAGTACGAGACGGTAAAACAACTATTGTCAGCCGTTTTTGAGGAAAGTGTGGAAAGACAATTCCAAAAACTTGTAGGCGAAATGGACTTAGGAACACAGCGTCCATCACAGTTACTGCGGAATGTTTGTTTCAATAAATTGCAACTTAGAATAAATTTTGTAATAATGTGTAGGGTTGTCAACACCCAAATAGGAACTTACCTTTATACAGGGTGGCGCAATAGAACGTGCATATTTGAAAAAATAAAATAAAAATAAATACAAAAGGTATAGTCAAAATAAAACTAAGGTATTGTAAAGAAATAACTGAAGTTTATTTTTTAAAAATAACATCATCTAAATGATGACCCTCTCTACGACGGCACTCCTCTAATCGCAAACGGAAATTATTGAAAACTTTCTTCAGTAATGCTGGTGTAATTGTTGCCATTTCACCACGGATATTCTCCTTGAGCTGATCGATGTTTTTCGGATTATTGCTGTAGACTTTGTGTTTGAGGTATCCCCACAAAAAAAAGTCAGGAGTCGTCAAGTCTGGACTACGTGGGGGCCATGGGATATCACCTCTTTTCGAAATCAGTCTGCCAGGGAACATCTGTTTCACAACCGCCATGGAGTTATTTGATGTGTGACAGGTAGCTCCGTCTTGTTGAAACCAAGTCCTAGAATTCACTATTCTTGCATTTTCAAGCTCTGGAGCCAAAAAACCTTCCAACATCGCAACATAGCGTTCGGTATTAACAGTGACGTTTTGCCCCCGCGTATTTTCAAAGAAAAATGGTCCAATTATTCCTCTACCAGAGATTGCTGCCCATACTGTCGCTTTAGGACTATGCAGTGGTTTCTGGTGCTTGAGTTTGGGATTCTCACTGTTCCAGTAACGACAATTTTGACGGTTTACGAACCCATTGATATTGAAATGGGCCTCATCGGAGAAAAGGATATTGTCATAATTGGAAAATCGATTAAGCATTTCATTAGCAAATGCGAGCCTTGCTCCGAAGTCAGACTCTTTCAATTCTTGTGTTAACTGCAGCTTGTAAGGATGCAGTTTAAGATCCAAGTTTAAAATTCGTTGCAAACTTCGTCGCGATAAGTGTAAGACAGACGATCTCTTGCGAGTAGACATTTGTGGATCTCCTCGTACCGACTGCATAACTTTCTCAATATTGTCGTCGGTCCTAGATGTTCTTGGACGACCTTTTGCTTGTGGTTTAAACGTTGAACCGGTGTCTTCAAAACGCTGTACCCATATTTTAATTAAATTACCACTCGGAGCTTCACTAATTTGCCGTAGTCCATATTCAGAACAATATAAACGCCTAGTAACGATGTATGAACGAGAGTTCTCGTAAAATGCGCGCACGCAAAATGCGCGACGCTTCCCGTCGAAGTGACTCATAGTGACTAAAACTCCATGAGCCCGCCTACCCAACGACGCAGGCTCCCCCCGCCCGCGCACTTTGTACCCCGCAAAAAAAGATGATGCAATATGCACGTTCTATTGCGCCACCCTGTACAATGTGTCTGGTCACCGGTGTCGGAGACTTAAGGGGGGTTAAATATGGGGATTTTTATCGACAAATCACTATCTCGAATTTCTCTTGGCCTCTCCATACTAAAATGGCAGCCATTTTGTTTTTTTTACTTCGCAGCTCAGACGCCTACACTGATTTAATCATTGCTATCGATGTAGACGTCTTAGGAAGACGAAAGAGGTATCATTTGAAAGCTAACAATGAAGACAATCAATTTATGATACATTTTATTCAATATCTTTTTCACAAAATAACATAACAATATTAACAAAATAAAAATCGTATTTATTTATTGCATTTTTTTAGTTTTTTATTTTTTTTATGAAAACTAACCTGTCAAGCTATTTTTTTTTAATTGTATTATCATAGTACAAGATATTTCCATTAAAATAAATCTTACATCAAGGTCCTAAGTTAAATATTTTCGAAGCTATGATGGTTTAAATATGACCCTTAAAAACTCTATTAATAGCACACGTCAAAGCTATGATGATTGGGATGGGAAAAGGCAAGAAAAGAACAAAGTAAAACCATTAATTATCATTTATTAATTTAATACCATCTAAACTAGGTACTACAGCCACGATTCAAAATGTCCTCCGTTTTGTTGTAGACAAGCAGTTGCCCTAATTGACACATGTTGTGTAGCTCTTTTTATCATGGCTTTGTCCGCCTTCATTACATCCCCGACTTGTAATATTTTTTCAATTAGTTCTTCTCTTGTGTTGGGCACGTTAACGTACACTTTCTGCTTTATTGTGCCCCATAAAAAATAATCTAGGGGTGTCAAATCCGGGGAACGCGGCGGCCAAGCAATCGTCCCACCTCGTCCAATCCATGTTGGATATGTGTTGTTTAAGTAATTTCTCACATTTACCGCAAAGTGTGCCGGAGCTCCATCTAATTGGAGTATCATTCTTGCCCTATACGTCAATGGCAATTCGCTTAATGCGTCTTGATAGTCATTCTGCAGGAATTCCAAAAATCTTGGGCCATTTAATGTAGCGGGCAATATAAGAGGCCCAATAAGGATATCGTCTATCATTCCAGCCCAAACATTTACCGAAAACTTGTGCTGAAAGCTACTGGGTCTCACTGCATGCGGGTTTTCTTGGAGCCACAGGTGCTCGTTCCGATGATTTGTGTATCCAGATCTTGTAAAAGTTGCTTCATCGGTCCACATAATCCTCTTTAAAAAATTGGATCGCGCTTCTCGTAATATCCACGAAGAAAAAACTGTCCTTCGGGCGACGTCAGGTCCAATTAAATCCTGGACTCTTCTAAAATGGAATGGATGCAATCCTTGCCGTTTTAAAATCTGCCAAACTGTCCATTTCGATAGACCGAGTCTAATCGCAATGCGACGGACACTCAGTTGTGGGTCTTGCGTTATTAAATCCAAGTAGTAATTTTTTGTCAAAAATGTATTCGTTAGGGGAGGAATATTGTAGGCGATTGTCGGAAACGCTAAATAAGCATATTTCGTGTGCGGCAGTGACGCCGCCCCTAGCACCGACAGTCGCCTCCCAGCCACCACGTAAGGCACTCTTGTAATAGAGTCGCCTCCCAGCCGCCACATATGGCACACATGTAATAGCGTTGATAATATGTGTTTCGTATAAACCTAATAGAAGGTATTAGAGCATTACCCTAAGTGTTTCCAATGAGCACCCCCACTCGCAACACGCATCTCCAACATATCCTCACAAGTAGACTTCAAGCAGCACAAACACATATACACAAAATCACTTGCGCAGACGAATTATTGAAAAAAAAAACAAAACTAACTATGGTATGAAACGAACGTGTGTAGATGCAGCAATGCCATCTAAACTCAAGGGTCTCGTGTACAGGTTGTCCCAGAAAGTGATGAGATTCTGTCGGAGAACGAATACTTCTATGGCGGATTGTATGACTCGCATGCTTCTAGACCGGCAGTCCGATTCCATAACTTGGCTTCAATCGAATTCTCAGTATCGCAACCACTAATGCCTTGCGATAGAGTCGAATTTGCTTTGAAAAAAGTGATGATCCGATTGTAGCCAAGTTATGGAATTGGGCCACTGAAGTTATACTATCCTTACAGGGGCCTTTCTATTCTTAAATTAATTGGGCACCATCTCAGTGTCCTATGGAATTAAGGAGGTGTCAGCTGTCAACTGACACACGATTATGACGTGTCAGTAACACGTTATGACATCTCTGTGGTAAGATTATCTGTCTGTGGTAAGATTGTCGGTCTGTGGTAAGATTGTCGGTCTGTGGGAAGATTGTCTGTCTGTGGGACTGACAAGACTGCACTTTCGGCGGGAACGCGGACGGAGCTAGTCGTGGATGGCGCGTGCGAGAACCTGACCACGTGGAAAGCAGACGACGGCCTACATGAGTTCTGAGGGGCCACATTTCGGTTTGGCTACGTTTTCTGGTGCATCGTGCTTCGGTGCGGAGAGGCCGGTGGAAGTTATCAACCAGCAGCCTTATTGTCTAACTCTGGTGGTAATGGCAATCAAATCCATTACCATTACCATTGGCGGTTCCAGTTCGCCGTCCAGGGGAATTGTCTAATATTTTCGGTGGTAATCGTCATGAAAAAGTGAAAGCCATTTCGCTCTTTCCACAGACTACATAACACCAAAAACATATGCTCTTGCGTTCCATTTCATGAAGAACAGCTTTGAGCACTTTTTAGTGATTTTTTGAACTAATGGTTGTAAAATGTTAATTTAGCCATATAAACATGTGTAGTGTTTTATTTGTTTATTATAATCTAATTTTTATTAGTTATGCTGTTTAATAAATGGATATTCTTCAAAAAATAATATTCAAGTATATTATAGCCTGACGTTGCGTAGAACGAAACGTTGGTTTACAAGTTATTATTAATTCTGGACCATAACTACTACTAAAGTATGTGTTTGTTTGTTTACTTTATTGAATAATAATGAAATGAAAATCAAATAGAAAAAACTAAATATTAAATAGGTAGGTTATAGTCACAAGATTTGTGTGAGTTTGTGCGAAACGTGGATAAACTAAAAGTGGAATTGCTTTGTGAGATGTAATGTATGTCGAGGTTATGTTCGTTTTCGGATATAAAATTGTTAAATATGCCTTGATTTAGCAACAAATACGTACCTATGTACCATATTGTATTTCAGAATGTCATCTGATAAAGTGGTCTTTGCATAGACCTACAATTGGTCATCGAGTAAGATCGAAACTTTGAACAAATATATCGCAAGTTCCAACAGTCTTTGGCTTGGCTATACAGGAATTTTGGTGGACTAATGAATATTATATAGGCACCTATTCGAGTCTAGTGTTATTTACCTACTAGGTACATATACATATATACTAGGTATATGCATTTTCACAAATGCTCATCAACAACATATATATTTTAATGGATTTTTACCTCATCTCAATGCATACATAATCGGTTATGTTTTGTGTCATTTTACTTCACAGCCCAAACTAAGAAGGAGATATACAGATAAGATACTGCTGCATAACCAATGTTGACTTCTGTAAAACATTCCCCAATAGAAGAAAACATTCATCAACAGAACTCAAGCTTTCTGTAGTCCCGCAGGTAGGTACCTATATTTTGTATAATATTTATTAACTAGGTAGGTACATACCTAATAATTATTATTGACTGGCTTGGGTAAAGGCTGGCAGGGAGAAATGCATAATACACACCAGTACACACCCCCCAAGCGGGACATTGTATATTTTTGGTGTACAATAAAGAGTTATCTATCTATATTTAGTCACATAGGTAATTAATTGACTATATAATACTCTGGCTACATAGTTTGACACCACCTTAAGAAACTGTTAATGTAAGGTGCCTTGTGGGCCCGGAGTAATAATAGGTCCATCCCTTCTCACCCCACGTGTGCTTTGAGCACCAGCCGGGGTTCAGGAGATGGGCTGCAGCTTGCACCTGTGTCAGTATGAACAATCACAACTATCACAAAGCCTGATAGATACAACAAATTAACCTCTCTTTTGAATTGTTTACAAATTTGATCTAACTCTACAAAAGTAATACTGCATATTACAATATTGACTATGTAGACAAATTGGATGGAGCCGAGATTTTAATAAAATAAACAACAAATTAAATTTGAAGTTAATTTTATTGGTCTTACTTTTGACCGTACAATTCAAGCGAAGATAAAATAATTACAATTTGTACTTAGTAACTACCTTATATAACTTTTATAAATGCGTAGGCGATTTCTAGTACATTCTTCATTTGCAATAACAACTAAGTAGTTACATTTCTCATACTTTAGCGAGAAAAACATCTAAGTACATAAATGCTTATTCAGCTATGCGCAATTAAATCAAATCAACATGTAGAGTACCTCTTCTGCGCATTATTCATAGAAAAACAACATAAGTACAAAAAGTGCTTAATTGGTACTTTCACAATCTAAGGAAGTACCTACTTGTATGATTAAATATGTCGCAATTGGACTTCGGTAAACAACGGTGGGTTTGTGGTACATATAACTTCTCCACCCTGAGATTGAAAATTATCTGAAAGTTCATTTTCTGAAGTCAGATTATTTTCAATTTTACATAATTTCAAAATCTTATTTTTATATTTTATAATAAAGTATACAATAGTAAAAATCATTAAAATATAAAGTATTAATGTCCATAAACTAACACTTTTTATTTGCACTTTATTGACCATTTCACTCATTTCACTATATTCACTGTTTTCACTTTTCTTCAAAATATAATTCAGCATTTGTAGATTTTCCATATTTACTCCATCTAAGTTAACAGGTTTCCTTTTGAAATTATTTGTAACTGGAATACTCGGTAAATTTATCAATGGTAGTTTAGGAATATGTGAGTTCATTCCTTTTAACAATTTCTTCCGTAGAGTAATATCTTCAACTTGTATTTTACAATTATCGTCCAAGGTTAAAATATAAGTACCAAGGATTTTCTCTCGAGTAATCTCATTTTCACAAGTTTTTGTCAAGTACGTTTGGTAACTTGCAAAAATTATCCATATGTTCATTTCAATTTGTTGAACTTTTATCTCTGAAGTTTCGATTAAAATTGGAGAACATGACGTAATATTCAGAGTCAATTTCATTAAATCAGTGATACATTTATCTTGTTCCAATACGACTGCACAACTTTCTTTACAAAGAAATATTTTTTCATCAATCTCGTCGCATGGCTTGGAGAGCAATGTAATAGAGTTCAAATCCTTCACGAGGATAAAAGGATATTTAGGAAGTATCAAGGATGTAATATTATTAAAAGTATCAAGGATAGGTAAGGGGAATAACTGGTAATATTTGTAAGTGTTTTTGCGTACAATTGGAATTGCCAGTACATATGTAATTTGCCTACCCTTAATATAAGCTTTTATCTCTATATTTTGCTCTATGTTTACTAAATTTTCATAATTAACAGGGAAAATTAACTTATCTGTTCTCTCAATATTTTTTAACAATTCAAATAATTCATTAGTATCAATTATTGATCTATGTAATATCTTATTTTTACTTAATGCGATTGCTGTATCAATCTCATCTAACTTAGAAAGAATTATTTGAAAATTATGAGTTAACAAACTATAAGCATGAGATACTTTATTTTCAAAATCATTTATTTTACTTCTATTCAATGCTTTCTCTATATCAATTAAATTATTCTCAAATTGTATAAAATTATAATAAGAAGTATTAGTGAAATAGCATCTTAGTTTTAATATCAATAATTAATTCATCTTGAAAGCATCAATTAAAAAAAAATGCATTTCTTTGTTCTTGATGTTTAATCTCAGTTTCATTAGATTTTCAGATAATATTTTGTCTAATTCATAGTCTGTTTCCATATTTTTTTTCAATTATATTATTCACTTGATGTAAAAAAAATTTTTAATTGTAGCCGTGTCTTAACATCGCTGCATTCATTTAGTAATGAGGCTGCTCTGCCTACAAATTTACTTAAAATTATATGAAATAAATTTAATTATTGTGCTGTTGTAACTTCTGATCCACTTAAGCTACGCACATACACATTCACATTTTGAAATAAATTAATTTAATAATTTTTCATTCCCATCAAATTTAGGAATCAATTTTACAATTTCATTTGTTATAATCCTCATAGATTCCATTTTAAATTATTATTATTTAAAATAAATTCAAATTAATAAAATTGAGTATGCGTTTGTACAATATAACGCATAAAATACACAAATTCAAAAATAATTAAAGAAAGGCACATAAAAGTTTAATAAAAACACTTCAAACCAATAAAAGCACATAAAAATCAATAAAAACACATTAAAATCAATAAATTCACATAAAAATCAATTATGATGCATAAAAATCAAGAAATTCACATAAAATTCAAATAAAAACGCATAAAATATCAATACATTCACATAAAAATCGATAAAGACATATAAAATCAATAAATTCACATACAATTCAATAAAAACGCATAAAACGTCAATAAATTCACATTAAAATCAATAAAAACACATAAAACGTCAAAAAATCACATAAAAATCATAAATTCGCATACAATAAATCAAAAATAACAAGTGTATTGGCAATTTTTGTCCAAAAACACTCAGGGTCGAATAGCAGGGCAAGAATACGGAAAGTGAATGATTTTCGACTCACTTAAAACCGCTCGATCCCATGCCTCGGTGATTATTCCACTCGCTGAATTGTTTCTCAACTCCTTTTTCCAATACAGTCGTATTTGTTTGGTTCAAGTATTTTTTTCCGTGGATTTGTCAGGAACACACTGAAGTTATTCAGGACAGATGCACCAAATATGTAGGTTGCGCCAGACAAATTATATTTCACAATTTTTGAAGTAAGCGCCGGACAAATTAAATTTCCACGACTTTAAAAAAAATACACCCGGCTGCGCCAGACAAATTGGACGGAGCCGAGATTTTAATAAAATAAACAACAAATTAAATTTGAAGTTAATTTTATTGGTCTTACTTTTGACCGTACAATTCAAGCGAAGATAAAATAATGACAATTTGTACTTAGTAACTACCTTATATAACTTTTATAAATGCGTAGGCGATTTCTAGTACATTCTTCATTTGCAATAACAACTAAGTAGTTACATTTCTCATAATTTAGCGAGAAAAACATCTAAGTACATAAATGCTTATTCAGCTATGCGCAATTAAATCAAATCAACATGTAGAGTACCTCTACTGCGCATTATTCATAGAAAAACAACATAAGTACAAAAAGTGCTTAATTGGTATTTTCACAATCTAAGGAAGTACCTACTTGTATGATTAAATATGTCGCAGTTGTTTTTCTATGAATAATGCGCAGTAGAGGTACTCTACATGTTGATTTGATTTAATTGCGCATAGCTGAATAAGCATTTATGTACTTAGATGTTTTTCTCGCTAAAGTATGAGAAATGTAACTACTTAGTTGTTATTGCAAATGAAGAATGTACTAGAAATCGCCTACGCATTTATAAAAATTATATAAGGAAGTTACTAAGTACAAATTGTCATTATTTTATCTTCGCTTGAATTGTACGGTCAAAAGTAAGACCAATAAAATTAACTTCAAATTTAATTTGTTGTTTATTTTATTAAAATCTCGGCTCCGTCCAATTTGTCTATGTAGTACTTGTTATGTAGATAATGACAAATGATCATAGCTATATCTTTATTTTCAGATTCAGTTCAGTACCTGTCTATCACAGTAAACAGGATCATTTCAAGTTGGATTGCAGCGGGAAGAGATTTATAGCATGTCCATAAAATGCAAAAGGATGCTGCTCAAATCTACTTGTTATATTTGTATTATAATATGTAGGTATATACGTAGTTACTGCACTTTTTTTATACCATTTGAATAAAATGGTGTGTTGGAAATATTTACTTTGTTGTGAATTACTATATAGTAATTCACAACAAAGTAAATATTTCCAACACACCATTACATTACACACCATTACCAGTACTATACCACCATTACATTACACACCATTACCAGTACTATATAGTAATTCACAACAAAGTAAATATTTCCAACACACCATTTTATTCAAATGGTATAAAAAAAGTGCAGTAACTACGTATATACCTACATATTATAATACAAATATAACAAGTAGATTTGAGCAGCATCCTTTTGCATTTTATTTTAATTACATTGTAATTAGTGGGCTACCAGTGAGCCAGTAATGGCTTGTAAGTTTTTAAAATGTTTTATGTATAGTCCTTATTCAATAAAGACACTTGCCCGTTATATATTTTTTAGAAAGGTTTTTACAATAAAATAAACATGCTATTGAATAAAATTTGTTTAATTTTCTGTTTCTCTATCCATACTCAGTCTGTATTTATGCTAAAACTAGCTGCATGCCGAGGCTTTGCTCTTGTGCAAACATTGCCAGCCTCGTTCGAAATTTAAAGAAATATTTCCTCTAAATTGCAAATCTCTAGGTCCACCGGTTTAGGCTGTGTGTTGTCTGTGAATCAGTTGGTAGGTATGTCGCTTGTGACATACTATTTCATAGGTATCAATGTATGTTTCTACTTACATAATAATTTGTAGTTAAAAAAAAACAACAAAACAGATAGATAGAAAACTCTTTATTGTATATACTTAGAAGTACATTGTACATAATATAATATAGAAGTAGCGGTAACACAATCGGCAGTCTTATAGCTTACAGCAATCTCCAAACCAGAGTAAATGCCAGTAGTATTCATGTCACTCAATCTGTAACAAATAAGAAAAATTTATAAAACTTTGTATGTATTGTACTCTGACATAAATATACTGAATGCACTAAATATATAATATACAAAGATATGAATATTACATTCATATCTCGGAAACAAATACTTCTGCTCATCACACAAATGATTGCACCTTGCGGGATTCGAACCCGCATCCATTGGTTGACTTTCAGTCAGGGTCACTAGCCACTCGGCCAACTGGTTGCCAAATGTAGTAGCACTGAATGTAAATGACAAAATGAATTTTTCACCTCCTGTTTGAACGACAAATATGACAATGTGCAAAATTCAAGTTATCAGATTGCACTATGGAGAGTGAGCATAAGAACTGCACAATCTGATTCGCTTATCACCGTACAAACTAGAATATTGGCAAAGCGGCACCTTTTTATGATAGAAATACCACATACAAGCACGAAGCGTTACGCTTCTTCATTCATTGTAAGATCTGCAAAAGAGTGGAATGCCCTGCCCTCGTCAGTTTCTGGTAAAATATAATGAATCCAGGTGTGTTCAAGTCAAGAGTGAATAGGTATCTACTAGGCAAGGCTACACTTTCGACCACATCATCACTTTCCATCAGGTGAGATCATGGTCAAACAATTGCATAAAACGTAATAAAAAAAGGTGCATTAGATATGGGTTGAAAGTAGGCAGTTCCCGATGAAATTTTAAGTGATTACCTATAAAGGTATCATTTTAGGTTTTGTACTTATTTTGTTTTAATTGTTAATATGACTTGGTATCTTTTGTCGATACTTTTAATACATTTTGACTGTTATTTTTGCAAATTCTTTCATAATGAATGGTCTAGGGTGTAAATAGGCCTGTGATTGTTCCTCAAAACCTTCTGGAGATGTTTTTCTTCTGCAGCTGGCTACAAATTCTCTCATCAAAAATATTCTATAAATAAACATACATAGATATAAACCAATATTACATCAATGACTCAGAAACAATCATTTGTGCTCATCACACAAATGATTGCATCTTGCGAGATTCGAACTTGCAACCATTTGTTGACTCTCAGTCAGGGCACTAGCCAATTCATCTCTTACGACCACCTGGGTGAACCGTGGAAAGTTTTTTTTTTACAATAGCTTACCTTTGTCCACCTGGGTGTTACTTGGGGAATATTTAGTTTCCACTGTCCACCTTGTTATCAAAACTTTTCTGATTTGAAGTGCATAGAGATAATAATTTATTGGTCTATTTTGTTGATATTTGTTGTTAAACATTGAACATCCATAGATATTATAATAGCCACATGGTCAGCACCAATATTAGGGGCTTGAGAGCCTGTCCATTAGTTTGGAGATGTTGTTTATCTGCAGTTGGCTACAAATTCGCCCATAAAAATATTCTTCATTTTATGTTTTTGTAGGTTAGGTACTTATAGTGCCTGTAATCGGATAAATTAGATATGTTAAACTGAAATAAGTGCTAGTAGAAGTAAATATCGAAATATTCTCTTTGTATCGAACTATATATATCACAAAAAACCAGTGAATTTTCTGTTTGACTTTCGCAAGTTTGGAAGTCGAATTTTCGGAAAATTAATGCCTGAAATTAATAAATCGCAATTAATTATGATACCTAGATTACCCCTTCCCTTTGAACTTACGCAAACAGACAACTTTTAATTCAATAAAACTATAATTTCGTCACAAACTCAAAGCCAGTTGATACGAAAGGTTAGGACAGAGCAACCTTTTTCATTTGACATGTCTCGGTGGCGATGAAAATTTAGACAATACCAATATATGTCAAAATATGATGTTTCGTTCATTCATTTCGCTTAAAAACAGCTGATAGTGGGGACTCGGTGAAGATCACCGAGGAGATCACCGGTGGATAGTTAGACAATTCGAATTCGGAGATTCATGTTCATAATGGTGTAAATAAACGTCAGTTTCATTATCACCAGAGTTAGACAATAAGGCTGCAGGTGGTAAAGTCCGTGGAAGGATTGCAACGAGGATTTGGGTGAGACCTATACAGTGTTAATATAGATAATAGAAAGTGCTGCTTCGTTGCGGAGAGGCTGCGATGAGAGTTTATCGACCAGGTGGTAAGGCTCAAAGGATTGCAACGAGAATTCGGGTGAGACCTTTCCATTGCTTAGATAGATAATAGTGATCACTATTAGATATAAGACCAAGACGAGGGTGAAATGATGATGAGATTAGACTCAGTAAAGAAGTAAGACCCAGTAAAGAAGTAAGACCCAGTAAAGAGATAAGACCCAGAAAAGCCGGTAAAGTTAACCTCCGGTAAGACCCAGCAGGGGGCTTAAGATGATCGCTGCTTGCTGATTCCTTGAGCAGTGGGCTCGGAGTCCTGCCCGTATGGTTCTGGCGGCCTCAAAGAGTCCACGTGGACGGTTCCAATAAGTTGTGCTACGCATCCGTCTCGGACTGGCCAGCTGGAGCGATCCGAGAGGCGAGGAGACGGAGGGCGTCCTGGGTGAGCATGTCTCATTCAGGGCCACGTGGAAGGCCCCGAGCATGAGTAGATCGCTGGATACTCGAGGTCTCTACGGGCGGTCCATGGGTACCCATGATGGGATCAGAGTGCCCTTGTTTGGTACCAGTATACCCAGGAGCAAGCGAGGTGCGGATCAACGCTCAAGACAGAGGCCAAAGACGAGCAAAGATTAGAAGCCCCCGTAAGTCTAGACATAGATCTCAAGACCAAGAAAGATATATCATGAAAATGATAAGACAGCTCATCATTTCACACAAGATCCTCGTGTAAGATTATTGTGTTAATCTATAGAACTAGGTATTGCACGAGAGGACGAGACAAGACCTGATGGCGAACAGATACTCGTGTAAGATTATTGTGTTAATCTATAGAACTAAGTATTGCACGAGAGGACGAGACAGGACCTGATGGCTAACAGATCCTCGTGTAAGATTATTGTGTTAATTTATAGAACTAGTTATTGCACGAGAGGACGAGACAAGACCTGATAGCGAACAGATCCTCGTGTAAGATTATAGTGTTAAGCTATAGAACTAAGTATTGCACGAGAAGGACGAGACCTGACCTGATGGCGAGCAGATCCATGTGTGAGATTATTATGGTAATCTACAGAACTAGGTGTTGCACGAGAAGGACGAGACCTGACCTAATGGCGAGAAGATCCATGTGTTAGTCTGTATGGTAATCTACAGAACTAGGTATTGAACGAGAAGGACGAGACTTGACCTGATGGCGAGCAGATCCACGTGTTAGTTTATAAGGTAATCTATAGAACTAGGTATTGCACGAGAAGGACGTGACATGGCCTGCTAACAAGCAGATACAGATGGAGATTCATCAGGGGATCAGATGCGTATTTACTAGTATGTATTGGGATCATAGCATTTAAGCTGTTAGACTCGGACAGATCAATTTCAGGTGCAGACCAGATCTTGCGAGGCATGGGATGGCTATAAGGGGAGGTTGGAGGCCCCCAAATTATTTCTATTATTTATTCTGTGGCGTACGTAATGTTAAAGAGTCAAACGTGATCGGTGATCAGACTTGACGAGTTTACGGAGTGTATACATATATATTCGCGGCGTATGCATCAATTCTAGAGCACGCCGCGACAGCAAGTAGGGGGAAACCCGTACTTCAGGGGCTTCAGGGGTTATTAAGCACCATTCTTAACAGTGGAAGAACTCCAGAGGCGTCGAGCAGGACTTTGGTAGTACGCTTCTTTAAAAAAGGGGATAAAACCCTTTTAAAGAACTACCAACTTATTGTATTCTTGAGCCACGTCTATAAGTTGTTTTTGAGGGTCTCAAAATGTCTCGTAAGAAGACTTGACGAATTCCAGCGTCCTGAACAGGCTGGGTTTCGCAGAGAATTTAGCACCAAAGACCGCATACACACGGTGAGGCAGGTAATATAGAAGTCTGAAGAGTATAACCAGGCGCTTTGTCTTGCTTTTGTAAACTATGAGAAGGCCTTTGACTCCGTTGAAACCTGGGCAGTCCTGTAGTCTTTGCAGCGTTATCAAGTGGACTTACGATACACCGAAGTGATGAGATTTCTGTATTACGCCGCGACTATGAGTGTCCAACTACAAAACCAGCAGTCTAAACATATCCAACTGCGCAGTGGAGTGAGACGGGGATTTTATATCCCCGAAACTGTTCACTAATGCCTTGAAAGATATGTTTTAAGCGCTGGATTGGCAAGGAATTTGAATTTATATCAATGGCAAGACCATTTCACACTAACGATTTGCCGATGACACAGTCACGGAGTCGCTGCAAGACTTGTAAAGTTTTCTGACCAACCTAGATGAAGCTTCTCGACGCATCGGTCTCAAAATGAACATAGATGAGACCAAGATCATGTTGAATGATCTTTCTGAGCCGAAACCGATTGCAGTGAATGGTGTTTACTTTTGAAGTTTTCCGATAATATGTTTATCTTGGGCAAATATTGCAATTAGGTAAGAATAACTTTGAGAAGGACGCCAACAGAAGAATTCAGCTGGGTTAGGCAGCATTCGGCAAGCTTTGACAGGTCTTCTCGTCTTCCATACCACATTGCCTGAAGGCAAAAGTATTCAATCAGTGTGTCCTACCAGTCATAACTTACGGAGCCGAAATGTGGACACTCATGGTCAAACTAGTCCACAAATTTAAGGTCGCTCAGAGGTCACATTTCCCGAAGAACCGATAACCGTTGGGGTAGATGAGTTCTCGAGTGCAGAACACGTTTAGGCAAACGTAGTGTAGGAAGCTCTGTGGTCAGGTGGAGTAACGACTTGTGAAAAGCGGCTGGAAGAAAATGGATGAGGAGAGCTGAAGACCGAACTCAGTGGCGTGCCTTAGGAGATGAAATTTTTGCCTAAACGGCTTGATAGATTTTGATAAATAGGGTATCATTGGATTCGTATTAATCATGAGAGTGCTATAGAATATTAAAGTGTCAAGAAAACTAATATGACGGCATACAGCTGCCATATTGTATTTCCCACGGAACATCCAATGATCCAAACCTATCGAGTGAGGTATCAAAATTTAGGTCTTTAAAGGACCATTCCAAATATATACAATTATTTTTCCTTAATAGTAACAAATGTATTTTAAGCTTCTTAAAAAATTTCAATTTTAGATTATTCACGTTAGTACTATAGTCCAATATTACAATTGCAACTATTAAAGTAAAAGATGTAAGTAAATATGAAACGTTAAAATTATATTACTGTCATTTTTGCAGGTCCGCTAGCGCGGCTGAAAACCAAAAACACGAGCATATGTTTGCGTCGTGTGCTCCGCGCCCCACGCCTGCACGCCATTCGGGTTTTTTGTATTTTTATAACATTTTTTACTTGTTAATTACCTACGTCTATCAAAACATTGTTTCTACTTTATCCTTGATTTCAGTGATTGGTCGAAAACTAATCAGCAGGTGGACGAAACTGGATTTAGGGTCTAAAACTAGCGAAATGTGCATATTCAGTTATATATCAAATAAAAAAACACCTTTACTAGCAATTGGCCAAGAATTGGCGAACTTACCACACTACTTTTTCATTTCCCATCGTTTCAATTATACTGAATTACTGACCTAAGTATTAGTTTTGGGGTAATTGAGCAAAGAATTTTAACTAAGTAACAATCTGTTCAGAAAATCTTACCTACTGTACTTTTTTATACTGTGGCATGCTTGTCTAAACCTATTATTTATTCTGTGCCTAAACAATGTAGGTCGTCAACGTAAATCATATACTGTAAATAAATGAGTTATGTAATTGATTATGTATCGGTAAGTATTTTTTGTCATTTTTTTGTAACAAACTTTTTTTCTACATAATTAAAAATCAAAATACTTACCTACTAATTATTCTTATAAAAAAAAATTACCTGCTTACAACTTTTCAAGTATTTACATACCTATTTTAGATAGAGATAGGTAAGTATATATTATATTTATTTAATATATAATTTTTATTTTCAGTTCTAATCTGAATTATTTTAATATTCTTACCCATTTTGGAAAATATAAATCAACATCAATGAATACGTTACTCACAATTTTTACCTATACGATAACTTTACTACGCCAAACATTTATTTACGGCTCTACGCTACAATGATCATACTTAATAAGCGCGAGGGGTATTTTTGGAGTCCCTATATTACACGGCCAGTATTACGCGACCAAATAATGTACAGCCAATAATACGCGACCAATATTACGTGGATTGGCGTCGTAATATCAGGGTGTACATTATTTGGTTGCGTAATATTGGCCGTGTAATATCACCCCGTGCTGATTTTGTACAGGCGATAATACGCAGCCAGGATTACGAAGCCAAAATATGTACATGTAATAACAGGGTGTGCATTATTGGCTGTGTAATACGGGCCGTACACTTTTTGTACGGGCGATAATGTACAGCCAATATTACGTGTACATCACAGATTAAAATATAGAAATGACATGGTCAAAGCCTCGTTTGCACGTTCCACTTTCCTTTTACCACAGATTATGAATCGCAATTGCTCCGGCTTTTTAAAAATACTAGTGTAGGGCAGACAAGACCACGTGGAGTCGGGGTTGGCCGATTCGGTTCTGTGACAGTTTTTTTCATCTTGACACTCGCCTACACAAACGAGGCATCAAGGAATGATTCTAGCTTTGTCTATGGTTGGCTTCGTATTATTGGCCGTGTAATATTGGTCGTACAAAATCGGTACGGGCTGATATTACGTCTCCAGTTGTACACGTAATATTGGTCGCGTAATACTGGCCGTGCATTATCAACCCGGACCGATTTTGTACGGGCAATAATACACGGCCAGTATTAGCCGTCCAAATATTACGAATCCATGTACACGTAATATCTGGCCGTGTAATATTGGCTGTACAATACTGGTCGTACATTATTTTGGTCGTGTATTATCATCTCCCTATTTTTGCGGAGACAAACGACTCAGGTCCTTCCTCGGAGAAGCCTCGGCGGACACTGCAGGGGGGTGACAATTGGAACATTGAGTGTTTCTGCAAAGATAGCAGCAATATCTTCATGATTTAACATGGAAGCACTACTCTACTACTCGCAAATTGTACGATAGATGTCATTACAGGCATGATATTTGTTTAAAAAAATAGTTTATTTTATGAAACAAAATGTAAAGTGTTGCTTTAAAATTTATATTAATATTAATTTTACTCAAACAATACTAGTAATGTGGTCATTATTTCGACAACCTTCTTTGGGCAAAGTCGACCTTGCTGCGCTGCTTGAATAGGCGCCAGCAAAGTTGTATGGAATTTCATTATTGTCGTGTTTTGCGGCCAGAAATTTCCTTTGAAAATCCATTATTGTCGTCTTTTGTCGTAGCACTATTATTTATTCCGTGGGTTCGTTAACCCCGAACGCGAAAAGAGAGGCGTTGTCGCTCCCAGACGAATGGACCGATTTTGATGTTTTTTTTCTGTTTGAAAGCTGATGTGATCGTGATTGTTGTTGTTTCTGTTTTTGTTTCTGTTTCTGTGTTTTTGTTTCTATTTTTGTTTCTGTTTTTGTTTCTGTTTTTGTTTCTGTTTTTGTTTCTGTTTTTGTTTCTGTTTTTGTTTCTGTTTTTGTTTCTGTTTTTGTTTCTGTTTTTGTTTCTGTTTTTGTTTCTGTTTTTTGTTTCTGTTTTTGTTTCTATTTTTGTTTCTGTTTTGTTTCTGTTTTTTGTTTCTGTTTTTGTTTCTATTTTTGTTTCTGTTTTTGTTTCTGTTTTTGTTTCTGTTTTTGTTTCTGTTTTTGTTTCTGTTTGTTTCTGTTTCTGTGTTTGTTTCTATTTTTGTTTCTGTTTCTATTTCTGTTTTTGTTTCTGTTTCTGTTGTTGTGGCCGTTGTTGTTGCTTTGTTTGAGTTAATTCTTATTATACTAAGCTGGTTTTATTTAAATTCCTCGCATTGTTTGAGTAAAGCACTATACAAGCCTTGGTCCGCAATGACTGCCCTGCTGGCCACGCTATGATGGCCTCGAGCTTTGCTTAGTTAAGTTCTCAGCCTTCAAGTTTGGCCATCATTGCAGCCCTTGCTGACCGCGCTGTCATGGCCTCGAACTTAACTTAGCTACGCTCTCGACCATCATCATCGCTGCCAGCAACGCAGTCATTACAGACCGCGGCAGTAATGTACTTTATTTTATTCGTTATAATTTCACATCAGATTATTTTAGAATTTTCGCTCACTGACAAATGTGTCATAATGTTGACATACCATATACATTGGGCCCGTTCACATAAACGTTCGAGGACGCACGGATTGTTGTAAGAGCGATGTCACATCTGTTGTCTATGGTAGGTGGTTGTGTAGTCTGTAGTAGACGTGTCGTGTGAAAAATAAAAAGCGGGTGGTATTGGAGACTAATTTAAATAAAATATTCTTCATTCTGCAGTCCTCGTTTTCTTCTGACCCATAACCCTCAATTGGTTATGGGCCCAGGGAACTCGATTGACTAGGCGGTAAAACAATTGCAGAAAATATTTGGCGGAATTGCGGTGTGAGGGGCGACCGGCTTTTGTTTCTGAAAAAAAACAAAAGTGAAGATCAGCCACGACGGCGGTGAATGCGAAGTGCTGCTGTAAAATAATTTACAATGGAAGGGCGGATTGATCACAAATATGTAGTGTTGAATGGAAAAAACTGGCCGGCTTGGAAATTCCAGATGTCAGTTATTCTGAAGTCGAAGAAACTGAATGGAGTAGTAACCGGAGGAGAAACAGCGTCAGAGAATGATCTAGAAAAATGGCAGGACAGAGATAAGGCGCAAGAAATAATAGTGACAAGACTTGATGAGAAAATTATGTTGTATACTTCGTTGTGTACAACGAGTAGACAGATGTGGGAAAAATTGATTAATCTCTATGAGCCCTCATCACAGGTGAGCGTTCACCTTGTGCAACAAAGATTCTTTAGTCTTACTTTTGAGGAGCCAATCATGATGTTTATATCTAAATTAGAGGAAATAACAAACCAACTGCGAACTATGGGGGAGGTTCCATCAGATAGGATGATTGTCACAAAGACACTTATGTCGTTACCTGAAAAATACAGTCACTTTGGGAGTGCGTGGGAGTCAGTACCTGAAAGTCAGCAAAACATGAAAGAGTTGACCTCGAGACTGCTCATTGAAGAAGAACGCAGTACACAGCATGAGCTTAATCCAACTACATCAGCTTTTATGTCGAGAAGCAAACCTACTGGATCTGCAGCAGATGACATAAGTGCACGGAAGTGTTTTGTGTGTGGCAAAGTTGGACACTACAAGCGTGACTGTAAACAAAGAAAGTGTTTTCGCTGCAAAAAGATGGGACATTTGGCAGCTGTGTGTAACCAAATAAAGTGTTATCAGTGTAATAAGATGGGTCACCTAGCTAAAGACTGTAGTACATCTATTGATAACAAAGATAAGGTATGTAAGAGTGCTTTCGTAGTACAGGAACCGTTGTGTACAAATAAAAATCAACTAAATTTTATTATTGATTCAGGGGCCAGTGAACATATGACTTATAATAGAAAATTGCTTTGTAATTTGAGAAATATTGAAAAACAAGTAATATTTGGGGACGGGAAAGCATTAAATGTTGAAGGATAGGGGACATACATTTTTTAGCTTATAATGGATCAGATTATGTGCCTTCTGTGATGTTCAACGTCTTGTATGTTCCTAATTTACATGCAAATTTGTTTTCTTTATCTAGCGCAGTAGACCATGGCCATTCAGTATTATCAGGAGAAAAACAATGTAAATTCATAGGCAGTCTATATATAATGGATTTTAAAATAGAAAGTAACTTTGAAAATAATAGTAATGGGAGTGCGATTGCCTTAGTAAGTTTGTCTATAGTGCATGAAAGATTGGCTCATCAAAATTTTAAGCACGTAAAAGAAATATTACACAAAAACAATATAAAATATGAAGGGCAGACTGATCAGTGTACATCTTGCATTCTAGGAAAGCAGCATAGGTTACCCTTTCCTAACAGCAATAGTCGAGCAGAGAGTCCGGGGGAGCTGATTCATGCAGACTTGTGTGGTCCAATGGAGGTAAGTTCGCTGGGTAAGTCTTCTTATTTCCTGTTACTGAAGGACTACTATAGTAACTACAGGTTTGTGTATTTTCTCAAAAATAAGTACGAGACCAAAGACAGAATTGCGGAGTTCCTGGAGCTTGTTAAAATCATCATGGATATAGGGTGAGACGGTTAAGGTCAGTCGGGGGTGGTGAATTTATTAATAGGGATGTAGAAGAATTATTCAAACATAAGGGAATTGTGTATGACACCACTGTAGCTTATAAGCCAGAGCAAAATGGAAGGATAGAAAGAGAGATGAGAACAATTGTGGAATCTGCCAGGATTATGATAATAAATGCAGGGGTGAGCAAGGAGTTTTGGGTGGAAGCAGTGAATAATGCAGTCTTTACGATAAATAGGACTGGTTCTAGTAACCAAAAGGGAAAAACACCATATGAACTGTTCTGTAAAAGTACTTTTGATATAAATATTCTCAGAATATTTGGAACGGAGGTTTATGCTCACATTCCTAAACAGAAGGCGCAAGTGGGACCCGAAAGGTAAATTGGGTATCTTCATTGGCTATGGTACCACAACAAAAGGATACAGGGTGTGGTTTGAAGATATAGGATGTGTAGAAACGCACAGGGATGTGATATTTGTCCAAACGGTAAGGAAAGAAGAAGAAGAGATACAACAAACAGTTCAAAAGATGGAACCAGAAAGTGAAGAAGAAGAAGAAGTTTGAAATTTAGTGGAAGAAGAGGAAAGAGAAGAAGTACCAGATGAAGAAATAGGAATTGAAGAGAGACCAGAAACTGAGAGATCTGAAAGTGATGCGGAAATAGAAGAAGAGGGTGTTGAAGAGGGAGATGAAGAAGAAGTGTTAGAAAATGAAAGGACTAGCAGAGGAAGAAGAGTGAAGAAGCCCGCATGGATGAGTGATTATGAAGTAGGACTGGTGGCACAAGGAGTTGAGTTATGAAGAGGCAGTGAATGGAGAAGATAGAAATAAGTTGCAGAAGGCAATACAAAGGGAGTTAGAGGCACTGAAGCAAAATAGTACATGGAAAGAGACAAATTTACCTAAAGGTAAGAAGACAATTGATAGTAAGTGGGTTTTTAAGATCAAGAAGGATGGAGACAATGAGATTTATAAAGCAAGACTCCTTGCAAGAGGTTTCAAGCAAGAAGATAGGCTAGATATATGCTCCAGTAGCGAAGTTACCAACATTACGTTTATTGTTAGCTATAGCAAACAAATATTGTTTAGACATACAACAAATGGATGTGAAGAGTGCTTTCTTGTATGGAAGAATTGAGGAAGAAGTTTATTTAGAGAAGCCAAAAGGAATGAAAAAGGATGGTATGGTGCTAAAACTGGAAAGATCATTATATGGACTTAAGAAGTCGCCAAGATATTGGAATAAGAGGTTCCATATGTTAATGATGCAGTAAGGGTTTATTCAAAGTAAGTGTGATTACTGTTTATATTTCAAGAACGACATACAGTTCTATGTGTTGCTTTATGTCGATGACATACTCTTGATTTCAAGAAACAGTTTAGAAATCGAGAAGATGAAAGACGTGCTGAAGAAGAATTTTAATATGAAAGACATGAATGTAGTTTCTAAGTACTTAGGAATAAACATAAGGAAGAAGGATGACTCAATAGAAATTGACCAGGAAGACTATCTGAAAGACATTTTAAAGAAGTATAAAATAGAAGACTGCAAACCAGTGTCAACACCTATGGAGCCTGGAATGAAAATTGAGAGGAGTGATAAAGCTGATGAAGAGTTAACGAGAAGATGCAGAAAGCTGATTGGTAGCTTAATGTACGCTATGTTAGGTACTCGTCCTGACATTTGTTATGCCTTGAGCTATTTGAGCCGGTTTCAGGCATATGCGAATGAGGAAGTATGGAAGGGTTTAAAACGAATTTTAAGGTACATAAAAGGGACTTTAGGTCTTAAATTAGTTTACAGGAAAGGTTTAGATGAAGCTCTGATTGGGTATTCTGATGCAGATTGAGGAGGAGACCAGGAAGGACACCGTAAGTCAACTTCAGGATATATTATGAAGGTATATGGTTGTACAGTTTCTTGGTCATCAAATAAGCAGCAGTGTGTGGCGTTATCTTTAACCGAAGTTGAGTATCTCTAGCAAGGGGAATCTCTGAGGGGTGCTGGATAAAACATTTGCTAACAGAAATTAATTTAAAGTGTGACAAAGTAGTTATGTTCGAAGATAATCAGTCTGCCATTCATGTAGCCAAAAACCCAGAGAACCATAAGAGTTTAAAACATATAGATTGAAAGTACCATTTTATTAGAGACAAAGTTGAAAAGAAAATCGTGTTGCTTAAGTATATAGAGAGTGAGAAGCAAGTAGCTGATATATGTACTAAACCATTATGTAGATTGAAGTTTGTGGATTTGAGAAATAATTTGTTTTGAACAGGATTTGTGTACCAGATGTTTTTTATACACTACTTAAGATGAGATAATACGTTCAGTAAGTTTTATTGTTTTTTGTTGAAAAGATGTTATGTTGAGTTTTCAGGGTTCCATTAGATAAACAAAGGGTTCTGTATTTTTTGTGTTGTTACCAAGAAGCTTGTGATGTTACATCGAGGAAGGGTGTTGTAAGAGCGATGTCACATCTGTTGTCTATGGTAGGTGGTTGTGTAGTCTGTAGTAGACGTGTCGTGTGAAAAATGAAAAGCGGGTGGTATTGGAGACTAATTTAAATAAAATATTCTTCCTTCTGCAGTCCTCGTTTTCTTCTGACCCATAACCCTCAATTCGCTTCACCCGCGCGTACACTCGAAATCGTTCACGGCGTCGTCCGGGCGTTCGCCTGGGTCATACGAAAAATAGTAGTGGAGGGGAGGAATAGTATGAAATTGACACTTGACAGTTGTCAGTGGCCCAATTACAGAACTTGGTTTCAATCAGATTGTCACTTTTTTCATAGCAAAATCGACTCTATCGCAAAGCATTATTGAATTTCACGGCTTGAAACCGTCATGATCAACATTACGTAATCGCAGTGCCGTTGTATGTGGACGTCCAAAGTCGTTCACGATCTCCGGATGATCGAGCGATAATCGCACGGATGATTCGAGCGTGTAAGTGATCACAGCCTCTGAGTAGTTTGTGGATCACTGGACATATCGATGTCAAAAATCAACAAGAGAAAAAACGGGAGACGATAAGACACGACCAAAATAATGGACGACCAGTATTGTACAGCCAATATTACACGGCCAGATATTACGTGTACATGGATTCGTAATATTTGGACGGCTAATACTGGCCGTGTATTATTGCCCGTACAAAATCAGTCCGGGTTGATAATGCACGGCCAGTATTACGCGACCAATATTACGTGTACAACTGGATACGTAATATCAGCCCGTGCCGATTTTGTACGACCAATATTACACGGCCAATAATACGAAGCCAACCATAGACAAAGCTAGAATCACTCCTTGATGCCTCGTTTGTGTAGTCGCCTACAAGTTATGGAATTGGGCCACAGGGTGAGCTGGAGCGGCGGAGGCTGGTCGCCGAAGGCGACCAAAAAGCCGAAGCTGCGGAGGCTGGACTGTACATGGCAGCGATCTTTGTACACAGGTGCTTAGTTGCTTGTTTTTAGTTAAGTTTCTCTGTTGATTTATGTGTTGCTTTGTACAGTTTGTGAGAATAAATTATTTCTTATCTTATCTTATCCCATGAAAATGGACGAGCCAATAACATTAATAAGTCCTAATTTCTTTAATTTCAGATGTTGTGATTTTGTGATGCATGTATATCCGAATCGTGACAAATTTTCTGAGCGTTTCAAAGCTTGGGTTAATGTTGTTGGGGGAAAACTGAAAACAACAACAAAATGAATTTGTGACATCCACTTCACTGAACAAGCAAGCAAGCTTTTGATGAACAGGAATTGGTACAACAACCTGAATGCATAAGAAATGCCATTTCTGTATTTATCAGGTAAATAAAACTAATGAAAACTTTGAAAATCCACATAACCATTTAAAAATGTTTAATATATTTTAATTATATATTTTTTATTATACTTAGTATTAACATAGTTTCATTCTATTGTATGACAATCTGCCCCTCAGCAGTATGATCAAAATCAACCTGCCCTAACTTCTACACTGCTTATCACTGCAACTCCAGGTACCATCATACCAAAAATATAGAGAGAGGTGGCGACTTGCCTCCGACTAAGCGGGCCATCATATTATAAAGTAAACTAATAAGGAATTTGGAATTTCTTTATAATATGTACCATATACTCTACTTAAACAAGAAATCCTTTATCTAAAGTTGGAATCAAGTAAAATAACATATGAGTTGTGCAGGGGTAATTAGTATTTTGAAAATGTAAGATGCTGCAAGCCTGAATATGGCACAGCTTAATCTGCCTACAAAGTTTGCTTTCTATCTGACATGTAGTTCTTAAATAAAGCGAATAGTGTGTTAGTGTGTCAACCCAGAGTTCTATACTAATCTGTAGGGAACTTAAAATCAAACATTACCCTTAACATTGTAAAATATGTTGTCCGTCATAGATAATACATCTATACTATAATAAAACTGTAATGGGGCTAAATCTGTACATTAAATATTTTTTGAAAATTTTGATTGAGATAAACTTCAAAATCGATATGGAGTGCAAAAAGGTTATTTTTTGTCTGTCTGTCTCTTTGAACACGCATCACGCTGAAACTACCAGACTGATTTTAATGAAACTTGGCAGAATCATAGCTGATGTACTGGATTAACATTTAGGATACTTTTTATCCCGGAAAAATCAACGGTTCCCGCAGGATAGGGGTAGAAAGTTATTTAAAATAACACGTATCAAGCTAAAACTACTGGACGGATTTTGATGTAACTTGGCACAGTCAGCACAGTTTTGTTTATATAATGTGTTAAAATGTTGAATACTTTTTATCCCGAAAAAAGTTGTGTTAAATTTAAAGTGATCATACATCCGTTTACGACTAGACTGGTACCGAATTTCGTCATCCTGCTACGAGGCTCACTGGCCCAGTTGGACAGATGCATGGGTGCGTAATCCAGACGTACGTGGATCGAAATCACGCACTGTAGAAATGTTTTGCTCCATAATTAAAAGATTTTTTCATTATTTATGCGCTATTTTTTACATTTTCCTTGATATCTCTAACTATAATAAAACTGTAACTGGGCTAAATCTGTACATTAAATATTTTATGAAAATTTTAATTCAGATGAACTTCAAAATCTATTGTTTCTTCCATTGAGATATTATAATGTACTACCTACGTACCTACATAATTATATAGTTATATCGGAGGTTTCTTCATAATGTCTTACTGGCAAAATGGTTAGTTGTCGGTATTGAAATGTGTACATTAGTGATGTAACGAATATTCGCATTCGCGAATATTCGCATTTGCGAAATTATTGCGAATGTATTTGCGTGTATAATTTTTTTAAGTAGGTAATAATAGTTGGTTAATATAAGAAAATCCAATTCCATTAATTTCTTATGTTTTTTAATGCAATAAAAAGTAACTTAACCTCGTAATCATATTATCAGTCTTCTCTTTCTCATTTGGTATCATTTATTTATTTAACTTTGGGCATTGAAGCTTAACAATTAAACTTTCATAACAATTTAAAAACAAAACTATATATTAAATGGCCTAAATGCAATGTAAACAAACAAAAATAATCTTCTATGAATTTTTACCAAAGTTTAATGATAACATTAAACATTATTATTTTTAGCTTTATCTAAAAATAATAATGTACAAATAGGAATAGGATGGTTTCAAGTTGGCTGCATCCTGGAATCCCGTGATAAGCAAGTGTTCGGGTCGCGGTTTATGTCAGAAGATATCTGCAGATGTCGTTAGTGTCGTGTGTCGTGACAATTCTGAATTTTTACAAAACCAAATGCGGGTAGTTGGAGACAACGCTCGCCCTTCTCGACGCTGACACCCGCTACTTCAGTCTTCTCGTGACCACGATCAATGCAACTTGATCGAAACGTCGAGGTAAATAAATATTAAGTTTTCAGCGCGATTAAGTCCATTTTAAATATTTAACTAATGTACAAATACTTCTACAATAAATAAACTATAATTAAAATCAAATAAAAGTTTAACATGAGTTGCTGTCATCATAATCACAAAATGTTTATAGTATATCTATATTATATAATTTTTAGTGTTTATAATATAAATATAATCATTTTACATAAGTATTAAAAGTTAACACTTTAAGCAAACAAAAATAAAATTAAGTCTTTTACTTTAATAAAGCTAAAAAAATAATTGTTATTAGAACTTGTGACACAAAACTTTAATGCAATTGAAACTAATAAAATTAAATTCTTCTATTAAACTTTTCTCAATCTTTAGATATATTTTTAATATTTAGATAATCAAACAAAAATTATATTCTTCTACAGTAGACCATTAATATTCACACTGTAACCTCAAAATTCACTTGTTTTGTTTACGAAAACACCGGCGCGAGCGGAATGACACTTCAATCGGATGCGTTCGTATTAACTCGGCTATTCTCGGAACGAAAAACAGACGGAACGCACTTCGTTCGAACGGGACTGCCGCTAAAGTCACCAAGCCATAGACAATAGGCGCCAAATTTAAACAAAAACTGAATATTCGCATTCGCATTCGTGAATGTTGGCAGCAGATATTCGCATTCGCATTCGCGAATGTCCAAAATATGACATTCGTTACATCACTAGTGTACATACAGAGGTAGGTACATGTATTGCTCTTCACAGAGAAAGTATAGAAAACTTTTATTTTTTCAAATCAATCCTCATATCGTTGAAAAAGCTCAAAAAGTAGGTAGGTAGGGTAGGTAATTATTAAGAGCCAGTTAAAGTGCCAGTAAGTACGTCGTTCTGTGAAACATCATAAAAAATAATTTGCACTAAGAACACAATGTTTCGTTGCATTAAAATTTGTTCGTATGGACCTCATAATAATGACCTACCCTTGATACCCCACCCAATTTACCTCACCACCTTAATTACTCTCTAATCTGTGCCACCTTACCTTCGGAGATAATTTTCTCTACTCAAGACGTTCATGATAACAAGTTACTTCGTTTAAACTAGATGGCGTTGTCTACCCTTAAAACACGCAAGCGGTTTGTTACGAAGTGGTTTGAACGTTGAATGAACTCGAACAACACGTTTTGTTCTTTTTTCTACTTTATGGTCCCTAAAGGCTCTTAAAACGTATTTAGATGTTTTTGTGTTTTTTGATAGAATAAGTCGACTTCAGTTGTAAAACGCGCAGCGAAATTAAGCGAATTATTTATAGTAAAATAGTAATTTATTAATTAAAAAAAAAAAATTAACTCATTCATGTCATGAATCTTTCATTATAAAAACCAGGGTTCAAAATACTTTCAAGTGCTTTGTAAACCGAAGCCTTGAAAGTAAAAAAGACTTGCATAGGAAATTGACCCGTGCGCTTATGTAAATAAAGAGCACAATTGCGTTTGCTTAAAAAAACTTCGATGCCTTGCAAGTTTTTTGAGCGATGTATCGGCCACCTAGCTTCTTGTGACCTGGCAGGCCGAGTGCGGCTGAACTCAGCCGAGGCCATGCCGAACCCGCCACCGAGTATGTACATGTAGGTGCGGACGGGGCGAAAGAGCGTAAAATACTTTGAAAGTCTTGCAAGTATTGCGGGTCCGCACCAGGGCGGCGTACTTACCAAATGAAGTGTCATAGAAGTGTAAGTGTGTTATAAAGGCAAGGCAGTGCCTTATTCCGATGATTAGATGCCGAGCAATCGATAAAAAACTATTTGACAGCTGAACAAATTTTGAAGAAATGTAGTATAATATTGTACTTTGTAGGTTTGGTCCTGGTCCTCCTGGTCCTCTGGACCAAACCTACAACTGGTCTGGTGGTGGTTTGGCTTTTGGTCCTGGAATAAAACGTGTGGGCTACTTTTAAATGAAATGACCACGCGGGCAAAGCCGCGGGCACAGCTAGTAATTTAATAAGTGTTCAAATATTTTTCAGATGGCAGATATAGTATCAGTGCAGCTACTGTGCTGGTGGATCATAACAACAGTGCTAGCAACAAGTCAAAACGAAGAGCAGTATACAATACACAAACAAGACTGAACAAGAATATAACATTTAAAAAAATCGTGTGTCTGTTTGATTGTCTGTATGTTTATTCGCGCGTCACGTAAAAACTACTGGACTGATTGCAATGCAGTTTTCACTGTTATATAGTTTAGGGTTTGATATAAAAACTGGTGTACTTGGTATCTCAATCCAATACGAAAAAGCTGAGCAATTGATTAAAAACTTTTTGACGGCTGAAGGAACTTTGATCAAATGTTGGTATTATAAGTCTTACAATAGCACATAGCCGCGGGCACAGGTAGTAATAATAATACATCTTTATATCAGACATATTTTACCATTATAAACCAATACAACAAATTTTTTTTTTTTTTTTTAATTATTAATGTTTAATAATACACAAATGTTTGTTAATGAAAAAAGAACACAAAAATTTACATCACACAGACAGAAAATGATATCACTGTGTAATACCTATTCACAACTTTATCAAATGCGCTTGCAATGGACAATCAGGTTGTTCAGCAATGGTATTCAGTATGCCGTTGACACTGCCACAAGTTCTGCGTAAGAGAGATGCTGCATTTTTCTTATGATCGCGAAAAGAACATCAGTATGTAAGCAAACATTCCAGACGCACTGCAGAACCGAGGCAGGCCCAACACCACCCTGAATCCATTGTTATATTGGACTAGCAGAGCGCTGTACCCTCTGCGTATAGCAGATCCATAGGCTGCTCGCGTAAAACGATTGGCAATATGCCTTAAAGAGAGTAAAGTTAACATCGGCATTACAGCAAACCTATGAGCCAACATGTTGCATCTGACCGCCAGCGCCCCGCGTTCCCTCTCAATGTCCTGATGGACGATCAGACTAAGATCGTTTGTAACTATATGACTCAAACATTTAAAGTTATTGAGAATATTTAAAGGAGTTCATTGTTCATTGTTCAGGAGTACATTCCACTCAGGGTATGGTTGGGTAATTTATTTCTGGTTTAAATCATTATCTCACTTTTTTTTACATTGTAACGTAATACATTTTATTCTGCGTATGGTTCACAACAGTTAATTAATTTTCTTAGACGTCGATTGAGGGGCTCATAGTGTTTAAGTAAAATGATCGCCTATTGTTACATACACTTATTTTTCTAAGCCAACTTTGTATTTTAATGTTATTTACCTACTGTGTTGTTTTAATAAATACTTTTATCTACCAATCCATCTTTTGTTTAATTGCAATTAATAGTGTGGTAATAAAATATTATGTTTCCCAATTACTTACTGAGCAATTTTTTTAGGCTACCATAATGTAACTTTGTCAAATGATATTAATTAAAAAAAATACCATTTGACAAGGTCACAATACGGTAATTAGAAGGAATTGGGAAAAATAAAATTACCAAAATACCAATTAGCTGTACTGTGTGTGTGTGTGTGTGTGCGTGTGTGTGTGCTGTGCGTGTGTGTGTGTGTGTGCTGTGTGTGTGTGTGTGTACTATAGCATTAGTTCTTGTTAAGAAATCAAGTGGCGCTTCAATTTTATATGCACGTGGAAGCCGCAAGAGGGCACTCTTTCTCCCCTATATTACTATACTCTTGGGACACTGACCGACGGCGACTAGTGGTCGAAATGCAAAATTTTGGTTGTTTTTCCTTCTTGGTAAAAAATAAGATCGAAATTAGAATATTTTTGTTTGCAGCTCCTACAAGTCTATTGGAATAACTTTCACATGGCTTTATGATAGTATCACTTAACAGGACACTTTTTAAATACCAATTTGGAGTCACCTTTGGAATTATTTTTTATCGAGCGAACAATTCTCAATCACGTTTCTATCGCTTACAATTCCTAGAGTGTATATTCAAATTTAATAAAACATTATTTTTCATATTTTTTTAATATTTTAGTCGATTTACAGAGGTTGAAAAACCTTTAAATGTGCTAGAAGCCCGACTTAACATCATCATCATCATCATCATGTTAGCCTTTAGAAGTCCACTGCTGAACATAGGCCTCCCCCAAAGAGCGCCATGACGAGCGATCTTGTGCCACCTCCATCCACCGACTTCCTGTGATGGCTACAATGTCGTCGGTCCATCGTGTGGGGGGTCTCCCCACACTTCGCTTGCTTGTTCGTGGTCGCCATTCGAGAACCTTTATTCCCCAGCGGTTGTCGGTTCTGCGAACTATATGGCCTGCCCATTGCCACTTCAACTTGCAAACTCTGAGAGCTATGTCGGTAACCTTCGTTCGTCTACGGATTTCCTCATTTCTGATTCTATCACGTAGGTGAAACACCGAGCATAGCTCTCTCCATTGCACGCTGCGCAACTCTGAGCTTTTGTTTGAGTCATTAACATACTTCTATATAATTTAAACTAAAACTAACTAAAAACAACCTATAATAAACCTAATCTAACAAGCCGATACCTTATGTAACATTCCAATTTACATAGCGCATTGAATATAAAAAATGCCAAAACACATAGAAATATTTTTTTTAACCTATGTTGTCCCACTGCTGGGCGAAGGTCTCCCCACTTCCTTCCAGACATCCCGATCCCCTGCAATCTCTGACCATCCCTCCTGGAAGGCATCGAGGTCATTACGCCATCGCTTCCTGGGTCTGCCTCGGCGACGACGCCCCTGATCAGGCACCCATGGCGTGACAACTCTTGCCCAGCGATCTAAGTGCATTCGGCTCACATGTCCCGCCCACTCCCATTTTAGCCTAGCAGTCTTACTCCCCACATCAGCGATTCCTGTTTTTGAGCGAATTGTGGAGTTCGGAACACTGTCGATCCTCTTAATTCCTAACACGCTTCGTTCCATTGCTCTTTGGCAAATCCTTGAGTTTGGACTTCTGAGATTCGGTCAGTGACCACGTCTGAGCACCATAGGTCAGGACTGGCAAAATACACGTGTCGATGAGTGTTCGCTTTAGTGATAACGGAAGGTCGCCCTTCATGGACCAATAGCTCCTCCAAGCGTTCTCGACTCGGCGATCGATTTCAATATCCTGCCGTTTACTGAAAGAGACTATCTGCCCAGATAAATATACTCATCGACATAGTTTATCTGTTGCCCGTTGACTTCAAAATATATAAAAACATGAAAAAATAAAAAGCCTTTTGACAAGTATTTATTTGCAACAGTGCAGTCTTCAGCACTACGCTACGGTCACAGTATGTACGTTCACATATAGTCCTACATTAGGACTATATTATGTACTGTGGCTACGGTGGCGGCGCACCACCTCGGTGTCATGGACGATGGTAACAGCGCGGCGGTACCACAGGACACCGCATCTGCAATTCCGCATGGTCATGTAGTTGTGCCGCCTGTTTTTAAAACAAATTCTTCTATTTTTCCCCTTCATTCTGGTGCATTATAGTGCTTATTATTATTATTATTATTATTTTGTGTGCTTGTCGGCCATTTTTGGTGTTATTGATTCAAACAAGAAATGGTCATGAACTGGTTTAATAAATTAATAAAGTCTATAAATTATTATTACAATTATGATGGCTAAAAAGTCACAACTACCTACGCTTTTTAGAAAATATTCTTATTATCATTACATACAAATTGTAACTGTTTCTATGGCCGTAAATATACTTTAAACAAGGGAAGATCGTATTTTTAATTATGTAAAATACAATAATATCTTAAATCCATATTACATAGTATATTTGTACCTACATTATACAGTTTACTTTTAACTATTTCCGTTGCTTTGCCAAATTATCACATTATTTATATGAAAATATGAACTGCAAAACTGTACAAATCATTACTATTATTAAAACTAATACGATGTCCTAAAAATATTGGCCACTAAGAATATTTCATTCGTTGTTCCGTTGACAAAAAAAACTTTGCAAGCGGTGTGAAGATACCTAGAAGATACAGAGAAAACAAATGGCAAAATACTTATTGTGATATAAAAGCAAGTGACTGTATACTTATGTACTTATTTCATTTGCTAGTCAGAGTACTTGCATAGAAGATTAAGTACAAGCAATTACCAACTTTATGGTAAAAGAGTAAGATTAAGTTTAGCGTACATGCCCATTGACTAACATTACATCATTAGCATTTGCGTAAGCTTTCACGGTCACTGGATTTAACACAGTTTCCAAATAGTTTTCTAATCTAATCTTTGAAGGACCGTTTACCTTAAAGAAGACCAAAATATATAATATTTCTCATTAAGAGAGCTAAAGAATGTCAGCAAAATTGTTAAACAATATAATAATACATAATTTCTAAAACAAATACACAACTTCATTAAAATAAATTACTGAATTTTAAACTAACTACGCAGCACAGAGACTATCTACATAAAAATGTAATGGAAAATGTTTGAGTATTATAATAAATTAATTACATTAATTTAAATTAGGTACTTTGTATTATGGCCAGGAAAAAAGTAATAAATCTAATATAATTATATTGGGGCACAATAGGTATTCGTTTTTTACACATTTGCATTCTCCTGGCTTTAAATAATATTATAGAATAAAACATCTATTTGTTTATGGAAACTAGAAGATCACTATGATCATTCACCAGAAAATGGTGTACAAACTGCGCTTTCTTTTTATCTATGACTTGTTTATTTATCCGTGACTGCGGTTCCTGTGTGTTATTAGGATTTTCTCTTAGAAAAATGGCGCCAAAAAGCGTGGACAACGTCTTTTCATCCAGGCCATTTTCCTCATTATACTGCAAAGCCTCTTGCAGAAACTCGCAGAGATACAAAAACACATTCTTTCTAAACTCTGGCAACTCCATAATAATTTGCTTGCATTGTAAATAATTAGCGGAATTTCTTAAACATACTGACTGGAGGTTATATGGAATGATCGGATCAATTGTACTCTCCAACAAGAGAAGTAATGCTTCTGCCACTGAATGAATACTGCCGGGGATGGGACTTTCGACAGCTCCGCCGTCTAACCAGTCTCTAATTTGCAGAATTTCTGAATGGAAGCCTGGCTGTTCAAAGAGGTTGGGCTCCTTCAACCCGTGCAGATAAATGTGATCGGCAAGGTACCAGATCTCCTTTGGTATTGAGTATGTAGATTGGTTAGATACACACTGATCTCTCTTATTTTCTAGTTCAATCAACTTCCCCATAGGTACATCTTTTACAGGTTTGTTAAGATTTACTAGAACCTCTATAGAGCATCCAAAACAACTTCTTTGGTATGTTCCATTTATTGTGATGAAAATATCTTTGCCCCCGAATAAATGTAGCACTAGAATATCGTAAAGTTTGTCTGTGCCAGCGTTCATTTTGCAAGCTGAATTCTTATTTATGAGGACTTTGAGCTGGATTTCGCATTCTTCATCGGCACAGATACATTTCTTGTACGGTTCAACTATCAGCCAGTCCTTACAGAAACTAGTCTCGTCTAGTTTCTTTATGAATTCAAATTCAACAGGCAGTTTGCCGATATTCTTGATGGTGATAGTTCTCACTTGTAATTCTAAGTACCGTACTGTACCAAAATCTATTTCAGTCAAATCTACCTTTACTTGGGGAATAAGTTCATTTTCAAGTTTATCCAACTGTTTTATAACTTCCTCATACACCTTCCTGTATTTTTCCTCATTTATTACCTTAATGTAGGACTTAAATAGTGCTGATACAGGTTTATGGTCACTGATGTTTAGAGATGGGTAACTTTTGTAGTTAATTTGTGTGATGTTTTCTCCTCTCCAGAATATTCTATCGCACCAAGCTGGAGCACGATTCTTTTCACTGGAATCCCAATTGTCTGTATTAGGATCATACTTGTAGGTGGGCTTGAATGTAATAGGGCCTTCAGTAAAGCCTGCAAACACGTTATTTAACTTATGCTGTTGCTTCAATTGGTCCCATTCCAGGACAGCATCAAAATTATTTTCGCTGACCATTTTCTTTACAGTAGTAGGGTCTATAGCTGTGATGCGGTAATTAAGATCTCCCAGCCAGTAGATGTGATCATGATCTTTTATTGCCCTGGGCAGTTGGTTCGGCTGGACAAACCTTGTCCTATTAGATATGTCTCTGAAGTCTTGATTTCTCCTTTCATACTCTTCAACATGCGCGGCTAAATGTGAGTTTACAAAGCATAGAGATGTGTTGTGGAGGTCAAATCGTATTGAGACTCCACCTTTATTTCCCATCTTACCCATGATTCCCGTGCCTACTGTGTCACATATTACATTTCTAACATGAGAAATGTGTTTTGCCTTGATTAGGACGATAAGCAACATGCCCACCAGTCTCACTTTCTCGACCTTTACATATTTTGCTCTGTCGTCTACACTGCTGACAACCGCATTATACCACTCATCCTCTCTGAACGTCTGGTCAAATAAGAATGTCTCTTTGGATAGGTCAAGCTCTTGGAAGCCCACTGCATAAATGTCAGGTGGCTCCTTGTCCATGTTCAACCACCCTTTTAGAGGAATCACAGGAGATTTGTCATTGACATTCCATGTACCACAGAAAACTGTGAAGCTTTTAGTAAAGGTGTATTCCAGTTCTTTGTCTGCCATTTTATGTTTGATCAAGCTCTCTCGGATGGCTACAGGCGCTGAGGCTTGCGTGTGAGCGACGCCGCTCCTCGGCAGCACCATACTCTGCGACATTATGTCATCCGGACTCTTCCCGTTATATTTCTTCAGCCAGACATACTCTGGTTGGGTCAGCACTTTGTTCACGGCTTCAATTCCTCTGAACAATTCGTCAACGAAGTTGTCCACTCGCGGCGTCATCTGAATTTCAAATTTGAATTTATTGTTACGAGATTGCAGGTTCAGGTACAGAACGGCTTCAGGATCGGACGGCTTGTTATCTATTTCGCATTTGAAAGTCTTATCGATGGGCAGCACTATCTCTATAGACAGGTCCGTGAAGGATTTAGGTGGGTAACATGACGAGAACAAGCAGAAGACAGCTTTTTCGTCTCCAAACTCTACGATCGCCAGTAGCCTGTCTTTCTTCACCCGTTCAGGATGCAGCACTTTGGCATCCCAGAGGAACGCCGTGACACGCTCGCTCGAGAGGAACTTGTCTTGCACGACGGACTTTATCTCGTCATGGTTCATTTTAACTCCTCTAAGTTTTCCTATTAATAAATTCAAATTAGCACAAGAGATTCCAACATCGCTCGCTCACGTAAATTGATTTTGGTTTGGCAGATTTTTTGACATTTCGTTGAGTTGACATGACAGGCCCTGCGTTCGAGATAATGAGATGGCGGGCGTTGTGGGCAGTTTCGAAATGTACATTTTTATCAATTTTAACAAGCTGCTTCAAGTAAGTTCGCTTTGAACAATTTTTGCAACTTTTGACACTACCGATTCTTTCCAAACCGAATGAAAAACGATCCAATACTTGACGGAATAATGTCAATTTTCCAATATGTCATCATTCCTATAAACCTATCATTAATATTATGCAGAGTAGGCAGTGGAAAGTAGACGAGTAAAGGTTACACCAAATTTATTAGATATCAACGAATTTACAAAGGAATTACAACACATTCATTTTAGGAGATAATTGTCAATACATAGAAAAAAAGACCAGACTTCAAGTTGCAAATAACAACTGTATCATAGCAACCGACCATAGTCATAGACTTGTTTGGTGTTCTGACCTCTGTGCTTTGCACTGATGTTGTACCACAACACTTTCCCTCATCAGTTGGAAAGACTCAGCAGCCCCAGTTCAGTCCTTAGCTTATTAAGCGTTGGTCTCGGAACTGCCTTGGTCATAAGGTCAGCTAATTGGTCACAGGAACTAGTCTTCTGAATATCTATTAGACCTTCCTGTACTAACTCACGTACAAAGAAATGTCGCACTCTAATGTGCTTAGTTCGTTTATGGAACTCTGGATTGTGCGAGAGTCGTATAGCAGCTTCATTATCCACCTTCAATGTGGGTATGCCTTCCAGACTCGTGAGCTGACTAAATATTCTTTGAAGCCGTACGAGTTCACGTGCGCCTTCACTCGCGGCTACAATCTCAGCCTCCGTTGTTGAAATCGCAACTGATGCTTGACGTTGGCTTAACCAAGAAACTACTCCACCTGCAAATAAACATGCAACTCCTGTAGTAGAGCGTCCGGTTTGTTCGTCTCCTGCATGGTCGGCATCGCTATATCCATCAATGACACCTTTAGCGCACTCTGAGGTATATTTGATTCCATAAGCTTGCGTCCCTTTCAAGTAACAAAATATTCGTTTCACTTTTAACCAATCAGCTTGAGTTGGATTCTCCAATTTTCGTGATACCACCCCAACAGCGTATGCTATATCAGGGCGCGTACCAGTCATAAGATAAGCTAGTGCGCCTACAGCCTCTCTATATGGAAACTTTTGTCCAGGATCTTGATTCTCTACTTTCCCTGTTTCCGAAGTCCTTTCTATTGGCGTAGATACAGGATTACATTCGGCCATTCGGAATCGCTCTAGAATCTTCCTAGTATAAGATTGCTATGTTATGGTTATCGAACCATCTGATAACTGGGCAATCTCTAATCCCAGGTAGTAGGATGCTGGCTTGGTCGTGATTTTTAGTGAATTTCCTAATTCCTTCAAGAATTGATCCGCTAAATCTTTATCTGTAGTGGCTACAAGCCCATCATCCACATACAGAGCTATTATGATTTTCTTGTCTCCCACTTTCTTTGTGAAAAGACAGCAGTCTGCTGCATTCTGTTCAAAGCCCTTTTCTAGCAGAATCTCCTCGAAACAAGAATTCCAGCAACGAGGTGCTTGTTTCAGGCCATACAGACTTCTTTGAAGTCGACAGACATTCGAAGTTCCATCATTGAATCCGTCTGGCTGCTTCATATAGATTTCCTCTTTAAGCTTGCCATTTAGAAATGTTGTCGTAACGTCAAACTGTGTCAAATGCAGTTTCTCCTTGGCGCTGACACTTAGCAAAGATCTTATGGTAGCCATCCGGGCAACCGGACTATATGTTTGTTCAAAATCAATGCCTTTACGTTGTTTGAACCCTTTTACTACTAATCTTGCTTTGAATTTGTCTGTAGTACCATCTGGGTTTCGTTTTATCCTAAAAACCCACTTGCATGGTAATGCTTTTCTATTGGACGGTAACTCACACAACGTCCAAACTTTGTTGTCGGCTAAGGATTTGATCTAGCTCGCCATGGCCTTTTGCCATTCGGCATTATCCTCACTCTTAGTAGCCTCCTTGTAAGTATCAGGAAAGTTCTCAACCCCGACATAACAGACAAAATCTTCCAGTTTCTTTGGATGTCCGATTGTTGCTCTGTTCCTTAGGTTGTATCGAGACTCCGTTAAGGGCTCAACTACTTCCATTTGTTCATTAGCGTCGGCAAATTCATCCTCATCCTCAGTTATTGATGATCTACCACTTACAATGCTAGGAACGTTGTCGCTTTCTGTGGTAGGAACATTCTCCTGAACTTGGCTTTGAACTTGGTCTTCAGATATATCTCCCTCTAGATCAAGTTCATGATTTTCTACGGCATTTTCAGGCTCTTGCTCTTGCATGAGAACACGTCCGTTATCACCCCCTTTCTCGGCTCCCTCTGACCAAATAGGGATACTGGTGGAAGTTTTAAATTCAACATCAGTCTCGAATGTAATATCTCTAGATCTCAGTGTCTTTCTTCCATCCCAGATGCGATAACCATCGTCATTCTCATAGCCTATCAGCAATCCTTTGATCGCCTTCTTTCCCATTTTCTTACGGTTTTGCTTTGGAACATGCGCATAGCATTCACTCCCGATAATCTTTAGATGACTTATCTTCGGTTTCTTTCCGTGCCACAACTCAAAAGGTACTTTCGCATCCACTCTAGTAGGACCTGTTCTATTGAGCACATAGGCAGCAGTATTAATAATCTCTGCCCATAGAACTTGCGGCATCTGCCCTCTGGTGTACATCATAGATCGTGCAGCTTCTACAAGTGTCCGGTTCTCCCGCTCACTACAGCCATTTTGCTCAGGCGTGTAAGGCATCGTCAGCCGGTGCTGAATTCCATGCTTTTGTAAAATCCTTCGGATGGTTTCGTTATCAAACTCTCCGCCATTGTCACTGAGTAATGTCTTCACAGTATGCCCTTTAGTTTTCGCTTCCTGGAGCATCTGAAGAAGTTTATCTTTTACTTCTGACTTGTGTCTGATGAAATAGACGAAACGGTAGCCAGAATAATCATCCTTAAATAATACAAAGTACTTGTACTTCGAAATGCTGTCTGAAAATGGTCCGCATACATCAGTATGTATGAGCTGTCCTGGCATCGTAGCTCTTTCCCTTGTTCCAAACTTCTGCCGATGGGACTTTCCGTAAATGCAACCCTCGCATTTCATATTGTCGGACTTCAAAACAATTCCTAGCTCCCTTTTGACTATATCGCGCACATGTCTTTTATCCTGATGTGCAAATCGTTCATGGTAGAGCTGAAGTAGATTTGAACCAGTCACGGCATTAACTTTGATCGAATTGAGATGCCTTTTTGGCATGATTGTCTTCATAGTCAACTTATAAAGTCCACCATATCGATCTCTCTTACCGACAACTCTAGTCATGCCATCAATAGTTACTTTACACTTTCTAGTTGTTGATATAAAGACGCTTTTCTGCATTTTATCTTGCGCAGCTAACGTTGAAAAAAGATTTTTCGTCAATGATGGTACTAACCACACGTCTCGGAGTGTTATCTGCTCCCTCTTACCATTGACATTTGATTCTACCACAACAACTCCCTTTCCTAGTGCTGGGATAGTGGTTCCATCTGCAGTTGTCACTGTATGATCTGAATCAAATTCATGAAATTCATTAAAGAAGTCACTCCTCACAGCAATGTGCGTTGTTGCTCCATTGTCCACAAACCAGCTCTCTCTATCTTGAGTTTGTCTATCTGAGCATGCGTTTACCATCAGCGAAATCTGTTGCACTTGCTTGGACTTTGAGATAGGTGCTGAAGTGCCTGAAGTCGGCTTAGGTGGCCTCCCATCCTTAATCCACTTTTTGCACTTGCGAACTCTGTGTCCTTTTCCTGAACAGTAGTTACAAATCAGTTGCTCGTCCTTTATTTGCTTGACAGGTGTAGTCACTAGTGCCTCCTGTTTAGTGCTCTCTTGACATCCTAAATCTCTCTCGAATGTGCAAAGATGACTCGTTAAACTGTCTATGGTCCTTTCAGTCTGCTTTAGCATCAGCCAGCTTGACTTGAAATTAAAGAACCTGTCGTCCAGAGTGTCTAAGACCTTACAAATTAGGAACATCTCCGGAAACTTAGCTGTTACGTCAATCTTAGAAACTTCAACCTTCAGGTCATTCCAAAGGTTCTTCAGTTTTGAAACATGTGTAGGAATATCATCCACCTTTTCGTGTTTCAGTCCAAAAAATTCTAGACATAAATTATAAGCTCTGTCATCCGTTTGTCCATCAAATAGTCTATGTAACTCCAACCAGACTTCTCGAGCAGTTCTGTATCTCATCACCTTTTTTAATGTGTCCTCTGACATATTTGTAGTAAGCATGAGCAAAGCGCCAGTTTCAGCCTTCCTATAACTAGCCATCGCTTTGTTGTAGTTGCTAATTTCAGCGTCACCTGCTCCTTCTACAAGAATTGGCCTCTGGAGTTTGCCTTCTACTGCTTCTGTGGCGCCTTCAGTGCCTTCAAGCATGACGGTTACCTTATATTTCCAGGTTGACCAATTTTCTTTGCCTTGCAATTTTCCAATGTCAATTTTCGTACTGAAATCCATTTTGGAAACACTCTCTTCTTTTTCTGCACTGGGGCCCGTAACCTCTCCCTCTATCATTAATATTATGCAAAGTAGGCAGTGGAAAGTAGACGAGTAAAGGTTACACCAAATTTATTAGATATCAACGAATTTACAAAGGAATTACAACACATTCATTTTAGGAGATAATTGTCAATACATAGAAAAAAAGACCAGACTTCAAGTTGCAAATAACAACTGTATCATAGCAACCGACCATAGTCATAGACTTGTTTGGTGTTCTGACCTCTGTGCTTTGCACTGATGTTGTACCACAACAATCATAACATGCAAAACGAACGGTGATCGATAAACGGTTTAGAAAACTAATTTAGCACACAAACGTCCAAGGCGAACGCCAAATGTGATCATATTTAGCATTTTAACAGTTATTTTTAGCATTTGCTTCAAAACGAACGGACTAATGACAATCTATGCTACGTTCGGATTGGCAGTTAAGCGTTTTGGACAGTTTCTAAATATGCGGAGTAAATATATTTACTTGCTTTTACCCTTTTTTAAACTTGCTATTTATGCCAATAATGATGCTTTCCAAACTGAACGAAAATAAAAGAACGAAGATAAAGTCACTTTTCCGATGTCAAACAATCTAAACAAGCAAAACGAACGGCGATCGAAGACACTTCTTGTCCAAAACTAATCAGTTTTACCATTTTTATGCGGTTGTATTCTCGTAAATTTTATAAATTGTATTGATTTGTATCGCTACTGCATATTTTCTCTACTATCTACTGCAGATGACACCGGGCCGTTCGTGTTGCAGTGAAATATTAAAAAATAACAGTTAAAAATGTTAGATATGTTTCGATCACCGTTCCCTTTGGACATGACAGTTAATTTGAAATCGGAAAAGCGACTTTAAGTACTAAGCCATAAGGTCGTTTTTCATTCGGTTTGGAATGCATCATTAGTGTCAAAAATTGCAATCGTAACAGCCCAAATAGCCACTGCATCATCTCGGGGCCGTTCGTTTTGTAATAATTGTAGAAAATAACTGTTAAAAACGCTAAATATGATCACAATTGGCGTTCGGTTTGGCTATTTGTGGGCGAAATTGGCGTTCTGAACGTTTTCGATCACCGTTCGTTTTGAAGTTTCAATGACATGTTGACATAGGAAAATCGACTTTATTCCGTCAAGGGTCGTTTTTCATTCTGTTTAGAATGGATCGGTAGTGTCAAAAGTTGCAAAAATGACAAAAGTGTTGAAAATGTTCAACGAAAACGGCTTGTTAAAAATGTACATTATGAAACTGCCCACAAAGCTTTACTCTGTCTACGCTACAAAGCCATCTCATCATCTCGAATACAGGGGTGCGTTCACTTACTACGCTCGAGGGAGGACGCACAGATCACCCGCGCGATCACACGAAATTGATCTCACGGCGTCGTCGGGCGTACGCCAGCAGCCCGATTCCATATCTTGGCTTCAATCGAATTCTCAGTATCGCAACCACTAATGCCTTGCGAAAAAAGTGATAATCCGATTGTAGCCAAGTTATGTAATTGGGCCACTGGGTCACCCGAATAGTATGAAACTGATACTTGATTGTTGTCAGTGGCTCTATTAAAGAACTTGGCTTCAATCAGATTGTTACTTTTTTCATAGCAATTTCGACTCTATCGTAAGGCACTAATGAATTTGACAGCTTGAAACCGATATGATCAACACTGCGTAATAGCACTGCAGTTCTATGTGGAGTCCACTTTGTGGACGTCCAAAGCCGTTCACTAACTCTGGCTGATCTAGCTATATTCGCACGGATGATCCATGCGTCATCGAGCGTAGTAAGTAAACGCACCCCAGGGATTGTCATGCAAACGTCACCGTTCTTTCGGTCACCTCAACTATAATTCGCTCTCGTCTTGGGCATGTTTGCTCACCAGTCTTTCTTAACAAAATTAGGGTCAGGGACCATTCTCTTTGTGAGTGTGGTCTCGATGACGGAACTCTTGATCATATTTTCTTTTGCTGCCCTAAGCTGTCTTTTTCTTTGTATGATGTTCTTGATCCTGATATGGCCCGACCTATAAACTTTAAATGTCTTCTTTCATACGTTTTCTCCCCATTTATATATGTTTTATGTAAATTTATAAAAAATAATAATATTCGTTTATAAAACTAAGTTTATGATTTCCTATTTATTTTAAGTAGTTAAATATTTTACCTATAATTCTTCTTTCCTATACTTACTTGTTTATGTCCCGTTTTATTATTGGTATCTAAACCGACGTTACTCCTGTAAACTGATCAAGCTCCAAATATATCGTACACTGGTCACACTTTGACATTGGCAGAATATCGTCAATCAACGATAAGAAGCCACTCTATAAAAAGAAGAAGAAGTGTTATTATTGATACGGCAATTTCCGTAATATACGGCAATTCATGTAATTTTTTAAGAAATTTTGGCATATGGCAGACCTTTCATTACCGTATCACAAAATACGGCAATTGGATACAGGTGAAATGAAACGTTATTTTCACTAGTGTGGTGAATAAAACGAAATGCACATATCACTTTTATAACACAGCTGGAGAAATCCCGTATACAAATAAAGTGTTGTAGTATCGAGCCATCCCTTTCACCTTGATTAGAAATGACCAATGATGGCAATAAAACAAAAATTACCACCAAAGGTGAAAACTAAAAAGAATCTCCAAAAAAATTGAGACTTTCACCCGATGTTAACAAATTTTTGACATATGATTTTGAGAAAAGATCCATGATACAACAGACTTCAAAACTCTGAAGAATTTTCTCTTGATGTTCTGTCTTCCACACAGTAATTTAGAATGTGAAAGAATTTCAGTCAATTTAGCTACATAAACACCAAAATGCGAAATAAATTAATAACTTCTACTGTAAATAAAACTTTTAGAAAGACAGCTGATTCAAAACCAAGGAAACTGCACACTTTTTGTTGATACTTTTTATAGTTTCAATCAATCACATACACTAGAAAAATATGTAGGTACCTTTACAAAATAGATTGTGAAATACGGCAATTTAGTAAAAAAAAAACTATAAATACGGTAAGCCAGGCGGCAGCTAAGATTTTGACGATAACAACACTGTTTCGGTCGGTTTTCGGTTTTGAAAATTTTGCACTCTCAAAATAATTCGTGACTAATATTACTTTCCTTCCTCGGATCTTGTTGTCAATTACATAAATTGTATGTAATGGCGGGAGCGCCGAGCGACTGGCAGTTAGAATGCGTAGAGGTGAAACAGCGAGGGGCCTACTTGCTGCGTTCAGGACAATGGTCCGATTGCACGTTCCTGGTAGGTTCGGAGCCAAATCAGGTGGTTATCGCGGGCCACAAGCTCATCCTCGCGATGGCCTCTCCGGTTTTCGAGGCCATGTTCTATGGGGGAATGGCTGAGAGGAATGAACCTATACCCATTTTGGACGTGCAACCAGAGGCCTTCAAAGCTCTTTTAGAGTGAGTCTTTCTCAAGATTTAGCTATCAAATCCATAAAAATTTTTTTTTAATTCCCCGCTTATGTTCTTATGAGCATCAAAACCTACATTCAACCTAAATGCCGGGATTTTAGCTCCCAATTGTTGACTTTATTATGAGAACTTAAAGCCTCAACTTAGTATATACATGAATCCTGTATCTCACCAAATAAAACTGCTATATAACTAAAGGCAAATCTAGTTGTGGAAATATTTCCTTCATCATTTGTGAATGTTACAGATATATTTACACAGACAACATTAACATTAGCTCATTTGACAAAGCTTGTGAGTTGTGCTATGGAGCCAAGAAGTACATGCTGCCACACCTAGTTAAGGAATGCACTCGGTATCTGTGGTCAGACCTGTACCCCAGGAATGCTTGCAGAGCTTATGAGTTTGCGAGACTCTTTGAAGAAAGTGTGCTTATGGATAAATGTATACAGGTAATAGTGTATCGTAACTTGGAGCATTTATAATATAATACTAGTTTTCCCGACCGCAACTTCGTCCATGCGGAATACTGTTTATCGTGAAAAAAGCATCCTATGTTCTATTATGATATTATAACTAATGCAAAAGTAGGTATAGCACCACTCTTGATGTTTTTTGACATACTTGTTATTTTGTTTCCATAGCAATGGTTTCTTTGCCGCTGCCGAGTCAGTATATTTATAATAATAATAATAATTCACCTGGCTTCACCTCCTTGCTCCATAAGTCCGGTAGTACCACCGAAGCTAAAAATTATAGACCCATTACATGCTTGCCCACTATGTACAAGCTCCTTACATCCATTCTGAGAACAAAAATGTATTCGCATATTGTTACAAACAATATTTTGGCCCTCGCTCAGAATGGATGTAGGGTTGGGTCCCGTGGTACTAAAGAGCTCCTCCTCATAGACACTACCATTTGCCAACAAGTCCAAGAGGGACAGACAACAACAGAGGGATCCTTTCTACTGCCTGGATTGACTACAAGAAGGCCTATGATTCAGTGCCTCATTCATGGCTAGAGAGGATCTTAGAGTTATATAAAATCGATGCAACTCTGAGATCTTTCTTAGGTGCGTGTATGAGGCAGTGGACCACAGTTCTTCGTCAACCAGGTGGTGGAGACAGCCTTTATGGTTCGCAGGACTTTATAAGGATAGAGCGAGGCATATTTCAGGGTGACAGTTTGAGTCCTTTGTGGTTTTGCCTAGCACTGAATCCTCTCAGCACTTTGTTGAAGGATTCAGGGTTAGGCTATCGGCTACGGAGAGAGGGCGAGATCATTTCTCATCTGCTGTACATGGATGACCTCAAGTTGTTTGCACTGAAACATCCAGACTTGATGAAGTTACTGAAAATCACAGAAGTTTTCAGTAAAGCCATCAACATGGAGTTCGGTGTGGACAAATGTGCGGTCATGCATGTGCAGCGGGGGAAAGTTGTAAATTCTATGAATTTGCAGCTTTCTGAGACAATGACACTCAAATCTCTCTCTGAGACCGAGACCTACAAATACCTTGGTATGTCACAATTGTTGGGTATCATGGACAGGGAGATTAAGCAGTCGGTGAAGGAGCGCTTCTTCTGCCGCCTGACCAAACTACTTAACAGTCTTTTGTCAGGTGGCAATAAGGCGTGTGCCTTCAACGGTTGGGTGATGCCCTTGCTCATATACTCTTTTGGCATACTAAAGTGGACTCAAACTGAGCTTGACGCCTTGGATAAGAGAGTCCGTCAACTGCTTACGTCACATCGTATGTTACACCCGCGCTCGTCTGTTATGAGATTGTACATACCACGGAAGTGGGGGGTTGTGGCTTTTTAAATGACAAGAACCTCCACAACCGTGAAGTGTGCAGTCTCAGGGAGTACTTCCTAAACACCGAGTGTGGGTTGCATCGTGATGTGGTGGCAGTTGATAAGACTCTCACACCGCTCTCCTTGGCAAACGAGAATTGGCGCAAACCATCGGTGTTGAGTACCGATGACCGCAAGGACGTATGGAAGGGCAAGGAGCTGCACGGGCGGTTCTATCGGGCCTTAACAGGGCCTGATGTGAACTTGCTCGCGTCGGTGAACTGGCTACGCTTTGGTGACCTCTTTGGGGAAACTGAGGGTTTTGTCTGTGCAATTGCGGACGAAGTTATCAAGACGAATAACTACCGGAAATATATTATGAAGGACGGTACGGTCGACATTTGTCGGGCATGCCGCCGTCCCGGGGAGTCCCTCAGGCATATAATTTCCGCCTGTTCTCATCTTGCTAACGGAGAGTACTTGCACAGACACAACCAAGTAGCCAGGATCATCCATCAGCAAATTGCCCTTCGGTATGACCTTGTCGAGTCTGAGGTGCCGTACTATAAGTACGTACCGGCGCCAGTTCTCGAAAATGGTCGTGCATTGCTCTATTGGGACCGCTCTATCATCACGGACAGGACTATTGTTGCCAATAAGCCTGACATTGTGCTGGTAGACCGGTCCCAACGCCGGGCAGTGCTCGTCGACATCACCATTCCACACGATGAGAACCTCGTGAAGGCCGAAAAGGACAAGCTCAGCAAGTACCTTGACTTGGCTCATGAGGTGACCGCCATGTGGAATGTTGACTCGACGATCATTGTCCCGATAGTTGTTTCGGCAAACGGCCTTATAGCGAAGAGCCTCTACCAACATCTTAAGAGGCTCCCGCTAGATGGTTGGATTAAGGGTCAGATGCAGAAGGCAGTACTCCTTGACACGGCGCGTATAGTCAGGAGGTTCCTCACTCTGCAGCCCTAGCCACCGGTAGTTTGGGCCCTGCTCCGCTACCGTTGGTACCCTAGGTTTAGGTTTTTTATAATATTTTTATCTGCTTTTATTTAAAGAAATATTGTAAAAACTTTAAATTTAAGATAAAAAGAGAAATAAAGTGAATAATAATAATAAAATGTATTTATTGCAAACAAACAAACAAAAGCAATCAACACAATCAAAAAAAATAGATATTCCACGATAACATGACTCGCGACAATTAGTAACATTAAATTTACCGTGCCGCGCGTCATGTTAGCATGCACATCTGATGACATTTCTTGTTTTGTTAAACAGTATAGTGATATGTACACCAAAGCACACGAGCTGTATCCTCGAAATACAAGGAATAGAGAGAGATTAGTGAATAGTTATGCTCACAAAACTGCACTTTAGGCAAAATCTAGTTATGCAATGTCAATACAAATATTCAATAAATTACCACAAAAGGCTAAAGGTCTGGTTGCTGGATCACTGTTTTTATTCTATTAATGATTATTTAACATACATATAACTTAATTTTTAGGAATTAATTTATTGGTTCCTATTATTTGTTGCATGATGCATGGAAAAATTAAATAGTTAAATTTAAATAAATGTCAAATTGTTATTACCTAATATAAGTTTTTGCATGCTATTTTACTGGCAAAATGTGTAAGATCGAATTTAATAATTACCTAACATCTGATATGTACTCCATTTTATGCAAATAAATTATTCTTATTCTTATTCTTACAGCGAGAAATCTTTTTTTTTCCAGATTTTCCTGTTTTCCCCTAGAAACTTACAATTTTCGGGGATAAAAAGTATCCTATGTTTTATTCCAGGGTATAAGCTGTCTTCATTCTAAATTTCATCAAAATCCGTTCTGCCGTTATCGCGTGAAAGCTCCCCAAACAAACAAATAAAGATTTTGTATTATGCTTACGGGTGTATTTTTTTTGAAGTTACAACGTGTATAAAAATGCTAAAAGTAAGAAAAATGCCACAGTCTGATCGCTAGCCGTGCGAAGCCGGGGCGAGTCACTAGTAATTTAATATATATATAGATACTACCTATACTGTTAAGAATATAGCTTATGTAAAATTTGTTCAAATGTCAAAAAGTTTTTTATGGATTGCTCAGCTTCTGCGTATGGGATTGAGATACAAAGTATACTAGATTTTAATTCAACCCCTAAGCTGTCAGTGGAACCACATTTTAATTGGTCCATTAGTTTTAATGGGATGTGTGAATTGACAGACAAACAGACACAGAGTACCAACCAAGACCATGTAAAAAAAAACAGAAAAGTTATTGTTCGGATTTCTGTACCAACTTGTAGGTCTGTATGTAAATACATAGTTCGTCCATCAAGGGTATCAAGCCTCAGTTTTTTTTTATATGTGGCTACTAATTTACGGTATTCGGATTTTTCGCTTTACTTTTTCTAAAAGACATTGCTTCTTGCCAAATTTAATGATTCTAGGTCAACGGTATCTACCCTTATAGGTTTTTATTCCCTTGCAAGTGTCAAAATACTCAAAATATGTGGCAAATGGCCGTATCTTTTGATTTCGTTGACTTTCCCCTTACTTCTTTGAGGGAGGCCTAAGTTCAACAGTGGACTTCTAAGGGCTGACATAATGATGATGATGATGATGATGATGATGATGACTTACCCCTCATTCCTATAAAAATGAAACAAGTAGTTTTTCCAACGTCTTGTTAATTTTTGACGGTTTTTGTATGGCGTTTATATCAAAAGCTAACAGACAGTAAGCGAAAACGGTTTGTTTTAAGATATAGAAACCGGCCATTAGAAGTTAGTTTTTTCACAGCTCCAAGGGATTGCAGACCCGAGTATTTGATATTAATTTCAACTTGATACCTCCACGCATTCCTGAGGAAAAAGGTCTAGACTAACAGACGGATGGACAATAAATTGATCCTGTAAAGGAACCCTTACAGGATCACTTTGTTTGTGGTACGGAACCCTAAAAATGACATATTCTTGTTCAGTAGTTTATTTTAAGTCCCCTAGACTAGAACATTTCTTTTTTATTATCTTCATTGTTCAGACTTTTTGTGCCTTACTGTTTTAGTGTAAGTATAGATCGAGAATGACCACATTTAACCCCTCACTCCTACAAAAACTATCTCTTTCCCATGTTTCACAGATCATAAGTACAAACACTAAAGAAGTGTTGAACGACAGCAGTTTCGAGGATGTTGAACTGAACACTGTCATCACAGTATTTTCCCTGGACCACCTCAATGTAGACAGCGAATTGGATCTGTTCGATGCAGCCGTGAGGTACGCGAAGGCACAGGACAAGAGGGGCCCAGAGCGGAGCGTCAGCCCCGCGCCCGATAGTGGACCGACAATTGAGAAAAGACCGAAAAGTCCGGAACCTTCTACATCTAAGGTAACAAACAGAATATTTATAATTAATTCTTAGAGAGGTCTAGAAAATATACGCAAAAATATTCGATTTTACATTGCCAGCGGCATCGCCCTTGTGGTAATTTCTCTGAGTTATTACCCCATGTCGGTCCCAAAATAACAGTACTCAAAATTCCTTCAGCCTTCTATATCTTTTTATCGTTTGCTCGGATTTTATTCATCAGATTGAGCTAAGTACACCAGTTTTAAGTTTAAACCTGAGCTATCCAACAGTAAAAAGCGCATGACAATTGGTCCAGTAGTTTTTACGTGATGTGCAAACAGACACCATTTAAACTAGTGGGTCTGTGAGCGGTACACCTCGCGCGTACACACTTTTTTTGCTAACAATCTAGCGGCGCACTGTAGCGCCATCAAGTTAGCTTATTGTAACACTAACATTAATAACCAAGGTGCTCCATCAATACCTAGTGGTAAAGAGCTGATTCCACTGGCAGAAACCTAAAAGTGAGAAAATCACTGCATTTTAAGGAGCTATTCTGCTCATCATGACGAAGTTTTTTATTTTATTTTTTATTTTATGTATCATTACTGTTATGTTGTTTTTTTATTGTAATGTGTTCAATAAAGAGTATTTGTATTGTATTGTATTGTAAGATCCTCATCAGATCTTCACCAAATTTTTATGAGACCAATTTAAAGTTACTTACTACCTTTAAAAAAAAACATTTAAATCCGATCTAATAAGGCAGAGAGTAGCCAGTAGCCCCCTTTTTCCCTTTTTGGAGGAAATACCCCCCCAATCAAAAATCCCCGACGACTAAAACATTATAAAAAATCGTTTAACCTGTTTACCAAGTTTCATCTAGATCACTTGAGAAATGCGACCTGTAGAGGAGAACAGACATCCGGGCATACGAAAGCATTTTTGCCTGAACTGAAACGGAGACGCTTCGCGCTCGCTCGGTCAAAAAATGATATATTCTTGTTTAGAAGCTTATTTTAAGTAGCCTAGACAATTTTTTTATTGTCTTCATTGTTCAGACTTTGTGGTGCTTACTGCTTTATTATAAGTACATATACGAGTAGATTGTACATCTACAGGTGGTAGTAAACATAGAGAGCAGTGCAGAGAACAGCCCGGCGGCGCCGGCGGCGGTCGAGTCGCGGAAACCGGACGAGGCTACTGAAGAGTTGACTACGGAGGTAGTCGCTGAACCGGCGACTTCGGTCTCCACAAGTAAACCAGGTGCGCAATAAATCAGGGGTTAGAATAATGTAAGGGTTACAGCATTATCCTTGCAAAAGGGTAAAGGCAGGCCTCTTCTGCAAGAGTCCACCTGAGGTATTATCACACTTATCGCGATAAAAAGTATCCTATGATCTTCCACAGGGTTCAAACTATCTCTATACCTTTCATCAAGATTGGTTTAGACGTTTAGTCATGAAAAGGTTACAAACTGATATCCAGAGAGAAAGTTTTGCGTTTATAATATTACTACAACTTCCATACAACATTGTGAGAGTTTTTTTTTTAAGTATTGAAAATCTACAGTCTACACTAATGTATAAAAATGAAACATTATCCGTTAGTTTGTTTGGGGAGTTTTAACGCCAAAACGGCTGATCCGATTTTGATGAAACTTTGTAAATAAAGTACTGTACAATATAGAAACCAATAGAGGATACTTTTTATCCCGGAAAATGGTAAGATTCCACGGAAAATGGAAAATGTCGATTACTCGCTGTAAGGAACGCTTGCCATGGAAACGAAATAATAACACGCCTGACAAAAAGCATCGAAAGCGTTGGTGCTATATTGGTTTTAATATAGAAGAACTTAAGATGCTTTTTTTCGCGATAAACTGTAGTCTTCGCGGGCGAAGTCGCGGGCGAAAGCTAGTAGTGTAATATTTACTTTTACGTTTTTTTATTTTATGTGTTTTTTAAAAGCTTTTAAACTTGTAAATCTATGAATCTATGTATGTATTTTGTCTGTCCTGGATTCTTGCAATTCAAATTTCGAGCACTTCCCAATTAGCTATCCGTCTGGAACTTTCAGGGTAGCTCACAAACCGATTACAAAGCAATAAAAAAGAAAAAAACTTTGAAATATTAAAATAGAAAAGCCAAAATGAAAAAAAAAAACGTAATAGTTTGTTTAGCAACAAAAAAAAGAACCCGTAAAATAATTTTTATTTAGTGTAATTTTTTGTATTAATTATATATTTTCTTTAGCTTCATTGGCTACGCATATAGCAAACAGTAAGATTTAAACGTCACAAAAGGGCTATGTTACAAAGCTAAAGTACGGTCACCGAACAGGAAGAATTTCGTACAATGACCTTGGTGCCTACTACCAGGGGTCAAAAACATTTTTTTGCTGGGTAATCACGAAGATAATATCTATAAACAAGATAGAAGTTAAAAACTAATACCCAATACGGTCGGGTAAAAAATACTCTTTCGATGAAGACGAATCGATTAACCTCGACTTCGCTTGTCAAAATCGGACTAAATTTTCAGTTTGAACACATAAACCTTACTTTTCCTTGTCGTAGTTGGGTAAAAATATTGCCTATGACACTCTATACCTGAAGACAAAACGATTTACACCTCCCTTGTCAAAATTGGACCAATAGGGGCGAGGCTGTGGTAGAACATCCACATACATAGATACATAAATACATACATACATACATACATATAGACTCTTAAACTATTACATTAATTTTTGGAAATTTGTATAAGATCAAAAAGCTTCGAGACAAACTCGTACTGAATTTGAGTACCAATGCCAAGCTGTGGCTGGGTTAGAAGCAGCGAATGCTTTTCCAAATTATTTTAGTTCTGTATTTTTACCTCATGGCCCCACTTTACCCGCTGCTGACGCCGAGCGTGAGGCAGCTGATCTGTTATGCTCCTCGCGGATTGCGATAGATGATATCGACTCATCCGACCTATCTGTAGCAATTCGTCGATTGAAGGCTAACTCATCTGCTGGGCCTGATGGTATTCCGCCTTTCATTTTAAAGGACTGTTTGGCAGTTTTGAATAAACCTCTTCTTTTTATATTTAATTTGGCTTTAAATACATCTACCTACCCCAAAATTTGGAAAATATCTAGAGTCACTCCTATACCCAAGGATGGCTCCGGGTCAAAAGTTGAGAACTACAGACCTATAGCGGTGCTTTCCGCCTTCGGCAAGGTGTTTGAGTCAATACTCAACCGCTACATCACCAGGCAGGTCCAAACACAACTAGCCGAGCACCAGCATGGCTTCAGAGCCGGTAAGTCTACTACTACTAATCACATCAATTTTGTAGACTTTGCTGTAACTAAAATGGATCAAAATATGCAAGTTGATGCGGCTTATTTTGACTTTAAAAAGGCGTTTGACCGCGTCCACAATGATGTCTTGCTCAGCAAATTCTCTGCGATAGGATTTACGCCTAAGTTACTGCAACTGTTTTCTAGCTATTTTTCCAGTCGTTTGCAATACGTACAACTTTCTGGGTACCGATCTGATCCTTATATGACCTGTTCTGGTGTAAGTCAGGGTAGCACGTTGGGACCGACCCAGTTTATCATGATTAATGACCTGCCGAAGGTCGTCAGGGTGGCTGAGTGTCTGATGTTTGCCGATGACCTGAAGCTGTATTTGGGTGTAGGTTGTATGGAAGACTGTGAGGCGCTTCAGAGGGATATCGATAGTGTGGTAAAATGGAGTGAACGGAACCATTTGGAATTCAACAGTTCGAAATGCAAAACCATTACATTTACCCGGTCACGTGCGCCTCTTCAGTATAATTATCACATTTCCGATGTCAATCTGGAGCGTGTCACACAAATCCGCGACTTGGGAGTGACATTAGATAGAGAACTAACCTTTAATCAGCATATTTTAGAAATTTGTAAAAAACTTCAAAAAAGTCTCTTGGTTTCGTCATGAGACAGGCATACAGATTCCGCGACAGAAATGCCATAATCACATTATACTACGCATTTGTACGCAGTAGATTGGAATATAATTGCTTAGTGTGGGATCCGCATGAGCAGAAGTATAAAATTATGTTGGAACGCGTCCAGCGGAAATTCGCCCGATTTTTATACAAAAAATTATATGGAATTACTACCCTTTTCTATATTCGTCCCTGTTCGTCGCCGGAATGGTAGGTGTCAACACGTTGGAGTTGAGACGTAAGTGTGCATTGTTGATGCACTATTACCTGCTACTCAACAACAAAGTTGATAACCCTGCTGCTCTGGCTCGCTGCTCATTGTTCGCGCCAGACCGGCTGCAGTGGCGGCGCGCGCGGCGCTTACTTCAGGCACCGGCGGCGCGCACGCAAACTGCTAAATATGCTCCCACGGCCCAGGCCATACATTTGCTCAATGACCTGATTGCGCAGGAACCAGAAATTGATATCTTTTGTACAAAATTTAACCACATTTTGAACCATTGTATCACTTTCTTATCTAATTAATATATGTACTTACTAGTTTTTATGTTATGCATAATAATTCTGTGTTTGACTTGCTGCGCGCTTTGGTGAATACTGTTAGCGCAGTAAGTAATTTAATAATAAATGAATAAATAAATAAATTACCCTTCCCTTGCTTTGCTGTAGTCGGGTAAATATTATCAAGTAGCAAAGGGTTTTAATAAATGTTACACCTATTCTGTATAATAATAAAAATCAAAATAAATTTAAGTTATGCATAATGTTGATTTGTGTGGATATTAATGAATGTTTATTAATATCGGTGTAATGGATATTTATGTACATATTCATGAATATTTATAGAATTTATAGCTCTCGAGTTTGGTATGAATTAGAACTGTCAAATCGACGGCATATCGTTTCGTTACTTTTGCAAAAAACTTTATTTGAATCTTACTATACTTATAATAAAGCAATAATTTATTTATTTAATTAAAACGGTTTGCACCAATTACATTAATTATTACGCTATAAAACTAAATATACAAATTAATAGAATTCAAATAAAAAAAAACAACAAAGAATACAAAGAATACAATGAATAAATAAATAAATTACCCTTCCCTTGCTTTGCTGTAGTCGGGTAAATATTATCAAGTAGCAAAGGGTTTTAATAAATGTTACACCTATTCTGTATAATAATAAAAATCAAAATAAATTTAAGTTATGCATAATGTTGATTTGTGTGGATATTAATGAATGTTTATTAATATCGGTGTAATGGATATTTATGTACATATTCATGAATATTTATAGAATTTATAGCTCTCGAGTTTGGTATGAATTAGAACTGTCAAATCGACGGCATATCGTTTCGTTACTTTTGCAAAAAACTTTATTTGAATCTTACTATACTTATAATAAAGCAATAATTTATTTATTTAATTAAAACGGTTTGCACCAATTACATTAATTATTACGCTATAAAACTAAATATACAAATTAATAGAATTCAAATTAAAAAAAACAACAAAGAATACAAAGAAAAATATAAAATAAAAAACAGTCTCACACAATCATTTACTCCTCTCACAAAATTGCAAACACTCAGACAATATACTCTGCCATCCATCCGCAAACAAATCACATTCTGGATTGGCGACCAGGAGAGTTTTGAGTGCGAAGAGGGTGCGCGGTACAGGCGACTTATGTCGCGCTACGGTACGACAAGATGGAACGGCGAAAAACCGGTGTCTCCTGATACGTTGGTAGTTATTCGGGACAAAAAACCGACACAGCACATCATGCAGATCTGGTGCATCAATCTGACCTCTAAGAATTTAGCACAACACTGTAAGCTGTTGCTTTTCCCGTCTAACTTCCAAGGAATTATACCCTAGGCAGCCCATGAGAAATTTCGTAGGGTAAATATATGGATAGTACCCATTTACCCGTTTATAAAGGTACCTAAGAAAGGCCTTTTGTACCTTCTCGAGTAAAAGAGAATATTTGCTCTCGTGCGGGTTCCAGACGCACATAGCACTTTCTAATTTAGTACGGACCAACGCCCCGAAAATTAACCGTATTACGTGATGGTTACGAAAGTCACGAGAGTTTCTAAGAATGAATCCCAAACGCCTAAATGACTCTTTGGCCAATGTAATAACGTGGTCGTGAAAAGTTAACTTGCAGTCAAATGTGACTCCCAGGTCTTTTATTACTGTTGAACGAGTTATGCTAGTGCCATTTATTTTATAGTCGTAAACCATTGGGTGCCACATTCGACGGAAAGTCATGGCACAGCATTTAGCAGCATTGAACTCCATCCCGTTCTCATGACTCCAGCAGTATGTCATTATTTACCCTATCAAACGCCTTCCGGAAGTCAAAATACAGCACGTCTACTTGTGAGCCTCTATCTAAACTAGTTGATATAAACTCGACGAGTTTCAAGAGATTGGAATCAACGGATCTCTTTGGTCGAAAACCGTGTTGCTTAGTACAAAGGTATTTATCCACCTGTGCGAGGATGTGTTTGTGGATAATGCTTTCAAACACCTTTGTAGGGGAAGATAAAACTGTAATAGGTCGGTATTCATCCACGCTTGACTTGCCAGAACTTTTTGGTATAGGGGTAACTCTCGTCAATTTCCATTGAGGTGGATATTGTCCAGTCTGCAGTGCCAAATTAAAAATGTGACAAAGAGGAAACGCATTTCTTTGTTTGTCTAATAACTGTCGGGGGAATACTATCTGGCCCAGTAGAGCTACCTGATTTTAATTTATTAATTCCGTACATAACATCATGGGGAGTAATTTGAAAAATATTTACATAATTGCTATTGCAACTTCTATCCTGTTGGTATGGTACGTCAGAGTCAAGTAGAGGTATATCAGTCAAAAACACACTAGCAAAGAAGCTGGCAAAAGCTTCTGCAGCTTCCACACCTGAAAAGGTTTGGCCTTTGTACGTGATATTGGGCTCAAATCCACCCTTTGTACGCAAGCTAGAAATATGTCGCCAAAATTCACGGGGGTTAGCCTGTATGTTATCTTCTATGGATTGCATATACGAATTATAGGAGGCTTCTGTACGAAGTTTGAGGTCTGCTCTGAGTTTGGAGAATAATTTGTAAGTATCCTTATTGTTTGTTCGTTTCCACAACGCGTGTAATTTGGTTTTGTTTTTGATATCACGAATGATATCGTTGGAAAACAGACAGGATAGCGCCTGCTTACAGTGTTCTCACGTCGTTTTTTGGGCATGCACTCATCAAAAACACCATATACAATTTTGTATAGGTTATCAGTCGCATTAAAAACATTGTTAGCTTGCAGCACTGTATCCCAAGAACTTTCTGAGAATAGAAAACCCAACCGTTCATAATCACGTTTCCTGAAATTCCAGTCTTTGAAGGTACTGATGTTAGTAGGCTATAGGCGATCTGAATAACGAGCAGCTTCAATACTTACCTCGACATCCAACGGCGGATGGTACGCGTCAGGGGGAACTATTCCATCGGTAATCGTGACTCGAACCCCGCGCATATCATCACTCTCCTGTGCCAAAACGACATCTAACATTCCTCCATGTAAATTATTCACTATATTATTTTCAGACAGACAACAATAAGATATAAAATAACAATAATAACTGTTGATATTTAAGGAAGCACTATTTAAATTAAGATCTCCAAAAATCATAACATTCGCCTTAATCGTGTTAATGAAACTTTCAATTTTTAGTAAACCATTGCATGTAGATGCTATCACTTGCTTTTGGCTTAATGTAAACAACACATACATAAAACAGATGACCATGCCACGAAAAACTGGCCCAAAGATTTTCGCCGCTGTCAGTTTCTAAGTCACGACGCCGGCGTAGCACAATGGAAGTACGCGCTGCCAGCAGGACACCTCCACATGGTGTACCTCTATCACGTCGTAAAATTCTCCAGTCACTGCATTCGAGTTCGGAGTCTTCAACCGAGCCGTCGAGGAATGTTTCTGTTATAGCTAAAATCTCGTGTTCTATTAGCGATAAATTGTTGCGCCACATGCGTAGTTTTGTTTTTAGACCGCGCACATTTTGATAAAACGCACTTAAATTAACAACCTTATTGTTACGCTCTTGCGAGACCTTGAAAGGGCTGGTTGTAACGTGCGGTGGCTGTTGGAGTCTTCCGAGCACCAGCGACATCAGCCGGGGATAGTCTTTGATACGGAATCCACGCCTTTATTCTGGCATTGACCGGCCAGACCTCAGTTGAAAAGCATACATCATAGGCAGCAGCTGGCACTCCTATCTTGTAGGATTTATAGTCTCCTCTTGGAGTCAGCTCCTGAACTGTGCATAATCTTGTGGCACATAGGACTCCATATTCCAAAGGTGCATGTACTTACGCGGCTCTACCGCTTTTAGGGTCGTTACAGCCGGACCTGCAGTTCCGCACAAGGAAGCTGGCCGAAAATTTATCTTCTTTTTCACTTCTGTCCATGGCTCGGCATCTTGTTGGCTTGGGGTGATAGAAACTTCCAGTTCTACAACCTTCTCAAGGCATGTTTCTGAACAATTCTTTTGAGCTGGGCTGTTAAGTAGTCCAGCCCCTGGCGTCAACTTTCCTTGGTTGGGTTTGATTTTTTGATGCCTGCGCCTGCTGGGTGCTGGTGTCTTCAAAACCTCCAGAGTTGTAGTATCCTTCTTGAGTAATGTTTGCATTACCGGGGTTTCCTCATTAACCTTATTCACGTCCAATTGTGTGTGAATTGCAGCTGGGTATTCAGAAGCTATAACCGCTAACGTAGACTTGTTAAGGTGTGGCAGAACAGTAGATGAAATTCCTGACACCGTTTTATTTAAATCCATAGGTGATTCCTGATTCCTGATTGCCTGATTCGAAGGAGCCGGACGAGCAGCTACATCTGCAGAAGTGGTAGCAATCGCCAGATAGGATTCAAGTTTTTTATTAAGTTCTCTGACTTCAGCCACATGATCCACCATCATTGACTCGTAGCGTTTAATCTGAGAAACTGCTTGGATCATCTGATTTCTCATAAGTTTCATTTCCTGCCGCAAACCCTGCATATTATCAGCCGTGAGCTCAATTGTATGGCCTATAAGACAGCTATCATCAGCTGGGTACGGAGACTCAACTCGCTTTCTGAGGGTAACATTAGAGTCTCTAGACTCATGAAATATCTTGGCCGAGCCAACCGGAGTCAAACTATTGTCGCCACCTTTCTTGGCTGCACAACGGCACTCAGGGCAAATCCACGTAGTACAAGGTTCATCAAGGCTTTTACCACCCGTACAAAGGACATGATACACTTTGTTGCAAGTGTTTATTGTGCATCGTAAATGGTGCTCTTTCTCGTCAATAACGGAACAGCACGCAGCGCAATTCTAAATCCAAAGAAATAGCGGCAATATATTTATCAAAGCGGACGCAAATCGCTGTGATATAAACACAGAATTCACTAATGCAGCGTAGCGTATGTATAGTTGTGTGTGTCGCCTCGCCTAATGCACTGGCCGGCTGCAGGTGCGGAGCTCAATGACTCACCCTGCGTAGAACAACAGCGAGCGTGCGATGAGTTGTCGTAGGTCAGTTTTGCGACCGTTAAAACTGATAACTTTCGACAGTTATTTGATTATATCTTCGGTATTCTTGATCTGATTTTCACCAAATAACGACCACTCTATGCATCTTTAAACACATCACAAAAGTATGTAACTTTTAACACTACAGCTGCACTATAAACAATTTAACTTTATAAAATTTGCGGAGCAAACAAAAATAAGTGTTGCCGCAAAAACGGGTTTGGACGGACTAGGAACGAAAAAGTCTGTACAAAGAAGATAATTAAAAAAAATAAGGTCTAGGGTACTTAAAATAAGCTACTGAACAAGAATACAACATTGTTAAAATTCGTGTCTGTCTGTTTGTTCGCGCATCACGTAAACACTACTGAACCGATTGCGATGCGGTTTTCACTGTTGGATAGCTTAGGGTTAAACTTAGCTTAGACTTAAAAACTGGGGTACTTGATATCTTAATCCGATGGTTAGAGGCTGAGCAATCGATAAAAATCTATTTGACGGCTGAAAGAAATTTAAAGAAATGTAGTTTTTCAAATTCAAATTTATTTATTCATCCAACTAGGGTCAATGCAAAAATACAATTAATTCATCAAAAATAAGAATAAAAATATTACATACAACAAAAAAAGATTAAAAGAGATTGTTTTTTTTTTAAATAATAATTATACTTACCTAAAACAATAAGTTGACTTTAGTCAGGTGAACCATATCACAGTGGTACACGTACTGACAGTCAAAGCGTTCCGAAAATGCCACTAGAATACTGTTACTGCGGCTGCCCCGCACCCTGCGCACCAGGGATGTGCACCGTTTGAGCATGATTGTGTAGAAGCAATATACTCGTGCTTCGGCAAGCATCCCCAAAGAAGCTGCAGAAGCGGGGCAGCCGCAAGAGCACCCGAAACGCATTGTTGTATTGGACGCGTAGAGCGTTGTACTACTTTAGCGTATGACACCCACAAACTGCTCGTGTAGATAGACGTACAAAATGCCCTGAAAAGGGTGATTTTGACGTCTCTCGAACAACAAGCAAATCTGCTATCATATTAGCTCTAACAGACCACGCCCTACGCTCCCTCTCTATGTCAGCAGCATCTTTCAGATCTGAGGTTACGAGTTGTACTAGGTACTTGAATTTTTCAACTCTATTTAGAGGACAGCCGTTAAGCCGTTAAGTCTTATAGTCGGTATATTGTCTAGACATCTACCCCGAACCTGGAAGACCATGCATTCACTTTTTTTAACATTGTACAACAAACCGTGGCTGTCAGCATATTTTTCGCAAATGCCAAGCAGCTTTAACAAACCACAAACAGAAGCACTCAGCAAAACATGTCGTCTGCATAGCTAATGTTATTAAGAAAAATTCCGCCAATATGGAAACCGACATGCGAGCCGCTGAGCTCCTCTATCAGCGCATTAACGTTCAGGTTAAAAAGTTTGGGTGAGGTCAGCCCCCCTTGCCTCACCCCACACACCCTTAAGGAACCGAATAGGCCTCCGACCACCGAACAACGTTGGCCTGGTTTTTGTACCAATATATGAAGATGCATATTAGTTTTTCTGGAATTGTCTGATTTAGTTTTTGCCATAGTATTTCATAACAAACCAAGTCAAACGCTCTCGATAAGTCGAGGAAACAGCCAAATATGGGCGTGTTTTTATCGGTGTAGTACCTGACAGCCTGCTTCAAACACAACACAGCTGTTTCAGTAGAAAGACCCAGAGAGACCTGACTGAAATCCAAATTTATTGTCGTGAATATTTATATACTCTTATTTATCCAGCTGAGTGTTAAGCAAGCTGTCAAGCACTTTCGCAATAACAGTGGCCAGTTATTTGTGTCACTAATATCGCCGGTCTTGCTCTTAACGACCGGCACAACCACAGTTTTCATCATCTGCGCAGGTAATAGGTAGGAGTGTCCCACACATAAGGAGTAGAACAATGCCAACACCCTGGGCAGATGACAACCAGCATATTTAAGGTGCTCACTGCTTAGGTCGTCATGGCCAGGAGACTTACCGCGCGACGTCGATTTTAAAGCATGTATGATTTATTATGCCGTAAATCTGGCATTGATCTCCTGACCACTACTACTAGCACTGCACACAGACCGCGATGGCCCCAAGGGTGTAAATAAAAGGGTGTAACAAAAATAGTCCCTGAAAACGTCTTTGCTATGTCTTTTAGCTCGCTAACACCATTAACGCTCACAGGTAAGGCTTGCTATTAAGTTTGTTAGTCGACTTCCAAAAACTGCGAAACTGAACTGTTTCGAATGATGTTATGCCAAGATGTCCAATTTACCCTGATCACTATGGTTTTGACACCAACGCAACCGAGATTTAAAAATCCTTCGACTTGAATGCATCTCATTCCACACACGACCCTTTTTGGTCCTGGAATAACACGTGTGGTCTACTTTTAAATGAAATAACCACGCGGGCAAAGCCGCGGGCACAGCTAGTTTATTAATTGATCGTTTTATCGGTATTATATTATCGAGATCGTTTAATTTCAGCTATTCTTTCTTGATGTGGTTTATACAAGAACTGTGCGAGACAAAACGGCGTATTTATACTGAGAAAAATCCGTGACAAGGGCGGTCTTTCTAATGTGCGAGCGCGACGGCAATAGATTTGTGCGCGAGCGATAGAGATAAGTAACGAGGGGTCAATGTACGAAGTTCCTCCTGCATCGTGTCCGTACTGTAACTGTCTGGATTTAATCTTGTTACAAACGTTATTATTATTTATCTCCACGAGTTTTCTCATGTCCTAAAACAAGCCATTTTAAGACCCAAATAAATCAAAATATTGCTTTAAAAGCATGCTTTCACACTTCCAGAAATGAAAGACAAGCCAACAATCCGCGCGGCCATCGAGAAGATCCGCTTCCTCACGCTGACGCCGCAGCAGTTCGCGGAGGGCCCCGCGCGGTCCGCACTCCTCACCGAGTCCGAGGCGTTCGCGGTGCTCATGAACATCCTCTCCAGCAACTCTGACGTGGCCATGCCGAGTGACTTCTCCACGTGCCGCGTGCCGAGGAAGCAGCTCATTGGAGGTGGGCCTTCCTCTGGTGTCCGGGATGTGAGTACCTGACCACCAACTGTCTCAGTTTGCGGAGAGCCCGGCGTGGTCCGCACTCCTCACTGAGTCTGAGGCGTTCGCGGTGCTCATGAACATCCTCTCCAGCAGCTCTGACGTGGTCATGCCGAGTGACTTCTCCACGTGCCGCGTGCCGAGGAAACAGCTCATTGGAGGTGGGCCTTCCTCTGGTGTCCGGGATGTGAGTACCTGACCACCAACTGTCTCAGTTCGCGGAGAGCCCGGCGCGGTCCGCACTCCTCACTGAGTCTGAGGCGTTCGCGGTGCTCATGAACATCCTCTCCAGCAGCTCTAACGTGGCCATGCCGAGTGACTTCTCCACGTGCCGCGTGCCGAGGAAGCAACTCATTGGAGGTGGGCCTTCCTCTGGTGTCTGGGATGTGAGTACCTGCCCACCAACTGTCTCAGTTCGCGGAGAGCCCGGCGCGGTCCGCACTCCTCACTGAGTCCGAGGCGTTCGCGGTGCTCATGAACATCCTCTCCCGCAGCTCTGACGTTTTGAAAATTACAAAACAGATGCTATTTATTTATTCTTTAGCACACAAATGCAATGTACAAAGAATACTCAATGCTAAATAGCTATTTCTACCAGTCACCTGGTCATGAAAACGAGAAAAATGGTAGTAGTGCAGTTAAAAGTTACGTAAAATGATTAGAAATCCTTACCAGACAACGTTTCACTTTTATATATTATAAAAGTGAAACGTTGTCTGTTTGTTTGTGTGTTTGGGGAGCTTTAACGCGATTGTAATATTGGGGCTACATGGCTGAACGGATTTTGATAAAATTTGGATTGGTGATAACTTATACCCTGGAATAACACATAGGATACTTTTCATCATCATCATACTTCACTCTTAAGGCCAGGCTCCAAGGTTACATTTTCCCACTCCTCACTCCCCTGCCACCTCCTCTACACTCTGCCACCCGCTACCCGCAATAAGCACTGAAATGCCTGCGTAACAAGGTTGAATATCGCGAGCGCTGTTTGAACACACAATTTAGCTCGGAACTAAATGACGTATGTCTCAAAAGTTATTTATTTTATAGGCAGGCTAATAATGTAGTTAGGTAAAAGTTGTCTAAGCATTAGATAATAAACTATATTTTCTTGCTGTAGAATTTATTTTAGAGATAAAACTTAAGCCTATGAGTAGAAAAATGTAAATATTACCGAAAATAACGTAATTTTTGATAATAAAATGTATCGAATGAAATTTTGTTAATCATGTATTTGTCTTAGTCTTAGAGAGATCAAGATCTCAAAAACATGAATGTCACATTTATCAGGTTTGTGGTTGACCCAACATATTTATGAAAAAAACCCTTTAAAAGCAGAGCCTGGTCTTAAACGGCTAAACAGATTTTGGTGAAATTTGGAATGGAGATAACACAGGATACTTTTCATCATCATCATACTTCACTCTCAAACGGCTGAACGAATTTTGATGAAATTTGGAACGAAGACAGCTTATACCCTGGAATAACACATAGAATACTTTCATCATCATCATCATTCTTCACTCTCAAACGGCTGAACGGATTTTGATGTTTGGAACGAAGATAACTTATGCCCTGAAATAACACAGGATACTTTTCATCATCATCATACATCACTCTCAAACGGCTGAACGGATTTTGATGAAATTTGGAACGGAGATAGCTTATACCCCCGGAATAACACATGGAATACTTTCATCATCTTCATCATTATTCTTCACTCTCAAAAGGCGGAACGGATTTTGATGAAATTTGGAACGGAGATAGCTTATACCCCTGGAATAACACATGGAATACTTTCATCATCATCATCATCATCATCATTCCTTCACTCTCAAACGGCTGAACGGATTTTGATGAAATTTGGAACGGAGATAGCTTATACCCCTGGAATAACACATGGAATACTTTCATCATCTTCATCATTATTCTTCACTCTCAAAAGGCGGAACGGATTTTGATGAAATTTGGAACGGAGATAGCTTATACCCCTGGAATAACACATGGAATACTTTCATCATCATCATCATCATTCCTTCACTCTCAAACGGCTGAACGGATTTTGATGAAATTTGGAACGGAGATAGCTTATACCCCTGGAATAACACATGGAATACTTTCATCATCATCATCATCATTCCTTCACTCTCAAACGGCTGAACGGATTTTGATGAAATTTGGAACGGAGATAGCTTATACCCCTGGAATAACACATGGAATACTTTCATCATCATCATCATCATTCCTTCACTCTCAAACGGCTGAACGGATTTTGATGAAATTTGGAACGGAGATAGCTTATACCCCTGGAATAACACATGGAACACTTTCATCATCATCATCATTCTTCACTCTCAAACGGCTGAACGGATTTTGATGAAATTTGGAACGGAGATAGCTTATACCCCTGGAATAACACATGGAATACTTTCATCATCATCATCATTCTTCACTCTCAAACGGCTGAACGGATTTTGATGAAATTTGGAACGGAGATAGCTTATACCCCCGGAATAACACATGGAATACTTTCATCATCTTCATCATTATTCTTCACTCTCAAAAGGCGGAACGGATTTTGATGAAATTTGGAACGGAGATAGCTTATACCCCTGGAATAACACATGGAATACTTTCATCATCATCATCATCATTCCTTCACTCTCAAACGGCTGAACGGATTTTGATGAAATTTGGAACGGAGATAGCTTATACCCCCGGAATAACACATGGAATACTTTCATCATCTTCATCATTATTCTTCACTCTCAAAAGGCGGAACGGATTTTGATGAAATTTGGAACGGAGATAGCTTATACCCCTGGAATAACACATGGAATACTTTCATCATCATCATCATCATTCCTTCACTCTCAAACGGCTGAACGGATTTTGATGAAATTTGGAACGGAGATAGCTTATACCCCTGGAATAACACATGGAATACTTTCATCATCATCATCATTCTTCACTCTCAAACGGCTGAACGGATTTTGATGAAATTTGGAACGGAGATAGCTTATACCCCCGGAATAACACATGGAATACTTTCATCATCTTCATCATTATTCTTCACTCTCAAAAGGCGGAACGGATTTTGATGAAATTTGGAACGGAGATAGCTTATACCCCTGGAATAACACATGGAATACTTTCATCATCATCATCATCATTCCTTCACTCTCAAACGGCTGAACGGATTTTGATGAAATTTGGAACGGAGATAGCTTATACCCCTGGAATAACACATGGAATACTTTCATCATCTTCATCATTATTCTTCACTCTCAAAAGGCGGAACGGATTTTGATGAAATTTGGAACGGAGATAGCTTATACCCCTGGAATAACACATGGAATACTTTCATCATCATCATCATCATTCCTTCACTCTCAAACGGCTGAACGGATTTTGATGAAATTTGGAACGGAGATAGCTTATACCCCCGGAATAACACATGGAATACTTTCATCATCTTCATCATTATTCTTCACTCTCAAAAGGCGGAACGGATTTTGATGAAATTTGGAACGGAGATAGCTTATACCCCTGGAATAACACATGGAATACTTTCATCATCATCATCATCATTCCTTCACTCTCAAACGGCTGAACGGATTTTGATGAAATTTGGAACGGAGATAGCTTATACCCCTGGAATAACACATGGAATACTTTCATCATCATCATCATTCTTCACTCTCAAACGGCTGAACGGATTTTGATGAAATTTGGAACGGAGATAGCTTATACCCCCGGAATAACACATGGAATACTTTCATCATCTTCATCATTATTCTTCACTCTCAAAAGGCGGAACGGATTTTGATGAAATTTGGAACGGAGATAGCTTATACCCCTGGAATAACACATGGAATACTTTCATCATCATCATCATCATTCCTTCACTCTCAAACGGCTGAACGGATTTTGATGAAATTTGGAACGGAGATAGCTTATACCCCTGGAATAACACATGGAATACTTTCATCATCTTCATCATTATTCTTCACTCTCAAAAGGCGGAACGGATTTTGATGAAATTTGGAACGGAGATAGCTTATACCCCTGGAATAACACATGGAATACTTTCATCATCATCATCATCATTCCTTCACTCTCAAACGGCTGAACGGATTTTGATGAAATTTGGAACGGAGATAGCTTATACCCCTGGAATAACATATGGAATACTTTCATCATCATCATCATCATTCCTTCACTCTCAAACGGCTGAACGGATTTTGATGAAATTTGGAACGGAGATAGCTTATACCCCTGGAATAACACATGGAATACTTTCATCATCATCATCATCATCATTCCTTCACTCTCAAACGGCTGAACGGATTTTGATGAAATTTGGAACGGAGATAGCTTATACCCCTGGAATAACACATGGAACACTTTCATCATCATCATCATTCTTCACTCTCAAACGGCGGAACGGATTTTGATGAAATTTGGAATGGAGATAGTTTATGTATATATGTCTAGTCAGTCTATATATGTATGTGGATGTTCCACCATAGCGTCGCGCCTATTGGTTCGATTTTGACAAGCAAGGTGTCAATCGATTCGTCTTCAGGTATATGGTGTCACAGACACATATGTTTTTACCCGACTACGGCAAGGCAAAGGAAGGGCTACGTGTTAAAACTAAAGACTTGGTCCGATTTTAACAATCAAAATCTTGATGTGGTCTGGGGATTTTAAATATGGACTAAAATGTCTGGGTCAAAGTCATAGAGTCAATTATACCGTATTGCAGATGGCGACGTTCACGGTGGACACGCCGAGCCCGGTGCTGGAGCAGGTGTTCGGCGCCCACCCGCTCCCCGCGCTGCCCGCGCAACCCCCGCTGCACCCCCGCGCCACCCCGCCCCGCCACGACGGTAAGCCTTCCTACATAATTGTAGGCTTATTATTCGAACACCATTTCAAGATTTTGAGACACTCGCCACGATCATTTTTATTTTGATGTGATTATGTTTAAAAAAAACCAGATCATGTCGAGACTGGCATAATTCACTGATTTACATTTGCTTCGTGGTATGCAAAGATTTTGAATTACGCTTACTGGCTACACTCTCTACGGGTATGACTATTAAAAAAAACAACTCACGTGACACTGACTAATTTAATAATGGCATTAATGACAGTGACAGCACAGATGATAGTAGTTGTAGGGACATAATCACATGCCCTGCGTTCGAAATGATGAGATGGCGTTATGGGCAGTTTCGAAATGTACATTAAATGTACATGACAAAAGTGTTGAAAATGTTCAAAGAAAAACGACTTGATAAAAAAAAATTATCAAGTCGTTTTTCTTTGAACATTTTCAACACTTTTGTCATTTTTGCAACTTTTGACACTACCGATCCTTTCTAAACTGAATGTAAAACGACCCAATCCTTGACGGACTAAAGTAGATTTTCCTATGTCAACATGTCATCGAAACTTGCAAAACGAACGGTGATCGAAAACGCTCAGAACGCTAATTTCTCCCACAAATGGCCAAAGGGAACGCCAATTGTGATCATATTTAGCGTCTTTAACAGTTATTTTCGCCAATTGCTACAAAACGAACGGCCCCTTCGTCGTTTCGTTTTGTTTATTATTGAGCACCACCGTCCATAACAACTAAATGTGATCCTCTCCATTCAACGGTTGTCTGGAAAAAAACTTTAAGCGATAAGATTGTACTCATTTTATGTTAAATGTATATTCTTGTGTTTGTTTTCTTTGGTGTGCAATAAAGCGTTTATCTATCTATCTATATAAACAGTACTTAACATAATAACTTAACGATAGCGCAAACAGACCTTCAGTTCTTTAATTTCCAACATCTAGATGAGTAAAACTCGTGTGTACCTAATTTCCAGGTGGTCGCATAGCAGCTTCCCTGATCCACAACCCGATCGCTGGCCCAGGCGTGGACCCCATGCTGGACCGGCACGGCGACTACAACAAGATCTACTGCCAACGCGCCATCATACAGCACACTGACTGTCTCAACACTAGTGTGCTGGACTGCTCCGTCACCTTCATGGTGGACAAGAATATATGTCTGTTGGGAGTGCAGGTTAGTATCTTACTACAGCAAGATCTACTGCCAGCGCGCCATCATACAGCACACAGACTGTCTCAACACTAACGTGCTGGACTACTCCGTCACCGTCATGGTGGACAAGAATATATGTCTGTTAGGGTACCAGTCCCCACAAGCTGCACCCGTTCACGAGTATGACTTATGTACCAACCACTTATGTACCATACAAAAACATAGTTGTATCGCAGGTCCCGACGCAGGCGCCGAGCGAGGAGAGCGCGATGTGCTCGCTGGGCGGCAGTGGAGCCCTGGCCGCGGCGGGCTACTCGGAGCTGTTGTACGCGCACTTGCTGGACGCCGACGGAGCCCGGCTCACGTACACGCACTACACGTGCCGCGTGCCCTACCGACACCTGCTCGACATCATGTTCAACCGGCCCGTCTACATCCAGAGGAACAAGGTAGCCCTCTACATATCACTTAATGTCTTAGCGAGAACATATCTAATAATTACCTATAAGAAAAAATTTAAATGGGAGGCGTTATCTTTACGACACCATAGATAAATCCTAAAAGGAGATTTATCTATGACGACACTAAGTTAATTGCAATATTAGCCGTGTTCGGTTGGTCAGTTCATCAAACTACCAATAGATGGCGTCACCGTCCCCGAAAGATGGATTTAAAAACTGAGAGCGAGATAGCCATACTACAGAATTAACTAGCCATACCAACTTGCGTTTGACCACTATCTCCCCAGATGAGAAACGATGATGCGGTTGACAATGATTTAGAAATAGTTTTCAAATTTGATTACCTTACTCGCTACGCCCCGCGGTTTCACCCGCGTGAGGGATGATGATGATGATGAAAAGTATATTATGTGTTATACCAGGCTATAAGCTATCTCCATTCCGAAATTCATCAAAATCCGTTCAGCCGTTTGAGAGTGAAGTATGATGATGATGATGAAAAGTTTCCTATGTGTTATTCCAGGGTATAAGCTATCGCCTTTCCATATTTCATCAAAATCTGTTCAATCTTTTGAGAGTGAAATATGATGATGATGATGATAAAAAGTATCCTATGTGTTATTCCAGGTTATAAGCTATCTCCATACAAATGTCATCAAAATCCGTCCAGCCGTTTGAGAGTGAAGTATGATGATGAAAAGTATCCTATGTGTTATTCCAGGGCATAAGCTATCTTCATTCCAAATTTCATCAAAGTCCGTTCAGCCGTTTGAGAGTGTGTGTATGATGATGATGAAAAGTTTCCTATGTGTTATTCCAGGGTATAAGCTTGTGACGAGGTCCAAACCTCTTTCATAATAATACTCTTTTGATATCTTAATTCTTTCATAATCCATTTCTTTTCATTTTGATAGTTCATTATTCATTCTAAATACAAATATCCTGTCATTCACATTGATTTTTGGTCAAAATAGAAAAACATTCCACTTTAGTGTTTTCATTGATTTAATTGGCAAAAATATATCTTTCGTCCTTCCTTCGCTAACACTAATATAAAAAATATAAAAGTCTGCTGCTCTGGTTTGAGGAACATCGTTGAGTTGCAGCGCCCGATCGCGTTGCACTCGATGAACGGCTTCGCGCGGAACTCTTTTAAGCAAGAGCCGGGCGATATCAGACTCTGGCCTGCCGAGTCTGCTCCCGCCGTGTGCTAGAATCAAGCGGAAGGAAGTTCCTGTAATTCTGTGTCACTGAGGTTTGTGTCCTGGAATAGTGGGAGCAACCCAAACTCGGGGACCGCCTCGCGACACTGGCGCCCTCAACGTGTCCGTACCCAGCCTGCTCTACCTGCCTACAAGTTCCTGATTTCTCCGTGTTTTTTTTTAATCAGTGTTCAATTTTTAAGTCGCACCACAAAATTCTAAAAGGCACTAGGCCATCTTGATTTAAATTTGGATTGGAAATATTTGGCAAACTAGAACAGTTTTTTTATACTCAAGTGTATTTTATATTTGCATTCCAGTCATTCATGTAAGTAAGACATTTTCATTAATACGTACTTTATTCCGAATTTTAATATCAGCCTACCTAGTTCCGAGTTACTCTAAACTTTGACATTAACATTATAATTTCTGACGTGATCTATGAATTAAAATGTAGAAATGCTGAAGTTCATACAACAGATACTGCAGAAAATTTACGTTCAAGGTTATCGACCTTACTTGACAGCTCGAATACACAAGATTTTCAAAGTCCGTAAACATTTGAACAGGATACATACATACATTGTGTACTATGAAAGTTACATTGCTTTCATATTCCCGTACCTTACCATAATATATTTAAATACCTACGTATTACCATTGTAGGTTCCCTACTTACAAATAACCTTGTATTTAAGTTGTAAATAATGTAATTTTAATATAATTTCCTTTTACGGAGTAATGTCCACATTTTTATATATTTGTCTTTTATTCACCTCATTAACTTTTCGGATTCATTATGAATATTGACTTCAAGTCCCTACGTATTGCTACGACTATTCAGTGCTATTTTACTTACTACATACTTTAATTATTTGGTACTTATGGTAGCTAATACCCTACTTATTAGCTATGTAATTTTTTATATTTTACAAACATAATGTTCAGTTTAAAGCGAAAACAAGTTCTATATATTATTATTTACTAGACCTACACACAAAACTACCAACACTGAAAAGAGCGGCAAATGTGATTACTCTATAAACCAAGCCTAGGTCACAAAACCTGTATTATTTTATAGTTAATATGCTATTACCTACCTACCTTACTTATATTATTTTAACGTTCTAACACAACGTTTACTATGTACATTCATGTGCTACAGGCACGTCGTACCCTAAGGTACGTTTAGCCATTTTGGCAAAATAATTGTAAATAAATATACACATACATATATGTTCACATCATACACCATGCATTCACCACACATACACATACACATACACACATACACTCACATAATCACCCTAATCAGCGGTTAGTGACTGTATAAATAAGCCTACACTACACTGTATTGGTTCCACGAGTGACCTTATTGATATATAAGGTTCCTCATTCTTATGAGTTTTATTTCCAAGGAATGGGAATAAGACTATGAATGATGATGAATGAATGTATGATTTATGAATATGAATGCATCTAGGAATCCAATCAATTGTATATTGACATTGTTAATAAACATTTTCACATAAAAATTAAAAAGACTCCGCATTTCCATTATTTTAATTAATTATTTTACTATTTTAACTTTATTACCCATATTATATATATTTTTATTATTAACTTCTACAAATATTTTTTTGTACTTAGCATTTTTTTTTTCTTTTTTTTAAATAAATCTTACAAAAAAAAAATTTTTTTTTTTTAATTTTAAAATTTTTTTTTTCTCCGGAGAGGCGGGGTATTGTGACGAGGTCCAAACCTCTTTCATAATAATACTCTTTTGATATCTTAATTCTTTCATAATCCGTTTCTTTTCATTTTGATAGTTCATTATTCATTCTAAATACAAATATCCTGTCATTCACATTGATTTTTGGTCAAAATAGAAAAACATTCCACTTTAGTGTTTTCATTGATTTAATTGGCAAAAATATATCTTTCGTCCTTCCTTCGCTAACACTAATATAAAAAATCTAAAAGTCTGCTGCTCTGGTTTGAGGAACATCGTTGAGTTGCAGCGGGGAATAGTGGGAGCAACCCAAACCCGGGGACCGCCTCGCGACAAGCTATCGCCTTTTTAAATTTCATCATAATCTGTTCAGTCGTTTGAGAGTGAAATATGATGATGATGATGATAAAAAGTATCCAATGTGTTATTCCAGGTTATAAGTTATCTCCATTCCAAGTTTCATCAAAATCCGTTCAGCCGTTTGAGAGTGAAGTATGATGATGAAAAGTATCCCATGTGTTATTCCAGCGTATAAGCTATCTTCATTCCAAATTTCATCAAAATCCGTTCAGCCGTTTGAGAGTGAAGTATGATGATGATGATGAAAAGTATCCTATGTGTTATACCAGGGTATAAGCTATCTTTATTCCAAATTTCATCAAAATCCGTTAAGCCGTTTGAGAGTGAACTATGATGATGAAAAGTATCCTATGTGTTATTCCAGGGTTTAAGCTATCTTCAATCCAAATTTCATCAAAATCCGTTCAGCCGTTTGAGCGTGAAGGATGATGATGGTGAAAAGTATCCTATGTGTTATTTCAGGATATACTCATAAGCTACCTACATTCCAAATTTTATCAAAATCTCGCTAGGTGCATTTGGGCTTTGAGGAGTAACATACACACACACACACAAACATACAAACAAACAAACAAACGATACATACAAACTTTCGCCTTTATAATATATTTATATATACCCTCGTAACTTCTAAAAATAATACGCCCGTAAGCGTAATTCTAAATCATTGGCATTGGCAGCATTGTTTGCATGCAATGACCATTCGTCACATTAGCTATTTCGTCGCTACCCCTGATAGGTCACATTCATAATACGTCACTTTGTGCATCTAGTCAGTTTCGTTTACTCGGTGCATGCTGTATTTCAACTCTTTCCCAACTGGGACTTTGACCTATCAGGGATAGCGACGAAATAGTTAATGTGACGAATGGTCATCGCATCCGTTTTTTGACCATAGACAACTGCATTATTACTTACCTACTTGACAGACTTGTTATTATTTCGTTTCCATGGCAACGTTATTCCATTCCTTATTTTGGATACCTTGGGTTACATTATTGCAATTTTCGTACGGATCTCTAATTTATTGAAAAATAAAATTTGCCCCTGTTACTCGCTGATAATGTAGCTATCTATAGGTGAAAGATTTTTTAAAAATGGTTAAGTATTTTTTGAGTTTATCCATTACAATCAAACAAACATACGCTTTACGTTACGCTTCTTAATTTATTATAAGAACTGCAAAAAAGTGAAATGCTCTGCCCTCGTCAGTGTTTCCAGTAAAATATAACCCAGGTGTGTTCAAGTCAAGAGTGAATAGGTATCTACTAGGCAAGCGTGCTACACCTTCGACCACATCATCGCTTTCCATCAGGTGAGATTGTGGTCAAACGATTGCCTAGCCCATAAAAAATATATGTCTTGCATGTCACTTGACCCAGGTCTCCTGAGGACAGTATAAAATTGTTTGTAGTAGAAACTTGATTTTAAAAATATATATTTTATTACGGACTATAATGGCCGGCATTTGTTGCAGTGCCGTAGATCGACAGCTCGATGTGTTTGAGAAATAGGGTAAAACGGCCTAACGCTGGCTAGCTTTTGCGTGGACTACAGTTTATCGCTATAAAAAGTATCCTCCATGTCCTCCCCTAAGGTTCAAACTATCTCCATGATAAATTTCATCAAGATCAGTTCAGCCATTATTCGTGAAAATGTAACAAACAGACAGACAAAGAGATGGTTATTTCCCTTTAATATTATTAGTTAGCATGGTTTACTCGTACCATAGCAAGCATTACTGCTAAAATCATGTGTTTTTTTATCGAAATCTACAAATCACTAATTATGGTTTCTTTTAGTCATTTGTGTTTATTTATATTATTTTTATCTCATTTTGATGATTGTGGAACATCTCATTGGCGCTTTTATGTTTTGTATTTTGTATTTACCTACATGTGTTTTGTATTATAATTACTGACATATGTTTTTATAAAGAAATGTCAAGAATTGAAAAAAATACATTCCCGTAGAGTTTCTTAGTGCTCTCTTCTCTATCGGGCGTGTTTCTGAAGCACCGTATAGTCAGAAGAGCATTTACTTTTCCTGTGCTAGATTGAACTCTGAGTCAGCACATGAAAGAGATTTCCTTTTCAAACTCATATTATTGATTTGATCTATTTAGCTGTGGAACGGGCTATGCTCGTAGTTTCACTAAGGGATCGCATCCGAAACGAGGCGTTCTTTCCACTTGAAGTGAGTATCCGTGGACCCCTCAGGGGTCCCATCCAAATGGGGGGTTCAAGTAGAAAGAACGAAACCAGGTGATCCGGCAGAGAACGAAAGTCACTGAAGTGGCAATGAGCCGGTTACTTTAGTCGACGAACCGATAACCGGTGGGGTAGGCGAGTTCTTGAGTGGAGAACACATATAGGCAAACGTAGTATAGGACACCCTCAGGCCAGATGGAGCGACGATTTACGCAAACTATTATCGCATTAGGAGAGGCCTACGTCCAGCAGTGAACTAATGCAGGTTGTTGGTGATCTATTTATAATATTTAATGTTTTTCTCCTTGTCCAAGAGATGTTAAGTTTTGACTTGTGTATTTTGTATATTGTTAAAAGCTTTAATTTAACTTCAGTTGTATGTATTGTATTCCTGGAATTTTGTAATCAATGTTTCACCCACTTCCCGATTAGCTATCCGGCTGGAACTTTCAGGGTAACACACAACTCGCCGGTAATGTAGTTAAAAAAAACACTTTGCTATCAACATTCACCCACTTCCACTGAAGCTGTCGGGCTAAAATTAGGCTCACACGTTTGGTTCTCGTGACATTAAATGGTTATCGCATTTATGTATTGTGTCTGTCCTGGAATCTTGCAATTCAAATTTCGAGCACTTCCCGATTAGCTATCCGGCTGAAACTTTCAGGGTAGCTCACAACACGATGAAAAAAAGTTAAAAGAACAGAAAAAAAGTTACAAACCAACAAAAAAAATGACGTTCGTAAAAAAAAACCCGTAAATGCTTTTGTTTTAATTTAAATAAAAAAACTTATTATTATATATTGTTATTTGGTCGTCAGGTGTACAAAGTGGGCATCGTGTTCAACAAGGTGGGCTGGTACCCGATGGGCACGTGCGCGCAGCAGGTGGCGGCGGAGTCCGTGTACTTCAACTTCTGCATCGGACAGAGCAGCGACTCCGTGCGGGACGGCCTCATACGCTCCATCATTTTTACTTACTAACCTGGTGTACTGGGTGATACTGACCGAATGTTAGTGGTCCTCACTTTCAAGTCAACGGTTGCGGGTTCGAATCTCGCTAGGTGCAATCATTTGTGTGATGAGCAGAAATGTTTGTTTCCGAGTCATGGATGTAATATTCGTTTATCCATTGTGTCTAGTACCAGTAGTACAAGGTATCCTAGTTTAAGGCACGGTAATTGGTGTGAATTGACCCGAATATTATAATTATAATATAATCTATCTAAACATACTTATAATGAAGCAGTAACAAAAAGTTTGTTTAATAAAGATTTAAAAAATGCATCAACTATGCATCAACATGTAACTATTTGTCACTATAAATTTTAGCTCTACTATGAGTTTAGCTAACTATACTAGAATAGAGAGAACTGTAGATATTACGCCGTCATGCTGGCGCCTTCTTAGCATTTGTCTGTTTCCAAATCATAGACAACTACATATTATTCCGTACTCTTCTAAATATATAAAAAAGAGAAAACACCGGCTAGCTAACGGATTGTCACTTTAGTTCACCCGAATCGAGCTAGATGGCGCTGTAAGGGTCTTCATCGAGCATGCGACTGTGGTTTCCATTTTAGAGTAAAAAGTTTTGTCTGAATATAAAAACTACTGGAACGATTGCGATGCAGTTTTGACTGTTGAATAGCTGAGGGTTTTACTTAAAAAGTATTGCATTTGGTATGCCAATCCGACGAATAGAAGCCGTGCAATCGAAAAAAACATTTGACGTCTCAATGAAGTATGATGATGACTTTTGGTTCTGGAATAACACATATAGGAACACTATATTCAAGAAAAATTAACACGCAGGCAAAACCGTGGACATAATGTATTTACGACAATTCACACCGGTAATTGGTAGCTCCAAACTAGAATACCCTGTACTAATATAATGTACTATATCGAAACTATACCATACAAATATCGATATATCGAAAATAGACGAAATCTTATGGTAAAAGCATTGGATACGAACTGTTTGGTACAGTCAGCTGCAATAGGAAGTGTCCATCCTGCGAGCCACATACATAAGCCTAAATCACAAAAGCTATTGGATATAGTATAATTAGATATATACCACATCAAAATATTCTTGTAGCCTTGTTGTGTACTAAATTTTAATATCACTACTTCACTACCAAAAAAACTCCACATTACTGTAACCATTGAATAGTATTCAAATTTCGAGCAAAAAGACTACTATAAGGTCACCACTCCCACCTCCCCTCTACACCTGCTACCCGCAATAAGCACTGAAATGCGCGTAACGAGGTTGAATATCGCGAGCGCTGTTTGAGTTTAGCTCGGAACTAAATGACGTAAATCTCAAAAGTTATTTATTTTATTAGCAGGCTAAAGTTTCCGAAATAAATTCTGTTAATTACGTTTTTGTCTTGATCACGGAGAGGTAAAGATCTCAAAAACAATATATTTTATGTTAAGTTTCACATTTATCAGTTTTCTGGTTGACGAAGCATATTAATGGAAAAAAAACCCTTAAATATTGGAGCCTGCTCTTAATTTATGATATTTATGGTATGGATACATTATAAATGAACAAAGAGGTTGAATTACGCTTACTGGTTATATTGTTAGAGAAACAATTAACGCATTTTTTTGAGTTAACGCGCTTTTAGTGTCATGCGGGTTTCACCACGCACACGGGATTGACCCGCATACGTGCCAGCCGCAATGCACCTTTTCATATAATTATGTATTTTTTCGCAACGCGCCCCGCGTTGCGAAAAAATACATAATTATAATCCTCATACGTGCTTTAAAGAAAGGGGTCAACAATATGTGGCCTTCTTTTCTTTCTGGTTTTGTTTGTTTTGTTTACCGACTCTAAAGCATTACATATTTGCCTGATTTAAGTTTATTTTTATTTTTATAGCTTTAACACCTCGTCAAAAATCAACAAAATCTATTCGTATAATTATGATCGAACTTCACTTGCAGGAAGTTTTTTGGTTCGACAGTAACCATCGCAGAGGTTAGACGTGCATCTCGCATACTGTGTGCATTTAGCTTATCAGTTCTAGGAAACTGTTGTTTACACCGGCCTGGCCATCGGGCCGGGCCGTGCAATCGAATTCGATCTTTAACAAGTATGGCGGAAGAGTTAGTTTCGAGTGAAGGAGTAACCTATCAAATAGTGAATATGGAAGATAATGGGGAATATTATGATGGTGTGACTCAGTTGTTTGAGGTTGAGACTGATGAAACAGTAATAAACAAAAACAATGTAAGTAAAACGAAGCGAAGAAGAGAAGAAGATCTCGACGAAACTTGGGTCGAAGTTAGAAATAGAAAAGAAATATTGAAAGATAGTCGAAAAATAGTTGAGATTTGTATAACAGCCAAGGAGGCGTTCCCCAAACAGCTTGCACTCGCGAAAATATTTCAGTCACAAAACGTATCTAACATTACTAAAGTTAAATACATAAATTCCTATAAAATAATTGTGGAACTCAACTGTGACGAAAGTGCCAAATATCTTATTAACTGTGAACATTTACTGGAGCTGGGTTGGAGGTTCCAAAGACCATGGGAAGTAGGTTTGTCGTATGGCGTCATCAAGAACATTGAGCTCGACTTATCTCAAGAAGACTTGCTGAAATCTATATCATGTCCGAAGACTGAGATTGTTGCTGCGAAACGACTGAAACGTCGTCGTGTGAACGGGGAAGAAGGGTGGACTGACAGTGAGTCAGTGCGGATTGGATTTAGAGGACCAACTTTACCTTATTTCATAACCATATTTGACATGAGAATTAAGGTTGAACCATATCTATTCCCTGTTGCACAGTGTTCTAGATGTTGGAGATTTGGACACTCACTGAAAATGTGTCCTTCTAAAAGAGTATACTGTCCTAAGTGTGGAAGAAAGCATGAGCATTGCGAACTCACTTCTTACAAATGTATTAATTGTGCCGGCGATCATATAACTCTGAATAGAAGTTGCCCTGTTTATATGAAAGAAAGAAAAATACGCCATATAATGGCAGAATATAACGTATCGTACAGAAGAGCGGCATCAATGTATGCCCCACCACAAGTTCCGGTAATGAAAAATCCACTCCTAATGATATGGCATCAGCATCCCGTTCGAAGTCTACTCCTATTATTGCATCCCGCAAATATTTCGATTCAGCATTACCAGTTGAAGAGACTTATGCTCAAGTCGCTGCGGCATCCTCGAGTACTAATATGAACAATCCCAGTAATGTATGGGCAAATGAAAATATAACTCAAAAACTTAGAAAGAAAAAGAATAAAAAGAATAAGAAGCATCAACCCATTGTAGAAGAAAACTTGATCGATATGGAACAATTAACAGAGCCTGAGTCTGCAAGTGGTGAAGAATCTGTTACACAAGCATTAGAAAGAAGAAAATAGCTCGATTTGATTTATCATTTATTGATTTAATGAGTAAACTTAAAAATATTATCTTTCAAAGTAACGAGTCGCTGAAAAGTAGAATCGAGAATGTCACGCATTTACTTATAGAGTGGACAATAACTTGGTTGTTTAAAAACAGCCCTGGATTGCCTTTTTTACAAAGTTTGTTCATTTAATTATGGGTAGGGCTGACCTTAATGTTTTACAATGGAACTCACAAAGTATAAAACCTAAGTTAGTAGCATTCGAACATATTTTGAATGAGCAAAAAATTCATTTAGTGGCACTGAGTTGTAATGAATTCTTAAACATAAATAAATATTGCGTATTTCGGCGAGATATGGATATACTCATATGGCGGAGTGGCCATTTTGACACATAAGTCCTTTAAGGCCCAAATTCTCACAACCCAAAATATTAATTCGTGCATCGAAGTGTTGGCTGTTAAAATCTTTAACTGTGAATATGTTGAATGTGTAGTTGCAATATACTGCCCATCTAATGTACATATATCGGCTACTGACTGGGATGCAATTTTCTCAATCTCCAGTCGCAAAACCTTGTTAATTGGAGATTTTAATGGGCACCACTCTAATTGGTCTAATAAGACGGACACCAGGGCCCTATTTCATAAAACTATAGTAGACTGACAAGTGTCAATCGACAAATGTCAGTCAAACTACCGAAATGCGTTTCATAAAAACCCGACAATTCATTCAATGAATTGTCAAAATATTACTAAATGTGTTTCATAAAACATTAGTAGTGACCGGCAATCAACCGACAATTGTCTAACAAATGTCAATAGAAAAACGTTTTATGAAACGGCGGTTGCTCAAAAATTACCACGATTTGTAGAATAGTCGTGACAATTGTGACAGCCGAAGCTTTACCCATCACACTACTATGACTGGCATTGTGAAATGCAATATGACTGACAATCATCAGTCCTGTCGTGATTGTTTGTTATATGAAACGCAGGTTTAGCGTATTTGACTGACATTTGTAGTTTTATTATGATTTGTCGCTTTATGAAATAGGGCACAGGGGATCGCATATTTTTAACTCGTTAATCGATCATAATTTAGTTACTTTAAACGACGGGAGGCCGACTGGTATTAAATTGGTTAACGGCGTTTTACAGCAGTCGGCCCCTGACATTACAATAGTTTCATCTGATATATCTATGAGATTCAATTGGAATGTTACAAATGAAAGCTTGGGCAGCGACCATTTAATGATAAAATTCTCCATTTCTATTAATTCACACGTCCCTACTTTAAGAAATACACGTAATTTTAAAAACGCAGATTGGGAAAAATACTGAAAAGTAATCGAAGAAAAGCTGTTAAATTTTGTTTTACCGAATAATCCACAACAAGGCTATGATATCTTCATTCAATTAATAAGTGAAGCAGTAGACGTCGCGATTCCCTCAGTCAAAATATGTCAAAATCCTCATAACAATTTTACGCCTAAGCCTTATTGGACACCAAAATTGTCTAAAGCAGTTGCTGAAAGAAGGTTGGCCTTGGTATATTTTAGACAAAATCCGATTCCAAATAATCTAAAAAGACTAAAAGAGAAAATAAGGGATGCTCAAAGACTAATTAGAAACGCTCGCAGTAAGAATTTCTGGAATTTTTGTTCTGCACTGAACGAAACCTCTTCAGCGAGTGAGATATGGCGCCGCATGCGCTGGCTCAAAGGATACCGAAAAGGTAGATCACAGACGTACGTTGATAAAGTTATGGCTGAGACACTATTAGCTAATCTTACCCCTGACTTTGTTCAACCTTCTAAGCCGTATTATATTTTCATTAATCCAAAACTAGAAGTAGAAATTTCACGAGCTGAATTTGAGAAATGCCTAAAGTCTAAAGATACGTCACCAGGATGTGACGAAATCTTGTATTCGATGTTATATAACCTACCTGATATCGGCAAACGTGTCTTACTTAATCTATACAATATGTTTTTCTCGTTAAGCTTTGTTCCCACTCAATGGCGTAATATTCGTGTTGTACCTATTCCTAAACCTGGGCGCGAATCTAATTCTGTGTCATCACTTAGGTCTTAGACCAATATCCCTTATCTCCTGCCCATGTAAAATATTTCACGCTATATTGAACAACAGGTTAGATTGGTACCTTGAAAGAAATAAATTATTAGCCGACGAAACAAAAGGATTTAGAAAAGGGCGTTCTTGTTTGTATAGTCTGACTGATTTAGTTACTAGTATACAAACCGATTTTACGAAAGACCAGTTTACAATAGGTTGTTTCTTAGATGTTGATAACGCATACAATAGTCAACATTATTATCACAAGTCTTTTAGAAACCCTCGATCGTTTAGATGTAGAATCTAAAATTTGTAATTACTTTTGGGAATTTCTTAAGATGCGGTACCTTAAAATTGAGACTAATGAGTATAATTTATCTAGAACTACGTGTAGCGGTATAAGTCAGGGGGATCTCGCCTTTGTTCTTTAATGTAGCGACAGTCCAAATTTGTAAATATGTAAATTCTCAGTGCCGGGTAGGTATTTCACAGTACGCTGACGATTATGTGTTGTATTTGACTTCAAATAATTGGTTGGAGGCAGAGAATCATCTACAAATTTACTTAGATGCGTTATATGAAATGTACAATTTTGGCAATATACATTTAGAAATATCACCTACAAAAAGTAAAGTTTGTGTATTTACAAAAGGTTTTCAAAGACATTATGTTAATCTTAAAATAAATGGCATGGAGATAGACACTGTCGATACTGTCAAATACTTGGGAATGTGGTTGGACCGATCCCTTAAATGGAATAAACACATTAATGAGGTATCAGAAAAGGTTTTAATTTTTTTAAACGTATTTAAAGTTCTTTATGGTGCAGATTGGGGTGTACATCAGAAACATTTACGTAGATTATATATAGCTTTAATAAGAAGTAGGTTGGATTACGGCAGTTTTCTGTATGACAATAATAGCCTACACCTAATAAAGTTACTTTTAGAATTACAGTCTGTATATAAAAACATCATCTTACAATGGATTCCGTCACATGTAGGTCTTATAGGTAATGAATGCGTAGATAAGCTAGCTAAGCTGTCACTGACGGTATACCTACAAATGTAACACCTTCATTTTCAGACTATATGCCTATGGTTAAAAAAGATTGTTATAAGATTTGGAAGGAGTACTTCGATGAGAGGTCAAAGGAAAAGGGAATATGGTATCGGACGATCCAACCACACCCCTTGAATTCTCCATAGATTGACAATAATATTTTGAACAGAAAAAATCTTGTTATAGCCTTAAGATTAAGATCCGGACACATTCCATGCAATAAATTCTCCTATTTGATGCGCAAAACGACATCGCCAAATTGTGAAACTTGTGGACTTGTTGATGACGTATACCACATATTAATGGAATGTGCCCGGAATTCTAGTATTAGAAATCATTGTAATATGACTGGAATAGGTAGATGTAAAAGCATATTAGCAGATCCACTTTCAGATGATGCCAGAAAGCTATACTCGCTTGTGCATAGGCACGATTAGTTATTCAACTGATCACGCTTGTCTACAGGTGGGTAAGTATGCGTAACAACCAGGGTGGCATGTTCGCAATAAGCGACAAAATTTTTAGGTAGTCTAAGTACATATAACTTCCTTGGGTATTCTGGTAATAGTAGTTTTTTTACACCACAAGAGGTTAAACTTACATACAATAAAAAAAATGAAACAATGGATTAAAAAACATAGAAAAAAATTAAACAAGTGGCACATTTTTTTTTAGTTTACATTCAAAAACACACTTATCTAAGACTACTTATCCAAAACACAGATTGAGAAAATTCCTTTATTTGCAATTTTACAACCGAAAGAGTGGCAATTTTTTTTTACTAATAACGTCGATTATCTCGAAAACTGCTTTTACGAAGCAGTTTTTTTTCTTCTTTTCTGTACTATCTGGTATGTACAGGGTTATGCATTCATTACGCCACATCCGCTGAGTATACCACGTGCAGGTGTTGGCAAGATAGTGAGACAGGTAATAAATAAATTATTTATATATTTTGGCATAATAATAGTACAGCAAAGAAATAAATACATTCAATTTATATTCAATTGATTATTATATATTATATTACCTTCTGCTTATTTCAGAAGATGTATTAAATCCTGTCTTTAAAGGACAGAGATTTATAATTGATCGATCATTCTGGTAAGGGAAAAAAAAACTGGTAGAGACGCGTAGCTCATCTTTAAATCACAAACTAAAAGTCGGGATTGTCATGATGACATGAATTATGCCAATTTTAAAAAGTGGTTAACTGACAAGTTAATCTCGAATTTAACCGAGCCTTCATTGATTATAATAGTGAATGTTAATGGAAAATGCACCATACCATAACACATCAATCAACAGAGCAAAAAACGCAAATGCAATACAAGAAAAAATAATGGAATGATTGCGTAATCATAATGTGGAATTTTCAATGGAAATGTGCAAGCCACAACTGTCAGAACTTGTAAAACGCAACAAACCAGGGGCCCAAGTCTGTTAATTTAATAACGCTTCCATGGAATCTCGCTGGCCTGTCGATAGCCTAGCTTTACACATTTGGTATTCTGCTAGCTAAATAAGATACATGATCGTTCAGTGATTTTCCATCGAATTGCAATGGTCCCTAGTTGGTATTCGGCTATTCCTTGGATAGTCAGTGACCTCTCGATAGTTTTTTAAACGGTAGTCTGCTAGTTATTTAACGTTACTTTGACATTTGTTTCAATGGTTTTTTTTCATCGAACTACAATTGAGAAGTCATGGAACAAAAGTTACTTATTAATGGATTTCACAAAAGTAGATGGTTATTATTTTATTTTTTATTTGTTTATTCTGATACGAACGGACCGTTTCGGAATTTTGACTGTTCTAAGGATGGGAAAAAATAATCGATTATTAAAATATGTAATCGATTATTATTTTTAAAATGACCATATTTTGGACCTATTATTGTAATAATTTAATCGATTATTTTGTAAACGTTTTTTTCAATAACGTGCATTTTCAAAATCGATTATTTCTGAAAACTTAATCGATTTTTGCATAATCGATTTTGTAAGGGATCACAATATATTTTTTCAGAAAAATTGATTATTTCTGGAAAATTTACCGATTTTTGCATAATCAATTTTTGAAGGGATCCCAATAAATCGATTATGTGAAAAAACGATTTTAGTATCAATTTTATCACATCCCTAGCTGTTCCATAGATCTTATAGATATAGACTATAACGCCTTGCGCCTTGCCGTGGTTGTCAAATTTGACCGCGTGTGTTCTATTATTTATTCTGTGCTGTGGCTTAGAGTAGAGAATAGTATTTTAAGTTACACGACAATTCCCCGAAGATATCTTGACGCGGCACGTAACGTGTCTTAGTGGCAATAGAGAATAATGGCCCTCATATAACACTTTCTTGGATACCTACACCATAGGGCAGCAGAATACTATTAGGTAGTAGGTACTCTGAGGGAAAATTCAAATCTCAGGAGCTCTCAAAGAATCTCTCTAGAGACAAAGGTAAGTTAGTTGTTAAGTATAGGTAAGTGTATGTACCTATTTTGTTATCTTATTTTTAACTTATTTTTGTAGCACTTCTGTACTATACTTCCAAAAAATACATGATTGTTACCTATAGTGCGAAACACTACCAATCTATCTACTTTACAATTTCAACGTCGTGATTTAGGTAGGTAGTTACATCACATCGATTTTTTATTCTGCCAAATGCGACTCAATCGATAAAAGAAACACAAAGTCCAGCGTTTCCGGCTAGTAATTATCAAAAGAACAAGTATTACCTACATCAAAGCAATATACTGAGGCATAAAACCGATATAAAATACCCAGGTGTTGTTATACCCGTATCTCCTTCTTAGTTTGTGGTGTTGTCGGATTACTTTGGTCCGTAACTTCGTTAGCACTGAACGAAATTAAAGAACAAAGGTAGCTGCAGAATCAGAAAAATACGTTCTTTCCATTTATCACATCAATTCAATGTAAATCGATAATCATATTTTCCCAATAAACCCACAGATAAAAACGACCTACGAAAGATAAAACGTCAAACACGGTGGAATATATATCTCTCATTTTTTTGTTCGTGAGAAAGAGAGATAGAAATATGTAGCGTGAACTTCGTTCAATCCATTGAATCGACAGGCAAGTGAACAGCCATGGAAGCAACCTAAAGTTTTAGCAGAATACCAAATTTGTCATACATGATCATGGACAGTCGCTGGAATGACATTTAGATGTCATTTTATTTAAAATTAGCAGAATCGTGCCCCAGAACCAGTACGTGGCCTCATTGCTTATTTGTCCTATCTACCATTGGTTACATTTTACAGTAGAAGAGTTCTTTTTTTCTCAAAAATAAAAATAAAAAGCTTTTGTTTCCAGATTTGAAGTTCTTTCATAATAAACGAGTTACCTATAAAATTAAATATATCATTTACATAAAACATTAATTTTACCTTCTTTTACAGGTTTTTATATAAGCAGATAGAACGACGAATACGAATGTGGACTTAGAACATAACCTCATTATAGATAGGCCAAAGTGACTTTCATTTTTGCATGCTTATTTGTTCTTTGGTCCAGATGTATATACAGGCGTGTTACATTTCACCGTAAATACACGCGACTTCCGAAACATGAAAAATTAATCAACAATGCCATCTTGTCTAAATTTACTTTAAATCAACTGTTGCGATGCTGCCGCTTCGCCACTTACACGAAGGAGACAAGTAGCGGGTTACGTGTAAGAGCGACAGAGAGAACGCGATAATGGCACATAACCTCATTATAGATAGGCCAAAGTGACTTTCATTTTTGCATGCATAATTGTTCTATGGTCCAGATGTATATACAGGCGTGTTACATTTCACCGTAAATACACGCGACTTCCGAAACATGAAAAATTAATCAACAATGCCATCTTGTCTAAATTTATTCTAAATCAACTGTTGCGATGCTGCCGCTCGCCACTTACACGAAGGAGACAAGTAGCGGGTTACGTGTAAGAGCGACAGAGAGCACGCGATAATGGCACGCAGCGTTGTTAGTTCGTATGATGCTAGGGGATGTTGGGGGCTTACCAACGGCTGACGATCGTAAGTCTGCGCTCCGAACCGCAAACGCCACGGCTTCAGTTGGGTAGTCTAGCGGAGTTGCAACCCTATTTGTATTGAATTAGGATAGGGTATTGTATTTGTATTACATATATTTCAAACCAGCTTGAAACGAGCAATTTTATTGGATAATAAAGTGCTAATGTGGGTGGTTCGGACCTAATCGTTTTTTGGGAAATCATGTTGTCCTAGTGAGATCATCGACCGCGTAGTGAGTGATTGTGATTTTTTATTTGTGTTGTTTTTAGTGATTTATAGCTTGTATTTTGTGTTATTACGTCTAATAATGCTGTAAGGAAGATATTTAAATAATTTTGTGTTTAGTGTCCCCCGAGTGACGATTGTAACAAAGTGCTTCAAAGTAACTTTCATCACTTTTGACGGGAAAATGTTAACATGAATATATTTTTGATAGTTTAATAGTTTTTTTTTTAAGTTCTTTATTGTTTTAGCTATAAAATGGTATAAAAAAAGTTTTACGCGCTTGTCTCAAGTGTCTGGCGAAAATACGGGTGTTCTCCGGTATATAACTATTATTATGTAAGTATTTGTTTTTATAAAATTCATTTTATATTCGGCTTGAATAAGTCCTTCTATCCAGTTTGCCCCAGTTTACTCTAGCTACTAGCCAACGCAGTGACGCAGGTGACTTCACAGGCCGTCATCGGCGGTGATTGGTGATCGGCTGCTCAGTGCAACTCACTGTAACTGAGAACATATGTTTATATCTTTCTGATGACGCGGTTCTGTATATTTCTGTGATCTTTTAGGATCTTCAGTGATACAAATATAGTTGCTTAAGTACTATGTAAGTAGCTATAGTACAATTTCGCCGTGTTTTTAGTGTTTTATAATGGGTATGACCAGGCCGGTTGCACTCCGCAACAAGTACAAATACTATACCTACATTTTGAGGGCGCAAAATTCGGGTCAGTTCAGTAGAGTGTCAAGCGTGCGCTCGATGAGTCGCGCGCCATGTACTTAGCGATAAAGTACCTACTTACGTAAAGTTATTGACAAATTGTTCGTGTTTTAATTATGAGTACCAAGAAGTAACCTAGAAGGTACTGCATAGCATTCGGCTGTTTGAATAGTGATAGAAATGACGACTTTCTCTCATTATAAAGCAAGGAATTCCGACACCTTTATTCATCAAAGTGCAATAGCTTTAAGATATAATCATAATCAACCAACGACACTTAGGTATACGTAAGTAGGTATCTCACTAAACTTATCGGCGTTCTGAAAACGGGATAGGTAGGTAGTAAAAATGAGGCAGTAGGTCTATTCTGATAAGAATGTCATTGTATGTAATAGAACTATTATAATTTATTGTAATAAGTAATAACATAATACATTATTGTAACGACGTCAAACCTCTTTCGTAATAATACTCGTTTGATCTCTTAATTCTTTCATAATCCATTTCATTCCATTTGATAGTTTGTCATTATTAATTCTAAATACAAATAACCTGTCATTCCGAAATTGATTTAAGCAAAACCGAATTTCACAAAATAATATATTATAAAAATACATAAATAAGTTTATTACAACTAGAGACTTGTAAATATATATTATAATTCCGTCGTTAGTGTTCGTTTTGTTTGAAGCCGCTGTTTATGGAAATCACCAAATGCTCCAATAGTTCCTGACCTTTTATGTTGTACACTGAGGCTTGGTACCGGGGCTGGTGGAGCAAACCCAAACCCTGGACCGCCTCGTGACATTATTACTTATTTATTTTGTTACAACATCTAAGTCATAACATATCACAGAATAATTAGTAGTTCAAGTACCTATTCATATCTTAATACAACCCTACCGAGCGAAAAAGGGATAGAGCGATTCTGAAACGGTTAGAGCAATGGAAGTTCTCGCGCGTTATGATACGGTGCATTCTAGCCTGCACGCGATGGGCGAGCGCCTTCTAGGTAAATATAATTGAAAGCTCGCAGCGCTGTGCGAGTTAAATTGCACTTTATTGCGTTATAGCGAAAGTCGCTATGTATTTATATGACTTCACTCAGTTATCCTTCTGTACTTGTACTATTATTTATTCTGTGGTATGACGTCTCTTGGTAAAATCTCATTGTATACAGTATGTTCTAGACATCATTTGACATTTGTCTATAACAATTTAAGCATCAAAACACAACAACACACCAGGGCCCCAATTCTACTAAAACAATTATAATGACAATTACCAACAATTTTCCCAAAATTTTCACTTTTACCTCTTAAAAGTAGTAGAAGCGAAAAATTAGTGAAAATTTTTGAATATTGATTTTTTTCCTTTTTTGGATTACTTTTTGTGATTTAGTGTTTGTTGTAATGTTTTAGTAGAATTGGGGCCCAGCTAACCGCAACAAGCATTGAAGTGCTGCGTATCAAGGTCGAATATCGCGAGTGCTGTTTGAACACACAATTTAGCTGGGAACTAAATGACGGCGACGGACACGTGGTCACACCATTTTGACGTAAGTCTCAAAAGTTATTTATTTTATTGGCAGGTTAATAATGTAGGTAAATTTTGTCTTGACAATGGATAATAAACTATATTTACTTGCTGTGAGATTTATTTAAGAGATAAAACTTAAGCCGTTGGGTATAAAATGAAAATATTACTGAAACTAACGTAATTTTTGATAGGAAAATGTATCGAATGAAATTCTGTCTGTTCTGAATTATTTTTGTCTTGCTCACGGAGAAATAAAGATCTCGAAAACATATATGTTAAGCATAGACTTAACAACCTTTTTTGCAAATTCCCCTTAGAGAAAAGTCAGCGCCATCTCTTAGATTTCATGTTAACTACGATAAACATCAGCAGTGCGATTACGTAATGTTGATCATGACGGTTTCAAGCCGTCAAATTCAATAATGCTTTGCGATAGGGTCGATTTTGCTATGAAAAAAGGGACAATCTGATTGAAGCCAAGTTCTGTGGTCGGGCCCCAGGGACGCGTGGTTGATAATGCGAAAAAAACCGGATGACATAACCTTTGTGAAGCGGCTCATTGGAACTGGGACCTAAGATAATGTAAATACTAAAAAAAAACATTTTGTAACTTATTAGTGTGTATTATTTTCGGAGATCAAACAGCTGATTATTATGAATACAATATTATAGTAATAGAAAATTTAATTTTAACCTTTAAATGCAAATTAAGTGAATCAAGAGGCGCAAGACATTTAGGAAGTTCTTTAACGTTGTGGAGTAAACACCCGCATCAAATCGTATAAAAAATCACCCATTTATGATTTAGCATAATAGGAATGTTAGTTTTTAAACAAATATGAGATGTCGATTTTCAGGAAGTTTCATCGGGGCCTAACTAGGCAGCCTAACTGATTCGGCCGCGAGGAATTATTTTTCCTCGTGTTCTAACTGCTTTTCATTCATCTATTGACTCAACTTGTATAAAGTACGTTTTGGGTTATGTACAGTCATAGGCACAAATACAGGCAACGGACTTGTGGTTACACCGATTTGTCACACTGGTGTGACCACAATAAAATATGTTCTACTCGTGGTCTCACTGCATGGTGTGACCAATAAAGCTGGAAACTATAAGACTCGTAGCAGTGTGAGAAACCAACCGACCAATAACTTATCGACATAATTATAGGCAACAATAATTTAATTAATTTGTGTCAGTGACAGGTGTCAAAGTGACAGGTATCAAATTTAAAAGGGTTTTAACTCGGAAACTATTGATCTAGGACTAGTGATTTCTTTACAGAAGTGATAGATCTCATCGATATCTTAGTTTTGGATGACAGCTGTCAAACTTAAAAGGGCTATAACTCGAAACTACAGAAGTGATAGATCTCATCGATGTCTACGTTTTGGATGAAAGCTGTCAAATTTAAAAGGGCTATAACTCTGAAACTATCGATCCTAGACAAGTAGTTTCTTTACTGAAGTGATAGATCTCATCGATATCTCCGTTTTGAATGACAGCTGTCAAACTTAAAAGGGCTATAACTCTTAAATTAACGATTTTAGACGAGTAGTTTCTCCACAGAAGTTATAGATCTCATCGATATCTCCGTTTTAGATGACAGCTGTCAAACTTAAATGGGCTATAATTCTTAAACTAACGATCCTAGAATAGTAGTTTATTTACAAAAGTAATTGATGTTATCAATGTCTTAGTTTTGGATGACAGCTGTCAAACTTAAAAGGGTTATAACTCTAAAACTAAAGATCCTAGATTAGTAGTTTTTTTACAGAAGTGATAGGTCTCAAATATCTTGGTTTTGGATGACAGCAAATTCGAAGAAACTACTAGTCCAGGATCAATCGTTTCCGATATGAAGCCTTATACACACAGCTGTTATATGAAATGAAGATCTCAATGAGATCTATCACTTGTGTAAAAAAAAACTGCTAGTCTAGGAGTAATAGTTTCCGAGTTATAGCCAATTTTAATGTGACAACTGTCATCCAAAATGAAGATTTCGATGATCTATCACTTATATGAAGAAACTACTAGTCTAGGATCAATAATTTTCGAGTTATATCCATTTTTAATTTAACAACTGTTAAATGAAATGAAGATCTCGATGAGATCTATCACTTCTGTAAAGAAACTACTAGTCCACGATCAATAGAGTCCAAGACAAAGCCCTTTTAAGTTTGACAGCTGTCATATGCAATGAGGATCTTGATGAGATCTAACACTTCTGTAAAGAAACTAATACTTGACTAGGATCAATAGTTTTCGAGTTATAGCCATTTGTAGTTTGACAGCTATCATCCAAAACGATGATATCTATGAGATCTATCACTTCTGTAAAGAAACTACTAGTCTAGGATCAATAGGGTCCGAGTTAAGGCCCATTTAAATTTGACAGCTGTCATATGAAATGAAGATCTCGATGAGATCTATCACTTTTGTAAATAAACTACTAGCCTAGGATCAATAGTTTCCGAGTTATAGCCATTTTTAGTTTGACAGCTATAATCAGAAACGAAGATCTCGATGAGATCTATCCCTTATGTACAGAAACTACTAGTCTAGGATGAATAGTTTCCAAGATAAAGCCCTTTTAAGTTAATAAGTTTGCATCATTAAATTAGTATATAGGTCCTTACAAAGAAGGAAAATTAATAAATTTATAGTAATATTTGACTATTCGACAGTACTCGTAAATAAAGGATGCTAATTATGTGTTATCTCACTGTGGCGCAATAGTTAGGACACGAGGAAAAATAATTCCTCGTGGCCGAATCAGTTAGGCTGCCTAGTTAGGCCACGAGGAAACGGCCGATTTTCATTTATAAGTAGTACTTCTAAATTTTTGTACAGAAGTTAAAATATAAAATAGGTATATACAACTTGACGACAGTAGGTAAGTACAATAATAAAAGTACCATCAGCCTTTGTTATGATGGAGTTGGAAAGTAGGTTTTTATCCCAAGCTAAGTAGTGCTTGGTAAGTAAAACTACAGAGATTGGGCTATTTTTTTTACGACAGACTGATTATAAAGCCGTCTCGAGCTTATGTGAATACTAAGCGTGATCTGATCAAAATCGTGAATATTCATTGCTTTTATAGTATGTTTCATCACGCTGCTGTCGGATGACATGACTCCACACTTTATTACACACGGGATCAGAAGGAAATCTACAAATGAGAAATTTAAAATATTATATGAGGTTAGAGAAGATATGAGGGAACTGATGAGAAATCCCCACTGGTGGGGACGTTCTGGTCTGGACGTTCGGTAATAATCCGAATAAACTAATATACCTAGACTGCTGAATCATAATTCTACTTATTAATCTGATAATAAACATTAAATTAATAAACAAATAAAATTAAAATTTTGAAACGTCCTCACAAAGTTATAGCGTTCAACACTCATGGTGTTCATACATTATGGTAAGCGATTTAACAATAATATAAAATTGCAAAGGCAAGATAAATATTCAAAATGTTAACTTCCCGATGATAAGAAATGCCATACATTGTTTTATTGTATTTTATTATGTGTTTGGTGCACCTTTTCACCACACAATTTGGCATTTTGTAACAATAACATACGCGGCCGACCTCCGTCATAGTCGCAGACTTATGCTGTGGTTTAAATTGCACCAATGTGCGCTATGTGTACTGTCAGCGCGCACAAAGTCGGATTAAAATGCTCATTTATTCTCCACGTCGGACACATGACGTCAGGACTGACGTCATTTTGGTGTGCACACAACGCTCACAAAAAAGAGGTAGAGCAGCGTATGCGGTAACGTCAAATTCAATTGACATATGTCATTCTGTGTTGATATGTTGTTGGAACTCCCGCCAGACTGCCAGTACATTTATTAATGAGTATATTATTTTAGCAGAAGCAAAAGAATTCAACAGAACTATGAGAGATATGAGAAAACTAAAAACAAAACAAAACAACAGTAGGTAGATTCACAGAACAGCTGACTCAAATGACATAAGCATGCAATAGTCGGTTTAATTTGTTAGCGTGCATATGCTGACCAATAATATAAACCGATCGTTAGCAGTGTTTGTGTCTCAGCACTGTGAGTGCAATTTAAACCACACTATTACTAAGCTCACGTTGGTGTCAGGCCTGTGAATTTGACACCGACGAATTGGTGACCTTGCAAATCGTCTTCCGCCCTGTCTTTACGAAGTAAGTATATATGTCTATGATGTTAAGTTTTTCATTTTTATGGTTTGTGGTTGACCCACAAACCACAGACTTATAGATACTACGTATCCACAAACCTGAATCATATCGGTCTATTTATGGAAGAAAACCCTTAAATATTGGAGCCTGGTATTAACTAGTGTAATTATTGAGTCTGCGGTTGACACATTTTTATAGCGCGTTTTAAACTAAAAGCTGCATTTTTCATAAAGACATTGCCAACGTACAATCCATTTTTCTATCTGCGCTGCACAAAATCAAAGTAGGAAAATGCGCTCCGTTCATAAACCACGCGTATCGTTGTTTGTATGTTCTCTTTTCACTGCGTTCGAGATGATAAGATGGCGTTGTTGGCAGTTTCGTTTCCATTTTTGACATTAAAGATCCTTTCCAAACTGAATGAAATACTACTCTAGTTATAAGTCTAAGTAAGTTCTATGAAATAAAGTCACTTTTCCAATGTCAAATTTAACTAGGTCTCATGTCCAAAGCGAACGCTGATCGAAACAAATTTAGCGTTTTTAACTGTTATTTTTGGTCATTTTGCTACAACACGAACGGCCTCTTTTATAACAGCTGTCGAACTGTCATTTCTCAAACACGAGCAAAATAGCAATGTCAAATTTGACTTTTGTCATGTTGGAAGTTATCGAAATCTTCCAAAGTTTGTTGAAGAATTCGGGCTAATTTACCCATATTTATCCAGTTTTTCTTGAAATTGTTAATAAAAGCGGACTCATGTGGCTTTCCTTAGCGCCGAGATAGTGTTATCAACTGTGTTTGTGCGTGTATAAGTGGGGAAATTGATGCTATAGGCCAAGATGTCGCGTAACAGGACCGATGGATTACTGGCCAGGGTCGATTTTCCTTTGTACACCCTTCAAACCCTTACGAACAGGCATGTTCTCGTGGCTGGTGGCGGGGGAGCCTCCAACACGGGCGTCGCTAATGGATTTGTAAGTATCATCCTTCATGAATTTCAATGAACTAAAGTGTGAAATATCGAAGATACATACGTGTCAGTTGCTTTATATTCGCTGAAAGTCGCTAGCTGCACGATAGTTAAATCACGGATGCGTGAAATGTTCAATATTCATTGTTTTTGTAGGAAATATTCGAGTTGTCACACAATGGAACGCGATTCGTCGCAGAGGAGGTGATGAGGCATGAAACTGGTCCTAATGTGGTGATGACATGTTCCGTGAGGAGTATCGAGAATCGGACGTACCTGACAGCCGGCCAGGAGAGCCATTGTCAGCTCTACAAGGTCAACATACGCATGGTGGATGCCGCAGAGATGCGTAGGGGCAGCTTCAGGGCCGAGAACGGGCTTGTTAGGAGGAGACGTCGCACAGTATCAGAAAACGATAATATATCAAAGAAAGACAGCAACAGTAATACTACAGAGAAGAGAATATCATTTGAAATAAGACCTAGTGATAGTGTGCAAACAGATTTTGGGTAATTTATTTTTACTTTTCATTTATTTATACCTTTTCTTAACTAAGCTATTTCTACTATTTATATCAGTCATACTTATAACAGCTCTAGTATCAACAGTGGGTAATTTATTGGGATTTTGTACAAAGAATGATTGGTGATTCACAGGTCATATGCCAATCCTGTTTTTCAATATGATTTATGACTAAACATTCTATGAAATAATTATTAGGAACTTGTAATAATATCAAGAGTCCTAAGTATTATATTGAAAGAAGACCTGTATATTGTTGCTTAAGTTCTAACACTGCAGAAGTCAAAATAGGCAACTGTAGAGGAAAGAAAAAAATAACATATTATGGCTCAACTAAAATAAGCATCTATAGAGGAGAGCAAATAAACTGTTTTATTTTGAATTAAACCTCTAATTAAAGTTAGTTTTATCACAGTATGGAATAAAATTGAGTTACGCAGTATTTGCGGTGGCTTTCTGTATGGCGCTGACATACTCAGCGTTTTTATTTTTTAAATAACTTGTTACCATTGTTTTGAATCCTCGTGTATGATTGGTCAAACAATGTGCTATTTGATTCCCTCTCGAATGACGGAAATATTGTATTTTTGCCAAATGTTGACTTCTGCAGTATAACAATAATACCACACTTCCGTGAATAATAAAATCACAAAAGGTCTTGGTAAGTCAAGCCATGGGAAGTATATTGCAGCATTTTTGTTGACACATCAATTAAGCATACACTTGGAAAATGAAAGGTCTTTAGGATTGCTTTATTGATAGTGCAGTACAGCAGTAGACATCTCCCATTTTATTTGATGATTCAAAGTCAAAGTATCTGCAATAGATTTAATGACTATCTGTGCTTTAGTGTGAAACTATTAACACATTCTGTGCCAACACAACTTCCACTTTTCCAATTTTCCACACACAAGTGCCTAAAACATTTCATGAGCACACTTGCTATGTAGATGGCAGGATCCTATTAAAATAACAATATCCAATGACAGGATATCTTCCAGATGGACTGAGGAGTGTAGTGGTCCAGTCCTTACATAGGCCACATACTTCACTTCACTAATTCTATTCACTTTCTAGCGGAGTCACAACCATAGCAAAGTCTTGTCTACAGTAATAACTTTTTTTTTCAGAAGTGACCCTCTTCAAAGAGTGGTCAGGATCAGCCACAATGGCAAGCTAATGGCGACGGGTGGCATCGACACCAAGGTGCGTGTGTGGAGCTTCCCCAAGATGGAACTGCTATTTGTTCTGGATGGACACACAAAAGAGGTAATTAATACAATTTTTGCATATCAAGCAAGCGAAGTGTGCGGAGAGAATGTCGTCGGTCCCCCACACAATGGACCGACGACATTGTAGCCATCGCAGGGAGTCGGTGGATGGAGGTGGCACAACATCGCTCTTCATGGCGCTCTTTGGGGGAGGCCTTTGTTCAGCAGTGGACTTCTAAAGGCTGACATGATGATGATGATGATATCATGCTCGTAAAGTTCTTGTTTATACTGGGTGTAGGCGACAAAACTGCACTTTATGCTTTAGTGCAGCAGTCGGCAACGTGCGGGCCACTTGCGGCCCGTGGCCCTCCTCCTTGCGGCCCGCGATTGTTCAAAGTATATATGTACTTAAACAAAATTCTGTGTGACGTAATTCAATCTCTTTATTTTTAATTCAATTTATTTTCAAAATGGCGGCCAAATGGGTGGACATGCGAACCGGAAAACTTCATTTTAAACTCATTCTGGACCCCTATTTTTGAACATAAAATTTGATCGCATACTACCAAAACTGCAAGGTTGTTAGTTTGGTCAAAAATTACTAACTTTCTGTCGAAATCTGGAGTTTTGTCAAAAAAATATGAATATCTCAGAAAATATCAAAAATCGCGGAACATACAGGATGTTAAATCAATAGGCATTGAGGTAGTTCATCGCCCTACTACCGATGATCTGCCGTTCCAGTTACACAGTGTATAGATAGATACCTATTGTCAAAATTATGAACTAGTGCGGCCCGTACCTCATTTTGCCACTATGTGGCCGACTGCTGCTCTAGTGTATAGAAGTGTTTTACTGCTCTAATACTCTATTCTATGGTCTCCAACCTGAGCCTAATGTTTCATGTAGAAAGATTTAAAAAAACAGAAAATGGCATGAAAGAAGCCCTCATCTATTCTTAGCAGTATTTATATTTTTGGTTATTTAAAACATTATTTTATCATTTCCTCACAATCGAAGTGAAAAGCAGAGTGTATAACTCGTTTATAAAACAAGGCATTTTTGCCTATGGTTCGTTCACAGAATAAATAACAGTACAAGCGGATAAATGTCTGTGCTAAAATGCCTTGTTTATGCACTTGTTGTACAATGTACTATTATCGTTTTAGTAGAAGAATTTTGCTAAATGTTCCCCAGGGCCGTGTGGCTAAGCCCCTTGTTAAATTTATCAAAACATATTTGTGTTTTGTGAGCAGCCACATTGTTCAAAGCACAAAAGTACTAGATCATTTTAAAAGTAACAGGAAATGCTCAATCTATTTAATTTAAACATCATTAGTTGAAAAATTGATTTCAGTTCTTGAATATGCCATTTCAATATGAAAGTGAGTTTGCTATCAGTGCCAAAGATTTGAAAACATGTCAGTATAAGAAGTAGTCAACCTTAGTATACATAATCATGCTTATTACTTACTAGCTGCGCCCGCAGCTTCACCTGCATGAGTGATGATGAAGAAAAGTTTTTTTTTTAAATTTTATCCTATATTTTATTCCAGGTTATAAGCTATCTTTTATCCAAATTTCATCAAAATTCGTTCAGCTGTTTGATTGTGAAGGAGTGACAAACATACACACATACATAAACTTTCACCTTTACTATGAGTATATTAGTGTGATTAATTAGCAGTGATATCATAGAAAATGTCCACGCTGACTTGCAGTTTTGCTGTCATTATTGGCAAGTTCAAATGTTGAACTATGATAATATTCTACTATTGATTACTAGTAGGTACTGCAAATAAAGTCAAAGTATGTTGAGTAAGTGAAGTGCTGCTGACCTCTGGTGTCAGAGTTTGTCAGGGCGCCCAAGGGCTTCTGATGGAGAAAAGGTAAAGATATTTTATTTACATGATCATCATCATCATTTCAGCCTTTAGAAGTCCACTGCTGAACATAGGCATCCCCCAAAGAGCGCCAAGAGTGCCGCCTCCATCCACCGACACCCTGCGATGGCTACAATGTCGTTCGTCCATCGTGTGGGGGGTCTCCCTACACTTCGCTTGCTTGTTGGTGGTTGCCATTCGAGAACCTTTATCCTCCAACGGTTGACGGTTCTGCGAACTATATGGCCTGTCCATTGCCACTTCAACTTGCGAATTCTGAGAGCTATGTCGATAACCTTGGTTTTTCTACGAATTTCCTCGTTACGGATCTATCACGTAGTGAAACTCCAAGCATAGCTTTCTCCATTGCACACTGCGTGACTTTGAGCTTATGTATGAGACCAATAGTTAGCGACCACATCTCAGTGCCGTATGTCACACGCACTGATTATAAACTTTCGTCTTGAAGCACTGCGGTATCTGCGACGAGAAGATATGGCGTAATTTCCTAAACGTTGCGCATTCGAGTTGTATTCGTCGGTTGACCTCTGTCAAAGTTGGATCTACCCAGTTGGATCGTCTGACCTAAGTAGACAGTGATCAACAGCTTCGATAATATCGTTCCCAACATAAACCAGCGTGGGTGCGACATGGGCATTTGACATGATGTTCGTCTTACCCATGTTCATTTTAAGACCCACCTGTTGGGAAACAATATTGAGGTCACTGAGCATTGTGCTTAGGTCTTCCAGGGTTTCTGCAATGATGACTATATCATCAGCAAATTGAAGGTGAGTTATGCTTTCGACTTTGATGTTAACATCAAATGGCATAACGGTTATGGCATTAATGCCATATCCGTTCCAGTTCAGAAGCTTGAATATATCTTCCAGTGCAGAGGTGAACAGTTTCGGAGAAATAACGTCTCCCTGTCTAACCCCTTTTTGCAATTGGATAGAATTTGTGCTCTGATTTTGGAGACGGACAGTCTTGGTAGACTTGCTATACAAACACTTCGATGCACCGGTAGTCAATCTGGCACCGCTGTAACACTGCTCCGGTCTCGACTGAATCAAAGGCTTTTTCGTAATCCACAAACGCTAGACCTACTGGCCGATTATACTCTTCGGTCTTCTGTATAATCTGCCGGAGCGTATGGATGTGTATCTTCGGTATAATGTCGGGTCAAACGGGCTCTTGCATCGCTAGTCGTGCTAGGAGAACTATGCGATGAGATATATAATTGCCCATAGAACTCCTCGAGCTCGCTCAAAATCTCTGGCTTTGTCGAACGTTGCTGCCACTGTTGGTCTTCAGCTTCGTCATCAAGCTTTTGCCCAATAGACAAAGCTTGTTGACGAAATCACTTTGGAGCCCTTGTTCTGCTCTATTGCGTTCATAATACAATTCGTATTATAAGAACGCAAATCGTGTCGCATCGATTTGGAGATCTGTAGTCACCACGCTTGGCAGGCGGATTGGTGGCCGCAGTGTTGTACATGAGTACTCAGAGGAAGCTGCTGCCCATCTTCTGGTGTGTAATGTTCTAGTCGCTTACTTTTACGACATCCACGGGAGGATTGGGAGGGATCTTGTTCTAAACCGAGACTTTCTACACTAATATTATACAGAGGAAAGATTTAATTTTTTGTATGTTATGCTATTCTCCGAATACAACCTATGCACTTGTAAATACTGGAACAAAGTTCAATCCATATATTGTTTTTTTATATAAATTAAATGATTACGAAAACAGATAACCATATTTTTTACTCCCGTATGTTCTGTACGGAATTACGGATGCGGTTATTTCGAAAGAATAAAACCGCGAAAGTTTTAATTTTTTTCCTAGGCAAAAGTGATGATGTCATGTGAACTAATTTCCTTCCAGCTGGATGACCTGGACTTCAGCCCGTGCAGCAGCCGGCTGGTCAGCATCGGCAAGGACGGGCTCGCCAACATCTGGACGACGGCGCGCCGGGAACCGCCGCTGCTGCAGATCACCTGCACGCCGCCCAACGGCAACAAGTACCTGTTCCGGAGGTGTCGGTATGTGCACATTCACTTTGATACTAATTACTGGGCATGTGGGTGTCAAACATTGCGGGGTATGTGACGCTGGGTGACGTAGATTATGGGGAATGTGAGACTAAGTGACGTAGATTACGGGGCGTTTGAGACTTAGTGATGTAGATTACGGCATATTTGTAGCTAACTGACGTAGATAACTGAGGATGATCAAGTGACGTTTCGAGACAGCAATGGCCTCACCAGCAGTATCTGTTCTTCAGCACGTGCAAGATGTTGCATAGATATTATTAGTAGACGTGGCGCTTACCATTAGGTTGAATGTCCTGCTCGTTTCAACACACATTTATATAATTGCAATGAATTCTGCAACCTTAAATTGTACAATGGTAAAGTAATTACATTTGCAGATGATACTGTGCTTATATTTCGGGGACAGATTTGGGACCAAGTATTCCATGATGCTCAGGAAGGATTTAATAAGGTATCAGAATTGCTGGCTCAGAATCTTTTAAGTGCTGATAAAACGAAGGTCATTACTTTTTCAATCTTAAAAAGATCCCAGCCCTCTTTATCAAAATACCAGATCTTTGCCCACCAGACAGGTAACGCCACAAATCTATGCTCAATTAAAGTTTGCACATGCCGAAAATTAGAGAGAGTTGGCTCTGTAAAATACTTGGGTGTAACTCTAGACAGCTCTTTGAAGTTTGCCTTTAGGAAATATTCGCCATGTGGCAGATGAAAAACTGATGAAGTCTATTTATTTTGCAATCTGCCAATCACTCATTATGTACTGTATAGACTCTTGGGGTGGCTGTGCAAAAACTACTTTGCTGCCTCTGGAGAGAGCTCAGAGTGCAGTTCTTAAGGTGATGAACTTTTTGCCGTTTAGATTCTCACCTGAGACACTGTATAAGCAAACGAAAGTGCTCACTTTAAGACAACTCTTCATCTTGAGGATAATTCTGAGGCAACATAAGATTTGTCCCCAGATTGAGTCAAAGCTGAAAAGTAAAAGACGCAATGACAAAATCTATTATATACCAAAATTTAAAACTTGCTTTAGCAAAAAAAAACCTTGCTTTTTAGCTGGTTTTATGTACAATAAGTTGGCAAAAGAGATTCCCTTGCAAGATCTTAACTCTTATAACCTAAAAAAACAGTTACAAACTTTTTGGTCTCATATAATTATACTAAAACAGAAAACCTTTTTAAAGTTATTATATAATAATAATAATAAAAATTTACACTTGTACTTTAGGACTTAATGCAAGTGATGGATTTTACACTACATATATGTATAGGTACACTTTTCCCACACTCTCATTCATGCCCAACAAACCAACACATATTCAAATTCATATTAAAACATTCCCTCCCACCATGCACTCGTGCAATAATGCCTTTCTGCCAAGCTTACTAAAATCAAATTAATTAACATCTATAAAAGTTTTTTTTTTTTAATTGTTATATGTATGTTATTATTATTTTTTAATTTTTCTATAAGTGTATAAAATTATTGTATTCTTGTTTTGTATAATGTCAATGATGTAAATAATTTTATCATTAGTATTTTTTATCACTATGTAATTATTTTATATATGATTTAGGGGATGCTAACACCTATGTATTTTAATCTGTGGAAGTGCAGATGCCTATATTACAGGTACAGGTAAGCCTAGCTTAGGCATCTGCGGCTTAATAATATTTATTGTGAAAATGTAGTAGTACCAATTATATTGTGTTCTAATTTTTTGTAAAAATATTTTGGTGTCAATAAATGAAATTATTATGATTATTATAAAAAATGTGACGACAGGCTTAAAAAGTGATGTATGATTGTAGCAGGCGCAATACGAGTACACTACGGAACATTTAAATTTTAATTAATGCTTTGGTATTTATTTTCTTTATAAGCAGTATAACTAAGCCGTATTACTGCTGCCATTTATTCATTAACTATAAAAAACTGTACAACACACCTCACAAACTCCACCTACAAATTTCAGATTCGGCCTGATCGAGGACCAAAAAGACGCATACCGCATGTTCACGATCGCGAACCCCCTCAGTCGGTCCGGCAAGGCCAAGGGGCTGATCCAGCAGTGGGGGCCCGCCGACGGCGCCCTGCGCCGCACCGTCGTCGTCAACGAGTCGCTGTCAGCGCTCGCGGTGCGGGACGATGGCCGCTTCGTGGGGATCGGAACCATGTTCAGCGGATCCGTCGACATATATGTCGCGTTCAGCTTACAAGTAAGTTGAATTATAGTTGAAATCAACTGATAGCAGTAGTAACTAGTTTATTTGACTTTTAAAGTTAAAGAAATCTTTGACGAAAAGTGAAACATCAAATACGTGAGAAAAATTAAAAATACTATTGTTGATGTTATTTTCCTCTAACTAAAAAATTACAGATTGGAAACGCGTCTTAACAAACCTTAAATTTTTGGAATAACAAATTATTATTTTCCAAAGCGCAACTAGTAATTTTATTTATATACCTATATTTACTATAATGAAAAGTTCACGCCAGGAAGCAGTGGAATGCGCTCTTAACTAAATATTTCGCAGCTGAACACCCAGTCCGTTAACTAAAACTTCCGCCGACCTTGATATAAAATAATGAATGATTCCGTATTGCGTTGTCCAGCGAGTGCTCCACGTGAAGAACGCTCACATGATGTTCGTGACGGGGCTGGAGTTCCTGCCGGTGCGCGGGTACGGGCCCGCCGTGACGTCACGCAGCGAGGCGGCGCTGCTCGCCATCTCCGTCGACAACTGCCTCACCGTGCACAGCCTGCCGCCGCGGAGTGAGTAACCGACTGGGGACGTACACTAGGTTTCCCGCCGTGATATCACGCAGCGAGGCGGCGCTGCTCGCCATCTCCGTCGACAACTGCCTCACCGTGCAAAGCCTGCCGCCGCGGAGTGAGTAACCGACTGGGGACGTACACTAGGTTTCCCGCCGTGATATCACGCAGCGAGGCGGCGCTGCTCGCCATCTCCGTCGACAACTGCCTCACCGTGTAAAGCCTGCCGCCGCGGAGTGAGTAACCGACTGGGGACGTACACTAGGTTTCCCGCCGTGATATCACGCAGCGAGGCGGCGCTGCTCGCCATCTCCGTCGACAACTGCCTCACCGTGCACAGCCTGCCGCCGCGGAGTGAGTAACCGACTGGGGACGTACACTAGGTTTCCCGCCGTGATATCACGCAGCGAGGCGGCGCTGCTCGCCATCTCAGTCTTATTTTGTCAAATTTTTAGGAAAATCTCCTATCTTTTTTCTCGAAAACTTCCCTGTTTTCACTGTCATCATGTCAGCCTTTAGAAGTCCACTGCTGAACATAGGCCTTCCCCAAAGAGCGCCATGACGAGCGATCTTGTGCCACCTCCATCCACCGACTTCCTGCGATTGCTACAATGTCGTCGGTCCATCGTGTGACGGGTCTCCCCACACTTCGCTGGCTTGTTCGTGGTCGCCATTCGAGAACCTTTATTCCCCAGCGGTTGTCGGTTCTGCGAACTAAAGGCCTGCCCATTGCCACTTCAACTTGCAAACTCTGAGAGCTATGTTAACCTTCGTTCTTCTACGGATTTCCTCATTTCTGATTCTATCACGTAGTGAAACACCTAGCATAGCTCTCTCCATTGCACGCTGCGCAACTCTGAGCTTTTGTATGAGACCAATAGTTAGCGACCACGGCTCATCACTGGCAACACGCACTGATTATAAACTTTCGTCTTTTCACTGTACACTAATAATAAAATTTGATTTCAAATGATTTCCAATAAAATGCAAAGGCGCGGGTCATGACGTTATGGTGCCAGTAAGCAACAGGGAGTTGCTATGGGTTACTCCTAGTAAAACAGGTTGTATTTTGAAGAAATTAAGCAAAAGTGACGTCACAAGCTTAGTAGTCGAACACAGCGCGTTTATATCATATCAGCAAATCCAAAGATTTTAAAATTAAGTTTTCACCGACATTTATAAATATTATTACGGAAAATAGCGGCTTTAGTGAGTAATTTTTCGGGATGATAACATCCGTTACATAAATGTAACTACAGTCGTCAACTAGTACTAAGTCCTGAACACAAATCAATCTTTATTGTTTGAACAAAGTATTTATAACATGTTTTATCTTTTCAGGTACTATACCTGCTTGGGTTGCCGTAGTACTTATTATCTTCGTACTATTCTGTACCTTCACACTATGTTCATATCTAGGCATTTAAATATATTTATTAATTATAATTTAATTGTTAATGTAAACGAATATTATTCCTATTTAAGTGAGTCGGGGTTAATTTAATTGTATAATTATATTGTAAATTGTAATAGGCAGAATGGAATCTACGCTCGTACATAATATTGTTGGTATGTGTATAAATAGATATAATTTAATTAAATGAAGTGCAATGTTGCAAATTACATTGTTGTTTCTATTTAAATACGTAAAGTGACGTTGTTTATTTTTGATGAAATGATGAAAAATCCGTATGATGATTATAAAGATAATCAGATACTTATAAGTATGTATTCTTTTTACAAAATATTTTTTTAGTTGCTTTACCACAGACTAGGGGGGGATTTACACGGTCCATTTTTTTGTAATAATATCGGCGTGTTCCCGGCAGTAAACTTATCAGTTCCATTGATTGTGCTAGTGCGACTATTTTATCTCAAAAGTTCATTTTAAAAAAGTCTGTAGATTGTACTGCAGAGATTAATATTTAGTTTAAGGTTCACGGCATGAGTTTCACTAGATGGCGCTAAATGACAATATGTGCATATTTTATTGCTATTAACTTCAATCAGATCCGATTTATAACTTTATTGGCGGCTATATTACCGTGTAATGATTATATTTAATCTTAAGTATATCAATTTATATTAAATCTAATATTTTAACCGTATTCGTTCCTTATAAATTTGGGTTCAGATCTTGAGTGAAGTATTGAACCCAAATTAGGGAACGAATAGGTTAAAATACTTGTAATAAAAAGTGCTTAGTAGATAGGTGTTTATCCATATTATTATATTATAATCTAGTTTTAGTAAAATAACAACGAATTTTAGACATTTTAGGTGATTACTGATTTTGTTAGAGAATAAATAGGAACTTTGAAAATCATTAATCATTGTAAATCAAATCATTTTTTTTAAATTTATATTTTAAATGACAGATATAGTAGGAGTTTAATATTTCTAACTTATAGCATCTCCGAGTAATATTTATTTTTGTCGATAATCTAATCAATAACGTAAACAGTTAAAAACCTGTCGACATGCGGGGCGTATTTTTTTAATAAACTCCCGGCAGCTGCAACATTTGAAGGGTGAATGAACCACTTCAAGATAACGGTGTACCACGGGTTTTTTTCCCATGGTCCACCTAAGAAGTTATTAATATAAGGTTTTAAACAATTTCAATGATAACCACGTGCCATAATTCCATTGTCCCCCACTTACACATAATTATTATAATACGTTTCCTAATTAAAGCATAGATAAATCATTCCTTCTATGATTTATCTATGTTTAAGGTGACAGGTGAAGGGTGGGGTAGGTTGGGAAAAAGAGAGAGGAGAGTGTTTTTATTTATTTACACATATGTAACATTACAGACTCATCCTCGTAGGATATAAGTACGGATAGTACATGTACATTTTCTTGTATAGAAACCTCGGAAAACGCTTCTGGACCTTTTCTAACATGACGTTTTTTCATGAGATTTCCACACCATTGAACTCGCTTCCATCTTGCGGGGAGGGGTAGGTTTGGTATGTTGGGAAAACTTGAGAGGAGTGTGTGGGAAAGTTGTGGATGTGAGATGTGTTGGTGGGAGGATGTGACGAGAAGATGGAGTATGGTAGGGGATGGTGAGGAAAGTGGAGGAAAGTCAAATGACAAAAGTCGTAACGAGTTGCAAGTCAAAAGTCGCAGTCATAACCCTTAATTTTAAATGTTTTTGAATCTATATACCTAACATACATAACAAGAATTAACGTCACACGATTTTGACTCTTATAGACATTAGTCAGATTCGGCATTTACTGTGTTAATATCGTCAATATAAAAAAAAGGTACTCAGCTGATGTCAATAAGGTCGAAAATCGTCCGACACCTATTAAATTATTTTGGAGCTATTTACATTACAAAAATTTGGTCCAGCAACGGGTCGACACTTTTCCTAATTCGACACATTGGTCCTCTCCGCTACTTTACCTTTTTTGGCACTTTCTTGTATTCGGCACATTTTTTATGGGACACTTTCCTATCTTGATACTTTTCATTCATGTACAGTTCCGCTCTAAATCTTTTTATGCTATTAAGCTCTGTATTTTTTATATCCTTTTACCTTTTCCGTAAACTTACGTATCACTTTTTACCTTACTTTAATAATAAATAAAAATATTTTTTAATTATATTTTTTTTTGCAAATTTAGTTAATCAACTTCGGAAAGTGTTATTTTTAGTTTCAGTAAAATAAATAAATTCAGCTGTTTAGTTTTTTATTTTAATTTGCTTGTTGACTATACCAAAGTATTAAGATAGGAAAGTGTCCAATAAGAAATGTGCCGAACTGAAGAAAGTGTCGAAAAAGAGAAAGTAGCGAACGAACCAAAGTGTCGAATTACCTTGAGAATGAATGAATGAATTTTATTTGTTTAAACATGTGTACAGATAAGATGGTAGTAGTTTAAACTTAGTTCTAACATGCTCTGCCTTACGGCGTACAAATATTTATATTAAAGCTAAAATAGGTATTAAATTACATCGAAAATTCATTAATCTTAATTAATTATTATGATTTTAGATATTTAATTGTATGTCATTAGTTAACAAATATAGTCAAAATATAAATTAATTGTAATGTCAAAAAATAACAATAATGAAGTAATAAACTGAAATAATAAAATTGAACGGTCACTTACTTTAAATGATATAATAATAATATTTAAAAAAAAAGAGGTAAAAGTCACAAGAATGTTTAATGAACCCAACAAATCACAGTTTGGCTTTACATCTAAAAAAATCGTCAAGTGAATAGAAGGAGAATTGCAATAGCCAGCTATGAAGTCGGTTTTTAAATGAATGTAGGGGCATATCTCTTATTTGTAATGGTACGTTATTACAGATTTTGATTGCCATACAATAAGCATTGTTTTTAAATAATCTTAAATTACACTGTGGCATAGCTAGGTTTTTGCGATAGCGAGTCGACCGTTGAACATCACCTTTCATTGTAAAAAAGTCCGAATATTGTTTCACAAACAAATTGCTTCTATATATAGACTGGGAAGGGGCAATATTTTGAGTTTTCTGTACAGGGGCCTACATGAGTCACGATACCCTGCGGTCTTGAGGTGGACCACAGGAAAAAAAATGCCCTTAGTACAGCCAGGTGAACTAAGGTGGACCATGGAAATAAATAAAAACCCAAAATAAATATACACCCAGTTATTTTAAGTGGACCATGGAAAGAAAAAAATGCCCAGGTGAACTATGTACGAGGGGAGTTCAATGTATTCTCGGTATAGGCATGAAAGAATAAGCAGAAAATTCTGAATAAAATTTATTTTTTAATGTAGTCCCCTAGGATCTGAAAACACTTATTTGTCCTGGAAAATAACTTTTCAATTCCCTCCAAAAAATATTTTTAAAAATGATCGTTAATTGCTGCCTTTAACTCTTCATCGTCGGAAAAATGCTTGCTTTTTTGTGTACTCAATTAATAAGATTCCCTTGGAATCTCAAAACACTGTGGCCATGAGCTTTCCGGCGGATGGGCAGACTTTGAACTTCTTCGGTAGGGCTGTTCCTTTTTTATGCCACTGCATAGACTCCTGCTCGCTCTCAGGATCATATTGATGAACCCACGTTTCATCACCAGTAACAATCCGATCATAAATACTTTGCGGATTTTCACCACAGAGCTCCAAAAACTCCTTGCAACAATCAACTCGCGCTTGTTTCTGAAGCGCTGTGAGCATTCGCGGCACCCATCTTGCACTGACCTTTGACAAATTCAGATGGTCATGAAGGATAGTGTGAATGGTACCCACGGATAGCTTGGTTCTTTCTGCTAATATTTTCACTCTCACACGGGCATCTTCGAGTACAAGTTTCTCAACAATTTTTACGTTTTCATCAGTAGCGGCACTAACCGGCCCACCGGCACGAGGGTCGTCTTCAATACTCTCTCTACCCCGTTTAAATTCACTTGACCACTTCTGAATTGTAGATAATGAAGGGGCAGAAACTTGGTAAACAGCCATCATTTCTTCGTGAATTACCTTTTGAGTCTTTCCTTGTTTTGTGAGGAATTTTATCACAGCGCGATGCTCGATTTTTTTCAACATTGTCGTATCAGTCATCGTAGTTGCCTTTCCGAAATGATATTTTGAATACTAATGGCGACAATCAAATAAAATTTTGTATTTATACCCTCAATGAGTGTCATAAACTAATGAGATAATTTAATTTTCCTCATCATTAGTACATTACCCCGATACCGAGAATACATTGAACGCCCCTCGTAGGTGGACCACGGGCAGGGCCCGGTCCTCCTACCTAGGTATTTTGCTTTATGAGGTTAGATTATATTCTAACCTCATATAAGGATGCAGGCCTCTGTTTGTCAGGTCGCCTGAGGGGCTCTGATATGGCTTAATGACGTATTAATCAATAATCGCCGGGACCAACAAAATGCCGTCCGAAGCACGGAGCGATGGAAATCCACATGTTACTTAAAAGTTGTGCGGAGCCGAGGACCGAACCCGGTATTTTAAGCTCCTAACGTGCACTAGTAATAAACCCTTCAGCTGCCAATAACCATTACTGACAACTTTCTTATGTTAGATGGATTTCTTTAGGTTTATTTTCTTAGGATTTTTAGGTAGTTAATATACTAAAAAAATATAGGGATGACAACACGATATTGTAGATTATAAATAAAAGATTGCATTATTTTCAATAACATTTAATGAATTACATCAAAACAAATAACATACACTGATCATCGTGACCGCTCGGCAAGTTGCATTTAAGATTTAGATTAGACCGACTAGAGATCTATACTATAAATAGTACATACATAATTATAATACATTTCATTGGAAAGGGGAAGACGTGGTATGCGCTTCGAACTCAGCATGTGGGCCTGTTACTAAACAAAAATATAACCAGTGATTGAAGAAAATCTAATTAAGCTGGAAATGAGAGAGAGAGAGAGAGAGAGAGAACAATAAATAGTATTTTTTGATAGAAAGAACGCTATCATAAAAACTTTAACAATAGCTTTTTGGCCAAAACAAAAAAAGCAACAACTGATGCTTGAGATAAACAATTTTAACAAATCCAAAAAACCGTCGTTTTTTTTTTAAATACGGCATACGACTTGGAAACATCTTGTTTGAAGTTAATTAAAAATTACTTTAAACCCTTCCCCATTTCAATAACAAAATCTTATGTACAAAAATGGAAGACTAAACAAACATTGGGAATACATACATTAACAACGTGATGCACAAATTAAATTATTAACATGTACTGGATTTGGTCTCGCTATAACTCTAGATGCATTTTGAATAGCTGCAGGAAACCTTGTATTCTACAGCACTATTCCAAGACTCAATGAAGGAGATTCTATTATATTGTTAATATATAAACGTCCAAATTGTTTGTATATTTTTTTATTTGAGTCCATTATTCACTTTGATATAAAAACAGTACAAAAATGCACGGAAGAGGGTAGAATATTAACGGTTATATACAATTCATTGAACACTTGTATATTTCGTGGTCCCTGATATAAATACTGTATATTAATATAGGTAAATAATTTTATATAATAATCTGCACTGTCGTTCTGAACCAAAAATAGTGTTAAAACAAGTATACAATGTAGGCCACTATACATATCACCGGTATTATATTTTAACGAGCAAGATAGGTAAAGATAAGGTAAAATTTAAAAGAAGTAATCACAATAATTACATCATTTTTTTTTGGTGTGTATATTTTTGACTCAGAACGACAGCAAACGTTTAAAATGGTCTGGTTTATATCCAAGTCACAAGGCACGCGGTCCCGTGTGTCGGGGCCACACAATCTAAGATATGATTCACATATACCTACCTACCTAAGCTAAGATTACATTTATTAAATGGCACATTTAAATATGTAGCATTCGATTCATATCTATAAAAAAAATGAACATTTTCTCTAACTCAATATATGTTTAAAACATTTATATATATTCTTTGCTCTAGCATCACATCAGTACAGTTTTCCTTAAAATTATAACTTAATAGTATTTTTGATTAACAATATTATTTTTTCTGTTACATATCACAATCTTTATACAACATTTATACAAAATATACTTTACAATATGTGAAATGTGATCGTATTTGTAAAATCAATTCACTAATATATTCCGAATTGATTTTTATAAACTATTACTGTATCAACTATTTTAAATCAATATATATTATAGCAAATATAAAAGTACTTTACATTAATTTGAGACACTTCACGTATTATAAAGATTTTGTGCTACAATGAACATTTAAATGTCGTTATACGTAATTTTCTATAAGTTAAGTCCTAGTGCACTTTTATAGCAATTCCTTTGACTCTCAGAAGAAGGAATATACGATCGCAAATGATTTTACTAAAATCGTATGGGTGTAACGTCGTGTGTATTTGCACCACAACACATGCGAAATAAATGCACTTCACCCACATATAACTATAAAATATATTAACTTTTAAATAGACAACTCAATTATACTCGGAATTTTATTAAAGAGTCAAATATTTCGACCAAGGAAGACTGTTAGAAAGTATTTTAAATGTGAAACATTCATTTCTGGTTTATGTATAGTAGTTTCATAGCTGGTTTTTCTTTTCAAAAGAATCACACTTGTTAGCTCCTTGTTTTCCTTGTTCCAATATAATAAATATTTTTTAATTATTTTTCAACATTAATAGTTTGTCTTTTCTATAATTTGGTACCAATCAATATAATCGTCAACAACATTAATACAAAGCTAGCTATAATTACTATTTACAAAATTCGATATCAAACATACTTCTCAATTTATATAATAATCCATTTGTATTCCCTTTTAATTTCACTATAAAAATACATACATCTGTTTTATATTATGTACAGATCATGAATATATCGTTTTAGAACGTCCATCGTTATTCATGTACAAATTGACACTGTCGGCATATTTCCGAAACATTAGGCCGCGGTACACAAAAGAGTTACACGCTTCAAGGCAAGGCCGTCAGAAGGCCCCATTTTTTTTAACTGTACATAATATAAATAATTGGCCCTGTAATACTGACTTAAATAATGAATTAATTGACAACACATTTCGTCACATAAAATTAACTTGAGAATCGTAAAAAAAACACACAGAATACATCGACGCACTCGCGCACAAGTCTCTAAAAGGAGATTATATTGTTCTGAACATAACGTCTATCTACGTGTATAAATAGGGACATCCATTAAAAAACACATTAAACTGCATTTATTTGAGCCCTCGTCACTTCACCTAAAATGCATGGCGTATAAAATAGTCTATAACCGTGGTCCGGCGCCGCTCGACGCACCGTGTTCCGTCGCGCCCACTTACATGGCGTATAAAATAGTCTATAACCGTGGTCCGGCGCCGCTCGACGCACCGTGTTCCGTCGCGCCCACTTACATGGCGTATAAAATAGTCTATAACCGTGGTCCGGCGCCGCTCGACGCACCGTGTTCCGTCGCGCCCACTTACATGGCGTATAAAATAGTCTATAACCGTGGTCCGGCGCCGCTCGACGCACCGTGTTCCGTCGCGCCCACTTACATGGCGTATGAAATAGTCTATAACCGTGGTCCGGCGCCGCTCGACGCACCGTGTCCCGTCGCGCCCACTTACATGGCGTATGAAATAGTCTATAACCGTGGTCCGGCGCCGCTCGACGCACCGTGTTCCGTCGCGCCCACTTACATGGCGTATGAAATAGTCTATAACCGTGGTCCGGCGCCGCTCGACGCACCGTGTTCCGTCGCGCCCACTTACATGGCGTATGAAATAGTCTATAACCGTGGTCCGGCGCCGCTCGACGCACCGTGTTCCGTCGCGCCCACTTACATGGCGTATGAAATTGTCTATAAACGTGGTCCGGCGCCGCTCGACGCACCGTGTTCCGTCGCGCCCACTTACATGGGTCTATAACCGTGGTCCGGCGCCGCTCGACGCACCGTGTTCCGTCGCGCCCACTTACACTGAAAACAAAATAGTCATTAGGTTTGTCGTCACAATAAAGATAGTAATGATGTAAAAATTAAATGATTACGCACAGTAAAATTGCTTTTTAAAAGGCAAAAACGGGAGTTACTCATGTATATTGGTTGAATTATTCCAACTATAGTTTTATCCACATCCGGTGGTCTTTCTCAAGGAGAGTGCGGAAAGCTCGCGAACGTAAAAAATTGCTAAAAAAAATAAAAAAATATAATTGTATAAAATAATTATAATTGTATATTTATATATATATATATAATTGTATAAAATTGCTCATTGAGTACACCTTGAGAAAGACTAAAAGATTGGTTGAAACTACAGTTGGAATAATTCAACTAACATACAGTACGGCCGATAAGTCGCCTGTACTTCGTGCAAATGGCTGCGCAATGATCATTTTTAGGAATCGAATGGCGGATTGAGGCGACATGCACGGGGCTGTGGTCTAGGCTAGAGATGCACCTCATTCCGCCATTCGGTTCCTAAAAATGATCATTGCGCAGCCATTTGCACGAAGTACAGAGTGGCCACGACTTATTGGCCGTACTGAACGTGAGTAACTCCGTTTTGCATTTTAAAAAGTAAAACAAGAAAAAAAATATATTTGAAAACGGTTTTTCCCTGCCAAAAATAAACTAAACAGTTTTTATGCCAATAATAAATGATATATTGTTGGAATGTGTACATCAAGGCCTTCAATTTGTTACCCATATTTTAAAATACGAAGCTTTTTCGCGTTTGTTTACTGTCGCAATACTGCCGTATTTTGTAATATTTTTTCAAAAAAATTATACAACTGTACACCCTGTGTTACAAGATGTACTCGGGAAGATGTAAGGATTCTAACGATACCCCATACATATAAATCTGTTCAGGCATTTAAAAGTTATGGTGGAATAAAGAAACTCACATACAAACATACATACTTTAACCCTGAAAACATTACAATCCTTTTTTGGGCAATCGAGTAAGTTTTCATAATAATATAAATGCTCTTTCAACCCAACGTTTTTAAATATTCGAACAAATCCAGACCGGGTTAGTTCCGAATCGCCCCAAATACGACAACGAGGCGATTTCTAAAAAAGTTTTTATCGGTATTACAGATGGTACTATAGAAACCGTAAATGTCAAACAGTGACAGTTGTTTTTCGCCGAGGTTTTTTGTTTTCCCCAAACTTATGTTTCTTCTAGTGTTAATTTGTAATATTGGTTGAATATTAACTATTAGGTGTTCGTTAACGTGCACCAATGTGGGCAAACGATAAAACGCGGAAAACGGGCCATTTCGTGTTCTCTCCCGAACTCCCTGGGAAGTTTCAGTAAAGTGGTGGAGCCACACTAGACTTGACTAGATTTTTGACTATATGACTGACTGGGACTCGACATTTTGGCTATTTGTTAAAAAATCCCAACTTTTTAGATCTCTTTACTTGACACTGGCTAAATGCACTAGTCATGCTGAAACAATAAATAATAAAAAAGTGAAAGTTATTGTCATGGGCTTGCATTGCATTCAATAAATTATCTGTGGAGTTCAGAATCACACCACAGTGTACTGAATGGCGTCCCATGTTTTTACATGTCACGATGTCACAAACCGCGTATTTTTTTTTTATTGCAACGTTTAATCGATAATTACACAATAAAAGCTCTATTTGTGAAACACTACGCTTTTTGCATACCTCCTGATCCCTTTTAAAAAACATCCTGTATACTATGCACAAAAACCACAGACAAAAACAAACCAAACTAAAACATTGTTACTCTTTGGGCAATATACAGTTGACAGATACTGCATTTATGATCTGTTTTGAATGAAAGAAACTACACTTGTTTAACTACAGGAAAACCATGTTCCACATACTCACCCTGATCGAAAGTGCTCGGGTTGATGTAAGACAAGAGATCCTGGTCGCTCATGTCTGTGAGGCCCTGCACCGGCGCCGTCATCTCCTGCGAGACGGCCTGCGAGACCGCCTGCGAGACGGCCTGCGAGACCGCCTGCGTGACGGCCTGCGAAACCGCCTGCGACATCGCCTCGAGCGGCGTCTCCCCGGCGGGCTCCACCGGCGGCACAGACTGCATGTCGTTCACTTGCATGCCGTTCCCGGCCGCGCTCTCCGTGCTCAGGATGTTGGCCGTGTTGATGGCCGACGTGACGAGCGCGTTCATCGTCGTGTCGGACGTCAGGATCTCGGCCGCCGCGTTCAGGATCATCGACTTGACGGCCGACGGCGGCGTCTTCACCGAGGTCATCTGCACCTGCTCGGGCAGCATCATGAGCTCGTCCTGCGTCGGCCCCGAGGGCATCACTATCCGCTGGTTGGAGTCGCAGAGCAGGCTCGGCGAGACCTGCGGGTTGAGGATCACGTCGGGGGATATGGTGGAGGCCGGCATCGGGGGCAGCAGATCGGCGGTCGCGCCGCGACTGACCACCGCGTTGGGGGAGAGGATGACGTCGGACGCGTGCGAGGCTGAAGGCGGAGAAGAGTTGCTGGTGCCCGACAGATGGTCGTCGACGCGCGAGTTGACCAGCTCGTCCAACTTGGCCGCGTCGGCCGGCAGGATGGCCGCTGTGGCCTTCATGGCATCCTCGACTAGAGCCTCCATGTGCGCGCTCTGCTGCGCGAGCCTCTGCTCTCTCATCTGCGTGGTCTCCATCTCCAGCTTGGTGATGGCTCCGAAGGGGTTGAAGGCGTGCGGCGGGTTCTGCTGCCGGTTGAACGCGAGGAGTTGCTGCTCCTCCGACTGCAGCACGTTGGTCGGCATGCGCGTGTCCGTGATCATCAGCTCTGGGTTCATCACCTGCATACAACGTTTGTTAGCATATAAATACGATTGATTCGTTATATTCAGTCAATTCAATTGAAATTATATTCAGTACTTTGAATCTTTGGCAGCAACGGTTGTGGTGCTTTTTGACCATAGACAACTGCATTATTACTCACGTACCTACTTGACAGACTTGTTATTATTTCGTTTCCACGGCTACATGTCATTCTAATCTGTATTATTGATACATTATTGCAATTTTCGTAGGTTTCTCTAATTTTTTGTAAAATAAAATACTGCCCATGTTACTCGCTGTTAATGTAGCTTTCTACTTATAGGTGATAGAATTTTGAAAAACAGTTCAGTATTTTTTGAGTTTATCCATTACAAACAAACATACAAACAAATCTTTCCTTTTTATAATATTAGAGTAGATCGTCAGGTAATATAAATTGTTCGGTATAATATGTCTGTTTGCAAGTTTGCTATTGTCTATGGTACTTAAATTTGTATTTTTGTTATTTTAGTTATGTTATTTGGTTAGATATCAAAAACACTGAAGTTATTTTTTTTTATCATAAAGTAAGAATAATATGGTGATCCAATTTTTAAAATTTATATGGTTTTGTGGCCCCATATAATTTCTGGAAGTATACCTTTAAAAATAAAAAAATTAAATTGCTCATATCCCGGAGATGTACATAATTAAAAGAAAAATTAAAAATATTAATTAAAAATAAGCTTTTACAGGTATTTTTTTAATAAATGTCACTTTCTGTATATATATTTTATTTGCTTCATCATCGGTTTGTGAGCTGCCCTGAAAGATTCAGCCGGATAGCTAATCGGGAAGTGGTCGAAATTTGAATTGCAAGATTCCAGGACAGACAAAATACATAGATACATACATTACAAGTGAAGTTAAATACTTCCTCTTTTTTGTTTAAAATCCATAATAATATTATAAAAGCGAAAGTAATCTGTCTGTCTGTTACCTTTTCACGATTAAACGACTGAACCGATCTTGATGAAATTTGGTATGGAGATAGTTTGAACCCTGGGGAAGGATATATGATACTTTTTATCGCGTTAAACTGAAGTCCGCGCGGTCTAAGTCAAGGGCAATATTGAGTACAGATATACGACAGAATAGAGTTGGTAGTTTATGTCACGGTTGTATAACGGAGCTTATTTTTTTAATATTATCACTCGTGTGTTTTAATAACTAGTTATGTGCCGTTTCATACACTACATTATCTAGGTACAGTAGTCGCAGCGAAACTTGATGGTTATGATGTTAGGCTCTGTGTGTGGTACTGCTGTGAGGATAAAACAGCATAAAGTAAGAGCGAGATAGTATATGCGAAAAGCGTAAGCGAGTGAGCGAGGCAGTTATACAATGCTATCTTCACCTTCAACATTGGGATTACGTCTTAAAAAATAGCAGTTTGCGCAGCGACTAGCAGACAACTTCCGAGACATAAACTTCCGCTGCGACTACTACACACTCATGCTATCGGATGTTATAAAGGACCTACTTTTAATAAAAGAATAATAATTGTCGTAATATTTTCTTTATTTTGCTGGATCGTTCTTCATTTTCGTTGCTGTTTCCATGATGTCAGGTGGAGTAATATCCTCCTCAATATCTCTGCTGTTATCCATTTTTTCTCACAATAAGGTTTAAGACCAACAAAAACACAGTAAATACTAAATGAATAATGTAAATTATGGCGCCGAAACCGCGAGATTCGTCTACAGCGCATGCACTCTAGCACGCGCTGCCATAGATAACACCTTGGTGACATTACTACAGCTCCTAGTGTGGCCTGTTTTAAATCCAGACTGAAACGGTGGCTTATCGAGCAAACGTTCTATAGTATCGAGGAGTTTAAGAAGATATAATGTTTTTGTGTATGTTTTTTTGACGTTCAGATTGTATAATTGTATTGATTTTATTTGAGTTTTTGTTGTTATATTTTTTTGTCATATTTTTTTTGTATTTCATAGTATTGCCGTATGGATCATCTTTGTATACTGGATGTATACACTGCGTACCTACTTACTTACCGAATTTTTGTGATTATTACTGTTACGCCGGTCGATTCTTAGAAAAACAGTAGCTACTAAAATGTTCGAGGAGTATCGGTCGGCTGACGCAACACACATTTAAAGGAACATTCTGGAACACACTAGTTGCGCGTAGGTACCTACATAGTTTCCAGCAGGGCTTGAAATACCGGTAAAATTGTGGTAACGATACCCCCGAAAAACAAAGGTAACGTTATGCGTACTTATAACGTTACATGATTTAACGTTAATAAATTGACGTTTTAACGGTAAATCTAAGTAACGTTAAACAATTTTATCAATAAATTTAACTTTAGCTGTTAACGTTATTCGGCTATTTTTTTCTGCTTGCGCGTCTGAACAAGCGGAGACGACAGGTGCTGTTTATTTGTAGATTTTTATACATTAGGTATTCTTTAACCCCCGAACAAAGATACAGGTGTTATAAGTTTAGGATGTGTATCAATGTGTGTGTGTCTGTCTGTCTGTCTGTCTGTGGCATCCTAGCTTCCAAACGAATAGACCGACATAGCTATGTTTTTTATGTTTAAAAGCTGGAGTAAACGAGATTGTTCATTCCTATAATGGGGAGGGGGATTAAGGTGTGCGAATCGTAGCTTTCGAACGATTGAACCGATTTTGGTAAGTTTTTAGGTTTAAAAACTGATGTGATCAAGATGGTTCTTAGTTATATGGGGGTAGGGGAGTTGAGAAAAGGGGGGTGAGAATTGTACCTTTCAAACGAATATACCAATTTAGCTGCAGTTTTTTATGTTTCAAAGCTGAGATAAACGAGATTGTTCTTAGCTATAATGGGGGGGGGGGGGATGGGGGTAAGGATCGTAGCTTCAGAAATATAAATGAATGGATCCATATTGATGTTTTTTTACGTTTGAAAACTGATGTGATTGAGATGGTTCTTAGCTATACGGGGGTGGGGCGGAGGAGTTGAGAAAAGAGGGAGGGGGGGGGAGGTAAATATCGTACTTTCCAAACGAATGGACGAATGTTTTTAACGAGATGGTTCTTAGCTATAATGGGGGGGGGGGGGGGGGGGAAATGGAAGTAACGATCGTAGCTCCCAAACGGATTGTACGTTTTTTTGTTTGAAAACTAATGTGATCGAGATGCTTCTTAACTATAATGGGGGGTTGGGAGTCGGGGGTTATATACATTTTTAATTTGTGCTTTTTTTTGTAATTTGGTTGATGACTCTAATGTTAGAGACAGAAAACGACATGGAGTCCGATCATTCCGACTTATCACAATCGATTTTGGCACCAAAACGTAAAATATTAAGAAAAGCAGAAAAAGCTATGGATTCCGAGACTTTCCAATCAATTAAACCAATTAAACAATTGGCACCAAAACTTAAATTAAATTGAAATAATGAAGATGACTTAGGCACAGGTAAGTTATCTACACTTTTGATTTGCAAAGGTACCTTGTATAAGTACCTACCTTCTAAGAAATATAGAAGCATTCAAGGTATCAATATTATCTACTTTAACATACCTACCAGTATCATACCTACCTCACTAACCTACTTCATCATCATCATGTCAGCCTTTCTTTAGAAGTCCACTGTTGAACATAGGCCTTCCCCAAAGAGCGCCATGACGATCTTGAGCCACCTCCATTGACCAACTTCGTATCTACTTACTGTTTTGAAAATGGGCGCTGTGCATTCTAACGTCAGTAGATATTGTTGTTAAAATACCTATGTATTTCAATGTGATGGGTAGTTTTTTTTGTTTGTTGAACGACCCGAAATTGCACGACCTAATAATACGAAATATAAGAAGCCATTGGGCATTTTCCCAATCGCCAGCACGGTGCCGGCGCCGTAAGTGGAAAACATGCCATATATTTCATACATTTATGCTTCCCCGGCTGCCGGTTGTATGAGATATAGGTGCTGTGCTGTGCTGAAATGTAGGTGCTGTGCTGGCGAGTGGAAAAACGCCCATTGGATTTGTAATAAAATGCTGTGTAATCATGAGTCGTGTAACCTCTCCATGGGAAGCGCAGTCATTCTGGCTGGCGACTTCAATAGCAAAAACATAATATGGGGGTTCCGCAAAACCACCCCCAACGGTACTAAACTTTTCGACCTTAGCAAAATTCTTGTTTTTGATGTAATTCTACCCTTAGAGGCGACTCACTACCCCCGTTGTCCCAACCACAAACCTGAAATACTAGACATTCCTTCCGCTCCTAAAGAAAATAAAACTTAGTTTCCGCTCAATCGAAGTGTTCAAAGAGTTAGATTCCGACCACCGTCCCGTTATTATGCGCCTAGGCTCCAACCCGACAGACTCGTCCTCCCTTCCACCGACCAAGACGGTAGTGGACTGGAAGGGTTTGAAGGAAACCCTAAAAACTATCAGTTCACCCGATCTCGATCGTATCCCCGACGACATAATATGTTCTTAGTTTCTCGCTCGATCGATGCTTTCACCAGCCACCTCAACACTGTCATCGGTGAGGCCTCTAAACAGATCCCAGCGGAGGGTCTCCGGCGCTGGGCTCTGCCTGAAGACTGAGGAGGTTGGTGACAGCAAGGAACGCAGCTATTAGAGCTTATGATCAAAGCTGAATGCAAAGCCACCTTGAGCTACTATCACCGTACGGTCAGAACGCGCATAATCGAGCTTCGCAAACAACGTACCAGGCCTACTGGGGGTTGGTGAGATAGCTTAAATCTAATTAATTTATTATCTAATCTAGCTTTAATTAGCTATATACACCATTACATATTCCCCCCCGCTCCGCGGCCGAGTGAAGATAAGCTCCGTGAATTTATTCGGTTAATGCAAGAAAATGTCGCAAAAACAGCTTGAAACCGTTATCCGCGAGTTGAAAATGTGTATTGATGGCTTGGCCAATAAAGTGGATTTGCTAGAAGCTAAAATTTGTGAGCAATCAGCTTTAATTATAAAGTTGATGAACACGCAGAGTGTTTCTAATACTGCCAACAGTGCTACCCGAAAATCTTTAACATTAACGAGTGCACCGCTGACGGCAGTGACCGCGACAGCGCTGCAGCGCCCTGTGCGAAGCGCGCGTGTATGCGCTGCAGCGGCCAAAGCAGACTTAGCGCAGAATACCGCTACTAAAAAAACAAAAGTTGTGAAGGCAACTACGAACAAGGAACCTAGTGGAGCAGGGAAGGAGACTAACGATGACGTAACAGAGACGTCTATCCAAGATGACGCCTTTGGCGTACCAAACGTAAGTTCCAGAGGACCAAAACCGACCGCCAGCCGCGGCCCGCACCCCGTGGATAGAGAGCCCCTACCTCTTTCAAGTACTGGCAGGGACTACCGTAGACGTGACCTTAAAAGTGCTGACCAGGTCAAGGACAAACACAGAGCTGATGAAGAGAGTGGATGGCAGAACGTAAAATACAAACGCTTTCCCAAGCGCAAGGTCTTAACTGGAATAGGTGAAGAAGATAATGATCTGCAGTCGATCGAGCCACTGAAATATTTACAAGCATGGTCCTTTAGACCGGAAACAACCGTAGATAATGTACGTAACTTTGTTAATAAAATATCCCTTTGCGAAGATTATTACGTCGAAAAACGGGATATAAGAACAGACAGACACGCAGCTTTCGTAATAGGATGTCCTGAAAGCTTATTCAAAAAATTGAGCATGCCGTCGTCGTGGCCTTCGGGTGTTAAAATATCTGAATGGTGGTTTCAAGCCCGACCCCGTGTCGAACGGGGAGTTAAGATTGCTGAATGCAGCGCTACCGCCGCTGCAAGCCCCAGCGCAAAGCAGTCGGGACCGACCGCCAGCTAACAATTTCGCGAGTGCAATAAAAAATACGCTTATTTTATGCCACCAAAACATTCGATCAATTTACAATAAAACTACTAAGCTAGAAGTGTTATTGTGTAACGAAATGGCATGTGACGTTCTTGTAATGTGTGAACATTGGCTTAGTAAAGATGAATTACAGCGTACTACTATAAATAACTATGAGTTAATGTCTCAATACAGTAGGAGTAACTTGGATCATGGCGGAAGTTGTATCTACGTACGAAACGGTATTAGAGCGATAAATAAACAGGATTTCTGTGACCTTTCATATGAACATATATTTGAGGTGAGTGCTGTCTATTTATGTGATTCGGATATTCATGTAATAGGTATTTATCACTCAAACCAAACAAGCAACATAGAATATTTGAACCATTTTGAGAAGTTATTGGAGAAACTCGAGTCCGAACAATTAAATTATATTATAGTTGGCGATATAAATATAGATTTATTAAAAACAAGTCAGATTTCTCGAACACTCATTGATATGTCGTCATCATTTAACTTTAACCAACTTGTAGACTTTCCAACACGCGTCACTAAAAACAGCTCCACTCTGCTCGATCATGTGTATACAAACATAAGTTCAATCTGCGAAGTCAGTCCGCTGGACTGCCACCTGAGCGACCACATAGCCCAACGGCTTGAAGTAGTTTTTAAACCAATATACAATAGCCCTCAGACGAAATCTCGCAACTTTAGTAACCATAACAGCTTGACCAACTTCCAATCTGCCATGGCATCTATTGATTGGAACCCTGTTGTTTGTAACAAGCTAAATGACTGCGATTCCTTAGCTAATTCAATTTTAAATATAATTGTAAACAAAATTGATATCTGTTTTCCATTGAAACTTCATACGCTTAAAAAATGCAATAACTGCAATAATATGCAATAATTGATGACGAGGTAATTAATTGTAAATTTCTATTATTTGACTTTTTAAACATGAAATTTAAATACCCTAATGACCAAAACGTTGCCGTAGTCGTCGATAAACTAAACAATCAATATAATAGCTTGCTAACTAGGAAACGTAAACAGTTCTTTAGTAACAAGATAGCTAAAGCCACCAATAAGAGCAGATGCATGTGGCAAGTTATAAATTCAGAGACAGGGCGCGTGCGTACGCAGCACATCGATTACACAGAACTGATTAAAGACGACACTGGTGCTCCTTTTTCGTCCAAAGCTGTGCTGGTGGACCAACTTAACCACGAGTTCATAAGCGCCGCGGAACGATGCGGTGCACCAGCAGCTGCCCGCTTCCAGTGCGCGATCGCACTGGCATCCCGCACCGCGCCTAATGAGTCATCGCTACGTTTTAAGCGTTTCTCACCTGGCGAGATCGTACAAATATTATATAAGTATATAGCTAATAAGAGCAGTTTAGATATTTATGATATATCTGTCAACCTGCTTAGACACGTCATACCTGATATGTGCTATGTGCTGAGTACTCTGTACAACACTAGCATACACACGGAAAAAAACGATTTAGCAATAGTTGCTAAATTCACTTTGTTGTTTTTTTCTTAGCTGCTCCATATAATATTTTAGGAAGCTGAGCAAAGCGTTGTTTATAACAAATAAGACCACTTAGTTAATTTTGATAACGAGATTTAGCAAGAAGATCTTCAAAAGATTCGCAGGTGTTACAAATTGTTTAACAGTTATCACTATTTTTTTTATCCATATCAACTAAACAAATTTAGGAGTTGTCATTAACTGTCACTGCTAATAATTTTTATTATACATGGATAAATAATTCGTTATTATTGCTAATTGATAATTGCCTTTAGCAGTGAAGAAATGTTTTGTCATCAGTGATAATAAACTTCACAATCACTAAAAAATATTTTGCAGCAAGTACTAAGTTTATTTCCAGATACATCAGATATTTTTTATTTGTTATTGTTGCTAAATATCTTAGTAACTCCTCCAAATTAGCAAGGCAATGAACCATAATAATATATTGCTGAGAGTAACAAACCAGGATTTTGTGAGTTTTATAAGAAAATTTTGCAGCTGTAACTATTTCTTCAAGATACTATAACTAATGTTCTTTGCTGGAACTGCTAAAAGAACTTTATTTAATATTGCTATTTTTTTTAGTAACTCCTTCAAATTAGCTAGGCAATGAACCATAATAATATATTACCGGGAGTAACAAAACAGGGTTATGCGAACTTTGTAAGAATATTTTGTAGCTGTAACAAATTTTTCACGATACTGTAACTAATGTTATTTGCTGCAACTGCTAAAAGAACTTTATTTAAAGTTGCTAAAAAAATAGTAACTCCTCCAAATTAGCTAGTCAATGAACTATAATAATATTTTGCCGGGAGTAACAAAACAGGGTTATGCGAACTTTGTAAGAATATTTTGTAGCTGTAACAAAATTTTCACTATACTGTAACTAATGTTATTTGCTGCAACTGCTAAAATAACTTTATTTAATGTTGCTAAAAAAATAGTAACTCCTCCAAATTAGCTAGGCAATGAACTATAATAATATATTGCCGGGAGTAACAAAACAGGGTTATGCGAACTTTGTAAGAATATTTTGTAGCTGTAACAAATTTTTCACGATACTGTAACTAATTTTATTTGCTGCAACTGCTAAAATAACTTTATTTAATGTTGCTAAAAAAATAGTAACTCCTCCAAATTAGCTAGGCAATGAACTATAATAATATATTGCCGGGAGTAACAAAACAGGGTTATGCGAACTTTGTAAGAATATTTTGTAGCTGTAACAAAATTTTCACTATACTGTAACTAATGTTATTTGCTGCAACTGCTAAAATAACTTTATTTAATGTTGCTAAAAAAATAGTAACTTCTCCAAATTAGCTAGGCAATGAACTATAATAATATATATCCGGGAGTAACAAAACAGGGTTATGCAAACTTTGTAAGAATATTTTGTAGCTGTAACAAATTTTTCACGATACTGTAACTAATTTTATTTGCTGAACTGCTGAAAGAACATTATTTAATGTTGCTAATTTTTTTAGTAACTCCTTCAAATTAGCTAGGCAATGAACCATAATAATATATTACCGGGAGTAACAAAACAGGGTTATGCGAACCTTGTAAGATTATTTTGTAGCTGTAACAAATTTTTCACAATACTGTAACTAATGATATTTGCTGCAACTGCTAAAATAACTTTATTTATTGTTGCTAAAAAACATAGTAACTCCTCCAAATTAGCTAAGCAATGAACTATAATAATATATTACCGGGAGTAACAAAACAGGGTTATGCGAACTTTGTAAGAATATTTTGTAATTGTAACAATTTTTCATGATACTGTAACTAATTTTATTTGCTGCAACGGCTGCAAGAACTATATTTAATGTTGCTAAAAAAAATAGTAACTCCTCCAAATTAGCTAGGCAATGAACTATAATAATATATTGCCGGGAGTAACAAAACAGGGTTATGCGAACCTTGTAAGAATATTTTGTAGCTGTAACAAATTTTTCATAATACTGTAACTAATGATATTTGCTGCAACTGCTAAAATAACTTTATTTAATATTGCTGAAAAAATAGTAACTCCTCCAAATTAGCTAAGCAATGCACCATAATACAATATTGCTTATCTACAAGGAAGAAACAATCATCCTCATCCTCAATCAATCATCACAATGCTGCCCAGGCGCAGTTTAGCATTAACATATGTGTAATAAATTATAGCATAGCAAGTACACACATATTTTATGAAATTTTTGGTCTGAAAGTTATTGTTTTTTGTCTTTCTTATTTATTATTGTATCTTTGTCATTTTGTGCTTAACGTCATTGACACGTCTTTTGCTTGGAAGAATTCTAAAAAATTTGGAACCGATTTATGTACTTCTTCACATACATTTATATTAATGAACACCTAGACATCTGACATATTAATGACAGGTCGTACCATAGATTCACTGAGCACTTTGGGTGATTAGATTGATATGGTTACTCTGATTACGTAAAATAAAATTGTACGATAAAATTGAACTTCTGTAAATGAGATGATGATCTTTTCTGTCAAAGAGGCTTAGATCAATATGGTGCTGACTGCTTTGTTATTTTTTCTGTGCTATAAGACTACGCACAGCATAAATCGGTGGAACTAGAAATTTGGAGGAGGTATTCCTTGTGTTGTGATACTCTAGTTATATTATATGTTTTGCATTATGGAAGGATATTTTGAAATTCCATCCATAGAGGAATCAAATGGGATAGTAAAGTTTATACCTACAAACTTTATGAATCATTTTTTTTATGTTAGGTAACTATGCGTCTCAACGGACTTTAAGATACTGTAGGTCCTGGAATAACACATAGGCATAGGATACTTTTCATCATAACCATCGTCATCATAATCATGATCATCCGCGCGGGCGAAACCGCTGGGCGCAGCTAGCACATATATCTATATGGGTGCTTGCCTACATTTTAAGTTTTGATTATAAAATAAGCCCGAATTTTTTAACGACCTTCGCAAATACGATCTTCGTAGCAGTAGCCTAGAATACTATCCGACAGCAGCTAAGTATTTTGTAGTTATAACCAAGGATCGGAAAACCTATTTACTTGGTTAACCGTTTCAACCGGTTAATTAATCCTTGATGTGGAAATGAAATTGACTGCTGACTAAGGGGTACAAATATAGGGTAGGGTAGGGCTATGATCTAAGGCAGTGATTCCCAAAGTGGTCCATATGGACCCCCAGACTACTACTACTACTACTACTACTGGTACTAGACGACGACCAGTAAGGGGTCCACGTCAGCGACAAAATATATTGGGCTTCCATGAGTTGTGAATGGGGGTTTACGATAGTAGATAGTGATTTTAATTTTGGCTTTCCATGAATTGATTAATCCACATACAAAGATAGTAACTATTTACCTACATACATAGTACTTTTTTATAATTTATAGACATATATTTATCTACATCTATACTTATAATAAAGCAGTAAGTAGGTACCAAAAGTCTGTACAAAGAAGGTAATTTAAAAGCGGTTACCCGCAGCTCCGTCTACGTACATACCTTTTTAATTTTCTGGCGAGTAAGTAGGTATATATTGTGTAAAAAAAAGAACGCGATAAATTGCGCTGTGTCAACTTTTTAGCTAGCTAGACCTCAAACTTTATCTGTGCAAAAGATCACGGAGTTTTGTAAATTAGTTTTTACATAAAAACGTTACAAACAGACTGAAAATACAGCTGCTAAAGTGTTGTGTTTTGTTTTGTATGTGCTTATTAAGTTTTTCACACTACTCTTCACTACAATTAGAAAGTTAAATGATTCAAAGTGAGTAGCAGATGATCCACAAAAAAAAACAATATTTGGTACCTAAATATATTAGGGGGACTACCCAAAACCAACCAACATAGCAAGTGGTCCACGAGACAAAAAAAGCTTGGGTACCTCTGATCTAAGGGCTTGGACTAAGATGACCAACTAGGGGGGCTTACTTAGGGGGAACACACACTTAGGGAAGTAAAGATAGTTCCTCACTGAGTCTGTCCGTCTATGCGTCATTTTGTCCGTTAACTACTTACTGAATGGATTTAGTTCCAGTTCAGCTGTTTTTTAAATATATTTTTCATAATTCGAAAATTCCTAAACCCACTTAATAATGGCTGCCTTTCTATTTAGAAGATTTCCGGACTAATATAGTCTGCAGAACTTTTTAGAATGTAGGACATGTATGTGGTAGATATATGTGGTACCTACTTCTTGGGTTTGTTAAGCAATAACACAGTTACAATCTACAAGCCATCTGCCATTGAGATATAATAGTATAGTAGGTTTATACATAACATCATTGATAGTAGGTAGGTATAAATACCTACTTGCATAATAGTTCAATGAATAGAATAAATTCTCTAACATTAAAGCATAGGTATGTTTTTTCTTTGGCAGTACCAACCTACATTAATCATCGGTCGCAGTCACTGAAGTTCCTATTTACTTACCTATTTTGCGCGAATTTTTTAGCGACTGTCGCTAATGTCATTTTCGTAACAGTAGCAAAATAATATCTGATAGTAGTTAAGTATTCTTGTTGTTACAAAAAACATCTTTCGCTGCTCAAGTGCTCACGACGTGAATCCGCGTCCGCGGCGTTGTCTCCGCCAATCCTTGGTCTGTTTGATTGACCTATGCCTATGCGCCAACCAATAAGAAGCGAATATGGTCGAAAAATGCCGCGAAGCCGTCCACACAGCAAACCAAAACGAAACCGATGGCAAGTGTTGCCAGATTGATCAGATTCAAATGAATAAATCCGACAATTTCATAAATAGTTTTTATTTAAATTCTAAATCTCAGGTCTTGGAACTCTTGGGCTCTTGGAGATAATAATAGCTATAGCCTAACAAATACTTCTAGCATGCGGTGTCATGGCTTTACTATTTATTACTTTACTATGATTTCCAAAAATTCTAGAAAAACACGAAAACATAGCAAAATCAGAGAGTAATTACAATGTTTAATTTAAATTTGACATAGTCTAAGTTACAACAATAGTAATATGTGGAACAAAAGTGTTTTAAGGTTGGCAATGTTACTATTACAAGGCTTAACAACGTTGACACTATTTTGGCATTTTTATACGCTTTATATTAGCTTCACTTGTATGTTTGTAACCGACTCCTTTGGACGCTATTTTGACCCACTTCAAACGGTCAGATTTCATTCAAATTTTGCACACCTGTCAAAGACCGATGACAATGAAATAATTCGAAAAAAAAGAACAAAAAATTAGAAAATAAATAATAGTTTAAAAAAACTAAAAAACACGCTTTATATAGAAAACCAAACTAAAAATAGAAAATAAATGTTAATAGTGTAAATAAGAAAAAAAAAATATTTAAAAAATAGCGTAGGGTGCTTCTCATATCTGTCAATGAAATATTTATAACTATTGACACATGCACCCCACGTTTTTTTTGAAATAAAACATTTTTTTCTTATTTACACTATTCAAATTTATTTTCTATTTTTTAGTTAGGTTTTCTATATAAAGCGTGTTTTTTAGTTTTTTTAACTATTATTTATTTACTCGAGGCTTTGGCAGGATTTGGCAGTTTTCAAACCAAACTATGGCAGGTTCGGTAATTTTAAGATGGTCACACTGCCGACTACTCCTTTTCGAATTTTGATTGAGCGAGCTAGATGCAACTGGCAAGTCAAAAGCGACGTTTTTACTTTTTTTTATTGTTCGTTTATTAATTATTAGTGTATGTATTATCATATAGTACCTATTATCTTGAGATAGGCGCGACTGAAACAGTGACTAAAGAAACTGGAATTAGAAAGGCACGAGACAGAATACCTATTACTTGAAAATGGATTCGGAAGAAAAGGTAATATAAAAACTATTGGACGACTGGGGCGGGGCTATGACGAAGACATCATAGATACATTTAAAGGTATGGTTATCATACATTATCGTTATCGTATAATAAAATACAATTTAATTTCTATAATATCACTTTACGAGCCATCTATCATGAATGGATGCGCAATGCCCGACGTACTCTTTATGTAGGTATTTTCATAATGATCGTATACCTACAAAATCTTTCATCTACAGTAAGTACATCATCACCAGCCTGTCTGTGTTCATCCACTGCTGGAGATATAGGCCTCTCCCGATGAACGCCAAACACACAACGTCTACAGTACCTACCTACACTATTACATTGAACCAACAAAACAAGTATAGAACTGTATGAATGTCTTAATAATATTTTTGGTGCAATCTGTAAACAGTCCCAAAAATATTGTAATTTTAATAGTCTGCAGGTCTTATAACTGTAGGTGTTTTTTTCAAAGTCGACCTTTTGATACATTCACAACTGACAGACAGCTATTACAGTTTACAGAAATAAAAGTAGGTAAGGTAAAATAACTAAAAAAACTTAAAATGCAGAATGGATGCATTGTAACAAATCCTTTCAAATGTAGTGTACATAATTCACATAAAAAAGTGAGGCTAGTAGTAGTTAGCCTCACTTTTTTGGGTAAATTCATCTTCTCTGCCAAGAAAATTAAATCTAAATCATTTATCAGAATATTCTATCGAAAAGCTGTTCCCAAAAATTGAAGACAGAGCAGCCTTTATGGTAAAAAAAATATATGTTTCACCTGGTAAGCAAAACTTTGTTAAAGCATACACAAGAAGGTTTAAAAAAAGACGGAGACCACACCTCCGAACAAATGAGTGAAGCATTGTTGATGACAGCTGCATATATACATCCGCCTTTGTATTTCCTTGACACAATCCATGTCTTTTTGTCCATATCACTACAATTTTATACCGATCAGATAAGTTTTGTAGGTTGATTAGTTTTTTTTGGGGTTGCAGTAGTATATCATTAGAATCCTAGTATATAATTAGAACGCTAACAGAATAATATATTATGTAAATGCTTTTAATTTAGGAAACACCGGCAAAAACGAAGAGATCATGTTCTGACACGACAGTGTCCATATTGTTGTCTCTCTCATCATCATCGTCTACTAGTAACACTGGTAAGTATATATTGTGATGTAGGATTATAATCATTACCTATATTCCAATACTGACATAGTAATATTGTGCTATTTGACAGTAATTTTGCAAGTTATAAGACTTAATATATCTATTATACAAATTATACTAAATGCAAGCCACCCGTGTGGAACAGCTGCGGTACTGAGCTTTTGTGAATAACTTATAAAGCAAATGCAAGCCACCCGTGTGGAACAGCTGCGGTACCGAGCTCTCGTGAATAACTTATAAAGCAAATGCAAGCCACCCGTGTGGAACAGCTGCGGTACCGAGCTCTCGTAAATAACTTATAAAGCAATTGCAAGCCACCCGTGTGGAACAGCTGCGGTACCGAGCTCTCGTGAATAACTTATAAAGCAAATGCAAGCCACCCGTGTGGAACAGCTGCGGTACCGAGCTCTCGTGAATAACTTATAAAGCAAATGCAAGCCACCCGTGTGGAACAGCTGCGGTACCGAGCTCTCGTGAATAACTTATAAAGCAAATGCAAGCCACCCGTGTGGAACAGCTGCGGTACCGAGCTCTCGTGAATAACTTATAAAGCAAATGCAAGCCACCCGTGTGGAACAGCTGCGGTACCGAGCTCTTGTGAATAACTTATAAAGCAAATGCAAGCCATACGTGTGGAACAGCTGCGGTACCGAGCTCTCGTGAATAACTTATAAAGCAAATGCAAGCCACCCGTGTGGAACAGCTGCGGTACCGAGCTCTCGTGAATAACTTATAAAGCAAATGCAAGCCACCCGTGTGGAACAGCTGCGGTACCGAGCTCTTGTGAATAACTTATAAAGCAAATGCAAGCCACCCGTGTAGAACAGCTGCGGTACCGAGCCCTCGTGAATAACTTATAAAGCAAATGCAGGCCGCCCGTGTGGAACAGGTGCCATACCGAGGTCTCGTGAATAACTTATAAAGATACATTTATTTAATGCCTATTATATATTTTGTTTTAGCCACAAGACACAAATGGAAAAATGAGTTAGTTAGTATTTTAACATTTATTTTGTGATTCCAGTAGGTAGGTACTTTATTTCCGTTGTATATTAGCTTTATAAATGTTACAACTGTGAATTGGTTTTGTGACTCCGCATAAGGTAATTTTAGTTAAGGGATGTAATAGATTTATGTCAAACATTTGTAGTATGACATATATTTTTAGCAGTAGCAGATAGTTAATCCAACAGCTGCAACTGCTAAAACTATCTTCACATAAGGTAATTTAGTTATGGGATGTAATAGATTTATGTGAAACATTTGTAGTGTGAAATATATTTTTAGCAGTAGCAGATAGTTAATACAACAGCTGCAACTGCTAAAACTATCTTCCATGCTACGATTTACGTTAGCTATCTCAATATATCTATTTCATCAAGTAACTAAAACTCTTTGGTAGAGTCACAAACCGTATTCACAACTACAGCTAAAACATTGTCTAGTGCAGCTACGGTGATACGATACAGTATCAAATTAAATTTGCTACTATTGCTAAAACCATCTTTCTTGCTACGAATTATATTAGAAGTCTCACATAAAATAATTATATCATGCACCTAAAATCCTTAGGAGGAGTCACAAACCCTATTACCAGCTACAGCTAAAACATTGTCTAGTGCAGCTACGGTGATACGATACAGTATCAAATTAAATTTGCTACTATTGCTAAAACCATCTTTCTTGCTACGAATTATATTAGAAGTCTCACATAAAATAATTATATCATGCACCTAAAATCCTTAGGAGGAGTCACAAACCCTATTACCAGCTACAGCTAAAACATTGTCTAGTGCAGCTACGGTGATACGATACAGTATCAAATTAACTTAGCTACTATTACTAAAACTATCTTTCATGCTACGAATTATATTAGATATCTCACATAAAATAATTATATCGTGCAACTAAAACCCTTAGGAGGAGTCACAAACCCTATTACCAGCTACAGCTAAAACATTGTCTAGTGCAGCTACGGTGATACGATACAGTATCAAATTAACTTAGCTACTATTACTAAAACTATCTTTCATGCTACGAATTATATTAGATGTCTCACATAAAATAATTATAGCATGCACCTAAAATCCTTAGGAGGAGTCACAAACCCTATTACCAGCTACAGCTAAAACATTGTCTAGTGCAGCTACGGTGATACGATACAGTATCAAATTAACTTAGCTACTATTACTAAAACTATCTTTCATGCTACGAATTATATTAGATGTCTCACATAAAATAATTATATCATGCACCTAAAATCCTTAGGAGGAGTCACAAACCCTATTAACAGCTACAGTCAAAACATTGTCTAGTGCACCTACGGTGATACGATACAGTATCAAATTAACTTAGCTACTATTGCTAAAACTATCTTTCATGCTACGAATTATATTAGATGTCTCACATAAAATAATTATATCATGCACCTAAAATCCTTAGGAGGAGTCACAAACCCTATTACCAGCTACAGCTAAAACATTGTCTAGTGCAGCTACGGTGATACGATACAGTATCAAATTAACTTAGCTATTACTACTAAAACTATCTTTCATGCTACGAATTATATTAGATGTCTCACATAAAATAATTATATCGTGCAACTAAAACCCTTAGGAGCAGTCACAAACTCTATTCACAGCTACAGCTAAAACATTGTCTAATGCAGCTACGGTGATACGATACAGTATCAAATTAACTTTGCTACTATTGCTAAAACTATCTTTCATGCTACGAATTATATTAGCTGTCTCGTACAAAACAATTATATCACGCAACTAAACCCCTTAGAAGGAGTTACAAACCCTATTCACAGTTACAGCTTAAACATTGTCTAGTGCAGCTACGGTGATACGATATGTTTTCAAATTAATTTAGCTGCTATTGATATTTTCTTAGTAAATTCAATAAATAATGTTAGGTATCGTGGTTAATAATGCTAAAAAAATACGCTGTATCAGCTAAGATTATATTAGTAACTGACTAAGTAATGTGCAATATTCACGAAAACATTCAGAATACTGCTTAATAATATTAGCAGCTACCGCTAAATATTGCTAATTTATTTAGCAGCTACCGTTAAGGATACCTAATATTATTAGCAGCCACAGATAAAAGTGGCTAAGAATCTTAGTGATCTTGACTAAAAAAAATTGCTGCCGTAGCTAAATTCCTGTAACTAAGAACCCTTCGCTACTATTGCAACGAAATTCGTTGTCCCTATAGTTTGGAATGTTTTTAGCTACGGCACATAAAATTTAGTAACATTAGCTAATTATTTTTTTCCGTGCAGCAAGCCAAATATCCGACCGCGCTGAAGAAGGTTAAAATCTTCTCGCTATACAAGGGAAAGGGCAGTAAAAATGCTATGAAATCATATAGACCAATATCCCTCGTACCAGGTTTAAGTAAAATCTTTGAAGTAGGTCTGAATCAACGATTAATAAATTTTATGTCCGATTCCAGCACGCTATCAGACAGGCAGTACGCATATTGTAAAGGCCGATCCACAACAGCCCTTCTGCGTGAGGTGGCCTGGCGAGTGTTGAGCGCGAGGGAGCGCCACAACCAGGTCGCCCTCGTGTGCTGCGACCTATTGCGCGCTTTTGACACAGCTGACCACTCTTTGATTGAGAGCAAACTACACCACTATGGAATACGGGGACCCGCTTTAAATCTGGTATCCTCATTCATGTCTCAGAGAAGTCAATCCGTGGTGGGCGACCGTGGAAAAATAAGATCGTCCGAACTATCCAATTCTATTGGAGTTCCACAGGGGTCTTGCCTCTCCAATACGCTGTTTACCATTCTGCTGAATGACCTTCCCACGGCCATCGACGGTGCAGACATTTTCATGTATGCAGACGACGTCGCTGCTGTTATTAAGGGACAAACGACTGCGGAATTGGAAGCGAGGTCAAATAATGTCGTCCACCAACTAGCAAATTGGTTTAGGGGGAATGGTCTGGCGTTGAACTTAGACAAAACGTGCCTGTTAAGTTTCAGTTTGGGAGGTCTATCCCCACCACAGCTACGTGTTAACACAGGAGGTATCTCAATTTACCAGGTCTCCCGCACTCGGCTTCTAGGGTTTGAAATAGACAGCGCCCTCAAATGGGACGCCCATATCGACAGTGTGTGCTCCCGGCTTGGAGGCGCGTGCTTCGCTCTGCGTCGACTGGCCGCCACGGCTTCCAAAGATGTCGTTAGAGCTTGCTATTTCGCCACAATACACGGCGTTCTCTCGTACGGTACGGAACTCTGGGCACGCGCAGCGGACAGAATCCGCGCGTTTCGACTGCAGAAGCGTGCCGTACGAGCAATCGTAGGTATAAAGCAGGACGAATCAGTGAGGGAGCATTTCAAGTCCGAACGTATACTCACCCTCACTAATATCCACGTCTACCAGGTCGCGGTTTTCGTTCACGAAAATAAGCATATGTATGAGCGGATTGGAGCGCACCACCGTTATTTTACGAGGAATAAAACGAAGCTAATGAGCATAGCCCACAGCTTGAGGAGGTCTGAAATGTCTGTTTATGTCGTAGGACCAAAAGTATATAACAAAATACCTGATAGTATCGTGACTGCAACTTCCGTCGCGATTTTTAAGCAAAAATTAAAACTGTGGCTTCTAGAACGGCCATGCTATGATTTTGAAGAGTTTTTAAAACTATAAATTTTATTGTTATTTATATTGTTATATATTAATTTGTGAACATTTTTGTAATTATTTGAACTTATTTTTTGTAAGTTAATTATGAATTAATTGAAAAATTGTTTTAGCGTATTTTTAAAAACAACTGTTTGAACAATGTTTTTCTTTCCTTGACATGTAGCATTTGCTATTAATAAAATTTTCATTTTTTCATTTTCATTTTTTCATTACTGTAATTCCCCCTTTCAATAGAATCGATCTCCCGCCAGCATTCGAAGACGAGGAGAAGGCCGAATGCTTGACGGAGAGCCTCCAAGCCCAGTGCACCCCCACCAACGATCACGTTGATCCTGTCCACATCGCCACGGTGGACCGCGAACTAGAATGTAGGAACACGCTACCCCTGACCGACCTCTCCTCGAGCCCGTAAAAGCCGCAGAAGGTTGAGTCGATCATCAAGGCACTCAAAGTGTGAAAAGAGTGACGCTGAGGGCGTCAGCAACAGGGTTCTCAAGCACCTTACTGTCCCACTAGTTTATCTCATAATTAGCATCTTCAATGCAGCTATGAGCAGGAAAAAGGGCATCTGAGTCCTCTAGCTACCGCCCCATCAGTCTCTTCAGGTCTCTGTAAGATCTACGAGTGACTTCTTTTGAACAGACTCTGGTCCATCGTGAAATCCAAAAAGCGGATTCCTGATAAGTAGTTCGGCTTTAGAGCAAGACACTCTTGCCCTCAGCAAGTGCACAGCATAACGGAGCACATTCTTGCGGGTTTCATAGGAAACCACTCCCCCAAACCACGATAGTCGTCTTCCTAGACGTGGCGAAGGCTTTTGATGAGGTGTGGTATGCCAGGCTGATTTACAAGCTGTACCAGCTCGCAGTGCCCGATTGTCTTGTGCTCATAGTACGATGAATCTCGAAAAGAACGTAGGCATACGTTTCACTCACACGGTTCGCCCGCTATTTTCTACCCGACAACTTCACGATTAACGACCGACCCATACCGTGGGAAAGGTTAACTAAATACTTAGGAGTCACCCTTGACTATCGACTCTTCGAGCATATCAGTACCATCCACAAATGGGCGGCCTTCTTCCAAGCCCGCCTCGCGTTACTCCTAGGCAGTAGTAAAATGTCCCTTAGAAATAAGATGACATTTTCAACACCTGCGTCCGACCGACAACGACATACTCGTTTGTAGTATTCGATCACGCCTCCCGCTTCTCCCTAGATAAATTTAAGATTTTACAAAATAGATTGATACGCAATGTATTAGATGCCCTCTGGTATCAGAGGAACATCGATCTGCATTGTGATCTCGAGCTTCTCTCGATCCTTCAATACATGAAGGATGCTTCTCGCTGCTACTTCGACGCGGCACCCCATCACCCCAATCCTCTTGTAGTCCAGGCATCTGACTAATCTACAGACGCGACAGACGCACAGCCCCTCCGTAAATGCCCTAGAGACACCTGCCTTGAGCGAACCGGACGATGAAATCGCTGCCGCAGAGCAGGCATTGATAGATTCGTCCAACCCTTCGTCACCATCTGTCAACACACTTAGACACAGACACCCAAAGATTATTATCCCGTCATTAATTCGATTTTAGTCGCCTTCGAGTTTCTTGCCGATTCTTCTCGAAGGTGTATTCCGAATCGGCGGTCAGTTATCCAAATAATTCAAAGGGCTCCAGCCACTTCTTAAGGGCCCCCTCGATCGCTACTAAAACTAGCGATCCAGGTGTGTTTAATCAGATCCCCGTTATCAATGGCAACTGTCTAAGCCGAGGTCGGTACCCCCTGGGTGCCCTTGAGCAAGTCGTGCGCCTTTTGCGTAACGCGGCGGAACACTTTCGTGCCCGCACAACCGGTGATACTGTAGAGGTCAGTTATAGACCAATAGAATGTATCCTACCAAAAAAAAAAGAAAAAATTGTGTCTTGTAATATTAGGCCGTGAAAGCTCGTCACGTGTTGATATTGCACAACCAGATAATACACGGTCTGATATTGTTATACAGCCTTATAATATGAAGCTATGATTTTTAATAAGGCCGTGTTTTATCTGGCTGTGCTGACCGTGTCAGCAAGTTCATATCAAAGTATATAGGTCTATCATCAGGAGTCCGAAAGAAAATTTTCTTACTTTTAATTTGTATTATGAAGAATCCTGGCAGGTTTTTTTAATTTATATATTTGAATATATAAAATGTTTACAGAAAAAAAATAAAACTAAAAAAGGAAACTCTAGCAGGAGAAAAGACGGGTGTGTGCAACTGTGACTGTCCTCACAACATCAAAGCAGTAGCTTTCAGAGTTCGTAAAATACTATCCCTGAAGATAAGATGGGGCCCTTCTGGGAAGACATTTTGGAAGTCATAAAAAAACACTGAAAATGATTTACTATTTTTTTAATTATTTGTCAATAGGCCGCCACATCACTTAAGTTTTTAACAGAAAAAAAACAAAGTATTTAATATAGTCTAGTGGTTTTATTATCACTCTTTTTACTTAAATTCTGATATTCCAACATTTTATTTACTATTCATAGTGCAACTATCACTTAAGTTTTTATCAGTAAATCGAGCTGTGCGCTACGCGCCGCTGCGCGTTTAGAAGAGCGGCAACGTCGCACGCGTTGGATGAGGTATCGTTATATTATTAACGATACTTTTTACCTGATAACGTTATTATATTAACGTTATTGTTATCTATGTATGTTTATCCGTTATCTAGTGCCCATAGCACAGTGTATCCTAGTTTGGGGCTAGATAATTGGAGTGGAAATGTCCCGTTTTTTTATTTTTTTTATTTTTTGTTTATATTGGTAATTAACACTAATTAATAACGTTTTTTATAGTTACGGTAACCAGGTAACGATAATTCGTCCTACCGTTAAATAGGTATCTAAATGAAAGTAACGGTAATTAACGCTACTTTTAGTGGGATTTGGTAACGTTAACAAGCCCTGGTTTCCAGAGCGAGCGGTAGGTATATACCTACGGGCGTGGCAACATCAAAGGCGCCGCCGGCCTTAGGTACCTACGGTGCGGCGCGGCGCAGCAATTTCAAAGGCACCGCTGACCTTGAAAGTTCAAATACCTACCAACTACTGTTAGTACATATGAGTACGTACGAGTACCTTCTGGAAACTTCCGTCGCGGTATAAATAAGGCGCGCATCGACTGCCTGGGACTGTATTGACTTGGTATTCGGAACGAAACGATCAAAGTAATTCGAAGCGAGTATTCAGTGATAATTGATAAGAGTAAGAGTCGAGTTACAGAGTGTTTGAGCATTATTTGTTGGATTAATTTCTTTTTGTGGTTTTTCGAATAAAGGTGTTAATTTTTGGTGTAATTGGCGTACATTAATTTTATCCGAACCCCAGCTCATAACATTACTATATGTTTTTGTTACTCTATTCAGAATGATTAACTTTTGTAACGTGTAAACAACTATCCCAGTAAATGAGTATTTGAGTATTTAATAAATGGCCAAAACCCTAGTTGGTCGGGGCCATAACTGTACTATTATGGAAAATAAATAAACTATAGCATTGTTTGGTTCAAAAACAGGAAAAAACTATTTTTTTCTTATTAGAGACGTGCCATGTTTAAAGTATGTCATTATGTTAGCATTTTTGATTTCATACGTAATTCAGATTTTACGATATGAGTGTAGAATCTACATCGACCAATCTACAATCTGATCCCAAAATATAAACTTTAATAAGACCAAAGATAAAATATCTACAACTGACCTTCATCTCCGTCTCCAACGGGTCCATGTTAGACTTGGAGGAGATGAGCTGGCTCATGGAGTCCATGGGCTGCATGGCGGCCATCATGGGCGGGTACATCTGCGGTGCGGAGTCCGAGTTGAAGATGGCCGCCGTCACCGTCTCCACCATCTTGTCCGTCTGCACCTGGTTCTGTATGGCCTGCAGCTGCTGCGTGAAGGACACCAGCGGGGAGGGAGGCTCGCTCTGCGCGGGGGGCGCCGGAGAGAGCTTCATCGTGTCGTACCCGCTTACGAACCCAACCTGAGTGTATACACACAGATGACAATTAGAACTGCTGAAGAATCTATACTTATGTTTGTTTGACGTATGAGGTAGTGCTGGCCTCTGGTGTCAGATTATGTCAGGCCGCCCGAGTCTCTGACATGGCTTAACGCCTGCGATTAATCAACAACAGCCGGGAACGACAGCTTAACGTGCCCTCCGAAGCACGGAGCGATGGAAAACCGCACATAACTTAGAAAAGTCATTGGTGCGGAGCCTAGGACCCAACCCGTCCCGTTATCGTGGATTCTAAATTGAACTATTGTACCGTTACGCTACCATCGCTCTAATAATCTTTATACTTCTAATAATGCAGTAGGAAACAAAAAGTCTGTACAATGAAGATCTTTTAAAAAATTGCTCTGGGGAATATAAAATTTGCTACTGGACAAGATTAATATAAGTAATGCATTCACTTCTACAAACAGCTTAATTCTACTGGCTACTCTCGTGACTTTATTGCCTGTTGTATCGTAACTCTGGAGTTTTATTACACATACCGCTCGAATTAGCTCAAAAAATGTCGCGGACGTTTCGGGAGTCTCGAGAAATTGTTGTAGCCATAAGTTTAGGGGCTACACTGACCTGTGAGGTGGAGTCCCTGATGTTCTCCGACTTGAGCCTGAGGTCGACCACGCTGAGCTCGTCCGCCATGAGCGAATGTCCCGGCGACTGCTGCCCCGGCCCGTCCGCGCCGCACGACTCCGAGTGCTCCGCAAGAGAGTGCTGGCTGCTGTCATCTGTCACCTGCCAACGAACCACTTACAATGGAGATGGACTGTTTTGGTACACACATTGTCGTGACAGGAATAGCCAAATAGTCTGCGTCACGTTGCCGACTATCCAGCCCAGTGTGTGTGTCTGTGTGTGTGTGTGTGTGTGTGTGTGTGTGTGTGTGTGTGTGTGTGTGTGTGTGTGTGTGTGTGTGTGTGTGTGTGGTTGTGTGTGTGCGTAAGGATCGATTTATTAGAGCGTCCTCGAGGCTTCTGTCTTGAATTCACATAATTGAAGTGAGATAAAAAACGCTAAGCCGAAACCAATGAAGAATCATCATTCGAATGACCAAGGAGTGGAACACTACTCTAGTAGTCCGACCCCAATAAACAACAACGTGTATTTTCACTTAACTACAAAACTCGAAGATTCCAGTCGAGATTGAATAGGTATCTTATAAGCTAGCATGTCACATCCTAGACAGTACACTTACTATGTGTCGCTTACTATCTGTTTAATCGCTAACCTCACTTTAAAAATTCTAGTTATTGTTTCTTTGTTTGTCGTGTGAGGTAGTGCCTCACACGACAAACAAAACAACTTTAAGCCTCTAACTTGGCTTAACGTCTGCTATTAATCAATACACCGGGCCCGACAGCTTAGCCGTGCCCTGCGAAGCACGGAGCGACGGAAAGATATGGAAATTGCTCTTATTCCAAAGTTAAATATTACAAAACACTGCACGATAGTTCGTGCAGTGTTTTGTGATATTTAACTTGATAGTTCAAGCAAAAAAAAAACTAGTTTCTCTGAACCCTTACTTTTTAAGTAGTCGTACGAAAAGTCGACATCTCACAAAACACTCTGACTGAACTATCAGTTCAATGAAAATAAACACAGAAGTAATTACTTATTATTATCATGGAGCTTGGAGACATCAGGCCATGCATTTTTTAAATAAATATATTCGGGACAATTCCACACCAATTTCCTAGCCCCAAACTAGGATACCCTGTACTATGGGCACTAGATAATGGATAAAATACATAGATACCAATATTACATCCATGACTCGGAAACAAACATTTCTGCTCATCATACAAATGATTGCACCTTGCAGGATTCGAACCCGCGACCGTTTGATTTCGTTCCTAGGGTTACTAGCCACTAGGCCAACCAGCCGTGTTTTTACAGAACAGAATCGTCAATTAGTGTCTGCATGTGTCTTTTTGTTTATTCTGGCTGATCAGCTAAACTAAAACGATTTTACTTCAACTTTCATAAATGCATAGGTATATTTCTGAGTATAAATGTATTTTTTATTAGCTGCGACCCGTTCACCCCCTCAGGAATGAAATTTCTGGGTATAAATGTATTTTTTATTTGCTGCGACCCCATTCACCCCCTCTGGTATGGAATTTCTGAGTATAATATATTTTTTATTATCTGCGACCCCGTTCACCCCCTCAGGTATGGAATTTCTGAGTATAAATGTATTTTTTATTATCTGCGATCCCATTCACCCCCTCAGGTATGGAATTTCTGAGTATAAATGTATTTTTTATTATCTGCGACCCCGTTCACCCCCTCAGGGATGGAATTTCTGAGTATAAATGTATTTTTTATAAGCTGCGACCCCTATCACCCCCTCAGGGATGGAATTTCTGAGTATAAATGTATTTTTATTATCTGCGACCCCCTCAGGGATGGAATTTCTGAGCATAAATGTATTTTTTATTAGCTGCGACCCCGTTCACTCCCTCAGGGATGGAATTTAAAAAAACCTTCTTCACGCACCCTTAGAGCACCCAAGGAATATGTCCTCCAAATTATAATACCTCCGGTTTAGGCTGATGGCTGATGTGCGTTGACCGTCAGTCAGTCTCAGTCAGTAAGTTACACTACTGTTTTATAGGAATGGATTAAAAAAAATGCTAATCCATGTGAAGCCGGGGCGGATTAGCGATCCTCCCCGGTAAGTAATACTAAAAAGATCTCACCTCACTCTTGAGTCCAAGCGGCGAGTGCGGATCGGGCACGATGATGGAGGGGCGGCGCACGGGCAGGGCGGGCGGCGGCATCATGCCGGCGCCGCCCCACAGCAGCACGGGCCGCGCCTCCTCGCCGGCGGCACTCGCAGCGCCTGCACAGGACCGAGGTTACAGGCCGCGCCTCCACTACCACGGACCTGACTACCTACGTGCCATACAAGCCCGACGGCCGGTTGACCAGTTTAACTGCTCTATTTGGAAAACTCCTTTGTTTCGATACCATTTTAATCATTTGAGGTTTTAAATATATTCTTCATTTTTGTCAGTTAGAAATTCTCAGGTACCTAGAAGAGTACTTACAACCTGCAATGTTTATTTAGTTCTTAATATCTTCCTTAAACAAAAATTTGTATTATGATATGAAAAATAATAAAATTATAAGCATGCGTTACTTTACTGCCATTATCAAAAATCAATGTTTAAACTCTTCTTTGGTATGTTATACAACACAAATCTGCGTAAACTGTCTAAATAAAATGCTTATAAATCTGAAAGCCTGACTAACTTTAAATCGTTAGAGATCCTAAATGGTCATTTAAAATGAAACATTATAAGAGAAACCTAAATATGATTTTCAAATACCAATTCAATGAAACCCCACAACATAGTTCATCGACTTACTTTTTTTATTTTTCACAATTTGGCATGTGGTTGTCGCCATATTGAATTTTGATTACTTTCATGTCTTTAGTAGCATTCACAATATTAAGACAAACCGATTGACGTCAGAATCATCAAAATCTGTCCACGCGTTTGGTGGTTATGTGTTTATATTGCCACAAAAGAACAAACATACATACATAGGCTGAGATAAACACATTACCCTCCGCAAAGGTATTTTTATACTTTTCAAAAAAGTGATTCTATAATATTGAGCAGCCAAAGTGGAAATCCGCAATGTGTCGGGCAACATACATGTTACAATAACACAGGGCTACAGGCACGGTGTATTCTATCTAGGTGATGTAGGGAGGGGTTTGTGCAGTCTGTACCTAGAACAATACTGTGTTAAGTGTCAATGAACAGTCAGCTCTGTGTAATGTGAAATAGAGTTCAAATTCCACCTGAAAAATCTTTACTGTAAATATTTTTCTGGATATTTCTTTCATGTGTTAATTTGTTATGTATAAGAAGAAAAGTGTATATTTTTTTCATGTGTGAGTGTACGGTTCTTTCATTGCATTATCTCTTCCCAAGCTTTAAATTGGTTGATATTTATTGTTTATATAGTCACCAGACATTACGTTTGTAAAATATTAGATGATATTTCTTACTAATATTACATGAAATTTATTTTCTTATCTTCTCTATAAATTAAAATTTAGTTATAATTGTAATTACCGTCGAAGCTTACAGAACGAAGTCCATTTAAAAAATAATAAAACTAACTAGACCAGTGTTTCTCAACTTAGAAACTTGAAACATTTTTTTACATTTTCTAGCCCCCACTTAGTTATCGAGAGTATGTGCTCATGTGCATGTGTAAGGACATGTAAAACAGGTGTACAATATGTTCGAGTGTGTGTGGGTGTGTGTGTGTCAGTACCGTGCTGGCGCGGGTCAGCAGGCGACGCCGGGCGGCAGCCGAGCTCGCTACCTACACAGACCTAGCTTGAACAAAAGGGAAAAAAAGAAAGAATACGCCATTTACGCATCAGTCATTTCTTCCAAAAACAATATTGTTTTCATTTTACAATGTAACATTAAATGTAACACCGCGCAACGTTAGTGTGTTGCATGCAGACACCTTTACTTGTGAATATTACAGAAAAAGAAGAAGATTTACTACGGCTGATTTAGTTTAATATTATAATAATATGAATATAAATATACTGATATAAAAAGTAAAATATGTTAAAATAAAATTCAAGAAGTTTTAATTTGACTATATGTTTATTTTTTTAATAATATTCAAAGTAAGAGCGTGGAAATTAGTTGACAGAACATCAAGTTATTTGAAGCAATATATTTTTAAATATTTTATAGTTAATTCATAGATTTGTACAAATACGCATTTTTCAACAAGTATATTATATTGGACAATCACACATATATATTTTATCAAAAAATTAACAAGTTCAGCAACTGTCAAATAAATAGTTACGAATTTAATATTTTAATAAAATTGTCAAGCATGTTTAGCAAATAGTACAAACACTGTTTATTTGATTTGTTCGAAATTAATAAATAATTTCTCAATATTTCAAATCTCTAGGTTCACCGGCTTAGACTGTGCGTTGTATGTCAGTCAGTAGGTATGTCACGGTGCTGTTTTATGGGCGTAGATGAAGTCATATTGACTATCTTAACCAAAATAAATAGTGTTTCTCAAACTTGTTTCAATTGCCTCTCAAAGTAAAAATTAATTGACACGTAACATTTTTAAGGTTTAAGAATATTTCGTATAAGAAGTTATTTAAATTTAGAATTAAATAATGACATTGATAAAAAATACACATGCGTTCTCAAACAAATAGAAAACAAAACAAATCTAAGCGATGAGACCAATTAAAAGCTATCAATGAAGAACTCTAAGCAACCGAAACCAAGTAGCAAGGTTCGAACTCAACATAAAGCTACCCATAAACGAACAAGCCAGTGACAAGCCGGTCAGTTCCGTTCACTTAGGCCCACTTGCACAGCTGCCTTAGCCCCGAGCTAGTGCCTAGTCTGGGCTAAAAATTTAAGACAAGTAGGATAGGCAGATACGCAGACAGTAGCGCGAAAGAGATAACAATATTTTTTGTACTAACTAGATACATACTTTGTGTTGTTTTCGTGCAAGTGGGCCTTACAGTATTATCAACTAGAGTGTATATCCAACCACTTTATTGAAATACGAAGAAAACGTTCATGTTAGAAAAAGCTGCAATATATTAGTCAGTTGTTTTTAAATGTCTCTTTTGTATCTCCTAAATCAAATAAATATACAAACTAATTCAAAAGCGTCCGTTTTTATTTCATCACCGGGGAATCGACCGTATGATAATATCGTAGTCGTAAGTCAAGCCTTTATAAATAACAAGGCTCCACAAATCTTATATTACAACAAAGTCGCTGGAAAGTACACCGCAAGCTATAAAACACAAAAGTAAGCCGGTTATCAAGCCAGAGTAACAGTAAGCCACCGTCTCCCGCGCGTGTGAAGGACTTTACAGCAACATATAGGTGTCGTTACCTTGCGAGTGGTGTTGCGTGGCGTGCAGTGGGCCAGCGTGGCAGCCGGCCGGGGTGTAGTAGAAGGCGTGCGGCTCGGACGCCTTGCCAGCCGACCGAACGTACACTTGCACGCAGACTGTGTCCGTGATGTCGGGGCGCGCGTACGCAGGCACGCAGCACACTAGGTGTGTCTGGAACGGACTCGACTCATGAGAAAAGCGACCTAGTTTGTTGTATAGCCTTTGGAGCTATCATGAAGGAACGGGCGAAGTTCTTGTCCTTGAAGAGGTGAAGTTTAAAGCGAGTCGTCTCGAATGCTTAAGGTTGAGAAGGAACTGGTCCACGCTTTCTGTTGACTCCATTCTGTAGAGCGCACTTAAACTTTGCTTATCCCTACAAGTTTTATCCTGTATACACGCAGAGAGTTGAGTAACGTTTTGATTTCGAAAAGACAATATTCATATTATCTAAATTTATTGTAACTGTGAGTGTTGACTTTTTTTTTTGTTGAGTTGGAACGAGACATGTTTTACAATATTCAATTCCGTTGTCTAGCCAATATTGCACGTAATCTGAGGCCGAGCACGATAAAAAGTTTTGGGGATAAACATAAATAGTACAAGGCTCACTTGCGACAACGCGGGGCTAGCTTAATCATTACGAGCTAAACAGGTACGGTACCTCGGTCAGCGAAAGTCTAAGACTCGACATAAACGGATAGATTGGAGCGGTCACGGTCCACTGCCTTAACCCCTCATGTTCCACTAATTTTTGAGATAATAGGAAAACAATTTATTTATTGCCACTCGCGAAGGAATCCGCAATTCACAGAAGCAGACAAGAGGGAAGATGAAAACTAATAGGATCGACAATATCATCATCAAGATCTATGGATTGTCGGCAGTTCTTGCCGAGGAGGTACAGGACGCTGGTGACCCATGAGTGTCGGCACCTTATCTGCTGCATGAACTCCTTGTCAGGCACCGCCTCGTCCTCCCAGGCGGCGGCAGTCTCGGCGCTGCGCGAAACCACGCAAGTCTCCTTCAGGAAGTTCTTGCCGAGGAGGTACAGGACGCTGGCGACCCAAGAGTGTCGGCACCTTACCTGCTGCATGAACTCCTTGTCAGGCACCACCTCTTCCTCCCAGGCGGTGGCTGCGTCGACGCTGCGCGAAAACACGCAAGTCTCCTTCAGGAAGTTCTTGCCGAGGAGGTACAGGACGCTGGCAACCCAAGAGTGTCGGCACCTTACCTGCTGCAAGAACTCCTTGTCGGGCACCACCTCCTCCTCCCAGGTGGCTCCATCCCGGTGGTGCGCGAACACCACGCGCGTCTCCTTCAGGAAGTTCTTGCCAAGGAGGTACAGCTCCAGCCCTCCCGTTGATGGACAGGACACTAGTGACTTGCGACACACTTCAGGCACACCTGGGGGTTGCGCTGGAAGAATTACAGTCACATTATAAATAAAACGCTTAAAATTAGAATCTATAAAACCCAAAAAAAGTTTGAAAATATGCTGTTTTCCCAAAAGTTTGATGTAAGTAAATCTATCAAGTTTGTAAAGATGATGATGAAAGTTTTTTTATTTTTCTATCTCACTTAATTACGATGTTACAACGTTTCAAAGTTGAGCGAATATTTAACATTGGCGGCGAATAAAATGACAGTCATTTACAAATTACTGTTAGTACGTAAAAGTTTAAAATAAAACAGTTTTTTTCCTCTTTTGTTTTTAAAGAAAATGGTGTTCGTTGTTCAGCAGTAATCGGTAGAGTTAGCCTTGCTTATATAGACTCACTGCATATGATCTGCGTGGAGCACACTTGCAGCGTCTCCTGGTCGCCGGCCGCGTTGAGTATGTCGGTGCGGAATACCATGCGACAGCGCGTGGACTTCTTCTTGCCGCGCGACACGTGCGCGATCGCGCCGCCCGCGCCCCCGAGCGTCTCGCCGAACCGGTGCTCCACGTCCACGTTACGCTCCTGCAAGGGCAGCGGACATTAGCCGGGGGTCACAGAATCAATAATACTACTACGGGGGGAGCGCTTTAATGTTGAGAAACTGTGGCTAGGAACAAAAATAATTTGTTAACACTATGTAAGCTTGAGGAAGATCGATTTACATGGCATCAAATACTTTCAAATAAAAAAAAAACGATTTAAATATCGCGGAAATTACATAAATTTACAAAAATACACAATAAAATTTAGATCTTCATCGTTTTTAAAATCAGTTAAGCGTGCTTTAGAATCTGTAGTTTATTGTATTCAAAAGTTGGCCTAACTTTGGATTTGATCTATTTTGGTTTTGTTTTCACTAAAAGAACACATTCTCATAATATTATAAACTGATAGAGTGGTTCCCATGACCACATGTATTGGTTCCCTTGACTACCTAACTTGGTTCCCTCGACCACGTGACTTGGTTCTCTCGACCACGTGGCTTGGTTCCCTCGACCATGTAGCTTGGTTTCCTCGACCACGTAGCTTGGTTTCCTTGACCACCTGACTTGGTTCCCTTGACCACGCGACTGTGTTACCTTGAGTATACCGACGCAGTCGCAGGTGACCTGCCAGTTCTTGGCGGGCTCGAGGTCGATCTCGATGACGACGGTGCCGTCGTCCTTGCGCTCCTTGCACGGCGTGGAGTTCTTGCCGGCGACACGGCACGCCTGGTAGAACATGTGCGGCTGCACGCGCCCCGCGTCCGTGCCTATGTAAACCTACAACAAAAAAGTGCTGTACAATACCATGGTACAAAAAATCGACTTCAAATGGATTAACTACTCATTTAAAAAAAAACTGCTGATCGAATTTTGATATAATTTATATGAGGCTAACCCAGAAGTCTAGTTTTTCAAATAAAAAAAAACGTAATCGGTCCACAATTGACGAAGATATCGATGAGAAAACATTATAAAATAAACTGCAGGACATAGAGCCTCCTCCTTTTGTTTCCTCAAATTTTATTTGTATTTTTTTTATCTCATTAATGTAACTACTAGCTGAATACAATGAGCTCCTTACCTGTAATACAGCTGGTTTATCATAACCAACTAATTTGACTATTGGGAACCCATTCCCTGAGTTGTCTTTGACAGCACCGCGGCTGCCTTCAGTCTGATATCTGAAAATAAATTTAACTATCACTGCAGAGAGGGCCGACCCTTTTAAAGTTGAGAAACAGTGTCTTAAGACCCACTTACGTAAACCGCGGTAGCACAACTTCATCGATTTTATGCAGAAACACTTAGTAAAGTCGGTAATTAATATGGTAATTGTTAATCAATTACGCAACCAGTTATGACAATTACTGTTTACTTTTGTTAATTTAAAAACCATGTATTTGCATGCCGCGCCGCCGCGCTAGTTAGCTGCAGGTAATGTTGATTCTTGGCTTTTATCAAGCCTATAATAAATTGTTGCTGAATTATTTGATAATTATAGTTATAGTAGAGACCTATGCAATTAGAGATACTGTTACGCCGGTCGATTCTTAGAAAAACAGTAGGTAATAAAATGACGCAATACCTACATTTAACGGAACATTCTGGAACACACTAGTAGAGCGTAGGTACCTATAAAAGTTTCCAGAGCGCGCGGTAGGTATATACCTACGGGCGCGGCGACATCAAAGGTGCCGCCGGCCTTAAGTACCTACAGGCGCGGCGCGGCGCGGCAACTCAAAGGCGCCGCCGACCTTGAAAGTTCAAATACCTACCGACTACTGTTAGTACATACGAGTAGTAACGAGTACCTTCTTGAAACGCCCGTCGCGGTATAAATAGAGCGCGCATCGACTGCCTGGGACAGTACTGATTTGGCTTTCGGAAGGAAACGATCATAGCGATTCGAAGCAAGTATTCAGTGATAATTGATAAGAGTGTACAGTCAAGTTAAAGAGTGTTTGAGCGTTATTTGTTGAATTAATTTCTTTTTGTGGTTTTTCGAATAAAGGTGTTAATTTTTGGTGTTATTAGCGTACATTAATTTTATCCGAACCCCAGCTCGTAACAATACTAAACGAAAATTATTTGAACATAAGCAAATTAAACCAATTAAAAATATTTATTAACTTGCGTTGGCGTGGTTAAGGCCGACCGCAACCACGACAGAACTACCCACTGAAGCGGTTCTGTAGCGGATGCGCGGAGACGACGGAGATAATGTCAACGTTGAGCTCATACTTGTTGTAATGTTGTTCACAAGTCATCTCCGTTCGTCTCTGCCCATCTCCGCTCCAGTGGGTCGTTGGTCTTACACTAGCTGATGTTTTCAATAAGTATACGAACCTCGCTCTGTGTTGCGTCTCGGGCTGGCATATGATCTGCAGCTCGACGGTGCCGTCCCGCGAGCGCCCCGTCAGCGGCGCCGCGAGCCCTGGTCGGCCCGACTGCGACATCAGCGCCCGCTTCCGCGCCATGGCTAACTTCCCGCCGTACTTCCCCGCCAGCTTTCCGCCGAGCTTGCCTCCTGCGGCAAGCTTGCCCCCGCTCACGTACTTGCTCGCCAGTTTGCCCCCGCTGCCCAATTTCCCGCACGATCTGATCGCGTACGGATCTTGAAATCTCTTCCCTGAGGATTCGACGTTTGGACTAGATATACTGCAGCCGGCAGTGATTCTGCAATCAAAAAATTACTATTGTCACAAAAAGTGTAATTTGTAGCATCATATGCTGGCTCAGTATCGTTATTTACTATGATAGTTAATATCATACATAACATTTTGAGTCCTAATGTCCCAAGATTACTATTTAGACATAAATGAGCAAAAAAATGTCTTAATCACGACCTTGCAATTTACTAAGGGATTTCGACTGCCCTAATGAGTTTGTTTACAAATAGAAAATGTTAACAAGTGTTAAACAAGGTTAGATACGTTGCTAGCAAGTTATACGTTGTCTTAAAAATAATGATATGGTGTTGATTGTTAGGACAATTAGTTGCAGGGAACATGCGACCCTGGGCGGTAATGGTCGTGGTGTGGCACACTGCGATCAATCTACGATCATTAGGGTTTCCCCATTATTCAAATTCTAATTAATTTGCATTGATCATTTTGCTATGCTTTTCAGCTAAACAAACACGAGCCTGCTATATCCTAGCTGACTTCAACAAAATTTTGTTAAAAACAGGGTAAGTATTATTTTTAGAACATGGTAATATATTGTTCAACGTACACAGATACACCCAGCGGAGGTGGGGGTGCAAGCAGCGCGGACGCGTCCGGAGGCGCGGGGGCGGGCGCGGAAGCGGAGGCGGGGGCGGGCGGCGGGAAAGGGTAAGCGTCGTTGGCGTCGTCACACTCTAGCTTTACCGCCATCTCGCTCTCGCACCGCAGCCGTTTCCTGTCAGGGTGCTCCCAGTCTGCCTCCAACGTGTCGGACAATCTGCACACACGCCGGACCTCACATTACTAATTTTGAACAAAAACGTACTTTAGAGCCAATTGTAATCTAGTAATTACAGTGAACTTTTAAACCTCGTGTATACGTTTGATTGGTGTTACAAGAAGGTTTTAGGCAAATCTCTCAACTAACGAAATATAATTTATTAATTATTATACTTTGTGCTAACACATTATGTATTTAGAAAAACAAAGAAATATTTTAATACGAACACAAACTAAAACGTAAGATAAACAATATGTGACGTGTTAAGGTTATGCCGTTAAATATAGCGCATATTGTAGGAAGAGAGTTGTATGTGACAAAAATAAGAATTAGCACATGGCACTGCGCCGGCGCACGCGCTTACAAGAACGCTCACTCTTTTACTTGTAGAGCTGACGAGTAATTTTTTTAAATGTATTTACGTTTGTTATCATCAATGGTGTATAGATCTATATCTCCATATGTTGAGTCCATTTACACGCATTAATCGTTGAGCTTTTATATTTGGGTCTAATAAAGCTACTCATTTTCTTTAGCTTTTACATACTTATAACATACGTAATAAACCATACGTAATAAACCATACGTAATAGCTGATTATAGAGGTTCTCAATAAATGGTTCCTTGCGTGTTGTTAGCGAAAGCCAAACACACAGAAACTGTAGCAAACTGAAGGTATGTTAGACGATCAAAGTCCAAGCTGATCGAATTATTAAATAAGACTTAGACAATAACATAGAGAACACAATATTTTAATGTACAAAGCATTTTAAAATTGTAACCAAAATGTATTTTTTGATGTTTGTATCAAATAATTACGCTTTTTTATTATGCATAATAAAATTGTTCTTTATTCAAAATTCTTCTGTTATGACGCCCGACTCGATATCCCTGTCCTAACCTAACCTAACCTAACATGAAGAACCTTGATCCCGCTACATCTAAATACAGAGATCTACATTTATTAGAGCGCAGTGATTCTCAACATGAATGATGGCATGTGAAGGGCTTTCGGCCTCAAGTTGAGAAACGCTGTCCGCTTTTAACGCGGCCTTAAAACTTGGCACACGCGCGGCGGAAGGTGCCCCACGTCATGGCCCACGATCCACGATTGTTAAATTAAAATGTTCTAATTACAGTTAATTAAACAGTGTTTCAAATAGTAAGACAATTTAAATAATATATTTAAAAAAAAAACTGCAAATGTTTGTCCCCACACGTTTTGCATACAATACAAAGTCAACAAGATAAGTTGACGAGGTATTTTTACGCGACCTCTGCTCTACCTGCCACACCTCCAGGTGCACTGTTTAACCGCACTTGATAAAGTACTACATGACTGTATTTTGTGTTACGTCATATCTGACTCACGCACACACTCACGGGTGTTATGTCGCAACCTGTCGCGCCGTGACGAAAAACATATGTGAAGTTAATCTCGGCTACATGTTATTATTATAGCAATTACAGATTCCTTGTGCTTGATCGCGTGCATTTTCGACACGTGAAGGAAAAACGTCATGCAGTCATGACCATGGAATTAATTAATGACGCTTTAGTTGGGTTTTTTCAATATGTGTTTATAAACACTGCTTCCTGAAATACAATGTCGCCTTTATAGTTAGTGATAGTATTGTTTTCGCACCTAGGCAGATAGATCTGTATACATATACGTAATAAAAAAGTACTATTAAATTCTGCTATCTATCTATCTATCTATCCATATCAGCCTACATCAACCCACTGTTGGTATAATAGGCCTCCTCGTGTGCACACCACTCTTTCCGGTCCTCATACTATTATTTATTCTGTGGCCAAGCGGATGCACTGCCTTCCTGCCACCTTGATGACCATCGTGCAGTTGGTCTGTCTCTTAATCTCCGTCCTTCTCTTGGCTACCATTCCGCCACTGCCCTTGTCCAGCTGCCATCTTCTCGTCTCGCCAAAGCCCTGCCCAAATTCTGCCTTAAAATTTTCGCGGTCGCTTCTCTGGTGTATTGATAGTATTTTCCTATTTTCACATATTCAGGAGATACATTATTGCCCTTTGCTTTTCATTTAGGTTCAATGCTAGAAATAGCTCAAAATGCGCGTTCGCGGAGGTCGAGTGAAAATTAGGTCGCGGAAATAGTGTCTAAAACATTACATATTGCAATATGCATGGGCACGGGCACCGGTCAATTTTCAATTATTTCAATTAATCAACTTTGCTAAACAATTTTCAGTTTTAGATGTCGTCTAATATTTCAATAAATCAACTTTGCTAAACAATATAAAGGTCTGTTGAAGTAAGCACTCACCAGCAGCTCAGATTTAAGTCAATATTTTATTCAACTTTTGGAACTCAATTAAACATGTTGAGCACCACTCGTGCTAGCCACACACAAATATAAAGATTTTACATACTTAGATCACTGTCATGGCGATATCGTAGAATTAATGATTTCATGAAATTATCAGTGACATCATGTAATGGTTTGGCCATATGAATGAATGATTGGCGTTTGACGACATGAACAGCTAAACGCACGGCTACTTCAAGATATGGTCAAACATTATTGATCATACCGTAAAGTTACATTATTGTAAATTTTCAAAAATATGGTGAAATATCACTATTTGTCTAACCTCTGACAACACAGCTGCTTATAATTTTTTATTTCACTATTTATGTTGATATGTATTAATTTATTATAATTATATATTCATTTTATGTTATATATATTTATTAATTTATTATATATATTTTTTATGTCATTTTTTTTTAAATATATTTAAGTATTTTTAAGTAATTAATCATTATTCTTAATTGTACACCACCGTCTATTTCTGCTTCCTCTGATACTGTCCATCCAAATGTTGTCTGGAAGAGATCGCATTAAGCGATAAGACCGCCAATTATATTACCTTATTATAGTATCGTATTATCCACCGTTAGAGGCGCTAGGCGGAAGCCCGACTTGACCGTGATAGGTTAAAAGGCGTCTTCATGTTTTTTGCCTTGAAATCCTATCCTATCAATAAACGTTGATGTTTCAACGATATGGTCAGTTTTAGCTGGCCATTTCATGAAATAGAACCATTTTATGAAATTACCGACCATTTCATGAAATGAGCGAATCTACGGTATCGCTACGACATTACTACTAAACTAAACAAACGCAAAAGCTCGTGCCCCCTATCGCGCCATCATTCATTCAGCTCAGCACAGGAGATAACAGTGATAAGAATGTGCGTGCGACGAAGATATACCACCGCTTGCGTGGTAGCTGCCACATAATCTGCGCCGCTAGACACACAAAACGCTGATGTGGACGTGTGCCTATGCGGAATACGAGAACATAATCATGAGTTTCTCAGGAAACGCGTGCGCTTCTCACTGATTCACTCTGAACTGGAGACGCAGCGCACGCACTTTTTTATCTATTATTGGACATCTAAACTAGTGAAGGTCGTCCGTTGAGGAATTCGCGTAAAACCGAACAAGATTAACACGGCACGTTATTTATTTGATGGCTCGTAAAAATTACGCGCGTCGACTGAGAATTAGAAGAAGCCTTCAACTTTGAAGCAGAGTTTTACCTCGTTGCCGGGTGTGGTCCTCCGGATAGTGTAATCCTCTTTAGAGCGATGGTTGTGTGCTAAAATCACGTTTATATGAATACACTACGTCTGTAAGAAATAATATGCAGTCGTCTGTAACTAAGTCCGAGGTAGCGACGTTAACATCTTTGACCCTGTTAGTTCTCTATTGATAAGAGCTTTTGTGAAAAGCTGTTATTTAACTTGCAATGTTTGTATGTATGTAGTTATGTTTGTTTAAGTCAAATCTTGCAAGCTGAGTTCCACTTCCTAAGTGGAAGTACGGAATTGATATTTTGCATGTTGGTTCAGTTCCGATGATAATGCATGTTTATGGTAAGCGTGACTAATTACTATAAACATGCAGTAGTATTATTTATTCTGTGGCATGACCTGAATCGACATCCAGGAACTGCTCCAGACAAAGGAACTCTTCAACGGTCAACAGCACAGACACAAAAATTTGTGATCGCATTTCATTATGCTAGCCAGTTTTAAGTTTTACTATGACATGGTTGCTGCACTCAGGGTTGGGTCCTGACTAGGGAACTCCTCAACGGTTAACAGCACAGACACGAAATATAGTATATAATTGTGAGCCCGTTCTAAGTTACACCAGGACATGGCTACTGCATAAAAGCTTCTTTTTTTGTTTTTATTTTTATTTAACTTATTTTAATCTATATTCATCTCTATTCAACTCCGCGCTCCAATTCAATGGATTGACAGTGAAGTTAGAAGATTCTCATATAAAGCTAGATACACACACACACAAGAAAGAAAAATGATATTTTCACGACGTCACGAGCATCGGTTAATAATTAAGCTTATTCACAAAAGCAAAATACATACATGCGTTTAACAGACATTTACGTTAGACAGACAGAGTAGTAGGCAACAAAATCAACTTACAGTTTACAGTGCGAGCTGAATGCCGGCTATACACAATACTGCACACTTGGACAAGCACGCATACTTCGACTTGCACAAGTACACTTAATAGCACGAGTAAGCCCAAATCTCATCAAGCATACAGGTCATCAGGTACTTATTGAGTTGGAAAACTATAGTAAGTGTTACAAAAATTTGTAAAACGTCTAAGTATAGCTAAGTAAGGTTAGCTCAACAGTGCTGCGTGCTGATGGTCGTTGCGGTCGTAGCCAGCATCAAACTCCCAGAGGAAGGACTTCAAAACAGCCCGCAGCTTGCTCGGAGTATATCCGGTTATCTTACCCGTAGCTCCGTCAGTTATATCCGTTTCAGATATTTTATTAGCTACGTATTCGGCCAACATAAGAAAGTAACGCACTCACCTGTTGGCCGCGTCGGGGCCGAGCCCGCTGTCGTTACTGTTGTCGCAGGGCTCGGGCGGGCGCAGTGCGTGCGTGTGCGCGTAATGCGCCAGCTTGCCGAACTTGCCCAGGTGCGCAAACTTGCCCGGGTGGCTCAGCTTGCCCGGGTGGACCATCTTGCCCGCGTGCGCCGTTTTGCCCGGGTGAGCGCGCTTATGCGGGGCGCGCATCACCTTTCTGTGGACGACGCGGGCGCTCATCGTAGGAGTCGTGGACATAGTCATTTTCATGCCTGTCGACAAACAGAAAATAAAAATTAGCAACAAATTCATTGTCCATTCAATTATGTCGAAGGCGTACAATTTTTGGATAACGCATTAAACTTATATTAACGTTAAGGGGCCGTCGTCGTACATCGATAAAATAATACATGCCATATAAAAATCACCACGGAGGCGGCGAATAAAAATGATAAGATAACTAGCTTAAAAGCAAAAAAAAACACGCCTACCCTGCCAAAAAATAACTTATACCAATAAATTATATACTGTTGCAATGTGCTTAACAAGGGCTTCAATTTGATACCCATATTGCAAAATTCCAAGTTTTTGTCGCATTTGAAAATGGAGCCATCATACAAATTAAATTAAAAAAATAAAAACCTGTTATAAAAATGTTATTTGAGGTGATGTAAGGATTCTAACGATACCCCATACGTCTAAATCTATTTAGGCATTTAAAAGTTACGGTGGAATAAAGAAACTCAAATATATACATAAATGAATCATAAAAAAACAAATCACTCCTATTTTTGGGCAGTCGTGTAATTAAGGTCTGAAGGACCAGTAAGAGCGTGGCAACTCGCTATCACAGAGGCTACAAGTCCCAGATTATAACAGATTTGCTAATCATAAAAGGCGCCATGTAACATTACATAACCCCCCATAAATACCGAGTACGGAAGCCGGGATTATGATACCCGTCGTAAGGTCGTGACTCAGAGCTACATCGTTAGAGATGGCAATCTCTATTTTATAGACCGGCATAACGCGTACCCATAAACTAAGACGCGACTGCGATAAGTAAACATTGAATTAGAACGGCGGGACACGTGGGGTGATTCGAACATCATGCCATAGGATTCAAATGGAAACCGTCGCGGTCGACGATCAACCTCGATAAATGGGAAAATCTATAATGTTGTTTAGTCTACCTTTGTGTACAGCAAATGTTTATATTAACAACAAACTTGTTTTTAAACAAGATAATTACGGTTTATTCCCACATATTCGAGTTTCTCTACTTACACTTTATGAGGCCTATTGACGCCTAGTCTATTATTCCAATCCTCCACATGATACCAAACTAGTGTAGACAATATAAAGAGAAGAACTTTTCTATACTTCTAATAAAGCAGTAAGTAGGTACTAAAAAGTCTGTACTAAGAAGACCATTTAAAAAAAATGGTCTAGGATACTTAAAATAAACTACTGAACAGGAATATAACATTTTTTTAAATCGTGTCTGTCTGTTTGTATGTTTTTTAGCGCATGACGTAAACACTATTGCGATTGCAATGCGGTTTTCACGGTTGTATAGCTTTGGGTTTGACTTAAAAACTGGGGTACTTGTTATCTTAGCCAAGCAATCGATAAAAAACTATTTGACGGCTGAACGAATTTAGAAGAAATGTAGAGGTACTTTTGGTCCTACAATAACATGTATGGGCCAATATTTTAAGAGCGGGGTAGGCCCTCAAATGATTGTCCTGCTCGTCCAGTTGCAATGTGAGCGAGAGAGATGATGAAGCACGGGAGTCGATTTTAGATATTCTTTGTGCTTCTCTATCGATATCTCAATAGATAAAACTCAATTAAAAAAGTGTTCAGATATTTGTTTAGTTTAATAGGGTAAATAATAATTAAAAAAAACTGTAGCTGAAAATAACGAGATCAGCGATGCAACAAGTTATTTTCATGTGATAGTTGTTGTTGATGTTGTTTTTTTTTCAACACACATCCAAGCCATTTCTGAAAATTCTGTTGTTATTTGTTTAGGTAGTATACTTTTCTATCCACAGTATTTATTGGTTCGCATAAAGTTGTTTCATTACGTCGTTCTCGACGTTTTGCTATTCGTCTTTTTGCTGATTTCGGGGTTAAAATGAACGCGGGCACGGCTAGTTCCTAAATATTTTATTCATACTCGTTCGCAATGCCCACTGACGGTTTATTAGCTCCAGAAGTTATTGACACATTTGGCGGGGCTAAGTAAACTATAAACGGTCATTACCAGCGAGCGCACTTTATTGCCAAAGTACATAAAGTTAATTTATTCGAAGCTATAAATCCTGTTTGGACTGATGATAAACATAACGTACTACACTTGGAATGGCAATCAATGTTATTCGCCTCATTTCAATATTTACATGAGTATCTATCATGTTGGTTAGTTGGAAGAACGATGTTAATGTTGCTTTTTTTCATCGTAACTTGACATCGCAAATACACTCGCGAGCAATGGACTACGACTCAACACCTCATGCGCGCAATCGTGTTTTTCTAACTCTGAAAATACGTAACAAACAATAAAAACTATAGACATTGAAAGTTTAACATCTCACCTTTATAAATAAATATTTTTCATGAAAATGGGTTGAGTATTTTTGGAGATACGATACTTTAAATTTTCCGAATTTTTGTACAAATTTGAAAGCAAGCTATGGGAAAAACTTTAAAGAAAAAAACATTTATTTAAATGTAAAATCAATAATAATGGTTATATAATTTGTATAATGATTATAGAAAAATAATTTACAGGCATTCCCGGCGCAAAACTTAGGAGAGCAATATTTTCAAGCATTAATTTTATTTTCAGTAAGATGTGTCAGATTTTACGATTATTTTTTCATGAATACCTAATGACTCCAACTTTCAAATAATCTATTTAATTTTTTAAATAAATAATATTAACATTTTACAACAACAAAAAACACCTTATTTCGCGCGTAGGAGCTGAGACGAATTCATAGCCCACGAGTGTATTTTTTTGTTCAGTTCTTTAGAACTGACATACTCCCACAAACATTGTTCAACATAGAAAACTAATGAACACAAAGTTCTAAGTAGGTAGGTAAATCTTACACGTGTACCTATTTCTCAAGAGAATATTCTAATATATAGTTTGAGTTTGTATGTCGTCTGTTATCCATTTTCAAGCTACTAACGAGATCTATTTACGTCAGTAACTATCTAGTGTTTGAATAATATAATTTGAGTCAAGTCACCCCACTGAACTAGAGTTATATTATATTATAGATTAAAAAAACATTATGTATTTTTACCACGTTTTGGTTAATTCGCTTTCTTATCTGTCTCTTCGGTAAATATTTTGAAATTGATTTTAAACATATTTCCTGATGAGAACTTGAAAGTTTTAAACATTGCCCAAAACTGAATTAGAATGAAAAAGTAATTAGTAAATCTTGTTATATTCCATTAAAACTGCTACTAAAAATCTCGCTTGAGAAAAGCATTTTAATTATTTTTTTAAAGTAATTCAACGAGCAAATGTTTAATTAATTTAAGATTTCCTTGATGATACAATTCTTTATTGCATTAATATTGTTATGAAGTCAAAGTTAAATATAGTAGTCCAACATATTAGCCATAGCTGGCATGTAACATTTTTACACGCTCATAATATAATTATGTAAGAGCAAAGATAACACAAAAAAATAAATAAAAACATGCGTTATTAATAAAAATTAAATTACATAGGTAGTCCTTCATTAAATATTTAGTAAAAATAAGAATTAAAAGAAATAAGTAATACAATTTTGAAATATTAAACACAGTAATCAAACTCAGAACGTCAAGCTAGTGTTTAGTATTTAGGAAATCATTCTCAGAATAATAACATTTATCCATTAGCTATGAATGCAAACTACTTTTAAATTGATAAGCATTCATGTTTTTCATACCTTGTGGTAGGCGATTATAAATTCTAATGTCTTCAAAATTTTTATACTAGGCAGGACTAGCTTTTGAGGATAACGAGTGTTAAAGTTACATTTTTCGCAATCTTTGTAAAGAGTGTCCAGTTAGCTTTAACAAAATTGCAAATTTCATAAATGTATAAGCTAGGTACCGTTAACAAGTTTAACTGTATAGACAGAGGCCGGCAGGTCGTCATAGGACACATATCAAAAATGGCACGCACACATTGTTTTTGTGCTATAAATACTCTATTTTTTTGAACTGAATTTCCCCACTGCAAGATACCATACCTTAATATAGACCCTATATACCCGTGATATGCCTTTAGTGCAGTTTCTTTGTTAGACACTTTCGATAGTCTATAGAGTGCGTATGCGAAACAGTTTATCTTTTTGCAGACTTTATCAATGTGCGACTCCCAAGAGCAATTGTCTGTATAATTACTAAAAAAAGTAGTTTCGTCTGTTTCTGCAACAGGCTGGTTATTATAAATCACATCAAGGTCTACTTTTTTTTGCGCGTTTATTTTTAAATTGGATTAATTAGGTTTTATTAATATTTACTCGCAGATTATTTGCATTCAGCCATTCCACAACATTTTTTACTGCTTCGTTCATATTTAGGTTATAATTACCGTACATGTTATCTGAAACTACTACAGAGATATCATCAGCGAAGAGGGTACAATGATGATTCGTTACTTGAGGCAGGTCCTTGAATTGGGTATCACCACTATTTAGATTAAACCCCAAATTAAATTACAGTGACAGTTTTTCAAATTAGTAGCAAAAGATTTTCGAACTAGTTTATATTAATTAACCAGCAATAGCATAAATAGATGTTGTTTCTAGGTGGTAATATAGAATTCTTTCACAGTTAACAGGAAATAATAAAGCGGACAATAAAACTCGACCTTGCGATAGCGAAGCCCCTCTGGGCGGCGTTTAATATTCGTTTAGAATTTATAGCAGGTGAATACTTGATATTTATAGGTCCATGAACAATACGCACATGGACTCCAATTTATGTATCTTAGGTTTATCGACGAATGAGTGTTCATATAAGAACAAAGTACTATGTTATGAACAAATGTATGTTACTGATGACTTGCTATTGTACTCGTATTGTATACTCCGATATGGCTTTGAGTTGACTAGCAAGATCAAAAGTTAAATACTAGCAACAATAGTAATTCAACTCCAACATTTATTTGTCCAACTACAGTCGTGGATGGACTAGAACAAAGAGATGAAGAACGCCACTGAGCTCGGTCTTCAGCTCTCCTCATAGAGTTTCTGCCAGCCGCTTTTCATATGTCGTCACTCCATCTGGCCACAGCTATCATAAGTAAGTATATTATATTAGCTTTGGGTAAGTATATTATTTTTATTATATTTGGCTTAGTAAGTATATTGCGACTAGTACACATTAAGCCAAAAAGATTATATTTGAGACCCTTGAATATAATATGGAGGAAAAAAGTTAATTTATTAATTGGCCAAGTGAATGTCGGGAGAAAGTGTAAGGTTTCGAGGTCGCAGTTTTCCTTAACTAATCCATACCAATATATAAAAGTGAAACGTTGTCTGTTTGTTTGTTTGTTTGTTTGTTTGGGGAGCTTTCACGCTATAACGGCTAGACGGATTTTGATTAAATTTGGAATGGAGATAACTTATACCCTGGAATAAAACATAGCATACTTTTTATCCCGGAAAATTGTAAGTTTCTACGGGAAAACTGGGAAATGTTGATTACTCGCTGTAAGGAACGGTTTGCATGGAAAAGAAAACACAAGTCTGTCAATAAACATCAAGAGCATTTTGGTGCTGTACCTACTATTGCATTAGTTTTTAATATCTTAGAAGAACATATGATGCTTGTTTCGCGATAAAATGTAGCCCGCACGGACGAAGTCGCGGGCAGGAAAGCTAGTCTGTGATAAAAGTTTTAATCAAAATTTGGGTGAGTCGAAATAAAGTTCCACAACAAAAAAAAAAACAAAATATACAGAGCATGAGTGGTTACAAGTATTTAGGCCAGAGGCAGTTTAGAAATTACAACATTAAACTGGATCGGCGTTTATTTTTGTGATCGTACTGTATTTCTATTGACTATTCTATAATATCTATTTCACAAAACCTCAAAAGGGGAGTGGGTTACAAAAAAGTTTCATGCTGTATTTTCATCTCTAAGCAGTTTATGGCGCTGAGACAGACTGGGCTAGGACGCACAGTGTCCCCCCCGTGGGTTCCCGCCTTGTCGTGGCGGGGGGGCTCTAGTAACCGTGGTTGGCGACCCCACGGTGAAGCTAAGAGGAACCCGGGGCCGCGCTGGCAGGGTGTCGCCGGCTGGCCCCAAGGAGGGGCCGCTTCACTGGGCTTTGAGCTCCAAGCCTATGCTGAAGTGGCCACAGTGGTTGGCGGTGGGGCCACTGACTGATCGGTCTGAACCTATCGCAGGGGGACCTCGGGCGTCCAGACTCGGAGTGGTCTGGCGTCCATTTGGGGCTGGTCCTAGTAGGAGGAGGTGGTCCGCTCCCAGCAGTACTGTATGGGCAGTAGTGCTTGGAGTGTGACGTGCTCCATGGCTTCCTTAGTCTAGTGTCGCTGCTCGGTTCAGCGCCGGATAGTCCGCCAGCTGTTGCTGTGGCTGTACTGGGTGGTGGCAATGGATGTGGGAGACCATGGAGCGGAGGATGTTGCGTCCATTCTCTGCGCTGCTGCTGGGTAATCTGGATGTGGAGGGGGGGCCCGGGCGCTCGGCGCAGGCTCGAGGAGGTGGGGCCCAGTGCGCTCGGCGCAGGCTCGAGGAGGTGGGGCCCGGGTGCTCGGCACCGGCTCGAGGACGTGGTCCGCTTTTAGTACTACTGAATATCAGAAGTGCTCGAAGTGGACGTGCTCCATGGCTTTCCGAATCTGGCGTCACTGTACTGGGAGGTGGCATTAGGTTTGGGAGCCCATGGAGCGGGGGATGTTGCGTCCGTTCTCTGCGCTGCTGCCGGGCAGTCTGTTTCCACACGGGTTGGTCGGTAGTGGTGCGGGGAATGTGATGTGCAGGGGAGGGGAGGGGCAGGCGCTTTGGTGCAGGCCCCAGGAGGTGGCCCCTTGCTGCCCCCGCAGCTTGGTGGTATCCATGAGGATTTCTCCGGACGCACAGTGTAAATAATGTTTTAAACATTGCCAATCCTGGTGTCCAGCCAGACACATTGTATAGGTAGATAATAAATGAGCGACCGACCCTAAGTAAACACCCATTTCACCAACACAATTGTCACTGATCATGTCAGTGTAGCCATTCGAATTCTATTAAGAATTCGAAAACTCGATGAAGCTGGTATCATCGAACGAAATCGTTATCGTTACTATTATTTATGTAGTCGAGTTATCATGCGATGCAAAGATATTCCCATGGTATCCTTGTGGATATACGTGTTCGTTGCTAGATCATAATTTATTACCATAGATTAGACTTTATTAGGAAAATGACGAAACTGCGATAAATAATTACTATTAAAATTTGGCATCATGTTTAAAAAATGAAATGAAAATGGTTACAATTTTTGTAAACAGAAGTTATTTATTAACAATGCTTAGGTGTAATTTATTACATACACACAATGTGACAGTACTATGTTAAGTTTGTCAAATACTCAATTTCACGGTAGAGAAAAAAACAGAAATTAAAAAATTTCATCTGAAAAATGTTTTCACGAGCAAAACATTCCAGCAGACAGGCTCGATAACAATGACAGGCCATCATAACGCATTATTGAGTGTACGCGCGTAGGTGTGTGTACAAGATATGAAGTGGAGGGCCGAGTTCGTTACCCTACGGAACGCCGAGACGCGACCCGCGCTATCGACGATGTTATCGGTCGACATCGTAGCCGCGGTGAAAGTCCATCCATCCCACCTGTCCGTGCCCTGGTGCTGACCATGTCACAAATGATCATATTGACTATTAATGAGAAATGTGAACCGTCCGTTTGAGCATATGACAACTTAGATGATTCCGAACGCAAGTCCTAGATCTGTAGATAGATTCTAGTATGGGTGTAAAAAATGTGTGTATTTTTACGCATTATAACATCGAATGCACTGCTAAAGTCATTTCCGGCAAGTGCCGAAAATCGATATCTGTTGATGCAACTGCATCGATGTCAACAGAGCAATGGTAGCAAACGGTTAAATAGTGCAACTTAAAATCCAACGATATCGGCTTCGGTCCTAGGCTCCGCACCAATGACTTTTCTAAGTTATGTGCGGTTTTTCAGCATATCATATAATAGCAGTCGTTAAGCCATGTCAGAGGCCCTCGGGCTGCCTGACAAACTCTGACACCAGGCTAATACTACCTAATACAACAACCAAACAACCAATCGATATCAACAGGAAAAACTGTATCACTTGGTTTGACATCAAGCTTACGAGTATTTGATTGTGTAATAGTTATAGACAAGTATAGTGTAGGTCAAAATTTAAATAAAACCGATACGTATTCATAACAAATCGGTCGTATCCACCGTGGCGGGCCACGTGAGATATTGAAATCTTAAATGCGCCTGTCTTATACGTAACGTATTTAGTTGAAGTAATTATGAGGCACATTAACAAAAAGTATGTCATTCATTTGTAACATGTTTTGTACAGAACCACATTAAGAGTTTTGTTTGTTTGTATAGTTTTATCGGCTGCCTCATTTTTAAGTGAAAATCACAAAATAGCCACAAATGTAAATAGCTGTCAAAGAGTTTGAATGATTTTTGATTGATCATCGTTATGAGTTATGTTACGATACACAAAAATACATTCATCAATGCATTTAGAAGTATTAATGTAAATTAGGTACATTAATTAGCATGGCCGAGATGCAGATAGTCTCTTCGATGCGCGTTAGTTTATCGAAGTAATTTATTAAGCGGCTGCAGGTTAGTGACCGTGCCGACTCAAGATAATATAAATAAAGCGGCGGATGTTTATTCACGTTTAAAATATTGTAATTGTGGACGAAGTCGTCACAATAATAAAGACGGCGCGTTCGCATCGATGAGTCGCCTGAAAAACGTAACGAACAGAAGCGATAACGGCGCGGTGTCGTAATGTGAACTACTTAATGAATAAAACGGGGCCGACTACATGCGACAAACAACATTGTCACGTGCGTGCACGTCTGAAATTTATCTGTAGCCAATACAAAACAAAACATATTATTGTTCGAGATAAACAGTGCAAAATACATTTATATACAACTAGTTGTTGCCCGCGGCTTCTCCTGCTATGTTCTTCCACAGTGTTCCAACTATGTCCATACCGAAATTCAGCAAGATCGACACATAATATCAAGACACGCAAGACACGATAGATCGGCTACAACCTTCGAGAAAGCAACTTCGGGAGTTGGTTATTTGCGCGATTATTAATAATAGTTTAAACGAACAGTTTAATTATAAATAACTTCCAGGATGCGCGTCGACCTGGTTAAATAAATTTGTTGCAAATATAACGGGATGAATTTATAAAATACGCCTACGCGCTCAGAAAATGTAGGTGGATCCTGATCCCTCCACCGTGGACGAGATATATTTTCCCCAGACCCAATATAATTAATCTCATCGAGAAATTAGGTGCTACATTGCGGTCATTCTCTTTATCATGTCTAAAAACATTATCGTATTACCCTTTGTTATTTTGGTGAGTTTGTCGGATTTAGGCCTAGTTTGATGATAATTTAGCTACATGTGACCCCTTATTGTTGGATCCAGGTTTGATATAATAGTAGTTAATGTATTTATAGGCATTACAAATAAAATTAAAATACCTAATGTGCTCACTCGTATTTCCTAAGCACCGGTATAGTAAAAAGGGCATTTATTTCCTTTTCCGTGTGAGATTTAACTCTGTTAGCACATGAAAGGGAAATTTCCTTTTCAAACTCAAAGCATACTTAGTTTACCTACTTTTTATTGATTGGATATATTTATAATATTTTATGTATTTCTGCTTGTTCATGAGATTTTAATTTTGACTTTTAAAAGTGCTATTCTTTTGCCTATCTATACTTATAATAAAACTGTAACGGGTCCAATTCTGTACATTGAAGATATTTTATATATATTTTTTGGAGGCTGTTCTATATTCGATACCAAAGCCTGTATCTTTTTTCATTTTTGTCTTTCTGTCTCTCTGTCATCACGCCGAAACTACCGAATGAATTCAAAAGAAACTTGGCATGATTTTAATACGAAAAAATTAAAGTTCTTTTACATAACTTTCAACCCCTATCCTGTGGGAACCCCCACAGGATAGGGGTTGAAAGTTATTTAAAAGAACACGTATCACGCTGAAACTATTGGACGGATTTTTATGCAACTTGGCACAGACATAGTTTATATGATGCGTGAAAATTGAAAATACATTTTATTCTGAAAAATAAAGGGTTCCTGCGGGATAGGGGTCCAAATTCTGTACATTGAAGATATTTTGTAATTTTTTTGGCTTAAGATCTGGTGTACTTGGTAGCTCAATCCAATGAACAAAAGTCAACCAATAGTTAAAAAACTAAGGATGAACAAATTTTGATGAAATATAGTACACCATTATATTGTATTGTACTTTATATGCTCTTTTGGATAAGGGAATAACACATAGGTTACTTTATGCCCAGTTGAATAACCACGTGGGCGACGACGCGGGCACAGATAGTAAAAACAATATAACAATAAAATACTTTGACTTTGACGTATTTGATTATAATCAAATTATATTTCATTATTATTTCATTATATTTCTTGTGGTGTATACCCTTGACCACAAGAAATTGATCGATTATCTCCTCTTTTTCTCGTGAACAGCTATTTTTCTCGGCGACTATTGACTTGACGCCATCTTGTCGATCGGTTGCCAGTACTCAATAGCCAATACACTAGTAAATAATTGTGATGATTACAATGTTTAGAAATATATTATAGAAGACATAATTATTAAGGAAAATTGTAAAAATATGAACATTACTACATTTGATCGTGGCCTCTAACTTAGTACTTTACATCATATTCTGTGCTTTATCTACCAAAACAAATATTAACTAAGATTTCCCAACGGATTTTATTTGACACGAAACAAAATGTTATTTCGATCAAAGGTCAGTATTTCTGGAGCAAGTTTATTTAGTTAGGAATATAGTAACACCTTGATACGGAGCGAAATATCACACTAATATTATAAAGGCGAAAGTTTGTATGTATATGTGTGTGTTGATACACCTTCACGCTCTGACGGCTGAACGGATTTGGATGAAATTTGGTACTAGGATAGTTTATATCCTGGACACATAGGTTACTTTTGATCCCGATTTAGGGAAAAATATCTTTTTTTTTGTATGCGAATTGCTACTTGGATGTCAAAATGAGAGTCAAAGTGAAAGGTGTCTACGAGTAAGTGACAGGTGTTAGAGTGACAGGTGTCACTTCACTTCACTTCTTGTTTTATGGCATTTGTGAAGTTGCCATTCCACAATTCCGCCAATGTCAGAGTGACAGGTGTCAGAGTGGCAGATGTCAGAGTGACAGGTGTCAGAGTGACAGGTGTCAGAGTGTCAGGTGTCAGGTCAGAGTGACCGGTGTCAGAGTGACAGTGTCACAGTTACAGTGTGTGTTTTTCCTTTTGGGTGTCATCCCTAGGCAAGAAGGAGGGAGTTTTTGACATTTATTTCCTAAAGGGGTGACGGGGGTGACAAAGTTTGCACGCAGGCGAAGCTGCGGGGCGCAGCTAGTAATACATTTATAATAGAAGTGGATCCAGTGGCCAATTATTTGCATATATAAAAGGATTAGACTAATTGATCGTGAGACAGGCTTGAGATTTAATTTGATGTTAAGATATGAACAGTTATGACGCTTGGGACCTTGCTCTCTCCATGACCCAGATCTAAAGTAGTGCTCACTAATAATGTTTACATATTTGTTCACTACGAACGAACAATGCAGCAAATGTTGTCGACAAACATATCTACTTAGTTTATAAGCGGTTTACTTATTTTATAATCAGTTCTCCCGATGCTATTAGCATAATTCCGTTTTTATTTCATTAAAAAAATGTGGTGTATTCGGCATATTATTTCATGACTTACGTGTAGGTGACACCAAAGATCACTTGTATTAGCGCCCCCTAGTTTAGTTTCAGGTAAACAATTCAAAGTAATGTTAAAATTTAGAATTGATTAAACTTTTATTTCATGTATGTAGGTAGAAACTTATTTTAATTTTTTAAGAAATTAAATCATACAGCCTGTATTACTCAGTTAATAAGGCTAAATACGAGTGATAATTCAGGTTACCGTTATACTATACAAAAAAAAACGTTTTTTTAAACAGTTCAGGATAATGGAAAAATAATAAGGGAACAAAATGTTTGAAAACAGTAGATCTAATTTTATGTTTCTCGGTTGTATATTACACAACACAAGCCCACACCAAAAAAAATATCAACCCGTTTATTTCATTCTTTATCATCTTACCCACTTCTACTAATTAACTAAAGATGAAACTACAATTTACAATCATATGGTACATCAAGCTGTTCTGATGATTGAGTGGAAGAAGAAAGGGGGTAATGGAACTCTTCAATGGCTTCTAGATAACCCATTGAACTTGAGCTCATTTGTTTTGTTTTGATGGGTCCTATTCATCACACATTGTGATGAGATAAGATAGCCTTTATTACTGAACTATCTGTGCCCACGGCTTTGCCTGCATGGTCAATTCATTTAAAAGTAGCCCACATGAGTTATCCCAGGACGCATAAAGTACAATATACTACATTTCTTCAATCGTTCAGCCGTCAAATAGTTTTTATCGATTGCTCGGCATCTATCATCGGATTAAGATACCAAGTACCCCAGTTTTTAAGTCATACCCTAAGCTATCCAAGAAGTGAACCGCATCGCAATCGGTCCAGTAGTTTTAACGTGATGCGCGATCAAACGACACGATTTTTATATAATGTTATTATATTCTTGTTCAGTAGCCTTTTTTGAGTACACTAGACCATTTTTTTTTGAATAATCTTCTTTGTACAGTTTTTTTGGTACTTACTGCTTTATTATAAGTATAGATAAATGGACTGGATACGCGTTAACCTCGTGTGTAAGGTAGCTAGAAGGCTGCTTGAAGTGATCGTGGTCAACTTTTATCTTGGGCCTTTACTTTTGACTTTTCACATCAATATTTAACATTCCTACTGAATTGTGATCAAACAAAATTTACTTTAAAGAATTGATCTATATTCTAGTAAAAAACAGCATTACAGTTCAATGCACAATGACAAAAATACAAAATGCAGTACTTAATTAGATAAAATACCTTATTCTAGCTTCAACTGTAATTTAGACATATATAATTTTACATTTCAAATATAAAAAAGTAAAAACCTAAACCAACACAACCAACATAAACAATTAAACCTACACCTAAACCATAAAACTAAACTAATAATCTAAAAATAATTGGTGTTCATGTGGCATGGTTCCAAGAACGCTAGCTGCATTTCCGCGTTGAATAGCAATAGCTATTCTCTGTGCGAGAAATGAGCCAGCTCTCTTGTCACCAGCGACGTCGATAACGCGGGGAGAAATTTGCTTAAAAAATTGTTTCGTACTGGGACCCCATGGACCAAATGTTTCAAAGCCAAGCGGCACAAATATATAGTCGCTTGAGAGCGATACATACTTGCGTCGTTTGGCTTGTTCTGCGGCCTCCGCCGCGGCTCCGGCCCTCAAGACTGACCCGCTGAGACGAGAAGGGGCTAACGTATCAACACAAGTCGCGTCCCATACGAGAGCCCTTCCCCGCTCCCAGGGGATCAGCGTTAGGCCGTCCGGGCGCTTGCCATCATCACGTAATATCCCTACTGGTTCTAGTACAGAAGGTACGTTGATGGTGGCAAGCGCCCGTTTAATGATCTCATTGATTGAGCCGTGGCGGTAAAACCTACCAGCACTTCGTTGGCAAGAAAGTCCATGGAGTCCGTACCTGTCGACGTCGCTGCCACATGCACACCGATGACGTTCGACAATAGCAGCACCTAGACGAAGACCGGCGGCGATCCGGAAACTGCCATTGTCAAGCAGCGTTCCGAGGTTCGCAGATGGAAGGGCGTGCAGCCACTGTCCCGATTCTTGTTCCGAGACTGCAAGAAGCCTTGCGCGGTCATTATAACTGGATAAATTTTGAGCCAAATCTTTGGAAACTCTCTGAACCAATGAAAAGTCCCAGAGTTTTTGACTGTTTGGTTCCACTGGGATATTTTCATTGGGGCAAAGAGACTCCCATGCTTCAATTGCATCGGCTGCACAATGTATCTCGGCTGAAGGTGTTCTTAATATTTGCGCACACAGGCTTGACACACTGTGCACAGATGAAAGGAAAGCTGGAAGAGCTACACTAGAAATTTTTCTTATTCCGATGCCACCATATCTAATAGGTAAAGTAGCTTGAATCCATGAACTGTTCTCGAGGTTTAAATTTAGAATTTTTTCTACGGCGTTTTTAAGGGTGGCATCCAAGTTTTCCAAAATTTCCGTATGTTTCCAGATTGGGCAAGCTCTTAGTATATATGTAAATTTTGGAACAAAAAGGCAGTATTTTAAAATGGTATAAGCGATATGACAATTTAGTAAGCCCAATCTGTGGATGTTATCTGATAGTGTTTTGATTTTCTTTTCCAAAAGCGGTCTAACGCTTTCCTCGAGTAACGGCGCCCCTGGGAGGTATAGTGAATCATTTTCTAGAATTTTGATACCTGGTGCAATATCTTGAAAATTTTGAATTATTAATTTTCGATCACTTGAGTTGAATTTATTGGAGACATACAGCTCACATTTGCCGAAATTCAGTTCCAAATTTAATTTCCGAAAGTTATTAATTATTCTCATAAAATCGTCTTTTTTATTAAAAGCACAGAGGCGCGCCCCAAATAAAATGGTTTAAAAGGGTCCGAAATAGTTCATGAAAACAAAAAATTGCAAAATTTTGTTATGTCGCTCAGCAATGCCCTGCCGACGTCTCCGGCGGATACACTGACCAAGTCTTTGAGATGCTGGGGCGTTATTCCATCGATGCCGCCTGCAGATCCATTGGGGAACGACATAATGGCGTCTAATGTGTCTTCAATTTTGACTTGGAAGGCCAAATGAGTTAAAGTAGGGGGATTTGGTGGTAAAGATGATGGGTTGGCAGAAGGGTGTTTATCACGCAAGCCTTCTAGAGTCTTGTCATTGTTAGGAGCAAGGGTATCGTCGGAGAATAAAATTCTAGCTGCATTTTTTAAGTCGCCGTCCATTGCCTTGTTTTCAACAATTTTGTTGAAACTGTATGTTTTTCGTGGAGTACGTATAATGTCTACGTGATTGAGGGGAAGATTGGTGTTACAATTTGACTTAAGTAAAGATGTTAATGAATTTCTATTGTTAGATGGCACGTGAAAGTGGCGATATGCAAAGGTAAGAAGACATTGCCAAGATTCTGGGTTATTGTTTTGGTTGTTGATGCAATTATTGATGGCAAAGGAAAGCGACTTAGCTAACGACACTCTTGCTCCTCTCGGGATTCTTCTCACTATTGGGATATTAGAGCGAAGATCACTGAGGTACTTGTCAAATGGTATATTTGTAGGTGCTGGAAGAATGCCATTAGAGGACTGAGAAGTAGTAGAGTTGGAAGAATGTGAAGCAATATGAGAAATTGTATGGGCTTTTGCGACATGGATATTCAGGCCACGACGTCCTTTAAACTGTCGACCATCGGAACATTGCTCACACGTCAGAAGATCACTCGGACCTGCATTCATTGTATTTTGACCTAAGTATTTTAAAGTAATAACTATTGCTAATAAAACTAATATAAAAAAAACATCAATATAAATAAACTCTTGACACACTTCAGTTAATGTTCACACTTGGTTCACACGCAGGCGCGCCTGGATCGGGTGCCATGGTTACGAGTCGTTATCTTATTGTTATTGGCTCAAGATGTTATTTGTACTCTTCTTATTGGCCAATATAAAATAGAGGGGATTTGTTGCTAAGGCAACTGAACAACAAGGACGATGAAAAACTGACAGAATAAATGCCGTGTTTGACTTTTTAGATACCGGCCTTGAATTGATAAAATCTGCTGATTCCTGTCGATGCGCCAAAGATAAATTAGCACACTCTGCGCTTACTGTGCTTTAACACAGACACTTTTGAAAAAATAAGATAAATGGGCCCAGTATCACCGTAAAATAAATTACAAGTGTAGCGGACTTTCAATATAACACCCAGATCTACAATATTGTCATGTCCAGTGCATTTATTAATAAATTTAAATAAAAAATATTTTTTTATGACTTTTTTTAAATTTCATTGTCACTTTTTAATTATTATTTTTTGCATTTTCATCTATTCGTTGGCTACTCTGAAAGTGTCAGCAGGATGGATAATCGGGAAGTGCTCGAAATTTGAATTGCAAGATTCCAGGACAGACAGAAATATATAGATACATAGGTACATCATCATATCATATCAGCCTTTGGAAGTCCACTACTGAACATAGGCCTCCCCCAAAGAGCGCCATGACGAGCGATATTGTGCCACCTCCATCCATCGAATTCCTGTGATGGCTACAATGTCGTCGGTCCATCGTGTGCAGAGGTGAACAGTTTCGGAGAAATAACGTCTCCCTGTCTCACCCCTTTTTGCAAGTTGATAGAATTCGTGTTCCGATTTTGGAGACGGGCAGTCATGGTGGCCTTGCTGTAAAAACACTTCAACACCTCGATGTACCGGTAGTCAATCTGGTACAGCTGTAATGATTGTAGCACTACCCAGGTTTCGACTGAATCAAACGCTTTCTCGTAGTCCACAAACGTTAGACATAGTGGCCGATTATACTCTTCGGTCTTCTGTATAATCTGCCGGAGCGTATGGCTGTGGTCTAGATACATGGTGAAGTTAAATAAATGTTTTTAAAATAAATAAATTTATTTAAACGTATTCGCACAGTCGAGGACATCGTCATCGAGTTCGGCCTTGACAAATGTTTCAGTTATTCGCTAGTTTATTATTGTAATTATAGGAACTAGGAACCTCCTAGCCTCGTAGGAACCGAGATTTTTGTTCGATTGATTTTTGTTTATTAATCGAATTGCTGTTTACGATGCCTCGGTGCCTACAAAGTTATCCATTGATTTTTGTTTATTACTCGAATTGCTGTTTACGATGCCTCGGTGCCTACAAGGTTTTCCATTGATTTTTGTTTATTACTCGAACTGCTGTTTACGATGCCTCGGTTCCTACGAGGTTATCCATAGATTTTTGTTTATTACTCGAATTGCTGTTTACGATTTTCTGTGTTACAAAGCAGTGTTATCTGACTTGAACATTATTAACTATAAACTTCAATCGGGAACGATCTTATCATCTTACACATTACGTGTTCTGAGGCGCTGCAGGAGGCCTGCAGGGCTGGCGAGTCCCTCGTCACTACTACTCGTTAGCCGGCGACGATTACAGAGCGATTAGTAGCTCGTTACACGGGTATTACGGCGCGATAACGCAGCACAATTAAAATTGTATTAATTTATCACCGCCCCGCTGACCGATACCAGCCGAGCGCCTCAGGAACTGAAAATGTTTCGACGCCTTTATATGTTTTCCGAGAAGTGGCATTTTGTTTAGCGCTTGGCTCTCAGAGCTCATGCTCTGAGGTTTCCATTCCAGCTGCATTTGTGTTTTATTTTTTAATAGTGACTCGCCCCGGCTTCGCACGGGTAGCGCTCACACTGCGGCATTTTAATTTTACCATTTTACTACGTTTTTATTGAGTCACTTTCTTGTCTGTAGTTCCGGGTGGAATCTTGCAACTCAAATTTCGAGCACTTCCCGATTAGCTATCCAGCTGAAACTTTCAGGGTAGTTCACAACTCGATGACAATTTTTTTTTGTTTTTTTTTTTAATCTGTATTTGCTGCTTGTTTATAACCGTAGTAAATTCTAAAAAAAATGTAATTCATTATCTTTGGGAGCAACGATCGTAGTGATTTATGTCCATAGAAAACTGCATTATTACGTATTTGACAGACTTTTTATTGTTTCGTTTCCACGGCAACATGTTCCGTTCCTTACAGCGAGTAATCGTAAATTTTGCAAATTGTTGATATTTTTAATCGTAATTTTGGCAAATTGTTATTTTTTCTAATATTTTTTTTATTATTCTTTGCCCGATTTCTTCAAAGATAACAAATAAAATGAAAAATTTTAGTTACTTAACTAAAGTAAGAATGTAAATTTATTTTAACTTTATTAAAACTGTTATATAACTAATGTAGGTATATAACTCCTGCTCTTCTAGTTGCTGTGCCCGACAGGGTCCATAATGATCTATTACTTTAATAATTATGTTTATTACCACCTTATTTTTACATTGTGGAATGCAATAAAAAAATGGGTTACAACGTTGCAATTTTAGTAGGGATCCCAAAATTTTAAATAATAAAGCACGTCCCATGTTACTCACTGATAATGTAGCTTTCTATAGGGGAAAGAATTTTTAAAATCTGTATTTTTTTAGTTTATCCATTACAAACAAACACACAAACAAACCAACATAAAAACGTACAAAAAACAATTCTTTCCTCTTTATAATATTAGTAAAAGTAGATTTCAATTCAAGTTTTATGATACTGTTACAAAATGCTTAAAACAGATAATCATTAGCCTTTTGAACTTTCACATTATCGTAAAAGAAAATAAATTCCTTTTTATTTTGGTTATCCATCTGATTTTATTAACTTTTGAGACTCATTTAAAAATATTCTCTTATAGCTTTCTTGTGTCCATGATTACATACTATCATCAATTATTGACGACCGGTTGGTCTCGTGGCTAGTGATCCTAGGTACGTAATCATACGATCGCGGGTTCGAATCACACAAGGTGCAATCATTTGTGTGATGAGCAGAAATGATTGTTTCCGAGGCATGGATGTAATATTGGTATCTATGTATGTTTATGCGTTATCTAGTGACCATAGTACAGGGTATCCTAGTTTGGGGCTAGATAATTGGTGTAGAATTGTCCTGAATATATTATTATTATTATATTATTGCGTTAGCTACTACACTGTATTAATTATTTGTTGTTTCAGTATCAGCTTTATTAGAATCATCAGTAGATACCTATTTATGTTTCAGTAGACATAGCATACACATTTCCTCTGGTGCCTCTTCGCCGTTTTCAACTATTATTACACGACTGCCCAAAAAAGGAATGTTATGTTTTAGCATTTATGTATTTATGTGAGTTTATTTATTCCACCATAACTTTTAAATGCCTGAACTGATTTAGACGTATGGGGTAGGTATCGTTAGAATCCTTACATACATCCCCTCGAGTAACATAGACATTTTTTTCGGCTTCTTGGCTGCAATATATGGCTCCATTTAAAGAGGAGAAATATATATTTTTCTTCCGATTTCACAATATGGGTATCTAATGGAAGGCCTTGATAAGCACATACCAACAGTATATAATTTAATGGCACAACTTCTTTTTTGGCAGGGCAGGCGTTTTTTTTTAGCTTTTAAGCTAGTTATCTATTCAGTAATTCCTGTCAATATTGCCTGTGGCGTTAACTAATGTATATTATTTAGGTAAACAGTGGAGCCTCGTCGCTAGGTTATAGTTAAACAGTTCAATGAATTTAACTGCTTTAGCGCCGACTAGAAGCCGTAAAATAGTCGTAACGCTAACGAGATAGCCGTTTTTACATTTAACGGTGCCGTTATTACTGTTTGCTAAGGATTACTGATAAGTAAGGACGGTTCCAGGCTCTGGTTGAATGGATCGATATGTATTGATGTTTATATAACTACTAGCTGTACCCTCGGCTTCGCACTCGTGGTCTTTTCTTTAGGTTCAAAGTACCATAATGCTATTCCAGGACCAATATACCGACATTTGATCAATATTTATTCAGCCGTCAAAAATACTTTTATCAATAAAAGTATATTTTTTTAGTCTGTTTGTTATTTTGCTAACAAACAGTCAGAACGACACGACTAAAAAAACCTTGTTCAATACCTTTTTTAAGCACCCAAGTTTCACATTTTTTCTTCTTCTTTGTACAGTCTTTTCCGTACCTATTGCTTTATTATAAGTATAGATATATGACTGTGTCAATTTGTATAAAAAATACGTTCAGTAGTTTCAGCGTAAGAAGTGTTCTTTTTAATAATTTCAACCCATATCCCTTTAATATTTCGGGATGAAATGTATCCAATGTCTTACCTCGTATAGTAGTAGTTTCGGTGCGATAAGCGGTCAAATACGGACAAACAGACATAAATAAAAAGTAAAACAGGCCAAATATAGAGAATAAATAATATATTTGGTTCAGTACCAAATATAGATTCCCGCACACGTGAGTTCTTTTTATAGTAAGTCTTTTACAACACAAGCAGTCCGGCTTTGGAATTCTTTACCAGTTGTCAAGTTGTTAATCTGTTGAATGTAATATAATATTTATTATTATTTTATGTTAACAGTAGGTGTATATAAGTAGGTGTATTATTATTATTTTGTATGTATTATTATATGGTAATAAATATTTATGTAATTTGTATTATTCATTATATATGTAGGTATATTTTTTATAATTCTGCACACTACCATCCTTTGTAACAGCCTATGTGTCTCTATTCAGCCTACGGTTGCCTGGAAGAGATCGCTTCTTAGTGATAAGGCCGCCGATTGTTCTATGTTAAAAGTTGATTATTGTATCATCAATTTCATTTCTTGTGCAATAAAGAGTTATCTATCTATCTATCTATCTATAGAGAACCATCCAAAAATATTATTTATTACTACAATATTAACATAACTTTGGACCTTTACTTTTTCGGGATAAAACGTGTCCTCCGTTTAACCCATCAGACAGATCAGAAAGACAGACAGACAGACAGACAAAAATGAAAAAGTTACTGTTTTGGCTTCAGTATCGAATATAGAGCACCCTCCAACAAAAAAAAAAACTAAATATCTTCAATGTACAGAATTGGACTCGTTACAGTTTTATTATAAGTATAGATTACTTCAATATCAACATAACTTTGGACCTTTATCCCGAAAAAACCCTTTACTTTTTCGGGATAAAACGTGTCCTCCGTTTAACCCATCATATAACTTAAGACGATGCCAAGTTGCATCAAACCCCGTCCATTAGTTTCAGCGTGGTACGTGTTCTCTTAAATAAGTTTCAACCCCTATCCTGCAAGAACCCATTATTTTTTCGGGATATAAAGTATCCTATGTCTTACCTCGTAGTATGAACTCCAATCATACCAAGTTTCATTTGAATTCATCCAGTAGTTCCGGCGGCATGATGCGTGGCCAAGATACAGACAGACAACATACAGACAAAAATGAAAAACATGCAGTTTCGGATTCATTATCGAATATAGAGTCACCAATTCACAATATCTTTAATGTACAGAATTTGGACCCATATCTCGCAGGAACCATTTACTTTTTCGGGGCAATAGTGTCCATAATTTTCACCCATCCTATAAACTATGTCTGTGCCAAGTTGCATCAACATCCGTCCAATAGTTTAAGCGAGCTACGTGTTCTTTTAAATAATTTTCCACCCCTATCCTGCAGGAACCCTTTAACTTTTCGGGATGAAAAGTATCCAATGTCCTACCTCGAAGTATGAACTTAAATCATACCAAATTTCATTTGAATTGATTCGAGTATTTTCGGCGTGATGCGCTGCCAAGGTACAGACAGCCGGACAGACAGACAGACAAACTAAAATAAAAATAAAACTGGTTCGGCTTTAGTATTGAAGAAAGAACGGCCTTCAAAAAAAAACCAAAATATCTTCAATTTACAAAATTTGCCACATTATCCCGCAGGAACTCTTAATTTTTCGTGATAAAAAGTATCCTCAATTTTTGCCCATTATATAAACTATGACTGTGCCAAGTTGCAACAAAATCCGTCCAGTAGTTTCAGCGTGATACGTGTTCTTTTAAATAACTTTCAACGCCTATCCTGCGGGAACCCTTTAATTTTTCGGGATTAAAAGTATCCTATATAATAGGTTATATAGGATACTTTTAATACTGATATGATTGGTATTGGTGGTATGGTTGGTATGATTTGAGTTCATACTACGAGGTAGGCCTCGTAGTATGAACTCAAATCATACCAAGTTTCATTTAAATTCATTCAGTACTTTCGGCGAGATGCCTAGCCATGATACAGACAGACAGACAGACAAACAGCCAGACAAAAATGAAAAAAGTTACTGTTTTGGCTTCAGTATCGAATATAGAGCACCCTCCAACAAAAAAAAACTAAATATCTTCAATGTACAGAATTGGACTCGTTACAGTTTTATTATAAGAATAGATTGTGCATAGTAACTGATGATGTTAAAGTACAGGTCATGGATGAGAGCCGGGTCCACCAGTGTAGGTAGAAATGATAAATACAAAATTACAATTAATACATAAGGAGGGATAGCTATTGAAGTCAAGAATGAATTTTAACAAACTTTTTTTTAAACTTACTTACCTTTCACTGGCAGGTAGCTAATGTTATAAGGAGCAACTTAAGCTACTTTTATTTTTGAAAATAATTAAAGATCCGGGCAAAAAAAACCTATGAATTTTTACTACGCGGGCAAAGCCGCGGGCACAGCATATATATAAAACTTCCGTGAAAAATTATCTAACTGATGGTGAAAACCGCATTAAAATCCGTTTCGTAGTTTAAGGCGCTCTTCTAGGGCAGTATGTAGGTATGAAAACATTTCCTCAGCCCCCGCAAATGTTTCGAGCGTAAAGACGCAGCGAGCGAGAAACACGACGTGAGTCGCGAGGCCCCGTTACCGTGCCCCGGCGCTTTTGGGCATGCCACAGTATAGTAATTGCAGAAGATATGTAGATCGGGTTAGGGTATAAACTGGTTTATCTTTTCGCTATATTGGGTGGGTACGAAAGAGAAAATAAATTTGCTTTTTTTTAGTACGTTAATTGTTATGTAGGTACGTAGGTCTGAATTATTAATGTAATTGCAATGTAATCTTAAAATAAATATTCAAAAGTTTGTGTGCATTTATGTATATTCAATTTGATTTATTTCAGATAAAAACATTCATATTTGTTAGTATATATTCGGGACAATTCCACACCACCTATGTGTGTCTGTTACCATTAAGCGCTGATATGGCTGAATGGATTTTGATTAAATTGTGTATATGTTATCATCATCATCGATTATCATTTTTCCACGCAGGTAAAACCACTCGGCGCAGCTAATAAACGTATAGCTGTAATAATATCATACTAATAAAGTTTGTGTGCCTATTTATGACTGAAACTATGTTATCTATATCGGCTGAACGGATTTGGAAGAACGGCTAAAATTAGAAAAAGTGTCATATGGCATATTATTTTTATTGTATGTATAAACTAAAATATTTCACAATATTTTCACTCTGTAATGTCGTACGGGTTATTGCTCTGGGACAATGCTGCCGACACACCAAAAGAATTTATGTATTACAGAAACGAGCTGTAAGGGATATCTATAGGCTTAGCCCTAGAGAATCGCTAAGAAACGTCTTTTCACAAGTGAACATTTTAACATTGCCTTGTTTGTATGTCCTCTTGGATATTCTGTACGCTCGGAAACATTTAAACAGGATTACAACATGCGGACAACGTCACAACTATGAGACAAGGCACAAGTATAAACTTGTGCTGCCAAAAACTAGGTTATCAAAAATTTACCGATCCTTTTTTAAAAACTATGTTAGTTTATATAATTCACATGGAGTGAATAATTTGTGTGAGTGGATAATTTGTGATTGATATACAATTTTATCACAAAAGACCGCATTGTTTTTGATGTTTCATGAGAATTTGACAGAATTGAAACGACGACCAAGGTCTAGCTGCGAATAATTGAATTGTAACAGATTGGTATTTTATGTTTCCTCTGTTGACGCTCATAAGTGTACCGCGTTGTACCTATATTGAAATAAATGAATTGAAATTGAAAATCATACTTAAATATAAAAACAGAAACAAAAGTAATCAAATTAGAATGACATGGAAACTAAAATCAGAGTTCACATCAACGGTCTGCTGATGGTATTTATTTCTTCTCATCAAAGCACAGCATTTTTTTTTGTGTTATCCTCACTATTTATACGACAATTTTTTGTTTCATTATCAATCAAAGACGAAAAGAATAAATATTGACATATATACTTTAAAAATATGTGTTTTTGTAGCAAACACATATACACAAAATCACTTGCGCAGGTGTATTATTGAAAAAAAAAACAAAACAAACTATGGTATGAAACGAACGTGTGTAGATGCAGCAATGCCATCTAAACTCAAGGGTCTCGTGTACAGGTTGTCCCAGAAAGTGATGAGATTCTGTCTGAGAACGAATACTTCTATGGCGGATTGTATGACTCTCATGCTTCTAGACCTGAACCCAGCAAAGAGGATTCCCACGCAATGATCCGCCACTAAACTGACGAACTGCCCGACGTCAGCCTAGACGAGACTGAGATGGTGCTCAATTAATTTAAGAATAGAAAGGCCCCCGGTAAGGATAGAATAACTTCAGAGCTCTTGCAAGTAGGAGAAAACCCGTACTTCGGGGGTTTCAAGGGTTATTAAGCACCATTCTTAACAGTGGAAGAATTCCAGAGGCATCGAGCAGGACTTTGGTAGTACGCTTCTTTAAAAAAGGGGATAAAACCCTTTTAAAGAACTACCGACCTATTGTATTCTTGAGCCACGTCTATAAGTTGTTTTTGAGGGTCTCAAATCGTCTCGCAAGAAGACTTGACGAATTCAAGTCTGGCTGGGTTTCGCAGAGGATTTAGCACCAAAGACCGCATACACACGGTGAGGCAGGTAATATAGAAGTCTGAAGAGTATAACCAGGCGCTTTGTCTTGCTTTTGTAGACTATGAGAAGGCCTTTGACTCCGAAACCTGGGCGGTCCTGGAGTCTTTGCATCGTTATCAAGTGGACTTACGATACACCGAAGTGATGAGATTTCGGTATTACGCCGCGACTATGACCAACTACAAAACCAGCAGTCCAAACATATCCAACTGCGCAGGGGAGTGAGACAGGGGTATTTTATATCCCCGAAACGGTTCACTAATGCCTTGAAAGATATGTTTAAAGCGCTGGATTGGCATGGAATTTGAATTAATATCAATGGCAAGAACATTTCACACTAACGATTTGCCGATGACACAGTCACGGAGTCGCTGCAAGACTTGTAAAGTTTTCTGACCAACCTCTCCAGGAAGCCAGGAAGCTTCTCGACGCATCGGTCTCAAAATGAACATATATAGACCAAGATCATGTTGAATGATCTTTCTGAGCCGAAACCGATTGCAGTGAATGGTGTTTATTTTTGAAGTTTTCCGATAATATGTTTATCTTGGGCAAATATTGCAATTAGGTAAGAATAACTTTGAGAAGGACGCCAACAGAAGAATTCAGCTGGGTTAGGCAGCATTCGGCAAGCTTTGTCAGATCTTCTCGTCGTCCATACCACATTGCCTGAAGGCAAAAGTATTCAATCAATGTGTCCTACCAGTCATAACCTACGAAACCGAAATGTGGACACTCATGGTCAAACTAGTCCACAAATTTAAGGTCGCTCAGAGGTCACATTTCCCGAATAACCGATAACCGTTGGGGTAGATGAGCTCTCGAGTGCAGAACACGTTTAGGCAATCGTAGTGTAGGAAGCTCTGTGGCCAGGTGGAGTAACGACTTGTCAAAAGCGGCTGGAAGAAAATGGATGAGAAGAGCTGAAGACCGAACTCAGTGGCGTGCCTTAGGAGATGAAATTTTTGCTAAACGGCTTGATAGATTTTGATAAATGAGGTATCATTGGATTCGTATTAATCATTATTTTTATTAATATTAAAGTGTCAAGAAAACTAATATGACGGCATACAGCTGCCATATTATATTTCCCACGGAACATCCAATGATCCAAACCTATCGAGTGAGGTATCAAAATTTAGGTCTTTAGAGGACCATTCCAAAAATTTACAATTCTTTTTCCTTAATAGTAACAAATGTATTTTAAGCTTCTTACAAAATTTTTAATTTTAGATTATTCACGTTAGTACTATAGTCCAATATTGCAATTGCAACTATTAAAGTAAAATATGTAAGTAAATATGAAACGTTAATATTATATTACTATCATTTTTGCAGGTCCGTCCGCTAGCGCGGCTGAAAAGCAAAAACACGAGCATATATTTGCGTCGTGTGTTCCGCGCCCCACGCCTGCACGTCATTCGGGTTTTTTGTATTATTATAACATTTTTTACTTGTTAATTACCTACGTCTATCAAAACATTATTTCTACTTTATCCTTGATTTCAGTGATTGGTCGAAAACTAGTCAGCAGGTGGACGAAACTGGATTTAGGTACTAAACCTAGCGAAATGTGTTCAGTTATATATCAAATAAAAAAACACCTTTACTAGCAATTGGCCAGGAATTGGTGAACTTACCACACTACTTTTTCATTTCCCATCGTTTCAATTATACTGAATTACCCAAGTATTAGTTTTGGGGTAATTGAGCAAAGAATTTTAACAAAGTAACAATCTGTTCAGAAAATCTTACCTACTGTACTTTTTTATACTGTGGCATGCTTGCCTAAACAATGTAGGTCGTCAATGTAAATAATATACTGTAAATAAATGAGTTAGGTAATTGATTATGTATGGGTAAGTATTTTTTGTTACTTTTTTTGTAACAAACTTTTTATCTACATAATTAAAAATCAAAATACTTACCTACTAATTATTATTATAAAAAAAATACCTGCTTACAGCTTTTCAAGTATTTACATACCTATTTTAGATAGAGATAGGTAAGTATATATTATATTTATTTCATATATAATTTTTATTTTCAGTTCCAATCTGAATTATTTTATTATTCTTACCCATTTTGGAAAATATAAATCAACATCAATGAATAAAAATACGTTACTCACAATTTTTACGTAAACGATAACTTTACGGCTCTACGCTATAATGATCATACATACTACGCGCGAGGGGTATTTTTGCGGAGACAAACGACACAGGTCCTTCCTTGGAGAAGCCTCGGCGGACACTGACGGACGACGACGACTAGTGCTCGAATTGCAAAATTTTGGTTGTTTTTCCTTCTTGGAAAAAAATAAGAACGAAGTTAGAATATTTTTGTTTGCAGCTCCTAAAGAATAAAAAGCCACGTCTATTGGAATAACTTTCACATGGCTTTATGATAGTATCACTTAACAGGACACTTTTTAAATACCGATTTAGAGTCATCTTTGGAATTATTTTTTATCGAGCCAACAATTCTCAATCACGTTTCTATCGCTTACAATTTCTAGAGTGTATATTCAAATTTAATAAAACATTATTTTTTTATATTTTAGTCGATTTACAGAGGTTTAAAAACCTTCAAAAGTGCTAGAAGCCCGCCTTAATAGATTAAGCGTTACAAACAGAGGGCGTAAGCATTTAATATTTACATTGTACAACCAACGATTATACCGACACGGTAGCAACGAGGCATCTATCAAAATATCTATACTTAAAATAAAGCAGTGAGTAACAAAAATGTCTGTACAATTAAGATAATTAAAAAATAATGGGCAAGGGTGTCACCATGGGGTCTTTAAAGTAAGCTTCTGAACAATCATATATCATTTTTTTAACACGATTTTATTAGCTTCACCTGTATGTATGTAACGGAATCTTTGAACTCGATTTTTACCTACTTTAAATAGTAAGATTAATTCAAAATTTTGCACACTTATCAGGGTCCGATGACAATACAATAATTTAAAAAAATTGACCCTTTATCCTGATCAGGATCATCAGTATTAACGATTGTTTAAAAACAAAAAGAAAACACAACATAGGTTAAATAAATTGAAAAAATAAATAGTTTGAAAAATTAGTTAAACCGAACTAAAAACAAAAAAAAACAATATAAGAATAATTAAGTGATTAAAGAGAAAATTAATGTTATTGTACAAAAAACGTGGGGTGCTTTGTACGACATTCTTACACTAACTCTGGAATTCGAAATAGAAATAGTAACATATCTTATTAAAAAATAAATAACAATTAATATAAAGAACCCCGCGCTTTGTTTACAATGACATTAATTTTCTCGTTAATCACTTTAAAAAGTGTCTATCTGTTTGTTTGTTCGTGCATCGCGTAAAACAGACAGATACTGTCACTGTTGGATAGCTTAGGGTTTGACTTAACTTTGGTGTACTTAGTATCTCAATCCGATAAGTAGAAGTCGAGCAATCGATAAAACGATTTGACGTCTGAACAAAGTTTGATGATTTTGGTACTTTTGGTTTTGGAATTACATATAGGATCCTTAAATCTTAGATCCGAAGGACGTGAACGAATTCGCGGGCGATATCTATAGCTACGCTATAATTAATAGGTACTACTTTTTCTTTTTTTTAGTAATGATATTTACTGTTGGTCTATAGCTGACCTCTATAGCGTCACCAACGGTGGGGCGGGCGCAAAAGCGCTCCGCCGCAATAAAGGTACTACTTGCCAATATCTCACAATACAATACAACTGGACCTCAAAAGGTCAATTCTGTCGTTTGTCAGAATGAAGTAGGCATAATCTAACAGGATTCAAGATTCATTAATTGCGATGCCACGTAAAGGCAACGTAAAAAAACTTCAAATTGAACTAAGAACACAACGTTTTGTTGCAATTGTTCGCTTGACAATATGCATGGAACCTCATAGAGGGCATCACAGACGATTAAGATACTATAATATTTGATGTTACGATATCTGCATATAAAATATTATAGCATCTTAGGGTATCACACACGGTAAAGATATATAATATATTAAAATTATTCATTCGCTCGCAGGCCATCCTAGCTGCTACACGTATTTCTTCACCGCTTTCTATATACAGAATGATAAAATATGAGTAATACGGTTTCACTATTAGATTTATTAGATAGCTCATCAGACGACGATTCTGATTTCGAATTTGATATGCGCACTGTAAAATGTGATCAATTTGGATAGAAAATCACATTAAATTTAGAAAAAGCCGCGGTAAATTTAATCTTTACGCAGATGTTTCTACAAAAAAATATCAAACTTATTTTAATAAGGCGAAGGAAACTTTTCTCGAAATTCATAATTTGATTAAGGAAGATATAGTGAAACAAAATACGAACATGCGCGAGAGCATTTGTACAGAACAACGACTTGCAGTATGCTAAGAACCATCTCGTTTACCTCAGCTTTCAAACATAAAAAACCGCAGCTAAATCGATCCATTCGTTCGAAAGCTACGATTAGCACCGCTCCCCCCTCCTCTCCCCTCCATCCTCAAATTATAGCTATGAATCATCTTGTTTACCCCAGCTTTCAAACATAAAAAAACCACAGCTAAATAGGTCCATTTGTTTGGAAGCTACGATTTTCACCCCCCTTTTCTTTCTCACCTCCCCCCTCCCTCTCCCCATATATCTAAGAACCATCTCGATTATATCAGCTTTCGAACAGAAAAAACCGCATCAAAATCGGTCCATTCGTTTGGGAGCTACGATGACACACACACACACACACACACACACACACACACACACACTAAGTGATACACACCCTAAACTTATCACAAGCGTCCTTTCTTCAGGGGTAAAAAAACCGTCACGAATACAAAACAGAGCAACCTGTAGAGCATATTACGATATATTTTGTATGTTAAGCTAGTATATTAATATATATTTTGTATCTTTTACGATTCTTTAAATAACTAACTAACTATTGATCTCATACAAAAGCTCAGAGTTGCGCAGCGTGCAATGGAGAGAGCTATGCTCGGTGTTTCACTACGTGATAGAATCAGAAATGAGGAAATCCGTAGAAGAACGAAGGTTATCGACGTAGTTCTCAGAGTTTGCAAGTTGAAGTGGCAATGGGCAGGCCATATAGTTCGCAGAACCGACAACCGCTGGGGAATAAAGGTTCTCGAATGGCGACCACGAACAAGCAAGCGAAGTGTGGGGAGACCCCCCACACGATGGACCGACGACATTGTAGCCATCGCAGGAAGTCGGTGGATGGAGATGGCACAAGATCGCTCGTTATGGCGCTCTTTGGGGGAGGCCTATGTTCAGCAGTGGACTTCTAAAGGCTGACATGATGATGATGATGATGATGATGATATTTTACGAAATATATCGTAAAAGATCATCATCATCGTCATCATGTCATGTCTTAAGATGACATCTTTTCAAATATTTCATATCGCTCGATATCTTAAGATACTGTAAGATGCAAATATATAATATCTTCACCGTTGATGGTTCATATAAATTGTATAGCGAGCGATATTTTATCTTAAGTTAAAATAATATAGTATCTTAGTCGTCTGTGACGCGCTTAATGGTGCGGCGAATGGCACTTCATACAAAATATAACAAAAAGTGTTTTCAATATTTCTTAAATTTAATCTCAATATTTGTCGATTTTATTTAGTAACTTACTTTGCGAAAAGTTTTCCTTGTGGAAAATAAAGTTGACTGAGAACAACAATTTTAATTGTCATTTTTTTTTAGTGACTCTGTACTCTCTAGTCACTACCTACAATTTTGGATATCCATAAAAGCAGTTTTTTTTTAAATAAGTAATAGGCCCGATATTTCCCGATACTACAACGGACAAGGTACCTATTTTTCTCCTCCCTGTATAAAAATTACTAAAAATTGAAACTAAACTAGAATTACTTAATAAAAGAAAAGAAAGGATTTTGGCTGATTAAAACTTATTTACTCTTACGTCTCTTACTTACTCAAGAAATAATTGTCAATTTTAACTTTCAATAGTCGAAGAAAATTACAATTCGGTATCTGTTGACTAATGGCCGTTTCCTTTATGTTAAATCGAACCATTTTCGCTTACTGTCCGTCAGCTTTTGACATAAACGCCGTACAAAAGCGTCAAAAAGTAACGAGACGTTGGAAAAACGACTCGTTTCATTTTATAGGAATGGGGGTAAAAAGTTAAAAACTACTATAAGACAATCGCAAACTCGCTGAATATCGTCGAAAAAGTAGCTAACAATGTACATGTTAACTTAACACGTTCTTATTGACGAAACAAAATTAATGAACACGGAATAAAAACATTAAACAAAGATAAGCTGGGCGTACATAATAAACAGCTGATTGCTTATGTAAACGTATGTATACACGGTGTCAGAGAACAAAGGAGCAACGAATACAATACTGATACTTGTATTACATAGTGTTACGTATATATTTCACTTACATAGGAACGGAGGAGTCATTGATCTCTGCGTGACATAAGTTTTATTGTCATTGATAAGACGCGTTTGCAGCAGAGAGGAGGTGATTCAATCTTCAGAATACAAAGTTGTACTTAAGTAATGGGATCTAATCATTGATCCTATTAAAAATGGGATCAATGGATCTAATTATGTTGATCTGAGTGGAGTTTAAGAATACTGATAAATATAGAGTTCATCAGTCGCATATTGCATTTGCAGCGCTCTCGCCCCAGATCGCGAGTCTCGTGACGCACGACGGGCCCCCTCCCCTTCGGTGAACGATCTCCCCCCACCCCATAGACAGCCACTTGTACTTTAGATAGAAGATGTTCCTATGTGCGGTATTTTTGTAAACTGGTGTACAATAATTATCTATCTGTGGCTCTATCTATGATGGCTCGGCAGATATGGGTCGTTGCTGCGCTGCTCATTTTTAACAAGTTTTTTTTACGACGATCTAAGTTTGATAGTGCTTGTTCAGGATCAAGAAAATGAAGCAGGTTGTCATCGAGAACGAATTTAATGATTTAGCTTAGGCCAAAAAAAAGAACTTTTGCCAATAAATTATATACTGTTGGAATATGCATAAGGCCTTCAATTTAATACCCATATTGTAAACTAGCCTAAAAGCCAAAAAACACACCTGTCCTGCCAAAAAAAGAGCTTTTGCCAATAAATTATGTACTGTTAGAATGTATTTATCAAGACCTTCAATTTGATACCCATATAGTAAATTACGAAGAAAAATGATTTTATCGAGTTTGAAAATGGTGCCATACTGCCCCGCCAAATTGAATGTTTCAAAAAAATAATATTTTTACTCGGGGGCATGCAAGGATTCTAACGATACCCCATATGTCTAAATCTGTTCAGACATTTAAAAGTTATGGTGGAATAAAGAAACTCACATACGTACAAACATACATAAATGCTAAAAACATAACTCACCTTTTTTGGGCAGTCGTGTAAAAATATATGTAAAAGATGTGTTAATTAGTTTAATAATTAAATCTGTGGTCATGAATTTCGAAACTGTGGGTATCGAATTAAAACATACATGCGAAATAACCAAAAGCAAAACGAAAATTGATATGAAATTTCCCAAAACATAGGATGCCAATATTGCCGCATGCATAAAATAACATCCAGGAAGAATTCAGTGCTAATCACTTCTGTAAGACTAAACCTAAACTAAACACACACACACCTGTTGCGAGAGCGTAGAAGAATTTCAAATGTGATCCTTCGAGCACCTACCCCAGGTGTGACCACACTTCTTGCCTATTATTACTTTACAATTCAAATCAAGTTGAATTTTAATTCGCAGCTACAAGACGTGTCACAGTTTCCTGCAGCATACAACAAGTTAAGATAATGATCGGGGATGCATTAGCATAGGATTATGAAGCCTAAGATGAAGATATTAAAGTAGATGGTCGTATCAAAACAACTGACCGAGATGCAACTGGCCAAGCCGGACTGAGTGAAAGGAGAATTTCATATGCGTGATTGAATAAATGTGTTTTGTCAAGTAAGAAGGAGGTATATTTTGTAAACGGAGCCAGCTAAATAAAGTATCTGATTTCATTAACCATTTCTAGATGGAAAAAATATAATATAAATTAGTCTTTGTTTGTTTGTTTGTATGTTTGTCCTATGAGGTAGTTGCTGGGTTCTGGTGTCAGAGTTTTTAAGCCGCCCGAGGGCCTCTGATGTGGCTTAACGACTGCTATTTATACTTATAATAAAGCAGTAAGTACAAAAAATCTGTACAAAGAAAATAACTTTTAAAGTTTCGGGATTCGAACCCATACTTATATATTTAAACGGGACTTAATCGCGGTGAAAACATAATATTTATTTTCCTCGACGTTTCGACCAAGTTGCATTGCACGAGAAGACTGAAGTATCGGGTGCGACGCGAACACTTGCTTATCACGGGATTCCAGGACGCAGCCAACTTGAAACCATCCTCCCGGTTGAAATTGGGATACTCTTTATTTCCTTCTCGACGCTGATACCCGCTACTTCAGTCTTCTCGTGACCACGATCAATGCAACTTGATCGAAACGTTGAGGTAAATAAAAATTAAGTTTTCAGCGCGATTAAATCTGTTTAAATATATCTACTTTACTCCCTGGAAAATGCGTAGTTTTCCTGTGAAAAAAGGGAAAACTACGGACCGTAAGCAGCTAGCATATTTAGCTAGTATATTTTTGGAGAACCTTCTAAGGTCCAGCAATAGTAGCTATAACGCAGACACAATCGTAAAACAAGGCGTAAACAGTACCGAATGGCGTACCAACATACAGACTACAATATATATATATATATATATATATATATATATATGCAATCAAATGAAATGGAATCCAATTCTCAAGACGTCGGTTCACAAAAGATTTTAAGCGGATAGACAACGGTTAAGGCGAAAATGAATGAGAAAGGGTTAAAGTACTGACTACAGGGGGGACTTTTGGATTGTAAACATCTAAGGGGTATTTGAGGAGGTGAGGAGCAAACCCTATCATTTCCACTCATGAAATGGTTTTTATTTTTGTTTCTCGTAGGTGAGGCTAAATTACATCGTCTAGCGGTTCCAGATTTATCAAAACTTAATATTTCCCATTCAAAACGGCATGTAAAAACAGTTTCCAGTTCAAAACGGCATGTAAAAACAGTTTCCAGTTCAAAACATCAAAACTATTTTCAAACAAAAAAAAAGAGTTGAAAACCGCACATTTGTTTATTGTTTGGTTTGGTGACGGTTTTTTTTAATTATCTGCAATGTAATATTTCCCATTTAAAAGCGACAAGTAAACAACATTGTTACGTTAAAAACCTTAAAGTTTCCTTTACAAAGATGAGATCCATTTCAAATCCACACATTTCCAAATTTTCAATGTGAATTTTCTACATAACCATGTAACACTGGAACAGTTTTTTGCAATTATTGTTCGCTTTTATCCAGATAATATAAGTAAATGTATTAAAAAATGCGTCCTCCTCATTTGCTTTATCTGAACTTATACATATTGTGATATACTAGACTGTGCTTATCAATAAGTAAATTAATGAAATCTAGGTCGCGCAGAATTAATTAAAAACCGCTCATCAAAAACACCGTCATACCCTTAAACTGCTCGTCATAAAAATATGGTGTAAATAGCAGTATCCACATGAAATAACAAAGATTACTGTGATAAAAATTAATACAGTTTAGCACAAAGAGCTCTACATTGTCGAGTTAGCAAATTATTCCAACTTTATTGAGAAAATTCACCCTCACTAAATTAACACAAAATACTATGGATTGTACTTTAAAACCTTCCTCTTGCATTAATCTACGCCTCGGTGAAAACTGGAACAAAATCGGTTAAGTATTTTAGAACCTTTAGAACTTTGCAGCGGCGGTAGTGATGAGAGTTCGCACAATTTTTCAAGATTTAATCCGGTTTTAAATTGAAATTAAATATAATATTAGACTAATAGATATTAGATTTATGGTATTGGTACTTGATAGGAGATTTATATTTCATTGTTTCGTATAAACACAATTTTCCAAGATGTATTCTAATAGATTTTAAAATTTAAATTAATAAATACAGACAGACCGTTTAAAAATTACAAATACTGAAGCTCTGTGCAAGATTAGTGTCTAAAAATTGGCAAAATAGTAGATTTCATCATCATCATTATTATCATCCTTTAGAAGTCCACTGCTGAACATAGGCCTCCCACAAAGAGCGCTATGACGAGGGATCTTGTGCCACCTCCATCCGCCGACTTCCTGCGATGGCTACAATGTCGTCGGTCCATCGTGTGGGAGGTTTTCCTACAGCTCTCTCCATTGCACGCTGCGCGACTTTCAGCTTGTAAATAAGACCAGTAGTTAGCGACCACGTCTCAGTGCCGTATGTCATCACTGGCAACACGCACTGACTTTAATTTTTCGCCTTGAGGCTCAGCGGTATCTGCGACGAGAATATATGGCGTAATTTCCCGAACGCTGCCCATCCGAGTTGTATTCGTCAGTTGACCTCTTTGTCGAAGTTTGAATAGTAGATTTAATATTAGAACCAAAACGAAGAAGTAAGAAGCCGGTAGCCGTTTTCTGCCAATAAGCACTGAATATATAGCCTATAATCTAAAACCAGTTACATTATAGTCAAAATATCACTAGTAGCGAAGAAGTTATTAAACAGAAGAATTAAACCTGTATCAATAAAATATTGTATACAGTAGATGAATATTAAATTTGGTTTAATAAACGATTATTTCAATAAATTATGAGAGAGCCTTGAATGCCAGCTGCTCTGGGTTTATTTATGTTATAGTTTTCTATATATGATTATTGTTTAATTAAGCTATGTTTAAGATGATTACGCGACGACGAGACGAATATCTAATACCATGCGTCATTTTGCTGAAAAGTCCGAGTACGGGAGATAGGAATATGCGATAAAACCTGGAATCAGCAAATAAACTAGTACATAAGAACGCAAAAAGGAACCACTTCGAAAACTCTACAATTAGTACGCACTACGCACTTACGCAGAAACATTACAAAAAACAAATTAAACTACTAAGTTACTGGATCTAAAAGCCTATTTTGAAAGCTACTAATTACCCGACTACGGCGAAGCAAAGGAAGGGTAAAGAGTTTGACAGTCTATGTATGTATGTATGTATGTATGTATGTATGTGGATTTTCTACCAAAGCGTGGCCCCCATTGTTCCGATTTTGACAAGCGAGGTGTCAATCGATTCGTCTTCAGGTATATAGTGTCCATAGCTATTTTTTTTACTCGACTACGTCGAATCAAAATATGGGAAACTAAAAACTTGGTCCGATTTTGACGAGCGAGGTATATTGAGGCTCTGCGGTATCTGCGACGAGAAGATATGGCGTAATTTCCCGAACGATGCGATGAAAACGAATCGATTGCGATTCGTCTTCATCGCAAGAGTGTCATAGGCAATTTTATACCCAACCGTAGTCGAGTGTTACTTTTTGAACGTATGTCTTGTTTGAATTACAGCTAGCTGGTCCTAGGTTTATTAAATATCGTGTAGACTTTACCCGAGGGTGTCACCAAGGCCGGGGAGGTAGGGGTTCAAGTGTTTGTTTGGAGAGGCGGTTCCCTCCCCTCCCTCCTCACAAGGCCACCTGTTGCCACGCGCTCGCCCGGGACGTTTTACGTTTATCTAGCGCAGGGGGAAACGTACATCTGGAACACTCGGCGGTTGTGGAACTTGGTGCTGGTTATATACCTATGGAACGCTTTCCAAAACTCTGAAGTTATAATGGTTCTACGAATGCCTATTATAAGTTTCCAGTCTTGATGTTAAGTAAGAATTCACAAATGCTAATAAATCAAGTACATCATCAAATTAAAGTAAAAAAACACGACAGAACTGCCAAAAAACTTGTTACTAACGTTACCCCAAACATACATCCACATCTGCTTAGGCGTTTTAAAGTTATGGTGGAACAAAGAAATTCATACATACATACTTGAACCCTGAAAACATTACACTCCTTTTTTGGGCAGGAGTGCAATAAAGTTGTTCTTGTCTAGAACAGCGAACGCTATATTCACGACATGAAAGATTTTAATATTTCGTTCAGGATTCAATACGTTAAAATGAAGCTCAATGAACAGAGTTGAGAATAGTAATTAATGACAACAACATTAGCTTCAGAAAAAACAACTAAATAACAATTAAAAGTCAAATCATAAACGCAATTAAGAGCATAAACAATTTAACTAATCTACGCCTGCTTGCGATGCGATGGAACCTGCGCGTTTTCTCAACGAATCCGGTTTCTATGTGGCATTCTGGCACTACGACTTTTACCGGATCCATTCTACTCTTGCATTTCCACGTCCAGGCGTGAGACAGACAACCTGACCTGCTGAGGAACGGATGTGACTTGAGCAATCATCAGCCAGCAGGGATTCAATTTTTCGCGAAGTTTTTGTGACATTATCGATTTTAGGCAGAAAATAAATTATTCAAATATCTATCTATAGAAATGATGAATGAAATGATTTGATTGTTTGTTTGTTTGTTTGTAATGGATAAACTCAAAAAATAATGAACCGATTTTGAAAATTCTTTCGTTTATGGAAAGCTACATTATTAGCGAGTAGCATGCGCAACGTTTTATTTTTCTAAAAAAATAATATTCCTTTGAAAATTACAATAATGTAACCCAAGGTATCAAAAATACAGAACGGAATGACATGTTGCCATGGAAACGATGCAGTTGTGTATGGTCAAAAAACACCGTGATCGTGCCAAAGATTTTGAATTACGCTTACTGGTGTTTTTTTTAGAAGTTACGTAAAATGATAAAAGTAAGAAAATGCCGCGGTGTGAGCGCTACCCGTGCGCAGCCGGGGCGAGATACTAGTAAATTATATTTTAATAGGTACCTACTGTTTATAAATTCTAGCTAAATGGATTTCTAGGAACGAATCTTCTTAACTTTACAAGTTGTTTATAGATAATATCTAGCCCTGGTATGGTACCAGAGCCATGGTAGCCTAACGGTTCACCAGTGCTACTTAGAATCCAGCGATACTGGGTTCGGTCCTAGGCTCCATACCAATGACTTTTCGAAGTTTCATGCGGGTTTCCATCGTTCCGTGCTTCAGAAGGCACGTTAGGCTGTCGGTCCCGGCTGTTAGTTATTAATAGCAGTCGTTAAGTCATGTCAGAGGCCCTCGGGCGTCCTAACAAACTCTGACACCAGTGGCCCAATTACAGATCTTGGTTACAATCGGATTATCACTTTTTTCATAGCAATTTCGACTCTATCGCAAGGCATTAGTGATTGCGATATTGAGAATTCGATTGAAGCCAAGTTATGTGGTCGGGCTGCCGAGGCCAACACTACCTCATACGACAAACAAAAAAAAAACACGTACATATCTATAAGTTTTAGATTTGGATTATCCTTATTGATAATAATTAATCCTTCCAAGGGAATGAAAAGTTGGTAGATAAGGTACGTCTTTGTGCCCTTCTTAAATTAGAACGACGGAATAATCTTAGGAAAAGCACGGACTCTTAAACTTTCTTTCGCACACAAGTAATATGCTCCCAATAGTGCAGTCCATATGTCTCGGAAGTGAAGGGTCTCAAGTATCGACACTCCATCGATATGCAGACCCAATGGGGAAAAAAACTGCCTTTTTATCACGCTAGGTGGCGTTTCGTCGACTCGACCCGTTTTGCTGTCAAACGCCTAGAAAATACGTCAACAAAGTCTGTTTTTTTGGAATAAATCATTAACCATGATAGGATAATTTGGAAATACATGAATTCCTTTATTTTTACAACCGCAAGCAGAGCATTGTGCTTGCGGTTGTAAAAATAAAGGAATTCATGTATTTCCAAATTATCCTAAACGAAGAAAGTTGTGGGAAAACACACTAAGAAGGAAAAATTGGAAAGCCACAAACGCGTCTAAGCTATGTTCTAGTCATTTCAAACCTGAAGATTACTATGGAAAAAGTGCTTACACTGGTAAAAAAAATAACCTTGTTCACCTGTTATTACCTACACAGTTAAAAGCAATACATAAAGTACATCGTTATAGTTAATACATAATAATTATAAAGTGTTATTTTTTGTTACAGGAAATTTACCTCTTGCCAAGTTTCTAAAGCATAATAGTGTGCCAAGTGTGTTTTCTTATTCAAAAACTGAAACTCCATTAGCCAAAAAAAGACAGGAACGCATTGATAATAGAAGCCAAAGAAAACTTTTCCCATACACCGAAACATCATGCACATCCAGTCATTCCAAAAAAGAAGACGTTGTTGAAGAGAGCACTATCATGGGAATTAATAACCTACCTCAAAGCATAATTAGTAGTTCTACTAATGAGCAGGGTACTCAAGTCAACATTGAACATGTTTATGGATGCATAAAAAGATTTATAAATGACGATGAAGCTATTGCATTTTATACTGGTTTTGAATCATATAAAAAGTTTTATATGGTTTACTCGACTTTGAGTCCTATGGCTAGTAAAATCCAATATTATGGCAGTAATGCTATAAATTTAAGCACAGAAGACTAATTTTTTTTCACCATGATAAAACTTAGGCAAGATAGGTGTAACTTTGAGCTAAGCAGATTATTTAATGTAAGTCCGACAAGTTTCCAATGTTTTTATAACCTTTGTCAATTTTATCCATCAGTTGTGGGGAAAAATAAATATTTGGCCTGAAAAAGAGTACAGTTGTTGTACTCGTTATATTAGATGGGACTGAAATAAAAGTACAAAAGCCAAAAAAACCTGTTTCTCAACAAGCATCATAGAGCAGCTATAAACATGCTAACACATTAAAAGTATTAGTTGGAGCAACCCCAGGTGGTTTACTATCCTATTGCTCAGAAGCTTATGGTTCTGTGTTGTTACGTTTGTTATTAACAGGTCTTCAAGTATTAGATCCCTAGAGCTTTTGTTTGAATATTGATGATCCCATTCCATAGCATATGGGTTAGCGGGCCTTATAGTTTGTAATATTGCCATTGTCGAATTACCATGGGAGATGGCCAGATTTCTTACATAATCTTGGTAATTATCCATTATATCTTCATTTTTCAGAGGAGAATAATTTATACTTTTTTTCCTTTTACTTGGCATCTTTTGTGCTTGAACTGGAGATTCAAAAAACACTTTCCGTGGCCGTTTAAAATTCATTAATTTCTGAGTACATACTTGGTGCAATAACATAGTTTTGGTGCGGACCATATCCTCAATGCCATGTAGTAATACCATCACATGCTTACAATGTACTTCTACACCACTGCCAGCAGCACATTCACAATGAGTTTGATTGATTGAACCATCACAGTTTAATTTTATGTTGACTTCATAAGTATTTTTTTTCATTTGAGCTTTACACTGGCCTTGAATATATGTGCTGTTGCTATCAATGGCAACACGAGCAGTTAAAATAAATCGCGACTCGTACATTTGTCTGCCTTTCAATTTTGCTTCAAATCTGAAAAGAAATTTAAAATAAATGTAAGTAGAGGCAGGGCGGTCGCACTCCGCAACAAGTACAAATAAATTCAAGGACCCAATATTCGGGTCCGTTCAGTCGAGTGTCAAGCGTGCGCTCGATGAGTCGCGCGCCTTATACTTAGCGATAGAGCACCTACTTATAGCCTACTACCTACGTAAAGTTATTGACAAACTTTATTCGTGTTTTAATTATGAGTACCAAGAAGAAATCTAGAAAGTACTTGAATTGTTGTTTGAATAGTGATAGAAATGACGAATTGTCATTCTTTACGTTTCCAAAGGATATTGAAAGGTAATAAATTGTAATAGTATGTAGTAGATATGTAGTTAGATATTGATATTTTTTTATTACGCAGGTTCCTATAGTTTTATGTTATTTCATTTGTGTTCCATACCGAAGCTACGCATATTTAAGGTTTTTCCGCGCAGAAATAAAGTCGTTTATTAAATCGATGAACGTAATTTTATGATTGATTATATTGTATTGTTGATCGGAAAATGAATTACTGTGCTGACTTAGTAAGTAGCCTACAACTAATTAGGAATTTATATAATATATGTCTCGTATAATACCTACCTACTTTTAATACCTTTTATTACGTAGGTAGCAATTTATTTTTCACTCATTAAAAAGCATGGAATTCAGACAGGCACCTTTATTCATCAAAGTGCAATACCTATAGGATATAATCATAATCAACCAACGACACGTAGGTAGGTATCTCACTAAAGTTATCGGCGGTCTGAAAACGGGATAGGTAGGTAGTAAAAATGAGGTAGTAGGTCTATTCTGATAAGAATGTCATTGTATGTAATAGAACTATTTTAATTTATAATAATAAGTAATAACATAATACATTATTACTTATTTATTCTGTTACAATATCTAAGTCATAACATATCACAGAATAATTAGTAGTACAAGTACCTAGTCATATCTTAATACAACCCTACCGAGCGAAAAAGGGACAGAGCGATTCTGAAATGGTTAGAGCAATGGAAGTTCTCGCGCATTGTGATACGGTGCATTCTAGCCTGCACGCGGTGGGCGAGTGCCTTCTAGGTAAATATAATTGAAAGCTCGCCGCGCCGTGCGAGTTAAATTGCACTTTATAGCGTTGTAGCGAGAGTCGCTATTTATTTAAATGACTTTACTCAGTTAGCCTTCTGTACTTGTACTATTATTTATTCTGTGGTAGAGGTTAGGTTCAAAACGACAGAGGCAACTTAATTGAATACAAGTAAATGCATTGCATGATTGCATTGCATACTTACCTTTCCACAAATGACTGAATATATTGTTTTGTCAACTTAGGCAGACTTAGGAGCTTGCGTTAATATCGCGGAAACATTCAGCTGCAGGAGCGGCATAAATCTCGTCTTCATTGTCATCTTCTAGTCCAAAATTGGCGTTACGATCATAAGCTACCAATCTGGAATAACAGAAACCATATTATCATTCAAAAACATAAAAAAACTCCTGCAAAAAATAAGTCATAACAATATAACCTCATGATGTAGCGAAATTTGTTCTCACCTTTCGATTAGAGCAGCTTTTTTACCACAAACAGAAGTTTTCCTTTTTCTCAATTCGTCTTTTAACTGTATCACTGTCATCATGGAGTACATGTTCACTATAAAAACTGGAAATTAATACTCGATACAATCAAACAACAAAACAGAAATGGCGGAGTTTAGGTCTAGTCGCTGGTGTCGACCTCTAAAATAAGCTTTGCGTTTTGTTCCCCATTGTTCATAAATTCATAATCGATAAGTATCAGTCGAGTGCATTGAACCAAATGACGTCCGTCCGAGCTCGCCTCTCGCTCGCATGACGTCACGTGTAACGTAAATACCCGCAATAAACATTTTTTTCTCATTCTTTTATAAGACCTACATAATCAGTGACTAAAAATTTTAGGTTCAATTTATTTATAGCTCAAAAAGGCAAAAAAGGTTGAGTTATATTTAAACATGAGTTTTTAAATAACTCACACTAAACTAAATTTCGAATTGTTTTTGGTTTTGGGCGCTGTTTCTTTTAACATGTTCCAGTCAATGATAGGTCAATAATCTCCAAAATCAAATTCATTTATTAAATTTTAAACAGCTACTTACTGTAGCTGAATAGGCAATGTAGGCATGAAATAATTTAAGTAATATTTGAGTACAATCTATATACTTTTTATATAATGGGTAAACATTGAGAATACTTTTTATCCCGAAAAAATAAAGAGTTCCTGCGGGATAATGTCCCAAATTCTGTAAATTAAAGATATTTTGTAAAATGGATACAATACAATACTAAAGCCAACACTGTTTATTTTTTATATTTGTCAGTCTGTCTGTCCGTCTGTTTGTCTGTACCTTGGCAGCGCATCACACCGAAAATACTCAATAATTCAAATGAAATTTGGTACGATTTGAGTTCATACTACGAGGTAGGACATAGGATACTTTACATCCCAAAAAATTAATGGGTTCTCCCAGGATAGGGGTTGAAACTTATTTAAAATAACACGTACCACGCTGAAACTAATGGACGGGTTTTGATGCAACTTGGCACCGTCTTAAATTATATGATGGGTTAAAATTGAGGACACGTTTTATCCCAAAAAAGTAAAATGTTTCTGCCGGATATGGGTCCAAAGTTATGTTAATATTGAAGTAATAAATAATATTTTTTGGATGGTTCTCTATATTCGATACTGAAGCAAAAACTGTTTTACTTTTTATTTTTGTCTGTCTGTCTGTCTGTTTGTCCGTATCTTGACCACGCATCGCACCGAAACTACTGTATGAATTCAAATGAAACTTGGCATCATTTGAGTTCATACTACGAGGTAGGACATTGGATACTTTTCATCCAGAAAAATTAAAGGGTTCCCGCAAGATAGGGGTTGAAAGTTATTAAAAATAACATGTATCACGCTGAAACTAATGGACGGATTTTTTGATGCAAATTGACACAGTCATATATCTATACTTATAATAAAGCAATAGGTACGAAAAAGGCCGTACAAAGAAGATAAATAAAAAAAATGCTCTTGAGTGTTAAAAATAGGTATTGTACAAGTTTTTTATTTTTTAGTCGTGTCTTTCTGTCTGTTTGTATGTTTGTTTATTCCCGCATCACGTAAAAACTACTGGACCGATTGCGATGCGGTTTTCATTGTTAGATAGCTTAGGGTTTGATTTAAATCTGGTGTAATTGGTATCTCAATCTGGTGAGTTAGAAGCCGAACAATTGATAAAAGAATTATTGACGGCTGAAGAAATTTTGATTAAATGTTTTTATATTGGTTCTGCAATAGCACATTATGGTACTTTGAACCTAAAGAAAAGACCACGCGTGCGAAGCCGCGGGTACAGCTAGTGTAGGACTATGTATGAAACTTAAACTCATACACAATACTTCTTTTGAAATTTTAATTGGACAATTTTATTATGCGCTGTCCGCTGAGTCAAGTACCATTCTTGTATAAGGTATGCATAAACCACTATATAAAATACTAGATTATCCGCCCGCGACTTCATCCGCGCAAACTACTGTTTATCGCGGAAAAGAGAATCTTATGTTCTTCAAGGATATTAAAAACCAACGCAAAAGTAGGTATAGCACCACTCTTGGTGTTTTTTTGACAAACTTATTTTTTTTCCATGGCAACCGTTTCTTACAGCGAGTAATCAACATTTCCCGATTTTTCAGTTTTCCCGTGAAATTTTCCGGCATAAAAGTATCCTATGTTTTATTCCAGGGTATCTCCATTCCAAGTTTCATCAAAATCCGTCCAGCCGTTATCGCGTGAAAGCTCACCAAACAAACAAACAGACAACGTTTCACTTTTATATATTCGTATGGATATGTTATTTCCAAGTTCTATGTTAATTTAGTTAATTAATTTTGTGGAGATTTAAAAAAAGCTATAACCCAATAATGTTCATCGTCTTCTCTACATATTTTATCAACAATATTAACCTACGTCAATGAAATTCCCCGGCACAAAATTATAATCATAATCTAAATTTTCAAAAATACCGCGTCCGACATTACGATCATTAGTGACCTTACAAACTAAAACATAAAGTTGGTTCTTAAGCGCGAGCATATTTATTTATCATATTTATTTATTTTTGCATATTTATCATATATATTTTTTTGTTTTTTTTTTTCTTTGAGATAAAATAATGCTTGACGATCTGGCTACGTTAGCTACGTACGAGTACGTAACTAGTAGAGTTGCCACGATAATTTTGCGGTTGTACATAAAATATCTGTTAGCAAATACCTTGTAATATGTAATTCGCCGACTGCAGAGATAATGTTTGCGACGTGTTTCCCGACCCTCATGAGAATGTTGACGAAACGAGATTAGAAGCAACGTGCTTGCACAGAAATAGACGGTCGGTATGAATTCGCATTTAAAAATAAAAAAGAAGCTCGCTTTTTTCATATCATGTTGGTGGAACAACAAAAATAAGGAAAACCTCTAAAAATTTTAATCATAATTTCGTTATACTTAAAAGATGAAATATTATTCTTAATTTATTGACATCTTAATAGTGTCTGTTAATGTCACTATAATTTATTTAGTTATTAAATATATGAAGTATTTTAGATTATGAAATAACAATCAAATAAAGCTAAATAATTGAGAACTTATAATGAATTACGCAGTTTTTTTTAGTTACCTCTCTAACAATGAAACGCGTGGAGTGGTGGCGTATACATAGCGTCAACAGAAAACATGAAAAAGTATGAGCGTATTTGACGTCACGCTTGAAGAATTAGAATATTTAACTAATCAACTTTTGTCAGACCGGTGCCTAAGACTCTCAAATTATACCGGTTTTTGCAAACCTTACCTAACATGATTTTTTCTAACATCTCTGTTAGCGACTGTAGGACGACTTGTTATGAATTTTGACGTGTGTGTGTTTCTAAACTTGATGTATGTTTATAAACGCACGAGTGTGCTGTGTGTGACGTGGGAGACCTTACCTAACACGGACGTTACAAACATTTTTTACGGCAGGATCGAGCAGATGACTCATGATCCAAAGTTCAAAAGAACCTACGAGGGTTGGCCAAAGCGTTCTGAGTTCTGACGCAGGCGCAGCCCTATAGCCTTGGATTTAGTTGAGGAAAACCCATTGGTAAGTAAGGATCATGTGATTACCAACCTTATACTTCAAGTTATAAGTCCCATTTTTATTAAAATTGTTGTCTGAACTACTCAGGACAATTATTATTGTACTAGTGATGCGAAGCTGTCGAAGACTCGCAATTCCATTGAAAGATTTTTATCGAGTGCATTATTAACTAGTCGTTTTACTACGTATTATAATGTACTCTATATGTTTAATTACAGGCAGTCGACACAAGTAGCCGTTTGTTTAGAGTCTAAACAAACATATATGTAATCGCATCGTCGTCGTCTTTACTTCAGACAAATACTAACTGGTTCTATTACGATTACGAAACTAACGATTAATAAAATAATAATATTGTTAATCACAGATTGCTGATAACGAATTTGTTATGTCTTTGTTATGGTTTTGTTTAAGTCTACTCACATAACGGTATTATCTATACTAATATTATAATGAGGTAAAGTTTATGAGTTTGTAGGGGGAAATCTCTGGATCTACTGAACCGATTTTGAAAATTCTTTTACCAATAAAAAAACACTTTATTTGTGAGTGTCATAGGCTATAAATTAAAAAACCACGGTGCGAAGCCGCGGGCATCAGCTAGTCACACATAAAGTCATAATTTCACAAAATAGCTTCTGTTGATTTAGTATGCATTGTTTTTATAAAATTACCAGCTTTCACCCGCGACTACGTCCGCGCGGACTACAATTTATCGCCAAAATAAGCATCCTATGTTATATTAAAAACCAATGCAAAAGTAGGTATAACACCAACGCTCTTGATGTTGTTTGGCAGACTTTTTTTTTTCGTTTCCATGGCAACCGTTCCTTACAGCAAGAAATCAACATTTTTCAGTTATCCTGTGGATACTCCATTTTCTCGGATAAAAAGTATCCTATGTTTTATTCCAGGGTATAAGCTATCTCCATTCCATATTTCATCAAAATCCACCGTGAATTAAACAAAATAAACTAACAAAAGTTTTCACTTTTATATATTGGTGTGGATGTACATTCTAATTTGCAATTGATTTAATTCACTTCTAATTTGAAGCTTTTCCATCACATCACTTAATAATAATGTTCAATGAACATTCATAACATAGTGAAGTCGACTTTCGATTAATCGATATTCTCTGTGGCGTCAAACGAGCTTGTCACGTCCCTAGCTACGATCCTCACCCCCCTCTATTATAGCTAAGAACCAACTTGAACATATCAGCTTTCATACATAAAATTCGATCCATTCGTTTGGGAGCTACGATGCCACAGACCGAAACACGGATACAGTGATACATACAATGATATACGCCCTAAATTTATAATACCCCTCTCATATGAGTTCGTGAGTTAAAATGATAGCAGATAGCAAATCATTATTCATCATCGCCAGCCAGAACATGTCCACTGCTGAACATAAGCGTTTCCCATTAAACACCACAACGAGAGGTTGCTAGCTACTAGCAGCTCCCCACCTTTTTCCACGACTTTTACTAGGTATTCGGTCCACCTCGTGTTCTAAGCTCCGTCTTTCATTATATGTCTCCTCTAGTTATTGTTACTTTTATCGGCCATGTGTCGACTACTTCCTTGTAATTAAACATTATACGGATATTACCAGACGTAATGATATCAGACTGCGTCAACAAATGTATGTTATAGTTACATGCAATGTTATCTAAATAAGATCTGGAGCAAAACGGGTTGTATTATAACGCACTGTCTTAAGTTTATGCCAAGGCGTCCGTCGTGAAATAGATGGAAGGTGTTTAAACAAGAGTTAGCCTCGATTTAATTACTATAGATACGATTTGCATTGACCGGAAGTGTGAAGAGAAGACGATACAAATGTTTACTTTTTAGATCCTAAGATAGGAAAATAAAAATGAGAAAATCGAACTTGGCGTCACTGTTAAAATAAACAATAATAAACTTTAGTGTTAAAGTTTTCGTGAACCTTCTTCAGGAGTTCACGCCGCGAGATCCCGACTCACGGGCTGCAAACGGGGACGCCCGGTGCTCGTACTGCTCTGCACCGCCGTCGACGGAGATTGAACTCCTGCTGGTGGTGGCGATGGAACTCCATCGCTATCCATTGCATCATCGCCAATCGTGCTGCCACACACAATGCTGACCGTGTCACACTCCAGACTACCTACCACTTGCTGCGTCGAGGAAACATTAAGCACGGTTTTCCAAGCTGGAGGCAGAGTCCATCCACGGTCCCGGTTGAAATCAGGCAATCGAGAGATCTCTATCGCCTATATACACGTTAGTCTTAGCCGGTAGTGATATTTAAACTTGTTAACGTCGGTACTACAATCAACCAGACATGAAACATATACTAGCAGATAGGCAATATCAACATTACTTACTGTTCATATCAAAGTTAACCATAAAACAGGAATAACCGGTAGCCCGACAGAGAAAACGTTCGGAATTTTCTATTATAATTATTGATTAGTATCGATTTGAGAGTTTTCCTTCTAAAGTAATATTTTCCCAACTATTACTAGAGCTATGTGCGTGACCCCCAAAATTATATAATCAAAATTATACGTACAACATAGTTTATAACGAATGATTTTGCCAAGACTCTGGACAACATGCTATTGAGCGTAATGCCCCTGAATCGCAGAAGTGGCAGAACTTACTTATAGATTTTGTATAATGATTTCAACTGGTAGAACTTATAGTTGAAATAAGTGGAGTAGGTCATACATTGCATAATACCTGAAGGACCGAGAAAGCTATCTAACATGTTGACACAGCTGTGTCCCCTAGAATCAGAAAATAATCAGACAAGTAATTTCAATTGATTATTATTTCTTATTATAAGATAGGCGCACTACTTGTGATCTACGATATCCCTTTAGTGGCAGTAGTTCGGTTGATAGTCCGGTGACCGAACTAGTGCAACTTTTCAGTGGCAATAGTCCGGTTGGTACAAAGCACCGAACTATTGTAAAGGGTAGCAATAGTTCAGTTAGTAATGTAAACATTCACATTTGCATAGAAAAACAAATTAACACATCAGAAAAACAATTGAATGTCGGAAAAAGTGACAGGTGTCAAAGTAACAGTTGTGGGGAAAGGGTGGGGGAATTGTGGGGGAAGGTGGAGAAAAATTGACACTTTGACACCTGTCACTTTTCCCGACATTCAATTGTTTATCTGATATTCATTGGTTTTTCTATGTGAATCTTTACATTAGTAACCGAAATATTGCTACTAAATGGTAGTAATAGTTCGGTGCTTTATACCAACCGGACTATTGCCACTGAAAAGTTGCACTAGTTCGGTCACCGGACTATCAACCGAACTACTGCCACTAAAGGCCGATATCCGATATGCTTAGCTAACTGTGCTAATACTGAGTAATTATTTATAAACGGTTTCTGTAATCATCTGATGGAATTGTTTAGTGTGCTATTTTTGTTCCTTTTTTATGGAGGCGCTCTTTTTCTACTTTTCGTGGTGCACTGCCAGTCATAAATTCGGGAGAGGACTGAGATGCTGATGAATTGATATCCATTTTATAAACACGTCAAATAATAACTAAGCAGAATTAAAATAAACTGCCTTTTTGTAGTGTGGGTCAATCTGAACATCCCATTTTTTGTGTAACATCTTAATAAAACGTAAACATGCAAAAAACTAGCAACAATCTGATGCGAGGTTAGCGAGTAATCTGGATTGAAATGGGGAAACATAAAATATTGAGTTTTTTTTTTACTTTCTGTTAATGTATTAACAGAAATGCGGTTGATTAATTATACTTCTACACCGATCTCAACATGAAAACAGCAACTATTATTTATTCTGTGGCCGCGCTAGCAGCACACTAAGCAGCCACCATTAAGTTTGGTTCGTAATATAAACTGCGGTTGTACTGTACAAAATAAATTGGCGTTGAAGAATTTAAGGCCAATAATCATCTAACATCTAACATCTTTTTGTAGCCTTCTTTGGCCAACCGCAGTTTATATTACGAACCAAACTTAATGGTGGCTGCTTAAGTGTGCTGCTAGCGCGGCCACAGAATAAATAATAGTACAAGCGCGGCACCGTGCATCCCCTCACCCCTCCAACGCCCGCGCATCTATCTATACTTATAATAAACCAATAGGAACGAAAAAGTCTGTACAAAGAAAATAATTAAAAAGAAATGGTCTAGGGTACATAAAATAAGCTACTGAACAAGAATATAACATTTTAAAAAATCGTGTCTGTCTGTTTGTTTGTTCGTGCATCACGTAAAAACTACTGGACTGATTGCGATGCGGTTTTCACTGTTGGATAGCTTATGTTTTGTCCTAGAAACTGGGGTACTTTAGATCTCAATCCGATGAGTAGAATCCGAGCAATCGATAAAAATATTTTTGACGGCTGAAGGAATTTTGATCAAATGTTGGTGTATTGGTATTTTAGGTCCTGGAATAGCACAAAGTGTACTTTTAACCTACAGAAATGACCACGCGTGCGAAGCCGCGGGCATCAGCTAGTACCTAATATTTGCAATTGCGCAGCGCTCCGCGCCAACTTCACAGCCGCAATTAAGTTTGGTTTGTACTATAACTGAAGTTGAGCATCATTTTACTCCAGTAAGTACTACATATTTAGTTCCAGTCTTTGATTTACTAAAAAGCGGACCATCGTTAGGTTTAGAACATACGTCTCTTCTTTCTATTTCAGTAGTCTTCATCTGTTCTCTGCCATACTTAGTCCAAGTCCAAGAAACCTTCGTAGTCGAACTCATCTTCAGATTGTCGTCGAATAAAAACTAATCATTCTCGTATACTGTACGACGTAAATACATATAGATACACTTATAATTACTCCCACTCGGTTTGTGTCCGTAGTACTAGAGATCGTATCAGCTGGCTCATAGCGCGCATATCTGCTAATCAGATTGCGGACTATATCAAACCCACAGCGATAACTACCAGGCGGACGCGACTGAATAGGTGTTACGTTATGTGCTCATATGGATTCAGCGAGTACGATCACGTGGGATGTACTATCAATATTCTAATTTTATTCAAGGTGGCGGCAGTACGATTTGAGCTGAGTCACTGACGGCTTCCTAGGATTATTGTGCTGTGCTGTGTGTGCATTAAAGTACCCTACCTTAGCGTCTTTCCAAGCGGTTCCAAGTTGTTCGACGTGAAGAAAATTGACCAGGAGTAAATGGTATCAGGTCGTAGTTATATATTGGTGTGGATGCACATACATCCACACCAATATATACAAGCACAAATTGAAAACTTAAGTTTTCAATTTGTGCTTGTATTGAAAACTTAAGTTTTCAATTTGTTAAGTTATGGTTTTTAAACCATTTTGACAACATCAAAAAACCACATGAAAATAGGTTCATTCGTTTGGGAGCTACGATGCTCCACACCCGTTGACCTCAGCATTGAAACATGAAAAATCGCATCAAAATCGGTCCATTCGTTTGGGAGCTACGATGCCACAGACACACACAAACACACTACACACACACACACATACATACACACACACCCACCCACACACACACACACACACACACACACACACACACACACACACACACACACACACACACACACCTTAAACTTATAACACCAGTCTCTTTGTTCAGGGGTTAAAAAGTGAAACGTAGTATGTTTGTTTGGGGAGCTTTCACACGATAACGGCTGGACGGATCTTGATGAAATTTGGAATGCAGATAGCTGGAATAACATATAGGATACTTTTTATCCTCATCATTATCATCATACTTCACTCTCAAACGGTTGAACGGATTTTGATCATTTTTACACCAGTCGTAACTTCAAAAAAAAATACGCCAGTAAGCGTAATTCTTAGCAGCAACGATCGTGGTGTTTGACCATAAACAACTGCATTATTACTCACGTACTTGACAGACTTGTTAGTATCTTTAGTTTTTTTAAATAAATTTGAGTATATAACTGTGCCCCGCGACATTGCCCGCGTGGTCATTTCATTTTTCAAGTAGCCCATACGTGTTATAAAGTACAATAGACCAAAAGTATCTATCAAGTACAATATACTACATTTCTTGAAAATTCGTTCAGCCGTCAAATAGTTTTTTTTCGATTGCTCGGCATCTAATCATCGTATTAAGATACCAAGTACGCCAATTTTTAAGTCAAACTCTATATAAGCTATCCAATACCGGTCCAGTAGATTTTACGTAATGCGCGAACAAACATACATAAAAACGGACACGATTTAAAAAAATAAGTTCTTGGTCATTAGCCTATTCTAAGTACCCTAGTTTTTTTTTCTCATTGTACAGTTTTTTTGGTCCTGCTTTTTTATAAGTATATATAATGAGATACGAACTAAATTATTACTAACGGTATATTTGGATGTTTTGATTAAATCACTGATTTAAATAATAAAACCATTTGACTAAAATCAATTATTAAAATTAAATTTTACCAACCAACCTTGATTTCGTTACAAGGAAATTCGGCAGTTATTAAAATAAGGTTAAACCCGATTTACAAATCTTATGTGATTAATCATTTCCTTGAATGCCTAAGTAGGACATTTATGTAAAACAAACAGGGAAAACCTTTTTTGAATAATATTTAAATAGGTGCAAAGTCTAATGACAGACAATATAAACATGCTATAATCACTAACTTTTTAGTACACATATGACTCGCACCAATGATAGAAACTGTCTGAAATGCTGTCTCCCTCAGATTGATACAATATGAATGAGACAGCATGCGTTAATATGCCTTGCATAGTTTCGTGTCCGGGTTATATCATATCTTTACGAAATGTTAAGTTTGATACCCATTGACATTTCAATGTTATTACGCAGGCTTTTGGCATAACTAGACTTATGTAAACATAATTCAAATCTATACTTATAATAAAGCAATACGGACGAAAAAGTCTGTACAAAGAAAATAATTTAAAAAAAATGGTCTAGGGTACCTACTTATAATAATGTACTCAACAAGAATATAACATTTTTAAAATTCGTGTCTGTCTGTTTGTTCGTGCATTACGTAAAAATTACTGGACCGATAGCGATGCGGCTTTCATTGTTGGAAAACTTAGGGTTTGACTTAAAAACTGATACAATACAATAACACTTTATTGACACACAGTTAAACAAATTACAAAATAGAAATAACATAAACAATAGGTACAATGATGAGATGAGTAGAAACTGATGACTGATGTACTTAGTATCTTAGTCCGATGAGTAGAAACTGATGACTGATGTACTTAGTATCTTAGTCCGATGAGTAGAAACTGATGACTGATGTACTTAGTATCTTAGTCCGATGAGTAGAAACTGATGACTGATGTACTTAGTATCTTAGTCCGATGAGTAGAAACCGAGCAACCGATAAAATCTTTTTGACGGCTGAAGGAATTTTGATATTGTTATTTAGATCTTGGAATAGTACATCATATGAGTACTTTTAGCCTAGAGAAATGACCACGCGTGCGAAGTCGCGGGTACAGCTAGTTATATAATATGTCCTTGTAAAATAATACATACGTGTATAAGGAATTTTATTGGTCAATTTCTAGGGCGTGGCTCTACAAAGAGCGGCCAGAAAATACTATTTATGATTTTTAGGCAGTATCGTACAATGCCTTTATTCATAGCGTTGGAGAAAATAAAAAACTGCCGGTTGATAACAAAGATGGCGTACAATTTTTTTTTTTTTTATTACTGACTAGGCAATCGTTTGACCACGATCTCACCTGATGGAAAGCGATGATGTGGTCGAAGGTGTAGCACGCTTGCCTAGTAGATACCTATTCACTCTTGACTTGAAACACACCGGGGTTATAATTTACCGGAAACACTGACGAGGGCAGGGCATTCCGATTGCAGCTGTGAAAACCGCATTACAATCAGTCAAATATAAAACTTTTGACCCAAGTTTTATATTTGACCTTCGAGAGCATCACAATTAATAACCATTAATTATTATTTATATTCTTCACTAGCTGATGCCCGCGGCTTCGCACGCGTGGTCCTTTCTCTAGTTTAAAAGTACTCTATGTACTATTCCATGACATAAAATACCAACATTTGATCAAAATTTCTTCAGCCGTCAAAAATATTTTTATCGGTTGCTTGGATTCTACTCATCGGATTGAGATACCAATTACACCAGTTGTTTTTAAGTCAAACCCTAAGCTATCCAACAGTGAAAACCGCATCGCAATATGTCCAGTAGTTTTTACGTGATGCGCGAACAAACAAATATACAGACAAACATGTATAGATAGATTGAGCAATACCGATCTAAGTCACCTGTATAAACATTTTTTTAAGTTTACGACCTGTTTTTAAAATAACAAGGAACTGAGATGTGTTGCTATTTGCTATATAACAATGATAGCGATGCGAATACAGATAATAATAACAAATTGTTGCAGCCTTGAGCGTTTTTATCGATTTATTATTGTTTATTATTTTTACTGATGGTGTAAGTATAGTTGAAAATCTTTACTGGCTCTTTCAAGACTTCTAAAATTAACCTAGGTTAGTATTTGATATGTATTTTTTTACACGACTACGGCGAAGCAAGTTAAGGGTAATGAGTTTATGTATGTACAATGTACATATTTGTGGATGTTTCACCATAGCGTCGCGTCGCCTCGCCCCTTATGGTCCGATTTTGAAAAGCGAGGTATCAATTGATTCGTCTTCAGGTATAATGGCAGGCATGATGATGATGATGATGATGACGGCAAAGGAAAGGTTATGTGTTCATAATAAAAACGTGGTCCTATTTTGACAAGCGAGGTATCAATTGATACGTCTTCATTTATAGTGTCATTGGCTATTCTTTTACCCGACTATGGCGAAGTAAAGGAAGGGTTATGTGTTCAAACTAAAAACTTGGTCCTATTTTGACAAGCGAGGTATCAATCGATTCAACATCATCGCAAGAGTGTCATAGGCAACTTTCTTAATTTATTTTTTGAACTTATGTATATATATTTTTTACTTTTTATCGCTACGCACAAGCGCGCGTGCTATTGGTTTAATTCGGCCGCGTATCGGCCGATTGACCGCGGTGATTCTTATGACGCGCGCGACGCGATTTGCACGCAAACTTGAACATAATTACTAGTTAATTGAGATGATTTTACAATGGCGACGTTTCAAGGCCTCCTGGGTGCGTTGTTTCGTTGGCGTGTTGCAAATTCTCCTGAAAATTAGTTTATTGTGACTAATCTGACAGATATCCTTGCGTGACGTCAATGACTGTCTATCGCACAGGTAATTTAAAATGTCAGAAAAATGTATTAAGGAGTCACCAGGTTTTCCCGGTTAAATAACGTGACTCCTAGATTAATAATGTAAAATATGTATAACTATATTATTAGTTTATTAAGGACTAGCTGTACCCGCGGCTTCGAAAGCGTGGTCATTCGTCTAGTTTAAAAGTACTCATGTGATTCCAAGACCTAAAATACCAATATACCAACATTTGATCAAAATTCCTTCAGCCGTCATAAGGTTTTTATCGATTGCTCGGCTTCTAGTGATCGGATTGAGATACGAAGTACACCAGTTTTTAAGTCAAACCCTAGGTACTTGTACTATTATTTATTCTGTGCCCTAGGCTATCCAAAGGTGAATACCGCATCGCATTCGGTCCAGTAGTTTTAACTTGATGTTCGTTCAGTAGCTTATTTTAAGTACCCAAGACCATTTATTTTAAATTATCTTCATTGTACAGACTTTTTCGTTCATATTCATTTTTGATCGTGGTCAAACGATTGCCTAGTCCGTAATAAAAAAAATATTGCTTTATTATAAGTATTGATTATAGAGAAGAGATTTAAAAAAGCTATGTTTATACTTAAAATTGTATAATATCGCAAAAATATACACCGTTCACTTTTTCCTTTCAAGTTTAACAAGTTACTGAATCATGTAAACATAGAAATGATTGATTCAATGTGATTTGATGTCGTCTCGGACCACAGCGCAAGTTTGTAGCGAAAATAAACAAACAACGTAAGTCTTTTTTGTCTATACTTATAACAAAGCAAAAAGAACGAAAAAGTCTGTACAAAAAAGATAATAATAAAAATATATAGGGTACTTAAAATAAGCTACTGAAAAAGTTTTTTTTTTTTAATTTTGTCTGTCTCTTTGTCTGTATGTTTGTTCGCGCATCACGTAAAAACTACAAGACTGATTGTGATGCCGTTTTCACTGTTGGATAGCTTAGGGTTTGACTTAAAAACTGGGGTACTTAGTATCTTAACCCGATGATTAGATACCGAGAACTCGATAAAAACAATTTGATGGCTGAACAAATTTTGAAGATATGTTGTACTTTATAGGTACTTTTGGTCCTGGAATAACACTTTTTTGGACTACTTTTAAATAAAATGACCACGCGGGCAAAGCCGCGGGTACAGCTAGTAAAGAATATGTACTTATTTCAATCCCACTTACGAGATTTAGGTCATCTCTTAGACTGGAATACCAATCACAGCTAAATTAAAGTGATGTGCCCTAAATGTAGCCGTCATGACAAGCCGGTGACGCCGGTATCGTCGTTTTCCTTCATGCACAAGGATATTACCTAGTTGTTACTACAAATATAATTTGATTTCTATATAACCGCGGAATGTCTCATTGAAACAATGCTGCAATAGTAGCGCTTACAAGTGTGTGCTATCTATTAACTGCACAAACTATTCTAGTACTGTATCAACTTACAGCCTTTGTTGATACAGTGCTGATAGCACACAATAAACGTTACAACGTAAGCTGCGAGGATGGTTTACAAAATTACACATAATGCACAATACGCCAGAAACAACCACGAGGTAGGCGTGACTGCGCGTGCATTGATGCTTGATATTATCACCCACGTGAGGGATGATGATGATGATGATGATAAAAGTATCCTACGTGTTATTTCAGTAGTTCCAGGGTAAGCTATCTCCAATCCAAATTTCATCAATATCTGTTCAGCCGTTTGAGCATGAAGGATGATGATGGTGAAAAGTATCCTATGTGTTATTCCAGGGTATAAGCTATATCCATTCCAAATTTCATCAAAATCCGTTTTGCCCTTATGGCGTGAAAGCTCCCCAAACAAACAGACGTTTCACTTTTATAATATTGGCGTGGATCTACATCATAATTGTAATTCTTTATGAACAACAATCATTATAATAAATGCTTCTGAAAAAAAAAAAATATGAAAGAAAAAATATGTAACGCTAGCTGCGCCCCGCAGCTTTGCCCGCGTGTACAATTTTCCAGGATCAAAAATATCCTATGTTCGTCTCTATGGTATATATATATTTATATATATATATATATATATATATATATATAGCATCGACACACAAAATTTCATCAAATTCGGTCCAGTCGTTATCGTGTGAAAGCGCCCCAAACAAACAACGTTTCACTTTTTTCCATTTTGGTCAAATGCGAAAATGGTTGGCCTTATCAAGCGAAACTGCAAAGACTTCAAGAGACCGGCATCGTTACGTTGTCTGTTATACGCTCTTGCACGAAGTCATTTAGAATATGCTTCGACGGTATGGAACTCTACATATAAAAACCACATCGACAGAATTGAAAGAGTCCCACGCCGTTTCACCCGGCTTCTTGCTCTTAAGATATAAATATGCTCAAGAATCTGGACTACACCCAGAGCCTAAGTTTTCTCAAAGCAGATTCAATACATGAACGACGTAAAATCATTGATTTGATTATCTTTTATAAAATTCTTAATGGATTGTTGTGTTCTCCTGAGTTGTTGTTTGAGATCGCGATTACGGTCCCACGCCCCAATTTTAGTTTTTTCTTTAATTCCGACAGACTAGAACAAAATTGGGTCACAATTCGCCGCTTAACCGTATTATTAATAGCTACAATAACTTGTACAAGGATAACCCAAGCCTAGATGTCTTTGATGCTAGTTTGTCTCATTTTAAAAAAGAGGCTCGTAGAGCCATTTCACAAGCTTCATTCCTTCACATGAATGTCATATTAATGTTAACTTTTAGATTTATTATTTATTTTATATTATTTTGTTTAATACCTATATTATTACGCTATATTGAGACACATAACTATACAGGGTGTCCCAGGAAGTAGTGACAAGCGGAAGTCCCGAGCTAGAGCACACCCAGGCGCACCCGAAAAAGCCCCATGTATGTACCGCGAAAAACAAAAGTTCATTTTAAAATATAAATATTTTTTTTATTAAAAAAACATAATATTTAAGTTTCAAATTAACTTTTAATTTATTTTATTAGTTTATTCTTATATTTAAGTATTCTATTAACCAAATGTTGTGTTTTTATTGTACAGTGTCGTATACACCTGTAAATGGTTGGTTCACATAATCAGTATCTACCCTTATCCTAAGCTAACTATTAATGTTTTGTGAATTGTTCGTTGGTGTGTCTAAATAAATAAATATATTAGTGGCGATAATTCCACCTAAAAATTGATATCAGACTCATGCTAACGAATGATAGATAAATTAGAAAGACAAGGTTTGATCACAAATTACTGGTTTGATGTACCGACGTGGCATGCGTTGCATATCGATGCATTCCACGCAATTTTTTGTTTGTTGTGCTTAAATAAGTGAACAGTTTCCACCATATATCACAGATTTACATTGCAAATAACAAGAGGAAACATTGCAAATATGTTAGTAAAATCACATTCATACGGGTGGGTACCTACACATTTATGTAGCAATACTGTGGACCCTTATCTAATTGAGGGCATAGCTGAAATAGTACCAAGTAGAACTCATAAATGCATTGAATCCTGGAGCTTTTACAAACAGGCTTGAGATACTCACAATTATAACAATCCTCAGGCACAGGAAAAGCAGCAGTAACACTCATAAAAAGAAACAGTTTATAAAAAACGTTTTGAACCTGCACAAGCTAATAAATTGAGGCCGGACGTAAGTCCATCCGCGACGGAGGTAAGAAGTAGACTGAACACGGGGTAGATTGGAATAAACACCATTATAATTTAATTGAAAATAATTACCTACGCGAAAACCACAAGTGTGACGTAGGGACGCCACTGTGTCATTATCGAGCGTTTTATTCGTCGCGTTATTCCGAGAAGATGCATGCTATTTATTCTGTGGGTGTGGGCTCGATGCTCGCTCGCCATTCGTGGGGTACCAATTCGAGTGACTCTTTGATATCGATACAGTAGGTACTTTGTGAGCTGCGAATGCTGCGATACCTATACGATTAGGGACTGATACGTCAACATCAAGGATCGAGAGAACATGGATGAGGCTGCCGCTGGCACGAAATCCAAAAGAGAAAGGTTTAGTGACGTTGATGATGCGAGACGCAGTATACTCGATACTCTCTTGTCACTTATTGAGCATCACTCCGTAAAAGGAATTCTTATACGTACTACTTATCGATTCTATTCTAGAGCTGTTACTCGAGGTCTTCGAGCCCTAGACATTCGTCTCAATTACGATAATGCGGCGATATTGGCCCCAGCAGAGGTTCCTGCGAGACTGATGGGCACATTACATTACACGGCTCTCGGCTAACCGAGTAATTTGGATTAATCTTCTAAGCTTTGTTTAGATCAATATGGATATTAAATTCATTTATTTATTTAAGACATTGTAACTTTTAAACTTTCGCGATTCGAACTCATAGTTGTATATTTAACTTAATCGCGCTGAAAAACTTAATTTTTATTTAACTCGACGTTTTGATTAAGTTGCATTGATCGTGGTCATGAGAAGACTGAAGTAGCGGGTGTCAGCGTTGAGGCGGGCGAGCGTTGTCTCCAACTACCCGCATTTGTTTTTTTTTTGGTTTTGTTTTGGTTTTTGTAGGGGTAAATTGTGGAAAATCTTTTAGAATTATAATAATACTTTTATAAGAACTTCAAACTACAATAGCAAGTTTGCATTTGCAATAACATCAAGTGATCGTGTTTGCAATCAATTCAACAAGTCCATGATACACTTGCGCTAACTTCGCTCATGAACGAAAATACCCGAATTCACCCGAGCCCGATTGCGATGCGGTTTTCACTGTTGGGTAGCTTAAGGTTTGACTAAAAACTGGAGTACTTCGTATCTTAATCTGATGATTAGATGCCGAGCAATCAATAAAAAACTATTTGACGAATAAACGAATTTTGAAAAAATGGTATAATGTAAATACTTTAAAGGTACTTTTCCTGGAATAACACGTATCAGCTACTTTTAAATGAAATGACCACGCGGGCAAAGCCGCGGGCATAGCTAGTAAGTAATATAATACAAAAACAGTGTGTGCACTAGTAATCCACACTAATATATAAAAGTGAAACGTTGTCTGTTTGTTTGTTGAGCTTTCACGTGAAAACGGCTGCAGCGATTTAGATGAAACTTTTTAAATAGATGCTTGCAATAGAGATACTAACATATGATACTTTTTATCCCGGAAAATGGTGAGTTACCGCAGGAAAACGTTTTTTTTAAGCTTTAAATTTCAAAACCAGATGCTAATTCTGGGTGTTACAGGAAATGCTAAATGTTCGTGGAAGAACGTTAACACTGCGGGCAAAGCGGTGATGCGAGGCTAGATCAAATAAATAATGTACTTAAAGGTAACTAGTTTTCCCGCCCGCGACTTCGTCCGCACGGACTACTGTTTATCGCGAAAAAAGCATCCTATGTTCTTCTAGGATATTAAAAACCAATGCATATGTAGGTACAGCACCAATGCTCTTGAAATTTGTTGACAGACTTGTTATTTCGTTTCCATGGCAACCGTCCCTTACAGCGAGTAATCATAATTTTCCAGTTTTCCCGTGAATACTTACAATTATCTGGGATAAAAAGTATCCTATGTTTTATTCTAGAGTATAAGCTATCTCCATTCCAAATTTCATCAAAATCCGTCCAGCCGATATCGCGTGAAAGCTCCCCAAATAAAGAAACAGACAACGTTTCAGTTTTATATATTGGTATGGATGTTTGTGGTCAATCAATAAACTTAATACAGAAACATGTTTCCGAGAACCCGGACAGCTTTACAAGTTCCGCATAAGACAGTAGGTACTTAACATCAGGAAATTACATTTTCAATTATCGCGTAACGATAACCTGGCATGCACTGTTGTGTCGCACCATTTACAAAAAACTTGTTGCCGGTATGTTTACCTAACAACTTTACAATGAAGACGGCGGCGTAACAATAATTACTTTGTTCACACATTACAGATTCGAAGGCGATCACGGGATCAGATACATAATGTTAATAATTGCATTTGTTTCAGAATGTCCGAGTAAAGTTCCGGATAAACTTATTGGCTATCCGGAACTAACGTGATCTGTTAAATAAACACTGCTTGAGTTTTGCAATCACTAAACCGGACTATCCATCGGATAACGATTGTACGTCACATCAAGATTCAAGACCGAATAAAAAGTGATGAACTAGTTGATTGGTTGGATTACACCTGTTGCGTTGCCAGTTCGCCGTACGGGTAAGTTATGAATAAGCGATGCTTCCTCGTAGTCAAACTATTTAGTCAAACTGGTTTGACCACGAGAAATAGTCTTTCCTCGTGGTCAAACTTTATTGATATTGCACCTTTTCAGCACGCTGTATGCATGGAGTTTTTGTATGTACAGTCGTAGATATAAAAAGAAACCTTTATAAAATGCCAAACGGAGTTAATACACAACGAGGTTGATCTTGGTTATTTCCTAAATAAATTGAGATAGGATTAATCTTTATATTATAAAAAAAACCTCTAAAAAATTATGGTTTTATTTTTTTCGCAGCATAATGAATATTTGTCATAATCCGTACTAATCGGGATTATTATTTTATTCAGAACGACTATACACATTTTTAATGAGGATCATTTCATAGTTTGACTACGAGGGAGCACCCTGAAAAAGTATGATTGTACAGCGCGATTTCAGATAGATCTAACTGCTTGATAATTATAAAGGCGTGTCGTTAGCGTGACGTGCTGGGCTGGGACATGCTAAGAATAAGAACCTCGTCGCGATCGTTGGTGCCTGACCACCACACCAACACGCCGATTGCCATATCCGTTAATCTGGCTGTTTACCTGCTCTACAACGTGTTAGTGATATTATTATTATGTAATTCGCACTACCGATTTGCTGACTGACGGACTATACTATAATCTCTTTTGCTCCTATTACTCTTGAGTCAGAAGTCACAGAACACATTGAGAGAAACCAAAAAACACTACCCAGAAATAACTTGAGAATATCGTGGTTGGATCGATACACGCAAAAGGACGCCACACACTTACTGCGGTGGAAGCGCATTTTTAATTTAGATGTTTACGTCTGACGCTCACCGTTCGAGATCCTTCAGTCTGGTCATCGAACTTGGAATTGCGTAGATGAGTTTCTGATACGTAGTTCTCCCTGTTTTTGTTTTCGCAGCGCAGCGCATTTCATGACATCCCTTTGCTGTTTGTCAAAGCGCCACTGGAATATATGAGATGTGTTTTTTTCTAAACCTTCCTGCATTTCCTGTCGTCACCTACTATGAACATTAAGACGCCTGACTTGCCAAATGTGGTAATTGTGTCAAATAGCGAGCAACTGCGGCTGTGTACGCAGCAACAGTAACTACATTGTTCTGCTCACCTCACTACACTACCTCATCAGATAACAGCCGTTCTTGCATAAAAGAACAGCTCAAGGCACCGCATCCACATCAGCATAGCCTATGCTTGTCCACTGCTGGAAGTAGACCTCTCCTAATGCAAGCCAGTCAGCTCAGTCTTCAGCTCTCCGCATCCAGTTTAAGCCATGCACTTTTCGCAGGTCGTCACTCCACCTGGCCACGGGGCGTCCTACACTACGTTTGCCTTCACGTGATCTCCACTCGAGAACTCGTCCACCCAAACGGTTGTAGGTTCATCGGGAAATGTAGCCCGCTGCCACTTTAGCTTGCTTATCCTAAGGCCTACGTCGGTTACCTTGGTTCTCTATCGGATCAATTATTTACGAATCTTGTCCTTCAGAGAAACTTCAAACATAGTTAATAATAATATTTGGGACAATTCACACCAATTACCTAGACCCAAACTATGGACACTAGATAACGGATAAACATACATAGATACGAATGTTACATCCATGACTCGGAAACAAACATTTCTGCTCATCACATAAATGATTGCACTTTGTGGGATTCGAACCCACGACCGTTTGATTTCGTAGTTGGGTTTCTAGCCACTAGACCAACCGGTCGTCAAAGTTATCTCCAAAGCTCACTGAGCGACTTTGCGAGTGGACTAGTCTGACCGTGAGTGTCCACGTTTCGGCTCCGTAGGTCATGACTGGTAGGATGCTCTGATTGAAGACTTTTGTCTTCAGGCACTGTGGGAAGGCCGACGAGAATACCTGACGAAGCTTGCCGAATTCTGCCCAGCCCAGCTGAATTCTTCTATTGGCTTCCCTCTCAAAAGTTGTTCTTATCCATTTGCTCTAACACATACTTGGACAACTTCTGGAGGTTCCGTAAGAAAAACTATTATTTTATTTTATTTATTTGAAATAGCAAACAACTACTTTATAAAATGTAACATAAAGCTGTACAAAAACATGGTAACAATAAAGTAGCCCACAACGCTATTCACATTAACAATTGTACCTACTAGGATACGGGGAGCTTCTTGAAAACTGCCATACTAGTAGAGTTACTATATATATATATATATACTACATTTTTTTTTTAAAGATTTTTGAGTAATTACGAGTGTAGTAATTTATTGTTATTTTATCAATCAATCCCCTGGCTTTTTTCCCTGTTCGGGGTCAGCCCTCCTGATACACTTCTCCACTTCTGACGATTTTGTGTCATTTCTGCATATCGTTATGGATGGTTCGCGTGCAGGTATTTGGTGGTCGGCCCTGCCTCTTTTGAATACCTTTATGTCTAAAACTTGTCGGGTCATATGATCTTCACTTCTGCGCATTACGTGCCCAAACCAGCGCAGACGCAGCGCAGATTTATTGTTATTTTATAATAAATAATAATAAAAAAGTAAGTTAGCAAATAATAAGCCAGATATAAATCATCGCATTTTGTTGCCTTTTATTAGGATCAATGTCTAGAGCTTATTAAAGAAATATTTGGAGGAACGCCTGCTAAAGCCGAGTTTGAGCAGGGATGTAAAAGAATGGACGGTCGGTTGGTATAGTGGCTACAGTACTACGAAATCGTGTCGTGGGTTCGAATCCCGCAATGTGTAATCATTTGTGTGACGAGCAGAAATATTTTTTTCCGAGCCATGGATGTACGAGTATTCGTATCTATGTATCCGTTGTCTAATGCCCATAGTACAGGGTATCCTAGATTGGAGCTAGGTAATTGGTGTGAATTGCCCCGAATATATTTATTTTATTAATTTATTGCGGCGATTCTCAAAAATCTATGGCTAGTCGTCATTCCTGTACGACATAGGGACGCCGCCTTGGCTTTTGCCCACGAAAAGACAGAGTAAGCAAATAAAAAAAAATATTGAGTGTAAAATAAAATAATAAAATAGAGCACCATGTTAAAGTTTGGCAAAAACGCTCAAACTAAAATTAAATTAAAATTTTAAACCTGATTAGTAATCTCAAGTTTCTACTAATTCATAATGAAAACATCGTGTCAGTAGTTTTATTTAAATAATACAGGTATTTTAGTATGAGGTACCCAGCACCCCTGTGTAGGGATAACTAGTACGCCGGATAGTGTAGGGTTCCAGGGTCAAGATGATGATTGACTTAACAGCAGTGAAGTGCCTCAAACTCGAAACATACCACAATTACAATCAGAACGATTTATAGCCGTCGCTTCTACTGATGGTGACTTGAAGTTATTAGCAGTTATTCTAGGCTTGAAGTTTGATATTTTACCACGTTTTTATTAAGTCACTTTCTTGTCTGTCGTTCCGGGTGGAATCTTGCGACTCAAATTTCGAGCACTTCCCGATTAGCTATCCGGCTGAATCTTTCACGATGACAATGGATTTAAAAAAAAACTTGGGTTTTTATCTATATTTGCTGCTTGTTCTTACTTATTAATAGAAGATGTTGTTGAAAGTCCTTTACCTGCAAAAAAAAGTAAGAGAAAGGTTAATTTTGGCGTGGCATTTTCTTTTTGCGCAATGTTGAGAAGAAGTGCCTTGGCAAGTGGCTGCTGGCTTTCCAAAGGATAATGACTTAAAAAAAAGTTGAATCTACTCAAATCCGATCATGTGATAGGAAACCCATCGGAAGGCCCGTCCTGTGTCTCTGAGAGAAAGTTTGATCTACCCAAATTCAATCAAGTGATAGCAAACCCACTGGAAGGGCCCATCCTGTGTCTCTGAGAGAAAGTTTAATCTACCCAAATCCAATCAAGTGATAGGAAACTCACCGGAAGGCCCATCCTGTGTCTCTGAGAGAAAGTTTAATCTACCCAAATCCAATGAAGTGATAGGAAACCCACCGGAAGGGCCCATCCTGTGTCTCTGAGTGAAAGTTTAATCTACCCAAATCCAATCAAGTGATAGGAAACCCACCGGAAGGCCCATCCTGTGTCTCTGAGAGAAAGTTTAATCTACCCAAATCCAATGAAGTGATAGGAAACCCACCGGAAGGGCCCATCCTGTGTCTCCGAGAGAAAGTTTAATCTACTAGTTTTATCTATTTTGTGAAAGAACTATCACATCACGAAACCGTTATTAAACAATCTCGAGTGGTTTTATTATTAATCATTCAATTCTCAAGAATTCCCTGTTAAGAGGATAATCGCTTGCCGTGATCTTCTCAAAGCAGGTATTACTGTTATTGTTGTTGATGTTGTTGGTATTGTTGTTTTATTACTGTTAATAAATATTATTATTATTATTATTTATTTAGTAAATGTATTGCTATCTCACCTTCTCTCCCCGATCCCCTATACGAGCGATAGAGACAGTTGCTGGTTGTGAGATTTAGTAGTACAGTTTTTGATTGAATTGGTGTTTTGGGGGAAAGCACTTTCCACCCCCTAAATTGTGGTAATATATTTTGTTATTGGTGTCAATCGCTTGGATAGAATATGATTTACGCTTATACGTTATTTTTTTTACCCAATTACTGCGAAGCAAAGGAAGGGTTATGTGTTCAAACTAAAGACTTGGTCCGATTTTTACAAGGGAGGTATCAATAGATTCGTCTTCATGTTTTGAGTATCAGAGTTTTTACTCGAGTACGGCAAGGCAAAGGAAAGGTTAAGTGTTCAAACTAAAAACTCAGTCCGATTATGACAAGCGAGGTACCAATCGATTCGTCTTCATCGCAAAGGGCTATTTTTACCCGACCGTAGTCGGGTTTTAATTTTTAACTATGTCTTGTTTTAGGAAAGGAGCATTTCCAATGTGTCATATTTTCGTCGCGAAAAACCGCAAAAAAGCATTTTAGCTAATAAATTTCACGTTATTGTTTTTTTTTTTTAATGAGACTTTATACTAAAAATAATTTAATCGGATAATATTTAGGGATTAATATAAGTTTTTTTTTTTAAATTGCGCTATAGTATACTTTCTTAAGGCCCGTTTGTATTAACATATTTGAACGATAGCAATGGATCTAGGTTCGCAATTTCATCACATCAGTAGTGCTATTACTTTGGTTTCAATCAGATTGTCACTATCACGTGCACAAAATGCAGCGCATTAGAGTCGAAATTGCTATGAAAATATGAAAATCTGTTTGCAACAAAGATCGCTAATAGCACTACTACAGTGGCCCAATTCCATAACTTGGCTACAATCGGATTATCACTTTTTTCATAGCAAATTCGACTCTATCGCAAGGCATTAGTGGTTGCGATACTGAGAATTCGATTGAAGCCAAGTTATGGAATCGGGCTGCTGGTGTACCTACTATCTCCCGGTGGGCGAGGTTTGCGCTCACGGCACGCACAACCTTGCGATTTGCGAACTGGAAACGCGAACACAGAATAAATAATAGTTGACGCGAACTAGTTATTAAAGCCGGCACGTGTATGCGGGCGATACAACGCAGATGCGCCCGCGCCGGCGACGATGCAACGTAAACAATGACGCAGTGCAGGAGAGTGCAGCAAGTAATCTGTTACTGATACATTTTGTCGACCGTGACCTTTGAATTGATTATGACTATCATTTAAAGTCAGTGTTTCCGGTGAAATATAACCCTGGTGTGTTCAAGTCATGAGTGAATAGGTATCTACTAGGCAAGCGTGCTAAACCTTCGACCACATCATCGATTTCCATCAGGTGAGATCGAGGTCAAACGATTGCCTAACTGTGATAAAAATAAAATAAAAAATAAAGTTTCACCGGCGAGCAGAAAATTGCCGTTATGGTCAGCTCTAAAATATATTAGGAATTGAGCAGCAAGTTGTGGTCAGCAAAAATAAGAAAATTTTCAGCAAATAATGGCGTATCGGGCACCTCTAGAGTTATTTGTTTATTTAGTTAAATACATTTTAAATACAAGAGTATATCAAGAAGAAGTGAATATCATAGTCAGAGATAGATAAATAATTATTTGTTAACCTAAATTTTGCTGCAGTCGGCAAAGTTTAGGGATTTAAACTATAACCACGGTGACTAACCTTCCAACAGCGTGGTAGTCGGGGGGCGTCTTACTTAACAAGTTTAATAATTTAAGTAAGTAAACAGTAAAATAATAAAAAAGTTCTGATAATTTTTATAATTCGGCTGCCCAAGTAATCATTTTGTTTTCCCTGTTAATCAATCGACCAAATTGAGTTTGTTTGCTTTGTATTAGGTACGCGCGATATATTTTTACTGTCAACTTAAAATAACACATTTTGCTGTCAAAATTATTTAACAGCTGCTTTATCCTGCTTACCAAATAATCAAATGGCATACCAATTAATTAATTTGACTATGTACTGTCAAACATGAATTCCCATCTATATATTTCCGCCTGAACGTGAGATATGAATTTTTCCGTCGCTGTGATTGCGTTAGTTGCTTTTCAAATCGGTTAGTACTGGTTGCACACCAGTAGGTACTTGGCCTGGATTTTTGTATCACGTAGTTGGCAGAAGACCAAATGCCAAATGAACGGTATTCAACCACTTAAATGGTATTTTGTACTAGAGACGAGTGAGACATAATTATGTCGTGGCCATTAAATATCATTAATGTAGGGTTTTCATGATACCAAGGAGTTCTAACAAAACAAAGATGTCTGGCCAAACCATTTCATGATGTCACCGATAATTTCATGAAATATTTTTTTTCATGATGTGGCCAACCATTTTATAAAATGATCAATTTTAAGATTCGCCACGACATACCGAGAACTAACTTCGTGTTCGGGGGGTCTTCGTACTAAATCACTTCTCATCTATTTATACTCGTATAATAAAGCAATAAGAACGAAATAGTCTGTACAAAGAAGATAATTTGAAAAAAAAAAATATGGTCTTAAAATAAGCTACTGAACAAGAATCTAACTTTGTTTTAAATCATGTGTGTGTGTTTGTCTGTATTTTTGTTCGCGCATCACTTAAAAACTACAAGACCGATTGCGATGCGGTTTCCACTGTTGGATAGCTTAGGTTTCGACTTAAAAACTGGGGTACTAGTCCAATAGTCCGAGGACTAGAAACCGACCAATCGATAAAAATATTTTTGACGGCTGAAGGAATTTTGATCAATATACCAACATTTGTTCAAAATTCCTTCAGCCGTCTAAAAGATTTTATCGATTGCTCGGCTTTTAATCATCGTGAGATACCAAGTACACCAGTTTTTAAGTCAAACCATAAGCTATCCAACAATGCAAACCGCAACGCAATCAGTCCAGTAGTTTTTACGTGATGCGCGAACTAATAAAAATACAGACAAACAGAAAGTATGTTGCTTATAATATCGCTTAATTATAAGTATAGGTATTTATTACTTCAAAATTAACATAGCTTTGGACCCCTATTCTGCAGAAAACCTTCATTTGTTCGGGATAAAAAGTATTCTGAATTTTAACCCGTCATATAAACTATGACTCTGCCAAGTGGCATCAAAATCCGTCCAGTAGTTTATGCAAGTTACGTGTTCTTTAAATAACTTTTAAATTCCTATCCAGCGGGAACCCTTTAATTTTTCGGGATGAAAAGTATCCAATGTTCTACCACGTAGTATGAACTCAGATCATACCAATTTTCATCTGAATTCAAGATACAGACAACAGACAAAAATGAAACAACCCGTATCCTGCGGGAACCCTTAATTTTTTTGGGATTAAAAGTATTCTAAGTATTAAAAGTATTCATACTACCTCGTAGTATGAACTCAAAACATACTAAGTTTAATTGAAATTCATTCAGTAGTTTCGGCGTGATTCGCTGCCAAAATACAGTCAAAAATGAAAATAAGTATAATTTAAAAAAAAAAAAAAAGCTTTCACGGGTTCTTTTTTTTGTTGCTTTGTAACTTTTACGTTTTTAGTTTTTGTTTCTTTTTTTCTCTTTTTTCCCTTTATTTTTTTCTTTTTGGCTTTTCATTTTTCACTTTTTTTTTTATTTTTGTTCATGCCTTGTCTTCGGGTTGTGAGCTACCATGAATGTTTCATCCAGATAGCTAATCGGGAAGTGCTCGAAAATTGAATTGCAAGATTCCAGGACAAACAAAATACATACATAGATACGCGGTTACACGGTTGTCTGGAAGAGATCGCTCTGAGCGACAAGACCGCCCCTTGTGACTTCATGTTATACTTTATTTTTAGATATAATTTCTTGTTGTACTTGTGGTGTCCAATAAAGAGTTAATCTATCTATCTATCTATCCATAGATAGATACAAGTGAAGTTAAATAAAGGCTTTTAAAAAATACCGTTTTGTCTTCAGTATCGAATAAAAAGAACACTCCAAAAAATATTATTTCAATGTACAGAATTTGAGCTGTTACAGTTTTATTATAAGTATATATAGATTTATCAGACAAAATTGATTGAATCCTTACAAAAAGTAATCTATATTTAATTTCCCACCAGAACATCTGTTTCAGATAATTTAAAGCCTTTATGAGCGCGACGTCTAAGCAAAATAAAATATTAGTAGGATAAGATTCTGTGGTAAAACGTTGGTTTTATTTTTAAAGGTTAGGTTACATTAATGACCTTTTGAAGCGCGGTACCTCTGGGTATGCAGATGACAGTACTGTGTTGAGAGATACATTTCCAATGCTCAAGCCAGCTGCGACGCTGTCCAGTTTCAGAGAGAGGTAGACCGTTTGAATTTAGCCTTAGAAGCCGTGTCCGATTGGGGCGATGCGAACCTGGTTAAACTTTAATGCTACTAAAAAATAAAATAAAAATATGAATTCACATCGAACCTGAATGTTGGGTCTTACAGTGAATCTAAAACCAAGGAAGCACCAAAGAAACTTTGTATTTTGTAAATGTTTAGGCGGTACTTCAAACCGGGATAGCTTTTGAATCTTTATCAAGCACAGGTCCGATCTTGTATGGAGTAATGCTGCCACTTCTGGGACGGTTCGGCCAAGTATCAGCTTTGGATTCAATTGAGAGACGTGCTTTGAGGATCATTGGGGATGACACTGGTAAAGAGTAAGCTTCAAAGTCTAGCTCATCGACGTGAGGTCGCAAGCCTGTCTGTATTCTATAGATTGCACTATGGAGTAGAACAAGTCACAAGAACTGCACTATCTGATTCCCCCGTCACCTTTCCATCACCGTACGACTAGACGATCGGCAAAGCGCCATCCTTTTATTGTTGAAATACCTCGCACAAGAACAATGTGTTACGTTTCTTCATTTATTATAAGAACTGCAAAGGAGTGGAATGCTCTGCCCTCGTCAGTGTTTCCGGTAAAATATACCCTGGTGTGTTCAAGTCAAGAGTGAATAGGTAGCTACTAGGCAAGCGTGCTACATGTTCGACCACATCATCGCTTTCCATCGGGTGAGATCGTGGTCAAACGATGGCCTATTCTGTAATAATAAAATTGAAAAATGAAAAATAAATGAAAAAAAAACCATAAGCAAATTCTTTATCAGACTGCAGTGCAACATAAGCAATCTGAGCCGCATTTTGCTATTTAGGCAAATTCCTTTTTACCTGACTACGGCGAAGCAAGGGAAGGGTAATGAAGTATGTATGTATGTATGTATGTATGTATGTGGGTGAGTGGCAGTTCCACCATAGCGTCGCCCCTATTGGTCCGACTTTGACAAACAACTTCGTCCGATTTTGACAAGCGAGGTACTAATCGATTCGTCTTTATGTATAGTGTCATAAGCTTTTTTTTACCCGACTACGGCAAGGCAAAGTGAGGGTACATTACCCTTCAAAATAAAACCATGGTCCAATTATGACAAGCGAGGTATCAATCGATTCGTCTTCATCGCAAGAGTGTCTAAGGTTATTTTTACCCGACCGTAGTCGGGTTTCAGTTTTTGATTTTATGTCTTGTTAAACGATATGCAACTTGGACAATCTGAGTTTAATGCATTTTGCTATTTATGCAGATATCTTTTTAGAAGATTTACAACTTAGGCAATCTGAGTTTAAGGTATTTTGCTGTTTAGTAAAATTACTTTAGAGATATTAACTAGCGACCACCCCGGCTTTGCACGGGTAGCTAAGGGTTTGTATAAATATTTATTTGTATAAAATGTTACATTGTCCTCACACACAGACACACGACCGCGGCCGCCCGAACCCGCGTCTGCACTATTACACAGAATACACTTTGGTACGAAGAACTTGGTATGCAGAATTAATATAAATGTGCTCATAAAAAACATCGTCATAACTTTTACAAGATATAAGTTCAATAACTAAAACCCGACTACGGTTGGGTAAAATATAGGCTATATGACAACTCTTGCGATGAAGACGAATCGATTGACACCTCGCTTGTCAAAATCGGATCAACAGAACGACGCTACGGTGGAACATCCACATAACCACATACATACATACATACATCGACTTTTAAACTCATTACCCTTCACTTTCTTTGCAGTAGTCGGGTAAAAATACTCGACTCGTGAAACAAGTATGGTGTAACAGGCAAAGTAGATATACGTGAAATGAGAAACATATAAAACATATAACATATTAAATTTGATAGGGCTTAATACGGTTAAGCACAAAGAGCTCTAGAAAATTTAGTAAAAAATTCTGTTTATTTACTAAAAAACTTTTATTTCATACATTACTTTCATAGATCAATTATGGTATGCGCAGCGTACGCAAAAAAAAACGCTACAGGGACGGCTGTTTTTTCCAACTTCGTTGATATAATTCGCCCTACATCAACTAAATTTAAACAAAATACTTATGAATTTATTGTAAAACCTTCCTCTTGTTTCAACTTACGCTTAGGTGAAAACAGGAACAAAAACCGTAAGGGAATTTCTGAGATATTTGTGGACAGACAGAAAGACGCGTTCGGTTAATTTATTTTATACATGTGTAGAGTAGATTTTAGGCGTTTTGCTAGTCATTTTGCGTTGTAGATGTCGCGCTCATAAAGGATTTAAAGGCCAACCTATTAATGTACAATCTTGGTGGTTACAATAAAGATTACCTTGAGCACTTTGTAACCACTTGGCTAGTTACAACGCTCAAGTTGAAAATCAGTCACCAAGCCTCTTTCAGGATACTTCGTTCCGAGCAGCTTGCTTAACCAGGGTGTCCACTGAAAATTCTAAAGAAAATCCCTGACTTTTCCCGAGCATTTTGCTTCGTGCACATCTCTTTATAGGCATCGACAGTTATCTAAGTAAATGCAAACTTCGTAATGCTCCCGTCATTATCAAACAAACAACATTACTAGATGCAGATTTTTATCGGGCGTTTGGACGCCAGGGTCGTTACTCCCCAGCAGAGCAAACCGTCGTATCTTCAGGCTCAGCAGCCTTTTGCGCAGATATATTGGACTTTGTTTACTGAAATGATTTTCAATGTTCTTATTTGTCAAAGATTTAGAAAGATTAACTTTGACACCTGCAGTCTTCTGCATTTGCTTTCAAACGGGGACTTTTATTTTTAATATTTTTTTACGTTCCAGAAGACTCTATCTAGCTATTATAATTAAAATCGTTAGAAACCAGTTATCACTTATTTTCGCAGATTCATCAGATTATTATCGTATGGCCGCAGCACAAAGGCGATTTTCACGGGCATGTCGAAATTGGCACATTTTTCCGGCTCGAGTATCGTCGCTAAGAGAGTATGTTTGCAATTGCTATTTTCGGCGGAGACTCCTATATTATCATTCGTTTGAGTGGCACATAATAATACCCTGGTGAGTTGTCGTGTGCTCAGTTCAGAATAAGGCGCGATCCTCAAGGCCCACTGATAAATTCGCGATTAGATAATGGAGCAGAGATCCGAGACCGAGGCTTGTAGCTCGTTACAGAACTTGTGATCATTGTTCAGAAGAATCTTAAGGATAGAAGAAAATATATCTGACTAGTCTGCCTGCATTGATTTGTGGGTAGAATTTCTAACTGAAATAATTATAAGGGAAACAGAAAGCAAAACATCGAAAACTACGGATTTTGAGTTCAATATATTAGAACAAACAAAAAGTAATGGATGACGTTACACTAAATAAAATTCTATTTTTTTTTTATTATTATAAGTAATAATAAATAATAGATTACGTAGCCATGAAGCACCTTGCATGCTTCAGGTAACAGCCACTACTACGTAGGTAGCTGTAACAGATATTGACGCAACGTAGGCATAAGCTGAAGTAGTGTCTACTGTATACCCGATAGTGTTATCTGTTACTGCTAATCTGAGACCTATATCCAACCGCGTAGCAGATAAGTGTGGATATGGACAGGATAACTGAAGTGACCTTGCGTTCAAGTGCTCTAAGTATTGCAGAAATCTGTTGCTAACGAAATCCCGACCTTACGCATTTTTATGCAAGGTTTAGGTACCGGTAATCCAAGAACACGGAACTTTAATATCAGTATCAGAACTATTGTGAAACTTCCTTTTCCATTACATTAATACTTCTTTGAACCAACAAATTGTCTTTTTTAATTAAAATCGACTGAACCAATTTATATGAGAGTAATTAATGGAACCCGGAAGTTTATTTACCCTTTCAAATAAAAATGTATCATCCAAAGCAGCTCAAAAAGCATATCATAGCCTACATTAGTCTTCGTAGTAGTCGTCTATAATATAAATACAGAGACTAAAAGAAAATAGCAAAATAAATATAATATTTGATGTAACACATTCCTTTACAAAATCACTAGTACCACAGTTATTCCACGATAATAGAATCTTGTATTTATCACCTCGGAGTATTAATTCTTAACGAAGCAATTTTTTATTTTAATAATCAATTTCAGATCCTTTTTATAATTTGCCGCACACCCTACCATTTTTCTTGCACGACGAGGACGACTGGTAGAAACTGCTTTCTACCATTAAGCTCACCATGGACACTTTTTGTGTTGAAGTTTAAAATAAATAAATAAAAATGCTGTTTAATAAAATTGTTGGTTTATCATAATTAGAAATAATAACCGCATTCTTAACTGCTTGGTTTGAATTTAGTTTACTGCTTGAAACAGTCTGCAGGTACTTATATACAGACTGTTCGGCGCAACGTTGAACATTCGAAAATATGAGGTAGGTGGGGTCGTCTGCTACCTACTCAGCCCCAAAGATTTGACCTAAACAAGTTTTTTTTATTTCCCAATTTCTTCACTTTCATACATTTAATAAAATAAATAAATAAATATATTCGGAACAATTCCACACCAATTAACTAGCCCCAAACTAGGATACCCTGTACTATGGGTACTAGATAACGGATAAACATACATATATACGAATATTATAACATCCATGACTCGGAAACAAACATTTCTGCTCATCACACAAATGATTGCACCTTGCAGGATTCGAACCCGCGACCGTTTGATTACGTACCTAGGATCACTAGCCACGAGACCAACTGGTCGTCAACACTGGTAATCACGTTTGGACAATCTGTATTTTTTTATTCTAACCTTATTGGTTAGTAGGTCCTTTTAAAATTGGTATTCGTTGCAGATTATTGCTAGAAACAAAGTTATGGACCCTCAAACATAAAAAAAGAGTTGTAGTTTGCTTTTACGTAGCCGGACCATTTCAACAAAATTCTACTTATGTGTAAAATTAAATGTTTTGCGAAATTTATCAATTATCAATGCAAAGGTGAAAATAATGCAACGATCAATTCAAATCTCGTATTCTTTATTTAAAAACATCAGTTACATAATAAAAAACAAAATGTTTTCAACAATTAGTTTAGGTATAGCTTAAAAAAATACATTGATCCTAGAACAAATCTTTGGGGCTGAGTAGGTAGCAGACGACCCCACCTACCTTCCATTTTCTATGTTCACGTTGCGCCGAACATCCTGTATAGTATTTTCTGGTTTAATGTATTCAACGGCTTGTATATCTACTTTCACTTTGTTAATAATTAATAAGAAGTCAGAATAATTATGTGTACGAGCTTGCTCGAAATATATATGTATGTTTGGATTCAGACCTAGGGAAATAGATTCTTCTTTTGAGTTCCTTTTTTACCCTAATTTGAGCAGTTTTTGTTGTTGAAACATCGGTGACAGGTTAACCCAACTGTCCACTGTAGAATGGGCGTTTAATGAAATCATAGGGATCCACTTGGGGATGGTCCTGGCATACGTTGGAGAATAACACGCCATAAATAAAAAATAACACACCTGCTCTGCCAAAAAATAACTTATGCAAATAAATTATATATTGTTGGAATGTGCTCATCAAGTCCTTCAATTTGGTACACATATTGTAAAATTAGAAGTTTTTTTTCGCTTTTGTGTTTGGAGCCATACTACAGCCATATTGATGTTTCAAAAAAACTATAGCATATGTTACTCGTGAGGATTATAACTATACCTCATACATCTAAATCAGTTCACGCATTTAAAAGTTATGGTAGACATACAAACATACATGAACCCTGAAATATTACACTCCTTTTTTCGGCAGTCGTAAAAGGCACAATCTTCATTCCATTATCTAAAAGTTACTACAATGCTGTAGAATGTAGATTATACAATATCATTACATACGAGTAGGTATTCAGTTTTGTTTGCACTTCGCAGAGCAAACATTGTTTAAGAGGCGTGGCGTGTTTCAAAATAACACCATACCTACTACAATATAAACAAATACAGGTCATTAACTAAAACGAAAATTAATTCTGACAACTCAGGTTAAGACCAGGCTCTGCTTTTTAAGGGTTTATCTCTCTTAGACTAAGACAAAAACATGATTAACAGAATTTCATTCGATACATTTTCTTATCAAAAATTACGTTATTTTTAGTAATGTTTACATTTTTCTACTCAACGGCTAAGTTTTATCTCTAAAATAAATCTCACAGCAAGAAAATATAGTTTATCATCTAAGATTAAGACAAAATTTACCTAACTACATTATTAGCCTGCCAATAAAATAAATAACTTTTGAGACATACGTCATTTAGTTTCAAGCTAAATTGAGTGTTCAAACAGCGCTCGCGATATTCAACCTTGTTACGCAGGCACTTCAGTGCTTATTGTGGTTAGCGGGTGGCAGAGTGCAGGGTAGGTGGCAGGGGAGCGGGAGTGGGGAGTGGGAAAATGTAACCTTGGAGCCTGGCCTTAAGTATGTCGCTGTGGATCTGACAAAAGGATATTGACAAATTTACTCGGGCATGAAACTACAACTACCGACTGTGTACTCTAGGAAATGCTCAAACACAAAAAATACGAATGTTCTCGGCTCGGAGACTTTAGCAGTGTGTTAAACAATTAAAGTAGGTACTCTTTAATTATTTTAATAATGTTGACGCATGTAGATAGACGACATACAAGTCGCAGGCAGCGGTACACAACACAATCACAGTCAGTCAACGAAAGTAGAATGAACCTGTTCTATCTGGAAGTGCTAAATAAACTATGAATGGCGATAAAATCGCATTGGAAGCTTGGAAGATAAACAAGAACCAAGATGACAAGGCACTGACGACGCACTACAACACTTTAAACAATGGCTTATATTCTGCAGTTGAATACAACTGAAGAATGATAGAGGGCTGATTGAGAGAAATGGAAGAAAAGTACATGTTGTACCGAACCCACAATAGTGGGATAAGGGTTGGGATATGATTATAGAAACACAAGACCTTTGTCCTGTAGTATACTAGTGGCAATAACAGTACCTACATTATAAGAATAAAGTTTTTGTTTGTCCTGGTGATAAATAATAAATAAATAACAGGTTGCTATGACGACAACGCTCATTAAGGCTATCGAACAAGATCAAAGTGTTACCAGTTAATGTACATCAATATAGCAAATTACTTAAGAGTGCGATAGCTTGATTCAGTACAAGGTCAAGGCTGATTAGAGCGCGGCGCTCGCGCATGTTTAGCATCAGATTGCGGGAAAACTAGTCGTCTCTCTCTCACACACTCTGCGTATCAATAAACATGAGACGCGGAATCAATGAGCGATCGCGTAACGCCTAACATATCCATCACAAGACTTCAGCCGCGTCCGCATTCCGCGGCTGAAAATAAATCATTAGCGAAATGAGATCTCATGTACTAAGTGATACATCACTGTGACAAGACAACGAAGTTACGAATCGTAATTAGAGTAACTAATCACTTAGCTGATTCGAGGCATTAGCAGAAGTATTTAATGAATTTAATCGGAGAAGCGGGGGAAGAAATCAAATTATTATTTGAATGATGGGCAAAACTTTGTCATAATCACAATAACTTAGAAGTTTTCTATGAATTAAGAATTAGTATTTTTTTATAAATTCTCACACTTGTTTCGTCTTACATATTAGCGACCAAATAAATATTACAACAGGTATGACTAGGTATAGTTATTGAGTTTATGAGAAATTCAAGTCAAGTTTCCTATAACTCTAATCTGGGAATCTAACTCAAGAGTGAATAGATATCTACTAGGCAAGCATGTTCCAGCAACGACAGCGTCATCGCTTACCATCATGCTTGCCTAAAAGGCTTTTTTTTTGTGTCATATTGAACCAGACTTTGACAGGCTTCGAGTAGTTAATTGACACAACACGATACAACTAAAGCATTGCTTCTATTTTAATATGCAGCGTCCTTCAAATTGTGTGTGTGTACTGTGTAGCTAATTATTTATTAAATACTACCTGTGCCCGTGGTAGTTTCATGTAAAAGTAGCCGAAACGTGTTATTCCAGGAGCAAAAGTACCTACGAGTATAAAGTACAATATACTACATTTCTTAAAAATTCGTTCAGCCGTCAAATAGTTTTTTATCGATTGCTCGGCATCTAATTATCGGATTAAGATACCAAGTACCCCAGTTTTTAAGTCAAACCCTAAGCTAAACCGCATCGCAATCGGTATAGTAGTTTTTAAATGATGCGCGAACCTACAAACAAACATACAAACACACACGATTTTAAAATATATGTTATTTTCTTGTCAGTAGCATAGTTTAAGTAACCTAGACCATTTTATTAAATTATCTTCTTCGTACATATTGCTCTAGTAGAAGTAAACATAAAAAGAAATTAGCATAATTTACCATTTTTACACGACTGACCAAAAAAATAAATTGTTTGTTTTTAGCATTCATGTATGTATGTATGTATGTATGTATGTATGTGAGTTTCTTTATTCCACTATAACTTTTAAATGCCTAAACAGATTTAGACGTATGGGGTATCAATCCTTACGTACTTTCGAGTACAGTATTTAAATGTCATCAAAAAAAATTAGCATTTGTTGCTATTTTTTTTTGATAACATTCAATATGGCGGCAGTATGGCTCCTTTTTCAAACTCGAAATTTACAATATGGGTATCAAATTGAAGGCCTTGATAAGCACATTCCAACAGTATATAATTTATTGGCAAAAGCTCTTTTTTGGCAGGGCAGGCGTGTTTTTTAGCTTTTAAGCTAGTTATCACCACTTCCTGGACTCCTCAGGATTATATCATTAGGATGAGGCTCGCTCGATACGTATAAACTAAGAGGCAGGAAGAAGCGAAGAAGCTGTTTTCTAAGCTTTAAAACAAGAATTTAATGCAAGTAATCCTATTATTTATAAATAACTAGCTTTCGCCAGCGACTTCGTCCGCGCGGACTACAGTTTATCACGAAAAAAAGCATCCTATGTTCTTCTAGGATATAAAAAACCAATGCAAAAGTACAGCAACAACGCTCTTGATGCTTTTTGACAGACTTGTTATTATTTTGTTTCCATGGCAGCCGTTCCTTACAGCGAGTAATCAACATTTTCCAGTTTTCCCGTGGAAACTTACTATTATCCAGGATAAAAGTATCCTGTTTTATTCCAGAGTATAAGCTATCTCCATTTCAAATTTCATCACAGCCCTTATCGCGTTAAAGCTCCCCAAACAAACAAATTAACAAACAAATAGACAACGTTTCACTTTTATATATTGGTGTGGATGTGCATGGCGTTTATGAAAGACTAAACACTCCAGCGCAACCTAAACAAGTCGGCAGTGAAAAAGTCTCGCTGCGCAATATTTGATACACGATCGGTCAACATCCGGACATTCTGCTGTGCAGTTTACACTTGTTTTCACCGTAGCTAGTGATCGCCAGCCGACAGCTCAGTTACGCTCCGTGTGTACACGAATCATCATGGACGTGCGAACACTACTTATCGCTCAACCTCGTGCACAAATAACAAACAGTCTAAACATTCGGATCAATCATGTTCATACAATTGGAGTTTATTATAAATAGGGCTGAATAGTTTAATTTGAAAAAGAGATGGCGAATTAGCGATAGCGAAGCAACATAGTATTCGTAGCTTCGTTTCGAGGAAATAATAAATTCTGAATAATAATATCTCTAGTGGTGTCTATAAGTATATAGAGGCCCTAGGTAATTTAACAAATAAACCAAGTTAAATTTTTGGGATAGTAATAGAAAAACAATAGAGAAGTTTTACAATGTATTAGTCGAATGAGGTAGTGCCGACTTCTGGTGACTGGTGTCAGTTTGTCAGGCCACCCAAGGGCCTCTCACGAGGCTTAGCGACTGCTTATTGAAATAAGCTCTAGTTACAAAAAACAAACATACTATATCAATCATTGGTCTCCAAACTAAGTTAACCTGTATCTTGGGGACCTCATCTAACTTTGTATTATTATGACTATTACTATAATAATCTATGACTATTGACTGTGACTAATGACTATGCCTATGGACTATTACAATAGATCTAATAATCTATGATTATTAACTTTTCTTTACAACTTAAGGAAGTCATAGGAGCAAATGGTTGGTGATTTGTGAAAACTTCAAAGGCCACCCGAAGGTATGATAAAATTAATGCATGCGTGATTAGCGTTCTCAAAGTGTTCGATCACCGTCCGCATGTTTAGTTGACATACTATTATACATTTTGTGATGATCAAAAACATACATGTTAAGTTTCACATTTATCAGGTTTGTGGTTGACCCAGCATATTTATGGAAAAAAAAACCCTTAAAAAGTGGAGCCTGGTCTTAATGTAAAAAGAATAAACACTGGAATTAAATTACTTCCTATTGGTCCGAGATTGTTTTTTTGTTAGCGGCGTTTTCATTGAGGTGAGTCGGTCAAAGTTTTTTTTGCGACATATTTATAGTTTAAGAAAAATTGGCGGAATCGAATTGATCCAAAACGTGTACACACAAACTAATATATCATTTGTAGGTAGTTCCAAAAAATGAAGTTATAAGAACTCTAAAATTGATACAAAATCAACGTAACGCACGATGAATAAATATAGCAGCAAGCTTAGGATGAACAGTGCGATATATTTTTAGTCTTGAAAATGTAATGAAATCGAGGCTACGACGATAGAAAGATGAATGCATACCTACTTACCTTCAACAGGTTTCGTTGACGCAAGGGCCGCTACCAGAGAGTATCAATCAGTGTAATTAAATAAACAAACAGTTAATTATAAAATGAGACGAAGGCAATAACTTCTAATTGAATTATTTGTTTATTTAAGTTAATATCGATCAATATTATTGCTACGATCCCATCAAAGGACTGGCTGCTGGATTCAGAAGCGGTTTGTGGTTAAAATCCGGGAGCGATCTCATTTGAAAATGAAGGGCAGACTGATTTAGTCTGTCCTCGTTGTTACATCAAAATGTTGGCGAAAGACTAGAGTTTTAGTAATAAGTTCGTAGGTATTCGTTTTCAGCGTTTAGTTATGTTTCCTGGGCTTAAAAATAGTTGCTGGTGCTGACGGTACGAGAAGTAGTGATACGGCTGGATTGGCGGAAAAAACGCTCTGGATGAGATATATGTGTCAAATTATGATCTGTGAATATGTGTACATTATAATCAAATCTAAAATAATTTCTATAGTTCAAGATATCAAGAGAATCTGATATCGTAGATCTTTCTTCTATACTTACAATAAAACAGTAACAAGAATAACACAGATTAATTTTAACCCAGAGAAAAAAAACCAGGCGGGCAAAGTCGCGGGCACAACTAGTTATTAATAGTTTACCATCTATACTTATAATAAAGCAATATAAGAACGAAATAGTCTGTACAAAGAAGATAATTAAAAAAAAAAGGTCAAGAGTACTTAAAATAAGCTACTGAACAAGAATATAACATTTTTAAAATTAGTGTCTGTCTGTTTGTTTGTTCGCGCATCACGTACAAAATACTGCACCGATTGCGATGCAGTTTTCACTTAAAAACTGGGGTACTTGGTATTTCAATCCGATGAGTAGAAGCCGAGCAATCGATAAAAATAACTTTGAAGGCAGAAGGAATTTTGATTAAAATATGTTGGTATATTGGTATTTTAGGTCCTGGAATAGCACATAATATAGTACTTTTAACCTAGAGAAATGACCACGCGTGCGAAGCCGCGGGCATCAGCTATTGTCTATAAGTATCTTCAAAACTATGTTTTATTAATAGCTCCTATAAATCAACAAACACGTAATATCATCTCAAAATTTCGTGGCAGTATTTATTTATACTAGCGGATGTTAATATAAACAGTCTCGGTGTATGTGCGAAGATTTCAAGCGACAAGTATATCGCCAAGGTATACGAGACGGACCTGGCAAGGTTTCCAGGAGTGCGAGGTGTGAGCAACAGACGAGCGCTTCCTATTAGTGTCATTTGAAACAAGAAGGCTGGACAGTAGAGCCGTGGTAGAGCGGACCCAGAGTTATCGCGCGCTATCTCGCCCGCCCTATCAGGGGTCAGAAGCGGCGTCCGCGCACTCTGCTCTGTTTACAGAAACGATACGCGCACGCGACGAACATATGACCAATGAACTGGTTTCCACTGACGTTTGACATTTTCGTGCAACTGGGTTTTCGTTGGTCATTGACGTTTTTAAAGTGTGTTAAACCTTGGGCAATAGTGAAAACAGAATAAACATAGATTGTATCATAATTGATGAAGGCTAGATAGGTACATATTTTTTAGTTTTCATGTTCGGTGCTTTTTTCATCTGTCCATCTTCTATACATACTTATAAGCAGTAAGGCCCAAAACACATACGACACGACGTGGCACGTTGAGATTTTCTTGCCTGTCTGTATGTAACATTCAGCCAGAGCTGAATGTTTCTTCGCGCATCACGTAAAAACACCTGGACCGGTTGAAATGCCGGTTTCTCTGTTAGATAGCTTAAGTTTTGTCTTAAAATCTGGTGTACTTCATATCTCAATTCCGATAAGTAGAATACGAGCAATCGTTTCAAATCTTTTTGACGTTCGAATGAATTTTGATTTAATTTGGTTCATTCGAATATATTTAGGGTCCTGGAATAACACATAGTGTACTTTTAACCCAGAGAAATGGTGACCACGGTGCAAAGTCGCGGGCACAGCTAGTACAGAAATATAAAGGTGTCTTGCAATTATTTTCTTACCAGTAATATTTCATGTGTCATCGTAAATACCTAGTTATACTTACTTATTTATTAAAGTCCATTCGGATTCTCTTAAGTAAGTATCCACAATATCTACATAGTATTTAGCAAAATACGTACGTATAGTCTATCTATCTATATCTATACTTATAATAAAGCAGTAAGTACAAAAAAATATAAAAAAGATATATAAAAAAAATATGGTCTAGGCACAGAATAAATAATAGTACAAGAATAGGGTACTTAAATTAAGCCACTGAACAAGTTTTTTTTTTAAATAGTGTGTCTGTTAGTCTGTATGTTTGTTCGCGCATCACGTAAAACTACTGGACCGATTGCGATTTGGTCTTAAAAACTGGTGTACTTGGTATCTCAATCTGATGAGTACAATTTGAGCAATCGATAAAAAACATATGACGTCTGAACGAAGTGTGATGATTTTGGTACTTTTGGTAATGGAATATCACAGGATCCTTATATCCCAGGAAAATAATCATGCGGGCAAAGCTAGTTTTGTATAATCCAAGGCAGAAAGAAGAGTATTCGTTCGTTGAGCTGTTTGAGCGTGGAGGAGTAACAAACACACACACACACACACACACTTTAAAAGATAAAAGATAGATGGCGCTAAAGGTTTTTATGCATTTTATAACGTTTTGTATGGACTGTCAGTTCTAATGTATGGAGTTCTGCTTCGCGCATATGAGTATTCCGCGTATTCCGCTCAATAAGAGAGTACGTATTCATTTTTAAAACTCTAAGCTCTGATTGGCCTGTTAATACGACAGTGGCTACACTTCTCCAATTTATAATATTAGGGTGATACTGTCCAGGATGCTGTGTGCCTAGACTGTTGAACATTAGTTTGATACTGTCCAGGGTGCTGTGTGACTAGACTGTTGAATATTAGTGTGATACTGTCCAGGGTGCTGTGTGCCTAGACTGTTGAATATTAGTGTAATACTGTCCAGGGTGCTGTGTGCCTAGAATGTTGAATATAAGTGTGATACTGTCCAGGGTGATGCGTGCCTAGACTGTTGAATATCAATTTATTTGACTTGCATAACCATGCACCATAGTCCGGGGGCTTGCTGCCACTTTGAGTGCATTATTTAAAGAAAGCTAAGAATTTATGCCTCTTGTTCATTAAGTGACAGTCGGCTTGCGCGTTTGCGGTGAGTGTATCCGCGATTGCCAACCAAACACGTACAATTTCTAATATAAAAGCACATATTATATGTATTACTGGCCCTTTTGTTACACTCGCATAGCTTGTAATGCTTATGTTAATTTGCATTACTAGGTATTAACTATATTTTTGTATATTTTATTTGTTGTGCCAATAAAAACTTTCTTCTTCTTTATTCTTCATATGAATAAAGCTGAAAGTTTGTTAGTTAATTTGTTATGACGTAAATAAACGGGAAAAAATAGTCAGCTGACCTGAGGGTGGGGGAATGTAAGTCAGCTTCTCGCCAAAGCAAAAAACATGTGCTGAGAAAAGTAATAATAAGAAAGCTGAAACTTCGTGAACTAATAGTTACCTTCATCAATTACATGAAAAATAGTCCGCTGAGCTTATCGCGGAGGAAAAGCCCTCAGCTGAAGATTGAAAGGTACGGCCTAACGTTATGCGCGCGGGCGCGTGGAATATCTGTACTTATTGAACTATACAACAAAATCTTACTTTTGGCGGCAGGCCCCCGTACCACCACTTTAGCACAGTACATATATAGTCTCTGTAAAGACTATATAATATGTACTGTGACTTTAGTGAGTACCGGAACGAAATGACAGCTCGTCATATGCAAAAGGTTAGCTTCCACCTTCTTGTCTGAGAGTACAGCAGTTTACACACGGTCAATTTACTATGAGAAATATTGATTTACTTGTTACCCGACTGCGGAGGTTGTGTTTGGGTTGTATGTATGTTTGTTTCTACGTTTCTTTGGCAGCCTAAACGGCTTGATGGATTTTGATAAATTAGATATCATTGGATTCGTCTTAATCACGAGAGTACTATAGGATATATGAAGTGTTAAGTTAACTAATATGACTGCTTGTATTTCCGACGGAACAAAAAATACCAAAACCTATCGAGTGAGGTATCAAAATGAAGTCTTTTTAAGACCATTCCAAAAATATATAAAGGAAACTAAAAAGGTTATATGTATAAATTATTATAAAAACACAAAACCCGAGTGCGAACAAAACTAAAAAGAGACAAACAAGGTTTAGATTCTTGATTTTGAAATATAAGATGCAGTCGGAAGCATCATGTATTTCATTTCTCATTTGACGGGATCAGCTAGAACCTGGCGAGCCTCCTCATGCGTTCGTTAAACATATTTTTAATAATTATTTATTTTTTGTCCACGTAGTTGTCATTTTTTGCGTTGGACATGTGATTCGAGTTCTTAATATCCATTAAAATTGGTTATTTAATTACAAATGAATGATATTTAAATCATTTAACTAATGCAGTTTCGGGAAAATTTACTTTAATAATAATCATTTTTGTAGATTCTTGTAAAAACTTAGAAAACCGCAGCTACAAAATCGTACCAAAAATATGTCTCTATTTTGGTAAGCAACATGTTACATTTTCAAAACCTTATTTGAGAACGACCCTCCTAATTAGCTACTTACTACATAAAGAGTTGGCAGAAATAGCTGCCACTGGCCACCCTTGCTACTCTCAATCTAATACACAGTTCAGCTACTGCGACAGCACACGTAATGCGAAGTACTTACAGCTATCTAATTGAATACGTGAAAGGGAAGCCAAAGATAAGATAACCAATTTAGGTCCGATGAATGAAGAGTCGTTGACCGAAGAAATGGGTCGATAAGCACCAATTAAGTTATGTCTGTGTACTGACTGACAGCTAGTTTAGGACAAAATGTTCATCCAATAGATAATAAAATTGTTTACGTCACGCATGCATTAATTTTATCATACCTTCGGGTGGCCTTTGAAGTTTTCACAAATCACCAACCATTTGCTCCTATGACTTCCTTAAGTTGTAAAGAAAAAGTTGATAATCATAGATTATTAGATCTATTGTAATAGTCCATAGGCATAGTCATTAGTCACAGTCAATAGTCATAGATTATCATAGTCAGTAGTCATATATAATAGTCATAATAATACAAGGTTAGGTGAGGTCCCCAAGATACAAAAAATTAATGGTATATTTACAAAACTACTAAGGGCCTCTATTAATAGGAGGAGATTCTCAATTCAATAATTACGAAGGTTTTTATGGAAATTGCTATCTTGATTGAGCTGCTTCTAATTCAAAACTAAGAGTTTCTCCCAGTCGTTACTCGTTGTAACTAGGTAAGAACAACTGCGAGAGAACCCCCAGAAGAATACAGCTAGGCACGACAGCATTTTTAAAACCATTCGCAAAGGCTGAAGACAAAAGTCTTCATCCAGTTCGTCCTACCTGTTTTGACATACGGAGCCGAGACGTGGACACCCAAGATACGACTACTCCACCAAAGTCGCTCAGCGGGTTAGGGCAAGGGTCTGATTTTCTCTGAAAGATCGTATCCGGAACGAGGTGAACCGACAGGGAACCAAAATTATCGACATAGCCCCTAGGATTAGTAAGCTGTACTGGCAATGCGCTTGGTATATTGGGACCTTTATTGGAGTAGACGAGTTCTTGAGTGGCCGGAACCCGGAAAACGTAGAGTAGGGCGCCCTCCGCCTACGTGGAGTGACGATTTTTAATTTCATGTACATGTCTGAACGATAAAATAATAATTATTGTAAAAAAACAGTTCCTTAGCCAGGATACTAAGCTACCCTAACTGTGAAAACTGCTTTATAATTGGTCCAGTAGTTTGTACGTTATACACCAACAAAGCTGTTTTTGCGGTTGGATTATGTCTTTCACTATGGAATTTGTTCAGAGGTAGGCATAAAAAAAGGGTTATCTTGGTCGGCTATATCTCTTAGGCCCACTTGCACGAAAACTGATCAAAGTATCTAGTTAGTTAGTAAAAAAAAGTTATCTTTCGCGCTATTGTCTTTGTATGTCTCTCTATCCTACTTGTCTTACATTTTTAACCCAGACTAGACACTAGCCCGGGGCTAAGACAGCTGTACAAGTGGGCCTTAAACTAATAAACCTTAGGTACGCAAAATGGCAAACAGCAATTGGAAATGAAGAGCCAAAGATAGATCGGGCTCAGTGGCGTGCTTTGGGTGAGGCCTATGTCCAGCAGTGGACTGACATGGGCTGATAATGATTATGTTTCTCGTTAGTCTGCGTGTTATTGCCTGACAGCCCAGAAGGAAATTAATAAATTATTTTCGGGTGTGTGTTGTGTATGTATGTAACGCATATTGTACTCGTACAGGTATGTTTTACGCCAGCTTAGCCTGCTGCTGCTTCGTATAGGTAGGTATATCGGAGGCATACCGGTAACACCAAATAAACTAGTGGCTCTGGGAGCTATAGACCTCGCGCGTACAAACTTTTTTTAGCGCCATCTATTTACCTTATTGTAACACTAACATTAATAACCAAGGTGCTCCATCAATGCCTACCTAGTAGGTAAAGGGCCGATTCCACTGAAAGAAACCTAAAAGTGAGAAATTTACTGCATTTTATTGAGGAGCTATTCTGATCATCACGCCGAAGATCCTCATCAGATCTTCACCAAATGTTTATGAGACTAACTTAAAGTTACTACCTTTCAAATAAAAATAAAAAAATAACGGATTCAACATGGCGGAGATATTCAGTAGTCCCCTTTTTACCCTTTTTTGGGGGAAGTACCCCAAAAGGGGAAGTAAATTGTACCCTACTTTTAGAATAGTACTACGTAGACTACAGAAGATTCACTCCCTTAAAAAAACACACAAATACCTACGGATAAATACCAACAATCATACAATCTTATTCCGTGCAAGCTAAATTGTACCCTACTTTTAGAATAGGATAGGGAATAATCACATTTAGACCAGGGCTTTTTTTAACCCTCGGCATAGAATATCTACATATTTTTTACATTGAAGATTTTGTCTGTCTGTGACTTCAACATTATTATCCACTCTCAAACCAACTTAAATGCTTATTTTTTTGTTTGAAATCTCGTTCAACCGGGATGATTCTTACGTATATTTTTGTAGCGGTAGACCTCTTACGCAAGAGTCCGCCTGGGAAAGTACCACACCTTTGTCAGCTATTCAACCGACAAGCTGTAGTGTGTAAACATTTCTGTTCTTCTGTTTGAACGGCAATGTTTCCAGCGAAATTACTGGGGCAGTGAGACTTAACAACCAATGTCTCCGGGTGGCGAGCGCAGTGCAGTGACGCGCAAGATTTTGTAACCTAATAAACTCTAGCCTTCTGGGTGGAACTGCAACTGTTATGGGCAGACGTGAAGCTTACCACCAGGCGAGGGTCGTGCTCTACTCGTCATTCAACGGAATAAAAAAAAACTACTGTTTGTAATATGTGCCCTTATACGAGGGTGGATTGAGAAGTACTCAGCCTAACACATAAGCCGCGTTGCACTTATAAATGCTATACCATTTATGTTAACACGAATGACTAGCGCTCAATCAGCGTTTCTCTTACGAAAAACCAGCAATGTTAGCACGGTTGACATCTACAAGTGAAACGTGTTGCTGTTCAACACAACTGTCGCCGTATTACAGAACTTGGTTTCAATCAGATTGTCACTTTCTTCATAGCAATTTCGACTCTATCGCAACGCATTAGTGATAGTGATATTGAAAATCGGATTGAAACCAAGATAGATAATAGCACTACTGTTCTGTTTACTTTTGTAGCACCATTCCCTCATCCCAATTAATTTAAAACTAGGAAATGAAAATAATTATCGAAAATCTTACACTTATACCGCAAGACCAAGCAAAACAATGTTTTTTTTATTTAAAATTACATGCTCTGCCGCTAAATTTTGACACTTTCAAAAAGTAGCATTTCGAACCCACAAAACAACATGGGGACGATGCTAGTTTCCGAAGCTTCTGTTAACATTTTGCATAGTGGAACGTTTGACGTTTGTTATTTGTGCTAGCATCGTAGGGCTTGTGGAATGACATTGGGGCTAAAAAAGTTAAAATTGCTAGCATTTTGCTCTAAGTGGAACGCGCCTATTGCAGATTCATTCAATTCTAAAAATCAAATCTATTCAAATTATTTAGTTCAGTTCAGGCTAGTTCATTGTGTGAAGTTCGAAACGTGTGCGATAATTAGTTGTGCTTTTATACATTTATTAACAAAGCAATCAGACATAATTTCCGCGAATGGAACAAATCGAGCAGCGTGCCGTCATTAAGTAGGTACCTCCATAAGAAGGGGCTATCATCAAAAGCCACCCATGATGATATAGTCAGTACATTAAGGGATTCTACTCTGTCATAATTATCCGTCAAAAAATGGATAGCAGAATTTAAGCGTGGTAGAGAGTGTGAAAGATGAACCCTGCTCTGGAAGACCTTCGACGTCCACTACTGACGAAAATATTAAAAAGTACTTGATTTAATAATGGGAGACCGCAGATTAAAAATTAGAGAGACAGCCGAGATTATAGGCATCTCTTATGAACGAGCCCAAAAGATCATAGTCAAAGAGTTGAGTTTCCACAAGGTGACTGCGAGGTGGGTTCCGGGACTGCTTATAAGTTGAACAAAAAAGGACGCGATTGACTATTTCACGCTTTCACGCGACTGTTTGGAGTTATTTGAAGCCGATGCAGATGGTTTTTTGAATCGTTTTGTTACTATGGACGAAACATGGGTTCATTACTGTACACCGGAAACAGAACAACAATCAAAACAGTGGAGAAGATCTGGTTCACCACCCCCTAAAAGTCGTTTTTGTCAGTAAATAAGGTGATGGCTTCAGTATTCTGGGTCTCGAAAGGTGTGATTATGATTATGATTGATTATCTTGAAAGGGGTCAGACTATAAACTCTGATTACTACTTCACCTTACTACGTCGTTTACGAGAGGAAATAACAAAAGAACGTCGGGGAATGCTCAGAAGAAAAGTCCTGTTTCATCAAGATAACGCCCGTTTTCACACGTGTGTGCAGTCAATGGCTGAAATCCACAACTGTGGCTTTGAACTATCTATATTTGTCATCCGCCTTATTCACCTGATCTGGCACCATCAGACTTCTTTCTGTTCCCTAACCTGAATAAGCACTTGGGAGGTCAAAGATTTTCGACAAACGACGAGGTCAAAGCAGCAGTAGACTCATATTTTGACTAAAAGGAAGAATTTTTTATTTTCAACGGGTTAAATGCTTGGATGGGGAGGTGGCAAAAGTGCATTGAACTTGATGGTGATTATGTAGAAAAACAAAGATACATAACTGATTTAGTGTGTTTATTTTCTTGGTTAGGCCAACTACTTTTTAATCCACCTGTTCACATTTATATACGATTCTTGGTTTCCTTATTCCTCTGTCACGCAGCAACTAAGCGACAGATTGATTGTATTTTTTGCACAGGTATTCTTCAAGGGCCGGAGAGTGAAATAGGGTCATCATCATCATCATCATCACCATCCACGCGCCTCGTCTGATGATAATCACTTTAGCAGTACCTATCTTGTTTTTTTCCTTATATTACCTGCATTCTCAAAAGGTTTTAAGTTTCTTTGATATGTAAGTGAAGCCACAGCAGAGTGCTACAGGGTAGTATGTAACATGCAATAATGAGATCTAATTTTAATTTATAATGGCTTATTTGCCTCATCATCAGCCTATACTTGTCCACTGCTGGGCGTAGGCCTCTCCTATTCCACGCCACTGAGGTCGGTCTTCAGCTCTCCTCATCCATTTTCTGCCAGCCGCTTTTCGCAGGTCGTCACTCCATCAGGCCACAGGGTGTTACACTACTTTTGCCTAAACATTGTCTCCGCTCGAGTACCTACTATTCTATCGGTTTTTCGAGATATGTGACCAGCCCACTGCCACTTTAGTTTGCTTATCCTTAGAGCTATGTCGGTTACCTTGGTTCACCGTCTAAAATCTTCATTACGAATCTTGTCCTTCAGAGAAACTCCAAGCATAGCTTTCCATAGCTCGCTGAGCGACCTTAAATTTGTGTACTAGTTTGACCATGAGTGTCCACGTTTCGACCTCCGTACGTCATGACTGGTATAGGACGCCAAAAAAGAATGTATGTCTATAAATTATATACTGTTGGAATGTGCTTATCAAGGCCTTCAATTTGATACCCATATTGTAAAATTCAAAGAAAGAATATTTACGTTTCATTTGAAAATGGAGTCAATAAATTTATAGCCTGTGTTACTCAGGGAGATGTAAGGATTCTAACAATACCCAGTACGTCTAAATCTGTTCAGACATTTAAAATGGAGCTCCCAAGATGTACACCTCTGGACCATGACAGTTAATGTGAAGGGCAAAAGCGATTCTTCGGCGCTATAAGAATATCTGGCTAGGGGAAACAACCCAGATGAAAAAAAAATATAAAAACCATGCAAGCAAAACAAAAAGAGATATTACTCCAGGAGGGTACCAGCGGTAACGTTGGAGAATCCCTCCCTGAGCCTAGCTCAGGCTGTCCCTCGTACTCTGGGAGGGACAAAGTTTTGCCACATGTGAAGGATGCACATCACCACTGGAATCAAAATTGATTCAGCAAACGTTTCACAAAAGCATGTTTTAACATGACAGTGCAGCAACTCCATATCTAGTATGCCATCAAAAAACTATCCTGCAAAAGTAGTCCCCAGCGCTGATTCCGAAAAGGAAGACATGGACTGTTCTCTGAGCTCACAGCAACCAGCTACACTGTTTACCGGTCAAAAGCCAGACTGGCAAAAAAATCCAACAATAAGAACCAAGAAGCGTAAAAGAATTTCAGACTCACCACCACAAATAGCCACCGAGACAAGTAATTGATTTTCAATACTACCTATTGATGCATCAGGTGACAATGTAAAACAGACCAAATTAAGTAATCCACCACTGCTCATTCTTTATGGAATAGAAGATGTGAATAAACTTACCGAGGCAATAGAGACCATGCTAGAAAAGAAAGAGTATATTTTAAAACTAATCACAAAAAGTCAGCTTCGAGTCAACTGCACTACTGCTGACGCATACAAAAGACTGAGGTCCACTGTGAGAGAAATGGGACCCACAGGACACACCTTTACAAGTAAAGAAGACAGATGCTACAGAATAGTCATTAGAAACCTCCACCATTCCACACCACGTGAGGCCATCATTGAGGAAATTGAAAAATCAGGCAACTAGGTGTGAGGAGAAATAGTAAATGCCAGAGCAGGTCCGGATAAGATACCAACATCCACATTCTTTGTAAACCTTGAGCACAGCCTAGATAACAAAGCAGTTAAAAGCATCAAGTACATCTATACAGCAGTCATCATAGAAGACCCCAAAAAAAGGAATAACATAGTGCAGTGCAATAAATGCCAGAAATATGGCCACTTCAATAATAACTGCATGAGACCAGACCGATGTGTGAAATTCGCAGGACAACACAAAACAAGCAAATGCAAAAAGAAAGATTGCAGTACTCTAGCAAAATGTGCTGTGATTAGGAGAACATCCAGCTAACTATAAAGGATGCAAAGTTTGCCTAGAGATACTAAATAGGAAAAACAAACATAATAGGTACATATTATTATAACATTTACAGCAGGCCAAATACAAGGACCGGCTTAGTACACATCCCAACTACCTGGCAACACAGTTGACCACTATCAATTACCCTAAGAGATTAAAAAGGCAACACATCATAGAGCTATGACAGTTACACAAGAAAAGAGCGACCCTCAATGGAGTACTCCTCCTACATGCCATATACTGCTTACACCATACCTGCTATGAGCAGACTGTCTAGAGACTGATCGCAGAAACAAAAAAAAGATATGGTGGAATAAAGAAACTCACATACTTACATGAATTCTAAAAACATTACACTCCTATTCTTGGGCAGTCGTGCAAAAACACTGTCCTGCCAAAAATTAACTGTAAGAAAAAAAACTATGTCACTCAGGATGATGTAAGAATTCTTCCAAATCTGTTCAGGCATTTAAAAGTCATGGTGGAATAAATAAACTCACATACATACATTGCATACATGAACCCTTTAAACATTATACTCCTTTTTTTGGGCAGTTGTGCAAATAGTCCAAAATCTAAGTAGCTAGGTTTTAATGAAGTGGCAGCTGATACAGTTGGGAGCCCATTAAAAGTATCCTACATGTGTAATTCCATGACCTAAAATACCAATATTATACCAAATTAGATTAAAATTTGTTTAGCAATCAAATAGTTTTTTATGAATTTCTTGACCAGTACTTATTTGTTAGAGATACAAAGTACACAAGATTTAATTCAAACAATAAGCTATCCATCACAGAAAACCGCATTTCAATTGGTGCTGTAGTTTTTAAGTGATGGGCAAAACAAACATCCAGACAAATAGAAAATATTAAAAAAAAAAAGTTCAGTAGCCCATTTATTATGGAATTTTCTTCTTTGTACAGAGTTTTGTTAGTTATTGGTTTGTTATAAGTATAGATATGTCAGTAAAATAATTTATAATGTAGATTAAAATTTAATTTGGTAAAATAAAAGAAAATAAATTCTTGTTAATATACCACAGTAGTTAGCAAGGAGTATGGGTGTAAACCAGTATGATAAGTAATACATACAACATAGAAAGAGTAACCACTTTAACTAGATATGGCAGGCTTAAACTAAAACTGGACTAGATACAAACCCACACAACTACATGCCCCACCTTCATGCTTCACATGCATCAATAACAAAGACATACTGAATCCGCCCTTTGCCTGGCGACTCGATCGTGGCGACGGAGGGGTGCGGGGTGGGATACATATATATAGATAGATATAAAATAATGAGTGCAGCCCGCCCCTACCTCATTTTGCCACTATGTGGCCCTTGCCTGCAAAAAGATTGCTGCCTGTTGCTTTGGTTGCTCTACACTATAAAAACAGCTTCGAACGCTGATTCATTTAATTATATTTTAAATAGCTCTAACTGTAAATTTTGCAATGTAATAGGTAATTTATTATATATTTTAATAGCAATACGTCCAATTTATCCATTAAGGCCAAAGAAAGCCAATAATATATGATGCACCTAATTTATGCTGTCCACGCCTGTGGTGATGGTACCTAATCTACACACTTATAATTAGATCTTTGAGTTACAAAGATAGAATGTGCCTAGAATTGAGATACCTAACCTACCCAGGGCTACCCAACCAGTGGGTACAACAGCTCAAAGGCTAGGCTGTTTTGGTAGGTACCACACCACTACTTTGCTCTAGTAGGTACAATATGAAGTACCGTCCTTGCTCATTATGATATAAAGGCAAGTTAGCTAAAAAAACTTCAAGATACCAAACATACAAAAAGATTAATGTTCATTAGTTTTATTAGGTAGTGATATGTCGCTGAAATACTTTTGGGACAGTTTAAATAAATAATGAGTAGGGTAAACAGAAATATTTTCCGGACCTTACCTCTCGCACCATTCCCGTGGCTGACCGGCGCCCCATTCACTTTTATCGGCCTCCCATCTGCTGTACATTTTAATAACATACTTTCAACATAAGTCCACTAGTTAACCATACATTTCCAGCTTCAAGAAACTGTCGCAAAAATGAGAAATCCAAAAAACGTCCAAGGCAAGGTGTATTTGGTAGTATTTTCTGTTGCGCGCCAACAACTGATTGGTTGCCTTGTGTTGTGTGTGACGTCAATGTCAATTGAAACCACTCGAATAGACACAAAAAGTATGTTTAAGTAAGCACTAATAAATCCAATTATTGCACTTGGTATAGTGAATACAGTTTACACAACGCTATTTAACACACTGAAATAAGATTAAAATTATGTAACATGATTTAGGCCCCTAGTTGCTTCATAAACAAACTCCACACGGTGACACACAATCAACAGGCTGTAGATGACAGAGACAGAAATCAACTGCTGCGATTTGCGATGTTTTGATTGAAACTGGCACACCAATCCGTTCGTGTTGAAGCGAATTTATCAAAAATAACAGTTAAAAACGCTAAATATGTTTCAATCAGCGTGCGCTTTGGACAAGACAGTTAAATTTGACATCGGAAAAGCTACTTTATGGTCTAGCGTATCATTCGAAAGGATCATCAGTGGAAGGATCATCAGTGTCAAAAATGGCAATCGAAACAGCCCATAACGCCACTGCATCATCTCGAATGCAGGGTATGGTAGTTAAAGTTGACATGTGAAAATCGACTTTATCTGTACAGAATAGGCTCGTTTTTGTTCTGTTTGGGTAGGATCGTAAGTGACAAAAATAGCACTCGAAACTGCCCAAAATGCTACTGTTGCAACTCGTGCGTCACGCATTGCAGCGGAGCGCTTTTGCGCCCGCCCCACTGTCCGGTGACCCTGTAGAGGTCAGTTATAGACCAACAGCACATATACTTTCTAAAAAAAAAAAAAAAAATTGCTACTCGAATGCAGGGCAACAAGATACGGTAAAAAAATAAATGAAAGAGATGTGAAGTTATTTTACATTGCAATTTCCCTTGCTCTATCTTAACAAACTGATGTTAAAGGTGATATTTCATATCTAATAATTTCCCATTCAAGCAACACCAGATTCTCAAAATAATTAATTATTCTGTGAATAAATATCTTCACCAAATTGGTTATTTGGCATAATTTTGTCTTTTTGATGAATATGAAATAGGGATGAACAATATAAGTTTTGCAGTGTTAAGTAGCTAGAGCGGCCGTGGACATTTACGAAACACAGGACATTTACGAAATTAAAGAACACAGAATATTCGTTTTGCTGATTCTTCGTGGGACACCCGCGGCTTTGCCCGCCCCGCATAGTAATTTCACTGGATTAAAAGTAACCTATGTGTTATTTCAAAATTAAAAGTACCATTAAGCACAAATTACCTTTAACTCAGCCGTGAAATAGATTTTATCGATCGCTCGGCTTCTATTCATAGGATCGAGATACCAAGTTCACCATTTTTAAAGACTTGATTGACACGGGAAGCTCTTGGTCATTCATAAGCCCTAACAAAGCTAATGAGTTCTTTAAACTGTTTAAATATTCTGTTCCATTTGAAGTAATTAGCACTCATGACAGAAGTTCTCACGGTGAAGCGATTCACATCCCTCTTCTAGAAACATTCAGAAGTGAGGATGCTTATACATTCTATATAATGACGGATAAGGACTATGACGGATTAATTGGCTCAGACCTCCTGTCATAACTTCACGCAAATATTGACAAGAAAAATAACGTGATAATCCCGTTTATCTATAATACACAAATTCACATCCAGCTTGACCCTCGTTCTGAAACCCGGGTGATGTTACCAACGGACTTACACGACGGCACGGGCATAGTAGAGTTTCAGGAGTTTGAAGATGGAGTTAGAATGCCTTGCGCATTAGTTAATTGTGTGAATAGATAGACACATACCATCGTGCAAAATACACTGGAAATACCAGTGACGTTAAAAATAAACAAGCTTATCAGTGTCACTCAGTACGAACTACAGGCATTTGAAATAAATACTATAACTGATAATGATCTTGACATTGACTACTTGATTGAGAACTTAGAAAAACTACGACTTGAACACATGAATACTGAAGAAAACAAAGCAATTAGTGCCTTATGCTATGAGTACAGAGACATATTTTATTGCGACAAACTGCCTTTGACCTTTACAAATAAAGTTAAGCACCAAATTAGGACCCAGAATGAAGACCCTATCTACATACGACCATATCGACAACCGCAAGCGGTACATGACGAAGTAAACTGACAAGTTGAAAAATTACTTAAAGACAATATCATCCAAGAGCCCTCCTCGCCTTGGAATTTCCCAGTTCACATTGTGCCAAAAAAAATGGGTGCCTCGGGAGAAAAGAAATATAGGATGGTAATCGATTACCAACGTTTAAATGACACAACGACCGACAACAGATATCCACTACCCAACATATCAGACTTATTCGACAAATTAGGTAAATCTACTTATTTTACCACTTTAGATTTGGCTAGCGGATACCACCAGATTGAGATCGATAAAGCGGACAGGCAAAAGACCACATTCAGTTCCCAGGCGGGACACGTTGAATTTTTGCGCATGCCATTTGGCCTCATTTTTTCAGCCACTTTCCAGCGAGCAATGGATAGTATCTTGAAGGGCTTACAAGGAATACACTGTCAGTGGCCCAATTCCATAACTTGGCTACAATCGGATTATCACTTTTTTCATAGCAAATTCGACTCTATCGCAAGGCATTAGTGGTTACGATACTGAGAATTCGATTGAAGCCAAGTTATGGAATCGGGCTGCTGGTGTATTTGGATGATATAATTATCTTCTCATCCAGCCTCCAAGAACTTGTAGAAAAACTGCGTAAAATTTTCGAGCGTCTCCGACACACAAATTTAAGGATCAGCTTGACAAGTCGGAATTCCTTCGTAAGGAAGTTCTTTACCTAGGACATTCTATAACAAAAGATGGGTTAAAGCCCAATAACGACAAGATCGACGCAGTTCTTAAATTCCCTCTTCCAAGGTTGCAAACGGAAATTTAAAGCTTCCTGGGTTTAGTGGGTTATTACAGGAAGTTCATTAAGAACTTTGCAAAATTGACAAGAACATTGACAAAATGCCTTCAAAAGATTAATACAGTAGTTATCGATGAGGAGTTTGTCAAATCTTTCCAAAAATGCAAGGAGTTGCTAACAAATGCACCTCTAGTGCAATTCCCAGATTTCGATAAGACTTTTATCTTGACAACAGATGCCTCAGATTACGCAATAGGCGCCGTCTTATCGCAGGGCACGGTAGGTTGCGATCGTCTCGTTGCATATACATCAAGAACACTCAACGATCCTGAGAGTAGATACAGAACTATAGAAAAGGAGGCACTGGCTATTATATGGGTAATAAAACATTTACGGCCCTACCTTTATGGTAAAAAGTTTAAAATCTACACAGACCATAGACCGTTATCCTGGTTACATTCTTTCGATGAACCGAGTAGTAAAATCACTCGCTGGCGTCTAAGACTTGCTGATAACGACTATGACGTAATATATAAAAACGGACGTCAAAATACCAACGCCGACGCGCTGTCAAGAGTAAAAGTAAACGCAATAGGAAATGACGATAAGGAAAAGGACAGTAGTTCAATGCAAGTTAACTTCGATGAAAGAGAATTAGAATTACAAAGACATTGCGAAGAAATTCAGAACGAAATAGTTGAGTTCGGTTAAAAAATATAGGAAAGAAAAATCAAAATCAAAAAGCCCGTCTCACTTCTTTTCAGATTCAGATAAAACGCTTACTATTCCCACAGATTCAGAAAAAAACACTAACCATCTCGATAGATTTCAAAAATACGACAAGCCTAGACGAACCGGACACAAACAAAAGGCGTTCACCTTTTTCAATACCGGAACATTCTAGTGGCACTTAAACAGCATCAGAGACAGAATCAAATATAGGATCTGAAACCGTACACTCGGTGCGTAAGACTGATTGCGCAGGAATACCTATTTTAAACGAGGCGGTCGATACAAAGCCGAACAAAATATTAGTACGTATATACGTGGTTTAGGGACGAAACTGCTATAAAAGATATTTCAAATAAAAAACAAAGAATTTTAGAAGTGCATATGCCGCTCAATAAACCTGACTTAATTAGAGATTTTCTAAAAGGATACATACAAAATTAAATATTTTATATATTTTGAGGATCCACAACATAGAGCAGCATTTACGGAAGCGTTTATAACACTGTTTAAAAGGGGAACAGTCAACATTTAGGAATGCACAGAACGGGTAATATACGTTGAGAATGAAGACGAGCAGAAGGAAATTGTCAAAAAATGACACGTGGGTAAGAATTACCACCGCAGTATCAAAGAAACCGCCACAGTTTCGCATATAAAACTGACATATTTCTGGCACAATATAGATATCACTGTAGCCGCCGTAATTAATGCATGAACCTTGTAAAAAAATCAAGTACCAAAGAAAACCACCGGAAGTAGTAAGGGCTCTTATTAAATACTTTTTTTTATGGGACACCTAAGAAAATAAATTCAGACTCAGGATCGGAATTCAATAACGTGCTCATTAAAGAATTACTGAACTTTTACAAAATTCATTTACATTTAGGTACGCCAAACAACCCAAATTCGATGGGAATAATAGAGAGATTTCACTCAACAATCTTAGAAACTTACAGACTAGCTAAGTACAAACGAAAATTAACAGACGCATCTTCGGTAATGACTTTCGCCATTATAGCATACAACCACAGCATTCATTCAGTAACAGGATTAACCCCTTTCGAAGTTGTATTTGGTCACACAGAGTCAAAAAGTGCTTTTAATGTTAATTTAGACAAAGAATACATGCAGGTATTAATGCGTGATCACAAGAGAAGAACTAAAGAACAATGGCGAACTCGCATACATGATTTTATGTCACTAAAGTTCACGGCGTCTTTAGGTCAAAAATATCGCTAGTAATTCAGCATCATTTCCTGAGATTGTTAGGCTAAGATTTTTTTATTGGGGAGGCCAGGAATAATTGTTATCAGGCTTCAAAGTTTTGTGGATTATGTTACTGTTAACGACTTTTGAAACAAGTCTTAGAGATTTTAATCATTTTATCTGAATAACTAGGTAGGCAATTAAGTACTTACCTATGCGTGATAAATATAATGTTTACAGATATTGTAGTTTAACAGACTAGCCTTTTGAATAATAATTATTATGAAGCTGTTACTGCCTAGCAAGATTACAAAACAGTATGTTTAGATATGTTGATGTTGTTTCACTGTGCAGGGCAACTGTCGTCTAATATAACCACAAATATTTCGCAACAAATCCTAAATAACAACCATAACAGCAATTCCTTACTTACTTCCTTCATAAACTATAATGCATTGTATTCTCTTTGCTAATATGTTTTGTTTATAGGTTTTATACGTTTTATATTGACGCGCCATTTTGTATTAAGTATTATTCTGTTCAACGCAAGGAGGCTGAATTATGCTTTCTGATAAAAGGCTAGTAAATGTAATTCAATCTCCTTTGCCTTAATAAACCAAGTGGAAAGTAAGCGTAATTCAACCTCCTTAGGTTTAAAAAACCGGGCGGGAAGTATACTGTTTTGACGATTTTGATGTCTGAACCGGAAACGTCGTTGTATTATCTTTTTTTTTCACCCATTGGGCAGGCAACAAGGCCAGTAAAACCCGTAGACAGAGAAACCAATAGACAACTAGATAGCTTCCATCGAAGTCATACAAGAAAGAAAACTACATATGCATAGGTCTTGTGAAGAAATGAGACAGAATGATATGATCTTTTGTTGCAGGTCACGTGCCGGTTTTTTCAAGGTCAGCACACCTCTATGCTAAAAAAAATTGATAGTTCGCCATAGTTTTGTATGGATTGTGAGAAAAATAAGTCAGCTTGGTGTGTTGCCTGCATTCGAAATGAAAGTTCTCTAGACCTTTTTAGTATTCTGTGCCCAAACTACACATTTTTTATTATTAAAATGATTTAATTGCATTGGTTCTCATTTGTATCAATAGTAAATTCAATTTAATGTAATATCGTACGATGTTGTTAATATGTTTATAGAAGGAGAAAGTTTATTCAAGAAAGCAAAGGCACCTACAACTACTTAAATGCCCTAACCATTAGAGCTACATACATCAAAACTGTGTGGTGTGAGCCATGTTAGAGGCTCACACCACACAGTTTTGGATGTTGGATGATGATGTTGTCTCCGAATCCTTCGGATAATTTCGAATCTCAGGAAGGACAAGTCATGCGACCTGAGTCCCATCCTGTAACGTTCACCGTTCGCGCTTAGTCAGCGCAGATAAGCTCATTTCTTAGGAATAAGAACAATAGGAGACGACTCGCATGGTCTGTCTGGTTAGTGGTAATGTTTCTTTGTTAGAATAATAAGTTAGTCTTAAGCGATCCGTCGATTAAACGACACTATTAAATTTTGTATTTTTAAAAACTCGTCCTGCGGCCGTCCTGACTTGAGTACCTTTTTAGTATTGTTACCACCCTCTGCAGTGTTTTATATATTCGCACATGATTCAAATAAAGAAGACAAGTTGGGTTGTCATAGAATTTTGTTATGTTTAGTCTAGGACAGAAAAAATACTCATATTTCTTAGAGAATTTAATTAAATTGATAAATTATTAGATCAGAATTAAATTACCTATTTATATTCCGTAAAGTGAAAGGCTAGTTTTTCATTTGAGTAAACTTCTATTAATTGTCCTATAAAGCAGGACTATACTAACTTGGGATGAGGAAGCCCAATCGACTTCCCTTCAACTGGTCAAAGTGACCCTTCGATCACCTTAAAAAATATTTTTTAGAAGGCTGTATCTTTTCAGTGCACCGCCGCGTGTCGATGCCTTTTTCCTGTCTACCGCTTGCTGTTCTGCCCACTGGAACGCCTGGCTGTGGAGTACGTGGACCTGGCCAAACACCTGCAGTTCCAGTTCCGTTTCTTGCCTGCCGTATCCAGCATTAATTCCTGTCCTGACATCTCGTGCCTACCCGTGGTACTTATTGTGATGGTACCTAATTACGGACTGAAGGTCAGAGATTTTAGATAATTAAAATGTGAAACATAATTTCAAGTGCTGTTGGAAATAAAAGCACGATTTAAATGGCGGTTAATACAGTTTGTGCATAAAATACCGTTGGTGAATATAGAACCTGAAAAACGAATGCCGGTTGTATACAAGGTGAAATTTTAATCCGAAGTTCAGCAAGTGAAATAATAATTTCAGAGACCCTTTTTTTTCCATTAGACAGTTTTGTTTTTTGAACCATTTTTGTTTTATATCGCGTGTCATTTTTCCTTAATAATAATGTTTAAAACTAGGTAGCTTCTATTAATACCATATTACTGTACAAGGTTGGATGTGCCATTCGCCCACGCCACTCTATTATTTTCCTAATTATGGATATTCAAATTACCGATAATTTTTCGGATGCAACGGGTAGTAAGGTCGTATTGAACCGAGTGTCTATTAAAACTCCCCCGTTTTGCAAAGATCGCCCGGCATTGTGGTTCGCGAGTTTAGAGGCACAGTTCCAAATTAACAAAATATCACAGCAATCAACCAAATTTTATTATGCAGTAGCTTATTTAGACACAGATTGTACCCACGAAGTTGAAGATATTATCTTACAACCACCTGAGAATGATTCGTACATCAAGTAGTGCGATGCAATCATTTCTCGATTTTCAATTTCTCATGAAGAAAATATACGCGTTTTATTAAAGTAGCTTGTTAAATCATGGCTCCAAGGGAGTTTTGTGATAAATCCCGAATAAATTAATCTGGCGAGGAGGGCCGTCTTCTCTCCAAGACTGCATATAATACCGGCGTTAGCAAAACCTGTTGGTAGAAGCGCCATCTAGCGGCCTTCTAGGTGCGATTTCTCATCGAGAAGAAAACCTATCCCGAAGTTTATGTAAGCAACGCCTACCGGCAGTTCGCTGCGTTTCTTTGTCAGCCAGTCGATAAAATGATCAATGAAAGGGTTGATTGATCTGATAGACGAAGTGATAATTTTGCCTTCCTAAAATTCTTGGGAAATGGTAAAATTTGCCTCCGCAAGTGGAAAGGCAAAGTTTCCATCTCATTGCTCAATATAGTTGAAAGGGTAAATCCACACAACGACAGCTAGTGTCGAGAGACTTGCACTAGAAAGGTAGGTGAAGGTGATGCAAAAACCTCTGGTGGCGAGTAGCGCAACTTTTGGGGATACCCTTATATTAAAAGTTTCAGGATTATATTCAGGCCCGGGACAGCTTCAAATTAAGGGTAAGATATTTGGAAAATCCGGCATAGGCCGTATCTTTGAGTTTGCAAACAAATCAGAAATTCAGGGGACAGCGATTCATGTGTCGGAAATAATTTTAGTTCCAGATCACGCCGCCGCCATCGCGCAAATCGCTCGCGATGGCCACACCGTGGAACATTTGACAGGTTGAGTAGATAGTGAAGAAATTTCTAGTCTCTTGGGTTTTTTCTATATGGAATTGAGATCGGAAAGCAGATAATCACGTCGGAAGTTAACTGGAATGTGACGGGGGTTGCTGGAGGACTATGACCCGACAAGTAAGGCCGTTAGGGGCTGAAATGCGGTGTAGGGGTGCGTGTTGTTTCCAGAAGCTGCTGGAAGCCGGAAGTTGTTATCCTGGCTGCAGTTTGCTACTCGTACGAGAAAGGCAGAATCCATATAAAAAAGGAGGGTCTGCCGATGATGACAATGATTAGTTCGGTACACATCAGATCGGCGCAGGTGAGAAATTTGTTTGTTCCCGGGATTCAGAGAATATTTGGTGAAGACGACAATTGTTTACGGCTTTATTATTTACAAACAGCGGCGGGCGTGCAGCACTATTGTGTGTTCGAAGCGAATGACGCAGTTGAGGGGCATTTTGCAGAAGGAAACGCGGAAATCGTGACTGCTTTGTATCTGGCGAAATAAGTATACGAGAGTGGAAACGAGGTGAGTGGGATGTCCCGTGGTTTAAAGATTGTTCTGACATAATATCTGTTTTGATTTTGTGCTGCGACCAACTAAGGCGGGCACCGCGAGACACCATTTAAACAGTGGAACGTGGGTTTCAGGAGGGGAGCGAAGGAGGCGATCCGCAGCGGCACGTGAGACTACAGTACGGCGACCCGGGAAGCTACCAGGTTGGTCCGTTCCAAGTTATTTCGAGACAGCGAGCTGTGGCAGTGAAGGAAACCTTCGCCTAGTTGCGTTTTAGGAAATAATTTGAAAGATTGCCTTTAATAAGATTTACATACCTCTGGGAAACCTAACCTTACACATACACTCCTGTTTGTACAAATACTCTTGATCTAGAACGTGTTTAATCGTCGAAGACAATATTCCGTTGCGTTGTGACAGAAGTATTACGGTGAGCTGATGGCCACTCTCTCTAGGTCTTTACTAGCTTAAGCTTCTGCAGTTCCAAATGTAAATTCATGTTAGACAGACCAAACTTATGTACCACTTTATGTAGGTGAATATTGTATTTATATTTTGAGTATTTAAATTATACGATAAGAAAAGCTGTGTTGATCAAATTGTGATGAAGAACAAACTTTGTCAAGTGTAAAATACTTTTAGAATTCCTCAGTAAAGGGGAGATAACAAAGTAGCATATTAGGTTCTGATTTCCTGTCGCATTTCCACCTACTTCCTGACTGTACTCATGGAAGGCTTCGTGACGGAACAACAGGTTTGTGTTCTTCCGCGGAACTTTCAGTAGTGAATCAATCCAGTGTGAAGGTAATTTCACTTCCTGAATCTCAGTACTCTGCAGTCCTTCGTAAGTTTCCCAGTATAACGCGACCTCCTGGAGCACCTCAAGATCCGAAGCATTCAACCGTGCATTTTATTAATACGACCGATGGACATCCTGTCCTCCTGCCGCGTCGTCTCGCTCCGTTAAAACTTCGTGTTGCACAAAAATAGTTTGGTGACATGGTTCATGCCGGAACTGCTTGTTCTTCAAGTAATCCTTGGTCATCTGCCTTGCATTTAGTGGAGAAAAAAGATTCGTCATGGCGTCCTTGCGGTGATTATCGAGCTTTAAACGCCCGCACCATTCCGGATCGATATCCTGTTAGACACATTGGAGATGAATTTGATTGCTCAGAATTTAGCTTGCTCCACTGTGTTTAGAACCTAGACCTAGTTAAGGCCTACCAGCAGATTCCTGTCAATCCGGGTGACGTTTTAAGATGGCAATAATTACTTCCGTACATGAGTTTTGATTTACGCAACGCTGGTCAGATCTTTCAAAGATTCATCGATGAAGTCGTACGGGGGCTAGATTTTTGTTTTGCCTACGTTGATGACATTGTCGTTTATTCTCGAGATCCCTTAGAAAAGAGCTTGAAAATCACCTTGAAATACTCTTTTAAAGGCTTCATGAGTATGGTGTGGTTATTAATACTACTAAGGGTGTATTTGGTGTTTCAGAAGCTACCTTTTTAGGTATAGGATTACTGCAGAAGGCATTTGTCCCCCTGAAGATAGGATTCAAGCCCTAAAGGATTTCCCGCCTCCCAAGACCGTCCAAAGTATGCGTCGTTTTCTTGGCATGGCCAATTTTTATCGTAGTTTTCTTCCTGACGCTGCAAAGTATCAAACACCTTTGATAGACGCTGTTGCCGCTATTCAATGCAAAGGCACTAAACCTTTTGTGTGGACTCCCGTATTGGAGGAGTGTTTCGAGGCTTGCAAGAAGAGTTTATCAGCAGCTACACTTTTGGTTCATCCAAACTGTAATGCTTCACTCGGACTTTTTTACCAATGCTTCTGCCTCACATGTTGGTTCTTGTTTGCAGCAACGGATTGCTGACGAGGATGACTGGAAGCCACTTGCTTACTTCAGTAAAAAGCTTACTGATAAGCAAATGGTATGGCCAGCTTACTATAGGGAGTTGCTTGCTGTGTATGAAAGCGTGCAACATACCTATGCTACCGCTCGCATGGTGATTGAACGTTATGTATGGCCAAATATTAATGCGGAATGTCGTAGGTGACTAGACATGTCATGTCTCCTCTTGGCAATTTTAATGCGCCATCTGGAAGGTTTATGCATGTTCATTTGGACATTGTTGGTCCTTTGCCGCATTCTATTGGTTTTACTTATTGCCTCACAGCGATCGATAGATTCACTCGTTGGCCAGAGGTTTGGCCAATGAAATCGATCACTGCTGAGGAAGTAGCAGATACTCTTTTAAATGGATGGGTGTCTCGTTAAGGTGTACCTAGTGCTTTGACGATCGATCAGGGATGTCAATGTGAATCCGCCTTTTTCAGCGCCTTTTGAATGTTTGCGCAACTAAAAGGATTAGTACCACTAGTTATCATCCATGCGCTAATGTCATGGTAGAGTGGATGCATCGTCAACTTAAAGCGTCTTTGATGTGTCATTCAATGACGTGGACATATTATTAGGAGAAGGGACAAGACTATTACTGTGGACATTAGGGGTCGTGAATCAAGACTACGAAGACAAAAATTCTATTATTTTTTGTGTTTTTATTGTGGTGGTGAGGCGAAAACATGTCTAACCTTTTTAGTATTGTTACCAACCTTTGCAGTGTTATGTATATTCGCACACGATTCAAATAAAGAAGACAAGTAGGGTTGTCATAGAATTATGTCATGTTTAGTCTAGGAGAGAAAAAAAGAAAAAATACTCGTATTTCTCATAAAATATTAAATTGATAAATTATTAGATACTTCGGTATACAGGGTGTCCCAGAAAGTAGTGATAAGTGGAGGTCCCAAGGTAGAGCACTCCCAGATGCACCCGCATAACCCCCATGTATGTTCCGTGATTTCTGATATTTTCGGAGTTATTCCATTTTTATTTCATTTTTTCACTAAATTCCAGATTTACATTTAGCAACCAGCTTTTGTTTCTGAGAAAACAAATAGTGGAGAAAGGAAGAACCTAGAAGAACCAAGGGAAAATCTTTTGCAGCTACGACGGCAGTCAATACAAAGTGTTGCTGTAAAATAATAGCTTAAAGAATTTATGGAAATTCATATGAAGCAACAACGACAAATTACCGATCTACTACGGATAGTATTGACAACACAACAAACACAAACGCCAACGGCGTCGACATCAACCGGTGAAGAGAGTGAAATATATAAGAAAATCAACAATTTTTCACATGACAAATTCTACCAGTTAACGACAACATTTGACAATTTCATAGAATATTTTGGACAAAAATGCTGTATTTACGGAAGTGAGTACTAAAATATAAAAAAAGATTTATTAGGAACATGCTTGGCACCGGAAATATTTCATCATATAAAAACATCATTTACAAACACATTTGAAAATAAAACATATGAAGAACAATGAAAGCAAAACTGTTCAGTTTGTACCTTAAGAAGAAAATAAAATTCAAAGCACTTGTAGAATTTTGGAACTGCACGAGAAAATAAAATGAGTCAATGGAGATATACGCTAACAAATTAAAAGAATTGAGTAAAGGCTGTGGATATGAAGGTTATTTTCTGGAGCGGCAATTACGTGATCGATTCGCAACAAGATTGAACCATGATATGCTATGCTATGCACGATATGTTTTACAATAAGGTAACTAGATGGTGCTACTGTGCATCGCTTGATAGTTTGCAAAAAGTTTGTGCTCGCGTGGTCTACAGCTTTCAGAGCCACTAGTTTTAATTGCGTAAATTTTATTATAAGGTTAGATATTTGCTTTTATATAATAACATTTGAATATGAAACTATTACCTGTTCTACACATTTCCGAAAGACCCTATCTTAAAAAAAATGAATCCCTTTTTTCACAGACGCGATGGTTGGATTCCTACAAGAACAAGTGCTATTTGCTCCGACCATTTCGACCCTTCATGTTTTGCATTAGTTTTATTGTACCGCGCGGACGGGAAAGCTAGTACTGAATAATATCGTTTTATTGATATTAGGGATACCTACTACGTGGTATTAGTGAAATATTAGGTATGTTTTTAATATTGGTTTCATTGCGTAGTGAATGAATACTATCACTACGCAATATAGATAAAACATACAAGATTTTCGATACTCGCGGGGATTGGCACGTACCAATCACCTCCCTATTCTTAAGTGAAACGGTGATTTACTTTCCCTTCATATTTTAACAGACTTAGAATTTTCAACGACGAAATCATTGGCTACTTATCTGATCCTTTGGCTTCGCTAGAACCAATGCCGTCCCCAGAACCAACGCCGTCTTCAGAATCAATGCCGTCCCCAGAACCAACGCCATTTGCAGAATCAATGCCGTCTTCAGAACCAATGCCGTCTTCACAACCAATGTCGTCGTCAGCATCGCAATTGCTACTTGTTAGTAATTTTTAGTTAGTTTTTTGCCATATTTCCAAATTCTCCGATATTTCCATGACTTGTCTTAAAAAACTTAGCTTAGATTTGGAATAAATAAAAGAAAACTTATCCTCTTCTTGTCATTTAAGGGGTTTCCTTCAGACAGTTACGTAGGTATAATCTTGATTAAGTCATATCATAACATTATAGAAAATATTATGCTTAATGATGATATAATTTCACCTCGAATGAGAAAACTTAACAAAACAACTAGAATTTATCGGCTAAATGTCTTTATATCATCTATAGATAGGGAAACACGTAGAAGCCAAGGAATCAATAAAAAACGACTTCACGTCTGAACGCACTTTGAAGAAATGTAGTACTTTAGAGGTCATTTTGTTCCTGGAATAACATATAAAATACTTTCAAGCCAGAGAAATAATCACACGGGCAAAGTCACGGGCACAGCTAGTAGATAAAATAACAACATTGAACAATCCAAATTTCGATCATTAAGTATCATTCCTTTTATCGTTATTTTACACCCCATCTCTAGTTTTTGCGATAGTGTGTAACTAAACAATACTGTGACAATAGTAATTTGTTAATTGTGTGCTTGCTTTTGTGTTTGTGTGCAGCTTATATGTGCGTGTGCGTTTATAAAGACGCCTCAACTTTCCGCAAGAGTGTGCGTGAGCAAGGAAATGTGTGCTGTACATGTTTACCTCGCCTCCCTCGAAAACTGGCAGAAACATTTCAGTACTAGAATTTGCGCTTGGGAACTCCAGTTATAATTTCTCTGAGGCAGTCTCGGTCATTCGGACAAGAAATTACGTTCAAGTTGAAACTAATGGTAAAACAAACCTGCTCCGACATCTCAAACCAACGAATCCAACATTTACTGTTATTTATTTATCGCAGTTTGTTTTACATATATAAGACCGAGCTTATGTCATTCGAGCTGTTCACATTGTTCATTAAAAGCTATGTGATGAATTGAGATGCTTATTATAATATAAATTATGAAGTCAAGAAGAATTAAGAAGAATTATGAATTATTAAGTCTTAAGTCTTCTCGTGACCACGATCAATGCAACTTGATAGAAACGTCGAGGTAAATAAATATTAAGTTTTCAGCGCGATTAAGCCCCGTTTTAATATTTAACTATAAATTATAAATTTAAAATGACACATCTTCACGGCATACGGTACGCGAAGTGCAAATCGAAGAAGCTATTTCTATATTTTCGTTGCTTCACACTCTGTCAAGTCAGTGTCAGTAAGTGGTTTGTTTACCAAATTGTTCTAAGTTTGCAAATACTATTTTAGAGGGTCGATTCGTTGGTGTGAAAGTGGATACACGTGTTAGAGAGTTTGTTAGAAGTTTTCGGTGAAATTACGTTAGAAGTGATCGTTTTTTTTTCTTTTTTTTCTCTTTTCTCCTGAGCTTAATTAAATTTATAACTTGGTGACGGTAAGTATTGTGTGTGGTCAATCAGGGGAAATGGATCCCATTTCCCCTGAACCAGTCGAGCCGCTGGATTCATCTTTGATGGAGACGGAGATGGCGTCGACTCCAAATACGACTGCTACGAAGCGGCGTGCCGTGGATAAAGACCACGATGCCTCTGGGGGCAAGAAAACCATAATAGACAAAGAATCAGCATCTGCCTCAATTCAGACGACTTACACCCATCCCTCTGTTACAATATTAGGTATTAAATCGTACCTATCAACTGACTGTGGCCCATTTATTGTCCACGTCTCGGTAATTGATCCTGACCCAGCCGCGGGGACAACCATTCGCCCCATCAAATTTGGTCAATTTTTGTTTGTCAACAAAATTGAAAATATCTTCCAGGATGGAGTTAAGAAGGTTGGTAGAAATAAGATTGCAGTTCAGTTCAAATCAGCACTAGGTGCTAACAAATTCCTTAACAATCCTATGTTAAAACTATATAAATATGAGGCGTTCATCCCAACATACAATGTCACTAGGATGGGCCTAGTCCGCGGAGTCCCAGTGGACTAGTCGATGGACGAGTTTATGGAGTCTGTACAAATCCCAGGTCATTGCACTCACATCCTTAAAGCTCGCCGATTAAACAGAAAAGTAAAAGTAGATGGAAATGTTAACTGGGAACCAACCCAAACAGTGGTACTCACTTTCAGAGGACAAGAATTACCAGACCGAGTTTTCAGCTTCTATTCGTCATTGTCTGTAGAGCCGTACCAATTCCCCACCATCCAGTGCTTGAATTGTTGCCGATTTGGACATATCAAGGCTCAATGCCGGTCCAAACCAATATGTTTCAGATGTGCCCAACCTCACAACGGAGAAGAATGTAATGTTCCAGAGACGGAGTCAACATGCATGTATTGTTCTGCTCACCATTTTTCAACAAGCAGGTCCTGTCCAGAGCAAGACAGACAAAAAACCATTAAAATGTGCATGTCGAGAGATGGTGTTTCATTCCAGGAAGCATCAGCTCTTTGTCCCAAAATGAATAGACCATATAATGAAGTTGTCAAGGAGACATCTGTGGAAACTCGGCGCAATACTTCAACTCCTTCCTCCTCAGATCATCCTCTCCACACAGTCTTAAAAAAAAAAACTGAAATCCGCAGCCCTCGACCACGAGCTCCACTAGGAAATACATATGACAGAGCTGCTCATCAGGCTATAATAGCCAATGAGCCGACAAGTTTTCCTAATGGTCACACTATACAGTTTTCAGCAACCCAATCATCTTCCCTTCCCTCCGATGAACCCCAAGATCAACTCCTAATTCAACTGCTGACTATTATTATCAGCATCATTTCCCAGAAATCACTAAATTTACCGTCCAACGTTGCCCATATAATATCCCAACTCTCATCCTTAATCGGTCACAACGGATCAGTCCCCAATAATCCAGTGGAACTCCCAAAGTCTTCGTCCAAAGACACATGATTTATATTTCCTAATTAGAAAATATTCACCCATCTTGGTGGCCGTCTCTGAGACGTGGTTTGATCCCGGATCTCATTACAGAGTTTTGGGATACTTAGTCTTAGAGATGATCGCCAAGATGGGTATGCTGGTTGTGCCCTGCTAGTCAAGCGCTGCTTATCATTTTCCCAGGTAACTTTACCTGCTCACAGCTCTGAAATAAATGCGGTAGCTGTTCGAGCTTTTAACATAACTTTTATATCACTATATATTGCTCACCCTCATTATTCCTTAGTTTCAGATATTCTTCTAATCATATCATCTGTCCCATCCCCTGTTATCCTAATGGGTGATTTCAATGCTCACCACACTTCCTGGGGTTCTCCTGATTGTGACCTGTATGGAAATACCCTCTTAGAAGCATTTGATGAGGTTAACCTATGTGTTATGAATGACGGTTCTCCAACTCGTAGAGTCCGCCCCTCCCAGAATCCAAAAAGCGCAGTCGACCTCACAATTTGTTCTCCATCTATTTCTTCTACACTTACTTGGGAAGTTCTTCCCCTTTCCTATGGTAGTGATCATTACCCCATCCTTATAAAAATACCTCAAAGAGTCCCTCTACAGCGTTCTCCCAACCCTCTTCTTAAATACAGACTCGCAGGTGCTAAGTGGGACTTATACTCTTCCTCTTTAAACCATAAAATAGGTGCAATCCCTTGCCCTAATTCTACAAATTCCCTTTCTTGTTATTCAAAATTCGTAGAATCAATCATTTCCTCTGCTGATGAACATATTCCCATTAAAAAGCCTAGATGCAACAGATCTTCCCCCCTTGGTGGGATCCTGATTGCTCAAATATTGTTCAAAAACTCATAACTCGTCTATGACTCTGAGTAACTATTTAGATTACCAAAGAACTGCTGCACAATCTAGGAAATTGCTATCATCAAAGAAAAAACTAGGCTGGCTTAAATTTTGTGAAAGCTTATCTCCTTCCACTCCATCATATTTGGTATGGAAGCAAATTCGTCGATTTAGAGGGGTTCACAACTCAGTCAACATAACATCAAATGACTCTTCTTCCTGGTTGGAACCTTTTACCAACAAACTTGCTCCTCCTTTTGTTCATCTTGCTCTGTCTTTTAATGTCCCTCATTCTTTACTCCCTTCTTCAGATAGTATGGACACTCTGTTCTCCTTCGAGGGATTACAAATTGCTTTAAATGGCTTGGTTGACTCATCCCCTGGTATTGATGGAATCCCATATTTATTTGTCATTAAAGCCACAGATGACGCTAAACGATTTTTACTAAATTTAATTAATATTTTTTATGATCAAGGTTTTATTCCAGAGGTATGGAGTACTCAAGTTATTATTCCTCTACTGAAACCTGGCAAAGATCCATCTGATCCTAATTCAAGACGACCCATAGCTCTGTCATGTGTTTTAGCTAAAATCTCAGAACACCTTATCAAAAATAGACTAGAATGGATAGTAGAAAGCAAAGGTCTTCTAGCAAAAACTCAATTTGGGTTTAGAAAAGGAATGTCAACATTCGACAACCTCAGCGTCTTAACTACTGAAATTCAACATAGTTTAAAAAATAAAAAACTTCTTATTGGAGTTTTCTTAAACATAGCTTCCGCTTATGACAACGTACTTCTTCCAGAGCTTAGAAACAAATTGTTACAGCTAAGTATCCCTGTGAAGATGACTCGTTTCATTTGTTGTTTTCTGATGCAAAGAACCGTGTTAATTAGAACTCAAAACTCATATTTATCTCCCAGAAGTATTTGGAAGGGCCTTCCTCAGGGTTCTGTCCTTAGTCCTCTTCTTTATAGCCTCTATACTTATGACTTGGAGCTTTCGGTTAGTTCATTCTGTCAAGTCCTCCAGTATGCCGACGACTTGGCGCTATATCTTCCTGCTAAATATGTTTCAGAAGCTGAAAGTAGATTGAACTCTGCTCTTGAATACCTTGGAGTTTGGTTGCTTGATCATGGTTTGTCCATATCGGCTGCAAAAAGCAGTTCCGTAATTTTTACTACAAAAAATACTATCCCAAATATCGACTTACGAATTAAAAATGAAATAATTCCGCAACAAAATTCCGTTAAGTTTCTAGGAGTTTGGTTGGATACAAGATTATCAGGAGTCCCTCATTTTAATTTTGTGGTTTCAAAATGTGAAAAAAATATAAATATCCTTCGCGCCCTTTCTGGGGTTTGGTGGGGTTCTCATCCATTTTGTCAAAAACTTTTATATAACGCAATTATTCGTAGTCATTTAGATTATGGTTCATTCTTATTGGATCCCGGAAATAAAGCAGCTCTCGAAAAACTATCAAAAATTCAGTCAAAGTGTCTCCGCATTATCCTAGGTGCTATGAAATCGTCTCCAATTAACGCCATGCAGGTAGAATGCGTTGAACCTCCTCTCTGCCTCCGCAGACAATTTCTCTCAGATAGATTTTTCTTCAAGCTTATTCAAACCTCTAAACATCCCCTTTTACACAAAATTGAAAAGCTTTACAACATTATTAGATCTCAAGGATACATACCAGAGGATAAACTCCCATGTATCATCCGTAGTTATATTAAATATACACAACTTCCCTGCCCAGTAGTTCAGTATCCAACCAATCCCTTATTTTCAGTGAGCTACGATGTCCTAATTTTCCAACCTTCAGTAATTTTAAACTTTGGCATTGATAAAAACTCGATTGAACCAAGTAAATTTTTCAGTGAAAAGATGGATAGCAATTGGAGAGAGTGGACCCCATTTTATACTGATGCATCTAAACTATCAGATAACACTGATGTGGGTGCCGCTGTTTGGATCCCAAAGTATAGAATAATAATAAGTCAAAAATGCCCATCTGTATCTTCGGTATTTACTGGAGAAGCAGTTGGTATTTTAGAAGCCATAATGTATATCACCTCGCATAGGATAGACAAATCAATAATTTTTACTGATCCAAAAAGTTGTCTCCAGGCAGTTATGTCAAATCAGTTCAAGTCTAAATCTAGGTTTCCCATAATTTTAAGAATTAAAGAGGCCCTTTATAATTGTCATAATCTCTGTTTAAATGTAGTATTGACCTGGATTCCTGGTCATGTGGGCATCCCAGGTAATGAAACTGCTGACTCATGTGCCAAACAAGCTGCTTTACTCGGAAATAGGGACCATTTCAAAATATATTCCCACGATCTTGCCTCTAATTGTCAACAACAGATGAGTAAATCCTGGAATTCACTTTGGCGAATTTCCAAAGAGGTGAAAGGTAAATTTTATGGTCAACTGCAACCTTCTATTCCTCCGAAACCTTGGTTTTATAAATTTAAAAATAAAAATAAGTTGACTACTTCAGTCATATGTCGCTTGCGGTAGGGTCATGCGTGCACGCCAGTGTTCCTTGCAAAAATTAGAGTCCGTGATCACGCACTTTGCGAATGTGGTCTAGATGAGGGCACAACTGATCATATATTCTTTAATTGTTCAAGTCTACACTATTCCTTATATGATAGGTTACCTCCTGAAATTCCCCGACCTACTAACTTTACTAACCTCCTATCACTTGCATTTACTCCGTTTGTTAATATATTAGCAAAATTTATAAAAAATAACAAAATTAAATTGTAACAGAGCATAATTTATATGATATTATTATTATATTTTATTAATCCATATTTATTATTTTTTGTGTGTATTATATGTGTGTAGTATTGTGTATACCCTGCGTTGTTACAGAAATGGTCAAGCTCAGAAGAAAAATATACCTTTTTTTTTCTTTTTAAATTACTGATCATTGAATCTACACTACATCACCGATCAACCTCCTTTGTGTATCTTCTACTCTATCCACGCGACATTGGCAAAATTGTGGCAACCCTGCAGAAACCATAAATAAAAAAGTTGAAGTTGAAGTTACTGATTTCAATGTTTAGTTATTAAAATATGATTCATTATAAATTGCGATTAAATAACATATACTTTTATTACGAATACGCGCAGCGAACAAGATAACCGGCGATTGTTTTTGTGTTGTGTTGTGACTAGACCTCTGTTGTTTATTTACTCCAAAAACGAAGATACATTCTAATATGTGAGTATATTGAACAATATGCAATTATAATTCTAGTTTTACTTTTATAAAAATGCGTTTATATTAATTGTTTATGTGCAATGTTGTTTATTTCTACATTTACTTTTCGAATTGTTGTTTTCTATTGCTAGTAATAGGTTTATTATTTTTATATTTAAGTCGCGTTTTCTATAACGCTACAATATGTTCAACAAATAGATGTGAACAGTGACTATAAATGGAAGAATTAAGTAGGATAATGAAAAGTATTATATTAGGTACTAAGATGGTTTCATATTATGTTTATGTGAAGGGTTTATTCCAAGGGCGGTATGCAATGTCGATGATTAATATAAATTAAAATATTCTTCTGCTGTCTTCGTTTTTCTTCTGACCCTTTACCCTCAATTGATCTCATACTGTGTGACCTATGAACAACAGTGTATCAGATCGAAAGACTATTGCTTTGTAAATTCATAAAACTTTAAGTATCTCTGACACCTTTATGACGTCACACCGCTGAAATGAAAAATGCATGTCGATACTTAAGCGGCCGCTGCGATTTATTTGTTTACCATAATTAAAAATATATATAATAATTAAAAATATGTAAAACTGTATGTGAACTATTATTAACTAGTGGTTCTGTGAGCTGTAGACCTCGCGCGTACAAACTTTTATGCAAACAATCTAGCGGTGCACAGTAGCACCATCTAGTTACCTTATTGTAAAACTAACATTTATAGGTGCTCCATCAATTCCAACCTAGTAGGTAAAGGGCTGATTCCACTGAAAGAAACCAAAAGTGAGAAATTGACTGCATTTTGAGGAGCTATTCTGCTCATCATGCCGAAGATCCTCAACAGATCTTCACCAAATTTTTATGAGACTAACTTAAAGTTACTACCATTCAATTAAAAAAAGGAACCATAGAAATCGGATTTAAATAAGCGGAGATATTCAGTAGCCTTTTTGGGGTAAGTACCACCCAACCAAAAATCCCTTACGATTAAACAATTCTAAAAATCCGCTTAACTTGTATACCAAGTTTCGTCTAGATTGGTTGAGAAATGCCGTGACTTACCCGTGGCACAACTGCTTGGCACTACCAGTTGTGCCATGGGGAATTGCTATTCCCTTAGACACTACCAGTTGTGCCAAAGGGAAATATATTATACCAATTACATAAACAAACGATGCCAGTAGTGCCTTGGGGAACTGCTGTTTTCTTATGCACTAACTGTTGTGCCAAAGGGAAGTTTAAAAAACAAGACAAAAAAGGGAACAAACTTATGAAAACCCTCTCTTAGGTTGGGAATTCAGGTGACGGACTCGTGTTCACACCGTTTTGTCACACTAGTGTGACTACGAGGAATCATTTTTAATCATGGTTACACTGCTTGGTGTGACAACGAGTAAGCTACAAAATATAAGACTCGTAGTCACACCAGTGTGAGAAAAAGAAAGACCAATTACTTAACGACATAATTATATGCAATAATTAATTAATACGTGTCAAAGTAACAGGTGTCACAGAGACAGGTGACATCAAAGTGACAGGTGTCAATGTGACAAAATCAAAAGGGCTATAACTCGGAAACTATTGATAGTTGACTAGTAGTTTCTTTACAGAAGTGATAGATCTCATCAATATCTTCGTTTTGGATAAACGCTGTCAAACTTAAAAGAGCTATAACTCTGAAACTAGTGATCCTAGATTAATAGTTTTTTTGACAGAAGTAATAGATCTCATCGATATCTTCGTTTTGGATGACAGCTGTCAAATTTAAAAGGGCTATAGCTCTGTAACTAGTGATCCTAGATTAATAGTTTTTTTGACAGAAGTAATAGATCTCATCGATATCTTCGTTTTGGATGACAGCTGTCAAATTTAAAAGGGCTATAGCTCTGTAACTAGTGATCCTAGACTAGTAACTTCTTTACAGAAGTGGTAGGTCTTATTGAAATCTTCATTTTGGATGATAGCTGTCAAACTTAAAAGGGCTATAACTCTGAAAGTATTGATCCTAGACTAATATTTTAATTACAAAAGTGATAGATCTCATTGATAACTTCATTTTTTATGACAGTTGGCAAACCTAAAAGGGTTATAAATTCGAAACTATTGATCTTTTACTAGTAGTTTCTCTACAGAAGTGATAGATCTCATTGATATCTTCGTTTTGGATGACAACTGTCACAGTTAATAGGGCTATTACTCTGAAACTAATTATCCTAGACTAGTAGTTTATTTACAGAAGTGATAGATCTCATTGATATCTTCGTTTCATATTACAGCCAATAAATTGCTCTATTAACTGCTTAATTTCACTGTTAATATTTATATATAACCTGTCATATGAAACGAAGATATCGATGATATCTATCACTTTTGTAAAGAAACTAATAGTCTAGGATCATTATTTACAGAGTTATAATCCTATTAAGTTTGACAGCTGTCATCTAAAACGAAGATATCGATGAGATCTACCACTTCTGTAAAGAAAATACTACTCTAGGATCAATAGTTTCAGAGTTATAGCCCTTTTAAGTTTGACAGCTGTCATCCAATACAAAGATATCGATGAGATTTACCACTACTGTAAAAACTTATAAGTCTAGGATCAATAGTTTCAGAGTTATAGCTCTTTTAAGTTTGACAGCTGTCATTCAAAACGGAAGATATCTATGAGATCTATCATTTCTGTAAAAAACATACTAGTCAACGATCAATAGTTACTGAGTAATATCTGTTTTAAATTTGACAGCTGTCATCCAAAATGAAGATATTGATGTGATCTATCACTTCTGTAAATAAACTACTAGTCAACGATCAATAGTTTCCGAGTTAAAGCCCCTTTAAGTTTGACAGCTGTCATCAAAAATGAAGGTATCAATGAGATTAATCACTTCTGTAAAAATACTATTAATCTAAGATTAATAGTTTCAAAGTTATAGCCCTTTTAAATTTGACAGCTGTCATCCAAAATGAAGTCAATGAATCATTACAGGGTTTTCCTGTGATATAAGATTTTATAAAACTTTGTTATATATATACCTACAAATTTGTAATACAGGTACCTACTTCTGTGGCTTCATCCAAATTTATCTACTTACTATCAATTTATCCTAATTATAATATTGTTTAAAATTAACATGGGTAGGACGAAAATCATGTCAAATGCCCATGTCGCACCCATGTCGGTTTATGTTGGATATTATCGAAGCTGTTGATCACTTTGTCTACTTGGGTCCGATGATCCAACTGGGAAGATCCAACTTCGACAAAGAGGTCAACCGACGTATCCAACTTGGATGGGCAGCGTTCGGGAATTCGCGCCATATATTCTAGTCGCAGATACAGCAGAGCCTCAAAACGAAAGTTTATAATCAGTGCGTGTTACCAGTGATGATATATGCCACTGAGACGTCGGTAACTATTGGTCTCATACATAAACTCAAAGTCGCGCAGCGTGCATTGGAGAAAGCTATGCTTGGAGTTTCACTACGTGATAAGATCTGTAACGGGAAAATCCGTAGAAGAACCAAGGTTATCGACAAAGCTCTCAGAGTTTGCAAGTGGAAGTGACAATGGGGAGGCCATATAGTTCGCAGAACCGACAATCGCTGGGGGATAAAGGTTCTCGAATGGCAACCACGAACAAGAAAGCGAAGTGTAGGGAGACGCCCCCATACGATAGACCAACGACATTGTAGCCATCGCAAGAAGTCGATGGATGGAGGTGGCACAAGATCACTCGTCATGGCGCTCTTTGGGGGTGGCCTATGTTCAGCAGTGGACTTCTAAAGGCTGACATGATGATGATAATGATGATCATATTATTTACCGTGAAACATTCGATATTTTTAAATTCTACCTATTTAAACGAATTCCAAACAATAAAATAAAAACGATAAAATGTCACAATTATTTATATAGTATATACTATGATCATAATAATGCATTGAATCAATTGGATGTCTATTCTCTGTCAAATCTCTGGGATGTAAGGAAGTGAAACGCCAACTGACCGCTTCAAGCCAACCTCACCTGCCCTGGTGCATCCTGCTAATTTACTAACGAGGCTCTGGCAACCCACAGATGGAGGTATAGCCATCCAAAAATGGTGTAGTGAAATGTCTCAGGCTGTTGACGGGCAGCAGCTTCACTGGTGAAAAATGCTACATACTGCAATCGCCAACCCGCATGCCCAGCGTGGCGATTATGGGCAAAACCTTTCAATGAACGAAAAAAATAAAAAATGGCCCCTAGTTCCCGGTCGCTCTGCTAGTCCGAACCACGGTGGTGGTCCCGAAAATGGCAGGACAGAGGGTGCGAAGAATCCCCGGCCGACGGTAGGCCACCAAAAACAACTTGACTTGGCAACGTAAAATGGTCGAACGCTTAGGCTGGATGAGCATTTGGCACAGTTGGAATCGGAATTGCATAGTATACGTTGGCAGGTCCTGGGGCTAAGTGAAGTCCGAAGAGAGGGAGAGGACACCTTAACCCTAGAATCAGGCCACATAATGTATTTCCGAGAGGGGGATCAACATTTCCAGGGTGGCGTTGGATTCCTCGTCTTTAAGGCCCTCGCTGACAATGTTGTAAAAATATCCAGTGTGTCGACCAGGATAGCGTACCTAGTGCTGAAACTAACCGAGAGATAAAGTCTCAAAATTGCACAGGTTTACGCACCGACCTCGGCACACTCGGACGACGATGTGGAAGATTATGTATGAAGACATATCTTCAGCACTACATAACATCACTAAAGCGCACTACAACACTGTCATGGGGGACTTTAACGCCAAAGTGGGAATACAGGCATGCGGTGAATCGAAGATAGGTCCATACGGTTATGGAAGTAGGAATCACAGGGGGAAAATGCTCTTCAATTTCTTGGACGAGCAAAGTTGACGTGGCAAAGTCCCGATGGCGTGACAAAAAACGAGATAGACTTCATCATGATGGATAAAAGAGACGTCTCTGTGATCAATAGGTGTAAGACTGGTAGTGATCACCGACTACTACGAGGCTCTCTGAATATCAACTACAAGCTTGAATGATATCAGATGATGAAGTCTACGCTCCATCCTAACCTGCTTCATACCGTTGTGGGATCAGAGCAGTTACAACTCCATCTACAAAATCGATTCACTGTTTGGAAACCACAGATGGCATATACGAGAGTCTCCAGGAAGTGGTAAGGGTCCTTAGGGCAGAGGGTGTGAAGTTTTGCCAGCTACAACGTACGAGTACAAAGTCCAAGCTCTCGGCTGAGACCCTCCGGCTTATGGAGAACAGGCGGGAAGATACACACGCCTCTCGTCAGAAATGCGAGTGCTCAATTGTCAAATTAGTAAACTGGTGCGACGTGACCGCACTCAGTATCGAATAGGCGATTGAGCAAAATTGGGGGTCAAAAGTGTTCACCCAGCAGTTGAAGCGCTCGCATCTGACAAATCTTAAGAGTTCAAGTGGCCAAAATGTTACTTCAAGGCCTGAGATCTTAGCTGAGATAGAAAACTTTTATGCCCAATTGTACGAATCGCGTGCTTCACAACCCGCCCCTAATACAGAGATGCCAGAGCCACTCTTACTCGCCACTACACAGAAGACTTGCCAGAAGTCAGCCAAGATGAGATTGGGAAGGCGCTCGGACAGCTTAAAAAAAAACATACATACAGCCGAACATAATATAACCGTCTCCTTTTCTGAAGTCGATTAAAAATGGAAAAGCCCCAGGCGAGAACGGAGTCACTTCGGAGGTTTTGAAAGCAGGTGGTAAACCTGTACTTACAAATGTAAGTACAGGTTTATCACCTTAGTCATTATCGTGGGCAGTTCAGAGATACAATAATATATCATATAGGTGACCTCTTTCTTTGGGACAGTTGTATGTATGTAAGCATGACCTGAATCGACGTCCAGGATCAGCTCCTTACGAGTATAAAGAAACTCTTCAACGGTCAACATGAAATGTTGTGTACGCATTTTATTATGCTTGCCAGTTTGAAGTTTTATCATGACTAGGGAACTCCTCAACGGTTAACAGCACAGACACGAAATTTTGTGTAAGCATTATATTATGCTAACTGGTTAGAAGTTTTACCATGAAATGGTTGCTGCACTCCGGGTTGGCTCCTAATTATGGAACTCTCCAAAGATTAACAGCATAGATACGAAATGTTGTATACGCATTTAATGGTGATAGCCTGTTCTAAGTTTCATCATGACAATGGCTACTGCATAAAAGGTTTTCTTGTTTTATTATAACTTATTTTACGGTTGACAATGGGGTATTCATGTGCAGTTTACGCTCAAACTAAGAGATACAGAGTTTACGGCTACTTGTTTTACGTAGTATTTACATTCTCTCTGGCTACTTGTCAAGTAAACATGACAAGGATAGGAGGTTCATAAATTCCCTATGGATAAAATAAGGTAAGTTATTCTTGGTAACCTACAATGAGTAATTGTCATTCTTCAGCTACGTAGTTCCTTTTTTGTATTTCTTTTTGAATTGAGTTTTTTTTTGGTATGTACCTACTTAACTCTATTCAAAAAACGTAAAGGATTTTACCTATTTTAAACATCGATCAGAATATTTTCGTTTGCTAAAACTTTCGCTACTGTCTCACTCGCACGCGTAAATTCTTCTTGGTTAAGTCAACCCTTGTGTTTAGTGTCTGTATCTACTCTATCCATGTCGTAGTTAGAACGCGGCTTTTGTGTAGAGATCTAGGGAAGTGTCCGGGGTGTGGAAAAGTCTCGTATTATTCTGCTGTATATAGTAGATTTTTAATTTTAGCTAGTGGCAACTCTTTAAATTCTACGTTTTCTATTATTACTACCCCGCTATCCCGCCATTTTGACTTTTGTAAAGAAGCGGCGTCACTTTGAGATTTATTTTTTGCCGAAAATAATATTTCATTATGGGTAAAAAAGATAAGAAAGGTGGTGATACGTCCGATCAATCTAGCGAGGAAGAATATGTCGTGGAGAAAGTGTTAAATAAACGCACAATTAAAGGAAAGGTATGGGTTGCCGCTTGCTTTAAAGCCGAATGCTGGTGTATTGATCTACGTGGTGCCTCCAATTTTATGCCTTTGTGTGGGCTTTTTTATGCTTTGCTGTCCCTAACTAACTATAATCAAAACAGTACATGGACGCAATACACACGTAGTTTATTTTCATAACGCTTCTATCTACGCATTTGATAGCCAACCGTATAACCAATGCTCTTGATTAAACTACATTCCCAGCTTCTAAAAATGAAAATACGATGTTTAATATTGTAGTGAAATCAAAATTTTGTTGTTGCACAAATATTTTCAATTATGAGAAAAATAGTATTGCATCATGACATTATTTTCAGATACAATATTTGCTGAAATGGAAGGGCTACAAAGAGGAGGAGAGCACATGGGAGCCAGTGGAAAACTTGGATTGTGAAGAGCTCATCCGGACATACGAAGAGAGCCGGAAGGAAAGTGAAAAGGAGGTGAGATATATCCATATATAATAAAATAAGTTATTTCTCTGATTTAGCAAGATATGAATGTGCACTGAGGCTGGCATAGACAATACGGCAAGGACCAAATTCTTTGCATCGTTGCACACCGGAAATAACGGCATAGTAGACTTCTTTGTAAGATTTGTGAAAGTTATAAGTTTACTCAGAAAACTTAGTGACCATTTACTTTTTTCTAATTAATCGGAAGGACTTTCCAATATATGTAAGTTGTAGAGGGGCGGGAGGGGGAGGGGGGGCTCACCCATAGAAGGGGGGATGGCGATAAAAAAAAAAAACAAGTTTATGGCTGTGTTCACTTACACGCTTGAATCATCCGTGCAATTATCGCTCGATCATCCGGAGTTAGTGAATGACTTTGGACGTCCACATAGAACTGACAACTGTCAAGTGTCAGTTTCATACTATTCCTCCCCTCCCCTACTATTGTTCGGATGACCCAGGCGTATGTCCGACGACGCAGTGACCAGGTGGCATCAGGGTGCTCTGTGTCGGTTCTGTGACTCATTTAGAACCTAACCTACTAATGTTGGGGTGCTCTGTGTTGGTTCTGTGAATCTTTTAGAACCAAACCTACTGATGTCGGTTCTGTGACTCATTTAGAACCGAACCTACTCATGTCGGAATGTCCAATGTTGGTGTCAGTCTGCCGAGCGGCGACCTCGCGAAAGTTCTGGCGAGAGCCCATACCGAAGATTTTTTATTCGAATTTTTATTCCTTTTCCAACCTGCCCCACTGAATTCACTGAATTGACACTGGGAGGGCCCAGTGTCAATTCTTTACATTTTTTTCCAAACATAACATTGTTTTTTTTTTATTTGTTATCGCCATCCCCCCTTCCATGGGGGAGCCCCCCCCCCCCCCTAACACCCACCACCACCTCCCAAACTTCCCAACCCTTCTACAACTTACAGATATTGGAAAGTTGAGCCAATTAATCTTTAGTTATAGTTACAATGGCACTTCAATTACCATAATGATTATGCCTGTACATACTTATCAATCATTATATGCAATAAAACCTATGCTACAATTCAAAAGGTATGTTGTACAATTCTGTGTCATTTGTTGCACACAGAAATGAAAAAGTCCACTACATCACAAAAAATAATACTATGAAGAATAAACAGCTAAATGAATACTCTTCAAAGTTTTGTTATAGTATAAGCTTATTAAGCTTGTTATAGTATAAGTTATAGTATAAGCTAAATAAGCTTGTAGAATTGATGCAAGGCACTCATAGAGTGTATCAGAAAATACTGATTTATAATAGTACACATGGATGTAAAACATGTTTGTTCAACTGACAGAAAAACTACATGGCGGAGGTGCCCTGAAGTTAGTCACTAGTCTGCAGATGATGTTGTTGCCAATGCAAACAATATATCAGTTTATTCTGTTACTACTGTTTGTTTCTTGAATTATGGAGTCTCACAGCTGTGTTGCAAGCTTTGGGACATTAATAAATAATTGTCAATTTTTTAAACCGACTAGCACTTATTATAAACAAAAAAAGTTAAACTCAGTTCTAGCTGCAATTATTTTTTTACAGTCTAGTAAGAAGAAGCCAGAAGACCGTGGCAAAAAGCGAGTTCGTGATTCAAGCGAGGAGAAGTCATCCCGCAAGGGACGTGGCACCAGTGTGTCCTCTGTTGAAGAACCCAAAGAGAAGCGGGAACGCAAGGAAGAGAAGTCCAAGACTGGCTTTGATAAAGGACTTAAAGCTGAGAAGATTATTGGTATGGATGGATTTAGCATATTATACATATTATTTCTACTTATCCAGTCGTTTGTTACGCTGGTTGTGCGTGTGGTAGCTTTTTCGCGCGCAAACAAGGTAGTAGTAACAGTTGGTAGTTATACAAACGGTGGTGTACATTTTTGTAGAACTGTAGAACTTTTTAAGAAGAAGAACATCTTGTTGACTATTATACATAATAGCTTCAATGATTTACTTATTTACTCCTTTAAAAATTGGGAGTATTTTCCCTTGACACCTGGGTGACTAATATTGATTTTTCTAAAATTTTAATAACTGTCTATATCAGTTATTAAAATTTTTCGAAACCAAAACTTCATTTCAACCCTTCTAATTTAAAGATAATATGTTGTAAATAATGTAATAATAAATACTTTTCATTTAAAAATATTTACACTGATGGTTCAAAAGAGGGAATGGGTATTGGAGCTGCCTTCTACGATTCACATGAACAACAGCGTGACCTTCAAAATTAATGCAGAAGCATCCATAATGGAAGCTGAGCTTATAGCAATTGTCGAAGCTCTGGCATACATTGAATCAACCAATTTAATGAAGTGGTAGTCCTGACAGAAGTTTGTTACGACACTTGGCTCGATGCACCTCAACCTTTCGAGATACACCGATCGGCTACACTATTCTGGACACAATCTTAAAACTACAAGCAATGACAAAAACAGTAATACTTCAATGGATCCCATCCCACATAGGTCTATATGGAAATGAGAAGGTTGTCAACTTAGCCAGACAGGCTACATTCAACGCTACTCCGATTGATTTCCCCCCATATTTTACCAATTATATTCCTACAGTAAGAGTTCAGTATTACAACCTATTCAAAGAATACTTTAATATAATATCCAGAGAAAAAGGTATCTGGTATAGGACAATACAGACACATCCCTTGAGTTATCCTTGGATAGACAATAGCTTTATATTGTTTTTTTATTTTTTAGAGAGGAAACTATAATAGCATTAAGACTTTGTTGCGGACATGCAATAAATTTGCATTTTGAATGAGGAAAAGCCGCACACCTAATTGCCCGGTCTATAACATATCGGATGATGTTTATCATATATTATTATCCGGAACAAAGAGCATAACACAACTATAACAAATCCTCTCCATCCAAAGGTTGCCTGGAAGAGATCGCTTTTAGCGATAAGGCCGCCCATTGTACACTTCTTCTGCTATTGTTCCTTTATTTTTTGTTGATTTTGTTTGTGGTGTGTGCAATAAAGAATTTATCTATCTATCTATCTATCATAGAAACAAGTGTGACATTAGAGTGCACCAGGTATGCGGTTGTAACAACAGCATTCTGGTTGAGCCTCTCTCAGGCGCAGCCAGAATGCTGTACAAACTAGTTATTAGAGATTAGTTCTAATATATGTATTAATGCCACCATATATGCAAGGGCAGCTTATTGGCAGCCCTTTGAAAGTGAATAAAAAAAAACCTGTTACTTTGTTTTCATATAGCTGTAATAATATACGAATTAAATGCAAAAATAAATTAAAAACTAAATACTACATACATAGCCCTTTACCAAAGTCCTATATTTTTTTTTAACAAACTGTTACTGTTTATGTAAAAATTAAAAATCTTATCTATCTAATGTAAATTTGTGGAAATAATATTATGGATCAGATTATTTGTTCATTCCCGTTATGTTCCTGCTTAGTAACAAGGTTTGAATAATAAACACTTAACTCACCATTACTTAATGCATAAGAAGAAGAAGAGCCATAGAACACAAGTCAATTGTGGGGCGGCGAATTGAATGAAGATCATAAGGCAGCATAAAGTAAATAAGTAAAGCATTCCGCATAAGTGGCTAACTCTGCCAACGACGCCTAAACGCCCATGTAAAGCTGAACGTGATATGCCAATTTTAATCACAAATGCAAGTTTCGGCAGATTTTTGGCCAAACCAAAATCACAGCTAAACCTAGTATTTTTTGGCCGACACTGAAACTTTGGTTGTTCACTAATAGTGATGCAGTTCTGATTTGGTTTGACAAGGTTATAGTGCTACTGCAATGTTTGCTTTAATAATAAAATTAAGTTCATTTTGTTACAGGTGCGTCAGATGCGACAGGGGATCTGATGTTCCTGGTCAAATGGGCAGATTCTGATGAAGCAGAGCTGGTTCCGGCTAAGATTGCCAACGTCAAATGTCCACAGCAGGTGAGATTACTTCTTGTTTGATATTCACTGACTAACCGCGTTTCGCGGCTTTGCTCATGAGGATGAATAAAAAGTATCCCCTGTGTTTGCTTATTGGTCAGGCTTATTTTCCACAACTAGGCCGATCATCTGGCCCCTTTTGCGTGAAACGGGCAGTGACAGTTAGTTCAGCCACCCGATGTCCCTCAGGAAGGCCAGCAGCTCACGGATTCCGGCGCAGCCTTCCCTCAGGGTGGAAGTTGTTCCCAGGAACTGTTCCCTTTGTGGCGCCACGCTTTCGCACTCTAAGAGTACATGCGTGGCCGTTTCTTCTGCTCCCGTGCATCCTCTGCACTAGTGGCTGTCTGTGACACCTGTTCTGTGAAGGTGTTTGTTAAGAGTACAATGACCAGTTACAATTCCCACTACTTGTCGGAGACTGTCCACTGGATCCGCTGTGTCCCTTTATCCATTGGAGAGTAAGGCAATTATGTTTACTGAACTCCTCCAGAAGATTTTGACAATGGATAGTTAGCCCCGAGGACTGTTCATACTTGGGTGGTCTCTGGCATACAGAGCTGTCTGAAAGCACACCAGGACTGGGACTGTTATTATGCCCATGGTTCGGAACAGTGGCTGCGCCAATGTCTGTTGTGACACTCGCACTATGGCCCACACTGCTCTTTTCTGCATTCTGAAGACGCGCTCTCAATCGGCAGCAGGCCCCCAGATTTCAATGCCATACTGAAGTAGAGAGTGCACTGACGCAAAGCAGCTCAGGACCATGCTGTAAGGAAAAAAAAAAAACATGAATTGGAGTGTTGAGATTGATGATGATGAGATGTTCAAATCGTCCGAGAACATACCCGCTCCCGTCCCAGCTTCCATACTGGAACCATCTGTGTAGATTCTAACTTCGTGAGTATTCAACCTATCACTTGGTTCCTCATGTAGTAGTATCTTATAGTGTTTATTGAAAATATGTTGTTTTGGTACCCTATTATAAATAGAGAGTATGTCCGGGCTACCCTCCGCATAATCCCGTATGATGTTAGTGTGGAATGTTAGACTATTTTGATCCCAGAGATTGAGTGCTTTGAGCCTGTAGCAGACGCAGCAGCCTCCTGCTGGATGTGCAACTGCAAGTGTGGCAAACCCAGCAGTGCCTCTAGTGCAGCAGTGGGTGCTGATCTCATGCAACCTGTCACTGCTACACAGGCCAACCTCTGGAAGAATTGTAGATACCTGTTTAGTCCTTGGCCACCAACCAAGTGAACCATATGCTAAAGAAGGCCTAATGACAGTATTGTATAACCAAAGTGTTATTTTTGGACTTAGCCCCATGTTTTACCTATCATTTTCAAAGAGATGGTTACTTTCTTAATTTTGTTTTCCAGGTGTCTAGGTTCAATTTGCTATCTAAGATGATATCCAGGTACTTTACCTCATAAGTTAAAGTTAACTGTGTGTCGAAAAGGTGGGGTAGTATGTATCGTCCTAAGTTTTGTTAGAAAACATAACCAGTTGTGTTTTTGTTGGATTCACAGTTAATGCATAGTCTAAGCACCAGGTTTCTACAATCTTTAAGGCGTTATTCATTGTCACATGATACGCTAGCAAAGTGTCCTGATACAAGGATAGTCAGATCGTCCGCATAGTGAACCGTGAAAAATCGTGTGTTGTGTTAAGCTTTGAAATTAGGTCATTTACCACCATGTTCCATAGTAGGGGTACTCCCCCTTGAGGGTACCTCCTTGACACCACTCTTCTAGTGGTTCCACCTAGGTCGACTTACCGCCCTTAGCTTCAACATGTTTATAACCCAATCAACCAATGTCGACTCAACACCATGCTTCTCAACACCATGCTTCCTTAGTGCTGCGTTTATGCTTCTAAAGTTAGTTCTGTCAAAAGCACCTTCAGTGTCAATGAAAGCACCCAGGCACAATATTTTGTTTTTTAAATCTTGTTCTATTGTGCTTATTACTTTGTGTAAGGTTGATTCTGTTGATTTACCGTGTGTTATCAACAGAATCAGCTGTGTGGATACCCTGTGTTATTTCAAGATAAAGTTACAGAGCTGAGTGTCGTAATAATTGCGAAAGTGTATGTTTGTTGCTTTTAATATTATAATAAAGTAGTATACTATCGGGAAGATGCCCTAACATTGACACTCAACTCAAACATTTTTTTTTAATTCTGCTCTCTTAATATTGGATGTTATGTGACGGGCCAATGTTGTTTCGATTTGTACCTCAATGTCGCCTGACCATCAGGCTGGTGGACTTCCTGGAGGTGTGAGCCCATATCTTGGATACTATTTGGTGACTGCCTTGCCAAATGTACTGCCCATTTCCATATTAGCCTGGCAACTTGCATACCAATATAGGCAATACATTGCCTATCTGTACTTATAATAAAGCAGTAGGTAACATCAGTTCTGTTCTGTATACAAGAACATAAATGAAAAAACATACTCTAGAAGACTACTGAATCGATTGAAATGCAGTTTTCACTGTTTGGATAGCTTAAGTTTCGACTTAAATCTGGTGTACTATCTCAATAGATCCAGTCAAACAAGCCAAAAACAAGGGTCAACCTCGGAATGTGAGATAATAAGCTGGAAACTTGACTAACCTGAAAGCCTATCTGTTTAAACACCTTTAATTAGGAACAAATTATTTATTAATTTTACTTTTTAATGAACTTCAAACTGAAATATCGCATAAACTAAGCATCTCCACGGGGGGAGGGGTACCAGGAGGTAGACCCCCTCCGCCACCCTCCCCCCTTAACTCCTGCGATCTATATATTTCCCATGGACTTCTTCGTGCTGATGGTGTTATGTGTGAATACTTGAATCTGTCTTTTTCAGGTGATTGCATTCTACGAGGAAAGGCTAACTTGGCACACGCCGGCAGCTGACGTGGCGGAGTGAACTTTTAGTAACTAGGGCATAGGTGTAAGGACTAAAGTAAGACTCCTGAGGATAATATCTATTTTAAACACATTTACTGTGTCACATGTCATCTTAAATGTTTCGGGGATATTGGTAAAATGGATGGCATGTACTTTAACGTTATTCGATTTTAGGGATGGAAAGGGTCTTTGCATTTTCTCAACAGACTGCGTTTTATTACGTACAGATGTACGTATTAATACAGGGTTATATTTACCCTTTTCGGCTTTTGAGCATGTGTCACTTCTAGCCCAAACTCGCAACTAACGCAGTTGCGGTATTTGGAGGGCAGGCGAGTTCAATCACTCCAGCTACTAATAAGTTCGACAGCGTACTTATTTTGTTTTCTAAAAACTGTTAACAAAACAAGCGGGGTCAAATCGACCCTTCCACGTCCTCGCCGGGTTAACATTCAACATTCAAAACATTTTAGTTAATTGACAGTACCTAAAACGAATCTCTTAATAGCGAGAATCTTATTTGTCTGTGGCAGGCATTATTGAACAACATTTTAGTAAATTGACAGTACTAAAAATAAATCGTACAATGGAGAGCTTTTATTGACTGGCTGGCTTTACATCATTTTAGTAAATTGAAAGATGTACTTATAACGAAACGTGCAATGACGAGTTTTTTTTAGCTGTGGCATTGCTAAACAATTTACGATTTTGATATTTTGAAAACTATTTAAATCCGCAACTTGAAACTGCGTGAAAACTTTATTTAATGTCGCCTTTCTGTGAAAAAAATAAACCCCCACCTCGATGGACGTTAAAGTACAATACTCTGATGAAGAAGTATAATAAACCCCCACCTCGATGGACGTTAAAGTACAATACTCTGATGAAGAAGTATAATAAAAATTCCGTATATATCACTACGATTTCACTCAAGTATTTAGTGTATTTAATCAGTTTTTTTAACGTGTATATTTGGCCAACTTCGCGCAGGCAGTTAAACGAAAAATAAAAATGTTATCTTGGTTTCCTGGATGTTGACTAGAAATAAAATATTTCTTATGAACAATATATTTGATTTTTACGTAACTTGACAATGGTTAGATCATAAAAGTAGTTTGATAAATGGTTACATTTTTTAACATCTAATGTTGAAAAGTGATCTTTACACCCTGGAATGACATCACATGTATTGTAAAATAATAAGATTGGGTTCGTTAATGTACCAAAGGTATAGCAGTTATGTTGAATTATTGATTATTATAAATGAAAGATCACTTTATCCTAAAAAAAAAACTATGTAGATACAAAAGGAAAATAAATTCATAATGGCTTGCGTATTTGGACAAATAGAAAGGAACGCAGCTATGCAGACTAATATTTATCTTCAAATAACACCATGTAGTAGTAGTGTTAGTACTTACTAAAGCACGGCCTCGATAGACAGATAAATAGAAAGACAGATAAATAGAAAGACAGATAAAAAGAAAGATAGCGCCGTATGTGCGACCGCGACAGCAATACATATTTATGCGCGAGCGATAGAGATAAGTAGTGAGTGTGATTGTACGAATTTATCTTTTTCTTTTTTTTTTTCTTCATTCTGTCTGATGCGGCCGTGCTAAAGCACGAAAAAAAACACTAAAATTAAATATGATAATATTATGACGCCCACTCAATAAATTACTCATTTTGGCGGGGATTTCCCAGTGACACGTGGTCCGCTTCCTACTTGTCCTACTTTAGGTCTGCCAATATAATGTGTAGGAAAGAAATTACCGTTGATTCTACTAATGAATAATGTCAAATTTCGGAATTTGTTTCTACCAAAACACTATACTGAAGCAGATCGGGGGAAACCGGGTCGGGTTTTTTAACGTCCAGGCCTACTGCGAAAATTGCCTCGTATGTCCTAGGATATTTTTGACAGACCACACTCTTAAAGTTTGTCACATTACCAAGGATATAAAGGGCAGAATAAATATTTTAACATTTATAAGCTGACATCCTGGGGCAATTGCCCCTTTAAGTTTTATAGAAAGTTAGCTGCGCTGCGCGACCTCCCCCTCGTGGACGCTATTGCTACTCCGTGTTATTTCATCCTGTGTAATATTTCGTCAAAATCCGTTCAGCCGTTACGGAGCTGAGTGGTAACAAACACTCAAACATGCTACCGCATTATACAACGCTTGTAAACTCTGAGGAAGATGACGTTGCCCTCTCCTCTTAAGAGGACAGGGTACCCACCCTCGCGGCTTTACAGCCTTGCCTTACATTTCCGCGAAATTTGCGTTTTGGAAGAAAACGTTTTTACCATACTAAACCGTAATCTAATCCAATAATTCTGGTCTTTTTTTATTTATCACAGAATAAAATGCGTATATAGCTTTTCTTTTATCTTAATTTATTATTATTTTTCATTTAAACAGTACACGAACTTGAATTTATGATCAAAATATAAACGTAGTTAATTGTGTGATTAATAAGATAAGGCCAGATTTATTGGATTTAGTTATGGTTAGGTATGGTAGAAACGTCTTCTCCCAAAACGCAAATATCACGGAAGTATAAGGCAAGACCTGTAGAAGCCGCGTGGGTATCTTCTTAAAACAACCTACCCTCATTTTTTTGCGAAATTAATGAAAAGGCCTATCTTTTCATTCTCTTCTCCCTTTATTCCATTACTACATCATCACTTATTCTAATTACTATCACATAAGCTGAAGATAAAAAAGATAATAAAAAAATTGTGCTTTTTGGCCATTATGAGCAAAATTGCCTATCAGTTGATTACTACATTAATTGGCTCCTATACTTTATTATTCTCATGCTTCGAACACGTTTTGTTTCTGCTTTTTATTTATAGAATGTCGTGTAAGGGTTGGACCACATTTTTACGTAGCTCTGTCCTTTTTTGTTGCTCGGAGTCGTCGTTCGTTAGAGCGAGAAACACTGCTGGCGACCGCGCGCTTGTATCAAGAGCGCGGCAGCCCGCCCTCTGCTTTTCTAGCGAACGCTTGTGGGCGACAGAAAGGGACTCGGAAAAATGTTGGAGAAGCGGTGTCAAACCCTTAAGCTCCTCGTACGGCGTAATGCCCTATTTACTTATATTTCTTATTGTGGTGTAGGTGTAACAGAACTCGAACTTACAAAACGAGTGTAACAATATCTAGCGCAACAGACTTTGAATATATTTGTTGCCCTGTACAAATTGATCTAATTTTCCGTCAGTCATATTTCCAATATTTAAATAGCTATGACTGTCGCCTAGTGTGCAAGGTCTATGTTAGAAAATAATTATATTAATAAAACGAAGTTTTCTGTAAGACAATTTGGGTTTTATTTATTCCATTACCTATTTGTTTATAATAAAGCAGTTAGTAACAAAAAGGATGTAAAATAAAGATAATTTTAAAAAATGTTCTAGGAGACTTACAATAAGCTACTGAACTAGGAAATAACATTTTTAAATGGTGTCTATCTGTATGTTTGTCTGGATGTATGTTCGCGCATCACTTAAAAACAACGACTATTTAAAATGTTGTTTCCACTGATGGATGATAGCTTAGATTTTGACTTAAAATCTGGTGTACCTTGTATCTCAATTGGATGAGTAAAAGCTGAGCAATCTATAAAACAAATTTTAAGGAAATGTATGTACCTATGTACTATAATTAGTTGTACATTTTGGAATAACACATAGGTTACTTTTAACCCAGATAAATGACCACGCGGGCGTAGCTAGTCAACTTATAATGCGAAATATTTATCTATATACAAATATCGGTATTGGTTAAATACAGATTTCCAGATCTGTATTCAACCAAAACCGATATTTTTTTTGGAGCAATAAATATTTTTTGATTGCAAAAATCAATAAAAAACTAAATAATTTGCTAACACATTCAATATTTTAAAATGCTGAGTTGTAATATCTTATAAATAACTAGAATAAATCTTGTATTATATATTTTGGCTTAAATTGCACAAATCAAACGTTCATTCTCGTTACAAATCATTTATGATTTGGTCCTCATTAACCAGTTGTGCTTTAATTATAGTTTCTATAAAAGGCTGAGATTACACAAATTGTTAAATTAGAAGTGCAAATTATAAATAAATAATTAAAATATTTTTTCCAATAAATGCAATTAAATACAATGCTTAAAAATACTCTTAAACAGCTAAAAGATAGACGGTGGTTCGACTGGTCATGGCTTCGCTCCTTGTCGCTTCGGTTCAAGCTTGACACTTGTAGTCGGACTTGCTCAGGCCATTGCTGTAATAGAAAAAAAAACCTATAAATAACTAGGTATGCGAAGGTTTGATTGTTTGTAGTATGAGGTAGAGCCTAGGACCGAACCTGGTATTGTTGGATTTTAGACCCCGTCTACACCCTCCGTGTTCATGGGTTCATTGTCGTAATCCTAAACAGACTCTCAACTGGTGGAGTCAATTTTCAAGAAAGTTGCCTCTATCGCCACCGACATTATCAGAGCCGGTTGGAAGGATTATTACCATAAGCCATTTGTTTTTCCCATTTTCCCACTGGGAGAAATTTTATGCAATTCATATTTTTATATTTACTAATATTTTAATTTTTAGGGGATGAATATAGTCTTTTGAAATTAGATTTTCAGGTATATCAATCGGTTATTCTTAAGCCCCATTTACACATTGATTAGAGACAAGTGCAAAGACAGTAAGAGGGCTATTCTCGCGTTTATTGAAATAATCTCAATTCGAAATTACGAACCCAATTCTCACGTTATCGTGCATATCTACACTTATAATAAAGCAATAAGTAGAGTAGGAACCAATCTTTATGGTGGCTGTGAAATTAGGCGCAAGGCGCTGCGCAATAGCTAATTTTCGGTGTTATCGGGCTTTGGAGAGGTGAGAGGCCGGGGCACACCCTCCCGCTAGCCCACCGCATCCCGCGCGCGCCCGCCGCGGTTGTGCTTGTGTTCACGCTACATCCGTACGCTGCACACATGCTTGCGATTCTGTTCAAGTACAGTCTAGTTAGTTATTTTATTAAAGTTGTTTGTTACCAACCAATACAATTCACCAACACAATATCAGCTTATTCCGATATCAATATTATTGTTTGTTGACGTATGTTAAGATAATTTCATGATTGGTTAAAAATAATGTTAAGCGTTAAGCGTCGACGCTAATTTAGCTACTAAAACATAACTATAGGTATAACATTTTTTTATCATTCCATTATTTGTATGTAGGTACTTACCACACAATTTTTTTAATCATTACATTTTTTAAATGTGACATATAAGTAAGTATGGTTTATGTAGTTTATTAAATATCTATGTACTTATAGTCATTTTTATTTTGCATGATTTATTGTATTGTTTTGCACCACCGTCCTTTTTTAATTCGTAATTTTTGTCCATCTAAAGGTTGTCTGGAAGAGATCGCTTTTTAGGATCAGACGTTGTGCCTATTTTTTAAATAAATCTTTGTATATATGTTCCGTAATTCTGGTGTAATAAGGTGTTTATTATTATTTTTATGTTCTACAAGTAGGTAGTAAAAAACTGACTAATAATTGCGAACCTTACTGTACCAGCGCGAAGTCGCACTCGCAGCGCACTTCACAGCCGCCATAAAGATTGGTTCTTACTAAACGAAAAACTCAGTACAAAGAAGATAATTAAAAAAAAAGGTCCATGGTATGTACTTAAAATAAGCTACTGAACCAGAATATAACATTTAAAATTTAATCGCTGCCGAACTGTAGTCCTCAATGGCTTTGCATCAATCTCATCTTTGGTCCCTTTGTCTATTCCCAGTAGTTCAATTCAATTGATTGAACTACTGAGATTTTTTAGTCTCACTAGTTCAATGAAATAATTTAATACTCAACTACTGATACTCAAAAATCTCAGTGGTTCAATTGCAGGAATTTTAATTTTTGATAGAAAACACTAGATACTTTTCTATGCCACTTTTATTTAGTAAATCAACTGATCTTGTCTAGGATTAAATTCAAGACTCCCCTGCGTGTGGTATGCCATCGAAACTATCCCAAGATTTATACCCCGCACTGCTCCACTAATTACCGACGAAATTCATAACTTTTACGTGTCGGAAACCTTTTTAATTGCGTTTACTCGCCAAATTCGGATCTGTTTATGATAAGGCATAATGGATTTAAGTTGATCATGAATGAATGAATTATTTATACTATTGTATTTAAATTGAGGCTAAATGATTTGTATTTACTATAATTTAGATAAAAAATGAACAAAATAAAAATATGTAGCTTATTTCCGCCAAAACTGAAGTCAGACAAATGATAAATGGTAAAATTTAACAAAAGTAAAGCCCCACGCTAAATAAACCCTACCCAAATTGAACTATAGTAAAATATAAATGAAATGAAATTTGTATTTGAATTTTCCTATTTTGTAAGTCTATCAAGGATGGAGCGGTACCTAAAATCTGGAAATCAGCTTTAATAACACCTATACATAAAAAAGGCCCCAAGCGTGAGGTAACTAATTATCGGCCTATATCCAAGTTATGTGTATTTTCAAAAATACTTGAGAAAATAGTTTATGGTCAAGTCTATGTAGCATTACAAAACTAGCTTAGTACTCAACAGCATGGCTTTCTGCATGGAAGGTCAACTGTTACCAATTTAGTTACTTTTACTGAAAAGGTAACCTCAGTAATGGACCAGTGCCCTATTTCATAAAGCGACAAATCATAATAAAACTACAAATGTCAGTCGAATACGCCAAACCTGCGTTTCATATAACAAAAATGTGTGACATTTCGATATTTTGACTGACAATTGTCGGTTCGATTGACATTTGTCAGTGTACTATAGCTTTATGAAATAGGGCCCGGGGTTCACAAGTGGATGCAATATATACTGATTACAGTAAAGCTTTTGAGCGGATTGACCACCGTTTTCTGTTGGATAAACTATTAGCTGCTAGTATATGGGGGGAGCATTATAGATGGTTTTCCTCCTACGTTGATGGGCGTGTGCAGACTGTTGTACTCAATGGTTTTGCTTCTGAATCGCTTTGCATCCCATCTGGAGTCCCTCAGGGATCAATATTAGGTCCGCTACTCTTTACGTTATTTATAAATGATATTGACCAATGTTTTTATAACTCCGACTTTCTATTGTTTGCAGATGATATGAAGATTTTTAAATCTATTAAATCACTAACTGACACATTACTGTTGCAGCAGGATTTGGATAGGCTGGTAAATTATTGTAATGCTAACAAACTAGATTTAAATATTTCTAAATGTAATGTGATAACCTTTAGTAAAAGTTCTAGCCCTTTGATTTTTGATTACCTGGTTGATAACCAGCATCTCTCTAGGAAAAGCACGTATATATAATAAATACAATAGGACTTTTTCAGTTTTCACTTATTTATATACTAGAATAGTCCTCAGCCAAAATAATAATATGGGTCTCAGTAAATTATACAAAATACGCTTTGGAGCGACAATTATATCTAAATTATAGTTGAAAGGTTCAGGCGTTACTTTGCGGAAATCCATATTTAAAATGAACAAAATAAAAATATGTAGCTTCCGCCAAAACTGTAAGTCAGACAAATGATAAATGGTAAAATTTTACAAAAGTAAAACCCCACGCTAATTAAACCCTACCCAAATTGAACTATTGTAAAATATAAATGAAATGAAAGCTAAGCCTGGAGGCCAGAAAAAACACTTATATACATTATATACGTAAAAGTGGAGTGATGGACTGAGAGAACTCTCAGTCCAGACGAGTTAACTTCACCCGAAGATGCCTCGTGCAGAGGCGAAACACGTGTCGTATTGATGTCAGACGTTTGGTATTTGGATCGAGGTATATGTTTTTTATTGTGTATTTACCCCTTACTTATAAAAAGTTATGCAATGATTAAGAATTCCGCGCAGTACAATATTATTGTACTGCGCAGAATTACTTGCCAACTGGAACCGTTGCATTTCCTATTTTGTAAGTCTATCAAGGATGGAGCGGTACCTAAAATCTGGAAATCAGCTTTAATAACACCTATACATAAAAAAGGCCCCAAGCGTGAGGTAACTAATTATCGGCCTATATCCAAGTTATGTGTATTTTCAAAAATACTTGAGAAAATAGTTTATGGTCAAGTCTATGTAGCATTACAAAACTAGCTTAGTACTCAACAGCATGGCTTTCTGCATGGAAGGTCAACTGTTACCAATTTAGTTACTTTTACTGAAAAGGTAACCTCAGTAATGGACCAGTGCCCTATTTCATAAAGCGACAAATCATAATAAAACTACAAATGTCAGTCGAATACGCCAAACCTGCGTTTCATATAACAAAAATGTGTGACATTTCGATATTTTGACTGACAATTGTCGGTTCGATTGACATTTGTCAGTGTACTATAGTTTTATGAAATAGGGCCCTGGGTTCACAAGTGGATGCAATATATACTGATTACAGTAAAGCTTTTGAGCGGATTGACCACCGTTTTCTGTTGGATAAACTATTAGCTGCTAGTATATGGGGGACCATTATAGATGGTTTTCCTCCTACGTTGATGGGCGTGTGCAGACTGTTGTACTCAATGGTTTTGCTTCTGAATCGCTTTGCATCCCATCTGGAGTCCCTCAGGGATCAATATTAGGTCCGCTACTCTTTACGTTATTTATAAATGATATTGACCAATGTTTTTATAACTCCGACTTTCTATTGTTTGCAGATGATATGAAGATTTTTAAATCTATTAAATCACTAACTGACACATTACTGTTGCAGCAGGATTTGGATAGGCTGGTAAATTATTGTAATGCTAACAAACTAGATTTAAATATTTCTAAATGTAATGTGATAACCTTTAGTAAGAGTTCTAGCCCTTTGATTTTTGATTACCTGGTTGATAACCAGCATCTCTCTAGGAAAAGCACCGTTGTTGACTTAGGTGTAATGCTGGATTCTAAATTACTTTATGATAACCATATTAGTAATATATGTTCAAAAGCGACTGAAATGTTGGGCTTTGTTTTTCGTATTAACAAGCATTTCAAGTCTGCTAAAGTCGCTCAAAGTATTGTACTGTTCCCTTGTCAGAAGTCAGCTTGAGTATATATGGAACCCGCGGTATAATAGATGTTTATATAAACACATTATATATATATATATATATATATATATATATATATATATATATAAACAGATTGAGAAGATCCAGAAAAAGTTTTTGCGTTATCTTAACTTTAAATTTAAAGATTTAAATTTAGTGAGTGAATCAAAATATCACTGTTTTTATCCAATGATGCCACGGCTCAGTGATTAGGACATCTACCCTAGGTTCGATTCTGTTAACACTTTTTGGGTTTTTTAGAATATTCTAGATAACTAGAATTTGCCTAAATAAAATTGATAAATTAAGGTGAAGGGTAAGAAGAAAACACAAAAACGAGGCGTTTTTCGTGTCATTTCCTGGCGAAAATATAGGATGTGGAGCTTTGAAATTAAGATATCGTATCACACATATCTTGAAGTTATGTCTGGAGGTTTCAGATACTTGCTATTAGTTATAGTTAACAGTCAGAAATATTTTATATTTTTTCGTTAAGTACCAAACTCTGCCTAGTTATTCTTATAGTTCGTACGTTTTGTCTGTAGGTCCTATTTTTCAGATATATGATTAAACATAAAGATTTTAACGTAACAACTATTTGCGTAAAAAAGCAAGTTTTCATGAACGTATTTTGCTCGTAAAATATGATCAGGAATTGGCAGTATTGTATGCGCATGAGATAGCGACGTTGCATGCCCGAGGCATGGTGCGTGGACCGCGCTACAGAATAAATAATAGACCGCGCCTCGACCTGTGCGCGACGTTGCCAGACTTCAGTTAGAAGCTCGGCACATCTGCCGTCTGAGCTACCTCTTACGAAGTAGGTAGCTATTAGTTAATCTGTGCTACCTGTACGTCCTTTTATTTTAGTTTTCTATTCTGTATGTTCTTACAGCACGTGTGCAGTATAGACTAGCTGTGCCCGCGGCTTCGCACGCGTGGTCATTTCTTTAGGTTAAAAGTACTCTATGTGAAAAAAATCTTCTTCCTTGATCAAAATTTCTACAGCCGTCAGAAATATTTTTATCTATTGCTCGGCTTCTACTCATTGGATTGAGATACCAATTATACCAGATTTAATTAGATCCTAAACTATCTAACAGTAGAAACTGCATCACAATCAGTCCAGTAGTTTTTACGTGATATAAGAACAAACAAACATATAGACAAGATATAAAAAAAACTTGCTCAATTGCTTATTTTAAGTACCCTAGATCATTTACCTAGATTTTTATAATTATCTTCTTTGTACAGTTTTTTTCGTACATGTTGCTTTATTATACGAGTAAGTATACTTAGATATTAATTACTCCAAATTAACAATACTTTGGACCCCTATCCCGCAGGAACCCTCTACTCTATATTCGATACTGGAGCCAAAACTGTGTTTAAAAGCTTTTATTTAACTTGCAATGTTTGTATGTATGTATGTTTGTCTAGGTCAAATCTTGCAAGCTAAATTAGAACCACTTCCTCTTATCCTACGGAGTAGAATTTGGTTCATTTCCAAGGATTACCTCCAGACAAAGTGATGATGATGAAAGTATCCTATGCGTTATTCCATGGTATAAGCTATCTCCATTCCAAAGTTTATCATAATCCATTCACGTGAGTGATGATGATGTTGATGATGATGAAAGTATCCTATGCGTTATTCCATGGTATAAGCTATCTCCATTCCAAAGTTTATCATAATCCATACCATTCACGTGAGTGATGATGATGTTGATGATGATGAAAGTATCCTATGCGTTATTCCATGGTATAAGCTATCTCCATTCCAAAGTTTATCATAATCCATACCATTCACGTGAGTGATGATGATGTTGATGATGATGAAAGTATCCTATGCGTTATTCCATGGTATAAGCTATCTCCATTCCAAAGTTTATCATAATCCATACCATTCACGTGAGTGATGATGATGTTGATGATGATGAAAGTATCCTATGCGTTATTCCATGGTATAAGCTATCTCCATTCCAAAGTTTATCATAATCCATACCATTCACGTGAGTGATGATGATGTTGATGATGATGAAAGTATCCTATGCGTTATTCCATGGTATAAGCTATCTCCATTCCAAAGTTTATCATAATCCATACCATTCACGTGAGTGATGATGATGTTGATGATGATGAAAGTATCCTATGCGTTATTCCATGGTATAAGCTATCTCCATTCCAAAGTTTATCATAATCCATACCATTCACGTGAGTGATGATGATGTTGATGATGATGAAAGTATCCTATGCGTTATTCCATGGTATAAGCTATCTCCATTCCAAAGTTTATCATAATCCATACCAGTCACGTGAGTGATGATGATGTTGATGATGATGAAAGTATCCTATGCGTTATTCCATGGTATAAGCTATCTCCATTCCAAAGTTTATCATAATCCATACCATTCACGTGAGTGATGATGATGTTGATGATGATGAAAGTATCCTATGCGTTATTCCATGGTATAAGCTATCTCCATTCCAAAGTTTATCATAATCCATACCATTCACGTGAGTGATGATGATGTTGATGATGATGAAAGTATCCTATGCGTTATTCCATGGTATAAGCTATCTCCATTCCAAAGTTTATCATAATCCATACCATTCACGTGAGTGATGATGATGTTGATGATGATGAAAGTATCCTATGCGTTATTGCATGGTATAAGCTATCTCCATTCCAAAGTTTATCATAATCCATACCATTCACGTGAGTGATGATGATGTTGATGATGATGAAAGTATCCTATGCGTTATTCCATGGTATAAGCTATCTCCATTCCAAAGTTTATCATAATCCATACCATTCACGTGAGTGATGATGATGTTGATGATGATGAAAGTATCCTATGCGTTATTCCATGGTATAAGCTATCTCCATTCCAAAGTTTATCATAATCCATACCATTCACGTGAGTGATGATGATGTTGATGATGATGAAAGTATCCTATGCGTTATTCCATGGTATAAGCTATCTCCATTCCAAAGTTTATCATAATCCATACCATTCACGTGAGTGATGATGATGTTGATGATGATGAAAGTATCCTATGCGTTATTCCATGGTATAAGCTATCTCCATTCCAAAGTTTATCATAATCCATACCATTCACGTGAGTGATGATGATGTTGATGATGATGAAAGTATCCTATGCGTTATTCCATGGTATAAGCTATCTCCATTCCAAAGTTTATCATAATCCATACCATTCACGTGAGTGATGATGATGATGATGAAAGTATCCTATGCGTTATTCCATGGTATAAGCTATCTCCATTCCAAAGTTTATCATAATCCATTCACGTGAGTGATGATGATGTTGATGATGATGAAAGTATCCTATGCGTTATTCCATGGTATAAGCTATCTCCATTCCAAAGTTTATCATAATCCATTCACGTGATGATGATGTTGATGATGATGAAAGTATCCTATGCGTTATTCCATGGTATAAGCTATCTCCATTCCAAAGTTTATCATAATCCATTCACGTGAGTGATGATGATGTTGATGATGATGAAAGTATCCTATGCGTTATTCCATGGTATAAGCTATCTCCATTCCAAAGTTTATCATAATCCATACCATTCACGTGAGTGATGATGATGTTGATGATGATGAAAGTATCCTATGCGTTATTCCATGGTATAAGCTATCTCCATTCCAAAGTTTATCATAATCCATTCACGTGAGTGATGATGATGTTGATGATGATGAAAGTATCCTATGCGTTATTCCATGGTATAAGCTATCTCCATTCCAAAGTTTATCATAATCCATTCACGTGAGTGATGATGATGTTGATGATGATGAAAGTATCCTATGCGTTATTCCATGGTATAAGCTATCTCCATTCCAAAGTTTATCATAATCCATTCACGTGAGTGATGATGATGTTGATGATGATGAAAGTATCCTATGCGTTATTCCATGGTATAAGCTATCTCCATTCCAAAGTTTATCATAATCCATACCATTCACGTGAGTGATGATGATGTTGATGATGATGAAAGTATCCTATGCGTTATTCCATGGTATAAGCTATCTCCATTCCAAAGTTTATCATAATCCATTCACGTGAGTGATGATGATGTTGATGATGATGAAAGTATCCTATGCGTTATTCCATGGTATAAGCTATCTCCATTCCAAAGTTTATCATAATCCATTCACGTGAGTGATGATGATGTTGATGATGATGAAAGTATCCTATGCGTTATTCCATGGTATAAGCTATCTCCATTCCAAAGTTTATCATAATCCATTCACGTGAGTGATGATGATGTTGATGATGATGATGAAAGTATCCTATGCGTTATTCCATGGTATAAGCTATCTCCATTCCAAAGTTTATCATAATCCATTCACGTGAGTGATGATGATGTTGATGATGATGAAAGTATCCTATGCGTTATTCCATGGTATAAGCTATCTCCATTCCAAAGTTTATCATAATCCATTCACGTGAGTGATGATGATGTTGATGATGATGAAAGTATCCTATGCGTTATTCCATGGTATAAGCTATCTCCATTCCAAAGTTTATCATAATCCATTCACGTGAGTGATGATGATGTTGATGATGATGAAAGTATCCTATGCGTTATTCCATGGTATAAGCTATCTCCATTCCAAAGTTTATCATAATCCATTCACGTGAGTGATGATGATGTTGATGATGATGAAAGTATCCTATGCGTTATTCCATGGTATAAGCTATCTCCATTCCAAAGTTTATCATAATCCATTCACGTGAGTGATGATGATGTTGATGATGATGAAAGTATCCTATGCGTTATTCCATGGTATAAGCTATCTCCATTCCAAAGTTTATCATAATCCATACCATTCACGTGAGTGATGATGATGTTGATGATGATGAAAGTATCCTATGCGTTATTCCATGGTATAAGCTATCTCCATTCCAAAGTTTATCATAATCCATACCATTCACGTGAGTGATGATGATGTTGATGATGATGAAAGTATCCTATGTGTTATTCCAGGGTATTAGCAATCTTCATTTCAAATGTCATCAAAATCCGTTTCATCCACGTGAGTGATGATGATGATGATGATGATGAAAGTATCCTATGTATTATTCCATGGAATTAGCTATCTCCATTGCAAATTTAATCAAAATCTATTCCACCTGCGTGAGTGATGATGATGATGATGATGATAAGTGTCCTATGCGTTATTCTATGGTATAAGCTATCTCCATTCCAAAGTATATCATAATCCATTCACGTAAGTGATGATGATGAAAGTATCCTATGTGTTATAATAGTACTAGCTTTCGCCGGCGATTTCGTGCAGTAAATCCCGAAAAAAAAAAACATCCTACGTTCCTGAGCGTTTGTATGCTCTTGATGCTTTTTGACAGACTTGTTATTTCGTTTCTATGGCAACCGTTCCTCACAGCCAGTAATCGTAATTTTCCAGTTTTCCCGTGGAAACGTACCATTTCCGGGATAAAAATATCCCATTTGATGAAAATTTGATCAGCCGTTTTGGCGTTAAATCTCCCCAAACAAACAAACAGACAACGTTTCACTTTTATATATTGGTGTGGATATACAGGGATGGGATTGTTTACAATTTCTTTTTGATAGGTAACTATGTAACTAAAGCATAAATAACTTCACTCCAAAGCTTGAACTTTAATAAACTGTAGGTAGGTACTATAACTTCCTAGGTATGAAGCGTTCCAAAACAGGTACTTACTAGGTAGGTAGGTCGGCTTTATTAGGGACCATCTTTCATTGAGTGAGGCTGATAGGCATTCTTTTATCTCTAATAAATATGGAAGTGAGTTTGTCTATCTGTATGTTTGACACTAAACTACTGTATGTAGATAAAACGCTTGACTCCTATGACACAAACAATGACAAACGCGCGAAAATCTTAACACTCAAATGTGCGCCATCTTCCGTTTTTTTTTTGTATAACTGCATGCTCCTTCAGCTAAATTGTGACATTGGTTCAATAAATCATCTGTTAAAAATACCTGCTTATGAATTTGCAATTTTCGTTACTAATGTAATGAAATTTTTGTATTAAAAAAAAAAATACTTCTTTTTGTTCTTCTCTTTAAATTTTTGGTTTATCATATTTATTTATTTTAAGGATAAACCAGAACAGTAAAATGCGATATTTCGTCGATTTCAGGTAAATTTTAGTTCTAGCGAGCCAAGTATCACCATCTAGCAACATTTTTTAAACTACTGTGAGTGGAGTACAGTGTGACCATATTCAAATATCAAATCCTGCTAGCCTGTATGTCAAAAACTGCTAAATCATGCTAGACCTTTTTCAAATAATGCTAAATTACTTCTATCACAGATATTGCTTAAATATTAGAAAATATGAATAAAAATGCCAATTTGTACGATAATAATCACTTTGTCATTGTCATTTTTATTAGGATTCCTTACACAGAGGGTGTTAACGGTCAACTATTATTAAGCCTACGCTGTCTGTATGTTTGTCCGTCCTACCTTTTAATGACTGTATCTTTAGAGAACGTCGGTAGCCATATCATGTTGAAATTTACAATCTGACGATACCAATTCGATCCTCGGCCCTGACCAATGACTTATTTGGTATATAAATAAGTTATGTGCAGTTTCGGTACCATCGCTCAAAACCGGTGAAGGAAAACATCGTGAGGTATGTCCAAGAACCTCAAAAGTTCAGATATATAACATTCACCAACATGCACTGGGCAAGCATGGTGGATTATGGCCCATCCTCTCTCTGAGAGAAGGCCCGTGTCCCCGCAGTGGAACATTGATAGGCTGGTAATGATGATCTTTTGAACTGTAATGTTACGACGGATTAATTAAGAAATAATAACAATAAAAAAGGGATCCCTATACAACAACAGTTTTTTTTACGTATTTCGTCTTTGCTCTAAACGGTGATACAAACAATCGTCAAAGTCAAACTTGGCATGATTACACACTCTAAAGTAAAACAATATATTAATTACATTAAAAAAGTGGTGCGGTAAGGAAAGGAACCCTCAGTGCGTGGCCCCACTCGCACTTGGCCGGTTTATTTCTATTTACAACACAATTCACTCGTCACCGTCACTGTCCTTAGCAAATCCTTTGTATAATGATGATGAGTTAAGAGATAATTTTATCATATTTTTGTCGGCTCGAAATTCACACACCCATTTTGCTCCTATATTTCCTTTTTGCGTTTTTTGGCAAGCAAAATTACAGAAACGTCATGTTTATTTTTGAATCGATTTCTAAGCTGGATTTTTATATTGTTAATCAGTGAAATGTTTTGGTCACAATAAGTGTTTGGCATTAGCAAAATCATCATAGCCCGCGCAAAATTCACAATGTTAGGGTATTTTAGTACCATTTAATTTTAATTAAATGTATCCTTTCAATTTGTCTCCAGAATATTTTCAATATCTGTTAGTTTGGCATCAGAGCTGCTTCTCGAAGCCAATAAACTCAAATATAGGCTTGAGCGTACTATGTGCACTTTAAAGGCATTTGAAACGCGTTCAATAAATCCTGCCTACATTTTATTGGAATCTGCTAAATAAAGCTAGATTTAAAATGAGAGTCTAATCCTGCTAAAATCGCAGGAACCTGCTAAATCTGGTCACACTGGTGGAGTAAGGATATAGCTATCTTTCCTATCTATAAACTTTGATATATAGTGACTTCTTCGGCACCGATGACAATGATTAAACATCTTTTTTAATAAAAATATATATTCAATATTAACGTTAAGTTTTAATAAAAACGAAATTTGACGAGTTGCCTCTGCGTGGTATTACTTGCTCAAGATTTTGTTTATTGTCTGTGTACTTTATTATCCATATGTGGAAACTTTTGTAAGCTGCGTGTATAACCATAGTTTTTATCTTATGTACTATCCGTGGCTGTAGTTTTCCTAAGAAAAATAAAATAATGTACGCAACGTACGTGAGCTGCGCGACGTGTCCCGGCGTGTGCTGCACGAGCGGCGCGAGGCGCTCCGTGAACCGCTGGAAGTTACGCTCCAGCTCGCGCTGGTACTCGCGCTGGTCGCTACCGATCAGGTTCTTATTTTTACGAAGCGCGTCGTGGCACCTGGAATAAAAAGGGGAAAAAACCGGGAATGAGAGTGGGTATTTCATTTTCATAAATATGTGTGGGAATGTTTATAATCGAAAATTGACCTACACAGGCAATTATTAAATTATTATACGTGTACCTTTTTAGTTGCCGGCAAATGTTAAATAGGTGCCCACTAAGTTTTTTATCTGTGAAAGCTCAAAGACTATACTAAAGTGACAAACGATGAAAGTTCATAAAGCAAAAAAAAAACACTTGCAAAGAAGACGCACCATAACCACGCTACATAGGTACCTATGTCGCCTTAATTACATAACAATAAAATAACTATCACAGACAAAAAAAAGTATTATAGGTGACTGTTTTACATTTGCCGGCGACTAAAAAGATGACTACAAATGGCTAAAATTCTTCGAAATTTAAAACAATTCCACAAACATTTCCGAGCACTTTTGAGTTTTTTTTGAACGGTTTTGTTTAGCTTGCCCTGTTTCTTGGGGGCATGCCCCGTGCACCAACTGGCTTCTCCCACTGGTGAAATAATCGACATTTACGAAGAAAAAAAACAACATGTTTTGTAATTAGGTAACATGACATTTTAAAGTGACAGATGTCAAAATAATCGCCAATTATGAAGAAAAAAAACACCAAGTAGTATAACTAGGTAGTAAGACATTTTAAAGTGACAGATGTCAAAGTGACATGTCAAACTTCAAAGTCATACGTCAACACCTGACAAGATTTAATCGATATCTTCGTTTTGGATGACAGCTGTCAAACTTAAAATGGCTATAACTCTGAAACTAATGATCCTAGACTAAGTAGTTTCTTTACAGAAGTGATAGATCTCATCGATATCTTCGTTTTGGATGACAGCTGTCAAACTTAAAATGCCTATAACTTTGAAACTAACGACCCTGGACTAGTAGTTTCTTTACAGAAGTGATAGATCTCATTGAAATCTTCATTTTGGATGACAGCTGTCAAACTTAAAATGGCTATAACTTTGAAACTAACGATCCTGGACTAGTTTTAAGATTGTCCATGATAAAGAATTATTTTTTAGTTTAAGTTACTGTATAAACAATAAATAAGACTTATTTTATGTGATTTACGATATAATACGATACGAAACACTTTATTGTAACTACCAGTTAGAAAACACACACATAATTATTTGAAAAAAAATAATTGTTCATTTTGTTTTTAAATGCTACTTAATAGTTAATTATAGATAAGGTGTTGCTTAGATTATCTCGTGGGTGTGTTTGTGTATATGTATATTTTTGTGTGTGTATGAAATGTACCTTCTCTTTATCTAAATGTGTTATCTATGAAAGGGGAAGAAATTTGTTTCTTTATCATCGTCATCATCATGTCGGCCTTTAGAAGTCCAATGCCGAACATAGGCCTCCCCCAAAGAGCGCCATGACGAGCAATCTTGTGCCACCTTCATCAACAACTTCCTGCGATGGGTACAATGTCGTCGGTCCATCATGTGGGGTGTCTTCCTACACTTCGCTTGCTTGTTCCTGGTTGCCATTCAATAACCTTTATTCCCCACCGGTTGTCGGTTCTGCGAACTATATGGCCTGCCATTTCAACTTGCAAACTCTGAGAGCTATGTCGATAATTTTGGTTCTTCTACGGATTTCCTCATTTCGGATTCTGTCACGTAGTGAAACACCAAGCATAGCTCTCTTCATTGCACGCTGCGCGACTTTGAGCTTATATATGAGACCAATAGTTAGCGACCACTCAGTGCCGTATGTCATCACTGGCAACACGCAGTGATTATAAACTTTCATCTAGAGGCTCTGCGGTATCTGTGACGAGAAGATATGGCGCAATTTCCCAAACGCTGCCCATCTGAGTTGGATTCGTCGGTTGACCTCTTTGCCGAAGTTGGATCTTCCCAGTTGGATCGTCTGACCCAAGTAGACATAGTGATCAACAGCATAAACCGGCATGGGTGCGACATGGGCATTTGACATGATGATGGTTTTACCCACTTGGTCACTGAGCATTGTGCTCAGGTTTTCTGCCATGATGACTATATCATCGTCAAATCGAAGGTGAGTGCATCGGGAGGCTGAAAGTCGTCAAACCTACGAGCGAGACGGTTTGTAATTACTTTCGAAAACAGCTTATAGACGTGGCTCAGCAGCGAAATGGGCCTATAATTCTACAAGAGGGTGTTATCACCTTTCTTAAAGAACAACACTACTACGCTCCTGTGCCACGCCTCTGGCGTAGTACCCTCGTGGATGTACCGGTGTTCCACCCACTTTCAGTAGCTCTGTCGTTATTCCATCCTCCCCTGGTGCCTTGTTGCTCTTAAGCTGTTTGAGAGCCATTCTGATCTTGTATAGGCTGACGGCCGGGATATCTTCGGTATAATTTCGGGTCAAACGGGCTCTTGCATCGCTAGCTTTAATAGGTGGACTACGCAATGAGGTGTAGTGTAGTGATCAACAGCTTCGATAATACCGTTCCCAAAAAAAACTGGCATGGGTGCGACATGGGTATTTGAACTGATGTTCAACTTACTCGTACCCTTGTTCATTTTACTCGTAAGACCCACCTGTTGGGAAACAATATTGAAGTCACTGAGCATTGTACAGGGTTTCTGCCATGATGACTATATCATCAGCAAATCGAAGGTGAGTGATGCATTCGCCATTAAAGTTAACACCATATCTGTTCCAGTTCAGAAGCTTGAGTATATCTTCCAGTGCAGAGGTGAACAGTTCGGAGAAATAGAGTCTCCCTGTCTCACCCCTTTTTGCAATTCGATAGAAATCGTGCTCCGATTTTGGAGACGGACTATCAGTTTTTTATAATTACTAGTACTAAATGTTACTTGACTATTAATACTCATTTTACATATACCAAATGTTACTTGATTGATCTCTTGGTAAAGCTTAAAAATAAGAACACGAAAGTAAAACATATTTTAATTACCTTTTTCAGCCTTTTCTTTACTTACACACTAATAATAGTTCTTTCAAGGCCCAAATAAAGAAAAACCCGTAAAACTCGAAAAAAAAAACGGTTTTTAAAATTGAAAACTCGAATAAACCGGGTTTTTTAAACTACCCGAGTTTTGCATGCCCTACTGCGACAACTGTTTTTGCAATATTTCCAATCGGTGAACCTGTACAGCGTATGAGGGGCTCCAGATTGAGCTGCAATATTCCAAAAGAGAACGAACATAGCAGTTCAAAAGATATATAGGTAAATCAGGGTCTTTAAACAATGTTATTTGCCTCATTACGAAACCTGCCAAACGAGCACCTTTCTTAATGACAGTATCAATATGTTCTCTGAAGTCAATCTTAGAGTCGAATGTAACTCCCAAGTCTCGCATACTGGTAACTTGGGATATCGGAGTATTATTGATATGACTAGCTGCGCCCCGCTGCTTTGCCCGCGTGCAATCTTCTCCCCCATCCTATTTAAAAATAATACAGCTAGCGTTACAATCATGTCACATAATTTAAAAGAGTTTTGGTGGTATATATTCTTTATATTGAAGTTTTTTTTAAAAACAAATATTTTCCGTCTTATGATTAGTTACACGAATAGGTCTGACGGTTTCTCTCCTGGTACTTTGAAATACTTAAAAAAATATAATAACACTATTTAATGTTCATGGGGAGATATACTATCTTTTAATAGCTTTATTTGTCAATGTCATATATCCAACTTCAGGTGTTTCTTTTCTCCTGGTACTTAGTTTTTTTTTTTATTTAATCACACCATTTAATCTTCATGGGGAGGAATACTCACTTTAGATAAGTTTATATTTCAATATTATGTCTCCAACATCTTAAGTGTTTCTGTTCTCCTGGTACTCAGAAATACTTATTTTAATATAACTACACCATTTAATGTTCATTGGGAGCTAAGTATACTCACTTTTAATAACATTATTTGTCAATTTTATATCTCCAACTTCTTAAGTGCTTATGCTCTCCTGGTACTTGTTTTTTTTTTTTTCATTATATTTTTTCGTTTTTTTTTTCAAGTTTTATAGAAAACGATAATATTTTTTTCTCCTATTTCGAGATAAAAAGTAGCCTATGTGTTAATCCAGGATATAAGCTATCCTGGTACCAAATTTTAACTAAATCCGTCCAGCCATTCGAGCGTGAAGGAGCAACAAACACACACACACACACACACATACAAACTTTCGCATTTATAATATTAGTGTGATTAGTGTGATAAACAGCCTGTATAGGATTTCGCTTTCTTGTAAATTTAATATGGTTACATTTGGCTGCGTTCAGGACCATTTTGTTTTGAGAACACTAATTAGTAATAGCATTTATATCATTTTGCAAGGATACCGTGTCTGCGTGCTCATGAATTACCCTATAAAGTTTAAGATCATCAGCAAACATTTGATACTCGGATGTAACTGAGGCACAAAGACAATTAATAAAAGCCAAAAAGAACATAGGACCAAGATGGGAACTATGGGGCACACCAGATGGTACCATTCGCGCGGCAGATTTAAAATTTCGAACCATTACGAGCTGAGACCTATTGCGAAGATATGAATCGCACCATCTTAATAAGGAGCCACAGATTCCTGCATGATCGAACTTTTGGATGAGCCGGCTATGATCAACCACATCGAATGCCTTGGAAAAATCGGGTAGATGGCATGAACATCAAATTTGTCTTCTTACGCTTCACAAATGTCACTGACATAATTCAAGATATTCGATGTCGTTGACCTTTCGGGCAAAAAACCGTGTTGGCGCTTGTCAAATAATGGTGTCAAATGGTAATGAATTATTTTTTGAACCATTGATTCAAATAATTTACCTAATGAACATAGGATAGATATGGGTATATAGTTCACGATATCACTTTGGTCACCCTTTTTGTGAATCGGTGTTATATGAGCAAGCTTCCATCTAGTGGGCCAGATTCCGCATAACAGGGACTTCTTAAATATGTGGTGAAGAGGCTTAACTAATTGAAATGTTAAGCCTCTTCACCACATGTTTTTTCTTTTTTTTTAATATATCTTTATAAAAAACATATTCATTTCATTTTCATGTTCTTTATAATATCATTGTAAATATAGTTGATAGAATCAGGCGTTACTTTGCGGAAATCCATATTTAAAATGAACAAAATAGAAAATATGTAGCTTACTTCCGCCAAAATTGTTAGTCAGACAAATGATAAATAGTAAAAATAAACAAAAGTAAAACCCCACGCTAAACAAACCCTACCCAAATTGAAATATTGTAAAATATAAATGAAAAGAAAGTACACAATATAAAACCCCCACGCTAAACAAACCCTACTGAAATACAAGTCAAATCGTAACACTTATATATTTATAAACATATATTATAAATACACAACAAAAAACATATACCTCAATGCAAATACCAAACGTCTGACATCAATACGACACGTGTTTCGCCTCTGCACGAGGCATCTTCAGGTGATGTTGACTCGTCGAGTGCTGGACTGAGAGTAACTAAGCAATGGTGAAAAATTCCCTTATATAGGCAACGCGCCTGAGCAGTGCGTCTGCACTACTGCATCGACGCGAACCAGTCTGAGCCGGAATCATCTCACAAGGTCGCGCCACTATTGCACCACATTTACGATTACGTATAATGTTTTACACGTTTGTGATAAGGGTTTCCGTTTGTGTGTATTGGAACAATTAGAAATTTTGAGACATAACAATAATGGGTTTACATTGTTGAACGACCAAACCAACTTAGTTTCATCACCTTTGTTGCGTATTTTCACTGGAAATGCGTCACAAGTAACAGGCGGCGATGATTTTTGTTAGTTATTTTATTCACTTCTCATGCTCGTGTAAAGTCGTTGTTTATGCTGGGTACATGCTGCGACATAAAATTGTATTTTAGAGTTTCACTTCTCTAATTCTCTATGGTCCCCACCCGAGGTTATTATTTAAAGAAAGTTTACAAAAAATATGTGTCAGGAAAGAAGCTTTTGTCTTTTCTTAGTAGTATTTAAATGATAAGTCAAGATAAGATATCACTGTTTAATTTCCTCGCAATCGAAGTGAAAAGCAGAGTTTGTAACTCGTTTATAAAACACTAGCTTTCGCCAGCGACTTCGTCCGCGCGGATTACAGTTTAACGCGGAAAAAGCATCCTATGTTCTTCTAGGATATTAAAAACCAATGCAAAAAACCAAAGCACCAAAGCTCTTGATGCTTTTTGACAGACTTGTTATTTCGTTTCCATGGCAACCGTTCCTTACAGCGAGTAATCGTCATTTTCCAGTTTTCCGTAGAAGCTTACTATTTTCCGGGATAAAAAGTATCCTATACTGGTTTCTACATTGTACAGTAGTACAGTACCTATTTACAAACTTTCATCAAAATTGGATCAGCCGTTTTGGCGTGAAAGCTCCCCAAACAAGCAAACAAACAGACAACGTTTCACTTTTATATATTGGTGTGGATGGCATTTTATCCTGGACTTCAATATCCGCCCGAGCCTAAGGCGAGGGTGTCTCGTATAAAATGTCTTGTTTCATTAACTTGTTGTACAATCTAGTATATCTTACTTCTTGGAGAAATCCTTGAAGGCGAGCCGCAGCTTGTTGGTCAGCCTCGTCGGCGGCTGCGTGCCGTCCGCCACAGGCGCCAGGAACACCTGACAAATTACATTCATTGTTTCAAGCTGAAAACAATATACATGGCAATCTCACATGATGTCAGGCCACGGCTACTTATGCGACAAATTGGAAAATCTTGGCACTCATAGAGTTAAAATATGAGCGCATTGGCGATACTGTGTGGCTATCTCACAGAGTAGTGTAGAATTTTGGCTTTCATACAAGCGTGCCCCTGACCTGCCTCACATCTGCAGCATCTTGGGGTCCGCCGGTTCTGGCTGGTCGCGGTGCAGTACATACCTGCGCGAGCTCTAGTGGGCCCTGGTTGACGGTGGTGCCGATACAGCCCTGCACCACCATCTGCAGCATCTTGGGGTCCGCCGGTTCTTGGCTGGTCGTAGTGCAGTACATACCTGCGCGAGCTGTAGCGGCCCCTGGTTGACGTTGGTGCCGATGCAGCCCTGCACCACTATTTTCAGCATCTTGGGGTCCGCCGGTTCTTGGCTGGTCGTAGTGCAGTACATACCTTCGCGAGCTCTAGCGGCCCCTGGTTGAAAGTGGTGCCGATGCAGCCCTGCACTACCATCTGCAGCATCTTGGGGTCCGCCGATTCTTGGCTGGTCGTAGTGCAGTACATACCTGCGCGAGCTCTAGCGGCCCCTGGTTCACGGTGGTGCCGATGCAGCCTTGCACCACCATCTGCAGCATCTTGGGGTCCGCCGGTTCCTGGCTGGTCGCGGCCGCCAGCTCGTTTATCTAAACAATCATGTGCATTAGGCCTGACAGCGGAAGCGAGGAGCAAAAAGGAATTCGTGTAGTATCGCTCTTTACGAATAGTTATAGTTATATCATTGATCCTCTTTCAAGGTCCGTATTATAGTATGATGCTTAGTTTGAATGCGATTAAAATAAGAATACGACGGGCTCTCCGCTAACTTCACGCATAAAAGTACGGTCGGCAAAATAAAAAATGAGATTTACCTATTTACAACAGGTAATTTTTAATGAATCACCCGAATTGCAGAAAAAACTAACTTCAAGTAAATATAAATGAGTGAAAAATAATGTTTTTCCATGATTTAGTAATGTAGTTTAGTGATTTTAGTAAGTTTTGAAAAATATAAGTGACTATTTATTATCATATTTTTCTGTGACTATACCATCAAGTTTTAGTAGGTAGGTACCTATTCGTAAGATATAAGTACCTATACATGTTTACATGAAATTTGGTAGGTAGCATAGACCATTGGTGTATGGTTGGTAGATAGTTTTGATTTAGATCCAGGAAAATGAATAAACTAATTTTTATCATGAATATCACCAATTCTCATAGTGGGAGTGCTGCTAGAACCAGCTAGTGGACAATGAGCAGCAGCACTTTGTTGTGTATTATCTTATCACCAACTACTGCGAGCACCAAGATAGCAACCGCTTGTTGTGGCGTTAATGGGGGCTTATGGTTTATGGAGATTTACGAGTATATGATGATGAAAATGCGTATGAAGCCATGGGTCGCAGCAAGTAGATAATTATAGTTATTGCTAACTGACCGAGCGAGCGCGAAGCGTCTCCGTTTCAGCTTGAGTATGTCTGAATGTCCGGCTGTGTAGAGGACTACAGGTCGCATTTCTCAACTTGGTAAGTTAATTTAACATTTAGGTTAACCGAAGTTTTTTTTTTGTCGTCGGGGTATTTTTGAAGTACTGGGGGTACTTCCTCCAAAAAGGGGGCTACTGAATATCTCCGCCTTATTATATCCGATTTCAAAGTAATTTTTATTTGAAAGGTAATAACTTAAAGTTGGTCTCGTAAAAATTTGGTGAAGATCTGATGAGGATCATAGGCGCGATGAGCAGAATAGCATCAAATGTGAAAATTATGTAATCGATACAAAGATTAAATCTTTCGATCAGATCAATTGTTGTTTATACGTCACATCACTATGAGGTCCGGCATTTTAATTTCATGCATCATAGGATGGTTGACATCTGATGTCCTGTCGTATAGACATTTCTTACTGTCGTTGGTCACGATCTACTTAATCCGTCAGTATACAATGTGATATGTTTCCGAGTGCATTTTCCTGTACCTTTTTGTTGATAATCTTGTTTAATTTGTTTTGGGATTTTTTGTGTTACAATGAGCAAAAGAGGTAGTGTTTTACATTGGCGAGCTAAAAAAATAATCAACAATGTTGATAAGTACATCGAGGGCGAGAAACAACGTGCCATTATGTTGTTGGAAAAGTTAAAACAAAGCTAAAATCGTGCCTGGACCAGATGGAAACATTCATATGCCACCTGATGCATACGGAAGATTGATGCAGACTTTACAGACTGCCAGCGTCGGACTGGCCATATAGTCGAGGTGGCTTTTGCCAGCCGGGCCCTAGCCTGCGCGGGCCCCCTACCGTAGGCGTACCGTAGGCCGTAGGTGCCGTAGGGCGGGCACCTTGCGGGGCTTGCCGCAAAGCCAGGCATGTGGGGGGGCCCGCGCAGGCTAGGGCCCGGCAATTATATTTTTTTATACTCATAGTGGAAAAAGTTCAAAATCGCTCGCTACGCTCACGCCTTAATTATATTTCCGTCTTTTTAGACGACTGCCCAAAAAAAAGGGAGTGTATTGTTTTTAGCATTCATGTATGTTTGTACGTATGTGAATTTATTTATTCCACCATAACTTTTAACTGCCTGAACAGATTTAGACGTGTGGAGTTCTGTATCGTTAGAATCCTTACATCCCCCGAGTAACATAGGTTGTTTTTTTTTAATATTCAATGTGGCTCCATATTCAAATGCGAAAAAAAGCACAAAAAAAGCCTGGCTTTGATAAGCACATTCCAATAGTATAATAATTTATTGGAAAAGCTCTTTTTGGCAGTGCAGGTGTGTTTTATTAGCTTTTAAGCTAGTTTTAAGATGGAATACGGTGGATCTATTGACCACTCAAAAGATCCTTTGTTTTCCCTAGAATTAGTTTTAAATTATGACGTTTACTATCCTCGCACCTTGCTGTTAATATTGGCTGCTTTCATATTGCTAGTCAAGAGATCCACAATAATTAATTATACTACTTCTTTCGTATACGGCTTTAATAAATTAATAGTCGATATTTTTGCGCTCTATTCTGATGCATTTGTGATTATTATTTATTTTCGCACGCTGAAGAACTCCATTGATGTCTAGTTTTTTTCCACTGAATTTATGATAGTAGGTATAATGCAGCTCAGTGTTTTTATTCTATTTTCACGCTTGTTACGCTGGCCTTCAATAAAAGGTATTTATTGTATCCTCACTATCATAACGTACCAGAAATAGCTCAAAAATTTCGTGCTCGCTTCGCTCGCGCTTTTTCGTATTATACTAATGTTTTTTCACCCACAGATGATCATAAATGCATATTTCTTTTTCACAATATTGCCCTTTGTCTGTAATTACCCCAATAAAAGTATGAGCAGATCAACATTTTCAAAAAGAGCGATGGTGGCCTAAAGGTTCTATAATAGTGCAATGTAGAATCTAACGATACCGGGTTCAAAACCTAGGCTCCGCAACAATGACTTTTCTAAGTTATGTGCGGTTTTCCATCGCTCCGTGCTTCGGAGGCACGTTAAGCTGTCGGTCCCGGCTGTTATTGATTAATAGCAGTCGTTAAGCCATGTCAGAGGCCCTCAGGCGGCTTGACAAACTCTGACATCAGAGGCCAGTACCACCTCATACGACAAACAAACAAACATTTTCAAAATTGTATTATTAAATCACATATACACTACCAATACGAAAATGTTCACGGTTGCGTAAGGGTTCACGATTCACGATATATATTAAAAGCCATTTCTGGCACTAACAAAAACCTCGCTTGTGGCGCTCAAATGTCTAAGGCCCTGTAAGCAAGTACTTAGCGGACCTTCTTTGAGTTCCGAATTTTGTGCGGGGTCCGCACTATACCACAGATTACTACAACGGCATACTAAATAAATAACTCACTCGCCGGCTAGTCCTGATAAGGAAATATGCGCGAAATTCAATACAAAAACTACTACTTACTACTACTTTATTTACTTCAAGTTTCAAAACTGTAATGGTGTGTTAATCTGATGAGCTAGCTAGATCTTGGCCAATAAGGTCACTGTGGAGCTATCAGTCTGGCCCTTATTTCTGGCCCTTAGGATAAAAAGTTTGAAGACCCTTGTTTGGTCTAAAACTGCAAAGGACGCCAAGTGTTTTCCCCGAAACGTTTCGGACCTCTGCGAAAGTTGAATACCATGTGCATGTAAACCTTTATTACAATATAACATGCACATCAGCACGTAAACCACATTATATTTAGCATATTGTGTAATTCTCACAGTTTCGTTCGGGAAAGTGACTTGTGAGAGACGATTTTCAGCGCTGAAAACGAGACTTCGCTCTCTACTGGGGCAAGAACTGTTGGATTAGTCGATTATATATTAAACACAGAATCGGATCTAATCAAGAACGATGCGAATAGCAGCTTTTATGATCATTTTATTGACAGCTTAGCTGAAAATACAAAAAATATTTGATTGGCTAGCTTCAGATTTATTAATAAGTAATTGGAATTGTCTATATTTACCTACTCAATGATATATATATCGTAGATAATTAATAATTTGTATATTTCATTATTTTCCAATAGTATCCCATATAAGTACCATTATCCCATAGAAGTACACTACACTTCTATGCATTATCCCATCCCGGGCCCCGGGCTTGTGGAGAGCCACCCGGGCCCTTGCGGCCCAGTGTCGGACTGGGCCGCAAGGGCCTTCGACTAGGCCTGCAGACTGCTACTAAGTTAACCGAGCGAGTGACTTTAGCCACTGGTATTAATCAAAATACCGCGAGTCACATTCATCGTGAAATGAGAAGAGCAACTGAAGCTAGATCCCATCCCGGGCCCCGTGCTTGTGGTGAACCACCCGGGCCCTTGCGGCCCAGTGTCGGACTGGGTCGCAAGGGCCTTCGACTAGGCCTGCAGACTGCTACTAAGTTAACCGAGCGAGTGACTTTAGCCACTGGTATTAATCAAAATACCACGAGTCACATTCATCGTGAAATGAGAAGAGCAACTGAAGCTAGTGTTATGAGACAGTACATTGTCCCGATCACAACAGAAAATTGTCATGCCGGCTCAAATTTAAAATTTGAACCGCTTCAAAATAATGTAATGGTACTCCTTAACGCCCTCAATGTAAGAGCATATTGTATTGTACTGCCACAGAATAAATAATAGTACAAGTACAGAAGGATAACTGAGTAAAGTCATTTAAATACATAGCAACTCTCGCTACAACGCAATAAAGTGCAATTTAACTCGCACAGCGCTGCAAGCTTTCAATTATATTTACCTAGAAGGCGCTCACCCATTGCGTGCAGGCTAGAATGTACCGTATCACAACGCGCGAGAGCTTCCATTGTTCTAATCGTTTCAGAATCGCTCTGTCACTTTTACGCTCGGTATGGTTGTATCAAGATATGACTAGGTACTTGTACTAGTTATTATTCTGTGATATAATATGACTTAGATATTGTAACCGAATAAACAATGATGTAAAAATGTATTATTTTATTACTTATTGTTATAAACTCATTATTCGATTATATCATAATAGGTTACACTTTGATGAATAAAAGGTGCCTGTCTGACTTCGATGCTTAGTAATGAATGAAAAAGAAATGGCTACCTACGTAATAACATGTCGGTAAGTAGGTATTTTACGAGATTTGTCAGACCGAATGCGATGCAGTACCTTCTAGGTTTCTCCTTGGTATTCATAATTAAGAAAAGAATAAAATTTGTCAAAAACTGTACGTAAGTTTACGTAAGCACACGGCGCGCGACTCATCGAGCGCACGCTTGACACTCTACTGAATGAACCTTATTAAGGCCCGAAGTTTAGGTATAATATTTGTACTTGTTGCGGAGTGCGACTGCCTTGGTACTGCGTCTACTCATTGAGAGCAGGCAACATATAGGTGGGAATGAAAGGGAAAGATTAACGACGCGAGCGCGCGCTTCGGCGATGTGAGACGCGCACGACACGTGACGAGTTTATACGATACGAACTGGAGAATGAATGAAGTGCGCGAGTGAGAGCCGGCCGAGTCGTTGCTAATCTTTGCTATTGAGTTTACTTATATGTGGGTATTTATTGGTAAAAATTTAAAAGATCTTTGAAATATAGTTGCATCATACATTCTAATTATAATATAACACTACCAACTATTTGTTGGTAGATACTGTTGTAAGGAAGTGAATAAAAATGACAATAAGTTGGTTGTCCAGTATTTTACAAACAACACTCACTTTCACAAAACATCTTGAGATAAAATCACACTGTATTCTATGAGCCGCTTCATGAGCAAAACATGCGAACGGGAGCCGGGAGTCGTTGCCGAGGCCCGCGCTGCGCGTCGTTTGGTGTCACCCAACACTGCGAGCCTCGCCTCTTTTGAAGCGGCTCACGGATGCACCTCAAAAGTAAAATGAAGCGGCTTTTACAAACTCACTGTGAAGACGTGTCCTACTCAACACTAACTGAAGCAAGCACTAGAAAAATAATGACACCTAAGAAGAAACCACGTGGAAAAAAATTGTGTGACAGTTTTGAAATATGCGCTCTGGGTAATATAATAAATGCGAAAGAAACGGTAAAAAAAAAAATTCCAATACTAAAAAAAGGAAAGTAGCTGCAAAACAAGATCTTGATTTTCCTGGCAGCTTGTCTACATTGAGAAAAATTATGATCGAGTCGCTAGGCTTCAAATTCAAAAATTGTCAGAGGAAGAGATCGTTATTGATTCAAAGGCTAAATATTAAAGCCTGGCGCGCAAGGTACTTACGGAGTATTTGGTCAAATGACGCACTGGAAGCAAACAAAAAACCACTAGTTTTTGTTGAAGCTCTGACCGATTAATATTAAAATATATTTACAAAATGAAGTCAGTTCAATGTCCAGTGTTTTTCTGTGTTACGACTTTTTTTCTACAGGTAATAAAAATATTTTTTTTGCTCACTTTATCATGTTCCGTATGTGACGTCACAACATGGCGTTAGGCCGGTCCTATTCTTATTTTAATCGCATTTTCATGCCAAAGACAACATCATGTTTGTGCCAAGGAAGTTCTTTTTACTTACGTACAATTAGAATAGTACGTATGCAACTTCCTTGGTGTTTACCTTAGAATTCTGATTCTGATTCAAGGTCCAAGGATTGTGCCGTAGAGCACAATAAAAAAAAAATTAGGTGAGTCCGCTAGGATGGGGGACACCCAAAAAACTACAAAAATCTTTGGGAAAAATGCAGTTGTCTATGGTCAAAAAATACGAACATAGTTGCTGCCAAAGACTTTGAATTACGCTTACTGGCGTGTTACTTTTAGAAGTTACGACGGGTATAAAAATTCTAAAAGTAAGAAAAATGTTGCGGTGTGAGCGCCACCCGAGCGAATCACCACTAGCTTATAATATAAAATTATATTACATTACTAGCTGTACCCGCGGCTTCGCACGCGTGGTCTTTTCTTTAGGTTCAAATTACCATAGTGTGCTATTCCAGGACCAATATACCAACATTTGAACAAAATTTCTTCAGCCGTCAAAAATTCTTTTATCAATTGCTCGGCTACTAACTCACCGGATTGAGATACCAATTACACCAGATTTAAATCAAACCTTAAGCTATCTAGCAATGAAAACAGCATTGCAATTGGTCCAGTAGTTTTTACGTGATGAGTGAACAAACAAACAAACAGAAAGAAAGACACAATTAACAAAAAAAAAATATTGTTCAATACCTTTTTTAAGCACCCAAGAGCATTTTTTTCATTGGAATCAATTAGTAGTTTGGATGCAATGCGCGGTCAAGATACGGACAAACAGACAGAAAAAATTAAAAAGTAAAATAGTTTGGCTTCAGTATCGAATATAGAGAACCATTCAAAAAATATTTTTTATTACTTAAATATTAACATAACTTTGGACCCATATCCCGCAGAAACCCTTTACTTTTTCGGGATAAAACGTGTCCTAAATTTTAACCCATCATATAACTTAAGACAGTGCCAAGTTGCATCAAAACCCTTCCATGAGTTTCAGCGTGTGTTCTTTTAAATAAGTTTCAACCCCTATCCTGCGAGAACCCATAAATTTTTCGAGATGTAAAGTATCCTACGAGTATGTCCTACCTCGTAGTATGAAGTCAAATCATACCAAGTTTCATTTGAATTCATCCAGTAGTTCCGGCGGCGCGATGCGCGGCTAAGACACAGACTGACAGACATACAGACAAAAATGAAAAAACATACAGTTTAGGCTTTATTATCGAAAATAGAGTAACTTCCAAAAAAAACACTAAAGCTTTAATGTACAGAATTTGGACCCATATCCCACAGGAACCCTTTACTTTTTCGGGACAAAATGTATCCATAATAATCACCAATCTTATAAACTATGTCTGTGCCAAGTTGCATCAACATCCGTCCAATAGTTTCAGAGTACTACGTGTTCTTTTAAATAATTTTCCACCCCTATCCTGCAGGAACACTTAATTTTTTCGGGATGAAAAGTATCCAATGTCCTACTCGTACCTCGAAGTATGAACTCAAATCATACCAAATTTCATTTGAATTCATTGAGTATTTACGGCGTGGTGCGCTGCCAAGGTACAGACAGACGGACAGACAGATAAAAAAAAAACATTGTTGGCTTTAGTATTGAATATAGAACGGCCTCCAAAAAATATATACAAATTATCTTCAATTTACAGAATTTTGGACATTATCCCGCAAGAACACTTTATTTTTCGGGATAAAAAGTATCCTGAATTTTAACCCATCATATAAACTATAACTGTGGCAAATTGCATCAAATCCGTCCAGTAGTTTCAGAGTGGTAAGTGTTTTTTGAAATAACTTTAAACCTCAATCCTGCGGGAACCCTTTCATTTTTCGGGATGAAAAGTAGCCTATGTCCTTCCTCGTAGTATGAACTCAAATTATACTAAGTTTCATATAAATTCATTCAGTAGTTTAGGCGTGATGCCTAGCCAAGATACAGACAGACAGACAAAAATGAAAAAAAATACAGTTTTGGCTTCAGTATCGAAGTTAGTTTTATTATAAGTACATATAGATGAAATGCCAATACTTATATTAATTTTCATATTCAACATACAATCTATCTACAATGCACTCCCGTAATAAATATACAATCTATCTACAATGCACTCCCGTAATAAATATACAAACGACAAGATTATTATTTTTAAAGGTCCTCGACTCGTTTTCTTTCTAACACTAGCCACTTCTTTAATTCTGTGCAGAATTTATTAAAAAGTAGATCAATTAAACATTATGGAAGAGAGTTATAAAAAGGGTGCCAGAAACACAGTTCTTCCGAGGCATGTTCAATCATTGACGAATTACCTTTTACAAATTTTTCCACCAACCCGTGGTGGGTGGGTGGAAGGCGTCATGACTGTCTATATAATCAAAATTTGCTTTTTGTAAAAGTGTCTTGGTTTTCTAGATTTGGCTATTTTTAAATTATTTAAATAATTACACCGTTGGTCACTCATTGCGATAGCATGATTTAGTACTCCTGGATAGAAGTGCTATCAAATGTAATCTTTTGTTTTTATACAGCTAGGTTAGTTTTTTGATTATTCATTAGTTTAATACAAAAAATAGTTAAACCGAAAGTTTACGTTTGATAGCACATATATCCAGGAATACTAATCAAAAAACTGACTAAAAATTACCTTTATTTGTGATAATGCCATCGAAAAGAGTGTCATTACTTAAGATTTAAAAAAAATGCCCTATACCTAGAAAACCAAGACAAATTTAACAAACACAAATGTTAATTTTCTGGATACAAATCTTGATTTTCTACAAGATTCAAATACTGGCTTGCAAGATTCAGCCCACTTCATTCCATATATAGCGTGAATGAATATTTTTTTCAGAGCAGCCTTCAACAACACGGGCGGACCTAGACAGCGGTCGGCAACATTTTGGCAGGCAAGGGCCACATATGGCCAAATGAGGTAGGGGCGGGTTGCATAATTTTGATAATCTATCTATCTAGGTGCCGCGGTGAAACCGTGAGTGATTATGATGATGATGAAAAGTATCCTAATGTGTTATTCTAAGGCATAAGCTCCCTTCATTCATCAAAATCCGTTTAGCAGTTTGAGTGTGAAGGAGTCATAAGTACTTACTCAAAATTTCCAATCAACTGCTGAGCAAACCTTTTCAATTCGGCAAAATCAGATGGCAAGCTGCCATAACACTAAACAAGATCATTGATTTCACAGAAAGAGTTTTTGAGAGTGTCGTTTAATTGGTCGTTAAATCTCAATATCACATGAAAATGTATCATTCCTTGACTCTTTCTCGCCCTGCGCCCCTCCCGCGGAACGATCGAGTCGCCAGGCTGCCGAAGCGCGCTCTGCGATACTCTTGAAGGCTCAGTGCACCGCGCGCGTATAAAGCGGTTTTTGTACTGAGTTTTGGCTACCGCAGCAGCTGCGAGGCATTGAGCAAACTGCGCCCGCAACGTAATTATTTATTTAGGTATATATAGGAACAAAAAAATTACTTTCATTTATTAAAATATCACGGCCACGCGTTGCCGACCGCTGGTTAGAGCATAGTGTGGGGCCGCTGCCTATCTTTTGGTTAATAAACTTATTATTATTTATTTATTTATTTTACGGTGTAAAAACTTAGTCTTCTGAAGAGTTTCCCAAAATTTACTATCTTATAATGTTTAAATCACAATCTCACCTTTTTCTGAATATCCTCTATTGCAACTTCAACGGGCGATAGAATAATTTGAGTTCGCTGAACAACCTGTAAAATACAATGTTTAATTTTAAACGTGCAAAAATCTGTAGCTTTTTTAAACTGAACTTTTGAAAGTAACTCAGTTTTTTAAAGGTATTACAGGATCTTCTAAGGAGTGAGTATTTACCTGTATCCTGGTCTTGACATATGGGAAGTGATGCTTGACCGTGAGCACAGTCTTGCGCTTGCACTGTTCCGCGATGTCGCCGTGCGCGCGCCCGCTAGCCGTGAATGGAGTCGCGTACATGAACCGCTCTGATGCACAATATAACCATTTTTTAACATGTGTGTTATTTTGTTCACTAAACTAGACGTTACTATGAGGTATAAGTATGATAAATTACTATTGTGTAATATTTAGCAGTTAATAAAGGCACTAGCCAATAAAATAATATCATTTTGGCGAAAGAATCTCATGAAAATTATCGACCTACTCGAAGTTTTCATTATACTAAAAATAGACTTAAATTAACATTCTAATCTAAACTATCCAAATAGGTTCAGGAATCCCTGAGATATAAGTGATAGAATATTTGTTTGTCGTATGAGGTAGTGCTGACCTCTGGTGTCAGAGTATGTCAGGCCGCCCGAGGGCCTCTGAGATGGCTTAACGACTGCTATTAACCAACAACAGCCAGAACCGACAGCTTAACGTGCCCTCCGAAGTACGGAGCATTGGAAAAATAAGATGGTGAAAGAATAGGGTACATCATTAATGTACTCTACGAAAAGCAATAAAAAAATATCATATCACATGGTTCCAACACAAAACCCGTTCAAACAATCAACTCACTGATATTATAATTCCTGTCGAAGTGCGTGACGCGCTTGCGCAGCTCGTGCGGCTCGAAGTAGGGCTCCACGTACGTGATCTGTATGTGCGCCTTGTCGGGCTCCAGGGAGGCGGGCTCCACCATATTGGAGTCCTTGATGATGACCACGTTCTCAGGCCCGAAGCGCTGCCCGTAGAAGTTCTGGGGGAAGGTATTAACTTGATGCATTGTCATTGGACAATGATATATTCCAATGATCTCTACGGACTTGCTGTGCTGTACTTTCGTTTGTGCTGATTCAAAGCGCCCCACCGAGCGCCCATGAAACTAATACTTAAGATAAGTATAATTTAAAAATTTAGTTTAAAAGAATACTTTAATCAGCATTAATTTATATTTTTAAATTCATGACCGCTTTTTCAATTTTGTTTCATTTTACAAAAAAAAATTGCTTTGTATTCGAGTTGTGAGCTACAAAGGTTCAGCCGGATAGCTAACCGGGAAGTGCTCGTAATTTGAGTTGCGAGGTTCAAGGACAGGCAGAAATACATAAAAGTGAATTAGCTGGTGCTAAAGATCTCCGGCAGTTTAGTGAGCGCGTGCTCTATAAAATGGACACACCTCGAGCCTGCTAAAGATCTCCGGCAGTTTAGTGAGCGCGTGCTCTATAAAATGGACACACCTCGAGCCTGCTAAAGATCTCCGGCAGTTTAGTGAGCGCGTGCTCTATAAAATGGACACACCTCGAGCCTGCTAAAGATCTCCGGCAGTTTAGTGAGCGCGTGCTCTATAAAATGGACTCACCTCGAGCCTGCTAAAGATCTCCGGCAGTTTAGTGAACGCGTGCTCTATGAAATGGACTCACCTCGAGCCTGCTAAAGATATCCGGCAGTTTAGTGAACGCGTGCTCTATAAAATGGACTCACCTCGAGCCTGCTAAAGATATCCGGCAGTTTAGTGAACGCGTGCTCTATAAAATGGACTCACCTCGAGCCTGCTAAAGATCTCCGGCAGTTTAGTGAACGCGTGCTCTATAAAATGGACTCACCTCGAGCCTGCTAAAGATCTCCGGCAGTTTGGTGAGCGCGTGCTCTTTGTAGATGAACTCCTCCTGGTCAAGGTCTCCGAAGCGCGCGCCGTAGAAGGACACGCGGAAGTAGGTCCCGAACACGCGCTTGCCGTGCAGTTGCTCGATGCGAGTAAACGCCTCGTTCAGTTTGCTGGAAGTAAAAACATCGATACGCAAATATATCTCAATAACAAGTGCAAATACAAAATAGCATGGCACAAACAAGTAAATCATCAAGGGAAGAGAAAAAACACAACTGCCTTGGGATGATGTAAGGATTATAACGATACCCCATACATCCCAATTTGTTCAGGCATTTAAAAGTTATGGTGGAACTAACAAACTTGCATACATACACTCACACACATGAACCCTGAAAACCTTACACTCATATTTTGGGCAATCTTGTAAAAAAACAACTTCAAATGGATTAAATACTAACAAAAACAAAGTACAATTTTGATGCAGTTTATTTGGGAGATTTATATTTATTACAATTTATATTTATACAATTGTTAAGAAATTTCAAAATCGGTCCTCAATTGACGAAGACATCGGTGAACAACATAAAAAATAAACATACTGTGTGAGAAAAGCTTGTTTGCCTCTGTCAGGCCAGTCGCACTCCTCAACAAGTACAAATATTATACCTACACTTTGCGGCCGCAATATTGCGGATCTTTTAGTAGTGTCAAGCGTGCACTCGATGAATCGCGCGCTGTGTGCTTACGATAAAGTACCTACTTAAGTAAGGTTTTTGTCAAATTGTATTATTTTCTTAATTATGACTACCAAGAAGAACCCTAGAATGTACTGCATCGCATTCGGTTTGACAAGTCTCGTAAAATACCTACATACTGACATTTTATTACGTAGGTAGCCATTTCTTTTTTATTCATTATTGAGCATGGAATTCAGACAGTCACCTTTTATTCATCAAAGTGCAATACCTATTAAGTTATAATCAAATAATGAGGTCTATTCTGATAAGAATGTCATTATATGTAGTTAATAGATCTATCAACATTTAGAATAATAAGTATTAAAAAAAATGCATTATTACATAGTTGTTTATTCTGTCATATCATATCATAGAATAATTAGTAGTACAAGTACCTATTCATATCTTAATACAACCCTACCGAGCGAAAAAGTGACAGAGCGATTCTGAAACGGTTAGAGCAATGGAAGCTCTCGCGCGTAGTGATACGGTACATTCTAGCCTGCACGCAATGGTTGGTTTAAATGACTTCACTCAGTTATCCTTCTGTACCTGCACTATTATTTATTCTGTGCCTCTGTTTAGTTTTGTCCGCAGTCGTATTTTTTTTGCAATAGTTTATTTATATTTAGATTTTTTTAGTTTACTATGTAAGTAAAAGAATTATATATTTTTGGAATAATCTTTTAAAGATCTCATTTTAATACCTCACTCGATAGGTTTTGTTCATTTTTGGTTCTGTAGGAAATACAATATGGCAGCTCTAAGTCGCCATAGTTTGCTTGACACTTCATGTATCCCATGTCACTCTCATGATTAAGACGAATCCAATTATATATCAATTAACAAAATCCGCCGAAGGAACATACATACAAACATACATACGGCCCAAAAACATAACCCTCCGCAGTCGGATAAAAAAGAAACGACTGACTTTTCTCGACTTAGTTCAGAAAATTTGCCCAAGGTGGACTAAATTTATAAAAAACACTTCTGAATTATACTTTAAAAACCTTCCTCTTGAATCAACCCCCACGTGAACCCGGAACAAAACAGGCTAAGTATTTTTATGAGATATTTGTGATATTTAATAATAATAATTATTAGTTTAGCGACTATCGTTTTACGAGTATGTATAGCGTGAATGAGCTAAGAAATATCAAAACTTTCGAAGGATATCTAGACACATACAAATTAACCTAACTAATCAATCTAGTGCAAACATAGTAGTTTATTGATATAAAATTCGCACACTCAGTATTTTTTCGCCCGCTTTAGTAATTTATATTCGTATTATAAACGTATATTGTGAAGAGTTAACAAGTTACCTGTGGATATTGGCGAGCTTCTTGTAGTCCCTGTGCTGCTCCGCGATGGGGATGAGCACCTTGTACACTTCGTTCACAGTCTCGTACATGCCGGCCGTCATCAGCTCGCTGGCTGCGTGCTCCAGTAACGCCTGGAAATTTCGTTACCTACTGTTGAAAACGGGGCAAATAAAAGCGATTTGATTTTGAAAACTAAGGCGAGTGCAATTCCTATTAAATATATAAATATACGGCTAAAAACTGACGAAAAAGAAGATCGGAAATACCCCGACAGGTTTCGAGACTTGCGTGGGGCAGTACTAACTTAACTTTGCAGTTGGAAAACCGTAAATTTGCCAACCAAAAAAAACTGATGTTTTTTTTTGTGTCTACAAATTTACGGTTTTCGTATCTTCCCCTTTACTTGTGCTATAAGACTGTTTCTTGACAAATTTCATGATTCTAGGTCAACGGGAAGTACCCTATAAGTTTTGAGAAAAAGGGTCTTGACTGACAGACGGACAACGAAGTGATAATTTTTAGGATACGGATTGAGGTACGGAACCCTAAAAAATACCTTACATTGGTAGCGATATGGACATACCCTGAACTAAACTTAATTTCTTCAAATGTAATTTAAACCTTGTGGGCTTCGTAACAAGGTATTTTTGCCCCTGGCATCTATCCTAACTATCACTAAAGCCTGTCAGCGTAAAATCAACTTTGTTTCAATGGGGCGAGAGTCCCGATTTGTCCAAACGCTGCCTCATAACGTGTTCGATTTTATCTAAGCGCTGTTAGACAGCGTGTTAAAAACCTGTTTTAATTACGTTATTTTAAGCGGTGCAGCTTAAATTGACGTAAGTTAAGAAAATATGCCAGGGGCAAAAATAACTTGTTACGAAGTCGACTAGGTTTGAATTACATTTGTTTTTTTTTAGTTTAAGGAGTAAAATGACCGAATTCCTGCCATTATATTATGAAAAATTGAAGTCTTGTTTTGTTCTTGAAAACACTGATAGACACTTTAAAAATGCATGACGATTTGCTTGTCTATACAAAAGAAGTGCATTCGTGCTATTTGTGGCACACATTATCTAGCTAGAGCCATGTAGGGCTTTATTTAGAAGTCTACAGCTGTTAACCTCTCCCTTGCCTGTATTTAAAGCAGTTAGCGCTTTTTGTAAAACAACACTCTGAGCTTTTCACAAAACACCAAAACATGCGCCACCGTCGGCTTCGTACCAGGACTGATAATAAACTGTGCTTGCCAAAATAATGGTTGATACGGGTAGTTTCCTGTTTTTATTCTGTGACAGAAATTTTAATTCTGATAAATACTTGAAAGCTTAGGTAAGATATTTTATTTTTGTTGATTTATATTTGTATCCAATTAGATTTGAAGCATAATCTGTCATATTAACTATATTTTTTAATTGACATACATATTTAATACTTACTTGACTTATTTTTTTATGTCTTTACATTTAATTCATTGTATTTCAATTTATGTTTTTTTTTGTTCTAAATTTGCTTGCTATTTTAGCAAAATACATGTGAACCTCGCCACATACATATAATCTGTATTTATTTTATAAGTACCATGTCTTTATGCAAATAAACTATTTGATTTGATTTTTATACTATTTAAGTGGAGCACATGCGATAAATCGGCGAATGATGTACAAGATTGCTGAAGACCACACTTCGTGTCTCGCCGCTTGCCAGGTTGTTGTCTCATGCAATGCAATGCTGTCCGAGTGTGTGACACTTTTCGTCTGTCCCAAAAAGGAGTAGGCATGATGATAGAAGATTACCTGAAGCTCCTGGTGTGTAAGGTGATGGTGCAGCGCGTCAGCGCAGCTCTCGTCCAGCGCGTTGTGAGTGACCTTCTCCAGGAGTGCAGCGCCCTTGCCTCCCGCGCAGATCTGTTCCGCCACCAGCGCAGCGCCGTGGATCAGGCACATGCCGGCCTCGGTGTGGTTGGACCGCTGGAAACGAGAGGGCATCATAATCAATTAAGGTTCTGTCTATCAGATCCAGCAGCATCTCAGGGTCCTGCTGGAACTGCTCTACCCACCTCCATGTGTTTCTGCGCCATGTTGTTGAGCCAGGTGAGCCTGAGGTCGGGGCTGTGCTGGTAGCCACGCGCGATGCGGTGCATCAGGTCCAGCAGCATCTCAGGGTCCTGCTGGAACTCTTTCATCTTCACCGTGTCTGACAGGATCATGTGGAGATTGAATACAAGATCCTTCACCTGGAAACCAGTGAGTGGTGGTCAGTTAGAAGAAAATATGGTTAGTGTGTATACAGCACCGATACGAAGGCTTCAGCTTCAGTTTCTTGCATGCTGCTGGCAGAACCATCTTTTTTGGCCCACCTGTGTGGAACCAGGCTCAAACAGCATCCAAAGCTTTTTGTATGGAACCGGGCCAGGCTCTGTATAGTTCCATACTTATAATGGGATAGAACAACGTAAACACAACGGACATGCTCTTTCACAGTAACACATTTTTGACAAACGTACACGTTATTGGAACAGGTGCAGGGTACAACAACATTTGAATAGAACACACAGAACTGCATGATGTGATGTGGTAAAACTTGCAACAAGTTGGGAGTGTGACACGAGAGGATTTCCATTTCAATTTTCCACATTTCGACTAACTTTGCGTACTGCGGCTCCTTCGGAATTCTTCCCCATTTCCCCAGGAGAGTCTGGTGTTTTCTGGGATAAAAGTCATCTTTAGAAACACACGTACTAAGAAGTTGACACTCAATCTACCTAAAAGAAATACAAATTTACTATCATTATCATCATCATCATCATCATTTCAGCCTTTAGCAGTCCACTGCTGAACATAGGCCTCTCCCAAAGAACGCCACGACGAACGGTCTTGTGCCGCCTCCATCCACCGACTCCCTGCGATGGCTACAAATTTACTATAGTTTTATTTAATTCTTCCCCATTTCCTCCGGAGAATCTGGAGTTTCCTGGGATAAAAGTAATCTTTAGAAGCACCAGAACTAAGACGTTGACAGTCAATCTACCTTAAAGAAACACACATATACTATAGTTTTATTATCATTGTGAAAAAAAACAAAATGTTATTTTCCCGCCTTTAGTCGTTTCATTTAATTAAATTAAAAGCCACATTTTTGGTCCACAATTTATAGCCCAACTCCAGTCTTGAGGATTGTCCCAACAGTGGGAAACTCAAACTAGCAGAAACGCTAAGTTTGAAGCACCTGTTCCGGGTCAGGCTTTTTGTAGTTTAGTATCTCGTTGGGCGTCCACGAGGATAGTTTAGAGCAAGCGCCGCAGGGATTGCCCGCTGAAGTTGTGAACATGCAATTGTTATGACAGAGACATGGCTACGTGCATACGCACCTGCTCAGGGAAGGACGTCCCTTGTAGTTCGGTATCTCGCTCGGCGTACACGAGGATGGTCTTGAGCGCGCGCCGCAAGGACTCTTCGCTGAAAGTTGTGGACGTGCCCACTAACGACGATAGGGACATTGTCACTTGCATCTTGACGCGGCTGAAGTTCTACAGAAGTAATAAATATATATACGTATAAAATATAAAAGTATATTCAGAAAAATACACAGCAATTACCTAGCCCCATACTAGGATACCCTCTACTTTACTATGGGTTCTAGGCAAAGGATAAACATATATTAATACGAATATAATATATCATAAATAGGAAACAAATATTACTTTTCATCACACTAATGTTTGCACCTTGCGGGATTCGAACCTGCGACCGTTGAATTCGCAGTCACAGTCATATACCACGTAATGACGCGATTACAAGTCCGACCTTGGTCTAGTGGTAAGTCATTAAACTACGAGGGCTGTCCAATTTAACAGTTTAGATTAATAATTTTGCTATTAGATCAGAATCATCTGCCTATGATTAGCCCAATAATACTGGCTGAAGCAGCAAACCCAGTTCGTTAATGTTTCAGATAACCATCTCCATCAGACGACTTACGTTTCCGAGTTGAAAGTGTTGCCGCATGAGTGCGTAGAGCGTGGCGGAGGCGTGCGCGCGCGTCTGCGAGGAGAGCGCGGCGCAGTGCCGCAGCAGCACGCGGCATATGCCGGACTCCTCGCCGCAGCACGACCAGCCCAGCTGACAATATTGTATCACAATTTGAGGAAATATTTTAAAGACACCGGTCTAAGCAGAAAATAATGAAATATCTAATTGTCATCCACCAATCCACACTGAACCAGAGAGATGGATTGTTCCGAAATGAATTAATGAAATCGATATCAGGACTTTTACAAATATTTTAATATTCTCAAACTATATTGAAGTTTACAAGGATTTGCTCTACGGCGCAAAATATAAGGCAAATCTTATTATTTGTACGAGCATATAATCAAACCAATTACATTTTAATGAAGAGGGGTTTTTGTGATACGAAATCAAAATCTCGCTGACTAAGTGTAAGTAAAGACGACTTTTAAGTTGTTTTTGCGAAGACATTTTGAGCGTGTATATGATATATCTATACATGTATGATATCATCGCAATTAAACTAGTGAGATCAACATTTGTAGCTCATTAGAGATAAATACCAGCGTCTAGTAAAACAGAATAATATTAGCAAGTCTTCTAAGAGAGATTTTCTGGTCTTGCCGGCATTGGAAATGTAATAGATTTTTTGCTTCATAGCAAAATTGCTATACATTCACTTTATATGGGAGAGAGTCTAAGACGTTATTTTCTCAAACTTTTTGTTTATATTATAAAATTGTGCATCACAGTCAATGGAGACTATCATTACCTTAGCAATGAGGGCCCGTAGTGTTGCGAACATAATATGTTGCAACATTGTGACGCTCTGGCTGCGTTGCAGCGCAAGCAGCAACAATTACAGCGCACCATCGCACACGCTCTGACCGCACTCCAAGTTACTGCATGACAGGCAACATTACCTTAGCAATGAGGGCCCGTAGTGTTGCGAACATGTGTTGCAACACAGTGACGCTCTGGTTGCGTTGCAGCGCACGCAGCAACACTTGCAGCGCACCGCTGCACACGCTCTGGCCGCACTCCAAGTTACTACATGACTGGCAACATAAAATAATAACGTTACTTGAAGGTAATTTATTCATAACTAGCAACCCGCTCCGGCTTCGTACGGGTAGATAGATAGCAAGATTAAATAGTTTTTTTTTATTATTTTACATGTTTTCTTTTAGTTTTTTTTTACAGCCAATGTTTCTCACTGATAATGTAGCTTTCTATAGATGAAAGTTTTTTTATATCGGTTAAGTATTTTTTGAGTTTATCCATTACAAACATATATAAAAAAAACAAATCTTTTCTTGTTATAATATTAGTGTAAATAAAAATTAACTTCATTTTTGTTACAGTTGTATGGTTCATCTTATTTTCACTTAATTTTACTTAGAGTTCGGGTTTATGTCTGATTATGAACACTTCTTTTTTTTACCGACAATTATCGCTCTTCTATGATATCGTAAATTAAACAGAGTTCACAAAAAATACAAAAGGGCTCTATATAAAATGAGATGAAAAATGAAATGATATCGTAATTAATGACTCCAAACAACGATTGCAACCAAACCCGTGCGGGCGTAGGTTACACCCTCTCACATCATTACCTGACACAGAACAATGCCTATACTGAGCATCGTTCTGGGTTATTAAAATTGAGTTAAAATTCTGTCAATTTAAGCGGTTAATTTCAAATTAGTATGTCAGATTTCTTTGTTGAGGATGTGTTGAAGATAATAAACCTTTTTTTACTATATTTATGTTGCACAAAATAGAGCTGACACATGCGAAGGATCTATACTCAAGGCAAGTGTTGTCTCACCTGTACTATAGTCTCCAAGGCGTGTAACAAGGTGAGCGCCACTTCCGCGGCGAGCGCAGCGGAGAGCGCGGCGTGCGGGCGCGGCGGCGCGGGGTGCGGCGCGCCTCCGCGCACCCACTCCTTGCGCCAGCGCTCACGCTTGCACCCCCCCACACCCACGGAAGAGTTACCGCCGCCTGAGGAACAAGGATCACTGAGCATATAAACCAACTAACACGGTAAGTTTTTTAACAGAGATTTCTATAGCTTCTATGACAATCGTAGACAGGATAATGTGTTTTTGGAAATCCATCTAGAGGTATTTAAAACTGCATTTATGGATTATTGAAAAAGCGTTCCGGTCGGAACAGTGCACGAGCGGCCTTAGCCTGCCATATGACTTAATCTTCTTGAGGGCACATCCTCAACGACCGATCAACGTGGACGCCCAGGTACTTTATTTATAGTAGACTGGACGTTCTGACCTCGAAAATGCAGTGGTGGTGGCGGCAGAGTGCGTTTGTTGCTGACAAGAATCACGTGTTTCTTTTCCACGTTGACAGCCATCCGCCATTTGTTAAGCCACTCCTGTATTATATTGAGGACCTTCTGCACTCTGGTCTGACGGAGAAGGCGAAGTACACGCTGTCGTCTGCAAATAATGCTAGGACGACACCCCTTCGCGGAGGTGCTTCTTCTCCAGGACCGGGATGTCGTATGTGTACAGAAAAGGAGACAGGCAGTTTCCCTGCGGGTCTCCTGCTCTGATGGTCTTCATGTTTAGTATGTCATTTTCCACTTTCACTTGGTATCTTCTTTGGTCCAACAACGAAGCCTACTTGTTAAAACCGGTGGCGCCGTTGTTTGTAGCAGCTTGTACAAGAGCCTCTCATGTCCCAAACACGGTCGAATGCCTTCTCTTTGTCCAAGAAGACACCGACGGTATGGCGGCCCCGATTCATTTTCTTCGCCAGGTGGTGGAGGACTCTTGTAAGTTTTAATCAGGGTTGTGGAATATCCAGAGCGAAAACCGTGCGGCTCAATTCTCAGTGCTTGAAGATATATCTAAGACTAATGTAATATAAAACACTAAGTATAATAAAGGACCTATCTACAAGATGCCATATTTAATTTTACAATACGTTGTGTAGTTTTTTATTAAATCACTGGAGAAATGGTACAAAAATGAGCTTGGATCTTTGAGTGTCAGAAAAAAACAAAAATCAACAATTATATTAAAACGTATAACAAAATTAACTTCAATATTATATCTTTCTTATAAATATTCTAAGGTTACCTTTACGTCGCATGATAAAGTCGGATCTGGCCGACCCCTGTCCGAGGATGACGTCTTCCAACTTCGCCTTGATGTCGGTGGTCTTGCGCACGTTCTGCTGGGCGCATTTGTTTATCTCTTTCTGACCCTGAAACACAAATCATTCTGTCTCATTCTTAAGCATTTATCTTAGGAAAGTGGTGCACAACAGATTAAAGATGCGTCTATATTTTTGGTCCTTCGAACACCTAAACAGGTTCAGTAGTTCGAGCTTAGTGCTAAGTGTCGGCGGTCTTCAGCACCACACACCAGGCACATCACCAGGTCACGACTCTGTTGAACTGCCGCGTGTGACAGTACCTTGTACTCCTGCGACTTGAAGGCGAGGTCTAACAGCGCCAGAAGCGCGCGCAGGCGCGGCGGCGGCAGGTCCGTGAGCGCGGCCGCTATAGCGCCCCGCTCAGAGCTCTTCAGCACCCACACTAGGCACATCACCAGGTCACGACTCTGTTGAACTGCCGCGTGTGACAGTACCTTGTACTCCTGCGACTTGAAGGCGAGGTCTAACAGCGCCAGAAGCGCGCGCAGGCGCGGCGGCGGCAGGTCCGTGAGCGCGGCCGCTATAGCGCCCCGCTCAGAGCTCTTCAGCACCCACACTAGGCACATCACAAGGTCACGACTCTGTTGAACTGCCGCGTGTGACAGTACCTTGTACTCTTGCGACTTGAAGGCGAGGTCTAGCAGCGCCAGCAGCGCGCGCGGCAAGTCCGTGAGCGCGGCCGCTATAGCGCCCCGCTCGGAGCTCTTCAGCACCCACACTAGGCACATCATCAGGTCACGGCTCTGTTGAACTGCCGCGTGTGACATTACCTTGTACTCCTGCGACTTGAAGGCGAGGTCTAACAGCGCCAGAAGCGCGCGCAGGCGCGGCGGCGGCAGGTCCGTGAGCGCGGCCGCTATAGCGCCCCGCTCGGCGCTCTTCAGCACCCACACCAGGCACATCACCAGGTTGCGGCTCGTCTCGCTATTGAACGGCGGCCGCCCGCTCTGGAATGTGCACAGTAACTGATAGGTTAAGTTTTTGTAATCGCCTCTAAAAGTGTGTCTCTAAATGCTTCGCTCGCGCTCTGATTTATTTGCGCCCGCTTTGTTCGCTCCTCGCTTACTTCCTAGTCTCCGGTTGTCTCTAAAAGTACCTGTTTGAACTCTTCAGGTGACGCCGGTGTGTAGAAGCTCCCGAATTGCCCCATGTCACTGTCCAACTGCAGTATTTCTGAAAACAAACCAATTGTTATCGTTACTTTTAGTGTTGAATTAACGATTTATCTTCTTATTTTTTTCATCGTTTTAACTTGAATTACTGCTGCCAGGAGAGGCAACACTTATACGCAAAGTATGTAAAATTTAAATACAATTATTTATTCAAATAAATACTTTTGGTCTTACATCAAATCACGATCTAAGTCTAAAGGAATACCTAATAACCTTAAGTATCTAGATTCCGTACTCTACTGGTACCTCTACTGGTGAAGACATATGTAACTCGTTCTCTGCTTATTTTCTATCAACATTTCTTTATCAGGGTTTTAATGACTCATCGGTTATTAATGAACCCCTTTCAGATACATTCCAGATATCAGATGTATCTCAGATTGAAATTACCGTTTCAAAGATATCTAAACTTTTGTCGAAGTTGGATGCTTCCAAATCAGCAGGACCTGATCATGTTAGTCCGTACTTACTAATTAACTGTGCAGAAAGCATTGCAATTCCTATCTCACTTCTTTTTCGGAAGTCTCTGTCTGAGTGTGTGTTCCCTCAGATCTGGAAATCTGCGTTCATTACACCTGTGCATAAGAAAGGGTCTAGGACCGACGTGATTAATTATAGGCCAATCTCTAAACTTTGTATAATAGCCAAGGTATTTGAAAGGGTTGTCTATAACCAAGTTTATGCAGCTATTAAGAACTCATTAAATTGCTCGCAGCACGGCTTTCTCAGAGGTCGCTCAACGGTTTGATTCTGTTAAATGATTATATAACTGAAGCTATGGATACTGAGGTAGACGTAGTTTATACTGACTACAGCAAAGCATTTGACATTGGTATCAGGGGTGACTTGTACCGCTGGTTTTCTTCGTACATAGATCGCAGGACTCAAGCTGTGGTAGTCAGTAACTATGTTTCTAGCTGGGTAACCATTCCCAGTGGGGTACCACAAGGTTCCTTGCTTGGTCCTTTATTTTTTACGATTTTTGTTAATGAGATTTCTTCTTGTTTTTTAAATACTCGTTTACTTTGCTTTGCAGATGATATGAAGATTTTTACATTGATTAAATCTCCTAAAGATGTAATCAATCTTGAAGCTGACTTAAATCGCCTGGACCTCTATTGTGCTATTAATAAGCTTGATCTCAATCCGACTAAGTGCTCTGTTGTCACTATTCTCGTAAGAGGGAATCAAATCATTCAGCTTGTACCCTAAAAAATGAAGTTCTTATGTCAAATACCACCATCCGTGACCTAGGAGTAATTCATGACTCAAAATTGCGGTTACATAGACAGTGACGCCAATTCTGTTGAGCAACTCACTAAACTAAGCTAAAGCTAAATTTATTTTATTTTAGTGATTCCTAAAATTTTATCAGTTGTTGATTTCAACTAAACTAAGACGACATCATTGTGACAGGACTAATTTGATTTTGACAACGACTAAATTTAATTGCTAGTGTTGCCCACATTTAAATAATGAACGAATGTAATAATAAATTGTTGTTTATTTTATGTGTTAGGAAGACGTTTGTATAGATTTTTTCATAAGCCGCTATGCGCATGCGCGATCGAATGTTTCGAACAGTGTGGGAGATTTGAAATGAAACGTCAATAAAATCACTCCGAAACATAGGGGTACCGGGTTTTAAAAGTGGACCATCACGAAAAGGGCTATATCGTCTCGCCTTTATAACTGTGTAACTATATAAGCCCCAGAAATCGAATATAGGTGTCATTTTTCTGGGTGCCACTGCAACTGTTATGGGCTAGTGTGACGCTTACCATCGGGCAAGCGACTTGATCGTCTCGTCACAAAAAGTAATTACAAAAAAAACTATTTTTGTCCTAGTTTTTTATTTATTAATACATAGAGCTGACAATAGATTGTCAGCTCGATGTTGTAATGGTAATATTTGTCGAAAGACAAATATTAAACATTACAGGGGGAGGCAGGACGCACAGAGCAAAATCAGCGAAATTGTCGTTTTTGTGATTTTTAATTTGGTTTAACTCGAAATTTAGTAAGCATATTGATTCCGGTGTTTTGGTAAAGATCTCGTTGAGAAAAAAATCGGTTCAATATGAAAAAGTTTGCAAAAAGACTAACATTTTTTTTTAAAATGGGGTCTAATACAAAAGTAGCTGCACCACCCGGAAAGTTCGTACTAAAATAAAGATTATACACATTTTGAACTCCAGCACAGAGCAAACGAGAGGTTTCAGGACCGGATCAAATTGTACAACGTTTCACGACAAGCAAACGGCCCATCCGGTTTTACAAAGAAACTAGTACATTTATGAAACGGAAATCTGGTTATGTTTCGACAGTCACGCATGCGCATAAGAAACTTCTATTTTAATCTTCGGAGTGTGACATACATGAATACACGTTTACTTTAACGGTCACGCATGTTCATCTCGATCACATCAACTTTCAAACAAAAAAAGCGCATCAAAATAGGTCCATTCGTTTGCGAGCTACGGTGCCACAGTAGGCCACACGGATGGATGGATACATACATACACACACACACCCTAAACTTATTACCGCCCCTCTCTTTTCAAGTTTAGAGGTAATAAAGATTTTATAATAAAGCAGTGAGTAACAAAAGGTCTGTACAAAGAAGATATTAATAAAAAATGGTCTAGTGGACTTTAAATAAGCTAATGAACTTTAAATAAACGAATATACTTAACATTTTTCAAAATCATGTCTGTCTTTTTGTCTGTTCGCGCATCACGTAAAAACTAGGTATAGAATTAAAAAAGGTTTTGCTGTACTTGGTATTTCAATCCGGTGTATAGAAGCTGAGCAATTGATAAAACATATTTGACGGATGAGTGAAATTTGTTATTTTATACCTTACTAGATTAGATTTTGCTGATTATGAGCGGGACACCCTCCCGCTCATAATCAGCAAAATTTACGTTATTGTGATTTTTAATTCTTTATAACTCTCTCTTTGTACGTAGAGTACACGTTTCACGACAAACAAGCGGCCGTGCGCCCTGACACAGACCACGCTTTTTGTCTATGGTTTTCATTTCTTGCTGAGAATTTTCGGCACGAGGGTTGTGTGGAGGCACCTTTATACGTAAACTGACGTACAACAGAATAGAAAAATACCAATAAACTAAACTGACAAATTAAAAGATGTGTCAAAGTAAAATTTAGTTTAGTGCATTGTTATCAGCTTGGAACAGGACTAAACTTATTTTTAGTGTAGTTTAGTCTAGTTCGTGCCAACCGAATCGGTACCAGTATAGTAAATAGGGCGTCTAAGTCGTTAGGATTTGTAATGAGAAGTTGCGCAGCATTCAATAAAGCCAAAACCTTTAAAATTCTCTACTGTACCTTCGTTCGAAGTATATTGGAATACGCGTCACATGTGTGGAATCCCCGATATGACAAGTACATTGTACGAATTGAACGGATTCAAAAGAAATTCATAAGATACCTATTCTACCGTTTAAAAATACCTTATAAATCTGATGATTATTTGCATTTGTGCAAAAAATGCATCTACTTCTGCTTTCTAAGCGAAGGGAAAATAGCTGATGTCACATACTTACTTAAGATACTGTCTAACCTTGTTGATTGTCTCGAATTGTTAAGTAAGCTTAAATTAAATGCTCCATCTAAACCTCTTAGATTTAACCCATTACTGAATGTACCGTCAGTGAATACAAACTATAGGCGGAACTCCTATCTAAGGAGAGCGAGTAAGAACTTCAACATATTGAGTAAGCGCTTTGATATCGATCTATTCTGTACAAGTATCGCATCGGCTAGCGGTTGAGCAGATAATTTTTTGGCTAATATTTTCGTTTTCTTTACCATTAATTGAATTATTGGTAGTTTGATATGTGAGTTTATTTTGTTAAAGTTAGTTTATAAGCTATGGTGTCACTATCCGTGAAGCCCTGTAAATGGCATCCTGTTATTATTATTATGCTAGTCTGTATTTAAATGTTGTTGGTCTTCTAATAAAATAAATAAATAAAAATAAATAAATAAATAAGGGTGGAGTTTGGGTGGACCTTTGCTGTTGGTGAAACCCCGGTAGAGCTGCGGCTGCGCATCTAGCACGATGCCCACGAGCGGCAGGTAGAGCGCCGCCACGCGCGCCTTGTGCTCCGGCACGTGGAGCCGCGGGTCCGCGTCGTGCGCCGTCAGCAGAGACAGTACCGCGTTGACGGCGGCACACTGCAGCACGGGGCTCCTGCGGACACGTGCGACCGCGCTGTGAGTACCAGAGAGTCGAGATTGCTGTGCCCGAATAGACGAGCTTGGAACTACGTGCCATCTTGAAACACGAGGCGCCATTGAGCTATGTACTTTAAATATACTAGAAGAGACACGGCACTTCGTTATACTGTCCCATTCGATTGGGTAATTGACTAATTTTCATAAACTAATCGATAGTATTGAGGAGCCTACACTTGAGAAAAAAATATAATTAAACTATTAATTATATTTTTGCACGACGAATATAATAAAAATAATTTGCAGAATGACGTCACGCGTACTGCGCAGTGTTTTAGTCAAATGGCAAAGTTACTTTTTTATATTTTTGATGTATTAAGCTAAACGTGTATTAAGAATCCTTAAGATATAATCTATTAATACAATGCTTTTTTTGGTTTAATGTCAGGTCAACTACCCAATCGCCGCCGGCAGTTACACGATAGGCGCTTGGATTTAATACAATACAATACAAAATACAAAACAAATTTTTATTGACATCAATAAGGGTATTTCAAACCTCATCTCGTAACAATATTGGCTCCTGAAACACGGTGTTCACTAGTTTGGGAGCCTGTGGATTCACAATGTACTGTGTCAAATAGATTATGTCAATAAAAAAAGTTTGTTTGTATTGTTACGCCGGTCGATTCTTAGAAAAACAGTAGGTACTAAAATGACGCAATACCTACATTTAAAGGAACATTCTGGAACACACTAGTAGAGCGTAGGTACCTACAGAAGTTTCCAGAGCGCGCGGTAGGCATATACCTACAGGCGCGGCGCGGCGCGGCAACTCAAAGGCACCGCCGACCTTGAAAGTTCACAGACCTACCGACTACCACTAGTACATACGAGTAGTTACGAGGACCTTCTCGAAACTCCCGTCGCGGTATAAATAGAGCGCGCATCGACTGCCTGGGACAGTACTGATTTGGCTGACGAAACTAAACGATCAAAGTGATTCGAAGCGAGTATTCAGTGATAATTGATAAGAGTGTACAGTCAAGTTAAAGAGTGTTTGAGCGTTATTTGTTGGATTAATTTCTTTTATGGTTTTTCGAATAAAGGTGTTATTTTTTTGGTGTAATTAGCGTACATTAATTTTATCCGAACCCCAGCTCGTAACAGTATGTTTTGTGTACTGACTGCAGATCCAGCGCGTTGGTGAGCTCCCCCAGCAGCAGGCCGGCGAGGTAGTGTCGCGAGCGGAACTCGTGCCCCAGCTGGTGCTGCGCCGAGCTCGAGTGCGACGCGTGCGAGTGAGCGGAGGGCGCGGGGGAGGCGGCGCCCCCCGCGCCACCCGCGCCCACCCCGGGCGCCGGCAGGTTGAGCGACACGTAGTGCTCGTGCGAGCACACGATGCGGAGGAATGCTAGCTGGAAGGAGATTATGAAGATTATGGAAAGAAACAAGAATACATTATTAAAAAAAAACGAGCGAGCCTTACAGTAGTAGCTTGATTGGAGCATGCCCCGTGCACCCACTGGCTTCACCCACTGGTGGGTGCACGGGTAATTCGCATTTACCCGTCCACCCACTGCACTAGAGTTGGAAACTAATGAAGAAATAATCGACATTAATGAAGATTTCAATGAGATCTATCACTTCTGTAAGGAAACTACTAGTCTAGGATCACTAGTTTCAAAGTTATAGCCCTTTTAAATTTGACAGCTGTCATCCAAAACGAAGATATCGAATCTTGACAGGTGCATGACTTTGAAGTTTGACATGTCACTTTGACATCTGTCACATTAAAATGTCTTACTACCTAATTATAATACTTGTTGTTTTTTTTTCTTCATAAATGACGATTATTTTGACATCTGTCACTTTGACATTTGTCCCATTAAAATGTCTTGTTACCTAATTATAATACGTGTTGTTTTTTTTTCTTCATATATGTCAATTATTTCTTCATTAGTTTCCTACTCTAGTGCAGTGGGTGGAGCGGTAAATGCGAATTACCCGTGCACCCACCAGTGGGTGAAACCAGTGGGTGCACGGGGCATGCCCCGCCTGATTATGTGTAAAATTTGACATCTCACCTTGGTAATAACCAATATTCGCGCGCGCGCGCACACATTTGACGTTTGTAATTTTTAACGTTTCACGTTTGACTTGGCGTTTGACTTTTGGACGTTGGACTTTTGTCTTTTGATTGTGCTCTTGCCGTTTGCCACACGCCCTTCTCCCTTCCCCTTTAACATATATAATCATCAAAATTTATATCATAACATGATATAAATTTTTATCATAACATGATATAAATTTTTAATATGGGCTTGTTCAAAAAATAAATTGCCTATGCCACTCTAGATGATGTAAGGATTCTAATCTAACGATACATCCAAATCAGTTCAGGCATTTAAAAGTTATGGTGGAAAAAAGAAACTCACATACATACATGAACCCTGAAAACATTACACTCCTTTTTAGGGCAGTCGTGTAAAAATACCGGCCATGGGCGTGTCAGACACATAGCCAGGGTCCTAGTAAGCCGTGCGTAAAGTATGCCATTAAGCCACCATTTTTGAGTTCGTCATTCGGATTTTACGATATGAGTGTAGATAAACTACTATAAAATACCCAGGCACTGCGCCGTCGCTCACCTTGTAGTGCACGAGCGGCACGGCGTCCGGCAGCGACGCGATCTTCGCGCACATCTGCTTGTAGTAGTTGCGGATGAGGTTGAACACGTAGCCGCGGTCCATGATGCTGAGCAGGTCGAACAGGAAGAACGCGAGGCTGTTGTTCAGGCTCTGCGTCAGCCGGCTGTCTTTGCCGTATCTGAAGAGGTTCAGGAAGTTAGCCTACGCATGGTCATAATAGACAAGAGGGAAAGGCGGCTAGATTTTCATACTAGCAATCGGCCCTCCTGATCATCTACAATACACTTAGAGCAGACCAGAATGGGCACTGCCGATGTATAGTCTCTACCTTTCTCAGAGAGGACTCCTTTCTATTTTTTTAAACCTGTACTGCTAGCTGTGTATCATTGTTGCAATAGGTTTCTAATTTGATCCCTTGTTCCAGTAATTCTAATTCAATGCAAGACATTGTGTCAGCAAGCATATTACAATCTCCGTTTATGTGACGCATGTAGGTTGTGAATGGACTAATAAAATCGAGGTGTTTTTGCGGGAATGATCGTCCCACATATTTCAAGATGTAAGTGATGGTGGCCGAGCGATAGTATAGGGGCTTGGCTATCCAACGACACCGGGTTCAATTCTCAGTTTCGCACTAATGATTTATCTGCGGATTTGCAGTCGCTTCTTGCTTTAAGGGCACGCTAAGCCGTCGGTCCCGGCCGCTAAGAATTGATACCAGTTGTTAATCTAAGTCAGTGACAAACTCTGATCGACTTCAGAGGTCGGTACTATCTCATTCGATATGCGTAAATACACCTTGCATGTCACACTGACGAACTGACTGACTGCAATAACGTCATACTGACTAACTGTATGTTCATTGTTACCTAGAGATAGAGAATTCGATCCCGGCCCTTATTTTTGATCCCGGGATTTCAGGATTATACTAATTCAATCCCAGGATGATCCCGGGATCAAGGGTGACAAATGAAAATATAAGAAAAATCTTTCAGAAACGGCACAAAACATATCAAAAATTGAAAATCTAAGTATTTTACGGTATACAGATACATCTAGCTAATCTAATCACTCTAACTCAGACTTAGAGATAGACTTACTAGATTTACTATCACTATCTCTATGTTAAAGTTATTCTTTGTCAAAAATCAGTAAGATCTCTTTAAAGTTACGTCAGCTGAGAAAACCTTTATGTAACAAACTATGCAAAAAAAACGTAGAAATTTTCCAAATCAATTTTTTAACGTTGTTTAAATCACGAACATAAGACTAAATATACGACTTCCAACTTACAACTTAGTAAGTAGACAATAAGTTTCATATCAAAAATAATTAAACAGTCACATTTCTCTAAAACTTATAGAAATAATATGAGAGCCGAAGATCGGGCTCAGTGGCGTACACAACAAGAGGTCTACGTCCAGAAGTGGACGAATACGGGCTGACGATGATGATAAAGAAAACTAATATAAAAGGAAAGTTTTAATTTTAATAATTATATTATTTAATCCTGCAATTGGTGCAGTCATTTGAGTGATGAGCAGAAATGTTTGTTTCCGAGTCATGGATGTAATATTCTTATCTATGTATGTTTATCCGTTACCTAGTGCCCATAGCACAGGGTATCCCAGTTTGGGGCTAGATAATTGGTGTGGAAATGTCCCGAATATATTTATTTTAAGAAAATTAGATCTTAGAAATATCTTATAATAAAAAAAATAAATAAAAAAAAAATATATATATTTTTTTATTATTATTATTTTTTCTTATTAATTAATTATTATAATTTATTATTATTATTAATTGCTTTCTTATTTCTAAGATCTAATTTAGAATCACTGGACCAAATTGAGAAGCAGGCTTGATGATGAGATACTTCTCATCATCAAGCCTGCAGTGACAAATTGTCGGATAAAACCAGATGGCTGACATATTGACGGGTATAAAGCACTGAGCGTTTCACTTCACGAAGTCTAATTATCATTTTTTTTATTATTTGATTCCGAAAATCTCGTATCAATAAAACTTAATAAAAGAGATCGGGATCACGGCATCGAATCCTCTACCTGGAGATGATCTCGCTTGTGACGTTGTTGACGAGCGTGGTGAGGTCATCTGTGTACTGTTCTGGGAACCGAGCTTTGCGCGCCGCCTCCGCCGCGCCACTCCACCACAGGTACTCCACCATCGACTTCATTGTCAGCTCGAACAGCGTCCTGGAACATTCCAGCAGCAAGTAGTTACCACAAAGTTAATCGCAGTATTAGCCATGTACGGTAGGACAGTTTAGCAAAAACTACCAATAGTTGGCGTTACCGTCCCCGTAAGACGATTTTAGAAAGTGAGAGAAAAATATGGATGATGATGTAGTGGTCAAGGTAGTCTAATTAATTAAAGGCATGTGCCACGTATGATGCGGGTTCGAATCCCGTCCGTACTCTAAATATTTCCTTCAGAAAATGATTAGATAGTTACCAGGAGTTCTGCATGGCGAGGTCACGCGTGGCGCCACTGGCCACCACCCACTGCAGCACCAGCTCCTCGTGCAGGATCTTGCACGACCCGTCCGTCAGCACTGGAACGTTACGTTCACAACAACGTCAACCACAGAAAATAAAAACCAGACAGTCACATCGGACGTTACATTTTACTGGGAAACAAACGTTTTACCAATTCTGTTTGTTTGTCGTATGAGGTAGTGCTGGCCTCTGATGTCAGAGTTTGTCAGGCCACCCGAAGGCCTCTGACATGGCTTAACGACTGCTATTAATAAATAACACCCGGGACCGACAGCTTAATGTGCCCATCGAAGCACGGAGCGATAGAAAACCGCACATAACTCAGAAAAGTCATTGGTGCGGAGCTTAGGTTTTCAACCCGGTATCGGTGGATTCTAAATTGCACTATAGAACCGTTAGGCCACCATCGCTCTGTTGACACAAACTAAAGTAAAAGTAAAATTACACCCGTTTGTTTCGAAGAGTTTCTCAAGTTATCAATATTAAACATATTGATAACTTGAGAAACTTTTGTAACTGTGTATGTTACATAACAATTCAGGGATTTAAGAAAAAAAAAAGAAAAAAGAAATAAAAATAAAAATATTTCCCAATAAATTTCATAAAAACTGATTTAGTATTTTTTTTTAGTAAGCGCCTAGTGAATGAATGCTATTTACAGTACATTAATTAGGTCATAAGCAAAATTATTACTTAGTAAATAAACATTTTTAACTTGGTAAAAAACATATTGTTTAGATAAGAGCCATGTTACGTCATACGACACACTTTTTGTTGGAAGAGTTAACTTTGAAAGCTAATAACAAATTGTAGGGGAGGGTTATTCAGACTGAGACTGACCAGCCGGCGGTAGCGGCAGCCCAACGTCCCTGTCGGTGAGCGAAGGGCGCGGGATGGTGCACTGGAACTGGATGTATGACGTCAGCAGCCCGCTGCGGCCGTGGAAGTCACACGTCGCGCCCTCGTTCATGTTCTATACATAACCACATTTCAAAAAATACAAAGAAATTCAGATTGCGTCAATTTAAGCCTAAACGCGACATAAAGAGAATCAAACAGCAGCATTAATTTACTCAAAAGTTGCATGAGCAAAGCGAGCGCTAAACATTAAGCTTGGCTAGATTTCGGTAGATTATAATTTATTTATTTCTAAATGATAGATCGATAACTCTTTATTGCATACCACTTAAAAGTAAATCGTACATTGTACATAATGTAACCTAAAATATAAAAATTGCGGTATAATAATCGGCGGTCTTATCGCTTACAGCAATCTCTTACAGATAACATTTGGATGAACTAAAAAAGATTGAAAATAAGTAGACGGTGGCGACAACAAATTAAACAACTTATAAGTAATACTAATATCAGAAAAATAAATGATAAAAATAATAAAATAATACTTTGCAAAAATGTGAATAATTATTTATTAATTTTACTTAAATACATTAATAGATACACAATAATAAACAACATACTAAACATAGCATATTTAAGTAAAATAAGTTTATCATGGAAATAAAAAAATATGCTCTGTGGAAAGGGATGAGAAAAACATTATTTCACGCTCGCTTTGCTCACGCTGCTTTATTAGACTTGGTTAGTTTAGAGTTGGATGTCAAGTTCTTTCCGCAATCATTTGTATGATGAACAGAAATGTTTTTTTCGAGTCATCGATGTAATATTCGGATTTTTGTATGATTATATATTACCTATATCCAGGATATCCCAGTTTTGGTCTAGGTAATTGGTGTGAATTGTCCCGAATTATTATTTCTATAGAACTTAGTGTGTATTTGTGTCAAATGAGAGAGATGTTTGTGAACATGCAGCCGGCCCAGGACTGCCGGCAGGCACAGTGCCAGGGTCTCACACTCACAGAGATGTCAGTGAAGACATGCGCGAGGCAGGTGAACACGTCCTGCGCGATGTTGAGCGTCTGCCCCGCCAGCGACGGCGGCGCCACCAGCAGACGCAGCAGCCGGTCCAGGACCACCGGCAGGTAGCGCGCCAGGGTCTCCACGTTGGCGGTTGGCAGCTCGTTGATGCTGTTATGTATAAAAGCGAGAAATTTACTGAATTTTGAGGAGTTATTCTGCTCATCATGCCGTAGATCCTCATCAGATCTTCACCAAATTTTTATGAGACGAATTTAAAGTCATCGAAATCCAATGTAATAAGGCGGATATATTCAGTAGCCCCTTTTTGGGGAAGTTTACTTTTCGGGGTTTTTGGAGAACTAAATAAATCTAAAAATTCGTTTAACGTGTATACCAAGTTGAGAAATGCGACCTGTAGAAGAGAACAGAGATCCGGACATACCAAAGGCATTTTTGTGCCCAAGCTGAAACGGAGACTCTTAGCTCGCGCATCGCGCACGCTCGGTCAAAAAAAGTAATAACAATATACGCAAGTAATATAAATACTAAGGTACCTACGAGTCCAATGGATGAACGTATTATTCGCGCGCACCGCCCCGCGCCCGCCTGCTTTTGTCAAATAGAGATAGCAATATTTAGGTAGCTTTTTGCACTGGCCTCGAATCATAGTTGCCTGTTGCCTCCGCCGAGTTCTTAGCGTGTCCGCCGAAGCACAGAGCGATGGAAATCCGTACATCACTTAAAAGAGGTAATTGGAGCTGAGGACCGAACCCGCTACCATTCGATTCTAACGCGTAGTAGTAAATCCAAAAAATACATTCTGTTTTATTATTTTACTTTTTTGATTTGAATGCCGACACGAGCAGGTCGGTCGCCTGATGGTAAGCGTCATGCCTGCCCATAACAGTTGCAGTGCCACCCAGAAGTCGTCGCGTCACTGCCCTGCACCCGTCACTCTGGGACATTGGTTTAATAAAGTAATGTCACGATTACCTTGCTCGCAACTCTGCCTCCATGTTGGCAAGTCCGATCCTGGGCGGAATGTTACCCTCTTGAACCGCCTCGCACGCCATGGAGAATCGCTCTATGTACCCATCCTGAAAAATAGGAACATATTAAATTATATCACTAACTTTTCACCCCTACTTTCATCAAACCTTAATATTTAGTTGATAGAATCAAGCGATACTTTGAGGAAATCCACATTTAAAAATGAACGAAGATAATATTTGTGGTTTACTTCCGCCAACCTAAGTCATACTAATGAGAAATGGAAAAATATTAATAAAATAAAAATATATGACCAACACGCCTTATCTATCTACCTACCCAAAATATGAAACCCAGCTACACATACTATAAAAAAAACAAGCGAGCCTTACAGTAGTTGCATATGATGTGTATCTGACACCTCACCTTGGTACTATGCAACATTAACATACTCTAGCACCGCGCGCGCTCATTGGTCAGCTGTGAATCAGCAACTACTTCATCTGACCTATTTGATCTTACTTTTCGTTAGAAAACCGTATGTCTTGATAGCTCTGCCTGGAACCGTCCGGCTGATAGTCTGAAGTACCTGAAGATTCCCGACGGAAGTGTTTATTTTGCACTATAACAATATATGTGATGGATTCTAGCTTGATAGCACCGCGCGCTTCCCCGGCTTACTATTACACTTCCGGTTACACATTGATAAACACTTTTCAAGAAATCTCTCCCATAGATTGCAGGAAAGCGAACGGAAAGATATTACACTTTAAAACCATATACTTCTTTCCAAATTTGCATAGACCACTGTCTGACAGCAATACGACACGTGTTTCGCCTTTGCACGAGGTGTCCCCAGGAGATGTTGACTCGTGGAGTGCTGTTCCAGCACAGGTCATGTACTTGAACTATTATTTATACTGTGGTCATGGTTCCTCCACAAGGGGGGAGGGTCGGGGGCGCCATTCACTCACTCTTGCATCTCCACTCGAGATATATTTAGCCCCAAAGGTAATCAGTTCTACGTGCTATGGGACATGCCCAATGCCACTTCAACTTGCTAATTCTAAGTGCTATGTCGGTAACTTTAGTTTTTCGTTAGTAGTATGGACAAGGGCAGCAGCAGCTCCTCCGTAGACTTTCTAGAAGTAAGACCTGTCTAAAAGATAGTTGGTACTTACCAGCGGGTGCACAGTAGTGTGCGCGTCCAGGCTGATGCTGAATATCGGCTTGTGGTTGTCAATCCACCGCGTGCCGGGCAGCAGCACGTCGGGGAAGATGAACGAGTAGTTGGGAGGGGGCTCCTCTTGCATTACTGGCAGATTGAAGTCCCCGCAGGTTAATTTGCCGTTACGGCATAGGGGGAGCCACTAGGAAAGAAATACATTATAATTATACAAAAACAAAAATAAATTATTGGTATGAAATGTGACGCAGAACAATTATGAATCCATAGACTTCAGCTCTCCTCATCCATTTTCTTCCAGCCGCTTATTGTTGCTTTTCGTTTGCCTAAACATGGTCTCCACTCGAGAACTCGTCTATTACAACGGTTATCGTTTTTTTCGGGAAATGTGACCAGCCCCCTGCCACTTTTGCTTGCTTATCCTTAGAGCTATGTCAGTTACCTTGGTTCTCTGCCGGATATCTTCATTACGAATCTTGTCCTTCAGATAAACTCCAAGCATACCTCTCTCCATAGCTCACTGAGCGACCTTTGTGAAGTAGTCTGATCGTGAGTGTCCACGTTTCGGCTCCGTAGGTCATGACCATGACTGGTAGGACGAACTGATTGAAGACTTTTGTCTTCAGGCACTGTGGTATGGACGACGAATCTTGACGAATCTTACCGACTGCTACCCAACCCAGCTCAATTCTTCTGTTGGTTTCCTTCTCAAAGTTGTTCTTACCTAATTCCAATATTTGCCCAAGCTAAACATATTGTTGGACAACTTCAAGAGATACACTATTGACTGCAATCGGTTCCGGGTCAATAAGATCGTTAAACATGATCTTGGTCTTTTCTATGTTCATTCCGAGACCGAAGCGTCGAGAAGCATCAACTAGGTTGGTCAGCATACTTTGCAAGTCTTGCAGCGACTCTGCCTTTAGGATATCATCGACAAATCGTAAGTGTGAGATGTTATGCCAATGATATTAATAACCATTCCTTTCCAATCCAGCGTCTTAAACATATCTTTCAAGGCATTAGTGAACAGTGAATTTCTGGGATATAACATCTCCCTCCCCTGTCTCACTCACCTGCGTAGTTGGATATGTTTAAACTGCTGGTTTTGTACTTGGGACTCTCATAGTCGCGGCGTCATACAAAAATCTCAGCACTTCGATGTATCGCCAGTCTACTTGACAACGCTGCAAAGATTCCAGAACTGCCCAGGTTTCAACGGAGTCAAAGGCCTTCTCTTACCCCCCATTTCTTTAAAAATGAAATGAGTCGTTTTTGCAACGTCTCGTTACTTTTTGACGTTTTTTGTATGGCGTTTATGTCAAAAGCTGACGGACAGTAAGCGAAAACGGTTTGTTTTAACGTATAGGAACCGGCGTCACAAAAGCGTGACACAGGGCCTGGTTGTACTCTTCAGACTTCTGTATAATCTGCCTCACTGTGTGACATGGTCTATGGTGCCAAATCCTCTGCAAAACTCGGCCTGTTCAGGAGACTGAAATTCGTCTAGTCTTCTTGCGAGACGATTTGAGATATATTTTATACTAGCTGTACCCGCGGCCTGGCCTGCGGGCCATTTCATTTAAAAGTAGCCTATACGTGTTATTCTAGGACCCAAAAACAAATACAAAATACTATAATATCTTCATAATTCGTTCAGCCGATTAAGATACCAAGTACCCCAGTTTTTAAGTCAAACCCTAAGCTATCCAGCAGCACCGCAATCCGTCCAGTAGTTTTTACGCGATGCGTGAACAAACATACAGACAAACAACAGACACGATTTAAAAAAAATGTTATGTTCTTTTTCAGTAGCTTATTTTAAGTACCCTAGTCTTTTTTTTTAAATTATCTTCTCTATACAGACTTTTTCGTTCTTATTACTTTATTATAAAGTATAGGTTTGATTTGATACATTTCGATTTGGAGTAAAGGTATCATCACGGATTTAGACTCTTGACGCAGAACTCATTTGACGTACGGGACGCGGGGCGGGAGGGGCCGAAGGCGCCCGCGCCGGCGCGACTACGGCGGCCGTGATTGGTTCGATAGTGGAGTCCTGTCACCCCCACTGTCACCGCGTGTCTCAAGTACAGACTAGCTCACCCGAGTTTATGGTAGTATTTTAGTATTTTTATCGAAATATTAAATTTTGAATAATAGAAACAAGTAAATAAATACAATAAAGTATATTTCAATTTGATGTTTATATGATTTTAGCGTTAACGCCTGCTTTGCGAGAACATATAATTATCTAATAATTATCTAAACGAAAAATATGGATCACGGACGGGCACCGAACCTGCATAATTTCCTTGCCTCTGCGCAGCACATACCTTTATCAATTCGGCTACCGTGATTAATACTAGCTCATCCAAATTTTCCGCATAGTTTGTAAATTCGTCTTGCGGGGACGGTGACGCCATCTATTAGCAGTGTTCTGAACTGACCAACCGAACACGGCTAATATTGCAATTAATTTCGTCTCGTAAAGATAACGCCTCCCAAATCTAACGTTTATATGATTTTAGCAGTAACGCCTGCTTACCGAAAACATATCTAATATTTTTTTATGTGAAAATTTGCAATAATGGGAATGCGTTAATAATTAGGAACCTATATTTATTACACGACTAGCCAACCGTAACAAAGGAGGGTAATATTTTCAGGGTTCATGTATATGTGTAAGTACATATACATGTGAATTTCTTTATTCCACCATAAGTTTTAAATACCTGAACAGATTTTGGTATCGTTAGAATCCTCACATCATCCCGAGTGACATAGGGTATATTTTATTTTTAAAGTTAGTTTTATTTTTAAAGTTAGCTTTTTGTCAGGGCTGTTGTGTTTTTTTCTCTAACTTTGACGATTTATTTGTTTTTTTAATATGTTTGGGAAAATTACTTACCGAATACCCCACAACAGTTTCGACATTCTTCTCCTGATCTGGAGCCACGGGCTTCCTCTGACACGACACGTGCAGGAACGTGAACAGCAAGTGGTGCTGGTCTCCGAGGTCTGCCGGCAGCTTCAGCTTGATCTCATCGTACAGGGATGGGTTTCTGTGGAGAAACACTTCAAAAACTGACACATAACTTGACTCAAAAACCAATGTCTCATGGCAACGAGCGCAGTGCAGTGCCGAGCAAGATTGATTTTGGCACTGCAATTATTATGGTCAGGTGTAGGGATGAAAATTCCCGAAACATTCTAGGAAACTTGCCAATACTTTGGAAATATTCCCATGAAACTTTCATCCCAGTTTTCGTAGTATTTTTCAAATGACATTGTCTATGTTTAAGAACATATGAGGTTATATATAATTTTAGGCTATTGTAACGATATAAAACGGTGTTTTAGTAAATTTCTGAGAATAAAGGTTATAAAAAATAAATTGGGGCGAGTCAGACCAAGAGTGGGGTGAGTCGGGATTCTTACCCCATTCGGTCGCTTTGAACGCGAGGACGCTATACCTTTCTTCGGAATCACTCGAAACTAAAAATACTCGTTACTATTTTGAAATTAATAAAATTACCTGGATAAACTTAGACCGGAACGAGCTTCAAGAACTATTGGATCAAGACCGTTCGGTAATGTACTAGCTAGTGGGTACAATACTGGAAGATAAAACATACAACTCAAATTCACCAATACAATATTTATTATCCTTGGTTTAATTTTGCTTACTTACTTAAAATCTAAGGAACCGTGTCGTAGGTACGTTGGACGGCCATTCAAGCTAGCATGTAATAGTGGAAGACAAAACATGCAATTTAAATTCACCAATACAATATTTATTATCCTTGGTTTAATTTTGTTTACTTACTTAAAGTCTAAGGAACCGTGCCGTAGGTACGTTGGACGGCCATTCAAGCTAGCATGTAATAGTGGAAGACCAAACATGCAATTTAAATTCACCAATACAATATTTATTATCCTTGGTTTAATTTTGTTTACTTACTTAAAGTCCAAAGAATCCTAGCCTGCAGATCCAACTCAGCAGCCAAGAAATACCAAGATCTAAGATTACCCTGTTATAACTAGGGTCGATATAGGACTGACAAAATTAAGTATTTACTCTAACAAAACATCGATGAATTGCCGGCCGGCAGTGTAGTCTACTTATTTACCTTTTTCTATAGGATTTAGCCGCTATGTTAGTGAAGGTAATTCTCAATCCGACGTTTCAGCAATGTCCGATTCGCGTGAGAGGTAGCCAGGCTAGACCCCTCAGGCGTTGCAGGTGTCCAGCAGGTCGGTGGGGGACCAAAGTTCAACACTCCGGTCAATGAAATATATGCATAAAATACGATACCGCATTCCAAGAACATGGCAGGAATCGTTGGGTATAATGTCGGCGTGGCGTATCGCGACACGGCGCCTTTCTACTTAAATCCGGGGGGAGAGGAAGCCTCCTTCGTGGGGTATTTCAGCCCGGGGGGAAAACCCGCTGTGAATGAATAGACACAACGTTTGTTTAGAATTCGAGACTTTGAAAACGCCACCACTCTCAGTTCGCTAAAATGGCGTCACGAAAAATGGATAAAAGTCATTTCACAATCGCAATCATTACTGTAGACAATGCAAAAAATACCAACAAATGCTCTCACCTTTTTTTTTACGGGTTTTATAATATGCAGGGAAAAAACTTGTCAGTCCTACTGGGCTCTCCAGCACCAAAAGAAAGGACACGTCACTCATCTCCATTGTCTGTTTCTTTCTATCGCCGGGTCTAGTTGGCTTCCCAGTTAGCAAAATCTATCCGAATAACATTTCGTTTCAACAGGAAACCGATCAGCGCTTACACATGGGCTTTGGAAATGATAATATGGTTTTATTTTTATTTTTAAGATTTCTCACCCTCGAAATCGAATTTGTTTATTTACCGTTTCTTTAACTATTTTTGACAGCTAAACAACTGCCAAGAGACGTCTAAGAATTGTTATAAACTATAGTCCATAAAACGTTCCGTACTAGACACGATCCGTTCACTTCCAGACGAAAGGTACGGAACGCGGTTTCTTTGCTTCGCTACCGTTATATTATCATAAAACTATATACTGTAAATATTAAATTATGATATTGTATGGGTTTGCTTTGGAAAAAATCTACGTTCCTAAATTTGACATTCGTTGCATTTAATTGGTTTGTTTAATTTTATTTTCTATTTGCTGACATTGCGGGACCGTGCCGAACAACGGAACGCGCCCTTTTGCTTTGACAGCTAATCGATGCAAAGATAAGTAAAATCCACGGTAGAGTTCATTACTTGTCTCCGTGTTTATCAATTGTACTTTATTAATTATTTATTTATTAACTGATTCCCAGTTATTCCTTGTTCCCTTTTGTATTTATTTCAATTAATTGACCTAATGAGAGTTATAAAGTCGTGATCCGTAGTGAATGGACGTGTTGTATTTATCGAAGTGTTTATAACCTCTGAACATGACTTGTTTTTTGGAACTCCGATTTACAGGATTATATCATGTAAGTAAACAATGTACGATAATCTATTCTATGTACCCGATCATCTGCTTTCGCTGGTATTCACCAAATACGAACGATAGTACTGTTTCAATCAACTATGTGCGACTTCAATGTCGTCATCTGATACATTCTAATATGTTGGCATATTGAACAATATGCAATTATAATTCTAGTTTTACTATTATAAAGATGCGTTTCTATTAGTTGTTTATGTGCTGTCTTGTTTATTCCTCCTTTTACTTGTCGAATTGTTGTTTTGTATTGCTAGTTATAGGTTTATTGTTTTTTTATTTAAGTAGCGTTTTGTCAACGCTACACTATATATGTTTTTAGTTTAGTTCATTTGTTTATGTAATTTTTTGGTGTACAATAAAGAGTTATCTATCTATCTATAATGGTATATTTATAACCAGAACCAGTAAAACTGTATGAAATTTTGCTTATTTTAAGGAAGTTTTAATAAACAATTGAAAAATATACAGTTTGCACTGGTTACTTCAGGATAATCAAACCCATAGGTTATTTAAAATTTCACATATAAAAGAACCATGACCAATTTGTATGGGCGCTTGCCCCACCAATGAATCGAAATGTCCACAAGCGTCCTATAGCCCATTTGTAGCCTTAGGAGGCCTATATTTAGATTCGCTTATTTTTTTTCTAAATAAAGAAGCGAAAAGTAGATATTTTTTAATTTTTTTACAGTGAAAGTTCCTACTGTTTCTGCACTTATATTGTCGGAGGTTATTTGCTAAATTATTCTTGTCAGGCACTTATCATTTTATCAGAGTCATTGATTGTTCCAGGATCCAAGAATTATTAACTTGTTGTGTTCGCCTGCTTTTATCAATCTTATTAGTGTACTAGCTGTGCCCGCGGCTTTGCCCGCGTCTCATTTCATTTAAAAGTATAGCCCATACGTGTTATTCCAGGATCAAAAGTATCCTGCACTAGCTGATGCTCGCGGATGTGCACGCGTGGTCATTGCTCTAGGTTAAGAGTACGCTATGTGCTATTCCAGAACCTCAAATACCAATACACCAAAATTTAATCAAATTCCTTCTGCCATCAGGAATATTTTTATCGATTGCTCGGATTCTACATATCAGATTGAGATACTAAGTACACCAGCTTTTAAGTCAAATGGTAAGCTATCCAACAATGAAAACCGCATTGCAATCGGTCCAGTAGTTTTTAGGTGATTTGCGAACAAAAAGACAAACAGACAGACACGAATTTAAAAAATGTTATATTCTTGTTTAGTAGCTTATTTTAAGTACCCTAGACCATTTATTTTAATTATCTTCATTGTACAGACTTTTTCATTCCTATTGCTTTATTATAAGTACAGATTACTCAAAATTAGTTCAGCCAATCAATCGTGATGCGCGAACAAACATACAAACTTACAAACAAACAGACAGACTCGAATTTTAAAAATGATATGTTATATGGTACTTTTGGTCCTGAAATAACACGTATGGGCTACTTTTAAATGAAATTAAAACGCGGGCAAAGCCGCGGGCACAGCTAGTCATAGCAACGTGATGAACTAATTCACCAATAAAAACCGTATGCTTATCGTAGTCCGTTAGAGAAGCTCGAGTCGTCAAGAAAATATCAAAACGAAATTAATTGCAACAAAAACAAAGATCGCACAATTCACAAATAGCGAAATCGTTCGTTTTTGACAGCCAAAACGATGTCATCTGCCAGAAACACGTATCCTTGCAAGTCGCGCGGACACTTATATTTCATAGAGACGCCATTGAAACCCGGAAATGCAGTTTTACGATTTTTTATATTAGAATTATAATCCGCATCTTTGATGCATTCAAAACTATCACAATAAATCCTAGTTTTACTAACGAATTATAACTAAAAATAAGATTTTGCTGGTCATGTCAATCACAGGTGGGGCAGGAATGGTCATCGTCTTTTAAATAATAATAATTTGATGATATCAATATATCATCGAAAGAGGATATATTGATATCAAAATAATTAGAAATAAATTAAACAATATACTTCGTTCCTAGTAAAAAAATATGTATATTTTTTACTTTCTTTCAATGAGACTTAAAACCAAAAAAAAACAGTGATTTTTCTAAAATAGGCATGGTTCATCATCAATAAAGTATCATGGAAAGCTATTTTTTTATTTCTTTAGATTATCAGTAACAAAATAAACGAAAAAACAACATTGTTTGTTTGGGTGTTGTAGATAAGCTTAAAAACTACTGCTTAAACAATTAACACTAACCAATTAAATACAGAACTTTTTTTTTCCCATTAACGATTCTTCCTCAATATTCCCCACGTTTCCGGGAACTTTGGAAACTTTCGTGGAAGTATTGGAAGCTTTTGGAATGTACCCGGGAATTTTCATCACTAGTAAGGCGTGACGCTAACCATCACGTGAGCGACATGCTCGACACGGTTTAAAGTTTTTTTCCAACAACACTGCGATAAAAAAAAAGAAAAAACCGCAGCAGTTAAAAAATTTTTTGTTGGTTTATTGAGTTCTTATACGATACATTTTGCTAAGTAGGCACCTAGATAACCACAAAGGATTAAAGTAAAATAAAGGGTATTGAAGGAATCAAGCTATAAAAATCAAAGTATAATTACATATACATTGATTTTTATAGCTTGATCTCCATGAGGGCTGTCATCGAGATAACACGCATGAAGTTTCGTATTTTTTACAGTCAAAATGTACTCAAAACAATGTCGTACTTTATTGGTGTGTCGGAAAGGGATGTTCAATTTTAATTGCGAAATCTTAATCACAGACTATCAAACAATAATAATCGAATATAAGAAATAAATTTATTTGCTTATTTGTAACTAGCTGTACCCGCGGCTTCGCACGCGTGGTCTTTTCTTTAGGTTCAAAGTACCATAATGTGCTATTCCAAGACCAATATACCACCATTTGATCAAAATTTCTTCAGCCGTCATAAATACTTTTATCAATCGCTCGGCTTCTAACTCACCGGGTTGAGATACCAATTACACCAGTTTTTAAATCAAACCCTAAGTTATCTAACAATAAAAACCGCATTGCAATCTGTCCAGTAGTTTTTACGTGATGCGTGAACAAACAAACATACAGACAAACAGACAGAAAGACACGATAAAAAAAATGTTATATTCTTTTTCAATAGCTTTTTTAAGCACCCAAGAGCATTTTTTTATTTATCTTCTATGTACAGCCTTTTTCGTACCTATTGCTTTCTTATAAGTATAGATATATGACTGGTCAATTTGCATCAAAAAATCCATCCAGTAGTTTCAGCGTGATACGTGTTCTTTTTAATAACTTTCAACCCCTATCTTGCGGAAACCCTTTAATTTTTCAGGATGAAAAGTATTCAATGTCCTATCTCGTAGTATGAACTCAAATCATACCAAGTTTCATTTGAATTTATTCAGTAGTTTCAGTGCGATGCGCTGTCAAGATATGGACAAACAGGCAGACAGACAAAAATGAAAAAAAAAATACAGTTTTGGCTTCAGTATCGAAAATAGAGTACCCTACAAAAAAATATTCCTAAATATCTTCAATGTACAGAATTGGACCCGTTACAGTTTTATTATAAGTATATAGATAAATTCATAAAAAAGTTTCCACAAGCTAATTTGAATCTATTATTGTGGTAAAATGCAAATATTTTGAATTACGCTTGCTGGCGTAAAATAGATTCTCTTCTAATCTACTCGTAATTTTGTTCAAGCAAAATGTCATGTTTTATTTGGTCTAGATGGTCTATACTCTATATGCACTGTAATGTAAAATGATGATATGTAATTTTTTAGTTTTGATAATCGATTATTTCCTACACAACTCCAACCCTAGAAATATCACTCTGGCAGCTGTCTTGGCGATGAAGCTATGTTGTACAAACTATAGATAAGGTATTTCCCCCATCTCCCTTTTACTATCGTACGGAAACACGGCATTAGTATAAATAGTATAATGGTGGAAATGATGAGAAGTGTATGTGAAATCGCGTACTAAGTGTGTGAGGAGTCGCGTACTAAGCGTTTGTGGAATCGTGTATTAAGTGTATGAGGAATCGAGCACTAAGCGTTTGTGGAATCGTGTATTAAGTGTATGTGGAATCGCGTACTAAGTGTGTGAGGAATCGCGTACTAAGCGTTTGTGAAATCGTGTATTAAGTGTATGTGGAATCGCGTACTAAGTGTGTGAGGAATCGCGTACTATGCGTTTGTGGAATCGTGTATTAAGTATATGAGGAATCACGTACTAAGTGTGTGAGGAATCGCGTACTAAGCGTTTGTGGAATCGTGTATTAAGTGTATGAGGAATCACGTACTAAGTGTGTGAGGAATCGCGTACTAAGCGTTTGTGGAATCGTGTATTAAGTGTATGAGGAATCACGTACGAAGTGTGTGAGGAATCGCGTACTAAGCGTTTGTGGAATCGTGTATTAAGTGTATGAGGAATCACGTACTAAGTGTGTGAGGAATCGCGTACTAAGCGTTTGTGGAATCGTGTATTAAGTGTATGAGGAATCACGTACTAAGTGAGTGAGGAATCGCGTACTAAGCGTTTGTGGAAACGTGTATTAAGTGTATGAGGAATCACGTACTAAGTGTGTGAGGAATCGAGCACTAAGCGTTTGTGGAATCGCGTACTAAGTGTATGTGGAATCCTCAGACCAAATATTACTAAAGTATAGACCGCGGCTATATCCCCGCCGCCTCGGTGTGAATCGTAGGCAGATGTGTTATAGCTACGTATAGTAGGCGCAGCGAAAGTAAGTGTCTCGGAAGTTATCTGCTATGGCTGCGCAAACTACTATTTTTCAGGCGCAATCTCAATGTTGAAGGTGAAGACAGCATTGTATAACTGCCTCACTCACTCGCTTATGTTTTTCGCATATTCTATCTCGCTTTTACTTTATGCTATTTATCCCCACAGCAGTACCTGCGCAATCGTCACAGAGCCTTACTTCACAAACATATACATTGGCTGCGACTACTGTACATCGATGATCACGAGTATCGACTACTGATCACGAGTAGGGATGCATGCAAGCACTCGCGCGCATGTCTATAAAGAGGACGACACGTCAGGACGCGGATTCGACGGGCACGGCGCGGCACATACCTTTTACCTACCGGCTTATAGAAATACAAAAACCTCACAGTTTCCTTTAGTAATGATATTATAAATTCGAAAGTTACTCTCTCTGTACAACCAGACAGAGGGGTCTGCTTGTTTTCTTTTCACCGCCAAATGACAGAGCCGATCTTGAAAAAATTTGGTATAAATATAACTAGCTAATAATATAGAAAACATGAGGAAGAGCATAAGCTACTTTTCTACACCGTAGTTATTTTTCGTCGCCGTTGATACAGCGAGATGCAGCAAGTAATACAGCAAAATTTAAATCGTATATATAGTAGTAGTTTAATTTTTATTTTTAAATTGAAAAAATTAAACAAATAAAAAAAAAAAACACTTTTTTATTGCCCTTTAAAAAGAGTCAGCTTATTGTACTTAGCTGCCTTTTAGTTTCCTTTACATTAGATTTGCGCACAATACACTTAACCCGTATCTCTACATATTTTTGTATGACTGTCCTCAACAGATGTACTAGGTGATTATTGCACGGTACTTATTTAAAAAGATGGTTATAGAGAGCAGGTGTGTGAGATTGTTTGAAATATTAATCTCAAGATTCTATATGTTCGTTATATTATCCCTACGTATAATCAGTAACTGTATATCTTGTATGCGCGAGCGAGATAGTTTCTCTTAAGATCACTTAAAGGAATGTTATTGGTTTGATGTTATAATATTAGTGTGATATGTAGTTAAAACAAGATGAAATTAAAACATTTTAATGTAATCAGAGAAAGAAATGTCTATTTACATAACATTCCGTTATTTATTATATTTGAATAACATAACTAACATTAAGCTACTCACACAAAAATCTCAACATCAACATTTTACAGCATCAGAATAATTTCTAACTTTGACCTCGCTTGAACGTAAAAATGCCACGCCATAATATAGACATCGCACGCACATCACTACTCGATGCGCAACGGGCGAAGCGGCGGGCGGGGCAGTTAGATGCGACACGCAACCGCACGTCTCGCGCGATCCTCACCCCCGCTATAACTTAACATTAAATCCGTCTAATAGTATGTAAAACGGACGTACCTGTGAAATGTAACGTTACATATTTATTTCTAGTGTCGTTTAGACAAGTTTTCGCCGCACATTTCACCATATTTTCGGCTAAAAACGAAAATATTTCAAACTGACACACTCCGCTCGAACGCAGATCGAGGACTGTTCGCGCTTGCCGGTTGATAGCGACGTTGTTCTGACTTGTGCCTACTGTTCGCACCCGAGTAAACGCGTTCCATAGTAATGTATCCTCCTAGGTGGAATCGCATACTAAGTTTTTGTGGAATCACGTACTAAGTGTGTACTAAGCATTCTGTCTTTACATTATTGTGCGAACAGCCAGGCAATATAAAAACTTACCACTACCATTTCTAATATTGCTCTTTCATTCTAGCAACTTTAAATTTTTACATGAATACAATAGCTAACTTACTTGTTGTGGTACACAACAGTGGTGTACGCTTCAGTAGCGTACTCTGTGCACGAGCTGCGTCCGAAAATGTCTGCGAGCGCTGCGCCTTCCGTTTCCCCGGACATCAGTTGTATTCTCACCTGCAAAAAACACAACAAAATTATACATGGTCAATCTATCATAATTATGTCCCTACTGCTCATGTTACTGATGGGGCATACTACAATAATGAATTTACAAAATATATTGAATGCATTTACAGCACGTGTGACGTATCTTGGGCACCCTGACATGCATTGGGACCTAAAATAGATGTCTAATTTTGATTTTGTTACAATTATTAATTGTACGTTCATAGATTTAGAAGTATAGCTTTCTCAGGGGCCCCTGGCACATGATTAAGCATTGTCTACAGTACACTAATGTTATAAAGAGTAAAGATTTGTTTTTTTTGTATGTTTTTTTGTAATGGATAAACTCAAAAAATACTAAACCGAACTTTAAAAATTCTTTCTCCTATAGATAGTTACATTATCAGCAAGTAACATAAGCTGTAATTTATTTTTCAAAAAAATATGAGATTCCTACGATAATTGCAATACTCTAACACAAGGCATCAAAAAATAATAAAAATAAAAAGAACGGAATGACATGTTGCCGTGGAAATGGAATAATAACAAGTCTGTCAAAAAGCACCACGAGCGTTGCTCCAAAAGATTTTGAATTACGCTTACTGGCGTTTTTTTTTTAGAAGTTACCCATAGTGTAAACATGCTAAAAGTAAGAAAAATGCCGCGGTGTAAGCGCTACCCGTGCGAAGCCGGGCAAGTCACTAGTATTGTATAAAATGTTTGTTCGTAATTGCATAGTTTCAATAGTATAGCAAGTAGTTCTACACATTTTTCCATTATCATTTTTATTTATCTTTTGTAATTTGGGTCGCTCTCTTTCTGACTGAAAATGTGCGAAATTTCGAAGAGCATGTCAAGACGGCCAAGATCCGACGCGCGTACTGCACTGAAGCCTGCCAGTAGTACTCACAGTAATGTTGCGAGCCGAGCCCGTGCGTGAAGTGTACGCGTTGAGGTTGATCTCCTTGACCGCTAAGTACAGCAGGTTGCGGTACTGGTAGTGCGGGACGGCGGCCGCGTGCGGGGGGAAGGGCAGGATCTCCTTGCACGGCCGGATGTTGTCGTCTGGAAAGTGATAACGAGAGATAGACCTCACAAAGTTTGTCTGCTATTTTTGCGCTACTTTCCGGTCACGGCTTTTACATCAGAGTATGAACGCTTCATACTCTTGATTTGAAATCAATGCCAATAATTATAAAAAGGACAGGTCACTGTTCGCCAACATAATGGCACATTCACACATTGTGACTTACAAAGTCCGGACTGCCAATTAAGGCAGTCTCAATTTTTTTCTAACTCATGACACAAAGTAGCCTGTCGAACCGACAAGTTTTTTAATTCTTTTTTTTGGAGTGGTTGGTGCTGTTTGCCTCTACCAACCTCCGCAGTAAAGACGATGCGATGTTTTTCATTTTATTCCAAAATTACCACACTGATTTCTATCAAAATAACAAGTAAGTATTACAAGTTATTCTCGTATAAGTTACATATTGTTATTTTTTAGTAGAACAATAGTGAAAGTGTTAAATTGCTCACGCCTGTCGCTTTGCTCAACACATCATAACAGCCACGTTAAAGGACGCCCTGATATGAACCTTATTCCAATACAGTTAAGTTCAATATTTGTATTGAGATAGATCGAGATCCTGATCTGGTCAGACACCTGGAAAAAAACGGCAATTCACAAAGCATTTTATCGTAAAACAAAACATAAATTTAGAGCTTACCTCCGTAAGGGTTAAGCTTGGCTAGCTCCGGAGTGAGTCCATTCTTCAGCTCGTCCGGGCACGGACACACTTCTATCTTGAATGTCCCTGGGATGCATTTGAGCTTCTTCGGAGCCGAGCTCGGCCGCTTGATCTCAGCCAGAAACTTGTACAGGTCTTCGTCGCGGAGCTTGTCGGTTTCCTGGGGGGTGTAACACAATAAATGTAAGTGATCATAGTCGTTGGAAACATTTTCTAGTCCGTTTTGAACTGGACGAAGTTTTCGTTTTTGACTAATATTATCCACTCAACACGCACGGCCAAAATCACGCATGTAGCACCATCATCACGCACGAAGTGCCAAAATCACGCACGAATCGCATGCGGCTGCACGCGACAGTGTAGCGGAATCCTTCCATTACTAATATTATAAAAGCGAAGGTAACTCGCTCTATGTCTGTTTGATACCTTTTCATGACTAAAGGGCTGAACCGACTTTGATGAAATTTAGTATAGAGATAGTTTGAAAGAACGTTGGATACTTTTTATCGCGATAAACTGTAGTCCGCGTGGGCAAAAACTAAAGTCGTCCATTACTGTAGAGACTTGTAGAACTATGTTTTAGGTACCTGCTTGAACAGGCTGGTGACGGTGATCACGATCGGCTTGAACGTGTGCAGCGCGTGCGCCAGCTCGTCGGGCTGGTGGTGCGGCGCGCGCCGCTCCACCGAGCCGCGCCGCGTCAGCGACCCGCCCACCTCGCCCGCGCGCCGCCGCAGCTGCTCCAAGCTTACAGACGATGCTTTGCGGTCTAAGATACATACATACAGAAGGTAAAGGTCAAATTAATTTTAACAACGATCTTATACACCGCTAATGAAACAATCCAAGGAATCGGTAAGAAATAGCCGAATATCGATAAATACGTGCTAGCGCTCGTTAAACAGACCACAATACCCATTGTGCGCACATCCAGTGGTAGTTAAAATGAAATTTTATTACATTTATTGTACAAATATTTTTTATTTTGTCGTATGAGGTAGTGCTGGCCTCTGGTGCCAGAGTTAGTCAGGCCGCCCGAGGGCTCTGCATGGCTTGACGACTGCTATTAATCAGCCAGGACAGACACCGACGCACGGAGCGATGGAAATGTTGTTCTGATAAAAATATCGATTTTGATACCTTTGTGGATAGCTTATGAAACGAGGAAATTTTATTAGTAATTTGTACGATTACTGTCATAGTGCTTTTTTAAATTAAATTATATTTTTACATGGTGAAAATTACTAAAATAAAAATAAAAGTCATAGTAATCACATTTTAAATATTATATTGCTATATATAATATTATATTGGATATTTTATTGCTTATCAAGCTTCGTTAATAATTTACCTATAAATGAAAAATTAATTATGTGACATTCAATTTGCCATTTCTTTTTTAATCGACTTCTAAAAGGGGGAGGTTCTCAAGTCGTCTGTATATATTTTTTGACCGAGCGAGCGCGAAGAGTCTCCGTTTCAGCTTGGACAAAAATGCTTTTCGTATGTCCGGATGTCTGTCCGGTTGGATCCGATCTAGACGAAACTTAGTATACAAGTTTAAGGTTGGTTTATGTTTCGATGGTTATTTTTTTATTTAAAAGGTAGTAACTTTAAGTTAGTTTCATACAAATTTGGTGAATATCTGATGAGGATGTTCGGCGTGATGAGCAGAATAGCTCCTCAAAATGCAGTAAATTTATTACTTTTAGGTTTCTACCAGTGGAATCATCCCTTTACCTTGATTAGGTAGGGATTGATGGAGCACCTTGGTTACTAATGTTAGTTGTACAATAAGATAACTAGATGGCACTACTGTGCACCGCTAGATTGATTGCAAAAAAGTTTGTATGCGCGAGACCTACAGCTCACAGAGCCATTACTTGTATGTTTGTTACCTCATATCCCTAAAACTAATAAACTTCATTTTTTTTAAATCAAAATTGGTTTTGTGTAAGTTTTATAGTTTTTATAGAAAATCCATTTGATTTTGTGTTTATATTGCCTCATACCTCTAAGGTTGCTGAAACCAATTTGGATGCTTTTAGTCTTTTATTCAAAAGTATAGATTTTCAGTGTAGTCCCATATAAATTTCCATCAAAATTGTTTCAGTAGTTTTTGTTAAAAATAAACTATTCTTTTTAATGTTTATGTTATCTCATATCTTCGGTTTAAAGATATTTATTCGTTGTGTAGTGAGCATGCATAAGATTATAACTAAACTTAATCTTTACCTTACTAAATCTGTTACATACCAAACATAAATGCAGATGCAGTAGTTGATGGTTGATGACTAGGTACTTTTTAATGTTTATGTTCTCTCATATCTTCGGTTTAAAGATATTTATTCGTTATGTAGTGAGCATGCATAAGATTATAACTAAACTTAATCTTTACCTTACTAAATCTGTTACATACCAAACATAAATGTAGATGCAATAGTTGATGGTTGATGACTAGGTACTTTTTTTAGGAATAGGGTTTTACTGTAACATATTTGTATAATTTATTTATTTGCCAGTCTTAAGTTAATCTCTATTTAATTTATTTAATTTTAGCATTTCCAAATACAAATACAAATTCATTTATTGCCATAGATGTAGGTAAATTGATAGTTGTTACAGTGCTATGAGTCCCGTACAATCTACCTCAACAGAAGTGTGCAATAATTACATGTCTAGCATGCATGTTATAATATATTATAACTATGTTATTGTAATTCTTACATTTATGTTAGTTACACAATTTACACAAATAAAAGTTATATCTCAATTAATTATTCTCATCACAATGTCAAATAGTTGCAATAATAATGGAAGTTAAGTCATCATAATAGTAATCGTAAAATATGTCAAAGTTTTAATGAACAAAAAAATTATATAAACTTTAATAATAATTTTTAAATATATTAAAATTATATAAACTTTAATATATTTAATAATACTTTAATAATACTTTAATAATTTAAATACATAGGGAGTTTTCATTATTAATCATAATTTAGTATGTAAATAATCCTTTACACTATAGAAACATTTGTCCAATAACCAGACTTTTAGTTTTTGTTTAAATTTATGTATGCACATGGATTTTAAATCTTTTGGTAATTTATTATAAATTTTGATAGCCATCAAAAAAGAGTTTTTCTTAAATATGTCTAATCGACAATTTGGAAAATAAAGTCTATTACAATTTCTAGTTCTTCTTTGTACCATTTTTGAGTGTTCGTCGAACATGTTGGGGTGTTCTTTTACAAACACGCAGACTTCCCTAATATACATACAGGGTAATGGGAGAATTTGAAACTGTTTAAAAAGTGGTCGACAACTGTCGGTAGACCAGGCACCACAAATTGCCCGAACGCATTTTTTTTGTACAACGAACGCCCTATTAATGTCAACAGAGTTGCTCCACAAAAGTAGTCCGTATGACAAAATCGAAGACACGTAGCCATGGTACGCACACAAGGCAGCATCTTTGGAAACTGAGAGTCGCAGTTGTCTTATAGCGTAGACAAAGCGATCGAGTCTGTCACTGACATTTTCTACGTGGCACTTCCAATTGCAGTTCTTGTCAATTGTTATGCCTAAAAATTTACATGTGTCCACTTCCATTAACTGTGTATTTTGGTAGTTGATGTTTAGCTTATCTGGTTTAGATTGATAAGTTTGGAACTGGATAACATTACTTTTACTTAGATTGATTTTCAAATTATTTTGATTTAACAACATTGTTATGTCATTTAATGTATTGTTAATATCCACTTTAAGCTGTTCATTACTTCTCGATTTAACGACTACTGTAGTATCATCGGCATATAAAATACACTGATGTTTTGTCACGTTGGGAATATCATTTATATAAGTTAGGAAAATGAAAGGTCCCAGTATACTCCCTTGAGGAACACCGGTTTTGTTTGTTTGAAGCTCCGACCTATAAACTCTTTTGTGCCCATTCATAATTTTATAAGCTTGTTCGGTTTTTCCAAATAACTTTTGAGCCAATTTTGAGCGTTTCCTCTAATTCCATAAAAATTAAGTTTATTTAGCGCTGTATTATGATTAACTAAATCAAATGCTTTTGTCATATCTAGGAATATGGCTGCTACCTTTAATTTATTGTTAAGACCGTCTGTTATTGACTTAATTAAATTAAAGCACGCCAAAGTGGTGGAACTGTTTTTCGTAAAACCGAATTGATCAGGACTGAGTATCTTATTTTTTGTCATGAATTCATTCAGTCTTGAAAGCATGGCCTTTTCAAAAATTTTAGACAACACTGGGATGAGAGTTACCGGTCTGTAATTGTTCATGTTGTCTTTTTCACCTTTTTTGTGCAGTGGTTTTACGATAGAAATCTTCAACTTATCGGGAAATGAACCTTCAGCAAATGACAAATTGATAATATGACAAAGATGTTGACACAAGTGAGGGGCACAAATTTTTATAATTTTAGTATTAATATTATCATAACCAACCGAATTAGTATTATTTAGTGATTTAATTATATTTAATATTTCTGATTCATCAGTTGGATTTAAAAATATTGAATGAATTGGATTATTTTTTGAAGAATTGTATAAATTTCTAGATTGTGACGTTAAGTTATTGTCATTTGTTGATACATTGATAAAATAAGTATTAAACATATTGCATATTTTATTTGAATCATTAAAAGTCATATTATCAATTTTAATTGCCTCAATTCCATTAGATTGTACGTTATCATTTTCTATGTTATTGCGTATGACGTTCCAAACGGCTTTTCCTTTGTTTTTATTATGATTTATATATTTAGTGTTCTGTATTTGTTGTGATTTCTTTATACATTTTTGAAGTAATTTACTATATGATTTGTACGTTTGGACGTTAGATTTTTTGTTATCTTTATGATGGATATATTTTAAATAGTGTAATCTTTTTTGTATGCATGATTTTTTTATTCCTTTTGAAATCCATTTACATTTATAGATATTTTTACGTTTTATTTTCATTCTGATTACCGGAAAACAAAGACCAAAAAACATTAAAAGCATATTGTGAAATGCATCAAATGCTTCGTTAAGTGTTATTTGTTCATATACTTCAGTAAATTTAATGGAAGTAATACATTCACAAAACTTGTTGATATTTTCACTGGAGAAGTCTCTTTTATCCTCTAGGTACTCGGGACAAGCCATTTTCGTTTTTAATTCAATGGTAACTCTTTGTGCAGTTTCATGATCCGATAATGCCAAATAATTAGTGATGCAACGAATACGAATATTCGTATTCGCCGAATAGTAGACATTTACCGAATATTCGTATTCGGCGAATACTAATACGAATATTTAAAAACTAATATTTTACGTACAAACGCAACTCTAATTACTGGCAGACTTGAAAAACGCGCGTGTAAAAATAGGCTGAAATGGAAGAGTCGATTTCAATATTTTCTGGTGAGTATGAAAAAAGTTAGAAAAGTTATTAATAGGTAATAGGTACTCTTTGTCATCTACATAGTATACTATAAGTTAAATTTAATTTCAAAATGTCTTTTTACAGGGGATTCGCAAACTAAAAACGAAATAGATGCTTATCTAAAGCTCCCAAATTTATCGCCGACTGCTGATCCACTGGCCTTTTGGCGAGAAGATGTCCATTTTCCAAGTCTGAAAAAACTTGCCCAAAAATATTTTTCACTGAAGCCATGTACAGTCGCCTCAGAAAGACTTTTTTCAACGGCTGGGAACATTCAGACTGAAAATAGAAATCGCCTTAAACCAGAAAATCTACAAATTTTATGTTTTTTAAATAAAAATTTGCCTGTTGTAAATTTTAGATAGAAATTTGTCAAATAAATTAGTCTTTTATTACCATGGCGAGATATTCGTATTCGTATTCGCCGAATAGTAGGTTTGATATCCGTATTCGTATTCGTAAAAGTACTATTCGTTGCATCACTACAAATAATGGATACCTGAAAGTACGTTTTTTTTAATATTGGTTGCAATTTGATCAATGCACGCAAGCTTTCTCGTTGGAACCTTGATTAGAAAATCATAATTATAATTTTTAAGTACAGTTAATAGCTCTTTACTCGTGTTATTTATTTTGAGTAATTCAATATTCCAATCTCCGCACAGAATTACTTTTTTGTTTTTATATTTATACGTCAAATATTTCAATAAATCTTCCAGTCGTTTCAGAAAAATCTCCACCTCATATTTAGGAACCCTATAAATACAAATTATTATCAGATTATGTGTTTGTATTTCTATTCCGCAAGCTTCAAACACCAAATTTGTCGCTAAAGACTTAATATATGTAATTTCTTTGTATTGAAGTTCATTTTTAATTAATATACAAGTACCTCCTCTTTTACCGCTCCGGGAATAAGAAGAAGCTAAATTGAACTTATGTATTTTTAGTAGGGATTCATTACCTTTCTTTATAAATGTTTCACTCAGACATATTACATTTACATCAAAATTTTCTTTTCGTGATAACTCTTCTAAAGCTACTTCTATATATTCTGCTTTATTAATAGCTCCAGCAATGTTCTGGTGTAGTAATGTAAAATTATGGCCTGAATTATTCACGAAAAAACTGATTTCTATTGTTTCTTTGAGGCTTAGGACAATGAAGGTTTGAAGACCTTCCGGGCCCTGCTTCTTTAGTTGAACTTTCGTGCTTTGATTTCGAACCAAAATAAAAAGGAATTGTACCCTTTACCCCACCAGGGTTGTTCTTAGTGTTTGCATTAATTTTGTTTCGCGCTTGATCTTTTAAGTCATTATTTATATCTTCGCAGTCTACTTTTAAATTAATAGCTCTGCTCACAGCTAATAAAAATGATTTGTTATGATTTGTATCTGCATTTATTTTAACAAATTTACAATTTTTATAAGTCCCAACAAGAGCCGCAATGTGGTTATTCAACGTACTCTCATGTAAGAAACGGGTTTTTCTGACGCTTAAAACATATACCTTCTTGTTTTTTAGTAGATTTAAGGCAATGCTGAGATCGTTCAATAATTTATACGGATTTTTGTCATTCGAACCAATAATTAATACAACTCTAATCGTTTTCATTAAGAGTGACGTTAAGATCTTTGCAATAGCTTAATGCTTCTGAGCATCGGGCACCCGGTTTAACGACAGCTGTCACCTCATACACATCGTTCCACATCCTTGACTTTCGCTCATTGATAATGAGTTCAGAAAGCCCTGAAGCCTGTTGATCTCCCACGATGAAAATGGTCTTCTTTTTTATTTCTTTTTCCGACTTTATTGATGTATTTAAATCATCAGTGTCTTCCTGAAATGGTTGTACCGGGGCTTCACAGATTGCCGTGGCTGTTATAGTCTCAGGTACCCTGGTTGTCATTTTTAGTGTATCATTCATTGGTGATACGGGCGCCGTTTTATTCTCAAACTGACAAGAAGCTAGTTTTTGCTTGTTTGGGGTAGACGATTTTCTCGTACTGCTTTCGCTAGACCCTATAGATTTTAAAATTTTTGTTGTGTTGTCACGACTTTTTATTACTTTTTTTAAATTCGTATTTTCCATATTTGATCTATCTATTTCTTCAGTAGCTATAATAAGTTTTAGTTTTAATTCTTCAATTTCCTTTTTATTCTCCTCCGTCTCGCTAGTGTTTGAGCAATTTTCAGGTAAGCTAATGGAGCTCATGTCCACTAGAGTAGAATGTGAATCTTCAGCAGGTAAATCGCTGATCGATTTGCATCTATGAAGCTGAACCCCCTTTTTCACAGTGACGTTCTCATTCTGAGGTTCTTGAATATCATCTGAAGGTGTAGCAACCGTTGGTATGGGCGTGAATTTTGACGGCGCAGGATATATTTGCTTTGACGGTGTAGAAACCGTTGGTATAAGTTTGGGTTTCGTCGGCACAATACTTATTTTGGGCTTTGTAATGCAATTAGAGCACAACCATTTATCGCGTCTCTCCATAATTCTAAATCGTGTCAATGATACATTAGCACAATCAATGTGGCATTTATGGTGACAATCCGAACAACATAAAAATTCTCGTCTCGGTAAATCCCTCTTACACTTAACACAAATGTTTTTTGTTTTCAAAGATGACATTTTGCGAATTACACTCAAATTTTGTATTCTTGTTTTTTTTTCTATTATAAGCATATAAGTCAATTATTGGAAACTAAATAACACCAAAACTAAATTGTGGAGAAAAAAATATGTGCAAAAAGTCAAAATTGCGATTTCACCTCTGACGAGATTCGAACTAGGTCAGAGTCCAAAGTTCAATTACGTTTGAATAGTGACGAGTTGAGTTAACCGAAACTTTTTTGGGTATTTTTAGTTAAAACCTTCACTGGACCGAATTTAATAATTTATGAACTGATCTGCTCCGTAGTAAAAAAATATTTTAAATGTATTTATTGAATATTCCAAGTTAATTGCCACTTAATAGTGATCATGGTTCTGTGATACTCAAGTGATATTGTTTAAAGCTAAAACGGACCAGTGAAACTTATTTAGACATAACTCCAAAAACCGAGAAGTGTATGAACTAAATACCGAACAGAATACTATTACAAGTGCATAATAACGTTCCTTATAACTAGACTAACTAAAAATCAAAAGCCTTTTTTAAATCAACAAATATTCCAAGTGCAAAATTTTTGGAGTCAATGTTGATTTTCATGTTAGTAACAAGGTCTATTGTGGCTGATAAAGTATTACTCAGAGGACGAAAACCATACTGTCTTGCAAATAAGAAGTTAATAGAATCGAGGTATATAGATACTCTTTTGCGTATAATTTTTTTCAAATATTTTTGATATAACTGGCAAGATATTGGGCGGTAATTTCCAGGTTCTGATTTAGATCCAGATTTGAAAATAGGTAGTACCTTCGCTATCTTAAGAGAGCCCGGAAAAATACCCTTTTCCAAGCAGTCATTAATACAGAGCGTCAATTCATCGATTATTAAGTTTTTTATGCATTTTAGGCTTTTAGTAGTTATACCATTAACACCTGCACTTACATTAGAGTCAAGATCTGAAATATTTTTTAACACTTCAGTTGTTGTAGTAGGCATTAGATAAGTCCACAAGTGAGCCATTTTGATCAAAAGTTGAATTATTTATGACATGATATTTTGCCGGTATGCTACTACAAAGCTGGGTACCAATAGTTGTAAAATATTGATTGAAACAATCACAAATCTGTTGTGGGTTCGTTATTGATTTAGAGTCAATTTGTAGTTTGGTAGGTACACAGTTTGACTTTAACTTATGTCTTGTCAGTGAATTTATTAGACTCCACATTTTTTTAGGGTTATTATCACATTTTTTGAAAACCCCGTGGTAATATTTCTTCTTAGTGCTGTAAATTTTTGTTTCTTATTTTTAGGTTCCTTCTTTAACTTTGTCCACAATATATTCCTCTTATTTATTCCATTTATGACATCTTTATTGATCCAGTCTTCCTTATGCAGGTTAAGTATTTTTGTTTTAGTGACTTTTCTTTTTTCAATGGCCATTCTAATTTTATGTTCCAGGTTTGAGTATTCATGATTTTCACTTTCAACATTCAGCTCTTTGATGCATTCGTAGAACTTATCATAGTCTAGTGCGTCATATTTTACCTTTGTTTTATTTATTAGCTTTCGTTTTAATAATTCTATAAATATCTGCTTGTGGTCCGACATCGGGGAGTCCTATGATATAATAAAAGTTAAAGTCTTCTCCCAGTAAATTTCTATGAACATGATCCAAGATTGTCTTTGATGTTACCGTCTCTCTAGTGCAATATTTCTCGTCTATAATGTTTATAATGCGGTAGCCAGTTTCTTCAAGAATAGTCATATACTGCGATGTAGATTGGCCATTGGTCAACAGGTCAATATTAAAATCGCCAAAAACAATTGATCTATTGTGTTGTTCTAGCTGTTGCTCAAAAGTTTCAGCAAATTCTTTGAAATTAGTTCGGCCTGGTTTATATATAACACCAACATTCAGAAATATTTTACTCAGTGTTACCCAGAGAAAATTGTTACCGCCAGTGTACCGTCCTTCACCCAGGGTATGGACAAATATTATTACAAATATAGTAGAATAAAATGTGTAGTTTTCTTTATGGATTTAAGGATACATTTTAATTCATCAAACTTACCAGGAGTGATAATACTTCTTACGTTAGCGTAGAAGAAATTCAATGAATTTGAAGTAAGAGGTATTTGTTGGTAATTCTCTAATAAAGCATATGTAGTGTTGTCGTGATTAATTGTTTGAATATTGGAGGTGGCCGTCAGAGACTCAGTCAGGTGCGATATTAGTTTTTTGGCTGCTGTACAACTATTTTCGGCGTGCCCTTTATATATTTAATAGAAAGATTTTCTTCACCAGCCTGTTTGCGTTGGAGCAATTCGTCACTAAGGCGCTTTAGGTAGTTGCGTTGGTTAGGAGTTTGATCCGAATATATTTTGATTTCGTTCTTCATATCACCTCTGTTGCGTAGTAAATTGATTGCTGCTTCTTCAGATTCAAAACAAACTTTAATAGGGCGATGCTTTTGAGAGATGTATTTGCCTAATCTGAATATCTTTAGTCGTTCTGTACAATTTTTAATGGAAGCATTAATCGCTTTATAGACTTCGTTTTTATCATAGTTGAGTCTTTCACTATTATTTTCCTTAACTAATTCCAGTATTCCAAAGATAACTATATTTTTTCGCCTCAAATTATGTTCCTGGCACTCAATAACAACGTCATCATAAGTAAAGGATTGCATTGGTGACTGTGATGAAGATTGTAAATGGTTTCTAGATATATTAATCTCAGTTTGGATACGTTTTATATCGTCTTCATGGGTAGCGCAAAGTGATTTTAGGTAGTTCACCTCTTTCTTCATTTCCTTTTCTTCCTCAACTACCTTGTCTGTAGCCGCCCTAATACTACTCAACTGCTCCTTAATTTCTGTCATATCTTGACGCATCATAGTCAAACTTTCGTTTTGCAAATTTGAAAAAGTAGTTAGGAATGTCCTCATTTCATTACGAAGACTCTCAAATTCCTGTTTTATTAAATAGTCAGGCTGTTCAAGCTCTAGTTATTTACGTTTTCTACCTGCTGCCTGCGATTTTACTGTCGAACTGCCATCACCTGCTAGTTTTGTTAGGTCAGGGTGCGATCCACCACCAGTTTTGAGTAATTTAGGTGATCGTAATATGCTCATTTTGGTTTTTATGTAGTAATTTACACCTTATTACGTTAGTTTTAAGTCTACTTTACTTATCGCCATCCGGCTGGTCCGCGGCGCACCGCTCTATTGTTCTTGAGTAAGGTTTGTAGTAAACAACTCGGCAGCAAAACGTCTTATCTCTTGATTTTAATTGAGCGAGAATGCAACTTAAGTTCAGCGCGGTATGGTTTCTTTTAGCGAACTAGTATTATTAAATATTTTTATAAATGTGGTTCAACTTTAAACACGTCTGACTCGCATGCTCACTGCGAGCTGAATTATCTTCTGGATTTCTGAATCGAATTACCCCTCCATTGGGAGGGCCCAAAGCAACTACAGTTTAGCCCAAAATAGGGTAAACTAAAAAAAATACAAATATCCCGAAACTATTAACTTTCGGACATACATTGGGCGCCTTAAATTTGTTGATGTAAGCACCCTACCACGTATTGAAACCAACGCGGTTGTATGGAGTGTCCGGGTTGTGCCGAGACTTTAGATGAACTACTCACCAAGACTGTTGGTATTGACCCCGGTGCCAGACAGGCTGTCCTTGTCGCCGCTAGCTGCGTCTCGCTCCAGACTGTTCGAGCCGCTGAGGATGTTCAGGAGGGATACAGCACTCCAAGCGAGCGGCATGCGGTATTTGCCGAGGCGGTTGCAAGCCGCTTGGGCTGACGTGCGGACTTTTTCACGGTTCTGGAAAGCATAGTACAATAAGAATAATTAAAAAAAAACAATTAAATAAGAAAGCTTTTATGACCTTGTTTTTTTAAATGAAAGTCACCCTTTTTTTTTTGCATTTTCTCATATTTTTGTTTTCTTTTGCTTTGTCATCGGTTTGTGAGCTACCCAGAAAGTTTCAGCCGGATAGCTAATCGGAAAGTGTTCGAAATTTGAATTCCAAGATTTCAGGACAAAATACATAGATACAAGTGAAGTTAAATAAAAGCTTGTAAAATAGTACTAGAGGCATTATTCTGTTTGGTACTTATCCATGTATAGAAGGCGGGCAGGGTCGGTACAAGGTAATTTTCGTGGCAATTAAGTTCTAAAGATTCAAAATTAAATCAATTCACATTTATTATAAATAGAAACATGACTTTAATTAGCAGTTAAGGTTGAAGTTAAATTACTTACAAGTCTTACTGCCGAACTGATAATCGTCAATTAACGCTAATCGAGGATTTAGCTATCAAAATTTATACAAAACAGGCGATTTAATTCTTCATTAGAATAGAATAGAAAAAAGTTTATTTGTGACAAGTAGGTACATGATAAAACAGCACAATGAAAATAAAAATTTGCATCATATGTCACAAATCGGCCCCAACTCAGTATAATGCTGCCAGTTAACCAGCAGTGGTCTTCCGTTGGAGCCGTAACGAACTAACGAGCGAGAATGAGAGAGCATGAGTGCGGCAGTGTCATATGGCAGTGAGTGATGAGTGTGGCGTGGCTATGGCTAGTTTGTAATTTTATTAAATCAAAAACTATGCGCTATTGCGTGCTACGTAATTAACACAAAACGGGATAGACAGACAGAAACTTCAAATATTTATTAAAGTGTAATTAGAAAGATCACTAGAGAGGCGAGAGCGAAGCGATCCTTTCTATGAGTGTATGAACAAGATATAAGTTCAAAAACTAAAACCCGACTATGGTCGGGTAAAAAATAGCCTATGACACTCTTTACCTTTTCTATTTTTTTATGGACCAAGTTTTTAGTTTGAAAACATAACCCTTCTTTTGCATTGCCGTAAATGGGTAAAAATAGCCTATGACACTCTTGACCTCACTTGTCAAGATCGAACCAATAGGGGCGACGCTATGGTGGAATATACACATAACCACATATATAGATACATACATAGACTGTTAAACTCGTAATGAGTTTAACCTTCCCATGCTTTGCTGTGTCGGATAAAAAAGATTGAAAACAAAGCACCTTTTCACATGAAACTCTGTAGTTCTATTGGAGAAAAGAAGGAGAGGAATTGACAGTTGAGTAAAGGAAATAAAGATATGTATTTACTAGTTGTGCCCGCGGCTTTGCCCGCATGGTAGGACCAAAATTACTTGAGTACAAAATACCCAAATTTCATTCAGCCGTCAAATAGCTTTATATCCATTGCTCGGCTTCTACTAATCGGATTGAGATACTAAGTACATCAGTTTTTAAGTCAAGCCCTACGCTATCCAACCGCATCGCAATCGGTGCATTAGTTTTTACGTGATGCGCGAACAAACACAAACAGAAAAGCTTTTTAATATGTTATATTCTTGTTCAGTAGCTTATTATTTTGGTCTAGAGTACTTACCCTAGACCATTTTTTTAATTATCTTCATTGTACATACTTTTTGCTTAGAGAATTTATAATGGGAGTTCCCAAGCGCAACTTCTATTACTGAAATGTTTCTGCCAGTTTTCGAGGGAGGCGAGGTAAACACGTACAGCTGTGTGCTGTACGTGTTAAGCAAAATACAAGGATTTCGTGTGATCTTTTAGCATCCAATAATCGTTACATATTATAAATTCAACTATACTTACAAATACATTAAATCTTACATACTTTAATATTATTTATACTGTGCGTGAATTATTGTGATATGTACTTGTATAGTTATAATTATTTTCTATATATTTGTGTACTTACTTTATATTTATTAATTTAAAAAAGTCCGTGCGTCGCCTGAGCTGAAAATCAGCGCTGTGGATTTTCATTCACAGCTTTTTTGCTGAGCTCAGACCTTTTCTGGCAGCACTGTACATGGCAGCGATCTTTGTACACAGGTGCTTAGTTGCTTGTTTTTGGTTAAGTTTCTCTGTTGATTTATGTGTTGCTGTGTACAGTTTGTGAGAATAAATTATTTCTTATCTTATCTTATTTACTACCTCACGCAAACTCTTGCGGAAAGTTGAGGCGTCTTTATGTACGCACACGCAAATTGAAGCTGCACACAAACAAAAAACAAGCACACAATTAAAAAATGTCTGTTTTTACAGTATTGTTTAGTGGCACACTAGCGCAAAAACTAGAGATGGGGTGGTGTAAAAGACCGATAAAAGGAATGAATGTTACATAATTAAATTTTATTGTTCAATGTTATTATTATATCACACTTTTACATGCTTGCTGTGCCCAGGGCGTTGCCCATGTGGTATTTTTTCTGGGATATAACAATCCTACGAGTTATTTCAGAACCAAAAGTACCAATAGACCAAATTGCATTAAACTTCGTTCAAACGTTAAATCGTTATTTTTCGATTTCTCGGCTTCTACTCTTAGGATAGAGATACCAAGTTCACCAGTTGTTAAGTTAAACCCTAAAATTGCAACAGTAAAAACCGCATCGCAATCGGTTCTACAGTTTTCACATGTGTGAACAAACAGACAGACCTTTTTTTAAATGTTATATTTTTGATCACTAAGCTTGTTTTATGTCCCCTTGTACATTTTAGACTTTTTATTACATTCTGCTTTATTATTATTTGTTTTAGCTGAGCCCACGGCTTTGCTTGCGTACACATTTTTCTGGGATAAAATTATATTATATGTTAAACAGATACATTAGTGATGATAGGAGAGATCAAGTTGTAGAAAATATCAACGGTTTCGTGGACTGTTTGAATTACGTCAAAGTAGTCATCCCAGTTAATATCTTCTAATTCTGGTACTTATTGTTTTTTTATAGGTATATAGTTTTTAATCTATACTTATAATAAAGCAATAGGAACGAAAAAATCTGTACAAAGAAGATAATTAAAAAATAAATGGTCAAAGGTACATAAAATAAGCTACTGAACCAGAATATAACATTTTAAAAATTCGTGTGTCTGTTTGTTCGCGCATCACGTAAGAACTACTGGACCGATTGCGATGCGTTTTTCACTAAAAACGCATCGCAATCGGTTGGAGAGCTTATGATTTGACTTAAAAACTGGGGTACTTTATATCTCAATCCGATGAGTAGAAGCCGAGCAATCGATAAAAACATTTTTGACGGCTGAAGGAATTTTGATCAATTCTTGGTATATTGGTATTTTAGGTCCTGGAAAGCACAAAGAGTACTTTTAACCTACAGAAATGACCACGCGTGCGAAGTCGCGGGCATCAGCTAGTATACACCTTTTAAGGTCGACATACAGAAATTAAGGACATTTACCGTGAAAATTATTAAATTTGATTTTCTGTTATTTCGGCTGTTACAATAAAGATAGATAGATTAATACTTTAAACAACTTAACAAAATGAATAAGTGATATATTTTACAAGCACCATGATTTTAAGAACTGTTTACTTGTTAATAAACTGAAAATAACTGCGGGTGGATAGTCTTTACAAGCAGACAAAACGGTCTACCCTCTTTTTCACTATTTTATTACGCTCGACACCCAGTACTATTATTATTTCACTACCTCACGCAAACTCTAGTACTATTATTATTTCCACAATTACCGATGACTCGGAAACTCAACTTCAGTTATTTCTATGGTCTGTTTCAAACTTTTGTATGTCGGGTTTTAAGTAATCATGTTAGTTTATCTTTATCTCTTGTGCTCGATTGTTTGTTGGTTGACTGGAACCAATTTTAAACAAAACTAAAGACATTGTGTTTTTTGTGATGTTTAAATAATTATATTTTTACACTATGTTTAATTCAACATTGAAATTAAAGTAATTTAATCAGTAGTCTAATTAATAAAAAGAAAATACCGTTAATATCATGCGTACATTCATTCATTCGTTCCTCGTTGTCACATCACTAGTCCCCGTACCAAGTAATTACGTATCGTTATTTCTGCCGCAAGCTTGTAATAACAAAATGTATTTTACGGTTAAATTAACCTTATTTGTGTAGCCAATTACTTACGTGTGATAGGAAATTTTGTCTTTACATAAATTTGATGTTTCCTAGCATCTTTAACACGAAATTACAGCATGTTTATGCTGTAATTTGTACCATTTTTAGTGAGCTCCGTTTAGCGACAGGTGTGATCACGAAATGGCGAACGATCGTGGAAACTAAAAGTTTTTATAAACGGACACGAACAAAACGTTCATGTACCTCAGCAGAGGGGAACGCGTACGCTTGGCAACTTCCGTTATAAATTCTCTAAGATTATAAGTATAGGTTGCAAGTGTAGGAAAGGAAAACCAACCTTATCATCCTTCATATAAGGCTCAACGCACTCATTGACATCTCCCTGCAAGACCTTCTCAATTCGCACGACGAGGAACACATCAGGCGACGGGCTGGTGACGTCGAACACCGCGCTCCTGCTCAGCGTGGAGAGGTCTGCGTGAGGAATGTGGGCCGACAGCATCTGCTTCGTGCATTCTGAGTTCAGGTTGAAGTAGAAGTTCTCGGAGAGCTTCTTCTTCTCTTTGGCATCGTAGAGAGCCATGGACGCGAAGAGTGGCTCCACGTCGAGTTCTAGCCTGAAAGATTTAAGTACTACTTAGTTTCATTTGCGAATACGGTATTGTTTATCGTATGAGGTAGTGCTGGTCTCTGGTGTCAGAGTTTATCTAGCCGCCCGAAGGCCTCTGACATGGCTATTTATCAATAACAGCCAGGACCGACAGCTTAACGTGCCCTCCGAAGTACGGAGCGATGGAAAACCGCACATAACTTAGAAAAGTCATTGATGCTGAGCCTAGGATCGCACCCGGTTCGTTGGATTCTAAGTTGCACTAGGTATAGAACTGTTAGGCTACCATCGCTCAATACGGTATATTAGGTGGGTACTGTAGTTAAAGGGGGGACAATACGGCACGCTTTAATGTACCGTGTACAAAAACTAGACTAATGGCTAGTAGTTTACAAGTTGCGAGCTGCTGACCTGACAGTAGGCAGCTGCTCGCATGCCAGTAGCTGGGCTCGCCTGTGTGTCGAATCAACGTGCATTGATTAAAAAACTGTAATAAGGTCTATGACCACTGGCTACTGACGAACGCGTCCGAAAAATGCGAGTGATGTGCGAGCTGCTGTCAAGCGAGCAAGCTAGTGAGAACGAAAGATGTTGAAGTAACTCGCATGCGAGGGACTCGTAAGATACGTCCATACGGTGCGAGAAACTGCAAAGTAGCTACTCGGCAGGCTGGCTCGCACGCTAGCTCGCACCGTGTAAAGCAGCCATTAAGCACGGCTGTGATAGACAGATAAATTCGTGCGATGACCCCTCACTCGCTCATGTGCGAGCGCAACAGCAATACATTTGTGCGCGAGCGATAGAGATAAATAATTAGGGGTCAATGTACGAAATTGTCTCAGTATCGTGACGGGGCTTTACTTCGTTTCTTTTGCGAATACGGTACTTTAGTTAAAGGGGTGACAATACGGCACGCCTTAATGTACCGATTATAAAAACTTGATACAACTACTTGTGTGTGTTTGCTTGTACACACCCACACATCTACATGCACACAGTCGTGCTTCATGTGCATCAACAATGAAGATAGAGAGACATACGCAGACTGTAGGGAGAATGAGAGTCACTGCTAACATGTGCTACACAAACGCCACTCCAATTGTGAATATAGTCAAAGGCAAATTGTGTGCGTTGCACCTAATTTATGCGGTCCACGCCCGATGAGTTGGTACCTAATCTTACTTTTTAAATAGTTCTATGGTTCGAAGTTATGTAAGAATATTCTGGGTTCCAGATGATACTCAATGGTACCACTTCAGTTGGCACGAACTAGACTAAAATACACTAAAATTTAGTTTAGTCCTGTTCCAAGGCGATAACAATGCACTAAACTAAATTTTAGTTTGATACCTAAATTGATTTTAGTTTCTCAGTTTAGTGGTATTTTTCTATTCTATTTCCACACAGCATTCGTGCCGAAAACTCTCAGCAAGAAATGAAAACCATAGACAAAAAGCGAGGTCAGTGTCGGGGCACACGGCCGTTTGTTTGTCGTGAAACGTCAACACCACGTACAATTTGATCCGGTCCTGAAAACCTCTAGTTTGCTCTGTGCTGGAGTTCAAAAAGTATATAAACTTTATTTTAGTACGGACTTTTCAGGCGCTGCAGCCACTTTTGTAAATTTTATTCCATTTTCTTAAAATTTGTTAGTCTTAAGGAGACTTTTTGCACTTTTTTCATACTGAATCGAATTTTCTCAACGAGATCTTTACAAAAACAATCAATATGCTACCCTTACTAAATCTCGATTTATACCAAATTTAAAATCATCAATAACATCAATTTCGCTGATTTAGCTCTGTGCGTCTTACCTCCTCCCGTAATGTTAATTTTTGTCTATTGACAAAAATAAACATTACATCGTCGAGCTGAATAAAAAGGGCAAAAAAAGAAAAGACGATATAGCCCTTTTCGTGATGGTCCACTTTTAAAACCTGGTACCCCTGTTTCCGAGTGATTTTAAAGACGTTTCATTTCAAAACTCCCACACTGTTCGAAACAATCAACCGCGCATGCACATAGCGGCTTAAGAAAAAATCTATACAAACGGCTCACAAACACAGATAATAAACAACGATTTATCATTACATTCGTTCATTATGGAAATGTGGGAAACACTAGCAATAAAATTTAGTCGTTGTCAAAATCAAATTAGTCCTGTTAAATAATGAACGCATGTAATCATACATTGTTGTTTATTATCTGTGTTAGAGAGACGTTTGTATAAACTTTTCATAAGCCGCTATGCGCATGCGCGATCGAATGTTTTGAGTGGGGGAGTTTTGCAATGAAACGTCAATAAAGTCACTCCGAAACATGGGGGTACCAGATTTTAAAAGTTGACCATCACGAAATGGGCTATATCGTCTCGTCTTTATTACTGTGTAACTATATAAGCTCCAGACATCGAATGTAGGTGTCATTTTTCTGGGTGGCACTGCAACTGTTATGTGCTAGCGTGACGCCTACCATCGGGCAAGCGACTTGACCGTCTCGTCACAAAAAGTAATTACAAAAAAAAAACTATTTTTGCCCTCTGTTGTCAGCTCGATGTTGTAAAGTTAATATTTTTCAAAAGACAAATATTAAACACAAGCTGTACCCGCAGCTTCGCACGCGTGGTCTTTTCTTTAGGTTCAAAGTACCATAATTTGCTATTCAAGGAACAATATACCAACACATGTTGGTATATTGGTCCTGAAATGTACAAAATTTCTTCAGCCGTCAAAATTACTTTTATCAATTGCTCGGCTTCTAACTCACCGGATTGAGATACCAATTACACCAGATTTATATCAAACCCTAAGCTATCTAACAATGACAACCGCATTGCAATCGGTCCAGTAGTTTTTACGTGATGCGTGAACAAACAAACATACAGACAAACAGAAAGAAAGACACGAAAACAAAAAAAATTTGTTCAATACCTTTTTTAAGCACCCAAGCGCATTTTTTTTTTATTTAGTTGTTTGGGTGCGATGCGCGGTCAAGATACGGACTAACAGAAAGACAAAATTAAGAAGTAAAACAGTTTGGCTTCAGTATCGAATATAGAGAATCATCCAAAAAAATAAAAATTACTTAAATATTAACATAACTTTGGACCCATATCCCGCAGAAACCCTTTACTTTTTCGGGATAAAACGTGTCCTCAATTTTAACCCATCATATAACTTAAGACAGTGCCAAGTTGCATCAAAACCCTTCCATGAGTTTCAGCGTGGTACGTGTTCTTTTAAATAAGTTTCAACCCCTATCCTGCGAGAACCCATACATTTTTCGAGATGTAAAGTATCCTATGTCCTACCTCGTAGTATGAACTCAAATCATACCAAGTTTCATTTGAATTCATCCAGTAGTTTCGGCAGCGTGATGCGCACCTACGATACAGACTGACAAACATACAGACAAAAATGAAAAAAAACATACAGTTTAGACTTCATTATAAAATATAGAGTAACTTCCAAAAAAACTTCACCATATCTTTAATGTACAGAATTTGGACCCATATCCCACAGGAAACCTTTATTTTTTCGGCATATAATGTATCTATAATTTTCACCCATCTTATAAATTATGTCTGTGCCAAGTTGCATCAACATCCGTCCAATAGTTTCAGCGTGCTATGTGTTCTTTTAAATAATTTTCCACTCCTATCCTGCAGGAACACTTAATTTTTTCGGGATGAAAAGTATCCAATGTCCTACCTCGAAGTATGAACTCAAATTATACCAGAGGACACCGCCCGTTTTGCTAGCGCTTTCTGCCTAGTTATTAAAAGTTTAATAATTTAATGTTATTTTTATTGAAGATTACCCTATTACTAATTGCAAATGAGCAACATCTCTCAAGAACTTATAGTTTTAACAAAGACTTATAGTTTTTACAAGATACTTTTTTTTAAGTTGAAACGCTTAAAAATAGCTATAGAGGCTCTCAGGCACTCCATTTGAATTTGTTTTGAGAAAATCTTTTCAATTATAGAGTATTTCATTGAATAATTTCTATTTTTAGATATAATCTTTACATAGCCCACTCAAAATTCATTTTTACATACTTACCTCAATTGATAGCCATCGTGTGAGCTTCGTAAGTAAATGCGTTGATAGTCATGTGGCTATGCTACAGTAGATACACCTCAATCAAATCAGTCGCATAAATATTTATCCAAAACGTGAGCAAAACTGAGTCCGTAGTAACGAACGATGGTAAAGACATATTTGTAGAAGAAATCAGTCCGGGAGAAAAGCGAAGGTCGTCGGTTTTATAATGCACTAACAAGATCAGAATTAAATGGTACAATACACACGAATGCAAGCGCAACGGAGTCAATGCATAACTACTAAAACGTAGTGATCATATTCTCTTTGATAACTACAAAATGCAAAAAAGTATTCACTAGTGACATGACATTGTGTGATGTGACAGATGTCTGATATTTCTCGTAGTCCGTTTTTGCTAAGTGAAAAGCAAAATCGTATTGAATTATTTTTAAGAATGAAATAACAAACAAATAATCAAGTCAAAAAATGTTGCAACTTACAAAATTATTTTTAATAAACATTGTGTACATTCACTTTAATTATTGATTCATTTTTCATTTATAAGTTTATTTATCATCGTACATACATTTCGTTGAACGGAAAGTAAGACATTCAAAATGTCGTTGATTTTCAGATAGAACAATTTAATTACTTTTAATAGCAGCCCTTTAAAGCCTGGAGTTTTAGACATACATAACACATGCCGTAATTTCTATATATTTTTTGTGAATATTAATAATTACCTGCAGTCAAAGTACGTTCTAGGCAAAAACTTATTTTAATAATGTCCTTTCATTAGAATTCATTGATCATTTTTGGCGTGGTGCGCTGCCAAGTTACAGACAGACAGACGGACAGACAGACAGACAGACAAACAAAATTTAAAGAAATACAGTATTGGCTTTAGTGTTGAATATAGAACGGCCACCAAAAAAATTACATTATATCTTCAATTTACAGAATTTTGGACATTATCCCGCAATAACACTTTATTTTTCGGGATAAAAAGTATCCTTATTTTTACTCATTATATAAACTATGACTGTGCCAAGTTTCAACAAAATCCATCTAGTAGTTTCAGCGTGATACGTATTCTTTTAAATAACTTTCAACCCCTATCCTGCGGGAACCCTTTCATTTTTCGGGATGAAAAGTAGCCTATGTCCTACCTCGTAGTACGAACTCAAATCATACCAAGTTTCATTTAAATTCGTTCAGTAGTTTCGGCGTGATGCCTAGCCAAGATACAGACAGACAGACAGACAAAAAAGAAAAAAAAAACAGTTTTGGCTTCAGTATCGAATCTAGAATAAGTTCCAAAAAAAATTTACAAAACATCTTCAATGTATAGAATTGGACCCGTTACAGTTTTATTATAAGTATAGATTACGGGGGGAAGCAGGACACACAAAGCAAAATCAGCGAAATTGATGTTTTTGTGATTTGAACTCGAAATTTAGTAAGTATATCGATTCCGGTGATTTGGTAAAGATCTCGTTGAGAAAAAAATCGCTCCAATATGAAAAAGTTTGCAAAAAGTATAACATATTTAAAAAAAAAATGGGGTCTAGTACAAAAGTGGCTGCAGCACCCAGAAAGTCCGTACTAAAATAAAGATTTTGAACACGTTTTGAACTCCAGCACAGAACAAACGAGAGGTTTTCAGGACCGGATCAAATTGTACGTGGCGTTGACGTTTCACGACAAGCAAACGGCCATGCACCCAACACGGCCATCCGGTTTTTCAAAGAAACTAGTACATTTATGAAACGGAAATCTGGTTATGTTTCGACGGTCACGCATGCGCATAAGGGCTGTTGAAAAGTTATATTTTAACCTTCGGAGTGTGACATACATGAATACATGTTTACTTTAACGGTCACGCATGCGCATCTCGATCATATCAGCTTACAAACAGAAAAACCGCATCAAAATAGGTCCATTAGTTTGCGAGCTACGATGCCACAGACAGCCACACACCGTAAACTTATAACCCCCGCTCTCTTTTCAAGTTCAGAGGTATAAATCAGTGAGTAACAAAAGGTCAGGGCCCCAATTCTACTAAAACAATTGTAATGACAATTGTCAACAATTTTCGCAAAATTTTCGCTTTTACCTCTTAAAGGTAGTAGAAGCGAAAATTTTGTGTTTTTTTTGAATTTTGAGTTTTTTTTTTGATTTATTTTATTTTGAAAATTTTCCATTTTTTGTGTTTCTACCACTTTTGAGAGGTAAAAGCGAAAATTTTGTGAAAATTGTTGACAATTGTCATTACAATTGTTTTAGTAGAATTGGGGCCCTGTACAAAGAAGATAATAATAAAATATGGTCTAGTGGACTTTAAATAAGCGAATGTACTTTAAATAAACGAATATAATTAACATTTTTCAAAATCATGTCTGTGTTTTTGTCTGTTCGCGCATCACGTAAAAACTATGTTTAAAATTAAAAAAGGTTTTGGTTTTAAAGGTTTTGGTGTACTTGGTATTTCAATCCGGTGAATAGAAGCCGAGCAATTGATAAAACATATTTGACGGATGAGTGAAATTTGTTATTTTATACCTTATAGGTACTTTTGGTCCTAAAATAACACATAGATTACTTCTAACCCAGAGAAATGACCACGCGGGCAAAGCCGCGGGTCACCCGCTCATAATCAGCAAAATTTACGTTGTTGTGATCTTTAATTCGATAAACTCGCGATTTGTACGTGGAGTAAACGTTTCACGACAAACAAGCGGCAGTGCGCCCCGATACAGACCACACTTTTTGTCTATGGTTTTCATTTCTTGCTGAGAGTTTTCGGCACGAGGGTTGTGTGGAGGCACCTTTATACGTAAAGTGACGTACAACAGAATAGAAAAATACCTCTAAATTAAACTGAGAAATTAAAATCAATTTAAATGTGTCAAACTAAAATTTAGTAGTACATTGTTATCGGCTTGGAACAGGACTAAACTTAATTTTAGTGTAGTTTAGTCTAGTTCGTGCCAACCGAATCGGTACCAATGTCGAATTTTTATAAAACTAAAACTGGGTTGCTAAACCATAGGCAAATACAAAGTTCGGGTTAGACGCTTACCATCATGCAAAGGACCCGCTCGTCACATCCCTGCATCATATAAAAACTTATTGCGCCCCTTGGTTTTACCCGCGTGGATTTTATTCCAGGATAAAATGTATCTTATGTATGTCTTTACAGTGTATACAGCAAGCAGAATTTAATCGATTTTTGTCCAGCCGTTTTGGCGTGAAAGCGCCCCAAACAAACAAACAGACTACGTTTCACTTATAGAATATTAGTAAGGATTAGATTTATTTTGTCTAAGAATCTGGGGCTATGTTGATGTGAAGTAATTGGATCAATGGATCTATGCAGAAAGGGCCGGGCCATGGTACTGCCTTTAAGCAGGTTAACTTAATAATATAGATTGGACTCACTTCAGCTGATGACAGAGGACCAGGATCCGGTGCCCTGTCACCTCCCCCGGCATCTCAGCCGCGAGCCGACGCTCCACCGCCTCCTCTTCGTCCAAGTAAGGAGTGTAGAGCCCGAGCAGGTCCATTTGGCGGTTCTCTAACCTGAACATATTAGTCAAAGTAAGTTCCACAAGACATTATTCCAGAATTGCTATTCGACTGTTATATTCAGGCGCATTTCTTCAATAATCGATTTAAGCGCCGCTCAACGGATATTATTATTCCTGTCGTCGTTTTCGCGTGGATTCAATAAGACATTGGTGTTTTTCGTAACACTCCAAAATCTGAATGTTTTTTTTTTGTGGTTAACTAAAGTTAACTTTATTCATGCAACCAAACGATTAGTACACTAGAGATATACGGTCGCGGAACATCAAACCTTCATGCGGCGGGCGATAGCCGCGCACGATTTTATTCACTAGCCGCACGGCAATAGTCGAAACCTGCTCTACTTAGGAACTTGCGATTTTAGTCACTCGCCATTGCCATTTAGACAGTCCATTTTCGCCATGCGGCGCGAACCTGTGTTAAGCTCGCATCATCCAGTAGCCAGTACCTGAACATTCCAGATCGGCCGGCGTAACCTCATACTAGTGGCGCCATCTAGTATGGAGTACCTACAAATTCCCATGTAGAAGTTATGCCACTCGACGCTAGATGGCGTTGTAGATATCGACCAGCGAAACAATACCATCAATAAGAATTAAAAAAAAAATGCTTTGTCGTCGGTTTGTGAGCTACCCTGCAAGTTTCAGCAGACTAGCTAATCAGGAAGTGCTCAAAATTTGAATTGCTAGATTCCAGCCCATATTGTGAATGAAAATTGTATTGAATTGAAAAATTTTAGACCGAAAAAATAATACCATATCGATCGACAACTGAGTTATCGAAGGGTTTCTGAATCGGGGGGCTGGACTGACAGAAATACATAGATACAAGTGAAGGTAAATAAAAGCTTAAAATAAGTTCCTAACCTCCTAGCCTCATTGACAGCATCCACCTGGTCAGTAGACTTCCTCTCCAAGAGGTCAGGTATGAGGGGGTCGGAGGAGGAGCTCCGCAGGTCCAGGCTGGCCCAGGAGCCGCGCGCGGTCAGCGTCTCGTTGCATGATGACGACGAGGATATGGAAGCCACCGACTGGCGGCCGCTCGAGGGCTGCGATTCAAACTGGAACTAACGAGTTATGTCATTAGCGCTCTACTGCTGCGCTAGCAGTGATGTCTAGAGACTACAGGATACCTCTCAGCCAAATGTTATCAAAAGTGGTTTAGCAATATTTTTCTGTCTTAGAGAACTAAGAATTTGAGGCACAAATGAAGATAATTAAAATGTGACTAAAATAGACAAGCCATTTTTGTGAATTATTCATGACTAGTGACTCGCCCCAACTTCGCACGGGCAGCGCTAAAACCGCGGTATATTTCTTACTTTTGGCATTTTTATTCCCGATAAAGTAGCTTTATACATGTGAAAGAAGTTTTTAAATCGGTTTTATGTGTTTTTGAGTTTATCCATTACAAACAAACTAATATACAAACAATCAAATCTTTCCTCTTTATAATATTAGTGTAGAAAAATAAAAGTTTTGATTACTAGCAGGATACGAATAAGAAGTAAGAACCAGTACTAGCTGTACTCACGGCTTTGCCCGCGTGGTCATTTATCTGGGTTAAAAGTAACCAATGTGTTATTCTATATCTATATATCTAAAGTAACATATAAATTATAATACACTATATTTCATCAAAATTTGTTCATCCGTCAAATAGTTTTTCGATTGCTCGGCTTCTACACATCTGATGAGATACCAAGTAAACATTTTTAAGTCGTACCCTAAGCTATCAAACAGTGAAAACCGCATCGCTATCGATCCAGTCGTTTTTACGCGATGCTTAAACAGACAGACACGATTTTTTAAATGTTATACTCTTGTTCAGTAGCTAATTTTAGGTACTTACACTAGACTTTTTTTAATTAAATTATCTTCTTTGTCCTTACTGCTTTATTAAACAGCTCTATTTACCTTGCCCTGTTTGTTTTTGGGTCAAATGTAGTAATTGAAATTTTACCCCTTTCCTGTTGACAGATTCATCTGATATTTGGTACACACCTTTAGTTCTGATGACAATACAATTGAATATATTTAGTATCATTGTAAATCCAAGATGGCCGCCGCCAAAAAATGGCGGATTACATCGGATCACAACCCCCTCAATATAGGTATCAAATGAAAGGTCTTGACAATTAGAAATAATTAGTTATGTACTTTATTTAAATATTTTTTCATTATCTTATTTCTCGGTTTTATTGTAAAGAAACTTAAGAATGGTGCAGATAATGTACTAAAAGATAAAAAATAAATTAACATTGCGGGACGAGTCGAATTTCTATTACTCAGGTTACGCTACGCTACACTGCTGTAATAGCTCTCAGAATTAGCAAATTGAAGAGGCAATGGGCTGGCCACATAGCTTGCAGAACCGATAACTATTGGGGAAGATATGGTTCTCGAACTTCTTGAAAGCTTGCTAGCTTATCGTATGAGGCGGAGTTCGCCTCTCGTGTCAGGGTTTGTGTAGTGCCAAAGCGCGGTGTGATGGAAATCCGAACATAACTAAGAAAAGTAATTGGTGTCGTGCCGAGGATCAAACATGGATCGTTGGGTCGTTGGACATAAAGTCATCGTGGCCGACATAGCCGATGATTGCATTCTTGGCTTGGATTTCATGAGAGAACATCATTGTGAGATCGACGTATGACTGAATAGGTTTTTTTTTTTTTTTTTTTATTACGGTCTAGGCAATCGTTTGACCACGATCTCACCTGATGGAAAGCGATGATGTGGTCGAAGGTGTAGCACGCTTGCCTAGTAGATACCTATTCACTCTTGACTTGAACACACCGGGGTTATAATTTACCGGAAACACTGACGAGGGCAGGGCATCCCACTCCTTTGCAGTTCTTATAATAAATGAAGAAGCGTAACGCTTCGTTCTTGTGCGAGGTATTTCAACCATGAAAGGGTGGCGCTTTGCTGATCGTCTAGTCGTACGGTGATGGAAAGGTGATGGGGAAATCAGGTTGTGCAGTTCTTGTGCACACTCTCCATAGTGCAATCTGTAGAATACCGCCAGGCTTGCTACCTCACGTCGATGCGCCAGACTTTGAAGCTTACTCTTTACTAGAGTGTCATCCCCAATGAGCCTGATAGCACGTCTCTCAATTGAATCCAAAGACTCGAGCTGATACTTGGCAGAACCGTCCCAGAGGTGGCAGCAGTACTCCATACAAGATCGGACCTGTGCTTGATAAAGATTCAAAAGCTGTCCCGGTGTGAAGTACCTTAGACAAAATACCAAATTTTTTTTGCAGCTACCTTGGCTTTGGATTCAATATAAGACCCAAAATTCAGGTTTGATGTGAGTTCGACACCCAAAAGCTCTTACGTTTCTGTGTGGATTATCGTCGGCTCAACGATGTCACTAAGAAGGACAGGTATCGACCCCTACCAAGGATCGACGACACCCTGGATACGCTGACGGTGATGAAATGGTTTACAACGCTGGACCTGAAGAGTGGCTACTGGCAAGTGGAGACAGACCCAAAGGATAAAGAGAAAACAGCGTTTTCTACGGGGAAGGGTTTATGGCAATTTAATATAATGCCATTTGGATTGTGCAATGCTCCTGCAACTTTTGAAAGGTTGATGGAGCTGGTACTCACTGATACACACTGGGTTGATTGGAGACGCATGTCTCGTTTATTTGGTTGACATCATCATCGTGGGGCGCACGTTTGAAGACCACCTTCGAAACCTGGAACGTGTGATGGCAAAAATTCGGGCTGCTAATCTGAAGTTGAGTCCGAAAAAGTGCTCATTTTTCAGACAAGTGAACTTTTTGGGACACGTGGTTTCACAAGAAGGGGTGCAAACTGACCCAGAGAAGATCATCGCAGTCAAGGAGTGGCCAGCTCCGAAAGACAAAACAGAAGTCAGAGCATTTCTGGGCTTGTGCTCTTATTACCGACGGTTTGTGAAGAATTTCGCTGATGTTGCTAAGCCTTTGCACAAACTCACAGAGGAGAAGCGGTCCTTCTGTAGGGGATGAGAGCTGTGACACCGCTTTCCAAGACTTGAAGAAACGTCTGTGCGATACACCAATTCACTATCCTGACACCGAGAATGGATTCATCGTAGATACAGATGCGAGTAATACTGGCGGTGTGTTGTCTCAACGAAAAGGAGACCAGGAAGTTGTGATTGCTTACTTCAGCAAATCCTTGTCCAAACCGGAACGTAACTACTGCGTCACGATAAGAGAGTTACTCGCTGTGGTAAATACACTGCAGCATTTTAGTAAATATCTGCTGGGACACAAATTTCATCTTTCGAACCGATCATGCTGCATTGAAATGGCTGTTCCAGTTCAAGAATCCTGAAGGACAAGTGGCAAGATGGATTTAACAGCTGCAAGAGTTTGACTTCGAAACTGAGCATCGCAGTGGCAGATCTCATGGTAACGCGGACGCCTTTTCAAGGAGACCTTCCCAGAGAATTGCAAGCATTGTGTGAGGCAAGAGGCCAAAGAAGCGGTACCTGTCAAAATGCTGAGAACGGACCTTAGCGATGAGTGGAAGAAAGCCTTGCAGCTTGCACAACAAGAGAATGCAGACATCAGGCCAATTCTTGAGTGGGTTAAAGGCTGTGCACCTAAACCTAAATGGAGTGATGTTGCGAGAATGAGCACAGCAACAAAAAGTTACAGGGCACAGTGGGACAGCTTGGCTATCCACGATGGGGTACTGTGCCGCAAATGGGAAAATGCGACAGGAGATCACTGTCATTTACAAATGGTTGTCCCTAAAGCCAAGGTACCTGATGTTCTGCAGCTCTACCATGATGGATGTTCAGGAGGTCACATGGGCGTCAAAAGAACTCTGATAAAGATACGTGAGCGATTCTACTGAATCCATTGTCGAGATGATGTGGAAAATTGGTGCCGCAAATGCACTAGTTGTGCACACTGTTATATATTCCCTCTGCATGTATTAGTGCAGTATAGACATACAAACCTAATAGATCATCATTTATTGTTTGCAAGTATATTCAGTCATAGAAATGGTACTTCAGTCTCCCTCTACCCTCTGACGCGAAAAGGCTGCTTAAGGATAGTTTTTCTAACTTTGTGACACATTTTCTATTTTCAATAATTAATTAATAAATAATTTCATTTTAGCGAACTCAAATCTTTTTTTTAAAACGCGTTTTCTACAAACCCGCGTAAAATAAATGGTAGCAGCGTAAAGGGATCAAATTAGGGTGGGGACCCTAATTTGATCCCTTTTGAGACGGACCGGGGGGTCCGTCTCCAATCTTCTGAGTTCCGACAGTGAAATTAGTGGACAGTGAAAGTCACTGAACCTAAAAGTGCATCCCAAAATTGGAAAATAAAGTGTCAAAAACTGTATCCAGAAAAACACTAAATCCTACTCTGTATCCTGCTCTCTGTATCCAACTCGCTATATCCAGCTCGCTGTTTCCTGAAAGAAAAGTCGCCGAATCCTGAAGTATTCATTCTTCGAGGGAAGAGACTCATCCTGCATCTCGTTGTCACTCAACTCCACTGTGCATCAACAAGTCACAGCCACCCCCGATAGTTGTGGTTGCGACCTCATCCAGCACCGAGCTCCCGTGTTCCAGACTCCGGATAATAACCTTGGTAATGAAGGTTACGCCATGTCGTCGCGACTTCGCCCGAGAATGCATCTTATCGCGGCCGCCTACGCGTTCTGTGTACTGTCTTTGGTCATTGTTCTATTCCGTTAGGGTTGTTACCTTCTAAATCCAATTAATTATAATTCAATTTGTATATTTTTATTGTGTCCAATTTATTGATTCTCTGAATTCAACATGCCAAAAGAAGCTAAAGACGAATCCGTTAATGTGCTTGTACCAAATCAAGAATCCAGCGAGAGTAGAGCCCCGTCAAGATCTAACAGCCAAGAGCCCAATCCTACTGTGGATTTAAATATTCTCACACAGTTCATTGGCAAATTCGATGGTAATCGAGAACAATTAAATCCATTTATTACCAATTGTAAAAATGCAATTAATCTATCCGCCCCATGGCAAAAAGACATCCTATTTAAACTTATTCTTTGTAAATTGGAAGGCAAAGCTCAAATCGCGTGTTCTATAAAAGAATTTGACAACTGGAACCAATTGGAAGAATTTCTTAAAACACAATTTGGCGAGAAGAAGCATTATGCTCATTTGCTTTCCGAATTACAAGAATGTAAACAATTGCCTAACGAGTCAGCCAATCAGTTCTCACTCAGAGTCGAAACATGTTTAGCCAGACTAATTACTGAGATCAATATATCCATTCCGACTAAACGTAAAATGGAACTGAGTGGTCGAGTCGCAGCCATGGAGGACCTTGCCCTTCATACTTTCATTACATGGCTTAATCCTAAAATTGCAACAATTGTGAGATGCCGTAATCCTGAAAATCTTAACACTGCTGTAAATTTTGCCATTGCGGAAGAGAAAATTTCTGACAGTATGTCAAAGAAAATGACACCATCTTCGTCAAATAATAATTTTAATCGTAATAGAAATCCTCAATCACGTCCTGATGTCAATTCGTATGGCAAAAATGTTAATAATAAATTATTTTGCCGTTACTGTAATCCGTAGGTCACGTGATCGAAAACTGCCGCAAGCGCGAATTCAACAATAACCGTTTTCGAAACACCGACCAACAACAACCTTCAAGCTCAGGCTATAAGCCTTCACAAAAACAATTCCCACGTGTTCATTTCATATCCGACAATTCCGACTTGTCCTATGATGAGCCCCAAGATGAAGAGGGCTGTGATGAAGTAGATTCTGATCCAAAAAACGAATAAATGTCTCGTCCCGGTGTCGTGCGGGACCTCACATTTCTAAATCCGACACTTCTACTTCAAAATTACTTTCATCGAGTTTGCTTTACGCCAGTCGAAAAAAGTCTTAAAAATAAAACAGTTGTGGTGCTCCCCGTATCACCCTCAAACACAAGGCGCACTTGAGCGCAGCCATTCCACTTTAAAAGAATACCTCAAATCATTTGTCGACTCGAATCAAGAAAATTGGCCCAGATACGTATACACTGCAATGCTTACATATAATACAAGCACCCATTCCACGACCAACTTCAGCCCTTATGAGCTTCTGTTTGGTCACAAACCATTCCTTCCTGATTCTATCTTCGAAGAAACTCTAGATCCAACTTATGAGTATTTGAAAATGTTGAACCGTCGACTTAAACTATCCCGTGACAAAGCAATTGAAAATATAAATAAATCAAAAGAAAAATCTAAGACTCATTATGATACCCATACGCGTCGCGTTCAATACAAAGTTGGCGACTTAGTTTATTTAAAAAATCATCTCCGTCTCAGAAAGGCCTTGTCCCCAATCTGGAAAGGCCCATACAAAATTGTAAAACTTCACAACTACAATACAGTAACCTTACTAATAAACAGACGACATATAACTCACCACTTTGATGAGGTTAAGCTTGCCAGCAATAATCCACCTTGAAATATTGTTTTATCAAACATGATTTCAGGTCTTGCCGAGGCTCGACCTTTGGAGATAACCTACCTTACCTACTTGTACTCACATGGTGTTCGCTTACAACCTCTTTGTCTCCGTACGTGTTCCAGACTGCGGGGTGAAGCGCGGGGACGCGCTCCTCCGCGTATAATATAATCGTATATAATAATCGTTTTCTTCCCTTCGGGGTGGAAAACGGTCCTATAAATACCAAACAAATTTATTTGTTTATTTCAGCGCCTAAGCTGGAGCGAGCCTAAACTTTATTGAACCGATCCAGACTGGATCTGGATTATATTCCGAATATGTGGGAAAAATGAAAATTAGAGATGGGAACATAAATATCATAATCCCCATTGATATTTCTCATATTGAACCACATATTACTAATCTTAATTTAGTTTTAGGTACTTTTAAGTTTCTTTGTAGGCAAATAGATATTATAGAACATTATGAATGTTATAATACGGTAGAACCTCTGTCAATTCGATATAAGGACGTAGTCAAGGAATTCGATTCAATTTCTCATTTGATTGACGATAGAACCAAATGGTCAGCCTGGATTTGTGCCGGCGGCTCTATTCTAAAAACTGTTTTCGGAACTTTAGACGAAGATGACGCCATAAAATATGACTCTGTTATGAACTCCTTGCGAAACAATGAGAAAAAACTGGCTTCACTCATCAAACAAAATATTTTATTGACTTCATTGACTTTATCAAATTATAACCAAACCATTCATAAGATTAGAATGAATGAAGCTAATTTAAATCTGGCTATCGACGAGATCTCTGCTAATTTAAAAAATGTTACTTTCATTTCAAATGAGTTACTTATAAAAAATAAACTGGACAGCATCATTAACCGACTTGAAACTGCATTACTTACAATTTCGTTTCAATTAGAAGACATAACAAATGCTGTCTTACTCAGTAGCAGAAATATTATACACCCATCGGTGATAACTCCCACGCAGCTATACCGAGAACTCGCCGATAATCACTTACACTTGTCTGCAGGTGTTAACCTACCGGTAAGTTTAGAGTTAAGTAAAATGTTTATTATTTTGAGTATGTCGTGAGTAGTTTGCTATTATTATAATAATAAGATAATCTTTGTTCTTAAAGTACCACTTGTAAACTCAGAGGAATATTTCGTATACCGAAACTTACCTTAACCTATTCCACATAATACTGTAAAACCAAACACATATAGCCTCATTATACCTAGCAGTACATATATAGCAATGACCAAAGACAAAACCCGTTACTGTACATTAAATGAAATATTAAAGTGTGAAAGTGCCAACCCTGAAAACTATATTTGTGACATACCCAGTGTATTCTCGACTTCCGAGAACCCCACCTGTGAATCTGAACTGATAACGCGTGTTGTTACGTCCCTACCAGGGCAGTGCGAAACTAAAGCGATATTCGGACATGTAAACATTTGGAATTCTATGCGACATAATAAATGGATCTATGTGCAATCGGAACCTACAAAACTGACAATAGAATGCGAAGACTCTAATGTTTATAATCTTAACATTTTGGGTACCGTAATACTTACTTTGCCCGCTTATTGTTTAGGTTTTAGTAAAAGTACTCGCTTAGTGCCTAAGTTCGATTATGCTAATGTCAGCTTCGCGGTTTTAAACACGGACTTTAACCTTATTAATGAGTCGTGCTGTAATCCTTCTATGATAAGAAAACTTACGTCTAGTGTGTCTCCTATTAAGTTAGAAAATATAAATTTGGAAAACTTAAGTTTGAATAAAAAATTGATAAATACTTTATTAGACAAAACAGATGAAATTCTGAACGAAGAGTCGTTTTTGAGTAAATATGGGACACATTACGCTATTAGTACTGTAACTTTTGTTTTAATTTTGATTATTCTATTTTTAGCTTATAAACTATATTATAAGTTTGTCAAGTCCGGCCGCAGTCTCGACATAAATATTAACAGTCTAAATTCCCGTAGACCTTCAATTTCTCAATCAGAAAACAGCGCTTCCTTTGCCCCGTCTTAGAGAGATTTCATGAGAAAATTATTATTTGAAAACTTTTTCTATTTGTTACCTAGTTCTTAAGAATTATGGCTTTATGAATAGAAATGAGTGATCAAAATAAAACAATAAATAAATAAAATATTAATAAATTTAAAAATAATACGCATATTTCAACATAAACTTCAGTTCATCATTCAACCCTGAAGTTTAGTCTTCTTCGGGGGGTTGTTATATATTCCCTCTGCATGTATTAGTGCAGTATAGACATACATACCTAATAGATCATCATTTATTGTTTGCATGTATATTCAGTCATAGAAATGGTACTTCAGTCTCCCTCTACCCTCTGACGCGAAAAGGCTGCTTAAGGATAGTTTTTCTAACTTTGTGACACATTTTCTATTTTCAAAAATTAATTAATAAATAATTCATTTTAGCGAACTCAAATCTTTTTTTTAAAACGCGTTTTCTACAAACCCGCGTAACAACACGCAGCAGAGGGGCATTAAAGCTGTATAACGTCGGGGCTCCATGGGAACGAATAGCGCTTGATATTGCGGGACCTTTCCCTGTGAGTGACAGCGGGAACAAGTATTTCATGGTCTTCACTAAGTGGCCGGAGGTATTCGCCATTCCAAACCAAGAAGCTACTACAGTGGCAGATAAATTGGTTCATGAAGTCTTCTGTCGTTTTGGAGTACCCCTTGAAATTCACAGCGATCAAGGGCGGAATTTTGAGTCACAAGTGTTCCAGGAGACCTGCCGAGTAATGGGTGCACATAAAACCAGAACAACTTCCTATCACCCACAATCTGATGGAATGGAAGAACGATTCAACCAGACCTTGGAGATATCTAGCAAAAGTGGTGGAAACCAGGCAAAGGGATTGGGACAAGCACATCCAACCGTTTCTTTTGTCATACCGAAGTGCAGTTCATGAGAGTACAACAGTTACTCCTGTCTTCGCGAATTTCGGAAGAGAATTGCGGTTGCCTGCAGACCTGATAACTGGCATTCCACCGGATTCTCCACGCAACGTTACAGATTATGCAAATGACTTGCGCTGTAAGATGGATGAAGTTTACCAACAAGTCAGAGAATCGGGACAACAAATGTCTGAAAAGATGAAGACCCGATACGACCGGAAGTTGAATAATCTGGGATTTTAAGAAGGTTCACTTGTTTGGTTACATTGAAAAGAACCGTTTGCCCGGCTAAGGAAACGGACCTCCTTCTCAGGTAAAGGCGAGGAATTAAAACAAGATGGTAAATTCAATAACAAAGGGCTTTATTACAAAAAATAGAAAAAAGACACACATGAGTTATCAAATATTGGTACTCTCCCCTTTACTGAGGAATTCAAAAAGAAATATTTTACACTTAATTTAGTTTGTTCTGCATCAAAATAATTATAAACAGCAAGATCTTATAATAGGAAATAAACTTAATACTCAAAACTTAAAATTCTCAAATATGATTACAATTTCCTTAAACATATAAATTTTAGTACATAACTTCGGCCTGTATGATATGAATTTACAATAGAAAAGCAGTATCCTAGGCTAGTAAAAACTTAGAGAGTCTGAGCAGATTAACATGTATTGGTCACAACGCAACGGAATAATCTTGTCTTTGCCTTAGAATGTTCTAAATTAAAAGAGAACTTGTGCAAACAGAGTGTGTGTGTGTAAGATTGTGTTTCCCAGAGGGATATTAGACTCTAAAACAGAAAGTGAAACAGAAAGTAAGACAGAAAGTATCTTTCAACAATATATTAACACGTTAGAAGGCGAAGGCTTCCCTCGCTACCGTAGCTCGCTGACTCAAAATGATATGGAGTGGACCGCCGTACCGTCGTCTCGCGTACCGCCGCGGAACGCCTCCTTACTCCACTCGATCAGCCTCGAGATCCTACTGCTTGACCACGAACGGTGCCTGGTATCTTCTACTGGACAGGTGGTGCGTTGGAGTCCTTCTGGAGTCCCTCGTAGACCGGCTTCTTCCACGAACGGTGGTGAGCCCCGGGTGATCGCGCACAGCAGCTCGCAGTGGTGACGACAATAGCCGACCGTAGATGCACGATTTTAACCTGGCTTTTGCACTTGTATACTTATTTCGCCTGTAACAGGGCAGCTTCGTTCTGGACAGCGTGCCTCGGTCGTTTTGTTCATACAAGAGAAACTGCGTGTTTTTCTGCTGCCTGGGCCGATCTTAATCACGTGCCAACTACGTGAACTAAATCCAGTTTTACGTCCGAAATCAAAATCCAATCCACAGGTTCGTATATATACTCTTGTATATATACGAACTTTGGTTTGCACTTCGAGTAGCATTCTACTCAGACCTCGAACTTCCGGTATCCAGAAAACTCTAGAAAGAACTCTGCAACTTGCTTCGTAAAGCAGACCTTGTCGGCCTAGCTATACAGGTCACTGTCCTCCAGCCAGTTCTGGTACATTCCGATCAGGTTCCGGTGTTTACTTCGGAAAACTTCATATAAAAAAAAACATCTTTCCAGAACTTACATGTGATTTCGCCATTATGTCAAAACCTTCCATGGTGTGACCATCGCAAGCGATTTCTAGATTTAAATTATTTTCGACATATGAAACGCTGCCTTCTGAATTTATGATTTGTTAGCCAACTTAAAGATGCGACCTATTCTGGATTTTTAAACAACCCGTTCCTCGTCCAAAGTTATCCAGAGCCCGAAATATTCCTGGAACGTCAATAAATAATAGCAACACTCAGAATCCCTGCTACTTGCCGTCAGAGGACACCGCTTCGTTTACACCTTCCTTCTAGTTCACGCCTCTTGTCGCTAGCTGTCGCTGCGTGGATTAACCATTTTATCTATTTTTAGACAGTAGATGAAAACTTTTCCCTTTCACTCGCAGAGGCAAATTCAACCATTATTTCTTGATTCTTAGATAGGCGAAATTATCAATCTGTCTTCAACAAGAAAAGCTTTCCTTATTCCTTCAACGAAGAAAGTGGCGCACGCGTGGTGGAGTTCGGCGTTTTTTACAAACTCGGCGTCTGGTTTTCAGATACGGAGAAAACACAACTTGATCTAATAGAAAAGACGCTGCTCCTCGCCAGATGGCGTAGTACCCAATACATTTTCTTTAATCGAGATCTATAACAAAAATCTAACTTGGAGTCATGATTTAACATGTCACAACATAATCCAGTGCGCAGCAAAGGGAAGTCCCCAAAGTTGCAGGCGAAATGGGACGGACCATACCGCGTTGTGACCAAGATAAACGACGTCACTTACCGGATTCAAAACGGGCAGAGAAGTGCTCCTAAAATTGTTCATGTTGATCGACTAGCCCAATATTACGGGACTAACACTGCTCGGGACGAGCATGTCTTAGGAGGGGGTAGTGTTACGCCGGTCGATTCTTAGAAAAACAGTAGGTACTAAAATGACGCAATACCTACATTTAAAGGAACATTCTGGAACACACTAGTAGAGCACCTACCCTACAGAAGTTTCCAGAGCGCGCGGTAGGTATATACCTACGGGCGTGGTGACATCAAAGGTGCCGCCGGCCTTAAGTACCTACAGGGGCGGCGCGGCGCGCCAACTCAAAGGCGCCGCCGACCTTGAAAGTTCAAAGACCTACCGACTACCACTAGTACAAACGAGTAGTTATGAGTACATTCTGGAAACTTACGTCGCGGTATAAATAGGGCACACATCGACTGCCTGGGACATTACTGATTTGGCTGACGAAACGAAACGATCAAAGTGATTCGAAGCGAGTATTCAGTGATAATTGATAAGAGTGTACAGTCAAGTTAAAGAGTGTTTGAGCATTATTTGTTGGATTAATTTCTTTTTGTGGTTTTTCGAATATAGGTGTTAATTTTTAGTGTAATTAGCGTACAATTGTTTTATCCGAACCCCAGCTCGTAACACTACATTTCCTCAAATTCGTTCAGGCGTCAAATAGTTTTTTATTGATTGCTCGCATCTAATCATCGGATTAAGTACCCTAGTTTTTAAGTAAAACCCTAAGCTATCCTACAGTGAAAACCGCATCGCAATCAGTCAAGTAGTTTTTACGTGAAACGCGAACAAACAAACAGACAGACACGATTTAAAAAAATGTTATATTCTTGTTCAGTAGCTTATTTTAAGTACCGTAGACCTTTTCTAATCGACTTCAGAAAAGGAGACGGTTATATGTTCGGATGTATGTATTTTTTTTATTATTATCTTCTTTGTACCGACTTTTTCGTTCTTATTGCTTTATTATAAATATAGATAGCCATTACAAGGTATTGAACACTTACATTGTTAATTAGATATAGAAAAGGTGAAACACACAAAAACAGTGGATCTGTTATTCCCGAAACTAGACTTGGGGAAGTCTGCATTTCCGAGGTCAACGGTAAGGGTTGATAGATTACGCACTATTTATTTTACTAGCAATTCACATTTCTCGTCATAGAGTGCATAGTTACAAAAAAGAAAAATGTGGGTGTAGTGTAACAGATTAATAATAGTACTACGGTGGTGTGTACAATTATTGTGTGGGCGATTGGCAGTGTGTGTGTAATAGCAGCCCCGGAGCGGAAGACAGCGCAGGACAGCCCCAAGTTGTTGGACCGACGACCAGGGCCCCGATTCTGTAAGCTATTGAACCGCGATAACGCAAGTCGATCGCTTGAATTTTTTGAGACATTTTCTTATTTACCACTTAAAAGTGCTGGAAGCGAAAATTTACAGAATCGGGGCCCTGGTGAGAGTAGCGGGAGCCATCCAGCGCCTTCGATGAAAGAAACAAATAAAGATCAAGCACTTAATACTTACTATTATTCAAAATGCGATCACGCGTCTATTTGCGGTGTGCGTGTCGCGCGGTACAAAACCGTACGTCACAGATCGTCATCAAAAGATCGCAAGCGATATTGTGCCATCCTTTTTCCACTCGCACACCCGTATCGCTTGCCTGTTCGCTCCACGCAAACGCACGTAAATGTTTGCGCGCGTAGTCGATTAGTTATGTGTGCTACCCCGGCTCAAAACTATGGATAGCGGCTTTTTACTTTTTATGATGATTAAGTTTAGTTACCTATTTGCTAATTAAAGAAGCCGTCTCCACTATAAGTAGGCCATGCGCGGAGTTTTGGTGGAACACGAATCGGGCTAACTTAGCGGTGATAATACCTGTTCGTCAGCAGTGAGCGTGCAGGGCTCCGCGTCGACCTCGTAGTGGTGCCGCGGCGCCGCGTGCAGCCGCTCCAGGCGCTCGCCGAGGCGCTCCCGGCCGGTGGCGGAGCCCGAGTACGCGCGGTACTTGTACTCCGCCACGGTGTAGTCAGCGGTGTAGCAGCGCAGACAGTCGCGCACGAACATCGGGGCCTTCGTACTGTAAAGGCGAAAGTTCCGGTTTGAAATGGCTGCAAATAGTTTTACCCGACAACAATAAATGAGGGTTGTGATTTTAGCAGCGTATGTATGTTCGTCCATTCCTTCATAGCATCTACTTGCCCGATTTCAACTTATAAGGTATTGTTGAACTCGTTTAGGTTTTCCGCGTGACAAGCTTGATTTATAATTAAAACCCCAATAAAGGCTTTCAGGGTTATAATCAGGCCAAATGGGGTCTCATATGAAATAGCTTTATAAAATAAAATAATTGATTGATTGAGGACCCAACTAGCAAAACGGACTCTCATTTCTCACTTTGTAAGAGTTATAAGCTTATAGCGGTCTCATATTTGTTTTCGTCATTGCTAGGCTTCTATATTAGTGTCTGACAAGCCGGTACAGGCACAGAATAAATAATAGTACAAGTACAGAAGAATAACTGAGTAAAGTCATTTAAATACATAGCAACTCTCGCTACAACGCAATAAAGTGCAATTTAACTCGCACAGCGCTGCGAGCTTTCAATTATATTTACCTAGAAGGCGCTCACTCATTACGTGCAGGCTAGAATGTACCGTATCACTACGCGCGAGAGCTTCCATTTCTTTAATCGTTTTAGAATCGCTCTGTCACTTTTACGCTCGGTAGGGTTGTATCAAGATATGACTAGGTACTTGTGCTAGTAATTATTCTGTGATATAATATGACTTAGATATTGTAACCGAATAAACAATTATGTAAAATATGATGTTTTACTTGAAAATAAACAGTTATTATATACGAAACCTTATTCTAGACCTATAAAGAGTGAGACAGCATCATTCCGGATCTGACGTCACGACCTCTTCCGTCTCCCTCCCGCAAGGCCCGCCCCACTTTAGCCGGGGGAGGGGATAAAGCTTGCCTGAATGGCCAGGCGCTCTCGTCACATTGTATCTCACTTACGGTGGACAGGATGTAAGTGCACCAGGCAGGATTAAAAATATAGGTCTAGAATAAGGTTTCGTATATAATAACTGTTTTATTTTCAGGTAAAACATCATATTATATACTACGAACCGTTATTCTAGACCTATAAAGAGAGATGTGTTTATTATCGCCTGGTGGCAAGCTAAAAAGGATGCCAATGTGTGAATATGATGATTGATTATTATTATTATAATTTATAAAATATTGTATCTAGGTGCGAAAAAGAAACAAAGGTAAGAAAATCAGAAATAAATGTTGTTACATTCAGAAATCTTATTTAACCATCATTAACCATTTCGAGATAACTTCAATATGCAAAATCATATAAAAATATAGTAAATTAATTCTATTATTCATAAATTACAACAACGATCAATATAATTTAATCATTCAAAATAACTTATACAGCTTCAAATGTTTGCGATAAATTATTGCGACTTTGAGAAGTATTTATTTCAGCTGAATAAAATCGCGCAAATGTATTAGGGACACGCCAGTTACCCTTTGCCATGATCTCGTCAATATTGGAACTCTCAAGCCAATTTAGAGAAGCTGAGGCACTCCGGGTGCTACCAGGAGAGGCTTCAACACCTGCCTCTTTAAGAATGGTTTTTACCCAACCACTTTTCATCATCATCATCATACTTCACTCTCAAACAGCTAACGGATTTTGATGAAATTTGGGATAACGATAGCTCTATACAATGGAATAACATATAGGACACTTTTCATCATCATCATCATACTTCACTCTCAAATGGCTGAACGGATTGAGATCCAAAAAAATTGGAATGGAGATACGTTATACCCTGGAATAACACATAGGATACTTTTCATCATCATCATCATCATACTTCATTGTCAAACGGCTTACCGTTTTTTTTTAGATTTGGAATGGATATAGCTTATACCAAACAATAACACATCGGATACTTTTCATCATCATACTTCACTCTCAAACGGAGAGCCGTTTTTTTAAAAATTTGTAATGGTGTTAGCTTATATTCTGGAATAACACATAGGATACTTTTCATCATCATCATCATACTTCATTGTCAAACGGCTTACCGTTTTTTTTTAGATTTGGAATGGATATAGCTTATACCAAACAATAACACATCGGATACTTTTCATCATCATACTTCACTCTCAAACGGAGAGCCGTTTTTTTAAAAATTTGTAATGGTGTTAGCTTATATTCTGGAATAACACATAGGATACTTTTCATCATCATCATCATCATACTTCATTGTCAAACGGCTTACCGTTTTTTTTTAGATTTGGAATGGATATAGCTTATACCAAACAATAACACATCGGATACTTTTCATCATCATACTTCACTCTCAAACGGAGAGCCGTTTTTTTAAAAATTTGTAATGGTGTTAGCTTATATTCTGGAATAACACATAGGATACTTTTCATCATCATCATCATCATACTTCATTGTCAAACGGCTTACCGTTTTTTTTTAGATTTGGAATGGATATAGCTTATACCAAACAATAACACATCGGATACTTTTCATCATCATACTTCACTCTCAAACGGAGAGCCGTTTTTTTAAAAATTTGTAATGGTGTTAGCTTATATTCTGGAATAACACATAGGATACTTTTCATCGTCATCATACTTCACTCTCAAACGGCTGAACAGATTTTGAAGGAGGTAGCTTATACCTTGGAATAATACATAGGACTAATACATACATTTGGAATAATACATACTTTTCATCATCATCATCATCATACTTTACTCTCAACCAGCTAAACGGATTTTGATTAAATTTGGAATGGAGATAACTTTTACCCTGGAATAACACATAGGATACTTTTCATCGTCATCATACTTCACTCTCAAACGGCTGAACAGATTTTGAAGGAGATAGCTTATACCTTGGAATAATACATAGGACTAATACATACATTTGGAATAATACATACTTTTCATCATCATCATCATACTTTACTCTCAACCAGCTAAACGGATTTTGATTAAATTTGGAATGGAGATAACTTTTACCCTGGAATAACACATAATTATGATACTTTTCATCATCATCATCATCATCCCTTATACGGGTGAAACCAAGGGGCGCAGCTAATGAAATTTATAAAATACATTTTGTTTACATAGGTACTCAAGTAGGTACTTTCGTGTTGTTAACCAAAGATGGTTATTTTTGATGTTGCCATGGTATAATAACGTTATTATTTTTTCTTCGTTTTTAGTTTCCCTTCAGATCCAACAGAAGCAGTTTTTTAAATAGATGGTTTATTTTTATTCCACCAAGCATCCCATCATCCAATAATATCATAGCTCATTCTATTGTATTTAGTAACCACCCAATCTTTAATATACGTCATACGTATCATAAAAAATAGTAGCCAATAAAAAATATGCTAAAATAGGTCAATGTGAGTCCTCTAGCAACATTATTTCTGGGTTTTTCTATTTTAATTTTATTCTATTCATTTAGAATCAGATGATTTGCTTTTGTAGCAGACTAGCTAAACCCCGCAGCTTTGAAAGCTGGCAAAGTTTGCCACCCCTGTTCACCCCCTATGGTTTGAAAGCCTTCCTCAGTGCACCCCTGGGATACTCCAGGACTATTTCTTCCAAATTTCAAATTTCTTGATCTACCGGTTAAATGCTGTGAGTCAGTCCGTCAATAAGTATGTCATTGTCTTTTATACACAAGGTTTAAAAAAGAGAAGGAGACCATATCGCCAAATCGAACGTGAAGCACCCAAGATATGCCGATCCGCTCGTACGCACAAGCCTTATACAATGTTATGCCGATCGGCAACACATCGCAGCAAGATCTAATTCTGTTAAGTTCTCACGAAGAAACTAAAACAATGCAGTGTTTTGGTCAGTGTCAACATGGGTAGGTAGATTCTAAATGAGTCATATGAACAACCCCTAAAGATGGGTAAATAATAAAAAAACTATAACAGCGAGCAACTTTTACACCGCAAGCTCATCAGCAACTTTTCATCTGATCTATACCTACTTTTCGGCCTAATTCTATAAGTCTGGTTGGCGCCTACGGGAGACCGTTCGCCTGCCAGTCTGAATTAACGGAGTTCAATTCCCAAAACTTTTACATTTTGCACCATAAAACATTTATTTGATGGCTTATAACTTGAATATGGCTGAGCTGAGGCGGAAAGAGGCAAATCGCCACGGCGTGGCAAACGATCGCAACGCCAAGAGTCGGCCTTACCCCGTACCGCGCCATTAGATGTTTACACATCAAACAGCGCGGAGACAGAAGCTCGCATATGAGGTCCTGAGTGGGCGAAGCGACGGCCAGAGCCGACCACGCGAGAGTTCTGGCGAGAGCCCATACCGGAAACAAATTTCCATTCCATTTCATCATTTGTAGGGCGCAAACTTACTTTTCTCAGAATCTAGGAATTTTCTCGGGGGTGGGGATTTGGGCAGGAAGTACTCACAGGTCCTCGTCGGGCAGTACATGCGCGAGTGTCCTGATTCGCCGTGGCACGCACAGCAGCTCCGTGTCCGCCTGCGGGTAGGCGAGGGGGTCCCGCTCCCCCATGAGCCTCTCACACACCTCCTCATAGTCAGGCGGCTCGATCATGTCGCACAGAGATATCTGAAACACAAACTTAACTAATGTAGATTTATTTAGGAAACTAACTGCACCCCATGCGGTTGCCTGGCATAAAAAGTATTAAATGTGTTACTAGCTTTTGACCGTGACTTTGTAAAAAAAAAAAGCATCCTATGTTCATCTAGGATATTAAAAACCAATGCAAAAGAACAGCACCAACACTCTTGATGTTTTTTGACAGACTTGTTATTATTTTGTTTCCATGGCAACCGTTGCTTACAGTGAGTAATCAACATTTTCCAGTTTTCCCATGTAACTTAGTATTTTCCAGGATAAAAAGTATGCTATGTTGTATAAGCTGTCTCCACTCCAAGTTTCAACAAAACCCATCCAGTAATTATCGCGTGAAAGCTCCCCAAACAAACAAACTGACAACATTCACTTTTATATATTGGTGGGGATGGAGGTAGTTGGTAAAACATATATTTGATTACTACCTTCCATTTGATATGTGCGCCTATTTGCCTTGATAAATGTCGATCTCCTAAAGACTACTTCTTGTTAATAGCACATAGCGTGCATGAAAATCCCAGGTAAAACAGTCACCTTGAGCCCAATTTTTATGAAAACTGAATCTGTAACTGACAACTGGTGACCCCAACGTGATATGAACACGCAACCTTCTGAAAAGTTGAAGAGAGGTTAATTGGGCCTCTTCATCCCAATTAGTATAGTCCTGCGTTACAGGACGATTAATAGGAGTTTACTAGAATGAAAAACTAGCGTTTCACTTTACGGAATATCAATAATTTCATTCTGATCTAATAATTTATCAATTTTTTGTTTACTGATTCAATTCGAGTATTTTTTCTCTTCTCTGACTAAAACATGACATAATTCTATGACAACCAACTTGTCTTCTTTATTTGAATCGTGTCCGAATATACAAAACACTGCAAAGGTTGGTAACAATACTAAAAAGGGTAGAAGTGTTTTCGCCACAATATTAAAATTAAATCAATCACTTAAAGGCATTATATCAGTTAGTGTATTTAGATGTTATTTAGTTCATGCAGTATTTATACACACGTGCATATATATATTTATACATAAAGCTCTGTAACTTGATTGGTATACAAATTTTAATGTACATGTAGGGATATACATTAAAATTTAATTACATAGAGAATATACTTTTTTTTATACTACTGTACCAATTGCGATGCGATTTTCACTGTTAGATAGCTTAGGTTTTGACTTAAAATCTGGTGTACTTTGTGTCTTAATCCGGTGAGTAAAAGTGGAGCAATCAATAAAAAACTATTTGATGGCTAAAAAAAAGTTAGTACAATGTATTTTAGAGGTATGTTTGGTCCTCGAATAAGACATAGGATACTTTTTCCTAGAAAAATTACCAAGCGGGCGAAGCTGGGCACAGTTAGTATACTATACATTGATGACTTGTGGGTTGACATTTATGTGGATTATTTTTAATTTAAGTTTTTTTTTCTTTAATTCACCTACATACTTATAAGCAGGGATGTTAAGGATATGAACTTTCGGATCTGGATATGAATATAGAAATAATATTATACCGGTTTCGGATACGGTTATGGATATGAAATTATTTAGGACTATCCGTTAGTTTCAGTTATGGATATTAGATTTTTAAGATAAACAAACATGCAAGTGATACGCACGGCTAGTGTGTCAGTTCGGCCGGGCAGAAAAACCTGTATTTTTTGTTGTTTTCTGGTGATTTTGAATCTGTGGTCTTTAAACTTCATTTTATTAAATATTTTGTGACCTAAGTGAGACTCTGGCCAAGCTCTACACTTCAGTTTCAAACTGACTCTTACTGCGCATATGTAAATAGATGCATCAACTTATGTAGGTCTATCTAGAATTTCCATTTCACAATCGTCATATTCCAACTCATAAACTTTGCCTGGAACAATAACAATCTCAACCAACCCATAACACTCCTCCATCTGATTAATTATTTTCCTGTCAGGTCCCTTTTCATTTGAGCGCTGCCATAATGGCTGAACCAATTTTAAAAAATTACAGCAACACAACATAGAGCGATTTGATTGTAAGAAGACTAATTATGCAGTGTAACATTTTCTGACTTATCCCATTACTTCCAATATAAAAGGCAGCGACGAAATAAAGGAGGAGCCAAATAATATACAGTTCAACGCATGCACTACAAATAAGGAAAATAAGCAACGTAAGTGATTCACAGAGGATAACTGTTTCATGCAAATGTACAGAACTTACAGAAGACGAGCAGCCTGATAGACTCCCAACCTTCGACTGGTTAGAATACCCTTTACGAGCTTCCCCCGCATTCCTATAAATAAGCAAAAATCAATCCTGGAACATTTCTAGGACCCCTTGCATGCATCATTTAGCAGAACTTTGCGCCACGCAAGGCCAGAGGAACCATTTACCCGGATAATTGCTGGTATTTACGTCCAAGAGTCATCTAAAATTACTTTACAGGTGTTAATGCTAACTAAAATTAATGATTAACGATTATTTCTCACGGAATTCCGTTAAAAACAAATTACATACAAAACAACTTGTTTATTTTACGCCCGGATAGTTTTTTTACGGATTTGTTTTTTTTATTGAGTCAATATTTCACGACCAAATAATGTACTGCCAATAATACGCGACCAATATTACGTGGATTGCCCTCGTATTATCAGGGTGTGTATCATTTAATGGCGTATTATTGGCCATGTAACATCAAGCCGAGCTGATTTTGAACAGGCGATAATACGAAGCCAGGGGCCCGTTCACTTATACGTTCGAGGACGCACGGATCACCCGCGCGTACACTCGAAATCGTTCACGGCGTCGTCGGGCGTTCGCCTGGGTCATCCGAAAAATAGTAGGGGAAGGGAGGAATAGTATGAAACTGAAAATTGACAGTTGTCAGTTGTATGTGGACGTCCAAAGTCGTTCACGATCTCCGGATGATCGAGCGATAATCGCACGGATGATTCGAGCGTGTAAGTGAACACAGCCCTGGAAAAGGCAGATACCAGGGTGAGGGCCATAGCCCTATTACAGAACTTGACTTCAATCAGATTGTCACTTTTTTCATAGTAATTTCGGCTCTATCGCAAGGCACTAATGAATTTGACAGCTTGAAACCGATATGATCAACACTGCGTAATAGCACTGCTGGAGCGGTGGAGGCGAGCGTTGGTACCTGTGCTTTGCTACGCAAGGGGGAGGGATAACACTTCCCACAGCACCGGAGCAATCGTGATTCATAATCTGTGGTAAAAGGATACTGGAACGTGCAATCGAAGCTTTGACTATGACATTTCTATCTCTTGGATTCTATCTTTTTATGATTTCTATCTCTCCGTGATGTACACGTATTATTGGCTGTACATTATTGGCTGTGTAATACGGTTCAGACACTTTTTGTACGGACGATAATGTACAGCCAATAATACGTGTACATAATTTGGCTTCATAATCCTGGCTGCGTATTATCGCCTGTACAAAATCTGCTTGGGGTGATATTACACAGCCAATAATATGTGACCAAATAATGTACACCCTGATATTACGAGGCCAATCCACGCAGTATTGGTCACGTATTATTGGCTGTACATTATTTGGTCACGTATTATTGGCCGTATAATTTATGAACTCGTGCATTATCAACCTGCCCCCGATTCAGAACCTTTCGATAACGAACCGAATCGATTCGATTCGATATAGTTCTCGAATCGAATGTCTGTTTTCGAGCTATTCAGTGGCCCAATTCCATAACTTGGCTACAATCGGATTATCACTTTTTTCATAGCAAATTCGACTCTATCGCAAGGCATTAGTGGTTGCGATACTGAGAACTCGATTGAAGCCAAGTTATGGAATCGGGCTGCTGAACAATCGACTTGAGGATTTGATTCGATTTCTACTAAATAATCGAATTCGACTGCATATACGGAGTAATGTGCAGTTGTCTATGACTGCTTTTCATGTTGCATTACGAAGCTCATTTTGTTCACTTCTTTCTCAAATTTGAATTATTGAACAAATAATATATTCAAATATAATTGAAGGTAATTCTAGTTCTTTCATATAAAACATCTAAGACATAAATTAAAATAACAGAAAAATAATATTAAATTGAAAATATATATTGTTAAGCTTTGTTATCATGTAGGTACTAATTTTCAAACAAATGGTAATGTTTTGTTGATCCCGCATCGCAAGAGCAATAGGTATTCTGTATCGCAAGATCGATTAAGCTGTCTTTTTTTTTTCTATTCTATTTTGGCACGCACGTCTTGTGCATCTGCCAATTTCAAGTGGCTTCTGTTTGGTTTCTGTCTGCTTCAACTTCGTAATATATATTGCTTCTATTTTTAATTTCCTGTCTTGAGTAGGTAAACAATAAAAATGTTACAGATTGATATTTTGGTACTATTTCTTGTGTGGTTTTGTTACAAAAGTGGGGAAACGTTACGCGATTTGTAAGCATTCGAAAGATTTGGAAAAGAATTGGATCGGAAGGGGTAATCTAGGAAGGAAAGAACTATTAAATATTTACAAAACTTATAAAATAATTAGGTACATACATTATTTACAATTTAATATTATTACTACTTTTATACTTAGCTAAAGTTTTGGAAATGTAAGGTTTGTACAGAAGACAAACCTTACATTTCCACACATTTTTTGATACAGAAGAGATTTTATACATGTTGGAAAAGGGACACGGAGGGATATCAAGTCATCAAAAAAGGAAGAACGGTCATAGTTAGGACACGAGAAAAATATATGGTCCAGGTCCCCAATGTCCACATTCACATTGCGGGCTATCTTTAATATGAATCCTGGCAAGGTGGGCTGGGCAGGTGGTATGTCCGAGGCGCATTCGTATCAAAATTGAAGTGGTGATCTTGCCAAGTTTTACTATAGAAAACCATGTGACCAACCAATTCGCGGTTGTAATGCACTTTCCTTTAAATTGGCCACTTACTGCCATTACTTTATCCCAGGAGTTCCGAAGATAAAATCTGGGAAGAGTAGCCAAATCGTGTACATAGTTTTTGAAAGGAAATAGGTCTCCACACATCACAGCCTCATTTGCAAGTCTATCGGCTTTTTCATTACCCTTGATACCACAGTGGCTGGGTATCCAGACAAATGTGACAGAAAACTCTTTCAAAGCACACAAATGTTATTTTGTTCTAGCTTCTGCTATAAGAGGAAAAAGTGGTTTGGACTTAAAAGGAAATCTAAATAGACCTTGTAAAGCACTCATAGAATCGCTTAAAATAATACTATAATTAAGTTTACAGAGAAGAACTTATTCAATTGCTTTAACGATGCCAAGGCATTCACCTGTAAATACTGACGTTTCAGGTGGACATTTTATTTTTTGGACTACTTTATATTGGGCATGAAAAACACCCACTCCTACAAAATTGTCGGATGAATGTTTTGACGCATCCGTGTAAATATGATGCAACCCATGCCACTTTTCATCTACGATGTAATTAAAATAAGCGTTAGCATTGGCATTGTGTTTATCAATATCTGAGCAATAATTAACTGTTGGCGTATGCATTAAAGCTTCATATTTACAATTAAACTATCTAGATTCGGAGATCGATGTGTTGGTGTTTGAAAAGTTTTAAATCTGATATAACTTTTAACTAAGCAAGAAAGGGATTTGTGTTTCCAATAATTTGAGGACTCAATAAGATCCTAGAAAAGGCTATTTAAAAATTGCAAGACACGGAAAAACATAAGGTCAGATAAAAATTGACGTCTTAAATTAAGAGGGGGCTCATCACATTCAATTTGCAATGCATTTATAGGGCTAGATTTCATAGCCCCGGAGATTATTCTCAATGCTCTTGATTGGATAGAATCTAATTTCTTCAGTCCAGCTAAGCCACAAGGCTCCAATAAGAAGGTTCCATAGTCGAGAACACTTCGTACCAAAGCGTTGTAGAGAAGCTTTAAGGAAAAAGGATGTGCACCCTACCGAACGCCCGAAAGACATCTCATCAAATTTAGGAGCTTCTCACACTTATCAGCAACAAATTCACAATGTGGAACGCCTGAAAGTTTTGAATCCAGAAGAACGCCTACAAACCGTACCACATTTTTCGTTGGAATTATATTGTTATTAAAATGTATTAATATGGGGGGAGGCATTTGTTGCCGAGTAAAAAGACGCATCGATCTCTTGAGCGCTGATATGCTCAAGCCATTTTGGTTCATCCAACTATTTAAATGATTTAAAGAAATTGATAATTGGTTGCATAATGTATTGACAGATCGATCCGTGGAGTATAAGACGAGATCATCAGCGTATTTTAGTAAATTCACTGAATTTTTGAGGTAAGATTCTAAATCGTATGTATAAATGTTGAATAGAATAGGGCTGAGTACAGATCCTTGCGGCAGTCCTTTCCAGACAAGTCTGCTATGATCCCGTGCTTGGTCTAGTTTTAATGATCTTCTTGACAGGTTAAATATGAAGCAAGTGAGAACTTCTGGGATGTCAAGTTTATGAAGCTTATATTTAAGAACATCTAAATCTAATCTGATTCTAAATCTAAAAACGCTGCAAGAACCGATTCATTGTTTGTAAATGCTATCCGAATGTCTGTTACAAGAGCACCCACACTATCCAATGTACTCCTGCCCTTTCGGAAACCAAACTGTGACTCAGATAAAATACCACGATTTTCAACAAGCCATTCGAGGCGGTTTTTGACTAAGTTCTCAGCTACTTTTACTATAACAGAAGATAGAGCTATTGGGCGATACGATGATACTACGTTTGGTCTTTTACCTGGTTTAAGAATTGGAAGAACAATTTGGGATTTCCAGGAAGGAGGGATATTTCCGGATAACATTACTGTGTTAATTATGTCCAGGTAATATACAAGCGATAATTCAGTGAGGTTGGCTAAAAATGAATACGGTATGCCATCTTCTCCAGAGGCAGAATCTTTTACAGCCCCTTTTAATTCTTGTATGGTGAAGGGAGAGTTTAAATTTGATTGGCTGTGGAATACTGTAGGGGGAGTAGAATTGTAAAAAATGATCATTCTGTGGTACTGTCAGTGGTGCCAGTCGATTGAGAAATTGGTCATTCAGATTTGCAGGTAAGGATGAAAAAGAGGAATCACTAATGCCGCTTCTAAAACTTGTGATATTACGCTATACGATAGAAGGGCTTATATAAGGAGAGATAGAGAGGCAAAAGTTTCTCCATCCTTGGAATTTCTTTCTTTGAGTAGTTTACGTGTCTCTGCTAATAATTTAGTCAAGGTTTCAAAATTTTCCATTGTCATCTCGCTGTTGTACTGAAGTTCAGCATCTTTTCTTTTTTTTTACTGGTACAGTGCATTCTCTGTCCCACCAAGGTGGAGAAGGAAGGAAGCCAGTAGCTGAATTTTTAAGGGGAAACGTTTCGTCCGCAGCTTGAGTGTCTTTAAGAAGTTCGTGTGTTAAATTTGATATTTTATGCTCTACAGATGTTTTGAATTTGTGCCATAATTTGTTATTATTAAGGTTATATTTTAACCGTGGTTTTCGAGGAGTATCTCGAGGACCGTTAAAAGGAAGAGTAATAACAATCGGAAAATGGTCACTTCCAAAAGTAGATGATATTGTATGCCATGTTAAAGATGAAGCTAAGTTTGGTGTACAAATTGATAGATCTACTGCACTTTTATTTTTATCAGGAGGTGTGCGTCTGGTAGAGAAGCCAGTACTTATGATGCAAAGATTGTATGTATTTAGAAAGTCTATTAGCAGTTCACCACAGTAAGTAGAAATAGAACATCCCCAAGAAGTATGATGGGAATTAAAGTCTCCTAAGACCAAGAAAGGTCTGAGGAGACGAGAGAATAGATCATTTAAGTAGTGGAAAGCTAAGGAAGAAGAGTATGGAATATATATAGAAACAACACAAATAAAGATGAAGCTAAGTTTGGTGTACAAATTGATAGATCTACTGCACTTTTATTTTTATCAGGAGGTGTGCGTCTGGTAGGGAAGCCAGTATTTATGATGCAAAGATTGTATGTATTTAGAAAGTCTATTAGCAGTTCACCACAGTAAGTAGAAATAGAACATCCCCAAGAAGTATGATGGGAATTAAAGTCTCCTAAGACCAAGAAAGGTCTGGGGAGACGAGAGAATAGATCATTTAAGTAGTGGAAAGCTAAGGAAGAAGAGTATAGAATATATATAGAAACAACACAAATGTTATTCACTTGTGCTGCTACCACGGAAAAATGATTGTAGGTCGGAAGAGTTAAAGGACAGAAATATATGGTATTTCTGATGAGCAAGGCGGCACCGCCATACCCATCAGATATATCATCTTTTAAACAAGAGAATCCGTGGATTTTGAAAATGGAGCCTGGCTCAAGCCAGGTCTTGAGAATAAACAAGTGTTGTACTTGTTTATTAAGTGAATAATTTCACTTTTTTTATGAACTGCACTTCTGCAGTTCGATTGTATTATCTTTTGTAAGACCGCCATTTTTAATGGCTTTAGGTGTTCTAAGCATGTCAATTATAGGGGCAACGATGGACGGTACTGCAATGTTTGACTGGGTCGATGTCTCCATGAGGATTTGAATGATGTCTGATGTCGACATCATTAATGGATTATGTTTGATTTTAAGAGCGCAACCGTCTTGTGGAGTGGGAATATTATACTCGTTGATAATATTTTGGTGAGCTGCTCGGTCGTATTCTTTTGATGGGTTGGAGGTTTGATGGCGGTTAGTATGAACTGTTTTTTTATATGAAATTTGTGATGGACGTTGAGTAAATTTAGTTGGTGGGTTAGAATGAAACTGATTTGAGCTAAGCTGAGGAACAGAGTTAACAACATCGGCATAAGATTTCGATACTGGTGGGACCAATTTGGATGCTTCGCCATATGAGATGCTATTTTCTGCCATAGTAACCTTGATTTGCTTATGACGTGTGAATTCGGGGCATGATTTACTAATTGCAAAATGAGCTCCTGAGCACAGACAACACGAAACGCTTTCTTCATCCACATCACAAGTATCCCCAGTATGTTCATTACCACACTTGTAACACTTGGGCTTAGAGTGGCATTGAAGTTTTGTATGACCAAAACGACAAAAGTTGAAACATTGAATAGTCGGGTACATGTAAAGTTCAACTGGCAGAGAATTATAGCAAATAGAAATTCTATTCCTTCCCATTCTCTTCAAAGAACCATCAATAATGGCATTGAAAGAGTTTGTTTTTAGGAATTTACCGAATGAGACTGGATTAAGAGTAGTTCCATCATCAGGTGATTTCATTACCCGTTGTAAAAGTACAATAAATGGAGCAATATCTGTGGGTTCGTATTTAGTTCGTGAAACGGAAATAAATCCTTGGGGAACGGGACCATTATTTGATGGGGATGGAATAGCAATAGGATTTTCAATAGGTTGATTGAAAATATTATTAGTAGTTTTATCACTAGTGTCAATATATAAGCAGTGACAACCAGTTTTACCATCAACCGCCTGAGCGTGCTTCCTTTTTTTCAGATTGCATGTTTTGCAAATCTTACTAAGACGACTTCTTTTGCGACCAGCGCGCTGGGTACTAGACCCGTCCGTATCCATACCAGACTCGTTTGAGATGATATTATGCGTTGTTACGGTCACATAATTAGCCGCCGGGGGGACCATGCCCCCGGGCCCTGCAAGTCGGGCGGCTCGTTCATAAATGACAAAAACTTACCGAGTCCGGGTAACTATAAAATTACAACCCAAATATATATACTAAATTTTAATATTATTTACACTAAAATACTCTACTGATCCCTATATAAATAAAACAGGAAAATAAATTTTCACTGAAAAAAACCACGACCGCCTAATTCGACGTTTCCCGCGCATTTCGAAACATTATTTAGCGTTTAAAGCTGTTATTTTTGACAAACGGCCCACTATTTAAAAATAAACTGTAACTCCTAATGCACGCCTCTGAGCTCGGTCTTCAGCTCCCTCTCACCCGTTATCTTCCAGCCGCTTTTCGCAGGTCGTCACTCCACCTGGCCGCAGGGCATCCCACTGCATTTGCCTAGACGTGGTCTCCACTCGAGAACTCGTCTACCCTAACGGTTATTGGTTCTTCTGGAAATGTGATCAGCCCACTGCCACTTTAGTCTGCTTATCCTAAGCGCTAGGTCGGTCACCTTGGTTCTCCGTCGGATATCTTCATTAAAATTCGTGTCCTTCAGAAAAATCCAAGCATAGCTCTCTCCATAGCTCGCTGCGCACACGCATACGTTTGTTTATAGACACTGCAAAGTGCTCCAAACATGAATAAAAGTCGCTATTTATAGTTTATGAATTCAATGTATAATTGCGATAGCCTAAAAAACCTTACCGTTTTCTCATTATTATATTTTAACTAGCTGCGCCCCGCGGTAACACCTGCTTCAGGTATGATGATGATGATAATGAAAAGACAAAATTTATCTAAATACATTATTTGCCTGCCAATAAAATAAATAACTTTTGAGACTTACGTCATTTAGTTCCGAGCTAAATTGTGTGTTCAAATCGCAGTAAATGAGGTGAGGAATAAATGAAGTAACTGCTTAATGCAATAATCGCATTATGCAGGCACCTCAGTGTTTGTTGCGGGTAGCGGGTAGCAGAGTGTAGAGGCGGAGCTAGCATAGGAAAATGTATTAATAGAGCCTGCAGGGCGACCGCGGATACGCAAAGTTAACGTAAACGTTTTCAATTTGACATTTTAAAACAATAAACCATTAATTTAGTACCGCCAAACTGTCGCGTTTACCATTGTAAAACGATTACGAAAAAACTTTTGGTGGAAAACTATTGAACGAATGATTTCCTACGAAATGACAGTTGTTACAAAAAAAGGGTACCGCGAACGCTTTCGCGGCTTTGAAAACGATCGTAATGGTGATTGTTGAAAACGGTGACTAATGAGCAACCTTTTATGTTACATACTATCAAGTTAATACTTTGAATATACACATTGATTGTGATTTATATTCGAAGTCAATATAATTGATAGATTCAGGCGTTACTTTGTGGAAATCCATATTTAAAATGAACAAAATAAAAATATGTAGCTTACTTCCGCCAAAACTGTAAGTCAGACAAATGATAAATGGTAAAATTAACACAAGTAAAACCCCACGCTAAACAAAACCCTACCCCAGATTGAACTAATGAAAAATATAAATGAAAGAAAAGCTAAGGCCTGGAGGCCAGAAAAAACACTTATATACAAATAATATATATAAATATATATACACAATAAAAAAAAAAAAAAAAAACCCCCCAAGCTAAACAAACCCTACCCAAATACAAGTATCGAAACACTTATATATTCATATACATATAATATAAAAAAAAAACAATAAAAAACATATACCTCGATCCAAATACCAAACGTCTGACATCAATACGACACGTGTTTCGCCTCTGCACGAGGCATCTTCGGGTGATGTTGACTCGTCGAATGCTGGACTGAGAGTGCCTGAGCAATGGTGACAAATTCCCTTATATAGGCCACGCGCCTGAGCTAGTGCGACTGCACTGCTGCATCGCCGCGAACCAGTTTGAGCCAGGATGAATCGCTATGAATCCCCAAGGTCATGCCACTATTGCACCATATTTACGATTACGTCATCGCCGCCTGTTACTTGTGACGCATTTCCAGTGAAAATACGCAACAAAGGTGATGAAACTAAGTTGGTTTGGTCGTTCAACAATGTATACCTATTATTGCAATGTCTTAAAATTTCTAATTGTTCCAATACACACAAACGGAAACCCTTGTCACAAACATGTAAAACATTATACGTATTATGAGAGCTATGCTTGGGGTTTCACTACGTGATAAGATCCGTAACGAGGAAATCCGTAAAAGAACCAAGGTTATCGACATAGCTCTCAGAGTTTGTCAGTTGAAGTGGCAATGGGCAGGCCCTATAGTTCGCAGAACCGACAACCGCTGGGGAATAAAGGTTCTTGAATGGTGACCACGAACAAGCAAGTGAAGTGTAGGGAGACCCCCCACATGATGAACCGACGGCATTGTTTCCATCGCAGGATGTCGATGGATGGAGGTGGCACAAGATAGCTTGTCATAGCGCTCTTTGGGGGAGGCCTATGTTCAGCAGTGGACTTCTTAAAGCTGGCATGATGATGATGATGATGATGATTTCGACTTATCCTTATAAAAAGGACCCATAAATCTCTGTCGCCATACATATGCTAAGGTGTCTGGTGTGCAGATGATATTAAATTATAGATAGTGGACCTATTCAATCAAAGACCATTTTATTAAAAGCTTTTATTTAACTTCACTTGTATGAATGTATGTATCTATCTATGTATTTATGTATTTCTATCTGTCCTGAAATCTTGCAACTCAAATTTCGAGCACTTCCCGATTAGCTATCCTACTGAAACTTTCAGGGTAGCGCACAAATTGATGTATTTAAAAAAAAGCTCCTAAAAGTTTTTTTTATACGGAGATAATACCACGTACAGGCTAGATTAAAAAGTATTTTTATGTTTTTTTACGGTCTTGGTATTCGTTTTACCATGAACTCACCTGATGGAAAGCGACGATGTGGTCGAAGGTTAGCACGCTTGCCTAGTACATACCTATTCACTCTTGACTTGAACAAACCTGGTTTATATTTTACCGGAAACACTGACGAGGGCAGGGCATTCCACTCCCTTGTAGTTTTTATAACAAATGAAAAAGCGTGACGTTTCGTTCTTGTGCGAGGTATTCCAACCATAAAAGGGTGGCATTATGCCGATCGTCTGGTCGCAAGGTGATAGAAAGGTGATGGGTAAATCAGATTGTGTAGTTCTTGCGCACACTTTCCATAGTGCAATCTGTAGAATACCGCCAGGCTTGCGACCTCACGTCGATGCGCCAGACATTGAAGCTTACTCTTTACTAGAGTGTCATCCCCAATGAGCCTATGAGGCTCATTGGGGATGACACACGTCTCCCAATTGAATCCAAAGCCTCGAGCTGTTACTTGGCAGAACTGTCCCAGAGATGGCAGCAATACTCCATACAAGATTGGTCCCATACAAGATGATAATGATTCAAAAGCTGTCCTAGCGTGAAGTACCGCCTAACTAGGATTTATTACACATATGGCCTAACCTTAGACAAAATAGGAAGTTTTTTGCAGCTAAACGTACCTACAGATTTTCTAGTTAATGTAAACATTGTTTTATGACTAAAGAAGTAAAGCGTACTTGCAAAACCATAGATTATAACTTTGCATAAATAAGTGGATTAAATAACGTTCAGATTAAGAATGTTAGTATGTTAGTTATTAATTCAGTTGTTTATAAGGGAGGATATTTTATTTATTTCTTAATTATTATTTTTATTTATTGTACATTATGTAATGGTTACATACTCGTAACTTGTCAAGACAAGATTCGTAATGAAGTGAACCGACTGAGAACCAAGGTAGCCGAAATAGCTCTAAGGATAAGCAAACTAAAGTGGCAGTTGACTGGTTACATTTCCCGAAGAACCGATAACCGTTGGCGTAGAATAGTTCTTGACCACGTTTAGACAAAAGCAGCGTTGAACGCCTTATTGCCAGGTGGAGTGACAACCTGCTTAACACGGCTGGCAGGAATTGAATGTAAAGGGCTGAAGACCGTGCTCATTGGGGTGCATTAAGGGAGGCCTACGTCCAGCAGTGGACTTAAACGCACCCCAGGGGTGCGTTTAAGCAAGTCAGCGAAATTTTCACCGGATAAAATTTAACCAGCGAGGGTTCGCTGAACGGAGTCATAGGTTTATCTGTCAAATTCAATTGTCGACTTGTCAAATTTATGTTTAGTTAATTTATTTATGTCCCGTAGATCATTTTTATATTATATTCGTTGTACAGAAATTATGTTACTGCATTATTATAAGTATAGCTAGTATTTACGAATAAAACAATCAACAAATTGAATCTAACCACGAATCGAATGACAAACAGCTGTCATTCTGACAGCAGACTAAAATTTAGCGACCTCAAAAGCTCGCTAAAATTTATCCTAGCCAGGCGAAAACTTATACCAGCGGACGCCCGTGAACGGGCAGAGTAAATTTTAGTCTGGTTAATTTTTCGCCTCGCGGTGTACTTGAACGGGGTATTTGACGTTTAGTCAGTTTAAATTTTATACTGGATAATTGACTATCTGACTATCAGTTATAAACTAATTGACTATCAGTTATCCAGTATTAAATTTATATAGACTAATTGACTATCAGTTATCCAGTATTAAATTTAAACTGACTAAATGTCAAACACCCCGTTCAAGCACACCGCGAGGCGAAAAATTAACCCGACTAAAATTTAATCTGCCCCGTTCACGGGCGCCCGCTGGTATAAGTTTTCGTCTGCCTAGGATAAATTTTAGCGAGCTTTTGAGGTCGCTAAATTTTAGTCTGCTGTCAGAATGACAGCTGTTTGTCATTCGATTCGTGGTTAGATTCAATTTGTTGAAGGTTTTCTTCGTAAATACTATCTATATTTATAATAATGCAGTAACATAAATTCTGTACAACGAATATAATATAAAAATGATTTATGGGACTTAAATAAATTAACTGAACATAAATTTGACAAGTCGACAATTGAATTTGACAGATAAACCTATGACTCCATTCAGCGAACCCTCGCTGGTTAAATTTTATCCGGTGAAAATTTCGCCGACTTGCTTAAACGCACCCCAGAGTGATAGAGTGAATTTGTTTGTTTTGATTAACCTCTCCATTTTATCTGTACTAGAGCTCTCTGTGTCTTTAATATATTATCCAATAAATATAAGAGTATTTATTGGATAATTATTTTGCTTGCAAAATGTATTACGAGTGCTGTGTTTGTAAACTTTCGCGACAGGACGCTATTTTACATCATTTTCCTTGCACTGAGAAAAGACTAATTATCTGGCTAAAGTGTATAAACCGTGATGATCTGAATAAATTGTCACCAGAACAGCTTTCGAAGCTCTTTGTTTGTCATAATCACTTTGAGAAGAAGTTTCTTACGCTCAAATCACGTCTCCTAGGGAAAGCATATCCTTCCATAATTACTGAGGACGAGATTACGACTGGAGTACCATCTCAGGAGAATGCCGGTAAGTTTGTTAATATCACATATTATTGCTTTGGTCTCCTTTGAGTAAATAGCGACCCGCCCCGGCTACACACGGGTGTAATATAGAAAAACAAGAAGAGGAAAATGTGAAGTTCTCGCACACTCGACCATCACTCCTCATGGGGGGTCGGAGGCTTGCTTCGGTCGCCGCCTCCCCCTCGCTACGTTCATTTCTCATATGCTCGTATATGTTAATTTTCTTATATGTTCATTTTGCGTGGTTTAGGAGGAGTTAGTGGCCAAACAGACAGATAGACAGATGTGGAAAGCAACTTTGTTTTATATCATGTAATGATAACATGTTACTCAGGCAGAAAATCCACTATCTTGATGATATTCAAATGAATGCATGCCCCATATCTATCTACTATAAAAAATAACTACTATACAGTTTCCCACAACTCAGCCGCCAAGCTTACTGTAATACCTTATTATTATGAATCCTACCACCTATCCAGCTACTTAAAATGTGGCGTCAGAATACAACAGTTTACTTATATGTTGCTAAACATTGTATTTTTTGGCAAATTTCAGAAAACATTGACCTGCAGACCGAGCACAGTTATTCTCATAAAAGACACTTCAACCACACATACTCCCGACTAGAACCATTGAAAGGTTTGTTATTATTTTATGTTTAATAGATTCTTTTGTATTTATATTCTTTAAGTGCTCGATGCAGACTAAAAGAAACTTCTCTTGAGTGTCAATTTTGTATAATTAAATACCGGCAAGGTTATGGTTGAACTACTTCAACCACATTAACATTTTTACATCTGATAAGATTTAAAATTTACAATGTTTTACATTTCGGTATCTATTACGGGAAGAATTGCTCCAGAACTTACCAGGACCTTCACAAAATCCACCGACCTGTCAGAGCTCAGGTATAATAATCTTCTTTCTATGGCTCTAATTAAATATTTACAAAGATATCTTTGTAAACATTTATTGTTCATTTAATTATTTTATTAAAACATTTTTTTTGTAATTATTTGCAAGTTTATACTCTGGTTTTAACCATGTCTGGGCATTAATGTTCCTCTCAATTACATCAATATGGTACAAAAATTTATTCTGTTTACAGAAATGCCAAAAAAACAAAGAGTTATGTTTTTAGCATTCATTTATGTTTGTATGTATGTGAGTTTCTTTATTCCACCATAACTTTTAAATGTCTGAACAGATTAAGACGTATGGAATATTTTAAGAATCCTTACATCCCCCCGAGTAATATAGGCTTCTTTTTTTTATATCCAATGTGGCGGCACTATGGCTATTGATCTCATACATAAACTCAAAGTAGCACAACGTGTAATGGAGAGAGCTATGCTCGGAGTTTCATTAAGTGATAAGATCTGTAATGAGAAAATCCGTAGAAGAACCAAGGTTATCGACATAGCTCTCAGAGTTTACAAGTTGAAGTGGCAATGGGCAGGCCATATAGTTCGCAGAACCAACAACCGCTGGGGAATAAAGGTTCTCGAATGGCGACCATGAACATGCAAGCGAAGTCTAGGGAGACCCCCTACACAATGGACCGACAACATAGTGGCCATCGCAGGAAGTCGATGGATGGATGTGGTACAAGATCGGTCGTCGTGGCGCTCTTTGGGGGAGACCTATGTTCAGCAGTGAACTGCTAAAGGCTGCAATGATGATGATGATGGCTCAATTAAAAAGGCGAAAAAAATATTTTAAATAAATTTTTAATTTTACAATATTGGTATCAATTGAAGGCATTGATAAGCATTCCAACAGTATGTAATTTATTGGCATAAGTTTTTTTGGCAGGCAGGCGTGTTTTTTTGTTGGTTATTTACTTTTGTGTCTATTACAGAAATTATTGCTACCGGCTCCAGTGAGTTCCAGAATTTACCAGGACCTTCACAAAATCCACCAACCTGTCAGCGCTCGGGTAATAATCTTCTATTGTTTCTTAGAATATCTTCCTGAATATATAATGTCATTTTTTTATTTTTTTTGCAATTATGATAATCATCCAACAATCACTAACTCGATTTTAAAATGTTTCAGGTTTGGACCGATCCAGAAGTAAGAAAGAGCCAAAACCTTCCAGAAAGCGGTTAATTAAAAAACTGAAAGATTTGACACCAACTTGCCAAATTATTTACAAAGAATATAAAAAGGCAAAACAACAGGCAGACTTTTACCGAAGAGCCAAGAGAGCTCTAAAGTTTAGCAAGGAGAAGTAATTTGAAAAACTGACTGAGAACATGATGCCAAAAGGATAATGAAAATGCAGATTAATTTATGCACCAAAAAGAAGAAAGGCCGTCGATTTACTGCAGAAGAAAAACTGATTGCTTTATCAGTGATGAAGCAAAGTCCAAAATGTTACAGATTTTTACACAAAATCTTTATATTGCCTTCAAGGTGTACTTTGAATAAAATGGTTTCGAAAATGAATGTTCGAACAGGGATTAGTCCATAAGTATTCGAATTGATGAAGAAAGAAGTATGTATCTTTCACTACCCATGCACAAAAACATCAGACTGTTGCAACAGGTTCTTGTAGGGAGGGGTCTCATTGTATTGTGCACGGGCTATATCTTATAGATACATATTTTATTTTAAAATTAAAAAATAAACTAAGTATTATTTAAATTTGTTTCTAGGTTGCCACATGGGATGAGAAAAAGAAGAAGTGCTCTGTGGTTTTTGACGAAATGTCTTTAGAGTCTGCTTGAATGGCTTTGTGGAGCTAAATGAAAAAAGAAGGGAGTTTGCTGACCATGCCCTCGTCTTTATGCTGAGTGGAGCAGTATACAAGTGGCAACAACCAGTGGCTTTCTATTACTGCCAAGGTGCTACCACAGGAATAGAGTTGAAAATTATACTGAAGGCTGTAATTTCTGCTGTGGTAGGATGCGGGCTAAAACCAATTGCGGTAATTTGTGACCAAGGTGCAGCCTTTCAATCAGTACTGAAAAGTCTGAAGGCAGATACAAAGCGTGACCAAATACTGGCAAATCAAGAACCAGGTTTGTATAATTTTATAAACTTACCATTATTAACCCATCCATACACTTGATAGCATTGGCTGTATTTATAGTAATAATAAAGCCTTTTATTCAACTACAATTCAAAAATTCAGAAAACTTTATTCTTATATATCTTTCATGTCCATTTGCCAGTCTGCAAAAGTTGCACTTACCTCTTATAAATTAAAAAAACATAATCCCTCTATTATGAGTCATGTACTTTTTTCTTTCATTACAATTTATTCTGTTTTTGTTTTTTCAGATGGCACAGTCACAATAGATGGGGTAAACTTAAGTGTAATTTATGATCCCTCACACCTTTGTTTGAGAAATAACTTTTTAAATAAAAATATTAAACTGGATGGGAAGATTTCGAAATGGCAAGATATAGTCGACGTTTATGAAACGGACTGCAATCACACGGAAACCAGACTTCTGCATAAATTGAATGACCAACATGTCATTCCTGAAAAGATAAAGAAGATGAAGGTGTATTTTTTAGAATTTTAATCTTAGGCATTAAAGCTGGTTAAAAAAATATTTTTAATTTTTGAATTTAAACTGTTGTATACATGATTTTTATAATAGATTTTGTTATTAATAGTTGTCTTTTTATTTACAGGTCAAAAATAGTGTGAAAGTATTTAGTACAACAGTATCTGCGGCTTTGTCATATACAGCAAATTTTTGTAAGTAAGTACGAAAATATTAGAAATAAAATTTTATATTTCCATTATTTTACCTTAGTGAGGCCAAAATTGCCTATTACTTTAACATAGTTATTATGTAACTAGCCATGCCCGAGGCTTTGCCCACATGGTCAAAATTTATGGGGTTTTTTGCGCAGTACCCTAATTATTTTTCAAAAATAAAAGTAACTCCTTGTAACATCAGCTATCTTCCAGTGAAAGTCCCGTCAAAATCGGTCCAGCTGTTTCGGAGATTAGCGGGAATAAACAGACAGACAAAAAAAAGAAGCTTTTTTGTTATGAGTACCGTGTATACTTTCATATGTATTTAGTAAAAAGCTGTTATTTAGACCTTACAAACAGACACTTCAATGTTATTTATTATTATATATATTATTATTTATATGTAATGTAACCACCCACACATTGGACGGATGACATTGTAGACATCGCAGGGAGTTGGTGTATGGAGGCGGCACAAGACCTTTCGTCGTGGCGCTCTTTGGGGGAGGCCTGTGTGCAGCAGTGGACTTCTAAAGGCTGAAATGATGATATGTAATGTAATGTAAGCTTCTTTTTTTTTCAGCTCACTATACAGATGGCAGACCCGTTAGTGAAACATTAAAGAATACTGCAGAAATGGTCCTGTTTTTCGATAAACTGTTTGACAGCGTGAATGGGGCTTCAACATATTCGAAAAAAAGCAAGGGGAAGGTGCTCAGAACAGCGGTGGTGGAAAAATCACCTCACCACATGTTTTGGAGGGAAGCCATTATAAAGTTAGAGAAAATGAAGTATGTGGATTCAAAAGGAAAAGAAAAGTCTGTGGCAGACTTTCAAAAACCAAGGTATCAAAATAACGAGGCCCAGGTATTTCAACTCGGACCCTATTGAAAACTTCTTTGGTCAAGTGAGGGCATATAATTACAGAAATAATGACCCAAACTGCCACAGCTTCAACTGCACATTCAAATCATTATTGTTAACCAGAATAATCAAATTCCATAATGAAACATTTAATTGCGAGGATGACCCGGCCGATCAAGTAATAAATTTGCAGATATTATTTAATGAAAATGTAGAGCCGGGTCATTCCAGAACAGAACAAGGCATTGAAATGATTGTTGAGCAGGCCCGACGAGAACGGTTAAATGTTCATTCGCGGGCCTACACTGCTGGATGGGTAGTGCGGAAAATTTGTAGTAAATTAAAGTTAAATTGTGATTCCTGCAAAAACAGCCTCACAAGTAGTGGTGAGAGCAATATTCACTACTGCATAAGTCATAGGGAATACACTACGGCAAAAAACCGCCTAAGAAGCTACCCATCTGAAGGAGCAGTAAGGTGTTTTGGTACAGTCATTACTGCAACAAATCAATACTTGGAACACAATGCCCATCAAAATGGGGTTTCGTCAAATATAATAAATATAATTTTGTCCAAGTATTCATTTGATTTCATCAACTGTACCGAACACAGGACAATTCTTCTCAGTCATTTCATTGCATTAACTGTGAGGTTCACAATAATGAACTGGTGCAATATCATTAATAAAATATTAAAGGGCACGGACGTATTCCGACTACGAAATCGTGTATTGCCTGCGATGCAAAAAATGGCCTTGGAAAAATACATTAAGAAATTAAAAAATAAATCTTTCAATAAGTAATAATATGTGGTTTTATTTCATCTGTCTCTACATCTCATAAATTAGTAGGATAGGTACAATATATATAAGTAAATGCAGTATGTATGGGTATAGTTAAAGATTTTGAATTACGCTTACGTCATGCGCGTCACTGGCTGTATGCGTCTCATTCCCTTGCCATTTAACATCATACAGAAAAAAAAAACAAAATGTCATGCATCATTAAAACTCACCACAGAGAATTTTTGTTCTACAGTCGGCGGTCTGATACGTAGTATCTCTACCTAGTCTGTGATCCAATTGCTTGGGGGAGTAAGAGAGGGGGATCTCATATCCCCGAAATTGTTTCCAACGCAATGGAGGATGTTGGACTGGAATGGGCATCAACATAAACGGCGACTAGGGTCACCGGGTAAACGGTGGGTCAGTTGGGTACAGTGGGTCACGCACATATTGACGAAACTAGTACGAGTAACGCACTCGCTTGTCCGCTCACAGACGTCCCCATATACGCAATCCCTGCTCTGCCAGTTCCACAGAGTACTTTGAATATACCGGAGATATATATATATAATATAATAGATATATATATATATATATAATAGATATATATATATATATATATATATATATATAATAGATATATATATATATAGAGATATATATAATCTGCCAGTTCCTGCGTTCCTGCGCAGCTGCGCCTACGTGAAGAGGCGCCACGCCCTTTTTTAAGGTTACGCTCCAAAAATATTTTGAAATGTGAGTTGGTATTTTGTTTATAATTACTAACTTTCAATAGATATCGATAACATTGTATTACCATACAGTGAACCTTGTTAGTACGCTGTGATATATCACATAGATGATTTACTAGCTATTTGTTCTTAACAGGTTGATTCTCGTTTGCATAAAAAATTGCCCTATGGTTAAGGGTTGGTCTGATTCACTGAGTACTCAGTGGATCGTGATTCACTGTGCACTTGTTGAGGACGATGCGCATGGTTCTGCTAGATTTTAATCATAATACATTAAGTTATATACAGGAAATACAAACAATTTATTTTAATGCTATATCTTTTATGAAAGTAAAATGTTTTTGTCACAGAACGGGCAGAAATAAAAAAGTCATAAAAATTGGTACCTACATACTGAGGATCAAATGCAAAAGATATTAGATGCTATGAAGGCCGGAAAAAGCATAAGGCAAGCAGCTTCAGAGCATCGCATTGCTTTTTCTACTCTGCAAAGATATAGCGGAAAAGATCGATTTTTATTTATTAAAAAAAGAGTAATGCTTTTCGCCTTAACAATAGTGATTTCCTAATGGTGTGTAATATACTGAAAACAAATTGTTATATTTTTGGTTTTTCTTTTAAGTTTTAAGATAGTCGTAGCATCTTATGTCAAGCTTTTTTTTTCAAATAAAAATATAATTTCTTGATTAAATGTCTTTAATTATTTACCTATAAAAATCCCTAGACCCATTTTTAACCAGGGGGTGACTTATTGTTCACCACTTGTACACAGTGGGTAATTTCTGCTCATTTAAAAAACCTTATTGCCTCTGCTCTCCGTTATCGGAGGTCAATGATTTAGTAATTCTCTGAAAGCTGATAAAAATACAATACGGTTCATGATTCAAGCAATGAAAGTTCCTTGAGTGTGGGTCTTACAAACTAGGTACCTATATTATTAGGATGCACCCCGCTGCTAGTTATATTAGCATAGTATAGTAAGTACTATTAGCAAGAACGAAGCGTTACGCTTCTTCATTTATTATAAGAACTGCAAAGGAGTGGACTGCCCTGCCCTCGTCAGTGTTTCCGGTAAATTATAACCCCGGTGTGTTCAAGTCAAGAGTGAATAGGTATCTACTAGGCAAGCGTGCTACACCTTCGACCACATCATCGCTTTCCATCAGGTGAGATCGTGGTCAAACGATTGCCTAGTCCGTAATAATAATAATAAAAAAAAAAGTAGTGTAGTGCTAGTAGCTCCCATGAGATTTTCATTGCCTTCTTTTTTTTCATTCTTTGCGGGACAGTTCGCAACCGCAACACTTGCACAGTACACATAATATGTCCGTAAGGACAAATATTTGTCCTTACGGACATATTATGTGTACTGTGACGTAAGTAGGTATACGTGTGGTTACGACTTAGGTACGTTTCCCACCTTTTACGTAAAAGCTTCATTAGGGCTACAAGTAGAAGAAGCTAATATAAAGCGTATAAAAATTACTCTTAGCCTTTACATAATGTAATGATGGTTATATAACGTTCTGCTATATAACCATAACCCTTTGTTAACTTGCCCACATGTGTGTGGGCTTATAGTCACATCCCTCTGTAGCAACCTAGGTAGGTATAACAAGCACGATCCTTTACGTGCACAAAAAAGCCCCACTTTAAAATCACGGAAAGCAACTGCGTACGGCCGTAATCCTTGTGCACGGCACGTTTTCGGAATAAATTGGATCAGACAGACGCGTGGCGCGGGCTTCGCTGGCACGAGACACGCCACGCTGCGGACCTGTGCACGGACGCACTCGGCTAGCGTGTTCTGGAAGCGTGCCACACGAAACTGAAACAGTGGGACTGTGCACTAGGTAAATAGGTAGGTACTTGTTTTCTTTTAAATTGTTTATATGCTAGTTGGACACTGTAAATAAGAATTTAAAGATAATATACATAATATTAAGCAATATTAATCATTCTTAATTTCACATTCTAATAAGTAAATTCACATTTATTACCTAAGTACTAGCTCCGCCCCGCGGTTTAACCCACCGCGTGGACAATGATGATGGATGATAAGGATGAAAAGTATCATGTGTAATTCCAAGACTTAAAGTATTCTATAGACCGAATTTAATCAAAATCCGTTCAGCCGTTTCTTCTCTCCTCCGTATGATTTACGCTGATGCGGCAGAACTACGGAGGGGAGGAGAAAATAAAACATTACATTTTATTAAATTCTGTCCAGCCGTTATCACGTGAAAGCGCCCCAAACACAAACAGACAACGTTTCACTTTTATATATTAGTGGGGACTGGGGATGCGTATTGGCAAGTGGCATTCTGTAATCGTAATCAGTTTAGACGTTTTGATGTAAAAAGCGAGTACAACCGAGCTACCAAAGTTTTCCCAATTTCCCGTGTGGACTTTCCATTTTCCGGGATAAATGTATTTTAAGTTGATCTCTGTATCCTACAGTACCTACCTACCTATATTCAAAACTTCATCATAGCTGTTTTTGTGTTAATACGAGTAATCATCCTTTTCCCGTCCCGTAAAATGGAGTGTTGCCGCGGGAAAACGGTCCTGCTGCAACACTCCATTTTACGGGATGAAACGTACCCTATGTTAGTCTCTGTTGTGTACAGTATCTACATACATATTTTTATCAAGATCGTTCCAGCCGTTTGGCATGAAATCGCCCCAAACAAGCAAATAAAAAAAACAAACAAACATACAACGTTTCACTTGTCTATGTTAGTAGGGATGGGGATTCGTTGACCGAGTGAAGGCTTTACAAACCAAAAACTTTTTAAATATTTTGAATTATAATGTCGGAAGCTACACTTTTTTTAAACGGTTTTATTTAGCTTGACCTGTTTGTTGATTTTTGTGTGTTGTTTGGGTCAAATCTAGTAATTGAAATTTAACCCCTTGCTGTTGACCGATTGATCTGAAAGGTAAACCTTTAGTTCTGATGACGATACAATTATGTAGGTACTTATATTCATTATCACTGTAAATCCAAGATGGCCGCCGCTACAAAATGGCGGATTATATTTGATTGTTTGTCGTATGGGGTAGTGCTGGGCTCTGGTGTCACAGTTTGTCAGGCCGCCCGAGGGCCTCTGACATGGCTTAACGACTGACCCCCTTAATATGGGTATCAAATGAAAGGGCTTAACTAGTAGAATACAGTACACAATGAAAATTCCAAATCCAAGATGGCCGCCACAACAAAATAGCGGGCAACTTATTTTTTTTCAATCCCCTCTGTATGGGTATCAAATGAAAAGGCTTGACAAGTATAGCACAGTGCACTTTAGAAATCTATACTTATAATAAAACTAAAACAGCTCTAATTCTGTACATTGAAGATATTTAGTTTTTTTTAGAGGGTTCTCTTTATTCGATAGGTACAGAAGCCAAAACTTTTTTTTTCATTTTAGTTTTGTCTGTCTGTCTATCTGTCTGTCTGTCTCTACCTTGACCGCGCATCACGCTGAAACTACTGAATGAATTCAACTGAAACATGGTATGATTTGAGTTTATACTACGAGGTAGGACATTGAATACTTTCAGCCCGAAAAATTCAAAGGTTTCCGCAGGATATTGGTTGAAAGTTATTAAAAAGAACATGTACCACGCTCAAACTACTGGACGGATTTTGACACAGTCATAGTCTATATGATGGGTTAAAATTGCAGATACTTTTTATTCCGAAAAAATTAAGGGTTGCTGCGGTATAGGGGTCCAAAGTTATGTTAATTTTGAAGTGATAAATATCTATAATTATAACTCATCAATAAGTACGAAAAAAGTCTATACAAACAAGATAATTAAAAAAAATGGTCTAGGATACTTAAAATAAGCTACAGAACAAGTTTTTTTTTTTAAATTCTTTGTGTCTGTCTTTATGTTTGTTTGTTCGCGCACCACGTAACAACTACAGTGTGCAGTTTTTGCTGTTGGATAGCTTAGGGCTTAACTTAAAAACTAGTGCAATTGTTATCTCAATCCGATGAGTTGAAGCCGAGCAATCGATAAAAATCTTTTTGACGACTGAAGAAATTTTGATCAAATGTTAATATAGGTACATATATTGGTATTGTAGGTCTAGGCACATTGGAGTACTTTTAACCTGGAGAAAAAAACAACGCGTGCGAAGCCGCGGACACAGCTAGTAACTAAATAAAAAACTAAAACTTCAAAATAAAATACGTATGTTAAACGGTTTTATATGTACTAAAAGCTAAAAAATTAAATTAAACCTGGGCCTGCAGTTTTGACATCGACAGTGATTGCTTTACAAACCGAAATGGGTCGCAAAGTGCGTTTATAATATTTGGTAGTCTCTGCCGAATATCGATGTCAACCATGATCAATATCAGTACAGATACAGATGACAATCAATCAAGGAATTTATATACCTACTAACTACTAACGTATATAAATTCCTTGCAATCGATAGATTTTGATAATAACTGTCAAAGCTAACGACTGTCATCGGTTGTAAAGCAATCGCTATCGTTATGTCGAGACTGCAGGACTATTGGGAATTCGACTCGCCACACGATTTTATTTTACGAGTATAGTACATATAAATCCGTTTAGCATTAAACATTTTTTTACTTATTTTAGTAATGACAGAGTTAGCAATTGTTTGACCACGGACTCACCTGATGGAAAGCGATGATGTGGTAGGTGTAGTACCTGGGTTATAATTTACCGGAAACACTGACGAGGGCAGAGCATTCCACTCCTTCTAAATGATTGAGAATCGAGGCTCCTTTTATACTTATAAATCAGGTCCGGTGTGTGGTCCTAGGATCAAGTATCTACGATGTGGTCAAAGGAAGCAAAAATAACAAGAAACTCTACGGGGATGTCATTTTATGTCATTTTTTTTGTAAATACAATAAAAAAAACTGGGATAAAATAATAAAAAAAAATACATTGATGAATAAGAAACCAGGCTGGGCCAGTCCCCACAAGCTGCACCCGTTCATGCGTTGACTTGTGCACCAGCCGTCACCCCCCCTCAACCATTTTAGAGGGAAGGGAGGAAAGGAGTGACCCGGCACACAGAGCCGCTGCAAGTCAATGACCATAAAAACTAGTTTGCCTGCTGAACCCTTAACTTCTATGTTGTATAAAATGGTATGAGCCACCTCACAAAGCACTTTGAACATTTGGTTTAATTTAAATATTATAAAATAAAATAAGAAGAAAGAGCACACGGGCTGAGTTAAGCTGAGGCTTCGCTTAGCGCAGCTAGTTTGAAATAAATCTGCACAAATATAGTTAACCCTCAAAATACCTCAATTACCTTAGGTACCTCAAAATAGGTACCTAAGTAGTAACTTCTTTTTCTCATCATTAATTATTTAAACGGGACTTAATAATCGCGCTGAAAACTTAATTTTTATTTACCTCGAGAGAGTCTTCTCGCGACCACGATCAATGCAACTAGATAGAAACGTCAGGGTAAATAAAAAATAAGTTTTCAGCGCGAAAGTAGGTATGTGTTCGAACCGCGAAAGTTTAAAAGTATTTTTTTCTCTTTCACCTAAAGGCACAGTGTAAGGGATCCTAAGATTGCAGAGTAATCAGAATATTATGAGACTCTACATTTGACTCGTCTATTATTTTTGAATAGAATATCTACATAATAATAATAGAAATAGAATAGTACATATTATGTCATTCTGTGATTATGACTTAAGTGAACCATAACCCACCCAGCACGTGCTTCTATCTCAGGCTTGTACTAAGTATTGTATTTTGTGCCAGCGAACAATCAACAAGTTCGTGGTGGACTGGTTGGGTCAATAGATTCAAGAAACCTAGATTATAACATAAAAGAAAAAAACTTTTTTTTTGTTTGTAATTATTACTTAATTATTTAGGTACTTATGAAGCGATGGTTGCTTGTGGTTGTGTGGTTGATTGTCACATCGCAGGGCATGGGTTGAAATAGAAACCAACTAACTGTACTCAAGGAGATTGAGCACATCGTTCAAAACCTTGGTGGTTGGGCAATTGACTGTGTCCATCTGAGTAGAGCTACCCCCTCAATTGACTGTGTCTGCCTGACTAGCTTCCCCTTCAATTGACTGTGTCCGCCTGACTAGCTACTCCCTCAATTGACCGTGTCCGCCTGTCTAGCTACTCCCTCAATTGACTGTGTCCGCCTAACCAACTACCTCCTCATTGACTATGTCCGCCTGACCAGCTGCTCTTACAAGCATAACATCTGTTGGGAAGTTCTTTCGCGGTGTTCGGCAGCAGTCTTTGAAAGCCAGTACCATTCTCTCACGGGCGTATTTCCGAAGCACCGGTAGAGTCAGAAGGGTATTTCCTTTTCCTTTGCGTGATTGGCACACAGATTGGATTTTGTTGTTGGCACATGAAAGGGAAATTTCCTTTTCAAACTCAAAGTATGGTTGACCTAATTTATGGATTTGGTGTATTATATTTTTTCTCCTTATTTAAGAGACAAGAATTTGACATGTAAAAGTGGTGTATATTGCCTATCACACTAATCACACTAATATTATAAATGCGAAAGTTTGTATGTGTGTGTGTGTGTGTGTGTGTGTGTGTGTGTGTGTGTGTGTGTGTTTGTTGCTCCTTCACGCTCGAATGGCTGGACGGATTTAGATAAAATTTGGTACCAGGATAGCTTATATCCTGGATTAACACATAGGCTACTTTTTATCTCGAAATAGGAGAAAAAAATATTATCGTTTTCTATAAAACTTGAAAAAAAAAACGAAAAAAATAATGAAAACAAATATTTCAAGTACCAGGAGAGCATAAGCACTTAAGAAGTTGGAGATATAAAATTGACAAATAAAGTTATTAAAAGTGAGTATACTTAGCTCCCAATGAACATTAAATGGTGTGATTATAACAAAATAAGTATTTCTGAGTACCAGGAGAACAGAAACACTTAAGATGTTGGAGACATAATATTGAAATATAAAGTTATATAAGTGAGTATAAGTGAGTATTCCTCCACATGAAGATTAAAAGGTATGATTAAATTAAAAAAAGTTTTTCTAAGTACCAGAAGAAAAGAAAAACCTGAAGTTGGATATATGACATTGACAAATAAAGCTATTAAAAGTGAGTATACCTCCCCATGAACATTAAATAGTGTTATTATATTTTTTTAAGTATTTCAAAGTACCAGGAGAGCAGAAACGCCTAAGAAGTAGGAGATATGACATTGACAAATAAATAAGGTTATTTATTAAAAGTGAGTTTACCTCGCCATGAACATTAAATAGTATAATTATATTTTATAAATGTATTTGTAAGTACCAGGAGAGCAGAAAAACTTAAGTCAAACTGTTGCTCCTTCACGCTCGAACAGCTGAACGGATTTGGATGAAATGTGGTACCAAGATAGCTTATAATATCTCGGATTAATACATAGGCTACTTTTGATCCCGAAATAGGGGAAAAAAGTAGTATCGTTTTCTTTAAGATTTGAAAAAAAAACAAAACAAAAAATGTATTTCTAAGTACCAGGAGAGCAGAAACACATAAGAAGTTGGAGATATGACATTGACAAATAAAGTTATTAAAAGTGAGTATACCTCCCCATGAACATTAAATAGTGTGATTATATATAACAAAAGTATTTCTAAGTACCAGTAGAGCAGAAACACTTAATAAGTTGGAGATACAAAAGAGTCAAATAGTGTGTTATTAAAAGTGATTATACCTCCCCGTGAACATTAAATGGTGTGATTATATTTAAAAAAAGTATTTCTAAGTACAAGGAGAGCAGAAACACATAAGAAGTTGGAGATATGACATTGACAAATAAAGTTATTTAAAGTGAGTTTACCTCCCCATGAACATTAAATAAGTAGTGTGATTGTATTTAAAAAATGTATTTCTAAGTACTAGGAGAGCAGAAAAACTTAAAAAATTGGAGATACTAAATTATCAATTATAGTTATTAAAAGTGAGTATACTTATCTCCCCAAGAACATGAAATGGTGTGATTATATTAAAAAAAATATCTAAGAACCAGGAGAGCAGAAACATTTAAGAATTTGGAGATATAACATCTATATATATATATATATATATATATATATATATATATATATATATATATAACAGAAAGTCAGAAATTCGTGTTACTTACACTATTTATAACTCAAGAACTGCTGGACAGATTTTTATTATCTTTGATTTTTTGAATTTGTATCCGTCCCGAATAGATAATAAATATAGATGCAAAAAGGAGGGATTTTTTTAAGATTAATTTTCTAAACTTGTGGGAGTGGCAAAGTTTGTCCGCGGGCGAAGCTGCGGGCGCAGCTAGTTAACAATAAAAATAAATAGTTTGTGTTTGAATTAGTTTAGGCGAGCGAACTTCTAACTCGACACCCAATTTAAAAAGAAATATAAGTAGTAGCAACAACATCAGACGACAATAACCAACGGTACCTAAGTATTTATTATAGGTACTATGTTAGGTTGATAGTTAACGAAGTACTTCTCTACTTTACGATAAAGTTATTTTTGAAGTATCAACCCTTTACCCTTTACGTAAGTGGGTGCTTGGTATTTATTTATATCAACGTGTTTCAAATATATATCAAAACTTTTTTAATAATGGCCTGTACTGTCCACGTTCGTGTTCTCGTATAGTGGCTTGATATTAGTTTATTATATTATACTAGCTGTACCCGCGGCTTCGCACGCGTGGTTTTTTCTTTATGTTCAAATTACCATAATGTGCTATTCCAATATACCAACATTTGATCAAAATTTATTTAGCCGTCAAAAATACTTTTATCAATTGCTCGGCTTCTAATTCACCATATTGAGATACCAATTACAGCAGTTTTTAAATCAAACCCTAAGCTATCTATCAATGAAAACAGCATTGCAATCGGTACAATAGTTTTTACGTGATGCGTGAACAAATAAACATACAGACAAACAGACAGAGCGACACGATAAAAAAAAATAAAAAAATAAATATGTATGTATGTTCTTGTTCAATACCCTTTTTAGGCACCCAAGAGCATTTTTTTATTTATCTTCTTTTTACAGCCTTTTTCGTACCTTTTGCCTTATTATAAGTAGGTATAGATATATGACTGTGTCAAATTGCATAAAAAAAACCGTCTAATAGTTTCAGCGTGATACGTGTTCTTTTTCTAACTTTCTAATAACTTTCAACCCCTATATTGCTGAAACCATTTAATTTTTCGGGATGAAAAGTATCCAATGTCCTACATCTTAGTATGAACTCAAATCATACCAAGTTTAATTTGAATTCATTCAGTAGTTTCTGTGCGATGCGCGGTCAAGATACGGATAAACAGACAGACAGAATGACAAAAATTAAAAGTAAAACAGTTTTGGCTTCAGTATCAAATATAGAGAACCATCCAAAAAATAGTATTGATTACTTAAATATTAACATAACTTTGGACCCATATCCCGCAGAAGCCCTTTAATTTTTCAGGATAAAACGTGTCCTCAATTTAACCCATCACATAAATTAAGACGGTGCCAAGTTGCATAAAAACCCGTCCATTAGTTTCAGCGTGGTACGTGTTCTTTTAAATAAGTTTCAACCCCTATCCTGCGAGGACCTATTATTTTTTCGGGATGTAAAGTATCCTATGTCCTACCTCGTAGTATGAACTCAAATCATACCAAGTTTCATTTAAATTCATTCAGTAGTTTCGGCGTAATGCCTAGCCAAGATACAGACTGACTGACAGACAGACAGACAGACAGACAAAAAAAAAAAAAAAACAGTTTTGGCTTCAGTATCGAATATAGAGTACCCTCCAAAACGAAATTTCATAATATATTCAATGTACAGAATTGGACCCGTTACAGTTTTATTATAAGTATAGATCTGGGGATTTATTATTCAGTTATTAACTTATTAGCTACCCACTCATTTAATATCCTCCTACACAAACTTTCAAATCAAATATTTTTATAAAGGTGTTTTGGGGTTAGCTTTTCTATTCCCTATCTCTGTTTACGTCGAATATACGGTATAATACATGCCGTATCCATAATTATAATAAAGCAGTTAGTGGTGACATGCACCGCCACCATTATGACCTGTGGAAGCAATGCATCGTGCGCTGCGGCTTCGGCGCGCCGCGGCCATATTACTGAGAATCGAGCTGCATCTCCACAATCCACACCAATATATAAAAGTTAAAACGTTTCTTTGTTTGTTTCGGACTGCCTAAACAAACAAACGCTGCACTCCTGGGAAGATCACTCACAACTCGCTGGACGAGAGCTGCGCCGACGCGCTGCACCATCACCTTACGCGCCAGGAGCTGCAGGTAATCTTCTATCATCATGCCTACTCCTTTTTGGGACAGACGAAAAGTGTCACACACTCGAACAGCGTTGCATGAGACCTTCAACCTGGTAAGCTGCGAGACACGAAGCGTGGTCTTTGGCAATCTTGGACATCATTCGCCGATTTATCGCATGTGCTCCATCCACTTACAATAGTAGTTATAAAAATCAAATCAAATAGTTTATTTGCATAAAGACATGTACATCCATAACACTATATAAAAGTGAAATGTTGTCTGTTTGTTTGGGGAGTTTTAACGAGGTAATGGCTGGACGGATTTTTATGAAATTTGGAATGGTGATATCTTATACCCTGGAAAAAACATAGGATACTTTTTATCCCGGAAAATGGTAAGTTTCCACGGGTAAACTGGAAAATTTTGATTACTTGCTGTAAGGAATGGTTGCCATGGAAACGAAATAACAGTCTGTCAAAAAACATCAAGAGCGTTGGTGCTATACCTAATTTTGCATTGGTTTTGAATATCCTAGAAGAACATAAAAAGGCTTTTTCCGCGATAAACTGTACCGCGACTTCATCCGCGCGGAGGAAGTCACGGGTGAAAGCTAGTATTTTATATGACGCACGTCGCGCCTCGTTGCGACATGATGGATCATCATAGTTGTGGTGCATCTCATAACATATTAAAGCCTTGCCTATCTGTCTAGAAGTTTGTTCGCATAAGCCGTGCCTGTCTGTCTAGAAGTTTGTTCGCATATCCCATTTTTGGTAAATTGAACTTTATATGCACCTATTTGCATGTATTATTCCAGGACCAAATTTCTGGAATAATTCATAGCCACTCAGGCATGCGTGGCCGCAGGCAGTGGCCAACAAACCAGTTCTTCAGAGAATAGATACATATTATTTTCAACACGCTCGTAGTATGGTTATTTTTCCTCAGAAAAATGTGCACGTGGGTAAAGCCGCGGATACAGCTATTACAGTATATGGTATCATCATCATCATCATTTCAGCCTTTAGAAGTCCACTGCTGAACATAGGCCTCCCCCAAAAAGCGCCATGACGAGCGATCTTGTGCCACCTCCATCCATCGACTTCCTGCGATGGCTACAATGTCGTCGGTCCATCGTGTGGAAGGTCTCCCTACACTTCGCTAGCTTTGTGACGAGGTCAAAACCTCTTTCATAATAATACTCTTTTGATCTCTTAATTCTTTCTTAATCCATTTCTTTCCATTTTGATAGTTCATTATTCATTCTAAATACAAATATCCTGTCATACACATTGATTTTTGGTCAAAATAGAAAAACATTCCACTTTAGTGTTTTCATTGATTTAATTGGCAAAAAATATATCTTTCGCTAACACTAATATAAAAAATCTGAAAGTCTGCTGCTCTGGTTTGAGGAACATCGTTGAGTTGCAGCGCCCGATCGCGTTGCACTCGATGAACGGCTTCGCGCGGAACTCTTTAAAGCAAGAGCCGGGCGATATCAGACTCTGGCCTGCCGAGTCTGCTCCCGCCGTGTTCTGTGTCACTGAGGTTTGTGTCCTGGAATAGTGGGAGCGACCCAAACCCGGGGACCGCCTCGTGACACTGGCGCCCTCAACGTGTCCGTACCCAGCCTGCTCTACCTGCCTACAAGTTCCTGATTTCTCCGTGTTTTTTTTTATCAGTGTTAAATTTTTAAGTCGCACCACAAAATTCTAAAAGGCACTAGGCCATCTTGATTTAAATTTGGATTGGAAATATTTGGCAAACCCAGAACAGTTTTTTTATACTCAAGTGTATTTTATATTTGCATTCCAGTCATTCATGTAAGTAAGACATTTTCATTAATACGTACTTTATTCCAAATTTCACTATCGGCCTACCTAGTTCCGAATTACTCTAAACTTTGACGCGTTATTATGCGTGACGCATTAACGCGTAGTTACATTAACGCTATTTTTTTTATATATTTTTAAAGCGTTACTAACGCACTAAACGCACTAAACGCACGTTACCTACAAAGTAAACACTTAGTTTTATTTGCTGGTCTCATATTAAATAAAAATGGACCCTGCGCATCTAAATAAACCAGAATTGATCTATGAATTAAAATGTAGAAATACTGAAGTTCATACAACAGATACTGCAGAAAATTTACGTTCAAGGTTATCGACCTTACTTGACAGCTCGAATACACAAGATTTTCAAAGTCCATATACATTTGAACAGGATATAGCCGAAATTCAAAAATGTCTAACTATTATTTCTGCACGTTTAATAGCTTACCCGGTACGAAAGGAGAAAAATGCGTCCTATATTCTGCACGTTAAAAATAGATTAAATAACATGGATATTACCACCGAACTTACGACAGTACAACTAGAAACATTTAAAAATGTTTCAGAGAATTTCTTCAATTTACAAAAACGTTTCGAAACATTAGAAAATCCTAGCTGCTCTTCTACAGAAAATTCTTCTACAAACGATCATTTTCCAGAACAACAAACTCAATTACCATATTTTGACCTACTGACACAAAAGCTACAAAATATTTCGATCAACAGATCAAGTCACGAAATTAAACGGTTTATTTACAAGGGGGATAGTTGTCCAAGAGATTTTCTTGAAAAAGTAGAGGAATTCGCAGTAGCTCGAAATATTTCACATACTGAACTATACAATCATATATACGATATTCTGAAAGGAACTCCTTTAGATTGGTTTCGAGCTCACAAACAAACAATCCCGGATTGGGAATCTTTTAAAATTACATGTGTGTGTGTGTGTGTGTGTGTGTGTGTTTGTTGCTCCTTCACGCTCGAATGGCTGGACGGATTTAGATAAAATTTGGTACCAGGATAGCTTATATCCTGGATTAACACATAGGCTACTTTTTATCTCGAAATAGGAGAAAAAAATATTATCGTTTTCTATAAAACTTGAAAAAAAAAACGAAAAAAAGAATGAAAACAAATATTTCAAGTACCAGGAGAGCATAAGCACTTAAGAAGTTGGAGATATAAAATTGACAAATAAAGTTATTAAAAGTGAGTATACTTAGCTCCCAATGAACATTAAATGGTGTGATTATAACAAAATAAGTATTTCTGAGTACCAGGAGAACAGAAACACTTAAGATGTTGGAGACATAATATTGAAATATAAAGTTATATAAGTGAGTATAAGTGAGTATTCCTCCACATGAAGATTAAAAGGTATGATTAAATTAAAAAAAGTTTTTCTAAGTACCAGAAGAAAAGAAAAACCTGAAGTTGGATATATGACATTGACAAATAAAGCTATTAAAAGTGAGTATACCTCCCCATGAACATTAAATAGTGTTATTATATTTTTTTAAGTATTTCAAAGTACCAGGAGAGCAGAAACGCCTAAGAAGTAGGAGATATGACATTGACAAATAAATAAGGTTATTTATTAAAAGTGAGTTTACCTCGCCATGAACATTAAATAGTATAATTATATTTTATAAATGTATTTGTAAGTACCAGGAGAGCAGAAAAACTTAAGTCAAACTGTTGCTCCTTCACGCTCGAACAGCTGAACGGATTTGGATGAAATGTGGTACCAAGATAGCTTATAATATCTCGGATTAATACATAGGCTACTTTTGATCCCGAAATAGGGGAAAAAAGTAGTATCGTTTTCTTTAAGATTTGAAAAAAAAACAAAACAAAAAATGTATTTCTAAGTACCAGGAGAGCAGAAACACATAAGAAGTTGGAGATATGACATTGACAAATAAAGTTATTAAAAGTGAGTATACCTCCCCATGAACATTAAATAGTGTGATTATATATAACAAAAGTATTTCTAAGTACCAGTAGAGCAGAAACACTTAATAAGTTGGAGATACAAAAGAGTCAAATAGTGTGTTATTAAAAGTGATTATACCTCCCCGTGAACATTAAATGGTGTGATTATATTTAAAAAAAGTATTTCTAAGTACAAGGAGAGCAGAAACACATAAGAAGTTGGAGATATGACATTGACAAATAAAGTTATTTAAAGTGAGTTTACCTCCCCATGAACATTAAATAAGTAGTGTGATTGTATTTAAAAAATGTATTTCTAAGTACTAGGAGAGCAGAAAAACTTAAAAAATTGGAGATACTAAATTATCAATTATAGTTATTAAAAGTGAGTATACTTATCTCCCCAAGAACATGAAATGGTGTGATTATATTAAAAAAAATATCTAAGAACCAGGAGAGCAGAAACATTTAAGAATTTGGAGATATAACATCTATATATATATATATATATATATATGTATATATATATATATATATATATATATATATAACAGAAAGTCAGAAATTCGTGTTACTTACACTATTTATAACTCAAGAACTGCTGGACAGATTTTTATTATCTTTGATTTTTTGAATTTGTATCCGTCCCGAATAGATAATAAATATAGATGCAAAAAGGAGGGATTTTTTAAGATTAATTTTCTAAACTTGTGGGAGTGGCAAAGTTTGTCCGCGGGCGAAGCTGCGGGCGCAGCTAGTTAACAATAAAAATAAATAGTTTGTGTTTGAATTAGTTTAGGCGAGCGAACTTCTAACTCGACACCCAATTTAAAAAGAAATATAAGTAGTAGCAACAACATCAGACGACAATAACCAACGGTACCTAAGTATTTATTATAGGTACTATGTTAGGTTGATAGTTAACGAAGTACTTCTCTACTTTACGATAAAGTTATTTTTGAAGTATCAACCCTTTACCCTTTACGTAAGTGGGTGCTTGGTATTTATTTATATCAACGTGTTTCAAATATATATCAAAACTTTTTTAATAATGGCCTGTACTGTCCACGTTCGTGTTCTCGTATAGTGGCTTGATATTAGTTTATTATATTATACTAGCTGTACCCGCGGCTTCGCACGCGTGGTTTTTTCTTTATGTTCAAATTACCATAATGTGCTATTCCAATATACCAACATTTGATCAAAATTTATTTAGCCGTCAAAAATACTTTTATCAATTGCTCGGCTTCTAATTCACCATATTGAGATACCAATTACAGCAGTTTTTAAATCAAACCCTAAGCTATCTATCAATGAAAACAGCATTGCAATCGGTACAATAGTTTTTACGTGATGCGTGAACAAATAAACATACAGACAAACAGACAGAGCGACACGATAAAAAAAAATAAAAAAAAAAATATGTATGTATGTTCTTGTTCAATACCCTTTTTAGGCACCCAAGAGCATTTTTTTATTTATCTTCTTTTTACAGCCTTTTTCGTACCTTTTGCCTTATTATAAGTAGGTATAGATATATGACTGTGTCAAATTGCATAAAAAAAACCGTCTAATAGTTTCAGCGTGATACGTGTTATTTTTCTAACTTTCTAATAACTTTCAACCCCTATATTGCTGAAACCATTTAATTTTTCGGGATGAAAAGTATCCAATGTCCTACATCTTAGTATGAACTCAAATCATACCAAGTTTAATTTGAATTCATTCAGTAGTTTCTGTGCGATGCGCGGTCAAGATACGGATAAACAGACAGACAGAATGACAAAAATTAAAAGTAAAACAGTTTTGGCTTCAGTATCAAATATAGAGAACCATCCAAAAAATAGTATTGATTACTTAAATATTAACATAACTTTGGACCCATATCCCGCAGAAGCCCTTTAATTTTTCAGGATAAAACGTGTCCTCAATTTAACCCATCACATAAATTAAGACGGTGCCAAGTTGCATAAAAACCCGTCCATTAGTTTCAGCGTGGTACGTGTTCTTTTAAATAAGTTTCAACCCCTATCCTGCGAGGACCTATTATTTTTTCGGGATGTAAAGTATCCTATGTCCTACCTCGTAGTATGAACTCAAATCATACCAAGTTTCATTTAAATTCATTCAGTAGTTTCGGCGTAATGCCTAGCCAAGATACAGACTGACTGACAGACAGACAGACAGACAGACAAAAAAAAAAAAAAACAGTTTTGGCTTCAGTATCGAATATAGAGTACCCTCCAAAACGAAATTTCATAATATATTCAATGTACAGAATTGGACCCGTTACAGTTTTATTATAAGTATAGATCTGGGGATTTATTATTCAGTTATTAACTTATTAGCTACCCACTCATTTAATATCCTCCTACACAAACTTTCAAATCAAATATTTTTATAAAGGTGTTTTGGGGTTAGCTTTTCTATTCCCTATCTCTGTTTACGTCGAATATACGGTATAATACATGCCGTATCCATAATTATAATAAAGCAGTTAGTGGTGACATGCACCGCCACCATTATGACCTGTGGAAGCAATGCATCGTGCGCTGCGGCTTCGGCGCGCCGCGGCCATATTACTGAGAATCGAGCTGCATCTCCACAATCCACACCAATATATAAAAGTTAAAACGTTTCTTTGTTTGTTTCGGACTGCCTAAACAAACAAACGCTGCACTCCTGGGAAGATCACTCACAACTCGCTGGACGAGAGCTGCGCCGACGCGCTGCACCATCACCTTACGCGCCAGGAGCTGCAGGTAATCTTCTATCATCATGCCTACTCCTTTTTGGGACAGACGAAAAGTGTCACACACTCGAACAGCGTTGCATGAGACCTTCAACCTGGTAAGCTGCGAGACACGAAGCGTGGTCTTTGGCAATCTTGGACATCATTCGCCGATTTATCGCATGTGCTCCATCCACTTACAATAGTAGTTATAAAAATCAAATCAAATAGTTTATTTGCATAAAGACATGTACATCCATAACACTATATAAAAGTGAAATGTTGTCTGTTTGTTTGGGGAGTTTTAACGAGGTAATGGCTGGACGGATTTTTATGAAATTTGGAATGGTGATATCTTATACCCTGGAAAAAACATAGGATACTTTTTATCCCGGAAAATGGTAAGTTTCCACGGGTAAACTGGAAAATTTTGATTACTTGCTGTAAGGAATGGTTGCCATGGAAACGAAATAACAGTCTGTCAAAAAACATCAAGAGCGTTGGTGCTATACCTAATTTTGCATTGGTTTTGAATATCCTAGAAGAACATAAAAAGGCTTTTTCCGCGATAAACTGTACCGCGACTTCATCCGCGCGGAGGAAGTCACGGGTGAAAGCTAGTATTTTATATGACGCACGTCGCGCCTCGTTGCGACATGATGGATCATCATAGTTGTGGTGCATCTCATAACATATTAAAGCCTTGCCTATCTGTCTAGAAGTTTGTTCGCATAAGCCGTGCCTGTCTGTCTAGAAGTTTGTTCGCATATCCCATTTTTGGTAAATTGAACTTTATATGCACCTATTTGCATGTATTATTCCAGGACCAAATTTCTGGAATAATTCATAGCCACTCAGGCATGCGTGGCCGCAGGCAGTGGCCAACAAACCAGTTCTTCAGAGAGTAGATACATATTATTTTCAACACGCTCGTAGTATGGTTATTTTTCCTCAGAAAAATGTGCACGTGGGTAAAGCCGCGGATACAGCTATTACAGTATATGGTATCATCATCATCATCATTTCAGCCTTTAGAAGTCCACTGCTGAACATAGGCCTCCCCCAAAAAGCGCCATGACGAGCGATCTTGTGCCACCTCCATCCATCGACTTCCTGCGATGGCTACAATGTCGTCGGTCCATCGTGTGGAAGGTCTCCCTACACTTCGCTAGCTTTGTGACGAGGTCAAAACCTCTTTCATAATAATACTCTTTTGATCTCTTAATTCTTTCTTAATCCATTTCTTTCCATTTTGATAGTTCATTATTCATTCTAAATACAAATATCCTGTCATACACATTGATTTTTGGTCAAAATAGAAAAACATTCCACTTTAGTGTTTTCATTGATTTAATTGGCAAAAAATATATCTTTCGCTAACACTAATATAAAAAATCTGAAAGTCTGCTGCTCTGGTTTGAGGAACATCGTTGAGTTGCAGCGCCCGATCGCGTTGCACTCGATGAACGGCTTCGCGCGGAACTCTTTAAAGCAAGAGCCGGGCGATATCAGACTCTGGCCTGCCGAGTCTGCTCCCGCCGTGTTCTGTGTCACTGAGGTTTGTGTCCTGGAATAGTGGGAGCGACCCAAACCCGGGGACCGCCTCGTGACACTGGCGCCCTCAACGTGTCCGTACCCAGCCTGCTCTACCTGCCTACAAGTTCCTGATTTCTCCGTGTTTTTTTTTATCAGTGTTAAATTTTTAAGTCGCACCACAAAATTCTAAAAGGCACTAGGCCATCTTGATTTAAATTTGGATTGGAAATATTTGGCAAACCCAGAACAGTTTTTTTATACTCAAGTGTATTTTATATTTGCATTCCAGTCATTCATGTAAGTAAGACATTTTCATTAATACGTACTTTATTCCAAATTTCACTATCGGCCTACCTAGTTCCGAATTACTCTAAACTTTGACGCGTTATTATGCGTGACGCATTAACGCGTAGTTACATTAACGCTATTTTTTTTTATATATTTTTAAAGCGTTACTAACGCACTAAACGCACTAAACGCACGTTACCTACAAAGTAAACACTTAGTTTTATTTGCTGGTCTCATATTAAATAAAAATGGACCCTGCGCATCTAAATAAACCAGAATTGATCTATGAATTAAAATGTAGAAATACTGAAGTTCATACAACAGATACTGCAGAAAATTTACGTTCAAGGTTATCGACCTTACTTGACAGCTCGAATACACAAGATTTTCAAAGTCCATATACATTTGAACAGGATATAGCCGAAATTCAAAAATGTCTAACTATTATTTCTGCACGTTTAATAGCTTACCCGGTACGAAAGGAGAAGAATGCGTCCTATATTCTGCACGTTAAAAATAGATTAAATAACATGGATATTACCACCGAACTTACGACAGTACAACTAGAAACATTTAAAAATGTTTCAGAGAATTTCTTCAATTTACAAAAACGTTTCGAAACATTAGAAAATCCTAGCTGCTCTTCTACAGAAAATTCTTCTACAAACGATCATTTTCCAGAACAACAAACTCAATTACCATATTTTGACCTACTGACACAAAAGCTACAAAATATTTCGATCAACAGATCAAGTCACGAAATTAAACGGTTTATTTACAAGGGGGATAGTTGTCCAAGAGATTTTCTTGAAAAAGTAGAGGAATTCGCAGTAGCTCGAAATATTTCACATACTGAACTATACAATCATATATACGATATTCTGAAAGGAACTCCTTTAGATTGGTTTCGAGCTCACAAACAAACAATCCCGGATTGGGAATCTTTTAAAATTACATTACTAAATGAATTTGAAATTACAGACTACGACTATAAACTGCGTAAAATCATAGATGCCCGCAAACAAAAAACAAATGAGCGTGTGATTTGTTATTTTACCGAATTAGAATCATTATTTGCGAAATTACGTGAGCCTATTTCAGAAAAAGCCAAGATTGATATTCTTAGGCGTAACTTGCGACCCGAATTCGGTCAAAGGTTATCACCAGACGATCTCGACTTGGTCGCAACATTATTAAAATCGTGCAAATGGTACGAAAGTTGCATTGAAATTTCCAACTCTGATACTCCTTCTACATTACAAGACTTAGCGAAGCCTTCGACTTCTAATACCCAACACAAAGTCAATGCTACACCTAACATACCACATTATCCGTACAATACCTTGCAACAACCACTTGTTCAAACACACCCTTATCCTCAACCTTACCCTGTACATTCAATTGCTGCAGATTCTAAGAAACCTGCACTACCTATATTTTGCCCTCGCTGTCGAAACGACAGTCATGCTTTATGTCAATGTCCCTACAGACATAAAGTTTGTTTTCGTTGCGGTAAAAAAGACGTAATTTTTACCAATTGCCTTGTATGTACAAAAAATTCAAAAAACTAATTAGAGAGGAAATAGAAACACAAAATTGTAATACTAACAATAACTTTGATCAAAATGATTGGAACAATTGGCTTAAAACTATTTCAATATTTTTCAAAACATACAAAGTTTCTACGCTCCTCTTTGATAATACATCGGACACTGAACGTCCATACCTTAGAGTAAATGTTGGGAATTTAACCCTTAACGGTTTGCTGGATAGTGGCAGTGCCATTACAATTTTAGGTAATAACTCACATAAATTATTACTTGAACATGGTTTGGAACTACAACGTGACCAAATTATCAAAGGTTCTGTTGCTAATGGTCAAACAATCAATTCAATTGGTACTATTAAGCTTCCAACTTTATTTAAAAATAAGTTTGCTATAATTACTGCCCATGTAATACCCGCTGTTACTCAACCTTTCATATTAGGTATCGACTTCTGGAAAACTTTTAAGCTGGCTCCAGACATACTTAATACGGTCAGTATGCTCAAGAGTTCAGATACTCCCATGTTTATCATCAATAATAATGATACTTACTTACAGTCTTATGACAGACTTACAGATACACAATTGATTCTTGCTAATGCAGTCGTAGAACAATTTCGTAATATTTCTACCGACGTACTTCCTTTAGGAAGAACAAACCATATTGAACACTGTATTGATACAGGTGACCACCCACCTATTCGTCAACGTTGCTATCGATTATCCCTTGAAAAACAGAAAGCTCTTCGAGCAGAAGTTGATAAAATGCTAGAACTTGATGTTATAGAGCCTTGTGAAAGCCCATGGCTAAATCCTGTAATTATTACCCCTAAGAAAGATGGTACTTGGAGATTTTGCGTCGACAGTCGTAAGCTTAACGACATAACTAGAAAAGATGCTTATAAATTGCCATTCATATCAGACATCATAGATAACCTTAAAGATTCGAAATATCTGAGTTCAATTGACATTGCTAAAGCTTTTTGGGAAGTGCCTTTACGTTTAGAAGACAGACCTAAGACTGCTTTTCACGTTCCAGGTCGTGGATCTTTTCAATTTAAGGTTATGCCTTTGGTCTTACTAACGCACCAGCTACGCAACAAAGATTCATTGATAATCTTCTTTCTGATGAGTCTAATAACGACTCTCTTTTTTATTATTTGGATGATATAATAATAGCCACAAAAACGTACGAGGAACACGTACGTTTGCTTAACAAATTACACGCAAAATTTTCAAAAGCAGGTATAACAGTAAATTTTCCAAAATGTGCATTTTTCCGAAATGAACTTAAATACCTAGGCTACGTAATTGATGATCAAGATCTCCACACAGACCCTGATAAAGTCAAAGCAATCTTAGAAATACCAGCACCCAGATCTGCTCGCGAGGTGAAAAAGTTTCTCGGTACAGCTAGTTGGTATAGACGCTTTGTACCCAATCTTAGCACATTAGCTGCTCCCCTCACTAAACTTACGTCTACCAGTAAGAAAGCTCCCGCTTTCAAGTGGACTTCTGAAGCTGATAAAGCTTTTAATAAAATCAAACAAGCTTTAATATCAACTCCTATTCTAACTTGCCCTGACTTTTCTAAACCCTTTGCTGTTCATTGCGACGCATCCGCTTTTGGACTTGGAGCAATGCTTACCCAAGACTTCGATGGAGTTGAAAAACCCATAGCTTACATGAGCAAATTACTTACAGGTCCCCAAAGAAACTATTCTATCACTGAACGTGAACTCTTAAGCGTTATAACAGCATTAGAGTATTGGCGTTGCTACCTAGACAATGGCCAAAAGTTTACTATCTATACCGATCATTCTGCACTTCAATGGTTCTTACACTTAGATAATCCTACAGGTAGACTTGCCCGTTGGAGCATACGCTTATCAATGTTTAATTTTGACATTAAATATAAACGTGGCAAGGATCATTTGGTCCCAGATACATTGTCTCGTATTAAACTAATTAATGTGATTAATTATGATCCAATACAGACTTCTGATTTGTGGTACACTTCTGTATACTCCAAGTGTAGCACAAATCCCACATCAACTCCTGATTATATGATACGACACAATAAACTCTACAGGTACACCCGTTCTAATACCCTCATAAACTCAGAATTAAGTTGGAAAGAAGTAATCCCATCTGAATTTCGTACAGCTATTAGCGACGAAAACCATTCGTTACCAACAGCAGCTCATTTTGGCATTTTCAAAACATACCATCGTATTAAAGAAAAATACTTCTGGCTAGGAATGTACAAAGACATTGCCAGCCATATTTCTAAATGTGAAACATGCCTCGCTTATAAGCATCAGAATCAAAATACCATTGGTCTGATGGGTAAACCTAAGAACTGTTCTCGTCCTTTCCACCACTAACTGCTATAATAAAGCAGTTAGTGGTGACATGCACCGCCACCATTATGACCTGTGGAAGCAATGCATCGTGCGCTGCGGCTTCGGCGCGCCGCGGCCATATTACTGAGAATCGAGCTGCATCTCCACAATCCACACCAATATATAAAAGTTAAAACGTTTCTTTGTTTGTTTCGGACTGCCTAAACAAACAAACGCTGCACTCCTGGGAAGATCACTCACAACTCGCTGGACGAGAGCTGCGCCGACGCGCTGCACCATCACCTTACGCGCCAGGAGCTGCAGGTAATCTTCTATCATCATGCCTACTCCTTTTTGGGACAGACGAAAAGTGTCACACACTCGAACAGCGTTGCATGAGACCTTCAACCTGGTAAGCTGCGAGACACGAAGCGTGGTCTTTGGCAATCTTGGACATCATTCGCCGATTTATCGCATGTGCTCCATCCACTTACAATAGTAGTTATAAAAATCAAATCAAATAGTTTATTTGCATAAAGACATGTACATCCATAACACTATATAAAAGTGAAATGTTGTCTGTTTGTTTGGGGAGTTTTAACGAGGTAATGGCTGGACGGATTTTTATGAAATTTGGAATGGTGATATCTTATACCCTGGAAAAAACATAGGATACTTTTTATCCCGGAAAATGGTAAGTTTCCACGGGTAAACTGGAAAATTTTGATTACTTGCTGTAAGGAATGGTTGCCATGGAAACGAAATAACAGTCTGTCAAAAAACATCAAGAGCGTTGGTGCTATACCTAATTTTGCATTGGTTTTGAATATCCTAGAAGAACATAAAAAGGCTTTTTCCGCGATAAACTGTACCGCGACTTCATCCGCGCGGAGGAAGTCACGGGTGAAAGCTAGTATTTTATATGACGCACGTCGTGCCTCGTTGCGACATGATGGATCATCATAGTTGTGGTGCATCTCATAACATATTAAAGCCTTGCCTATCTGTCTAGAAGTTTGTTCGCATAAGCCGTGCCTGTCTGTCTAGAAGTTTGTTCGCATATCCCATTTTTGGTAAATTGAACTTTATATGCACCTATTTGCATGTATTATTCCAGGACCAAATTTCTGGAATAATTCATAGCCACTCAGGCATGCGTGGCCGCAGGCAGTGGCCAACAAACCAGTTCTTCAGAGAATAGATACATATTATTTTCAACACGCTCGTAGTATGGTTATTTTTCCTCAGAAAAATGTGCACGTGGGTAAAGCCGCGGATACAGCTATTACAGTATATGGTATCATCATCATCATCATTTCAGCCTTTAGAAGTCCACTGCTGAACATAGGCCTCCCCCAAAAAGCGCCATGACGAGCGATCTTGTGCCACCTCCATCCATCGACTTCCTGCGATGGCTACAATGTCGTCGGTCCATCGTGTGGAAGGTCTCCCTACACTTCGCTAGCTTTGTGACGAGGTCAAAACCTCTTTCATAATAATACTCTTTTGATCTCTTAATTCTTTCTTAATCCATTTCTTTCCATTTTGATAGTTCATTATTCATTCTAAATACAAATATCCTGTCATACACATTGATTTTTGGTCAAAATAGAAAAACATTCCACTTTAGTGTTTTCATTGATTTAATTGGCAAAAAATGTATCTTTCGCTAACACTAATATAAAATATCTGAAAGTCTGCTGCTCTGGTTTGAGGAACATCGTTGAGTTGCAGCGCCCGATCGCGTTGCACTCGATGAACGGCTTCGCGCGGAACTCTTTAAAGCAAGAGCCGGGCGATATCAGACTCTGGCCTGCCGAGTCTGCTCCCGCCGTGTTCTGTGTCACTGAGGTTTGTGTCCTGGAATAGTGGGAGCGACCCAAACCCGGGGACCGCCTCGTGACACTGGCGCCCTCAACGTGTCCGTACCCAGCCTGCTCTACCTGCCTACAAGTTCCTGATTTCTCCGTGTTTTTTTTTATCAGTGTTAAATTTTTAAGTCGCACCACAAAATTCTAAAAGGCACTAGGCCATCTTGATTTAAATTTGGATTGGAAATATTTGGCAAACCCAGAACAGTTTTTTTATACTCAAGTGTATTTTATATTTGCATTCCAGTCATTCATGTAAGTAAGACATTTTCATTAATACGTACTTTATTCCAAATTTCACTATCGGCCTACCTAGTTCCGAATTACTCTAAACTTTGACGCGTTATTATGCGTGACGCATTAACGCGTAGTTACATTAACGCTATTTTTTTTTATATATTTTTAAAGCGTTACTAACGCACTAAACGCACTAAACGCACGTTACCTACAAAGTAAACACTTAGTTTTATTTGCTGGTCTCATATTAAATAAAAATGGACCCTGCGCATCTAAATAAACCAGAATTGATCTATGAATTAAAATGTAGAAATACTGAAGTTCATACAACAGATACTGCAGAAAATTTACGTTCAAGGTTATCGACCTTACTTGACAGCTCGAATACACAAGATTTTCAAAGTCCATATACATTTGAACAGGATATAGCCGAAATTCAAAAATGTCTAACTATTATTTCTGCACGTTTAATAGCTTACCCGGTACGAAAGGAGAAGAATGCGTCCTATATTCTGCACGTTAAAAATAGATTAAATAACATGGATATTACCACCGAACTTACGACAGTACAACTAGAAACATTTAAAAATGTTTCAGAGAATTTCTTCAATTTACAAAAACGTTTCGAAACATTAGAAAATCCTAGCTGCTCTTCTACAGAAAATTCTTCTACAAACGATCATTTTCCAGAACAACAAACTCAATTACCATATTTTGACCTACTGACACAAAAGCTACAAAATATTTCGATCAACAGATCAAGTCACGAAATTAAACGGTTTATTTACAAGGGGGATAGTTGTCCAAGAGATTTTCTTGAAAAAGTAGAGGAATTCGCAGTAGCTCGAAATATTTCACATACTGAACTATACAATCATATATACGATATTCTGAAAGGAACTCCTTTAGATTGGTTTCGAGCTCACAAACAAACAATCCCGGATTGGGAATCTTTTAAAATTACATTACTAAATGAATTTGAAATTACAGACTACGACTATAAACTGCGTAAAATCATAGATGCCCGCAAACAAAAAACAAATGAGCGTGTGATTTGTTATTTTACCGAATTAGAATAATTATTTGCGAAATTACGTGAGCCTATTTCAGAAAAAGCCAAGATTGATATTCTTAGGCGTAACTTGCGACCCGAATTCGGTCAAAGGTTATCACCAGACGATCTCGACTTGGTCGCAACATTATTAAAATCGTGCAAATGGTACGAAAGTTGCATTGAAATTTCCAACTCTGATACTCCTTCTACATTACAAGACTTAGCGAAGCCTTCGACTTCTAATACCCAACACAAAGTCAATGCTACACCTAACATACCACATTATCCGTACAATACCTTGCAACAACCACTTGTTCAAACACACCCTTATCCTCAACCTTACCCTGTACATTCAATTGCTGCAGATTCTAAGAAACCTGCACTACCTATATTTTGCCCTCGCTGTCGAAACGACAGTCATGCTTTATGTCAATGTCCCTACAGACATAAAGTTTGTTTTCGTTGCGGTAAAAAAGACGTAATTTTTACCAATTGCCTTGTATGTACAAAAAATTCAAAAAACTAATTAGAGAGGAAATAGAAACACAAAATTGTAATACTAACAATAACTTTGATCAAAATGATTGGAACAATTGGCTTAAAACTATTTCAATATTTTTCAAAACATACAAAGTTTCTACGCTCCTCTTTGATAATACATCGGACACTGAACGTCCATACCTTAGAGTAAATGTTGGGAATTTAACCCTTAACGGTTTGCTGGATAGTGGCAGTGCCATTACAATTTTAGGTAATAACTCACATAAATTATTACTTGAACATGGTTTGGAACTACAACGTGACCAAATTATCAAAGGTTCTGTTGCTAATGGTCAAACAATCAATTCAATTGGTACTATTAAGCTTCCAACTTTATTTAAAAATAAGTTTGCTATAATTACTGCCCATGTAATACCCGCTGTTACTCAACCTTTCATATTAGGTATCGACTTCTGGAAAACTTTTAAGCTGGCTCCAGACATACTTAATACGGTCAGTATGCTCAAGAGTTCAGATACTCCCATGTTTATCATCAATAATAATGATACTTACTTACAGTCTTATGACAGACTTACAGATACACAATTGATTCTTGCTAATGCAGTCGTAGAACAATTTCGTAATATTTCTACCGACGTACTTCCTTTAGGAAGAACAAACCATATTGAACACTGTATTGATACAGGTGACCACCCACCTATTCGTCAACGTTGCTATCGATTATCCCTTGAAAAACAGAAAGCTCTTCGAGCAGAAGTTGATAAAATGCTAGAACTTGATGTTATAGAGCCTTGTGAAAGCCCATGGCTAAATCCTGTAATTATTACCCCTAAGAAAGATGGTACTTGGAGATTTTGCGTCGACAGTCGTAAGCTTAACGACATAACTAGAAAAGATGCTTATAAATTGCCATTCATATCAGACATCATAGATAACCTTAAAGATTCGAAATATCTGAGTTCAATTGACATTGCTAAAGCTTTTTGGGAAGTGCCTTTACGTTTAGAAGACAGACCTAAGACTGCTTTTCACGTTCCAGGTCGTGGATCTTTTCAATTTAAGGTTATGCCTTTGGTCTTACTAACGCACCAGCTACGCAACAAAGATTCATTGATAATCTTCTTTCTGATGAGTCTAATAACGACTCTCTTTTTTATTATTTGGATGATATAATAATAGCCACAAAAACGTACGAGGAACACGTACGTTTGCTTAACAAATTACACGCAAAATTTTCAAAAGCAGGTATAACAGTAAATTTTCCAAAATGTGCATTTTTCCGAAATGAACTTAAATACCTAGGCTACGTAATTGATGATCAAGATCTCCACACAGACCCTGATAAAGTCAAAGCAATCTTAGAAATACCAGCACCCAGATCTGCTCGCGAGGTGAAAAAGTTTCTCGGTACAGCTAGTTGGTATAGACGCTTTGTACCCAATCTTAGCACATTAGCTGCTCCCCTCACTAAACTTACGTCTACCAGTAAGAAAGCTCCCGCTTTCAAGTGGACTTCTGAAGCTGATAAAGCTTTTAATAAAATCAAACAAGCTTTAATATCAACTCCTATTCTAACTTGCCCTGACTTTTCTAAACCCTTTGCTGTTCATTGCGACGCATCCGCTTTTGGACTTGGAGCAATGCTTACCCAAGACTTCGATGGAGTTGAAAAACCCATAGCTTACATGAGCAAATTACTTACAGGTCCCCAAAGAAACTATTCTATCACTGAACGTGAACTCTTAAGCGTTATAACAGCATTAGAGTATTGGCGTTGCTACCTAGACAATGGCCAAAAGTTTACTATCTATACCGATCATTCTGCACTTCAATGGTTCTTACACTTAGATAATCCTACAGGTAGACTTGCCCGTTGGAGCATACGCTTATCAATGTTTAATTTTGACATTAAATATAAACGTGGCAAGGATCATTTGGTCCCAGATACATTGTCTCGTATTAAACTAATTAATGTGATTAATTATGATCCAATACAGACTTCTGATTTGTGGTACACTTCTGTATACTCCAAGTGTAGCACAAATCCCACATCAACTCCTGATTATATGATACGACACAATAAACTCTACAGGTACACCCGTTCTAATACCCTCATAAACTCAGAATTAAGTTGGAAAGAAGTAATCCCATCTGAATTTCGTACAGCTATTAGCGACGAAAACCATTCGTTACCAACAGCAGCTCATTTTGGCATTTTCAAAACATACCATCGTATTAAAGAAAAATACTTCTGGCTAGGAATGTACAAAGACATTGCCAGCCATATTTCTAAATGTGAAACATGCCTCGCTTATAAGCATCAGAATCAAAATACCATTGGTCTGATGGGTAAACCTAAGAACTGTTCTCGTCCTTTCCAATGCATATCTATTGATATTGTTGGTCCACTTCCAATGACACGTAAACTTAATAGATTTATTTTTGTAGTCACATGTTGTTTTTCTAAATATTGTCTTATATTCCCCATGAAGCGAGCTACCTCTTCTGTAATCAAACATATACTTGAGAACTTAGTCTTTATGGTTTATGGTATTCCAGAGACCATAATCCTAGATAATGGCCCTCAACTAATTAGTCATGAACTCCAGAATTAATTTCAATTTTACAACATACCAAAAATTCATTACATCCCCCGTTACTGTCCGCAAGTCAATACTGTTGAACGTTACAACAAAACAATTATAACAGCAGTTGCTTCTTTTGTTGATAATGACCATCGTACTTGGGATTTATATTTAAATCAAATCCAATTTGCCATAAATTCAGCTGTTAATGAAACTACTAAATTCACACCAGCTTTCTTAGTATTTGGTCGCGAACTTGTAACATGTGGTTCCGTATATAATGCTTCGGATCTAAGTGAAGAATTGATTTTTGCTCCACGCGATGAGTACGCTGACAACATAGGTCAGTTAAGCCCTTTATTTGCTGAAGTTCAAGCACGTTTATTTCGCGCTCATGAAACTAACGCAAAATATTATAATAAACATCATCAACACCTTGAATTTAACCAAGGTGACATTATATGGAAACGTAATTATCCCATAAGTTCAGCAGGCAAGTATTTTTCAGCTAAATTAGCTCCTAAATTTGTAAAATGCATCATAGCAGCTAAAATTTCACCACTAATTTACGACCTCAGTGATTTATCTGGTAATCCCTTAGGCCGTTGGCATGTCAAAGACATTAAACCTATACCACGTACGCCTTAACCTTAACCATCACTTCTCTACTTACATACTTTATTATAATTATGTACTATGAAAGTTGCTTTCATATTCCTGTACCTTACCATATATTTAAATACCTACTTATGACCATTGTAGGTTCCCTACTTATAAATAACCTTGTATTTATGTTGTAAATAATGTAATTTTAATATAATTTCCCTTTACGGAGTAATGTCCACATTTTTAGCCTATTTTTTTTTATTCACTTCATTAACTTTTCGGATTCATTATGAATATTGACTTCAAGTCCCTACGTATTGCTATTCAGTGCTATTTTACTTACTACATACTTTAATTATTTGGTACTTATGGTAGCTAATACCCTACTTATTAGCTATGTAATTTTTTATATTTTACAAACATAATGTTCAGTTTAAAGCGAAAACAAGTTCTATATATTATTATTTACTAGACCTACACATAAAACTACCAACACTGAAAAGAGCGGCAAATGTGATTACTCTATAAACCAAGCCTAGGTCACAAAACCTGTATTATTTTATAGTTAATATGCTATTACCTACCTACCTTACTTATATTATTTTAACGTTCTAACACAACGTTTACTATGTACATTCATGTGCTACAGGCACGTCGTACCCTAAGGTACGTTTAGCCATTTTGGCAAAATAATTGTAAATAAATATACACATACATGTATATACACATCATACACCATACATTCACCACACATACACATACACATACACATACACACATACACTCACATAATCACCCTAATCAGCGGTTAGTGACTGTATAAATAAGCCTACACTACACTGTATTGGTTCCACGAGTGACCTTATTGATATATAAGGTTCCTCTTTCTTATGAGTTTTATTTCCAAGGAATGGGAATAAGACTATGAATGATGATGAATGAATGTGTGATTTATGAATTTGAATGCATCTAGGAATCCAATCAATTGTATATTGACATTGTTAATAAACATTTTCATATAAAAATTAAAAAGACTTCTCAGTATTTTCAATATTTTAATTAATTATTTTACTATTTTAACTATATTACCCATATTATATATATTTTTATTATTAACTTCTACTATTATTATTTTTTCTTTTGTCCTTTGCATATTATTTTTTTCTTTTTTTTTTAAATAAACAATACCACAAAAAAAAAAAAAAAACTCCGGGGAGGCGGGGTATTGTGACGAGGTCAAAACCTCTTTCATAATAATACTCTTTTGATCTCTTAATTCTTTCATAATCCATTTCTTTCCATTTTGATAGTTCATTATTCATTCTAAATACAAATATCCTGTCATACACATTGATTTTTGGTCAAAATAGAAAAACATTCCACTTTAGTGTTTTCATTGATTTAATTGGCAAAAAAATATATCTTTCGTCCTTCCTTCGCTAACACTAATATAAAAAATCTGAAAGTCTGCTGCTCTGGTTTAAGGAACATCGTTGAGTTGCAGCGCCCGATCGCGTTGCACTCGATGAACGGCTTCGCGCGGAACTCTTTTAAGCAAGAGCCGGGCGATATCAGACTCTGGCCTGCCGAGTCTGCTCCCGCCGTGTGCTAGAATCAAGCGGAAGGAAGTTCCTGTAATTCTGTGTCACTGAGGTTTGTGTGCTGGAATAGTGGGAGCAACCCAAACCCGGGGACCGCCTCGCGACAGCTTGATTAATTTCGTAGATAATACGATATTTGGTATCTTGTACATGTTTTCAACCTTCAACATCCTTAATTAATTACTATTATTTTACCACGTTTTTATTAAGTCACTTTCTTGATTGTCTGTCTGTCTGTCTTTCCGGGTGGAATCTTGAAAATTGGAAATTTCGAGCACTTCCCAATTAGCTATCCGGCGGAATCTCATACAAACAACCTATTAGTTAATAAGTCTCCCAACATTTTGTGTTTGTCTTACGTAGGCAATCACAAAAACACAATATTTTCTAAAAACTCATGAAAGATCGCAATTCAAGAAGTTTGGAATAAATTTCAAAGAAGTAAATTATTTAAAGAAATATACCCAACAAGTGGTATATAAAGAAAAGCCCGCAAAGTCTCCGGCGAATTCAAAAAGTTTTCATTAACTCTGAGGGCGTATTTTGCTTTCTTTGATATCTTTTTATGGGTTCTGAAGAAAACAATGTTGAAATAAATAAATCAAATATTTGTGTGTACCACAGAAAAAAGTATTCTCTGAAATCTGAGTCGTTTTGTGTATAGGAGCATGTACCTCGTTTTGTTTTTCGCTGTACGCACAGGTCGGGACTGCTCGCGTATAGTTTCGTGTACTAAGCATAAGTATTTTTAGAAACAATACATGGCTATAACGCCTTTATTGCGTATATTTTCCAATAACGTGCACTAACATTTTGTGTGAAAAATATACTGCACTAGTTACCATTGCGGACTAAACGTTTCTAACAACATTTGTTTGATGTAACAACGGTTACGCTAATGTTCAAATGGTTTAATATTCGTAGCAATAATCGATTAATGTGAATTTTACTTCATCAAATATTAGCTATTCAAGTTATTCAATTAACTATCATTAATGTAGGGTTTTCATGGTACCACAGGTGTTCTAACAAATAGGTTTCAAGGCTAGAAAAAGATAAGATAAGTCAGGCTTCTGCCTAGCGCCTCTGGTTCTAGCCTTGTATATTATCATAACACTGAATCAGTGTCAGAAAGTACACGCGACCCTTACGCAGAAATCGTGTATATTTTCTGAAACTTTATTTTGTTATAAGTACATTCTGAAAGCATAATGAATGCGTGTTGGCCGCGTATAAGTACTTTCAATATACGCGCCCGAACCTTTAACTAAATAAGAAATAGGCAGTGGAGTCAACTGTTAATGGATCAATTTAATAAGTTAATTAAAGAACGTTTTCAAAAAAAGGTTTTATATGACGTAGCCGCATGTCATAGTGAAACTTAGAAAGGGCTATTAGTATTAATTTCGCGTCTGTGCCGTTGACCGTTGAAGAGTTCCTTTATCTGGAGCTAATCCTGGATGTTGATTCAGGTCATTCTTACCATAAAAATGCATTGTCATCGGAAATTAACCAACATGTAAAAATTCAACTCCGAAGGATAAGAGGAAGTGGTTCTAATTTAGCTTGCACGATTTGTCCTAAACAAACATACATACATATATACATACATACATTACAAGTTAACATACATTCTACTGTTAGTAGCAATACTATACGATTTAAATAAATATATATATATATTCGGGACAGTTAAATTATACACTGTTGGAATGTGCTTATCAAGGCCTTCAATTGGTTTAGGCGCAGAATGCCCAACTCTCAAAATTGCATATTTAGTCTTAAAAGGACTAATTCTTCAAATGGCTAATTTTATAAATGGCATGTTTTCATAATGGCAAATTCTACAAAAGCCAAATTGTCACAATGACAAATTCTTAGAATGACAAAATAATTCTGAAATAGCAAAATAAAACAAAATTAAGAAATTTAAATAAAAGCAATGGTTTACATATATTTTATTTTGAATCAACAGTAAATTACAAAAAAAAACAAATTAGATAAAATATATGATCACTTCCATACAAAACCTTAAATTTCTTGAGTTAGTGAAATTTTACCATTTTAAAAATTAGGCATTTGTATAATTTGTCATTGTGAGAATTTGGCTTTTGTAGACTTTGCCATTATGAGAACTTGCCGTTTGTAGAATTTGCCATTATGAGAACTTGCCATTTGTAGAATTGGCCATTTGTAGAATTAGTCCTTTTAAGACTCGTATGCCATTTTGAGAACTGGGTATTCTGCGCCTAAACCCTTCAATTATATACCCATATTGTAAACCAAGAAGGCTGCGCGTTTGAAAATAAAGCCATAGTTGTACAGTTGCAAAATTAGACCCTGGCCTGTTTTGCATAATCTAAATTTCAGATCTACTATAGGAACATTAGTAGATATATACGAGTATAATACTTAATGCATTTTAAATATTTTCACGATAAGCATATGACTCGTTTACATTTAGTTTTAGGTAGGCATTTTGAAAACAAGCATTGACTAAAAATGTATATAGGCCCCAACCACCCCACCCCATTATCTATATCTAAGAAGAATATCAATCACATCAGCTTTCAAACATAAAAAACCGCAACAGAATCGGTCCTTTGTTATGGGAGCTACGATTCCGGCCCCCATTATAGCTAAGAACCAGTTCGATCACATCATCTTTCCAACAGAAAAAACCCGCTTCAAAATTAGATCCACTCGTTTTGGCGCTATTATGCTCATTCTCCTCCCCCCCCCCCCTGCTAAAATATAACTAAGAACCATCTCGATCACATCAGCTTTCAAACAGAAAAATACCGCATCAAAATAGGTCCATTTGTTTGGGAGCTACGATGACACAACAGACACACGGATACATACATACAATGATAGACACCATAAACTTACTTTTTTCGAGTTCGGGGGTTAATAAAAAACAGTTGAGACCCTAAAGAAATACTATCCGAATCCGAATAATATCACAATAACAAGCTTAGAAGCTAAAAAAACACTACTGCCCTGCCAAAAAAGAGCTTTTGCCAGTAAATTATATACTGTTGGAATGTGCTTATCGAGGCCTTCAATTTGATACCCATATTGTAAATTTCAATAACATTTTCTTTTTAAATTTGAAAATGGTGCCATACTGCCGCCATATTGAATGTTTTCAAACAAAAATATAGTCTTATGTTATTCGGGGGGGATGCAAGGATTCTAACGATACCCCATACGTCAAAATCTGTTGAGGCATTTACAAGTAATGGTGGAATAAAGAAACTCACGTACAAACATACATACATACATACATAGTACATACATAAATACATGAATGCTAAAACCACTACACTCATATTTTTGGGCAGTCGTGTAATAATTAAAGGAGAACGAACGCAAATTACGTAGGTATAACTTAGTTTTATTCAACCCTCATTGTTTAACTATTTGGTTAAAGTTATAAACAAGTAATGAATACAAAACATAATCTAATCTTCAGCGCATTCACCGCACATCACTTTTGGAGAACAAAGTTACTCAAACAATAGACGTGGCTATTGGAAAATACTAACTGAATTAAAATCAGCTGCGCTAGTCTGTGCGAGCCCCGCCCAAGCATCGCAGGGCGGCTAGCCGCCCGCCCTTAGTAATACTTGCGCTCTGCTCGAACAAACTCGCGCTCGTGCTCTCGCGACAGAAATATAAAACAAACAAATAACTAAAACCTTTTGTTTTCCAAACGAAATGACTTCTATTATCTTAAAATGTATCTCATAACATAAAATTTAACAGAGCTTTCGGCCAGTATTCTAACCTGAAAGTTATATTAGAGCGACACACATAAACGTTGCATTGGAATAATTTATCAATAGTACCTACAATACTTTAAAACATTTGTGCGAGCAAGTGTTTGAAAAATGTTCATGTTAAGTTTTTAAAGTTAAAGGTAACGCTTGTAACTTAATTACGCATCGAAGTAAACAGACTGAAGTTTGAGCTCTTGACAGATAACGCGTTATCAAGTGCATATAAGATAAGGTTAAATTAGGGGAAGTGCAACAGGTGACCGACACAACGACCTTAGACATGATACTGTACGATGTGAGTATAATTTTGATATATTTTTAAGTTTAAGATATTTTGCGGGCCTTATCGACTGTCCCATGTTTGGAACTGCGCTTGAATCTGCATAGTTGAACGCACAAATACCGTGAAGCCATAAACTAAATAAATCGATGAACGTGCCTTTGAATTGGAGCTTTCTATACAATAGTGAATGAGACGTTTTTATATTATTGGTTCTGCTTCGACGAAGGCAACTAATAAAGTTTATCGGACTAAAAGGGTTTGCTCGCGCACAAATTAATGTAATAATTCGCTGAAAAACTAAAAAATTCGCCTGCCCTGCCAAAAAAGAACTAAAGTATGCCAATAAATTATATACTGTTGGAATATGCTTATCAAGGCCTTCAATTTAATACAAATTGTAAAATTCTAAGTTTTTTTCGCATCTGTAAATGGAGCCGTACTTCCGCCATACTGTTTTTTTAATAAAAAAAATATTTTCTTTGTTACTCGGGGGGATGTCAGGATTCTAACAATACCCCATACGTCTAAATCTGTTATTATTCAGATAAACCTCGAGCATAGCTCTCTCCATAGCTCGCTGAGCGACTTTCAATTTGTGGACAAGTCCTACTGTTAGTGTCCATGTCTCGGTTCCGTAAGTCATAACTGGTAGGACGCACGCATTAAAGACTTTCGTCTTCAGGCAATGTGGAATGGATGACGAGAAGACCTGACGAAGTTTTCCGAATGCCCAGCCAACCTGAATTCTTCTGTTGGCTTCCCTATCGAAGTTGTGTCTACCCACCTGCAGAATTTGCCCGAGATAGACGTATTTATTACTACAGGTGATGACTACAGTATTGATGACTACAGGTTTCGGGGTAATAAGACCGTTAAACATGATCTTGGTCTTGTCTAAGTTCATCCCGAGACCAATTTGTCTAGAAGCATGAGCCAGGCTGTTCACCATATGCTCAAGTTCCTCCAGCGATATCGCAGCGATACCGTCGTAAGGACTATATCATCGGCAAATCTTAAGTGTGAGATGTACTCGCCGTTTATATTTATGCCCTTCCCTTTCCAGTCCAGTGTCTTAAACATATCTTCCAAGGCGTTCGTGAACAGTTCGTGAACAGGAAGCTTTGGTAGTGTAAAATGTTTCTACACAAATTCATCTGCAACATGTTGGCGACGTAGTTATTCGTAGCAATCGCTACGGTAGCCGCCTTCGCGCTTACCTGACTACCGTACTTGCAAATTCTACACATTTCTTTTGATTTAAGTAGGTTTTTGTCGGCGTGGAGAAGTACTACACCTTTGCCAGATATTCAACCACCAAGCAGTATTGTGCTGTCTTTAATGTGTTCCGGTTTGAAGGGAACTGTTTCCAGAGCAAAAATAATAGGCGTCACATTATAAGCCCCAAGAAGTCCACTGCTGAACATGTGGCTTGCCATAACGCAGGCAAGCTTGGCAGGTCACTTGATGATCGCATTAGTTGGTTCAGGGAAAATTCTACCACTTGTATCCTGAATTCTCTTTATTGGCTCTCCCATCCTCTCGGGATAAGAACGGGTGGACATATTACTAAGCCACAGTGTTGCCAGAGCCAAATCTTGAATTGCCATGTTCAGTAACTGAAATTGCCGTGTTTGTATGGAATATAGATCTCTCAACTGCCGTAGCACATAAATTAAATATAAATTAGTCAAGTGCGTGTAGAACTCCCGCCCTGAAGGTTCCATACAAATCAGAATGTACCTAAGGCCTTGGTGATGACTGAGTGGTGACATAAACCTTAGTACCGATATTAATTTAAACTTGTTACCTTTACCTGTTCCTTACAAACGCACGGATAACAAACAATAAGGGTTCTTAAGTGATTCTATAAGGTTCAATAAGTGATCCTATAAGGGTTTTTTTCCCTTTTGATATACAAACCCTTAATAAAGGAGACAAATACATGTAAATAAATAAAACACTTATAAAAACAGTTTTCCTTAAATTAATGTTTAACCGAATAAATTTCTTATACTTGAAAGAAATTCCTCTGCGTTTTTTGAGAATTCGTACTTGTTTATCTTTAACTAGCTGATGCTCGCGGCTTCGCACGCGTGGTCATTTCTCTAGGTTAAAAGTACTCTATGTGCTATTCCAGGACCTAAAATACCAATATGCCAAAATTTTATCAAAATTCCTTCAGCCATCAAAAATATTTTTATCGATTGCTCGGCTTCTACTCATCGGATTGAGATATAAAGTACCCCAGTTTTTAAGTAAAACGTAAACTATTCAACAGTGAAAACAGCATCGTAATCGGTCCAGTAGTTTTTACGTGATGCGCGAACAAACATACAGACAGACACGAATTTTTAAAATGTTATATTCTTGTTCAGTAGCTTATTTTATGTACCATAGACCATTTTTTTTATAAATTGTCTTCTTTGTACAGAATTTTTCGTTCCTATTGCTTTATTATAAGTATAGATAGATCACGGTGAAGGTACGTAGCTTACATGGGGACAAATTTCTTACAATTGTATTGATTTCTAATGTTTTTTCTTGATAATATTAATCCATTAATTGTGGATTTTTGACCGGAGAGATTTTAAATTGGTAATTTTATCCGATATGAAAATTGCTGTAGATTCTGCTACACCAATGGAGATGCTATCGTAGGCCGTAGATGTTTAGCAATATATGCCCAATTTTCGTTCTACGGAGATGGTTCTTCTTCTTCTTCTTGCGGTGCCTCTCCATTACTGGAGGTTGGACATCAGCTCCACATATTCCTCTGTTTCTCGCCAGTCTTAAAAGCTCTTCTACACTAGCGATTCCGGACATTCACACTCACACTCACTCACTCTCGGACATTTTTGAGCCACGAGTTTATTCTCCTCCCGACGCGGCGTTTCTTCTCTATCTTTTCCATCATAATAATTTGGAGAAAGCGTTATTGTGCCTAAGAAAATGTCCGAGAAAACTTATTTTTCTTCTCTTGATGGTCAGGAGAAGTTCTCGGTATTTGTGCACACGTCGTAAGACCTCTTCGTTCGGGACCCTGTGGATCCAGCTAATTTTTAGCATGCGGTGATAGAATCACATTTCTGCAGCCTCAAGTTTCTTGCGAAGGTCCTCTTTGATAGTGCTTTGCATCCATAAAAAAGTATTGGCTAGATGTAACATTGGAGTATTCTTACTCGCAGGCGGATGTCTAGTTGCTTGAGGCATTTTCCTCATCCTATTGAAGGATGCACGGGAAATTTCAATCCAGTTCCTCACTTCCATGTCGGATTCCCATGTTTCAAGAGATGGTTACCACATTTAAAGTGTGAATCTAGTCAAGTTGGATATCCATATGAAGTTTTACCATACTATCTTCACCCGCGTGCAAATTTAGCCACCCAAGTTCGTCACCTTAAGGATGGAATTTCATAAAAAATGCATTAGTGTATCTCTAGTCTATCTCTGAATTTTGAGGAAATATTCCTTGAGGATACTCAAGGAATATTTCCTCAAAATTCATGTACCTATTGCAGTTCACATCAGGACGCTTATTCGCTATACCACAAGAAATTCCTTGCCGAAAACGTGTGACGTCATTACGGCAATTGCCGAACGATTCCACGAAGATATCGTAACGCGACACGTTCCGTGCGTGAATGGTCATAGCGAATAAGGGTCCCGAATGAAATATTATCTACAGCAGTATGGAGGAAGCAGTGCTTTGACTCAGCTTGGATTGGTTATTAGATATTAACTACGTTATTATCTTTTCAGTATTATTACAATGAAAGAAGTGTTTCAGAGTTCCAGATCGGCTCATCGAAAAATCTTAAGTCGTCTATCTTATGTTATCTGCTCTAATTTTTTCGATACATTTTGGTGAGTCGAACTCTTAGCAGATGAAACACAAACAGCTGATTAATGTCAATACGATTGTTAGAAATAGGCACTTTAGAAAAACTTTCACGGAAAACCCTTAAAGCCAAAATGAGCTGGCGAAATCATTATAGCGAGCCGACGAGCGTTTTCAAATGCGAAGGATCCACCTGTCTAATTACGTGGCAACTCTAGCCAACCTCTTTGAAGTTCCGGTTCAAATCACAATTTCAAACACGTGAATAGCCTTCCGTTTTGTAACCGAAGTCTCTCCATTATCCTGCAGGCTTCTTGTTGTATTTACTGTACTAATGTCATACAGGAACGTGTTCTCAGCCGTGGAAACGTAACTAGCTAGCATTTTTATTCAACTGAGTCATCCACGAGTCATTCGTCTGTTGGTCAGTGAGCACAGCTTAATGTACGTGTGGCTCAGCGTTGCCATTGCTACAGCAATTGCTATTCTATGGCCCAAGCCTCCATGTCAGAGAATATGTATCCATATTGAATCAAACGATTTAGCTTAAATACGACCTTAAAAATTATATTAATTATTAATCACTACATACCTACAAAATTTCACGAAGATCGGATTAATGGTTCGAAAGTTATCGTCGGATAAATTTACCTATGTACAAATGCCGATTCTTTCAAGTTGATTTGAATACCATGCTCAACTATACAACTTCGGAATGTGTTTGTTACATAGCTCAAATAGGTCGCAATGTTACGCCCTGGACAGGTAAATACTTTGATAATTTATAATATGTCAAAGGGTCATTATATCTCCCGGTTGCCCTTCCAGAAGTATCGATGACTTTTAGGCTGCTAATACTGCTGTGTACGCAGCAAACGCTGCCCCTCTGCGTATACCCGCAATGTGACGGTGCAAAAGGGGAGAGGCTAGCGCACAGTATGAAAAAAGACCTTAAAAACGGACATCCCGTTTTTATTTATTTAATAGATACTGTAAACTATTTGAAATGTATGAGTAAAACTCCCGAAGGTCAGATGTACATAGAATCAGATTTATGTCGACTATAGATATTTCTTAAAAAAAACTTTATTGTTTGATATAATATATTTTAAATAACTTTTTACTATATTTGTTATTGTCATTGCATATGAGTTTATTTTTATAATTTATTAGACAAAACAATATCATTATTGCTCCAATAAAAAGAAAGATATTTGGAATTAATGTAATTTTTTATTTTTTTTAATATTATCTTGCTATATTTGGATTTTATATTTATATTTGCGTTGGCATATTCTGCAAAACTACACTAATTTGTAAAAAAATAATCAAATCTGAATCTGATAGGACCTCAGAGTAATACGCTTCTAAAGTTTTTTCCGGATTTCTCTGGTTTTAGGGGTGTCACATATTTTTATAGTTTATTTTTATTTTTGTGTATTATAATCAGAATGATTTAGGGTCAATGATCTCGAACGTACATGCTAGTATGGACATGCCTCCGAAATTCCGACATTTAAAAATTATTCAGTTTTGTTTTTCCGGTATTTCAAAATTATTACGTTAATAAATAAGGTGAGGTTTTTTTTATTTTTCTTAACACTTACAACGCCCAGGGAGTGGCATAAGTGACCGGCATTCACTGAGGAAAACTGAGGAGTTCAAAGACTTAAAGTAAACGCCGAACAAAAGTATAAACGGGATCAGATTAGTAGTATCCTGGATGACTCATTTACTGTTTGTCAGAAAAATGCGCGCGCGCTCACATCATAGGTAGCTCTCCCTCGCTTACTTCGGTTCATAGAGTGCGTTTCTTTCTTTGTTGTATTAACAATAAACTATTTTGATTTTTACCTGTACAGTTTTTTAATATATTTTTACCTCTACTGCCAAGATAGACTTGGAATCTTTCTGTTATTACAGGTTTTTTTGACAGTTTCACAATTCACAAGTTAACATTAAAGTATTTATTTGCGGGACTCCTTGATAACTCTCGATTCCTACGTGATTAGTATTGGATATTTTAATGGCATGTTAGGAGGTATCTAATAAACATTTTCGTTTGGAAAGAAAATCCAAATATGTTAAGAAATAAGAGTAAAAAATTTTTTTACAAAATAAGGTAAAAGTTAGAGAAATCGTTTGTTAGTAAAGCTAAAATTATAATAATTGGTCCATTATAAAGCTTATTTATAATACTATAATATTCCAAAAAGAAAAGCAAGAATTGTTAAGTTTATTTCATTGTATAGCTATTTCTATGTTTTTTCTGACTTCCATAGAAAATAAAATGAAATGGCCATATTTCTGATTCTATGTACATTTGTCATTCGGGAGTTTTACTCGAGCATTTTAAATTGTTTAGCGGGATTAAAAAAAGTGCAAGAGATTTGGCCCATGTCTGGGTGTTGTGGAAACATGCTGTAGTTTTACTTATTTTATTTTTAACTGACATTGAAACAGCAGGAGGTTCCTAATTAGAAGTGTATGTTAGTATGTTTTTCTGTGTATCTATATAACTGACTTCTGATTTGGATGATTGTATTTTATTTGAAAGGCAGGACTTTCAAGTTGGTCTTATATAATTTTGACCTAAATTTAATTTAAAACGGTCATGGTTTGGTTTGTGTTTGTAGTTCCTGATTCCTACTTATTAAATAGCGAATTTTCTAGAGAGGTCAGGTCTGTTATGGACAGTTATGACAAAAAGATGGACATTTATGTAATATACTCGTACTAACACTGGATTTAACCCGCGGGCTTTGTAAGGTTTTCTTTTACATATTTCAAAAGTGCTAGTTCCGTTCAATGCTGATACTACTTTGATACATTATCTTAGGTCAAAGCTGATAAAAAAATATTCGAAACGGGGGCATAGAACCCAAAGATGCAGTTTTAGACCCGTTTACTTTTACGCCCACTGCTCAAAACCTTCTCGTAAGATTGAATAGAACATTGTTAATAATGTCACAGCCAATTAAATGACCTTCAAACTCTGACAATACCCGCTTGAGGCCCCAAACATAATCATTACACGCGTGTTCCCGAATTTGACTGCAAATTAAATGGTCTCCGCGACCTCACCTTCGTCAATCATCGTTTACGACTTGCACTGCGTTGAGACTGCGAACAACCATTACAAAATTACAAAAGTTAACTCTAAATTCAAGGACGTAGAGTAGAAAATTGAGAGGTGTGGGGAGATGAAAGTATGAGGCTGCGGCGCGCGCAGCATCTAGATGTCTAGTGATGTCTGGGGCTGATACCTACATATCGAGTTTTCAGTGGCAAAGTCAAGCACCTTAATGAACTATCAGCTATTTCGATGGCTTTATTATTAATCGACTTCTAAAAGGAGGAGGTTCTCAAGTCCTCTGTAAGTATTATTATTAGTTTAGTTCTCTAAAAATAAGTTATGTCATGGTCCTCATTACTTTGTTTTGGAGTAAGTACAAGAATGGTTTGAAGCTAGCATAGCCTTACTAACTTACGTAAGTACACACCAGTCAGTGCCTTGAATATTTCAATTTATTCAACTTGGCAATGTGCCCATAAGATTGACCCAATTACTTAGCCGTGATTTACTAGCTGTGCCCGCAGCTTTGCCAGTGTGTCCATATTTGTGATAAAGAAGTATCCTATGTGTTATTCCAGGACCAAAAGTACAATACCTATAAAGAACAAAATAACAAATTTCTTTCAGCCGTCAAATAGTTTTTATCGATTGTTCGGCTTCTACTCATCGGATTGAGATACCATGAATACAAGTTTTTAATTCAAAACCTAAGCTATCCAACAGTGAAAAGCATCGCCATTCATCCAGATGGTTTTTACGAGAACAGACAAACAGAGAGACAAGATTAAATATAGCAAAGAATATTTATTTTACCGAAGTCCAGTCAATTGTACTACCACTTGAAAGTTCAACGATGGTCCAGTCAACAGGACAATCTCTACGGGCAAGAAGCGAAAAAATAAAATGGTTCAATTCAATTTTTTATTATCTTCACTGTACAGACTTTCTGTTACTTACTGCTTTATTGTAAATATATATTACAGTTTTTTTTCCTGTGCTTTATACACATAATTATAACGTATGCTTTTTTTAAAGTATAAAATTGCAGGCCATTGGTTTCTAACGTGTACGTGCAAAAAATTATAAAGGCTTTGTATAAGCCTTTTTCGTCCTGTGTCAGTTTCAGCTACCCATCGACATTACCCCAACCCTACAGTTTTCAATCCACCCCTTGGCAGGGATGGACGCATTCGTAATGCCGCAATCTATGAAAACCTGAAAAAAAGGTTCAATACAGTTCAGTGATACAAAACAAACTATAAATATCATGTAACGGTGTTTTTCAGTGCATTTGCAACATGGGTGTGGACAGCTTGCCCCCGCAAAGACCAACGGTGAGTATCGCAAGTTTATATTACGTTTATAGTACTAGGAAGTACTTACTCGTATTATGACATTTTATGTCGGATAATGGAAGGAAGGGCCCTACTTCCTCGTTCCTTATGTACTTGCCTACTTGCAACCCATATTTATATTGCGATATTGTTAATAGGGTAGATACTTCCTTATGATACAAAGTTGTTGCTTACGACTACCCGTTAGTAACGTATGATCGCGTTATTGATGCATTTTAACGCATTGAGGTTGAGGTACTTATTATAACTGCAAAATGAAGTTTTTAGGCATCTATGGTATATAGGTCATTCAACTTTCTGCAGATGTTTGCTATTTAGAGATAAAAAATATTATACAAATACAAAAAACCCGACTGCGAACAAAATTATTGAATACGAGCTGACCCCGCAAAAATAATCACACTAATATTATAAAGGTGAAAGTTTGTATGTATGTAAGGGTGTGTTTGTATGTTGGTTACTTCTTCATGTTTAAACGGCTGAATGGATTTGGATGAAATTTGGTATGGAGGTAGCTTATACCCTGGATTAACACAGAGGCTTATTTTTATCCCGGACAAATGCATGGTCCCTGAGGGACGCGAGTGAAACAGCTAGTATTTATAGAAATTTAATGTTTATTTTTTACTTACATATTTTACTTTACTTTAATAGTTGCAATTGCAACATTAGACATATTATTTACATTAACTTGAATAATCTAAACTTGATTTTATTTAACTTGAATAATCTAAATTTTGTACGAAACTTAAAATAAAATTGCTACTGTTTAGTTATAAGAATTTTATATTTTTTGAAATGGTCTTATAAAGACCTTCATTTTGATACCTCATTCGATTGGTTATTGTAATTTTTTGTTCCATCAGAAATATAATATGGTAGCTGTAAGCCGCCATATTAGTTTTTTGACACTTCATATACACTTCTTTCTATAGCACTCTCGTGATCAAGACGAGTCCAATGATACCTAATTTGTCAAAATCCATCAATTCTTTTAGACGCGCCTAAGACATACAACCCAAACACATAACCCTCCTCAGTCGGGTAAAAAACAAAAACCCGACTAAGAACAACACTAAAAAGAGGCAAACGACTATCAGTTTTTTGATTTTGAAATATAACATACAGTCGGAGGCTAATGCATTTCATTTTTCCTTTGAAGGGATCAGCTAGATCCTGTCGAGCTACTCATGCCTCCGACTGCATCTTATATTTCAAAATCAAAAATCTAAAGCTTGCTTGCCTCATTTTAGTTTAGTTCGCAGTCGGGTTTTTCGTTTTTTCTAATATTTTATTTTTAATTGAAACTTTTTAGTTTATATATATAAAAAAATATGAGATTGGTTGCTAACCAACTTTAAATCTTTATCCTCCTGACAAACTCTGGTATTGCACTATTAGGGTATTACAGAGCACGGAAAAAATACTTTAAAAAAAAACATGAATCAGAAAAACAGGTTTTTCACTATGTTCTACATGAAGTACAAGGGAACTATATAAATATTATGTGTTTTATAAAGGACATAACATATTTCTGACTTAGATTTATGGCATAATGAGAAGATAGGAGTATCAAAAAACAGATTTCATGTATGTATTAATTAGTTTTTATTAAACTCTTCAAAATCAACAGAAATTAAAGTTTTATTCTAAACATATTCTCAAAAATATTAAACTTAAACGTACAAACTTACAGTTAAGCCATGGTAGGAACATTAGAGATCAATAGTTATTCTTATGTCAAAGATTTATGAAAGCCATAATTAACAGTCAGTCTTAACAGTCTTCATGAAAATTTGTAAAATAGTTACGATTAGGCGTAAAACATAGATAATTATCGCATTTTTTACAAAATACGATAGTTTTTTTGTCACACCAATTCTTTCTGCAACGCCATTATTTGTACGATATTCTAGCAAATGCGCAGCACTTTTGGTACGGTTGTCTTTGGAAGGAACTGGCTTGATAAGAGCCGTGCACTTTTTATGCTTTGGTTCAAGCTCTTAGTATTGAACTTCACCTTCATCATCATCGTCACATTCTTCTTCATTGTCTTTGATGAGTTTGGTACCCAAGTTCAGTTTGTATTCTCTCATTTGTACTATATTTTTCTTTGGTGTGCCTTTCTCTGTTTCTATGATCCTATATATACTGCGTTTACCACGCATAGGCCAAAAAGATGACAAATCGCGCAAGGTGACCACTTTTTTGTACGATTGCGCGATGGACAAACCGAAAGCATCCGATCAGCGAGATCGACGCCACCCATATTTTCGTTATACTTTTTGATAAAGTCTGGTCTTCTCACTTTATCATATGCTCTTTATTTTTTTGACCACCACTCGCAATCATCGTGTTATTGATCGTTATAACAAGTAGACATCATTAGGACAGGCTTATTATCAAGCCACATTGTTACAGCGAGCTTACGGTCTTCTCAAATTTTCTCTTCAATACTTCCTTTGAAAAAATTGTGGGTACTGTAATGCGGACATGATCATGGTGATACCTTGAGCTCTTTTAATGTTAGTCCCATGGATTTACTGGACTCGCTATTACGGTGATCACGGGCTGTTTGCTTGAATTCTGGTGGAAAGAACGGCAGATCTTCATCTGAATCATCTCCGGAATAATCGAACTCGGAGTCATCCAAAGCATCGACGATGGCGTAGTTTACTAGCGCTAAAAAAACCCATAAAACTTGATGAAAACGTCAACGTACTTTACACAGTACTCGGGAAGACAAATCGTGAAAAATATTGCTTACATACTTTAGTACTCTGCAAAGGACATAGAAATAAATATCAAGGTGACATGACAAGTATTTGAATTTTTGTGAAAATAATACGCTAAGCCATTAGTTTGAACTACCATTGCGTTGTTTTATACAAAAAAAGATAAAATCACGCAAACAATTTACTGATGAATATAGATTGACTTACTTTTGCGCAAACGCCCGCTCGTGGGATCACCTTCCAACGCCATTTTAAAAAAGAATAACAGATGATATTTGATGTTTTCATTTTTTTGACGTAAGCCTAGAAGTCACTAGATGTCGCTAGTAAAATATTTTTGTGTTGGCAATTAAAATAAACTCTACAGTACGTACGTACATACGTACTATGAGGAGTACGAATGTACTCAGGAGGTTATAGATAGGATTTATAACGATTTAAAGTTGGTTAGTTGGTCATTTGAAATGAAAAATAATAACAGAAACCTCTAAATAATTTTCAATTACTTTTCAGATTCAATGATGGCGCACTTAACATAGTTCGTCCACTTTTTTTCTTTTTCACTACATGACTTATGGTTGTCGCCGTATTAAATTTTGAATAATTTTTGAGTCTTTAGTAGTGCTCGCAAGATCAAAACGTTTGACGTAAGAATAATCAAAATCGTCCAAGCGTTTGGTCTATATAGGAAAGGAACAAAAGGTATATAAGGCTGACATAAACACATTACCAGGACTTTGCGTTGCGCAGTCTGTTAAAATGGATTCGCTTCTTGCGATTACAGAACTAAATATAACTAAAATAAAACTGGCCAACGGCGAGTCAGCATCGCACACCGTGGGTTCCGTATACGTAGGATTATACGTAGCTGTGCCCGCAACTTTGCCCGCAGTGTAATTTCTCTGGGTTAAAATAACCTATGTTTTATTCCAGGACCTATAAAATACAAAATACCAAATTACGTTCAGCCGTTAGATAGTTTTAATCGATTGCTCGGCTTCTAATCATCGGATTAAGATCGCATCGCAATCGGCCCCGTAGTTATTGCATGATGCGTGAGCAAAAACAGACAGAAAGGATTTAAAAAAAAACAGTAGCTTACTTTAAGTCCCTAGTAGCTTAGTAGCTTAGTTTAAGTCTAGTATAATTTAAAAAAATGGTCTACTGCCTAGACTTTTTTAATTGGGTATCTTCTTTGTACACTTTTTACTGCTTTATTATAAGTATAGATAGATTATGTATTTAACAAAAAAACGTTTTCTTTCATATTACGGGATGAAAGCCACACACCCTTGGTCAGTTTTTATGATATTTTATTTGACTTTAGAGTTTATACCATAATTAAATCGAGTCACAAAATAAATAATAGTACCAATTGGTACTATTATTGGTTAATTAACCAAGTTTAACTTTGTATAGGTATATTGCCCTTTTTTACCATAGAGAAAAACAAAAATCTTTGACCCCTTATATTTTATTTAAACCCCTTATATTTTATTGTAACCCCTTATTGTAACCCGTTATATTTTACTGTTCATTTGTTATATTTTTTGTTAGTTTATTCGCCATATCCATGTACATAATACTATACAAACATATTCATATACTAGCTGTGCCCGCGACTTCGTACGCTTTGTCATTTCTCTAGGATAAAGTACTCTATGTGCTATTCCAGGACCTAAACTACCTATATACCAACATTTGATCGAAATTTCTTAAGCCGTCAAATAGTTTTTTATCGATTGCTTGGCTTCTACTCATCTGATTGATATACCAAGTACACCAGTCAAACCATAAGCTATTCAACAGTGAAAACTGCATCGAAATCGGTCCCGCAGTATTTATGTGATGCGTGAACAAACATACATACAAACAGACGGATACGATTTAAAAAATGATACTTTCTTGTGCAGTAGCTTATTTTAAGTACCCCAGACAATTTGTTTTTATTTATCTTCTTTGTACAGACTTTTTCGTGCTTATTGCTTTATTATAAGTATAGATATAATATCTGAAAATTTCGTCCACCTACATATTTATGGTTGACAAGATAGATGGAAGGCGTAGGCGTAATAATAGGGCTCCATTTGAGCCCTGTGGGTACGGAACCCTAAAAAGGAAATCTGTTTTTTGATCGGTCAAAATCACATTGTATAAATAGGTGCTTTCTAGCTGAGCATTGTGAACATTACTGCATGGATTTAAGCAATCATTCCGTGACTGCTATCGTAACACTTATTGCAGTGGGCATGCTTTCGTACGTGTTCCAATGTTTTTGCTTTCTTGAGTTAGAACAGTTAATTTATGAACATTTAGTTTGTGGTCGTGGTTCATACGCAAGAGTCTGTCTGGGGGAGTTTTAATTTCCAGTACTTCACTATCTTTTTTCAGAAATACCATTTCAAAACAAAAATTGGTTTCTGTCTTTGATACAGGTTTGTTCAATTTACCTACAAACTTTTGTAGTGTAAACTGAACTTTTGTTGTGAACATGTCTAAGTAGATTAAAATATATAACCACTAGTTTTCCCGCCCGCGACTTCGTACGCGCAGACTACTGCTTATCACGAAAAAAGCATCCTATTTTGTTCTAGTATATTAAAAACCAATGCAAAAGTAGGTATAGCACCAAATGCTCTTGATGTATTTTGACAGACTTGTTATTTCGTTTCCATTGCGGCGTTGGGTCGTTAGGCGATCCACGACACACAGGTAGATAGTTAGGGCCTACCTCAGGGGTGGATAAAATATATAAAAACAAGTAGTTAGAGACTTGTTTATTACTTTATAATTTAGATGCGACCTTGCTCAAACCAAACCCATCCCGCACTCTTGGGTTTAGGTACACTTTAGTCACTGGCCTGAACTACGCTTCGTAGGGCTCTTCGGCGGCTGGCACTACGTTGGTATCCGCAGATCTCAAGCGGAACCAGACCGACGGGAGTAGGTCGAACCGGCAGGACTCAGGCCAGGTGGAGTGCCACGTAGTGTAGGCAGATCTTCCTCAACGGAGATCTTCAATGGTGTTGATCAGTGGAGATCGTCAACGGAATCATCAGAGGAAATCCTCAGCAGGAAAACATCAAGGGTGTTGATCCTGGAAGCGACGCAAGCATTAGGGATATCTCTTTTCCCATAGCTGTGCCATGCCACCACCATAACGTAGTCCCAAGCCCAGCGACTGTGGTACTAGCAATTTAATTAGATAGGTAGGTAGGTACCGGCAGTTCGTTATGGTGACGCGGAACAGCTATTACACAGTGAACTAAACTATTATTTAGTATTAGCGCTAAATGGTTGCAGTAATTATATATAGGAACTCACCCTAGAGGGAAATAACACTGAATTTACTAAATTATTTATATAAAAGGTGACGCGTGCTCGCGCTAGTACGTCTGTCTGCAGAATGGAAGTCAAGGCGGTGGTTTCGAGAACATTTGAACATTTATTTAATTGCAGGCTAGTTCGCTCCCGTACAAGCGAACTAGCCTGCAGTGTGCCACAGGTTAGCTCAGAGTAGGCATAGAAATCGCGTTCGCGCCGGAGTCCCGTATCAGCGCTGTGGTACATTGCGGAGCCATTTTGCAATGTGTTATATTTCAATGGTTCCGTAGTTAATTATTATATTATTGTTTAGTTGTTAAGTATTTTGTTTGATAGATTTATTATTTTAGTATGATTATAGGGTTATAAGAGTTTGGAACTAGTTTTGGTTAGCGTAGTACATATAAAAATTATAATTTTGATTGTTTATATTTTAGATTTAAGTTTTACTTATTAAGGTTTTAGTACTAAGATCTTATTATTTGTTAGAAAGATAAACGCAACGTTACACCATGGCCAAATTTGATTATCTTTGACCATGGCAATCACAGACCGTTCTGTGATGGCAACCGTTCCTTACAGCACAGTACATATCTATATATGTACACAACAGACAATGTTTCACTTTTATATATTCGTATGGTTATACCCCAAGATTTAAAAGAAATAAAATAAAACTATATTTTTTAACAAACCTAGGAATCATCTCATTTAAAAAAAATGCTACTATTCTCTACAAGACTTTTTTGGCCATAGAAATATAATATAAATGTTTTTCTTTTTCATTATATATATTTTATAATTGTAATATTTAATGCTTCTTACCCTCTTACAAATATTCTGTAGTGCCCACCGGGGTTCCATGTTTTTAAGATACTAGTATTAAGACCTAATTACATTACATGTACACATACATGGATACAGAGAAATAAATAATATGAATATGTTTATCTGAAAGACGAATTTCTGCTTCTCTACACAACATCCATAACAAACTGTCTTCAGTCACAGGATTTTATGACACAACAATTCGTTTTTCTTATCCGTCGTCTTTTTTGAGAAATCAAATCCCATGTGGCAGAGAGGAAAGAGCACATTAATATTTATGTCATAAATGTGACAGTTGATTGAGAAACGCGCATTTCCTCTACGTAATGTTTGGGATGGGTTTATTTTCCATGCGACAACATTGGCCTAATTGTGGCAACCCCACACAAGCCATTATAAATAAGTAAAATATATAAAAAAAAACTAGTCCCCTTATAAAAAGTTATGCAATGATTAAGTAATGATTAGTAATTTTGCACAGTACAATATTGTACTGCGAAGTATTACTAATCATTGCGTAACTTTTTATAAGTAAGAGAGTTATTTTTTAATGAATGTCACTTTTAATGGTTTTTTTTTGTTTTTGTTCCGTTTTCACGTATTTTTTCCTTTACTTTCTTTTTTCTTTGTTTTGTGAGCTACCCTGAAAGTTTCAACGTTTCAACCGGATAGCTAATCGGGAAGTGATCGAAATTTGAATTGCTAGATTCAAGGACAGAAAAAATACATAGAACATACAAGTGAAGTTAAATAAAAAAAATACTTTTACTGTTTTTTTTTTGAATGTCACTTTTTTGCCTTTTCATATTTAACGTATTTTTTTATTACTTTGTCATCGGTTTGTGAGCTGCCCTGAAAGTTTCAGCCGGATAGCTAATTGGAAAATGAAGTGATTGTTGAATTGCAAGATTCCAGAACAGACAAAATACATACATACAAGTAAAGTTAAATAAAAGTTTTTAAAAAGAAGTTAAAGTTGGGTTTATTTAGAGGTAGCTAAAGTTTCAGCCGGATAGCTAATTGGAAAGTGAAGTGATTGTTGAATTGCAAGATTCCAGAACAGACAAAATACATACATACAAGTAAAGTTAAATAAAAGTTTTTAAAAAGAAGTTAAAGTTGGGTTTATTTAGAGGTAGCTAAAGTTTCAGCCGGATAGCTAATTGGAAAGTGAAGTGATTGTTGAATTGCAAGATTCCAGAACAGACAAAATACATACATACAAGTAAAGTTAAATAAAAGTTTTTAAAAAGAAGTTAAAGTTGGGTTTATTTAGAGGTAGCTAAAGTTTCAGCCGGATAGCTAATTGGAAAGTGAAGTGATTGTTGAATTGCAAGATTCCAGAACAGACAAAATACATACATACAAGTAAAAAAAAAGTTAAATAAAAGTTTTTAAAAAGAAGTTGAAGTTGGGTTTATTTAGAGGTAGCTAAAGGCCATCTACAAGATAGAATTGAGCACTCGTCGAACTGAACAACGTTATTTCATTTGAGTTTTTACCTGTCATGAGAATGTTCAAGTTTATCATCACCTACGTTTTCTACCTTTTTTTTGTAGAGCGGAGCATGTATATCTGTTCAATAGTGCAACTTGGAATCCAACGATACCGGGTTCGGTTCTATGCTCCGCGGGCTCTGCTTTCACGGAATAAATAATACTTATACGTTTATGTGCAGTTTTCTATCACTCCGTGCTTCGGAGGGCACGTTAAGCTGTCGATCCCGGCTTTTATTGATGTTGTTGTTGTGGCTGTTGTTGTTTGTGTTGTCACTTAATACCAGTCGTTAAGCCATATCAGAAGTCGAAACCAGAGGCTAGCATTTCCTCTTACCACAAAGAAAAAATAATAAAAGTGCGCTGTGGTAATGACATTGCGGGTGGTGGTTGGCATCTCTGGCTGTTGGGCCAACTTGGGGCCAACAACACATACGAACTGTCATGGCGGCAGGTGCATGATTCTAATCTGAAAATCTTTGTTTAATTTCTATTGCTGTATTTCCCGTATCTCCTTTATCTCTGTGCTGTAATCAGTGATAATACCGAACAAGGGAGGGATCTCACACTACTGATTCGTTACATAAGCATTAAACAGGTCAAATAAAAATTATACATTTGATTAAATTTAAATTTATCAACACCTTTTGTCAGATATTCAACCGCCAAGCAGTAGTGTGTAAACATTTCTGTGTTTCGGTTTGAAGGCCAATGTTTTACTGGGCAATGAGACTTAACAACCAATGTCTCAGGGAGACGAGTGGTTTTTTTCTGTGGGTTAAAAGTAACTTATCTGTTATTCCAGGATCAAAAGTACTAATATCATCAAACTCAATTCAGACATCAAATGGTTTTTTATTGATTGATTGTATTCTACTCATCGGGTTGAGATACAAAGTACATCAGTTTGTATGTCAAACCCTAAGCTATTCTACACTGAAAAACGCATCGCAATCTGTCTGGTGGCTTTTACGTGGTGCGAAGACCAACATACAATCAGACAGACACAATTTAAAAGTAACTTATTTTAAGTACCCTACACATTTTTTTAATTATCATCATTGTACAGACTTTTTGGTACTTACTGCTTTATTATAAGTATACAAGTAGACAATACAAAAATAAGTTCACCATAATATTTGTCTGTGTATAATAATAGCTTGGCTTCCTATATATAAACACTTCCAAGAAATGATCAATATCCTGTGAATGTAGCGATTCTGTAGGATCATCCGGATTATCGTTAGGAGATAGTTTGGTTGGCAAACACAGCGACCTAATATTAGAGCTGTCACATGTTGGAGTTATTACCCGAGTACGGTGAAGCAAGGGAAGGGTAATGAGTTTTACAGTGCATGTATGTAGGTATGTGGAGTTGCACTATACCTTCGCACCTATTGGTCCAATTTTGACAAGCGACGCATCAATCGATTGAATCGGTTTGTATTATAACGGATTTTTATGAAAGTTGGTATGGTAAGTACCTATACAAAAATAGCACATAGGATACTTTTCACCAATGTCCACGCAGGCGAAGCCACGGGACGTAACTAGTTGTAGAACTTCTTTTTTTATTACACCAGGTAATCCTTTGACCACAATCTCTCTTGATGGGAAGCGAAGATGTGGAGCTATATAATATACAAGGATAGGCATAACTGCATAGTTTCTTTTCACTATATCCAATATTATCACATCACTAACATTATTTTTTCAATAGCCACAACTTATGAAGGCTAAATCCATTTAACACCGAAAAAAGGTAAAGCAGATTGAAATTACCAGTGCTCACCCTCGCTGAAACAAGACTCAAATGACAAAGAAAGGGACCTCAAAAGACTATTTTAAACTGCTACGCATTGTTTGATCTTTAATTAATGAAATTGCTGTTTGTTAAGAATTAAAAGCTTGTCCCAAAGCTTTTAGGTGGCGCGGCTAGTAGTCGTGCAGAGCGGCGATCCTAATGGACTCTTGCCGAAAAAACTCGTTTAAAATCAGTTTATCCTCCTAGGTAGGTAAACATTTGTCTATTAGGGCTGTTAATTTAATGAAAAGACGGTTAATGTAATTTGTACAAATAAAAAGGAGTAATAAAGTGGACGATATAATATGGGGTAGAACCGCCACAAAACAAATTGTATTTCTCAATTAATATTTTTTCAATAATAATTATACAGATAATTATTGACGCTTTGTGATAGATTAAATAAGCCACATGTTAGATTAGGTAAGGTAACTGTCCAAAAAAAAGAGTGTAATGTTTTTAGGATTCATGAATGTTTTTATATATTTATGTCTGTTTGTATGTGAGTTTCTTTATTCCACACCATAACTTTTAAATGCCTAAACAGACTTAGACGAATTGGGTATCGTTAGAATACTTATTATTCCTTATTTTACTGCAAAAACTATATGGCGGCAGATGGTAATTTTCAAATTTCTTCGAATTGTACAATATGGACCAAATTGAAGGCTTTAATAAGCACATTCCAACATTATATAATTTATTGGCATAAGTTTTTTTTTGACAGGCCAGGCGTATATTTATAGCTTTTCAGCTAGTTATTAATTATTATTTTCTGTGTATAAAAGAAATATATTTAAATGTGCGGTCTATCGCGATTTTATGAAATGTCAAAACTACTTAAATAAAACAACAACAAAAAAACTTTGTATAATCACCTCCATCAATCCAGTTGCCGCCATCGTGCAGCTTCCGAGTTATCACACACTCAGGGTTCACTATTGATGGTACCTATTGCTACAAGTGTACCTAATACGTTGAGTTTATTGTATTTTCCACTGTCAAGGCAAATGTGTTCCATCCTTGAAGCGGGGAAGCCTTCTACTTTGATAAGGTAGCTGTAAGCCACGCGAACAAAAATAAAATAAAAGTAGTATTCTTACAGGCTTCAGATATCACAGAAATGTTTGTTTGAAATACAATAGGTGCCAATATTAATGGTCCTGGATACGCATACACCTAAAAGGGTGTAAATAAAAGCTTTGAGCTTTCCTAAAGGTAAAGTAAAATTCCAATACAGACTTTCAAGTAAAGCTCACTTCTATTGCCTGTTCAAGTAATAACTAGTAAGATTAACTTGCTTGCTTGCTTGCTTGTCGTGTGAGGTAGTGCTGTCCTCTGGTGTCAGAGGTTGCCAGGCCGCCCGAGGGCCTCTGACATAGATTAACGATTGCTGTTGATCAATAACACCCGGGACCGACATCTTAGTGCCCTCCGAAGCACGGAGCGACGAAAAACCACACATAACTTAGAACGTACATTGGTGCGGAGCCCAGGACCGAACCCGGTATCGCTGGATTCTGACTCGCACTAGTATACCGCTAGGCTACCATTAATCTCGATCTCATCGACCATTCTGTACAGTTTACTCAGAAAATTAGGTAGCATATTTACTTAATCTTCTGTGAGTGAAACTCTTCAATTTTGAACATCATAGCCTTAACATTATATGCCCATAACTTAGCTAAAAAGGCAATATTTTATTATGGTTGGAATCTAAATCCTTACTTAAGTTGTTTAAGTTGTTGTGTTGTTTGCTCCGTAACAGCTGAATTGGGTTTGATTAAACTTGGTAGAGTGGATTTGATGAAACTTAGTATAGATATACAGATAATAACACGAAAAATATTTTTATCCTCACGAAAATGAGCTCGCCGGAAAAGTCGCAGGTGCAGCTATATTATCATTTGACAAGGAAAGAAAGTAGCCTAGTCTTAAACTGGCTGGCTGATGCTTAGGCCATTCATGTACAACCTTCAGTGGCGGAACTCGGCGGCGAAGGCGGGAGCTAAGCGTTGCGAGCTTCCGCCTTCGTCTTCGTGTTTTTTTTAGTCTTGACTTACTATTTGTTTGATCAGCCAGCCTGATCATGCCTAGGCTTTCTTAAAAAAAAACACTTAAAGGGGGTTGGGGATATATATTTATTTTTTATGAATAAAAAGCTTACACCCTTTAAACACTAAGCTAGTATAGCATTAATTTATTACTTTATCAATGGTAGATCGGAAGATCTCTCCTACGCTAAATGCATTCCTTCAACAATAAAAAAAAAAACTTAAAGAAACTTAAAGGTTTCCCAAAGGCTTTACGGGCTATTATACCATTACTCACAGAATATACAAATCCGAACCACAATACTCTATTTGAAACTGGAGAAGGAAAACATGTTTATTTACCAACAAAGCTCCATTGTATTACGTAACAATATATCTTAATAACAGACGCGCGTGCGTAACGACATAAATGTGGAATGGGAGCCGTCCCATTCAATCCCATGAATGTATAATCAAATCACTCGTGGACGGAGTCGGGAAGGGAGGCTGGGGGTTTAGCCTAATCTTATCTACACTTCTACACTAATATTTACAACCCATGTTCTAAATGAATTCATTACTTATCTTACTTACGACGATATCTTATCACACTAATCACACTAATATTATAAATGCGAAAGTTTGTATGTTTGTGTGTGTGTGTGTGTGTGTGTGTGTGTGTGTTTGTTGCTCCTTCACGCTCGAACGGCTGGACGGATTTGGATAAAATTTGGTACCAGGATAGCTTATATCCTGGATTAACACATAGGCTACTTTTTATTCCGAAATAGAAGAAAAAAATATTATCGTTTTCTTTAAGACTTGAAAAAAAACGAAAAAATATAATTAAAATTTTTATTTCTAAGTACCAGGAGAGCATAAACACTTAAGAAGTAGGAGATACAAAATTGAAAAATAAATTAATTTAAAGTGAGTATACCTCCCCATGAACATTGAATAGTGTGATTATATTTTTTAAAAAGTATTTCTAAGTACCAGGAGAGTAGAAACACTTAAGAAGTTGGAGATACAAAATCGTGTTAGTTACACTATTTAATGATATTTAAAAGAAAGTCGTGTTAGTTACACTATTTATAATTCAAGAACGGCTGAACTGATTTGTCTGAAATTTGGTATGGAGGTAGCTTATATCCTGGATTAACACGTAGGCTACTTTTGATCAAGAAATATTAAATATCGTTTTCTTTTAAAAAAAGAAAGTTATTGAGAGTGAATATAACCTCCCCATGAACATTAAATAGTGTGATTATATTTAAATAATGTTTTTCTAAGTACCAAGAGAGCAGAAAAACTAATATATATTAAAATAATAAAAAAAAGTACCATGAGAGCAGAAATACTTAAGAAGTTGGGGATATTACATTGACAAATAAAGTTATTAGAAGTGAGTATACCTCCCCGTGAGCATTAAATTATTGTGATTATATTTTAAAAAATAACATTTTAAAGTACCAGGAGAGCAGAAACACTTTAGAAGTTAGAGATATTACATTGACAAATAAAGGTTATTAGAAGTGAGTATACCCCCCGTGAACATAAAATTATTGTGATTATATTTAAAAAAAAAAAACATTTTAAAGTACCAGGAGAGCAGAAACACTTTAGAAGTTGGAGATATTACATTGACAAATAAAGGTTATTATTAGAAGTGAGTATACCTCCCCGTGAACATAAAATTATTGTGATTATATTTTAAAAAATAACATTTTAAAGTACCAGGAGAGCAGAAACACTTTAGAAGTTGGAGATATTACATTGACAAATAAAGGTTATTAGAAGTGAGTATACCTCCCCGTGAACATTAAATTATTGTGATTATATAAAAAAAAAACGTTTTAAAGTACCAGGAGACCAGAAATAAAAAATTGAAGAATTGAAAAATAAAGTTATTAAAAGTGTACTCGAGAGTGTAGTAGCCGAAGTTCAGGCTCAGTGGCGTGCTTTGAGAGAGGCCTATGTAGAGCAGTGGACTGACACGGTCTGATGATGATGATGATGATGATGATGATGATGATACCTCCCCATGAACGTTAAATAGTATGATTATATTTAAAAAAAAAAAATTCAAAGTACCAAGAGAGCAGAAACAGAAGTTTTATCATCATTAATATATTTTTGCAATTTTTTTAAGTGACATGGCGGTGGTGGATTTTGAGGGTTGTTGGTAGAGGTTTTAAAAGGGACGGGGCCAGTGGGAGGAGTATGGGACCAAAATAAGGAAGAAAACGGAACCTTTGAAGGAATTTTCAAAATGATAAGTGTCAAAGTGACAGGAGTCAAAGTGACAGGTGTCAAAGTGACAGGTGTCAAAGTGACGGGTGTCAAAGTGTCAGGTGTCAAAGTGACAGGTGTCAAAGTGACAGGTGTCAAAGTGACAGGTGTCAAAGTGATAGGTGTCAAAGTAGCAGGTGTCAAAGTGACACCCTAGGGATGCAAAAAGGAGGGATTTTATTAAATGTGTTTTCTAATGTGGTAGGTGTGGCAAAGATTGACCGCGGGCGAAGCTGCGGGGCGCAGCTAGATGGATGGTTATATAGCTATGGATATATGGATGGATGTTTGTTACTCTTTCACGCAAAAAACTACTGAACGGATTTGCATGAAATTTGGTAGTTTATACCCTGGATTAACACATAGATTACTTCTTACCTCGAAAAAAAATTGCAGGGTTCCTGAGGCACGCGGGTGAAACCGCGGGGCGCAGCTAGTTATTGTATAAAAAGACATAAAGCGAATATGGAATTCGGTGCGATGTTGCAGTTATCACGCACATCGCAAAATATAATTACACTCCAAAGCAATAAAGAGTAAACGAAAAACTCAAAAAACAAAAAGTGATCCATAAGAAAATTACAATAATGTAACCCAAGGTATCAAAAATTTGCCAATCTTGTATTTATATACTCTTTGATTAAACAGAACGGAATGACATGTGGCAGTGGAAACGAAAAATAACAAGTCGGTCAAAAAGCACCACGAGCGTTGCTCATAGTAAGCGTAATTGAACCTCCTTGGCGTTGCGTTGCTCTCAAAGATTTTGAATTACGCTTATTGGCGTTTTTTTTGAAGTTACGGTGTGTATAAAAATGCTAAAACTGAGAATCAAGCAAATGTATATTAAAAAACTAATCTATAAACCACGTTTTTTAGAATGCGTTTTCATCGAATTGAAAGCTTCGGCCGGATAGCTAATCGGGAAGTTCTTGAAATTTCAGTTGCAGAACGACAGACAGACAGACAGACAGACAGACAAACAAGAAAGTAACTTAATAAAAACGAGGTAAAAATGCTGCGGTGTGAGCGCTACCCCTGCGAAGCCGGAACGAGTCACTGATATACCTATAAAACCTTAGTATAAAAGAGTATCATCACATACCTATTGACCAACTGACAGAAAACGCACAGCATAAACCAGTGGACCTAGAGATTACAAATTTAGAGGAAATATTCCTTGAGCACTCTAAGGAGCAATAAAGAAGGATTTTTAAAATTCCAATGACGGAATTATCGGTGGCGATATCTCTCCAAAGCGCACTACTGCACGCACACTGCGCGTGCGCACGGGGCAAGCAACTGGTTAGGGAAGTCAACTGGGTGGTTAAGTTTGCTCGCGGGCGAAGGTGCGGGGGACATTTGTTTTTTTTTTACCAAAACTCAACCCGGAAACTTTATAAAACGCATCTAGTCAAATTATTACCCGGAATAAAGAGTTTTACAATCTATACAATCTCGTAAGAAAAAGTGCCCGTGGTCCACCCAGGTGAACTGAGAAGGTGGACCACGACCAATGCCTCAAACTCGTCATAAAGAAACTTGAAGAAAAATGTAGTTTATAATATTTCAATTTATAATAGAACTAGCTGTGCCCACAGCTTTACTCGCGTGGCCATTTCTCTGGATTAAAAGTAACCTACGTTGCCTACGTGTTATTCCAGGATCAAATGTACCTACTGAACAATACTTCATTTCATCCAAATTATTTCAGCCTTCTAATTATTTTATATCGATGCTTCGTCGGATTGAGATATCAAGTACGTCAGTTTTTAAGTCAAACTCTAAGCTATCCAATAATTAAAACCAGTACCAGTCCAGTAGTTTCTACGTGTTGCGTGAACAGACAAACATACAGATAGATAGAAACGATTAAAAAATAAGTTCTAGATAAGTTATTATATAAGTTCTAAATAAGTCCAATCCAGCACAGAGGATTCCCGTACAGTCCCGACCCGTACACTAACACTAGTTTTACTTAAGTACTTATAAAAATAATTTCCTTTCAGTAAAATGAGCTATGTTCAATATTGAGGGTACGTTCTCTCCAGGACCCGTCCATACTTTCCATCTACAATAAATTATAAAAAGGAAAGATTTGTTTTTTTTTGTGTTTGTTTGTAACTTAAAAATATATAGAACCGATTTAAAAAAAACTTTCACCTAATAAAGCTACACTATCAGCGAGTAGCATGTGCTGTATTTTATTTAAAAAAATATAGAAATCTCTTCGTAAATTGAAATGATAATGCCTAGAAAAATGACGATTACTCGCTGTAAGAAACGGAGTGAAATGTTGACGTGAAAACGAAATAATAAGAAGTCTGACAAAAAGTACCACGAGTGTTGCTGTTATACTTTTGCATTGGTTTTTAATAACACTATTTATAGTTAAGTCACAATAATTGTTTTTTGTTCTAATTAATCAATCAAAACACGGTTGGAATTAAGTACGAATAGAGAAACCCTTAGCTACCCGTGCGAAACCGGGGCAATTCCCTAGTCCTGTATATATCCACGCAGATTCTATCATGCAAAACAGACTATACCGAATTCAAAATCTGTCACTGTTAGAATATCATAGTGTAATTTTGATCAATATTACATTCTACCAGTGACAGACTTTGATCGAAAATTGATTGAGATTGATCGAAAGACAAAACAATATTTTTAGCCCATTGCCAAGATTTGCGCGTCCTTAGTATGGCCAGAACATCACTACACGTGCCGGGCTTTCTCACAGTACATTTATAAAGAGCTTTCGCATGAGAGCAGCGGTTAATTAAAGGAAAGATTTTTTTTAAATACGTTTTGTATCAACAACACTCTGAGAATATACGAACGCCGTCTCAAACATACACTAACATACAGAAAATTGACATAGAAAAAACCCGACTGAGATGCTAACCAACTTGTTTCTCTTTATCGGTTTTAAAGCGAATTGCCTTAAAAACTAATATGAATATCAACGCGGAATTTACTTTGTCAGTTAATTTTTAAATTGATTTAGATTCTTGCCAAGCGATTTTTCGATACATCTCGTATGTCGTTCAAAATCAATGAATCTAAAATCTGCTCCCGAGCTGCATCACCTATCCCGCTCAACCTGGACGAGTATGACAAAAATTTGAGAGTGTACAGCGCTTTAAGGCATGTAAAACAAAGCGAAAGGCGGAACAACGCTTTTCATAAAACTACCTGCGGTTCTCCTCCCCACCACATAACATATTCTACTTGCTACGCTTGTGCTACGCTCATAGCTTCATAGATTCGTAGAGTTCAAGTTCGTAGGCCTCGTAGCCGTAGAAACTTTGTCTACGAAGGTCGATTTAGGCCTACGAATTATGAACTTTGAAGTTCTACGATGTGTCTACGAATCCCCGAGGCTATCTTATGAAGTTGCTTACATAATGTTTAATCAAGTTTATATGTTTGGGAAACAAATTGGAGTTTGAGTTTATTATATTATGTTGCGTAACAAGCATAAAACTATAGTGGACTGCGGTACAGAGTTCTGAAAGGTTAATTATACGGTGGAAAAATCGGTGAGTCTGTGTAGAATGATGCACCGTACCAGCACAACGCCCCGATTACTACTATATAACGACAAATTTGATGGCCCAGCTCTTATCTATACTTATAATAAAACTGTAACAGGTTAAATTCTTTTCATCCCGAACAATTAAAAGTTTCCCGCAGGATAGGGGTTGAAAGTTATTTAAAAGAACGCGTATCACGCTGGAACTACTGAATGGATTTTGATGCAACTTCGCACAGTCATAGTTTATATGATGGGTTAAAATTGAGGGTTCAAAGTTATACTCAAAATTAACATAACTTTGAATCCTCAATTTTAACCCATCATATAAACTATGACTGTATCTATACTTATAATAAAGCAATAAGTACGAAAAAGTCTGTACAAAGATAATTAAAAAAAAGTGGTTTAGGGTAGTTAAAATAAGCCACTGAACAAGTTCTTTTTTTAAATCATGTTTTTGTTTGTATGTATGTTTGTTCGTGCATCAATTAAAAACTACTGTACCGATTGTAATGCGGTTTTCATTGTTGGATAGTCACTGGTTTGACTTAAAAACTGGTGTACTAGTTATTTAATCCAATGAAAAGAAGCCAAGCAATCAATAAAATATTTTTAACGGCTGAAGGAATTTTGATCAAATGTGGGTTTATTGGTATGTTAGGTTTTGGAATAGTACTAAGAGTACTTTTAACCCAGAGAAATGACAACGAGTGCGAAGCAACGGGTACAGCTAGTATGAAATAAAAATAATTAAAACATTTTATATAAGTAACTGACGATTAAAATTTTCGAAACTACTTATAGATAATTTTAACTTTAGGTATTATATTTATTAACTTTGAATTTGGCATTTAAAAAAACACTTGGATGGAATCCGCAGTAAAGAAGTAGAGCTTATAAATTGGATTGTAACAAGCACAAATTAAAAATTTATATAACCCCCAACTTCCCACCCCCCATTATAGCTAGGAAGCATCTCGATCACATCAGTTTTCAGACACAAAAATCGTTCCATCCGTTTGAAAGCTACGATCCTCACCCCCATTCCCCCCTCAATCCCCCCACCATTATAGCTAAGAAACATCTCGTTTACCTCAGCTTTCAAATATAAAAAACCGCAGCTAAATCGGTCCATTCGTTTGCATTATACAATTCTCCCCCTTTTCTCAACTTCCCCCCCCTCTCCTCTATATAGCTAAGAACCATCTCGATCACATCAGTTATCAAACATAGAAAACCTCATCAAAATTGGTCTATTTGTTTGGGAGCTACGATCATCACCTACATTCCTCCCCCTTCAGGAGGGAGGGCCTCCTCCCTCCATTAAAGCTAAGAACCATCTCGAGTACCTCAGCATTCAAATATAAAAAACTGCAGCTAAATCGGTCCATCCATTCGAAAGCTAAGATTCCCCCCCACCCCTCCCCCCCGTCCCTTCATCCTCCTTTTATAGCTATGAACTATCTCGTTTACACTAGCTTTGAAACATAAAAAACCACAGCTAAATCGGTCCATTTGTTTGGAAGCTACGATTTTCACCACCCTTTTCTCACCTTCCCCTTCCCCCCTCCCCCTTCCCCTTCCCCCCTCCCCCTTCCCCCTCCCCCCTCCCCATATATCTAATAACCATCTCGATCACATCAGCTTTTAAACAGAAAAAACCGCATCAAAATCGGTCCATTCGTTTGGGAGATCGATCGTCACTAAAATCATAATTTAAAAGTATCATAAAGTACAATATACTACATTTCTGCAAAATTCGTTCAGCCGTCAAATAGTTTTTAATCGATTGCTCGGCATTTAGTCATCGGATTAAGATACGTTTTTAAGTTAAACCCTAAGTGAAAATTGCATCGCAATCGGTTCAGTAGTTTGTACGCGATGCGCGAACAGACAAAAAGAGAGACACGATTAAAACAAATGTTATATTCCTGTTCAGTAGCCTATTTTAAGTAGTAATTGTCTTCCTTGTATACAATTTTTGGTACTTACTGCTATATTATAAGTATAGATAGATAGATAAATAGATAATATCTGTCAGGTCTTGTTGTAAAAGCAGCAAGACCTGACATATCAGCGTGTCGCCGCTCCTAACGTTTTATCATATCATCCACTCAGCCTAAAACAATACAAGGGAACGATTATACCATTGCCCTATTAAATTCGCCTACGCTTTGTTAAGGCTACGTCTACACAAAGACAAGTTAATATTATACAACTAGCAACCAGCCCAGGCTTCGCACTGTTGTAAATTAGAAGAAAAAAAAATAGGTGAAAAATGTAGTTCTCGCACACTCGACCTTACCAATAATACTTTGATGACATTTTTGTGTTAAATGATGAAATACGGAATTGTTAAAATAACACCAAATACAGTCTTTGGTTTCACATTCTTTTCAATCGTTCCAAGAGACCATAATTATAGGAGATACGGGGATATCACACATTTTTTTGTCTTCTGCTTATGGCAGCCAGTTCGGTTTTCGAATAAACTCTCTTTACAGTACCCGTATCTATGTGAGTTTTCATAGCAAACTTTAACGTTCCAAATTCAAAAAGCTTTCAGTCGTCTTGATTTCTTCCGAAATCTTGAACAATTATATTCATATTTCAACAAGTTAACACAAAACAATATCAAACTATAGGTACGTATAAATCTTTAACTTGTATCACTGTAAAACTGCATTAAAATCCGTTGCGTAGTTTAAAACATTAAGCGTTACAGACAGACAGACGGCGGGAAGAGACTATGTTTTATATTGATTCTTCCGACATTTTGAACAATTATAGTAATATTTCAACAAGTTAACACAAAACAATATCAAACTATAAGTATAAACCTTCTTCTTGAATCACTATCTATTGATGAAAATCGCATGCGTAGTTTAAAAGATTGAGCGTTACCAGAGGGGCAGACGGCGTGAAGATACTTTTTTTATACTATGTGTTGATATTAATTGATGATGAGTCTGCACACAAGACTCGGAGACTAACAGTGTTTGTAACACCCACTGAATATGATCGATGAAAAAAATAAAAGAGGGGAGAGTAACCCCACCCCTATTAATGCCAGCAAATTACTTTTTACCACGTTTTTATTTACACTTTATTGATTGTCTATCTATTTGTCTGTCGTTCCAGTGGAATCTTGCAACTCAAATTTCAAGAACTTTTCGGCTGAAACTTTCAGGGTAGCTCGCAAATTGATGACAATGCATTCTAATAAAAAAACTTTTGTTTGGATTCGTTTTTTAATCTACATTTGCTGTTGGTTCAAGTGTAAAAATCATTGTACACTTAAACATGGGGCGGGGCGCAGGTAGTTGTTGAATAAAACTCAAAGTTTAATTTATTTTAATAGAATCCATGAAAATAGATTTTGTTTCAAATAATCATATCTTCCTGCTTAGCTTACATTATTAAAATACCGTGTCCCTACTTATTTATTCTCATTGAATTTATTATTTACTTTGAAACATCGGAACCCCATGCTTATATATAACAGAGACATCTGGCACCCACTATATTTGGATTTAAATAAAACCTATGGGTATTTCACGTAATACGTTCAAGGAAGTTCTATTAGATTTCATTTTAGTACTACCCTCAACTCAAATCGTTTATTGTAAATAGGCAACATATTAAAGCTGTTTTACAAGTCAAAATGTAAAGTATAATAAGGTATAGACAGATGATAAATATCAATTACACTATCACTATCCAAATCAATTGATATTTATCTTGATATATTATATCTAACGATATAGCGAACCCTGGTTTATAATGAAGTTTATAATTCACTAGTTTTCCCGCCCGCGACTTCGAACGCGCGGACTACTGTTTATTGCAAAAAAAAAACATCCTATTTTTTCTAGGATATTAAAAACCAATGCAAAAGTTGGTATAGCACCAATTGACAGACTTGTTATTTCGTTTCCATCGCAACCACAGACCATTCTGTAATGGCCACCGTTCCTTACAGTGAGTAATCAACATTTTCCAGTTTTCCCGTGGAAATTAAAATTGGTTCAGCAGTTTTTCGAGAATAAATAGTTATGTGTTTTGTTGAGTAAATCCATTCCATTTTGTGTTTATATTGCCTTTATTTTGTGTTTATCTCTAAGATTTCTAAACCAATTTAGTTGGTTGTTTTTTTTATTCGAAAGGGTAAACTTTCCGTGTAGTCCCATATAAACTTCATCAAAATTGGTTCAGTAGTTTTATTAGAAAAACAATTTGTTTTATAGTTTATACTCTCTAATATGGTATGACTGGTTGGTCTCGTGGCTAGAGATCCTGGGTACGAAATCGTACGGTCGCGGGTTCGAATCCTGCAAGGTGCAATCATTTGTGTGATGAGCAGAAATGTTTGTTTCCGAGTCATGGATGTAATATTCTTATCTATGTATGTTTGTCCGTTACATGTGTTTCCGTCCTGTGCCCATAGCACAGGGTATCCTAGTTTGGGGCTAGATAATTGGTGTGGAAATGTCCCGAATATATTATTATATTATTAATATCTTGGGATTTCTGAACCGAATTAGATGATTGTTTTTACTTGAGTAAAAACCTTACCTTTATTGTGGTACTGTATAAATTTCATCAAAATTGGTTTAGTAGCTTTAAACAAGCTTAAATTTAATTGACTGTGCTATTGTGCCCTTCGAGTTTGGGCTCATTTGGTTTGTCTTGATGGGATAATATCTGGTTTTATGTGGTATCAAGGTCTGATGATGGAGCCGGAAGAAATTCACAGGAACTCAACAACAAAATGATGGAACCCATTCGAGTTTGGGCTCATTTCGTTTGTCTTGATGATTTCTCTAGTTTTATGTCGTACCCAGGGTCTGATGATGAAGCCGGAAGGCAGTCACAGGTACTCAACAACAAAATGATGGAACCCCTTCGAGTTTGTGCTCATTTGGTTTGTCTTGGTGAGTTCTCTGGTGTTATGTAGTTTTCAGGGATGTTGGAGCCGGAAGGTAGTCACAGGAACGCAACAATAAAATGATGGAAAATGGTCAAAACTAATTCAGTTGTTATATATGTAGGTTTTATTCATCCTTGGTTTTAATTTACCAACGCTTTGAGTCTAAAGCGAGTGAGTGTCTACTATTTTCTGTGGCATATATTCTTCCCGATGTTTGCTTAGGCCACTAAAAATAAAAAATAAATATATTCTTCAAAAAAAAAAACGACTTCATAATAAAAATGTTATTTTATAAACAACCACTAAAAAGAATAAAATAATTACAATCGAGCCAGAACAGTATCACTTTTTCGAAATTACCAACGTATTAATAATGCATAAATACATATATTTTTTTGCAAATTTATTTTTATGTATTGGTATGGATAGTTGGCAGTTAAGTAGATAACTATAATACATTTACATAGGTACTTAAATTTTCATTTTTACACGACTGCCCAAAAAGGAGTGTAATGGTTCCATGGTTCATGTATGTATGTATTTATGTATGTATGTGAGTTTCTTTGTTCCACCATAACTTTTAAATGCCTAAACAGATTTCGATGTATGGGGTATCCTTAGAATCCTTACATTACATTTTCTGTCAGGACAGTCGTGAGTTTTCTCTTATTATAGTGATGTAACTACTTGTTAAATTCTGTTGGTCATATTATGACTAAAATACTTCAAAGGTACGTGTGATGTAATCATATATTGAGTTCTGTCAAGTATTACTTCCATTGATAATAATTATATGTAGAAATAGTCTAGTCTGACGTCACACCACATTATAATCCAGTTATATGGCCATGAGTAGTAAAAATATTATGTTTTTAGTTTTATTTTCCACAGTTATCTTTGGCGTGATGAGCAGAATAGCTCCTCAAAATGCAGTAAATTTCTCACTTTTAGGTTTCTAGCAGTGGACTCAGCCCTTTATCTACTCGTACTAGGTAGTGATTGATGGACCACCTTGGATATTAATGTTAGTGTTACAATAAGGAAGTTGAAGTCTTTCATCTGACCTAGGATGAAACATTTAGCAACATTCATGAAAGCAATAGAATGTAACTTACACTATGATAGCGCAGTAATCTTGTGATCACTAGACAAACGGCGTTGCAGTTGTACCAAATAATCATAACTATACTAGCTGATGCCCGCGGTTTCGGACGTGTGGTCATTTCTGTAGGTTAAAAGTACTCTTTGTGCTATTCCAGGACCTAAAATACCAATATACCAACATTTGATCGAAATTCCTTCAGCCGTCAAAAATATTTTTATTGATTGCTCGTCTTCTACTTATTGAATTGAGACATAAAGTACCCCAGTTTTTAAGTCAAAACATAAGCTATCCAACAGTGAAAACCGCATCGCAATCGGTCCATAAGTTTTTACGTGATGCGATAACAAACATACAGACAGACACGAATTTTTAAAATGTTATATTCTTGTCCAGTAGCTTATTTTATGTACCCTAGACCATTTCTTTTTTAATTATCTTCTTTGTACAGACTTTTCCGTTCCTATTGCTTTATTACAAGTATAGAAGAAGATATTTCCATACCTTGTCCTAGTGTGTCTGCGCCTTATACGTACGTGCGCGGGGTGAGTTAAGCACCGAGTTATTGTCCGTTTATAATTCCGTACATACCTATTTCGGATGTTTTGCCGTATTTTTCACGCTCGTGGAGGCTGAAATAACATTTTCTTAATCTTTTTTGACGGTTGTTTGCTACGAATAAGTATAAGTAGTTGTTTCAAATTGTTTAACTTGCGTTCACACGTTAAACTAAAACATTATTTATATGGATAAATATGTGTATATTTTTCTTCATCCTATTAATACACAGACTTCTAATACAGTAATATTAATATTATAATGCGAAAGTTTGTGACTGAATGAGTGAGTGAGTGTGTGTATGTATGTTTGTTACTTCTTCGCGCTGCACTGAAAAGGCTCAAGGGATTTTGGCCAAATTTGGTATGTAGATTAGGATCCTGGAATAAAGTACATAGGATACCTTTTGTACAGAATTACTTTTTCGGAGGAGTGGACTGTATTACAATTTTATCGCGTATTCACTTTTTCGGTCATAGGGCGCTGGTTTATATTAACCAACAGCAATAACTTATTCGTGGTTCAGGAGCTTCGAGGATTCAATGAATGAAACTACTACAACGGGTATAACAAACTGACTGACTGCTTTTATTTACAAAAATGCTCTTATATTTATACAATACAATTTAGGTAACGGCACCTACCTGGTCACAGGGAGAGCTCGGGAGCAAGGGCAATTACAACGGTTCTTATATTTTTTTGGCAACAACTAACTGGCATCGTTCGTTAATTGTTTTACTATCAACGGCTTTTACTTTGTCTGCGCATTGCCCGTGTTATTATTCTAAAGATCGTGGGAATGTAGCTGTATTTAGTCTAACGGCAACTACCCTACCTGCGCTAAGGGCTCCTGTAATAAACACATTGCGCATTGCATTGTCTAACAAGCTTAAATCATAACGCTTTCATTTATTTCTAACCTAACGGAGGTTTTTTCCATAACGGTAACTTCATTTTTATCTTCCTTAAATTACACGTTAAATCTACTTACTTACTCTTATTCTAGGTGTACTATTATTTAATCTTATTCTAGTTTTATACAAAATAACTGAAGCGAAGCCTCGTAGTCGAAGTGCTTACACGTCAGTCGGTCGGTCGCGGTCCCTTTGCTCTAGCCGGTGATTCCCGATGACACATTCATTCACACACACATTCACGGTCACGTAATCTATAATCGCAGGGTCACGCGGCATCTGGGAGGCGGACAGGCTCGCTGTCCTCAACATACTCCTCCCGGCGAAGACTCGGCGGAGCCCATTACAGGCAGGACGGCGAGCTTTGTAGTCAGCCGTCGGAAGATGCCGCCTCGCGTGCAAATGTCAGAGCTGCGTTCCGCGCCGTCTCGGCCCGGGTACACGCGCTCTACGACTCCTCTGGGCCACGTATTGCGTGGCAAGTTGTTGTCGACAACTATGACTAGGTCGCCCTCTTTGATGTTGGGGACGCCCGCAGCAGCGCCCTGGCGGGGCACAAGTGTCGGTAAGTACTCGCGCACCCAGCGGCGCCAGAACTCGTCGGCGAGTGCCTGGCTGGCGCGCCAAGCGCGCCTGTCAGTGAGCTGACACGGCCCGGTGAGTGGCAGGCCGGATGACCCGCCCAGTAGCAGGTGGTTAGACGTGATCGCCTCAGGGTCGGCCGCATCCACGGAGACGTGCGTCAGGGGACGCCCGTTGATGGAGTGCTTGGCCTCCACCAACAGCGTCTGCAGCGTCTCTTCTCTCGTCGTCTTCTGGTTGAGGGCGGCCTTGAGGGCCACCTTTACGGACCTCACAAGTCGCTCCCATGCGCCTCCCTAGTTTGGTGCTCCTGGCGGAATGAAACGCCAGGATACTCGGTGCTGCAGCCCGTAGTCTCGCAGAGCTGGCGCCCATTGTGTATAGGCTGCCCGTAGCTCACTGTCCGATGAAACTGTTGACAGTGATGACACTACCTCCAAATGGACGGCGCGTGTCGTTAAACATGTAAAGAGTGCCGCCCATCCATTTTTATCTCGCCACGGTTTCTGAAGCAGGATCTTGCCGGTGCTACTGTAGCAACTAAGGAGACCTAAAGGATCATATAATGACATGACGGTGCTCAACGCTTCACGCTTAGTCGGATACCGGCTGAGTTGTTTCACTTCATCCTTCACTCGGTTGAGTGACGTGTTGAAACCCAGCGTGTCCCTTGCCGCATTCCATTGTAGTCCCAGTGTCTTGTCGCTTGCTTCAAAACCCGAGAGTAGCGGTGTATTCGACTGAGCTCGGAGTTCCTCGGGTATTGCGTTCAACACAAGCTTACTGTTCCAGTTCCATCCTCTTAGCTTGAAACCACACTTCCTATGTACCGTGTCTACCTGAGTTGCGATTTCGAAAGCTTCTCGTTCGTTCGCGTAGCTGTCGACGTAGTCATCCATATAGTGGGCTTCAGTGATAGCTCTCGTCGCTTCCGGATACTGTGCGGCGTGATCTCGTGCGTTCTTATTCCTAACGCTGTAGGCAATAAATGGTGAACTTGATGCCCCGAATATCAATGAGGTCATCTTGTACTGCACGATCGTGGTCGTGCACGATCTTGTCCTCGCCATAAGAACATTTGAGCGGGCTGATCCTCTTTCCTAATCTTTATCTGAAATAACATTTCTTGAATATCTGTCGTTATCGCGACCTTTCGTTCTCGAAGGCGAAACAGAATTTTCTGCAGTGACTGTAGCATATTGCAGCGATTTCGAGACTGAACGTATTTAGCTTTATTGTATTCAGTGGGTCGCAACTTGTATCTAGTTTTAGCTATAGCCTTTTTGTGCATCAATGATTTAATATCGTCCGTAAGCCACGGAGCAGGGAGATGCTTCAGTTTGATAGCACGCAAAGGAGCATGGACATCATATAACTGCGTGATGATAGAGTTAAATATAGCAATCTGATCATCCACTGACGATGCATTATTGACAGTACTCCAGTCAACCATTCTGACATAATTAACAAATGCCACACGATCCATACCACTAAAGCTGCGCTGTAGAATGATTCGAGGTTTAGATTTTGGAGGGCGAGTTTTATACGAAAGGAAAATCAAGTCGTGGTATGAAAAAGAATCAGCCGAGTACTGGCCATGCTTAGCAACATGTTGTGGGGATGACACGAACATGAGGTCCAAAAGTGAAGGTGTATAATTTGGAAAATGGTGAGTAGCGCTGAGAGGAAGAATTTTCATGTTGCTAGAACTTACGATAGTTTCCAATGAGGAAGAACGATGATCCTTTTTCAGTAAACACGTATTGAAATCGCCCATGATAATAGAGTGATTGTATGAGGGGGTAAGATCCTCTAAGATCTTTTCAAGAGAAGAGAAATAGTTACTATGCAGTGATGGGCTATAAAAGACTCCGAGAAGAATTTTAGTATGGGAAAAAAGAACTTCAATTATGAGATGCTCACCGGCATTAGCAGCAGGTGGTTGCGGTGATTTGCTAATTACAGAGTAGGGAATATTTGCACGAAGTTATATTGCAACACCACCACCGCCACCACCTGTGCGATCATTGCGGATAAGAATAAAACCTGGAAGAGAATAGGAAGTAGTTGGAAGACAAGGTTTAAGCCAAGATTCGGAGACTAGTATAGCCTGGACATTTTTTTGGTCAAGTGACGCCAGCATATCTGAATAATGAGCCGGAATGCTCTGCGCATTTATATGAATGACGTTGAAGTTTTTAGAAAAATCGGAAAAATTAGAGGCCAATAACTCTGAAAGCGAAGGAATACTAGCGAAACTATCGTCACTAGCAGAGGCATCGGAAGATGCAGAAAGATAGTAATTATCACTGCTGCTAATATCTTTATCAAAAATATCTATCATATTTTTATGAATATACGTAAATAATAATAATATAACTAAATAAAATATATAAATAATAAATAGGTAGGTACAATTTATAATAAATAAAGTTTTCTACAATACCTACTCTACCTGCCGGTTGTGTCTGTAAGAGATGAACATAATATAATTTTATTATACCTACACACAAACAATAATTATGATAACTAAGGAATACAATAACAGCAGTAACTGAGAAAAATGTACTCAGACAAAACACTGAACAACCTACAAAACAATAATAATTGAGCGATGATAAAACAAAAGATCTTTTGAAAGTATGAAACTAAATATGCATAAAAACGATAGCAGATTGAAACAGAAATGGAACGCATAAAATAATTGTTTTTTTTTTTAATAAAAAACTTATCTGTGACTATGGTGCCGTTCGTTTTGATGATAGGTAATCGAAAATAACAGTTAAAACGCTAAATATGTTTCGATCAGCGTTCCCTTTGGACATGGTAGTTAAATTTTACATCAGAAAAGCGACGTTATGTTTTAGGCTGTAGGCTTTAGTAGTTTTTCATTCGGTTTGGAAAGGATTATTACATTATTAGTGTCAAAAATGGCAAAAATGGCAATCGATACAGCCCAGAACGCCATTTCATCATCTCGAATGCAGGGTCTACTGACAGTGGTAACTGTCAAATACTGTCAATGCCATAATGACACCACATGACAAATACATTTTTGTTTCAAAAACAATAATAGACATTTACCTTCAAACAAAAATATTAGAAAAAAGTGAAAATTTAGGGTAAAACATCTGCAGATAGCCAGTGTTTTATGTTCCTTGTATAAAGGTACATGAATGAAACTACACTATACACATGAGGAATGCTCACTTATTGCTGGAAGTTGCGACTCGTTCCCGTTTGGATCTAAGATTCCCTGCTGTTGCTTTGACTACTGCGGGTTTTAGGGGAGCCGGAGCATCAATTCTGTCCAACTCCACGACGCTGCAGACACGATGACGAGCTCCATCCAGATCGAGCACTAGCACCATACCATCACGAGTCCAGCAATTTTTAACGCCAAACCGCTGACGGGCTAGCATGAAAGTATCGTGCCTGGGTTTCGTTAGAAACTCCGACAGCGTAATGCCTGTTCCTTTGAGAGAAGTTTTGGCAGTTTTGGAAGCAGCGGGCTCGTTCCTTATGCCGGTTCGTAGCTCTCTTGTGACTATGAGCTCCCAATTGTCGGTTCCAATCAGGAGGCGCGGTCTGCCTTATAACACAAGTCCTTGTTCAAGTCCTTTAGGTGATCTAGACGTAGCAACTGCTCCGGTACGGTCTGCGGTGTCAGCTGCATACTTGTAATCATTCTAGCTTTAATTGTTGCCTTTCGGTCATTCGTACCTTTTTATTTCGAATCGGACAAGCTTGCTGGTTATGTCTTGCTGGTGCATGTTTACGCCACGAATGTTCAGGGGCCTTTGAGGACCCATAGCACCGATCTGTCGTGCTACGTCCTCGTCCGTAGTGACATGGTCGATCCTTCGTCGAATAAGCCGTATATCCGCATATACCCCTTTGGACCGGACACAAATACTCAAATACTCATTTATTGATAAATATTATTACATGTCAACAAAGCTAATTATTCAGAATATAGTAAAAAAAAAGTATTAATCACTATTATAGTACAATAAGTTGGTAAACAGTGTGTATACATCCAGAATACAACAAATATTCATCAAGCAACAATATGTCAACTTTGTTTTTAAATAGAAACAATAAGTAACATACAAAATTATGTCATAAAATTATGTCAGACAAATACAACATAAATCAAAATAAAATCAATACAAACATAAAGTATGAATGTCAAAATTAAACACAGAACATAATACAAAATACATAATAATGTCATACTAACATAAATTCCTCAAAACTATAGAATGTTTGCTCAATAAGCCAGCATTTCAGTCTGGATTTAAAACAGTCCACACTAGGAGCAGCAATAATATCCGCAGGAAGTCGGTTATAGACCGCTGGACCCATCACACGAGTCAGCTTGCTGGACTTGGTGAGAGAGTGAGATACAGCTGCAAGTTTCTCTGCATTGCGTGTGTTATAGGAGTGTATGTCACCGCGTTTCCTGTACTTGTCGGGGTTCATTCTCACGTACACTGCCACTTGAAAAATCACAATGGCAGGCAACGTGATAATACCAAGCTTTTTGAAGTACAGTCTCGCGGAGGTATCTTGCGATACTCGTACTAACGCTCTTACAGCGCGTTTCTGCATACGGAAGACGCGCTCCCATTCCGAGCAACGTCCCCAAAGCTCCGCGCCGTACTGCAGTAACGAGTGCACTGTTGCAAAGTAGCACGCACGCGCTACCTCCGCGGACACCACCCGGGACACACGACGCAGCGCGAAACATGCACTCCCAACTTTACCGCACAGTTTTTGTATCTGACTCTCCCACGTCAATCCCTTGTCGATTTCGAAGCCTAGGAATGTCGTCTTTCCAACCTGTTCGATCTGAATGCCGTCCACCAAGACCATCAGTGGCTTTGAAGCCCGACCTGACAGATTGAAATGGAGGAAGTGAGTCTTACTGAGATTGAGGGCAAGACCATTCATGTTAAACCACGTCGCCAGGCTTGATGAGGTTTCATTCAACTTCTCCTCTAGGCGATCAATGGTCGGCGCAGTGACTATAGCAGCCACGTCGTCGGCATACATTAGTATGTCCGCTACCGTTACGGCGTCCGGTAGATCGTTCAGGAGGAGAGAGAAAAGTATGTTGGATACTGACGACCCTTGCGCCACCCCCATCGTAGAAGAGAGCGGGTCCGACTTAGTCTCTCCGTCACCAGCATCTACTATCTGGGACCTACCCCGTAGTAAGTCCGTCAGTAAGTCACTGTAACTGGGCAAATCTTTAACATTACCTCTTTTGTTGTCTTAGAAGTCGTTGACGTCACAATCTCCGCACTTTCTGTAGAGGCTCTATGCTCGTCACCGTTCGTAGAGGACTTTGACGCTCTCTCCGTATGAAGTAAATTGTGATGTGGGCGTTGACATCCATCATGGCCACATGCCTTGGCGCGACAGTCAACACGTCGATGACGACTTACTATACACTTGAAGCAAAGTTTTTCTTTCTTCACAAGTTCCCATTTGTCCTCGCTCTTCATCTCTTTGAACTAAGGACATTTAGGTAGCAAGTGGTTTGCTTTGCAAGCAACACATTTATTTTTCTGCTCCGATTCATTTTCTATTGTGGCAAATACCAACCTTTGTCTGTTCGTAGAGCTCGAGTTTGTAGCGGACATTGTAGCATTGAGGCCTCGGCTGGCGCCTGTCATTGCTACGCTCGTATATCCGTACTTCAGGGCTCGATCGGCTTCACGCATCAAAAATCTAGATAACACAATTATTTCAGGTTCCTCTTGTGCTTCCAGATGAATCTCGGCGTAGTCGCACCACCTCAATCTCAGGTGCAGGCTCAGCTTGTCTAAAACATCTCGTGACAGCATTGGATTGTAGAGATAGCCTTTCCTGTCAATGGACTTTACACTCACCGTGTTCTGTACGCTGACTTCGAATGTGTTTAGATCGCTTGCTGTGTTTCCTAGCTTCGGTAGACGCCTCAGGTCGTCAATAGTCTTGTCGATCAAGACTTCAGCTCTCCCGAAGGTTTGCGCTAAAGTTTGCATTATAATGTCAGGAGACTCCACAGTAAATAATAAAGCAGAGACGGCTTCTCTAGCTTCGCCGCGTAGACAATTTCGTAGTCGCGCCATATTCTCCGTAGCGAAAAAACCATAAAGCTTTGATGTTCCGTTAATTGGGGCTTTAAAGGCGAACCACTCATGCGCATTTCTCGAAAATATTGGCAAATCGTATACTTGTCGCGGAGGTCTAGATTTAGTCAGCTGTCCTAGTGCATTTACAAGTTCTTCCACGCCTATCGTATTCGCAGGTTGTGGTGGCGTAGGCGATCGCGGTCGTCCATAATTCTTAATCGTTTCTGCAACGCGCTCCCCCCGTTCTGGGATGCGTGTTGATTGGGCGATGCGATTGTCATATACCGTTGCACTATTATTTATCCAATGTTCGACTTTTGTTTCTATCCGTCGTCGGTCGTTCCGTAGTTTCATCCGTTTCCTGGATAACTTCGATTTCAAACGCTAGTTTTCTGCGAATTCTATCTGATTCGAGACTAGATCTCAAAAAGAGAGAATTAGCTCTCTTTTTGAGATCTCTCTTTTTTGTTCTAGTTCTGTCTTTTTGAGATCTAGTTCTGTCTTTTTGAGATCTAATTCTGTCTTTTTAATCATCGCGAGTCTTTCTTCCGCTTCGAACTGTGCTTGTCTAATTCGCATAGCAACACTACTTGTCGATCTGTTTGACGCAAACGATCGAGAAGGCGATGCAGCACGGCCTATTCTATTATCGAGCTCAGCTATCGGAGCATCACGGTGGCTTCAGAACGTGCATTCGCGGACACGGAGGTCCCCGCGTGAGGGTTACGTTCGCCCTCAACTCCCGTGGACTCGATCTGTCCAGCGACGGGAGCGTCTGCCTCCAATTGGCTTCGCGTTTTCATTTCGTTCGAATATAACGGAATTTACACGAAATTAAAGTTAATGTAGCAAATAGTGACAGTAAATAGCACTGAATTTAGTTTCACCGTGAATGTCTTAACCTAACACTTATGCACAAACCTTAATTACTTATGTCCTCGCAGGTTATGCTCTGGTCCACTAATCTAATCACGTTAACTAGATTCAGTCACTATAGCTAAGACTTATTCACTATTCACTGTCTTTTCAGGTAATTTATCTAGCTACACTTATTCACTATATTGTCTCGCAATTTCACTGAATGTACTGCACGTTGAGGATTTAACTGAATTTAAGTCTGAAAATCACTGAATTTATAAATAAAAACTGTTCAATCTCTGGGTCAGAGGGACCAATAACTATTCAAGATCCGCGGGAGACTAACTAACAACTGTTCATGAAACGCGCGACAAGGATCAAACTGTTCACTATCTGCGCGAGAAGGACCAAACTGTTCAGAATTACTTTTTCGGAGGAGTGGTCTGTATTACAATTTTATCGCATATTCACTTTTTCGGTCATAGGGCGCTGGTTTATATTAACCAACAGCAATCACTTATTCGTGGTTCAGGAGCTTCGAGGATTCAATGAATGAAACTACTACAACGGGTATAACAAACTGACTGACTGCTTTTATTTACAAAAATGCTCTTATATTTATACAATACAATTTAGGTAACGGCATTACCTGGTCACAGGGAGAGCTCGGGAGCAAGGGCCATTACAACGGTTCTTATATTTTTTGGCAACAACTAACTGGCATCGTTCGTTAATTGTTTTACTATCTACGGCTTTTACTTTGTCTGCGCATTGCCCGTGTTATTATTCTAAAGATCGTGGGAATGTAGCTGTATTTAGTCTAACGGCAACTACCCTACCTGCGCTAAGGGCTCCTGTAATAAACACATTGCGCATTGCATTGTCTAACAAGTTTAAATCATAACGCTTTCATCTATTTCTAACCTAACGGAGGTTTTTTCCCTAACGGTAACTTCATTTTTATCTTCCTTAAATTACACGTTAAATCTACCTACTTAATCTTATTCTAGTTTTATACAAAATAACTGAAGCGAAGCCTCGTAGCCGAAATGCTTACACGTCGGTCGGTCGGTCGCGGTCCCTTTGCTCTGGCCGGTGATTCCCGATGACTAATTACACATTCGCGGTCACGAGATCTATGATCGCAGGGTCACGCAGCATCTGGGAGGCGGACAGGCTCACTGTCCTCAACACCTTTCATCATCATCATCATCATCCTCGTGGATGAAACCACGGGGCGTAGCTAGTTTCTTATAAATATAACTTAATTGTGTTACAGTTGCTTCTGAGTATTATTATATAAATACTTAATTGTGTTACAGTTGCTTCTGAGTATTATTATATAAATACTTAATTGTGTTACAGTTGCTTCTGAGTATTATTATATAAATACTTAATTATGCCTCACCATATTAGTTAGGATACATTTGAACCATCCTCAGAAATAAACCTACGCGTTCGTGAAAACTGAAACGAAATCGGTTTAGTAGTTTCAGAGAATAGCCCGATCAGACAGGCGCGATTGGCGACCATAATGGCCTTCACTTTTTAGTAGAGGAAGAACAAACATTAACCAACTGTAGGAAAAGAGGTGTTGTTGATATACATACCAATATATAAAAGTGAAACGTTGTCTGTTTGTTTGTTTGTTTCGGGAGCTTTCACGCGATAACGGCTAGATGGATTTTGATGAAATTTGGAATGGAAATAGCTTATACCCTGGAATAAAACAGGATACTTTTTATCCCGGAAAATTGTAAGTTTCCACGGGAAAACTGGAAAATGTTGATTACTCGCTGTAAGGAACGGTTGCCATGGAAACGAAATAACAAGTCTGTCAAATAACATCAATAGCCTTGTTGCTATTTGCATTGGTTTTTAATATCCTAGAAGAACTTAGTATGCTTTTTTCGCGATAAACAGTAAGTAGTCCGCGCGGACGAAGTCGCGGGTGGGAAAGCTAGTGTTATAATATATGGTGATATGTTGGTGATCTAGCAAAGATGAGACTTCCACAGTTGAACTCTTGCAGAAGAGAACAAAAATGTACTGTGCCTCCCAGAACTATGGTTTGCAATCCATTCCGCCTCTTTTCAACGTCGCTTTTTTTAATAACTACAGTAAAGGGTTAAAAAGTAATGAAATATTTATAGCTTCTTTTATTAGTGACGTTTGAGGCCTAATTAGCATCAAAGATGCAACTTCAAGCAAGCTACGGGCACGCGACACGAACCAACGAATTACAGTAATGTTCCGCGAACAGGTTAATTTATTCACTTTGATCCATATCTAGCTTATTATCGCAACGTATTCAAAAATGCAGTAGGAGAAGTTGATACGAATGAATAAGACTCAAGCACTGACGCACGTATACTCGACACGATCGACCACTCGTAGATATCTTTCAATATAGGCTTATACTTGTGTGTATATATATATTCTATCTCATCATCAGCCTATATTTGTCCACTCCTGGACGTAAGAGCGTTTAGACACAACTAAACTGGCAATAAAACCTACAAAAATGCTTCTATGATTTTGCTCTCATGAACCTTCTCTATTTTTGATGATATTTGGAAATGTGGAAGATAGTGAAGTTTGTAAGATTGGTTTAAGTCCATTTGTACCTAAAGGATTCGAATTTATGACACCTCAAAACATGATTATGTTCCTTTCAATTTTAGTAAGTACTATTGTTTGTAACTAATTAATAAGAAAATGGAAAACTTATATTCTAAGAAAATAAGATGATCCAATTTCGTTACCGATCCAATCCGAATTTCGTCCAATTACGGTAAAACCGTTAGCTTTCAAAAGGCAAATGGCAAAACTTAGCCAAAACACCTTTGAAGATATGTTTTTCTTCTCGTTCGTGGGTCAGGTCAGGTCACCTGCAGGTCGCAGCGAGAAAGCAAGTATTGAAAACAGCAATATAAAATTTGTAGTTAACTATTTCGCAAGTGTAATGTTCACATAAAATGTATGAATCTACGTTACATTTTTACCCGACTACACGGAGGGTTATGTGTTTGGGTTGTAAGTGTGTTTGTTTGTTTGTATGTTTCTTAGGCGCGTCCTACAGCTTAAACAGCCTGATGGATTTTGATAAATATAAGGTATCATTGGATTCGACTTGATCACGAGTGTGCTATAGGATATATGAAGTGTCAATATAACTAATATGGCGGCGTACAGCTGCCATATTGTATTTCCGACGGAACAAAAAATCACCAAAACCTATCGAGTGAGGTACCATAATGAAGCTTTTTAAAGGAACATTTCAAAAATACATAATTCTTATAACTAAACAGTAGCAATTGTCTTTTAAGCTTCTTACAAGATTTTCAGTTTTAGATTTTTCATGTTAATGTAAACACTAATATTTAGTCTAGTGTTGCAAATGCAACTACGAGTATTAAAGTAAGATATAATATGTCTGTAAAAATAAACATTAAATTTATATAAGCATTAGCTGCGCCCCGTGGTTTCACCCGCGTCCCGCAGGAACTGTGCCTATGTTAAAAGTAGCCTATGTGTTAATCCAGTGAATAAGCTACCTCCATACTATATTTCATCCAAATACGTTTAGCCGTATAAGCGAGAAGAAGTAACAAACATACACACAAGCACACATACAAACGATTATATTCGTCTTTATAATATTAGTGTGATTATTATTGCGGGGCAGCTCGTATTCAATAATTTTGTTCGCAGTCGGGTTTTTGTATTTTTATAATAATTTGACTTGTTTATTGTGTTTGTTTAGGATAAAAACTCTTTGTATAGGCTTATAGTAACCCGTTTGTAAAGTCGTTAAAAAACAAGTCAATTGAACCCGCAAGCAAATTTCAAAAATAGCGTTTTGTTTGGATGTGATTTACTGTATATATATTGTTTCGTCATTTGTTACGCAAAAGTTGGCTTTACCCAGAAGTTGCCAACCTTAGAAACGGTTGCAGCCGTAGCACGACAAATTGCAATTAATATTGAGTCTATTTTTGGAGTTTGGCATTTGTACCGGAAATACGAAGCTAACTTACATAACAACTTACTGCAATGGGTTCAATTACAATTTTGTTACAAAAAAATAAAAGGACGATTATTGTGAAAATAATCATTTAATTTTGGTAGCGGTTTGTTAGACTTAGTTTAGTTTTAGTTTAGAACAAAGGTAGCTACTATACTAGTGCGACTTAGAATCCAACGGTTCGGCTCTAGGCTCCGCACCAAGACTTTTCTAAGCTATGTTCGTTTTTCCATCGCTTCGTGCTTCGGAGGGGAAGTCTTTCACGGCTGTTATTGGTTAATAGCAGTCGTTAAGCCATGACAAAGGCTCTCGGGGTGGTCTGGAGAACTCTGACACAAGCAAAGCAAGCAAGCAAATTAAAGGGTGATAAGAGTGATTGTATATTTTATTGTAGGTTCCTCATTTAAATAAATCATAATTATGAATTTGAAATTCTATATTAATATTTATCTATATCTTCTATAATCATAATAACTTAAGCAGTAATTAACAAAAAGTCTTTACAATGAAGATAAATTACAAAATGGTCTAGGGTACTTAAAATAAGCTGCTGAACAAGAATATAACATATTTATAAACGGTGTCTTCTGTATAGCTGTATGTTCACGCATCACGTAAAAACTACTGGATTGATTGCGATGCGGTTTCCACTGTTGGATAGCTTAGGTTATAACTTAAAAAATGTACATAGTATCTCAGTCTGATGAGTGAAGCCGAGCAATCGATAAAAAACTATTTGAAGTCTGAACAAACTTTGAAGAAATATAGTAGTACCTACTAGCGTTCCCACCCGCGACTTCGTCCACGCGGACTACAGTACTTATATCGCGAAAAAACATCCTATGTTCTTATAGAATATTAAAAACCAATGCAAAAGTAGGTATAGAACCAACGATCTTGATGTTTTTTGACAGACTTGATATTTTGTATCCTTGGCAACCGTTCTCTCAGCGAGAAATGAAAATTTTCCAGCTTTACCGTGGAAACTTACAATTTTCCGGGATAAAAAGTATTTTATGTTTTATTCCAGAATATAAGCTATCTATGTTCCAAATTTCATCAAAATTCGTCCAGCCGTGAAAGCTCCCCAAACAAACAAACAAATAAATAAACAAACAAACAAACAGATAACCTTTCACTTTTATGTATTGGTATGGATAATGTACTTTTTAGGTACTTTGGTCCTGGAATAACTAGGTAATAACTATAGGTTACTTTTAACCCACAGGAATGCCTATGCGTGCATAGCCGAGGGCACAGCTAGTCTTAAGTTAGTCATCAGGCGTTTTTACTTTCATTTTTATTTTCAATTTACCGATCAAGTATAATCTCAAGCACGACATAACTTGACAAAAGCCTACTTAATTTAAGTTTATATCCCGGGCATTAAATATATTGAGCTCTTTTATCCAGTCCCATCCTTTGTTAGCCTGTTGAACTTTCAATATCAGAGTTAAGTAATTTTAAATGAGCTAAAAAGAGTGCCGTTCCAACTAGTAGAAAATCTCTCAGCGTGAGCAATTAAAAAGGCTTAAATTCTTTGAATGTTCTCTTTAGTTTGGATTAAAGCACTATATAAATAGATCTTAAATTTAAAAAATGTAGGCTACATACGTATTTCTCATTAACAGTAATTTATAAATTTACTTCAAACTAAGTTGCCAACGGGTAGTGGGCTATCATAATTGGGCTAGCTATAAGCCTGTAACAGCATATGGGTGTCCAACTATTTCATGTAGCAGTTGTATTATATAGTACCTAATTACTAGGACATGCCCGTTAAAAAAATCGAAGATTGTGTTGTATGTAGGCACCTCTAATGGGCCTTCGAGAGAGCACTAAGAAAAACTAAGGGAAGTACAGTAGTCGCAGCCAATCTATATGTTTGTGAAGTTAGGCTCTGTGAACGATTGCACAGGTACTCCTGTGGGGATAAAACAGTATAAAATAAGAGCGAGATAGAATATACGAAAAACGTAAGCGAGTGAGCGAGGCAGTTATACAATGCTGTCTTCACCTTCAACATTAGGATTGCGCCTGAAAAATCGCAGTTTGCGCAATGACTAGCTGACAACTTCCAAAAATCATACTTCCGCTGCGTCTACTGATGTTTTTTCATATATTTTCAACATTACTTATTAAGGCCAGGGTCCAAGGTTACATTTTCCCACTCTCCTCTCTCCTGCACTCTGCCACCCGCTACCCGCAATAAGCACTGCAGTGCCTGCGTAACAAGGTTGAATATCTAGAGCGTTGTTTGAACACACAATTTATCTCAGGACTAAATGACGTATGTCTTAAAAGTTATGTATTTTATTGGCAGGCTAATTATGTAGTTAGGTAAATTTTGTCTAAACCTTAGATTATAAACTATATTTTCTTGCTGTGAGATTTATTTTAGACATAAAATTTAAGCCGTTGAGTAGAAAAATGAAAATATTACTGAAAATAACGTAATTTTTGATAAGAAAATGTATCGAATGAAATTCTGTTAATCATGTTTTTTAGTCTATCTCAAAATCATGTATGTTAAGTTTCACATTTATCAGGTTTGTGGTTGACCCAGCATATTAATGGAAAAAGCCCTTAAAAAGCAGAGCCTGGTCTTAATAATATAAGCTTATTTATAGGATTTTGCTATAGATATTAACCACTGAAATAGGAAAGGATCGAAAGGTTGTGCGAATCAAATTTTGTTTTCATGTTGTATATTAAAACGATATATTGTCGTAGTTGACGCATAAACTGCACAAATATATAATTCTCCTATACGTCACGTATATTATTATGGCCATTCATAACTCTTAAGATAAGAATATACTACGCGTCTTTACGAACGGTCGCTTGTTGGTTAACATGGATAGGTATTTACATAGAGATCATTTTTTGTTCTCTATGGTATTAACCAATGTGTCTAGAAAATATAAATGAATTTTCAATGTGAGAAAATTGAGTTTTCCTATAATAAGTTCGGATTACTGATGACAATAGCCTAGCTGCTATAATATCGAATAGGCACTGAAACATGCTGACCACAAACATTGGCCGGTCCACAAACGCCCACACAACAAATATTTGTGTACCGAACAAACGAAATTGGTCGGTCGTCGATTAAAAAAGCCTTTTGCCCCTTTTTATATTATCCCAGAGCAATATATATAATTTCCTCTGCCCTTTAGTTAGCTCAAAATATTATGCAAATGTTAGCAAAAAGTCCAGAGTTCGCTCAATAAACCTCTGAAAGCTCCGCATTTTTGCTTATGTGCCTCATAATACTCGTTATTTAAGTTGAGCTTTTTTACGTTACATTTTAAATTCATCGTGCAAAATAGCTTTTAAAGCTTTTAAATGTATCTTCTTCTGAACGTATCAATGGCCAAAGGATAAATAATAGTAGAACCTAGATGTTCAATGGATTAGCATTGCAATTGTTCAATGGACAAAAAAAAAAACAACGGAATGGAAGCCAAGTAAGAAACATCATGACAAAACCCGACGTCAAAAATATACAGAGTTCGACGCTATGTACTTTTTTATGGCTGTGAACAGACAAGATTTGAGAACAGCCTAACCTGATGGCTCACCACCGAAGTTAGGAAATATATGTTTTTCTTCTTTATGTGGCTGATGGTAATTGACGACGCGGCCGACAGTGGAGCATGCTCGCCTATAAAATACCTATTCATTCTTGACTTCCTATTTATTTATTTCTTTTCCTATTCATTTTTTCTTTCTTTCTTTTTTTTGTAGTTATTGGAAAATAAGGACGCTGATAAGGTGTTTGTTTTTTTTTTTATTTGATTGAGTGTTGAGACAAGCAGGCGTCCTTTGATGTTCGAATCAGATAAAACCCAAATCGTTTTGTTTGTTTGGATTAACAGATTCATTTAACAAATGAATGCCATGCAGTGTTTCCGTAGGTAAGTCTTGTTGTCCGATGCAATCACTATCTATGTCGAGACTGCAGGCCCAGTTGTGACTTCTATGAACCCGCACCTTGTACTATTATTTATTCTGTACCCGCACCGGGTATACATAGTTAATTCCGAATGACGTTATTGCGAAGGTTTATTCATCGAATGCTTTCATCCTCGAAGTGTCGTTTCTGTGACTGTCCAAAATTGGGAAGGTACGTTTGCTTGAATGGTCAATACTGCGAAAGCTTATTGCTGCCACTAGCTGCCAGCCATTTTGTATAGGTAATTATACTTTATACTGTCACTCCACCTAGCCGGAGGGCGCCGTACACTTAAGTTTGCCAATTAGCGGTCTCCACTCAAGTAAGGGTCAAGCAACAATATCAAGATATAACGCTTTTGTTGTCCACGAGTCCAAGTTACTGCTTATGTAAATAATAATAGATTCATCTATTGCCACCAAATGAGTCCTGACTTGAAAAACGTCGACTCCTGCTGGCAATATATGCTAGCTTGGTAATTTTATGTTTTTGTACGCATAATTTAAAATATTCCGTGTAAGAACAGCTAAAAATATAAACAGGAATAAAATATGTAGACTTTATCAACTCATTCGTTAGAATATCGAGCAAACGACCCGTTGCAATGACCAATTGACCAAATGACTCGAAATCTATTCATCGAATGCCTGTTCTCGAAGGGTCTGCCCCTTCGAGAACAGGCATTCGATGAATAGATTTCGAGGAATAGACCTCTACAATAACGTCTTTCCAGATTTCGTAAGTACGTGTCCCCGCACCGAGGCAGCGCGATCGGAACAACCACACCATAGAAGAACCAGGGGCCCGACCATAGAACTTGGCTTCAATCAGATTGTCACTTTTTTCATAGCAATTTCGACTCTATCGCAAGGCCATAATGAATATGATGGCTTGAAACCAACACTGTTGATCACAACACTGCGTAATAGCACTGCAGAACTCTTTCTCCGTCGCCGATTCTATTATACGCAGTTTTTTTTGGACTATAGTATTCTTCAGTTCAGTGTAAGATGATACGATGTAGATGTAACTACTGAGAGATAACATGTATGTAGGAACCTATCTGTTTGTATCCTGCGGCAAGCCCCCTATAAAGAGCTCTTTGCTACAAATGCAGAGTGATCGCCGGCAACAAGTGTTCCATTAGCCGAATTGATCGCAAACAATCACTTTATGATGGCGATCGAAATATGAGGAACAAGTAAATAGATATGTTATAAGGCTGTTGTGCGATGTCGCAAAATGGTAGCTTCAAATAGCCTAATGATAACGTTATGAAAATTCACGCGTGCTGTTGATCTATTTAATATGTTTAAATACCGTCGACACTGTTGTAAATTTTCACCTCTGGAGACTACGATTTTATTAACGGTTCCGTGAAGTATTGGATTGGGCACTAGCCTATACATATCGCTATCGCTACGTATCGCAACGTATCGCAACGTATCGCTCAGCGCGCCAATTTCAAATTTTCTAGCGTTTTTGTCAATTACACCTCTATTACTCATCGTGGGTTCATGAAAACTTATTTGCGACAATAAATAGATTGTATCAAGAAATTACACTCACCAAAAAAATCAAGGTGAAAGCTAGTATAACTACATTTTAAAAAAAACGCTATCTAGGCAATCGTTTTACCACGATCTCACCTGATGGAAAGCGATGATGTGGTCGAAGGTGTAGCACGTTTGCCTAGTAGATATCTATTCACACTTGACTTGAACACACCAGGGTTATATATTACCGGAAACACTGACAAGGGCAGGGCATTCCACTCCTTAGAAGTTCTTATAATAAATGAAGAAGCGTAACGTTTCGTTCTTGTGCGAGGTATTTCAACCATAAAAGGATGGCGCTTTGCCGATCGTCTAGGCGTACGGTAATGGAAAGGTGATGGGAGAATCAGATTGTGCATTTCTTGTGCACACTCTCGATTGTGCAATCTGTAGAATACCGACAGGCTTGCGACCTCACGTCGATGCGCCAGACTTTGAAGCTTACTCTTTACCAGAGTGTCATCTCCAATGAGCCTCATAGCACGTCTCTCAATTGAATCCAAAGCCTCGAGCTGATACTTGGCAGAACCATCCCAGAGGTGGCAGCAGTACTCCATACAAGACCAGACCTGTGCTTGGTAAAGATTCAAAAGCTGTCCCGGTGTGAATTACCGCCTTACCTTAGACAAAATACCAAGTTTCTTTGCAGCTACCTTGGCTTTGGATTCAATGAAAGACCCAAAATTCAGGTTCGATGTGAGTTCGACACCCAAAAGCTCCAGATGATCGCCTTATGGTATTGTTACACTACGGAAAGACAGAGATCGGTTAAGAGGACTCTTTTTAGCAGAGAACAAACACGCCTGCGTTTTAGTACCATTAAACTTAACCAGGTTAGCATCGCCCCAACGGACACGGCTTCTAAGGCTAAATTCAAACGGTCCACCATAGCCTCTCTCTGAAGCTGGACAGCGTCGCAGCTGGCTTGAGCATTGGAACTGTATCTCTCAACCACAGTACTGTCGTGTGCATACCCAAAGGTACCGGGCTTCAAAAGGTCATTAATGTGCAGTAAAAACAGTGTAGACGAGAGAACCGATCCTTGAGGTTCACCAGCATTGATGGCCATTTGATCAGACGAGGAGCCCTCTAGGACTAAATAAATAAATATATTTGGGACAATTCCACACCAATTACCTAGCCCCAAACTAGGATCTCTAAGAGTTTGCAAGTTGAAGTGGCAATGGCCAGGCCATATAGTTCGCACTACCGAAAACCACTGGGGCATAAATGTTCTCGAATGGCGGCAACATACAAGCAAGCGAAGTGTGGGGAGACCCCCCAGACGATGGGCCGACGACATTGTAGCCATCGCAGGAAGTCGGTGGATGGAGGTGGCACAAGATCGCTCGTCATGGCGCTCTTTGGGGGAGATCTATGTTCAGCAGTGGACTTCTAAGGGCTGACATGATGATGATGATGATGAAACTAGGATACCCTTTTTTTTAATATGGGCGCTAGATAACGGATAAACATACATAAATACGAATATCAACATCCATGACTACTCAAATAGATCGTTCTGAGGGAACGATCTATTTGAGTAGATAGATCGTTCCCTCAGAAGAAGAGTAGTAAAATCAGCTATCCAATTGCAAAAGCCAACAGGTAATCCATATGAGGGAAGCTTGTTTTAAAGGCCATCGTGCCAGACCCGATCATAAGCCTTAGATATATCAAGGGAGACGGCAAGCGCCTCACCATGCATCTCGATGGCTTCGCTCAATACGTGAGTGGCATACGCAAGAAGATCCCTAGTAGACCAGCTTCGGCGAAATCCGTATTGCCGGTCACTGAGGAGATCATTGTCCTCAAGGTATGCCAATAGCCTAACGTTTATGACACTCTCCATACACTTACAGAGTAAGGAGGTTATTGAAATGGGGCGATAATTGGCCGGATCAGCACGACTACCCTTTTTAGGTACTGATTGTACATTGGCAAGCTTCCAGCTCTTCGGAACTTTACCTGAGTGAAGAGAGAGGCGGTACAAACGCGTTAAGATGGGAGACAATTCGGGCGCACAGTTTTTCAACACAATCGCGGGGATGCCATCAGGACCACTGGCCTTGTTCACATCTAGGGCCCGAAGCGATCTGAGAACCTCCTTCTGGTGAATGCGTATATCGGGCATAAAAACCACGCAATGAGGAAGACAGTATCTTGCCGGTAGCGTCTGGATGCGAAGATTCTGCAAAAAGAGAAGCAAATAAATTCGCTTTCTCTCCAGCAGTGTGAGCCAGTGATCCATCAGGTTTCAGCAATTGTGGCAGTGAGGGGCGGCAGAAGTTCACTTCGACCGACTTGGCCAGGGACCAAAAAGCTTTGCTACCCACAGGGTATGAAGCCAGTTTGGCCCCTATTCGACCTATGTGATCAAAATGAGCCTTCCTAAGAGTCTTCTTGCAGGTTTTAGCAGCAACATTGAATTTTTGTTTCTTAATCCGAATATCAGAGGGTTTACGCTTTCGAGCGTCAGCCCAGTCCAGATATGCCTTATGTTTTAGAGCCACAGCACGACTACAGTCGGATCCAAACCAAGGCTGAGCTTTGCTGAGAAGATGCTTATCACTGAATGGAATGTAATATTCCATTGCCTGACATATTACCTCTGTAACAGCAGACGCGTAAGTCGACGGGTCCTGGGAAGTGAAACATGTTTGCCGCCAAGGGTACGATGCAAGGAATTGTCGCATCTCGTCTCAAGGATCAGGTGGGGAATACACAGAGACGAACTTAACCAGACAGTGATCAGAGCTACCAAGAGGTGGGGATACTGACATGGAGTACCGGTCTGGTTCAGTTGACATCAGCAGGCCAAGACAGTTGGCAGTGTCAACGTCACGGTCAGGTATCCGTGTCGGTTCATGCACCAGCTGAGCGAGATCTAACGCTAGAGCAAGTTTTCGCGTCTCTCTACCAGCATGGTCGGTTTTCTGGTATGGGACAAGCCACTCTTTGTGGTGGGCGTTAAAATCCCCCAAAAATACCAATTGAGCAGACGGGTAAAGCTGTTGGGCCACACCAGCCTCCTCACAGAGATAGTCTACCAATAAAGTCGTCCCCCGATCTCCGCTGTGAGAACGGTACACACAGGCATAAAGAATGTTCTCTATGACCGTGTTCAACAGCACTCAAATCACCAAGAAGTTAGGGTGCTCAAGATTTCGGAGACGCAGACAGCATATGTCATCACGGGCGTAAACACAAACGCCTGCGTTTGGGTTAAAAAGGTGCTCCAAGACATAGCCTGGGTAATCTAAGTATGCCATATCAGCTGGACATCCTATCTGCGTCTCCGAAAAGAAGAACAAGTGGAGCTTAGAGGTCTCTAGATTATAGTGCACCGGTTGGAGATTGGAGTGAATCTCACGAATATTAGCAAGATCCACTTTGAGTGTGAGAACGTGCATCTGCCGTTTAAACTTATTTATTTTTTGGTATTTTTCATGATTAGTGTGAATAGTTTGGACAAGTAATAGCATAGCAGATGTCGGAATGGCTAACCCACGGAAGTCAAGGCATAACTACGACTTTGGAGAACTTGCGCGGAGACTGCGGGGACGCCCGAACCGCCCTGAAATAATTAATGAATTTCTCACATCTGATCGCCAGCCGGCCCAATGAATCATTTCAGGATTGTACACAAGCGGCGGGGCAGCCTTTCGTAGCTGGCTAAACTACTACTTGGGCCCCCTACAACTTGCGGTCGGCCAGTAGAGAACACCGTACTTCGGATCCCGCTATCCTCCGAAGCAAGGCCTCTGACTAATTTTCACACAAAATTTGTTTCGCAGCCTTTTCCCATTTCGGTTATCTAGTCACTCACTGAGTCACTTGGAAAGTGAATGGATTGTTAAAAGCATACGGGTAGCAATAGTAATCCATTAAACATTACACAAGTATAGTATATAATTAAATAAATATGTTCAGGACAATTCACACCAATTACCTGGCCCCAAACTAGGATACTCTGTACTATAGGTACTAGATAACGGATAACGGAACTACATCCATGACTCGGAAAAAAATCATTTCTGCTCATCACACAAATGATTGCGATGAGGAATTCGAACCCGCGACCGTTGATTACCTTCGCAGTTAGGGTCACTAACCATTCCGCCAACTGGTCGTCAAACCAGTCACTAACTAGAAATGGTCGGTAGTAACTCATCTTCCATTTAATCAACATGTTCATTTGCTTATGACCACCTATAAAAGCACCCTCTGTGTCACTGAACTACAGTTACCTTTTTATAACCACAATCACGACAAACGAACCCGGCTCATTTATAGACGAATCCATCCATAAACCGCGAATTACGAGGTCGGAAAACAAGGAATTATTCGTCTTTAGCGTTTTACTTCCGCCTGTGACGGTAATTAGGGGGCGTACTGCTACGGTACGGTCGTGCTTATGTAGGTACATACAATAGGGAAAGGCTGCGGGAAGAATGTACAGGGCAAATGAATGGGCAGGGAATGTGTTGTGTATGTATGTATAGGGCAATATTTTCCCACTTCGTCACCTCTCAGTTTCTGCAACAAGTGCCAGATTACTTGTCCTTTTTCGCACGTTCCGAATTTTAGTTATTAACAAATACAGAACACAAGCTTTTAACGAATACAAAAATAACAGTAGGTAATGTTAGACTCAATAATTAGAAATAAAATACTACTGGTAGGTACCTAAACACCAGACCGTGTTTTTTTTATGTACTGGTTGTATTGAAGGAAACGTCTACGTCTACGACCAACAGTGGACAAATATACATGATGATGATGGTGATTGAAGGAAAGGTTTCCTTATTCCCATTCTTAGTTACTGGTTAGGTAATAGTACTTTTTTTTTGTGACTTGGTTTTGTAGAAGAATCAGTTATTTTATAACGAAATTTGTTGAATTTTATAAGTGCTTTATGCACACAGAACAACTGGGGATGGAATAAAAATATTGCTGGCAAGTAATAAGCATGAATAGTGCTCTATTATCCAAAGTAATTAAATACTTTCTGTTGTTTAGTACCTAAGTATTTACTTGTACCATTAGTATGGAAATATAACCTACACTTAGTTAGTGCCCTTATCCGGCACTAGCGAAAATGCAAATCTTAGGAGATAGTCTGGCGCTTCAATTACTAGAAATAAATAAGAGAACATCCCTAATTTAATTCTAATTTGAATACGAGAATAACAAATCACTCCTTTGAGACCAAAAACTGTTCCTAATCTTTCTAAAAATATCCGAACGCTGCCAAATATAGGCCTGAAATTCAATGCCCAAAATCATTTAATCCACGATCGGAATAAATTGAGTTTTCTATTCGTGTGACAGCTAAATCCCGCAGACGGGCGGTGGTGTTGCCAGCGCAAAATTGACGATTTGTGTCATTTATGGGCTGATCATTTTATGCCATTTAAGCTTCTGATAATTTCATTATATTTAGGTAAACCACGCTTTTGGTAATTTGTAATTTATACCATTTCAGCTTCGATTGTAACGTTTTCAATAATGGGATCCAGTTTTTTAGAGCCCTTTCATGTTTGCCAAGTACTGCTAAACCGGTTATATAACGGTAAAACTTTGCGCAAGCGATTATTATTAGCTGTGCCATTATGGCAGCAGTATATTTCAGTAGTCATAGTCATGAAACAAAACTGCCAAGGAATGGAACAACTTAAAACAGCGCCATTTCCCGCCAAATACAATGAGGGCGTCTTCAAGTTCATCTTCGGCAATATCGTTACCTACCGAGATCGTGGTCAAATGCTTGGCAGTCGTGCATAAAAAAAAACACTAGATTGATAGATGTAGTTAAAGGGGCGAGATTCATCTTCATCAGCCTGTACCTGTCCACTGCTGGACATAGGCCTCTCCTAATGCACGCCACTGAGCTCGGTTTCAGTTCTCCTCATCCATTTTCTGCCAGCCGCTTTCCGGAGGTTGTCAATCCACTTGGCCACTGGGCGTCCTACACGTTTGCCTAAACGTGTTCTCCACTCGAGAACTCTTCTATTACAACGATGAGAAATGTGACCAGCCCGCTGCCACTTTACTCGTGGCTTGCTTATCCTTAGAGCTATGTCGGTTACCTTGGTTCTCTATCGGATATCTTTATTACGAATCTTGTCCTTCAGAGAAGCTACAAGCATAGCTCTAGACGTTTCGGCTCCGTAGATGGGAGATTCGACACGCTTTAATATCACGTTTAAACTAAATAAAACTACAGACAAATACACCCACACAGGTACATTCCCACCATCGTGCTTCATGTGCATCATCAACAAATATAGAGTGACAAACACAGAATGTAGCGAGAATGAGAGTCAATGCTAACACGCCTTACACAAAAGAAGGCCAACTCTGTGTGTTGCACCTATTTTATGCGGTCCACGCCCGAGGTACCTAATCTTCCCAATTTAATTAAATCTATAGGATAATAATATTGTCTGTTCACCACTTTAGGCACAATATGTATTGCCTATATCAGAAGGTCTATTGTTCTATCAGGGGTGTTCACGTTGGGGTCACCAGTTTAGGCACAATATGTATTGCCTTTATCAGAAGATCTATCTAGCAGGGGTATTCACTAGTGCGGTGATCAAATGCAAACTAGAAATAAATACTAATTACCTTTACACGTTATAAATACTAAATACCTTTTATTAGGTGGGGTACATTATAAACCGACAAGTATCAAGCGCAGGAGTTGGGAGACGACTGCCTGGTCTAAGGGCGGCACGGACGCCGCGAACGAAAAGTCCTTATCTAGCATTCCTTTGTTCAGACAGTCTCTACAAAATCTATGACTGGAACTTACCTTCTTCCATTTATGCAGCTGTCTTATGCTTAACTATAGCGTCAAATTGTTATAAAGTTGCTTGGATAAAGTTGATTTACGGATACTGCACGTACTCGTAATGCACATACTGCACGCGTGGTGCAGTCACTAGACATAATATACAGAGTGAATTTTTCAAGTGGGCGTGGTTGGCTAAATCAGAAACTATGAGGTTTAGCGAAAAGTACTCAAAGGAGTCTCGGGCCCGATTTTAATGAAAACTAAAACTGCATATTTGGATTTTTGAAAAAAAAACATTATTCCTAGGCAGGAATCGAACACGTTGAGTATGGAAAAAACACATACTGTATTATTACACCATTCGATAGTGTCGCTAATAAGGATTGAATTCTGGGAAAAAATGACATACGGCAAACTTAAGGAAAGAGCTCATTTTTAACGAAAATAGTTAAACCATAACTGATTAATTGTTCAAAATGATGACCGTTGTTTTCAATACATCGAATCCAGCTAGGATTCGACGACTAAAGGATTATACTGCATTCAGTATTAAAATGTTATTGATTCCGCTTAGAATATTTTCCAAAGTTCGTTTCAAGTCATCAATTGCAATACGTGTCTTTGTAGATTTAGTTTTTTACATACCACCAGAGAAAATAATCTAAGGGGGTAAGATCCGGTGACCTCGCTGGCCACGGCACAGGACCATAAATTGCGATAAAATGTTCACCAAACTGCTGAATCAACATCTCTTTTACTATACGACTATTAATACGAAGCAGTACGCAAACAGTTAGTAATAATCAAAGAAACGTGGAACAATATCTAAATGATTGGCACCAATTTACTCTACGTTCTAAGTTCAATTGTTTACATTTTTTTCTTTTACTGTGGCCTTTAACCGCGAAGACATAATAAAAATTTGAAATTAGAACATAATGTTGTGAAGATGACCGCGCTGCGAGGCCTGTGTTGAGAAAAATATTGAGCATCATTTCGGACAAGGAACAGATAATGCAGGTATGTATTAAAACCGTACTTTAAAATATGAATCACTTTATTAAAATACAACATTTTCCTTAAGTTTGCCGTATGTCATTTCTTCCCAGAATTCAATCCTTATTAGCGACACTATCGAATGGTGTAATAATACAGTGTGTGTTTTTTTCCCAATATCAACGTGTTCATTTCCTGCCTAGGAATATTGTTTTTTTCGAAAATCCAAAGATGCAGTTTTAGTTTTCATCAAAATCGGGCCCGAGACTCCTTTGAGTACTTTTCGCTATTCCTCATAGTTTCTGATTTAGCCATGCACGCCCACTTGAAGAATTCATCCTGTATATACGAGTATATCTTTTAGAAAAAGACATGGTGTAAATACCGTCCTTAGTAAGTTTCCCTGAGTAGGCTTCAATTTGCCTGTGTGAATATCTACTCAATCAAAGTCAATTTTGAGATGACTATGTATTGTTACAGCTGCAACTGGAGGCGGGCGCCGGTGACGGCCCCGGCCCCCCCGCCAACAACAACTCCGAGGGTGCAGTCGCCAGCCCCCCTCGCGATGACAACCACAACCCCCCTCAACCTTCCACCTCACCCCGCGCGCGCCAACTCACTCCTGCCGGTAAGTCCAACCTGCATATCAATACTGCTTTGACCGTCCTAGTTTCTTCGTGTCAGTCCGATTGTTCCTGCGTTTTGCAATTTCATATAGTTATAACATTTTAAATTCCGGTGAGATTGGGTTACGTTCGCTTAGGGCTAAGGCAAAGTCTATTCTCGGGTTGCAGTACGGTCACAATCTGTCAAAGTCCTGTGGTGTGAGAGCAGATTCCCGAAAAGATTTCGTGCCCTGAGTTATCCTCGTTCCTAATGGTACCATTATTATCATCATTCTTTTAAGTTTTCACCATTTAAAGTACTCAGATTGGTTCGAGTTCGGTTTTACGGGTTGTAGGTATTCATTCATAACATATTTTGTTATACGAAGCCAACTCGGTACCGATCCCACTTCTGATGTGAGTGTACGTATAATTTCAGTTCTTCCACCTTTACCATTAGTTTGTTCTGTGGTTCAGCTTCTCTGAACTCTTTGTTTGTCCTAATGCCTGAGGGCGTCAGAGGTCTTTGGTCCTTTGTGTTAAACATGTAACCAAAACAACCCCCGCGAAAAACACAAAGAACAAAGAAAAGTCGATTATCGAGATGTATTATCGAGACCGCTGTTGCGTTGAATTCGATTGTGTCAGTTGATTTTATATGATTGTGGCACATTCCTTTTTTCCTTGGAAATTGCCTCATGTAAGGTTAATAATCTAACCTAATCAATATCGTACTTTTATTTTTCTAAAACATGAACTTAGGTTTTACCTCTATCATTTATCCAGTTTATTCCTATATTAATATTCTACCCCTAAGTAGATAAAGGTCACAAAGTTTAAAGTGCAAACAAACAGCCTCTGGCTATTGTTCCTCCCACGTATTTAATCGATTCTCTCTCGTCCGTGGTCATCCATCACGCAATCAACTTGTACCGACGCTTCAAGGGGACCGGACTGGAAGCTGAAGAAGAAGATTAGGTAGCGGAGTCACGGCCGAATATTGCCATGTTACAGAGCCTCCTACTTGAAGCCTAGTTAGAATTCATTAGGTGACAAAATAATGTCCCGCGGCACTTGTTGCAACATATCATCAGATGACGTCGCCCAACTTCTCCGGTCATCCCTAGCGATCTCGGGACATTTGTTGCCTAGTGAATACGAGACTTTACTTTTCTGAAACCTTTCTTCTCTGTCCAATCACACAAAAACTGAGTTGCATGTGGTCCAACTCCAAGAAGAGTTTAATCCACATCGCATTTGGCAAAGTTCGGTCAACTGCTCGCGATCAAACGGTCTGTGTTAAATTTAAAATGTTTATAAACAAGTTTGGGTGACATTATCTTTCATTAAAATTCGATAGATAGTCGCACATTGAGTGTTTTAGATCAAAAAGCAACTCTAATCGAACTGTCTCTAAGATTGTTGCTAGATGATGAGGACGATGTTATGGTACAGTTCTCCAAATTCCCGAAGTCCAACTGAGTGCTTACACCTACCGTACCTTCAACATTCAGTGTTTACTCGTCTGCACGAGGCTTTGGAAACTGCCTCCGAATACGTAATGAAATCGTGACTATAAATAGCCCGCGGTTTGCTTTATGGATTCACCCGTTTCCGAGGCGATTGTGGCGGTATTTTTGTGGCTCTTTCTTACTTGGCAAATTGAGCTGAATCGGTTTGCGTTCGATACGTGAGAACGGTTTGCTTCAGTTCACGTTTCAGTTCGAGCATCAACTGTTCAAACAATAAAACTGGTAGCTTTTATGGTTTTATTTTCACTGTCAGATATCAAAATGATAATAATCGAAACAGTTAATAAAAGCTTTTAATATTCTATTTTATTAGGATACCTAGCAAACAGTTGTACTCAGAGTTACTTATACCCAACCTTAATAACATAAAATACTAATCTGAAATAGTTCAATGCACAACCAAACACATTGTCCATGTGTATGTTGTGGCAATATCATGAAATTATCGCGGACATCATGAAATGGTTTGTGGCCAGATGACTGTATAATCAGCGTTTGACGATATGAACAGCTAAACGCACGGCTAGTTCATGATATGGTCAAACATCATCATATTGTACAATAGAAGGCGAGAGTGGAAGCCCGACTTGGCCGTGATAGGTGAGAAGGCGCTCCCGCCTTCGTCTTCATGTTTTTTAGCCTTGAAATCCTATCTGTTTGAACACCTTTGTTGTAATGAACACCCTACATTAATTATTTGTTTGTTTGTCGTATGAGGTAGTGCTGGCCTCTGGTGTAAGTTTGTCAGGCCGCTCGAGGGCCTCTGACGTGACTTATCGACTGCTATTAATCAATAACAGCCTACATTAATGATATTTAATTAAATGGCCAAATGTGGATTGAAATATCATTAAACGTTGATGTTTCAACAATATGGTCAGTTTTAAGGGCGTCACAGACGATTAAGATACTATAATATTTGATGTTACGATATCTGCATATAAAATATTATAGCATCTTAGGGTATCACACACGGTTAAGATACGATAATATATTGAAATTATTCATTCGCTCGCAGGCCGTCCTAGGTGCCACACGTATTTCTTCACCGCTTTCTATATACAGGATGATATAATATGAGTAGTACGCACTATTAGATTTATTAGATAGCTCATCAGACGACGATCTGATTTTGAATTTGATATGCAAATTGCATTAGCGCACTGTAAAAGGTGATCAATTAGGATAGAAAATCACATTAAATTTAGAAAAAGCCGCGGTGAATTTAATCTTTACGCAGATCTTTCTACAAAATAAAACAAACTTATTTTAATAAGTCGAAGGAAACTTTTTTCGAAATTCATAATTTGATTAAAGAACATTTAGTGAAACATTATACGAACATACGCGAGAGCATTTGTACAGAACAACGACTTGCAGTATGCTAAGAACCATCTCGTTTACCTCAGTTTTCAAACAAAAAACCGCAGCTAAATCAGTCCGTTCGTTCGAAAGCTACGATTCGCACCGCTCCCCCCCCCCCCCCCTCCCCCTCCACCCTCAAATTATAGCTATGAATCATCTTGCTTTCAAACAAAAAACCACAGCTAAATAGGTCCATCTGTTTGGAAGCTACGATTTTCACCCCCCTGTTCTTTCTCACCTCCAGGGGGGAGGTGAGAAAGAACAGGGGGGTGAAAATCGTAGTAATCGTATCGTATCGTCCCTCTCCCCATATATCTAAGAACCATCTCGATCATATCAGCTTTCGAACATAAAAAAACCGCATCAAAATCGGTCTATTCGTTTGGGAGCTACGATGCCAGACACACCCACATATCATTTGTATCTTATACGATATATTTCGTATCTTAAGATAACATCTTTTAATAAATTCCATATCGCTCGATATCTTAAGATACTGTAAGATGGAAATATATATTATCTTCGTCGTTTGTGATGGTTCATATAAATTATATAGCAAGCGATATTTTATCTTAAGATAAAATATTATCGTATCTTAGCTGTCTGTGACGCGCTTTATCTGGGCATTTCATGAAATAGAACAATTTCATGAAATTATTGACCACATCATGAAGCTATCAATTCTATGATATGGCTACCACATATAAAAAGAAGTAAAGATGCTAAAATCGTGCTTGATTCAGTTGTGGGCTTTTAGCTCCGCGATTTAAAATTAATAATATGAAGTTTGTCAGCACAACACGATTCCTGGTTCTATTGAATCATTACATCTAAATTTGTTTCTACTGTCCCCTACATGTGAATTAGGTAAGAATGTGCAGTTTCATTGGTCTGCGGCCGTTTTCACATAAATATTTTCCATGTAAATGAGGCTTTCCGTAATTCGATATTCTAAAAGTCAGTCAGATTTGTATTCCAGGCGCGGCTAATTGTATCATTTTACTTTATGTATTTTTTTTCTTTGATCAATATAATTCATTCTAGCTATCATAATAATTATATTATATAAAACATAGTACCACACTTTTAAAATTAATAGTTGTTTTATTTAATTGCTTCCTACTCATCGGATTATCACAATCCGATGAGTACCAAGTACACCAGTTTTTAGGTCAACAGCTAAGCTACCCAACAGTGAAAATCACATCGCAATCCGTCCAGTAGTTTTAGCGTGATGCGCGAACAGACAGACACCTATGTTTTGGTTTTTATCTTTTTAAAGTTAAAAACGTTACTAACGTATAATAGACTATTAATTTCAAAGAAAGTTGATTAAATTTGCTATAAAACGTTATTTAACTCAGATTTCTATAGTTTAGGAAAAATTACAATTTTGAAAGTGAGTTAGGTACTAAGTTTTGTAGGCCAATGTATTTTAAACTCATTACCTGACCCACCCCGCAACAGTACCTTCTCCGTATTTTAAACTCATTACCTGACCCACCCCGCAACAGTACCTTCTCCGTATTTTAAACTCATTACCTGACCCACCCCGCAACAGTACCTTCTCCGTATTTTAAACTCATTACCTGACCCACCCCGCAACAGTACCTTCTCCGTATTTTAAACTCATTACCTGACCCACCCCGCAACAGTACCTTCTCCGTATTTTTTCATTTAGGGACTCTTTCAAGTGACTATTTCTAGATCATTTTTCTTCCTTAATGGAGGCTCGGTGTCTGTAGGCTGTTGTCGTGAGCTAATGTACCTTTTCAGGACGCCTTGTCTGACAAATGAGCTGTTTCACTAACTTTCATCAGGTATTTAACATTATCAGCACAGAGTACATTAGGATTATAAGAGGCAAGAACGTCTCTCAAAAACCGAAAAAAGCCACCGTGATTAAATTTTGTATTTGTTGAAATTTTACCCGCCATATGTTTGTTTTATTACTAGGGGTTTGATTTAAAAAATAATACATGAATTACTTTCATAGTAACTTGTTATAGTACATAAAAACACTTATCACCGTAGACGCGAGTATAGTTACCTACCACTTATCACTGTTACGCCACAGTTTTCATAAAAGAAGCACATTTTTACTGCTTGACAGTTTGACAGAAGGGAGCAAAAGAATAATATAGTAAGGTTAGTACCTTTTCATATTTGTTCAGACGCCCGAGAAGCATTTCTACTCAAACCCCAAGGCGTTATCTTCACGAGCGGCTCTATAGTCGTACTTGCTAGAAAACAATGTCTTCTAGTTGAATTTAGAGACATTATAACAGCGCGAGGCACGACTATTGCCGAGAAATAATCACTGATGAAGATGGTGCCTTATCTTTTGACGATAGCGTAACAATACCCCAAGAGACTCCTGTATATAGTATCTGTGAGTCCCAGTTACCACATTCTATAGACAAATTAACATCTTTATAAACTTTATTCTTCTGGGAAGCATATCTTACCGATTCATATTTACCTGAACTACGCCACTAGACGGAACGTAGACTTCAAGTCAAGAGTTAGTTGCATATAGTTCGAGAGAGTGCACAATTTTTAGGAGAGTTCAAGGGTTAGTTACGTATAGTTCGAGAGAGTGCGTAGTTCTTAGGGGAAGATAGAGTTCTGAACAAATTGTCATCGTTGGTTATTCTATAAATTTTCTCTTCTTGCTACTAATGAGTTTTAGTGGAAGACTAACTTAGTACTACAACAGTACTAAGTTACCATATTGTAGATTGGAGTGGGGCGTTGCTATTCGTGTCACCTGTGGTCAAAGTTAAGGGTTAATCATCATTAGGCTTTCACTTTCCCAACTGTGGAAACGGGCCTACACTCAGAGAGAAAGAGAGGATGGGCCATAATCCCACTCGCTGGCCCAGTGCTGGTTAATGGATGTCATATACAGGGAAACAAAAAACATGGAAGGCTAATATATATTGGAAGATAACAAATTTATACTAATTGAGACTCTATTTTATTTATAAACGTAAATAATACTGCATTCAAGATTATTTCATAATTTAAGCAAAATTGCATTCAAAAATTAAAGACGATTTGTTATGTAGAAAGAATTGATCCTGTTGATTGATCTTTTCGATGGGTATCATAAAATACTATATTTTTCTCATTTTTCCGGTACTAATTACTTTAAAAATAAGTCTCCGTTACGTAAAACTTCATGACTTCAATATTTAAAGCGGCCGTCCATGCGGCATAGGCGCGGGACTCCTGTATACTGTATATTCATTGCTTGTTCTTGGACATACCATTTTCATCATGATATATATTATATATATATAATATATATCATGATGATTTATTATATCATGAGATTTTTTAATATATATATATATATATAATATAAATATATATAATATATATATATATATATTTAAAAAATCTCAATCAAAAATCAAATATCTTAACTATAATATATATATTTGATATTTGATATTTGACGCATGACGTCATGAAAAATCACGTTTGTTTTCTTTGTTTATTCAGCACTATTCCACTTTAGCGACAGCTCCGACAGCACTTCCAATATCTGGAACAAGAAAAATATATATTGAAATCCAGAGATGTACAAGATACCCTATACAAAGTATCTGGAATACAAAATGCAAGATACGTATCATCTAAATACTTTTTAAAGATAATATTTTTTTTGATCGAAATGACAATTTTATTGAGTTTTATTTTATTAAATGTATTATCAAACATTAGACTGGGGCCTATTTGATAGATTGCGAGCGTCGCCTCCTATCAAATTGGCCCAGACTAAAGTTTCATCAAATGTCAATTGATGGCTCTTTGCGTTTGCATAGGGAATTCATAGGTAATTATTATTAAAAGTATTTTAGCAAACATAGTATTTACGAAATACAAGATACCAAACGAATGGTATCTAAATACAAGATACAAAATTCATTTAAAAAAATGAATTTTAGATATTAGATGGAAATACGTATCTTGTATCTGTATTTCAGATACTTGTATCTTAGATGAGTCACATCTCTATTGAAATCGTACCAAACTGATATCTACATATTTTGCGGAAGTCTTAAACAACATTCTTGACTGATTGACTTTGGTCGCGTCGCGTCTATGCCACAGTCTATGCTGTCCATATTAAATCCTAGCTGAGGACGCTGAGTAGGTCCAATATATTGTTCAATAATATTAACAAATGTAGAATGGCGTATTGCAGAAGTAGGTAATTGTTTGAAGTTGTTTGCTTGTGCGATTTTTTGAGGAGGTATGTGCAAAATACAATGGATGTCCAAGATTATTGCGTACGTCACAGTATTTGCAATGATACACAGTACTATATACTTACATCTACATAACTCAAGTGACATAAGTCGCCTGTATATATGATACGACGACGCCGACGGCTCAAATAATGAGTTTAATTACATTACAAAACCAATAATATCAGACGTTTCATCTTACACATGTTGCTTGCGCTCTCGGTGCAGTTATTACCGTAATTAATGTAACGTATATATATTTATAGTGTATCCGGTCACTCCTTTCCCTCGAAAATGGTTGAAAGGTTACACCAGTCATTATCGTGAAGGGTGCTACTTGTGCCTGTTTTCTTATGTGTAATTTGTTTTATTATTATTATTATTATCAGTTTGATGATTGTAGGACGTCTCGTTTGCACTTTAATCTTTTTTATTTTAAATTAACATGCGTTTTATTATAATTTCTGTCATTGTTTTTTTTTATTAATATATATATATATATATACTAGCTGTACCCGCGGCTTCGCACGCGTGGTCTTTTCTTTAGGTTCAAAGTACCATAAAGTGCTATTCCAGGACCAATATACCAACATTTGATCAAAATTTCTTTAGCCGTCAAAGATACTTTCATCCACTGCTCGGCTTCTAACTGACCAGATTGAGATACCAATTACACCAGTTTTTAAATCAAACCCTAAGCTATCTAACAATGAAAACCGCATTGAAATCGGTCCAATAGTTTTTACGTAATGCGTGAACAAACAAATATACAGACAAACAGACAGAGAAGTATCCTATGTCCTACCACGTAGAACTCCACTCATACCAAGTTTCATTTAAATTCACTCAGTAGTTTCAGCGTGATGCGCTACCAAGGTACTGACAGACAAATGGACAGACAGACAGACAGACAGACAGACAGACAGACAGACAGACAGACAGACAGACAGACAGACAGACAGACAGACAGACAGACAGACAAAATAACAAAAATACAGTTTTGGCTTTACTATTGAATATAGAACAGCTTCCAAAAAAAATTACAAAATATCTTCAATTTACAGAATTTGGGACATTATCCCGCAGGAACTCTTGATTTTTCCGGGATAAAAATTATTCTCAATTTTTACCCATTATATAAACTATGACTGTGCCAAGTTGCAACAAAATCCGTCCAGTAGTTTCAGCGTGATGCGTGTTCTTTTAAATAACTTTCAACGCCTATCCTGCGGGAACCCTTAAATTTTTCGGGATCAAAAGTATCCTATGTCCTACCTCGTAGTATTAACTCAAATCATACTAAGTTTCATTTAAATTCATCCAGTAGTTTCAGTGTGATGCCTAGCCAAGATACAGACAGACAGACAGACAAAAATGAAAAAAAAAAAAACAGTATTGGCTTCAGTATCGAATATAGAGTACCCTCCAAAAGAAAATTTCAAAATATCTTCAATGTACAGAATTGGACTCTTTACAGTTTTATTATAAGTATAGATATAAAGAATTGTAAAAAATTGAGAAAATTACATCCCCTAGAGTTTATTGGTGCTCTCTTCTCTAACGGGCGTATTTCCGATGCACCTGTATGCATTTCCTTTTCAGGTGTGAGACAACTCTGAGTCGGCATATGAAAGGGAAATTTCCTTTTCCAACACAAAGCATACATAGTTTATCTAATTTTATTGATTTGATCTTTTATCATAATTTATGTTTTTCTCTTTGTTCACGAGACGTTAAGTTTTGACTTGTAAAAGTGCTATTATTTTTCCTATTGACATTAAATACTTTGACACTGACATAGTCTCCGAATATATTCGTCTATATCAGAACTGACCTGCATTCTATCCTCGCATGCCCATAGAAGTGGCTTGCGCGATGATGCTGCCAGCCTCGACGTTGCCGAAGCAGGCCATAGCGCAAGCCGCCAGTGACCCGGCGGCAATGCCTACAGTCGTGAAGCCTAGCTTGGTCAGGATCCAGAGACCCTTGCCGGTGTACACCACGATACCAGCGAGGACGTTCACTATACACGCTCCGCATGCGTTGCCCATGGTTGAAAAAACGAGCAGTCTTCTTCTTTGATGGGGACGACGTGCAGTCCAGTCAATGGCGTAGGCTTCTGGTCAGAATAAGCGGAGATAATGCACGTTATTATCGCTCTCGTGGCGTGCGTAGATAATAGTTTACTGAATTGGTCACCGGCTCACGACTCACGTTCACAGGATTCTAAGATAACACGTAACTAGTGCACAGGAGCGAGACTTCGAAAACGCACTATTGCCACAGATTAAATAATATTCACTTCGTTTATTGCACTTTTCACTTGAGCTACGATTGTGTGCCGGACGGAGTTCCGTTTTTAGTAAACTTGTACTGCGTGAGTTTGTTTCCGACTGCTAACCATCTGTTATATGGCGCAAGAGACTGCTTGAATCGATTTATATAAAAATTGGCAAAGGTAGATTCATTTACGAATATACTTGGGGAATCCCCGCAAAATGAGAGGTGATTGCCAGAACTAGACATTCCAAACAGGGTTGCCAGGTGTTGGGTTTATTACCAAAATGTTCGGTATGCCCCGTGTTCTGTATGACAAAAATATCGAAATATAAGAGAAAATAAGATAAGATATTTATTTTCAAAAATTACAGTAATTGTTTCCTTAACCTAAGAATCACACACGTTTATTTGTTACATAATTTATGTCTCGAGCAGCTTAGGTGTTTCGGTAGTAGCAGTGCTAGGATTCCTTGTGTTACGGCTACGACGATTCCTTACTGGATTATAGTAAACAAGGTTCAAATTTTGACTATAATAGTTACATTTAAGATATAATTACAATTAATAAACAAACAAACTAATATCAAACATCACACACATTTATATAAAGTAGATATTCGTTATGATGCCGATCCAACGATGGGTCGACGACATAGAAAAGCACGCTGGTAAGATCAGGACTAGTCTGGCTCAAACCAGAGATGAAAAGCGTAAGAGGGAGGAGGCTTATGCCCTGCAGTGAGCGGAATAAGCTGCAAATGATGATGATGAGATATTCGTTCAAACCAAAAATTTAAAAGTTATATAACAAAAACAACAATAAACTTTCAGACTACATATAATCAGTTTCTAGACTATGAATCGTGAAACTAAGAAAGAAACATGGAAAGAGTGCATGCGTAAACCCATAAATATAACAAATACTTAATCCCCACCTACCAAACATACCTAACCCACTAATTGGCTTCTCACAAAAAATAAATAATAAAAAATAAAAATAAACTACACTAAAGCGATGTAGGTATAGCTAGCGGCACGTAAGTCTAGCGGTGAACGAAACGTGGCGGGGATCTTGGTACAATAATGGTTTGAAATTTGCATCATGCAATATCATTCACGTAATAATACAATGTGACAAAAAAATAGAAACCTCTAATTAGCCATATTTTAATTTGTTGTGTACTTTATGTATTGTTACATTGTGTTACTAAGACCCTAGACTAGCTCTACGAATCTGTTCGCCAGGCAATGTTTGGTAATTTTGGAAATTTGATCTGGCAACCCTGATTTCTACCGATTTATGGAGAATGTTGCCATCGTAGTAATAGAAAAATGCACATGCATTTTGTGGTATATCTGGGATTCCCTGATTCTTAAAATCGTTTTTCTTGGACCACGGGTATGTTAAGGTGATTTGATAAATGATTTACTTTTATCTTTGTTACAACCTATTGAAAAGATAAATCCATGACAAGAATACAGAATACCTAATGCTTATTCTATACTACAGGATTTATTAAAATCACAGGATATGTTTATTTCTCGATGGCAGCAAAGAAAAAAAAAAGTAGGTAGGGGAGAGGTGGCATGAAAGGGTAATTTTTTCTTGTGAGGTTCTACTAGTAAGTAGTAGTAAGATGAGACAAAATTCTGAACAGGGCCCTATTTCATAAAGCGACAAATCATAATAAACCTACAAATGTCAGTCGAATACCTACGCCAAACCTGCGTTTCATATAACAAAAATGTACTACATTTCGATAGTTTGACTGACAATTGTCGGTTCGATTGACATTTGTCAGAGTACTATAGTTTTATGAAATAGGGTCCAGGTTGGAGTAGAATTGTAAATCAATTTTATTTCATAATCAATCATTTTTATTACATAAACTTTTCTTTATTCTTAAAATTGCTGATGCCCGCGGCTTCGCACACGTGGTCATTTCTCTAGGTTAAAAGTACTCTTTGTACTATTCCAAGACGTAAAATACCAATATAAGTACCAACATTTGATCAAAATTCCTTCAGCCATCAAAAAGTTTTTATCGATTGCTCGGCTTCTACTCGTCGGATTGAGACACCTAGTATACCTACCAAGTACACCAGTTTTTAAGTCAAACCCCAAACTATCCATCAGTGAAAATCGCATCGCAATCGGTTGAGTAGTTTTTACGTGATGCGCGGATAAAACATACAGACAAACAGACAGAAATACATTTGAATAATGTTATATTCTTGTTCAGTAGCTTATTTTAAGTACCCTAGACCATTTATTTTTTAATTATTCCCTTTGTAGACTTCCCTTTGTTCACTTAATTTTTCGTTCCTATTGCTTTAATATAAGTATTAAGTATAGAAGTTTTTTTTTGGCACCTTTAGGAAAAGTGTATTTTGTCCCTTTCATAAATAGACTGTCTTGAAAGGGACACGAAAAGTTTTGAAAGGGATAGTACGTAATATCAAGGAAAATTAACTTGTTTGTTTGTCGTCTGAGGTAGTGTTGGTATCTGGTGACAGAGTTTGTCAGGCCGCCCAAGGGCGTCTGACATGGCTTAACGACTGCTATTATTCAGCTGGGAACGACTTTTATTTAGCAAAGAATAAGTATTTTTTGCTAAATAAAAGAGAGTACACTTACAATTAACTACTTATACACTAAAATCTAATTTTTTACAGTAAGTGGAGATCAATTAATCTCACATTTAATATACACAGTAAATAAAAATAAACAATTTCATAATTCTTTTCATAAAAAGATAATTCTGCTTAAAAATAATTATTAATAATGGGTTACGAGAGAAACAATCAACAAATATCAGTAATAATCAACAATTGTACGTACATTTTTTTAAATGGCTATCTTAAATCTAATCAAGTTTGATAATAATTAAGAATGTTAGTGACATTGTGAACAAAAAAATTAAAGACACCTTTAATTCCGCAGGTGTCATGAGCCCATTTTGTACAAATTTTACATTGATACCCAATCTTCAACGCTTTTTGAATATTTTTTCTTACAAACATTACACTGGTCATCATCTCCTCTTTTATCTTCTGTCTGGCTGCAGTATCTTAACCTTGGTGTGAATACTTAAGTTTCAGAAATATCATATATAGAGTCAGAATCAGTCGTCCCTTTCATAACCGTTTGTTGTGTCCCTTTCATAAGTATCACACAAAAATAAAAACATAACATCAAAATCATTTGTAATTAAAAGTTAAATGACTTTCTGTTCTCGTGTATATCTGGTGCTATCTGTATCAAACCTATAGTTAACAATTGTACACAGATAATTATACAACTAATAGTATTTGACAAAACGTTTCTCCTCAGTAACAAAATATAACTTATGAACTCTCATACAAACACACGTGCGACACCGCTATCTTAGAACTGACTGGGACGTGAAGTTAGTTGCAAATAGATGTGCATTTGGGTTGCCATATAACAAAATTAGTGTTCCCCGAGACGACTTTTATTTAGCCGGTAATATGAATTGTCCCTTTCAATACGTATCCCTTTCATGTAACTTCTACCTTCTATGGCAGCTACGATAACATTTAAAAGTTGGTAGAAATTGTTTTAAGAAATCCAGTTAGAATTTTAACATATTAAAACCAGATTCTTGAATTACAGAAAAAAATTATTTGTGAAAAAAATGTTAGATTCATTTAAAACAAAACTTGAAAATTGAACACATTAAATTAGGGTACCGTTTTAGGTCTAGACATTATGGGTCTGGACGTAATAAGACACTGGACATTTTAGCATACTAGACATTTTAGGACACTAGACATTGTGAGCCTGAACGCAACAAAGTTATAATCAAAGAAAGGCAAAGAATCTATCATCAAAAATCCCTAAAGCTTTTCAAACGTATAGTAGGAACCAATCTTTATGGTGGCTGTGAAGTTAGGCGCAAGGCGCTGCGCAATAGCTAATTTTAGGTGTAAGCTGTGGTACAGTCTAGTTAGTTATTTTATTAAAGTTGTTTGTTACCAACCAATACAATCCACCAACACAATATCAGCATATTCCGATATTAATATTATTGTGTTGACGTATGTTAACATAATTTCATGGTTGGTTACAATATAATAACTAGATTAAGCGTCGACGCTAACTTAGCTACTAAAAACATAGCTATAGGTATTTTTTTAATGATTCCATTATATGTTTGTACTAATCACATTTTTTTTTTCAATCATTACTTTATTTGCATGTGACATGTAAGTAAGTATGGTTTATGTAGTTTATTAAATATGTATGTATGTAGTAATTTTTATTTTGCATAATTTATTGTATTGTTTTGCACAACCGTCCTTTTTTAATTCGTAATTTCTGTCCATGCAAAAGTTGTCTAGAATAGATCGCTTTTAGCGATAAGACATAGGGTGTGTGACTATTTTTAAAATAAATTCTTGGATATTTATTCCATAATTCTGATGTAATAAAGTGTTTATTATTATTATGTTCTACAAGTAGGTAGTAAAATATTGACTCTAATAATTGCGACCCTTAATGTACCAGCTCGAAGTCGCACTCGCAGCGCGCTTCACAGCCGCCATAAAGATTGGTTCTTACTATAGTTCAACGTTAAACGTTGTTGTTTTTAAATGCCCCACTAGTATGGCGAAGCTGAGGATTTGTCTGCAAGACCCAAAATTACTCAGGCTGCCAGGCTAGATCTTATCTATTTTCATGCTCCACAATGACCACAATAGACTCTGTATATGTGAGATGGTGAGATACTTATGAGAAGTAATATCTTCCCTGGCGAGATATTGATTGATTGACACAGTTCCTCAGCTTGTGCGGCTTCGCAACGTTGCGTTGGCGGGAGTCAAGGATAGGCCAGCTACTGAGCTTATAGATGATCACGAGTTGCGGATCGAGGGATTAATTAGTAGGATAAAGTCGGATTATTGGAAGGAATAACAGCTCGACTTTCAGTCACGTGTCACCTACACGTTACTGTAGCATAGATACACTTTGTGGATTGTAGTAATCTAGGTGCATTACAAACGTGCTTGTTTAAAGGTTTAATCCTTTTTGTCTTAATTAATGTTGACTAACAAAAATGACATAATGATGATGCTGACTGGAAAAGATCGCTCTTTAGCGATAAGACCTCCAAAATTGTACTCGTTAATCTATAATTTGTATCCTTGACTGTATTATTTTTTGGTGTTCAATAAAGTGTGTTTGTGTTGTATTGTATTGATGACTAACCAAAGATTAAAATTTAATCTAAGGCTAATCAGCAGTTCCTTATAAATTGCCAAATAAAAAAAACAGGTTCTGAATCCATTGTTAACCACGGTTATAATGTTATGAATCTTATCTTTATTCATCTAAAGTTTCGCAGTTTAAGATAGTAAAATGGCATTAACAATTTCTTACCAGTAAAACTGGTCCTTCGAGCCTAATATGAACTTTTAACCTTAGCTTATTCCTCGGCTTAACGAAAGAGTAATGTATTACCTACTTATATTAACCTAGATGCTTGCGATGTCCTATCTTAACAAAATCTTAACTACCTATACGGTATTGGATTACCACATCCAACCAGGGTAACTCTTACGTATACGGTATTGGATCCAACCAGGGTAAAAGTCTCATGTATCGGCAATTTGTTTCGCTCTCTTTACCATAACAAGGTAGCCTATCTAGCCTATTTTTCCGATCTTTTTCTACCCATACCCAAGTTATTTCTGAAACTATGCCAAAGTTCACGTCTCCCTTAAAGTTCAGTTATGTGACGACTCCCAAACCTTTACCCTTCTCATTCAAGGGATCTTACCCAGTAAAGTAGGCACAAAGAAAAGGAAAATAGGTTCAGTTATTTTACATAAGGGTTTCGGAGATAGGTATATTTAGTGTCATATTCATATAGTTTCAGTAGGCGGTATGAACGCGGCATATTAATAGACACTAATGACTTAGCGCTCACACCGCATCATTTTTCTTCCTTTTAGCATTTTATAACCATCGTAAAAAAACTTTGGCAGGAACGATCGTGATGTTTTTTGACCATAGACAACAGCATTATTACTCACGTACTTGACAGACTTGTTATTATTTCAGTTTGGTAACATGTCATTATTATTTCGTTTCCATGGCAACATGTCATTCCGTTCTGTATTTTTGTAACATTACTAAAACTTTCGTAGGGAACTCGAATTTTTTGAAAAATTATATGCTGCCCATGTTACACGGATTATGTAGCTTTCTCTAAGTGAAAGAATTTTTAAAATGAGTTCAGTTTTTTTTTGAGTTTATCCTTTACGAACACAAACAAAGATACAATCAATCATATCTCTTTATAATATTAGTGTAGATAAAACAGTAAGTTTAAATATCGTGTTTGCGAAACGAACATTCATCATTGATCTTAGTTTTACAGGGAACAAACAACACGTTAGAAAGCAGGCTAACGAAAACTATACTAGACATAACTACAAGCAAACACATACTATTTTATTTTGCTAGAAATTCCTCAGTAACATGGACTGTGTCGAGTTGACGTCGATGGTGACATTCACGAGAGCCCTTCGCCGATGTAGGTCAATGGGGCACCCGGATATATTGCAACTAGGGATGCCAGTCGGGAAAATTTACTGGGCTGTTCGTTCACCTGTGGGAAGTAGGTCACTCTCGGGGGGCAAGGATGCAGTCACGTGGTTTGGACGTTGATAGTGATATGATTTAGGTTCATGAGTAAGATTGACAAAGACATTTTGTGTAGGTTTTTAATATAACAGACTTCAATAAAAGAAGGTTCTCAAGTTGATGTGTATGTATGTAATATTGTCAAAAATGCGTAATATTCATATATGTTGTTAGTCTATATGAGTTTCTGAACAAATATACCAAATTTCGCGAATGTATGTTTGTATGAGTGTATGTCTACGTATTTCTCGGAATCTACTAATCTGATTGCAATAGTTCATTAGTAGTAGTCAGTATCTTTCAAGTTGGGGAATAGTTTAAAGTTCATCAAAATCGAAAAAAAAAACGGTTCAGTAGTTTAAAAGTTGGAAATAGTTAACAGTCCATAACTGTTAACTATTTCCAGTATTGCTTTTTCTTAGCGAAAGTAATAAGTACTTTATTTTCTTAGGCCTACTAAAATGTATTCGTCTCTATTCGCCTCTTTTTGACTCTACTCGTCTCTACTCGACACTACTCGATTCTACTCGACTCTAATCAATTATACTCGACTCTAATCGACTCTACTCGACTCTACTCGACTCTAATCGACTCTAATCGACTCTTCTCGACTCTAACCGTCTCTTTTCATTTTTAATTCTTTTCTACTCTATTCTACTAGTGATATTCTTCTAGAGTACTATTCTACTCTATTCTACTGTGTTCTACTCTGTTCTGCTCTGTTCTGCTCTGTTCTGCTCTGTTCTGCTCTGTTCTGCTCTGTTCTGCTCTGTTCTGCTCTGTTCTGCTCTGTTCTGCTCTGTTCTGCTCTGTTCTGCTCTGTTCTGCTCTGTTCTGCTCTGTTCTGCTCTGTTCTGCTCTGTTCTGCTCTGTTCTGCTCTGTTCTGCTCTGTTCTGCTCTGTTCTGATCTGTTCTGATCTGTTCTGCTCTGTTCTACTCTGTTCTACTCTTTTCTGCTATTTCTACTCTATTCGACGCTACTTGACTCTACTTGACTCTATTCAACTTTACTCGACTCTACTCGACTTTTCTCGACTCTAATCGCCTCTTTTCGTTTCAATTTAACTCTTTTCAACCCTATTCGACTCTTTTCGGTTCTATTCTATTCGATTATATTTATTCTATTCGATTCTGTTCGACTCCATTCTATTATGTTTACACATCTGCCAGGCATCCTGCGATGCCCCATTTTTTATTATTATTATTAACACTAATTTAATATATTATTTTAGCTATTTTTCATGCACCTAGCATTTTCCTCGCTGTAGTGAGGTGAAAAGTTTTGTGTTGCGCACGGCAGCAAAGTTATTTGGCGTCTCGTACTTTTGAAACACTCGCTACGCTCAGGATTCTATATTTGAACCACTCGCTTCGCTCGTGGCTCAATCCTAGAATCCTTCTCTTGCTCTAATTTCAATACAAGTACTCTCGCCAAAAAATCACTTTGCAGCCTTGCATAACAAATAACTATTGTTTTGGTCTTTGCCTACTTACTTTAGTCGGCTAGGGAGTCTACTATTCCCTAATGAAAGATACTGAAACTAATATATAAACAATTTATTGCAATCGGCTTGTAGTTTCTGGAAAAAACGTGGACAAACATACATACATACATACATTCGCGAAAATGGTATATTTGTTCAGATACTAAGAGTATCTGTCTATAGATCTTATATACAGGCTGAATTTTTCAAGTGGGCGTGGATGGCTAATTCAGAAACTATGAGGAATAGCGAAAAGTACTCAAAGGAGTCTCGGGTCCGATTTTGATGAAAACTAAAACTGCATCTTTGGATTTTTGAAAAAAACAATACACTTAAAAACTACAACTTAAAAACTACTTTGTATCTTAATCCGATAATTAGATGCCGAACAATCGATAGAAAACTGTTTGACGGCTGAACGAATTTTGAAGAAATGTAGTGTTGCTGTACTTTGTAGTTACTTTTGGTCCTGGAATAACACTGTATGGGCTACTTTTAAATGAAATGACCACTTGGGAAAAGCCGCAGGCACAGCTAGTATTATATAAAACATCATTGCATCAGAGGGCCAATGCGGCCTTGCAGCATTTTGGGTACTTTGAATTAGGTCCTTATAGTCTCTAGGTATTAAGCGATCTCTAGGATTTAAATTTTATTATTAAGGTTTATGAGAATTTAACGTTTGATTTAATTATTTAATACTACGTATTTCTTAGTGCATGTTGTTGGCCCAAAATAACTATAATTGGTATAGCAATATAAGGTAGAGGTGCCCATTTCTTGTACCTTCACGTAAGTATAATGATGTCCTGAACGTTGACCCCTGCTGATGAACTCTGCAAAGTTCATTCTTTGGTTATGCCCCGAGACTGTGCTTAGTAAGTTAACCTACCGAAGTAATTTAACAATCGTTAATCTTAGATGGTTCGTACGAAATAGGGATTAAATAGCTAGAACTTAATATTTTACAAAAGTATGCCTAACATACCTATTTACATATTTTAAATTCTAGGTTATTTTATTTACTACTAGTACCACAGAATAAATAATAGGTTCCTACTACAACTATAGGTTACAGAAAGTGTTCTGTAACCTATAGTTGTAGTAGGAACCTATTATTTATTCTGTGGTACTAGTAGTAAATAAACATATTTTTCTCTTCTCATGCTCGTAAAGTTTTGTTTATGCCGCGGTGTAAGCGGACTAAAACTGGGTTTTATACTATAAAATAGTGTTTTCTTCTCTATGGTCTGACCCGAGCCTAATGTTTCATGTAGAAAGTATAAAAATGGCGAAAAAGAATCTCTCGACTTTTCTTAGAAGTATTGGAATGTTTGGTTATTTCAATTTGCATTATTACTGAAATTATTATTACATAGTATGATGGAAAGTAACGCAAAGAAAGTTGTTCAGCAGATATTGCCATCAAAATATGGGCAAATTTATTTTAAAACGCTTGTTTTTGTGTTTTTTAAATTTATGAATTCGACAATTAACAAACCAACCAGCCGTTATGGCTTATCCAATGCATGAATTGGATAAGCCATAACGGCTGGTTGGTCTAGTGGCTAGTAACCCTAGGAACGAAATCAAACGGTCGCGGGTTCGAATCCTGCAAGGGACAATCATTTGTGTGATGAGCAGAAATGTTTGTTTCCGAGTCATGGATAGTTTATATTCGTATTTATGTATGTTTATCCGTTTCTAGTGCCAATAGTACAGGGTATCCTAGTTTGGGGCTAGGTAATTGGTGTGGAATTGTCCCAAATATATTTATTTATTTAAGCGGAAACAAGTAAATATTTCCAATATCACTGTTTAACTACCTCGCAATCGAAGTGAAAATCAGAGTTACTCGTTAAAACAAGGCCTTTTACCTTGACTTCAACATCTACCCTCGCCTTCGGCTCGGGCGGATAAACGTCTCAGATTAATTTGTTTGTTTTATGCACTTGTTATACAATCTACTATTTTAAATCTTTAATTATATCAATTACGGGAGTATTCGCGCACAGCTATGGACCACACCACAACCTATCGTTTTGACTAACTTCAGAATTAACCGTGGTAGAGAACTAGATCAATCCCTCACATGTCGTGAACAACGTTATCTGTTGTTGTATGAAAGAAAGTGTGCACCGCGACATGTGAGCGGTCAATCAATAGATCAATCAAGATTATCTTCTAAGTCATGACGACTATTTGAATAATAACTGACGTAGTTATACGAAAATTTTATACTAGTAACTCAGTGAGCTTAGACCTCGCGAGCACAATTTTTTTTGTAAACAATCTAGTTGATCTAGTTACCTTATAGTACAACTAACATTAATAACCAAGGTGCTCCATCAATCTCTACCTAGTAGGTAAAGAGCTGATTCCACTGGCAGAAACCTAAAAGTGAGCAATTTACTGAATTTTGAGGAGCTTTTCTGCTCATGATGCCGAAGATCCTCATGAGATCTTTACCAATTTTTTATAATACCATCGAAATTGGATCTTATAAGGCGGAGATATTCAGTAGCCCCCTTTTTGGAGGTAGGGGATAAAAAAGGGTAAAAAACGGGGTAAAGGTGTAAAAACCCCCAATCAAAAAACCCCGACGACTAAAAAATTCTAAAAATTCGTTAAACCTGTATACCAAGTTTCGTCTAGATCGGTTGAGAAATGCGACTGGGCCTGCAGTCTCGACATAGTTAGTGATTGCTTTATAATCGAAATCGGTACATATATCGATGACAACCGTTAGCTTTGACAGTTATTGTCAAAAGCTATCGACTGTCATCGGTATCTGTACTGACATTGATCATGATTGACATATATATTTGGTAGAGACTACCAATTATCGTTATAATATCGACTTTGCGACCGATTTCGGTTGTAAAGCAATCTCTATCGATGTTTAGACTGCAGGCCCTGTAGAGGAGAACAGGTGGATATTCAGACATCCGCCTGACATACGAAAGCATTTTTGCTCACGCTAAACCAACCTACAATTAAGTACTTACCCAAAACTTTAGTCTACAAGCACACCATCATTAGGATGTACCTACAAAACATGCTGGTGGGATTTGCAATTAAACAGACTTTATTTTAAACTTCAATCTTAAAATCCTGATGCTGCGAGTTGCTAGGTACTCCTAAATTGTGAGACTTAAAACCATATTTTTAAAAGCTTTTATTTAACTTGCAATGTTTGTATATATTTATGTTTGTTTAGGTCAAATCTTGCAAGCTGAAGAAGAACCACTTCCTCTTATCCTTGTTCCATACCACAAAGGGACCTATTAGATGGAATTACTTCATATCCGTCTTTCACTCTGTCACAGCCAGTATTATAATAAGAGAGGAAGGAGGGTCGTAAAATACGAGTACAATTACTGAACATATTATTATTTATATTTGCATTATTTTGTTACATTTGTATTCACAAGGGAGCTGCCCCCTCATTTTTTCTTTTTCCATGAAAACCTTCCGAGTCATTAAGAAAATATTAATCCTAGTTCCGATAAATCTTCCCCAAGAAAAAAAGAATTCCGCTGATGAATTATTAACCTTTTCTTTTAAAACGTAAAGCTTGTTTATTATTACCCGACTGAGGAGGGCTTTCGGTTGTATGTATGTTTGTTTGTTTGTACGTTTCTTAGGCGCGTCTTACAGCCTAAACAGCTCGATGGATTTTGATAAATGAGGTATCATTGGATTCGTCTTAATCACGAGAGTGCTATAGGATACATGCAGTGTCAAGAAACTAATATGGTGGCTTACAACTGCCATATTGTATTTAAGACGTAACAAAAAGAACGTGTGTGTCTATTGGTACCAGGATAGCTATATCCTGGATTAGCAAATAGGCTACTTTTCATCATCATCATCATCCATCACCATAATCCACGCGAGTGAAACCTCGGGGCGCAGCTAGTGTATGGTTGGGTAAAAAAAAACTTTTGCTGTTCTTGGGATTTGCCTAAATTTCATAGGAAATAACCTACTAATAGGGTAAAAAAACTATAGTCTGATTTGCTGCCTTACATTTATACCTACACGTAGGTATCGACTATCAGACAGCATAGATAGTCACCATCCATATATCCAACTCCATTAATTGATCTACATCCTAATTTTTACCCTTTAAAAGCAAGACAACCTCTTGGCTGCCTAAAGAAACACTTAACCATTTCTTCGAAGTGTCTCACATTAATCTCAGGCCGCTGCGGTGCCGCTTCCGATGTAGGTCGAGGGCCACACTTAACTGCAACTAGACAAAATATAAGCACTGTGTGAAGAGTGTAGGATGAGCTAGCTAATGATGCTGGTGGTATGATGGAGGAGGCTTTTAGTGGATGTTAAATAAATGATGACTAACGTTTAGGTATGTCTGACTTGGTTAGGTTGGTGGGCATTTTGATAGCTGCATATATTATTGCCATATTTAAAGGCTTACAGCTAACTGAATGTTGGTTTGATTGAAGAGTTAATTTATAATTTAAATGACACACTGTCAAATGCACAGTTATTTTTGACAGTTCCTTGCCGGTAGATAATTCTTGCCTGCTCTAGCATGTGGATTAGTGCATAAGTTTAACATAATCTCACTGAAGCATTGTACGTAGGAAATGTCTACACTGAAGTAATGTGCAGCTGTCTGTGCATAATTTTGTCTATACTTTTTAATCGACTCTCTCCCGGTTAGCTGAAAGTCAAACAACTCATATAGCCCGTCTCCTATCGTAAAATTGTAAACGCACTTAAATGCCCTATCAAATACCATCATCAACCAATCTGTGCACAGTTTTACAATTTAGCCATAGAAGTACTAGGGATATAAGGTAGGTACCGACAAGTGCTCGTCCAAAAAGTAAGGCACAAACTCTATTTATGTACGCGTAAGAACCGCGTATTCACGCTGCGCGACAAACACACAAGTAGAGAATAATGTTGCTAGAGGAATCACATTAACCTATTTTAGCATATTTTTTATGATACCGTATATTAAAGATTGGACGGTTACTTAATACAATAGATCGTACTAAGGAAACTAAATGGGTAGTTAGGTAAGAGAAAGTTGATGGATGAGATATCGAGCCGCGGACAATTGAATGAGCTTTGATATTATTGGATGACGGGATGCTTTGTGGAATAAAAATAAACCATCTATTTACAAAAACAGCCAAATACGAGTCGGACTCACGACCGGAGGGTTCCTAACTAAAACTGAAGAAAAAAATATAACGTTATTATACCATGGCAACAACAAAAATAACCATCTTTGGTTGACAATACCAAAGTACCTACTTGGGTACATAGGTAAACAAAATGTATTTTATAAATTTCATTACCTGCGCCCCGCTGTTTCACCGTGTAAGGGATGATGATGATGAAAAGTATCCAATGTTTTATTCCAGAGTATAAGCTATCTCCATTCCAAATTAGCCGTTATCGCGTTAAAACTCCCCAAACGAACAAACGATTTCACTTTTATACATTGGTGTGGATAATCAACAAAAAACGAAAAATTTGTTTTTCGTAACCGAGCAACATCAAACCATTCATGTATTAACAAAAGTCAATTCATAATTATCAATTATCAACAAAACCCTAAAAAAGACAAAGTTTTTTTTTTTCAAAACCTAGCAACTCTAAACCATTATGGCGTCAGTCAAAACTACGTTTTTTTTTTTATGTTTGATAAATTACTCAAGAAATGTAGACTGTAGTGTTGTACTTACGCATGATAACCGATATTAGTATCTTTCTTGTGCTTTGCGGATTGCTTATGACACCCTTTCACTGCACAAACCGTCATTTTTAAGACCAGGCTCTGCTTTTTAAGGGTTTTTTGCATAAATATGCTGGGTCAACCACAAACCTGATAAATGTGAAACTTAACATATATGTTTTTGAGATCTTTATCTCTCTAAGACTAAGACAAAAACATGATTAACAAAATTTCATTCGATACATTTTCTTATCAAAAATTACGTTATTTTCGGTAATGTTTAAATTTTTCTACTCAACGGCTTAAGTTTTATCTCTAAAATAAATCTCACAGCAAGAAAATATAGTTTATTATCTAAGACTAAGACAAAATTTACCTAACTAAATTATTAGCCTGCCAATAAAATAAATAACTTTTGAGACATACGTCATTTAGTTCCGAGCTAAATTGTGTGTTCAAACAGTGCTCGCGATATTCAACCTTGTTACGCAGGTACTTCAGTGCTTATTGCGGGTAGCGGGTGGCAGAGTGTAGGGTAGGTGGCAGGGAAGTGGGGAGTGGGAAAATGTAACCTTGGAGCCTGGACTTAACGAAAAATTCGGGAGCTTCTCTCTCGTAAATACGATGTCGTGCACTGACAAGTCGGCGCGATCGCATAGCCTTTTAAGGCTATGGTTGATCTTCTTCACTGTGAGGGCCCCTACCTACCTTCTATCCCTAATACTTCTATGAATTTAGCAGATTTTATGCGTTCCTATCGACACCGAATTGTAAACTCGTCCCTGATTAGTCGGTGCTATCGGTGCAAGGTGTTGTGTGTTCCTAAAGAGTTTTAAATGAAATAGACAAGTCAAAATAATTTTTCAAGCATACATATACGTCACTTACGAGCTTACACTCGCACAATACAACATCATCGAAGTACTCAAAACTATTACGAAAATGTATAGGGTTGTCACAAAAAATATTCAATGACAAATACATAAAGTGTTCAAAAAATAAATGCAAAGCATCATGGAAATTGATAAATGACGAAACTAAGCAAGCAACAGATAATAATATATGTGAACTAAATATAAATGGTGAAATAACCACAAACCATCGCATGTAAATTCAATAATTATCTAATAGAGTTGACTAACGACAACTTAAATTTAAATTTAAATAATGACCAGAAAACTAGTAACAAACTAAACCTCAATAATAGTATCTATCTAGAGCCATGCAGTATAAACGAAATTAATAATATGATAATATCTCTTAAAAATACAAATTCAGTAGGCTATGATGAGGTCTGTACAAAAATCATAAAAGCTTGTCAAAATGAGTTAGGACCGGTCTTAACTTATTTAATTAATTTATCTTTAAAAAATGGTAGATTTCCACACAAATTTATGTATTCAGTTGTTAAACCTTTATATAAAAAGGGAGATAAGACTCTTTTGAGCAATTATCGCCCTATAACACTAGTACCGGTGTTTTCAAAACTGTTTGAAAAGGCAATGCACAAAAGAATTATGTCATTTATGTTGAAGTATAACGTCTTAAATAAAGAACAATATGGATTTCAAACAAATAAATCAACTTCTCTAGCAGTTTTTAACTTGGTAAATGAAATAAGTAGTAATGTAAATAATAGAAAACCAACAACAGTAGTATTTTTTGACATGACACGTGCTTTTGATTTCGTTTCGCATCCGCTCTTAGTTAAAAAAAATAGAACATCTTGGAATTAGGGGCATGGCATTAAATTGGGTAAAGTCATACTTAAGTGACAGACAACAATATACAGACATAGAAAGTATAGATAATAAATCAGTTTTAACAAATCATAGATCGCCATTTAGATTAAATAATTGTGGTATACCCCAAGGCAGCGTTCTTGGGCCACTACTTTTTATACTGTTCGTTAATGATCTTCCTAACGTAACGTCTAACAAATGTATACTATTTGCTGATGACATCTCTTCTGTGATAACATGTAATGACAATAATATTGCCAAATACGAATTAGACATAAATTTAACTATTAATTCTATAATAAACTGGTTAAAGAGTAACAATCTACAAGTAAATTTGAAAAAACCTAATTATATACAATTCAATAACTACAGAGGTAAATTATACAACTTGAATCTAAACTACCAACACCAAGTAATTGAAGAACTTAAAGAAACAAAATTTTTGGGGATAATTATCGATAGTAATTGTAATTGGAAATCTCACGTAGCGAATGTCATAGATAGACTAAACAGATTTGTATTTGTTTTATACAGGTTACGAAGAACAACAGCACTTGAAACACTTTTAGCTGCCTACCATGGGCACGTAGCTTCAATTCTAAAATATGGGTTGATCATATAGGGCAATTCAACGGACTTCAATAAAGTCTTTGTCTGTCAAAAAAAATGCATTAGAGCGATTTGTGGGAAAAAACCGTATGAATCTTGCAAGCCTCTATTTAGTGAGTTAGGTATACTTCCACTTCCCTGCATGTATATTTTTGAGCTAGCAAATTTCGTTCATAAAAACCGGGTGTTTTTTAAAACAGCTAGAGAAATGTGTCCAAAAAATACTCGACACCCGAACAAACTTGTATACAGCATAGCTCCAAACATTACTTTTTACCAGAAGCAATGTTATGTTATGTGCATTAAAGTATATAATGCAATACCGGAAGACTTAAAACGCCTACCAAATAAGCTTTTTAAGAAAAACCTAAAGTTGTACTTCAGCTCTAAAAATTATTACTCAATTAACGAGTTATTTTGACTCAAACATTCACATGTCATTGTATGACAAAATAGATGATACTCTAAAATACTAAGACCGTAATATTGTAATTACTTACTCTATTTTATGTGAATAAATAATATTCTATTCATCATCATCCACAGCCTTTCTCGTCCCACTGCTAAGTATAGGCCTTTCTTTTAGTACGCCCCTCGCCACTCGCCAGTCGCCTCGGTCCTGTGCCAATTGGATTCAAGTTTGACCCGCGATCTTAACAATATCGTCGGCTCATCTTGTTGCTGGATGACCAACACTTCGCATTCCCTGTCTCAGCCACCTATCGCACAGTACATGATGCATGATGCAATCACAATCGGAGTGGCGTTTGTGTAGCACGTGTATGCAGTGATCGTGTACTTAGTAACGCTACAGTACGCGTATGTCTCTTTAACTTTGTTGACGGTGGGAGTGTAACTGTGTGTGTGTGTGTGTGTGTGTTTGTGTGTGTGTGTGTGTGTGTGTGTGTGTGTGTGTGTGTGTGTGTTTGCCTGTGGTTGTAACTTGTCCAGTTTTTGTTTACGTGCCGTATCTTCCCCCTTTAACTGGATCTATTGATTATAAAGCAAAGAATTTAAACAGTTTTGTGTTTCGTGCTATCTTCTCTGCCTCAGCTACTGCGCGCTTCGGTTTGTTTATTCTTTCAAATTCTTTGTACCTTTGAGGATTGTCCTCAAGTCATGTCAGGAGCTTAGTAACAAGCAACAAATGTAGATTAAAACACTAATCTAAAAACACGTTTTTTTTTATTTGCATTGTCTACGAGTTGTGAGCTACCCTGAAAGTTTCAGCCGGATAGCTAAATCGGGACATGCTCGAAATTTGAGTTGCAAGATTCCACCCGGAAAGACAAACAAGAAAGAGACATAATAAAAACGTGTTAAAAAAGTGACAAAATAAAAACGTGGCAATAAGGTTACTCACATAAAGCATAGCTTTCAAACACAAATACACAACTAAGATCAATAAGTAATGTGCACGCATTCCGAACCGATTTTACCATTCAATTAATGCACAATTTACCAGAAAGAATTTCAAGCTCTACTATAACTCTAGCACGATGAATACCATTCGATTGTGTTTCAATGTATTTGGGAGGTTTCAAGACTTTCAAGTGAATTGTGCCCTCCTTTTAAATTGAGGTGATTTGGCAACATTTTTCACCTCTATTTTTGGCAGGGCAAAGTTCTTTCGACTGTGGTTGCTATTTGTTTATGTAAGGGGCATGAGAATCCACAGACACACAATAAATAATAGTTTGTTTGAGATCGACCGTGGTACGTGATAGCTTATAGTGGTGCGCTCCTGTGCGTAGCAATTACGTATACCTACTAATATTTCTATGAAGATACTTTCAGTGAGTGACCCTTCTTATCAAGGGATGCAACTCAAATAATGTTTATGCACATTAGGTACTGACTAGCGGACCGTATGATTCGGGAATCATACGGTCCGCTAGTCGGGTCGGTCCCTATTCCTACTCTATTTTTAACCCCTGAACAAAGAGACGCGTGTTATAAGTGTGTGTGTGTGTGCGTGTGTCTGTCAGTGGCATCGTAGCTCCCAAACGAATGGACCGATTTTGATGCGTTTTTTTCTGTTTGAAAGCTGCGGTAAACGAGATGGTTCTTAGCTTTAATAGGAGGAGGGGGAAGGGGGGGAATGGGAGTGAAGATCATAGCAAACGCATGGACCGAATATGAAGAGGTTTTTTTATGTTTGATAACTGTTGTGATCGAGATGGTTCTTAGCTATAAGAGGGGGGAAATTGAGAAAAGGGGGTGAGAATCGTATCTTTCAAACGAATGGACCAATTTAGGTGCGTTTTTTAAGTTTCAAAGCTGAGACAAACAAAATAAAATAAAAAATATGTTCTTATTTATTATAAGGGGGGGAGGGGGGAGTGAGGGTCGCAGCTACCAAACGAATGGAACGATAATGATGTGGTTTTTGTATGTTTGAAAACTGATGTGATTTAGATGATTATTAGCTATATGGGGGGGTTGGGGGGCAGGAATTGAGATAAGGTGGTGAGAATCATATTTTTCAAAAGAATGGACCAATTTAGCTGCGGGTTTTCAAGTTTTAATGCTGAGGTAAACGAGATGGTTCTTAGCTTTAATAGGGAGGGGGGAATGAGGGTTACGATCGTAGCTCCCAAACGGATGGATCGATTTTTATGTTTAAAAACTGAGGGAGTCGGGGGTAATATATATTTTTACTTTGTGCTTGTTGTAAAAATTAAAGCTTTTTATCTTCTTAAACAATTTTAAACAAGTTTATATTGGTTATTTTGAACCCTTTGAAGCATGTTGAAGATTTATATCGTAACCAGCACTTTACCACATATCAATGCTAACATTCTACAATACATTTTCCAGAAGCCTTGAAGCTGTACGGCGACAGGCTATCAGAATGGGAGAGGAACGAGATCAGGAAGTACCCTGAAGTGTGGTTCCTCGGAGTGGAAGCCAGCAAGGTACAAGCCAGGTCGAACCTGCCTAACAACTGTGGATTCGACGATGAAAACGGCAGCTATACCAAGGTAAAAAAAAATATGCAAATGATAAGAAAATATAGAAATCTGGCTAAATAAAGAACCTAACAGCGTAATTCATCGAAAACATATCGAACTACGAGATTGAACCTCGCAGCAGGAGAGAGGGGACATTACGAAAAAAAAACACTTAAAAAATCTGCTGTTTTAAAACGGAGTCAATAAAACTACCTTAACCTTTAGAAAAGGGACTACCTATATAACAGGGCAACCCGCGCGCTTTTTCCGAAACTTCAATTTAGTTTGACAATGTACAAAATTATACTAATATTATAAAGAGTTTTTTTTGTATGTTTGTTTGTGTGTAATGGATAAACTTAAAAAAAACATAAGTAAACGATTTAAAAAATTCTTTCTTAAGAGAAAGAATTTGCATACATGCTACATTATCATCGAGTAATCATAGGCCGTGTTTATTTAAAAAAAAAATAGCGATCTCCATGAAAAATGCAATAATTAAACAATTTGCCTATAAAAGTAATTATTAGGCGTGCGCTGCGAAAACTATTGATTATACATAAAATAATGTACTAGGTACATGTTTAAAGTACTAATCATTATCCAAAAAAAGTCTGCGAGGCTATAATTATGTCTAACTATTCTAGATGATATCATAACCTATTTTGTTCAAATTAGTCAAGCAAAACATGGGTAGAATCGTGTACAATTAAGGAGAAACCCTTAGCTACTCGTGCTAAGCCGGAGCGATCCGCCCCGGCCTTATTATTTACTGACATAATAAGTAGGTACCTAGGTAAATAATATAAATAACAGGAAGCTGAACAAGGAATATTAGGAGAAAAATCATAAAATAAGTTACAGTTACGCTGATAATATATTGATTACATGCAAGGAGATTGGATACAAACTGTTATCCGGAGGCCTAATTTCAATACTGAGCTCATTTCAATTTATAAAGCAGGTTCTCGGCACTTATTGACGCGAGTGATACCAGCACATAGAGATTACGCAAAACATTAGCACTTTTTATAGTTATACTTTTTAGAGTTAAATATTTTTAATATAAGATGAAATCACAAAATATAAATCTATGGGACAATTATTTCTTTACTGACTACTAAAAAATACAACTAGTACCACAGAATAAATAATAGCACTCTAACAAATAATAGCGTACAGGAACGAAACATGATACAGTGGGACAACCCGCATGCCATGGAAGTTCAAGTGTTCTTGCCTACTACCGGTTGGTAGGTACCCATGGCACCATGCAGGTGGCATTGCCCCGTTGAACTGCAATGCTAATTCGATGAGCCAATTTCGATTTCTCGGGTCGCTAAACATCTATTTTCCAATTCAAGATGGTGAACATGTTATTTTAGTAAAATGATATGGGTGTCGTTTTCGAGGTTTCTCGGTGTTCTTATAAGGAAATCTACATCCATTTTCAAATCCAACATGTTTTTTTTAGTAATGTGTTGTGGGTGTCGTTTTCAATTTCAAGGTTTCTCGGGGTGCGTATAACGAAAGTGACAAGGAAACTAACATTTTCAAATTTAAGATGGTGGACATGATTTAATTTTAATAAAATGATATGGGTGTCGTTTTCTAGCTCTCTCCGGGTGCTTATTATTAAAATGAGATGAAATCCAAGATGGCGGACTTGGATTTATAGAAATATTTAAAAAAAGTAAATACTTCACCGGAAATCTTGATAATTAAGTAACACCTATATCATACTTAAATAAAACATGTCTGCCATTTTGGATTCCAAACGAAAATGGATAATTTCTTTTGTATTTTTATCAATCTTGCGCTGTCAGGTTTTAAGCAAAATCAAACACTAAGACTGTCTGTGCACCATCCCTAGCGCTCTATAGCATATACGAACTGCGTGCATACATATTTTCGCTAGCGTGTTGTAGTAGAAATCACGAATCTGATTTTTGTATGGAATGCCTCTGAGTGGTTCACCCTGTGTTTTTGGGACATCCTATATACAGAATGTTTCAACACTGTTGGATCAAAATGGGGTGTTAGCTAGAACGCCACCAGGCCTATCAATTTAACCCCCCATGTACCATGTTCAGTGATTTGGAATAGTTTAAGTTTAAGAGTTACAGAATATTTTATTTTTTAGCCCAACTCCAGATTTCATTACAAATTTTATAATTATGACCGTTTGGTCATCATAGGAGTCTTATTAGCACAAACGTTGTGTTTTTTTGTGTGGGTAGTATAATAATGGTTCCTCTAAAATACATTACATACATATTAAAGTTTCAAATGAAAACAGTACCATCAAAATCGAATTTAATATGGCGGAGATATTCAATAGCCCCCTTTCTTCCCCTTTTTTGGGGGAAGTACCTCCTCAATCAAAAATCCTCGACGATAAAAATTAAAAAAATTGCCTTAACCTGTATACCAAGTTTTGAATGCGACCTGTAGAGGAGAACAGCCGGAAATTTGGACAGACATCCGGTCAGGCATCCGGACATACGAAAGAATTTTTGCCGAAGCTGTAACATAGACGCTTCACTCGCGCTTCGCGCTCGTTCGGTCAAATAGTAATAAATGTATCGAATAGAAGAATTATATGTTTGTGCGTCAATTATGGCAGTATATCGTTCGAAGCGAAGCAAGAGCCCGTTTAACCCGACATTGTACCGAAGATATCCCGGACGTCAGCCTATACGAGATCAGAATGGCTCTCAAACAGCTTAAGAGTAACAAAGCACCAGGTTAGGACGGAATAAAGACAGAGCTACTGAAAGCGGGTGGAACACCGGTACTTAAAGTCCTTCAGAAGCTGTTTAACTTCGTCATCCTCGAGGGTACTATGCCAGAGGCGTGGCACAGGAGCGTAGTGGTTCTGTTCTTTAAGAAAGGTGATGAAACCCTTTTGAAGAATTATAAGCCCATTTCGCTGCTGAGCCACGTCTATACACTGTTTTCGAGAGTAGTTACAAACCAGCTCGCTCGTAGGTTTGACAACTTTCAGCCTCCCGAACAAGCTGGGTTCCAGAAAGGCTTTAACACCGTAGACCACATCCATACACTCCGGCAGATTATACAGAAAACCGAAGAGTATAATCGGCCACTACGTCTAGCGTTTGTGGATTACGAGAAAGCCTTTGATTCAGTCGAGACCTGGGCAGTGCTACAGTCATTACAGCGGTGCCAGATTGTCTACCGGTACATCGAAGTGTTGAAGTGTTTGCACAGCAAGGCCACCATGACAGTTCGTCTTCAGGATCAGAGCACGAATTATATCCAGGTGCAAAAAGGGGTGAGACAGAGACGTTATTTCTCCGAAACTGTTCACCTCTGCACTGGAAGATATATTCAAGCTTCTGAACTGGAACGGATATGGTGATAACATCAATGGCAAATACATCACTCACCTTCGATTTGCCTATGATATAGTCATCATGGCAGAAACCCTGGAAGACCTAAGCACAATGCTCAGTGACCTGAATATTGTTTCCCAACAGGTGGGTCTTAAAATGAACATGGCTAAGACGAACATCATGTCAAATGCCCATGTCGTACGCATGGGTACGCTTTATGTTGGGAACGATATTATCGAAGCTGTTGATCACTATGTCTACTTAGATCAGACGATCCAACTGGGTAGATCGAACTTCGACAAAGAGGTCAACCGACGAATCCAACTCGGATGGGCAGCGTTCGGGAAATTACGCCATATCTTCTCGTCGCAGATACCGCAGAGCTTCAAGACGAAAGTTCAGATGTGATCAGTGTGGGTTGCCAGTGATGACATACGGCACTGAGACGTGGTCGCTAACTATTGGTCTCATACACAAGCTCAGAGTTGCGCATCGTGCAATGGAGAGAGCTATGCTCGGTGTTTCACTAAGTGATAGAATCCGAAATGAGGAAATCCGTAGAAGAAACAAAGTTACCGACATAGCTCTCAAAGTTTGCACGTTGAATTGGCAATGGGCAGGCCATATAGTTCGCAGAACCGACAACCGCTGGGGAATAAAGGTTCTCGAATGGCGGCCACGAATAAGCAAGCGAAGTGTGGGGAGACCCCCCACACGATCGTCCGACGACATTGTAGCTATCGCAGGAAGTAGGTGGATGGAGGTGGCACAAGGTCGCTCGTCATGGTGCTCTTTGGGGGAGGCCTATGTTCAGCAGTGGACTTCTAAGGGCTGACATGATCGTTCAAATATGCACACACAAAATTTGGTTCACTTCAGTGGTACCTCTATAGGTACTCTATTCTAGGTCTATACCTAGACTTCTATCCTCTATAGCAGTGATTCCTAAAGTGGGTTCCACGGAACCTAGGGGTTCCGTGGAAAAGTCACCAGGGTTCCTCGAAATTATTTATTTTTGTATGTTAAATAATTCCACAATAACAAATATTATTTTGAAATAGCGCAAAATATGTGATGAGAAGAACCCAACTAATAAGGAAGTAGGTAGGTAGTGAGAATTCTGCCTAGCCTACGGGCGCCGCGGTGCGGATGCGGTGGTTACGTCTCTTGGTAAATCTCCTGAAATCTTTGTCAGATTACATTCCGGATAGTGAAATTGATATTGAATGGGTACAAAATTCATTTATCATCAGAAGTCAACCTGCGATGCTAACTGTCCTGGATTACGAAGCATCTTCAGAGTTCATCCACACAATTGACATTCGATTTTCATCCACACATTAGCAACACACATTTAACTCTGTGTCTATGAAAGAGTTTTGGATTGATGTTGGGAGTGAATACCCTGAAGTAGCCAAAAAAGCTGTCTAACTTAGCTCACTTTATACAAAAAAACAGGTCAAGATGGGATGCTATGCCGGACGTGATTGTGAACTGTCGGATATATATTATTAAAGCAATCTATACTTATAATAAAACTGTAACGGGTCCAATTCTGTACATTGAAGATATTTAGAAATTTTCTTTTGGAGGGTACTCTATATTCGATACTGAACCAAAACTGTTTTTTTTTTCATTTTTGTCTGTCTGTCTGTCTGTCTGTCTGTCTGTCTGTCTGTATCTTGGCTAGGCATCACGCCGAAACTACTGAATGAATTCAAATGAAACTTGGCATAATTTGAGCTCATACTACGAGGTAGGACATAGGATACTTTTCATCCCGAAAAGTGAAAGGGTTCCCACAGGAAAAAAAGAAGATTTTTATAAGAGCACGTATCACGCTGAAACTACTGGACGGATTTTGATGCAACTTGGCACAGTTATAGTTTATATGATGATTGAAAATTAAGGCGCTCTTCTAGGGCAGTATGTAGGTATGAAAACATTTCCTCAGCCCCCGCAAATGTTTCGAGTGTAAAGACGCAACGAGCGAGAAACACGGCGCGAGTGGGGAAGCCCCCCGCGCTTTTGGGCATGCCACAGTATAGTAAATGCAGAAGATATGTAGATCAGGTTAGGGTATAATCTGGTTTAGCTTTTCGCTATATTGGGTGGGTACGAAAGAAAAAATAAATTTGCTTTTCTACTGAGTACGTTTAATTGTTATGTAGGTACCTAGGTCTGAATTATTATGGTGATTGCAATCTAATCTTATAATAAATATTCAAAAGTTTGTGTGCATTTATGTATATTCAATTTGATTTATTCATATTTGTTAGTATACCTATGTAAGCGCTGATATGACTGAATGGATTTTGATGAAATTGTGTATATGTTATCATCATCATCCATCATCATTTCTTCACCTAGGTAAAACCACTGGACGCAGCTAATAAACGTATAGCTGTATTAATATCATACTAATAAAGTTTGTGTGCCTATTTATGATTGAAACTATGTTATCTATATCAACTGAACGGATTTGGAAGAACGGCTAAAATTAGAAAAAGTGTGATATGGCATATTATTTTTAATGTATGTATGTACTAAAATGTTTCACAATATTTTCACTCTGTAATGTCGTACGGGTTATTGCTCTGGGACAATGCTGCCGACACCAATAGTTTTTTTGTATTACAGAAACGAGTTGTAAGGGCTATCTATAGGCTTAGCCCTAAAGAATCGCTAAGAAACGTATTTTCACAAGTGACATTTTTAACATTGCCTTGTTTGTATGACTTCTTGGATATTCTGTACGCTCGGAAACATTGAAACAGGATTACAACTTGCGGACAACGTCACAACTATGAGACAAGGCACAAGTATAAACTTGTGCTGCCAAAAACTAAGCTATCATAAATTTACCGATCCTTTTTTAAAAACTATGTTTGTTTTTATAATTCACATGGAGTGAATAATTTGTGTGAGTGGATAATTTGTGATTGATACACAATTTTATCACAAAAGACTGCATTGTTTTTAATGTTTCATGAGAACTTGACAGAATTGAAACGACGAACAAGGTCTAGATCTTGCTTCGATGTGGCGGCCGATCGGCTTATCATGGTGTAAGTGAGAGGCGGCTTGTGCTTGGGTTTTTTGTATTTTTATAATTTTTACTTGTTCATTACCTACGTCTATCAAAACATTGTTTCTACTTTATCCTTGATTTCAGTGATTGGTCGAAAACTAGTCAGCAGGTGAACGAAACTGGATTTAGGGTCAAAAACTGGCGAAATGTGCATATTCAGTTATATATCAAACAAAAAAACACCTTTACTAGCAATTGGCAAAGAACTGGCGAGCTTACTACACTACTTTTTCATTTCCCATCGTTTTATACTGAATTACTGACCCAAGTATTATTTTGGGGTAATTGAGCAAAGAATTTGAACTAAGTAACTCAATCTGTTCAGAAAATCTTACCTACTGTACTTTTTTATACTGTGGCATGCTTGCGTAAAAAATGATTAGGTCGTCAACGTAAAACATATACTGTAAATAAATGAGTTAACAAACTTTTATCTACATAATTAAAAATCAAAATACTTACCTAATAATTATTATTATAAAAAATAAATAACCTGCTTACAACTTTTCAAGTATTTACATACCTATTTTCGATATATATAGGTATAAGTATCTATTATATTTATTTAATATATAATTTTTATTTTCAGTTCCAATCTGAATTATTTTATTATTATTACCTATTTTGGAAAATATAAATCAACATCAATGAATAAAAATACGTTACTCACAATTTTTACCTATACTATAACTTTACTACGCCAAACATTTATTTACAGTTCTACGCTACAATGATCATACATGTAAACGCGAGGGGTATTTTTGCGGAGACAAACGACACAGGTCCTTCCTCGGAGAAGCCTCGGCGGACACTGACGGACGACGACTAGTGCTCGAAATGCAAAATTTTGGTTGTTTTTCAAACCAAACCTAGTTTCGTTCTTATTTTTTTTGTTTGGAAAAAAATAAGAACGAAACTAGAATATTTTTTTAATGCAGCTCTTAAAGAATAAAATCCACGTCTATTGGAATAACTTTCACATGGCTTTATGATAGTATCACTTAACAGGACACTTTTTAAATACCGATTTAGAGTCATCTTTGGAATTATTTTTTTATCGAGCCAACAATTGTCAATCACGTTTCTATAATTTACAATTTCTAGAGTGTATATTCAAATTTAATAAAACATATTTTTTTTATTTTTTTTCTTATATTTTAGTCGATTTACAGAGGTTTTAAAACCTTCAAATGTGCTAGAAGCCCACCTTAAAGATACTTTTTATCCCGAAAATATAATGAGTTCCTGTGGGATAGGGGTCCAAATTCTGTATATTAAAGAAAATTAGTAATTTTATTTGGAGTCTGTTTTATATTAGGTACTGAAGCCAAAACTGTTTTATTCTTCTTTTTTCTGTCGGTCTGTCTGTCCGTCTGTCTGTATCTTGGCATAGCATCACGCCGAAACTACTCAATGAATTCAAATGAAACTTGGTATAATTTGAGTTCATACTTCGAGGTAGGGAGGACATTGGATACTTTTCAACCCAAAAAATTTAAGGGTTCGCGCAGGATAGGGGTGGAAAGGTATTTAAAAGAACACGTATCACGCTGAAACTAATAGACGTATTTTGATACAACTTGGCACAGTTCTAGTTTATATGATGATTGAAAATTAAGAATACTTTTTATCCCGAAAATATAAAGAGTACCTGTGGGATAGGGGTAAAAATTCTGTAAATTAAAGATATTTAGTTTAATTTTTTTGAGTCTGTTTTATATTAGCTACTGAAGCCAAAACTGTTTTATTTTTCTTTTTTTCTGTCGGTCTGTCTGTCCGTCTGTCTGTATCTTGGCATAGCATCACGCTGAAACTACTCAATGAATTCAAATGAAACTTGGTATGATTTGAGTTCATACTTCGAGGTAGGAAGGACATTAGATACTTTTCATCCCGTGAAATTTATGGGTTCCCGCAGTATAGGGGTGGAAAGGTATTTAAAAGAACACGTATCACGCTGAAACTAATGGACGGATTTTGATGTAAGTTGGCACAGTCATAGTTTATATGATGGGTGAAAATTAAAGATACTTTTTATCCCGAAAATATAAAGGGTTCCTGCTGAATAGGGATCCAAATTCTGACAATTGGAGATATTTTGTTTTTTTTTTTTAGTCTGTTTTATATTCAATACTGAAGCCAAAACTGTTTTTTTTTTTTTTCATTTTTGACTCTTTGTCTGTGTGTCCTTTTGTCTGTCTGTATCGTGGCAGCGCATCATGCCGAAACTAAACAATAAATACAAATGAAACTTGGTACGATTTGAATTCATACTTTGAGGTAGGACATTAGATACTTTTAAACCCGAAAAATTAAAGGGTTCCCGCAGGATACGGGTTGTAAGTTATTTAAAAGAAAACGTATCACGCTGGGATTTTAATGCAACTTGGCACAGTCATAGTTTATATGATGGGTGAAAATTAAGGATACATTTTAATCCGAAAAAATTGAGGTTCCGTCGGGATATAGGTTCAAATTCTGTACATAGAAGACATTTGTAATTTTTTATTTTATGTTTCGCAGTATTCTATATTGAAACCAAAACTGTTTTTTTTTCATTTTTGTCTCTCTGTCTGTCTTTATCTTGGCCGCGCATCACGCCGCTGGAACTACTGAATGAATTTAAATGAAACTTGATATGATTTGAGTTGATACTACGAGGTAGGACATAGAAAAAAAATACATAGGAAATAGTAAAAATTAAAGTGGTTCCGCAGGATAGGGGTAGAAAGTTATTTGAAAGAACACGTATCACGCTGTAACTATTGGACGGATTTTGATGCAACTTGGCACAGTCACCTATCTATACTTATAATAAAGCAATAGGTACGAAAAAGACTATACAAAGAAGTCAAATTAAAAGAATGGTCTAGGGTACCCTAAAATAAGCTACAGAACATTTTTTTATTTTAATTCGCGTCTTTCTGTCTGTTTGTCTGTTTTTTTTGTGCATCACGTAAAAACTACTGGACCGATTGCTATGTGATTTTCAATGTAGGATAGCTTAAGGTTTGACTTAAAAACTGGTGTAATTGGTATTTGGCGATTTAAAGCCGAGCAATTGATAAAAATATTTTTGACGCCTGAATAAATTTTGATCAAATCTTATGGTACTTTTAATCTAAAGAAATGACCACGCGTGCGAAGCAGCGGGTACAGCTAGTTATTAATAAAACAGTGAAACACACATTAAAAGCTATAGTGAGAAAGAGATTTTGTTCTTAGTTAAATTGCAGTGTCTTTCATATGTAATCATTTTGATGTGGGATACGTACGTAGTCAACTCCGAATGCCGATACTGCGAAGGTATTTTCCTCGACGTTTATTCATCGAATGCTAACATACTCGAATGGTCGTACGTTTTTTCGAATGGTCAATACTGCGAAAGTTTATTGCTCTCACTAGCTGCCAGCCATTTTGCATGATTATAATATATATTGTCGCTCCACCTAGCCGGAGGGCACCGGCAATCATTTAAAGGAAGAGCAGGCAAAGCGGAACCAATAAGTTGAATCGCCTATGATGCAATTTCTGCTTAGTCCAATTATTATCAACAGGACGTCCTCTCGCATTGATCCCAGCTTATTGCAGCAATCAGTTCTTGTAGATAACGAGCTGCCTATCAATCTACCGGTAAGCAAGATTACAAGTGCCCGGTGGACCAAGGTGACAAAGAGATGCCCCCCGCAGTACTCCGGCCTGAGTCATTTGCGCTAGGTGCTTCAACACTGGAAGCGGCTGAGAGACGACATCGTTAAATCTCTACTACGTTAAAGTTGGCACTACTGAGGATCACGAGGTGAACGAGATTGTCAAGTCACGGTATCCAAATAAAAAAAGCGACAAAGAAAAAGTTGTCAAGTTGTTGGCCTCAAGTCCAATTTTCTCTTTGCTTTTACTCTATTGCCACCCAATGAGTCTTGACTTGAAAAAAACGTCGACTCCTACTAGCAATATCTGCTGTCCTGGTACTTTTTGTTGTTTTTGTACATAAAATCTAAAGCTTGCAGGTAAGAACAGCTAAAAATACAATCAGGAATAAAACATGCAGACAGTTTAACTCGGTTATTAGAATATTTCAGCAAACGACCTTTCGCAGTTTTTGTCCATTTGAGCAAACGTACATTCGCAATTTTTACCATTTGCAGAAACAACCCTTCGAGGATATAACCATTCGATGAATAGACTTCGAGGACACTACATTTCGTACGTATCCAATTTGGTGTGGGGTTCCACAAATTAGAAGGGATTTGGCGAGTGTTCCGTTACCATAAAAGTTTAGGAACCCCTGCTCTATAGTCTAGGTATATACCTAGACTAGAGGATAGAAGTTCGTCAATACGAGTAGGGCGGTTCTAGCGTCTTATCTTTCACTTTCAAGTTCGCATCTTCGATTGCATAGATTAAGTCAAGGCGAAGGTATTCAGAAAATAAATCATGGTTGACCTGAAACGGTTACATACAGGAAATGATTGGTTATTCAACTGAAGACTTATCGGTGCTAAATCTAAGTCTCGTGCCATAAGCTACTCAGGTTTAATTTGCGTCAACTGTATGCTGTTGTGAGCTTCATCGACACGCGCAAAGTAAATCAAAGCATTCTTTTGGTTTCACCATTCTACGGATCATAAAATGTGTTCTACGGCTTTTGAAATAAGGCCTTTGATATACGAAACCCTAAATGCGCGAGGCACGACTATAACTTTGCTAGTTATTTACTTTTAGGTTCTCGGTTGCCTGCGACCAACTTTTACTGTGATGTTATAATGCAAAATTACGATAGGTATAAGGCACAGAAAATAATTTTTAAGCCGGAAGATACCTAAAAGTCGCCTATTCCCTTTCGTCCTCAAGAGTTCCGGATTATCTCAATGGGGAAACAAAAGAATGTTCTTTGCCAACGGTGTGTTATAAGTTAAGGGTGTTTATGTTTGTATCACTGTGTATGTCTGTGGAATCATAGCTCCCAAACGAATGAACCAATTTGGGTGCGTTCTTTTTTGTTTGAAAGCTGACGTGATCGAGATGGTTCTTAGCTATAATAGGGAAGGTAGTGGATGTGAGGATCGTAGCTCCCAAGCGAATGGACCGATTTTGATGCGGCTTTTTATGTTTGGTAGCTAATGTGATCGAGATGGTTCTTAGCTATAATGGGAGGAGGGGTTGAGCAAAGGAGGGGGGGGGGAGATCGTAGCTCCCAAACGGGTGGACCGATATCGATGTGTTTTTTTTAATGTTTGAAAGCTGATGTGATCAAGATGTTTCTTAGCTAGCTATAACTATAATAAATATTCGGGGGTGGGGAGTCAGGTTTTTTTATTATTTGTGCTTGTCTATATAATACTTTCATCTTCTCCACAGCCAATTCACGACCACATAGCATATCGATACGAGATCCTCGAGGTCATCGGCAAGGGTTCCTTCGGGCAAGTGATCCGAGCCCTGGACCACCGCAGCGGCACCCAGGTGGCCATCAAAATCATCAGGAACAAGAAGCGGTTCCACCACCAGGCCCTGGTGGAGGTCCGCGTGCTGGACCACCTCCGGGCGAAGGACAAGGACCAGCTGCACAACGTGATCCACATGCTCGACTACTTCTACTTCAGAAACCATTTGTGCATCAGTTTTGAACTTATGAGGTAGGTTCTAGCCCAAAAGTAGCCGACAGTTAGCCAACTGGCCACGGTTAAGTATTTTCCATACATTATTAATTTCGCGTTTTCACCGAACCGAAAAGCGATTGGATGAGGAGAGCCGAAGATTGGGCTCAGTGGCATTCATTAGGAGAGGCCTATGTCCAGCATTGGACTAGTATAGGCTGATTATGAATGATGATTACGACCGAACCGACAACGACAATACCTACCTACGTAGGTATGTACATAGTTGGTTCTCACGCATAACTTAATGACGCCCATCGAATAGAGTCCTATACGTTCATACTGGGGTTAGTAGTAGTACTATGAAAACCAGTTTGAACCGCCAAATTTGAGTAGACTCCGCACAAAGGTCTCAAGTCTCAACCACCTTTTAGAAATGTATCACTAAATCCTTCCTTAAAGACCTCCGCATTTGTTCCAGCATCAACTTGTACGAGCTGATCAAGAAGAACAACTACCAAGGCTTCAGCCTGAGCCTCATCAGAAGGTTTGCCAGCTCGCTGCTCCGGTGCTTGAGGCTGCTGGAGGCGGAGAACATCATCCATTGCGACTTGAAGCCGGTAGGTGTCAACCCTAAACCTTGAATATATTTTGTCTCAAACGATTATACCAAAACAGTGTAACTGTTGTCCGTTTGTTCTAGGCATCATGTGAACAACGTTGATTTTTGAATCTTATATAAACAAGGCAATAATAACAAAGTTTCCAAACTTCTGCCCTCGATTCCATTCATATGGATTTTTTAAATCATGCTATTCAATAAAACTAAATTATGATAAAAAAAAAAAAAACCCGAAAGCGAACCAAACTAAAAGCCTTGTTCTTGATTCTTGATCATTCAACTACCATCTAGCTGATCCCGAAAGCTGACGCCTCCGACTGTACCTTATATTTCAAAATCAAGAGGCAGAAGCAAAGAGGCAAACCTCTTTTTATCCAATTATACCTCATTTATCAAATCCAACAAACCGTTTAGGCTGTAGGACGCACCAAAGAAACGTACACAAACAAATAAACATACACATAACCCTCTGCAGTCAGGTAAAAATATTATGCTCTGTAATTTTATTATCATTACGAATCTCAATGTCAAATTCAAATTAAGTGAAGTAATTTAGTGAACCTACGTGTAAAAAACATAACAAAAGAATAGCATCAATGTCAGCAATTAGCATAATATACAAGTCAGGATGTTCTATAAACTACTAAATAACTAGGTCAATTTAAAGTAATAAAATGCCCATTTATAGATATATTTTTGTCCAATAGTATAGAACTGAACCGTGAGTTATGTACTCTGTAGTATTAATATTGTTACTAAACAGGCACAAATTAAAAATTTACCACCTACCCCCCATTTTAGCTAAGAACCATCTCGATCACATCAGTTTTCGAACATAAAAACTGCATCAAAATCGGTCCATTCGTTTAGAAGCTACGATTCTCACCCCTTACCACCCCCCCCCTCCCCCCCCTTCCCCTGATCAGATTGATCAGATCAGCTTTCAAACAAAAAAAACCGCATCAAAATCGGTCCATTCGTTTTGGAGCTGCAATGCCACAAACACACACACACACACACCCTCACACACACACACACACACACACATACATACACACACATACACACATACACATACACTTACACACACACCACAGTGATACACACCCTAAACTTATAACACCCGTCTCCCCGTTTGTTTGGGGGTTAAAAACAATTATGGAATTTATCTTGAATGGGCATAATAATTGAGATTGATGTGTTACAAAGATACTCTTCTACCTCTTTCTTATTTTGAGAGAAAGCTCAGCATTTTGAGAAACGCTGATGATGGGATATGAGGTGTACCTATGAGTTGAGTGTGAAACATACGCATACAATTTTCAGGAGAACATCCTCCTGAAAGCCCGAGGAAGCTCCTCCATCAAGGTCATAGACTTCGGCAGCAGCTGCTACACGCACGCCAGGGTCTACACGTACATCCAGTCGCGCTTCTACCGGAGCCCCGAGGTGATCCTAGGGCTCCAGTACGGGACCGCCATCGATATGTGGAGTATGGGTATGTATTGTTCAAAGGAAATGTATTATATAATTGTTATATTACTGTATATGCTGAAAGTGTCATTTTCATTTTATATGTACTCTAATGAGTAATGAGAAAGGATATAATATTAGCACAGGATAAATAATAGTATATTATGTAAATTGTAGACTACGTTTCAATTTAATTGGTCTATTGCAATTGATCACCAGGATAATTTTGTCCGTACACTAGGGATCATTTTGGGTTTACACTATTATTTATTCTGTGCCCCTGTGTACAAAACGATTGTAGGAAATGCTTATTGTGGAGTGATAATTAAACAATTAATAAGTATGCCAATACATCGATATAAATGACTAATTAAAACTACTATAATTAAATAGATATTGAATATTTTCTTCGTACTTTCCCTTAGAGGGATCATTATCGACATATCTACCCTACTGAGATGAAAGAACAAACAAACAATTAACGGACCAGAATACGCAGCATCAAATAGCACTATCGATACAGTTATTTCATAACGTTATACTATACCAATGTACTTACGCACTTACATTACAAAATACAATACTATTATCATTAATCGCATCTTTACAATGTCACGACTATGCAAGCAAATGAGAGAGTTCATAACAGCAACAATAATTTGTATAACGATGTTCGAACAATAGTACGGATTCTGTGTCACTGTCTTTTGTCATTCATAGTGATGGTAAGTTCAGGCACTCGAGTCTGTTCATTCGTTTTTTTACGAGCGATGGCGGCCGAACAATACAATACGATCCTCGACCGACTCGAATGACTTTTAATAATGTTATGAATGGATCTTCCATCGCTCCGTGCTTCGAACCGCAATGCGCGTTGGGCCATAATGAGTAAATTTTAGCAGTAGACACATCGACCCTATTAAACAAATAGGATCAATGAGTAGACATAACTAACCTCGTAAGGCTTGGGCTTAAATAAGGCAAGACAGAATGAACACCCAATGTACAATTAAAGAGCTATAGGTAGAGCTGTTACTTTTTGTTCATAGGCAGTATTTACAGTTTGGTTTAGATCTGTCTTATAGATTTTGAAAGAACACGTAACTACCTTTGTGAAAAGATTAATTTACGCGACTTTCCACAGCTCCCAGAAACGTGCTATCACTTGCATTTTAATTCCACTTTACAATCGTGAATTCCTAGCGTACAACTCGATTAGTAGTCACCCGAGTCGGCAATCTATACTCGAATCAGCCATGAGTCAACAAACAAACGCCTCAAAATCCGATCTCGATGAGGCGAAAATGAGCGATTACGTACCAATAATGGCGAGTTGGCGACCCATCGGTTGCATAACCCGAGTATGTAGAAAGTCGGGGAAAGGTGTTCGCATGGCAAATATCGAAACTCGTCTCTGAAGAATCTCGTTTTTACGCAATACATGATGTACCCATAAACAACCTGTTGGGTTGGGAGCGAACTTTGGTGGGCGGTGATTGATCTGCCTCGGATGCCTTGACATTTGTCGAACTCACTCACAGTTCACTGAAGTTTATTGTAGGATTTGTGGGTCAATTTGTTACTCTGGGGGGTTTCCTGTAAATAGATTGCGAGTCTGGTAACTTTTTATGCTGCATGAATGAACAATAATTAAAATTACTGACGGCATTTTCTACTTTTTTTTTTTTTCGGACTATGCAATTGTTTGACCACGATCTCATCTGATGGAAAGCGATGATGTGGTCGAAGGTGTAGCACGCTTGCCTAGTAGATACCTATTCACTCTTGACTTGAACACACCGGGGTTATAATTTACCTGGAACACTGACGAGGGCAGGGCATTCCACTCCTTTGCAGTTCTTATAATAAATGAAGAAGCGTAACGCTTCGTTCTTGTGCGAGGTATTTCAACCATGAAAGGGTGGCGCTTTGCTGATCTTCTAGTCGTACGGTGATGGAAAGGTGATGGGGGAATCAGGTTGTGCAGTTCTTGTGCACACTCTATTATCTATTATTATATTTATTGAATTCCAAAAGTATTTCAGGAAGGAGATTCTCTATTCGACTGTATGTTTTTTTGTATCCGGAATTTCTGAACTACTCTGGACGATTTGATTCTATTACATTAAAATTGGTTTAGTAGTTTTGATTTAATTCAATTTGAAGGCAATTTTATGGTTCGAAGACACAATAATTTTATAAAAAATAAGTTCCAAAAATCATATTCTTCTCACAACCGACATTTTCACAATTTTCCACATGAACATTAACGTCATTAACACGTCTGTTTATTTGGCTGTGGTCCCAGGTTGCATCCTTGCGGAGCTCCACACGGGCTACCCCCTGTTCCCCGGAGAGAACGAGGCGGAACAGCTCGCCTGCATCATGGAGCTGCTGGGGCCTCCGCCTCCGGACCTGCTGCTGCATGCCACCAGGAAACGACTGTTCTTCGGTAAGTTGTCTGTATTGTATCTGTCGAAAGCTTAGGTAGGACCTTGAGGTAGTTCATCATCACCAGCCTATATCTGTCCACTGCTGGACGTAGGCCTCTCCTAATGCACGCCACTGAGCTCGATCTTCAGCTCTCCTCATCAATTTTCTGCCAGCCACTTTAGGAATGGGAGATAGGACAGGAACTTTAAGTAGGTAGCTTTTATCTTCTATCTATACTTATAATAAAGTAATGGGAACGAAAAAGACTGTAAAAAGTAGATAATTAAAAAAGAAATGGTCTAGGGTACATAAGCTACTGAACAAGAATATAATATTTTAAAAATTCGTGCCTGTCTGTTTGTCTGTCCGTATGTTTGTTCGCGCATCACGTAAGAACTACTGGACCGATTGCGATGCGATTTTCACTGTTAGATAGCTATGTTTTGAAAAACTGGGGTACTTTATATCTCAATCCGATGATTAGAAGCCGATCAATCGATAAAAATCTTTTTGACGGCTGAAGGAATTTTGATCAAATGTTGGTATTTTAGGTCCTGGAATATCACACAGAGTACTTTCAACCTACAGAAATGACCACGCTTGCGAAGCCGCGGGCATCTACTAGTATACCTATAAAGCAGTACCGTGACATACTGACTGATGGACAACGCACCGTTTAAACCTGTAGACTTAGAGATTCGAAATTTGGGGGAAATATTCCTTGAGGCGCACTGAGGAAGGATTTTTTGAAATTCCGTTGGCAAAGTTTGCACGCGGGCAAAGCTGCGGGGCGCAGCTAGTGTAGTATATAATGATAATTTATTCTATAATATGAAATCTAAAAAAAATATAAAAGTAGGGTCCTTTAGTATTTCTTGGCGCTATCTTCTCTAATAAGCGTAATATTTCCGAAGCATTTGTAGTGATATTTGCATTTGATGTATAGATTTCCTGTACGGCACATGAAAAAGGAAACTTAAAACTCAAACTATAATGAGTTACCATATTCATGCTTAATTACCATTGTATCCTTACTTCATCCAGACTCTAAAGGCTCACCCCGCACCGTGACGAACTCCAAGGGCCGCAAGAGAAGGCCTGCCTCCAAGACCCTGTCCTCAGCCGTGAGGACGGATGACCCTGCCTTCCTGCACTTCCTCCATAGATGTCTAGAGTGAGTACTTACGACGACTTTATTTATTAACAGGAGAATGCGTCTAAAGACTAATTATCACTTTAAAAAACGTTGTGCCAAGCTTCGATAAACTTCATGACCCCTGTCAAGGCTCGCATACTTGCATCGAGTACGAGTATAAAACAATATCAAACACAGTTCAATAAAGTTCACCTTTATTATTTGACGCTTTAAATTATGGAACATTATTGTTTCTTCTTAGATAATCATCACCAGCATATATCTGTTCACTGCTGGACGTAGGCCTCTCCTAATGCACGCCACTGAGCTTGGTCTTCAGCTGTCCTGGTCCATTTTCTATTAGTCTTCGATTTAGTCACTACTCAGTAATAATGATTTCGATATTATTTCTGATAAGCATAGGCAACTTAAGAAGGTTATTTCTTCATCTTTCTCCAAGTCTTGCTAGAAGTACCTACTTTTATTCTCAAGTATGCAAACCTACAAAAATGCTAACATCCGAATCTAAGCTTATTAGTTCTATTTAGCTTCAAATATCGACATTAACATGCGAAAGGTGAGTGTCCCAGTATTCTAACAACACGCGGTCCGTGTAAAATACAGAATACCAGTTAAGGTCTGACGCAGACTAGCGACAATCCACCACGAAACCAAACGACCAAACTTTACTAGAACTTGAAAGTTAATTAACAAAATATCAATAAATATATAAGTAAGTAATGACTTTTCTTTGAAAATGTAGGTTTCATAATAAGAATAAGAATATTTTGGCTCATATTCGTTTCTACTAAACTGTAAAAACTTTATTCAAATCTGACTTTGCGACACAGAATAATTACTAACGGCACAACTTTTTTTTTTCTTAATCGCTTCACTCGGGACTCCAAGTTAACTCTGAGTCCCTCGTTACGCTCAGGTTCCAATATGCCGCCCGTGACAAAAGACAGGCTTTATCCCCAAAGTGAATACTCTACTTTTCATACCTTCTGCGAGACAATAAAAACAATAAATGCACCATAGGCTGCTTGGCTTTCGAGTTGATGCTACGTGTTGGAAATAAAATAAAAGGACACAGTGTTGACTACTTTTACTGTTCTCTATTTATTAAAATCGTAATAGGCTCTTTCTTATATTTATCTTTTGATTTTTCCGGTAGTAGATTATTAATAACCTTAAAGCGTCTGATTTAATAAACTCTGGAGTTAAATCACTATAGCTTGACGACATTTGTGTCAATTTGAAAATAATATCAAACGGAACTGTTAAAAAACACCAAATACCGTATTTTCTTTCAAATTCTTTGCAATCGCGCCTTTTTTTTCGTATTCTGCATATGATGGCCAGTTCGATTTTCAAATAAACTCCCTTTACAATGCCCGTATCTATGATAAGAGTCATACGAATTAGAGCGTTCCAAATTCAAATCACATTATATCCCTTGAGATCCCTTGGGATATAATGACTTATTAAAAATAAATAAAACGGCTAAAAATTTACGAAATAGAAAAATAGTCCGAAACTAGTCGGAGTATTTCCGATCTTCTATTTCGTGAGTTTTTAGCCATTTTATTTATATTTAATATGAATTACCCTCGCGTTAGTTTTCAAAATTATAATGACTTACTTTACGTTGAGATTGTGTGATATGTAGGTAATTGGACATTGTCGAGCAGGTGGTATGAAAACATATTAGCAAGTAAACGTATCTTAACTAATCGGCAACAATTAGACGGAGCAGACCAACTTTTAATCGCATGTGTGCGTCCACACTACTTCCAGTTACGCTCGATGGGAAAGCAAAGAGCCTGCTATATTACGAGCATCGTTACGTCGTCATGTGAACTCCGCTACAGAACTATACATGGATATGAACCGTTGAATGGAGGCAATTACACGTGTTTGTTGAGCAGTGATTGGGAATTAACAAGGTGGATGATCGAGTGGGTCGCTGTGTCGCCGCTAAATAGAAAGAACTAAAAGATATTATTTATTCTGTGCTAAACGCTAAACCGTTTACTTTTCATTCTAATAAATACCTATTGGATACCTGTACTTATTTGCTTTTAGAGTTTGTCCAAGATTTTATTTATTTGTTGTGCATACAATGTAGGTACATATTATCTTTAGTTGTGAATAGTTTTATATTTATTTTAATTCACCACCATCACTATAATGGTGAATCTCGAAATTACTCTAGAAATTACTCTAATCGTCAAGGAATATTGTTTTCCAGAAGACAAGTAATAACAATCAATCTAGTCTTAGTCCATTCTATTAGTTCTTACTGATTACTACCTTGCTCGCGCGTGAAAAAGCTACCACGCGCACTACCACGCGCATACTGCGCGTGCGCACGCGTAGCAAGCGACTGGAAAGATATAACGCACATGAAAATAATTACAGAATTATAAAAACAATCGGTGCCTTTTCATTTAGGCAGCGATCTCTTCGAGGAATATAGACAAGAATTTGTCTGATCTATTGAATATAGAGTACTAGTTAGCGTCCCGCCCCGGCTTCGCATGGATGTAATTAAGAAAAAAGGAGATGAAAAATTTAGTTCTCGCATACTCGACCTTCACTCCGCTTCGGGGGACGGGCGGCGGCGAGGCGCCGGCTCGCTTCGCTTGCCGCCTCCCCTCCCCCCCCCCCTCACTACGTTCAGGTCTCGTATGCTCAAACTATATAAATAAACCTTCCGTGAAAAATAATCTAACTGATGGTGAAAACCGCATTAAAATCCGTTGTATATTTTAAAAGATATAAGTATCCAGACAGCGGGAAGCGACTTTGTTTTATACTATGTATTGATGATGAAGTGTACTGTGTACGTACATGCATGTATTGATAGTGATGTGTTCATACCTAGGTATATATCCACACTTCATTATCAATACATGCATGCACTTAATATTTAGTGCATCGATCTTGTGTCTAAAACTGTGATGAAAACGTGGTGACGAAGGAGTGTTTCAAACACAGTGAGGAAAATCTGATTAAATTCAGCTACTTAAGTACGTGTTTTTCTTATAAGCTTAAAAAAAAGATTCTATTCTACGACTTATTTCAAAAGCTATCTCATAAATGATGAAACTAATTATTTATTTATCTTGATAGAACTATGGACACAAATCAAACATAAGATTTTTAAATTTCTTTAAACCAAGCTAAAGTTCTCATCAGATGAGTCATTGTTTCGTACTCGTAGTTTCACAGTTGCAGTCTCAGAGACAACTAAGAAGCCCCACTTTGTAAAGTTGTTCTGCAGTGTTCGGCCTGGATCTGAGACCTAGAGAGTTTCGTACTCGTAGTTTCACAGTTGCAGTCTCAGAGACAACTAAGAAGCCCCACTTTGTAAAGTTGTTCTGCAGTGTTCGGCCTGGATCTGAGACCTAGAGAGTTTCGTACTCGTAGTTTCACAGTTGCAGTCTCAGAGACAACTAAGAAGCCCCACTTTGTAAAGTTGTTCTGCAGTGTTCGGCCTGGATCTGAGACCTAGAGAGTTTCGTACTCGTAGTTTCACAGTTGCAGTCTCAGAGACAACTAAGAAGCCCCACTTTGTAAAGTTGTTCTGCAGTGTTCGGCCTGGATCTGAGACCTAGAGAGTTTCATAAATGTAGGCTTATTCAATCTTCTCTTCTTCATTATTTCTCATCTTCTTCTTTATATTTTAACACACACTTGCAGTAGTCAAAATGAATCTTTGTGGTTGTGAAGTTAGGCTCTGTGAACGGTTGCGCAGGTACGGCAGTGAGATAAAACAGTATAAAGCAAGAGCGAGATAGATGATGCTGAAAACGTAAGCGAGAAAGCGTGGCAGTTGTACAATGCTCAGTTGTGAAGATAAAGCAGCATAAAGTAAGCGATATAGATGATGCGAAAAACGTGAGGCAATTATACAATCTGTTAACCTTCTACTGGGATTGCGCTTGAAATAGCAGCTTGCGCAGTGACTTGCAGACAGCTTCCGAGCCACAAAGATTCGTTGTGACTACTGTAAATGTGTTTATTTTCCACATAAACACACAAAAATATGTTTTTGAGCTCGTTACCTCAAAAGGAAAAATGCAACCCATATAGGATCATCGTTGTCCGTCTGTCTGGCTGTATTTCAAGACCCTTTTTCCCAGGAATGCGTCGAGATATTTAGTTGAAATTAATATCATATACTCAGGTCTGCAATCTCTTGGAGCTGTAAATAAAACAAACTTGAAAATCAACGCAATCAGAAGATACGGCCGTTTATGTCGCACGGTAATGTTAAAACATTACCGTGATAGAACATTGCCGTGCACGGTAATGTGAAATTAAATTACCGTGACTATAGCAAGAGAATTATAAACTATAACACAATAAATAATAGACTATAAGGTTACTTCCCATTGTCCTAGAATCATGAAATTTGGCAAGAAGCAATATCTTATAACAAAAGTAAAGGAAAAATTCCGAAAACCGTTAATTTGTAGTTACATCACAAAAAAACGAACTATTTACATACCTACCTTTGTACGGAACCCTCGGTGCGCAGGTCCAACTCGAACTTGGCCAGGTTTTTTGTATATTGATACGTGCGTAGATATAATAATAAGAAGTTTTTACATAAATAGAAATCACATATTGTGGCTCTGTGGCTTCACAGGAAATGCTTATCTGTTTATTAATATTGTATTATAGGCTTAAGTTATGCTTGTTAGGTAACTTGATTATTGGCCTTATTCTCGGGTTAATTAAAGTCCTTGGAGATTAAAAGAATTAAACCTTATTGTGTAAGAGGATTTTGAACTTTATAGAAGACTAGCTTTTGCCCGTGACTTCATCCGCGTAGACTACAGTTAATCGCGAAAAAAACCCATCCTATGTTCTTCTAAAATATTAAAAACCAATGCAAAAGTATAGCACCATCCTTCTTGATGCCTTTTGACAGACTTGTTATTATTTCGTTTCCATGGCAACCGTTCCTTACAGAAGTAATAAACATTTTACAGTTTTCCCGTGGCTTCTTACAATTTTCCGGGATAAAAAGTATTCTATGTTTTATCCCAGGGTATAAGCTATTTCCATTCCAAATTTCATCAAAATCCGTCCTTCCTTTATCGTGTGATAGCTCCCCAAACGAATAAACAGACAACGTTTCACTTTTATACTCGTATATTGGTTTGGATTTACGGTGTTTTATACCTATTAAATATGTATTGAATAATTAATATCATTCATTCAGAAATTATATCATTCACGAATTTAACATTTTAAACTCTTTTTTGTTAGGCCATGTTTCTTGTAATGTCAAACCATGCAAACCTTTGTTGTAGTTACGTATCTTTCTTCTTGATTCATAAAACCACACCACGTCCAATCTTACTTACTATTGAACTCTATAAAGCATTATTTTGACTATAAAAGCAAAAGTAAATGTAACAAAATGCGGCGTGAAGCTACAACAAAACATGACTTTCTACTGAGCGGTTCCCACCTTTTTGCGGCGAGGCTCACGGAATAGGAACATGATGAGCCATTGTTATGAATGAATGCCGGTTGAACCGATCAGAAGATTTTTAGGAAATGCCTTGATTTTAATAGAGAGGGCAGAGGCGGATCTAGTAGAGAAACAAGGGGCCCGAAGTCTAGATTTTTTTTGACTATATTTAGAAGAAATTAATATTTGTAGTATAATTTATTGTAAATAAATAAAAGAAACATATATTTTCCATGGTGTTAATATAATTATCAAACAAACATAGATATTGACACAAAAAAAATTAACAATGAGGATTGGGGCACCGGAGACTATATACGTATTTACATCATTCATAAATCAATAAAAGTATAGTAAATCGTTCAGTAGCATACATCCTACACAGATTTATCTAGCTAGGCAATACGAAATTATCTCGACCATATTATTGTCCTATAGAAAGTCTAAATATGCGCTACACAGTAACGTTGTTAGAAATCTTATCAAAAAATGACCAATACCTATCGAGTGAGGTATCAAAATGAAGGTCTTTAAAAGGCCATTCCAAAAATATATAATGCTTTTACATAAACAGTAGCAATTGTCTAACAAGCTTCATACATAATTTTCAATTTTAGATTATTCAAGTTAATGTAAATACTATAGTCCAATGTTGCAATTGCAACTATTAAAGTAAAGTAAAATATGTAGGTAAGTAAATAATGATATATTTAAATTAAATTTATACGCTTACGTCGTGCCTCCCGCGCACCACACCTGCAGCGCTCTGCATAGCACGTGAGTTGTTTAAAATTTTATTCAATAGGTTTGTTCGCAGTCGGGTTTTTTGTTATAATAATGTTTACTTGTTTAAATTTATTTTTATATGTAAGGGTTTCTTTTGGTGCTATAAAGTGTTATCTATCTAGCCCCATTTTAAATCCCTGAATCCGTCCTAAATCTCTTCGTGAGGAAATTTAGATTCGCGTGGATTAGCGATGAAAGTGATTGCTATTTTGTATGGGTAGTGCTAGGTGATGAGATGACCCACCGGGGCCATTGAGGCTATAATACCTAGTGTACAAGCCTGTATTCACGAATGTTTGAATCTCTGCGCGTATTGAGCCAGTGTTAATTTTGATGTTTGAATTATACTTTGCTTTGATTAGGTTTTGACTTGAACATGTACTAAAGTAAAAGTCACCATCAAGGAGATTAGAAAAAGACGGTGTCTACATCACCAAACAAACGAGTGAAGCATAGCAAATCGCGGCTGCATATGTTTGCGAGAGTGGATATTTTGTGGTTGATACACAATTTAATCACAAAATACTGTTTTTTTTTATTTTCCGTGAGAACTTGACAGAATCAACACGACTAACAAGGTAGAGATCTTGCTGGGTGTGGAGGCCTCCCCAACAGCCACCATCACCATCAGCCACTCTCACAAGAGTGTGCGTGAGGCGCGTACGGGCGGATCGGCATGTCATGGGTGCTTCAATTTCGATTTGGCGATTCAGACGCAGTCTTTTTTTAAACTTCTTGGTAACCATGAGTTTCTGTAGGCACGTGGCGATCCCATAAGTCATGGTATAGTAATGTTTTTTGCACCATGCTCTGTGAAAATATTGAATTCATGATCGCAATGTCATGAAATTTAAGCGGACAAAATAGTTTCTTAACGTTAGACAGATGAACCGTTTCCATATTAATAATTCTTAAAAATTAGTTTGCCTATTTCGTATTTTATTTCCATCTGCAAAAATATAAGACGAAATGATTTCCTGCAAAATGGCACCAATATTCAAAATTAGCTTTTAATAGGCCAGGGACGGTTTCTCGCTGCTTTTCTCTTTTTATTTGTATAATTATTTTTATTTCCACAACTTCATCAATTACAATAATTAATAATTGTCGCACGCACTTTACTCCTCTCTATCATTTACCACTTACACTGACCTTCGACCTCTGGGCTGGTACAACTCTCGGTGAAAGCGGCTGCAGGAGTGTCACGTGCCTAACTTGATACTTTGAGGCCCTATCACGCATGATTTAGTGTGAGTATCAACCCTGGAGCAGCTTTCTACTTAGATGGTAGAAAAAGCTTTACAGGCACAGTATGATATAGTTTTAGCTTGTCGTCTGCTCGTTTGATCCTACACCACCTAGATGCAGAATTTATAGGGGGTTTTTACGCGACTGCCCAAAAAAAGGAGTGTAATGTTTTTAGGATTAATGTATGTTTGTATGAATGTAAGTTTCTTTATTTCACCATAACTTTTAAATGCTTGAACAGATTTAGACATATGGGGTATCGTTAGAATCCTTAGATCCCCCGAGTAACAAAGACATTATAAATCATGTCTGAAAAGCAGACCGCTTGTTTAAGCGTGACAAGCACATTCCAGTGCCACAAAGGGCTGCTGTGATGTGATTCTCGGCGCAGTTAATATAATAACTAGTGGCTATGGGAAGTACGTACATTTTTGCAAACAATCTAGCGGTGCACAGTAGCGCCATTTAGTTATCTTATTGTACAACTAACATTAATAACCGAGGTGCTCCATCAATCCTTACCTAGTGGGTAAAGAGCTGATTCCACTGGTAGAAACCTAAAAGTGAGAAATTTACGGCATTTTGAGGTGCTATTCTGATCATCACACCGAAGATCCTAATCAGATCTTCACCAAATTTGTATGAGACTTATTTCTAGTTACTACCTTTCAAATGAAAAAACCATCGAAATCGGATCTAAGAAGGAGGAGATATTCAGTAGCCCCCTTTTTGGGGAAATTACCCCCCCAATCAAAAATCCCTGACAACTAAAAAATTATAAAAAATTGTTTAACCTGTATACCAAGTTTCGTCTAGATCGGTCGAGAAATCCTGCCGCAAGAAAGGAAAAGAAACCTGCAGAAGAGAACAGAGATCCAACCGGATAGACAGACATCCGGACAGAGGGACATCCGGACATACGAAAGAATTGTTGCCCAAGCTGAAACGGAGATGCTTCGCGCTCGCTCGGTCAATAAGGAGGCGTGGCACTGTTCTAATAAAGATTGCAGACCTAGAGGTTTGCAAAATGCCAAAGCATTCTAAGTTTTCGCAAAACCCGCCATATTTGAAATGTGGGTTAAGGGTGAAAGTTGATCGCAGGGTCCACGACCGACCTCCGTGGGTACTTTATACCACGCACTTGCCCTTCACTTTCATTCATGTTTTAAGAAAACATAATGTTATTAAGTAATGCTCCAATAGCTGCGTGGGCTAAGTTTGAGTTAAGGTGTAGATGTCGAGAATTTAAGTATGAAAATTGCATGTAGCGTGTTGTTGTATTATATCTTAATCTATCTATCTATCTATCTATCTATACTATCTATCTATACTATAATAAAACTGTAACTGGGCTAAATCTGTACATTAAATATTTTTTGAAAATTTTAATTGAGATGAACTTCAAAATCGATATGGAGTGGAAAAAGGTTTTTTTTTAATTTTTTGTCTGTCTGTCTGTCTGTCTGTATGTCTGTCTGTCTGTCTGTCTGTCTGTCTGTCTGTCTGTCTGTCTGTCTCTTTAAACACGCATCACGCAGAAACTACCCGACGGATTTTGATGCAATTTGGCACAATCATAGCTTATGTTATGGATTAACATTTAGAATACTTTTTATCCTGAAAAAAACAATGGTTCCCGCAGGATAGGGGTTAGGGGGGGGTGAAAGTTATTTAAAAAATATACATATCACGCTGAAACTACCGTACGGATTTTCAAGTAACTTGGCACAGTCAAAGTTTATAGTATGTGTTAAAATGAATGATACTTTTAATCACGAATAAATGCGAGATTCCTGCGGGATATGAGTCTAAAGTTATGTCAATTTGAAAGGAATAATAATTGCACATCCGTTTATAAAACGGTACCGTGAATTCGGCTCCTATGCCACAAGTCAGAGTGGCACAGTAGAAGCGGTGTCCGCCTTGCAATCCAGAGGCACACGGATCGAATCCACGCGCTGCTATGAATGTTTTGCCTCAATATTTATAAGCATTTACATATTTTGTGCCTTTTTTACATTTTCTTTGATTTTTTTAAGGCTTATGTAATTTCCTGAAGTAAACCGTCAAGTTTTGTTTGAAAACAATATATATAATGGGATCTATCCAAACGAATGGTCCGACTTAGGTGCGGTTTTTTATGTTTACAAGCTGAGGTAATCGAGATGGTATAGTACGAGTTTGGTACGAGTAAAGATAGCACAATGGCATCAACAACTCAAGCGAATAAACCAAAGGCATCAAAGTTCTCCCTCCGATTTAACTAGATGGCGCTGATTGACCTTAAAACACGCAATCATTTCATTCCTGCAACCAAGGGTGCCGGTAAATTCAAATTTATCAGGTTTTCGAGATTCGGCTCACACTCGCACTAGCACGACCTCCAGGGGCCTAATTCTCTAATTTTAAGACGCCAATTCCTCGCTGCCTGCGGGGAAATTGGAATCAATCACGAACAAATTCCACGTAGGCATGGGTCATTTTCGCAATATCTGGGGCTTTCAAGTACGTCTATCTTCAAACACCAGGGCGAAAAACCAGGGTTCAAAATACTTTCAAGTGCTTTCTGTAGAAACAGATTAAAGCCTTGAAAGTATAAAATACTTGCATAGGAAATTGATTTTTGCCGTCATATAAATAAGGAGAACAATCGTGTTTGCAAAATAAAAGTACTTGGAAGCCTTGAAAGTAGAAAATACTTGCATAGCAAATTGATCTTTGTCTCTATATATAAAAGGAGCACTATCGCGTGTGTGAAAAAGTACTCTGAAGCCTTGAAATTGTGTGTTTGTTTGTCGTATGAGGCTTCTGTTAGGTCGGGCTTCTGATATCAGAGTTTGTCAGGCCACCCGAGGGCCTCTGAAATGGCTTAACGACTGCTATTAACCAATAACAGCAGAGACCGACAGCTTAACGTGCCCTCCGAAGCACGGAGCGAAGGATAACCGCACGTAACTTCGAAAAGTCATTGGTGCGGGAGCCTAGGTTTTGAACCCGGTATCGTTGGATTCTAAATTGTACTATAGAACCACTAGGCCACCATCGCTCTTTTGAAATGAAAGTAAAAAAATACTTGCATAGGAAATTGATCCGTGGGTATGCATAAATAAAGACCACAATTGCTTTTGCGTAAAAAATACTTCGAAGCGTTGCAAGTTTTCTGAGTATGTATATACATTATACGTTTTTTTATTATGTTTCTTCCATTGAGATATTATAATGTACTACCTACGTACCTACATAATTATATAATTATATCGGAGGTTTCTTCATAATGTCTTAATGGCAAAAAGGTTAGTTGTCGGTATTGACATGTGTACATACAGAGGTAGGTACACAGGTACACTTCACAGAGAAAGTATAGAAAACTTTTATTTTTTCAAATCAATCCTCATATCGTGTTGAAAAAGCTCAAAAAGTAGGTAGGTAGGGTAGGTTATTATTAAGAGCCAGTTAAAGTGCCAGTAAGTAGGTACGTCGTTCTGTGAAACATCATAAAAAATAATTTGTACTAAGAACACAATGTTTCGTTGCATTAAAATTTGTTCGTATGGACCTCACAATAATGACCTACCCTTGATGCCCCATCCAATTTACCTCACCACCTTAATTACTCTCTAATCTGTGCCACCTTACCTTCGGAGATAATTTTCTCTACTCAATAACAAGACGGTCATGATAACAAGTTACTTCATTTAAACTAGATGGCATTGTCTACGCTTAAAACACGCAAGCGGTTTGTTACGAAGTGGTTTGAACGTTGAATGAACTCGAACAACACGTTTTCTTCTTTTTGTACTTTATGGTCCTTAGAGGCTCTTAAAACGTATTGAGATGTTTTTGTTTTTTGATAGAATAAGTCGACTTCAGTTGTAAAACGCGCAGCGAAATTAAGCGAATTATTTATAGTAAAATAGTAATTTATTAATTAAAAAAATTAATTTAACTGTTATAACGCATATTCTGTGAAGTACGGAGTGGCGTACTTCACAGAATATGCGTTATAAAAAGGCAAGGCAGTGCCTTATTCCGATGATTAGATGCCGAGCAATCGATAAAAATCTATTTGACGGCTGAACGAATTTTGAAGAAATGTAGTATAATATTGTACTTTGTAGGTTTGGTCCTGGTCCTCCTGGTCCTCTGGACCTGGACCAAACCTACAACTGGCCTGGTGGTGCTTTGGCTTTTGGTCCTGGAATAAAACGTGTGGGCTACTTTTAAATGAAATGACCACGCGGGCAAAGCCGCGGGCACAGCTAGTACTATAATAAAACTAAAATGGGCTAAATCTGTACATTAAATATTTATTGAAAATTTTAATTGAGTTAAACTGCAAAATCATTATGGAGTGCAAAAAGGTTTTTTTTATTTTTTGTCTGTCTGTCTGTCTGTCTGTCTGTCTCTTTGAACATGCATCACGCTGAAACTACCCGACGGATTTTGATACATCTTGGCACAATCATAGCTGATGTTATGGATTAACATTTAGAATACTGTTTATCCCGAAAAAATAAAGGGTTCCCGCAGGATAAGGGTTGAAAGTTATTTAAAAGAACACGTATCACGCTAAAACTACTAGACGGATTTTGATGTAACTGGGCATAGTCAAAGTTTATATTATCTGTTAAAATTTAGAATACTTTTACTCGCGAAAAAATAAAGGATTTTTGAGGGATAAGGGTCCAAACTTTATGTTAAATTAAAGTAATAAACATCCGTTTAAATAATGGTACCAAATTTCGTTGTTTGCTTCACGTAACAAGTAGCCAGGCGGTAACATACGTGGATTTGTAATCCAGACGTCCGTGGATAGAAACCACGCACTTCTAGGAATTTTTTGCTCCATAATTAAAAGCATTTACATATCTTATGCGTTATTTTTAAATTTTTTAACCCCCGAACAAAGAGACGGGGGTTATAAGTTTAGGGTGTGTATCACTGTATGTGTGTGTGTGTGCGTGTGTGTGTGTGTGTGTGTGTGTTTTTTTTTTTTTTTGTTGAAAGCTAATGTGATTGAGATGGTCACGTCTCCAGCGCATAAACCAAACAAATCAAAGTTCTGCCTCCGATTTAACTAGATGGCGCTTATTGACTTTAAAACACGCAAGCATTTCATTCACTGCAACCAAGCGTACCGCTAAATTCAAATCTGCAAACTTTTCGAATTCGGCTCACGTTACTTTGTAATGTTGTTAGTTTTACCTGAAGTGCATGTTTAAAAAAGAAATAAATTATCGTTTATAAATTACAATCCCTTATAAAATAGCGCCCTCTTGCCGCTGTTTTTATTGGTAACCAAACTGCTTACTGTTTCACATTTTTAACCCCCGAACAAAGAGACGGGTGTTATAAGTTTAGGGTGTTTATCACTTAGTGTGTGTGTGTCTGTGTCTGTGGCATCGTAGCTCCCAAACGAATGGACCGATTTTGATGCGGTTTTTTTGTTTGTAAGCTGATGTGGTCGAGATGGTTCTTAGATATATGGGGAATGGGAGGGAAAGTGGGAGATGAGAAAAAAGGGGTGAGAATCATAGCTTCTAAACGAATGGACCGATTTAGCAGCGGATTTTTATGTTTGAAAGCTGATGTTATCGAGAGGGTTCTTAGATATATAGGGGATGGGGTGGAGGTGAGAAAAGGGGGGTGAGAATTGTAGCTTTCAAACGAATGGACCGATTTATCTGGGGATTTTTATGTTTGAAAGCAGGGGTAAACAAGATGGATCACGCATAAAAAGTCTAAAACGGGTATATATTAGAGTTCGATTATAGCACAATGGAGTATCCTACTTCCTTAACACGGGTGTAAGTATTTTTATTGTAGGATCTCTACACTAGAGAGCGTAGTATCTGTACTTATAATAAAGCATTATGAACAAAAAAGTCTGTACAAAGAAGATAATTAAGGTTTGATTTAAAAACTGGGTAACTTGGTATCTTAAGGCCTGGCGCACTACCTTGCGGTGGAACGCGGTGCGTTTATTCTACCGTTTATTTCATATTGTATTATATTCGTTTATTTCACCGCAATACATGCACTTCTATGACACTCCGTACTTCACACAAGAACACAATACACACAAAATATGCACAGAATATGCGTTATAAAAACGCAAGGCAGTGCGCGCTAGCCTTATGCCGATGATTAGATGTCGAGCAATTGATAAAAAACTACTTGACGACTGAACTAATTTTGTAGAAATGTACTTAGTATAATATTGTACTTTGTAGGTACTTTTGGTCCTGGAATAACACGTGTTATTCCAGGACCAAAAGTGCTACTTTTAAATGAAACGACCACGCGGGCAAAGCCGCGTGCACAGCTAGTCATAGAATACATTAACTCACACCATGGGCAACAGGCCTGATTCAAATAAATAAATATATACTACCATTTGGTGATCATTATGTTTTTTGTTATCTATTTATTATGTTTTGAAGATTGTCATAAAATGGTAATTGATAACTAATAGTTACTGCAGTGGTAATCTTAACAATAATGGATCTGTAAAAATCTAAAATTTCCGTTAATTGTATGTCGCCGGGCGGCGCTGCGGCGCTCGCGCAATAGTGCTTAGAATATTGACCACTTACTTTCGGAACCGGGCGTTTGCCGTTTTATATTATGAATTATAGCGACCTGTTGGCCTAGTGGCTAGATACCCTAACTACGAAGTCAAACTCTCTCGGGTTCGAATCCCAATAGGTGTAATCATATGCGTAATTAGCAGAACAGCTTTTTCCGAATCATGGGTGTAATATTTGTATCTTTGTATGTATATCCATTATCTAGTATCCATAGTACATCAGGGTATCCTAGTTTGGTCTAGGTAATAGGTGCGAATTGTCCTGAATTTATTATTAATTGTGAAGATTTTTAGACTCTCATATTGCTAACATCAAATCAAATAAATTACTCAAGTTTGCTTTCGTTGAATCCGTGCAAGAGCCGACGGTAAAACGAATGCTGGCATCGCTTACTGACAGAATAATTGTGCCTAAACCAAAGGAGATAATCTACCTGGCCTAGCAGTCTCGACTTATAGATAGTGATTGCTTTACAATCGAAATCGGTACATGCCTATGACAATCCTTAGCTTTGACAGTTATTGTCAAAAGCTATCGATTGTCATCAGTATCTGTACAGACATTGATCATGATTGTCATCGATATTTGGTAGAGGTTACCAAATATCGTTATAATCGGACTTTGCGACCGATTTCGGTTGTAAGGCAATCACTATCGATGTCGAGACTGCAGGCCCTGCTTACAGTTAACTACAAGTCTGGATTAACCAATTAGATCGGACAATCTAGTGAAGGGCTATCGAGTCCAACCTTTGCGTGGGACGCTCATTAAAAACCTCTCTCTTCGTTCTGTTTACATTTTGCAAGTCTCATTTGAAATGGGCTATACACTGATGAAAGAGAACCTAAATGACCACAATTTAAATTAATATAACGGCTTTTAATAATCGTACACGTATGCAAACTGTTGCTGCACTTTACGAAGAGTTTCGTTATTATTAAACTATACCTGCTTTGGTGCAGCTCTTGGTACACACACATGCACACATGCATGTGGAGTAACTTGCAAACATTTTAATATAATCAACTGGCACTTATTTCGTAAGTATTAATTTTATATTTAAAACTAGCTTTCGACGCCGTCCGCGCGTACTACAGTTTATCGCGATAAAAAGCATCGTATGTTCTTGCCCAGGGTTCAAAATATCTCCATACCAAATTTCATCAAGATTGTTTGAGCCGTTTAGTTGTGAAAAGGTAACAAATAGACAGAGTTATACTTTCGCTTTTATAATATTAAAAACTAGTTGCGACCCGTGTGGATGATCAAAAGTATCCTATGTGTTATTAAGATTCCAAATTTCATCAAAATCAGTTCAAATCCGTTTCAGCGTGAAGAAGTAACAAACATACACACACAACACACACACACACACACACACACACACACACACACACACACACACACACACACACACACACACACACACACAAACTTTCACATCTATACTATAATAAAACTGTAACTGGGCTAAATCTGTACATTAAATATTTTTTGAAAATTTTAATTGAGATTAACTTCAAAATCAATATGGAGTGCAAAAGGTTTATTTTTCATTTTTTGTCTGTCTGTCAGTCTGTCTGTCTGTCTGTCTGTCTGTCTGTCTGTCTCTTTGAACACGCATCACGCTGAAACTATCCGACGGATTTTGAAGTAACTTGGCACAGTCAAAGTTTATAGTATGTGTTAAAATGAATGATACTTTTAATCACGAATAAATACGGGATTCCTGCGGGATATGAGTCTAAAGTTATGTTAATTTGAAAGGAATAATAATTGCACATCCGTTTATAAAACGGTACCGTAAATTCGGCACCTATGCCACAAGTCAGAGTGGCACAGTGGAAGCGGTGTCTGGCCTGCAACACAGAGGCACATGGATCGAATCCACGCGCTGCTATGAATGTTTTGCCTCAATATTTATCAGCATTTACATATTTTGTGCGTTTTTTTTTACATTTTCTTTGATTTTTTTAAGGCTTATGTAATTTCCTGAAGTAAACCGTCAAGTTTTGTTTGAAAACAATATATATAATGGGATCTATCCAAACGAATGGTCCGACTTAGGTGCGGTTTTTTATGTTTGCAAGCTGAGGTAATCGAGATGATATAGTACGAGTATAGATAGCACAATGGAGTATCCTACTTTCTTTAACACCCTCTGGTAGGACCTCTACACTTGAGAGCGTAGTATCTGTACTTATAATAAAGCACTATGAACAAAAAAGACACTACTCACTACCTAACCTACATAATTTACCAGCATCAACAACTCAAGCGAATAAACCAAAGGCATCAAAGTTCTCCCTCCGATTTAACTAGATGGCACTGATTGACCTTAAAACACGCAAGCATTTCATTCACTGCAACCAAGGGTCCCGCTAAATTCAAATTTATTAGGTATTTCGGATTCGGCTCACACTAGCACTAGCACGACCTCCAGGGGCCTAATTCTCTAATTTTAAGACGCCCATTCCTCGCTGCCTGCGTGGAATCACGAACAAATTCCACGCAGGTGGCGTGCAATTGGCGGCGTGGAATTGGCGTGAGTAGGCTTACAGAATCCAGGCCCTGCTCTCAAGCCCTTGCGACTGATTTAAAAACTGGGGTACTTGGTATAAGTGCAAGTGTGTTTCACAGTGTGTGAAGTACGGCACTCCGTACTTTACAGAATATGCGTTATAAAAAGGCAAGGCAGTGCCTTATTCCGATGATTAGATGCCGAGCAATCGATAAAACACTATTTGACGGCTGAACGAATTTTGAAGAAATGCAATATAATATTGTACTTTGTAGGTTTGGTCCTGGTCCTCTGGACCTGGGACCAGGACCAAACCTACACCTGGTCCTCTGGACCTGGACCAAACCTACAACTGGTCTGGTGGTGGTTTGGCAAAAGACATCCTGGAATAAAACGTGTGGGCTACTTTTAAATGAAATGACCACGCGGGCAAAGCCGCGGGCACAGCTAGTTTATAATATTACTATAATTTTAGACCAGACACAGAACATTGACCTATTTTTTCTGTGGCTGCATTATGCATCGTCTACAACCGTTTTGCGGATGCAAATATTTTGGTTCACCATAAATAGTGTTAGATGAAAAGATGAAAACCAAGCGAACTTGATGAACCGTAGCATCACCTAATTACCAATCTCCATTCAAGATCTAATCTATATCTATATCTATTATCTATATCTATATTATCTTGAATGGAAACCTATCTATCTTAATGGATATTAACCTCTCCTATTTCAATTTGGAAAACTTCTAACTCACAGATATCCATCTGAAACGCTAAGCTGCGCGTACGCACTGCCATCGGAATCCACAGTGAAAGGTTACGGAGACGGTGCGTTGACGCAACGATCCACCGCGCGCCGTGAACTCAGATTATGTAACAGACGAGACACGATGTTAACGATATGAACCATGCCTACTTTCAAATTGACACCTTGCTTGTAGATAGTCTTTTTAACTTTTTTATATCCTGTAGTGAGTAAAGTCAAACGCAAGCCATCACTCATAATAAAAATAACTATTAATTTGGTTAAAAGAACATAGACTTAATTAAAGTTTTTGAGGAAAGATTAGGCAGTAGCTCCTCAGCGTGGACCACATAAGTTAGATACAACGCATACAATAAGCCTTCATTGGCCTTAGATAGGCCTTATTGGTGGTGTTTGTGTAGTACGTGTTACGCGTGATTCTCATTCCCACTATAGTCTGTGTATGTCTCTCTATCATTATTGTTGATGCACTTGAAGCACAACCTAGAAGATGGGAATGTAGCTGTCGTGCCTATATTGTAGAATTGATCACTTCATGAAATAGTTGGCCACTTCATGAAATGGTTCTATTTTATGAAATTATCGGTCACATCATGAAATGATTTAGTCAGATTAATGAATAATCAGCGTTTGACGATATGAACAGCTAAACGCACGGCTAGTTCATGATATGGTCAAACATATAGTAAAATAGTTACATTATCTACTGTTAGAGACGCTAGGCGGAAGCCCGACTTGGCCGTGGCAGGTTAGATCGCTACGGTTCACTCCCGCCTTCGCCGTCGTGTTTTTTTTAGTATTGAGAACCTATCTGCTTAAACACTTGTTAAACCTTTGGTATCATCATCATCAGCCTGTGTTCGTCCACAGCTGGACATAGGCCTCTCCAAATGAACGCCATAGAGCCTGATATTCGTCTCTTTTCATGCAGATTCTGCCGGCCGCCTTTCGCAGGTCGTCACTCCCCCTGGCCCTAAATTAATGAGCCAACCGTATATTGACATATCATTAGACGTTAATGTTTAAATGATATGGTCAGTTTTACGATATGGCTACGACATTACGTGGGTGTGTTTGCCTGTTACTGTATCTAGGCACATTATATCAAACCGTGCCGCGTATCACAGCCCCCTTCACTCCCTCACTCTTCCTACCCCTTTAACTTGATCATATTCTAACATTCTGGCGTTCTAGAATGAAACTCAACATTTGACCCTACGAATCAACAGGAAATTTAAATTTGTTATAAATACATTTGTTATAATTGTTTTTTATTGTAATGTCCAAAGCTTTCAAATAGTGCTGCGATAAGGCCGCTCAGTGTAATACTTCTTCTACTATTGTTTCTTTATTTTTATTTTTGTTTGTGGTGTGTACAATAAATAATGTATCTAGCTATCTGACTGATATTATAAGCCATAATACGATGGACCACCGCTCTTAGTTAATAATGGACACAGTCTTGGTGACATTTCTACATACATCATTAATCTTTTATTCGTACGCTTAATTTTAACAACTAAAAGCTAAAGCGTGTGCCTTTAAAACTAATTGACGATTAGTACTTTACAACTGACACTTTTTGTCGGTAATTGAGACACAATTTTTTGACCGAAATTAATGCCGCCTTTGAACAACTGCAGCAAACCTACTTATCTAACTATTCTCTGCTGTGACACTTCTGCACCATTAATCTTTATCGTTAATAGAGACGAGTGTTGCCGCGGTACGGTTTACATAACCGAGTGCGTGCCTTCAAACAACTGTTCAGGATTCATTACCATGATTGATATTGAGTTTGAGCTTAAGACAAATTGCTCGCTTTGGAAACGAGTCGCTCATTTGCGTACTCAGTTACATCACAGTAACATCTGAATAGTAAAGTATGTTTCATATTTTTTGTCGATTCAGGTGGGATCTTGCTACTCAAATTCGAGCACTTCCCGATAAGCTATCCGGCTGAAACTTTCAGGGTAGCTCACAACTCGAACACAAAGAATTTTGAAAAAAAAACATTAGTTTTTAATCTACATTTGTTGTACTAGCTACTTGGCCCGCGTGGACTACGCTATATTATTCCAGGACGTAAATAATCTATAAATCAAGTTTCATCAAAATCCGTTTAGCCTTTACGGAGCTGAGTGGCAAAAAGCATAAGTACACACAATCATTCGCAATAATTGATTAACAGGAGTATAATGCATTACAAGATTGCATGGCTGCTATTAATATACATACATATATCCATTAGTAGTAGTTGTGTAGTAAGTACCAAAAAGTCTGTACAATGAACTGCATAAGAACGTTTTTAAAAATCGTGTCTATCTGTCTGTTCACGCATCACGTAAAAACTGCTGGAACGATTTAAATGCGGTTTTCACCGTTGGATAGCTTAGGTTGAGACTCAAAAACTGGAGTACCAGAACTGGCTGAAGAAATTTTGAGTATTGGTATTCTAGGTCCTGGAATATCACATAGGGTAATCATAACCCAGAGAAGTGGCCAAGTGGGCAAAGCCACCTAATTAACACACCTAATTAATACATAAACATTTCCAGCCTTCTTACAAAACATAGACTAACGAAAGTACCTGGTTTAGGCCATGCACCAAACATAAATCTTATTACAAAACGAAGTTTATCGCTGATTAGAGTAACATCTATGGTACTAAATATAATTCTCCGATGACCCTAGTTTAACTATGGTACTAACTCACATAACGTCAATACTAGGGTTTGAAAATTCCCGACAATTTCAAAGTCCCAGGACACGAGACAGCCTACAATCAAAGTCCCGGGAATTTCCGGGACTTTTAAGAAAAAATATATCTTTTGTTTTGTTTTCTTTTTGTTGTTTTTTTAAGATGGTTAGCCTTTTTAGAAAGAATTTTAATTCAGTTAATTTCTGATGAAACGTATTAAAAAGAGGCATTTTTTTGTAAAAATCAAATTAATTAAGGTTTAATTTTCAATCTTAATAACTTTAACGTTAATTTCAGGCTTAATAATTGCTTTGTTTATTTATTTTAATCACACACAGATTCACTTTTAAGCAGTTAAATCTTATACTTTAAAAATAGTCAACTAACACATTAATAAGACTTAATTGCTGATTTAATAAAATAGGCTTTTAAAAAAATCAGAGCGTCAACAGCTTTGTCCGACAATATGTTTCTGATTTTTGTAGTAATGTCACCGGACAAGGAGAACACTCTCTCGTATTCAACAGATGTCAGTTTAATTTTGTTTAAGGTTTTATACAATAGTTCCAAACTTTCCGTACGTTTTCCGGCTGCTTCAAAGAACTGAAACTCCTTTTTAATGTTGCTCTTGTTTTTTTTCCAGAATCTCGGGTACATTTTCTTGGATATTTTTTATTGCTTGTTCCATTTGATTTACAAAAGACTCGTCAGGTTTGTTGTGTACTTGAGAGTACTGGTACTAGGTTCAGCGCCCATTATTTCCACATTCTGGTGTCCGGAGACTAGGGATATTTTCGAAAAGCCTATACAATACAGTTCTTCCGCAAAGCCAATTAGTGCAGTTTTACTAATATTCGAGGTAAACAAATCCGTGTTTTGAGACTGTTAGGTGTGGTGGCCAGTGTGCAAATATAATTTTGACACTCTTGTCTCATCTCGAGTCTCGACCCGAAAGTCCCGGGACTCGAGACAATTAAAATTACGAAGAGTCCCGGGACTTCGAGACACGAGACGTCTCGGGACCCAAACCCTAGTCAATACTCACCCCATTCTAGAACCTTTTATTCAACTTCACTTGTACGTATGTATCTATGTATCTGTGTTTTCTTGCAATTCAAATTTCGAGCACACCCCGATTAGATAGTAATTGAAAAAAAAGACTCACTTTCTCTTCAGAACTCCAATTTATCCCGTTTATTTGTTTTGTTGGTTCATTTTTAAGCAAAAATAAAGCACGCTTGTTTTTGTTCAAGGTCAACTCGACACAACACTTTGCATCACAAGCACTTGAAAAAGTCCCATTCAATAATTAGGCCAACCTTGTATACAGTAAAAACTATCAAATTACGCGCGCTCCGCAATGTTATGTTTACGTTCCAATCCTCGCAAAAACATAACTCATTATTAGAATTTATAAAGTTAAATATGGCCGATAAAACCATTTCCCTAGGTAATTGAATAGGTATTAACTGAAAATCAATCAAATATTAAGTTTTAAAAGTAATAATTGCTTATGTTTGACGAGGAATAAAAATTTGAAATCAATATTGTGAAGAAACGGAACGTTGTGAATAAACGTGGTCTAATGAATGTAAATGTTTGTACTTAATCTGTGGACAAAAATTTTACTATTGACAATCTATGGAATCAGCTGGTTCTCGATTAGTCGAAGATTTGTAATAAGGTCAAGTTTTAATTCATTAGTACCGTAACAAACTCGGACTTTTTAGCTCTGGTATAATCCAGGACTAAAATCGTTTTTTGTAATAAGACGGTTCAAGTCTGTTTGTGCAGCTTTACCAAACGGCTGCGTCGATTTTAATGGCATTTTGTACTTAGTACTGTACAATTTTACTGTACATTAGGGAATCAAGAACTTTAACAGGAAACTGGACCCGAAATAGACACGTAATAAATATTTCTGTTAACTTATTTTGACGATAGTAATACAATTGTAGTCTCTACTAAAAAATACCTACTATTTTTAAATACTAAAAACTTGAAACGGCACAACCCACAGACATTCTTCGAGTTGCCAACTTTAACTTAATCGTAACAAACTAAGCGCGAGCGCAGAGCTTTGGCCTGCTTTATTTATGGTTATTAAATGCTATAATGGAGTAATTCCAGTCTGGTCCGGAGGCAGACCGAAAGTGATAGTAGTGGCCGTGGTCCAGATTGGGTGCGTTAACTTTAGGACAGCGGCCACCTGGCTGCCAAGTACCTACTGCCAGCCAGCCCTGTGAAGGGTTAGAGAGGTCGCTGTAAAATATGGCTTGAGAATTAAACATTATGACGGAAAAGAGAAAAAATAAATTACTAAAAAGAGTCAAACAACCTTTAAATTTTTGATTTTGAAATAATGCAGTCGGAGGCATGAAGAGTTAGCTCGCCATGTACTAGCTGATCCCGTCAAAGGAGAAATGAAATGCATGTTGCCTCCGACTGTATCTCATATTTCAAAATCAAAAATTTAAAGTTTGTTTGCCGCTTTTTAGTTATGTCCGCAGTCGAGTTTTTTGTTTTTACTAACAATTTATTTTTATTTAAAACTATTATTTTATGACTAAGTATTTAGTTTCAATTTATAAGAATTAGTGAGAATGACTGCTAACCAACCTTAAATCGTTATAGATCCTAAATGGTTATTCGAAATGAAAAATAATAGGAGAAACCTAAAGATTATATTCAAATTCTGCACAATCTGATTCCCCCATCACCTTTCCATTACCGTACGACTAGACGATCAGCAAAGCGCCACCCTTTCATGGTTGAAATACCTCGCACAAGAACGAAGCGTTACGCTTCTTCATTTATTATAAGAACTGCAAAGGAGTGGAATGCCCTGCCCTCGTCAGTGTTTCCGTTAAATTATAACCCCGGTGTGTTCAAGTCAAGAGTGAATAGGTATCTACTAGGCAAGCGTGCTACACCTTCGACCACATCATCGCTTTCCATCAGGTGAGGTCGTGGTCAAACGATTGCCTAGTACGTAATAAAAAATAAAAAATAAAACCTATTCAATCATACCCCACTTGATATAGTTATTCGACTTTCATATTTTTCTTTTACACTATATGGCGTTGTCGCCATATTGTCTTTAGAAGCACTCGCAAAGTTAAGACAAAACGATTGAGTAAGAATCATCAAAATCGGTCCACGCGTTTCGTCTATATGTATCGTGCCACAAAGTAACAGACATACATACATCCATACATAAGCTGATAAACACTTTATCAGGCCTTTGGGTTGCGCAGTCTGGTAAAAATAACTAACCAGTCACTTTTCCACACAAACGTCATAAGGCTATCACTCGACTTTTTGATGTTGACGAAACTAAGAGTGATAATCAATTTGTATCTTCATTGTCTAGAGTTCTATAGAAACAAGACAGTGAAAAGATAATTGATTTTAACGTAACGTTAAAACTCAACGTAAATAAATTGAAAATAGTATGAAAACTCTAAAATAATTTCTATAGAGGCATAGTTTATTTCTTCAAAATTCCAAACAAAAAACATGATACCTAAGAATAAAAATTAACTTTTTTTTTTAAAACGCTTGTTGTGCTTGTCATTGAAATAATGGGTAAAATAATAGAAAAAGGCTGAGGCCCGCGCAATAAATGAAAGAAGGTCGGCCAGTTTCATACAAGCTGTGACATACATGCTATTCCGCCTCACCCACCGGCAAGTTCGGTAATTGTTAAAGTTCGGTAATCTTATTATCACAGATGTACGTAACATAGACGCAATCATTCGTATCGTGGTCAATCAGAAGCACTCATACCGTTTTTTGTATTTAGCATTTTGCCTGTCTCATAGTTTCTTAGCTCTGGATAAATTCATAGGATATAACTATATGTATTTATGTGTTATATAATTGTATTGGCAGTATTTGGCAGTCAACCAATTGAAACCAAGCATGGATTACTTACCTATATGTGTGTACGTAGAAGACTAGACAAATATATTGATTTTAAGTGTAAAGAAAAATACATAAGCAGGTGTTTTTCTTTATAAAATCTTAAACCTCATGACGGAAGTGAGATGCAATTAGATAAGGCTTATGAGAATAATGTTTAGAGTATAAAAATATACAGCAAATGGATTTAATAAAAAAACTATTGTACCAATTTTGGTGAAACTTATAAGAGACCACAATTCAAATAATAAGAAATAAAAAATGTCGGAGATACGAGTGCCTGAAAAAAATATATGCCTGAACAGATGTGGATGTAGTATCGTTGGAATTTGGAATCCTTAAATATTCCGAGTGACACAAGCTATTTTTTTTTAAATTTCGTTCTTTCTCTTACCTTGATGATTAATTTTTTTATTTACTGTGGTAGTGAAACTACAGATAGAAAAAATACAGTATACAAAATAAAGCTTCCTGTTTTGTCTAAAATCTGCATTTTTTTTCACCGACCGTTTGTTTTCAGATGGGACCCAAAACGACGAATCTCGACGATGGAAGCATCCCGGCACGAGTTCGTCACTGGCTGCCCACTGGGGAGCACCCCCTCGGGGGTGCTGGCGCTCCCCCGGCTGGCGCCACCCCGGCCCACGCGGGGGGCGCTCCTCCATTCTCAGTCCGCCGGCGACGTGGCCGCCATGCTGGGCCGTGCGTGACCGAGGGACTCCTGAGAGAGGGCCCTTTCGGGCTGTTCTAAGCTAGCAGTCTAAACATCTGAATGAATGTCTATTTGCTGGCCGAGATTGTCATCGTCATGATTCTATCTTTATTGAGCTCGCTAATGAAGAAACGATTTCAAAATAGCAGAGGGGTTAGAAGATTTTTCTTTGTGGCCTGTCCGCCATCTTGTTTTTTTAGGGTTGCGCCGCAGAATGTATATATGGTACCTTTTTTATTTATTTTATAGCTCATAGCTATCTCATATTGGAGTTCAAGCGTGGCACTTTAGAAAATTATGCTCCGTTATATTTTTTGTTTACTTAAGTGTCCTTTATCTAACACTTTCATTGTGCACCGCAAGCTTGAAATAACTAGATTAAAAGCTAAAAAAACACGACTGCACTGCCAAAAACAAACTAAAAAGTTATTATGCCAATAATATATATATTGTTGGAATGGGCTTATCAAGGTCCCTTCAATTTGATACCCATATTGTAAAATTCGAAGTTTATTTTTTCGCATTTGAATATGGAGCTATACATCCGCTAGGTATATTTAAAAAAAAACTGTTTTACTCCGCATGATGTAAGGATTCTAACGATACCCCATACATCCCGTATCTGCTTTTTAAGGGTTTTTTTAATAAATATGCTGGGTCAACCACAAACCTGATAAATGTGAAACTTAACATGTATGTTTTTCAGATCTTTATCTCTCTAAAACTAAGACAAAAACATGATTAACAGAATTTCATTCGATACATTTTCTTATCAAAAATTACGTTATTTTCAGTAACGTTTACATTTTTCTACTCAACGGCTTAAGTTTTATCTCTGAAATATATCTCACTGCAAGAAAATATAGTTTATCATTTAGGGTTAAGGCAAAATTTACCTAACTAGATTATTAGCCTGCCAATAAAATAAATAACTTTTGAGACATACGTCATTTAGTTCCAAGCTAAATTATGTGTTCAAACAGCGCTCGCGATATTCAACCTTGTTACGCAGGCACTTCAGTGCTTATTGCGGGTAGCGGGTGGCAGAGTGCAGGGTAGGTGGCAGGCTGGGGAGTGGGAAAATGTAACCTTGGAGCCTGGCCTTAATCTGTTCAGGCATTTAAAAGTTATGGTGGAATAAAGAAACTCACATACATACATACGAGTACATGAACCCTGAAAACATTACACTCCTTTTTTGGGCAGTTGTGTAAAAAACAAGATGGCCAACTGACCACTATGCCAAAATCTTCAAAGCCCTTTGGAAGGTATTCATAATTTGAGGCATGCGATAAGTAGTATATTAATGTTCAAAACTTCGCTTTTTGGTGCGGTTTAGATCATCTCTGATCTCTGATTTTGGGCAATTGTTTTTTTTTCTTTATGAACAAATTTTTGAGGGCATAATCTTGAAAAACGAATAGATTAATTTGCTAATGAATATTTTAAGAGTCAGCTTCACGGATCAAAGTGACGCTATCATATCAGTAGAAAAGGTTCAATATGTATGATATTGAACCTTTTCTATATTCTTTTACATATTCTTTTCTTTTATATATTCATTAGTGAAACCCCAAATGAACTAAGCGTGAACGTAATGTAGATAATTTAATTATTTCTAAAAAAATACGCCTTTTATTAGACTCAGGAATTGTTGGGTAATAACCGTTTAATAGTAAAATATTTTACGGTTAATGTGCTTTATATTAAGTAACAATATATTAAGGGCTCTTACCACCTCTTACTTGCTCAGGGCTAATTAGATTTAATCTCAAGGATCGTGTTTCTTTACGCATGTTTACAAATATAATTACAGTAGTATGAGTGTAAATATGATACAAGTAGAGACATTGTTCTGAAATATTTTTAGGAAAGTGCATTGAAGTAGAAGACACTATCAAAAATTACGTATCTCGTGTGCTAGCATTATTAATTGTGATATTAGTTAATCATGTGTGTTTTTCTAGAAGGCCGGAAATCTGACTTCTTTTTGGAGGATAGATGTATTTCTTAAGTGAATCGTTCCACATAGATCTGATAAATCTTACATTGATCGTGATTACAAGTAGACTTACTACCGCAATATTTTGCTTTTTGTACCAACATGCAACATGAATTCAATTCGCTCACGAACACATAACTTTAATCAAGCTAACTACCAACTAGATAATGTGTTAATCGGCCATAAGTCGCAATGCCTCTACCTTCTAATTTAAACAATCTGATGTACATAGTCTGTCGTCCAATAAAGTTCAACTATTGCAACCAGCACTTCTATTTTCGCAATGATACATTTGCTTAGTTTTGAAACTGTTTACTTTCAATCTTACATATCTATTGCTAAACGATGGAGTTTAACTGCGGCATCGTAAAGTTATTAAAACTATTTTTAAACGCTGTCGCTAATGTGAAAAGGCACTAGTTGTTTGTGAGCTAAGTTTATGGTCCAAGGGACGACATGTTCATCGGCGGGTGGATGTTTTCGGACATTCAAGGTGCTTACAGGTGCAGGTAAATCATTACAATCAGCAGCAATGCAAGCTCACAGTACTGGGTTTTAAAAAATTTATGTCTCAGGGTGACGAGCGCAATGCAGTGCCTACAAGATACTGAAATCTAAAGTTGTGGATGGAATTGCAATTGTTATGCAATGGATGGGTATGCCGTTTACCGCCATGCGAAAGAAATGTCGTTGTATAAAAAACCCTTTAAATATTCCCACTGATGTTATTAAGAATTATCACACATAAAACTTAGTCGTAAGACTCGTAAAACTTCAAAATGTTTAAGAATTTCTCACACAGATGCAAGAACCGCTACAAAAATGATTTAACAATTAAATAATGCTTTGTTGCTTGAAGTAAATGTAGTGTAATATAACATGCGATCACATACCGGCGATATTCGTATCACGATACACGTAAGTATTGAGAAATCCTATTTTAAAGCGACACGGCGAATATAGAGTCGCAGAACAGGATATAATCGCGGCATATGTGGGCGGTGTTTAAAGCCTGTTGCTCCTAATACTCTATAGCTCCAATTACGGTAAAGAGAGAGTTTAAATTAACCTAAATTGGTACTGAGAACTGAGTTATACAAAATAGGAATAAATATGCGTCACCAGTGTGATAAAAACAATTCTATTGAACAAGGCAAGGCATTTGAGCAGCATCCTAATGAAAAAAGGTGTGTAAGCAGGTCTGCTGGAAAATCCTGAGCTGCATGCGCAGTATCAATGAGTTCTTTTAACTCGACAATTGGTAAATACACAATGCTGATGAACTTTTTGATAGGAAGTCTTACTACTAAGCCTGTCGAGTAATAATTTCCAGCTTCACTCTCTATAAGCTTCATGTTTGCGTCAGTCTGTGCTGAAATGAGGGAAGGTTGTAAAACGATATGAAATGGAGGCGAAATATCACAATTTCAAAGCCTCTTATAGTCGTGCATTATTGACTAATAAAAGCTATTCTTTTGCTCTAACAGCATAGTCAAATAAAGTGTTATTTCTTAATAATATGTACAAATATTACGGACTACGTTTAATTATTGTATAAAACCGGTACTACCCGGGTCATTTTGACAATGCCTACAGATTTTGGGAAGAGTTTAAATAATGATTTATGGAAAGATAAGTGGACGAATTATGCTGAAATATATATTGAGTATACATATACATTGCTCACTAAAGATGATAGATGAAGAATATTTGGAACTCTTTGAGTAATAGTAAATATTACAATCTTTAAATTTAATGAAAAAATGCTTTGCTTTGTAAGATGTTTTTGAACCTGGTACAAGTTTGCTATAATTGTAGGTCCACATCACTTTTATAAGATTCATAAAAGACATAACACGTTAGATAGAGAAGTTATCCAACTCAATTTTTCTCGAGTATAAGTTAAATTTGTTGTCTGAACAAAGAACATTATATTTCACAGTGCCAAAAATGAAAATCATTGTAATTTTTTCGTCTGTTTTTGTTTTAAATTATGACTGAGGACATGACTGAGGCATAGTACAAGAGAGAGTATACGTTATCTCATATCACGAATGGCTCTAAATTTATATCTCGACTCTAGGTCTAACTTGTATGTATTTGACACGAGGAGAGAGTTTCACATTTTGGATATTGTAATTTAGCTTATTGTAGAGTAGGATTATGAAATTGCTATATATCATTTCGGTGTTTCCTCTGTACTTATCCGAACTGTGAAACTATTTTCTTTTGCGTTTTAGACCAAGCGTGGTCTGCATGGAAATCTTTGTTAGCTATTTAAATAATAACAGTAAATGTAGAGACAGTGAAGCAATGCTTTCTTCTGGTGAGTTTTTACGGGAGAACCTAGAATAATCCACGCTATTCACTTCTTCAGTCTACATTATTATAAATTTAGGAACTGCGCTCATGTTCATTCAACTAAACTAATAAGAATAATGTAATAGAGTACCTGGTTTTTCATGCAGCCCGTTCTCGGTTTAGAATTTTGTGACATTATAGTCTGAAGTAACATAATCTGTGTCTAGGGGGTTGTAGCGAGCCCCGATGAAGTTGAAAGCTTTAAAAAAGCCTACTAACTTTAACTGGTTAACCCTAGTTAGGTCTGTAAAATTGGGTATTAGTCAATGTTAGTTAATGTGATGACGTAGATTTTTGTAAACTCGTTTAGTTAACATTATAAGCTTTAATGTTAAGTCTTATACTTACTGTATTACTTCTTGCCAATAATATATTGCTTGTCATAATTTGTTATATATAAGTTTAGTCTATTTTTAGGAAATATTTTACTAGGTTAATTTGTAATTTTGTGGAAGATATTTGTTTCCAAAATTATTATTGACTGATATCATGATTATGTACTTGTGTTAGTTAGGTAATATTTTATGTTTAATTACCACATTAGTTGTTTTTGTACATATTTTTTCTTACTGTTTTGTGGTTACGTAATTTTTTTTCATGTTAGAACATTAGGGACTAATTGTCACTTAATGTTTACTTTAAATATTAATTTTATGTACTCCAGCTATTTCTGTATAAAACGTACTTCCTGTTATGTATCTTACTATCATGTACATTATTACTTTTTAGAAATAAATTAATACTTAGTATCGATGTGGTACCAGTACCCCATTACAACTGCGCGTGATGTAACATCGAACGGATTAATAAGTAGTACATTTACTTAAGTGTAACTTAACTTCATTATCAAGTAGATCTCTTAGATAACTTAGAATTTGTTACTTATAGATAATAGTCTAATTTTAGATATTGTACATAATTCTTATCATTATACATACGTAGTATATACATATAATTATGTATTATGTGGTATAGATTAGGCGAAGCCAAACTGTGAATTGATTTATATTCCAAATAAAAATTTATACAGAGTGTAGTTAAAAATAGGTTTTGTAATTGAGTTTTTCTTCTTCTATGAGTCATATAATTATACAAATACGATTATAAAGTATTTAAAACACCGTTATTTATAACCCTACCTGAATTCTTCTCCAAAGGTTGGTTTGCAAAGAGATAATTTTTTAGCGATTAAACCTTCCATTACCTATAAGTGTTGTACTTTGCGACCCACCCCGGCTTCGCACAGGTGTAATTTAGAAATAAAAGAAATGAAAAATGTAGTTCTCGTATTCTCGTATTATCCATATCCATAATTTAAAAAAACTCTGAAACGGCTGAACCGATTTTGACGGGACTTTTACTGGCAGATAGCTAATGTTAAAGGAGTAACAGAGGCTACTTTTATTTTTGAAAATAAATATGGTTCCGCACTAAAAAAAACATGAATTTTGACTACGCGGGCAAAGCCCGGAAGTTTAATCTATATATATAGAAAAAATCATATATATGAATTTCAATGCGGTTTTCACCAACGGTTAGATTATTTTTCACGGATGTTTACGTGAAAAATAATCTAAATAATGTAACTGTTGGTGAAAATTGCATTAAAATCCGTTGCGTAGTTTACAAGATTAAGCGTTACAGACAGCGACTTTGTTTTGTACTTTAAATATATAAGTTTTTATTGGTAGTTTTGTTATTATCTCATTTTTATTTATATGTACATAATTTCAATTATGTAGGTGTTTACATATTTCTACACTCAAAAAACTACATTCTGTATACAATTTGATCATAAAAATATTGTTAGATTAACAATGTGTTTGTGATTGTCAGAAAACTAGACTTAGACATGTGGTTGATGCGCCTATGTATCATTAATATTGTACTTATATTGTATTAATTAATTAAATATTTGTTCCAAATCGACATGATTAAAGTTCTTCCAAACGTGAGATTTGTTTTTATTTGTTAGTCGTTGTAATACATTATACCTACATATTTAAAATGAACGAAGAAAAATTATACAAAATACAAATATTCATTCATTAAAAAAAGGCCACTTGTTTAGGGATAACAAGCAAAGTGAAAAAGATATAATACTTTTTTTATCAAAAAATATTTTCATTTTGTATTTTTTTCTGCCTGGCGGCTCTCTCGTGGCTTGATACTTCCGCCAAACTTTTGGTCAATTTGGATAAGGGTTGGTTAGCGTGGGTTGTTTATAAATTTTATTTTATTTTAATTTTTCTATTTGTTACAGTTTGGCGGAAAGAAAGCTACAAATAATTCTTCCTTCATTTTAAATGTTGATTTCCGCAAAGTAACGCGTGAATCTATCATCTACATTATCTATAGTAAAACAGCCTGTTTTTTTTCTGGTTAGGAATTTCTTGCTGAAGACCAGTGCAGAAAAATTACTGCAGACGGACTTAGTTTATGATGAAACTTGGTTGGAGGTGCTGCCACAAAAACGTACCTTCACGTTGGCATAATCGTATTAACAGCTAGCTTGGCACCATCCATACGAATACGCTTGTAAATCCATATTTGCCAACGGAGTGGTCGCAGCTGCGGATCCCTTATTGGTATATTTAGTCACCAAAGGAAGTGCCGTACTACAACCTCCTGTAGATATGTACATCTACAATATAATTCTTCCTTAAAATTTCAAATCTTTATGTCCACCGGCTTAGGACTGTGCGTTGTCTGTCTGTCAGTTAATAAATAGGTATGTCACAGTACGGTTTTATAAATAGATATATGTATAGATGATCAAGCCACAGTGAGGACATTCGTCGCTTACAATCAGGCACGTGACCTGCACACACACAAATCACAACAATAACGTGAATGGCTTAGTGCCTTAAGATCTTATCTCCGAAGGACACGCTTGAAAGACACGGGCTGTCAGTTTCAAACAACATTTCAACCATAAATCTCATCCGATCTGATCTACCACTATCAACTTGGAAACTATATAACATAAGACTCGTGATTGACTCGTGATTTCCTCGAGCAGGGCTAAGTCACTATGGCGTCAGTAAAGATACCATATATACATCATCATCATCATCATTTCAGCCTTTAGAAATAGTAGTTTCAGTCCAATGCTGCACATAGGCCTCCCCCAAAGAACGCCACTACGAACGGGCTTGTGCCACCTCCATCCACCGACTCCCTGCGATGGTTACAATGTCGTCCGTCCAACGTGTCCCTACACGTAGGGGGTCTCCCTACACGTAGGTGGTCTCCCTACACGTAGGGGGTCTCCCTACACTTCGTTCGCTTGCTTGTTCGTGATTGCCATTCGAGAACCTTTATTCCCAGGTTGTTGGCTCTGTGAACTGTATGGAATGCCTGCCCATTGCCACTTCAACTTGCAAATTCTGAGAGCTATGTCGACAACCTTGGTTCTTCTACGGATTTCCTCGTTACGGATCTTATCACGTAGTGAAAATCTAAGCATAGCTTTCTCCATTGCACGCTGCGCTACTCTGAGCTTGTGTATGAGTCCAATAGTTAGCGACCACGTCTCAGTGCCGCATGTCATCTCATCAGCAAATCGAAGGTCAGTGATGCATTCCCCATTGATGTTAATACCATATCCGTTCCAGTTCAGAAGCTTGAATACCATATGTTACCATCTAAAAAAAACAGGCATTAAAAAACTGATAATACCTTCAATTAGGTATTCTATTTATGCCTGCCTCCGTATAAAAATATAAGTTCAAAAACTAAAACCACACTATGGTCGGTATATGGTGGTATGGTAGTGGACTAAAAAGTCACAAACAAGAAGATTCAAACGTTTTAGAAATTTAGAACTTTTCACTAAGACCGTCAGTCAGGTACAGCCAGCTACCTGACCTACCTGGCTTAGTCAGGTTTTACTTTTTAACTTATTTTTATATAAATTATTTTGGGATTATAGTAAATATATTTTCGAAATGTGCTAATAAAGCCTCTTCATACCCAAAACGGAAACTTTTTTTTTTTCATTCTATGAGTCCGGATTCTGTTCTAGTACAACAGAACAGAATCAGCAGGTCTGTGGCCACCCTATGTCCTCTAGAGGGCGCCATCTTCAATTTAATGTGACGTCACATAGCCTATAACCAGTGCACAATCAAGACGCTTCCAACGATACCTCATTTGTTTAAGATAAGTAGTTTAGAAGTTATGAGGGAACAGATGAACATACATGCATACCCACCTACATACATACATACCGGTCAAAATCATAACCCTCCTTTTGATTCACCGTAGTCGGGTAATAAATAGACCGAAGTTTCTTACGTCTGTAGGAGTGGTATTTTCTTGCAAAACTACTTCAATATAACATTAAAGTATTTATTGTAAGTAGGCAAAATAGCACTTTTACAAAAAGGAGGGAAAAAAACCTTTAAATTAGACCATTTCATAGTTGAATCTTGCACAGGAAAAGAACACCTTTCTGACTCTACCGGTGCTTCGGAAATAGGTAAATAAAGTTCTATAATCATTTGTATTTTTTTCAACTGTCACATTACAGAATTAATTATAATAGTAAGCAAGTATGCCTGATATTGCCAAATTAATTAGTGTCAATGATGTCCTATAATCAACAAAGTGAGATAAAGATAATTATAATAATAATACAAATAATACAATGCCGTTTGGGGTTGAAACTTTGGGTCCGTGGGGGACCACGAAATTTACAGGGACTTGGCGTTTGGTGGAGGTTACATGTGACCAGAATGCTGGCTACTATTTAGGCCAAAAAATTAGTATTGCAATACAGCGAGGCAATGCAGCCAGCGTTCTAGCACTTTTCCTTCCAACGAAGGACTTTTAGATAGTTTTGTGTAAATAGTTAAGTTTTTTATTTATATTTTAAAAAGAACTTCTGTTGTTTGTACGTTTTATCCTGTAAATAAATCTATAACATTATTATAATACAATGAATACTATATAACTTGACTGAAGTAGGTATATATATGACTGTACTGTTTTGTTAGTCCGTATTTATTCATTTAATTCCGTCTTTACTGTTGGGTTTGACCAGAATTTTCATTGCGCTTACTGGCGTGGTTTGCTTGAACGATTTACGATGCTCAGAATGGCCTAACAATATTAACTACTATTTTGATTAGAAAGATCCTAAAATCACATGATGATCGTGAGAACGCAGTCTATAATTGGTTTTTGTACAAAATTAATAACATTCGTAAAATTAATGACATATTACGTCATAAACAACATCTGAGACATAATTTAATTCATCCACACCAATATATAAAAGTGAAACGTTGTCTGTTTGTTAGTTTGAAGAGCTTTTAGCCAAAACGGCTGATCCGATTTTGATGAAACTTTGTAAATAGGTACTGTACAATATAGAGACCAACATATGGTACTTTTTATCGCGGTAAATGGAAAGTTTCCACGGGAAAGCATTAAGGGACGGTTGCCGTGGAAACGAAATAATAACAAGTCTGTCAAAAAGCATCAAGAGCGTTGGTGCTATACTTTTACATTTGTTTTTAGTTTCCTAGAAGATTTGTTTTTTCCCGATTAATTCCGCGCGTACGAAGTCGCGGGCGAAAGCTAGTTACTCGATGAAAATCTAATCTGACAAATATTTCGTAATCTATGCAAATTCTTATATACTTACATATTTTTATTGACATGGACCGCTTTCTAAAACACATGGGGTCTTCTGCTGAAGAGAACGGCGTTGCAACACTGCGATCTCTGGTCCGCCGACTATTGGTTAGGACATAAAAACGTTATTTTAAGCGATTGGCTAACGCAGCTATGATATTTCGTTATTGATATTATAGCGGCGTTGCACAGCTTCTGCTCATTATAAGTTAGTTATTATCCTATTGTGCCTCAGTAATGGTCCGTCTTATTAAGTAGTCGAAAGCAACTGTTAACACAGACGTGGTATATAACTTTTTTAAGATTATTTACCGAGATCTTGTGCGGAATTAAATAGGTTCCTACCTACTTAGTTATTATGGGCAGGCATGGCACTTATCATCTGGTGAATAAGAGATGGGAACTAATGGTTCAATTGTGCAACTTAGAATCCAACGATACCGGGTTCAGTCCTATGCTCCGTAGAAATGACTTTTCTAAGTAATGTGCGGTTTTCCTTAGCTCCGTGCTTTGGATTTGTCTCGGCTGTTATTGATTAATAGCACTCGTTAGAGGCCCTCGGGCGGCCTAACAACTCTGACACCAGAGGCCAACACTACCACATACAACAACAAACAAACAAACAAACATCAAGTGAATAACCTGCTTATCTCGTTACTCAGCGGTACAAATCCTCTTTTTTAATCCGAATCCTTATATCCTAATCCAATCCTATATAATGCTATAAGAGCGAAAGTTTGTGTGCACGTGGGTTTGTTACCATTCGGCACTGAAAAGGCTGAACGGATGCTGATAGAATTTGGCACATAGATACTTTTAGTCCTGGAATGACACGTAGGAGACTTTCATCACCATCATCATCCACGCGGGACAACCGCGGGGCGCAGCTAGTAATATTATATAAAAAATGCGAAAGTTTGTATGTATGTTTGTTACTACTCTGCTCAAAATGGCCGAAAGGATCTTGTTGAAATTAAGTTCGTCTGGGAATAGCACTCAGGAAAAAAATTGTTCCGGAACATTGTACGATTACTGTGGGACAGAAAGAAACGAACTCACCATCCACAGCTTGCGATCATTTTCAACGCGGTGAAACCACGAGCCGCAGCTCGCCGATTGTTCTAAGTTAAGAGTTTTTAATTTAATTTTTTTCCATGTGCAATAACGAGTTATCTATCTATCTCACTTAACAATAAATTTTGCGACAAAAATTGTTAGAACTAGTCAAAAGACTGGTACAGATTACAAAAAAATACAGAAACTTTTGAAACATTATTGAAATTAAGATCGAACACTAATATTGGTTCCGTCCTTGACTTCTGACTTCCACTAAACTGATGTAAAAATCATTTAGAAATAAGATAAATGCCTGCAGAACATAATTTTATGAACTTTCAACACATATTTAGCTATTCACTTAAATCTTCTGACATTTCAACAAAACAGTTTAAAACAACTTAAAAGTAAACGGTATTTAATTATCGTTAAGACAAATAGGTTCTTCAAGGTTCAGCGATTGTTAAAAGAAAACAAAAAAAACTTAAGAACCTTCTGTTTCCACGTTTCATCAGCATAGGAATTATCTCAAAAAATAAATATTTTTAGGGTCATTCTATGAGTACTTGTTACGACAATTTAATAATTTGACAATGTAATTTTGATATACGTTCTTGTAAATATATATCAAAATTTGCATTTTTTTAGAATGTTTGAGTAAAAGTATAATAAAATAATTAGTTCCGAAAATAATTTAAAAGATTCAAAGTCAAATCGTTTTGGAGATAGAGCCGATATATTCGTCGTGCTTTTCTTAAATATTATTATTTTCAACGGTATAAGTATGTCCAAAAGTCTAGGACAAAGATTACAAATCTAGGGAAAAAAAGCTGTCAAAGCTAACCTCTTTCCGTGACGGATGGGCAGACAGACAGACAGCGGTGCTATATTGCTCAATAGGATTCCGTACCCGTCGGAAGGGAAACCTAAAAAACGACTGAAACTTGTGTAAATTGATGTCTCTGTGTGTGTAGTAAGTTAGTTAGTTAGGAAATGCTAGTAAGCATTTAAAGTTCACATATTTCCATAAATAAGTAAGTTAGCCGTAGTTCACAAGATTGACCCGCATTTCATATCTATTAGATAACTTGCATCCAATGAATAAATACACAAAAACCCATAACTAATTTTCTTATCTTATTTGGTAATCTTGATATTTAGAAACTTTTAACATTATACTTTTTTTATAGGTAATCATGTCAACACAACGCTGTGTTTAGCCTATACTGTCCCACTGCTGGGCAAAGGCCTCCCCTCGATTTTTCCATTCTTTGCGGTCCTGTGCTATTGTGTGCCAATTTTTGTCGAAGGTGTCAAGCTCGTCCCGCCAGCTTTTGCGTGGTCTGCCGCGACATCTTCTTTCCGTGCTGGGATTCCATTTAGTGGTTACTTTGGCCCATAGCACCTCTGGCATATGGCAGACGTGGCCGGCCCAGTTCCACTTCAGCTTGACGGCTTTTAGACCTACATCTGTAATACCGGTTCTAGAGGAGCGCAGTTCGGTGTTTCGAACACGGTCTGTTAATTTAACACCTAGAATGCTGCGCTCCATTGCCCGCTGGCATACCTTGAGTTTGGACTATTGGATGTCAGTCAGAGACCAAGTTTGTGCACCGTAAGTTAGGATGGGCAGGATGCACATGTCCATGAGCTTCCTCTTTAAGGAGATTGGAATATCTCCCTTCATGAGTTCCTTCATGGACCAATAGCTCCTCCAGGCATTTTCCGTCCATCTTGCGACTTCTTGGTCTTGCCTGGCCTGGAAGGAGACTATTTGGCCCAAGTAGATGTACTCATGGACATAGTGCGTGTCTTCGCCGACTATTGTGACACGGCGTTTGGTCCTGTTCGACATTAACTTGTTCTTTGTCATGTTCATCCGCAGTCCAACCGCAAGGCTTGTATTGCTAAGATCTTGTAGCATCAACTGTAGCTCAGTAGCCGAAGAGGAGAAAATAACGTTGTTGTCAGCAAAACGAAGGTTGGTTAACCTCATTCCACCGACATCGATGCCTCTCCCCTCCCAACCAGCCGCCACCTTCCTGAAGATTTCATCAAGGACACTCGTGAATAATTTGGGGGACAACAGGTCGCCCTGCTTGACACCTTTCTCTATTTTGAATGATGGCCCAAGGGATTGAAGTTCTATTGCGGCAGTGCTTTATGAACATATTTTACGGATAACATGTATGTAAGGGGGCTCGATGTTTTGGTTCTGAAGTGCATTAAATATAGAGCCATGGGAAATACTATCCAAATTAGTTTATTCAAATGTTTGGGTAAGTTTTACATAGTGCTGTAGATACAAGACTTAAAAAATTATATCACACAGTATTTTTAATCGATTTAATCAAAGGGGCAGGTTCTCCAATCGAAGAATTCAAGTATTTGGATGTGTATCTGATAATTTTGTAAAGGAAAATTTGTATCATGGACGGGATTCGAACCCACGTACATCCATGCCTCTGAGCGGCACATGCCTCTAACCAATTTGGCTACCGTGACCACTGCATCATTACCCAATTTTGATATGTGTTTAAGTTACTTCATATCCCAGGGAATTCGGAATCGATTTATATGATTGTATACTATTTGAAAGGGCTCCTCGTCCCGAGACTGTAATATACTTATTTTTAAGCATTAATTTAATTTTTTATTCTTTTTTATTAAATCCATTGTTTTTTTTACTCGTATCTCCTGTTTCTCGGAATCCTAAACCTTTTTTTTTTAAATTGTTGACTTTCTGTGTGGCTCCATAATATATTAGTTTTCATATATTTTTTTAGTACTTAAATCAATTTTTTATTCAAATAATCTAGCTGGCGTTGATATATTTTCAACAGATCTTGAACTGTAGCAATGGAATTCAGTTTAGAAACTGGGGTACAGAACACTAAAACATTAATTACTTACACATCAGCAAGATTGTGATCAATAGTGATGGATGACTGACAATTTGACAGTTTGGCCAGTTCCAGCATCAGACGCTAAAGGTCACCAAGATCGAGGAGCTCACAACTTCACAGGTATGATGTTATCCAGCCTTTTGCAGATGGTTCACACCTGCGAGATCGTGAACGGAGACCGTGAGTTTCGCAATTTGTCAGGTTAGTACTTTCTCTGCGACACAGCAAGGTCAGTAGAAAGCGAAGAGCGGTTCGGTCATGGTAATGTCCGTATGAATTCTACTTGTATAGACAAGGGCCCTTATTCGCTATGACCATTCAGGCATGTAACGCGTCGTTACGTATCTACGTAGAATCGTTCGGCGGTTGTCGTAATGACATCACACGTTGTCTGCAAGGAATTTCCTGTGCCATAGCGAATAGAGGTTTATACAAAAGTTATGATGTATGTTATACATATACGTAATGTGTTATGTTAGAAATTCATATGATACACACTTTTTTTTTCTTTGAATGACGAGACGGGCAGGTCGCTTGCCTGATTGTAAGCGTCACGCCTGTCCATAACAGTTACAGTGGCACCGAGAACTTTGATTGCAAAAATGATGCGCCTCACTGCGCAGCGCTCGTCATCCTGAGTACTTGTACTATTATTTATTCTGTGCCCTGAGACATTGTCTCATTGCCCAGTAATTTCACTGGAAATATTTCCCTTCAATCCGAAACATAGAAATGTTTACACACTACTGCTTGGCGGTTGAAAATCTGACAAAGGTGTGGTACTTCCCCAGGCAGACTCATGCAATCGTTCCTTACAGCGAGTAATCAACATTTTCCAGTTTTCCTGTGGAAACTTACCATTTTCTGTATAAAATGTCTGTTTTGTTCCAGGGTATAAGTTATCTCCTTTCCAAATTTTATCAAAATCCATCCAGCCGTATTTTTACCGTTAAAACTCTCCAAAAAAAAAACGAAACGAATTCATTTTTATATATTGGTGTGGATTATGTAACCTATGCCATGTCATTCAAGCTTTGAGAAATCATTAGAATAAGTTGATGTATACTAGATAGCCACAGGTTAGAAACCTATTGATGCGACATAACATAAATCAACAGGTAAAACCAAAACGAAAGGTTGTAGTTTTTCCCACGCCGCGCCGCCGCTACTAATTAATCCACTAGCATATTATCAGCCGCGAGTTAATTCCCTTTATTGCCACGAGATTACGCAGAAAGTTCAGGAAACGCGGCTACAATCCAACCGGAATGTGGGCCGAGTCCCACAGATGTAGATTAGATACATATATACACACAGGCTAGATTGATTAAGAGGTGTTCAAACTTGAATCTGCACCCCCTTTGCAGGGCCTGCATTCTCGACATCGACAGTGATTGCTTTACAACCGAAATCGGTCGCAAATTCAAATTATAACGATATTTGGAAATCCCTGCCCCATATTGATGTCAATCATGATCAATGTTAGTACAGATACCTATGACAATCGATAGCTTTTGACAATAGATGACAATGCTAACGATTGTCATCGGTATGTACCAATTTTGGTTGTAAAGCAATCGCTATCTAGGACAACTTCTCGGTAAAATAGGTCCAGGGTCCAGTTTGTTACGTCATGTCATGTTCTTTTAAATATATTGTCTCATTTACTTTGCATTTCATCCATTAAAATAATAAATACTGAGTACACCATCCTTAGCTGCTAATGTAGGTATTATGCTAAAGATTATAGCATATATTTTTAAAATTACACGTCTTGACCATACGAAACATTGAATAATTATCCATACCGATTTATAAAAGTAAAACGTTGTCTGCTTGTTTATTTTTTTGTTTGTTTGTTTGGGGAGCTTTCACGCGATAACAGCTGGACGGATTTTGATGAACTTTAGTATGGAGATAGCTTATACCCTAGAATAAAACATAGGATACTTTTTATCCCGGAAAATTGTATGTTTCCACGGGAAAACTTGAAAATGTTGATTACTCGCTGTAAGGAACAGTTGCCATGGAAACGAAATAACTTCAAGAACATTGGTGCTATACCTAATTTTGCTTTAGTTTTTAATATCCTAGAAGAACATAGAATGATTTTTTTCGCGATAAACTGTAGTCCGCGCGGATGAAGTAGCGGGCGGGAAATCTAGTAACTGTATAGTTTTATTTAAAAAAAGGTTCATTTGTTTTTTCCTTTCCATACGGTGTTGTTCGTCTCTGGATTAATACCCAGAGGCTTCGATTACCTCCTATTCAAGGATTTCGAGGATGATAACTTTTAGAACCACTGGCTTAGGTAATAGCTAGTACGCCAATGGTGTATTAATTACGTTAGCCTCTCATAATGTGCCGCGTATTATGTTGTATTGTACACCTTATGTAACCTAATGTACAAATGCGAGTTAAGTACATGCTTGCATCACAGCGGCTGCGTGGACAGTATGCCAGGTATATTTGACTGCATGGAGTAAAGAATTTAGCTTCTTAAATAATTGTAAGTTGATGAGTTGTTGTTATGAGTGTTTTCTTAAATAGCAGCTATTCACACGTACTGCATAGAGTAAAGAATGTAGCTTCTTAAATAATTGAAATTTGATCAGTTGTTGTTAGAGTTTTTTCTTAAATAGCAGCTATTCACACGTACTGCATGGAGTAAAGAATGTAGCTTCTTAAATAATTGAAATTTGATCAGTTGTTGTTAGAGTTTTTTCTTAAATAGCAGCTATTCACACGTACTGCATAGAGTAAAGAATGTAGCTTCTTAAATAATTGAAATTTGATCAGTTGTTGTTAGAGTTTTTTCTTAAATAGCAGCTATTCAAACGTACTGCATGGAGTAAAGAATTTAGCTTCTTTAATAATTGTAAGTTGATGAGTAGTTGTTATGAGTTTTTTCTTAATTAGTAGCTATTCAAACGTACTGCATGGAGTAAAGAATTTAGCTTCTTAAATAATTGTAAGTTGACGAGTAGTTGTTATGAGTTTTTTCTTAAATAGTAGCTACTCAAACGTACTGCATGGAGTAAAGAATATAGCTTCTTAAATAATTGTAAGTTGATGAGTTGTTGTTATGAGTTTTTTCTTAGATAGTAGCTATTCAAACGTACAGCATGGAGTAAAGAATGTAGCTTCTTAAATAATTGTAAGTTGATGAGTTGTTATGAGTTTTTTCTTAGATAGTAGCTATTCAAACGTACAGCATGGAGTAAAGAATGTAGCTTCTTAAATAATTGTAAGTCGATGAGTTGTTGTTATGAGAATTTTCTTAAATATCAGCTATTCAAACGTAGTGCAGGCACCTCAGGCTTGGAGGAGCGACGATCTTTGTAGGGCAACTGGCAGGAGTAAAATCTTGAGAAAAGTGTGGTGTGCAATTAGAAATACCAGATGATTCCTTTAGTAGTACCATTAAGTACCTTACCCAATGGTAATTACTTACATTATAGTAAAGATGTTTTTCTCCCTTATTTACAATTAAAATTGGCAATGGAACTATTGAATATTATTTACTGCTAAGAATCACTAACAAAATTAACCTAACATCACCGATACACAAAAATACGATTAAGAAAGATAGGGAAGAAAGGCAAAGACAACATTTGTCGATAGTGGTACAATCATGCAGTAACAAAACGATGCTAGTCTAGTGGTATTACGAGTGCGACTTGAATCCAACGATATGGGGTTCGGTCCTAGGCTCTGCACGAATGACTTTTCTGTGTTATGTGCGGTTTTTCATCGCTTCGTGCTTTGGAGGGCACGTTAAGCTGACGGTGCCGGCTGTTATTGATTAATAGCATTCGTTAAGCCAAGTCAGAAGCCCTTGGGCTTCCTGACAAACTCTGACACCAGAGGCCAGCACTTCCTCATACGACAAGCAAGCAAGCAGTAACTTTTTTTATTAACACAATAATTACAGTTCACGGTGTCTTCACGTAGTCGCGTTGTCCTATGAAGCCTCTGGTTCCCGAACTAGTTAAAAACTGTTTCAGATATCAGCGTTATCTCCTATATTGTGTATCAATCAATATTAAACAAAAGTGTAAAGAAAATAAACTATCTATTCTATACTTATAATAAAACTGTAACGGGTCCAATACTGTACATTGAAGAAATTTTGTATTTTTATTTTTATTTTCGGTTCTTAAGCCTATACTGTATTTTTTTCATTATCGTCTGTATCTTGACCGCGTATCAAGCTGAAACTACTGAATGAATTGAAATGAAACTTGGTATGATTTGAGTTCATGCTACGACACGTAGGACGGTAGGACACTGGATACTTTTTGACCCGATATTTAGCATGGTTCCCTTGGGAGAGGGGATGAAAGTCAAAATGTGTACTTAGTTGTAATTCAAATTTCCTTTTTTTTGCATTCCGTAATGTAAAAATAAGGTGGTAATAAAAATAATAATTATAGTAACAGATCATTATGGACCCTGTCGGGCACAGCAACTACAAGAGAGCAGGAGTTATATACCTACATTAGTTATACCTATAACAGTTTCAATAATGTTAAAATAAGACGCGTAGTCCGTATTCATTCATATTTTTTTTGTTTGAAAGGAGGTACTTTAAAAATACACATGTAAATACTTCAATGTTATCGGTTCTGAAGTTTAAAAATTACAGACCTCAGTATTATGTCCAAATAACTTGAAACCCGAAATGTACAGGGACGTTTGAACGCTCATCTTAAGCTCATCTTAAGCTGGCCTTCGCACTTTTTCATATAGGCCGGTCACCGTAGACACAAAAATTGCGTTAGGTCGCAAATATCTGTACAGTCCTGGTTTTTGAGATGTTGTTAGGATAGATACCAGTAGTGTAAACTAAATTTGCAGCTTCGGAAGATATGAGCTAACCATGAGAAAACCATCGAAATTTTCAATCTTTTTTCAGATTTTGGCTTATGACTTCTCAAAAGTGCTGCCCACGGAAAAGTTGTCTATTACACTTATAAAGAAAACATTTTTTTTATAATTTGAGCTCAACTACAGCTCTGTTATATTTTGAAACATCTGAGGTGCAGTACTTAAAACGTTGGCCATTTTCCCTAAAATGATCGAAATTGTAGTTTTAGCCGCCTTCCGAGCAGAATATCGGCTATAGTACTCATTCTACGAGGAAAGTCATGGGTAAAAGTTGTAAAACAGTTATTTAACTTTGATACAAACATAAGCGAAACTTTCCCCTTTGACCAAAAGTGGGGAACTTTTGGTCAAAGGGGAAAGTTTCGCTCTGGACAAAAATTAAGGAAATCGGATTTTTCAAGAAATGTAAACAGTTAGTAATATTGCACAGTTATCTATTGTAATGTTATTAAAATGACATTACAATGACATTTAATTTATTTACAGTGTATCACACCAACATATAACGTTTTTTAAATCATTTCTGTCTGTTTATCTGCGTCTGTTTGTTTGTTCGCGCATCACGTAATAACTACTCCACCGGTTGTGATGCGGATGCACTGATGAATAGCTTAGGATTTGACCCAAAAAATGATGTACTTGGTATCTAAATCCGATGTGTACAAGCCGAGCAATCGATACAAAACTTTTTGACGTCTGAATGAGTTTTGATTATTATGTTGATATATTGGAATTTTAGGTCCTGGAATAGCACAAAGAGTACTTTTAACCTGAGAAATGACCACGCGTGCGAAGAAATAAATAAAATTAGAAGATAATAATATGCAGGGGACGAAGGGAGCTTTAAGATGACTCAATTAAAAACAGACTAATATTGGTTTTTCCATCGCCCTACATTCCCAATATTAATAACGGAACTGCATTGTTTTCATCAGTCTAAGATATCAAGGTCGTTCTCTAAAATTGTAATGTAACCTTTTTGGGGATTCCCTGACACTCATTAGATAGATCTTATAGAGCCGGACCACAATGGCTGTGATTGTGACACACTGATATTTGGTGGCGCACTTTACGCTTCTTTGCAATAGGTGTTGATGGCCGATTATAGAGAAACCGTGAGAGGCGTTTGATAGAAATAATCATTAAAAAATTGCAAAAATTCAAAGAGGATCTTTTAGCAATTCCTCCTAAACCTGAACTTTGTATTTAAGACCCAAATTATTTTCACTTGTTATATGTGCCACATATTAACAAGTGAAAATAATTTAAGTTACTTATGTAATCTAATTAATACTCTATTGTGATCATAAAACACCGTGCCATGTGTACACATGTTTTGGAATATGGTCTAGCTCAAAACTGTAATATTACATAAGCCATGATATATTACTGGATCCTATGTTTTCATGTTTTGTGTCTATTCATCAAAAGTCAAATTCAACGTGTTTATTGTAAATAGGCAATATATTAGCACTTTTATAAGTCAAACCTTAACATCTCATAAACAAAAATAAAAACATAAGTTGTTATCAAATCAATAAAATTAGGTAACCTAAGTATGCTTTGAGTTTGAAAAGGAAATTTCCCTTTCATGTGCCGACTCAGAGTTGAATCACGGTAATGTTATCTATACAGTATTGTGACTCGGCTCTGTCCTTGAAATAACTACCTACAGCCGGTACGTAAACACGCGATAGGGCTGCCCGCCTGCAGTATTTTAATTTCATCTACCTATTTGAATTTCTTTCTAGTTTTGTGATTGTATATTTTAATATGTAAAAAAGAAAGAAATTCGTTATGAATGAAATAGGAAGTGTTCAATAAAAACACATGTATGTTTTAATTAGTAGATTTAATAAAAAAATGTAATACTATGGCGGATATAATAAAAAAACATTAAGAAAAAAAGTTCTCCTACAAGAACGCAACCCCCGTGTGCGAGTCCGACTCGCACTTGGCTGGTTATACAGTTCCGACACTATTTACACGGCCGCAAGTTTGTAGTCGTAACGGATTGTAACTCACTGAAGTGTTCTCGTAAGAAGATTGACTTAACGCCGCTGGTACATCGCTGGTGGGCATTTCTCCGATCATTTGATTTTGATGTTGTTTATAACTCTGGTAAAGAAATGGCTCACCTTAATTCCTTTTCTCGTAATCTTCCCAAAAAAATAACCGGTGCAGACAGAATATAGAGTAGAACGTCCGTACAAAACGTACTCGCAACGTATCACCCCAAAAGCTAAATACCTACCTATTAAAAAAAAAATATTACGTACTAGGTTATAATTTTTTTTATAGTCTTACCTTTCAGAGTTTACAGGTAATTTAAAAAAAAAACTTTGGATGCGTTATTGAAGAATTCAAACAACCAAAAACAGCACAATACAGTCTATTCGTGCTCTTTGCCATATTAAGTTAGTACTTGTACTTATTTCAGTAAAATATTCACAAATCGCACGCATACTGCTTACAAAAAAAAACACACCGTTCGTTCGTCACTGCGGCATTCGCGACTGGCCGTGTACCGAGTGGGTACCGACATGAGGCGCGTAGGTATAACTCACTATAACTCACTTTCCGGCCGCTTGTATGAAGATAGAATACTGATAGATAACATTACCGTGGTTGAATCTTGCACTGGAAATGGAAATACCCTTCTGACTCTACCGGTGCTTCGGAAATAGGCCCGTTAGAGAAGAGAGCACCAAGAAACTCTACGGGGTGTAATTTTTTCCATTGTTATTTATACTTTATTATATATTTTACTAGCTGAACCGCCCGTGACTTCGTCCGCGTGGACTACAATTTATCGCGAAAAAAGCATCCTATGTTCTTTTAGGATATTAAAAACCAATGCAAAAGTAGGCATAGCACCAACGCTCTTGATGTTTTTTGACGGACATGTTATTTCGTTTCCATGGCAACCGTTCCTTACAGCGAGTAATCAACATTTTCCATCTTTCCCGTGGAAACTTACATTTTTCCGAGATAAAAACTATCATATGTTTGATTCCAGTTTATAAGCTATCTCTATTCCAAATTTTATCAAAATCCGTCCAGCCATTATCGCGTAAAAGCTCCCCAAACAAACAGACAACGTTTCACTTTTATGTAATAATATTGGTATGGATATGTGTGTATAAAAATTATGATAAAACACAAGTAAATGACAAATGTAAAAGATAAAAATGCCAATGAGACCTCCCATATTCATCAAACTGATAAAAATAATAAAAATACAAATGACTACTAAAAAAACTAGGCTGGACCAGACCCCACAAGCAGTACCCGTTCACGAGTATGACTGGTGTACTAGCAATCACCCCCCTCAACCATCAATAAATATATATTCGTTTGAAAGACGGAGACTTTGAGTAAAGACTCGTGTTATTACTTATTCTTATGCTGCAGGTAGGTACGAAGCGGCAAGAAATAACAGAAAATGTAAAATTAGTCGGAGAGGTCATCGACATTCAAGGTTTTGTTTTTAGGCCGGCGGCGTTTGAATTATTTCTTCCTGGTAAATAAACCTTCGCTCATGAAGAATGCACTAAACTCAACAATGGCATACCATACGTGGCTAAGATTGGCCACGTCACTGACTTCTTTGTTGATAATGTTTAGTGAAGGTCTTGTTTTCTCCTAAATACCTAATCCATCTCAAAGATACCCAGATGCATGAACTTTGGAACGAAAGGGAAAAGCAGCATAAAGAGCATTCATCATCAGCCTGCGTTCATCCACAGCTGGACAAAGGCCTCTCCTAATGAACGCCAGAGAGTCCGATCCTCGGCTCTTCACATCCTGCAGCCTTATTGTCTAACTCTGGTGATAATGAAACTGACGTTCATTTACACCATTATGAACATGAATCTCCGAATTCGAATTGTCTAACTATCCACCGGTGATCTCCTCGGTGATCTTCACCGAGTCCCCACTATCAGCTGTTTTTAAGCGAAATGAATGAACGAAACATGATATTTTGACATATATTGGTATTGTCTAAATTTTCATCGCCACCGAGACATGTCAAATGAAAAAGGTTGCTCTGTCCTAACCTTTCGTATCAACTGGCTTTGAGTTTGTGACGAAATTATAGTTTTATTGAATTAAAAGTTGACTGTTTGCGTAAGTTCAAAGGGAAGGGGTAATCTAGGTATCATAATTAATTGCGGTTTATTAATTTCAGGCATTAATTCCCCGAAAATTCGACTTCCAAACTTGCGAAAGTCAAACGGAAAATTCACTGGTTTTTTGTGATATATATAGTTCGATACAAAAAGAATAATTCGATATTTACTTCTACTAGCACTTATTTCAGTTTTACATATCTAATTTATCCGATTACAGGCACCATACGTACCTAACCTACAAAAACATAAAATGAAGAATAGGTATTTTGATGGGCGAATTTGTAGCCAACTGCAGAAAAACAACATCTCCAAACTAATGGACAGGCTCTCAAGCCCCTAATATTGGTGCTGACCATGTGGCTATTATAATATCTATGGATGTTCAATGTTTAACAACAAATATCAACAAAATAGACCAATAAATTATTATCTCTATGCACTTCAAATCAGAAAAGTTTGATAACAAGGTGGACAGTGGAAACTAAATATTTCCCAAGTAACACCCAGGTGGACAAAGGTAAGCTATTGTAAAAAAAAAACTTTCCACGGTTCACCCAGGTGGTCGTAAGAGATGAATTGGCTAGTGCCCTGACTGAGAGTCAACAAATGGTTGCAAGTTCGAATCTCGCAAGGTGCAATCATTTGTGTGATGAGCACAAATGATTGTTTCTGAGTCATTGATGTAATATTGGTTTATATCTATGTATGTTTATTTATAGAATATTTTTGATGAGAGAATTTGTAGCCAGCTGCAGAAGAAAAACATCTCCAGAAGGTTTTGAGGAACAATCACAGGCCTATTTACACCCTAGACCATTCATTATGAAAGAATTTGCAAAAATAACAGTCAAAATGTATTAAAAGTATCGACAAAAGATACCAAGTCATATTAACAATTAAAACAAAATAAGTACAAAACCTAAAATGATATCTTTATAGGTAATCAGTTAAAATTTCATCGGGAACTGCCTACTTTCAACCCATATCTAATGCACCTTTTTTTTATTACGTTTTATGCAATTGTTTGACCATGATCTCACCTGATGGAAAGTGATGATGTGGTCGAAAGTGTAGCACCCTTGCCTAGTAGATACCTATTCACTCTTGACTTGAACACATCTGGATTCATTATATTTTACCAGAAACTGACGAGGGCAGGGCATTCCACTCTTTTGCAGATCTTACAATGAATGAAGAAGCGTAACGCTTCGTGCTTGTGTGTGGTATTTCTATCATAAAAAGGTGCCGCTTTGCTAATATTATAGTTTGTGCGGTGATAAGCGAATCAGATTGTACAGTTCTTATGCTCACTCTCCATAGTGCAATCTGATAACTTGAATTTTGCACTTTGTCATATTTGTCGTTCAAAAAGGAGGTGAAAAATTCATTTTGTCATTTACATTCAGTGCCCCTACATTTGGCAACTAGTTGGCCGAGTGGCTAGTGACCCTGACTGAAAGTCAACCAATGGATGCGGGTTCGAATCCCGCAAGGTGCAATCATTTGTGTGATGAGCAGAAGTATTTGTTTCCGAGATATGAATGTAATATTCATATCTTTGTATGTGTACTCGTATCTATTGTCTAGTACCCATATTTAGTGCATTCAGTGTATTTATGTCAACGTACAATACATACAAAGTTATATAAATTTTTCTTATTTGTTTCAGATTGAGTGACATGAATACTACTGGCATTTACTCTGGTTTGGAGATTGCTGTAAGCTATAAGACTGCCGATTGTGTTACCGCTACTTCTATATTATATTATGTACAATGTACGATTTACTTCTAAATATATACAATAAAGAGTTATCTATATATCTATGTCTTGTTGTTATTTTTTAACTACAAATTATTATGTAAGTAGAAACATACATTGATACCTATGAAATAGTATGTCACAAGCGACATACCTACCAACTGATTCACAGACAACACACAGCCTAAACCGGTGGACCTAGAGATTTGCAATTTGGAGGAAATATTTCTTTAAATTTCGAACGAGGCTGGCAATGTTTGCACATGAGCAAAGCTTCGGCATGCAGCTAGTTTTAGCATAAATACAGACTGGGTATGGATAGAGAAACAGAAAATTAAACAAATTTTATTAAATAGCCTGTTTATTTTATTGTAAAAACCTTTCTAAAACAAATATAACGGGCAAGTGTCTTTATTAAATAAGGACTATACATAAAACATTCTAAAAACTTACAAGCCATTACTGGCTCACTGGTAGCCCACTAATTACAATGTAATTATATAGTAATTCACAACAACAAAGTAAATATTTCCAACACACCATTTTATTCAAATGGTATAAAAAAAGTGCAGTAACTAGGTATATACCTACATATTATAATACAAATATAACAAGTAGATTTGACAAGCAGCATCCTTTTGCATATTAAGGACATGCTATGAATCTCTTCCCGCTGCAATCCGACTTGAAATGATTCTGTTTACTGTGATAGACAGGTACTGAACTGAATCTGAAAATAAAGATATAGCTATGATCATTTGTCATTATCTACATAACAAGTACTACATTGTCAATATTGTAATATGCAGTATTACTTTTGTAGAGTTAGATCAAATTTGTAAACAATTCAAAAGAGAGTTTAATTTGTTGTACCTACAGCTACATCAGGCTTTGTGATAGTTGGAAATGTTCATACTTGACACAGGTGCAAGCTGCAGCCCATCTCCTGAACCCCGGCTGGTGCTCAAAGGACACGTGGGGTGAGAAGGGATGGACCTATTATTACTCCGGGCCCACAAGGCACCTTACATTAACAGTTTCATAAGGTGGTGTCTAACTGTGTAGCTAGAGTATTATATAGTCAATTAATTACCTATGTGACTAAATATAGACAGATAGATAACTCTTTATTGTACACCAAAAATATACAATGTCCCGCTTGGGGGGTGTGTATTATGCATTTCTCCCTGCCAGCCTTTACCCAAGCCAGTCAATAATAATTATTAGGTAGGTATGTACCTACCTAGTTAATAAATATTATACAAAATATAGGTACCTACCTGCGGGACTACAGAAAGCTTGAGTTCTGTTGATGAATGTTTTCTTCTATTGGGGAATGTTTTACAGAAGTCAACATTGGTTATGCAGCAGTATCTTATCTGTATATCTCCTTCTTAGTTTGTGCTGTGAAGTAAAATGACACCAAACATAACCGATTATGTATGCATTGAAATGAGGTAAAAATCCATTAAAATATGTATGTTGTTGATGAGCATTTGTGAAAATGCATATACCTAGTATATATGTCTATGTACCTAGTAGGTAAATTAAACTAGACTCGAATAGGTGCTTAGATAATATTCATTAGTCCACCAAAATTCCTGTAGCTAAGCCAAAGACTGTTAGAACTTGCAATATATTTGTTCAAAGTTTCGATCTAACTCGATGACCAATTGTAAGTCTATGCAAAGACCACTTTATCAGATGACATTCTGAAATACAATATGGTACATAGGTACGTATTTGTTGCTAAATCAAGGCATATTTGTCAATTTTATATCCGAAAACGAACATAACCTCGACATACATTACATCTCACAAAGCAATTCCACTTTTAGTTTATCCACGTTTCGCACAAACTCACACAAATCTTGTGACTATAACCTACCTATTTAATATTTATTTTTTTCCATTTGATTTTCATATCAATAATGAATGCTAAAGTAAACAACAAACAAACACATATTTTAGTATAGTCCAGAATAAATAATAACTTGCAAACCAACGTTTCGTTCTACGCAACGTCAGGCTATAATATACTTGAATATTATTTTTTGAAGAATATCCATTTATTAAACAGCATAACTAATAAAAATTAGATTATAATAAACAAATAAAACACTACACGTGTTTATATGGCTAAATTAACATTTTACAACCATTAGTTCAAAAAAGCACTAAAAAGTGCTCAAAGCTGTTCTTCATAAAATGGAACGCAAGAGCATATGTTTTTTGTGTTAGGTAGTCTGTGGAAAGAACGAAAAGTCTACCCCAGCGGTAGTGTATAAAGCGCATTATGTAAGTGTGTCTGGTGGGCGTCCTACACTACGTTTGCCAAGATTACAAAGAGCATTATATAAAACTATATAACCAATTATATTTTATTGTTTTTTTTTAACAAAAAAATATATACAGTTCTCTACAATGCCTTTGAGTATAAAACAAAAAGTGCACTACTTAATTGATGTTTCTGTAACATGCTCTTGTTCATACATAACAAAAATATTAATTTTGTCATGCCCCAAACTTGCCAGTCTGTTTTCAGAAACAAAATGTCAAGACGAGAAACTATAAAAGCTTGTTAACACTCGCACATATGTCAGTGATACCCGAATGTGTTCATTTCCAAGGATTAAAAGCTCATGTGCGCAACTAACACTCATCATTATTATTTTCTTAAAAGAAAACCTCTTTTCAAGCCACGCACGTTTTCAAAACCTCAAATAAAGGCATAATCTCTCATTAACTTTTGAACTAGATTTAAACAAAAAGTTCTACCGTATTAGGTCAGCACCATATCCGCTGCGTGACTAACTGCCAATCACGGAGTTACGTCACGCCGGTCACCGTGTCAACTGTAGCTGTGTCGTCGTGTGGCGAAACTTCAGGTGACATGGCGTGGCGTGGTATATCTCCGATTGAGGTTTGACTTTTTGACAAGCTTGCGATGAGCTTGCTAAATGAGAGATTCAGTACTAAAGCACGCAATTCGAACTTTTACAGAAGTTCTGCAATAAGGCTAAATCGTTTTAAATGTAAAAAATGTGTCGTTAGCGTCAAAATGCAACAAGTACAATTATTATAAAAATACAAAAAACCCGACCGCGAACAAAGTTATTGAATATACGAGCTGACTCCGCAAAAATAATCACAATAAATATTATTGTGGTATAAATATTATAAAGGCGAAAGTTATATTGTATTTAAGAGTATGTTATAAAATAATATAAGTGTTGTTGTCGACTTCACAAAAGGAGACAGTTGTATGTTCGGCTGTATGTATGTTTTTTATTTTTTTTATGTATGTCGTTCGATATCTCCGTCAATTGTGGACCGATTTTAAAAATGGCACCGCCTTAAAAAAACTGTTTCTTATCTTATGTTGTATTTATGCATTATTATTACGTTGGTAATTTCGAAAAAGTGATACTGTTCTGGCTTAATTGTAAATTATTTCATTATTTTTAGTGGTTGTTTATAATTTTTATTTTTTTTATGATGTCGATTTACATTTTTTTGGGAAAATATTTTCCTATGTCTGTATCGTTTTATTTTCTTGGTGTCAATAAAGAGCTATCTATGTTTATGTTTACTTCTTGGATTTGAATGAAATTTGGTATGGAAGTAGCACCCTTGACTACTTTTTATCCCGGAGAAATGTGTGGTTCCTGAGGGACGCGGGTGAAACTGCGGGGCGCAGCTAGTATTTATATAAATTTAATCTGTCTTTCTTGTTTCTTGTACTTTATTTTAATAGTTGCAATTGCAGCACTAGACTATATATTAACTTGAATAATCTAAAATTTAAAATTTTGTAAGAAGCTTAGAAGACAATTTTGCGACTGCTTAGTTATAAGAAATTAAATATTTTGGAAATGGTCTTTGAAAGACCTTCATTAAGGCGGGCTTCTAGCACATTTGAAGGTTTTAAAACCTCTGTAAATCGACTAAAATATAAGAAAAAAAAATGTTTTATTAAATTTGAATATACACTCTAGAAATTGTAGATTATAGAAACGTGATTGAGAATTGTTCGCTCGATAAAAAATAATTCCAAAGATGACTCTAAATCGGTATTTAAAAAGTGTCCTGTTAAGTGATACTATCATAAAGCCATGTGAAAGTTATTCCAATAGACGTGGCTTTTTATTCTTTAGGAGCTGCATTAAAAAAATATTCTAATTTCGTTCTTATTTTTTTCCAAGAAGGAAAAACAACCAAAATTTTGCATTTCGAGCACTAGTCGTCGTCCGTCAGTGTCCGCCGAGGCTTCTCCGAGGAAGGACTTGTGTCGTTTGTCTCCGCAAAAATACCCCTCGCGGTGCCCTCGCGCTTAGTACATTTGTATGATCATTGTAGCATAGAGCCGTAAATAAATGTTTGGCGTAGTAAAGTTATCGTATAGGTAAAAATTGTGAGTAACGTATTTTTATTCATTGATGTTGATTTATATTTTCCAAAATGGGTAATAATAATAAAATAATTCAGATTGGAACTGAAAATAAAAATTATATATTAAATAAATATAATAGATACTTATACCTATATATATCGAAAATAGGTATGTAAATACTTGAAAAGTTGTAAGCAGGTTATTTATTTTTTATAATAATAATTATTAGGTAAGTATTTTGATTTTTAATTATGTAGATAAAAGTTTGTTACAAAAAATAACAAAAAATACTTACCGATACTTAATCAATTACCTAACTCATTTATTTACAGTATATGTTTTACGTTGACGACCTAATCATTTTTTACGCAAGCATGCCACAGTATAAAAAAGTACAGTAGGTAAGATTTTCTGAACAGATTGAGTTACTTAGTTCAAATTCTTTGCTCAATTACCCCAAAATAATACTTGGGTCAGTAATTCAGTATAAAACGATAGGAAATGAAAAAGTTAGTGTAGTAAGTTCGCCAGTTCTTTGCCAATTGCTAGTAAACTGAATATGCACATTTCGCCAGTTTTCGACCCTAAATCCAGTTTCGTCCACCTGCTGACTAGTTTTCAACCAATCACTGAAATCAAGGATAAAGTAGAAACAATGTTTTGATAGACGTAGCTAATTAACAAGTAAAAATTGTTATAAAAATACAATAAACCCGACTGGCGTGCAGGCGTGGGGCGCGGAACACATGACGCAAACGTATGCTCATGCTCGTGTTTTTACTTTTCAGCCACGCTAGCGGACGGACCTGCAAAAATGATAATAATATAATTTTAACGTTTCATATTTACTTACATATTTTAAAACAATAGTTGCAATTGCAATATTGGACTATAGTACTAACGTGAAAAGTCTAAAATTGAAAATTTTGTAAGAAGCTTAAAAGACATTTGCTACTATTTAGGAAAAAGAATTGTATTTTTTTGGAATGGTCCTTTTTAAAGACCTTAATTTTTATACCTCACTCGATAGGTTTGGATCATTGTATGTTCAGTGGAAAATACAATATTTCAGCTGTATGCCGTCATATTAGTTTTCTTGACCTTTTATATATTCTTTAGCACTCTCATGATTAATACGAATCCAATGATACCTCATTTATCAAAATCTATCAAGGCGTTTAGGCAAAAATTTAATCTCCTAAGTCACGCCACTGAGTACGGTCTTCAGCTCTCCTCATCCATTTTTTACTAGCCGCTTTTCACGGGTCGTTACTCCACCTGGCCACAGAGCTTCCTACACTACGTTTGCCTAAAAGTGGTCTGCACTCGAGAACTCATCTACCCCAACGGTTATTGGTTCTTCGGGAAATGTGACCTCTGAGCAACCTTACATTTGTGGACTAGTTTGACAATGAGTGTCCACATTTCGGCTCCGTAGGTCATGACTGACGTCAGGCAGTTTGTCAGTTTAGTGGCGGGTCATTGCGTGGGAATCCTCTTTGCTGGGTTCAGGTTTAGAAGCATCCGAGTCATACAATCCACCATAGAAGTCTTCGTTCTCAGACAGAATCTCCGGCTTAGAGACGATGGTTGTACCATTATTGGTATTGAGCTTCGTCAGATGGGATTTACTCAATTAATTGCAGGGCGAAGGCTTTCGACTACCAATTTTGCTCAATCGTCTTTTCTATCAGGTGTGTATTTGAGCATCGGAGGTCACATCACACCAGCTTACTAATATTCTGATGGAGCTACCTTTTTTCTGACGGTGTGGCTTGTTGTTGCTCCCGCCGTTTGTCCATAAGTCGAAGAGCCTTATCTGGGATTTTAGATATCTTGTCCGTACGCTGCAGCTGATAAAATTTTGTGCCTTCTTCCCTAAGGATTCCCACAACTTTTTGGAGTTTCTCATCCAATTCATTTGGGGTTTACAAGGCAGTTTTTTTTTAATATAGCTTTTGCCCGCAACTTCGTCTGCGCGGACTACAATTTATTTCGAAAAAAGGCATCCTATGTTTTTAAGGTATTAAAAATCAATGCAAAAGTATAGCACCAACGTATAGTATTCTCTTTTGCACCAACTCTCTTGATGCTTTTTGACAGCATTGTACAGCGAGTAATCGATAATTTCCAGTTTTTCCGAGGAGACTTATTATATTCCGGGATAAAAAGTATCCATTGTGTTATACCACATGTTCGTTTCATACCATGGTTTGTTTTGTTTTTTTTTTTCAATAATACGCCTGCGCAAGTGATTTTGTGTTTGTGCTGCTAAGATGGTTGCTACAAAAACACATATTTTTAAAGTATATATGTCAATATTTATTCTTTTTGTCTTTGATTGATAATGAAGCATCAGAAGGTCGAAAAATTGCCGTATAAATGGCGAGGATAACACAAAAAAAATGCTGTGCTTTGATGAGAAGAAATAAATACCATCAGCAGACCGCTGATGTGATCTCTGATTTTAGTTTCCATGTCATTCTAATTTGATTGCCTTTGTTTCTGTTTTTATATTTGAGTATGATTGTCAATTTCAATTCATTTATTTTAATATAGGTACAACACGGTACACTTATGAGCGTCAACAGAGAAAACATAAAATACAAATCTATTATAAACATTAAAAATATATATTTATTATAGAATTAAATTAAATTAATGCTGTGAAAATTATCTTAGAGTAACGCTATCATATGCTTTTTGCATTAAAAATTCCTTTACTTTAGTTTTAAATACGTTTCAGTTTGAATTAATAGTATTGTTTTCATAAGAAGAGGCCTACGTGCAGCTGTGGACAGATATCTAGGCTGATGATGATGATGAAATCTACAGAGAAGCAACTAAAATATTCCGATCCACTCGTTTGCACAAGCCGCTTCTCACTTACACCATGTTAAGCCGATCAGCCGCCACATCGCAACAAGATCTAGACCTTGTTCGTCGTTTCAATTCTGTCAAGTTCTCATGAAACATCAAAAACAATGCAGTCTTTTGTGATAAAATTGTGTATCAATCACAAATTATCCGCTCACACAAATTATTCACTCCATGTGAATTATAAAAACGAACATAGTTTTTAAAAAATATCGGTAAATTTTTGATAGCCTAGTTTTTGGCAGCACAAGTTTTTACTTGTGCCTTGTCTCATAGTTGTGACGTTGTCCGCATGTTGTAATCCTGTTTAAATGTTTCCGAGCGTACAGAATATCCAAGAGGACATATAAACAAGGCAATGTTAAAAATTTCACTTGTGAAAAGACGTTTCTTAGCGATTCTCTAGGGCTAAGCCTATAGATAGACCTTACAGCATGTTTCTGTAATACAAAAATTCTATTGGTGTCAGCAGCATTGTCTCAGACCCGTACGACATTACAGAGTGAAAATATTGTGAAACATTTTAGTTTATACATACATTAAAAATAATATGCCATATCACACTTTTTCTAATTTTAGCCGTTCTTCCAAATCCGTTCAGCTGATATAGATAACATAGTTTCAATCATAAATAGGCACACAAACTTTATTAGTATGATATTATTACAGCTATACGTTTATTAGCTGCGCCCAGTGGTTTTACCTGCGTGGAGAAATGATGATGGATGATGATGATAAGATATACACAATTTCATCAAAATCCATTCAGCCATATCAGCGCTTAATGTTAACAGACACACATAGGTATACTAACAAATATGAATGTTTATATCTGAAATAAATCGAATTGAATATACATAAATGCACACAAACTTTTGGATATTTATTATAAGATTAGATTGCAATTACAATAATAATTCAGACCTAGGTACCTACATAATAATTAAACGTACTCAGTAGAAAAGCAAATTTATTTTGTCTTTCGTACTCACCCAATATAGCGAAAAGCTAAACCAGATTATACCCTAACCCGATCTACATATCTTCTGCATTTACTATACTGTGGCACGCGGCATCCCGACTCGCGCCGTGTTTCTCGCTCGCTGCGTGTTTACGCTCGAAACATTTGCGGGGGCTGAGGAAATGTTTTCATACCTACATACTGCCCTAGAAGAGCGCCTTAAGATACCTCATTCGATAGGTTTTGGTCATTTTTTGTTCCATCGGAAATACAATATGGCAGCTGTGAGCCGCCATATTAGTTTTCTTGACACTGCATATATCCGATAGGACTCTCGTGATCAAGACGAATGCAATGATGCCTCATTTATCAAAACACATCATGCCGTTTAGGCTGTAGGACGCGCCTAAGAAACGTACAAACATACATACAACCCAAACACATAACCCTCCGTGCAGTCGGGTAAAAATGATCAAAATTGTCTAAAATCTTAAATATAGGTACGATTGGCCAAAATTAATTTATTTTAATGACGAAACTTAGGTACCCTAATAATTTTTCGATAATTAGTTGAAACTAATAGAACATATAGAAGGAGACAATCACGAAATGTTCTACTAGGGACATACAAATTAAATTTATCCAAAAGCGCCGGGCAGCCAATGGCGAAGGTTAGTATTATTTTAAGAAATATTATATCAGATATATTACATCGATACTGCATAGGAAGAAAATGATACTTAGCACTCTGCTTGAAATAATCTTTCTCCCTACAGCTTGTTCGATAGTTTCGGAACTTTAAAAATGTACGTTGGATTTGTTCAATGTGGTCAATATATATTGCATAGCCTGGATTCCATACTTCAGACGCATATTCCAAATGGCAACGCCCGTAGGTACTATACAAAATTTTATAAGTTTATGAAGTCTTTGGATGCGCGCATTATAAAGCCTAAAGATTTTGATGCTTTTAATACGATGTTAGAAATATGATACTGGAAAATTAGTTTTGAGTCATGCAGTACTCCCAGATCTCTCATTTCAGTAACCCGTTTTAAACTTTGATTTTTAAGTGTATAATTAAACAATAATACGTTACGTTTTCTCGAGAACGTCATAACTGTACAATTAGACACATTAAGATCTAGTTTATTAGTCGTGCAATAGTCAGTTAAATGAATTAAATCATCCTGCAGTGCCAGAGCATTTGCATGGGAATTAATAGCTTTATATATATTCATATTATCAGCAAAACTAAGGAGAGAAGAGTTCTGAAAACAAGAAAACATGAATCTATCATGGTCTTGGAATAGTACATAGAGTACTTTTAACCTAGAGAAATGATCACGCGTGCAAAGCCACACGCGTACAGCTGGTATATAAGTATAAGATTTACTCCATTTGTTTTCTTTTTTTTAAATGTTTTTCTTCTTTTTGTTTATGGACATGTTCAAGGACTTTTGTTGCTGACTGACCCTAAGCCCAATAACTGACGCTTCTGTTTGGAAATTTATTTAAGTAATACTTACTTACAATCTTAATGAATAAAGCCTATTGGAAATGTCATAAAAGTTGTTATATCCAAAACACAAAGCAAATTAAAATAAAATATCCATTAATTCCTAATAAAAAAGTTATGAATGTTGCGTCGTAACGTAACCAATATTTACGCAAATCCTATACAAATTCGTAAGAAGGCGTTAAATTTAATTTGACTCTACATTCATTGCGCAAATCGATTTCTTTGTCAATAAAATTTAAGTTATTTTGTTGTAAGTCTTAGGGAATTAATCAATTTCTCGGTAAAATTACCATTAATTTCATTTACAGTAAATTACAAAAATAAACTTATTTAAATTCGATTGAATTTCAACCTTAATGATTTAGTAATAGGAAACTATAAAACTGTTTCAAATATGTTGAAAATGTGGTATTTCAGTTGGTTGATATTTGACCACAAAGGTCTTACAAATTAAGGTTACCTAGGTGTTGTGAAAAAGCTTATTCAATTCTTAAATTTTATCACGTATACGTGCCACATAAACTATAGAATTATTATTATGCAATGAAAATATACTAATATCTAATATACTAATATAAATAATAATAATATCTATACCTATAATAAAGCAATAGGTACGAAAAAGTCAATACAAAGAAGATAATTTAAAAAAAATGGTCTAGTGTACTTAGAATAAGCTACTGAACAAGAATATAACATGTTAAAAAATCGTGTCTGTCTATTTCTCTGTTTATCTGTTTGTTTGTTTTTGTCTGTATGTTTGTTCGCACATCATGTAAAAATTACTGGACCAATTGCGATGCAGTTTTCATTGTTGGATAGCTTAAGGCCTAACTTAAAAACTTATGTAATTGGGATTTCAATCCGATGAATAGATGCCGAGCAATCGATCATAAACTATTTGATGGCTGAACGAATATTGTAGAAATGTAAATGAATATTGTACTTTATATGTACTTTTGGTCCGTGAATAACACGTGTGGGCTACTGTTCACAATACAATTGCAGGTGTTCAAAAACTTAATTTTAGGTAAGTACCTCCAACTTTCGTTCTAGCTGTATTAAAGGAATACAAGGGTAGGTAGAAGTGGGCGAGGATAGAGTACTTAGAAAATAACCTATTATGATGATTCCTACGAGTACATACCTACAATCTATCTATCGATACTTATAATAAAGCAATAGGAACGAAATAGTCTGTACAAAGAAGATAATTTTAAAAAAATGACTATGGTAGGTAGGTACATACTTATAAAATATATAATAATATAAATAAGATACTGAACAAGAATATAACATTTGTAAAAATCGTGTCTGTATGGTTCTTCGCGCATCTCGTAAGAATCTCTAACCTCGATTGCGAAGCGGTTTTTATAGTTGGATAGCTTAGGTTTTGACTTAAAAACTGGTGAACTTAGTATCTCAATCCGATGAGTAGAAGTCGAACAACCGATAAAAAGCTATTTAACAGCTGAACGATTTTTGAAGAAATGTAACATATTAGATAGATAGATAGATAACTCTTTATTGAATCACACAAATAAAAATCTTACAACTAAAAAAACAAAATTAATAATAAAGTGTCACAATGGGCGATCTTATCGCGAGCGATCTCTTCCAGACAACCGTGCATGGAAAGGAATAACGGAGGTAATAGGGACAGTGGTTTCAACCAATAAATAAATACTTAAACCATAAATAAGCACTTAAAAATTACAAAATAATAATGAAATTAATTGGGAAAACACAATAGAAAACTGGAATAAAAGACACTTATCATATTGTACTTTATACGTACTACTTTGGGTCCTCGAATAACACGTATGAGCTACTTTTAAATGAAATGACCACGCGGGCAAAGCCGCGGGCATAGCTAGTATTAAATAAACAAAAATCTGCTTCATTGGAGCAATAGTTACACTGATGCACTATATTAAAGCAACTTCACACTCGATACACTCTATATTTCACACTTTCCTGAAACCTTGAACATCAACACCACATCCATCCAATTGGTCATTATTTCATCAGACCCTATCAAGATCTCGATTTAGCGTCGAAATGCAGATATTATTGTCTGATAAGTGAACAATAGCGCCGTATTGCGCAGTGACGAAGTGCAACGCTCGGTGCAATACCGTTCTGAGCGGTCGGTTTTGGAAATGGACAATGGTGTGGGACGGTGCACGGTGGTGGAGTTACTTCACTATATTTCAATTAAGATCGTCAATTAACCTTTTCTTCTAAATGAATCATCATCAGCCCGTGTCAGTCCACTGCTGGACATAGGCCTCTCCCAAATCACGCCACTGAGCCCTATCTTCTGCTCTTCTCTTCCAACTGCTGCTAGCCACTATGCGTATATCGTCGCTCCACCTATATGGAGGGCGCCCTACACTACGTATACCGAGCCACGGTCTCCACTCAAGAACACGTCTGCCTCAACGGTTATAAGATCTTCAACAGATACTCGTATGCCCACTAAATGAATAATGACTCGAAACGTAGGATACCCGCAAGGTGGACCGACGACTCTAGCTTGTGTCAAGTTAACCACCTTACTTTTTTCGATGGGAAACTGTCCCGTACATTCGGCCCAGCTTACCCCTACTACTGTATTCAGACTCTGAATTTCAGAGTGACCTCACTGGGCCTCGGCCCAGAGGCAACAGATACAGAGACTAGAGATCCAGAGAGTTTTTAAATCAATCAATCAAAAATAAATTTGCAAGAGTACAAAAAATAAAGGTCTAATATGAAAACTTATTTATTATTATTTAGTAGGTAAAGTGCATTCAGCCTGCATGCAAACGTGCAAATATTAAAAAGTATTTTTGTCATTAAATTCTATAAATTCCTTAGATTCTTCTTAAATCAGTGTGATAGTACGTTTTGCATATGCTGAACTGATTTTTCATACACCGTTTTTAAACTTATTAATACTAAAAAAAAAAACTACACTTCCGGGCTACGACGCGAAACAAAGACGGTGTAATGCCGAGCAATTAATTACAATAAAGAGCATAAAAAGTATGAATAATGTTTGAGGTAAACCGATCCACAAAGAATCTGAACGCTAATTGGTACAAATGTGTTGTATGTAGTTATATGCATTGAAGCATGAAGTTCTATCTTGTACAGTTCAAATAGCCATCATTCTATTTGAGGATACACATCCTAAGCCGGCCAGTTAGAACACCATTTCATTAAATTGAAAATGAAAAATCTAGAATTCAAATTTTATTGGATCTATAATTCTATAATATGTTAATGGTAAATGGTCAATGATGATAAGCTTCGAGCACGTACGTGTACGGATAAACGGATGTTTAAGTAACTAGAGGCAGATGTTTGAAAATTTACTAGGTACAAGCAAAAATGTTTTAATAAAGACGGATTCCACACCCAAATCGAGAGTTAAGTACCCAAGATATGCCGATCCATTCTTCACTTGTTTGTTTGGCGGTATGAAATCCGTCTTTTTAATCATTCTTGAATACAAAGTAGGTACATAAAAGTGTGTTACGCCTATAAATATTACTAAAGTGTTCTAGTATCTAGACAGTCTAATCTAGACTTCTGCATGATAAACGTTCATGTGTCAGTGATTTGTAGGTCGTATAGATCTTTGTACACTTATGTGTTAAGTACTTATAATCATTCGTAAATTGTAAATCAAAGATGGCTGCTGCCACAAATTGGCGGATTAAAAATTTTAAAACCCCCTCAATATAGGTATCAAATTAATGGGCTTAACTGATAGAATACTGTACACATTGAAAAAAAAAACAAACCTTAGATGGCCGCTACCACAAAATGCCGGATAATTTTCCATTTTCCAATCCCCTAAATATGGATATCAAATGAAAGGGCTGGACAAGTAGAACACATTATATTGGGGAGAAGGAGGCACCTTTGTACAGGGGTACCTTAGAATTAACGGGTTCACGAGGTCAGTTTGAATACTACTATTTTTTAATTTTTTACGTTAACCTTTTTTATCCATACCAATATATAAAAGTGAAGTTGTCTGTTTGTTTGTTTGTTTGGGGAGCTTTCACGCGATAACGGCAGGACGGATTTTGATAAAATTTGGAATGGAGATAGCTTATGCCCTGGAATAAAACATAGGATACTTTTATCCCGGAAAATTATAAGTTTCCAGCGGAAAACTGCTACTACTGATTACTCGCTGTAAGGAACGGTTGCCATGGAAACCAAATAACAAGTCTGTCAAAAAACATCAAAAGCATTGGTACTTTACCTATTTTTGCATTGGTTTTCAATATCCTAGAAGAACATATGATGCTTTTTTCGCGATAAACTGTAGTCCGCGCGGACGAAGTTGTGGACGGGTATCTACTATGTACTAAAAGCTAAAACACAACGTGGGGCGTAACGTAACCTGTGTAATAGGAATTCGACTCGCCATGCGATTTTATTTTATTTTTTAGCTTTTAGTACATATAAACAGTTACTTAAACATTAAAAAAACTTATTTTATTTAATAATAAACTACAAGACGTGTATTGTACAGAGCGATAGGCACAGACAAGTTCTTAACAAAATTTAGAATTTTCGTACAGTCAAGATCTCGCTATCAAGTCCATTCAGATCGCTAGCAATTTGTTTATTGCAACAGCTATTCCGGTTTGACGTAAACGGTGTAAAACGATTGTTGTACACCACTCGTACAATCGCACCAATTAGACCCTGTGAGACATGCCCCATTATTCTTTTCACTAGACATGGCTCAACCCCGGCTCTGCCCATTGTCTTCATGGTACGTTACCGCTCGTTACAAAACGAGATATCTCGCTTGATTAATGATTTTACCATAAGATTTCAAACAAATGAAGCCTTGCAAAAGCGACCTGGCGCAATGCTACCTGTTTACCTGTCGATGTTATTTATCGGTTTGCGTTAAACGGAACGTTGGATGTAAATTCGAATTTACCCATTTGCAACATGTTTTTTGTGGTTTTGTAGCATTACCGCGTGGACTATAAAAAATAATAATTCGATTTAACCACCTAAAATAGTATAGTAGTAGTAGTACCACCTAAATTAGAAGTGTTTAAATAACATTCCTATCGACTTTAAACAAAATATTACCATTTGTAGGCATATACAGGTGATCAAATCGAACTGATTAGTGCTGATAATTTTTTAACTGACATAGTAATGTAGACTCTAATGACTAATAAGGTTCCATAGAATAAACACTTAATTCTCAAAACTCAATACTACTCATATCGTACCCATGCAATGCTTGTATTAGAAATGGGGTAGGTATACAAGGCCTTGCAGCAATGACAGAATGTCGTAATCGAAATAAATAATTTAAAAAACATTTTAAATAAAATGGGTTAAGTGTACCGTTCTAACAGCTGATAAAATTCATATAATTTTCATTAGTGGATTATGAAATTCAGATAATTATAATACCTAAATGAAACAATACTTTATTCAACTTTTTATTAGCGGTGTTTCGAGCTCTAGCAACATACAACTACTTACTCTACTGCAAAGATGTATAATACCAAAAAAACATGCGCTTAAAATGCAAATTACCGTAATCTACTATTGCAGAAGCTTATATCGTTCAGAATAATGTAAATTTAACTACAGAGCCAATTCGGCCATGACACAAATATGGGTCAATCAAAGTTTATTGACTGCATCACTCCACTTTACTTTCTTTTTCAAGACGCGTTCGACCTCAAACTTAAAATTCCTTATTAATTTATGCAAGATTCTGTTAACAATTACTGTTGAGTACCTATCTCAAAACTGTTCTCATCAGTGTCCTTTCGAAACTTCGAGTAGGGGCACTTAGAGGAGGGGCGGTAAAACAGAACGCATCTCGCCGCTCGCGCTATTGCCGTATAGTCTGTCGACGCGTGCATTCATTTTCACGTTGAAAAAAACAAACTGTCATTTTTGACATTATTGATTTCGCGCGCTTTTCTAAAAACAAAATAATATTTTTTTGTGTAGTGCCTGTGCTTGAAATTGGTTCGGTCAGTGCGCGAGCTACAGTTGGCAAGTGTTGTGTGATGGTATTCTGCCGCTCTAGTTGTTGAGAGTGCAGCATGAGGGGCGTTTGGCAGTGTTTGTTGTTGGCGCATGTGGTCAGCGCCATTACTGGACCTAGGGTGAGTACATTACAAATTTGACAGACCAAAATATTTTAAGAATAAAATAATGTCCATAAACATTAAAAATCATGTCTTAAATAAAATAACTAAAAACACAATACTTTTTAGAAAGCTACTTTCATTAAGCAAATATGAAATTACTGGTAGAGCATTAAAGCCATTCAGAAACAATAACCATGACATTTGCCAAATAAAAAAACAAAGAAAGTGGCTACGAAAGTGAAATTAAAAAAATCAAAAGAGCTAAATAACAGTAATAAAATTATCTCAGCGATTTAACACTTTAATTTATTCTGCATTTGAATTCACGGCACTTGACCGTTAAAATAGTATTAGCTTGTTTTATTCAAATATTATGCAACATTATGCAAAATAGCAGTTACGTATACGTTATTTTGGGCTATCGATCTATCAGTTGAATATATTAGTGACTGGCCGGCATCCTGCGGGTTTCAGCCACGTGGATTATGATTATGGATGATGATGATGATGAAAAGTAGCCTATGTGCTAATCCAGGATATAAGCTATCCTGGTACTAAAATTCATCCAAATCTGTTCAGCCGTTTGAGCGTGAAGGAGTAACAAACATACACACACACTTCTAAAGAGAAAAAATAGATGGCGCTAATGGGTTTTTATGCATTTTATGTCATTTTGTATGGATTGTCAGTTCAAATGTATGGAGTTCTGCATCGCGCATAATAAAGAGAATATGCACTTTTTAAAATCTAAGCTATGATTGGCCTTTTTACGACAGTGGCTACACTTCTTCTACAATACATTAGTGTGATTTTTGATAGGACACAAAAAGGCAAAACCACTAATTTTAAAATTAAGCAGGTACCCAAATTTGTATTTAAGACCTATACCTATTTATTTTAATGTTTAATAATAGACGGTCTATTGTGAACCTTCTAAATGCAAAGCGTTGGTATTTGTACCTAAGTAGTTACCTACCTCAAGGCTTTCGAGGAAAATTACGTTTTGGGATTTTCTAGGATATTAATCATCTCATATTCTAGAAAACTCGTAAAATCTTGGCCAATCAGGTATCTGCTCTATCTATACTTATAATAAAGCAAAGTTTTTTTTTTAAATCGTGTCTGTCTATTTGTTTGTAGGTATGTTTGTTCGCGTATCACGTAAAAACTACTAAACCGATTGCGATGCGGTTTTAACTGTTGGATAGCTTAGGGTTTGACTTAAAAACTGTGGTACGTGGTATCTCAATCCGATGAGAAGAAGCCGAGCAATCGATAAAAATATTTAAGACGGCTGAAGAAATTTTGATCAAATGTAAATCTGTATTTAAAATCCTGGTATAGCACATAGAGTACTTTAACCTAGAGAAATAGCCACGCGGGCAAAGCCGCGGGCATCAACTAGTTAAAACTGAATATAACTCGTTAATCAATTGAATCAACAGCACGTTTCGTGATAAATAATTATATTTGCATACAAATAATTCACACCTTTTACCTACAGACTGCATGTAAGAAATTGCACCTATGTACTATATCTGATACGGAAAGGGAAGCAGGCAGTATTACTTCTATCATGCGCATTGTTGCCAACTAATTACTTACGTACATACAGAGACATTCATACTCTTGCTAAGTATATAATAAGTTTAATAAATAATCATACTTCAAGCTAATTATGATTTCCTCGACTTCCTCAACAGCTATACATAGCTTAGTCTGTAGGTAACGTTTTTTTTTATTTAACAAATCCAGTCTAGTGCAGATACAGCGCTGGACCTACAAAAGCTAACATATTGATTGATTATTTATAAATAACAATCCCTAGCTGATGCCCGCGGCTTCGCACGCGTGTTTTTTTAATATATATCCTATGACACTCAAAAACTCACTCACTAAATAACGTGGTTTTCTATTGGTATAAGAATTTTCTAAATCGGTTCAGTAGATCCAGAAAACCCCCTAAAACCTCACAAACTCACAAACTTTACCTCTTTATAATATTATATATAGTAATATAGTATAGAAGTATAGATTAATAGGTATGATTCTATAAAATTATATTTTCTACCTTTTAGAATTATTACTAATTATAGACATAAGTGGTGATAGGTACTAGTTTTTCATAATTTCATATCACTGACAGTTATACCAAAAAAATATAAGTAAAGAAATCCAGCAATTGCAATATAATTATGTTGATTAAATATGTACTTCACAAAAGATAAATAAAATTAATCTTGTAGGAAAATACACGAACCCTATGCTATCATAAAATCTTAATTATCCTTAATCTATGAATTGAAACATAACCATATTAAATGCGAACAAAAACATAAAATATTATTGTTACGCGTTTAATACCCTACTGAACCTACTTAATGCCTTGACCCCAGAAATGAGAATTTAAAACAATGCATGGATTTGACAAAAGGTTTTTCTACGTTTGTACAAATAGTATGAGCTCAACAGAAAAGTGTCTCGGGAATCTAACGCACACTTACGCATGATCAAATACATAAACACGCATAGCGCTAGTTAAGGTGTAGTAAAGGTTACAAAACTAGGGTATAGTATTAACTTTAAAATGAGTTAGAGCGAGAAAGTCAGACCCAAAGAAATCAAACCTAGTCTATTTTAAAGCAGACATTATATCATCTTCGATGAAAAATCTGTTTCTTTCATCGAAGTATATTGTATTATTTATAATTGGCGTATATTATTGGATTTTGCACTTCCAGTTTAAGGAGAAAAGCGTTCAAAAATCTCTTCGTTCAAAAAAAAAGCGCTCTTGAAAATATGCCGTTTAAAAGTTTTACAGAATTTGAAAAAACAAGATTTGTTTAATGCTACAAACAGACGAGTAAGGGTTTGTTCCCTTAAATAATTGACTAGTTCCGCGTTCTCCTATCGCCTGTATTTATTTTTGCGGTGCCCTTTGAATAATGTCACATATCCAGTAACGCAAAAGGTCACCCAAATAAAAGAGACGATCTGCTTTTATTTCAATTAAAGAATGAATCCATACTGCGCCCATATAATACCATAAACATGTGCGTGACTAACTCACAATAGCTATTCATTCGCAACAAAATTAAAACTAAAAAACAGCCAAGTGCGAGTCCGACTCGCGCACAGAGGGTTCCGTACCACCATACAGCTCACACTTGGTTGTTTTACTTTAGAGTTTGCACTATAATCACACAAAGTTTGGCGCTTGTATACTGGTAGTACCACGGGCAACAAACGGCTTGTACGTATATATGTATGGCCTTTTTGACGATAGAGCAAAAACAAAGCAAACCTAAAAACACGTTTACTGTCTGGTTATTTCTGAATCTTTGCTTTTTTATGTTTGGTTAGTATATCTGCCATAGTTTCTTTTTAGTTCAAAAGATACAGTCTTTTGAAGGTAGGACAGAAAGACAAACATACGGAACCCTGTTTTCACAAAGTTCTTCCTAAGTTAGCTTCTATTATGCAATCAGAATCTCAGGCGAAGTCTTGACTGTTTATATTATGTTATGTTTATGTTACATAACTCGGAAAATGCCTGACAAAATTACGAAAGAATATTTGTGTGACACAGACTGATATGTTAATGAGAACATAAATGTTGATTTCGTTAATTAGAATACAAGCTGACTAATAAAACACACAACTATTTGAAGACAAACTTTGTATGTTTGTAGAGCAAAAAACTTCAACTTTCAAGATATTCAAACTCGCTGGAACTCAACATATTACCTACTGGAGCGTCTATTTGAGCAAAAAAGAGCAATTTCGGTGTATATTTCAGAATCAAGGAGCGTGAATTTTGAAAATTTGACCAGGTTATAGAACATCTGTTAAAGCTCTTAAAACCTTTCGAAGAGATAACAAAAATCACGAGTTCCACATATGCACCTATATCAGATGTTAGGTATCACATCTGTTTCATTAACCAGATACCTAATGAAAGATGCGCTGATTCAACAAACTGCACACGTTGATGATTTTAGAAAGGCGTTAATAGAAAATATGCAATCCCGTTTTAACTTGGACGATCTATGCTTCAGGAAGACATATTACTTGTCGACATTTTTAGACCCCCGCTACAAGGACTTTTACTTTGACGCTACCCAAGCTGAACGGATCCGTAGAGCTGCGCTCAGACAAGGTCTTAGGCTTTCTTTAGATGACGAAAATGATGATTCGGATCCAGAAACGGCATCGAAAAGGTCTCGTTTAGACAATGAAAGTGAGCATGTCGATTCAGAAACTCATAAACTATTTTGGGCATGTTTTGAAGAATCATCTATAGAGCAGCCTACTGAAGAGCAACCCAAGAATGCCACTGCTGACGAAATCACCCACTACATCGCATTAGCAAAGGCTGACAGAAAAATAAACCCATATGAATGGTGGGCTTTGAGTACCAATAAGAATAGATTTCCTACTTTAAATAAGCTTGCTAAACAATACTTAATCACACCAGCAAGCTCTGTTTATTCAAAAAGACTATTTTCCGAGGCAGGTTTATTTAATGAGGAAAAGCGAAACCGACTTGCTCCCGAACGTGCAGAAAATATAGTATTTTTGCACCACAATCTGCCTCTGTTGGATTTTAAATATTAATAAAAAGCCTAACTAATTTAATTTCATTAATATGATAGGCACAGGCACATATTATTACAGATAATAATTGATACTGCGTATTGTTTTATTAAGGAAAATAATAAATATTGATTATTTTTAACTCATTCGTTTTTTTGTTCGTTAAAAGTTTATTTTAGACTATACGCCGAATGCCGAATAATACTAGCTATTATTCGGTATTCGACGAATATCAAGCGCTACGAAAACGACTTCTAAAAGATTTAGGTTCTCAAGTAGATGTGTATGTATGTAATATTGTTTAAAATACGTAATATTCATATATGTTAGTCTTACGAGTGTCTAAGCACAAGTACCAAATTTCGTGTATGTATGTATGTACTTGATATTGTCAGTTTTATTATATGCGGTTTTCCATCGCTCTGTGCTTCTGAGGGCACGTTAAGCTGTCGGTCCCGGCTGTTATTGATTAATAGCATGTCGGAGGCTCTCGGGCGGCTTGACAAACTCTGACACCAGGCCAGCCTCATACGACAAACAAACAAACATATTGTCAAAAATGCTTAATATGTTAGTCTATATGATGAGTATCTAAACAAATACACAAAATTTCGCGAATGTATGTATGTATGTATATATGTATTTGAAAACTATACGTCTGATTACAATAATTCTTTTCGTAATAGTTTTAATATCTATCAACTTAGGCAATAGTTCTAGTTTCATCAAAATCCGTTCCTTAGTTAAAAAGATATGGATTGTTAACTATTTCAAGTATGGCTTTTTTCTTAGCCAAAATAAGTAATTACATCATTTTCATATGCCTACTTTAACGAAACAAAAATAAATGAAATAATAACTAATATTTAAAAAACACAAATTCAAATCGTATAAAACTTAAAAGAAAGGCACATTTCAAATTTTTCGAGTTCTGTGCAATTAATGAAGTTTTTTTTCTTTAAAATTATTTTTTATTTCTAGTGTATATTAGAAAAATCATGATTATAAACTGAAGTACTGCTTGCACAATCTACAGATTAAGCTTCAGGTTAAGTCTAACTCCAGCCTTCTCTTGTGTTCTTTTCTCTTCCTTATCAAATTTATTTTTGATATTTTATGTTTGTGTATTTTATCATTGGAGTTAGGTAGCCAATATTACATATTCAAAATATACCTTAATGAAAGTCATAATTTACATATTATACTAGCTGTGCCCGCAGCTTTGCCCGCGTGGTCATTTCTCTGACTTAAAAGTACCCTTTGTGTTTATTTTTTTAAGAACAAAGTACCTTTAAAGTACAGTTTACTAGATTTCATAAAAAATTGTTCATCTGTCAAATAGTTTTTGTCGATTGCTCGGCTTCTACTCATTGGATTGAGATACAAAGTACACCAGTTTTGAAGTCAAATCCTACGCTTTCATCAATAAAAACTGCATTGCAATCGGTCCAGTGACGCGTGAACAAACAGAACGTTTGGTCCTGGAATTGCACATTAATTACTTTAACCCAGAGAAAAGCCCACGCGGGCAAAGCCGCGGGCACAGCAAGTAGTCAATAAATATAAACGTTTTCCAAGTAGTTTAATAAGTGAAGAACTGTTGTTGCCAGCGCACATAACTTGTTAAATAGCGTGCTACGTGTTTATAAATTGTGATAAACAACACGACATATCTTTGAACATGTATACGAAAACAGTGTTACAATGTTGTTCATTTTTTGTTTATAAAAGTATTGTTGAATTTTACAAACAATGAATAATTGTTGGTTGTAACAATAAATTTGTTTAACCCAGAAGGTGGCCACATTTACCGCATTGTCTGTGGCTTCCATTACCTCTACTGGAGTGCAGGTGTGGTGTTGTTTGTGTGGGTTCTCCACTTACACATTAGATATTTGAAACCCCCACTTGCACATGTTACTCCTCATTGATAATAATATATATTGTTTGTACTGAGTTTCACAGCTTTTGGGTGCATAAATATAAAAATAATAATTTACTATATAACAACTCAACTAAAAATCTAATTTACAATTAAAACTAATTATATACAAAACCTTAAATGACAACTATTTACAAATAAAAAACAAAATTTCGGTCGCCGTCTGCAGGTAAGGTGCCCAAAAAGCTGGCGACGTTACCTCGTTGAATAGCTAAACCTCATTTATAGTGTCCCCGTTTATATTTTCACTTTCTGATTCAAAAATACTCAATATAGGTACATATCTACCCTATTTCTTTACCGAGGCACATTATTTACAAGCATGTTCTTATTAATTAAAAAAATAAGGTAATTGTTACATTATTTAGGATGCCGTAAATCTACAGAATCTATTTACTACCGAATAATCAACAAAAAAGAAAATAAATAAAAAGAAACGAAGTATTATTTTAATATTATCACAATAATTGAGATCAATAGTAAGTCTATGTAATAAGTAAATAGTAATTTGTGAGACGGTTGCATAACGAGGGCTATTAAAACACGAGTGAGTTTTTTAATAAATATAAATATATTCGGGACATTTCCACCCCAATTATCTAGCCCCAAACTAGGATACCCTGTACCATGGGCACTAGATAACGGATAAACATACATAGATAAGAATATTACATCCATGACTCGGAAACAAACATTTCTGCTCATCACACAAATGATTGCACCTTGCAGGATTCGAACCCGCGACCGTTCGATTTCGTACCTAGGATCTGTTAGCCACGAGACCAACCGGTCGTAAAGTAGAAAGTATCACTCGTGCGTTTTAATACCTAGTTATGTGCCGTTTCATATACTACTTTATCTACACTCATACAATAGGAAAGTACTTTGAATGAAAAATATATTGTCTTGATTTTGCTGTTAAAAGCTCATTGCTCCCTTCATCATGTTCGTTGCTGTTTCCGTGATGTCAGGGGGAGTCAAATTCTCCTCACTAACACTGCTGTCGGACAATTTTAATCACGAATATCAGGATAAAACTTTTGATCAACAAAAACACATTGAATTGCTTAGGTACTAATTGTAAAGTAAATTATGGCGCCAAAATACAGTCCTCAGCGAATTTGCGTGCATACGGCTTAACACGCGCCGTTTTAGATAATACATGGCGAAAACCCTCGTTGTACGGAGCCAAACCGGTGCTTCTAAGGGAAAAATAATCCTACTAATATAATAAATGCGAAAGTAAGTTTGTTTGTTACGCTTTTACGCCTTAACTACTCAACCGATCATTATGAAATTTAGCAGACACGTTGTTACGGGTAGGTACTGAAAAAGACATAGGTTATTGACAAAGTCATGATTCAATAAAATGGTGGACGTTTTACTGAAACTTCCGAGAAAGTATTGGAAAAATCACAAAATGCCATTTATTTCGCGTTTGATTCCATTGCCCACACTCGTGCACGTTAACGAAAACATAATAGTTAACCTACCTTTAATCCCGATTTAGGTTTTTCTTTTTATTAAAATAAAAAAAAAAATGGGAATTGCCACATCGAAAACTGAGATAAACTGTATTCCGCACGGACAATGTCGCAGGCAAAAGCTATATAGTATAACATTGCTTAGTTCAAAAAACAGTGTTATAATCTTTTTTTCTCATACTTTACGCACGGCACGTTAGAAACGAGAAAGTATGTCATAATGCCACCATTTTGAGTTCATAATCCGGATTTTACTATATGAGTGTATATAAAAATTATTAAGTACGTAATAACTCGGAAATCAGTTTTTGTGGTGTTTGTCAATCAGAAAATCTAAATGAATTATAGTGTCAGTATTATTATAAAACACGTTTTCAAAAACAACTCACTACTAAATTAAAACACACAAAATAGTAATCAAAAGAAAAGGAACATTGTGAAACTTAGGGAACAAATAACTCTTCAATAACTTACAATAGGTTCACAGATACACAATGTGATGTAACGTCACATTCTTGTCTGTTATCTCATTGGCAGCAATACGACATGTCATAATTGACAATAGCGTCTCTCGTTCTCGTGTGTCACTGCTTTCACCGTATCCGGTGGTTGCGCCCGCGCATCACCTACTTACGGCATGTTCAATTAGCTGTAACCAGCTGCAGATTATCTGTAATGTTTACGCGAGAGGTAATGTTTTTCTCTGTGAAGAATTTATTGGGATTTTTCTCTAGATAAGTACCTATTTTTCAAAGCGTGACAATAAATGACATAATTCCAACATGTTCGATTAATTTATGACTCTCCTGCTAATATTAAAATAAGCGTTTTATAAAACTAAATGATCATGAATATGTTTGTAGGGCATGCCTTGCCTGCACCATACAGTTACAGTATTTCCGGATACGAGGACAATTGTGTGTAACACACAATATTTTATCTCATGCCAATCACATATGATTATCCTGATCCTGTCATTCTTACATTGTCTTTCATTGATTCGCTCCACTCTATGATTACGAATGTACCTTTATAGTGATTATATTCTCTTTGATATGTTTTAAGATTTGTAAATAAGTGTAGTTTACCTAGATAGTCTTTTAATTATTTAATAGTATTCACATGCGTGAATACTATTAAATAATTACGTAGACGTGCGTGTTACCTATCTTTGTAAAATCTTTTGTAACAAGACAAAAGTTCAAAAATTAAACCCAACTACGGTCGGTTAAAAAATAGCATTTGACACTCTTGCGATTAAGACGAATTGATTGATACCTCGCTTGTCAAAATCGGACCAAGGTTTTAATTTGAACAAATAACCCTTACTTTGCCTTGCCGAGGTCAGGTAAAAAATAGCCTACGACACTCTATACATGAGGACGAATCGATTGATCCTTGCTTGTCAAAATAGGACCAAGTTTTTAGTTTGAACACATAACCGTTCGACATAAAGGCCGAATCGATTGATAACTCGCTTGTCAAAATCGAACCAATAGGGGCGACGCTATGGTGGAACATCCACATAACCACATACATAGATACATACATACATACATAGACTCTTAAACTCATTACCCTTCCTTTGCTTTGCTGTAGTCGGGTAAAAACAATATATACCTACCTATGTTTAATACATTTAATTTCAAAACCACAGTTTACTGAACATGGTTTAGGAAGCGTGAGTAAATAGTATGCAGTAGACGGAATCAGTGCCTTGCAAGAGTGCAGATGTTCGTATGAAAAATTGAAGCTGCATAGCCCCCAGCTTCCCGTTGGAGGAGGAGCTAGCACAGAACTAAGTGCTGTTTGCGCACTAGTTCCCTCCTTGTGCCTGTACAATATTATTGTTCGGTGAGAGTCGTCCCTTGAGATTGGGGGACCGCCTCGCGATAATGTAAAATGGAATGATTTCTGTAGGATAGCTTGCATTTCGTAACTCTACCTACTAGTATTGCCAACGATAAAACCTAAAAGGAATTTCTCAGCGTGTGAGAATTTTGAAATAACTTAGAAGTTGAATTTGTCAAGACAGGATTTAGTTTCTCAATCCTTATTAGGCATGTGGTTCTCAGATGTGGATATATATCCACATAAGGTCAAAATAGTTCGCGGCACAAATATATGCAGAATCAGCTGCAAAAGGAAGTACATATTATCTACATGATTTTAGAACAATATTGGGTCTATTCTCGCACAGATGAATAGTAAAATAGCATTCCGATAACGTTAAGCATATCAAACCTCAAAGCATTAATTAAAAGCAAAATAATATAGATTTTTTACAAATCACATCTTGGTTATACTAACAAATTTTAATCGAGTCCGGCCATATCAGGTTTGTCACACGGGGGAAATTGACCTGAATGCAAAACGTCCTAATATGTAGTAAAACGTCCACAATATCGAATGATCGTTATATTTGAATCGTTATGTAACTAAGAAAAATATCCTAATCTAAAGAAGAGACGCTCGCTACCTTACATTGTAAAAGCTTTTAACAGCGTTGCATCAGACACAGGAGGCGCCCTGCAGCAGGTACCAACTATTACGCAAACGTACGTTCTTAGCATTTCTTCGAATCACCGATCTTTCCTTTACGGCACCGCTTTGCGGTTTTATAGACCCTTCATTGCACAATAGTGAAATTTTCCGTGGTTTGGGCCTATAAAATGACATAAGCACGTCAAAGTGCCCTAGAGAAATAAATTATGTTACTATGGATGAATGTACAACTGAACGACGTTCAATGAAGCTGTAACATTGATAGTTCTGATGACAATACTACATTATGGTACCACTGGTTTGATGATGGAGTTGAATAGTCACACAGGATTTCAACAATCAAAACATGAAACCCGTTCTAGTTTGGCTTCATTTCATTTGTCTTGATCGGTTCTCTGGTTTTATGTGGTATAAGTGTTGGCTTTAAAGTCTTGCTTGAAAAAGTAGTTTTATAAAAATACTTAATAAAAAACAAACAGACCATTGATACTAGAAGATGACAATATAGCGTACCATTCAAATAACAACTGTGACCATTTGATTTCACTCCAAGTTCTAGTTAATTAAATGCATCAGTGTAGCAAAATAACAAGTATGATACATCTACGAATATGGTCATTTAATACTGCCTTTAAAACTCCGCAAAAAACCCTATTACATCGACGTTCGCAAACTTATATCACATCCCAAACATAACGATAGCCAAGCCCACACATTCTTCAACAACCTGACAACCTGACCAGTCTAAAAACAAGTCTTAAATATTCTGCTGCATATCCGATAACATCTTACGTGAGTTAAGTCATCAGTAGCTTATATCATAACTTTCTCTGGAGAACCGGTTGGAGCTTTCGGTTTCGTTCCGGTGCGTTGCCGAGCATGTTCAAAGGTCACTGATGAATGGACTGTTTGAGCTCGGTCAATGACGCTGTTTAGAAGGGTCAAACACGGTTGTTACATCATTCGCATCCATGTAAACCTTGCATGACCTTATGAGGTCAGCTGCGCCAATTACTATTACTCTTGTATTAATGCTGACGTAAAGGAAAACTAACAAAAGAAATACCAAAGGAGTAGGACCGGTCTGTTTTCCGATGAGTTTCATTTAAGCTGAGGTTCTTGAAGTCATGTGTTAATAACGGGTTAATTTGGGTGTATACATACATAAGTGTATACCATCGTCAAACGCAAAAATATTGACAGTAAAAAAAGTTCTTGGCGCAATAGGTTTCAGTAAGCTGCAGATATGTCCACATTTTTCTATGGGTCCAAGTCTAAAATGAAATGGCATTTTGAGAATGTCACGTGTATTTCAATACTTTGCGTGTCAGCTCCCTGTGAAATTGCATGAGTGCCAAAAGATTCACACGACATTGAGGTCAAGTTGCTCAATTTCATTTTGTTTCGGTTTCAATGTTAAATCTATTGATGTGTACGGCCTAGTCGGGAACAGAAATGTCAGCCATGGTGCGATTTCTTTGGATTGCAAGAAGCTGAAGATCGGGGTCAGTCATCTTCATCATTATCTCAGCCGGTGTCAATCTACGTTTGTGCATAGGTATGCATCTGTCCCTGACGCCACTTTTACTCGTTCTGCGAGGGGAACAATTGTTACCTTCACAAGGTGTGTCCAAGATATGCGTTTAAGGTACAATGTACTTTATCTTTCGTCTAATTACAATGTCTTTGAAGTCATCTGGGTCGATAGTTCAGCATATTGTAGTAGATCCAAGCTTTCGCTCTTGCTGATAGTGTTAACCTTATCCTTCTTCTTCATACACTGACAACCATTTTGCCATGTGAAGGGCGATTTTTATTGAACATGGTGACAGGAATTAGCTAGTTTTAGCCTGCGATACTGCGATACTGCCTAGGGTGTGCCAAAGTTATTTAAATCATAGGGATTTATTTTAGCGCCACTGAAGGGCTAAGAGAACTTTATAGTGGCACCAGGCATTTAAAAACAGAAGAGTATACATAAAATGAAGCAGTAAGAAAACCAAAAAATCTGTACAAAAAAGATAATTAAAAAAAACTAGGGTACTTAAAATAGGCTACGGAACAAGAATATAACATTTTTAAAATTCGTATCTGTCTGTTTGTTTGTATGTTTGTTCGCGCATCATCAAAACCCCAAAGCAGGACCAATCACGGATGAGAGGGATATAAAATTCACTGACACCCGGCCTTAACTGTTGGATAGCTTAGGGTTCGACTTAAAAACTGGAGTACTTGGTATATAAATCCCATGATTATTTGCGCAGCAATCGATAAAAAACTATTTGACGGCTGAACGAATTTTGAAGAAATGTAGTATTATTGTACTTTATAGGTAGTTTGGTTCCCGTATGGACTACTTTTAAATGAAATGACCACGCTGGCAAAGCCCGCACAGCTAGTTCACACACTTGCAATCAAAACAAAACTATAATCCGTGAATACAATCTAATAACATTTAACACGGACAAAAAGTTTCAAAGCGCAGTTAATAGAAATTCGTCAACCTAACCCGTCACTAATTGCATAATATTTTATATCACCCTTGTCAAATCTCCGCTTTCACTGCAAATTGTCTGCATGCAAACATTGTCAACTGCATTGCGAACTGGTTTCCTACAAACAAGCATCAAACATCAGGCCGCCCGCGCGTTGAATCACAAGTTCTTGGTTTCCACAAAACGAGGAAAGTTGCTTTCGTTGACCGAAGGAGTTATGTTGGCTTATGTTTTATTGATGCAACGTGCCCGTTGATTGCAAACGACTAATTCGGACGTGTCATCTAGGTAAAGTGGCAGTTTGGAGGCGTTATGTAATCCCGCTTCGCTCTCACTATTTATATCTTGTCATAATTCGGTAGTCTTTTGTATTTAGCGCTAATAGCCGAAACTAGTGAGGCGTGTGCTGTTCGGAATACATACATTATTATGTAATCAATGACTGTATCGCTGATGCTACTAAACTTCAGTATAAGATATTATGTAGACGACTTCATATCGCAAAATGTGCTCAAAGTACTATTGTACACATGAACATTTCTCGAAGTTTAGGTCTCCATTTGAGTTTTATAAATAAATAACCCGTTAGTGAAAGCCGTTATAAGTTTTAAATATTGTGTTAAGGTTTCATTTACTTTTCTTTTTAATCGACTGCGCGAAGGGTATTGTGTTTATCAGCCTATGTATGTTTGTTTCTTTTTGGCACTGTATAGACCAAACGCGTGGATCGATTTTGATGATTACGTCAATTTCTTAATCTTGCGAGTGCTACCAAAGACATGACAGTAATCAAAATTCATTACGACGCGGCGACAACAAGTCGCCACATTGTGACAAAGAAAAAATTAAATCGACAAACTATGTGAAGTGGGGTATCATTGAATAGGTATTTGAAAATCAACTTCAGGTTTCTCTAATAATTTTTCATTTCGAATGACCATTTCGGATCTATAACGATTTAAAGTTGGTTAGCAATCATTCTCACTGAAATTTTTGCCTCTTTTTAGTTTTGTACGCAGTTGGGTTTTATAGCACTTCCGATTATGTTCTGTTGAATTATTAGAATGGATATACTATCCAAACTTTTTTTAAATTTAGTTGCACCTAGCTGTCTGCAAGTAGAAATCTAAACTTGTTTATAGTCTGGCTAAACAATAGGTAGTTATCTATGAAACACTAGGTACCTACAACATCCTATAAGATATTCAAGAGCTGTACACAGTATTTGCAAGTAAAATGCGCGTGCGACGTCTGAATCGGCGCCTTTTCGTTAATTGGCGAAACCGTAGAGTCAGTGACGACACGTCTGTGTGCTCATCGACTCTATGACTGTAGCCGGATATGGATAACGGAATACAAATGTATGGTTACGTTAGATTTTATTATGAAAACTAACTTGTTTTGAAATATTTTGAATATCACAGACGGGAATTAGATACGTCAGATTGTGTTAACTATTAACAACCATAGGTATATTAAGCGCGAGGGAGGAAGGCGAGACCCGTCCGCAGGCCGTCCGTACCCTTTTTGAGAAAGACCAAAATTATATAGTTGGAATTTATATCTACTACTAGCTGCGCCCCACGGTTTCCCTGACACCTGTCACTTTACTAAAAACTACCACTTTGACATCTGATTAGGACGGATGATGATGAAAAGTACGTGTATGTGTTATTTCAGGACATAAAGTATCTATATACCAAATTTCATCCAAATCCGTTTAGCCGTTTGTGCGTGAAGGAGTAACAAACATACACACACACACACACACACACACACACACACACACACACACACACACACACAAATGCACACATACAAAAAACTTTCGTCTTTATAATATTAGGAGTTTTAGGAGTAATTCCTGTTTGTAGAATATATTAGACATCACTGTCTTAGAGGGAACACTGCTTGCACGACTTACAATTCTGGCCTTTTTACCCGAGTACGACGAAGCTATTGCTTCAGTACCCTTCCCATGTGGGTCCGTGGATGTTCCACCATAGCGCCGCCCCTATTGGTCCGATTTTGACAAGCGAAGTGTCATCGATTCAAGGCAGAGGCAATAGAAAGTAATAGGAACTTATTTCTTGTTCTACTTATATGTCGATGTTTGAACCTTACTGGGATGTTTTTTTTTAAATTTAATTTACAAGGCAACAAAGAACAATATCAATAACAGCCCTGAGAATCCTTCTCGAGAAGGGCTGTTGTTTAGGCCTTGAGAGACCCCGATGATGCCAAGCATTTCGTTATGGGGGTAAGACGATCAAATAGTGAGAATTAAGGGTTACATCGCTATACGTTAGGTGCGTCATCATCAGCTGTTATGCGTCCACAGCTGGATGTAGGCCTCTCATAGTAAACGCCACTAAGCCCGATCTTCGGCTCTCTTCATCCATGAGATACATTCTTATTCTAGAGAAAATATTACTCCACTCACGAAGTATAATCAGCGACTACTGCTGGTAACCAGTTATTTTCTAAACCAGAATCTATGAGCTGATCCAGTACAACGTACCCTTTTAATTTGATTGTTCTCGAGGATCCTTATTCCACCACGAAGTTTTCTGAAACCACCCTTTCGCATAAGTACCTACTTATTTCACTCAATTTCTATACCAGTGGTATTTCACAAGGAAACTATGATAAACTATCTTCTAATCCCTCAGATACTATCAGCGTCTCGCCGTTTTTCCGAGAGAAGCGCACGCGCATCTCTCGGCATTCGGTCCGTGACGCATCAGCGGAATGAAAGCGCATTCCTGCGCGCACGCTGAGATGTGCCACATCATCTGTGGTGTAGGATATATTGTGGAAGTGGGAGAGGCTGGCCAAACGTTATGTCACTAGAAATCTGTTGCTAAACTAAGCTAGAACGTAAAGTTACAGTGCCACCAACTTATCTGTACAGTCGAGCGGGGCGCCACTGTCCTTATGATATTGTCAGTGAAGTGTGTGGCCTCATTGGTTCCTTTTTTATCAACCGCACAGATAAGTTGGTGGCACTGTAAGCCGACCACCTACTTCAAAAAACTTTGATCGACAATTTATACTGTAATTGTGTTTTCCTCGCGTGAAAATCGAGGAATTATTTCTACTCTTTTACTAGAAATAATTCCGCGTGGTCACACCAGTTTGACAAGATGGTGTGACCATGAGTCCGTCGCCCTCACAGCGCCAGCGCCTTGGAGGCAGAGACGCGTATTTTTGATGGATAGGCACTCCCAAATATATATATATATTTGGGAGTGCCTATCCATCAAAAAAGACGTCTCGGTTAATTAGTTAGCTAAGAAACCTCCTAGATAGCCCTTAGCTACTACCTTGTTCGCGCGCGAAAAAGCTACCACGCGCACGACCACGCGCATACTGCGCGTGCGCACGCGTAGCAAGCTGGCTAGCTTTTAATCAAAATTGCCTAAAGTACTGTAGATATAGGTATTATTTAGAGAATCGAGAACAACTGACACGAACGTCCTCCTTTTTCTATCCCATATTTATAATACACCGAGATTAACTGGAAGATAATGCTTGCTAGCATTAAGTTCGCCTATGTACCTATCTTATGTGTGCAATAAAGAATGTTCTATCTATCTATATTTTTTGTTACTGTCTTTAAGTTTTTTCTTTATACTGAGATAAAGAGGCGTGGTTTAGCTTTTATATATTTGTATATTTTTTTCGGAATACCGCTGCAATTTGCGTCCCTCCAAGACGTAACAATTTGCGTCCCTCCCAGACGTAACAATTTGCGTCCCTCCCAGACGTAACAATTTGTGTCCCTCCCAGACGTAGCGTCCCTCCCAGACGTAACAATTTGCGTACCTCCCAGACGTAACAATTTGCGTCCCTCCCAGACGTAACAATTGATAAGACTTTCTCAACTTCTCCGCCATGAAGGATGGAGGTTAACGGCTTGACCGCACGAAGTTGTTAATCGTTTACATTTGAAGGAAAGTTAGTAAGCATTGTTGATAATAGTCACAAAACTGTGAACAATTTTAAATCCTTTGTGTACGAAAACTCTAAAGAGAAACTTTTTAAAGTGTTATATAATATTATTACTTACCTAGTTATGTAGGTAGATTAAAACTTTTTGAAACAAAAAAATACGATTTCATATGGATTTTGTATAAACTACTAAATTAATTTTCATGAAATTTATATGGGACCACACTGGGAAACCACCTTTTCAAATAAAAATATTCATCCAAATCAGTACCAATCGGACTTTTTGAGATGTTATCACCACATAGTGTATTTCTCATTAGAAAGAAATCACTCACTGACAATCAATCACTGTCGGGGCTCACTGATCTTTTCTCCACCACACGTAGTACTATTATTTATTCTGTGACCACGCTGGCCGATGTCACGGTCTCAAAATGTCACAGTAGCACAACGTCACGTTTATTTTTTTCTCTCGCACAATGTCACACTCGCTCAATGTCACATTCGCACAATATCACACTCGCACAATGTCACATTCGCTCAATGTCACACTCTCAACATGTCACTATCGCACAATGTCACTTGCACATTAAATGTCCACAGATCTAAAAACTTTATGGGTCTTACACTACGCTTACCCATGGAAACTAGAGATGTTTTTCTTGAATTTTGTGCATTCTGGATTTGATTGTATGGTCATTGAACCCTTTAACCACTTGTGGCTGTGGAATAAACTTGTGTTTGGTCAGGCCAAGCACAAGTTTGTTGCTTGGTTCATGTCTCAATATAATTAACACTGATTTAATTACATACCTAACTGCAATGCTGTTAAATGAATGAGCTCTTTTCTAAAATTATTTACTGTCGAGCCAGGCCATAAATATCTGTTGGTTGAGATTGTTAACAATTCTAATTGAGATTATACCAAATGAGGCTCGACGCTCGTAATTATTCTCAGTCATAATCTCCGCCCCGATATAAAAAGATTGTACCACACTATTAAAATTAACAATGTTTTTATTAAATTGCTTCGCTCCTACTTATCAGATTGAGATAAGTGCACCAGTTTTTAAGTCAAAACCTAACCTATCCAACAGTGAAAATCGCATCGTAATCGGTGCGGTAGTTTTAGCGTGATGCGCGAACAAACACATTAAAAGTGTGGTACTAAGTTTTGAAGGCCAGTGTATTATGGAATAGGATATGCCTGTCTTTTCCATCAATAGTTTTTTGTAAACTTGTTTTTGATGAGTAAACATCTAATGGTGCGGAACGTGGGTAACGCCGCGCCGACTGTAGGACAGTGGCTCGTCAGCTCTTTCCGCCTCAGCTCAGCCATATTCGATGTTTACACATCTGCCAGGCGTCCCGCGATGGCTCATTTTTTGCCTATGACTGTTAACATTTTCTCCAGAGTCTATGAGGCTTTTGCTCTTTGTCGACTTTTTATTATTTACATACTTACATTTCATTATTTTCACCTAGTATTTAGCCGACTTTTTACAAATTAATTAATTTCAAAGTTAAGTTACTTTTTTCAATTTCCTTTATATTTTTGTCGACTTCTAAGGGTCAATTAGGCGTTTGGCGACTTTCTTTTTAATTTTAAGTTTCTGTTTGTTTTAAATTTTTGTTTGTTTGTAAGTAACGTTTTAAGTTTGAATCTGCTGCAAAAATATATGTTTGCAGCAGATTATACAGTTTTGTTTAATTAATTGCTTTATCAAAATAAAAAAATGGTTGCAAAGGTACTTACCTACTATACAAAGTTTGCATTTGTACCTTTTTTAATTTGTTTTGTTATTAAAAGTCGCAAAAATTATTAAGTTATATAGGAAATTAAAAAAAGTCGGCAAAGTCCGAACTTTCAAATTTATTAATTTATAAATAGCGGTTAGCCGAACCGCTCAATGCCCCCGATATAAAAATACCAATATTGTAAATACACTCCGACCACGTGACCATGACATCACCGCGGCATTTTCCGTTCCTTCTTCAACGGTTTGGCGGATCCGTACAAAACTTGACCTGTGATTGGCTGAATATATGTAGCCACTGACAAACCGAACGTAAGTTTTATGAAATTATTATGTAAGGAGTTATAATTATTATGTAAAAATTATTATGCACTGCGGAAAAATGATGAAGCCAAAAATGGGAGTAGTTTCAGAAAAAAAAAACAAAAAGTCTGCATAGCTGTAATGAAATGTATGTAAATAATAAAAAGTTGACGAAGAGCGAAAGTCGGCAAAAGCCTCCGACCTTCTCCACATTAGGTAGATACAGAACAGATTTTTATTTATGAAAACCAGGACTTATTTGTTTCCGGCGCGTCAAAGAGCTTTAAAAGAACATCTATAAGATATTCTGTCTGGTGATGACGATGATAAAATTTAAGACGCAATCCGTTTCAAAGTTGAAAATACTCTTATTGGCTCTATTTCACAAAGCAACTCAATGAGATATATATTCCTTGAGTGCACTACAGGTGTATTAAGGAGGGATTTTTGAAATTCCGTCCCTATAGGCCACTACGGGACGTAGCTATTGCAAGATGCATAATTAAGTGGCAACAATTTGTAACTAGTAGGAGAAAAATGGAGTACTTACGTAGGTATGTAGTATACATTTCTTGTTTACATTAGAGGACTTCCCAGTTATGAAATTCAATGTTACCAAACAGCAAATTGATTGTGGTGTCGTTATGTTACTATTATTTGTTCTGTGGTTATGTAACGAAATACCGTACGTCTAACCGCAGCTTAGTGGTTGGGTTGCGCAGCGGATTGATGGTAAATTAAGTAATATTTAATGTGAGCTGGCATTTGTAAGCTTTGTGGCATTTATAATTAAATAGATATTGATTTTCATCTTGTTTGTACCTATAGTCCAACTTTAATATTAACACCTCATAATAGAAAACGATGAAGTACCATTTTGCACTTCAGTATTTTTAGGTATCTACCCAGAGGGTCAAAACGGAATGCTATGTATTGCTGTGGCAATTTAACTCTGTCTGTTAATTAAATAATTCTTACTCCTCTTACCTACCATTCTACATCTTAAACTAGATAAGGTAGAAAAATATCCACAAAAATGTAGTTCATTGGTATGGCATAAATAATAATATTACATATTAAAAACTACTAAGGTGTGACCATATATAAAAAGAGGGACCAAAAAGAGATTTTTAAGTAACTTATGTTCTTAAAAACATAAGTTATGTTTTTACTTATGTTCTTATGTTCAAAGCTAATCATAATTAATATTTTAAAAAAACACTTTCTTTTTTTTTAATTTCTTTACTTACTTTTACTAACTAGCTGAATTTTGCAATATATTAAATTAGTCAGACGGCTATTTAATTAAGGTCTTTGAATTATGGAACCCTGAACGCATTTGACCAGAAGCATCATGTACGTTGCTGTAAAAGGTCATTGCAATACTTGCAGCAAGCTAAAAGGTCGTTGCAATTCTTGCAGCAAACAAAAAGGTCATTGCAATACTTACAGCAAACAAAAAGGTCATTACAATATTTGCAGCAAACTAAAAGGTCATTGCAATACTTGCAGAAACTAAAAGGTCATTGCAATACTTTCAGAAACTAAAAGGTCATTGCAATACTTGCAGCAAACTAAAAGCTTACGAAACTGTATGTAAGTAGCATTTCGCGATCAGAAATGACATTGTAAAGAAATTATACTTAGGTAACGAACTTTCGCGTTTGTAGTTTGTACCTACTGTAAACCAATAAATAATAAGAGTTGCGCAGTAGCTGACCTAACTTTACGCAGTCAGTATAAAATGTTTTATTGAGTTAGAGAAAATTAAGGCTTTTGTTAAAAAATTACCTTCACCTAAGCATTCACTCCAAATGTTCTTTTTTATTATTTTGCTACGAACTAGGCCGTGAATAGTCAATGCGTGAAGTAATATTTCATAATACTGAAATGTAGATAATTGGATAATTGCATACACATTTTTAACTTCCGAAAAGTATGTGGACTGAAAACACATTATTTTAAAACATGTTTTGTTGAATAATAACTACCCACTCATTGTAGGTAGGTATTGATATTGATGCTTAAAAAACTCTACGCTAAGATTTGTAGGTAGGTATTAATATTGATGCTTAAAAAACTCTACGCTAAGATTTGTAGGTAGGTATTAATATTGATGCTTAAAAAACTCTACGCTAAGATCATTAGTAAGTAAAATAATTATTTACTCTTATTCTTTGTTTTGATTTTAAGCCCACTACTGTGAATATTAACTAGAATTCGTCTCATCTTTCCAGGTAGAAAATGATTACGACAGAAGAAGAGAAACTGCTCTTGGACACACTGGCTTCAATGAGCATCAAACGAGATTCGGAGTAAACTCACCGCTGCAGAGCTTCCAGAACCAGCCTGGTCTCCTGTCCAGTCCCGCCCCCTCTCCGATCCAGTTCCAGCAGCAAGTGTTCCCTCAACAAGCGCAGCTGCAGCAACCCTACGTGCCGCAGTTCAACAATCTTCTCCCAACACAAAACCTCCCGAGCAATCAAAATAATGCTCCGCTTCCAAACAACAACGGTTTCCATTTCAACCAACCGGCCAATATCAATCCTCCCGTTTTACAAAGCTCCTTTACTCAGCAGCAGAACTTCAGACAAAATCCTCCGCAAAATATAGTGCCTCAAGCGCCACCGACGTTGCCAACTTTCCAAAATAACATCCCAGTACAAAACGCCCCGCAGTTCAGTCAACAAATTCCCAGTCATAACGGTGGCATTGGCCAGCAAAGGCCAACATCAGCTGCGTTCCTGCCCACTGTTGCATCGTCACAAAATCAACCTATATTCAGCAACCCAAGCCCCATTACCATCCAGCCAGCTCCAAACCTAGCCCCGCAGAATCTGAACTTTAACAGCCATCCTCAATTCAATCAAAATCACGCCCAAATCCCATTCCAACCGACCCTGGGTCAGGCTCCCGTACTATCAAACAACCAAAACGCACAAATTCAAGAATATTACGAGCAACAGTCTAAAGAGAATTTGGAAAAGATTAAAGAGCTCCAAGAGAGAGCTCGGATAATCCAGAAACATCAAGAGTTCGTTCAAAAACAGCAACAGAAACAACAAGAGAAAGTGGAGAAACTTCACGAGGAGTTTATTAGCAAGCAGGCGACTAAATCTGTACCCATATACACGACTACAGAGAGCTACGACGATTTCTATGACAGGAATCATGAGAGAAAGAGACCTATTCAGCCTCATGAGACGGATTTGTTCAGGAAAGCGGTCGAATTATACGCCAAAGACCACCCGACCACCACCACGTCGACGACAACCACCACAACCACCACAACGCCCCCGCCCCCGCCACCACCATCCCCCCGGTATAAGCCCAGGCCAAAGCCTAAGCCAAGACATCCTCCGCAAGACAGAAACAAGCAAAAACTGTACAACGACATAAAAAATATTTTGGAGGAAAGCGATACCAAAGGGTTCGATGACAATTTGAGAGCTAAGAGCGCAGAGCTTTTGCAGAAACCCGATATCTTAAAACAGCTAAAAGTAGCGTTAGCGGAAAATCCGGAAGATTTCGATGGGAAAAACTTCTCATCTCGTGAGATTTCCCTTAACGGTCAGAAATTCGAAGTTATCAGAACGACTAACCCTAACCTGATACCCAAAGGAGCGATAGCTGCTGAAAGTCCGAATCTAGCTAAAGAGATTATGGCACAGGCTCAGGCACAAGCAGAAGCACAGGAGCGTGTGAAGGAAAGTAGTGTTTCTTTTGAGGATTTAACCAAAGACGTGCTGCCACCGGGTGCCAACTTCGAATTAGTTAGACAAGCAGAAAATGGAAAACTTGAAGAAGTCAAGGCACCGACTGAATTTCAGAACAAAAAGAAAGTCACATTTGTTTTCCTCGAGGAACAGGATGACGGCTCGTTCAAAGTAAAAGGTGTCAAGGCAAATGGCCAGCAGACTGAGGAGGGTCCAGAAGTGGAAAATATACTGAATAAGATAAAGAAAGGCGAGATTCAATTACCTGGACCAGCCAAGATCTCAAACGGCATAGCTATCAGTTCCACCACGGCAAGTCCAAGCCCCGTGACTGATACAACTGACTTCGTTGGCGCGTCTTCTATTCCTCCGTCAACTTTTGTTACCACTACAAATCACGGCACGAGCGGTCATACCAACCCCTTCTCATACGTCACGACTCCATCTTCATCACCAACCTTTAATATTTTCAGGACGAGTAAGCCTCAAACGCAATCTTACACGTCACCACCGGTGACTAGCACTGAGAGATTTGTGTACAAATCAAGCACTCCGGCTTTTGATTTTTCGTCTTCCAGCAGAAACACCATCAGGCAAGAGCCTAGATACACTTTTCCAAGTTCCACGTACTCAACGATCATCAACACCACGCCTGCTTACAGAACGCAGCAAACAAATGATCTTATAGTTATCGGATCCAGCACGGTACCCCCAAGCATTGCCACTGGAAGCTCCCATCTGAATTTTGCTAGTCAGGGTAGCCCAGGGCTTGTGGACATCCTTAAAGAGAGTGGACTCTTCGCTACGGCTAAATACTTGAAGCAGTCTGGCTTGGACACGATTCTGAACGAGACCGGTCCTTATACGATATTCGCGCCGACTGACAAAGCGTTTAGGACATTGTTAGTTCAACTTGGAGGACCCGATAAGGCTGAAGAAAAGTTCCGTGACAACCCCAGACTTCTCAGTGGCGTAAGTAATCCGTCTTTATACCTAAAATCTGCTGCTTATTCTTTTTATCCAAAACTATGTCTGTTTTTATTATTACCTGCTTAGAAGAACATATCTAATAATTTCAAAAGGAATAGTTTGGATTACGGACGGGACTAGAAGCCGCGACATCCATGCGTGCCTCTGCGCGGCACATGTCTTAACCAATTCGGCCTCACCTCATGGTGGCCGAATTGGTGGTCACTTCCTCTCTATCAAAATTTTTCTCCAGTTTCTAATACCGTTTTACGGGGACGGTGACATCATCTATTGGGCAGCTTTGTTGAAACTAACCAACATGGCTAATATTGTAATTAACTTCGTATAATGCCTCCCAAGTCAAAACGTTTTTATGATTTTAGCACTTAGCGAGAACATATATAAGCTTTTTTCTATAGAATATATCTATTTAAGTATGGCTGTTTACGACACCTAGACTGTTAGCAGGGTTATTCTACTTACAATTTAGTTTATAGCCTTCGAATGTTCGTACATTGTGCATTATCAAATAAATAAATAAAAACTGAGTACCTACAGCCGACATGGTTGGAGAAACATTTACATCCGGAAGTGTCAATAAAACATGAAAAAAGTCGGGTAAAAAATAGCTTACGACACTCTTGCGATGAAGACGAATCAATTGATACTTCGCTTGTCAAAATCGGACCAAGTTTTTAGTTTAAACACATAATCATTACGTTGCTTCGCCGTAGTCTGGTAAAAAAAAATACCCTAGGACACTATGAATAAATGAAGTCGAATCGGTTGATACCTCGCCTGTCAAAATCGGACCAATAGTTGCGACGCTATAGTGGAACATCCACAAACCCATAAAAACATCCTCACATCAAATTATCAGCCCGCAGATGTCCACTGCTGAACACGGGCCTCCCCATAATCGTGGGCCGGGGGTGCTTGGAGATTGCAGTAGATGTTCATACTTACACAGGTGACAGGAAAGTGCCGCTGACCATTTCCTGAATTTCCTTTACTGGTTCTCACAATACCTACGGGATGAGATGAGAGAAACCTACAGTATTACATCAATCTTAATCTGCTTCTGTAATCTAAATCAATGTATATACCAGCAAAGAGAAAAATATTACCAGTAATGGTATTTTCCTCCACAGCTACTCCTCCATCACGTAATCCCAGGAGCCTTCGACATCGCTTCCCTGCAGGACGAGATGACGGGCGTCTCCCTCGCCGGCACGCAGCTGCGAGTCAACCAGTACGACATGCATGACGTCGAATGGAACGAAGTCAAAGTCACCACCATCAACGGAGCCAGGGTCTTAGACGACAAGAAGGATATACATATCCCTCAGGTAAGTTATAACACTGTTTCTTTTTTTTACGAACCCAAAAAGTCCTAATTCCAGACAGAATCCATTGCTCTTCAGACCAATTTAGGTGTTCACGCGCAAATCTTAAGCTAGCTTGTCTGTCAGCTGCAGACAACTTTGGAACATTTGCTGGTTTAAAGGGGATGATATCCCTTTCCTTTATCCTCCTTCTTATTGTTCGTGCACTCACGTTTACTCCACGCAATTCATTCAGCTCTGTTTTGATGTTAACTGACGTGAGGAAACGATTTCGCAAGGAAGTTGACACAATAAATCGGTCATCACGACGGGTGGTTACTCGAGTTCTGCCAGTACCACGACGTCTCCTTTTTTAAGAACCTATCTCTACAAACCTTCTGTACACTCTAGAAACGGTAGACTCGTTTAAATTTAAATTTCTAGCAATCGTTCGTTGATCCAAGCCTTACCGCACCAATGTCACAATTTGTGCGGCTTGTTCGAACGAAGTATCCATGGATACTTCGATTCGTTTGAACAAGCCGTACAATATTATTGTACCGAAACTCTCGTTGAGTTAAAATGACTACCTAACAATTCTATTGGTAACAATAATTCAACAAGCAAATGAAAAAAAAATACAATTTAAAACTTTAACTTAGTAACACGCAAATATGAGAACACGCATAAATATTATTTTCCCGGCTCTAATCATTTTTAGCTGCAGTTCCAATTTTTTAATTTTGTTTTTTTTTATGATTAATGGCCAGTCTTCACTTTTTCATTTATGTAAATCTAAAAAGTTTGCATACTTACTCGTATTAAAAATATTCATTTGAAAGTAATCCTGAACTTTGATGCAGTTTATGTGTCCGTCAGTGTATATAGGTGATAGGTACTTTTAAGATCATCAGTTGTAAATGTTGGAATGCCTTCTCTTCCTATTGTCAGTGCCTGCTGACGTATCCTATCAAATTACGAAACAAATAAGGTCTTTAAACCAGTAATAACTGGTGTTCCAGGGCATAGCTCATGCAGTAGACCGAGTGATGTTCCCTTTGCCGGTTGGAGACTTGGTACAGACGCTGCAGGCTGACCGCGACAGGAGGTTTACCACCTTCCTCAAGGCGGTTCACGTCAGTGGATTCGAGAACACCTTAGCAGGTAAGAAAGCAAGGAATTGTTGATGTAAACCGAATGAGCAGGGCAAAAAGCTAAGGTATCGTATTGCAGGTATTCACTACTTTTTATACGACTGCCCAAAAAAGGAGTGTAATGTTTTTATTAGGATTAATGTATATTTGTATGTATGTTTGTGAGTTTCTTTATTCCTCCATAATTTTTAAATGCCTGAACAGTTTTGTATGTATGGGGTATCGTTAGAATCCTTACATCATCCCGAGTAACATAGTGTATAATATTTTTTTAAATCTAATTAAATATTGTGGTAGTATGGCTCCATATTGAAATGCGAAAAAAAGACTTCGTATTTTACAATATGGGTATCAAATTGAAGGCCTTGATGAGCACATTACAACGATATATAATTCATTGGCATAACTGAAAACTAAACACTAAAAAGTAAGTAAGAATTAAAAAAACACGACTGCCAGCCAAAAACGAACTAAAAAGTCGAAAAAAAATCAAGGGCAATCGTTTTTTTATTTTTGCGAATTGCTCAGCGCCTTTTAAAGCTGATGGCCTCTGTAGGTAGGTACTTATCAAACACTTTTCTACCGCACACATGGGCTAGGCTACCGTGTAGCAGGATCATAGTTTGACATATAGATACTTTAGGTCCTGGAATAACACATAAACCATACAGGTAATCACTGTCCACCCGGGTAAACCACGTAGTGCAGCTAGTAGTTAGTAGTACTTAAGTCTTGTAGGCGCAGTGGCTTTGGGAGAAGTCTAAAATTTACAGAGTTCTTCTACCAGAGACCTTATGGTTGATTGGTCTCAAACCATGCAGATAGGGGGCAGGCAACAAGTAGGAGAGGAAAGTAGATGAAGGACTTACGGGATGGTCATCCGACGTTCCGGGCTTTCAAGTACTTCGTACTCTGGTGACCTGTCGATGGGAATACCAGCAGAGAGGCGCGCTTGATTGCGCACTCCTGCGCATCCATTGGGTACGCCTTTTGCAGGCGTTCCAAAGTTCTTTCACCAATCACTCGCGGGCCGGAACGCTTAGGCAATTTATTTCTACACGTGTATGGTTCAGGTAAAGTTCACAGGTTCTTCCACATATGTAGTGTCCCTTTTGGGAGGACTTTCACTGTAAAGCACAGGCACACGTCTCGGGGGGTGGAGACAATCGGATGCCGAGGGTAAGAATTCCCATATGGATCGTGCACAGGTCCGCTCGGGTGCACTGATCAATGACGATTGGGTGAAGGGAGGGATGAGAAATATTAAGGAAGTAGGGCTGGGACATTATTGTTGCAGAATGCTAATCTAGTTTTTAGAGATGTGGCTTATACAAAAGTCTGTTACTTCTTGTCGTTCAAACAGCTCAACGCAGTTTGATGAAATTTGAAATTTGGCATATACCTAGATACTGATATATACTGGCGTAAACCGCGGGATGCACCTAGTAGTTAGTAGCTAGTACTTGCTGTAGTATACCTAAGAGGATAGGGCACCTGCGTGGCTTCTACAGGTTTTGCCTTTCATTTCCGTGAAATTTGCATTTTGGGACCATACAAAAACCCAATAATTCTAGTCGTTTTTTATTAATCACAGAATAAACTACGTTTATAGATTTTTATTTTTATCATAATTTGTAAAGAATTTTAGTTAATGAGTGTTTAAATACTCGATATTTTCTCGTAACATATCTCTCATGTTCGTGCACTGTTTAAATGAAAAATATTTTTTTAATTTAGAAAAAGTATAATCCTTGAACGTAGTTTATTCTGTGGTTAATAAAAAACGACCAAAATAATTGGATTTTGTTTTGGTTTAGTATGGTAGAAACGTTTTCTCCCAAAACGCAACTTGCACGGAAAATGTAAGGCAAAGCCAATAGAAGCCGCGTGGGTGCCCTATCCTCTTAAGTGTTACTTCTTGTCGTTGAAACGGCTCAACGCATTTTGATAAAATTTGGCATACTTTAGGTTCTGTAAATAACACATAGGATACTTTTCATCATCATCAGCTATATCACTGTCTACGCCGGTAAACCGCGGGGTGTAGCTAAGTATTAGTTAGTAGTACTTGCAGTAGTGGTAGGCCTCTTACGCAAGACTCCGCCTGGGGAAGTACCGCACCTTTGTCAGATATTCAACCACCAAGCAGTAGTGCGTAAACATTTCTGTATTTCGGTTTGAAGGGCAATGTTCCAAGCGAGACAATGAGACTAAAAAACCAATGTCTCAGGGTGACCAGCGCAGTGCAGTGACGCGCAAGATTTTGCAACCATAGTTCTGGGGGCACTGCAACTGTTTTGGGCAGGCGAGCGACGTGCTCGACTCTTCAAAAGGAATATAAAAAAAGAAGTACTAAGAGCCAGAGATTAGAAAAACGTATCCCGCTCCGAAACTAAATATTCGCTAATCAGGCTCAGGGACAAGGATAAGCGGTATCTTGCTTTTAGTTAATCGATACCTCGAACCGAATCCCTCCAACATTCAAGGCAGTCCTGAAGGCAAGTTGATACATTATGATCATACAATAAGCAATACTAATTGACTCCTACACTTTTCAGCGAGCAAAACGTACACAGTGTTCGCGCCAACCGACGCGGCGTTCGCGCGTCTAACGCCCGCGGAAATTTCTCGATACTCTGATAAAGCGGCCGCCAAGGCCCTGGTGGCGCGACACGTGGTGCCTGGGACCTTGTACAGCGCCGGCATGAGGTACTACCAGCTCAGGAACTCTATGGAAGACGAGAAACCACTCACCTTGCAGAAAAACGCCGGTGAGTTTTCTAATCTATCTTATTACATTTTTAGTGCAGTATCCGAAAAAAAAATTGCAATGGTTCCACACCATTGCAATATTTTTTTCGGATACTAATACGAATATCAGGGTAAAAATCAACCAACGGGGTGGCGTGATGTTTGGTTCATCGTTTGCATCAAAATGACTTATGGGGGCTGAGGAGATAGCAAAAGACCCCTCCTATCGGCCATTTTGATTCGGCAAACGATGATTCGGCATCATGCTACAGCATATTGATTATATTATTAGAGGTCGTCGATTTTTAGTTGCTTGCTTCTTTCCTCTGATGGCAGAAGTAGACAACCGAGCAATCGACAAAAAGCCATGTGACTGCTGAACAAATTTTGATGAAATTTGGCATAATAATTATAGGTACGGTTAGGTAGGTCCTGGAATGTCACTTAGAATACTTTTACCCCAGAAAACCTTTCCATGCAGGCATTGCCGTAGGGTACAGCTACTCTTATATAGTAGGTTTACTTTTTAATATATAGAAAAATACTTGGGATTGCTCGTATATTTTGTTTATTACCTTGTACGTTTTTCTATGTTTCTTTTTCATAAATGCCCTTATTTTGTACTGCTTTAGGTCGAATCAAAGTAAACAACGCACAAGTGGTGACCCACAACATCCCGGCGACCAACGGCGTCATCCACGCGGTGGACACGCTGCTCTAACCGCCTCCTAATTGGCTTCAGTGAAGCTCTCTTCTTTTATACCTGTCTCTTGACTGACCATCCGAACGGAAGATTAAACAATGAAAGCCTGTGTTTTGTTGAACAAAAGATAAGGTGCTAAATTGTACCATCTTACCTCGGCCGCCATATCCTGTGTGATAAATACAATTTCATCACAGATGATATGTGCGCTTTGCAATCCAATAATACCGGGTTCAATCCTCTGCCTTACAAACTGAGGTCGGCACTATCGCATTCGACAGGCGGACGGAAAGTCAGTCAAGATGACAGGTACTAATCAAGATTTAATTAAATGACGGTGTAAAGATTTAAAACCCTTGACTAATAATCTTGATCCAGCGCAGCAGGACAACTTTGTTACGAACTCTTTTTCAATAAAAACTGATCGATAATATGTTTAAAGTTGTCCTGCCGTGTTTTTTATCTACTGTGTCATGTAATTTTTGCAATGAATTCCGTATTTAGTGGCTCGCCACCTCGATATGAATTTAATATTAAGACTGTAAATATAAATTAGATAAGATAATTATTTATACATTTGTGTTTTGTAAATAAACTTAAAACTTTTTTATACTTGTTTTATTTTACTTGTATAGTGTCTACCTGCGCGCTTACTCTTGAACCCAATACTAATTCTTATTCAATGTCAATTTCAATCCAATGTTAACACAATATTGAGAAATCACTGTACCCTTGAAAACAATCCTGATAATATTGGATTGAAATTGGAATTGCGCTTGTATTGGCGAAGGATTTTGTCAGTAGGTACCATGAAGATAGTTGCTTTAGGCTCAGCAATAGGGATGTTCACATCTATCGTAAATCGGTAAAACAACCTAAATACCCTTAAAAAGTCTAAAAAGTGAGCTTTTTATTGATAGAAAATAATAAAACATAGTTTAATTCACAAAACTATACATATTTCAAGTAAAAAAATAGTAGTTTAGTAATAAATTTATGTTTTTTTTTGGCTGAATGGTGCGTGTCCGTTGCTTATGACTAATAGACGTAAAAAAAGTTCCAATCAAAACAAAATATTACAAGAGAAGTGGATAGGTACGGATTGGAATTTGAAGTGGATGGAGCACAAATTATAAACTTATGAAGCTCCTCTCAACGTCCATAAATCACATACAACACAAGGGTGCAAATGCAATGCGTTTGCAGCGCGTCTTGCGATAACCGCGCGTTATCAGCGCATGAAAAAGGCATCGTGTGCATAACTCTTATTTCATTTTTAAGTAATAATAATAAATACCTGGATTAGGTTTCATGTACCTTTATTAGTATCATTACTTAAGACTGATGTTTTTAAACAATATACTTGTTGTGGGCAACTTTTACCTTGTTGATTGATTTGATTTTCCAACATTCAGAGATTTATTTGTATCACACTAATAAATGCGAGAGTTTGTGAGCGAATCAGAATCAGAATGTTTTTATTGCATAATGCAACAAGTGTGTATGTTTGTTACTTCATCGCGCCCAAACAGCAGAACGGATTTTGATGTATACCTTTGGTCCTAGAACACAAAAGACATAGGTTACTTTTCATCATCATCATCACCATCAATTTTCATCATTGTTCACGCGGATGAAACCGCGCGGCGGGGCGGGGAGCATCATTCATACAATACTGTTTAGTTTGTATAAAAAATATTTATTAGACTGAGGTTTATAAAGACTAAAATGCAACTTTTAACTTGTTGTTAAAATACTTGTTAATTGATTTTACATCTCTCATATTCGGTAAGTAGGTCCTTATTACCCCCAAATGGGCTTGTAGGTGACCAATTAGCGCTCTAGGGTAATAATGTAGCTAGAAAAGCCTTAGGGTGGTAAGTAATTTAAAAAAACTTCACTCTTTAAAAAAGTTCGCGTACATCTAACCATCATACTGGCAATAGACATCATGCATTCAGCCCAATGACAAAAGAGGTCGCTTCGCTATTCAGCCTTGTCTTCGTATGAGTATAATAGTCATCAATTTTAAATATCGAACGGCGAAGCTCAATTTCGTTATTGAAAAAATATATTTAAAAAAAGATAAAAGAGAAAAAAAAAAAAAGAAAAGATACTTGAAGACTTACGAGTTCATGAAGTGGCGAAAAGAAAAACGAGTAAAGTCTTTATCTGAGACTGTATTCTTAACATAATTTAGTGAGCTATCAAAAAAGCTGTAAGTAATTAAACAGGGTCAGTTGTTAGTAATTAAACTACCGAACACAAAAACTAAAATTGACCGAACATTTGTAGTTCCTCAAGAATTTTCTGAATTCATACAAAAATACAGAAATCTTCGTCCTGAAAATGTAAACACCAACCGATTTTTTTTTAAGTACCACCAAGGCAAATGCTACAAACAAGTTATTGGAAAAAATACCATCAGAAGTATGCCGAAGCAAATCGCAAGTTATTTAAAGTTAGATAACCCGGAATTGTACACAGGTCATTGCTTCCGGAGAACATCGGCTACACTTTTAGCCGATGCTGGGGCTAACTGAACTACTATAAAAAGGCACGGTGGGTGGAAATCCAGCAAGGTGGCTGAAGGTTAGATCGAAGATTCCATACAAAATAAAAGTAAAATTACCAACCAAAAAACGGAAACTATTCAGCTTTCAAAAAATGAAACATCTTTCTCAAGAGATGATCCGCAACCATCAACTTCTGCTGAAGAAAGCTTCATCCCGTCAGATTTTGTCCATGACCAACAAATATTACAATCTCAAACTATTAACATACCCAAAAAAACACCTGTCCCTAAAATTTGAAAATTGTTCTCATTTCACTATAAATTTTAACTAATAAAATGTTTTGTTCTTGTAATGCCGGGTTTTTTCTACTTACCTCACAAAGTAAGCGAGTAAGTTAGCTCGGGTGTAAGCATCAATTGCACCCTCGAACCGGGCATTGGTCGTGGTCCACCTGCTCAGTTCACCTGGGTGAACCACGGGCACTTTTTCTTGCCCGTGGTCCAGCTCAGTCCTGGGTAGACCAGCTGTCAAACTTAAAAGGGCTATAACTCTGAAACTAACGATCCTAGACTGGTAGTTTATTAACCTACGTGATAGACCTCAACGATATCTTCATTTTGGATGACAGCTGTCAAACTTAAAAGGGCTTTAACTCTGAAATTAGTGATCCTAGACTTGCAGTTTCTTTACAGATATGATAGACCAAAGCAATATCTTTGTTTTGGATGACAGCTGTCAAGCTTTAAAGGGCTATAACTCTGAAACTATTGATCATAGACTAGTAGTTTACATAAAGGTTAGATCTCATCGAGATCTTCATTTCATATGACAGCTGTCATCCAAAATGTAGATATTGATGAGATCTATCACTTCTGTAAAGAAACTACTAGTCTAGGATCGTTAGTTTCAGAGTTATAGCTCTTTTAAGTTTGACAGCTGTCATCCAAAATGAAGATATCGATGAGATCTATCACTTCTGTAAATTAACAGCTAGTCTAGGATCGTTAGTTTCTGAGTACTAGCCCTTTTAATTTTGACAGCTATCATCCAAAATGTAGATATTGATGAGATCTATCACTTCTGTAAATAAACTACTAGTCTAGGATCGTTAGTTTCAGAGTTATAACCCTTTTAACTTTGACAGCTGTCATCCAAAATGTAGATATTGATGAGATCTATCACTTCTGTAAACTAACAACGAGTCTAGGATCGTTAGTTTCAGAGTTATACAAGTTTTAAGTTTGACAGCTGTCATCCAAAACGAAGATATCGATGAGATCTATCACTTCTGTAAACTAACAACTAGTCTAGGATCGTTAGTTTCTGAATTATAGCCCTTTTAAGTTTGAAAGCTGTCATCCAGAACGAAGATTTCAATGAGATCTTGATAGGTGTTGACGTATGACTTAGACGTTTGACATGACACTTTGAAATCTTTCACCTGTCACTTCGACCCCCTGTCACTTTGACACCTGTCATTTTGTCACCTGTCACTTAGGCTACTGCCACTTTGGCAACTGTCACTTTGGCACCTGTTACTTTGGCATCTGTTACTTCAGACACCTGTCATTTTGACACCTGTCACTTTGTCACTTCACTTCACTTCTTGTTTTATGGCATTTGTGTGTCACTTTGTCACCGGTCACTTTGACACCTGTCACTTTGACACCTGTCACTTTGACACCTGTCACTTTGACACCTGTCACTTTGACACCTGTCACTTTGACACCTGTCACTTTGACACCTGTCACTTTGAGGTGCTGCTAGGTATGAGAGCAGTGTGAAGGTTATTCGGACGTGATCAGTCATGAGTGTGAACGCGAGAAAATCTGGAGAAAATACTAAGAAACGGTGTCACGGTTAGTAAATCTTCTTCCTAACCATCACACATGTGTGAAGGTCATACAGTCGGTCGCGAATTTTTTGCGTTGTTTAAAGAATAATACTTTTATAGGTGGACCAAAGGTGAACCACTGACAAGAAAAAGTGCCCGTGGTCCACCCAGGTGAACTGAGCAGGTGGACCACGACCAATGCCCGCCTCGAACGGAACTATAGGCGCCTTCGCTGCGCTCGTGCGCCTAAATATCTCGGGCTGCAATTGATGCCTTACAGCCCTTGGCTACTTATCTACTATTATATTCCTTTATTCAGAGATTTACTAGAAGTTTATTTTATAACAGAAGTCTGAGTACTTTAAGTGAAATGCTGAACCTACTTGAAGTATTACTACTGCTTAAGACTTACCTACCTAAAGAGGTATGTGTCTAGGCAATGCTATTTTGTATATGTTGACAAAAGGTTCTCTATTGAAGTTTTGGTAGGTAGCCTAAATACTACTTACGTATAATAATAAATAATAGCTGAATTCCTATGTAAAATAATTTCAACTTTTTATGTTTATGTGCCATAATACTTTAATACAAAAATAATTAACTAACACTGTTTTATTTTAAATATTTTTCAGTTATTTAGGTACTTACATCTAAATCTCCAATAGCACCATTAAGAGGTAATACACAGATAGACAACAATATGTTCACTCATAGAAAATGCCTTGTCTATATAACGCATCATCCGACGCTCGGTTCGCTTTTCTTGAAATTTTAATGCATGATTTCGACGTAGGATATTGAACGCAAGAGCCAAACGTGTCATTATATTGTCACAAAACAAACTAAACTGAATTTTAATCACGGAAAAGTTACTAATTTGCTATTGTCTTAATTCCGATTTCAACGCAATACCTAACCCAATACGCGTACAAACAGCGTCAAGAGTGCCGATTTTGTTAAGATCAATTTCAATGCCAATACCATTTAGTTCTTTCAATATCCGCACAATATTGAATTAATTTGGCGCTAGATTGGCATTCAAGTGTGTTCAAGAGTACGAAATGTCATAATTCCAATACCGACCGATCGGAATTGTCTTCAAGAGTAAGGCCCCTGTACCTACTATAGGGCCATTACAGAAGAGGCTCGTTTTTGCACGCTTGTAATTATACACATATGTTGTTTAGCTCTACTCTGATGAAAAATTCAAGTTCAGAATATTCTTTGTTCATTGGACCATTTTTAGTAAAGATGCTTTTTTCGCTTCTTGTAACTTTTTACCTATGAGACTAGAACAACTGTGAATGCAAAAAATGTTGCAAATACTGTCTGCTTTATACTTTTCATATACACTTTTGCCATAAAGCTAACTGATAAAGAACTATTAAGAAAAATAAATTGGCCCCTTCCTTTCAAGATGGCGGCTAACCCTTCAACCCTTTGAAAATTAGTTTTCTTCTTAGAGACCTTATAACTAAGAAATACAAATCAAAACATCTTCTACGCCACTATTTATAGGGCAAAGCTTCATATTTGCCTATAGGCGCGAGCCTCGAAGACAACTTTCTTCGCACCTTCAATTAGTGCTGCCCAGAGCACTGGATTGTAAAATCATGCATGGCATAGCACTGAGGTTTTTATTTTGTTATAAAAAGGGGTTAGGGTTAGGGGTTGGTTTAGGGTTCTATAGTATAGTCCAACGGAGAACCCTCGTAAGATAGTCCAGACCATTTAAAAAAAGGGTCAGTCTATTCAATGTATGTATCTATGTGGGTGGGATGTTCCACCATAGCGTCGCGTCCCGCATTGGTCAGATTTTGACATGCGAGGTTTCAATCGATTCGTCTTCATGTATAGAGTGTCATAGGCAATTTTTTTACCTAACTACGGCAAGACAAAGTAAGGGTTATGTGTTCAAACTAAAAACTGGGTCCGATTATGGCAAGTGAGGTATCGATCGATTTGTCTTCATCGCAAGTGTTACAGGCTATTTTTTACCCGACCGTAGTCGGTTTTAGTTTTTGAACTTATGTCTTGTAAAGTATAATAAAAAAATATATAGAATTTAGTTAAAAAATATATATTTTTTAGTTGAAAACATTCAGTTTCAAGCAGAAATATTACAAGTCTCAGACATGTCTTTTAACTGCGTCGACTAGGACATAAAGTTACATACTTAACTAACCGCAAACCTCAGTGTTTCATTATATCTATACACACAAACTAATGAACACCTGGATTAAGCCTTGAACTGCGCCAGCATCATTTTCAACTTAGCAATTTCATCATCCTTAGCAGCTAATTCTTCCTTCAGCGATTTGATAGTTTCGTCTTTGTTTTCGGACAAGTTGTTTAGTTCTTCTAACAGTTGTGCGGTGTCCAGCCTCTTGCTTGGCCGTCTTTGGACCAGCTTGCCGATGATATGGGCTATCTTGGGATAGCTGGCAGTGAGATGCGCTGGAATCTGGCCCTTGCGGAGATCGGAGATGGTCTTCACTCGTTCCATGTCGGTGCTGAACGCTTCCACCATCTCCAGGAGTATGATGCCAAGGCTGTACATGTCACTCTGAAAGATAAATATAATATGTTGAGTGATGAGATCACTGATTGTAATACTGCAATATCTATAGTTTAATAAAGTTTTCTTGAACATTTTAATATCTATTTTGAATCGGTTCATTGGTATGCAATAAAGAATTATCGAACTATATTTAGACTAGCTGTGCCTGTGTACTCATTTCTCGGCTTAAAAGTTACCTATATGTTATTCCAGGACCAAAAATACCTAAAGTTAAAAATACAAAATTTCATTCAGCCATCATATAGTTTTTTATCAATTGGTTGGCTTCTACTCATCAGATTGAGATACAAAGAACACCAGTTTTTAAGTCAAACCCTATGCTACCCAATCCAAACCGCATCGCAATCGGTCCAGTAGGTTTTACGCGATGCGCAAACAAACAGACGTAAAGAGAGAATTGAAAAAAAAACTTGTTCAGTGGCTTTTTTTAAGAAATCTTCATTGTACAGACTTTTGGGTACTAACTGATTTATTATAATCATAATAAGTCAGTATAGATTATTATTAAAATACTTATTTATGCTCAAGACAGATGGCATAAAGAAATTACAGAATTTACAATTGTAGATTTAAGCATGCTGATTATAAAAGTTCAATTGTTGAACATAACCTCTTTTATTATTCAGTCCAGGTGCATATATAATTCAGGCAAATTGATGTGCATTTTAATGTGTTTATAATATTACAATATGAATTATACAAAGACATTAAGATTACATTAATATTAGGTTCAACTGAATTATTAAAAATACCAGATCCTCTATTGTTAATGTTAAGATATCTCACCTTTGGGTTACACTGCCCTTCCAATTGCTCAGGAGCTGCATACAGATGCGTACCCAGCGCCAGCCCGCTGTGAGACTGCTGCAGCGGACACGCCAGACCAAAGTCACCCAACAGGACCTGCACACCGCTTTCATTCTGCTCCACAAACACATTACTCGGCTTTATATCATGATGGATGATCCCACGAGAGTGGATATAATGCAACCCTTTAACCAGCTGGGTAAACATGTCAATAAGTAGATCAACGTGCGACCAAGACACTGGGTGCTTTAAGTCCGGTGATTCCAAGCACGAGTCGTTCGAATCGCTGTGGTGGATACCCATATCGTCTGAACTCTTTCTTGACAGAGCCATGTGCTGGTTGCGTTCATCAAGCCACTGCTTTAAGGTCTGCTGGCAGAATGTCATCTGGATGTATAGTGTTGCCCACTTCAAGTTGACACGAGAACAGTTCTCATAGTGTTCGTTAGAGAAGAGCTTGCACATGGCATTGTGGCCGTCCATTGGTGACGTTGTGTCTTCCTCACTGTCAGATTCATACAGCTCCTCGTTTGAGTTAGACAAATCTTCGAAACTGTTTGAATTTTGGAACGAAATAACAAAGTCTGATACGCTTTTCTGTTTTGTCAGTTCTTTGGAGTTGTGGGTTTTGAACGATGTAATAATATTAGGATGCGCGATGGAAGTAAAATGAGAGGTTAGAGAAAAGTCATCATTGTCCGTATCCATTGGAATCTTGTGCTTCTTTGTCAATGAAGACTCAATCATGGGTTCCAGCCACGCAGCTTTATAGTTTACTATATTCGGGTGGTTCAAACTTGCTATAGTCTTAACTTCGGCTAAATGACTCATGATGGAGTCGACATCCGACGACTTAATGTAGACTTTCTTAACTGCATATTGGACTCCATCGAGTCTGTGTCTGGCTTTGAAGACGCTTCCGAACCCGCCTCCAGCAATAAAGTATAGCTCTTCAAACTCTCTGTGATAGCGAGACCATTCTAGCCCCGAGGGTTTGACTATGGGCCAAGTGGCAGGCAGTGTGATGGGTATCTCAGACCCGCTAGCAACAGTTACCAACTGATACAAGGCTCTTTGATACTGGCTTCTCATGGCTTCAAACTCTCCCATAGCGTAAGAGTCGTCAATAAGATGCATGCTGTGCAGTTTTTCACAGATGGTGTTGTAGAGCTGGTTAGCTCGAAGGGTATCCTTTTCCAAGAGGGAGCAAAGTTGTTTAACGAGGGATTGGACAAGCAGGCTGATTGGAGTAGTGGTGGCGGCGTCGATAAGGTCGACATGTTTGATACTTTCTTGTAATACTGATTCTTGTTGAGTGATGCCTGAAACACAAACAAATAAATGCTTATTGATAAGTTTTTTTTTTCAATAAACAATGCCTTAATCAGTCTCCTTCAAATCATTGTCTGATCATATCAGTTTCTAGATATGGCGTACATAACATGATTTAACAAACAAACAGTAGAGCCTCTATAGTCCGAACACTTGAAAATTACCCTTGTTCGGATCCACAGTTTGGATTGTATGGAGAAATAATAAAAAGGCATTTCTGAAATAATTAATAGATGTTAAAAAATTTGACATGTATTTTCAATCAAAAACGTAACATATACATTTGCTTACACTTTATAGAAACCTAATTGTATAGTTTGTTACATATCTGTCTGTTAATGTCACGTTTTCTTTTCATTGATGTTGAAGTCATGACAGAAAATCCACAAAATGCTGATTGGGAAACAAAATGGCATAACATGTCACAAAAACATGTATTACATATTGTGACACCAACAATGCACGGCAGGCAACTGGTGAGTGATGGTTGGGGCGTATGGATTATTTTTCAGATCAAAGGGGGTTCAGTTTATTGAGGCTCTGCATGTGTACAAATTTTGCACCTCTTCTTGCCACCCTCCCCAACCCCTCTAAAACCCTTACCAACAACCCCGACCCTCCCCCCCAAACCCCCTTTCCTTTATATATATATATATATATATATATATATATATATATATATATATAAATTAGAGTTGCCGCGAATACTCGCTATTATTCGGTATTCGGCATTACTCGACATTTTTTTGATATTCGTCGAATTACCGAATAATAGCTAGTATTATTCGGCATTCGGCGAATAGTCTAAAATAAACTTTTAACGAACATAAAAACGAACGAGTTAAAAATAATTAATTTTTATTATTTTCCTTAACAAAACAATACACAGTATCAATTATTATCTGTAATAATATGTGCCTGTGCCTATCATATTAATGAAATTAAATTAGTTAGGCTTTTTAATTAATATTTAAAATCCAACAGAGGCAGATTGTGGTGCAAAAAAAACTATTTTTTCTGCACGTTCGGGAGCAAGTCGGTTTCGCTTTTCCTCATAAACTAAACCTGCCTCGGAAAATAGTCTTTCTGAATAAACAGAGCTTGCTGGTGTGATTAAGTATTGTTTAGCAAGCTTACTTAAAGTAGGAAATCTATTCTTATTGGTACTCAAAGCCCACCATTCATATGGGTTTATTTTTCTGTCAGCCTTTGCAATGCGATGTAGTGGGTGATTTCTTCAGCAGTGGCATTCTTGGGTTGCTCTTCAGTAGGCTGCTCTATAGATGATTCTTCAAAACATGCCCAAAATTGTTTATGAGTTTCTGAATCGACATGCTCACTTTCATTGTCTAAACGAGACCTTTTGGATGCCATTTCTGGATCCGAATCATCATTTTCGTCATCTAAAGAAAGCCTAAGACCTTCTCTGAGCGCAGCTCTACTGATCCGTTCAGCTTGGGTAGCGTCAAAGTAAAAGTCCTTGTAGCGGGGGTCTAAAAATGTCGACAAGTAATATGTCTTCCTGTAACATAGATCGTCCAAGTTAAAACGGGCTTGCATATTTTCTATTAACGCCTTTCTAAAATCATCAACGTGTGCAGTTTGTTGAATCAGCGCATCTTTCATTAGGTATCTGGTTAATGAAACAGTGCTAGGTATCACATCTGATATAGGTGCATATGTGGAACTCGTGATTTTTGTTATCTCTTCGAAAGGTTTTAAGAGCTTTAACAGATGTTCTATAACCTCCCACTGATCACTGGTCAAATTTTCAAAATTCACGCTCCTTGATTCTGAAATATACACCGAAATTGCTTTTTTTGCTCAAATAGACGCTCCAGTAGGTAATATGTTGAGTTCCAGCGAGTTTGAATATCTTGAATCAGTTTATGCTTAGGAAGTCCGAGCTCACATTGAATACTTTCAAGTTTTGTATATCCTGAATGATTAAAATGTGTCACTATGCGGCGGGCACTAGTAAGAATTTATTTTATTGGGAAACTGTTATCTATTGCATTATTTATCACCAGTTGGAGAGTATGTATGAAGAAATAATTATGATAATAAAACAACGAACTATCCATATAAATTAGAATGAAATCATTCCAGCATGTTCCTCTTTCCTACTAATAATGGTGAAGTTTCCAGAGTTATCAAATTCTTGAATAATTCTACTGCTGTTGGATATGATCTAATTACGACGAGTTTAATCAAAACATGCAACATTATATTGACTCATTTACTTGTTTGTTTAATTAATTTATCATTTGACGAAGGCATTTTTCCAGACTTATTAAAAATTACTGTGATTAAAAACCAGTCTTTAAAAAAGGTGACAAAGAATGTCCAGAAAACTACAGACCTTCTTCCTTCCTTCTTCTGCTTTGATACAATCACTTTGATGAAAAAGTGATGTACAGCAGAATTATTAAATTTGTAAACAAATTTGATATATTATGTGAAGAACAAAATGGATTTCAAATCCACTACCTAGTGTAGTATGAAGCAATAATTATGATAATAAAACAACGAACTATCCATATAAATTAGAATGAAATCATTCCAGCATGTTCCTCTTTCCTACTAATAATGGTGAAGTTTCCAGAGTTATCAAATTCTTGAATAATTCTACTGCTGTTGGATATGATCTAATTACGACGAGTTTAATCAAAACATGCAACATTATATTGACTCATTTACTTGTTTGTTTAATTAATTTATCATTTGACGAAGGCATTTTTCCAGACTTATTAAAAATTACTGTGATTAAACCAGTATTTAAAAAAGGTGACAAAGAATGTCCAGAAAACTACAGACCTTCTTCCTTCCTTCTTCTGCTTTGATACAATCACTTTGATGAAAAAGTGATGTACAGCAGAATTATTAAATTTGTAAACAAATTTGATATATTATGTGAAGAACAAAACGGATTTCAAGTCCACTACACTAGCTACCTTTAAACTTATCCAGCAAATAATAAAACATACCAATAACAAAAACCCTGTTACCACAGTATTTTTTGACATGAGCAAGGCTTTTGACTTTGTCTCTCACAATCTGTTACTGCTTAAATGTGAAGCTTGCGCTCTAAGGGGGCCTGTTCGAGAATGGCTAAAAAGTTACTTAATAAACAGGACACAGTATGTAGAAATCACATGTATGAATACCAAACAAGAAGAAGTCTCTGTAAAGTCTTACAGTAAATTAAATAGAGCTGGAGTACCCCAGGGCAGTATACTGGGACCTCTGTTATTTTTGCTATACATAAATGACCTTCCTTCAATCACAAATCATCCTTGCACACTATTTGCAGATGACATATCTGTTGTAGTCTCGAAGTCTCCAAATAAGAATTATAATGAGTGCTTAAATAGTACAGTAAAGGACGTCATAGTTTGGCTTCAGGCTAACAGCCTAAAAGTTAACATTCAAAAATGTAAATATATACAATTTCATAACCAAGGAGCAAAAAAAATTAATTTAAATATGGGATACGATGGTCAGTTTTTAGTTGAAGAAACCGAAACTACCTTTCTAGGTATTGTAGTAGATGATAGATGTACGTGGGCATCACATGTCACTAAAGTATGTAGCAAATTAAATAGATTTGCTTATGCATTGTGGAGACTAACTAAAATTTCTAATAAAAAAACAGCTTTACAGGCCTATCATGGCTATGTTGCTTCTAATTTGAGATATGTTGCGGTGTTATGGGGCAACTCAGTGAAGTCAGATCGAGCTTTCATAGCCCATAAACAGTGTGTGCGTGCTATTTGTGATGTTTCCTCACTGACAACCTGCAAACCTTTATTTCAAGAACTCAATTTACTGAATTTTCCAAGTCTATATATTTATGAAATATGTTGTTTTGTTAAAGTGCATCGTTCACTCTTTAATTCAACCAAAGCTTTGTGCAAGTTCAACACAAGGTTTCCTAACAAATTAATACTACCTTCAATAAAAACTGAGATATGTCGCAGGAACAGTTATGCCATGTCAGTTAGAATTTACAATAAGATTCCTGAATCAATAAAAGAGCTTCCCATGGCCCAATTTAAAAATAAACTCTATAGCTGGCTTGTTGACGGGTGCTATTATTCTGTTAATGACTTTTTAAAGATGAAAACCAAACGATAATTTTTAATCTTTTATTAATCTGACAACTTAAGTTTATCTAGTGTTAGTCATCTCATTTTGTTTTTGTTTTGTATATGTATGACATCTTGTAGCTATGGAGCATTTCAATTGTTTTATTTTTTATGGTTTTTTATTTGACTTGTCTACTTAATATTTAATAATCTTAATATAATATTTTACATTTATAAAAATCCAAGAGCTATGATTAGTTTTATGTATTGTATTTCAATAAGTTTGCATGCCAATGTTGGTGATGTGTTGGAATTTAATCATGTTTTTACCACCTTGTATTATCCACATCAAAGCAATTAAATAAATTATCATTATCAACACTCTGAAGGAAGTAGAGTTTCCTTAACTCCTTTAACCATATTCGCCCCATTATCGTGAACAATCGCTTGAATTTTAGAGATGGGTATGACCCATTTCGTTACACAATGTAACAGTTCTCTTTTGATATTTTCTGATGTGTGTGATTCAGGAAAATGAGCCATGTTTAGAACGGCATGATTCAGTTTAAAGTTTTCTGATATCCAGTGTCCTGTTAAACTCAGAAATGCAGCATTATTTACAGAAAAAGTCCAAAGATCGGTAGTGAATGCTATAGCTTCAGCCCTTTCTAACTCGTTTTTTAGTTTGCTAACCACTCTCTCATACATGTCTGGAATTATTTTCTCGGTGAAATATGTCCTGCCAGGAATAGTGTATTGCGGCAAAGCATTATTAATAAGACGTTTAAAGCCCACATGATGATCGACGATGGGCAGTGGCTCGTTGTCAATAGCGATCATTTCACCAATCAAGTAGTGATATTTTTTTGCTCGGCTATCGTTGATGTCCCAGAGCTTTTTTTTTTCAAGTAGTTGTTGCAGTGACGGTTGCACCAAAGGCTGAATGGGCAACTGGGTGGATGAGGAAGTACTTGGAGATGATTCTGCGGGAGCATTATGTTGAGCATGACTACTTGAGCTTCCATACATTTTACCATACTCATCTGGGTGTTTGAATTTCAAATGATTCTGCAAAGCCGTCGTTCCTGCTTTTTTTGCTGCTCTACTTATTTTTACACCACATAAATTACATTTTGGACTGTTTTCTTCCTCTTCAAAATGTAGCCAAACATGAGTTTTTTTCCTAGGTTTGGCATGATTGTTCTTCTTTTTAAGTAACACTTTAACTAATTAAGTATTCAAGTCTTTAATTCAATAGCAATTTTCAAATAAGTATCGAAAGAAAAAATAAAAAACGTCAACCGATGTCGAAAATCAAATTATAAATGAATGCCGCCTACCCTAAACACAAGCGTATTGATTGAGCGGGAAATCCCCTACAATAGTAAACGCTGGGTAATACAAAACGGGGTATTCTCCGTAAAATATGTACAAGAAAAGGGTTGCCAGCATTTAAAAATTAAAATACTACATATATATGTAGATATGTATAACATGAAACAGATTTCTTTTACTTTATTGTTTTCTTTTCTCACAACCTTAGAAGAAATTAGAAATATTTTTAATGTTCCTTATTTATGTCGAATAGTAATGTCGAGTTATTCGACTATTCGCCAAAGTGAATGGCGATTAATCGGTATTCGACTATTCGCTATAACAACTATTCGCGGCAACTCTAATATAAATATATGTCACTTTCACACCTGTCCCTTTCGAAACCTGTCACTTCTACATTGAATTAGCAAAACTATAGCCATCCGGTACCGGCGCTGAGGGGGGGATGGGGTCCCCCTGTCCAGGAAATGTATAGTTTTTGAGATATGAATTGTTTAGTAAAATAATAGTACATAAAAAAACAGTTTTAGACCACCAAACAGCCATACGTCGCTGTCATTGCAAAAAGTCGTATGTCAAAATTTTGTTATTTTTTTTATTGGCTGTATGTTTAATTTGGAACGTGATCTTTCCTGTGTCATAATGCCATAGTACGGTGTCTTTCACATTCTCAACTCTATTTTAATTGTCAAAAAGACGTTTTATCGAACGTCTATGTCAATTTGTCTTATGTTTGACATACGAAGTCTTGACTGCCGTAGTCATTACGTTCGCGCGTTCTTATGACAATGTGACGACAACGAACATGGTTGAAAAAGTAACTTATTTGCAGCAATACCCAAGTTTTAGGCGACCAATACATTAATAACAATATACCAGATTCCAACATAATTTTGGATGAAAATACTGGAGTTTTTTTGTGCAGGAAAAAGTAATAGTTAGTCCATCTAGTATATTGATTCCTAGTTCCAGTGAATATTTTTTAGATGAAACAACAGGGGAATTTCAACATCGTGGTTTGGTCATGTCTGATACTCCTCATTCATCTAACTCGACACCAGAGACCCCTACGGCAGAAACTACTAGAGAATTTATTGTACAAGAAACAGTAACAATCATTCAAGAAACACCTATCTCTAGTCCATCTATATTGATTCCTAGTTCCAGTGCATGTTTCTTAGAAGAAACAACAGCTGAAAACCAAAATTATGGCTTGGTTATGTCCGATACAACAAATTCATCTAACTCGATACCAGAAACAGCGCAGCAAGATTTGGACTTCAATTGCAGTGATAATGATCGAGACAATGTGTAAGGACGTGGTTTACAAGGACTCGGAGTGGAATCCCAAACCCTACCATAAGAGATCCTTCTCAAACATACATTAATCGCGATAATCATCTTCAATCTTTCCTACATGACTTGGCAAAAATGGAATCTCATTATTGTCATGTTAATTCAACAAAGATTTATTTGGAACCTAATTGGGACTACACAAACATTACAAAAGAGTAGCTGAATATGAAAACATTAAACCATTTTCGTGGACCCACTTTGCACAAGAATTAGAGACAGAACTTAACTTTGTTTCAAAACCGTAGTGATCAATGTGACACCTGTTTTGCATGGGATGAAATAAATGGACGTTTGGAAGCAGAGGTTTTTGCTTCTGTATACGTTGACTTAATAAAGATGGAAATTAAAGATCAGAAGTAAATTTGACATAAATAGTGTTACGAGCTGGGGTTCGGATAAAATAATTGTACGCTAATTACACCAAAAATGAACACCTTTATTCGAAAAACCACAAAAAGAAATTAATCTAACAAATAATGCTCAAACACTCTTTAACTTGACTGTACACTCTTATCAATTATCACTGAATACTCGCTTCGAATCACTTTGATCGTTTCGTTTCGTCAGCCAAATCAGTAATGCCCCATGCAGTCGATGTGCGCCCTATTTATACCGCGACGTAAGTTTCCAGAATGTACTCATAACTACTCGTATGTACTAGTGGTAGTCGGTAGGTCTTTGAACTTTCAAGGTCGGCGGCGCCTTTGAGTTGCCGCGCCGCGCCGCGCCTGTAGGTACTTAAGGCCGGCGGCACCTTTGATGTCGCCGCGCCCGTAGGTATATACCTACCGCGCGCTCTGGAAACTTCTGTAGGTACCTACGCTCTACTAGTGTGTTCCAGAATGTTCCTTTAAATGTAGGTATTGCGTCATTTTAGTACCTACTGTTTTTCTAAGAATCGACCGGCGTAACACTACCCCCTCCTAAGACATGCTCGTCCCGAGCAGTGTCGTCCAGTGCTTTAACGCCAGTCGATTAACATAAACAATTTCAGGAGCACTTCTCTGGCCCTCCCCCTGGATCCGGCACGTGACGTCGCTGATCCTGTTTATAACGCGGATATGGTCCGCTCCTTTCCACCTGCAACCTTGAAGGCCCTCCTCTGCCGCGCACTGGATCATGTAACCCAATCAGAGAACCCTTGTCGAATCCCAGATCTCTCAATTTCCGGTTATATCGAGCCCTCATTTTCTCAGACACCCGCTGTCCAGACCGTTCGACCTGCCTACAAACTTCATCCAACCTAAAGCGCGAGCCAATTGCACAATCTGCACGGCTGCGCGGAGAATCCTTTGGAATACTCGTTATCAGGTCTGTAGGTTTGCGGCACCAGTTTCTCACATCATCACGGCAGTGGATCCAAAAGAATTGCTCTCGTATCTTTGACAGGGCTCATTTGATTCCCATATGGACTCCTGCAGCCCGATTACAGAACTTGGCTTCAATCAGACTGTCACTTTTTTCATAGCAAAATCGACTCTATCGTAAAGCATTATTGAATTTTACGGCTTGAAACCGACATGATCAACATTACGTAATCGCACTGCGGAACATCCGTCGTGGCAGAGTTGTAGAACATCAGGCACCTTCGCTTTAGGAACAACCATTTATAAATGACAGTGGTCTCCTCGAGCATTTTCCAATTTTCTGCACAATAACGTGGATAGCCAAACTGTCCCACTGCCCCCAATAGCTTCCCGTCGTTGCGCTCATTCCTGCAACATCCCGCCATTTAGGCTTAGGCGCACCAGTTTTAATCCACTCAAGAATTGGCTTGATATCTGGGTCATTTTGCTGTGCCAGCTGCAAGGCTTTTCTCCACTCATTACCGAAGTCCGTTCTCAACATTGTAACAGGTACCACTTCTATGGCCTCTTGCCTCTCAGAATGCTTAAGATTCTCTAGACAAGGTCTCCTGTACAGTTCCTCCACGTTACTGTGAGATCTTCCATCTTTCATGTTCAGGTTTATGCTTTCGTGAGCTTGTGAGGTAAAAATTCTGGTGTCGTTGTCAATACTCAACTGCATCCGTCCTGCGGTTCCGGCGTCTATTCGTTTCCTTGGGTCTTGTTCGGTAACGGCGCTAACCACCCGCCAGTTCTGTGATCCAGGTCTTCCCTGCCAACAACTCGCTTCGGGCAGCTGGGCCTCAGGTGACCCTTCTCTCCACACTCGTAGCATCTGGGACTAAACTTAGGGCGAGTGTCACGGGGAGGAGATGTCTCAACTTCCCTGATGCGGTGAGCTCGAGGATCTTGTCGGACGGCCTCCACCTCCAAAGCATGGGCCACGGCATCCTTAAGGGATTCGTGATGCCCAAGTCTTACAGCAGACCTAGTGAGGTCTGCTGTAAGACTTGGGCATCACGAAACATGGAAGTGTCCATGTCGCGTATCCCATCGATAAAGGCTTGAATCAAAATCCCGTCGATGAGTGCAGGTGAGGGCTGGTACGCTTTTCGAACCAGCTTTTCAATTTCGAGAGCCCACTGTTGTAGGTTCTCACTATTCCGCTGAGCCCTGTCCTTTAACTGAGCACGAAACACGTGCTCCAGGTGTGCGTCACCGTAGCGAGATTCCAATGCTTCAAGCAGCTGTTCGTAGGTGACATCCTTTCCAAGGGCCTCGAGTATAGTAAGGGCCTGGTCACGAAGGCCCAGTGTGAGTGCAGTCATAGCCTGCGCTTTACTCCATCCGTTCGCCTTGACAACGGCCTCTAACTGGATCTTATAGGCCGACCACGAAGAGCTTCCATCAAACGGCGGCACTTTGAAACCTCGCGCCGAAGACGCAACAGGGACTGACATTCCGCTTCCAAATTTCAGGACACCCAGAGCTTTTTTCACGTCTGCAATCCGGGTTTCAGTTTCAGAGATGCGGCTTTCAGTTTCGGAGAAGCGTTTCTCGTGAAGATGTACCTGCTCCTTTACATCTTTGAGTTCCTGACCCAAAGTTGCATGCAGGTCTTTTATGAGGAGAGTCTGTTCTTCCTGTCGGCGAGCCTGTTCCTCTTGTCGGCGAGCCTGTTCCTCTTGTCGGCGAGCCTGCTCCTCTCTGTCTCGCTGCAACTGGACCTCCAGGCGTCGAGCCTGCTCCTCCTGTTTGCAAGCCTGCTCCTGGAGTAATGCCATTAAGCCCGAAAGATCAAATGAGGGTGGGGCTATAGAAGACGGAGAATCTGTAGATGGACCAGCGGATGGACCTGTGGCCGCGGCGGCGTCCAACTCGATGGTTTCTTGATTGTCACCACCACCAGGCGCTCGTAATGGCGAACTAAACCGTCTTTCGTCCACCTCCTTCTCTCATTGGCTTCTCGTTCTCATGCGGTCTGTCTCCTGCTTTGGTGTAGCCGGCATTATTTTATCCTCGCTTCTGACACCAAATTGTTACGAGCTGGGGTTCGGATAAAATAATTGTACGCTAATTACACCAAAAATGAACACCTTTATTCGAAAAACCACAAAAAAAATTAATCTAACAAATAATGCTCAAACACTCTTTAACTTGACAGTGTGGCGACCTCAACTGCCACATAGAAATCAGCGCCACCTAGTCCAGTATTGGGCGAATAACACAGACCGCTCATAGATGGCGCAAACATCAAGTCCGTACTAATCCTGCATCGCGCAAGTGATATTCTCGCCGCGAATTAGAGGTATAGAATTTCCAACGAGGAACAGTCGGACAGCTGTCCCCGGGCTAACAACACCCAGCTCGGTCTGAAGTACTTCCCGTAATGATGGAGGAGCTTCAACAAGTGGATACCTAACCTGTACCTACCTACCTACCTATCTATCCACTCCTACACCTAAACCTCCACAGTGGTGACCCCCGACGTGATGTCATCGACCAGCATGATCACCCGCTGTCGATGACGTCAGAAGTGGTGTGATTCACAACTACCCTCACCCACTTCCGAACATGCATACCTTCCGCATACCCTTCATTCCTTCCGTTCCTCCCAGCGACTTGAGGAAAAAGAGTGCCCTCACAAAAAAAATGTAACTATACTACCACAAAAAAATAAAAAAAATAAAAATGTAACTACCCTCACAACAAATAAAAACATCAAAAAGTCGCTATCCTACTCCTCACCCCTCATCATCGAGCATCAGCAGCAAGCCAGCATCCAGCCTTCTCTTCTGATCCAACGCAGCCGACTCACCATGCTTCCTGGATCCCGATCAACACAGGCTCACCAGCGATCGGAGCACACACAGTTCACCCGCATCTCACACCTGGAACATCGCCTGGCCAGCTCTCTCCAGCGTGTACACCGTGAACCAGCGCTCCAGCTCATCGCACACAGTCCCTGGCTCAGTCCTGAACACCTGAACCTGGTCTCGGTCACTAGAGGCCACCAGGGATTACGTCGCTACCTCCGACTCAACGTGGACGGTCTCGACTCACAGAAGACCACTCTAGCGACACGACGCACTCTCAGTCCCGACTCACCGTGGACCGGTCCCGACTCACCGTGGACCCCAGCGTCAACCATGCTCAGTCTCAACTCACTGCAGACTTCGAGCACCACTGGCACCTGCAAGCATCCGACGCAGCTCATACATACCGACCTACGGTCTAGAGGGGGAGTGATGTGGCGACCTCAACTGCCACATAGAAATCAGCGCCACCTAGTCCAGTATTGGGCGAATAACACAGACCGCTCATAGATGGCGCAAACATCAAGTCCGTACTAATCCTGCATCGCGCAAGTGATATTCTCGCCGCGAATTAGAGGTATAGAATTTCCAACGAGGAACAGTCGGACAGCTGTCCCCGGGCTAACAACACCCAGCTCGGTCTGAAGTACTTCCCGTAATGATGGAGGAGCTTCAACAAGTGGATACCTAACCTGTACCTACCTACCTACCTATCTATCCACTCCTACACCTTTACCTCCACAACAGTACACTCTTATCAATTATCACTGAATACTCGCTTCGAATCACTTTGATCGTTTCGTTTCGTCAGCCAAATCAGTAATGTCCCTGGCAGTCGATGTGCGCCCTATTTATACCGCGACGTAAGTTTCCAGAATGTACTCATAACTACTCGCCTTTGAGTTGCCGCGCCTGTAGGTACTTAAGGCCGGCGGCACCTTTGATGTCGCCGCGCCCGTAGGTATATACCTACCGCGCGCTCTGGAAACTTCTGTAGGTACCTACGCTCTACTAGTGTGTTCCAGAATGTTCCTTTAATTGTAGATATTGCGTCATTTTAGTACCTACAGTTTTTCGAAGAATCGACCTGCATAACAATAGTGTTGTGGTCTGATGGTTGCGGTTATTAAAATCAGAATCAAGTAGTTGTGAATGCTATTTTGAACTGTGCTGTAGAACTGTGTATAGTCATTGAGCAAAAATACCTGGAGCATGGGCATACTTTTATGGAAGTAGATTCCGAGCATACTAGTGTGATTGGAAGAAAAATTAGGAAAAAGGATGTCCTTGGCCCTGCTGAATACTTAGGTATATTGGAATCAGCTAGAACGAATTCAAGTCCTTATGAAGTTCGCCATTCGATTGTAGGGATGCTTTTCACCAGTAGCCACGTCTTTGTTGTCCTTGCAGTATGGCAGGAAGCACCATCCTATTGAAAAATGAAGGAATCTTGATGCTTAAGTGACGGAATAGAGTGCAGTAAATTCTCTTCCAAAAGGTTTTGATACCTTGCAGCATTGATAGAACCATCCACAAACTGCATACCACCAACACCTTGTGCAGACATGCAGCCCCATATCATAAGAGATGCCGGAAACTTCACTTTGCGTTTGAGACAATCAGTATGAAACTTCACTTTTTTCCTTTCATCGCCGACTGTCACTTCAAATTTGGACTCGTCTCTCCAAATGATACTACGCCACTGATCGGAAGTTTCATTTAAATAATCACGAGCAAACTTCAACCTATTTTTCTTTTGTACAGCAGTCAACAGTGGTTTCTCCTTAGCAGTGTAAAATCCGTAACCCATTCGTTCGAGACGTCTTTGTGAATCATGTCCTTCCATTGCACCGTGAGTTCTCCAGCTCGAGCACGACGATTATTTTTGTCAATTTTCTTCAGGATTCTGTTTTCTACTGCACTTGTGATGCGTGGTCGACCAGTTTTCTTCAAACGAGAAATCGTTCTATTCTTTTTATAGTGCTGAATGTTAGATTGGACTGTAGACCTGGGAAATATCAAGTCTTTAGATATTTGGTAACTTGATTTGCCAGCATCGACCCCACAAACTATTCGCTTTTGAAGCTCTTCACACACGGGTTTGCCACAACCCATTGTTATTTGAAAACTAATGAAAAAAAATGAAATTTTCAGAATTTATACTATCTCACTTGACAAATGACACAGAATTACTTTTACAAATTTAAATTATGCAACATAATTGTACAAAGAAGGAATAATCTTATTTAACTCACCGATAAACAAACTCTTTTGCATCGATTATCAATTAGACGAACTATTTTGCTTATAACTTCTTCAAATTAAAACATATATGTATAAATTTAAAAAGCTAAAATAGTTTATTGGGTCCTATTTAAAAAATGGCATAAGTAACAGGACATGTGATAGTAGAACAGCTTAATATTTTATATAGATATACAAAAATAATGAAGTTAGAAAAAATCTCACAGAGAAAATTTCTATTTTGCACTATTTTGCATCGGGGCTCGTAATAGAAAAACTTAAGTTTTTCTATAAAGCATGACTAAAATGTGAACCTTTGGTCTTATTATTGTGCTGAATTCTATTGAAAGTTCCAGATACATTGTGGTATTTGTGGTTCAGTAAAACCGCAGTTCTTAATAGTTATACAGTATTTATGATAATTACATACTGTACTTAACAAATAAACAGTAAAGTAAGTACTAAGTTTTCTATTCCAATAGTGAAGTTACCCACCATTAGTTGACAGGTCAGTCTGCAGACACAGATAAAAAGTTTGTTTGAGATCTGCATATTGATAAATAACAAGTTAAATGCACAATATGGGACCACTGTACAAGCTTGGCCCACGATTTTAGAGGGACAGAGGGTGGAGGCGGGAGGGAGGGTGTAGAACCCCTCCCCCCCCCTCTGAGATATGATTTTTATTATATATATTTTATTGCTATTTTTTCTTGTTTTTGGACATATTCGGCGGGAGGAGGGTAATGGATGGTGTGAGGGGAGGTTACCCCTCCCCCCGCAGGCGACGCTCAGTTTATGAGATATTTCAGTTTTAAGTTTATAAAAATCGGATTATTTTGTTCACCAAAGGCAACCAAACAGCCATAACAGTTTATTAAAAATCGTCTATTTGGTCTCCTTGGGCGACCAAACAGCCGTAAGTTAACTTCGGCACTGTGTGTAGTCATGTTCGAACCTAACCTAGTTTTTATGGCCATACATAACATCTTCAATCTTTCTGGCGAAAGCAGCGGAAAAAAAAACATTCTAAAATTGCAAAAAATATATATTAAAAAAAAATATCTCAGAGGGGGGGAGATCTAGGCCCCCCACTCTCAGGGGAAGTTCTACTCCCTCCCCTCTACCCGTTCCCCCCCTTCCCGCCCTTATAATTGTGGGCCAAGCTTGTACAGTTGAGCCCACAATATACCTACCTAATGTTTTGATAGCATATTTATAATCTGTTAAAGTATTTAACTGTCTCATTGTTTCATCATCTTTTACTCAATAGCCGCTGACCATGGAAAAAAATAATATGCATGAAAAGAAGGCAACAGCCAACAGCTGTAGCATCAGAATTACCATGGTTAGATGCCCATTAAAATTCAGTAGGTACCAAAACTTGAACAGTATCTTGAAGAGTTGAATGAAATATCACTGTAAGTTGTTTCAAATGACCTTGACTTTCGTACACATAACTTTGTTAAATAAAATTGAAAAGCTTATATTTTCTATTCAGCTAAATACGTACCTAAATCGAAGGATTTGATAGTGGCCAACGCCTTCCATTTATCCTGCTTGCGTTTATCCATCTTTCGTCCTTATTTGGCTAAATCACCGTCAAAAATACTGAATCCACGATTGTAACTCGTGAAAGTCTACGAAATCCATTTTCGAAGCTACTCCATGGTGTTCATAACATTTAGAAAGCGGAAAAATCTAGAAAATAATCATTGCAAATTGTAGGTAATGTATTTATTACACAAAGGTCACAAACAAAGTTTGTGCACAAAGTCACTAGGTTGCACCGCACGCTACAAATCGCCAAAATCGCAAATCGCAAAACGTATTAAATACGTCACAAACTACAAACCCTGCGTTCGAGATGATGAGATAGAGTTGTGGGCAACTTCAAAATGTACATAATGCCGTTTTCTTTGAACATTTTCAACACTTTTGCCATTTTTGAAACTTTTGACACTACCTAGGATAGGTATCCAAACCAAATGAAAAACGACTCTATGTTTTACGAATTAAAGTCGCTTTTCCGATGCAAAGATAACAGACATGTCCAAAGCGAACGATGATCGAAAAATATTTAGCAGTCACTGCGATTACGTAATGTTGATCATGACGGTTTCAAGCCATGAAATTCAATAATGCTTTGCGATAGAGTCGATTTTGCTATGAAAAAAGTGGCAATCTGATTGAAGCCAAGTTCTGTAATTGGGCCACTGTTATGTGATGCGGCCCGAACATATAACTTGGCTTCAATCGAATTCTCAATATCGCAACCACTAATGCCTTGCGATAGAGTCGAAATTGCTATGAAAAAAGTGATAATCCGATTGTAACCAAGTTCTGTAATTGGGCAACAGGGGGTAAAGTGGAGTTCAAATAACAAGTTTTACAGTGCTACCACACTAACTAAAAAAACCAAACATAGTAAACCTACGTAGAGCTCAGATAATCATTGCCATGTATAAAATTCAATACACCCCCTCAATGGTTATCAGAGCTGTCTCACAAAATTAAGAAAACTAAAAACTTACCACAATCCTAATAATACAAATCTTACACCCTAGTACAACCCAAAAAAAAAAACACACTCATAAAATAAAAATAAAAAACCAACATCTTAATACCCCTCCTTAACAATTGAAATTTAAAATCTAACAACATAATATACCCCCTTAACCATAAATATTCAACTATTACAACATTTTCCAAAACATTGTCCCGCACAAAATGTATCTTTATATCAACATGTTATAGCTTATGACCTAAACTGCGGATTTTTACACAGTTTGATCACAGACTGATTATATTCCTATATCAACACAGAAACAACTCTAAGTTCAATATATTTCAACATATTTCTGCAGTGCGATTACGTAATGTTGATCATGACGGTTTCGAGCCGTCCAATTCATTAGTGCCTTGCAATAGAGTCGATTTTGCTATGAAAAAAGTGACAATCTGATTGAAGCCAAGTTCTGTAATCGGGCTGCTGAGCCAACAAGCTTCCGCAGTTGCCATACTTAAAGCTGCAAATTCAGATTCAGTGGATGACAAAGCAACAGTCGGCTGTTTACGCGAGTTCCAGGAAACTGAACACCCATATATTTTAAAAATGAAATCACTAGTCGACTTGCGATCAGCTTTGTCACCAAATGATGAGTCTACATAGCCAATTATCTTATTATCTTCATTAGTACTAACTGTAAAAATTAAACGTAAATCAAGAGTACTGTTACGATGCCCCATACATAGCAAGCGCATGAGGGTGGAAATGCTGATGCTCGCACTTTTGGCATTGTCGGTGTTTCCACCTAACGGTGACTTTTTGGTAATTAGATCTAATTCATTCAGACTTGAATTCCACGCGCGGCTAGTCGTTAATATTACTTTTATGTTATTTCTATTTCTTTTATTTTAATACATTTCATTCTAGCCATCTTAATTTGTTTTTTAAAACTCGATTCCTGACCCACCCCGTAACAGTGGTGTCAGAAGTGGGATAGTTGGCAAAATAGAGCTAACTATTTCATACGGGTCAATAAAATAATAAGGGATTTGCTCCATACGGCGCAATATCCTGTGAAGTTGTCATCGCTCGCGTTTCTCCGCCATCGACGCCGTGTCCCTGCGCTGACTTTGAGTTGCGTGGCCTCTGAATCTACCGCCGTGCCCGCATCTCATCTGTGTAGGTTTTGAACCGCGTAGACCCTGAATCTATCACCGAGCCTGAACTTCATCTGCGCTGGCTGGAAGCTGCGTAGACATCGCCAAATCACTGTATCCTGCCACCATCACAGGCTGTGTGAGCCTGTAGTCATCATCCTCTGCTTCTCTTCGCCACTGCTCCTGAGTACCTGAGACCGGTACTTACTTGAAACCTCCACCTCCACAGACGCCGTGCTACCCTGTATTCGCCCAAGTACTCGCGACGCAAGATGTTCATCACTATACTCCAAGTTGTAGTTCTTCTGTGAGTAGAACTTATTATTTAGATCTGTTGTTGTCACAATCAGTGGATTGTGACAACAACAGATTTAAGTTAATACTAGTATATCTATCCTAAATCTATTCGATTTCCTATTCATATTGAATTGTTTTAATATATATAGGTAACTATTTATTTTCTACCTCAAAAACTTTCCATCATGTCTCTTCCAAACGAATCATCTTCTCGTGTGAAATCTACTGAAACATTATCAGTTCCAAGTGTTCCAACTCTACCACCTAGTGAATTTCCGATTAGTGTTTTATGTAATTTTATAAACACCTACAAAGGAGACAGAGAAACTTTACAAGCATTCTTGAGAAATTGTAAAAATGCATTAGAGTTAGCTTCACAAAATCAAAAAGAACTGCTGTTTAAGTACATCATTTCAAAGTTAGAAGGCAAAGCCCAAGTAGCACGTGCCACCAACCTTTTCGATAATTTTGAAGAGTTGAAAGCCTTCCTCCAACAAAATTTTGGCGAAAGGAAACACTACTCTCACTTATTATTGGAGCTACAGTCCTGTAAACAGTCACCGAATGAAACAGTAGCTTAGTACGCCCTTAAGGTCGAGACCTATTTGACCGACCTCCAGACAGAAATCCATAACTCAAATACATTCAAAAAGGATCTGTCAGGAAGGATCGCAATGACCGAAGACCTAGGCTTGCACACTTTCTGTTTAGGTCTTAATCCACGAATTAGTGCTATTGTTCGTGCACGAGATGTCAAAACTCTTAATGCTGCAATAAATATTGCTATCAGTGAAGAGAAAATTCAAAATGTACTTTCTAGTATAAAGGAGCAAGTATAAAGGATCGTAGACAGTCAAGGGAGGTTTTCCCGGAGTTAAATCCGAGATACTCCCGAAAACTTCTGAACCTTAAACGGGACAGTCTCCGACAAGTGGTGGGAATTGTAACTGGCCATTGCCATCTTAACAAACACCTTCACAGATTAGGTGTCACAGACAGCCCCTTGTGCAGAGGATGCATGGGGGCAGAAGAAACGGCCACGCATGTACTCCTTGAGTGCGAAAGCGTGGCGATACAAAGGGAACAGTTCCTGGGAACAATTTTCACCCTGAGGGAAGCCTGCGCCGGAATTCGCAAGCTGCTGGCCTTCCTGAGGGACATCGGGTGGCTGAATTAGCTGTCGTCGCCCGTTTCACGCAAAAAGGGCCGATGATCGGCCTAGTTGCGGAAAAGTAGCCCGACCACCAAGAACCAAGAACCAAGAACCTGTAAACAGTCACCGAATGAAACAGTAGCTTAGTACGCCCTTAAGGTCGAGACCTATTTGACCGACCTCCAGACAGAAATCCATAACTCAAATACATTCAAAAAGGATCTGTCAGGAAGGATCGCAATGACCGAAGACCTAGGCTTGCACACTTTCTGTTTAGGTCTTAATCCACGAATTAGTGCTATTGTTCGTGCACGAGATGTCAAAACTCTTAATGCTGCAATAAATATTGCTATCAGTGAAGAGAAAATTCAAAATGTACTTTCTAAAAATAGTACAAACAGTACGTCGTTCACAAGTCCTATGACTTGTCGGTTTTGTCACAAAACAGGACATTTCAAACGAGACTGTCGTATAAAAAGGCTATCCCTGGTTCCAAATCAGTCTCAGAGGCCTCCCATGCAGCAATACCAAGCCCAAAGACCTCCTATGCAACAGTACCACGCCCAGAGGGCTCCTGTACAACCAGTGTGTAGGTATTGTAAAAATGTTGGACATGATATTTCACAATGTATAAAACGAAGAGTTAATAACTCGAAACAAGGTATGTTTCAACATAATTTTCCGCAACAGAATCATAATTCTTTAGAGTCGCCGCCGTTCTTTGAAAACAATGACGAGCATTTAAACTAATAATAATAATAAGATATATTTATTCCCAAAAAAACAAGATATATTAGCAGCTAAATTAAACTTAAAACTAGGAACTTATACTAGTTTTACAATTGTTACTGCTATGATATTTGAGCTTTCTAGTTCCCACACTAGGATACCCTGTGTTGTGGGAACTAGTCTCTTCCATGTGCACATAACTGATAAAACGACCAAAATAAAATAAGAAGATATTTTTTCCTATTCGGAGGTAGGAACAAAATAATTTAAAAATATGGTGTAGTTACTACTTAGTAGTGTGCGTGCGTACAGTGACTGTAGATGAGGTGTAAGTGTATATGCATGAGCTTTAGAAATAATGTGGTGTGTGTAGGAACATATAAGGTACGAATTAGGCTAGTGGCACACAGGTTGATGACATTTTGAATTTAAATTTTATCTTGAAGTGTTTTATAGTATCGTGTTAGTGATAAGTATAGTATTTTCCTTCCCATAGTATTTAACATTTTATCACTTGTTCCACTTTTAAAATCCAATATTGTTAATTTATTTTATAATATATTATGATTAAATTTCTTGTATTTATCTTACATATAAAATTGAATTTATTTAACAATCGCTTTTATGCTTAGGTATAGGTTGTTTAGTTTATTAATATGGAACTATGGATGCAAAAATAATAATAATAATAATAAAATACACTGGTGTGCATGAGTACGTTTCCTTTATAATACCTTATTTCTAACAACATGAGAATGAGGAGGTACGACTACCTCTAAAAGTCACTGGAACGTAAAACAAATAGGTTGTATGTGTATTATTATTATCTCTGTCAGTGTTAAGGTGTGGTATACATATAAGGTATGTAATGTGGGTGTGATGCGTCCCACTTAAATAATCTTGTGCATGAGTTTTTCTGTATCAGCGTAATCAAGGTTAACAAGCCACTTCCTAACAATTCTTTTGCACGATGCCTTGAGAAGACCTACAAAAATTAGTTCTTTATTAATTTTCGAATAAAGATACGGACCAATATATGCAGGAGATCGCTGAGCAAAACCGGTTTTCATTTTAGGGGTATCCCAGCGTGGTGGACGGCTTGATCTTTCTGATGATTTCTTGAGAGGCAGCGCAAGCTTATGAAAACGTAGTAACATAGCTGATATATATATTTGTCGCACTCTCAAGATAAAGAGTTCTTTGTACAGGGTGTCCGTCGGATAACGGTATGGTTTTCTAAAAGCTATCTTTAAAATGGCTCGTTGAGCCCTCTCTAGTTTAAGTAAGTAGGACGCATATGTTGAGCCCCACACTACGATACAGTATGTTAATATTGAGTGGCATAAAGATGAGTATGTAAGGCGTATCACGCTGCTATCTGCTGCTGAACTCAGACGTTTAAAAATATATTTTAATTTTCTAACCCGCCCATTCAATTCTTCGATTTGTTTCTTCCATGAAAGTCTGTCGTCAATGACCACACCGAGGTATTTGATAGACGAAACTTGGTCTAAAGCTTGGCAGTTACAAGAAGAGTTAGTGGGTTTATTGCAACTGTGAATTTTTAAAGTTAATGGAAGTTCAGGTGCAGTCCTGTCAGATATGCTAAAGGTTAAGAATTTTGTTTTCGAGGTATTAAGAGTAAGAAGGTTAAGACTATTGAGCCATTACACACCCTATGCAATCCTGATTGAGCAATTTCATTAACAGAGGCCCAAGAATCTGAGTGAAATATTAATGCTGTGTCATCAGCAAAGGCCAACGTTTGGGAATGATTTAAGTTAATCTGGCATAAGTCATTTATGTAAACCAAAAATAAGGTTGGTCCGAGCACGCTACCCTGTGGTACGCCAAAAGATACTTCCGCATAGTCACTGCAATGATCTCCAACACATATTCTCTGTTTACGGTTTTGTAAGTAGGATTCAAACCAATTTAGGGCGAATCCTCGAATTCCAAGATGATACAACTTTTTGAGTAGTATTGGGCGAGAAACCGTATCGAATGCTTTAGCTAGATCCAGGAAGACACCGATGCACTTTTGTCCAGAATCAAGTTTGTCAGAGATAAAGTCTACCATGTAAGCAACGGCATCCTCCGTAGATATACCCCTACGGAAGCTGAACTGGTTCTCGGCCAATAAGGAATTACCTTCCAAGAAAGATAGTAAACGCCTATTAACTACTTTCTCAAGGATTTTAGAGATTGACGTTAACAGGGATATGGGTCTATAATTTGTAAAGTCTAACGGATTGCCACCTTTATGTATCGGTATTACGTTGGCAACCTTGAGGCAATTAGGTACAGATCCTGTTGTGAGACTAAGGTTACAGAGATAAGCAATTGGCGCAGCGAGACTATGGTTACAAAATTTTAGGACGTCATTATTAATTCCATCGTACCCAGAAGAAGAACCACTTTTTAATGAGCTGATCAACTTAGATATTTCTGTTTCGTCTGTAGGATTGAAGAAGAGGGAGTGACTCGGAGAACGGGATATAGACACATAAGATTCAACAAGTTCATTTTCAGTCATATTTATATCAGACATGATATTATTAGCTAAGTTGACTCCGACAGTGGTAAAAAAGGTGTTGGCTTCAAGCAAAGATAGAGTTGGTGAAGAGAAAGTTTCAAGAAGGACAGCACTAGGGGTCGTATTAGTCTGAATATTGCATACTTCCTTCACAGCTTTCCATGTCTTTTTTATATCCCCTTTTGCATTTGTTAATGAGGACTGATCGTGAAGGTTTTTAAGATTCTGTAATATATTATTGCATATATTTCTGTAAGTTTTGAACTCTTCTTGAAGCTTATCGTCCTTTGGATTCAGTCTAGCTTTAGCATGTAATTTGTCTCTGCGCTTAATACATTTCAGAAGTCCCTTTGTAATCCACGACCTACGGATATATTTTGAATTAGGAAATATGGCAGTAGTTTTATTAGAGTCAATGATATTAGTGACTACTGTTACAAAAAGATCAAAAGCTTGATCAATGTTAGAGGTACCATATAAATTTGACCAATTGAAGATACTCAAAGCATCAAGAACACCCTGATAATCAATTTTTGTGATAGATTTTGCATCATTCGACGGAGTCTTACTGAAAAGTCTGTCTACACCGACAACGACAGTATCATGATCAGTTATATCTGAGTTGCAAACAATTACTCGTGCAGAGTGACCACTCTTGAAAAGGACATGATCAAGACAAGATGTTCCACGAGTTGGTAGATTATGTCCTGGTATCAACCCATAGTGAGAGATGAGATCTAAATAAATTTCAGCTCGAGGATCTAATGATTCGCAACATATATCTATATTAATGTCTCCAGTAATAATAAGCGTCTCAGTTTTGACTTCTCGAGCGATAATAGGAAGCAATCTATATTATATTTTGATGGAGACCTGTATATACAAAGTATGGTGTACACGTTTTCAATATTAATTTGAAGACAATTAGCGTCATTAAACCGTGGTTCTGTTAAACTGACATGAATTCCAATTTTTGAATAGATTATAATACCATCATTTTGGTTATACTTAATATAGCAGATTTATGATATGAATAATGCTCAAGAGCAATTTCTGGTGAGTCGTCGTCAAGCCAACATTCTGTGAGAAAAATCAAATCTGGTAGAAATTCGAGCCTAGAGAGAAACACAATGAAACTATCAAAATTTTTACGAATACTACGAATATTTTGTGTTATGAATGTTAGTTGATTATCAGTATTACCAATTCTACTTATGCATAAAAGAGGGTCATAAACCCTATAACTAGAGAAAAATGTTGTTGCATCTAACTCATTAATAATGCTTCTGTTATCGAATTGTGTTTTTAGATGAGCAAAAGGCAAACAAGTCTAATGTAAGCACATTATTAGTAACAGAAAAAAGTTTAATTAGCATAGCATGAAACAGTTGTACTAAAATAATGTTACTCAGTGTAACACCAGCCTGGCGAAATGTATCAGAGCTCATGAGAATAAAAGATAAATGGGCTGGGGCAAAGTGGCTTGTAGAAATTAGGTGAAACGCATTGATACGGGTATTGGCGTTGTCAGAGAGAGACAGAGAAAATGGAAATATGCAGTGGTATATTTTTTTGCAATAATCTTCTGTGAGTTGTGTTATTGTGTGCGAGATAAAAATATGAGGTATGTGTTTGATTTCACAAGTGAGTGTAATGGCTTGTATTTGGATTGATAGTGGTTGAAAAAGTTTTATTGCTGGGTTTAAAAGATTTTTCAGCAGTAACGAACAGATAAGAATATAAAAAGTTGAAAAAAGGTTAGACATTAGTACATGTAACTGGTATACAATGAATGAAACAAAAATTACATGAATGAAAAACAACAAAATAAAGATGTTAAAACATAGTCAATCCTGTTTCTTGAGCGATTGGAGTTGTTCTTCACTGATAATCCTGATGTAGGGTTCGCCGTCACTCTTACGAAGATAGACTTTGCCAAGTGCTGTCCAGCAATACTGGTAATTCTCTGTTCTGGCAAATTCGCGTGCTAAATAGTGCAGTCTTTTAGCCTTAGAGGTCAGACTTTCGGAGATATATATAGGTGCGATGACTCCATCGATGCCCAGATGTCTTGAGTTCAGCTGGCTACTCATGTGTGATCTATTATATTTTTTTGTAGTTTCTAGAATGCTGCCTTTTAGAAGCGTACTGCACATCTCCACTATCATGGTGGAGCAGTCCATTGACTGCCTAGTATTAAGCCGGTAAACATCACGTATATCAGCTGGTTGAATTTTGATGTCTAAAAAATGCAAGAGTTGCTGAACTGAGGCATATAAATCTTCTTTCCTTTCTTTAGGGCGTTTAGGGACATTGCGGATTTCAATGCAAGTCTTTCTTAGATTCAACTCCAGGTTTTCGCAAGTTTCGCGTAAACCTGTTATTTGGGAGGCCATTTCCTTTCGCTCACTTTTCAACTTACTGATCGATTCCTGGACCGACTAAAGTATCAAGTATCGAACACGTGCCGTCGCGTACCTGATACAAAGACAGGCACACCTGTACTAATCTTAATGAATTAATTAATAATTTTAATGTAAAAATCGACCCCGTCTCCTGCAGGAGGCGATATAGTAACGTTGTAGCAGGACGTCCTGTAACTCTGCCCTCTATTCCGCATGGCCCCTCTGTGTCTGCCAACTGTTATTATACTAAATCGAAGTCCCCTGTTTCGTATGGTCCCTCTGTTTCTACCGACCGTCAACAGGCTAAATTGACATCCTCTGTTCCGTATTGTCCCTCTGTTTCTACCGACCGTCAACATGCTAAATTGACATCCTCTATTTCGTATGGTCAAAGGGACTGACCGTCAATATGCTAAATCGACATCCTCTGTTTCGTATGGTCCCTCTGTTTCTGCTGACCGTCAATATTCTAAATCGACATCCTCTGTTTCGTATGGTCCCTCTGTTCTTGCTGACCGTCAATATGCTAAATCAACATCCTCTGTTTTGTATGGTCCCTCTGTTTCTGCTGACAGTCAATATGCTAAATCAACATCCTCTGTTTCGTATGGTCCCTCTGTTCCTGCTGACCGTCAATATGCTCAATCAACATCCTCTGTTTTGTATGGTCCCTCTGTTTCTGCTGACAGTCAATATTCTAAATAAACATCCTCTGTTTCGTATAGTCCCTCTGTTCCTGATGACTGTCAATATGCTAAATCAACATCCTCTGTTTCAAATGGTCCCTCTGTTTCAGCTGACCCTCAACATGCTAAACCAACGTCCTCTGTTTCTTATGGTCCGACCGACCGTCAATATGCTAAATCAACATCCCCTTTTTTGTATGGTCCCACTGTTCCCACTGACATGCCAAACTGGTTTCCTCTGTTTCGCAAAGACACTCTGTTTCCGTAGACCGTCGTTATTTTACCAAACCAACATCGTCTGCACCCTATGATCCCTCAGTTTCTATTGGTCGTTGTCCTTCTAAGTCGACACACACTGTTTCAAGTAGTTCCACAACTCCTGTGAACATAAACGAACATTTTAATAAGCAATCTACAAGTCTTTCTACGTCAGAAAAGCCCACTGATTCTTCTCTCACTGTCCCTGTAAGCACCACTTCCAAATCTGTAAAAGACAACGGACAAAATAAAACCAAAGAATATATACAGACCCCGGAGTCCAGAAGTACTACGCCATTTAAAAGTTGTAATAACGATCAAAGTTCAAGAATAAAGTTAGACGAAGAAATCATAGTATATGATATCCTGGCAGATAAATCTTCTCTTCCATATATAGAAGTTCATACCTCACATTCTAGTACTCTTCTTCGTCTCTTGATCGATTCTGGAAGTTCTATTTGCCTCATTAGAGAATCCAGTCTCTCACCAATGCCAGAACTAGAAAAACATACAGTGAAGTTTAAAGGCATTAACGATGTAAACTCCTACGCTGAAACAATAGGAAAGTTTATTTTACATTTAAAACGAAACAAAACTGATTCCTTACCATTTTATTTCCATGTCGTAGGAAGAGATATAAATTTAGATTATGATGGAATTATTGGTACTAGTTTCATGAAAGCTTACAATGCAAACGTTCGATATGCTAAATTAAGGTTAGAAATATCCGATAACCGAACAAATATTTTAATATAAAAATTACCAAAACAGTTTTCAATGTCCCAGCGCGAAGCGAAATGTTTATCGAATGTCTTGTCACAAACCCTGAGGTAAAAGAGGGGTTAATCTTAAAAAATACCTTACCACTGTATCCAGATTTATATTTTGCCAGATGTCTCGTAAATGTAAACTCTAGAGACAAAGTCCTAATCTCTGTATTAAACACGTCCGAAAAAAATGTTCCCTTACAAGATCTTAAGTTCACTTTAGAACCTGTTACTAAAGTTCTAGAAATCGTAGATTCATCTCTGAAATCAAATGACGAAGATATCTCTGAAGACCCATCACAGATTCCTCGCGTCCTCACTGTATCACACTCTCAACGCGACTTAAAAGTTCAAAGTTCACTCCGCTGCGATCACATGAATACGGAAGAAGAAACTTTGCTACGTGATCTCTGTTCCAGATATTCAGATATTTTTCATCTTGAAGGCGATCCATTAAGTCATACTAGTTCTATTCAACATGAGATCCGTACGACTTCTGAAACTCCAATTAATGTAAAGAGTTATAGATTCCCCGAATGTTATAAACAGGAAGTGAACAGACAAATTGAAGACATGCTTGACCAAAAGATAATTCGTCCTTCTAGTTCTCCTTGGTCCGCTCCTATTTGGGTTGCCCTAAAAAACCAGACGCGTCAGGAAAAATGAAGTGGCGCATTGTCATCGATTATCGAAGGTTAAATGAAATATCAATTGGCGATGCTTATTCCATTCTAAATATAGCCAACATCCTAGACCAGCTTGGTCATAGTAAATATTTTACGACGCTTGACCTTGCCTCTAGCTTCCATCAAATCTGTGTCAAGGACACCGAAAAAACTGCTTTCAGTGTCCCGTCCGGACACTATGAATTTACTCGAATACCTTTCGGACTTCGTAACGCGCCGTCCACCTTCCAAAGGCTTATGAATGTTGTGCTGACTGGTCTTCAAGGTCTCCACTGTTATACGTACATGGATGACGTCATAATTCATAATTCCATGTTAAAACTACATGTAGAAAGCCTAGAGCTCGTATTTAAAAGACTACGAGAACACAATCTCAAACTTCAGCCCGATAAAAGCGAATTCCTACAAAAAGAGGTTCAGTACTTGGGACACATCATCTCCGACCAAGGTGTGAAACCTGACCCAAAGAAAATAGAATGCGTCAAACTATTTCCAATTCCGAAAAATCCTAAGGACATAAAATCCTTCCTTGGTTTAATCGGCTATTACAGACTCTTCATACAAGATTTCTTTAATATTTCAAAACCATTGACAAGTCTCCTAAAAAAAGGATACTAAGTTCTTCTGGACCCCAGAACAACAGAAAGCTTTCGACCTTCTAAAAATAAAAATAACCACTGCTTCTATATTACAATATCCAAACTTTACCAAGCCATTTATTCTTACCAGTGACGCCTCTAATTTCGCTGTTTCTGCAATTCTATCTCAGGGTGAAGTAGGGCAAGACTTACCCATCGCGTTTGCATCAAGAACGCTCAATAAAGCCGAAGGTAACTATTCAACAACTGAAAAAGAATGTTTAGCAATTATATTCGGAACGAAAGTGTTTCGTCCTTACCTTTTCGGTCATAAATTCAAAATCGTCACTGACCATAAGCCAATGCCAATGCCAATGCCAATGGCTTTTCAGTTGCAAAGACCCTAGCTCGAAACTTATTCGCTGGCAACTCAGGCTAGAGGAATTCGACTATGAAATCGTATTTAAGAGAGGAATACTCAACAGTAACGCTGATTCTCTTTCCAGAAACCTACCAGTTTTAGCGATCGATGACAATAATCTACCGAATTCACCTTCTTCCTCAGAAAACTATGAAAAATACTTACAGATATGCCGTGACTCCTCCACTGCGTCCTATAACACTGCAATCGAAGAACATAATGAGTACCTTTTGAAAACCAAATGTAAAATGATTGCATATCCTACCTCCATCGACTTAGACGATTCTACCCCCTATTGTTCTGAGGTAATATCCTTATCTACAAGTGAACCTAACATCCGTAATATTGAACGCGAGCTCCATATATTTTATAACACGTCCAACGATAAGCACGTGTTTACTCATCTTTTCCTTTCTGTACATCACCACGATGAAATCTCATATAAGGACATATTTAACCTGTTACGTGACTATCGGGATATGATTAAATATTGGTGGTCAGAAGAGAAGGATGTTGCTATCTCAGATTTTTCCAATCTATTTACTAAGTTATCTGTCACGAAAATTTACAATATCACCGCATTCATTTTCCATGATACGAACATCAAAGTCCACATTTATCACAACAATATACTATTCCGAACGCCAGACGAAATTAAAAACATCCTTAAAGAAAACCATGACTCACCTTCCGCGGGTCACCCCGGTACTGCACGAATGTTTGAACGCATCAAGTCAATGTACTGGTGGAAGAATATGCGTACCGATATAGAGGATTATGTTAAAGCTTGCAAATCCTGCCAAGTCAACAAACCTCTGCGTCAAACAAACCGTGCGCCCATGATAATTACATCCACTGCAACCAGACCCACGGAAAAAGTATATCTTGACATTGTCGGTCCTCTTCCAGAAACCTATGAGTTCGCTTATAAGTTTATTCTCACTCTTCAAGACGACCTGACAAAGTACTCCCAAGCCTACCCTCTGCAAACCTGTTCCGCCGAAGAAACCGCTAAGAAATTCGTACACTTCATTTCCCAGGTAGGCATACCAAAATTCACTGTAAGTGACCAGGGTACAAACTTCTGTTCAGAGGTCTTCCGACAGTTAGAACGTCTTTTCGGGATCAAACATATTTTTGCAAGTCCTTACCATACACAAACAAGCGGAGGTCTCGAGAGAAGTCATTCCACTCTCAAATAATATTTACGTCCCTTCGTAAATGAAAGTCCTAATGCTTGGGATTTATACCTAAATACTGCTATGTTAGCATACAATACAAATGTTCATTCTACCACTGGCTTCACTCCGTTTGAGTTATTATTCGGTTATAAACCTTATGTCCCAAAGTCCATCGATGTAATCGAGAACAATACTTACACCGACTATATTCGTGCGTTAAATCATAGATTATTTTATAGTAGGCAGGAAGTGATCCAAAACATAAAGAACTCAAAAGAAAGGTCGAAAAAGTACTATGATTCACATACAAAGCCAAAGACGTACAATGTTGGTGATATGATTTATCTGAAGTGTCATCATAAACAAAATAAGTCCTTCTTACCAGTTTGGAAAGGCCCTTTCAAAATAATTAAGATAAATAGAAATCACACAGTTACTCATAAATAGGTGCCATGTACGTCATCATTACGATGAAATTAAGCTACCTGCTGACAATCCTTCACAATGACCGATATTTTCCAAGCAAACTCTTCTCCCTACAAGTTCGTAGTATCGGGTCATCCATTCTCAGTTTCAGTAGTAGATAGTTCTGGCTTATATTATCATAAGTTACTCGATGTTAAGTTCACTAACGATAATTGGGACATTGTGACTTACGTTGATATCCGAAACATACAACCTCATTTAAATACAGTAGAAAATTTATTTAGTAGAATCGAAAAGTTCTGTAAGTCTATGTCCTCAAAAATTCAGGTAAAATGTACTAACTCTTCGTCGTCCTTAGAAAACCAATATGTCAATAATCTGAAAAAGTTCTCCTCTGTTTCATACATAATCTTTGCCGATCAACCTACACGATCAAACGAGGTTCGATGTTGGTAAAACTTATTTAAAACGCTGTTCGGAACACTTGATAGTGTCGACGCTTTAAAATACTCAGAAACCTTTGATAAAGTACAATCAGATGAAAAACAGTTGGTTCAATATTCATATCATTACTTTTCAACCATCAATAAATCCATTACTCAACTCGAAGATAGCTTAAAGTGTCTAAACAAAAACTTGGAACTGATCATCGACTCTTTTGTACAACTTTCGAATTTAAATTATTAATTATAAATAATAGTATAAATAAGATCGCAGTAGAACCTTTTACTAAGTTCATTAGAAGGTAATCATTATTTCTATTTCTTTTCATGTTGAAGACATCAACAATGCTATTATTTTGAGTAAAAAAAAAAATTTACACTTGACTCTACTTAGTCCGCAACAATACACCGAGCTCAGGTTGCACAGCTTACCTACTTAGACACTGCGATCTACCTATATCATTACACAACGTGCACCAACTAATAAATATTTCTAAACTCATATGTTATTATCATAATCAGAAAAATGTAATCATTGTTAGAATCCCACTCGTCCTTCCCTAGACTTACAAACTCTACCATGTCATTCCTATGCCAGTTCCCTATAATATAGTGAAATCTGAGACATACGCCCTAATAATTCCCAATCGACCCTATGTGACTATAACGGTTGATAATTTGTTCTATTCACTGTTTGACACTGTTGATAACTGCAAAATTATGGTAGGTAAATGCTATGTGTGTGAACTACCTAGTGCAAACGTGTTGTCAACTATAGTTAGTCCCACATGTGAAACAATTCTACTTACAGAAACAGTGCTGCAACTACCAATTCAGTGTGAAGTTAAGTTATTCAAAGGTGTCGTGGACACGTTTCATAAGATTAGTACCTAATAACCGATGGATTTATGATCAGTCGGAGCCGGGAAAACGCCATATAGCATGTGAAAGTGACACTCATGACGAAATCCTATTCGGCACTGAAAAGTGTAAACGTTCATCTAAAGTACAATTTACGCCAAGTGACGTTTTTACAACCAACACTAGTGTGAACTCTATTTCGAACTTTAAGTTAGTCGAAGATTATTATTATATTTTATTACTCGTATAATTAGGTACTTATTATTTAACGATAAGAATTTTTATGTTATACAGACGCTGTAATCTTATTGTATGTAGTATTTTAGGTACTTTATCTTAGTATTAATGTATAATTCTTAACTCTATATCATTCTATACTATATGGTTCTAAATCCTTTGAAACTTTAGTTACTACATTCGGAAAAAATAATTATAGGTATTTCTAACTCTTATAACTCGCTGCTTCGTTTGATGTTTAATATCCTATTTCATTCTAGCTCTTGTTACTATGTCACGTTATTTCGAGTTCTTATTTAAGTTTTGCTATTTCATTCCAGCTCATAATACTATGTCATGTTAAATTCAAGTTCTAATTTAAGTTTTGTTTAATTCCAGATCCGTAACGAAATTCAAGTCAGTTGCTCTCGATTCCTCATCACTTGTCCGTGATGATGCATCTTATCGGGGGGGTTGTTACGATTCCCCATACATAGCAAGCGCATAAGGGTGGAAATGCTGATGCTCGCACTTTTGGCATTGTCGGTGTTTCCGCCTAACGGCGACTTTTTGGTAATTAGATATTCTAATTCATTCAGACTTGAATTCCGGGCGCGGCTAGTCGTTAATTACTTTACTTTTATGTTTTTTCTATTTCTTTTATTTTAATACATTTCATTCTAGCCATCTTAATTTGTTTTTTTAAAACTCGATTCCTGACCCACCCCGTAACAGTACCTTTTATGTACCTTAATACACGCTTTAGAGCACACCACAAATCTTTACTAGCACATGACTGATATCTACTTAGTATGCCAATACTTAAGCATATATCAGATTAATAACATAACATCGCATACATAAGTGATCCTATCACCATTCTACATCTACTTTCTATTTCTTTATTTTCTGAACAACTTTTCTTCTAAACAGTTCCGTAACTATCTTATGGTCCGATTTTTAGGAAATCTGGAAAAACTTAGGGGATTAAATTAGGAAATTGACAGAAATAATTAATTTAATACAATTTAATTCCATTTTATTTAGTAAAAATTTATATTTTGGTGGATTTTACACACACAGGGCCATTTATCCCCAGCTAAGCAAAGCCTTTACTATGGGAATTAGATAACCATAAGTAATCTATACTTTTTATTTTGTAAATACATACTTATTATATATCAAAATACCCACACACAGAACAAACAACAAAAAATATTTTAAATTAGATACATAAAATTACCCAGTATTTGAGGGTAAAAAAATATAAAAATATGATATCCCTAAAATCAGATTAATCCTACGAAATGTAGTAGATCCGTCGTTTATGTTCGTACTCGTTCCAGCTCACTCAAACCACATCAAGATAGAGCGAGATGAACACAAATGTCAAAATAAAAGATGTTACGCAATTTGTGAGGATAATAAATAACATTCGCAATAAATAACCTTTAGTCATCGAAAAATACTAAAAATGTCGTCTAAAGACAATTAAATTAGATTCTCATCCGCGTTAGTTATACTAAGGTGGATGAGAATCCAATAGCAATAATTTATGCAAGTCTATTCAATAATGTACTCCAAAAATCAAGTCTTACGTGTGGAAGGTATTATTTTCATGTTTTTGTTCCGTACGGCTTTTGCAGCCTACAATGCAACAATTTCCCATTATTGTAGGTTAGATTTAAATTATTCACTATAAACGAGTAGTCAGAAACGTTCAAAAGCTGTCAATACAGCACAAATCACTAAAATATCGACGACAAAAGTCTCTTCATTTGTTTAGCTGAAATGAGCTTTCAGCCCAAAACCAAAACAGCATACAAAGTAAGGGACAAAAAATATTATCTTTTTCTCATTTATTATCAGGTAACGGTGTTTAAGTTTCCCGCTTGCATAATTATTATTATTAAAGGAGCTTCTCTATTCTTGATACACTCTCTAAGGTTTTATTCATAGCATCGCGCGCTCTCATTGGTCAACTGTTTCACTTTTCACGAAATCATTCCCCGAGAGGAAAGATGATACACCTAAAAAACTAACAAGACTTTTGGCTTGTCAATAAATTAGATTTCGAATCTGCTATCGCCCAAATGTCAATCCGAACTTAGGAGCAGCCATTCTCCTATTCCTATCTGTACATTATCTATGGATGAGGTTAACGCATGACATGGGGTGCATTTCGAGACGCGCAAATATCGATAAAATCAATATTATCGTGCTAAAACGCGTACCGAGTCATCGTGAGCGCAACAACGATATCCCTTGTGACGTCACGGATTACGTCATTACATCCGCCATTTTGCGATTACACCGACCATGCCCCAAACCGATATCACCGTGAGCGCTACTGTCAAAGTGACAGACTGACGGTTATTTACAAAGAAAACTGTTGTTTGAATTCAGTTTTGTGTGATTTTCGTACAGTTTTCCAAATATTACTACAGACAATTGACCAATTTTTAGTCAGACTACTTTGCCCACGAGTAATACTTTGTATTTTGAGCAAAATTTGAGGTTATGTTGTTGTGATCTTGTAATCACGCTCACAAGCGTTCCGAATCAACTGCAGCACTCAACTGCCGTGAGCGCGATATCTGAATCGGAACGCAAATTAGCGCTGTGATCGCTCACAGCGATATTATCGTGAATCGGAATGCACCCATTGACATGACATGACAGTGACAGGTAAACAAACAAACACGATTTTGCGACTTTGCATGTTTGAAAACTTTCGTAAATTGCGATAAAATTGTGATAAAAAAATGAATCTCCTACCAAAAAGCCACAAGGAATTTAGTGAGAAAGATTATTGGAACAAATTTTTCAAAAAACGTGGGAATAAAGCTTTTGAGTGGTAGGTTATGATGCTTTGCTAATTTTTAATATATTGTACAAGTTTATCTGGAATATCCTGTTATTACTATAATTACTAACTGCAGTCTATGTGTTTCGAAGGTATGGCGAGTACCTGGAGCTATGTGGACAGCTCCACAAATACGTAAAACCAAAGGATACCATATTAATCACTGGTTGCGGTAACTCAAGCCTCAGTGCAGATTTGTACGATGTCGGTTTCGAAAACATTACCAACATAGACGTTTCAGAAGTGGCCATAAGGCAGATGAACACTATAAACGCACATCGGACCAATATGAAGTTCCTTTACATGGACGCTATGAAAATGTCCTTTGACAATGATTCCTTCAGCGTAGTCCTCGACAAAGGCACGCTCGATGCACTAATGCCAGACGATTCGGAAGAAACTGTCAAAGGCATAGAAAAATATTTTGCTGAAATTAAAAGAGTTTTGAAGTTTGGAGGCCGATTCGTATGCATATCTTTGTTACAAAGCCATATCCTTGCGAAATTGCTGTCATCATTCTGCGATAAGTCATGGATGTTTAGAGTTGTGCGTTGCCACGAGGCAGAAGAGAAAAATGCAGAGAACGGAGATGGGATGACACTGCCTGTATTTGTTGTTGTAATAACTAAGTTCAAAGAAATGCCACAGTTGGTAAGTGTTGTTTTAGATTACTCAATTACAATTATTATTATACTCAAGCTATAGTTATCAACAAGAATACTTAATTTTAAAGCAAACTGCAATTAAATATTGCCCTGGACTAGTGAGAGTTTAGGCTCTTCATTTAAAAAAACAAGCCTGATTGAAACCAAACTGGTAAGATCAAGGAACATAAGACTATCTACAAGAGATGTGCCGAACATGGATTTCTAAACCAAACCGAATAACGAACATTGTTCAGTTCAGTGTTACTGAACCAAATGTTTGGCTGAACTATTCGGTTCCATTTAGGAGCGCTTTGCCGCACTAAACACGTTTGTACAGTACAGGACCGCGAGGCGCCCAGCAAACTAAGCATTTCAAAACCGATACTTTTTAAGATGGGCATCATCATTTCTTTACATTTCCATAAAAAATAAGCGTTTTTCGTATGATTAGAGTACCAATCAATCGTTCGAAACTAAGCCACAAACTTCGTAATCTGGGATCAAAGTACGACCTCCTGCAACCTTATCAAAAACAAAACGCTATTGGGATGGAGTTAAAAAAAAACAATTTTGCATAATTAATTACAATTTGATTGGTATATATTTTCTATTTCATTATGTTATCTGAGATTGAATGAAGACATACTCATTAACTATTATTCTAATTGTCACCATAAAAAGTGACATCAATGTTAAATAATGTCATGTTTGTCTGATAATACTAGTTGGTTTTATTTTCCAAATAAAAATGACTAAGTCGAATTATTTCGCCTCGTACTATAATATTAATTAATTGGTTAATATTTGATATGTATGCTAAATATTTTAAAGTCAATACAAGCTGAAGGCAGGCCTTAAAATTACATAAGATTATTATTCGGTTAATATTCGGCACATCAACCGAATATTCGGCCGAATACCGAACATATAAAACCATGCCGAATATGCCGAATACGAATAATTAACGAATATTCGGCGCATCTCTACTCTACTGAGAGATTGAAGTTAGGTTGAGCTATGCTATATCCATGCATCTTTTTATTTTTTCAATACAAATATTAAATAGAAGGTAAATAATGTTTGTATGAAAAGAAATTCCTCTCTTCTCCGTGTCATTCTGAAGAGAGTTTTGTTTTCAACTTTTCATTCAGAAATCAGAAGTCAGAACAAATTATTTTTTTGTAGTTGTACCGGAATCTGTGTGCCTTTTGTCAAAGGTCTCCTCCAACCTTTTTGATTTTCCCTCACTTGTGCAATTCTAGCCCAAATTATCACTGGTACCTAAAGGATGAATGCCCCGCGGCTGAGGCGGCAGCCAAAACTCAGTACGAAAACCGGTTTACTCACGCGAGTGGGGTACCTGCTAGCTAAAGAGCTATGCCATACCACTGTTTCAAATAGAACTTTTAAGTATTCAAACTCAAAATCATTTTTTTTAATTATAAATAGTCCAAAGTCCAAATCTTAATTGTCTCCTCAACAAGGAGAAAAAGGGTTTTATTTCAAAACTGACCATACCAATTAATTAGGTCAACCATACTTTGAGTTTGAAAAGGTTCCCTATCATTTGCCGACTCGGAGTTGAATCACGCACAGGAAAAGGAAATACCCTTCTGACTGTATTGTAACATCGGAAATACACCCGTTCAAGAAAAAAGCACCAAGTAATTCTATGGGATGTCAGTTTTTGTCAATCCTTATTTTTTCATGTATGTTTGCAGAAATTTTAATAACAATGCACATTTTTATTGTTATTATTATTATTATTATTCAGCCTGGTATGTTGCACTGCTGGCAAAGGCCACCCTACCCTTCATCCATTAATTATGACCTAGGGCTTTGATTTGCCAGTCCTTGACTTGACTTCTCATTTATGGCCTCTGTGGCTTGTTGTCACAATTCTGCCAATGTCCGTTATATTTTCATAAGCTATGGAGATTGTGATTTCTAATAATATGGTTGGTATCTCTAAGAATGTGATCTACCAATCACATTCTTAGAGATACCAACCATATTATTAAAACCATAGTTTATGAAAACAAACACTGAATTACAGTAGTGTAGAGGGAGGGAGTATCATCTAGAATTCCAATAAGAGTTCAGTTCATCCCACCATTTCCTTCTAGGCCTGCCACAAAATTGTTTAACGTTGCGTGGGATCAGTGGTGAGTTTAGCCCACAGCCCTTTCAACATGCGGCAGATGTGTCCAGCCCTAATACAAATTAACATGTCAATTTTTGTAGGAGCCTGTGTGATACCCATCAATAAAAAAAAACTGGGATAAAATAATAAAAATACAATTACCAATAAGAAACCAGACTGGACAGTCCCTCAGATTGGTTCTTTGAGTTATGTCAGTTACCTTGGTTCCTTGGTTTTAATTAACACTTAAATTTAAATTATTCCATGTACTCTTATTCAAACAATTAGAGAAAGGCTTAATTTCAAGTTAGTACTTGAAAAATCACTTTAAGTTTAGTAACTTAAACTGATTTATACAAAAAAAATATATATTTAAACATTGATATAACATAGCTCAATTTATCTACAAATTGTTTGTTTTTCTTTTATCTGATAATGGGTTTTTCAATATGAATCGGGTATATTTGATTTGAAATAATAACACATTTAAAATTTGCAGTTAGCTTATATTTTATTACTCTGAAAGCTTTATCTTTGGCATTATGTATGGTAAAGAGGGTCATTCAATTGAAGTTTTTTTTAAGTGGCCCCAAATCTTGAGATTAAGAACCCGTTGAATTGTTATTTCAATAAATCAAATGATTATCTGATGGTTCGACAGATGGTGCCATTCTGTTGAAACGAAATGTCTGTTAGATCGCCAGTGGCTTGAATTTTTTCAATAAGTAACGAATATAACTTAAACCATTGCAATGCTATACGCTATATATACGACTCATTTTGATAACAAACTTAAATCATTCCAACGCTATGTTCAACTGTAAAGCCACTCCTTCTGATAATAAATTTAAACCATTCCAATGCTATGTTCAACTGTATAGTGACTCATTCTGATAATAAACTTAAACCATTCTAATGCTATGTTCAACTGTATAGCGACTCATTCTGATAATAAACTTAAATCATTCCAACGCTGTGTTCAAGATATAGTTAATCATTTTGATAACAAACTTAAATCATTCCAGCACTATGTTCAACTGTATAGCGACTCATTTCGATAACAAACTTAAACCATTCCAACGCGATGCTCAACTGTATAGCAACTCATTTTGATAAATACCAATCATTTACTGATGTAGTTAGGAGAAATTTGTGCCAAAAGATAAACTAACATGGCTGCCATCAGCTGTCAAAGATACTTGGTCTCTTTTGGAAAACCCTATACTATTTCAACATAAACACAAATATGTTAATTTTAAATGCCGAATATCCGTGTCTGTTTTAAATCTTAAAAAATATATAATTTCTATACTTAGATCTTAGAAGTATGTATGGCTGGAGACAAGATGCATCGTCTGAAGACTTCCGAGGAGTTGCAAGCCCATGTGAAGTCGGCACAAGACACAGCATTTGTAACTAACGGGCTGGCACGGACCAGCCTCGATGATGATAATGAGGTAGGCCATTATTTTATCTACTAACTAGATGTGGTCATAAAAAAAGGGTTAAAAGTAACCTATGTGTTGTTCCAGGACCAAAGATACCTTTAAAGTACAAAATACCAAATTTCGGTCAGCCGTCATAGTGTGTTATTGATAGCTCGGATTCTACTTATCAGGTTGAGATACCTAGTACACCAGTTTTTAAATCTGTAGCTAAGCTATCCAACAGTGAATACCGCATCGCAATCGGTTTTTACGTGATCTCGCGCATCAACACCATTTTAAAAATGGTGTATATCTGTCTATTTGTTCGGGAACAGCTAGTTACTAGTTATATAGATATAAATATATTATGTGACCAAAGTCAAATTTTCGAATTATTGTCCTGTCACTATCATCATTATTACATATCATAAAAAGGGGTACTTCCAATCGGATCACAATATCAGAATTTCTAATTAACTGATCTCGGTCGGCGTTCCCATTGGATCTTGAGATCCGTTGCAACTCAAATGAATATTAGCTTTTGTTCCCATGGGATCTCGAGATCCGTTGCAACTCAAATTAATATTAATTTTTGTTATCATCGGATCTCGAGATCCGTTTAACCCAAATAAATATAATATTTGCGTTCACAACGGATCATTTGAAAATGATGTTCTGTTTTTGAGTTGTTTTTAAGTCTGATATTATTTTTTATTTGTTTCAGTACATTAAAATCTAGAATATTTGTAATTCGATGTCGTTTTCTTAGAATGATATATATAGCTATATTTATTTTATGAACAATCATTTGTAAGATTCACCAACTTATACAAAATCAAATTGTTTGTTTGTTTATTTGTTTGTCGTATGAGGTAGTGCTGCCCTTTGATGTCAGAGTTTGTCAAGCTGTCCGAGGGCCTCTGACATGGCTTAACGACTGCTATTAATCAATAACAGCCGGGACCGACATTTTATCGTGCCCTCCGAAGCACGGAGTGATGGAAAACAGCACATAACTCAGAAAAGTCAAAATCAAATCAAAAAAACATTATGTACAAAATATGTGTATGTGCGGATAGAGAAAAGTTGTAAGATTTGAGGGCGCTTCTTAGTAATTGTCGTGCAAAAATCTCAAATTTACTTGTATCTATATTATTACCCTGCGAAGTTTATCTTTCCGTAAGCATGACTACCTATTCCAAACAATAGCGTCGTAAAAAACAAGTAAAACAAGCACCTTCAACCTTCCCCTACTACTCTGCAGCCCATACAGTACGTAAAATGAGACAGTTTACCGAAATAGCTGCTGGAAGATTAGTATATTTTAGTTAGTTTCACAGTATTATGTCATATGGCATTTTGCTGTAGAAATTCAATCTATGTTTGTGCTACAGAAGAGAAAAACAATATGAAATCCCACGATACTCTGACGGACCGTTTAAAATAAATATAAAAATAATTGACATTCTTCACTGTAAGAATGTCTACTATTTTTATATATGAAAATATAATGTATGCATGGAAGAATATTAATAACATTGTTAAAAAATAGGGGTGTTCATAATTTTAATACTAGAAATTAAAATATACTGAAAGTATCTAGATTTCGGTTAAATAAAGGTTCATAACTGGTTACGCTTTTATAATAAGTTACATGGCATTGATCAATTAACAATGCACAAGTTTAAAACATTTGTTAAAGTAAATCTCATAAAGAAAGCATATTACAATGTTAATTATTATATTAATGACAGATAACTTATAAAGCTCCATGATAATAATAATTTCCCATAAACATATGTAGAAGGTTAAGTGTTGACTACACTTAACCTTCTACATATGTTTATGTGAAGTGAATTAAATGTTCAAAGTACATTGTGATATGTCTTATTGTCATGAGATCATGACATGTCATGTGGTTTTATACAATATACTTAGTTGGAAACTTTATTTTATTTTTCGCAGTTTAATGATCGAGATCCGTTGCAACCCAAATGGATATTAGTTTTGTTCCCATCGGATCTCAAGGACCGTTGCAACTCATGTATCTATTATTTTTTCTTCTCATCAGATTATACCACTGTAAGAATATTGGATCTCTTTTAAACGTTCCCTCAGAGAGTCGTTGGGTTTCACATTGATTATGGAACGAATTGCTCTCTTCTGTAGAACAAAATAAATATACATTGAATATCTGCAGCAAAATGCCATATGACATAAAACTGTGAAACTAACTAAAATATACTAATCTTACAGTAGCTATTTCGGTAAACTGTCTAATTTTACGTACTGATAGCTATGTCAGAGGCCCTCGGGCGGCTTGACAAACTCTGACATCAGCTACTAGCAGGCCAGCACTACCTCATACGACAAACAAATAAACAAACAAATTGTACAGACTTTTTGGTACTGTTTTATTATAAGTATAGATTTAGTGATGTTGGTTAAAATTGTTACGAAAATATAGATTACTAGTTTTTCCCACGATTTCGTCCGCGCGGACTACTACTGTCGCAATTATAATATTAGTACCGAGAAACTCAAAATCAAAGAGAATATTATCCATCAGGTGTCCTTAGACTTGATGCAGCCAGGAGAAGACTCTCCTCGGTACACCCTGTACATAGTGGACCAGGAGAAGGCGCAGGCCATCAACAAGTATGCCGTATTCATTGTGCCACAGGGCAGGTATGTCATCTATTTATTTCTCCAATACAAAAACCGACCAAGTAGTGAATAACACGAATAGGGTTCCGTAGCCAGGACCCTAAGCTATCCAACTGTGAAAACCGCATTGCAATCGGTCCAGTAGTTTTTACGTGATCCTACAAAGTTGTTTTTACCGTTAGATTATGTTTCTCATTATGGAATTTGTTCAGAGTCGATGCGGGTGTAAAATGCGTTATCGTTCGCTATTTCTCGTAAACTAGTAAACCCTACACAGCTGTGTTAATTTAATAAGTAAATTCGTTTATTTTTTTGCTGTTGATGTCAATTCCCCTACGTACCGAATGAATCGGGGATCAATTTTGCTTTCCCGGTCTTACAAAACGTCAAAAGAACCCGGAATTCCCTGTACATGCGAGACCGGGAGTTCCCGGTTTTGAATCAGTACGCACGCGCACAGAAGCGAGTCCACTATCACATTTTTTCTCAATTTATCGTTCACTATAAGGACATTTTCACACCAATTACCTAGCCCCAAACTAGGATACGCTGAACTATGGGCACTAGATCACGGATAAACATACATAGATAAGAATATTACATCCATGACTCGGAAACAAACATTTCTGCTCATCACACAAATGATTGCACCTTGCAGGATTCAAACCCGCGACCGTTCGATTTCGTACCTAGCCACTAGACCAACCGGTCGTCGATTTAAATACTAGTGGCTCTGTGAGCTGTAGACCTCGCAAGTACAAACTTTTATGCAAACAATCTAGCAGTGCACAGTAGCGCCATCTAGTTACCTTATTGTAAAACTAACATTAATAACCAACGTGCTCCATCAATCCCTATTTATTAGGTAAAGGGCTGATTCCACTGGTAGAAACCTAAAAGTGTGTAATTTACTGCATTTTGACGAACTATTCTGATCATCACGCCGAAGATCCTCATCAGATCTTCACCAAATTTTTATGAGACTAACTTAATCTTACTACCTTTCAAATAAAAAAAGAACCATCGAAATCGGATCTAATATGGTGGAGAAATATCTCCACCATACTGAATACAATAGCCCCCTTTTTGCCCCTTTTTGGGGGAAGTACCATCAAAAATCCCGACGACTAAAAACCTTTAAACCTGTTTAACCTGTTTAACCTGTATACCAAGTTTCATCTAGATCGGTTCAGAAATGCAACCTGTAGAGGAGAACAGAGATCCGGACATCCATTCGCACATACGAAAGCATTTTTGCCCAAGCTGAAACAGAGACGCTTTGCGCTCGCTTGGTCAATTAACTCAGATGGTCTCTACCGACGAGCCCCACCTGTAAACAAATAGAGACCTGCAAAAGAGAAATACTATTGAAAAGTATCTTTCTTGCAACTTCTACACAAATTATATCAAACACATTCTTATTTTTATTCGATTTGGGGGCAGTAGGCCTACATTGACGTCCCGCTTGTGTATTGGGCATTTCCCCTTGCCAGTCTCTATATCTATACCCAAGCTATCCCAACTCTTTTATGTAGCGGAGTGTGGTCTTGGGTCATTGGCATAATTGTGGATGATGTTTTAAAAATCCGTTTAACCTGTGTACCAAGTTTCGTCTAGATAGGTTGAGAAGTGCGACCTGTAGAGAACAGAGATCCGGACATACGAAAGCATTTTTTCCCAAGCTGAAATGGAGACGCTTCGCGCTCGCTCGGAAAATTATTGTAAACTAGCTATTTCCCACCAAGATCGGTTCAGCAGTTTAGTAGAACAGGCAACAAACAGACAGATTTACTTTCGCTTTTATTATATTAGTATGGATATACAGGATGATCTCTCTTTCTCTTTCCTGACATAATGAAAAAAACACATAAACTTGTAGCAACTTAAAAAAACAAATTCGTACAACTTTTAATTAGTTATAATCAGCAGAATCCAATTTCGCGGAAAATATATTTCATCTTGAAAAAAACAATAAAAAAACTTTAAATAAAGTTCTAATACATTTGAAAACCTCTAGAGTCTAGACCATCATCATCATCATAATTTCGGCCTTTCGAAGTCCTCTGCTGAACATAGGCCTTCCATATACAAGGCAATCATATTGGGGGGGAGGTTTGCCATAGTCATCACGCTTGGCAGGCGGATTGGTGACCGCTGTGTTACAAATATGTACTCGGAGGACGCTGCTGCCCATCTTCCGGTGTGTATTCCCTAAGTCGCCTCTTACGACTTCCACGCGTAGATTGGGAGGGGTCTTATTCTAAGCCGAGACCGCCACGGCAACCTCTAGATAGATTTCTAAGGACACATCTTCTGATCTTTAACGGTTATCAACCCTGGCATATAGATCCATATTAAAAAAAAACCTGTATATCACATAATAACACAGTAATTTAGTGTGCAGTAGGTAATTACACAAATAACCCGGCGTAGGCGGTGTTAATGAAAGGGACTGCACTCCCGAAATAGTGGTTCACTACGCAGATTCATCGACTCACCGCGTAAACAAAACGGATTCTATTTTCATCTTGTTTTTATCTGAATTTGCGCGAAAATATCTGTTTTGCATCATTAAACATAAATAACAATGTATGAATGACGGTCTGTCTGAATTGGAGTCTGAACATATTTCATAAATTAATTTAACTACTCGTAGTTGCACCCACCCGCACATAGGACATTTTTCTGGGATAAAAGTATCCTATGTGTTATTCCAGGACCAAGTTAGCCAGCAAATCGTATATATCGATTGCTCGGCTCCTACTCCTCGAATTGGGATGCAAAGCACACCAGATTTTAAGTCAAATTCTAAGCTATCCAACTGTGAAAACCGTATTTCAATCGGTCCAGTAGTTTTGAAGAGTCATGAGAACACACAGATGGACACCATTTAAAAAAAAAATAGTTTAAAAAAAAGTAAAAAAACACGCTTTATATAGAAAACCAAACTAAGAAATATAAAATAAATTTTAATAGTGTAAATAAGAAAAAATGTTTTATTTAAAAAAAAACGTGGGGTGCATGGGTCAATAGTTATAAATATTTCATTGACAGATATGAGAAGAAGGATTATCATTTCGATAATATCTTAAAAAGCACCCCACGCTTTTTTTTAAATAAAACATTTTTTTCTTATTTACACTATTAAAATTTATTTTCTATTATTTAGTTTGGTTTTCTATATAAAGCGTGTTTTTTAGTTTTTTAAACTATTATTTATTTTCTACTTTTTAGTTTGGTTCATTTTCAAGAGCGTTTTTTTTTTCGAATTATTGCACTGTCATCGGTCTTTGACAGGTGTGCAAAATTTGAATTAAATCTGACCGTTTAAAGTGGGTCAAAATATCGTCCAAAGGAGTCGGTTACAAACATACAAGTGAAGCTAATATAAAGCGTATAAAAACAAAGTTCTTGTTCAATTGCTTCAATTTAAGTCACAAAGACAACTTACAAAAATAGATTGCACAGACTTTTTAAATTGAACATTTCTTAAAAAAAAACGATTTACCTTTACTCAAATCGGTAAAAAAAAACATTGTAAGAAAATCGAAATGTCAAAAAAAACATCAATTCTTGAACGTATTTATACTACACTACAGACCACACACATGCATCGACCAGTGTGGTCCATGTTGGCCCACTCTTCCTCCGTGGGAAGTGTCCCAGTGCTGGGAATGCAAAGGCTCCTACTGGTGATATTTTTCTGCATGTACAATCGGATGATCTCACGAAACGGTCTGTTTTTAACCAACTTCTGCTGACCCATCTGCCAAGTCTAATTTTCGGCCTCGCTTCTGAGAAATACTAAAATTGTCCAGACAACGATCGTAAAGATTAATTTATACTCCAGTCAGGTGCGAATTGCAATATTCATTGCTGACTAAAAATAAAGTAGATACAAAGTATGTGATGATGGTCAGAGTACTTCATCATCAATGAGACAATAGGTGGGCAATGAGACTTAACAACCAATGTCTCAGGGTGACGAGCGCAGTGCAGTGACGCGCAAGACTTTGTAAACAAAGTTCTGGGTGGCACTGAAACTGTTATGTGCCGGCGTTACGCTTACCATCAGGCGAGCGGCCTGCTCGTCACGTCACTCAATGGAATAAAATATATAAATAAATATTATTATCATCATTCCGAAGCAGTCTACTGCTGAACATAATATGTGGGTTTTGTAATAAACCCCGCGCTTGGCAGGCGGCGCGGTGATCGCAGAAGATGGTGATACTTAAGCAGGTGCATGCTGCAGCCCTCCTGGATTCCCTTTGCTGGTCCTCACAGCACCCGCGGGATGAGACGAATGGACCAGTGGAGCTATCATAAACCCGGCCATAAAGCACTCGGAGTACTTGAACCAACGAACTTAACCTGCTGAAATTGCCTCAGGTTTAATTGTAAAACAAAGGTCCACTTCGATTTCTTCCAACTCTTGGGATCAGTTCAACACCAATACTTTCCTTCAAAGAGTTAATGTCTTCGACTATCTTGTATTGTAACATCCAATGTGTGACGATGCTTGCTCTTCTTTCCGACTGCGTTCTGCTCACGTGACCCGCCCGCCCAACGAACCTGCCAGTTTGGTCTAACGTCTGCTGCTCCTGTCATGGAACGAAACGGTGCAATATCAAAGATATTATGACAATGGTCTATTTGTTACGTGCCCCTAGTCGTCAACATGATGCATAATAGAGGCTTTACTGCTGCCTCAGATAACGTGTTGTAAAAGTGATGATGATGATGGTGATGAAAATTGCAGCATTTGCTATAGTGCTGCTCAGTGCCCTAGTAAAATATGAAACGGTCTGTCTATCTCCTCCCAGAGTTAGAATACAAATCTTCTATAAACTTAATCCAACGATACCGGGTTCTGTCCTGGGCTCCGCACCAATTACTTTAAAGTTATGTGCGGGTTTCCGTTGCTCCGTGCTTTGCAAGGCACGGTACAATAAGCTGTCAGTCCCGCCAGCCTTTTATGTATAGACGATTACACCCTGATACCAATACGCTCTAGGATTCCATGTCTGTGTTTGTCTGTTCCTTGGGTGGACCAATCAGCACATCGCTAACATCCAAGACCCGAGAACCAACCTTTGTACCATCACACAAATGTTTGCCCGTCCTGCACTTGAACCTGGTATACTGAGCTTAGCAGGCAGGCGCACTACCAACTGCGCTACAGTGCCCTTAGTTTTGGTGACGCCCGGGCAGTGCCCTGCTTCCATCAATATGATAATCAAAAATCCACGCACTGATTATTTTCTAAACTCAGATAGCTAAAGTCGGGCTGTAAGCTAGTGCTATAAACATCGCAATAATTCGAAACATCCAGCCGGCACAGGCGAAACTAGCGCAAAGTTACTTGGAAAATCTGGAGATCGGACGTGTCCAGATTTCAGAAACATACAAATCATTATTTAGTTTAAAAAGGTATTAATATTTGATTTCAAAAACTGTAGATCATGTATTTCAGTGGTACATAGTGGGACATAAAAACTGTTGTTAAAGTTGAAATTGATTGTAACATCTTAGTTCCAAAAGTTGATAAATATCGAGTGAGTATTTCATAGCATTGTTTTACACGTTTTTTTAAGTTGAAATGAATGACTACCCTAGATTCAAAACTTGATAAATCATCAGTTACGTTGGTCAATATTTAAAACTGATCGAGACGTCAAGTAAACAACCTGTTTCACATAATTCATGGGAAAAGTTTGGATGCGTGCTCGCAGGAATAGACAGGTAAATAAACGTTTACCTGCTATTTGTATTCTCATTAATTAACCTGTTTCACAGAATAAATAATAGTACAAGTACCTGTTTTAAGAAACCCTTTTTGATCTAAGTGTTCTAAATTACCTTTGAGCGTATTTTATAGTTAATCGGTTTGTCTTCACATGGGTAACACATACTCCATTCAATAAGTTAATTTATTACATTGATACAGGATTTGTAATTATGGGGCCCGCGCTATTTATAGAAATAATAATTTATTTCTGACCACAATATTGTGTACAATGTTCGCAAATTAATTCTTCTAACGTCGCAAGCATGGATGGCTCTAGTGGACACACCCGCTGCTAGGTGGACCGATGATGACCTTTTTAAGGTGGTGGGAAGCCGTAGAATGTGATCACTAAACAGTAGCAATTGTCATAAAAGCTTTATAAAAAAAACAATTATAGATTATGCAAATGTAAATGCTATAGTCTAATGTTGCAATTGCAAATATTAAAGTAAAATAAAAGGAATATTAAATTTATATAAATACTAACTATGCCCCGCGATTTCTCCCGCGTCCCTCCGGAACCACGCATGTAACACATGGGTGTAAGCTACCTCCATATTAAATTTCATTCAAATCCGTTCAGCCGTTTAAGCGTGAAGAAGTAACAAACATACCCTTACATACATACAAATTTTAGCCCTTATAATATTAGTGTGATTATTATAAACTAAGGTTAAATAATGCAGATTAGGCGCGCGCGTCTATAAACTAACGTTAAATAATGCAGATTAGGCGCGCGCGCGTCTATAAAATGTGTCAGAAAATGACTTGTACCTTCTTATTACAGCTCACTAAAAGAAGTACGTGCAGAATATTTATTGTAGTAGTTTGTTTTGGCCGTATCATGTTGTTGTTGCACATATCAATCATAGCAGTACTGTCACCCACCAGTAGGTCGGCTAAATGAGCAGCTGTAACGACGCCTACACTGTTTTACAACATTGTAAGATTCAGATTGTGCATGTACTCCCGTTGCGTGCTGTTATACACTCGAAAATGTACACATCGAACAGTAGAACACGAGCGAGCTGCACGTGCACTATGCTTGTAAATTAACAACTAGTTTCCTTCCTTTCCGGACAACACTTCCATACCAATATATAAAAGTGAAACGTTGTCTGTTTGTTTGGGGAGTTTTCACGCGATAACGGCTGGACGGATTTTGATGAAATTTGACTTTTTATCCCGGAAAATTGTAAGTTTTTACGGGAAATCTGGGAAATGTTGATTAATCAATGTAAGGAACGGTTTCAATGGAAACGAAATAACAAGTCTGTCAATAAACATCAAGAGCGCGTTGGTGCTAAACCTACTTTTGCATTAGTTTTTATTAATATCCTAGAAGAATATAGAATAATATCATCAAACTACTATTACTTATATATCTATCTATACTTATAATAAAGCAATAGGAACGAAAAAGTCTGTACAAAGAAGATATTTTTTTTTTTTGATTGGAACATAAAATAAGCTACTGAACAAGAATATAACATTATAAAAATTCGTGTCTGTCTGTTTATCTGTTTGACAGATAAACAGACTAGTATGTTTGTTGGCACATCACGTAAAAACTACTGGACTGATTGCGATGATTTTCACTGTTGGATAGCTTATGTTTTGACTTAAAAACTGGGGTACTTTATATTTCAATCCGATGAGTAGAAGCCGAGCAATCGATAAAAATATTTTTGACGGCTGAAGGAATTTTGATCAAATGTTAGTACATTGGTAATTTAGGTCCTGGAATAGCACAAAGAGTACTTTTAACCTAGAGAAATGACCACGCGTGCGAAGCCGCGGGCATTAGCTAGTTTATAATAAAACAGTAAGTAACAAAAAGTCGGTACAAAGACAATTAAAAATATATAGTCTAGGGGACTTAAGCTATCGAACAGAGTACACACAAATTTTTTTAATGGTGTCTGTCTGTTTTTTTGCACGCGTGTCTCTTAATACTACTGGATCAATTGCGATGAGATTTTCACTGTTGGATAGCTTAGGGTTTGACGAAAAACTGAACTAAAAGTGGAGTACTTGGTATTTCAATTCGATTAGTAGAAGTCTAGCAATCGATATAAAAACATTTCACGTCTGAACGAAGCTTGCTGATATTGGTATAATATAATACATGGGATCGTTATAACCCAGAAAAAATGTCCACTCGGGCAAAGCCGCGGGCACAGCAAGTCTATTGCTTTGATATTGTTGCAGATTGTGGCTTTAAAACCAATCTGACAATCAGTAATCTTAATTAACTTTAATTATGTTAATTGACGTATCTGATGAGCAGTAATATTTGTTACAAAAGCATTTCTAAATCGTCAAAAATAGGGGCGCGATATACGTACATATTTAACTTTTGGAACTCTGCAAGATATGAGAAACAGAAGTTTTGAGGTCTTTTTACACTACAGTCCAAAACATTTTTTTTTTAGATTTGGATGTATGGGGAAGAATCCTCATATCCCCCCGAGCGACATCGGCATTTTTTTTGGAAGGATCCTTTTTGGCTTGGCTTTCTTGTTCGTTTCATTTACTTTGATGATTTACTTGTTTGATATTCTTCTGATTGTCCAGGGGCCACACTAATAAAAAATAAAAAACTGGGAAATTTGGGGATGAAGGTTTGGGGAAGTGAGGGTAGGTGAAGAAAAGTGAGGGGAGGGTTGTGTGGGAAGTGGACGAATGGTGGGGATTTTCTGGGAAGGTTGTGGGAAGTGGGGCAGGTGGTGCGAAGTGGGGGAAGACCGAAAGCCTACATCCCTTCCCCGACAGCCTACATGCCCCACCATTCGTCCACTTCCCACTACCCTCCCCTTACTTTCCCGCACCTTCCCTCACTTCCTCAAACGTTCATCCCCCCCACATTTCCCCATTATTTTTTTTAAAGTATGGCCACACCGAAAGGTAACGGTCGCGCAGCGATTTGGTTTGCTGAATACGGCCCCAGATCGTTCACATACATACTTACATCTTGACCCCTAAAATAACCCTTAAAGGTCGCTCTATCTAAGGAACCGCAAGAGCCGTGCTTACCAAAAACTCACTTTTAATGACCATATAACGACAGTGGCTAAGGAATCTTTCAGCGACTAGGTTTTGTTCTTCGGAACTCAAATGATTTTCAGAACATAGGGGTCATCAAGCTAATCTTCAGCGCCTTGGTTCGCAGTAAGCTAGAAGCCAGTGCATATGTGTGGCACCCACACGAGAGTAAATATGCGCTTTTATTAGAAAAAGTACAGAAGGCTTTTCTAAGGTACTTATACAAGCGAATATATAGCTTACATGTACCCAACGAAATTTCTTCTAGGTTGCTTAGCGTATAACTCTTTGGAGGTCTGAAGATCTCGTGACTAATTTGCGGTGATGTGCAAGATTCTTCGAGGGAAGGTGGATGCCCCTGATCTAAATAGTAAGCTGTGTAAATTATTTGTTCCCAATAATTACCATCGGAGCAGAAAACATAGATTGTTTGCGGTCCCGGTGTGTCGTACCAAAGCCCGTTCTAGATCACCTACCTATATACCGCGGACCCTCACTGCGCTCAACGCCCTCCTGGTAGCTAGTCCGAATTGTGATGTGTTCGCAGATGAATGGAAGGTGCTCTTATCGGGATGTTTGGAGTACTGTGAGATGATTGCATGATTGTGACATCTGGATTTTTGTTAATTGTTTATATTTTATTTGTAAATTTGGATTTTTGTAGTGCGTGTAATTATTATTGTAATTTTGACAGATTGAATTTTTCACCTTAATGCTCTCGATATTTCTATTGACTATGTACGAGTATGTATTGGAAATATTTTATTTGACATTTATTATTATTTTGTGTCATTCTACTTATAATTCAAATTTCTGTGATTAGAATAGGACTGAATTTAATGTATAATGTGATTTATTGATGTAACAGAAGTTACCGTTTCAATTGAATAAATAAATAAATAATAATAAATAAATGAATGCTCTCAAGTCACCAAGACACATCACGGATCAAAATATATGTGCATTTTTTATTTATTTCGACGTAGAAATCGAACCCGCTACCCTTCTACGTGTTAAAGAAGTTGATTCAATTAACCTAACAACTAAACCAAGATTATTTATGAAGAAACTGAAACATCCTTAACATATTGACGACAGGTCTGGCCGATAGTAAACCTGACTGCAAATGACGATCGCGGGTTTGAATACCGCAAGGGGCAATCATTTGTGTGATGAGCACAATAAATGTTTGTTTCCGAGTCATGACTGATATTCATATTTACGAGTAAGTATGTTTAAACATTGTCTAGCTAGTACCTATAGTACAGGGTATCCTAGTTTGGGGCTAGGTAATTGGTGTGGATTGTCCTGAATATTTATTATTTTTATTACAGAGAATCCGAGTGGTTATTCGGCACGGCAGCGGGCCGGCGGCAGCTGCAAGACTCGGCGCGGTTCGGGCGGCTCGTGGTGGCGGTGCTGCACCGCGGGCACCACTTCGACTCGCTGGACGCAGTGAAGGAGGAGCTGGCGCACTCCGCCAAGATGCTGATCCCGCACGGGTTCAGTGGCCAGGTAAGATAGAGACGGTCAGTCACTAATAGCGTATTTCACGTTCACAAGTATGACTTTGACTCAATTAGTTACAGGAGAATAATTTTGGCTCGCGTTCATGAATTTGACTTTACCCACGTTGATGTATTTAACTTTGCCTCATTTTAATTAGTTTAACTTTGCATCACGTTCACCTATTCTGGGCGTATTCAGACCGGTAATTTTTTGGGTTCCGTATCTTAAAAGGAAATAAGGAAACTTATAGGATCATTCCGTTGTCTGTCTGTCTGACAGCACCCTTTTTCTCAGGAACGCGTGGAGGTATCAAGTTGAAATTAATACGAAATACTCAGGTCTGTGAACACAATCAAAAGATACGGCTGTTTACGCCGCATATTTTGACACTCGCAAGGGAATCAAAACCTATAGCGTACTTCCCGTTGACCTAGAATAATAAAATTTGGCAAGAAGCAATGTCTTATAGCACAAGCAAAGGCAAAAATCCGAAAGCCGTCAATTTGTAGTTATATGACAAATACTTTTTTGTAGGGAATTTTCGTTGCCTGTGTCCGACTCGCACTTGGCCGTTTATTTTTTTAAATTAAATAAAAAGCTTTATGTCGTTATCCTCAGATACCATTCCTGTCGCTGGGTAGCGATGTTGGGCGCCGCGTGCGAGTCCACGAGGGGCGTTCGCCGATGTCCGGCGCCTTCGTGGTAGAAGACGTGGACGTGGAGGGCGCCACGCACCGCCGCCTCGTGTTCCTCGACAACCAACTGCTGGTGCAGAGCGAAGCGAAGCTTAAAGAGAGTAAGTCACTGACCTTTATGGTTTTACTGTGTTGCACTTTCGTTTGTACTGATTCAAAGCGCCCCCACCGAGCGTCCATGGAATTAAAATAGATATTGTCTCATTTCCTAACGTTAGTCACAGAATAAACAATAGTACACCTAAGTTAGTTACGTGGACGCTCACTAATGCCTAACCACTGGCGCTGCGCTGGTATCAGCGCCAAAATGGCGATAATCAAAATTAAATGCTCTCATTGCGACGTTTGTCAAAAGCCTGTTTAGAGTACGTAAGTAATAATGCAGTTGTCTATGGAGTAAGGCGCTCAGCACACGCAGCAACTTAAGCTTAGGCAACTTTCAACTATTTACAAGTTTTCATTAAAAGTTGCCGCAACAAAAGGCCCAGTTTGCGGTTGCCACGATTTTAAATAAACTTTCGAAATCCATGATCATCAGTCAGTGTGACTGTGTCAGTGTCAGTGTGAGCTGCGGGTGGTGGTGAGGGGGTGAAGTCGCTCTACGCGTTGCGGTTGCCGGTTGCTGAAACCAGCAACTAGACAAATTTGATACAAATTTGACAGTTGCTATACTCTATCCACGGAATAGAGTTCCCTTTTTTGCACTTTTGTGTGCTAGTGATAGTATAGTATAGATGACGACATTTTGAAGTCAGTGGGCGTAAACTATTGCCAAGAAATGTAAAGATGGGCTTACATAGCGTACTTTACGGGGAGTAATATTCCTCCTACATTTTTAAAGAAGTTTAGCCAATGCAAGAATAGTAGATTGTATGACAAGGGAGCAAAATAATATTTTGACGGCGAGGGCGCTATTTTGTATCCAGAAGTGGAGTGAAGGATTTAGGGTAGAATCCCAAGCGCAACGAGGAATTTTTATATAGAATCCTGAACGTAGCGAGGCGTCAATATACGTTGCCCGAGAAAAAGTAATTTTGCGTCCGAGTGATACACTACTTTTCATCCCCCTCTATGAGATAAAGAAATACAAGGCGCTCTTATATACTTGACAACTCATATATTTATTTGAAACGGTATTTATTAAATGGTCAAAATAAACAACTTAAAATAAACTAAGTACTTATCTTTTTCAACATTAATGTATGAATTACTTAAACATATATTAAAAAAAACAAAAGGGCTTAAAAAAACAATACTATTCTAAACTAAAACTAGTCTAACAATCCGCTACCAGTTTGAACGTTCCCAAAATGCTGGCAGCATTGCCACGTTGTATGGCAGTGCTTAGTCTTTGGGCAAAGTAAAGGCCAGCATTTTGGTCACACTTTGCTTCGACCAGACGCTCCGATAGATATTTGTATATCTGTTGAGCTCCTGGTCCCCACGGCTAGTGTCTGTAATATATATCCGCTGTCGAGGGTACTATATTTGCGCCTTTTAACTCATACTATACTATATAAACTTCAACACCCACTGACTCTCTGACTGACTGACTGACTGACAGACAGAAATAGAACTCATATAAGGAGAAGAGATGGAGTTAAATGATGTTAAGCAAAGTAGGAGGGGAGGTTTCAAAACCAATGGAAAAATCCGAAATTCGCTCAAACTAAGTATAGTCACACACCCACTCCTTTTTGAAACATGTGAAAAATGACGTCTACTGTCAAAATAGACAGGTCTGCCGAACAATTTTCAAAGGCTTATAACTTTTAAACGAACAGAGATAGGTAGGAGGTGTTCGACCAAATGTCATAAAGGATGGTAGAGGAAATCTGGTGGGGTTAGTGAAAATCCAAGATGGCGGATTCAAAATGGTTGTCAAAATTAGAATTGGTCCCAGGGGGTTGAAATTTGGCATGCGGGAGTTTTTTGGGCCCTCAAATCCGAATAAGTTGTCAAAAATTTGATTCCTAAAATTATGTACTTACCCTTAACAAAAAATAATAATATTCACTTTGGACTTCTTTGATTTATGTTCGTCAGAAAATTTCTTCAGATATTGTGTTATAAATTTATGTCATTTTTATGATATTGTTTCATAACTCATTACTGCCCTCTTTGAAAGTCTTGAACAGAAAAAACCTACTTTGCTCCCACTTTTCGAGGAACCAATCAGTGTTTTACGAATAGATGGGATAAAAAATATTATTATAGTTTATAGGTACCTATTAGTAGTGTTAAAATAAAAAAGAGTATAAGTAAGCTTAGATATAGTACATTACTGCCGCGGTCTGTAATGACTGCGTTGCTGGCAGTGATGATGATGGCCGAGAGCGTAGCTAAGTTAAGTTCGAGGCCATCACAGCGCGGTCAGCATTGCAGCCCTTGATGGCCAAGCTGGAATGAAGGCCGAGACCGAAGGTCGAGGCCTTTATAGCGCGGACAGCAAGGGCTGCAATGATGGCCAAACTTGAAGGCCGAGAACTTAACTAAGCAAAGCTCGAGGCCATCATAGCGTGGCCAGCAGGGCAGTCATTGCGGACCAAGGCTTGTATAGTGCTTTACTCAAACAATGCGAGGTATTTAAATAAAACTAGCAAACTGATGAAAAAATTATATAACCCACTATAACAACAACAACAACAATAAAAACCAAAACAACACCAACAACAAAAACCAAAACAACACCAACAACAACGTCAAAAACAACAAGAACAACCAAACAACAAGAACAATTAAAAATAACAACAACAACAAAAAATAACAACAACAACAAAAACAACAAGAACTACAAAAACAACCAGAACAACAACAAAAACAGCAATAACATTAAAAACAACAAGGAAAACAACAAAAACAACAATAACAACAAGAAAAACAACAACAACAACAACAACGAAAACAACAATATAAACAACAAAAACAATAAGAAAAACAACAAGAACAAGAACAGAAACCACAACCACAATAACAAAAAAAAAACAATAATAAACAACAACAACAAAAACATACTACAACATAACAATAAAAACAACAAAAATAAATAACAAAAACAACAAAAAACAATGAAAACTAAAACAACAAAAATACAACAACAACAATAATAGCTAAGAACCATCTCGATCAGCTTTCAAACAGAAAAAAAAACATCAATATCGGTCCATACGTTTGGGAACTACGACGCCTCTCTTTTCGCGTTCGGTGGTTAACAAAACCACAGAATAAATAATAGTACTAAAAAAACACGACAATAATGTTTTTTCAAAGGAATTTGCTGGCCGCAAAACACGACAGTAATGAAATTCCATACAACTTTGCTGGCGCCTATACAAGAAGCGCAGCAAGGTCGACTTTGCCCAAAGCAGGTTGTCGAAATAATGACCACATTACAAGCTTGTTTGAGTAATAATATTTTATTTAATAATTTTTAATCAGTGTCAAAAACACGCCAAGTCACAGAGTAAACAGATGTCAGTCCGAAAAATACGCCAAGGCGTAGGGTAGGTAAGCAAGACCAATGAACAAAGACCGAGCTCAGTGGCGTACATTGGGAGAGGCCTACGTCCAGCAGTGGACAGATATAGGCTGCTGATGATGATGATGATGATGAATGAAACGCGTCCGCATCGGGCAAGCGACAGATGTAGACTGGCATTTCGCCGCACTGTAAACTCTTCCTTAGCTCGTTATCGCCAACCAATGACGACGCAGTGAATTTTCTGGTATTAACTCTGTTCAGTGGTTAGAGTATTCTTCCGAAAATCCGAAAACCGTAAATTAGTGGAAAATGAAAGTACAAAAAAAAATGCGGTTGGTAAACGTGACCGCGACCTATGTCTATGTATGGGGACAACACTTTTCCAACGGCAAAATTAAGTTTGTACAGAACCCTCGGTGCGCGAGTCCGACTCGCACTTGGTCGCTCTTCTTTTAGTATCCCATTACCTACCACCTTTCAAAAACTTAACGCACACTTGCCCGTAATTGATCTCCTTCCAGTAAAGAATAAACAGAAGAGCCGGCTCGTGGTGGACTTTGGCCACATCTCCATGTATCAGTCGTTCATGTGCGCGGGGCTCCAGGGCGCGCGCGGCGCCTCGCGCGTTGCCGTGCTGGGGCTGGGCGGCGGCGGCCTATGCATGTTCCTCAGGAAGTGCTATGATAAGCTCAAGGTATGAAGGTACATGTGTACAGGTGACTGCGGAGGATTATGTGTTTGGGCTGTATGTTTGTATGTTTCTTTGTCGCTTCCTACAGCCTTAACGGCTTGATGGATTTTGATAAATGAATTGGTTATTTGAGAAAGAACATAAGTTACAATTTTGACGAAATCAAGTTAATGATGCCAGAGTGCTTTTTCTATGTAAATACACGCGGAGGAACAGCACCAATCCACCTTTCTACATTGAAATTAACACTGCTAAATTAGACAAGTAGTTGAGAAACAACATCAGTCCCGGAATAGTGTTGTTTCTCTAATACATTACTTGCCAACATTGTTCGAAGAAAAAACAATCAGATGTCAATGGGCTCATGAAATGGCAACATTTGAAAATATATTTAATTAAAAATTAAATATATTATTAAATATTATAATATGAAGTATATTATTAAATATATTAAATTATTAAATATATTCTTAAAATTTTATTTTCAATATATTTTATTTATTTCTATATAAAAGAGAATATAATAAATGTTGAAGAGCTTCACATAATTACAGACGGATGTGGAGGACATTATAAAAAACACACTATCATTAGACTTTTTTTAGCACTTGTTTCATTGGGTCACTTCAAACATATTCACTTATTTTTCCCTCTTAGAGTGCACTTCAGATTTCAGTAATGCGACCGAGATTTTGCTGTACTAAAAATAAACTAAAAAAACAGTCAGATGTATACTGTCAAAGATGTAGCAGAAAAGATTTCGACCGCTGGAAAGAAAAATAATTGTTTGGTGATCTTGCCGACTTATAAACATATAATTGTCTATAAAAGCTGGTGACCCAAGCTATATAAAAAAAGTGCTGTCTATAGAATCTTCAGGAAGAGAGTACCCAGGATCAACTAAGTTTCATTCAACATCAGCAAATTTAAGTATTATTATCATTGGTTGAAGGCGTTTGTACTAGCAAAAGAATTTATAGGAGGCCTTGTTTTACACCAATTTTCCTTATCAAATACCCAAAGAAGTCCCTTGGGAGTTGCCAATGCAACGGGCTCTTAAAGAAAACGACCTATCAACAAGAAAGAGGTATAGTAGGCGCAGCGAAAGTATGTGTCTCGGAAGTTATCTGCTAGTGGCTTCGCAAACTACTATTTTTCAGGCTCTATCCCAATGTTGAAGGTGAAGACAGCATTGTATAACTGCCTCGTCCAGTCGCTTACGTTTTCGCATATTCTATCTCGTTTTTACTTTATGCTATTTATCCTCACAGCAGTACCTGCGCAATCGTCACAGAGCCTAACTTCACAAACATATACATTGGCTCCGACTACTGTAATAGATTTGAAAAAAAAACTGTACCTGCCACCACAAAATAAAAGAATTGAAAAATTCTACAAAATCATTATCGAATGATCGGTAACAGGGATTATGACAGGGATTATGTGGAAATTCAAGATGAAGATTGAATTAATACTTATTGTCTAAATTTATAAATAAAAAACTAATTTTTAATTTAATGTCATACTTTATTTATGTTATTTAGAAAAAAACATAAGTCCAAGGACTTCAAATTATTTAAATAAAATAATATTAACATTAATCATCTCAATTTTATGTAAATAGTCTATTGTACCATTCTTTACAAAATTGCACTAAAATGATTTTACAGTATTTTTTTCAGTAAATAGTTTTTTCTTCTCTTGAATAATTAAGTCATATAGACATCATAAAAAGTCAAAAGTTAAGTCATATAGTCATGTTCTTTCTCAAATAATTCAAATGAGGTATCATTCGATTCGTCTAATAATCACGAGCGTGATATATGAAGTGTCAAGAATGTGGCGGCTTGCAGCTGCCATAATGTATATCCGACGGAACGAAAAATGTCTAAAAACTGTCGCGTGAGGTATCAAAATGAAGGTCTCTAAACGATCATTTCAAAAATATATAAGAGAAACTAAAAAGTTAAAATAAATTATCATAAAAAATTAACACAAAAACTGACTGCAAATAAAACTAAAAAGAGGCAATCAAGCTTTAAAATCTTGATTATAAAATATAAGCTACAGTCGGAGGCAACTTGCATTTAATTTCTCCTTTGACGGGATCAACTACGAGTATAACATGGCGAGCTTCTCCTCATGCCTCTGACTGCATCCTATATTTCAAAATCAAGAATCTAAAACTTGTTTAATTTTGTTCGCGATGTTTTTTTTAAATAATAATTCGACGACCGGTTGGTCTCGTGGCTAGTGATCCTAGGTACGTAATCAAACGGTCGCGGGTTCGAATCCTGCATGGTGCATTCATTTGTGTGATGAGCAGAAATGTTTGTTTCCGAGTCATGGATGTTATAATATTCGTATCTATGTATGTTTATCCGTTATCTAGTAGCCATAGTACAGGGTATCCTAGTTTGGGGCTAGGTAATTGGTGTAGAATTGTCCCGAATATATTTATAAAAAAAATAATTAGTTTTTACGGTCGGTTAGAGCGATGGTAGCCTAACAGTTCAATTGTGCAACTTAAAATCCAACGATACCGGGTTCGATCCTAGGCTCTGCACCAATGACTTTTCTAAGTTATGTGCGGTTTTCCATCGCTCCGTGCTTCGGAAGGCACGTTAAACTGTCGGTCCCGGCTGTTATTGATTAATAGCAGTCGTTAAGCCATGTCAGAGGCCTTCGGGCGGCCTGACAAACTCTGACATCAGAGGGAAGCAGCACTACCTCATACGACAAACAAACAGTCGGTTATTATTAAACATTGAATTGAAATGGAGCCTTCGATCTTGAACCCATATTAAACTATGCTAAATGATATGTTTGTTTTCCAATTGTCAGATCACTGCAGTAGACATAGACCCCGCCATGCTGGAGATTGCGCGGAACTACTTCGAGTTGAAGACCGACGACTGCTTGGAGGTGCAGATCAAAGACGGACTGGACTTCATGAGGGACGAGGCGAAACAAGGTATGGGCTAAGCAAGTGTACATCTATACTCATAATAAAGCGACAAGTTCCAAAAAGTGTTTACAATGAAGATAATTTAAACAAGCGCAAATTAAAGAATGATATAACCCCTGACTTTTTACCCCCCCATTATAGCTAAGAAGCATCTCGATCACATCAGTTTTTAAACATAAATATCGTTCCATCCGTTTGTGAGCTATGGTCGTCACCCCCATTCCCCCAATTATAGCTAAGAACCATCTCGTTTACCTCAACATTGTAACATGAAAATTGCAGCTAAATTGGTTCATTCCTTTGGAAAATACGATTCTCACCCCCCTTTTCTCAACTCCCCCCCCCCTTCTCAAGTCCCCCCCCCAACATAGCTTAGAGCCATCACGATCACATCACTTTACAAACATTAAAAACCACATCAAAATTAGTCCATCCGTTTGGAAGCTATGATCCTCAGCAGGTTGTTAGATATATATAGGATGTGGGGGGAGGTTAGAAAAGGGGGGTGAGAATCGTAGCTTCCAAACGAATGGACCGATTCAACTGCGGTTTTGTATGTATGAAACCTGCGGTAATGAAGATGGTTCTTACGAATAGCCCGATTTAGCTGCGGTTTTTAATGTTTCAAAGCGAGTGAGGTAAACGAGATGGTTCTTAGCTATAATTGGGGGTGAGGATCGTAGCTCCCAAGCGAATGAACCAATATAGATGCAGTTTCTATGTTTGAAAATTGATGTGATCGAGCTGCTTTTAAGCTACAATGGGGGTGGGGGACGGGGGTTATTTTTATTTTTTAATTTGTGCTTGTCATTAAATAAATATAATCATTGCCTATATTGCCTCATTGCTGTAACCGTTACACGATGTTAACTTTGTCTCAGCTCATGATGGTCATTTTGAGAAATAATAGAATGTACAACAACAACAAGACGTGCATAAAACAAATCATATTATCCGAGACATTTATCCGCCCGAGCCGAAGGCGAGGGTAACTATTTAAGTGGAGGATAAAATGCCTTGTTTTATAAATGCTTATCACTTCGATTGTCTGGAAATTAAACTGACATTTTATTGACTTGGTGTCCTGCTTATCCAATACTTTAAATTTTCATACGTTTTTAAATAGGTATATTGTATCTGCTGAACAACTTTCTTTGCGTTTCGTTCTATTTGTGCTAGGAGTATTTCGTGTTCATGACATAAATGAACATTCAATAATAATTCAATTTTCAATAACCAAACATTTTAAAATACTGCTAAGACTAGTCGAGAGCTTCTTTATCGCCACTTTTTTTTAACATTGAACATTAGACTCGAGTCGGACGGAGACCATAAAGAATAAACACTTTTATGCACTAGAGCATTAAATGCAGTTATAGTCGGCTTACATAAATAAGTACTTCGGGCATGAGAAATGCATGATTGCGAAATGCGAGATAGTACAACGAGTGAATAAAACAACATTTTTCTACTCAGAGCGCCTTAAAATCAAGTAGTATAAAATACAAATAATTTATTTAACAAAACTTTGCCTGATGGCACACGTGCTATATTATTGACAAACCAAGATTGACAATAATATATGATGTGACAATTTTGATTTATAATGTGACAGTACAATTGTACATAACATTGACGTGTGCAGCTAGCCATACACTTACCTTGCCTTAGCTTGAATTTGTACGGTTCCAGGCAGTAAATACTCCGTCTTGATATACGACATGGACAGCAAAGACAGGACGCTCGGGCTCTCGTGTCCGCCGAAGCAGTTCCTGGACCACCACGTGCTGGAGGACGTCAAAACGTTGCTCACCGGAGATGGTAAGCGTCGGTATAATAATATATTCGCAATTTCAAGAGCACAACCGTCGTCTTTAAGCCGGAGATCCTTTCTAAGAGCGAACACTTCTATGGCAGATTGTACGACTCGCATGCAGCTAGACCTGAACCCAGCACAGGGGATTCCCGCGCAAAACTGACCCGACGAACTGCCCGACGTCAGCCTAGACGAGATTGAGATGGCGCTCAAACTACTTAAGAATGGAAAGGCCCTCCGTGAGGATGATGTAACTTCGGAGCTCTTGAAAGCAGGGGGGAAACCCGTACTTCGGTTTCTTCAGGGAGCTCTATTTAGCACCGTTCTTAACAGTGGGAGAACTTCAGAGGCGTGGAGCAGTAGTACTTTAGTTTGGTAGTACTCTTCTTTAAAAAAATACTACCGACTTTTCACTCCTTAGCCACGTCTGTAAGTTGTTTTCGATGGTTATCTCAAATCGTCTCGCAAGAAGACTTGACGAACTCCAGCCTCCTGAACAGGCCGGTTTTCGCGGCGGATTTAGCACCATAAATCACGTACACACAATGAGATAAGTTATACAGAAGTCTGGAGAGTGTAACCAGTCCCTGTGTCTTTGTGGACTATTAGAAGGCCTTTGACTCCGTTGAAACCTGGGTGGTTCTGGAGTCTTTGCAGCGTTGTCAATTGGGCTGGCGGTATATGGAAGTCCTGGGATGGCTTTATGACGCCACGATCATGAGTGTTCAAGTTTGTTTCTTTGTCGTATGAGGTAGTGCTGGCCTCTGGTGTTAGGCTGCCCGAAAGGCCTCTGAAATGGCTTAACGACTGCTATTAATCGATAACAGCCATGCACTGAGGGATGGGAAACGGCACATAAGATGGGAAACGGCACATAACTTAGAAAAGTCATTGGTACAGAGTCTAAGACCGAACCCAGTATCGTTGTATTCTAAGTTGCACTAATGAACCGTTAAGCTATACAACCAGTAGTCTACGTAACATATGCAAATATGCAGGGGAGTGAAACAGAACGTGATGAGAGATGAGCCATGTTATGTCCCCGAAACTATTCACTAATGCTCTCACTAAAACATATCGTATGTTTAAGACGCTGGGTTGGAAAGGAATGGGCATAAATGTCAATGGCGAGAACATGTCACTGGAAGACTTGCAAAGTATGCTGATCAACCTAGATGATGCTTCACGACGCATCGGTGTCGGCATGCATGAATATAGATAAGACCAAGATCATGTTTAACGATCTTGTTGACCCGGAAGTCCCGGAACCGATTGCAGTCAATGGTGTACCTCTTGAAGTTGTCCGAAAATATGTTAACCTTGGGTAAATATTGCAATTGGGTAAAGAGAACTTTGAGAAAGAAGCAAATAGAAAAATTCATCTGGGTTGGGCAGCATTCGGCAAGCTTCGTCAAGTCTACTCGTGCCTGAAGACAATAGTCTTCAATCAGTACGTCCTACCAGTCATGACCTACCTATTTGAACAAGAAATCTATATAGTTTCGTCATGTCCGTCTGTCTGTATGTCACAGACATTGTATTTCATTTTAAAGTTGTAGTTATACAAGATAGTTGTTTTGTTAGAAAAAAAATACTCTTTGCAAGGCGATCTCGGAACTGTTGTAGCTAGATGGTATATTTCGTAGAAGTGAATCGAGGGGATATGTCTCATCAAGAAGCTTTTAAATGGAGTTAATTACACCAAGACGGCTATAAACTATTTAAATTTCAACAAAAAAAATATGTTTTTTTTATAGACATTAACGCCTGCGAGTTCAAATCTCGTCCGTCATCCATTTTTATTCCATTACAAAATTATTATAAAGTTAACTTGTTCACCTTTGCATTTCAGGCCACTTCATCCTCAACCTGGTCTGCCGCGACTACAAGCTGCAAGCGTCCATCATCAGCACTCTAAAGCAACACTTCTCCCACATAGTGTCCGTCAAACTGTATGAAGAAGTCAACGAGATTGTATTCGCTACGAACAGCACTCCATACACCAACGAGGGGCTTGAAGAGTCTGCGAAATGTTTGAACACAACGGCGAGACAGAAAGGCCTCGTGAAAGTGCGGTGTGTCGATTTGAAAGACTTTTTGCAATCGGTTAATATTATCTCCTAACGTTATCATGTTAGGTGAAGTCAGTGTTTATTTTTATTTTGCGGTGAGCAGGCCCTGATATTATAGATAGATAGATAACTCTTTATTGCTCTAAGAAAACTTAAATTATAATGATGAAATTATAATTTAAGTTAAATTATTGTGAGATGTGTCGATTTGAAAACTTTCGCCAGTCTGTTAACATTATCTCGTAACATTATTTTAAGTTTAGTCCAGAGTTCCTGTAGTTTGAAAGGGCATGTACCCTTACTGGTATAAAAAACAGCGATTTAAAAAAAATACTTTGCCTTAACTGAAACTAGTCTCAATCGATAGAAAAAAAAGAAACAAAAAGTTTTATATACTAACTAGCTGTAGCCGCGACTTCGCACGTGTGATCATTTATCTATATACATTACATATATATACATACACATACATTTATATATAGTTGTAGTTTTAATAGATTATTGGTATTTTTGGTCATTTACCAAGGACCTAAAATACCAATATATCAACATTTGATCAAAATATCTTCAGCCGTCAATTTTTTTTATCTATTGCTTGTCTTCTACTATTGATATGCTTGATATGCGAATATTCGCATTCGCGAATATTCGCAAATCTTTGCATATTCGCATTCGCGAAATTATTGCGAATGTTTTTGCGTGTTTTTTTTTTAAGTAGGTAATAATAGTTGGTTAATATAAGAAAATCCAATTCCATTAATTTCTTATGTTTTTTAATGCAATAAAAAGTATCTTAACCTCGTAATCATATTATCAGTCTTCTCTTTATCATTTGGTATCATTTATTTATTTAACTTTGGGCAATGAAGCTTAACAATCATACTTTCATAACAATTTAAAAAACAAAACTATATATTAAATGGCCTAAAAGCAATGTAAACAAACAAAAATAATCTTCTATGAATTTTTATCAAATTTTAATGATAACATTAAAGATTATTAGTTTTAGCTTTATCTAAAAATAATAATGTACAAATAGGAATAGGATGGTTTCAAGTTGGCTGCGTCCTGGAATCCCGTGATAAGCAAGTGTTCGCGTCGCGGTTTATGTCAGAAGATATCTGCAGATGTCGTTAGTGTCGTGTGTCGTGACAATTCTGATTTTTAATAAAACCAAATGCGGGTAGTTGGAGACAACGCTCGCCCTTCTCGACGCTGACACCCGCTACTTCAGTCTTCTCGTGACCACGATCAATGCAACTTGATCGAAACGTCGAGGTAAATAAATATTAAGTTTTCAGCGCGATTAAGTCCCTTTTAAATATTTACCTAATGTACAAATACTTCTACAATAAATAAACTATAATTAAAATCAAATAAAAGTTTAACATGAGTTGCTGTCATCATAATCACAAAGTGTTTATAGTATATCTATATTATATAGTTTATAGTATTTCTAATATAAATATAATCATTTTACATAAGTGTTAAAAGTTAACACTTTAAGCAAACAAAAATAAAATTAAGTCTTTTACTTTAATAAAACTAAAAAAAAATAAAGTTATTAGAACTTGTGACACAAAATTTTAATGCAATTGAAACTAATAAAATTAAATTCTTCTATTAAACTTTTCTCAGTCTTTAGATATATTTTAAATATTTAGATAATCAAACAAAAATTATATTCTTCTACAATAGACCATTAATATTCACACTGTAACCTCAAAATTCACTTGTTTTGTTTACGAAAACACCGGCGCGAGCGGAATGACACTTCAATCGGATGCGTTCGTATTAACTCGGCTATTCTCGGAACGAAAAACAGACGGAACGCACTTCGTTCTAACGGGACTGCCGCTAAAGTCACCAAGCCATAGACAATTGGCGCCAAAGTTAAACAAAAACTGAATTTTCGCATTGTCCAAAATATGACATTCGTTACATCACTATTACATACTAATAAAATAAAAAATACTTTCCGAGAAATTTGGGTTCAAACATGTTTTTTTTCGTAGTTTATACGCGTTAGGAACACATGCTGCCATATCGTGTTCCTGTCTTGGTCTGGGAACTACCTTAAATGTATAGTACGAACCAAACTTAATGGTGGCTGTGAAGCTGGCGCGGAGCGCTGCGCAATAGCAAATATTAGGTATGCGCGAGCGTTGGAGGGGTGAGGGGATGCGCGATTCCGCCATTAAGGCGAAATGGTATCCAAATTTGACGATTCGTCCTCACGAATATTTAAAACTAGACCTTTGAAAACGGTTAATTTCCTTTTTTTTTTAAGTGTATTTAAATGTTCACAAAATACTTTATCCGGCTGTGGTCACCGAAACACGATTAAATAAATTTGGCTCTACATAAGAAAAAAAAAAGTTTCCTAAAAATCACCCGTTTTGACGGTCCCGTCGATGGAATGAATCTCATTCAGTTTCTATCGAAGATATTTTTACAAAAACCAAATGAGTGTAATCCCAACAAACATTCAAATACTTCTGTGGGATTAGTTTTTTGAAAAATCGAAAGATTATTAAAAAAAAAGCTATATTAAATTGAAAATATGAACTAAAATCGGCTCCCGAGAAGCATCACATTTCCTGCTTTCTCCGCACCATAATGAGCAGGACAAAAATTTGGAGCCCATAGCGCCTTAAGTTTGGTTCGTACTATAACTGTCTGATGAAATTAATGTCCTGACAACTAAACTGAGCCATCCCCTAGTTGCGCTACTAATTAATGTCCTGACAACTAAACTGCGCCATCCCCTAGTTGCGCTACTAATTGATAGATACGTGAAGTTTGACGAAAATTTATAATTTTCAATCCCAAATATCTCAGAAAGTATAACTTAGGCGTTTTTTTAGAAAACACTTTTTGTTTGCAATATCTTTCCCTATCGTTATACTGGTTTCATTTACGGTTAAGAAACAGTGTATTGTTATTCAAAATGTCGGAAGTTAGACTCCATACAATAATGTTAGATGCCCTTACCGAAGTAATGAGAATAATCTAACAACAGTTCAACTTACACTAGAGGCCTTGAACAGTCTGCGAAATGTTAAGAAAGAAAGGCTTATTTGGTTTTGAAAATTATAATTTTTGTGTCATTTTGCAATCTGTTAAGTCCAGTGTCTATAGAATTATCTTGGTGGATGGTCCAATTGAGTTTCAATAGATGGCGCTAAATGACAATATGTGCATAATTTGTGTTAAAGTTTTCGTGAACCTGATACATAATTTAAAATGTTAGTGTTAAAGTTTTCGTGAATCTGATACATAATTTGAAATATGACTACCGGCTATGACTCACGTGTCGAAGTCGAAAACATCGACCTAGGTTTCGAGCGTATCCGACGCTCTTCTTCAGGAGTTCACGCCGCGAGATCCCGACACGCACTGCGGGCTGCGGCCCGCAGTGCCCGGTTAAAATTAGGCAATCGAGAGATCTCTATCGCCTCACGCACTTTTCGAGGTACAAAGAACTTCTCTCGAGCTAGTACCGAGGCTTTGTCGAACCTTATGTAATGATTCGAACCGGAAAGACACGCATGCTCTGCAATGGCCGACCCAGCTGTGTCCAGATTCTTAATGCTCCTTATGTGCCCGGAAAGTCTAGTTGTGATGTTGCGTCGAGTTTCACCAATATAACTCTTGCCACAATCGCAAGGTATTTTATATTCCTAGGTCGATGTTTTCACACGTGAGTCATAGCCGGTAGTGATATTTTAAATTATGTGCATAATTATTATTATTTTGGCTTTTAATTGCAATCAGATCCGATTTAATGCTTTATTGGCGGCTACATTACCGTGTAATGATTATATTTAATCTTAAGTTTCAATTGTAAATCTAATATTTTAACCGTATTCGTTCCTTATTTATTTGTGTTCAGATCTTGAGTCAAGTCTTAAACCCACATTTTTAGGGAATAAATACGGTTAAAAGATTAGTTTGACAATGAAAACTTTACATCAAAAATTATCATCGTGTAGTGTTTTAACCGCGAATAAAGCGTTAAACCTAACATGACTGCAATTCAAGGCCCAAAGAAATAAATTAAGCTAATTTTGTCATTAGCGTCATCTAGTGAAACTCATGTCCTTGAATTATTAGACTAACTAAAAATTACCGTATAAATTATTATGAAGCGGTTTCGAGTTTTCACAACTTCAATTTATCAACTCAAGTTATGTTTCATTGTAAATGTTAATATAATAAGGAAAATGTACGAAGGCAGGCGGTTTAAGATAAATATGGATTTACATGGCTGATTATGCAAGTTGACTTCAAAAGTCGAATATGAAATAGACATGACTGTAGATTCTCCACGCTTATTCCACTACTCCAGTATCTGTCATACTGCAAGGTCATATAGCCATTTTATTTAGTTCCGCTTTTGTGACTGACAAGTGAGTAGGCCAATATTTTTGTACATGTTTTATTGTTGCTAATAACAAAATTTGTCCGTATCTGTATTTATATGTTTTGTTTAAAATGTAAATATAGTGCAAGGTGGTAAGAGAAATGATTTGTTCTGACTTATGGGGTAGCCGTCAGTTCGTCGAATCTAGATTTTATTAAAAAACTAAGTTAAGTGTAGGTTGTTCCATAAAAAAATAACGAAAATTGGTTGTGCTCTTTTAGTACATAAATGCTTTTGAAATCTGTTCTTGGGTTTGGTTGACGGCGTAATTTGTTGAGTATATCTATCTAATAAATCTAAGTAATATTTTAAGCTGAACCTGCTAGACTACTAACTTGGCTAAATTGTCGCTGTACTGTGTGATAAATTGTAAATATTGTAAATTAAACTCAGAAATAAATGAATGCATTTAATGCTGTTTCTTTGATTACACGAAACCGCCATTCTGTCATCAAACACTTATTTATTGTCTCTCAAACACTCGCACGCAACACTTCTGCACTAACAACAAAACGATTAGGCTCCTTAATTTATCACAATTGGCACCTGAGTTCTAATAACAACACTAGAAGAGCAAAATGTAGGACAATACGCAGCGCTTTAATAACAAAGATCCAATAAGCTTTCACATTTCAAAAAACTAACAGTAACATAAATATTTAAACACGATAATTCCATCTCAAAAAAATATGTACATAACCCGACGAAAGTTGCGAAATTCCGCTCAGAAGAGCTTTATTATAAAATTATAACTCCAATACAACATAATTTATACTGCGTATTGCCCTTACTGTTCGCCTCAGCGACATGCATACACAATAAACAATAATTTAAAATTAATTAATATTCGCAAGGAAATAAATTACAATAGCTTCGCTTAAAACGATAAGCGGGTTGAATTATACACATTAAATAATCCTTAGAACACTTTCTTCAATATATTTTTCAGACTTTTCTTCTTTTTGCTGCCACCGCTCACGTTATCCTGTCCATTTTGTGAGATTTCCGTGGACTCCGACCAGAGGCTCCCCGTGGGAGACTCCGAGGCAGCTTTCTTTGACACCTTCCCATTGAAAATTGGTTCCAATGTTGGTACTACCGGGCTAGGGTTGCTCCTACTGCTCTGTCGACTCAGAGTCCTCAAGAACGCCGGTGATGAAAGCCGCCGCGTTTTCATAGTCTTCGACTTTAGATTATTAAAGAAAGACCCGTTGGTCTTCGGCGATTCTCGTTTAGGTGGAGGCGAAGGTTCTTCGCTCCCGTTGAACTCTTTCGGCTCCGTCACGGGCGCGAAGAACTCTTCCTCGTCTAAGGGTATCGGGTTGTCTTGTAGTTTTCCGATGCTGTCTTGCCGAGACCACACTCTCTGCTCTGTTTCTGTCTGTCTGTGGAGTATAGAAGACTTCCTTCGTTTGTTTTTCCTGGCTATAATCCATTCCCCTTCGTTATCGTCCCTGCTGTCCTCGGACTGTCTGGCGATCTGTAGTGCCTCCTCGCTTGGCCGTCGTTTCTTAGCCGCCGGCGTCGCGTGCCCGCTGACGCCTTCTACGGATTTTCTCCTGAACTTGTCCTGTTTCTTCCTCGTTTTCTTTGGAATTGTGACGATGACTGGCTCTACTTTCCGCCTTTTGTTGAAGTAAACTATCGCCGCGACGATTATAGATTGGAATACGACGAATTTGAAGAAGTTGATGTTGCCGAACCAGCTGTCCCTTTCGTCCATGAGGGTTGTGACGGCGAGGGTCATGTGTCCGATTTGCTCCTGCATGGTGGCCATTTGGTCTATGTACTTCTGTTCACGCTCGTTGCTTCTGCGCCGTTCTTCGCTCATTTGCTGGACGGTCTTCTCGAAGGTCTTCTGCATCTCTTCTACTTGCTTCTTGTACCGCCGGCTGAGCTCTTCTAGGTACTGTCCCGAGAGGGACATGTTGCGTTCTAGTGTCTGAAATAGAAAAAGTAGCTGTTAAAATAATAATTGTAAATGTCAATGCAGGATGGTTGTTTAGCGAGAACATATTTAATGAAGGAAAACTTTGGATCACGGACGGGACTCGAGCCCGCATCATCCGTGCCTCTGCGCGGCGCATGCCTTAACCAATTCGGCCACCGGAACCACTACACCGCTATCCAAATTTTTCTTCCACTTTCTAATACCGTCTTACGGGGAAGCTAACGTTTTCTATTGGCAGCTTGCTTGGTTGTTTAAAGGCCGGTTCCTATATCTTAAAAGGAACCGTTTCGCTTACTGTCAGTCAGCTTTTGACATAAACGCCATACAAGAAACGTCAAAAAGTAACGAGACGTTGGAAAAACGACTCGTATCCTTTTTATGGGTTTAGTAAGTAAAAAAAATGGGTGGGTCAGTGTCGGGGCGCACGGCCGTTTGTTTGACGTATAAGCCACGTACAATTTGATCCGGTCCTGGAACCCTCTCGTTTGCTCTTTGCTGGAGTTTAGAGTAGCGTTTTACTTGTGAGCTCCAGAACTTCTACTTTCCACCAATGTGCCTAATCTTTACGGCCTTTCCAGGCGCTGCAGCCACTTTTGTGATTTTAACTCCGGTTTTTTTAAATTTACCGAATTTTTTTGTAAACTTTTTCATATTGAATCGAATTTTGTCATCGTGATTTGTACTACAACACCCGAACCAGTTCGCTACCCTATCTAAATCGCGAGTTATACCGCATTAAACACCACAAAATCATTAATTTTACTGAATTTGCTCTGTGCGTCCTGCCCCCTCTGTCTTTTGGAAAAAATTAAACATCACATCATCGGGCTGACTATATAAGCTCAAAAATTACAGAATCAAAATTAGATCTCTGGAGCTTACTGTCAGAATTTTAAAAGCGAGTCCATGTAGACTTTTTGATTGTGATTTGGGTCTATTTTCTGCCCTGCCTGTATATTACAATGTGATTCTAAAGATGTTTCATGTCAAAAACTAAGACCATAACGTCACAAATCATGAAAGAAATGAGCATTTGAAAATTACATAATTATATGGAGGATTATTACGATTAGCCGCGGCCTCTACTGATAAAAATAATAATCATCATCATCAGCCTACATCTGTCCACTGCTGGACGTAGGCCTCTCCTAATGCACGCCACTGAGCTCGGTCTTCAGCTCTCCTCATCCATTTCCAGCCGCTTTTCGCAGGTCGTCACTCCACCTGGCCACAGGGCGTCCTACACTACGTTTGCCTAAACGTGGTCTCCACTCGAAAACTCGTATACCCCAACGGGTATCGTTTCTTCGGGAAATGTGACCAGTCCACCGCCACTTCACCAAATAAGAATATGTAGTGTGTAATTATATGAACTCTCGGTGAGCTGAATCGCGGGCATAGCACTTATTGTATGCTTGAAAGACAATTCGTATGAATTATTTAACGCCCTTTGTTCGACTTAAATGACTTGTATGTAGTACGTTGGGATAACTAGTGGAGTAATTTCCATTTATTTAAAATACAAAACCGCAACAAGTTCCAAAATATTTTGAAGATAAAATTGTCCATTACCTGTACTGAGGTAAGGGTGAATATAAAATTCAATCAGATTTTAATCAATTCAGAGTTTGTAATATCATCCGCTCAAAAGAAACTGACTAGCTGTGCCCGGGCTTTCCCCGCGTGACCATTTCTCTGAGTTAAAAGTTACTTTATGTTATTGCTGGCTATTCCACTTGTCCCAACCAACTTACCCCCCCTTGGGAGTGTTTTTTTCCACCTATCTCTTATTGCAGGACTAAAAGTACCTATAAAGTACAAAATACCAAATTTTGTTCAGCCGTCAAATAGTTTGTTTTTAGTTGCTCGGCTTCTACTCATCGGATTGAGTTACCAAGTAGGTACATCCGTTTTTAAGTCAAAACCTAATCGGTCCAGTAGTTTTAAGTGATTTGCGAACAGACACGATATAAAAAAAAACTCTTCTTCCGTAGCTTATTTTAAGTACCAAAACTTTTTTTTATTATCTTCATTGTACAGACTTTTTGGTACATAGTGCTTTATTATAAGTATAGATGTACAATTATATCATCAGCTAATTAACTGGTACAGCTTATTAAACAAATATACGACAGAATAAGGCAGGTACCTATATAAGAAAGATTATTGTATTATACATACCTTTACTCTGTTAGAAAGCCTCAGGAATACTGACTCCTTCTGCAAAGAGCCTTGCGCCGAGTTTAGGTTGGGCGAGACCGGCACGCCGGGCGGCGTCGGATCTACCGCCATCTGGTCGAAGTCCGATATGAAGTTATCACTGTCGATAATAATCGGGTCGGGGATCTCCTCGCCGTTGCCAGAATCCTTTGACTTCTCTGCTGAAGCTTCAATGTTGACATTCTTGGGTTCAGCTTTAGGAACATCTTTGCTGTCTTGGTCAATGAGGACTTCCACCTTTTCTGTCTCAGGAATTGCAGACTCTTGCGGCTCGGGCTGGTTTTCTTCCACGACAGACTCGTCTTTTTTGTCTTCTATAGTTTCTTTGTTTTCGTTGGGTAAATCTACAGGAACTTGGGCTTTTTCTTCGAGTATCTCGGGCGCCGTCTTCTCATCTAGGACCGTCTCATTGATCTTGCCGTCTGAACCGTTCGTCTTGTCCGGAGTTAACTTTATATCTCGCTCCGAACTCGTCTCTCCGGTCACGGTATTGGATTCATCGACTGTAATATTAGTGGTAACGTTCAGTTCCGTCTCGAAACTAGAATTCAAGACTACCTTCTTCTCTTTAATCGCTAATATGTTGCACAAGGCGGCTAAATACTTCTGCGGGAACAAAGCATTCACGTACGTGACGCGTTCGTCACTAAACTCTATAGTCTTTGTACTTTTAAAGTCCAGGCCGTACGGCTGGCAGATGCCGGTGCACTTGAGCGTGTCGCGGAGGAACACTTGGCGCACTAGGCTCACTAACTTGTCCGAGCTGCAGCTGATGAGTTCGTACACTTCGTTGTAGAGCGTCTCACTGCAGTTATCACATACGATAATATGGCTGGGCGAGCAGCACCGCTTGTACACCTCGTCGGTGGAGGTGTCGTTGTTCTGGCTGGTCGCGTTCTTAGGAACCTCAGACTTGACTAGCGCCTGCGCGGCTTTCTTCATGATGGACATGACGGCGTCCCGCGCGGACCCGAACAGGTTCTTCGAAGGCTCTGTCTCGGCCGCGGGCACGTCCGGCACGTCGACGATCTCGTCGTCCTCATCCTCATCTATATGAGCGGGATTCTGAGAGTTCTCCTTCTCCAACACTTCGAACTCCGACGTGCCGTACAGTTTGAACAAAGAAACGGGGCAGTAGTGCTCCGAGCCGTGATGGGAGAGCATCTCCACTTTGATGAACTTCCCAAACAAATGCGGGTAGAGATCGAAACTCTGCACGTCTCTCATGTCCTGCGCCGCGAACTGGCCGACGCTGGCCCAGTCTCTAGTGGGGAACCGGTCGCTGAAGTAAACCGCAAAGTCTTTAGGCGTGGACGAGAACAGCTCGAAGTTGGCTATTTCTATCTTTTGTGCTTGCACAGCCTCGCAGAGTTCCACCACGAACCATATCCGACTGTTACAGGTGTTGAGCATGTACTCGTCTCGGTTGGGAGACAGGATGGAGCTCGCAGACCCCGCCTCGGGGTTCACCGCCACTATTTTCGCGCCGCACGCGAGCGACGCGTAATTCTTCGACCGCAATTTGGTGCTTTTACTACTAAAGTTCGTATTACTATGACTAGGTTGACTCGAATGGTTCAAGACTGTGTCTTTTTTCTCCGCTTCGGCGAGCTGTTTCTGAGCCCACTCCGAAAACGAGGGTATGTCTTCCTGCGGAGTCTCCGGCTTCACTGGAATGTTTTCTGTTTCTTGTTCTTTTTGTTCTTCTTGAGATTCAGTTTCCACTTCTATAGCGGGTGGGAACGCTTCCTCCGTCTGCCTGACCTCGTGCATCGGCCTCGCTTTGACGATGAGTCTGGGCTCCGTGCTTTCCTTCTCTGCGTCCTCTTTTGTGTTGCTCTCCTCTTCCAAAGCGTCGCTGTCTATGATAGAGAACGTCTTCGTGTCATTGTGTTCCTCTGAATCATTGACGAACAGCAGTTCGTCGGGATTCTTCAGCTCCAACTTGGCATTGTCTGCCAGCGATATGAGTACTGGAGGCTGTCCGGTGTCAGGTAACCTGCAACGAGGGGAAACTTTGCGTTAGCCAATATCAGTACAGTTTAATTCGCTACTTCTATGTTAGACGTGTATAAAAATATATCGTTAACAGTTTCACAAGTCACAGGCACAGTACATATATAGATGTGTACTGTGTCGCAGGTGAGCATTAGCGATACAATTACGTCATTAGTCCGTTAGTTAGCTATACGTTTATCAGTCCCGAATGTAAACAGTGGCGGTGCTAATAATAATTGTAGCTAGTTCTAATTGGTTTAATGTCATCGGCCTAATGGCGCCGTGCCAACTCTTGCCATCTTTGTACCCCTTGTTCCTGCTTTCATTATTATTACTCGAAATTCCAAAAGAGAATCTTATCATTATATTTCTTTCGTCTTAAAACAGCTATGATGCACAAAAGTGTGTTATGTATGGCCCCGTAAATTTATAATAAAATCCCTAGACAAATAAAAAATCTAAATACAATATTATTCAAAAATACATTAAAAAAAGTACTTTTTAATGAATAAATTATAACCATATTTTTTTAATTATAATTTAACCCTCATGCTCTTTTACTTGTGTGCTGTTTATACAATACAATTATCGGCTGTGTTGACATTGTTTTTTGTTGTTATTATTATTGTTAGCATATTTTATTGTTTTAATACCAAGAAGTGCCAATTGTTTCACTTCTCTCTGATAATATTAAATTGTGAAATATTATTAAGTTTATGGCATTGTATAATCAGATTCGTTTTTTATTTTGTACGCCTGTGAAAGGCAAAACGTGAGCTCTTTTAACAGACTACTCTCGTATCATCTGTGCATTATTGTGATGTATACTTATGTTTTATGCAAATAAATTATCTTTATCTTAATCTGTTTTTCTTATCTCAAGTCAATCAATTCACTTGATATGTAAAAACTTATTTTACCTACTTCACCCAAAATGTCATTATAGAAGGTGAAAACGATTAAAGTGACAAGGATCAAATAATAAAAAATTATAGCTTCCATTATTAAGTGTCTGATAAACATCAAAATATAAACAGAACAGAAACTTACAGATTACTTAATCTATAAAAAAATATTAAATCCATAATAATTAAATTTAATGTATATTGATTTTAAGATCAAAATGATATGAGATATTCTAGAAGCATAAAGTAGGTATTAATATCTAATGCATTATAATAAGTAGGTATAATTTAATAATTTATATTATATCAAAGCTTATAATGTGCCTTCTTTTTTATTCTTGCATTGTCGTGGAGTTGTGAGTTACCCTGAAAGTTTCAGCCGGATAGCTAATCGGGAAGTTCTCGTAATTTGAGTTGCAAGATTCCAGGACAATACATACATACAAGTGAAGTTAAATAAAAGCTTTTAAAAATAAACGAAACGGCCTATTTACCGTATCACAATCGGTCCAGTAGTTTTTCGTGATGCGCGAACAAACAAACATACAGACAAAAAACAGAAACGATTTAATACTCACACAATACAGATCTTATTTTAAGTACTCCTAGACCATGTTATACACGACTGCCCAAAAAAAGGAGTGTATTGTTTTTAGCATTCATGTAAGTATGTATGTTTGTATGTGAGTTTCTTTATTCCACCATCACTTTTAAATGCCTGAACAGATTTAGACGTATGGGGTATCGTTAGAATCCTTACATGCCCCCGAGTAACATAGACTTTTTAAATGTTCTTTATGGTGGCAGTATGGCACCATTTTCAAACTCGAAAAAAAAAACATTATGGGTATCAAATTGAAGGCTTTGATAAGCACATTCCAGTAGTAAATAATTTATTGACAAAATCTCTTTTTTGGCAGGACAGGCGTGTTTTTTTAGCTTTTAAGCTGGTTATTTTCAATTATCTTACTGACTTTTTCGTAGGTTATTGCTTTATTATAAGTATCGATATTTATTACTTCAAAATTAACATAACTTTGGACCCCTATCCCGCAAGAACCCTTTATTTTTTCTGGATAAAAAGTATCCTCAATTTTAACCCATCGTATAAACTTTGACTGTGGCAAGATGCTTCAAAATCTATCCAATAGTTTCAGCGTGATACGTGTTTTTTTAAATAAATTTCAACCCCTATCCTGCGGGAACCCTTTAATTTTTCGTGATGAAAAGTATCCATTGTCCTACCTCGTAGTATGAACTCAAATCATACCAAGTTTCATTTGAATTCATTCAGTAGTTTCGGCGTGATGCTACTTGTACTATTATTTATTCTGTGGTGATGCGCGGTCAAGGTACGAGTAAAGACATACAGACAAAAAAAAACAGTTTTGGCTTCAGTATCGAATATTGAGTACCTACCCCAAAAAATATTTCAAAATATCTTTAATGTACAGAATTAGACCTGTTACAGTTTTATTATAAGTATAGATAAATCCACATAATAATATTGACGATCATATACCTAATATCAATATTTATCAAACACAGTATAGCAAGAATGAAGGAACACATTGTTTCTATCTGTGTTGAAAACTATGTGCAAATGAAATTAGGTTATATCTTGTAAGGAATAGAGTCGTGTTTAGTTACTTCATTTGTATTTATTGAACAGATGTAGTCCAATTGGGACAATCATGGCTAACAAATTCTTTAGCAGGATGACCACATCATTATTTGAATGATCACAATCTTGGAATTAAAATTTTCGGAAGTTCGATCCTGCTAATATATAAAAGTGGAAAGTTTTTTTTTTGTTTGGTTTTTACGAACGGCTGAACCAATTAAGAAAAAAAATGTTAATTTAAAAGAAACAGGGTCTATGGTGAATGTACACTTTTCCTTACAAAAACAAAATTGATTCAACCATTTGAGGGCATAAGTGTAGAGCGGACTTAAGCCTTCAAGTTCTACTAATTTTTAAAACAATAGAAGAACCAGGTGTAAATGCAATTTCAATTTTTAACATCATTTTTTAACCGGCTCTAAATAGAAAGAGGTTAGGTTAGGGGATATCGCTTGTATTTCTTGCGTGTACTCTTATATTTTCTGGATTTCTGAGCTGATCGGATGATTCGTTTTTCATATGAAAATGTGGGCCTCCAAGAGTAGTTTCATATAAATTAAATGGAAATTGATTTCAGTTGTTTTTAGTACATCCAGTCGGTTTACTGGTTCAAACTTTTAAATAATTATTTATATTTTACTAGCTAATGCCATATAATAAGCTGTATAATATTAGTGTAATGAAGGAGCCACAACAAATTGCCATTAGCAACCGACTACAAAATTCTTATTAGTTTTATATTGTTTAGAACCGAATCCTCGAAGCTTTTCCACGGCTATTCCACTCAGAAGCCAATAAGCATGAAATTGATTTAAATTAATTTATTTTTCGAGGCAAATGGATCCCGGGTACCCAATGAATAGTAATGCGACCATTTGGAGCGTTCCTGGACACAACTTGGGTATTTCATTAGTTAAGTGAACAATGTTCATGCCATTACGATAGAACTATGTTGACCCACTGTTGACCTATGGAGAAAGTCGTACGTACGTAGTTACTAGTAGTGTTTTTATCTGTGGCCGTACTATCCACAGGACGACGATCACAAATATCATAATGCATAATCTAAATATATATAAAACTGTCGTGTCTGACTGACTGACAATCAACGCAAAGACGTGACGGCAGACGTGTCATTTTCAGGGTATTGTAGGAGAGCACGGAGGAATTTGAAAAATTAGCACTCAATGGAGGTGAAAGGGGGTAGCAAAGTTAGCATGCGGGTAAAGTCGCGGGGCACATCTAGTAATTGATAAGATTTGAATTTCAATTTTCAGGATGGTAATGCAATTGTTATGAGAATGCGTTTACCATCAGGCGAACGATGTGGTCAAGTGGTAAATTTGTCTTTAGCAACCAACGACATCGGGTTCGATCCTCTGCTCCCGCACCATTGACTTTTAAATGTGCGGATTTGTCATTGCTCCATGCTTCGGAGGGCACATTAAGCCGCCGGTTGCTAAAAATCGATAGCAGTCGTTAAGCTATGTCTAGAGCGGCCAAACAATTCTGGCACCAGAGGTCGGTCGGCAGTACCTACCTCATTCGATTTACATACCTAAATTTGGCAAAAGATCTGTCTCGTCAAACGTAAGACAGTAGTTTCATAAAAAAATGAGATTTTTATTTGTGTGGTTTATTATGTTCTACAAATCACAAAAATGTTCAGATACATTGTCGTATTATTGTTTGACATTGCACTCTAGAGTCGCGGCCGTGGCCGCTCACGTGCGACTACTTTATCAACAGGACCACGTATACCGTTATCTGAGATTAAGAAGCCATACCAAGCCACTACGTTAGTAGAACTAGTAGTTATAAGGGTAGAACGTGACTAAGAAGCTACAAATGAAGTGTCACTTTAGCACATAAAAAATTACAAGCACAAATGTAAATATTCTGTATAAGCATTCTCTAATTCCAACCATTTGTTCCCAACTATTTGTTTCTCTCTAAAAGTGAGTAGACAGTGGGTAAATCTTATAATAGAGTTTACGATGAATTGATAATATTTGGCACAAAGTAAACGAAGTTCTCCTCTGTTTGGCATAGAGTCCACCATAGAGTAAAAAGTAGGTGACAGGACACTGGTGGATCCTGAACGTGAGAAGTTGGTGCTTCGAGCGGATTATCCCTAACGAAAGTACTAAATCTGAATTACTAAATTTACTAATATGACTATTTCGGGTAGTCACTCTTCCTAGCTTGGTAGGAAGGTTTGGTAAGTCGATAAGTGATAATGTGACTTACGTCTTACGTGTTATCTTGGTGGCGAGTTGAACTTTCGAACAGATCATGTCGACACAAAAGTAACTATTTTACGAAGTCGCTCTACCCAGATGATGTCTTATCTTGGTGAGACCTTTACTAGGTGACCGGATTTCTATGTGGCCTATTTGGTCCTTCGAGCCGATCATATCTACTGAAGTAGTGACTTTTAAAGTAATCCACCGAGCCTGAATGGACTATAACTAGGAATCGTTTAGCCGATATGTATGTAGGGGCTTTATATGAGAGAAATTGATCCTTCGAGTCGATCATCGACGCAATTTAATAACTATTTTTGCTGGTGTTTATATCTAGCCCATTAGGAACGCGACTTACGTGTAGAATATCTTGGTGAGACCTTGGTGGCCGCCGTACGAGAGCAGCTGGCACACCAGCAGCGCCGCCAGGAGCGCCCTTGGCGGCGACATCCGGCAGGCGCCGGCAGCGCATTGGCGTCGCGCCGGCGCACCTATCACTGGTCGACGACACAACCACGCCACGGGCAGCGCGACTCCACAACGGCCGATCGTGACACTAGTACGGTTAAGTGCAACACGACACGACAGAACCTCTCCACTGGCTCTGGCAGCGCCTTTTAGCCACAATCGCGGATTTCAACTGACGCACTTCAGAACTATCGATCAACACAGCACGCGACTCAGATACCACCGTGTCTGCACTGTGTATGCCGTACTTCACTATTTATATCATATTATATCACTGTTTTAGTCTTTCACATTCCACTGCTAGGAAAGGAATATAAGAAGCGGAAGAAATGCAGTTTCTTTAATTGTTCGTTGATTGAGTTCAGTATCTTTGATTGAAGTCAGTCAATAAATGCGCATAACTTTATGAGCGCATTCAACTTTGACGGCGGTGGAACGTTGGCGTTTACGGGTTTTCCGGATTTAGACTTGTGGTATTAAATCTGATGAAAATAAAAATAGGTTGAGAAAAAATGAGCATCACGTGATTTGACTTAGCGAATGTAAAAGCTTCCCAGGATGAAACATAAATGTATGAATGTTTGCAAAAATAAGAACAAAGATTTCAGAAATATTGCTAGACAAACAGTAGACCATAAATACACGATTCTATTGTCAAGTGAAAATACCATTTCGTTTTCCCATAAAGAAATATTTTTATGTTTCGTGCATTTGCCCAACCTGAATGATTCGGACTTCGGAGCCAATTGTTCAATGTAGGTACCTAGACTTGGACGAATATAATGTAATTACAAATTCTTCTGATGTTTTATTAAAAACAATCGAAAATATGTAACAACCACTGATCTCTATAGATTTCCTGTGCCGTGTTTTACTTTCGTTTGTGCTGATTCAAAGCGCCCCACCGAGCTTCCTTGGAACTAAAATTTACATTGTTTCATCTCCTGACTTTAGTCACAGAAAACATAATAGTACAAAAACCTCAGTTCCGTGGACGTGGACCTGCCAAACTATGCTAGCTGCGCCAATGGCGATAATCAAATGCTCTCATTGCGACGATCGTCAAGAGCCTGTCTTATCTATGAATGAACGTGCAGTTGTAACAAAGAACACTCTAAAACAAACGAATCTAGTCTAGCCCTCGAGCATCTAACCCTTTTACGGAATTGGTTGAATGTTTGAAGAATTTAGTATATCACATTGTATTCATGTCGCCCGCAGTGGGAACGATCTTCAATAAACATTATGAAGACAACAGTGGCAGATAGTGATTGCGTCAGTTGTACAAATGGATATTTTATTGGACCATCGCGTGATTTTGTTGGTGATATGCTTCTGGTAGATTATAACACACCATTTTCTTGGCAAGAATTGCAGAAAGTAATGTAATTGTATGAGAAGAAATTACGAAGCTTATTTTGGCTGAACTTAAGAAAGATGAGAATGTTGAAACAGACACGACACAAATTAAATAAATCACAAATAAATATTAGCAGGACTGAACCATAATGGAGTATAAAAAAGTATGCGTGAAATAATAGTGTGAATGACAAAGAAATCTACGCAAATAATAGTGTGAATGACAAAGAAATCTACGCAAATAATAGTGTGAATGACAAAGAAATCTACGCAAATAATTACACAAGTGATAATAAAAAGTGAAGTGAACGTAATAACATTGAAAACATTTATTGACATAGGCACCAAGTGTAATAATAAATCATATCAACAAGGTTTCATTGACATTAAAAGGGTATGTAACAATATAGGGCATAGAAGTCGGAGGCGGTATTATAGAAAATATTTTAGCAATGTTCTAAGCTAGACGATTTTCTGATCTACTCACTATGTTAATGAATAGTGAATAAGTCACTGTTACAAATATTGAACCTGCGTTCAGAAGTATCTTAGATGCTGGTGAACCGAAGCGCTATCTGTGGGTAACGTGTTTTTTTTTAATTGAAATTAAAAGGTAAAATAATTAAAATTAAAATTTATATAATTAATGCAATAACTCGATTATTAATTGATCGAAGGATTGCGTATAATGGTTGTAACATGTAAACACGTAAAAATAAAATTAGTTTATCTGAATAGTTGGGGCATGAAAAATAAAGTAATGGTAGATATTTAGTTGTTTTTTTTGCTCAATTACTACATCAAATGAATTTTGGTACCATTTATGATTTTAGCACAAATATTCCTTTTTTTATTTCGTTTTTTTTTTCTGTTACATGTTGGCAAAGCAAAACACAAGATTTTACATGTGACAATACTTCTATACCTACATCTTGGTAAGTTGGTAAACATGGAAGTGATTTCAAAGTAGCGATATTAACTACCGATATAAACCTACAACATTAAACAACTAGTTACTTACTAACTATGAGAAAGTGTGTAATAAACACAACATTGACGTAAATCTTATCAATGTGGGATTCCACCGAGAAACGAACTTATTAAAGAATACAAGATTGTAATACCAATCTACTAGGAATTTATGACGCAATAATAAAGAGAGCATGAACTGCGAGCTCGCGTGCTCTTCATAAAGCCCATAGACTAATTCCGCGTAAGCCTAATGCATACAAGGCTCTGTTTGATTAGGTTTAAAAGAGTGATAGCATTTATTAACGTTTGTTATTTAAGCGCTGATAAAGTTCTTTATTGCACCTATCTGTCAAACTGAAGTGGTGCTGTTAGCTACGGTAGGGTATATGAATTTTATTGCGGGCGAAAATCACTCAATTGTATATTCACTTCTATGCTCGTAAAGTTTTTGTTTATGTTGGGTAAGGGGACTAAAACTGCGTTTTATGATCTAGTTCATAAAAGTATTTTCGTTTCTCTAATTTTCTATGATCTCCGATCCGAACTTAATGTTTATTGTAGAAAGATTAAAAAAAATGGCTCTCGTAATTTCTTAGCAGTATTTAAATGTTTGGTTATTTAAAACATCATTGTTTAATTTCCCCGCAATTGAAATGAAAAGCAGAGTGTAATACTCGTTTCAATATCTGCCCTCGCATAAGGCTCGGGAGGATAAATGTCTCGGCTAAAATGGCTAGTTTTATGCACATGTACTATCTCACGAATCTTAAACGCGGTGGATGTCTATTAAAGGTACACACACAGAGAAGCGACAAGAAAATGGCCTTGCACTTATATTAAAATTATATGTACGAATATATAGAACAACACTATAATACTATTATTTATTTTGTGACTATATGATGATTGATGATGCTTCTTATTATATTACGGCAGAATTATTCAATAATAAATTTAGAAAAATACACATCGGTCTCTTCCTAGCTCCTATCCATTATATTGCATTTGCAATGCCTTCTAAGGGGACATTATAATTATGACGCCATAATGGATTGCGTAAGACCTATGTAAGAAAATATATGATGCAATAACGATTAATTACTGAATACGGTAGAAAATGTAGAAATATAAGGGTTATATAACGAAACGTAGTGAAACTAGTTACTTAGTCCTCGCTGCCACTCTTCAAAAATGCGAAGTCACACAACTTGCACGCTGGAAAACATCACACATTCACACGTTATGAAATAAAGAAACCACAAAGGGGAGCGATGGAAACGGAAGACATTAAAGTATTTTGGTTGAAGAACGTTAATAAGAATAACTTCAGGACATCCTGAACGAAATGTTATCAGATAGCAAAAGAAATAACTACTTTCGTGTGGAATGTCAAATAACAATCAAAATGAAATAAAACAACTGATTTAAATATGCGAATTCAACTTTGCTTTAAAAAGTTATCAGCTGTTGGCACAGCTTTTTAAGTTGTACTAATATATTTTGTTAAAATCATCTAGGCATCGATGCTGAAAAACGTTATCAACTTTATTTTACCTTTGATACGAATTTGAATTCAAAGCATACGCAATACGCATACGACTGCAGTAATTCACAAATTCAAAATGAAGCTAAAGCTCAGAATAAATAATATTACCATGAGGAGATTTTGATCGAATTACTAGACCAGTCAACAAAGTTTCAGAAAGCGAAGCACCTCAAATATAAACCCGTCAATAAATACACCTATTTCTACAAATAAATGTTTACACTGCTTCTTGTTTACATACAAGATGATCATTGGGAGTGTTAACGATACAAGGCAGCACGCGAGCCTACCGCGGCCAATCCGAGAGGCGACCTTGTCTGTGTTCTAATTAAATATATTATGTTTATATCCATGAAGGGCAAACTAAGAGAAAAGCTGTAATTAAATAATAATATTCAACACTAAATAGTTGAACAAACGAGGTTTTTTCTACATGGTGCAGTAAAAGTCGTATAAAGGTAAAATATAAAACGAGTTCTCTCTCACTACATCTCTTCATGCAATATTACAATGTTTTTATTAAATCACTTTTTTGTTTGTCTGTCTGTGTGTCTGTCTATCTGTCTGTCTGTCTGTATGTATGGAGTTCCGGGTGGAATCTTGCACCTCAAATTTCGAGCACTTCCCAATTAGCTTTCCGACTGAAACTTTTAGGGTAGCTGACAACTCGATGACAATGACAATGCAAGCTAAAAAAAACAACATGGTTTTTAGGTTAGTTTTTTAATCTACATTAGCTGCTTGTTTTTGAAGATATGAATACGTGAACGCTTATCATCAGACGAGTACGTTGTTTGTTATCAAAATTACTTACTTCAAAACTCCAAAGTAATATTTTACGAACTCTAAAAATTAGGAACTCGTAAATAAACAACCACGTAGCAAAGGTCAGCAAAATAAGAATAGCATAAAACTCGAGAGCGTACAATGACGTTGAACGATATCTGAAAATAGAACCGATAGACAGACAGGCATTCTTTACCGCAGTGTTTATATAATAAATCTAAGTAACGCACGTCGAACGTCAGTCAGACTTTCGATTTCATCGGGATCTCTCAATGCTCAAGAGCTGTCCATCTGTCGAAGATTTACTACAGATTGTGAAGCCAGGTAATAGTATGTGCATTGTATAACTTTCGCCGTAGTGTGGGTGCAACGTCCGAGGTAGGCGGGCGGGTTCTGCATACTGAGGTTGCTAAGGATATAGGCATACTGTACCTACATTAATATTTGAGACGTGGGAGCTTATTCAATGAAGCTTGTAACAGATTTGTAGAGAGTTGACTCAAAGATGAAGCAATCGCATTTATTAAAGATAAAACGGCAGTTATTGAAGTGGAATATGACATGATAGTGGTACCAATAAGTTAATGTGGGGACAATGTCAGTGTTGATAAAACCACACTGCTTTCGAAAGGTAAACACGGTTTTGACGGTACAAAGAAATATCAAGTTAACTCGTAAAGAATGAATATCAAGCTAACTCATGTTTGATCGCATGCAAACTAATTATAGAAAGTTACTTAGCACAACTGCGATATTTATTACATAGAACAGTGCAAAGGCAAGTAATTCCAATCGGGCTCATAACCACCGTCACAACGTAATTTAATCTCGCAATTTATTGAAATAATTGAAAGCTAAAGCAGCTAACGCTATAAGTAAAGGGCATTCATATTTAAGTCTCTTTAAAGGTGATAATATCAATAAAGGTAATAATTTAAATGATAGTAATCAGATATTTAAATGTATTTTAACGGATTTGCCCAACAGCGACAATGCGCGCTGTCGGTCTTAAAGTCGTAATTCATAGCAAGCAAATTATTATAATTTCATGAATCTCCGTGCATTAGACACACGATTAGAAAGCAGAGGGACACGAATAAACTTTAAAATACGTCAAAGATGTTTTGCAAACCGGGAAAATTAAAAATATAGAAAATGGTGATGCATTGCAACATAGATGCATTTAAGAAACATATCCTTTGGTTTGGTTTGTGTATTGCGTGGACCATTGCTACATTGTAGATAATTCTTTACTCTGCTGTTGCGGTGTGTTGCTAGGTTGATAATATTAGCCAGCTTAATCATGCATCGGATGACCTGCATGCAAGGAATGCTGCTAAATGTAGGTGCTCAAATAAAAACAGTAATAAAAAACTTGTGCTGTGCTATTTTTGGATTATCATAATGCACCAATCAAGTTTTTGAATAAATTGGCACAGAAATGGCTGAGGTTTTACCACCTAAATAAAATACTCATTTGCATAATGAAGTTGTAAATAAAAAATCTAATAAATGGCATCCACTTCTAAAACATAATCTGATGCGATAAAGAAATGTCACCGAATTTGTTTTATTTTTCATTCCTAACTAGCCCCAACGAGACTGATCAAGTAGATAAGACTAATCCGATCAAGACTAGACTGATCAAGTAGATAAGACTAATGCATGAATAAAGAAACAGTCATAAATTAAACTTGCAAAACAAGGTTTATTCATGCAATCGATTTCAGATAGAATTCCACAATAATCAAAGTAAACTATTGAACGTTTGCAGAGGTGTCCGGACAAACTTGCACAATACGATTTCTATTGGACTAAACTAGGGAATTCTGTTACTCAATGCGACATCAGAACTTATTGGCTGAACTGTAACCGATGCATTGGTTATTATTTCAACGGGACTTCAATGCACTGAAAACTTTATTTTATTTACCTCGACGTTTCGATCAAGTTTTATTGATCGTGGTCACGAGAACGTTCACTAGACGAGAACGTCGAGGTAAATAAATACAATAAAATTTGCAGCGCAAGTTACTGCGCGATTAAGTTCCGTTTAATTAATTAACTATGAGTTCGAATCGCGAAAATTTAAAAGTCTGAAATCGATGCTTTCTGTCTGCAAATTGCATTCTTTTATCCAGATATTACTAAAGATAATAAATGAGCCTTTATATATTACTAGCTGTGCCCGCCGCGGATTAGCCCGCGTGGTCATTTTTCTGGGATATAAGGATTCTATGTGTTATTAAACTTCGTTGACGTCAAATGTTTTTTTACCAATTGCTCGACTTCTGTTCATCGGATTGAGATAACAAGTACACTAGTTTTTAAGTCGAACTAGCTATCCAAAAGTGAAAACCGCATCGCAGTCAGTCCAGAATTTTTGATGCGCGAACAAATAAACAGAAAAACCTTGAAAAAATATTTTTGTTCTATAGCTTATTTTAAGTCCCCTAGTTTTTTTTTATCTTCATTGTTCAGACTTTTTGTTACTTACTGCTTTATTATAAGTATAGATATTGCTGCAGACGTTAATATAAAATAATAAAACTTTAATCAATGAAAATCATAAATCTGTAGACAGGAATAAATCATCAATTAATACACTCATATTGAAGTGCGAATCAAAATCAGCTGACTGCAAATGTACCTATATGAAGTAGATAAGAAGTCACAAAAATCAATGTACGTTTCCGCGCGCTGGTTAAAGCGAAGGCGAAGAAAGTCTAATTTTAATCTGATACTGAAGGAAGCATTTCTAAATACAGCTTAAGCTGAAATCATCAAAATACAGAGGCGTTAAAATACCAGCCATCTGCATTGCGAACAAAGACTTTGCCAAAGAAAAGCATTCACCCAACCAGATGGCTCCATTTCGTGTATTGCATCCATGATCTTTTGTATGAGACTTTACTTACATGCCATCAACTTTGATGGTCAACCGAACGACTGCAATTTCCATGCCCTTTCACAAGCCTTTGATACTAGAGAGTGACTAACATTTGGACCGGTAGTGGATCAAGAGCTAATCGCCTACGCAGCACCAGCTTAGGTTTCGCAGTGGGCGCGATGTAATGAATGCCGGTTGCACTGACATACCGCAATAATACTGTATTTACCGACTATTGTCCGGGACCTATTCGTACGGCTAGAGTGTGTGGCGCAACTGTTTAGGATTTAGGAGATACGACAGTCGGCTGCATTGCGAATAACTGCTAATTAGAACCTGCCAACAATAACTCACGCGTGATATGTTTGAATTCAGGGAACAAATCGGAAAGGAAATTAAGCAATGCTGTTAAGAACAGGCTCCACTTTTTAAGGGTTTTTTCCATAAATATGCCGGGTCAACCACAAACCTGATAAAAGTAAAACTTAACATATATGATTTTGAGATCTTTATCTCTCTGTGATTAAGACAAAAACGTGATTAACAGAAATTCATTTGATACATTTTCGTATCAAAAATTACGTTCTTTTCAGTAATATTTTCATTTTTCTACTCTACGGCTTAAGTTTTATCTCTAAAATAAATCTCACAGCAAGAAAATATAGTTAATGATCTACTGTTAAGACAAAATTTAGCTAAATTATTAGCCTTCCAATAAAATAAATAACTTTTGAGACTTACGTCATTTAGTTCCAAGCTAAATTGTATGTTTAAACAGCGCTCGCGATATTCAAGCTTGTTACGAAGGCACTTGAGTGGTTATTGTGGGTAGCGGGTGGTAGAGTGTAGGGGAGGTGGCAGAGGAGTGGGGAGTGTAAAACTGTGGGGAAAATGTAACCTTGGAGCCTGGCCTTAATGCTCGATCGTTATTACAGTACTGTAGTAGTAATGAGAGCCAAAATAATGTGTTCAGCGCGATTAAGTCCCGTTTAATTAATAAACTATATGAGAGAGGACAAAAATAAAATTAGAGAAGGGATTACGGTTTCTAAAGCAAACCCTATTGGTCATTTTTTATTGATATATAAAGACTAGATAGCGACATAATTAGATATACTGAAAGGGAAATGTCTGAAAATATAATACAACAATACCCCAGATTCGTAATCTAGTGCACCCAGATAGTTTGATATTAATGCCCTCGTTTAAGAAGAGGTAAATCAAACAACGCGGCGTGGAACATTGATCTAAATTAGATGATGCATGGTCACACCGTACAATGCTTTCGCGGAGTTTGTTAGAATCCTACCCTAGTTACATCAAAGGACCTAAACATTTACATACGATTTTATCAATATTTTCGTTTGATAAAGACTGGTTCATTGATTGTGGTGACTATGATTGTGGATCACCTGGTTTCAGTAAGAATCAAGTGTTGAAATAAGATTTTATCACGTTTTTATTGTCCCTTTCTTGGTTGTCGTTACGGGTGGAATCTTGCGACTCAAATTTCGAGCACTTCCCAATTAACTATCGGGTTGAAACTTTCAGGGTAGCTCACAAAACGATGATAAAGCAAATTAAAGAAAAAATAAAGTGAAATCAGGACAAGTGAAAGACATGATTATTACAAAAAAATACTAGTAGTAGTATTTGTACTATTATTTAGTACTTTAAAATAAGCTACTGAACAAGAATATAACATTTTAAAAATATGTCTTTCTGTTTGTCTGTATGTTTTTTGTTCGCGCATCAGTAAAAACTACAGAACCGATTGCGATGCGGTTTTCACTGTTGGATAGCTTAGGGTTTATTAAAAAATTGGGGTACTTGGTATCTCAACCCGATGAGTAGAATCCGAGCAAACTTTTTGACGGCTGACGGAATTTTGATCAAATGTTGGTATATTGGTATTTTAGGTCATGGAATATTACATAGACTACTTTTAATATAGAGAAATGGCCAATGATATAAATTTCAAATATGACGGAAGCATTGTTTACAATTTCAAAACTATCGATTTTCGCGTATCGTTCTCAATCGCTCATTACCGCGTCGCCTATAAATAAACAGAAATAACTAGGAGTTTAAATGGGCATAGTGCCGCATTCAAGGTTTTCTACTGACCTGAATGTTACCATTACCAGTACCTATGAGTACATATCAGCGAGTTGATATGTACGGCTGTATACATTATGTATTAGTGGCATTTCGTTAATCATTGAAAAATAAAGTTTTGCTATACCTAGTGATTAGTGATTGAGGAGTTTGTTTTGACGATATCTTTACGTTTATTTGTAACTAGCTTTCGCCCGCGACTACTTCCGCGCGGACTACAGTTTATCGCGAAAAAAGCATCCAATGTTCTTCTAGAATATTAAAAACCAATGCAAAAGTAGGTATAGCACCAAAGCTCTTGATGTTTTTTGATGTTTCTTGAGTTCTTGTTTCGTTTGCATGGCAACCGTTCCTTACAGCGAGTAATCAACATTATCCAGTTTTCCCGTGGAAGTTTACAATTTTCCGGGATAAAAAGTATCATATGTTTTATTCCAGGGTATAAGCTATCTCCATTTCAAATTTCATCAAAATCCGTCCAGACGTTACCGCGTTAAAACTCCCCAAACAAACAAACAACGTTTCACTTTTATATATTGGTATGGACAACTGTGCCCGCGTGGACATTTCATTTAAAAGTAGCCCACACGTGTTATTCCAGGACCAAAAGTACCTATAAATTAAAATATACTAAATTTCTTCAAAATTCGTCCAGCCGTCAAATAGTTTTTTATTGATTGCTCGGCATCTACCATCGGATTAAAATACCAAGTACATACAAACAGATAACAGACAAATACAGTTTATAAATTAAGTTATATTCTTGTTCAGTAGCCTATTTTAAGGCTAGACTCCGAGGTTACATTTTCCCACTCCCCACTCCCCTGCCACCTCCCCTACACTCTGCCACCCGTTACCCGCAATAAGCACTGAAGTGCCTGCGTAACAAGATTGAATATCGCGAGAGCTGATTGAACACACAATTTAGCTCGGAACTAAATGACGTATGTCTCAAAAGTTATTTATTTTATTGGCAGGCTAATAATTTAGTTAGGTAAATTTTGTCTAAGCATTAGATAATAAACTATATTTTCTTGCTGTGAGATTTATTTTAGAGATAAAACTTAAGCTGTTGAGTAGAAAAATGTAAATATTACCGAAAATAACGTTATTTTTGATAAGAAAATGTATCGAATGAAATTCTGTTAATAATGTTTTTGTCTTAGTCTTAGAGAGATAAAGATCTCAAAAACATGTATGTTAAGTTTCTCATTTATCACGTTTGTGGTTGAGCCAGCATATTTATGGAAAAAAAACCCTTAAAAAGCAGAGCCTGTTCTTAAGTACCATAGACCAATTTTTTAAATTATCTTCAGAATTTTTGGTACTTACTGCTTTATTATAAGTATAGATGCAAATGCATACAATGTAAATGACCTAATCATAACCTGGATTTCACTACATACTCGTATGTTAACCTAAACAATCAAAATATTGCAATATCAATAGAACTTCCAACGCCTTGTAATCTATGTTCGCCGGAAGTTCTGTTTATAGATCCTAATGAATGCTCATTACTAATATATATATATATATATATACTGGTACATTATCCTTTTTGATTAAGTTTAGTATTATTTAATTGTGATATGGAAATGATTTTTCAGTGGTCCCGTGAATTTGTTTACTTGTGTTGGACAGATTGATCTCATTATTTTAATAAACATGGCACACTGAATGGAATATCCCAATCACTTGTATAACTACTTTAAAAGGTAAATGGTGTACAATGTATTATATTAATACTATTAATAGTGCCGACAGGGGCATTATCTTTATGAGGTTTGAGTCCGGACTTTATTTAAACAATAGCTGTGCCCGCGGCTTTGTCCGCTTGGTCATTTCATTTAAAATTTATTTTTTTACATTTCTTCATAATTCGTTCAGCCGTCAAAAAGTTTTTTATTGATAGCTCGGTTTCTAATTATTGGATTAAGACACTAACCTCGGGTTTCTGAAACGTTTATTAACTTTAACAACAGATTAATTCTAATGCTGCCTTTGTCTGGCACTAAACAAATGACAAAGACAGCAACAGACTTAATCTGTTGTCATAGTTAACAAAAGTTTCAGAAACCCGAGATATGTACCCAGATTTTAAGTCGAACCCTAACCTATCCAACCACATCGCAATCGCTCCAGTAGCTTTTACGTGATGCGCGAACAAACATACAGACAAACAAACAAACAGATAAACAGATAGACAGACACGACTTTTCAAATTTTATATTCTCATTCAGGTGCTTATTTTAATTACCATAGACCATATTTTTAAATTATCTTCTTTGTACAGACTTTTTCGTTCTTATTGCTTTATTATAAGTATAGATAATTTTATTTTGAATCTGGCTATTCTACTTTTATAGAACTAACATAAAAGTTATGATAAATTATTATCTTTATACTTTATTATAATAATCGCCTAATGATCATGTACATAGATAACTTATTAGGAATCCTTATGTCTAGAAAATCAGGAACTCAAGTCCCACCATAGTTTACTATAAACTACCTAATACCTAAGTCTAATGCCCTGCAGGCATCGCAATGCCTTTTTTGTATTTATTTTTCCTACCTTTTTTATAGTAAATTATTTAAACGGGTTTTAACGCGCTTCATAACGTTTTTTTATTTACGTCGACATTTCGATCAATTTGAATTGATCGTGGTCACGAGAACACAAAAATAATTAAGTGTTCGAATTACGAAAGTTTATTTTTAACTTGCAATGTTTGTATGTATGGATGTGTGTTTAGGTCAAATCTTGCAAGCTGAATTAGAACCACTTCCTTTTATTCTACGGAGTTAAATTTTTACATGTTGGTTCAGTTCCGATGATAGTGTATTTTTATGGTAACCATAATCTGTATAGACATCCAGGTTCTGCTCCAGATATACTCTTCGACGGTCAGCAATACAGATACAATATTTTATGTACGCCTTTTATTATGATAGACGATTTAAAGTTTTACCATGTCATGGTTGCTGCACTCAGGGTTGGGTCCTGACTAGGGACCTCCACAACGGTTAACAGCACACACACGAAATTTTGTAAACGCATTTAATTGTTATAGCCCGTTCTATGTTTCACCGTAACATGGCTACTACATATAAGTATTTTTTTAATGTTTTTAAGTTATTTATGTCAGATAGAAACCTTTACGCGAGAGCGAACGACAACAACAAAGTTACAACTCAATCGGATGAGCCATGTACTCACTATAGAAGACGAACAAACAAACAAACATTAACTTTTATGTTGTAGATAATTTATTTATTATTGGCATAGTTTTATTGACATTGAGGTTGGCGCAAGGAAGGTTCTAAAATTATCTAGCATTTCGTTCTTTGAATAGACGCCACTGTCTAACAAACTTCAAGATGTTCTATAAATATGTAATTGTCTAAGTGACGTCATTTACAAAATTTAATTTTAACCATGAATATGCGAATTTTGTCATCCATGTGAGGTATTAAGTTAAATATTCGCGAATGATGGAAACTGTTGTGTGAGACTCGACACGTATGTAACAGGAAATTTAATATAGTTTATTTATAAAAATGTATATCAACACATAGTATAAAACAAAGTCGCTTCCCGCCGTCTGTCTGTCTGTAACGCTTAATCTTTTAAACTATGCAACGGATTGTAATGCGGTTTTCATCAATAGATAGAGTGATTCAAAACGAAGGTTTATTTATACGTATAGTTTGATATTGGAAATTTAAATTTGGAAAGGACATAGCTTATATCCTAGAATAAAACATAGCATACTTTTTATCCCGGAAAAATTGTAAGTTTCCCCGCAAAAGCTGATAAATGTTGATTACTCGCTGATGTAAGCCATAGAAACGAAAGAACGGTTGCCATGGAAACAAAATAACAAGTCTGTCAAAAAACTTCAAGACCATTGGTGCTATACCTACTTTTGCATTGGCTTTTAATACGAGTATCCTAGAAGAACATAGAACTTTTTACGCGATAAATAGTAGTCCGCGCGGACGAAGTCGCGGGCGCGAAATCTAGTATATGATAAAACAGAGCTTGATGTTACACACCATAATTATGCGACAACTGTAAGGCTCGCTCGTATTTTTATTTATAGGAATGGATATTATCACAGGCCAGATATTATTGATTGTGGCATAATATATTTATGTTCTCGCTAAGCAGGCGTTAATGTTAGCTAAACTCATTAAACATTACTGTGGCAGTTACCTTCATTATCTCATTAGAGTTTATAGGAAACTATAAATGAACAATTAAATTAACCGCCAGAGCCTGAGGCTTCGAAACAATTTATTTAGTACATACAAATGAGGACGAATAATATATAGTTAATTATATAAACGGGATTTAATCGCGCTGATAATGTTATTTTTATTTACCTCGACGTTTAACGTATTCAGCGCGATTAACAATGAGTTCAATTCGCGAAAGTTAAAAAGTTACGAATAAAATACCGTTAAAACTTGTCTTAACCAAAGTTCTTCTCTAAAGCCGTAATAATAATACCGTTAAAACCGGTCTTAAACAAAGTTCTTCTCTAAAGCCGTAATAATAAATCGGTAATAATAATACCGTTAAAACCGTCCTTAAACAAAGTTCTTCTCTAAAGCCGTAATAATAATACCGTTAAAACCGGTCTTAAACAAAGTTCTTCTCTAAAGCCGTAATAATAATACCGTTAAAACCGGTCTTAAACAAAGTTCTTCTCTAAAGCCGTAATAAACAAAGTACTCATCTTAAGTCGTAATAATATTATGAAAAAGTAGGAGTAAAATATGTGCAGTTTAAAAGATAGCCCCGCATAAATGTCCTCTAATAGCACACACTGGATTTCCTGTTGACCGAGCGAAGCGAGTGCTCCAAATCAACTTTATTTGTATGTATGGTTATTCAACAATAAATTTAGAAGTTTACTATCTATAATTATAACAAAGGAATAAGTACGAAAAAGTCTGTACAAAGAAGATAATAAAAAATAAATAAAAAAAAGATACTGAACAAGAATGTAACATTTTTTTAAATCGTTACTGTCTGTTTGACTGTTTGTTTGTCTGTATGTTTGTTCGCGCATCACGTAAAAACTTCTGTACCGACTAAGATGCGGTTTTCAGTTTGATAGCTTAGGGTTTGACTTACAAACTGGTTTACTTGATATCTCAATCTGATAAGTAGAAGCCGAGAAATCGATAAAAAACTTTTTTACGGCTTGAGGAATTTTGATCAAATGTTGTTATATTGGTATTTTAGGTCCTGGAATAGCTTTAAACCTAGAGAAATGATCACGCGTGCAAAGCCACGGGCACAGCTAGTTAATATGTCACTAATGTGCACCAGTGTTGCACTCACAGCAAGGCGTACTATGTAAATCGTGCCAATGGGACCAGCCGCGCAGCTTTTCACGTTTTCTATCTCACAGTGAAAATCCGAATTTACAATCTGCAGCGAAACGTCAATTAGGGCTTAATGTGCCGTCATCGGTTTAGGAAACCGCCTAGCCATGCGAGATCACGAGTAATAGAGATTGCCGACGAAATATACGGTTAGCGTAGCGTGGAGCGTGTCTTTATAGACCTGTGCATAAATAAGGATAGAAAGAAAAAAAAACACGTCTGCTCTGCCAAAAAGGAACTAAAAAGCCAAAAACAAGAAATAAATAATGGTAATGATAATTTTATTTATTTATTGTTTTTAGTTCGTTTTGGCAAGGCAGTCGGGATTTTTTTAAATTATTTATTTTTATTTTATACTTTTTAGTGACAACTTTGAGTTATGCCTATAAATTATATATTAGGTATATATAATTTATAGGTATATATAATTTATAGGTTGGAATGTGCTCATCAAGGCCTTCAATTTGATACTCATATTGTAAAACTGCCGCCAAATTGATTTTTTTATTAATTGTTATAAGCCTATGTTACTCGGGATGATGTCAGGAAAACCGCCCTTACCTATTCTAACGATACCCCAGACATTCAAATCCGTTCAAACATATAAAAATTATGGTGGAACAAAGAAACTCAAATACATCTATACTTATAATAAAGTAATTAGAACGAAAAGGTCTGAACATAAAGATAATTTAAAAAAGGTCTAGTGTACTTGAAATAAGCTACTGAACAAGAATATAACATTTTAAAAATTTGTGTCTGTCTGTTTGTTTGTCTCTATGTTTGTTCGCGCATCTCGTAAAAACTAATGGACCGATTGCGATGCGGTTTTCACTTTTGGATACCTTAGGGTTTGATTTAAAAACTGGTGTACTTGGTAGAATGATGAGTAGAAGCCGAGCAATCGATAAAAACTTTTGACGGCTGAAGGAATCTTGATCAAATGTTGTTATATTGGTATTTTAGCTCTTGGAATAGTACATAGAGTATTTTAAACCTAGAGAAATGACAACGCGTGCGAAGCCGCAGGTACTGCTAGTGCACACATAAATACATGAACCCTAAAAACATTACACTCCTTTTTTTTGGGTAGAAGTGTAGAAGTGTTGGATAGGCATAAGTATCGGCGTTGTTTACTTAAATGAAACTTGTCTAATGTGCGCGTGATAGATCGAATTGCCATTTCCCCAACTGATTATTGGCAATTGACAGTTTTTGGAGTCGGATATTATAGTTTTTTTTTTATTACGGTCTAGGCAATTGTTTGACCACGATCTCACCTGATGGAAAGCGATGATGTGGTCGAAGGTGTAGCACGCTAGTCTAGTAGATACCTATTCACTCTTGACTTGAACACACCTGGGTTATATTTCACCGGAAACACTGACGAGGGCAGGGCATTCCACTCCTTAGAAGTTCTTATAAAAATGAAGAAGCGTAACGCTTCGTTCTTGTGCGAGGTATTTGAACCATAAAAGGGTGGCGCTTTGCCGATCGTCTAGTCGTACGGTAATGGAAAGGTGATGGGGGAATCAGATTGTTCAATATATGACTTACACGGTTGGTGCAAGCATGGTACATACATGGCAAGCATACATTTTCGTGCAAGTTTACGTGTTTGCAGTAAGCGTAGTATCGAGTATAATCCGCAGCGTGGCTAAGTGTCAATACCTCACGGGCCAATTGAGCTAACTATAGAGGACTGAAGATCAACCTGGTACAGCTGCAATTACAGTTTTTAAGTATTTCTTTAGGTTAAACGTACTCTATTTACTATTTCAAGACCTAAAATACCAATATACCAACATTTAATCAAAATACCTTCATTAAAGTTTTTATCGATTGCTCGGCTTCTACTCATCGGATTGAGATACCAAAGTACACCAGTTTATAAGACAAAACATAAGCTATCCAACAGTGAAAGCCGCATCGCAATTGGTCTAGTAGTTTTTACGTGATGCGCGAACAAACAAACAAACAAACAGACACGATTTTATAAAATGTTATATTATTGTTTAATAGCTTATTTTCAGTATCCAAGAGCATTTTTTTTATTATTTTCTTTGTAAAGACTTTTTCGTAGTTTTGCTTTATTATAAGTATAGATAGTCTTGTCTATCTTGTCATGTCACAGCACTCCTAAGTATGTTACAGATTACTAGACGCCCTGTTAACCCAGATGCTAGAGTCGGCTTTAATAAATTTCCTATATGTATGTGTTTTTATTACCGTACACGGTTCATCAATCGAAAATACTTAATTATATTAGTGACAGTATTCTCATCAAACTTTCTTCTCGAGAAAAGTTGTAGTGTTTGTTTGTCGTATGAGGTAGTGCTGGCCTCTGTTGTCAGAGTTTCTCAGGCCGCCCGAGGGCCTCTGACATGCCTTAACAACTATTAATCAATAACAGCTTAACGTACCCTCCGAAGCACGGAGCGATGGAAAACCGCACATAACTTAGAAAAGTCATTGGTGCGGAGCCTAGGTTTTGAACCCGGTATCGTTGGATTCTAAATTGCACTATAGAACCGTTAGGCCACCATCGCTCTCTAGTCAATTTAATAAAGATGAGAAATTACTTATCTTTTTCGTCTCCTTTAGCTAATTTTTATCTGACTACGAAAAAGGGGGGTTATGATGACAAGACTGTCGGTTAGCTATATGCGTACTATTTATATTTTTTATAATGTTTTGTCCTACGAAATAGAATATTTATGGTACCGTCTCGATTTATTTGTCTCTCGAAATAAAATATCGCACATCAATGAGACATAGGTACATAAATAATGCAACTTTGATTTTATGTTTGGTTTTAGAAGCTTCCAAAATGAAAAGACCCCATCTAAATAAGTTTAGTAGTTTTTATGTGATGCCCGACCGACGACCAAACAGATGGAAAATATAATTTTCGCAATAGCAACATACTTTTATTTTATTTATTTTATTTTGTTGTATTCTGAAAACTAACAGTAATAAGTAAAAAGGACATTTAACAGATGGCCACTTACAAGTTTTCACTGGTATGTTATAAATTATACAATAATAAAGAGCACGGAAATTAAAATAAAAGTTAACAATCAGATACAATGGAATAAGAAGGTTAAATTGTATGAATACTTACAAAAAGTTATGTTGTGAAATAATTGTTGTTATAAAGTCTTTTAAATGTAGATGCGGAAGTAACAAAGAAATACTGCTACTATTATATATGTAAAGATGAAGAAAAAATGAATCGTGAAAATATATGTCATTAGATAAACAAGAGCACACAACGAAAAGGTTTTTATGAATTATGTCTGCCATTTTTATTCTAGCAAGAATGACAACTGAGAAGGGCTTATCGTAATTCGTAATAGTGAGTATAGAGTTTAAAAAGCAAAAGAACCCGTACATTATTCGCACACATAATATATTATAATATGGTGTGTGAAATTAGTTGTGTAAAGCTAGTTAATGGAAATCACACTAATATTATAAATCAGAGAATAGCCACTATACAAAACAGGTCAATCAGAGCTTAGTTTTAAAAATGAATACTCTCCCTCGTGCGAAAAAATTCTGCGCGAAGCAGAACTCCATATATTAGAACTGACAGTCCATACAAAACGTCATAAAATACATAAAAAGCGATTAGCGTTATCTATTTTTAAGTGTTTATGTTTATGTTTGTTACTCCTTCACGCTCAAACGGCTCAACGGATTTGGATGAACTTTGGATCCAGGATAGCTTATATTCTGGACTACCTTACCCGCCTGCGACTTCGTCCACGCGGACTAAAGTTTATCGCGAAAAAAGCATTTTACGTTCTTCTAGGATATTAAAAACCAATGCAAAAGTAGACTTAGACTTCTTGGTTATGGCCTCCGTAGGTTGTTGTTGGTATAGCATCAACTACTTACTCTGTGGTACCAACGCTCTTGATGATTTTTGACAGACTTGTTATTTCATTTCCATGGCAACCGTTCCTTACAGTGAGTATTCAACATGTTCCAGTTTTCCCGTGGAAACTTCCACAGAATTCGTGGGATTTTCCGGGATAAAAAGTATCCTATGTTTTATTCTAGGGTATAAGCTACCTCCATTCCAAATTTCATCAAAATCCGTCAAGCGGTTATCGCGTGAAAGCACCCCAAACAAACAGACAACGTTTCTCTTTTATATATTTGAATTGAGAAACCGCGGGGCGCAGCTAGTAAAATATCAATATTTTCGGAATAATAATTTCATGAACGCTATGGCATTTGAAACAGAACAGTTATGCGTTTACGTTATCGCCAAATTGATTTATGCTTTCATAATTCCATAGAAATTATGCAACTTACTGGTTGGAATGCAATTGATGATAACGAAAGGTGTTTGTTGATTTGATAGGTATTTCGCAAAGGACCAACTTTAAAGTTCCAAGTAAAATGAATTCAAATTTAGGTATCTACGCTATTATAATATTGTTACTTAGATCGAGTATCCACGGTGTCTAGAGTACGAAACTCTAGAATCTAGATACTAACTGTTTGTTTTGTACTCCCAAAAAAATACTTAATACCAGCACATTTTTGGACCACATCATGTACTTATTTAGATTAAAAATCAAACTTCCCAAAGCTAGCGTAAAGACTTGCCGAGTTCTAGAAAACACATTTGCCAATACCTACGGAGGTTCACCTCGGAATAAAATATCAAGTGAATCATTTATATTATTTTCCTTCAAAAATATAAATCAGCAACGCACGTTTCGAAAAGTTTTTTTATTGATGAGTATAAAATGCGAGCATCGTTCAGTTTGCGTTCAGTTTGCTTTGGCAGGCGGCTTTGGACTTTTAAACAAATATCGATGTTTTGCAAACACGCAATGGATTTCCCATGCACCCCCAAGGGGCTAAAAACTCACGTTCCAGAAATGATACCACAATCCAAAACTATAACATCCTAGCACACACATATTTGAGAAGTACAGTCCTCAGTTACAAAACTTTGTACAATTTACGATCGCATAACGTATTGGATATTCCGTCTGTGCGGAACACGTCTGTCGTGTACGCGGTCACGCGCCTTACTGAATTATTACTGAGAATACTGAGGCAAGTACAGAGTCGGCTGTTGAGAGCGAAATTGCTTTCCGAACATCACTACAAACTAAACTCTACTAGACTATCATTAAAGTGGTCCTTCCCGTGGCAAGGTCGAGTTTTTTCGCTAAACCTTGCAAACAGGTTGTGCTCGAGAAATTCGCTGTCTGCCAGGCTAGGAAATTGACACGTAGGTCTGAAGCATTTGACCGATAGCACCATGTGATCGCTACATCGGGATGTTCCCGCAAGAGTGTGACCCTGACGTCTGCAGATCATTCGTAACGATTCCAGAAACCACCGACTTTAGAGAAACGGCGATTGAATATATTTGTAAGTGAAATCGTATTCTGCAGTGGTTTCATAGCGACGCAGTATTTCACTAAGCGTAGAACGTGCTGCGGAGATCAGAATGATAGAGGCGGTTCACACGATAAATAATATCAAACGACACTTTTCCGCGATAATGATCAATAATGGAAAGAGCTTGTTAAGAATAATTTTCGCGTCGTGGCTGGATTATTGGGATAAAAACAGAGCCGAAGAATTGGGATAAAAACAGGCTAGCTGGGTTGAGAAGTGGTTTATTAATAATCTAGTTGACCTAATGAGGGTTGTTTTGGAGGCGAAGCCGTAGTGAGCTAATGCGAGAACGATGTACCGTGAAGTAACGGATCAGCAGGCGCGCTGACCGCGGCCACTCTCCACATAAACAATATGAATAATGCATCAGATAATCGGAACGTAAACGATGGCGTAGTGATTAATAATGTGTTGCTATCAAGTATTAGCGGCAATTTATCACCACTGAAATCAGCCGATTGTAATTTTTCTAGAATCGGCGATAATTGTCATGAAAACAGAAATCGTGAATAATGTCTGGTGACGAGAAATTAACGAATATACAGTCATTGACAATTTACAGATACGTAGGCACGTGATCTATCAACGCTATTTAAGAAAAGATGGCGACAATAAGACAAAATGTAATCTCTTGGGCAATTTATAAATACGCGAGTACGCAATACCTACCTTAACTTCTTTTCCAATAAAATACGAATATTGAATGACGAAACAATAGAATATTATTTCGTTATACATTTCGGATTAATTCTACAGAATTATTTGTTTTTATTCTAGAATGCCCGCATACAATTTGCAATTATGACGTAAATTAATTTAACAATAATTGTTTCCACACAATAGGCAAGTAAACAACATGTTAATGAATCTATACACAGACAGAACAAGTCTGGTAGATCAGGGGGACATAGCAACATTAGCGACCGTGACGCAGGCGACGACGCGTATACCAGTCTCAATTTAATTTTATCGTATTACTATTGTTAACTTGATGAATAAATAATATAGGAATCCACACCAATATATAAAAGTGAAATGTTGTTTGTTTGGCGTACTTTCACGCGTCGGATTATGATTAAATTTGGAATGGAGATAGCTTATACCCTGGAATAACACTTCATCATCATCATCATCATCATCTTCCTTCAAGCTCAAACGGCTGAACGGATTTTGATGAAATTTGGATTGGAGATAGCTTTTACCCTGGAATAACCATAGGATACTTTAGGATACTCATACTTCCTCTCAAACAGATGAATGGATTTTGATGAAATTTGGAATGGAGATAGCTTATAATCTGGAATATTTTTACATAGGATACTTTTCATCATCATGATCACACCATCCCTCACGCGGGTGAAATCGCGGGGCGAAGCAGGTAATAAAGAAATTGTAATAATGCGTAATGAAAAACGAGTAATTTTGTTCAGTTTGTCGATTTTGTGACGGCGCGGCGCGGGCGTGACGTGAGACGCTTAGAATCTATAAGCATCATTTCAGTTTTTTGATATACTTACTAGTGATCCTCAAACCCGACTAGATCAGTTTTCTAGATTATTATGGCTCAAGTTTATGCTCTCTTTCTTCCTGTTGATTTATTTCTAGGATAGATAAACAAAAACAGCACTAATTGAAACAAAATACGTAATAATGAAATGCTTCATCAGTGATGATTACTTCATCGACTCGTTGACCGCATAAGTTATCAAGTCAAGATAATTTCATACAAATCGAAAATTAATTTCTATTTAACCACAATGTAAAATATACCAAAGAAAACATTTGAATTAGCTTTTAACGACTTGTAAAGGCAATTTGATGAAATAATATAATTCGATGTAGTATAAAAAGTCTGAAGAGACACCTATAACAATAAAATCAAAATGATGGCTATTTGTCACATAGTTGAGTGAAATTCACAAGATCTTATCGTTTACATTTTAATTATTCATCTCGAATCATCACTGAGCCAAGGTTATATAACAAAGAATCATCTATCGCAACCTACGAATAAATAATAAGATCGCAACCAGTCGCAAAAAACAGCAAAGCACAGTTCCCTTTCCCAGGAAGTGTATGACATCTACGAGAGGGTCTTTAGGATGATCCCGAGCACTGGATGGTAATTTCTCGAGCACGATGATAAATCTCCTGTTTCCCACTGTTGCACAATAAGTGCAGAGGTCGCCACTCCCATTGAAACACGTAACGTAACTCACGCGGTTGATAATTCAGATGATTTAGACCGAAGACACACGGAGTATAATAAACACAACATATCTACACTAATATTATAAAGAGGAAAGATTTGATTGTTTGTTTGTTTGTGTGTTTGTTTATAATGGACAAACTTTAAAAAAATAAAGATCGATTTAAAAAGAAAACGTCCCTAGATAGCGAGCTACATTATCAGTGAGTAACAGGGGCAATACTTTATTTTTCAAAAAAATTGATTTCCCTTCGAAAATTGCAATAATGTAACTCAAGGTTCCAAAAATAAAGAACGGAAATTACGTTGCCATGGAAACGAAATAATAACAAGTCTATCGAGTAGGTGAGTAATAATGCAGTTGTCTATGGTCAAGAAACTTCATCAAAAGAATTTTCATCATCATCATACTTCACTCTCAAACGGCTGAAAAGATTTTGATAAAATTTAGAATGGAGATAGCTGATACCCTGGAATAACACATAGGATACTTTCAACATCATCAAAGTTCACCATCGTCATCATACTTCACTCTCAAACGGCTGAAAAGATTTTGATAAAATTTAGAATGGAGATAGCTTATACTATGGAATAACACATCATCATAGTTCACACTCTCAAACGGCTTGAACGGATTTTGATCAAATTTGGAATAGATATAGCTTATACCCTCTTATCATCATCATCGTCATACTTCACTCTCAAACGGCTGAACGGATTTTGATGAAATTTGGAATGGAGATAGCTTATACCCTGGAATAATACAAAGGATACTTTTCTTCATCATCATACTTCACCCTCAAACGGCTGAACGGATTTTGATGAAATACCCTGGAATAACACAAAGAATACTTATCATCATCATCATACTTCACCAACATACTTCACTCTCAAACGGCTGAACGGATTTTGATAAAATTTGGAATGGAGATAGCTTATATACCATGTAATAACACATATGATACTTTCATCATCATCCATCACGCAGGTGAAGTCGCGGGGCGAAGCTAGTAATTTGTAAACGAATATAAATCTAGAGCAAGCAGACATAATTATGTCCAAATTGTAACATAATCTCTATATAATACAGTAAGTAACAAACAGTCTGTACAATGATATTAAAAAAGTACGAGCGAGGGGACTTAAAATAAGCTTCTGTACAAGAATATAACATTTTTAGGAATGGTGTTCTGTGTCTGTTCCATGGCGCATTACGTTCAACTACTGAACCGATTGAAATCCGGTTTTCACTGCTGGATAGCTCAGGATTTCACTTAAAATCTGGTGTGCTTTGCGTCTCAATGCGACGAGAACAGTCCGAGCAATTGACAAAAAAACTATTTAATGGCTGAAAGAGTTTTGATCTAATTTGGTATATTGGTATTTTATGTCCTGGTATAACACATAGGGTACTCCTAACCCAGAGAAATGAACAAGCGGGCACCGCGGACAACACTAGTATAACATTACATATTGGTAATTTGGTCCGATCGACAATCCCAGACCCCGCCGTACCAAACAAGACCCACCTACCTACACCCCTTGCGCAACGTTCGTGCTGCCTAGTCCCGAGGCAGAGAAGGCACGAAGACCCTGCAGGCCTGCACCCCTAACGAGATATAACGACATTCAGGTCGTGCCACGTGCCCCGACCCCGTGCAGCGCCTCGTGAACTGCACGGCATTACGGCAGGTAATCTGAGATTTGCTTTCCCTGTAAGCGTTAGAGCACTGCGTTGTAGTAATTACCCGACTACGGCGAAGCAATGGAAGGGTAATGAGTTTAACAGTCTATGTATGTATGTATGTATGTATGTATGTATGTATGTGGGTATGTGGATGTTCCACCATAGCGTCGTCATCCCTACTGTTCCGATTTTGACAAGCGAAGTGTCAATCGATTCGTCTTCAGGTATAGAGAGATTAGAGTGTCATAGGCTGTTTATTTTACCAGACTACAGCGAAGCAAAGAAAGGGTATGTATTCAAACTAAAACTTGGTTCTATTTTGAGAAGCCAGGTGTCAATCGATTCGTCTTCAGGTATAGAGAGATTAGAGTGTCACAGGCTGTTTATTTTACCAGACTACAGCGAAGCAAAGAACGGGTTATGTATTCAAACTAAAACTTGGTTCGATTTTGAGAAGCCAGGTGTCAATCGATTCGTCTTCAGGTATAGAGAGATTAGAGTGTCATAGGCTGTTTATTTTACCAGACTACAGCGAAGCAAAGAAAGGGTTATGTATTCAAACTAAAACTTGGTTCTATTTTGAGAAGCCAGGTGTCAATCGATTCGTCTTCAGGTATAGAGAGATTAGAGTGTCATAGGCTGTTTATTTTACCAGACTACAGCGAAGCAAAGAAAGGGTTATGTATTCAAACTAAAACTTGGTTCTATTTTGAGAAGCCAGGTGTCAATCGATTCGTCTTCAGGTATAGAGAGATTAGAGTGTCATAGGCTGTTTATTTTACCTGACTACAGCGAAGCAAAGAAAGGGTTATGTATTCAAACTAAAACTTGGTTCGATTTTGAGAAGCCAGGTGTCAATCGATTCGTCTTCAGGTATAGAGAGATTAGAGTGTCATAGGCTGTTTATTTTACCAGACTACAGCGAAGCAAAGAACGGGTTATGTATTCAAACTAAAACTTGGTTCGATTTTGAGAAGCCAGGTGTCAATCGATTCGTCTTCAGGTATAGAGAGATTAGAGTGTCATAGGCTGTTTATTTTACCAGACTACAGCGAAGCAAAGAAAGGGTTATGTATTCAAACTAAAACTTGGTTCGATTTTGAGAAGCCAGGTGTCAATCGATTCGTCTTCAGGTATAGAGAGATTAGAGTGTCATAGGCTGTTTATTTTACCAGACTACAGCGAAGCAAAGAAAGGGTTATGTATTGAAACTAAAACTTGGTTCTATTTTGAGAAGCCAGGTGTCAATCGATTCGTCTTCAGGTATAGAGAGATTAGAGTGTCATAGGCTGTTTATTTTACCAGACTACAGCGAAGCAAAGAAAGGGTTATGTATTCAAACTAAAACTTAGTTCGATTTTGAGAAGCCAGGTGTCAATCGATTCGTCTTCATCGCAAGAGAATCATAGTGTATTTTTTTCGGGTTTTAGTTTTTGAACTTGTTTTGTTTTGAAGTTGAATGCAGAACTCTATCGAATAGACTTTACACATCATAATAGGAATATTATTATGAGATGGTCTCAAGGCCACCTGTGTTGCAGACTCGGAGACGGTTAGGGCAAACATTATTTTGATCAAATGGAAAACTGACCAAACCAATAAGGTATCTTCTTTATTTTCCAACCAAACTCTTAGGGAATCAGCAAACAAGAAAATTTACGCACAACGATAAACCCGACTGCGAAATTTAAATGGTTCTAGATCTTAAATGAAAATTATAAATGAAAAATGACAAGAAAAAACTTAAGAATATTTTTAATTACCTATTCAATGATATCTCACTTAACATAGTTCTCGCCTTTTTTGTTCTTCTTTACAATATGGCGTCTGATTTTTGCCATAATGAATTTTGATCACTGTCATGTCTTTAATAGCACTCGCAAGATTAAGACAAATCGATTGACGTAAGAATCATCAATATCGGCCCAATTATAGTGCCACAAAGGAAAAAACATACATCGGCTGATAAACACAATACCCTCAGCACAGTCAGGTAAAAAGAGAGATACCTATTTTCTTACCAAAAAAAACTTTATGGCTTCTTTCAAATGTCCTATTTGTGTCTATTACCCATCATCAAGTGAAAATTGTGATGTCCACCATAAATCTAATCAGCAGTAATGCGTCCATATTTATCAAACAAATGATTCGGCCTTCCGTTGTGAATAACAAGTTTGTTGACCACGCCATTTCGCTTATCTCCGCACAACTAAATATACCAATGGACTTAATAACGAGTTGAACTTTAAATGTCAACCTGCACGTCAGATTAGATAGGGATAACTTGTCACAAGTGTCACAATCACAAAGGTTCACATCTCACTCAAATACGGAGCTGCCGCGAGAAGAATTGGGCAATTTGCGCTTGCCCTTGTCATTCCAGTAACTCTTAGGCTTTGTACTATAATGTTTTTAATTACTGGTCCATAGTAAATCCTTAATTCTGTAGTATTCTACATAGCACTGCAGCAGCTGGGAAATATTTCTATGGGTTTGTTTTGTACATTACTGTTGTAACTGTTTCTTGCTTGTCGTATGAGGTAGTGCTGGCCTCTGGTGTCAGTCTGCAAGAACGCCCAGAGGCCCCTGACATGGCTTAACTTCAGCCGGGACCGACAGCTTAACGTGCCGAAGCACGAAGCAATGGAAATCCGACATAGCTCTTTGGTGCGGAATCTATTTGCTGTTACTGTTGATAAGTAGGTAGGTCTAGTTTCACTTGCCCATGCGCATGCGTCTTTCATAATCGGGCGCACTGGAACATGTAAGTGGTTACATTGTTCCAGTTTGCTTGAAGATACAATCAAACCGATTGTTCGTTGTACTTAAATGACGCGCATTCAATAAAAGATCTACATCGGAGCTAGTCTGACAAACTGACTCTGACTCTAGGCAACTGCCAACTTGTATTAGTGACGTGTTTTGCATAACCTGATGGTAATATTTTGATGCAATCTATATAACGTGCTGATGGCAACGTGGGCAGAGTTGTCGGAGTGGATAGAGATTATCATAGAGATGACTAAACTGATCGGTAATCCGGCTGACCAATGTGAGTGTGTTTTTTTAATATCTTTATTCTAAATGAAGAAACGAAACAAGCTGGAGTGATCGCAGGGCTGGTCATAACATTAGTGACGATGGTATTGGTCTGAATTACAAAACGTTATTTATCTAAAATAGCAGCTAGTCCTACTATAAAAGCCACAACTGTTACTGGAACATTTTATATCCAAACTAGGTCAACTTTGCTGAGATCGTCGAGCAAACAACCGACATGCTCGAAGGCTGATACTACGATGTCTACGCCTTAAGTGTCGTCGACGTTCAGACAGGGTGAAGAGGACACTCGCGTTGCGGCTGTGCACCGACGTGCAGCGGGCCGGATATACTGCCTAACCTAGTTAGCCTGCCAACCGCGGACAAGGCACTCCAGTGATGTCAAAGGCATAAGATAGTTTTCGACACAGCACAGTATACATCTCAAAATGTACGCTCCCTGGGAGGTGATCTTGCTCGGCGTTCCCATTGGATCTCTAAGTAGGCTGAATTGGCAATGTGCGGCCACAAGCACAACGCAAGTCATAAAGATAATAGGAATTAGGACGCTGGACGATGAGCTGTGTAGTTTCGTATTAGAGTTATTACTAAAATTCCTATGATAGTAGAGATCGTCTAATCTTAAAATGAACGCCCCTCCACTAAACTTGATTGTTTCAATGTGTGAGAGGAAATACTTATTGCAACACTGTAATTGTGTGGGTGCGGCAATTTTACTGTAAACTTGGACTCGTCAGCGTACTTAGAGGTCAACTAATCGTGCGATCAGTTCAGCTACTGGCATTGTATGGGGAGCGCGCGCTTTTCATGGAACGACAGTTCTCTTTGTCGTGCGTTCGCGTCATTTTTGCACTAGTTGACCAACAGATCCGGCCGTTCGTTAGCATTAGCTTTCGCCCGCGACTTCGTCCAAGCGGACTACTGTTTATCGCGATAAAAAGCATCCTTTCTTCTAGGATATAAGAAACCAATGCAAAAGTACTATGGCACCAATCCTTTTGATACTTTTGACAGAGTCATTATTATTTCGTTTCCATGGCAACCGATTTACGATTACTCGCTGTAAGGGACAGCGATTAATAGTAATTTTCTAGTTTTCCCGTGGAAACTTACCATTTTCCGGGATAAAAAGTATCCTATGTTGCTCTCTACAGTACCTTACCTATCTATAAAGTTTCGTCCAAATCGGATCAGCCGTTTTGGCGTGAAAGCTCCCCAAACATACAAACAAACAAACACAAAATTTCATTTTTATATATTGGTGTGGATTACTCGTATACCTATGACGATTGCATTGACTGAACGACCAATGTCTATTGCATGTGAGCGTAAACACATTGGAGGGTCGTTCAGTTTTAGATAGACGATCTCTACTCAGAATAAGGGGTAAAGTTGCTCTTATTCGTTCAAGACTCACCAATATCCTATTGTGATTGTTTTCTGACAGCCCGTGACATCCTTAAATCTTTTCCTAAAAAGTTTAAACTTCAACGCAAATTAGAACGCAACGTTTACCTTTACTTTGAGAAATAGATCATGTTGACATAATGTATAAACAGATGTGTATGACATAACCAGGATCTCATGTATCAATGTTTACATTGACCAGTGTTTTGCTAATCTGTGCCAACTATACCTCTGCATCTATGCCAACTGGGTAACCTAAACAGTATTGTTTTTGGACTACCCCAGTGTACAGCGCTACTGACCTGAAAGTCTTAATTGGGCGATATTTTCCAAGAACGAAACATGGAAATTTGGAAAGTCAATGGACTGGAGTATTTTTATCCAAGAAGACCGGTTCATCCGAATTACTTTCCGCTTAAGTAAATGTTTCAAATATGAAAGGACGTAAGACGCATTTAACTTAATTAGGAGTACTATTATTTATTCTGTGGTGTTGCGAGTCGGGACTGTGATGTGATGACTAATGAATAGGGATTAACTCAGTGGTTCTTACTTAAAGCATCTTATTAGAGCAGGGACTTTTAGAATGATTTTTACTTACAAGAAACCAAGGTATCTTATTTGATGGAAAGGACAACAGCACATATTAACATTTGTATACTAGAGGCACTGTCAGGTAGAATTCTGCCTCTTTACATCTTTCCCCTAAGCTTTTCTTCAACATTTCCTTTTAAATCTTATTTAAATTCGTAAGACAGAGCTAAAGGTCAAAATTGAATGTATTTTGCCGACAAAGAAAAGTCAAACATCGTGAAATATGCACAGGATTTCCGTCATACTTTTTCATAAAAATGTTCACGATTATGAGAAAGCGGAATTTAAGAAGCAGAAAAAATGCAGCCATGCTTCTACTTTAGAATGTGTATCTCGTTCCATACATCAACTCGCATCAGCACGGGCTGTAGGGTTGTCATTACCTACTTTCCAAATTTGGAACAAATGAGGAAAATCCCAGAAATGTTCAAGAATTGGAACTTAATTTTTCAAACGTATTACACAAAATGCTTAAAACGGAAGCCATAAAAACTAAGGTTTACAAATTAAGACTTATTAAAAACATAATTATCTGCCCGTATCAGTCCACTGTTGCACATAGGCCTCTCCCAAAGCACACCACTGAGCCCGATCTTCGGCTCTTCTTTTCTAGCCGCCGCAGCCGCCAGCCATCTTGCGTATGTCGTCGCTCCACCTAGCCGGAGGGCGTCCTACACTACGTTTGCCGAGTCGCGGTCTCCATTCAAGAACACGTCTACCCCAACGGTTATCGGTCCTTCGGCAAATATGACAAGTCCACTGCCACTTCAGCCTGCTAATCCTATGGGACTTATCCGAATAGAGGTACCTATAGGTACCTAAAGAAATAATAGTAGCTCAGATTATTAAAAAAAAACAGTGCAACAACAGAATTACTGTGATAGTTTTTTTGATATTTTCGATCGGTGTAAGCAAATTAGTAATGTTAATCTTTCTATGAGAAGTTACCACTAACAATTTACCTTGGTGAAATAAGGCAAAAAGTAGGTAAGATCACTAAAAACAAAAAACAAGTCAACAAAGACGACTTTGTATAAATGACATAACCCAAGAAGTATAAAGGATTGTAGACAGTCAAGGGAGGCTTTCCCGGAGTTAAATCCGAGATACTCCCGAAAACTTCTGAATCTTAAACGGGACCCTCCGGTGGTGGGCATTGTCACTGGTCATCGTCCTCTTTACAAACACTTTCACAGAATAGGTGTCGCAGACAGCTTCTTTATATAGAGGATGCATGGGGGCAGAAGAAACGGCCAAGCATGTGGCGCCACAAATGGTGGCGCCACGCTTTCGCAGTTCCTGGGCACATCTTTTACCCTGAGGGAAGCTTGCGCCGGAATTCGTGAGCTGCTGGCCTTCCTGAGGGACATCGGGTGGCTGAACTAGCTGTCGCCGCGCGCCGCCCGTATCACGCGAAAAAGGGCCGATGATCGGCCTAGTAGCGGAAAAGAAGGCCGAACATCAAGTAGTAAGACATAGCCCAAGCACAGTCATGGAAAATTCACATAATTGGGTCCTCCTGTGGTATACTGTACCTCTGCCTTCTGTCCCAGGTATGGATGGCGAATGACACCCCTACGAGTAAAGCCGAAGAGTCACATTTGGCTCGCACAGTTTCATAAATCTTTCAGTGCCTGTGAGTCACGCGTAATGTTTTTACATTTAGGAATCTGCAAGTCTTTTTCTGTTCTAGTACTAAGAAACTTTAACGTGATGCACTTACTTGAATTAAAAACTGATTTTGTTTATTACTAATATTATAATGCCGAAAGTTTGTTACTCCTTCACGCTCAAACGGCTGAACCGATTTTGGCTGACGGAGATAGCTTATATGTATCCTGGAATGACACATATCATGACCATCATCATCAACATCACTCACGCGAGTGAAAATATCACAGTGACAGGTGTCAGCGGGAGAAACCGCAAGGCGCTAGTTCTATATATATATTTTTATGAAATTCTGGATTTCTAGAAGACATTATTTGTTTTATAAAATTATCTATCCAAAAAACTTAATGAATAGAGAATTCTAGAAACCATTTCATTTTTGTTATTTGCGAAGTACTTGGATCTGATTGAAATAAATTTGATCGATGATACGAATTAAAATATTTTAAAGCAATTCTTGATAAGATAAAAACAAAAGTGTGAGAAAATTAGCTTTGACGTTTATAAAAAAAAAATTGTTGGTTTTTCCTTTGGCTGAGTTTATTCCAGTCATGAATGTGCGTAATACTTTAGCACAATAGAAATAAATATCCTTTTATATTTACACCTCATATTATTAAAGTACGTCATTGCGAAAAGTTATCAAAGTGTTGACAAAGTAGATGTCTATAAATGCATACTTTCATCGACCTGGCGTGGTTTTCAGCGCGTGTACATTTTCAGTAGACGTTGAAAGCGAATTAATATTTCATATCTATCATCGCACCTGTAACTTAAACAGCTTTTGGCAAAACGCAGGTTTGGCCGAGTGCCCTGATTCATATATATCCTTGTCTGGCTGTGCAACAAACTAATAAATTATTAAGATGGTCAAGAATTTCGACGTAATATTGTGTATTGGCTTGGCTACCATGGCTTTAAAGCTTTAAAGCCATGGTATTTAAAGGTTTCAAGCCATGGTATTAATCGGAAGAATGGTTTGAGATCTGAATAAATAACTAGCTTAAAAGCTAAAAAAAACACGCCTGCCCTACCAAAAAAGAACTTTTACCAATAAATTATATACTGTTGGAATGTGCTTATCAAGACCTTCAATTTGATATCCAATTTGTAAAATTCGAAAAAAAAATATTATTTTCGAATTTGAAAATGGAGACATATCGAATGTTTGCAAAAAATATATATCAAACGATACCCCATACGTCTAAATCTGTTCAGGCATTTAAAAGTTATGGTGGAATAAAGAAAAAAAACATACATACATAAGTGCTAAAAACATTACACTCCTTTTTTGGGCAGTCTTGTAAAAATGTGTTTGTTTTTATTAAAATCTAAATACAACTCATAAGCTGTTATCAAAATTGGCCCAGGGGCGATCTAATTATGTCCCGAAAATTACATTATAAGAGATTACTTTTTCTACAGTAAGTATAACTTCCCCTTTGTAATGACTGATATTTCTTGAATGCAGTAATTTTACACATTGTCCGTCAGACAAACATTAACTACAACAAAGAATGTCTTGTAACGTGTTTACACTTTCACGCAAACTCCAGTGTAATCACACAGGGGCTGAGTAATACCAGGAATGCGATTATCCGCGCTGTGCCACTGATATTACCTATTTAGCTGACGATTGATTAATTATCTGTATATCTACATATTTTAAGATAAACTATCTTGTGTTGCGTGTTAAAAATGTTGAATAATATTTACCTACTTTATATGCCTATCTGCTGCCTGTGCCTAACTACGAATAATAATATTATTAGTTCATAATATTATTATTCGTAGGTGCATAACTTGTATGCCTTTTTTATGTGTTTTTTTTATAAAATTTTATTGATTGATATTTTGAAATATTGTGTTTTTTTAAAGAACTTCACTTGTATGTTTCTGAATGCGCCTGTGTGTACATCTATCTATCATGGAATCTAATGATTGCACTATGCAGTGTGCACAAGAACTGCACAACCTGATTACCCGATCAACTTTTCCATCACCGTACGACTAGACGATCAGCAAAGCGCCAACCTTTTATGGTTGAAATACCTCGCACAAAAATGAAGCCTTACGCTTCCTTCATTTATTATAAGAACTGCACAGGAGTGGAATGCCCTGCCCTTGTCAGTGTTTCCGGTAAATTATAACCCAGGTGTGTTCAAGTCAAGAGTGAATAGGTATCTACTAGGCTACACCTTCGACCACATCATCGCTTTCCATCAGATGAGATAATGGTCAAACGATTGCCTAATCCGTAATAAAAAAAAAGAAAAGAATCTTGCAATTCAAACGAGCACTTCCCGTTTAGCTATCCGGCTGAAACTTTCAGTGAAGCTCACGACTCAATGACAAAGCATATTAAAAAAAGAAAAATATATTTAAATGTGACAATGTATTTAAAAAATTATGGGTTTAATCCGGCACATAAAGGTTTTTTTATACTATACAAGGTTTTTTTATATTTTAAAGGTTAGAAAAGAACATTGATGAGGTTTTTAGTGATCGGTAGCTTAGGTTTCTGCTTAGAAAGTAGCATAATTAAAAAAAAAACGAGGCTTTTTTTAATGTATGGCACTTTGATGTTTATTTATATATTTTTTATTGCCTTGTCACTTTTACGTTTTTAAGTTTTTCTTTATTTTACTTTTTTTATTGCTTCATCACTTTTTACAATTTTAAGTTTTTTTTTATTGCTTTGTCATCGGTTTGTGAGCTACCCTGAAAGTTTCAGCCGGATAACTAATCGGGATGTGATCGAAATTGGAGTTGCAAGATTCCAGGACAGACAGAAATACATAGATACGTACATACAATTGAAGTTAAATAAAAGCTTTTAAAATAGAGTAAGTGCCTATGTTTATGGCATTGCATCGGTGCGGTGGTGGGTTCAGATCTCGGAGTATAACGGTTACTAACTGTAGTTATATTTACTCTGGAGTGGAGATATACAAAGTAGCACGATGAAGCTTATTTTCGTTCTATCAGTATTACACATGTACATAGCGTGTATATCACAATAGGTATCTAATGAGTACGTTCCAATATCTAAACTGATTTTCCGTGTTGTTGTGTCGTGGATTACGCATTCAACCAGAGTGCAATTAATTGCAGATAAACAGGAACGTTGATATTTAAGCTTGATTTCTATGACAATGACCAGTTTTCCGAATCAATTTCGATTCTGTAGATTGTTTTGTATGAAATTAAAAATGATGACGTTTCAGCCTGACCGCAAATTGTCTATCAGAAAAGTTCAAATGCGCGCCGGAAGGAACTTTAGGCTGCACTTTACCCCGCAAACTATAAGAAAATCGCCGGACCCCACACACACGAATTGGACATTAAAATTTAACACTTATTCCCTGCTAGTAAGACTACTTTGGTAGTAACGCATTTTTTTGTGGCAGAAGCTTTTTTATATTACATACTTAGCTTTTTTATTATTGCATTTATGAATTGGTTATGACAGGAATCGATAGGTACAAGGTATGAAACTATACATTTCAGATTGACAATAAACACTAAAATGATGCAAACATTTGACAAATAATGTAAGTGGTATAACACAGAACGTGACTCAAAATGTGATTGTTGAATTTTACATTTATATATTGTCTGGCAAACCGCTTAATTTAGGTGATCGTGACTGATATAACTATTTGCGCGCAAAGCTTTGGACAAATACGAGGCAGAGGAACCAGTAGGTATAATGAAACAAGTTGAATAAAATGTCATCCATGTTTACGTAGTTTACAAAAATTTCATTAAGAATTACCTAAGCGAGTCACCGACACTAAAAATAGGTTTATTAAACATTTTATTATCCAGTTATTCAGACTCCTCAGTTTTGGATCTAGTCTAGTCTAAACCGAAAATTTTAACAAAGTGGCCAGCTTTCAATATCATCATAAATTATTCTTGAAAGAATATTATTAGTGGCTCTACTAACTTTTTAACTACTAGCTAATTTTTTTGCAAACGATCTAGCGGTGCACAGTAGCGCCATCTAGTTACCTTATTGTACAACTAACATTAATAACCAAGGTGCTCCATCAATTTTTATGAGATTAACTAAAACCTTTCAAATAAAAAAATAACCATCGAAATCGGATATATTAAGGCGGAGATATTCAGTAGCCCCCTTTTTACTCCTTTTTGGGGGAAGTACCCGCCCCCCTCCAAATCCAAAATCCCTGACGACTAAAACATGCCAAAAACTCGTTTAACCTGTATACCAAGATTCGTCTAGATCGGTTGAGAAATGCGACCTGTAGAGGAGAACAGAGATCCGGACAGACATCCGGACATACGAAAGCATTTTTGCCCAAGCTGAAACGGAGACGCTTCGCGCTCGCTCGGTCAATAATTTACAGCACTATTGTGGACCTATAAAGGTTTAATTCTCCGATTGATTCGAAATTAAACCAAACACCACAGAGCTCTATAAATCGAGCGAAACCATTGAATGCTGGCAATACTGTGGCAAAACCACATTCCCATTAAGCATAGGTGTGTGGTTTTGTACGTAACTGCGTACGGATCAATAGTTAAAGTAGACTTGGAGTCTGTTCTGCCTGGCCTTCAGCCAAGCCTGTATCGACCGGACAAAGGTCGAACCTAGGAATATTAAGCCCACAGTTGTACAACTTTTGAAGGACTAAAGTCTGAGGTTTTGGCTGGTCGTGTTTGAGAAGCTAAACTTATGGTTTTGTCATTGCGGCGGAGCGCTTTTGCGCCCGCCCCACCGTCCGCTGACGAGGTCAGCTATAGACCAACAGCACATATCCTTTCAAAAAAATAATAAAAAAATATGATTTTGCTCCTTGCTTAATCCGTATACATTTTTAATTGTTTTGTACCTACTTCGCCTAGATCAAACTGCACCCTATAAATGCCTATTCTACTGGCAATAAGAAACAGAAAATAATAAAATATCAACGGAGACTTTGTTCCAACAAAGCAGCAGAAAAAAGGGGGTTTCAAAGGGGTGGATCGTTGGCCAACCAAGTTTTAGATATGTCGTAGCCATATCATATAATTGATAACTTCATGATGTGGTTTATAATTTCATGAAATGGTTCTATTTTGTGAAATGGCCAGCTAAAACTGACCACATTGTTGAAACATCAACGATTAATTATATTTCAATCCACCTTTGGCCATTTCATTCAATATCACTAATGTAGGGGTTTCGTGATACCATAGGTGTTACCAAAATTCAAGGCTAAAAAAACACATGAAGACTGATGATCACTATTAATATTTGACCATATCATGAAGTAGCCGTGCGTTTAGCTGTTCATATCGACAAACGCTAATTGTTCATTCATCTGGCCAAACCATTTCATGATGTGACCGACAATTTCATAAAATATAACTTTTTCATGATGTGGCCAACCATTTCCTGAAATGATCAATTCTATGACATCGCAATGACAGATATATACAATTCGATCATTGTTATGTCGGTACAACATAAATCCGATTTCTGTGGTCGGAACTTATCAATCTCACTATTCTTGTACTTATTTATTCTGTGCTATCCAGGTACATAATAAAACTTCACCTTGCCACAGAATAAATAATAGTACAAGTTCCTTGCGAGCAAGGTTTACTGCTAAACTTCACGAACTGCTCAAGATATGCTTAACATTTCAGATTGGTCCTGAAAGAATGATTTTAGAATATTCCCTAGTAGATTTTGCAATTTACCTAATTATTAAGGCAGTTTATTTATGCAAAAATTGCAAGTGTACATTTAATCTATTTCTTCATTCAAATCCACGTGGTGATAACGTGTATCAGAGGTGAATGATCTTCAATGACGTCATCAAGACACGTATAGTTGTTACGTCATGTTACTTAGGAACGGCGCGGGCGCCGGTAAAAAATTGGAATGCGTTTAGATTTTCGAGGCGATGCACTTAACGCTTTTTGTTTTACGTTTTTTTGTTTAGTTTGTTAGTTGCGAATGAACAACACATAATACCATGTACATTATTTAAACTGTGATATAATTGCAAAAACTAAAACCCCACTACGTTCGGGGAAAAAACAGCCTATGACACTCTATTACTGAAGACGAATCGATTAATATCTCGCTTGTCAAAACCGGACCAATAGGAGCGACGCTATGGTGGAACATCCACATACCCATACATACATACATACATACATAGATTGTTAAACTCATTACCCTTCCCTTGCTTCGCCGTACTCGGGTAATAAACATTTATTACACATATATCTACTGTGCTACGATATTGTTGATTAAGTTAAGAGTTATGCTAAGTTTGTGTGCTGTTTGGATTATGCTATAGATTTCTTTTGTATTGTGCTATTGTGAAGTTGACACGATTAGAAAAGTTTCAAAAAGAAATGGGAACTAGCAGTGTGGCCGGAGCCCCCCGAGGGTGTCTACCAGCTCAAAGGGACTCCTTGCTCACAATAATTTAATTGTACTTAGTAGGTGCAGAGGAAACTTAGTGGTGCGAGCCATCCTTTTGGCTATGGGTAGTAGATTTATCTCACATGGAAGATAACAGGCTCACAGTTGACATAACTTTAAGGTACACTTCTTCAAACCCACAGTTTTGGTACTATGGTATTTCCAAGTAATTTCACCATGAGGAATCGGCGTGAGGTAATAATAAAAACATAGTACTATATATATATATATATATATATATATATATATATATGCAGGTGCACAATTATTATTATTATTATATTATCACGAAATCTTGTTTTACAAAATCACAACTCCTCACTATAGAGTTGGGCCGATGCATCGATGACAATCTAGGAATGACAGGTTATTTGAATTTAGAATTAATATAGACAAACTATCAAATGGGTATGATTATGAAAGATATAAGAATTTATGAAAGAGGTTTGACATCGTCACAGCGGGAGAAAATGTTAGTCCAAAGAAAAACGATTTTCTTCGCCTTGCACCAATCACTTATATTGTGAGTTATGTGCATTTAGATACAATCGCTGAAAAACGGTGAAGATAAACATAGTGAGGATACAGGCGAAGAGAAAAAGGCGGAGTCTACATCGCCAAATAAACGAGTGAAGCATAGCAAATGGAGGCTGCGTATGTGTGCGTTCGATGACAATTGGTGGTGTTTTGCGATTGTTACATAATTTCATCACAAAATACCGCATTGTCTTTGATTTTCCGTGAGAACTTATGCGACCAGAACAGAATTAATACGACCAAGCGGGTCGTGTCGTGATCTTGTTGCGATGTGGCGGTCGATCGGCATAATGTGTGTGCTTGTGTGTACGAGCGAATCCGCATTCTTGGGTGCTTCATTTTCGATTTGGGGAGTGTAATCCGTATTTTTTTAAACATTCTTGGATACAGGCATGTCTAAGAACTGCAAAATTTGAGGACATGAGAGCAACCCACACTGTACCAGCTAGGCAGATTACCCATCTTCTCTCTCTGAGAGTCTGAGAGTCTGAGAGAAGGCCTGTGTCCCAGCTGTGGGAACTAATAGGCTGATGATGATACTTTTCCTGAGTGTGAGTGTTGTGATTGTGACATATTGATCGTCTTGTGTGAGGCGACCGGTTCGCGAGCGTTCCGCACTCCCCTTGAGAAAGACCACCGGATGTGGTGTAAATTATAGTTGAAATAATCCAACTGCTATACATTAATAACTCCCGTTTTTTGTCTTTTAAAATGTATAAAAACCACGTTTAGTTTCATAATCCTGAACCATGATTTACAAGAAAGTCTCAATCACGCTTCTGTCTGTATGACATTCTTGGATACAGGCTGTAGCGTTGACAAAACGCTACTTAAATAAAAAAACAATAAACCCATAAATAGCAATACAAAACAAAAAATCGACAAGTAAAAGTAGGAATAAACAAGACATCACATAAACAACTAATAGAAACGTATCTTTATAATAGTAAAACTAGAATTATAATTGCATATTGTTCAATATACTAACATATTAGAATCTATAAGATGACGACATTGAAGTCGCATATAGTTGATTGAAACAGTACTATCGTTCGTATTTGGTGAATACCAGCGAAAGCAGACGATCGGGTACATAGAATAGATTATCGTACGTTGTTTACTTACATGATATAATCCTGTAAATCGGAGTTCCAAATAAGCAATAGAGATATAACCACAACACAACACGAAAACAATCGCCGGTTATTTTCATAACAAAAACAGAGGTTATAAACACTTCGATAAATACAACACGTTCGTGCACTACTGATCACGACTTTATAACTCTCATTAGGTCAATTGATTGAAATAAATACAAAAGGGAACAAGGAATAACTGGGAATCAACAAATAAATAAATAATTGGTAAAGAACAATTAATAGACACGGAGACGGGTGGTGACATCTACCGAAATTTTACTTTTCTTTGCATCGATTAGCTGTCAAAGCAAAAGGGCGCGTTCCGTTGTTCGGCACGGTCCCGCAATATCAGCAAATAGAAAATAAAATTAAACAAACCAATTAAATGCAACAAATGTTAAATTTAGGAACGTAGTTTTTTCCAAAGCAAACCCATACAATATCATAATTTAATAGTTACGGTATATAGTTTTATGATGATATAACGGTGGCGAAGCAAAGAAACCGCGTTCCGTACCTTTCGTCTGGTACGGAACGTTTTTATAGACTATAGTTTATAACAATTTATAAACGTCACTGGGCAGTTGTTTAGCTGTCAAAAGTAGTTAAAGAAACGATAAATAAACAAATGTGATTTCTAGGGTGAGAAAATCTTGAAAATAAAAATAAAACCATATTACTTGTCCAAAGCCCATGTGTAAGCGCTGATCGGTTTCCTGGTGAAACGAAATGTAATTCTGATAGATTTTGCTAAATAAAAAAAGAAAACTAGATCCGGCGACAGAAATAAACTGGCAATGGGGGCGAGAGACAGGTCCATTCTTTTCGTGCTGGAGAGCCTAGCAGGACTGACAAGTTTTTTCCCTGCATATTATAAAACCCGTAAAAAAGGTGAGAGATTCTGTTGGTATTTTTGTGTCGTCGGCAGTAATGATTGCGATTGTGAAATCACTTTTATCCATTTTTGGAGACGCCATTTTAGCGAACCGAAAGCGGTGGCGTTTGCGGAGTCTCGAATTCTAAAAAACGTTGTGTCTATCCATTCACTGCGGGTTCCCCCCCCCTACCCCCCGGACTAAAACCACCCCACGAAGAAGGCTTCTTCCCCGGATTTAAGTAGAAAAGGCGCCGTGTATGAAATACGTCACGCCACGCCGACATTATATCCAACGATTCCTGCCACGTTCTTGGGATGCGGTATCGTATTTAATCCATATATTTCGTTAACCGGAGTGTTGAACTTTGGTTCCCCACCGACCTGCTGGACACCTGCAACGCCTGAGGGGTCTAGCCTGGCTACCTCTCACGCGAATCGGACATTGCTGAAACGTCGGATGGAGAATTACCTTCACTAACATAACGGCTCAATCTTATAGAAAAAGGTAAATAAGTAGACTACACTGCCGGCCGGCAAATTCATCAATGTTTTTTTAGACTTAACTTTGTCAATTCTATATCGACCCTAGTTATAACGGGGTAATCTTAGATCTTGGTATTTCTTGGCTGCTGAGTTGGATCTGCAGGCTAGGATTCCTTAGATTTTAAGTAAATAAGCAAAATTAAACTAAGGATAATAAATGTTGTATTGGCGAATTTAAATTGCATGTTTTGTCTTCAACTTTACATGCTAGCTTGAATGGCCGCTCAACGTACCTACGGCACGGTTCCTTAGATTTTAAGTACATAAGCAAAATTAAACCAAGGATAATAAAGATTGTATTGGTGAATTTGAGTTGTATGTTTTATCTTCCACTATTATACCCACTAGCTAGTACATTACCGAACGGTCTTGATCCAATAGTTCTTGAAGCTCGTTCCGGTCTAAGTTTATCCAGGTAATTTTATTAATTTCAAAATAGTAACGAGTATTTTTAGTTTCGAGTGATTCCGAAGAAAGGTATAGCGTCCTCGCGTACAGAGCGACCGAATGGGGCAAGAATCCCGACTCACCCCACTTTTGGTCTGACTTGCCCCAATTTAATTTTTATTACCTTTACTTTCAGAAATCACTAGAACACCGTTTTATATCGTTACAAGGCACACGAGAAACACTGGACGGGTTTCGATGCGCTTTTCACTGTTATGATCTGCATTTCTCGAAGAAATTTCATGTGTATTAAAAATTGCCCTATTATACAAAGGATCCGCACAAACCCGGACCGAATCTCTAGTTTTTTTTTGCAGTTAGTCCGGCTAAGCAATCGCACGAGGCTGTTGCGATACAAGCAAATAGTTTGCCAGCTTCAAGAACCATCAGCTGTACAAATAAACATCTACAAAGAAACACTTGTCCCAACTGTACGTACAAGTAAATAAACAACGTAACTCACGAGTGGTCCGAGTGAACATAATACAAAACTTGAAGATAATTATGAGTTGCGACGTCGTGATGAAAGTAGATTTGTTAAAGCGTGAGTGAAGCTTTATGATTTGACTTGTTCAGTAAGTGTTTAGGTGAAGTTTTCTTTTTAATATCACCAGTAACACAAGCTAGCAACGGATTCTGTTCACTTTGTATATACTGAGTCTGTAATATTGCACAAATCGATAAGTGTTTTCGATAGATTCAGTAATAGTAATGAGATAATGTTCAATAACCACGCAAATCTTCTTGTCGTCCATACCACAGTGCCTGAAGACAAAAGTCTTCAATCAGTGAGTCCTACCAGTCATGACCTATGGAGCCGAAACGTGGACACTCACGATTAGACTAGTCCACAAAATTATGTTCGGTCAGCTAGCTATGCAGAGAGCTGTGCTTGGAGTTTCTCTGAAGGACAAGATTCGTAAATGAAGATATCCGACAGAGAACCAAGGTAACCGATCTCTATGGATAAGCTAGCTAAAGTGGCAGTGGGCTGGTCACATTTCCCGAAGATCCGATAACTGTTGGGGTGGACGAGTTCTCGAGTGGCGACCACGGTTAGGCAAACGTGGTGTGGGACACCCTATGGCCAGGTGGAGTGACGATCCGCGAAAAGCGACTGGCAAAAGAAGAACGAGCATGCATTAGGAGATGCCAACGTCCAGTAGTATAAAAGTATAGACTGACGATGATGATGATGAATGTTGAATAATGGCAAAACAGCATTTTATACAAACCCAAAACCGTATTGCCAATATTCCTAAGCATTTTCAAGAGATAAGAGGCTAAGCAACCACCAATGACAAAGCAGAACCGAGCTGCAGTAATGTAAGTGAAGCATGTCGAAGTCCAGTAAAGCCGGGCAATAACACTAAAACCTCCAGGCTCCAATAACACTTCGGCAAGATTTACGTCTACAAACACGTTATCATTGGAAATGTTCCAGGGTCGGCCCAAACATAACTACAAACAAACTAAGCTACCGCCTAGGGCGCTGGAGTTAGTGGGGCGCCAGGGCAAGGGCAAACATGTCGGGTGTGGCACGCACAGCAAGTGTGGTGCATTGAAGTGATCAAAAAGGCATAAGTTCAAAAACTAAAACACACAAATCCACGTGGTGATAACTGTAATCAGAGGTGAATGATCTTCAATGACCTGCGAATCACTGAATGAAGAGTTATCTAAGACTACGGAGACACGTTTAGTTGTTACGTCATGTTACATAGGCGCCGGCAAAAAATTGGAATACGTTTAGATTTTCGGGGCGTCTCCACTTAACGCTTTTTGTTTAACGTTTATTTGTTTAGTTTGTTAGCTGTAAATAAACAATAAATAAGTAAAATGTACATTATTTATTCTGTGACATAAGTTCAAAAACTGAAACCTGACTACGGTCGGGTAACAAAAACAGCCTATGATTTATACTTGAAGACGAATCAATTGAAACCTCGCTTGTCAAAATCGGACCAATACGGGCGACGCTATCGCGACGGTGAAACATCCACATACCCACATACAAAGATACATACATAGATACATACATACATACATACATACATACATACATACATAGACTGTTACACTCATTACCCTTCCCTTGCTTTGCTGTAATCGGGTAAAAAACAAGTCGATGCAATTTATGGACGCTTTAAAAGTTCCGGGCACTCCAGAACTTTCCGGCCACTTATTTCAATTATTGTTTTAAAGGGATTCAGATCATTCGCATAGGGCGCCAAATTTAAGGCGCCGTACGCTCTCAAATGTTTGTCCTGCTCGTCCAGGTGCAGGTTGAGCGGGAGAGGTGATGCAGCTCGGTAGTTTTTACTTGATGCGCGAACAAACAAACAGACAGACACAATTTTTGAAAATTTTATATTATTGTTTAGTAGCTTATTTTAAGTACCCTAAAACATTTCATTTTTAATTAAGTTCTTTGTAAGACTTTTTCGTACTTATTACTTTATTATAAGTATAGATAGATAGATTTGGAACGACATACGAAATGTATCGAAAAAACGCTGGGCAAAAAATCAACTTAAATCTATCTTACAAAGCAAGCTTCTTCATTTATTATAAGAACTGCAAAGGAGGAGGAATGCCCTGCCCTCGTCAGTGTTTCCGGTAAATTATAACCCAGGTGTGTTCAAGTCAAGAGTGAATAGGTATCTACTAGGCAAGCGCGCTACACCTTCGACCGCATCATCGCTTTTCATCATGTGAGATCGTGGTCAAACTATTGCAAAGTCAGTAAGAAATTAAAAAAAACTAATTCCGGGTCGATATTCATAATAGTTTTAAGATATTAAAATCACGTTAAAAGACTAGAGAAATCATCATCATCATTTATTTCAGCTTTTAGCAGTCCACTGCTAAACATAGGCCTCCCCCAAAGAGCGCCACGACGAACGGTCTTGTGCCGCCTCCATCCACTGACTTCCTGCGATGGCTACAATGTCGTCCGTCCATCGTATAGGGGGGCTCCCTACACTTCGCTTGCTTGTTCGTGGTCGCCATTCGAGAACCTTTACCCTATACCTTAACCCCAGCGGTTGTCGGCTCAGTTTCATTGCCACTTCAACTTGCAACTAGAGAAATACATATAACAATATTAGCGTCGTGACTTGATTAGAGGTATTACATTTTTCACTACAAATATTGGGTTTATGCTGCTCGAAAAAAGTTGGCCAAATCCTTTTTATTTTCAAATTTGTTATACGAGTAAGATTGGTTGAAGGATTGTTCGTGGTCCAGTTTTAGGGATAGAGGGACAGTAGGGACGAAGGAAAATAGCATTTTTCCTTCTGTTAAAACGGGTCAAAAATGAGCTGGGGTGGTTAGCTTTTGAGTTACAATTCATATCGGTCTATAAATATATATGCTAGTGTTAAAAAAAACCCCTCCTTTTTCTTCTACTAACCTTCACCCTTAATTTCACACTGGTCAATAATATTAACTTTTCATCTTTTCTTGCAAGTATGTCAGTTTTTAGTGATGTTTTCGGGAAGCACAGTCCCTATAATAGCTGATAAGAGTGTATCTGCTAAAGCAGGCTTCTTCGTCAGTTGATCCTAAAACAATTAAATAAACAAAAACTCGCAAAAAATTGCTAATAAAATGAATATTTTTTTAAAGCGACGGTTATTGACGGGTATTTTTAATGGTTTTATCAAGACTAATTGATTACTCTTTTTAACCATTTTAACATCAAATAGTTGAATCATAAAGTTGAATTTCCTGGCCGGATCTGCCAGGAAATTCAACTTTATCATGTCATGAAAATTTCTAACAAAAAAAACATTTTCAAGTAGTATTAGTGTCATTAATGTATTAAAAAGACATTGAGTATTTAAAATAATCAATAAAAAATAGGTAATTAAGACTTTAAATTGTCTTAACACATCCGATTTTGAACAAGTTCAACTTTGAACTAAGATAAGAATGACAACCCGTTTCTCAGGTACTCCTGATTGCTGTGAACCTTTTCATTGTTTATTCAGGTATTAATTAAGGTTAGTTTTGTAGTGTTTCGTGATTTTTTACGTTTGTAAGTTTAAAGCCGTTTTTATGGATTTTTCACTTTCGTGCAGCGCCTTAATTGCGCTGGGGCGCTAGTACCGACATTAGACATTTCTAAAACGTCTGAGTCCGACCCGTTAGATTCGGCAGCAACTTTCTCAGCATTTTAATAGCTAGAAAAAACAATCATTCAACTGAAATCACAGATTAAATAGTAGTTACGAACTGAAAGTCTCACGCGGTTTAATCGAGAGTTGAATTACGTAATGATTGGACTGAGGTAATCATTATGCTAATGTTCTAATGATTAGTGTTGATTGAACACACTAATGGATTGATTATTTAAGTCTAGATTAAGATTGTTAATTATCTATTAAATTTCGCAACAAGTATAAAGTTTTTATTTACAGATCGCAAGCATTCAACGTGATCGGTTTTACTTTTACGATATGATGCGTAGAATTATTATTTATTCTGTGTTATGATGCAGTATTTATTTATTTATTTATTGTACAGAAGATCAACAGCATTTACAAAACAAAGATACATGAGTTTAACATGTTCGCAATATAGACTAATAATAGATTTCCCTAAACTAACATACATTTTTCTTACAGCTCTCTAGCGTTTGAATGTGTAACGATGTGTGTAAATGTGTATTAGGTGTGTACATGTGCATGTGAAGTAAATATAAGTACGAATATATAAAGAAAAACAATATTATAAAATAGAATAATAATACATAATATCAGTACAGAATGTGCTTATAGTTGAGAAAAGCTCCTAGCTTGAAGAGCTTTGGAGACTTGATATTTAAAAGAGTTCTTGGAACAAATGTAAGGGTCTATGTTAAAAAATAAGCTATTATAAGTTTTAGATAGTCTCTTAATGACGAAGTTACCACCATACTTTGTTTTGTTCAAAGCTATACTTAAAAATTTAGTTTGTCTGGTTCTATATCTGGGAGTATTATAAGTTATAGAATTAACAAGGTAGGGACTGTCAATATTACTCAGAACAATATCATGCAGCAAAGCCATATCAAGCAGTATTCTTCTATCTTCCAAGTTTATGAGTCTGTAGTGACGTAAGTTTACCTGGTAATTATTAATGCTAGTTTTCGTTCTATAGTTAAGGTAACGAATAAATTTACTCTGAATGTTTTCAATCCTTTCCTTATAAGTAATATAATGAGGACTCCAAATTGGGCTCGCATATTCCAAAACGCTCCTGACATATGCCATATAAATTAATTTAATACATGAAGGGTCATTAAAGATTTTACAAGTCCGCTTAACAAAACCCAGATTTTTGTAAGCTTTACTAACCATGCAGTCGATATGCGTTGACATAGAAAGCTTAGAATCTAACATGACACCGAGATCGCGTATAGTATCTACACGTTCGATACAAGTATTACTTATGAAGTATGTATGATTAATGGGTAATTTACACCGGGTAAAAGTTATAACTTGACACTTCCTTGCATTGATCATAATTCTATTCTTGGTGTAATATTCTGTAAGATTATTAAGTCTGTACTGAAGCTTAAGACAGTCATCAAGTGTCTTAATTTTGATGAAAATTTTCTTGTCGTCAGCGTACAGTAAGTGTTTAACATTATTCACGAAACAGGCAGATATGTCATACAAAAAAGCAATAATTATGGAAGACTAGCTGTGCCCGCGGCTTCGCACGAGTGGTCATTTCTTTAGGTTAAAAGTACTCTATGTTCTATTCCAAGACCTAAAATACCAATATACCAACATTTGATTAAAATTCCTTTAGCCGTCAAAAAGTTTTTATCGATTGCTCGACTTCTAATGATCGGATTGAGATACTAAGTACACCAATTTTTAAGTCAAACCCTAAGCTATCCAACAGTCTGCAAAACCACATCGCAATCGGTTCAGTAGTTTTTACGAGATGCGCGAACAAACTATTTGTGTACTTTTTTTTTGTGACGACCGTTTGGTCTCGTGGCTAGAGATCCTGGGTACGAAATCGTACGGTCGCGGGTTCGAATCCTGCAAGGTGCAATCATTTGTGTGATGAGCAGAAATGTTTGTTTCCGAGTCATGGATGTAATATTCTTATCTATGTATGTTTATCCGTTATCTAGTGCCCATAGCACAGGGTATCCTAGTTTGGGGCTAGATAATTGGTGTGGAAATGTCCCGAATATATTATTATTATTATTTGATAAAAAACTATTTGACGGCTGATCGAATTTTGAAGAAATGTAGTATATTGTACTTTATAGGTACTTTGGTCCTGGAATAACACATGTGGGCTACTTTTAAACTAAATGAACACGCAAGCAAAACTTTCATCTCTTAATCAAGCGAAATGCATTACCCCTCTTCTCTCCAGAAACTGACACGCAATAGTACATAATTTCAATTCAAAGGAGACAAACAAACAGACAGACAAATATTAATTTAAATATAGTAGATAATGCATAGCATAGGCTAGGCTAGCGCTAATCTCAATTCACTGTTTTTATTTGATCCAAGGTGCTATACTAGTCGAATAACTAATCGATCAACATTCGACTAAGGCTACCACAGAATAAATAATAGTACAAGTATGCTGCTCAACGAGGTAGGTACTAAAGTTTTCAGTAAAAAGAATAATAATATATTCGGGACAATTCACACCAATTACCTAGCCCCAAACTAGGATACCCTGTACTATGGGCACAAGGTAATGGATAAACATACACAGATATGAATATTACATCCATGACTCGGAAACAAACATTTCTGCTTATCACACAAATGATTGCACCTAGCGGGATTCAAACCCGCAAATGTTGATTACCAAGTCAGAGTTACTACACTAACCATTTGGCCAACCGGTCGGTCAAAGTTTGCGGGTAGTATTTAGCCAGTAAGTAGGTCATTGATTACTCTCACGCTAAAAGATAATTATTATGATTTTTTGCTAAATGTTTACATTACGAATACCACGAATTCGATACATAACAGATGAATGTAAGCTATAACAAAAAAAGTTTATGATTTGCACACCAAACAAGGGATTTATGTAAACAAACACGATCTGTTCTAAAATACTATTATTACATAAAAAAGCTATGATAATTACACTAGTAACTACTAGTAGTAGTTACGTAAAGATAATAAGGGTTATTATCCTGTCCCATAAAGTATCAAGCGCGTGCGCTGCGACTTAGAGGCAAATAATGCAATTACATTGCTAAAATTGATCCATTAGTGGTCCCGCCGCAATGTCGCGCGAAGAGTTTTATGTCCGCCTACCATAAGTACCATACCATCATACCTATGTAAAATATATATATCAAAAATGATTAAAAAAAAAGGTTTTACAATGGTATTTTTAATGAATGTCCGTTTTTTTAACTTTTTTTTTTAATCTTTGTCATCGGTTTGTGAGCTACCCTGAAAGTTTCAGCCGGATAGCTAATCGGGAAGTGATCGAAATTTGAATTGCTTTTATTTAACTTAACTTGTCTGCCACACATTCACCCACATCATTTGTCCACACCGTCCAAATGACCACACATCATAGTACACACTACCGTGGTACTATTATTTATTCTGTGATACTACACACCTACATCACAGTACATATATTAGTCTTTCCCCTACATGTCTCTTTTATTATTATTTTTTGTTTATTTTATTTTTTGTAGCCATGCTATCTATTATAAGAAATGTCAATTATTAGTTTGTATATGCTGTGTAACCTTTCAACCCTAGGAGGAATCTTGCTATTCTCGAAAATACAGCTTCCCCGAGTCTAGCTTCGGGAATCACAGATCCATTGTTTTTTGTAATCCTACAACCTTTTTGATATCTATAATTAACAATGTACTTATGTGTTAAATATCTTGTAATGGCTATATAAATAAAGATTTATTATTATTATATGTATGTATCTAAAGTGAATCTAAAAGTAAGTAAAAGTGAAACTAAATAAAAGCTTTTTAGAATTATTATTTTTCGATTGTTTTGGTTCATTTATCTTCCACAAATGCAGATTGTGAATCTTTTAATTATTCTGTATTACAAAAAAGCACGAAGTCGTTCCGGGTGGAATCTTGCAACTCAAAAGATATGTTCGGAAAATGTAAGAAAACTGGTACTAAAATAATTTGAAATTGTAAACAAGATATAAGATATTTGTGAAGAAAGGGAATATTATTCTGATAATGACTAGCCTAAGAAAACAAAAAAAATGGCTCCATTTTATTTTATTTGACTTTTGTTTTTCGTTTGGTAGAAGAAACAAAAACTTGCCACACTAGATACCTTACCTCTGGCAACTCTGATTTGACACTACTGACGACAGTGACATTCAACTGGGCACAATGTATGTATATCATAGAGTAACAGACATTTCTTACTGTCGTTGACAGGACCTTAAGTTTATTAAGTTTTGTTCAACTTTACGAGTAGATCTAGGAAAATATTTTCCCTTTTTTTAAGAAATGGAGGCTCAATAAAGTATAAATTACATATATTTATATAGCCCAGTAAATAAGCTTTTAAATGAGGCATCATATCATAGCTGCTGGAATTTCATTACAGCGTCGATGAATTCTTAAAAGATAAATTGATTGATGATTCAAACTTATTTACCAATAATTAAATTTTATGTATAACATATGACAATACTATAACACAGTTATAATTTAATATTAATAATAATGTTCATTTGACATGTAAGATTTTTACCTTAAATATTTAATTGAATTGAATTTCCTCGGAATAAAGTACCACTTCTGAACATCTCCTTTCTCTTCCCGATTAGCTGAAACTTTTAGGGTAGCTCAAAACTCGATGACAATGCAAAAAAATATGTTTTAGATTAGTTTTTTAATTTACATTTGCTCCTGGTTAACTACTTGCGCCTTACGGGAACCTTGTCCTTTTCCTAATTTAAAGTTAAGATTGCGTCTACTACAGTGCATTTAAACAGAATTCTTATAGCCAAGTTGTGATAAATAAAATATTTCTTTTAAGTTAATCCCTGAACAAGTTGTTGAAGTTAATAGCATAATTAAATATCGCTTACAGATAAGGCAACACATTAATATCTGATGTTAAAATATAATTTCAGCGTATTATTACCCACTACTGCAATTACCAAGGCGCTTGCCAAGCGTGGTGATTATGGCAACCCCTCCCCCCCCCCCTGCAAAATTCCAAGCCATACATACAAGTGAAGTAAAAGATAAGCTTTTGAAATAAGTTTTTTTGTGGTAACTAAAAATTTACGGATTTTGAGTTTTTCCTTTACTAGTTGTATCTTTTGATTGCGTTGACTTACCCCCATTCCTATAAAGATGAAACGAGTCGTTTTTCCAACGCCTCGTTACTTTTTGACGTTTTGTATGGCGTTTATGTAAAAAGCCTATGGACAACAAGCCAAAACAGTTCGTTTTAAGATATAGAAACCGGCCTTTAGAAGTTTGTTTTTTCACAGCTTCAAGGGATTGCAGACCGAGTATCGTCATACCTCCACGCGTTGCTGAGAATAACTAGCTTATAAGCTAAAAAAATACGCCTGCTCTGCCAAAAATTAACTTATGCCAATAAATTATATACTGTTGGAATGTGCTTATCAAGGCCTTCAATTTGATAGTCATATTGTAAAAGTAGAAGAAATTTATTTTTTGCATTTTAATTTGTAGCCATACTTACTGCAGTAATATTGTTCTTTTCCAAAAATATTTAACTCGGCGGGATTCTATCGATATCCCATCTAAATCTGTTCAGGCATTTAAAAATTATGGTGGAATAAAGAAACTTACATACATACATGAATCCTAAAAACATTACACTCCTTTTTTTGGTAAATTGTGTAAGAAAGGGTATTGACAGAATAATAGGCAGACAGATAGACAGAAAGACGGACAACAAAGTGATCTTAGACGGGTTCCATTTTTTCCTTTTGAGGTATGGAACCCTAAAATGTATACTGAATACACCGCCAATTTTCTATCTTCATGCGTTCACAAATTATCTAATTTGTGGTGTTTTGTGGTTGATACACAATTTCATCACAAAAGTCTGCATTGCTTTTGATTTTCCGTAAGAACTTGACATAATTAGCACGACTAACAAGGTGTGGCGGCCGATCGGCATATTATGGTGTGTGTGCGTGACGCTTGTGCGTATGAGCGGATCGGCATATCATGGGTGCTTCACTTTCGATTTGGAGCCGAATCCGTCTTTTTTAAACATTCTTAATGTGTGATATAACAACATTATGTTAACAAGAACGAAGAGTTACGCTTCTTCATTTATTATAAGAACTTCAAAGGAGTGGAATGCCCTGCCCTCGTCAGTGTTTCCTGTAAAATATTACCCAGGTGTGTTCAAGTCAAGAGTGAATAGGCATCTACTAGGCTAGCGTGCTACACCTTCGACCAGATCATCGCTTTCCATCAGGTGAGATCGTGGTCAAACGATTGCCTAGTCAGTAATAACAAAAAAATAAAAACAAAAACTAATAAAAAAGTTACATTCTTTTAAAGTTATGCAACAATTCTATTGTAGTCCCCAAAATCTAATCTAGACTGGCCTGAGGCAGAGCATAGATATTTTACATAATGACCTATGTTACACATAATTAGGGTTACCAGTTAGAAATATGAAAAGTCCTGACAAAAAAGCCGCACACTTCAATAAAAGTCCGGACATTTGAGTCATAAACTGCAAACATTGCGCACGTAGTTACAGTGTTATGGAAGGTAGGATAGAAAACGAACGCGCGAGTCAAGTGCGACGCGATTGAAGGGAAGTTTAACATAAAAAGTAGTTTTTACATTAAATTATTTTTGTTTTGAAGAAAATATTTTACGTTTGAACCAATTGATTGTTTGTAATAGAGGATTTAATGTCGATTTAGTTAATTGTTTGCAATAGGGGATTTAATGTTGATTTTGATAAGTTTTTTTTTAAAATAAGATTAATATTTTGTTTTGAGATGAATGAGAGATTAATAAAAGATTAAAAACATATTTGATTAACTTATGTAAGTTATAATACTCGTATTCCATCTAGGCCAAAAAAACCGGCCAAATCTAAACCAAATCTAAAAGCCGGACAAAGTCCGGACATGTCCGGACAAATCCGGACGGATGGTAATCCTACACATGATACATAAGATCCAAATTGGCACTGGCAATCAGATAACTCAACCACTTTAAAACCTAATTAACCTAAAATACTTTGTACAATGGATCACAGAATCACAGGGCGTGTGGACAACGCAAGAGTTTGTAGTTGTTAAGGGCAGCTGCTAGTATATTCTGTGCTGCTGCTAATCCAATCTACACTAATATTATCAAAAGGAAAGATTGGATTATTTGTATGTTTGTTTGTTTATACTGGATAAACTCAAAAATACTGAACCAATTTTGAAATTTCTTTCACCTTTAGAAATCTACATTATCAGCGAGTAACATGGGCAGTATTTTATTTTACAAAAAGTAAAAGATCCTTGAAAATTGCAATAATGTTACCCAAGGTCTCAAAAATACAGAACGGAATGAATGTTGCCATGAAAACGAAATAATAACAAGTCTGTCAAGTGCGTGAGTAATAATGCAGTTGTCTATGGTCAAAAATCACCACGATCGTTGCTGCCAAAGATTTTGAATTACGCTTACTGACGTATTTTTTTTAGAAGTTACGGCTGTATATAAATGCTATAAGTAAGAAGCAAATGTAGATTAAAAAGCACACACGACACGAACGGTATCTGCAGATTTCTTCTGACATAAAACAAGATACGAACTTGCTAATCCTAGGATTCCACGATGCAGCCAACTTAAAACCATCCTCCCGGTGTCCACGATTTGACTCCGTAGGTCATGACTGGTAGGACGCACAGATTGAAGACTTTTGTTTTCAGAAACTGTGTATGGACGACGAGAAGATTTAAACGAAGCTTGCCGAATGCTGCCCAACCCAGCTGAATTCTTCTGTTGGAATCCTTCTCGAAGCTGTTCTTACCTAATTGCAATATTTGCCCAAGGTAAACATATTTTTGGACAACTTTAAGAGATACACCATTGACTGCAATCGTTTCCGGGTCAATAAGATCGTTAAACATGATCTTAGTCTTATCTACGAGTATGTTCATTCCGAGACCGATGCGTCGAGAAGCATCATCGAGGTTGGTCAGCATACTTTGCAAGTCTTGCAGCGACTCCGCCAATAGGACTATATCATCGGCAAATCGCAACTGTGAGATGTTCTCGTCATTGATATTAATGCCCATTCCTTTCCAATCCAGCGTCTTATACATATCTTCCAAGGCATTAGAAAGAAAGAAAAAAATACATTTATTCAACACACACAAAAATAGAAGATACAAATAATTAGAATAATTAAGTAGGTACAATAGAAAAGGAAAACAAAGAAAAGGTAAAAGTAGATAGTTAAAGTGGTGATGAATGGGCCTTAACTCAGCATTAGGCTGTTTGCCGAAGGCACGCAGCGCTGGTTTTCAGCTAAAGCCCAGAGGGAGCGGAAAAAATAAACAAACAAGAATATGTATAAAAAATTAAATTAAATATGAATACATTTATAAATACATATATAAACTTATAATAATAATTACGTATAAGTAATGTAAATAAACATAGATAAATAAATAAATAAAAAAGTATATTTAAGATATAGCAACGACAAAGGAATCAAATAATGTAGAGTAGACAAATTCTCGAGTGGAGACCACGGCTTTGTGGCCAGGTGGAGTGACGACATGTGAAAAGCGGCTGGAAGAAAATGGATGAGTAGAGCTAAAGACCCAGGTCAGTGGCGTTCATTAGGAGAGGTCTACGTCTAGCAGTGGACAAGTATAGTCTAATGATGACGCCACCTGCCAGCGCGGTGATTTGGCAAACAGTGAGGAGCCGATGTTCTACCGGCTGATGAGGTGATGTTATGTGATTTGTATTCCCAACATGACTGATTGTAGATCGAACTAGCTTCGTGTCGATACGATTGACTTCACTCAGCACCTATTCTTTTGTAGGATAGGTGAACACAAGCCATTGCCTACCTACTCACCAGTAAAGCTCCAATAGCGAAGTAGGTTAAGATATAGATTATCTGCCTTACTTATAATCGTCAATTAACCCTTAGATCACCGGGCGTGCCTTTGCACATACAAAATCTATGCGCACAATATTTTGCTTGTCGTATGAAGTAGTGCTTGCCTCTGGTGTCACAGTCGGTCAAGTCGCCCGAGGGCCTCTAACATGGCTTAACGACTGCTGTAAATCAATAACAGCCGGGACCGATAGCTTGCCTTCCGAAGCACGGAGCATGGGAAACCGCGCATGGCTTAGAAAAGCTAAATGAGCTTAATAAGCTAATCACGCATTAAATCGCTTAGGAATTATGACCCTGAAGTAACTTTTTAACTTTATCATTCAATCACTACAGCTATATCGTAATATGACAACCAAATCTATAAAGCAGTTCCTATTACACAAAACATTTAATCAACTTTACGGTATCGAAAGCTATACAATGCCATTATTAAAAGTCGGCATGCATTGCAATTTCCTGGGCGGCGTTGCCTTTACAAGGCAACCGCTTTCGATCAAGTGCCTGGCACACTGCCCACGCGCGAGGAGGAAAGCGGTTTGACAATAATTTAAATCGGGGCTAGACCTTGCGGTAGGCCTGCGGAAAATTTCTAACAATACATATTTTATGAACCCATATACCCAAGACGAAACATCTTGAACTAAGTTAAAGGCTAGTATTCTGTGATGACAAAATATTCCGAATAGATCTGATCTTACGATATAATCTGCGCCCCGCGGTTCACCCGCGTTGTGATGACGGATGATGATGAAAAGTATCCAGGATATAAGCTATCCTGGTAACAAATTTCATCCAAATCCGTCCAGCCGTTTGAGTGTGACATTGACATTGGATTGGACATTGTAAAGAGAGTTTATCCGAAACCAAACTGGCCACCATAGGCAGAAGACAAAAAAAAGTCGCGATGTAACGGATAAATGAGGACCGGTAGGTCTAGTGGCTAGAGACCATACTACGAAATCAAACGGTCGTGAATTCGAATCCCGCAAGGTGCAATCATTTGTGTGATGAGCAGAAATGATTGTTTCCGAGTCATGGATGTAATATTCGTTATATCTATGTATGTTTATCCGTTATGTATTGCCCATAGTTCAGGTTATCCTATATAGTTTCGGTTTGGGAAAAGGTGTAAAAAAACATACATGGATACAAATATTACATCCATGACTCGTAAACAAACATTTCTGCTTTTCTCACAATTGATTGCACATTGCGGGATTCGAACCCGCGTCCGTTTGATTTCGTAGGTCACTACACTAGCCACTAGACTAGACCAACCGGTCAATATCTTGCATTATTTGGCTCATGAGACCAGTCACGATATCTTGATAAGCTCCAATATCTTCGTAATTTTGACTCACAAAGAAAAAGTTCGTTGCTCTTTGCGTGCGATTCTTTGAATGCCATTTATTATCACGTTAATGAGTATATTACGGCATGTTTGCATCTGAGAGAGTTCGTCCCTCAAATAGCACGAGTGCGATACTTTTCGATGTTCTTTGAAGTCAAGACCGCTCGTCCATCACTACTTTCTACTCTTTCTTTCTAACATACTGTTACAGGAAACGTTTCTGACATATTACCGGCCGCCGCCGATGGAAGCTTACAATGACAATAGACTTGTATATCTGAAAGTGCGTCGTATATTTTTACGATTATGGCTTTGTGTTTTTCTGTTTACTACAAGGTAATTTAATTTATATTTTTACCCGACTGCGGATGGTTATGTTTTTGGGTATGTATGTTTCTTTGGCGCCTCCTACAGCCTAAACGGCTTCAAGGATTTCGATAAATGAGGTATCATTAGATTAATCACGAGAGTAACTAGAACCTGGCGATGTACCCCTCATGCCTCCAAATTTTGAAATTCTCTGTTTTTTTATTGCAGGTGGAGGCATCATGCATTTCATTTCTCCTTTGATGGGATCAGCCTAGAGTCTGGTGAGCTATTCCTCGTGCCTCCGACTGCATGTTTTCGGAGAATTTCCAAACTGGAAGGCAGGAGGAAAAACGGTTGTTCGTTGTTATAGTTTTTTTATGTTTACACATCTTCTAGGCGTCCCACGCCGGCTCATTTTTTTTATATTCTTTGTATAGACTTTTTGTTACTCAGTGCTCAGTGCATTTTTGTTTATAAGTGTAGATAGGTATACGTAGATGCAAACACACACAAACATAAGAATAATAGGGCATACATTTATTATAATAGCATTTTTATTATGATACTATATTTATCGTACTGTTACTCTCCCTACACACCCGTCATATTATTGTAAATATAAAATTTTATGCGTTTCTATTTCATTTTATAGTATTCAATACCTATATTCCGGATTTCTAAACAAATAGAGTTGCTTCTACAGATTGGAAACTATTAAATTATAGGAAATTACAGCGATTTGGAAGTCTTAAACGTGGACATAAAAGTGACCATAAATAAAGGCGGACATATCCCCGTTCCCGACAGGTCTAATTAGAATATCAGGGCCATCGACGAGCATTAATCATGCTACTGTCAGCAGCTCAATAAATCGTTTGTACTATCGGCCTGCTGTTAACAACCCGCTTGTCTTCCGTCCCCCCGGACTGTGTGATATTTTGTGACGAGATGAGGCCCTCGTGCCTTCAGTGTCCCCAGAACATTGGATTTTAAAATCCCGTAAGTCCCATTGGATGTCAAATGTGAATCTTGCGCGGTACTGCACTGCTTTCGTCACCTTGGGACATTGCTTTTTACACGACTGCCCAAAAAAAGGAGTGTAATATTTTTAGGATTCATTTGTTTGTATGTAAGTTTCTTTATTCCACCATAACTTTTAAATGCCTCAACAGTTTTAGACGTATGGGGTATCGTTAGAATCCTTACATCCTCCCGAGTAACATAGGCTATATTAAAATTTTACTTTGGCGGCAGTATGGCTCCATTTTCAAATGCGAAAAGAATATTTTTCCTTCGAATTTTACAAAATGGGTATCAAATTGAAGGCCTTGATAAGCCCATTCCATGAGTATATAATTCATTGGCAAAAGTTCTTTTTTGGCAGGGCAGGCGTGTTTTTTTTTTGCTTTTAAGCTAGTTAAATCTCTTATGGCCCTGTCTTCCATTATTAGAGTTTGCAAGGTTTGGACTAAACATATACACGTGTAGTTACACCCGACCTGAATACATTCAAAAAAATGGGCAATGTCCAATCATAAAATATGTACGAATGACTCCACCACCCAACCCGAAGCGAAGGCGTCGAGGCCATCTGACGAAAAGGCTAGTGCGACGAAAAGACGATTTCGATTCTTTCGAAGGAAATTAACTAGAGCTTCTTTGCCCAACAGTGGGACATTAAAAACAAAATTTGAAATGGAAAATGCTTTGAAAATTTTGGAATAGGGGTCAGTACGCCATCTTGATTTTTATTCATGCTTGTGGCGCACAATGAAACCTGTATACAGGTGGATTTTTGAGACGGGACAATAAGGGTAGGTATAGTTATATTTACAGGAAAACATTCCCAGGAGACCATCCATGACTTATTGAGATATTTTGAACTGCATTCACAGATTTTAGAAAAAATGAACAGTCAGCAAGAAAATAGTAATTTTACACAAAATCTTTTTTTGATGCCAATCCAAAATATAAGGATCAAAAGTTTATACTGGGCCAAATGAGGTTTGAGTACTAGAAATATCAGAAATTGAAAAACGTTTCCCATATATTTTGTACGAAATTACCTTAGCCGTAGTAGCTACAGGAAAAAGTTCTTAGGACTCTTCTTAACTTTGAAGATATTTTGACTAGCATTCACAGATTTTGAAAAAAATAAATAACCTGTATCTAAAACGGCTAAGGTGCCTGCCCTTATTATCCCATCTCAAAAATCCACCCTGTATATGAATAATGGACATTATACATCATACAGGTTATGGTAACTCGACGTGTTCCCGGCAGGACGTGGTAGGGGTGCTTATATACAACAAATGTATGGCCGAAAGCTGATAGTTTAGATGCTAAAAATTTACCTGTTTTGTGCATTTGAAATAAAAAATAACTGGCAAATTGAATGTGATTGAAGTATTTTTTATTTGTAGATACCTTAATAACAAAGCTTAATAAACAATAAAATATCTGAAAACCTTTAAAATGTTACCACTACATAATGAGTAATAGTTATTTTTTAGAAGAAAATACATAATTTCGTTTCAAAAAAAACTATCGCACTAAGTTTAAAAATTACTAATTAAATTTCTTCGCTCGTATATGTGTCGTCTATCTAAATATCCACTTGAGCATAAAAAGCGGTATTAACCGGTATTCCAGTAGTAGTTACGTTACTTTCGTTAGTATTCACTGTACGCCGCAAACTTGAAAAAAAAACAACATGGCCGACTATGCCAGCCTCCAAAGAAAAATATTCCAAGTACTTACTACTGCTATAATGTGCAAATAATTATTACAACAAGCAGTAAAAAAACAAGTTTTTCCTTTCAAGGTTTGTTTTATATATTTTTTCTATATGCATTGTCATAGAGTTGTGAGCTACCCTGAAAGTTTCAGCCGGATAGCTAATCGGGAATCTAATTTCATTTAATATTGCAGAAAACCAGACCACCATTCCTTGTTAGTCCAATTCAGTAACTCGATTTTATTATAACAGCAAATAAAGCCAGGTTTCCTGTTCACTCCGTCCGGTGGTGGCCTGGTAGGGTAATAAAATGAAGATGGCGATAAATTATGCAAAGTACACGAAAGTGAACACCTTACTTTCTCAATACATTACTCGGAAGTCACTTTTCTCTAGGATTAATAAACCGTTTTTAGGGTTCCGTACCTCAGAAAGAAAAGAAGGAACCCTTTGTTGTCCGCCCGTCTGTCTGTCAAGACCCTTAATCTCAGGAACAAAATCTTAATATCAAATACTCAGGTCTGCAATCCCTTGGAGCTGTGAAAAAAACTAACTTCTAAGTCAACGCAATCGAAAGATACGGCCGTTAATGCCCCATCACCTTTCCATCACCGTACGACTAGACGATCAGCAAAGCGCCACCCTTTTAAAGTTGAAATACCTCGCACAAGAACGAAGCGGTACGCTTCTTCATTATAAGAGCTGCAAATTAGTGAAATGCCCTGCCCTCTCAGTGTTTCCGCTAAATTATTACCCACTAGGAATCAATAGAATCAAAACCTAAAGAGCTTCCGTTGACCTAGAATCATGAAAATTGGTAAGAAGCATTGTCTTATGAGCACAAGTTAAGGAAAAATCCGAAAACCGTAAATTTGTAGTAACATCCCGTTTTTTTTTTTTAAATTCTTCCCGTCTAGTTTCCCGTGATGATGAACTATTTACATACCTACAAGTTTGTACGGAACCGAGTACCAGTGCGCGAGTCCGACTCGCACTTGGCCATATTTTTTTACATATTTTATTTAAAAAAAAAAAGAGGTTTCTGCCTAGGGTTTCATATATTGGGTAGGAAGCAAAATTGGTATACAAGGCTTGTTGGCCATATCCTTTTGGTTTGACGTTAGTTAAATTTAGATACGGGTTGGTTAGCGTGGGTTGTTTTTTATACTAGCTTTCGGCCGCGACTTCGACTCGCGGACTAAAGTTTAACGCGAAGAAAAGCATCCTGTGTTCATCTAGGATATTAAAATCAATGCAAAGTACAGCACCAACGCTCTTGATGTTTTTTGACAGACTTGTTATTATTTCGTTTCCATGGCAAACATTCCTTGTAAGGAACGTTTTTTTTGTTCTTTATTCGCTGTAAAGAGTGTCATTTTCCGGTATTCCCGTGGAAACTTACCATTTTCCGGGATAAAAAGTATCCTATGTATGTTCTATTCCAGGGTATAAGCTAACTCTAGTCTAAAATTCACCAAAATCCGCCCAGCCGTTATCGCGTGAAAGCTCCCCAAACAAACAAACAGACAACGTTTCACTTTGGTGTGGATTTTCTTTTATCATTTGTCGGACTTACAGTTTGGCGGAAGCAAGCTACATATTTTGTCTTCGTTTGGTCCTATTTTTTTAAAATAAAAATTGTTGAGATGCAATGAACTACTCGTATCTAAAATCTATATATCTAACCTAACCTTTTAGAATATATCTATTGATCTTATTAAATGTATCTAACCTTTTAGAATATATCCATTGACCCTATTAAATGTATCTAACCTTTTAGAATACAGATTTGAAAGAAAACTCAAAAAGGCAGTTACACCTACACATTGAGGTATACAAATAGAGGTGCCTCTTTATCAAGCGTAAAATAATTTGTAACCACTTTGTGATTAAGAAGACATAGCTTATGGACATTTTGATTCAAAGCTTCGTCTTTTTAATCACGAAGTGGTTACAAATTATTTTACGCTTTATTTTTACGCTACTGAACAAGGAAATAACATTTTTTTAAATGTTATTACCTTGTTCAGTAGCTTATTTTAAGTCCCCTGGACCAAATCTTTGTAGAGACTTTTTGTTACAGCTTTATTATAAGTATAGATACTATGCTGCTAGTTACCACAGAATACCACTTCATTCATAGAGGTACTGCGGGTATGATTAAAGCGCGCGCGCCGCTTTCGCACGCATCGCTCGCAGCTAAGCCAAGGTTGGATGTTGGACGCTAACGACAACGGCCGCCGCGATATTAAGGTGCGTTTGTCACGCGCTGCGTAGGCGACAAATGGAGAAAGCACCATTTCTCCAGCGTGGGCTTTACATAGTTCAGACGGTGGCAAGGGACGGCGTATCATTCATCTGCTCTCGTTATAAATCATTAATTTAGTCACGCATGGGAAAGTAGAAACAATATCATGTACAATATTAATTGTGGGAGGTCTTATGAGCATACTAGCTGTGCCCGCGTGCTCATTTTTCTGGGATTTAAGGACCCAAAAGTACCAATATCATCAAACTTCGTTCAGACGTCAAATGGTTTTTACCCGACTGAGGGTATGTGTTTGGGTTGTATGTATGTTTGTATATTTGTGCGTTTCTTAAGCGCGTCCTACAGCCTAAACGGCTTGATGATACATAAGGTATCATTGGATTCGTCTGGACCACGAGAGTGCTATAGGATATATGAAGTGTAAGCCGCCATATTGTATTCCCGACGGAACAAAAAATAAACAAAACTTATCGAGTGAGGTATCAAAATAAAGATCTTTATAAGACCATTTCAAAAATATATAATTCTTATAACTATACAATAGCAATTTTCTTTAAAGCTTCTTATAAAACTTTCAATTTTTGTTTATTCAAGTTAATGTAGGTAAATACTAGTCTAATGTTGCAATTGCAACTATTAAAGTAAAGTACAATATGTTAGTAAAAAATAAACATTAAATTTATATAAATACTAGCTGCGCCCCGCGGTTTCACCCGCGTCCTTCAGGAACCACACATTTCTCCGGGATATAAAGTAGCCTATATGAGTTAATCCAGGTTATAAGCTATCTACGTACTAAATTTCATCCAAATCCGTCCAGCCGTTTAAGCGTGAAGAATTAAAAACATACACACACACCCTCAAACACACACAGACACACACACCCTTACCCTTTACATACATACAAACTTTCGCCTTTATAATATTATGTTTGCGGGCGGTCAGCTCGTATTCAATCATTTTGTTCGCAGTCGGGTTTTTTGTATTTTTATTATAATTTTACCTGTTAACAATTGATCGACTTCTACTCATCGGATTGACATACCAAGTACACTAGTTTTTAAGTAAAACGTTAATCTATCCAACAGTGACTCAACTATCAAAACCGTATCGCAATCGGTGCAGTAGTTTTTACATGATGCACGAATAAACAAACAGACAGACACCATTTAAAAAATGTTATATTCTTGCTTAGTAGCTGTTTTGTTTGTTTGTCGTATGAGGTAGTGCTGGCCTCTGGTGGTAGAGTTTGTCAAGCCGCCCGCGGGTCTCGAGTAGCTTATTTTAAGCTAGACTTATTAGTTTATTATAAGTATATAGATGACGCAGAACCGACAACCGCTGGGGAATAAAGGTTCACGAATGGCGACCACGAACAAGCATGCGAAGGGTAGGGAGATCCCCCACACGATGGACCGACGACATTGTAGCCATCGCAGATGTCGATGGGGTGGCACAAGATCGCTCGTCATGGCGCTCTTTGACGGAGGCCTATGTTCAGCAGTGGATTTCTAAAGGATAATAAAATATATATATATATATATATGACATTATAAACATCTGTGATATGCGGTTATGTTTGAAAAAGCCTGGTTGAGACGATGTGGATTGGTTACTCATTTAGTTAGAGGTATGTTATTATAAAATGTGCATTTTATAAATACATTCATCTAACATTATGTATGATCAAAATATCACCATTTTCAGTTTTCAATATAAAAAGTTTTCATTTTGGAACACAAGCACAACATAACCTTTCTGATGGAAAAACCCAGTGTTTTTGCATTGTTTTTTAAACGCTGCCACCTCATTTGATACTTCTCCAATTGTATGTACATAATTATATAACTGTCTGAATCTGTGACTGGTTGATTCGACCACAAGAACTATTCGAAACCCATATTCAATCTACCAGTGGGTGCATGCCCTAGTCTACACTCTAGGGCTAGGGCCTAGAGAGTAGAGCCCGATTCGAAATTCGCGAGAACCTATTCGCATTTTGAGTCATTGTTTATAGTAAGCTGACAGAAGTAGGCCGTGAGAATTAAACAAATTCAGAGTAGGTATTCTGTTAGGTCCAGCAAACCCGCAATTACAGCTCTAAGTAGGCAGGTGAAGAGATTTATCGCGCGAGTGCAGTTTTCACTCTCGGAATCGTGTCGTATCGAGAAACGCGAACAAGTGGTAGACAGCCCGTCTGTCTGCCCCGTTATATGCCTTTCTTCACATCTTAGTGCTGATTACCGCTAATTCATCTGTGCATACATAAAAAGCTTATGTACCTACTTAGAGGCTTAAAAGCAGAGTTTACGAGCTTTCTGTTACTATTATAGTTTTTGGTTTAAATATATATATATATATATATATATATATATATATATATATATATTTGTATTTTAAAATATTTCATTTAACTTGCAATGTGTGTATGTATATCTATATGCATGTATGTATGTTTGTTTGTTTGTTCAGATCAAAGTTTGCAAGCTGAATTAGAACCACTTCCTCTTATCCTACGGATTTGAATTTTTACATGTTGGGTCAGTTCCGATGATAATGCATTTTTATGGTAAGCATGACCTGAATCGATATTCAGGATTAGCTCCAGGTAAAGGGACTTTTCAACGGTTAACAGCATAGACACGAAATGTTGTGTACGAATTTTATTATGATAGCCGGTTTTAAATTTTACCGTGAAATGGTCTCAAAATAAAGGAACTCTTCAACAATCATCAGCATGCACACGAAATGTTGTGTACGCATTTTCTTATGCTTTTAAGTTTTACCAGAATGTGGTTGCTGCACGTTGGGTCCTGACTAGGGATCTCCTCAACGGTTAACAGCAGAGACACGAAATGTTATATGCGCATTTAATTGATATAGCTACTGTATCAAAGCATTTTTTAAAGTTTTTTTAAATAACTTATTTTGTTTTCAAAACTATACATTTTATTTGCTGTAATAGTTAGATAAACTCTTTATTGGAAACCAAAAGTACAACGAGAAATTATATCTAATAAAAATACAGTTTAACAAATGTAGGAGCTAAAATTTGTTTCTATATATAGAGAGCTTTAATTAGCTGTTTTACTGTACCTATACCTATGTTTATTGTACTTAATAATAGTGGTCGTCTTATTATATAAATAAGTAGTTTTATAAATGAAAAGACATATTCAGTTTTAGAATTTCGAGGCAGAAGATGAGGTTCTCTAAACAGTTCTTGCTTTCACCCGTGACTACAGTTTATCGTAAAAAAGCATCCTATGTTCTTCTAGGATATTAAAAACCAATGCAAAAGTATAGCAACTATATATTATATAATATATATAGTTTTTTGACAGACTTGTTATTATTTCGTTTCCATGGCAAACGTTTGTCACAGCGCGTAATCAACATTTTACAGTTTTCCCATGAAAAATATCCTACGTTTTATTCGAGGGTATAAGCTATATCCATTCCAAATTTTATCAAAATCCGTCCAGCCGTTATCGCGTGAAAGCTCCTCAAACAAACAGACAACGTATCTCTGTTATGATTATATTGGTGTAGAATAGTGTGGATAATAATAAAGCTGTAACGAACATAAAGCCTGTGCAAAGAAAATAATTAAAAAAAACTTGGGAGACTCTACTGAATAAGCTACTGAACAAGTTTTTTTTTGTATGTTTTGTCTGTATGTATGCGCATCACTTTAAAATTACTGGACCGATTGCAATACGGTTATCACTGTTGAATAGTTTAGGGTTTGACTTAAAAACTGGCGTACTTTGTTTCTCAATTAGATGAGTAGAAGCCAAGCAATCGATAAAAAAACTTTAATGGGTACTTTTATCGAAGAAAAATGACCACGCGGGCAGAGCCACATGCATAGCTAATATTAATTATAATAGACAAAAGTGCTCAGAAGAGATTTAGAGCTGTTATTCATTCATTTCAATTTGCTCTGCTCGAGTGTTCGTCAACTTTTTAACTGTTTCACAATGGTACGGGTTTATTGGAATTTATTTAATGTGATACGCGCTCAACTTACGTTTTCTAACCTATATAGGCGGAATGGGAAGTATTTTATTAGGCAGGAGGGTATAACGGCATTTTTAACCCCGAACAAAGAGACGGGTGTTATAAGTTTAGGGTGTGTGGGTGGGTGTGTGTGTGTGTGTGTGTGTGTTTGTGGCATCGTAGCTCCCAAACGAATGGACCGATTTTGATGCGGTTTCTATGTTTGAAAACTGATGTGATCGAGATACTTATTAGCTATAATGGGGGTGGGGAGCCGGGAGTTATATAAATTTTTAATTTGTGCTTGTAATCTAACGAACTTAAACATTATATTTAAGAAGCAGCAAATGTAGATTAAAAAAACTTATTTAAAAACTATTTTTTTCTATATGCATTGTCGTCGAGTTGTGAGCTACCCTGAAAGTTTCAGCCGGATAGATAATCGGGAAGTGCTCGAAATTTGAGGTGCAAGATTCCACCCGGAACAACAAACAAGAAAGTCACTTAATAAAAACGTGGTAAATTATAATTATCTTGGGTGTTGGGAGTGGACCATGACAACCATAGAGACAATGAGGCTATGTTAGCGTGACAGGCGCGCCGCGTAAAACCCATAAAGAAAATAATAGGACACGCCATTACTGTAGGATGCGCGTGCGCAGCGCTGCGCCTGGCCTACCTATAGCCTCGATTCCGAATTAGCAAGCTCATTTCACGTGGAACCGGCCCTGGACAGATCGCTTTCCCCGCTACTGTCGTAAACAACGAATTCATTTCGAATAACATAAGCGAGCCCGAGGTTTAGGCTGATATTCTGAAGCTAGAGATGTTGTGGTGCGGATGCCGGATGGTCGGATTGACGGCCTTGTTGTTCGACCTAAATGATTTAATTTTGATAAAATGCTGTATTTATGAGGACATGCGGTATCTGCAACAGCATGTTTTAGTTTATTAAATGACGCCCTTCGGCCGCTATCTTCGCAACTTGGATCTATAACATTAACTTGTCATTGTTCCAAATTGCAATCCTATCCAAGCTTGAAGCTTTAAATGAATCTTATAATGTTGAATTGTTGACAATTTGTAACTAATTTAGAAATAAATACTAACAGTTTTTTACGGCTTAATCATATTCAAATAATTTTGCACATCTCACGGTAAAAATAAGGCGTTCTATTTATAATTATTATAACATCCTATTGTACACCCATATTTATGTAAATAAATAATTTTATTTTGATTTTTATCTAAGTTTTTTTTTGTTAATATTGTGTCCGATATTGTGTAAAGGTTTTCCCCATTGTCTTCCACGCGTCTCTATCCAAAGCAAAATCCAGTTGTTGGACAAGCAATACTTTTTTCTTTTTAGATTTGCTTTTGGTCTCTACTGACCTCTACAGCTTCACCAGACTGGAGGGCGGGCGCGTGCGTGACGCGTGCGTCTCAATGCGTGACGTAGAAGGCCCACGCCAAAGTTTAAATTTCGGCGACCGTTTCAAGGGCACCCAGGGGGCACGAGTGGTACGAGCCTCGGCATGGACGGTCGCCTTGATTACTGGGATCGGACTAAATAGGCGAGTAAGTAAGTCATCACGCCACCTTATAAGGTACCAGTCACAACGTCACCAACCGTTTTTGGGCTCCCAATGTGTGACAACTTTTTCTCATCTTTCTGTGTGCATGCGGGCTACACATGTCCAGCCCAATCCCACTACAATGTAACACTTTTGAAAGCTGCATCAGCAACGCCAATCACTGTGTCTATACAATGTTTTTTATTCTTACCAAATCAATTCGATTCTTTCATCATGGCAGAACTCTTTTAGCCTCCGATTATATTTTATTGGTCGTAATGCATCTTTAGAAACACTTCATTGTTGTTACACGACTGCCCAAAAAAAGAGTGTAATGTTTTCAGGGTTCATGTATATATGTTTCTTTATTCCACCATAACTTTTAAATGCCTGAACAGATTTGGATCCAAGTTAGAATCCTTAAAACATTCCGAGTGAAATAGTTTTTTTTAAGTTCGTTTTTTGGCAACTCAGACGTGTTTTTCTCTTACCTTGATAAATCTTGAGGCAGAAAAAATTGCCCCTGGTACAGGTGAACTATGTAGGTGGACCACGGGCAGGGCGCGATAATTTACTTGTATCTTAATAGTCTACAAATTAAAATGTTTCTAATATAGTTCCGTGCTTAGGAGCCGTGCTTACGTTAAGCTGTCGGTCCCGGCTGTTACCTACTATTGAATAGCAGGCGTTAAGCTATGTCAAAAGCCCTCGGGCGGCCTGACAAACTCTGAGACTACCTCATACGACAAACAAACTTATAGATAACAATCTCACAGCACCCGCGGGATGTTAAGTGCTTGGAACCAACCGTCCAGAATTAAGTACTCTGCAGCAAAAACTGTCCGGATACGTAAATTGGCGATTATCTATTCATCCCGAGTGGAAACGTTGTTTAAACGCCATTGTCATAGAGCCGGGGAGAAGTGGCAATATTTATAGTGCTGCCTGTGATAAAGTGGGAGATTTAAAGTTATTAAGAGAACTCAGGGCGGGATATTATGGTTTATGATATTAGTTCAGTCAGTTTGATTTTGAGCAGACATATATATTTTCGGAAATTTTGTTACAGTTGTTACTAATTTTATATTTATTTAATATTTTATGCACAAAAACAAAGTACGAAGAAGGACTTAATGCTATGACAGCATTTTCTGCCAGTCATCATGGTTGTGCAAGAAAGATGTGTATATAGGCGTGCACTCGAGATATGAGCAGTAAAATAGAAATTATGATAATACTAACAAAAATAAAACTTAAATTAAATCATACTAGATATAAAACGCAAAAATATATTATTACTGGTAACAATATCTCAATGGTACACTTCTATTTTTATAGAGTACATAGGAATTATCTAATTAATTATGCATTTCTATAATAAATTAGATAATCCAATCTACCATCATGACTTTTCATAAAACTTACTTATAAAGAAGGGTTCAGATAAACTAGTTTTTATGGTCGTGCTCACTAAAATGTCATGACTTGCGGCGGCACTCCCTGTCCTCTAAAATAGCTGAGGGGGCACAAGCCATACTCGTGAACGGGTGCTGTTTGTGGGGACTGGTCAAGCCTGGTTCCTTAATAGTCATTTGTTATTTTATTATTTTTATCACTTTGATGATTGTGGGACGTCTCATTAGCACTTTTATCTTTTGTATTTAGCATTTACGTGTGTTTTATTATAATTTCTGACATTGAAAAATATATATAAATAGTCAAAAATTGGGAAAATGACATCCCCGTAGTTTGTTGGTGCTCCTTTTATTAGGTATTTCCTTTTGTTGTGCGAGTTTGAACTCTGAGTCGGCACATGAAAGGGAAATTTCCTTTTCAAACTCAAAGCATATGTAGTAAGGTGCCTAATTTTATTGGTTTTATCTATTTATAATAATTAATGTTTTCCTCTTTGTTCGTGAGATGTTAAGTTTTGACTTGTAAAAGTGCTATTATTTTGCCTAGTTACAATAATTTTTGACTTTGATATCTTCAATGCATCCATCAATAGGTTTAAGAAGTCTTGTCTTCAACAAGACTAATCACCCTCTTCATTTAGTTCATAATATTGCTTAAATTTTGTTTTTGTTAATATCCCCACAAGTCTATTTTTTTATATCCCCACAAGTGTATTTTCCCGTGAATGCTGTGTTCACTACGATAAGGTTATACACTAAGGAATCAATGTTATCTGTAAAATTGAAATTATGTACTTAGAGATATATGAACCAGTTTAGTGAAACATGTAAATAAACATAAAGAACTAGATTATAATCATTTCAGTGTCCTTGTAACATTTCATGTAGTGGTTAACAAACTAAATCAGTACAAACTAATCATGCACTTCCTACTACACAAGGTCACTTTACGAATTACGTAACAACGTTTGTTGTAATGTTATCAAAAACTTGTCTATTATAGATAATAAGAATAAGTAATAATTACATCAGAATGTCAGTCTTTAAGCGAGCGGCATTGCAATTTATATCTTAACATATGCGACGAAGGTATCATGTCGGATCAGGGGATAAAGGCGTGGTCGTGCCGCTAATGGTCGATAAAAAGTGGTCAGTCGTTGTTATACGTTGAATTCATCACTTTCCCCTCGTGCAAGACACCAGCTGAGCTTGCTGAGCTGAACCTCAGGTTGTTCGTTTATCTAACATGAATTACTGTTTGTTCTCGATGACGACGGTAACCTACTACGGAAAATTATTTGTTTCATGACCGGTTTCTATAGGTTAGTTAGTTGTTTCTTTTATCATTAATTAATTACAATTTAAAATGTTATGTAATAATATAATGGATTATAATATGTTTGTTTTATTTAAAATGATACACAAAAAAGAATTTCGTATCTTGTCGTAATATTAAGTATTGCAAAATAAGTTAATTTAAAAACATTAAAAAATAAGCTTTTATGCAGTAGCCATGGCATGGTGAAACTTAGAACGGGCTATAACAACTAAATGCGTATACAACATTTCGTGTCTGTTCTGTGAATCGTTGAGGAGTTCCCTAGTCAGAACCCAACCCTGAGTGCAGCAACCATGCCATGGTCAAACTTGAAATTGGTTATCATAATAAAATGCGTAGGTACACAAAATTTCGTGTCATTGCTGTTGGCCGTTCAAGAGTTCCTGTATCTGGAGTTAATCCTAGATGTCTATTCAGGTCATGCTTACGATAAAAAATGCAATGTAATTAGAACTGAAACAATTCAACTCCGTAGGATAAGAGGAAGTGGTTCTAATTCAGCTTGCAAGATTTAACCTAAGCAAACATACATACATACATTGCAAGTTAAATAAAATCTTTTAATAAACAAGACGTCCTCAAAAGACTGTATAAGTTGAATTTCAAAATGAAAAGAGTTATTTTTTCTTGATTCTTAGTATTTACGTAGTACAACTATTTATTATGTGGAATTGTGAAGTTATTTTATCAGCTTTTCATCAACGAGAAAATATTTTAACAATACCAAAAATTAACAATTATAGTTAGGTACCTACCTACATTATGTGCACAAAACGTATGCTTTTTCAACGGAAACGAATCACTTATAAACCGTTGCTTTACGTAACAAGCAAGTCATTGAGCTCACGTACAAGGAGAATAGGTCACACTACTGTAACCTATTCTAACGTGTAGCCGACACTTTCTCGAACACAGATCGTTTTCCGGATGGATTGTTCGAGAGACAATGGTAGCCTATTCGGCAGCGTTCCTATCACCCGGGTGAATGACCGATTGCAACAGCTGCTTACGAGGCTAGTCAGTTTGCTTCAGTGTAAAATGTTACGAATGAGTGATCGGTCGCTTTCGAACTGGTGGTGATCTATCGAAAGAAGACTAGATCGCGACAGTTAGTGTGTCAGACGATTTTCAATTCTATAACAAGAAAATAAGGTGTTCTATATTAGAGATCATCATAATCATCCTGCAAGGCAAACATTCCGCAGGCCATTCAGCGATATATTCGCCTCTTCGCATCCATAAGCTGTCATCCACCTAGCTCTAAAATTTCAAACATCAGATTAAGAACTTAAAACTTTAATTTTTCACTTCTGGCTGATATTATCTATACCGCATGTATATTATTATGTACTTACCTACCATAAAATATTTATTAGTTTACTATAATGTTTATATATTAAGTAGTATTTTGTTATTTGCTATTTATATTATGTTCAATTTTATTTTTTTGTTATCTTTTTCTAGTATTTTACTCAAATGTTGCACACCAACAACCAAATACCTTCTGTTATATGGTAATGTGTCTCAATAAAGCCTACGGTTGCCTGGAAGAGATCGCTGCTTAGCGATAAGGCCGCAGATTGTACTATTTTTTTAATTTTAATTTTATTTGTAACTGTTTCTTTCGGTGTAATAAATTGTTATATATTTATAGTTCTCCACTTCTAGCTGATCAGCGACTTAAACTACGCTTGCCAACTCGTGGTCTCTACTCGAGAACACGTCTACACCAACAGTTATCGATTCTGTGGCTAATATGGCCAGCGCGCTGCCACTTCGGCTTGCAAATCAAATCAGCGACCTGATTAGTGATCGCGACTCTACAGAAGTAGGGTAACTTTCAGCTTGCGTGATAAATATAAGTGGCTGGTAGTCGCTGGAAAGAAGACCAGAAAACCTGGCTCAGTGGTATGCTTTCAAAGAGGTTAATGTTATGTGGTTGACTGACAGAAAATTGAACGTTTTTTATACGGATCCTAAAGTTTTAAATACTTCCAGACTTTTAGATTATATTTCATGTCATGACTACGTGCAAAACAGACTATACTCGTAGTATTAAAAAGTGTAAAGCAATGTTAAGAAAGGTAATAAATATGTACTTACGTATATTAAAAATCAAGAGGAAATGAAAAATCTCTGAGGAAACAACAAAATAATCAGTTTTATGCAATCAACTTTATTACAACAAAGCATGATTTTATCATACACTAGCGACCCGCCCCGGCTTCACACGGGTAGATATATAGAAAGATAAAATTATTAGGTACTTTATTTGGACAGATAGAACAACAACGATTTCTTACACAAAATGTTTATACTCACGTACCATTTCGTCTATAGTATTATTCTGTTTAACGCAAGGAGGTTGAATTACGGTTACTATTTCGTGTATTATTAGTATAGAGCATTTCCTACGTCAATAATAATTAGATGTTCTGTGATTTCGTTTCCATGGCAACGTTCCATAATTATACAATACTATATACAAAGACCCGTATCTCCTTCTTAGTTTGTGATCTTACGTAGTATTTATATACTCTTTGGTTTGTTTGCAAAATTTAATACCTCAGGTTTCATTATTGCAATTTTCGAAGGGAAATCTATTTTTTTTAAATAAAATTCTGCTAGTGTTATTCGCTGATAATTTAGCTATATTTATGTAAAAGAATTTTTAAAATTGGGTCTGTATTTTTTGAGTTTATCCATTACAAACAAACAAACAATCAAATCTTTCCTGTTTATAATATTAGTGTAGATAGGAACTAAGTGGAACCTATACTACTATACTTTTTTTATTAAATTTGTGGCTTCTACTCATCGGATTGAGATACAATTTACACCAGCTTTTAAGTCAAAACCTAAGCTCTCCAACAGTGAAAATAGCATCGCAATCGGTCCAGGTTTTAACGTGATGGGCGAACAGACAGATACCTATTTTTTAGGTTTTTATATTTTTTTATGTTAAAAACGTTACTAATAGATAATCTATACTAATATTATAAAGAGGTAAAGTTTGTGAGGTTGAGAAAGATTTCGATAAATTGCAGATAAAAATGTAATCGGTTCAAAATCATAACATGCGCTTCAAGATATTTGTAAAACATATTTGCTGTCTAGTATGAGTCATCCTATATTAGGAGAATAATAACAAACAAACATTGTGTTTTATTGACCGAGCGAGCGCGAAGCGTCTCCGTTTCAGTTTAGGCAAAAATGCTTTCGTATGTCCTTCCGGATCTCCGTTCTCCTCTACAGGTCGCATTTCTCAACCGATCTAGACGAAACTTGGTATAATACTAACCAAACTTAATGGCGGCTGTGAAGTGCGCTGCTAGCGCGGCATCGCGCATCCCCTCACCCCTCCAACGCCCGCGCATACCTAATATTTGCTATTGCGCAGCGCTCCGCGCCAACCAAACAGGTTGCTCTGTTTTGTTTTCGTGACGTTTTTTTTAACCCCTAAACAAAGTGACTGGTGTTATAAGTTTAGGGTGTGTATCACTGTGTGTGTGTGTGTGTGTGTGTGTGTTTGTGTGTGTGTGTGTGTGTGTGTGTGTTTGTGTGTGCGTGTTTGTGTGGCATCGTAGCTCCCAAACGAATGGACCGATTTTGATGCGGTTTCTTCTTTTCGAAAGCTGATATTATCGAGATGTTTCTTAGACATATGGGGAGAGGGAGGGGGAGGTGAAAAAGAAAAGGGGTGAAAATTGTAGCTTCCCAACAAATAGACCGATTTAGCTGTAGTTTTTTTATGTTTGAAAGCTGGGGTAAAAAAGATATAATAGCTATAATGGGGGGAGGGAAGTCGGGGGTTATATACATTCTGAATTAGTGCTTGTTATTGGTTTAATTGGCTGTGCCCATGGCTTTTCTCTAGGTTAAAAGTTACCTATGTGTTATTCCAGGAACATAAGTAAATTATGAATTTCGAGAAAACTTTCCTTCGACTTCTTAAAATAAGTTTGAAATTGTTTTGTAGAAAGATCTGCGTAAAGATTAAATTCACCGCGGCTTTTTCTAAATTTAATGTGATTTTTTATCCAAATTGATCACCTTTTACAGTGCGCTAATGCAATTTGCATATCAAATTCGAAATCAGAATCGTCGTCTGATGAGCTATCTAATAAATCTAATAGTGAAACTGTATTACTCATATTTTATCAGCCTGTATATAGAAAGCGGTGAAGAAATACGTGTGGCACCTAGGGCGGCCAGCGAGCGAATGAATAATTTTAATATATTATATATCTTTACCGTGTGTGATACCCTAAGATGCTATAATATTTTATATGCAGATATCGTAACATCAAATATTATCGTATCTTAGTCGTCTGTGACGCCCTTAAGTTTGGTTCGTACTATATACAGGTTAACGAATTTTTAAAATTTTTAGTCGTCGGGGATTTTTGATTGGATGGGGGGGGGGGTACTTCCCCCAAAAAAGGGGGCTACTGAATATCTCCGCCTTATTACATCCGATTTCGATGGTTTTCCTTTTTTTTATTTGAAAGGTAGTAAATTTAAATTGGTCTCATAAAAATTTGGTGAAGATCTGATGAGAATCTTCGGCGTAATGAGCAGAATAGCTCCTCAAAATGCAGTACATTTCTCACTTTTAGGTTTCTACCAGTGGAATCAGCCCTTTGCCCACTAGGTAGGGATTGATTGAGCACCTTGGTTATTAATGTTAGTTTTACATTAAGGTAACTAGATGGCGCTACTGTGCACCGCTAGATTGTTTGCAAAAAAGTTTGTACGCGCGGGGTCTACAGCTCACAGAGCCACTAGTATATTAGTAACGATAACATCTTCGGCCTGAAGTTTTGTAACGTAACCCAGCATCAAAAAAAAAAAACACTTACATACAGCCGAACATATAACCGTCTCCTTTTGTGAAGTCGATTATATAGGCTTACTCATGCATTTTTAACCTGCCACCCCCAACGCAAGAGGGGTTTCATTCATATTAGTTTGAAACATGTGTATGGATGTGTGCCTGTGACATCGTAGCGTAGCTTCCCATACCGATAATGGACCTATTTTAATGCGGTTGTTTTTGTTTGATAAGTTGGCGAGATAGCTTACTGCAAGATATCAAATATTTTATACAGTTAATAAAGTAAAATAGCATGCATCAATAATGGGTGGGGTTGAACCCCCCTTTTATTTTTTCATCGATAACATTAAGTGTTTAACACACTGTTAAATTGTATGAGGGCCTGCTAATGTAGCAAATTATGGACATAAATGGAAGTATGTGTCAACAACTAACTTTGAAATGGAGTTTCGAACATTACGAGACGGTTATGAGCTATATTTGGTCGGGGGTTTTTATCTTGTGACTAGGTGCGCCCCGCCACTACACCCGCGTGGACAATGATTAAAAAGCTATTATTCCATTATTTTTTCCTAAACCTTCCTCATCAGGGCCTGGATTCTGTATGACCACTCACGCCAATTCCATGCGAATTCCACGCCGATTCCACACTGCCTGCGTGGAATCACAAACAAATTCCACGTAGGCGGCGTGGAATTGGCGTCTTAAAATTAGAGAATTAGGCCCCTGTATTGAGGTAAAGAAAACAAAAAAAATACTGATCGCCCGAACCATTTTCGAGTTTTTGCGAGACAAATGCCCGTGCTATTGCTTTATATATATATATATACATATATAAGTATATATATATATATATATATATATATATATATACTAGCTACACGCACGCGTGGTCATTTCACTAGATTAAAAGTACTATATGTGCTAATCCAAGACCTAAAATACTAATACACCAACATTTGATCAAAATTCCTTCAGCCGTCAAAAAGTTTATATCGATTGCTCGGCTTCTACTCATCGGATTGAAATACCAAGTACACCAGTTTTTAATTCAAACCCTAAGTTATTTAACAGTGAAGACCGCATCGCAACCGGTCCAGTATTTTTTTACTGACAACAAACATACATACAAACAGATAAACACACAAACAAACAGAAAGACACGAATTTAAAAAATGTTATATTCTTGTAAAGTTGCTTATTTGCTTTATTATAAGTATAGATTATATGGATAAAAGATAGATAGAGATAAGAAGAAGATAGATATATTGCTTGCACGGTTGATCACACGGTAGTTTTGTCCTACGTTTGTTTGGAAAGCTAATTTATCAATATCCACTTGAACAAGCCGGGCCGTGCATTGCCAAAGTGTGCGGCGTCGTAGAATAATGACAGGGGAGGCGTATTTACAGACGCACCTTGTAAAACTACACCTGTGTGTTAATGTGTCGCGGCCATGCGGCATTGAAAAAATATATTTTGGTCGCAACTGTTTACCGTGACTGAAACGTGACAACGTAAAAAATATATTGGTCGTCGCATATCCCGGGCTGCGTTATATCACCTGAAAATTACTGGGCAATGAAGACTTGTGGCGCTGTACTCTCAAATGTTTGTTCTGCTCGTCCAGATGCTGTTTGAACGAGAGAGGTGATGCAGCTCGGGAGTCGATATTAGATAAATTGATAAATGATTTTGAATACACGGTATGCATCGAAAAATTGCTAGACAAGAATCTAAATCAACTTACGCACCCGCGAGGGCCTATAATGCCGGGCATCACACGGTTCAACTATTGTGGTCATTATACATTTTTAAGTACCTACCTATTAAGGCCGGGTGTCAGTGAGTTTTAGGTCCCTCTCATCCGTGATCAAATAGAGCGGGAAAGATGATACATCTCGGGAGTAAAATTTAAGGATTTTATTTATTTGTAGGAAAACTAAAGGTTTGAATTAAAGTGTCTAGCCATTTTCTCAATCATAATAAGCTCTTTCTTTTCGTATATCTTTAATATAATTTAGTGACGGTGTCTCTTTCCAATCAATGTTCTAAGCATAAAGTAGTGTTCTTTTTGATTTTATTTTCATCGAGTGAATTCGTACTAATCATGTTTTTGTATTTACAAAGTACGAGATAATATGTAATATTTGATGTGATACCAATTTCATAGTTCTGGGATAATTATAAAACAAGATACAGACGTTTAAAAATTATCGAAAATTGCAAAAAGTGCTAGAACCGGGCCTTCAATTGTATGAGTAATTAATAGCTCAAGAAGCCGTTACGCCGTAAATGTTTTCTTGCATCGGTAAATTTTTACTACCCTAATCAATTTGTGTAGTAAGTAAAAGCTAGTACTTAAGTGTGATATGAAACAGTTTTTGCCCGTACCTTGACTTACTGACATGGGAAGTTGTAATGCGGCATTGGGATCAGACCAAACAATGACAGACTATACGTGAGATGAGTTTTAATGGGTACGAGGTACTCTATAAGTAGTAGGTAGGTATGTACGGAAAAGTCGGGTTTTTTAGCAATGGAAAGTGCTAATAAACAGGAAAAATATAAGTGAGAATAGTTGCTAACCAACTTTATATCGTTATAGATCCTAAATGGCAATCCGAAATGAAAAATTATAAGACAAATCATGATGACAAAGATGATTTCCAAATACCTATTCAATGATACCCCACTTATAACATAGTTCATTTCATTTTTTCTTATTCACAATATGGCGTCGGGTTGGCAGTTGGCACCATAATGAAATTTTGATTGTAGTCATGTATTTAGTGACACTCTCAAGATTAAGACAAAACGATTGACGAAAGAATCATCGAAATGGTCCCACGCGTTTGGTCTCTAGAGCGTAACACAGGAACAGACATACAAACATATATAAGCTGATAACGTTTTTTTTCGATTGCTCGACTTCTACTCATCGGATTGAGATACGAAGAACACCAGTTTTTAATTCAAACCCTATCTAACAGCTATCTATTCATCATAATCGGTCCAGTAGTTTTCACGTAATGCGCGAACAAACAAACAGAAAAACACAATTTTATTAAATGTTATATTCTTGTTCTATAGCTTATAAGTCCCCTTTTTTTTCTTCATTGTTAATTATATGTATTTGTTGCTGCTATAATATGTACAGTTTGTGCCAACCAACCCAACCACCACGTAACCTGCCTGACTGAGTGTATAAAGAACGTAATTTCGACCTCCAATTTGTAAAAGCCGAAACCACAATTAGTTTCATATTTACAGCAATGAAATGCAACCTTGTAATGATTTTTATCATTAGGAAAAATCAAGGCTTTTATGATAAAACACGAAGATAAAAACTACCTGCGTGCTTAAAATAAAATGTTTCAATGTCCTTAAAATTACACGACCAAAATATACGCAAAATAAAGTCAGTAAGCCCTTGCACAATAATTTTAAATTTTAATTGTGATAAGGTCTTTTTTTTTCAACTATATATTGCTATATATGCAGAGAAAAAATGACTCTCACAAAGCGCAATTTCAATTATACCACTAGTTGTAAATTGATGTAATTATTGCAAAGATTTTTTGTTCGAAAATTATCTTATTCTCTCGTTATTCTAAGCTTATTATTTATTCTGTTTTTTTATTCGGTACAGATTCAATGGTGAACCTCTTGAAGTTGTCCAACAATATGCTTATCTTGGGCAAATATTGCAATTAGGTAGAAAAACTTTGAGAAGGAAGCCAACAGAAGAATTCAGCTGGGTTACGCAGCATTCGGCAAGCTTCGTCAAGTCTTCTCGTAGTCCATACCACAGTGCCTGAATATAAAAGTCTTCAATCAGTGCGTCCTACTAATCATGACCTACGGAGCCGAAAATTGGATACTCACTTAACTAGTTCACAAATTTAAGGTGACCTTAAATTTGTGAACTAGTTGAGCGCGAGCTAACCAGCGAGCTATGGAGAGAGCTATGCTTGGAGTTTATCTGAAGGACAAGACTCTTAATGAAGATATCCGACGGAGAACCAAGGTAACCGACATAGCTCAAAGGATAAGCAAGCTAAAGTGGGCTGGTCACATTTTCCGAAGAACCGATAACCGTTGGGATAGACGAATTCTCGAGTGGAGACTACGTTTAGGCAAACTTAGTGTAGGACTCCCTGTGGCCAGGTTGAGTGAAGACCTGCGAAAAGCGGCCGGAAGAAAATGGATGAGACCGAGAAGAATGAGCTCAGTAGCGTGTATTAGGAGAGGCCTACGTCCAGCAGTGGACATATATAGGCTGGTGATGAGTGTAGGACGCCCTGTGGCCGGGTGGATTGACGACATGCGAAAAGTGCTTCGCAGAAAATGGGTGAGCAGAGCTGAAGACCGAGCTCAGTGGCATGCATTAGGAGAGGCCTACGTCCAGCAGTGGACAGATATAGGCTAATGATGATGATGATGATTTTATTCTCAATATAGATAGATTGATTGTATAATACACAATACAATTAAATTATTTCTGCATTTGAAACACAGTATAACAATAAACCGCAACATGTCCAAACGCTTCGGCGACTTCGCAAAGAAACGCTGCAATTTCCTATTGCGACAAAGTACTAGAATGCTAAAACATTACGTAAACGTTGATAAGCAGAGAAAACAAACCATATTTTCCGCAAAATCACACTATACCTAAATCGGGCGAGTGATAAGAACATCTCTACACATAATAGTACCTACAGACACGAGCATGTTGTTTAAAGTTTAAACTGATTGTACAATTTGTTTTATTTTTAGCGTACCTAATCTTTTTAATAACAACTCTTACTACGCTTTACTTTAAATTTGTGTCAACCGAGTTGTTCCTACTAATAGCTAAGTGAGGGTGAGTGTACTTTTTAATCGACTTCCAGCACAAGGTTTTTCAATTCGACTCTTACGTTTTTTTTTGTCACTTATCTTATGGATTTGAAAACCGATTCCGATGTTAGTATTTTTATGTGAAAGAGTGGACTTCTAGTGTGGTCCTATATAAATTTCATCAAAATTGGTTCAGTAATTATGTATTTTTTGAATCCATTTGAAGTCTATTCTTTGATTCGTTAAGTCGTCATTCAATACCAGCGCAGTGGACTATAGTAACTATGGGACCAATGACCACAGATAAAACGCCAATTTTTTCGAGATATAAGACCTGGAGACATAGAAAGGATGACGTTGCTGATGAATGGTGATAGGACAGACTGACTGGCAGTTTTTAAAGAAAGGGGCAAAAGAGGTAATACACGCTGAAATAGCTGATAAAAAAATCTAATAGCACAAATCGTAGATCTAATTAAACGTGGAAAGATAAGAATAAATTAGCCACAATTGGTTTTCTTTGGCTTTAGTAAAATCGGAGTAGCGTTTGTGTAGCACGTGGTAGCAGTCGCGCAACAGTCTGCGTATTATCTCTGTTTTTGTTGTTAATGCACATGAAGCACGACAGTGGAAATGTAGCAGTGTGGGTATGTTTGCCTGTAGTTGTACCAAGTCCAGTATTTGTTTACGTGATAGCGTATCTTCCTCCTTTTAACTAGGTCTATGACAAACACCGATCAGTTTATTTATGCACTATTAATCCAAATCAACAATCTGTGTAATCAATCAACACAATCTCACAGCAGTTAAAAATAAAATCTATTTACTCTTACCGAATTCAACTTCGTCTAATTTTAGACACACTTTCGATTTCGATTCGTTGCGCGTTCACCGCCGTCAGTCGGTTAATATTAGACAGAGCATTGGTAATAAAAATAATGTGAAGTACTATTATTATAATACAGTTAATCGTAGTTACGTAGTAATGTTAGTTATTGCGTAAGGTTATAATTTGATAAATGATCGTGGATTAATAGTTATGATGTTTTCTTCTTGGCTACCATCGATCTTTTTTCAACCGACTTCAAGAGGAGGTTCTCAATTCGACCCGAATGTTTTATTGTATGTGTGTTACGCGATATCCCCGGCGATTGTGGATCGATTACCAAAATTCTTTTTTTAATTTTTAGGGTATGCCTCGAGGGTAGTCCCATTTAAATTTCATGAAAATATTCCACCTCTAAGGGTGGAAAATTAGGGGATGACTTCATTTTATTAACTTTCGCCCACTTTATGACACGATATCTCCATCAACGATTTTGAAGTATTTTTTTATAGAATATGATCTGGCTTATGGACCCATATATATAATTTGGTGAAGATCTGATGAAGACCTTTGGAGATCCTCAATGGATAACAGCAAGTCACTTGCTTTAATCGCATGTTCATGTATTGTTCACGCCACTCAAAATAGGGAAATGGGATAGGGAAAAAATTTGCGCAATTTTCTTAAATCTAACCAATTCAACGGCACATACTTTCTTAACTGTTTCCCTCGTAAGATTATTTTATTCATTTCGAAGTCGGTTTTAACTTTTTTTAAGTTTATTTTATTATAAGCTGCTCCCTGCGGTTTTGCCCGCGTGGATATTTTTCAATGACTGTGACCTCAGACTATGACATACCTACAGATGTGGATGGACGGACATGACGAAACACTTGTACTTTTATTTTGTGCCGCAAGTATGTGCGACTCTAAAAACTAAATAGAGATACAGACATCTTATCTCTCTCTTATCTCCTTAGGATCGTTTTGAAATTATAGCATTTGTGTTGTAATGTTGCATGGGGCAGTATTGCCATAGATCAGGGGTTCCCAAACGGTGCGGCGCGCGACATCAGGGGGTGTAGTGATCAAAGAGGGGCGCGCGCGGCGTCTCCAAAAATAAACTGTATTTTATTTATGTTGTTAGAAAATAAAAAGATGTTGGTAAGCCTACAAACCTGAGATTGCCTGTAATCAAATCAAGATTGGGTACTTGCTGGACGCTCTCATAATTGCTTTTATCACATTTTCAGCAAGGAAGCACTGCGCATCATGTACCATTATCAGGGCGGTCGCACTCCGCAACAAGTACAAATAAATTCAAGGACCCAATATTCGGGTCCGTTCAGTCGAGTGTCAAGCGTGCGCTCGATGAGTCGCGCGCCTTGTACTTAGCGATAGAGCACCTACTTACGTAAAGATATTGACAAACTTTATTCGTGTTTTAATTATGAGTACCAAGAAGAAAGCTAGAAAGTACTGCATAGCATCCGGCTGTTTGAATAGTGATAGAAATGACGAATTGTCATTCTTTACGCTTCCAAAGGATATTGAAAGGTAATAAATTGTAATACCTATAATAGGTCCTAGTTATGTAGTTAGATATTGATATTTTTTTATTACGTAGGTTCCTATAGTTTTATGTTATTTCATTTGTGTTCCATACCGAAGCTACGCATATTTAAGGGTTTTCCGCGCAGAAATAAAGTCGTTTATTAAATCGATCAACGTAATTTTATAATTGATTATAGTAGGTATTGTTGATCGGAAAATGAATTACTGTGCTGACTTAGTAAGTAGCCTACATACTTTTAATACCTTTTATTACGTAGGTAGCAATTTATTTTTCACTCATTAAAAAGCATGGAATTCAGACAGGCACCTTTATTCATCAAAGTGTAGTACCTATAGGATATAATCATAATCAACCAACGACACGTAGGTAGGTATCTCACTAAACTTATCGGCGTTCTGAAAACGGGATAGGTAGGTAGTAAAAATGAGGTAGTCGGTCTATTCTGATAAGAATGTCATTGTATGTAATAGAACTATTTTAATTTATAATAATAAGTAATAACATAATACATTATTACTTATTTATTCTGCTACAATATCTAAGTCATAACATATCACAGAATAATTAGTAGTACAAGTACCTAGTCATATCTTAATACAACCCTACCGAGCGAAAAAGGGACAGAGCGATTCTGAAACGGTTAGAGCAATGGAAGTTCTCGCGCGTTGTGATAAGGTGCATTCTAGCCTGCACGCGGTGGGCGAGCGCCTTCTAGGTAAATATAATTGAAAGCTCGCAGCGCCGTGCGAGTTAAATTGCACTTTATAGCGTTGTAGCGACAGTCGCTATTTATTTAAATGACTTTACTCAGTTAGCCTTCTGTACTTGTACTATTATTTGTACTATTATTTATTCTGTGCCATTATCAATTATCTTTCTTAGTGAACATTGTTTTTCAAAACTTTTTTTTTCAAAACAAAGAAACAGTCTGCATATTAATAAGTTAACTTAAAACATTTTAAAAAAATGTGTCTAAGCAATAGCCATGTCATGATGTAACTTAGAATGGTCTATCACAATTAAATGCGTATACAACATTTTGTGTCCAAGCTATTAACCGTTGAGAAGTTCCATAGTTAGGAGCCAACCCAGAGTGCAGCAACCATGTCTCATAGTAGAACTTCAAACCGGCTAACGTAATATAATGCGTACACAAAATTTCGTGTGTGCTGTTAACCGTTGAGGAGTTCCCAAGTTAGGAGCCAACACGGAGTTCAGCAACCATCATGGTAAAACTTCAAATCGGCAATCATAATAAAATGTATACACAAAATTTTATGACTGTGCTGTTGATCATTGAACAGTTCCTTTATCTGGAGCTGATCCTGGATGTCGGTTCAGGTCACGCTTACCATAAAAATGTATTATCATCGGAACTGAACCAACATGCGAAAATTCAACTCCGTAGGATAAGAGGAAGTGGTTCTAATTCAGCTTGCAAGATTTGACCTAAACAAACATACGATACAAACATTTAATAAAAGGTTTCAAAAATGATCTCTACTTGTTCACTAACTACTGTAAAGCCAAAAAATCACCAATTAGTTAAACAAGTGCAGCCTTTCTCACTAATTATAATATTTTGTTTAGTTGAAGTACCCTCAATCTTTTGTTAACTTACATTCATCAACATAGGTGCCATACGTCAGCACCGTTTAGTTTTATTCTAAAAGGCAAGGGGGCGCGGTGACTTCAGAAGAAAATTGGGGGGGGGGGGGGGGGTATGATAAAACTATGGGAACCCCCAGCTGGGAGCTTTGAGTTAGGCGGTCACCAGCCTGATATGAGGATCTTCGGCTTTTAGGCTTCGACTTTTAGGTTTCTACCAGTGGAATCAGCCCTTTACCTACTAGGTGGGGATTGATAGAGCACCTAGGTTATTGATGTTAGTTTTACGATAAGGTGACTAGATGGCGCTACTGTACACCGCTACTATTGTTTGCAAAAAAGTTTATGCTCGCGAGGTCTACAAAACCACTAGTTAATAATGTATAGATACATTATTAGGTATGTACCTAGATATGGAAATCATTTAATTTTATTTATACATCTTTATTATAATTGCGCAGATTAGGCATCAGCTCCACGGGCGTGGAGCGCATAAATTAGGTGCAAAGCACGCTTTCTTTGGCATTAGTCACAATCGGAGTGGCATTTGTGTAGCACGTGTTAGCGCCAACTCATTCGCGCTACAGTCTGCGTATACCTCTCTATCTTTGTTGTAGATGCACATGAAGGAAAAACGGTGGTAATGTAGCTGCAGTGTATCTTGTCCAGATTTTGTTTACGTGATACTAAGGCGTGCCATATCTGCTCCTTTAACCAGATCAATGATTTTATTACAATTTATCTGCAAGTAATGCATGCGTTAAAATCGTTGTTACAGATTATGGTTTGGAATTTCCTAAATCACTAAATTATGCTTTAATCATCGACTATTATCTAATCTTTCATTATTTTCACAGTGAAGCATCGGAAATGATCGTTACGCGACATCGATAAATCGATATTGGATGTTTTTAACTTGATTTGATGCACGACAATCGACCTTCACGTGCGATTTACACAATGCTAATGTAAATTGTAAATAGGCAGTGTGGAATAACTTAAACATGCTTCGTAGTTAACATGACAAGCGAAAGAAGCTCTATGGTAATATTTTGAGCTGCTGGCCGGCGACGCAGCGACCAACGTCGCGTCGCACGGCAGTCTTGGTATGAAATTAAAATCAGCTGGCCAGTGAAAAATCGCAGTCATAATGCGTAACTATAACTATTATTAATAAGTAACTATTATGTTTAATATATATTTTCATATAGATATATATTAATTTTAAGCCATTGAAGATATATAATAATGCCGTCAGGCGGCGACCCGGCAAAGTAAAATATACACTACGCGAACCCGGTGCCGGCCAATAGTGTAAAAAAACTATACCTATTTGTTTGTCTGTTTGTCTGTCTGTTCCCGCATCACGCAAAAGTTACTGGATCTATTTAAATGCGGTTTTCAATGTTGGATAGCTAAAGGTTTGACTTAAAACTGGTTTACTTGGTATCTCAATCCTATGAGTTAAAGTCGAGCAATCGTTAAAAAACTCGAGAAAAGAGCCACGACATTCAGCGCCCCCCGCCTTCGCCGCTCTCCGACATTTCGGTATTAGCAATTTCTTCCAGGCAACCGTTTTGGATGGATATATGATTACAAGAAAATACTCGAAATTCGGGTCAGTGTTGTAACATCTAACTAATGGAACTCCGTGATCTACTGTATCTAGCTACTATCACATTTATCTTTGGCCAAATCACTGTATCATCATCATCTAAGCAAAGTTAAAGACCACTTACCATATCAACAATGTCAACTAAAGAGGACTTTTAAGTTGAAAGAACGCAAACAAAATGTAGTTATTTTACGCATTTACACGAGTTGGAGATTCAGAACGGCGTTCAACAACTTACAAACTCGATTCTAAACACCGATCTACATCCGCTACAGATCGATTACCCTTTACAAGGGAAATACACAAATGACAAGGTCAACGAACATAACAATAATACATGCGGGCTCCACGGAGCTATCATGTTTGTATAGGAAACAGACACGTCATAGACTGTTCCCTGTCGATTCGGTACAAGTACTTCGGGACCTGTTTCTGACAACACACAGCAATATCTATTCGTTTGTTTTTTTACCCGCGACAAAAGAGAGAGGTGTTATGAGTTTAGGGTGTGTAGCCGTGAATCTGTCTGTGGCATCGTATAGTTCCCAAACGAATGGACCAATATTGATGCGTTTTTTTCTGTTTGAAAGCTGATGTGATCGAGGTGGTCTTATCTATAAAGGTCGGGGGTTCTATATCTTTTAATTTGTGCTTATTTTGTTTGTCATTATAATGTTGTGTACTGTGTGATGTGCCCCTCATAGAATAGTAATAGTACTATTGTATACGTATCTTTACTGTGTGATGTTCCCCTCATAGAATAGTAATAGTACTATTGTATACGTATCTTTACTGTGTGATGTGCCCCTCATAGAATTAGTAATAATACTTTTCAGAAGGAAAAGCCAGATAAATTAATAAGAATAAAAATATCCAATTATGTACTTATCACTATATTTTCTAAAGAAAATATTCATAAGAATATAATATAATCTTTTCGCCACATAATTATGTAAGGTACCTACATACCTACTTTAATGATTACTTACGTATGTTTGTGACTACCGTCAAACAAACATCTGTTTAGTAAATGTAATGTAGATTTAATCTGGATTATGTTCGGAATTAATGTAACGATGTACATCTATTTTTTAAGCTGTATAATCTATAAATAAAGAAATATAAATTATTATTTCTTAATATTACATAATACCTATATTTATATACTAGCTGTGCCTGCGTGGTAATTTTTCTAGAAAATATTCATAAGAATATAATATAATCTTTTCGCCACATAATTATGTAAGGTACCTACATACCTACTTTAATGATTACTTACGTATGTTTGTGACTACCGTCAAACAAACATCTGTTTAGTAAATGTAATGTAGATTTAATCTGGATTATGTTCGGAATTAATGTAACGATGTACATCTATTTTTTAAGCTGTATAATCTATAAATAAAGAACTATAAATTATTATTTCTTAATATTACATAATACCTATATTTATATACTAGCTGTGCCTGCGTGGTAATTTTTCTATGATATAAGGAGTCGTGGATCTTAGGAGTCATTCTAGAACCAAAATTGCCACATGCAAAATTTCATAAAACTTCGTTCAGACGTAAGATCGTCTTTAATCGATTGCTCGGTTTCTATTAATCGGTTTGAGATACCAAGTACACCAGTTTTTAATTCAAACCCTAAGCTATCAAACAGTGAAAATCGCATCGCAATCGGTCTAGTAGTATTTACGTGATGCGCGAACAAACACATAGACAAACAAACAAACAAACACGACTTTTAAAAATGCTATATTCTTGTTCAGTAGATTTTAAGTTCACACTTCACTCACTCTTTTTTAAATTATTTTCTTTGTACAGACCTAGGAGGATACATTTGGTCTGAGGTACAGACTATTTTGTTCCTATTGCTTTATTACAAGTACTAGCTGTACCCGCGGATTCGCACGCCTGGTCATTTCTCTAGGTTAAAATTACTCTATATACTATTACAAGACCTAAAATACCAATATACCAACATTTCTTCAAAATTCGTTCAGCCATCAAATAGTTGTTTATCGATTGCGCTGCATCTAATCATCGGATTAAGATACCATGTACACCTGTTTTTAATTCAAACCCTAAGGTATCCAACCGCATCGCAATCGGTCCAGTAGTTTTTACGTGATGCGCGAACAAACAAACAGACAGACACGATTTAAAAAGAAACATTCGTTTTCAATAGCTTATTTTAAGTACCCTAGACAATTCAATAATTATGTCCATCCAAAGGTAAAGGTAGGTTCAGGTATAAGATATCGCTTTTAGCAATAAGTACCAATTTTTTAAGTGTTTTCCTACATTTCAGCACTTCAAACGCCATGATCAAGGATATAAGTACTGAAGTAATTGCGTATCCGTGATCATGGGTCTTACAACAGTGCCGATATTCGGAATCTCATTGAAAATTGTATCCATAGCAAATATCCCATTTCTAATGTTTTCCTATGTCTTTTCCTGCTGTCAATAAAAAGTAAATCTGTCTATCTATTCAGGATGTGGAATTGTGGGTATCTGAACTAAAGTTAGCGACATAATTCTCAGAATTAGCAAATTGAAGTAGCATTAGCTTCGAGAAAGCAACCAAGTCCGTTTAAAGGAGTTGGTTGTTAGTTCGAATGGCAATAGGAAGGACACATAGCTCGGTAACCACGGGGAGGAGTTTCTCGAATGGCAGCCACGAATCGAAAGACGGCTCCACGGCCTCGCACGGGGTGCATCGACATTTTATTGAGTTGCGGAGAACCGCTAGTAGGGGACAGCGAATTAGATGCTTGTTGTGGCGATCAACTGGAGAGGCCTATTCAGCAGTTAATGATGACGAAAATTTGGGGGAAATCCCCAAGTCTGTTAGCTATTGAACCGTGATAACGCATTTTCATAGTCTGCTCGCTGCTGGCTCGCTATTTAGGCTCGACCGAGGTCCAATAGCTGCTATCGATAGATTTTGACTATAGAACACCACAATCATTTTGTTTTGACGCTGATGCTTGATTGATATCTATTATCGAGTGTATTCCATTGGCAACACTCAAGAAATGTTGTTTGGAAGCCGCAGCACATCCATGCTACTGCGTTGTTTTTGCTATAAAACAGAGTACGTGATTTAGCAGACTACCAAATTTGGCTCTATAGACAGTCCAATCGCAGAGGTATCGCAGAGGTATCGCAGTGGCAAGGCTTTCTGTCAATAGCAGACAGACTTGGGGCCCTGGTCGATGTTTGATTACCTATTGAGTTAGAAGTATTTGAAAGTACATAAGTTCTGAGGGCAGGCTTTCGGTATGTCTATTGGTACACATTCCATGCTAGTCTGAGCCGCCAATTTCTGCTTCAAAACCAAAACATCGCCCACCAAGTCCACTGTCTTATCTGTCAACTATTATCGTTTTTTGTAGCTATGTGCCGGACATCCCGATAATAGTTTTGGCGTCGTCACATCTTGTGGGCGTGCCGTTACGAAAATAACAAGTCTTAAGGCCTTGTGATAGAGGTGATATTAGAACTGGAGACAGGGACAACTAAGCGAGTATTATTTAAAACCAGTGCACAACATTGGCATCTCACTTCTTTTTTTTATTCCGTGGTTGCAACAGATGTTTCGTTTGAAAATGCCCTCCAGAGAGATCAAATATGAGAAAATGTAACCTTATGGTCCATTAGGAAGCACCCGATTATATTATACTAGCTGTGCCCGCGGCTTCGCACGCGTGGTTATTTTTCTTGGTTAAAAGTACTCTATGTGCTATTCCAGGACCTAAAATACCAATATACGAACATTTGATAAAAATTCATTCAGCCGTCAAAAATATTTTTATCGATTGCTCGGCTTCTGCTCATCGGATTGAGATACCAAGTACCCAAGTTTTTAAGTCAAACCCTAAACTATCTAACAGTGAAAAGCGGTCCAGTAGTTTTTACGTGATGCGCGAACAAACATACAGACAAACAGAAAGACACAAATTTTTAAAATGTTATATTCTTGTTCAGTAGCTTATTTTAAGTACCCTAGACCATTTTTTTAAAATTATTTTCTTACAGACAGACTTTTTCGTTCTTATTACTTTATTATAAGTATAGATTGAAAAAAAACATTTTCCATTGTCCATTTGTTTACTTAGAGGCTCTCGCATCCATTTCCATTTAAACACAAAATAAGAGAGCTCAATGAGGATAAATCTGGCATAATCACTGCAAAAGGCTTAAATGAAGCAAGAGATTATACTCAAGGATATAGTAACTAGTACAAAATAACACTTCGACTTCATTTGTAATTACAATCAATTTACATCACTTCAATTTCATGACACCATCACTTAAAATTATGCTATGGTACTATTGTTTATTCTGTACTACGGCCGACTTTCACCTCAAAATTGATGCAGTATGTTTTAAGTCAAACCCTAAGCTATCCAATAGTGAAAATCGCATCGCAATACGAAATTTAAAAAAAAAAAACTTGTTCAGTAGCTTATTTTAAGTACCCTAGACATATTTTTATAAATTATGTTTTTTGTACAGACTTTTTGTTTTTTTATGCTTTATTATAAGTATAGATAAAAGGTATGTATTTTATACAGGTGTCCCAGGAAATTGTAATAAGCGGAGGTCCCGAGGTGGAGCACACCCAGGGGCACCCAAAGAACCCTCATGTATGTTCCGCGATTTTTGACATTATAGGAGTTATTTCGGTGTATTGCCGACGCGTCAGCGCGCTCGACATTTCACGGGTTAACCAGAAAAACTTGTTATGATTATGTTATCAATTCAATTGCCCCAATGCCTACAAGCACGCAACCAACTCCGTTACATTGAAACCCAAATCTTATTGAATAGTATACACACTTAAGGTTGTACTATTATTTATTCTGTGCTTAAGGCCAATAAAACAAACATAAGTGGCATTTACTTTCACTGCTCAATGGTTAGGTTTTCAGTTTCAACATTTCTTTGTCAGCCATTTTTGACAAAGATATAAAGAAATTGTTATCAATTGGTGAGTGGGCACTTTATTTTTCTTTAAACAAATATGTTTCATGTATAATGATATTTTGATTGCTACTATAAACATGTATACTCTATTATTTTATTGCTTAATTATTTGGCTCGTCGTTAGAATCGGTATATGTACATATGTACTTAGGGGTGGGGAGGGGGTGGGAGAGGGAGGGGGGGATAACCCTCCCCCTGTAAGGGGGAGGGGGGTGGCAAAAAGTTTTTGGGAAAAAGTAACAAGTAATTTGTGCCTAAGTATGAAAAAAACGTACGAAATGAGTTATTAATGCAGGGATAATTTGCTCTTCGCTACATATTTTGACAGCAGTGGACAGCTGCTTGTGGCGGCGTTTCGTTATTACAAGTGTATTTAGCAAAACATATAGAATAATACATTTTTCCTTTGTATAATTTCAGTTCATATAAAATCATTATACACCAGTAGAGGTAGAGGTGCTCGGCGGAAGCCCGAATTGGCCGTTATAAGTTAGAAAACGAAGGCGGAAGCGAAGCGTAGCGAGCTCCCGCCTTTGTCTTCGTTGTTTTTTTTGTAGCTTTGAAAATCTTACGTTTTTTCATAATTAAACTTGATTTTTCTTAAAAAAGTATGGGTTTCCGCCAACCTCCCTTACAGGGGGGACGGTCGTCCTCCTTCCCCTTCCCCTCTCGTAAGTACTTATAAACATATACCGATTCTAAAGTCCTTCCGTTATAGTAAGCAAAATGATGGATGGACTAGTTTGTGTGTGTGTGATACCTATATTAGACTACTAGATGTGCCCGTGGGTTTGTCCATGTGGTATTTTTTTCAAAGTAAAATGTTAAAATTAATTGCCTCTACGTCCTTTCTCATGATGAACGCTATTGTGTTTGTCAACCTCAATTGGAGAATATAGGATATCTACACACTTATAATACCTTATTCATGAACTTGCACTATACTACTATACTCTAATAGAATATATGAAATAATTAGAATGTATATTTGTCAAGAAGAGGGTTAATGTACAATCAAATTAATATTTTGATTTGAGAGTATCCCACTTTCTTTTGTAAAAATAACGCATTAACAAACTTCAAAAAGGAGGTTCTCAATTTAGAGTTTTATTTGTGACCACTACGGCCAACCCACATCAAATTCATTAAAATTGCTTTCGTTTTTATTTAGTACCATAGTCCATTTAATGTAAGTTTCTTAATTCAAATAAGTAGGTAAATATTTTGAATAATTTGTTGAAAAAATATAACTAAAAAGAATGGTTTTAAATAATAGTCATTTAAAACCATTATTTTTTGTTATAATAATTTAATTTACTTATGTGATGAAATATTTTGATTAATGCTTTTTTTTTACAGTTATATTGTGGCTTGCTGCAGCAATGGTAAAAACATTCATCAAACATATAAAATGATTTGAAAGTCCAGCTCCTTTGAATGTTTGTGACTAAAAGCATTTGCAAGAACTTAATTGATTTATTTGTAGTGCATGTCGAAAACCATGATTTAATTTATAAGGTTGTTTATTTATTTATATGGATGCAGTTTATTTTGATTTCTCTAATAATGAGATTAGAGAAATCAAAGATTCTGGCCCAAATATATTTAATTTTGAGAGACTGTAAATTAACAAAATATAAGCCATGCTAGTCCAAGCTTACCGAATATCATACTTATAAGTTAATGATTTAGGTAATTGTTTTATTATTAGGGTGCATATGGGTTATTTATCCTCTAAACTTATTATAAAAATACTATAAATTTCTCTTAAATGGGTAGTTTTCATATAAAACCCATTTTCTTATATCAGAAGTCACTAGCTGCACCCCTCAGTTTCACCGCGTGAGGGATGATGATGATGATGATGATGAAAAGTATCCTATATGTGTTATTCCAGGGTCTATGCTATCTCCGTTACAAATTCCATCAAATCCGTTCAGCCGTTTGTGAGTGAAGCATGACAATGATGATGAAAAGTATCCTATATGTGTTATTCCATGGTATAAGCTATTGCCATGCCAAATTTCATCAAAATCTGCCCAGCCTTTATGCTACAGAAAGCTACCCAAATAAACAAACAAACAGACAATGTTTCACTTTTATATATTGGTGTGGATTAACTCTTAAAAGGCAGATGAGTCATGCGCATGTTCTTACGCATACACACTTGAGGATATATGTCCCGGCTGGCCCGCGATGCGATAGATTAATCTATATTTATTGAATATTAAAGCAGGCATTAATGCTAATATCATATTAATGATTAATCTATATTATAAGTATAGACTTATTTAGAGGAGTGAGTAACAAAAAGTGTATAAAGAAAATAATAAAAAAAATGGTAAAGGGACTTATAATAAGCTGCTGTAACAATAAAATAAGTTATTTTTAAATCAGTCTGTCTGTTTTTTCGCACATCAAGTAAAACAACTGGACTGATTGCGATGTGGATTTTGCTGTTGGATAGCTTAGGTTTTAACTTAAAAACTGATGCACTTAATATCTCAATCCAAAGAGCAGAAGCCGAACGATGAATAAAAAATATTTGATTGAACAAATTCTGATAACATGTACCTAGTATAATATATATTGTACTTTATAAGTACTTCTGGTACTGGAATAGCACATAGGTTACTTTTAACCCAGAGAAATGATCACACAGGCAAAGCCGTGGGCATAGCTAGTATAAGAATAATGTACTCTGTGGGTACTCTACTTTTGGAAATGAAATATTGTGCAATAAACTACATCACTTATGTCTTCTAACAAAGTTGAAGACAACTTCAACTACACCAAGGCAAGCTACTAGCTACTTCTAGTCAAGCGTGCTACACCTTCGACCTCATCATCACTTTCCATCAGGTGAGATCGTGGTCAAACGATTGCCTAGTCCGTAACAAAAAAAAGTAGTGTAAGTATTATTATGGTAGCTATATCAATATATTATATTTATAAGGACATATGGCCAGTTATATGGTTGGAGCAAACTACGTAGTTCCATATCTAAAAAAAGTTTTCTTCAGCTAGTTAAGGTAGTATGTATAATAGCAATAACTTACCCGTCTGTAGTTACAGAGTTCAATGACAATGCTTCAGCAAATATCATCTCTTGGTCTTCAACAACAGATTTTTCCTTCTCCACCACTTCCGGCCCAGGGGGCTCGTGCGGAACAGTCTCTGATAGCACATCTTCACTAGTAGCACTGACTTTCTGACTGACATTGTGCAGCCCAGACAAATCCACTTTCGCTTCCACTCGATCCTCAGCTTGTAAAGCTTCTGACACCACCAAAATGAAGAGAGCACAACTGAGAAAATAAAAAGAAAGGTATCAGAAAAACGTGTACCAACAATTTATTTTTATTATTATTGTTGTTGAAATTTAATGAAAACATACCTGGAGAGCACTGAAATTGTCAGCAAAGATGTGTAGATAACACACAGTCCACCCTTCATCGTAATATTAGTAATATATCCACAGTCCATAACATTTTGTGCGAAAATCTGTTGTCTAACACATTTTCACGGCGCCGGCTCCCACTGTCACGCTACTAAGTCTATTCACGTACACGAAACACGATCACATTCACAATTTACGCGGCCGAATAATAATAAAATAGGCAGCTGCCATCTGGGACGTTAATAACGGGGAGCAAAATTTTAATCAATTTTTGTAAAATCGAACTGAGGAATTTGACAAGTTGACAACAGAACATATAGACGTCACACGGACGTCACAAACTCTCAATTTTGTTTCCTACTCACGAGATACTGCTTCACCATTGGTTAAAAATACCATAGAAATAAATGATCAAAATCCACCAATCATCTTCAAACATTTAGACATAATCTTTGTATTGATTGGATAATATGTTAAAATCCGTCATACGCAGAAATAATCAGAGTAGATTTCGACAGGAAAATGAAATCGAGATGTAGTTTGCTTTGAATTATTTTTTCATTAGGTTTCTTGGAATGTTGGATAAGTTTGAACTTTGAACAACATAGCTTAATCGCCAAGACAGCTGCCAGAGTGATGTTTCTAGGGTTGGAGTAGTGTAGGAAAAAATCGATTATCGAACGATGTTGAAAAAAAACCAGATCATATAATTATATTGCTCACTTAAGTTCTACATTCTAATTGTGACTTTTCTAATACATAAATTATCTATTACTATCTATATATATCTATACATATAATAAAACTATAAACAAAGTGAAACCTGATCATGGAAAATAATATAGAAAAAATATATTTTTATTTCACCATATGAAAGTAGGAGAATCCAAAGACATCGTTTAGAATTTTTATCTGTCTGTATGTCTGTCTGTGACTTCATCACGCAGAAATCACTGGATGGACTTTGATGATGTTTGCTGAATTGTATTCTTTGGAGTCCTGCGGAGGTTTTTATCTCTGTTTTATCAAAATCGACTCATCCAATAAGGAGTTTCAATAATTTTTATGCATACGTACGCCACAGAATAAAGAATATGGAGGTACTTCTTGAGGTTGTTTTGTGAGATTGAATTTTGAGATCTTTTCTCTTGTAGGACTGTCTCAATATGCCGTAAAATATCTTCGCTTGATGAAATTTCCTCGATATCAGCCGCGGCAAAATCTCTTGATTTGATTTAGAGTATTTTTACCCAAACTCGATAGCCTTTATCATCGTTGTAACCAATAAGCATATCTTTTTTGGCTTTCTTTTTCAATTTCATGCGCGACGCCAACCAATACTAGTGGCTCTGCGAGCTGTAGACCTCGCGAGCACAAACTTTTTGCAAACAATCTAGCGGTGCACAGTAGCGCCGCGCCATCTTGTTACCTTATTGTAAAAGTAACAGTAATAACCAAGGTGCTCCATCATTACATAGTGTAGGTAGTATAGGCTGATTTCACTGGTATATACCTAAAAGTGAGCAATTTACTGCATTTTGAGAAGCTACCCACCACCCCCCACCCCCCTCACCTATCCAATCAAAAATCACCGACGACTAAAAAATTCTGTAAATTCGCTTAACCTGTATACCAAGTTTCGTCTAGATCTATTGAGAAATGAGACATATAGAGGAGAATAGAAATCCGGACAGACACCCGGGGCACAGAATAAATAATAGTACAAGTACAGAAGGCTAACTGAGTAAAGTCATTTAAATAAATAGCGACTCTCGCTACAACGCTATAAAGTGCAATTTAACTCGCACGGCACTGCGAGCTTTCAATTATATTTACCTAGAAGGCGCTCGCCCACCGCGTGCAGGCTAGAATGCACCGTATCACAACGCGCGAGAACTTCCATTGCTCTAACCGTTTCAGAATCGCTCTGTCCCTTTTTCGCTCGGTAGGGTTGTATTAAGATATGACTAGGTACTTGTACTACTAATTATTCTGTGATATGTTTTGACTTAGATATTGTAACAGAATAAATAAGTAATAATGTATTATGTTATTACTTATTATTATAAATTAAAATAGTTGTATTACATACAATGAAATTCTTATCAGAATAGACCGACTACCTCATTTTTACTACTTACCTATCCCGTTTTCAGAGCGCCGATAAGTTTAGTGAGATACCTACCTACGTGTCGTTGGTTGATTATGATTATATCTTATAGGTATTGCACTTTGATGAATAAAGGTGCCTGTCTGAATTCCATGCTTTTTAATGAGTGAAAAATAAATTGCTACCTACGTAATAAAAGGTATTAAAAGTATGTAGGCTACTTACTAAGTCAGCACAGTAATTCATTTTCCGATCAACAATACCTACTATAATCAATTATAAAATTACGTTGATCGATTTAATAAACGACTTTATTTCTGCGCGGGAAACCCTTAAATATGCGTAGCTTCGGTATGGAACACAAATGAAATAACATAAAACTATAGGAACCTACGTAATAAAAAAATATCAACATCTAACTACATAACTAGGACCAAGGTAGGTAGGTATTACAATTTATTACCTTTCAATATCCTTTGGAAGCGTAAAGAATGACAATTCGTCATTTCTATCACTATTCAAACAGCCGAATGCTATGCAGTACTTTCTAGCTTTCTTCTTGGTACTCATAATTATAACACGAATAAAGTTTGTCAATAACTTTAGGTAAGTAGGTGCTCTATCGCTAAGTACAAGGCGCGCGACTCATCGAGCGCACGTTTGACACTCGACTGAACGGACCCGAATATTGGGTCCTTGAATTTATTTGTACTTGTTGCGGAGTGCGACCGCCCTGCCCGGGGCCCGACCACATAACTTAGCTTCAATCGGATTGTCAATATCGATATCACTAATGCCTTGCGATAGTGTCGAAATTGCTATGAAAAAAGTGATAATCCGATTGTAACCAAGTTCTGTAATCGGGCTGCAGGACATACGAAAGCATTTTTGCCCAAGCTGAAACGGAGATGCTTCGCTCGCGCTTCGCTCTGTCCCTTTTTCGCTCGGTAGGGTTGTATTAAGATATGACTAGGTACTTGTACTACTAATTATTCTGTGATATGTTATGACTTAGATATTGTAACAGAATAAATAAGTAATAATGTATTATGTTATTACTTATTATTATAAATTAAAATAGTTGTATTACATACAATGACATTCTTATCAGAATAGACCGACTACCTCATTTTTACTACTTACCTATCCCGTTTTCAGAGCGCCGATAAGTTTAGTGAGATACCTACCTACGTGTCGTTGGTTGATTATGATTATATCTTATAGGTATTGCACTTTGATGAATAAAGGTGCCTGTCTGAATTCCATGCTTTTTAATGAGTGAAAAATAAATTGCTACCTACGTAATAAAAGGTATTAAAAGTATGTAGGCTACTTACTAAGTCAGCACAGTAATTCATTTTCCGATCAACAATACCTACTATAATCAATTATAAAATTACGTTGATCGATTTAATAAACGACTTTATTTCTGCGCGGGAAACCCTTAAATATGCGTAGCTTCGGTATGGAACACAAATGAAATAACATAAAACTATAGGAACCTACGTAATAAAAAAATATCAACATCTAACTACATAACTAGGACCAAGGTAGGTAGGTATTACAATTTATTACCTTTCAATATCTTTTGGAAGCGTAAAGAATGACAATTCGTCATTTCTATCACTATTCAAACAGCCGAATGCTATGCAGTACTTTCTAGCTTTCTTCTTGGTACTCATAATTATAACACGAATAAAGTTTGTCAATAACTTTAGGTAAGTAGGTGCTCTATCGCTAAGTACAAGGCGCGCGACTCATCGAGCGCACGTTTGACACTCGACTGAACGGACCCGAATATTGGGTCCTTGAATTTATTTGTACTTGTTGCGGAGTGCGACCGCCCTGCCCGGGGCCCGACCACATAACTTAGCTTCAATCGGATTGTCAATATCGATATAACTAATGCCTTGCGATAGTGTCGAAATTGCTATCAAAAAAGTGATAATCCGATTGTAACCAAGTTCTGTAATCGGGCTGCAGGACATACGAAAGCATTTTTGCCCAAGCTGAAACGGAGATGCTTCGCTCGCGCTTTGCGCTTGCTCAGTCAATTAAATAAGAGGCGTGGGGCCTCATAAGGAATGAAACATGAGAAACTCTCTGGGCAAAATGGTATATTGTCAATTATTCACTCATATTATTCACTGTTTTCATCCAAATTAACAATATGTTCAAAAGTTAGTAATACAAAAGATTATCGTAGTTCGTAGTAGTTCGTAACGAATGTCATATTTTGGACATTCGCGAATGCGAATGCGAATATCTGCTGTCAACATTCGCGAATGCGAATGCGAATATTCAGTTTTTGTTTAAATTTGGCGCCATTTGTCTATGGCTTGGTGACTAGCGCCATCGGCAGTCCCGTTCGAACGAAGTGCGTTCCGATTCCGCTCGCGCCGGTGTTTTCGTTAACAAAACACGTGAAGCTTCATTGCACAAAGTTAAATAAATAAATGATACCAAATGATAAAGAGAAGACTGATAATGTGATTACGAGGTTAAGTTACTTTTTATTGCATTAAAAAACATAAGAAATTAATGGAATTGGATTTTCTTATATTAACCAACTATTATTACCTACTTAAAAAAATTATACACGCAAAAACATTCGTAATAATTTAAAAAAGGTTTATGTAGCACGCGTATACATCCGTGTCGACCGGTGGCCTTATTACAGAACTTGGCTACAATCGGATTGTCACTTTTTTCATAGCAAAATCGACTCTATCGCAAAGCATTATTGAATTTGACGGCATGAAACCGTCATGATCAACATAACGTAATCGCACTACGGGAGTGAGCGGCGGCAGCGTTGCCAACTTTATTTTTTAGAGGATCGTACCACAGACTAGGAAAAATCGTATTTTGCTAAAAATTCAAGAAAAAAAATAGTACCTTTGAAATTTCAACATAACAATAGTAAAAGATTTAAATAAGTAATGTTATATTATTATAACTTCAAACCCCAATCACAGTTTTATCACAAGTATTATATTAATTTTAGTCACTATCTTATTTATGCTTAGAAAATCTGATTGCAACTAGCACATTGGCATAAGATACGGCTTCAGGATAGTACCTAGGTGGACATTTTGCGTATTTCTAAAATGCTAGTTGGACAGAGGGTTTAAAAATTTACTGAATGCATTCTTAAAAAATACATAGAAGAAGTTTATGGCTCGTTCAAATCTGTAGTTTTAATTTTTATATCAACAAAATTAACCTCATGTAACAATATTTTGCTATGTTGTTATGAAGATTGAAAGATTTGGAAAGATCGTATATTTGCGTACGATTTCGAATGCATGATCGTACATCGTATCAGCTGCAAAAAGGTCGAAGAAGGTGAATATGATTTAGATTGTACGGTTGGAAACACTGAGTGGCGGACTGGCCTAGCGGCGTAAGAGACACCATCAATGTACTAAGCTCTGGCGTGAGCGAGACGGCGCGGATACGCGGCTGTATGCGCATGCGTGTTAGTCAAAGAAAGGAGCGGGTGGACGGCCGCGAGAGGCACGGTATGGCAACAACGCATGGTGGTTTACTATAATATATTATATCCAAACAAATAGTTGTTTTAATTAGTCAGAAACATCCACACCAATATATAAAAGTGAAAACGTACAATTGTCAAGCATCCATTATGAAAGTGTACACTTTTTGTAATCCAAAGAATCGATGAATATCATAATACATTAGTTATAAGGTATTCATACACGATGGTAGGTAAGTATGTATTACCTTTACTTTGATGTGGTGACACATCATCTATAATCCTCAACATTAAAATCATCAGCCCGTACCGTATTCATCCACAGCTGGACGTAGCCCTCTCCTTGTCAATGCCACTGAGCCTAATCTTCTCGCCATTCGCAACTGGTCACTCCACCTGGCCAGCGGTCTCACAACGTGCACCTAAACGTGGTCTCTACAATAAAACTTACTTACTCCAACGGTTGTCGGTTCTTCGACTTACTCATATTATTATTATTCTAGTTAAGTTGCGGGCGAAAGCTAGTTCTTGATAATTATTTTTTCCTATTGTTTTTTTTTTACTTGGGTGCAAATAGAGTATATACCATCTAGACCAAAATAAACGTGTCATTTTGCTAGAACAAAATTAGATTAGAGCGGAATCTATTTTACGCCAGTAAGCGTAATTCAAAATCTTTGCATTTTACCACAACAATAGATTCAAATTAGTTTGTGAAAACTTTTTTATGAATTTATTACGAATAAGCAAATAAAGTTATTTTGATTTTCATAATCGATTATTATAGTTTTATAGTCTGTGATTAAGATGTCGCAATGAAAATTGATCATCCCTTTCCGTCACACCAATAAAGTACGACATTGTTTTGGGTACATTTTATAGACATTTCCTTCGCCATTGAGATTTTGACTGTAAAATATACGAAACTTCATGCGCGTTATCTCGATGACAGCCGTCATGGAGATCAAGCTATAAAAATCAAAGTATAGGTGCTTTATATCGTGCACGAGTGTAGGCAAATGATGCAAACGCAAATAAATGTGCCATTTCGTATTCTCTCTGAAACTCACTTTACTGAATCGCGACTTTGACTGTGATTTGACTACGATTTGACTAGACTTTTGACTAACTGACTGGAACCCAACCAACGACAGTAAGAAATGTCTATACGACAACTCAACGACAGTAAGAAATGTCGTATGCTGTAACAAAGGAAGTTATATGTACTTACGTACAACTGGAATGATATCTCTATAGTACAAAAGTGGTCGTACCAAAACGTTCACGAAAGCGGAAAGTCTCTTTCACAGACTAATAAATTAACTTGCTGTCACTTGAGACTGGCACTATCATAGAGTAACTAGGGTGGCTATATGGTTTTTATGACATATATTTGTTATATGTTGCTATGATGCAGCTAGCAACCGTTTATTGTTTCAAAGGACATGGCCAGTTTTTGCCTAGAACGTACTTTGACTGCAGGTAATTATTAATATTCACAAAAAATATATAGAAATTACGGCATGTGACATACATAAGTATGTCTTAAACTCCAGGCTTTAAAGGGCTGCTATTAAAAGTAATTAAATTGTTCTATCTGAAAATCAACGACATTTTGAATGTCTTAGTTTCCGTTCAACGAAATGTATGTACGATGATAAATAAACTTATAAATGAAAAATGAATCAATAATTAAAGTGAATGTACACAATGTTTATTAAAAATAATTTTGTAATTTGCAACATTTTTTGACTTGATTATTTGTTTGTTATTTCATTCATAAAAACTATTCAATACGATTTTGCTTTTCACTTAGCAAAAACCGGACTACGAGAAATATCAGACATCTGTCACATCACACAATGTCATGTCACTTGTGAATACTTTTTTGCATTTTGTAGTTATCAAAGAGAATATGATCACTACGTTTTAGTAGTTATCACAAGTAGTTATGCATTGACTCCGTTGCGCTTGCATTCGTGTGTATTGTACCATTTAATTCTGATCTTGTTAGTGCATTATAAAACCGACGACCTTCGCTTTTCTCCCGGACTGTTTTCTTCTACAAATATGTCTTTACCATCGTTCGTTACTACGGACTCAGTTTTGCTCACGTTTTGGATAAATATTTATGCGACTGATTTCATTGAGGTGTATCTACTGTAGCATAGCCACATGATAGCCACGAACGTTTGCGAAGATATAATGTATCCTCACTATCAACGCATTTACTTACAAAGCTCACACGATGGCTATCAATTGAGGTAAGTATGTAAAAATGAATTTTGAGTGGGCTATGTAAAGATTATATCTAAAACTAGTAATTATTCAATGAAATACTCTATAATTCAAAAGATTTTCTCAAAACAAATTCAAATGGAGTGACTGAGAGCCTTTATAGCTATTTTTAAGCGTTTCAACTTATAAAAAAGTAACTTGTCACTATCTTTAAAACTATAAGTTCTTGAGAGATGTTGCTCATTTGCAATTAGTAATAGGGTAATCTTCAATACAAATAACATTAAATTATTGATGAACATGAACTTTTAATAACTAGGCAGAAAGCGCTAGCAAAACGGGCCGTGTCCTTTGATTCATTTTTGAAAATAGTGTTGTGACGATTTGATCCTCTGAAAATAAATCGATTTTGTTTCAAGATTAATCTGTTATCGATTTAAACAGAATAGTCGAGTGTAAGCCTTATGTTAGTGTCATAAGTAGATCAGTACATGTCTCTGAACCATTTTGGTATGTAAATTATGTAATGAAAAGGACATCAAATTAAACTTGTGTTTAACGACAAGGTATGACGTTGATTATAATCAGTAACTCTGATTGAATGCCTACTTTAGAACTTTGCAGTGAATTGCATAAGATTCTGTCTCTATAATTAAGTACGTTCTTTTCAAAATATACGTACTGACATATACTTTTATGTGCTTTTTTATAGATACGCTCGATGATTAGGACCACGGGCCACCTGTATAAGCCTTATTTAGTTACCTATACATGTTGTCCCAGGAAATAGTGATAAGTGGAGGTGACTCTTATTAATTCTTGGATCCGTTAGCTAAGTGATGTAATTAAATTTTGGATATCGATGATAGATATGGAGCTGCAAAACCAAACAGTATCCCCAATTTTGTTATCATCAGTTTTTTGGATTGCCTCCCTATGGAAGCAAATTCATAGACGTATCCACGTCAAAAATTATCAAACTTTACTTCATTTTTGGTGCGATATAATTTTGCCTATTTTATAATAATAATATAATACTACTTATTGTATAATAATGTACATAAAACAGGAAAGGAATTACTGGTGGTCCTCACACTAGGTCGAAGGCTGTCTCGTGAGGGCCTTTTACAATTTAATATCTATGTTATTACGACAAGAGCAACATAACAGTTTATGTAATAGAATAGCAGAAAAAACTAACTTCAAGTAAACATAAATTAGTGAAATATAATGTTTTCCAATGATTTAGTAAACCATAGAGTTTTTGAAAAATATAAGTGACTATAATACCATATTTTTCTGTTATTATATTTTCAAGTTTTAGTAGGTACCATTCGTAAGATATAAGTACCTATCCATGTTTACATGAAATTTGGTAGGCAGATAGTTTTTATTTAGATACAGGAAAATGAATAAACTAATTTTTATCATGAATATCACCACTTCTCATCGTGAGAGTGCTGCGAGAACCAGATAATGGGAAATGGGCAGCAGCACATGGAGTACTGCTGCCACCTCTGGGACTTCAATTGAGAGACATGCTGTGAGGCTCATTGGAGATGACACTCTGGTAATGAGTAAGCTTCAAAGTCTGGCGCATCGACGTGAGGTCGCAAGCCTGTCGGTATACTACAGATTGTACCATGGAGAGTGTGCACAAGATCTGCACAATCTGATTCCCACATCACCTTTCCGTCACCGTACGACTAGACGATCAGCAAAGCGCCAACCTTTTATGGTTGACATACCTCGCACAAGAACGAAGCGTTACGCTTCTTCATTTATTATAAAAACTTCTAAGGAGTGGAATACCCTGCCCTCGTCAGTGTTTCCGGTAAAATATAACCCCGGTGTGTTCAAGTCAAGAGTGAACAGGTGTCTACTAGGCAAACGTGCTACACCTTCGACCACATTATCGCTTTCCATCAGGTGAGATCGTCATTTCTCTGAAAGTAAAACGGTTTCAATAAAAATAACTATTTGTATTTACAACCTAATTCATAGTGCTTGTATGCAATATGAAATTAAAACGGTGAACCAAGGAAAAATGCGGATTCAACATGATCATGATCACTTACCTCACGCAGAACCACTTGAAAGAAAGCATGTGATTTTCAAAATGTCTGATATTTCGATTGGATGACGTACAGCCCACTATCCGGCCTGCATGTAATTAATTTAGTAAAAATAATTATGAACAGATGGCAGAAGTTGTTATAATATTTTGGGAAATTGAAAAGTAGGTGTAGGCAACTATATGAAAATTATGTACAATACACAACAAGTTTTGGTACTTTATACTATTTTGTGGAATTGATTAAAGGTATTGAATAAAGGAATTACTTTATTATATTTTATGAAATTAAATATTAGTGGTATGTGTTATATTTTATTTAAATGGATGAACAGTTGACTATACTGTGAAATTATATGAAACGAGTGAACAATATCATATATCACTACATTTACATTTTTTAAATTGATTGATTACAGTTCCTTCAGCTACCATAATATACATAATTATATCACATGTTTTTGATAATAATAAATTATCATTTATAATCTTCTGCTCGCGTTGGAGGTGCCGAGGAATGTCTCCACGGGATGCGGTTTTGCAGAAATTGGGATCAGAAAATATCCCAATTTTCCAGGAATATAATCCTGGCGCGGAAGGATCGAATTATAAAATTATGTGACCTTCGCGTTTTGTGGACTGTATTTTGTTATTCATAGGGCGAAATGCGTTGTGGTGACAGATTAGGGACAGGTTAGCAGCCAAGAGCAGATGGTAGAAAGAAAGTGAAAGGAAAGAGTGGGTACCTTTTCGATGAACTCCTTTTCTGTCCAAGTCTCCGATGTTGTTGAGAAGGCCTAACCAGGCCTGCAGCGATGTGAAATCCTGTCCTTGAAGGGTGCAGCTAGCGCTCCGGTATGGAGCGACACACGTGTTCTAATAATGTCTAAAAACACTGTTTTATTTAGTATTAGTCACCACTATTTTGCGCGTTAGTTTTATAGTCCTTTTTCTCACCATAATAACCTATTCACATATTTATTTAGCAAGCGGAAATATTTTTTGGTCATTAGACCATCAGACATCTTTGATATATAAGCAGCGGGCTACAGCGTGCAGCCATTACTCGTGCAACTCGAGCAACGGTTGGAGCGTCACTGGTTGCGTTTTCTCTTGAACGCCTTTCACGCGTTGTATCGCACGCGTGAGGCACATATACATAGTAGGCATGCATGCGAAAAGGAAAGGTAAAGGCGAAAGGCGAAGGAAGTGGAATGAAAAGGAATATGACTGTCAAACTGTACACCAAATCACCAATCATTCTGCGTAGATTATAAGCGCGTGTTTTTTTTTTTTAAATTAGCGAAGGTATTATACGGCGATACGATAACACGCGTTTATTCCAAAATTCATCTAAATCGGTTCAGCGGTTTATATATGAAAGCGTAACAGAGAGAGTTACTTTCACATTACATGTACAGTCTTCTTTTTTTGGAAATATGTTTAGTAATGTATATATGTAATTTGACTGATAGGTGTGTAGTAATAAAAATATTTGGAGTATATGTAGTTAGTTAATTGCAGTAGTTGTTGTACATAGTTGGTTGTCATAATAAAAATTCAATTCTATTTACAATCCATTTATGAGTCATAAGAATGATGAGAGTCTGAGTTCGATTCCAATAATATAATTGTCGTCTTCGGCTTCATCATCCATCAGATCGACTTCATAATCGAGACTAGAAAGGTGCAACCGAATCAGTTTTTTTTTCTCGGCTGAGCCCGAACCGAGAACAAGAATAAAATCTATTATCGGCCAGAACCAACACCGAGAATTGGTAAAAATAAATTAATAAAAGAACCCCACCATCAACAACAGTCAAAATTGTAAGTTTTCATTATGTTATTAATACACCTAACATTACAACAAAGTTTACGCAAAGCTGAGTGCCTAGTACGAGCTCTAAAGTTGCTGTATACACATTACTGTCTCAAACAAAACAAACTACTATCTGACACATGAAGTTAAATACATTATTACTACTGAAAACATAAAAACAAACATACTCACCTTAATATTAATTTGTTACGATTTTGATACTTTTTTATACGCTTTATATTAGCTTCACTTGTATGTTTGTATGTTTGTAACCGACTCCTTTGGACGCTATTTTGACCCACTTTATTATACGCTTTATATTAACTTCACTTGTATGTTTGTATGTTTGTAACCGACTCCTTTGGACGCTATTTTGACCCACTTTATTATACGCTTTATATTAACTTCACTTGTATGTTTGTATGTTTGTAACCGACTCCTTTGGACGCTATTTTGACCCACTTTATTATACGCTTTATATTAACTTCACTTGTATGTTTGTATGTTTGTAACCGACTCCTTTGGACGCTATTTTGACCCACATTAAACGGTCAGATTTCATTCAAATTTTGCACACATGTCAAAGGCCGATGACAATGCAATAATTCGAAAAAATAAAATAAAAGTTTAAAAAACTAATAAACACGCTTTATATAGATAACCAAACTAAAAAATAGAAAATAAATTTTAATAGTGTAAATAAGAAAAAATGTTTTATTTAAAAAAAGCGTTGGGTACTTTTTAAGATATTATCGAAATGATAATCCTTCTTCTCATATCTGTCAATGAAATATGTATAACTATTGACCCATGCACCCCACGATTTATTTTCTTTCTGTTAGATCGTAAGTACAAATTTTAAAAAATAGTGACTTACAAATGTCATTGGGACTTACTTATAAAAATAACTAAGCAGCAAAGACAAATAACCTTAAATTAGCAGATTGAAGACAAAACAAACAACAATCTACAGATTGAATCTTATACAGAATAATATATTAAACATGCCACCGCGACTGAGCTTCTTCGAGCGAGAGTAATGATATTTCGGTGATACCGCTCGCAACAAAGCCACGCAATGTTTGGCATGGCTGAGAGCCTCAGTGCTTTTTGGCCGAAGAACGAGACCGAGAATCTCGAGTGTTTTTTGCCAAGAATCTCGGCCACCGAGATAGTGACCGACATCTTGGTCGGACCTTACTAGTCATCGCCTACAGCAGAAATTATGAATTCTTTATTATTCATTGCATACTTAAGAATTTTCGCGATCCCACTGTCGCACTGTCGGTATTTTTCTTCTATATTTTAACATGGTCAAATTCCTTCTTTCAATCCTCTACCGTAATTGAAGAAATTCTTCCTCTATCAAGTTTGGTATTTGCTTCTTGTCTCTAATTAGAACGCTGTGTGTGTTTCAAAAACTGGTGGTTGTATGTGATTTTTAATGATTACCGTCAATTCAACCTTAATCTGTATCTGAAATACAATTGTTTCTCAACATAATATGCAATATATTTTTCTGGTTGATATTGTGGGATATTTATCTAATAGCACACAATATGATGCGTTATCCATGATAACGACTGATGGTCCCGCTCCCGGTAAATTTGGGATTATTTTTTAAGATATCCATTGTTTAAAGTAGTCCTTATTCAAATCATGGTGATAATCCGCTTATTACCAGACTTCGCAACGCAAAGGCCCGATAGTGTGTTTATCAGCCTATGTGTGTATGTCTGTTCCTTTGTGGCACTATATAGACCAAGCACGTGGTCATATTTTGACGATTCTTACGTCAATCGATTTGTCATTATCTTGCGAGTGCTACTAAAGACATTACATTCATCAAAATTCAATATGGCAACAGCCAGTCGCCATATTGTTAAATAGAAAAAACTGAAAGTCATGTCAAGTGGAGTATCGTTGAATAGGTAATTGAAAATCTTTTTTAGTTCTTTTCGTTTCGAATTACCATTTAGGATAGATATAAATGTAAAGTTGGTTAGCAACAATTCTCACTACTTCTTATAAATATAAACTAAAACACATAAAATAGAAATAAATTATTAGAAAAAAATAACAAAAAACTAGACTAAATCAAACTAAAAAGAGGCAAACAAGCGTTAGATTTTGAAATATTGTTATATTATTAGATTTGCAGTCGCAGGCATCATGCATTTCATATCTCCTTTGACGGGATCATAAAGAACTTGGCGAGCTTACTCTTCATGCCTCCAACTGGACCTTATATTTCAAAAATGTAAAGCTTGTTTGATTTAATATTTATTTAAAGTCTGTTTGTTTTTTGTTTTTTATAATAATGTATTTTTATTTATCCTTGGATTTGTACGCCAAAAGTCCGTAGGGTATAAACCCTTGCTCACCCCCAGCATGAACAGTAATATAGCGCTCACCTCTTAATATATTTGACGAAGACCCTGGTTTACCATCACTTTGCCAGCACTTTTTCACCCTATTCACACTTCTAGTAAATGTACGATTCATCAAGATAAATGAGATGCTTACGTGTCTTTGGTCTTTATTTTCTGAGCAGATCTATTGGTCTTTGGTACCTTAAACGCCATGCTACAATATCATAATGCTCTATTTGAAGAGACCGCTTGGCACGCAACCTTTTATATACAAATTCCATTTCAATCAAGTTTTTTCTAAAAGTGTCCTTACCTTTAGTATAATTTAAATCAGTTTTGATTTCTATCAAAAGTTTGCACAGTGTTAGTACTTACCTCCATTTATACTACGCAAAAATATTTATAATATTATGAACAGCGCACTTATCAAAATCATCTAAGTCAACTTTCAGAAGGGCGTCCTGCAGGCTGATTCTCTAAGGAGTGAGGTTGAGTGATTGCCATCAAGCACCCATTGAGGGTGCGCTTGAAGGTCGTGAAGGTTTTGGAATTCACAAAACAGTTAACGCGCACCCGTCAAGCACCCGCAGTCAACACTAATACCGGGAAACCGGTAACTATGCGGCAGAATTAAACTACAACTAGCCTACAAATACTTCTAGCAGAAGTAGGACTTTTCAAACGTTGCTGGGTTTTATGTTCGAGTGATTATCTGTGTGTGGCGTGCCAGCCAATCAATGGCGGCAATCGCCCTCCAACAATCATCGTCTGAATTTATTTTCTGTTTTTTCTCTCTCACTTTTAATCTATCTAAAATTTTGTTCCCGTGTAGATATTATATACTTAACTTATTAGAAGTTAATAAGCATCGTAAGTTTTGTAGTGATCTAATAATATGTCAATAGTATTTTTTTTGTCAATGAAAACATGTCATTCCTTGTACACTACTTTTGTGCAAAAAAATAAATCAATAAATAAATAAAACGCCAAAAAACGAAGAAAGAAATATATTTGCGATTTAGAAATGTATTTCTAGATGAAATCTCTTGCTTTGTACCTATATAGAAGTGTATTGTATCAACCTACGTCTTATGTATCGTTGTAGATTCTAGTGCACAAAAATGATCAAGTCTTGGGAGACGGTCAAATGGGAGCTCGACAGTTGATAATTATTGCCTAAAACTTGATAGTCAAGTACCTAACTATATTGAATGTTGAATCTACTTGATTATACTAATAATATGATAGGTACATTTTTTTCAGGTCATGCACACAGAACTGCAGTTCATAAGAATGTATAGATCTCCGCTTTCCGAGCTCATAGGATAGTGTAAATCTCAATTTATGTGAATATTTTCACATTACATGATATTTAATACTTACACTTGATTTCGTTTTTCTCATACTTGCATTGACCTCTCGTGGTTAGTAGAACTTCACATAATTAGGCTTTTTAAGAAAACTACTAGATTTTAAAACCAGTAGGTATTTTTCTATTTTAGGGTTATAATCCTACTCTAGCCACAGAATAAATAATAGTACAAGTACAGAAGGATAACTGAGTAAAGTCATTTAAATACAAAGCAACTCTCGCTACAACACAATAAAGTGCAATTTATATCGCACAGCGCTGCGAACTTTCAATTATATTTACGTAGAAAGCGATCAACGATGCGCCTGCACGCAGCTAGAATGTATCGTATCACAACGCGCGAGAGCTTCCATTACTCTAACCGTTTCAGAATCGCTCTGTCACTTTTTAGCATGGCAGGGTTGTATCAAGATATGACTGATACAACCCTGCCATGCTTGCAGCAGCATGGTACTTGTACTAGTAATTATCATATGATATGACTTAGGTATTGCAACAGAATAAACAATTATGTATTTTTTTACTTATTATTATTATAAATGTTGATAGTTCTATTAGCTACATATAATGTCATTCTTATCAGAATTGATCTAGTACCTCATTATTTGATTATATCTAAATAGGTGTTGTACTTTTATGAATAAAAAAAATGCCCTTCAAATTCAAATTAATTTATTGTAAGAAGAACGGTGAGACCAATTAAACAGTATTACACAATTATTTACCAAAAAAAAACATAATGAATGAATAAGAAATGGCTACTTACTTAATAAAATGTCAGTGTGTAGGTATTTTACGACACTTGTCAGAGCGAATGCTATGCAGTGCATTCTAAGTTTCTTCTTGGTACTCATAATTAAGAAAAGAATAACATTTGACAAAACTTTACGTAAGTAGGTACTTTATCGTAAGCAAACGGCGCGCGACTCATCGAGCGCACGCTTGACACTACTGATTCAACCCTAATATTGCGGCCGCAAAGTGTAGGTTTAATATTTGTACTTGTTGCGGAGTACGACTGGCCTGCTCTAGCTATGAAATAGATAGGAATGAATATAGATGAATAGGTAGGTTCTATGAAATACCTCATACATACATGTCATTAAACCTACATTTCACAATAACAACACAATTTCATGGCACGATAAAACATGAAACAAAGTATACCTAGGCAGGTGTTAGATCTATAAGTTTCATAGTAACTATGCATTATTATTAGTATCTTCACTAAACAAACACTGCTAGATAGTAAATCGCACCGGGTGCTCTTCGGTTGACGAAAACTCATTGCTACTTAATTCCTTGTGAATTCTGATTTTGAATTACCGGTAACGGTTATTGTATTGCCTAGTAAAATGTCAGTTTCGGTGTGGTTGAGTGCCCATCGCCTTGATGACGTCATTTCACATGCTCACTGAGCTTAGAGAATTCGAAACGAGTGATGGTGGCAAAGAATGGTCCAAGTGGCATTAACCAATCTTCACTCTAACTTTACGGAATCAGGCCCCTGACTTTGATCCCTTGCCTTTCCCAGGCGTCCTCCATACACCTTCCCGCTTGAGCTATTACTGAGCTGAACTATTACTGTACCACATGACACACCTAAATCAAAACATTCTTCTTATTTTCGTTATAATATTAAGTGAGTAAATTAGTTTTCATACAATATTTGATATTGTCTGGATAAATATATTTACAACATTTCATTTTATATTAATACTTACTATACAAAGTATCAAAACAGTTTACATAACAGTCATAGCGGCGACCCAACAACAGTTTGGTTTCTGTTAGTTAAACACCTTGATTCATCTTTCTCTCGCTGAAAAAAAACTAAACAATTTTAAAAATAATCTTCCTTGTTTTACATCTTACTAGTCTCGGCATTTTAAACTTAGGTTTTTATTAGGATTTCCTAAATAATTCATCCATAAAACACACCTGAGAGACAATTCTGACAGCAAGAGAGCAGAACCAGTATGCGCTTAACTAAAATTACCCAAATACAATAACTTATTAGATAGACTTGAACAGACAAATTCTGAATTAGCATCTGTATGCGTGGTTCAGTATTTATACACCTTGCTATTACACTCGGTACATATGGTTAGAATCACCTTATTTTTCTGCGTCTTTTGGTTTAAGTCTCATGACTCTACGACATAATTTTTGTCTCTAAGGCGGTCTGTAAATTAAAGTATTTAATTATAATTTATGTTACTTATTAATTAATATTATTTTTTCAATAGCATAATATAATCGGTAAGTAAAATATCACATTGCAATTTATGTAAATGGGATAAGAAAAGTTGCGTGATGCTAATAAACTAATTAGTAATCCTAATAAACAAACTATTTTTTTCCCACTAAGTTTAAATTATTTTCTATTGAAAATTGTAGGTTTAAAGTTACTTATCGGATTACGGAAGTCTTGTTGCAATTAGTTTCATTGAGATTTTCTTGTAATGTAATCGGTAAGTTTGTAACTACTTTAAATTGCAAACTATCGATTGAAAAGGCATGAAAGTGGGGCAAGAAAAGTTATTGATTTATTGAGTTTATTCAACTTTTCTTGTCCTACTTTCATGTCCTTTCAATCGATAGTTTGCAATTTAAAGTTGTCACTAACTGATTAAGTAAATATATAATTAAAATCTCATTGCAACCGGATGCATTCTTCCGGATGAACCTTCTGTAATCGGGCCGCAGGTAGATGATCTAATTTTTTCTAATCTAATTTCTTGTCCATAGATTGAATCGATCTGAATCTGACTCAACAGAACTGAAAAATCAATTTCCAATTAATCGATTTCATCCACATTCGTCATCCCAACCTAAATTAACTGTCTGAATCTCAAAATCAAAACGTCAGCCGGCCGTAGTATACGTATTATTCATCTCTATGGATCACAGATTAAGTATCAGAATTCAGAACAGCAATTCCATAACTTGGCTACAATCGGATTATCACTTTTTTCATAGCAAATTCGACTCTATCGCAAGGCATTAGTGGCTGCGATACTGAGATTTCGATTGAAGCCAAGTTATGGAATCGGGCTGCTGATACTTAATCTGCAGCCCGATTCCATATTCCATAATTCGATTGTAGCCAAGTTATGGAATTGGGCCACTGAGTAGTCTGTTGCTGCGGTTTAAATTGCACCAATGTGCGCTATGTGTACTATCAGCGCGCACAAAGTCGGATTAAAATGCGCATTTATTCTCCACGTCGGACACATGACGTCATTTTGGTGTGCACACAACGCTCACAAAAAAGAGGTAGAGCAGCGTATGCGGTAACGTCAAATTCAATTGACATATGTCATTCTGTGTTGATATATTGTTGGAACTCCTGCCAGACCACCAGTACATATAATAATGATTATATTCTTTTAGCAGAAGCAAACGAATTAAACAGAACTAAGAGAGAAATGAGAAAACTAAAAACAAAACAAAACAACAGTAGGTAGAACAGCTGACTCAAATGACATAAGCATGCAATCATCGGTTTAATTTGTTAGCGTGCATATGCTGACCAACAATATACACCGATCGTTAGCAGTGTTTGCAGTCTCAGCACTGTGAGTGCAATTTAAACCACAATGTGTGTGTGGCCGTAGGGGCCGTTCGTTTCGTAACTTTGGCGAAAATAACTGTTAAAAAAGGTAAATAAGATCACAATTGGCGTTCCATTTGGCCATTTGTGGGCGAAATTAGCATTCTGAACGTTTTCGATCACCGTTCGTTTTGCAAGTTCCTATAACATGTTGACATAGGAAAATCGACTTTATTCCGTCAAGGATAGGGTCATTATTCATTTAGTTTGGAAAGGATCGGTAGTGTCAAAAGTTGCGAAAATTACAAAAGTGTTGATTACGTACAAAGAAAACGACTTGTTAAAAATGTACATTTCGAAACTGTCCACAAGGCCATCTCATCATCTCGAACGCAGGGGAAGTCAACTGTCACGTCAACGTCAGTCGTCGTCGACTAAAAGAAAAAAACTACAAGCATTTATTTTATTGGAGCGACACTACATATTTTATTTAATAAAAATGGAAGGATTATTCGCCCTCCCTTTCAATGTGCTTGAAATTCCTAATATTAAGATTAAAAAGCCGCTATGGCTGCAGCCTCCGTCGGCAATGACGACGTTTTCGTTAGTGTTACTTTCGTATTTTTTGGTTACCGGAGGTGGGTGTTGTTTCTTAATATTTTCATAGTAAGACGTGTCGTATTAGAAAGTGAGATAGATAAAGTGTATATTTCGATTTCAGGGATCATTTACGATGTCATTGTGGAGCCGCCAAGCGTGGGATCGACGACCGATGAACATGGACACAGTCGGCCGGTGGCGTTCATGCCAAACCGTGTGAACGGGCAGTACATCATGGAAGGACTTGCGTCCAGCTTCTTATTCTCGATGGGAGGACTGGGATTCATCATCCTGGATCGCACACACAACCCGTCCACACCTAAACTAAACCGAATCTTACTAATTTCTGTGGCATTCCTTTGCATCCTCGTTTCTTTCTTCACCACCTGGATATTCATGAGAATGAAGTTGCCAGGATACTTGCAGAACTAAGATTCCTTTCACATTGTAAGTAAACATCTAAATGTCTTCTTGGACTGTATTTTTAAATTAATTAAATATTTTTTATATTGATCCAAATGTTGTTTCTATGAGTAACACTGATCTTTAAAAGTAGAAATATAAGTTGGTACTGTATTATCCTGAGCTTGTTATGATAACCTACCTATTGGTTGCTTCCACAACCTCTGTTAAAGAAAGTAACCGTCTCATGTTACTTTTCAATGGAATTGTAAAGAAATTGATAACCAGTAGATTATAGGGTGGTGATATATCTAACATTGCGCAGTACTGTATACATGCGTGTGCGGTAAGCAACTGGATAACAGATATGGGATTTTGTAACTGTGCCAGCAATCTATAGCAATGCTCCACTACATAAATAACCTGGTTAGCTTGGTAAATGTCCAGTGCACCCCAAGTGAGATGGCATCGAAGAAGCATCTCAAGAATGGACTTTCTCTATGTATTGCACAGATGTCTGTATTTCTATATAGGAATCTATGTGATGTACTAAATCAATAAAATGTATACAGTATTTATTTTAGGCAGTTCATTATATTGTTAGTTAAAAAGAGGAAATTTTAAAAAGACTTATTATGACAACACAAAAGTAACAGACATATGCCTTGTAAATAGGAACAAGAGATTCAATAATTAATCTATTTGATGGAAAAAAGGAAGACAATTCTACTCTAATATATAACTAATTTACTATTATAATAACAAAAGACACAAATACAATAATAGTTGCAAGTTGATACAATTGTAAAACTATTTTATTTCAATATCATAATGTAAGCTCTAGTTGTATCATGTAGATTCACAAGCACATTCAAATGACAGCATTTTAATGCTGGACTTTACTGCTGCTTTACTGGAGTGTATTTTATGCAGATCTTTAAATTATTGGATCTGATGAGATATCTGCATCATTTTCACTGTATTATGATTTTAACAATAAACCTGAAGTTGGCAGTAGTTTTTTAGGGTTCCGTACCTCAAAAGGAACCTTTATATAATCACTTTGTTGTCCGTCTGTCTGTCTATCAAGATCCTTTTTATCAGGAATGTGGTGAGATATCAAGTTGAAATTAATATCAAATTCTCAGGTCTGCAATCACTTGGAGCTGTGATAAAATCAAACTTCTTAGTCAATGCAATCAAAAGATATGGCCATTTATGCCACATATTTTGACACATGCATGAGAATCAAAACCTATATCCATTACAAAAAATTTTTTTTTTTTGTTTGAATTTGGTAAACTGACCGCAAGAATACACTATTTTGATAATATATCGTGTGGTCGTACGGAACCCTCGCTGTCGGCAAGTCCGAATCGCAGTTGGCCGGTTTTTATGGGCCACATCACTGATGTCAGGCAATTTTAGTGCCCTGTCCTGTATTATTTCTGGTCGAAGATCTATCCCGAGTCCCGACTTATGACATATTGCGTATTTGACGTTTTGAGAGTTTGTCATTTTGTGTTTTTGACGTTTTGTGAGTTTGTCATATTGCTTATTTGACGTTTTGAGAGTTTGACATTGTGCGTATTTGACATTTTGCAAAAACTTACAGTCCTTTGACATTTTGCGTGTTTGACTTTCTGCGTGTTTGACATTCTGCGTATAATCCAAAATATGTTAATGAATGGCTATGTATGGACAACCGTTTTTCAACGGCAAAGTTATGTTTGTACGGAACCCTCGGTACGCAAGCCCTGCTCGCACTTGATTGTTTTTTTTGTCTGAAGTATTTAGCAGAAGAAAATAACGGAAAAACTGTGAAAAAAAGTGCTCTATTCCAGGACAACTATGCAAAACGCGAACATCTTATCGTATAGACTGGAAAAAAATACTGAAACGAACAGAAACAGTGAAAAACAAACCATATTTTGTGAACAAAACTTCGTCGAAATATTTTGAGGTTATTATTCCCGTGGGACGTTATAAAAATACAAGAGACAATCAAACAGGCTGACCAACATTGAAATACATACCAATAAATCAGCTGTATTCACGTCGAGAAAAGTTGTGTTCCATCTACGGGAATTTGCGCATACACTGTACAATCAAGATGACTTTAGAAATGTCAAACGAGATGTCATTACTTATTGCCAAGTTAAAAAATGAACTGAACAAACAAAAATTATAACCGAGAAAGTAACTGAAAATGTATTGCAAAGTATTGATAATAAAATACAACCGCTTATAGAGGAAAATAAAAATCTAAAATTAGAAATAGATAATTTGAACAAGAAAATATGTGTGTTGGATGCAAATTCACGTCGAAATAACCTTCTGATTCATGGAGTAGAGGAATCTGAGAAAAACACAAGAATTAATAAATAATACAATGGAAATGCTCAATAAACTAGATGTGGAACTTGGAGTTTCCAAAATAGACAAAATTTATCGACTTGGTAAAGTTTAGGATGGCAAAGTGCAACCTATTATTCTAACCACTACAACCTTACAAAAAAAGGTGGAAATACTAAGAAACAAATAGAAAACAAGCCCTAATACCTACATTACTGAACATTTTACCAAGGAAGAACTCGAAAGTAGAAAGAAATTACAACTTCAACTGAAACAAGAAAGAGAGAAAGGAAATTTTGCATATATACATCACAATCAAGTAGTAGTAAAAGGGAAAAAAAAAGGAACAAGACAAAGGAAAAGGGCAGAGTCCGATTCTCCTAATTCTCCTGATGCAAACTCACAATTGCAATCAAATAAGGGATCGTCAAGTACAAAAATGCATAAAACAGATGCATTCAGTTACATGAGAGCCAGGGCATATTCCGCATCGGAGAAAAATAACTACATGAGAAATTAGCAGTTAGAAGGCATCAGCAAAAACAAAACATATACAATTAAAACAATGGAAAAAATAGGTCCCAACACGGCTGATCCCCGTGGGATGTCAGACCACCACCCTCCAGAGGTCAATAATAATAATATAATGATCAATACAAATAATACAAGAAATATGAATAAATTATACATAACAACTTTAAACGTAAAGACACTTCTATCCCAAGAACGCCACATCGAACTAGAACAAGCATTGGAGAAAATAAAATGGGATATTTTAGGAATATGTGAGGTCCGGAGAAAAGGGGAAGAAATCCTTGAGGTGCCTAATAAATATATACTATGCTACAAAGGAGAAACAAGTGGCATTAATGGTGTAGGTTTTTTAGTAAAGTCATACTTAGCTGAAGGAATTGACGAATTTATTGGAAAATCTGAAAGAATTGCCATATTAAACATACAACTGCCCGGTTTTGATGAGAAATGGTCAATAATTCAAATTTACGCACCACATGAGCTAAAAACAACAAAAGAAAAAGATACATTTTATGAAGAATTAACTTCAGCAATGCAAGATACTTATAAAAATAAAATTATCATGGGAGACTTCAATAGTCAAATAGGCGAGATGATCAAGAATGAAGAGAAAGTTAGGGGCAAGTATAGTTTTGGGAAAAGAAACGACAATGGACAGAGATTAATCAACTTTGCATCTGAAAATAATCCCAACATAACAAACAGCATCTTTACGAAGAAGCCGAGCAGGAAGTGGACTTGGAGATCCCCAGATGGGAAAACACACAACAAAATCGACTTCATTCTTACCAACAAGCTAAAAGTTATACAAGATAATGATGTAGTTAACACATTAAATTTCAGTTCGGATCACCATGCAGTAAGATGTATCATAGAATTTAAAGAACCCAAAAAAGCAAGGAAACCTCTTCAACACCTAAATCGTCACTTGAAAATTCCTGATGATATACAGGAAGAGAAAGCGTTGTACTTACAGAACTTGATGAGTGAAGTTAATTCAGCATCAACTCAAGGAAGATATAAGGTATTAGAAAGAGAAATCAAAAAGCTAAATGAACAATTTTCAACAAAATCAAAAGATAATGACAAAATTGGTGAAGAAGCTAGAATTTTATTAGAAAAACGGCAACATTTACTCACAAATAGAAAGGACAATAAAAAAGAAATAGCAGAAGTCAGCAAAAAGATAAACGAAAGTATAAGGAAATTCAGGAAAGAAGCTAGAACAAAAACTATATTAGAACATATAAAAAGAACCGGGGGAATAAGAAGAGCTGAAAAAGAATTAAAAGAGAGCAAAAATTGGATCCCAAATATGAAAAACAAGTCAGGCGCATCAACTGCAAAGAGGAAGCCCATCTTACGAATTGCAACAGAGTACTATAAAGACCTGTACGATGAGGAGGACAAAGAGGAGAGTGAAGCAGAGGAGTTACAGCTGGAAACCAGATCAATGCGCGAAGATGCTAAAATTAACAATGAACTACTTAAAGCAACTAGAAGTATTATACTTGTTCCAATAACCAACATTTTCAACAGTATATTAGAAACAGAATACATACCAAAACAGTGGATGAGGTCAATTATTACATTACTACATTAATTAAGATGATAAAATTAACAATGAACTACTTAAAGCAACTAGAAGTATTATACTTGTTCCAATAACCAACATTTTCAACAGTATATTAGAAACAGAATACATACCAAAACAGTGGATGAGGTCAATTATTACATTACTACACAAAAAAAGGAGACAAAAACCAAATAGGAAATTATTGGCCCATAAGTTTAACTTCGAATATCTACAAAATATTTTCAAAAATACTTCTCGGCAGAATAACAAAAACATTAGACGAATGCCAACCAAGGGAGCAGGCAGGCTTCAGAAGTAACTTTTCAACAATGGACCACATACACACTGTTAAGGACTCTTTCGTTGTAGCTAAAGACTCTTTGTTTAGTGTTAAGATCATGTTTTTCTACATTAATTTTAAAAAGGGAAGAAAAAGACAGTTGTGTCAGAGTTGCGTCAAAAGCTTGGTTTTATTTCACCTATGTCCATATTTTCCTTGATTTTTCCCTAATATTTTTGGTCCTCGATCCGTCTTTTAACACAAAATGATAACCAGGTCAATGACCAAGCGTTTGGCGCATCAATTGCAAGATTTTCCCGAGGCTCGCTCAGACTCAGGTGTACACTTTGTGGGTGGGCTCGATCAGTCCTCAGTTCCGGACTACGGTACGATCGATGCCACATCTTCACCCGCCGCACATAGCCCTGAGCCTGAAGCACAATTGCCACATATGGAAAATCGCGCAATGGAAACTCCCTAAACCTAGTTCTAGTTCCAGGTCGCGTAAGTCTGGATCGTCGCGTTCGACATCCACTGTGAAGGCCCGCAGGTTGGCCGTTGAGGCACAAATTGCGCGACGGAATCTCGAACGCGAACACCGTTTGATGGAACTCGAACGCAAACACCGTTTGATGGAACTCGAACGCAAGCACCTTGCCATGGAACTCGAACAAGAACGTAAGCTAAATCAAAATGAAAAACGAGTGGAGGAGCAGTGGCAGTTCAAGAGGCTGAAGAACGTTCTCATTATTCGGTTAGTCAATCGTTATCTAGAACAGCATCTTGGGTCCACGATGTACGGAATCGTGAGCCGGCCAAACGAAACATGAACCTCACGCAGGAGACTATTATGCCCGTGTGTAACGCGAAAGGTTCTAGTTTGCCAACCCAAAATTATAACACGGATCCAAAAGCGGTAGTAGGTTCTGGTGAAACCCAATTCTACACACCACCCATTAGCTGTAGTATTCGTAGTACCGCTGACCGGCCAAATACATCACATCGCAATTTGGAACCTAATGCTGAAAATCATCTAGTTCAAAATCATCAAAATCTGGTGAAAAAACAGATGACATTTCATAATCCGACAATGTCACACAATGACTTTGCTTGTCCAACAACATCAAACAATGTCATGTCACTTATGAAACCAACCTCCACAACTAAGGAGTTTGTACACTCACCGCCAAAAATGAATAATATTCAACCTAGTAATATGAACATCGCCAATTCGCACAGATATGCTTATAAACACGTTGAACTGACGCCTTTTACGGGACAAGCCACAGAATGTTTGATGTTTAAACGTACTTATCAGGACTCAACATTTATTTTCACCCACAGAGAATCTTGCTCACTTGCGGGGTGCGCTTCGTGGTCGCGCCCTTGAAAGTGTTTCTGCGTTGCTGTACACGGCTGACAGACCTGAAGAAGTTTTGAAGATGTTGGAACAGACCTTCGCTCAGCCGGAGACCATCGTACTCCACGAGATAACGCTCGTGCGAGGTCTGCCTAAAATAAGTTATGACCAAAGAGATCTCAATTCATTTTCTTGTAGACTACGTAACTGCATAGCTGTCATTAACAATCTAGGCCAAAGAGAGTATCTATATTCCGTAGAGATTTTTCACACAATTCTTAGTAAACTGACACCAATATTGTATAGTCAGTGGAAAGACTTTGCTTATCGTTGTGACCAGTCTATCCCGAAACTGCAGATACTGTCACAGTTTCTTGATATTGAGGCAGACAAACACAATAGGTTCGGGCTTGTCGTTGACTATTCGAGGAAGCCTGGTACTTTTCCTGTTAACAGTAATCCTGCTCGACGTGAGAACGTCCACGTCGCATCTACAGGAAGTAACACCAATGCTGAGACGTGCCGCTACTGTAAGAACACAAATTATCTGACTGTAGAGACTTCAAAGCTCTTAGCTTAGATAATAAGTGGCGCTGGTTACGTGAGGCTAAGATTTGTTATAAATGCTTGAAATCTACGACACACCGTTGGAAGACTTGTAGGATTAGTCGTTGTGGAATCATTTTTTTCATAATCCCTTACTACACTCAGCATCTATACCACACGTGTCTCACACTGTCGAGAAGTCTGCGTCGTCATGTGACGTCGTAAATAATTACAGCGATACTGAGAAAGCTGTTACCATCACTAACACCACTGAATCTATTTCATGCGATAAAGACTCGCATAATAAAGTTTTCCTAAAGATTGTTCCAGTCGAAGTAAGCGGTCCTAACGGAAAATTTAATACATTTGCGTTACTTGATGACGGCTCGACTACAACTCTGATCGATTCTGAGGTGGCACGTCACATTGGAGCCACAGGACCTTCAGATTCCATCAGGGTAGAGGGCGTTGCCGGCATGTCAACTTTGAAGCCGATACAATTGGTAAATTTTTCTATTAAGGGCAGAGATTGTTCCGAAGTGTTTACTGTAAATAATGCTAAGGCTATGGACACACTTTCTCTTTATGCACAGGACTATCAGCCATAATGACGTTTCACAACACTCTCACCTTATAGATTGATCAGCTTGTCCATGTAAACGCGACTCCTAAAATTCTTCTTGGTGCTGAACATTGGTATTTAACAGTCAGCCGCGAACTTAGAGAGGGTTCCAAAAATCAACCCGTAGCTACCCGCACAGCATTAGGTTGGGTTCTATACGGTAAATCGAGTGGTTGGACTAAAGCGATTCATTTTGTGAACCACGTTTCTCTCAATGACCATTGTGATTCAAGCGACTCTAGGATGGACGAACTGATCAAAGACAGGATGGACGAACTGATCAAAGACTATTTTCTTCTTGATTCCATAGGAATTTCGAAGGTAGAAACTTCATGTAATGAAAATGATAAACTTGTTTTAGACATTTTAGAATCTACAGCCAAACGTCTCGCACATAATAGATATGAGGTAGGTTTACTATGGCGCAAAGAAATTCCTGATTTACCCAACAGTTACCCTCACGCTCTTACGAGATTTCTTGGTTTGGAGAGACGTATGGCTCGAATTCAGATCTAAAAAAGGCTTATATTACTTTTATCAATGGAATGATAGAAAAAGGCTACGCTGAGGAGTGCCCTAGAGATACTTACCACGACACGACTTATTTAGTTTCACAAAAGACTGTTCGATGGTATTTACCGCATTTTCCAGTTGTACATCCTCAGAAAAAGAAGCTTAGAGTAGTTCACGATGCAGCTGCGAAGATCTCCGGTGTCAGTCTAAATTGTCTATTGTTGCCGGGGCCCAACCTTTTGCAGTCTTTACTCCATATTTTGTTTCGTTTTCGCGAGGGTCGGGTTGCCCTAACAGCCGATGTAAAAGAGATGTTTTCTCAAATAAAAATTAGAGATGAAGACCGTGACGCTCTACGGTTTATATGGAGAGAGGACAAGCGTTGTGAGATCAAAGAGCACAGAATGACTTCTGTACATTTTGGCGCTGTTTGTAGCCCATGCACGGCCTTGTATATTAAAAACAGGAACGCTCAGGAATTGCAGAGGTCATACCCGGCAGCAGCTGAAGCCATTATCAACGACCATTACATGGACGATTATTTAGGTAGCCTTGATGACGATCAGGAGGCTTCGCAACTTGCATCTGATATTATTAAACTTCACAAAGCAGCAGGAAAGGAAATGCGTGGCTGGGTTTCAAACGTGCCCGCTGCACTGGCAGCTATTCCCCAAGAATTATGTGCCGCGCGTCCTGAAAACGTACATATAGGCCCTGAATCATTTTTCAGAACATTAGGTCTCATATGGCACCCCCAAAGTGATACATTTAGTTTCCGTCTAGGTTCCCGAATTCCTGAAAATGAAAAATTTACTATACGTAAAGTTTTGTCACATTTAATGAGTGTGTATGACCCTTTAGGTCTTATGACCCCACTAGTTATCCAAGGTCGTATATTATTCCAGCAAACATGGAAAACTGGTACTGATTGGGACACCGAGTTGCAACCAGATACTGTTCAAAAATGGTTGTTCTGGTCTAGACTTTTGACTACTGTTTCTGAAATCAAAATTCCTCGTTGGTATAGGAGTGGATTTCAGGATGATAACATGATTAATAGGCAGCTTCACGTGCTGGCTGATGCAAGCGAACAAGCTCACGCTTGTGTGGCATATTGGAGAATTACGTTCACCAGCGGTGCCGTCAAGCTGTCTTTGATCGGTGGAAAGGCTCGTCTAGCTCCCATTAAACCCACTTCAATACCACGTTTAGAGCTCCAAGCTGCCCTCATTGCTGCTCGGTTCGCCAAAACGATCTGCGATGGTCAAAAAATTCACATAAATGATATTTATTTGTGGACTTACTCGACCACAGTTTTAAGCTGGATACGAAATGATACGCGAGTATTCAGGCCATTTGTAGCGAATCGGGTAGCTGAAATTAGAGAAATTACCGACGTCAGTAATTGGAAATTCGTACCAGGCGGTCTGAATATCGCTGATGATGCAACAAGATATAAGGATCGTAATACTGACCTGAAGCGTTGGTTCTCCGGTCCTAATTTTTTGCCAGCCGTTGAATGGCCTAAAGAACCATCTGCTTCAGAAACTATATCCGCTTTAGAAGAGCTCAAATCTTCTAAAGCGCTAGTAACTCTTACTATTCTGGAAAGTCTGCCTTCACCGGTGACACCAGAGCCTACACGTTTCAGTGTGTGGCTACGTCTGGTGCGTGCGACCGCGCGCGTTTACCAGTGCGTGAATAAGTTTCGGACGATTTTGGAACGACTTCTAAATTCCAACTCTTTTTCTGATAATTCTCCTTCTACAGGAGATTCATTGTCTTTACTCGCTACAGACTTAGACAAAGCGGAGCGTATTATCTTTCGAAAGTCACAGATAGACAGTTTTGGCCCAGAAATATCTCTCCTGCATGACTCCAAACCCTTGCCTAAATCAAGCAGGCTATATTCACTGTCTCCAATGCTTGACGAAGACGGACTACTGAAATTGGATAGTCGCATCAAGCGCATGAAGGACAACGATTGCGAGACTGTATTCCCCATTATTCTCGATGGCCGCCACCCAAGCGTGCGCCTTCTTGTTCGCCACTACCATGTCAAAGCTGCCCATGGATTTCATAAACTAGTCTACAATGAGTTGAAGCAGCGTTTTTGGGTTCTTAGAGGCAGAGATGCTATAAGAATGGTCTCTAGAGAGTGCCAATTTTGTGTGAAGCGAAAGGCGACACCTCAAGTTCCACCAATGGGTGATCTTCCAGATGTTCGACTTGATCATCACAGTCGACCTTTCACCAACGTGGGTCTCGACTACTTTGGCCCTTTAGAAGTAACAGTTGGACGCCGCCGAGAAAAAAGATATGTGGCCCTTTACACGACTACACGACTTACGACTTTGTGGTATGACTACACGAGCAGTCCACCTTGAGGTTGTACCATCTCTTTCTGCTGATTCTGCCATCTCTAGCTTACGACGTTTCATGGCCCGCCGCGGAGTCCCGAGAAAGATATTGTCAGATAATGGTACGGCATTTGTTGGGGCTAACCGTCATTTGTTGGAGTTTCATAGTCAAGCTGTGGAAGACTTCGCTGCAAACAATAAAATTGACTGGTGTTTCATACCTCCAGCATCCCCGTTTATGGGAGGTTGTTGGGAACGGTTTGTGCGTACCGTAAAAACTGCCCTTTTTACCACACTGAAAGAAAGAGCACCGAGAGAAGAGGTTTTCCTGACACTACTTTTAGAAGCGGAAGCATTGGTGAATAGTAGACCGTTAACCTATGTCACAAAGAACGAAGAGTTGCAGAGTTTAACTCCTTTCAGTTTCCTACTAGGATCGTCATCCAACCAACAGCTCCCGGTACAATTGGATGATGGAGTATTCTGTTTGCGCAAGGAGTGGCAGAAGGCGCTACGCCTTTCAGAATTAATTTGGACAAGGTGGCTTAAAGAATATCTGCCGACTTTGAAACCCAGGCGCCCCCAAGGAACCGAATACAAAAAGTTAGAAGTCGGTGACGTGGTGCTCATAGTGGATCCAAGCCTTCCAAGAGGCGTGTGGCGTTTGGGCCGTGTGCTAAGAATATTCCCAGGAGCGGATGGAGTCGTGAGAGTGGCTGATATAAAAACAAAGGCAGGGATTTTGAGGAGACCTACAAGAAAGCTGGCAGTTATTGATTAGGTGGTGTAACCCAAGGGTTACACGGGGGGGATGATGTTAAGGACTCTTTCGTTGTAGCTAAAGACTCTTTGTTTAGTGTTAAGATCATGTTTTTCTACATTCATTTTAAAAAAGGAAGAAAAAGACAGTTGTGTCAGAGTTGCGTCAAAAGCTTGGTTTTATTTCGACCTATGTCCATATTTTCCTTGATTTTTCCCTAATACACACTATAAAACAAGTCATTGAGAAATCAAATGAATATGGAAAAATATACTATCTGGGATTTGTCGATTATAATAAAGCATTTGACACAATTAAACACAAACAACTGTGGAAAGCACTCATACAACAAGGAGTGCAGAGCAAGTACATCAGAATAATTAAACAAATATACTTGGGTAGTACAGCAAAAATACGACTAGAAAAAGAAGGTGAAGAGTTCCTAATCAAGCGAGGAGTGAAGCAGGATGATCCCTTATCACCAAAACTGTTCTCTGACATTTTGGAGATGATCTTTCAAGGACTGGACTGGGACCGGTATGGCTTGAACATCAATGGTGCTAAACTTAATCACCTAAGGTTTGCTGACGATCTCATCTTGTTAACGTATAACCCTGATACACTCCAGGCAATGCTACAACAGCTAACGGAAGAGAGTGCAAAGGTGGGTTTAAGTATGAATATTCAAAAAACTAAACTGATGACAAATGGTATCCAAAAAGTAGTAAAAGTAAACAGCAAAGCAATTGAATATGTCAGAGATTATACATATCTTGGGCAAGTCATATCACCCGACAATCAAATGTCTAAAGAAGTGGATCAAAGAGTCGCAAATTCTTGGAAACGGTACTGGTCTTTAAAAGAGGTAATGAAAAATAAGGAGCTTCCAACTGGTGCAAAAAGAAAAGTATTCGATGGCTGTATCTTGCCATGCATGACATATGGTTGCCAAACTTGGTCACTAACGAAAAGCAACATAGGGAAATTGAAGGTATGTCAACATAGTATGGAAAGGAGCATGCTCAACATCAAAAGGAAAGACAGAAATAGCCTAAAATCAATAAGAGAAAGAACTAAAGTGAAGGATGTGAACAACTACATAAAACGATCAAAATGGCAATGGACTGGACACATAATGAGAGAAAAAGGAAAGTGGACCAAAGATCTGACAGAATGGTACCCACGAGATGGGCAAAGGATGAGAGGACGTCAAAAGAAGAGATGGGAACATGACATAAAATAAATAGGGGGGCCAACATGGCGGCGACTTGCACAGGACCGGGCGGCGTGGAAGTCTCTGGAGGAGGCCTATGTCGAAAGACAAGCTGATGTCTGAATAAGGAATTAGATATAATCAATTTAATAATAATAATTTTAATGATAATATCAAATTAATTTTGAATGTAAATATAAATCAGTAATAAAGGCTATCTTATCTTATCTATTTAGCAGATAAGTGAGAGCTGTAGTGAGTTAAGTGAAGCTATAAAGCGGCATATACCTCGTGTTTGAATTCTGTTCTTAATACAAGTTCTTCCTTTATGATATTTTCACTGTATAAACCTACACTATAACTACATCAATATTAGATTATCTAACATACACAAAAGAGTATTCTTTAGATTGTGACGCTTGGAGATATTGTGATTGAGAATCACAGGAGATCTTCACAGTCTTATCCGAAATGCACTGAAACAAAGAAGATGCAATGTGAGTACACTTACTTACTACTTCTTCCAGTTCCTGTTCAACATTATTTTTGTAACTTTATTAGTTGACTAGTGAGCGCAAAGCGTCTCCGTTTCAACTTGGGCAAAAATGCTTTAGTATGTCCGGATCTCTGTTCTCCTCTACAGGTCGCATTTCTCAACCTATCTAGACGAAACTTGGTGTACAGGTAAAACTTTTTTTTTGTTTTTTTTGGTTACTTCCCCCAAAAAGGGAGGTATTGAATATGTTAACGAGCGCAACAGTCACATTATCGCTAGCGACCTAGATGGCTATAAGATAGGCAAATTATGGATGTATGGAATCATTAACATTTTAAGTTACGCTATTTAACTTGCAGAAGAGAGGCACTTAGGTAGGAAATAAATAAAAACACACGATAATAGGCTATAGTGTTAGGAACATTATGCCATAAACCGCATAATGATAGGCCAACGCGTTAGCCAGCAAAATAATATTTAGTGAAGGCTTACAAAAGGCAAACATAGTTCCAAAAACTATGTACCATCTCGTATGACCATTATAACATACGAGATGGCTGCGTAACGTTATAGGATAGTCAAAAACAGGTAATGCAGCCACAGAGGGACACTGGAGTTCTCTGTAGTTGAGGTACAGGTTCTGTTCAGGAACTGCCCCGCTTTGTAAGGGTATTAATTTGCAACGCGGGGTGGGCCTGAACTAGATCTATAAAATTAAAGGTAAATGACTATATCAGCGGCGAGAGCGAGAACGAACTAGGAAAGCTCCTCTAAAACGGTCAAGCTTGTTGACAAACGATGAGTCATACTTTGGAATGTCATGATTCTGAGTCAGACAGAGGTTAGCTATCTCAAGTATAGGTGCCGTTTCTGTACGAGTGCGAAAAGAAGATCGGAAGATCCCTCGCACTCGTAGCCCGACCATATTTTTTGTGCCTATTTCTTGAGCGTCGGAAAGTTCTCGTCTAGAACAAAGGCTAATATTACGTCATGGAAAAATTGTAGTTGGTTGCCCAATGGAAGAGCTTTAAACGCTTCTGACAAAAGTATAAAAACCAATACTTGCTAATAAACAGTGTGCAATATCTGATCGACGTTCAAAGCAAGCCAGAAGTTCTTCCATACGTAACCAACATTAGTGAAAGCACCACCCAGTGTATTAAGGGCTCCAAAGCCAAAGTTTGTAAATCGGTAGCGTGACTAAGTTCATATTCTAACATTGTTTGTAAAAGTAATAAAAAAAATCATTTCAACTGTGATCAAGTGTATTTCCATTTCGTCCCCACATCCTGAGCTCAACTAAAGTCTCATTTCTCTGCTACTGGGACCCCGCACCTATGCGAGAGTCTGTAACAGAATATCTTCGCCTTATTAGATCCGATTTCGATGGTACTGGTTTTATTTGAAAGGTAGTAACTTTAACTTGGTCTCATAATAATTTGGTAAACATCTTATGAAGATTTTCGGCATGATGAGCAGAATAGCTCCTCAAAATGCAGTAAATTTCTCACTTGTATGTTTCTACCAGTGGAATCAGCCACTGGTAGAAATTGATAGGGATTGATGGTGATGGATGCACCTTGGTTATTAATGTTAGTTTTACAATAAGGTAACTAGATGGAGCTACACTGCTAGATTTTTGCAAAAAAGTTTGTTCGCGCGAAGTCTGCAGCTCACAGAGCCACTAGTGTAGAGTTAAGGTTAGATATTTAAATTAGAGTTGGCAAAACATACAAGGTCATTGCAGAAATCTCCGCCAGCTTCGACACTCCAGGGACTTCAGGAAAATTCAATAAGTTCATAATTCCCACTAGGCATAATTGATATTGAGGCAGTGCAAGATTTTGGAATAACTCAATTTGATAATGTGTGTAATACTTACTGGCAAAAATCTGAACTCTTATCAATAATGTGTTCAAATTCCGCAAATGACAGAGCACCGTCATCATCCAAGTCTGCCTCTTCTAGAACGTTCTGCACAAGCTGCTGTAGCTCTAAGTCGGAGAGCTTAAGCTCTGGCCCGCAGAGTCGTTCGATCACTTCCCGAAGGTCTGACACTCCGATCATGTCATCGCCATCAAAATCTGGAACATTATGGTAACAATAATTATTGTAGTCTTGGTTTTGATCATTGAAGATGGTAAACACTCACGTTAAGCCAAGAATGGGAGTGGAATGGTATTTGAGTGGAACATATTTTTTTAAAGCATATTGTACTATCTTGTTTATGACTAACTAGCGACCCACCCCGGCTTCGCACAGGAGTAATGTAGAAAAAAAAGAGGTGATAAATCAGGGGGGAGGGGGGGGGGGTCTCACTACGAGGGCATAACGACAATGTGTAAAGCAGAAGCATTGATATTGGCTGTTGAAAATTGAAAGTTCTTAGGCCTTTTATTTTAGTTATTTTAATTCTTTTGTTAGTTTATTTTAATACCAACGTTTCTTTTTCTCCTTCATTGATAGAAATGCAATCGCAATAGTCGTTCTCCGTCGCCGTGCGTTCACACAGCAACCACTGGACGTACTGGCAGTATATATTCCTAATTAAAAAAATCGAATGTTTGCGCTAGGCTCACGGAATTCCTGAACAGGAAACCACATACGGAACACGAACATGTGCGCCCAGCCTAAAAAGTCAATACCGTGGGTTTGATATGCTACTCATAAATAACCCTGTGTTTCACTGTTTTCCTAACATTAATAAAAATATTTATGTTGCATATATGTTTTTTTGTTTAGTTTAATTATATGAAGTCATTTTCCTTATTTTTGTACTTGTATTTTAATTAAAAAAGTAATCCCTACTATATAATCCCAAAAAAATAAAAAATAAAGCTTTTTGTAAAATGTACGAGAACAAAGTTTTCAACAAAAGAGTTTTTTCTTTCTATTGCAGCAGTCCAATTTCTACAAAACGAATATAAAATTGCGAGATAATAGCTGACTTAGAATAGGACTCCGCCCGGCCGCCCCTGCTGCGGTGCACTGCAGTAGTTTTAACTTTTTACTCTCGGCTCACGCAATAAAGTTAAGGTGTGCCCGCCTGTGTACTATATGGCTTGCAGAAGTCGAATATACTTATATGAAGGTGGCAGTCAGAGTGTTAAAAATCTTGTATGTATGTCTGTATGTTCATGCATCATGTAAAAATACTGGACCGATTGAAATGTGTTTTTCACTTTCGAAAAGCTTAGGTTTTGATCTTTAATCTGGATTACTTTGTTTCTCAATTCGATAAGTAGAAGCCAGGCAATCAATAAAAAAACTTTTTGACACATGGAATGTAGTCATACTAAACAACTTATGGTCCTAGAATAACACATAGGCTACTTTTAACCCAGAGAAATGACCATGAGGTCAAAGCTGCGGCCACAGCTAGTAATATAATAATATTAAAACTTAAATATTAAACTTACCAAATATTCTAAATGCATGTTCAGCCTTCACAGCCTTTGGTGCCATTTCACTGAACACAGACATCATGTCCAGGAAATCTTCAAAAGTGCAGTCTCCATCATTACTTGAGCTGAAGACCTTGCAGATCCTATCTCGGAAGGGGTTCACTCTGAGTTCAGGGTACTGGAGGACCTTGGCCATGGGCAGCTTAGCATTCTTGTTATGTCCCACTTTCTCAGGTGCTAGCGCTTTGAATTTGTTGTGTGCACTGGAATGTGGAGAAAAGTATCCATAAGTTAAAGTGACTCTGTGTTCTGGTAGAAAATGTACTCTTATCATAATCATGTTTTCATACGAATACTATTGTGTTCATTCAAAAACTACAAAACAGATCGAAACTGTACTGTAGCACACTGTAGGTAGATAGATTGAGCACTTCACATACTTGTACATCAATGTTTACAGTTCAAAACCAATTTTTAAACTTTAAACATTCCTGCGAACAACCCAGCGGTGATTCATATCCAATAATAAACAGTTTGTTTATACTGTTTGGACTTGTTTTGTTACACACACTTGTACTGTTTACACAAAATAAAAATATAGGAAACAAACTATTTTGTATGAAGTAGTCTCAGTTCCGTGATAAATACTCTGGCTGTGATAATGTAACACGGCTGGAAGGGCTAATTAACATCTTGAATTTGCTCAAACCACCAAAATTATTGTGATATTTCTAGTACATATTTTTAAGAATTCTTAATGGAACAGACGTTAATAAATAGTCAGACTTTGATACATATTTATCCAATACTTACTAGAGAACTTCTTTTTTTGTAAAATATGTGAGATCCTGCAAAATATAATGAGTATTATTCATACGACAACAATGGCTAAAATTATTTCAAATATGCTGTTTTAGAGTAAACTCACTAACTTCGTAATCTTGTAGTTCTTCTTCAGTAAACTGGCTTTTACCTTGACCCATTTTTTACTGGATTTCGTAGACAGTTTGGAAGTAATTTATAAAATAAAAAGGTAAACAAACTTTACTAAACCCACCCACAAGGAAAGTGAAGACAGACTACTCAGAGATACTAGGTCAGTGTTGTTCCTGACAAATTTAGGGTTGCCGTATTCTAATTCTAAAATTGCCGGATTTTTAAGGGAAATCTAAGAAAAATGCCGTATTGTACAAAATGTTTATTTGTAAGGTTTAAATAATAAAAAAATACAAGTGATGTATGTACTATGCGTGTACTACTTTTAAACAGACTTATTTTATTCTTCACCATATAGGTTTTGAATAGTTTCTAGTACTTCCGATTCTGTCGCATTTAGGTCATACTGTTTTTTTTCTTTCATTTTACAAATCATTTCGTTTGATACTTGAAATTGTGTACAATTACCGTGATTACGGATTGCTTGTCTGGCTAGAAGAGTTCAATTAATAGTTGGAGTTATTAATTTATTTCTAAGTCTTTTTTTCATATTATTTACCTCACTGAAAATACGCTCGCAGTCTGCATTCGAGTGTGGCAAACATAATACAGTTAAAGCAAAAGATGCTAATGTTTTTAGTTTTGTTCCATCACGGATTTTAATCCAAAACTCATCGGTTTTCTGTGAGCTAATTTCATATAATGGTAATTTATTTACATCTGGTAGCATTCTCCATTCATCGTCAATCTTTTGGAGATCGTCGGCATTATTGACGATTCGTGGTAACTTTTGCATAAGCGGTAAGATAGTTGGACATACATTTCTTGTTTGACCAGTACTTGCACAGACTACTCAGAGATACTACGTATATTAATTGCTTCTTCAGGTAATAAATATTTTAAAAGTAAATCCTCAGAGAAGTCGTATCTTTTTTTTATTTCTTTGCAGCCTGTGATAAGGAAATCTCTGCAGCGAGAGTAAGACTCTTTTAGTTGTTGTTTTTTTGCTGATATATCTGGTTTTTGTGTTTCTATCATAATTTTTACCACTCATTTTCAACTAAAACTTAAAGAAATGTTCGTAAAATAGTTCTGATAGATCGTAACATACAGCAAAACAAAGAAGCAATGAGAGAATGAGAGAATCACAATAGGTACAGGACAGTAACAATTATTCCGGGGATTCCCACAACCTAGAACCAACCCGAATAAAAGTGAAGAACCAACCAGAAGAATTAACGGGTTTTTTGTTTACTTTAGTCAATTGCCGTATATTTTAATACGGTAATCAAAGAGCTGCCGTATACCGTATTTATAATGCATAAGATGCCTGAATGCCGTATATTACGGCAATTGCCGTATCAGGAACAATGCTGTACTACGTATAGTGAAGAGGAGGAGCCGGCCAAGGAGTAGCCAGCAAGGGGCCGTTCGTTTTGATGCAAATGGCGAATAAACGGTAAATATTATCACATTTGGCGTTCGCTTTGGACATTTGTGGGCGAAATTAGCGTTCTGAACAGTTTTCAACCACCGTTCGTTTTGCATGTATAAATGACATGTTGACCTAAGAAAGTCGACTTTATTCCGTCTAACCCTGCATTCGAGACGATGCAGTGGCGTTTTGGGCTGTTTCGATTGCCATTTTTGACACTAATGATCCTTTCCAAACCGAATAAAAAACGACCCTAAAGCTTATTGTATAAAGTCGCTTTTCCGATGTCAAATTTAACTGAACGCTGATCGAAACATATTTAGTGTTTTTAATTATTTTTTTCGATCATTTAGCATCAAAACGAATTGCCCCTAGGATAGGGTCGTTTTTCATTCGATTTGGAAAGGATCGGTGGTGTCAAAAGTTGCAAAAATGGCAAAAGTGTTGAAAATATTCAAAGAGAACGGCTTGATTTCGAAACTGCCCACAACGCCATCTCATCATCACGAACGCAGGGCCACAGAGTACTTTGAATATACTGGAGCGCAGGGCAAGTGCGAAGGGGGCGGGTGGGGCTGTCAAGCAAGTGTAAATTTTGACAGCTGCGTTCAAGGCTGCGTTCTATTGAAAACGAAATGTGTTTTGTTAAAACTCTCTGTCTACGGTTAAAACCGTTAAAACCTCCCAGCGGATCAGGATGGCGATTCTCACGAAGTGATATAAATATCACAGTAGATAAATGTCGAAAACTCCATGCATATTTCGATATATATCTATTGTGATATTTATATCACTTCGTGAGTATCGCCCTCCAGCGCCACTCAGTCGCGTTAGTGTATATATTCTGTGACTCATTTCATAAATTCTAAACTGAACCACAGAATAAATAATAGTACAAGTAACTGAACCTTGAACGTGGCATAAAAAAGGGCTCTTGAGTGGACTTTTCTATTATAAAAAGACTTTCCGGTTTTTATTGAGTTTATTTTTCTATTCCACACTTATTTTGATTTTGGCCTTCATTTGGCTGAATAATAGTACCTACCTGAACTTCTATGTACCTGAAAAGAAAAAAAAGGTATTTAGTAGTACCTACATAGTACATACCTATGTATAGTCACAGAATAAATAATATTATTTTCCGATCCAAGATGGCGGACATGTTTTTTTATTATTAAATTGATGTGGGTGTCGTATTCAAGGTTTCTCGGGGTGCATATAACGAAAATGACATCCATTTTCAAATCCAAGGTGGTGGACCTGTTTTTTTTGTAAAGTTATATGGGTGTCATTTTCAAGGTTTCTCAGGGTGCTTAAAACGAAAGTGACATACGTTTTCAAATTGAAAATGCCAGTCATGATTTAATTTTATTAAAAATATATGGGTGTCATTTTCAAGGTTTCTCAGGGTGCTTAAAACGAAAGTGACATACGTTTTCAAATTGAAAATGCCAGTCATGATTTAATTTTATTAAAAATATATTGGTGTCATTTTCTAGCTCTCTCCGGGTGCTTATTATTAAAATGAGATTAACTCGAAGATGGCGGACTTGTATTTATATAGTGAAATATTTAAAAAAAGTAATCGCTCTCCCGGAAATCTTGAAAATTAAGTAACACCCATAATAGTTACTGAAATAAAACATGTCCACGATTTTGGGTTCCATACCAAAATGGATGTAATATTTCTTGTGTAATTTTATCGATCTTGCGATGTCAGGTTTTAAGCAAATATCAAACACTATGACTCTCTGTGTTTGCCGTCCCTAGTGCTCTATAGCATATACAAACTGCGTGCATACATATTTTCGTTCGTGTGTAGTAGTAGAAATCATGAATCTGATTTTTGTATGGAAAGCCTAAGAGTGTCCAACCTGTTCAGTGTCTTTTCTTTCCTGTATTATTTATTTTTCTGTCCTGTATGTTCAGTGATTTGGAATAGTTTAGGAGATTTCGTTTTTTTAGTCCAACTCCAGATTTCATTAGAAATTTAGTAATTATGACCAAACTATTAGCACAAACGTTGTGTTTTTTTTGTGTAGGTTGTATAATAATGGGCCCTTTAAAATACGTTAATACTACTGCATTATATTTTTTAGATTCTGTAAATAAAACATAGCAATTGAAATACGTATCTCATACAAAAACTGTCTTCAATGTTTGTATGGCTATAATTTTGAATAGTAACAATATATTAATTTAATTAATGTCTCAAAAACTTTTTCCAATTCAATGGCTTTAAGTCAACGATACATTTAGTTGTCCTAAACTTAGGGCAACACAGAAAAAAGTGACTTCAAAAGTGGCAAAGACATTTTAGTTTGGGGTAAAAATTTCAATGGTTAAGTTTTTTCACAAAATTTATTTTAAAATACCCATTATTATACTACCTACACAAAAAAGAAACATAACGTTAGTGCTCTTAGTTTGGTCACAATTTCTAAATTTCTGGAAAGGGTTAAAAAACCCTGTAACTCCTTAACTATTGCAAATCGCTGAACATACGCAACATTACATTGATAAGCCTGAAGGTTACCCTCTTTTTTGACCCATAAGTAGTAAGACACTATCTATCATATAGATCTATTTATCTATCATTAGATAATTCACAAAACTGCTATTATAGTAAAATTATGATCATGAATTATAAATCAAATATAATAAATACTGAACCACTTAGTAGCTCACTTGATTTGAGTAGTCGTGGGTGCAGTTTCTAGTGTATTTCTCTTGCGACAGAATTGGGTCTTCTGGTAAATACAAAATATATCCACAAAACATATCTTAAGCAAGTAATTAAAAAAAACAGGATTAGTAGATAAATCTTTATAAAATTATAACTGGAAATACCTTAGGTGTGGTATTCACTGTAAAAATACAATAATGTTTAAGTGAATACTTTGTTGAATTTTTGTTTCTAATGTCTGATACCTTCCAATTAATATAACAATCGATTCTATAATACTACAGACTGCATACCTATTGTGTAATTAACTAACAACTTATAATGGTAGCTCCCAAACTATTACGCACACATTTACTATCTGCACATAGCACCGCGTGCCCCTCAACTCAATACAAAAAGCTGCTTGCACATAATGATAGAAGTGGTTGAGCGGGGTTGTTTACACTAGCTCACTACTACACCCAAACGAAAATATTTCTTCTTTTCGTACACACATTGTAAAGAACTATGATAATAAATTAAACTAACATATGCCTATTACCCCGATTCCTACCACATTAATTCAATCAGTATTTGAAATATACCTATTCACATTACCACATATTAAATATACATTACCGTAACCGGGCAATTCATTTATCATTGTGTTCGTTATTTATTCTGTGTGTTACCTACTGCTTCTTTATCTACACATACAGACTAACCCGCACACTAACACTTCCAACTTGTGCACGCGCACTGCATCCATGCCTCAAGACTCGATAAACTATTTTTCTTATTACTACCTACCCTCTATAACTTTTAATTATAACTTATTAGGTTTACTTTGTAGATTAAAATAAAAGTTTATTTGTTTTACTCACACAATATGTTATCTTCGTCTATTAAGATATTAAAACAGATATTACATTATTTATATTATGCTAGCTATGAACACAGATGAACTTAAGCAACTGTCTATGAGTAACGTAATCATCGCATGGAAATATATAGCACCTATTGTTGATAGTCAAAGGGAAGCGTTGAAAGCCATAACACAGGTTCTTCCTAGCGTGGTTTTTCGACGTGACCTATAAAAATGTTACAAGACGTCCTCATATGTTAAAATATGTAGTTACAATCACGTAAGTTTGTTCACAAGTTTTTATTATACCTATGCAATGTTTATTTTATATCGTAGCCTAAATTACCTACTTACTAATCTTTTACCTAAATTTTTAGTTTACCTTAACTTAAAATCTAAATATGTAAAAAATGTATGTAACGAAGTTTATGTGAATAAATTATTCTTATTCTTTTTCTTAATATTAATACCTGCGGCCCGCGGTTTTACCTGCGTGGCCAATGATGAAAAGTATTATATGTGCTATTCTAGGATCTAAAGTATCTATTCACAAAATTTCATTAAAATCCGTTCAGCCGATAACATTTACTCGTAAACAGATCTTTGGACCACCTTAATCCGTCCCTGTCGAAAAAACTTATCAAGGTATTTATTTATTTTACATTGTTAAACTAAATATCACATTTCATGCCTGTATCAGCAAAAAAAAGAAGATTTTTCATGTAAACTTTCAATTGCCATTAGACGCCCTTAATTCGTCCCTGACGCAAAATCCCTACGTTGTACCTACCTGCCTAATTTCAGTTTCATAGGTTAAGTAGTTTTTTAAGATTTCGTGTAAAATCAGTGCGTAGTATTTCACTTTTATATTGTACTAGCTGCGCCCCGCAGCTTTGCCCGCAAGTACAATTTTCGGGGACAAAAAGGATCCTATGGTCTCCATGGTTTACAGCATCTTCACATAAATACTCATTAAATCCGGCCAAGCCGTAATCGCGAAAGCTCCCCAAACAAACAAATAGACAACGTTTCTCTTTTTTATATTAGTGTGGGTAGAACATTATATTCCTAAGATTTAATAGAATTATACGTTACTTTGTAGAAATCTAAGTGGTAATGGTTAGTGAAACTCTTGTTATCAACCCTCATTTTTGCGTAGCTATAAACATGGGTATAATAGCACTAAATAGCATTCATGACCTTGGCAAACCCGAACTGTAATGGCGGCACTAAAATTTTTTTTTTTTATCTTTTCGCCAAGAATTGCACGGGAAAGTTGACTACTTTTTTAGGTAATGTGTTTTTGGTACACTTTTCTTTATTTGTATAATATTTTTTATGTGATTTAACTGCATAAACTTTTTTTTCTAAATTAAATCGCACTGACCTCCCAGTCAATGTTCATTGGCTTCTGGCGGGAGGATCGAGCTATGAGTGAAATTTTTCAATCATTTAAGTGGAAGTGTGTACGAAGCACCTACTAGGCATCTTTTTGTACTTATAAAATCTATGTAAATAGCATTATTATATGTAATTATAGAACTCCAAAAAGTAATTATGATTTATATATATATATACATGCAGACTCTTGAAACATTATTACATCGATAACATTTTAACTAATACTAAAAAATACAAAGCAGAAGATCTAGACTTGGGAATGTCAGGTCATACTGCTCAAATAATCAAAGTACAATCAAATCTTAGCTTTAATGAAAAGTACTGGTTCATAGAAAAAAGGAACATTGACGTTTATCAAGACGTATTTTTACATTACATATCTAAAATTAGTTTTTCTAGTGTTTACATCCAAACTGATGTCAATATAGCTTATGCAGAGTTTGTGGAACTAATTACATTGATTTTTAATTTATGCATACCACTGGAAAGAATACAACTAATTCATAAAAAGAAGCCAAACTGGAAAACAGTAGGCATTCAAATTTCTAGCAAGAAAAAAAGAGAACATTACTTAAAAGCACGGACGAATAGATCTCCAGAAGCTATCAGTGAGTACAAAAAGTATTCAGGAACTAAAAAAAGTTATGAGATACTCTAAAAAAGTGACAAATATAAGATATATAAATAGAAGTACAAATAAATCAAAAGCAACTTGGGGTATCATCAAAAAATATACCAGTGCGGACAATAATATACACACAACTAGAGAAAGTATTAAAATAGAAAATCAAGAAATGACTGATCAACAACACATATCTGAGAAATTAAACAATCATTTTATAAACTCATATAAATCTACAATGAGCAACTTATCTCTAAACATTAATAACAAGAAGTTAACACAGTAAAATCACTAGTCCATCTTCTTAACTCCAGTGGACAGTACTGAAATAAGAAATATTGTTAAAAAACTAAAAAATAAAAAGTCTGTTGGGCATAATAACTTAACTATACAGTTAATAAAAAGTAGCATTGATTTCATTGTGTACCCACTTGTGTACATTGTAAATTTGACAATTTCCACGAGTTGTTTTCCCGATGTACTGAAACGAGCACTAATAAAACCTGAGCTTTATACTCCATCCATTTGCCTCAACAACAGCCTCAAATTGAATCTTATAGGCCGACCACGAAGAGCTTCCACCGAACGGCGGTACTTTGAAACCACGCACCGAAGACGCAGTAACAACAGGAGCTGCAATTCCTTTTCCAAATTTCAGTACCCCCAAACCTTTCTTCATGTCTTCAATCTGGGATTCAGTTTCAGAGATACGGCTTTGAGTTCCGGAGATGCGGCTTTCAGTTTCGGAGAAGCGTTTGTCAGTTTCGGAGAAGCGTTTCTCATGAAGATGTACCTGCTCCTTTACATCTTTGAGTTCCTGACCCAAAGATGCATGCAGGTCTTTTATGAGGAGAGTCTCGGCGAGCCTGTTCCTCTGGTCGGCGAGCCTGCTCCTCTTTGTCTCGCTGCAACTGCCCTTCAAGTTGTCGTGCCTGCTCCTCTTTGTCACGTAGCAACTCCTCCAGGCGTCGAGCCTGTTCCTCCTGTTTGCAAGCCTGCTCGTCTTGTTTGCGAGCCTGCTCCTGGAGTAATGCCATCAAGCCCGACAGATCAAATAAGGGTTCGGCTATAGAAGACGGAGAATCTGCAGATGGACCAGCGGATGGACCGGTGGCCGCGGCAGCGTCCAACTCAGTGGTTTCTTGATTGTGACCACCACCAGGGGCTCGTAATGGCGAACCAAACCGTATTTCGTCCACCTCCCTCTGTCGTTGGCTTCTCGTTCTCATGCGGTCTGTCTCCTGCTTTGGTGTAGCCGGCATTATTTTATCCTTGCTTCTGACACCAAATTGTTACGAGCTGGGGTTTGGATAAAATTAATGTACGCCAATTACACCAAAAAGGAGGATGCCAGCTTTCGGCTTCCAAGACTTTTAAATTTGAAATCTATTCACATTATTGACTATATAAAATAATTTAATTAATTGTTAAAACCATATCAATCGGGAACTGTTATTAAAAAAAAACAATTAATATGAACAGAAATGACCGGAAATTGCTGTACAAGGCTTTTAAAATTTAAATGCTGCGGACGAAATCTATCCACATTATTGACCATATAAACTAATGTAATTAATTCTTTTTAAAGCAATAACTTTAGGGAACAGTTATTTAAAAAATAATCAATTAAAATGAATAGAAATGACGGAAACTGCTGTGAATTAATTACGAAATATAGTGTTGAAACTTTAGTTAGTGCAAATAAACTATTTGTAAATCGATAAATAATAACGTTTTTATAAAAACTACCGGCTCTTAGTTTATTCTAATAGAAATCATTTCAGTAGGTATAAGTATTATTTTATGATACTAGAAATAAAGATCAATAAAGGCATACGTATTTTTTATCCTGCTTATACATTAATTCATTATTTGTTGTGTAAACGAAACCTTTGTGGTGTGGTATCAAGCTCATGATAAGAGCCGAGAAGGCCCAGAGTTCGATTTTCAGATTGAGTACCTAGGTGCCTACTACTATAGCAGGTATAGGGGAGGGGGGTCCAAAGCGGGCACTCTAAGGATGATTTAAAAAAAAGTAGGTTAGGATGACTTATTCCAACATCTTTAACTGCTATCGGGTTCTCGATTTATCGTAGTATAGTAGTGCATTCACACATTTCGAATAAATTGGAAAAAATATGAATCATCAAACATATTACGAAACCTTATCAAATGCCCGCTTTGCCCAGTGAGTGGCCCAAAGCGGGCACGGATTATGGGCAAAACGGGCACACCAAAGGATAATCAAGCATAGTGGAAAAATATTACTCATAAACAATAAAGGAACTACTTAGGCAGTCATTCAGTAAAAAGTAGAGTTAAGAATGTAATAACATAACTTTATTCCTGAAAAAGTAAAGGTCTTGTTAACCAACAAGACCTTTACTTTTTCAAACCACACATAACCTGTCTTCAAGTGCCGCTGTTAAGTTGCACGAGGGATTTCAAATGTTTTTGCTGTACTTTGTACAGACTTCTGTAATTCTATCACATCCAGCTTTGCCTTTTTCATCGTTTTCTCATCCCAAGAGGCTTATCGTGTTTTTTTCTTATATATTTATTCACCATCTGAAAATAATAGTGGATATTGCTTTACCAAGCGGCAAAAGAAAATTCAAAGTAGCGTTCGAAGGGGGAGGACTAAGAGCATGTAGACATGTATAGGCTGATGATTATGATTACTTTAAATAAAAATAATCGGATCTTGGGTTTTCTATTTTAGAATTAAATAATTAATATTGTGATAGTAGATACAATTTCAGTGGAATCCCAAGAATTTACATTAAAATGGTAGAACAGAACAAAAAGGCATTATCAAAAATCATTACCTAGTCTACTTAGTTTTCATAATAAAATATTGAATTACATTTGCAGATTGATGATCTTTTTTGACAGATGATTTATTTCATTTCAATAGAGACACCAACCAAAACGAGATACCAAAAAATCTCCAAAAGTGCAGTGAAACTTTTTATTTTTATTGGCCTAATATTGGAGTCTCTAACATAATCCATGTGCTATTACTAGAAAAAACAGGAAGTACGCTCCAGCTTAAATAAAAAATAATGTAAATTGAGTTTCAAGTTTGTTGCTCATAGCAATTCTCCATTAGGGGCAAAGTGGGCACATGCTCTCTTTGCACTGCCCGCTTTGCCTTTTTCACCACTGGCACGTTCTCATCAAGCTTAAACGAAAAAAATATGAAATAAGTACAAGCAAACATCACGAAAACACAGTGAAATAGACATAAAACACAAGTCATAACATAGAATCGATGTATAATAGTCACAAATAAACAAAACACGATGAACGTACTGTTATATGGATTTTCAAAAACGTCTTTTTAAAAAAGAAACTGTTTTAAACTTAAACTATTTAATAGATTTGAAGAAATATATATAATACAATATTTCTTTTATAGTTTCTATTGGCAACCGCTCTGGATGATGGATCGAGTCAGACTGAATTTAATTATGATTAAAAGAAGCATTAACCAGCAAGATTGCTGATCAGGATAAATGAAGCTGCAAGATAGCACTAGGGTTAACAAGGTTGGGGTGTAACACCTCCCCCTTTTAGAGGAGACTTTGGGATTGAATCAAAACTAAAGTCTCTGTTAAATTAAACTTGTGTTCTAAGCGGGGCAAAGCGACTGATTTCTATGTCTGAGTCTTGTCCGTCTGTTGTTTCAATTATTTGTGGAGTAGGTCGGGGCTGTATATTAAATGTTTTTAATTCGATGTAATGACGGTTGTTGCCAGAGTTACAAAATTTCTTAAATATTAAAAAGCTTAAGTATAACATAATTAAGAGAAATATAATAAGAGTAATGGTAGAGTAATGTGTCCCATACTTTACAATGTATGGTTCATCCTCTATTTTCTTTACTTTATTTAGTATTGAGTCTAACTTAATATTATTTATTGAGTTAAATTCATCCAAATCCACATTTTGCAGAGAAATAGGAGACACATTATCTACATGGTCGTTGAACTTCACAATGTTACAACATGTATCATTAATTAAATTAAAATCAGGTAAATGGTTTATGGGTGAAGATATATTCAAAGTACTGTATTTAGGTATTAATGTGGTGCTTTTACAATATCCAACGCATCCTTTAGGGATGGTAAGTATTCCTGTACCTAAAATATTTAATTCTACAATTCCAGAGTTCGAACAGTCTAGAAGTTTTACTTGGTTCTGATTGAACGTAAATCCATTTATTATTTTCTAATGATTTCCAAATATCAAGTTTCCCGTAAATAAATTTTATTTCGCACTGTATTGGTTTTTCACTGATCACTTTTGACAATAGTTCACTTTCACAGGTGTATTTGGCGTCAGTCACGTAAACGTTTGTTATATCACATATAAAGTTTCCTGGGCGTATGATTTTGCACTTATCTAAGTTATTTAAATTACAATAGTGAGATTTGTCTTTGGTCATTGCAATAAATTTAAAATTAGGGGTGATTAGACCGAAAGCGTTAGGCACTTTATTGTCATACGGTGTAGGTAGAGCGATCCTATGAAAAAGCATATACTCCTTAGTGTTAATTAGTGGTACTTGTAACACGAATACAATTTTGTTGTTCAAGTAGTAACATATCAACTTAGAAATACTTAAAATTAAGTGTACAGTACTTATATCTAGGTTAACAAGCAATTCTAGGTCGCTAGGTAGATGTCTATAATTATTAGCAAGTTCTTGGTACAATTGTTGGGGTGTTATTATAGCTGGATGTAGGACATTTTGGCTACTGAATAAAAGAGAGTTGATAATATTTTCTAACTGGAATGACAGTGTGAGAATTAATGTTTCAAAGCTATCAAAAATTTCCTTAATATTAGCAAGTATTTGCAGCCCATTAGTTGTTTCAGAAATATTATTTATTTTAACTGTCAATTTATCGATAGCTTCATTCAAGATATTTTCATTTTCTCTTATTTTCTTTATTGTATTATTATGAGATGTTATGATTGATGTTGTAACTAGAATATTTTCCTTAATTAATGAAATTAATTGTTTTTCATTGTTTTGCAAGGATTCTATTGCTTGATCATACTTCAGGGCGTTATTCTCGTCTAAAGTACCAAAAATATTTTTTCAAAACTGTTCCAACACCTCCTATCCAAGCACTACGTCCACTGCGATTGTCTATCAAATGAGAGATGGATCCAAATTCTTTACTTATGTCAAAAAATCGCGCTGTTAAAGGTTGTAACATATTGTGACATTCCACGTCAATTTTCGCAATCCGAGTTTGGCTACACAAATACTTGGTAGTTTCTAAAGCAGCTTTCAAATTTTGAATATGTGGTTTGAAATGAGAAATGTCTATTGGTATTAAAACTTTTAACTTAGCATTATTAATTTTTAATATTCCTAAATAATCAAAATAAAGGCTTGAGCTCAAAGTGATCGGCTGGATGAAATCTTGATCAGATTGACTCCGAACGGAACTGCAAATAATAATTAAGCTAAGGTTAGTAAATCTATTTTATGTTTATTATCTATATTCATTTTTTTAATATTATATTTTATTTTACAGGTTCATTTAGATGCACCATCGCGAGGTGAGTACAAGGTAAGTATAATAAAAACTATTTACAGGTTTGTTCCGATGTCGGCTGGCTTCACTTGGTCAAAGTGATGAGTAACGTAACTATTTTGTAGGGCCCTTTCCACAGCGGCGAAAGCGCTTTACGCATCCTTAAATGATTTTTCAGATATACATAGTCACCAGTCTTATACCTAGCTGGTCAAGTATGTGTATCATAGTATGTCTTAGAGGATTCTTTAGATTTCCTTATGAAGTCCAAAGCTTTCTCTCGTGAGTATTTTAGTCTGTTTTGGAGCATACGGACATAATCAGGATATGTAGCTCCTGGGGATTCATCATAAATAGAATTCGGAATTACCGGTTTGTTACCGGTTTGTTGGTTTGTTCATAAAGGGTGAAATGGGTTGTGGCATGAACAGATGTATTGTAAGTAAGCATAGCTGTATAGACATAGCGGGGCCAATTTGATTGTTCCTCATCAGTAAAGGATCTGAGATACTCCTTGAGGGTTGAGTGGCTTCGTTCCAGAGCACCCTGGGTTTGCGGATGGTATGGAGAAGCCCAGAGGTTCTTTACTTTAAGGAACTCACAGGTCTTTTTAAAGAGATCAGAGGTGAAGTTGGTTCCCTGATCCGTGAGGATCATTTTCGGGATACCGAAGATGGATATGTAGTGGATCAAGCATTCACTCGTCTCTTCTGCCGTGGTGCTGCGGATTGGATATGCAGATGAGAATTTGGTAAGATCATTCTGTATTGTTAATATGTATTTAAGTTTCGCAGGGCCCGCTTCTGGTAATGTCCCAACGATGTCAAGAGATATTTTTTGACAGGGTTCGGTTGATGTACTTGTGATTTGCATAGGTGCACGATTTATTTGTCTGAGAGCTTTATTAGTCTGGCACTGTGGACATTTCTTTACAAAAGTTTCAATGTCACTACGCATGTTTTTCCAGTAGAAGGTTTCTTGGATTCGTTTAACCATGCGAGTACTACCGAGATGTCGGGCAATGGGGATATCATGATTTTCCTTGAGTATTTTCGGAATTTCCTAAAGGGACGGGTATATAATTTTGCCTTTGAATATATGGATATTGATGCCCGTTTTGTCAAACAGGTAAAGAAGCATATTGTAGATTGTGATAAATTGGTGCGTATTAAATGGATTCTTAAATTCGGTTATCGCAATATCTTGGGTAGAGTCTTTATCGAGATTAGTGACCAGTTCCAGACTCGAAAGCGAGGGGATGTCTTTCTTCAAAAGAGAAGTTAAAGCTTTGGGAAATTTAGCAAAATCAGATATGAATCGCCTGTAATATGATACTAGAGCCAGAAAAGATTTAATATCTTTTGGAGATTGAGGGGTCGGAAACTCGGATACGGCTTTAGTTTTATCCGGATTTGGTTGCACTCCATTTTCGCTGATAACATGACCTAAATAGGCTACTTCCTTTCGTAGGAACTCACATTTTTCCGGTTGAAGTTTTAAGTTGAAATCACGGATTCTGTCGAAGACAGCTCTCAGGTTATCGATCTGGGAAAACAGATCATGAGAATAGATGACTATATTATCTAGGTAGACGAAGCATCGTGTACCTTGAAGGCCTGAAAGACCGTTATTCATAAGTTTCTGGAAGGTGGATGGCGCATTTTTTATCCCAAATGGCATTTTATTAAATTGGAAGTGTCCCTGAGGTACAGAGAAAGCCTTCTTAGGGGCATCTTCGGGAGAAATAAGGATTTGATGGAAGCCGGAAGTGAGGTCTAGAGTTGTAAAATATTTACTGTTTCCTAATTGGTCAAGAATTTCGGATATTTGTGGAATAGGGTATGTTTCACCAATGGTTATATCATTCAGCTTTCTATAATCTATTACAATTCGCCATTTACGGTGGCCTTGTGAATCTACCTTTTTAGGCACTATCCAGATTGGAGAACTCCAAGGAGAGGATGAAGGTTCTATGATTTTCTGGTCAATCATTTTTCCAATCTGAGTTCTTGTGACATTCTGGGAATCTATATGATTTAGTATGAACAGGGATATCGCTATTTGTCTTGATTTGATGATCAGAAGTATGAGTTAATTGGTCATCAGGTAGGTGGAAGATGTCGGAATATTGGGAGCACAGTTCTATAAGGGCACCTTTCTCTTCCTGATTTAAATAATCTGTTCTCAATGAATCAATTACTTCGTTAGTTCGTCTAGATGTTCGTTTGAGATATGCACTAGTCAGATATGCAGTGGAATGCAGAGGTTCAATATTGAGATTCAAGTTTGTTTTGACATTTACACATGTTTCTGATGTGTTAGCAACAGTCAAATTTACACGGTTGCTGTCTTTAATTTTAACAACGCAATTGGATATTAGTAAGTTATCGGAAAGGTGTTGATCTATAACAAGACCTTCTTTAATATTTGTTTGGGGCTGGTTACCCGAGTGGTCCCTTGAGTTAGAGGATTGGGCGCTTATTTGGGGCTGTTTACCCGAGTGGTCCCTTGAGTTAGAGGATTGGGCGCTTATTTGGGGCTGGTTACCCGAGTGGTCCCAAGAATTGTACAGTTTGGTTATAGTGTCGGCTTTTGTACACTGTCTCGGGCGACACCGTGACGAGACTTCTATTCGTTTAAAGTGTCGGGGGAAAGATCTACTTCGTCTTGGCCGGCCTCCTCATCAGGTTGTTCAAGGAAGTTTACACGCGGGGGCAGACGATAAAATGTTTGGTTAGTCGTTCAGCTTTGTTTAACCTTGAAACGATTGTTATTATATTCACGTTTTTTGCAAATAGAGATATCGTGTCCAGCCGTTTTGCAATAACGGCAAAAGGAATTAGAAGCCCCTTGTTGTGCGGGGTTAGATAGCCTTTGAGAGGAGAAAGATGGATTGAAGTTCTGTCTAGAAGGACCGGCATTGAAGTTTTGTCTAAAAGGAGCGGCTCTAAATTTGTTATTATTATTGTTAGTGTTAGGTTTTTGGTCCATCTGTGGCTTTCTATACAGCGTCTGCTGAATGCGTTCCTCGGAAATAGCATAATTAATTGCCTCATTTAGCGTTTTAGGAGACCTGCATCTGACAATATTTGAGATTCTGGGATGAAGTCCCAGCACAAATTGATGGAGGGCTAGGTCCTCCATGGCTGCAGTGCGGCCGGGCAATTCCTTGACTTTAGTGTTAGATAAGGATATCTCAGTCAGTAGTTGTGAGAGGTAAGTCTCCATACGTAGTGCATATTGGCTCACATTATCCTGCGGACCTTGTTTGCTCTCTTGGAGGTCAGCTAAAAGACGCGAATAATGCTTTCGCTCACTGAATTGTGTTTTTAGGAAGTCTTTTAACTGCTCCCAGGATGTGAACTCTTTAATGGAGCAAGCAACTTCCGCCTTCCCATTCAACTGGCTAAGGATAGATAGATAGATAGATAGATAAATTCTTTATTGCAAACACCACAAACAAAATCAACAAACAATAAAGGAACAATAGCAGAAGAAGTGTCACAATGGGCGGCCTTATCGCTAAAAGCGATCTCTTCCAGGCAACCTTTGGATGGAGAGGATTTGTTATAGTTGTGTAAATTTTTAATTATACTAAAACTATTTTATGATATATAATAGTTATATTACAATATACATTCAAATATAAATTTCCAATATATACATACATATATAAATATATAAATAAATATATATTATATGAATACATAAATACCCAAATATAATTATGAGATGATAAAAAACAAAAAAAAAACTGTAATACAAGCAACATGACAAACGTGATAATAAACATAATATTAGCTAGACTTCCAAGTAAAACCTCTTCACTTGACACTTAAAAACTTCCAAAGATGGCGCACGCCGTATAGAAACAGGCAATTTATTCCACAGACGAACAGCTTCTACCGTGAAAGAACGTCCGTAAAAAGTGCTGCAATGCAAAGGTAGCTTGAGAGTGAGATTTTCGGATGATCTAAGATGGAAGGTGTTGGATGTGTAGAGGAAATCAAAGCGTTCTTTAAGATTGCTCGGGGTAGAAGGATTAAACAAGATATTATAAAGAAGGTTAAGGATATAAGCATTCCGGCGAAGGCGAATGGGTAGCCACTTGAGCTTTGCACGAAAGTGAGAAACATGGTCAAATTTGCGCAAGCCAAATATGAACCTTATAGCAACATTTTGTAAACGCTCAAGCTTATTCAGCTGTTCTTCGGTAAGATCGAGATAGCAGACGTCAGCGTAATCGAGAATGGGAAGCAAAAGAGATTGCGCGAGAACAACCTTAGTGGCAGTAGGTAAGAAATTTCAAAGGCGCCTTAAAGAGGCTGCCGCAGCAAACATATTGCAGCTAGTAGCTGCTACCTGTGGGCTCCAACTGAGAGATCTGTCCATTATAAGTCCAAGGTTCTTGACTGAATCGCTGTATGGTATAGTAATTCCATCAAAAATAATATTTGGAAGAGTTAGCCAGTTCACCTTAGAGATCATACGGGAGCACCCTAAAATAAAATAATGACCTGCGTTTTACTAGGATTTACTGTTAATCCGTAGGATTTACTGTTAATCCGTAGGATTTACTCCAATCATTTATACGACGCAGATCACACTTTGTGCTTGTAACAGCTTTATCTAGCTCATTAACTGAGGCCTGGGAATAGATTTGAAGATCGTCTGGGTATAGGTGGTAAGAAGAAGTAAGATTTTGAGATATGGAGTTAATGAAAATAGCAAATGAAAGTGGAGATAGGACGCCGCCTTGCGGTACACTGGCTGACGTGTTGCACCAGGCAGAGAAAGTCTCCTCCATGCAAACCCGCTGCCGACGTCCGTATAGATAACTATGAAACCAATCGACCACCGATGGAGATATGTTAAGTGAGCAAAGAATTGCAAGGAGAATATCAAAGTTGACAGCATTAAATGCATTACTAAAATCTAGCAATGTCAGCACAGTCAACAGGCCGTTATCCATACCAAGACGAACGTCATCAGTAATCTTAACAAGCGTAGTCATAGTGCTGTGCCCGGGACGGAGACCAGACTGGAATGGATTGAGACCAGACTGGAATGGATTGAGAAGATTTTGGCTGGACAGGAAATGGCTAACTTGTCGGCGAACAAGACGCTCAAGAACCTTGGATAGAAATGGAAGGATGGAAATGGGACGATACTCAGAAAATGACTTTGGGTTGGATTTCTTGGGTAAAGGTAAAATCTGTGCGTCTTTCCAGACGGCAGGAAAAACACCACTGAAAATAGAACTATTAAAAAGGAAACAGAGGACAGATAGGATAATATCAAGGATGGGCACCAACATGTTTCGACTAATACTATCACCACCGACAGAGTTGGAGGAGATAGACAGTACCGCCTTCTTAACATCACATTCGGTGAATCAACTAAAGACGAAAAGAGGACGGTCAGGATTTGTAATGGCAGAAAGGTAGTTGATTGTTCTATTCTTTACCGAGCCTTGCAAGGCAGAGGTAGATGAAAAGTGATGATTAAGAGAATCAATATCTAAATTATTGGGAAAGGAGTCCTGTCGTGATTTGCCAATTCCCAGAGACCTGAGGAACTTCCACACTTTGGCTGGATCCTTATCTTCAACTGATGCATAGACATGGCGACGTAACGCATTCCTACACACCATATTGCAGCAATTTCGAGACTGAACGTATTTAGCTTTATTGTATTCAGTGGGTCGCAACTTGTATCTAGTTTTAGTTATAGACTTTTTGTGCATCAATGATTTAATATTGTCCGTAAGCCAAGGAGCAGGGAGATGCTTCAGTTTGATTGCACGTAAAGGAGCATGGACATCATATAACTGCGTGATGATAGAGTTAAATATAGCAATCTGATCATCCACTGACGGTGCATTATTGACAGTACTCCAGTCAACCATTCTGACATCTTTAACGAATGCCACACGATCCATACCACTAAAACTGCGCTGTAGCATGATTCGAGGTTTAGGTTTTGGAGGGCGAATTTTATACGAAAGGAAAATCAAGTCATGGCATGAAAAAGAATCAGCCGAGTACTGGCCATGCTTAGCAACATGTTGTGGGGATGACACGAACATGAGGTCCAAAAGTGAAGGTGTAATATTTGGAAAATGGTGAGTAGCGCTGAGAGGAAGAATTTCCATGTTGCTAGAACTTACGATGGTTTCCAATGAGGAAGAACGATGATCCTTTTTCAGTAAACACGTATTGAAATCGCCCATGATAATAGAGTGATTGTATGAGGGGGTAAGATCCTCTAGGATCTTTTCAAGAGAAGAGAAATAGTTAATACGCAGTGATGGGCTATAAAAGACTCCGAGAAGAATTTTAGTATGGGAAAGAAGAACTTCAATTATGAGATGCTCACGGGCATTAGCAGCAGGTGGTTGCAGTGATTTGCTAATTACAGAGTAGGGAATATTTGCACGAAGGTAAATTGCAACACCACCACCGCCACCACCTGTGCGATCATTGCGGATAAGAATAAAACCTGGAAGAGAATAGTAGTTGGAAGACAAGGTTTGCGCCAAGATTCGGAGACTAGTATAGCCTGGCCTTTTTTTGGTCAAGGGACGCCAGCATGTCTGAATAATGAACCGGAATGCTCTGCGCATTTATATGAATGACGTTGAAGTTTTTAGAAAAATCGGAAAAAATTAGAGGCCAATAACTCTAAAAGCGAAGGAATACTAGCGAAACTATCGTCACTAGCAGAGGCATCGGAAGATGCAGAAAGATAATCATTATCACTGCTGCTAATATCTTTATCAAAAATATCTATCATATTTATATGAATATACGTAAATAATAATAATGTAACTAAATAAAATATATAAATAATAAATAGGTAGGCACAATTTATAATAAATAAAGTTTTCTACAATACCTACTCTACCTGCCGGTTGTGTCTGTAGAAGATGAACATAATATAATTTTATTGTACCTACACACAACCAATAATTATAATAACTAAGGAATACAATAACAGCAGTAACTAAGAAAAATGTACTCAGACAAAACACTGAACAACCTACAAAACAATAATAATTGAGCGATGATAAAACAAAAGATCTTTTGAAAGTATGAAACTAAAAATGCATAAAAACGATAGCAGATTGAAAAAGAAATGGAACGCATAAAATAATTGAAAAAATTTAATAAAAAAAAAAAACTTATCTGTTACTATGGGGCCGTTCGTTTTGGTGATAGGTGATCGAAAATGACAGTTAAAAACGCTAAATATGTTTCGTTCAGCGTTCCCTTTGGACATGACAGTTACATTTTACCTCAGAAAAACGACGTTATGTGTTAGGCTGTAGGCTTTAGTAGTTTTTCATTCGGATTGGAAAGGATCATTAGTGTCAAAAATGGCAATCGAAACAGCCCAAAACGCCATTTCATCATCTCGAATGCAGGGTCTACTGACAGTAGTAACTGTCAAATACTGTCAATGCCATAATTACAGCACATCTTGTCATCATCATCATTGTCTTGCACGCAAAAATACATTTTTGTTGGTATTTTGAAAAAAAAAAACAAAATGTTGTGATGTAGAGTTAGATTTTATTCTCAATCTTGTGTATCTTCGAGTGTTAATGTTAATGGACTTTTGGTGAGAATAAATGCAGGTTATCCATTTTCAGAGGGTATTATTTAATTAGCACACAATAAAGAAAATTATATTTGAACACAACATTGTTTTACTTCTGTAGACATATTGTTGTTATGTATTACAGTTGTTATGTAACAATTGTCGATGATACTCTATCACTTGACAGAGGAGGCCCTATATTACATCATCCCCACTTAATCCACAATTTTTTAAGCAGAACAAATGCTTCTGCCTAGCAACTCCCTTTGTTAACATATCTGCAGGCATAAGGGTGGTTTCACAATAATCAATACAGATAACCTTTGCTCTGCCAACTCTCGAACAAAATGATACTTAATATTTATATGCTTTGACCTTTTCCCTATTGCAGGAGTATACACTAGCTTACTAGCGCTTTGACTGTCACTAAATATAGTAATAGTGTCTGTCTGGTCAGTCAGTTCAGCATATAAACCATTAACAGAAACTACTTCCTTAGCAACCTCACAAATAGCGATGTATTCGGCTTCAGCAGTACTCAGTGCTATACATCGCTGTTTCCTAGATTGCCAACTTATCGCAGCACCACCGAAAATAGGATATAACCAGAGAAAGATTTCCCATCGGGCCCATTCCCCCAATCAGCGTCGGCATAAGCAACCAAAGGTTTGTTACATTTTTTATAGCACAGCGATAATTCCACGGTCCCCTTCAGATACCTAATCACGCGTTTCAACGCCGCCATGTGAGTCGAATCATTGCAGTTGTTGAATTGACTCAACATCGTAACCGCACATGATATGTCTGGCCTAGTACAACACGCCAGGTACATGAGTGATCCTATAATCTCTTGAAACCACGTATCGTAATTCTTTGGTCCAGGCTTGAGACGCAGATTTGTCTCGATCGGTGTGCTAACTGGCTTACAGTCTTGCATCCCGAACTTTTCAATGATCTTGTTTATGTATGTCTTCTGGGACAGACAGATCTCTTGCTTGTCCTTATTTCGCTCAATCCGCATTCCAAGACAGTCTCTTGCTACTCCAAGATCCTTTATTTTGAAAGAACTTAATCAATTACTTAATTTCAATCTGCTCTTTAACTGCTTTAGCTGCAGTTTCATTATTGGTAAATATATAAAAATCATCAACATAAAGTGCAATAGCAATGAACAGTTCACCTTTTATCTTGGTGTAAACGCATTGATCATAATTAGATCGCGTAAAGCCCATTTTCAAAATGTGGGTATGAATTTTTTCGTTCCAACATCGAGCCGCTTGTTTCAAGCCATACAAAGATTTCTTTAGCTTGCAAACCTTGCGATCTTCCCCCTTTTGGACGAAAAATTCTGGTTGTTCCATGTAAATTTCCTCCTGTATATCTCCATTTAAGAAAGCAGTAGTCACATCTAAGTGATGTATGCTTAGGTCCTTCTCAGCTGCCAGTGCAAGTAGAAGACGAATCGATGAAATTTTGACAACTGGTGCAAACGTTTCGAAAAAAAACTATGCCTGGTTTTTGCGAATAGCCCTTAGCGACCAGCCTGGCCTTATGGCGCTGCACGCTACCATCCGCTCCAACCTTGAGTTTAAAAACACATTTTGACTTTACGACGTTTGCGTCCATAGGTCGATCAACTAGCTTCCAGGTATTATTGGCCTTCAGGGAGATAAACTCGTCGTTCATCGCTTCCAACCACAGCTTTTTGTCTGAACGCTCCATGGCATCTTGAACCGATATAGGATCAGGAATATCAGCTACGTGAAAATTATAGACCATGTCCATATCTCTCTTGGGACGTCTATCTCGAACTGGGTAACGTCGTTCAGTAGGAACAACCATATCATTTACAGGATCAGCAATATTTATGTTCACTGGATCTCGCAAATCTTCTGCCACATGATTCTCTGAATCGACAGAGTCGAAGAAGTTCTCTCCAGAGTCTGATTCGTATGTTGAAGTAGACGTGCTTTCTTGAACATCTACATGGACAATCGGACTCAGCGGTCTAGTCTTCTTGAATTTGTTCATTTAGGACATTCGGCGTAGTCACTGGTACCCCCACTGCAACAGGTTCAGCTAACCTTGGTACCTCTGGTTCAGTAGTAGGACGACTAGACCCAGGAATGTCATTTTGTAGATATATATCCACACAATTTTTATTCGAAACGTTATCTTGTTTCGCCTTTATCATGGGCACATTCTCAAAAAATGTTGCGTCTCGAGCAATAATTATTTTTGTTGGGTTTTTATCCAAACTGATAAATCGGTACGCCTTTTGGTTATTGGAATACCCAGTCATTATCATTGGACTCGTTTTTGGATCAAACTTCTTCCTGCTATGATCCTTTATCAGAACCTGAGCCTTGGACCCGAATACTCTCAAATTTGACAAGTCAACTCGTTCATTCGTAAAGACCTCTTCTGGAAGTTTATCCGTCAAGGCCATGGTCGGACATCTATTTTTTAGATAAACCGCACATCCAATGGCTTCTCCCCATAATTTCTTGCTTAGACCAGCATCGTGTATCATACATCTCGCCTTTTCAGTAATAGTCCGTATAGTCCGCTATGCCACCCCATTTTGCTGTGGTGTATACGGTACAGACGTCTGATGCTGGATACCGTGCTTCTTAAGAAAATCTCCAGATTGACAATTCAAGTACTCAGAGGCATTGTCAGTACGGAACTTTTTGATTTTTTGCCTGTCTGATTTTCTACTAGTGCTTTGAATTCCATGAATTTCGCGAATACTTTGGTTTTCGATTTAAGCAGATATACAAAAGTTTTTCGACTAAAATCATCCACGAAAATCAAAAAGTATTTATTCCCACCATAGGACTCTTCCTCCATTGGACCTGCCAAATCCGAATGCACTAGTTCGAGCAATTCTTTTGCTCTCTTACCTTTCCTTTTCGGAAATTTCTTGACGCACTCTTTCCCCTTGCAGCAACCTTCACACGGTGCCATGCTCACCGCTCCAAATGACAGCCCATCTGCTAAACCTTTTAATTTTTCCATCAAAGGTCTACTCAAATGACCCAACCTTCTGTACCATACGTGAAAAGCACTAGAAGTAGTATCTGGAGGAGACGTTAGAACCATCGCTGCCTCTTTATCTAAAACATATAAACCTTGTTTCAGGGTTGCTGTTAACAAAGCGTTACAACCTACAGTGACGTCATCTTTCCTAAAAACTTTGCAACAAGTTTTATCAAAAACAACAACACAATTTTTACTACACATCTTACTTACTGATAGTAAATTAGTAATCAAACCTGGTACATTTAGCACATCTTCAAACCTTATAGAACGTCCCATGGCAAACACATCCCCTTTTAAATTGGATACAATTTTATCATTGTTCGCAGTTGTCACCACCTTTGAATCAACGTGTTCCTTGTTCTCCAAAATGTGTCTGTCTGACGTCATATATGATGTAGCACCGGAATCTATGACCCATTCGCCTTTGCTGACTGTCGCTGACATAGCAGTTATCAGCCCGAGAGTCTCTTTACTATCCTTTCTATCATATGTTGTATTAACCTTCTTGTCATTAGGTTTTCTGTCTTTGCGCTGCCATTTATAGTGCCCTTTCTTCTTGCACAGATGACATATTACCACTTCCTTGGTTTTGTCACTCTTTGACATAAGTGCTGAGTCGTCTTCTGCTGTGTTCTTCGTCATACTTTCTTTTAACAACGCTGCCATGACAGTTTCTGTCGATATTTTAATGCTTGAATGCTCTAACGTCATCACTAAGGAATTGAAGGCATCTGTCAAACTCGCCAGCATTATAATCCCGACGAACTCATCATGTAGACCAGCTTTTATGCTTATTAACGCCTGACTCGTGGTCTGAATGTCATTCAAGTACTCCTCCATAGTGTTGAACATCGTTAGTTTGACGTTGATTAGCTTCCGCAACAGATAAAGCCGCCGCAGTAGTCCTCCGTCAGCATAAGCTCGCTTCAGCGCCAGCCAAGTATCTCTCGATGTATTGACATGCATTATCATGGGATATATCTTCTCCGTGCACATGAGGCAAATTTTACTTCTAGCTTTGGCATCTCTTTTCTTTGCCTCCACTGAATCTAGCTTAAAATTTTCACTATTACACTCCCATAAATCCACATCTGTCAGAAACATTTCCATGGCAAAGGCCCATGTGCCATAGTTGGCCTGGCCAGAAAGTTTCTCAAAACTACTAACAATGGTAGCACCTTGCATTTTTGCAATTCAAGATCAGATACTCCAAATCACCACCTGAAAAGGAACCAGAATGTTCCTGGGCCCATAACCTAATGGACTTTTGGTGAGAATAAATGCAGGTTATCCATTTTCAGAGGGTATTATTTAGTTAGCACACAATAAAGAAAATTATATTTGAACACAACATTGTTTTACTTCTGTAGACATATATAGACAGCTAATAACAAAACAGTTGTTATGTAACAATTGTCGATGATACTCTATCACTTGACAGAGGAGGTCCTATATTACATCAAACGTGTAATATTGGTGGAATATTAACCATTAGGTGTTCGTTAACGTGCACGAGTGCGGGCAAAAGAATCAAACGCAGAAATAAATGGCATTTTGTGACTTTTCCAAATCTCCTTTGGAAGTTTCAGGAAATGTCCACCAAATGGTGGATTTACTGATTCGTGACTTTGACAATAATTGTCTGTGACGTGACATTACTTTAAACTATGATACACTTGACATTGGCGAAATTGCTAGTAGGCCAGTGCCTCAGCAGAAGCCATCCAATAAAGAAAGAAGAAAAGAAGAAGTACATTTTTGTTTCAAAAATAATAATAAACATTTACCTTCAAACAAAAATATTAGAAAAAAGTGAAAATTTAGGGTAAAACATCTGCAGATAGCCAGTGTTTTATGTTCCTTGTATAAAGGTACATGAATGAAACTACACTATACACATGAGGAATGCTCACTTATTGCTGGAAGTTGCAACTCATTCTCGTTTGGATCTAAGATTCCCTGCTGTTGCTTTGACTACTGCGGGTTTCAGGGGAGCCGGAGCATCAATTCTGTCCAATTCCACGACGCTGCAGACACGATGACGAGCTCCATCCCGACCGAGCACTAGCACCATACCATCACGAGTCCAGCAATTTTTAACACCAAACCGGACGGACTAGCATGATAGTGTCGTGCCTGGGCTTCGTTAGAAACTCCGACAGCGTAATGCCTGTGCCTTTGAGAGAAGTTTTGGCATGCCAGAGCTTGTCACGGAGAGCCAAATCACGCACCTTAACAAGTATAGGCCTCGGTTTATCTAGTGAGGACGAACGGCCCATGCGATGACTTGAACTTGAATAAGATAGGTTTCTGAGATTCTGATGCGAGGTCGAATGCGTTGTTGCAATTCACAAGGAATGAGTTGAGAGTTTCCCTACTGCCATCATATGATTTAACAAATTTGAACAAAACACTCAATTCTAATTCGGTTATTGCGATAGCGGCGGCGGCCCTCCTGGTAAGCCGAGGAGAACCAGTAAGTGACTTAACTGATGTATCACTTGCGACTTGTTCTGGTTCGGGAATTTCAACAGTTAATTTGTCTCCCTCAGCTTTTGGCACTTTTGTCATAATTTTCCAAAACTATAAGAACAAGTCACAAAAATGAGAACAAGATTTAAAAATACAATAAAATAATTAACGGTACCCTAATTTCTCAACCTAGTCAAAACAATGACCAAGAGTCACAGTACGAGCAATGCGTGGGCGACCGATAAGCAGACGGCGGCTTCTGGGAACATTCCGACGAGATAAGGTGCGTCGCAGCTTACGACTTTCTGGTCGTCGATTCTTGTATGATTTTGGGTGTTTTATTCTGGTTTTCGTTTTAGATGCAGGATACCACAATGAAGGACTGCGAAGCTGGATGGAAGCATGGAGAATACTTTTGGGTATTTTCTCTTGCAGTTGGAGCTTAGAGCGATCTTCACTCGGCCGGAGTATTTCAGGACGAATAGGAGCAGATCCTTTCTAGGACCTAACAGGATTTCCGTGACGATACGTCAAGGATAACACGGTGAGTATAAAGCACTTATGTTATATTCACTAACACAAGGTAAGTTTTAAAACACTTATTTGTTATAATTAATTTTGTTTTAGGACGAGGATCCGGAGCGAGTCAACGGAGCGGTGCCTGGCACTGGAGATTTCCGGATCCCACCGCTGCCACCAAAATGTTATATGGATTTTCAGAAACGTCTTTTTAAAATAGAAACTGTTTTAAACTTAAACGATTTAATAGATTTGAAGAAAAAAGTTCCTTCTAGGTAAATATATATGTATATATATATATATATATATACATATATATATATATATATAAATATATATATATATATATGTATATATATATATATATATATATATATATATATATATAATATTTCTTTTATAGTTTCTATTGGCAACCGCTCTGGATGATGGATCGAGTCAGACTGAATTTAATTATGATTAAAAGAAGCATTAACCAGCAAGATTGCTGTACAGGCTAAATGAAGCTGCAAGATAGCACTAGGGCTAACAAGGTTGGGGTGTAACAGTACCTTGCATTTTTTGTCAAAATCCGTCGAATTTCGTTTTTTGGTCGCACTACTCGCGCGGTTTTTCTCACATCAAGGTGACGACTGCTGCGGGTTGGGCGGGGTGAGGACAAGAGCCCCCGCGCCGCGGGTCCGCGGTAAGTTTACAAACGTCAGTATAATCACAGAATAAATAATAGTACAAGTACAGAAGGATAACTGAGTAAAGTCATTTATATACATAGCAACTCTCGCTACAACACAATAAAGTGCAATTTAACTGGCACAGCGCTGCGAGCTTTCAATTATATTTACCTAGAAGGAACTTACCCATTGCGTGCAGGCTAGAATGTAACGTATCACAACGCGCGAGAGCTTCCATTGCTCTAATCGTTTCAGAATCGCTCTGTCAATTTTACGCTCAGTAGGGTTGTATCAAGATACTTCTAGGTACTTGTACTAGTAATTATTCTGTGATATTATATGACTTAGATATTGTAACAGAATAAACAATTAAGTAATAATGTATAATTTTATTACTTATTGTTATAAATGTTGATAGTTCTATGACATTCTTATCAGAATAGACCTAGTAGGTACCTCATTATTTGATTATATCATAATAAGTTACACTTTGATGAATAAAAGGTGCCTGTCTGACTTCGATGCTTAATAATGAATGAAAAAGATATGGCTACCTACGCAATAAAATGTCGATATGTAGGTATTTTACGAGACTTGTCAGACCGAAAGCTATGCAGTACATTCTAGGTTTCTACTTGGTACTCATAATTAAGAAAAGAATAAATGTTGACATAAACTTTACGTAAGTAGGTACTTTGTCGTAAGCAGACGGCGCGCGACTCATCGAGCGCACACTTGACACTACTGAATAAACCCTAATATTGCGGCCCCGATGTTTAGGTATAATATTTGTAGTTGTTGCGGAGTGCGACCGCCCTGGTATAATTAAGGGTGCTCGCTTTAGGCAGTATGCTCGCTTTGGGCCCCCCTCCCCTAGGTAGGTAATAATACTTTATAAATGATATGAAAAATGATGGTAAAGTGTAAGTACCTACATAATATCTCAGTTTAATATAAGATTTCAATAATTATCTACATTATTTTTTATTCCCTTGACCATAAACCATGTTATAATCTAACGAAAGTCACATAACCTCAAAAGTTAATTTTATTTATTCATAACTTATTTTTGAAAAGTTCCCAGAAAAAACTAATAACACTCAAAAGCTTTTAACATAATGCTTTAAAAATAAAAATACTGTTCAGTTGTGTCCGCGATAATTTTACATCGAGCCTAAGTCACTTTGGAGATCTGGCATAGTCCTTAACACCTTTATTCGAAAAACCACAAAAAGAAATTAAATCAACAAATAACACTCAAACACTTTTTAACTTGATTGTACATACTAATCAATCATCACTGAATACTCGCTTCGAACCACTTTGATCGTTTCGTTCTGGAAGCCAAGTCAATACTGTCCTAGGCAGCCGATGTGCGCCCTATTTATACCGCAACGGAAGTTTCCAGAAGGTACGGTACTGGTACGTACTGGTATGTACTATCAGTAGACGGTAGGTATTTGAACTTTCAAGGTCGCGGCGGCGCCATTGATGTCGCGCCGCGCCTGTAGGTACCTAAAGATGGCGGCGCCTTAGATGTTGCCGCGCCGCGCCCGTATGCACCTACCAACAGCGCGTTCTGGAAACTGTAGGTACCTACGCGCAACTAGTGTGTTCCAGAATGTTCATTTAAATGTAGGAATTGTGTCATCCGAGCGAAACTCCTCGAACATTTTAGTAGCTACTGTTTTTCTAAGAATCGACCGGCGTAACGATATCTTTGTGAAAACCGGAAATAATTCAAAAATGTTGTCAATATTATAGGTCTGTTTTATTTGTTTCTTATTTATCCTACTAAGGCAATTGGTACTTATTGGAAAAATATACATTAAACGAATAAAACACTCAGAATGGGTTAAAAACGCGAAATCAATTTTAAATCAAAAACTGGTTGACGCAGTAACCAGGTGCATCGGAGCGTTTTCAAAAATGTCACATTTGTGACAATATGTATCGGAGGTCTGGGGATTTTGGCTCATATGTGATAAAATGTATTCAGGGGAAAGCACCAAAAATAAATCCAATTTATTAATTTGATGTCATTTTAATAACATTACAATAGATACTTACTGTGCAATATGAATAACAAATTACATTTCTTGAAAAATCCGATTTAATTAATTTTTTGTTCTGTCCAGATTACAGGGCACTTTTAGTCCTACAAAGTTTCACTTGTACTAATATTAAAGTTATATAATTGGTCTACATTTTTTTCCTATGTTTTTCCTTGTAGAAAGAGTAAGTATTATAGCCGATGTGCTGCACGGAAGGCTGCTAAAACAATAATTTCGAACTTTTTAGGAAAAATGGCCAATGTTTGAAGTACTGCAACACAGTTTTTTTTAAAATAACAGAGTTGCAGTTGGACTCAATTTATAGAAAATTTAGTTTGCTTTTTATGTGTTGCAAATAACTTTTCCGTGGGAAGCACTTTTTAGAAGTTATATGACAAAATCTAAAATAATACCGAAAATTTTGATGTTATTCGAGCACCTTGAAGTTAGCTCACGTCTTTCGAAGCTGCAAATTTAGTTTTACAGTACTGGTATCTATCTATCTTATCAACGTCCCAAAAAAACAGGATTGTTTTTTGACAGATTTTTGCGACCTAACCACAGATTTTTGTGTCGCGAGTTTTGTGTCTACATAATCATCATCATCATCAGCCTATACCAGTCCACTGTTGGACGTAGGCCTCTCCCAATGAACGCCACTGAGCCCGATCTTCCGCTCTTCTCATCCAGTCGCTGCCAGCTGTCTTTCGCAAGTCGTCTCTCCAAAAGGCCGGCGGGCGTCCCACACTACGTTGTGTTTGTGTCTACGCTGATCGTTAATCCTTTATGATAAAGTGCAAAGACCAGCATATGATGAGCCGTACGTATAAACGTTCCTGTTCATTTCGGGTTTCAAGTTATTTGGACATAATATTGAGGGTTCAGCTGTCTGTAATTTACATTATTAACTACAAACCCGATAACAAAAAAAAGAGAAAAAAGAAATTGACATGTTTATTTGAAATATTTACATGTCAATATTTAATGTACCTCCTTTCTAACAAAAAAATAATGTCTACGCGTTCATGAATTACAACTAAGTATACATTTTGACGTTCATCCCTTCTCCCAAGGGAACTATGCTAAATATCGGGATGAAAAGTAACCATTGTAGTATGTACTCAATTCATACCAAGTTTCATTTGAAATTATTCAGTAGTTTTGGCGTGATGTGCGGTCAAGATACAGACAGACAGTGTTTTTTTGACTTCAGAGTCACTAGATAGAGAACACTCCGAAAAAAAAACTTCTATCTTAACATAACTTTGGATCCGTATCCCGCAGGAACCCTTTATTTTTTCGGAATAAGTATCCTCAATTTTAACCCATCATATAAACTATGATTGTGCCAAGTTGCATCAACATTCGTCCAGTAGTTTCAGTAAGTGTTTTTTTAATAACTTTCAACCCCTATCCTGCGGGAACCCTATGATTTTTCCGAATGAAAAGTATCATATGTCCTACCTCGTAGTATGAACTCAAATCATACCAAGTTTCGTTTAAATTCATTCTTAGTTTCGGTATTGTACTATTATTTACTATGTGGTTTCGGCGTGATGCCTAGCCAAAATACAGAAAAACAGACAGAAACCAAAAAAAAATTGTCATTAGTATCGAATTAATCGAATACAGAGTACCCTCCGAAATAAAATTTCAAAATATCTTCAATGTACAGAATAGGGAATGTTACAGTTTTTTATTATAAGTATAGATTGCTTTACTTGCGGCGTTAATTTCTAGAGCTCTTTGTGCTAAACTGTATTAATTCTTATCAAATTCAATTCACAGTAATATTCTTCTTTTCATGTAGATACATTTTGCATTTTAAACCATACTTTTTTGACGAGTAGTTTGAGTGTTATGACGATGTATTTGCTAAGCGAATTCTGCGCGACCAATTCTTCAAACTTACTATTAGTTTATTCTGTGGTATAAAAGCGCGCGCTGAGGCGGTAGCGTGAGGGATCAGGCACGGGGGCGGTCAGGACGCGGCCGTGGGTACTTGGGTAGTCAATGTAACGTTTTCAACAAATAAAGGGAGACCCTTAGCTACCGTGCGAAGCCGGGGCGGGTCGCTAGTTGAAATATAAGATGCAGTCGGCGGCATGAAGAGTAGCTCGCCAGGTTCTAGCTGATCCCGTCAAAGGAGAAATGAAATGCAAGATGCTTCCATATATTTAAAAATCAAGAACCTAAAGCGTGTTTGCCTCTTATTAGTTTTTTCGCAGTCAAGTTTTGAATTTCTTAAATAATAATAATAAAAATAAAGTTGTTTTCCTTATAATATTTTTGGAATGGTCTTATCAGACTCTGGATGCCACATATGACCCGAGAACTTATCATGACAAATCAAATGAGCCCAAACTTTGAAGGGGTTTCATCATTTAATTGTTGAGTTTCTTTGATTAACTTCCGGCTTCATTGGACGTCGTTATGTGGTTAAATATTCACGTGCAATATTTGTCCCAAACATACTAGGTAACACAGTAAGTTAAATAAAAGTTTGTTATTATCAATATCAATCATCATCATCATGTCAGCCTTTAGAAGTCCACTGCTGAACATACGCCTCGATGACGAGCGATCTTGTGCCATCTCCATCCTCCGACTTCCTGCGATGGCTACAATGTCGTCTCCCCACACTTCACTTCCTTGTTCGTGGTCGCCATTCGAGAACCTTTATTCCCCAACGGTTGTCTTTTCTGCGAACTATATGGCCTGCCCATTGCCACTTCAACTTGCAAATTCTGAGAGCTATGTCGGTAACCTTGGTTCTTCTACGGATTTCCTCATTTCGGATTCTATCACGTAGTGAAACACCGAGCATAACTCTCTGCATTGCACGCTGCGCAACTCTGAGCTTGTGTATGAGATCAATAGTTAGCGACCACGTCAACCCTGAAAACATTACACCTTTTTTGGGCAGTAGAGTAATATACAGGAATAACATATGGGGATGTGTTAGCTCGTTTATTAGAATATTCGAACAAACGACCCTTCGCAGGAATGAACATTCGCAATTTTGACCATTCAAGCAAATGTACCTATCGCAATTTTGACCATTCGCAGAAAATACCCTTGGAGGATGTAAGCATTCGATGAATAGACTTCGAGGAATAGACATTCGCAAAAACGACTTTCGAAATTACGTACGTCTCCCGTCTCAGTGCCGTATGTCATCACTGGCACGCACTGATTAGAAAACTTTCGTCTTGAGGCTCTGCGTTATCTGCGACGAGAAGATATGGCGTAATTTCCCGAACGCTGCCCATCCGAGTTGAATTCGTCCCTTAACCTCTTTGTCGAAGTTGGATCGTCTCACCCAAGTAGACATAGTGATCAACAGCTTCGATAATATCGTTCCCAACATAAACTAGCAAGGGTACGACATGGGCATGTGACATGATGTTCGTCTTACCCATTTTCATTTTAAGACCCACCTGTTGGGAAACAATATTGATGTCACTGAGCATTGTGCGTCATCCAGGCTTTCTGCCATGACGACTATATGATCAGCAAATAGAAGGTGAGGTAAATATCAATACATAGTATAAAACAAAGTCGTTTTCCGCGTCTGTCTATCTGTGTGTCTCTCTGTCTGTTTGGCCGCTAACTCCACCTAAACCTAATTTCTAAATTACACCCGTGCGAACCCGAGGGGCGGGTCGCTAGTTAATCTCTAAACCAATTTTGACTTACTTTATACTCGTATAGTACCACACTGTAGGTTTATAAATCATGTACGAGTAATTCGGTTCATAAATCCCGAAAGTATGAGAAAACATTAACACTAAAACAAATCAATTTACTTTTAAAAAACTAAACCATTTGTGATGAAATTGATGTGGGACCATAAAACTTTAAGAGGGTAGACTTAAAGTCTATCCTTTTAAATAAACCAAGAATCATTCAAATCGGTTCAGAAATCCTGTATCCTTGTCCAACAAAAAACTACAGAACCAATTTTGATTATACCTTTTAAAATAAACATAAAATATACAAACCGGATCATACATTTTAGAGATGAGGTAATAACACGTAGTATTTATATACTCTTTGGTAACAACATACATACACAAAATAAAACAGACAACTTGAGAAACTCCTCATTTTGTGAAGATGATTAAAAATATTTTTTTGCCGGTCAGTTAAAACCGCTGCACCACTGAGGCCGGTTCAACAATAGCATTGTCATAACGATCAGTAAACAAGACATAAGTTCAAAAACTAAAACGCGACTACGGTCGGGTAAAAAATGGCCTATGACACTCTTGCGATAAAGACGAATCGATTGATACCTCGCTTGTCAAAACTGCACCAAGTTTTTAGTTTGAAAACATAACCCCTCCTTTGCTTCGCCGTAGTTGGGTAAAAAAAGTAGATGTCTATGACACTATAAATGAAGACGAATAGACTGATACCTCCCTTGTCAAAATCGCATACATAGACTGTTAAACTCATTTCCCTTCCCTTGCTTCACCGTAGTCGGGTAAAATTGATACTCATATGGAAGTTGAAAATACAAAGCAAAAGGTATTGAATACTATACAGCGGGATTCGCTGTGCAGTATTCATTACCAGTCGGAGAGTTTTATCGTTTTTGTGTTTGATTAATTTTTTATCGCCGTTTTTTCAGCGGGTGCCTCCTCTGGGTTCCCTCGTCTTCTAAGCAAAGCAGCCTAAATAGGCAGCGAGCGTGCGTGGGGACGAGCTCGCTGGCAGCAGGCTGCCGCGGCCCGACGTCGGGCCGCCGCCGGTCGCGCATCCAACCCTGATGTGGTGGTCAATGCCGCGCCCCGGACGCCAAACTAATAACCCAAGGAGTATTTGGTCGTTCCATAAATTGAAGGTGGTTATGGTGGCGTCCGAGGCCGACATGACCGATCCAATCATGAGCCGCGACTAGCGGGTCAGTCGATGAAGAAACCCAGAGGAGGACCGACAGTGTAGCGCCGAGCTCGCGACACTAATCGAGCGCACGCGAAAATGTCGTATGCGCGATGCAGGACTGCAACTTCTTTTGCAGATTACTCAGCGACGCAAACTTGCACAAGCATGTAACTTCGACATTACGCCTAATAAGTTGGCCTTTATTCATTGAATAAATATTGTACGCCCTTTCATTCAGTTTTATAGGTAAATTCTAAATGTGACGTAATAGTAAAGGACCGTTTGTGATTGGTTGGTCTCTCTGCGCGTAAGAGGATGTCCCTATCGAGTCGAGTCACGTCTGAAATAGGAAACATTCTATATTTGTTTCAATTTATTGACAGAGCGAGCGCGAAGCGCCTCCGTTTCAGCTTGGGCAAAAATGCTTTCGTATGTCCGGATGTCACTCCGGATCTCTGTTCTCTGATACAGATGGCTTACTCTTGACACTAGCATTTCTCAACCGATCTAGATGAAACTTGGTAGGTTAAACGAATTAAACGGTACGGGTTAAACGAATTTTTAGTTTTTTTTAGTCTTCGAGTATTTTTGATTGGGGATTGGATTGTTTTTTCCCCAAATGGGATCCAAAATGGGGCAAAAACGGGGCTACTGAATATGTCCGCCTTATTAGATCCGATTACAAAAAACCCAATCTATTTAGACTATCCTACAAGCAAATAATATTTGTATATTTTTTGCGAAGCTTACTAAATTAATATCATTTTGAATCTATAATAATTAAGAGTAACTAATGATGGTTTTATGTAAAATATTCTATATATGAGCCACATTTTGAGGGTTAAACAACCTACCTATAAATACAATATTATAATTTAATCCCTATATATGATCAACAAACTATGGTTATATCGTTAATTATAGTTTATGTTTAAACAATATAAAAGAGCCACATTTGACCGTTATTTTTACTTTCACATGGCTCATATATAACTTACATATCATTTTGAATCTATAATAATTAGGAGTAACAAATAATGGTTTTATGTAAAATGTTCTATATATGAGTCAAATTTTGAGGGTTAAACAACCTACCGATAAATACAATATTATAATTTAATCCCTATATATAATCAACAAACTATGGTTTTATGTTAAAAAAATATATAAGAGTCACACTTGATGGCTATTTTCACTTTCAAATGTGGCTAATATATAACTTACAATAAAATTATAAGTAGGCACTGATCATGGAAACGAACGCGCAAGTTGCATTGTTTAGTTTATTTGCACTTTCCGATTTTTGCAAGTAAACTGAAAGTAGTCGGTGTTGTCAGATATTAAAAGTTTAATAGCACCTACAAATTATTTCACAATTATTTCAAGATTAACCAATGTGTTATATGCTGTGAAGTGGCATGGAAGACGCAGGTTCGATTCTCACAAGTGATTCAATTTTTTTTTTAAATTAGATATTATGTTCTCGATAAGCAGGCGTTAATGCTACAATCATACGTACATTATTTTAAGATTTAAGTTTATGATTGTTCTACAGAAGATGATATATATTAAAAATATCAATGGGGCTCGTTCTCGAATGCTATTGAATATTTATTTTTGATTCATTGTGATGTATTTAAAAAATGTAACCAGCCTTCCGTTTGCATTTATAAATACGAAAGTCTATTTGGCTAGATACAAAGAGTTGTAGAGTATATACAGAAGCTTTCTTAGCCATGTCAACAACAAAGACTAACAATGAATAACTCATTTTAATGGTTAGTTTTTATGTAATGCATCAACACATTTGTCCTTACAGTTGGATTCCGCCCCTCACTATGGAATTTGTTGACGAGGGCCAAAATAAGCGTTAACTTGGTCAGATGTAGCTCGTAAACTAGTCAGTTCTAGATAGAAATGATTATTCATGTAAGGCTCAAGATTTAACAAGCAGCAAATGTAAATGTAACATATTTTTTTAAATATTTTTTATAATGCATTCACATCGAGTTGTGAGCTACCCTAAAAGTTTCAGCCGGATAGCTAACCGGGAAGTGCTCGAAATTTAAGTTGAAAGATTCGACCCGGAACGACAGACAAACAAGAAAGAAACTTAATAAAAATGTAGTAAAAAAATATGCAACTAAATGCAAAAAGATCAGTTTAAAGCCTAATATTTAAGGCGCAAACAGAACCTAATTTAAGAAAAACTGTTAAGGAAACTTTCTAATAATTATAAAATACCTATTCAACGAAAGTATTTAGTTTTAGCTTTCATATTTTGTCCCATACATGAAAAGTGAAAACATGAAAGGCATTACAAAATTATTTTTATTGTTTTTTAAACACCTACGTAGTGGTTATATATAAAATTTTAAACTCGTTGTGCTCATAGTGTCAAAAAATAAAATGACTAACATACTGAAAGACGAACATTATGAAACAATAAAGTTTCCTTGTTTTAATACGAAAATGAGTATTATTATTGACAGAAATAAAGAAAAACACCGATTTCAGTTTTTGTGGATAATCAATACGTAAAGTGTGGAATCCAATTAGGGATGAATAATTGATGTATGGGAATTCCGAATTATTTTAAATCAGATATTATCATAAAGGAAACGGGAGTGGCATACGGAGTTGCCACAGGTAATCCAAGAATATCTTCATCAGATAGTATTCAATGTAATTGCTTTTTGGTCACTTTGGTCAGGAATGTAAAATCATTGCAATGAACAAAAAATATTTAAAAGACAGAATGGTACTACAATTTAAATAGGACACTAAAATGTTCCATTTTGGACATAATAGGGTAGGAAAGGAGTTTCATAATCTGAAAGCGGCGTCATCTGAAAAGATGTAACATTGAACTAAAAACGAACCATGAAGAGCCACAAATGATGGATATAAAATTGTATAAGAGCTACATCTGTTGCGAAAATATCTGTTACTTGAGTCACATGAGACGGGAGATTTGTACATTTTTTGTGTTTATATAATTACCATCCTCATATTTTGAATATAAATTAAAGAGCCACAAACGATGGTTATAAGTAAGCAATGTGCATATGATCCACATTTGATATAGTCGGATGAAGAGCCACCAACGTTGGGTAAACGTAAGCAAATAGTATATGAGCCACATCTACTACCAGAAATACTTATACAATCGGAGCCACTAAGTGCGTCTGTATGTAAGGAAAAAAACCGTTAGGCGAGCCAGATTTGATTGGAAAATTGATGATGAGTATTTCACGCGGGGATCGGACGAGGAGGGGCAACGTCGCGAATATATAGGCGCTGTTGCGAGCTTGCACCGATGTACCCCGAGGGGGAGGAGTAATCGGCAAAACTAACTGATCAACATTTGCCTTAACAAATTACACGATCAACATTAAGCGGGGAAACGTAAATATATATATATATATATATATATATATATATATATATATATATATATAGATATATATATAAAACATATACATTTGTTTTGTTTCTTTCTCTTTTTGTTTCGTTAAAGTATGCCTAAGAAAATGAAGTAGGTACTTCTTTCGTTCGCTAAGAAAAAAACTACTGGAAACAGTTAACAATCCATATCTATTAGACTACTGAAATGATTTTGATGAAACTTGAACTATTCCTAATTTGAAAGATACTGAAACTATTACAACATCGGACTAGTTTCCGAGAAATAAGTGGACAAACATACGTACACGAAATTTGGTACATATGCTTAGACGCCCATATAGACTAACATCCATCCATACCAATACCATACCAATACCATCCATACCAATATATACAAGTGAAACGTTGTCTGTTTGTTTGTTTGTTTGTTTGTTTGTTTGTTTGTTTGTTTGGGGAGCTTTCACGCGATAACAGCTGGACGGATTTTGATGAAATTTGGAATAGAGATAGCTTATACCCTGGAATAAAACATAGGATACTTTATATCCCGGAAAATTGAAAGATTTTATGGGAAAACTGGAAAATTTTGATTGCTCGCTATAAGGAATGGTTGCCATGAAAACGAAATAAAAAGTCTGTCAAAAAACATCAAGAGAAATAGTGCTACTTTTGAATTGGTTTTTAATATCCTAGAATGCATTTTTCGCGATAAACAGTAGTCTGCGCGGACGAAGTCGCGGGCGGGAAACCTAGTAGGTATATGAATTTTAGGCATTTTCAACAAGTACCTAAGTAGGTATGTACTTACTTTTGGCCAAGTAATAACTTATAGGATATTTTATCCCTTTCTCTGGGATAACAAGGAAAATTCTCTTACCATTTTCACTTTGGCGTCGAGATGCGAAAATTGATCTTCTCTTATAGGGTCCTCCGGGGATGAGTTCACAGAACACCGGAAAGCGCTTCTTGCAAGGCGTGGACGCCCAGGTTTTGTGACGCGTTAGGAGCATACAGTCAAATTTTGTATAATTCTTTCTAGGGTGGCCGGGCGCCCAGGCGCGGTATGTTGTGCAGTCCAAGGAATCGCCTTTGTCAAAGTCAAAGAATTTATTGTAAATGGATAAAATAATATCAACATCTCATGAACAAGGAGAAATACATAAAATATTATAAAAAGATCAGATCAATAAAATTTAGGTAAACTAAGTATGCTTTGAGTCTGAAAAGGAAATTTCCCTTTCATGTGCTAACAGAGTTAAATCTCACACGGAAAAGGAAATACCCTTCTGACTCTACCGGTGCTATGAATAAAATTTGTCTTTCCGTGCGTGATCATTTCTCTAGGTTAAAAGTAATCTACGTGTTATTCTGGAATAACACGTAGATTACTTTATCAAAATTATTATTATTATTACCAAAAGTACCCTAACTTTTGATCCCAGGATCAAAAGTTAGGGTAAGTATTCAGTAGTCCTGGAATAACTCGTAGATTACTAAAGTACAAAATACCAAATTTTGTTCAGCCAACAGATAGTTTTTATCGATTACTCGGCTTCTACTCATCTTATTAAGATACCAAGTACCTACACCAGTTTTTAAGTCAAACCCTAAGCTATCCAACAGTTGAAATTGCATCGAAATTTGTCCAGTAGGTACTCATGTACTGGACCGATTGCGCAAACAGACAAATAAACAGAAAGACTTTTTATTTTATTTCTTTGTTCAGTAGCTTATTTTAAGTACCAATACATATTTTTTAGGGTTCCGTACCTCAAAAAGAAATAGGAACTGTTTGATCACTTTGTTGTCCGTCCATCCGTCTATCTGTCTGTCTGTCTGTCTGTCTGTCTGTCTCTTTTTCTCAGGAACGCGTGGAGTATCAAGTTGAAATTAATATCAAATACTCAAGTCTGCAATCCCTTGGAGCTGTGAAAAAAACAATCTTCAACAAGTCAACGCAATCAAAAGATACGGCCGTTTACGCCGTATATTTTGACACTCACAAGGGAATCCAAACCACGTACAAAAATCCATGATTCTAGGTAAACGGGAACGTTTCATCATGGATTTTGGCAAGAAGCAATGTTATGTAGCACAAATAAAGGGAAAAATCCGAAAACAGTAAAGTTGTAGATAAAAAAAATTGAGTTGGTAAACTGATCGCGCTCTATTTCGATGTATGTTTCCAACGGCAAATTTAAGTTACTCGCACATTAAGGGCTCCGTACAGGAGCCCTCAATGTGCGGGTCCGATTTGCAATTGGCTGTTTTTTTAAAATTATCTTTGTATATACTACTTTATTATAAGTATATATAGTCTAGTGACATCTTCACTGCCTCAAAAACCTGTTTACCTCTGTCTCCGACAAAGACGCTGGTATTCCTTCTCCTCAGCCCAGCAAACACTTCGTTCACACTAGCGCCTGCGAGAACCTGTGCCAGCGCATCGGTGCGTTGCTCGCTAGTGACATCAGGGATCACACCACTCATGTTCCGGCAGATTTCCAGGCATTCAGTGTAGTTTAAACTTTTTGAGAGCAAGTAGAACATGCCTATTGCCGGCACGCAGGTTGAATTTACGTTAGCTGTAAGGGAAACAAAAGAGGCACATTATGTGTTTATGTAAGTATGTTTGTTTCTTTGTGGCGCTCTAGAGACCAAAAGCGTGGGCCGATTTTGATGATCCTTACGTCAATCGATTTGTCTTAATCTTGCGAGTTCTACTAAGGACATGACAGTAATCATAATTCAATATGGCGACAAACGGACGCCATATTGTGAACAAGAAAAAAATGAAAGTCGACGAACTATGTTAGATGAGTTTGAAAATCATCTTCAGGTTTCTCGCATTATTTTTCATTTCGAATGACCATTTTTAACGATTTAATGTTGGCTAGCAACCATTCTCACTTAAATTTTTGTCTCTATATTTAGTTTTTTGCGCAGTCGGGTTTTTTAGTACTTTCGATTATGCCTTGTTTCCTAACTAAACATCTAAGCAAGTAGTTACGTAAAGGTTTTCCATAAAGGCTGTAGTAATCAAACGCCGTATCATTCGCGAGTGACAGTCCACCGTCTGCCTCCGCACACTTCAGCACTTCACAGGAGTATTCCACGCCAGTCTTCTTGACTCCCACGGGACTGAAATTCAGCGCCAGACCTTTCCTCTCGATCCCCAGCCGCTGGCAGCTCGTCAGGGAACTGTAGTTGGCCTTAGCAACTACGCCCAGCTTCGAGCGATAGCATCTTTCAATCAGATGGTATTTGGGGACTGATGTGGCTTCTGAAGAGCATCTCACGTTAGCAAGCACTTGCAGCAGCATCTTCAGAATAACTAATGTAGAGATTAACATTTTTCGAAACTAATGTGTTTGTTTGTCTATTAATGAGTTTTTGAGAAATTAATCTTGAGCAATTAATTAACTATAAGGTGTAGGTATGCATACGACTTAGTTTCTTAACCTGAAAAGGTTACATGTTCAGATTTAGTTAATTGGCTATTGTTATTTTCTATATTTGTTTCCAAAGATCTCCATTTATTTACGTGTCTTATTCTTCGGTTAATTTGAATCGATTTGCTTGGAAGGTGTACAGATCGTCACGCAAACTTTCGCGTCAGAAACAGCGCGTCGTTGGTATCAACGTCTGTAACGAGACATATGATACCTGGTATCAGATAACTGTATGCATCATTGCCTAGGGAAACCTCGTTTTTCGCTAATTGAGCAGAATTGAGCAGCGCAGCCATACAGGTTGTCAGCTCATAACTCATTCTTGACATAATGATTGGACCCCCATGAATACCTGTCAACTCCGCTGGGTTGAATGCGTTGGGAACACCATTGGACAATGATAGCCTATAATTATGATAGAAATATGGTGTTCATGGAGGCACAGTTCCTACATTCATATTTCCTTTGAGGTTCTATTACTTTCCATTGATACTGTCCACTATAGCTTTTTTTCGGAAACCGTCAAAAATCTAGACGCATTTTCAAACAACTGTCATTTATTTGGAAATGTCGTTTTACTTCGTTTATTTTACTGAGGAAAATAATTAAAAACAATTGTGTAGAGCGATAAATAATCTCATAATAGCATGGGTTGCTTCTATTCGCGGAGCTTGGAAGAGGTAAGTGTTAAAGTATTTATGGGTTGTTGTCCTAGAAAGTGCTTTCGACAGCCGAGGGTCACAAGTCCAGCAAAGCAAGCTCCAAGAGTAATAGAGGAAACTGTAAGGTGACTAGGTTGCTGTACATTCTAACACTGTTTGTAAGCATGTCGTTGGAAAAAGGGAAGCTGAGTAGAGAAGATTATCTTATCTGCAAGCTCTGCCAATAAATATATATCTAACATGGCGATTGCGAGAGAGTCAATAGTCTTGTGCATAGATAGAAGTGTAAGTATACGAATGTATAATTATGTAAGTGACTGAATATGTGAGACCTTGGCCCTAGTCGGCCTTCCGAATCCAAGTGTCGTCAGATGGTGTTAGATCTTACCATTAAATTTGTTTTAACTCTTTTGGACAGACAAAATAACCACGAGGAATTGTTCATTGCCTGGCTTTGTGGGACCTTTTCATTCTCGAAATACAGATAAGTCTTTGATAGATTATTTGCCGTCCAATTTCCAGGAGGAGATGACATACGACATGACACCGATCCGGCACCTGCCCGTGATCTTCGTGAACGGGGTGCCGGGCGCCGGCAACCAGACGGTCGCGCAGACTATCTCCAGCATCACAGGGTACTCCATGATCCGGCCGGGCGAGCTGGTGCGGGCAGAGGCTCTCAAGGATACGGCCAGAGGAAGGCTCATTTCTGATAAGCTGGAAGCACAGGAGGATATTTCTGAGGTTAGACTGGAAGAGATTGAATGCCATTGTCATGTACGTGCTGGATAATACTCCCATATACTTTGTCACAGCAGACAAGCAGACTAAAGTTTATGACCATTCTGAATTAAACTGTATATTAGTTTCTATTATGTTTCAGTGAAAACATTTAAGATTACCTTATACTCAAAATAGGGTATAGAGCCCGCAACCCTGCAGAGCAACCGCCAGCAAAAAAGTTAGTGTATTGTCGTCAGCACGGAATTTGCTCCAAAAACTAGTAAAAACTATTAGTGTAATTTCAGAGTTTAAGGTACTCAAGGATTTCAAAACTCTTCCTTTTTCTCTAATCCACCTTTTCACATTTTACTGCAGCAAACTACAGTGGACCTGATAAAAGAAGCGATGCTGTCGCAGCTGGACGCCAAGGGCTTCATTCTAGTAGGGTTCCCGAAGAACCCTCGGATGTCCAGCATATTCAACCAGCAAGTCAAGTGGCCAGAGAAGGTGGTGGCTTTGGAGGTTGATAATGAGGTAAAGACATAACTTGCCTGTCTCGAAAGTCTGTGGGGATAAAACAGCATAAAGTAAGAACCAGATAGAATATGCGAAAAACGTAAGCGAGTAAGCGAGGCAATTATACAATGCTCTCTTCACCTTCAACATTGGAATTGCGCCTGAAAAATAGCAGTTTGCGCAGCGACTTGCAGACTACTTCCGAGACACAAACTTCCGCAGCGACTTTCTTTGGTGCTGGGTCGTGTGTTAACCAAATTTCTTTCATTCCTTATATTTACGTCATATACTCAGACGTGTTTTTTTACGGGTTTCTTCTGTATACCTAATAGGTATACAGAAGATAATAATAATAATAATATATAATCTATTTATAACTTGGCTGAATGAGGTAGAAGGTCTCCAGTACTGTCTGTCTGAGGTAGACCTGAATTCGATAAACACTCCTATTTCATTATCATCATCATAAACATCTCAATTGACCCATGTTTGTGGAAACATCACCCTGAAAATAAATATATTTTTTTCTAAAAATAAGGTCTCTTTTATATATATTAAAATTATGCCCATGGTTCAACATTTCCCCTTGTGTGATATTCTAGAAAAAGATTTACTCATACTGACAAGAAACAAAAAACAGCCTGCTTATCCTTATGATGCTGATTGAAATGTCTTGACTTGCGGTGGCTCTGTGTGCCGAGCCGGGTCACTCCCTTCCCTTAAAAATGGTTGAGAGGGGTGAAAGCTGGTACGAAGTCATAATCGTGAACGGTTGCTACTTGTGGCGACTTGTCCAGCCTCGTTTCTTATTAGTCATTTTTATTTTTATCGTAGTTTGATGATTATGGGACATCTCATAGGCACTTTTATCTTTTGTATTTATTATTATAAATCATGGTGTATTTTTTTATACCAGTTTGATGATTATGTGTAATTTATATTATTATTATTTTTGCAAGCGGTCAGCTTGCATTGCGGCCGTGAATCTACACAAGCGAGGTGTTTTAAATTCGACCTCCACGACGAAAGCTCTTTGGCGAATTAATTTGTTTGCGGGGCAACTAAAAAAACCCGATTACGTACAAAAATAAAAAGAGGCTTTGATTAGGCAATGATTTTGAAATATAAGATGCAGTCGAAGGCATCATTATACAGATTCTAGCTGATCCCGTCAAAGGAGAAATAAAACGCAAATCCTCCTTGTTCATGAGATGTTATGTTTTGACTTTTAGCAGTACTATTATATTGCCTATTTACAATATTTGTTAAACTCCCAGGTAGCGGCGACCAGACTCCAAAACAAGCTGTCCGAGCTGGGCAGGCCCGAGTCTGAAATCAACGCAGCAAGACAGATCGTGAAAGAGGCGGCGCACAAAGTGAAGAACGTGCACAAGCGGTTTGGCGGACACGTCATCAGGGCAAGACAAAACTTACTAATACCCATCTAATGTATCCTCTCTTAGAAGGCCTTAGTCAGGAAAACAGTGGAAACGTATAGCTGATGGTCTTATCTTCATCAGCCTACACCAATTTTCCCCGTGTCTTCTTGTTTTAGCACTTCTTTTACTCCAGTTTTACTCTCGCTTACTAGAATAAAATTATTAGTCTCAAACTGTGAAATATATCCATACTTACATACTAATTTCATAGAAGTGAAAGTAACTTTCTTTTTCACGAGTAAACAGCTGAGCCGATCTTGATGAAATTTGGTATGGAGATAGTTTGAACCCTGGGGAAGGACATATGATACTTATTAACGAGTTAGACGGTAGTCCGCGTGGACGAAGTCACGGACAAAAGTTAGTAAATATAAATGGCGGAAGATAAGTCGCGAGGATTCCTGGGACTAGATGCTGGTAAGATTTTCTTTCGATTAAAGTCGCGGCACAGAATAAATAATAGTACAAGTTTTGCGGCCGAATCTTACTACTTATTCATCATCTCAAAGACACATCGAGTGGCAAGCATGCTCCATCCATACCACAGTCCTCGTGACTTACCATCAGGACAGATAGCGATCAAATTCTTGCCTACTGGGTTAAAGAAACCCTTTAACTCATACCTAGACATTCAAAATCAGTTCAAAACTTATTTCCATAGGTGGACAGCACGGGCAATCCAAAAGCTCTAGCGACGGCACTCAAAGAGATCCTCTCAGACACGATAGAGAAGACGCACAAGAGATCAGCGTCGCCGGAGCCTCAGCCCCCTGCCGCGTACTCAGCCCCCGCCGTGTCTTCAGCCCCTGCGGCCTCATCCCCCACCAAACTACCTCTCAATGAGAACATAGCTGATGAGAACGAGGTGGAGGCGTAGGGATTTTTTGCGTTAGTTAATTGTGACTGGTTTTGAATTTTGTTATATTACATGTTATTGTTTTTTTATTATTTAGTGGTTTTATTTAATTCGATAAATTAATATTAGGATTTCGTTATTTTTATACGGTTAACTTTATACACTCCTGTAGCCGGAAATATCCCGCGAATTATGATAGACCTCAACTTCATATACAAAAACAACAACAACAACAAAATACATAATTTCTATAGCGAGTCGCACCGTAAAAACTTGCAATCTAATTTTGTTATACACAAGGTTGGAATACATACCTACGCAACAAGAAAATACAATATGTAAAAGATAAAAGAAACCAACATCAGAATCACACTTACTTAACATAAGCCACACAAAACGCAACAGCGTATTGTTTTTTATGTACTTTTATTTTATAATACCTAGAAACGGCAAAAAACTAATTGTTGGTTAAAAGATTTACATTAGATACATTAGTACCTACCCAAAAGTAATACCTAGTCACACCAATTTGTCACACTGATTTATTTTCCTCGTAGTCAAACTGGGCGTTTCCTCGTGGCCTAACTTGGTTGCCTAACTGATTTGGCTACGAGGAATATTCCCACGTGGCCAAACTGCTTGTCATTAACTATGGACTCAACCTGTATAAAGTACTGTCAATACTGGCATGGGTTAAGTACAGTCATACGCACAAATATAGGCGACGGACAGTGGTCACACCGGCGGGAAACCAAAAGACCACTAATTAATTTTCAACATCATTATGTGCAACAATTAATTTAATTAAAATCCAATAGGTACAACATTCACACATTGGTAGGACGGATGGACAAACGTTATTTACCCACTCTCACATTATCTTTCTTGTAGATATCTAGAGGAAATTTGTTACAGCCCAAATAGTCGATCCTGCGCTAAACAAATCCCTGGTGCCATAATAGTTGGAGCCAAGGCTTTTTATTGTCTTCTATGTATAAGAATCCTCGTGGTCACACCCGTATGTCAAAACGGTGTGACCACGAGTCCATCGCCAATCCGCCATCGAATTGCAGGCCTGAAAAAATGGACAAGTGCGAGTTGAAACGCGTGGAGAGGGTATAAATCCCCCAGGGGATCAATGTCAGGGGAGCCAAGTGGACGGAGGCGTTCCGTACGATACATGGTTTCTCAATATTGTGAGATAAATATCTCACAATATTGAGAAACCATGTTATTTTAAGACCATAGACTTATTTTTTTAAGGCTTAGTTATTTTGGAGCTAAGGGTGGGGAATGGTAAATTTTCATCTATTTTAACGTACATATTCACAATTCATTTATTTACGTTACACGTGTTTGGGTCACAGAAATCGGTGCAGTAGATTCGAAACCATCGCCATCCGTACAAATGCTCAATATGAACAATTCTCTATTTACATAATTTATCTGTTCGTACAATGAGCGATTGCTACAATTCTGCAAGCGGTACAAATGCTCATCATCATCATCATCATCATCATCGGCCTATATCCACTACTGGACGTTAGCCTCTCCTAATGCTCGCCACTGAGCTCGGTCTTCAGCTTCTCTCATCCATTTTCTTCCGGTAGCTTTTCGCAGGTCGTCACTCCACCTGGCCACAGGGCATCCTACACTACGTATTGCCTAAACGTGGTCTCCACTCGAGAAGTCGTTTACCCCAACGGTTATCGGTTCTTCGGGAAATGTGGCCAGCCCACTGCCACTTTAGCTTCCTTATGCTTTGAGCTGTGTCCGTTATCTTGGTTCTCCGTCGGGTATCTTTATTATTAATTCTTAATTCTGCAATCGCCGCAATTACACTATAGATGCGCCCTCCGTGCTCCTGTTACCTCCGTGATCACTTATTCGGAGCAAGTTGGCTGTGACAGACGGACAGACATATATACACTCGCGTGATCCTATAAGGGTTCTATGTTTTTTCATTCAAAGCGCGAGCAAAGTCAGTGCGTTTTTTTTAGTTATTTATTTGAGCTATTACCAGTTTTAGTAAATTTCTGGAAAGTCAAATCAAAAAGAAAATAATGAATAACGATTATGAAAGGCGCCTATAAATCAGCGCGAGGGGCAGCAACCACCGCCCCTTGCAGCATGCCGCCCCGGGTACGTAGTGGTTACATTATCTTTGCCTCGGGTCATGGCTCTTTTGGGCCTAGGGTAAATACACCTCTGTGTATAAGCTTTATGGAAACTATGTTGGCAATGTCGATGCTTGGGGAGCCCGGTAGGCCAGCTGTTGGTGCTTTTGGTCTTAGGGCCAAGGCGTTAGCGCCAATGTTAAACCAAATTACAAACCTATAGTGAGAAATTATCGCCAAGCCCTCAACTGGTACACATGATAAGACAAAAGGCAGTCCTAGAAAATAAGTTCTTTAATCAGTTAAAAATAAGTTAACGTAGCATTAATATGTACAGATTGTGTATAGTCGGCTGTGTTGAGTTTGTGCTTGTTCTCTAGGCCAGGACTAGGGTGCCGAGGATCGCTTTCACCTCGCTGAAGACCTTGTCGACTGTCTGCTCGGCGTTTATCTGAAAGAGACGAAAGGGAAATGTAGACCTTGAGAATGAATAGACGAATAAACTAACTAGCTATGCCATGTGCCGGCATCCTATCCTACTAATATTATAAATGCGAAAGTAAGTTTGTTTGTTACGCTTTCACGCCTTAACTACTCAACCGATCATAAATAAATTTTGCACACACGTTGTCGGAGGTACAGAAAAGGACATAAGATATCTTTCATCCAGATTTAGGGAAAAAAAACGAAATATATATGTATTTGTTAATTTTGTTTGGGACTTGCCACTTCGATGTCAAAGTGAGAGGTATCAAAGTGACAGGTGTCAAAGTGAGAGGTGTCAAAGTGTCAGAATAAATGTGAAAGTTTGTAAGTGTGTGTGTTTGTTAGTTGTTCACGCTGGTAAACGGCTCAACAGATTTTGATATACTCTGGCATAACGCATAGGATATTTTTCATCATCCACGCGGGTGAAACCGCAGGGCACAGCTAGTGGGTAATAATAAGACCACCCCTCCTCTACTGCTGCGATCATGAAGAACACCGGGCCTATGTTCAGCAGTGGACTTTTTACTGAACATGACAAACAAATTAGCAAGGAGGTCTAATTAAACGGCAACTCATTGGCAAGTGCATTGTTTAAGTAGCTGCATCGACCTACATTTGGCATCTAATCAAATGTCGCGCTGAGCAGATTCCGACGATTAACGTTTAGGTACTAGAGGAAACGCTGTATACATGGCTAACAGAACAATATATGTTTGTTGTGATCATGGCGTAACTTAACTACCTACCTACCAACTTGCAATAGATAAGCGAGGAAAAAATAAGCGTGCCCGGGCGAAGCGAGCGCGATTATTAATTTTCTTAGATATTAAGAAATGTCTTAGGTACAGTAAACTAGGGATTTCATACTCGGATCATTATCAACTTCGGAGCTAGGTACGATGTTGAGCTGTCAATCCGGAGTTGGAAGCGGAGTTAAAGTTTTTTGTATGATTATTGAAAACCAAAGAAAAAAAGCTAAAAAGTCATAACTTTTATTAACAACTAGCTGAAGCCGCGGCTTTGCCCGCGCGGTAATTTTCATGGAATATAAGGATCGTATATGTTATTATTCCAGAACCAAAAGTACCAATATCACCTAACTTCGTGCAGACGTCAAAAGTTTTTAAAAGTTTTTATTTTTAACGATTGCTCAACTTTTACTCTTTGGGTTGAGATACCGAGTAGGTACAGCAGTTTTTAGATCAAACCTTAAGCTATCAAACAGTGAAAACCGCATCACAATCGGTCTAGTAGTTTTTACGTGATGCGTAAACAAATAAACAGACACAATTTAAAAAAACATTAACTTGTTCAGTAGCTTACTAAGTACCCTAGTTTTTTTTTATTATCTTCTTTGTGCAGACTTTTTGGTACTTACTGCTTTATTATTGTAGTTGTGTCAAATTCAACGGGAAAATCAGTATTTATTTTTGTGGTTGTAAATAACGCCGCGCCCAACATTTTTAGATATCTTGACGCGCTTTCTTTTGGTTTGCTATCTCTGACCTAATTCAATACACCCCCTCTATACTCTATACTCACCCTCTTTAGTTTGTTGGGGTACTGTGCCAGCACCATGTCATTGTTGTCGAGGAAGGTCTTCAACCGCAGCTTGATGGTGTCCTCGTTGTCGTCAGCGCGGCCCGAGCTCGCGGCGCGCCCCAGCAGCCTTTTAGTCAGGGTCTCGGAAGACGCTTCGAAGTAGATTATCACCTGGAATACATTGAACAAAGTTTCAAAAAACCGGCCAAGTGCGAGTCTAACCACTAAACTTACTTTTCCATTGGAAAACTGTTGTTTCATACATCGATATAGGTCGCGATCAGTATACCAACCGCAAATAGTGTTATAATCGCATAAAAATATAAGTTTTTTAAAATCTACAATACGGTTTTCGGATTTTCCCCTTTACCTGTGCTATAAGACATTGTTTCTTGGCAAATTTCATGATTCTAGTTCAACGGGAAGTACCCCCCGCGTTTTGATTCCCTTTAGTGTCAAAATATGCAGAATAAACGGCCGAATCTTTTACTGCAGACTTAGAAGTTTGTTTTTTTCACAGCTTCAAGGGATTGCAGACTGACTGAGCATTTGATGTTAATTTCAACTTGACATCTCCACGCGTTCCTGAGAAAAAGGGTATTGATAGATAGACTGACAGACAGGCGGCCGGACAACGAAGTGATCCTATACGGGTTATTTTTTTCCTTTTGAGGTACGGAGCCGTACAAAACTAAATATCACACTGTAAAACTATAAACATTAGAAACGGGATATTTACCATGGATACTAAGTATTTGTATTGAGTTTCCAATATTTCGGATCATTCTCGTTAGATACAGTGCTTAGATCCATACTGGATCTATTGAGATATTTTTTCTCTTTAGATCCCATTTTGAATAATGGATCTATAGAGAACTATTTTTCTCAGTAGATACATTGTTAATTCCACGATGGATCTATTAATATCTATAATATACCGTTACTAATGTTTATACTTCTAGAGTTTGGGACCATGTTAGTTTTAAACTATATATATCACATGTAAGTTCACATGTCCTCAAAACAAATGAGCCCAAACTCGATGGGGCTACAAGATGCCATTGAAGGGTTCCACGACGGAGCATGCTTGTTTAGAAGTACCTACTGCTTATAGTTTGCGCTTTGCCCTGCGACATTGGATATTCTGTCCATGTCGTAGACTCTTTATGGAAGCTCTTTATTATTGAGGACCTGGATAACAACGTCGAGGTTGCAGCACGGAGGTACTCACAGTAACAGGCGCGATGGCTTCTTCGAAGGCAATGCCTTGCGACTTCTCTCTCGGGTACCCGTCGATAAGGAAGCCCTTGGACTGCTCGGCGCGCGCCTCTATCGCCTCCTTCAGCAGTTCCAGCACGATTTCGTTGGGGACCAGCTGACCTGGAAAGATAAGTGGAATATTGATGAAAGGTAAAGACACGATGAGTTAAGACCATATACTGACTCCTTCTTTGCCAACATAGTATCATCTACAAATGCTCTCCCTGAGAAGAGATCAAGAAATGAATACTTATGATGATGATAAATACCAGTACTCTAATAGATATGGGCAATAATAGTTAAGGAGTGTGGAGGATATTTTCCGTAAGCAACTAAAAGTCGCCACCACCAACGCCATCTATCTATACCTACTATAATAAAACGGTAACTGGGATAAATTTGTAAACTGTATTCAGACTTGGTCAGAACAACCTTGAGGTTTAAGGTAGTTTTGGGCCCTATTCGGACTTTGCCAGTGAACAAGGGGTTAGCCCGTACTTAGAAAAATTGAGATAGTTCTCCACCGTAATAGTTGAGCCACTTTGCTCCGTGGTGAGTTCTCCGAATTTGGAATTACCCATTTTTTATTACTGTCTAGGCAATTTGTTTGACCACGATTTCACTGATGGAAAGCGATCATGTGGTTGAAGGTGTAGCACGCTTGCCTAGTAGGTCACTCTGGGCTTGAACACCTGGTAAACATTGACCAAATCGCTTGAAGCATAGATAAATAATAAAAGATCTTTTATTATTTATCTTTGTTTGAAGTAATCTTCGCCGAGTAGGTATTTAGCAAATGTATTGCTATCTCACGTCCTCCCCCGATCCCCTATACGAGCGATAGAGAGAGTAGCTGGTTGTGAGTACAGTTTTTGATACTTATTCGTAGAATTGGTATTTTGGGGAAAGCACTTTCCACACTCCAAATAGTGGTGAAATCTTTTGTTAAAGTGTAACGTTTCGCTCAGTGTGCCAAACTCATATTTTCTTCGGGTTTTGCTCTATTACTCATGCTGGGTTTGTATTTTTGTGTATAACTTATTTTGCGGCAGTAAATAGGTTGTATCAAGAAATTACACCAATAAAAAAATCAAGGTTTTATCTAGTAAGAGTACCTACATTTCTCAATAAACCAAAAACCAAGCTGAAAATCAGCTTATTGACAATTAAACCAATATCATCTAGATCATATTAACCGTAATTTCTTAACACAATCTGTTTATTGCTGCAAAATAAGTTTTCATGACACCACGTTGATTAATATCATTTGCAGCTTATTCCGCCCACTGCAGGGCACAAGCCTCCTGCCTCTTACGCCATTCATCTCTGGTTTGACCCAGTCTGGTCCAGGTCTTACCAGCGTGCTTTTCTATGTCATCGACCCATCGCTGGATTGGTCTTCCTCGGCTACGATTACCGTCACGTGGCCACCATTCCTTCAGGGACTTACTCCACCTGCCATCACCACATCTTGCCAAGTTTCCTGCCCATCGCCACTTGAGTTTAATTATACGAGATCCGATTGAGATCCGTTGATTAATATACCTAGCTGTAATTGTCAAAAACACAAGAAAAATTGAATTAGGCGCGCTGAGTGGAACATCAGCTTGAATAGAATATAATCTATGCTTCTACGTTAAATTTTTTTTAAGAAAGTTTTTGTTTTTGAAAAAGAGTATTTTTAATGTCATACTTAGTTGTAGCGCAAAAAAGTTATTGAAAAATTTAGAAAAAAAGACGTGTAAGCGTAGTTAACAATGAAACTACTGACTCTCTTGTAACTCACCCCCTTCCATGATAGATTTAAGGCACGTGGCGCGCTCCGACCCGCTGTTCACCTCCGCCCGCAGCAGGTCTCCGGTGGAGAGATGGGTGAACCCGTACGTTTCGATGATCTTCTCGCATTGTGTGCCCTTGCCCGAGCCAGGGCCTCCCAGGATCCACACGATGGGCTTCTTGGTGTAGTCGATTGGCGCCTGAAAATGTAAGGCACAGGTTGAATAAATTGCTCATCTTTTGACTACTATCATAATTTGTAAATCATGAACAGCGAGCCCGCTTGTAGCGGACGCAGCTCCCCTCTCCTATAAAACTAACAACCTATTGGCGTCGTAACTCTTAATTGAAATGATTCCTAAGTTAGTTGCGTGGTGCGAGAGATGCGGTGGCATTACCGAATGATTGAGTGCGCGCATATCTGCTTTGCTTCTACTGTGTCCCCTTCGGTAGAGAGTAGTACAGTCTTTGGTATCCAACTCCTGGAAGACTGGTTTTTGTCCACTAAACTGTCCTGCTACTAATATTATGAACGTACTTTTTGTTTATATGCTTTACACTTCCGCGACCTGCACTGCAGCGGGCAGGGTGGCAGCTTCTCGATCACCGGTTCTTCGCAGGACGGGCAAAACTTCTGCCCGTTCATCATTCAGTGTATATTTACTTCGGAGCTCTACTATTGTATTGAATGGAATTTTGTTTGTTTTCTGAGAATGTTGATTTGTTTTGCAATAGTTGACATTGGCAATATCCTGTATCTCTTTTTTAGTTTGTGTTCAAAGAGTATATAATTATCTTCTTAGTTTGTGGTATATAAATACTTTGTGTTGGCAATTTATGCAGGAATACAAACCATAGATAGAACCAACCATGACCAACGTATATGAGCTTGGAAAAGGTTGGTTTGGGTTGACCTTTTTCGGAATGAAAAAGGCCGAAGGCCCACTTGAAAAGTTCAAATTCAAACAAACGGACCTACCAAAAAATTACCGGTCATAATGTAAGCTTCGAGTCAGCTTCGGGTGAACAAGCGACTCCATTTAAAGTTGGTTGTTGGCTCGAAGGTTGAAGGTGTTTGTAGGTTGTGTGGTTCAACCACATGGGTCGTCTATCTTCAGTACGTGCCTAATCCAAGAAACTAAAGAGAATATACTCATTTAATACTTTTGCAAGCAGCTTGATTGGTTTATGGTCGTCTCACATCACACCATCTTCATCGTGTTGACCACCTGTATAAAGGTGTCCCAACTTCTTGCCACAAGCAAAAATATGAAGTTGGGTATCCCAAGTCCTATAGGAATCCGCCATGTATGATCCGAGATATTTGATAGGTATGATTCGGAGTTTTTGACATACTGTTGGGAAAGCCTGTAGGATCGAACTATGCAGTATGCAAAACGACTATTGTAATCTCTTTAAGTCTACCTACAAACACACGTACATGCCATCTTCATTTCTTTCCATAAAAGACCTCACTTGCCTCTGAATAATTGATATCAATCGATATATTATTACTTGTTTGTCCCGGTATATATGAGACGCTCAGTAGCTCAACACGCAAAGTGATCGATTGGTACCTAATACAGAAAATTCTGATCATTACTTTCCTAGACCTTCCATTAGAATTCATAATATTTAGTTATTCATAGTTTATTGTTTTTTGGTTCTGTTGTTAAAGAAACTGCCTGCTTATGTTTATAGACATAAAACTGAATGCTGAATCAATTGTAGACTTCGTGTTGGTAAAGAGGAGGTGGAGGAATTATTAACTCCCACCAAGCGCAATGCGGTATTCAAATTATATGTAAGAATCAGAAATAAATTGCGTACATAAGATATACCGAAAACCTATTATTTCGTTACAAAACTTTTGTGATGAAATATTATCTACAAATTCTTAATTTTTCACAGGATTGTCCTGAAATTTCGTTATAATGTCAATTTGATGGTTACTGTGACACTCTTTTTAGCCATTAGCATCAGTATTAGTATTAACTTAGGTTAGCTATCTAGTTCTTACAGATTCTGATCTTTTGTTATTTTCAAAGACTAGGTAGGTACCTAGGTAGGTTAGGTAGGTATATCTATTTATTTATTTTTGTATTGTAAGTCTACTGTAGATATATACAGAATTGTTCTAAAATATATAAATATAGGTAAAGATGTACATAACAATGTATTTATTAAATTATTTAGGTACATTTATACAATGTATTTTTCCTGTAATTTCCACTCGTATTAATACACGCTGCGGGGAGAGATTACACGAGTTATTTTAACACATTCATGACACATTGAAATAAATGAACGAGACGGAAAGAAACTCAAGGTAAGTTTTTATTTTAGAAATTCTATTCGTAAGAAGTACACTAATTTGTTTGTTCGCTTCTCGGTCGTGATTTTGTTTAAACTGGAACAGATCGACATTTAGAATAAGCTTAGAATGAAACAAATAGCAGTATCTGGTAATGAGTTTGTTTGCTTACTCAATACTCATCTTTATTACAAAAATATTTCAGGCTAGGCAATCGTTTGACCACGATCTCACCTGGGCTATTATTCTCTATTGCCAATAAGACACGTTACGCGCCGCGTTAAGATATCTGCGTGGAATCGTACGGCAATTGCCGTACTGACGTAACACGTTTTCGGCAAGGAATTTCATGCGGCATAGTGAATAAGCGCCCTGATGTAAAGCGATGATGTAGTCGAAGGTATAGTACGCTTGCCTAGTAGATACTTATTCACACTTGATTTGTTCTAAATTAGTAGTTTGACACACAGGTTTTAAACCAGCTGCAACCCGCTGTTCCGCTCGCTTTTTAAGGTCCCGTACCCACAGGGTCTATACACTTCTAAAAGGAACCTCTACTATTGTGTTAGTGTATAATGTATCTCGTCTGTCACGGGCTTGTGAAGCCTAGGGAAGAACGTAGTGATTATATTCTCTTTGCCTAAGGACTAGAAATTAACGTATGCTGATACATTTTAGCAGCCGGATCAGAAGCTTAGATAACGTTCCCTCCGAAGCAGGAACGGTGGCAAATCTTGACATGTCGGCTGAGGATTGACATCGGATATATACTTTTTAAACATACCTACTACATGCATATCTCCATCGCACATCGCCTACACGAGGCTTGTTCTATTTCTGTTCGCAACATTGACAATGACCCAAACTTCCGCGACGCGACGATACGCGACAAGGCGACATGACATGATGCGGCGCTCGCGCCTTTAATGATTGGAACTCCGTGCCAATGCATTGACACATCATACAACAACAACAAATCAATAATTAAGTAGGTACGTATGTTTTCATACCTACCTTGTCTCTGACACTGGAATGAACCAAAGAGGTTGAAATAGCTAACTGTTGGCGTAAGAATGAAATAAGAAAAGGTAGGTTGTAGAAAAAAAAGCCGTCGCGGGACGCCTGGCAGATGGTAAACATAATAGAATAAAATTCATTCAGCTTTATATTAGTAAGAATGAAGAAACTAAAACCACGAGCAACGTTTTGCACCGCGCGCTCTCATTGGTCAACTGTGAATCAGCAACTCTTTATCTGATCTATAGATACTGACTTTTCTTCATAATACCGTAAGTCTGGTCGACTTAGCGGAAGAACGCTCGGACGCCATTATGAAATACAGGAGTTCAATTCCCACTGGAGTGGTATTTACATTTTGCACTTACAAACATCGAAAAAAATTATAAGTAAGTAGATTTTGAAAAGTGTCTCATTAGGTAATTATCGTGATGGGCAATGTGGTGGCCAGCATACTAATAAGGAACGCCCCTATCCCCCTCCTTATCCCGCCTCTCCACGTCGCCAGGGCCCTATTTCATAAAGCGACAAATCATAATAAACCTACAAATGTCAGTCGAATACGCCAAACCTGCGTTTCTCATTAACAACAATGTACTACATTTCGATAGTTTGACTGACAATTGTCGGTTCGATTGACATTTGTCAGTGTACTATAGTTTTATGAAATAAGGCCCTGGCCGCTCGATTGCTACGCCAACTGTCGTCGTTACCCCCATACCGCGCCATTAGATGTTTACACATGAAGCACTACAGCCACAAGCAAGATCTTCAGTTTGTGATGTCGCTTGCAGAAGTGCCGAAATATCGGAAACTCAAGAAAAACGATAAAATATCCCATTTATCGTAAATTTATTTCCAAATTCGGTTTATTCCAAATGTTTAATTTTATTTTTTGCACCATTTCGCGCCGTACTTTTTATGTAGGTTCCTTAGGTTCTGTCCATCTAAAGATTGTCTGAAAGAGATCGCTTTAGGCGATAACTTCTCCCGTTGCACCAAATTTAAGAACTCTCCAATACATATTGTAGTGGCTGGTAGGCCTCTTACGCCAGAGTCCGCCTGGCGAAGTACCACCTTTGTCAGATATAACCACAGCAGTACTTAGTGTAAAAAGATTCTGTTTCTGTTTGAAGGGCAATTACTGGGCAATGGGACTTAAAAAACAATGCCTCAGGGTGACGAGCGCAGTGAAGTGCCGCGCGAGATTTTGCAACCAAAGTTCTGGGCGGCACTGCAACTGTTATGGGCAGGCGTGACGCTTCCTAGGTATCAGGCGAGCGACCTGCTCGTCAGTCAATAAAACTTTTTTTTTGTGGACTTTTAAGAGTTACATTTCTTGTTTGTCAAATATAAAGACGCGACAGACAAGACAAGAGTGACATGTTTGAAGCGTATCATTTTTCTCTTTGTGTTAAAATATTGTCAGGTTGAGATGAAAAAGCGGGCTCAGCCTTGTCAGAATATTTTGAAGAACAATTTAGTTTTGAGGAGTGGCGCTAGTTTCTGTCGTAAAGTGTTGACTCAATTGTTAATAGGTTATTTTTCATTTAATAAACTTCACAGTTCTGTAAATGGAAACAGATTTTAGACGGGAATTCAAAGAAACCACACTGTTAGGTAAGTTAAAATAAGATTGACCGAAAAAATAAGGGAAACTTAAAATTATCAAGAAAAGCGATTTTCTCGAATGTTTTCAGTAAAAACTACCAGAAAAGATGTGCAATGGTCAATATTTACTTTGTAAGGTTGTATGACAAAAAAGGAACGGGCATAACACAAGAAATGGTAGCCGAGCAGTAATATATGCGGTTTGCAATTCAAAGTCAAAGGGTTCGATTCTCTGTCCGCTCTCCACACCAATGACTTTAATATGATGTGCGTCCATGCTTCCGAAGACACATTAAGCCGTCGGTCCCAGTGCTAACAATTGATAGTAGTCATTAAGCCACGTCGGAGACCCTTGGCGGCCTGACAAACCTACTAGGTAGAGTTCATTCAACAGACATACAGTCAGTCACAGATAAAATTACTTGAAGTGATTGCATACATGCACGTGCATCGTACTGTGCAGTTGCTCGAATGGACGTGATACCTATTCATTTAATAAACTTTAGAAACCCTAGAACTCCTAAAATAATTCTCGATTTAGGTACGAACGAACAAACTAGAAGTTTAGTGTTGCAAAACGATCTGTTAACACTTTATAACTTAATGAAAACAAAAGGGACATCAATACATTTAGAGCTGTCAGAATTTTGAGCTAACAGCACAGACGTCAAAGTCAAAGTGTTTATTGTAAATACGCAAAATAATAGCAATTTTACAAGTCAAAACTTAACATCTCATGAACAAGGAGAAAAACATACATTATTATAAATAGATGAAATCAAAACTATTAGTATGCGTTGAGCTTGAAAAGGAAATTTCCCTTACAGGTGCCGACTCAAAGTTAAATCACACACAGGAAAAGGAAATACCCTTCTGACTCTACCGGTGCTTCGGTAATACGCCCGTTAGAGAAGAGAGCACCAAGAAACTCCACGGAGATGTTATTTTCTCAATTTTTGACAATTATTAATAATAAATATTACAGTACTACGTACTAACAGTAACTGCAATTTCTTCCTACCTCAAAAATAAGCGCCTTCGATGGCTTCGATTTCAACTTCACTTCAAACCAAACACCGACCAGAAGCACTGCCGCATACAACAGATTGCATACGGTGCCTTCTTTGCTTTTCATAACCACAAAATACTCCGAAGGCCGAGAATTCCAACGGGCACCAGCTATGGTGGTCCCAGCTTTGAAATAACGACAGATATCTTGCCAACTCTGGGCTTGGCAGAGTGGATGGAGCAACGTAGTCTGACTGACTGGATTATTTTGGAGAAAATCCAGATTTTCTCTCTCCTCAAGGGTTACGACCGGACTGTTGATGTGAAGTCATGACGGCTGTGCGTGATGCTGTTTTGGCAACTAGCCCGAGTGATGTTTTCGTGATAGGCAGAATTACTTTTCATTCATGTCGTTGAAAGACGGGAATTTCATCTCACTATTCAGGGCTTTTTTTTATCGCTTTTATAGTGATCAAACGTGACATTAAGGGATAACCTGGAATTGTTTGGAAAAAACATAGAAACTAATCTAGAAGTAAAAAACCAACCAAGTACGCGTGTGACTAGCGCACAGAGGGTTCCGTACAAACTTAACTTTGCCGTTGGAAAAATGTTGTCTACATACATCGACATAGGTCGCGGTCAGTTTACCAACTGCAAATAAATATATAATCGAAAACATTAAACTGTGATAAAACGAATTTACGGTTTTCGGATTTTCCCTTTACTTGTGCTATAAGACATTGTTTCTTGCCAAATTTCATAATTCTAGGTCGCCGTAAAGTACCCTAAAGGTTCTGATTCCCTTGCGAGTGTCAAAATATGCGGCATAAGCGACCGTATCTTTTGATTGCGTCGAATTAGAAGTTTGATTTTGTGACAGCTCCGAGGGATTTTAAACCTGAGAAAAAAGGACCTACATAGGTGTAGGACCTACATAGGCGTAGGTCCTTTTTTAGGTTTCCGTAACTAAGAATCTAAATTTAGTTGGATTTCATGAGGCATGCCAAGAACGCTAGCTGCATTTCCGCATTGAATAGCAATAACTGTTCTCTGTGAGAGAAATGAGCTAGCCATATCATCTTTGGCGTCGACAAGGCGCCAAACCATTAGGAGACATATTGGTACTGGACCAATAGCTTGTACTGTTATTTATTCTGTGCCAATAGTGAGCATGGGACAGTATGCGAATGGGACGTTTTGACAATGGGACGATCTGCGAATGGGAGTTTTTACGTCAGCGTGACAATTTGCGAATGGGAATGGGAAGCAGAATGCTGCGAGTAAACCATAGTTTCATAGGCGCAAATAAGTCACTTGAGAGCAATACTCGCCCCGGCTTTAAAGGAGTTTAATGTTTTCAGGGTTCATGTATGTTTGTTTTGGAGTTTATTTATTCCATCATAACATTTGAATGCCTGAATGGATTTGGATGTAGGGGGTATAGTTAGAATATTAATATCATCCTGAGTAATAGAGGCCATAATAAAAAAATACAGTATGGCTACTACATGCATATATACATACATATACATGGTATGGCACCAATTTCAAATGCGAAAAAATAATAATTACAATATGGGTACCTATATAATTGAAGGTTTTGATGAGCACATTCCAACAATATAAGAGCGATGGTGGCCTAATGGTTCTATAGTACAATTTAGAATCCAACGATACCGGGTTCAAAACCTAGGCTCCCGCACCAATGACTTTTCTCAGTTATGTGCGGTTTTCCATCGCTTCGTGCTTCGGAGGGCACGTTAAGCTGTCGGTCCCGGCTGTTATTGGTTAATAGCAGTCGTTAAGCCATGTCAGAGGCCCTCGGGCGGCCTGACAAACTCTGACATCAGAGGCCAGCACTACCTCATACGACAAACAATATATAATTGATTGGCATAAGTTCATTTTTGGAAGGGAAGGCGTGTTTATTTTATTTTATTTTACACTTGTTTGTTTCGTATATACAAATATAATTCTTTATACGTACCTAACTGGTTTCGTAATTTTTTTCTCATTCGTAACTTTATGAAACTACGGTTATAGACGGACGAAGGGCGATTTTACCCGTGATTAGATTGACTAATTTAATTTGAACCAATAACGGAATTATAGACATATAGCCTCGCAGAGATGTAATGGTGTGTATATCTCACACCTTCGATTTGCCGATGATAATTTCCTTATGGCGGAGTCCCTGCAGGATCTCGAACGAATGCTGACTGACCTAGCTGACGCCTCTCGACGTATTGGTCTCGGGATGAACATGGACAAAACAAGGTTATATATTTAACGACCTTATTACCCCGCAACCGATCGTCGTTGATGGTGTCCCCCTTGAAGTTGATCAGAAATATGTTTAACTCGGGCAGATTATGCAATTGGGTAGGAACAACTTCGAAAGGGAAGCCAATAGGAAGATTCAGCTGGGACGGGCAGCATTTGGTAAACTACGTTAAGTCTTTTCGTCGTCCATACCACAGTGCCTAGAGACGAACGTCTTCAACGCGTGCGTTCTACCAGTTATGACCTACGGAGTCGAAAGGTGGATACTCACGGTGGGGCTGGTCCACAAATTTACAGTAGCTCAGCGAGCTATGAAGAGAGTTATGCTCGGAGTATCTCTGACGGACAGGATCCGGAATGAGGTAATCCGCTAGGGAAACAAGGTAACTGACATAGCCCAGAGAATAAGTAAGCTGAAGTGGCAATGGGCTGGTCACATCTCTCTAGAGTGGAGACCACGTTTAGGCAAGCGTAGTGTGGGACGACCGCTGGCCAGGTGGAGATACGACTTGCGAATGACAGCTGGCAGCGACTGGATGAGAAGAGACGAAGATTGAGCTCAGTGGCATTCATTGGGAGAGGCCTACGTCCAGCAGTGGACTGGTATAGGCTGCTGATATAGCCTCGCGTTTTTTTTTATATAATTGCTTACTGCACTTATAGTAATTGTAACCAAAGCGCACGGTAAGCCATTTTGAGTGTAATTATAAACATGTAGTACATTGTTTTATGTATCATCAATAGTTTACGCAGCGCACGACAAATAATGTCATTCATAGGCAAATTTTTAATACCTTGGGCTTGTAATATTATTTATTGTGTGCCTTGGGTTACAATATTGCAATTTCCGTAGGGATCTCCAATTTTTGGAACATAATATACTCCTCATGTTACTCGCAGATAATGTACCTTTATCTAAGTGAAAGAATTGTTAAAATCGGTTAACTGTTTTTGAGTGTATCCAGTAGACACAACAAACAAACACACAAAACAACAACAAATGAAATATTTTGTCTTTATAATATTACCTAGTGTAGATTAGTGTACACTACAGATTACACTAACTAACAAAAACTAACTACCAGGCGCTGAGAACTGGTAGTGGGCAGCCTATTACCAGTTGGCAGCGTATCTAACCATTATGGCGGCATTGCCCCGCTGAATTGCAATGCTAATTCAATGAGGCAATTTAGTCCATCAGTTAGATTTTGAAAATACGACGAGTGCCTGACCTAAGGCCCTAATGTTTCACCACCAAACGGTTCTAATATGTAACCGCTACCGAAGTTAGTATAATTTCGCCGAATGACCGGCGTAAAAATAAAAATACTGGCGAAATACTACAAAAATAAGCATATTTAATTTGAAAAATGACAAAGAAAAAATCTTTTACGACCTTTTGTTTAAAGAATATCTCTTTTATGTTTTTTCCTTTTTTCTTATTTTTACCTTGTTTTATTTATTGCCTTTTCACTTTTTATATTTATTTTTTAATTTATTGCTTTGTCATCAGATTCTGAAATACCCCGAAAGTTTCAGTTGGATAGCTAATCTGGAAATGCTCTAAATTTGAATTGCAAGATTCCAGAACAGGCAACATACATAGATGCATAGATACATATATACATTCACAGATACATCGATACATACATACAAGTCTTAAATAAAAGATTTTAATAATATGTAGTTTAAAATATTACTGCTGTTAATATTAATATTGCCGAAGAAAAATAATACACCTTTTATGCGTAATCTAATCAGGGTTTAAAAGTCCTTACAGTAAATTTGCATTACATTTTATTTTCAATCGCAGTGCAGGTGTCTTCGGCTTCGTTATCAACCAGCAACTGACTAATCGATCTACTTGTTAATCTTATAATTTTACAGTTTTGTTTTCAATCTTATCAGATAATGGTTTTATTGTAGTTTGGTATAGCATTGTCTAGTCGCGATTATAAAGAAAGACAATTAGAACAAGAAATAATAACGGAAAGTGATGCAGATATTACTATTATACACTGGCCTGCAAAACCTAGTGTCTGTCTGTTCTCTGTCTGTCTTGTCTGTTCGCGCATCAAGTTAAAGCTAATGGACCGATTGCGATGTGATTTTCACTGTTGGGTAGATAAGGTTTTGACTTATACCGTGTACTTGGTATCTCAATCCGATGACTACGAGCCAAACAATTTAATAAAAAAACTAAATCTATAAATTTGTTAACTGTGGTACTAAGTTTTGATTAAACTACGAGAACAGGTCCGATTGCAATTAAGTAAGAACAACTTTGAGGAGGAAGCCAACAGAAGAATTCAGCTGGGTTGGGCAGCATTCAAAAAGCTTCGTCAAGTCTTCTCGTCGTCTATACCACAGTGCCTGAAGACAAAAGTCTTCAATTAGTGCGTCCTACCAGTCATGAGAGAGAAGGACAAGATTCGTAATGAAGATATCCGACGAAGAACCAAGGTGATTGACTTAGCTCTAAGGATAAGAAAGCTAAAGTGGCAGTGGGCTGTACACACTTCCCGAAAAACCGATAATCGTTGGGGTGGGTAGACGAGTTCTCGAGTGGAGACCATATTTAGGCAAACGTAGTGTAGGACGCCCTGTAGCCAGGTGGAGTGACAACCTGCGAAAAGCGGCTGGAAGAAAATGGATGAGGAAACCTGAAGACCGAGCTCAGTGGCGTGGAATAGGAGAGGCCTACGTCGAGCAGTTGACAAATGTAGGCTGATGCTGATGATGATGATGACAGGACTGATCGCGATACGATTTTCACAGCTTAGGTTTTGACTTGAAAACTGGTGTACTTGGTATATCAATCCAATGATAGGAGCCAAGCAATTTAATAAAAATCTAATAATTTTAAAAGTGTGGTACTATGTTTTAAAGGCCAGTGTATATAAAAATGTATTCATTACTTATTATAAATAAAATAATAAAATAAATAAATAATTAATATTATTGACTTTTAGGTCTTAAGGTATGTAGGTATACATGGTAGATGGTAGATATTTTTAACGGGATCGCAGCTACGACCTGTGCTACAACACACTATGATCACCTTTACTAGTAGAACATTTGTTATTAAAAATTCATCCAAAGATTTTAGTCTTATTTTCTGCTTTAAATCCACGACATTTTTTTTCGTTATTTTAATACCAATATGCTGCAAAATAATTATCAAAAACAAAAAGTTGTATGACACACATTCTTCTTTAAGCAGCAGATTCAAAACGCGCGAATAACAAAAAAACCCTATCCCACTAATTTATAAAAGTAAACGTCTGATGGTTTGTTTGTTTTGGGGCGCTTTCACGCGATAACGAATTTAATGAAATTTTGTATGTAGATGCTGTATACCATTGATACCAACATGGAATTATTTCCTGAAAAATTGTACACGCGGGCAAAGCCACGGTGCGCAGCTAGTCCATTATAACAGTGAAGGGGTACCTTTGGGATCGTTATTTGATTTAATTTATTACAGTATATTTTGTTACATATTTTTTGGCATACCGTACGGCAACCGCACCGTAGCCGAAGAAAAAAACTATGCGCCACCCACTGGCGCCCCGTAGTGTAGGTAGAGTAGTATGAATATATAGCCTATGCCCAATTTATTACAACGTGAATAATCTCTAGATTTGGAGAGAACTTTGTAGAGTCTGTGTTAGTAGAGAAGTTTTTTGTATGCCTACATACAAAAAACTTGACTTACTTACTTTAACTTTACGATACGGCTCTAGAAAAGAGCCGTATCACACCTCATCGCTCTAACAACTACACGACGTAATCCGACGTATCAGCATTCAACCTATTTGTTTGCATATTTTCATCAGAAGTCTACGATTTGTTGCGCTGAATATTAACATTTCAATCTTCCGAATATCAGGATCTGCACACATCATTAAGTATACTGTACCTAGTCTAGACACGACAGCTCAGTATGTTATGTAAGATGTCACTGATACTGTCTATTTCTGTAAACAATAACATTAGATTTTAATGCGTATGCCGATTTTTCACAGTCTTTTTTCTATTATTACCGCGTTGTGACGTAACAATCTTGCTGAAACTACTGAAAATTGGTTGAAATACTTGGAAATACCTCTCTTAACATTTCATCACCGAAATTGAGTGTTACAAACGTGAAAGTACATAAATATGTAAGTAAAATTTAATAGTATGTGGCTATGTGAGACTTACCATTATGAATTGAGGAAAGCGCGTGTAATTTATGACACTGGCACTAAAGACGTCCGTCCGCCACGAGCTTTGCGGGCCAACTGGGGCCAACCGCAGCGGTGGCTCGGTCAAGGTCACGGAAAATGTGCCAAACAGCCAATAATCAACCTCTTTGGCTCTTCCTGATAGTGATAACGCGGGAAATCGCTCTGTATTGGCATTTGGCGGGAAACTCTAGCACTATGTATAATATGGATGTCACTTCTGGTTTCACGGTACCCGCCCGCACTGTGCATACTTGCATGTAGGCTATTTCTGGTATAACATTTTATTTTACAAACCAAAGCATGCAAAGAGAATTCAGGAATTGTCCAATAGCATTTTTCTATGTATTATCACAAACTACTCCGATCAAGACGCCTGCGATGAGCATTATGGTTATGGCAAAACGCCCCAATATGCGGAGGCCGATGCTTCTTTTTAAATAATAAAAAAAACGTATCTTTTAATTAGAGTAGTAGCACAGGTAGTAGATAAAAGATAAAGGGGATAGAAGATATACAGTGTGTCTGGATACAAGACTCGGAGACTTTTACACTGTGCTAAACACTTCATTTAATCGATGAAAAAAAATAAGATGTTGGGTGCAACCCCACCCCCAAGGAGGTTCGATACACACTTTCCCACCCCATGAATGCCAGCAATTTGACTTTTTCTAATGCAAGTATAAATTACTTATATTATTATTGCCTTTAATAATTTATATTTACGGAAGTTTCAGAAATTAACAAGCAGCAATGTAGATTAAAAAACTAAACTAAACACCTCGTTTTTATTTATTATAATTCATTATGTTCTAGTTGTGAGCTAACCTGAAAGTTTCAGCCGGATAGCTAATCGGGAAGTGCTCGAAATTTGGGTTTCGGGGCAGTGGTGCAACTGGTCTGTCCAACTAGTTGCACTACGAGCCTTTACTAGGGGTCGTGGTCCATTATTTTTGTAGTTGGACAATGGCCCCATAACTAGACCCGTGGACCAACTGATGTATTATATTGTAAATACTTTAATCATACTTTTTTTGTTATATAAATTAAGTATCTTAAATGTAATTAAGGAAAAAAAAAACTATTTTGCTACGTCTGTCTAGCAGTTTTCCGAGAGTCTAACTTATTTGACTGGGCTACCAAACTATGAAATTGAAATTGTATTTTATGACTTTTCTTTCTAGTAGGTATTAGATTCATCACTTGGTTGGCCGTTGTGATGATGATGCCATGGTAACTATGTAATTAAATGACGCAACACCCTCGAGGGCTCGTTTGATTCGACTTGATTTTTACTGCTTAGTTCTTATTTATTAAAAAATTATAAAAGCTAAAAAAAAAACATAATTTATAAGTAGTTACAGTTATAATAAATCAGTTGGACCAAGGGTCTAGTTATGGGGCCATTGTCCAACTACGAAAATAGTAGGACTACGACCCCTAGTAAAGGCCTTTAGTCCAGCTAGTTGGACATACCAGTTGGACCACTTCCCCGAAACGGAAATTTGAGGTGCCAGAATCCCGGAACGACAGACGAAAAGAAAGTGACTTATGAAAAACGTGGTAGTAAGGTACATTTTTTAGATTTTCTACTCTTTTGCATAAATGATAGCTTATAATCGGTTACTTATATACTCCATCCAAAGTTCTCATAATGTTATTATCAAGCTATTTTTAATCGACTTAACAAAAGGAGGCAGTTTTCAAGTCTTTCTTTTTTATTAAGAGTGTGTATACCCTATATCTCGAGTCTCCAGTATTTATAAACCGAGATGATCATTGTTTTATTAGAAAGAATAGATTACTTATTCAGTACAGTAACATTCAAATTTTATCAAAATTTATAAATCAATCTAGTAACTCAAAGTTATTTTGTCTATTTTTCTACATAACTCCTGGGTCCCTCTATTTTTTCATCGATAAAAATAAGCGTTTTACATCATTCTCATCATACTTCAAGCACAAACGGCTGAACCGATTTGGATGAAATTTGGTACCAGGTTAGCTTATATATTTCATCATCATCTTCCACGCGGGTAAAACCGCGGGTGCTGCTACTTGTAGATATTTCATTTGAACTTGTAAATGTTGATTGGTAGTTGGTAGGTACAGGTAATATTGTTCAGTAATTATACCATAACTATATTACAGTCCATTCGTACTTTTATTCACCATCCACCAGTAGTCTCTATAACATATGTTAACTTTCCTTATCATGACAAGAACAAACAACACAATAAAAAAATCGTGCCTTTATTGTTAGAAAATAGAAAACATTCTTTTGAATACTACATACAGGCGATAGTCACCGTGTTTGCTGAACTAAATAGACGACAAATGGTTCCGGTATGAAAGTACAAAGCAATAAATTACTTTGAAATTGTCTAAATACATTATACATACAGTTGTATTAACTTCACGTCCTTTGGTTACAAATTGTTTAAATACATTATACATGTACAGTTGTATTAATTTCACGTCCTTTGGTTACAAATTGTTTAAATACATGATACATGTACAGTTGTATTAATTTCACGTCCTTTGGTTACAAATTGTTTAAACACATTATACATACAGTTGTATTAACTTCACGTCCTTTGGTTACAAATTGTTTAAATACATTATACACATGTACAGTTGTATTAAGTCCACGTCCTTTGGTTACAAACTGTTTAAATACATTATACATGTACAGTTGTATTAATTTCATGTCCTTTGGTTACAAATTAATTGTTTGTGTATTGATCTACTACGATAACACGGCCCGCCCTTCCAAAATGATGACACTCTTTCAGTTTCAAACTTAGAGGCGTATTGTATTCTCATATTAAAAGCTTTTATTCAACTTGCAATGTTTGTTTGTATGTATGTTTGTTTGTTTAGGTCAAATCTTGCCAGCTGATTTAGTACCACTTCCTCTTATCCTACGGAATTGATTTTATACGTGTTGGTTCAGTTCCGATGACAATGCATTTTTATGGTAAGCATGGCCTGAATCGACATCCAGGGTTCGCTCCAGATAAAGGAACTCTTCAACGGTAAACAGCACAGACACGAAATTGTATGTAAGTACACATTTTATTATGAGAGCCGGTTTTAAGTTTTACCATGACATGGTTGCTGCACTCAGGGTTGGGTCCTGACTAGGGAACTCCTAAACGGTTATCAGCATAACATTTCGTATCTGTATACGAAATGTTGTATACGCATTTAATTATGCTAGCCCGTTCTAGTTTCACCATGACGTGGCGATTGCATAAAAGCTTTTTTAATTAACTTATTTTGCACGTGATCATAAATAACTATATATAGGACGATAGATTCCGATTGTCTGCGGTGGCAACGTCGCCATCCGCTCTCAGACCGCTGACCGCTGCCGTATCTAATGAAAACGAATGATATGAACCAAAACGAGCGCTTTTCGTCTCCCGGTCCGTAGTCGCCATTCGATAACCTTTCTAACCATTCTTCCTCAAAGGTCGGATCGGTTCTACGAGCTGCGTGGCCTGCTCACTGCCACTTCAATTGAACTTTGGTGTTGTCCCAAATACGTTGACAAGTAGAAAGTAGGTGTTTTTTTTTTGGAGCCAGGCGTCATGTTATCGTAGTCTATACCTATGAGCCAATGCGTATACAAATACTACCGTAACTTACCCGTAGCACAACTGCTTGGCACTACCAGTTGTGCCATGGGGAATTGCTATTCCCTTAGGCACTACCAGTTGTGCCACAGGGAAATATATTTTACCAATGACACAACCAAACAATGCCAGTAGTGTCATGGGGAATTGCTATTCCCTTAGACACTACCACTTGTGCCAAAGGGAAATATATTTTACCAATGACACAACCAAAAGATGCCAGTAGTGCCATGGGGAACTGCTGTTTCTTTAAGCACTAACACTAAGTCACACCGTTTTGTCACACTATTGTGACCACGAGGAATTATTTGTACCCCAATTACTTAATGACATAATTCTATGCAATAATTTATTAATTCGTGTCAAAGTGCCAGGTGTTATCAAAGTGACAGGGTGTCGTCGAAGTGACAGGTGTCAAAGTGACAGCTTTCAAACATAAAACAGCTATTAATTGGAAACTATGATCATTCACTAGTAGTTTCTTTACAGAAGTGATATATCTCAACAATATCTATGTTTCGGATAACAACTGTCAAACTTAAAACGGCTATAACTCATAAACTAACGATCCCAGACTAGTAGTTTCTTTACAGAAGTGATAGATCTCAACAATATCTTCGTTTCAGATGACAGCTGTCAAACTTAAAAGGGCTATAACTCTGAAACTAACGATCCCAGACTAGTAGTTTCTTTACAAAAGTGATAGATCTCACCAATATCTTCGTTTCGGATGACAGCTGTCAAACTTAAAAGGGCTATAACTCTGAAACTAACGATCCCAGACTAGTAGTTTCTTTACAGAAGTGATACATCTCATCTATATCTTCGTAACATATGACAGCTGTCAAGTTTACAGGTGAGAGCTGCCAAACGTCAAAAAAAACAGTATTGACGGTTAATGTCAGAAATGACAAGCAATGTAAAAAGAGTTACAGCCCTTTAAAGTTGGAAATCTGTCATCCGAAACGAAAATATCGATGACATCTACCACTTCTGTAAAGAAACTACTAGTCTAGGATCTTTAGTTACAGAGATATAGCCCTTGTAAGTTTGACAGCTGTCATCCAAAACAAAGATATCAACGAGATCTACCACATCTGTAAAGAAACTACTAGTCTAGGATCATTACTTTCAGAGTTATAGCCCTTGTAAGTTTGACAGCTGTCATCCAAAATGAAGATATCGATGAGATCAATCACTTCTATAAAGAAACTACTAGTGAATGATCATATTTTCCAAGTAATAGCTGTTTTATGTTTGACAGCTGTCACTTCGACGACACCCTGTCACTTTGATAACACCTGACACTTTGATGACACCTGTCACTTTGACACGTATAAATTAATTATTGCATAGAATTATGTCATTAAGTAATTGGTCATTTGGTTTCCCACACTGGTGTGACCACGAGTAAAAATAATTCCTCGTGATCACACTAGTGTGCTTAGTAGTGTAGTGTGACAAAACGGTGTGACCACGAGTCCATCGCCACAGTTAGTGCTTAAAGAAACAGCAGTTCCCCATGGCACTACTGGCATCTTTTGGTTGTGTCATTGGTAAAATATATTTCCCTTTGGCACAAGTGGTAGTGTCTAAGGGAATAGCAATTCCCCATGACACTACTGGCATTGTTTGGTTGTGTCATTGGTAAAATATATTTCCCTTTGGTACAACTGGTAGTGCCTAAAGGAATAGCAATTCCCCATGGCACAACTGGTAGTTCCAAGCAGTTGTGCCACGGGTAAGTCACGCTACATCTATCAACAGTGCACCATTGTCCAGCAGTGGGGTAATTGGGCTCCCATCTTAATACACTCACGAGCAATAAAATCGAAGCATTAAATAAAGAGTTAGCGCTAACCGTTCCCATAAGCCGGACAAAGCAAGAATTTGGAGTGCGGTTTGGTGGCTTAACTGGCAAAGAGTATTTGCTGCGCAGAGCAACGGGTAGTGCCGGTTCGAGGCCCTTTCGTAATCCAAATGTTTCCTTTAGTTATTTTTTACAAGACATGGTTTCGCAGGTGTCGGACGTTACTGCTAAAATCATATAACATAAAATGGAGTCAAATCTACCTCTAGAACCAAATAGCGTTCTTTGGTTTCCAAAAAAAAGACAAAAAACGAAAAAAAAAAGCACCAGCTTAAAATATCACTTTAAAATTATATAATTTTATTGGAAATCAGTTCTCTTTGAATTAGGATTGAATATTTTTTGACACATTGAAATCAAGCTATGGGTTATATGTAAGACGAGTAATATAAATTCAGTTTTTTAACATTGTAATCCATTTTGGTCTTTTTTGGCTATTAAATATTATTCAAATATATTTTTACGCTGTTGTGTTATCGAAATAAATAAAATAAAATAAAAATTCATTCTTTATAAAGTCAATAATTTCCGTTTTCATTATTAGGCTGCCGCGGCGTCGAAAAAGCAATATTTTCATAAATTACCTAAATACATACTTACGTAATTTCAGTAATAAGTGTCAGATTTCTATAAATATTTATCCTGTAAATCTAGTGAATGAGTGAAGGGAATCATCTCTTAAAATTTGAAATTAAATATTACTATCATAGAAAAACTCATATGGTTGCGCACTTACTTAAGAGCTCATCCGATTTAATTGATCGCAAGTGTATTTATACCAAGAACACTAATAATTAAAAATTCATAAAAAAGTGCAGTGACGATGTATGTATAAGTACTATAGCTATCGCTTACTATTTACTGTTTACAAGTAGGTACATTTGGGTGATTATAAATAATAAGTATGTATATATTTTATTGTATAATTTTTATTTTAGAGAGGTGATGCATTTGAACGCAAACAAGATCCTTATCACATTTTGTTCGTAACAGGACCAGGTGGTCTTGCATTTGAACGCAAACAAGATCCTTATCACATTTTGTTCGTAACAGGACCAGGTGGTCTTGCATTTGAACGCAAACAAGATCCTTATCACATTTTGTTCGTAACAGGACTAGGTGGTCTTGCATTTGAACGCAAACAAGATCCTTATCACATTTTGTTCGTAACAGGACCAAATGGTACATCATACAATAAAATCCTTACCACATATTGTTCGTAACAGGACCAGGTGGTCTTGCATTTGAAGGCAAACAAGATCCTTATCACATTTTGTTCGTAACAGGTCCAAATGGTACACAGTTTAAAAAAATGAATACAATTCAATTATTTCAATATAAGTAGGTACCTACCAAATTCTATATATTTCACTACGTCTAAATTGGCCCCTGATTGTGATTATAGCTAACTACGTGTAGGTACTTATCATTATGTTACATGCGTAACTACGACCTAGAATATCTAGAATGTGAAAAAAGTGTTTTATTACTTACAATACAAAATTAGTAACTGACTTATCGATTTTTTCTAGTATAATTATCAATTTAAGTTATTTTACACGATTTAAAAAAAATAAATGATACAAAAAAGTTGTTTGTTGTTGTGTTCTTGCCAGTACCTAAATACTTAGGTGTAGGTCAAACTATTGAAAATCGTACTATTGAAAGCCAAAGAATAATTCACTATTCGATTTAGGCTGGGGTTAACTAACATTAGTTAAAAACGCAATTAACTATAAATTTTATTATACTGAACGAAGAAAAAAACGCGAGAGCCTTCCAGTAGTCCCTGATGTGTAACATCTGATTCAAGCTATGTTTTATCATCGCTGTTAAAGCTCTCTTTTATCATCGCTGTTCAAGCTCTGTTTTATCATCGCTGTTAAAGCTCTCTTTTATCATCGCTGTTCAAGCTCTGTTTTACCATTGCTGGTCAAGCTCAGTTTTATCATTGCTCGGTTCAAGCCATAGGTTCAAGCTGTTTTATCATATACTAGCTTTCGCTCACGACTTCATCCGCGCGGACTAGTTTATCGCGAAAAAAAAACAGCTTATGTTCTTCTAGCATATTAAAAACCAATGCAAAAGTTGGTATAACACCAACCCTCTTGACAGATTTGTTATTTCGTTTCCATGGCAACCGTTGCTTACAGCGAAACTTCCCGTGGAAACTTACCATTTTCCAGGATAAAAAGTATCCTAGGTTTTATTCCAGGGTATATAAGCTATCTGCATTCCAAATTTCTTCGAAATCCGTCCGGCCGTTATCGTGTTATAACTCCCCAAACAAACAAACTAGTCCACTTTTATATATTGGTTTGGATGCATACACCGCGCGCGCTCATTGGTCAACTGTTTCACTGTTATTGTTTGACTTTTCACGAAATTCAGGAAAGCGAGAGAAAAGATGTTAATTAAAAATAAGTATGCAGTTTACGTCCGCCAAACTGTAAATAATGCAATACTGTCTGTATCTCTGCCAGACAGTGGTATATGGAAACTGTATTGTAAATAATGCAATACTGTCTGTATCTCTGCCAGACAGTGGTATATGGAAACTGTATTGTAAATAATGCAATACTGTCTGTATCTCTGCCAGACAGTGGTATATGGAAACTGTATTGTAAATAATGCAATACTGTCTGTATCTCTGCCAGACAGTGGTATATGGAAACTGTATTGTAAATAATGCAATACTGTCTGTATCTCTGCCAGACAGTGGTATATGGAAACTGTATTGTAAATAATGCAATACTGTCTGTATCTCTGCCAGACAGTGGTATATGGAAACTGTCTGTATTGCAGAAAATATCTTTACCCAAATATCTCAGAAAGTATATCACTTAGGCGATTTTTGTTACAGTTTTTTTTTGTGTCTAATAATTTTACCTTTCGATTGACTCTTAATTTCATTTATGGCCAAGAATCAAGTTTTTTCTTCAAAATGGCGGGTTTTTGTCAAGCTTCAAACGAAAATGTTAGAAAATCTTTATAATTAATTAATAAAGTTTTTAAAAGTTATATGTTTAAGTTGTTATTTTGAAATTATCCAACCAACACTAGACTTTACTCTTAAAAATGTAATCTTAAATATGTTAAATAACCTCTTAAAATATTACTTCCACTAATCTGCACTTTAGCTAAACGATTTCTAAAAATAATGTCTTACACAAAGGCACTTTTTTACAAAATTCATGTGTGCGTTATTCTTAAAATTAAATTTGCATTTTCATGTCTTGGTCCATTAGTTCGAAATCTTACATATAGGTAAGATATGAAAAAATATTTTAAAGTATTTGTATAATAGTTAGCCGACTTTCTATAATTTTATTCTTATTCATCTACTTACTAAGAAAAGTATTTTATTACCTACTTAAAAATAATGTACGGTTATGTGCGATAATATACAAACGTTCCATAGTTACTTCAGATATATGTATACTTACTCGATTATTTTGCACAAATAGGTATATGGGCACAAAAATCTGTTCAGTACCTATCTTATCATAAATGTTTGTTTGTTTTGTTTATTTAACAATTGTACTTTATTTCGATACAACTAAATGGTTAAGTACATAATTTTGAATAAAACTCTGTGTACATAGTTCTGCAAAATATACAGTTTACTTATATGTGAAATATGGAACGTTAATATTGTATCACACATGGCTACGTAGGTATACCTAGCGGCACGTAAGTTAGCGGTGAACGAAACGTGGCGGGGATTTTGGCACAGTCTTGTACTATTATTTATTCTGTGGCACAGTCAAAGTTTATATAATGTGTTAAAATGTTGAATACTTTTAATCCCGAAAACTGACTGTGCCAAGATCCCCGCCAAGTTTCGTTCACCGCTAGACTTACGTGCCGCTAGCTATACTTGCCATTTTCTCCCGCCTCAATTAAAACGATCTGAAAATGAATCCTTAAATAAAATGCATATATTTTATATGGCAACTTTACGCACGCTATCTTACTTTGATTCCAACTTGAGGTAGGTACTTAGAACAGCATGCGAAAAGACGCAATTCAAAATCACAGAATGTTAGATAGATAATAAATCATTCTACAAATTATGTTTTACATTAGTACCTATGAACCTACTTAATATTATTACAATACAATTTAGATTATTAATTTATTATTTACGTAATACCTAATTCACTACGTTTACTATTCGGCACTTTCACGACTATTTCTATCAAAGAGTCCACATTGGTATTACATACCACGACCAAAACGAATGATATTCAGTACCTATCATTAGATAAATATTTAGATTATGTGTATAATAAGCATTACTATACCTAGTAACTTCTGTAGGTAACCGTTAAGGCACATATATGTTTTTAATAAAAACATGGGAGTTTAAAAGTTTACAAGAGTTCCAATAATTGACAAGTTTCAATTTAAAGGTTGTGAAACTATTCTTTTAGTGAGTGCGTTTTCTATCGCTGTCCGGCACCGGCACGGTACCGCGACGGCACCGGCACGGAATCTGGGGCATAAATATATGAAAACAAGTGACATTACTGTTCTGCACCGGCACGGTACCGCGACGAAACCGGCACGGTATCGTGACGGCACGGCATCTCGGGAATAAATGTATGAAAACAAGTGACATTCTTTTCCTGTCCGGCAAAAATGCTATATTAAAATAGTCAAGCCTTTAGGACATAGTCATTTTTCAAAACAGTTTTTTTATATTAGTATCTGTTTACAAATACTTATTTAAAAAACTTATTGCTACAGTATATTTTCTAACAGTTGATTAACGCCTCTAATCACTGAGTTCGAATGTTTAATAAGATTATGCATTAAAGTCTGCTTAGCGAGAATCTAATAACTTTCTAAAGGAAAAAACACATTAAATGTGATATATGCAAACTACCAATAGATGGCGTTAACGTCCCCGTAAGACTGATTTAGAAACTGAGGTAAAAATTAGGATGATGATGTAGGTAGTGGTCTTAGTAGGCGATTTGGTTAAAGCCACGTGCAGCGCAGAGTACGGATGATGCGTGGTCCAAATTTTTCCTTTAGAAAACTATTAGACACTGTGAGTTCACTTCGTCGTTTAGTTTATTTACCAAACCAAACAGTTTAAATATGCGTGTTGACGGTCAAGTCACCGGAGCTCTGTTCGTAGAGGCGCCGGACGTCGTCGTGGGTCATCTGTGATACAGTCGGGATCTTTGCCGCGTTGTTTATAATCGGCTTCACCTGGTACATAATTACGTAAAATGAATAAGTTTGTAGGAGTCTTAGGGCCACTTTCACGAACTTCAAGCGTTGATAACTCGCTTGCTAAATAACGTTGCTCTGCAAGTAAAAGTAACGAGTATCTCTTACCAGTTTGATAAAATTTGATTTGTTGAAATTCATACATTCAGTTACTGGTGAGTTTAACTGGCGATTAGCCTACTTGAAACATTACTTGAAGGTCGTAAAATAAGCCCTTCGAATATGACGTGCCTCAGATTTTTCTAATTTATAAATTACTAGCTTTCCCGCCCGCGACTTCGTCCGCGCGGACTACTGTTTATCGCGAAAAAAACATCCTATTTTCTTTTAGGATATTAAAAACCAATGCAAAAGAAGGTATAACACCAATGCTCTTGATGTTTTTTGACAGACTTGTTATTTCGTTTCCATGGCAACCGTTCCTTACAGTGAGTAATCAACATTTTTTAGTTTTCCAGTGGAAACTGTCAATTTTCCGAGATAAATAGTATCCTATGTTTTATTCCAAGGTATAAACTATCTCCATTCCGAATTTCATCAAAATCCGTCCAGCCGTTATCGCGTGAAAGCTCCCCAAACAAACAAACAGACAACGTTTCACTTTTATGTATTGTTATGGATTAATATTAATATATTTTTTTTGCTAAATAAGCGACAAAGTTTTTTTCAAAATCAAGTCCTCAATCAACTGTGTCAACTACATTTACAATTGTGTCAACTACATTTACATTTTGTATTATGCTTAGTTACTAGATATGTTTTTTTGAAATTCAATAATTTTGAACAGAACTGTGAGCATATATATTTGCAAAATACAGTTTTTACATGCATCTGGAATGAATAATTTTCATCTATTTTAACACGTTTTTATTAAGTCACTTTCTTGTTTGTTTGTCGTTCCGGATTGAATCTTGAAGAAATATAAAAAAATACCCTCACAACAAGTCTTTTCATTTGATATGTCACACAGTACTGTTTGCGAAACATAAAATGTAATTTTTCTAATTTGCGCCCTAAAAGTGACCACCAAATTTAAACTCAATCGGGCTGTGAAAGACGGACAGACTGACAAACACACGAGTGATCCTATAAGGTTCCGTTTTTTTTTCATTCAGACATACGGGACCCTATAAAGAAACAGAGGCGTACCTTGTTGCTATTAAGAAATCCGTTGGCGATGCCGTTAGGCAGATTGCCGTTGTGCACGTTGCCGTTGCGCACGGAGCCGTTTGCGTGTCCGTTGGCGACGCCGCCGCCCATGCGGGACATGGCGTGCGCAAACTGCTGCATCGACGACATGTCTGCAACGCGAAACAATCTCATGAGGAGGTCAAACAAAATTGTTCAATTAACTAGTTGTGGTCTCTTGTTACCTGTGTTATTCCAGGACCAAATATACAAAATATCAAATTTCGTTCAGCCGTCAAATTGTGGTTCCGTACCTCAAATGAAAAAATGAAATCCTTATAGGTTCACTTTGTTGTCCGTCCGTCTGTCTGTCTGTCTGTCAAGACCCTTTTTCTCAGGAACGCGTATCAAGTTAATATCGTATACTCAAGTCGTCAGTCCCTTGTGATTAACTTCTAAGTCACTGCAATAAAAGGACGCGCCCGTTTTTGCCGCATATTTCGACATTTTCAACACTCGCAAGGGAATCAAGATCTATAGGGCACTTCCCGTTGACCCAGAATCATGAAATTTGGCAAGAAGCTTTGTCTTATAGCAAAAGTAAAGGGAAAACCGGAAATAGTAAAAAAATGTTGCTCGTATTCCTGTGATGGACGAACTATTTACTTACCTACAAGTTTGTACGGAACCCTCAGTGCGCGAATTCGACTCACGCGACTCTACTCATCGGATAGAGATACCAAGTACAACTGATTTTTATTAAAAACTAGCTGTGCCCGCGACGTTGCTCGCCTGTTAGCGATGCACCCGCCTTCGTCCTCGAACCTATCACGACCATGTCGGATCGCCACTGAAGGTTGTTGACAGAAATCTGTGTTAAGGTAGCATCTCAATAGCGAAAACCCAAGTTTTATAGCTCGGCTATAAAAGTTGGGTTTTCGCTTTTTTGAAAACATGCCCGACGCTAACACGGTCTCTATGTTATAATATATTATCAATAGCCCAAGATATAATAAATGCGCAGTCGTCTGTATATATTTATGTGCATGTTTTCAAATAAAACTTGAAGGTTCACTTCAGAAAATTAAAGCAACCTTAAAAATTCAAAACAATCTACCAAACCAACCAACGAATCTAATTAGAAACCGCAAACTAATAGCTTATTTCATTTTATTGCGTTATATTTATAACTTCATAATTTAATATAACTTTCGTCCCCTATCCCGCAGCAGCCCTTTAGTTTTTCAGTATAAAAGTATTCTAAATATTAACCCATAATATAAGTATTCTAAATTTTAACCCATAGAATAACTATGCTAAATTGCATCAAAATCCATCCGATAGTTTCAGCGTGGTGCTTGCGTTTTACTATAACTTTGGTAAAAATATCAAGGAAAATGTAAAAATAACGCATAAAAATATGTAAAAATCTTTTAATTATGGAGCAAAATATTTCTAGGGCGCGTGATTTCGATCCACGGACGTCTGGATCACGCAGCCATGCATCTTCTGACTGCGCCACTGACCCTTGTAGCAGAATGACGAAATTTGGTAACGGTCTATAAACGGATGTATTTTTACTTTAAATTTAACACAACTTTGGACCCTTATGCTGCAGGAACCTTTTATTTTTTCGGGATAAAAAGTATTTAACATTTTAACACATTACATAAACTTTGACTATGCCAAGTAACATCAAAATCTGTCCAGTAGTTTCAGCTTGATACGTGTACTTTTAAATAACTTTCTACCCCTATCCTGCGGGAACCGTTGATTTTTCCGCGATAAAAAGTATCCTAAATGTTAATCCATTACATCAGCTATGATTCTGCCAAGTTGCATCAAAATCCGTCCAGTAGTTTCAGCGTGATGCGTGTTCAATGAGACAGACAGACAGACAGACAAAAATTAAAAGAATAACCTTTTTGCACTCCATATCGATTTTGAAGTTCATCTCAATTAAAATTTTCAAAAATTATTTAATGTACAGATTTAGCCCAGTTACAGTTTTTTTATAGTAATATAGATAGATAGATAGATAGAAGATAGATAGATAGATAGATGTACCTATTATATTTAGCTTCTGAACAAGAGACCATTTTTTTCATTGTCTTTTTGTTACTGCTTTATCTACACTAGTATTATAAACAGGAAAGATTTGTTTTTTTTGTATTTGTGTTGTTAATGGATAAACTCAAAAAAGAATGAACAGATTTAAAAAATATTTTACCTATCTTGCTTGCTTGTCGCATGAGGTAGTGCTGGCCTCTGACTCAAACAGTCACGTGAAATAGTCAATCGCGTCCTTTTTTGTTCAACTGAAAGCAGTCGCGGAACCCACCTCGCACACACCTTGTGGAAACCCAACTCGTTGACTATGATGTTTTGAGTTCGTTCATAAGAGATGCCTAATATAATCTAGGCTGTCTCTCAAATTTTGAATCTGCGGTTTATATATTAAGTACTTATTTAATATTTTCGTCAGTAGTGGACGTCGAAGGTCTTCCAGAGCGGGGTTCATCTTTCACACTCTCTCTAAAAAATTATAGCAGAATTTAAGCGTGGCAAATTTTTTTTTGAATTTATGCGTGGTAGAGTACCACGCATAAATTCTGCTATCAATTTTTTGAAGGATGAATAGCAGAGCAGAATCCCCTAATGTATCATCATGGATGGCTTTTGATGATAGCCCCTTCTTATGGAGGTACTTAATAACGGCACGCTGCTTGATTTGCTCCATTCGCGGAAATTATGTCCCATTCCTTTGTTAATAAATTTATAAAATCACAACTAATTATCGCACACGTTTCGAACTTCACACAATTAACTAGCTGAACTGAACTAAATGGGTAGATTTGATTTTTAGAATTGAATGGATCTGGCCGAGAATCTACTTTTCAATCCACCCTTGTATTTCAGATCATTGAGGCATTTGTTAATCTTGTGAGGTAGCGCTGGCCTCTGGTGTCAGAATTTATGAGGCCGCCCGAAGGCCTCTGACATGGCTTAACGACTGCCATTAATCAATAACAGCTGGGACCGACAGCTTAACGTGCCCTCCGAAGCACGGAGCGATGGAAAACGGCACATAACCACAGAATAAATAATAGTACAAGTATAACAAAAGTCATTGGTCTAGAACCGAACCCGGTATCGTTGGATTCTAAGTCGCACTAGTAAACCGCTAGACTGCCATCGCTCTTTTACCTATCGAAACATACATTATCAGCGAGTAACATATGCAACATTTTTTTTTTATTTGAGATCCCTTTGAAAATTGCAATAATGTAACTCAAGGTATCAAAAATTTGCAAAACTGTAAGGAACTGAATGACATGTTGCCATGGAAACGAAATAATAACAAGTCTGTCAAATGCGTGAGTAATAATGCAGTAATAAAATGTTGTTGCTGCTCATGATTTAGAATAACGCTTACTGGCGTATTGTTTTTAGAAGTTACGACGGTATAAAAATGCTAGAAGTAAGAAAAATGTTGCGGTGTGAGCGATACCCGTGGAAAGCCGGGGCGAGTTACTAGTTTTAAGTATAAGTTTAGATACATAGATACTGTATTAATTTTGAAGGGGCACAACAAAATTGGTGCACAAAATGAGGCTATAATAATTTCTACCTACCATTTAATAGTCATCCTTAACAGTTCTTATTATGTATTATTAAAGATCGTATTATAGTAGATATATCAGCAGTAATGGCAATATAGTACATTTATCATTCAATTCATTTAGGTATTTATTTTAACAATTATTACATTCTGTCTAAAATTTCAAATTACATTAGATAAGAAAATATTAAAAACATTATTATGCCTTTCTGAACGTGTGCCCTTTTTAATATAAATAACTACATGAATATTCATCATTAAATAATTGTGTCTAAAATATTATTTATTAACCTACAAAACAGTACCGTGACATATCTACTGTCTGACTGACTGGCAGACAACCTAGACCTAGAGATTTGAATTTTTTTGGATATTCCTTTAGTATACCTAGTTAGATAGATTAGGTACCTAGGAGTACACGAGTGCACCTGCACAAAACACATTATTATCCATCTTCGATAATTTCTGATGTCTTGGTAACTGTGATGATTTTATTGTAGAAATCATAGAATAATCTTGTGAAAATGTTGAGTGAATTGTATGTGGAAAAAAAACGAATGAAAAAAAAATCTAAACCGACTCCAAATCGTATAAAACTTCAAAGAATATTTTTTTGAGGTCTTTGTTTTTTTTTATAGCATAACAGACCTGGAACAGACCTCAATACGAGTATTTTTTATAGCAAAGACAGACCTGGAACAGACCTCAATACGAGTTTTTTTTATAGCAAAGACAGACCTGGTCAGACCTCAATAGGAGTATTTTTTTCTTTTATGTTTTATACAATTTGAAGTCTGTTCATTTTTTATTAATTTCTTTTTATTTCTTACTTTTTCGATTAGTTAACTTGAACTATTCCCTAAGTTGAAAGATACTGTAACTGTAACAAAAATAATGATTGCAATCGGACATGAAGTTTCCCAGAAATACATGGACACATACATACATGTATTCGCGAAATATGGTATATTTGTTCAGATACTCATATAGACTAACATATATTTTTGTCAATATTACATACATACATTACATCCATGAAATTTGATATATTTGATAAGGTACCGACTAGACTAACATAATAATAATGAATATTACGCATTTCCAACAATATTACATACATACATTACAACATGATAACCTATTTTTTTTAAGTTGGCATGCATCTACGAAATATGCTGAATAAGCTGTCCCACCTGTTCTAGGCCCAGGCGGTGGCGGGTGCTGCGGCATGGCGGCGATGGCCTCCGCCTTCTCCATTTCCTCGACGAGCACGCGCGTGAACTCGGCCTGCACCTCGCCGGAGTCGGTGTCTCCGTCCACCTGAGCGATACGATGCTTGTGTTAGTACTGGCAAACTGAATAGGGTACTTGATTAGTGGCTAACAAACTGAATAGGTTACTTAATTAGTGATTGACAAACTGAATAACAAACTAAATAGGGTACTTGATTAGTTGCTGACAAACTGAATAGCAATACTGATTTTTTAGAAAGGATATGTGCTGTTGGTCTATAACTGACCTCTACAGCGTCACCGGTGGGGCGGGCGCAAAAGCGCATAGGGTACTTGATTAGTGGCTGACAAACCGAATAGGGTACTTGATAAGTGATTGACAAACTGAATAGCAAACTAAATAGGGTACTTGATTAGTGATTGACAAACTTAATGAATAGGGTACTTGATTAGTGTCTGAAAAACTGAATAGCAAACTGAATAGGGTACTTGATTAGTGATTGACAAACTGAATGAATAGGGTACTTGTATAGTGTCTGAAAAACTGAATAGGGTACTTGATTAGTGGCTGACAAACTGAATATGGTACTTGATTAGTGATTGACAAACTGAATGAATAGGGTACTTGATTAATGTCTAAAAAACTGCATAGCAAACTGAATAGGGTACTTGATTAGTGTCTGACAAACTGAATATGGTACTTGATTAGTGATTGACAAACTGAATGAATAGGGTACTTGTTTAGTGTCTGAAAAACTGAATAGCAAACTGAATAGGGTACTTGATTAGTGGCTGACAAACTGAATATGTTACTTGATTAGTGATTGACAAACTGAATGAATAGGGTACTTGATTAGTGTCTGAAAAACTGAAGAGCAAACTGAATAGGGTACTTGATTAGTGTCTGACAAACTGAATATGGTACTTGTTTAGTGTCTGAAAAACTGAATAGCAAACTGAATAGGGTACTTGATTAGTGGCTGACAAACTGAATATGGTACTTGATTAGTGATTGACAAACTGAATGAATAGGGTACTTGATTAGTGTCTGAAAAACTGAATAGCAAACTGAATGGGGTACTTGATTAGTGTCTGACAAACTGAATATGGTACTTGATTAGTGATTGACAAACTGAATGAATAGGGTACTTGATTAGTGTCTGACAAACTGAATATGGTACTTGATTAGTGATTGACAAACTGGATGAATAAGGTACTTGATTAGTGTCTGAAAAACTGAATAGCAGACTGAATAGGGTTCTTGATTAGTGGCTGACAAACAGAATATGGTACTTGATTAGTGAATGACAAACAGAATGAATACGGTACTTAATTAGTGTCTGAAAAACTGAATAGCAAATTGAATAGGGTACTTGATTAGTGGCTGTCAAACTGAATATGGTACTTGATTAGTTATTGACAAACTGAATGAATAGGGTACTTGATTAGTGTCTAAAAAACTGCATAGCAAACTGAATAGATAGGGTACTTGATTAGTGGCTGACAAACTGAATATGGTACTTGATTAGTGATTGACAAACTTAATGAATAGGGTACTTGATTAGTGTCTTAAAAACTGAATATGGTACTTGATTAGTGATTGACAAACTTAATGAATAGGGTACTTGATTAGTGTCTTAAAAACTGAATAGCGAACTGAATAGGGTACTTGATTAGTATCTGACAAACTGAATATGGTACTTGATTAGTGATTGATAAACTGAATGAATAGGGTACTTGATTTGTGTCTGAAAAACTGAATAGCAAACTGAATAGGGTACTTGATTAGCAAAGAAAAGATTGAAAACGAATAAAACATTTATTGGCACAAATCACATTACAACAAGAAGCACAAATGAAAAAAATATATAACCCCCGACCCTCCATCCTCCTTTATAGCTAAGAAATATCCCGATCACACCAGCTTTCAAACTTTAAAACCGCATACAAATTCGGTCCATTCGTTTAGGAGCTACGATCCTCACCCCCATTCCGATCCCCCCCATTATAGTGAAGAACAATCTCGTTTACCTTAGCAGAACACACACACACACAGTCACACAAACACACACACACATAGTGATACACACCCTAAACTTATAACACCGGTCTCTTTGTTTGGGATTAAAAATACAACATAAGATAAGAATGAGTTTTTGAAGGCGGCGCCAAATCGAGCCATAATTATTAATGTGGTCGAGCTTATTCAAAAAGATAAGAGCTACGATCCTCACCCCCATTCCATTATTGCCCATTCTATTATTAATAAAAACAGGTGACATGCTTTAGCTGTGGCTGTACCGAAAGGGCCTGCGCTCAGCAAAAATGTCCAGTGCTAGGCTCTGGACGCTGATTTTCAGAGAACCCCCGCGGGTGAGTTTAAAAGGTGTGCATTCATTTATAAATAGATGTAATATATACATAATATGATAATAATATACATCTATATACTTATAATAAAACTGTAACGGGTCCAATTCTGTACATTGAAGCTATTTAGAAAAATTATAATTTGGAGGCTACTCTTTATTCGATACTGAAGCCAAAACTGTTTTTTTTTCTTTTTTTTCTGTCTGTCTGTATGTATCTTGGCTAGGCATCACTCCGAAACTACTCAATGATTTCAAATGAAACTTGGTATGATTTGAGTTCATACTTCGAGGTACTTTACACCTCGAAAAATTAATGGGTTCTCGCAGGATAGGGGTTTAAAACTTATTTAAAAGAACACGTACTACGCTGAAACTAATGGAAGGGTTTTGATGCAACTTGGCACCGTCTTAAATTATATGATGTGTTAAAATTGAGGACACGTTTTATCCCAAAAAAGTAAAGGGTTTCTGCGGGATATGGGTCCAAAGTTATGTTAATATTATAATTTTTTTTTTTTGTTGTATATATGAATGTATATATAAAAAATATATATTTATTACTTTAATATTAATATAACTCATCATGGATGTAATATTCTTATCTATGTATGTTTATCCGTTATCTAGTGTCCATAGCACAGGGTATCCTAGTTTGGGGATACCCAAACTAGGATACCCTAGGCTTGAGGTTTGTTTGGGTCAATATATATAAATATATATATATATATATATATATATATATTTATATATTCGGGACATTTACACACCAATTATCTAGCCCCAAAGTAGGATACCCTGTGCTATGGGCACTAGATAACGGATAAACATACATAGATAAGAATATTACATCCATGATTAGTTATGTTAATATTAAAGTAATAAATAATATTTTTTTGGATGGTTCTATATATTCGATACTGAAGCCAAAACTAATTTACTTTCTATTTTTGTATGTCTGTTTGTCCGTATCTTGACCGCGCATCGCACCGAAACTACTGAATTAATTCAAATGAAACTTGGTATGATTTGAGTTCATGCTACGAGGTAGGACATTGGATACTTTTCATCCCGCAAAATTAGAGGGTTTCCGCAAGAAAGAGGTTGAAAGTTATTAAAAAGAACACGTATGACGCTGAAACTACTGGATGTTTCTTTTTGACATAGTCATATATCTATACTTATAATAAAGCAATAGGTACAAAAAAAACTGTACAAAGAAGATAAATAAAATAATGCTCTTGGGTGCTTCAAAAAGCTATTGAACAAGAATATAACAATTTTTGGAATCGTATCTTTCTGTCTGTTTTTCTGTATGCTTGTTTGTTCACGCATCACGTAAATAATACTAAACCGATTGCAATGCGATTTTCATTGTTAGATAGCTTAGGGTTTGATTTAAAAACTGGTGTTATTGGTTTCTCAATCTGGTGACCTAGAAGCCGAACAATTGATAAAAGTATTTTTGACGGCTGAAGAAATTTTTATCAAATGTTGGTATTTTGGGGCTGGAATAGCACATTATGGTACTTTGAACTTAAAGAACAGACCACGCGTGCGAAGCCGCGGGTACAGCTAGTACATAATATGATTAGTGGCTGTCAAACTGAATAGGGTACTTGTTTTTTTTTAGTGCCTCTCCTCTATTTTATCAAAAAATACGTTTATTATGAAGAAAAATTTAACTAAAATCATTTTTTTTTTGCACTTTTGAGTGTTGTTAAATTGAATCGTAGGAATTGAGGATCGTAGCTTCCAAACGAATGGACCGATTTTTATGCGATTTTTTTTTCAAAGCTAATTTGATCGAGATGCTTCTTAGCTATAAAGCCATCGTATTTTTTTAAATTTGTGCTTGTTTTCGTTTACTGTCAAGAGCTTACCCTGTTTTTAGTGCCAGTAGTTTCGTTCAGATTCTTTTTTAATAGCCGTTTCGTTTGACCATGATCTCACCTGATGGAAAGCGATGATGTGGTCGAAGGTGTAGCACGCTTGCCTAGTAGATACCTATTCACTCTTGACTTGAACACACCCTGGTTATATTTTACCGGAAACACTGACGAGGGCAGGGCATTTCACTCCTTTGCAGTTCTTATCTATCTATATATCTATCTATACTATAATAAAACTGTAAATGGGCTAAATCTGTACATTAAATATTTGTTGAACATTTTAATTGAGATAAACTTCAAAATCGTTATGGAGTGCAAAAGGGTTATTTTTTAATTTTTTGTCTGTCTGTCTGTCTCTTTGAACACGCATCACGCTGAAACTACCAAATGGATTTTGATACAACTTGGCACAATCATAGCTGATGTTATGGATTAACATTAAGAATACTTTTTATCCCGAAAAAATAAAGGGTTCCCGCAGGATAAGGGTTGAAAGTTATTTAAAAAAAACACGTATCACGCTGAAACTACTGGACGGATTTTGATGTAACTGGGTATAGTCAAAGTTTATATTATCTGTTAAAATTTAGAATACTTTTTATCCCGAAAAAATCAAGGATTTTTAAGGGATAAGGGTCCAAAGTTTATGTTAAATTAAAGTAATAAACATCCGTTTAAATAACGGTACCAAATTTCGTTGTTTGCTTCACGTAACAAGTGGCCAGGCGATATGTGGATTTGTAATCCAGACGTCCGTGAATCGAAACCACGCGCTTTTAGGAATTTTTGCTCCATAATTAAAAGCATTTACATATCTTATGCGTTATTTTTACATTTTTTGCGTTATTTTTACAACCCCCGAACAAAGAGACGGGTGTTATAAGCTTAGGGTGTGTATCACTGTATATATGTGTGTGTATGTTTTCGTTTTTTTTTTGGTTGATAGCTAATGTGATTGAGATGGTCAACAACTCCAGCGCATAAACCAAACAAATCAAGGTTATACCTCCAATTTAACTAGATGGCGCTGATTGACCTTAAAACACGCAAGCATTTCATTCACTGCAACTAAGCGTAGCGCTAAATTCAAATCTGCAATCTTTTCGAATTCGGCTCACATTACTTTGTTTATTTTTTTACTTCGTAAATTTGTTAGTTTTACCTGAAGTGCATGTTTAAAAAATAAAATAAATTAACGTTTATAAATTACAATCCCTCATAAAAAAGCGACCTCTTGCCGCTGTTTTTATTGGTAGCCAAACTGCTTACTGTTTCACATTTTTAACCCCCGAACAAAGAGACGGGTCAGACGGGTGTTATAAGTTTAGGGTGTTTATCACTAAGTGTGTGTGAGGGTGTGTGTGTGTGTGTCTGTGGTATCGTAGCTCCCAAACGAATGGACCTATTTTGATGCGGTTTTTTTTGTTTGAAAGCTGATGTGGTCGAGATGGTTCTTAGATATATGAGGAATGGGAGGGAAAGGGGGAGGTGAGAAAAGAGGGGTGAGAATCGTAGCATCTAAACGAATGGACCGATTTAGCTGCGGTTTTTTTAATGTTTGAAAGCTGGGTTAAACAAGATGGATCACGCATAAAGAGTCTAAAATGGGTATATATTAGAGTTCGATTATAGCAGAATGGAGTATCCTACTTCCTTAACACGGGTGTAAGTATTTTTATTGTAGAACCTCTACACTAGAGAGCGTAGTATCTGTACTTATAATAAAGCATTATGCACAAAAAAGTCTGTACAAAGATAATTAAGGTTTGATTTAAAAACTGGGTAACTTGGTATCTTAGGGCCTGGCGCGCACTACGTTGCGGTGGAGTGCGGTGCGTTTATTCTACCGTTTATTTCATATTGTATTATATGCGTTTATTTCACCGCAATACGTGCACTTCTATGACACTCCGTACTTCACAGAATATGCGTTATAAAAACGCAAGGCAGTGCGCGCTAGCCTTATGCCGATGATTAGATGCCGAGCAATCGATAAAAAACTACTTGACGGCTGAACGAATTTTGAAGAAATGTACTTAGTATAATATTGTACTTTGTAGGTACTTTTGGTCCTGGAATAACACGTGTGGGCTACCTACTTTTAAATGAAACGACCACGCGGGCAAAGCCGCGGGCACAGTTAGTTATAAATAAAAGAGGCATTTGTTTACCTAATTTATTCATAGGTAGAATAACACACGCGATAATTTCTGAACTGAAAGTGATTATTATCTTGAGTAGTAGTACACTTACATATTTATTAAAGTGACTTAGATAATATAAAACATGAATGGCCATGCTTCGCTGGCCGGACAACAATGAGGAAGTAATATGAGTGTCATTCGTTTTTATGGCCATCTTTCATTTTAGTTTAGCCGAAACCGAGGTCAACAAGGATCCTTATATTTTACTATGGATGTGGCCTGGCAAGGACACACACATACAAATAAAAATAAATAAAAATCGAAGCTACTGATCAAACCATATCGAATCAATTAGATGACTTCAATACAGACAAAAAATGGTAGAACACTTTTCTATGATATTGGAGCTCAAATATAGCTCAGAATTAAATATAATCGTAGCTTCAGAGTCTGTCGCATCGACGTGAGGTCGGAACCCGTCGGTATTCTACAGATTGTACAATGGAGAGTGTGCACAAGAACTGCACAATCTGAATTCCCCATCACCTTTCCATTACCGTACGACTAGACTATCGGCAAAGTGCCACCCTTTTATGGTTGAAATACCTCGCACAAGAACGAAACATTACGCTTCTTCATTTATTATAAGAACTGCAAAGGAGTGGGATGCCCTGCCCTCGTCAGTGTTTCCGGTAAAATATAACCCAGGTGTGTTCAAGTCAAGAGTGAATAGGTATCTACTAGGCAAGCGTGCTACACCTTCGACCACATCATCGCTTTCCATCAGGTGAGATCGCGGTCAAACGATTGCCTAGTCCGTAATAAACAAGACATAAGTTCATAAACTACAAGTAATTTTATTATATAAATATAAAAAAACCCGACTGCGAACAAAATTATTGAATACAAGCTGACCGACCGCAAAAATAATCACACTAATATTATAAAGGCGAAAGTTTATAAGTACCTATGTGAGGGTGTGTTTGTTACTTCTTCACGCTTAAACGGCTAAATAGATTTGTATTAAATTTGGTATGGAGGTAGCTTATACCCTGGATTAACACATAGGCTACTTTTTATCCCAGAAAAATGCACAGTTCCGGAAGGACACGGGTGAATCCGCGGGGTCAGTATTTATATAAATTTAATGTTCCTTTTTTATATAATTTTACTTTACTTTAACAGTTGCAATTGCAACATTAGACTATTAGTATTTACATTAACATGAATAATCTAAGAATGAAAATTTTGTAACAAGCTTAAAAGACAATTATTAGTTTTTAGTTATAAGAATTATATATATTTGAAATGGTATTTTAAAGACCTTCATTATGCTACCTCACTCGATAGGTTTTGGTCATTTTTTGTTCCATCGGATACAATATGGCAATACAATATGGCAGCTCTCAGCCGCCATATTGGTTTTCTTGATACTTTTATATATCCTATATCGTGATCAAGACGAATCCAATGATAACTCATTTATCAAAATCCATCATGCCGTTTATGTTGTAGGTCGCGCCTAAGAAACGTACAACCAAACAAACATACATACAACCCAAAAACACAACCCTCCATGTAGTCAGGTAAAAATACATAATAATAAATAGAACAACATACGTTCTTTGAGGTCCAATATCTCAGAAACGCAACAACTTGTTAGAACATACAATCATAAGCCTATGGTCCTGGTCCATGGTCTTCAGCATGGGCAGGCTGAGCTCCCGGAAGACCTCGAGTCTTCTGCGGAAGGCGGCTACGGAGTCGTCGCGCCTGCCGCGCCCCAGTTGCAGCTTCGAGCAGTCCAGGAGGACCATCCGAGGGGATATGCGGAACTGGAAACCAGATTGAGCTCGATAATGCAGGCGTAGCGATAGAGTTCATTATAAAAAACCTATATTTTAGCAAAATTAGGTATTATAAAAAACAAAACACCAGACTGCTAACAAAACTAAAAACAGGTACACAAGCTTTAGATTTTAGATTTTGTAATATAAGATGCAGGCGGAGGAATCATGCATTCATTTCTCATTTGACGGGATCAGCTAGAACCTGGCGAGCTAACTCTTCACGACTAAAGACTTCGACGAAATCTAAAGCTTGTTTGCGTCTTTTTAGTTCTGTTAGCAGTCGGTTTTTTTGTTTTTTTTTTATAATCATTTATTTTAATTTTATACTTTTTAGTTTATATTTATAAGAATTAGTGAGAAAGGTTGCTAACCAACTTTAAATTGTTATAGATCCTAAATAGTCATTCGAAATTAAAATAAATAAGAGAAACCTAAAGATGTTTTTTCAAATACCTATTCAATGATACCCCACTTGACATAGTTGCCTATATTTTTTTCTTTTTCAAAATATGGCGTCTGGTTGTCGCTATATTGAATTTTGATTAATGTCATGTCTTTAGTAGCACTCGCAAGATTACTACAAAACGATTGACATAAGAATCATCAAAATCGGTCCACGTGTTTGGTCTATAGTGCCGCCAAGGAACATACATACATAGGCTGATAAACACATAACCGGTCCTTTGCGTTGCGCAGTCTGGTAAAAAGGACATTATCTATGACGAAATCAAACGAAAATAATAATATGTCTGCACTTTACTTTACATTTGAACATAGCTGTCATGGCGACCGTATGACGTTACTTTTGCTCAAAGGTTTAGTACAACACAGCCACACAGGAACAAAACAGCCGCGAATTAGCGAGCCGTTACGTCACGCGTAATGTGCTGTGTTTTTAGTCAATAGGCGAAAAGTTACTTTAATTTTTTAAAGTTAATTTTTAATAAATTTGAGATATATTATATATTCGGAATCCACATTATAATCGTTTCTTTTTCTTTTACTGTCAAGTACCTAATAAACCTTGCGTTCAGTAATAGATATTGATAGTCTGTACCGCGTAGCTCTACCAACCTCAGTCTGGAACTGCTCCACCTGTTCCAGATCCCTCGGGTACCCGTCCAGCACCAGCCCGTGTCCCCCTCTCGAGGCGTCCGTGACGGCAGCCCTGACCAGCTTGGAGACCAAGTCTTTCGGAGCCAGCTCTCCACCGCTGATGGCTGATCTCGCCAACGCTCCGTCTGAGGCAGGCCCGCCGCCGGCGTCCGCCAAGGCTCGGAGGCGTTGGCCAAGGCTGAACGATACAACATTAGATAAAAGAAGACAGTACGATCGTTTCTTTCAGACCTGTAACAGTGCATCTTGTATGGTACTCGTTAACCTTTCAGTCTTGGTTCATCAACGGTTAACTGTTACTTTAAATTGCCATAGGTACATTTATTGGGTTAACATGACTAGCAAGTTTAACCATCGTTCAAATGTCCGTGAAGTCCAAGCCAAGTATAGATCGGATCTTTTGTAAACCAATAAAACTTATATAAGAAAGTTGATTTAACCAGCACTAAAAGTCGGCAGACACTCACAGAACACTTGAGGCTACAGTTAGGGAAATGTTGGGCTGCGTACGAACAAATGGCCTGCTGTAGTGACGGACATTAAATATAGGTAGTTTAGGCATAAGGAAATTTTTGCACTACATTTCCTTCTTCTGAGTTATTGGATTATCTATGAATACAGATTTTATCGGAAATGAGGAGGTCAAAGGAAGAATTGAAGAGTCATCGTCTACTACAAACGAAGTAAGGGATTACCTGAAGTGTGTCCACCCTGGACTTTGCGCCACCGCGCGCTGGCACAGGGCAGCCTTGTTACTGCCCGGACCTCCCACCACCCACAGCATGGCTGGAGTGGTCACAGCGCCACGCACCCTGATCACTTCAGCCTGGAAGTTTAGGAACTTCTTAATATTATACTGGGCCCTTATTGACTATGACCATTCAGACACGTAACCCGGCGCGTTACGATATCTTCGTGGACTCGTTCGGCAATTGTCGTAATGACGTCACACGTTTTCAGCAAGGATTTTCATGTGGCATAGCGAATAAGCGCCTTGGAGATCATGTGAGCGATGGAAGTCTAGCGGTATCATATTGCGAGACAGAATCCAACGATAACGGATTCGGTCCTAGGCTCAAAATTATGCGTGGTTTTCTATCGCTCCGCGTGCTTCGGAGAGAACGTTGAGCTATTGGTCCCAGCTGTTATTGATTACTGTCAGTCGTTAAGCCAAGGCAGAGGCCCTCGGGCGGCCTGAAAAACATACAACAGAGGCCGGCACTACCTCAGACGATAAGTAAGCGAGCAAGTAACTGGAAGTCATTTGAGAAGACCACCAGCTATAGATTTAGTTAAAGCCTTAGATTTAGTAACTGCCTTAAGTAGAGTTAGGTCATGTCGTAAGTGGCAGAGAAGGATGAGACCGATCATGGATCATCATCAGCATATATCTGTCCACTGCTGGACGTAGGCCTCTCGTAATGCACTCCACTTAGCTCTGTCTTCAGCTCTCCTCGTCCACTTTCTTCCAGCTGCTTTTCGCAGGTCGTCACTCAACCTGGCCACAGGGCATCCTACACTAAGTTTGCCTAAACGTGGTCTCCAATCCAGAACTCGTCTACCCCAACAGTTATCAGTTCATCGGGTAATGTGACCAGCCCACTGCCACTTTAGCTTGCTTATCCTTTGAGCTATGTCGGTTACCTTGGTTCTCCGACGGATATCTTCATTAGGAATTCTACCAGTCATGACCTACGGTGCCGAAACCTGGATACTCACGGTCAAACTAGTCCACAAATTTAAGGTCGCTCAGCGAACTATGAGAGATCTATGCGTGGAGTTTCTCTGAAGAAGTATGGATGGCATGGGGAAAAGGAGATCTATTTATACTACCTGCCCCCCGATTCAGAACCATTCGATAGCGAACCGAATCGATTCGATTCGATATAGTGAATGAAAAATGTATTGAATTGAACGATTTCAAACCGAATCCACAGAATAAATAATACCGTTGTCGTTGAATCCACAGAATAAATAATGTCGATCGACAACTGAGTTATTGAAGGGTTCTGAATCGGGGGCCTGATTATCTAAGCAGGTAACTAAGAAAAATTAACTAACAATCATAAGTACATAAAGCACTCAAATCATCAAAAAACTTTTGCGATCATTAAAAGTTTGGAGGACAAAGTTAAAATAATTAAAGTAAGTAGTAAAGTTTAATACCCTGCGTTCGAGATGATGAGATGGCGTTGTGGGCAGTTTCGAAATGACATTTTTAACAAGCCGTTCGCTTTGAACGTTTTCAACACTTTTGCTTTTTTTGCATCTTTTGACACTAATGATCCTTCCCAAACCGAATGAAAAACGACCATATACCTAATCGGAATAAAGTCGCTTTTCCTATGTCAAATTTAGCTGTCATGTCATCTAAACATGCAAAACGAACGGTGATCGAAATTTTTTTAAAACGCTAATTTCGCCCACAAATGTCCAACGCGAAAGTAAAATGTGTTCGCCAAATCCATCAAAACGAACTACCTCAGAGTACCTTACAATATTAGAGAGATACATCAATATGTACGGAGTATTTACCAATCCACCTCTTTTCCAAATACCTATATCAATAAGTCGGTCAGGGACTATTATGTGTACCTAAGTAGGTTTGTATCTACGCAAAAAACTCAATATTTTATCAATATTTCCCAAATTAACAGAACTCAATAGTTCAGGGCGGGCGGCCGCTGTGACCTCTTCTATTCAAGTGGTGATAAATGAGTATACATCACTGTGTTTGTTACATTTTTGTTAAGTCATCGTAAATGACGAACCGGTGAAAGCTACTTATGTTTTTTTGAATATGCAGGCTAAGTTTTAATACAACTTTGTGTGGATTGAAAGCACAGGAGGACATTAAATTAACTGTGGATCTTGTGGATTCAAAACAAGTTCCACAAATAATCTGGAGTACAATTGTTTTTTTTTTTTTTTTTTTTTTTTTTTTTTTATGATTTAGCATTAATTATTATACATTATTTTCTAAAGGAAACATTTTGATTCAATGGGATTCGAACCCGCATCATCCAAACCATGCCAAATTTTTCCCTCAGTTTCTAAATCCGTTTTACGGGGAGGGTAACGCCATCTATTGGTAATGACTGCTTGGTTAAAGGTATGTGCCGCGCAGAGGCATGGATGATGCGGGTTCGAATTCTATCCATGATCCTAATTTTTCCTTTAGAAATTTATTAGATAATAATATTATGTACGTACTCGAATCGTTTCGGTGTTTTGTACAAAAACATTTATTTCATATCACCATTCTACATTGAACAAGACCTAGTTGAATAAAGGAATTTATACCGGCAGAGACATCGGGTTTCCGATCAGCGCAGGCAGCGTCGTCTGCCCAATAGGCTAAGAAACATGCCATTCTCGGGTATCGGGTCGGGTCAGGTGGTATCACAGCCTGATCTCTCCGCTTGTCTCTTCTTCATAATTTCTCTAGCAGTAAAATAACTCACCTTAGGACTAAACATCCTCTCACTCTGCACCTGAACCGGCAGAGACATCGGGTTTCCAATCGGCGCCGGCAGCGTCGTGTGGCCGACAGGCAGAGAGTAAGGCTGTCCCACGGGAATCGGGACTGGTGGTATCACAACCACATCACTTCGCTCCTCTCTGTCGGGAGCGGGCTCCACGCCCACGATCTCGCCTGGGATGCCGCTGATGCCGTTGGTCTGGTCATCTGTGGTGCCGAGGATTTGGAGTACGGCTGCACGGAAGTCTTTGTAAACTTCTTCCGGGTTGCGTTCTCCGTTTACCTGTGAAAGGAATATTTAATTTTGTTTTTAAAAGCTTTTACATAACTTGCAATGCTTGTATGTATATATGTATGTATGTATGTATGTATGTATGTATGTATGATTGTCGTGCAAACATAAAGAATCACTTCCTACGAGTATTATCCTACTGAGTTGAATTTTTACATGTTGGTTCAGTTTCGATGACAAAGCATTTTTAAGGTAAGCATGACCTGAATCGACATCCAGGATTAGCTCCAGAGAAAGGAATTCTTCAACGGTCAACAGCACAGATACGAAATTTTGTGTACGAATTTTACTTTGAGAGGCGGTTTTTAGTTTTGTCATGACAGTTGCTGCACCCAGGATTGGGTCCTGAATACGGAACTCCTCAACGGTTAACAGCACATATACGAAATGTTTTATACGCATTTAATTGTGACCATTCTAAGTTTCACCATGCATAAAAGCTTTTTTATAAAAAAAAGAAAAAGTTTACTTATTTTGGGTCTAAGTGGAATTCTTTGCTATGGTAAAAGCTGTTTTGTCACAAGCTTGTCTAGGGCATAGTAAAATAATGAGATAATGTCTCAAAGTGCAGATCACACGTTACTTCAATATTCTAGATGATATGTAATCGTTATAGAGATGTAGCGCTTACTAGGGCGATAGTAAGCTCCATCTCTATAGTAACGTATAAATCGCCTTAGAGCACTTCTATCAGGAGAACGCAATCAATTGCACGACTGCCCAAAAAAGGAGTGTAATGTTTTTAGGGTGCATGTATTTATGTTGTATACACGTGAGTTTCTTTGTTCCACCATAACTTTTAAATGCCTGAACAGATTTATTTATATGGTATCGTTAGAATCCTTACATCATCCCGACTAACAAAATATGTCTTTTTTTTAAATAATTATTATAATTATGGCTCCATTTTCAAATGCGCAATAAATATTTTTCTTCGTATTTTCCAATATGGGTATCAAATTGAAGGCCTTGATATATTCCATCAGTACATAATTTATTGACATAAAAAAACAAACGTTTTGGCAGGACAATCGTGTTTTTTCTCATACTTTGATGATGTTCTTGTTTGCAAATACTTTGTTACCATACTTTTATATATTTTATTGCATCAAATTATCACAAAGATCTTGTATAGATAGCGGCAAGTAAGTCTAGCGGTGAACGAAACGTGGCGGGGATCTTGGCACAGTTTTCAGGATAAAAAGTATTCAACATTTTAACACATTATATAAACTTTGACTGTGCCAAGATCCCCGCCACGTTTCGTTCACCGCTAGACTTAAGGGCGTCACAGACGATTAAGTTACTATAATATTTGTTGTTACGATATCTGCATATAAAATATTATAACATCTTAGGGTATCACACACGGTTAAGATACGATAATATACAGAAATTATTCATTCGCTCGCAGGCCGTCCTAGGTGCCACACGTATTTCTTCACCGCTTTTATACAGGTGCTAAAATATGAGTAGTATGGTTTCACTATTAGATTTATTAGATAGCTCATCAGACGACGATTCTGATTTTGAATTTGATATGCAAATTGCATTAGCGCACTGTAAAAAGTGATCAATTTGGATAGAAAATCACATTAAATTTAGAAAATGCCGCGGTGAATTTAATCTTTACGCAGATGTTTCTACAAAAAGAAAACAATCTTATTTTAATAAGTCGAAGGAAACTTTTCTCGAAATTCATAATTTGATTAAGGAAGATTTAGTGACACAAAATACGAAAATGCGCGAGAGACATTTGTACAAAACAACGACTTGCAGTATGCTAAGAACTATCTCGTTTTCCTCAGCATTCAAACATAAAAAACCGCAGCTAAATCGGTCCATTCGTTTGAAAGCTACGATTCGCACCGCTCCCCCCCCCCCCCCCCCCGTCCCCCCGCCATCCTCAAATTATAGCTATGAATCATCTTGTTAACCCCAGCTTTCAAACAAAAAAACCACAGCTAAATAGGTCCATTTGTTTGGAAGCTACGATTTTCACCCCCTTTTCTTTCTCACCCCTCCCTCTCCTCATATATCTAAGAACCATCTCGATCATATCAGCTTTCGAACAGAAAAAACGCATCAAAATCGGTCCATTCGTTTGGGAGCTACGATGCCACAGACACAGACACACACACACGCACACACATCCTCACACACACACACACACACGCGCGCGCGCGCACACTCACACACACACACACACACACACACACAAACGATGATTCACACCCTAAACTTACAACACCCGTCTCTTTGTTCAGGGGTTAAAAAAAACCGTCACGAATACAAAACAGAGCAACCTGTAGAGCATATTACGATATATTTTGTATCTTAAGATAGTATATTAATATATATTTTGTATCTTTTACGATGTATTTCGTATCTTAAGATAACATCTTCTAATAAATTCCATATCGCTCGATATCTTAAGATACTGTAAGTTGCAAATATATATTATCTTCGCCGTTTGTGATGGTTCATATGAATTGTATAGCGAGCGATATTTTATCTTAAGATAAAATATTATAGTATCTTAGTCGTCTGTGACGCGCTTTACGTGCCGCTAGGTATACAAGCAACCGTTTTTTTTTTAAATGTATGTCTGAGTACTGGATTAGTAAACGGGACACATATTCGTCCGCACTCGCTTTCATCAGATCAAATCAAACGCTAGCTTATATCAGTTATAGCTAAGAACTATCTCGATCACATCAGGTTTGCACGACCAAATAGTTTCATATATTATTGAGAGCTTTTTAGTTTTTTTTGTTTTATGTGATGTTTCAAGTAAGAAAAAAGATAGTTGAAAAATAATTGCCAAAATATAGAGAAAATATAATAGTTTAGTATCGTTTCGTTAATATAAAATCGTATCGATCACATCTGATTTCAAACAGAAAAAAAATAGATTCATCCGTTTGGAAGCTACGATGCAACACAAAAATACACCGTCTAAAGTTATAACACCCCTCTGTTTCCGCGTCAGGGGTTAACAAATCAAGAATAGCCTTCTATGTTCTTTTCTAAGTTTCATAACATAACACAAGTCTTACATAAGTTCCGAAGAAAATACTAGGTCACATTATTCTTTAACTTCTCTTCAATTAAGAACATAACCGGCCTCCCTGACACGGTTTCTGGTAACCAAGTCTTGCATCTTGTATGAGACACACCTGCCATAATGTACATGGCATAGTTACCTGACAACTACCGGATTATCCATCTTTATATACTTATACAGCAGTAGGAAACAAAACGTCTAAAATTTTATCTTATAAAAAATGGTCTAGGGGACCTAAAATAAGCTACTGCATTTTTTTAAATCGTGTTTGACATAATAACTACATTTTCATAAAAACTACTGCGATTGTTGGATAGCTTAGGGTTTGACTTAAAAACTGGTGTACTTGGTATCTCAATCCGATGAGTAGAAGCCGAGCAATCGATAAAAAACTATTTGATGGATGAAATACATTTTGATGAAATGTAGTATTAATATACTTTATAGGTTCTTTTGGTGCAGGAATAACACGTTACTTTTAGCCCAGAGAAATGAGCAGGCGGGCAAAACCGCGGACACTGCTAGTACAATAATCAATTTTGTGCCAGTACTTGGAAAGATAAGGTGGTGCTTTTTATAGACCAGTTTAGAGGACCTTTTTACGACTAATCGGCAGAACCGATCGTTGTGAAATTTGGTATGGAGATAGCTTGAATCCTGACTATTGTTGATTCTGTGCCCTGGGACAGAACATAGGATACCATACATAGGATACTTTTTATCGCGATAAATTGAAGACCACAAATTATACGTAGTATGGAAGTATTGATTAAATGACAATGTTTTCGGTCATTTCGCTGTGTTCAGTTATCTAGAGATTTCGTTTGCCCCTTACATATTGCAGGGCGCCCGGGGCCGCCACGCCCGTAACGAACCACATAACGTTTTGGAGGCCATAGACCTATACTTTGTAATAAGCAACATTTGGTGAGGCATGAAACTTTCAGTGCTAACACGTGCTAAGTGTCCCACCGACTTGAATAATGAATGCTGGGAGAAATAACTTTTACAAGGCTGAATTGGAAATTTAACATGTAGGTACAAATGTAGCGAAGAAGAGGGGCAGATTTTTAAGGGGTTTTTTATTTGATTGAGTGACGAGACGAGCAGGTCGCTCGCGGGTTATAAGCGTTAGGCCTACCCATAACAAATGCTATGCCATTCAGAAATTTGGTTGCAAAATCTTGAGCGTGACCCTGAGTCCTTGTTTTTAAGTCTCATGCCATTTTATTTATAGTTTTACTCGTAATTTTGATTAGTTTTATTTTAAAAAGACCTGCCCACGCTCAACACATCTCTTCCGCCTCCATCTCGGGAGCCGATATAACTATCTCCATAACATCCCTAGTTTGAACCCTGGGGGCATAGCGATAAACTGATAAACTGTAGTCCACGAGGACGAAGTCACGGGAAAAAGCTATATAAACTATACAATATGCCAATTTTGCTGATCTGTTACTTAGTCAGATGAGTGAGGAGAACCATACCAGTCTGTCGCCGCTTTCGACGTTAATAAATCTAAGCTAAATCTAGTTATAAACTATACAATATGCCAATTTTGCTGATCTGTTACTTAGTCAGATGAGTGAGGAGCGCCATACCAGTCTGTCGCCGCTTTCGACGTTAATAAATCTAAGCTAAATCTAGTAATAAACTATACAATATGCCAATTTTGCTGATCTGTTACTTAGTCAGATGAGTGAGGAGCGCCATACCAGTCTGTCGCCGCTTTCGACGTTAATAAATCTAAGCTAAATCTAGTTATAAACTATACAATATGCCAATTTTGCTGATCTGTTACTTAGTCAGATGAGTGAGGAGCGCCATACCAGTCTGTCGCCGCTTTCGACGTTAATAAATCTAAGCTAAATCTACCAAATTAATTTCTAACTATCCTATTCTGGGAAAAGGCTGAGTAATTATCAGGTACAACTACTAATAATTTTATTCTAGACTTGTATTTGCCTGAGGAATCATTTCTAAAATTGGCTCTATAGAAATCGTGCCTTCAATAGCTCCATACTAATGATAGTAACTCGGATCGTGTTGAAGTTCGGAATCATACCCGTTATGTATTAAAAATGAACCCCTTTTTAATCGACTTCAAAAAAAGTTTTCAAGTTGATGTGTATGCATGTAATATTGTTGAAAATGCATAATATTCATATAATATATGTTAGTCTATATGGGTGTCTAGCATATGTACCAAATTTCATGTATGTATGTAATATTGTCAAAAATGCGCTTAGTATCTATGTATGTTTATCCGTTGTCTAGTGCCCATAGTACAGGGTATTCTAGTTTGGGGCTAGGTAATTGGTGTGAATTGTCCCGAATATATTTATTTATTTTATTTTTTATTTATATATGTTAATCTATTTCGCGAATGTATGTATGTATGTATGTCCACGTATTTCTCGGGAAAAAAGTCTGATTGCAATAATTTTGCTTTATGTAATATCAATATCTTTCAACTTAGGGAATAGTTTAATTTTTATCAGAATCCGTTCAGTAGTTTAAAAGATATATACTGTTAACTGTTTCCAGTATGGCTTTTTTCTTAGCGAACGGAATTATATTTCATTTTCTTAGGCTTACTTACTAAAGCGAAACTAAAATGTGAGAAATAAAAACTAATTTAAAAATATACCTACTTCAAAACTTATAAAAAGGAAGAAATAATTAAAAAAATGAATGAACCAACTAAAGTAAGTAGGTAGGTACTTAACAGGCACAGACCTCAAAAAATTTGAATTATTTATTTCTCTTTATATGTAATACGTTTACGTTTTATACGTTTTGAAGTAGGTAGGTTTATTTTTTAAATTAGTTTTTATTCCTTACTTTTTAATTTCGTTAATGACTTACGAAAATTATATAACCGATGGGGCAGGCGAGTAGTAGCATTAAAATATCAGTATAAAAATAAACATGGCGCAGCAGCCGCGAACTTCTCCCCCATTTTGTGGAGCGTTGCTGGTATCTAACAGCTGTGGTGTGTGTGTGTGTACGTGTGCTAACAGCTGGTGTGGGCTGTTAGCCAAAAGCCACGAACGATTAGTCATCAAACCACACAAACTGGAGAACTCTACCCAAACAAATCGATACCTAAAAGCCCCTCAATTTGGCATCCACGTCGATAGTTTTGTCATACTTTGTTCTACGACTCTTCAAATATGCATGAAGATGGTTCTTAATTGGTCAAATTTACTGACAAGCCTTCAAGCAACAATACATCGTACTCCGTAAAATATAAGACTCAATATTCATTGCGAAATGGAGGAGTATTGGACGATATCGTTTAACAGGGTAATTTTCATTTAATCTAGGGACAAGAGAAGTCGGCCCGGTTCCAAGTCGAGCAAGAACGGCCGTACACCCTTTTCTCGAGAAAAGTGTCTCCGCCCCCTATACTTCATCATCATCATCAGCCTATACTTGCCCACTGCTGGACGTAGGCCTGTCTTAATACACGCCACTGAGCTCGGTCTTTAGCTCTCTCACCATAGCTCACTCGGATCTTGTCCTTTAAAGAAACTACAAGCATTGCTCTCTCCAAGGCTCGCTGAGCGATCTTAACTTTTTATCATTTTTCATTTGGCAGGTTTCTTTGAAATAAGTATAATTAAAAAAAACAATTTAAATAAAGAAAGCTTTAACGACCTTTATTTTTAATGAATGTCACTGTTTATGTTTTATTTTTAATTGCATTTTCACTTTTTATGTTATTAGGTTCTTTTTTGTTATTATTTATTTGTTGCATTTTCACTTTTTACATTTATAAGTTTTTTCTTTATTTCCTTTTTTTATTGCTTTGTCATCGGTTTGTGAGCTACTGTGAAAGTTTCAGCCGGATAGCTAATCGGGAAGTGCTCGAAATTCGAATTGCAAGATTCCAGGACAGACAGAAATACAGATGTACATCGATACATACATACAAGTGAAGTTAAATAAAAGCTTTTAAAAATAATAATATGAAGAATAACCTACAAAGAAAAATGAAATCCCATAAAAACATATAAATAAATGGCAATACTATCGACTTTTTTTGCCGTAACAAGTTCAGAGATCATGTAGAGCCAGTCAGGTATTCTTATTAGCGCGGTAGATTCCGTTTTTTTCCCTAACTAAAACACGTTTTTCCATTACTGATATGATTTTAATAAAGAAAAATATTTATGGAAAACGTCCTATCAACATTTTGTTTATTGGAGTGATGACTCCGCAGTTTATGTCCGATGTTATCGGAAGATAAGAATAAGACAAGGAAGATCAGTTTCTATTCTATCCTTCATACAATATTATCACACAATATATATATATATATATATATAGATATATAATATATAGAGCGATGGCACCAATGACTTTTCGAAGTTATGTGCGGGTTTCCATCGCTCCGTGCTTCGGAGGGCACGTTAAGCTGTCGGTCCCGGCTGTTATTGGTTAATAGCAGTCGTTAAGCCATGTCAGAGGCCCTCGGGCGGCCTGACAAACTCTGACATCAGAGGCCAGCACTACCTCATACGACAAACAACAATCACAGAATACATAGTTACAATTGCAAACATATACGGGTTGTCCCTAATATCTCAACGGGGTCGGGGTGTCCCAACGATAATACTGCAGGTACTTGTGGAGGGATACTCGTAGCTCCCGAAAAAAAACGATTAGTAGATCTATGTAATTATTTGAAAATTCGTACCCTGGTTCACATTTTTGGGTTTTTCTTTTTGAATGTTAAGTTGTAATAATAAGTATGAGACCCTGGGTGGCCAACTATATTAAAAACATGTCTATACTTCAAGAGGATTATAAACTGGTACGTTTTTTAAATAGTCTTTTTTTTTCTTTTTGGCCTTGCCCCCCTCGACAAGTACGTGCAGGATTATCATTACGGGACAACCCGTATATGGTGGACTCGCTTAGAGAATCATATGAAATAGGATAAGGATATGAGATCGAGCTCGAAGATCCGGCTCGAAGGACCAAAACAAGCCGAGCTCGGGCAGTACACTAACTAGACATGGGACGAGTAAGTTACTTTTATGATACTTTATCCATACCACCTGCAATTAATTACTCTTCATCGAATCGGATCAATTAAAATCTAACTAGTATGTATTCACATGATTAATTTCACACTACTGAACTTCGAAAATGAAAATGGACAAGTTCTTACTGCAAGTTCATCCGCGTCATCATTAGTACTTATTTCTCCGGAACGTGCAATGGTGATTGGTGAGCCGAATGCACTTTAAATCATCGACAGTATACGGTAGCCGACAATTAAGTTGCCCCAAGGAATATATATTAACTGCTGCCGCCTCCTGAATAAAGTATTAAGACGGCGGGCGACATGTTGCTGCGCTGTCATTATGTTGTCCGTGTATTTGTAAAATGGTTAATATATTTCATATACAATTTATTCAGGGAAATGGCATGTGTTTTATTCCTGTTTGTTCGCGTGTCAATAATTTTATTTATTTTGTACTAGCTGTGCCCGCGGCTTTGCCCGCGTTGTAATTTCATTTAAAAGTAGCCCACACGTTTTATTCCAGGATCAAAAGTACCTATAAAGTAAAATATGATACATTTCTTCAAAATTCGTTTAGCCGTCAAATAGTTTTTTTATTGATTGCTCGGCATCTAATCATCGGATTAAGATACCAAGTACCTACTCCAGTTTTTAAGTCAAACCCTAAGCTATCCAACAGTGAACCGCATCGCAATTGGTCGAGTAGTTTTTACGTGATGCACGAACATACAAACAAACCGACAGACACGATAAAAAAAAAAAAAAGCTTATTTTATAGAGCATTTTTTTAAATTATCTTCTTTGTACAGTCTTTTTCGTACTTATTGCTGTATCATAAATAAGTAAAGATAGATCCTAATCTCCGAAGTTGTTGACGAATACCTAGGACAGGTTGTCCAATTAGATATATCCAACTTTGACAAGGAAGTCAGCTGAAAAATCCAACTCTGTTCGGGAAGCTAGCTTACGTAGCTTCCCGATTAGGTACGTTACGTAGCTTCCCGAACCGAGTAAGTTAAGTAAGTTGAGTGAGTTAAGTTAGCTTAACAATTAAAATACCGCAGAGACTGAAGATGATAGTTGGCAATCAGTGTGTGCTGCCAGTGATGACATAATTATTGGTTTCATACGCTCAAAGCTACCCAACAAGCTACGGAGATAAATTTGCTTGGGGTTTATCAGCGTGATAAGATCCATGAAATTCGGAAATGAGGTATAACAGATATAGAAAAAAAAACGAATTGCAATTTTTCTACTTTTTTATGATTTTGAACAGCGCTATCAGCGTTGTTAATATATCAGCAGTTCTTTGTAGACCGGTTTGAACAGCGCTATCAGCGTTGTTAATATATCAGCAGTTCTTTGTAGACCGGTTTGAACAGCGCTATCAGCGTTGTTAATATATCAGCAGTTCTATGTAGACCGGTTTGAACAGCGCTATCAGCGTTGTTAATATATCAGGAGTTCTTTGTAGACCGGTTTGAACAGCGCTATCAGCGTTGTTAATATATCAGCAGTTCTTTGTAGACCGGTTTGAACAGCGCTATCAGCGTTGTTAATATATCAGCAGTTCTTTGTAGACCGGTTTGAACAGCGCTATCAGCGTTGTTAATATATCAGCAGTTCTTTGTAGACCGGTTTGAACAGCGCTATCAGCGTTGTTAATATATCAGCAGTTCTTTGTAGACCGGTTTGAACAGCGCTATCAGCGTTGTTAATATATCAGGAGTTCTTTGAACAGCGCTATCAGCGTTGTTAATATATCAGGAGTTCTTTGTAGACCGGTTTGCAAGTGACATAAAAAAACTGCTCTCGTACTTGCGTAATCATCGCATTGGATGGTATGTCAGAGGCCCTCGGGCGGCCTGATAAACTCTGACAACAGAGGCCAGCACTACTTCATACGAAAAGCAATCATCGCTGGAGATCTAGAAATTTCGAGTAATAAACGTATTACGTATCACGTATTTTTTTATTCATCGGACTTTTAATAAATTTTTAGAAAACGGGGTATTACGTTAACTAAATCTTGTTAGTTAAAAATAATTAATTTAATTAGGGAAAAGTGTTTATCTCGCCTCGTACATGTAATTGCATGACAAGTTTAATATTCCTACCGTGTAAACACGTATTTCCAAAATCTCACGTGAGATAGATAGATCTCACTATACCTCACCACGGAGGGAGAAGATAGAAAATTCGACAAAAACATCTCATGTAATTTATGGATGCGACCTTATTGACGGTCTCCTACGAGGTGGAGCGAAGATCTTGCGACAGCCGCGAGGAACCGCTGGATGCAAATAAAAGAGTAGCGAGCAGCGAGTTGATGTCTTCCGGCTTTTAGTCTGTGATCTCAGATAATATCAATGTTTAGAGAAATATAGAGGAAATAACCTACAAGTGTAGAACTTAAGCCTACAGACACTAGAAGAATAAATTGGGGATAGTGTAGTACTCTCTGTTCACAGGTACAGGAACTACCACGAAAAAAGCGAATTTCTTGTAGAAAATACTTAGAAAAACATAGTAGATGTTCTTGCGATGAAAAGTATTCCAAAATAAAATCGACCACAACATAGTTTCAGAGGCTCAGGATAACGTTTCTAAGACATTAACCTCTCATTTCTTGTGTAATAGATCAAGGCAACACGCCCATACTCCAACTGATTCTAAACCTTGAGTGTCCTGAAAAAGATCACAAGTGACCGTCAAGGAGGCACCTTCCGCACACCATCTACAGCCATCAACAAGTGAGGTGTCACGCCGTGATTGCGTGCCGCCGTGACAGCCGAGATGGTACGTGATATGTGACATTGTCCGTTGACCGCCGATTGATCGATCGATACCGTCGTCGCACCGCTGTTTTATACATGGACATCGATTTGTCAACATTGCCACATGGCTGTGTTTGTGTGTTTGTTATCAAAGGAAATATGTTAGCGGAAAGTTTTGGCTTTCCTAGGCTGTGTTGTGATTGGGGTAATATCTTGTATCTTAACTATAATACGCATAAGGATAGTGTAAAAGTAGGCTTTCTTTTCATCATCATCAAAAATGTTTGAACACAAGCACATATTAAAAATGTATTTAAACCCCGACCCCCTACCCCCGATTATAGCTAAGAACCATATCGATAAGATCAATTTTCAAACATAAAAAACCGCAGCTAAATCGGTCCATTCGTTTGGAAGTTACGATTCTTCCCCCTTTTCTCACCTCCCCCACCCCCCATCCCCTATATATCTAAGAACCATCTCGATCCCATCAGCTTTCAAACAGAAAAAAACGCATCAAAATCGGTCGATTCGTTTGGGAGCTACGATGCCACAGACCAACACACACACACACACACCCTCAAATGCAGCCTTTTGTGATGAAATACAGTATCAACCACAAAACACCACAAATATTCAGCTCACGCCTACATACCCAGCCGTCATTTGCTATGCATCACTTCTTTGTTCGGCAGTGTAGACTCCGTATTTTTTTTAAACCTTTTTGAGGTATTCCAGCCGGTGATGATCAAAATCTGCCATAACTCCTTCCATTTCGTTCTGCTGATGATTTTTCGAATCCACTGATTATCGGACCATATCTTGCCTGTGGACGGCCGGGTTTTCGGACGCCTGTTCTAATTGCGTTCTTGGTCAACTTAGCTGTCAATGTTGCTGCCTGTCAAGTAGCCTTTAATTAGAAGACAGAGCAAAAACTTGAAAAAGCAGATCATCTGGAAACTTTTAGACAACAGCCTACAGGAACAGCACCGTCGGATCTCCAGCGATGATTGCTTTTCGTATGAACTAGTGCTGGCCTCTGGTGTCAGAGTTTATCAGGCCGCCCGAGGGCCTCTGACATACCATCCAATGCGATGATTACGCAAGTACGAGAGCAGTTTATTTATGTCACTTGCAAACCGGTCTACAAAGAACTCCTGATATATTAACAACGCTGATAGCGCTGTTCAAAGAACTCCTGATATATTAACAACGCTGATAGCGCTGTTCAAAGAACTCCTGATATATTAACAACGCTGATAGCGCTGTTCAAAAGCATAAAAAAGTAGAAAAATTGCAATTCGCTTCTTTTTTTTCTATATCTGTTGTTCAACTACTTTTTATGATTTTTTATAGCAGTTAACGCCTGCTTAGCGTAAATCTATATTATAATTTTCTGATAGAAAAATTGGGATCCCTTACGAGATTCGAACTCGCATATTGTGCCTCAGCGCGGCACATGCCTTTACCAATTCGCCTACCGAGACCTATCCAATTCGGCTACCGAGACCTATGCGTCGTCATCCAAAAAAAAGAAAAGAATAATTGTATTTGGAATAAATTATGGAACCAATTTTTATGAAACACTAGTGACTCGCCCCGGCTTCGCACGGGTAGCGCTCACACCACGGCATTTTTCTTACTTTTAGCATTAAAATAACAGTCGAAACTTAAAAAAAAAAAAAAACGTCAATAAGCGTAAATTCAAAATCTTTGGCAGCAACGCAAAGCTGAGAGAGGTTGAGCTATGAACAACGCTCGTAGTGCTTTTTGACAGACTTGTTATTTTTCGTTTGCACGGCAACATTCCGTTATTCGTATCACTTAGTTTGTGCGTTCAGTTTCTACAGGCAAATTTTTGATACCTTGCCTTGGGTTACATTATTGTAATTATTGTTTTAATTTTGTCGTAAATATCTCTCATTTTTTGAAAAATAAGGTGCAGCCTAATTATTTATATTTTTTTATTATTTACATTTAATTATTTATTATTTAAATAATTTAAAAATCGGTTTAGTGTTTTTTGAGTTTATCCATTACAAAAACAAATACAAAATATCGTATCTTTATAATATTAGTGTAGATATAAATATAGTCGAATTGATAACCATCACCATTAAACGAATACGCTAACGCACAGATTGCGTTAATTACATAAGTAAAGCCCGTTGGGAGTGGCTCCAGACAAATACCTGGGCTAGGGATATTATTCCACGAAAGAAATATCCCCGAAAAAGCTTATACCGACAAAAAGAGGTACCTATAAAATATCTAACGCAGAAGAACAAGAATTAAGTTAAAAAACTAAACCCCTACTATGGTCGGATAAAAATAGAATATGATATGACACTCTTGCGATGAAGACGAATAGATTGACATCTCGCTTGTCAAAATCGTACCAATAGGGGCGATGCTATGGTGGAACATCCACGTCTGTTAAACTTATTACCGTTCCCTTGATTCGCCGTAGTCGGGTAAAAATACGGTAAAGCACCAACTGGTGATTTTCCGATAACTTATGCATGGCGGCTGTTACGAAACTACCACTTTGTGTCGCTTAAGTACCCTCCTTCCTACTCTGTAATTTTGTACTTCGTAAAATCTACTAATAAAATATATGATAATTCATGTTTTCTGTTGCCAAGAACTAATAAATAACTAGCTTAAAAGCTAAAAGAAACGCGCGCCTGCTCTGCCAAAAATAAACTGTTGGAATGCGCTCATCAAAGCCTTTAATTTGTACCCATATTGTAAAAATCATGTTTTTTTTTATTTCTCATTTTATTTTGGAGTTATACTGCCGCCATATAATTTTTTTCGAAAACAAATATAGCCTACGTTACACGGGGGGATGTAAGAATTCTAACGATACCCCATACATATAAATCTGTTGAGGCATTTGAAAGATATGGCGGAATAAATAAACTCACATAGGTACATACATGAATTCTAAAAACATTACACTCTTTTTTTGGGAAGTCTACATGACTGCCACACAACAATAAGATTTTTTAAAAACACCCTCTATCCTGCGGGAACCGTTTAATCTTTCGGGATGAAAAGTATCCTATGTCCTACCTATTAGTATGAACTCAAATCATGCCAAGTTTTATTTGAATTCATTCCTTAGTTTCGGCGTGATGCGCGTCCAAGATACAGACAGACAGACAGATGGACAGACAGACAGACAAAAAAAAAAACATAGTTTTGACTTCAGTATGGAGTAAAGAACAGTCTGCAAATATTTTTTTAAAAATTATTTTAAGTATAGATAGAAGTTTGGCGCGGTTTGGCACCGCCTTCAAAAAACTATTGTAAACTTACAAAAAACATTGGTAATTTCGAAAAAGTGATATTGTTCTGGCTCAATTGTAATTATTTTATTCTTTTTAGTAGATGTTTACAAAAGAACATTTTTAATATGAAGTCGTATTTTTTTGGAAAAATATTTGTATATATATTGGCGTGGATTCTTGTCTGTTGCTATTACGGAATAGAAAAAACAAGTGGAACTGCAACTTGTGCGGGTGACCTGCGCTGCAGTTATGCACAGAAAAAACAAGTAGAACTGCAACTTGTGCGGGTGACCTGCGCTGCAGTTATGCACAGAAAAAACAAGTGGAACTGCAACTTGTGCGGGTGACCTGCGCTGCAGTTATGCACAGAAAAAACAAGTGGAACTGCAACTTGTGCAGGTGACCTGCGCTGCAGTTATGCACAGAAAATCATAACTTGCATACAAATATTTCACAGGTAAAAATAAAATTTACTCTACGAAGCAGTCGTTAATCGCATTATGTTCAAATTTGATTCACAAGCTTAAATCGTCTCAATAATAAACACACAATTACAAGAAGGGTTGGTTAGTAGTGCAGCATAGGACATTTATTTTATTTGTTATAGTTTCGCGACAGCGGTTGCAAAGTAGGTGCCACTTGTTTTTTAAAAGCTTTTATTTAACTACACTTGTATGTATGTATGTATGTATGTATGTATGTATCTGTGTATTTTGTCTGTCCTAGAATCTTGCAATTCTAATTGCGAGCACTTCCCGATTCCCGATCTTGCTGAAACTTTCAGGGAAGCTCACAAACCGATGACAAAACAATAAAAAGTAGTAAAAATGTAATACAAAAAATTAAGAAAAGGAAAAATAAAACTTAAAAACGTAAAAAGAGAAAAAGCAATTTAAAAAAAAATGCGAAAAATTCATTTAAAAAAAAAGGGTCATAAATGCTTATTTATTTTATTTATACTTATTTCTATTCCATGGTTGCTATAATTAAATACGAGTGACGGGACAGGCAAGTCATTCACATCACATGAGCCGGTAAGAGTGCACTGCGGAACACCTACTCAATCGAACCACAACGAGAGGTTGCTCGTGTTTGCCTCCATAGTCTTGCATAATCACCGCACTTGCCAGTTGGTGATAATAAACTGCCCACTTCCTGAATTCCCTTAGTTATGACAACACCCGCGGATGTGAAAGAGTGGTGGTATTACGTAGGGCACGCCACGGCGAGCACGTCATTCAGCTGATGGTAATCGCCAAGCCAGCCATACTAATTGCAGTGCCACCAAGAACTTTTGTTGCGAAGTCTTGCACCGCACTGCAATGCGCTCATCACTCATAGGTTTTAAAAAAAATGTAGTTGGGCTTAGGTCATCCTATTATTTATTCTGCGGTAATCCTAACAAGAAAACCCTCCGGAAAAACTGAACCAGTTTGACGACCGGTTGGCCGAATGGTTAGTGACCCTGACTGCGAAGTCAACAAACGTTCGCGAGTTCGAACCCCGCAAGGTGCAATCATTTGTGTGATGAGCAGAAATGTTTGTTTCCGAGACATGGATGTAATATTCTTATCTATGTATGATCTATATATTTATCTGTTGTCTAGTACCCATAGTAGTATAGTATAGTAGTAGTCTTGGTTTGGGGCTAGGTAATTGGTGTGGATTGTCCATTGTCCCGAACAAATTTATTTATTTACTAACTGTGCCCTACGGTTTCACCTGCTAACACCTGTCACTTTGACATTTTCATCCGCGTGAGTGATGATGATGATGATGATGATGAAAAGTATCCTATGTGTTATTCCAGGAAAAAAGCTATCCTCATTCCAAATTTCATTAAAATGAGTTTAGCTATTTGAGCGTGAAGGAGTTATAAACATACATACAAACTTTCTTATAACGTTGATTGGTGCATATCTTATCTATACCTATAATAAAGCAGTAAGTACCAAAAAACTGTACAAAAAAGATAATTTAAAAAAAACGTCTAGGGTACTTCAAATAGGCTACTTAACATGAATATTTTTTGTATCACGTAAAAACTGCTCGACCGATTGCGATGCGGTTTTCAGTGTCGGATAGCTTAGGGGTTGTTCTAAAAACTGAAGTACGTGGTATCTTAATCCAATGATTAGATGCCGAGCTAAAAAGTATTTGACGGCTGAACGAATTTTGAAGAAATGTAGTATAATGTACTTTATAGGTACTTTTGGCCCTGGTTTAAAACGTGAGAGATACTTTTAAATGAAATGAGCACGCGGGCAAAGCCGCAGGTACAGCTAGTCTACAATATAATATAAGAAAGAACTCCTGAAAAAAATTACACAAAAATATTTTGGCCCATGAGGGGATCGAACCCGCGACCTTCGCGTTATTAGCACGACGCTCTAACCAACTGAGCTAATGGGCCGATGGAGAAACAAATGAAAAAAGTCTTTCTTATGTCAAGTGGTGCGTGCTATCAATATTTTAGGATGCCCTAGATTTACTGTACTTCCTATTCTCATAAAAATAATCTCTGTAGATACTAAGTATTGATAAAATTAAAGCGGAGATCTCAAAATAACTGACATATAGCGGTAGCACCACATAAAACGTTATCTAATTCACTTGTTTCTCAATTTGTAATCATTACAATACGTAGGTATTTTGTTTGAATAGATGCGAGCAATTAAATTGTACCTATACAAAAATATTTAACGGCAGCCGCAAGCAAGAGTTCGTTAGAGATAATCCATACCAATATATAAATTTGCTTGTTTGTTTGTTTGGGGAGCTTTCACGCCATAACTAAAAAAAAACGATTTCGATGAAATTTGGAATGGAGATAGCATATACCCTAGAATAAAACATAGGATACTTTTTATCCCGGAAAATTCCACGAAGTCCGTGGAAGTTTCCACGGGAAAACTAGAACATGTTGAATACTCGCTGTAAGGAACGGTTGCCATGGAAACGAAATAACAAGTCCGTCAAAATCATCAAGAGCGATGGTGCCACAGATTAAGTCAACAAGCCACGGAGGCCATAACCAAGAAGTCTAAGTCTACTTTTGCATTGGTTTTTAATATCCTAGAAGAACGTAAGTAGGATGCTTTTTTCGCGATAAACTGTAGTCCGCGCGGACGAAGTCGCGGGCGGGTAAGCTAGTAATAAATATACCTAAAAGCAGGAGAAAATGTATGTAGGTATATGACGAAATGTATGTTTCAATATTTGATGCGCAGGTAGCTAAAATACAAGTGCATCAAAATTGCAATATCCAATCCACCTGGTTAGATCCTGTATAGAATATAAAATTGTAATTTAATGTTAATCTACGCAAACGCAGATATGAAATTGATAAGGAAGAAATTAATATTTTGTCATCTCTTTCTGTATTTTGTAAGTCTTTGTAATTTGTACCTACTAGCCTAATTCCAATATTTGGGACATATCGCAAGGGAACTACTAGAAATTCGTTAAATGTCTAAGTCGGAGGCCAAAAACGCATGGTCCGAGTAAGTGTCTGAAGTCTGAACAGTTGGAATATATGCTTTGAAAATGTTTGAAAGTTCCAATAATGCCACCGATTGTCTATAAATTGGCATTCAGTGGCATTATGTGACAATTAGAAAAAAAACGAGTCGCTTTTCCAACGTCTCGTTACTTTTTGACGGAATTTTTTGAAGAGATTCAATCAAGCTGTCATATTGTTGATTTTTATATTTAAACAGATGCTTGTTAACTAACGCGCACGAGTGTAGGCAGAGGATAAACATTCAAAAAAACGTTGCTCTTTGTGATGTCTTCAAAACTCTAGAGGAAGTTTCTGTAAAACATCCACCATTTTACTGAATCGCGACTTTGTCAATTGACTCCTCATCATCAACATCATCATCAGCCTATATCTGTCCACAGCTGAACGTGGGCCTCTCCTAATGCACGCCTCTGAGCTCAGTCTTCAGCTCGTTTCGGCGTTCTACACTACGTTTGCCTAAACGTGGTCTCCAGTCGGGAAATCGTCTACCCCAATGGTTATCGGTTCTTCTGGAAATGTGACCAGCCCACTGCCACTTTAGCTTGCTTATCCTAAGAGCTATGTCTGTCACCTTGGTCCTCCTTCGGATATCTTCATTACGAATCTTGTCCTTCAGAGAAACTCCAAGCATATAAAAATAAAAATAAATATATTCGGGACAATTCCACACCAATTACCTAGCCCCAAACTAGGATACCCTGTACTACGGGTACTAGATAACGGATAAACATACATAAAATACGAATATCAATATATCTCTCTCCATAGCTCGCTGAGCGCGACCTTAAATTTGTGGACTAAGTAGTTTGACCTTGAGTGTCCACGTTTCGGCTGCGTAGTCAAGACTGGTAGGACGCACTGATTGAAGACTTTTGTATTCAGGCACTGTGGTATGGAAGACGAGAAGACCTGACGAAGCTTGCAACAATTGACTGTGACAGTTTTAGTAGGTACTGAGTTTTGGCTGCCGCCGCAGCCGCGGGGCATTGAGCCTTTATTATATCTAAAAACTTGACATTGGCAAAATTGATGGCAAGGCCGCCGCAAAAGTCATAACGTTTGGACGCAAAAGTTTGGAGTTTTTATCAAAAGCTGACCGGAGGGTAAGCGAAACGGTTCGTTTTAAGTTATAGGAACCGGCCCTTAGCTGACACTTTGGCAGATAGTGAAAGACCGTGGTTGGCCACTCACCTGACTGCTAGTAATGGCTGCAGATGTTCAAAGAAAAGATCTTCCGTGAACATGACGTAGTGATTGGAAGAAGATTTTGTTCTACTCACCGCTAGCAGCATGTTGGACTGGTCGAAGTAGTCCGCGACGGGCATCACGTTGCGGTAGAAGTTGCCGAGCTCCATCCTCGCCAGCGTCAGCACCACGTGGCCGAGGCGGGCGCCGTACTCAATCTGTCGCTCCAGCACGCGCTGCCGCCAGCTCACGAGGACTACGCCGTTTATTGTTTGTATCTGAGAGCGAACAATAATCATCATTATCAGCTTTATATAATTTTAAAGCGACTTCAAAAAAGGGGAGGTTCTCAAGTTGATGTGTATGTATTTAATTTTGTTGAACATGAGTGATGGTAGCCTAACGGTTCAATGGTACAACTTAGAATCCAACGATACCGGCTCGATCCTAGGCTCCGCAACAATGACTTTTCTAAGTTTCGTGCGGTTTTCAATCGCTCCGTGCTTCGGAGGGCATGTGTCGGTCCCGGCTGTTATTGATTAATAGCAGTCGTTAAGCCATGTCAGAGGCCCTCGGGCGGCCTGATAAACTCTGACACCAGAGGCCAGCGCTACCTCACAAGATAAACAAATGCCTCAATGATCTGAAATACAAGGGTGGATTGAAAAGTAGATTCTCGGCCAGATCCATTCAATTCTAAAAATCAAATCTACCCATTTAGTTCAGTTCAGCTAGTTAATTGTGTGAAGTTCGAAACGTGTGCGATAATTAGTTGTGATTTTATAAATTTATTAACAAAGCAATGGGACATAATTTCCGCGAATGGAGCAAATCAAGCAGCGTGCCGTTATTAAGTACCTCCATAAGAAGGGGCTATCATCAAAAGCCATCCATGATGATACATTAGGGGATTCTGCTCTGCTATTCATCCTTCAAAAAATTGATAGCAGAATTTATGCGTGGTACTCTACCACGCTTAAATTCTGCTATAATTTTTTAGAGAGAGTGTGAAAGATGAACCCCGCTCTGGAAGACCTTCGACGTCCACTACTGACGAAAATATTAAATAAGTACTTAATATATAAACCGCAGATTCAAAATTTGAGAGACAGCCTAGATTATATTAGGCATCTCTTATGAACGAACTCAAAACATCATAGTCAACGAGTTGGGTTTCCACTAGGTGTCTGCGAGGTGGGTTCCGCGACTGCTCTCAGTTGAACAAAAAAGGACGCGATTGACTATTTCACGTGACTGTTTGGAGTTATTTGAAGCCGATGCAGATGATTTTTTGAATCGTTTTGTTACTATGGACGAAACATGGGTTCATTACTGTACACCGGAAACAAAACAACAATCGAAACAGTGGAAAAAACCTGGTTCACCACCCCCTAAAAAGGCTAAGTCGATTTTGTCGGCAAATAAGGTGATGGCTTCAGTATTCTGGGACTCGAAAGGTGGATTATGATTTATTATCTTGAAAGGGGTCAGACTATAAACTCTGATTACTACTGCAACTTACTACGTCGTTTACGAGAGGAAATAAATGAAGAACGTCGAGGAATGCTCAGAAGAAAAGTCCTGTTTTATCAAGATAACGCCCGTGTTCACAAGTCTGTGCAGTCAATGGCTGAAATCCACAACTGTAGCTTTGAAATGTTACCGCATCCGCCTTATTCACTTGATCTGGCACCATCAGACTTATTTCTGTTCCCTAACCTAAAATAGCACTTGGGAGGTCAATGATTTTCGAGAAACGACGAGGTCAAAGCAGCAGTAGACGCATACTTTGACTCTAAGGAAGAGTCTTTTTTTTTCAACGGTCTAAATGCTTGGAAGTGGAGGTGGCAAAAGTGCATTTAGTATGTGTTTATTTTCTTGGTTAGGCCGACTACTTTTCAATCCACCCTCGTATTTTATTTTGACCATCTAAAAAATGTAATGATATCGCTGCCGATTTCGGCTTGAGTGACTTACCTACTTCTCAATCTGAGATATAATGTCGTTGGCTTGCCTGGCTATTTCAACTTCATACAAAATCGAGAGTGAAAACCTAGTTTATTTCATACAAAATAAACTGTTTTCAACGAACGACGCTGAATCAATTTACCTAAGATCTCTGAAGCGACGTCATAGAATAACTATATATAGAGGTACTCCTATGCAACGTCACACTTATATCGAGGGTTGGTGAATCAATAAAATACGTATTTATGAAGGTAAACACTATAATTAGGAGTAGTAAGCTAGAAGGCAGCTGAATGTACGATACTAACTAAAGTAGTTATATAGTTTTCAACTAAAAAAAAACATCTGGCACTTTACACAACATACATGAAAATGAATTAAATTAATCTATAATATAAAAAAAAACAGTGGTTCACAATGCGCACCAATATGTGAGCATTGTTAAATCCATAGAGTAATGATGTATAAAGTCGGAAGACGATATACAACTGTGTACAGCTGGACAAGGTCTCCCATTATGTCGGAGGGCGAAAGCGGGACATAAATAATATAAAAAAAACTATATATAAGTCCAGCTAAAATACTTCCAAACTGTTATACTGTATGATATGTATGATATACTGAAGGGTAGTTGTAATTACCTACGTACCTATAATAAACCAGTTGTTATCCTATACACTTAGATCTTGCATGGGACAGAGGCACTGCGCTCATCACCCTGAGTTATTGCTTTCGTGGTGACAGAAGCACTGCGCTCATCACCCTGAGTTATTGCTTTCGTGGCGACAGAGGCACTGCGATCATCACCCTGAGTTATTGCTTTCGTGGTTACAGAGGCACTGCAATCATCACCCTGAGTTTTTGCGTTCGTGGTGACTGAGGCACTGCGCTCATCACCCTGAGTTATTGCTTTCGTGGCGACAGAGGCACTGCGATCATCACCCTGAGTCATTGCTTTTTAAGCCACAACTGCCCAATAACTTATCTGGAAACAGTGCCATTCAAACCGGAATGCTGTAATGTTTGCACACTACTGCTTGGCGGCTAAGTATCTGGCAACGTTAATTATTATTATTATATTGCGGTAAAACGTTATTTTACTTACCTCGACGTTTCAATCAATGCAACTTAATGGATTAAGTCGCGATTAAGTCCCGTTTAAATGATTAACTATGTTTTCGAATCGCGAAAATTTAAAACTTACAATCTGGCAAAGTGACCTCTCCAGGCGTACTCTTGCAGAAGGGGCCTACAGAGAAAAAAATTGAAATGGAATTTCAGCAAATACAGAGTCAGGAGCCCGTGTTCTATTTGTTTGGCTGTTTGAATGAGATGGTTTGACACGTGGCTGCTGCAACGGCATTTAAGACATAGTACAAACGTAGAATCCCAAGATTCAACAAGGGTAGAAGTGCGGACACCCGGCCGCTGCCGCAGACCAGTACACCTAATTGTCATTACCTGATCATCTTGTCCATTGCATAAACTGATCCTAGCTCAAAAAATATATTAAAAAATCTTATAATTATCAGCCCGTGTCAGTCCACTGCTGGACATAGGCCTCTCCCATAGCACGCCACTGAGCATAATCTTCGGTTCTTCACTTACAACTGCTGCCAGCCACTTTGCGTACATCGTCTCTCCACCTAGCTGGAGGGCGCCCTACACTACGTTTGCCGAGTCGCGGTCAGCACCCAAGAACACGTCTACCCCAACGGTTATCAGTCCTTCTACAGATATGATGCCCACTGCCACTTCAGCTTAGGTACTAATCTAAGGGCTATGTCGACAACTTTGCCGGGTCACCTCATTCCAGAAACAATCTTTCAGAGGAACTCCGTGATATCCCTTTTCCCATAGCCCGTTGAGCGATTTTAAATTGGTGGACTAGTCGTACCGTAACAGGTAGGACGCACTGTCCACACTTGTCTTCCAACTTTGCGATACTGGCGACGAGAAGACTCGACGAAGTTTCCCAAATGCTGCCTGCTGACTTAGCATCGCTATCAGTCAACTAACGGAAATTAGAAACTTCATATGACTAGGTGACTTCCAACACAAAGTCGCGTGGTCAAGTCACGTTTGCGTGTTGCCATACAGCATAGTATTTACCCGTTCATTACATGGTGGCGTAAACATTGATGACTACAATTAGGCAGTTTGCAACGCTTGCCCTAATTTATTATTACATGTGTCAAGTATTAGTCTTTCGGGTGAAAGGTTCCATTGTATTTTAATGATGGTTTATGCCTTCTAAGCGGTAACAATATTACTTAATGCCAACCTAGAGATACATGTAAGGAGTCCGGAAAAGGACGCTCAAATTATAATCCCGTAACAGACAGGAACGAAACTAACTTCTGTTTCGGATGTCTAAATAATAAACACGAATAAAATGAAATCCACAGACAGATAATAAAAATAAACGTCGGAGCTAGTGTTGTCATCGTTACAAATGAATTGACGCCGCGGCAATTACATTAGCAGATAGGCATCTGATGGAGTACGTGTCGTGGTGTTAAATACGCTTTACTAAAGGAATGAAAAGCAGAGTTTATGCGTGTGTCACTATGGGGGTGTGGAGTACTGTAGAACCGTTTCTTTAACCTGCAGGGATAGTTTATGCGTGTGTCACTATGGGGGTGTGGAGTACTGTAGAACCGTTTCTTTAACCTGCAGGGATAGTTCATTTTTGTTTACTGATTTCTTAAGATGCTCTATTGAAGCCGCGTGATCATTTATGTGGGTTAAAATTAAAGTAACCTATGTGTAATTACAGGTCCAAAGTACCAATATCATTTAATTTCGTTCAGACATCAAATATTTTTTTTATCGATTGCTCGACTTCTACTTATCGGATTAAGATAAAAAGTACAACAGTTTTTAAGTCAAACTCTAAGCTATCTAACATTGAAACCGCATCGCAAACGGTCCAGTAGTTTTTACGTGGTGCGCATACAAACATAAAAACAGACGGACACGAATTTTAATCATGTTATATTCTTGTTAATTAGCTTATTTTAAGTACACTAGACTATTTTTTTAAATTATTTTAATTGTACAGATTTTTTGGTACTTACTGCTTTATTATAAGTATAGAATAATAGACGGGAATCGGAGATTATAAGATAGCAGAGCTAAAAATTAGAAGAAGTGAGGTGTGCTAAAATTTTGACATCTCACTCGATTTTAGAAAGATGCTGTTTTGTTTTGTTTTTAACGCTTGCTGATTAGATGCCCACATTTCCTATATTTTTAAGGAAACAAAGGCGCCGAAAGTGCATTCCAATATTTCTAATCCTTAGCACTTCGTATGAGAAACGAATCGGCAAAGCGCTACGTTGGGAGAAATAATGAACTGCGTTATGAATGAAGCACGCCAAATGAAGGGATCGATCAAATGATGAAGATCTTGGTCTAATGAAGGCATAGAAGGGCAACCTTTCGTCGGTGCTCCAAACTATTGAAGGTTTAAAGTTTATTGACGCTAAAGTACGCTGTACCTTTGAAGCTTTATACCGACTTTTCTGTTATTTGTTTGCCAAAAGAAACGTCTCAAATAATGGAACATTAATTAATGTTTAGGTGAGTTCTGAGTTTTATAATGTGGTGCCCGGCATGATAGGATCACCAAAGAAATTGTATGTATCTTAATATGTCTCAATGTACATAATTAAGACATATAGCCGTGGCGTGACATGCCTCTCTACTTAATAAGAATAACTAAAAAAAAAAACTTGCACGAGTTGTTTTTTAATGAATGTTACTTTTTGCCTTTTTTTTTTACTTTTTCACTATTTACGTTTGTATATTTTTCTTTTCTTTCTTTTATTGCTTTGTCATCAGTTTTTTGAGCTATCCTGAAAGTTTCAGCCAGGCAGCTAATCAGCAAGTACTTGAAATTTGAATTGCAAGATTTCAGGATAGACAAATACATAGATAAAAGTAAAATAAAAGCTTTTAAAAATATTTTTCTACGGGTATTAACATCAAGACGCCTGAAGCGCGGTGAATATGGTAAAGCTCCCCATTTTACGGGTGGCTTATGGCACTGGTCGAATTACAGCTAATTATTATGATGATCCTGCTTAGAACGATATCTCTCAGCACCACGTAGGCGGCTACGTAGGCAGCATCTTCAACTGGGTAGGTGTTCAAGGTATATCTCGGCTCCGCATAAGAGCGAAGCCCCATAGAAAAGCATAGGTAGGTACTCCTCGCCGCCGGTAGTTCCCAATATTTCCTCCAAAGTTTGAACTGATCGATTCGAAGACACTGACAAAAATGTGAGGCCCCATTTGTGTCAAGGACAAACGAAAGTACTAAGTACCGTTAGTCAGTGAGTAAGGGGTAATTATAGAATCGGTAGAGTTTTAATGAGGATATAACAACTAATCGAAAAATAGAGAGTATTTTAAGAATATCCTATCTATACTAGTAACTGCCCTGGTTGACGAACGTTTGAAATATACCTAAATTCACGCGATCACCAATACGCCTGCGAAGCGAAGTGTTTATGGCTAAATCCTTCACAAACGTTAACACACAAGACGACTGACAAGGTAAGTATTGGAAGTGGGCACCATGATCTTGAACACCAGTAGCCGTCTTGTTGCACATGGACTGTCCTGGACTCACCTTGTCGGAGTATTCAGCCACGTCCCGCATAGAGCGAGGGTACCCCGAGACTAGGTAAGTCTTGGCAGTGGGTGCCATCTTCATCTCCAGCATTAACACCTCCGTGACCGTCTTGCTGGAGAGGTTGCCGAAGTCTTGCATGTCTGTTGGAGAGACAGCACTATTAGGAAGGTACTTTTTTGATGTTGGAAATTGGGAAAGAACGAGTATACAGGGATAGAGTAACTGTTTCTATTCTCTATAGGATGAAACAGCAATAACCTATTCTAGGTATTCCAAAACGGATTGGATTGTGTAAGTAGTCCGTGTCAAGAAAAGTTTTAGTAAAATCGAAAGAGTTCACTCACGAATTATCTGTTTTCGTCATTGCAAAATAGAAAACACAGTACGAGTATGTTTAATAATCTATTCCATAGATCTCATTACAAGTAGAAAATTAGGTATTTTGTTCGGGAAGTGCAGTGAAAATGTATCTTATTCGCGCACAGTCTGCATATTATGTCTCTTCGCTTATATCTTTGTTGTTGATGCACATGATGCACGACAGGGGAAATCTAGATGTGTGGTTGTGTTTGCCAGTAGTTGTATCTTGTCCAGTTTTTATTTACGTGAAATTAAAGTGATCCGTATCTACTCGTATTTAACTAGAACTAGATCTAATCTATCTAATTAGATATTTTAAAAGCTTTTATTTAACTTGTATGTTTGTATCTATCTACTCGTATGTATTTCTTCAGTCCTGGAATCTTTCTACTCAAATTTCGAGCATTTCCCGATTATTTTGCTGAAACTCTCAGGGTCGCTCACAAACCGAAGAAAATACAAAAAAAATATGAAAAAATATATCTATAAAACTTAAAAACTGAAAAGACAATAAAAATAAGTTATTTTTTTCTTCTTTTTTTTTGCTAATTTCTTGTTTAATTTTACACGGGTTGAACAGTAAATACTTAGGTAATTCTATATTCCTGCTGCATTGTCCTTGTATGATGAAAACTTTCTTGTTTGTATGTTTAGTACATTGTTACCCTAATTTGTATTAGGTATTTAGCCGGTATTCAGTCCCTCGAACTATTCACGCCCTCGCTACGCTCGGGTTCCAAACCCCGTCCCGGGACTAAGTAAGTTACTTTCACCCCGAGGTAAACACTGTGCTTTTCATTACGAATACAAGGAAAGTAAAAATAAAAACATGAATTAGTTAAAGAAAAAATTAGAGAATTTTATTTTACACTAGCTGTGCCCGCGGCTTTGCCCGCGTGGTCATTTTATTTAAAAGTAGCCCACACGTGTTATTCTAGACCAAAAGTACCTACAAAGCACAATATACTAACCTTGCTTCAAAATTCGTTTAGCCGTCAAATAGTTTTTTATCGATTACTCGGCATCTAATAATCGGAATAAGGCTAGCGCGCACAGCCTTGCGTTTTTATAGCTCATATTCTGTGAAGTACGGAGTGTCGTAGAGTGAACGTATTGCGGTGAAATAAACGCATATAATACAATATGACATAAACGGTAGAATAACCGCGTTCCAACGCAAGGCAGTGCGCGCAAGGCCTAAGATACCAAGTACCCCAGTTTTTAAATCAAACCTTAATCTGTTTTGTACAGTATTTTATGTTCTTATTGCTTTATTATAAGTACAGATACTACGCTCTCTAGTGTAGAGGTCCTACAATAAAAATACTTAGTATACCCGAGCTTCATGGCGAGACGGTCGAAATTATAATACCGTTTTAATGTCTTATATTTATTACATTCAAATTAACATAACTTGGAACACCTATCCCGCAGGAACCCTATATTTTTTGGGGATAAAAAGAAACCGTAATTTTAATACATAATATGACTGTGCCAAGTTACATCAAATTCCGTCCAGTAGTTTCAGTGTAATAGGTGTTCTTTCAAAATAACTTTCAACCCCTATCCTGCGGGAACTCATGATTTTTTCGGGATAAAAAGTATTCTAAATGTTAATCCATAACATAAGCTATGAGCGTGCCAAGTTGCATCAAAATCCGTCGGGTAGTTTCAGCGTGATGCGTGTTCAAAGAGACTGACAGACTGACAGACAGACAGACAAATAACAAAAAAATATCCTTTTTGCACTCCATATCGATTTTGAAGTTTATCTCAATTATAATTTTCAAAAAATAATTAATGTAAAGATTTAGCCCAGTTACAGTTTTGTACTAGCTGTGCCCGCGGCTTCATTCGGGTTCTCTAGGTCAAAAGTACTCTATGTGCTCTTCCAAGATATAAAATAAACATTTGATCAAAATTCCTTCCGCCGTTACAAAGTTTTTTATCGATTGCTCGGCTTCTAACCATTGGATTGGAAGATACCAAGTACCCCAGTTTTTAGGTCAAATCCTAAGCTACCCAATACTGAAAACTGCATCGCAATATGTCTAATACGTTTTTACGTGATGCGCGAACAAACATACAGACAAACAAACAAACTGACAGACACGAATTTAAAAAATGTTCTATTCAAAGACCATTTTTTTTAAATTATCTTCTTTGTATATAGATTTACGTTCTTATTGCCTTATAGCTGTGCCCGCAGCGTTGCTCGCGTGGTAGTTTTTCTGGGATATAAGGATCCTATGAGTTATTCCAGTACCAAAAGTACCAATATAGGTACCTACCTACCTGTATTAACAACCTTCAGTGGCGATCCGACATGGTCGTGATAGGTTAGAAGACGAAGGCGGGAGCGAAGCGTAGCGAGCACCCGCCCTCGGCCCCCCCATTATAGCTAAGAACTATCTTGTTTACCTCAGCTTTGAAACATAAAAACCCGCAGTTAAATTGGTCCATTCGTTTGAAAGATGTGATTTTCACCGCCCCCTTTTTTCAACTCCTGCCGGGGGGCAGGCATATAGCCCATATGGCTAAGAACCATGATGAACCATCTCGATCACATCAGTTTTCAAACATAAAAAACTGCATCAAAATCAGTCCATTCGTTTGGGAGCTACAATCCTCACTTCCTCGCTTAACCCCTAGCTTTGAGCTGTTTTATTTCATTTTATTACGTTATATTTATTACTTCATAATTTAATATAACTTTCGACCCTTATCCCGCAGGAGCACTTTAGTTTTTCAGTATGTACCTATTCTGAATTTTAACCCTTAAAAAGTTACAACTGTGCTAAGTTGCATTAAAATCCGTTCGATAGTTTCAGCGTGGTGCGTGCGTTTTACCATAACTTTATTAAAAATATCAAGGAAATGTAAAAAATAACGCATAAATAATGTAAAAATCTTTTAATTGTGGAGCAAAACATTTCTACGGCGCGTGATTTCGATCCACGTACGTCTGGATTACGCACACATGCATCTGTCCAACTGGGCCAGTGAGCCTCGTAACGGAATGACGAAATTCGGTACCAGTCTATAAACGGATGTATGATTACTTTAAATTTAACACAACTTTGGACCCATAGGCTGCAGGAACCTTTTAATTTTTCGGGATAAAAAGTATTCAACATTTTAACACATTATATAAACTTTGACTGTGCCAAGTTACATCAAAATCCATCCAGTAGTTTTAGCTTGATACGTGTTATTTTAAATAACTTTCTACCCCTATCCTGCGGGAACCGTTCATTTTTCCGGGATAAAAAGTATCCTAAATGTTAATCCAGTACATCAGCTATGATTCTGCCAAGTTGCATCAAAATCCGTCAGGTAGTTACAGCGAGATGCGTGTTCAAAGAGACAGACAGACAGACAGACAGACAGACAGACAGACAGACAGACAAAAAATAAAAAAATTACCTTTTTGCACTCCATATCGATTTTGAAGTTTATCTCAATCAAAATTTTCAAAAAATATTTAATTTACAGATTTAGCCCAGTTACAGTTTTATTATAGTATAGTATAGATAGATAGATAGATAGAAGAAGATAAATCAACAACTTTGGTGAGATATTTATTTAAAGTTTATTGTAAAATTAGAGCAATTAGTTATAGTTAGTGAAAGGATTATTCCGGGTATAGATATTTGTCTATTTTTTTTCAGCTGTTACAGCAATATTTTTGGATTGCACCGGATAATCTTTTGAAGTGCTCGATTGTGGAGAGTCAGTGGAATGCAGATTTATCAATTCTGTTACTCTGTGTGATATCTTAGTTTTATTTTCCACTGACTCTTCTATATAGCCTTCAGCCACTTTACTCGACTTCCAACCTCCATGCTTTTTAATGAGAGTTAAATCGGCACAAGAATCGGCTAGCAAAGTTGCCGATGTTCTGCGAAAGCAGTGACCTGAATATAGATTTGAGTTTCCCAAATTAAGGCGGTTATCTCTAGGAATACTCGAAATCTTGTTTTTGCCAATTATTTGCCGCAGACACTTTGAAACGGTTCGTTTCTATACAATTTGGTCATAATTTTTTCTATTATATTTACAAATTCTTTTTTAATAGCGAAGGTTCGGTCAACTTTCGTTTTAGTGCCACATAACTTTACTAGTATTCTATCACCTTGTTTCTCAATGTCATCAACCTTCATATTCACTAGTTCGATACTTCTGCAAGCACTACTTATTGCCAATATCAACACTACCTGAAAAGTAGATATATATCTATTTAATTGGTGTATAAAATATAGAAAGTTACAATTTGATACAAATTTCTTATATCTACTACCTTGTTTGCACGCGAAAAAGCTACCACGCGCACGACCACACGCATACTGCACGCGCGCACGCGTATCAAGGTAGCGAAATTGCGAATAACAATAAAAAGATTTGTTTACCTTCATTACTAGGTATATTTTATCAGGCACTTGGTTTAAGAAAGTTTCTACCTCTTGAGAAACGATGTTAGTCTCTGGAAATCCTTTAAATGTACATTGTGTTTAGTACTTGATGTTGTCTTTAACATAGAATACACGCTCCATAATGTCGAAGGTTTGTAAGACTTTGATAATTCGTTGAAATATATAAGCATAACGTTTTCTGATAACTATTTCACTTTTTTTCTCAGCGCGCCATTTCATAAAATCGTCGTACGATTTTAGGTATCTTTGTTTTGATTTATGTGGTACAAAGTTTTCCACTGCTGATTTAGCCTCTTCTCTTATGAAATTATGCGTTATATCCATATCTGAATCAGATGATTATACGGAAGCATAAACAAAACTCTACAACTTGAGAAAACAAATGAAGATCGGATTGCCGCTTTCCCGTCTATTTTGTTTCTTCTCCTGTTGCCGGCCAGATCAGCCATTATTTTTCATTTTCATCATTGAAAAATAGTAAATATTTTGCCCAAATCTATGTTATTTTAAAGAAATAGTTGAAAGAATATTAATATAAGGTAAATAAAAAAAAAACTTTAATTAATACTTAGGTAACTTTATGTTACAGCGTAAATATTCGAAGTGTTATATCAATTATATATCGCGCTGTATTTGAGTGGTGCTATGGTTCAAGAGAAATGTGAAAAAGGAACTAGATTTTTAATAATTTGTCAGTTGAAAACGATTCTCCCTAGGGCTGAAAAGTATTACTTTCAACCCGCTTCTCAGGCAACTTCAGACCTACTTTCCGAGTATGGGTAATGAAAAATAGCCTTTATCACAATGTTTAACAAAAAACAATTTATAGCGAATGATTGAGTGAACATTCAAACACCCTAACTTTAGTACAGTCGGATACACGTCTACCATCAGCCTATATAAATTGTAGCAATAAGTACAGGGTCAGTACATTGCATTTATTAATGAGGTCTCCACAGCGAATGTTCTCCAAAGTCCATATAATTTAATAATTTACATTATTTGCATCGTAACGAATCACCGCGCAAGTCCTAACCAGCCCTGCCCTTTATGAAATAAGGTTGGTTTACGTATAAATGTAAAAGAAATATTAAGTCTCCAAGAACCAACCCCGATTCGACCCTCGACCACTTGTACTATTATTTATTCTGTGCCTCGACACAGACACGTGTGCTTTCCCAGAGGCCCCTCTGGGAAAGACATGTTTAAATTTTAAACTATGGCATTTAAACTCAATATTTCACTATAGAATAGATATGAATAAATTACAAGAAAGAAATAATGATCTTGTATTTACATATATGGTTGAAAACAGGTTATAATAAGGGAAGGGTAATGAGTATTTCTATATGGGACTAGCTGTGCCCATAGCTTAGCCCGCGTGTTCAATTCTCGAGGTTAAAAGTACTCTTATTTCAGGACCTAAAATACCAGTATACCAACATTTATTCAAAATTCCTTCAGCCGTCAAAAAGTTTTATTATCGATTGCTTGGCTTCTACACATTATTTTGCGATACCAAGTAAAATTAAATTCACTCTTTCACTTGACCTTACTCTTGATTCGATACTGAAGCCAAAACTGTATTTTTTTTAATTTTTGTCTGTATGTCTGTCTGTCTGTCTGTATCTTGGCTAGGCATCACGCCGAAACTACTGAATGAATTTAAATGAAACTTTGTAAGATTTGAGTTCATACTACGAGGTAGGACATAGGCTACTTTTCATCCCGAAAAAAGAAAGGGTTCCCGCAGGATCGGGGTTGAAAGTTATTTCAAAAAACACTTACCACTCTGAAACTACTAAACGGATTTTGATGCAACTTGGCACAGTCATAGTTTATATGATGGGTTAAAATTGAGGATATTTTTTATCCCGATAAAATAAAGAGTTCCTGCGGGATAATGTCCAAAATTCTGTAAATTGAAGATATTATGTAAATTTTTTTGAAGGCCGTTCTATATTCAATACTAAAGCTAACACTGTATTTTTTCTATTTTTGTCTGTCTGTCAGACCGTCTGTCTGTCGGTACCTTGGCAGCGCACCAAGCCGAAGATACTTAATGAATTCAAAAGAAACTTGGTATGATTTGAGTTCGTACAACGAGGTAGGACATAGGATACTTTAAATATCGAAAAATTTATTGGTTATTATTTAGGGGTTGAAACTTATTTAAAAGAACACGTACCACGCTGAAAGTAACGGACGGGTTTTGATGCAACTTGGCACTATCTTAAGTTATATGATGGGTTAAAATTGACGACACGTTTTATCCCGAAAAAGTAAAGGGTTTCTGCGGGATATGGGTCCAAAGTTATGTTAATAATTAAGTAATAAAATTATTTTTTGGATAGTTCTCTATATTCGATACTGTTCTCTATGTTCTCTATATTTAATTTTTAATTTTGTCTGTCTGTTTGTCCGTATCTTAACTAAACGTACCGCAACCAAACTACTAAATGAATTCAAATGAAAAAAGTGCTCTTGGGTGCTTAAAAAGGTATTGAACATTTTTTTTTGTTAATCTTTTCTTTCTTTCTGTTTGTCTGTATATTTGTTTGTTCACGCATCACGTATAAACTACTGAACCGATTGCGATGCGGTTTTTATTGTTAGATAGCTTAGGGTTTGATTTAAATCTGGTGTAATTGGTATCTCAATCCGGTGAGTTAGAAGCCGAGCAATTGATAAAGTATTTTTGACGAAATTTTGTTCAAGTGTTGGTATATTGGTCCTGGAATAGCACATTATGGTACTTTGATCCTAAAGAAAAGAACACGCGTGTGAAGCCGCGGGTACAGCTAGTCTGAAATAAGTCTGAAAATTTCGATGTTTTTCGAGCACCACGAAGTTAGCTCAGGCCTTTCGAAGCTGCAAATTTAGTTTTAAGCTACTGTTATCTATCATAACAACGTCCCAAAAAAACAAGACGGTATAGATTTGTGCGACCTAACCACAGAATAAGCCTAACGCGAGTTTTGTGTCTACAAAATCATCATTATCATCATCAGCCTATACCAGTCCACAGTTGAACCACAATCGGACTACGCGTTCATGAATTACAACTAAGTATACATTTTGACTTTCATCCCCCTCTCCCAAGGGAACCATGCTAAATATCGGGATGAAAAGTATCCAATGTGATCGTAGTATGAACTCAAATCATACCAAGTTCCATTTGAATTAATTCAGTAGTTTCGGCGTGATGCGCGGTCAAGATACAGACATACAGACAGACAAAAATGAAAAATATACAGTTTTGGCTTCAGAATCGAATATAGAGTACCCTCCGGAAAAAAAGATTACTTCATGCTTAACATAACTTTGGACCGGATCCCGCAGGAACTCTTTATTTTTTCGGGATAAAAGTATCCTCAATTTTAACCCATCATGTAAACTATGACTGTGCCAAGTTGCATAAAAATGAGTTCAGTAGTTTCAGCATGGTAAGTGTTCTTTTAAATAACTTTCAACCCCTATCCTGCGGGAACCCTTTAATTTTTCGGGATGAAAAGTATCCGACAAGTTTATAATCAGTGCGTGTTGCCAGTGATGACATACGGCACTGAGACGTGGTCGCTAACTATTGGTCTTATACACAAGCTCAGAGTAGCGCAACGTGCAATAGAGAGAGCTATGCTCGGAGTTTCACTACGTGATAAGATCCGTAACGAGGAAATCCGTAGAAGAACCAAGGTTGTCGACATAGCTCTCAGAATTTGCAAGTTGAAGTGGCAAGGCCATATAGTTCGCAGAGCCGACAACCACTGGGGAATAAAGGTTCTCGAATGGCGACCACGAACAAGCAAGCGAAGTGTAGGGAGACCCCCACACGATGGACGGACGACATTGGCCATCGCAGGGAGTCGGTGGATGGAGGCGGCACAAGACCGTTCGTCATGGCGCTCTTTGGGGGAAGCTTATTGTTCAGCAGTGGACTGCTAAAAGCTGAAATGATGATGATGATTATGAAAAGTATTCTATGTCCTATCTCGTAGTATGAACTCAAATCATACCAAGTTTCATTTAAATTCATTCAGTAGTTTTGGCGTGATGTCTAGCCAAGATACAGACAGACAGACAAAAATGGAAAAAAAAACATTTTTGGTTTCAGCATCAAATCTAGAGTACACTCCAATTTCTTTTTTTCTAAATATCTTCAATGTACAGAATTGGACCCATTACAGTTTTATTATAAGTGTAGATAGATTTTCCACCATACAGTTGGCCCCTATTATCTTGACAAGCGAGGTGTCAGTCGATTCGTCTTTACTCGCGTCTACGGTCTTCAGGGTGATATCTTCAGTATAGAATGTCATAGGCATTATTTTTTATGTGTTCGAACTAAATACTTGGTCCGATTTTGACATGCGGGGTATCAATCGATTCGTCTTCATCGCAAGAGTGTCCTAGGCTATTTTTTACCGCTGGGGTATTATAGGGTTATACTGGATAAGGATACTAGTGATGGGATACTGGTGATGGGGGACTTCAACGCACGGCTGGGCATGAGGAATGGCGATGAACTGATAGTGTGTCAGTTTTTATTATTTATTTGTTATATTATAATGCACCACCGTCTTTGCCGTATATTAATTCCTTTCCATCCAAAGGTTGTCTGGAAGAGATCGCTTTTTAGCGATAAGACCGCCCATTGTCCCATTTATTTTGTATAAATGTTTTAGTTATTATTGTATTTTTTGTTCCATGTGATGTACAATAAAGAGTTATCTATCTATCTATCTAGTGGGACAGTTTGGATTTGGACAGCGGAACCAAACGGGTCAGCGATTGGCTGACTTTATGTAGAAGGAAGGACTCTTTATGATGAACTCCTTTTTCAAGAAGTGCCCGTCCAGAAAATGGACGTAGCTGCACCCCGGCGGTTATAAGAGCGAGATAGATTTCGTTTTGACGACCAATAGGCATATATTAAATGATGTCTCTGTGATCAACAGGGTTCAGACCGGTAGTGATCACCGCATGGTAAGAGGCTTATTGAATATCAACGTAAAGCTGGAGAGGTCTCGTTTGATGAGATCTAACTCTTCGCCCAAGTCCTGCCCAAATCCAAAACCCCGAGAGCTTTCAGTTGGAACTCCAAAATCGCTTCCGAATCCTTACCGAATGCTATATACAGTGGATGAACTAAAACAACGGGCTGGTGGAAATTGTTTACGCGATCGGGTCGGAGTTCTTTAAGACATACCGCAAAAATAGAACACAGAAACTCCCTGACCATATACTCAAACTTATGGCAGGACGAGGCGAGATGAGGCTGCAGTCTTCAGTGGATATGTCGAGTTACAGCTTACTTAATAAACAGATCTCCAAATCGATGCGACACGATTTGCATACTTATAATACTAATTGTATAAAAAAGCGACAGAGCGGAACAAGGGCTTCAAAGTGTTCGCAAGAGATCTGTCTATTGGTCAAAGTCTGTTGACGAAGCTGAAGACCGACAGTGGCAGCATCGTTTCGATAAAGCCAGATATTTTGGGTGAGCTCGAGAAGTTAACAATTATACGTCCTCCTAGTACGCCTAGGGATGTAAAAGCCCGTTTGACTCGACATCACACCGAAGATATCCCGGGCGTCAGCCTATACGAGATCAGAATGGCTCTCAAACAGTTTAAGAGCAACAAAGCATCAGGGGGAGAACGGAGCTAGTGAAAGCGTGTGGAACACCGGTATTTAAAGTCATTCAGAAGCTGTTTAACTCCGCCATCCTCGAGGGTACTCGCCAGAGGCGTGGTACAGGAGCGTAGTGGTGTTGTTCTTTAAGAAAGATGATAACACCTTCTTGAAGAATTATAGGCCCATTTCGCTGCTGAGCCACGTCTATAAGCTGTTTTCGAGAGTAGTTACAAACCGTCTCGCTCGTAGGTTTGACGACTTTCAGCCTCCCGAACATGCTGGATTCCGGAAAGGCTTTAGCACCGTGGACCACATCCATACGCTCCGGCAGATTATACAGAGGACCGAAGATCACGAAATCGACCTCTATGTCTAGCCTTTGATTCAATCGAGACCTGGGCAGTGCTACAGTCATTACAGCGGTGCCAGATTGACTACCGGTACATCGAAGTGTTGAAGTGTTCATACAGCAAGGCCACCATGACTGTCTGTCTTCAGGATCGGAGAACGCATTCTATCCAGTTGCAAAAGGGGGTGAGGCAGGGAGACGTTATATCTCCGAAACTGTTCTTCTCTGAACTGGAAGATATATTCAAGCTTCTGAACTGGAACGGATATGGTGTTATCATCAATAGCGAATACATCACTCACCTTTGATCTGCTGATGATATAGTCATCATGGCAGAAACCCTGGAAGACCTAATCACAATGCTCAGTGATTTCAATATTGGTTCTCAACAGGTGGGTCTTAAAATGAACATGGGTGAGACGAAGATCATGTCAAATGCCCATCTCGCACCCATGCCGTTCTATGTTGGGAACGATATAATGTCTACTTGGGTCATACAATCCAACTGGGTAGATTCAACTTCGACAAAGAGGTCAACCGACGAATCCAACTCGGATGGGCAGCATTCGGGAAATTACGCCACATCTTTTCGTCACAGATACAGACAGTGCCTCAACATGAAAGTTTATTATGAGTGCGTGTTGCCAGTGATGACATACGGCACTGAGACGTGGTCGCTAACTGTTGGTCTCATACATAAGCTCAAAGTCACGCAGCGTGCAATGGAGAGAGCTATGCTTGGAGTTTCACTACGTGATACGATCAATAACGAGGAAATCCGTAGAAGAAGCAAGGTTATCAACATAGCTCTCAGAATTTGCAAGTGGCTATGGGCAGGCCATATAGTTTACAGAGCCGACAACCGCTGGGGAATAAAGGTTCTGAAATGGCAAACCGAACAGCGAACAAGGTATGGAGAGAGCTATGCTTGGAGTTTCTTTGAAGGACAAGATTCGTAATGAAGATGTCCGACGGAGAACCAAAGTAACCGACATCGAACTACTATTTATCGCGAAAAAAAAGCATCCTATTTTCTTCTAGGATATTAAAAACCAATGCAAAAATAGGTATAGCACCAATGCTCAATTTCATCAAAATCCGTCCAGCCGTTATCGCGTGAAAGCTCCCCAAACAAAAAAACATACAACGTTTCACTTTTATATATTGGTATGGATTTAAAACTGACAAGAAGAAAATGACAACACATTTTTAACATACTAAACTTCTTTTACGTTCTCGGTAAAGTATGTTGCCAAACACGACAAATCAATATTTGACGAGAATAAAATGTTACTACAATTTTACGGAAATTGTGAACAGAGATTTGACCTGAACATTACTAAGCGACTTCACAAAAGGAGACGGTTATAATAATATGTTCGATTGATTGTATGTATGTTTTTTTAAGCGCACGTTAACGAATGGGTGACATAAATATTTTTCAGTATAACATTATTGTACTAGTGTTCGTGTATATATTATTTTTTATTTCCGCCGAATATAAATTAATATCTAAATAACTTTAAAAAGTTAGAGAAAAAATCTAATAAACAAACAGTAGTACCTTAGACTGCAGGTTCATAAAATGCAATAAAAGCATTTTACAGTAAGATGACTTTACAATTTTGTTCGGTGGGGGCGTCGATGGGTGTTTCCCATAGAAAGTCAACGAGCGGTCGCTCGCTCTACCCAGCGGCGCCCCGCGATTCTCACGTCGTCAGACCACCTCGTCATTTTGCATAAATAGAGTAAAAATTTTTTTACTCTATTTATGCATATTGTTTGTGAGCCGTGATTAGTTCGTAATGGAGCAGGTCGTGGAATTATGTAAAATGAAATATAATAAAATTATGTTCTAAAATGCAGTGATAATTGCACGTGACGTGACTGTATGAAGAATGTTCATTGCATTGAACGATGGTAACGTGGAAACTGCTGACATTGAACATTTTGCCGTAATTTAACTATTCCATTAAATGCTTATCAAATAATAATAAGTTGAATTAAAAACATTTAAAAAAAAGCTTTTATGCTGTAGCCATGATGATAATTAGCACGGACTATCATAATTAAATTTCGTGTCTATGTTGCTAACCGTTGAAGAGTTCCCTAATCAGGAGCCAACCCGAAGGGCAACAACTATGCCATGGTAAAACTTCAAACCGGCCATCATAATATAATGCGTACACAAAATTTCTTGTCTGTGGTGTTAACCGTTGAGGAGTTCCCAAGTCAAGAGCCAACCTAGATTGCTGCAGCCATGTTATGGTGTAACTTCAAATCGGCTAACATAATAGAATGTTTACACAACATTTCGTGACAACTAATATCAAACTGTAGACCGTGGAAGAGTTCCTTTATATGGAGCTGTTCCTGGAAGTCGAATCAGGAGCGCTAACCATAAAAATACATTGTCATCGGAACTGAACCAACGTGCAAAAATTCAACTCCGTAGGATACGAGGAAGTGGTTCTAATTCAGCTTGCAAGATTTGAACTAAACATACATACATACCAAAATTGCAAGTTAAATAAAAGCTTTTAAAAGTAGTCAGCAAGGGTTTGTAGGTTTTAGACGTGTGCTTAATTTTAGGACCAGCCCTTCTCATTCCGCGGGTGCTGTGAGAATCAGATATGGGAATTCAAGAAATAGACAACAGCATTGTTCCCGAGTACTTAGGGAAGTGGTAGACCTCGTCTGCCTGGGAAGTGCCAAATTTTTGCCAGATCTTGAACCTTCAAGCAGTAGTGAGCGAACATATCTGCGTTCCAGTTTCATCACTATAATTTCCTCTCATCACTACAATGTCATCTTATCACTATAATCTCGTCTAATCACTATAATGTCATCTCATCACTATAATGTCGTTTCATCACTATACCTGAGTGCATCATGATGTCAGAAGTGTAAAAATATTGCATTGTCATTGTCATGACTCTTTCAACTTGATAGATCAAGAGTAACATGAACTCGCCCACTTTTAGCCAGCAAGATCCATCCAACCTAAATGAATGCTTATAACTTGTAAAGTACTTGTGAAGGAGGTAAAGCTCACCGTTCCCGATGGCGTACTGCTGCAACAGATCCGTCATGTTGATGTGCACCACGCCGCGCCGCTCCTGCATCAGGTTGTCGCAGTGGGTCACCTTCCCACTGCCGGGACCGCCTGGGGACAAGCAACGTCTACATCAGCCGTTAGCTGATATTTAGAGATAGGTCTGCGCCTTACAGCCAGGCGTAATAACATCTCTTACTGCCACACCACACACGTGTCAGTGCAAGGCATCCAATATTTGCAGTTTCTAAATCGCTACATTTTAAATGATCACCAAATAACTTTTTACCCGAGTACGGCGAAGCAAGGGAAGGGTAATGAGTTTAACAGTCTATGTGTCTATGTATGTTATGTGGGTATGTGTATGTTCCACCATAGCGTCGCCCCTATTGGTCCGATTTAGACAAGCGAGGTGTCAATGGATTCGTCTTCATCGCAAGAGTGTCATGCGTATAGGCATTTCTTACTGCCGTTGGCTAAGCTTATATATAATTATAAGCTTCTTGGTCTTATGCTATTTTTTACCTGACCGTTCGTTTTTGAACTTATGTCTTGTTGAGACACTAGTGAAACCACAGAGGTAATTTTTTGTTGTTTAAATAACAGAGGTCATGGGGCATAACAGGCGTGCCGCGACTAGGTATATGTCTCAATGTCAAAACGCAAGGAACGTTGGGAAACCACATAATAAATAATAGTACAAATACTTTTAATAATCTTGTTTTTATAATCATATCCAATTCAGCGTATTTTGTTACTTTCTAAACTCGTTTCAGGATGCAATAATGTTGTTTGTTTAAACTCGTTTTCAATCAGCTATCTTTAAATTTACCCTTTTGTTCCCATCATCGTCGTAGGTACCTACTTACTATAAATATGACAACAAAAACTACCAAACCAATTTTGATGAAAATATGAAACACTGGAGATCAACTCAACCATTTTTTTAATGAACTTCCTACTTGTTTTGAAATCCAGGAGAGATGAATGAATAACATACACTTGTTTTTTTTAACCCCCGAACTCAAAACAAGTGTACTTTAGGGTGTGTATGCATATCATTGTATCATTGTGTCTGTCAGTGGCATCGTAGCTCCCAAACGAATGAATCAATTCTGATGCGATTTTTTCTGTTTGAAAGCTGATGTGATCGAGATGGTTCTTAGCTATATAGGAAGGGAAGGGGGACGAGGATCGTAGCTCCCAAACGAATGGTCTTATTAAGATACGTATTTTTTTCTGTTTAAAAGTTGTGGTCGAGATGGTTCTTGGCTATAATGGGGGGTGGCGTATATAATTTATTTGTGCTTGTTTACTACTTATTTAGGTCGTAGCTAATGTTTTCAATAGGAGAACCAGCAAGCGGCGTGGTTGCGCGCCCCGCCCATACACTTGGAGTCTTTCTCTCCCCGGATATGGTCTCCTCAGGATCTACTGCTGGAAGTGACGGATAACTTACCCAGAACGAATATAACAGGACAGTTGGGCGGCTCGAACTTGACGTGACTGGTGTTCTGCATGGGGAAGCCAGCGGTGGGCGGCGTCGCGCGCCCCGCCCAAGCGCTTGGCCCCCTTGTTCTCTCACCGGCTGTGGTCTCCACTTCTTCATTGTTTTGTTCTGCACACATAAGCAAGTTTTTTTTTAATTAACACCTTGATTTACATTTCCAGAAATTCTATTATGTTAGAGGTAGGATTCAACCGCTTGCCATCCAACCCGTTGCGTATTTTACAAGTAAAAAATTTGAAATAATTGTTATTTTTTTATGTACCTACTTAACTCGGTTGAAGACTTCAGTAATTAGAACAATCCGTATTGCAGGTAAGTACATACTAATTTAAAAAGGATACAAACATCTGTGTGATCGAATTATTTCTGAGATATAGGGTGTAGGAGATGATCCCCTCAGGGTGAATGCTCACATGGCAAAGAATACCCAACATATTTTCAATGTTTAATTGGATTTGAACAGTCAGTTTATTTATCTAAGTATTGACATAGTTACATTTTCCAGTTTATTAAAGTTTAAGTAATAAAAAATTGAGTCACTTTCTAATAGTCTACTTAAGGATCATCAAGTACACTGGGGTGTCCATGATGATCCCTAGGTTATGGGCATGATGATCCCTGAAGATTTCCTATGATGATTCAATTAAAATCATGTTATTATTAAATAAATATAGCACTAATAATATAGTTTATAAGGTATTAAAGTTTATGAAACAAAAAACAGTTACTTGCATACAACTCTCAACATTGGAATCAATCAATATCTTTAAAAAATATTATAACAATATATGTATAAAATGAAATAATCTGTCGTCTGTTGCATACACTCAACGTTTCGTTATCCTGTAATAATTACGCGACAATATCTTAAAACAATTCATTGCAACAGTCATTGCATAAAACCAAATACGAAAAAAGTTGCCTAGCCTCAAAGTTAGTCTTAGCTTAGATCAGCACCACATATTGTTTTTACACTTAGCACAGCACTCTTCTTGGCTTACGCCGCCATGATAATTTATCAGGGGCTGTGGGTACTATACCCAATCCAAAAGTCAACGAAATAGCATTAATAGTTTCAACACAATGGCCATGAATCATCATACCCCGAGTGATCATCTCGTACACCTTTCCCCTAGGTAATATTAAACCAGAATGTTTATATGATATCAGCATTAACGCCTGCTTAGCGAGAACATATCTAATAATTTAATTTAATATTAGCCATGTTCATAATACTGACAATAGATGGCGTTACCGTACCCGTAAGACGGATTTACAAACTATGCGAAAAATTTGAAGCATGTAGTACCCGACTACCTATCACGGTAACCGGACTTGGTAAAGGCATGTGCCACGCAGAGGCACGGAATGATGCGGGTTCGAACCCCGACCGAGATTCTAATTTTTCGTTTAGAAAATTATTAAACTAGAATGTTATCGCGATCGTATCATACATAATGTAATGTGTAGAAAAGCGAGTCCAACGAAGGGTAACTGTTTGCAATGCTAAAATTACCTGTTCTTCATAATTAATCAACTGCAAACATGTTATACTACCTACCGAGTTGCGTTTATAAATATCCATTCTATACTCCACACCTACTAATATAGTAAATGTGAAAGTAACTGTCTGTCTGTTTGTTACCTTTTCAGGACTAAACAGGAGAACCGATTTTGATGAAATTTAGTATACAGTTAGCTTGAGCCCTGGGGATCGACATACTTTATATCCCGATAAAGTGTAGTCCGCGCGGACGAAGTCGCGGGCAAAAACTAGTGTTACCATATTTTGTAAAACTGATGATAAAAGGTTAATTTATTATGATGTAATATTAAGTAGGTAGGTATTACTTACCTATATTGTTTATCACCAGAAACAATTTCCGAACAAAAAAGCTTTCCTAAATCACCGACATTACGGAAATAGGCTTTTTAGCTCCCAAACATGAGCATACAGTAGGTACCTATATATTATACTAGTTCTCCCGCCCGCGACTTCGTCCGCGCGGACTACTGTTTATCGCGATAAAAAGCATCCTATTTTCTTCTAGGATATTAAAAATCAATGCAAAAGAAGGAATAGCACCAATGCGGTTGATGTTTTTTGTCAAAGAGAATATAAAGTTTTTAGACAGGATTGTTGTCGTTTCTATGGCAACCACAGACCATTCAGTGACGACAACCGTTCTTTACAGTGAGTAATCAACATTTTCCAGTTTTCCCGTTTAAACTTACAATTTTCTGAAATAAAAAACTATGTTTTATTCCAGGGTATAAGCTATCTCCATTCTAAATTTCATCAAAATCCGTCCAGCAGTAATCGCGTGAAAGCTCCCCAAACAAACAGACAACGTTTCACTTTCATATATTGATATGGATAGTCCTAAGGTCTATAATGTACTGTGACATGAGTATAGTCATGTCTCTAGGTTAAAAGTACTCTATGTGCTATTCCATGATTTAAAGTATCAATATTCCAACATTTGATCAAAATTACTTCAGCCATCAAATAGTTATTTGTTATGCAAGGCTGCAAAGTGTTTTTTTGGCGAGAGTGCTTGTATTGAAACCAGAGCAAGCGAAGGAGTCTAGGATTGAACCACGAGCGAAGCGAGGTCTATTCGCCTCTTTTTGTCCCTATTCGCCTCTTTTTGACTCTACTCGGCTCTAATCGACTCTACTCGATTCTAATCGGCTCTACTCGAATCTACTCGACTTTAATCGACTCTATTCGACTCTACTCGACTCTACTCGACTCTACGCGACTCTACTCGATTCTACATGACTCTACTCTTCTACTGTATTCTACTGTATTATACTCTGTCCTACTCTGTTCTACTCTGTTATACTCTGTTCTAATCTGTTCTAACCTGTGTTACTCTGTTCTACTGTATTCTACTGTGTTCTTCTCTGTTCTGCTCTGTTCTGCTCCGTTCTACTCTGTTTTACTCTGTTATACTCTATTCTACTCTACTCTACTTGACTCTACCTGACTCTATTCAAGTTTACTCGGCTCTACTCGACTTTTCTCGACTCTAATCGCCTCTTTTGGATTCCATTTGACTCTATTTGACTCTTTTCAACCCTAATCGACTCTTTTCGATTCTATTCTATTCGATTCTGTTCGACTCTATTCTATTATGTTTACACGTCTGCCAGGCATCCCGCGACGGTCCATTTTTTATTATTATTATAAACACTAATTTAATATATTATTTTAGCTGTTTTTCTTGCACCTAGCATTTTCCTCGCTGTAGTGAAGTGAAAAGTTTTGTATTGCGCACGGCAGCAAAGTTATTTGGCGTCTCGTACTTTTGAAACCCTCGCTACGCTCAGGATTCTATATTTGAACTTCGCTTCGTACTTTTGCCTGGCAGACGTGTAAACATAATAGAATAGAGTCGAACAGAATCGAATAGAATAGAATCGAAAAGAGACGATTAGGGTTGAAAAGAGTCAAATAGAGTCAAATGGAATCCAAAAGAGGCGATTAGAGTCGAGAAAAGTCGAGTAGAGCCGAGTAAACTTGAATAGAGTCAGGTAGAGTCAAGTAGAGTAGAGTAGAATAGAGTATAACAGAGTGAAACAGAGTAGAACGGAGCAGAACAGAGTAGAACAGAGCAGAACAGAGAAGAACAGAGCAGAACAGAGTAGAATACAGTAGAACAGAGTAACACAGGTTAGAACAGATTAGAACAGAGTATAATACAGTAGAAGAGTAGTCATGTAGAATCGAGTAGAGTCGCGTAGAGTCGAGTAGAGTCGCGTAGAGTCGAATAGAGTCGAGTAGAGTCGATTAAAGTCGAGTAGATTCGAGTAGAGCCGATTAGAATCGAGTAGAGTCGATTAGAGCCGAGTACAGTTGATTAGAGCCGAGTAGAGTCGAGTAGTGTCGAGTAGAGTCGAGTAGAGTCAAAAAGAGGCGAATAGAGACAAAAAGAGGCGAATAGAGACAAATAGAGTCAAGTAGAGTAGAACCGAATCGGATATTGATATAATATAAATTATTAATAAAGTATTTTCAGTGGATTGGCGGTATAGAAAATTATTGAATAGAAAGGTTCTAATTTTAAAAACTCTTTCCACTCTAGCGGGTAAAATGCGTTTTTGCACTCAGATTTCGAATGACAAACAGAATCTTTCCGAGCTTGTGAGGTGAAAACGTTTTTTTATCGATTACTCGGCTTCTACTCATCGGATTGAGATACCAAGTATCCCAGTTTCAATAATAAGTTATATTTATTTATTTATTTATTCAGTTATATAGTTTAAGTCAAACCCTAAGCTATTCCACAGTGAAAATCGCATCGTAATCGGTCCAGTATTTTTACGAGATACGCGAACAAACATAAAAACAAATAAATAGAGAGACAGACACAGTTTAAAAAAAAAGTTATATTCTTGTTCAGTAGCTTATTTGAAGTAGACAATTACGGGACAATACATTTTTTTTATTATCTTTTTTGTACAGACTTTTTCATATTTATTGAATGAAAGAATAAGTAAACATTTATTTGACACACACACACACACAAAACAAGAATAATAACAAAGAAAAAGTAAAAAAATAAATTTAATCGTTTTTAATTTATTTAAATTAAGTGTTATTTTTTTATTGCTTTATTATAATTATAAATTAAACCTACCTAAAGGCAAATTAGACAGATTTACGTTAAAATGGATGAATACAAAATACCTACGAAAAACAAAGTATAAAAATGAAGTTTTCAGTCCCTATTATGGCGCAATGAAAATACCACACCACGTTGGGCGCCAATTTCTTCAAAACGACGTTACACTGCAGCTTGATAGGCTCGAAAAACTGGAGAAACGATACAATATAGCATAGTGAATTACTTCGTCGGCACCAATTTGAGGCAGTGCAGGTGATCCATCGTTGGGCGCCATTTATTTTAAATGATATGATTGGTACGACCGTTTCTACTAGACGCGCGTTCTATTAGATAAAATAATCTTTATAGTTTAACAAATCAACAGTCTTCCTGCATTTTTTCTGCTTTCCTGTCTTGGACCCACGTTGGGGGCCACTTTTTAAATCATATTTGACAGCTTGACTGATTTTACACTGACATTGGAAAGTTAAAATATTTATAAGCAATAAGTCTGTGTGTATTGTTATGTGATGATAAATTGACTAGGTTTTTGAACATAGGAAACATGACTAAGTAGGTACTTATTATAAGTTATAATTAATCTAGCTTACAAGTAGGTAGGTATCTAACTTTATTACTTGAGTCGATAACGCAACACGTCGATCTTTTTATATCATTCGTTAAATTTATAAGATGTTCAATGATAATTATGACGGGAACATGAAGAATAAGAATGAGTGTGATGATACATAAGTACCCGTGTAAAACGATGAATTTGTAAAAAAATAGCACTTACCAGTGTCTAAGCAGATGCCCATATTCCATGAAGATGCAGTTTGGTACAAAGTCTGCCAAAAGCAAACTATCGACACTTAGTCCTTACATTCGTAATTACTCTACTTTTTAAATTGGCACTTATCTACTATAAAATATACATAAAAACACGCGTTCAATTCCGTTGTCTGATGGCCACGGGCAATCACACGCCGGCAATTAATAGTTTATCGATTGAAGGACGCGACCTTCATAAACGAACTTCAAAACAAACTAAACAAAACCAGTTATATTCAAAACTAAAACATTTTCAAAATTTTCGGGCACTCGATCTGTTTTCATTTATTCGAAAGTTATGCCTTCGTGATAGCATCTCTGCAAGCGGCTGAAACCTCATTGGCATCGCGGGCCAACCTCTTTTTCTCAGTCCCAGCGCACGACTGAGGCTATTGGAACTAACACCTCTTTGCGGCTGCGATAGCGGACACTGACAGAAGAGTGTCCGGCTCGCTTCGTCCAGGGTAAAACCGATGGTACGAGGGAGACGGACGATCGATTGAATAATTAACGGCAAGCCCTGAATGAATCGCGCGTGAGGTCATGCCGTACAAACAAACTGCAAGCTTGCAAGACATGACGAATGAGGGTGTTTGTACACGAATTAGAAATGCGCTGATTATGGTCATGATAATTTTTCAACTACACCGCGAGCGTGACAGTCGAGGACGCCTATATTTTATTAAACGTTACAGTTACGATAATTGTCACGTTTAGAAAAGTTTTCAGAAGTATAATGACACATAAGAAAGTAAAGTCCAATTATTTGAATGGTAAATACCTGTTCGGTTTCGGGGAATTGGGGACTCGTTCTTGTAAATATGTAATTAGGTACAGTTGTTTATTAATGTTTGATAGGGAATGATTAAGGCGGTTAATTACTGTAGAACAAATAGTGACGATATCATCTTTCCTAATATCACATTTATAAATATAAGATAATAATGATTATTGACTAAGATATGAACCAAATACTATTGTAATTGATGACAAGTATTTATTGCCTATACTTAGTCTTAAAATGTAGGTAAATGACTTGCCTAAGATGCGGCTCGAAGGACCAAAAAATAAAAAATATACATTTTAAAATTTTATTTAAACATTATTTGCACGATAAACTAGTGAGTGCAGAGATTCAGAACAATATGAAAGTAAAAAATAACACATTGACATTAGATTCCCTAGACGATCACAATTTTTATATTGAAGTTCGTGCCATAAGCCTAAATGCAAGGCTGTAAAGTTCTAACTTGAATGGCTTTTTTTAAATAAATTAAGTACAGTTTTGTACGTAGAGGTTTGTATAGGTAACTAAGATTAAACGTGTTAACTTGCAATTGTAATAATCATTAAATAATATTGACTACATTTGAATAAATTGATCTAAATACTAATAATATTCTAGACTTATCTATCACCATTGTTAAAATAGTTGCCAATTTATACAAACTAATTATTTAAATTCGATATGGACCATTGGAGTGCTCTGAAAAATGCTGATTCAGCAAAAAACTTTAGCTACCTACGTAGTACATAATGCTTTAGTTAGTTCAATGTTAATTATTTTAAAATTGAATTACTAGTGTAGAGTTCAGCTCAGATTCAAAATTTAAATACGAAATCGTTTCACGTGCAAGCCATTGGCTGTGCCTTAAGGTTCGGCAAAACCGACGCGGGCAGCTTGCAATCGCGGTTGCGTGTACGGTAGATATCAGTTACTGACAAAGCGTCCTACGGCTCGATATGGCGATCGAAGCATTTGATTTGAACACATCGTTACTAGTAAAATTACAGTAATTGATCGCTACCGTGCACGCCATCCCGATCGCAAAAGCTGGATACATTGTTTTGGCCGAACCTTTACAGCAGTTGTACTTGTAACTACGTGTTCAAACCAAACGCGTCCTGCGGTAGATCGCCACCGCAGCCGCCACCGTGAACGAAGATTAGACGCCTTGGTTTGAGCGAACCTTTAGCAGCAGCGAATGAAAGAGTGGAGCAGAGGTCAATATACTAACTACGAAGCTTTGGGAAAGTGTCGGACGATCGATTGGTCCTCTAACTACGAAGCTTTGGGCAAGTGTCGGACAATCGATTGGTACTCTAACTACGAAGCTTTGGGCAAGTGTCGGACGATCAATTGGTACTCTAACTACGAAGCTTTGGACAAGTGTCGGACGATCTATTAGTACTCTAATCATCGATTAGTACTCTAATCGTTCGAAAATCATGATTATTTTTACGAACTCGTAATTTGAAAGCGCAAACGTAGACTGCCACAATCACAAAACAAGTTTTTAAACGATATTATCAATATTACTTACTGATCGACACCGACCGACGGAAACACTAAACTTCGTATTTTGGGATCAGAGATACTCTGTCGATTGGGATACTCTGTCTGCGTTATACTCGGACCAAAACATTGCGTGCGTACTATACCTACACTACATACAGTCATAATTAGAGATGCAACCGATAGTGATTTGACCGGTTGCCGGATATATATAAGAGGTCGTCCTGACAGCCACCCTGAATAATACGTGAAAAATAACGTCCAGATTCTAATATGAACCCGCATACTAGCACACTGCAGAAACCCCGCAACAATGCCGAAAATTACAGAAGCAATCGTGGCACTCGAAGTGGTTGGGTAAATCATGACGTAACCTGAAATAAAGCTGTCATAATTATTATTATGATCAGCCCATATCGACCCACTGCTGGGGCAAAGGCCTCTTCCCTCCTTCTAATTTTTCCGGTATATTGCTTTAGTTCGCCATTCTTTCTCGTACACGTCAAGTTCATCTCGCCACCATCGTCTAGGCCGGCCACGCTGTCATATTATACCTAAATAAAAAAAATATTAAAAATATTGTTTAGTTTTTATCATCAAAATTTGTCGAAGTACCTAGCTTTAATTATTTTCTTTGCGAGTTGATCTGAAAATTATCTTAAGTTTTTACATTTTTTTTAATCATCCGGTTTCCGGATCCAGTTGGATAGGATAGTGCTAACTACCCGGCCAAATATCAGATAGTAACTAAAGTGGCCAGTAACAACCCATCCAGGCCGAATACCGGATGTCAGTTTCATCTCTAGTTTATACTCTGTTCATTTAATCGAGTGCATAGGTCCAAATGCTGAGCACATAACTTGGTGACTTATTACCAGTGATGTTTGCATGTAAAACTGTTAAACATCGGTGGGAAAATTAGAGTTTGAAAGCAAAATGGCCTTTTGCGCAGCGGGTTCACAACTGTACCATCTTTGAGAAATTTATCCGCCCGAGCCGAAGGCAAGGGTAGTTATTGAAGTCAAGGATAAAATAAATTGTTTTATAAACGAGTAATACACTCTGCTTTTCAGTTCGACTGTGAGGAAGTTAAACAGTGATATTGAAAATATTTACTTATTTCTGATTATCCAATGCATGAAATTGTCATACGATTTAAATTATTATATTTGCTTAAATTTTGCCGGCAATATCTGATGAACTTCTTTTTTGTTTTTTCCATTAATTTGTTCACTTCATGACATACTTTAACTCAGCAATAAAGTCAATTTATATAACCAAATATTTAAATACATTAATGTACTGCTAAGACGAGAGCTTTTCCCGCCACTTTTTTTAATACTTTCTGCATGAATAAGGTCGGAGACCATAGAGAACTAAACACATGCACAATAGCATAAAATACAGTTTTAGTCCGCTTATGCACAGCATAAACAAGAACTTGACAAGCATGACAAGTGAAATAGTTCTTTTAATAAATGAATTGAAAATAAACGAAATTGATTTATTGATTTTACACGACTGCTCAAAAAAAGGAGTGCCATGTTTTTAGGATTCATGTATGTTTGTATGTATGTACAGTTTCTTTTTTCCACCATAACTTTTAAATGCCTGAACAGATTTAGACATATGGGATATCGTTAGAATCCTTACATCAAAAAAAGTAACACTTTCTGAAAAAAAAAAAAAACAATATTGCGGCAGTATGGCTCCATTTTAAAACGCGAATAAAAAAACTTCGATGTTTACAATATGGGTATCAAATTGAAGGCCTTTATAAGCACATTCCAACAGTATATAATTTATTGGCATAAGGTATTTTTTGGCAGGGCAGGCGTGTTTTTTAATCTTTTAAGCTAGTTATTATATACTGATATTATACTGATTTTCATAGAGTATAATGATTGTTGATTGGATCTGGTTTTCTGACACCAGATTCGATTTTCATGCATTCCATCCGGTCTCAGTTTACAATATCTACAATTCATGTAGACAATTCGATCATTTCTCAACATATTTTTACTGATATACAAATAATGTATTGCTTACAGAGTAAATGGAAGAACATTTTACTTATTTTTCTATTAAATGCTTCTTATTTACAATTAACTATTTACGCTTGAGTATACATTTTTATATGTGTAGTGTCTAGCCTGGTTACAAGGTATAGTGATTATAGGAAGTAAATAACGATCAACGAACATAAACATTAACATATAAATGCGATATTAATAGTTCTTAATAATAATCGGCTAGTCTGGACCTTCGAGAAACAAATCAAATCCGTTTAAAGGAGTTGGTGGTTTCGAAGATTGCAATTTTGATCTCAATGCGCTACGAAATAGAGTTCTGGCAACTCTATTTCGTAGCGCATTGAGATCATAATTGCAATAATTTTGATGCTATAATATAACATAGTTGCTGTTAGATCTTAGTTTCAAGTTGCACTTGAATACTTTGCACTGATCTCTATGGATTTGCTGTGCCGTACTTTCGTTTGTGCCGGTTCAAAGCGCCCCACCGAGCGTCCATGGAACTAAAATTGTATTTTTTTCATCTCCTGATTTTAGTCACAGAATAAAATAATAGTACAAAAACTAATTCCGACTAACGCTCACTACTGCCAGATTTCGGCAATCAGCGCCAAAATGGCGATAATCAAATGCTCTCATTGCAACGTTGGTCAAGAACATGTCTAGAGTACGGAGTAATATGCAGTTGTCTATGGCTCATAGTCATTTACAGTGCAACCAACATATCTGTGAAGTGGCAAAAAAGTAACTACAGCCTCACGAATGAGGTTTTCACATTTTCTGTTTTTTTATTGGTCTACTTATCGATTGACTGGAACACTCACGCCACCATCACATGTAAGTTGGTGGCACTTTATTGGCAACAGTTGCTTACGAGCGTGTGACGGCTTAACTACAATGCACAGTGCATCAACGAACAACATGTGCATTGGAACTAATATAAAGCTGTACATATAAAGATATTATAGGCCAATGTCATTTATATTTAAATACTTAAAACTAGCAATAACGAATTATAAATATTTCAAAAGTAATTCCCGGCTTAAATAGATAGTGGTGTTTATTTGCATAAACATGTCCTTGTGTCTTTCTTTCTAACCTTTATGCAAGAGTGTCATCGACCGCATCAACACTAAACATCAAGTGAGATAGAGATAAAAACAAACATGATCTTTAAAACGTCTTTATTTTAGCGCGACGTTGCTAAAAGGCAGAAGACTTTGTAGCTGCAACGTCGCTCGCTGTTGCGCTGTGCGAGTCTTACCGTATTGAGAGGTTACGTGCAACATTTTGTTGGTTAAGGGGTAAGCAACAGCCCCCGGGTTCGGGGAGACCCGACTTCCATGTTATGTTTTACTTTTTTTATACCACTCTTCTCGGTGTCAACATTTTTATCTTCATTAAAAACATAGATGACATAACAGTTTTACGAATTTCAATAAATTAATTTCGTCAAATAATGCATGGTCCCATTATTAATTATTAATATCTGCTACCGGTCATATCTTGCTATATACATGTATGTCTTAGAAAGAATGAATATCCGCTTCATTTAGACCCAGTTAACTTCAAAATATCGTTTTGTTAGGAGCCCATTTCATATAGCTTGGCAGCTAAGACACATTTGTTAGGATTTCACAACCAAAATGCCGGAAAAACCGCAATGCATTTTCAGATTAACTATTGTTATTTAAGTAGTATTTATATCAAATAATCAAATAATAACATCAAGATTCATTTGAATACGTTAAAATGGCCCTATCCAAAATAGCTGAGTAGTAATAGCTGTAGTAGTGGCCTTACCCCTTCTCATGCACAGCGCGCGTGGTACAGGTAAATAAACAAATATCTGTACAAATATTTAAAGTATTAATTATAGTAACCAAGGAGTTATACCAACAGGCCAAGCATGTGACATAATTTCTCAGTAACTTTGTTTATCCTAGGATTTATAATTACCTTTGCAATATTTTTTATTCATTAAAGTCAAGCTTCTGTTAGGAAGACATATAAAAAAAACATTGCCTTCCATAAATTTGACTGGCACAGCCAGTAGGATTGGCTAAGCTGTTAAGTTGTTCCCTTAGATTTTCACATCGAATACGCCGTTTTTCGCGTATAAAGCTGATTCTACCGATTTCCGCACGTTTCGGCTATAAACCAAGGTGATCCGTCAACGAAACATACAAATTCGTCAAGAACAATTGGAGCGATTTTATTTTTAATTAAAAACCGTCGCGTGCACTTAGTTCATGAAACGGACCGTAACTGTGATAACGGTCTTAGAAAAGTAGGGGAAAGTCAAAATTGAATTTCGAATTTACTAAGGCCGAATGGCGAATTTTCTTAAAAAAACATCGAATTTTATCCATTTAACACATATGTAACTTACAGAATGATATCCAAACCATTACAAAGTGGAAATATGGAAAATTAGTACCACTTTAAACGTCCTATGATATGAATTGGAAATATTTAAAAAAGTATCGGACGTACAAAATTTTGTTTTCAGTTTTCCCAAGGGCATACAAGTTTACTCTGCTATAAGTTATGACCGGTAACACATTCATCCACATAAAATAACTAAAAGTTTACTTCTTTTACACGACGCATTATCAAATAATAACACGTAACATAAAAAATATTATATCATTTAAATGAGTCAACAAGTCGCTGGATGGACTTTAAAATATCACAAAGTAATAATTACAACATAAGTATAAGTTTACTGTTACAGAATCTGCCATTTTACAAAGCGCCTAGACATTTAGTAAACTGCTAATTTCACAATTATTTGACATTTAGGTGGATTGCAAAACTGAGGAAATACAATGCACCAGATAATAATGTGTCTGAATAAAGTATTTCATTAAAAAGTTAACCATGTTAACCATGTTTTGTCATTTTTGATTTGACAAAATGTTTATTTTATTATGTTTGATATGTTGTTTGTAGCATTTAATAATTTTGTGCATGTGCACTAGGGTGTCCCGAAATATTTTGTTTTGGTTTTCCTTAACGCAATACCTATCAAAATTTGCGTAATTGATCATAGATTACAGAAATAATTTTAAAAATAAAATATTACTATATATTTAGGGTTCTACCTTTCTTTAATGTTTTAAAAAGTTAACATTTTTTTTGGTAATATTTTTTTTCTTTAATTTCGGCTCCTAAACTAAATATAAAAATATATTTACTTTATGTTCTATTAATGTTTAATAAATACACGATATTTCGATTTGCATGCAACAACACGTTACCAGCGACATCGAATTTGTAAAATTTTTACCTGCAAATACCCTCAAATTTCAACTTGTTTCGAGGACTTTCTTGACTTGACTCAGGAGTGTTTTCCTAGTAGCCAAAGCAATTTTAATGCTATAAAAGTAAAGTTGTGATTATTATAATATTTAAAGCAAATTATGTGATAATTAAATAATGAGTTCAAAGCGTAGTGAGACTACATGTGCTATATTGGGACCATACAAAGAACTTGACGATTGGCAGCTACCAACTATATAGGACGTCATTAAATATATTTTATTTGTCAAGAACGAACTGAAATTGAAGTAAAATGGAAAAGATCCATCTAATTCAGATATTTATGCGATTGTTTATGAAAACATCAACAATATTTGGACCAAAACCTTCAAATCTAATCGTAACTAAGGAACGAGTTATTCAATTACTGAAATCTTATTTTGAAAAGTACCTCAATTTGAAAAGATACCCCAAAGGCAAACGAAATGATAGTTTTGAAAACAAACTGAATTGTTTTTTGGAGTTATCTGATAAGCTTTTCGACATTTCTGCTTGTAAATGCTAAGAATGAAACGGCTAGATTATTGAAACGACAGCAGAGACAAGTTAAAGAGTCAGTAAGGGCAGCAAAACGGTCGTGTTCTACTCAAGAAACCGATTCTCTCTCAACAAATTGTGATGCAGATTCGGTGCGTGAATTTTCCCCAGAAACGTATCAGATAACAGAAGCATCCCCGACAAACACGCTCTCAACAAACACACCATGGACTTCAACGGTGAATCGGAATACATTGCCATTGTCAACAGTTGCTAAAGTCTGCGATAGATACGGCTTATCGACGCGATCTGCTGCTGCTGTTGCTTCTGTGGTTTTTTCTGACATCGGCTAGGTTTCTACAGAAGATTTAACTCTGGTTATTGATAAAAACAAGATCCATAGAGACTAGACTCTGAAAATGAGAAAATAGGGGAGCGTTACCATCGCAAAGAAGTTCAGAAGAGCACATCTCAATTTTAGGAGAACCTGGATCAATTTATTTGGGACACACAACGCCAAGTCGTGGCACTGCGAAGGGAATTATTACATCAATCACAACTTTATTAGAGGGTCAAGGTTGGAATTTAAATGACGTGATTTGCGTTTGATGTGACGGAACTGCAACAAACACAGGTTGGAAGAGTGGCGTGATTCAATATTTTAGGAGTATTTGGAGAGACCGTTACAATGGTCTGTTTGTATGCTTCATGCCAATGAGTTACCCCGTCGTCATTTATTCTTGACATAAGATGCACTAGATTTACTTAGATTGCACTTCGGGTCCTAGAGAATATTCCGGACCTATTGGAAAACAATTAGCTGGTTGCGAAAATAAAACTGCGGTGTCTTTTTATGCGAGGGCTGGTAATTTGTCTGACTTGCCGAAAAATGTCGTTGATGAATTAAGTACGGATCAAAAATATCTTTATGAGATTTGTCAGGCTGTATCAACTGGTTCCTGTACTCCTGAGCTGGCAAACCGTCACCCTGGAAAAATGGCACACTCGGGATGGCTTACTTCTGCTAATCGTATATTCAGACTTTTCGTAAGTACTCTTGATCCTTCAGAAAATTTGCAATTTGAAATTGTTGACTTTCCCTATCACACACAATCTGTAGAAAGATGTGTTAAACTGGTAACAGAGGCCTCACAATGTGTAACTGAAGCTAATTCTAGAGATGGCTTTATAAGAACCAGGTTGCAATCTCCATCAGAAATGCCAAATTTTTCACACAAAAATAAGTTTAAATTCTAAGTCTCTGTCATTATTTTGAGCTCTGTTTTATTTATTTTGTTTTCTTGTACTTTGTTTCATTAATGTAAATAATAAAGTACCTTTTAAACTTCATTTTTGTATTATCTTAGTCATACGGTAAAGGTCTGTTAAAAACGAAAAATTTACAAAACTTCAAAGTGTGGTAGAGCCCTCATGATGACACAGTATTTTAGTTTTTTTACCTTTTCCGTAATCTGTGTAAAATTACACAACTTTTGATAACTCTTGCGATAGAATAGGGCTAAAAAAAAAAAATCTCATACATTGACGGGACACCCTAATGTGCACATGCGTCTTTGTAAGTCATTCGGCAGTTTTTTTAAAGTAGCAGACTACAAATATCTGCGTCATTATATTAACATTTTGTGGTCGTAAGAGTTGTTTAAATGGTTACTATTTATTTACAATAATTGATCTACAACATTCGATGCTTAAGAAAATAATTTCTAAAAAAGCATATATACATACATTTTTTACAATATTTCTTATACAATAGACTTAGTCAAAGAGATGTTAATTCCGAAACAATGAATATTCAATTCATTTCATAAATGAGCATAATTTCTTCTTGTTAGTTGTATTAATATAATATTATGAAGGAAAACTAAATCTAGAAGTGTTTGAAGAATCGAAAATAAATTAGTTAAAATTTTAATTAAAACTTAGCATTCAAATTTTAATATTCAGTAGTTTTTTTTAAAAACAGTCCCAGTTTCACAACCTAATAGAATAGTTGGAAATGATATATTATTTAAAATAAAAAAACAGATTGAGAGCAAGAAAATAATAAATTAAAAATAAAGAGAAAAAGTGAGCAAAAGCTACACAAGTTCAAATAGTAACAAATAACAGTATTAAAAGTTGCTATATTATGTTATTCATATCAGTTTTGTGAAACTGGGGCTAATATTTTTCTATTAATATAAATATAATAATAATCTAAACAGAACTGTCTTTCCAATAACTACATACAATGGAATTTCAATGAAGATTAATAAACAATTCATAAATTCAATTATTTTGCTACTTACGTATTAAGATCCACATTTCTCTACCTACCCTCAAGAATCATTTAGGCCGAATTTTCTCATAGAAGTATATTTGGGCTACGTTGTCGGCTTCTTTCACTAGAAGTTTTCTTTTAACAAATTTGAAATGATCTAATGCGAACTGATACAGTTCATTTTCCATTTTCCAAATGGAGGATTCTTGTATTTTCTCTATGGTTGTTAGGCTCGGCTCTATTTTGGCGCTGGTCTGTCGGAGGTGGGACTTGTTGCTGTTTAGGTAGTACTCGGTAGCTCCTTTGAAAAAGCGGGGCAGGGTGGCCTCGAGGATTGTGATGAAGTCCAGCATCTCTTCTGTGACACCCACTACAAGGTAGTGGTTGACCAGATTGTGTTTGGCCTGCTGTAGTGCCCAAGGGTTGCCCGGTACCCTGTAACAATAAGGAAATTTGTTGTACAACAAACAACATATTTTTAAACAAAATGATGCATTACACATATCTTGATTCGAACGCGAAATCATTCATGTCTCTGCGCTGCAAATTACATTCATACGTAATCACATACATTTTACACATACATTATTGTTGTAACTGACGACATAATGGTGTCTGTATGTATGTCTGGTGTTCACGCTGAAACGGCACAACGGATTTTGATGAAATTTGGTATGTTATCTACATAGTCCCGGAATAACAAAATTCAAATTCAAATTTATTTATTTCATGATAAACACTTAATGATTCACAATAAAAAGTACATATAAGTTTAAGATTCACATTTTAGTGTACACAGAACCTACACTAAGCTGAGCTTGTGTTGTATAACACATAAATAACGTACATTTCATCATCATCATCATCACCACGGGGCATCATCAGCCTATATTTGTTCACTGCTGGACGTAGGCCTCTCCTAATGCGCACCACTGAGCTCAGGCTTCAGCTCCCCACATCCATTCTGTTCCAGCCGCTTTTCACAGGTCGTCACTCCACCTGGCCAAAGGGCGTCCTACACTACGTTTGCCTAATCGTGGTCTCCACTCTAGAACTCGTCTACCCCAACAGTTATCGATTCTTGGAGAAATGTGACCAGCCCACAGCCACTTTTCATCATTCATCATTCATTCATTTATTTCATTTATATTTTTCATTAGTTCAATTTTGGGTAGGGTTTTGTTTAGCGTGGGGTTTTACTTGTGTTAATTTTACCATTTATCATTTGGCTGACTTACAGTTTTGGCGGAAGTAAGCTACATATTTTTATTTTGTTCATTTTGAATTGTTCACTTAAATAAATACGGAAGTTCTAGATAATGTAATACACAAAAAAAAAACTCTAAATCTAAAACCCCAAAAAACTAAAAGTAAAAATTCTAATATATAATTAAATTGAAGCCTTTTATTTAATTTAACACGACTCTTACAAGTTTCGGAAAAACACCAGATTTTAGGGTATAATGTAAAATTTAAAATATCCTACTGTTTCGGTTTTGGTCGAAACCAGACAATTAGCCGAAATTTGGTTTCGGTTTCGACTGAAAATGTAGATTCGGTCAAAATAAAAAAAGTTAAGTCCTTCTTGGAAATCGAAATGGAGTTGGGCAGGATACAGCCAGGCGAAGAGACGACAGGTGGAGTAGAAAGGTAACCGAGTGTTGGCCGAGACAGGGAAGGCGAAGCGTTGATCGTCAGCAACAAAAAAGATGGTCCAACGATATTGTTAAGATCGCGGGTCAAACCTGGATCCCATTGGCACAGGACCGAGGCGAGTGGCGAGTGGCGAGGGGCGTACTAAAAGAGAGGCCTATAACCAGCAGTGGGACGAGAAAGGCTGTGGATGATGATGGATGTCCAGCTTAAGTTAGATACTAAAAACATTACAATTATAATACTTTTATATCACAGTTCATGTTTCCCTAAATTTTAAAGAAAAAACGTATTACATACCAACATTCCGCTGCATGGCCACAGAAGAAAGGCACTTGCAGCCACATGTTCTCCGGGTTACAATCGAATTGATTCTTCTCAACACATTCATCAAAGGTCTGCAAATAAGAGTTAAAAGTGAATAATCATTCTCTTAAATATGTCAAGGGCTGTGAAATAGTTCTCAGTTTTGGACCCTTTAAATGGTTTGGACGCAGAACGTCCTATTCGCAAAATAACTCGCACATACTGTAGGATTTAAGTGTAGAATTTCCCATTGAAAAATATGCCATAAATATATATCAAAATTAACAGGGAAAGCTAACAATATATAAGTTCAAAAACTAAAACCCATGACATGGGTAAATATATATATATATATAGCCTATGACACCCTTGCGATGAAGACGAATCGATTGACACCTCGGTTGTCAAAATCGGACCAATAGGGTGGAACATCCACATACAGTACCCGGCGATAAATAATGCACATCGGTCTTTGGAAAGAGACTCTGCTAATTTCGACTTCGTAGAGCGTTGTCACACCCTACCTGTGTGACTTTGTCAATTATAATCTTTGTTTGTCATTCGTTATACGGGTGCAATAGATTACGGTCGCATTTAGCTGAAAATATTTAATATAGAGTTGTTAAAACTCCCCAACATTAAATATATTCATTTACAAAATAATACATAATTGTTGTTCATCCAATCTATTCGAAAAACGCTGATTGGTTCCACGAAAAGAGGAAGCAAAGGTCTTTTCTGTTCAAGACTTTCAGAGGGCGCCAGTAATGTGTTTTGAATTTGGAACGTAAATTTTTGATGTTGGCGATCGATCGGTTCCGCGGCGCGAGCGCTCGTAGCTCGTCGGCTCCTTCCGCCTCAGCTCGGCCTTTTTCAAGTTATAAGCCATCACATAATTATTTTTTAAGCGCAAAATGTAAACACTCCAGTTGGGAATTAAACTCCGCTACTAAAGATCGGGACTCGAACGATGTTCGTCGAGACATGCAGACTTATGGTATTAGGCCGAAAATTTAGTATAGATCAGATGAAGGGTTGCTAATTCACAGTTGACCAATGAGCAAATTTTTTTTTGTTCTATGGGTCGCGTGGCGCGCTGTCTGTATTTAAAAAAAGAATCCTGTAAATGTACGGAGAAGGGCAAAAAATGAAAAGCGCGCGAATTACAATATCATCGTCACGGAAAAAAGGAATAATGACAGTTCAAAAACTAAATAATTTCACGAAAATGCAAGCGTAGCAAAAGTATTATACTACCTACTTACACCTGAAAATACTACGCAATAAATGTGATACCGAATCTATAATCAACTAAATACCTGGAAAAATATTTAAAACAATTTTATCGAGTGGGAAAATGCAAAAGTAGCCTTTTTCGGAAACCTGTACCTATTTTCAATAATTTACCAAATGTAAAAAGCAACTTTCACACGTTGGCGGCCAGTACCAATAATGAATTTTAAGTCGAGATCTACACAAAATTTAGAACAAAAGGTCTGAAGAGACTGTCTTAAGGACGTATAAATCAATAAAGTACAAATTGAATATAAATTTTTAGTTGTGTAAGTAATTACATAGTTTATTTTAATGTGTTTATTTTTAGTCTATTTAATATCCTTTTAATTAACTATTATGAGTTGTAAAGTATCTAAAAGCGCCTTGATTTATTTTTCTCCTAGAGGGGGATAAAAAGTAGAATGTATCAGTCGGGCGCAAAATTATTTTTCTTCGGGCGAAGTATATTGAATCCCTCGTTACGTTCAGAATTCTACTTAATTCACTCCGCTCTGGATTCATAATAGCGCCCTCGCTGTCAAAATATTACATTGCTCCCTAGTAATATAATCTATTATACCATTATTTTTTCTAGTAGTTACAACAGCTCTCTATAGATATTTAAAGTTTACATGTCATCGATTTGACGTAAACTAATAAAGTCCATAAAGTGCAGTATTTATTTCATATGAAAAGACACTTAATAAATGTGGTGATTAATGGACGGTCGTCAGTGTTCGGAAATCATCGTAAACAGACAATTGGTCTCTTTCCAAAGGCCGATGTGCATTATTTATCGCCGGGTACTGTACTCACATAAAAATAAACTCATTACCCTTCCCTTGCTTCGCCGTAGTCGGATAAAAAAGAGCGAGTTTATAGATTAGCCATACTCAACCTTCTTTTCACGGGCCGCAAACACATGAACTCTATTTTAGCTGGGCCAAACCACACATGGGCCTAGGGCTATTGCTATGCTTCACTGGTTTGTTTGGCGGTACGGACTCCGGCTATTCTTAAACCTTATTGTCTATGTAATTTTCCATGATGCATAGAATTTCCTTGACAAATTTCATCAGGATCGGTTCAGCCGTTTTGTCGTGACAAGATAACAAACGGACTGAGTTATTTTCGCATTTATGATATGCGTGATATCTCCTGCACTGCATTACACACTAATGAAGGAGGTGTCATTAACTTTACAGCTTAGTTTTACAATAGTGATCCTTAAGCCATAGCTATAAGTAGCAAAATCGGGTGATGCGTAATACACCTAGATGTAGGTCAGAGCAGAGATTTCCTTTTATAGTTGCAAAGCGAAGTCTGTTCCTATTTATAAACACTAATAATGATAGTTAAACTTCATACACATTCTTACTGGTGCCGATTTCATAGCAAGTTTATTAGTATATATTTTTAACTTAAACGACTAGCAAACTCTAAAAACTGCAACCAAATCCGTACAGTAGTTTTTAAGTTCAGTAACCAAATGCAAAGAAAAGAAAATGGTGCTCTCAATTCAATATTATCAAGTTTTTTTTGTATGTTGCTCTGTCATATATATCCAGGATTTCTGAACCGATTTTGAGAATTCTTTTATTATATGAATAGGTAGACCTCCCTTATAATTTTAATGACTATTAGTTCAGTAGTTTTCTTGGTAGATCTATTTAATGTCGGAGTTTTGGTATAATAAATTATATTATATAGGTATTATGTAACAAACAAACAAGAGCTCCTATGTTGAAGATCTCAACAGTTCTAATAATTTTCTAAAGGAAAAATTAGGATCACAGACGGGATTCGAACCCGCATCATCTATGCGCTGCGCGGCGCATGCCTTTAACCAATTCGGCTACCTTGACCACTAAATCACCATCGAAATTTTCCCTCAGTTTCTAAATCCGTCTTACAGGGACGGTGACGCCATCTATTGGTAGTTTGCTGAACTGACCAACCGAACATGGCTAATATTGCAATTAACTTTCGTAAAGATAACGCCTGCCAAATCTCTTTTTTAATAAATTGACAAATAAATAATCATCAGCATCATCTCAGCCAGAAGATGTCCTATTGTCCGCCACAGAACACCACAACAAGCAGCTGCTCGCTATAATACACCAATGCGTTATTCACTCTCGCTATCATGAATACATAAATTACCATTTTATCTCCATGTTTCTTCCGCACCAAATGTGGTCGGAAGTTATCTCCATTGCGTAGGAAATAATAATACGAAACTAGCCTGTCCAGCGGTCTCCTTATTAGATTTATGAATATAGGCTTCGAGCTTGTTCCCAATCTGAAATCGAAAAAGAAAATATGAATGTATTAGCCCAGTGATTATTAATAGCATCTTCGTTCTTCAAACATGAAGTCTTCAATAATTAATAACATGAAATTTGTAAGCGAGAAGTCCCAAAGTTGTGTGGTTAAAATTAACACAATTTTCTATTTTTTTATTTCTTTGAGTGACGAGACGGGCAGGTCGCTCGCCTGATGGTATGCGTCATGCCTGCCTATAACAGTTGCAGTGGCACCCAGAACTTTGGTTGCAAAATCTTGCACAATGCTGCACTGCGCTCGTCACCCTCAGACATTGATTGTTAAGTCTCATTGCCCAGTAATTTCACTATAAACAGTGCTCTTCAAACCGAAACACAGAAATGTTTACAACCTACTGCTTGGTGGTTGAATATCTGACAAAGGTGTGGTACATCCACAGGCGGGCTCTTGCTTTTTACCAATACAATCTCACACTCATATGAATCTAAATAATTAAATGATGCTGCTTTGTCGATAATTGCGATAATTTTAAGGAACCTGAGATGTGTGAAAGTAAAAAGGAAAGTCTACAACTTATAGACCTACTAGGAAAATCATCATAAGACATTTTGAGTAACTTTACAAGATGGCGTGTAAAAGTTTCAACAAAAATGTGTGTACTTCTGTAGTAATATGGCAATGAATAATGACTTTGACTAGGTTGGAACGTACCTAATGACTAGAATCTGCAACGCTTTTATTGGGATAATTTACTTTACAGTATGACATCATGTGATGTGACCTGGCTCATGTTAACCTGAATAAATTACATTATGAATTACACAAAGGATCATAGTTTTATAACATTCACAGCTATTCCTATAATATTATGTTGTACTACAAAGCAAATATTGTTTTATGTTGCTACAATAAACTTATTCCAAACTAAAGATTCTGAGATATTTTATGTAAAGAATAAAAATATATAAATTATATAAAAAAACCGACTGTGAGCAAAACTAAAAAGAGGCAAGGCAAAGAAGCTTTAGATTTTTGATTTTGAAATATTCTATGATATCCCACTTGACATAGTTTGACGACTTATTTTTTTTTCTGTTTCATAATATGGCGTCTAATTATCGCCATATTGAGTTTTGATTAATGTCATGGCTTTACTAACACTCGCCATTGGTCCACGCGTTTGGTCTATATAGTGCTACAAAGGAACATACATACATACATACATTAGAGGAGGAGGACCCTCCCAGAAAAAAGGGATGTGGAGACCCTTTTTATTTTAGTCTAATTTGATCTTTCATGATAAAACACAGCTTTAAGACATATGTTTCTGTGTACAAGAGACATTTGTGGCTTGGGCTGGTTCTGGAACTTCGTCAGCCGCTGACGTGGCCCGCTCACTTCGCTTGGTCGGCTCGTGCCTTGTAGTCACCATCAGCCTAACCTACCCGGGGGTGGCCTAAGGGGGTTAGTGCCATATAATTGTGTGTACAATAGACATATTTGCCAATTGCCAACTAAGGCGGGTGCGCTTTCCCCCACTGCTGGAATTCTAGCCCTCCCCCCTAAAATCAATGGGGTAATCTAAAACATAGCCTCAAATTTTTCTATACAAGGCAAAGGTTTCACATTGTTCAAAGCTTATATGTAATTTTGTAAATGATTGTCTATACATATAAAACAGTACTGTGGTATACTGAATCAAAGACAATGCAAAGCCTAAACCAGTGGAGATTAGAAATTTGGAGTAATTAAATATTCCTTGCATATCCTAGGGGTGCAATAAGGAGGAGGGTGAATGAGGGTGGCAAAGCTTCCACATGGGCAAGTAGCTAGTTAAATATATTTTGTTACCTTTCAAAGTTCAAAAACGCCATGTGCCCATGATAAAGGGCAGGCTTCACCTCACTCCATTTCGTCACATTCTGAGCAAACTTATACTGATTATTGAGCGACATGATATGTCTGTTTGCAGTGATATTGATATGCAACACTTTGAAGTTGTTCTTCTTACACAAGTCATAGGCTACGCCGACAAAACTAGTGGAGCCTGTCTTGGGAACCCGGTTGTATATGACCACAGTATCGTCGTCATTTTTCTTCAACGGCCTCGGGAAAAATTGCCGTGATTCTGTGTGGGACTGGGCTAGTCTGTATTCTGCAAGTAAATAAAGAACAGGGTAATACAAATTAAAAGATAGTAAGACATGACAACTAAGGCACACGTGAAGGCATAACTTTGAGTAAAACAGGAGAAATTCCACTGGTTTTAGTTGGGCACTCTTGATCAAAATAATATTTATATTTAATGTTGGTCTGGCTTTTTCGTAATCCCAGACCAGAGAGGAGATAACTACATACCTAGTTTTCGATAGCTATCCTCCAATCGTGCAATTTCGGACTGGAAATACACAACAATAATAACAATAACACACAGACACGAAAACAGACATAATTTGTTTACGTTGAACATTGCTGCGCGGGTCCCATTCACACCTCGTTACCACATAATATGTACTGACATATTTAATGCGCGTTTATTAAAAATAAACATTATTTACGCAAAATAAAAAAATGTTTTGTCAGTCGTCGACTTGATAACCACTTGAGGCCCGCCATTGCGACCGACCACAGACCACAGCAGGGGAGACGATAATACACGACCAAAATAATGTACGACCAGTATTGTACAGCCAATATTACACGGCCAGATATTACGTGTACATGGATTCGTAATTTTTGGACGGCTAATACTGGCCGTGTATTATTGCCCGTACAAAATCGGTCCGGGTTGATAATGCACGGCCAGTATTACGCGACCAATATTACGTGTACAACTGGATACGTAATATCAGCCCGTGCCGATTTTGTACGACCAATATTACACGGCCAATAATACGAAGCCAACCATAGACAAAGCTAGAATCACTCCTTGATGCCTCGTTTGTGTAGGCGAGTGTCAAGATGAAAAAAACTGTCACAGAACCGAATTGGCCAACCCTGACTCCACGTGGTCTTGTCTGCCCTACACTAGAGTGTTTTTAAAAAGCCGGAGGCGTGGAGGGAGTGCAGCTCCCATCCGCTGTGACAAAGTGCAGGTACCAGGGTGAGCTGGAGCGGCGGAGGCTGGTCGCCGAAGGCGACCAAAAAGCCGAAGCTGCGGAGGCGAGCGTTGGTACCTGTGCTTTGTTACGCAAGGGCGGAGGGGCAGCACTTCCCGCAGCGCCGGAGCAATTGCGATTCATAATCTGTGGTAAAAGGAAACTGGAACGTGCAAACGAGGCTTTGACCATGTCATTTCTATAGTTTAATCTGTGATGTACACGTAATATTGGCTGTACATTATCGCCCGTACAAAAAGTGTACGGCCCGTATTACACAGCCAATAATGCACACCCTGTTATTACATGTACATATTTTGGCTTCGTAATCCTGGCTGCGTATTACCGCCTGTACAAAATTAGCACGGGGTGATATTACACGGCCAATATTACGCAACCAAATAATGTACACCCTGATATTACGACGCCAATCCACGTAATATTGGTCGCGTATTATTGGCTGTACATTATTTAGTCGCGTAATATTGGCCGTGTAATATAGGGACTCCACAGCAGCACCAAAGAGTATATAAATAGTTATAGTAGCTGTAGCTGCTAGTATATAAAAACTAGCAACACCAGCAGGCTGATTCCTTAAGGAGTGAGGTTGAGTGATTGCCACCGAGCACCCATTGCGGGTGCGCTTGAAGGTTTTGGAATTCACTAAACAGTTAACGCGCACCCGTCAAGCACCCGCAATCAACACTAATACCGGGAAACCGGTAACTATGCGGCAGAATTAAGCTAAACATAGCCTACAAATACTTCTAGCAGAAAAAGGACTTTTCAAATTTTGCCGGGTTTTATATGGCGGCAATCGCCCTCCAACAATCATCGTCTGAATTTATTTTCTGTTTTTTCTCCCTCGATTTTAATCTATCTAAAATTTTATTTCCGTGTAGATATTAAGTATAATTGAAAGTTAATTAGCATCGTAAGTTTAGTAGTGAAATAATAATATGCCAATAAACTTTTTGGAGATTATACGTCTCTGAAAGAAAATCTAAACATATAATTTCGCAGCAATAATGTTCTTACATACTTACCTATCAAATAATTATTACGACTGCCTATTTAAAAATACCATGTTCCTATAGGTATAGTAACTATAGTTCTTCTCAGGTAAAGTTAAACTTCAACTGAAAATAATCTTTGCCGTCGAGTAAAAATGCTGTGAATGAAAACATGCCATTCCTTGTACCTACACTACTTTTGTGCAGAACAATTAAATAAATAAATAAATAAAACGCCAAAAAACGAAGAAAGAAATATATTTGCGATTTAGAAATGTATTTCTAGATGAAATCTCTTGCTTTGTACCTATATAGAAGTGTAGGTATTGTATCTACCTACGTCCTAAGTATCGTTGTAGATTCAAAAATGATCGTCTTGTAGAGACGGACAAATGGGAGCTGGACAGTTGATAATTATAGCCTAGGACTTGATAGACAAGTACCTAACTATATTGAATGTTGAAACTACTTGATTATACTAATAATATGATACATTTGTTTCAGGTGCATGGATGCACACAGAACTGCAGTTCATACGAATGTATAGATCTCCGCTTTCCGCTAAGATTCTGTAAATCTCAATTTATGTGAAAATTATAACATTATTACAAGATATTTAATACTTACACTCAATTTCGTTTTTCTTATATTTGCTTTGACCCCTCGTTGATAGTAGAACTTTACATAATTAGGCTTTGTAAGAAAAGTACTAGATTTAAAACGAGTAGGTATTTTTCTATTTTAGGGTTAAAATCTTATTCTAGCTACGAAATAGATAGGTAGGTTCTATGAAATACCACATACATACATGTCATTAAACCTACCTTTCACAAAAACAACACAATTTCATGGCACGATAAAACATGAAACAAAGTGTACCTAGGTAAGTGTTAGAACTATAAGTTTCATAACTATGCGTTATCAATGATCTTCACTAGATAGTAAATGCAATGAACGCACCGGGTGCTCTTCGGTTGACTTAAACTCATTGCTACTGAATTCTTTGTGAATTCTGATTTTGAATTACCGATTTTGTATTTCCTAGTAAAATGTCAGTTTCCGTGCGGTTGAGTGCTCATCGCCTTGATGACGTAATTTCACATGCACAATGAGCTTAGTGAATTCGAAACGAGTGATCGGTGGCAATGGATGGTCCAAGTGGCATTAACTGAACCGCACTTTAACTTTACGGAATCAGGCCCCTGGGCTGTGTTCACTTACACGCTCGAATCATCCGTGCGATTATCGCTCGATCATCCGGAGTTAGTGAACGACTTTGGACGTCCACATAAAACTGACAACTGTCAAGTGTCAGTTTCATACGCAATTTCGACTCTATCGCACTGTGTTACGTGCATTTTATAGTGACAATTTGATTGAAACAGATATGATCAACATTGCGTAATAGCACTTCAAGTCGCGTCTTGTAAAAATAACGTTGGCTGCGCAATAAGCGTTTTAGGCCATTTATCGGTCATTTGGTGTTATAGGTCGCATCACGTAAAAAGAACGCTGGTGGTTAGGCTGCCTATTTGGTGCTTAAACATATATAATATTTACTTCGTAAAGACAGGGCGGAAGATGTCAAACGACGGGGTCAAATTCACTGCGGTGACAACAACGTGAGCTAAGCTAGTCAGTCTGCGACTGTGGCAGCGCAGGGTGGCCATGGTTGCTATTGTGACAAAGTGCCAAATTGTGTGGTGAAAGGGTGCACCAAACACTTCATAAAATACAATAAAAAAAATGACATTTCCTATCATCGGGAAGCTAACATTTTGAATATTTATCTTGCTTTTGCAATTTTATATTCTTGTTAAATCGCTTACCGTAATGTATGAACATCATGGGCGTTGAATGCTATAACTTTGCAAAGACGTTTCAAAATTTTAATTTTATTAGATAATTAATTTAATGTTTATCATCAGATTAAAAAGTAGAATTATGATTCAGCAGTCTATATTAGTTTATTCATCAGTTCCCTCATATCTCCTAAACTCATAGAATATTTTAAATTTCTCATTTGTAGATTTCCTGCTGAGCCCATGTGTAATAAAGCGTGGAGTCGTGTCATCCGACAGCAGCGTGATGAAACATGCCATAAAAGCAATGAACATTTACGAGTTTGATCAGATAACGCTTAGTATTCACATAAACTCCAAAAGGATTCATCATCAGTCTGTCGTTAAAAAAAATAGCCCAATCTTTATAGGTTTACTTACCAAGCACTACTCAGCAAGGTTTAAATACCTGCTTTCCAGCTCCATCATCACATAGGGTCGATGGTCCTATTGGTATTGTACCTAGGTAATGTCATCAAATTGTATATACCTATTTTTATTTTAACTTCTCTTTACGACAATTTAGAAGTACTAATGTGAAAATCGACATCTCAAAAGACAATGCCAATTTTCCTAGAGCAGGTGGCACGAGTCTTTTTTCGCATGGGCATCAACGTAACATGGAATTATAAATTTTAGACAGTGTAACAAACAAAACCTATTGTATCAAGTATACCTCTAAACTCAGTCTGAACCGAGATAATGAGGCTTACATATTTGTAGGGCAGGTGGCGCATTTCTTTTTTTGCGCGACTATCAATGAAACATGAAATTATCAATTCTAGATAGTATAACAAATAAAAAATACTAATACAAGTATACCTTTGAACTCGGTCCGAACCGAGATAATGAGGTTTACATAATATGTAGGGCAGGTAGTGCATTTTTAGATTTTTAGATATGTACAAGTAGTAGTTTAGAGGTATTTTTGTCATGGTATGTTTTGTTTGTTACACTGTTTAGAATTGATAATTACATTTTTATTTGAAGCCGCGTGAAAAAAAGTTTGCGAAAATTTGCGCCAGTTTTGGTCATGGTATTTTGTTTAAAAACTAACATACCTATCATGCTAAACCATAAAATTGTGTTATAATAGTCCTTAGAGTATTCTTAACTGGGTATTATTTACACTATTTGATGCGTGTGTATACTCTACAATGAAAAATAATATTTATTTACCTCGACGTTTCGATCAAGTTGCATTGATCGTGGTCAAAACAAGTTGCATTGGTGGTGAGTCTTCTCGTGACCACGATCAATGCAACTTGATCGAAACATCGAGGTAAATAAATATTAAGTTTTCAGCGCGATTAAGTCCCGTTTAAATATATAACTATGTGTTCGAAGCGCGAAAGTTTAGAAGTTACAAATGAAAAATAACTTCCTAAATATTTTGCGCCCCTTGATTCACTTAATTTGTATGAAAAGGTTATAACTAGATTTTCTATTAGGTACTATCGTTTTATATTCGTAAATTACGATTATGATTACGTATCGTATTATATTCGTAAATTACGATTATTATACGATTGTTTGATCTCCTAAAATAAAACACACTAATAAGTTACAAAATTGTATATTTTTAGTGTAAACATTATCTTTGGTCCCAGTTCCTATTAGCCGCTTCTCAAAGGTTACGTCGTTCGTTTTTTTTTCGCATTATCAACCACGCGTTCCTGATGATTATCGTAGTTAACATGAAATCCAAGAAGTGGCGCTGACTTTTCTGTAATGGGAAAATTCCCATTAGATTCCCATTACAAATGTAAAAAAGTTTGTTAGGTCAACCGATTCTTGATATGTAATTCTATGATTTGGTGGTATGAGATGCAGCGCGGGGCGGGGGGGTATACGAAGTTGCGAGCGAAAGGCTAATTAATAATTATTTAAAACAATAGGCCTAATACTTTTGTGCGCGAGTGTACCCATGCGCAAACACACCCCCTCCACTTTCTTCCAGCGTTCTTTTTACATGATGCTACCTATATAAGGTGCGGCGCGGGGCGGGGGGCGTGTCACGCGTAGCAAGCTATAATAGCGCTCCACAAGCTTGCCGGAGCGCTATTATTCGTCAATCAACCTTTGATTTCCGCGCTGTGTCCACATTACGTTTGCTCTCAATCGATAGTTCCCATGCGTCCCTCCATTCTTGGACAGACGGTTCCATCAAAGGCATTAAAAAACCTCTGTCTAAAGGTAGCCGCTTCGTCACAGTGCACGCGAGTGATGAAGCAGGTTTTGTGCTGAATGCTTTGCTGACGTTCAAAGCCGGTACAAAAAACGGCAACTACCACGAAAACATGAATCCGGAGAATTACGAGCGGAGGCTCCATACTAAACTAATGCCGAATTTACCGCTTAATTCAGTCGTGGGGGTTGACAATGCATCGTACCACAACAAACAACTCGATGCTGCACCATCGTCCAATACAAAGAAAGCAGACGTGCAGGCCTGTCTCCCTCAAAAAGGAATTGAATTTGAAGAATCCAAGCTAAAGCTGGAGTTGTCCAACTTAATAAAAAAAATACAAAGACCAATTTAAGAAATTTAATATCGATGCAATATTAAACGAAGTAGGTCATTCTGTACTTCGTTTGCCGCCTCATCACCCGGACCTAAATCCAATAGAAATGGCCTGCCCCCGATTCAGAACCTTTCGATAACTCAGTTGTCTATCAATATGGTATTATTTATTCTGTGGATTCGGTTTGAAACCGTTCAATTCAATATATTTTTCATTCACTATATCGAATCGATTCGGTTCCCTTATTTCCCTGTGACCTGCTTCCTAAATATCTAAACATCGAGCATCGAGTTTCTCCCAGTGAGCTTCCTCTCGCTCTTACTATCTACGTTCTATATGTTTCTTACTGATACCTTGTTAATATTACCTTTAGGCTGGCTCAGGTTCACTTTGCTGTGTAAATCCGTACCTTTTACAAAGCGTGGATTTCCTGAGCCAACCTGTACCAATATCCATGCATCCACAGAGAGTTTCAGTCTCTTTGTGGCTGCATGTTCATAGTTATTTCCTAAAGAGAAGAGAGAGAAGATCCCGTATGCTATAGATGTCACCCCAACAATTTGATAAAAAAAATCGAGCTCCACATGATAATCGAGTGAACCTTTCTGGTGATATTTCAAATTAAATGAAGTAGAGTTGGATCTTTAGCAGCCTGAAATGTACTATTACGATGACTCATACAATGACATGTATCATTATCATGATGACACTTACGATTACCCTGAAGCGCACTTACCAATCAATAACGTCACGCCTGTAGAGACACATGGTGATTCTTATGACACTAATAATGTAGCTGCCACAGCTCCTGAGACAGTTGAAAATTTACACACACAAAGCCTCCACTCAGTCAAGAAGTGATACAGATCAACAATATTGACCCTAACTTAAAACTACGCTATATATACATACCTGAGATAGACTCCAAATTCATGGTTGACACGGGTAGCATGCGATCTTACAATCCTGAAAAAACCTATCAGTATTTCTCAAACACAATACGTCACGAACCGTTTAACGTAATAAGTACGCTACCTACGCATCTAGCACACACAATGAGTTTATAGAGATTCATGCCTTACCAACGTTTAACAGCTCAGAAAATCAAAAACTCTATCTATATAAAGTAGACCCACGAAACGACGGTGTATTAGGCGACGACCTGTCACGTAACATGGGTGCCGTGATTGATCTGAAACAGAACATTTAAAAACCGGATACCACATCTATAACTATCATTCACAGTAAAACTGCCCACAAATATGTATAAGTGAGAAGGGATCTTGGAGTATAAAGAATTGTGTGAAGGTGTTAGAATGCCTAGTGCGTTAGTGACGTGTGAGAATGGATATGCGACAACCATAACACAAAAAACATTAGAAACCGTTATGGTGCTTACCGTGATTAGCCCCTTTAAAGTGTTAGAGAATGAGGGAAATTAATGTATGTTGAATTGTATGAATGACATGGAGATGAAAGATGTAGAGTTAGGTGGACTTTTGGCAAAAAACTTGAAAAATAAATTTAGGACAGATCATATGAACGAGGAAGAAAGAAAGGCAATTTCCAGACTGTGTGACGATTATAGAGATGTATTTTATTGTTACCAACTTCCTTTGACGTTTACCAACCAGGTCAAACATTTTATAAGAACGAAAAATGAGGACCCTATGTATGTCAAACCATATAGACAGCCCCCGGCACAAGCCGTCGAAATTAAAGAACAAGTTGAGAAGTTGTTAAAGGACAATGTGATACAGGAATCGTTCTCACCATGAAGTGGCCCTGTTCACCTTGTACCTAAAAAGATGGATGCATCTGGTGTGTAGAAACAGAAGTACAGGTGTGTAAGTACAGAATGGTTATCGACTATAGGAGACTTAACGAAATAACAGTAGACGAAAAGTACCCTCTACCAAATATAAATTATATTTTTGACAAATTAGGAGTTGCTGCCAGTTGCTTGCCGCGCGCGCACGCGCGTTTATGCGCTCAGTACTGCGTAATGTTAGATATAGTTAGATATATCTTAGATATATCTTCGTACTTCACAACGTTAGACTTAGCTTCCGCGTACCATCAATTCGAAGTGAATGAGACTAATAGTCAGAAGACGGCCTTCAGCACACAATTTGGGCATTTTAAGTTTTCAAGAATGCCATTTGGTCTCAAGCTACCTTTCAGAGGGCAATGGATAATATTCTAAGGGGTCTACAGGGCATACACTGCCTCATATACCTTGATGATATTATCATATTTTGAACACAGAAAAGTTACGGACAGTTTTTGAACGACTTAGACAGACCAACCTCAAAATTCAACTAGACAAGTCTGAATATCTTCAAAAATAAGTTTTGTACCTCGGACACACAATAACCAAGAACGGACTGAGACCTAACGACGACAAAATACATGCAGTCATAAACTACCCATTACCAGAGATGACGACCCAAATCAAAGCTTCCTAGGCCTCCTTGGCTATTATAGACGATTCATCAAAGACTTCGCCAAAATGACACAACCCCTTACAGCATGCCTTAAGAAACGTAACAAGATAGTAATAGACAAGAAATACGTTGAAGCCTTTGAGAAATGTAAAGAACTATTGACTAGTGCCCCTCTGTTACAATACCCTGGCTACGAAAAGCCATTTATACTGACAACCGATGCCTCAAATGTAGTTCTCGGGCAGTACTCTCCTAAGGTAACGTAGGTACCGACCAGCCAATAGCTTACCCAAGTAGGACATTAAGCAATACTGAAATGAGGTATAGTACAATCGAGCGTGAACTTTTGGCTATTATCTGCGCGGTGAAACACTTTAGACCCTATCGGTACGGACGAAAATTTGTAATATAAACCGATCACCGACCTTTAGCATGGTTATACTCCCTAAAAGAGCCCTACAGTAAGCTTACCCGTTGGAGGTTGCATCTTCAGGAGTATGACTTCAAAATAATTTATAAAATGGCACACAAAACACGAATGCTGGCGCACAGTACAGAATCAAAATCTGTGCATTGATATCTGGCGATGAGACTGCTTCCACGGCAGTAAATATAGATGAAAAGGAACAAAAATTACGCAAACACTTAGACCAAGTTACACAAGACATCATTGACCTTACGACCGAGGAACAGAAGACAGAAAATGACAACTCTGACACAATTTCAATTTCTGACTCTTCCGCTACAGTATCAGCAGACTCATTAGACAGATACGAACAGAATGACTATCCCCTAAGGTCAGATAATGAATCGTCATTATCTGACCTTAGGGGATAGTCATTCTGTTCGTATCTGTCTAATGAGTCTGCTGATACTGTAGCGGAAGAGTCAGAAATTGAAATTGTGTCAGTATCGACTATGGATATAATTCACTCAGCCCTTGACTTAGAATCTAAAGGCATGCCTGTTCTTCATGAAGCTATTGACACGAAACCCAACCAGATCCTTGTTTTTGAATGGTATAAGAATGATATGCAAGTGAGAAATTTATCGAGCGAGAAGCAAAAAGTTATGGAAGTTTTACTATCAATTAATAACGAAGATTTAGTAAAAAAAACATGAAAGAGTACCTAAAGCCCAAATTGAAGTATTTCATCTATTTCGAAAATCCAGAACATAGAAAATAAATAGTCATTAATTTATTTAAACAAGGCATGATAGATTTGTATGAATGCACCGAGCGAGTGGTATACGTGGAAGACGAAAATGAACTAAAACCCATTATTTTAAAGCACCATGATGGAAAGACTTGTCATAGAGGCGTGAAAGAAATGGTACTTAGAATTAAAAGGAATTACTATTGGAATAACTTACAGGAAACAGTAACAGCAGTGATAAATTCATGCGAAACCAGCCAAAAAATGAAATACGACAGAAAAGCCATAAAGCTATTCATTTAACCCAGACACAGAATGCCGCTTTCTAAGAAGTGTTTATAGATCTTTTTACCATAGAATCAGTGTATTACTTAACAATTGTAGATGCATTTAGTAAACTCGCCCAAGCAGTAGAAATAAGCAACAGATCAACTGGAGAGGTAATCAGAGCCCTAATTAAGTATTTCTAATTTTATGGCATACCTAGGAAAATTTGTTGCGATCCGGGTAGTGAATTTAACAATGAATTAATGCGAGAAATGGCCTCTATGTATAAAATCGATCTTAATATCTGTACGCCCAGCAACCCTAACTCCACAGGCATAATTGAACGTTTCCATTCGACAATTATAGAGATATACCGTCTTGCTAGATACGATCAAAAGTGTACAGACGCGGCCTCAGTGATAACCTATTGTATCGTAGCATACAACAATACCACACACTCTAGTACAGGCCTGACACCTTTCGATGTAGTCTTTGGTCACACTGACTCCAGTAGAATGTTTGAGACCGATTTTGAGAAAGCTTATACCGAACAACTATTAAAAGACCATGCAAAACGCACGAAATACCTATACCAACACATAGCAAACAAAATGACAAAAAATAAAAATAGAGTTAGAGACAAGAAAGGAGGAGAAAGCAAGATAGTGTTAGAGGAAGGGAAAGTAATTTATGCTAAAGATGTCAACAAGCGAAAGAGTAAAGATAAGGCACGATATCAGAAAGCGTTAGGCAAAGGAAAAGTAGAACATAATGTAGTACCAATAAATGTAGGTAAGAGATAAACCAATGTCGCGATTAAAAACGTAAAACGTCCTTCGCAGGTGCTGCCTCATCGCAGTGGCTCTGCTAGCCCTTAGCCAGGCCCTTCAACTATGCTCACTTGAAAATAATCCTGGGATCTTGCCCGTTAACATAGGAACGGCATTTAAACAGGAAGATAAGTGGACCATCATTAAAGTGTTAGATCTTAATGGTATAGGTGGGAATTTAAAATACTACATGCAAAAATACTTAGGACTCAAGAAATTAGTAATGGTTAACTATCCAAACTTTACTGAATTCCCAAGCATAGTTGAACAAGCAGAGTATTGGTGTAATATGACAATCGATAAATTCAATCAATTAATACTAACCATAAGGATGGAACGAGGTCTTCTGAATCCTCTCGGTTCCTTGATCAAAATTATTACAGGAAATTTAGACTACGAAGATGCTGACCGATATGATACCTTGATTGCACAGATGAAAAATAAAGAAACTTTAACCGACAGTAAAATTACTATTGTCTCTAAAATGTTGAATGGTTTAATTAATAACACGGAAAATCTATATGAAAATTCTAAAATTGTTGATAGAAGATTACAGGAAATGGAAGATATTATGATCTCTGTGGGATAATCAGGTGCCTTGGGGCACTATAGCTTTCTATACCAGATCACAATGGTCGAGCTCTCCTTTCAGTTATCTGCAGTCTTGATCTTCTACTGGTCCACCTTACTCCGAAGTACATCGATGGCTGGTGATGTCACTCAGCAGGCGAAGTCATCGATGATTGCGAGATGTTGATGTATCGTGGGCACTCCAAATGATGATCTACGAGTTAAGTGAAAATACTTTAAAGAGAGTTCTATAAATTTCAGAGAGTGTTCACTTTACCGGTCCTCTTGATCCATGGAGAAAACTTGTGAGGTATTTATTCTAGCTGAAATGTTCCATCCCTTTGCGCGGATTCACTTTTATTTATTCACGTATTTTATGTTTCGGGTGGAAATAATTGTCCTTTACGAGTCACTTTAAATTTTAACTTAAAAGGAAACTTCCTGTTAATTCATAAGTGTGATTTTATTTCACATCACAAATTACATTATTGAAAAAACTTAGTAAGAGGGAAGGGGGCTTCCTCTTATAACACTTATTCATTTGAATAACTATCGGGAACTTATAGATTTGAAGAACTATCGGAAACTTTTACAGCCTATTAGTTTCAAGAACTTTCGGTAACTCACTTCCAATCTGTTTACATTCAAAATGAAGACTTCCAAAGGTTTGAACAAAGAACTTTGGAATAAATAACATAATTATCAATGAGCAGTGACTTTGGTGTAGAATTAGGTGAGGTCGGTTATGATTTACATTCGAATTATGAAATGTAAGCAAATAAAATTGACCACAAATGCCTATTTGACGACTTCTGTCAAAATAAAATAAACTAAAAATGTAGTTTTCTCAGCCTGTGGGCGTTTTACAATAAAAATATTACACTCAATAGAATCAAAAAAATCAACGAAAACTTTTGCTACTAAAATCTTTAAATGTGTGTAAGTTTTGTTTATTCAAAAACACAAAATTATATTTCACAGCTTAATTTTTAGCGATTTTGTTTACATATTGTAGTCACGTCTCAGCCCTCGCACGGTTTGTTTATAGGGTATTTTTCATATGGCATGGCAACCCGTCCCTGCCAATCTCAGCAGCCCGATTACAGAACTTGGTTACAATCGAATTATCACTTTTTCATAGCAATTTCGACTCTATCGCAAGGCATTAGTGATATCGATACTGACAATCCAATTGAAGCTAAGTTATGTGGTCGGGCCCCAGCGGCCCGATTACAGAACTTGGTTACAATCGGATTATCACTTTTTTCATAGCAATTTCGACTCTATCGCAAGGCATTAGTGATATCGATACTGACAATCCGATTGAAGCTAAGTTATGTGGTCGGGCCCCTGCAGCCCGATTCCATAACTTGGCTTCAATCGAATTCTCAGTATCGCAACCACTAATTCCTTGCGATAGAGTCGAATTTGCTATGAAAAAAGTGATAATCCGATTGTAGCCAAGTTATGGAATTGGGCCACAGGTACCGCCATCTTGTTCTCATTGGTGTTTCAGTGCTCATAGCCTTCGCTATGTATGTTTGTATTTTTGTATGTTTGTATTTTTGTATCTTTGTTTGTAATGGACAAACGAAAAAGATACTGACTCGATTTAAAAAAAAACACGTATTAGAAAACTACGTTATCAGCAAGTAACATGGGCACTATTTTATTTTTCAAGAAAGTAGAGATCCCTTCGAAAATTGCAATATAGTAACCCAAAGAATCTATAAAAATATTTTTCCTAAAAAACTACTTTGTATTCAAATGTTCTTTTCTAAACAAACACTAAAAACAATAAAATAATTACTATAGAACCAGATCACTATCACTTTAAGAAAAGTAAAAATGTAACACCGATTCAAAAATACAATTGAATATAGAAAGAATAATAATAGTTTCTTACCCCCCTTTTCTCAATTCTCACCCCCCCCTCTATATAGCTATGTTCACACAAGGAAGTTATATGTACTTACGTACAACTGGAACGATATCTCTCATATAAAAAAGTGGTCATCGAAACACATAATTTAAAAAGAAAATGCGACAAAAGGAAGTATATTTTGGATCGGAAGTCTCTTTCTCTCTCGTACAAAGTTTCAGTTTTCGCACAGACTAAAATAATTTTTCGAAATAATCGTCGCAAAGACTACTGTACCAAAGAGGTCATCTACCTAATATATTTACATAGTACATCCTCTTTGGTGTCTGATGAGATTTTTAATACTATGCTGGAAATTAAAGAAGTTCTCGTCTTGTTTGTTTTACGAAATATTTGCTGTCATCTGAGATTGGCACTATAAATAAGAAAGAGACAACAAGGCTATTGCTCAACTTCCTTGTCTTTTTTATTTTTAAATAGTTTTCAAGGTCAAATAATCGATACCCCGATTTTTCTTTGAAGAGATCGTTCCAGTTGTACGTAGGTACATATAACTTCCTTTTATTCACATCACTAGTATGCCCAAACAAACAAAATATTTTTTTTCAAAGAAATCGGATATACATCAATCAATAAAACAAACATGCAGTCGAACTTATTTAGAACAATATACAACGGAATGACACGTTGCCATGGAAACGAAATAATAACAAGTCTGTCAAGTACGTGAGTAATGATTAGACACTTCTTACTATCGTTGTAGTAATGATGCAATTATTGTCTATGGGTAAAAAAAACACCATGATCGTTGCTGCAAAAGATTTTGAATTACGCTTACTGGTGTATTTTTTTTAGAAGTTTATGGGTATAAAAATTCTAAAAGTAAGAATAATGCCACGGTGTGAGCGCTACCCGTGCGAAACCGGGCTAGTATGTAATATTGTAAAAAATTGGTAGTTATTAGTAGTATTCATATTATGTTAGCCTATATGTAGGTATAAGGGGTTACTTTAAATAGAAAGAAAACATAGTTTTAAATTACAAAAGTATAATTATTTATTCGACTTTTCTCAACATTTGTTATAACAGCCAATAATGGAACTCCTGTAGTTACTAGTTGTACCTACACCTGGTACTAACCTTAGTTCGCTCTAGCAGGAAAACACCACGTTTTATGAATTGCGCTAGTTTTATTTTACCAAGGAACATAATAATATCTTTTTCACTAATCTGTTTTCTGTTGCGCCAATGCCGCCATGTTCTCGACCAACCCCAACAAAACCAAAAAGATAGAATGTTCGACTGGCATTGAACATCATGACTGACATCCACAAATATTGATTAAATATTATGCAAAAAGGTATTAATATTATGATGAATTATACAGTATCCTTACAGCTCGGCCATCCTGCTAAAGCGAGTCCCTCCGCGTTTTAATTTTATATTTAAGCTATTTACACTGAAAAACATATTCTTACAACATTCACAACAAATTATTATATAACATTCACAACTTTTGAGTTACAATAATTAATGCCTTAAAAAAATTTAGAAAACTCGCAATATATTTTCTTCACGAAATAACATCCATAACAGAATGAATAAACTATAATACCTACATTCTTATTAAACACAAAACTTTCAATTAACAATAATGATTAAATAAATCTTAATTCTTTTACAGCTCAATAAAATAATAGTAACATCATGCTGAAGAACATTATATAGCATCATAGTATAAAGGGAAAGTCATGCGAACTGTAACCGATCATGTTTTTTTACTTGAGTATTTGCACGCCTTATTTCACGACCGAACATAATGGACATCAACGTTTTTTGAGACCTGTATTATTTCTCACATATGTTTATTGCAAATAAATTTGATTTGATGTCTAAATTACGCTTTTTTAGTACCTACTCAGACTTTCATCATCTTTGTCAGACTTTTCTGATTCAGAGCTACTGTCGGTGTCAATTTTTTGTTAGAGCTAATCCACTGTTTTAATTTATCAGTAGCCATTGACATATATTTTACCGATAAACAAGAACATTCATGAAAACTATTTGTTCAAATGCTGGTGAGCTAGAACTAAAGTTCGCTGCAGTGCTGCATTATATTTTATGTTGTCTAACCAAACTATTAAAACACGCAGCGCTAGATCGCTTATAGTGTTGCACCCTGTCGTCCCTATAGATTTTACACCACAGAAGTAACATAGCTTTTGTACCTACAAAACTTCATTATAATTCATACTCAATTTCAAAATATATTAATAGTAAAAAAAATGAAAAAACAAATTGTAAAGTAGAAAAGTAAAATAAAATGAATTGTTATGCATTTATTAAAGCTCAGAACGTTAGCAATAGTTTGAAATCAAATTAAATAAATTGGTATAGGTATATACGTAAGTAAATACTTTTAATGAATTAGGAGTGCGCTTTAGCATCAATGAGCTCTACTTCAATAAAAGTCAAATAATTAATGAATATCTCATTTTCCTTCACATAGGATTAATTTTGGCAGTTTCTGTCCTATTGTTGTTTCAGTTCCTATTTGTAGAATAATGAATCTCGGGATCTGTTTTGGCCTCGTGGTCTAATCTTATTTTGACGTATTTTTCAACCACTGCTCTGATTAAATGTTTTCTGTGATTTAGTCTACATGTCTGCTGTAATGAGTGTGAATATAGTGAGTCGAATAACTCTGTTAATAAATGTTTTTAATGTATTTGATACAATTTTATCCATATTACTAAACATCCTGAGTATTTTTTTGCCGTGTCCTTTATATTTTATCTAATGACATATCAGTGTTTCAGTTTTCAAACAAATTTTGAATACATTTTCTGTTGAATAGCACAGCTATTCCATATCTTTTAGCTGAACCAATTTGTGATGCCATATTCGAACTGACTAACCAAGCTAGAAATGCACTCTTCATATTTAAGTTTTTTATTAATTTTCTTGCTACGTAGCCCGTTATAGAGCCCACAATCTAATTTGTAGCAATTTTTAATTTTTCCGCATTTAAATGATCAGCAAGAATTGTACAATTTGTTTCCAATTACTTAATTACAATTACTTAAAGAAATTAAAAACACTTTCTAAAAACACCACGTAAAGTCCGTGTTCAGTCACACATTTTTACCTACAACCGGTTTTGTAATGAAACATCATATTTTAGTTTATGATTTTAGATGGCGTGGCATTTTAATGAACATATTCTCTATTTTCCATTGTGCTATTACGATATTATTACATATTTATTCATTTGAACCACAAATAATTTTAGTTACTTGACTGCTGAATTGTTATTGATGTTCCAGGTTCACACTTTGATTTGAATTCTCGTATTATTAACGCCGCTCCGTACGCGACCACACTGCGTGAATGTCGAATCAATACTAAAGTAACGTGTACGGATTGCAGTACAGTTCAGTCGAACAGAGTGAGTGTTCGGATCAAGAAATCTAGTGCGTAGTACCTACATATATATCGATGTCAATAGATATGTTTTTATAACGTTTTCCCTTTTCCCGCGTAGGAGGCGTATCTTCTTTCAAGTCATCTGTTTGGGATGAGCACATTCGAAGCAGGAAGGACCCGACGTACTTTTTCACAAAACGTCTCATTTTCGGGAACCAAAAGGACTGTTGAATACGTGTCAGTATCTTTTCAAAACCAAAATGGCCTATGTCGTCATGGTTCATTTTAGCTACTTGCCATCCAACACCTTTTGGTACGACTAATCGAAAATGATCACTATGACCGCCTACTAAACAATATACTTTGCCGTTCTTTAGTATATAGTTTTTTTTGATAATTAAAATGTTCTTTATCCGATTCGATTTGCAACGGATCTCGAGATCCGATGGGAACAAAATAAAATTCATTTGAGGTGCAACGGATCTCGAGATCCGATGGGAACGCTGAGCAATATCAGTTAATTAGTAATTCTGATATCGAGATCCGTTGGGAAGTACCCGAGAAATCTCATCACTATATTGAACCGTGCTAGTCCAATCTTCGTCATTAAGAGCTAGTACGTCTAACACGTGTTCCTCTATGGAAAACATGATTCCCAAATGAAATTTGCATATAACATCTCTCGCACCATGTCACGTACAAGAGCTTTTTCTGCATAAGACATTTGGTACGGTCTGTACATAACTAGTTTAGCGCTATCAAGCTGAATTACCATTTCTCCGGCTGAAGTAACACGTAAATCTTTTAGCCCTGACGAAAAACTTTCGTTATATTTCGACAAAATTACATTCAAGCGTGACTTTCGTTCTTGTCATTAACGGATCACCTTTTATAGTACCGTTCAAGTTGGCTTCATCAAATACAACTGAAGAGACGCCAAGACTCGTCCACCACGCGCTGTAACCCAGTATCACCAGGTAACAAATAATATTCCTGGTTAGATTTGCTTCTCCTTGAACCATTAACGTAAATCTAGCCAGTAAAGTCAGTATTATGAGAGTTTAATGGTACTATGCCAATTGCACTAGGTATAAAGTGATATCATTTTTAACACGCATTCATAATTTATTATTGTATTTTTTTCGATAACACTTTTTTTGGGTGTCTTTGTTATTTGGGGCATTTCTGTAAACGAGTACTGTGTATTTAAGGACACTATCTTTGAAAATAAACATTACTATGTTCTCATGAATACCTACTTGCACCATGACATCAGCCTTACACTTTCCTAGAGATTTTACTGATTACCACCAATTATTAGTGCTAGCCCTTCGTAATGTCGATGTTCAAACGTTTTGCTTTTCTTCTTTAGTAGAATCATTTTTCAAATTCCAGCTATTATCCTGAACACCGTCTTTATTGAATCTGCAATATGTATTCAAGTGGCCGACTCTTTTGCATATACCACAATTAACTAGGGGTTTCTTACATTCAAAGCTTTTATGACCCTCTTCATTGCAATTAAGACAAAAAAAAGTTTATGAGCGGCTTCCTATTGCTAGATGAAACTAATATAAATGGCTTCTTATCCTGCCTTGCTTTATCCATTCTATCACTCGAGTCTCTACCTGTACTAGCTACCTTTACGGTTTTTTTTGCTATCAAAATCGTTAACAGTTCCGTATGATTATCCCGACATGGAAATGACTCCCTAGATTTTCCTCCATTCGCCCCACGTGTAAAGGACTGTGTCGAGATCCTGATACCAAAGTTTAGCTACACCAGTAAATTTTGGAAGCGCAAAATTTATTGTCTCCTTTTCGTCCCAGATATAAATCTCGGCACAATCCTCCACCTTCGTAAGCCACATTAAAATAGTCTGGTTCTTGACCATTGGGTCAAACTCCGGAACAGCATTAGTCAAGGAAAGCTTGGAAGTAGATTAACCTTTCATATCTTTTAAAATATTTAAAAATTTGTCCAAAATGAAGTTAGTTTTATTATTACGTTTAGTTATAATATAAGTTCTGAATATAGTTATAAGTTCTGAGTTTATCATGCGGGTGCTCATTCGAGGAGTAGAGAGCTCACCTTATTTGCTTAGAGCTATCATCTGGATTGTAATCCACACGGCGTTCTTTACTCTCCGTAGGAGTATAACGCTTTTTATTAGAGGATGAACTCGAGAAGAGCAAACTGTGGCGGTTATGTTTGCGACGACTAAGTTCGTAATCTTTAGAATTACTACGCGAACGCTCATAATACCTGCAACGCTGAGCATAAGATGACCACTCTTTTGCATCGGTCAAACTATATCGCTTACACGAGACCGACCTAGATCGACGTTTTGTGGATCAATATAACTTTTTTTTTTTTAAATATTTTATATATCTGTACAATGTCATGTCTACGGTCACGTTGCCATCCACTCTCGTTCAATCTAGTTGGATCACGCGAAGAACGCCCAAACTTTATAATATGGTTCCAACAAACGACCTTTGGAATGAAGCTGTTGAATATTCACGCCCTTACGACGTTTTCTTTGTGGTTCCACGCTTGAACAACTTGTTGAATCGATTGTATAGTAAAACGTACATAACGTACGCAGCTTTGCTCTCAGGCTCCCTTCTGCGCCATATCTATGATAAGTAGATTAATCGTGGCTTTGCCTATCTCTCAGGCTTCCTTCCACCATATCTGAGTCGTATGCAGAGCGTTTGCGGCTTTGCCACCTGTTTGGCTCCCTTCCGCTCCCTCGCTCATTATATTAATACGTTTCCAACGAACATCTGGAGTCTCACACTCACTGTGTTTGCCGCGGACCCGATGGTTCTCGTTGATATCATACGATTGACTGGCATCAGCCGCTCTGTCATAGTCGCCAGGAGTCTCACACTCCTCGTCCAGATCGTACGACGTGCCTTCCATAACTGCAACTTGTAAACATTCACTTCATTACAATACATCAAATGCAGAAGTGGCCTTTTACGTGCCATTGATTGTATTGATGATCAAAAAACGAAAAGAGATTGACCAGCATCCTAAAGTGACTAACCGCACTTTCATGGTACCTACTAGAAAATAGTTTCTCAATAACTTACTGACTTTTGACAACGCATCTAATAAAATTAACTTTTCAATTCAGGAGTGGCAATATCGCCCACGATGTTATACTGATTCGAAATCTACTTTTCCTTATGTTTTTAATATTACACTTTTGTTCATTATTTACTTGGTTTGCAGTAAAATGTATCGTCAGGTGACTTTGGAAAGAAATGAGAAAAAAAACTTTCCATTAAAAAAAAAACAGAGTGGGTCAAAAAAAATATGTAAATAAATGCTCACCGTCGGTCGTGCCGACTCTGCCAATATTTTTGTCACCATTTTCCATATTTTCAATAATTCTTTATTGAGTTCCATTATTGCTTTAGAATAATAAATAACAAGAAGAAAAAAAATGATAGTCGAAAGGACGTAGCAATCTGATTATTGAGCGGAAAGAAGAAAATAGAAGAATAACATTATATATTATTTTTATACCTTCATAAGTTCATGGGCGAGATAAACGAGTGATTTACAGTAAAATACAAGTCTATCCCACTTCTGAGTTATAAGGGGTTACTTTAAATAGAAAGAAAACATAGTTTTAAATTACAAAAGTATAATTATTTATTCGACTTTTCTCAACATTTGTTATAACAGCCAATAATGGAACTCCTGTAGTTACTAGTTGTACCTACACCTGGTACTAACCTTAGTTCGCTCTAGCAGGAAAACACCACGTTTTATGAATTGCGCTAGTTTTATTTTACCAAGGAACATAATAATATCTTTTTCACTAATCTGTTTTCTGTTGCGCCAATGCCGCCATGTTCTCGACCAACCCCAACAAAACCAAAAAGATAGAATGTTCGACTGGCATTGAACATCATGACTGACATCCACAAATATTGATTAAATATTATGCAAAAAGGTATTAATATTATGATGAATTATACAGTATCCTTACATATGGGTAAGAAATAGGTCTCTAAACGCATGTTACTACTTTGTATCTCAATACGACGAGTAGAGAAGCCCGTCAATCGATGAAATAATATTTGATGACTGAACGAAATTTGGTAATTTGTACTTTTGGTTTTGGAATACATAGGCTACATTTTCCCCAGAAAAATGTCCACGCGGGCAAAGCTGCGGAGGATAATATAAAACTATACTATACCTATATTATTCTAGTTTCTTCTTACCTTATTTTTTTTGCCAGATGAAGGTATATTTATAAACGATATATTTTGTGAGTTTTTAGAGTTATACAAACATTTTTCTTTCCGTTGGAAATAAAATATGGCAGTTGTAAGCCGCTTGATACTACATATTTCTAATAGCATTCTCGCGGTTAAGACGAACCCAATGATACCTCATTTAACAAAATCCATTTAGCCGTTTAGTCTGTAGGACGTGCCAGAGAAACGTAAAAACAAACAAACATACATTACATACAACCTAACACATAACCCTCCGCAATCGGGTAATAAATGAAGTTATTTATTTTTCGGATCCCAATAGTGGTTCGAAAAGATACATCTTTTCGAACTATTGGAACATACATATACAATACTAATCTATTGAACATATATATACTTCCAAACTTGACATATATATACTTAAAAAAAAAAAAAAAAAAGACCCGTTCCCCGTTCAATTTATTTAAAAATTCAAAAAATGTTTTGGCCCCATCATACGGTGTTTTTCACAACATAGTGGCGCAGTACTTATTGTGTGGCGTCTGTGGTGTTATTTTCCAGGCGTCGGTCTGTGTTTTAATCTGGTTTCAGCTGAAATATTATTGTGGAAACAAACTGAAAAACTTATTTGACATAGGCCACCAGGTTGCCCGTGGCAACGGTCATTGCCAAGCAGGATCGCGCATCTGCGCATTGCGCAGTATTTGGACGCATGTGCAATGCCTGGCAAAAGGCATTTTGATTAATATCTGCCAATTTGATTTTTGGCAGTAAATAACAATATTTTGGATTTTCTATTAATGCTTTCTCCGTCGTCAACTACGAGTAATGATGATTTCCACATGCCGGAGGAGGCACCTGTCGCCTCCGCCGCCCCAGCTGGGCCAGCGTTGTAGGCGTCAGCTGCCCCTACCTGATGATAGATCTTCACCTGAGAATGAATTAGCCTCTGTTACCTACTCTGGGGATGCAGCTTTACAAAACGTTTCCAAAATTCAAAATTTAAACGCCGACATATCACTGGAAAATCAAGTAAAGTGCGACCAGTGCTCAGAACCACGTTTTTTCAAAGGAATTCGTGGGCTAAAAATCCATGCAAGTAAGGCTCATCGCTCAGCTCGTAATGCACATTGCCATAATGTATCTGATAATCCTTCAAGCTTTTGGGAAACTCTATATCTAAATTTAAAAATAACCTGCCCATAGTGAAAAGAATCCCGCGCGGTGCACGCATTAGTGTTGCTAATTGTCTACTTCAGGATATAAAAAGCGTCACTTCCACCAATTCAGTTCGAGCCTGGGAGCACTTGCTGACATTCTCTTATAGAATTCTCCATGTTCCGAAAGTCAATTTAGACCAAAATTCACTTACTAACAAAATTGTCAAAATAACTCTAAGTCTTGCCCTGATTTATCTTTTTCACCACGACCTCCTTCACGATCCATATGTTCTGTGGCTTATAGATTAGTCGAAGATAAAATGTCTGATGGAGACATCAGAGGTTCTTCAAGACTTTTGTTTTCCAGTGATACTATGGCACCTAACACTCCGGAAACCTTATTGGCTCTAAAAGAAAAACATCCGCTTTCACCAGCATCAATCCCTCTACTTCAAGACGCTCTCGAGGAGAACTCCTTGGTTGCAACCTTCGAGGACGTTAGTCTAGCAGTGAGTTCGTTTCCAAGTGGTTCTGCGGGCGGCCTCGATTCTCTCACACCGCAGCATGTGAAAGATCTTACTGGCGCAGGCCTTGGAGAGAACGGAGACGCTGTCCTCAAGGAACTGACAGTATTAGTCAACCTTATGCTTGCAGGCAAAGTTGACAACAATATTACCGCCGTAATTTACGGGCAAACTTATGCGCCCTTCTTAAAAAAGATGGGGGCATAAGGCCCATAGCCGTAGGTACTGTGTACCGCCACCTCACAGCCAAAATTTGTTGCAAATATATTAAAGAACCCCTATGTAAGGAATTTAGTCCCTTGCAGTTGGGTTTCGGATCTCGTGGTGGCTGCGAGGCGGCGGTACACGCCTTAAGCACTTTTTTGAACCATCAAGGTGGTGAGGTGCTCGTGAATGTAGATGTTAAAAACGCTTTTAACTCCGTTCATAGAACCGTTTTTTTAAATGAAGTGAAAGACAAAATTCCCCACATTTACAATTTTATTCGACAATGTTACGGCACGCCGACAAATTTAGTTTACAAAAATAATTTAATCTCTTCTGAAGCAGGATGCCAACAAGGTGATCCGCTTGGGCCGGCTCTTTTTAGTTTAGCGATCCACCCAATCATACAAAAATTGGAATCAAAATTTAATGTGTGGTACCTCGATGACGGAACCCTAGGAGGCGAGATCAGCACAGTGTATAAAGACTTAAAATCACTAATATCCGAATTTAATGACTTGGGTTTGTCGCTTAATTTTTCTAAATGTGAAATTTATATTCCGCAATCTACGACGAACTAGCAAATTAATATTTTAAAAATGTTTGAACAAATTACACCAAATATAAAATTACTAACCAATAAAACTCTTCGCCTCTTAGGCTCTCCGATTCTTGATGATTCATTAGCTGAGTTTGCGGACGAAAAAATTATTATTTTCCTACGTTATTTTCGCTCTTGTTCGGACCGGCTTGGAAAAATTAATACTCATGTTGCTTATTTCATATTAAAATATTGTCTTTTTGTACCTAAATTCACGTATGCCCTTAGATGCTGTCAGCTTTGGAACCACCCCATACTCTTACAACAGCTCGACAGCATTCAAAGGGATACTCTCACCGCCATTTTAAATACACCTTTTGATGATCGTGCTTGGCGCCAAGCCTCCCTGCCTGTAAGGTTTGGAGGTCTCGGCATACGCAAAATTTCTAGCGTATCTTTGCCAGCTTTCCTGTCGTCAGCCTACAGCACACAAAATCTAGTTCAGGACATCTTACAGTCATCACTGCAAAAAATTCAAATTACTTTCCTTTCTGACGCTTTGGAAAGTTGGAAAACAGCTTGCCCAAGCGAATCTTTGCCCAAGGCCCCGTCCTCTCAGCGGCAGTGGGACGGGCCGCTCTGTGCTTTAGAGTATAAAAGTCTATTAGACTCTTCAACTTCTTCCGCAGAGCACGCTCGTCTTTTGGCTGTTGCTCGTTGGGAGTCGGGGCTTTAGTTGCACGCTCTACCTTCAGGAATATTGGAAATTTATTAGAAAAAAATACGTTTTGTTTAGCCGTATCGCTAAGAATAGGCGCAGCTTGTCAGGTCCCCCATCGCTGCAACTGTGGCGATACTGTAGATCGCCTCGGTCACCACGGATTGTCGTGTAAGAAGAGTGCTGGGCGCATACCACAGCACGCCAGCCTGAATGATGTCATCCGTCGGGCTTTTGTCAGTGCCGGCGTCCCGTCAGTCCTGGAACCTAATGGACTGATGCGAGACTACGGCAAAAGACCCGACGGCATGACCCTCATACCTTGGAAGGTGGGGCGGCCATTAGTGTGGGATGCAACATGCGTAGACACAATGGCTCCGTCTCACCTTCCTGCAACATCAGTTAGGGCCGGCGCTGCCGCCGCTCAAGCCGAAAACCTCAAGCGGCGCAAATATGCGCACCTTGACCGGGTGTACATGTTCGCTCCATTTGGGGTGGAGACGATAGGTCCGTGGGGGCCGGCTGCTTTGGGGCTTTATCGGGACTTGGCCAGGCGATTGGTGGAGGCGTCGGGTATCCAGAATGCTGGCTTTTATTTCGCACAGAAATTGAGCATTGCCATTCAACGTGGCAATGCTACCAGCATTCTGGGACCTTTCCTTCCACTAATGGTCTTTTAGTTTAAGTTTTTATATAGTTAGTTTAAGTTTTAGTTTTTAGTTTTAATTTTTAGTCAGTATTTTAAGTTTTCATTAATTTCTGTTTTATTAATATTAAGTTGTGTGAAAATATAATATATACTTATATTACTATACTCTTTGGTCCAATCTATTAGTGGTACTGGCATCCTACTCGCAGAAAACAATCTTTCTTTCTTGTATTTTTAAGTGAAGATACTTCATGCGCGAAACTCGCTCGTAGCGTTCTTTTCAAAACCACGCTGAGACCCCTGCCTCCCGGCTGCCTGAACGGTTTTTCTTTGCGTAACACCTAAGGATGCTTTTAGCTGGCGTCTGTAGTCGTCAAACCAATCTTTTTTTTTCTCCGGCTTTCCAACCACGCGTTCAGAGACTTCATGAAGTGATTGCGCCATAGAGCGCCAATGTTAATCAATAGAAGCCGCTGTAGCATGTGTCACTGTACCAAAATCAGAATTGAGATTTTGTTGCATTTGATTTGATGTAATAAGTTTTGCAAAGGCCAGCCTTGTTGGTATTTTGTGTTTTGCTCAGCGAGGTGGTTTATAGCTAAGACGAACTTTCGACCTTATCAACCGATGATCAGTCCAACACTCAGCGTCCCGCATTGCTCTGGTGATAAGCACATCCTTCAAATCAGCCCTGCGCACAATGACATAATCAATGAGATGCCAGTGCTTAGAACGTGGGTGCATCCAAGACGTCGGCCATACGGGAAAACGTATTTGTAACGCAAAGGTCAAATTCTGCACACAGAGATAAAAGCAGTTCACCGTTAGTGTTACATTTACCAACTCCGTGCCTACCAAGAAACTTTTTCCAGATGTTGTGGTCAGAGCCAACTCGAGCATTAAAATCACCCAAAAGAATGATTTTATCGCTGGAAGGTATGCTACGCAAAACTTTTCGTAGTTCATCGTAAAACTTAAGCTTGTCATCATCAGAATATTTCATAGTCGGAGCATAGATACTTGAGACTTGATACTTGATACTTGAGTGAAGGAAAGAAGAGTGGAGTGGAGGTGAAGGAATTTGTTTGTACCGGTATGAAGTCTGTCATTTATCCCCTTAGGTTTCTCAACAGTGATCTAGCGATATTGGTTTTGATAGCAAAACCCACTCCGCTACTTGCTCTCTCATTAGCGGATTTCCCCATCCAATAATAGGTATACCCACCACATTCCTCACAGAGCTCACCACTATCTGCTAAGTGAGTCTCGCTGGCTGCTATATCTACGTTGTATTTAGAGAGTTCCCTTGCAATAAGGGCGGTTTTTCGCTCAGGACATAAGTTGGTAGGGTTGTCCAAAAGTGTTCTAACATTCCATGTTGCGAAATACACCATGTATCATGAAATTTTAACTTTTTCTATTTTTCGACCGCGATTGATCGGTTCCCAATGACCGCGGTTTGCCATCTGGGTTGAGGGTGAAATGGACTATTTTTGGGCCACCTTTTCTAGGCCCCTCCCCTATGCAGGGGTAAGCAGAGCGATCCTAAATAGGGCTACTTAGTCATCAGATGTGCTGCCGAATCCGTCCTCCCGTTTCAATCGATTCCAGGAGCGACCACTCTCATCTGACCACCTATGTGCAGAGAAACAGCTAAAAACCGGAATAACCGTGGTCCAAATTCCCACCACCATCGCTCCATCGCCATAGGGCTTTTACTCGTAATCCAAAGTCTAGCCAAGGTTCATTTGCACGTGTTTTTTTTAAAGTGGGTAAGCGGTTGCGCTGGTGCAAACCCACTTTCTCGTCCCATGCTACTAATGCCCGATGGACCAGTTACCCGGTACGACCGGTGGTAGTAGGATGCAGTGAATCGGCCACCAACCATAATAGATCCTGGCTGGCACATCGCCTTGCTACATCGCCGCGGTCGCCGAGAGCAATTGCCTATCGACGGTGCTCGCCTTCCGCGCCGAAGTAGACTTTGTGTACAGTTCGGGGGATCACCCGTTAGCTGAGAACGTGTGATGCTCACAGCCCCCTTCACTAGGTTTAGCCCACGGATCGACGTGGTTACAGGGGTGTGGACGCTGCGTACACTGCAGCTTCGTGGAGCCACTAATTCAGAGATTGTAGAAACTTAGTCGAATAGTATATAGCTTAAGGCCGGCGGCGCTTTTGATGTTTCCACGCCTACCTACCACGCGCTCTGAAAACTCTGTAGGTACCTACGCGTGTTACAGAATGTTCCTTTAAATGTAAGTATTGCGTCATCCGACCGAAACTCGTCGAACATTTTAGTAGCTACTGTTTTTCTAAGAATCGACCGGCGTAACACTGCCCCTTCCTAAGAAATGCTCGTCCCGAGCAGTGTTAGTCCCGTAATATTGGGCCAGTCGATCAACATGAACAATTTTAGAAGCACTTCTCTTGCCCTTTTGAATCCGGTAACTGACGTCGTTTATCTTGGTCACAACGTGGTATGGTCCGTCCCATTTCGGCTTCAACTTTCGGGACTTCCCTTTGCTGCGCACTGAATTATGTAACCAAACAAGTGAATCTTCGCCAAATCCCAGATTATTCAATTTCCGGTCGTATCGGGTCTTCATCCTTTCAGACATTTGTTGTCCCGATTCTCTAACTTGTTGATAAACTTCATCCATCTTACAGCGCAAGTCATTAGCGTTATCTGTAACGCTGCGTGGAGAATCCGGTGGAATGCCAGTTATCAAGTCTGCAGGCAACCGCAATTCTCTTCCGTAATTCGCGAAGGCAGGAGTGACTGTTGTATTCTCATGAACTGCACTTCGGTATGACAAAAGAAACGGCTGGATGTGCTTGTCCCAATCTCTTTGCCTGGTTTCCACCACTTTTGCTAGATATCTCTCCAAGATCTGGTTGAATCATTCTACCATCCTATCAGATTGTGAGTGATAGGAAGTTGTTCTGGTTTTATGTGCACCCATTACTCGGCAGGTCTCCTGGAACACTTGTGACTCAAAATTCCCCAATTGATCGCTATGAATTTTAAGGGGTACTCCAAAACGACAGAAGACTTCGTGAACCAATTTATCTGCCACTGTAGTAGATTCTTGGTTTGGAATGGCGAATACCTCCACTTAGTGAAGTAATCCATGACCATGAAATACTTGTTCCCGCTGTTACTCACAGGGAACAGTTTCTCAACGTCAAGCGCTATTCGTTCCCAAGGAGCCCCGACGTTATACAGCTTTAATTCCCCTCTGCTGCGTGTGTGGAGTCTTTTTACAGCTGCACAACTATTGCATTTGCGGCACCATTTTTCCACATCATCTCGACAATGGATCCAGTAGAATCACTCACGTATCTTTAACAGGGTTTTTTTGAAGCCCATGTGACCTCCTGAACATCCATCATGGTAGAGCTACAGAATATCAGGTACCTTGGCTTTAGGGACAACCATTTGTAAATGACAGTGATCTCCTCTAGCATTTTTCCATTTGCGGCACAGTACCCCATCGTGGATAGCCAAACTGTCCCACTGTGCCCAGTAACTTTTTGTTGCTGTGCTCATTCTTGCAACATCACTCCATTTAGGTTTAGGTGCACTGGCTTTAACCCACTCAAGAATTGGACTGATATCTGGGTCATTTTGTTGTGCCAGCTGCAAGGCTTTTCTTCACTCATTACCGAAGTCCGTTCTCAACATTCTAATAGGTATCATTTCTATGGCCTCTTGCCTCAGAATGCTTACAATTCTCTAGACAAGGTTCCCTGGACAGTTCCTCTGCGTTACTGTGAGATCTTCCATCTTTCATGTTCAGGTTTTTCCTTTCGTGAGCTTGTGAGTTCAAAATTCTGGTGTCTTTTTCATTACTCGACTGCACCCCTCCCGTGGTTCTGGCATCTATTCGTTTCCTTGGGTCTTGTTCTGTAAAGGCGCTAACCACCCACCAGTTCTGTGATCGGTCTTCCCTGCCAACAACTCGCTTCGGGCAGCTGGGCCTCACGCACAGATTACCCTATAGATTCCGCATCATTGAATTATTGTACGTATTCAAGTTCACAAATTATGGAAGAAAGCACGGGTCGCGGGGAGCGCAACGACTGCGCCGAGATTAGCCTATTCAAGGTCGCACTCACAAACTACAAAGGAGAACGGGTTGCACTAGAAATGTACTGACCATAGTGATGGGACTGCAGGGCCGATCAAAATAGTTTTGATGTTTAATGAGTTTATCTCAACAAGCAATATTATGCTTTTTGAGATAAACTCTAGAAAACAATCAAACTTAATGAAAAATGAATTTCTTTAAATAGATTAACGATACTTAGAAGCCTAGAGCATTGTACATACAAAATATATTCATAACAGTTTTTGGTTTACATAGCAGATAAAAAATATCCTTCCCCACTTTTACTAGCTTTGAGTTTTGATTGATCGCCTAAAATGGGTAGCTTCTATCTTTCTATCTATATCACCCTACATCAAGATACTGTTGGGTATAGGCCTCCTCACGTGCACGCCTCTATTTCCACTCTTGCGCCAAGCGGATGTGGAGGTGGCGGAATGATGGCCAAGAGAAGGACTTAGTTTAAGAGTCAGACCACCTGCACGATGGTCAGACGACGTCATCAAAGTGGCAGAATGGCAGCGAGTAGGTACTAAGAAAACAAAATGTATAAATAAGGATATTATTTAATCTATTTATTTATGAGAAAAAAGGCACCTCGGCAAAATCTACTTAACCGTATGTCTTCTCTACTTTTCTCTCAATTTTCATTTCGTCGAAAACATTACAGCAATAAATAGGCTTGTTTGCCTATGGTGTCTTGAATTTCAAAGCTTCAAAAGCTTTTTTCGTAAAACCTGGATGCCCATCTACAGATCTGTATCACTTCCCCAGTGTTTTTACGGATGGTAAGCAAGTATTGAAAGTTTTACGTACATAGTTGTAAGCCTTTGTTGAATAAAAATTTAAGGTAAGAAATGCAAATAGAAAAAAAGAAATACAAATGCTCTTAACTGCGGAGAATATGTTTTCCTGACACTCGTGCCAGATTATCCTTTTAACATTCGTCGGCGAATAATTTCACTGCATTTAAAGAGTTTAAAAGTCATGATTTTCAGCTGTTATTAGTTTTTTTTTAGTTCTGCCAATAACGATCTAAGTAAAACAATATATTTTTTAACCTTCTTTTACAATCGTTTTTACAATCTTTTATCTTCACCACGTTAGTCAGTTCAATGATTCTTCTACAAAGACGTTTTTTAACCGGAGAGTCATATGCTGATGGTTTACCAGGTATAGGGGAAAGTCTTCGTGTTCTTTTCGTCGGAGTCGTTAAGATCGGTGAGCCAGAAATCTGAAATCACACATTAGTTTATTACAAAATATTCACATTTATAATAATTTTTATGATGTGTGTGTAAGTGTGTTTGTGTATATGTGTCAGGATGTGTGTCAGGGTATGTGTTTGTCTGTATTTAGTCTCTCAATTTAGTAGAAACAACTTTCTCACCAATAAGTACCTACCAATTTTTTAGATGATGTGCCAGCTAAAGGAAGTTTGGTATTCTGTTCCGAGTCTCTGATAGGTGGAGCGGGTATCTGAAAGAAGTATTTCAAATCCATATATTAATGAACAAATCATATTTTTTTTGTATAAAATAATGAATTCATGATATTATTGTAAGAGTTCATACCAATATTAGCAAATATAACGTTGGTACAGCTGAATCCATCAACCTTCTACGTATTTCATAGCGTGAAAATTATCTTCAGTCTTGTGCCTTGAGCAAATGACACTGTTATTAGTAGGAAACCATTCCTCACCACGACAAGTTGCGTCTATCCATTTTATTTTCCTCTCAGGGCATCTAGGAAACCTTTGACATAGAACAAAATGATTCGATTTTAGGGTTCCGTAGTCAAAAAAACCCTTATACTGTGAGATCATTCTGTCAGTCTATCTATCAGTCTAATACTTCTCAGACTCATAGTTTCTATAGTTATAAAAACAAACCTACAAAAAATATTAATATTAATTTAAAGTAAAATTGTATTTTAATTCTATGTAAGTACCTATTAACCACACTTCAAGCTTTAATCGTATTCCGTAATAGTTAGTTATTCGTACAAAAACAAAATAACTTTTGTGATACGGTTTGCTAAATAATTAGGTTGAAATATCGATATGTACCAACATGAGAATATTTTATGATATCCCAACACTAGCTTACACGTGCTCTTGTTAGACAGGGATGACTATTGTACACAACTTCTCTGATGCAATGGGCTCGATGATCATAACGTCCAGGTCACGAATTCCATCGACAAATGCTTGGACCAAATTCCCGTCGATGAGCGCAGGTGACGACTTGTACGCCTTTCGAACCAGCTTTTCAATTTCGAGAGCCCAGTGTTGTTGGTTCTCACTATTCCGCTGAGCCCTGTCCTTTATCTGAGCACGTAGCGAGATTCTTTCGCGCCCCTCGCTTTTAAATTATATAAAAAAAGCGTGGGGCGCTTATTTACACTTTTAAAATTTATTTTATATTTTTTAGTTTGGTTTTCTATTTAAAGCGTGTTTTTTAGTTTTTTTTTAAACTCTTATTTATTTAAGCACCCGAGAGCAATTTTTTCATTTAAATTTATTTAGTAGTTTGGGTTCGACGCGCGGTCTTGATACGGACAAACAGACAGACAAAATTATAAAGTAAAACAGTTTGGCTTCAGTATCGAATATAGAGAACCATCCAAAAAATATTTTTATTACTTAATTATTAACATTACTTTGGACCCATATCCCGCAGAAACCCTTAACTTTTTCGGGATAAAACGTGTCCTCAATTTTAACCCATCATATAACTAAAGACATTGCCAAGTTGCATCAAACCCGTCCATTACTTTCAGCGTGGTACGTGTTCTTTTAAATAAGTTTCAACCCCTAAATAATAACCCATAATTTTTTCTATATGCAAAGTATCCTATGTCCTACCTCATAGTACGAACTCAAATCATACCAAGTTTCTTTTGAATTCATCCAGTAGTTCCGGCGGCGTGATGCGCGGCTAAGATACAGACTGACAGACATACAGACAAAAATGAAAATACATACAGTTTAGACTCCATAATCGAATAAAGAGTAATTTCCAAAAAAAACACTATCTTTAATGTAACGAACTTGGACCCATATCCCACAGGAACTCTTTATTTTTTCGGGACAAAATGTATCCATAATTTTCACCTATCTTATAAACTATGTATGTGCCAAGTTGCATCAACATCCATCCAATAGTTTCAGCGTGCTAAGTGTTCTTTTAAATAATTATTCACCCCTATCCTGCAGGAACATTTAATTTTTTCAGGATGAAAAGTATCCAATGTCCTACCTCGAAGTGTGAACTCAAATCATAGCAAATTTCATTTGAATTCATTAAGTATTTTCGGCGTGATGCACTTCCAAGGTACAAACAGACAGACAGAAAGACAAAAATTAAAATTAATTGGCTTTAGTATTGAATATAGAACGGCCCCCAAAATTTTTTACAAAATATCTTTAATTTACAGAATTTGGGACATTATCCCGCAGGAACTCTTTATTTTTCGGGATAAAAAGTGTTTTCAATTTTAAACTATGACTGTGCCAAGTTGCATCAAAATCCGTCCAGTAGATTCAGAGTGGTAAGTGTATTTTGAAATAACTTTCAACCCCAATCCTGCGGAAACTCTTTCATTTTTCGGGATGAAAAGTAGCCTATGTCCTACCTCGTAGTATGCACTTGTGAGATTTATATACATATGTATAGATAATTATACGTACTGTTAAGATTATCAAAACCTAAGTTTTGTAATGTTAGCCTTCGGTTGGTCAGGTTTGTCGAATAGGAAATAAAACTTATCTGCACCTAACAATAAAGCAAGTTTCTTTATCCTATAGCTGGTATCTATAGCATCTAGTAGCTACAGCTACAGAATAAATAACCTAAGGAATATTTAATAAAAGCTTGAAAATTACTGAGCAGTTTAGTACCTACCTAATGTGTACTAAAAAAGGGTATAATCTAAGGATTATTCATAGAAACAAGGAAATAGAATTGTTATATTTTTTATTGATTCTACCACCAGATTCGGAATACACCACCATAGAAGAACTGGCAAGAAACTACGGGGCGAATATATTCTTTCATCATAAGTTTTACAATTATCATTAACATAGGTATCATACACTAAATACCCTCTAATACTATAATAACCTCTATGTGATACTAGGTCATAATTACACTTTATTATCGTTTTACAATCACCATAGTTACACCAGGCACAAAATAAAAGCATTTACCATGAACAAAGTGATCCTAATCATTTCTAACACAGTCACATTGGCTATAATAACCAATATGGAAAAAACCATAGAACCGACAATATCTATTTCCAAAATACACAGTTATACACAGTAAATATGGGACAATGAAACAGAGTAGCAGAATAACAGTGTAGGTAATATTAATTGTACTTAACTTTTGGTGTCTTGTTGATGCAACGACGACAGAAAACGAACAGAGGGCTGCTCAGCCCAGAGGCTGCTTTTTTATAGAGATTCTACCCGCCAAAGTCACGTAGTCTTTGCACCAGCAGGAATGAGCCTGCACAGATGGCGCCGAAGTGACGGAAATGTACATATTTTATTACATTGAAACTATTTAATAATTGTTAACTCGGTATTGTTTACACATTGTTAATCATTTAAATAATTAAGACGTTTAAATACATATTTTTCAGAATGTTAACAAATATTTAAAGTCAGAACAGTATGTATTCTATATTATTCTCATAAATTACAATTTTTAGCGGGAGAAGTTGTATTTTTACTACAATTATAGGTTTAAATGTACAGAGCTGATTAAGTAATAATACATTAATATTAATCGGGCAAGTACTTAGTTTTAAGCATTTCTATCAATATCGTAAGTTTACATGATTTTAAATCATTCTAATTTGAACGGAAATATAAATACAGATGTTTCAGAGTTATAATACAATGACTCAGTAATTGTACTTAAAATTAAAGGATAACTGTACTAAGCATTTTAAACACCATTATATAAATCTATAATTATCAATTGTAAGCTTAATAAGTTGTGGAACAGATTCCAGATCAGTTTTTCTTCATAAACATAATTTGTTATTATCACAGATTATAAACTCGCCACAGATCTAAGAAATTACATAATTATTTACAAAAAGATTCAATCGGTAGTCACATTTGTCTTGAAGTGCAATATTTTATAAATACATTATAATATCGTCAGTGGTGAGGTGATTCAGTGAGAATATTCATTACATTGTTAAATACGTAAAACGTAAGTACCAAGTTGTATTATCTCGTCCAGTACCGCAACAGAATATCGTCAGCTCTTACATTGTTATAAAAATGGCTGGTACTAGATAGATTACACATATCAATAAGTTATAACCTGAGAATATTCATTTCATTGTGAAATACGTAAAATGTAAGTACCAAGTTGTAATGTCTTGTCCAGTACTGCAACTGAACATCGTCAACTTTTACATTGTTATTCTATTGTTGTAAAAATGGTTGTTACTAGACAGATTAAACATATCAATAAGTTATAACCTAACACATTCAAATCATACCAAGTTTCATTTAAATTCATTCAGTAGTTTCGGCGTTATCCCTAGCCAAGATACAGACAGAAAAAAAAGAAAAAAATAATTTTGTTTTGGCTTCAATATCGAATCTAGAGGAAGATCCAAAAAATATATCTAATTATCTTCAATGTACAGAATTGGACCCCTTACAGTTTTATTATATGTATAGATAAAATATTATCGTATCTTAGCCGTCTGTGACGCGCTTTAAAGTGGGTCAAAATAGCGTCCAAAGGAGTCGGTTACAAACATACAAACAAACAAGTGAAGCTAATATAAAGCGTATGAAAAAGATAAGATAAACCTAACCTAAAGATGATTTTCAAATACATATTCAATGATACCCCACTTATCATAGTTCGTTGGCTTTAATTGTATTCTTTTTCAAAATAAGGCGTCTGGTTGTCGCCATATTAAATTTTGATTATTGACATATTTTTAGTGGCACTCTCAAGATTAGGACAAATGGATTGACGTAAGAATAATCAAAAGTGGCCCAAGCGTTTGGTGTCTAGAGCGCCACAAAGGAACAAACTTACTTACATAGGCTGATAAACGCATTACCCTTCTTTGCGTCGCGCAGTCGGGTAACAAAATAACTTACTGCGTAATCATCGCATATTTCAGAAGTCCTCGGACGGCCTGATAAACTCTGACACCAGAGGCCAGAAATTTTGATAACTTTAGCAGTCGCAAGATAAAGACAAATCGATTGACGTAAGAATCATCAAAAATTTTTTTGTTTGAACAACACAATGTTCAAATGTTAAGATATACATATACTTACATATAGTCTCATAAACACAATAACATCTTACTCAGTCGGGTAAAAATTGAAAAATCCTCCTGTTAATGTATGTAGGTACACCTCTCATTATGTACCTAGTTACATTATGTTTTATCTAAAAGTGAAAATATATAAGTATTCAGCGGCCTGCCAAAATGATTACGGAAAAATGTACATGTTTGTCGATTCTGTCACCTTATTCTCGTGTGTAAGCAACTTTAGAGGCACAGAATAATGGTAAAGGTTCGTCTATAATATTACTAGCTTTCTCCCGCGAATTCGTCTACACGGACTACAGTTTATTGCGAAAAAAAGCATTCCATGTTCATCTAGGATATTAAAAACCAATGCAAAAGTATAGCACTCTTGATGATTTTTGACAGACTTGTTATTATTTCATTTCTACGTAACGTCATTCCGTTCCTTACAGCGAGTAATCGTAATTTTCCAGTTTTCTCGTGGCAACTTTAATTTTCCGGGATAAAAAGTATCTTATGTTGGTCTCTATATTGTTCAGTACCTATTTACAAAGTTTCATTAAAATAAGATCAGCCGTGTTGGCGTGAAAGCTCCCCAAACAAACAAACATACAGACAACGTTACAATTTATATATTCGTATGGATTTTACATCGTCGAGTAAAACCGTTGGGATGTACACATACAGTTCGTTTTTTTCATGTGAGCTTTCTCGCACAGGTATATTATATTGTACCCTGTTTATAGTTACGTATTACTATTATTTATAGTTACGTAGTACTATTATTTATAGTTGCGTAGTACTATTATTTATATTTACGTAGTACTATTATTTATAATAATAATAATAATAATTTCATTTATTGACAAAAATATTTTTTCCAAAAATAATAATTGGAACACAAAATAATAGGTACTACTAGATTTTCACAATTAATATTATTGAGCCGCAGATGCCTAAGCTAGGCTTATAACCTGTAATATAGGCATCTACACTTCCCCAGATTAAAATACATAGGTATTAGCATCCATTAAGTCATTATATATAAAATAATTACATAGTGATAAAAAATACTAATGATAAAATTATTAACATAACTGAAATTATACAAAACAAGAATACTATCATTTTATACCCTTATAGATTAAATAATAATAACATACATAACAATTAAAAAAAAGAAAACCAACAATTGTTTTATAGATGTTAATTAATTTGATTTTAGTAAGCTTGGCAGAAAGGCATTCTTGAACGAGTGCATGAGTGGGAGAGAAGTTTTTAATATGAATTTGAATATGTGTTGGTTTGTTAGGCATGAATGATAGTGTGGGAAAAGTGTACCTATATGTATATGTAGTGTGAAATCATCACTTGCATTAAGTCCTAAAGTACAAGTGTAAATTTTTATTTTTATTATTTAATAACTTTAAAAAGGTTTTCAGTTTTAGTATAATTATATGAGAGCAAAAAGTTTGTAACTGTTTTTTTAAGTTATAAGAGTTAAGATCTTGCAAGGGAATCTCTTTTGCCAACTTATTGTACATAAAACCAGCTAAAAAGCAAGGTTTTTTTTTGCTAAAGCAAGTTTTAAATTTTGGTATATAATAGATTTTGTCATTGCGTCTTTTACTTTTCAGCTTTGACTCAATCTGGGGACAAATCTTATGTTGCCTCAGAATTATCCTCAAGATGAAGAGTTGTCTTACAGTGAGCACTTTCGTTTGCTTATACAGTGTCTCAGTTGAGAATCTAAACGGCAAAAAGTTCATCACCTTAAGAACCGCACGCTGAGCTCTCTCCAGAGGCAGCAAAGTAGTTTTTGCACAGCCACCCCAAGAGTCTACACAGTACATAAGAAGTGATTGGCAGATTGCAAAATAAATAGACTTCATTACTTTTTCATCTGCCACATGGCGAATATTCTTAAAGATGGCGATTAGCTTACGTATCCTACCTGTGAGAGCCCTAATGTGCAAGTCAAACTTCAAAGAGCTGTCTAGAGTTACACCCAAATATTTTACAGAGCCAACTCTCTCTAATTTTCGGCATGTGCAAGCTTTAATTGAGCATAGATTTGTGGCGTTACCTGTCTGGTGGGCTAAGATCTGGTATTTTGATAAAGAGGGCTGGGATCTTTTTAAGATTGAAAAAGTAATGACCTTTGTTTTATCAGCATTAAGACTTAAAAGATTCTGAGCCAGCCATTCTGATACCTAATTAAATCCTTCCTGTGCATCATGGAATACTTGGTCCCAACTCTGTCCCCGAAATATAAGCACAGTATCATCTGCAAATGTAATTACTTAACCATTGTACAACTTAAGGTTGCAGAGTTCATTGATGTAAACTAGGAAGAGAGATGGGCCCAGTATGCTACCCTGAGGTACACCAAACATCACAGGTTTAGGTTCACTCACAGAATCTGCTAGTTTTACACATTGTGTTCTATTGTCAAGGTAACTCTTAAAAAGTTGAAGTTGTAAGCCCCGTATACCCAAGTTTTCTAGCTTAATAAGAAGCAGTGGAATTGGTACGGTGTCAAATGCCTTCGCAAGATCTAAGAAGATTCCGAGACATTTGTCACCACTATCAACAGCACTAGCCACTAGGTTAGTTAAGTCATTGACTGCATCTCCTGTAGACCTGTTTTTACGAAAACCGTATTGGTTATTAGATATAAGATGGAATTTTTCTGGATAATTTATTAGCCTTTTATTTATTACACGCTCTAATATTTTCGACAAAGCTGGCAAGATAGATATAGGTCTATAATTGCTCAAAACTTCTTTTGGTCCACTCTTAAATATATTTATTGTTACGTAGTGCTATTATTTATAGTTGCGTAGTACTATTATTTATATTTACGTAGTACTATTATTTATTCTGCGTTTATAGATAGAATTTTTTAAACTAGCTGTGCCCGCGGCTTTGCCCTCGTAATTTTTCTGGATACAAGGATCCTTTGTGTTATTCCAAAACCAAAAGTACAAATATCATCAAACTTGTTTAGACGTCAAAATACGTTTTTTTACGTTCGCTCAACTTCTACTCATCAGATTGATATACCAAGTATACCAGTTTTTAAGTCACCCTCAGCTGAAAACCGCATCGCAATCAATTTAGTAGTTTTTATGTGATGCGTGAACAAACAGACAGACTGACACCATTTAAAAAATGTTAAATTCTTGTTCAGTAGCTTATTTGAAGTCCCCCAATACAACAGTTAGTAAGTTCATATTTTGCGCTATCACCCAAGATATTTTCCCTTTCTTTTAAATTTGCTCTTTATGTGTTAAAAGAGAGGAATGGAAAAAAAAACATCTTTCGGAGGACGATTAATAATAACAAACACAGCAACAAACAAACAAACCTTTGTAAGGTGTCATACAAAGGTTGAACAAAGATCTAAATTTAGATTCTCCAGAAACATAATTTTCTATAGAATTGTGTCTGCAATATTCATAAATATTTATTGTCTGTTTATACATATAAGTATAGGAACCTAACGTGCGAGTTTCAACTGCATTATTTCCTCAAATATAATTCGCCTATGAGCACACTGCCTATAACGAAAGATGCCACCACTGCAATCATACCTATTTAGAACGCTAATTTACTAAAAGCAAATTACCTAACTGTCAATGCCTAAACTTTGTTAATGCCTAAATTCTATACATCCATATAAAAACATACTCCATACTAATATTATAAAAGTAAAACTAACTTTGTGTGTCTGTCTGTTACCTTTTCACGACTCAACGGCTGAACCAATTGTGATGAAATTTGGTATGGAGATAGTTTGAAACCTGAGGAAGGACATAGGGTTCTTTTAATCGCGATGAACCGCACGGACCAAGTTGCCGGCAAAAGCTTGTAATTTATATTTAGTGGATTTGTAACAGGAAATTGGCTTTGTTCCTTTTTTGTGCCTATTTCTTCTTCTATTGAATGCAAATAACTACCTACTATACAAAATATACGTTCAAAAACTAAAACTTAACTTCTAACTTGTACCGCATAATGTGCGGGACAGCTGTCATTTTGGAGCTGCAGTCTTCTTCGGATGGCCAGTGGCTCTTCTTCTAATAATGTAAAAACTCTAAGTAGTTTTGCCCATTTAAATTGCCTGGTAGTTCATATGGGCCCATGATTTTTCCATTAAATATCCCTGGCCTATAAATTTTCCATACATTTCCCCGCACTGTCCCGCACATTACGCGGTACAAGTCAGAAGACATCTGGACGAAAATTATCCAGACCGGAGATCGGCCGCTTGAGCCCAATTTTGTGCCCATCGCTGTCACCGGATTTAAATCCGTTGTTTTTTTTTTACTGGGGCTGCCTTAGAGAAAATGTTTACAAAAAAACCGATTAGCGATTACTTCGATTGAGGAACTGTGTCTTCGCATCCAAGAAGCCTCCCAAAAAAACAGTGCACGCCGATACACGCAGCTGATCAAAATTAAAGATCTTTTATTAGGAGGTGCAGAGCTTGTATCAGAGAAGGTGGCAATCAATTCGAACATTTATTGCATACTTGCAATACTCAAATAAGTTGTATTTTAAATGATACCAGTATGTCTGCTTAGTTTAGTTACGATGACGCCATTGATACACTTGTATCAATGGCGTCGTCGTAACTAAACTAACCACAGCTCAGTAATTTCTGATGGAAAGATCATGGTGTTGTACGACTTTAGAATCCTCTTGAAACAGACATATTTTAAAAGTTGTAGGGTGAAACTCAGGGTCTCATACCTTTTTTTACACTACAGATGCTCACCTTAACATTCAAAAAGAAAAAAATTGTAAAAATATTTTTTAAATCTGTCTGGAAAACTACGGGTCATAGTTACCAATACACTTTAATGTGTGATAATGAACACCACTATTATTTAACATAATGCAAAAAAAGAAACGATGTTATTGCTTAATTTGTGGGAATGATGCCCAAAACTGTGAACAAGGGTACAAATTTTCCCAAGCTTACAAATAATTACATAGGTCCATTTGAGTTTTTTTTCCTGATCGTTGGTTTTGCCCCTCTCCACCAGTACCTGCAGGATTATCCACTCATTACGGGACAGCCTGTATAATCACTATAGAGGTTAATATACTTAACGCGTGAATTGATGCCGAAGTAACTGCCAGCCTTACTTTATGTCTCTGGAAGATGTTTGTATCTATATTTTCGCATTTGGAGCACATTATAGAAAACCTGCACGAGTTCGATATAATTATGTCCTAGATAAGTATAAATTATTGTTTTTCAAATGATTTTCTGATATTCATTTGTTTTTCTGAGAATCATATGTTCTTCTGTGCAAATGTGAATAGTTCAGTGATTTGTACCAACCGGACTATTGCCACTGAAAAGTTGCACTAGTTCTGAATCAGAATCAGAATCAGAATGTTTTTATTGCATAAAACTGTAGGATCAACAGGTTTGCCCTTTTCGGACGTACAATAAATTAAATTAACTTAATGACAACATGTCACAAAGTCTCATATGTAACTAATATCATAATTATTTACATGAGAATCAGCAAGTTTACATTTTTATTACATTTTTACCTTATATCTGTAATGTACTCATTTTTAAATAAACTTAATTTTACTAATAATTCAAAGTATTCTATTAAATTATAAAACACTTTGGAAATAAGTCAGCCTTTAAATTTATATATAAATTGAGACTGACATTATTTTCAATTCTAAGGGTAAATGATTTGATATTCTAATGGCTGTATAAAATGAACTTTTATGATTCATGGCATTATTGACCTGTGGTATGCATATGTTATGTTTATATTTCAAACGTAATTTATCAGCGCGACTAGAATGTGCATCAAAGAAGAAGTTTTGATTATTTTTTACAAACAAACATATTTCATAAATAATTGTTTTCCTTAAATATATGACGCAAGGTTTTATCTAAGTTATAAATAATTCGGAGACATTACTTTTGAAGAATGAAAGTGGAATCTATTTCAACTGAGTTTCCCTCGAAAATGATTCCGTAGCTCAACTGAGGATATACATACCCGTAATAAGCATTTGTTGCAACATTTTTGGAAGTAGCATTTTTTAGTTACAGATAGAGAGAAACAGTATTGTGATAGCTTTTTGTTTATTTTATTAATGTGTGATTTCCAGTTTAAATTTAAATCAATTGTCACCCCTAAAAAAATAGTTTAATTTACTAAATTAACTTTACTGCCCTTATTATCGATGTTGAGATGTAATGAACTCTGCTTATAGTTTTTAAAATGAAGTAATTTAGTTTTATCGATGTTATCTTTTAGGTTTATATTTTCCAGCCAAGTTACAACCCTTTCAAGAATGCTATTTACTTTATCTTCATATTCTTTGTCGCAAGAGTTATTATCTTTACTTATAATAAAACTGTAACAGATCCAATTCTGTACATTGAAGATATTTTGTAAAATTTTTTTGGAGGCTGTTCTGTTTTACATACTGAAGGCGACAAAACTGTTTTTTTTTTCATTTTTGTCTGTTGTCTGTCTGTCTGTCTGTCTGTCTGTATGTCTGTTTCTTAAACGCGCATCACGCCGAAACTACTAAATGAATTCAAAATGATTTGAGTTCATACTACGTTCATACATTCATACACATTGGATACTTTTCGTATCCGTAAATTAAAGGGTTCCCGCTGGATAGGGGTATTTTTTTTGGAGTTGGTGTTCATGTTTTACGGTTTATAGTTACTTCCGTAGTCCACCTCTAGGATACTCAAGGAATATCCCTCTAAATTTCAAATATCTAGGTTCACCGGTTTAGGCTGGGCGTTGTCTGTCAGTCAGTCAGTCAGTCAGTCAGTAGGTATGTCACGGTACTGTTTTACAGGCATGATTAAAATAATGTAATAAACATATATTTTTATTATTCTGCCCAAAAGTGAAGGGCATCTATACTTATAATAAAGCAATAAGTACCAAAAAATCTGTAAAAGGAAGATAAAGAAAGATCAATAAAAAAAGATCTATGAATTGATGTACTAAAAATTAACTACTGAAATAGAATAAATCATTTCTAAAATTTGTGTCTGTCTGTTTGTTTGTTAGTTTCAGGCATCACGTAAAAACTACTGGACCGATTGCGATGCGGTTTTCACAGTTGGGCTCTGTCACTGTATAGCTTAGGGTTTGACATAAAAACTGGTTTTACTTATTACCTCAATCCGATGAGTAGAGGCCGAACAATCGATAAAAACTTTATGAGGGCTGAAGGAATTTTGATTAAATTTTGGTATATTGGTATTTTAGGTCTTGGAATCGTAATAGAGTGCTTTTAACCTAGAGAAATGGCCACGCGTGCGAAGCCGCGGGTACAGCTAATTTGGAATAAAGATGGTTGTATCGTCAGCGGACATAACACACAGGTGATCTGTTATTAGAGGCAATTCATTAACATTATATATTAAAAACAAGAGTGGCCCAAGGATACTTCTTTGTGGCACACCTAGTGAAGTATTCTCAAATTTTGATTGGACTTGTTCGACTGTCTTTGTAAGCTTATTATACACCTTAAGAATAGTTGCTTGTGTTCTTTTTTTAAATGAGATTCAATCAGTTTCAGAGCTTGGCTCTTATACCAACGTGTTCCATTTTATCTAATAATGTTTGATGCACTAAACAGTCGAAGGCTTTAGATAAATCTAAGAATAAAGCCGTCCCTTGTCTCTTTAAATTTATTTTTTCATAAACTTGTTTGAGCATTTTAAATATTGCTATTGATGTGCTTTATCTTTTTTGAAACCCGTATTAATTATAGCTAAGAATTTGGTTTGTCATGAAAAATTAGGTTAATCTATTAAAAATAACTTTTTCGAATATCTTTGAAAAGCATGGTAAAAGTGCTAGGGGCCTATAATTGTTAATATCAGTTTTGGAACATTTTTTATGGATAGGTTTTATTAGTGCTCGTTTCAGTACCTACATCGGGAAATCAACTCGTGGAAATTGACAAATTTATTATGTACACAAGTGGGTAAACAATGAAATCAATGCTACTTTTTAGTAACTGTATAGTTATGTTATCATGCCCAACAGACTTTTAATTTTTTAGTTTTTTAACAATATTTCTTATTTCGGTACTGTCCACTGGAGTTAAGAAGATGGACTTGTGATTTTACTGTGTTAACTTCTTGTTATTAATGTTTAGAGATAAGTTGCTCATTGTAGATTTATATAAGTTTATAAAATGATTGTTTAATTTCTCAGATATGTGTTGTTGATCAGTTATTTCTTGATTTTCGATTTTAATACTTTCTATCGTTGTGTGTATATTATTTACCGCACTGGTATATTGTTTGATGACACCCCAAGTTGCTTTTGATTTATTTGTACTTCTATTTATATATTTTATATTTGTCACTTTTTTAGAGTATTTTATAACTTTTTTTAGTTCCTGAATACTTTTTGTACTCACTGATAGCTTCTGGAGATCTACTCGTCCGTGATTTTAAGTAATGTTCTCTTATTTTCTTGCTAGAAATTTGAATGCCTACTGTTTTCCAGTTTGGCTTATTTTTATGAGTTAGTTGTATTCTTTCCAGTGGTATGCATAAATTAAAAATCAATATAATTAGTCCCATAAACTCTGCATAAGCTATATTGGCATCAGTTTGGATGTAAACACTAGAAAAACTAATTTTAGATATGTAATGTAAAAATACGTCTGTCACCGGACTATCAGCCGAACTACTGCCACTGAAGGGAGTCTGCCTTGAGCTTGGAGAAATACCACCTTAGCCAGTTACTCGACCACCAAGCTGCAATGAGCAAACTTTACTGGATCCGATCGAAAAGACAGCGAAATTACAGGGCTAGAGAGACTTTTAAACGAATGCCTCTGGGTGTCGGCGCAATGCTCCGTGCCGCGCAAGATTTAGTTGACAGATTTCTGTAAAATAAAATAGGGTACCTTTGCATTCTGTGGCGTGACTAACAAAAATCTGCAAACTACTACTTACACTAAAATTAAACAAAAAGTGGGCAGACATGATTAAAAACTTAAAATACCAAGGGCGCTCATATCGTTAGAAAACCTCTTTCAGATAGAATGTAGCTATGTTTTACATAGTGCTTAGTTACGTGATGCGGGAAAGAAACATAATATCTAAAATCTATCCATTATGCATTGCAGACGAAGTCGCGGTCGACAAGTAGTTAAATATCACTAATATGTTCTCGCAAAGTAGGCGTTAATGCTAAATCATACAAAACATTAACCCCCTTACTTATAAAAAGTTATGCAATGGTTATGCAATGATTAGTAATTCTGCGCAGTACAATATTGTACTGCGCATTATTACTAATTATTATTTAGTCATTGCATAACTTTTTATAAGTAAGTGGGTAATTAATTAGTTGGAAAACAAAACAGTGACAAGTTAACTTTATTTATTAACTACTAGATGTGCTCGCGGCTTTGCCCTTGTGGTCATTTCTTAAGGTTAAATTAGCCTATGTGTAACCTCCTGTACCAAAAGTGGTAGGTTTTGATGAAATGTAGTATAATAGTACAATATTTTCATCAGCATATTTTGCTCATCTGTCAAAAAGCTTTTTATCGATTGCACGGCTTCTTCTCATCGGATTGAGATAACAATTCCACCAGTTTTTAAGTCAGACCCTAAGCTATCCAACAGAGAAAACCAATCCAATCGCAATCGGTCCTGCAGTTTTTACGTGATGCGCGAACAAACAAACATACAGACACACAGACAGACAAGTTTTTTTTAATGTTATATTCTTGTTCAGTAGCTTATTTTATGTACCCTAGAACTTTTTTTTATTATCTTCGTTGTACAGACATTTTCGTTCATATTGCTTTATTATAAATATAAAAAATAGATAGATCAACGCTGTTAGTGGCACAGAATACTAAGAATGATCGGTTTTTCCACAATAAGTACCGAAACACTGTGACCGAATTGATAACATTTAGTTGAGTCATAGATTAATAAAAGACTACTATGGTACTCACTATGGTAGAGTATATTTCTACATCGCGAAGTCGTTTAAATTGAATCCATCAGTGGCACAGAATACTAAGAACGATCGGTTTTTCCACATTATGTACCGACACACTGTGACCGAATTGATAACATTTAGTTGAGTCATAGATTAATAAAAGACTACTATGGTACTCACTATGGTAGAGTATATTTCTACATCGCGAAGTCGTTTAAATTGAATCCACCAATGGCACAGAATACTAAGAATGATCGGTTTTTCCTCATTATGTACCGAAACACTGTGATCGAATTGATAACATTTAGTTGAGTCATAGATTAATAAAAGACTACTATGGTACTCACTATGGTTGAGTATATTTCTACATCGCGAAGTCGTTTAAATTGAATCCATCAGAGTTTCACACCAGTAGTCCTTTAAAAAATAAAAATGAATTTAATGATTAAGAATATTTTTGTGATTTTGGTAAGTCAACTAAATAATGTATTCTACTAATATTATAAATGTTGTACTATTTGTGTTGAGTTGTATGATTGTTGCTGAAACGGCTCATTCTCACACCAAAATATTTGGTGTGGGGGCTCAACGGATATTGATAAAATTTGATATGTAGATACTTTAGGTCCTGGAATAACACACTTTTCATCACCATCATCATCATCGTCGTCCACGCGGGTGAATCCGCGGGGCACGGTTAGTATACAATATTATTAAAGTTTTCGTTGTTGCAGGTAAGAATCGCACGTTTTTGTTTTTTGAGTGAGGATCGTAGCTCCCAAACGAATGGACCGATTTTGATGCGGTTTTTATGTTTGAAAACTGATGTAATCGTGATGCTTCTTAGCTATAATGTTGCTTGTTACTACTTAAGACGCTTTCTTGTATGTCTGTCTGTCGATCCGCTAGCGCTTGGTGACAAATACCTATTACACACAAAATTTCACATCTCTTTATCTATACTTAAAATAAAGCAGTACCTAAGTAAAAAACAAAAAGGTTGTACATAGAAGATTTTAAGCAAAATCAAACTATCTAACAGTTTTGTTTGTTGTCGTATGAGATAGTGCTGGCCTCTGGTGTCAGAGTTAGTCAGGCCGCCCGAGGGCCTCTGACATGGCTTAACGATTGCTATTAATCAATAACAGCCTGTACCGTTGGACTCTTAGTTGCACTATTTAACCGTTAGGCTACCATCGCTGTTACAGTGAAAACCGCATTTCAAGCTTATCTTAAGTCTCCAAGACATTTTTTTTTATTTTTTTCTGTGTACAGTCTTTTTATTACCTAATGCTTTATTATACTCGTAAGTATAGATAGATGGATAAAAGATAGATGACGCATTTTACCTTAGATTTGTTTTGAGATCTTTGAGATCCAGTAAAGGGTAAAACAAAATTGACGAAATAAGACCTATGATTTATAACAAGCGCTGCCTTGATTAAATCTATGGCGCCTTGACACAGATGACTAAATAGTTGCTAGGGCGAGCGTCCGGGCGCGCGCCCTGGCCGCTTTCTATATCAATTCCCTAACAAAGCTATTTATTTCAGATATTCTACAACGTCCGTGCATATCCTACAGATTGCAAGGTCGCATTTGAAAACGGTCCAGATGGGTAAATACCTACTATTATTTTTACCTATAAAACAGTACCGTACCTGCCCTTACTGTCCGTCTCAAAAATCCACGCTGTATATAAAAATGAGATGCTCTCGTTGGTAAGCGCATCACTTGAGAACGGCTGGACCGATTTGTATTTTTTATTTTATTTTTTTTTGTATTCGGAGTCAGGTTGTTAAAGAAAGAAAAATTTGATAATTTGACCGGAAAATGACAAAATTCGAGAAAAAATGAGCGTCCTTTTTTTTCTATGGATTTTTTGTATGAACACCAATTCAAATAACAACCCTGAGATCTCATGAATAACACGAAGGTTTTTGGCAGGTGATCAGAGAAGAGGAAGGACAGACAATGGGGAAGTTCAATTTTTTCTTTTAATCTTGAAAAAATCACACTAAACTTGCAATGAAGCCTGGGCCCCAAATCTACTAAAACAATTGTAATGACAATTATCAACAATGTTCTAAAAATTTTCGCTTTTACCTTTTAAAAGTAGTAGAAGAGACAAAATTGTGAAATATTTTGAATATTTCGAAAAAAATTGCGAAAATTGTTGATAATTGTCATTACAATGGTTTTAGTAAAATTAGGGTCAAATAATTATTTAAATATCTTGAAAAATAATGAAGTTATTCCACTTTCGCTGCAGCCTTTTCGAAATTAAATTAACTCGCGGGTCTTATGCGGTGTGACGTCACAAGTCTCTTTGGCCGCCTCCTATGTACTGGGAAACACCTCATAGCACGTCTCAGGAAAACAAAAAAGTTTCAACGCTGGATATTCGTATATCATCATCGTCATCATGGTTGGGGGACCAAGTGTAATAGTGAGTATCCGTGGACCCCTCAGGGGTTCCAAAAGGGGGGTTCAAGTGAAAAGAACGCATCCTCGCGGTTGAAACCGTGGGGCGGAGCTAGAATAAGTATAAATCTTCATAATCTTGTTAATGTTTCACAGCAAAACATGTGAATTGAATACAGACTTGAGCATTGTAACTTGACATGTCTTTGTGTGTGTGTTTGTTTGTGTGTATGTGTGTGTGTGTGTGTGTGTGCGTGCGTGCGTGCGTGCGTGCGTGCGTACGTGCGTGCGTGCGTGCGTGCGTGCGTGCGTGCGTGCGTGTGTGTGTGTGTGTGTGTGTGTGTGTGTGTGTATTTACGGCTTTAACATTATGCGGTCTTTACCGTGACAGGAACCACGATTGTGCGGACTTACCCGGTTGTGCGGACGTCCGCATAATAATTTCACGAAGTCTCAAATATATCTTTGAATTCGTCGCGATAAGATTGGTTGACTGGTGAAATCTTAGCAAAATATGAAAAATGACCGCATATTACGGATATTTGACAACTTTAGTTAATATCCGTTAGTGTTTTAGTTCAGTGTTTACGCCACGCCACGTGGCGCCACCAGTCCTAGTTGTGTAAGAGTTAGTACGTTATTATAATGCGGACCTCGAGGTGTGTATGTTAGTCTGCAATTGATTATGCGCTCGCCCTGTGTTAAAGTATGTATGTGATATAAAATGCGGACCTTGTCCTGTATATGTTAGTCTGCGATTAATTATGCGCTCGCCCTGTGTTAAATTACGTAGGTGATGCAAAATGCGGACTTGATTGTGTGTAATTAAAATACGTACGTTTCATTATAAAATGCGCCCTTTACGTTTAACGTTTGTTGGAGCGTATGCTCTGTTTCAGCGGGTTGAGCGCAGGCAGCGCGGAGAGCTACTGACAGTTGTGACAACGCCATTTGCACCGCGCTTCCCTACATTACTAAATTCATATTTTTATCTATTTGGATTTGTGTGCCAATAAAAGTACCAGTATTTACATGCTTTTAAGTTTATCTTGAATTCCCGGATTAGAACCAGAACTAAAATGCAGTTGCGCTCCTGTAAACTATGAATTTTTATAGGTAGTTTTATTAAAATATGTTTTATTTATTTTAGTTAGGTAACTACTTATGTCTTGAAATTGTTTTTTAGGGTTCCGTACGTCCAAATAAAAACCGAACAATCATAGGATCACTCGTGTGCTATCTGTCTGTCCGTCTGTCACAATAAATGTGCTCCGAATCTACTGGACCGATTAAGTTGAAATTTGGTACACATATGAATTTATGTGACCCAAACACGGACGTTTATACGGGCACGGGCATTTATTTCAATGGCGAAAACATCTCACACATACGATTTACCGATGATATCGTCCTAATAGCGGAGTCGCTGCAAGACTTGCAAAGTATGCTGTCCAACCTAGTTGATGCTTCTGAACGTATCGGTCTCGAAGTGAACCAAGATAAGACCAAGATCATGTTTAACGATCTTATTGACCCGGAACTGATTGCAGTCAATGGTGTACCTCTTGAAGTTGTCCAGCAATATGTTTACCTTGCGCAAATATTGCAACTAGGTAAGAACAACTTTGAGAAGAAAACAAAAGTCTTCAATCAGTGCGTCCTACCAGTTATGACCTACGGAGCCGAAACGTAGACAATCACGGTCGAACTAGTCCACAAATGTTAGGTCTCTCAGCGAGCTATAGAGAGAGCTATGCTTGGAGTTTCTCTGAAGGACAAGATTGGTAATGAAGATATCCGACGGAGAACCAAGGTTAATTACATAGCTCTAAGGATAAGCAAGCTAAAGTGGTGGTGGTCACATTTCCCTAAGAACCGATAACCGTTGGGGTAGACGAGTACTCGAGTGGAGACCACGTTTAGGCAAACATAATGTAGGACGCCTTGTGGCCAGGTGGAGTGATGACCTGCAAAAAGTGTCTGAAAGAAAATGGATGAGGAGAGCTGAAGACTCAGTGAGCTCAGTGAAGTGCAGTAGGAGAGGCCTTCGTCTAGCAGTGGACTAATATAGGCTGATGATAATAAAACATGGATGTTTAGCTTAAATAAAAGAATTTTGTAAATGGGGAACACTTTTAGGGACAATGAAAAAGTAAGTGGATAAGTTATCCCAAAAACGAAAGTTAACATCCACACGTTAAAAGACCATCAGCTGGTTTATGCACCCGTTCAGTTCCGTTCAGATGATCACAACTTTACACATTTAAAAATTGACTAGTTTTTAGATATGGCAACTTTTATTTTATTCGAATAATTGGTAAACCCCCCTTGATCACTAACTTGGGTGACATTACTGAAAAATACGTTTTTTTATGAATTTCAGTGTAGTAATCCCAATTAGTTGCACATTATAATGTGCTAAGTATAATATTTTTAATTGATTATTACGGTGTTGTAATCATAAAATCGATGTCAATCTAATTTTGATCATCAAATATTGAAATTTCATTAATAAAATACATTGCCTGTATTATGTTGTACTATATGTTTGCAAACTATTTAAAAAAATGTGCATCCTTTATTTAGATTTAAAATGCAAGAACATGCAAGAACTTTTTTATTTAATCGTTATCTTAGACATGGCAGAAGGGTTTGTTTTTCTTATTAAACATTTGTGACATTATTTCCAAACGTGAATTACGTTTGGAAATAATGTCCAATTATTTCCAAACGTGAATCACGTTTGGAAATAATGTCACAATGTATAAAACAATTGAATAAGTTTTTACGAGTATATAAAAACTTTTTTAAAACAATTTTTTACCATATATTTGATACCACACCAGTACCACTAAGACCTGAAAACTCATCGAGACCAATCAATTAAGCCTAAACTCGAAGGGGTTTCATCATTTTGTTGTGGAGTTCCTGTGACTTCCTTCCGGCTCCATCATCAAACCAGCTCAACAGTACCATAATATTGTATTGTCATCAGAACTACATCCGTGTGCAAAACTTCAACTTCATTGGACGTCGTTAATTGACTTGCAAACTTGTCCCAACCCAGTGTATTGAATAAAAGCTAGTAAAAAGCTACTTAACTAATGTATACAGTATGTCCACTTTTTTCAAGTAAAAATAATCATCTAGTTCAGAAATTCCGAAGATATGAGAAAACATAAAAAAATAAAACAAATAGATTTTCTAATAAAAAAACTACTTAACCAATTTTGATGAAGTTTATATGAGACTACACTGAAATTCTACCTTAATGAATAAAATCTTGGAGATTAAAGGTAATATAAACACAATTTAAGAATAATCTATTTAATTTAAAAAACAACTTTGATGCAATTTATATGAGACCACCTCGAGAGTATACACTTTCAAACAAAAAAATATTTTCAAAATCGGAACGTAATTGACGGAGAAATCGGAGAACATACACAAAAAACATACAATCGAACATAATTATAACTTATAACCGTCTCCTTTTGTGAAGTCGATTACAAATTTAAAAGCTGACGATAATAAGTTTCGGTACGGGACGGGTCGGAAAACTAGTGGGCGATTTGAATCTTGCATTTTGTCAGTGCGTGACCAAAACAACGCGCAACGTATGATTTTGAAAAATATTATTGTCGTTAAGGACGATTCTGTGTAAGCAAATTTATCTATATTATTCAGAAAGTGTTACAAAGGGTCTGATTTTACAATATTATGCAAACAGTGTGTTCAGAGCGTTCGTGGCTTTTTCTTATACGGTAGGTCCGCATAATCGGGATTTAAGGTTTTACTATGTAATAGAACATGGCAGAATATTATGCGGTCAGTGTTTGTTAAATAGTAAGTACGACTTTAGAATACTGAGCGGACTGTGTGTAAATAATACGAGAGTACTTTCGAATAATATGGGGACAGTGTGTAAAAGAGTACGACTTTTGATTATTATGCGGGCAGTGTGTAAAAGAGTATGACTTTTGATTATTATGCGGTCAGTGTGTATATGAGTATGACTTATGAATATTATGCGGGCATTGTGTAAAAGGGTATTACTTTTGATTATTATGCGGTCTGTGTGTAAATGAGTATGGCTTATAAATATTATGCGGGCCTTGTGTAAAAGAGTATGACTTTAGAATATTATGCGGACTTGTGTGAAGAGCGTTCGTGCCTTCTTATTATGCGGTCGGACCGCATAATCGGGGTTTTAGTATGAAAGTTGACCATTTAATATCTCTGTTCTTTTCGAGAGTATAGAAATTCTGACCAGAGAATTGTGTTGGACAGAGATAGGTTACTTTTCGTACGGTATTAACACTTCGCTAAAGCAACGGGAAAGGTAGGCCCGCATAACCTGGATTTTTGTAAAGGTCCGCCGTATTATTAAAGCCGCGAACAAGGGTGTGTGTTTGTGTGAGGGTGTGTGTGTGCGTGCGTGCGTGCGTGCGTGCGTGCGTGCGTGCGTGCGTGCTGTTATATATTCCCTCTGCATGTATTAGTGCAGTATAGGCATACAGACCTAATAGATCATCATTTATTGTTTGCAAGTATATTCAGTCATAGAAATGGTACTTCAGTCTCCCTCTACCCTCTGACGCGAAAAGGCTGCTTAAGGATAGTTTTTCTAACTTTGTGACACATTTTCTATTTTCAAAAATTAATTAATAAACAATTTCATTTTAGCGAACTCAAATCTTTTTTTTAAAACGCGTTTTCTACAAACCCGCGTAACATAAATGGTGGCAGCGTAAAGGGATCAAATTAGGGTCCCCGGTCCGTCTCCAATCTTCTGAGATCCGACAGTGAAATTAGTGGACAGTGAAGGTCACTGAACCTAAAAGTGCACCCCAAAATTGGAAAATAAAGTGTCAAAAACTGTATCCAGAAAACACTAAATCCTACTCTGTATCCTGCTCTCTGTATCCAACTCGCTATATCCAGCTCGCTGTTTCCTGAAAGAAAAATCGCCGAATCCTGAAGTATTCATTCTTCGAGGGAAGAGACTCATCCTGCATCTCGTTGTCGCTCAGCTCCACTGTGCATCAACAAGTCACAGCCACCCCCGATAGTTGTGGTTGCGACCCCATCCAGCACCGAGCTCCCGTGTTCCAGACTCCGGATAATAACCTTGGTAATCAAGGTTACGCCGTGTCGTCGCGACTTCGCCCGAGAATGCATCTTATCGCGGCCGCCTACGCGTTCTGTGTACTGTAAGTCTTTGGTCATTGTTCTATTCCGTTAGGGTTGTTACCTACTAAATCCAATTAATTATAATTCAATTTGTATATTTTTATTGTGTCCAATTTATTGATTCTCTGAATTCAACATGCCAAAAGAAGCTAAAGACGAATCCGTTAATGTGCTTGTACCAAATCAAGAATCCAGCGGGAGTAGAGCCCCGTCAAGATCTAACAGCCAAGAGCCCAATCCTACTGTGGATTTAAATATTCTCACACAGTTCATTGGCAAATTCGATGGTAATCGAGAACAATTAAATCCATTTATTACCAATTGTAAAAATGCAATTAATCTAGCCGCCCCATGGCAAAAGGACATCCTATTTAAACTTATTCTTTGTAAATTGGAAGGCAAAGCTCAAATCGCGTGTTCTATAAAAGAATTTGACAACTGGAACCAATTGGAAGAATTTCTTAAAACACAATTTGGCGAGAAAAAGCATTATGCTCATTTGCTTTCCGAATTACAAGAATGTAAACAATTGCCTAACGAGTCAGCCAATCAGTTCTCACTCAGAGTCGAAACATGTTTAGCCAGACTAATTACTGAGATCAATATATCCATTCCGACTAAACGTAAAATGGAACTGAGTGGTCGAGTCGCAGCCATGGAGGACCTCGCCCTTCATACTTTCATTACAGGGCTTAATCCTAAAATTGCAACAATTGTGAGATGCCGTAATCCTGAAAATCTTAACACTGCTGTAAATTTTGCCATTGCGGAAGAGAAAATTTCTGACAGTATGTCAAAGAAAATGACACCATCTTCGTCAAATAATAATTTTAATCGTAATAGAAATCCTCAATCACGTCCTGATGTCAATTCGTATGGCAAAAATGTTAATAATAAATTATTTTGCCGTTACTGTAAATCCGTAGGTCACGTGATCGAAAACTGCCGCAAGCGCGAATTCAACAATAACCGTTTTCGAAACACCGACCAACAACAACCTTCAAGCTCAGGCTATAAGCCTTCACAAAAACAATTCCCACGTGTTCATTTCATATCCGACAATTCCGACTTGTCCTATGATGAGCCCCAAGATGAAGAGGGCTGTGATGAAGTAGATTCTGATTCAAAAAACGAATAAACGTCTCGTCTCGGTGTCGTGCGGGACCTCGCATTTCTAAATCCGACACTTCTACTTCAAAATCACTTTCATCGAGTTTGCTTTACGCCAGTCGAAATTTTTCGAAATCCAAATTGACTCCGCTACATGGCAGTCAATCAAATTCTAAATCCAAACTGACTCCACTACATGGTAGTCACGACCTGGATTCATGGAACCCTAAATCGCTAGCATCGATACAAGATGGCAAGCATAAATTCATTGAATCCATCTCTAATTCAAAGTCTAAACGCGAGCAGGAATGTTATGTAAGCCTGCCACAGTCGCGAAACTCTAAATCTAATCGCGAGCAACAACGTAACGTTGTTTTGCCCCAATCGCGAATCTTTGAATCCAATCGCGAGCAGCAACGTAACGTTGTTCTGCCACAATCGCGAATCTCTGTATCCAAACGCGAGCAGCAACGTAACGTTGTTCTGCCACAATCGCGTGTCTCTAAATCCAATTGCGAGCAGCAACGTAACGTTGTCCTGCCACAATCACGAATCTCTGTATCCAAACGCGAGCAGCAACGTAATGTTGATCTGTCACAATCGCGAATCTCCGAATCCAAGCAGCAATGCAACAACGTTGTCCTGCCACAATCACGAATCTCTGTATCCAAACGCGAGCAGCAACGTAATGTTGATCTGTCACAATTGCGAATCTCCGAATCCAAGCAGCAATGCAACAACGTTGATCTGCCACAGTCAAAAAATACTGAATCGATTTCTAAATCCAAGCAACCACGTAACGATGTGGATATGTCTAATATTTTTGAAATCACGAACGATCCTACCAAGATGCTATTACCACATGTTCTCGTTAAATCCTCTGTATCGGACAATCCTTTATCTTTGCTAGTCGATTCAGGGTCATCAGTCAGTCTAATAAAAGGATCCTGTATGCAAATTCGTCCCAAACTTACTAAAGAAGTTATCCACCTAAAAGGGATCGACAATTTGGAAAAATCTGTTCAAACCTTAGGATATTTCCAATTAAATATGTGTCTTCCAAAATCCAACGTTTCACAAAAATTTCATGTGATTGACGAAATCCACCTTCCCTATGATGGAATCATAGGCACGGACTTTCTTAACGCTCATAATTGTAACATTGATTACAATGATAACTTACTTCGTCTGGGAAAGACATCCCTGAAACTCTATTTCTGCGACCCCACTTATATAATTCCTCCTAGAACCGAAGCTATAATTGAATGCTCTGTCCAAAATCCAAATATAAGAGAAGGGCTCGTACTCGATCAAAGTCCATGCGCTAATCTGTTGATCGCAAACTGCCTAGTTCGTGTGAAAGACAACAATAGGATAAATATATCCGTAGTCAATACTTCTGAGGAACCTATAACCTTGAAATCTACGCTAAACCTCAAACTTACCTCAGTTGATCCCTCTGAATTTTATGAAACTTCTGAGACCCTACATCCTGTGAACAATGTAAATGCAACGATCCTAAAAGATACTTTCAAACGTACCGAAGAAGTACTAAATCAGTTGCGTGTTTCTCACCTCAACAGTGAAGAGAAAGAAGCTCTCTACCAGGTGTGTTCTGACTTCTCTGATATCTTCCATTTACCTGGAGAGTATCTCACCTGTACCAATGCCCTGAAACACGAAATAAAAACTACTACTGATATTCCTATCCATACAAAATCATATCGATTCCCTGAAATTCATAAGCAAGAAGTCAAAAAACAAATCGATCAAATGTTAGACCAAAACATTATTGAACCTTCTGACTCTCCATGGTCCTCTCCAATTTGGGTAGTACCTAAAAAACTCGATGCTTCAAAAATTCAAAAGTGGCGAGTCGTAATAGATTATCGAAAACTAAACGACGTCACAATTGGCGATACTTACCCTATTCCTCAGATTGCAGAGATCCTGGACCAGCTGGGGAACAGTAAATACTTCTCAACCCTGGACCTAGCTTCTGGGTTCCATCAAATCCCTTTAAATGAAGCTGACAAAACCAAAACAGCCTTCAATGTCCCTGAAGGACACTTCCAATTCACGCGGATGCCATTCGGGCTAAAAAATGCCCCTTCTACCTTTCAAAGGCTTATGAATTCGGCTCTTTCCGGCCTCCAAGGCATCCGCTGCTATGTCTATTTAGATGACGTGGTCTGTTATGGTCATGATCTAAATTCCTCGATAGATAGCCTAAAGGCCATTTTCCAAAAACTTCGTAAATTCAACTTGAAACTTCAGCCCGACAAGTGTGAATTTCTCCGACGAGAAGTCGGATATCTTGGCCATGTAATCACTGAAAAAGGCGTGAAGCCCAATCCCGAAAAGGTTAAAGCGGTTACCCAATTTCCAGTCCCAAACACGCCGAAAGACGTTAAATCCTTCCTTGGACTCGTTTCCTATTATCGACGTTTCATTCCCGATTTCTCAAAAATTGCTAAACCTCTTACGAACCTTTTGAAGAAAGACGTCCCCTTCAATTGGGAAAACCAACAGCAATTAGCGTTCGATAATTTGAAACATAAATTGACCACTGCTCCTCTTCTCATCTACCCTGACTTTACCCAACCATTCGTGCTTACATGTGATGCCTCAAACCATGCCATAGGTGCTGTCCTTTCTCAAGGACCTGTCGGTAAAGACAATCCAATAGCCTACGCATCGCGTACCCTCAATAAGAGTGAAACCAATTACAGTACAACCGAAAAGGAATTGTTAGCTGTCCTATTCGGATGTAAAACCTTCCGTCCTTACCTTTATGGTAACAAATTCCAAATTATTTCTGATCACCGACCATTAAAATGGTTATTCAACCATAAAGACCCTAGTAGTAAACTTCAAAGATGGAGATTAAAACTAGAGGAGTTTGATTACGAGATCATATATCGGAAAGGAAAGCTTAACAATGCAGCAGACGCTCTTTCTCGATTTCCGGTGAATCCAGTCCTTCCCGATGCTCCTTCTTCAGACGCTCTGGAAGAATCTCTAATAGACCTTGGCTCTTTAGAAATTAGTCCTCATGACGACAACCTTGGAATCGATTTCAGTCCGCTCAATCCTCCGACTCCTAGCCCATTGATTAATGAAAATCAAAATAACTTACCTGAATCTGCTCCTTTCGTGGAAAACAATCCCGAAAATCAAAATAACTTACCTGAATCCGATGAAATTCTCGAACAACTCGTTCAAGACAGTCCTGAAAATACTGATACTCTACCTGATGTGATTGCTATACCATCCCCGATCTCTGAACCTCTTAATGACTATGATTATTCTACCTTTCTGAAAGAAATTACAAAAAACTATAGTTACAATACCAATCTGAAAGAACATAATGAATCTCTAACGAAGACTTCTTCCAAAATACTCATCATCCCCACGTCACTAGACTTAGATGAAGCCAATCCTTACATTCCAGAAATATTGGCAAACTTAGAGAACTCGGAAGAATTTCTGAACACTGAAAGAGAACTCCACTCCTTCAAAAGACTCAACTTGAACAATAAAATAATATTCTTGGCATATACCAAAGTTCATCATTTTGATGAAAGTTCCTATCAAGATATCTTCAAAATTTTGAAATTAATTAGAAATGAACTTGTAGTAATCCAAGACTCCACCGACATTGCCATATCTGACTTTAAAAGTCCTTTTGAAAAACTCTCATACACAAAAATCTACAACATGTTAACTTACATTTTCCACAACACTAAAATAACTGTTAATATCTACCATAATAAAATAATTTACCCAACACTGAGCGAAATCAAAAAAATATTGCACGAAAACCATGACATACCTATCGCAGGTCATTTAGGCTCTTCTAGGATGCTGAAACGAATTCAAGAACGATTTTATTGGAAAGGTATGAGAACTGAAATCGAAAACTTTGTAAAAAACTGCACTCTCTGCCAGCAGAATAAACCTTTTAGAAAAACTAATAAAGCACCGATGCAAATTACTACAACTTCAACAAGCCCATTCCAACGTGTAGCCTTAGATATTGTTGGACCTTTGCCAGAATCTGGCACTGCCAAGATAAAATACATATTAACCCTTCAGGATGATTTGACAAAATATTCAGTAGCCTACCCGATCCGTTCTACAACAGCAGAAGAAACCATGGAATGCCTAGTACATTTTATATCACTATACGCTATTCCTAAAGCAATATTAACCGATCAAGGAAGTAACTTCACCGCCGACCTGTTCAAGAAAACATGCGAATTCTTAAAAATAAAACAGTTGTGGTGCTCCCCGTATCACCCTCAAACACAAGGCGCACTTGAGCGCAGCCATTCTACTTTAAAAGAATACCTCAAATCATTTGTCGACTCGAATCAAGAAAATTGGCCCAGATACGTATACACTGCAATGCTTACATATAATACAAGCACCCATTCCACGACCAACTTCAGCCCTTATGAACTTCTGTTTGGTCACAAACCATTCCTTCCTGATTCTATCTTCGAAGAAACTCTAGATCCAACTTATCCTGAGTATTTGAAAATGTTGAACCATCGACTTAAACTATCCCGTGACAAAGCAATTGAAAATATAAATAAATCAAAAGAAAAATCTAAAACTCATTATGATACCCATACGCGTCGCGTTCAATACAAAGTTGGCGACTTTATTATTAGTTTATTTAAAAAATCATCTCCGTCTCAGAAAGGCCTTGTCCCCAATATGGAAAGGCCCATACAAAATTGTAAAACTTCACAACAACAATACACCTTACTACTAATAAACAGACGACATATAACTCACCACTTTGATGAGATTAAGCTTGCCAGCAATAATCCACCTTGAAATATTGTTTTATCAAACATGATTTTAGCAATATAAATACCAAACAAACAATGAAACATTTTCAATTTTATTTGTTTATTTCAGCGCCTATGCTGGAGCTAGTCCAAACTTTATTGAACCGATCCAGACTGGATCTGGATTATATTCCGAATATGTCGGAAAAATTAAAATTAGAGATGGGAACCTAAATATCATAATCCCCATTGATATTTCTCATATTGAACCACATATTACTAATCTTAATTTAGTTTTAGGTACTTTTAAGTTTCTTTGTAGGCAAATAGATATTATAGAACATTATGACTGTTATAATACGGTAGAACCTCTGTCAATTCGATATCAGGACGTAGTCAAGGAATTCGATTCAATTTCTCATTTGATTGACGATAGAACCAAACGGTCAGCCTGGATTGGTGCCGGCGGCTCTATTCTAAAAACTGTTTTTGGAACTTTAGACGAAGATGACGCCATAAAATATGACTCTGTTATGAACTCCTTGCAAAACAATGAGAAAAAACTGGCTTCACTCATCAAACAAAATATTTTATTGACTTCATTGACTTTATCAAATTATAACCAAACCATTCATAAGATTAGAATGAATGAAGCTAATTTAAATCTGGCTATCGACGAGATCTCTGCTAATTTAAAAAATGTTACTTTCATTTCAAATGAGTTACTTATAAAAAATAAACTGGATAGCATCATTAACCGACTTGAAACTGCATTACTTACAATTTCGTTTCAATTAGAAGACATAACAAATGCTGTCTTACTCAGTAGCAGAAATATTATACACCCATCGGTGATAACTCCCACGCAGCTATACCGAGAACTCGCCGATAATCACTTACACTTGTCTGCAGGTGTTAACCTACCTGTAAGTTTAGAGTTAAGTAAAATGTTTATTATTTTAAGTATGTCGCGAGTAGTTTGCTATTATTATAATAATAAGATAATCTTTGTTATTAAAGTACCACTTGTAAATTCTGAGGAATATTTCGTATACCGAAACTTACCTTTACCTATTCCACATAATACTGTAAAACCAAACACATATAGCCTCATTATACCTAGCAGTACATATATAGCAATGACCAAAGACAAAACCCGTTACTGTACATTAAATGAAATATTAAAGTGTGAAAGTGCCAACCCTGAAAACTATATTTGTGACATACCCAGTGTATTCTCGACTTCCGAGAACCCCACCTGTGAATCTGAACTGATAACGCGTGTTGTTACGTCCCTACCAGGGCAGTGCGAAACTAAAGCGATATTCGGACATGTAAACATTTGGAATTCTATGCGCCATAATAAATGGATCTATGTGCAATCGGAACCTACAAAACTTACAATAGAATGCGAAGACTCTAATGTTTATAATCTTAACATTTTGGGTACCGGAATACTTACTTTGCCCACTTATTGTTTAGGTTTTAGTAAAAGTACTCGCTTAGTGCCTAAGTTCGATTATGCTAATGTCAGCTTAGCGGTTTTAAACACGGACTTTAACCTTATTAATGAGTCGTGCTGTAATCCTTCTATGATAAGAAAACTTACGTCTAGTGTGTCTCCTATTAAGTTAGAAAATATAAATTTGGAAAACTTAAGTTTGAATAAAAAATTGATAAATACTTTATTAGACAAAACAGATGAAATTCTGAACGAAGAGTCGTTTTTGAGTAAATATGGGACACATTACGCTATTAGTACTGTAACTTTTGTTTTAATTTTGATTATTCTATTTTTAGCTTATAAACTATATTATAAGTTTGTCAAGTCCGGCCGCAGTCTCGACATAAATATTAACAGTCTAAATTCCCGTAGACCTTCAATTTCTCAATCAGAAAACAGCGCTGCTATTCCTTTGCCCCGTCTTAGAGAGATTTCATGAGAAAATTATTATTTGAAAACTTTTTCTATTTGTTACCTAGTTCTTAAGAATTATGGCTTTATGAATAGAAATGAGTGATCAAAATAAAACAATAAATAAATAAAATATTAATAAATTTAAAAATAATACGCATATTTCAACATAAACTTCAGTTCCTCATTCAACCCTGAAGTTTAGTCTTCTTCGGGGGGTTGTTATATATTCCCTCTGCATGTATTAGTGAAGTATAGGCATACAAACCTAATAGATCATCATTTATTGTTTGCAAGTATATTCAGTCATAGAAATGGTACTTCAGTCTCCCTCTACCCTCTGACGCGAAAAGGCTGCTTAAGGATAGTTTTTCTAACTTTGTGACACATTTTCTATTTTCAAAAATTAATTAATAAACAATTTCATTTTAGCGAACTCAAATCTTTTTTTTAAAACGCGTTTTCTACAAACCCGCGTAACAGTGCGTGCGTGCGTGCGTGTGTGTGTGTGTGTGTGTGTGTGTGTGTGTGTGTGTGTGTGTGTGTGTGTGTGTGTGTGTGTGTGTGTGTGTGTGTGTGTGTGTGTGTGTGTGTGTTGGTGTGTGAGGGGGTGTGTGTGTAGAGTCTTTTACAACAAATTGATGCCCTAGTTTAAAATTTAAATGAAGCCATATTGTTTGCCTCTCAAATGTCCGGCGCGCGTTTAGCTATAAATCCATGGTATGAAAATATTTCACAGATTTCTAAGAAAAATATAAAAATGAAGAAGACCATCATCGGCTGCTATTCGAAATGAATAACTTGCATTTGCCTTTCGAGGCGTGAAGATCTAGGTACTCACTTAGTCGTAAAATGATATGAAGCAAATTATGACTAAACACATTCGAACTAAGTATAAGAGGTTATTATATAGTAAAACTAAATACTCTAGCGCACATCATCGTTCATGATGCTTGATGGTACAATATATGCTCAATGCATTTTAAGAGACCTAAATAAGACAAAGCACATTCTAACTGTAGAATATATTTATGTAGAAAATCTAATCACTCTAGCGCAAATCATCGTTCATGATGCTTGATGGTACAGGCTCAATGCATTTTATGAGACCAAAATAAAACAAATCACATTCCAACTATACTCGTAGAATAAGGAAATCTAATCACTCTAGCGCACATCATCGTTCATGACGCTTGATGTTACAATAAATGCGCAATGCTCACAAACATCTGAATCTAAAAACCTAAACATTTGTTTTATTTCAGGTACACCATCGATATGAAAAGTTTTTGCGAATGTATACAGTAAGGAAAAATCACAATTTATTATTTTAATGGAATGAAATGTATCTTAAACACTTTTTGTTTTTCTGTTTATTCAGATTTACAAAGGTAGCTGAGAAAAAGGATCCAGGGGTAAGTTTCAAAATGCTAAATCAGTCAATCTAATGATCGTTTTAGTTTAGTTTAGTTTTAGTCTCGTTTCTACTCAAACTCGACCTGCAGTTGCTGAACGGAAGTTTGCGTCATGAACATAAAGAATTGGAACAAATCCATTCCAATACATAAAACTACTACTGTTTGTTTGTTTGTTTGTTTGTTTGGGGAGCTTTCACGCGATAACGGCTGTACGGATTTTGATGAAATTTGGAATTGAGATAGCTTATACCCTAGAATAAAACATAGAATACTTTTAGCCCGGAAAATTGAAAATTTCCATGGGAAAACTGGAAAATGTTGATGAGTTACTCGCTGTAAGGAATGGTTGCCTTGGAAACAAAATAATATAATAACAAGTCTGTCAAAAAACTTCAAGAGCGTTAGTGGTTTTTAATATCCTAGAAGAACATAGGATGCTTTTTTTCTCGCTAAGCAGAAGTCCGCGCGGACGAAGTCGCGGGCGGGAAAGCTAGTATCTATATATTCTTTCGTTTTTTTTCTACCTAACCTAATCACGATTTACTTTATTTTGAAACTACCAATCGTCGTCAAGTTATCAAAAAAATGCGATTATGATTGTTATAGAGTGACTATTGAATAAGCTTATGTTTTTATTAATAAAACTATCTGTGCCCGCTTTGCCCTCTTGCTCATTTCTCTAGGCTAAAGGTAACCTATGTGTTATTCCAGGACCAAAAGTAGTTCGTTCAGTCGTCAAATGAGCGATGGTAGCCTAACGGTTCAATTGTGCAACTTAAAATCCAACGATGATACCGGGTTCGGCCCTAGGCATCGCAACAAAAGTTATAGGATAAAGCAGTAGGTAAATATCAAAAAGTAGGTACAAAGAAAATATTTAAAAAAAACTACGGGACTTCAAATAAACTACTGAACAAGAATATGGCATTTTTCTAAAACCGGTCGGGTAATCGTCTTAAACCATTGCTGGAAGAAAAAGGGTGTCTTAGATCTTGGGTCTTGGGTGGGTTGGATTTGTTGTGGATATTCAAACTGTTATGGCTGTCACTGGAGGGGTTTCCAAAGATCACCTTGTGTCTGGGCGATCAGGCCCTGCCGGTTGAGACACGTGGTGGCCCAGGGGAGGCCCAGCGAGCCGATCAGCGACCAAGACCGCGACCCCTGGTCGCCCTACCGTTCTCCTTATCCCCTCTCTATGTTTTCTTCTTTAGTGAGTCGTCCCGCTCGACGAGATCTCTGTTTTTTTTTTTAAATTACTGGACCGATTGTAATGCATGTTACTGTTGGATAGCTTGAGTTTTGACTTAAAACTGGGTAACTTGGTAGCTTAATCCGATGATCAGAAGCCGAACAACCAAAAAAAAAACTAGCGGCTGAACGAAATTCGGTATCTTGTAGTTTATAGATACGTTTGATCCTGGAATAACGCATAGACTACATTTAACGCAGAGAAATGACCACGTGAGCTAAGCCATGGGCACAGCTAGTTATAAGTATAGATACATTTCAGATTACAAAGACATCATTGAATGGAACAATGGAACTGGTTAACATATCAATATCTATTAATAACAAAGGGTAACATATTCAAATATTTTATACATTATAATTTTGTTTTATTAGACCAATACAAACTGTTTTCCGTGTCGCCTTAGAATAAGACCCCTCCCAATCCTCCCGTGGATGCCGTAAGAGGTGACTTAGGGAATACACACCGGAAGATGGGCAGCAGCGTCCTCCGAGTACATATTTGTAACACTGCGGTCACCAATCCGCCTGCCAAGCATGGTGACTATGGCAACGCCCCCCCCCCCTTCCCGCAATATGATAGACACACCGCAAAGACGGCCCCCAGTCCCCGGCGGTTCCGTTAAACGTGGCACCGGTAGCAGCCACGGTAACGGCGGAGCAAGGGATGCTAAGAATCCCCGGCAGTGACCCAGATACCAACCCCCACAATCTCACAATCTCTGGGCCTGGCAACTTATAACGCACGCACGTTGAGGACAGATGAGAAGTTCATAGAGCTGGAAGAAGTAGTAACTAAGTTGCGCTGCGGTATTATAGGTTAACCAGCAGTCCCAACACTGTATCGGGTTTCTCGTCCACAAGTCCCTCATCAACAACATTGTAAAGATCGAAAGCGTTTCGAGAATACCTTATACTCAGAATTACGGAACGGTATTCATTGAAGGTCATACAGGTGTACGCCCCACACTCGATACGCTCGGACGACGAAGTGTAGGCTATGTACGACGACATTTCTAATGCCATACATGCTCCGAAAACACACTTCACAGTGGTAATGGGGGACTACAACGCACGGCATGAAGAATGGTGATGAACTGAGTGTGGGGCAGTTTGGATTTGGACATCGGAACCAAAGGGGTCAGCGATTGGCCGACTTCATGGAGAAGGACTCTTTATGATGAACTCCTTTTTCAATAAGCGCCCGTCCAGGAAATGGTCGTGGCTCACCCCGGCAGTCATAAGCGCGAGATAAATTTCATTTTGACGACCACTAGGCATATATTTAATGATGTCTCTGTGATCAACAGGGTTCAGACCGGCAGTGATCACCGCATGGTAAAAAAAAGCTCATTGAATATCAACGAAAGAGGTTTCGTTTGATGAGATCTACTCTTCGCCCAAGTCCTGCCCAAATCCAAAACCCCAAGAGCTTTCAGTAGGAACTCCAAAATGGCTACCAAATCTTACCGAATGCGGTACAGTGGACGAACTAAATAACGGGCGGGTGGAAATTGTTCACGCGGTCGGGTCGAAGTTCTTTAGGACCCACCGCAAAATTAGAACACAGAAACTCTCTGAGCATACACTCAAACTTATGGCAGAACGAGGCGAGATGAAGCTGCAGTCTTCAGTGGATATGTCGAGTTACAGCTTACTTAATAAACAGATCTCCAAATCGATAGATGGTGTCATTTGCGATCTTATAATAATAATTGTATTAAGAACGCAATAGAGCGGAATAAGGGCTCCAAAGTGTTCGCAAGAGATCTGTCTATTGGGCAAAACCTGATGACAAAGCTGAAAACCGACAGTGGCAGCATTGTTACGTCGAAATCAGAGATATTGAGTCAGCTCGAGAAATTCTATGGGCAATTATACACCTCATCGCGTAGTCCTTCTAGCACGAAATTATACCGAAGACATCCCGGACGTCAGCCTATACGAGATCAGAAAGGCTCTCAAATAGCTTAAGAGCAACAAGACACCAGGGCCTGCAGTCTAGACATATAGATAGTGATTGCTTTACAATCGAAATCGGTACATACAGATGACAATCGTTAGCTTTAACAGCTATTGTCAAAAGCTATCGATTGTCATCGGTTTCTATATCTATACCCGTATATCTTCTGACATTTACCATGATTTTCATAGATATTTGGCAGAGACTACCAAATATCGTTATAATCCAACTTTGCGACCGATTTCGTTTGTAAAGCAATCACTGCCGATGTCGAGACTGCAGGCCCAGGGGAGGAAGGAATAACGGCAAAGCTACTGAAAGCGGGTGGAACACCGGTACTTAAAGCCCTTCAGAAGCTGTTTAACTCTATCATCCTCGGGGGTACTACGCCAGAGGCGTGGCACAGGAGCGTAGTGGTGTTGTTCTTTAGGAAAGGTGATAACACCCTCTTGAAAAATTATAGCCTCATTTCGCTGCTGAGCCACGTCTATAAACTGTTTTCAAGAGTAGTTACAAACCGTCTCGCTCGTAGGTTTGACGACTTTTAGCCTCCCGAAAAAGCTGGATCCGGAAAGGCTTTAGCACCTTAGAACACATCCATACGCTCCGGCAGATTATACAGAAGACTGAAGGGTATAATTGGTCACTATGTTTGGCGTTTGTGGACTACGAGAAAGCCTTCGATTCAGTCGAGACCTGGGCAGTGCTACAGTCATTACAGCGGTGCCAGATTGACTACCGGTACATCGAAGTGTTGAAGTGTTTGTACAGCAAGGCCACCATGACTGTCCGTCTCCAAGATCGAAGCACGAATTCTATCAAATTGCAAACTGGGGTTTGACAGGGAGACGTTATTTCTCCGATTCACCTCTGCACTAGAAGATACATTCAAGTTTCTGAACTGGAACGCACATAGTGTTAACATCAATGACGAGTGCATCACTCACCTTCGATTTGCTGATGATATAGTTCATCATATCAGAAACCCTGGAAGACCTAAGCACAATGCTCACTGACCTCAACATTGTTTCCCAACAGGTGGGTCTTAAAATTAACATGGCTAAGACGAACATCATGTCAAATGCCCATGTCGCAGCCATGCCGGTTTATGTTTGGAACGATATAATCGAAGCGGTTGATCACTATGTCTACTTAAGTCAGACAATCCATTTGGGTAGATCCAACTTCGACAAAGAGGTCAACCGAAAATCCAACTCGGATGGACAGTGTTCGGGAAATTACGCTATATCTTCTCGTCGCAGATACCGCAGAGCCTCAAGACAAAAGTTTATAATCAGTGCGTGTTGTCAGTGCGTGTGGCAGATTATACAGAAGACTGAAGGGTATAACTGGCCACTATGTATGGCGTTTGTGGATTACGAGAAAGCCTTCGATTCAGTCGAGACTTGGGCAGGGCTACAGTCATTACAGCGGTGCCAGATTGACTACCGGCACATCGAAGTGTTGAAGTGCATACGGCACTGAGATGTGGTCGCTAACTATTGGTCTCATACACAAGCTCAAAGTCGCGCAGCGTGCTGTGGAGAGAACTATGCTACGTGTTTAATCCGAAACGAGGAAATCCAAAGAACCAAGGTTGGACCCCCACACGATGGAACGACGACATTGCAGCCCTCGCAGGAAGTCGTTGGATGCTCTTTGGGGGAGGCCCATGTTCAGCAGTGGACTTCTAATGGCTGAAATGATGATGATGAGACCAATACATTCTCAAAAGTAGTCCAAGTGTTGGTCACAAGGCCGTAGGCAGGGGGGGGGGGGGGGGGTTTGGGGGTTCAAACCCCACCCGAAATACCTTGCTCGCGCGCGAAAAAGCTACTAAGGTCGTGGTTATTAGACAACTCACTGTTTTATACACGGAAAGACTGGAACCTCAATTTATAATGAATTTTTACTATAGGTACTCTAAGTAAAAGTGCAGTTAAAATCACTTTTTTTTTTAACTCGTAAACTGGAAACGATATGGAAATTATATTATATTTATTTGTGTTTGGTGATTTTATTAAGAGAGAAAGTAAAATGAAGTATTTACCAAATAATGTTTTCAATTAAAACTAATGTCTATATGACTAACACCAGTCAATATAACCATCAAACATCGTAATGTATCTACGTTTTTATATAAATAATGAAGACGAATCGATTGATACCTCGCTTATCAAAATTTTACCAAGTTTTTAGTCTGAATACATATCCTTAGTTTCGCCATAGTTGAGTAAAAAAAATTGCTTATGATATCCATATACCCACATACATACATACATGCATACATACATACATACATACATACATACATACATACATACATACATACATACATACATACATACATACATACATACATACATACATACATACATACATACATACATACATACATACATACATACATACATACATACATGCATGCATGCATAGACTGTTAAACTCATTACCCTTCCCTTGCTTCGCCATACTCGGGCAAAAAAACTGGTCCAAAACTCAACCCCCCCCCCCCCCTCAAGTGAATTCCTGGCTACGGCCTTGGTTGGTCAATGACAGTTGGCAGTGTACCCAATATGCTGGTGGCATTTCCAGTGTAACCACTTGAAAAGTCCACAAAAGTAAACATATAAAGCGTATAAAAAAGAAAGCTTTTAGTCACAGACTATGCTTTTTGACTACGATCTCACCTGATGGAAAACGATGATTTGGTCGAAGGTCATTAACCAACCTAAGTAAGTTTAGTAAGTAATGGTGATCATTATACTCAATAGATAAACTTCTCGATTAGAATTAATCACCGTTTTTGGGTTATTTGTTAAATTTAGATGATAAAAGGCACAAAATGCATTTGTAAAGGATAAAAGAAAATGTCGGAATAAAAAACAAAAAAAAAAGCATATCTTTGGCGTTATCCAAGTTATCAATTTGATAGTATGTACGCGAGGGGTACATATCTGAATATATAAATTTAAAATATATGCGTTTAGAATTTATAAGTTCAAAATACATAATTTTAAAATACCAATTAGTTTATAATTTAATTTGTTATAAGTATAGAATACCGTCATTTAAAATATATAAAGTCCGCAACACATAAAAGTTCAAATTAATAATGGATGAAAAGCTTAATAGTTAAATATTCTAAGTTCAATATATATAATAGTTAATTAATAGGCATACATTATTTAAAACAAACATTTATTTAGCCGTACCTTAACCTACTGTCACAGTATAGTATCTAGATATTACAACCATTATAAATACCGTACCATAGAAGAAATAATAGTACTACGTATTATACATTTTCAATTTATTTATTTGAAAGATTTCGTATTTTAAAATTATGTATTTTGAACTTATGAATTCTACGTATATATTTTAAATTTATATATACAGGTATGTACCCTTACGCGAGTTCTCTTAAAATCTATCTACTCCATATTATTATATTTACGCTCTTTTTTATATTTCAGGGCATTACAAATTGAAAATCCAGGAAAATTATGCACACTAGCTGGGTACGTATCTTTGCATTTTATGAAAACCAGGGTATCTTTATCAGAACCAAGCGCATACAGAAATAGGTAGGTATTTGAAAAATATGCACAGGGCTTGATACACAGGGCTGATTATAATTACCTAGTCACACACATCAAAATCGAAATTGGAACATATAAAGTTCTATTGAACAATTATTTACTTCCCTGTGTGATGCCAGAGCCGGTCCCTAGTGATTATTAACATTGTAATTGAAACTAAAGTAAGCACAACCCTATTTTGAATTTAGTATAGGGTACAAAATAAAGTTTAAGATTAGCACTTTGTCCATGATCATTTGCAGTCAAATATATCTTCTATAATGTTTCTGTGTCTGTTTATCTATCTATCGTCGGTTTTTTCGTCGAAGTCGTAGAGAGAGTATCAAGATAGAGAAGGTCTACGCGTATACTGAAACAAGACGGGTATAAAGTACCAAAAATTTGAGGGTTACCCGCTTTGCAAAATAAATACCCAGCAAATATTTAACTGCAAATTTTATTCGGCCCAAATTATAAAGTTAGCGTACAACAATAAAGGGATAGTCGATTTCTGAAGTTTTGATTGATAGGACTAAATAATTCGCCTTATAAAAAAAGGACGTTAATAAAACAAAATATGATTAGCCTACTAGCCCCAAACTAGGATATCCTGTACTATGGGAACTAGATAACTGATAAACATACATATAAACGAATAATAAAATCCATAATACGGAAACAAACATTTCTACTCATCACACAAATGATTGCATCTTGCAGGATTCGAACCCGCGACCATTTGATTTCGTATCTTGAGTCTCTCGCCACTAGACCAAAAATGGAATGGTGCAAAGTACATACAATATATAGATCACACTAATATTATTGATACTCCTTCACACTGAAAGGATTTGGATGAAATTTGGTATGAAGGTAGCTCATACCCTAGATTAACACATAGGCTACTTTTTATCCCAACAAAAAAAAAGAGTTCATAGTGCTGCGACATGGGCATTTGAGTAGGAAATCGGGAAACCGCTGGGCGCTGCTAGTGTTAATTATGAAGGGATGACTACACAGTATAAAATTAACTAACTCAATTGTAGGTACAGAACCGATTCGTAAGAACATCTTCTTTTCTATTTTTCTGAAATATTTTTAGATTTAAAAATAATTTAAGCATATACATGCGGAAATTGTTGGAAGCCAGTTAGTGCGACCCGTTACACTGTCCCATAACTTTCTTATGGTCAGATTTTCAGGAAATCTGGAAAACTAAGGGGATTAAATTAGAAAATTGACAGATATAATTAATTTTATACAATTTAATTCAATTTTGTTTAGTAAAATTTTATATATTGTTGGATTTTTCACACACAGCCCCATTTAGCTCCAGACTAAGCAATGCCTTTATTTACTACTAGCTGTACCCGCGGCTTTGCACGCGTGATCTTTTCTTTAGGTTCAAAGTACCATAATGTGCTATTCCAGGACCAATATACCAACATTTGATCAAAATTTCTTCAGCCGTCAAAAATACTTTTATCAATTGCTCGGCTTCTAACTCTTCTAAGACATGATTAACAAAAAAAAATTGTTCAATACCTTTTTTAAGCACCCAAGAGCATTTTTTTCATTTGAGTTCATTTAGTAGTTTGGGTGCAATGCGCACTCAAGATACGGACAAACAGATAGACAAAATTAAAAAGTAAAATAGTTTCGCTTCAGTATCGAATATAGAGAACCATTCAAAAAATATTTTTTATTACTTAAATATTAACATAACTTTGGACCCATATTCCGCAGAAACCCTTTACTTAACTTAAGACAGTGCTAAGTTGCATCAAAACCCGTCCATGAGTTTCAGCGTGGTATGTGTTCTTTTAAATAAGTTTCAACCCCTATCCTGCGAGAACCCATACATTTTTAAAGTATTCTATGTCCTACCTCGTAGTATGAACTCAAATCATACCAAGTTTCATTTGACATCATCCAGTAGTTCCGGCGGCGTGATGCGCGGCTAAGATACAGACTGACAGACATACAGATAAAAATGAAAAAATATACAGTTTAGGCTTCATTATCGAAAATAGAGTAACTTCCAAAAACGACACTATATCTTTAATGTACAGGATTTGGACCCATATCCCACAGGAACCCTTTATTTTTTCGGGACAAAACGTATCCATAATTTTCACCCATCTTATAAACTATGTATGTGCCAAGTTGCATCAACATCCGTCCAATAGTTTCAGCGTACTACGAGTTCATTTAAATAATTTTTCACCCCTATCCTGCAGGAACACTTATTTTTTTCGGGATGAAAAGCATCCAATGTCCTACCTCGAAGTATGAACACAAATTATACCAAATTTTATTTGAATTCATTGAGTAAAGTATTCTGAATTTTAACCCATCATATAAACTATAACTGTGCCAAATTGCATCAAAATCCGTCCAGTAGTTTCAGAGTGGTAAGTGTTTTTTGAAATTACTTTAAACCTCAATCCTGGGGAACCCTTTCATTTTTCGGGATGAAAAGTAGCCTTTGTCCTACCTCGTATTATGAACTCAAATCATACCAAGTTTCATATAAATTCATTCAGTAGTTTCGGCTTGATGCCTAGCCAAGATACAGACAGACAGACAGACAGACAGACGGACAGACAGACAGGCAGACAGACAGACAGACAGTTTTGGCTTCAGTACCAAATCAAGAGTACGGTCCAAAAAAAAAAAAAAACTTCAATGTACAGAATCGGACCCGTTACAGTTTAATTATAAGTATAGATGGGAACTAGATATCCGCTATCCTTGATATACTTTTTATTTTTAACAAATAAATACAAACTTATTAAACATCAAAATACCCACACACAGAAAAACAACAATTATTATTTTACATTAGATACCTACTTAAAATTAACCAGTATTTGAGGGTAAATAATAATATGGTATCCCTAAAATCAGATTAACCCTACGAAATGTAGGTTCATGTTCCAGCTCACTCAAACCACTTCAAGATAGAGCGAGATGGACACAAATGTCAAAATAAAACAAGCCACGCAATTTGTGAGGATAATACTTCGAAATACCTAACCATTACCTTTAACCATCGAAAAATACTAAAAATATCGTTTAAAGTCAATTAAATCTTACTACACCTAACGCGGATGAGAATCTAATAGCAATAATTTATGCAAGAATAATCAATAATGTACTCGAAAATCAAGTCTTACATGTGGAAGCAATGATGTTATGTTGTGGAAGGTTTTTTTTTCATGTTTTCGTTTTTGCAGCCTACAATGGCAACAATTTACCATTATTGTAGGTCAGATTTAAATTATTCGCTATAAAACAAAGTCAGAAACGTTCAAATGCAGCCAATATAGCACAAATCACTGAAATATCGACTACAAAAGTCTCTTGATTTCAGCCAAACAATCAAAACAGCATATGCAGTAAGGGACAAAAAATATTATCAGCTTCTCTTTTACTATCAGGTAACAGTGTACTCGTATATGTTTATCCCGCTTGCATTATTATTATAAAGGAGCGCTCTAACCACGGTAATGTCATCTATCTCTAACGGTCAAAGTCACAGTATTTTATTGTAAATAGGCAAAATAACAGTTGATAATGGAACTTTCGTGAAGAATTCTGACATAAAAAGAGAGAAGAAAGAAAAAAACATACCTACAAAAATATTGAAAGAGAAATTGTGACGCATGTCCATGTATGTTGCATTATATCATATTGTAAATTGTGACGCATGTCCATGTATGTTGCATTATATCATATTGTAAATTGTGACGCATGTCCATGTATGTTGCATTATAACATATTGTAAATACTAATACTTATCATTACAGGTTTACTGATGTAACTGCAGCTGTTGAAAACTCATAAGAGCCTATGATAATAGATAGACCAACCGCTGCCCTAACAGCTACAAATCCTGAGAACCTAGACGATGATGGTGAAACTAATACAACGATTTTTTCTACAACTCCGCTTGCTCCGTCCGAAGAAACTGCCCTGTAATTTTGCTTTCAGCAGTCTTATAATGTATCATTACACAAATCGGTACTGCAGCCTTAATATTGTATTATTCTATAAAAACCCCTTTTAGACCATTGACCCTAATGTTTTAGACTAATATAAAATTTCTATGAATTAATAATTACTACTACTAATTAACCAGCCTTTGCCCGCGACTCCGTGAACATGGACTTCAAAGAGAGGATAGAGATTGCTATTTTGCAATAACGCCGCCGATTGTACATTTTAGTTTTTAATTTTCTTATCTACTGTTTTTTTGCTTGGTTTGCAATCAAGAGGTGTTGTATTGTAACACACACACACACACACACACCCTAACACACGCATAAACACACACACACGCACACAACAACCATAAATGCATATTAACTAATTACTTTGCACTCAATATCAATATCTACTATATACTAGCTATCAAGAAAAAGAACGTAAAATGTTTACATGTAAATAAATGTCAAGCAAAAGTTACTATTCCTTATTATTAACTACTAAACTATAACTATTAACTATTAGTGATGACATACGGCACTGAGACGTGGTCGCTAACTATTGGTCTCATACAAAAGCTCAGAGTTGCGCATCGTGCAATGGAGAGAGCTATGCTCGGTGTTTCACTACGTGATAGAATCAGAAATGAGGAAATCCGTAGAATAACGAAGGTTACCGACATAGCTCTCAGAGTTTGCAAGTTGAAGTGGCAATGGGCAGGCCATATAGTTCGCTGAGCCGACAACCGCTAGGGTTAAGGTATAGGGTAAAGGTTCTCGAATGGCGACCACGAACAAGCAAGCGAAGTGTGGGGAGACCCCCCACACGATGGACCGACGACATTGTAGCCATCGCAGGAAGCCGGTGGATGGAGGTGGTACAAGATCGCTCGTCATGGCGCTCTTTGGGGGAGGCCTATGTTCAGCAGTGGACTTCTAAAGGCTGACATGATGATGATGACGATGATGATGACTATTAACTAGCATTGCCTGCAATTCCGTCCACGTGGACTTCAAAGTCTATAATGACCAGCCCCCCGATTATATCAGATATTAAAATAAAAATATATATTGTTATGCATTGTTAACATGTAGGTACCAATTTTCAAACAAATGGTAATGTTTTGTTGATCCCGCATCGCAAGAGTAGGTACTTATAGTCTGTCGCAAGATCGAATACACTGAGTCCCTATATTGTACGGCCAATAATTCGCAATCAAAAAATGTACAGCCAATAATTAGCTGAGGCTGGGCTGGCTCATGGCAATATAATGTTGACCGGCAATAGATTTTTGATCACTAACATGAACATAAAATTGGCAGCTCAAAATTCAAAATCAGATATAAATTTAGAGTTACCTAATATTATTCAAGACGAAACATGGTTAAACGAAGTACCCTAATTAAGTTAATCTTTAGCCTCTCTATGTGACATCAATTAACTTTTAACTTTCAAATCGTTTTTTTATGGACATTGACATAGGTACGTAATTTATTGCAAATAAAATATAAAATTGACGTCTGTTGCTTCAGTGCTATAGTAGGTGCCTAACTATACATATTAAGCAGGTAGGTACCTACTTACCTAGTTGAATGTTTTACCTAACTTGCTGATAAATATATACCTAAGTTAGGTTATGTACCTACTTTCTTTGATTTCTGCAGGTATGGCAAAACACTTGTCACCTCCATTCAAAAAACTTCTTATACCAGGGCTAAGCTCGATGTTAGAATCGGTATATGTACATATGTACATAGGCGAGGTGAGGGGGTGGAAGAGGAAGGGGGATAACCCTCCCCCTGTAAGGTGGGGTAGCGGAAACCCATAATTTTTTAGAAAAAGCAAATGAAAAATTTGAGGTTAAGTATGAAAAAGCGTACGTAATGAATCATTAATGTAGGGAAAATTCACTCTTCACAACGTGTTTTGACAGCTGTGGACAGCTGTTTGTGGTGGTGCTTGTTATTACAAGTATATTTCGCAAAAAAATCAAAGAACACTTTTTCTTTACATAATTTCAGTTCGTATTATATCCACCGCTAGAGGCGTTAGGCGGAAGCCCGACTTAGCCATGATTGGTTGGAAGACAAAGGCGGGAGCGAAGCGTAGCGAGCTTTGGTTTTGAAACTGTACGTTTTTTCATACATAACACCAAATATATTTTTTGCTTTTTCTTTAAAAATATTGGTTTCCGCCACCCTCCCTTACAGGGGAAGGATCATCCCCTGCCCCTCCCACCCCTCCTCTCCCCTAAGAACATATAGACATACGCCAATTCTAAAGTCCTCCCCAGGCCTGTATGGCCTCTACCAGGGCCAATGTAAGATCTTGCGTTAGTCGATAATTCCCCATAAATACTTGGGTAGAGGATGTGAACGTGTTCGATGCATCCCGCATTTAATGTAACATATGTCTACTCTACGTGACAAAGCGAGGTGATGACGCTCGTTGACGTTAATTTTTTCTTGGCGACGTCTTCGTCTCCGAGCTATGAAACCACTTTGCATCGTGCTAAATCACCTTGTAGCTGGTTAAATCATGACTCCAAGGGAGTTTTGTTATAATTCCTGATTAAATAAAATATATTGGGAACAACGCCATCTGGCGAGGAGGGGCGTCTTCTCTCCGAGATCGCACATAATGCCGGCGTTAGCAAGACCTATTGGTACAAGCGCCATCAAACGGTTTTCGAGGTGCGTTTTCTCCTCAAGTGAATAACCTGTCTCGAAGTTTAGTAAGCAACACCGAACGACCGTCCGCTGCGCTTCGTAGTCGGCCAGTCGATAAAATGATCAAGTGAAAGCGATGTTTACTTAAGACTGAATGATAATTTTGCCTTTCTAAAAATCCATGGATAATGGTTGAATCTGCCTCTGCAAGTAGAAAGGCAAAGTTTTCATATCATGGCTCAAAATGGTTGAAATGGTAAATACATGCAGCGACAGTTAGTGTCGAGAGACATGAACTAGAAGAACTAGAAGGAAGGTGCGGAAACCTCTGACGGATGGCAGCGTAACTTTTGGTGATACCCTTATAATAAACGTTTCAGGATGATTTTCAGGCCCTGGACAGCTTCAAACAAAGGGTAAAATATTTGGAAAATTCGGCATAAGCCGTATCTTTGAGTTGGCGAAGAAATCAAAAATTCAGAGGGCAGCGGTTCATGTGTCGAAAATAATGTACACATACAAATCGCTCGCGATGGTGGAAACCATGGAATATTTTGACAGGTCGAGTAGACCGCAAGAAATTTCTAGTCGATTTTGTTTTTTTTTTTATATAAAGTTGAGATAAAAAACAAGTTAATCACGGCGGAACTGGACTGGATTGCACTGGAGCTTGCTGAAGTACTGTGACCCGGATAGCTAGGCCGACAGGGTCTGAATTGCGAGGCAAGCTGCAGTGTTGTTTCCAGAGGCTTCTGGAACCCGGCTGTTGTGATTCGGGCTGCAGTTTGCTACTCATCGTAAAAAACAGTATCCGTATAAATACGAAAAAGAAGGCTGCTGGGGGCATTTCAAATACGGACAGTGAATTAGTTTGTTTCACATAGTTGGCATGATTTGAGATCGGCGCAGGCAGCAGCGGACACGCAGTCTATTGTGTGGACAAAACGACCGACGGACGCAGTGAACGGCATTTGCTGAACGAAGCGCGGAAACCGTGACTACTTGGTAACCGGCGAAATAAGTATACGAGAGCAAAAACTAGGAGTAGTTGCTGTTGCGCCGATCTCCGGGGGGCACCAAGCCGATCTCCGGGGGGCACCATATGTCCCGTGGAAGGCACCGATCGTGAGAGACACCAGACGCCAACTGTGGGAGACGCAGAAACCGTTCGAGAGGAGCGGAAGGCACCGTTCGTGGAGAGCACGAGGAGCTGAACGAGTGGAGTAAAAGAGGCGATCTGCGGCGGCACGCGAGTCGATAATACGGCGACCCGGGAAGCTTCCAGGTTGGTCCGTTCCAAGTCATTTCCAGTCAGCGAGCTGCGGAAATGAAGGAAACCTTCGCTTAGTTGCGTGTTAGGATATAGTTTGAAAGATACTTTCTGTTTCAAAGATTTACATCCCTCTGGGAAACTCAACCGTACACACACACACACACACACTCTCCTGTTTGCACAAGTACTCTTGATTTAGAACGTGCTTAGGCATAGACAACAATATTCCGTTGCGTTGTGAGCGTATGATGCACTGCTGACCACTCTAAGTTTTCTTGTAGCCTAGGTTTCTGCAGTTTTAATGTAAATTCATATCGGACAGGCCGAACTTACGTACTATTTATGTAAGAGAATTTTGTATTTATAGTTTGAGTATATTAAATCATATGCTAAGAATAGCTGATTTGATTATATTTATGGTGCAGAAAAAACATGGTTAAGTGAAAAATAGTTTTAAAATTCCTCAGTAAAGGGGAGAGAGTCAAGCTTTGATAACATATGTGTATATTTATACTGTACTGAAGCCGTTTGTTATTGAATTAACCATCTTGTTTAAATTACCTCGCTTTTACCTGAGAAGGAGGACCGTTTCCAAGCCGGGCAACGGTCTTTCAACCTTAATACAAATGATACAATAGTTTTAAACCACACAAGCTACCTAAGACGATATAGGTACTTCTAAATTTACAACACAAAATTATTAAATGACAATAATATTGAAGCTATCGAATGCTCTGTTGCTCTCGATAAGTTACCGAAGGTGCACCGCGCGCGTTTTTGTCTGAGTTTTGGCTACCGCTGCAGCCGCGGGGCATAAAGTAGATAGAGTATCTCTTTTAGTTTGTGGATACCGAAAAAAATAATCGAACATTCGGTAACTCAGCTTCGATAAATTAAGTTCTGAATAGCGTTTGATAGCGTTGCCATAGTTTTTATCGTATGGTGTGACGTCAATTCGATTCGATTTAGATTTCGACAAATTCATCTTCGATTCTACTAAATCGAACGATATCTAACCGAATTGATCAACAACTGAGTTATCGAAAGGTTCTGAAGTCAGTGAGGCAGCTAATTACTTTGCAGCAATATCAATACCTACTCGTGCTACTATAAATACAGACATTCATTTACCATGCTGAGCAAACAAATAAAAGTACCTACCTGCTTCAATATTTATTTTGAAGAACGTTATAATCTTGACGCTAACGCAATTTGAAAATTTACTTCCTTAATTTTTTGTAATTTTTTTTTAATATAACTAGCTTACCCGTCTGAGACTTCGACCGCGCGGACTACAATTTGTCGCGAAAAAAGCATCCTATGTTCTTCTAGGATATTAAATACCAATGCAAAAGTAGCTGTGTAACATGTTAAATCATGACTCCAAGTTAGATTTTGTTATAGATCTCGATAATAGAATATATTGTACAACGCCATCTGACGAGGAGCAGCGTCTTTTCTATTAGATCAAGTTGTGTTTTCTCCGTATCTGAAAACCAGACGCCGAGTTTGTAAAAAACGCCGAACTCCACCGCGCGTGCGCCACTTTCTTCGTTAAAGGAATAATGAAAGCTTTTCTTGTTGAAGACAGATTGATAATTTCGCCTATCTAAGAATCAAGAAATAATGGTTGAATTTGCCTCTGCGAGTGAAAGGGAAAAGTTTTCATCTACTGTCTCAAAATAGATAAAATGGTTAATCCACGCAGCGACAGCTAGCTACAAGTGGCGTGAACTAGAAGAAAGGTGGAAACTAAGTGGAGATCTCTGTCGGCAAGTAGCGAGCTTCTTAGTGTTGCTATTAATAATTGACGTTCCAGGAATATTTCGGGCTCTGAATAACTTTGGAAGAGGAACGGCTTGTTTAAAAATCCAGAATAGGTCGCATCTTTAAGTTGGCTAACAAATAATAATTACAGAATGGAGCGTTTGATATGTCGAAAATAATTTAAATCTAGAAATCGCTTGCGATGGTCACACCATGGAAGGTTTTGACATAATGCAAAAATCACGTCAAAGTTCCAGAGAAATTCTTTTTTTTGTATGGACTTGTTCGAGTAAACACCGGATGCTGGCTGATATGTACCAAATCTGGCTGGAGGACAGTGACCAGTATTACTAGGCCGACAAGGTCTACTTTACGAAGCAAATGACAGAGTTAGTTCTGGATTTTTCGAGATAACCGGAAGTTCAAGATCTCAGTAGAATGCTACTCGAAGATGCAAAACAAAGATAGTATATATACAAGAGAGAAGCCTGTGGATTGGATTTGGATTTCGGACGTAAAACTGAATTGTGCATTCATAGTTGGCACGTGATAGATTCGGCGCAGGCGGCAGAAAAATACGCAGTTTCTCTTGTGTGAACAAAACGACCGAGGCACGCTGTCCAGAACGAAGCTACCCTGTTACAGGCGAAATAAGTATACGAGTGCAAAGGCCAGGTTAGTGTGTTTACCCGTGACTTCAGTTTTGATCCAACGAAATATCTGTTTTGATTTTGCACCGCGTCTATCTAAGGCGGGCATCTCGAGACACATTTGAACACGAAGGAACGTGGGTTTCAGGTTATATCGTGCATCTACGGTCGGCTATTGTCGTCACCACTGCGAGCTGCTGTGCGCGATCACCCGGGGCTCACCACCGTTCGTGGAAGAAGCCGGTCTACGAGGGACTCCAGAAGGACTCCAACGCACCACCTGTCCAGTAGAAGATATCACCACCGTTCGTGGTCAAGCAGTAGGAGCTGATCGAGTGGAGTAAGGAGGCGTTCCGCGGCGGTACGCGAGACGACGATACGGCGTCCCAGGAAGCTTCCAGGTTGGTCCACTCCAAATCATTTTGAGTCAGCGAGCTACGGTAGCGAGGGAAGCTTTCGCCTACTTCTGGGTTAATATATTGTTGAAAGATACTTTCTGTTATTATCTAGATATTTTCTGATATTATCTAGATACTTTCTGTTTATTTTCTATGTACCTTCTGTCTTAGATTCTGTTTTACTTTCTATTTTAGAGTTTGATTTCCCTCTGGGAAACACAATAATACACACACACACTCTGTTTGCACTAGTTCTCTTTTAATTTAAAACATTCTATGGCAAAGACAAGAATATTCCGTTGCGTTGTGACCAATACATGTTAATCTGCACTGTGCTGAGCACAGACTCACTAAGTTTTATTGGCCTAGGATTCTCCAGTACTATAGTAAATTCATATCATACAGGCCGAAGTTAAGTACTAGAATTTATATGTTTGAGGAAATTGTAATCCCATTTGAGAATTTTGAGTTTTGAGTATTAAGTTAGTAATATGTCCTATTATAAGATCTTTCTGTTTATAATTATTTTGATGCAGAACAAACTAAATTAAGTGTAAAATATTTCTTTTTGAATTCCTCAGTAAAGGGGAGAGTACCAATATTCGATAACTCATGTGTGCTTTTTCTATTTTTTGTAATAAAGCCCTTTGTTATTGAATTTACCATCTTGTTTTAATTCCTCGCCTTTACCTGAGAAGGAGGTCCGTTTCCTTAGCCGGGCAACGGCCCTTTCAGCACCAACACTCTTGATGTTTTTTGACAGACTTGAAACAGCAACGAACATGACGAACGAGCTTTTACCAGAAAAATCAAGTTTTTTTTTTGTTGCTTTAAGTGACGAGAGGGGCATGTCGCTTGCCTGATGGTAAACGTCACGCCTGCCCAGTTGCAGTGCCACCCAGGGGTGCGTACACTTACTACGCTCGAGGACGCACGGATCATACGCGCGATCACTCGAAATCGTTCACGGCATCGTCGGACGTACGCACGAGTCACCCCGAAAAATAGTAGGGGAGGGGAAGAATAGTATGAAACTGACACTTGACAGTTGTCAGTTCTATGAGGACATCCAAAGTCGTTCACTAACTCCGGATGATCGAGCGATATTCGCACGGGTGATTCGAGCGTAGTAAGTGAACCCAGAACTTTGGTTGCAAAATCTTACGCGTCACTGCACTGCGCTCGTCCCCCTTAGACTTTGGTTGTTAAGTCTCATTGCCCAGTAATTTCGCTGGAAACATTTCCCTTCAAACCGAAACACGGAAATGTTTACACACTACTGCTTGGCGGTTGAATATCTGAAAAAGGTGTGGTACTTCCCCAGGCGGCCTCATGCGTAAGAGGCCTCCCCCTACAAAAAAAAGAAGTAAGTTCCTATTGCATGAGTAGATAAAGTAGTGTATGAGCACAAAACTAGGTATTAAAACACTCGAGTGATAGTATTAAAAAACTCCTGTGTTTTAATACCTATCATTATGCAACCGTTTCATAAACTACTATTTCCCCCATAAAAGCACCGGTTTGACTCCGTACTACGAGGGTTTTCGTTTTTTCTATAACACATCTAGTTAGTACCTAACCAAATGAATTGTGTTTTGGTTAATCCATAGTTTTACCCTGATTAAAAATGTCCGACAGCAGTGCTAGTGAGGAGAATTTGACTCCACCTGACGTCACGGAAACAGCAACGAACATAAGAACGAGATTTTACCAGCAAAATCAAGAAAATTTTACGACATATTTTTTTTCATTAAAAGTAAGTTCCTATTGCATGAGTGTAAATAAAGTATTAAAACACTCGAGTGATACTATTAAAAAACTCGCCTACGACTCATTTTATTTAACTCATTAAACTCACTGTCATGTCTTAATAACCCTCGTTATGCAACCGTCACATAAACTACTATTATATACTAGCTGGGATATAAGGATCCTATGTGTAATAATGTCGTCGACCAACTAGCAAATTGGTTTAGGGGGAATGGTCTGACGTTGAACTTAGACAAAACGTGCCTGTTAAGTTTCATTTTGGGAGATCTATCCCCACCACAACTATCCGCCGTTTCGACGTGTTTCGACTGCAGAAACGTGCCGTACGAGCAATCGTAGTTATAAAGCAGGACGAATCGGTGAGGGAGCATTTCAAGTCCGAACGTATACTCACCCTCACTAATATCCACGTCTACCAGGTCGCGGTTTTCGTGCACGAAAATAAGCATAATATGTTTGAGCGGATTGGAGCGCACCACCGTTATTTTACGAGGAATAAAACGAAGCTAATGACCATAGCCCACAGCTTGAGAAGGTCTGAAATGTCTGTTTATGTCGTAGGACCAAAAGCATATAACAAAATACCAGATAGTATCGTGACTGCAACTTCCGTCGCGATTTTCAAACAAAAATTAAAACTGTGGCTCATAGAACGGCCATGCTATGATTTTCAAGAGTTTTAAAAAAAAAAAAAAGTTATTAATATCGTTATATATTAATTGGCAAAAAATTTGTTTTAACTATTTGTACTTATTTTTTGTAAGTAATTTAAGAATTAATTGAAAAATTGTTTTACCGTATTTTTAAAAACAATTGCTTGAACAATGTTTTCTTTCTTTGACATGTAGCATGTGCTATTAATAAAATTTTCATTTTCATTTTCATGTGTTATTCCTGAATCAAAAGTACCAAAGTCATCAAGCTTTCTTCAGACGTCAAATGTTTTTGAAGTGAAACTTCTTATGCGGCTTCCAAAAAGGTTGCGTTAAACGTTTAACGCTACCATGGAGGCCTTCCTATTTTCATTTCCACATTACGAAGTTTCACTTCTTCCGCGCGGAGGGACTCCACGATCGTTTCCTCGACTTCTACTGATCGGACTGAAATATCATGTAACCCAGTTTTAAGTGAAACCCTAATATGCGGGATAGCCTAATGTTATAGACACTACCTAGATATTAAGTATTCATAGTTTGAAAATAGTTTTTAGTACTGTGCTCGATAAAGTTTTATAAGTAGTTGATACGATGCTATGTAATTTGATAAGACCCGATAGTTAATACATAAGCCATTAGGTAGGCTAAGTTTTAGTAGTGTATAACTTATAGATTTAACGATATGGATTGTTTTGTAAGCTACATTCTTAATTTTAGAGTAATGTCTTAACTTAATTCCCTTATAATAACAGTACAGTTCCTGCATGGTTTGTACACTTATTTCAAGGCAAATAGGTACGAGACCTGAAAGTCTAGACACACAGATAGATAGATAGATAGACAGTACAAGCTAGAAAATAACACGTATCACGCTGAAACTACTGCACGGATTTTTATGCAACTTTGCTCAGTTATTGTTTATTTGATAAGTTAAAATTGAGTATACTTTTTATCCCGAAATAAAAGGTTCTAGCGGGGCAGGGGTCGAAATTTATGTTAACTTTGAAGTAATATATATATATATCGGTTATTATATATATCTTATATATATATATATATATATATAATTATAATAAAACAATAAGTAAGAAAAAGTCTGTACAAAGATAATTTAAAAAAATGGTCTTGTGTACTTAAATAAACTACTGAACAAGAATATAACATTGAAAAAAACATGTCTGGCTGTTTGTCTGTATATTTGTTTGTTCGCGCATCACGTAAAAACTACAGGACAGTTTGTTTATTTTTTTATACCGGTCTAGGCAATTGTTTGACCACGATCTCACCTGATGGAAAGCGATGATGTGGTCGAAGGTGTAGCACGCTTGCCTAGTAGATACTAACTCACTCTTGACTTGAACACACCAGGGTTATGTTTTACCGGAAACACTGACGAGGGCAGGGCATTCCACTTCTTAGAAGTTCTTAAGCGTTCTTGTGCGAGGTATTTCAACCATAAAAGGATGGCGCTTTGCCGATCGTCTAGTCGTACGATAATGGAAAGGTGATGGGGGAATCAGATTGTGCAGTTTATGTGCACACTCTCCATAGTGCAATCTGTAGAATACCGACAGGCTTGCGACCTCACGCCGATGCGCTAGACTTTGAAGCTTACTCTTTACCAGAGTGTCATCTCCAATGAGCCTCATAGCACGTCTCTCAATTGAATCCAAAGCCTCGAGCTGATACTTGGCAGAACCGTCCCAGAGGTGGCAGCAGTACTCCATACAAGATCGGACCTGTGCTCGATAAAGATTCAAAAGCTGTCACGGCGTGAAGTACCTTAGACAAAAGACCAAGTTTCTTTGCAGCTACCTTGGCTTTGGATTCAATGTAAGACCCAAAATTCAGGTTCGATGTGAGTTCGATACCCAAAAGCTCCAGATGGTCACCTAATGGTATTGTTACACTACGGAAAGACGGAGATCGGTTAAGAGGACTCTTTTTAGCAGCATTAAACTTAACCAGGTTAGCATCGCCCCAATCGGACACGGCTTCTAAGGCAATTTTAATTTAGTTTTCATTGTTGGATTACTTATGGTTTGATTTAAAAACTGGGGTACTTGGTATCTCAATCCAATGAGTAAAAGCCAAGCAATCAATAAAATCTTTAGGATGGTTGAAGGAATTTTGGTTAAATTTATTGGTATATAAGGTCTTGGAATAGTATATAGAGTTCTATTAACATACATAAATTACCACGCGTGCGAAGCTGGGGGTACAGCTAGTTTACAATAAAATACTTTGACTTTGAATGCCCAAAATTAATCCTTAATTGCACAATGGAGCATGAATTCTAGTGACCTACCTCGCCCATCATTAGGTATGTAAGTATAAGCACAGAGCATGCCTGCTATATCTATTGAATTAGATCACCTGGCACTGACTGTACAAACATACAAACCGTAGTTCCGTCCGTCACACACATAAATAACCGAAGCGAATAGAATACAAAATAATCAATACGCGCCGGTGGCCGAGGCTAATTTAATTTAAACGGATAAAGATTTATTTTCCTAGGTTTACAACCTTCGACTATCAATGCTGTGGAATGGTACCTAGGCCGTAGGTGCTTACTGCTATTTTAACTTCACTTGTATATAACAAAAGTTTTTCACCTTTGAGGAAAAAAAATGTATTAGTTCTTTTAAAAATATACTGAAATTAAACCTATTAGTTATGCGGTTTGTGACAATCTTGGATAGAAGTTTGTATATTTGCGATAACAAACTAATGGGTCGATAGTTGCTTAAGTCTGCTTTATCACCTTTTTAGAATAAAATTATCACTATAGAGCTTTCCCAGCCCTTTGGAATTGTTCCGTCCTGTATGTACTTATTGAATAATGTCGCTAAGATGTCAATTAGAGTATCGCCGTCTTCCTTCAACATTTCAGGAATAATCCCATCTTCGCCCCCCGCTTTTCGTGCCTTCATATTTGATAGGGCAAACTTTATTTCTTCTTTTGATATGGCTGGAACGTCTTCTGAACCTACGTTGAGTATTTTTGAGCGATTGATATTGCTAGGTTCTATATAGGTATAGGTAAGTAAAACAAGTTGTAATAGTCTTCGACAATTTTTAGAAGATCTGCTCTATCAGTGATCATGACTCTTTCATTATTCTTCAGCTTGGTTAGGAGTTGATTGCCTGGTTGAAGCGCTGGTTGGACCCCGGTAACGGTTTACTATTTCTTCCACCGTTCTTTCCTTAAAGCTCTTGATGTCGTCCTCTAATCTACTTCTCACTTCTTTGCATAAATCTTTGAAGTCCTTTGTGTCTTTTTCTCCCCTTCTTATCGTTTCTCGTCTCTTTTGAAGCAGATATTTAGTTTCTCTAGAAAGTTTCCCCTCTTTGTTCCGTTAAAGTCGAGCAATTTGTAAAGCTGTTGATAGGGTAGCTTCGGTAATAACTCTGTTCAGCTCATCTTTATTTCTAGACCTTGAGTTAAATTTGTCCAGTGTCTTACTGAACTGTAGTCTGTACTCATCTGCGTTCACCTTTAGCTTTATAAGATCGACTTTGTTGGACTTACTTTTCTTTAATGATGAGAACCTTTCTGGCTTTGCGTTAATAACGATTTTGGCTCGAATAAGACGGTGGTCGCTTCCAGTGTAAAAGTTGTTCAATACACTAACATCTCGGCCTATATACTTATGGGTGGTGGTATAATTTATTACATTGCATAAAATTAAGAATCGTACTTAATCTTTCTTGTTTTTGACCGATCTTGGAGTTAAAATCTCCCATCACTAGAGTGTATGTTGTTTTTGCATTGGTTAACGCTTTGTTTATATCCTCGTAGAATAGCTCTATCTGATCATCTGGTGCATTTAAAGTTGGTGCGTAAACCGAGATAATTTTGATAGATATACATTTCGTTATGTTCATTATTGTATATACAACTCTTTCTGATATTGACCCGATCGAAGCTATGTGGCTATCCAGTCTATGATGAATAAGGATTCCAACTCCATGCTTTTTTCTACCGTCGTCTCTTCCTCTGTAGTACAATGTATGGCCAGTTTGCATTTTAAGGCACTCCTCTCCAGGCATTCTTAATTCGGACAGATCCAAAACATCCCACTTAATCCTGTCTAGTTAATGGTGCAATTCCTCCACTTTCCACTCCTGGGATAATGTCCTGATGTTGTAGGCTCCAATATGTAATATAGTTTCCTTACTTCTAAGATAGCAGTTTGATGACTCCCAGAGATTCTTCGCACCTCTAAACCTGCTTGAACTCTGGCTGCTGCTGTTGCTGGGTACTGCTGGTCCGCTGGGAACTCGGGGGCATTTGTTTGTTTCCGTATTCATTTTAAGTTTGAAGGGTTTAGGCTTTTAACTCACCCGCCTGCCCAGAACGTCCCGGTGAGTGAGAAGTAGTCCATCTAATTAGGACTGTGGGTGCTACCGTACCGTCCAACTAGGACTCCGCTATCTGCCCCAAATGACATTTCCTGCTCTGAAAGTCACTAAACCTGATAGCTGAAGTAAGCCACCTCAAAGGTTCCCCCTATCTCTCGTTAGTTCGTTGACCTTGTTTCCCACTGGGGGCTTCACCCAATGTTCGACAAGGTTGCTCAACGTAACAGGGTCCACCGCGGGAAGGTGAGAGTAGAGTTGGGATGTCGGAGGCTAGAGAAATCAAGTGATTTCTTAACTTGCGCTTGACACCCCCTTGAACCCCGTAACGAACCGCATAACTCGGAAACTAGACTTCTACCAGACCAAGGAAGAAGCGCGATTTAGATGTGGGTATAACACGATGGATCACATACTGACTATGAGAGTACTGATCGAGAAAACTACCGAATATCAGACACCGATTTGGTTAGCTTTTGTCGACTACAAGAAAGCATTCGACAGTGTAGAAACTTGGGCAGGATTACAGTCGTTAAGGAATGCAAGAGTAGATCACAGATACAATGAGCTTATAGCCAATATCTACAGAAATACAACAATGAAAGTGTCAATGCCTGAACTAACAAACCGTATTACCATCAGAAGGGGAGTCAGACAGGGAGATCGATTATCACCTAAGCTCTTTACCTTGGTTTTAGAAGACGTTTTTAAAAACCTTAAATGGGTAAACCAAGGCCTTTCTATATCAGATATACGTTTATCAAATTTAAGATTTGCAGATGATATAGTTCTGTTTGCTAGTACACCACAGGAGCTTCAATATATGATGCACGAACTTCACGAAGCATCACTAGTGGTAGGTCTTGAAATGAATCTGGATAAAACTAAGACAATGACTTCAGATACTGCTAGTACGGAGACTATAAAAGTGGGTAGCACAATTATAGAACGTGTTGAAAAATACGTGTACCCCAGGTACACGTATTTCAGGAGATCAAAATGGGTAAAGACAACCAAGGGAATGAGATTGACAAACGAATTAGACTTGGATGGGCTGCCTTCTGAAAGCTTGATTTTGCATTTAAGCTGAGTCTGAGTACCACTCAAAAAGCGCATATTTTGACCAATGTATCCTGCCAGTCCTTACATATGGTGCTGAGACTTGGGTAACCACGAAAGCCATAGTTCACAAGTTGCAAGTGGCCCAATGAGAGATGCAAAGGAAACTGGTGGGTATTACATTGAGGGACAGAAAAATTAATGAGTGGCTAAGGCGAAAAAGTAGTGTCCGATATAAGTACACGAATCGCAAAATTTAAGTGGGAGTGGGCAGGACAAATATCCCGGAAACAAAATTCAGGGTGCAAACAGTTACTGGAGTGGCGACCATATGGCCGTAAACGGCCAGTGGGACAACCACAGATGAGGTGGAAGGACGACTTCAAGAAGTTGGCGGCACTCTATTTCTGATAATGATTAATGACCTTCCCAAGGCCCTAAGTAAAGCCAAGTGTTTAATGTTCGCGGACGATATGAAGCTTTTTCATGGAATTAGCAGTGCCTCAGATTGTGTAGAACTCCAAAGCAAAATATATGCAGTTTTTGGATGGGCTAAAATAAATAACCTAAATTTTAATGTCTTTAAGTGCAAAGTGGTCACTTATTTCAGATTTCCTGTGCCTGTAAGCTATTCATATACCTTAGAGGAGAATAGCCTCCTCTAGGAGAGGGTAGTCTCGATTCGTGACCTAGGTGTCATCATGGATAGTGAGCTTAACTTTGTAGAACATATTACAAGTATATGCAAAAAAGCGGACAAAACTTTGGGGTTTATAGCTCGAACTGCCGCTCAGTTTGAAGATTTAAACATTGCCGTTATACTGTATAACGCATATGTTCGTAGTTCCCTTGAATTTGGCGCTATAGTGTGAGAACCTAAAGTCAAAAAGTATACAATTATGGAGGAAAGAGTACAGCGCAAGTTTGCAAGGTACCTCTATAAAAGAACATACGGTTACTATCCCTTTCTCTTCCCTTCATTATTTGTTTCAGGAATGGTAGGGCTCTTCACCTTAGAGCTTAGACGTAAGCTCTTACTAATTACGCATTACTGCCTGTTGATGCGAAACGAAGTAGACAATCCCTCTGTGCTAGGCAGATTAAGTTATTTTGTGCCACAGAATTACATCCGCACCGGCCAACGACGCCAGCATCGACTGTTAGCGCCCCCTTCCGCGTTACGCACACAGCATGCGCAAAATGCACCAACGGCGAGGGCTGTAACAGTCATCAACCGTTTTCTTAGCGATATCCATGATGCTGACATACATACTGACCCTATTGCTCGTATTTCTATGTATGTGTTATTTTATTTACGCATCTAATATAACTTTGTGAACGTTTTGGCTTGTAGCTGTAAGTTTTCAATTGTTAATCTATACTATAATCTATCTATCTATCTATCTATATCTATTCTATATCTATCTATCTATACTATAATAAAACTGTAAGTGGGCTAAATCTGTACATTTAATATTTTTTGAAAATTATAATTGGGATAAACTTCAAAATCGATATAGAGTGCAAAAAGGATATTTATTTAATTTTTGTCTCTCTGTCTGTCTGTCTGTCTGTCTGTCTGTCTCTCTGTCTCTTTGAACACGCATCACGCTGATACTACCAGATAGATTTTGATGCAACTTGGCACAATCATAGCTTATGTTATGGATTAACATTTAGAATACTTTTTATCCCGAAAAAATCATGAGTTCCCGCAGGATAGGGGGTGAGAATCGTAGCGTCCAAACGAATGGTCCGATTTAGCTGCGAGTTGTTTATATCTGAAAGCTGAGGTAAACGAGATGGTTCTTAGCTATAATGGGAGGGAGGAGGGGGGGATGGGGATGGGGGTTAGGATCGTTGATCTCCAACAAATGGACCGATTTTGATTCGGTTTTTTATGTTTGAAACTGATGTGTTCGAGATGGTTCTTAACTATATGGGGGGGAAGGGAGGAGTTTCGAGAAAAAGGGGTGAAAATCGTACCTTTCCAAGGAAACGACCAATTTAGCTGCGATTTTTTATGTTTCAAAGCTGAGGTAAACAAGATTTAATAATAAATTAATAATAATGATTTTTATGTTTTAAAAGGATGTGATCGAGATGGTTCATCATGTTCCTTTGCTATATAGGAGGGGGGGAGGAGTTGAAAAAGGGGGGGGAGGAGTTGAAAAAGGGGGGGGAGGAGTTGAAAAAGGGGGAGGAGTTGAAAAGGGGGAGGAGTTGAAAAAGGGGGGGAGGAGTTGAAAAAAGGGGGAGGAGTTGAAAAAATGGGGGAGGAGTTGAAAAAAAGAAGGGAGGAGTTGAAAAGAAGGGGGGGAGTTGAAAAAGGGGGGGAGAATCGTATCTTTCAAACGAATGAACGTCTGTCTGTTTGTTTGTCTGTATTTTTGTTCGCGCATCACGTAAAAACTATTAGACCGATTGCGATGCAGTTTTCAGTGTTGGATAGCTTAGGGTTTGACCAAGACTTGGGGTACTTGATATCGTAATCCAATGATAAGATGCCGAGCAATCGATAAAAAACTTTTAAACGGCTGAAGGAATTTTGATCAAATGTTTATTGTAGGTCTTGGAATAGCACATGGAGTACTTTTAACCTAGAGAAATTACCACGCGAGCGAAGCCACGGGCACAGCTAGTGTAGTATAATATTGTACTTTGTAGGTTTGGTCCTGGTCCTCCTGGTCCTCTGGACCAAACCTACAACTGGTCTGGTGGTTGTTTAGCTTTTGTTCCTGGAGTAAAACGTGTGGGCTACTTTTAAATGAAATGACCACGCGGGCAAAGCCGGCCACCTAGCTTCTTGTGACCCAGCTGGCCGAGTGCGGCCGAACTCAGCCGAAGCCACGCCGAACCCGCCACCGAGTATGTAGGTGCGGACGGGGCGAAAGAGCGAGTTGGTGAGTAAAATACTTTGAAAGTCTTGCAAGTTTTGCGGGTCCGCACCAGGGCGGCGTACTTACAAGCCAAAACCTGGTTTAAAAACCTGGTCGCGTAAATACCCACCTTCCCTAATTCCACGCAGGTGGCGTGGAATTGGCGTGAGTGGTCATACAGAATCCAGGCCCTGCTTTCAAGCCCTTGCGCTGATTTAAAAACTGGGGTACTTGGTATCTTAGGCCTTGCACACACTGCCTTGCAGTGGAACGCGGTGCGTTTATTCTAGCGTTTATTTCACATTGTATTATATACGTTTATTTCATATTTTATTATATGAGTTTTTTCATTGCAATACGTGCACTTCTATGAAGTGTTATAGAAGTGCAAGTGTGTTATAACACATATTCTGTGAAGTACGGAGTGCCGTACTTCACAGAATATGCGTTATAAAAAGGCCAGGCAGTGCCTTATTCCGATGATTAGATGCCGAGCAATCGATAAAAAACTATTTGACGCCTGAACGAATTTTGAAGAAATGTAGTATTGTACTTTGTAGGTTTGGTCCTGGTCCTCCTGGTCCTCTGGACCTGGACCAAACCTACAACTGGTCTGGTGGTTTGGCTTTTGGTCCTGGAATAAAACGTGTGGGCTACTTTTAAATGAAATGACCACGCGGGCAAAGCCGCGGGCACAGCTAGTGATTAAATAAATAAATAAAGAAGAAGAAGAAGAAACCTATTAGTGCGACAAAAAATACAATTTTGAGGCCACTTTTAAAACACAGGGCAGAAAATTCACGCAATTGTACACTTTCAAGCAACCATACACACACTCTCATACGCACCCTCACACACACCCTCAAAACACACACCTCTACATAGGTACACATCACGCAGTTTTGATTTTGTTTCGAGTCGGTGGTATTTTGTAATGTTTTATGTTTTATTTTCAGTGTTTTTTTTTATTATGTTAACCTAGTTGTAATGTAACCCGCCCCACATTGCTCATATTTCGGCAAATACCTCAGTCCGAAAAACGGGTATATTTAAACAGCGCTGCGACGCTTGAAAATGTGAACGCAGCACAAGCTGAAGATTTTGCCCTATTGTCGTCGATGTTTGTAGCTGGACGTATTTTTTTCTATTGTACTTTAATATAATGGATTATTATGTACCTACCTATGATAGTGGCAATAAATTATTTTTTCATCTATTTTTTCTGAAATTAGATGAAAAATGTTGCTGCACTATCTTGACTAGGGAACTCCTCAATGGTTAACAGCACAGACACGAAATGTATACGCATTTAATTGTGACAGCCAAAATAAAAATAAAACAGGACAATTCACACCACTTCCTAGCCACAACCATAGAATATATAATAGTACAAGCTACAACTAGGATACCCTGTACTATGGGCATTAGATAACGGATAAACATACGAATATTACATCCATGACTCGGAAACAAACATTACTGCTCATTACACTAATGATTGCACCTAGCGGGATTCGAACCCACGACCGTTAGTTGACTAGTCAGGGTCACAAACCATTCGGTCAACCGGTCGGTTTTTTTCAGTTCTAGAAATGAAAATAAATATATTTAAAAAAACTTATTAGCCGGTTAAAGCATTTTGAACCAGCACATCTTTTGTTTACATTTGCTAAGATTATGTAATAGTTACTACGGGCGAATTGGCGCGAAAATATTCTCGTCGCTGCGTTCCCGTAAAACTCATTTTCCATTCCTTGCTCAATGGTTTGACGCAATCGCACAAAACTTGGCCTGTGGTTGCCTGAATATATGTTGCCACTGACAAACCGAACCAAAGACATAAGAAAATATTATTTATGGAAATATAACCTCGGAAAAATATGAAGACAAAAATGGGGTGATTTTCCAGAAAAAATATTGTATCTTGGAAATAAGATCGATGACACCCTGTTATTATGTTTTATTCAAATATTAAATGAATTTATCTATCTAATAACATTAAAATATCAACACAGTTTAGTACAAAAAGTGACCAGAATATCAATTTGAAAAACAGAAATTTTTCAAAAAAAAACGTCTAAATTTTAGGTCAAGTTTTATACGTGTTCTATTTATTATACTAAGTTTATAGGTACTTATTTAGTGTTTAAACATAAAGGAAAAATATCCCTTAAAAGAATAAACCACTCAGATTGGATAAGGAATGCGGGAATCCATTTTAATCCAAATCTGTACAAAACTGGTGCATTTAGAGTTTTTATTTTGGCAACAGGAGGGGCCGGCCGTCTATCGGAGGTCCGGGTATTTGGCAACAGGAGGGGCCGCGTGTATTAGCACAGAATTTATATTTTTATTTTTTTTAATTTATTTATTTATTAAGTTTTCCAACAGACTTAACACAGTAAATTAAATATAAACATGAACAAAATCAAAAACTTAGTGAAAGTCCACTAAAAGGAAAACACATCATGCAAAAAATTAAAATGCAAAAACGCCACAAAGCGACGTGTCCACGCATATCCGCTCATACAAGGTAGGTAAAAAAAGGGCCAGGATATAAACTAATTAGTATTTTAGAGAAGTAACAAGTAAAATAAAATAAATATACAAGTTAACAATAAATTTAAAACAAAAATAACGTACACAAGGGTCACACAAAATGGTGATCCCTATAACCTCTTAAACTTATACATTAGATTTTTAAAGCTGAGCAGTGTACAATTGAGTATATCAATCTGCTCAGCCTTAAAAAGTGTGTTGTGGTCCCGGCAGATTCTGGCGAGAACACAGTGAGTGCCAACATTGGTTCTGTGAGACTGAGTCGCAAAAGGTCTGAAGTTAACAATACGGGCACCTTTGCGCGGAATAACAAACCTGACTTTGGCGACAAGTTCTGGACAGTCCAGTAGTCCGGTAACAATTTTGAACAATAAAATCTGATCTGTGATCCAGCGGCGATTTTCAAGAGTTACCATTTCAAAATTATTCAGGCGGTCACTGTAGGTGAGGAGTTGGGATTTTTTCCTTTGGTGCACTGTTAGGAAAAAAAGAAATCGCTTTTGGACTTTCTCGATTCTATTAATATGGCAATGATAAAATGGATTCCATATACTAGAGCCATAATCTAATATGCTACGGACCAGAGCAGCGTATACAATCTTAAATGCTAAGACATTTTTGAAGTGCTTGCAATTACGCCAAATAAACCCCAACATTTTAAATGATCTGTTAATAATATTATCAATATGAAGCGTAAAAGAAAGCTTACCATCGAGGATAACACCCAGGTCCCTAATAAAGTCAACCTCTACAAGTTGTTTAAAGTTTAATGAGTATGAAGTTGAGATAGGCCATTTCTTTTTAGTAAATTTTATATGTTTACATTTATCTATATTTAATGGAAGTTTATTACTGATAGTCCAATTAGAAACACTATCAAGATCAAGTTGAAGCAGTTTAGAATCATTTATATTATGTATAGTTCTGTAAAGTTTTAAATCATCAGCGAAAAGAGAAAATTTTGAATATTTGATGTCAGAAGCTATATCGTTTATAAATGCCAAAAATAGTACAGGACCAAGGTGTGAACCTTGTGGAACTCCACTGTTTGCTAAATAGGAATTCGATTCGACCCCACACAAGACAACCCTCTGAAAACGACCCAGCAAGTACGATGAGAACCAATTTAGAAGATTTCCATGAATTCCGAGGGCATGAAGTTTACTTATGAGTAACTTGTGATCAACTCTATCAAACGCTTTGCTTATATCGGTGTATATGGCGTCGATTTGATGGCCATTATCAACCGCTTCAGACAAATCCGTGACATAACATGCGAGATTAGATATTGTTGATTTATTCTTACGGAACCCATGTTGTTCCAGTATCAACATATGTTTCAAATGGTCAGTAAGATAAGGGCATATTAAGGACTCAAACACTTTCCCCAGAATAGATAAGAGTGAAATTGGACGATAATATAGTTCTAATCCTTTTAATTCGGTAATTGATAATAATTTAATAGGGGGTGGGCCCCATCGAATTTAAATTTCTAGATATTTAATAGTTAATTCTCCCAAATTCAAACATTTTTAATAGGTCCTCAGTTACATAATACAACTATTACTTACATTCAGATAAAAATAAAATAATAATTAAATGATGATCTCACTCTCCCGTATAAATAATGCAGTTTGCGCGTGAGCTCCGCCTTGCTCAGCCGGGTGTACGCGGGAAATAGCACTGACATTCGTTTTCCCGCCAAAACTGGGTCAGCGACCTATTTGTTCGATTTCTAGCTAAAAATTTCGTTTTGTAGAGCTATAATTTTAACTGACTCAAAAAGCTATTTAAAATGTGTTTAATTCGTTGTTTTCGGTAAATATTGTCAATCCAATGCATAATAAATCATACATTTTTTTATTTTTTTTATTACGGACTAGGCAATCGTTTGATACATGCCAATCTTGCCTGTATGTATTTGTGTAAGTTTTCAGATGCTGCGCGGGGCGGGCACTGAAGACTTAAATATTTATCTATGAACACAGCTGTGAATATTTAAAATTGTGTGATGATTGGTCACTGACCTGCTTCATACTCACGTATAGAGTGTACTCAGTGTGATTGGTCCACTTCCATTAAATTTAAATTAAGAATCTTGTAGTAACTATAACCTATAACTACGATGTATGCTTACCTACCATTGAATAGTAGATAGGTAGGTTACTAATAAAATAACTAAGTACGTACTTACGTAGGCATGATTTAATTTAGTCATGCCAATGCTAACACAAATAGAATAGAAGTGACACCTAAGAGCGAGTACTGCTTCTGTAAGTTTAATTTCAACCTCTTTGCTGCTGCTGTCCTTCCGGCCATTGAGATCTTAATTTGAATTAGAACGTGCACTAATTAAAAAGTTAAAATTAGGTATCTACCTACGTAGGTACATACTCACATACACACATACACATGTATACATTACATACATCTATACACCGTGACATTGAATTCAATATTTTTCTAAGTATGTACTGAGTCCATGCAACAGAATGTATCTGTAGCACAAATATGAATAGTAAATAACTAATAAAACATAAATCTAGGCATTATTAAATTAGTCAAAGAATAAATAATAGTCAACTTGTACTATTATTTATTCTGTGACCTAAGTGACGATCGCGTGCCTGGCGAAGCTATATTTTTTATTGAATGCTATAGAACGATTCTAAATATTGGACTGAATACATGCATTTAAAATAAATATCGAATTCAATGTCACGATGTACATACATTATACATATACATCATACATTATACATATTAAAACTGTAACCAAAGTGAAATCTGTACTTTACAGATCAAGTAAAGGAGAAGATAAATATCATGTCGTATAAGGAAGTCAAAGCTTTGGCTGAAGATAGGGAACGCTGTAAAAATTTACGACCGGTTGGTCTCGTGGCTAGTGATCCTAGGTACGTAATCAAACGGTCGCGGGTACGAATCCTGCAAGGTGCAATCATTTTTGTGATGACCAGAAATGTTTATTTCCGAGTCATGGATGTTATAATATTCGTATGTATAATATTATAACATCCATGACTCGGAAATAAACATTTCTAGTACTTTTTTTTTGTATCTATGTATATTTATCCGTTATGTATACCCATAGTACAGGGTATCCTAGTTTGGGGCTAGGTAATTGGTGTGGAATTGTCCAGAATATATTTATTTATTTATTTATTTATTTAATTACTCCACCCACAAGAGCTGAGCTCTTAAATAAGCAGAAGAAGAAGTATCGTTGTATGTATATATGTATGTATGAATGTATGTGAGTTTCTTTACTCGACCATAACTTTTAAATGCCTGAACAGATTTTAATGTATGGTAGAATCCTTACATTATCCCGAGTTAAATAGGCTACATATTTTTTTGTTCAATATGGCGGCAGTATGGCTCCATTTGCAAAAGCAAAAAAAAAACTTAGATCTTTACAATATGGGTATCAAATTGAAGGGCTTGATGAACTCATTCCAAAACTATATAATTTATTGCCATAACTCAAAACTTGTCACTAAAAAGCATAAAATGAAAATAAATCATTAATAAAATAAAAAATCATTACTGTCACATTACTACATGTCCTGCCAAAAACGAACTAAAAATTGACATTGCAGTCGGCGGACCTCTTAGATTACAAGTGTTCTACAGAACGGTCCCCTGACTGCAATGATAAAATTTTGCATGTATTGCATGTATGGTTAAAGGACTATTTCCTAGTGTGATGAAGCGTAGTAAAATAATTCCTATTTTTAAGTCCGGGTGTAAGGAAGACCCGAGTTACTAGCGGCCAATTTCTGTTTTGCCATCGATTATCAAAGTATTTGATAGGTTAATTTTAAACAAATTATTGGCATTCTTTAACACTAGTAATATTTTACACGAACAGCAGTTCGGGTTCACAAAAGGACGATGCTGGTTCGAAACTGTTTAGCTGCATTCTGGATGCATGGGAAGAGTTATGTGACGCAATCGGAGTCTTCTGTGATCTCAGCAAAGCCTCTGACTGTGTTGACCACAGAACCCTGATTTCCAAACTTAAGTTCTATGGTCTTAGAGAAAAAAACGATAAATCTTATTAACTCGTACCAAACAGAAACAGCGTGTTAATATTGCCAATGTCAGTTCATCTGGATCTACTGTAACAATGGACCCCCATTGTTCTAATTTGGGACCGTTCCTATTTTTAGTCTATGTGAACGACTTGCCGTTTATAATGCGTTCACAAACAAATACAGAAATGGTGCTACTTAAAGTAAAAAGATGCAATAGCGATTGGAGTTCTATAAACGAGGTATTGATAGAAGTCAGTGACTGGTTCTCCGCTAATAATATGGTACTAAATCCTAAAAAGACAAAATGTGTCGAATTTACGATGCCCAATAGATAGTGATCTTAGACTCATGGATAAGAAGCTTGAGTTAGTGGATTCAACTTTATTTTTGGGATTAACTTTGGATGCTAAACTGCAGTGGGGACCTCATATGGCAAAATTGGGTGGCAAACTAAGTTCTGCAGCTCACGCGATTGAGAGGTAAGAAGACTTACAGAAGTTAGCACTGCAAGGCTGGTCTACTATGCCTACTTTCACAGTATCATGTCTTATGGCGTCCTACTGTGGGGGGCAGCGGCAGATAAATACGTGGTTTTTGTATTGCAAAAGCGTGCAGTTCGAGCAAATTATAACCTGAGTCCGCGAACTTCACTGAGAGAAATGTTCCAGAAAATATATATAATAACAGTCCATTCGCTACATATTAACGAGAATATAATGTATGCTCGTAAAAACAGAAATATGTTTACTAAAAGAGAGAGATTGATAACTTTAATACCCGCAACAAAAATAAGTTATTGTTCCCATCTTTTAGACTTAAGAAGAGTTACAAATCTGTCTTATACAAGGTGGGCCAAAAGAAGTCATCCGATGTTGTTTGGCTCTCTTTTTTTTCTAAATGAAAAACTTAGATTCTGTTTTTGATTATCTTTATTTGAACCTTTAGAATTTTATTGGTCAAGTCGAGAAGATTACATCGGCCAAATAGCTGATTATAGCTTGTAATTTCTGACAAAGCCCATTTACAGCTGATACCTACTCAGGAATTTGTACTGCAATATGCAGTATGAAATATTTTATTTTAATTTTTTAACATTGTCTAGTTTGACATGACCAAGTTTTCCATGTGTAACTACGGTATTAATAAATGTTTATGATTTATGACTTTTTTTTTAGTTTTTGGCAGAACAGATCCTTTTTTTTAACTTTTTTTTATTTTTCTTGTCTGTCTGTGTGCGACTTTATCACGCAAAAACCGATGCATGGATTTTGATGCCGTGTGCTGAAATGTATTCCTTGGATTATTGCGGAGGATTTTATTTTTGTTTCATAAAAATCGGTCATTCAAAAAATAAGTTACAGACATTTTTATATTTGTTGCATCACAGAATATTAGTATCGCAAAATGAAACAAGATGACGTTGGCGATCCTCAAAACACGTAAGCGTCTGTCGCACGAGTTAAATATATAAAAAAGTCGGATTTCCACAATTCACAACACAAGAACAGCTGGACCGATTTTTATTATCTTTGATTTGTTTGTTGGATGTGTCTCCACCCCGAACAGCAGAATAATTATTAAAACATCCGAAAAATTCACGAAAATAAATATTTATGAAGGAAATTCATTTTCTCACACATTTTGTATAGAACGGCTTTTCAAAAGCTTTTATTTAACTTGCAAATAGGTACCTATGTATATAAGTAAAGTAGTCGCGGCGAATCTTTGTGGTTGTGAAGTTAGGCTCTGTGAACGATCGCGCAGGTCCAGCTGTGGACATAAAAAAGCATAAAGTAAGAGAGAGATGGATGATGTGGAAAACGTAAGCGAGTAAGCGAGGCAGTTGTACAATGCTCAGTTGTTATGATAAAGCAGCATAAAGTAAGCGAGATAAATGATGCGAAAAACGTAAGCCAGTGAGCGAGGCAGTTACACAATGCTGTCTTCACCTTCAACATTGGGATTGCGCTTGAAAAATACTAGCTTGCACAGCGACTTGCAGACAACTTCCGAGCCACAAAGATTCGTTGTGCCTACTGTATACAATGTGTCTGGTCACCGGTGTCGGAGACAAAAGGGGGGTTAAATATGGGGATTTTTATCGACAAATCACTATCTCGATTTTCTCTTGGCCTCTCCATACTAAAATGGCAGCCATTTTTTTTTTTTTTACTTCGCAGCTCAGACGCCTACACTGATTTAATCATTGCTATCGATGTAGACGTCTTAGGAAGACGAAAGAGGTATCATTTGAAAGCTAACAATGAAGACAATCAATGTATGATACATTTTATTCAATATCTTTTTCACAAAATAACATAACAATATTAACAAAATAAAAATCGTATTTATTTATTGCATTTTTTTTAGTTTTTTAAATTTTTTATGAAAACTAACCTGTCAAGCTATTTTTTTTTAATTGTATTATCATAGTACAAGATATTTCCATTAAAATAAATCTTACATCAAGGTCCTAAGTTAAATATTTTCGAAGCTATGATGGTTTAAATATGACCCTTAAAACTCTATTAATAGCACACGTCAAAGCTATGATGATTGGGATGGGAAAAGGCAAGAAAAGAACAAAGTAAAACCATTAATTATCATTTATTAATTTAATACCATCTAAACTAGGTACTACAGCCACGATTCAAAATGTCCTCCGTTTTGTTGTAGACAAGCAGTTGCCCTAATTGACACATGTTGTGTAGCTCTTTTTATCATGGCTTTGTCCGCCCTCATTACATCCCCGACTTGTAATATTTTTTCAATTAGTTCTTCTCTTGTGTTGGGCACGTTAACGTACACTTTCTGCTTTATTGTGCCCCATAAAAAATAATCTAGGGGTGTCAAATCCGGGGAACGCGGCGGCCAAGCAATCGTCCCACCTCGTCCAATCCATGTTGGATATGTGTTGTTTAAGTAATTTCTCACATTTACCGCAAAGTGTGCCGGAGCTCCATCTAATTGGAGTATCATTCTTGCCCTATACGTCAATGGCAATTCGCTTAATGCGTCTTGATAGTCATTCTGCAGGAATTCCAAAAATCTTGGGCCATTTAATGTAGCGGGCAAAATAAGAGGCCCAATAAGGATATCGTCTATCATTCCAGCCCAAACATTTACCGAAAACTTGTGCTGAAAGCTACTGGGTCTCACTGCATGCGGGTTTTCTTGGAGCCACAGGTGCTCGTTCCGATGATTTGTGTATCCAGATCTTGTAAAAGTTGCTTCATCGGTCCACATAATCCTCTTTAAAAAATTGGGATTGGATCGCGCTTCTCGTAATATCCACGAAGAAAAAACTGTCCTTCGGGCGACGTCAGGTCCAATTAAATCCTGGACTCTTCTAAAATGGAATGGATGCAATCCTTGCCGTTTTAAAATCTGCCAAACTGTCCATTTCGATAGACCGAGTCTAATCGCAATGCGACGGACACTCAGTTGTGGGTCTTGCGTTATTAAATCCAACACCTCTTCTTCCTCTCGCGGAGACACCAAACGATTACGTTCGTTAGCGGGTCTTCTTATTCCATATTCGGAGAGATTCGAGTGCAATCTGATGAACGTGCGAGCATTCGGCGTAGGTCTCATACTCTCTTACAGCAGCATTCGCGTTCCCGTCGCAAAATCCATACACAAAATGGATGTTGGCCACATCGCGGCTTGAAAAACGACGCTCTTCCATTTCAGTTAACGAAAGTTAACTAAAATAACAAAACGAGTCCAAAACACAAAGCAGAGGTTAGAAAATAGCAACGCACAGTACTTCGGCAGATAAGAATGTAATCACAACGCTAGGCGAGGGACGACTACCTGTAATTGTATCCTGACCTGAGTAGAGCCGCAATTTTGTCTCATTCACACCCATTCATTCATTCATGTCTCTTTCTAACATGTTGTCAAAGAACAGCTGCCTGTCTTACGACACGCCAATTGAATGTGGGGTCTTGAGTCTATTGTTTGACGTGTGCTATTAATAGAGTTTTTAAGGGTCATATTTAAACCATCATAGCTTCGAAAATATTTAACTTAGGACCTTGATGTAAGATTTATTTTAATGGAAATATCTTGTACTATGATAAAACAATTAAAAAAAAATAGCTTGACAGGTTAGTTTTCATAAAAATTTTAAAAAACTAAAAAAAATGCAATAAATAAATACGATTTTTATTTTGTTAATATTGTTATGTTATTTTGTGAAAAAGATATTGAATAAAATGTATCATACATTGATTGTCTTCATTGTTAGCTTTCAAATGATACCTCTTTCGTCTTCCTTAGACGTCTACATCGATAGCAATGATTAAATCAGTGTAGGCGTCTGAGCTGCGAAGTAAAAAAAACAAAATGGCTGCCATTTTAGTATGGAGAGGCCAAGAGAAAATCGAGATAGTGATTTGTCGATAAAAATTCCCATATTTAACCCCCCTTAAGTCTCCGACACCGGTGACCAGACACATTGTATAGTATGTTTGTTTAGGTCAAATCTTGCAAGCTGAATTAGAATCACTTCCTCTTATCCTACGGAATTGGATTTTTACATGTTGGTTCAGTTCCGATGATAATGCATTTTTATTGTAAGCATGACCTGAATCGACATCCAGAATTAGCTCCAGATAAATGAACTCTTCAACGGTTAACAGTACAGATACGAAATTTTATATACGCATTTTATTATGATAGCGGGTTTTAAGTTTTACCATGATATGGTCTCTAGATAAAGGAACTCTTCAACGGTCAACAAAACAGACACACAATTTTGTGTACGCATTTTATTATGATAGCCGGTTTTAAGTTTTATCATGACAAGATGACAAGGTCTTGTTGTTTGCTGCACTCAGGGTTGGGTCCTGACTAGGGACTCCTCAACCGTGAACAGCACAGACACGAAATGCTGTATACGCATTTAATTGTGATACCCTGTTCTATTAAGTTACACCATGACATGGCTTCTGCATAAAGGCTTTTTTTAAACGATTTTTAATTAACTTATTTGATGATATCTCGAGAACGGATTGACTGATTTCGGTGTTTCTTTTTGTTCATCTCTGTGTCGACTAGAATATTCGCGCATTAGAAAAGCAAGTAAATCTCAAAAATACATATAGAGTGGGGTTTGTGGGGCGAGGTCGGGGGTTGTTGTTAGGGTTTTAGAGGGGACGGGAGTGGGGAGGGAGATGGGAAGGGTTTTAGAGGGGACGGGAGTGGGAGGAGGCGAAATTTGTACGCATGCAAAGCCGCGGGACGCAACTAATTATTTAATTATAATAAATGCGAAAAGTACGCTGGTATACGTAGGTAGGTATTTTTGTTACAACTTCTGAAAAGTACGCAGGTACACGTAGGTAGGTATTTTTGTTACAACTTCTGAAAAGTACGCAGGTACACGTAAGTAGGTATTTTTGTTACAACTTGTGAAAAGTACGCAGGTATACGTAGGTAGGTATTATTGTTACAACTTCTGAAAAGTACGCAGGTACACGTAGGTAGGTATTTTTGTTACAACTTCTGAAAAGTACGCAAGTACGCGTAGATAGGTATTTTTGTTACAACTTCTGAACACAATTTGTTGAAAGTAGAAAGTAATACCTACCTACTTTATCTCAGAATAAATAATAGTACAAGTATTCCTGAAATGACGCTTGTAGAAAATAATTAAGTACTTGTATATATATTGTAGAATACAGTCAATTCACTCCTTTCAATTTGAATAGATATTAAGCTACGAATAATATTACGTATAGTTTTTAGGATCAAGGATTTGGATATTTCTAGCATAAAATTGTGTAGGTACATACTTTATAAATAAATAAACTCTAAAAATAAATATATCGGATCGGTACCAACTTTTAAAGTAGGTGTAAAATAGGTGACTCTTCATAACTCATAACAGATCCATAGCACTCCTAAGGAAATGAGAAACGACAAGGGTAGTAGGGGAAGCAGGGGCAATAACGGTCAGTGGGAAATGGTGGTCAGTCCAATAACGCAAAAAATACGATGCGAAAGGGAGGAGGATGTCACTAAATTGCAGGCGCTGAGAATATTGAGATAGAGGTGCGTTTATCTGTAAGTAGCCGCTATGACCTAGGCACAATTTTGACAGAAAGTAGGTAATAATTTTGAAAACCTCTTTGTAGAACATATTAATTTATTTTGTGTTCGACCATTCTGTTTCATGATAATATACTACTACCGCAGCGAACGTATAATTTTGCAAGAAAGATGCACTTGAAGAGGTTTCGAGTTTGTACACAGAAGATGGTGACGATGAACTGAAAGGAAACGATAAAAATTATAAAAAACTAACCTGCAATATACACACGTAAAATAAAAAAAATATAGCTAGTCGTAATTGACTTGCTGTTGTTGGATTAAATATGTTTATCTACACTCATATCGTAAAATCGGGATTATGAACTCAAATATTGTTGCATAATGATATACTTTACGCATGGCACGTCTCTAAGAAGAAAAAATATTACATTATATTTTTTTTCCTATAAAAGCACCGGTTTGGTCCGGTTTGGTTTAGTCGTTTATTGCCATTTATCATCTATGGCGGTGCGTGCACGCACCGTACGAATATGCGGTGAATATGCGCGCGAATTCGCTGTGGATTGGATTTTGGTTCTATAATTTACTTTACATTGGTACCTAACCAATTTAATGTGTTTTTCTTGATAAAAAGTTTTATCCTGATTAAAAATTTTACAGCATTTTTAGTGAGGAGAATTTGACTCCACCTAACACCATGGAAACAGCAACGAACATGACGTACGAGCTTTTACCAGCAAAATCAAGGAAATATTACGACATTTTTTTTAATAATTAAGTTCCTATTGTAGATAAAGCAGTGTATGAAACGGCACATAACTAGGTATTAAAACACTCGAGTCATACATTAAAAAAACTCGCCTAGGTACGGCTCGTTTTTTAAACTCACTCTCGTGTTTTAATAACCCTCTTTATGCAACCGTTCCATAAACTACTATAAATTGCAATTAAAATATTGAATGAAGCTTAGTACCATCGCTAAATAAAATTTCGTCCATGAAAATGTATCGTAAGAGTGAAATATTTGACAAATAATGTTGATCGCTATTTCCCCTTTGCCTGAGTGCAATTACCTATGACCAGGTCAAACCTACAACTCCTACAACAATGGCAATAGCAGTCAAACCTACCTGTTTTAAAATCTTTCCTATTAGTTATAGAAAAGCTACGAGCTAAGGGAAGGGCAACGCTATTATTGTATTACGCTTGTTACTTAATAGATTTTCCATCGCTCTGTGCTTCGGAGGGCACGTTAAGCTGTCGGTCCCGGCTGTTATTGATTAATAGCAGTCGTTAAGCCATGTCAGACGCCCTCGGGCAGCTTGACAAACTCTGACATCAGAGGCCAGCATATATACTTCATACGACAAACAAACAAACAACTGAATAGATGTTATTTATTAAAATATCTAATAAATATTATAATAGTAAAAATTTATGGCATTTTCCCCTTAGGTGAACGCCATTCCCCCGGCTTCCCCTAAACGACAAGAATAGCGCTACCGTGCTACATTAGTCATTTAGTCGAGTCATTCCTCATAGGACATTTGATGTGACACGCATTATGCCACGCGTGATTACAATTTAGAATAAGATGAAAGAATATTATTTAAATTAAATTTTTTTTCCTAAACCTATCTTTGTTGTCCTTTGAACAGAAAATCAGTATAATTGAAAAAAAAAACCTTAGACTTTTTTTGTTTAAAAATGTTACCTTTTATGTTTATTTACCTTTTTTGTTTTTTTTATCGGTTTGTGAGCTACCCTGAAAGTTTCAGCTGGATATCTAATCGGGAAGTGCTCGAAATTTGAATTGCAAGATTCCAGGACAGACAAATACACAGTTATAGATACATCGATACATACATACAAGTGAAGTTAAATAAAAGCTTATAATAAAAAATTGCTACTTAAGTATATTACAAAAATTGGTTACATTTGAGTACCTACATCATAAAACCTGCTACGTACTTGCCCTATACAGTTTTTTAAACAAGTGAAGTTCGCCTAATTTTCATACATACCATAGATAACGTAGAAGCTGAGCAGCTTTGCCCGCGTTGTTATTTCTCAGATAGTCAATATGTGTTATTCCACGACTTGATTGATGTGTTGATTTCCACGATGTGTTTTCAAATACCAAAATACCTAATTAGATCAAAATTCGTCCCGTCAATATTTTTTTCATCAATAACTCGTTATCTACTCGATTGCATTGAGCCATCCAACAGTGAAAACCGCATTTCAATAGGTAAAGTAGTTATTACGTGATGCGCGAACAGACAGACAGACAGACACAATTTTTAATGTTAGGTAAGTATATTATGATTATATTCTATCGAATGTAGTTTAAAAATTTTTATCGGAATTTTGAGAACCCAAGGCATTTTTGTGTCTGCTAGTACTATTAATTAAAAATAGCTTTGAATTAAATTTCTCGTACCTAAACCTTTTTATTATCTTCATTGGACAGACTTTTCGTTACTTACCTACTGCTTTATTATAAGTATAGATAACAAATAAACACCAATTTATTTTTAAGTAATGACCCAACAACCGCGAATCACTCCAACCAAAACATGAACGACGTAACTCACTCACATAGCTATGTAACTCAGTCAGTCTTCGCTCATCACACCGGCAGCACGTTTATTTATAACGCTTGTCCTTCGCGATATATTTACGTTTCATCACAAACAAACAGTCACATCATGTGTTTCGTAAACATACGTACGCTTTGATTTTCGTAATCTCTTAAAAACGCGAAAATTACAATTTATTACTCACCTATAAAATAATGGAAGTGGACCGTATCCTATACATTTTCGGAAGCTTCACTAGGAAGAAAGACAAGCGGAAGTCCCTGGACCAGTCTTCAATCAGCGCCGGGAACAGCCCTCTCCATTCAGTCAAGTCCCCTCAGCGACCTGTCAGCCAGAGCCTGATCATAGCGCCTAGAACTTCAGCCTACGAGGATAGAGGGAGAAGGAAGAGTCAGGTGAAGGAGTGGGACTGCAAGCTGTGTGGGAAGGAGCTGGTGGAACCGAGGCTCTTGGGGTGTCTGCACAGCTTCTGCACGAGGTGTCTTCAGGGGCTGCCGCAGGAAGGCGAAGCGGGGGTGTGGAGCGAATTCGATGGAGGTAAGTGGACAATCTGGTGCAGTTGAAAGTGCCCCGTCTTCCTGAGCTTAGTATTCCGGGTTTGAATCTTAGCCGGGGCAAACATTAATATGTGTGATGAGTATAAATATTGGCCGCGAGCTAGGGCAATAAAGTCGATGCTATATACTCGACACTGGGAGAATAAATTAGATAAAGGATCTTGGATTATGTTATATTGCGTGTCCATACCACCAGCGAAAAGGGAATTCCTAGTGCAAGTCAAGAGTGATTAAAAAACTAAAGTTTTATTTATCGTCGACCCTCTTCTTCCTAAAGTTGTCCAGAAGAAATACAGCGAGAAGACCATAAGATGTTAATGTTTGTAAGTAGGTATTTTAGAAAGGTATACAAAAATGGAATCAAATTATGCTTATAATTAAGGAGTTAGCATGCCTGGTTTTTTTTTCTCCATAATTTACTAAAAATCACAGTCTTTGCTATAGCTTGGCTGGGGCACAGAATATTAAGAAAGTAATAATTTATTTCATCAACAAAAAGTTTACAAAACATTTGGACACCTTATAGTTAAAAATATCTAGTTATTACTGGACAATGAGGCTTATCAATCGACGTCTCAGGGTGACGAGCGCAGTGCAGTGACGCGAAACACTGTGCAACCAAGGTTCTGGGTGGCACTGCAATTGTCATGGGCAGGCGTGACGCTTACAATCAGGCGAGCAACCGGCTCGTCTCAAAGTAACAAAAAAAAATGTGGTTATTACTAGTTCCAACACTATGATTCCCAGTGTTGTGGGAAACTACTCTCTTCCAGCTTCCAGGGGTTACAAATATCATAATTTATACATACTACTCGCTGATGCCCGCGGATTCGCACGCGAGGTCATTTCTGTAGGATAAAAGTACTCTTTGTACTATTCCAGAACCTAAAATACCAATATACCAACATTAGATCAAAATTCCTTCAGCCATCAAAAATATTTTTATCGATTGCTCGGCTTCTACTGATTGGATTGAGATATAAAGTACCAGTATAAAGTACCCAATTTTTAAGTCAAAACATAAGCTATCCAACAGTGAAAACCGCATCGCAATCGGTCCAGTAGTTTTTACGTGATGAGCGAACAAACATACAGACAGACAAAGAGACAGGAATTTTTAAAATGTATATGTTCAGGGGGAGCCTTAACACCTATAGAACGCGTCCCCAGGTGGCGGATAGGGGCACGCCCGATAGATATTTCTATAAGAGTTACCTCGGGTAGGAGGGAAATAAAATACTTCCCGCGGACCAACAGGCCGGAGAAGCAAACTCCGTTATCAAACCCCCACTGCAGGCTACTCTAACTTATTTAGAGCTCAGGTTGCGGTGGGTGCTGTATGCTGGGCTGGAGCGTACAGAAGCACGACGACGGAAGAACTCAAAAGGGTCAACGGCGTTGCGCAAAGGCTTTTGTAATTATGTTTTATACCAGCCACAGTTAGGCCAATTAAAGGCTTATGGGCGATGAGTTCATTAAAGGTTACATTGGTTCGGTTTATATCAGAACAGGATATCAACCTAGGCTGGCGGCGGAAGTATGTTTATACTTAACATCAACGGCAACAGTCATAGACCGAGCTAGATGGTCCACTGTTCACCCACCAACCCGCAGTGGACAAGCGTGTAGGGTTATATTGTCCATTCCTCCCCATGACGAAAACGTACAATAATGACATACCCCTAGTGCCCGGCAGCTCCAGTGGCCCTGCCGATGGCGCTGACGGTAGGCAGACAAGCCCTGGAGCAGGGGGTTCGGTGAATCTCCGTGCGGGATCAGCCCAACGTCAGACAACCCAAGCGATGAAAAAACTGGACTCCGATAATTCTCTTAACATACTAACTTATAACGTACGCACTCTTAAGGAAGAAGACTGATTGATTGAACTGGAAAACGCTCTCACTTACGTCAATTGGGACATAATAGGACTATGCGAAGTGCGACGACAGGGAGAAAATACCATAGAAAGGGATAACTGCATCTTCTATCACAATGGGTTAAACAATACACTAAACGGGGTGGGTTTTTTAGTAGCCAAGAAATGGGAAAATAATATCTCAGAGTTTATCTTTTAATGTCATCACACCCAGACGACGAAATAGAAGAGTTCTATGACCTTTTAAATAAAGCCTGTGATGAACACCGCAGCAATTGGAACTTAGTGCTTGGGGGATTATAACGCCAAAGTCGGCGAAAAGCAGACGACAGACTGCCACCAAGTATTGGGACTTCACGGTTTAGGTGTACGCAATGACCGCGGCACCAGACTCATACATTTTGCTTTCAGTCAAAACTTGTACATAAGCAACAGCTTCTATCCCAAAAAAACAGAAAGGAGGTGGACGTGGATATCTTCAGACGGCAGAACTAAAAATGAAATAGACTATATCCTAACATCAGACCAAACCATTATAAAAAACATTCAAGCCCTAAACAAATTTAGATTCAGTTCGGACCACAGGCCATTACGTGCCAAAGTAACATTCGACATTAAACTTCAGCGTCAAAAAGTATTTAATCAAAGAATAACACTGCTATACAACGATCAACAGTTCAATATAGAATTGAAAAACAGTTTTCATTTACTAGATCTAGATACAGAATATGTACAAGAACAAATTAAAAACGTAGAAAGTAGCATCAGAACAGCAAGTGCAAAGGTGAAGCGAACACAAAAGAAATTAAGGAAGCTCACTAACAACACCAAAAATCTCATAGAAGAAAGACTTGTTCTATGTAACGACAGGAAAGCCATAGAATATAGATTGAAAGACAAAGAAGTAAAACGCAGCATTAGAAAAGATATCAGAAAATATAATGAAAAGTTAGTAGAAATGTCACTAGAGCAGAACCGCTCCCTTAAAATTGCTAAGCAAGGGATATCCAGAAACAAGCCCTGGATAACAAGCCTAAAAGACAAAAACGGGATAAATCAACATTGTAGAGAAAAAATTCAAGAAATCTGCACAGATTTTTACAAAACACTTTATTCGGACCCCCAAAAGCCTTTACATGATAATAGCGACTATACTTGCCCTAAAGAAATCCCCCTCATAACCGGACTCGAAGTCCACTCTGCACTTCGTAAAATGAAGTACAGCAAAGTACCTGGTGAAGATGGAATTAGCACAGAAGCCCATAAAATTGGCGAACCTAGTCTTTTACCACTCATAACAAACCTTTTCAATGATATTTTACGAACAGGAACTTTGCCTAAACAGTTTTGTCACTCTTATATTATACTACTACACAAGAAGGGTGACAAACGCGATATAAACAACTATAGGCCTATAAGTCTTGTATCTCACTTGTACAAGGCCTTAATTAAAGGTTATAGAAACCCGTATATCTGGCAATTTGGACAATGAACAACCCCCTGAACAAGCTGGCTTCCGACGAGGTTTATCAACCACCGATCATCTTCAAACAGTAAATCAAATAATCGAAAAACACCAAGAGTTCAACATTCCACTCTATCTTGCCTTCGTAGATTATACAAAGGCATTTGATAGCATCACACACTCATCCATATTCGAGGCCCTCCGCAATCAAAATATCCATCCCACTTACATCAATTTGCTTCGTAATATTTATGTTTATAGTACAGCTGCAATAAAACTACATACACCGGGTCCATCTTTCACAATAGAAAAAGGTGTCAAACAGGGCGACCCACTATCTCCTAAGCTTTTCACCAGTACCCTGGAAGAAGTTTTCAGGAAGTTGTCGGCTGGCTTTGAGAAAAGGGGCATTGACATCGGTGAAGTAAGGTTAACCAACCTCCGTTTTGCCGACGATATAGTGCTCTTCTCTTCTTCAGCTGCAGATCTACAGTCAATGCTCCAAGATCTGAGCGATGCAAGCCTTGAAATTGGACTTCGGATGAACATGTCTAAGACTAAGGTCATGACCAATCGCACCGAACCCAAGGTGGAGATCAACGGTGGAGAATTGCAATATGTTCATGAGTACATCTACTTGGGCCAAATAGTCTCCTTCCACGGCAGACAAGATAAAGAGGTTGCAAGACGCACCGAAAACGCCTGGAGGAGCTATTGGTCCATGAAAGAGCTAATAATGAAGAGCAACCTTCCGATGAGACTAAAGCGGAAGCTCATGGACATGTGCATTCTCCCCGTTCTGACCTACGGTGCACAGACATGGTCATTGACGAACATCCAGAAGTCCAAGCTCAAGGTATGCCAACGAGCAATGGAGCGCAGCATTTTAGGGGTTAAATTAACTGACCATGTTCGAAACATCGAGCTGCGCTCCAGCACTCAAATTGCTGACGTAGCTGAAAAAGCCGCCAAACTGAAATGGACCTGGGCTGGTCACGTCTGCCGCATGCCAAAAGAGCTGTGGGCCAAGATAGCCACCATGTGGCGCCCCAATACAGCGAGGCGACGTCGCGGGAGACCACGCAGGAGATGGCAGGACGAACTAGATACCTTTATTGACTACTGGTCATCCATAGCCCAAGACCGCGAAGCCTGGAAATCATGGGGGGAGGCCTTTGCCCAACATTGGGACAAGACCGCGAAGCCTGGAAATCATGGGGGGAGGCCTTTGCCCAACATTGGGACACTACAGGCTGACTGTAACTGTATATGTTCAGGAGCTTATGTTATGTACCATAAACCATTTCTTTTTTATCTTCTTTGTACAGACTTTTTCGTTCCTATTGCTTTATTAAAAGTATAGATTATGTTTACATAAGTCGTTAATGCATATTCAAACTTATTAATCACTAGCTGTACCCGCGACTTCGCACGCGTGGTCTTTTCTTTAGGTTCAAAGTACCATAATGTGCTATTCCAGGACCAATGTACCAACATTTGATCAACATTTCTTCAGCCGTCAAAAATACTTGTATTACTTGCTCGGCTTCTAACTCACCGGATTGAGATACCAATTACACCAGATTTAAATCAAACCCTAAGCTATCTAACAATGAAAACTGCATTCCAATCGGTCCAGTAGTTTTTACGTGATGCGTGAACAAACAAACATACAGACAAACAGACAGAAAGACACAGTAAAAAATATATTTATAGTCTTGTTCAATACCTTTTTTAAGCACCCTATCACCTTTTTTATTTATCTTCTTTCTACAGCCTTTTTCGTGCCTATTGCTTTAATTATAAGTATAAATATATGACTGTGTGAAATTGCATCAAAAAATCCGTCCAGTAGTTTTAGCGTGATACGTGTTCTTTTTAATAACTTTCAACCCCTATCTTGCGGAAACCCTTTAATTTTTCGGGATGAAAAGTATCCAATGTCCTAGTTTCGGTGCGATGCGTTGTCAAGATACGGACAAACAGACAGACAAAAATAAAAAGACACAGACGGACAGACAGACAGAACAACAAACTTAAAAAAAAACAGTTTTGGCTTTAGTATTGAACATAGAACGGCCTCCAAAAAATAAATTACAAAATATCTTTAATTTACAGAATTTGAGACATTATCCCGCAGGAACTCTTTATTGTTTCGGGATAAAAAGTATTCTTAATTTTTACCCATTATATAAACTATGACTGTACCAAGTTGCAACAAAATCCGTTCAGTAGTTTCAGCGTGATACGTGTTCTTTTAAATAACTTTCAACGCCTATCCTGCGGGAACCCTTTAATTTTTCGGGATGAAAAGTAAAAAATGTCCTACCTCGTAGTATGAACTCAAATCATACCAAGTTTCATTTAATTTCATTCAGTAGTTTCGGCGTGATGCCTAGTCAAGATACAGACAGACAGACAGACAAAAATTAAAAAAAAACTTTGGGTTCAGTATCGAATAGTACCCTCCAATTTTTTTTTTCTAAATATCTTCAATGTACAGAATTGGACTCGTTACAGTTTTATTATATGTATAGATTGTTCCTCAACAGTGCACACCACAGATAAGTTTTTTTGGTTATCTCTATCTATCTATATCTATCTTCTATACTCTATACTTATAGTAAAGCAGTAAGTACAAAAAACCTGTACAAAAAAGATACCTAATTAAAAAAAGGTGTCTAGGATACTTAGAACAGGCTACTGAACAGGAATATATCATTTTTTAAATTGTGTCGTTCTGTTTGTTTGTATGTTTGTTCGCTCATCGCGTAAATACTACTGGGCCAATTGCAATGCGGTTTTCACTGTTGGGTTCCAATGATTAGAATGCCGAGCAATCGATAAAAAATAACTAATGAACGAATTTTGAAGAAATGTGGTATAATTTTATACTTTAGAGGTTACCTACCTATAAAGCCTTTAAGTTCTGGAATAACACGTATGGGGTACTTTTAAATGAAATGCCCACGCGGGCAAAGCCGCGGGCACAGCTAGTTTATAAATAACTAGCTGTACCCGCGACTTCGCACATTTGATCAAAATTCCTTCAGCCGTCAAAAGTTTTTATCGATTGCTCGGCTTCTACTCATCGGATTGAGACAAGCGCGGATCCAGGGGGGGGGGGGAGACACTGATAGAAATAACTAAAAATTTCCGCGCTCGCTGCACTCGCACTTATTCGAATAACATATGCCGATCTAAATCTCAAGAACAACTGAGCAAAAAAATGTTGACAATGTTGAAATGTTGATGGACTGTTTTCGTGTTTGTGCAATTTCAAATTATGTGTTAATTTTACACTGTAGAAATGCTTCGGAGGGCACGTTAAGCTGTCGGCCCCGGCTGTCGTTAAGCCATGTCAGAGGCCCTCGGTCGGCCTGACAAACTCTGACAATGGTGTCAGAGTTTTTCAGTTTGGCCTCTGGATGCCAGCACTACCTCATACGACAAACAAAAAAACTAAAGAAATAACCAAGAACTTTCGCGCTCGCTTCCGTCGCACTCATAAGCTTGCCCAGGGGTTACCTTTAACTGTTTTAAAGTTACTTCTAAACCTTACAATTTTAGCCCTCGCATCGGTCTCGCTTATTTGAAAAAATTGCAGCTATAACGTAACGTTATCGTAATCATAACGTATTCGTTATTTTCATATTATTTGGAAAAAACTTAAAATTTTCGCGCTCGCTTCGCTCGCGCTTCTTTGAACCTATTACCAGGTATGTAAATTAGTTAATTTCGTATGATTTACAATTATTACATTTCTATACTGAAAGAAATAGCGCAATAGTATGCATTCTGCGTTTGCGTGGGTTGTTCTTATCATTGCATATTTAAATGTTATTTGGAGTTATGTTTTTAGCACTATTTAACAGGCAGAAGTGTTCATTTGCTCTTACTTCGCTCGCTTTTGGGGTTCTTTTTCATTATGTTCATGTGATTTGTTTTGTATTATGTTTTGATCTAAAAATCGTTTCGCTAGCGCTTTTTGTTTATTATAGTGTTTGTTTTTATGATTTGGAAATGTTATTTTACTTCTACACTGAGCGAAATAGCTCAAAATTTCTGTGCTTGCTTCGTTCGCTGGTATTTTAGCTTTTTCATAAATGTTTGATGGATTTGTTTTTTTTTTTACGTTTACTACATTGTTAGATATAGCTGAATATTCTAACAATAGCTACTCTCAAAAGTTAAAATCATATCAGAGCATATTTTTACATGGTTTGGAATGATATTTTATTTTAAAACCGCATTATTTGAATTATTAGTGTTATTCATTGATAATTTAAAAAAAAATGCGTTCGCTGCGCTCGCGAAATGAATACACGAAATGAATACTTTGTACGAATCGGAGTTTCGTTTTAATAACCACACTGACAGAAATAACTCAACTTTTTCGGCTCACTACTCTTGCGCTTATTTTGTCCAGAAATTTTATGATACAAATGTGCGCGAGTGAGGACCGTGCGGAACATCTAGTATTGTATGATTTTGGAACTTATCCAGGCTGAATATTAGTGCGTGACCCCCCCCCCCCCCCCCTCTGACTCGAAGGCTGGATCCGCCCTTGGATTGAGATACCCAAGTACTTCAGTTTTAAAGTCAAACCCTAAGCTATCCAACAGTGAAAACCACATTGCAATCGGTCCAGTAGTGTTTAAGTGATGCGTGAACAAACATATAGACAAACAGACAAACTAACAAACAAACAGACTTATTTAAAAATGGTCTATTCATCTTCAATTGCATATTATAAGTACTCTAGATATATTTTTCTTAATTAGCTTCATTGTACAGACTTTTTCGTTCTTATGGCTTTAATATAAGTATAGATAGATAGATGATACTGTGATTCACAGTACTATTATTTATATATAGCTGTGCCCGCGGCTTTGCCCGCGTGGTAGTTTCTTTGGATTAAAAGTAACCTATGCGTTATTATAGCCAAGAATAACACATACTACGAAATTTTGTACTATAAGATACTTTTGTAAAAAAATATGTTCAGGTAGTTTTTTCTGTCGATTGCTCAGCTTTTAATCTTCAGTTTGAAATACCAATTGCCCCAGTAAGTCAAACCCTAAGCTATCCAACACTGAAAATCGCATCGCAATTGGTCCAGCAGTTTTTACGTGATGCGTGAACAAACATACAGACAAACCAACAAACTAACAAACAAACACACAGACACGATTTAAAAAAAAAAAAAACTTGTTCAGTAGCTTATTTTAAAGTATCCTAGAACAATTTTTTTTAAATTATCTTCTTTGTACAGACTATTTCGTTCCTATTGCTTTATTATAAGTAAAGATAACCAAAAAATATGGTTATTTAAGGCCATTACTTAAATAACGATAATAAGGGCCAGTAATTTTAATGCACATAAAAAAGTTAAGTACCAGGTGTTATAACAGACTATTATAAAATTAAAGCTGCTGATATAACCCAGATAATAAGTAAACAATAGTTCATACTTTATTGCCTGCAGAAGATTAAAATCTCTTCACAAAACGACCACAACATTAATCTAAATGCAGCAAGTTGTTAGAATCAAATCATTGTTTCAAAAACAACGAACCAATTTAATCTCGATCTTTTGCAATCGACACATCATTTCAAACGGTCTAAAAGAAAAGATTCGAGGGTTCTTAATATTCTGGTGAACGTTAAAAGTTAATAAAACCATGGTTTACGGCATTGCCCAAGTGGTAAGGGCAGGAGTGCATCTGGAGACGTTTAATGGGACGTTAATAGCTGGATACAATGGTGCTCAATGGGAGTGGGACACGACACGTGTGATTGAGGATTTCAATTTGATCTACAATCACACTAATATTAATAAGGCGAAAGTATTTGTATGTGTGTATGTTCAGTACTCCTTCACGCTCAAATGCCTGAATGGATTTGGACGAAGTTTGGTACCAGGATAGCTTATATCCTGGTGGTAGTCAAACTATTTTAGTTAACCATTTATTGTTCAAATTAGTTAATCAAATTTATCTTCCCGTGCGAAGCCGGGGCGGGTCGCTATTAGTACCTGTCATATAATTTAGATTAGAATGTCCATCCATATCTTCCATTGCGAAGCCGGGGCGGGTAGCTATTAGTACCTATCATATAATTTAGATTAGAATGTCCATCCATATCTTCCCGTGCGAAGCCGGGGCGGGTCGCTTTTTGTACCTCGTATATAATTGAGATTAGAATGTCCATCAATATTGTGAATATAGTAATCTACATCTACTAATTGGATCAATGATCTACACTAGTATTATAAAGAGGAAACATATGATTGTGTGTATGTTTGTTACTCCTTGACGATCAAACGGCTGAACAAATTTTGATGAAATTTGGAATGGAGATAGCTTATACCATGGAATAACACATAGTTATAAATATTTTTATATACTTACCTATACTTCCATACATATATTATAATAGCGAAAGTAATTCTGTCTGTATATCTGTCCGTTTGTTAAACAGCATTTTACGACTAAACGGCTGAACCGATCTTGATGAAATATGGTGTGGAGATAGTTTGAATCCTGGACAGGACATATGATGATTTGATGATTTTTATCTCTAAACAAGAACAGCGTACAACCGCCTTCAAGGTCGGCAGTCTAAACAAGAACAGAGTACATTGAAGTTTTTTTTTTGGAGTTTATTCTTTATTCCATACTGAAGCCAAAACTGTGTTTTTTTTTTATTTTTGTCTGTCTTTCTGTCTGTATCTTGGCCGCGCATCACGCCGAAACTACTGAATGAATTCAACTGAAACTTGGTATTATTTGAGTTCATACTACGAGGTAGGACAGAGGATACTTTACATCCTGAAAATATAAGGGTTCCTGCAGGATAGGGGTTGAAAGTTATTTAAAAGCACACGTACGGCACTGAAACTACTGGACATATTTTAATGCAACTTGGCACAGTCATAGTTTATATGATAGGTTTCAAATTGAGGATACGATTTATCCCGAAAAAATAAAGGGTTCCTGCCTTAACTTTGGACCCCTACCAAAGTTATGTAAATTTTGAATATAATATTACAATAAGAACTAAAAAGTCTGTACAAAGAAATTAATTTAAAAAAACATGGTATAGGGGACTTAAAATAAGCCAGAACAAAAATATTACGTTTTTAAAAATCATGTCTGTCTGTTTGTCTGTTTATTTGTACGATGCGGGTCTCAATGTTGGATAGCTTAGGGTTTGACTTAAAATCTATTTGGCTATTATACTTTATAGGCATTTTTGGTCTTAGAATAACACGTATGGGCTACTTTTAAATGAAATGACCACGCAGGAAAAGCCGCGAGCCCAGCTAGTTAGTAAAATAATATATTACATAATGGTTGATACGTCATAGTTCGATAAGTATCTATGTATAATCTAACTCGTCTTTAGCTCACGTTGAACAGTGTGACAAAGTAGCTAAGTACCTGACCTACAGACAGGGAAGCCGTGCAAATTCCATGCGGAGTGGATTTCCCCGATGACCTAGCTTCTTTATCTAATCACCCGTATAATACTTTAATCAATATTATGTGCCTTATTCAATTTGGAATTCATTTTCTGTTTTGTTTCATTTTCTGTTGGGTTAGTAACCCAGACTGCGAAGTCAACCGACGTTGCGGTTTCGAATCCCGCAAGGTGCAATCATATGAGCAGAAATGTTTGTTTCCGAGCCGTAGCTGTAATATTCGTATCTATGTATGTTTCTCCGTTGTCTAGTACCCATAGTACAGGGTATTCTAGTTTGGGCTAGGATGTGAATTGTCTCCAATATTATTATTATGGAATTTAAAGCCCAGATTCTTTATGTCGGAGGCAAAGGGTCTAGAGTCCTGAGTTCAGAGTTCAAAGGAAACTTCACGATCAGACACCGACTGTTACCTGATAGGGCACAGCGCAGGCCTTCTCCCAGAGAAAGAGGCCCACTATCCGTCAAGCTGGCATTGTATCAACCACTCTACTCCAATGCATACAACTTCACCATCCTCGCTCTCTGTAACACCGGTAGCTCATAGCCGAAGCCCGTCAGTCAAACCACAGATCTATAATGGTATATAAACAAACATGTCACTCTCTATTTCCTAATAATGCACATTCAGAGCCATTGATGCGAACTGAAACACCGGATCTCGGTAATGCGCCTCTAAATAGACAAGCCCCCGCTTTGTACTATTATTTATTCTGTATCCCGCGCCGATGACACCGCACTAATAAAAAACCAGACATGTGCGAGTTGAACTCGCGTGGAGAGGGTTCCGTACGATGAATATATTATCTCACAATATTTTGTTAGCTATTTTATTTTATGTTATTTTACTATGTTTTTTAACATAGATTTTTTGGTAATCAATAAGTGAAGAACTATATTCTGTATTTTTTTCCAAATTTTAGGCTCCTAAAACAGTTTTGGAAATAAGAGGGGAATGTTAAAGCTTCATCTATTTTCTTAAATAACTTTAAACTATTTATTACTAGCTGATGCCCGCGGCTTCGCGCGCGTGGTCATTTGAATAATATATATAGCCTATGACACTCACAAATAACGTGGCTTCTATTGTTAAAATAATTTTCAAAATCGGTTCAGTAGATCTAGAGATTACCCCTTACAACCTCACAAATTGAGTCCTTCACAACAAGCCCTTTCATTACTTGATATGTCACATGGATATGTCAATGTATGAAACTATTTTTTAATATAAAATATGCTCCCCAAATCTGACTTTCATATTCAAAATTAATTTCTTTACATTGCACGTACTAGTTTTGGTCACAGAAATTCATATGTATACCAGTCCAGTACATTCGGAGCAAATTGGCAGTACCAGACGACAGACAGACACACGAGTGAAAGTGAAGAGTCCTATAAGGGTTCCGCTTTTTTTCATTCGACTTCTAAAAGTGTTTCACTGTGTTCACTTTCACTGCACTTTTGTCTTTTTTTATTCGATTAAGTGACGAGACGAGCAGAAAATCGCCTGATGGTAAGCGTCCCACCTGCCCATAACAGTTGCAGTGCCACTCAGAACTTTGGTTGCAAAATCTTGTGCGTCACTGCACTGCGCTCGTCACCCTGAGACATTGGTTGCCCAGTGATATCGCTGGAAACATTGCCCTTCAACCTGGAACACAGAAATGATTGCAAACTACTCCTTGGCGGTTGAATATAAGACAAAGCTAGAACTCCTCCAAGTGAACCCTTGCTTAAGGCGCTGTACGCTCTCAAATTTATGTCCTGCTCCAGGCTGAGCGGGAGAGGTGATGCAGTTCGGAACCAGATTTTAAATAAATTCATTGATAATGAACGACAAACAAGAAGTATCGAAAAGGCAACAATCTAGATCAACGTAAAACTATCTTACAGTTAAATTCCAAACAGCCTGATGCGGGACGACGGAAGAGGCCTGATGGTATGACTTTAATTCCTTGGAAGATGGGACGGCCTTTAGTTTGGGATGCAACTTATGTTGATACCTTGGTGCTGTCTCACCTTCCAGAGACAATAATTCGGGTTGGCGGCGCTGCAACCAAAGCAGAAAACCTCAAGCGGCGCAAATATGGGAATCTTGACAGGGGTTACATGTTTTTGCCGTTTGGGGTTGAAACTTTGGGTCCGTGGGGGCCAGGCGGCCACGAAATTTACAGGGACTTGGCAAAAAGTTTGGTGGAGGTGACATGTGACCAGAATGCTGGCTCCTATTTAGGCCAAAAAATATACAGCGTGGCAATGCAGCCAGCATTCTGTGCACTTTTCCTTCCACCGAAGGACTTTTAGATATTTTTGTGTAAATAGTTAAGTTTTTTTATTTATATTTTAAAATAAACTTTTGTTTTTTGTATGTTTATCCTATAAATAAATTTGATAAAATTCCGGGAACTTCCGTACGTTTTAAGACTGAGGATAATAAGGATAAATTAACTTACATGAAACTTAAACGATAAAAATATAACCAAGGATATTATCTAGCGCAAAGTTAGTTAGGGATCGAACCGAAATGATCTAGTTTAGGCTCTTCAGCACAGAATAACTAAGCTTAGACATTTACAATGTAGTATTAGCTCAGAAGTTAGTACAACCTAGTTCCAAGAAGGTTTAATAAACACACCGCCAAATGGAAAATGAAGCACCCAAGATATGCCGATCCGCTCGTACGCACAAGCTTCACGCACATACCTACCTACAGGTCTCAACCTCGTTAGTCATTTTATCTCAGTCCAGTTCTTATGAAAAAAAAACACTGCAGTATTATGTTATGAAATTGTAAAATTGTGTATTTGTCTTGGCGATAATATCATAGAATTGATCATTTCATGAAATGGTTGGCCACATCATGAAAAAATTATATTTCATTAAATTATCGTTGACGTCATGAAATGGTTTGGCCAGATGTATGAATGAGCAGCGTTTAAAGATATGAATATCTAAATGCACGGCTACTTCATGATAATATGGTCAAACATTATTGACAATCAATTATATGGTCAGTTTAACTGGCCATTTCATGAAACAGAACCATTTTATGAAAACATCAACCATTTCATGAAATGGTCAATTCTACGATATGGCCACGACATATCTACCACAAAACACGACAAATAATCCACTCGCGCACACATATGCCGCTGTCATTTGCTATGCTTCACTCATTTGTGTACACTCTGTATATTTTTAAACCTTCTTGCCTAGTTCTCAATAATTCCTAAGATACAGGCAATCCTAGAAGAGTTCAAGATAATGCAACAAACAAAAAGTAGTAAATCAAAAACAGGTTTCAGTAATACAACACAAACACTGGCTGAAAATGAACATGAAAGATCCGTGGAGCGATAACGTAAATACGCCGTCACTTCATGAATCCCGAATCCCGACCGGCTCTGGTTCATCTCATATTGTTATGATTTAGTTCTTTAGTTCCAGGCCGGCGATGCAATGAACTTGCCATTTTATTGGTACGATTCATCATGGATGTGTCAGATTAGGATTCTAGATATTACAAATGCGAAAGTTACGTTAACATATTTGTTTCTTAACCACGCTGCTGGTAGGACTGTTTAGTTTTTCGTAAATAGATCCAGGTCACCCTGTACACAGTTATGGTTTGTATAGAGAGTTTGAGAGGCGGTTCATTCACAAAGTAATTAGGTACATTTTGTAAACAAAACTATGTTAACTATGTATCTACCTCATAGATCTAATTAAAGGGAGGACGATACGGCACGCTTTGATATCACGTCAACAAAAACTGGACTAGACACAACTACAAGCAAACACACCCTCAAAGCCACATTCCCACTTTCGTGCTTCATGTGCATCAACAACAACGATAGAGAGTCGTAGTTAGATATACGCAGACTGTAGCGTGAATGAGAGTCACTGCTAACACATGCTCCTCCTTTGAGCCCGTTAAAGCCGCCGAGGTTGAGTTGATCATCAAGGTCCTCAAAGTGCGAAAGGCCCCCGGTGCTGACAGCGTCAGTAACAGGGTCCTCAAGCACTTTTCTGTCCCATTAGTTTATCTCTTAGTCAGCATCTTCAATGCAGTCTTGAGCAATTGTTCCTTTCCCGACGCCTGGAAGAGTGCCGACGTCATCGGCATTCACAAACCAGGCAAAAAGGCATCCGAGCCCTCCAGCTATTGTCCTATCAGTCAACTCAGCTCTCTGGGAAAGATCTACGAGCGAATCCTTCTGAATCGACTCCGATCCATCGCGAAAATCAAAAAGCTCATACCGGATGAGCAGTTCGGCTTTAGAGCGAGACATCTTGCCCTCAGCAAGTGCATCGCATCACGGAACACATCCTTAAGGGTTTCAATAGGAAACCAAACCCCCAAACCACGATGGCCGTCTTCCTAGACGTGGCGAAGGCTTTTGACAAGGTCTGGCACGCCGGGCTGATATACAAGCTGTATCAGCTCGGGTTGCCAGATCGTCTTGTGCTTATAGTACAAGAGTACCTCACCATCCGGAGCTTCCGCTATCGTGTCGAGGGTAACCGATCATCCCCCCATCCCATCAGAGCCGGAGTCCCTCAGGGCTATCTCCACTTCTGTTCACGCTTTACACAAGCGATTTCCCCCGCATTCCCAAAGTAGAGATTGCTCTCTTTGCGGACGACACCGCGATTTATACCACCGGATGGAATCCAACTATTCTACAAAGAGACATCCAACGAACGCTCCGAGCGCTCGATGGATGGTTCCGCAAATGGCCAATAACGATTAATCCCGAGAAGAGCGTAGCGATGCGTTTCACTCACGGGGTTAAACGCTATTTCCCAACTAAAAGAGTCACGATTAATGACCGACCCATACCGTGGGAAAAGTCAGTTAAATACTTAGGAGTCACCCTTGACTATCGACTCAACTTCAATGACCACATCAGCACCGTCCACAAAAGGGCGGCATTCTACCAATACCGCCTCGCGTTACTCCTAGGCAGGCACAGTAAAATGTCTCTTAGAAATAAGCTGACACTCTACAAAACCTACGTCCGACCGACAATGACATACTCGTCCGTAGTATTTGCTCACGCCTCCCGCATTTCCCTAGAGAAACTTCAGATTTTACAAAATAAATTCGTTCGCGGTGCAGTAGATGCCCCCTGGTATCAGAGGAACATCGACTTGCACAGCAATCTCGAGCTTCTCTCGATAGTTCAATATATGAAAAATGCCTCTCACAACTACTTTGACGCGGCAACCCCATCACCCCAACCCCCTAGTAGTTCAGGCCTCTGACTACACGACAGACGTGACAACAGATGCACGGCTCCTTCGTAGACGCCCTAGAGACATCTTGAGCGATCCGGACGATGAAATCACTGCCGCAGTGCAGGCAGCGATTGATTTGCCCACTCCGTCATCTTCACCATCTTTCAACACAATTAGACACAGACACCGACCTCGCCGGATGCGAGGTCGAAGGTCCCGTAATTAATGTCGATTTTATTCGCCTTCGAGTTTCTTGCCGATACTTCTCGAAGGTGTACTCCGAAACGGTGGTCAGTTATGCAATTTATTCAAAGGGCTCCAGCCATTTCATCAGGGCCCTCTCGATCACTACCTAACAGTAGAGATCCAGGGGGTGTTTAGTTCGATACTCCCCAAGTAATCAATGGCAACTGTCGATGCCGAGGTTCGTACCCCCTGGGTGCCCTTGAGCAAGTGGCCAAAAACTTAACTTTGGCGTGTGCCTTCTGCGTCACGCATTGCGGCGGAGCGCTTTTGCGCCCGCCCCACCGTCCGGTGACGCTGTAGAGGTCAGCTATAGACCAACAGCACATATCCTTTCTAAAAAAAAAAAAACATTCTCCTCAAACGGCACTCCGATTGTGACTAAGGTGGGGCAAATTGTGTGCGTTGCATCTAATTTAAGCCGTACACACCTGAGGAGCTGGTACCTAATCTTGGGAAGATTAGGTTCCAGCTCCTCGGGCTTTTTATTAGATCTATGACCTACAAGGGGTGGTCAAAAAGTTCGCGAAATGAAAGGGTTAGAAAGAGACAGGTTTTTTTTCGTATACTTAGGACTAATTGATTATTCAACATTACTATAAATACCAAGTTATGGCTAAATCTGGTCACTCATGTACGAGATATCGTCAAGCGACAACTCTCCAGTTCACAAGAGCCACGTTGCGATGGCTGCCCTACACAAGTGTGGCTTCGGAACTTTAAACCACTCCATATTCCAGATTTGGGCCCATCGGATTATTATTTGTTCCCGGAAATGAAAAAAGAACTTCGAGAAAAAAAGTTTACTAACGATGAAGAAGTGAATTTCGGCCTATTTTGAAAGCCTCGACAAAACATATTTTTTTTCAATGGTTTAACCAAATTATTTGACAGATCGAAAAAAATGTATTAGAGTTAAAGGAGAGTATATTGAAAAGGAAAACAATTTTTTGGCTTAATTTCATTTTCTTTCTTTGCCATTCCGCTCACTTTCTGAACGCCCCACCTAGGATAATGAACCTATGCCATCGATGCTCAAACTTTTATTTGTCTTGATTTGAAACCGCTAATCGCTAAACAGTAAGGTCCGATCAAACCGGCTTTTTTACCCGAGTAAGGCGAAGCATGGGAAGGGTATAAATGAGTTTAACGGTCTATGTAGGTATGTATGTATGTATGTATGTATGTATGTATGTGGATGTTCCATCATAGCGTCACCCCTACAGCCCGATTTTGACAAGCAAGTTATCAATAGATTTGTCATAGGCTATGTTTTTTTCCCGACTACGGCCAAGCATAGGAAGGGTTATGTGATCAAACAAAAACTTGATCCAATTTTTACAATCGACTCTTCATCGCAAGAGTATCATTGGCTATTTTTACCCGACCGTAGTTGGATTTTAGTTTTTGAACTTATGTCTTGTTTGAAATATATATTGAAGTCTGTGAATCTATAATGTTAGATAACAACAAATAACAAATTGAATCATATATGCAAAGGGCTGTGTTGGACTGTACATTTGTACAAGATCCTTTGTAAAACGTTTCATCCCGTTTTGAAGTATCGAAATATTACAGAATTTATTTTTCTTCTAAAAACATACAAATGAAAAAATAATAACAATTAAATGTTTTTTACTAGATATAAGTTATGTAACGCATTTAATTGTTAAATACATAATTATAATATTTCATATTTTAAACGGCGCTGGGACAGCGCGATTTTTATGGATCTTGTATGGACATGGACCAATCCTCTATGGATAGATTTGTTCCAATGCTTAACTATATAAGCATTGGAACGAATTTATCCATGCTCTGAGAGATAGGTACGTACCTATCTATGTGATGTGTCCCAACATTGGGAGGGAACGAAGTAGCTGATGATAATTGGGTACGTACTTCTTCTTTTTATAGTGTCATTGGTTCGACTGTCGTCTACACTAATATTATAAAGAGGAAAGATGTACTATTTGTTTGTTTGTAATGGATAAACACCAAAAACACTAAACAAATTTTAAAAATTATTTCACCTATAGAAAGCTATATTATCAGCGAATAACATGGGGTGCAAAAATTATTTTTCAAAAAATTAGAGATCTCTACGAAAATTGCAATAACGTAAAAACGTGGTATCAAAAAAAATCCTACAAAGAGGTCCGATTATTCGCTGAACAAATGGAATAACATGTTGCCGTGAAACAAAATAATACATCGTCTATCAAAAAACACATCCTTGCTGCCAAAGATTTTGAATTACGCTTACTGGTGTGTTGCTGCTATACTTTTGCATTAGTTTTAAATATTTTAAATATGATACATAAAATAATATACTACATGTCTGTAGTAGGTCAGCACTACCCACAAAAACACCCATCAAGTTGAAATTAATATCAAATACTAAAGTCTTCAATCCCTTGGAGCTGTAAAAAAACAACTATCGTTTTTTAATATTAAGTAGTAGGTTAATTAATAGGTACTTACTTCGGTTCTGAACGATATAATTTTATTTTCATCCCATCCTTTTCCATAAGGACGTCATTTTATCAATAACCACTGTCTCCACTCCACCATTGCTCGTTTGTAAAAAAAACTAATGTTTTACAATAACACTCGATGGTCACACACACACCTCTCTACACACAAAACTTGCAGTGCCACCTTGGAATGTTCACCTTGGCATTGCCACATAATGCAACATTAGGCCTAATCTGCCTAGTAGCATAGAATAAGTCAGTTCAGTTGTCCGGTCAACCGGACTACGGAAAAAAATATGTTCTATGGTTATTACAACCAAAAAATTACAGACCAGTGTTACTGTTTGAAAAATAAATATTTTACATAGTCCGGTTGTATATTTTTAAATTGTTTGATACTAAAAGGAGACTCAAAATTACAGTGTTAGGTATTTTTTACTATAGAATAATTATAAAGTCGAGATACTCAATAAATAATTATTTAATTTTTGCCACAGTTACTCCAATGCATGAACTAAAACTAGCCTAACTAAAAACTAAATTAATGCCGGAAAAACAAATGTTTAACGTAAAATCAAACTGATAACATTATTAAACTTATAGGTAATACTTATTACAAATATTTTCTGGATGATAAATAGATAACTCTTTATTGTACACCAAAAAATTACAACAGCAAATGAACTAAATCTCAAACTTAGTGATGATAATACCTACAATAAGTTGAATAAAAAAGGTCGAACATACAAAAAGTTTAAACTGGATCTTCCGTGGTCCGGTCAACCGGAATATGGAAGAAAAAAACTTCCGTAGTCTGGTCAACTGTACTATGGATATTTTATTTTCCATAGTCCGGTTGACCGGAAAATTGAACCGTACTACGGGCAAAGAGTGGAATAAGTATATATATGTATACTTTTGTAGTATACTTTTTGTATGTTCTTTTGTATATTCAACTTATTGTAGGTATATATATACTCCTATCTAGTAGGTAAGTAGGTTATGTACCTAGATATGTTCACAAATGTTGCTCACTAATCTGGTAGGTACAATTGTAGCACATGAACGTTGGCACCACACACCAATTACCATATGCCAGTCAAAACTAAACAAGTTAAAATGTGATTGGTAATATCTACAACTATTTTCTGCAGCGTGACTCATCTCTTCTGCTGCTTGCCATAAATATGTCCAATGGCAGTCAAGTTTGGTGCACTGATCCATTTTTAATTTGTCATTGTGTAGGAATGACTTTGATCAGCTTTTATCTATAGATTTGTGAGAGGGTGTAGGTATTTAATCGACCGTACGTGATTAGCTGATTAGTTATAAAATATATACTAAACAAGATGGATCCGCAACTAATGTCATATTAGGAAGTTCTAAATTATTTGTTCTACATATCTTTACTTATAATATAGCAGCTTAAGTAACAAAGTATCTGTACCATACTTCTATGGTCTGTACTTACAAAGAAGATTTAAAATAAGTAAATATAAAAACATATAATCTTCTATACTATAATAAAACTGTAACTGGGCTAAATCTGTACATTAAATTTTTTTGAAAATTATAATTGAGATAAACTTCAAAATGGATATAGATTGCAAAAAGGATATTTTTTTTAATTTTTGTCTGTCTGTCTGTCTGTCTCTTTGAACACGCATCACGCTTAAACTACCAGATGGATTTTGATTCAACTTGGCACAATCATAGCTGTTAGCATGTTATGGATTAACATTTAGAATACTTTATATTCCGAAAAAATAATGAATTCCCGCAGGATAGGGGTTAAAAGTTATTTCAAAGAACACATATTACGCTGAAACTACTGGTCAGAGTTTGATGTAACTTGGCACAGTCAAAGTACATATTATGTATTAAAACTATGGATTCTTTTTAGCCCCAAAAAATATAGGGTTCTTGCGGGATAGGTATTCAAAGTTATGGTAATTTAAATGTAATATAAATAAAACATTAAAAGGGTATCATAATTTCGACGCTCTCGCCACTATACTATCTGGTTTAACGGGAGCATTTCTGCCTGCCAACCCAGACGTGCGTAGAGCGAAATCACGTACTTATTGAAATGTTTTGTTCCATATTTTTATGCATTTATATATTTTATGCGTTATTTTTACAATTTCAATGCTTATTTTTTTCCTGAATTAAACCGTCAAATTGTTACAACAAAATAGGTCACAATAATTCAAATTCAGATAATTTAGAAAAAACTCAAAAACAGAAAAGAATTCTGTCAATTTACTTATATTTTTTTTACTTTGTAAATTTGTTAGTTTTACCTGAAGTGCATGTTTAAAAAAGAAATAAATTATACATAATTTACATTCCCTCATAAAAAAGCGACCTCTTGCGGCTGTTTTTATTGTTAACTAAACTGCTTATTATTTTACATTTTTAACCCCCGAACAAAGAGACGGGTGTTATAAGTTTAGGGTGTGTATCACTGTGTGAGAGGGTGTGTGTGTGTGTGTGTGTGTCTGTACATCTGTCATGTCTGTTTGTGGCATCCTCATAAAAAAGCTCCCAAACGAAGGGACCGATTTCTCTTTCTTTCTTCTCTTTTTTATTCTTATCTATGTATGTTCTATCCGTTATCTAGTACCCATAGCACAGGGTATCCTAGTTTGGGGCTAGATAATTGGTGTGGAAATGTCCCGAATATATTATTATTATTTTTATTTTTATTTTGATGCGGGTTTTTATGTTTCAAAGCTGAGGTAAACAAGATGGTTCTTAGCTATAATGGGGCTCATGCTCGCTACGCTTCGCTCCCGTCTTCGTCTTCTAACCTATCACGACCATGTCGGATCGCCACTGAAGGTTGTTAACACAGATAGGTAGGTACCTATATTGGTACTTTTTGTACTGGAATAATTCATAGGATCATTATATCCCAGAAAAACTACCACGCGAGCAACGCTGCGGGCACAGCTATAGGCAATAATAACGTAAAAGTCTGTACCGAGAAGATAATTTTAAAAAATTGGTCTGAGATACTGAACAAGAATAAAACATTTTTAAAATTCGTGTCTGTCTGTTTGTTTATCTGTATGTTTGTTCGCGCATCACGTAAAAACTATTAGACCGATTGCGATGCAGTTTTCAGTGTTGGATAGCTTAGGGTTTGACCAAGACCTGGGGTACTTGGTATCGTAATCCAATGATTAGATGCCGAGCAATCGATAAAAAACTTTTAAACGGCTGAAGGAATTTTTATCAAATGTTTATTGTAGGTCTTGGAATAGCACATAGAGTACTTTTAACCTAGAGAAATGACCACGCGAGCGAAGCCGCGGGCACAGCTAGTTTAATAAAAGCTTTTATGCAGTAGCCATGTCATGACGTCACGAGAACCAAACGTGTGCCAAATTTCAGCCCGATAGCTTCAGTGGAAAAAAATATGTATAGTGGAAATATTGATTGCAAAATTCCAGGACATAGTTACATACATGTGAAGTTAAGTAATAGCTTTTAAAAACGATATTATAGGAGCTTCGAAAAAAGACATGCAGATACTTTGCTCGTATGTAAATTACCTACTTAATACCACAGTACATTTATAGTCCTTCTGTATATATATATATATACTCAACGTATGAGGACGTATACTAATGTTATAGAATTACATATATTACAGTTTTATGAGAGAATCTGCAAAGCTGCAATGTAATATATAAACCTTAAAGTACCTAGAAATTGAGACAAAAACAGTTTTTTCCTGTTAAATAACATTATTTCATACGTGACTCGACTCAATAGGGATATCCTCTCACACGCAGAGATACCAAATAAATCACAACCTGTCCTTTACTATTACGTCACATTTGGAAATTCTCCAAAAACCTCAATGAAAAAACGTACAATATTGTATTCAATCAGTAAAGGCGTACGTATTTAATTATGATAGCTGATTTAAAATTTTACCATGACATGGTCTCCAGATAAAGGAAATCTTCAACGGTAAACAGCACAGACACCAAATATTGTGTACGCATCTTATTATGATAGCCGGTTTTAAGTTTTACCATGACATGGTTGCTGCGCACTCAGGGTTGGGTCCTGACTAGGGAACTCCTCAACGGTTAACAGCACAGACACGTATACACGCATTTAATTGTGATAGCCCGTTCTAAGTTTTACCACAGTGCATATCGCGGGCTACTTACCAAAGGGGCATATGAACAAAAATTGGATTTTTCGTTTTCAGTGCCATTCAATTTCTGTACTAGCAACACGTAACCTCATTTTTTTAGTAATTTTTTGTTAATTATTTTTTATGAAATGAATGAAAAACATTTTGGCATATTATTTGAACTCAGAAATTATTATCAAAACAAGAAGGCGTATTGCGTTAAGAGTTAGGTGTATGAGCAATATTTCAATAGATTCAAGCATAATAAACATACCATAAAGACGTATGTTTATATGCCTACTCATCTAAAGAAAGGCCCAAGCATCTGTGTCATGCCAAACAGACTTATGGAGTATAAATCTATTTAAAAAAACGGAATTATCTTAAAACATAGACAATGTTTATGTTTTTTTATTAATAGTTAGTTGATTCGTTAAAGTAAAGAATTATCGTGTTATTTTAATAACTAACTGTACCCGCGGCTTCGCACGCTTATTTCTCTAGGTTAAAGGTACTATATGTACTACTCCAAGGCCTAAATACCAATATACTAACATTAAATCAAAATTCCATCAGCCGTCAAAAAGTTTTTATCGATTGCGCTTCTACACATCGGTTTGAGATACCAAGTACACCAGTTTTTAAGTAAAACCCAAGCTATCCAACAGTGAAAACTGCATCGCAAATGGTCCAGTAGTTTTTACTTGATGCGCAAACAAACATACAGACAAACAGACAAACAAACATACACGAATTTTAAACATGTTTTATTCTTGTTCAGTAGCTTATTTTATGTCTAGGGTACATACCATTTATTTTTTAATTATCTTCTTTGTACAGACTTTTTAATTCCTATTGCTTTATTATAAGTATAGATTTCTCAAAATTCGTTCATCCAATCAATCGTGATGCGCGAACAAACATACAAACTTACAAACAAACAGACACGAATTTTAAACATGTTTTATTCTTGTTCAGTAGCTTATTTTATGTACCCTAGACCATTTATTTTTTAATTATCTTCTTTGTACAGACTTTTTCATTCCTATTGCTTTATTATAAGTATAGATTTCTCAAAATTCGTTCAGCCAATCAATCGTGATGCGCGAACAAACATACAAACTTACAAACAAACAGACAAACAGACAGACACGAATTTTAAATATGTTTTATTCTTGTCCAGTAGCTTATTTTATGTACCCTAGACCATTTATTTTTAATTATCTTCTTTGTACAGACTTTTTCATTCCTTTTGCTTTATTATAAGTATAGATTTCTCAAAATTCGTTCAGCCAATCAATCGTGATGCGCGAACAAACATACAAACTTACAAACAAACAGACAAACAGACAGACACGAATTTTAAACATGTTTTATTCTTGTTCAGTAGCTTATTTTATGTACCCTAGACCATTTATTTTTTAATTATCTTCTTTGTACAGACTTTTTCATTCCTATTGCTTTATTATAAGTATAGATTTCTCAAAATTCGTTCAGCCAATCAATCGTGATGCGCGAACAAACATACAAACTTACAATCAAACAGACAAACAGACAGACACGAATTTTAAACATGTTTTATTCTTGTTCAGTAGCTTATTTTATGTACCTTAGACCATTTCTTTTTTAATTATCTTCTTTGTACAGACTTTTTCGTTCCTATTGATTTATTATATATATAGATTAGCTGAGGCGATTTTATATTTTGTTGTTCCCAAAAGCTACATTAGGTTGTTTTTTAGCGACTTTACAAAAGGTTGTTTTTATGTACGTCAGTCGATTTCTCCGTCAATTGCGGACCGATTTTGAAAATTCTTTTTTGGTGTACTCTCCAGGTGTCCCATATAAATTGTATAAAAATGGATGCAGCAGTTTTTCGAGATTAAATAGTTTTTTAGTAAATCCATTCGATTTTGTGTTTATATTGCCTCAAATCTCTAACATTTCTAAACCTATTTAGTTGGTTATTTTATTATTCAAAAGGGTAGACTTTCAGTTTAGTCACATAAAAACTTCATCCAAATTGGTTTAGTAGCTTTATTATTGCGCTTGGGACTAGTTTGGAAGTCAATTTTGAACCATTTAACGACGTCCAAAGATGCTGAAGTTTTGCACAGGGTATTGTTCTGATGACAATTTTATTATGGTATGTACTATTGAGCTGACCTGATGATGGAGCCGGAAGGTAGTCAAAGGAACTCAACAATCGGATGAAGGAACCCCTTCGAATTTGGGCTCATTTGGTTTGTCTTGATGAGATCTCTGGTTTTATGTGGTATACAATGATGGAACCCCTTCGAGATTGGTTCGTCTTGATGAGTTTTCTGGTGTTATGTGGTATCTAGGGTCTGATGATGGAGCCAAAAGGTAGTCATGGGAACTCAACAACAAATTATGGAATCCTTTCGAGTTTGGGCTTATTTGGTTTGTTTTGATGAGTTCTCTGATTTTATATGATATCCAGGGTCGGATGAAGGATCCGGAAGGTAGTCACAGGAACTCAACAACCAAATGATGGAACTCCTTCGAGTTTGGGCTCATTTGGTTTGTCTTGTTGATTTCTCTGGTTTAATATGCTATTCAGGGTCTGATGATGGAGCCGGAAGGTAGTCACAGGTACTACAAATGGTGGAAACGTTTCTAGTTTGGTCTCATTTGTTTTGTCATGATGAGTTCTCTGGTTTTATGTGGTATCCACTATCCAGCATCTAATGATGGAGTCGGAAGGTAGTCAAAGAAACTCAACAATCAGTTGATGGAACTCCTTTGAATTTGGGTTCATTGGATTTGTCTTGATAAGTTATCTGGTCTAATGTGGTATCAAGGGTCTGATGATGGAGACGAGACCTAGGAACCCATTACCCAGCCATCAAATGATGAAACCCCTTCGAGTTTGGGCTTATTTGATTGGTCTCAAGAGTTCACAGGTCTTAAGTGGTACTGGTGGTGTACCGTAAAAGATTGCTTTAAAAAGCATTTATAAATTTACAACTTATAGATCCATTTGTTTTGTATTTGTTTCCTCATATCTACAAGATGTGTAACCATTTTTTAACGAGTTCAATTATATTCAAGTGAAATGAAAGAAAATATTCTTCAAAACTAATTCCGTTGTTTTATAAGTATGTTATTCATCCTTGGTTTTAATTTACTAAAGTCTTAAGTGAGAAAATAAATTGTTATATTTCCAACAACAAAAAAACGAACTAACTATTGTTAACAATCTAACATAAACAGGACTATGGGAGTGGTTTTTTTTTATGGATTATTGAGCCGGTCTATGGTAAGAGACTCCAGCACCTGCCAATTCCGTCTCATGTAAAAATATGAAGGCAGGTGGTGACTTGCCACCCACTAAACAGGCCCCCTATAAGGGCCACCAGCAATGGCGACGGGCAACGTTGGTGTGGATGGCTGAAGGGTGTCGAGAGGTGTGCTGCAGTTTCACTTAGCGCTACTTGGGGTCTCATTTAGCCCCAGGAAGTGTCTCGGAGTCCGCAGTGTCGCACTGACAGCTCGCCACAAAGCCGCCCCTACGGTTTTATTATTAATCACAGTTTTTTTTTTAGACTTGTACGTTTCTCTCCCACAACAGGTGTTAAATGGCACGGGTCGAAGCTAAGCCAAAAATTTCTGCACTATTCGACAAGTGTTGAGGAGTACAGCTTTTTGTAACAGAATCCGATCTTCTATTTCGTGAGTTATTAGCCGTTTTATTTATATTTAGAATGTATGTAGTTTTGGGAATACACAGGATGTTGAGACTTGTGGGGAGATGTTTTTTGGGTATAACGCCAGTGGTGGAGATTATAACTGGGATTGTTCGTGTGGTATTAACTCGCCATTAGGTTTTAATTTCAATGGAAAGATCGGTGTATTTAGCTATTTTTTCAGTATGTGTAGAGACGAGGTTATGGGTATTGCATATTGCTATGTCTATGAGGTATACTGTTTTATTCTGTTCGTTTAATACTGTGATGTCTGGTCGGTTATAGTGCCCGGTTTTGTAGGTAATTATAGTATTATTATTTTTATTATGATGCACATCTCTAAAGCCACCAGATTCCTCAAAATTTTGGACTACTTATATTAGGTATAGTTCGCTCAGTAGTACCATATTCACAGAGCTGTTATTTTTGTAGAACAACTGAACAATTTTAACGCGTTGAGCGGTAGTAAAGCGGTTCATTATCGTAAATGTGTTATTTTAGCTAACATTTGACGTTTGAATCTCGCGCCATTTACTGGTGTTCAATTTATAGTGGTGGCAACATAGGAAACTCGAATTGGACCACCCATTATTTCAAAATAAAGATTCTTAAGCTTGTTTGCCTCGTTTTAGTTCTGTTCGCGTTCGGGTTTTTGTTTTTACCCGACCGCGGGGAAGCAAAGGATGGGTTATGTTTTCAAACTATAAACTTGGTCTGATTGCAAAGTGTCAATCTATTCGCCTTCATTTATAAAGTGTCATAGGCTATTTTTTACCTGACTACGGCGCAGCAAAGAAAGGGTTACGTGTTCAAACTAGGAACTTGGTTCGTTTTTGACAAACGAGGTTTCAATCGATTCGTCTTCATCGCAAGAGTGTCATTAGGCAACTTTTTACCCGACCGCAGTCAAGTTTTAGTTTTTCAACTTGTTATCAATATGTTATTGTTATCAATATGTGAAGGGCATTATTTTATAATGATATATTTTTATCGTATTCCAGGATCAATCCAATTAGATCCAGGAGACTCCAGGTCAGGATCAGGCGGAGGTTCTGCTGGGTCCGGCTATGAAAGTGACCTCCGGCATTCGGGCTCCGACGGCAGCTGGGGCGGGAAGCCCCGCAAGTACGGCATTTTGACCAGAAAGGTAAGGAATCTTGAAATATACAAGTTGTGAGTTGTAACAATCAGGTGAAGCAATACAACAGAATACATTTCAGGGTCTTATAGATATTTAAAAAAAAACTGTAAATATATCGCGCTAGTTCGATAGGTAACTGTACAGAAATCAGGGCGGTAAAATTAACTTTCAAGACATGTTTACTAACCTTGAAAGTACACTTTACCACTAGCCACACTACACTATACTGATAGGCAGTGTCGCATAATGTATACTTTACCACCCGACTGCGGAGGGTTATGTTTTTGGGCTGTATGTATGTTTGTATGTTTCTTTGGCGCGTCCTACAGCCTAAACGACTTGATGAATTTTGATTAATGATAGATCATTGCATTCATAATAACCACAAGAGCACAGAATAAATAATAGTACAAGTGATCTTGAAGAAAGCCGCCGATTTAATAGCCTACAAATATAGGTACGTATTACGTAGGTATTCATACATCGAGCGTGCATGCTAAATTGCACTTAATAGTCACGCATTAGAGTTGGTATTATTCATACATCGAGCATGCATTCTAAATTGCATTCTAAATTGCAAAAACATCGCAGCCGAGCCGCAGGAGCACCACTTTACGTAAGAGCGATTGGTTTGCCCGATGTAAACAACTTGCCACAAAAACAAGTTCTCAAAATAAGCAGGTATTGAGTACGGAAACTAAATAAGCTCATAAAAACAAATACAATTTCTTCCTTTTAAGTTTGATACGATTTCAAGTATTTTTTTAATTGTTAATTGTTTCTTACTTTTTAGTTTCTTTAAAGTCGGCCTAAGATAATAAAGTACCTACTTATTCGGTTCGCTAAGAAAAAAGCCTTATTGAAAACAGTTAACAGTCCATATCTTTTAAAATGTTGAATAGATTTTGATGAAACTATTCCCTAAGTTGAAAGATACTGAAACTATTACAAAAAATAATCATTGCAATCTGACTTAGAGTTTTCGAGAAATACGTGGACAAACATACATACATACATTCGCGAAATTTTTAACATTTGTTCGTACAGTCATATAGACTAACAAAATTATATGAATATTACACATTCTCAACAATTTTACTTACATCATGAACATCAACTTGAGAACCTACTTTTATTGAAGTCGGCTAAAAATAAATCTAGTGATCAAACGCCACATAAAAAAGCAAGGTACGTACTTATCTAGGTACAAACTAACGGACTCCACTTGCAAAGTCGCGGGCAATAGCACACCTATAAATATGTACAATAGAATTTTTTAAATCCATTCAGTAGACAGTTCTGTGATAACTTTATAATGTTAGTGTGATAATGAAACAAAAAAGAGAAAAAAAAAGATGTTTTTTGCCTACTAAGGCATCCCTCCACACAACAATTGTTATTATTGTTACGTGTTTAATCAAGCGACACGATAAGCGTCTGAATGAAAGCGCGCGGCGGCCTCGCTGGATTTGTGGCGCCGGGGCACAGCGCCCTGTAGGTAAGCTGTAGCTGGCGTAAGTAAGTAGAGTGACGGATGCCTGACGAGAGTGACATAGTATAAGAAGTGTCAAGAAAACTAATATGGTGGCTTAGAGCCGCTATATTGTATTTCCAATGGAACAATTAATGACCAATGCACCCGTAAAACCTTTTGACTGATATATCAAAATGAAGGTCTCTAAAAGATCATTCCAAAAATATATAACTAATAACTATTAACTATTAGTTTGTTAATTGTAAACTATATTTTTTTATAAATATAACACGCAGTCGAAGGCATGAGGTCAGGCTCTAGCTGATCCCGTTAAAGGAGAAAAGCTTGTTTGACTCATTTTAGTTTTGCACGCAGTCTTTTTTATTTTTTTATTTTATAGTAAAAAACTTTGTCTAGACTTTGTCTGCGCGGACTACAGTTTATCGCGAAAAAAGCATCCTACTTACGTTCTTACAGGATATTAAAAACCAATGCAAAAGTAGACTCAGACTTCTTGGTTATGGCCTCCGTGGCTTGTTGACTTAATCAGTGGCACCAACGCTCTTGATGATTTTTGCCGTACTTGTTATTTCATTTCCATGGCAACCGTTCCTTACAGCGAGTATCAACATGTTCTAGTTTTCCCGTGGAAACTTCCACGGAATTCGTGGAATTTTCCGGGATAAAAAGTATCCTATGGTTTTTTCTAGCTATCTGCATTCCAAATAACATCGAAATCCGTCCAGCGGTTATCGCGTGAAAGCTCCCCAAACAAACAGGTTCCATCCTCGGCCCCGCACCTTTTAATTATTACTAGCTTTACGCGTGGCTTTGCCCATGTGGACATTTATTTGGGGAAAAAATTACCTATGCGTTATTCCAGGCCCAAAAGTACGTTTAAAGTACAAAACACCAAATATCATGCAGCTGTCAGATAGTTTTGTATCGATTGCTCGGCTTCTTATTCATCGGATTGAGATTTCAACGCAGTTGGATGTGTTATCATGTGTTGTCAAAGGATTGAGATACCATATACCTACACCATTTATTTAAGTCAAAATCTAAGCTGTTCAACAGTGAGAACCGCATCGCAATCATTTTATCCGTGATGACAGACAGAAAAACAGACCTACAAGATTAAAATATATAATATATTATTTTTCAGTAGCTTATTTGAAGTCCACAAAACCGTTTTTTTTTTTCTATTTACTTCATTGTAATTTTTTTGTTACTGATTTATTATAAGTACTAGCTGCGCCCCACGGTTTCACCCGCGTGAGGGATGATGTTGATGATGAAAAGTTTCCTATGCAGGGTAAGCTATCTCCATTCCAAATTTCATCAAAATCCGTCCAGCCGTAATCGCGTGAAAGTTCCCCAAACAAACAAACAGACAACATTTCACTTTTATATATTGGTGTGGATAGATAGATAGATGTACTTATGATCGGTAATATACATAAAAGTCATAAAATAGTTGCTAATACATAAAAGTCGTTAAGCCACGTCAGAGGCCTTTGGACGACCTGATCAACTGACACCAGGGCCCCAATTCTGTTAGTCTGGCAAAAAGCCTTGCCAATGTGATACATTTGCGATTGGACTGACTAAAGTGTCACTGCTAAATCAAGCACACTATCGTAGTTTTATAGCAAATGTACCGAAGAAGAACTTGCAAACTCCGCAAATAGCGTCATAACATCATTGGTACCACAGTTCAAGTATCTGGGTCACTGATTCATACGTATATAATATGGATGTTGAAAGGGAGCGCAGGGCATTGTCAGTAAGGGCAAATATGCTGACTTGTAGGTTTGCACGGTGTACTGCACAGGTTAAAACAACCTTGTTTAGAACATATTGCCAGACCTTCTACACCTGCAGCCTATGGGTCAAACATACGAAAAGTGCCTACAATGCTTTGCGCGTCCAATTTAATAATGCGTTCAGGATGCTGATGGTGCTGCCACGCTTTTGTAGCGCATCGGGAATGTTTGCGGACGTACGAGTGGCTTGGCCATCATGCGGAAAAAAACAGCATCCCTGATGCGCCGGATGCGGGGCAGCGCCAACTGCTAAAATGCAGTTAATTGCTGGACGAATGGACGTCGATGGTCTGTTTATGGAGCACTGCATATGCATTTTATGCATTCTTAATCAAGTGCTTTAAATTTCTCTATTTTTTTTTTGTTTTTTTTTTATCGTGTATTATTAATGTATATATTTTTATGTGATTATAATGGTCCAAAATAAAAATATTTGAATTATTGTGGTTTTCTAGTCAAAATCTATCAATAGCAGCTATCGGCCCGCGATCGAGCCATTAGTGAGCCAACCGAGCTGACTGAGAAAACTGTCAAAATCGGCCATTTTCATGCAATCGACTTGCGTTACGCGATAACGAACATACAAAAAATACATTTTTTTTCTATTTACAATATTATTAGTATAGATCAATATTTTGGGTCTATTGACGAAAATAACATGTTTATTTCAGGAAAATTTACCTAACTGTACCTACTTCTTTTCGGTATTTCTTCTAGATATCGGGCAAACACGTTCAATTCGTCCTCTGTCCAACATGCGGACACGAGACGCCCTTGCCCCTGGGGGGTATATCAGCCCTGCCCCTGAACTACGTGCTTCTGAGGAAGATGGCGGCCACTCAGGGGGAGGGCGTGAATGTGCTGTGTGATCTGTGCAGCAGTGATAACAAGGTAAATATGGAACAATCAAAAATACTTTATATATGCCGACTTTGAGTCGGGTTGTTGCCGAGTTGAATCTCGCACATGAAAAAAATCTTAATATCTTATTACCTTACGCTTTCAAAATACCACCTACCTGTGCTTCGGAAAAACGCAATGTACTAGTAACCTACCAAGAGTCTAAGACCAGGGAATAGGTGGGATAATACGTTATTTCCTACAGTCTTGTTCAATGAATGTTAAAGGTAATATAGAATGTGTTCTGATCATCTAACAGGCCCTAAACTATGAAATTGCAGTCTCCCTTTCAGTTGTCTGTGGAAATAAATATGAAGCCTAAATACAGTAAGCTAGGGCGTTGTTTTATAAACCTTCTCGTGATGCCCTGTTTTTTTAATGTCTCGCTTTTCTGAAATCTATGGGAGTGATATCGTGAAAAGTGGAACAGGTGTAACAGTGTAACAGTTGACCAATGAGAGCGCGCTGTACTAGAGTTAATATAAAATAGAGCTTGAACCGAGCGATGATAAAACAGAGCTTGATATTACACATCATATGCGACTACTGTAAGGCTCGCATTTTTTTTTCTGTTCAGACTTCCTGTTAATTGTTAACTTGGTCCTTGTGGGATACAAGGACCTAATGCAAATTAAAATTATCACAGCGAAATTATTTTACGTTGAATGCAGACAATGTGAATTTTGAAATTTATTGATGTAGTCTTGATGATACAGTTGATTACAGTTGATAGTTTAGTTTAGATGATAGAGTCCCGTTTAAATATATAACTATGTTTTTGAATCGCAAAAGTTTAAATGATAGAAATAGAAACCATCCATAAATATCTTCTTGTTTAGTATCTTTGTGCCAAACAATGTGCCCTGAGGTGATGATTTTAGTTACCATTTTAGTAACATTACCGTTAAAACATTATTACACACAGTGGCGTGAAAGTAGATTCGCACAATTTCAAACATTCATTTCATAAATCTAAATTAAACTTGTAAACAACGGTGCTAGGGGTTCATTGGTGTTCTGGAAGTTTTTAGGACCATAGGGATCGATTTATTAAAACTCCACTCGGGTAGACCAATGCTTGCATACTCACACCTTTTCATGTAAACGATTGTCACAGTCAACATTTATTTTAAGCTCCCCCACGTGTAGATCCACTCATCCATACGAATTTGCTCTACAAACACGTACGATTTCAACAAATTACCGCTCAGCCCGTGACGGTTCATTAAATGCGTTACTTCGACGTCTTTGTGGGATATTTCGAGTGGCTGGTCTCATTGGAGGGTCCTCTAACGTTTCCCATCATTGGTAAGACATCGCGATTGATGATGTACGACCCATAGCAGCTTGAGATCACATTTTTAGACATTCCTACCGACCTCGGTCTCTTTGTGGCTTAAATGTGAATGAATACCAAGTAGTAATAAATCATCCTGACAGCTTAGGCTTATAACTACATGTATATATTTTTTACCTATTTTGTCCAACTGCAGGGCAAAGGTCTCCCCCACTTTATTGCAAAAATTCCAGTCCCCTGCAATCCAGACCATCCCTCCCAGAAGGCATCGAGGTCATCACGCCATCGCTTCCTGAGTCTGCCTTGGTGACGACACCCCTGATTATGCACTTATGACGTGACGACTCTTGCGCAGCGATCTAAGTGTATTCGGCTAACATGTCCCGCCAACTTCCTTTTTGCCTAGCAGTCTTAATTCCCCACATCAGCGATTTCTGTTTTTGAGCGAATTGTGGAGTTCGGAACACTGAAGATCACAATAATCGAACTTGCAGCTCGGCTTTAGGCTGGTCTTACACTTGTAAGTTGTACTCACGTAAGTAACCTTACCTAATTAACTTACAATAAATTTGCGAATGTAAACAATACAAATTTATCGTAAGTTAATAGTAATTACGTAAGTAACTAACGAGAGCAAAACTTACAAGTGTAAGTCCGGCCTAAGCGCTGGAAAATGACACTTCTCTGGTTTGTGATTACCTTCCAGGATCTAAAATACCAATACTCAAAATTATTTCAGCCGTCAAATAGTTTTTATCGATTGTTCGGATCGAGTGAAAACAGCATCGTGACAAACAGACACGCACAATATTTAAAATCTATACTTATAATAAAACTGTAACAGGTCGAATTCTATACATTGAAGATATTGTGTAAATTTTTTTTGGAGTCTATTCTGTATTCCATACTTATGCCAAAACTGATTTTTTTTTTTCATTTTTGTCTGTCTGTCAATCTGTATCTTGGCTAGGCATCACGCCGAAACTACTGAATGAATTTAAATGAAACATGGTATGATTTGTGTTCATACTACGAGGTAGGATATGGGATACTTTTCATCCCGAAAAGTTAAACGGTTCCCGCAGGATAGGGGTTGAAAGTTATTGAAAAAACCACTTGCTGAAACTACGGGACGGATTTTGATGCGCACAGTCATAGTTTATATGATGGATGAAAATTGAGGATACTTTTTATCCCGAAAATATAAAGAGTTCCTGTGGGATAGGGGTCAAAGTTCTGTAAATCATAGAAATTTAGTAATTTTTTTTCGGAGTCTGTTTTATTTTCGGTACTGAAGCCAAAACTGTTTAATTTTTCTTTTATTTCTGTCGGTCTGTTTGTCCATCTGTCTGTATCTTGGCATAGCATCACGCCGAAACTACTCAATTAATTCCAATGAAACTTGGTATGATTTGAGTTCATACGTCGAGGTAAGAAGGACATTGGATACTTTTCATCCCGAAAAATCTGTATCTGTATCTTAGACGTGCATCATGGCAAAACTACTGAATGAATTCAAATGAAACTTGGCATGATTTGAGTTCATACTATGAGGTAGGACATTGAATACTTTTAATCCCGATAAATTAAAGGGTTCCCGCAGGATAGGGATTGAAAGTTATATAAAAGAACACGTATCACGCTGAAACTAATGCACGGAATTCCTGCGGGATATGGGTCTAAATTCATTCTGTACATTTAAGATATATAGTAATTATTTTTTTGGAGGCTTTTCTATTATTCGTACTGAAGCCAAAACTGGTTTTTTTGTTTTTTTGTCTTTCTCTCTGTATCTTGGACGCACATCACGCCGAAACTACTGAATGATTTTAATTAAACAGTATGAGGTTGGATATTGGATATTTTTCATACTGGTAAATTAAGGGGTCCCCGCAGGATATTTTATTTGGAGTTGGTATTCACCTTTTACGGTTTATAGTTACTTCCGTAGTTCACCTCTAGCATACTCAAGGAGTATTCCTGAGTATTCAAATACCTAGGTCCAGCGGTTTAGGCTGGGCGTTGTCTGTCAGTCAGTCAGTCAGTCAGTACTAGTATGTCACGGTACTAGTTTATAGGCATGATTAAAATCCATACCAATATATAAAAGTGAAACGTTGTCTGTTTGTTTGTTTGGGAGCTTTCACGCGATAAAGGCTGGACGGATTTTGATGAAATTTAGAATGGGGAAAGCTTATACCCTGGAATAAAACAGAATACTTTTTATCCCGGAAAACTGTAAGTTTCCACGGGAAAACTGCAAAATTTCGATTACTCGCTGTAAGAAACGGTTGCCACGGAAACGAAATAACAAGTATGTCTGTGACGAGGCGAACCTTGGGTTTGTTCCACTAGCCAAGGGACCAAACCTCAGTGGGCACAAAAGTACAGGAACAATTAGGAGCACAGGAACAGGAGGAGATGTTCATAAACAGCGGCTTCACCTTCTTGGACACATTGTAGCAGAAGATGACCATGTACAGAGATAGCTGGCCTATCAGCAACGCTTGCAGCTCTGCTAGTCGAGCTGGTCCTTCCTTACTGAACACGAACACGCCCCAAGCTAGAAGTCAGCATTTTGGTGGGCATTCTATTGGCCGTTATTTTAGGTTCGTGGTATTTAAGCAGTAATTTAAACTGCCAGATATAAACGTAGATAAAATAATAATTTATATACCACTTTTATCAGATATTTTAGAAAGAAACATGGACATGAGCCAAAGCAATGACAATGTAGGAATGACAGGTTATTTGAATTTAGAATTAATAATGACAAACTATCAAATGGAATGAAATGGATTATGAAAGAATTAAGACCTTATGAAAGAGATTTCACATCGTCACATGTCAAAACCACAAGAGTGGTGCTATACCTACTTTTGGATTGGTTTTTAATATCCTAGAAGAAAATAAGATGCTATTTTTCGCGTTAAACAGTAGTCCGCGCGGACGAAGTCGCGGGCGGGAAAACTAGTAATGTAATAAAACAAATATTTTTATGATTCTGGCCAAAAGTGAAGGGCATATAATAAAGCAGTAAATACCAAAAAAGCTGTAAAAGGAAGATATTTAAAAAAAAACTTAGGTAATAAAAATAAGCTATTGAAAAAAGAAACATTTTTAGAAATCGTGTCTTTCTGTTTGTCTGTTATTCTGTTTACACATCACGCAAAAACTACTAGACCGATTGCGATGCGGGTTTCACTGTTAGGTAGCTTAGGGTTTGACTTACAAACTGGTGTACTCATTATCTCAATCTGATAAGTAGAAGCCGAGAAATCAATAAAAACTTTTTGACGGATGAAGGAATTTGGTTTAAAAGTTGGTGTATTGGTCTTGGAATAGTAATGGAGTAATGGCCACGCGTGCGAAGCCACGGGTACAGCTAGTACTTAATATTCTTGTTCATTTGCTTATTTTAACTTCCCTAGACCATTTATTTTATTATTTGTTTCTCTGATTATCATAATTCGGCTTTGAAACATATTTAAATCACCTTTTTCGGCCAATTTTGGCATTCAGTGCATAATTAGCATTTCTTTGTGGATACTATGGGTTATTCGAATACAACTCTTCATACTTCTAGTGCACTGTATTTCTTCAACTTGTTATTTCTTACTTAGATGCTTCTTGTTCACTGCAACAATTCCAATTTCCACAGGTAGAAACCCGCTGCAACCAATGCCTGGTGAGCATCTGCTCTTCCTGCGGTGAGGCTCATGGTCGACAGCAGGCCACGGCACGGCACTCCCTGCAGCCCCTCGACCCGGTGCCTACGAGCTTCTGCAGCCAGCACCCACGGGCTGAACTCAGCGTCTACTGCTCTTCCTGTCAGCAGGTGAGATTGGAAATCCCTGCAGCCCCTCGACCCGGTGCCCGCGAGTTTCTGCAGTTGGCACCCACGGGCTGAAACGCGGGCTGAACTCAGCGACTACTGCTTTTCCTGTAAGCAGGTTAGATTGGCACTCCCTGCTGCTCCTCGACCCAATACCCGCGAGATTCTGCAGCCAGCACCAACAGGCTGAACTTAACGTCTACTGCTCTTCCTGTCAGCAGGTGAGATTGGAAATCCCTGCAGCCCCTCGTCCCGGTGCCTGCGAGATTCTCTAGCCAGCACCCACGGGCTGAACTTAGCGTCTACTGCTCTTCTTGTCAGCAGGTTAGATTGGAAAGCTGGAAACGGGAAAATGTTACTAGATAAAGATGATAAGTACACATCATATATTGCTTTTCAAACAAACATCAAACAACCATCTCACTTGGTAGCTTGCGAGAAGATTTTGTTTGATCAGACGATGAGCAAAATTGACAATGCAAATGCATATGAACCGATTTCAATGTTTTTAGGGTACCGTACCTCAAAAGGAAAAATGGAACCCTTGAGTGTCACTTCGTTGTCCGTTTGTCTTTCTGTCTGCCAATACCCTTTTTCTTAGGATCTCGTGGAGGTATCAAGTTGAAATTAAAATCAAATACTCAGGTCTGCAATCCCTTGGAGCTGTGTGGAATCAAACTTCTAAGTCAACGCAATCAAAAGATGCGGCCGTTTATTTCTGCCGTATATTTTGACACTCGCAATGGAATCAAAACCTATAGGTACTTCCCGTAGACTCAAAATAATTTAATTTGGAAAGAAGAAGTGGCTAGAAGCCATTTCTTGCACAAGTAAAGGAAAAAATCCGAAAACCGTAAATTTGTAGTTATATAATTGGTATTATTTTTGAAATTACGGTGCATGAATCCTACTCGCACTTGTTTTTGTAATATAGCAGTAACATAGATTTCGCTACAGCCTTTTACGAGCACTATTGCAGATAGGCTTTGTGCTCAAATGTTCAGATTTCATAATATTCTTGGTATTCATTTTACCCACAAAGGTCTGATTAGCATTTACGAAGACCTGAAACGAGCGGATCTGAGACAACAGGGACCTTTGAAATTGAGTTTGGAATATTACTAGATGGTTATAAACCGTCTGGCCTGAGGTTTTTAAATTTTAATAATGTTACCTCAGGTGGTGTGTCGCGACTGCTGCGTGATCTCCCACACGGGACACGTGCTGTCAAGCGCGGCGCGCGCGGCGGGCGAGCGTGCCCGTCTCTTGCGCGACGCGCGCTCGCGGGCCTCGCACGTGCCCGAGCACGTCGCACGCGCCACACGCGCTCTGCACGTGCAGGCGTACGAGATCGATGTGAGTACGTAGGCCTGTGAGAGTCTATCTGGGATCTGCCGTGATTGCTGCGCGTTGTCCTCCTCTAGTGCCCTCCAGTCAAATATATTGTTACTCAAAGGGATTCTAACAATATGCTGTGCCACAAATTATAACAAATGTTGTCATTTAAACCTGTATTTTTATTCATTAGACTGTAACTGATTGAGAACAGAATAGGTAGTTGTACTGAATTAATAATAGGTATCTAATCTGTGAACTAACGGTAGTTTTAACAATATGGAGCGACGAAGTAGCCGGCAGCAGTTAAGTACCTACATGAGAAGAACCGACCAGGGGGATGCCAAGTTTCCGTCTTGTTGTCCGATGGTGGAAAGAAGTTGCAAGTTATGCAGTTCCATCGCAAGCTTTCCAAAATATAGGTATCCTTTAGAAGACGTAAAGGCTGGGAATTTTATGACGATATTTAGGCTCACTGTACTTTACATGAAAATTCAATAATTTTTTTCTTGAAAATGTACCCGATGTTTCCTAAGATCGAATCTTCCCTTCATCATCATCATCATCATCAGCTAAATTCAATTTATTTATTGCAAAACATAATTTACATTATTAAAATCACAGGTATTACGATGTTATTGTCAATATATGTCCCACACAGTAGCAAGCCGACCGAGCCATTATCAATCAAGTTGTTTATGTACGAGTATGTACCAGCGTACACTCGGCGAGGCGGCTGCTGAGCAGTCAATTCTTTGATTAGTGTGTGTTACTTAGCTTAGGTATAACTTGTTACTAATCTAAAAGATAAGGTGTAAGGTGTGGCTTGGAGCAATAGTTACAGATGTACTTATCCCGAACTATTGTTTTGATTTTACATCTCATTAGTTTAAAGTGTATGCTTATGTGTCTTGTTTTAATTATGTTTCGAAACGCGAGGACCTGTAATTGGCTCTCTGGCACGTATTATAAAATGTCAAATTTGTTTCTTAAGCTGTTGGTCTTCCTACGAATAAATAAATAAATAAGTACTTATGTAGATTTATTATTTAAAAACTCTTCAAGTATATAATAGCATTTTTATATTTAGTATTTTTATTTTAGTTCAAAAGTTCTTTAGATTATTATGGAATGTTGTTTGTTTTTATTTGATTTTTATTAAATCATGTAGTTTGTTTTTACTGCCTTTTGATTCGTACCAGAACTATAGATTTTTAATTAGGATAGGATTAGGAGGTAGAACGAGATTATATCTTTATCTAGCCGCAAATCTTCTAGGCTGATTAACCTATAACCTATATATGTCCACTGCTGGACGTAGGCCTCTACTTATGCATGCCACTGAGCTCGGTCTTCCCTTGATGCCTCATTATTTTGACCCACCTTGTGTATAAAAATGAAGTGATCCGACAGAGAAACAAAGTGACCGACATTATTCTAAGAATAAGCAAGCGGCAGTGGGCTGGTCACATTTCCCGAAGAACCAACAACCGTTGGAGTAGATGAGTTCTCGAGTGGAGCCCGCGCTTAGTAGTGTGGACGACTTGCGAAAAGCGTCTGATAGAAACTGGATGCAGAAAGCTGAAGACCGAGTTCAGTGGCATGTATTAGGAGAGGCCTATGTCCAGCAGTGGATATATATAGGCTGATGGATGATGATGTGTATAAAATAAAACTTTTGTGGCTTTTTAGCACATTTATTATACTTACGCGGGCACACACTACACTCATCAATCCGGACGCTCACATTCTCATTGTTCCATCGTGTTCCAGTCGCAGGCAGCGTGCGTGGAGGCCGAGATCCAGTCGTGGGCGGAGCAGTACAGGCGTGCCGTAGAGGCGCACGGGCGCGCGCTGTGCGTGGCGGCGGCGCAAGCGCGCGACCGTCAGCGCCAGCGCGTGGAGCGCACGCACCGACAGCTAGAAGACAGGGCGGTGCATGCCAAGGAGGCTGTGCAGTTCGCTGACGAGGTAACGGAAAAGGGTAGCTAGTTCAAAACAGCACTATGGTGATGATCTAGATGAAGTTGGTACTGAACAGTAGATAGCCCAATAATCCTGAAAGTTACCTGGTTGGAGCCTTTGGTTTCTTACTTAGGGAAGGAAGTCAAACTTAACGAAATTAACGTCTCATGAACAAGGAGAAAGCATACAATATTATAAAAATCAATAAAATTAGGTAAATTAAGTAGGTATGCCTTGAGTTTGAAAAGGAAATTTCCTGTGGGGATAAAGGGAAAAATAAAAAATGTATGGCCTTTCTCCCCACTATGGAATATGTATGGAATATATTATTTGATAGTGGGGAGAAAGGTAATAATCGAAAGAGTATTCTCTTTCTCCCCATTACGTAATCCTTATCCGGAAGTAGCTAAATTCACTATACTCGAATGTCCTACTGGACTTGAATGATATCAATATGGGCAACATGGGCAATAATTATCCACACCAATATATAAAAGTGAAAACGTTTGTTTGTTTGTTAGTTTGAAAGCGATAACGGCTGCACAGATTTTGATGAAATTTGGAATGGAGACAGCTGGAATAAGTCATAGGATACATTTTATCCCGGAATATTGTAAGTTTCCACGGAAAAAACCGGAAAATGTTGATTACTCGCTGTAAGGAACGGTTACCATGGGAACGAAATAGCAAGTCTGCCAAAAATATCAAGAGCGTTGGTGCTATTAGCTTATTAGCGTACCTGCATTGGTTTTTAATATCTTAGAAGAACGTCTAAGCTAGAGCTCAGTGGGACACTCAATGTTGAAGTCGTTGCTCACTTTATACTCGTATACCTGGGTTCTAATATTAGCAACAACGGATCGTGCGAAAATGAGATTTGGCGGCGTATTGTTATGGCAAAAAATGTTATGTCGCAGCTCACGAAAATATGGAAGAACCGCAGCATCTCTAATAAGACTAAACTTTCCCTTATCAATAGTCCAGTATTCTCCATATTTCTGTATGGTGCGGAGACATGGACACTAAAATCTGCCGACAGAAAACGCATAGACGCTTTTGAGATGGGGTGTTGGCGAAAAATGTTACGCATTTTGTGGATGGCACACAGAACAAACAAGTCGATACTTCAGGAACTCAAGATTGAGAAAAAAACAAGATTATTGAACGTGTGCCCTACGCATTTTTGAGTTTTTTTGGTCACATAGCCCGCAAGACAGGAGATAATCTCCATAAACTCATTATCACCGGGAAGGTAGAGGGCAAGAGACTGAGAGGGAGAAGCCCCATACCCATCGGACCAAATCCGCACCACATTTAATATTAAAGTGGCAGAAGTCGTGCACGTCGCTGTCGAAGTAGGTGAAAAAACATCATTATAGAGAAGGTGATACCATAATAAGGTCACGATCCCAGCATTGGGGAATCAACGCAAGGAGGAGAAGAAGGAGGAGACGAACATTGGATGATTTTTCGCGATAAACTGTAGTCCGCGCGTATGAAGTCGCGGACGAAAGCTAATAAAGTCATATCATGGTATGATTCATCTGATAGAATTCAGTTTTAATTTCGTAAATAATTAGATCCAGTTATTTAATTATGTTTATTATTTGTTCTTTATTTATTTATTTATTTTATATTGCCACCTTCGATTTGCTGATGGTATAGTTATCATGGCAGAAACCCTGGAAGACATAAGCTCAATGCTCAGTGACCTCAATTTTGTTTCTCAACAGGTGGGTCTTAAAATGAACACGGGCAAGACGAACGTCATGTCGAATGCCCATGTCGCACCCATGCCGGTCTATGTTGGGAACGATATTATCGAATCTGTTGATCACTGTCTACTTGGGTCAGACGATCCAACTGGGTAGATGCAACTTCGACAAAGAGGTCAACCGACGAATCCAACTCGGATGGGCAGCGTTCGGGAAATTACGCCACATCTTCTCGTCACAGATACCGCAGTGCCTCAAGATGAAAGTTTTTAATCAGTGCGTGTTGCCAGTGATTACATACGGCACTGAGACGTGGTCGCTAATTATTAGTGTCATACATATGCTCAAATTTAAGTCACGCAGCGTGCAATGGTGAGAGCTATGCTTGGAGTATCACTACGTGATAAGATCAGTAACGAGGAAGAACCAAGGTTATCGACATAGCTCTCAGAATTTGCAAGTTGAAGTGGCAGAAAACGCATATAGGCAGGCCATATAGTTCGCAGAGCCGACAACCGCTGGGGAATAAAGGTTCTCGAATGGCGACCATGAACAAGCAAGCGAAGTGTGGGGAGACCCCCCCACACGATGGAGCGACGAAATTGTAGCCATCGCAGGGCCATCGCATCGGTGGATGGAGGCGGCACAAGACCGTTCGTCGTGGCGCTCTTTGGGGAAGGCCTATGTTCAGCAGTGGACTAAAGGCTGAAAGGATGATGATGATGATGATATTTCCAACATGTAGACAGACCGTTGTTACAAAAATGACTTATTGGTAACTAATATATGTCAGGGCGCTGCACTCATGAATGGAGTTACAATATATTTCTATAATTAAACAATTCATTAATATTTCAATTAATATTCCCTACTTTATGTCAGTTTTAAATACCATGTCGATTCTTAACTTATTTTCAATTTCATAATGTCATAATTAATTACTAGTTTTTTTAAATAGCGGGCGTGTAGGGAAAAAGGTACAATAAGTACCTATGCCAAAAAGGTAAGAAGGGCTTTGAACTACTGGGGTGAAACCTAGCTCTTATTTTCTTACATAATTGTTTCCAGCTTCTAGCCCAAGGCAAGGAGTCCGAGATGCTCTCCTTGAGCGGACCCGTCCTGCGCCGCCTGGAGCACGTGACGGAGGCCCCGGCAGGCGAGGTCCCCACGTTGGAGCTCCGGTTCGCGCCGCGAGCGCCCGCCACGCCCGAATCCACGCTGGTCGGGAGACTGCTTACGCAGGCGCCAGATCCCACCACTTGTGTGCTCAGGACTGAAGGTATCTCTGGCTATTTAAGTACTAAATAGTTAAAGTAATATAAACTAATGATATAAAGTAGTGGCTCTATAAATTTTCACCGCGCACCTTAAAACAAAAAACTGAGACATTTGTAATAGGTATGGGCCTCATAATTCCGCCATTATGAAAATTATCGGAAATAAGAATCGACAAAAAAAATAGGTAATTATCAAACATCGCAGGGCAGCTCACAATATTTCACGAGAATTGGTTAAGAAATACGACCTGTAAAAAGGAACAGCCGGATATCCGCCGGACATACGAAAGCATTTTACCCAACCTGAAACGGAGACGCTTCGATCGAGCTTCGCGCACGCTCGGTCAAAAAGAACATAAAAAAGTAACTTTTCGCCATTCGACTAAAACGCTGAGCAGTAAGCGTAACGTCACTTCCTTCCAAAATCGCGGATGTTTCCATCCTTTAATGCATGCGTTTTTGTCTTGCTTGTACATAGTGACGTCATACGGTACCAATGTTCGTTTTGGTGCGATTAAATTTAACAACTCTCAAAAGTGCAAAAATATAGGTACTTGATGATTTAAGTTTGTTTTTTAATGTATTTTTTGCTAAAATAGAGGCTTCTTCATCCTATTGGTTAGTTTACAAAAAATAAGTAAATTACCTTAGAAGAACTACCTATAAATTACCAAAGTAATTGTAAGTAGTTGTTTGCTGAATGACAACTTCCCTATTGTGTGTTCTCCTCAAACAAAACTCTCAATAATTTTGTCAGTAGTAATCAAAAAAATGCAGAGAAGACAATGTATGTCCTAAGCTAGTCGTTGGACTGTTTTTTTTCTATTTGACTTTAATTCTATTCCAAGTGCTATCCGCACTGCTACAGTCTATTGTTAAACACTTGCAAGTCCAAGCCTACGCGCGCCTAAAACATGTGAGGTCCTTAGCGATAACCTGCAGTTATCCGGGTTGAACTGGGTACCCATGCTCTATTTGTCTCTTCCTGCTGAATGATTACGATTAAATTGTTTTGAGTGTCGGTTCTAGAAAGCCATATCTATCAGGATACCTAAGGGAAAATAATATCACATAAATAATCATTTTATTAAGTACAGCTTCTTGATTCGAAAAAACCTTGTATAACTAACTGTGTTATTTTTGGCATATACTTTAACTAAACACATTGTTTTATTTTGTTTTAATATTCTCGGTTTATATATAACATTTCCTCATTTAAAAAAAATATATGCATTCTTTGTTTGTTTTATTCTAATATCAGCACCTAAAGATATTGGCGGGAAATCGCCGATCAAAACTTATTTTTGGTGAATGGCATAGGTAGTACAATAAATGACATAATGTATTATATATACCATTATGGATAAAACAATAAAAAACCTCGAAAAAAATCTAAACGATAATAAAACTATCTATAAATATACCTTACTCACGTACGAAATCGTCTTCCCCCCAAAAGGCCCCTTTTTGTTTACAAGTTTTTGTTTTCAAGAGCTCTAAATGGTAATATTGAATTCATTCATTCAGCTCATCTTTTTAGCACTTTTTTAATTTATATGCAGGTAATTAATAGCTCAACATTTACGCTATCTCTATCAGCACCTTACTTTTATATAGACTTTTATTTCATTATTTTCGTATGATTAGGTACTTATTATGTTTCGTTTTGTACTAATTCAAAAATGTTTGCGCTCGCTGCGCTCGCGCTTTTATCACTTATTCCAGTTCATAGATATCTTTTTGAATCGGAATTAAGTTAACTTAATCCGACTAAGTCAATTATCGAAAGAAATAACTCAAATTTCGCGCCACTTTGCGCCTTTTGTGCTTGTCCATACAATGAATTTTATATGAATCTGATTATTATCAATTAATTTCAGTATTGATAGAAATAGCTCAAAAATTTCGCGCTCGCTTCACTCGCGTTTCTTTTTGTTTGCCAATAGGTATTATATTTCATTTTCCACTAAAAGAAATAGCTAGAATAGAAACAGAAATAACATTTTTGCGACCGCACCATACGCGTCTTTTAAATTTTTTTAAAAAAAAATTATCTTTTGTAAATAAGAAAATTTCTCAAAAAAATTCAAGCGATCGACTTGCGTTATCGCCGTTCAATAGCTTACAGAATCGGGGCCCAGGCTATGGGTTGGCGACGCCCTTGAGTACAGATATTATATTCGGGACAACTCAGACCAATTATCTACCTAGCTCCAAACTAGAATACCGTGTACTATGGGTACTAGTCAACAGATTTATAAACTACGTACCTATATTTCACCGGTTTATTGTAAGAACCGATAGACTACAATCTGACAGATTTATTTCGTTTTAGTACAAACAGAGGAAAAATTGTGAACGAACAGTACGAATTCGCGGCGATAATTCTGTTTGCGCGATGCAAGCTTTGTATGTACTCTTGCACTATTTGTGATCGGTGTGATTTAATTCTCTTGTTATTGGCGCTGATTTCAATGTGGCGACCTCGGTTGCAAATTTCGCTTGAGATTCAATTTCATCAGCCGGTAACAGTCCATTGCTGAACAACGGCCTCCCCGAACGCCACAACGAGGAGGTTCAGATTATATTCTTCTAATCTGAGTATCTCCTATTCAGGTTTCCAAGATCTCCGAGTAGACTGTCAGCAAGAGACGGTGTTGGAACTGCGAGACAGCAGCGGCGAACGCGTCTGGTGTGGTGGAGAACAGGTAACTCAATAGATCTTCATCTCATGACAGTAATTTTAGGGTTTCGTAACCGTAGTCAAACAAGAAACCCCATGTTATAGTTTCGCCATGTCCGCTCTGTTTGTGTATTTTTGATGTATAGATATTTATAACCGCTACGCTACATACACCTAGGTGTATAAAAAAATTTATTGAGACATGTTTTTTTTCGAGTGGCTCATGCCCTTCGAGTGTAAAAGCGCGTGCCCACGCGCGTGCGCATGATACATAATGGTGCATCACTCGACATCAAGACATATTAATTGTCCCGAATTTATTATTACTATTTCTTTTGTGCACCATTGAGTGGGTGTTTCGTTGAATAGGTATTTTAAAATTATCTGAAGTTTCTTTGACTTTTTTTATTTAGTCTCGTTTACAAAACATTCAAGTCTTAAGTGACCTTTTTGCTTGAGTTTCACGTCCCCCACCCTCATAATGTACAGAACTAAAAAAAACAGGACACTAGAGCACAATACGAATTTACTATCAATATTATTATATATGTATAGGGCTTATAGTTTAAGAGCCGACTAAGATAATGCATTTTATGCCCGTGTCAATTATGAACAAATTCCATAGTGAGAGACATAATCCACCAGTAACAACCACTTTGTTATTGTATAACGTAAAAACTACTGAACCGATTGCAATGCGGTTTTCATAGTTGGGTAGCTTAAGGACCTGGCTACGAAATCCAGCCTAAAGGCTCATATTACAGGTACCCTAGAGCGATGATGGCCTAATGTTTCTATTGTGCAATTTAGAATCCAACGATACCGGGTTCAAAACCTAGGCTCCGCACCTATGACTTTTCGAAGTTATGTGCGGTTTTCCATCGCTCCGTGCTTCGGAGGGCACGTTAAGCTGTCGGTCCCGGCTGTTATTGATTAATAGCAGTCGTTAAGCCATGTCAGAGGCCCTCAGGCGGCTTGACAAACTCTGACATCAGAGGCCAGCACTACCTCATACGACAAACAACAACAACAGGTACCCTCTCATTTTTCTTAACCTTGTTGACTTCCGTTCAGGTGGCAGGCTACTTCCGGCGGCGCGACTCCAGCGCGCGCCCCGCGGCCGCTGGCATCGCCGACCGCGCTGACGGGACCTACACCATCACCTTCACACCGCCCGCCCCGGGGGCCTATCTACTCGCCATCACTCTCAATAACAAGCCCATAAAAGTAGGCAAACAATAAAATTGGAGCCGCAACGTACAATTTCACAGAGTCTGAGCATCACCGTGACTGCTAGGGTTATCTGCAAATAAATAATTTTTCTATAGTTAAAATTTTAATCACTGACGAGACTCGAACCCGCATCATTCGGGCGTCTGCGCAGCACATGCTTTTACCAGTCCAGACACCGTACCTCCAAATTTTTCCTTCAGCTTTTAAAATCTGTCATACGGTCACGGTAACGCCATCTATTGGCAGTTTGCTGAACTTATCAACATGTGCCGCCAGAGGCAGGATGATGCTGGTTTGAGTCCCGTCCGTGATTTAATTTTTTCCTAAAGAAAAATTTAAGATATGTTTTTATATTCTTTCCAAATTTCATGATTCTAGGTCAACGGGAAGTACCAGCTAGTTTAGGATTCCCTTGCGAGTGTCAAAATGTGCGACTTAAACGGCCGTATCTTTTGATTGCGTTGACTTAGTAGTTTATTTTTTCACAGCTCCAATGGTTTGAGTACCTGAGTAGTTTTCAACTTGATACCTCCACGCGTTCCTGAGAAAAAGGGTCTTAACAGACAGACAGACAGACGAACAACGAAGTGATCCTATAAGGGTTCCTTTGTAACTTTTGAGATCCGGAACCTTAAAATTGTCTTCCGTTTGTTCCGCAAATTGTAAAACCTTAAAAAGGCAAGGAAGTTAAAGTCGAGAGCTTATCATTTGTCTCCATTTCAGGGCAGTCCATTCCCGTGCTGCGCAAGAGTGGCGAAGGTCCACTGGGGGCAGTTCCAATGCTGCGCTTTCTGTGCTTCGGGGGGCAAGAAGGACGCCACTTGTGGCTGTGGCGCCACCATGCCGGGGGGGTATAAAGGTAAGTGTGACTGTTGGATTTGGTTTTAGGGTTTGATTCAAAACTGATTCATCAGCATCATCATCAGCCTGTATTCGCCCACTGCTGGACATAGCCTCTCCCAAAGAACACCACAGAGCTTGATCTTCGGCTCTTCTCATCTAGTTTCTGCAGGCCGCCTTCCGCAGGTACTACACCTACACCTGGTCGGAGGGCGTCCCACACTACGTTTGCCAAGTCGCGGTCTTCACTCAAGGACACGTCTACCCTAGTGGCTGTCAGTCCTTCGATAAATGTGACCAGCCCATTGCCACTTCAGCGTGCTAATCCTTTGAGTTATGTCGGTGAATGGTTCTCTGTCGGATTACCTCGTTTCGGATTTTATACCCTTCATAGAAACCCCGAGCATAGCTCTCAGAATTGATTGATATTGCTGTATCATTGAGCAGGTAGAGTTCGGTACCGGTAAGCGCCTATGCGTGTCGCGCGCTTCGTTAAATTCTACCATAGGGCAGTAGATATTTTTTCTCTTCGGTGACATCTACCGATTCTACGTTGGTCAGTTTGGAGACGGTTTGGAGCAAGGAAGTTCTATGTACTTAAGTAAGTTACATAGAATTTTCTGGGTTTGGACCATTGTACTTAGGAAATGACTATAGAAAATTTTCCTTACTCTATAGTTTGGAGACACTTCGACAATGTATTTTTTTTTAAAAGCTTTTGTTTAACGTCACTTGTATGTTTTTCTGTCAGTCTTGGCCATGTCCTGGCACAGTGCATAAGTCCATATTATGTACTGTGGTCCTGACCTGGAATCTTACAATTCAAATTTCGAGCACTTCCCTATTAGCTATTTGGCTGAAACTTTCAGGGTAGCTCACAAATCGATGAAAAAGCATGAAAAAGCTATGAATTTAAAAATAATTGGTATTTCTTTTTTTATTATCCTTTAAATTATACTTATTTAGCTTCAGTTGTATACCGTCTACTGCGCATACGCCTACGCGTGGCTCCGATACGGCATACGGCATACGGCATCATCATGTGGGGCCACAGTACCGACGCGAATGACCTATTTATCGCCCAAAAGAAATGCCAGCGCATAATTACAAATACAAGAAATACAGCATAATTACAAATATACGCCAGAAAGTTAGCTGCAATCAGAGAAAAAGTCCTCGCTTTACCTTCCATATATGTACAATTGTACATATATACAATTGTACATATATACCTACATCTTAGAAATAGCAAAATTCGTCAAAAAACACATACTTAGGTACCGATATCTATTCCAATTCGATACAAATAAACGCCGCAATACCAAATTAGTTCTATCAACACCTAGATTATAAATTTTTAGAAATAGTCCTCATTGATATCGTTGTATCCAAATGTATAATAATCTAACAGACAGCCTCAACAGATATTGGAATATACTTACTATACTTAGTAGGAATATTCCAAAAAAAAAAAACATTAAAGGAATTAAAGCTAAAATATAAAGGTCTGTCCACAATTCTTTTATCATATAAAAGAATTATCATCATAATTATATTATTAATTTTATCATATAAAAGAATTGTGGACAGACAAATGGAAAATACTACTTGTAGGCAAAAGTAGTGTAGGAAGCCCTAAGACATAGATTAAAAAAAAGTAGAAAAAAAATAAAAAAAAAGCTATGCGCCGGCTAGATGGAGCGACGACCTGCGTAAAGTAGCTGGCAGCAATTACATGAGAAGAACCGAAGATCGGGCTCAGTGGCACGCATTAGGAGAGGCCTGTGTCTGATGATGCAATGGAAAATATAATTATTGGTATAATAGAGTATTTAAATAATATAAGGTATTCTTTAATACCAACCTAGACTAACAAATTATTTACTATACCTAAGCATTACCGTAGATAGATAGATACATTGTTTTAACTAGCAATAGGAGTCGCCTAAATTAGATGCCTAAATATTTATGCGTTGCCAAGGGCAAAAAACGTTTCACCAAACTTAAGGTAACTAGTGACGTTGGGCGTCACGTCTTTAACGCGTTTCATTTTTAAGTGCGTTAAGTAGTTTCGTATTAAAATTCCTATAAAATAGATCGAATAAAAATCTTTGATTATTAGCGTGTCAACAGTTCAAACTAAAGGTGTACCAAGGAAGTTCTTTGAGGCATACATTATGTGCTAAGTATAAGGTTTATGTTGATAGTTTAACTAAAAAGAACAATAAAAAATAACAAAAAAAATGGAATATGATTAGAATGCTTTCATTAAAGTTTTTTTTTAATGAAAATACAGTGTTTTTTCCTAGATTTACATAACATTTTTTACACGTTCGGAGGGTGAAATTTGCTGCGGGCACAGCTAGTGCTTGTATTCAATAATGGTAGAAGATATATACTCGTAGATACATTGAGGTAAACAAAAACATATACATAAATGGATAGATAGATAACTCGCTCAGACAAGTTTCGTGTTCTAACTGCCTATGCTCACAAAAATGGTTTTGAGACTGAACCATATTACATTCAATAAAATCCCTCTGTTCAAGTTCTGTTCAGTCATAAGTAACACTAATAAGAAACTCTACTCTAAGTCAACAAATGTAAGGTTGGAACTGCGTTGGTGACCGTTAACGCCGATTGGCGTGAAATCTCACGAAAGGGTTATAGAAGATTTCGATATAATAACCATGATCGCACTTAGATATTGATACAAGCAAGATAATATTGATGTCTATTTTCTGAATTCCCTCTACTGTTCGTGCAATCCGTGGGATGTGAGATGGTTTCACCCCGGCCCACGTCGGATGATGATTCAAATCAAATTATCCAATTCAATATTGATCTTGACTTAAAAAAACAATACTTTGAAGTTATTTTCACAGGAAAATAGTAATAGATTAAAATAAATAGGGTTCCGTAGTCAAACTCACCAAGCAATTCATTTAATTGGTACTAATAAACAATGGCGATAACAAGATAATACATAAGTTCTCGAAACTCGACTACGGTCGGGTAAAAAATATCCTATGAGACTCTTGCGAAGAAGACGAGTCGATTGATACCTCGCTTGTCAAAATCGGCACAAGTTTTTAGTTTGAATACATAACCCTTACTTTGCTTCGCCGTAGTCGGAGAAAAAAATAGGCTACGACACTTTATACCTGAAGATGAATCGATTGACCAAATTTGACCAATAGGGGTGACGCTATGGTGGAAGTGATGAAACATCCAAATACCATACATATATACATAGACTGTTAAACTCATTACCCTTCCCTTGCTTCACCGTAGTCGGCTAAAAACAACACATCAAACTGTAGAAAAGAAGGTAAAAAGAGAAAGTTACAATTAAAAAATAGCGTAATCATAAACCCTATTCTCTACTCAAAGTTCCATTATAATTCAAACACCCCGCGGGCTCATCAACTTTTTTAGTTACCTATATTTAGATTTTGTTTCATGCATGCCATGCAGCATACCTTTCCCGAACGCAACAAAAATATATTACATCATTGGGTGGGGCTGTAACAGGACTGTCGGGGCGCACAACGTCTACACTAGGTCTACACCACGTCTATTTGATCCGGAACACTTCTTATAATAATGTTTCTTTACTTTTATTATTATTGTTTGTGGTGTGTACAATAAAGAATATCTATCTATCCTCTCGTTCGGTCTGTGCCGGAGTTTATGGTAACGTTGTGAGCTCTAGAATGTATTCTTTCAATCAATGTCTCTATTTAAGTACGGACTTGCCAGGTGCTGCAGCCACTTATGTTATTTTATCCACCCCGTTTTTTTTATTTGCTTAGTCTTAAAGGTTCACTGCACGCGGCTACTGCAGCAGCCAAAACTCAGTGCCAGACCCGGTTTATGCGCGCGCGCGTTCACATAGTGTAGTCTTAAGTACACTTTTTTCTATGTTTTTCATATTGAATCAAATTTTTTCAAAGAGATCTTTACAACAACAACCTAATTAATCCGCTACCCTATCTAATCGAGTTAAACTTACCGAATTAATGAGCACATTTTTTTTCTTCTGATTTTGCTCTGTGCTTTTTGCTACCTCTCCCTGTGAAAGGATTATGCCAGATCTCCAAAGTGACTTAGGCCAGGGTGATCGCACTCCGCAACAAGTACAAATATTATACCTAAACTTCGGGGCCGTAATATTGGGGTTCATTCAGTAGAGTGTCAAGCGTGCGCTCGATGAGTCGCGCGCCGTGTGCTTAACGATGAAGTACCTACTTACGTAAACTTACGTAAAGTTTTTGTCAAATTTTATTCTTTTCCTAATTATGAATACCAAGGAGAAACCTAAAAGGTACTGCATAGCATTCGGTCTGACAAATCTCGTAAAATACCTACATACCGACATTTTATTATAGTAGGAACCAATCTTAATGGCGGCTGTGAGCCGCGCTGCGAGTGTGACTTCGCGCTGGTACAGTAAGGTTCGCAATTATTAACGTATTTTTTTTACTACCTACTTGTAGAACATGCTAATAATAAGAAACAATTTATTACACCAGAATTATGGAACAAATATACAAGAATTTAATATAAAAATAGGCAAAACGGGTGGTCTTATCGCCAAAAGCGATCTTTTCCAGATAACCTTTGGATAGACAGAAATTACGAATTAAAAAAGGACGGTGGTGCAAAACAATACAATAAATCATGCAAAATAAAAATGAATATACTTACATACATATTTAATAAACTACATAAACCATACTTACTTACATGTCACATGCAAATAATGTAATGATTGAAAAAATATATGTGTTAAGTACATGCAAATAATGGAATGATAAAAAAATGTTATACCTATAGCTATGTTTCTAGTAGCTACATTAGAGTCGACACTTAACGCTTTAACCTATTCATTATTTTTTAACCAATCATGAAATTATGTTAACATACGTCAACACAATAATATGAATATCGGAATATATGCTGATATCGTGTTGGTGGATTGTATTGGTTGGTAACAAAACTGTTGGTAAAATAACTAACTAGACTGTATTTGAACAGAATCGCATGCATGTGTGTAGCGTGCACACAAGCACAACCACGGCGGGCGCGCGCGGGATGTGGTGGGCTAGCGCGAGGGTGTGCCCCGGCCTCTCACCTCTCCAAAGCCCGCTTACACCTAAAATTAGCAATTGCGCAGCGCCTTGCGCCTAATTTCTCAGCCGCCATAAAGATTGGTTCCTACTCTACGTAGGTAGCCATTTCTTTTTCATTCATTATGAAGTCAGACAGGCACCTTTTATTCATCAAAGTGTAACCTATTATGATATAATCAAAAAATGAGGTAGTAGGTCTATTCTGATAAGAATGTCATTATATGTAGTTAATAGAACTATCAACATTTATAACAATAAGTAATAAAATAATTCATTTTTACATAATTGTTTATTCGGTTACAATCTCTAAGTCATATTATATCACAGAATAATTAGTAGTACAAGTACCTAGTCATATCTTGATACAACCCTACCGAGCGTAAAAGTGACAGAGCGATTCTGAAACGATAAGAGCAATGGAAGCTCTCGCGCGTTGTGTTACGGTACATTCTAGCCTGCACGCAATGGGTGAGCGCCTTCTAGGTAAATATAATTGAAAGCTCGCAGCGCTGTGCGAGTTAAATTGCACTTTATTGCGTTGTAACGAGAGTTGCTATTTAATTAAATAACTTTACTCAGTTACCCTTCTGTACTTGTACTATTATTTATTCTGTGCTTAGGCTCAGATGTAAAATTGTACACTACACAACTGAACAGTATTTTTATTTTTAAAGCATTATGTTAAAAGCTTTTGTGTGTTATTAGTTTTTCCAGGAACTATTCAAAAATAAGTTATGAGGGAATAAAGTAAACTTTTGAGGTTATGTGACTTTCGTTAGATTATGACAAGGTTTATGGTCAAGAGAATAATATAGCCAAGATAATTATTGAAATCTAATATTAAACTGATATATTATGTAGGTACCTACACTTTACGATCATGTTTAATATCATTTATCAAGGATTTTTACCTACCTATACCTGTAGTACCTAGGCACTTAGGTACTCAATCTGAGAATCGAACCCTGGGCCTTCATGAGCTTGGTACCTAAACCACTGAAACATTTATACAACAAATAATGAATTAACGTTTAAGCAGAATAAAAAAATACGTATGCGTCTATTGTTGTTTATTTCCAACTAGCTGTGCCCGCGGCTTCGCTCGCGTGGTCATTTCTCTAGGTTAAAAGTACTCTATGTGCTATTCCAAGATCTAAAATAAAAATTTGATCAAAATTCCTTCCGCCGATACAAAGTTTTTATCGATTGCTCGGCTTCTAACCATTGGATTAAGATACCAAGTACCCCAGTTTTTAGGTCAAATCCTTAGCTACCCAACACTGAACTGCATCGCAATCGGTCTAACACTTTTTTTCGTGATGCGCGAACAAACATACAGACAAACAAACGAACAGACAGACACGAATTTAAAAAATATTCTATTCATAGACCTTTCTTTTTAAATTATCTTCTTCTTTGTATAGATTAACGTTCTTATTGCCTTATAGCTGTGCCTGCAGTGTTGCTCGCGTGGTAGTTTTTCTGGGATATAAGTATCCTATGAGTTATTCCAGTACCAAAAGTACCAATATAGGTACCTACCTAACTATCTACCTACCTACCTACCTACCTACCTACCTACCTACCTACCTACCTACCTACCTACCTACCTACCTACCTACCTACCTACCTACCTACCTACCTACCTACCTACCTACCTACCTACCTACCTACCTACCTACCTACCTACCTACCTACCTACCTACCTACCTACCTACCTACCTACCTACCTACCTACCTACCTACCTACCTACCTACCTACCTACCTGTGTTAACAACCTTCAGTGGCGATCCGACATGGTCGTGATAGGTTAGAAGACGAAGGCGGGAGCGAAGCGTAGCGAGCACCAGCCCCCCCCCCCCCCCCCATTATAGCTAAGAACTATCTTGTTTACCTCAGCTTTGAAACATAAAAACCCGCAGTTAAATTGGTCCATTCGTCACATCAGTTTTCAAACATAAAAAACTGCATCAAAATCAGTCCATTCGTCTGGGAGCTATAATCTTCACTTCCCCGCTTCTCCCCCCCCCCCCGCTCCCTCCCCCCCAATTATATAGCAGAACCATCTTGGTTACCTCAGCTTTGAAACATAAAAAACAGCAGCTAAATTGGTCGATGATAATAATAATATCTAATAACTACAAATAAAGTAAACAAACCTAATTCAAAACAATCTACCAAATCAACCATCGAATCTAATAAGAAACCGCAAACACTTTCGAATACTTTCATGTTTTTTTTCCTATACTGTCCTACGACTGTCAACAACGCCTGCCTTCGGGTCAATCAAATACTTAGCGATGTTCCGATCCCCGCCACACCGCACGGCCCCTGGGCCCCTTCCTTGGCGCTCGGCTGGGCGGTGCGGGCGGCGGCACGCAGAAAGTACAGAATAAATAATAATAGCACCCTGATACAGTAGGTAGGTACATCGCGCGAAAACAAATGCATTACAATAGCTTTGAGCTGTTTTATTTAATTTTATTACATTATATTTTTTACTTCATAATTTCATATAACTTTCGACCCCTATCCCGCAGGAGCCCTCTAGTTTTTCAGTATGTATTCTGAATTTTAACCCTTATTATAAGTTACAACCGTGCTAAGTTGCATGAAATACATCCAATAGTTTCAGCGTGGTGCGTGCATTTTACCATAACTTTATTAAAAATATCAAGGAAAATGTAAAAAATAACACATAAATAATGTAAAAATCTTTTAATTATGGAGCAAAACATTTCTACGGCGCGTGATTTCGATCCAGGTACGTCTAGATTACGCACCCATGCATCTGTCCAACTGGGCCAGTGAGCCTCGTAGCGAAATGACGAAATTCGGTACCAGTCTATAAACGGATGTATGATCACTTTAAATTTTACACAAATTTGGACCCATAACCCAAACCAGGAACAACCAGGCTGCAGGAACCTTTTAATTTTTCGGGATAAAAAGTATTCAACATTTTAACACATTATATAAACTTTGACTGTGCCAAGTTACATCAAAATCCGTCCAGTAGTTTTAGCTTGATACGTGTTATTTTAAATAACTTTCTACCTCTATCCTGCGGGAACCGTTGATTTTTCCGGGACAAAAAGTATCCTAAATGTTAATCCAGTACATCAGCTATGATTCTGCCAAGTTGCATCAAAATCCGTCTGTTAGTTTCAGTGTGATGCGTGTTCAAAGAGACAGACAGACAGACAGACAAAAAATAAAAAATAAAAAATAATCTTTTTGCACTCCATATCGATTTTGAAGTTTATCTCAATCACAATTTTTTAAAAATATTTGCTCCCTTACTTATAAAAAGTTATGCAATGGTTATGCAATGAATAATAATTTCGCGCAGTACAATTTTGTACTGCGCGGAATTTCTAATCATTGCTTAATCATTGCATAACTTTTTATAAGTAAGGGGGTTAATGTACAGATTTAGCCCAGTTACAGTTTTATTATAGTATAGATATCATAAAAAATATACTGAAATGATTTCTATCAGAATAAACTAAGACAGCCTGTAGATTATTTTTAAATCTATTTTGTTTATCGATTTATTAATAGTTTATTTGCAGTAATTACGAGTTATAGTGAAGACTATGATTCGTATTTAGTATCAATTCACAGCAATTTCCGGTCATTTCTATCCATTTTAATTCCAATTTTTTTTTAGTAACCGTTCCTGAAAGTTGTTTTAATTAGAATTAATTACATCATTTTATATGGTCAATAATGTGGATAGATTTCGTGTTCGTAGCATTTAACTTTTAAAAGTCTTGCACAGCTATTTCCGGTCATTTCTATTCATATTTATTGTTTTTATTTTAATAACAGTTCCAGAATGTTATTTTTTTAATAAGAATGAATTAACTTATTTTATATCGTCAATAATGTGGATAGATTTCGTGTCTACGGCATTTAACATTTAAAAGTCTTGGAAGCCGAAAGCTGGCATCCTCCTTTGACAAAATTTAAACATTAATACATCATCGAGTTGACAGTATAAGCTTAAAAATCACACCGAATTTACATCTCTAGAGCTTATAGTGACTAATATTTATTTATATCATCATCATCAGCCCATGCTCGTCCACTGCTGGACATTGGCCTCTCCCAATGAACGCCACAGAGCCCGATCTTCGTCTCCTCTCATCCAGTTTCTGCCGGCCGCCTTTCGCAGGTCGTCACTCCACCTGGCCGGTGGGCGTCCTTCACTACGTATGCCAAGACGCGGTCTCCACTCGAGGACACGTTTACCAAAGCGGTTGTCCGTCCTTCGAAAAATGTGACCAACCCATTGCCACTTCAGCTTGCTAATCCTTTGAGCTATGTCGGTGAATTTGGTTCTCTGGCGGATTACCTTTTTCTGATTTTATCCTTCAAAGAAACCCCGAACATACCTCTCTCCATAGCGACTTTTAATTTGTGGACAAGTCCCACTGTTAGCGTCCATGTCTCGGCTCCGTATGTCATAACTGGTAGGACGCACGCATTAAAGACTTTCGTCTTCAGACACTGGAATGGACGACGAGAAGACCTGACAAAGTTTTCCGAATGCCGCCCAACCCAACTGAATTCTGTTGGCTTCCTTATCGAAGTTGTGTCGACGCAACTGCAGAGTTTGCCCGAGATAGACATATTCATTAACAACTTCTAGGGGTTCACCATTGATAACTACGGGTTTCGGGGTAATAAGATCGTTAAACATGATCTTGGTCTTTCCTAAGTTCATCCCGAGACCGATTTGTCGAGAAGCATGAGCCAGGCCGTTCAGCATTCGCTCAAGTTCCTCCAGTGATTCCGCCGTAAGAACTATATCATCGGCAAATTTTAAGTGTGAGATGTACTCGCCGTTTATATTTATGCCCTTCCCTTTCTAATCCAGTGTCTTAAACATATCTTCCAAGGTGTTCGTGAATAGTTTCGGGGCTATAACGTCCCCCTGTCTCACTCCCCTGCGCAACTGTTTATGTCTAGACAACTGGTTCTGTACTTGAACACTCATAGTCGCAGCGTCATACAGACATCTCAGCACTTCGATATACCGCCAGTCCACTTGGCATCGCTGCAGTGACTCTAAAACAGCCCATTTCTCTACTGAATCAAAGGCCTTTTTATAGTCCACAAAAGCAAGACAGAGGGGCTGATTATACTCTTCGGACTTCTGTTTAATCTGCCTCACTGTGTGTATGTGGTCTAGGGTACCAAATCCTCTACGAAACCCGGCTTGCTCCGGAGGCTTAAACTCGTCAAGTCTTCTTTCATTTTTAAGCTGTCCGAGTGCCATCACAATTTCATCTAGGATGATTTCTGGCAGGTCTTCCGTGTAGTGGTGAGTAAGAGTGGCTCGGGTATCGTCTGCATTAGGGCCGGGTTGTAAAGTATGCGACTCGTACAATCGGTCATAGAAGTTTTCTATCTCAGCTAAGATCTCCAGCTTTGAAGTTACGGCTTGGCCACTTGAACTCTTAGTCTTTGCCAGATACGAGCGCTTCAACTGCTAGGCGAACAATTTTGACCCCCGATATTGCTCAATTGCTTTTTCGATTTGGCGTGTGTTGGAGCATCGGAGGTCACGTCGCACCAGTTTACTAATTTTACAGTTGAGCGCTTGCTTTTCTGGCGGCGTGGCTTACGTAACATTTCGTCTGATCTCCATAAGCTGGAGAGTCTCAGCCGAGAGCTTGGATTTCAGGCCCGTACGTTGCAGCTGGCAAAACTTCACAACCTCTTCCCTCAGGACTCCCACCATTTGTTGGAGATCTTCGTCTACCTAATCCTAATCCTATATTTGAACCTATCCAATAAATAAGTTTGAAACTACAGAAGTTTCAGCTTCCTAGTCCTGTCGTACGAGTAGCTAAAGTTAAATTTATGGTAAATTTTTCGCTGTTTCCTGTTGATTAGCATCAAAATACCATGAAAAGGAAGGTGCAAGAAACTCTAATGCTGATAAGGCTGGCGCACCACAAAAAAATAAAATAGGTATAATAACAGTGTGTATCCGGTATATTACTTTACTTTATGGTGTGTATTCAACCTCCTTGCCTCTAACCATCTCAGCTATAAAATGTAGAGATTATATTCTCTTTGGTAAATTATCTGTCAAACAAAAATAACAACAATAAATTATGACGACTCATGGATGTGATTAAAAACATAATACAATAACAATATCTAAAAACCATCATTTTCTTGCACAATTGTTGTTACTAGTGAGTAATGATCTTATATCGTCGTTGCAAGCATAGCGATTTAGTGCGAAGTTCATAATTATAATTCAATGGATGGAAGCTTGGCCGCGGCTTTAAGAACAACAAAATGAACACACCGCAGAAAAACCAGCTCGCAATATAGGTATGAGTTTGGATCTTCGGGGCAGTGAACATCCTGTGACTTGGGCGGGTTTGTCATAATATTTCTAGATAGTAGAGTAGATACCTATGACCTGGTGATTTAAAACTATATAAAAGAACTCACACTGGAGAGAAACCTTTTGCTTGCAATTTGTGTGATTATAAATCTGCACGAGCAGATCTTTTAAAACAACATGAAATAACACACACTGGAGAGAAACCTTATGCCTGCAATATGTGTGAACATAAATTTACACTAGCTTGTAATTTAAAGCAACATATAATAACTCACACTGGAGAGAAACCTTATGCTTGCAGTATGTGTGATTATAAATGTACACAAGCTAGTCACTTAAAACAACATAAAAGAACTCACACTGGAGAGAAACCTTATGCCTGCAATATGTGTGATTATAAATGCAAACAAGCTGGTAATTTAAAGCAGCATAAAATAACTCACTCTGGAGAGAAACCTTATGCCTGCAATATGTGTGATTATAAATTTACACACGCTTGTCGCTTAAAACAACATAAGAGAACTCACACTGGAGAGAAACCTTTTGCTTGCAATTTGTGTGATTATAAAGCTGCACGAGCAGATCTTTTAAAACAACATGAAATAACACACACTGGAGAGAAACCTTATGCCTGCAATATGTGTGAACATAAATTTACACTAGCTTGTAATTTAAAGCAACATATAATAACTCACACTGGAGAGAAACCTTATGCTTGCAGTATGTGTGATTATAAATGTACACAAGCTAGTCACTTAAAACAACATAAAAGAACTCACACTGGAGAGAAACCTTATGCCTGCAATATGTGTGATTATAAATTTGCACACGCTAGTCGCTTAAAACAACATAAGATAACTCACACTGGAGAGAAACCTTTTGCTTGCAATTTGTGTGATTATAAATCTGCACGAGCAGATCTTTTAAAACAACATGAAATAACACACACTGGAGAGAAACCTTATGCCTGCAATATGTGTGATTCTAAATTTACACAAGCTAGACATTTAAAACAACATAAAATAACTCACACTGGAGAGAAACCTTATGCTTGCAATATGTGTGATTATAAATGTACACAAGCTAGCCACTTAAAACTACATAAAAGAACTCACACTGGAGAGAAACCTTATGCTTGCAATATGTGTGATTATAAATGTACACAAGCTGGACAATTAAAACAACATAAATTAACTCACACTGGAGAGAAACCTTTTGCATGCAATATGTGTGATTATAAATGTACACAAACTAGTTGCTTAAAACTACATAAAAGAACTCACACTGGAGAGAAACCTTTTGCTTGCAATATGTGTGATTATAAATGTACACAAGCTGGCCACTTAAAACAACATAAAATAACACACACTGGAGAGAAACCATATGAATGTATGTTGTGCGACTATAAAAGTGCATCCCCAGCACGCTTGAAGTATCATAGAGATAGAAAACATATAAAAACACTATCAAAGTAGCTGCACTGCCATCGAGGCTTGGCTGATACAGATGAATTGTACGAGATAAAGCGTCACGGCTCAGTGGTTCTGTTACCTAACTAAATGTAAATATAATATGAATAAATAAGGTTACAACTAATGTTAAGCACTAAAAATATAGGTATGTACCTACCTATTTTACTGTCTTGTTTTAATACTTACCTGATGTCTGGATACGCCAGTAAGTACAGACATAAAAAGGCATTTGCCTTGTAAAAGGTGGTGTAGTTATGATTTTCACATAATATGTTTTTTAAGTCTAGACTCTGATGAAAAATCCAAGTTTTCGACCTTGGAGAGGGGGAGCGTAAGCCGCAATCTTTGATTAAAGGTGTGAAAAATTGGTTTAATTAAAATAATTCACCAACGGCAAAGTTAAAGAGCGTTAAAATTATTTACATTTTTATATTAAAGTTTTCTTTGTAAGTCCGATAACTAATTTGTTACAGCGGCGAAAAGATTCGTGACTTACCCGTAGCACAACTGCTTGGCACTACCAGTTTTGCTATTCCCTTAGGCACTACAAGTTGTGCCAAAGGGAAATATATTTTACCAATGACACAACAAAACAATGCCAGTAGAGCCATGGGGAATAAAAACGAGACAAAATAGGGAGCACGAAAAACCCTCTCTTAGGTTGGGAATTCAGGCAACGGACTCGTGGTCACACCGTTTTGTCACCGTGTGACCACGAGGAATTATTTTTACTCGTGGTTACACTGCTTGGTGTGACAACGAGTAAGCTACAAAATATAAAACTCGTAGTCACACCAGTGTGGGAAACCAAACTACCAATTATTTACCGACATAATTATATGCAATTCCTAATTAATTGATTCGTGTCAAAATGACAGGTATCAAGTGACAGGTGTCATCAAAGTGACAGGTGTCAAAGTAACAGGTGTCAAAGTGACAAAAAAACTACTAGTCTAGGATCAATAGTTTCAGAGTTATAGCCCATTTAAGTTTGACAACTGTCATCCAAAACAAAGATACCGATGAGATCTATCACTTCTGTAAAGAAACTACTAGTCAAAAATCAATAGTTTCCAAGTTATAGCCTTTTTAAGTTTGACTGCTGTCATCCAAAACGAAGATATCGATGAGATCTATCACTTCCGTAAAGACACTAATACTCGTAGTCAACGATCAATAATTTCCGAGTGATAGCCGTTTTAAGTTTGACAGCTGTCACTTTGACAGGAATTAATTAATTGTTGCAATTAATTAACATATAAATAAGTAATTGGTCTTTTGGTTTCCCACACTGGTATGTTTTGTAGCTTACTCGTTGTCACACCAAGTAGAGTGACCACGAGTAGAAACAATTCCTCGTGGTCACACTAGTGTGACAAAACGGTGTGAACACGAGTCTGTCGCCTGAATTCCCAACCTAAGAGAGAGTTTTCGTGAGTTTGTTCCCTTTTTTGTCTCGTTTTTTTAAACTTCCCTTTGGCACAACAATTAGTTCTTAAGAAAACAGCAGTTCCCCTTGGCACTACTGGCATCGTTTGGTTCTGTCAATGGTAAAATATATTTCCCTTTGGCACAACTGGTAGTGCCTAAGGGAACAGTAATTCCCCATGGCACAACTGGTAGTGCCATGCAGATGTGCCACGGATAAGTCACGAAAAAATTTACCGAAAAACCCCCATACTCGGTATTTTCCTTACATAATTTCTGGAAGTTCATTGCATTTTTATAGTCCTTTCCACATCACCATGAGGTAGAGAAAGAGGAGCGTTTTTTTCTTTCATAGCCAAAGTGTTTGTTGTAGGATCAACACTTTGGGAGTAATTTTAAGAAAAATACCAAGTATAGGGAGCTTTTTGGTAAAATCTTTTCGCCGCTGTAACTACTTGACTTACTTGATGCGCGGGCTCTTTTCCGCTATTAGGCTGTATGTCGGCCTTTTTTGCGTGATGGGTGGTGCTGCTAGTCAGTGCAGTCACCCGATGTCCTCCAGGAAGGCCAGCAGCTCCTGTATTCTGGTGCAGGCCTCCTGTAGGGTTCCCGGTGCTACCAGGAAATGCGCTCTCTGATTCGCCACGCTACTGCACTCCAAGAGTACATGCGTGGCCATTTCTTCAGCCTCCATGCATCCTCTGCACAGGAAGCTGTCTGTAATGCCTACGTCGCCTCATTGCTTATTTGTCCTAACTACCATTGGTAACATATTTACTATTCTTTTGACAAAGTATACTTTGTATGTTAGCAAAAATGTCAAGATGACCATAGCTGAATTGTTAGCATTTAATATATATAATCCAGTTGTACATAGTATGGATAACTCAAACGGTGCCACGGTTAATAGCAGTATTAGACGTGGTACAGCGGAGGCAACTTTATCTGTTAATTTAAACTGACAGCTAAGACAATGGAAAGGCCTGGTAACTTACATATTTTTCATAACGATATTCAGGGTCTTTCCAGCAAGGCATTAGAGTAAGAACTTTTTTTAGACTTTTCTAAAGTCGATGTTATGTCTGTAACTGTGCATTAGTTCACGATAGGTACTTTGCCATGGCCGTCTCGGCCTAGAATAAGACCCCTCCCAATACTCGCGTGAGTGTCGTAAGAGGCGACTAAGGTAATTAACACTGGAAAATGAGCAACAGCATCCTCTGAGTACATATTTGTAACACCAATCCCCCCCCCTCCCCCCCGATTACCAAGCTACCCAGTTTTTAAATCAAACCTTAATTATCTTCTTTGTACAGACTTTTTTATTCCTAATGCTCTATTATAAGTACAGATACTACGCTCTCTAGTGTAGAGGTCCTACAATAAAAATATTTACACCCGTGTTAAGGAAGTAGGATACTCCATTGTGTTATAATCGAACTCTAATATATACCCGTTTTAGACTCTTTATGCGTGATCCATCTTGTTTACCCCAGCTTTCAAATATAAAAAACCCCAGCTAAATCGGTCCATTCGTTTGGAAGCTACGATTCTCACCCCCCTTTTCTCACCTTCCCCCTCTTTTCTCACCTCCCCCCTCTTTTCTCACCTATCCCTTTCCCTCCCATTCACCATATATCTAAGAACCATCTCGACCACATCAGCTTTGGGGGCTACGATGCCACAGACAGACACACATACACACACACACTAAGTGATAAACACCCTATACATTTTTAACACCCGTCTCTTTGTTCGGGGGTTAAAATGTGAAACAGTAAGCAGTTTGGTTACCAATAAAAACAGCGGCAAGAGGGCGCTTTTTTATGAGGGATTGTAATTTATAAACGATAATTTATTTATTTTTTAAACATGCCCTTCAGGTAAAAGTAACAAATTTACAAAGAAAAAAAATAAACAAAGTAATGTGAGCCGAATTCGAAAAGTTTGCAGATTTGAATCTAGCAGTACGCTTGGTTGCAGTGAATGAAATGCTGTGTTTTAAGGGCAATCAGCGCCATCTAGTTAAATTGGAGGCAGAACTTTGATTTGTTTGGTTTATGCGCTGGAGTTGTTGACCATCTCTATCACATTAGCTTTCAACCAAAAAAATAACAAAAACACACACCGACACACACACAAACACACACACGCACACACACACACATACAGTGATACACACTCTAAACTTATAACACCCGTCTCTTTGTTCGGGGGTTAAAAAATGTAAAAATAGCGCATAAAATATGTAAATGCTTTTAATTATGGAGCAACAAAAATCCTAGAAGCGCGTGGTTTCGATCCACAGACGTCTGGATTACAAATCCACGTATGTTACCGCTTGGCCACTTGTTACGTGAAGCAAACTACGACATTTGGTACCGTTATTTAAACGGATGTTTATTACTTTAATTTAACATAAACTTTGGACCCTTATCCCTTAAAAATCCTTTATTTTTTCGGGAGTAAAAGTATTCTAAATTTTAAAAGATAATATAAACTTTGACTATGCCCAGTTACATCAAAAACTCGTCCAGTAGTTTCAGCGTGATACGTGTTCTTTTAAATAACTTTCAACCCTTATCCTGCGGGTACCCTTTATTTTTTCGGGATAAAAAGTATTCTAAATGTTAATCCATAACATCAGCTAAGCTATGATTGTGCCAAGTTGTATCAAAATCCGTCTGGTAGTTTCAGCGTGATGCGTGTTCAAAGAGACAGACAGACAAAAAAAAACGATTTTGAAGTTTATCTCAATTAAAATTTTCAAAAAATATTTAATTTACAGATTTAGCCCAGTTACAGTTTTATTATAGTACTAGCTGTACCAGCGACTTCGCACGCGTGGTCTTTTTTTTAGGTTCAAAGTACCATAATTTGCTATTCCAGGGCCAATATACTATAACAACATTTGATCAAAATTTCTTTAGCCATCAAAAATACTTTTATTAATTGCTCTGCTTTTACTCATCGGATTGAGATACTAATTACAACAGTTTTTAAATAAAACCCTAAGCTATCTAACAATGAAATCCGCATTGCAATCGGTCCAGTTGTTTTTACGTGATGCGTGAACAAACAGACAGAGCGACACGATTAAAAAAATAATTATATTCGTGTTCAATACACTTTTAAAACACCCAAGAGCATTTTTTTATTTATCTTCCTTTTACAGCCTTTTTCGTACCTATTGCTTTATTATAAGTATAGATATATTATGTGTCAATTTGCATTAAAAAAAACGTCTAGTAGTTTCAGCGTGATACGTTTTCTTTTTAATAACTTTCAACCCCTATATTGCGGTAACCTTTTATTTTTTTGGGATAAAATGTATCCAATGTCCTACCTCGTAGTATGAACTCAAATCATACCAAGTTTCATTTGAATTCATTCAGTAGTTTCTGTGCGATGCGCGGTCAAAATACGGAAAAACAGACAGACAGACAGACAAAAATAAAAAGTAAAACAGTTTTGGCTTCAGTATCAAATATAGAGATACATCCAGAAAATATCATTGAATACTTAAATATTAACATTATTTTGGACCCATATCCTGCAGAAGCCCTTTAATATTTCGAATTAAATCTTGTCCTCAACTTTAACCCATCAAATAAATTACGACGGTGCCAAGTTTCATCAAAACCGGTCCATTAGTTTCAGCGTGGGAAGTGTTCTTTTAAATAAGTTTCAACCCCTATCCTGCGAGAACCCATTAATTTTTCGGGATGTAAAGTATCCTATGTATCCTACAATGTTCAATGTTTTAAAGATCGGGTCAGAAACTTTTATCATTCAACTTGTTGCTGTATTTACTTATTTTTATGTTTAATATGCTTATGTAGTGTAATGTATTTTGTGTGTAGGTCCTATTTATTTTAGTATGTATTTTCATTATTAGTATATATGTTTATATGTATGTATTTTTATATTATATATATATTTATTTTATTTTATATATTGTACTTATGGTATTTATAAGTAATATTTTATCGTATTTAAATGCACACTATCGTTCATTAATGTTCATGTTCTAGCTTTCTAATCTAAGGTTGCCTGGAAGAGATCGCTGCTTAGTGATAAGGCCGCCGATTGTACTATTTTAAGGTCATTGTTAATGTGCCATAATTAAAGTTTCTTTAGTGCAATAAAGAGTTATCTATCTATCTACCTCGTAGTATGAGCACAAATCATACCAAGGTTCATTTGAATTCATCCAGAAATTCCGGCGGCGTGATATGCGGCCAAGATACAGACAGACAGACAGCCAAAAATTTCAAAAATACAGTTTTGCTTTTAGTATAGAATATAGAAAGGCTTCCAAAAAAAATACAAAATATCTTCAATTTACAGAATTTGGGACATTATCCCGCAGGAACTCTTTATTTTTTTCGGGATAAAAATTATTCTCAATTTTTACCCATTATATAAACTATGACTGTGCCAAGTTGAAAAAAAATCGTTCAGTAGTTTTAGCGTGATACGTGTTCTTATAAATAACTTTCAACGCCTATCATGCAGTTTTTTTTTTTATTTTTCGGGTTGAAATGTATCCAGTGTCGTACCTCGAAGTATACTCAAATCATACCAAATTTAATTTGAATTCAGTGAGTATTTTTGGCGTGATGCGCTGCCAAGGTACAGACAGACAGACGGACAGACAGACAGACCGACAAAAATGCCAAAAATACAGCTTTGGATTTAATATTGAATATAGAACGGCCCCCAAAAAAATTACAAAATATCTTTAATTTACAGAATTTGGGACATTATCCCGCAGGAAGTCTTTATTTTTTTGGGATAAAAATTATTCTCAATTTTTACCTATTATATAAACTATGACTGTGCCAAGTTGCAACAAAATCCGTCCAGTAGTTTCAACGTGATACGTGTTCTTTTAAATAACTTTCAACGCATATCCTGCGTTTTAATATAAGATAGCTTAGGGTTTGACTTAAAAACTGGTGTAATTGGTATGTCAATTTGGCGATTAGAAGCCGAACAATTTATAAAAATATTTTTGACGGCTGAAGAAATGTTGATCAAATGTTAGTTTATTGGTATTGTATGTCCTGGAATAGCACATTATGGTACTTTTAATCTAAAACACCACAATACAGAAAAATACAATAAATAAACTTAATCTAACAAAAACATGTTACAATCGGCGGTCTTATTGCTTAAAGCGATCTCTTTCAGACAACCGTGCATGGAGAGGATTAACATAAATAAATTACGAACGGTGGTTTTTCTTACAACAAAACATAACTATATCTACTTAAATAGAAATGACAATTATATACCAAAACATAACAACCATACCAATATATACATACAAATATACACATCATAGTGGGCAAAGTGTTGTGTTTCAATGTAAATCAGGTAAAAACTCTCAGGAGTTCACTTACAGGCCTATTACTTGCAAGCGTTTGGAACGGTTTGCAGATAACATTGATAATCAACTTAGTCACTTGCCGTTTGATGGGAATTCTGATGACCTTTGCAATTCCTTGTTTAATGTAATGGATAAAGAGTTTAACGATATATTTAAATTAAAAAAATGTAAGGGGGGCATAAGGTGGGATTTGATGACTGGGCTACAACAGGTATTTACAAAAATTAAAACAAATTATACGATTTATATTCTCAAAAAAAATGAATGCTAATGACACGAAATTTGTTGAATACTTAAAACAATATTCTAAGACATTTAAATCCGTGTGTAATACCGCGAAATCTCTACATTTGAGTAGGAAAATTAAACAATCGGAAGATAAAATCAAAACAACATGGAAAATAATAAATACCGAAACCGGCAAAATTAAACCTCGAGACCGAAATTTTATCCTAAACATCGGCAATAAATTAATTTCCAAAGATCACGAAGTTGCCAATGCATTTGAAGATTTCTTTACAAAAATACCAATAGTTACTACCCAGTCTTTAAAATCTTCCTCAGTTGAGGCTTCTTGTATGCTCTCAAGCAACGTTGAAAAGTGTGATGTTACATTTAAATTTAAACATATTAATGTTAATTCGATTGTTAAGACATTTAAATTGCTTAACATAAAAAATACAGAGGATCTCTGGGGAATATCTACTAAAATTTTAAGTTCCATTATTGGTATAATTGCTCCATACTTAGTAATTATTTTTAATAATTGTGTTGATAAAGGAGTTTTTCCCGACATAATGAAAAATAGTAAACTTATTCCCCTATTCAAGTCTGGCAGTAAAAATGATCCGACTAACTACATACCCATTTCTATACTTCCCGCTCTAAGTAAAATTTTTGAGAAAGTAATATTAAATCAGTTATTAACACATTTCAATCTCAATGGTCTGTTTCCTATTGAACAATATGGCTTCACTAAAGGCCGTTCAACGACAGACGCAGGCACAGGGCTCTTAAAGCATATATTCAATGCTTGGGAGGAGTCACAGGACGCAATTGGCGTTTTCTGTGATTTATCCAAAGCATTTGACTGCGTTTGCCATGAAACATTAATTTTTAAATTGAATCATTACGGAGTTAATGGGAAAGCTCTCGGTCTTTTATCCTCGTATCTTAGCAATAGAATTCAAAAAGTAGATGTAAATGGTGCGAGGTCATCAGGATCTCTCATTACAATGGGAGTCCCACAGGGTTCAATACTTGGGCCATTCTTGTTCTTGGTTTACATTAACGATCTTCCCTTTTTCTTAAAGAACTTATGTGATATTGTTTTATTTGCAGATGATACTTCTCTAATTTTTAAGATTGACAGAACCTTGAATAAGTTAACAAGGCAATCGCGCTAGTTCTTAGTTGGTTTACAACTAACAATTTAGTGTTAAATCCTAAGAAAACTAAATGTATCAAATTTTCACTACCCAATGTCAGAAGGGTTCCTACGAATTCAAGTATTTTAATAAATAGTGAGCCTATAGACCTTGTGCAGTCAACCATATTTTTGGGTATTACTGTAGATTCAAAATTACAGTGGGGTCCTCACATATCGTTGTTAGCTGGTAGATTGAGCTCTCCAGCCTATGCAGTACGTAAAATTAGACAGTTTACCGATATAGCTACTGCAAGATTAGTATATTTTAGTTACTTTCATAGTATTGTGTCATATGGCATTTTGCTGTGGGGTAAGGCCGCGGAAATTCTATCAATATTTGTGCTACAGAAGAGAGCAATTCGTTCCATTTACAATATGAAATCCCGAGATTCTCTTAGGGAACGTTTTAAAGAGATCAATATTCTTACAGTGGCTTGTCAATATATATATGAAAATATATATATTTTGTTAAAAATAGGCATGTTCATAATTTTAATACTAGAAATAAAAATAAACTAAAAGTGTCTGGATTTCGGTTAAAGAAAGTTAGTGGTTCATATATGGGGAACTGTATACGATTTTTTAATAAGTTACCTGACGGCATTGATTAATTACCAATGCATAGGTTTAAAACTTTTGTTAAAGTAAATCTCATAAAGAAAGCGTATTACAATGTAAATGATTATATTAATGACAGAAATGCATGGCCTGATGTCTCCAAGCTCCATGATAATAATAAGTGATAGCTTCGATGTTAACGTTAAGTGAATGAAATGTTCAAAGTACTTTGTGAGATGTCTCAAACATACCATGAGATCACGTTGTTTTATACAACATAATTATCGAGTTAGAAGTTTTTACCTTATTTTTTCCAGTATGATTGTTTGATGTTTGTGGGACATCTCATTGTCACTTTTACCTTTTATATTTGTAGTTTACATGTTTTGTTATAATTGTGACATTTGAAAAAAATATAAAGAATGAACAAATATGGAAAAAATACATCCCCGTAGAGTTTCTTGGTACATCAATCCTGCCACGGTATCGTGACCAATAACCAATAATCCTGTAGGTATAAATAAATAAATAATATGTGTTTGTTTTTACTAGACATTATGATAATATTAACCTTTGATCCAAATCCTGATGCTGCTGATCCTGAACTAAACCGGGAGACTTGTGGATTGCTGATTTTGAATAACCTAGTATTTAACAAGCGGAGACTTAGTCATTGAACTCCAGGTTCCGGTTCCGGCCACCTTTCTAAAGATAAATAATTTCCCTCAGGTTGCGGGCACGGGCACGCGGGCTGGCCGGGCGCGCGGCACTGGTCGTGCTGCGGCAGCACGCGCCAGCACGGAGACTGCACGCGAACTCAAAAGCCACGATCACGGCTCTACCAGTTCTCACTGTAAGGACGAGAAGAGAGAAGCTGTATGACAATACGGCAATGCGCGCGCTTCCGTAGCTTCGGTCGTTCTCCCAAGGACGATAATTGCTGAATCTTTGCGTTTGTTGTCAATAAATATGTTGTTGAGTTATTTTCATGGTGTTTCCTTTTGTACCTAGTTAGCATCTGGCCATTTCCCGCTGGACGTGCACTCGAGGTCCGTCGCGTATATAATCCTACTTAATATTATAAATAGTGCTAGTGCTAAATGAAAGAGAACATTACCGGTCTTACGTAGACAGTCTGTCCTACGGGAAGGGGCAGCTCAGGGATGGGCCCGCGAGCCCAACGAGTCGACCATCTAATCTGTCCACAATGAGTTGCAGTTCTTCCTGCGTTAAACATTAAATCATATTATTATAAAGTGTGTATTTTCAGTTTCCTAATGTATATACCTATGCGACTGTAAACAGAGTCCTAATGTGACCTAATTGCGAAGATATTTAACCTCAAAATTACAAGAAGTTATAATATAAAATTTTGTAATTTCCAGACAAAGTAAACATTCTACATACAGTAAAATGACTTGGTTGTATCCTTCAATAGTACAGTAGTTCGCAGTACCTACATTGTTATTTGGACTGAAAATCTGAGGGTATTCCACCCAAAAAGTTGGCCAAAACTAATTAACGCGCTTTGGTGTCTCTTTCGGTCTTGGATTTAGACAAGATCGTTAACCCGGCCCAAAGGACTTCAGGCACAGAATAAATACGTCTGGCGCGTCCACGTCGCGGGAGTGGGCACCTTATATTTCAGTAGGCTAAGTTTAGGGAAGGACCCAGTACTGCGGGGTATATCGCGGCCCCTTGCCCAGGGATACGGGTGAAGACCTCAATGATAGTGAAGGCGGAGATTAGGTAAATCGGTACGGCGACACTAGCGGAAGGGGCAAGTGGAATTACAACAAATTAAATTGTAATCTGGTGTTAGGTAGCAGTAATACCAGTATATGCTTAAGGCTGATAATGAATATTATTGGCAAGGCTTGCACAAGTCACTTGCGCAGGTGGAGCCAAGAAGGCGGCACGGCGGCAAGCTGCGATGGCGAAAGGCAACGGAAAACCACCGTCATTAATTTCCGTAGTCGGTCAGCTCTGACCATATAAACCAGGGAAAGTACAGATAAAGCCACGGCCCCGAGTCTCCAGCGTCCTTTAGATGGGACAGGGGTGCTAAGAATCCCCGGAGGTAAAGAAGATGAAAAACATTTAAGACTAGGAACGTGTAATGTTGGGAGTTTGAAGCGAGGTAAATTACCGAACTTAATCAAGGACATGGTGCGCTTAGGGGTAGATATAATGGGTATTAGTGACACCAAATGGCCTGGGATGGATAGGTACGTTACCACAGAAGGGAAAGTTCTTTATCATTCCGGTATCGAAGATGGCGAAAAAGAATCTTACGGCGTCGCTGTATTGCTAAACCACGAAACAGCGAAAGCTTTCTACCATATTCCAACCGAAGCATGTTACTATGTTTGGAGAGTAAACCCCGAAATTTAAACATCTTACAAAAAGAGGAAACAGTATATAGTTGTTCCGCCTCTATTCTTATCAGAAAGAGGCGGAACAACTAAACGCAGAAATTGAGACACTATTGCAATATACTAAGAAACACGACATTAACATAATCATGGGCGATTTTAATGCCAAAGTGGGTTCAGAGGAATTGGAAGGTGTTGTTACACCTTTTAATTACACCGTTACACATGGATCACATGTGTGTTCATTGTTCTGTTTCACATGGATTGGGTGTAAGAAATGATCGTGGGTAAATGTTTGTTGATTTTTGCCAAGAAAACGAATTGATTATGGCCAACACTTTGATTAAACATCATCCAAGAAGGTTGTACACGTGGACGTCTCCGCAACACACAGCCGAACGCATAGTCCCGAATCAGATCGACTATATCACAGTGAACCGGTGTTATAGGAATTGTGTCAAATCTGCCCAAACTTACCCGGGCGCTGACATACATTCGGATCATAACCCCGTGGTTGTTGAAATAGAGTGTCAAAGTTAAAAGGCTAAAAAAGAAGAATATAGCCAACAGACCCGATATACGCAGTTAAAAAGATCCACTGCAGAGAGCGAAAGTATCCAATGCAATAAACAGCTGGGCTAAGAACAACTTGGAGTGAAAGTCCATTGAAGAAACAGTACTTAGTCTAAACGAAACTGTATCCGGTATTAATTCTGACATTCTGAATCCAAAACTGTGTGATAAGAAGCAAATCTGGATGTCCGATTATATCTTGCGACTTATGGAAGAACGCCGCCTACTTAAACATATCAACCAGGAAAAATACAATATTATGAACAACAAAATCAGAAGGGAAATCCGGGTAGCACGGGCTAAATTTTACCAGCAAAAATATAACAAAATGGAAGAACTTCAGAAGAAGCACGATAGCTTCAATTTACATAAGGAAATAAAGGAAATGACAGGTCAGTTAGACACCTAGACGAAACGTACTGGTAGACGAAAATGGAAAACTGTTACTAGATGCGGAAGCGAAAAAGGCCACATGGAAGGTTTACACTGAAAACATGTTTGCTGACTGCACCCGGGGAGAGGATAGCTCGCTCTCGAACCAAGATGGCTCTCCTATATTAAGATCAGAAGTGATTAGGGCGCTCAGGAGAGCTAAATCTGGCAAATCCCCCGGGCCAGATCAAATTCATGTAGAGATTCTCCAGCTTATTGAATATGACTTCGTGGACTCACTGACCAACCTGTTCAACCACATCTATGACACTGGAGTTTTACCGAAACAATGGTTAAAGTCCACCTTCATCACTCTGCGAAATAAATCAACGGCTAAAAAGTGCACAGAGTATCGCACAATTAGCTTGATGAGTCAAGTGCTGAAGTTATTTCTCTCAATTGTACACGAACGGATTAGAGCAAGATGTGACGAGCATATAGGGCTGAACCAGTTTGGCTTCAGACCTGGCGTAGGTACTAGAGAGGCACTGTTCGCTATAAATGTCCTTATTCAAAAATGTAGAGACATGCAAAAGGATGTTTTCTTATGCATCGTAGTTTACGTGAAAGCTTTCGACCGTGTAGTTCACGGGATACTTCAGGAAATAATCTTCAGGGCGTGTTTATCCTATCGGTACATACCTTTAGGCTGGAGAGAGGTCAGAGTACTGTTTATTCCCAAACCTGGAAAGAGTGACTATACAGACCCTAAATCTTACAGACCGATAAGTCTTACATCCTTCCTCCTTAAAACCTTGGAAAGACTTTGCGATCGGTACTTTAGAGATAGCATCCTAACTATATCACCATTACACCCACAACAACACGCATATAGTTCGGGTAAATCAACAGAATCAGCTTTACACAAAGTAATCAGTATAATAGAACAAGATTTAAGAAACAAAACGTTGTGCCTGGGCGCCTTCATTGATATTGAAGGTGCTTTTGACAGAACTAACTTTAGGAGCATAAGAGCAGCGCTAAGGAAGCATGGTGTTGAGTTAACATTAGTTGATTGGGTCATTAATATGTTAAAGCTTAGGGCGGTTAGAGTCGACCTAGGTGGAACCATTAGAGGGGTGGTGTCAAGGGGGTGCCCTCAAGGGGGAGTACTGTCACCCCTACTATGGAACATGGTGGTAAATAACCCAAATTACAAAGCTTAACAACAGACGCTTTTTCACAGTTGGCTATGCGGACGATCTGACTATCCTTGTCTCAGGACACTTTGCTAGCGTATCATGTGACATCATGAATAACGCCTTAAAGATCGTAGAAACCTGGTGCTTAGACTATGGATTAACTGTGAATCCAACTAAAACACAATTGGTTATGTTTACTAACAAAAGAAACTTAGGACACTACCCCACCTTTTCGACACACAGTTAACTTTAAATGATGAGGTAAAGTACCTGGGTATCATCCTAGATAGTAAATTAAACTGGGCTAGACACCTGGAAAATAAAATTATGAAAGCAACCATCTCTTTCTGGCAATGTCGGAAGATGATAGGTAAAACTTGGGGTCTAAGTCCAAAAATAACATTTTGGTTATATAATACTGTGATTAGGCCTTCTCTAACATATGGTTCACTAGTTTGGTGGCCAAGGACTAAACAGGCATCTACCATAAATAAACTACAGTCCTTCCAGAGGTTGGCCTGTGTAGCAGTGACTGGCGCCATGAGAACAGCACCCACTGCTGCACTAGAGGCACTGCTGGGTTTGCCACCGTTGCAGTTGCACATCCAGCAGGAGGCTGCTGCGTCTGCTTACAGACTCAAAGCTCTCAATCTCTGGGATCAAAATAGTCGAACATCCCATACTAACATCATACGGGATTATGCGGAGGGTAATCCGGACATGCTCTCTATTTATGATAGGGTACCAAAACAACACCTCTTTAATAAACACTATAAGATACAACTACATGAGGAATCAAGTAATAGGTCAAACACTGACAAAGTTAGAATCTACACAGATGGTTCCAAAATGGAAGTTGGGACGGGAGCGGGGACGTTCTGGGACGACTTGAACATGCATATAGCAGCAGCACTGGGTACTCACAACTCTATTTTCCAAGCGGAATGTGTGGGTATAATCCAGGCAGCAACAGCGATACTGCGCAGGAAGGTAACTGACTCTAAAATCAGAATACTCTCTGATAGTGCCGCAGTCCTTAAAGCACTTCAAAGGTATGAACATTCCTCGGGGCTAACTATCCAGTGTCACCATCTTCTGGAGGAGGTCAGTAAAGATAATTACCTTACTCTCCAATGGATAAAGGGACACAGCGGATCCAGAGGCAACGATGCAGCTGATGAACTGGCAAGGAGAGGTTCGGGCATGCGCCCTGTAGGGCCAGAGCCAATGATTCCATTGCCTTTCAGTCCAATTCGAGCCTGGATCCGTCAAAGGACATATAAACTACATCAGGAACTATGGGCAAGTATAAAGGATTGTAGACAGTCTAGGGAGGCGTTCCCGGAGTTAAATCCGAGATACTCCCGAAAACTTCTGAACCTTAAACGAGACAGTCTCCGACAAGTGGTGGGAATTGTAACTGGTCATTGTCCTCTTAACAAACACCTTCACAGATTAGGTGTCACGGACAGTCCCTTGTGCAGAGGATGCATGGGGGCTGAAGAAACGGCCACGCATGTACTCCTCGAGTGCGAAAGCGTGGCGACACAAAGGGAACAGTTCCTGGGAACAACTTCCTCCCTGAGGGAGGCCTGCGCCGGAATTCGTGAGCTGCTGGCCTTCCTGAGGGACATCGGGTGGCTGAACTAGCTGTCGCCGCCCGGTTTCACGCAAAAGGGGCCGATGATCGGCCTAGTTGCGGAAAAGAAGCCCGACCACCAAGTACCAAGTACCAAGTATCCCGAAAATATAAAGAGTTCCTGTGGGATAGGGGTCAAAGTTCCGTAAATCATAGAAACTTAGTAAATTTTTTTCGGAGTCTGTTTTATTTTCGGTACTGAAGCCAAAACTGTTTAATTTTTCTTTTATTTCTGTCGGTCTGTTTGTCCATCTGTCTGTATCTTGGCATAGCATCACGCCGAAACTACTCAATTAATTCCAATGAAACTTGGTATGATTTGAGTTCATACGTCGAGGTAAGAAGGACATTGGATACTTTTCATCCCGAAAAATTTAAGGGTTCCCGCAGGAAAGGGGTGGAAAGGTATTTAAAAGAACACGTAGCACGCTGAAACTAATGGAAGGATTTTGATGCAAGTTGGCACAGTCATAGTTTATATTATGCATGAAAAATAAGGTTCCCTTTATTTCGAAAATATAAAGGGTTCTTACGGGATAGAGGTCCAAATTCTGTACATTGTTTTTTTTTTCATTTTTGACTGTCTGTCTGTGTGTCCTTCTGTCTGTCTGTAACTTTGCTAGGCATCATGCCGAAACTATTGAATGAATTCAAATGAAACTTGGTATGATTTGAGTTGATACTAGGTAGGATATAATATACTTTACATCCCTAAAAACTAATGGGTTCTCGCAGAATAGGGGTTGAAAAGAATTTGTTTATTTAAAAGAACACGTACCACGCTGAAACTACTGGACGGATATTAATGCACAGTCATAGTATAAATGATGGGTTAAAATTGAGGATACTTTTTATCCCGAAAAAATAAAGAGTTCCTGCGGGATACAGGTCCAAAGATATGTTAATTTTGAAGTAATTAATGATACATTTTTTGGGGGTACTCTATATTCGATAGTGAAGTTAATACTGTTTGTTTTTTCATTTTTGTCTGCCTGTCTTTTTTCATTTTTGACTGTCTGTCTGTGAGTCCTTCTGTTTGTTTGTATCTTGACCGCGCATTACGTCGAAACTACTGAATGAATTCAAATGAAACTTGGTATGATATGAGTTCATACTACGAGGTAGGACATTGGACACTTTTCATCTCTTCAGGATTTTGATACAACTTCGCACAGTCATCTATCTATACTTATAATAAAGCAGTAGGTACGAAAAAGGCTGTACAAAGAAGTCAAATAAAAAAAATGGTCTAGGGTACCCTAAAATAAGCTACAGAACATATTTTTTTATTTAATTCGTGTCTTTCTGTCTGTTTTCTGTATTTTTGTGCATCAATAAAGATGACTGGACCGATTGCTATGCGGTTGTCAATGTAGGATAGTATAGGGTTTGACTTAAAAACTGGTGTAATTGGTATCTCAATTTGGCGTGTAGAAGGCGAGCAATTGAAAAAAACATTTTCGACGGCTGAAGAAATTTTAATCTAATGTTGGTAATTTGGTATTGGTCCTGGTACTTTGGTATATGGTACTATTAATCTAAAAAAATGACCACGCATACGAAGCAGCGGGTACAGCTAGTTGTAAAATATGGCTGTGATTAATGTTGTTTTATTGTAGTACCTAAAAATATGTCATTTTATAAATATTATTAAATTAAATACCTGCATAGGCAATTAATGAAAAATGTTATTAAATCAGTATTTGATTTGCTCGAACTAGTTGGCCTTTTATTTCTTTCTGTTCCTACTAACACTCAATTTTAGTGTAAATACACATTCAGAAAGTTTGAAATTTAAATATGCAATAATAAACACTAATGCGATCCAGTTATCAAAAAGAAAATGGAGCCGTTGGGAATTTTCACGCCAAGGGGGCAGTTGGGAATATGTACGTAAAAAGTAAAAAAAAACTATACTAAAAAAGATGTAAAAAATACGTCAAATTTGTCAAAAATATGTCAAAAGTATGTCAAAAATATGTAAAGAGTATGTCAAAAGTATGCCAAAAGTATGTGAAAAGAATTACAAAAGTATGTTAAAGCAAATGTGTGTCAAAAGTATGTGAAAAGAATTACAAAAGTTTGTTAAAGCAAATGTGTGTCAAAAGTATTCCAAAAGTATTTTAAAAGTATGTGAAAAGTATGTCAAATGTATGTCAAAAGTATGCCAAAAGTATGTGAAAAGAATTACAAAAGTTTGTTAAAGCAAATGTGTGTCAAAAGTATTCCAAAAGTATTATAAAAGTATGTGAAAAGTTTGTCAAATGTATGTCAAAAATATTTCAAAAGTACGTCAAAAGTATGTTGAAAATATGTGAAAAGTATGTCAAAAGTATGTGAAAAGAATTATAAAAGTATGTTATAACAAATGTGTGTCAAAAGTATTTTAAAAGTATGTCAAAAGTATGTTAAAGGTATGTCAAATGTATTTCAAAAGTAAAAAAAAATAATAAAAATAATGGGGCAGTTGGGAATATATCCGAAAAAGTATGTACTAAAAAAGATAATTTAAAAAAAATGGTCTGGTCTTTAAAATAAGCTACTGAAAAATATATAAAAAAAACATGTTTGTCTGTTTGTTTGATCAGGCATCACGTAAAAACTACGGGACCGATTGCAATGCAGTTTTCAATAGTGCATAGCATAGGGTTCGACATAAAAACTGGTTTACTTGGTATCTTAATCGAATGAGTAGAAGCCAAGCCAATGAAAACTTTTTGACGGCTGAAGGAATTTTGATCAAATGTTGGTATATTGGTATTTTAGAATTTGGAATGGTACATAGAGTACTTTTAACCTAGAGAAATAAACACGCTTGCAAAGCCACAGGTACAGTTAGATAGTAATTAATAACATTAAATTCTTATTCCTTGTTTCATTTCACCCTGAGGGCCAATCTCACAACATCGATTACGTCTCGCGCGTATTCGTACTGATTGAATAAAAATAAGAACGAATCGAAATCGTAGTTGTTGGAGGGCTTTCGCAGTCATATTACTCGTAATAAATTATTAATCTATTAGAAAAAATATAATTTGTTTTGTATTATAATCTGACCATAAAGCATAACCTTGCAGCTATCGAATCGAATCCAAGTTCTATGAGAATAATGTCGATGATCGAATAGGTTCACTAACGATTATACACTACCTCATCCTTACTGTGACCTGCCAAAATTATCATCCTTTTGACAGACCATATTTTGTGATTGTGAAAAACATTTAAATAACAAGACCTTAAAACCACCTTTTTTTTGCACAATTATTGTTAACTAGCTGTGCCCGCGACTTCGTTCGCGTGGACTTAGTGGAAAGGCCCCATAGACTATTTCTACTTACAAATACTTTTATTTACAGAGCTTCTCTATATACAATATTGTGAGTGGTGTTCTCTGGAGCATACACACAAATATTGCCGGCATCGCTCACTCGGGATAGAGCCACATACAGCTGACCGTGACTAAAGCAGCTGGTGGTGAGGTCCACGCCAGCGGTGCGCAGCCTTATTGATCGTCATATAAAAGCAGACGCTCACTGGAAACTGCACATACTTGAAGCGGAAAGGGAAATTGTTGGGTATGAGCGGTATCCGAGGAATAAAAATGTGTTCCCCGGCACCGCATCCCGTGAGGACCTCCGCTTCTATCACGTTCCGCTGCAAAGCCGTCACTTTAAGCCGGGTACCATTACACAATTTTGGTGGGCTCAGATTTCTCAACAAAATTATAGGCACCCCGACTTTAAGGTTTAACTTGTGCGACGGAAGCCCTGGAGCAGACAACGCATTTAAAAATTCAATAGGGTAGGTGGTGGCCTCGTCTTGATCCATAACCCGGTTGATCGAATTATATTCGATGTTTTCGCCCTCGACACGCATTAATATGGTCCTGTTAATTGCATTAGCTTGGTCGTTGCGAGTGGTCAAAATAGCTCGCTCGCAGAGCCAAGAATTCCCTCGATTTGTTATCCTCTCTATTCCACCGTATACTGATGAAATAAGTTCCTCAGAAGAAGACACTGTTTGACACAAATTTGGTGGCAGTCTTACTTTGTCCTCTTCTTTCGGAAAAGTATCTTCACCAATTTGAAGTAACAAATCGGAGCACTCTTGTGCCCTTGTATTGCCGCCTCTTAGTGCCCGCATGTTGGTGGTCAAGTGCAGGCGTGTGACATTTGGCCAAAGACTCGAACTCTTGAGACAGGCGTTTACTTCGTCGGCTCTTGTGCCTCGTGGAACTACAGGCAGCGTCTGTCTAAAGTCTCCACAAAAGAGTCGTTATTCCTACCATCGGTCTTATATTTTGCCGTATGTCTTGTATGGTCCTATTAACAGCCTCAACTGCCTTACGGTATGCCATCGTACATTTATCCCACACAATAAGACAACAGTCCTGTAAAACGCGCGCTTTTTCACTATTACGTGAAATATCGCACACCGGTGTTGTCTAACTGAATCGGTATTTTGAACATGGCGTGTGCTGTTTTACCACCAGGCAATAAAGTGGCCGCTATACCTGACGATGCCACAGCTAGAGCAATCTTGCCTTGGCTACGTATTTGTGCAAGAACCACTTTGGTCAGGAATGTTTTTCCGGTGCCACCAGGTGCGTCCAAGAAAAACAGTTCCCCCAAGTTGTTATTGGTGCTTTCGCAAACACTATGGAAAACGCTCTGCTGCTCTTCTGTCAAACTGGGCAAACAGTTTTGTAGCGTTTCCGTTATTTCAGTTGAGTTATGGCTTGTTTCCGAGATGTATTCCCTGTTGCCACGCTGCTCATTACTTGAGATTTGTACGGGTTCTGGCAAACCATAGCTTGGCAGAGAATTTCCACCTATAGACAAAACTGTATCTTGAATGGCCATCAAACAGTGATTTAGAGACACATCACAACAAAGTTCAGCTCTAGTAAAATCCTCTGCCAACGCATGTTGATATTTTTGCCATAGTTGTGCAGCATCAGACAGCCCACAGAATACCAACATCACGGAAAATAAATGGCGTAAGCAACGTGGATTATCACTAACGCAAGCCTCAGCCAGTGTATCATCCCAGAGCTGGTCGTCGTCAAGCTAATGTCGTGCTTTGCAAGCAGCCTGAAAAGTGGGTTGTTCAACGTCATTAACAGTGTCACGAGGCGGTCCCAGGGTTTGGGTTGCTCCCACTAGCCCAGGACCCAAACCTCAGTGACACAGAATTACAGGAACTATTGGAAGCACAGGAACAGGAGGAGATGATCAGACTTTTGTACTTTGACGATGCGGATTAAAATAACCTCTTATGTAGGTATTATCGTTTATATATTTACAAGTGTAATTCAACTGGTTATAAACTTATTTATGTATTTTATATCATATTTTCCTTTTGCTCCAAAAATCAATGTGTGAATGACAGGATATTTGTATTTAGAATGAATAATGACCAACTATCAAAATGAAAAGAAATGGATTATGAAAGAATTAAGAGATCAAAAGAGTATTATTATGAAAGAGGTTTTGACCTCGTCACAACAGTACGAAGCGCAACAAAAGATGTGGGACCACGTACCGTATGCAGGAGCAAGCGCAAATAATAACATTCCGTATTATTTGGATGCACCGTATAAACCCTTCCTAATACATGTTCTTTGAAAGCACCTAGGACGCCCTCTACTGCAATGCCTCTCCTCCGGCGACTAAACGCACCTTGTTGTTTATTCTATACGTACACGTATAGTAAGCAGGTATTTCTTCGTACAGCAGTATTTTCGCGAAGTCATCCGTTTCACATAAATGGAAAAAGGCCAGTAAAGTAGTTTGCCTTGGACTTTCTAAACGCTCCCTAGCATTATCAGGGTCAAAATATATGCGTTATCCGCCCTCCAAATGAACATCAAGATGCATAACTGGAGGGTGCTTCTCATGTATCGGAAAACTGAAGGTACGCCAAAGAGCTTCAGATGTGCTTATGTATCGGCCTGATTGGTATCGTGTGACTTCGTCCCGATTATTGTTCCTCAAAGCAAAAGTAGCTTGGTAGTGGTTGGTAGTTGGTTGGTGTACCTTTATTGACATATTTACAAATGTACTTTATAGACTCGACGCTATTACACATTTCTACATTTATATGAGCCCGAAAAGTATTTGACAGCACTGGGGAGTAAGGTACGACCCATCTGTTATCCACAAATACTTGCTCACCACGTAGTCGTATTTCAGCGCTGAAACCACCTTGTTGAGGTAAACGTCGACGATACAACGGGTACCCATTCTCGCCTGTTACTATTTGATCGACCTGAGCCCTCGTATATCTTTTTGTACAGCGGCCATCTCGCATGCAGGGAGAGTTAATATTTAGTGCACCGCGTGCACCATATGTGTTTTTATGATTTCATGCAATGTCTGATCCTCGTTAGGGTCTGGAAATTCTGCACTGATTATATCATCGACATCGTTGGGGCGTATCTTTTCTTGCAGCCACAGGAGAATGTGTGCGTGAGGCAATCCCCTCTTCTGCCATTCGACACTATACATGTGAGAGAGAGATGCACCGAATACATTCTCCTTAGTAAGCAAATCTATCAATAGCTTGAGTTTCAAATGGAATACTCTAGTTACGACATCATGCCTATTGTACGAAGCTTGTCCTTGAAAAAGTTCTTGAGAGATTTCTGACAACTTAGGATTAGTAGTGAAGGTAATGAACAGGTCCGGTCGCCCATACTTTCTTACGTAACAGAACGCATCTTGCGTGCGCTCATGCATATAACGTGGCCCTCCAGTGAAAGTTGATGGCAGAATGACCAGTCGACCCAAGTCCTCAGCGTTGGTGTCCTGCTGCATAGCGTCTTGCAGGTCGACATAACTTTCGGCACGTAGTCTTCTTTGGTTTGTGCGAATGAACACTAAACGTTCAGTCTCAATTTTAGCGTACATATCGTCTACAAACTGGCTAAACAAACCTCGAAAGCGTTGTAGATAGGCAAATCTATCACGTTTTATTTGTAACTGGTATGAATAGAATTACAGCGCTGAAATCTTTTTATTGTAATTAGGTGCTCCAGTTGTAGGGTCTACATGGTAAAGGCCAAAATTATAACCATCCTCGCCAGGACAATAAATAGCCCCCTTTTGTACTGCGCGGAATTTCTAATCATTGCTTAATCATTGCATAACTTTTTATAAGTAAGGGGGTATGAGGATATTGAAGGGCATCGTAGGCACGATGTGTTTCGCTTATCCGTTGCAAGCATCGTCACGGGTGCGCAGCACTATGTCACGCCTGTCACACTCCTGATCAACTAGAACAACAACTTCGTTAGTGGTGGGAGCGTTGTATCGACCACGATGATCTGTTGAGGGTCGTCTGTCAGCATTTTTTTTTTATTTTTTTATTTATTCGGTTCACAAACTGGACGTTACAGCATATTCTTACATACAAGAACGAGAACAAGAAAAATACACATGGTAGGCTGAACGGCCTTCTAGAAGTGAACACAGCGTGCAAACTAATAATCGACAAGCAATATCTATGTAAAGTTAATTACTTAATTATGTTATATTAATTAATATTAAAATTAGCAATTTTGAATGAAAAAGTAATGTTTAATAGTAATGACAGATGCATCGAAAATGTCAAGATCCTGACAAATACTGTTGTAACTTGAACACAAGCGGTACAAAGGCGAATGATGCCTATAGTTGGTACGACACAAGGGCAGATTAAAAGTTTTAAAATTACAAAGGCGACTTCGAATGCGAGGTATTGTAAACTGAAACTTTTCCAGAAGGTCTGAGCTATCTATTTTGCCACTAATGATTTTGTAGAGGAACACAATATCGGCGGTCTTACGCCTAAGGTCAAGTGGAATCATTTTATAATGTTCCAGTCATATGTGTTTAAATAAACTACGGCAGCGATTGTTGGCATAAGTAAGATGGTATAAAAAAAACTTTGAAGTCTCTCTAACCTATTAATATGAACTGCGTAAGAAGGGCTCCAAATCGGGCTACAGTATTCTAGTAAGCTAAGTACGTAACAGTTAAACAGGATAATAGGTAAATCTGGATCTTTGAAAGTCTTAGTCTGTCTTGTAACGAAACCCGCCAATCTTGCGCCCTTCTTAACTATATGGTCAATATGTTCGCGAAAGTCTAACTTTTGATCCACAATAACTCCCAGGTCACGCATGCTTGATACTTCGCTTACTGGTATACTGTCAATAGAATATATTGCATTGCTTAAAACTCTTTTTCGCGTAAATTTAATGTGTAAGAATCATCTTGTTTTTAAAGCACCAGAGACTTATAATATTCAGATCATTTTGCAACGAAGTTATATCATCGACTGAGTGTATTACTCTGTAGACCTTCAAATCGTCTGCGAACATTTTGAAACTGGAAGTTATTTTAGAACACAGGTCATTTATAAAAATCAAAAAGAACAGAGGCCCAAGATGCGAACCCTGAGGTTGGTTGTTGGTCCTGAGGAATAGACTCGAGCGCAGCCTTGAAATGATTGATATACGGGTTTGTTTCATGCAACATGTTTTGCATTTCAGTAATTATACTGGCGTTGAGATGTTGGAAGTTTCGATTTCTTATGTTAGCTTGTTCACAACAATTAGATACAAAGTATATTTGTAGGAATTTTGGTTCAGTTCCAGGCAACAGAGATCCGATCAAGTGGTAAACTTGACCCTGAACTTTAAAAGTGGGCATGAATGACCCTTCCACAATTTGGTTTGCACCAAAAGAAGTCATCTGAAATGCACCGTTGTAAGACCGAATACATTTTAAAAAATGTTTCGAGTGCGGATGTTACCGCTTAAATATTTCGAGTGCGGATGTTGCCGCTTAAATGTTTCGAGTGCGGATGTTGCCGCTTAAATGTTTCGAGTGCGGATGTTGCCGCTTAAATGTTTCGAGTGCGGATGTTGCCGCTTAAATGTTTCGAGTGCGGATGTTGCCGCTTAAATGTTTCGAGTGCGGATGTTGCCGCTTAAAACGATTTTAAAGGTTCTGGGGGTTCTTGGAAAATATCTAAACGAATCTTGCCACATGAACAGCACAGACTCGACTCTTTTCTCCATTTTAAGCGCGTCACAGACGACTAAGATACGATAATATTTTATCTTAAGATAAAATATCGCTCGCTATACAATTTATATGAACCGTCACAAACGGCGAGGATAATATATATTTGCATCTTACAGTATCTTAAGATATCGAGCGATATGGAATTTATTAAAAGATGTCATCTTAAGATACGAAATATATCGTAAAATATACAAAATATATATTAATATACTATCTTAAGATACAAAATATATCGTATATGTTCTACAGGTTGCTCTGTTTTGTATTCGTCACGGTTTTTTTAACCCCTGAACAAAGAGATGAGTTTGTATCAGTGTGTGTGTGTGTCTGTGCTGTGGCATCGTAGCTCCCAAACGAATGGACCGATTTTGATGCGGTTTTTTCTGTTCGAAAGCTGATATGATCGAGATGGTTCTTAGATGTATGGGGAGAGGGAGGGGGGAGGTAAGAAATAAGGGGGGGGGTGAAAATCGTAGCTTCCAAACAAATTGGACCTATTTAGCTGTGGTTTTTTTATGTTTGAAAGCTGAGGTAAACGAGATGGTTCTTAGCATACTGCAAGTCGTTGTTCTGTACAAATGCTCTCGCGCATGTTCGTACCCCAGGTAAACAAGATGATTCATAGCTATAATTTGAGGATGGAGGGGGGGGAGTGGTGTGAATTGTAGCTTTCAAACGAATGGACCGATTTTGCTTCGGTTTTTTTATGTTTGAAAGCTGAGGTAAACGAGATGGTTCTTAGCATACTGCAAGTCGTTGTTCTGTACAAATGCTCTCGCGCATGTTCGTATTTTGTTTCACTAAATCTTCCTTAATCAAATTATGAATTTCGAGAAAAGTTTCCTTCGACCTATTAAAATAAGTTTGTTTTATTTTTGTAGAAACGTCTGCGTATATATTAAATTCACCGCGGCTTTTTCTGAATTTAATGTGATTTTCTATCCAAAAGACTATGCCCGATCTCCAAGGTGACTTAGGCTCGATGTAAAATTTAATTAAAATTATTAATTTTTTTTAAAGCATTATGTTAAAAGCTTTTGTGTGTTATTAGTTTTTTCTGGGAACTATTCAAAAATAAGTTATGAGGAAATAAATTTATCTTTTGTGGTCATGTGACTTTCGTTAGATTATGACACGGTTTATGGTCAAGGGAATAATATAGCCAAGATAATTATTGAAATATAATATTAAAATGATATATTATGTAGGTACATTTTACGATCATGTTTATTATCATTTATAAAGTATTTTTACCTACCTATACCTGCTATAGTAGTAGGCACTTAGGTACTGAATCTGAGAATCGAACCCTGGGCATTCTCGGCTCTTGTCATGAGCTTGGTACCTAAACCACTGAAACATTTATACAACAAATAATGAATTAACGTATAAGCAGGATAAAAAAATACGTATGCGTTTATTGTTGTTTATTTCTAATATCATAAAATAATATACTGAAATGATTTCTATTACAATAAACTAAGATAGCCGGTAGATTTTTTGAAATCGTTTTTTTATCGTTTTACTAATAGTTTATTTGCACTAATTACGAGTTATAGTGAACAATAAGATTCGTAATTAATATCAGTTCACAGCAATTTCCGGTAATTTCTATTCATTTTAGAAAGTTATTGTTTTAATAAGAATTAATTACATTATTTTATATGATTAATAAAGTGGATAGATTTCGTGTCCGCAGCATTTAACTTTTAAAAGTCTTGCACAGCTATTTCCGGTCATTTCTATTCATATTAATTGTTTTTATTTTAATAACAGTTCCAAAATATTATTATTTTAATAACAATTAATTAAATTATTTTACATAGTCAATAATGTGGATAGATTTCGTGTCCGCAGCATTTAACATTTAAAAGTCTTGGATGCCGAAATCTGGCATCCTCCTTGATCACCTTTTACAGTGCGCTAATGCAATTTGCATATCAAATTCAAAATCAGAATCGTTGTCTGATGAGCTATCTAATAAATCTAATAGTGAAACCGTACTACTCGTATTTTATCACCTGTATATAGAAAGCGGTGAAGAAATACGTGTGGCACCTAGGACGGCCTGCGAAAGAATTAATAATTTCAATATATTATCGTATCTTAGCCGTGTGTGATACCCTAAGATGCTATAATATTTTATATGCAGATATCGTAACATCAAATATTATAGTATCTTAATCGTCTGTGACGCCTTTTAGGGCTTGACAGTGAGCACAGACTTGGATCATTCCACCGATGCTACTAAACTCAGCATAATTAATATTTGAAGAGTAAGAAAATCCACTCCTATTTTTATTAATCCACGGCAGGGCTTCATTTAGAACGCTATTCTAATGAGACTCGAATGAGTCTTCAGAAGAGATTGAAATTATACTTAAAGATTGGCGAAGGCGATCTTCATTCAAGCGAGACTCACGCTGTTCTAGTGTCTCCGTCTGTCGAATTCCGGTAATCCTCTCACTCTCAGAAGACAAAACACTAACGCGGTCATGACGCCTACGTTCATAATAATCTGTAGCAGCTTCCAAACGCTCCTCATGCTGCGTGAAAGTTTCAGATGATCGAGACTGAGCATGGCGTTGACTGTCGGCAGTTAAACGCGCTTCACGCTGAGTGAAGGTCTCTGATTAGCGAGATTCAGCATGGCGCTGACTGTCAGCAGTTAAACGCGCTTCACGCTGAGTGAACGTCTCTGATTCGCGACTCAGCATGGCGCTGACTGTCAGCAGTTAAACGCGCTTCACGCTGAGTGAAGGTCTCTGATTCGAGTCTCAGCCAGCATGGCGCTGACTGTCAGCAGCTAACCGCGCTTCACGCTGAGTGATGGTCTCGGATTCTCGAGACTCAGCATGGTGTTGACTGTCAGCAGTTAAACGCGCTTCACGCTGAGTAAAGGTTTCTGATTCACGAGATTCTGCATGACGCTGACTGTCAGCAGTTAAACGCGCATCACGCTGAATAAAGGTCTCTGATTCGCGAGATTCTGCATGTCGCTGACTGTCAGCAGTTAAACGCGCTTCACGCTGGGTAAATGTCTCCGATGCGCGAGACTCAGCATGGCGATGACTGTCAGCGGATATGCGAGTCTCACGCTGCGTCAAAGTTTCTGATGAACGCGACTGAGCATGGCGATCACGATCAGCTGTTAAACGGAACTCCCGCTGAGTGGATGTTTCCGAAGCTAGAGACTCTGCAAAGCGTGCACGTTCAGTACACAATCTACCTTCTCGTTCATCTTCTGTTTCTTGTGAACGAACCTGTCTCAGTCTTTTAGCATTTCTTGAGTACTGGGAAATATTAGACCTCTTTCGAGAAGGCATACTGGCAGATTCTAAGTCAAAAAAGTTGAAAAACTCGATACCCTCAGAGAAATATTATCTCTGAGTCGATACCTATCAAAATAAAATAGCAACAAAAGAGAAACGAATCTTAAGCAATATCTTACAAATTAAGATACTTTCGAAGTCAAAAAAGTAGAAAAACTCGATACCTACCAATCAACATAAAATAACAAAAAAATACAATCGAACCTTAGGCAAAAACTTTCAAACTAAGATACGTTCAAAGCCAAAAAAGACAAAGAAAAACTTTAACACTTGTCTATACTAAGTACAAAAATTTCAGATAAAATATATAACAAACAAATAAAAAAGATCCTTACAAAAAAATCTCAACTAAAATTCTACATAAGATATCCCGACCGGAAAACTCTAATACCTACCTACTATCAACATATAAAACATAAACAAATTTAATCCAAAACAAACAAAATCTACCAAACCAACCAAAGATTCTAATTAAAAACTTAAAATACCATACCTACATTATATCTGCTAACTTCAAATAAAACAAACAAATAAATTTAATTCAATATAATCTCCCATACCAACCAAAGAATCTGGTTACAAACCTCAAATACATTCGACAACAATCCAATTTTTTCCCTATATGAGAAACGACCGTCAACGACGTCTGCCCTCGAGCCCCTCGAGCGTCTGCCCGCTCTCGGGTCAATTACTTAGCAATGTTCCGATCCCCGCTACACCGCACGTTTACTCCCCCGGGCCCCGAGGCGCGGGGCGCGCGGCGCGCGGCCGCGGCTCAGGATAATTAATAATACTACCGGATACAGTAGGTACGTCGCGCAAAAACGAATGCATTTTTTTAAGCGGTTCATGGTAATATTATAATACTAGCTGTGCCCGCGGCTTAGCCCGCGTGGTTCATTTAAAAGTAGCCCACACGTTTTATTCCAGGACCAAAAGCCAAACCACCACCAGACCAGTTGTAGGTTTGGTCCAGGTCCAGAGGACCAGGAGGACCAGGACCAAACCTACAAAGTACAATATTATACTACATTTCTTCAAAATTCGTTCAGCCGTCAAATAGTTTTTTTATCGATTGCTCGGCATCTAATCATCGGAATAAGGCACTGCCTTGCCTTTTTATAACGCATATTCTGTGAAGTACGGCACTCCGTACTTCACAGAATATGCGTTATAACAGTTAAATTTATTTTTTTAATTAATAAATTACTATTTTACTATAAATAATCAGCTTAATTTCGCTGCGCGTTTTACAACTGAAGTCGACTTATTCTATCAAAAAACACAAAAAACATCTCAATACGTTTTAAGAGCCTCTAAGGACCATAAAGTAACAAAAGAAGAAAACGTGTTGCTCGAGTTCATTCAACGTTCAAACCACTTCGTAACAAACCGCTTGCGTGTTTTAAGGGTAGACAATGCCATCTAGTTTAAATGAAGTAACTTGTTATCATGACCGTCTTGTTATTCAGTAGAGAACATTATCTCCGAAGGTAAGGTGGCACGGATTAGAGAGTAATTAGGGTGGTGAGGTAAATTGGATGGGGCATCAAGGGTAGGTCATTATTGTGAGGTCCATACGAACAAATTTTAATGGAACGAAACATTGTGTTCTTAGTACAAATTATTTTTTATGATGTTTCACAGAACGACGTACCTACTTACTGGCACTTTAACTGGCTCTTAATAATTACCTACCCCACCTACCTACTTTTTGAGCTTTTTCAACACGATATGAGGATTGATTTGAAAAAATAAAAGTTTTCTATACTTTCTCTGTGAAGTGTACCTGTGTACCTACCTCTGTATGTACACATTTCAATACCGACAACTAACCATTTTGCCAGTAAGACATTATGAAGAAACCTCCGATATAATTATATAATAATGTAGGTACGTAGGTAGTACATTATAATATCTCAATGGAAGAAACATAATAAAAAAACGTAGTACATATAATGTATATACATACTCAGAAAACTTGCAACGCTTCGAAGTATTTTTTACGCAAAAGCAATTGTGGTCTTTATTTATGCATAGCCACGGATCAATTTCCTATGCAAGTATTTTTTTACTTTCATTTCAAAAGAGCGATGGTGGCCTAATGGTTCTATAGTAAAATTTAGAATCCAACGATACCGGGTTCAAAACCTAGGCTCCCGCACCAATGACTTTTCGAAGTTACGTGCGGTTATCCATCGCTCCGTGCTTCGGAGGGCACGTTAAACTGTCGGTCCCTGCTGTTATTGGTTAATGGCAGTCATTAAGCCATGTCAGAGGCCCTCGGGCGGCCTGACAAACTCTGACATCAGAAGCCAGCACTACCCCATACGACAAACAAACAAACAATTTCAAGGCTTCAGAGTACTTTTTCACACACGAGATAGTGCTCCTTTTATATATAGAGACAAAGATCAATTTGCTATGCAAGTATTTTCTACTTGCAAGGCTTCCAAGTACTTTTATTTTGCAAACACGATTGTTCTCCTTATTTATATGACGGCAAAAATCAATTTCCTATGCAAGTATTTTCTACTTTCAAGGTGTAACGAGAAATAGGGTGTTGTAAGACTATAAAACGGTGTAACGGTGATTTCTGAAAGTAAAGGTAATAAAAAAAAAATTGGGGCAAGTCGGACCAAAAGTGGTGTGAGTCGGGATTCTTGCCCCATTCGGTCGCTCTGTACGGGAAAACGCTATTCTAACCTTTCTTCAGAATCACTCAAAACTAAAAATACTCATTACTATTTTGAAATTAATAAAATTACCTGGATAAACCTAGACCGGAACGAGCTTCAAGAACTATTGGATCAAGACCGTTCGGTAATGTACTAGCTAGTGGGTACTATAGTGGAAGATAAAATATACAACTCAAATTCACCAATATAATCTTTATTACCTTTGGTTTAATCTTGCTCATGTACTTAAAATCTAAGGAACCATGCCGTCGGTACGTTGAACGGTCACTCAAGCTAGCATGTAAAGTTGAGGACAAAACATGCAATTTAAATTCACCAATACAACATTTATTATCCTTGGTTTTAATTCTGCTTACTTACTTAAAATCTAGGGAACCGTGCCGTAGGTACGTCGGACGGTCACTCAAGCTAGCATGTAAAGTTGAAGACAAAACATGCAATTTAAATTCTCCAATACAATATTTATTATGCTTGGTCTAATCTTGCTTATTTACTTAAGATCCAAAGAATCCTAGCCTGCAGATCCAACTCAGCAGCCAAGAAATACCAAGATCTAAGATTACCCTGCTATAATTAGGGTCGATATAGAATTGACAAAATTAAGTATTTACTCTAACAGAACATTGATGAATTTACCGGCCGGCAGTACAGTCTACTTATTTACCTTTTTCTATAGGGTTTAGCCGTTATGTTGGTGAAGGTAATTCTCCATTCGACGTTCCAGCAATGTCCAATTCGCGTGAGAGGTAGCCAGGCTAGACCCCTCAGGCGTTGCAGGTGTCCAGCAGGTCAGTGGGGAACCAAAGTTCAACACTCCGGAAACGAAATATATGGATTAAATACGATACCGCATCCCAAGTATGTGGCAGGAATCGTTGGGTATAATGTCGGCGTGGCGTGACGTATTGCAAACACAGTGCCTTTTTTTACTCAAATCCGGGGAAGCCTCCTTCGTGGGGTGTCTTTAGTCCGGGGGGGAAAACCCGCTGTGAATGGATAGACACAACGTTTTTTAGAATTCGAGACTCCGCAAACACCACCGCTTTCGGTTCGCTAAAATGGCGTCTCGAAAAATGGATAAAAGTGATCTCACAATCGCAATCATTACTACGAAAATAACACCGACAAATGCTCTCACCTTTTTTTACGGGTTTTGTGATACGCAGGGAAAAATCCTGTCAGTCCTGTTAGGATCTTCGGCACCAAAAAGTAAGGACACGTCTCCATTGCCGGTGTCTTTCTGTCTCACCGGATCTAGTTTTTTTCTTTACGAAATCTATCGGGGATACATTTCGTTTCACCAGGAAGCCTATCGGCGTTTACACATTGGCTTTGGACAAATAATCGGGTTTTATTTTTATTTTTAAATTTCTCACCCTAGAAATCACCTTTGTTTATATATCGTTTTTTTCAACTACTTTTGACAGCTAAACAACTGCCAAACGTCAAGAAAACTATATTCTATAAAAACGTTCCCTTTCAGACGAAAGGTACGGAACGCGGTTTCGTTGCTCCGCCACCGTCCTATCCTCGTAAAACTATATATCGTGTCTATTAAATTATGATATTGTATGGGTTTGCTTTGGAAAAAATCTACGTTCCTAAATTTAGCATTTGTTGCATTTAATTGCTTTGTTTAATTTATTTCTATTTGCTGACATCGCGGGGCCGTGCCGAACAACGGAACGCGCCCTTTTGCTTTGCCAGCTAATCGATGCAAAGATAAGTAAAATTTCCGCTAGATGTCACCACCTGTCTCCGTGTTCATCAATTGAACTTTATTAACTGCTTTCGCTGGTATTCACCAAATACGAACGATAGTACTGTTTCAATCAACTATGTGCGACTTCAATGTCGTCATCTGATTCTAACAACAAACAATAGCATGGCTTGTCTTGTTTATTCCTACTTTTACTTGTCGAATTGTTGTTTTTATAGGTTTATTGATTTTTTATTTAAGTAGCGTTTTGTCAACGCTACAATACCCCCTTTTTCGGAAAAAGAGGTTAACGCAGTTAACCGAAACATAGCAGGTAACGGCAAAAAAATATATATCAAAACAACCGTGCAATGAGGTTGGTTGACTAGAATACTACGTTAACCAATAGTTAGTCGTGTCAACCGTACTACCAAATCCAATCAAAAAAAAGGTTGCACGACTAAGTTAGCTGAAACAACCGTACCATAAAAAACACCCACAAGAGGTTGTTCAGCGTAAAAAAAAACTTTTTCCAAATAGAGGTTTCTGAAAGTAATGGTGATTTTCTGACTCCGTATACTTGTCATTGGGTGGACTAGTTTGTCTCATACAGTTATATAATCTCCATATCTTACCTCATCGTTCGCCTCTTTCATACTTAAGTTCATACATCCCTTTCAAATTAACTACTATTCCGAAAATAAACTGCACTCGATGAAACTATCCTTCCTAGAAACTATAAAGAAAATCAAAGAAAACCGCCTCCAATCAAAAATTTTCCAATAAACAGTAGCAAATAGTACAGTCAACGCCGAAGCTTCCATAATCCTATCCTCAATCGTGATGTTACTTCCTGGCAATGGTACATTCCTCATAATTGAAAGGTATGTGCCTCCAGTAATAACATTCCGTTCTGTAGCAAGAAATTAAAGAGCGTATTAACTGGACTTTCGAACAAGATTTACTATGAAGAGAAGAAAAAAAGAGGTTATTGAAAACCAAAACCATTAGTTTTGCAAAATGATGAATTATTCTCTTCGGTTTGTATTCCAAAAAAAAACGTCGATATTAATTTAAAAATATGCAAATAAACAATTTAAATATATGCTGTATATGCCTGAATCGTCATTTTGAATCAGCTAAATTTGTAAAAAACTATCAATGTAAACTTCCTGTACAAAATTTATTTTATCCGCGTATTGTCCATGTGTAAACGGCGATGCGGCGCTAGTGTGAGCAATAGTCTGCATTGATGGGGAAGTTTGCTGACCAACATTTGTAGGGACAAGATTATTTGTAGAAATGTTTAGGTTAACTCGTCGCTGAGTGTTGACCGCGTTGACAGGAGTGTAAACTTCCTGTGAAATACCGGCCTCTGGATCTGTGACATTACTAAAACGTCGTGGTGAAGCGTAACATAATTCTTCATCTGAACGAGGTTCAATAGGATCCGACATTGTCGATATGTGAAATTTTTAAATTTATATAAACTTTAATGCTGGATCAGTTCCAAACTGATATTACCAAAATTGACCTTTTTTACAATTTTATTTCGCTTAAATAATGCTAAAGTACACTATAGTTTTTATATTCAACAAGTGTAATTATTATGTTGTATCACAAATTTATTTGTTCATTTCCACATATATAATTTTTTCTCTATAAAAACCACTAGTTAGTACAAATTTGTTCGGGCGCCATATTTTAACGATAATTAGTGTGTTGTAACACTATAAAAGGGGTTCTAGTGATTTCTGAAAGTAAAGGTAATAAAAAATAAATTGGGGCAAGTCGGACCAAAAGTGGGGTGAGTCGGGATTCTTGCCCCATTCGGTCGCTCTGTACGCGAGGACGCTATACCTTTCTTCAGAATCACTCAAAACTAAAAATGCTCATTACTATTTTGAAATTAATAAAATTACCTGGATAAACCTAGACCGGAACGAGCTTCAAGAACTATTGGATCAAGACCGTTCGGTAATGTACTAGCTAGTGGGTACTATAGTGGAAGATAAAATATACAACTCAAATTCACCAATATAATCTTTATTACCTTTGGTTTTGTAGGAACCTTGCACAAACTAAAATCTTCCAATTATGTTTTATAATTTAATGTATTTTTCTTTCGGTTAAATTCACCCAAACGCATTCAGTAATATAATTCCATTCTAATGTCAGCTTAGTATAAATATATTAATAATATTGTCACAAGCAAATCCAGTGAGCGAAGTTAGCTAGCGAAATGGAAACTTGTGTGGCTTGGCGTACGCGCCGCTATTGTTCCGTCTTATAAACCGCTGGCGCTCGGTCGCGCACGCCAGTCCGCTTCGAACTCCGACGGCGAATGCACGCCCGTTTTTTGTATCCTTTAAATCGCTCTTAAATATCGTGATTTCATTCTCGCTATATCTTACGTATTTCTCTTCTTCGCTTTTCTAATCTGTGCCTACCTTGTGTGTGTGTGAAATACTAACTTTCTGAACTCTTCAAACTTTCTGTATTGTGAACTGTGCTAATAAATAACTCAGTGCTATTTTGGACTCTGGACATTTTTTACTCATACTCCTAATAAGTGAAAACCACCAGTAAGCAGTAGTTCACTATATAATTGGTGACCACGACTAACAAAAGATAAACAGCATGGTGAACGAACAAACACAGGGAACCCCTGCGGGCGAAGCTTCTGGAAGCAGTACAGTCGGCGGCGCAAGTACAACTGCAAACGTAGACGTTTACAAGATTGGTGTTAAAATACCACCATTCTGGCCAGAAGAACCTGGATTATGGTTTGCCCAAATAGAAGGTCAGTTCAATATTGCGGGAATAACGTCCGATACAACGAAGTTCTATCATGTTATTGCGCAGTTGGATCAACGGTACGCAGCGGAGGTTAAAGATGTAATAGTTGCACCACCTTCAGAAAATAAATATATAAAATTAAAAACCGAGCTGATAAAAAGATTGTCTGCATCACAGGAAAAGAAGATAAAACAACTCCTTATGCATGAAGAATTGGGGGACAGAAAACCATCTCAGTTTCTCAGACAGCTGCAAACACTTGCTGGACCCGATGTACCCGATTCATTTTTAAGAACTATATGGTCTAGTCGTTTGCCGCATAATATACAAACCGCAATAGCATCACAGGCAAGCGCACCTCTTGATACCATGGCAGATCTGGCAGACCGTGTCTATGAAATTGTTCCCGTTCCAGCAGCACCGGTCGTAGCAAGTGCAGATTTCTCGTTTTGCGATATGGCGAAGCAAATTTCGGAGTTGACACGAGAAGTAGCAGCCCTAAAAGGCCACGTATCACGTTCGCATATTTATGATAAATCTGACATGCGTGAAGGAAGACAACAACAATCTTATCGGAATAAAAGCCGATCTCGCTCGGAACAACGACACCCGGATTTCTGCTGGTACCACAACCGATTCGGCAGCCGTGCTACTCGGTATACGACCCCATGCAAATTTAGTTCATCGGAAAACGCGAACGGCAGCCGGAACTAGCGGCTAACGACTGCCCCTCCAAACCAGGCCGCTTATTTATCACAGACAGAACGTCCAAGATGACATTTCTCGTGGATACATGATCAGACCTCTGTGTTTACCCACGATCTGCGCTCAATCAATTTCGCAGCAAGACAGACTACGAACTTTATGCAGCAAACGGTTCTGTGATAGCAACATACGGCTGGATTCACCTGCAACTCAACATAGGTCTACGCAGTCTACAACTGGCGATTTGTAGTGGCTGACGTTTCGAAGGCAATTATTGGTGCAGATTTTCTCAGATTTTACAATTTGCTTGTAGATGTGAGGAACCACCGCTTAGTCGACGGATTAACGTCTCTATCCACTACGGCAACACCAGACAAGGACCCAAATGGCATCGCTTCAATTAAGGCAATATCCGGAGACTCCGTGTACCACCAACTTCTACGTGAATACCCCTCTATCACTTGTCCTGCTGGAACTCAACGTGAAATCAAACACGGAACGGAGCATCACATCCGAACATCATCTGGTCCACCCGTCTCAAGCCGTCCCAGACGACTTCCACCAGACAGACTGAAAATTGCACTGAAGGAATTCGAGGAAATGCTTGCGAATGGTACCGCGCGCAGATCTGAAAGTCCTTGGGCGTCACCACTTCACCTTGCACCAAAGAAGGACAACGGCTGGCGACCCTGCGGCGACTACCGAGCACTAAACTCACGAACCATTCCAGACAAATACCCCATCCGACACATCCAAGATTTTTCACAGCAACTGGCAGGTACGAAGGTCTACTCAAAAATTGATCTCATAAAGGCATATAATCAGATTCCTGTCCATCCAGACGATATACCGAAGACCGCAATTACGACACCATTCGGGCTATTCGAATTCCCATTTATGACGTTTGGTCTTCGTAATGCGGCACAAACATTTCAACGTTTTGTGGATGAATTGCTCAGGGACCTGCCATTTTGTTATGGATTCATTGATGATATCTTGGTGTACTCTCAAAATCAGACCGAACACCTCCAGCACCTCAGACAGCTGTTCCAGCGCTTGGCAGATTACGGTATGCTCATAAATACCGCAAAATGTGAGTTTGGAAAAACACATATAACGTTTTTAGGTCACGAGGTATCAGCAGACGGCATCCAACCTCTTCCAGATAAAGTGCAGGCAATTCGAGAATACCCAACACCAAAGACAGTAAAAGAATTGCGCCGCTTCCTTGATATGTACAACTTCTATCGCCGATTTGTACCTGGAGCAGCCAAGTTTCAAGCACCACTCAACATCTTACTATCGGGGCCTAAGACAAAAGTATCGCAAAGTATCACGCTTACTACAGAGATGCAGGAAGCCTTCAACAACTGTAAGTCTAGTCTCTCTGAGGCAGCAATGCTTGCTCATCCAAATCCCGATGCTGACCTGTCTGTATTTACTGACGCATCAGATACCTCCATAGGAGCGGTGCTTCAACAGAAGTGCGGTGACAGCTGGAAACCTCTCGCATTTTTCTCAAGACGCCTATCATCAGCGCAGAAGAAATATAGCCCTTACGATAGAGAGCTTTTGGCTATATATGACGCAATCCGTCATTTCAGACACATGGTTGAAGCTAGACCATTCACTGTTTTTACGGATCACAAGCCGCTGACTTTTGCATTCTCCTACAACCGCGAGAAATGTTCACCGAGACAGTTCCGGTACCTGGACTATATTTCTCAGTTTACCACAGACATACACTTCGTGCAAGGAAAACAGAACGTAGTCGCTAACGCTTTCTCACGCATAGAGGAGATACGCATACCTATGGATTACCAAGCGCTTGCTAAATCCCAAGACTCAGATCCAGAACTGCAAGAGCTTCTAAAAACAGGTTCAGCACTAGATCTAAAGAGGATTAAAACTCCTGACTCTGATACGGAGATTTACTGTGATGTCTCTACTCCAAACACTCGTCCGTATGTGACTGTCGCCTTCCGAAAACCTGTTTTCCAAGCACTTCATTGCTTAAGTCACCCAGGTGCAAAGGCGACTGCAAGATTAGTCACCAAGAGATTTATCTGGCCGGGAGCAAAGAAAGATTGCCGGCAGTGGGCCAATGAATGCACAGATTGCCAGAAAAGTAAAGTATACCGGCACACCCATTCTCCCACCTCACATTTCCCTGTTCCGTCCGAACGCTTAAAATCTAAGGAACCGTGCCGTCGGTACGTTGAACGGTCACTCAAGCTAGCATGTAAAGTTGAAGACAAAACATGCAATTTAAATTCTCCAATACAATATTTATTATGCTTGGTCTAATCTTGCTTATTTACTTAAGATCCAAAGAATCCTAGCCTGCAGATCCAACTCAGCAACCAAGAAATACCAAGATCTAAGATTACCCTGCTATAATTAGGGTCGATATAGAATTGACAAAATTAAGTATTTACTCTAACAGAACATTGATGAATTTACCGGCCGGCAGTACAGTCTACTTATTTACCTTTTTCTATAGGGTTTAGCCGTTATGTTGGTGAAGGTAATTCTCCATTCGACGTTCCAGCAATGTCCAATTCGCGTGAGAGGTAGCCAGGCTAGACCCCTCAGGCGTTGCAGGTGTCCAGCAGGTCAGTGGGGAACCAAAGTTCAACACTCCGGTTAACGAAATATATGGATTAAATACGATACCGCATCCCAAGTATGTGGCAGGAATCGTTGGGTATAATGTCGGCGTGGCGTGACGTATTGCAAACACAGTGCCTTTTTTTACTCAAATCCGGGGAAGCCTCCTTCGTGGGGTGTCTTTAGTCCGGGGGGGAAAACCCGTTGTGAATGGATAGACACAACGTTTTTTAGAATTCGAGACTCCGCAAACGCCACCGCTTTCGGTTCGCTAAAATGGCGTCTCGAAAAATGGATAAAAGTGATCTCACAATCGCAATCATTACTACGAAAATAACACCGACAAATGCTCTCACCTTTTTTTACGGGTTTTGTGATACGCAGGGAAAAATCCTGTCAGTCCTGTTAGGATCTTCGGCACCAAAAAGTAAGGACACGTCTCCATTGCCGGTGTCTTTCTGTCTCGCCGGATCTAGTTTTTTTCTTTACGAAATCTATCGGGGATACATTTCGTTTCACCAGGAAGCCTATCGGCGTTTACACATTGGCTTTGGACAAATAATCGGGTTTTATTTTTATTTTTAAATTTCTCACCCTAGATATCACCTTTGTTTATCTATCGTTTTTTTCAACTACTTTTGACAGCTAAACAACTGCCAAACGTCAAGAATTGTTATAAACTATATTCTATAAAAGCGTTCCGTTTCAGACGAAAGGTACGGAACGCGGTTTCTTTGCTCCGCCACCGTCCTATCCTCGTAAAACTATATATCGTGACTATTAAATTATGATATTGTATGGGTTTGCTTTGGAAAAAATCTACGTTCCTAAATTTAGCATTTGTTGCATTTAATTGCTTTGTTTAATTTATTTCTATTTGCTGACATCGCGGGGCCGTGCCAAACAACGGAACGCGCCCTTTTGCTTTGCCAGCTAATCGATGCAAAGATAAGTAAAATTTCCGGTAGATGTCACCACCTGTCTCCGTGTTCATCAATTGAACTTTATTAACTGCTTTCGCTGGTATTCACCAAATACGAACGATAGTACTGTTTCAATCAACTATGTGCGACTTCAATGTCGTCATCTGATTCTAACAACAAACAATAGCATGGCTTGTCTTGTTTATTCCTACTTTTACTTGTCGAATTGTTGTTTTTATAGGTTTATTGATTTTTTATTTAAGTAGCGTTTTGTCAACGCTACAATACCCCCTTTTTCGGAAAAAGAGGTTAACGCAGTTAACCGAAACATAGCAGGTAACGGCAAAAAAATATATATCAAAACAACCGTGCAATGAGGTTGGTTGACTAGAATACTACGTTAACCAATAGTTAGTCGTGTCAACCGTACTACCAAATCCAATCAAAAAAAAGGTTGCACGACTAAGTTAGCTGAAACAACCGTACCATAAAAAACACCTACAAGAGGTTGTTCAGCGTAAAAAAAAACTTTTTCCAAATAAAGGTTTCTGAAAGTAATGGTGATTTTCTGACTCCGTATACTTGTCATTGGGTGGACTAGTTTGTCTCATACAGTTATATAATCTCCCTATCTTACCTCATCGTTCGCCTCTTTCATACTTAAGTTCATACATCCCTTTCAAATTAACTACTATTCCGAAAATAAACTGCACTCGATGAAACTATCCTTCCTAGAAACTATAAAGAAAATCAAAGAAAACCGCCTCCAATCAAAAATTTTCCAATAAACAGTAGCAAATAGCACAGTCAACGCCGAAGCTTCCATAATCCTATCCTCAATCGTGATGTTACTTCCTGGCAATGGTACATTCCTCATAATTGAAAGGTATGTGCCTCCAGTAATAACATTCCGTTCTGTAGCAAGAAATTAAAGAGCGTATCCAGTGGCTATATTAACTGGACTTTCGAACAAGATTTACTATGAAGAGAAGAAAAAAAAAAGAGGTTATTGAAAACCAAAACCATTAATTTTGCAAAATGATGAATTATTCTCTTCGGTTTGTATTCCAAAAAAAACGTCGATATTAATTTAAAAATATGCAAATAAACAATTTAAATATATGCTGTATATGCCTGAATCGTCATTTTGAATCAGCTAAATTTGTAAAAAACTATCAATGTAAACTTCCTGTTCAAAATTTATTTTATCCGCGTATTTTCCATGTGTAAACGGCGATGCGGCGCTAGTGTGAGCAATAGTCTGCATTGATGGGGAAGTTTGCTGACCAACATTTGTAGGGACAAGATTATTTGTAGAAATGTTTAGGTTAACTCGTCGCTGAGTGTTGACCGCATTGACAGGAGTGTAAACTTCCTGTGAAATACCGGCCTCTGGATCTGTGACATTACTAAAACGTCGTGGTGAAGCGTAACATAATTCTTCATCTGAACGAGGTTCAATAGGATCCGACATTGTCGATATGTGAAATTTTTAAATTTATATAAACTTTAATGCTGGATCAGTTCCAAACTGATATTACCAAAATTGACCTTTTTTACAATTTTATTTCGCTTAAATAATGCTAAAGTACACTATAGTTTTTATATTCAACAAGTGTAATTATTATGTTGTATCACAAATTTATTTGTTCATTTCCACATATATAATTTTTTCTCTATAAAAACCACTAGTTAGTACAAATTTGTTCGGGCGCCATATTTTAACGATAATTAGTGTGTTGTAACACTATAAAAGGGGTTCTAGTGATTTCTGAAAGTAAAGGTAATAAAAAATAAATTGGGGCAAGTCGGACCAAAAGTGGGGTGAGTCGGGATTCTTGCCCCATTCGGTCGCTCTGTACGCGAGGACGCTATACCTTTCTTCAGAATCACTCAAAACTAAAAATGCTCATTACTATTTTGAAATTAATAAAATTACCTGGATAAACCTAGACCGGAACGAGCTTCAAGAACTATTGGATCAAGACCGTTCGGTAATGTACTAGCTAGTGGGTACTATAGTGGAAGATAAAATATACAACTCAAATTCACCAATATAATCTTTATTACCTTTGGTTTAATCTTGCTCATGTACTTAAAATCTAAGGAACCGTGCCGTCGGTACGTTGAACGGTCACTCAAGCTAGCATGTAAAGTTGAGGACAAAACATGCAATTTAAATTCACCAATACAACATTTATTATCCTTGGTTTTAATTCTGCTTACTAACTTAAAATCTAGGGAACCGTGCCGTAGGTACGTCGGACGGTCACTCAAGCTAGCATGTAAAGTTGAAGACAAAACATGCAATTTAAATTCTCCAATACAATATTTATTATGCTTGGTCTAATCTTGCTTATTTACTTAAGATCCAAAGAATCCTAGCCTGCAGATCCAACTCAGCAACCAAGAAATACCAAGATCTAAGATTACCCTGCTATAATTAGGGTCGATATAGAATTGACAAAATTAAGTATTTACTCTAACAGAACATTGATGAATTTACCGGCCGGCAGTACAGTCTACTTATTTACCTTTTTCTATAGGGTTTAGCCGTTATGTTGGTGAAGGTAATTCTCCATTCGACGTTCCAGCAATGTCCAATTCGCGTGAGAGGTAGCCAGGCTAGACCCCTCAGGCGTTGCAGGTGTCCAGCAGGTCAGTGGGGAACCAAAGTTCAACACTCCGGTTAACGAAATATATGGATTAAATACGATACCGCATCCCAAGTATGTGGCAGGAATCGTTGGGTATAATGTCGGCGTGGCGTGACGTATTGCAAACACAGTGCCTTTTTTTACTCAAATCCGGGGAAGCCTCCTTCGTGGGGTGTCTTTAGTCCGGGGGGGAAAACCCGCTGTGAATGGATAGACACAACGTTTTTTAGAATTCGAGACTCCGCAAACGCCACCGCTTTCGGTTCGCTAAAATGGCGTCTCGAAAAATGGATAAAAGTGATCTCACAATCGCAATCATTACTACGAAAATAACACCGACAAATGCTCTCACCTTTTTTTTACGGGTTTTGTGATACGCAGGGAAAAATCCTGTCAGTCCTGTTAAATTAAAGTAATAAAACATCTGTTTAAAGAATGGTACCACATTTCGTTATCCGCTCAACGTAACGAGTGGGCATGCGGTAACATGCATGGAAACATAATCCATAATGATTAGCGTAAATTGACGATTATGAATGCGGCGGCGGTGTCTAAAAGTTTAATATAATACAAGCTTCTTATTTTTTTCTTTTTTACCTGTACCGGGTCTAGATCCGGGTACAGATATATAATCCGGTTCTCTATTTCCAGAACCGGGTCGGACCCGGGTCTCAGATATGGGCCGGGTCTGCATTCCCTAGTTGTCAATAAAGATGTTGTTGAGGTATTTTCACGGTGTTTCCTTTCGTACCTAGTTAGCATCTGGCCATTTCCCGCTGGACGTGCACTCGAGCTCCATCGCGTATATAATCCTACTTAATATTATAAGTGCTGCAATGTAAGAGCGATGGTAGCCTATAGCATTACACTTGTAAGAGCGATGGTAGCCTATAGCATTACACTTGTAAGAGCGATGGTAGCCTATAGCATTACACTTGTAAGAGCGATGGTAGCCTATAGCATTACACTTGTAAGAGCGATGGTAGCCTATAGCATTACACTTGTAAGAGCGATGGTAGCCTATAGCATTACACTTGTAAGAGCGATGGTAGCCTATAGCATTACACTTGTAAGAGCGATGGTAGCCTATAGCATTACACTTGTAAGAGCGATGGTAGCCTATAGCATTACACTTGTAAGAGCGATGGTAGCCTATAGCATTACACTTGTAAGAGCGATGGTAGCCTATAGCATTACACTTGTAAGAGCGATGGTAGCCTATAGCATTACACTTGTAAGAGCGATGGTAGCCTATAGCATTACACTTGTAAGAGCGATGGTAGCCTATAGCATTACACTTGTAAGAGCGATGGTAGCCTATAGCATTACACTTGTAAGAGCGATGGTAGCCTATAGCATTACACTTGTAAGAGCGATGGTAGCCTATAGCATTACACTTGTAAGAGCGATGGTAGCCTATAGCATTACACTTGTAAGAGCGATGGTAGCCTATAGCATTACACTTGTAAGAGCGATGGTAGCCTATAGCATTACACTTGTAAGAGCGATGGTAGCCTATAGCATTACACTTGTAAGAGCGATGGTAGCCTATAGCATTACACTTGTAAGAGCGATGGTAGCCTATAGCATTACACTTGTAAGAGCGATGGTAGCCTATAGCATTACACTTGTAAGAGCGATGGTAGCCTATAGCATTACACTTGTAAGAGCGATGGTAGCCTATAGCATTACACTTGTGCAAAATAGAATCCAACGATACTGGGTTCAGTCCGTGAGTATAATGAAGTTTTCTATTTGTCCTGGGCTTGGCGCCAATTACTTTTCTAAGGTGTGTGCGGTTTCCCATCGCTCCGTGCTCCGGAGAGCACGTTAAGCTGTCAGTCCCGGCTGGTATTCGTTAAGCCATGTCAGAGGCTTTCGGGTGGCCTAACGAACCCTGACAGTCTACCCGTTGAATGTAGCGGCGGTTTCGCCTCGCACCGCCCCCTTACCTTAGAACCTCGTCTAGCACTCGCGGACTATTCGGCTCCGTAAAGACTGAATGAAACTAGGTATATTAAGTTACAAAACAATTACACATTTTTACACAATCGTATATTATTAAAATTACAAACAATTATTGCTTAAATTTCACATTACAACATACAGATTTTTTATTATATAATTCATCAAAAGGGACCTCCTTATTATTCGATATACCTACATAAGTAAGTATATGCAGTAAATGAATTATTATTTAGTTATGTATATGAATTTATATTTGATTCATACTTGCTAAACTAAATAAAATATGTAAAAACTCGCCCAAGTGTCAAGGAATGTATTCTGGACAGATAATGTAACAATAAGTTATCAAAAACTGGGTCCTCAAGGCTCCGTATAAACACAAAAAATATAGTGGCCTTTGCCACCACGACTTCTAATTCGATTTAGAAAACTGGCAATTTTTTGAGTGGTAACTTTCTGTTTGTTTGTTCACGCATCACGTAAAAACTACTGGACCGATTGCGATGTGGTTTCCCGTTGGGTAGCTTAATGTTTAACTTAAAAACTGGTGAACTTGATATCTCAATCCGATGAGTAGAAGTCGAGCAATCGATAAAAATCCATTTGATGTCTGAACGAAGTTTGAACGATCCTTATATCACAGAAACAATACCACGCGGGCAAAGCGGCGGGCACAGCTAGTAGTATTATATGAGGTGAAGTTGTATGTAAGTATGATTGTAGGAGATAATCACTAGAACTACATATCCAATTCAAAAAAAAAACACTGATAGACAGCTGCACTATTCCAGATGGGTGAAGGCTACTTTTCCCCCCGGAAAATTGCAAAGTTTCTAGGGAAAAATAGAGGCGGAGCCATAGGGCAGAGCAGATAATTCTGGTCTTATTTTCATATACCCTGTGAGACCCGTTTATTTATGAATAACTCATTAAATTTAACTACCTACTTTATAATAATATAGTAATTTCATAAAATCATACAATACAGTCTACTAAGGGTCTTCAGCCAGAAAGCGGTGACGCGTTCGTTGTGTTGTATTACTTTACATAGACATACCCAGACAGCAGGCATTCTGACCGCGTACCGCGTAGGACGCACGCATTCGCGCGCACACTGCTGTTTCGGTATCCTCATCGGAAGAAAGTTGGAGACCGTATTTTAATCATAATTCTTCATCACCAAGCCATTTACAAAACAGTCTGAAGTTCTCCATCTTTTTCTCTATACTTATTTACTGGGCGCACCCAGTATTTCCATTTCGTTTGATGCTGCTAATGTCCAAAAAATCAATAATTTGTCTTCCGATGAAAAACTACATCAAAAAACATGGTCACCAGTAGTGGCACCGCGTAGACCGTCCAACAGCGGGATTCGTGAGCAACTGCTCGCTCGAACGCAGAACGCGATCGCGGAACGCTAGAACGCGTGACCGTTTTCTATCTGATAGGACCGTAAATAATTTTTGTTCTTGCAATATTCTAATAACAGTAGGTATAATAAAAACATGATGAACACCGACGACCGCCAATAACAAACGCCTTTTAAACTTGCACAGAAAATAGAATACACGTGACTAATGGCCAAAAAAGAAAATGAGGCTATGAAAAAGTACTGAAATAGAATAAAAAATGTGAGATAGGGCGTTCATACGCTGTCATCAGCGGTTTAAACTACAATCATTGATATTTCATTAAATTATCACAGATTAGTATCACATCTGTAAATAAATCTTTTTTTGTTATAAATATTGAGAAGATCCCCTATAAAATATGCTTAGAATTGTACTTAAAACTAAAATAACTTAAAATATCATAATGAACTTAAATGTAATTAGAACTTATGAAACTATGGTGGAGTATACCACAAATTTCAATAAACAATATATCGGTCTCAATATCGTTGTATTTCCTCATACATATAGAAATAAAGCGAAGTCCTCTCAGCCCTCTTTTTACCACTATAAATTAGGATAAAAAAACACATATTTAAAAAAAAACCTTGGCGCGGTAAATTTTTCAATTATTTAGTTTTTGACAAAATGTATAAGAACACCCGACCAAACACAGTTTATACCCATCTACAAGATGTATATTGAAATCTTTATTTCTAAGTTACACAAATTCCCTCGATTCAGATCTTCTATATGGTACATTACTCTTGACACTCGATTTCAATCGTGATTTGGGATTGGGATCGTAATCATGCCGTTTGGTACTCTTAAATTTTAAACTAGCGCACGATTGGAATCATAATGGTGGAATTTTATGGAACTAAATTAAATCGACTCAACTCGACGCTATTCTCTTTTTCGGTACTCTTGACGCGTTTTTGACGTTAACAGATTGATTTGGAATAGAGTTTGCGATAGAATCTAAACAGTTTTCAAAAGTTAACTTTTTTGCGATCGAGTGTGTTGTTTTTAATGATTATCAAAGAAAAAATGGGACGTTTAGCTCTCATATGGGACGTTTAGCTCTCATATTTACTATTTTGGGCAATGCGCATAGAGTAGACCTAAGGCACAGGCGAAACATGAGAAGAATGGCGCACTATAGTAAGAAAGCTTTTGCCATGACAAGTTCAAAAAATTCTACAGAGTCACTAAAGATCTTTTTGAGGTTATATGTGGCGATTTGGAGCCTTTAATGCCACAGCCTACTCGTTGTAGTAATATATCCAAGAGATAAAAGGTTTGTGCCTAAACTTATTTTTTTATATTTTGAAAAGAGTTTTTATATTTATTTACTAAATTATTATCATTAACTATAACTTTGCTAATTTTGCCATCTTTTTGTGTGTTCATAATATTGCTTGCTATCGCGTCCCCTTTCCTTTTCGTTTCTTGCAAGTTCTCTTGCGCTCTGCCCACGGAACGGGCAGAGACCTTTGGCAATTCCTGGGTTTTCCATCAGAAAATCAGCAAAAGCCTCAAGTTGTTGGTAGGTTGGCCGCCGACTCATTATTTAAGAAAATATAGGTAACTAAACCACTACAAAGTTTGTTTGAAAAATTGAGACAGCTGAGCATAAGAGCGAGAACTATTTTTTTCAGAGCCCTTTTGTCTTAGACATAGGTACACATTCAGCCGTTGTACATTTGTCGGCAAACTAACGCTTTTAATTTTTTATAATGACTAAAAATCATAAACATGATAGTTTTTTGCAATATAATTATTATTAGTTGAAAATGTTGAAATAATAAGGGCATTGCAAGGTATAATTTGAAATTATACCTTGCAATATTATTATTGCAAGGTATAAGGTATATTATTGCTATTATTGCGTTGTTTGTTACGTTGTGTATGGCCACACCTATTTAGTGGTGTTCTTTTCTGAGTCACAATGTGTAGTCGATCGCGTTCCCGATTTCAATTTCAATCTCGATTTTGTTCGAGAGTGCTAATTAACTGTTTATTGCGATTGAAACTGATTCGGATTAGAATTTGATTGTGATTGTAACTGTATTCAAGAGTATTCCTCCTGGTGTGTGGGGTCTTCTTATACTATTCACCATAACCATACAGTATGCATGAAAAAATGCCATCAAAACATATTTTTTTGTTGTCAGCGCCCGAGTTTTTATCACAGACTGATCAGAGATGAAAAAGAAACTGGGGAACGGTTGGACCGCAGTCTGCCAAAAAAAGCTAAGGCTTTATTTGGCAGAATGCGGAGCTAGATAGTTCTTAAACCATCTAGCCAACTCAAGCTGTCGAATAGGTATAGATATAGAAATAGGCTAGAGGATCTACAATACCACCGACAGACAGACAAAGGCATCGTCGGGAGTTAAAGAGAGACCAGACAGTAGAGGGTAGCAAATTTTGCGAACTACCCACGCCTACAATGCCACCAATGACCGTAAGGTAAATAATTTTACGCATGAGTCCCCATAATTAGTCATTTTTAACCCCAGAACTCCAAATGAGAGGGGTGTTATAAGTTTAGGGTATCTTTGTATGTATCAATGTATGTATCCGTGTCTGTCTGTGGCATCGTAGCTCCCAAACAAATGAATCGATTTCGTTGCGTTTTTTTCTGTTTGAAAGAGAATGTGATCGAGATGATTCCTTGCTATAATAGGGGGTAGGTTAGGTTAGGGGGTCGGAGGGGGGCATGCCCCGTCCACCCATTGGCTTCAGATGTTATATATTCATTTATTTGTACTTGTTAATAATAATTTGAGAGCCACAGACCATATGTTTGTGAAACATTGTTACTCAGAATTTATTTTTAACGAATAACTTATGATATGCGTTTTGGTTTTATACTGCAAGCTTACTTACGTCAACAACGAACAAATAAATTAAATAAAATAGAACAGAAGGCTCAGTACTCCTACGTCTACGACGAAATGCAACAATAATGACGCCGATATCCCGTTTATCAGATCTCATAGTAGACCTTCGACACTGATCGACGACATTCGACGTGTTGCCCTTACAAAACTATCGTCTTCCGACTGTGTATTGACCAAGGAAGTTGTATGTACTATTCTAGTACAACTGGCACGATCTCTTCAATGAAAAAGCGGGGTATCGATTATTTGATCTTGAAAACGAATTAAAAACAATAAAGTAACCGTTGGCAGATGTGAAACATCTAATATCGCTGAGCTTAGGCGGAAAGAGCCGGCGAGCCACGAGCGGCGCGTCGCCACTAGGGCATGCATTTCGAAATTTCGAAACTTCATAGTTTCGAATTTTCGGACCATATTTGCATGTTCTGTAATTTCGAAATTGAAACCATAAGTTTCGAAAATTCGAAACTTAGGTTTATTTCAATACAGTCTAGTAAAAAAGTTACGTCGGCTCTAGTATCTAAAGAAAAGAAAGAAAGAAAAGAAAATACACTTATTTCTGACAACTCGCTCGGTCAATAATGTTTAATGTTGGGTATTAAACATTATAGACCGAGCAAGCGAAGCGTCAGCTTGAGCAAAAATTCTTTCGTATGTGTTTCCGGATGTCTGTCCGGCTGTTCTCATCTACAGGTCGCATTTCTCAACCGATCTAGACAAAACTTGGTAAGTATACAAGTTTAACGTTCTTTTTTATTCGTAGGGGATTTTTGATTGAGGGGTTACTTCCTCCGAAAAGGGGCAAAAAGGGGGCTACTGAATCCGCATTATTAGATCCGATTTCGATGGTTCCTTTTTTATTTGAATGGTAGTAACTTTCCTAAGCCAAGGAAGCTGCAAAGAAACTCTGTATTTTGTCTAAGGTTAGGCGGTACTTCACACCAGGACAGCTTTTGTATCTTTATAAGACACAGGTCCGATCTTGTATGGAGTACTGCTACCACCTCTGGGACGGTTCTGCCAAGTATCAGCAGGAGTCTTTGGACTCCATTCAAAGACGTGCTATCAGGCTCATTGGGGATGACACTCTAGTAAAAAGTAAGCTTCAAAGTCTGGCGCATCGACGTGAGGTCGCAAGCCTGTCGGTATTCTACAGATTGCACTATGGAGAGTGGCATCGTACGACTACACAAACGGCAAAGCGCCACCCTTTTATGGTTGAAATACCTCGTACAAGAACGAAGCGTTACGCTTCTTCATTTATTATAAGATCTGCAAAGGAGTGGATTGCCTTGCCCTCGCCAGTGTTTCCGGTAAATTATAACCCAGGTGTGTTCAAGTCTGGTGTGAATAGGTATCTTTTAGGCAAGCGTGCTATACCTTCGACCACATCATCGCTTTCCATCAGGTAAGGTCGTGGTCATACGATTGCCTAGTCTGTAATAATGTAATTAAAAAACTCCGATGATTAAAAAATTTGTGTAACCTGAATACCAAGTTTCGTCTAGGTCGGTTGAGAAATGCTACTTGTAGAGGAGAACAGAGATCCGAACAGCCGGACATACGAAAGCATATGCGCCCAAACTGAAACGGAGACGCTTCGCTCTCGCTTGATCAATAAACTATATCTTTATATTTCTATATATTTTTTAATTATTTTTTTCTCAAATCCCCAAGTAAAAACGATATATTGCAGAACAACGTAAATCAAGAAAAGGGCATCGTCTAAATCTAATACTTGATTGCAAAACTCTCTGGAGCTCACTATGTGATATGTTAGGACGTTTTATTAAACTTAGAGACTGCATTAATAAAGCATACATCGACTTGAAATTAGAGTTAGAGTTAATATATAATGACGATGAAATTTAGACACTTGAAAAAGTACAGAAGAGTCAATAAAGTCGTGAGGTGATCGAAGTTACTGTGGAAGCCATCTGTCAGCGTGATGCCACATTAATAACGGCTGATACGGCATTAAAAATTATGTTCTAAGCTTTAGAAGAATAAAGACAGTTTCCTCTGTTCTGATGTACTTACATGATTCAGAAACATATTTTGAAGACAATTACGAAAAATATACTTTTAGCAAACCAGATTCAAGTTCAGTATGTTATTTATTGGAATCCAAAGACGTATTTAAGAATGATGAGTCTGGAGCCAACATGAATCAGAGCTTTATGGTGAGCAATCATGGCAGTATATCTGCAAACATATCTATGAAAGAGAAAATATCTTAACGTTTCTTGGCTTTAAATAAAAAAAATTGAAAAGCAAGGAACTCATCCACTAAAAATAGCAGCCTACAAAATTTAATTCGCAAAGAAATGGCACTTTACGCGAATGGTGGCAAGTGAGGGGAGTACCTGGACAAGGCCTGCAATTATTTATTATCTTTTCTCCCCACAAGTGTCAAATCTGAGAGAGCTTTTCCGCAGCAGGCTACATATGTAGTCGGCTGAGGAGCTCTCTAAGCAGAAAAATGCTTGATAATCTATCTTTTTTAATGGCACATTTTCTACGAGACTTATAGGAATAGTTAGTATTTCCATTCATTTTTTTCTCTAGTGCGTTGAAAAATTAAAGTTTTAAAAATAAATCAAGTTTCTTGACAAGTTGGTCTTCTGTTGTCGAAGTTGTTCTGTTCTGTGCTGAATAATAAACCCTAAAGCAAAAAGTGGGGTGTTATCAGGTTGAATGTGGGAAGCCTTTATCTGTCAGATGTGACAACGTCTCAAATGATGGACCGATTGATCATTCATTCTTACTATGTACCTACTGTGTACATTTTTTACACTTTAATTCAAGATAAAAGTATAGGTAATAAAGAGTTGCTTAAACTTTGAAATTTCGAAACTCATGACACTAATTTCATAGGCCAATTTCGAAACTGAAAATCTTAGAAACTGAATGCCCTAGTCGCCACGCCGTTCGATCGCCTCGCCAAGAGTCGGCTTTACTCCCGTACCGCGCCTTTAGATGTTTCACATCAATAACACAAGAAAGTTGAAGCTGTTTTTGTCTCTTTCTTAGTTATACTGCCAATCTCAGATTACAGAGACAGCAAATATTTCGTAAAACGCGTCACAGACGGCTAAGATACGATAATATTTTATCTTAAGATAAAATATCGCTCGCTATACAATTTATATGAACCATCACAAACGGCGAAGATAATATATTTGCATCTTACAGTATCTTAAAATATCTAGCGATATGGAATTTATTAAAAGATGTCATCTTAAGATACGAAATATATCGTAACAGATACAATATATATATTAATATACTATCTTACGATACAAAATATATCGTAAATGCTCTACAGGTTGCTCTGTTTTGTTTTCGTGACGTGTGTGTGTGTGTGTGTGTGTGTGTGTGTGTGTTTGTGTGTGTGCGCGTGCGCGCGTGCATGTGTGTGCATGTGTGTGCATGTGTGTGTCGGTGTGTGTGTGTGTGTGTGTGTGTGCATGTGTGTGTTTGTGTGGATTCGCAGCTCCCAAACGAATGGACCGAAAGCTGATCGAAGCTGTTCGAAAGCTGATATTATCGAGAAATTTCTTAGACATATGGGGAGAGGGAGGGGGGAGGTGAGAAAGAAAAGGAGGGTGAAAATTTATCATCCTGTATATAGAAAGCGGTGAAGAAATACGTGTGGCACCTAGGGCGGCCAGCGAGCGAATGAATAATTTCAATATATTATCGTATCTTAACCGTGTGCGATACCCTAAGATGCTATAATATTTTATATGCAGATATCGTAACATCAAATATTATCGTATCTTAGTCGTCTGTGACGCCCTTAAGACAAAAGAAAAACGTAAACGTTGTACGAGAAAGAGACTTCCCGCTTTCGTGAACGTTTTCGGTAAGACCACTTTTGTATTAGAAAGATATCATTCCAGTTGCACGTCAGTACATACAACTTCCTTGGTATTGACGCTTAGGCCGTTGTAGAGACGCGAAGCAACGATGCTGCGATTCAAAATATGTTCAGGGCCCCGATTCTGTAAGCTATTGAACAGCGATAACGCAAGTCGATCGCTTGAAATTTTTTAAGAAATTTTCTTATTTACCACTTAAAAAAGTGTTGGATTGTTTTTTTTTGTTTTGTTATATTCCTTTTTTGTTTTTTTTTTATTTTTCCTAAAAAGAACAATTTTAAGTGGTACCTAAATTAGAAAATTTCTCAAAAAATTTCAAGCGATCGACTTGCGTTATCATTATCAATAGCTTACAGAATCGGGGCCTTGGTTTCTTGGTTTTGTAAATCTGAACCTTTGGATCGAATTTTGAGACATGAAACCATTTTTTAAATCATCAGGTGTTGCTTCGTGAATCAACAGATTAAAATTGTAATTTATGCTACCAACAGTAATAAAAATATAATTAATTACTAAAATTATAATAAATTGGAAAATAATAATGTTTAATACAATCTTTTGTATTATCAGAATTCAAAAGAAAGCCTCATCATAATAACTATTTTGAATTTATTGTTATTGTGATCATGGAAAATAAGCCTCCCCGAGTGGCGTATTACTAAATCAATCTCGTATAATTCTAAAAACGTCTGCAGCACCCTGGGTGGCCAGACTACGTCTCGTAGTCTAGCTGGCTAAGGGCTGTGACACGTCCCAAAGAGTCAAAACCAACTCGACTCAAAAAACACATTGAATAATGTCCTCTAAATCGTGTAGCGTACAGCTCATTTTACACAAGTGGTGTACAAAATACTATGGTACAAAAAATCGAGTTCAAATGGATTAACTAATAACTAAAAAAAACTAGTGATCCAATTTTGATACAATTTATATGGGACCAACCTGGAGGTCTATACTATCATTTTTTTTAATACAAAATCAGTCCACAATTGACGGAGAAATCGGTTAACATACATTACAAAAAATGCATACAGTCGAACATAGAACCTTTTCCTTTTGTGAAGTCGATTAAAATGCGTAATTTGGTAAATTTGTGCAGTATGCTCATATTTCATTGCTTCACATTGAGTCGAGTTGACCTTGAGTTGTTACATTTGCGGAAAAAAGGGTGAATACACGACTTCTTTGTCTATGTTTGCTATTTTTCATTATTGTGTTTCATGCTCGATATAGCTACAAGAATTTAATTTAGGCCGCTTTTCCAAAATATCAGTGATCGGTTGTATGAGGTCTCGGTCGTATGGACAGACAACCACACAAATCACTGATTTGAATGTGAATGAATCACGAAAATTGTTCACAACTCAGTATTACATGTACCTACGTCGTAGTGTCCCTGTAGTGCCTCAGAGCCCAAGCGCGGGCACTGGCGTGTAGGGTGCGGGCGCGGGCGCGCACGCCTGCCGCACGCTCATCTCCCACGCGTCCAGGAGTTGCCCCACTGAGCAGCTCTTAGGTAGTCTGTGGGGGGGATACATTGTTCAGTTGGGATCCAGTGTAGTGGAAGCGAGGACAATGTTGGACTCTTTCGAGGATTAGAATAGAAAGGCATTCTTCACTTCATCTGTTCTTCAGTAGTAAAAAATAAATGATTATAAATACAATAAATGATATTAATTTTACAATTCTTCGTTTTTTAAAATAAATATAAGATGCAGTCGGAGGCATAAGGTAGCTCGCCAGGATCTAGCTGATCCCGTCAAAGAAGAAATGAAATGCATGATGCCTCCGACTGTACCTTATATTTCAAAATCTGTTCGCACTAAAGTTTTTTTTTGTAAATATATCTACCTAGACCCTGATTAGAGATCAAAAATGAAAAACAAAGAAATGACAACAAATATCATTGTCAAAGTGACAGGTCAGGTGTAATAAACAAAATATGATTTCCATTAAAATAGGTACCGTAAATGGGGTGATTAGAAATCACGGTGATAGAATAATATTAAAAATATTTTTTTATTTCATATATATCTGTTCCTCTGGTACTTATTTTTAGATTTTAGTAGAAATTTTACCATTAGAGCGGGCGACTTTTTTTCTTTCGAGGGCAACACTCGATAAATGTCTAAACTGCTTGCCTTTGCCAGAAATTCCTTTTTTATTCAGGCAGTTGGCGAACGGCAAAATATTGGTAATTTTAACTTCTTGAGCAAATAGTGAAAGAGATATAATTTTATAGTGAAGTTGTGTTTATCGGACTCTTTAGCTATTATTGCTTGTGCTATTATTACTAAAGGTCAGTTGATATTCTTTATTATTTGCGGAAATTTACTCAAAACAAAACATTTGGTAAAATCTTTGAAAAATGGGTTCAATAGAATCATGTGAGGGGGTGAATAGAAGTCGGTAGGGGTTTTAGAAACAAGTGGGGTCAAAAGAGTCGTTGGATTCGATAGATTATTTTTGGGTTAGGGTTGTTACGTAGTTATTTTTTTATTATAATTTCTCAACTTATGAACAGATTTAATGTAGTAGTATCGCTAGAATCCTTAATTTATTTCAGGTAATAAAACTATGGGTACCTATTAGGGAATTCGATCCCGGTCCTTATTTCTAATCCCGAGATATCGAGATAACACTTAGTCAATGCCGGGATCCCGGGATAATCCCGGGATTGAGAGTTACAAATAATAAATATGAAAAACATTTTAGAAATCTGCTTTCAACAAACCAAAATAAAAAAGCTTTGTATTCTACGGTATACAGATACACCTAGCTAATCTAATCACTCTCACTCAGACTTAGAGACAGACTAACTAGATTTAATATCACTGTCCAAAAGTTAAAGTTTTTTTTTTTTAATCACTGTGATTTCTTTGAAGATACGTTAGCTGAGAAAATGTTGCAGTAAAAACTATGTAAAAGTATTTTAATATTTCAAAATTTACAAAAAAAACTTATTATCGACTTAATCACAGACATAAGACTAAATATATAACTTTCATGTAACAACTTAGTGAGTAAGTTTCATATCAAAAAGTATTTTATTACAGGCTGATGATGATGTTGATAAAGAAAACTAATCTAAAAGGAACGAATTAATTTTATCTTAGAAATAATATCATCAAGCCTGCTTCTCAATTTGTTGCTCTTAAGTATATGCATAAAATCAGCTGGCTAAACAAGGTGGCTAATTTCAGTGACAAATTGTCAGATAATACGAGATGGCTGACATAATGACGGGTAAAACTCACTCACATTTTTATTCACTTCACACAGTCTAATTTGCATAATTTTTTATTATGTCAATCCCGAAAATCTCGGGATCCGGGAAATTTTATCCAGCAAATTTCGCGATTGAAAAGATGTCTGGATTCCGGGATCGCATCATCTAGTACCTATCTACATACAAAGGGACTACTAATATAAGTTGAAAGTTGTTAGTTATAAGTTGTATCTTTATTTGTATTATTTTTTGGTGTGCAATAAAGTATATTTGTATTGTATTGTACATACCTTTTCGTATTGCTGTAGTCGAAATAAATATGTGACAGCCATTGAATTTTTATTTTCACGCTTTTACCGTTCCTATTCACCACAAACTACGGGTGAATAGAAAATTGCTATATTTTTGTATTTAGTGGAAAAAATGGTTGATAATTCTAATTATACAGGATATACATTCGACGTATTCCCGTTAAGGAGGTGATAGGGGTGACTATTTGCGATAATTTTAACCCCAATATGCATGATGCAAAAGTGAACCATTTTTGAGTTCGGTATCATGTTTTTTAGCTTTTTTCAAAATAAGTCATAAATGCAACATAGGCACGGCGCAACAACCGCGCAGGCACGGCGGCCGGGTAGTCGCGCGGCACGTGTAGGTGCACGGCGGCATATGACATCACCTGACATAGCGTGCGTCTATGGCGTGCTCAAGGCGTTGTTCGAGAAAGGGTGAGGCAAGCGGGGGAGCGGGAGGCAGCGCGTAGGCGGGGTAGTCACGCAGCACGTGCAACTGCACGCGGCACGTGACCTCACCTGGCACAGCGTGCGTCCATAGCACGCTCAAGGCGCTCGAGGAAGGGTGAGGCGGGCGGGGGGCGCGGACGGCGGCGCGCAGGCGCGGCGGCCGGGTAGTCGCGCGGCACGTGCAGGTGCACGGCGGGCACGCACGGCAGCCGTGCGTCGTCCAGCGCCGCTACCAGCGAGATGCCGCCGCCGCCGCCGCCTGACAGCTGCATCGTTTCCAGAGACACCTGTAAGGACAACAAGCATCCATTCAAGACGTATAGCTCTCACTGATGGCAGAGCGGTACTGACACAAACTGACACTTGCTCTCTTTGTAACGAGACTTTTCAAACTCAAAGAATACTTAGTTTATCTAAATTTGGGATCTTTTTATAATATTTTATGTATATCTCTTTGTTCAGGAGATGTTAATTTTGACTTGTAAAAGTGCTATTATTTTTGCCTATTTACAATAAAATACTTTAGACTTTGACTTTGAGACTATGAAGACATCGCTAAATTAGTGTTTAGCTAAGTTAATATTAGTTACAAACTACCCCTGCAAAAACGGGGTGTGGCTATATCGTGGACACGGCCGTGTCTTTTACGTGAAAACATGTAGGTAAGTATCCACTCGGACGCCTTCATTGTTTTACGTTACCGGCGACGCTTCCACTCTGTCATTGGATGTTTTAAGGGTATCACTGAGTGTGTTCATTCCAACTATATACGATCTCTATATTTTGATTTAGCTTTTGGCCGACATTGCATTTTTTAAATATATTTTTTACTTTAACACCATATTTATTTATAACTATTTCATACTAATGTTTTATATACGCAATCGATAGATCTTGACGAAATCTAACGATTGAAACTCATACGAACATCGTAGCTTCTCCAGTCAAAATTTATACTGATACGCAGCGTAACTAACCTCCAAAATTGTGGGGTTTCCTCCTCCAGTCCTCACTCAACGTAATGTTTTTTTTATCCTTTCTATAGCTATCGAGTGGTGTAATTAAATTTCGGATGTCGTCATTTAGCTACGCTTAATTTTGGGATGGTTATACCGCCATCTGTCGGTCGCCAGAGCCTCGTTCGTTATCCAGCAGGATGAAGCAGGTGAAGTTGGCTTGGAGCATTGAGATTACGTTCGCTCCCATACACCCACTCAATTATCAACCTCTGCATAAGCCGAACCACGAAAACTTTAATGTAGCTTCACAAACTGGTTGTAGTACTATAGAAAGCTTCATATTATTATATTACCTTGAATCTCGAGTCTAATCTGGCGATTTCACCCTGTAGCACATCGGGAATTTCTATTTCCGGCTCGTCTGTCCTCGGCATCTTCTGTGGCGGCGGTAAATTTCTGCAAATGAAAACAAATGTATGTATTAACTTACGAAAACGACCTCTCAAACGGCCAGATTAACAGCTAGATACAAAACCTATCGAACTTAGTAACCTAGTAACATGACACTTTTTTATGAATTATGTAGAAAATAACCGGCTTACTGCGAATCGGAAACAAGCACTGAAAGGAATTGTAAAAAAAGTGAAGAATCTACCGGTATTCGGATTTTCCCCTTTACTTGTGCTAAGACTTTGCTTCTTCCCAAGTTTCATGATTCTAAGTCAACGGGAAGTTTTGATTCCTATAGGTTTTGATTCCTTTGCAAGTGTCAAAATATGCGGCGTAAACGGCCGTATCTTTTGATTGCTAAGACTTAGAAGTTTGTTTTATTCACAGCTCCAAGGGATTGCAGACCAGCTGCGCCCTGCAATCTCCGCCCTGCCTCGCGGTCGCCCTGCTGCAGGGCGACCGCGGATACGCAAAGTTAACGTAAACGTTTTTAATTTGACATTTTAAAACAATAAACCATTAATTTAATTTAGTACCGCCAAACTCGCGACAGTTTTACCATTGAAAAACGATTACGAAAAAAACTTTTGGTGGAAAACTATTGAACGAATGATTTCCTACGAAATGACAGTTGTTACAAAAAAAGGGGACCACGAACGCCTTCGCGGCTTAGAAAATGATCGTAATGGTGATTGTTGAAAACGGTGACTAATGAGCAACCTTTTATGCTACATACTATCAAGTTAATACTTTGAATATACACATTGATTGTTATTTATATTCGAAGTCAATGTTTTCATTTTAGATTATGTTATTGGTTTTAGATTATGTTAAGTCTAAACATAGACCCAGTTATTAAATAAAGTACCTAGTAGTATTAGTATCTACTACCTAAATGAAAAGTGATCTATAAATCAATTTTAGTTCTTTCTAAGTGGCGGCAAGAGCCTATTTGCTTGGGGCTGCAGAGGAGGAGCGTCAGAAGGCAGCTCATAGAAAGAGGCATGTATGTCTTACGTGATTTCAACAACCCATCGTAACTGCCGAAAGAACATTATAGGGCCAATTACAGACTTAGCAAGGGTTTATTTCTATGGTTTTTCGAGAAAATAATTCCCCAACTGCTACCGGCGACAGTTTGGCAGTACTAATTCTATTATTGTATATTTATTATTTGGTTCTGCACGACCAGTGCATTTAGCCAGTGCCAGGTAAAGAGATATAGCAAATTGTATGTTTTTTTCAACAGATTTTCAAAATGTCTAGTCTCAGTCAGTCAGATAGTCAAAAGTCTAGTCATGTCACGATTCAGTAAAGTGGTGGAGGTTTACTAAAACTTCCTAGGGAGTTCCGGAAAGAACACGAAATGGCACTCTTGTATCATTTACCTACACTAGTGCACGTTACCGAATACCTTACGGTTAATATTCCACCAATATTACACATTAACACTCGAAGATACACAAGTTTAGAAAATAATAAAAAGTTAAACACCCGTTTCGATTTCGTTTCCCGCCGAAAGTAGGTACTACTTAATGTTATAAACTTTCTTGGTTATGGCCTTGCTAATGGTATAATCGTTAATATGTGGTTTTAAAATGACAAATTGAAAACGTTTACGTTTACTTTACGTATCCGCTGTCGCCTGTCGCCCTGCAGTTTGAGAAATAAAACAAAGCAAAACACCCGTTTCGATTTCGTTTCCCGCCGAAAGTCAGTACTAATATAGAGGTTTATGGTTTTAAAATGACAAATTGATAACGTTTACGTTTACTTTGCGTATCGGCGGTCGCCCTGCAGACGATTGAAAACTATTCATTCGTTCAATAAACCATTACAATACGATTACTCATCGCGGTACCAATTTTTATTCGATAGTAATCGTCAATGGTAAACGTAAATAAAACCATAACGATCGCTCATCCGCGGTCGACCTGCTGCGCATTTGATATTAATTTCAACTTGACACATCCACGCGTTTCTGAGAAAAAGGCAGACAGACAACGAAGTGATCCTATCAGGGTTTCTTTTGCTTTTTGAGATACGGTACCCTAAAAATACTCAAAATACTCTTAATATTAAAATACTCTTTCCAATCAATACGTAGGCGTACAACCTAGACGGTTATTATGATTTTACTACTAAGACGGATGAATCTACTTCTGTCTTTTTGGGTCCAACTGTGTAAATAAGTAGTAATCAATGATATTCTATATAAACTAAGATAAATAAATAAATATATTCAGGACAATTCACATTAATTACCAAACTAGGATTCACTGTACTATGGGCACTAGATAACGGATAAACATACTTAGACACGAATATTGCATCCATGACTCGGAAACAAACATGTCTGCTCATCACACAAATTGCACCTAGCAGGATTCGAACCCGCGACCGTTTGATTTCGTTAAGTTCACTTGCCACTAACCAATGGATCGTCAGGATAGATAAGTCAGATAGATGTGTTCACGCTCTAAAATGGCAACTAAAAAGTATGCTAATTGGCAAACTATCGCTTAGTCGCGTGCGGTCTTGCAACGAGATCACACGCGCACGCAGGCTACCTACCGTACGTCGGCTCGTCGAACTTAGGCCATAAGGTTATTTTTTCTTCTGAAACTACTTCTATTAACCTCCGAACTCGAAAAGAGCGGGTTGTTATAAGTTTAGGGTACGTATGGTGCAAACGAATCGATCGGACCTATATTGATGTCGTTTTTACTATTGAAACGGTTTTATTTAGCTTATTGTTTTTTGGGTCATATATATAGTATTTATCTGAAATTTTACCCCATTTTTGTTGACCGATTGATCTGAAATTTGGTAAGTACACACCTTTAGTTCTGATGACAATACAACTATGTACTGATGTACTATGCAACTGATGGCATTCTAGCGATTGTGTAAAAACTGTGCGCCCGAATTGTCTCCCATCTTAACGCGTGTGTACCGCCTCTCTCTTCACTCAGGTAAAGTTCCGAAGAGCTGGAAGCTTGCCAATGTACAACTAGTACCAAAAAAGGGTGGTCGTGCTGATCCGGCCAATTATCGCCCCATCTCGATAACCTCCATACTCTGTAAGTGTATGGAGCGTGTCAAAAACATTAGGCTCTTGGCATACTTTGAGGGCAATGATCTCCTCAGTGACCGGCAATACGGATTTCGCCGAAACCGGTTTACTGGGGATCTTCACGCGAATGCCACTCACATACTGAGAGAAGCCATCGAGATGCATGGTGAGGCGCTTGCCGTATCCATTGATATATCGAAGGCTTTTGATCGGCTCTGGCACGATGGCCTTTTAAACAAGCTTCCCTTATATGGATTACCTGTTGGCTTATGCAATTGGATAGCTGATTTTATGAGGGAACGATCTATTCGTTGCGATTGAGATTCGGTTTTCAATGTCGGCTAGCCTAGGATTTTACTTAAAAACTGGTGTAGTTGGTATCTCAATCCAATGAGTAAAAGCAGAGCAATCGCTGGCTGAACGAAATTTGGTATATAGTACCTTATAGGTACTTTTGGTCCTGGAATGAAGGATATGAAAGGAGGATACCTTTATCCTATATATAATTTATATCCTGTATGTATAATAACAAGCCAATAAATAAAAATGACATAGGCATATTATATGTCATAGTTCTAAGTTACTTGATCTCAGGGCCGTTGAGTGCGTCCAAGGTGGAGCCGAAGGTGCGCTTGAGCGTGTGGTTGGCCAGCGGGGACTGCAAGCAGTTGTTCACCACCTCCAGCAGAGGGTTGAAGATTTGCTCCTGGAATGAAATAAATAGACATTAGAGTTAATAGACAAAAAAAGAGTTTTTTTTTATTGTTTTTGTTTTCTCGACTAGTGCATTTATTTAGCCAGTGTCAAGTAATGAGATATAACAAGTAGTAAGTAGTTTTTTCAAAAAATAGTCTATAATTTCAATTCCCAGTCAGTCAGGTAGTCAAAAGTCTAGTCAAGTCACGATTCAGTAAAGTGGTGCAGCTTTACCGAAACTTTCGGAGATAACATGAAATGCCACGTCTTTCCGCGTTTGTATCATTTGCCCATACTTGTACACGTTAACGAACACAATGGTTAACACTTCAACAATATTACATTAACACTCGAAAAAACTCAAGTTTGAGAATATAAATCAAAGCAGAACAACCGCCTCCACTTCTTTTACTGCCAACTGAAAATGGAAACTGCAAATGGTGCCGATTCTTCGAACTAGACTAAACTTGGCTAAATTAAAATTTAATCTGTCAAGCTCATTAGCTACTCTGTCAGACGATTTTCTTGTTACAAACTAGGCTAAATATAAATTTAGTCCTGTCACACCCATTAGCTACTCTGTTAGACCGATTCTCTTGTTACAAACTACACTAAACTTGGCTAAATTAAAATTTAATCTGTCAAGCTCATTAGCTACTCTGTCAGACGATTTTCTTGTTACAAACTAGGCTAAATATAAATTTAGTCCTGTCACACCCATTAGCTACTCTGTTAGACCGATTCTCTTGTTACAAACTACACTAAACTAGGCTAAATATAAATTTAGTCCTGTCACACCCATTAGCTACTCTGTTAGACCGATTCTCTTGTTACAAACTACACTAAACTTGGCTAAATTAAAATTTAATCTGTCAAGCTCATTAGCTACTCTGTCAGACGATTTTCTTGTTACAAACTAGGCTAAATTTTTATTTAGTCCTGTCACACCCATTAGCTACTCTGTTAGACCGATTCTCTTGTTACAAACTACACTAAACTAGGCTAAATATAAATTTAGTCTGTCAAACCCATTAGCTACTCTGTTAGACCGATTCTCTTGTTACAAACTACACTAAACTTGGCTAAATTAAAATTTAATCTGTCAAGCTCATTAGCTACTCTGTCAGACGATTTTTTTGTTACAAACTAGGCTAAATATAAATTTAGTCCTGTCACACCCATTAGCTACTCTGTTAGACCGATTCTCTTGTTACAAACTACACTAAACTTGGCTAAATTAAAATTTAATCTGTCAAGCTCATTAGCTACTCTGTCAGACGATTTTCTTGTTACAAACTAGGCTAAATTTAAATTTAGTCCTGTCACACCCATTAGCTACTCTGTTAGACCGATTCTCTTGTTACAAACTACACTAAACTAGGCTAAATATAAATTTAGTCTGTCAAACCCATTAGCTACTCTGTTAGACCGATTCTCTTGTTACAAACTACACTAAACTATGCTAAATTTAAATTTAGTCTGTCAAACCCATTAGCTACTCTGTTAGACCGATTCTCTTGTTACAAACTACACTAAACTAGGCTAAATTTAAATTTAGTCTGTCAAACCCATTAGCTACTCTGTTAGACCGATTCTCTTGTTACAAACTACACTAAACTAGGCTAAATATAAATTTAGTCTGTCAAACCCATTAGCTACTCTGTCAGACCGATTCTCTTGTTACAAACTTGACTAAAGTTAAGTGTTGTGCGAGGCGAGGGGTGGGGATTTGTGATTTATTATTTATTTAATTATTTAATCATTATTTAATCTAATTATTTATTATCTCTCTAATTAGATCTAATTAGATTATTTAATCTAATTGGCCATGGCCGTATGGCCATGGCCAATTAGTATAACTAATTACAGAAAAAATAACACAACAATTGAATAAAAAGGAAAAGAATGGACATAATTATTGAATAAAATAGGAATAAGAAATAATATGATGATAGGAATAAAATGTCGAATACACAGGGAGGGGTGGTGGGGGTGGGAGGGGAGGGGGTTGTGCTGGGAGGAGGTGATGATGTGTGTAGGCGTTACCTTCCCAGCGCTGGGCAGGCCGGGCCCACCCTCGCTGCGCTTGAAGTCCAGCTTCTCCAACACCACCTCGCACTTCATGAGTGTCTCCAGCGGCATGCGCTTGTTGGGGTTCGACAGGATGTCCAGCAGGTTCTTCATCTTGGTCAGCTTCTCCACATCTGGAATAATTTTTATCTGTTTTAGGGAACTTTTAAAACCGTACAGAAAAGAGGATATGAGATTAAGTTGTAAAACAAAAGGATATAAAATTTGATTGTAATTTTTAAAATTGTCTTACTATGTTCATAGAGTAGAAATCGTAGTAAAGATCACAGGGTATTTTATTTCGTTTAAATGGAATCGTTCATTATATGGATTAGCTACAATAATGCCAGTTTTTTTTACTGGCCCAGAACACGAGCCGCCATGTTACTTTGCGTAGTGACGTCGTAATATGAAGGGTAGCGTTTTAAGAAAGCAAATCGGTTCAGAAATAAAGATATGACAAACACAAAATAAATAAATTAAATTAAAAACCTATCTTGAAGTCGATAAAACATGTGCAGATAAGCATGCTGTAGGTAGATACTTCCTATCAGGAATGACTATGGATTCGACCACACACGACGTAGAAAAAGATACATTGAAGAAATTAGAGAATACTCTAGAATAGATATCAAAGCTGATTATAAATCTCATTGCCGTTGTATCCTCGCGAGACTACGAATGACTGAGATATTTTACCCTTTTACACCTTGGGGGAAGCCAACCCAGGGGTTGAGGGGTGATGATACTCACTCTCTCCCTCGCTGACCATCCTCTGCACCATGCGGCGCAGCGGCTCGATGTACTTGGACAGCTGCCGCACCTTCTCCCTGTAGGCCACTTCTTCTCCCCCGGGGGAGGCCACCCCGCCCCCCAAGGGGGTGTTAAGGGATGAAGATGGGGATGCCACCATGCCCATGCCTACGTTGCTGTGGAGAAAAACAAAATTATGTTTTTGAAATTGTACTTATGTGTGATGCTTGGTCGCTAAAGTTTGAATTGTTTTACCGATTTTAGCTCGTTCCGCTCGCGCCTCTAAAAAGGCCGTGGCTACATTAACGTTACATATAATATATATACTCAAAGTATATAATAGTAGTCTTTATGCACGTGTTAATGATTTTTATGCGCACATTCATATTACAGATTAGTCACACTCGCTTCGCTCAGGCCATTCTGCTGAAAAATCAGTCATGCAGGTGAGGGCAGCCCATTTACGACTCCGATATTTTGCGCTCGCTTTGCTCGCTCCTCAAAACTAAACCCTCTGAATCGCATTGATTACCCACGCTCACTTCGCTTGGATCCCTTTGCTGCCCCATCTTCATGGCTCTTATTTTCCGCGCTCACTTCAGGAGCACCTTTATGCCTTTCTCAAGTCATAATGACTTTGATTGAGGCAACATCACACCTGGACCAGGAGACTCACCGCTGCGGCGGCGCCACGTGGTGCTGCATGTGCGGCGGCGCCGAAGGCGAGGGGCTGCCCACCACCAGTCCGCCCAGGCCCGACATCGGCGACGGCATCGCACCGCCCATTACACCTGTGGAAACGTAGAATCTTTATTACCCGACTGCGCGGAGGGTAATGTGCTTATCGGCCTATGTACGTAATTTTGTTCCTTTGTGACGCTTTAGAGACCAAAAGCGAGAGCCGATTTTGATGATTCTTACGCCATCGAGTTGTCTTAATCTTGCGTAAAGACATAACAGTAATCAAAATTCAATATGACGACAACTAGACACCAAGTTATAAAAGAGAAAAAAAAGTCGACGAACTATGGTAAGTCGAATATCATTGAATAGGTAATTGAAAATCATTTACATGTTTCTCTTATCATTTCGAATAACCAGTTAGGTCCTATTACGATTTAAAGTTGGCTAGCAACCATTCTCACTTACATTTTTACCTCTTTTTTAGTTTTGTTAACACTTTCGATTATGTCTAGTTTACACTATTAATTAAGTCTGCGTTGGTAATGAGAAGACAGGATGTTACTTCAATACCGAGCCAAGTGCATCTTTTTATCCATCAACTTGCACCGGCCCTGCGCGCTGCGTGCTCTTTAAGGTCAGACTCTCTGGAAAAAAGTCCTGAGTTTTGCAGTGGGAACCCGTGATTAACCAAATATTTTTGGGACTATTCCTATATTTAGAAGTTCAATTGGGCAGGAGCTGGCCAGCTCAACTAGAGTAGATCCAATCAAGCTTCGTTCCATAGATCTTACATCTTTTTGGAGTCAGGAACGTAGGACACGGGACCTTCCACTTACACCATACACTCTCGGGTTTCTGAAACACGCGGCCCTGCATGTTACTTACCCATGGGCACGGGGCTAGGCCCACCCATCCCCGGCGAGGGTGCGGAGGGGCTAGGGCTCTGTCGCAGGAACTGCGTTGGAGGCGGCGCGCGAGACCCGCCCGCGTATACCATGCCGCCCATCATGCCGCCCTCGGGCTTCTGAGGCACGCGGCCTTGCATGTGCATCATGTTGATGCCCACCATTTGGTTGTTCGACATGCCTCCTGAAATTGGATAATTTTTATATGAACAGTCGTTTCCGTTCTTATAAATAAATAAATAAGTATATTCGGGACAATTCATACCATTTTTTTTGTTTATGATAGAGTATGTTAGAGTGACGGGCCCGCCACGACTATGATTCAATGTAACACGACAAACAAACATGCAAAGCGACAAGTGACCGTTCGTAAAGCGTCAATAAAACCGGCAATATATCGTTTGAATATGCATGTAGGTTTCATAAAAAAAATGTTCATTCATTTCGATCCATTCGCACTTCGGTGATTCACACCAATTACACCAAACTAGGATACCCTGTACTATGGGTACTAGACAACGGATAAACATACATAGATACGAATATTACATCCATGACTCGGAAACAAACATTTCTGCTCATCGCTCATATGATTGCACCTTGCGGTATTTGAACCCGCGACCGTTGGTTGACTTCGCAGTCAGGGCCACTAACCACTCGGCCAACCGGTCTATAGTTATATAGCAACATAATAGTTCCCAACGATCATACTCTTAAATTCTGACCCGTAACTAGGGTGCCCCTTTCTTAGCGAACAATAAAAAAACACCTTGACTTCATAAAAAACAATTAATCGGATATGTTTGTATATTTTTAGAGAGCAAACTCAGCAAAAAGTGATTGTGTGCATAAAAGTTAGGCGTTCTTGGTTTTTTGCTGACCATAGTCCACAGCAAAGCAGACAAAGAAGAACAAATACCTACTTGTTTTATTTATATGCACAAATATAATGTATTTACCGTCGCGAGAACTGAACCCGCCTGCCCTGAAAGCTGTCCCACTTGATCATTTCCCTCTGCCACACTCAACCAAATCCATCGCAACCGCCTCATGTAGCGGATATGACATAGGGCGTCGCTGGCACAGTTTTACCTGGTGTTGGTGGTAAACATGAAGATGGGCTTAACGAATTGTTCGAGGCGCAACTCATGCAAATCAGTTATTGTGAGTTCTTCCGTGGCCAAACAACACTGTAAGTGTTCCTGTCCTGGTATTCTGCATGCACCCGCAGCACATAGGAATATCTGTGGCTCCAGTACTAGAGTCCTAAACTATATTCTTCCAGTCCATAATTAAGTCACAAAACAGCGAACCGAATAAGCCCTAATAGTAGGCATAGATAATGCCTATGCTAAGTTAGATGTTTAGTAAGTGGTAGTTTTGCAAGTTGTTTGTGATATTTCTGTTACAGATCGGGAAAGTAGCCTTGGCATGTGTATGTAGCCTTGGCATGTGTATAACTCCACAGTATAGGAGAATATTATTATATAGTTATTCGATGCCACAGTCATGATTAGAGTAATTTTGTTAAAGTTATTTTATTTAGTTCTATTACTTTATGTAGTAAAGACCGATCGATATTTAGTTGTTAATGGCACGACGACTTTAGGTCGATTGGCGTGTAATGCTGCCAAACGGAAACTTGTTATTTGTGTATAATGCATTAACCGTACAGCATGTTCGATGATGATGCTATTTTTCCTGCAGTCCAGTCTCTATTTTGACTACTGGGAGGTCACCGGTACACAAGAGGAAGATTTCTACGTTATTATTTAACTGACGCCATTAATTCTCAATTCTCATATCTTTTTGTTAGACCGGTATCGAAATTATGACATCTCATTATGACGAAAACCTAGGCAGTCTTTTCTTCTGGATAACCTCATTATGTAGCCCTAACAACCGATAGCGTGGACACTGCCCCATTGTGCCCACGACGACACTCTTGGATTAGTTTTTACATACAAACATTAATGTATGTTTGTATGTGAGATTATTTATTACACCATAAATTTTAAATGCCTGAACAGATTTAGACGTATGGGGTATAGTTAGAATCCTTACACCCCCCCCCCCCCCCCCCCCCCCGAGTAACATAGGCTACATTTTTTTGAAATTTTTCAGTATGGCGGCAGAATGGCACCATTTTCAATTTTTTTTCTAAATTTACAATATGGGTATCAAATTGAAGGTCTTGATAAGCACATTCCAACAGTATATAATTTATTGGCAAAAGCTCTTTTTTGGCAGGGCAGGCGTGTTTTTTAGCTTTTAAGCTAGTTATTTTATCAGCTCGCGTCATTCCACTGCTGGGAATAGGCCTCTCACAAAGCACGCCACTGAGCCCGATCTTCAACTATTCTATTGCAACAACTGCCAGCAATTATTTTCTTAAATATCGTCGTTCCTCTAGCATGGGGGCAACATACACTACGTTTGCCGAGTCACGGTTCCCACCCAAAAATACGTCTACCCAACGGTTATCAGTCCTTTGGCAAATTTGACCTGCCCACTGTCACTCCAGCTTGCTTATTCTATGGGCTATGTCCATAGATTTGGTTGTCTCTTGGATCAACTGGTTCCGGATTCGATCTTTCAGAGAAACTCCGAGCACTTTCCATAGCCCGCTGAACAATTTTACGGTGCTAGTCGTATTGTCAATATAAATGTTGTATGAAATATTGTCAAAAATGAAAATAAATAAAGCGTATAACATGTTTATTTACAAAGACGATGTGGTCCAGGTGTTAGTGTACAAAAAAGAGCTTAAGGTTATGTTAATTTACAAGTTAGTGTAAAGATTACAGAGATCAATTTTCAACTGGGTTTTGTGATGGCTAAATCCGAAAGTTTCAGTTTCCGAACTATAGTGATTTTACCACTAAAACTGGTGGTTATTCTCCTGAAAGATGTGTCATTGCCTTTTTCCCAGTTTTTTTTCCTTTTTTAGGTAATAAACGGCAAATAGTAGAATAATATTCACGTTGTTATTAATCTCGACTGTCCGGGACGATAAACCGCGCGATACTAAACTCGATTCAGTTTCACGCGAGCCTTCCAACCGCGCTAGTGACTATGAAACCGTCCTAATAAGGCTTGTTTAACTGTTACGTCTCCCGCAACTTTTTCACTGTCATCGTTCGCTTCCAACAGCAAGTTCACTTCCTCCCTCGTCCACCCCATATCCTCGGCGCTTGCTGGCTCAGTCTCGCCACTTACTACAGCATCGCTTTTTACAGCCCTCCCCTGAACTGACGCCACAGCACCTCCAGCCGCGTATCCTCTTACTTTGACGTAGACTCTCGGCGCGGAGTAATGCAGGCGGAATTCCACGCGATTGAGGTATTCAATGTCCTCAGGCAGTATGCCCATCACGAGGATGTGATTAAACGTGCCGCTCGCGGGCCGCACTTCATGTTTATACAGCTGCCATCTTTCTACGCCGGCACCAGGATTTTGGGCGGCGAGAAAATTCTTCAGGAGCTCTGACCGCTTAGCAATCTCATCTCTACCACGACCAAAATCTGGGACATAAATAACACTCGTGGACTACCGAGGAACCTCGGTCTCTGGAACGACCTTGTACCCGCTTGACCCCTCCCGTAGGCCTGGCAGCTGTTCAGCCGTGGCGGTGAGCCAGGCGAGCGCATAGTCGTCCATGGGTGTGTATTTGACCCCACCACGGAACATCCTCGGACGCAATGCGAACTGCGGCAGCGGAGTGTTTTCCTTGCCACCGTTATCCAGAAACATGGAGAGGATCTTTTCATGGATGGCTGTTCTGATTTGAACGGCCTGAAACTCGTTTATATGTACAAGGTTCTGATTTAGGACGACTATTTTGTAAGGGTCTCTGGCGTTGGCATACGAAGAAGGTCCTGCTTCGACCTCTTCTTCCGGAACGATGAGTCCCGGGGCCTTCGGTGAACAAGCTGTAGTTAGTCCAGGAGACGATACCAGATTCAAGTCGATTCGCGTTGCTATCTCCCTCAGTTCCTCAGTCTTTTCCATAGGCATTGAGATACTCGCCCCGTCTTCTACAACTACACATCTCTTCCTCTTCTTTCCTAAAACATCATCTTTTGACGGGCCAGGTTTCTTGAATATAGTCGGAGAGCGCACCGTACGCAGTTCCGCCGCATCCTTGCATGCTGCGTGTTTCGTCATAGCTAGGTTAAGAGCCGTATCAGCGCTAGGTGGCGTTGACTGCCGCTTTTGTAGTGTTCCGCTCTGTTCTCCAGTGACATCATTGAGTTCCTCATCAGGAACATGCATACTCGTGTGAGCCTTTGAAACCGGGTTTTGCCTCGCATCAATAACTGTCGCACCAATCAGTTCAGTTGACGCAAGAGCCGACATTCCGGCCAGACAAATCACCCCGTCCCTTTGCGCCTTGGCTTCGCGCCTCCTGCTTTCTTTTTGTTTGATGCGACGGCTATTGCCGTACGTGCTCTGTGAGTGAGCGGTTGGGATGTCAATCACTCGCCTCTTTTCTCTTCCCAACATCGCGTTTCCAGCCTTCGATGGCACGCGCCAACTTTTTTTCTGATACATCTTGCGTTCTTGATATGGGTCCAGGTGATGATGCTGCTGTAGTCCGCTCGCAACTCTTACGTGCTATAAAGTAAAATCCATCAACCAAACTACTACAATTTGCTATCTACAAATTATAAAATATAAACAAACATTCTTACCCATTTGTCCGCCCATCTGTCCCTGCATAGAGTTAGGAGCCATCTGACCGCCCATGCCGACCTGGTTGCAAGGCATCTGCCCCATGCTGTTCGCCCCACTCATAGGCACTTGCATTTGGTTCTGCATAGACATATTGGGCATCATCTGGCCCTGCATACTCTGTCCCGACAGCTGATTCTGCAACTGACTGCCCATGGGGTTCCCCATGCCACCCATGCCCATGCTACCTCCCATCTGCGACTGCCCGCCGACCATTCCCATCGAGCCTCCGAGCTTGTTCTGCAGCTGCATATTCATCTGTGGTCTCTGATTCAATGTCTGCAGCAAATTCGTGGCAGTCTGCGCTTGGGGCCCTTGAGATACCTGAATATTCCCTTGCCCCATCTGGCCCTGCATGCCTTGCATCCCCGGGTTTGGTCCCATTTGCTGTTGCATTTGCCCTTGAGGCCCCATGTTCATCATCTGGTTACGAGACCCTTGGGACGCGAGGTTCTGGAGTGCGTTGATGGGATCGGGGGCCAAGGACTGCTGGCTGTTGGGTCCTTGTTGCGACTGGCCTTGCTGAGCTTGGACTTGGGGGCTCGGACCCGATTGGTTCTGGTTAGGAGCTTGCATGTTGGGGCCTCCTTGGTTTTGTTTTGGTTGAGCTGAAACAATTTTTTTTGTCACTATAATATTCTGTCAAACTAAAACTAGTGCAGTGGTGATAGATAATATTTACGAAGTTTATGAACAGGCTAAGTGCAAGAAAGTAGCTTAGTACTACAATGTAAAAATTTAACACACTGAAGCTATAATACATTAAAATTAATTAGTCCTGTAGTTTTAACAAACAAAATCCCAAAAATAAAATCGTATTAACCATTAAGGAAATGGGCGACGTCCATGCTTGTGTGGGGCAAATCTTACAACATTGCCACTATTAATACTAATCAAAAGATAAAATAAAATTAAGCTGGGCTAAATACGAGCAGTAAATCTGGTTACCGTTACACTATTAAAAAAAAGGTTCGGCACGAGCGCTCGCTTTGCGCCTTTAACATAATTTAAAAATCTACAGTGATAAAATAAATATATTTTTAAAATAATGCAGTGAGGTGTATTTTTTATCGTTGTTTAAAATAAATTCTTATTGGTTTACATTGTCCGTGGCGGTCTCGGCTTAGAATAAGACCTCTCCCAATCCTCCCGTGGATGTCGTAAGATGCGGCTAAGGGAATACACACCGGAAGATGGACAGCAGCGTCCTCCGAGTAGGTACATATTTGTAACGCTGCGGTCACCAATCCGCCTGCCAAGCGTGGTGACTATGGCGACCCCCTCCAATATGATAGACACACCGCAAAGACGGCCCCCAGTCCCCGGCGGCTCCGTTATTGGCACCGGTATAGTACGAACCAAACTTAATGGCGGCTGTGAAGTGCGCTGTTATAGTAGGAACCAATCTTAATAGCGGCTGTGAACCGCGCTGCGAGTGTGACTTGGCGCTGTTACAGTAGGGTTCGCAATTATTAGAGTAACTTTTTTTACTACCTACTTGTAGGACATGCTAATAATAAGAAACTATTTATTACTCCAGAATTATGGAACAAATATACAATAATATAAAAATAGGCAAAACGGGTGGTCTTATCGCTAAAAGCGATCTTTTCCAGACAACCTTTGAATGGACAGAAATTACGAATTAAAAAAGGACGGTGGTGCAAAACAATATAATAAATCATGCAAAATAAAAATATTAAAGCCAGTTCAACAAAATCAGTTCAAGTCACTTTCACCCTCAGAAAAGGAAACTGTCCTACAGTCCAGCTAGAAAATGTGACTCTACCACACCACAGAATACATAGTAGTACAAGAACAGAAGGATAACTGAGTAAAGTCATATAAATACATAGCAACTTTCGCTACAACGCAATAAAGTGCAATTTAACTCGCACAGCGCTGCGATCTTTCAATTATATTTACCTAGAAGGCGCTGTCACTTTTTCGCTCGGTAGGGTTGTATCAAGATATGACTAGGTGCTTGTACTACTAATTATTCTGTGATATGATATGAGTTAGATATTGTAACAGAATAATCAATTATGTAATAATATATTATTTTATTAATTACTAGCTGTACCCGCGGTTTCGCACGCGTGTTCTTTTCTTTAGGTTCAAAGTACATCGAGATACCAATCACACGAGATTTAAATCAAACCCTAAACTATCTAACAATGAAAACCGCATTGCAATCGGTCCAGTAGTTTGTACGTGATGCGTGAACAAACAAACATACAGACAAACAGAAAGAAAGACACAATTAACAAAAAAATAATTGTTCAATACCTTTTTTATGAATTCATTTAGTAGTTTGGGTGCGATGCGCGGTCAAGATATGGACAAACAGACAGTCAACATTAAAAAGTAAAACAGTTTGGCTTCAGTATCGAATATAGAGACCCATCCAAAAAAAATAATTTATTACTTAAATATTAACATAACTTTGGACCCATATCCCGCAGAAACCCTTTACTTTTTCGGGATTAAACGTGTCCTTAATTTTAACCCACCATATAACTTAAAACAGTGCCAAGTTGCATCAAAACCCGTCCGTTACTTTCAGCGTGGTACGTGGTCTTTTAAATAAGTTTCAACCCCTAAATAATAACCCATAAATTTTTCGATATGTAAAGTATCCTATGTCCTACCTCGCAGTACGAACCTCGCAGTAGTTCCGGCGGCGTGATGCGCGGCTAAGATACAGACTGACAGACATACAGACAAAAATAAAAATAGATACAGTTTAGGCTTCGTAATCGAATATAGAGTAACTTCCAAAAAAAAAACACTATATCTTTAATGTACAGAATTTGGACCCATATCCCACAGGAACCCTTTATTTTTTCGGGACAAAATGTATCCATAATTTTCACCTATCTGATAAACTATATCTGTACCAAGTTGCATCAACATCCGTCCAATAATTTCAGCGTGCTAAGTGTTCTTTTAAATATTTTTCCACCCCTAACCTGCAGGAACACTTATTTTTTTCGGGATTAAAAGTATCCAATGTGAAATGTATGTGTGTGTGTGTGTGTGTAGTCCTCGAAGTATGAACTCAAATCATACCAAATTTCATTTGAATTCATTGAGTATTTTCGGCGTAATGCACTTCCAAGGTACAGACAGTCGGACAGACAGACAGAAAGACAGAAATTAAAAAAATACCGTTTTGGCTTTAGTATTGAATATAAAAAGGCCACCAAAAAAAAAAAAAAAAAAAAATTTCTTTAATTTACAGAATTTGGGACATTATCCCGTAGGAACTCTTTATTTTTTCGGGATAAAAAGTATCCCCAATTTTAACCCATCATATAAACTATGACTGCGCTAAGTTGCATCAAAATAAGTCCCGTAGTGTAGTGTTTTTTGAAATAACTTTCAACCCCAATCCTGCCGGAACCCTTTCATTTTTCGGGATGAAAAGTAGCCTATGTCCTACCTCGTAGTATGAACTAAAATCATACCAAGTTTCATTTAAATTCATTCAGTAGTTTCGGCGTGATGCCTACGGGATGAAAAGTAGCCTATGTCCTACCTCGTAGTATGAACTAAAATCATACCAAGTTTCATTTAAATTCATTCAGTAGTTTCGGCGTGATGCCTAGCCAACAAAAAACAAACAAAAATGAAAAAAAACACAGTTTTGGCTTCAGTATCGAATCTAGAGTAAGGTCTAAAAAAAATATTCTAAATATCTTCAATGTATAGAATTGGACCCGTTACAGTTTTATTATAAGTACAGATTATTATAAATGTTGATAGTTCTATTAACTACATATAATGACATTCTTATCAGAATAGACCTAGTACTTTACGCATTATTTGATAATATCATAATATGTATTGCACTTTGATGAATAAAAGGTGCCTGTCTGAATTCCATGCTTAATAATGAATGAAAAAGAAATGGCAACATACGTAATAAAATGTTGGTATGTAGTTATTTTACGAGACTTGTCAGACCGAATGCTGTGCAGTACCTTCTAGTTTTCTTCTTGGTACTCATAATTAGGTAAGAAAATAACAAAAATCCACAAAAAACTACGTAAGTAGGTACTTTATCGTTCAGCACACAGGGCACGACTCATCGAGCGTACGCTTAACACTCTACTGATTTAATTATCGTTCAGCACACAGGGCACGACTCATCGAGCGTACGCTTAACACTCTACTGATTTAACCCCAATATTGCGCCTTTGAATTGTAGCTATAATATTTGTACTTGTTGCGGAGTGCAACCGGCCTGACCACACCAAGACAATGTGAGATACCTGGGACTCCATTTTACCTCAGTTTAACCTGGAAAGACCGCATCAAAACCAAACGAGAGCAACTCAACCTTCGCTACAAAGGTTTATATGGTTACTGGGCCGGAACAGCAAACTATTGTTGGACAATAAACTTCTTATTTATAAAAGCATACTTAAACCAGTCTGGATGTACGGTATCCAACTGTGGGGCACCGCTAGTAACTCCAACATATCTATGCTACATAGAATGCAAAACATAATTCTGCGATCAATGTGCCCTAGTACATAACTAGCTCAGATATACATGATAACCTTGAAATGAGTACAATCAAGGAAGAGATCAGAAATGTCACCACTACTTATCAAGATTGACTAAGGAGACACCCAAATATCTTGGCTGTCCAACTGACCAACCCTTGCTATGCGCCGAGACTCAGTTCTTTCCCCTGAATAGGGAACAGTGCCAAATAAAATGAGATGTCTCCACTGGGGGGGACACTCGCACACACGAAAACACCCTCAACAGATCTGCTAAAAGTGCTACTGATTGCAGATGAAAACAGAACAAAAATAAAAACAAATCATATCACTGAATAATCACTAGTACAAGTACCTAGTCATATCTTGATACAACCCTACTGAGCAAAAAAGTGTCAGAGCGATTCTGAAATGGTTAGAGCAATGGAAGCTCTCGCACATAGTAATACGATCAAGCGCGGATCCAGGGGGGGGGGGGTCATGGAGGTCATGACCTGGGCTTATTTCAACCAAAGGTTTTTTAGTTCCATTTGTTATTTTCATATATTTTGTAATCATGTTTATTTGTTTCACAGATAGAAATATCTCAAAATTTCCGGGCTCGTTTCGCTCGCGCTGTATTAATATTACATTTAAAACACACACAACAACACTGATACTAGAAATAACTCCTAATTTTCGCGCTCTCTACACTCGCACCCTTGTTCTGTTATTATTGCCTGTTGTATGAAGGATAAGGCGCATCTTGTTTTCCTTCAGTTTTTAACAAACACTTCAAGATATAACTTGAAATTATCGCACTAGCTGTGTTCGCATCTAGTTATTGTTGGCTGCTTTCATGCTATAATCTCGCGCTCGCGCTTTCTTAACAATATTACATGTTTTGCACACTTGAAGTTAAATACGTAGGTATTTATATGACTTTACTCAGATATCCTTCTGTACTTGTACTATTATTTATTCTGTGCTACTGTTTTATAAGTATAGATTATTGATTGCTTGGCTTCTATTCTTAGGATGGAGATACAAGCTACCTACACATAAGTTTTTTTAGTCAAACCTATGCTATCCAACAGTCAAGACTTCACTTCTACCAGTCCAGTAGTTTTATGTGATATGTGAACTGACAGACATTTTTAGTAGTTATACTCTATGATTTTATTCCAAGCTGTTGATTAGAAACTGTTTTATCACTACTGAAAGCCACTCATTCTTGCCACATAGAACACTTTATATATGTACAAATACTTACACATCTCCCTAACATGGAGTATGAGCTTCGCAACCATATTCATATACTCCTCTCGACTCTTAGCCTTCATGAACACATGATTCTCCATCTCACTGCTGTTTCGTGCTACCTGCATCCCTGACCGCTGGATCACCTCCTCACTGCAAGAATTTACCAAGTAAATTAAATGCAACATATAGACATTTGGACCTTAGGAAATTTTTCACTTTAAGAAATAACTATTGAAGACAGTGTGGTCAAATTTGAGTTTAGTAGCATACATTTTGTGAGCAATCAATTAGTTAATTGTGGGAAGCCCATGATTCATCATTCTATTGACAATAAATTTTCGGTTTTTAATAAGGTTGCATATTTAAGGTTGCATTCTTCGGTTTTTAATTTGGTTGTTGATTGCAATGTGCGACCTCTTCCATAGTTCCAAAGAGAAGTGTCATCACATAGAAAAACAGTGTTGTGTCAATGTAAATATAATATGGTTTGTTGTTGAAAAAATAAAATAGAACTTGTATTGTGAAGTAATCTTTCTTTCTATTAAACTCTGATGATAATTCTACATAGGTTCTGTTCAGGCCTCACTAGTTAGATATTTTCATGACCATTAATTGGTTATGGGCCGTTAAATCCAAAGATGGAATTGTCAAAGTTTCAGAAAGCGAAACTTGAAGGACAAAACTGGGTACAATGGAAATATCGGATGTCAGCTCTTCTAAGGGGCATGGATGGTTTGATGGACATTGTAGAAGGCAAAATAAAGAAACCGGAAAAGCCTGAAAATGGGGCTGGTGATGCAGCTGCTGCAGCTTTGGGACTTTATGAGAACCAGGTGAAAGAGTTCAATAGATTGGATAGTTCGGCATTACTTCTTGTAACAAACAATATTGCTGATGATGCTTTAGACAAGGTTTTAAGATTCTCAACGTCCAAGGAAGTCTGGGATGAACTACATAGACTATATGAAGGCGCAAGCGAAGATCGTCTGTATGATTTATGTTTAGAGTTCTTCAGATATAGGAAAGATCTAGCTGACGACATGGCTACACACATCTCAAAGCTGAAAAATGTCTGGTACAGGTTACGGCAGGAATTATTAAAAGAGGAAGAAGCTAAAGAACTACCCGAAATTTTATTAATTTGCAAGATCCTGGATACACTACCAGAAAGTTATTTTTCGTTTAAATCGAGCTGGTTGTTAATGTCGAAGAATGATCGGACGGTTGACAATATTACAAGTCAGTTATGTGCACATGAAAAGGTGCTAAGCAACAGTAAAGATGGTGAGTCTGGTTGTGATGCCCTTGCGGTGAAAACAGGAAAGAAATTTACAAAGAAGGGTGATGACGTAACTCCAAGGACTAGTAAGAAAGTAAGATGCTACTACTGTAAAGAAGTTGGTCATTTTAAGAAAGATTGTCCAATGAGGAGTGAATCTCGTCAAGTTGTGGAAGCCAACAAAGGAGTTAACATGGTGTTAATGTCAGTGAATTCAACTGAATCTGACACTGATTGTGAAAACTGGTACGTAGATAACGGAGCTACAAATCATGTTACGATGCGGGCAGATTGGTATCAAGATTTTAAATATTTTGATGTGGATAACACTGTAACAACGGCTAATGGAAATGTGATTAAGGCTATCGGGCAAGGATCACTATGTATTGAAGCTACAGTTAACAAAAAAGTTGTCAAGTCAACATTGAGAGATGTATGGTACGTTCCCCAGATATGTAAGAATTTGTTTTCCGTTCTTTCTACACAAGATAAAAATCCAGGAAGCGTGTTTGAGTCGCAGGTCACTACTTGTTCAATAAAAATTGATGGACAAATTACAGTTATGGGAAATAGAGAAAGGTATGGAGGCCTGTACAAGCTGAAATGTAGGATCGTACCTCCATCTAAAGTAACTGTCAACTTGGCACAGAAAGTAGATATGCTGCAACTCTACCATGAGTGGATGGGTCATCAGAATAAGAGGCATGTAAAGAGTCTGATTGAGAGGGAACTCTCTCAGTTTCCTTGGGTATAAAAACCAAGGAAACTGGAGAATTATGCGAAGGTTGTATACTTGGAAAATCCCACAGACTGAAGTTTGGCGTACGGGAAAAAGCCACTGAACCGGGAGAACGCATGCACACAGATGTGTGTGGTCCATTCCCTCTGTCAATATCTAAATATCGCTACTTTGTACTGTTCAAGGATGAATTCACACGTTACAGATTTGTGTACTTTCTTAGAGAAAAGTCAGAGGTACATGAGTAGCTCAAAGAAATGTTGGCGTCAGCTATGGTTGCTGGGCATACAGTTAAGGAGTTATTGAGCGACAATGGTAGTGAAATTGATAACCAGAAGGTACGAAAAGTATTGATGGATCTGGGTATAAAGCAAAGACTAGTTATGCCATATACGCCTGAACAAAACGGGTGTAGCGAACGAAAGAATTGCACAATCATTGAGACAGCGAGAGCTATGATGCATGCACATGAGGAACTATCTCAGACATTGTGGGCTGAATTGGTAAATACTGCTGTTTATATATTGAACACGACAGGGCCAACTGCGGTGGAACACAAGTCGCCATATGAGCTTTGGGTTGGTAAGAAACCACAAATAAAGCACTTGAGGATTATTGGGTCACCTTGTTATGCGTATGTTCCAAAACAGACCAGAAAGAAGCTGTATAAAAAGTGTGAAGTGTGAAATGTATCCTTGTTGGGTATGACAATGATGACGGATACAGGCTATTGAACAAAAATAATAACTCGCTGGTGCGGTCAAGGGATTTATCCTTCGATGAAAAGCCCTTGGGTGCGGAAACTTCTGTGAAAGCTTCTACTGAAGCTGAAATTGAAATTCCTTTAGAATTTCCACATATGCTTGGGATTAGAAATGAAGCATTGAATCCAACAAGTCAACCCCAAGTTGCTCAGAATGCAGAAAATTTAGACAACGGAGGAACAATCAACAGAAATGTTATTCAAGAGAATGTCAATGAAGGTGTTGGTACTGAAATTGTTGGAGACACTGAACTCATTGGTAGAGAAGATGAAGAAACAGACTTTCGTAGTAGAGAAGATGTTCCTGTTGAAGATTTTGATGCATTTGATGATGCTAGGAGTGACATTTCTGAACAGAGTATTGAGTTAGGGGGGGAAATAAGGGAAGTAACTGAAGATGAGATTGAAATTCATGCCAGAGATGAAATTTCTGAACAGGAAATCATGGAATAAGCGGATTTTGGACTTTTTCAAACAAATCGGAACCAAAGTTAGTGACTCAGATCCTTGCTTATTCATAAGGAAGCTGATAGTAGTATAGTTAGTTAGTGGTAAACTGATAGTTGCCCTATATGTTGATGATGGGTTAGTCGCTGGAACGAGCCAAGGCCTTATTGACGAGTTCATAGGACAAATGAAAAATAGGTTTAAAATAACAACCCAGACAGCTTTGTATTTTCTTGGAATATAAATCGAGAAAACTGATGATGGACAAAAATATCACAGGGATCGTATGCAAAGAAAGTTCTTAAGAAATTTATTATGGAACATTGCAGACTAGTAATGACACCAATAGTGAAAGAGGATCAATGTCAAGGTCAAGACCAGTCATGTGATGTGAGCATCTTGTTGAAGAATTATAGACAAGTTGTTGGTGCATTAGCATATTTAATGGACATTGCCTACGCAGTCAGCGTAGTTTCTAGGAGCCTTGAAAAACCCAATCAACAGGATTGTGTAAGGAAGAGAATACTACGGTATTTACAATATGCCCCAGAAAGAGGGATATTATACAAAAGAGGTTACAAGACCGGCTTTATAGAATGCTACAGTGATGCAGATCATGGTGGGGACTTGAATACTGGACGTTCAACCTGAAGTGCATGTATGCTGGAGGAGCCGTGTCGTGGATAAGCCAACAACAGCCAAGCGTGGCTATATCTACCACCGAAGCAGAAGTTGTCGCTGCCAGTGAAGACGCTCGGGAATTAATTTGGCTATCAAGACTTATTGGAGATATGACCAATTTGAAGGGCCTGCCTATCCTTATAGTGGACAATGAAGCTGCAATCAAGCTTGCTGAAAATCCGGAGTACCATAAACGTACTAAACATATTTGGATAAGACACTTCTTTGTCAGAGAGATGGTGACAAATGGAGAGCTGAATGTTAGCAAGGTCACTACTGAGAACCAGCTTGCAGATACATTCACGAAGGCTTTAGCCAGACCAAGGCTGCAGAAGCTTTTAAATGTAGGTAATAGGTCTTCATTGAGAGAAGATAATAAGGTTGCATATAGATTGCAATGTGCAACCTCTTCCATAGTTCCAAAGAGAAGTGTCATCACATAGAAAAACAGTGTTGTGTCAATGTAACTAAAATATGGTTCGTTGTTGAAAAAATAAAATAGAATTGTATTGTGAAGTAATCTTTCTTTCTATTAAACTCTGATGGTAATTCTACATAGGATCAGTTCAGGCCTCACTAGTTAGATATTTTCATGACCATTAATTGTTTTCCCTGCAACTTTCTAAATTCCCAGTGGAAATAACCCTTCACCTAACAAAGTTCAAAGTTTTTTTGATTCAGCAGGAGAGTAATAATAGTAAACAGACAACAGAAATAGAAACACTTTACATTTTTGACACCACGCTTTGCCGAAACGCCTGGTTTCTCCAGTTATCTTCTGTGGTCATTGTGTAGTTTGTATTAAAAATTAATGATTATAAGTTTTAGGCGCGTTTAGGCGATAATTTAACAAGAAACAAAATATTTATCGATAAAATACTATGACACACACGCGCAACCGACGCAATGAATGGACTGGACAGTGACAGTGACAGCTGACACTGCTGACAGACAGTACTGGGGCGCGTTCACTTACTACGTTCGAGGACGCACGGATCATCCGCGCGATCACTCGAAATCGTTCACGGCGTCGCGTCGTCGGGCGTTCGCCTGGGTCATCCGAAAATTAGTAGGGGAGGGGAGGAATAGTATGAAACTGACGACTTTGGACGTCCACATAGAACTGACAACTGTCAAGTGTCAGTTTCATACTATTCCTCCCTATTGAAGTTACGCACCATGCAATACTGTGAAATAAGCTGGTAAAAGAGGCTAAATGCCCACATTAAAAATCACACTTGAGAATAGTCTTTTAGGAACTTAACCACTGATCACATGTATTTAGCAAATTTATTCAATACAATTTGTTCTAATTATTTTTCACAACTGACATAGTCGTTATTTTACTTTCACTCAATCTGTAAATAAGCAACCACTTTTCATCTCAATTCAAAAACTATGTGTCTTGCTTGACCAAAAAGTATATACACCAACACTTTCCCTAATTGAGTGAAGAATGGATTGCCTAGCACAGTCCAATCTTGGTACGCAAATCTAATAACCGAGGTCTCGTACTGTACTCGACTGCATTGGTTAGTACATCAGCTAACTGATCCGCTGAACTAGTTTTCAAAACTGTGAGGGTGCCTTCATGCACCATCTCTCTATCAAAGAAATGTCTCAAGCAGATGTGCTTCGTCCTTTAGTGGAATTCAGGATTGTGTGCTAATCTGATGGCAGCCTCGTTATCGACTTTCAATGACATCATGTCATCCACATTCGTTAATCTGTCTAAAAGTCTTTGAAGCCATACCAGTTCTCTAGCTGCCTCACTTGCGGCAACAATCTCAGCTTCCGTGGTGGAAATAGCAACTGTGGCCTGTCGTTGATTTAGCCAAGACACAGCTGCACCGGCATACAAACATACTACGCCAGTAGTTGAACGTCCAGTTATAGAGTCTCCTCCATGATCAGGATCACTATAGCCTAACAATTGCTTAGGTCCGCTGCTATAAGTGATTCCAAGGGAAATTGTTCCTTTGAGGTACCGGAATATTCTCTTCACCTTGTTCCAGTCGTCCTTCGTAGGGTTTTCCAACTTACGGGAGACTACACCGACCGCATATGCTATATCTGGACGGGTTCTGACCATTAAATAAGCGAGAGCACCTACTGCTTCCCTATAAGGAAATTTCTTTTCCTTTTCAGAGATGTTCACTTTCCCTGCTTGAACACCTTCTTTCTCAATCGGAGTAGAGATTGGATTGCAATCGGCCATTCCAAAACGTTGTAGAATCTTTTTTGTGTAGGATTCTTGTTTTATTGTTATGGATCCGTCTTTTGTTTTCTCGATCTCAAGGCCTAAGTAATATGACGCAGATTTCACGATGATTTTCAATCTTTTTCTAAGATCGTCAAGGAATCTGTTTGCTAGATCTGCATCCGAAGCTGCTATCAGGCCATCGTCAACATAAAGAGTTATCAGTATCTTCTTTTGATCAACTTTCTTTGTGAATAAGCAGCAATCAGCTTCGCTCTGTTTAAAATCCATATCTAATAATATTTCTTCAAAACATGAATTCCAGCACCTTGGGGCTTGCTTGAGACCATACAAGCTGCGATTAAGATGACAAACTTTTGTCGATCCATCTCTAAAATCATCTGGCTGGTTCATATATAATTGTTCAGAAAGTTTGCCGTTCAAAAACGCGGTTGAAACATCAAATTGAACTAAATAAAGCTTCTCCTGAGCACTCACACTTAAAAGTGCTCTTATTGTTGCCAGCCTTGCAACGAGGCTAAAAGTTTGATCATAATCTAAACCCTTATTTTGTTTGAATCCCTTTACTACCAAACGTGCCTTGTATTTGTCAATGCTTCCATCTGGATTTCTCTTTATTCTAAAAACCCATTTACATGGTAACGCCTTCCTGTTATGTGGTAGCTGACAGAGAGTTCATACATCATTTTCTCGTAAGGAGTTCATCTCACTCTGCATTGCTTTGAGCCACTCGTCCTTGGCTTCTCTCTCCATAGCTTCTCGATATGTTTCTGGAAACTTGTCAGAATCTAACAAGCAGACAAAGTCTTTGAGATGTTGCGGTGGTTTGAGTGTACCTCTGTCTCTCAAATTGTATCTGGGTTCTACATCTAGTTTTCTGGACTCATACTCTTGAGCATCTAAAACTGTTCATCTTCGAAGTCATCAACATGATCTGATGTCATAGTAGGAACATCATCGGTTGCTATACATTCTTCAAAGTCACTAACGTGATCTGATGTCACAGCAGGTTCTTTATAAGATACTGCACATTCTCCCTCCAGAGCACGTTCAGTGTCACAGTTTTGTTGTTCTTCTAACTGTCTTTGAGAATCAGTTTCCCACAGAATATCATCTTCTGGAATGATTTCTCCCTCTGCATTTTGACTTATCATTTCTGGAATGATTTCTCCCTCTGTATCTTGACTTATCATTTCTGGAATGATTTCTCCCTCTGCATCTTGACTTATCATTTCTGGAATGATCTCTGCCTCTTGGGTCCTCAGATGTGGAGTGATCTCCCCCGGAAGATCAGGTATCTTAGTTGAGATTCTTAATTCCAGTCCAGGACAGAATGTGAAATCTCTAGATCTAGCAGTCTGTTTTCCGTCCCAGATACGATATCCATCATCGTTGTCATATCCGATAAGTCTTCCTTTGACAGCTTTCTTATTCAGCTTCTTCCTTTTCTGTTTAGGAATGTGGAAGTAACATTCACTACCTATTACACGCAAGTGCAAGATCTTAGGCTTCTTGTTATGCCGTAGTTCATAGAGTACTTTTCGTTCTAATCTTGTGGGTCCCGTACGATTCAAGACGTAAGCAGCTGTGTTGATAAGTTCTGCCCACAGAGCTTGCGGAAATTCCTCTCCTGAGTGCATGTATGACCTAGCGGTTTCTACAAGGGTTCTATTTTCTCTCTCAGCACAACCATTTTGTTCAGGGGTATATGGCATGGTAAGCCGCTGTTCTATTCCTTCTCTGTTAAGTATCTCGTGAATGGCTTTATTATCAAATTCGCTTCCATTATCGCTCAATAGTGATTTGACGACGTGTCCAGCGTTGTTTGCTTCTTCCAAGAATTGAAGTAATCTGTCTTTAACGTCACTCTTGTTATGGATGAAATAGACGTGACGAAACGCAGAGTAGTCATCCTTGAATAAACCGAACTAGCGATACTTCGAGTAACTTTCGGGGAATGGTCCACATACATCACTATGTATGAGCTCTCCAGGCACTGAAGCTCTATCTCTCTTGCCAAACTTTAATCGCTGAGCCTTTCCATAAATGCGGCCTTCACATTGTACATGATCCTCTTGATTAAGGTCAATCCCCAGTTCTCTCTTAACAAGATCCTTAACATATCTTTTATTCTGGTGACTCAAATCTCTCATGATAAAGCTGAAGTTGTCTCGATGGAGTAACAGCGTTCAATTCTACAGAATGACTGGGCAGGACTGTCTTCATTCGAAGCATGTACAGTCCTCCGTTGTGCTTTCTATTTCCTAGCACAATTTTAACACCATTTAATTCCAGCCTGCACTCTTTAGTGGTGGATATAAATGTACTGTTCTGCAGCTTATCTTGTGCTGCTAATACCGAAAATAGATTCTTGGTCAGTGTTGGCACATACCACACATCGCTTAAAGTGAGTTTTGACTTTTTGCCAACATTTGATTCAACTTCCACAGACCCTTTCCCTTTTGCAGGAACTACAGTCCCATCTGCCGTTGTGACAGTGTGGTTTGAATTAAATTCTTCAAAATTTACAAAAACATCGCTCCTGTTAGTGACATGCGTAGTAGCACCATTGTCAACGTACCAATTGTCAGAATCTTTTTCTTCTGAGCAAGTATAAATCATCAAGTTCTAAACTTGCTGCTTGACGGACAACTCTGTAGTCTTTTTCGGTCTGCCATCATTAATCCACTTTCTGCAGTATCTAATTCTGTAGCCTTTCACCGAACAATATCTACATACAACATTTTCGTCCCTGTTTTTCGGTTTAGTCTGCACCTTAGAAGTAGCCTCTACTTCTAAGGTGCAGAGGTAGCACTTCTTTGGTTTCATCCTTATGTCCCACTAATGCTCTCTCATACCCACATAGTTGTGACGTCAGTGTTTCTATTGTTCGCTTCTGCATAATCAACAGCATCCAACTTGATTTAAAACTGAAAAACTGCATACACAAGGAGTATGCCCTGTCTTCTGACTGCCCATCAAACAAACGATGAAGCTCTTGCCACACTTCATGAGCTGTTTCAAAGCGCATAACTTTCATCAACGTGTCTTCAGTCATATTACTCGTGAGGATGAGCAGGGATTTGCTATCTGCCTACCTATATTTCAGAAGCTCTGCATTATAGGCCATCAGCGCACCATCACCTGATCCCAGTATGGGCTTTTTGAGTTTCCCCTCAGCTGCCTCCATGGCACTTTCTGTATCTCTCAGCTATATGGAAACTTTGTACTTCCACGTAGCCCAGTTCTTACTGCCTTCGAGCTGACCTATTTGAATTTTAGAAGTTATATGTTCCATCTTGACCAACTTTTCCAAACTTGTGCTAGCCCATAACCTATTGAGGTTACGCACCATGCGATACTGTGAAATAAGCTGGTAAAAGAGGCTAAATGCCCACACTAAAAATCACACTTCAGAATAGTCCTTTAGGAACTTAAACACTGATCACATGTATTTAGCAAATTTATTCAATACAATTTGTTCTAATTATTTTTCACAACTGACATAGTCGTTATTTTACTTTCAGTCAATCTGTAAATAAGCAACCACTTTTCATCTCAATTCAAAAACTATGTGTCTTGCTTGACCAAAAAGTATATACACCAACACTCCCTTCCCCCACTATTTTTCGGATGACCCAGGCGAACGCCCGACGATGCCGTGAACGATTTCGAGTGATAGCGCGGGAGATCCGTGTGTCGTCGAACGTAGTAAGTGAACGCACCCAAGGATGTAGATTCCGATTCTAGTGGCCCAATTACAGAACTTGGCTACAATCGGAATATCACTTTTTTCATAGCAATTTCGACTCTATCGCAAGGCATTAGTGGTTGCGATACTGAGAATTCGATTGAAGCCAAGTTATGTAATCGGGCTGCAGGTCTATGGTTGTTATCGTCAAAATCTTAGCTGCCGTTACAGTACAACGTAATATTACTGTGCTGCCGTGCTGTATGTCAAAGCCTTTTAGAGGTATTTATCTACACTCATATAGTAAAATCTGGATTATGAACTCAAAAATGGTGGCATAATGACATACATTACGCACGGCATGAAATACGTTAGCAGCAGCAGGAGGAACGAAAAAAAAAACAAATAGGTTTAATTAATTTAATTAAAATCGAAATTAAAATTAGTTATAAAATAATGTTTCCACATCGAAGTAGGGATATCGATGCCTATAATTACAATTAACAAATATCAAGTTACTTCGGTTGACGACATGCTGCATTGGCTATTTCATATTTCCCTAATAACAAACAAGTACAAAGTGCAACTGCACCGTCCGCAATCTTCATATGGTAGCGCTACGTAATTCCTCCACCCAAAGAGTATATAAACACTACTATTCTAAACTGCACCGTCGGCGGTCTTTATATTGTAGCGCTTCCTCCACCCATATAACGGCGACTATTTTAGCAGGATTATTACCGAAATCCCCACCAGACCGTCCCCACCAGTGGGGATTTGAAAATGTTGCCGGGACATTGTCAGGATATTCTTTCCTCTCCTGGATAGTGATTGGAGGCTGCTGGTCGTCCTTCGTGGTTCTGTAACATCTTTCTATGTAGCACCGGAACATTAGAATGATGATGAGTGCAACTGCACTGGATATTATAGCATAGAATGGAACTGTCGTATGATAAAATAAATCTGGTTTCAGGTTATCCATTTGCAGAGGGGCCTGGAGCATGATTTTATCTTGGATGCTGTGTAGTCCTTGGAGATCGATGGAGTTCAGCCTGATGTGAGTCGCTACTGTAGCTTGTTTCTCAACGTCGTAGGGTATCTTCGTCAGTTTGAGAGGTTGACCTTTGATTTCATCATTATCGTTTGCGATAGTGAATTCTTCGGATTTCAGGCGACATCCAACGGGTATCGTGGTGAGGTAGCTTCCTTGAAGCGATTTGTATTCTTTTCGGCTGCAGATGAGTTGTACCTTCGTATGTTGTGGGATGGACAGCATGGACAGCTGGTCGTCTAGTTTCTCCATGGTTTCTCTTATGAGGGTGACTGTTGTGAGTTGGCAGGATTCCTGAAGGACTTGATTAGTGATTAATTCTTGAATGCAGTTAGATTTGATGCGAATCTGATGAGTGATTCCCTTCCCACAGAGATGCCAGTTTTTCAACTTCAGGCATTCTGCCTCTATGAACACGAACGACATCTCGTTAGTTGCTATTAAGGGAAAGGATGGGATAAGAGTCTGCGCGTGTTTGATAGGTACTATCGATAATCTATATAAGTCATAACTCTCCTAATGCCGGGTCCAGACCAAGAGAACGAGAGCAAGCGAAGGCAAACGTCGATTAGTACCGCACGCTCGCTCGGTTACGTTGTTGTGTCCACACTAGCAAAGAGACAAAACCAGTTTATATTTGTTTGACAGTCGCCTCGATTTTGTGAACTACCTACTCAAATATTACCAGTTGACAAAATAATGGTTTCGATAAATGAAATTGTCGATAAATCATAACAATTCAGCAAGAATGACTTGTTTTATTGCATTTATTAAGTTACTTTTAATTACGGTGTGATAATACACTTGTACTCTGAATTTTCAAGCATGATTTTTGAATAACTGATGAAAAAATTGATGAAAGGGAAAATATGTTTTTACGCTAGCAACATATAAATAAGCGGTGTTCCTCGTGTTGCGGTCAACGCGGAGCTCAACTCTACGAAAACGACCATCGTGATCGCTATAATTAGCGTCCCTGCTAAACTGCTCCACGCCAAAGAGTTTGCATCGTAATCGGGCGGCAGAATATATCCGCCTTATTAGATCCGATTTCGATGGTTCTCTTTTTATTTGTAAGGTAGTAATTGTAAAGTTGGTGTTATACAAAATTGGTAAAGATTTTATGAGGATCTTCGGCGTGATGAGCAGAATAGCTCCTCAAAATGCAGTAAATTGCTCACTTTTAGGTTTCTTCCTGTGGAATCAGCCCTTTAAAATCAGGGATTGATGGAGCACTTTGGCTAGCTTAACAATAAGTTAACTAGATGGCGCTACTGTGCACCGCTAGATTGTTTGCAAAAAAGTTTGTACTCGTGAGTACTCTACAGCTCACAGACCCACTAAGTCTAATCTTAGTTTTTGTCTAATAATGTGCCATATTAGTACTAATTGCCATATTAGTAATTAGTATTAGAGTCGTTTTCTACATAAAATAAGATAATGTTACTTTTCTCATGAAAATGTTACTTTTTTAGCTGTCTCGTGTCATTGACAATCGGCCACTGGCAACACTGCACTGCGCATCAAAGGCTGTGTTCACTTACACGTTCATTTAATTTATTTATTTTCTTATTTATTAGTGTACATATCTTTTGGTAAGTCTCTGCTGTTTTTTGCCAGAATGGATGAGCTTCCCGATCCGGGGGGTTCACAAGTTCCCCCGGCGTCATGTTTTGTAACTGTAACGTCTAATGAGTCGGGCATGGAAACTGATGGCTCCGTGGCCTCCGTGATCTCTGTACCAGGTCGTTCAGTAAAACGTAGTCGTACAAGCAAGACATGCAGGAATTGCAATAAGCGTAGGTGTAAACGCAACTCTTCAGACCAGAGAGACAGTGATTGCATCTGTCATTCAATCGTTCTACTAGTGAGAAAAGTACTGCCTCTGTGGTTACCAATACTAACCCACTTCCTGAAATGGCCCCCACTATTATTAATGACACCACTCCATCACAACCTCTTCCCACTCCCACACCGGTAGGCAGAACATCTGCAGCCCGATTACATAACTTGGCTTCAATCGAATTCTCAGTATCGCAACCACTAATGCCTTGCGATAGAGTCGAAATTACTATGAAAAAAAGTGATAATCCGATTGTAGCCAAGTTCTGTAATTGGGCCACTTATGAAGCTACGGATGTGGCTCCTTACATTGTATATGTACAGAAGTCAGAAAGTGCTTACCAGTCCAGAGCACAACTTGATACTTGATGCGCGGGCTATTTTCCGCAATTAGGCCGTATGTCGGGCATTTTTGCGTCCAGAGGACAATATAACCCTCCATCCTATTGCCTTCGGTAAATTCCTCCAAAAGCAAGGTTTTAGAAATATTGTAAATGGCAGTCTAAAAAGAATAGGACGAAACAGGATTTCCCTTGCATTTACTCATGCTGAAAATTTGAATGCATTTATAAGCCATAACAGTTTAAATAAACAAAAAATGAAAGCATTCATTCCAACTTTCCATGTAACCCGTATGGGCCTTGTACGTGGAATCCCAGCTGAATGGTCCCCTGAGGAAGTTACAGAAAACATTAATGTGCCCATAGGCTGTGGAAAGATCCTTAAAATCAGGTGGTTAAATTACAAAACAAATGAAGGAGGAACCCCTACTTGGTAGCCCTCACAAACAGTAGTTATCACTTTTGATGGACAGGTCCTACCAAAAAGAATCTATGTATGTTACAATGCACTATCAGTTGAGCTCTATAGTTATCCAACTATTCAGTGTTACAATTGTTGTCGTTTTGGTCACACCAAAGTCCAGTGCAGGTCCAAACCTCGCTGCTATAAGTGTGGCCAAGCACACATTGCTGACAGTTGTAATATTGAAGGAGATTGTGCATCCTGTTGCCTTTGTTCTGGGTCTCATTTTGCAACTAGCAAATGTTGCCCGGAGCTTGATAGGCAAAAGCGAATTAAACAATCCATGGCTGAATGTTGTGTATCGTATTCTGAAGCAAGTAAACTCCATCCACCTGTTTCCAAATCATATGCAGATGTAGCTGCAGCCAGCCAACCAACCCCTATAATAGGTAAAATGCCCCCTCCATCTTCATCCAATATGTCATAAAAAAAACAATAATGTTGAAACCACGTTCACCGCGTCAGTCCTCCAATGGATATGAGCGAGTGGCCCACCAAGAACTTATAAAAGAATACGATATGCCACCTCCAGCTAATGGATGTGCTTTAACAATCAAGTTCCTCTAACAATGAGGAACAGTCTTTGACTGAAATCATAATGTTGTTAATTAGTATTCTTTCTCAGTCCAACATCATAAAACCGAACCACGCTGCCCCTATGATTGAAATGATGAACAAAATAATACAAATCCATAATGGATTTACACCATCAAATAGTAAATCATAATAATCACGCTTTGGCGGTTCCACTGCACCACCCTCACGTGGTGGTGCAGTGGAACTGCGAAGTGTGGTTAGTAAAAAATATGAAGTTAGTTACTTGGCCAATAAATATGAGCCATCCGTAATTTCTCTGACTGAGACCTGGCTTAAACCAGGCTCCGTCTTTAAATTAGGTGGTTACACCAGTCTTGTAGTAGGTCTTATTATAGATATTTGTTTGTATCTATATATATTCCCTACCCATCTTCTCAAATATTTCAGCAGTTAAATCAGATACTTAACTTACTCCCAAAACCATTCCTTATATTAGGTGACTTTAATAGTCACCATAGATTGTGGGGTAGTATAGAATCCAATTATAATGGAGAACAAATAGTAGATCTATTAGATCAGCACAATCTTTGCATATAAATACAGGTGTTCCAACACGTCGTACAGGTCCTACTGAAAAACCTAGTGCCGTTGACCTGTCTATAGTCACTTCATCATTAGCATCATCACTTTCTTGGCATACCCTTTCATCTACTTTTGGTAGTGATCATTTTTCTATCCTTATAACCTTCCCTGGAAATAAAATAAAAAAAATGCTTCCTAAACCTCGTATGAAATATAGAATAATCATTGATAATTGGGCTAAATATAGGGAACATGTAGAAATTAATCTTCATAACCTACCAGATACAACAAGCGATAACCAACAACGGTCTTCAGCATTAACAAAACTAATGTTAGATGCTGCTGATGTCTCCTTTGCAATTAAAAATGCTTTCAATGGAAAACTACCTTCTGCACCCTGGTGGGACAGTCAATGTACAGATGCTATTAAAAAAAGGAAAGTGGCAGAGGTAAATTATAACAAATATGTATGAAGAAAACTTCAAAAATTTATTAGATTTAATAGCTAACACAAAAAAAAAAAAGAAAAAAGATTCCTAAAATGGAGACAGTACTGCACTACCATTGCTCCAAGAACACCATCCTCAGTGATGCGGACTAACATCAAACGATTCCGATTAGGTATTTCTGATACGACGTTCAGCACACTTCCACTAATGATGGCTCACGAGTTCTTAAATAATTTAGTTCCTTCTTTCGTTCCTGAAGAAGAAATAATAAGTCCTCCTCAGTTGTCAGTAACTAGTTGTAATTATTTGTTCATGAATTCGCCTTTTACTCTCACTGAGCTCCAAGGTGCCCTCTCCGGAGTCAGAGATTCTTCCCCTGGCGAGGACGGAATACCATATTCCTTTTTCTCCAATTTAGGAGAAAATAGTTAACGTTACTATTTGGAGGTTATAAATTCTGTAATAGTGACAGGAGACATTCCGTTGTTGCACCGTTTAATGCAACAACGGAATGTCCCCTGTCACTATTCAAGTATCTTACAATATGCAGATGATGTTGTCATTTATAGTTCAAATCAAAGTGTCGATAAAGCCTGCTCTTCACTTTCAAATGCTCTAAAACACCTTAAAATCTGGTTGGACACTAATGGTCTAGAACTGTCAGTGTCCAAGAGTTGTACACTTTTGTTTACCAGACTACTTATGCCCCCACCTATAACTATATTATACAACGGAGAGCCCATTTCTATTGAAACTCAAACTAAATTTTTAGGGTTAATTCTAGATTCAAAATTAACTGGATTACCACATTGTGAATATATTGCTGGTAAGTGTGAACGCTCACTTAATATCCTTAGGTGTCTGTCGGGTGTTTGGTGAGGCGCACATCCCTTCTCTTTAAAGTTGGTCTACAATGCTCTGATTAGAAGTGTTCTTGATTATGGAACTTTCTTGTTAGAGCCCTGTAGCATGACTGCGAAGAAGAGATTGGATGCCGTCCAGACTAAAGCCCTTAGGATCATAGCCGGCGCCATGAAAAATAGTCCTATAAACGCTTTACAGGTTGAATGTGTTGTCCCGCCTTTGCAATTACGACGACAGTTTCTGGCAGATAGATTCTTTTTCCGTATTTTACAGTTTTCAGAACACATTATAAAACGAAATCGAATTTCACAACTTATTAACACTTCTCAATATTGGACTTACAAATCTTCACCTCATTTGATTACTAGTTACAATAAATTTAATACAATAAGTGTTCCAACTCACCGTACACCCAATCTTGCATTATTTGAAACTAACTATAAAGCTCTTATAATTTCGCCAGATATTCATTTTAACATAGGTATTGTAAAGGGTGATCCATATGCAAACACGTATTTTAATTCGGTAACTGAAGAACGTTGGCAAAATTGGCATCATATTTATAGTGATGCTTCGAAACATTCCGACAGTGATTGTGTTGGTGTAGGCCTGTTTCATCAACAGTATAACATAGTCGAAAAAATAAAATTTCCTTCACAAACCTCAATTTTCACAGCTACGGAATATATAAAGCCTTAGAATACATCGTTATAATGAAACATAAAAATTCTGTAATTTTCTCTGACTCCATGAGTGCATTACAAGTCCTTTCTAAATTTTCCTTCAAAAGGAATACTGTCATTTCTCCTGAAATTGTTATGGCTCGAGAAAAACTTTTCAGCTGCGTAAGCGAGGGTTATTCGGTTTCGTTTGCCTGGATTCCGAGCCATTCTGGAATTAAAGGCAACGAAAAAGCAGATCAACTTGCTAATGAGGCGATAGAGTGTGGAGACTTGTTTCCTTTCAAAAATTATACCCACGACCTCGCTGCTCTTCCTAAACTTCATCTCCAACAATCTTGGAGTGAAGCATGGAAGAGTAGCGCCCGCTTAAAAGGAAAATATTATTGTCCCATACAACCCGAAATTCAAGTGAAGCCTTGGTTCTCCAAGGTAAGACTTAGTAAGAGAGCCACATCCGTGCTTATACGTATGCGTTTGGGTCACATGTGCAGTCCGGCACATCTTTGTCGAATTCGAATTAATGACTCTCCAAAATGTGAATGTGGAGAAGATGTTGGGGATATTAACCACATCATATTTAAGTGCCCCTTGTACGATAAGACTACGTTTTATAAAGACCTGGCAAAACTTGAAATTCCTTTTCCTACAAATATACAATGTTTACTCCATAACAACTATATTCCTAAATATAAAGTCTTAGCTTTATTTATTGAAGCTTTATTTATTGCATTATGTATGTATAATATGTTTTAATTTTATACTTTATTCTATAATTATTACTCACGTATCCACTCCTTGCTCCTCTGACCATCCTTTCCTTTATCCGATATTCCGTTCTCCAATTTGTTAATTTTGTAAATAGTTACTTTGTTTCCCTCGTTTTAATAATTTAAAAATGAAAAAAAAGAAAAAAAGAAAGCAAAAGAAAGAAAGAACTCTAATTAGAAAAATGAAGAAAACTGGCAAGAAAATGAAAAACCTGACACTGGCAAATACACGAGAAGTGTGACGCCAAATCCTCGAACGAGGAAAAGAAAAAAATATGTACAAACAATCAATCTGCGCATTTCCGACGTGTTATGGTCCGTGAATTCCTATTATTTTCACTAAATCAAGAGTTTTGCAAGGAATGGCTTCGTCCACGGTGTTAAGAGTAAAGAGGCGGCTTGAAGACAACCCTCAAGATGCACTTGTACTCATGTGCAAGCGTAAGAAGACTGACAGCGAGGAGTTATCGCCTTCGCTCTTCGTGTTTCGCGGTACCGTTGAAAATCAGGTAGCAGCACAACATTTACACTATATAATGTTTTTGATAAAAACAAGTAAACAGAAATAGCTTGAAATACGAATGATTTTTCAAGACAAGTTTTATAGACATAGATGTTACTTATTTTGCCATAGCATAGGTTCAGTAGTTCATAGGTAATAAGTTCATGCGATGATGTAAAACGGTTAAAATTATTCTCCCATTTCATTTTTGTGTTCTGTGTGTAATATTTTTTTATTTCTTCATAGTAACTACTATTATCCCCAAAATCAACGGAGTAATGTCTTAGACCGAGCCAAAATTTGAAATTACCCAATGCATTTGACTTAGTGAAACAAGATATGAACTTATTAACTACCAAGCACATTTCTAAAATTACAGGAAACAACACACGTCAAAAGTATAGTACCGAAAATAGACATAAAGCTGCAAACAATACCAAATGTAAAAGACATAATCCAAAAGTTAAGAAAAGAGCGAAAAGAACAGTCTACAGAGAGCCGTTATGAAGTTGTCAACTGTGCCCGAGGCCTTAACATCAATGAGGCAGATGATCAGATAGATTTAGTGGATTTACAACAGGCAAATGATAGAGAAACCGATGTACAGTATGCATATGACTTGTATATCTCAGCGAAACAGGATTTTGATGTGTCCATGTTGGATAATCTAGTGAGGTAAGGAGATTTTATTTTTAATATTTGTAACTTAGCCTGTCAAATGGTTTGTTTACCCAGCCATCCCAACTCCCACCCAAGAGTGGCTTTGGGTAGCTTGCACAACTGCTCCGGTGACAATGGTGATAGTGGCCTTGAAAGTTAGGATGAATGATGATCATCTTCACATTCGAAGACTTAACAATTTGACAGCCAGGTATTTTATTACGGTAACAGAACTAAAAAAAAAACCTGTATTATATTGTGTCAGAGTTGATTTTTCTATGAGTGTTGCATAATGAATCAATAGGGCTTGAACCATAACCCGATTGTTGCCAAAATGTATAAGCCTGATTGCATCTGGGAACTATAGTTACTAGGCAATTTTGTTTATGATTTATTAAAAAAAAATGCGAATCCCTTTATTTAATCTAGGGTCACAAAAGTATTTTTATATTTCACCTATATGCTCTAGATCAGGAGCTCCTAAACTTTTATGGTAACAGAAGACTCGCCAAATCCCTTCTGTTTTGTGGAACCCCACACCAAATGGGATACGTACGAAATGTAGTGTCCTCAAAGTCTATTCATTGAATGGTTATATCCTCGAGGTTTCGTAACTGCGAATGGTAAAAATTGCGAATGTACGTTTGCTCAAATGGTCAAAAACTGCGAAAGGTTGTTTGCTCTAATATTCTAATAAACGAGTTATACTGTCTGCATGTTTTATTCCTGATTGTATTTTTCGCTGTATACAATAGCTACAATATTAGCTTTAGATTTTATGAACAAGAACAACAAAAAGTACTAGGACAGCATAATATTGCTAGCAGGAGTCGATTGTTTTTTCAAGTCAAGACTCATTTGGTGGCAATAGACTCAAAGCAAAGAGTAAATTACACTTGAGGACAACTAAAGCGTTATTTCTTTATATTTTCAGTGACGTGTGTTTTTTGGGTGGATACCGTGACTTGGCAATCTCGTATACGTAACTGATCCTCAGTAGTGCCAACTTTAACGAAGTAAACACAGCCGCTTCCAGTGTTGAAGCACCTAGCGCAAATGACTCCGGCCGGAGTAATGCGGGGGACATATCTTTGTCACCTTGGTCCATTGGGAACTTGTAATCTTGCTTACCGGTAGATTGCTAGGCAGCTCGTTATCTACAAGAACTGCTTGCTGCAATAAGCTGGGATCAATGCGAGAGGACGTCCTGTTGATAATAATCGGACTAAGCAGAAATTGCATAATAGATCCAGCTTATTCGTTCGGCTTTACCTGCTCTTCCTTAAATGATTCCCGGTGCCCTCCGGCTAGGTGGAGCGACAATATAAATTATAATCATGCAAAATGGCTGGCAGCTAGCGGCAGCAATAAACTTTCGCAGTATTGGCCATTCGAGAAAACGTACCTTCGCAATTTTGATCAGCAGAAACGACCACTCGAGTATGTTAGTATTAGATAAATAGATGTTGAGAAAAAGACCTTCGCAGTATCGTCATTCAGAGTTGACTACATACGTATCCCTCATCAAAATTACAAGACACTGCAATTTAAATAAGATCAAAATTTCTTTCTCACTATACGAGGGCTGTTTGATAAGTCGTTTTAGAAAGTAAAAAAAAATTATATATTTTTTTAAACAATTTACATTTATTTCTCAACATAGTCTCCTTTGAGGGCCAAACACTTGTTCCAGCGAGTTTCTAATTTTTTTTATCCCCTCCAAAAAAATATGTTTTGTCGAGGTCTTCAAAATAGCCGTTTACACCTGCGATGCAGTCCTCATTTGTCAAAATATTTGCCCTCCAAGCCATCTTTTCAGATTTGGGAACAGGTAATAATCGCACGGAGCTAGGTCCGGCGAATACGGAGCATGCGGAATCAGCTCGAAGCCCAACTCGTGGATTTTGGCCATTAAAATAGCTGACGTGTGCACTGGGGCATTGTCTTGATGAAAGAGGACTTTCTTGGGGGACAATTTTGGTCGTTTTTCCATCAATCCGGCATTAAAGCGGTCCAATAACTCTGCGTAATAATGGCCAGTGATAGTCTTTCCTTTTTCCAAGTAATCAATCATAATGATTCCTTCGCCATCCCAGAAGACTGTCGCCATCACGTTCCCAGCCGACAAAACAATCTTGGCCTTCATTGGGGCACGTTCACCAGTCGCCATCCGTTGTTTTGATTACTGTTTTGATTCAGGTGTATAATGATGGACCCAAGTTTCGTCCACAGTGACAAATCGACTCAAAAAATTCCTAGGATTACGCTTCATCATATCCAAACACAGTTTTGAAATTCCCTTTCGTTCGCGTTTTTGTTCTATTGTCAACAAACGTGGCATCCATAGTGCAGACAGCTTTGTCATACCAAAATCTTCATGCAGGATTATTGCAGGAGTACTCGCTCAGTGGAGATGCCCGTGTTCTCAGCTATTTCACGCAACTTCACTCGGCGGTTGTCGAGTACAATATTATGGACTTATTCAACAACATCCTCAGTAGTGACTTTGATTGGGCGACCAGAGCGTGGAGCATCAGATGTGCTTGACCAACCACGTTTAAAATCATTTATCCAGTTATAAACAGTCTGCAACGTTGGTGCGTTAGTGCCATGAACAGAATCAAGTTCAGTTTTTATTGTGGCAGCACTGCAACCCTTCATAAATAAGTTTTACAACATCATGAAATTCAGATTTTTCCATAGTTGTTGAAAATTTACGAGTGATTACATATCAAGTTTTTGTCAGTTTAAACAATGGTTAAACTGACAAACATAAACTTGTTTTTTTTGCTGAATTTTAGACAGTCTTCATTTGAAAGATTGTGCCTGCCAGTGTTAATGTCATTTATCAGAAAAAAGGTTTTATAAATAGTTTTTAAAAGGACTTATCTAACAGCCCTCGTAACTTTAAATTGTTTCACTGTTTTATTAATAACTAGCTGTGCCCGCGGCTTTGCCCGCATGGTCATTTCATTTAAAAGTAGCCCACACGTGTTATTCCAGGACCAAAAGTACCTACAAAGTACAATATTATACTACATGTCTTTAAAATTCGTTCAGGTCAAATAGTTTTTTATCTATTGCTCGGCATCTAATCATCGGAATAAGGCTAGCGCCACTGCCTTGCGTTTTTATAACGCATATTCTGTGAAGTACGGAGTGTCATAGAAGATTAGTGAGTGAGTGTGTGAGTGGAGATCGTGCTGAGGCACAGCGCTAAAGCTAGTGTGAGCCGAATTCGAATAATTTATAGATTTGAATTTAGCGCGACGCTTGGTTGCAGTGAATGAAATGCTTGCATGTTTTAAGGTCAATCAGCGCTATCTAGTTAAATCGGAGGCAGAACTTAGATGTGTTTGGTTTATGCGCTGGAGTTGTTGATGCTGGTAAATTATGTTAGGTTGTACCTTAATTATCTTATTTTTTCGTATTTTTAACCACCAAAAAAAAACCGAAATAATACACACACACACACACACACACACACACACACACACACACACCCATACATACAGTGATACACACCCTAAAGTTATAACACCCGTCTCTTTGTTCGGGGGTTAAAAAATGTAAAAATAACGCATAAAATATGTAATTGCTTTTAAATAAGGAGCAAAAAAAAACTACATGCGCGTGGTTTCAATCGAAGGACGTCGGGATGTTGTTTCCATGCATGTTACCGCTTGGCCACTCGTTACGTTGAGAGGATAACAAAATTTGGTACCGTTCTATAAACGGATGTTTTATTACTTGAATTTAACACAAACTTTGATCCCTTATTCCTTAAAAATCCTTTATATTTTCGGGAGTAAAAGTATTCTAAATTTTAACAGATAATGTAAACTTTGACTCTGCCCAGTTACATCAAAATCCGTCCAGTAGTTTCAGCGTGATACGTGTTCTTTTAAATAACTTTCAACCCTTATCCTGCGGGAACCCTTTATTTTGTTGGGATAAAAAGTATTCTAAATGTTAATCCATAACATCAGCTATGATTGTGCCAAGTTATATCAAAATCCGTCTGGTAGTTTCAGCGTGATGCGTGTTCAAAGAGACAGATAGACAAACAAAAAATAAAACAATTACCTATTTGCATTCCATATCGCTTTTGAAGTTAATCTCAATTAAAATTTTCAAAAAATATTTAATATAACATCATTGACGATAGCTATTATGTCCGACAGTTCACACTCACGTCCGGGATAGCATCCATTCTCAACCTGTTTTTTTTGTATTAAGTGAGCAAAGTTTAGACAGCTTTTTGGCTACTTCAGGGTATTCACTCCCAACACCAATCCAAAACTCTTCACAGACACAGACTTAAATGTGTGTTGCTAATGTGTGGATGAAAATCGAATGTCAATTGTGTGGATGAACTCTGAAGATCTATGAATGCTTCGTAATCCAGGACAGTTAGCATCGCAGGTTGACTTCTGATGATAAATGGATTTTGTACCCATTCAATATCAGTTTCACTATCCGGAATGTAATCTGACAAAGATTTCAGGAGATTTACCAAGAGACGCAACCGTCGCACCCGCACCGCGGGCGCGGCGCCCGCCAGTTTTTTTTGTTCTATGTGGTGTACAATAAAGAGTTATCTATCTATCTAGAATATGCGAAAAACGTAAGCGAGTGAGCGAGGCAGTTATACAATGCTATCTCCACCTTCACCATTGGGATTGCGCCTGAAAAATTGCAGTTTGCGCAGCGACTTGCAGGCAAAATCCTAGCCGCAAACTTCCGTTGCGACTACTGTACATTCGCGAAATTTGTTATATTTGTTCAGACACTTGTATAGACTACTTTATAACATTTTTATTTTTATTTTACAATATTACTTACATACACATCAACTTGAGAACCTACTTTTATTTAAGTAGTTTATACTTAAAATAAAACTGTAGCGGGTCCAATTCTGTACATTGAAGATATTTTGACTTTTTTTTTGGGCCTTACTCTATATTCGATACTGAAGCCAAAACTATATTTTTTTTCATTTTTATCTGTCTGTCGGTCTGTCTGTCTGTCTGTCTGTATCTTGGCTAGGCATCACGCCAAAACTACTGAATGAATTTAAATGAAACGTGGTACGATTTGAGTTCATGCTACGAGGTAGGACATAGGCTACTTTTCATCCCGAAAAATGAAAGGGTTCCCGCAGGATAGGGGTTGAAAGTTATTTCAAAAATCACTTACCACTCTGAAACCACTGGACGGATTTTGATGCAACTTGGCACAGCCATAGTTTATATGATGGGTTAAAATTGGAATAAAGGATACTTTTTATCCCGAAAAAATAAAGAGTTCCTGCAGGATATTGTCTCAAATTCTGTAAATTAAAGATATTTTGTAATGTTTTTTGGGGGCCGTACTATGTTTGATACTCAAGCCAAAACTGTATTTTTTTATTTTTGTCTGTCTGTTTGTCTGTCCGTCTGTCTGTATCTTGGAAGTGCATCACGCCGAAAATACTTAATGAATTCAAATGAAATTTGGTATGATTTGAGTTCATAGTTTGAGGTAGGACATTGGATACTTTTCATCCCGAAAAATTAAAGGGTTCCTGCAGGATAGGAGTGGAAAATTATTTAAAAGAATGCTAAGCACGCTGAAACTATTGGACGGACGTTGATGCAACTTGGCACAGACATAGTTCATAAGATGGGAAATTGGGAATGGAAAATTATGGATACATTTTGTCCCGAAAAATAAAGGGTTCCCTTTGGGATATGGGTCCAAATTCTGTAAATTAAAGACATAGTATTTTTTTTGGAAGTTACTCTTTATTCGATAATGCCTAAACCTAAACTGTATGTTTTCTCATATCTGTCTGTACGTCTGTCAGTCTGTATCTTAGCCGCGCATCACGCCGCCGGAACTACTGGATGAATTCAAATGAAACTTGGTATGATTTGAGTTCATACTACGAGGTAGGACATAGGATATTTTACATCTCGAAAAATTTATGCGTTCTCGCAAGATAGGGGTTGAAACTTATTTAAAAGAATAGTTACCACGCTGAAACTAATGGATGGGTTTTGATGCAACTTAGCACTGTCTAAAATTTCTATGGTGGGTTAAAATTGAAGACACATTTTATCCCGAAAAATTAAAGAGTTTCTGCGAGAAATGGGTCCAAAGTTATGTTAATATTAAAGTAAAAAAAAAATATATATGTTTCCCTATATTCGATACTGAACCCAAACGGTTTTACTTTTTAATTTTGTCTGTCTGTTTGTCCGTATCTTGACCACGCATCGCACCCAAACAACTGAACGAATTCAAATGAAAAAAATGCTCTTGGGTGCTTAAAAAATATATTGAACAACATTTTTTTTGTTATTCGCGTCTTTCTTTCTGTTTGTCTGTATGTTTGTTTGTTCACGCATCACGTAAAAACTACTGGACCGATTGCATTGCGGTTTTCATTGTTAGATAGCTTTGGGTTTCATTTAAATCTGGTGTAATTGGTATCGCAATCCGGTGAGTTAGAAGCCGAGCAAAAGATAAAAGTATTTTTAATGGCTGAAGAAATTATGTTCAAATGTTGGTACATTGGTCCTGGAATAGCACATTATGGTACTTTGAACCTAAAGAAAAGACCACGCGTGCGAAGCCGCGGGTACAGCTAGTTTAAAATAAATCTAGTGGTCAAACGCCACACAATAAAAAAACAATATAGGTACAATATAGGCCTGGTGTGATTTTACCAGTGGCGAGGCGTGGAAATTAAAAGAAGGGAAGCCGTTTAAAAAAAAAACTCACCATTAACTGCAAAAAATTACAATTCCAATTCCACTGATCTTTGAAGAGAAAGGACCCACCTTCATCATACAGGGAAGCACCGATGTTTTAATAGTCTGTTAGACAACAGTCTACTGGCATTTACAAGCTACAACGCCGATATTCACTATAGATTATTTTCACAATTCAATTCAATAATAGTTCGAGACAAGCATGCACGCACCTAATTATTTTCGCGCCATTTATTGCAATCACAAACAAAACAATAACAGAAAAGTGAATGATGCCAAATAGGAGACTTGAAAATCATTGGCAAAGTTCCTTTAGCCGTCTTATTTTCAACTTGTTGTCATAATATGAATACATTTTTGTATGTTCTTATCTCGACACTGAGACTGGCTTATTTGGCGCTTTGAACCCGTGAGAACGAGCGAGATAGATTGCATTCAAATTTTTAAGGGAGTGAGAGAGATAGCGGTTTGTATTGAAATTCGTTAGAACTAACTGTGATTTTATCTACTGCACAAGTAACTCGCAATAATACCGGCTTGTCTTGTAGACATCTTGCGTACATACGAGCTCCGCGATGCGCCTTCTTTCACCCCCGGGCATAGAAGAACCCAGTAGTTCTTCTATGCCCGGGGTTAATTTTACGTAGGTATTTAACAAGCGTTGTTTTTGTTCACAATTGTGTTGCTATTTAAATAAATGAGGCGTTGTTTTAAAACAAAGTTTTGTATGAAGTACTTAATTATAAAAATATTAATCAATATTGATGATCAATAGATCTGGTGAGGGAAGCCGATGGGAATCGGGTTGTAGGGACCCTTCGCTACTGGTAGGTACCTATCTAGGTACAAACTAACGGACTCCGCAAGCAAAGTCGCGGGCAAAACATAGCACACCTATAAATATGAACTATAGAATTTTTAAAATCCGTTCAGTAGATAGTTCTGTGATAATGCGAATGCGAATATCTGCTGCCAACATTCGCGAATGCGAATGCGAATGCGAATATTCAGTTTTTGTTTAAATTTGGCGCCATTTGTTTAGGGCTTGGTGACTTTAGCGACAGTCCCGTTCGAACGAAGTGCGTCCCGTTCGAACGAAGTGCGTCCCGTTCGAACGAACTGCGTCTCGTCTGTTTTTCGTTCCGAGAATAGCCGAGTTAATACGAACGCATCTGATTGAAGTGTCATTCCGCTCGCGCCGGTGTTTTCGTAAACAAAACAAGTGAATTTTGAGGTTACAGTGTGAATAGTGATTATAAACATGAGTAAATCAAATTCTAGTGAAATTTTGTTTGAGAATCTATTTTTTTGTTTAGAGTTAGACTATTTAATGGTCTACTGTAGAAGAATATAATTTTTGTTTGATTATCTAAATATTAAAAATATATCTAAAGACTGAGAAAAGTTTAATAGAAGATTTTGATTTTATTACTTTCAATTGCATTAAAATTTTGTGTCACAAGTTCTAATAACAAATATTTTTTTTAGCTTTATTAAAGTAAAAGACTTAATTTTATTTTTGTTTGCTTAAAGTGTTAACTGTTAACTCTTATGTAAAATGATTATATTTATACTATAAATACTATAAACTATATAATATAGATATACTATAAACACTTTGTGATTATGATGACAGCAACTCATGTTAAACTTTTATTTGATTTTAATTATAGTTTATTTATTGTAGAAGTATTTGTAGATTATTATTTTTAGATAAAGCTAAAAATAATAATCTTTAATGTTATCATTAAACTTTGGTAAAAATTCATAGAAGATTATTTTTGTTTGTTTACATTGCATTTAGGCCATTTAGTATATAGTTTTGAAACATAAGAAATTAATGGAATTGGATTTTCTTATATTAACCAACTATTATTACATACTTATACACGCAAATGTTTTTGCGTGTATAATTTTTTTATACAGAAGTACTTTTTATATAATTTTTTTATACACGCAAAAACATTTGCGTGTATAAAAAAATTAAACACGCAAAAACATTCGCAAAACATTCGCAATAATTTCGCGAATGCGAATGCGAATATGCAAAAATATGCGAATATTCGCGAATGCGAATGCGAATATTCGTTACATCACTAGTAGGTAGTGACGGATACCTGATATCAGTATAGAACGGAAAAAATATGTATTATATTATATATATATTTTTTTATTTTTTTTTCATCATCATCATCAAAACAATGTGTTTTATAGTTTCCGTGCAAACCTGCAGCGGCCGGCTTGACTTTTCACTTGAGAAGACCCCAACCCTGCCGTAACCCTGCTTCATACCTACGTAAATGAATCTCCTATGTAAGAGCAGGCGCGGATCCAGCCCTAATAAAAGGTTGTGGTCACAGCCATCCGAAAATCGGCCAAGTGCGAGTCGGAGTATGAACGCGCTCATGATCGATATAGTGGTACAGTGCATTCCTACAAAGGAGATGTTTACAAAATATATAACGCCCTAACCAACGTTTAGTACAGCCACGTGGGCAAAGCCGTGGGGCGAACACTAGTAGATTAATAAACCCGTAACATGTTACTTTGTTCGCTCTCGACAATATCAAAAGTAAATGTGTGTTTATTTGCACATCACAGTGTCACATGTAGACTTTAAAGTACTAAACCGATTTTGATGAAATTTATACAATTTCAACCCATTTCTAATTAAATTATACGTTTTACATATATTTTTCCGGTTCCGGCCGTTGAACTGGCGAGACGTACGTCAACGATCTCTGTGATAATTTACTGGAATTCAATACAAAATAGTGTGATCAATTGTGACTCTGCTCAAAGTAGCCTTTTAAAACCAGTGAAAATTAACGTTTTTTCGAGGATTTTAAAACAGATCAGTTAAAACATAACCTCCAAAGTGCAAAATCATAGAATAAAGTGACAAACCGATAAATTCTCCCCGAAAATGGAGAAAAAAGATATGGAATGGCTGGTCAATTCTTCAAGTCTACTCCCCAACTGAAAATCTAGTAAATCAGAAATCGAATCCTTCTACTCCATACTAACAGATGCAATAAAAAACCATTCGCAAAATAATTTAATAGTAATGGGAGATTTTAATGCTAGAACGGGGGAAAGAAGAGACGGAGAAGAAATTGTACTAGGTCCGTATTCGTCAGGAATAAGGACAAGGAATGGTGAAATACTGATACAATTGGCTTACGAAAACAACGTAAAAATACTAAACATTATACAAGAGAAATCAGAACAATAGATGGACATGAATACACGATAGAACGAGAAGAGAAGAACGAGATAGACTACATCTTAACGAATAAAAGTTATAAGTTTCAAGATTATAGAGTTGTAAACAATATAATTATAAAAGCAATCACAGAATGGTTAGAGCCAACTTACAACTTCATAAATACAAGAAAAGCCGACCATTTATGGCAAAGAAAATCAATAACGTAGCATTGGAAAGTACCGAAATATTAAAAGGAAAACTAGAAAATGTCATTGAAAACACAAAAGATTCTGACATACAAAATAAATACAACAAGTTTCAAGAACTTCTATATACAAATAAAAGAAGCAATCATGAAGGCGGAAAAGAGAGAATAAAATGGATAGGAAATCAAACTAAAGAACTCTTAGAATCCAGAGCAGAACTATTATCAAAACCTAAAGAAAATAGCCACGATAAGTAATTAAATTAAAACAAATGAGAGAATGAGAAAAGACCGTCAGAAATTCAGATTGGAACTACTGGAAGATTGCATACAGAGAACTGGAGGCATCAAAAAAGTAACCAAGCAACTATTAGGGAAACATAACTGGATACCAAATTTAGTAAATAACAAGCTCAAATGTGAAAAGCGTCGTCCAGAAATTATAGCTATAGCTACTAGCTTTTTCATGGAACTCTATGAAAAGAAAAATACTATACAAACTACAATCCTAACAGAGGGAAGCGAAGTACCGGTCATAATCTCTGCAGAAATAAATAAAGCTGTGGAAACTCAAAGGAAAGATAAAGCTCCAGGATCGGACGGTATTACCACCAGTTCCTCATACTAAATAAATACCACATATTACCAATTTTCAAACACCTTTTTAATGAAGTACTACATAGTGAAATAATACCTAACCAATGGACAACGTAACATCTCTAACACACTAACACTTCTGCACAAAAAAGGAGACAAAAATAACATAAACAATTATAGACCTATCAAACCTGACCTGTCATCAAATATTTACAAAATCTTTGCTAAAGTAATACTTGGCAGTATTCTGCCAAGTAAAAATAATTTAAGTATAATTTCTTCTAACGTCTTAGTTATTACTAAGAAGAAGAAATTCAGCCAAGAGAACAGGCAGGATTTAGAAGCGGATACTCGACTTTAGATCTCATTTATGTTAACAAACAATTATTTGAAAAAAGTAAAGAGAATAACTTCACCTTCTATTGCTGTTTTGTGGACTACAGTAAGGCATTCGACACAATAGAGCATGAAAAGATCTGGCTAGCACTTAAGAACCAAGGTGTTGAAAACAAATACATCAGAATACTAAAAAACATCTATAAAAAAAATAATTAAAAAAAGCAAAGCTAAAATTAAATTAGAGAAAGAAGGAAAAGAGATCAAAGTAGAAAGAGGAGTGCGCCAGGCGACCCCTCTCACCGAAACTTTTCACAGCAGTTCTGGAGGAGATCTTTCGTCAGTTAGATTGGGAGAATTGTGGGCTATCTATGAACGGTGAAAATCACACTTAAGATTTGCGGACGATCTAATAATACTATCACCAACAAGTGAAGGCCTGCAGATGATGATGAATGACCTAGATAGAGAAAGCCGCAAGGTAGGATTAGTCATGAACACACAAAATACCAAAGCTATGCCAAATGAGAAGCAAGAACCTATCCGGATAAATAACAACCAAATTGACTATGTCAATGAATACATATACCTAGGTCAAATAATCTCTCCTGCAGATCTAACCACAAAAGAAATTGACAAACACATTGTAAACGCTTGGAAACAGTATTAGAGTCTGAAGGAAATTATGAAAAACAGTGAAACTAGGATAGCTATCAAACGGAAACTTTTTGATACCTGCACTTATAGTTGCCAAACCTGGGCACTCACAAAAATACATAACAAAAAGCTAGAAACTTGTCAGAACTCCATGGAAAGAAGTATGAAGTAAAAGACTATCAGATAGAATAAAAATTGTAACCATTAAGAAACATACAAAAACAAAAGATTTCATAAAAACAATAAAAAAGCTAAAGTGGAAGTGGTCAGGCCATACAATCATAGGAAGTGAAAAATGGACAAAATTAGTCATGAATTGGTTCACAAGTGACAAGAAGACGAACGAGGCAGACCATTTAGACGGTGGGTTGATGACATTAAAGCCATAGCAGGTGGCACATGGACTAGAATAGCTGAAGATAGAGGAAAATGGCGACAGTTGGAGGAGTCCTATGCAAACTAGTGGCATACAGACAGGGAGTCGATGCAAATAAAACAAAAATAATAATAATGATTGCATTGTTGTAAAAAGTGTTACTTGAATTTATTATGTACAATGTAACTTTAAATACTGTCTGAATAAAGGCTATTATTATTATTATTATACATTGTACATTAAATAGTTTTACTAAGGTGCTTACATAAATTACAAATTCAAGCTTACGTTTCTTTTTCGCGAAAAAGGTGATAATTTCATCGATATCCAGGTTAACATCTTTATGTACATCGTCGTTGGCGAGCGAGAATTCACGTGGCATTTTTTTGGCAAAATGAGTTAATGATGTCAAAGTGTTTTTATACCCATTATCGGGTAGATAATGGGTATAAAAACACTTTGTTTATAAGGAATGATAATAAAGCTGTTTTTTTAGTATTTCCGATAATACAACAATGTCTGAACTACTTCTCAAGCAAAAAAACAGTCTATCAAAATCATAGATCATTTCATACTGTCGTTGATCGAAATTAACTAACGGTAGTTGAGTAAATTATGACAATCATTTTACTAACGTTTAATCAAATACTGGGCAGCACTGCGCTATTAATGGCTCTTATTCATTTCTGGTAGAGGAAAAACTTTGAATAAAATGCAATTCTGTGGTTCGGTAAAAGTCACCAACAAATCTTAAGTAATTTAAGTATATGAAGGTAACCGCACGTTTTTCGGTCTTTACGTTCTCCGAAATCGAACTAAAGTTTATTAATTAAAGCAAAACCAACTCATTTTTTTTTAAATGCTAGATTTAACTATCATACTTTTTATTTTATATCTCAGTAGCGTTAGAAATATTTAAATAATTTATTCATTATCAGGCTGAGGGGTAAAAATATCAATTTTGTAACCATAAGCGTTGATGAGTTATGCCGATTAAAGGAACATAAAAACTAAAACTAGATTATCTACAAACTAGCTTTTTGCACTTATCTAATGACTTGTCGCTCGCCAACGACGATATTTAGGAGAGCTTGCCTAGATAATCTCTCCTGTGCCATTGAGGCACGCAACCAAGTGTTTACTCTGCGAAGAGTAGAAAACGATATCTCTGCGGTAGCTATGCTGACCGGGAGTGTTGCCAGTTTTTTAAAGTTTTTTTTATGTTAGTCTAGAAATGTTGGTCGCATGCCAGTGAAATGAGCTACCAACTCTGTATGGCGGAATCGTTTTCACTTTATTTTTTTCCACTTGGTCATCTAGAGTCGGTATTCCTTTATTACAGTTGATTCTCTGGTACATCTGGATCACTTTTTTCACTGTCTTTATATTGATATCCCAGTTCCTAACATTTAGACACACACAAACATTTAGTTTAGGTAGAAAAACTCCCTACTGAAATAGGTCGAGTATCTCCGGAGACAATCTTTGCCCCAAATTAATAATAACGGAATTTAGATTGCTCTATTAGTAGAGGAATGTAAATTGATTTCCGAAAGTAACTAACCTTCTGCCGATTTCGTATTAGACCGTGAAAGTGTGAGGTTACAAGTCTATTAGGGTTGTGGGCATGCCCACCTTGCCCTCAACGGTGGATCCGCGCTTGTGTAAGAGTAGCTAAAAATGCAGCTACACATTGCGACAAACAACGATCACAACAGCGTGTGTTTACTGAGTAATAATTCTAGTAAATCGGATTACTAGCTGGAGTCGTGAACGGCGTACGTGAGAAAAAAGCATATACCGACATAGCGTCGTGATCGGCTGTCAAAGTGTTAACATTAACTTAACAATTTCAATGTTTCAGTATCGAACACTTGGAGACCGACTTGGTACTAGGCAAAAACCCAAACAACGGAGACTCGTCAGACGCTGCTGATGATGATGACGATTCCAATGATGAGGACAACTGGAGGAATGAATACCCTGACTCGGAAAAGAGTAGCATTGATGAGGACGACATAGTCAGAGCTATGGAGAGGGCAGATTTAGGTAAAAAAATAACTTTAATATAATAAAGTCATTCTGATGTTCTTTTAGAGTCTGGTTCCTTGGTTCTTTATATTGGAAACATGCTGAGGCGTGAGTTTTTTTTGTTATTCTATTTCATCTGCAATCAGAAATAATACTTGATAAATGGTATTTGGTATTCTGGCTATTTTCTGCAACTAGGCTGTCTGTGAACCACAGACTGACACCTATTCTATCTAGGTATTTGTTTTAGGGGCAATTACTATTCCTTCGAGGAAATAATAGATTAATAAAGGCCAATAAGGTTAAGTATGATCATGTGCCTGAATACAAATCCAAACTGCACTGGCTCTTTATCCGTGAGCGACGAAATCTTAGAATTCTTTGTCTTTTATTTTCCGACCCAAATGACCGTAACTCACCTGAACACTTAAAATGTAAATTTAACTTCCTATCAAACACTCATGACAAGCAACTTCACTCTTATATTAGCCGCTCCTATTCATACCACTTCTTTCCTTGATTTTATTTTTACAAATTATACACATATTTCTTGCACAACCAGGGCCCCAATTCTACTAAAACAATTTTCGCAAAATTTTCGCGTTTACTTCTTAAAAGTGCTAAAAGCGAAAAAAATGCGAAATTTTCAAAAATAAAAAAAACAAAAATGAAATACTCAACATTCAAAAATTTTCACAAATTTTTCGCTTCTACTACTTTTAAGAGGTAAAAGCGAAAATATTGCCAAAATTGTTGATAATTGTCATTGCAATTGTTTTAGTAGAATTGGAGCCCAGGATAACTGGCAGAAAATTCTGTCATAGCATGAAGTCCTCCTCTGTACACTGTTTTGTGCATAAAGTATTAAATAAATAAATCTACAGTGCAGTGTGTAACTAACTGAATAATTGTAAACGCCGCTAGTTTATAATAAATCTAGTTACAATATGAACTGACGACACATTGTGAATGGATGATAAAATTAGTAATTTAACATTTCTTTACTCTTTAAACGACTTCCGCAATACTTCTATTAAAAAAAAAACAAATTTAATTGATGTTTTTTTTCTTGTATTCCTGGATGATTATGTTTTGATTTAAGCCCACTTGCACGAAAACAAAACAAAATATCTAAAATATATATATTTTTAGTTAGTTAGTCCAAACATAGTTCTTTCGCGCTGCTGTCTACATAAGTCTTTCTTATCCTACTTGTCTTACATTAAAAAAAAAAAAAAAACCCAATGACTAAAAATAAAAAAAAATAAAAAATAGAGGAAATTTAAGAAGTATTTTTTGTTACTTGGTGTTCGGGCTTTTTTCCGCAATTTGGCCAATCATCGTCCCTTTTTGTGTTATCCGGGCGGAAACCACTAATTCAGCCACATGTCCCTCAGGAAGGCCAGCAGCTCATGTATTCCAGTGCAGGCTACCTTCAGGGTTGAAGTTGTTCCCAGGAACTGTTCCATTTGTAGCGCCATGTTGTCGCACTCCAAGAGCACATAGCCGTTTCTTCTGCGCAGAGGGCTGTGTGTGACACCTATCCTTTGTAGGTGTTTGTTAAACGGGCAATGACCAGTGACAGTACCTACCAACTATCGGAGACGGTCCCTTTTAAGGTTCAGAATTTTATTGGGAGTGTCTCGGAACTAACTCCGACGACCAGTTGGCCGAATGGTTAGGAAGTCAACCAACGGACGCGGGTTCGAATCCCGCAATGTGCAATCATTTGTGTAATAAGTTTATGCAATGTTTGTTTATGAGTCATGGATGGAATATTCATCCGTTGTCTAGTACCCATAGTACAGGAATCCTAGTTTGGGGCTAGGTAATTGGCGGGAAATGTCCCAAATATATTTATTTCTATTTATAACTCCAGGAAAGCCTTCCTCGACTGTACACAATCCTTTATACCTGCTTATAGTTCCTGATGTAACTTGTCAGTTCTTTGAAGGATCCAGGCTCGAATTCGACAGAGCCAATGGATTCATTGACTCCGGTCCTACAGGACGCATACCCAAACCACTTCTTGCCAGTTCATCAGCTGCATCTTTCCCTCTGGATCCATTGTTTTTATTAATTATTATTCAATCGAAAGGCTGCCTGGAAGAGATTGCTTTTAGCGATAAAACCGTTGATTGTTACACTTCTTCTACTATTGTTCCTGACTTTTGTTAATTTTAGTGGCATGTACAATAATAAGTTTTTATCTATCTATCTTATCTATTCCACTAGTCAGTTTATTCACCGTAATACTTTTGACAGAAGACCTCTCAAGCGATGCAGGTGAAGACGACATCTACGACCCCCCCGGCTTCACCGACGACGTCGCGCACTTCGGAGAAGCATACGCGAAGTACAAGGCCAAGGTGATGGCAGAAAACCCTGACTTGAATGACAGCAAGAGCTTGGTGCACTGCGTCAAGGTTAAGGATTTGGATGAAGAGTCCGTAGATGGTAAGTATCTAGACTACATTCTAATTAGGTTGTGCAGTAAGAGTTTGTCAGGCCACCCAAGAGCTACTGGCGTGGCTTAACAACTACTATCAATAATTTTAAGCAATGGGGCCGACGGCTTAATGCCTAGTTGCAGCACTTTTAGCAATTTTCGATCGTTTGTCTTCATCTTCTTATATGTACAATAGGCCCAGAATTATAAAATTTTACATAATTATCTAGTATTTTGTGAAGACAGAAATATGATAAGTCAAATTTATTTGATAGAAATAATCTAAGCTTTCCCCATCACTAAATCATAATAATTGGCAGCTCAATCTACCCACTGCAGGCAATAATCCCCCCTCTCACCTTCAAACTACCCTATTTTTAACCCTTCTACGCTAAAAGAGAGGGGTGATGTTTAGGGCGTGTATGTGTGTGTTTCTGTCTGCAGCATCTTACCGAAACGCATGGACCGATTTTATTGCGGTTTTTTCTGTTTGAAAGCTGATGTGATCGAGATTGTTCGTTTCTATAATTGGGGGTTATATACATTTTTAATTTGTGCCAGGGCGGTCGCACTCCGCAACAAGTACAAATAAATTTAAGGACCCAATATTCGGGTCCGTTCAGTCGAGTGTCAAGCGTGCGCTCGATGAGTCGCGCGCCTTGTACTTAGCGATAGAGTACCTACTTACGTAAAGTTATTAACAAACTTTATTCGTGTTTTAATTATGAGTACCAAGAAGAAAGCTAGAAAGTACTGCATAGCATTCGGCTGTTTGAATAGTGATATAGAAATGACGAATTGTCATTCTTTACGCTTCCAAAGGATATTGAAAGGTAATAAATTGTAATACCTATAATAGGTCCTAGTTATGTAGTTAGATATTGATATTTTTTTTATTACGTAGGTTCCTATAGTTTTATGTTATTTCATTTGTGTTCCATACCGAAGCTACGCATATTTAAGGTTTTTCCGCGCAGAAATAAAGTTGTTTATTAAATCGATCAACGTAATTTTATAATTGATTATAGTAGATATTGTTGATCGGAAAATAAATTACTGTGCTGACTTAGTAAGCAGCCTACATACTTTTAATACCATTACGTAGGTAGCAATTTATTTTTCACTCATTAAAAAGCATGGAATTCAGACAGGCACCTTTATTCATCAAAGTGCAATACCTATAGGATATAATCATAATCAACCAACGGCACGTAGGTAGGTATCTCACTAAACTTATCGGCGTTCTGAAAACGGGATAGGTAGGTAGTAAAAATGAGGTAGTCGGTCTATTCTGATAAGAATGTCATTGTATGTAATAGAACTATTTTAATTTATAATAATAAGTAATAACATAATACATTATTACTTATTTATTCTGTTACAATATCTAAGTCATAACATATCACAGAATAATTAGTAGTACAAGTACCTAGTCATATCTTAATACAACCCTACCGAGCGACAGAGCGATTCTGAATTGGTTAGAGCAATGGAAGTTCTCGCGCGTTGTGATACGGTGCATTCTAGCCTGCACGCGGTGGGCGAGCGCCTTCTAGGTAAATATAATTGAAAGCTCGCAGCGCCGAGTTAAATTGCACTTTATTAGCGTTGTAGCGAGAGTCGCTATTTATTTAGATGACTTTACTCAGTTAGCCTTCTGTACTATTATTTATTCTGTGTTTGTGCTTGATTTGGCATACTTACGTTACAGAATTTCTTGGCGCAGTTGTTTTAAATTGGTGCTATCAGCATCCAATCCAATGCTATGGTGCTAAGAAAAGTAGTCTGGAAGGGATAGTCGTTACTTTTCTGAAGCTTTCTCGGGCTTGCGCCAATATGTACTAGGAGGTCACTAAATTATATCAAAGATATACCAATAGAAAAAGCTAACCTACAAAAATCCTATAATTTTGTGCGTTCATTGCATGCTGATGACAGGGCCAAATATTATTATATTATTTATTTTCTCCGCATATAGGCGGATCATCGGCCTCTTTTACGTGAATTGCCCTTTCCCAGAAACTATTCCCTTTGTAGCGCCACGCTTTCGCACTCCAAGAGCACATGCGTGATAATTTCTTCTGCCCCCATGCATACTCTGCACAAGGGGCTGTCTGTGACACCTATTCTATGTAGGTGTATGTTAAAAGGGCAATGACCAGTGACAATACCTACCACCCACCCGTAAACCCGTTTAAGTTTCAGATGTTTTCGGGTGTCTCGGATTTAACTCCGGGAAAGCCTCTCTCGACCGTCTACAATCCTATATAGTTAAGGGCCGAGGGTTGTGTAAGGTCATCATTATCATCATAAGCCTATATCTGTCCACTGCTGGACGTAGGCCTCTCCGAATGTACGCCACTGAGCTCGGTCTTCAGTTCCCCTCATCCATGCTCTTCCAGCCGCTTTTCGCAGGTCTTCACTCCACCTGGCCACAGGGCGACCTACAATACGTTTGCCTAAACGTGGTCTCCATTCGAGAAAAAGTCAACCCCAAGGGTTATCGGTTCTTCTGGAAATGTGACCAGCCCACTGCCACATTAGCTTGTCCTAGTTTTATGTCGGTTACCTTGGTTCTCCGTCGGATATCTTCATTTCGAATCTTGTCCTTCAGAGTAACTCCAGCATAGCTCTCTCCATAACTCGCGTTGGTTCATTCGTGAGTGTCCAAGTTTCGGCTCCGTAGGTCATGACTAGTAAGACGCACTGATTGAAGACTTTTGTCTTCAGGCACTACAGTGCCTCAAGCTTCGTCAAGTCTTCTCGTCGTCCATACTACAGTATGGACTTGACGAAGCTTGCCGAATGGTGCCCAACCCAGCTGAATTCTTCTGTTGGCTTCCTTCTCAAAGTTGTTCTTTCCTAATTGCAATATTTCTCGAAGGTAAACATATTGTTTGACAACTTCAGGAAGTACACCATTAACTGCAATCACCGCCGGGTCAATAAGATCGTTAAACATGATCTAGGTCTTATCTATGTTCATTCCCAGACCGATGCGCCGAGAAGCATCATCAAGGTTAGTCATCATACTTTGCAAGTCTTGCAGCGACTCCGCCATTAGGACGATATCATCGGCAAATCGTAAGTGTGAGATATTCTCGGCATTGATATTAATGCCCATTCCTTTCCAATTCAGCGTCTTAAACATATCTTCCAGGGCATTAGTTAACAGTTTCGGGGACATAACATCCCCCTGTCTCACTCCCCTGCGCCGTTAGATATGTTTAGACTGCTGGATTAGTACTTGGACATTCATAGTCGCGGCGCGGCGTTTTGCCAGTCCCCAACGCTGCAAAGACTCCATAACCGCCATAGGTTTCAACAGAGTCAAAGGCCTTCTCATAGTCCAACAAAGCAAGACACAGGGGATGGTCATACTCTTCAGACTTCTGTATAACCTGCCTCACTGTGTGTTAGGTCTATGGCGCTAAATGCTCCGCGAAACCCGGCCTGTTCAGGAGGCCGGAATTCGTCAAATCTTCTTGCGAGATGATTTAAGAGGACTCTCGAAAACAACTTATAGACGTGGCTCAAGAGTGAAATAGGTCGGTAGTTATTTATAAAACAAGAAAAAGGTTATTTTAAAGATTAAGAAGATTATTATCAAACTCCTGCTCCACGTCTCTGGAGTCCTCCCACTGTTAAGAACGGTGCTAAATAACCCCTGAAGCTCGCTGACAAAATCTAGTGCCTTGCTCCCTAAGGATTCACACAACTTTTTGGAGTTCCTCGTCCGCGTCATTTGTGATCTCCAAGGCAGCGAAGTGAATCGATTTTCCAACTTGATTTGGAAGTGTTCTGATCCAACAGCGGCCTGGAGCAGGTTGGGTCGGAGCGTAGACTTCACCAGACGGCATCTTTCAAGTTTGTGGTCGATATTCAAGGAGCCTCGGACAAGCCGGTGACCACTACTGATCCGGCCAATTATCGTTCCATCTCGATTACCTCCTTACTCTGTAAGTATATGGAGCGTGTCATAAACATTAGGCTCGTGGCATACCTTGAAGACAATGATCTTCTCAGTGACCAGCAATACGGATTTCGCCGAAACCGGTCTACTTCTAACCGGACTAATCTTCTCGCGTATGCCACTCACGTACTGAGCGAAGCCATATCGAAGGCATTTGATCGGGTCTGGCACGATGGCCTTTTAAACAAGCTTCCCTCATATGGTTTACTTGTCGGCTTATGCAATTGGATAGTTGATTTCTTGATGGAACGATCTATTCGAGTAGTCTTAGAGGGCTGCTCGTCTGATCAAATGGCTATCAATGCCGGTGTACCTCAGGGTTCGGTTCTCTCGGCTACACTGTTTTTACTGCACATTAATGACCTTCTGAAGCCCGGTACCTTTGGGTATGCTGATGACAGTACTGTAGTTGAGAGATACACTTCCAATGCTCAAGCCATCTCTGATGCTGTCCAGTTTCAGAGAGAGGCTATGGTAGACCGTTTAAATTTAGCCTTAGAAGCCGTGTCTGATTGGGGCGATGCTAACCTGGTTAAGTTTAATGCTACTAAAACGCAGGCGTGTTTGTTTTCTGCTAAAAAGAGTCCTCTAAACCGTTCTCCGTCTTTCCAAAGTGTAACAATACCAATAGGCGACCATTTGGAGCTTTTGGGTGTCGAACTCACATCAAACCTGAATTTTGGGTCTTATATTGAATCCAAAGCCAAGGTAGCTGCAAAAAACTTGGTATTTTGTCTAAGGTTAGGCGGTACTTCACACCGGGACAGCTTTTGAATCTTTATCAAGCACAGGTCCGATCTTGTATGGAGTAATGCCACCTATGGGACGGTTCTGCCAAGTATCAGCTCGAGTCTTTGGATTCAATTGAGAGACGTGCTATTAGGCTCATTGGGGATGACACTCTGATAAAGAGTAAGCTTCAAAGTCTGGCGCATCGACGTGAGGTAGCAAGCCTGGCGGTATTCTACAGATTGCACTATGGAGAGTGTGCACAAGAACTGCACAACCTGATTCCCCCATCACCTTTCCATCACCGTACGACTAGACGATCAGCAAAGCGCCACCCTTTCATGGTTGAAATACCTCTCACAAGAACGAAGCGTTACGCTTCTTCATTTATTATAAGAACTGCAAAGGAGTGGAATGCCCAGCCCTCGTCAGTGTTTCCGGTAAATTATAACCCCGGTGTGTTCAAGTCAAGAGTGAATAGGTATCTACTAGGCAAGAGTGCTACACCTTCGACCACATCATCGCTTTCCATCAGGTGAGATCGTGGTCAAACGATTGCCTAGTCCGTAATAAAAAAATAAAAAACAACAACTAAGTGCAATTCAGCTTGCATAAGCGCTCAGTGCCTAACGCGATATTCACCTAAACGTTGCCGCTCTCTTCTAACGCGTAAATCTGTCGCTGTCTGGCGCGGAGTGACGCGCTAGCTGTGGCGCTAGGGTTGGTCGGCTTGCCGCTGCTACTATAATATTCATCGTCTATCTACCTACTCAATTAGGTAGATAGAAAATGAATATTAAAGTCCGTCTTTTGTAATTAACAAATTAAAACAAACCTTCAATCTTTAGGCTATCTAAATATCTCTTTGTTTAACATTCCTCATTAACTTACAATAATAATATTTACACATTTTGCACTAATTAAAAAGTTCGTAGAATAAAAACATTAAAAAAACTGGTTGTTTACATTTTCACTACACTAATTCTTAATTATCTCCTAAACACGTGGACCTATTGACATTATTCAAACGGATAAAATGGTTTTAGGCCTAGACCTTTCATTCAAATCATTAAGATATCTCAACAAACAAAAAAACACATATATAAGTTTCTCCATAAGTTGTTTATCCAACATGTATGAAACGCGTAACAATTCTCTTAAAAACTATCTTATCAAACGTTAAATTTATTTTAAACTGGGTAGACCCAGTTTAAAATAAATTCAATAAAAAAGGAATCAAATTTTATTTGTGAACAACACCATAATCTAAAATACTTAAGTAGGTAGGTAGGTAGTTCTAAAATACAACGCAAAAATGTGTGTGACTATGACAAATGTAAGCGTCTGAATGCAAGCGCGCGGCGGCCGGCCTCGCCTGATTTGTAGCGCCGGGGCTCAGCAATCTGTAGGTTATTAGCTAGCGTAAGTAGGTAGAGGTATGCCTGACCAGAGGCCATACAACGTCATACGATAAACAACAAACAACTATTACAGATAAATATAGATAGCTCATAGAATAAACAAGCTGAAGTGGCAATAGTCTGGTCACATTTATCGTAGAATTGATAACTGTTAGGGTAGACGAGTTCTAGAGTAGAGACCGTGAATAAGCAAACGTAGTGTAGGAGACGCCCTCCGGTTAGATGGAGCGACGATCTGCGCAACGTCATTGGAAGAGAAGAGCCAAAGATCGGGCTCAGTGGCGAGCTTTGGGAGAGGCTTATGTCCAGCAGTGGACTAATATAGCTTGTTGATGATGATGATGCAGATAAATGAACAAAATTGTATTATATTTGTAGGGTACAAAGACGACAGCGACGACGGTTTCTACTACGGCCAGGAAGAAGACGGGCAACAGTTCCGGGATCAGTACTCAAGCGACGTCTCAGACGAATACTCTCCGGATTGAACGGTTCACTTTGTTTAATACTCTATTATATACTATTAGTGGTTAAGTTAAATGTGATTTACTAATATAATGTATGGAGATTAAAGTTTCTATTATTTTATCAGGGTTTTTGTTGTTGGAGTAGGCAGAGAGCTTTAGGCCGTATATCCACTAGGCTACAAATGTTTCCACTAGACCACGTGTTGCGTTACATAACGCGCAACAACTATTATCTTGCTTTTAGCATTGTTGTCTGTCAATAATAATCATAACATGTCGAGCGCACGTTGCACTTCAATTGTTAGACGAATTTCCATTCAATCCATTCAATAATTAAGGCTCGGTTTTTCATCAGATAAGCAATCAGATAGCGTTTATTCGACTAATAGCCTATAACGGAATTTTTCAAACGTCAGGTTTTATTCGACGAAAAACTCGCTTAACTGATGAATACATTTATCTAGGTACCTGTGCGACGGCCACATAATTGCTTATTCGATTGTTTATGTGACATTGAGTCGTTGATGTCACTTGCACAACAATCAAATTTCGTGAAATATCACCACAGAAACGAATGGACCGATTTTGATGCGTTTTTTATGTCTGATAGCTCATGTGATCGAGTTGTTTCTTATCTATAATTGGAGTTTGGTGTTATATATCTTTTTTATTTGGGCTTGTTGTTCCATCGTAAATACAATATGGCAGTAGTAAGCCGCCATACTTTTCTTGACACTTCATATGTCACTCGTGATTAAGACGAATCCAATGATACCTCATTTATCAAAATCCATCAAGCAGTTTAGGGTGTAGGATGCGCCAAATGAGCATACCAAACATACATACAGCCCAAAAACTTAACCGGGTCGGGTTAAAATGTTGATGGTGGTGAACCTAAATCAGATCTGTAAATGTCCTTCTAGGTCTGCCTCTTCCTTTCGTCCCTGCTACCTTCCCTTCTATGATGGTTGTTATGAAGTTGTCATGTCGAGGTGGCCAATCATCTTTCCTCTTCTCCTTTCTATGGTCGCTATTAAGTTTCGTTTTTCTTGAACGAGACTGAGTACTTCTTCACTCGGTGGTGAACATGAAGATATAAATGGTGTCAATACAATCTAATCCAAAGTGATTAGATACTAGCTGTGCCCGCGGCTTCACACGCGTGGTCATTTCTCTAGGTTAAAAGTACTCATGTGCTATTCTAGGACCAAAACTACCAATATACCAACATTTGATCGAAATTCCTTCGGCTGACAAAAATATTTTTATCGATTGCTCAGCTTCTCATTCACAGGATTGAGATACCAAGTACCCCAGTTTAAGTCAAACCCTAAGCTATACAACAGTGAAAACCGAATCGCAATCTATCCAGTAGTTTTTACGTGATGTGTGAACAAACAGACAGGCAGGCACGATTTAAAAAAATGTTCTATTCTTGTTCAGTAGCTTATTTTAGTACCCAGCACCATTCTTTTTTTAATTATCTTCTTAGTACAGACTTTTTAGTACATATTGCTTTATTATAAGTATAGAAAGATAGATGTTCTCGCTAAGCAGGTGGTAATGCTACAAACTTAAAAAATAATAATTTCAAGTTGTTGTTAGATCGTGGTCGAGGCACCACTCTTGCAATCCAGTTATTGTGAGTTCTTCCGTGGCCAAATAACACTGTGCAAGTGTTCCTGTCCCGGTCACCTACATGCAGTCGCAACACAGAAATATCTGTGGCGCCAGTACTAGAGTCCTAAAATATACTCTTCCAGTCCATAATTATGTCACAAAACAGCGAACTGAATAAGCCCTACTAGTAGTAGGCGTAGATCCTGGCTATGTCAAGTAAGTGGTAGTTTCGTAAGTTGTTCCTGTTAAAATTCTCTTTAAATTCTGGAAAGTGGACTTGGCATGTGTAGGGAGCGTACAATGCAATTTGTGCGGTTTGCATAAACCGTACAGCATGTTCGATGATGATGCTATTTTCCTTGCAATCCAGTCTATTTTGGCTACTGGGAGTCATCGGTGTGTTCTACATTATATAATTGACTCCAAAAACCTCATATCTCTTTGATAGACTGGTATCGACATAGCCATCCTGTTATGTCGATAAACCTTGGCAAAACCTCTGGAGATTCCTCATTCTGTAGCCCTAACAACCGATAGCTTGGGCACCCTTACGTTAGGTTTTTACCCGACTACGCTGAAGCAAAAAGGAGGGTTATGATTTTAACTTGTATGTATGTATGTATGGATGTTCAGTTGTTCCATCATAACTTCTAAACTATTCTTCATAATTTGACAAATGAGGTATCGTAGGAAGCGTTTTCATCGTCCGCTTGTTATAGGCTATGTGACGTCACATTAAATTGAATATGGCGCCCTCTAGAGGACATAAAGACGTGAACTAAAAAAAAAACTTTTTCTTTGATGTCGTGTTTTGTATCAAATGAAAGGGTTTAGTTAGCACATTTCGAAAATATTTATATTATAAACCCAAAATAATTTGAATAGACATAGACATATTTTTTTTGGTAATTTTCCGTTACAAGTCACAATACAAAAGTAAAATAAAGTTGAATAATTATTAAAATAATTATTAAAATAATTATTACTATTTAATAAAATACAGCCATGTATGATAAAAATAAAATATTATGTCACAATTACATCAATTTCATGTCCTCTTGATAAGAGTAAAATGCCTTTTGGATTAGCCAGTTTTTCAATTTCGTTTTGAAAACTGTTGTACTATTTGCGTTTTGTATTTCATCGGGTAACTTATTATAAACTTCTGGTCCCATGACGTGGATTGTCTTCGATGTTTTCTTTAGATGACGTGGCACACCGGAAAGCTTATTCGCATTGCGTGTGTTATATTTGTGCCTTTCTCCACGTTTGGTATAAGAACTCAGGTTTTCTCGCGCATATAGCGCCACCTGTAGTATATGGAGACATGGTAGAGTCAAGATACCCAACTCTGTAAAGTGTGGTCTTGCTGTCTCATCCTGTGCAATACGTGCAATCACCCTAACAGCTCGTTTTTGAAACCGGAAGACGCGTTCCCAATCGGCAGCGCGGCCCCAAAGCTCGAGCCCGTACTGGAGCAGTGACTGCACGCTCGCAAAATAGCACGAACGAACCTCCTCCCTTGGCAGAGTTGAAGCGACCCTTTTTAACGCAAAACATGCCCTGCCTAGCTTTCCACACAGAACATTTATATGGCTTTCCCATGTCAGTGCCGGGTCCAAGTGAAAACCAAGGAACGGCGCCGTTTGGACTTGCTGTATTGCAACACCTTCAAGATACACGTTTAGATTACGTCGGACACGTCCTGACAGGTTGAAGGTAGTATATTAAAAATATAAGGTCAAAAACTAAAACCCTACTACGTTCTTAGTTGACTAAAAAGTCACAAACAAGAAAATTCAAACGTCATAGAAATTTAAAACTTTACAGGAGTGGTGTGGTACTTGGTGAAATACTGATAAATTTATATCGCACTCTTACGGCCCTAAAGTTTTAAATTTATAAAACGTTTGAATATTCTTGTTTGCGACTGTTTAGTCCGCTAAGACCGTACTAGGGTTTTAGTTTTTTACCTTATATTTTTATTTAAATTATTTTAGGTTTATAATATAAATATTTTCGAAATGTGCTAATTATATATACCCTTTTATTTGATACGAAACACGACATCAAACTTTTTTTTGTATCAGCTCGCGTCACTCCCCTGCTGGGAATAGGCCTCTCCCAAAGCACGCCACTGAGCCCGATCTTCGGCTCTTCACTTCCAACTGCTACCAGCCACTTTTCGTATATCGTCGCTCCACCTAGCTGGAGGGCGCCCTACACTACGTTTACCGAGTCGCGGTCTCCACTCAAGAACACGTCTACCACAACGGTTATCAGTCTTTCGACAGATATGACCAGCCCACTGCCACTTCAGCTCACTAATTCTAAGGGCTATGTCGATAACTTTGGTTCTCTACCGGATCACCTCATTCCGGATACGATCTTTCAGAGAAACTCCGAGCAAAGCCCTTTCCATAGCCCGCTGAGCGACCTTAAATTGGTGGACTAGTCGCACCGCAAGCGTCCGCGACTCGGCTATCCTATTGCAACAACTGCCAGCAATTTTTTGCTTAAATATCGTGGGGCACAGAATATATAATAGTACTTAGGTACCTGGGGGCGTCCTACACTGCGTTTGCCGAGTCGCAGTCTCCATTCAAGAATACGTCTACCCCAACGGTTATCAATCCTTTGGCAAAATATCCAGCCCACTCCACTACCACTACCACTTCAGATTGCTTATTCTATGAGATTTGTCGATAACTTACGTTCTCTGTCGGATCACCTCGTTCCGGATTCAATATTTCAGAGAAACTCCGAGCATAGCCCTTTTCATAACCCGCTGAACAATTTTAAATTGGTGCAAGTCGTATCATCAGTTTTCGTATCTCGGCTCCGTATGTCATAACAGCAGTGCGAGCATGGATCTTATCGATCGATAAAATTCGATAAATTTATCGATCGGTAAACAGTTCTTTTTTTATCAATTTTATCAAAATGCGGTAGCATGGATCTAGCCTCTCGGTAAATTTTATTGAATATTTTATTGAATACTCACGACGTGGTATCGAATGATAACACGTCGTAAGTTTATCCATTTAAAAAATGGCAACTCGTGGACTATACCATATATCATATAGAAGACTAATAGTAAAAAAAAATTTTTTTTACACAATTTGACAGATTTTTATTATTTTGAGTTGTTACGGAGAAACTTCTGTCATTTCAAATTCTACCTAACTACCATAAAGTAGTATATTCCTTGCACCTAACCTAAAGTATAACTAGGCATAACTCGTTGCACAATTGCTTGAGACACCTCCCTGACAAGTCTGACAGTGCGCTGTCCTATTGCTATATTATATTCCTGGCCGATGCATCGTTGGCTCTCGGTGAAAAAGCGTACAGCTGATAGAAACTACAACAATGATTATACAGGTAGTTTTTTAGACTGAGTACCTACTAGGTACCATAATAATTAGAGCATTAGACACAATCGCAACAAAAGATAATTTCTGGAAATAGGAAAAACGTAACTAAGTATTTTGGTATTATTATGTAAAGTAGATACTACAACATGCGAAGACAGTCCATTAGATCGACTCCTTCTCAAACGCTCTCAACATCTTGAATGAGGGCGAGGGCAATTTCCTTATAAATTCTAAAAAGAATTTTAAAAAGCTGTTCTTCCAGATCGAAAGGATCATTGGCATCCCTGAAACTTGCCTCACGATATTCTGACACCTCCACGTTTTGGCTTATAGTCCGAAAAGGAATTTACAAAAAAAAAGTTATATCGACAACAATTGTCAAAAATAAGATTCATAATTGCTTTTGTCAATATAAATCTATATATGAAATATGATTTATCGAATTTGTCGTTGTCGATAAAGTACGTTCCGTGCTACCGAACTCGTATTATAAAATATTAAAGTCAAACTTGATTAAAAAAAAACGATAAATTTATCGATCGATAAGATCCATGCTCGCCCTGCAGCATAGGTAGGACGCACTGGTTGAAGACCTTTGTCTTCCGATTTTGCGGTATTGGCTACGAGAACACGAAGCTTCCGAAAGTTTCGTAGTGTATAAAATATAGTTAAAAATGAAAAAAAATTAAGCGTATAACATGTTTATTTACAAAGACGACGTGGTCCCGGTGATAGTGTACAAAGACGACGTGGTCCAGGTGATAGTGTACAAAGAGCTTAAGGTTGTGATAATTAACATAGTTACGAGTTAGTATAAAGATTACAGAGATACTTTTTCATCGTGAGATTCGAGGGTCTGGAGTACGTTAAAGGCATCGGGAACCAGGGCCAGCTAGCTGTTGGGTCCTTGTTGCGGCTGGCCTTGCTGAGCTTGGACTTGGGGGCTCGGACCCGATTAGTTCTGGTCGGGAGCTTGCGTGTTGGGGCCTCCTTAGTTTTGGTTTTGTTGAGCTGAAATATTGTTTTTCTAGTATTACTTTGTCGCTATAATATTCTCTGTCAACCTAACACTGATTAATATATACGAAGTTTATTAACAGCCTAAGTGAGTAGGTACTGGCTCAGTACTAGAATGTAAAAATTATACACACTGAAGCTTTGATACTTTAAAAATAGTTTTAACAAAAAAATAATGTATTAACCATTACACAACAAAAGAAATAATCGAGGTCCATACTTGAGTGGACTAAATCTAGCAAGATCTTTAGTTATAAATTGACGACCGGTTGGTCTAGTGGTTAGATATCTTAGGTACGAAATCAAATGGTCACGGGTTCGAATCCCGCAAGGTGCAATCATTTGTGTGATGAGCAGAAATGTTTGTTTCCGAGTCATGGATGTAATATTGATATCTATGTATGTTTATCCGTTTCTAGTGCCCATAGTGCAGGGTATCCTAGTTTGGGGCTAGGTAATTGGTGTGGAATTGTCCCGAATATATTAAGTATATTGTTATTATTAATTGTGGCTAGCTATTATACCTGTCCTGTCTAAGTCGTGACTGTAATTAAAAAAAACAGTGTTTACGAAGTACTTTATTGAAGAAATTGCCTAACTTATTGCAATATCTGGATGACTTAGGTCGTGAATGGCTTGATGGGCGGTTCTTCCTAAATTCTTCTTCTTTAGGGACGAGCTGTTCCCGTAGACTTGCAAGTAATTTTCGCTGAAGTTCCTGGAAGTGTAATATCCTAGGTCATGTTTCTGCTCCTTCTTCATTAGTAGCAAGGCCCGATATTCTTTTTGGCTCGTGTCTAAAGTGCTGTGGTTCGGTAAGTTGTGTGGTTGACACGTTATTGCATCTATACGTACTCTTGAAAATGCGTCAGCGACTTCGTTACTTTCCCCGGAAATATGATGTATGTTCGAGGTGAACTGCCCAATGTACTCCAGGTATCGTGTTCTTAGAGGGGTTTCATTTTTGCTATTTGCTGTCACTGTGCGAAGAAGTGGCTTATGGTCCGTACTCCGCATCGTTGATTAGTTTTAAATGTCGGATTACCGTGTAAATAGACAAGAGCTCACGATTATATTATTATGTGCTGTATTTCTGCAGGGTGTTGTTGTTTTTTTAAAAGAATCCTACTGTCTTCCAGGTGCCGGAGATCGTCGATGGTTTCCGGAAATGGGTACGATATAATGACCATGATTTTCTCTTCGGTCGCCCGGCCGGTGTAATTTCTTCGAAAGTTATTATGTGCCCAGAAAAGCAAAGCTGGACAGCTTTGCTTAGCCGAAAACGGATTTTACTACGTTAATTTGTAGACCATTTCCGTTGTGCCGCTTGAACACTTCTTCCAGTTCCTGTTGGTGCCGAGATTCATTTTCATACGCTACTTATAGCTCATCGACGAAACCGAATACGAAGAACAGAAGACGAAGTATAAACGGGTGCTCCAGTCTTCTCTATGTGGTGTTTAACTTCGGTATTGGATCTCTTCTGAAGTCTGATGGTCGAGTGATGTCTGGGTACCATTCAAGCAGGTTGTGGTATGGCATACTGTCATCTATGTTGCGGATGCTGCCTACGTTTCGTTTCTTGATCGATGATTTTTTGTCCTCGAAGATCTACAAGTAGGGCGTTATGATGTGGTGACCTTTTGCATAAACGGGCGCTCCAGTCATCTTTATGTGGTGTTTAACTTCGCTATTGGATCTCTTCTGAAGAAGGTCGAGTGATGTCTGGGTATCATTCAAGCAGATTGTGGTATGGCATACTGCCGTCTATGGTACAGATGCTGCCTTCGTTAAGTTTCTTAATCGATGGTTTTTCGTCCTCGAAGATCTACAAGTAGCGCGTTATGATTTAGAAAATCAGCGCCTATTATCGGCCGATTGACTGCTGCCACCACGAACTTCCAACTGTAAGATCGTCTCATTCTGAAGTTGAGGGATATGGTGCGTTCTCCATACGTACGAATCGGCGTCTTATTAGCGGCGAACAGGTAGTCTGGAGTGCGGTTCTAACTATCTGACAAACGAACTGGCAGAACGGACACGTTTGCATCTGTGTCGACGAGGAAATGTAGCTCCGTAGATACGTCCTTATAAAGTGGCGGAATCCAGATAATTCTTCGACTTTGGCTCCCTCCTCAGCTTCAGTCTTCGTTAGTTTCTCGATCTCTCTTGGCTGTTATTCTTCTGAGCGTGGAAGTTGCACGGACTCCGACATCTGTAGGCAGCGCGTCCTGCGCGTATATGAGATTAATTTCTATTAAACTGCCTTGATGACGAACGTGAGCAGGATTGGTCTCTGCTGCGATAGGGCTGCCGACGGTTCTATGATCTGTCTGCCCTTAGAGCAGCAACAGTTTTCGTCAGAGCTTCAATCATGCTTCAAATCCGTCAATCCGACGCCAAGAATGACAGACCTTCTGGCGTATCGCGCCTCAGAAACGAAAGCCTTTGTTCATACAGGGGTTGATTATGCTGGCCCGATCCGCATAACCCTGTCTCGGCGCAGAGGCCTACATGCTCAAAGGCGTACATTTGCATATTAGAATTGTAATTTTTGACCTGGGTGTAGTCAAATTCACTATTTATATTTATTACATTCTATTGATTTAACTTAACCCTATTAAGTTTAGATCCTGCTCTAAATCTCATAAGTGCCTTAGGGCTGTCTTGATAAGTACAGGAATCAACAGTGCACTGTAGACGATCACGCTGATCTCTCGTATCTTCGTATGCAACGTCTACCTCAGGCAACTGGTTTCTCAATGCTGTGTCCAGCATCTCAGACATTGCCTCATGGCCTTCTAACTCTTAAATAGCCTGTCGTTCCACTCTTTGCAGGATTTGAGCTCCACCAATACGGTCTGCAACTTGGCTTTCTGGTCACATGGTTTGCGAGTCAACATTGTGAGAAAAAAAAAACAGTGGAGCACCTCAAGCTTGGATAGATTTAACTACATCGCTTGATCGCAGCTGGTAGCTTTTGTGCCCATACCAAGTACTGTGAAACCGGCTTAACGGTAACTTTAGCATGCAAGCGGCCTACTTCACTGATGGTACCAGCAATATTTTTATTGAATAAGTTAAAAACAAAAAACGTTTTGTACTGTTGTTCTGGTGTAAGTATAAAGTTAATTTATCCACACCAATATCTAAAAGTGAAACGTTGTCTGTTTGTTTGTTTGGAGAGCTTTCACGTCAAAACGGCGGATCCTATTTTGATGAAACTTTGTAAATAGATACTGTACAATATAGAGACCAACATGATACTTTTTATCTCGGAAAATGGTAAGTTACTGCGGGAAACGGGAAATTATTTTATTATGTGAACTGAAGAATTAAACTTGACGTTTCCGACGACAAACAATACGATATTTTTACCTTCTAACATATATTTGACAGATTTGTTCCGAAAATCAAACTAGATGGCGATGATAAACGAGACATATTATCTAAATCGCGGTGACAAGATTCTCCGCGTACAAAGATCGATCTAACATTATTTCTTAACCAATTCCTTAGTCCCCAAAATTAAACTAGATGGCGATGATACATAAGACCTATTTTCTGAATCGCGGTGACAAGATTCTCCGAGTTCAAAGATGGGTCTAACTGTATTTTCTGACATTGTTTGGTTCCGAATATTTAAACTAGATGGCGATGATAATCGAGACGTATTTTCTGAATCGCTGTTACAAGATTCTCCGAGTACAAAGATTGTTCTAACATTAATTTTTGACAGATTGCATGGTTCCGAAAATTAAAAAGATGGCGATGATACACGTGATGTATTTTATTCATCGCGGTGACAAGATTCTCCGGGTACAAAGTTGGGTCTAACATTATTTTTTACCCGACTAACGTAGTACTTATATACTCTTTGCTCGACTTGCCCGACTACAGCAAAGCAAGGAAAGGGTTATGAGCTCAAAAGTCTATGTATGTGGTTATGTGGATGTTCCACCATAGCGTCGCTCCTATTGGTCCGATTTCATCGTAAGAGTGTCAAAGGCAATTTTTTACCCAACCGTACTCGGGTTTTAGTTATTGAATTTTTAAAAGATTGGTTGTTTCCAAAAATTAAATTAGATGGCGATGACAAACGAAACGAATTTTCTGAATTGCGGTGACAAGATTTACCGAGTAAGAAAGATCTAACTATCTAAGGGTCTAACATTATGTATCTTGATAACTGTTGTGGATATTGAAATGATGATGATGATGAAATGTATGAAAAATTGGCATTCATACATTTTCATATTTTTTTTCATTATACAAATATGGCAGATTCATTCAAAATTCCAAAGCAACAGTTGTATATTCTTTGGAATCTGAATTCGCTCATGCGTTAATCTCGCAACAATAATGTTTACAAATTTTTGATATGTTGTATACGTTTCAAATTCTGGTTTTATTATAATGACATACCATGTCATAAAAATGCGCGGTTGGGTGAATCATCGGCTCAAACCGAAATAAGACGTCAAGAGCAAGCTCAACCGCAAGCTGAACTACGATATCAAGAAACGATTGAGCAAAGCCAAGATCGGGTATACTCGCAAACCCTTCGGCAGGTATCTATGCAAGCCTCTGAGACATCAGATCAGAATGAAACTTGGCTTCAGTCGCATGCCAGTTGACAAGCATCCTCGAGACGCCAGAGCAAAACCAAGCTCGGCTTCAACCTCAGGTTACTCGACAGGCATCCATACGCGCTTCCGAGACACCTGACCAAAGTGAAAGTTGGCTTCAAGGAAATGGCGTGCATCGTGAGGAAGGACATAGGCTATTTTCACATAAACAAAGAAAACAACAAAAATTATAACGAAAGGACATAGGAAGTCAATGCGGGCAAAGCCGCGGGCGCAGCTAGTATTATATGAAAACACATAAGTTTATTAAGCGCCATCGGTTCTACATTTGAGATCACTTGTCTATCTCACTACTTATTTCTAACTACTTGGAAGACTCATGAAATTCACTTTTAAAAACTCACTAAGATTTACTTTAAATGAAAACGAATGGATAACTAGTTAAAACAAGCCATTTTTATTAAATACTAGCTGCGCCCCGCGGTTCCACCCGCGTCCCTCAGGACCCCTGCATTTTTTCGGGGTAAGAAGTTGCCTATGTGTTAATCCAGGGTATAAGCTACCTCCATACCAAATTTCATCCAAATCCGTTCAGTAGTTTTTGCGTGAAAGGGTAACAAACATCCATCCATCCATCCATCCATCCATCCATATTTGCATACTTTCGCGTTTATAATATTAGTAGGATTTACAAGGGTTTGACTTACAAGTAATTCAGCTCGACAATCCAACGCAAAGTGAGCTTTCCGCTCAGTTTTCAAGCGCCTGCGCGCCGCCATGTTTCGCGCCACTCGGCTCCACGCAAAAGTCGGAACAGATGGCGTCAAAAGCACTTGAATTTACTAATAAATCAGCAATAATGATAATAACTATTTACAAAGCTATTACTAAATTAATTTACAATTTATTAAAGCCTATTTGTCCCTGGGCAACAACAACACCTGACTCGGTCGGAAGTACTTCCCATAATGATGGAAGAGCTTCAATAGTAGTGGATACTTATACCTACCTACCTACCTATCCACTCCCACACCTTTACTAAGTAGTATTATTAGGTATTCTGTACCTTGCCCTTACAAATAAAACAACGAGCAACGTTTTGCACGGCGCTCTCTCATTGGTCAACTGTGAATCATCATCTCTTCTTCGTCTTCCTCATTCTTTATGTGATGGCTTTTAACTTGAATATGGCAGTGCTGCCACTTTAGTGCTTTTGGCACTAGATCTAGTGCTTTTTCCTCGTGGCCTAATCAGTTAGTTAGGCCACGAGGAAACGCCCCTTTTTGACATGTTCTCTTCCGCACTGCATTCCTATCATCAGCCTGTGTTCGACCACTGCTGGACATAGACCTCTCGACAGTAATTGGAAGCCTGTACATGTATTATTGGCTACGTAATACCGGCCTTGCATTATCAAACCGGATCGATTTTGTACGGGCAATAATACACGGCCAGTAAATAGCCGTCGCAATATTTCGAATCCATGTAATCCATGTACAGGTCGTGTATTATCGTCTTCCCATACATAGACTGTTAACTTAATTAGCCTTCTCTTGCTTCGCCGTAGTCGGGTCAAAATGAAGGTATAATTTTAAATGAAAAACATTATTAATATGTGATAAATAATTTATTGTCTGGCGGTATTTTACAATATCATTGTGTATGCCTACGTCAGTTACCGATTCATTAAAGATTTATTTTTTTATATTATTTTTTATAATATTATTGTTGCGGTAAATGTTGGTGGTATAAAGGTACAATACAATAATGGAGTAATTAGCCCTGTATAATTATTATTTTGGAAGAGTTGAAGAGAAATTGATATAAATATTACAATTAAGGTATTTACGTATAAGCTTTAATGAAGATACCCGTGCGTGCATGTAGTTTTAGTTATTAAATATTTATAATGATAATAATAATTTAATAACTAAAATAATAATATTAATTATCAGAATATAAACAAAACTAAATACACGTTAGGATGATTCGATTAAAATTATAATTCAAATTCAATTTGGATTAAATTGTAATTAATATGTATTTTTATCTAAGTGCAGTCGGGGTCATTTCATTTTCGGTTTTCTTTAAATTTTAACATGGGTTGACGTTTTATTTTAATGAGGTATTATCTCCAAAATAATTAAGGCTACACAACTTAAATACATAACATTGCGAAAATTGTACTAGCCATATTCGAGATGACGCCCTATTTAAAACTATATTTTTTTTAACAAGAACACAAAATTATGGCACGTAACATCAGATGCTGCGCTTACAGAGTTACATTAAACCAGAAAAACTAATACGAATGAGGCGGATTAATCCTGAAAAAAATATATTTATATATTGCTATTTTTCTGTCCAAAAACATCCTGTACCTTTTCGTTTCGTAGTTTATTGTAACTCTGATTTTACCGTTTTCACACAAAAATGTCATGTTAGTTACGTCTATTAAACTATTGTACAGTCGCATTGCAAAAACACTTTCACTGAAGGAAACATGAACAAAATAACCAGCAAACAACATAAAGAAATGCGATTTAAGTATGTTTTAGTGTAGCGACTGTACTTTATTTTTGATTACTTTTTAACGTAGTTATGTACGTCACAAAATATTGGAAGATCCATAGGTTTACATATTTTTTAACCTATTGCAACTAAGTCGAGACTCATTCCTAGTTGACGGACAAACACAAAAATCTACATACTCGTAGGTATACTACGGAATAAGTCTTGTTTCCACTTACATACTATAGTAATAATTAGTGAGATACCTATAAATGCATTACATTATATCTATCGATGCTTTGGCATAGACAAAACATGGTAATTTTGTTTAATTTAGTATATCATTGAGAGAAACGGCGTATCTATGTCGTTTTTAATATCAATGGTTTCGATATTGAAGAAATGTAATGTTCATACGAACAGAAATGTGAAATGCTTTACAAATTCACAAATTGCTTCCGTGCGAAAAGTTTATCTTAGTGATAAAAAAAACCTTCACGATTTATAATCATGAAAAAAAACATTGCAACGTATACATTTTAGAATTTTCAGTTTTAAATCCACGGAAATATGTATTAATAATATTCAACATAATATTTTTATTGCTTCGACAGAGTTTTGAAGACACAATTGGAAATCTGAAACACACATACCTTAAATATTATATCCTTCTAGTTCTAGCATACTAGAAAAGAGAATGTTAGAAAATAACATGCTTCACTAGAATATAACATACGTAACTAGAATTTCATTTTCATTTTCAAAAAAGAATATGCTTCACTAGAAAAGAGCATGCTTCACTAGAAAAGAACAAACTTCACTAGAAAAGAACATACTTCACTAGAAAACAACATGCTTCACTAGAAAAGAGCATGCTAGAAAAGAACATACTTTAGGTATGCATCTCAGTAGTGAATATGCAAATGTTCTTTTGTTACTACAATGGTTGTGCATTTCGGCCATTTCTTACGGGTTTTTCCAGTAGCTTAAAAACATTGTTGGATAAACAAAATATTAGCGGAGTGAGCATAATCCGCCCTGTTCGAGTCGACCTATCAATTAATTAATAATTAAACAAAATTAACAACAAAGAAAGAACAATCACTTAGAACGAATGGTAATAAAATTTAGTTACAATGTAATAATATCTTTACAAATATTTACAATTTGGTAATAATAACGTATACTAATAAGACGAAGGTTAACTATACATAACAAGGGGTTGTAACAAAAACTATATAAGAGGCTTATGTACAATAGCCGACTACACTCGATCTACAATTTCTATAATTGGAAATTTCGAAACTTTAATTTGGCATTGATATGCAGTAGTTTAAACATTTAATAATCATCAAATTATTGCACACGATTTTTCATTATAAATCCCTCAGGATATAATCTTATGTCTAATTAGCAACAGAAGCTTTTAACTTTTCGCTAGCGATATTAGAAAATAACCTCTCCTCATTGGTCAATACAAAAGTTTCCGACTACACTCTTTCCCGCAGCTGTTTCTTCACATTTCAATTGTAAATGTTAACTGTGTTATAATTTACAATTTGTAAATGACAATTATAACTGAAAAGTAATTTATGACACGTCTTTATGTTACACTTGAGTCATAATCATGCTAGATGCCGAAACGTTCAGTGGATACTTCAAGATTTTTCTTCGAGTTTTAAACCTTCAGATCCAAAAAAAAAACACCAATGAGAAAAGCTTCTTCTTCGTATCAATAGTACATACAGAAGACACGAAGAAGAAGACCTGTCTACCAATTCTTTACAGCACAGGAGTGTCCCCGACCCTGGGCGGAGCAGGGACGTTGTTATTCGCAGCCGCCTCCTGGTTATTAGCCGTGCAGTAGAATTGCTTGTGAGCCTTAAACGTGTTGACATACTTGAATGATATATCGCAGGATTTGCAGTAGTTAGGCGTTTCTTCGGGCGTTTCCGTGTCGGGCTCCTTTTTAATGTCTATGGTTGGTGTGGGAGCGAGAGAGGGCGACGAGTGGGACGTGCTGTCTTCTTCTGGCTCGTCGGTCGCGTGGACGAGTCTCGCGTGTCTGATGACGTTGCCGCGGTACGTGGATGTGTAGGCGCAGCTGCTGCAGCGGTGGATGCGGTCGCCCGCCGCCGGGCTCGGGGAAGTGGTCTCGCGACTGTCGTCTTCGAGTACGCAGGCGATGTAGCTCTCCTCCTGAAATTTGAGAGCTTTCTGTTACGTGTTGTTTGAGATTGCTAGGTTGTGGGGGGGTTGTGTTTGTAAGTTATATAGACAATTTGATGGCCTTCTGTTGACTTGCGAAAGGTGATTTGCAGTGTGGGTGACAATAGTCGAAGATCGAGCTCAGTGAAGCCACTGAACCCGATCTTCGATGTATTGACGTAATAAGTAGTCTTTGATGGATGAAAGTTAAGTGAAGATAGTATGATAGCTAGCAAAATAACTTGATTGATTAATTAATGGGTGTTAAGGGTTTTAGTCTGTAAATTTCTAATGTTGTACCAAAAGGATCAAGTACTATAAATCGGTTGAATTTGTAATTTGAATGAACGATCGTTTGAGGACAATTAATAAATTATTCGTATTCAAGTTACCTGCAAGTCGGCGGGTTTCTTATTGTTGAAGTGCATTCGTATGTGTGTGCGCATCCCGCGCAGCGTGTTGCCGCGGTACCGGCAGATCGTGCAGCGGAACGCCTTGACGCCCGCGTGCGCCTCCATGTGCCGCTGCGCCGCCGCCGCCGTTGGCGACACCACCTCGCAGCACGGGCACTTCCACCCACCCTCGCCGCCGCCCGCAGCGCCCGCGCCGCCCCCGCGCGCCTCTGGCCCTCGCGGGGAGCGCGTCTCGCGCTTCGTGCAGTAGTACGACTGGTGCGTCTGAAGGTTGTCCAGCGAGCTGAAGTGGATCCCGCATGCGAGGCAGATCAGCTGCCGGTACTGCGGCGGCGGCCCGGGCTCCGGCGCTGGGCTGGCGCGCTCCTCGCCACCGCCCGCCGAGCAGTACAGCCGCTTGTGCACGCGGTAGTTCTCGTACTTGCAGAACACGATGTTGCACTCCTTGCACTTGGACACGCCCTGCTTGACGACCACCGAGGGCGTCGGCGACGGCAGCTCGGCTGCAAGCCGCAGCGCCAGAGCCGGTGGCAGTGGCGCCGCAGGGAACCTCTCCTCCGGCCGGTACTTCTCCTCGGGCGGTGACGGCGGCTTGGGCGTCGGCCCGCGCGAGCGCCGCCGCCGCTTGGGCGAGCTCTCGGTGGCGGTCGGCGAGCACGAGCGCCGCGGGGACGGCGTGCCTGGTGACGGCGGCAGGGACGGCGCGCACACGATCTGCTCCGGCGTCGCCGACCGCAGCCGGTTCTCCTTCTCGGGGTCGTCGGCAGGCGCCGCCTCGGGCGAGCGGCGCAGGCTCAGATCGAGCGGCACGGTGCCGTCACGCGCCGCTTCGCGCGCGCGGTTTGCCGACCGCAGCACGGCGCCGCGCGCCGTGTCGCCGTCCACGCCCGACAGCGCCTGCGACAGCGGCTGGAACGTGCCGTTGGGCAGCAGGAAGCAGGCCGCGTCCGGATCGGGCAGCGTTGCACCGGGCAGCGTGCTCGCGTTGCGCAGTAGCCCCACCGGCAGGATCAGGATGGGGTTGGTGGGCAGCGCGAGCGCGTACTCGGCGCGCGCCGGCGCCGGTGGCGTTGGGCCCGGCGACGGAGGCGCGGAGCCCGATGTGACGGAGCCGCCGCTGCGTGCGCCCGCACCCTTCACCACCTGCCGCGTGCTGCAGTAGTGCGTCTTGTGCGCGCGATAAGTCTTGAGCGAGCTGAAGCGGATGTCGCAGTCAGCGCAATAGCGGTCCAGAGCGGGCGGGCCGTCAGCCGTGTCGCCGTTGGCAGGCGGCGCTGGAACTGGCGCGGCGGCCACGGGTGACGACGAGTGCATGCGCATGTGCCGGTTGAGGCTCACTTTCTTGTCGGCGCTGTAGGAGCACTGCGCGCACGCATACTGCTTGCTCGGCGGGCGCGGTGTCTTGGAGTCGCCACTCGACTCGTCCGCGTTGGCGTCGTTGGGCGAGTCCGTGGAGGGCGGCTTCGGTGGGCGGTTGGAGCAATAGTGCTCCTGGTGCGCCTGCAGCGTGCTCAGCGAGGAGTAGCGGATGCCGCACGGCTTGCACACGTAGCCGGGCGCGGCGGTGGGGAACAGCCCGGGGAAGGCGGCCGCAGCCGCGGCGAGGTAGTCACGCGGCGCCGGCGGGGTGGCGACGGGCGCGGGCGGCGGCGACGGCGTCGCCGGTTCACGCTTGAGTCGCACGGCGGAGGGCGCCAGCGCGGGGTCCGTCGCCAGCGCGGTGTTGAGGCGCAGCCGCGGCGGCGGCGAAGCGGCGGGCGAGTCGCGCGATGCGGGCGACCCGCCGCCGCTCGATGCGGCCCGCTCGCCTCCCGAGCTCGGCGTGCGAGGTTCTCCCGGCATCGCCTCGCTGTCGTTTCCCCATTCCTCGTCCTCACCTGAAACCGACAAGGAATAATTTGAGTTGACGGTAGATTGAGTGCGCGTGGGATCGAACGGAGAGACTAGCTATCTGGCCTATTAGTGTCGTTAATACGACGATGCTGGGCTCGCTGCGGATCCCGCGATAGTCTTCGCTCGTCACGTTTCGCCCGCTATCTGTCGACGTCAGTCAGATGGAGTTGCGAGTCGAGGCATACATTAGCGCTCCTAATTGAGACGTGCTCGCGCTATGTAAATGTCGCCGCGTGGGTGGGGCCGACGAGATGTGAGGATCTCGGGGCCGCGTGCGATCCGTCGCCAGGCGCTCGTCCATCAAAATCGTGAGCCGGCCCGCGGCAAAACAGAACAAAACCTTTACGGGCCCCGTTGTAATTGGATCTGATTTCCAGAAAACTCGCGCTCACCTTCCTTTTTGAGCGACAACGATCTCGAGCGAGCGAGGAATTAACCTATCTTTCGCGCAACGATCTCGACTCAAAACGCCAATTAATGAGAGGCTCAACTTCATTCTGCTGCCCCTGTGAAGATCATTATATGTGCACGACAGCGCGATGGACGCGACGATTGGTGCGGCCGCGCACCGACCGACATCTCGGTAACGAATACTCGAATCGGATTGCGTTCGGGTCACGCTATCCTAGTGCGCGCGCGTTCCGATTGGTCATTACGATTGGCGGTGACGCGCGATTGGCTCGCTAATGCTGCCTTTATCTGGCAGCTTAATGTTAGCGTCATACTGAACGCGAGTTTATCGCGTTCGTTAGTCGCGTTCCAGCTTCTGTTTTTCGCTAAATAAGTTATAAGCTTGCGATCGAGGGCCGGGGAAAGGTTGTAGGTGCGCTCAATCAGATACATGGCGTGACTCGGGGTCGTTTATGCAGCTCTGCGAAACTGAACGTCGATTCGTTAAATGATACCCATCTTTGCCCTTTGTCTTTATAAACATGTCATTGCGTTTGCACAAGAGAAACATGTTTTCAAAAGAAGTGCTCGCTCAAAGTGCTCAAAGCACCCGCATAGTTACTACAAACTTGAAAAGCCGTTTGTTAGATACGCGCATTATTTCAACCTTTGTCCTTTGCTCAGGTTCACTCGCGACGGACCGAGCTAGTCGAAATAATCTAATGTTTAATTCAATGGAAGATGAAGTCGGACATAAGAGAAACACGTGTGTACATTAAAAAACAAAGCCGCCATCTTGTTTTATCAGTCGTAAGATCGGGGCCCAATTAAAATAGTCGTGCATCGGTCGCGTCACTATCGCAGCGATATGCATCTGTGAGCGCGCGAGTGACGCCCGTGAGCGATCACCGCCGGCCGCGGGTATCGCTCCATCGATGGGTAACGATACGCACACACGGTACCAACCAACTACATTGAATTACGTACCATAACGATACGCACACACGGTACCTACCAACTAAATTGAATTACGTAACCCACCCTGCTGATTAGAATCTACCAACTCCTAATGTAAACCCCATTTTAAATAAATAAAGCGCTTTAAAACGTAGGGAAGGTTAACTTTACAGGTTTACGCGCAAAATCTTCGCAAACAGAACTATTCTTATTATTTCATAAATAAATAAATGCGGCCAATTGCGAGTCAGATACGAGCAAAGAGGATTCCGTCCAAAAAAAACCTGATTAACTATAAATTTCCAATTTACGGAATTTTAGGTAAATTGAAATTATTGAAAAAACCGAAGGAATGTCATAAGGTATTGCTACTTGGCAAATTTCATGATTCTAGATCAACGGGAACAATCCCATAGGTTTGATTCCCTTGCGAGTGTCAAAATATGCAGCATAACCAGCAATATGCTGCAGTGAGCTGGGGCCATTTTGTAAATAGTTACATTTAGACGTACTTTAGTGTTAGGTTTTTTTATTTATTTATGTCAGTGTTCTAAATGTTATTTTTTGCAAATAAATACATTTTCTTCTTCTTTCTTCTTCCGTATCATTTGATTGAGTTGATTTAGAAAGTTTGTTTTTTTCACCGCTCCAAGAATTTGCAGACCTGAGTATGTGATATTAATTTTAACTTGATACCTGCACTTTAGAAGAAGGGTCTTGACAGACAGTCAGACAGACAGACGGACGGACAGCGAAGTGAGCCTGTAATGGTTCCTTTTGAGGTACGGAACCCTAAAACATATTTATTGAGCTTTGTTATTGAGATCAATAAAAAAGGTTTTGTTTAAAATTACAATATTCTTGCTGAAAGTTTTTATTTTCCAAAATCTGTGAATGCAGTTCAGAATATCTATATAAGTATATATGTATTATCTCTCTCCTAGGAACGTTTTCCTGTAACTATAACGGTTAAGGTACCTGCCCTTACTGTCCCGTCTCAAAAATCCACTCTGCATACATGAAAAAAAAGAAGTCCAAATCGGTTTAGATGTCCTGGAGATATAAGGTATATATTAAAAAAGTACTGTTTTTTATTCTGTGGTATTCATAAAAACAGTCGATTTTAGAACCTCTTCCTTTATGATGTCGGTTAAAAATAGTATTCTAAAAACATATTGACCGCCAAAATGTCGTTTAAAATGGGCGTCAGTATTTTTTTATCCACACCAATCATAAATATATATGTCTATGACACCAATATATAAAAGTGAAAACGTTTGTTTGTTTGTTTGGGGAGTCACGATACTAGCCGTTATCGTACTGGACGGATTTTGATGAAATTTGGAATAGCTTTTACCCTGGAATAAAACATAGCATACTTTTTATCCCGGAAAATTCTACGGGAAAACTGGAAAATGTTGATTACTCGCTACTCGCGCGAGGGCCAGAGGCGCGCGGGGGCGGCGCGGGCGCTGCGGGCGGCGGCGAGGGTGGGTGGAAGTGCCCGTGCTGCGAGGTGGTGTCGCCAACGGCGGCGGCGGCGCAGCGGCACATGGAGGCGCACGCGGGCGTCAAGGCGTTCCGCTGCACGATCTGCCGGTACCGCGGCAACACGCTGCGCGGGATGCGCACACACATACGAATGCACTTCAACAACAAGAAACCCGCCGACTTGAAGGTTGTCATGGAAACGAAATAACAAGTCTGTCAAATATTCTTGACGAACATAGGATGTTTTTTTTCGCGATAAACTGTAGTCCGTGCGAACTTAGTCGTGGGCGAAAGCTATTCACAATAAAACAGGCATGAATATTGAATCGTATACTATATCAAGTTTTTTTTAATAGTATATATGTGTTTATGTAAATCAGTTAAAATAGCACGATAAATAGCAATGTATCACTATTTTATACACATTTAGTATTCTGTTGAAATGTTTACCTATACCTACCTAAATTATTTGAACGAGGTCAAACCAGATTTCGAAAACTACAACGCGAGTATTATTCATAACTAGCTGCGCCAGCGGCTTGGCCCGTGTGGTTATTTTGTGGGATCAAAGAAAACAACCATTATGTATATGTTATTCCAGGTCCTAAAGAACCTATAAGTACACCAAATTTCGTTCAGCCATCAATTTTTATTTATCTATTGCTCGAATTTTACTCATCGGATTGAGTTACCAAGTACACCAGTTCTATACATCACAGAAAACCGCATCGCAATCGGTGCATTAGTTTTTACGTGATGCGCGAACAAACAGATAAAATTTGTCCATTCCAAATTGCATCAAAATCCGTTCAGTCGTTTCAGCGTGAACAAGTAACAAGCATACACACACACTCACAAAAATTCGCATTTATAATATTAGTGTGATGTAAAACGGCTCACTAATATTGAACAATTTTCGGTCTTTTTTACTCATGAGTACGTACACGAAATATTTTCAGATATTTTATAAGTTTAAAACTATTTATTGTCTCATTATTGCAATAAAATTTGAGACCTCACAACAAGCCCTTTCATTTGATATATAGTTATAGTATAGCGGTTTAGTTTGCAAAACTTTTTTATTTTATTTTTTATTTGCCCCCCAAAAGTTATGTTCAGAATACTTTTATTTACGTTACACGTCCGTGCTTGGGTCACAGAAATTCATCATCATCATCATGTCAGCCTTTAGAAGTCCACTGCTGAACATAGGCCTACCAAGAGCACCATGACGAGCGATCTTGTGCCACCTCCATCCACCGACTTCCTGCGATGGCTACAATGTCGTCAGTCCATCGTGGTCTCCCCACACTTCTCTTGTTTTTTCGTGGTCGCCATTCGAGAACCTTTAGCGGTTGTCGGTTCTGCGAACTATATATATATATATATATATATATGGCATGCCCATTGCCACTTCAACTTACAAACTCTGAGTCGGTAACCTTCGTTCTTCTACGTATTATTATTATATTCATATGTGTACCAAATTTCAACATAATCGGTCTAGTAGATCCGGTGCAAATTGGCTGTGACGACGGACAGACAGACAGACATACACACTGGCGATACTATAAGGGTTCCGTTTTTTTCATTTATACGTACTGAACCCTAATTCTGTTACCACGAGTTATTTCAAACCAGAACATTAACTATCGGAGAACTCTACTTTGTAAATGTAGGTTGGTAAACATACCGATTAGGTAGGGGAGATGTGTCCATAACGATCGCTATAAGGGAAAATCTGAATTACAAAGAAAATATTCAATAATTATATTATTTTATAGTAGTTTAATTACTCAGATACTATATATCTATAATATATTGATGTATACTTACGTTTTTAAAACTTATTGGTCAACATTTTTATATGCATTTTTCCAATAGCCTACAAAAGGATCATTTTGTACAAATGGGTATAAAAAATGACCCCGGGATCTATTGGAATAAGTAAACCAATAAAATAATATTCTAAAATCTTCTAATTTTTAATCTCATATTTTTATGGAGTACTAGTTTTCCCGCCCGCGACTTTGCCCGCGCGGACTACTGTTTATCGCGAAAAAAAGCATCCTATGTTCTTAGGATATTAAAAACCAATGCCAATGTAGATAATTATAGCTCTTAGTGTTTTTTGACATAATTGTTATTTCGTTTCCATGGCAACCGTTTCTTACAGCGAGAAATCATAATTTTTCCAGTTTTCCCGTGAAAACTTATAATTTTCCGGGATAAAAAGTATTCTATGTTTTATTCCAGGGTATAAGCTATCTCCATTCCAAATTTCATTAAAATCCATCTAATCGTTATCGCGTGAAAGCTCCCCAAACAAACACACATTTGACTTTTATATATTGGTATAGATTTATTTATTAAGGCACAAAAAATCGGATAGATACAAATTACACATTAGTTTTGTGTTAGAACATATTCCAAAACATGTGTGAATACTTGTCATAGCCATTGTTTGGCAGTATTTTGCTATTCCAATAAAAAAATACTAAAAGAAGACGCCTGCCTTGCCAAAAAATAACATATGCCGATAAATTATATACTGTTGAATGTTCTTCAATATGGGTATATTGAAGAACATTCAACAGTATATAATTGTATAATTTGCAATTGAAAAGCCATTCTGGCAACAAAAATAAATTAAAAAAACAAGTGCTCGGAGGGATGTTTTTTGTTTGTCGTATGAGGTAGTGCTGGCCTCTGGTGTCAGAGTTTGTCAGGCCGCCCGAGGGCCTCTGACGTGGCTATTTATCAATAACAAAGAATGTAAGGATTATAACAATACACCATACGTCTAAATCAGTTCAGGCATTTAAAAATTATGGCGGAATAAAGAAACTCATTTACATACATACATGAACCCTAATAAAAACATTGCGCTCCTTTTTTGGGCAGTCGTGTAAATAGAGCTAATAAACAAGTAGAAAACAAGTATAAAAATAGGTCTTAAATTTAAAGTACCGATATTAATAAAATTTATTAATTAAAAGTAACAAATGGACCTAAATACTATTTACGTCCCATTAGGCACTTTTTATATTTTTTAATGAGCAATGTATCTAAAACAAACACAAAATCCTGGGATCATTTTGTACAAGTACAGTAGGATCGTTTAGCCCCAATGGCATCATTAAAATAGAAAAGATAATAATAATTTCAAAAATCGACGGACGATAACTAAACCTAAAAATAACGTTAATAAATAAGAGAAAACAGAATAAAACATCCATCTCATAAAACTTAATAGAAACAATCGTGCACGACATTAAAATGAGCCTTACAGTAGATTTCAATATTTTTCCCACTAAACGATGCCAGCTATTCAAAACGCCATGACACTGTGAGACTGTTCATCACAGTGCTAAGGACAACCTAACACACTATCGCGCTATATGGCACAAGTGGTTTTGATGCAACAGTCAGGGATAATTTTACCTCAAGGGATCATTATGTACACATCTCCCCTACTTCACTTTGAAATCTTACTTCGTTAAACCAAATTGATTCTTGAATGCTTCCAAGGGAAGGAAAGATTCGTCCTGGTCTGTGGTTGAATTTTGACCAAACTTAACGAGGTTCACGCCAAGCATGCTCAAATTCATCTAATAAAAAAAACATACAATCTATTGTTGGTTCTTTCACGCTTTCCGCGCCTACCAAACTGTTAAGGCCCACCAAACATTTCTTCAAATTGTTGCACCTCTGAAACTGCACATTTTTTTCACCTCGTCACCCTAAAGCAAAAGGCAGTAACTTCAAAATCCGAGATAGTCCAGAGGTGACACTATCGGCTGCAGTACGTTACGCCGCTATCGCGCGCCGCGAAGACATCAAGATTTATTCGTCATGAGCGGCGACGGCGAAGTGGACAGTAAGGAAATGTTTATCTAGTGCTTCGGCTGCAAGAGTTTTTGCAGCGAGTGTGCGGTGCAATACGGCCCGGGAAGTTCTACTTATATAGAATACGGGCGTCAAATGCTTTAGCTACATAGCTACAATAAGTATTATCTTTAGCTATATTGCGGTGAAGGGTAGAGAAGGTCATTTACTCATTTTATTGTTGACTCGCTGTACCCACGACTTTGCTCGCGTGGTCATTTTCTAGGATATAAGGATCCTATATGTTATTCTAGAACGAAAAATACCAATATCATCAAACTTCGTTGAGACGTCAAATGTTTTTTATCGATTGCTCCAACAGTAAAACCGCTTTGCAATCGGTCCATTAGATTTTACGTGATGCGCGAACAAAGAGACAAACACACAGACATACACCATCTTTATAAATGTGGTGTAATAGCTTATTAAGTCCCCTAGTTTTTTTTTATTAATTTAATTTCTTTGTACAGACTTTTTGTTACTTACTGCTTTATTTTAAATATAGATGTTTTCTTGGAAAATATTGGTATCGCAAGCTTATATCATTTTAAAACACAACATGAAAATAAGCGACTTTCTGCTAAATTGGATTCAATCAATGTCTTATCTCATAACTAACCTAAAACAAATAGAAAAGTTTTGGCAGTGCTATGAAATATGTTAGAAACACTAGGGAAGATTTTACAGAGGCTACAATAACTTAAAAAGCTTGAAGCAATAACCAGTGCATTTTTGTGTATAACAGACGATCCATTGCAGTACAACTCGCTTAAAGTACCCACACCTCAGCTTTTAAAGTCACAAGGTCTGTCAATGTCTTTCAGTCGTGTTTGTTATCACCTACTTCACTAGGTTTTAAAAATATATTTAACACGTCTGACGGGCGACGCACACGCTCAACAGCCGGTATCGCAATCGTCCGCGATATGTTAATGCGGTCCGATCGTGACGCACGACGCTCATCCTGCGGACACTTGCCGATCTGTCGATAGCTGCTGTTGCTTTTTTGTTTACCAGCTTTTGCATGGTTCTGATAGATAGGTTGGTTCTCACGGATTTAATGGACATTATTTTTAGAGATTTATTATTTATTTATGTGTTTTTTTTTTGGTCCTTTTGTTTTTCAAACTCTAGTTATGACCTTTTGTTTTATGTGACCACAATTTTATGTGTGAAAAGAAAAAGATATTGGTACCCGGTTAGCCGAATGTTAGTGATCCTGACTGCGAAATTAACCAACGGTCGCGAGTTCGACTAACGCTAGGTGCAATCATGTGTAGTGTTTCCGAGTCATGGATGTAATGGCCTGGTATCTATGTACCTATGTTTATCCGTCGTCTAGTAGGTACCCATAGGATAGGGTATCCTAAATTGGAGCTAGGTAATTGGTGTGAATGGTCCCGAATATATATTTATTTATTTTATTGTAATGCTGCGGCCATTAGGTATACTTACTCAAGGCCGTAGCCAGGAATTCTTTGGACCAGAGTTTTTTATCCGAGTATGGCGAAGCAAGGGAAGGGTAAAGAGTTTAACAGTCTATGTATATATGTATGTATGTGGGTATATGGATGTCATAGGTTTTTTTACTCAACTACGGCGAAACTAAGGAAGGGTTATGTATTCAAAACTAAAAACTTGGTCTGATTTTGATAAGCGAGGTATCAATCGATTTGTCTTCATTTATAGAGTGACATAGGCAAAAAAAACGACTACGGCGAAGCACTTACTTACACGACCGTAGTCGAGTTTTAGTTTTGAATTTATGTCTTGTTTATATATTGATCGCTTTTAGCGATGAGACTACCCATTGTGCCTATTTTTTAAATACTTTCCTTTTATTTGTCCTTTAATTTTGGTCTCTATTGACTTCAAAAAGGATTTTTTTACAATAATAATGACCACCTTATTAAGTGTTTATTTTTATATTGTTAGGACCCTTGTGAGTGTTTAAAGGTACCCAAGTTTGGAACACTGAAAATTTTGTGCTACTCCCGTGGTACTCTAAATTGTACTCGAAGTATAGGTTTTTTTAAAAAAAACTACACTAAGCGAGCGATTTTCATCTTTAATCAATACTTTTGTATAGCACCTAAATTTTCTTCAATTTTGGGCTCAACTTGAACTCTGGTCTATTTTTGTGGAGATACTACGAAAAAATGGGCAGACAAGACGAGGAATTTAAAAAAAAAAAATGGATAAATATCGGTTTGGTCATTTCCAAGATAAGTACTGGCTAAACTTTTTGTCGTGAGAAAATAAATTTGTAGTGAAATTAATTAGCTTCAATTTCATTTAATTAGCTTTAAAACGGTGCCTCTACACCTCATAGTTTCCTCAAAAACTAAAAGTATAAATAAGTACCCGAAAACACTTCCCTAAAGTAAATTTTCGAAAAAACAGAAACAAGTGCCAGAATTTAAAGCACCACGGTAGTAGCTCAGTGTTGCAAACTTGGATATAAACTACTCTCGCTCATACCCATGCTAACAATATAAAAAAACGTAGATACATTGCCGTTTGACCACGATCTCACGTGATGGAAAGCGATGATGTGGTCGAAGGTGTAGCACGTAGCACAGGATACCTATTCACTCTAGACTTGAACACACCTGGGTTATATTTTACTGGAAACACTGACGAGGGCAGGGCATCCCACTCCTTAGAAGTTCTTATAATAAATGAAGAAGCGTAACGCTTCGTTCTTGTGCGAGATATCTCAACCATAAAAGGATGGCGCTTTGCCGATCGTCGAGTCGTACGTTAGATACTTAACACCAAACACAAATAAATATAATAGAATTTCCATGTCGATTCCAGTTTACATAAAAAAAAATGTTAACTGCACTTATAGTATAACTTTACCTATAGTAAAAATTCATTATAAATGAAGCTTCCAGTCTTCCGATGGGTGGTTTACTAAGGAATTTCGGGGGGGGGGGGGGGGGGGGGGGGGGTTGTTGAACACCCCCCCCCCTTGCCTGCGGCCTTGTACTTACTTTAGGTACGCTGCTAAAGTAGGTATTAAATTCTGAGTTTTGTAGCTAATTATAAATTACATAATATTTAGACTATGTTATTTAGTGTCAACCTATAAATTTTATTTTATTATTCAGCTGTCGAGTCATTAATATAACAGGCTATTTTTGCATTTTAATTGAAGATGGTTTGAAATAACGTTTTATTTTAACCAACCTGACCGACCTCATTTAGCTGTTTCTTTATTCATCTTGTTCAATTTTATAATTCCGCCCATTTAACGTAAAATACAGTAGTTTATCACTTACACAATCAAAAAGTAGGTAGGATTTTTTTATATAATATTTAATTTGCGTTTTAAATGCTTCGAGCATGGATATATGCTCGAAGTTTAATTTTGATTTACACAAACAAAAGGATAGTTAAGAAATGTAGATAATTATTGAACGAGGGAGCGGGAAGCGCGAGCGAAGCGTCTCCGTTTTATCTTGGGCAAAAATACGTTCGGCGGATGTCCGGATGTCCAGCTGTTCTCCTCTACAGGTTGCATTTCTCAAACGATTCTAGTGAAATTTTGTGTGCAGGTTCGATAATTATATGTTTTATTTGTCGATTCAGTTATTACAAATTTTTCAAAATGGTGGTGATATGGAGGCCATGTCGTCTGAGAGCTATGCTTGGAGTTTCTCTGAAGGACAAGATTCGCAATGAAGATATATGACGGAGAACCAAGGTGACACAGCTCAAAGGATAAGCAAGCTGAAGTGGCAGAGGGCTGGTCACATTTCCCAAAGAAGCGATAACCGTTGGGGTAGGCGAGTTCTCTAGTGGAGACCATGTTAAGGCAAACTTAGTGTAGGACGCCCTGTAGCCAGGTGGAGTGACGACCTGCGAAAAGCGGCTGGAAGAAAGTGGATGAGGAGAGCTGAAGACTGAGCTCAGTGGCGTGCATTAGGAAAGGCCTACGTCCAGCAGTGGACAGATATAGACTGATGATGATGATGACAATTAATGAATGCCTCTTAGCTTCTTGTTTTAAAGGTGCGCGGTGAACATTGATTCAGTTTAAAGCTATGCAAAGACATACTCGCGAGGTCTACAGCTCACAGAGCCACTAGTTAAAATTTAATGCCTAACAGTGTTCTTTGAACTTCCTCGCTAGGCACCCACTCGGTAATGTAGGCTAAGTAGGTAGGTAGTACGAACAACCCTTACAAACGAGTGGGCACAATCTCGAGAATCGCAACCCCCACGAGTATGATTGATGTATGGGTTAATATTCATGAGTTGTTACATGTATTTAAAAGTAGGCATACACAGATCACCCCTCGGTGGAATGGACGCGGCATTTTTTAACTTATGGGAGTTCTTTACTGGCGGAGTCCCATAGGTACAAATGTAGTCTTATTAAATACCTACTAGTGGCTCTGTGAGCTGTAGACCTTGCAAGTTGAAACTTTTATGCAAACAATCTAGCGGTGTACAGTAGCGCCATCTAGTTACCTTAGTGTAAAACTAACATTAATAACCAAGGCGCTCCATCAATCCCTGCCTAGTGGGTAAAGGGCTGATTCCACTGGTAGAAACCTAAAAGTGAGAAAGTTTTGAGGAGTTATTCTACTCATCGCGCCGAAGATCCTCATCAGATCTTTTCCAAATTTTTATGAGACTAATTTAAAGTTCCTTTCAAATAAAAAAAGAACCATCGAAATCAGATCAAATAAGGCGGAGATATTCAGTAGCTCCCTTTTTGCCCCTTTTTGGGGTAAGTACCAATCAAAAATCCCCGATGAGTAAAAAATTCGTCTATTAAGAATTGCGACCTGTAGAGGAGAACAGAGATCCGGACAGCCGGATATTTTGTTAAGAGTCTGCTGTGTAATATTCTTGTAGTTTTTATTTCTAATGTATCTAATTATGTGTAAAGTGTAAATTTATTTTGAATAGAATATTTAGTTATCAATACATGTTTAGATATTTGCATTCTTAGATTAAAGTAGGGCATATCGAAACTTCCTAACTGTAACACCTATATTAATTAGCATATGTTCATGCAAATAAACATTTAATTGCACATTTCATTTCATTTCACATGTCATTTAATTTCACATTTCATTTAATTTCACATTTCATTTAATTTCACATTTCATTTAATTTCACATTTTTATTTAATTTCCCATTTCATTTAATTTCACATTTCATTTAATTTCACATTTCATTTAATTTCACATTTCATTTAATTTCACATTTCATTTAATTTCACATTTCATTTAATTTCACATTTATTTTAATTTCGCATATAATTTCTTTTCATATTTCATTTCATTTCGTATTTCATTTAATTTCACATTTCATTTCTCATTTCTTTTCATAAGCCAGCCCGGGCAGCCCTGAACCTGTAGATGCGCGATCCGCGTGCAGAATTTGTCCGTCACTGCGCCTGGGGTACCCACTCTTTCAAGTGTCCTCTTCACATAGAGGGCAGCTTGGAGAATCACCATGGAAGGACCTGCATAACTATTTTTGTAGCGATTCTAGAGGTCAAGCTCATCTCCTACTTTGGACAGTCTTTTTTCCTTAGATATCCTATCCAAATGGGCAAAGCTGTTTCGTACATCGCGTTACTTATTCATTAACGTATGTGCGTATATCGTACCTACGAATTTGTAATTAAAAATAACTAAAGTACGCGTGTGATTGTACTGATAAGGCTTGAGGAAATTAGCCAGTTTTCCGTGTAATTACTTTCGGTTTTGTGGATTTGTCGAAAGTATTGTTTGCAGTTTTAGTTATACTTATAGTTACATAGTCTATGGTTTCAGAAAACAAGTTATTTTTATGGACAACGTAATTTCCAACTTTGTTTCATAGTCAATGTGGTTTAAATTAAGTAAGGTGGTTGGAACATAGTCATAAAAAACTAATTAATTATTATTAAAACTAGTAATTATAAACAAGTATTTTTCAAACGTACCTACTTCAAAATTAGCTCAAACACGGTATACACACACACATCACACACGCAAAATAAATAATAAATATATTTGGGCTATTCACACCAATTAATAAGTTACGTGCGGTTTTCCATCGCTCCGTGCTTCGGAGGGCACGGTCCCGGCTGTTATTGATGAATAGCAATCGTTAAGCCATGTCAGAGGTCCTCGGGTGGCTTGACAAATTCTGACACCAGAGGCCAGCACTACCTCATACGACAAACAAACACCAATTACCTAGCCCCTAACTAGGATATTCCTGTACTATGGGTACTAGACAACGGATAAACACACATAGATACGAATATAACATCCATGACTCGAAATCAAACGTTTCTGCTCATCACACAAATGATCTCACCTGGAGAGATTTGAACCCGCGACCTTTGGTTGACTTCGCAGTCAGTGTTACTAACCACTAGGCCAACCGGTAGTCGTCGCACACGGTGAATGTCCACTTTAATAGAAGTCGGTTAAAAATGGGCTGCATTATTTATGTGCATAGGTATGTCTACTACTATGCAGCACAATAAGGCGAGTCATTGCGATACCAGGCGGCCATATTTGTGGTAATTAACCGTTAGAAATGTAAATATGTACCACGCCCTCTCGTCAATCGGTAGGTCGTAGGTACGAGGTACAGTACTGGGCCACTTATTGTGCTCACGTGATGCAATCATTAAATAGTCAAAAGAAAAATAAATAATTTTCTTTTTGCTTCAGGGAAATGTGCAAACGACTATTATTCAAGTTTAGAATGCCTTTTAACCACTTGAGCATAACACGCGCCAAAGCAACGAAGCTACTACTGGAATACCGGTTAATACCGCTTTTTATGCTCAAGTGGAAAACAAAGAAGAAGAAGGAAAAAAAAGTGGAAGTGCTTTGTGTGCAAAACACGGCAGTTTTTATTTAGGGCCGAAGGAACTAGGACGTGAAAATTGAAATGAAATTATTTATTTGTACTAAACACGGTCACATATAAAACAATTACGTGTTCGTATAGATTAGCTCATCGTGCCTCACCATTGCTGGCATTAGTATATTAAAATAGGTACCTAAACTGCATTGAAATAAATAAAATAATAATAAATGACATATAGTAAAATATATCACGCACATCATGTAAAATAAACATTGACGATAAAAATGAATATACAACAAAAGTCAATCAAAATAGTACGATAAAAAAATATAAGTACATATAATAACATACATTCATAAAAACAGTGACAGGTAGTGAGCCATTTGTACAACTTCACAAAAGGAGACGGTTATATGTTCGGTTGTATGTATGTCCGTTTTTTTTTGTATGTTGGTCAATTTATCCGTCAATTGAGACCGACTTCGAAAATTCTTTTTTTTTTTTTATTATTAAATATCATTCCCCTTAAGTCTTTAGAAATCATATTGTAGGTATACTTTAATGCTCATCAATTCGCTTCCAAATTAGCGGCGTCGGTGACACGCCTCGGAGATTCGACACACCAAATGCGAACTTATGGTCCCTCAGTCGTCCTCTAGATGGATGTTCCAATCAATTCACACTGGGCAGGAGCTTGCAGCCTTCAGCCTGTACCTGTCCACTGCTGGACGTAGGCCTCTCCTAATGCACGCCACTGAGCCTCCACATCCAGTTTCTGCCAGCCGCTATTCGCAGGGGTCCAGAGGAAGTGGACTTGGCAAAGCTTTACCAAATCCACTTCCTCTAGTGTTGCTTTTAGAAGAAATAATTTATCAAAAAGAACCCCTCTTTTTCCACAAAGTTAATTAGCATTTGCCCCCTGTGATTCCTGTCTCCATAGCCGTGTGGACCTATTTTCTATTCACTGCAAGTCTGTACTCCCACTTTGGCGTTAAAGTCTCCCATGATAACATTGTAGTGGGCCCTTGTGGCCTAAGATATGTCATCAAACATATCTTCTACCTCATTAGTCGAGTGTGCCGAGGTCGGTGCATAACCTGTACGACCTCAAGGCTATACCTTTCGGTCAGCTTAAGAACCAGGTACGCTACCCTGTTCGACACACTGGATACTTCAACAACATTATCAATGAGGACTTTATTGACGAGGAACCCCACGCCACCCTGAGACTGCTGATCGCCCTCTCAGAAATATGTAGCGTTGACAAAACGCTACTTAAATAAAAAAACAATAAACCTATAACTAGCAATACAAAACAACAATTCGACAAGTAAAAGTAGGAATAAACAAGACAGCACATAAACAACTAATAGAAACGTATCTTTATAATAGTAAAACTAGAATTATCATTGCATATTGTTCAATATACTCACATATTAGAATGTATCTTCGTTTTTGGAGTAAATAAACAGCAGACAAGCCATTCTGTTGTTGTTTGTTGTTAGAATCTATAAGATAACGACATTGAAGTCGCACATAGTTGATTGAAACAGTACTATCGTTCGTATTTGGTGAATACCAGCGAAAGCAGACGATCGGGTACATAGAATAGATTATCGTACGTTGTTTACTTACATGATATAATCCTGTAAATCGGAGTTCCAAAAAAAATAGTCATGTTCAGAGGTTATAAACACTTCGATAAATACAACACGTCCATGCACTACGGATCACGACTTTATAACTCTCATTAGGTCAAAAATGGTTAAAGAAACGGTAAATAAACAAATGCGATTTAGAGGGTGAGAAATCTTAAAAATAAAAATAAAACCATATTATCATTTCCAAAGCCCATGTGTAAGCGCTGATCGGTTTCTTGGTGAAACGAAATGTTATCCGGATGGATTTTGCTAACCTATGAGCAAACTTAGATCCGGCTACAGAAAGAAACTGGCAATAGAGGCGAGAAGCGTAAATCCTTTTTTCGTGCTGGAGAGCCCAGTAGCAGGACTGACAAGTTTTTTCCCTGCATATTATAAAACCCGTAAAAAAAGGTGAGAGCATTTGTTGGTATTTTTGTGGTGTCGGCAGTAATGATTGCGATTGTGAAATCACTTTTATCCATTTTTCGAGACGCCATTTTAGCGAACTGAGGGCGGTGGCGTTTTCGAAGTCTCGAATTCTAAAAAAACGTTGTGTCTATTCATTCACAGCGGGTTTTCCCCCCTGGACTAAGACCCCACGACGGAGATTTTCCCCCCTGGACTGAGACCCCACGACGGAGATTTTCCCCCGGACTGAGTTATCACACGACGGAGGCTTCTTCCCCCGGATTTAAGTAGAAAGGCGCCGTGTCGCCACGCCGACATTATACCCAACGATTCCTGCCACGTTCTTGGGATGCGGTATCGTATTTTATCCATATATTTCCGAAGAAAGGTATAGCGTCCTCGCGTTCAAAGCGACCGAATGGGGTAAGAATCCCGACTCACCCCACTCTTGATCTGACTTGCCCCAATTTATTTTTTATTATTTTTTATTTATTTTTTGAGAATAATCTCTGAAATTTACTAAAACGCCGTTTTATATCGTTACAAATAGTATAGGTGGCCCGAGTCCAGGGGTCCTGTGTGAAAATGTGCCACTTGATCTTAGTAAATTCCATCTCAAGTTGCGCCATACTGGTTTGGGAATTCCCGACAATTTCAAAGTCCCGGGACACGAGACAGCCTACAATCTAAGTCCCTACAATGTATTCCCGGGACGTCGAGACTTTTTGTTTCTTTAAGAGATTTAGCCTTTTTGAAGAATTTTAATGTGTGATTATGAGATTTAACAATGTTGTGATTATGACCAATGCACAACATTGTTAATTCTCATAATCACAGATTTGTTTCATAATTAAATAATCTACATATAATTAATAAAACACTTATAAATTATTCTTTTAAATAATCAACAAATCAATAACACTTCTTTGCCTATTTAATAAAATAGGCTTTTAAAAAAATCAGAGCGTCAACAGCTTTGTCCGACAATCTGTTTCTGATTTTTGTAATAATGCCACCGGACAAGGAGAACACTCTCTCGTTTTCAACAGATTTAGGTTTAATTATGTTTAAGGCTTTCTACAGTAGTTCCAAACTTTCCGTACGTTTTCCGGCTGCTTCAAAGAACTGAAACTCCTTTTTTAATGTTGCTCTTGTTTTTTTTCCAGAATCTCGGGTACATTTTCTTGGATATTTTTTATTGCTTGTTCCATTTGATTTACAAAAGACTCGTCAGGTTCGTTGTGTACTTGAGAGCTACTGGTTAGTACCAGCTCAGCGCCCATTATTTCCACATCTGGTGTCTGGATACTAGAGATATTTTCGAAAAGCCTACAATAAAGTTCTTCCACAAAGCCAATTAGTACAGTTTTACTAATATTCGAGGTAAAAAGTCCGTGTTTTGAGACTGTGAGGTGTGGTGGCCAGTGTGCAAATATAATTTGGACAATCTTGTCTCGTCTCGAGTCTCGACCCAAAAGTCCCGGGACTCGAGACAACTAAAATTATGAAAAGTCCCGGGACTTCGAGACACGAGACGTCCCGGGACCTACACTACGTTTGCCTAAACGTGGTCTCCACTCGAACACTCGTCTACCCTAACGGTTATCGGTTGTTCGGGAAATGTGACCAGCCCACTGCCACTTCTAACTGCTTATTCTTAGAGGTATGTCGGTTACCTTGGTTCTCTGTTGGATCACTAGGTACACGAATTTTGTCCTTCAGATAAACTCCCGGTATAGCTCACTCCATAGCTCGCTGAGCGACCTTTTTGTAGACTGTCTGACCGTCAGATCCTCAAAAAAGAAACGAATGAGGGCATTTGAAGAAAAACTATAGATAAGTTGGTGGTAGTGTACGTCGTACGTACCTAGGTTAGCTCGCATTACAGATACTTTGTTGATTCCTTCTATACCCACAGTAAAGAGATATCTGTAGGTACTCTAGCTAGAAAGGTGGTACTAGGTAATCTCAACAATTCACTCTGCAGGGATTGTAAACATGTTCCTTTATTATATTCGTGAGTGCGAGCAATTTTAATTTCACTGCCTCGACTCATACGACCCCTCGACATGCGATCTGCAATCGCACAAACAAAATGCGCGACCGCTCGAGAAAAAAGCACATTCTCTAAAAAGTCTAATTCCGATAGGCGCGGGGGTCTATTACGGAGGCACGCCGTAACTCAGAAACAAGTAAACACGGCAGCGAGACATTTGCATAACTATCGAGTTTTTAAATCTATGCAAAACGCGACGATACGTTGCACGGGCTCACGAGTCGACCCCCCCACCGCGCCAACGTAAAAACACATGCGATTTCATAATACTTCCCCCACAATCTCAGTAACATACGTATGATGTTTGATTTAATAATACAGGGCCATCGAGCATCCAGATTCCGGCCCAATTAACGGAGTTCTTCGAATGCTCCGAGCATAGGCATAGAAAGGATTCGATTAAAACCATTTAAAACATAATTTGAATAAAAGTTACATAGTTAAATAATAGTAATTTGGACATTTGACTGACAAAAACAGGTCTACCAAGAAAACTTAATGCAAAACCAACCTTCCGATCAGATTAAAATAACTCCATTAAACATTTCAATAATTCGATTTGCGTTCGAACAATGTTTCGTAAAGATGGCCGACTTAATATGGCGCGGAATCGATAAAGTGATAAAAATGTAATAATAAATAAACAGTTTAAAAGTTGCGTACACGCATCGCTGGAGGCGTCAAAAGTGGGCGGTACTTATGATGAACAACGTGACGGAATCCGCCGTCCAATCGTATCGATCTCGGTTTTAATTATACGAATCGAGAACATCGCGACGGCTATAGATCGAATATTAATATGTCGATTGCGAATGAATCGATAACGACAGTCGGTCTTTCATTCGTCCGATGACGACTGCCGCCCGTTTGGATTTCGAATTTGTAATGCGTAATTTGATTTGCGGAACCCGCGACATTCTGCGAAACAGACGAAGAATACTAGATCCGCAAGAGATTGCAGATAGTTGTACGATCTGAGACAAATAAAAGCACAATTTATTATAACTTCTCGATGTTACGAGTGGCTAGCATGATCTTGATAAAGTTTATTAGCATTCTATACCACTTCTTTCTTTAAAGTTATTTTGAATTCCAAATGGGAATGTAATAAAATGAAACATAATGAGTTCTTTACGATGCACTATAGAAGTAACAAAGAATTCGAGACAATGAAACTGTAACGTCACAATGATCCATTTCCTCTTTGTACAATCTCTACGCGATAGCATCTCCCAGCACGCCTACGACACAAAAATAATTAACTCAGTTCACCGTCAAACATGATGTTTAACATCGGCTACTCCCATACCAATTACTACCGACAATCGATCGACTCACAAAAACAGGCGCCCAACACTGCCTGACTGGTTTAAAAAAAAACTAAATGTCGAGCGTCGCCCGCGCGCCATGTGAACGTGTTAACGAGCCTTTGATGGATCGAGTTGCGATCTAACAGCATGTTCTACAACTAACAACGTCTATTACAATTTCCATCGACGACAAAATTGTTTTTATTGGCTGACACCCTTCATAATACGCAACGTAAGTACCGGAGCCGGACAGAAACTGCGAACGTACGACCGATCAGATAGAGCAAAAGAAATCGATTGAATTCATGAATAAATCGCATAAACTTGTCCGGTGTTATCAACGCGACATAATATTTTTTACAGCTGTTCGTAATCGCGATTGCGGGAAAGCTTCGTGTGCGCTGCGGCGGGTAGTAATACTTTTTAATAAATTCGCATTCAGTTCTTAATCGGTATCCGCTATCTGCCAAATTGCTAGCGTGGGCCGCCAGATGGTCCGATATGCGGGCTCCTTCACAATGTAAATTATATAATTAAAGAAAACTGTTCCGATTGCGATCGAGTTATACGATGTTAATCGAATAACGCGACTTTTATCGGCGCGTACGTCAAATTAGTTTTTAAAATAGCCGTTTTAAAAATCCAAGCCTGCGTAGTGTTGTGCATGTGCAGAACAGAATCGAGGATAAAATCGGATTGTTGCTTGAAATAAAAAGGCGTGGTGTCGCTTCGATTGTGGCGGCGAGCAGAGAGTTCGAGATTTGAAAATTAGCATTTTTGTCGAATAATTCTAGCGTGGTGTCTCGCTGAGCGCCCGATACCGAAGAGTTGGCCGAACCTGAGGTTTTTTCGTTTTACAGGATTGGACTTTAAATATTTATCTGCTCTCTTTCCGACTTGCATTTACCAACTGGTCCAAAAACTTTAGGGCTGTTATACTTATATGTGGACTGATGGCAAATTGCATTGATTTTGGTCTACGGTTGCATACGATACGAGTGTAGATACTGTCACTCACGATTTAAGTAAATTACTCTTTGCTGCCACAAGTTAACTTTGAAGTCCCTACATAAATCAAAATATTCAATTTAAAAAAACTGTTGAACACTTCATTGATGGAAGGTAGTGTAGGTCTTCCCAAACTTCCCATTCACAACTACCGTTATTTCCCAAATACCCGCGTCAAACCATCAACTGCTAGACCGAAAGCTAAGCGCGTCTGTAAAAATCTGTGACCCTTTATCTTGTCTCTAGCAGCGCGCGCTCATCGGTGCCAGAGCCGAATTTATGTCGTCGAGTAATCCTGGCCCATTTGTATAGATAATTTTTATTATTGCCATCTCTTCGAGCCGGCCGCAGACGATAACCAGCGAACGAAAGAGTTCGTAATGACGATTTAAATAAGGAAGATGTATTCCTTTCGGCGGTCGATAAGTTCGAATTTGGATTTGGAAAGAATTTGTGAGTGGAATTCGAATTTGTAGATATGGTAAAGATGTGGCCCAACTGATATTTTCTCGATTTCTCGATTGATTTATGAGTTGGTCTCGGTTAATTGGACGGATAAGTTATGCATCGTTACTTTTTTTAATTACATTTATCGGATTTTTGTAATTGATACCAAACAATTCCAATTTGTGAACAGAAACTAGAGAAGATTTTTTGTCATTTCATCTAAAACAATTTCTAGGACAGAAATGCAGAAAAAATGGTAGGTTTACGAATATAACCATTTCTGTACATATTTTGTTAACTTACAATAATATCTAGAAGGTAAGTAACAAAGAAGTAAGTTGGCGAGAAATTTTAAAGTTACCGATAAAACTGTTCAGATATTTTCATCTGAATAACATTTTACATACCTCCTTGGTTGACATCGTCATTTAAAAGTCACTTATCTATCATAACCAACCAAACTAACATACCAGCCATATCCTCTCCTCAGCCGTTAAACAAGGAGTATTGTATCTATATAAATATTCAATAACCCTACGGACAAACTATGCGTGTAAAACTATTTTTAACATGGCCACACCGAGCTTATCTGCACCCGCACTTATGTCCGCGTTATCTCTCCAGATGCATTAGTCTCCGATAATACCGCGATAAACGCAGATCGGCCGGCGCCATGCTCGATTCGAGATTCTACTCGATTCAAAAGAAAAAAATGGATTCTCCTCGATAAATATGTTGTGAGTGTTGTCTACTTGTCGTACTCGGGTTAATTGTAAATTCCAACATTAATGTAAATGTAGGTGAGGCTATAAATTTTGTGTACCGCTGTTAATGCACCGTTGTACATTTATGTTGTTTGTATATGGTGACTTGGTAAGAAAACATGTGGGTATCTCTGCGTTTAGAAAACTTCTAAACTTTTTATTGAATGTTTTGGTGTGTGATTAGATTATGTTTGAGAGTGGCAGTTGAAGTCGGTACCTACCTACCTAATCTTGAAGTAGCAGTGTTTACACATGATTTTGGCGTTAGCGTGGGGAGTTGCGATGGGGAGCGGACTTTGCGAGGGGGGTGTTGTGGGGGAGAGGTAAGTGGGGGAGGGGGAGTTATTTTTTCATAACCCTAACTCCTCCGCAACCCAACGTACCTGCCGCAAACCCTTCCTTGCCCTCGGTCGTGCACAACAACACCAAGTCCCTTATTTCCGTCGTCGCACTGATTTCTACATTTAGTCACAGAATAAATTATATGATTTAGTTTAAATGAACTGAAATCTTTGAACTAAATTAAGTTTCATCTTAGTTTAGTGACTTGAACAAGTGAATTACTATTAGATATGTTATTCCGTGTCTTAGCATTGAGGTTTAACCATTTATCTAGGTACAATCAAGATTATTGTGTACAATCTGATCTGGCGATAGACAAAAAAAAATAAAGGGATCAAAAGGGGGGAAAAGAAATTAAAAAATGAAAGGGATAAGTTTTTTTAAATCACTATTACATACACGGGTAAGGCCGACAAAAATTGATTATTTCATCTGGGTTCCAGCGTCCAGTATTTTTTTTATAACTAATACTTACCAGTGTGCCTCACGATTTTCGAGCTGAATTCAGTGATTTTTGTCGGAAGAAAAAGTTTTCAGCTGAATTAAAGGTTAATTTGTATTCTTTTGTTATAAGAGGCAGATTATTTAGTGAATATAATGTTTAATGAATAGCTAGAAACTGCGTACGTGCTTATATTTTCGTCTAATTTCCATAATATTGAAAAGTTTTGACGAGAGGTCAGCTTTTAAGTTACGTTTTATGTCATAAATTCAATTTATTTTTAAGTAACGTTACTTAAAAGTGATATAAGGCTATCTTCACAATCGGAACTCTAGAGACATTTTTGTTATTAATTTGTCGTAAATATGGAAATAGTATTATATGGTTTTATTTAAGGTTATTTGAGACAAAGTTTTATAATGAATACGTGTAAGGACAAAATGTATTACAAAAAAATACAAAATAAATTCTTGTGCAAAAAGTAAACTTTTTACTTTTATTAGAGATGTGCCTTTACAAAACTTTTAAGTTACTTTTAAGTTACATCTGGCCAATTTCACGGCCTTACCCACATACCTTCATAGCTTCTTTATATAACAAAACGGTACTGTCGAATGTTGAATGTACCTAAATCATCCGATTTAACATGTAGCTATTAGGTCACTTCACTAACTCACGAAATGTCGGTCTAATTTCCCTCCAAAATTAATAACCAGCATCGCGCGTCGTTTTTCATCAAGCTCATTTTAGTGCCTTTATTATTTATCGTGTTTTCCTTTAAACATCGTTTACATCGCTTTATTAACGCCGACGCACTTTGAAAGACACAAAATGTTGTCTATTCGACAAAATAGTGCGGTATCAGCCGCTAATGACGGCTCGTAACCGCCATTTTGGACGCGCCATTTTGAATCTAACGCTTTGTTTGTCAACTCGTGTGTAAAGGTTTAGCGTTACAGAAAGGCCAGTATCAGTTTTTGTGACGCGGCAAAAAGTTCTTGGTTTTAAGTTCGTAATACGCTGCGAGAAACAGTTTATGATTTACAAGACAGGGAGACGTTAAACAATGCTCATTCGGCATTCAAAAATAAAAGTATGACAATCGCACGGGCACGGGCCGAGGCGAGTGAATACTCCGTGCACAGTGGGCCGAAAGCGATCCAGATCTGGCTATCGGGATCTCAGTTTGTTCTCACATCATTACCCGCGCCGACGGCTACAAATTTACATCCAACACAATGGCTATCCAACATCGAGACATCATTAAGGTGATGCCGATAGCGCCACTAACAATGCAGAATGAATGCCCTATGCTACTCCACTTCAGTATTCAAAAATATGCCGTAGCCAATTCTGATACGATTCAAATTTCAGGTGGGGGGGCTGGCGTTTGTTAGGAAAACTCCAATGAAGCGTGATTACGAAACGTCATATACGTTTATGGAGAAGGGAACGATTATAAGCTCAAAACTTTGGTGTTAAAGTTGAATTTGTATTGGAGGGTAAGATTACAAGGCTTCGGGGACGGTTTAGGAAAGGATCAGTTTGAGTCGATGCCCCGGGCTATCTCGGCTGTACAATGGAACTTATAATATGGGTGATTGCGGAAAAATTGCCAATATGAATTTTATTTTGTATGAAAATCGTGACATTGTTCAGTTCATAAATCTAAGCTTAAAAAATGCATTATCATTCATTGATTTGGCTTAGTTACTTATTAACATATTTTATAGTTTTTTTTTCAGCTCGTTTTGTTACTTTTCGTCATTTTTGTTTTTGAACAGTTCTGTGATGTGACCAACGTTAACTGAAATAATGCACATAGATTTCATTTTTTCCAAATTACCAGACAATGAAAATTTTAATGTATTCACAGGCCGCTATCTATTATTGAAAAACGCCTGTTTATGTTAGGGCAGTTGCTCACGGCGGTTTGCATACAATACGCGCTTCGTTACGCGCGAGTGCCGCCATGCGATTGACGCGCGATCGACGTGCGATCAGCGCGCGATTTGTGACGCGGTGGTGACGCGGCCCTATCGACGGATCTCGCCCTAATTTGCGTCGTGCTTTATTCAGCACCAGTGTGAGATGCCTTTGTTTTAATAATATTTATTGTTTTTTGAAGATTCATGAGTCTTGTGAGTCTCATTTTACAACTACAACGCTCAGTCTTAGTAGCCTATAAGTTGTATAACAGTTCCATCGTTAAATTTCTAATTCACCTCGGGCCTGTTTATTGTCCCTTGATATCAATCTATGATGTAGGTGGCTAGATTTCTGTTGTTTATATATCTCTGATTTACAGATAAGGATGAAATAATTGTCTGGCAAACGGTATACACGCTTTGGTATCGCGATGATCTACATACAATGCGTCAGTTATTTTAAAACAATCAAAATAATTATACTATCGCTTACATACCGCGATGTGTATCAGAATCGGACCGGCCGCGGCCGCGGCACCGTGCAAAAACAATAACGATACGATGACGAAAAACGCCCGCTTAGGGAACAATCGACGCGCCGTACGAATGCAGAGATAAGTGAAACATGGCTACCGGGCAAAAATAGTGGAGATAACGCGAGATCGCATCTGTAAACAATGGTACGGTCCACGCTCTCATTAGCTAGCCTTGTCGAGATACAGCGGGAAATTGTGCAATTCCACGAGAATCCGGTGATCGCAAGCATCGATCCGATATCGATCGGCTGTTCTGTTTATGGACTACGTCTGTCGGCTTTTGTTTATTTTTTATTTCGTTTATTGAAGGAGTGGCGGATGCTAAATCATCTAGATATGGTGTAGGTAGAAAATGTAAGATTTATCTTTTAAACGACGTTTCTAAATGTCAGTAACCTTACAACAGTTATGTTTTATTGATGACAGTGATAAGCTATAAATTATGACTGCAGATCGTTTTTGTAAAATTGAAGATATCATCTTTCATTCAATGATATGTGGCATTAAAATTCTATCAGTTTTACTGTCCGAATAAACATTCTGATTACATATTGCCTTACTTAAAAACATCAAAGTTTGCTCGAGCTCTAGAACAATATCAAGTTCCAATAAAGTAAACTTTGGCCCTCACAAGCACAGCTCCACTTGGCACGTTCAATAAAAGCCGCGAATAAAACACAGCTGCGGCCACAATAGCGCTAACAAATCGACTACAAATTTCCTACAAAACCTTACATTCCTCAATAAATATCTTAGCACGCGTCCATAGAGCTCGGTGACTTATAAATCTGCGCAAAACCAGCGTAAATACTAACTCGTTCGTGAGCTATGCGATCCAATCCGACGTAAAATCGAACGTCATAGAGGTTATAATCGTACGATTGAGCTGCATAAACTCCGGGTGAGAATGTCAACGATATTTCGCGGGGGCAATTAGGAGCGCGTCCACGTTGAATTAATAGCGAAAAGATATCAAAAGCGAAGCAAATATATCGACGAAGGCCCGCCATTGTTCGACGCGCCACCCACTGAGCTTTCATCGCGGTAGATAAAGCCGATCTTTGACAATAGGGAAATTAAGAATTAATTGTAGGAAACAAGTTCTCTATCGTTTCGCTAGAGTTCAACCAATAAAACGCACAATGAATACTCGCAGTAGTAAAAGAATAAACGTCATTTAGCTGCTGTAATATTATATACACTTGCTTATTTTTCTACGTATCTGTGAAATTATTTTGTATATTGCAACACGAAAATAATAAATCTGCAGATTTATTCGAGACAGCGTCACACAAAGAGCCTATCAAGGCTTTAAACACTATTTCAAAAGGCGGTCTCCAGGCAGTCTGGTGTATTTATATTGAATTTTGACAGATGGTATCATTGCAGTGTCCGTCCACACTGACCTGTCTCGGGTTCGATTCGAAGCGAATTCTCGATCGCCGCGCGAGATACGCGCCGAATGACAATATACAGACAGGCGCGCGATGCTGGCAACGATACTCAATGTGTGGCCACCCTTACTTTTTATTCGATTGTAGATTGTATTGTGTTATGAATCGATATTTATTTCGGCTTGTCTTATATCTCGTGTATTTTTATGCGGATTTTGTATGTATTTAGGTTAGTGTTGTAATGTGTTGGTTTTTCTTTGTATGGTTTTTTTTGACAAGAGTCTTAAAATCAATGAATTATTGAATGAATCTGAGATCTATCAAAAAATAATGATAACTTTTTTTTATATAGCCATCCTGTTAAAGGATGCTACTACCAAATAATAAACATACAAACGAGGATTTGTCTGCCATGTTAGTATTGTCATTCCCATTGCCAATTATACTCAACATATATTTTTATAAAATTCAGAAATATGAACTAGCACAAATCAAAGAGGTTTCAGCGTAGGTGATAAATTAAAATGCTGCGATTTTCCTTATACAAGTAGAATGATATCTAGCTAACGATATGGAGTGTAGGTAAGTCTTTATTACAAATCAGACATGCCTAGCTCAATCTCAGCCGGCCTGAAGCCCATCCTTTTAAAACAAAGATAGAATAGAATAGCCTCTTTGTAGGATTAATGGCACATTATCGCAGAATAAATAATAGTACACATTATTCCGTAAGAAATAGGGTTGTCCCAGGCGAATTTAAAACGCATTTGAGGTCGTTAGCGCGTCGTTGCAGCACCTACATTGTCGACTGCACGCTGTCCTGCGCGTTACCTGGCGTGATGGCTTGGACACTTACCTGCAAAATAGGAATGGTAACGTTATAGTACCTACCATATTTGTAAAATATGTTATTAGATTACAATAAATATTTAAGGAAGCGAGAAACGTCCCCAAAATACAAAAAAAACGGCCAAGTGCGTGTCAAACTTGCTCACCGCGGGTTCCGTACAAACTTGTAGGTATGTAAATAGTTCACTTTTTGTGTGTGATGTAACAACAAATTTAAGGTTTTCAGGTTTTTCCCTTTACTTGTAATATAAGACTTTGCTTCTTGCCAAATTTCGTGAATCTATGTCAACGGGAAGTACCCTAAAGGTTTTGATTACCTTGCGATTGTCCAATAAGCAGCCGTATCTTTTGATTGCGTTGACTTGAAAGATTTTTTTCACAGTTTCAAGGGATTGCAGACCTGAGTAAGCGTCCTGAGAAAAAGGTCTTCAAAGACAGATAGACGGACAGACAGACGGACGGACAACGAAGTGATTCCTTGTGGATTAGCGTGGCTTTTAGGGCTGGCCTGGATTTTTTAAGTATTCATCGTACAGGACTACGCTTGAATTTCCGAAGGCATTAACTTTGGCCGAAAGATCAAACTAAGCTCCTTTAAAGTTAATTACCTAATGAATACTTGTAATAAATCAGTAAAAGTCGGCAATAATAAAAAAAAAACTAGGAGACTGAAAATAAGCTAGGAACTGAACAAGAATAAAACATAAAAAAAATGTTGTCTGTCTGTTTGTGTGTTTGTTCAAGCATCACGTAAAAACTAGTAGACCGATTGCAATGCGGTTTCCATTGATAGAAATGAAAACTGGTGTACTTGGTATCTCAATCCGAAGGAGCCGAGCAATCAATAAAATACTATTTAACGTCTTGATGAAATTTGGTATATTGGTACTTTTAGTTCTGGAATAATACATAAGATCACTACTAGTTTATAATACCTACTTATTCGATAGATCGTGCCCGAAACTGAATTGCCAAACACTAAACCAAACTTCACCAAAGACTGCTCATTATTTACGTAAATTCCGCATGTAATATCCGCATGCCGTAAACACAACAGCCCTGTTTTATTAGTTGACATACTTTCCCAAAAACGCGCATAGTTCTGTGACAAATTATCTTTGTCATGCGCGTGATATATACTGGCTTCAGTATGTGGGCAGGTTTTGTATGTCACTGGAATCTTATAGGTAGTTATTATTGTTTTTCGATATGATATACAGGTAGTCATAAAGTTTTTGCGAGTTCGATAATTTTGTTTATATATATTTTTGATAAGTATAGCAACATTTTCGGTTTGAACAAAGTATTAATTTCCAGTGAAAAGTCTTCACCAAAAAACGAAAGTAATGTGAAAGGCTTATAGAGAAACAAGTTAAGAGATTTAATTGAGGTATAATAGTAGCAACATGGACTTCTAAATTACTCACACAAAAACTATAGACACATATATACTCACATATATCTCTAGAATAATAATGGTAGGTATTAATGATTAACGATAATCTAAAAAAAATACATTCCGCAATAATTGTCATCATACGTAAAATATATCACAAATTCACAAATAATACCACCTCTATTTTGTATTTTGTCTATTCGCTGCACAAACACAAACACCGCGTTTTATTAGCGATATGTAGCATAGATCACAGATATGTGCGGCGCAGTCACGGAAGTGTGCGGCGATCGTTATCGCACGCATGTCGTCCGCTGCGGACCCGCTAGTTTTTGTCAACACGTTATATTTTATAACACTTTATATCACGTTATTTTTACGTTGTAGTAACGAATAACAGGTAATTTCTTTCAGTTATGGTTCACACTTGCGTTAGCGAATATTTTTGTAGTAAGAAAAAAGTACCTACATAATTACTATTCATTTATTTGGGTTACAATATTTCTCAATACAAACGGAATAATAAATTCAGTGCCTATTATGGGAAGATGCCCAATTATATGTCACTCATAAAAATGTTAATAAGTAGGTATTCTACAAATGTTACAGACGTTATATTATGTTATTGAGACGAATGTGACAATCATAAAAATGTTAATAGGTAGGTATTCTACAAATGTTACAGACGTTATATTATGTTATTGAGACGAATGTGACAATCATAAAAATGTTAATAGGTAGGTATTCTACAAATGTTACAGACGTTATATTATGTTATTGAGACGAATGTGACAATCATAAAAATGTTAATAGGTAGGTATTCTACAAATGTTACAGACGTTATATTATGTTATTGAGACGAATGTGACAATCATAAAAATGTTAATAGGTAGGTATTCTACAAATGTTAGAGACGTTATATTATGTTATTGAGGTGAATGTGACTTAATTGGCTACATTTGAGAAAACAACTAAGGCCAATTTGACGAAATAGCTTTCATAAGTGTTGTTTTACAATAGTATTCAAGTAAATTAATGTTAACATTTTAGCTTATTATACTGGTATTATTTGTTAAAAATGTATGTGTAAAATACATTCATATTTCATTCTATCTTGTGCGATTAGAATATTTTTGATGTTTAAAAGTTTAAATTACCTAAAACTTTTACGGCCTGAAATGCAAACTAAGTATTAATATTAATCTATGAGTTACATAATGGGTCATTCATAGATGAGATATAGAAGAAGTAAAATGAAATACTAAACAAATACTATAAATTAGTAGCATTTTTGTTACTCTTTAGTATGATGTTTATACTTTCATTGTAGTAATTTTAATTATTCACGATACGATTGAAACGTTGATGTATTCCAGTATCATATATTAGGAATATATAAGATAATACCTAATATCATATTAGGAAAATATAGCATAATATCTACACCCCAGTATCGCTTGAAAGATACACTACTCACTTACCCCTATTTACAAGTAAGCCGGAATACTGTCACTTTTCACTGTCTCGTCACAAGGTTAGTCTCGCGTGTCATCGTGCGGTATCGCGCGATCGCGTCACGTGTGTGAGTCGCGTGACGCCCGTGTCGACGCACCTTAGCTTATCTGCTACTTTTGGACACTGCATTAAATATGTTATCAAATATGTGAAAGTCGAAGGCATGTATGTTAATGTGGGATGGGTTGGATGAGCTTTTGCGGGGTTTGTGACGAAATTACTAACTTCTCAATTAATGAAAAGCTTTTGTTTGTGTCTAGTTTACAACATTACCTACTAGCTGCGCCCCGCGGTTTCCAGGGTAAGATATGTATGTGTATTCCAGGGTATAAGATATCTCCATTCCAAATTTCATCAAAATCCGTTCAGCCGTTAGAGTGTGAAGGAGTAACAAACATACACACACAAACTTTCGCCTTTATAATACCTATTAGCCTGATTTTTGCAAAAAATGCGTTGTGACGAATCTGCAATAACCCGTAAGAATATACTTAGGTACTTACTTATAATAATTATGTTTGATGGGCGAAAGTTTAGACGGATTTACATTAGTAGAGTAAACGCAGAAGAGTTTAGGTACAAGCACTATTTTTCTCTTACTACTTTAGCTTTACCAATTTTCTACAAACTTTCTATATGAACAGTCTTATATTCTGTATTATAACTTAAAGCACATTCACAGTAAATACATACATTTTTATAATAGATGTATTTGTACCTACGTATAAAGGCTAACTTAACCCTAATAAGTATATTTAAAAAAAAGTTTTTTTTTTATTTATCTTGTTTTTTTTTTAAATTGAATCTTCGATTTGTGTGCTACCTTGAAATTTTCAGCCGGATAGCTAATCGGGAAGTGCTCGAAATTTGAATTAAAAGATTCCAGGACAGACAGAAATACGTACAAGTGAAGTTAAATAAAAGCTTCAAAAAATAGTTTTCTTCCAGCAAACACTCGAGGAAAGAGAATGTTCAAAACAAACAAGTACGATTCTGTGTAAGTTCATGAACTTGATTCAGTCCATTTGTCCCAATTGTTTTTTCTATCAATAAGTAAGTAATTGTTTAATCAAAAAATCTACTTAAAAATACCAATAATCAATTTTTAATGAACTTGTAGCTTAGGTATATAGCACAGTCTCAAACAAAAAAAAAACATGCAAATTAGTAAACTCCGGAGATAGTGTGCAGATACAAAAACAACGGCAAAGTGCGTGTCGGGTTCGCGTACCAAGGGTTCCGTACAAACTTATAGGAATGTAAATCGTTCATAGTTATATATTTAAACGGGACTTAATCGCGCTGAAAACTTAATTTTTATTTACCTCGACGTTTCGATCAAGTTGCATTGATCGTGGTCACGAGAAGACTGAAGTAGCGGGTGTCAACGTCGAGAAGGGCGAGCGTTGTCTCCAAATACCCGCATTTGGTTTTGTAAAAATTAAAACACTGGATAGAACTCCATGACCCAAAGATCCTCTCCACGGAACGTCACTACTACTCCAGGATTGTACGTGAAGCGGTTGAAATTAAAAAGTATCCCAATTTCAACCGAGAGGATGGTTTCAAGTTGGCTGCGTCCTGGAATCCCGTGATAAGCAAGTGTTCGCGTCGCGGTTTATGCCAGAAGAAATCTGCAGATGTCGTTAGTGTCATGTGTCGTGACAATTCAGAATTTTTACAAAAAAAACAAATGCGGGTAGTTGGAGACAACGCTCGCCCTTCTCGACGTTGACACCCGCTACTTCAGTCTTCTCGTGACCACGATCGATGCAACTTGATCGAAACGTCGAGGTAAATAAATATTAAGTTTTCAGCGCGATTAAGTTCCGTTTAAATATATAACTATGTGTACGAATCGCGAAAGTTTAAAAGCTACAATATAAATAGTTCGTCTATCATGGGAATCGAAACCAGTTTTTTTTTGTTATGTGTCTACTACTTTACGGTTATCGGATTTTTCCCTTTACTTGTGCTTCAAGTCATTGCTTTTTGCCAAATTTCATGATTCTTGGTCAACGGGAAGTAGATTTTGATTCCTTTGCGAGTGTCAGAATCATTTAATTGCTTTAACTTAGAAGTAATTATTTTTCACAGCTTCATAAAGGGATTGCACACCTGAGTATTTGATATTAATTTCAACTTGATACCTCCACGAGTTTCTGTGAAAAAGGGTCTTGACAGACAGACGGACAACGAAGTGAACCTGTAAGAGTTTTTTTTTCATTTGAGGTTCGGAACCCTATAAAACAGAATTATTGAGAATCTCCTTGTTTTGAACAAGCTGAAACAGTAGCAGCAAAATTGAGCTTCCCTTATAAAGAGCACTAGCAATAGGTACGAGTAACATAGGAACCACAGAGGCTTGCGACAAAGCCCAGGCGTGGGCGCCCCAGATAGGCATCTAGGCATTGTCAGCACTGCCCAGGTCCTAGGTCTTGGACGCGGCAATAGATTTGCGTATCGCCTTGTTTCGGATGTGGATTTATATGACTATGTGCAGTGGTAGATAGGATGAAGTGTGGTAGTGAACCAAGTAGTGAATCTAATGTGTAGGCCGCTTGCTCCTAAGACTCCTATAGAGACCCAAATTATACTTAGGTTTTATAAAAAAAAAGGTAACTTGTTGCTTTCCTATCCATAAGGTACTTACTAGGTATATTTATGAGACTGTAAGGCAGGTATTATCTATTGTATAATTTATCGCCGCCTCTAACGGACCGACAAAAACGCATCCAAATCAAAGTTGACATTAACGGCTATAATATTTTCATAGATATCCACACCAAGATATAAAAGTGAAACGTTGTCTCTTTGTTTGAGAAGCTTTCACGCGATAACGGCTGAACGAATTTTGATGAAATTTGGGTCGGAATAGCTTCTACCCTGGAATAAAACATAGGATACTTTTTATCTCGGAAAATGGTACGTTTCCTCGGGAAAACTGGAAAATGTTTTTTACTCGCTGTAAGGAACGGTAGCCACGAAAAAGAAATAAAAACAAGTCTATCAAAAGCATCAAGAGCTATACTTTTGCATTGGTTTTTGATATCCTAGAAGAACACAGGATGCTTATTTTCGAGATAAACTATAATAGTACGTGTGGACGAAGCTGCGGGCGAAAGCTAGTAAAAGAGAATACAATTTTAAAATTCTGTAATTTTGATTTTGCAACCTTGAGGATTTACAGTACACTTATTTGGGAAAGTAACGAAATAAATAAAATAATTAAAAAAAACGTTTAAGTGACGAGACGGGCAGGTCACTCGCCTGATGGTAAGCGTCACGCCTGCTCATAACAGTAGCAGTGCCACCCAGAACTTTGGTTGCAAAATGTTGCGCGTCACTGCACTGCGCTCATCACCCTGAGACATTGGTTTTTTAAGTCTTATTGCTCAGTAATTTCTCTGGAAACATTGCCCTTCAAACCAAAACAGTTATTTATTTCAGTTATTATTTTTTGCTTGGTGTTTGAATATCTGACAAAGGTGAGATACTTCCTCAGGCGGACTCTTGCATAAGAGGCCTAATACTACCAAAAAGTATATCAAAGCACATTAATGATTTGATTTCTAACTTGAATAAGCAAGACTTTATTTGTGTTACCTTCCTAATAACCTGTCCTTCTAACATATGTTTATATGTTCATGTTACGACAGTTATAATACGTGTATAACTTCATCATACGCGTCACGAAATATACAGGCGAGGCCGGGCGCACCCACTAGTGTCCACTTATCAGCATTTCGGTAATATCATTAGCATACTGTTGTGTCACTTGAAACACAAAAAGATTAATAAAATTAGGATAGGGACAGCGTTCTTAGGGAATAAGTTCATAACATATAACAATGTAGGTTATGTACCTACCTATTACTTTATGCTAATATAACCAATAGATAAAGCGATGGTGGCCTAGCGGTATACTAGTGCGACTTAGAATCCAACGATACAGGGTTCGGTCCTAGGCTCCGCACCAAATACTTTTCTAAGTTGTGTAATTTACATCGTTTTGTGCTTCGGAGGGCCCGGTTATTGCAGTCGATAAGCCATGTCAGAGGGCCTCAGATGGTCTGACAAACTCTGACACCAGAGGGCAGCACTACCTCATAAGTCGAGTAAGCAACCAAAATACAAATGAAATTCTCGAAAGCTTAAAAACTTCGAAACTCATGCTTCATTTCATGCGTTATTACTTCAGATCTGCCTATTTATTTTAGGTATGTAGGTACGTTAGGGTTAGGCTCAAACTATTATTTATTCTCAAACGTTATAAAATAAATAAATAAATATATTCGGGACATTTCCACACCAATTACCTAGCCCCAAATTAGATACTACTACTATGGGCACTAGATAACGAACAAACATACATAGATAAGAATATTACATCCACGACTCGGAAACAAACATTTCTGCTCATCACACAAATGATTGCACCTTGCAGGATTCGAACCGGCGACCGTTCGATTTCGTACCTAAGATCTCTAGCCACTAGACCAACCGGTCGTCACGTTCTCTTTGTAAAATGACTTTCTCATTATAATTTTTAGTAAGGAAAGATAATAATATAATTCTTACGTCAATTACAAACCAGAGTTTTATATAAATTAGAAAATATTTTTTATATGCGTATTTACTCGTTTTTTCTTACTCTACCTAACCTACAGCCAGCAACTGAAAAAAAACTCAATTGATGCAGTTTCGTTTCTGTGTACATTTACTATTATAATTGTACGTATACAAATATAATGGTATAACCAGAAGTATAGGTCGCGTCATGTAAAAAGAACGCTGGAAGTAAGTGGAGGGGGTGTGTTTGCGCATGGGTACACTCGCGCACAAAAGTACTAGGACTTTTGTTTAAAATAATTATTAATTTGCCTTTCGCTACCAAATGGACCACCAAATAGATAGCATTAGCCTCAAAATAGACCGATAAATCAACCGCCAGCGTTCTTTTTACATGACGAGACCTATCCCTACCTACATTGTAAAATTATTCTTGAAAAGTGAGGGCAGGTAGATCGGGCTCAGGCCAGCAGTGGACTAATGCAGTCTGTGGATGATGTGATTATGACGAAAGGTCCTGTTGAAATAGCCTCATCCATTTCCAATAGCATTCTTACCCCCAGTTCACACTTCTATACACTATTACAACTTGTAAGTGTATGGAAGTGTGTACTGGAGATAATAATGCTTTTACATGGCTCGATCCACTAAATCGAGAAGCTTATCATCTCGCTAAAAGCTCTTTATACCTAGATCAGATTTAGTTCCATCGAAAATCTGCTGTCTCTTTCACTCTCAGAAGAAATGAAAGAGATGTAAATGCGAAAGGAATCTGTGCTATCTCAGGAATCTGCGCCGAGCTGTGTTACACGTGTTATGATAAAGTGCGCCTGCACACACCGGCCGGCGTAACTATTTCGTGAGCGGTGTTCTAAATCGATTACTGTCAAATAAAATTAGCTAAAAATTAAAAACGTTGTCCCTGCCAAAAAAGAACTTTAATGTGTTGGAATGTGCCCATCAAAGCCTTCAATTTGATACCCATATTGTCAAACTCGAAGAAAGCTTTTTTTTACGCATTTATATTGCCGAGCAGCAATATGAACAATTTAAAAAAAAAGTATACTTTTTTACTCGGGACTCTAACCATACCCCATACATCCAAATCTGTTCAGGCCTTTAAAAGTTATAAAGAAACTTACATACATACATATATATACATACATAAATGAACTCTGAAAACGTTACATTTCTTTTTTGGACAGTCGTGCAAAATATTCTTAAATGAAGTTCATTTTAAAATGAACGGAGAAAGACTATGTAGTTTACCTCCTCCAAACTGTAATTCAAACTAATGATAATGGAAAAAATGAAGTAACCAACCCTGTATCAAAATTAAACTAACGTAAAATAAAAAGTATGGCCAACAGGTTTCATCTACCTACTAGCTATCACGCCCGCGACTTCGTCCGCGCGGACTATAGTTTATCACAAGAAAAGCATCCTATGTTCTTCTAGGATATCAAAAACCAATGCAAAAGTAGCTATATATAGCACCAATGCTCTTGATGTTTTTTGACAGACTTGTTATTTCGCTTCCGTGGAAACCGTTCCTTACAGCGAGTAATCAACATTTTCCAGTTCTCCCGTGAAAACTTAAAATTTTCCGTGAAAATTATACTATGTTTAATTCCAAGGTATCTCCATTCCAAATTTCATAAAAATCCGTCCAGCCGTTATCGCGTGAAAGCTCCCCGAACAAAAAACAAACAGACAACGTTTCACTTTTGTATATTGGTATGGATGGATTGTACTTCCAGAGCAGCTGAGCTGGCCACACAAAATCAAATTTTCTTATTTTTTTTAGGATTTCTAACAACTACATCATACATTTTCTATCGTGTATATTTAAAACTAGCTGTACCCGCAGCTTCGCACGCGTGGCCATTTCTCTAGATTAAAAGAACTCTATTACTGTTCCAAGACCTAAAATACCAATATAACAACATTTGAACAAAATTCCTTCAGCCGGTCAAAAAGTTTTATCGATTGCTCGGCTCCTACTCATCGGATTGAGATAATAAGTACACCAGTGTTTAAATCAAATCCTAAACTATCGAACATTGAAAACCGCATTGCAATCGGTCCAGTCGTGTTTACGTGATGCGTGAACAGACTAACAGACAAACAGACAGACACGAATTTTAACAATATTTTATTCTTTTTCAGTAGCTTATTTTTAGTACGCTGTTTTTTTTTAAGTATCTTCCTTTTACAGATTTCTTGGTACTTACTGTTATAATATAACTGTAAATGCCCTTCACTTTTGGGTAGAAAAATAAAAATATATGTTTTATTACATTATTTTAATCATGCCTGTAAAACAGTACCGTGACATACCTACTGAATGACTGACTGACTGACAGACAACACTCAGCCTAAGGAGGACTATTCCTTGAGTATCCTAGAAGTGAACTACGGAAGTAACTATAAACCGTAAAACATGAATACCAAACTCCAAATAAAGTACCCCCCCCCCCCACCCCTATCCTGCGGGGACCCTTTAATTTACCGGTATGAAAAGTATCCAATGTCCTATCTCGTTGTACGAGTATGCCGAGGCATGACCCTTTCAACACTTAGATTTATATGTTTTTTATATGTTAATTTGCTACTTTTTTGATAAGTGTTGAATAAACGATTTTTCTTTCTTTCTTTCTTTCTTTTAGTATGAACTCAAATCATGCCAAGTTTCAATAGAATTCATTCATTAGTTTCGGCGTGATGAGCGTCCGAGATACAGACAGACAGACATAAGAAAAAAAAACAATGTTGGTTTCAGTACGAACAAAGAACAACCTCCAAAATATTTAAAAAAATATATAATAATAAATGTACAGAATTTGAACTCCTATCCCGCAAGAACCCTTTATTTTTTCGGGATAAAAAGTATCCTCAATTTTTACCCATCATATAAACTATGATTTTGCCAAGATGCATCAAAATCCGTTCAGTAGTTTCAGGGTGGTAAGTGTTTTTTTAAATTACTTTCAACCCCTATCCTGCGGGAATCGTTTAATTTTTCGGGATGAAAATTATCCTATGTCCTACCTCGTAGTATGAAGTCAAATCTTACCAAGTTTCATTTAAATTAATTCAGTAGTTTCGGCATGATGCCTAGCCAAGATACAGACAGACAGACAGACAAACAGACAGACATACAAAAATGAAGAAAATACAGTTTTGGCTTCAGTACGGAATACAGAACAGAGTCCAAAATAAAAAATAAAAAAACTTCAATGTACAGATTTTATTATTATTTATTATTATAGATGGAATCTCTAGTTCACCTCACGCACGCTTTGTTAAGGTTCAGTAGATCCTTAAAGTATAACCTCATCATTTTGCATGTTATTATTTAAGACTAGCTGCGCCCGCGATTTCACATGCATGGATTATGACGATGGATGATGAAAATTAGCCTGTGTTATCCAGTATATAAGCTATTCTGGTACCAAATTTCATGCAAATCCGTTCAGCCATTTGAGCGTGAAGGAGTAACAAACATACATACACGCTTCTATAGATAGATGGCGCTAATCAGTTTTTATGCATTTTATGATGTTTTGTACGGACTGTCAGTTCTAATGTATGCATGCAATGTTCTGCAATGTCCTGCATCGCGCATACGAAGTTTTTTGCTCGTGAAGAGAGATTTCATTTTTAAAACTTAGCTGATTGGACGGTTACGACAGTGGCTACACTCCTCTGGTTTATAATATTACATTAGTATGATAAGTACCTACCTTTAGATATCTTCATAATTTAAAGTATATTGAAAAATGTCTAATAAGTTAAGTTGTCAATAGCGGAGCACAGTAGCGGAGATGACAATAGGTTTTACCCGACTACAGCAAAGCAAGGGAAGGGTTATGAGTTTAACAGTCTATATATCTATGTATCTGGGTATGTGGATGTTCCACCATAGCGTAATTCCTATTGATCCTATTTTGACAACAGACCGTGTCAATCGATTCGTCTTCAGGTGTAGCTCAAACTAAAAACTTGGTCCGATTTTGGCAAACGAGGAATCAATCAATACGTCTTCATCGCAAGAGTGTCAAAGGCAATTTATTTACCCGACCGTAGTCAGGTTTTAGTTTTTGAACTTATGTCTTGTTTATACATTGAGGTCATTAAGTCCAAGAATTTCACATATGGCTCTCAATCATAACTTCATTCAACCCTTTCAAAGTTATTACTTAAAAGTGACAACGCTAAGCAAGTGAAGCTAATATAAAAGCGTGTTAAAAAGTCGGATTTACTTGATTAGTGCAAACTCATTTTCTTTTTCCAATTTCTAATTGCACTTTTCTATCTGAAACGGGAGAATTAGCGCGGCACCTACCGTATCTCTGCCGTGGTACAGGCGTCGCTGTAAATTAAGACGCGCCAGATACGGCACATAAATCTGCCGTATCGGTCAATAGGCGATCGGAATCGCAGGGGGTGGGGGTGGCCCCCTCAGTGCACTCGGATGAGCGTTGTTATGCTTACACCATGTATAGTGGTCTAAAAAAGTACATAGTAAGGCTCTGCAGCACTGTTCCATAGTAGGTACGTTGTAGAAATAGGTTGTGAATAAGTCGTTGAATTGATAACTTCATTATGTGGTCGATAATTTCAAATGGTTCTTTTCATGAAATTGTTGAAACATCAACGTTTAATGGTATTTCAATCAATGCAATTAAATATCATTAATTTAGGGTTTTCATGATATCAAAGGTGTTCAAACAGATACGCTTCGCTCCCGCCATCGCCTTCTAACCTATCGTGGTTAAGTCGGGTTTCCGTTCTCTACATATATTTTACGTTTAGCTGTTCATATCGTCAAATGCTAATCATTCATTCATCTGGCCCAACCATTTCATTTCATAATTTCATGAAATATAACGTTCTCATGATGTGGCCAACTATTCCATGAAATGATCAATTCCATGATATCGCTACGACACATAAATTACAATACAATAATGCTTTATCATAGATGTGCTCACCTATATCAACATCTGAAATCTGTGAAAATATTACAGTATGACAAAGACCAGACGAGCGTAATTTAAGTAATTTACGCTGCAATTACAATACCGCTTTTTTGCGCGGCGTAAATTACGATAGATACGCTCGTGCGACGTTAGCGTATAATATAATAAACATTCATTTTAAAGGGTTCAGGTTTCTTTTCTAGGTTATAATTTTTCATGAAGTACCAGCCCTGCTTCATGAAAACAGATAACCTAACCAAACCTAGCTTATATTCATAATTCAAAATCAAAACACGACGTTATACAGTCGAGTTGCGCGTGGGCCTATCACCGATCGCGACCGAAGCCGAGGGAACCCGACGCGACCCGAGCGTATCTGCATCTGACCATAGAGCAAGCAGCTACGCCTATCTGTTCACAGTTACAACTATCTGGCTACGAGCATTTGTGCAGTCTGTCACGTGGGTGGTCTGACGTCTGTACACGGCAGATATGAAGTCTGTTCTGTCTAGGGCTTAGATTGTCTATGGTGACGTGAAGAGATTGCGGTGATGGCTATTAAGTTTGTTTTATGGCGCGTAGATTAAAAATTCAGGTTTATTTGAGTGATATTGAAATGACGATAGAAAATTGCTATTTTCAGTGTCACTAAAAAAATACCACAATCATTTTTCTTAATGTTAGGTTAGAGGCGGGCTCAAGATCATCACGTAGAAGTACTTAGGTAAATTAACTATTGAAAAACTACCTTTTCTGGGGCGTGGATATTAAACCTCTTGAAACTTGTGTAACAACCTTTACTTTTCTCTCGCAAACATTAGTGTAATTACAGCAATATTACAGTAATAGTACATTACTGCCGCGGTCTGTAATGACTGCGTTGCTGGCAGCGATGATGATGGTCGAGAGCGTAGCCAAGTTAAGTTCAAGGCCATCACAGTGCGGTCAGCATTGCAGCCCTTGATGGCCAAGCTTGAAGGCCGAGAACTTAACTAAGCAAAGCTCGAGGCCATCATAGCGTGGCCAGCAGGGCAGTCATTGCAGACCAAGGCTTGTATAGTGCTTTACTCAAACAATGCGAGTAATTTAAATAAAACCGGCTTAGTATAATAAGAATTTACTCAAACAATGCAACAACAACGAAATCAACAACGACAACAACGACCACAACAACAGAAACAGAAGCAGAAGCAGAAGCAGATGCAGAAGCAGAAGCAGAAGCAGAAAGAGAAACAGAAACAACAACAACAATCACGATTACATCAGCTTTCAAACAGAAAAAAAACCATTAAAATCGGTCCATTCGTCTGGGAGCTACAACGCCTCTCTTTTGGCGTTCCGGGTTAAAGAACCCACGGAATAAATAATAGTGCTACGACAAAAGACGACAATAATGGATTTTCAAAGGAAATTGCTGGCCGCAAAACACGACAATAATGAAATTCCATACAACTTTGCTGGCGCCTATTCAAGAAGCGCGGCAAGGTCGACTTTGCCCAAAGAAGGTTGTCGTAATAATGACCACATTACTAGTATTGTTTGAGTAAACATATATTTTCTACAACAACCAGCTCCGAATGTCAGTCATGCGAATGTTGCCAGATCTCGGCCAAAAAGTATACCAAATATAATAGTTAAGAATATGTTAATATTCAGCTAATATTAAGTAATAGCCTATGTACACATTCATAGTAAGTATTCCAATGCAAAAATATTATTACAAGATTGAAATGAATAAGCTTTCGCTACTAACTACAATAAAATTTAACCAGCGAACTACTTCCTATATGAAACAGTCGGACAACCCACATGCCATGACAACCTTAAAAGTAGTCCAAGTGCCCTAGCCCACTACCAGTTGGCAGCGTACCCAACATACCCAACTGATATAAAATATTGTTATCGATGAAAAACTTCTTTATGAAATTTTGATTTTTTGTTATTTGCACCTTCTTAATCATTACAATTGTAAATATAACTATAGATAAACTTGGAAGGCTGACTTTAAATGTACCTGAGTACCTAATGTTATTTTCCGATCCACCTTAAAGTCTCAAAGAGCCCGACCCCTCTATATTCCAAAACTAAGTAAGGGACAAATTTCCACAATATAAGGCTATATCACGTCTTCCTTCAGAGATCAAAAACACTCAAATCGGAAGATACGCTCTTAAAAGCTGAGATTGTAACCAGACAGTCGGTTTATTTGTAGACAAACAGACAGTGATATCATACCGTAATCGATTCGCAGGCGGCGTCTTATCTCGCGTTTTAAAACGAATGCGGACTTATCTTTAGTTTTGAATTTGTGTGTTCGCGTTGTCGAAGACGGTACGATATTTTTCTCGAACGACATGTCAAGTTTGTTTGTTTGTCATTTGAGGTATGCGTATGGCTGGTCTCTGGTGTCTGTTCGTCAGGCCACCCGAGGGCCTCCATCTGCTATCAATGAATAACAGCCGGAACCGACAGCTTAACGTGCTCCCGAAGCACGGAGCGATGGAAATCCGCATATAGCATGGTGAAAAAAGTAAGTGAAAGTTAAAAGTATCGAAATGTTATTAGTTTTGCATTTTAATGTCCAGTTTCTAAAGTGATTAGGTTATGGTATTCTTTAAAATGACCAAATAGTTTGTAAGCATTTAAATTAACCTACGACAAAGACAGTGTATTGTTTCCTATCCCAATGCGATGATAATACCATGATAGGTATTCATACTTCTGCATATGTATTTATATTATTATCATATTATGTAACTTGCGGGGTTTGTCTGAAAATCAGGGTCCGGAGGCTAGCAATGGTCATTTTTTGCTAAGCGCAGGCCCTTTCACATATTTTTATAGATGTTTTAGTATATCTAGTAGCCTAACAGTTCAATAGTGCAACTTAGAATCCAACGATACAGGGTTTGGTTCTAGGCTTCGCACCAATGACTTTTCTAAGCTATTTGTGGTTTTCCGTCGCTCCGTGTTTTGGAGGGCACGTTAAGCGGTCTCGGCTGTTATTGATTAATAACAGTTGTTAAGCCATATCAGGGGCCCTCGGGCGGCCTGACAAAAACTTTGACACCAGAGGCCAGCACTATCTCAAACAACAAACAAACAACGGTATACCTACCTGTTTTTTTGTTGTAATGTGATTTGTGCAAATAAATGTTTATTCTTTCTTTACTTTATCTTTTAATACACAATTTTATTTGTGTAGATTTTAGGTTGCAAATGACTTGTGCACAGCGCAGCATTACAGTTCACAGTGCTACGAAGGTTTTTATAATTTAATAGCAGCAGCTCTATAATTTTTTAAGAGCAGTGCGTTACGTTTACTGCTCATCTTGTCACTTACTTGTAGAAACGTCTTCTAGATTTCCGAAACTTTACAAGAAGAAATCATTGTTAAAATTGTACGCCCGAATCGTATCTACTATTAGCCATTCTGTGACCGCGTGCAGCGCGAGAAAATGCCGTGTCGTACGTCAATGTAGACACCCTATAAATAGGCCGGTCGCAAACAAATCAAACTGCACTCTTTCCCACTAATACGCCTCATATCGGCCGAGTTATTTATTGCCTAATTACCCGCAGTTATTGTTCTTTATTTATGAGCCAGCGTTTTATTGGCGCAGATAAAAAGCAGATTTTAATGGTTATGGAGACAAGCACATTGGATAAGAATAGGGTCCTTTAAAGGTTTAAAATGATGTGGACTTGTGGAATGAGTTATAAGTTTAGTGTTATTTTATAGTGGTTTGTCATTGTGAGAATGTACTGAATGGAATATCATCATTATTACATGCTAATGTTTCATTTTTGTATCGTTTGAGTAGGCCCACAGTTATTGATATAATAATATAATAATCCTATATCAATGCTCGTAGCCGTAGTTGGAAAGGACACCAATGTTTTCGATTTGACCTGCATATAACAAAAAAAAAAGTTTATAGATTTACAATATTTCATCGGGCTATTCGTTTTTGCCGCATGTCGATGGCCTAACGGTTCTATAGTGCAATTTAGAATCCAACGATACCGGGTTCAAAACCTAGGCTCCGCACCAATGTCTTTTCAGAGTTATGTGTGGTTTTCCATCGCTCTGTGCTTCGGAGGGCACGTTAAGCTATCGGTCCCGGCTGTTATTGATTAATAGCAGTCGTTAAGGCATGTCAGAAGCCCTCGGGCGGCCTGACAAACTCTGACATCAGAGGCCAGCACTACCTCGTACGACAAACAAACAGATATCAATATTACATAAATAAGCGTGAACTTAAAAAAAATAAGGTTGAGTGGAAGAGATAGCTTTTAGCGATAAGATTTTTTCCTATTTGTTGTACATTTTTGTAAACTGGTGTACAATAAAGTATTATCTATCTATCTCTATCTTAATAACCTCCTTTTTATGAAGTCGGTTAAAAATATAAAATCACCAATATATTATTTGTCTTGTATATACCCATCTCACCTGCAACCTGGAATCTTAAGCCAAATAATTTTAACGCAATAATACCACTTCCATAACAACACACAACTTCTGTATCACGACTACCCCAATAAACCTCGGCGAGTTCTGAAAGCTGTAAAATACTGCGCGATTGAATTTCAGGAGTTTCAGGTGAGCAATAATGTAGGGTGCATCTCCTCAGCTCGAGTTATAGCACGTGCGGCGTGTGATAGTTATAGCACGTGCGGCGTGTGATAGTTATAGCACGTGCGGCGTGTGATAGTTATAGCACGTGCGGCGTGTGATAGTTATAGCACGTGCGGCGTGTGATAGTTATAGCACGTGCGGCGTGTGATAGTTATAGCACGTGCGGCGTGTGATAGCGTGCCAGATTTTATATTGGTCATATTTGAAAATTAGGCAAATAAAAATAATATGTAATTAATATGTATCGCAAAAGATTTGACTTGTAAAATCGCATCAGGTAAAACTGAGTTAACTGAGATACTCATGGTCACTGTTAAAAGGAAAACTAGTATCTTTACTAGTTTCCCCCTCTGATCTTCTTCCTTCCACTTGCAAGGGAGCAGATCACAAGGACGCACACGAAACCTCCATTTATAAAGATTTGCAGGTCAACAGGTATATAATAAAAATTTGTACCTACCATCGTGAAGAGAAGTTAGTAAGAAGCGGTCAATATTCTGAGCAATGATAATAACGACGCAGTTTTTTTTACTTCCACGTAAAAACACTTCCACGTAACCTATATAGAGCATTCAAATATTCGATAGACATTAGTGAAACATATTCAACTTCATTAGAATATTAACAACAACATACTTAACAAACAACAACAAAAACCGCCGCATAAAACAAACGCTTACAACAGAACCTCAATACGTTGTTAACCCACAAGTATATTGACACAGCCACTAAAAGGCTGACTTTAAAGTCCATAGGATAGCTGCGAAATAAAAGGCGACAAGGCGGGCGTGTGCTTCGCAGATAACGACGCCCGCCCGCCCGCCGCCCGCCCGCCCTGCGTGATGGATGCACCGCCGCGATAACGCCCTTTGACTTAACCGGAGAAGGTAAACATGGAACTCATATTAACTATCTTGGAACTTGGAGTTTGTAACGGAGTTCGTTTTAATGATGTAAATAAGAATGTTTTCAAAAATGTTGATTAAACTGAGGCTCTGCAAGCAATAAAATCAGGGATGGCGAGTTGTACATAACAAATAGCTCCGTGACATATTTTTTTCAGAAATTTGTTTTGTGTCCTTATTGCAAATCATAAGAAAATTAAATGATATATAGAAGCATGCTGTGCGTGTTCTTACCGAATTATAGAATATATTATATATATATATATATATATTATATACCCCATTATAGCTAAAAAAACATCTCGATCACATCAGCTTTCAAACAGAAAACCCCGCATCAAAATCGGTCCATTCGTTTAGGAGCTATACGATGCCACAACAGACACACCGCTCCTACAGACCCTAAACTTATAACAGCCCTCTCTTTTCTCGTCGGGGGTTAAAAATAGAAACATAAGAGGATAGAAAATTATCTATTTGAATGTATTATTGTATCAGGCGTTTAGTTTTAACTTCTTAACACTTTCAATATCATTAATATTAGTTACGAGGTTTTTTTTAGAAAAATGAGTTATTTATAGATATTATATTAATTATAAACCTATTCAGCGTCAGCGGAGCTGTTAAACTTAATTGCGTTAGTTTATTGTTTCCTGTAGCAACTTATTTAATTAATAATCTAGGACTTTCAACACTTTTAGTGTCACTGAACATTATTAGTGTCATTAACACTAATTAAGAGTTAACTAGTTATCATTGAGATGTAAAGATAAGAAGTAGTTAATATTCATAGCGGATATTAGAATACGAAGTAAATGAACATTTAACTTGTATCTGATGCAGGATATAATCAAATTAGGTACCTATATTCTTTTGATCATTGCTCAAAACATAATTTAGTTTCCAAAACTTGTTCCCATAACCATTCATTCATAAAATTATGACATTTCCTAAACATAACCAAGTTTAAAATAATATAAAGTATCAGGTAGCAGTTCGAAACGAGTAATATGAAATAATATCTGTCTATGATCTTATCAGTGATCAAATTATGAATAAATTATTAAAATTAAAATAATTATATCTTCATAAGTTTTTGATTTTACAGAATGTGAGTTCAAATATTTATTGAGCATAACTTGTTTTAAGGGCTGTCACACAGTAAATAGTCAGCATCAATTATTATTAACTAGCTGCGCCCCGCGGTTTCACCTGCTGACACCTGTCACTTTGAAAACTGCCACTTTGAAACCTGTCCCTTTGACACCTGTCACCAAAACACCAGCCACTTCGACAATCGCGTCATTTCACCCGCGTGAGTGATGGTGATGATGATGATGATGAAAAGTATCCTATGTGTGTTATTCCAGAATATAAGCTATCTCCATTCCAAATTTCATCAAAATTTGTTCAGCTGTTTGAGCGTGAAGGAGTAACAAACATACATACAAACTTTCGACTTTATAATATTAGTGTGACAAAGGCATTTGTAAACTGTTATTACTTACCTTTTTACCAGACTGTGCAACGCAAAGGCCTGGTAATGTGTTTATCAGCCTATATAAGTATGTCAGTTCTTTTGTGGCACTATATAGACCAAACGCATGGTCCGATTTTGATGATTTTTATGTCAATCGTTTTGTCTTTATCTTGCGAGAGCTACTAAAGACATGACATTAATCAAAATTCAATATGGCGACAACTAGACGCCATAATAGTGAAAAAGAAAAAAATAAGTCGACGAACTATGTCAAATGGGGTATAATTGAATAGGTATTTGAAAATCATCATTAGGTTTCTCTTATAATTTTTCATTTCGAATGACCATTTAGGATCTACAACGATTTAAAGTTGGTTAGCAACCATTCTCACATTTTTTTATAAATATAAACTAAAAAGTTTAAAATAAAAAATATATTATAAAAAAAAAACAAATATCTGCCTGCGAATTAACTATAAAGTGACAAAAAAGCTTTAGATTTTTGATTTTGAAAATATAAGATGCAGTCTGAGGCACGAAGAGCTCGCCAGGTTCTAGCTAAAGCACTACCTCATACGACTAACAAACAAACTTTACTTGTACTTTTCCAGTAATAATGAGTTTCTTCTCTCTATACATTCTCAAAATGTGTTCGAAATACTCCAGTATTTAGCCTCGAGTAGAGAGCCTTGCTGAGGTTATCAGTTATTTTACCTATAATATAAGTTGGTCAGACGATGACCAAGGCTTACAAATAATATGACTTAAAACATATTGACTCAAAAATTTAATGTTTTTTTGTCAATAAAATATATCATTCATACTCTGGCCTTCAAAACTTAGCACTACAATTTTAAAATTAATAGCTTTTTTATTATATTTCTTGGCGCCTACTCATCGGATTGAGATACCAAGTACACCAGTTTTTAAGTCAAAACCTAACCTATCCAACAGTGAAAATCGCATCGCGATCGCTTCAGTAGTTTTAACGTGATGCGCGAACAGACAGACATGAAAAGTGTGTTACTAAGTTGTGAAGGTCAGTAGTTAAAGTCAGCTATATGGAGGAAATATCCTACCGAAAATTAAATAAGTCAGCAAAACGTTCTTGTATAGAAAATCTTAAAGTAGACAAAGATCCGAGTATCCAGCTCCTTAATCAGTAAACGCTGGGTCTTTTACTATTAATTACTTACTATTAATTTACTAGTACTTTTTTTTATTTACTCTAAGACCCAAGTCTTATTTCTCAGAAACAATAGCAAGAGAGAGAGATATGCTTTTATGATATATGTAAACAATTATATTTCCTCATCATCTGATTCCTCAGTCCAACCCTAGCAGGTTGTAAGTGGATATGAGGATTGAAATGTCAAATAAAGAGACAAAATAAAAAAACATAAAACGTGAATTTGCATTGCGAGAGAAAGATAAATATAAATCGTTGGATACTCAACAACATAAAAAAACTTGTTGACAATATCGTGTAAAACTTTAAACTATAAAAAGAAATATTTGACTTGACGATTTCAACGCGCGGTACACAGTGACATATTGCTGCAAAATAAACGAATGTTAGGCGCGTGGTGCGGTCCGATAACGCCGCCCGCCCAGCGCCGATGCGTGATAACCGCCCGCCCTGCTTCTGCCGCACGGGCACCCATAGGTATTGACGTGTGTTGAAAGCTGCCGGTTATTGATAACTAGGTTTTATTTTACAAGAGCTTTGGACATTTTTCACTTCTCGATCAAGTTACCTAGTTGTAAGGTACTTTGAGCGAGGACCTATTTTGAGAATAAATAATCTATACCTATACTATAGCAGACAAAAAACAAAACTGCGATCAAAACTAAAAAGAGGCATGAAGAGTTAGCTCGCCAGGTTCTAGCTGATCCCGTCAAAGGAGAAATGAAATGCATGATTCCTCCGCCTGCATCTTATATTACAAAATCAATAATCTAAACCTTGTTTGTCTCTTTTTAGTTTTGATCGCAGGCGGGTTTTTTATTTTTATAATAATATCTTTTTATTTTAAAGTTATTTGTTTATATTTATAAGAATTAGTGAGAGTGGTTGCTATTCAACTTTAAATCGTTATAGATCCTATATAGTCATTCGAAATGAAAAATAATACGAGAAACTTAAAGATGACTTTTAAATACCTATTCAGTGATGGCATCTGGTTGCCGCCATATTGAATTTTGTTTAATGTCATGTTTTTAACAGCACTCGAAAGATTAAGAAGAAGAAACGATTGACGTAAGAATCATTAAAATCGGTCCACGCGTTTGGCCTACATGTGCCACAAAGGAACAGATCTAATGACATAGGCTGATAAACACATTACCGGGCCTTTGTGTTGCGTAGTCTGGTAAAAAAAGTACCGTGATATACTGACTGACAGACAACGCACAGCACCGGTGGACCTAGAGATTAGAAATTTGGAGGGAATATTCCTTGAGTAATCCAGGGGTGCACTAAAGAGGCATTTTTTGAAATTCCATCCCTAGGGGCGTGAGCTGGGGCGCCAAAGTTTGCATGCGGGAAAAGCTGCAGGTGCAGTTAGTGTTAAATATAATACAAATATCTAGTTTAACACAGAGCTACTCTAGTCGACGTGAGATGATAATTCATTTTTGCCGTCCAAATTTAGGAGGTAATCTTTCAATTATTAACAACAAAAGCACGTTAATGTAAGTGTATGTTATGTCATTAGTATTAGTTATTAAGAACGGTTACTAATAAACAACATTTCAGTCATCTACGTGCCCCGATATCAACGTCCTAAATCAACAACCGAAAGTGCCCTATCTATAGGTCATACATCGCACCTACGTGCCCAGACTGTGCTATGCGCGCTATATCGCGCTATATCGCACAGCTCGGTCGGAAGCGAGCTATATACGGCGCCCTGCAGTGCATTCAAAGACATCGTCCGCGATACGTTCCCTGATATGGACAACTTCGCAAGATCCAATACAGCCACCGAAAGTTTGGGCTAAGTTTTGTGGCGCAAGTGAGAAGGAGAAGCGGAGGAGAGTTATCTAAAATAGATACTAGTGGTAAAAAGGTACAAACAAGTGGCGGTGATTTATACAAATAAGAAAAAAAACAAAATTACTAATTTCAATTCTGTTTCTTGTATGTTTGTACGAGTATGATATATCTATCTAGCTGACGGCTGAAAGACATTTGGTATCTATTGTATATTATAGGTACTTTTGATCCTGGAATGACACACAAAAAAATGACCACGCGGGAAAAGCAGCTAGTCTTCAATATATTTTAAAACTTAATTTTGCAAAAACTTTGAGATCCCTACGAAAATTACAATAATGTATATCAAAAATTTACCTATAAAAATGTCGATTACTCGCTGTAAGAAAGGTAATAAGGTGAAATAATAAGTCTGTTAAGTACCACGATCTTTGCTGCTAAAGATTTTGAATTACGCTTACTGTCTTTATATTTTATTTGGATGTTTAAAAATGCTAAACGTAAGAAAAAAGCCGAGGTGTGAGCGCTACCCGTGCGAAGCCGGGGCGAGTCACTAGTCCTAAATACAATCGGTTAATCATAGCTGCAATAGAGATCCCTCTTAAAAAACTTCTACCTGTTTATATGAAGTTTCTAATGTCTGAAAATAACATTCTAGTAGCTAGATACCTATATCGGACATATCATTTTCCAAGCTTTTATAAGCTAGACAGCTAGTTACAGTAGTCGCAGCGGATCTTTGTGGTTGTGAAGATAGGCTCTGTGAACGATTGCGCAGGTACTGCTGTGAGAATAAAACAGCATAAAGTAAGAGCGCGATATAATATGCGAAAAACGTAAGCGAGACAGTTATACAATGCTGTCTTCACCTTCAACATTGAAATTGCGCCTAAAAATAGCAGTTTGCGCAGCGACTTGCAGACAACTTCCGAGAAACAAAGTTCCGCTGCGACTACTGTACTCCATTATTTATTTAACTTTTCAGTCTGCAACAACCACACATTGATTCTAGTGTAGTGTATGGTGTCAATTATTAGTTTTTTGTTCAATGCTTCTACTGTAATGATTTTCAACATACATACAACGTATATAACGCACTAGCTTTCGCCCGCGATTCGTGTGCGCGGACTAGAGTTTTTCGCGAAAAAAGCATTCCATGTTCTTCTAGGGTATTTAAAACTAAATTATGTATCAGGTTCGCGAAAACTTTAACACTAATATTAAAAACTAATGCAAAAGTATAGCACCAACGCTCTTGATGCTTTCTGACAGACTTGTTATTATTTCGTTTCCATGGCAACCGTTTTTAACAGCGAGTAATCAACATTTTCCAGTTTTCCCATGGAAATTTACCATTTTCCTGTATAAAAAGTATTCTTTGTGTTATTCCAGGGTATAAGCTATTTCCATTCTAAATTTCATCAAAATCCGTCCAGCCGTTATCGCGTGAAAGCTCCCAAAACAAACAAATAGACAGCGTTTCACTGTGATATATTGGTGTGGATGTCACAGTGCCACAATGGTGACTTTGATCTTTGTGAATGTGTGTACCTACGTTCGCTTTTCTTTCACACTTTAGACCACGCCCCAATACATACAAGCATTGCAACTAATACGCCTTAGTTGCACTTCTAATTAAACTGTTATGTTAGTTTCGCGCCTAATGTCGCGAATGCCGCGCGAATGTTCACTATTGTCGCACCAATGTTGCGCAAATGTACCGTACGTGAGATAAGATGTTGCTCTAAGGCGATCGTTTCTATAATTTGTGTTTAATATTGCATTGTGAGAGAAAGTTTTGTTCGGTTTTCTCTAAAAAGTCTCTAGTCGGAGTTCGGAAGTCTCTAGTGCTTACTTTTCGATAGGGTCTTGGATACGTACCGTAGTAATTGTTATTAATCTGGGGTTTGGGTCTTATTCATTGAAGGGTTTAGGTAATACAGCAGTATTAATACAATTTGATTTCATCTATATTTATAATAAAGCGGTAAGTTGTAACAAAAGTCTGTACAAGGAAGATAATTTAAAAAATGGCCTAGGGGACTTAAAATCGGCCAAGAACATAAAATTTTAAACAAGCAGCACATATATGTATATTAAAAAAGTAATATAAAAACCACTTTTTATGTATAATTCGTTTTTTTTATGCATGTGTTTCAGGTGGATAGCTAATCGGGAAGTGCTCGAAACTTGGCTTGCAAGATTCCACCCGGAACGACAGATGGACAAACAAGAAACTTACATAATAAAAACGTGGTAAAATGTATGTTAGCGTATCACGTAAAAAATGCAGAACCGATTGAAATGCCGTTTTCCCTGTTGGATAGTTTATGTTTTGTAATCTGTATTTTAATCCGATATGTATTAGAAGTCAAGCAATAGATAAAAAACAATTTGACGGCTGAAATAATTTTGATCATCATCATCATCATCAGCCTATTCTTGTCCACTGCTGGACGTAGGGTTCACGCAACCCACTGAGCATTTTGACAAAATGTAGTATTATTGTTCTTTATAGGTACTTTGATCCTGGAATAACACGTAAGTTAATTTTACTTATAATAAAGCAGTAAGTAACAAAACGTCTGTACAGTAAAGATAATTAAAAAAAAAATGATCTAGAGTACCTACTTAAAATAAACTACTGTTCTAGAATATAACATATTTTTTATATAGTGTATATATAAAAACTACTGGACTGATTACGATTCGGTTTTCACTGTTGTTTATACTATGAGGTAGTGCTGGCCTCTGGTGTCAGAGTTTATCAGGGCACCCAAGGGCCTCTGACATGGCTTAGTGACTTGATTAATAATCAGTAATAGCCGGGACCTACAGCTTTTCGTGCCCTCCGAGCACGGAGCCATGGAAAACCGCACATATAATTTCACTGGTGCGTAGTCTAGGACCGAAACCAGTATCGTTGGATTCTAAGTTGCACTATTGAATCGATAGGCTACCATCGGTTTTCTCTGTTGGATAGCTAAGGGTTTGACTTAATAACTGGTGTACGAACGAAGTTTGATGATTTTGGTGCGGGAATAATACATATCCTTATGTCCCAGAAAAAATACCACACAAACAAAGCCGCGGGCACAGCTAGTCTAAAAATAAGAGCCGCTACTTTGGTGTATCTAGCCGCCGCGTCTTATTCTGTTAATACTAAGTATATCACCTACAGGTTCATTACGATTCAGTACCTGAAACACCTAATGGACTATGTTATTGGCGAGATAGTTACGCCTCCAGCCTTGAGCCTACACCGGGATATTAATCATACTGGAAGTTTATCTCGAGATAGACTAAAACAATGAAATGAATACCGACGGAGAACCAAGGTAACCGACATAGCTCGAAGAATAAGCAAGCTAAAGTGGCAGTGGGCTGCTCACATTTCCCGAAGAACCGATAACCAATGGGGTAGAAGAGTTCTCAAGTGGAGACCACGTCTAGGCAAGCGTAGTGTCTCGCTCTGTGGCCAGGGGAGGGTGACCTGCGAAAAGTGTAGAAAGAAAATAGATGAGGAGAGCTGAAGACCGAGTTCAGTGGAGTGCATTCGGGAGGCCCACGTCCAGCAGTGGACGATGATGATGATGATGATGATGATGATGATGATGATGATGTTGAAGAATAAAACAGTTCGAGACAAATTAGTCACTTGAATACAGCTATCGGATACGGTTTATATTCAAAATCTTAATCCGGATTCAATTTCAAAAAGATCGAGGTACTTAAGACTGTTTTTTTTGTACTTCATATCACCGAGATTTCACGTAAAGTATTTTGGATGATATTTTTGTCACATTTCATGAAAATAGGTTCAGAACTTTTTATTATCTTCATTTGCACTCGGTTGTTTAATTTAGAGAATTATGTTTACCTGTTAATAACAATACCTATCAAGTTTTGGATTTATCAAGACTTTTCGATATAACTCATTTTTAACTGAAAAAAGCGAAAGTCGTGGTCGGCCTCGAAAAATGTGATGTGATGACCTGAAAGCCTTCAGAATTGGTTGGCAAGACCTGTCCCAGGATAGAGACGCATGGAAGGTTATGGAGATGACCTTTGCCCAGCAGTGGGAAACAATAGGTAAAAAAACCTGAAAAACCAATCAAAAACATGGTATCCATCTCCTATCTTCTCGTTGAAAATTTATTCATATTGTACAACGTTATCTTAGAACACATCTTACAACGTTATCTTACATCGTTATCTACAAATAACTCGATACAATTTGGTGCTGCTGATATAAGCTTATATTTCAGCATTTATCGCTATTTCGCAATCACCAAGACCAAACTTGATTGAATATTATCGCTCCAACATATCAGACTAATTCGTGACCCTCGCTTACAAAATAAAACAACAAAAAACGTCTATCCATCCCGCACCATACCTGCCCACATTAGGTGTAACGCACGAGAATCACAAGATTGCGTCTCCAGTGATAAGTCGGAGTGCTTTTGCTGATAAGACGTTCGTGCGCGGACCAAAATCCGAGTATGATTTAAAATTGCGAAGGAATCTTAAAATGTCTCGCTATAAAATGTCAAGTATCCATTTTAAAAAAGGTAAATGTTTCGATAGTGAGAATGGGTGCTTTTACAAAATTGTTACATACAAAAGACGTTGCTGGAGATTAAAGTCCTTTTAGAGACAAAGTGACACGTTTTGGTGGGTAGTCTATTTATAAATATGCAGTATGTACTTACCATCAGTTTTTAAAGCCGCCAAATTTCTGACACAGTTTTTTAGTACTTATTGAGTTTGCAGGCGTCAACCAAATTTTATTTCATTCATCATTTCGTTACGTAAGTTTAAGACCTGCTTCAAGGTCATGGATTCCTGTCGAATTTTTAATTTTTGATTCTCAATGTAAATAAAAAGATGCGAGAAAAATATAATTATACACCACGTCTGGGCAAAAGACGCAGTCAAAAATCGTTATCTCGTGCATCGGTGGGCGGGCGGGCAGCTGTTATCGATCCGTTACACACGGCGCCGTGTGAGTATTATTTATCTTCAATAATGAGAGGAGATTCTATTCGCACTATCTATTTCAGTCCATCATCAAGTCGTTAAGACAGAGATGTTCTGCGACTCAATTCCAAAACCGCGTAAAAATTCAAACTAATTTTCGGTCTGTGCAGAGGACACAGTCAAATAACGGTTATCTTTTGCATCGGTGGGCGGGCGGGCGGCGTTATCGCACTGCGACACGCGGCCGCCATGTATTTAATATTATTTATCTTCAAACTACGCCTCGTAGAACGTAGTACTATTATTTATTCTGTGGTAGAAACTAGAATGAAAGGGTGCATGAAAATGTCTTTAATTCTTAAATATAATCTAACGTTTACTTACTAGCGCACTCAGACGTCAATCATGGCTAGTAAAATTATACAAGTCAATACTAAACTGATTTAATCCGGATTGAATGCGCGATTATCGTTAACTTAAGTGCGGCAGTTACTATCGAAGAATACTCGTTCAGATGAGCAAACTAAATCAGCTTACGAACATTTTCTATTCCTCTGTCACAGCCAATCTATTCAAAATCAAAATATCTAGATGTCAAAATTATTTTCAATCAGCAGTGTGAAGCGTCAAACGAAAAGGAGTCAAAATGAACTTGGCAAAAAATATAATAATTACAAGCTTACAAGTGGACTTTAATAAAAACATTAATTTTAAATACCTTCTCTATGTCGGTATTAGTTTCAAAGTTTAATTCAGGCTGGAGTTTGACCATTCTCTTACCTAGGTAAGTGTTAAGTGACAATGTTAAACTTAATAAACCATCAACTAAAATATGAAACAAAAAACGAGTATTTTGTACTTTAATGACAGAACATAGGAAAGGGACAAGAAAACAAAAAACAAAAGACATGACACTCGGGAGTGTATCAAAAAGGGACCTGTGGCAAACAAAGTCCAAATTGTAGGTCCAAAGTATCATTTATATATATATATATATATATATATATATAGTATCATTTTTATATATATATATATATATATATATATGTATTATATGTGTGTGATACATTGTCACACACATATAATATCGGGATTGTTTATCATTCCCCCCCCAAAAATTGCAAGCCAGCTCCTTCCTATCACGGCACTTCCGCATCCCTGTTTAAAGTTTATAATGTTCTCCCAAGATTGCAGGTTGCAGCTCTATCTGATGCGATGCGCTCCAAACTTCTCCTTCGGCGGAGATACGTCTGATATATTCAGCTCCGGCCTGATACCGAGTTACAAACTTGCCTTTCAGCAAATGTTGGTTTTACAGTAAACAACGTTGGTCAGCGAATTTAGTTACTGAAGTGTATCGATAGTCTGATAACACTTTATTGCTATAAATATTTTAACAAAATGAAACACACTTTTTTATTATTGCTATATAGGCTGTCTTACTGCTAAGCAGCGACCTATTTCATGCAACTATAGCATGCGCTAAGATTGAAACTCCGCTATCACATTTTGTAGAAAGTGAGTGTTATTGTTATGCAACATGTAGGTACTTGTTTATAATTAAATACTTTTACGGAAAGGGGTCAAAATTAAATTGCCAATCGGCATAATTCTGTACAATAGCAAATAAAAAATAACAGCTCTCTCAAGAGGGGTGCATCCGGTTTACGACAATCTTCAAAAATAAAACACCGGAAAGCGTAAACGTTCGAAACAGAGAAAAACGGTGTGTTGACCCTTTCACCGACGATACTGATCAGGAAACATATCGCACACTTTACTGCTGAGTAAATAAGTGCGGATGCATTAAGGCGGGCCTGGGCGGCTAACCGCAGGTGGCCTTCCGCCCGCCCTGTATCGCTGATAACGTGCGTTTAACGGCCGTTAACGGCTGTAACGACGCCGTTAGAAGCGGTCGCTTCCTCCGCCATTGTGAGGAGAACTTTGTAAAATGCCCCCGAAAGTAAAGATCGTAAATTTGACCGATCGGCCGCCGCTATCACAAGATGGTTTGCTAGTTTAGTCTCTCGACAAAGTGCTACATCGCTTGTACTGAATGAAATTTGCATAGCCATGTTTTTTTAAAGTAATTTTGGATGTCTGGATGGATAATGCCCTTTCTATCTACGAGTATCGCATAATCCCGTTTTACAAAATAATCGCATATTTTTGAAATAGAAAAGACTCTTTAACTTTGTTAAAATTGTTGCTCTGAAAACAATGTCATCATCGTCAAAGTCATCAACAATATTAACTTATTAAGAAAATTGTATTCCAAACGTAAGTAAAACAAAATATTATGTAATATTATTTATTATTATTATTATTATAGAAAAATGAAATTTTACTATTTAGAAAATACCTATTTTCTAAATATTCATTTTACTTACATTACAGAAACAAGAACCACTTTCTACAATGTGAAAATTAAAATCAGTACTGAAACAATAAAACAAAGTTATATCTAAGTACTACCTCACACCATTAGTGGGCACCTGAGTCTATACATTCAATTAGGCGGGAGGCGCAGGGCGGGCGGCGATGATATCTCAGGAAGGGCGGCGATAGTTGCTCATACGGTTTTAATTCTGTGTTAACAGGTAATGGGACTGTTTCGTTTTTAATGTCTTGGTGTTTGGTGGTTTGGTGGTTTGGTGGTTAAAGGTTGATGAATTTATGTTAACAGACAGGTACTTCCTGCGTGGACATTAGTGGGTATAAATACAACATTAAATAATAATAGTACAATTATTTTAGATTAGATATATCAGATTTTATCTTTAAATATAACATCCTATAACATTAACATTCCATTTATAGGTTTAGGTATACTTGTCTATAAATAAGAATTAATATTTAATGATGCCATTGATGAATTGATTAGTGGATTCACGACCTGCGAAAAGTGTCTGGCAGAAACTGGATGCAGAGAGTTGAAGACCGAGCTCAGTGACATGTATTAGGGAAGGGAGGCCAGCGTCCAGCAGAAGACAAGTAAAGGCTGAGGATGATGTCATTGATTTTTTTAATACGGCTTCCTAGTTATCTAACTAGGTACAGCATCGTTTAATCTAGAGCAAGGAACAATTTATTTAAAACCTTTTCAATCAATTAAGTAACTTATTCCATCATGACTACTGACAATAACCTTCGTTTCCATCTGCTACCACTTGCTACTCGTCGTATTATATCCGAACTTAGGTTGCTAATGAAGATAGCACAATCCAAGATAGATTGTCCCGATTTAGTTACTAAATTAAGTTTACTTCTTCGTAAATACTTTTTTGCTACCTGTGGAGGCTTGTTAATGGTTTTTCCTAAGTTATTTTGTTTTAAGACTGTTTCGTATTGATAGCTGTAAGCCCCTCAAATATAATAAAATAAAATAAATCATAATTTAGTCAAGCGGGGAGAGCGTTACAAATAGGTCATATATAAAGACTGCAAAGACCCTTTTATGTAAGTATATGCCCTAAAGTAATAAAAAAACAACTTTAAACATATAGCTCTAAACGAACTCCAAGGGCCTTATTAACCCGAACTGCTTATTAATCATCCCAGCCGATAGCTGACCACTGACTACGGTAAAACAAAGGGGCCACCACGCTATCGCTCGATAAAAACACAACTACGCGGTGACGTGTGGCGACAGCTGAGCAAACGTCGTTACAGCGTTACTGGCGTTACTAAATAAATCGTTAGAGCCGCGCGAGAGCGCCGCGATACGGCACGTAACGGGCGGAGGTAGGTAAGACTGGATGTGGCTGGTCGTTTTGGTGAAAAGTGATAAAATAAAATAATGAATTATATCTTTCTTTTAAGTTACGACTCACTTTATGTGCCTACTAACGATCTATTTGTAAACATAATTTTAGTTTAGTTTTAGTTTATTGCTCTTGTCATCATTGTTAATATATATTCTGTTAACTTGGCTTTAAGGCCCCACAAGACAGGCTCGACCTAGTGTGGGGACCACCAGTAATTGTTTATGCTGTACTGTGTTTACCTTATGAAATAAATAATCTTTAATCTTTACTTTTATAGGATTTTAAGTTGGTTTAATTATTTATGAAATTACATTTTATTTCTTACTTGTTAGTTTCGTTAGAGTAGGCCTAAGAAAATGAAGTACTTATCCGTTCGATAAGAAAAAAGGCATATTATATACAGTTAACAGTCCATATCTTTTAAACTACGGAACCGACTTTGATGAATCTTCAACTATTCCCTAAGTTGAAAGATACTGAAACTATTCCAAAAAGAATTATTGGTTGACAAACATACATACATACGCGAAATTTGGTATATTTGTTCAGATACTCATATAGACTCACATACATGAATATTACGCATTTTCAATAATATTACATACATACATACATACACACATGAAATTTGGCACATATGCTTAGACACCTATTTAACATGTGGATGAGTGTATTTTTGGAGTTCTTAGGATATTTTTTAAATAAAGAATGGTTAAAAGGTTTTCCATACACAAAATCTGTATTTAAGGAAGGTAAATGAAACTTTTTTTTTCTGAATTTGCTTATGCAGACTCATATATCCCGTACGGGATACCAATAGCCGACAGGTTAAACTAACATATATGAATATGACGCATTTTCAACAATATTACATACAGACATACACATCAACTTGAGAACCATTTTTTTTTAAATTGGTTAAACGGATGAGCGAAAAATACAACTTTAGTATATACTAAAGTTGTATTTTTCATCATAAATCATTTCCACTTCTCATGCTTGTAACATTCTTGTTTGTGCTGGGTGTACCTAGGCGGACCAAAACTGCATTTTATGTTCTAGTGCATAAAAGTGTTTACTTCTGTATGTTCTCTGATCCGTGCCTAATGATTGATTGGCGGAAATGAAGCCATCGTCTCTTGTCAGTATATAAATGTTTGGTTATTTAAATTTGCATTATTACTGAATGTTAATGAAGTTATTATTCATGAAGTGAACAGGAAATAAATAAATGGAAATACGTTAATCGGTTCAGAAATTCTGGAGACATGAGTTAAAATACCTCCATACAAAAAATAGAACAGTCGATCGGAGTCGGAGTGAACCAACTTCTTTTTCATGAATATCAAAAATATTAAATAGATACTACAAAGTTGGTTCTAAATCCAACAACATATCTTGTATTACAATTATTACTTTTTCCTACATCTAACCTGGGGGACATTGATGACCGTTTATCGAAACGAAGATATGAGGATCGTTATGCATTTTTCAAAAATGAAATGAAATCAAAAAAGTTTATGCGTACAAGCCGTTTCTTGCACTGGTTAGATCTATGCTTACCACTCCGGTCTCGGTTAGCCAAACAAACTAAAACTCGGAATTATTAGTGTTTTTCGTATTGTACAGATTTGGTACAACCACGTTATGTATCTCAGGATTTTGTTGAGTAGGTTAAGTGCAAAAAACGAGTTAATACAAATACTATACAAAACAAGTAAAACATTGCTTATGTTTTACTTGTTTTGTATAGTATTTGTATTAACTCGTTTTTTGCACTTTTCTCAATGAACAGAAAAAAGGTTGTGGTCATTTTTAGGTTCCCGTAGAAATAAGGAACATTTGCCAGTCAGTCGCCAGTCCTCGCCTCACAAAAAAAAGACTTGTAGGTATGTAAATAGTTCGTCCATCACGGGAATCGAGACACTTTTTTTTAAATACGTTTTTTTAATGATTTACTATAAATTACCAAATTTCATAATTCTAGGTCAACGGGAAGTACCCTATAAGTTATGTTTCCCTTGCGAGTGTCAAAATATGCGGCATAAACGGCCGTTAATTTCAACTTGATACCTCCCCACGCGTTCCTGATAAAAAGGGTCTTGACAGATAGACAGACTGACGGACGGAAAACGAAGTGATCCTACAAAGGCTATTGCCGTATCAATGGCCCAATTTCAAGATTAAAAAACACATATTTAGCTCCAAGTGCGACCTATCAACATAATATTATAATTATCCAATATCGAAAGCACGAGTAACTACGCGGGGGCCACACAGTGTAACCGCCTACAGGCAACTTTGCACGTATTTAGTTAAAACATTGATGCTATCTGGAGCATTCTCAGCTTTCATCCTAGGGGCGGTGTTGCACCCTTTACTTTAAATAACCTTTTACTTTGACCCACAATCAAATTTCAATCCTGTTACAAGAAAGCTAAAGTTGATTCTCGGCTATTCGTAGGCTTAGCTTATGATATTTCAGATTAATCAGTTTGAATACCGATTGAAAGTGATTTTGATTCTTTTGATTTGTAGGTAAGGTTGATTTTAGGTTGTGTATGAAGCTAGTTCCTCTGCTAAAGATAACATTGTATTCTCGATTGAGATGTAGAAGACGATACTGTGTTATAATAAGTGTTTCACGACTTTGATTTCCCTTTGTCTGAAGTCTAGTAAATTTGATAAAATGTTTTTGTTTGTCGTATGAGGTAGTGCTGGCCTATGATGTCAGAGTTTGTCAAGGCGCCCGAAGGCCTCTGACATGGCTTAACGACTGCTATTAATCAATAACAGCCGGGACCGAAAGCTTAACGTGCCCTCCGAAGCACGGAGCGATGGAAAACCGCACATAACTCAGAAAAGTCATTGGTGCGGAGCCTAGGTTTTGAACCCGGTGTCGTTGGATTCTAAATTGCACTATAGAACCGTTAGGCCACCATCGCTCTATGATAATAAGTAACAGTCTACGAAAGTAACGCTTACGTAGTCAGTGAAGTTTTTTTTGCTCTATTTTAGGATAATACTAAATCTGATAAAAAAACTTTGTCTATAATAATAACTTATTACTGAGAGAGCTTTATATACATATTCAGTAAAAATTAAAAAGTACATCGTAATAAGTAATAATGATATCTTATACGATGTTTTTTTTAATTTGTATTATTTTGTTTTACTCTCTTTTAGAGTTTTATAAATTATGTACCTTCTTAAAAAGGACTAAAAATATATATAAAAAATATTCAAACAAACTAACTTCAAGAGAAAAATATTAACTAAAAAATAGAAAGCACATTGTAAAGAGTAGCAATAAGCATCAAGCATAAATCTTCACGCACGCGTTATAAAACTGTGAACGTCGTCTGGTGCACGCTGATAACGCGATACGGCTGGGCGGGCGCGATAACCGCCGGCTGCATCTCCCGCTAGGGCGGGCGGGAACTAGCAAAACTAGAGACTGACTCGGGAGAATAGTAACCTAATTAAATGCAAGATTGGTGGTATGTCTGTTGGTGATAAAATACCAAGAAGAGAACTAAAAACACGATTTGAATTAACGTAAATTAAATTAACGGAGTGCTTCGTTCCTCATAATATACCTATAAGCAGCATTTACTTTCTAAACCAACCAGGGCTTGCAGTCTCGACATTGACAGCGAATGCTTTATAACCGAAATCGGTCGCAAAGTCCGATTTTAACGATATTTGGTAGTCTTTGCCAAATACCGATGTCAATCATGATCAATGTCAGTACAAATACCGATGACAATCGTTAACTTTGGCAATAACTATCAAAACTAATGACTGTCATCGGTATGTACCGATTTTGGTTGTAAAGCAATCACTATCTATATGTCGAGACTGTAGTTAAACAGTTGGATGCAAAAAGACGCTAGTACTTGTGCTTGTAAGTTGATAATCCGAAAAGGTAGGGCGGGCGCGAAAACCGCGCGGCTGTATCTGCCGCTAGGGCGGACGGGAACTAATAAGACTGCAGTTTGATGCTCGAAATAATTAACATTTTATTATAACAATACAGGATTGATGGTTTTGGCAAGAGCAAGAACATAAGAGAATAATGCAACTTCAATGAAAGGATTGTCTCGTTTATAGTTTGAACAGATGACACCAGAGGGCGTAAACTATTTGTTGGCGACTGCTGAAGGTTGATTACGTTATATAGTCTGAGTTATGTGATATCAGCTAGGCTGGCATCTCTCGCTAGTGCGGACTGGAACTAACAAGAATCGAACAAGGGAGTAGGAGGTTAATTTATTCAAGGCTCACAATAAATCTTGCAAAAATTACTGTCAGCATTGTTTCTTAATAAAGAGTCCACTTTTCTAACGTCCCATTTTTTATAGTTTTTATAAGCAATGTCATTTAAGGAAGGCTGCCAGAACACCCTGAGGAGCTCGACAACACAGTTTCTGTTTCAGGCATCAGAAACATGCCTGAAACAGAAACTACTACTAGGAAAAAACTACTACTGTCGCTAGGAGCACACTACTTAGGAAACTTTGTACTTACTATAATATGTATATTATATTGTAGTGAATACATCGCCATAAGAAGTAGAACATAAAATATAGTAGGCGATAAATATAGTAAGCGATAAATATAGCAAGCGATGGTAGCCTAGTCTAGTTAGAATCCAATGATATCGGGTTTGGTCCTTGGCTCCGCACCAATGACTTAATGAAAATCGTTCCGTGCTTCGGAGGTTAAGTAAGCTATTAATCAATAATACCTAATAATAGATATTTGATTATCAGTCGTTAAGCCATGTCAGAGGCCCTCGGGAGGCCTGACAAACTCTGTCACCAGAGGCCAGCACTACCTTATACGACAAACAAGCAATATGTAGGTATATTTACATGTACCTGTAACAGCCCGGACCAAGAGCAAATCCGTCGCCGAATTATCCAGATAATATGTGGCGCGATAACTTACCTGGGAAACAAAAACGAAAACATTAGCAATTGAAACATAAAGAAAAAAAAAACACAAACCATAGGTAAAATTATAAATAATATGTGCTTTTGAGTGAGTTGAAAGGGGCTTTATAATCTGTACAAATGCACAGTGCACTAGAAGCTGGTTTCCCTAAAAACCCCGCGGGTGATGTTAAAAAGGGTGCAAAAAATAAATAATATACATAATTCATAGGTCTTATATTTATATATATACATTATATATATATATATACATAATATATATATATATATATATATATACATAATATATATATATATATACATAGTAAATGTAAATAGGTATATAAATACGAAAACGACAAATATACTTACTAAAAATACATTTTATTTTTTAATTGCTTCTATTACCTTGTACTATTATTTATTCTGTGCTATTACTGTGTTTATAATATCATAATGTAGTGTACATCCTGTATATCCGGTTTTCTCTGAAGGTGACATCACGTATCACACGCGCAAGGCGGTCAGTGACAGACTAATATCAAGATTATTATTGATCATAAATACTGAGATTGCAATCACTATAGCTATTATTTAAATTCATTTAAGTCAGTATAGGTTAGAGAACTAGCACATACTTGTCGCACACACTCTTTTCATTCAGTTTTCCATTCAAGACTTGTTTACTTTAAAACAGATACGTCCTATACCAACTTATTAAGTTGGTTTAGGACGTATCTGTACGAACCTATTAGGACGTATCTATACCAACCTATATAGGTTGGTATATGATAAGACGTATCTGTTTTAAGGTAAACAAGTCTTGAATGGAAAACTTAATGAAAAGAGTGTGTGCTACAAGTGAGTGCTAGTATTGAGTTCAGTATTGATGGAATGAGCTTTATAAAACCATTAAAACACACAATGGGTTTCGTATTCTCCTTCGATCAAACAGTTGGTTGTTTGCTTGAACACTGATGGTCAGGAACTCATTCTTAAACTGCCTACATGACCGAGTCAGGCTGGATCTATATAAGCCGACGGCACGGGAGCGTCTGGAAGCGTATTCGCACGAACATCAGCGATATCGCCAGCACAGTGTCTGCTGGATTTATATATGGACTTGCTCTTGAACTGCAGCCCAAGACTGAGTCAAGCCGGGTCTAGTCCCACCCGGCATGGGAGCGTCTGGGAAAGTTATAGCGCGAAACACCCGCGATATCGAGAGTACAATATCTCTCGGGTTTTGTGTCCGCACGGCGAGATATGCGCCCGGACCATATTTTGATATTCATCAATAGTGAAACGTCGCTATTGTGTAATAAATCTATGAAATATTTGGTAAAAATAAGATACAGTTTTTGTCACTAATTAATGAATCAGTGTGCCAATATTTTAATTCCAACCTTGCATTTTTTTCATTTCCCTAAATTTGATACTCACGAAAATATGTAAGAAATAAATTATTTATCAGATTGAAATACGATATGCAGCAGAAACATAAAAAAATGTCTAACCTTACAATGCCTCAAATTTGCACTGTACAGTGTTCTTGTGTGCTTCAATGCCTAGTCTACGCTCAAAACTGGATTTTAAATTTAATTTTTGATATTAAGATAAATATTATAAATCCTTTGATGTAGTTGTAATTGAACCGCCAAACTATTGCTTGCGGGTTGTAGGGCAATGCCACTGTATCCTCTGCGTATGTTTTTTGCTTTGTAGGAGTTTGTAAAGAGTTTTTTTGTTTTGTTCACAGAACTGGTTTTATCTACATATTATATAATTTAAAGTGAGAATACATATATATACTACCTAGCTGGTCTATAAATTTACTGAGCGCATTGTCTAGCTACTATATAAATAAAAACCAGCCAAGTGCAAGTCGGACTCGCGCATCGAGTGTTTTTTTTTGTGATGTAACTAAAAATTGACGGTTTTCGGATTTTCCCTTTACTTGTGATATAAGATATTGCTCTTTGCTAAATTTTATAATTCTAGGTCAAAGGGAAGTACCCTATTGGTTTTGATTCCCTTGCGAGTGTCAAAATGTGCGACATAAACGGCTTTATCTTTTGGCTGCGTCGACTTAGAAGTTTGTTTTTTTCACCGCTCCAAGGCATTACAGACCTGAGTTACTTGATATTAATTTCAACTTGATACCTCAACGCGTTTTTGAGAAAAAGTGTCTTTTGACAGACAGACATACAGACAGACGGACAAAGAAGTGATAATATAAGGGTTGCTTTTTTCATTTTGAGGTACGGTACATTAAAAAACTCATCATAATCAAAGTATCAAGCGAAAAATTATATATTAGTTATGCCTTCTTTGAAATGTCACTAGTGTCCCACGCTAGGTGACTTTAGGTCAAGCACCTAAGAGCCTTTATCTAAGAGCCACTGTTTAACATATTTAAAAGAATTTTAGGAAATATTTTATACAGTATAAATAAAGACAGTACCTCAACCCGTCCGATTTATTAAATGTCCGCTTTGTAAGCACTACCACCTTAAAGTGTGCTTGAATAAACGCTATTAGACGCAAATTTCAAGTAGATTTATCCAAAACCTACATACATAACTAGAGAAACATTTTTATGTTGCATGCGGAGTGGTAGAAAAGTTTTGTGTATGCGTGGCGAGATAATAATATGCGCCCAGACGATTTGATATACCTACATCAATTTGGCTCGTCCTCAAGCTCGACACTTTTGCGTAATAGAGTGATACAATATTTTGCAAATATAGAATACATTTTTGTATGTATACGAAATTTAAATGTTACCAAGTAGTTATGCCAATGTAAACGTATTTTAATACCGAACTTGTAAATTTTTTGTTCCTTAAATTTGATACTCTCATAAATAAACAAAACTATTGAATGAATTATTTATAAGCTTGACATAAGATATGGAGACACATAAAAAAAACTAAGCATAAGAAGCCTAAAATTATGCACCATTCTGTGTCTTGTGACCTTAAACTTCAGTACTGGATTTTGTGAGTTATTTTTTATATTTGTAAGAAATATATATTTATTAGAAATCCTTTTTATAGTAATAGGCCTTTTCTGAAAAAGAAAAAGTGTCATACATTTGCCTGCAATATTTCAACCGCCAAGCAATAGACTAATAAGTAAAATTTAAAACAAGTTAAATAAAAAATAAAAAGTTTTATGTGCTTTTAACCATTTTTATTTAACTTCACTTGTATGTATGTATCTATGTATTTTGTCTGTCCTGGAATCTTGCACTTCAAATTACGAGCACTTCCCGATTAGTTATACTGAAAGCTACCCTGAAAGCTTCAGCCGGATACCTAATCGGGAAGGTTCAATTTGAGTTGCAAGATTCCAGGACAGACAGAAATACATAGATAGATACATACATACATGTGAAGTTACATAAAAGCTTTTAAAACAAATAGTATGTAGTATATGAAAGTACTGGTCACCTTGTCCATCTATTTATTAACTATATGGAAAAAGCCTTATCATGATTAAAACGTCTTTGCTCCTAAGTGAAAAAAAAAACAAAAATAACATTTTTGTTTTTTTTGATAACATTATTTTAAAGTGTTTTAGGAAATATTTTGTTCACAGTATAAATGAAGACAGCAACTAAACTCGATCGAATTGTTGAATGCCCGTTCTTGCCGTGATAGTTCCTTAAAGTAAGCATAAAGGCGCTATTAGACGCTAACTTTATGTAGATGGATAGATAGATTAACTCTTTATTGGACACCACAAGTACAACGAGAAATTATATCTAAAAATAAAGTGTAATAATGAGTGTCACAAGAGGCGGTCTTATCGCTCAGAGCGATCTCTTCCAGACAACCGTGCACGGAGAGATAAATAACACAATGTGTGTAAATCAAAACTTAGGACTTAATAAGGTACATAAATAACACGAGTAAGTTTACTATGTTGCAAGAAAAAAAATGGGTTAAGAACATCTCTATCACTATCACTACATATTGTAAAACAAAGTTACTAATTGTGTTTGTCTGTCTTTTCTCAAAATTTATAGAAATCAGCCCGTATCCACCCACTGCTGAGTATACTCGTATGCCTCCTCTCATTCACCCCAGTCTTTCTGGTCCTGTGCTAATCTCTTACATTGGCTTCCAGCGTAGTTCACAATGTCAACTGACCATCTGTTATTCTGTTATTCGGGCGGGTGGTCTGCCTCGAGGTCTTATCCCTTCTCTTGGATACCATTCGGTGACTGATTTGGTCCACCTATTTTCATCCCTTCGCGTTGGGTGATTTGATTCTGATGTTGTCTTTAGTAACATTAATAAATAAAAATATATAAAAAGAATGGTAATGATTTGACCTTAATTTAGACAGTCCGAAAATTACGACAGCGCTGACAAATGAGTCAAGTATTTATTTCAAGTTTATTTCACCTATTTTATGTGTGTGGCGCTTATAATTTGCATTTTATGGCTGCAGATTTAGATTTTTGGGGAGATTTGCGTCTGCACGTGTCGCGGAATTGATACTGGGTGTCTGAGAATGTTCGATAAAAAAATTAATCGATTTCAGAAAAGGAGACGGTTATATGTTTAGCTGTTGTATTTATGCATTATTATTACGTTGGTAATTTCGAAAAAGTGGTACTGTTCTGGCTCGATTGTAATTATTTTATTATTTTTAGTGGTTGTTTACATAATATCATTTTTATTAGAAAGTCGTTTATTCTTTTTTGGAAAAATATTTTATTTTGCAAGATTAAATGTAGTAGCTAGATTAACACAAATCATTTTTCAATGTATTGCGGCTAAGCGCTTTCGCGCCCGTCCCACCGCTGTGTGGGTGTCGCTGTAGAGGTCAGTTAAAGACCAACAGCATATATCCTTCCTATTTTTTTTTAGATAAAACAATAACTGAGTTTTAAAAATAACTCTCTACGAGGGAAGGAAGAGTTTTGCCCTGTAGTTGGACTACCATGGCTAAAAATAATAAATATATTATAACTAAGCGATTAGTAAGCGGGACGAAACTTAATCGTAACTTCAGATGCAGATATTGTGTACAAGATTTGTGCAGTCAGACATTGAATTTGTCCTGAAGTTGCACCCGACTCATGAAATGTCGATGCTTCTAAGCGCTAGTTCAGACAAAGCAGAACCTGGTTCAACCTCTTGGACTAAATTAATATTAGCGTTTGTTAATATATATCCGTGCAGATTTCGCGCGGATTCTACCCTGTCTGATCTAGCAGCGTTCTAGTTAGATTTTATTAAATATTTTGAAGTAATTTTATTCTTTGATAATATTTAAGTATACTTTGTTTGGGTATACTAAACAATCAGCTAATCAAAGCAATTTGCAAAAATGTTGAATTATAAAATATTTTTTATTTTCTTTTGTCATCGACAACATACAATTCTGCAAAACCTAAATACATAAGCAGCATCATAAAGGAGTTAAACAATGTATTTCTAAACCAGGAGTTAAACATTGTGAGACCAATATTTGTAGCGCGTCGGCCCTGGCGTGGTGTGTGTTGGGCGCAGATAAGCGCGCTGCCTGCACCTGATTCATGCAGATAATATTTGTCGTAAAGTTGGATCCGACCGAGCTAGGAAATTGATATCGGATCGCTCGCTGCCACCGCTCTATTTTATTGTGGCTGACGATTGGGTTGTTTGGAGTGAACTTTAGCTGTTGGAGGAGAGATAAAAAGTTAGTAGATTCAGGCGTTACTTTGCGGAAATGCGTACCTACTTATTTATTTATGTGTAGATATTATTTAATTAAAGCGATGCGATAGATATACAGGATGCTTGGTGCATCGTTTGCCAAATCAAAATAGCCGATAGAAGAGGTCTTCTGGTATCTCTTCAGCTGCCATAAAGCATTCTTGGTCCCAAAGGATTTTTATGTCTATTTTATAATTTTTATGTGAAAAATCCCAAAGTCAGCATTTAAAGAAAAGTTATTGGTATAGCCTCCAATTATTTTTTCATTAACCTCCGTTCGCCGTAAGAGAGGGGTGTTAAGTTTAGGGTGTGTATGTGTGTGTGAGGGTGTGCCTGTCTGTAGAATCTTAGCTCCCAAACGAATGCACCTATTTTGATGCGTTATTTTTCTGTTTAAAAGCTGATGTGATCGAGATGGTTTTTAATTCAAATGGGGGAGTGTCGGGATCTTAGCTCCCAAACGAATGGACCGATTTTGATGCTTTTTTCAGGTGTGATTGAGATGGTTTTTACCTATAATGGGGGAGCTATAATTGTTCAAGGGTCACATATTTAAAAAAAAACTAAATTATGCGATTATGTTCTTCGTAATCTTTTAGAAACATCTCTGGTCTATCCCCTTTCTGATGGTATGCAGTATGCCATAAAACCTGTTACTAACTCCACTTATTTGACAACTTTGTGTGTCGTGCAAAGCTCATATTAAAAATATATACATATTAAATGTCAAAAGTCAAACTTTACGACTTCGACCGCATAATAAAACTAACTGTCTACAAGATCTAGGGATACATATATAATTTTATAATGATTATGAATGAATGTGCAAAAAATAAAACCTGATATTTTTTTAAGATCATCAATAGATTTAAGTCTTAAAAATTGGTTAGATGTTGGTCTATTTATTTAATTGAAGGATTATTTAAATACCATTTAGAACTTTAAGTTAGGATGAGCTAGTTTGGCCTAGTCTATTCTTTATGAACTAGTTCGAGTTAACCAGTGCCCGTATTACGTAATTTCAATCCAAATTCATTATTTTATTGGGATTACTTTTGTTTGTTTTGGGATTACGCAACAGGTCTTTCCACTTTCAGTCCTTTTCAATATTTGAAATTGTCACATAACGATGTTGAAAATATATAATGAGAAGTACCAAAAATCATGTAAGGATTCTAACGATACCCCATACATGCAAATCTGATCAGGCATTTAAAAGTTATGGTGGAACAAAGAAACTTACATACATAAACGCTGAAAACTTTACACTCCTTTTTTGGGCAGTCGTGTAAAAATCTCCGTTATCGGTTGCAATGAGATTGTTACATCAGGACATTAAGTGGTCTTGCCGCTGTTCATCTTTTATACTATCTATCCATACCAATATATACACATGAAACGTTGTCTGTTTGTTTGTTTGTTTGGGGAGCTTTCACGCGCTTTCACTCTTTCAACGGCTGGACGGATTTTGACAAAATTTAGAATGGAGACAGCTAGATGTTTTATTCTATACCCTAGAATAAAACATAGGATACTTTTTATCCCAGAAAATTTAAAGTCCCCGCAGGAAATCTGGAAAATGTTGATTACAAACTGTAAGGAGCGGTTGTCATCACAGAATGGTCTGTGGTTGCCATGGAACCGAAATAACAAGTCTGTCAAAAAACTTCAAGAGCAGTGGAGCACCTACTTTTGCATTGGTTTTTAATATTTTAGAAGAAAATAGGATGCTTTTTTTTGCGATAAACAGTAGTCCGCGCGTTCGAAGTCGCGGTGGGATTTCTATTTCTTTTTTCTATAATAAAGCAATAAGAACGAAATAGTCTGTACAAAGCACAAAATAAAAAAAATTATCTAGGGTACTAAAAATAAGCTACTGAACAAGAATATATCATTTTTTAACATTTTCTGTCTGTTTGTCTGTATGTTTGTTCGCGCATCACGTAAAAACTACTGGGCCGATTGCGATGCGGTTTTCACTGTTGGATAGCTTAGAGTTTGAATTAAAAACTGGTGTACTTGGTATCTCAATCCGAAGGTAGAAGCCGAGCAATCGATAAAAATAATTTTGACGGCTGAAGGAATTTTGATCAAATGTTGGTATTTTAGGTCTTGGAACAGTACATAGAGTACTTTTACCTAGAGAAATGACACAGCGTGCGAAGCCGCGGGTACAGCTAGTTTATAAATAAAGTAGGTGCCTAGTTTTGGTGAAAAATCCTATAGAGGTATAACAAAGAGGTTTTACTAAAAGCAGAGTTACAACTAAAACCGCACATACTCGTATAAGTTCACTATACTACACCATAGTTTCAGTAAGAAAAAATGTAGACCTATATCACCTATACACCTAAACCTATATACACACTTTTTAAGAACAAGCTAATTATTTGGCTGTACTAAAATGAAAAGGCAATGTTTTTTTATTGTTTTTATGGTTTTTTTTGTGCATTCACATAAATAAAAAAAAGATTACGTGACAAGCTTAAGCAAAATACTTCAATGTATAAAATTTGTTTCCTTTCGTTTTATTGAAACCGAATAATAAAAGAATGATCTTAAAAAAAGCATTTTAAAAGCTTTTATTTAACTTCACTTGTATCTATCTATGTATGTATGTATTTTGTCTATCCTAGAATCTTACAATTCTAATTTCGAACACTTCCCGGTTAGCTATCTGGCTGAAACTTTCAGGGTAGCTCACAAAGCGATGACAATGCAATAAAAAAAAATTGTTATATTGAAAAGAAAAATTGAAAAAAAAAGAGAAAAAAAGGTAAAAAGGAGAAAAGAAAAAAATCTTAAAAACGTAAAAGTTACAAAGCAACAAAAAAAAGAACCCGTAGAAGCATTTTCTTGAATTTTTCTTTTTAAATTATACTTATTTTTACTTAAATGATTACTTTTATTTTAAGGATTACTACTTAAGACTACATTTACTACATTTTTTTACACCAGAGAACTCGCGTGGAGTCAAATCAAATTAAGCCAATTTAAAAGGGGTGTCATCATTTGATCGTTGAGTCCCTGTCTACCTTTCGGCTCCATCATCAGATCAGTTCAATGGTACCATAATATAGTCATCACAGTACACGTGTGTCGTTGTAAATCCAAATTGACTTGCAAGGCTTTTCCCCAACATTCATCCATCCATAGTATACATACTAACACAGTGTGTTTCCTAATTGGCCAGTAATCCCCACTAATATATAAAAGTGAAACGTTGTCTGTTTGTTTGTTTGTTTGTTCGGGGAGCTTTGACGCGATAACGGCTGGACGGATTTTAGTGAAATTTGGAACGGAGACAGCTTATGCCCTGGAATAACACAGGACTCGTTTCATCATAATCATTATCATCCCTCAAGCGGGTGAAACCGCGGGGCGCAGCTAGTAATAATTAAAGAACCAAGTGAGAGTTTATAAGAAGTCAGATGCGACAGCCGTTTAAAATGATCTAACAATTTCCACATCCGCTCACCCACACAATCAATTAAAACATCTGGCTCTATGCAGATTGTAATCTTGGTAATCTTATTTATTGTTACTACCGTGGATCGCTGATTAGAAACATTTTATATTTAGAATTTATTTTCGTTTCCATTTAGCAAATTCTGCAATAAAATATTATTTTTTGATTGAGTTGCGATAAAAACAGGTCTTCCGCATAGCAGTAGATATAGCGTCAGGAGGGTCAAAAATATAGTTTTAAAAATACCCAGAAATTCGTTTTCAAGATCTTGCATTGCGTAATACTGCAATGCATCAAACAGAAACAGAGTCTTTTTATGCTTAGATTTTGTTACTAGCACTTGTCACTCGCACTTTTCTCGCTACAAATTAACAGAGATACAATTAAAATCGACACAGTCGTTGTATTTTTTTATATAAAAACTCACAAAAAAAACGAAAGCTGTACTAGTAGTAAGCTTTAGTCCAGCTACTAATTAATGTAGTGGTCACGCTTTTCAATTGACTTATAAAAGGAGGAGGTTATCGATGACTATTTATTTCTCTATTGAGTTTGGTCTCATTTGATTTATTTTGATGAGCCCGTTCATGAGTGCTTTTAAATTCCTTTAATTGAACAGGACATAACAATCTTATTAGAAAAGAGCGCGAAAACCTATATACATCTTGAACAACGTTGATAGATTAGCTACAGCTGCTTATGCTTAACTATATTCTGCCCCTAATCTCTAAATTACTGCACAATATGTTCAGGTAAACGGTGCTCAAGCGCGCTTCCCCGTAATTGAGGCAGAGGCGCCTAACTCGGGCTCCAATGACTCGTGGTATCTGCAGCGGGCCGCGCTTGGTTGCACCTGCTATCGCAAGCTTTGTCCCGCTAGAAACTGTGTGCTAATCTATGGATTATAAGGCATAATGTAGAAGGATATATCGGTAGTTAGGAGTATGTAGAAAAAGTGCTTTTTCTATTTCTTAGTACAAAACAACTGTATAGTTTTTTAGGAATATGGTTTTAGACGATTCCACACATCACGACGACTAAACATCAACTCAACGTGATGTTACGCCGCGCGGGCTCGCGAATCGTACACTACTTTTGTTATTATGTAAAATGTGCTGTATGTAACACTATTAAAGATCATATTCAATAACTCAAAATCGTGTTTGTTTTGAGTCGTTATATGGAGTGATAATAGCTCAGTTGGTTGTGAAGTCGCCAGACCGCAGGGTGCGGGTTTCAACCAGATTAACAGTGCAAAATGAGCATTAGCCTTAAAGTACTTAATATTTAATTTAAGGCTTTTGTCGAAGAAAAACATGGTAATAAAATCTTGGTGGTTCCGGCAGTAAAATAGTTTAAAAAAACACTAAAAAACACGCTTTATATAGAAAACCAAACTAAAAAATAGAAAATAAATTTTAATAATTTTGAATTAAGGATAGTGTTTGAATTTCAAAAAAATCGTGGGTGCATGGGTCAATAGTTATAAATATTTCATTGACAGATATGAGAAGAAGGATTATTATTTCGAAAATATCTTAAAAAGCATACCCACGCTTTTTTTTTAAATTCAAACACTATTCTTAATTCAAAATTATTAAAATTTATTTTCTATTTTTTTGTTTGGTTTTCTATATAAAGCGTGTTTTTTAGTTTTTTTTAAACTATTATTTATTTTCTACTTTTACGAATTATTTCATTGTCATCGGTCACAGGTGTGCAAAATTTGAATGAAATCTGACCGTTTAAAGTGGGTCAAAATAGCGTCCAAAGGAGTCGGTTACCAAAATCAAAATCGAACCAATAGGGGCGACGCTATGATGAAACATCCACATAACCACATAGACGGTTGAACTCATTACCCTTTCTTTGCTTTGCTGTAGTCGGATAAAAAATTGCATATGCTTGACTCCTTACTAAATTACATCACATCGGTTCAAACAAACTACTACTTACTAGCTTTCCAGCCCGCGACTTCGTCCGCGCAAAAAAACGGGTTAGTGTCAAAAGCCCCATCAGATTTCCCCATTAAGGGAGATTCCCCATTAAGGGGAAAATTATGTGAAATGATATGATTTTCCGTTTCTTGGAATACCAGATGGAAAATGCTGCTGCCTAATTTTTATGTGATGAATAAAAGCTTATAATAGTACCGTAGATGATGGGGATGGGATTTCCCATCAGATGATTCGCTGATGGGGAAATCTAACGGGGATTTTGACACTAACCCGGGATGAGTCTAATAGTGACAAAATCCCCGTCAGCATGAATTTACAGAAATAACGGGGATTATGAGACTAAAAGTTTCAAAATCCCCATTAATGGGGAAATCTAATGGGGATTTTGACACTAACCCAAAAAAAACCATCCTGTGTTCTTTTAAGATATTAAAAACAATGCAAAGTAGATATAGCACCAATGTTCTTGATGTTTTTTGACATACTCATTATTTCGTTTCCATGGCAACCGTTTCTTACCAGTAATGAACATTTTTCCAGTTTTTCCGGTGCTATAAGCTATCTTTATTCCAAATTTCATAAAAACCTGTCCAGCCGTTATCACGTGAAAGCTCTCCAAACAAACAAACAAACAATCAGACGTTTTACTTTTAAATATTGGTATGGATGTACATTGTATGTAGAGAATAGAACGTAAGAATTAACCTACAGGTGTCTATTTATCGCAGTTTATTTAATAATAGAGCCCTTGGTAATGATTGCTAATCTGAGATGAGTATCAGCAAAGGTCAGTCGCAGTTCTCAGCTCGTAAATCGCGGTATCGTGATGTGATGCTATGTTTTATATGACGCATCTGCTTAGCCTACATTACTGACATTTAGTTCAAGAGCTATACACCAAGGTGCGTTACTAATCCTAGGAAATGACATAGAAAGCCGTTGGTAAAGTTGGTAATCAGTATTGGCGGGTAAGTTTGTCCAAGTCCATTGGCGGTACCGATACGCCATAGTACGAAGAAAATGAACGAAGTAAATTGAAGGTGCAACACGTAGCTAATTCTTACTTTCGTTTCGTAGACGATCTCTACGTGACTTCTTTAAATGTGTAGAAACTTTGGGTTATAGTTGAAGTTGTGAGATTCATCTCATTAGCCCCCTTAACTTTTTATAAGTAAGGGGTTAGGAAAATAAATATAGATTAGTTAATAGATTGTTAGCACAAAAACACTAATATTTTAGAGAGTTAAACTTTGTTGTAACTTTGTTTGTTACGGCTAATCTCTGAAACTACTGAACCAGACTTTTTTCAAAAATTCTTTCGCTGATAGAAAACATAATACATTATTCAGTAGGACAGTATTTTTTTCCCGGGAAAATGCAATGTTTTCTTGGGATAACGGGAAAACTAAAAGCGGGGCAGCTAGTTTATTATATTTGATTTTACTCCTTTTTTTAAATTAGGTTTTTCTTTCTTTATTATCCAAAATAAAATGATATCTGCGGCCGTAAACCACCACATAGAAGGCACTCTTGTTTTCATTTTCATGCACGGAGGCTCACGTAAAGTCATGATGTGTTCGCATATGACAAATAGGCTAGACGCACTCTAGCTTGAAATGGGACATAAATCATTTCATCAATCAATTCACAAAATATATGCTTCATAACATAAAGGTGGACATACAAGATCGCGGCCCACGTCGCGACACGACGCGACGGGACACTGTCGTGTCATTCCGCGAAATATCCCGCGGGTGCAATATCGCGGTGAAGAATCGCGCGGCCACCCCGCGCGGACAGAGATACTGAATGGATCTAAAATGTAGTACGCTTAGCTTCAATTGGCATGCTGTCGTCATCTTTAAATGTCATGGCATTAAACGAATGTTATTTTTGTTATATTTTTCTTTACAATGTTATAATGTACATTATGTTAATTGATAGCCAAATAAATAAATTCCATACTTAAAAAACTCTTTTTCTTCTCATTTTGTACCATTTTTACACGACTGCCCAAAAAAAGGATTGTAATGTTTTTAGCATTCATGTTTGTTTGTATGTTTGTATGTAAGTGAGTTTCTTTATGCCACCATATTTTTTAAATGCCTAAACAGATTTAGACGTACGAGGTATCGTTAGAATCCTTACATCCCCTGAGTATATAAACTTTTATTTAAAAAAAACAATTATGTCTCTATTTACAAAGGCGAAAAAAATATATTTTCTTCCTATTTTACAATATGGGTATCAATTAAAGGCCTTGATAAGCACATTCCAACAGTATATAATTTATTGGCATTAGTTATTTTTTGGCAGGACAGGTGTGTTTTTTAGCTTTTGAGCTAGTTTTACAATACCAGCTCAAATCAGAAATTTACTTAATCCCCGACCCATCATTATAGCTAAGAAGCATCTCGATCACATCAGCTTTCAAATATACAAAACCGCAAGAAAATCATTCTATTCGTTTGGGAGCTATGATGTTCTTAGCCATAATAGGGGTATTATGGCTGAGAACCATCTCGATCACATCAGCTTTAAAACAGAAAAAACTGCATAATTACCGGTCCATTCGTTTGGGAGCTACGATGAACAGATAGACATACGGATACATACATACACACATTAAACTTATAACAGCCCTCTCTTTTCGAGTTCAGGGATTAAAAAAAATTGATCAGTGTATATTATTTTAGTAAATACTACAGAAATATATAATTATATATTATATTATTATTGCTTTATTTAAGTAGAGATAATATATATATATATATATATATATATATATATATGTAAGGTTGTATATGCTGTAAGATTGAGTGTCAACAAAAAACGAAAATCATTAGATTCATTAAAAAAACACGCTGTCATGAGCGGTATTCCAAGTGTCATTTTAGTTTTATTTATCCCTCGCTAGATGGCGTTGGCGACAGTTTTGGTAACAGTACTGTTGTTTGGGAACCAAGGAATTTCTATAAGTACATATAACTTCCTCGGGTATGAACAAAGATTTTGAATTACACTTACTGGCGGGTATCATATTGTATGTTCCCTTGTTAATTGGCAAGTTGTGCGTCAGTTTTGTAACAAGTTCATCACTTATAGTATTTATTGGTAGTATTTTCTACCTTCTTGATATTCTATGTTATAATTTACAGCTAATTATAAAAAGAAAATGGACCGTTTTATTTAGATTTAATTTATCTGCTTTAATAAAGGGGTAAATAAAATCTAAATATGTCAAAACTGCCAATGTCATAATTAAAAAAACAAATAACAAATATCACTACACAAACAACTTGTCATTCATCTGATTCGCTCGTGGTTTGTGTATTTTTACGGTAAAATGCTGTTTTACCAGCTTTCGATTACTACGTTCAGTTGAGTAAATACCAGAAGTTACGCGAGCGCCATCTGTTGACGATTGACGGTTTGACGATGAAAGAACTAAAGTGACAATGCCTAATGGAAAACTGCTCATTATACAGCGTTTTTTTACTGAATTCAATATCGGGTGCGAGTAAATTCTGGTTTTCTAGAGAAAACCGGAAAGAAGAAAAAAACGGTACGGTTTCTTAGAAGAAACCGTACCGTTTTTTTCTTCTTTTATTTGAATTGCATAAGTTAACGTTTGCGATTGTTTTTTATAGGTATATCTAAAGTAAGAAAAAAATATCCTCAAATCGAGTTTAGCCAATAAGGTATTATTGCACTGCTTAAAATATACTAATATATACTCAGTATAATAAAAAGCACTTAGATACATTTAAGATACGTATCTTAAATCATTTTTGAAATAGTAATTTAATAGAGTTTAGAAACAAGTTTGTCGTTATAATAATCATCGTTTATTTTTATTTGTTTGCTAAACTGCACATTTGTTTCTTAATGTTTCATTTCAATATATTATTTATTCAGGAAACTATAAGATTCGATAAACATCTCCAAACATTTTTTTAGTACTCACTCGGTTATCTCGTGCCTGATGTCATCAATGTTGACTTTTTTATTATAGTTTATCAATATCGAATGAATATAAATTGTTTTCGTTAAAATTATTTTTAATCAAATAACTGTCCAGCAGCGGACGAACACAGGCTGAAGATGATTGACTTTAAATATTGTTGATGTCTAAAAGGTTCGCCTTTATCACGATATGAATAAAAAGGTTCGCATTTATCACGATATGAATAAAAAATAAAAAACGTAGCAATGGGGCATATTAGGTGTTAAGTTAACTGATCGAGTTCGAAACACAGCGTTGCGCTCCAAACCTCAATTTGCCATAGCTATAAAACCCGCTAAGCTGAAGTGGGACTGGGCAGGACACGTCTGCCGCATGCCGGATGAGCTGTGGGACAAAATCGCCACAAAGTGGAGCCCTGATACAGCGAGGCGACGTCGCGGCAGTCCTTGGAAGAGATGGCGGGACAAGCTTGACCTCTTTAATAACGACTGGCCAAATTTTTCAAAATATCGCAATGTCTGGAAGTCATGTTGGGAGGCCTTTGCCCTACAATGGGACAGTACAGGCTGTCTACGCATCAGCTCGGCTACTCCGCCAGTGCGGGGATGAGAGGGGGGAACCAGCCACCATACCACGCCACCACCGGCATTCATATATATAGGGCTCCGGCCCGGACGGAGCCGGACAACCGGCTCCGACAAGCGGTTGCCGGTTGTCAGTTTTCAGTCAGGTTGCCGGACGGCAACCGAAAACCGGCAACAGTTGTATATTTTGTTTAATATATAACACCATCCATTATTTTATTATCCACCAGTAGTCCCTTTAACACAGGCTAGTAAGTAATAGAAGTAGGAGTTAATTTATTTATATTTTCAGCCATGATACTGATTTTGGTACTTGTACTATTATTTATTCTGTGGTTTTGGGCAAATTTCTCCGTCCCTCCTTTATTTATTGGGTCGAGGTTTTAGAGGACACGTTTCCGCTCAGTTATTAGACTTGAACAGTTTTTTCCCTTCATTATTTAAGAAGGGAAAAATTGTTTATGACTAATGCTTTGTCGTATGACAATAGGTATCTGAAAAACAAGATTCGACAGAAAAACCAAAGTTACTCAAAGTATTAGTGAGCTGAAGTGGCAGTGGGTGGTCACCTTTTTTCTACGACAAGGGGTAGATGAGACCTTGAGTGGAGATTAACGCAGTATAGGACGCCCACAGGTCAGGCGGAGTGACAACTTGCGAAGGGCGGCCAGCAGATGGTCGAGAAGGGCCGAAGACCGGACCCTGGGGCTTTCATTGGGCGAGTTCTATCTCGAGCAGTGGAATAAAGGCTACGATGATGTATAACGATCGAAACAAAGAGGTCTCCATATTTTGACTGTAAAAAAAATTGTACGAATCTATTATCAAATTAGATGAAACACCTAAGCTCCTATATCATTTACACCGTTTGAGAATGTTCAAGAATCGTATCTCTAAGGAGGCTGCGATAGGGCGCGCTCACGTTCATTAGGCGCGGTCAGAACAGGTAATGAGGTGATAGCAGTGTGAACAACACTTTACGTAGCATTGTGCTACGTAGCTACGGAGCGTAGTCTGAATTGGAAGCTGTACCTAAGTGTAAGCAGTAAGTGTATGTCATACGTAATTAAATTTGAGAAAGTATACTTTGAAACAAGGTACCTACATAAAAATAATGTTTTGTAAGTATTATCATGCATGTCCTTCATTATATATTTTTTCCATACTTACGCGACGGTAATACATGATTTATGTATATATCAAATTACAAATGCATTTCTTTACAAATTGATAAACCTAATAACTATTGTAAAGTTTTTAAATCTTATCTAATTTTGTGTATCTTTATAATAAAAATTAATCGCTAAATGTGATTATGCTATTGAAGCCTGATGCGTGGGTTTGTGGGTTCAGGGATTATAGAGGGGACAGGGGTGGGGAAGGGGGGGGGGGGTTATTTGGTCCATATGCTTAGACACTCATATAGGCTGACATATATGAATATTACTCATTTTCAACAATATTACATACATTACACATCAAATTGAGAACTTTTATTTTTTTAAGTCGGATAAAAAACAATTGGTTTTGGTACAAAAGACAAAATGATGTCATTCGCTTTATTGACTCCGTTTAAACTATTTATGTTTAAACTATTATTTTTTTCTGTCTATATGTCTGTCTTTATCTTAGCCGCACATCACGGCAAAACTACTCAATGAATTCAAATGAAACTTGGTATAATTTGATTGAGAGTGTCTCTGTAGTATGGAGTGTGGATAATTTGTAAGAAGTTGCCCTACTGCGGACATGCTAGTAAAGTGGCGCTATTAGCAACAGGTGCTCGTCAGTGCCAAGGTATGCTAATGTGCTCTTTGGCAACTGACTATGTACTAGACTTGGACTGTACAGCTTTGATAGGTCAAAGGTAAATATATGAAAGTGGTCTCTTTGAAAAAGGCACAATTCCAACATTTTCTGCAAGATTTATCGAATCCAAATCCACACAAATCTTGTTTCCAACTAGTGATGTGCAGTATGGGCTAGTGCGGACGACAGCGAGCGATCGTGAGATATCGCATGACGGACGAGCGCGATATCCGTGCGGTCAGGGTGGCCAAGTGCGCGATATCGCACGTGAAAAATTGCGTGCCTTGATAGGGCTTTCTTGACTCTTATAGAAGAACAGTAAGTAACAAAAAGTCTGAACAAAGAAGATAATTTGAAAAATAGTCTACAGACAAAATAATCTACTTGCTTGGTTGCTTGTCGTATGAGGTAGTGCTGGTCTCTGGTGTCAGTTTGTCAAGCCGCCCGAGGGCCTCTGACGCGTCATAACGACTGCTATTAATCAATAACAGCTGGGACCGACAGCTTAACATGATTCTAAGTCGCAATAGTAAACCACTAGGCTACCATCGCTTTCGCTACTGAATAAGTTTTTTTTAACTCGTGTCTGTCTGTTCCCCATCACGTAAAAACTACTCTATCGATTGCGATGCAGTTTTCACAGTTGAATACCTTAAGTTTGACTTAAGAAATAGTGTACTTGGTATCTCAATCCGACGAGTAGAAGCCGAGCAACCGATAAAAAACTATTTGATGGCTGAACGAAATTTGGTATATTGTACTTAATAGATACCTACTTTTGGTCTTGGAATAACACAAAGGTTACTTTTAACCCAGAGAAATGACCACGTAGGCAAAGACGCGGGCACAGCCAAAAGTTAATTTAAGTGGAATTTCAAAATTGGTTCATCATTTTTAACTAATAATAGGCCTTTATATAATTGGTATAAAAAAGAAACAGTCTATTTGTTTGTTTCAATTTCACGCCAAACTACTGATCTGGTCAGTACAGGTACAGGAGTAGTACTATTATTTATTCTGTGATACAAGTGAAAAATTATGCGAATTGCGAAGGGCATCGAAAAGTCACACGCAACAAGCATTCCAAACGCGTCAATCTTATAAAATATTAATTGAATGCTAATAAACTCAGCGCTAATGGCCACCCTACGGAACAATAACGCAATAAACGCGAAGTATATTTTAAAATCGATGTTTTTACGAATCGATAATTTGTTGTGCGCGTTTCGGCGAGGCGTTTCGCGACGTTTCGCGATGCGACCCAATCGATTCTTATCGCGTTGTCGCAACGCTTTGTTTCGATTCGCCCAACATCGGCCCATGTTTCTCTTGAAATGTGTTTCTTGCTAACGTACGAATTGATACAATCTTGTCCACATTTGCAGAATAATTTTTACCGTTTTCGAATGAGTTTGACGTTCAATTTTGTGCTTTATTACTTCTCGGTTGAGATCTGTCGTGATTTTTGGGTGCGTTTGTGTTGTTTTGTAGGGTTGTATCTGTCGTTTTCATATGCATGCCAAGCGGTCTGCCTTCAGGTGTGTCCGCTGGTTATTATTTGATACTTTCTTGTCGTCGAAGAATGCGAGGTCCCGTCATTATGTCGGCCGCAGTACATTTAGAGACGAACGCTTTTTGTCGACGGATCAAGTTCGTTTTATTGAGTGTTAATTGATACAGGGTATAAGGTGTTTATGTGGAATATTTTACTTAAATGTCGGAGTAACTGTAAGTTTAAAATGTGTGGGGCTTTAAGAAGATAAACTTTGTTACTTATGTCTGTTTAATTTTATAGTGACAATCGATACATTGTTTCTATTGCTCTTAGTTGCATCCTCGTCCGTGAATTTTAACGGTTATTTAAATATCCAATGACCTCGGAGTTTTAGGGTTGTGTTAAAAGTTCCGTCTTGTTAATTTTAGTAAATTAAATGAAGTAAAATCTTTATAATCAGTGCGTGTAGCCAGTGATGACATACGGCACTAAGACGTGGTCGCTAAATATTGGTATCATACACAAGCTCAAAGTCACGTAGCGTGCAATGGAGAGAGCTGTGCTCGGACTACGTAATAAGATCCGAAACCAGGAAATCCGTAGAAAACCCAAGATTATAGACATAGCTCTCAGAATTTGCAAGCTGATGTGGCAATGGGCAGGCCATATAGTTCGCAGAGCCGACAACCGCTGGGGAATAAAGGTTCTCGAATGGCGACCACGCACAAGCATGCGAAGTGTACGGAGACCCCCCCCCCCTCACGTTGGACGTACGACATTGTAGCCGCAGGGAGTCGGTGGATGGTGGCGGCCACAAGACCGTTCATCGTGGCGTTCTTTGGGTGAGGCCTATGTTCAGCAGTGGTCTTCTAAAGGCTGAAATGATGATGATGATGATGATGATGAAATGAAGTAGCAAGTCTTCGAGGTCGGTTTCGAAACACCATGTAACTAGGTATAGGTATTTAACTGGCTACAATGATGTACTTTGTTGTGAACATAATTTCTCAGAACGTTTCAAGTTATCACCGGGAAACTGGATACAATCACCATGTTCTCGATTATTCGTTTAACTAGAATACACCAAGCAGATAAAAACCAGCAGGGTCAAACATCCACATTCACAAATCAAGAAAAATTCGTCGAAACCGCACCCGCGTAGGCGAATGAAAATACGGACTCGCTCGGCGAATAAATAAAGCCGTATCGCCGTATCTCCAGATGCGCGAGATAATACGTATAGATTCGCTTTATTTATACCAAACTAGATAGTGAATATTATACGGGGCTCATAAATAAAAACCGAGACAGATGTTATCGGGACTTGAATGCCAAAATTGGGAGGCTGGTCGGCCCTAGTAGGTAAGCTTCCTAATAAGATAAGCCGTATTCGCGGGCTTAATGTTACTGGCTTGTTTGCACTGATTTAAAAATCGATATAAATAGATTAATTAGGTCACTATACGTGAATTGCGTAAGGCGATACGATCGGATATCTAGCTGGTTTTGCGATCGGTAGACAAGGTTTTATAAATTTAGAATTGCTAGAACTTTTAGATCAATATCTACCAAACTACGGTTTGGCCGCAAATAGGCCTATACGAAAATTGCCACTAGCTGTCATGCGATATGTTATAGTAATAGTACTAGCAACAAGATACATAATCAAAAGGCTATTAACCAGAATGCGAACAAAACTACAAAGAGGCAAAAAATTCAGTGAGAATGGCTGCTAACCAACTTTAAATCATTATTATTACTAAATGTTCATACGAAATGAAAAATAAGAATATCCTAAAAATGATTTTCAAATACCTATTCAATGATATCCCACTTAAAATAGTTTGACTTTTCTTTCTTTTTTTCACTATGTATAATGGTGTCTTGCTATCGCCATATTAAATTTTGTTTACAGTCATAATATGTCTTTAGTAGCACTCGCAAGATTAAAATAAATCGATTGACGTAGGAGTAATCAAAATCGATCCACGCGTTTGGTATACAGGATGGATTTTTGAGACGGGACAGTAAGGGCTGGTACTGGCCGTTATAGTTACAGGAAAACGTTCCTAGGAGAACATCCAAAAGTTTTGAGTTATTCTGAACTGCATTCACAAATTTTAGCAAAAATGTACAGTCAGCAAGAACATGGTAATTTTACACAAAAACTTTTTTGATGCCAATCGATCCTGTTTCTTATAAGGATCAAAAGTTTCTATGAGACCGACTGAGGTTTGAGTACTAGAAATGTCAGAAATTGCGAAAAACTTTTGGAGATATTTTGACCAGCATTCACAGATTTTGATGAAAAAAAAACAGTAGTCAAAAAAAGGTCAGTTACAAAAAAATGCCTATCGACCCTGTTCCAAATAAGGATCAAAAGTCTCTATCAGGCCAACTGAGGTTAGAGCCGCCAGTATTTTTGAAAAGTTTGTATTCGAGCGATGCTAGTTAAAATTAATTTTATTCATGTCGTACAAATTGTATGGAAAAAGTTTTTTTTGCAATTTCTGACTTTTCTAGTACTCTAACCTCAGTTGATCCGCTAGAAACTTTTGATCCTTATAAGAAACAGGATAGATTGGCATCAAAAAAAAGTTTGTGTAAATTGCCTATTTTCTCGATGACTGTTTTTTTTAACTATATCTGAATGCAGGTCAAAATATTTCCAAAGGTTGAGGACAGCCTTTTCCTCTAGCTAATACGGTTAACGTAATTTCCTACGAAATGTATGGAAAAAGTTTTACGTAGTTTCTGACATTTCTAGTATTCGAACCTCAGTCGGTCCAGTAGAGACTTTTAATTCTTATAAAAAACAAGATCGATTGGCATCAAAAATAGTTTTTGTGTAAAATTACTATTTTCTTGATGACTGTTTTTTTCCAAAATCTGTGAATGCAATTCAAAATAATTCAAAAGTTATGGATGGTCTCATAAGTTGTTTTCCTGTAACTATAACGGTTAAGGTACCTGCCCTTACTGTCCTGTCTAAAAAAACACCCTGTATATAGTGCCACAAAGGAACAGACATACATACATATGCTGATATACACATTACCGGGACTTTGCGTTGCGCAGTCTGGTAACCAAAAATATCCAAGAAATAAAAACTTCCGCTAACTTACAAGGTGTCAAGTGACCATGAACATGGGAAATACTCTAAACTAAGAATGGAACTGGTACTCCAGGACTGCTGCTGGAACAAACCTAAAGCGCCTTTCCATAGAAAGTTTTTCAAAACACAATAACCAATATCGGTCCCTCGATCACCAAGTTTGACGAACTCCACATTTCACGTCACATTACGTTGGTTCACATCCTGACAGGAAATCGACAAAATAATAGAAAAACGTTGTAAATTAAGATCCGGCGATACACTGTGATCTTTTGGCGGGTACATTGATCGCGATAAATCTACTGTCTGCCTCAGTGGCCACCCTCGGTACAGGCACCCTCGGTGAACCAGCAATTTACTATAAATACCAGTCAATAAGTAATTATTATGCATCGGTAGGCGAATGAAATAGTACAACGATATTATATGCGTATTATACAACGATTCGCACGTATTATTCGAAAGTACGAAACACTCTACCAGAGCGTTCTTGTTTCCCGAAATCTATATTCTGTGAGTCTGTAAAAAGTGAACAGGATCTTCTAGACAAGCATGTTCCATTGTACACTGCGTCATCATTTACCATCAGTCGAGAATGCGGTCAAAAATTTGCCTTTTCACTAAACAATTTAAAATGAAACTGCTTGAAATTTGACAACTAATGTTACTCGACTGTTGTAGCTTATTTCGAGGTGTCCAATGTTTTGCAAATGCTCTACTTAAGTTGAGGTCCTTGATGGGAACGCAACTTTTATATAGAAACATAAGATATTATAGGTTATGGCTTGCAGTCTGTAATGCCTTTATACACTGCCTGTATTGTTGCAGATCTTAAAGTTAGGATTTCGCTTCTGGAACAAGGACAGTGAGAAGATGCGTCCTTATAAAATTTAAAAACGTATACCTACTTATAAGTCTATCTATGGCTGCAATTGCTAGTAAAACTTTGTTCTAAAATACATCAAAAACTGTGCCACAAGCAACGCGACAGCATCATTATTATTTTCAGCCTATATCAGTCTACTGCTGGACATAAACCTCTACCAAAGCTCGCCACTGAGCCCGATCTTCGGCTCTTCCTTTCCAACCGCCGCCAGCCATCTAGCGCATGTCGTCGCTCCACCTAGCTGGAGTGCGTCCTACATTACGTTTGCCGAGTCGCGGTCTCCACTCAAGAACACGTCTACTCCAGCGGTTGTTGGTCCTTCGGAAAATATGATCAGCCCACTGTCATTTCAGCCGACTAATCCTATGAGCTATGTCGATAACTTTAGTTCTCTGTCGGATCACCTCGTTCAGGATTCGATCTCTCAGAGAAACTCATAGTCCTTTCTATAGCACGCTAGGCAACTTTGAATTGGTGAACTAGTAGTACCGTTACACTACCATCGGTCTATATCAGTTTAATGTTCAATAGTGCCACATAGAATCCAACGATACCGGGTTCGGTCCTAGGCTCCAATAGCGGCTAGGCTCCTAGGCTACCAATGACAAATCTAAGTTATGTCCGGTTTTCCAAAACTCCGTGCTTCGGAGAGCACGTTAAGCTGTCGGTCCCGGCTGTTATTGAATAATAGCAGTTGTTAGCAATGTCATAGAACCACGGGCAGCCTGACAAGCTCTGATAACAGAGGCCAGTACTACCTCATACGACAAACAAACACACAGTACCGTAAGAGTTCACGTCTGAGCTCAGTATGTCATACAGGTACGACGCACTGGTTGAAGACTTTCGATTTCATGCAGTGGGGAATTGGCAACGAAAAGACTCGACAAAGTTTACCAAATGCTGTCCAGCCACCAAAGACCATAATCTGATAAACGGTCGAACATGTTAAGGAAAATTCAACACAAAAAGTGATGTAACTAATTAGGAATTTCTGCCAATAAAGATCTTACCTACATCGCATAAAAAAACGAAACGCGAGAAGGTCCCACTCTACCAACAAAGGTTAACTAACGTTTAACAACGGCACGAAGATTAATGCCATCCGATATATCATTCGCAAGCGGCGAGGTGCGCGAACTTTCAGCGATAAACTTTTAAAGACTCAACTTGGTACAGCGGCTATATCGCTCTGAAAAATTGTGTATCAGCCGCGCGGCCTGGGGCGGGCGATAAAGCGAAAAAATCGCTGGCACAGTATTTGTTAGAGCGGAGATATTTGTCACGGCCGAGCGATGTTAGAACTTGGGTAATTGCTCTCTTGGAACTTGATTGTCGGAGATTGACGGCGGTTAAGCTGGTAAATGTTATACTTGTTTTTTTATGCTTGATGACTGTGATGGAAATATAAAGAGCCTTTGTATATATTATAGTCATTTACATAAAGGTTACGAAATGTAATTAATTAATTAGTTAATTCAATCAAAATACCTTAAACGTTAAAAACATTCCAAACTTCGAGTCGCATTCTTCAATCTTAAACTAATTTTAATATCAAAACTTCAACAAGGTATTATCATATTTTATTGTGTTTTGGTTTTATTTTTGTATTTTTGCGGATATTACAGGAAAGATGAGTACCTATATTTGTAACTACTAGTCTATTTTCCTGTCTTGGGTGTGATCTCTAAAGAATCTAGAAATTGATCTAACCCTTAATTTTACTCTTGTAAAATAATTGTTTGTCTAAAATACCTCCTTTTATAGTACATTATACTGTCACTACATCAAAACATATAGAACACTTTACGAATATAAACTGACAAAGAAACTTTAGAGCGCCTTATCTGCTCCGAGCGTGTGTCCCACGACAAAGTGACTTTATTAAACTTTTTTGCATAACTTTTTCGAGTTCACCTACAGGATAAATTGTGGCGCGATAACTCAGGCGAGTTAAACGAGGTTAATACATTAACCGGAGTTTAAACAGCTTCGGTTAACTGGTTGCGGTGCCTTCGGGCGGTTTGTCTCTTGACGGGTGTAATGACAAAAACAGTTTTACTTATTTTCATATTTTTCCCTAAGTTGATTGATTTATTATTTTAATCTTCGACCACGCAACCAACCAAGTTTACCTATTATAATAATCGATGTAGGAATTGTTTCCTACATCGATGATTATAATAAATTAAGAGTTCCACATCTCTATTTAATTCAGATTTTGAAGTAACTAATCAATTATAAATACCACGTCATGTTTGTTTTTCTTACATACCTACTAACAAAATTTTAAAGTGCATAGTTTTACAAAATAAAATAAAATTTAACTACGAGTAGACAAGTTATCTACATCTACACTAATATTATAAAGAGGAAAGATTTGATTGTTTGTTTGTCTGTTTGTTTGTTTGTGATGGATAGACTCAAAAAATACAGACTACCAATTTTAAAAATTCTTTCACATAAAGAAAGCTAAATTATCAGGGAGTAACACTAGCAGTATTTTATTATTCAAAAAATTTGATTCCCCTTCGAAAATTGCAATAATTTAACCCGAGGTATCAAATTTTGCAAAAATCTCGATTACTTTGTATCACAAACTAAAAAGGAGATACGGGTTTTTGTATATGGAACGTTGCCATGGAAACGAAAACACAAAACATCTAATAATCATTGACGGAGGAAACCAAAGGAGGTTGAATTACGCTTACTGGCGTTAAAACTTTTAACAGTAACCGTAATTCAACCTCCTTGCGTTAAACAGAATAATACTATAGACAAAATGGTACGTGAGTATAAAAACTATAAACATAAACATTTTGTGTAAGAATTTTTTGTTGTTCTACTTGTCCAAATAAAGTACCAACTAATTTTATCGTTCTATATACCCGTGCGAAGCCGGGGCAGGTAGCTAGTATACTATAAAAGCTAAAAAACACGCCTGCACTGGCAAAAAAGAACTTATGCCAATAAATTATATACTGTTGGAATTTGCTTATCAAGGCCTTCCAGTTGATACCTATATTGAACAATTCGAAGTTTTTTTTCTCATTTGAAAATGGAGACTTACTGCCGCCATATTTTGTTTTTTTCAAAAAAAAGTGTTGCCTGTTTTACTCGGGGGGATGAAAGGATTCTAACTATACTATACGTCTAAATCTGTTCAAGCATTTAAAAGTTATGGCGTACATACAAACACAAACATGAATCCTGAAAACATTACACTCCTTTTTTTAGGCGTCGTGTAATAAAATGTTACTACGAGTACACAAGTTATATACTATAACAAGTTGTGCCAGAGGCTGTGTCCGCGGCTTTGCCCGCGTGGTCGATTCATTTAAAAGTAGCCCATACGTGTTATTCCAGGACCAAAAGTACCTCTAATGTACAATATACTACATTTCTTCCCAAATTCGTTCAGCCGTCAAATAGTTTTCTATCGACTGGTCGGCATCTAGTCATCGGATTTAGATAACAAGTAGGTACTCCAGTTTTTTTGTCAAACCCTAAAATATCCAACACTGAAAACCGCATCGCAATCGGTCCAGTAGTTTTTCGTGATGCGTGAACAAACACACATACATACAAACAGACAGAAAAGATTTAAAAATAAAGTTGTATTGGTTCAGTAGCCTATTTTAAATACGCTAGACTATTTTTAAAATTATTATTTTCTATTATATTATTATAAGTATTGATAGATAGATAAATAATAATTTTAATTTGTCAATTATAATTTTTAAATGTTAGTGTTTCTACAATACGCATAGCACATAGCCAACGATAGCTAAAACAAATCGCGTAAAAACCAAACCCGAAAAACAGAAAGAAATAAATTCGAAATTAAGAAAAACTGGCGGAATCCTTTCGCTTGCTATCTCTAAATATGAAAATGTATGTAAAGCCGGCCACAGATGGCCCGACTATAAATCCTTCCGCGGTATCGCGCGTCATTAGCGTAGAAAGTAATTGTGCAGATTTGTCTCTGCGCCTCAACTCGCGAATAGGGGGCTTAGGGTTCGACAAGATGTGGGCTGGTTTCATTTTGATTAGGAACTTGTGTAGGATTTTTTGACACCTGTTTGTTTCGTTTTCGTTTGGGACAAATAGATTGTCCAGATTGCTTGATCTCCAATAGTACTGGGTACCAGACGCCTTAAACATGGTTTCTTTATCCATAACCATTTAAAACTATTGGTAATTATTAGTTATTAATCTTGTAAATAAAAATTAAGGTTTTCAGTGCAATTAAGTCTCAAATCAGAACTACAAAAACCATAAAGTAACTAGAGGGGCTATAAGGTTTATAAGCCATATATTTGTTACATGTTGCTATGATGCAGCTAGCGACCATTTATTGATTCATTTTTGATTCATTTTTGAAATATTCTGGAAATAAATCAATTTTGTTTGAAGATTAATATGTTATCGATTTAAACAGAATTGTCGAGTGTAAGCCCTGTGTTAGTATCATAAGTAGATCAGTACATGTCTCTGAACCATTTTAGTATGTAAATTATGTAATGACAAGGACAAATTAAACTTGTGTTTTACGACAAGGTATGACGTTGATTATAATCAGTAACTTTGAATGACTGCCTACTTTAGAACTTTGCAGTGAATTACATACGATTCTGTTCCTATAATTAACATATACTTTTAGGTGCTTTTTTTAGATACGTTCGATGATCAGTAGTGGGGCCACCTGTATAGGTCATATTTAGTTACCTATACATGTTGTCCGAGGAAGTAGTGATAAGTGGAGATGACTCTAATGAATTCTTGGATCCGTTAGCTACCCAGTTGTGTAATTAAATTTTGAATATCGATGATAGATATGTGGCTGCAAACCCAAACTGTATCCTCCAATTTTGTTATCATCAGTTTTTTGGATTGCCTCCCTATGGAAGCAAATTCATAGACGTATCCACGTCAAAAATAATTAAACTTTGCTTCATTTTTAGTGCGATATTTTTTGCCTATTTTATAATAATAATAATATAATACTACTTATTGCATAATAATGTACACATAACAGGAAAGGAATTACTGGTGGTCCTCACACTAGGTCAAAAGCTGTCTCGTGAGGGCCTTTTACAATTTAAAATCTATGTTACTACGACAAGAGCCACATAACAGTTTATGTAATAGAATAGCAGAAAAAACTAATTTCAGGTAAATATAAATGAGTGAAAAATAATGTTTTCCAATTATTTAGTAAGCCATAGAGTTTTGAAAAATATAAGTGACTATAATACCATATTTTTCTGTTATTATTCTTTCAAGTTTTAGTAGGTACCTATTCGTAAGATATAAGTTCCTATCCATGTTTACATGAAATTTGGTAGGATAGATAGTTAGATCCAGGAAAATGAAAAATCAATTTTTTATCATGAATATCACCACTTCTCATCGTGAGAGTGCTGCGAGAACTAGCTAATGGGAAATGGGCAGCAGCACTTTGTTGTGTATTATCTTACCACCAACTACTGCGAGCACCAAGATGCATGCCGACCCGCTAATGAAAGGTAGTCATAGAAGTTCTTGAGAGCAACCGCTTGTTGTGGCGTTTCAGGGGACTTATAGTTTATGGGGATTTACGAGTATATGATGATGATGATGATGATGATGCGTGTGCAGCCATGGGTCACAGCAAGTAGGCATAGTAGTTGCTAACTGACCAAGTGAGCGCGAAGCGCGAGCGAAGTGTCTCTGTTTCAGCTTGGGCAAAAATTCATTCGTATGTCCGAATGTCTGGCTGTTCTCCTCTACAGGTCGCATTTCTCAACCGATCTAGACGAAAGTTGGTAAGTATATAGGTTTAATTATTTTTTGTTTTTTAGCCGTCGGGGAATTTTTGATTGAATCCCCCATTTCCCCAAAAAAGGGCAAAAGGGCTATTGAATATCTCCGCCTTATAATATCCGATTTCAAAGTTTTTATTTTATTTGAAAGGTAATCACTATAAGTTGGTCTCGTAAAAATTTGGTGAAGATCTGATGAGGATCATACGCGCGATGAGCAGAATAGCATCATATGTGGAAATTATGAAATCAATACAAAGATAAAATCTTTTGATCAGATCAATTGTTGTTTATACGTCACATCACTATGAGGTCCCTCATTTTAAATTTATGCTATGCGTCATAGGATGGTTGACATCTGATGTCCTGTCGTATAAACACACATTTCTTACTGTCGTTCACAAAAACTACTGGATGGATTTTGATGATGTTTACTGAACTGTTTTCCTTTGAGTCCTGCGGAGGTTTTTATCTATATTTTATCAAAATCGGTTCATCCAAAAAGGAGTTACATAAATTTTTATATGTACTTGCACCACAGAATAAAGAATATGGAGGTACTTCTTGAGGTTGTCCGGTTAAGATCTCTTAATTCTTCTTGTAGGTCTGTCTCAATATGCCGTAAAATATCTTCACTTGATGAAATGTCCTCGACATGAGACGCGGCAAAATCTCTTGTTTTTTTTTCAGAGTATTTTTACCCAAACTCGATAGCCTTTATCATCGTTGTAACCAGTAACCATATATTTTTTGGCTTTCTTGTCCAATTTCATGCGTGCTGGCCGACAACCAATACTCTGCGAGCTGTAGGCCTCGTGAGCACACACTTTTTTGCAAAAAAACTAGCAGTGCACAGTAGCGCCGCGCCATCTAGTTACCTTATTGCAAAACTAAAATTAATAACCAAGGTGCTCCATCAATCCCTACCTAGTAGGTAAAGGGCTGATTCCACCGGTAGAAACCTAAAAGTGAGCAAGTTACTGCATTTTGAGGAGCTTTTCTGATCATCATGTCGAAGATCCTCATCAGATCTTCATTAATTTTTTATGAGACCATCTTAAAGTTTCTCCCTTTTAAATAAAAAAAACATCTAAGTTGGATCTAATAAGGCTATTCAGTAGCCCCCTTTTTTGCCCCTTATTGGAGGAAATACCCCCCCCCCCCATCAAACAACCCCGAAGACAAAAAAAACTAACATCAATTATAATCCTCATCATCAAAATCATCAGCCCGTATTCATCCACTACTGGACCTAGGCCTATCCTCGTCAAGGCCACTGAGCCCGATCTTCAACTCTTCTCGCCATTCGCAACTCGTCACTCCATCTGGCCAACGGTCTCACTACGTTTGCTTAAATGTTGTCTCCACAATAAAACTGGCTTACCCCAACGGTTGTCGGTTCTTCGAGTAATTATTTTTATACGAATTAAGTCGCGGGCGGAAGCTAATACTTCATTTTTTTTCCTTCGGAGGGTATTTTGTTTTACTTGGGTGCATATAGAATATAGACCATTTAGACCAAATAAAACGTGACATTTTGCTAGAACAAAATTAGATTAGAGCAGAATCTATTTTAGGCCAGTACGCGTAATCCAAAATCTATGCATTTTACCACAAAAAAATAGTTTGTGGAAACTTTTTTTATGAATTTATTACGAATAAACAAATAAAGTTATTTCGATTTTCATAATCGATTATTATTGTTAAAATGTGGCAATGAAAATTTAACATCCCTTTCCGTCACACCAGTAAAGTACGACATTGTTTTGGGTACATTTTGACTGTAAAATATATGAAACTTCATGCGCGTGGTCTTGATGGCAGCTGTCATGGCGATCAAGCTATAGAAATCAAAGTAGGTATTTGGTAGGTGTAGGAATGCCGGGTGGTGAGATGAACCATCAACCTTTTTAATCTTTAAAGAGTTTTAATGCAACCGAACGCGAAGCTAAAAAGGCGACCGTACCCGCAGCTCGCAACAAGTCACGTAGGTATTATGGTTTTGTTTCTGGTACAATTTAATAACATATTTGAAGCACACCTATTTGTTATAATACATAATTTTAGGAGTTTATTCTAATGGATGCACGAGCCACAAGGAATATTTTGCAAATTGGGTTAAACTTCACATATTTCTGTGGGTTTTTATGAGTATTAAAGTTTTGTGAGTTTGTCACATATTGTGAAGTATGTTATTATCCTGCGAATACTCACGTTTAGAAGTCGAATGACTCGACCAAGCTCTGATACATTTAAAATATTTTAATCCCTAAATAAATAATAACATTAAGTATGGGAGTCACTTGGCTTGATTATTCCGAGTTTAAGCCATAATTTATAATCATAAACCAGTATTATTAACTTATCTCTAGATTAACGTAACGGTATGAAACGGTATGTATGTGTATAATCATTTGGCTTGAAATTTTACAATAATGTTTTACTTATAAATAAGTGTATGAATTATACTAGAGAGTTTTTATTTAATCGATGATCTGAACAGATATTGAAATAGTTTTATCTTTATGGGCAAACATTAGATATAAGTATATATAATTTAAATATTTATAGAATTTATTGATGTATTTTTAAAATATTCTGATTAAAAGTAGGCTATTTTAATAAAAAGTAGGTTACCGTAATGGTTAAGTTTTATGCGAGTATGAATTTAAATGGATCTATTTATTATACTTAACTTACTATAAGCTTATGAAGTGTTGTGTTTTTAAGTCTCAGGCATAAAAACTAATGATCTTACAAAATTAAGAGAACTTAAACATTTTGTCTGAGTGACACTACTCTGCTTTGGGCAGGCAACAAAAAATAAAATTAGGCTTCTGATAGTGAGAGCACTATCAGAAGCCTAATTTTCAAACAAAGTGTATTCAAATTCCAGTTCTGATCTACTATCAACCTCACGAAAAACAACGTCAAACGTTGCTCGAAATGCGAATGTTATTAAAATTTAACCGAGACTTGAGCTTATGTTGGCTCCAGACTATCTTCCAATCATCAAACTGATCGTGCATACTTCGATATGTGAAAGTAGTTCATGCACGTTTGTCATAGTCGTGTGCCCGGATGTCCCTCGAGGGTGTCTACCAGCTCATAGGGACTCCAAGCACACACTAATATGTAGTAGGTACTGAGGAAGGAGGTAGCGTAGCAGAAGAATGTAAAAGTTGACGAACTCCTGGCTTAGCTGCCCAAACAGCACCAAGTTCTGTGGCGGCTCCTCCTTCAACGGGTAGCGGAGGCTACCTTATATGATCTTATATGTCTTCATATGATCACCTGCGCAGCTACAATGCATAGATTCCGTCTACTGAATACTACGAGTATTTATATACGTTTCCTTCTTATGTTCAGTAAACTAAGATTTTGAACTCAAATATATTTAGGTAGGTATATATTACGTGTATTCTGTTTTTACGATTTTTATATGGATAGGTAAAAAAACATAGGCTTGAGCGGATCAATGACAATGTAAGAATGACAGGTTAAAATTTGAATTTTTAAGAATGTATGTAGACAAACTATCAAATGAGTTTTTATTATGATGAAAGAGAATAACTTCGTCACAGTCGAGGTTACACGAGATTTGGAGGTGTGGCGGTAAATCGACAACAAATCAAAGGAGTTTAAAAAAGTGGTCAAACTCGCTTGCACTGGCTTTCCACACATCGAAGGTTGGTCCTATAAGGGATCATTTTTTCTTTTGAGATACGGAACCTTAAAAACAGACTATTTAATGAACACAGGTGTAATGCCTCCACTCGAAGGTCTGACAACCCTGGTGGATGAGAACCCGTTTTATTGTGGTACTAAAATATTTTATAATTAAATTCAGACGTACATTATGCATAAAAACCAGTGATAAAGAGAACTTAAAAACGATATGTATGCAGCACTGCACTATTACCTATTACTGCCTACCTAGGTTACAATTTCCCAGTAAATTGAGTGGCGGTGTTGGGCGAGCGGTTATATGTGCGCTTTGGTATCAAACGACATCGGGTTCAATTCTCGACCACGCACTATGACTGCAGACTTGCTGTCGCTCCGTGCTTCGGAGCCTTCGAAGGGCAAGTTAAGAGTCGTCAAGGCACGTATGTATTTTTTTTGTTTTTTCTCAAAACGGCTTATGGTAATAAAAAAAACACAGATGTATCGCTATTATGAGGTACACAACTGTACACATAATCCTTATGAATGTGAACCTAACATTCAATAAGATCCGCCATTGGGCGGAGAAGTGAAAATATAATCTATATTTTACGTACATATTCATAGAATCATAGACATATATATGATATGTAATTCTATGCATAGAATATTTATTTCCTAGAAAATAATAATGACTTATATTTTATTTAAAGACTACACACCATGTTTTATGAAGCACTCCATAACGATTTTGTTACCACAGATTACAAACACACGTATGAAATACGTTCGGCTTCCGGTAATGAATCATGTTGGCAATACATTAGCATTGGATTCTTAATGTTGGTAGTACTTACCCTTTATGGAGTGTGTGGTTGGTATCATTGATGAATGTGTGGCAACATTGGGGACTTACCTGCAAAGAAATCGAACATTAGTAAGCGAGAAGGGTAAAATTTCTTACAACATTACATAATACACAATCTATAGATACATAACGCGCAAACATACAACTCTAAATTATTTGCGTAGTATACTCTTTTTTAAAGCTTTCATTTAATTTGCAATGTTTGTATGTATATCTGTGTATATGTACGTATGTTTGTTAAGGTGAAATCTTGGAAGATGAATTAGAACCACTTCCTCTTATCGACATCCAGGATAAGCTCCAGGTAAAGGAACTCTTCAACGGTCAACAGCACATACACGAAATTTTGTATTCGCATTAAATTGTGATAGCCCGTTCTAAGTTTCACCATGACATGCTACATAAAAGCTTTTTTTTATATGTTTTTTAAATTAATTGGTCACATTTCCCGAAGAACCGACAACCGTTGGTAGACGAGTTCTCCAGTGGAGACCACATTTAGGCAAACATTGTATAGGATTATAGGATGCCCTGTGGCCAGGTGGAGTGACGACCTGCGGAAAGCGGCTGGAAGAAAGTGGATGAAGAGAGCTGAAGACCAAGCTAAGTGGCGTGTATTAGGAGAGGCCTACGTGTAGCAGTGGACAGGCTATAGATATAGGCTGCATCTAGGCTGCATTCATTCACTAGTCATTCAGTATGACGTACAATTCAGTCGTCGTCACCGTTTTACTTTGTTGATCACTTGGCTGACCTTTTGGGTGTAACAAATAAATTGTAAAATAAACTAATTCATACAATGTTATGGTCATGTATTAGAGACACAAAAAATACAATAAATTAATATGTGACGTTTATATACTCGTACATAAAGTGTGTATCTTTGTATACCCTTCTCGAAATTATCCCTGGGCCCTGATATCTATAAAAAAGCCGCGCCCGTGTTGGCATCTAATTATCAGATTGCGATGCAAAGTACACCAGATTTTAAATCAAATTTACGTGATGCGATAACAAACAACAGACATCTTTTTAAAAAAACTTGTTCGCTTATTAAGTCCCCTAGACAATTTTTCGGTACCGGTTTTATCCATGTAAGTTACAATCAATAACTTAAGCCTACTTCAAAAAGGTACAGGTATCAAATTGAATATAATTTTAGAATGCGCTACCGTTTGTGTAATTGATAGTTTGCTTGGGCGTTTTAAGATTTGAATGAAACATTATCTTCTTGGCTGTGCCATAATAAAAGCTGTCATAATTTATATTATCCAATAAATCTATTAACCATGACACGTGCCTTCTCTCGACAGTGCCAGGAAGTGTACGAGTACCTACTTTATTGGGTAGATCGAAAATAAGCAAGCACACGCGCCCCCTCTTAACAGCTTCCGAGGGTACTGGGTCCGAGTGTTGGAACTACCCTCAGCCTTTTGTACACATATGAGATGGAACGATTAGAAAATGAATAATTATGGCCACCAAAGTTAGTCTAGTTCAGATTGCTGATATCGTAAAATTGATCATTTCATGAAATGGCCGGCCACATCATGAAAAAAAAACATTTCATGAAATTATCGGTGTCATCACGAAATAGTTTGGCCAGATGAATGAACGATATTAACAGCTAAGCGCATGGCTACTTGATGATATGGTCAAAAATTTGTGATCATTGTTATATATACTACTGGTGAATGGGGAAAAAAAAAAGAATGGACAGTAATAATAGGTGTGGAATAATAATGAACAAATATATATAGATCAGTATGTGCAATACGAAAGGGAGGCGCAGGGGCAAGAGTTCGCGGGCGGCGCCGGAGCCCTATATATATATATGAATGCCGGTGCTGGCGTGGTGTGGTGGCTGGTTCCCCCTCTCGTCCCTGCACTGGCGGAGTAGACGAGCTGATACGTAGACAATCATATCGTAAAATAGATACATTATCCACCGCTAGAGGCGCTAGGCGGAAGCCTGACTTGGCGAAAAGGCGAAGGCCGGAGCGAAGCATAGCCAGCTCCTGCCTTCGACATCATCAATATCGTGAAAAACTATCTGTTTGAACACCTTTGGTATCATGCAAATTTTACATTAATGATATTTAATTATATGTCCAAACGAGGATTGAAATATCATTAAACGATGATGTTTCAACGTTATGGTCAGTTGTAGCTGACCATTTCATTAAATTTTCGACCATTTTATGAAATAATCAATTCTACGATATCCCCACGACCTTAGCGTGGCAGGGCTGGTCCATCAAACCATATTTTTTTGTTAGAGTATGAACCGTTATTTGCTCATTCTTCCGTTTCTGGTTCTGTAGCGCTAATACTAATTGAATTTACAATAATATATTCAAAGAGTTACCTATATAACGACAGTACGTTGACCTTTTATTTTAAAGATTTAGATAATAGATTATCAATTATTAATATAAATTAATTGTTATCAGGATTATGATTTAATTTATGTGTGCTAGAAAGAGAGACAAATAATTACTAATAGATTGAAATTTTTGTCTAAGCATAGAGTAGTAAATCCTGTCGGCAGCTTTACAATTGTCAAACGGGAGTTGATTGTATCGATAACGTGATGTATATTCGAATTGTTTGAAAATCGATTTTTATAATCGGCTACAAATCGGGCCACCCGAAAGTAAAGTATTCCTACATAACATAAACTTACATTAGAGATAGTATTTGGTATATATTTCTGTCAGATTATTTGTCTTTGGAAAGCTTCTTTGAAATTCCTGTTGCATTACTTTTCTTTTCTTGGTTTTTTTGTAGGTTACAGGAGGTTACTGTAAATTATATTTTTTTATTGAAATTTGTGAATAGTTTGTCCCGCCCTGGGCTAAAATCATTGATAGGAATTGCAGTCAAATTCAAACTTTCTATGTTCCAGGTGCGATTTGCATTATGAACACAAAACGCCACTGAGACCCTGTAACTCAGAGAAAAACCGAAGAAAAATTTGGCGAGCCCATTATATTAACAAGACATAAGTTCAAAAACTAAACACTCTATACATGAAGACGAAACGATAGATACCTCGCTTGTCAAAATCGGACAAATGGGGCGACGCTATGGTGTAACATCCACATATATACATACAAACATACATAGACTGTTAACTTTATTACCCTTCCCTTGCTTCGCCATAGTCGTGTAAAAAATAAATAAAATGGAACAGGACAGTCATTTCCTTAAATTACGATGAATTAGGACAAAAACAGTGAAAAATCTTTTCCTCAAACGACAATGAATTAAGAGTAATAATCATTTCCATTCCTTTAGCCAAGTATTATAAGTATAATCATAAGAAACAGGATATTTACCATGGATACTATTTGTGATGAGTTCCCGATATATATATTATATTCGGCAACAGTGCCGAAATATCGTGAACTCATTACAAATAGTATCCAAGGTAAATATCCCGTTTCTTATGATGTATAATCAAGTCCTATTATTTATTCCTATGCCTAAACTTATGCTTATAAGAGGCCATAAGTGTATCTCTGCGTTTACGTGTACACGTGTACGTGTCGTATGTGTGTGTGAGCGGGTTTCACTAGAAATGTACCTACTTCGTCCCGCACATTAACAATTGTCAAGACATAATTTAAATGAGACACAAACTTTTATTGAGCAGGCCTGACAACGGTTACCGATGTTACCGCCGACCGTTCGTTGTTGGACAAGTTTAACGGCGTGGATTACCATTGGAATGTGTCGGCTGTGAATGGTTACCCCCCGCTTGTTGCTGTTTGAGGTAGAATGGTACAATGGGAGACGAGGCAGCGCTTTGCTACTGTAATACTATATCAATATACCTGTTATTTATTAACCGATATCTATGAAGGAGGACGTACATACATATTTTTTTAGGTAATAACTAGTTGTGCCCGCGGCTTTGCCTTGGATTTCTCTGGGATAAAAGTAACCTATACCTATACAATACAGTTACTCTTTATTGAACACATCACAATAAAAAACAACTTAATAGTAATCAATACATAAAAGTGAAACGTTGTCTGTTTATTTGTTTGTTTGTTTGGGGAGCTTTCACGCGATAACGGCTGGACGGATTTTGATGAAATTTGGAATGGAGGTAGCTTATATCCTGGAATAGAACTTAGGATACTTTTTATCCGGAAAAACTGGAAAAATAATAATTTCTCCCTGTAAGAAACGGTTGGCATGGAAACGAAATAACAAGTATGTCAAAAAACATCAAGATCATTGGTGCTATACCTACTTTTGCATTGGTTTTTAATATCCTAGAAGAACATAGGATGCTTTTTTTCACGATAAACAGTAGTCTGCGCGGACGAAGTCACGGGCGGGAAAACTAATTATATATAAAATCCAATAAATCCATAATAATACTATATGTTATTCCCGGACTAAAAGTACCTATAGAGTACAATATTACCAAATTTATTTCAGCCGTCAAATAGTTTTAAAAGTCCAAATTTAAATAGAATAATCACGGAGGCGGTAATAAACTTAACAAGACATACTTAAGTTCAAAAACTAAAACCCGGCTACAGTCGGGTAAAAATGGCCTATGACACTCTACCTGAAGACGAATCGATTGATACCTCGCTTGTCAAAATCGGACCAATAGTGGAACATCCAAATACATATATAGATTGTTGTACGCATTACCCTTCCCTTGCTTCGTCGTAGTCGGGTAAAAATAAAACAACGTACGTATTGACGTATTAACTTATATGATCACCCTTGGAACTACATTTTATTCTTAACCTGCACGTGTGGCTTTGAACGCGATGACATTGTTTCCGGTGTGAAAAGTAAAAAGAAAATCTATGTTATTTCTCACGATGCACACTATTTCCTAGTCGAATTTCATCAAGATCGGTTCAGCCGTTTTCTCGTGAAAATGTAACAAAAGAGTGATACTATTCGTTTTTATAACTAGCTGCACCCTGCGGTTTTACCCGCGTGGATTATGATTATAGATTATGATGATGATGAAAAGTAGCCTATGTGCTAATCCAGGACATATAAGCTATCCTGGTACCAAATTTCATCCAAATCCGTTCAGCTGTTTGAGCGTGAAGGAGTAACAAACACACATACCTACACAGATTTACATACAAACTTTCACCTTTATTATATTAGTGTGATAATAGTGTGATGGTATGATCATTCAGGCCGGTTCTGTCAGGACACCAATACAATTGTGGATGAAGTGGCGCAGCGCATACCATCAGTTGAACGACCTGCTTATCTCATCAGTCTATACAAAAAAGATGTAGAGTCTATTTGTTGTTTGGTAAGTTGGACATAACCATGCCTGTTATCAGTTTACATAAGATGATAAGTTGATAACGGTAATTTGATTACAACTACAATTTACTACATATCATGTGATTACAAGATACGTAGTGCAATTAATTAAACTGATAATAAAACATTGTGTTTGATTATTGTGACAATTTGATAAATCTACAAACACGTATTTTATAAACTGGTGGAAGTTAATTACGCCGTTTCAAAATATATCTATACTTCTTCTATAACTATCTTCTATTTATATTTATAAATAGCTGTGCCCGCGGCTTCGCACGCGTGGTCATTTCTCTAGGTTAAAAGTACTCTATGTGCATCGCAATCGGTCCAGTAGTTTTTACGTGATGCGCGAACAAACATACAAACAAACAAACAGACAGACAGACACGATTTAAAAAATGTTATATTCTTGTTTATTAGTTTATTTTAAGTAACTTAGACCGTGTTTTTAATTATCTTCTTTGTACAGACTTTTTCGTAATTATTGCTTTATTATAAATAGGATAGAGCAGTAATAAAAAATAAAAAATATATTAAACAAGCAGCAAGTTTAGTTAAAAAATTAATATAAAAAACAGTTTTTTATAACGCATTGTCATCGAGTTGTGAGCTACCCTGAAAATTTCAGCCGGATAGCGAATTGGGAAGTGCTCGAAATTTGAGGTGCAAGATTCCACTCGGAACGACAAACAAACAAGAAACTGAATTAATAAAAATTTGGTCAAAGAAGCTTTTATGCAGTCGCTATGACGGGATATTACAATTAAATGTGTATACAACATATCGTGTCTGTGCTGTTAGCCGTTGAGGAGTTCCCTAGTCAGGACCGAACCCCGAGTGCAGCAACCATGTTATGGTAAAACTTAAAACCGGCTATCATAATAAAATGCGTACACAAAATTTCTTGTCAACAGCACAAGTATTGACCGTTGAAGAGGTCCTTTATCTGGAGGTAATCCTGGATGTAGATTCAGGTCATGCTTACCATAAAAATGCATTGTCATCGGAACTGAACCAACATGTAAAAATTCAACTCTGTAGGATTAGAGGAAGTTATTCTAATTCAGCGTGCAAGATTTTACCTAAACAATGTAACATAAATACATACATAGAAACATTGCAAGTAAAATAGAGGCTTTTAATAAATTGGCTTACGGTACTTAAAATAAGCTACTGAATAAGGCTATATGGTGTCTGACTGGTTCGCGCAGCACGAAAAAATACTGGACCGGTTGAAATTCTGTGTACTTTGTGTTTCAATCCGATGAGAAGATACCGAGCAATAAACAAAAAAAAATGTTTGATGGCTGATCAAATTTTGATGAAATTTAGTGTTAGTGTATACATTTGTGTGTACATTTTCAACGATTATAATTTTTCTACACTCAGATACACTACACAAACAAGTACAAGACATAAGTTAGTTATTAGTTAGTTGACTATAGACGGGTAAAAATCGCCTTTGACACTCTATACATGAAGACAAATCGATTGACACCTCGCTTGTCAAAATCGGACCAACAGGTGCGAACCTATGGTGGGTATCCACATACCCACATATATAGGTACATACATATACTGTTAAACTCATTACCTTTCCTAGCTTTGTTGTAGTCGGCTAAAAACAGGTACCTATCTCTAAACGCCCACTGGTTTTGCTATTCCACGCTATTTGCAAGCCCTATTGATTGGAAACAAAACGCAACGCAACCTACTGTAACCGATAACGAGGGGATAGGGGGGGGGGGGGGAACAGATAAGAAAGAAATCGGCTTATCGCGACTCAGCACGCGAAAACGAATGCTGGTGCGGGCTTGGACAACATTGGAGCCAATGGATGACATTGTTGTAGTCGTAGGTGGAAATATTTTTTTATTTGATTATTGGCAGTTTTGACTGTTACTTTTTTTTCTTGCACGATGTGTTTTTTTATCTGCTAAACGACACTAGTTTTTTCTTCTCTATATTGGTCGCCCGAGGTCGCTTGACTACTGCTATTAATCAATAACAGCCGGGACCAACCAGGCCCTATTTCATAAAGCGACAAATCATAATAAAACTACAAATTTCAGTCGAATTCGCCAAACCTGCGTTTCATATATCAAACAAACACAACGTGACTGATTATTGTCAGTCATATTGCATTTCACAATGCCACTTATGCACAGTCATAGTAAAAAAAACCTCCACTATGTTGATTAACCGACCAGTGATGGGTAGAGCTTCGGCTGTCACAATTGTCACGACAATTCTACAAATCGTGGTAATTTGTAAGCAACCGCCGTTTCATAAAAAGTGTTTCTCATGACAATTGTCGGTTGACTGCCGGTCACTACTATTGTTTTATGAAACACATTTAGTAATATTTTGACAATTCATTGAATGAATTGTTGGGTTTTTATGAAACGCATTTCGGTAGTTTGACTGACATTTGTCGATTGATTTTTGTCAGTCTACTTTAGTTTTATGAAATAGGGCCCTGCTTAACATGCACGGAGCGATGGAAAACCGCACGTAACTTAGAAAAGTCATTGGTGCGGAGCTTAGTACCGAACCCGGTATGGTTGGATCCTAAGTTGCAGATATGAACCGGTAGGCTAACATCGCTCTATCTTAGAGGTATCAGTATATTAACTCTGGCATCCCCATAGTAAAAATGTTTTAAAGATAAAAAATCAATTGAGTCTATTTGCGTACAGGCAATGCCTCGACGTTTGATTCAATGTGCAGTGACCGTGATCATTGCAAATGTCGAGGTTAGGTACCCAAAAACAAAATTGTAATTTTGTTCTCATGAATATACGACTTTCTTTGAATGATCATATTCAGTTGAAGCTGTTCGCTTGTGGAATACCTTACCTGTCGATATTAGACGCACACCTTCGCTCAACGTTTTTAAACATCGTGTTATAATGTTCTATTTATTACTCTAGCTGAGCTGCTACGTCTCAATTCCGTTATTATTATTTATATAGGTATGTATTTATATGTATATTATATAAGTATGTATGTATGTTTATTATTTTTATATAATTGTATAGTATTGTAGGTTTATCTTTTATTCCAATTTTCTATTGTGTTTTCCCAATAATTTCATTACTATTTTGTTTTTTAACTGCTTATTTATGGTAGGTATTTATTACCGGAAAACCACCGGCCCTAATACCTCCGTTATTCCTTTCCGTGCACGGTTGTCTGGAAGAGATCGCTCTGAGCGATAAGAACGCCCATTGTGACACTTTATTATTAATTTTGTTTTTTAGTTGTAAGATTTTTATTTGTGTGTTGTTCAATAAAGAGTTATCTATCGTTCTATCTATCTATCTACATTTGCAAGACGCAATATAAATAGTTTTAAGTATTTGCTACAAGTTTTTATATAGCGTCGAATCAAACAACAAATCATTTGCCAAACATTCACCAATCCCTGATAGCGCAAGTTATCGGCAGCTACTGAAATTATTAAAAATATTTGCGATAAGCAGACAATGTTATTGCTGTTGTGAGATAATATTTAGTTTATCTTTAAGATTTGTGGCAGAGGAGTAGAATGATAAAGAGGTTTAGTGTTTTAATAGTGATATAACCTATCTATACCTAGTTACCTACATACATACAATTATTTTAGCTGTTGTATTTTTTTTTCAGTTATTAGGATACTACCCACAATCCAACATCACAATTTTAAAGTACTCAGGGGCCGTGTTCCGATAGAAAACTTAACCTGCACTGCAAAGTGATTGTTGCGCGAAATGAGGGAAGGTGGGAGAATGTGACAGGAGTGTAGGGGGAAGTGGACGAATGGCGAGGGATGTCGGGGAAGGATGCCGGAAGTGGGGCAGGTGGTGCAAAGTGGGGAGAAGACTGAAAGGGAGGGTGGGGGCAGAGTGGGAGAAATGGTAATGGTGGAGGGAAAGCCCCTTCCCCCTACCCACTCCTAACTATACCCTATTTGTTAGCTGCATACGGGGGCAGGTTAAATTAATGTGGTGATAAAGACAGTCCTGACAAAAAGAAGCCTTGTTCGTGTATTTAATTGACCTTTGAGATTCCAAAACACTGACTTATGTGACGGCACAGAATAATATAATAGTACTCTGGTGAGTGATGACACTAAAAAAAATTATTTTAGTTTGTTTTGTTTCGATCTGTATTAGACAATTGTAACTAATAGATATTTTATACCTAATAATTATCTACAGGAAAAATTTGAATAAAGGACGGGGTTCGTACCTATATCATTCCATGCCTCTGCCGTTAGCCGAATCGGTAAAGGCACGTGCCACGCAGAGGCACGGAATTATGCGGGTTCGAACCCCGTCCGTGATCCAAATTTTTCCTTTAGGTACAAAAATATTAGATATGTTTTCTCTAAACAGGCGTTAAAAAATCATAAAATCATATTTTAAAAAAACATTGGATATTTTATACCTAGTTGAACCCGGTGAATATGCGTTCACTGGTTGTTCACACCAAATAAATAAAATGTTAAATAATAATTAGACCACCACATCGTTAATTCTCAACAACAAATAAGCCTTTTAGTACCATTTCAGTAAATGTGTTAAAATAAAAGAAAAACATAAAATCGTTGAACCTGTCAAAACGACACTGTCTTTTCGCGTAAGTACAGAGCACTGTCTTCTCGCGTAAGTGCAGAGCACTGTCTTCTCGCGTAAGTGCAGAGCACTGTCTTCTCGCGTAAGTGCAGAGCACTGTCTTCTCGCGTAAGCTCAGAGCACTGTCTTCTCGCGTAAGCGCAGAGCACTGTTTACACTGTCCAACCACAACCAACCGGGAACTATGAACCAGCACAACTAGCTTCGGCCAACCGCGGCCCTTATCGGCGAGCCGATAAAACACTAATCGGGCGCGATTTTTACGATTTCCCTTATCACCCGACACGCCGGATTACACACCTTGATAACGATCAAAATTATTGTTGGTACATAATTTGAAAACTGATAAGATTGTGCCAACTGCATGTTTCGAAGCATTTATATTTTGCTGATTTCATTGGATGATTTCGATGCTGGATGTACCTATTTATATGACCGGACCGATGACTATATTCAGCACACAGCTGTCCTACACACACTTATCATTATAGGAAACATTAATTTGGTTTTTGTAGGCAACCTTCCGATGTATCCATTTGGAATTACTCCCAATTAGCTAATCTGAGATGTAGTTTTAAAAAGACATGCTGTAAAAGTAGAGAAGTTGAGGAGTTGGTATTACGGGGTAGACTTCTCCTCGGGAAGAAGTCCATTCTCTAGAGAAAGGACCTCTAGAAAGCCTGCTCCTGGATTCTTAACTTTACCGGAATTCCAAAAGTCATTTTAGTTTTACGTAGATGGATAAACACATTATATTGCACACATTCACCACAAAAATTAGGAATAATATTAGAGCAAATGTAACGATGACTTGAGACTTGGGTTGGTCTTTATCCTCGCATTTGGTTCAAATACAACACGTAGAGCAGTGGTAGGGCGTAGGGCTGTGGTTTGGTTATTTTTATGGCTTTTAATGACAGGATGATGTGACATAAAATAATATTGATCATTTTTCAAGTTGCTCTACTGTATAATTTATTGCGAACCAATTTCTATGTTTTGGTTTTTCACATTCGATATACGGATTTCAAATAAATAAATAAACTTTTTAGTCTTAAAGTATTTAAGTATGCATCATCTTATTTATGCCCTTTTACAAATCCCGGCTGATGCCCGCGGCTTCGCACGCATGGTCATTTCTCTGTGTTAAAAGTACTCTATGTGCTATTCCGTGACCTAAAATACCAATATAACAACATTTGATCAAAATTCCTTCCGCCCCGTCAAATAGTTTTTTATCGATTGCTCGGCTTCTACTCATCGGATTGATATACCAAGTACCCCAGTTTTTAAGTCAAACCCAACAACAGTGTTGTTTATCCAACAGTGAAAACCGCATCGCAATCGGTCTTGAAGTTATTACGCGATGCGCGAACATAAAAACAAACAAACAGAAGAACACGTTTTTTTTGTTATTTTCTTATACAGTAGCTTATGTGTTTTAAGTACTTACCCTAAACCATTTTTTTTATTAGTTTCTTTGTACAGACTTTTTCGTACCTACTTATTGCTTTATTATATGTATAGATAGACTAATTCAATAAAATTAGGAAATTAAACTTAATAAAGCTTTGAGCAAACAGGAAATTTCCTTATAGACTTATTTTAGGAAAACCGCCTTTTATAGAAAATCAAGAAACTACGCGTCATTTCTTATTTATTTTTCATATTCAATCCTTTGCAAGAGATTATTTTAGTGCGCAAAATTTGCACGCGGGAAAACCTGCGAGGCGCTGTTAGTACAAGTAAGATAAAAAAACTTACCACAAAGCAATTAGATTTATTTCCGACTAAACGTATTTGATAAATTGGGTATACTCTACGAGTATCAGTGGGACGCGTGCACAGTATGTTTAGAAGTTGTTTACCTTTATTTCTCGAATGAACAGTTTGTCTGGCGCATGTAAACATTGTTAGATGTCCCTGGAGATAATCACTTTATAGAGACTCGATAATATGTAGTTTTACATTATAACCTGTTATACACAGGCCACAGCGCATAGTAAACAAAATGTTTAATTTATTAACTCTAGGCCTAACTCGATGACCTTTCTTAATTTAAAAATTATAACTTATAGTTCATTCTCATTGAAATAGAAGTAAAGTTTAAAAAAATAATTGCGTTGTTGCAGATAATAACTTGCTTACAAAAACTATTTACTAAAGTCCAACAAATTCTTTGGTAAAATTAATTTATCATTGATATTTATTACAAATATTATTATTACCTAGGCTCCGCACCAATTACTTTTCTAAGTTATGTGCGGTTTTCCGTCGCTTCGTGCTTCGGAGGGCACGTTAAGCTGTCGGTCCTGGCTGTTATTGATTAATAGCAGTCGTTAAGCCATGTCAGAGGCCCTCGGGCGGCTTGATAAACTCTGACATCAGAGGCCAGCACTACCTCATACGACAAACAAACAAACAATTACAAATTAATTTCTAGTAGGTAGATAATAAAAAACAGTAATAAGTTTTGTGTCTCATTTATCTCATAGAAATCAATTCACTTAATAGAAAAGTCCCTAGATAACATGATAATAATATTTTCTCATGAACCAAGTCACAATTTTGCATATTGAATAATTAATGAGAGATTTCACAAACTTTTTTACAAAATCCGTCTAGAGCTTTGTACCATTATTTATTCTGTGGTCAAGCTCGGATGATAGTTCAATTCTTTCGTACAGGGTATAAACAACTTAAGATTCATTCCGGAAAGCTCTTCGAAACTTTATTTTTTTACTTACCTTCATTATCTTCGTTACCTCTTTCCCTTCACTCATTCTTAAGTGAATGAGTGAAGGGTGAAGACCTTTTACATCAAAACATAAATTAAAAAAGCAGCAAATGTAGATTAATAAACTAATCAAAAACCAACCATTTTCAGCCGGATAGCTAATCGGCAAGTGCTTGAAATTTGAGTTGCAAGATTCTACCCGGAACGACAGACAGACAAACAAGAAAGTGACTTAATAAAGAGGTAAAAATTAAAAAAAGCGCGCCACGATGACTAGTGGGACCGCACAGTGGCGCGAACGCTTATCGCAGGGGACAAAAGATTTTTTGACGACTGAGCACACATAATGCGGATCGCGATCCAATCGTCTTGGACAGGTGACGTGACGAAACACCGACGATGTAGAAAAAGACGTTATTTTTTCGAGGTAAAGGTGAATGACGGATAGCGTAGGTGCAAATATTTATGGTTGTAGTTTAGTCAGCTTTGGGTAATGATAATGGTTATGCGAATTTGTAGAAAACATTGAGAGTAAATGTAGATCACTGTTTTCTTTTAAACAATATCTACCTAGTAATGAAACAAGTCATACGGTCATATACCAAAACCCGACTACGGTCGGGTAAAAAATAGTCGACACTCTTGCAATGAAGACGAATCGATTGATACCTCGCTTGTCAAAATTGGACAAATAGGGTCGACACGGATGTGTATGTGAGCATCCACATACATAGATGACTGTTAAACTCATTACCCCTCCCTGGCTTCGCCGTAGTAGCACAGAATAAAATAAGTAGTAGGGTAAAAAGAATCAATGTTATCAAAAATTGATCGTTTTTTGCATTCACATAACTGTTATAAACAACGCATTGATTTGTTAATGTTATTTCTACCAGTGGAGACTTATTCCTGATTTTTGTTTGTATATGTATATAATAATAGGTATTAAAAAAACAGGACAATTCCACACTAATTACCTAGCCCCAAACTAGGATACACTGTACTATAGGCATTAGGTAACGGATAAACACGAACCTGGACCGTTTGATTTCGCACGTAACCACTAGACCAATCGGTCGTATAAATAGTGCATATTGTGTTATTTTTTGTCGATAGTCTTCCTAAAATAAATAAATAATAATAGGTAATGGCTTTGCGAATTTGTAGACAAAAATAGTTAAAGAGTAAAAGTGGATCACTGATTTATGTTATCAGTAGATATGTAATGAAGTCAGTGCATGGGCAATCCTTAAAATTCTGTCGACACTAAAATAAACAAGCAGCAAAACAAATTCATGTTTCTGCTAGGAAGTATGACACAAATGTAGATTAAAAAACAAATCAAAAAACACATTTTTTTCATTTTTGTCATCGAGTTGTTAGCTACCCTGAAAGTTTCAGCCGGATAGCTAATCGGGAAGTGCTCGAAATTTGGGTTCAAAGATTCCACCTAAAACGATAACAAACAAGAAAGTTACTTAATAAAAACTTGTTAAAATTCTAGCCAACCTACAAAAAATACATTACTAAAACCATCTCATAAAACTCAAACGACTCGACAAGTTCACATTTTCAAAACTCGAGTGCAATTTAACTTTGTTATCACATACACCAGTCGGGAACTTTTCGTCAGTGAACGAAGCAGGAAGGCTTACCTAGCAGTGACGACTGAGCGAAGTGAGCGTCAGCGAAGCCCCAGCTGGTAAAAACGAGGTATCTGCCACGCGCCTGCCGTTCACAGATACGTCACTCATATAAGTGTTTCTTCCCTACTTAATAATCGACTAAAACTTCAAAATGGTATTTCGCGAGTGCTTTTTTGACACTGGCAACTTAGGCGCAAAAATACTCAATTATGACGCAATTTTTGAGATAGGTGACCTTCTTAATTATTTAAAAAAATATGTAAATTATCTCTTTGAATAAATGTCAATGTTGCTTTTTGAAATAAATGTCATGTTTAGATAACCGACCAATTATTAATTTTCTAAATAAACATGCTGCTTATATAATTTGCGAGGCGTCGATAATGGAGTCCTCCACTCGATGTACTTTCATTTCCGCGCGCACGTCGCTCGATAACAAAGAAATGTTGACATATTTAGAACAAGCCTGAAATCGAACTGGCAGCACAGGCGGCGACATGTGGCGAGCGCGACAGCCGTCAGTGATGCCAGCGCCGCCAACTAACGCGAGATTTTAATTTTCGAATCCATCCCACGGATGACGCGTCGCTTGCCGCCTTTTTGTTACCAACCTGACAATGAAAGCCCTATTGCTTCTTCCGCGCGTGAATCGCGAATACTTTAAAAAGCTGTCAAAGTTTGGATGCTGTGATTGACGTGCAGCGATCGCTGGCTTAAATCCGACATATTTCACGTTAAATTGAAACTGGGACGTGATTGATTTCAATTGAACTTTAGACAGTTGTTTTGCAGCTTTTGCAAGGTTCGATGTAATAAAACTGTTATTTATTAATATTACCCGTCTTAGACAAACTTCGATTTGTTTCGTTGACAGTTAAGTCCGATTATATATACCGATTGAAGTGATTAGAATACCTACATAACTTACAGTGAATATACATACACAAATGATTGGAAGATATAAATCTACGGAATAAATGACGACACTAATACATAAATTCACACCTCTAATCGACTTATTTGTTCGAGATAAAACATATTTTCTGTCAACTTTAATTAGGTTTTTTTTTTAAGATTTCTGATAAAACTTAATGAGGTTTATAGGCAAGTTAAATCAGAAAACACACCTCGTGCTTAATATTTAAAATGTGTTGAAAAATTGAAAAATGTGAATAGTTTCCATGGCGGCATGCGGCAGTCGGTATCTAGTGCGGCCCGTCCACCGTCCGTCCTATCTATTTCCACACGAGCGGTTCGATACTCGTCGTCTCGATACATCCACTCGATTAAAATAAGAATATTTTAACGCGCAACACTATTGTGTGCGGACCTTCCGAGAATGTTGTAAGCTGATACCGCGCTCGCATACTGAACACCCCTAACATGAATGTTTCGTGTTTTTACATGACTGCCCAAAAAAGGAGTATAATGCTTTCAGGGTACATGCATGTATGTATGTATGTATGTCAGTTTCTTTATTACACGACTGCCCAATAAAGGAGTATAATGCTCTCAGGGTTCATATATGTATGTATTTATTTTTGTATGTCAGTTTTTTTATTACATGACTACCCAAAAAAGGAGTATAATGCTTTCAGGGTTCTTGTATGTATGTATTTATTTATGTATGTCAGTTTCTTTATTACACGACTGCCCAAAAAGGGAGTATAATGCTTTCAGGGTTCATGTATGTATGTATTTACGTATGTCAGTTTCTTTTATTACAAGACTGCCCAAAAAAGGAGTATAATGATTTCAGGGTAAAGGTAAGTATGTATTTATATATGTCAGTTTCTTTATTACACGAGTGCCCAAAAAAGGAATATAATGCTTTCAGGGTTCATGTATCTATGTATTAAATTTATATATGTCAGTTTCTATGTTACACGACTGCCCAAAAAAGGCGTATAATGCTTTCAGGGTTCATGTATGTATGTATTTATGTATGTCAGTTTATTTATTACACGACTGCCTAAAAAAGGAATATAATGCTTTCAGGGTTCATGTATGTATTTCTTTATATATGTCAGTTTCTATGTTACACGACTGCCCAAAAAAGGCGTATAATGCTTTCAGGGCTCATGTATGTATTTAAATATGTCAGTTTCCTTATTAAACGACTGCCCAAAAAATAAAAAGAGTTTAATATTTTCAGGGTTCATTTATGTATGTATGTATGTTAGTTTCTTTGTTCCACCATAACTTTTAAATGCCTGAACAGATTTGGATATATGGGGTATCGTTAGAATCCTTATCATCCCGAGTGACATAAACTTTTTTACTTCATTTTTTGGTAGTGGTGTTGTGTTTTTGTCTTATTTTGACGAATCACTTGTTTAGTTAGGTATCTGACGATGTCAAACCTCTTTCATCATAATAATACTCATTTGATAGTTTGTCTATATTAATACTAAATTCAAATAACCTGTCATTCCTACATTGTCATTCATGCATTTGGCTCATGTCCATGTTTTTTACAAAATATCTGATAAAAAGTGGTGAATAAATAATTATTTTATCTACATATATCTGGCAGTTTAAGTTACTGCTTAAATACCACCTACCTAAAATAACGGCCAATAGAATGCCCACCAAAATGCTGACTTCTAGCTTGGGGCGTGTTGGTGTTCCGTAAGGAAGGACCAGCTAGTACATGGTCATCTTCTGCTACAACGTGTCCATGAAAGTGAAGCCGCTGTTTATGAACATCTCCGAGTGCTCCTAATTGTTCATGTTCTTTTATGTTGTCCACTGAGGTTGACCAAACCTGGGCTAGTGGAACAAACCCTAGGACCGTCTCGTGACAGATATCTAATCTATTTACTGTAAATATGACTGCTTTAAATAACTATAATAACAGAAAGAGCAATTTGAATAACCGTTAAGTTTCTGATTAACAAATTTTGAACATTATTATCAGGCAAATTATCCACTGGGCGTCTAGAATGTTTAAAATATTCTTGCTAAGCCTGATATGAAAATGGAATCGGAATTCGGAAGGTGTTGACCATAGTTAAATTTCATCTGTTATTAATAATAGCATACTTTTAATGCTCATAATGCTTGAAAAAAAGAACGAGCGAATGAAACAATTATCTGAATAGAGAATCTGAGGGTGCAATAATCCAACATGGCGGATGGTCTCTGCAATCCGAGTGCAGATGCAATTGTCACGGGCCGGTGGCGCCGGCAAGCGCTGCTCCTTCTGTTTTTACTCGATTGCTCGATCACTCGATTCTCGTTTTTCATCGTGCCCCGCTGCCGATACCGGCACCCTACATTGAGACCTGTCATATCGACTTTTTGTTCGGAGTACAACGAAAAAAGTTGAGAGATAAAAAGTCTCCCGAGCAAATTGGCCGTCTCTGTTATAAACAACAGAGCTGGAACGCCACGATACCAAACAATAAATGTCCGATGTGAATTTGTTGATTGTTTCGGCTCACCGGTGCTTTGTCAACGGTAGTTTTGGCGCGATTTCGAACTGTCACTTTGACGTTTCATTTTTTTAAAAGGCTCTTTGTGTCGCGCAATTCCTTTTTAATCGAACAATTATAAGTTGTTTATGGATGCGGTTGTACATTTTAGGTATATCGGGCAGTGTGCGGAGTGTTATCTGAGAAAGCTGGGTTAGAGGCGAGAGGGTGAGGGGGGTCGATATGAATCACGAGGAGTAATGGCTGCAATATCACGTAGTGCACTTTGTCAACTGGTTGTAGCCTCGCTGTGGCAGAGCATAGATAATTCAGAGATTGCAAACTTTGAGATACGCTGGTTATGGTTAGCAATCGATGGAGTCGTATAACTGCAGTGCAACTGCTAACTGTGTGTTTGTGTTTATCTTATCTGAATTTGACACGTGCTCGGTCAAAGCGATATTATTACGAACGTCTTGATACTGGAAGTGACTTGGTCATACATACCGAACTAATTTTATTTTTGAAACTGAGTAAGAAATTGTTCGCGTAAAATGCTAAATGATTCGTCTGTCCATCACATCATCAGCTCAAATTCAGTAAAACGTCCGCCATTTTACTGATTCGTGACTTTGAACATTATTGAATGTGACGTGACGTGACAATGGCAGCAATCCGGTAATTTTACTCCTAAAACTAAACTAGACTAAATTTATAAACCTTGTCGACTTCGTAACAAGGTATTTTTGCCCCTGGCATCTATAATATAAACTTACGTCAATTTACGCAGCACCGCTTAAAATAACGTAATTAAAACAGGTTTTTAACACGCTGTCTAACAACGTTTGGATAAATTCGGACACGTTCAGAGATAGCGTTTGGACAAATCGTGACTCTCGCCGCGTGGAAACAAAGTTGATTTTACGAAGACGGGCTTTAGTGATAGTTTATTGATTGAGGAATTGATGTCAGGGAAAAAAATACCTTGTTACGAAGCCAACAAGGTTTAAATTACATTTGAAGAAATTAAGTTTAGATTAGAAGATGTCCGAATCTTTACCACTACTTATATAAACTATGCTTGATATTGGCGAAATTGCTAGTAGGCCAGTGCCTCTACAGAAGCTAACAAAAAAAAAAGATAAGATCACATTGCTGAATATGGGCCTTCCCTATAATAGGGTAGATTTGGCCCCAAACACCACATTAAGCAGGCGTCTTGGTGAGCGTTTGGTTTTAGGTAAACGTAACTTAAAACCCAGTGGCCAGGTGGAGTGACAACCTGCGAAAAGCAGCTGATAGAAACTGATAAGGAGAGCTGGAAGACCGAGCTCAGTGACGTGCATTCAGAGAGGCCTACGTCCAGCAGTATAGGCTGTATAGCACAAGTATTGATTATCCATTTCCATTTATTTGACATCCGTAATAATAAGAATCCCCATTAACAATTTCTGGAAAAAATAGTACGTTACCGTCGAGTATGACAGAAATACAGGAGTCACGCCCTCGCTGCGCAAACTCCTAAGGCGACAGTCGTAACATATCTTAAAATAATGAATCACGCTCACGTTACTTTATATAGCAATACGACAGGAATACACACAAATAACCGAGCATATATGACAAAAAAAATACACACTTTTTTTTAATTTTCTTGCAGCATAGGCGCTCTTCCAATTGGCGCCGTATCAATAACCTCTCATAAAGGGCCAGTCATGGCGCGGAAAGAGCAAGCCGATATCATCGGAGCATCATCACGCCGAGTCGAGGGCCGGGCCGCGGCTAATCTCTCTCTACAGGCCGATCGGAGCGGCGCCGAGAGCTCGTTCGAATTATTAGGATTCCACCCGGATTAAGATTGGGCACAAGTGGGAGTTACTTTTGAGTGCGAATTTTGCAACAGGTGCAAAAGGAATTCAGTCATGAGTGCCAAATAGCACTGGCCTTCAAAACTCAGTACCACACTTTTAAAGTCTGTCTGTTCGCGAAATACGTTAAAACTACTGGACCGATTGCGATACGATTTTCACTGTTAGATAGCTTATGTTTTGACATACATACTGGTGTACTTGGTATCTCAATCCAATGAGTAGGAGCCAAGCAATTTAATAAATAATCTAAATTTATTAATTATAAAGTGTGCTACTAAGTTTTGAATAAAACGGACCGATTGCGATGCGATTTTCACTTTTGGATAGCTTAGGTATTGACTTAAAAACTGGTGTACTTGGTATCTCAATCCAATGAGTAGGAGCTAACAACCTTTTCTATTTAATACTAATCCGAAATGACAGACTGTCGAAGCTCGATGACATCTGCTCATCGAGTATCGACTTACTTGTCGAGATAGCATTGCAATTTTTTTTATTGTCACTGATGTAGGTAGCTTGAGACCCAGTAAAGCATTGCATCAGCAAACGTTTACAATTTCCACGAAGCTGGGCTTTCCTCATTAAGCGAGTTGTTAGATTGTAGGATCAAGCTGCGATTAGATCCCGCTTGCGCAATTCTCTCGATACCGCGAATGCTATACTAATACTAAATGCTAGTTTGGTCTCACGCTGCCCGTTCTGGCATTTTGTTAATTGAACAATGAGTTTGTTCAGACCATCTGTCTAACAAGACATAAGTTCAAACACAAAAAAAACCTACGACACTCTTGCGATGAATACGAATAGATTGATACTTTGCTTGTCAAAATCAAACCAAGTTTTTAGTTTGAACACATAACCCTTCCTCTGCTTCGCCGTAGTCGGTTAAAAAAATAAGCATACCTAAAGACTATTCTAAAGATACTTCGCTTGTCAAAATTGGATTAATAGTGGTGACGCTATGGTGGAACATCCATATGATACTTACCAACATATATGTAAAACTCATGACCCTTACCTTGCTTCGCCGTACTCGAGTAAAATAATAACGAAGGCTGGAAAGGGAGGGATGGATCTAGTTCAAGGTAACTCGATTATTATTCGCCACATTTTATATTCAACGCCTTCCTTAGTTTTTTTTTTTTTTTTAGAAAGGTTATGTGCTGTTGGTCTATAACTGACCTCTACAGCGTCACGGACGGTGGGGCGGGCGCAAAAGCGCTCCGCCGTAATGCGTGACTCAGAAGGCGCACGCCAAAGTTAAGTTTTTGGCCCCTTGCTCAAGGGCACCCAGGGGGTACGAACCTCGGCTTGGACAGTTGCCATTGATTACTTGGGGAGTATCGAACTAAACACCCCTCGATCTCTAGTGTGATCGAGGGGGCCCTCATGAAATGCCTGGAGCCCTTTAAATGAATTGCATAACTGACCACCGATTCGGAATACACCTTCGAGAAGAATCGGCAAGAAACTCGAAGGCGAATAAAGTCGACATTAATTACGGCACCTTCGACCTCGCATCCGGCGAGGTCGGTGTCTGTGTCTAATTGTGTTGAAAGATGGTGAAGATGACGGAGTGGGCGAATCAATCACTGCCTGTACTGCGGCAGCGATTTCATCGTCCGGATCGCTCAAGATGTCTCTAGGGCGTCTACGAAGAGGCCGTGCGTCTGTTGTCGCGTCTGTCGTGTAGTCAGAGGCCTGAACTACTAGAGGGTTGGGGTGATGGAGTGCCACGTCAAAGTAGCGGCGAGAGGCATTTTTCATATATTGAACTATCGAGGGAAGCTCGAGATCACTGTGCAGGTCGATGTTCCTCTGATACCAGGGGGCATCTAATGCACCGCGAACGAATTTATTTTGTAAAATCTGAAGTTTCTCTAGGGAAATGCGGGAGGCGTGTGCAAATGCTACGGACGTGTATGTCATTGTCGGTCGGACGCAAGTTAAGTTGTCTTCGGTCTGCTTTAGTTTCAACTAGCGACCCGCCCCGGCTTCGCACGGGTAGATATATAGAAAGATAAAATTAGTAGGTACTTTATTTGAACAAATAGAACAACAACAATATCTTACACAAAAATTTTATGTTTACAGGTTTTATACTCACGTACCATTTCGTCAATAGTATTATTCTGTTTAACGCAAGGGGGTTGAATTACGGTTACTATTTCGTGTTTAGCATAGAACATTTTCTACGTCAATGATTATTAGATGTTCTGTGATTTCATTTCCATGGCAACGTTCTATATACAAAGACACGTACCTCCTTAGTTTGTGATCTTACGTAGTATTTATATACTCTTTGGTTTGTAATACAAAGTAATCGAGTTTTTTTTTGCAAAATTTAATACCTCGGGATTTATTATTGCAATTTTCGAAGAGAACTCTTTCTTTAAGAAAAATAAAATCCTGCTAGTGTTACTCGCTGATAATTAAGCTTTATTTATGTGAAAGAATTTTTAAAATCGGGTCTGTATTTTTTGAATTACGAACAAACAAACAAACAAACAAACAAACAAACAATAAAATCTTTCCTCTTTGTAATATTAGTGTAGAAGTGTAGATATATAAAGAGATTATCTATCTAATAATTTCCTAGAGGAAAAATTTGGATCACGGACTGGTTTCGAACCTGCATACATCCATGTCTCTGCGCGGCGAATGTAGGTATCTTACTAATTCAGCTAACGTGATCACTGCACGTTCACCCAAATACGTCCCTTAGTTTACGACGACGGTAACGCCATCTATTGATAGTATTTTGAAGAGTTTATCTATCTGTGTATATTGGCAATCTTTAAGGTTTTAGCAACATGCAAAATTTTCGTGAAAAGCTGCAAGGCGCAGTTATTGATATTTTAGGAAAATTGACGTATAATTACATAATTTATTAATAATAGCCTCAAAAAATATATGCGTAGTATAAAATAAGATAAGAAACTATTTAATTCAACATATTGTATACAGCACCACTGTACAGATCGCAACATAACTTAAATCTAACAGATAAACATCTGTGTACGACTTAAAACGAAAAATTAACCTAATAACTTTTCGAAAACCAGCCCTATTAAAACCAGAATAAGAAGAATTAATGACTTCTCGATATCAAATCGCCAATCTATGCAGAACACTATCTCACCTCAGACTGAATGTGTGAATAGATCAGAGATTAGGTACCTTTTAAATAGTAATCAAGACGCCATCTTTTTCAGGTGTTACCAGTTACGTTAGTCAGAATACCAGAATTATCGTTTAAAATAATCGAAAATTGTCTTAACTATTTTCAGAAACAATGTTTCATTTAGAACTTTTAGAAGGTAGAGATGAAGGATTCAAAAAAGTGTGTTATTTAGTAGGAACATAATTATGTAGAACAACTTGCTGGGTAAAAATATTAAGGGACGCCAGTGATTTCAATATGCAAATAAATATTATATACTTACTTCTTATTAGAATTAGACTGTAATTTTAAGCGATTAATGAATGAATGAGTGATACTCGTCTTCTCTTTTTCTCCCTCTCACACGCTGAAAGTTCGCATCCCTGCAGTTGAAACGTAATGTGCTGATAATTATGCACCTAAAAATATCTCCTTCAATTGCTGCGAAACCTTCCCTCCCTGTTTATGGGGTAAACTTTATCAACCTAGCAACACTAAGAACCGCCATTTTCTCTCTTTAACATAAAAAGGCAGTTCCCCAAATTGATAGGAGAGCAGCCACACATCTGACATGTAATCACGTGCCGAAATCTGACTATCGGATTACATTTTACATCAATGTCATCAACTGACCCGTGAGCAATGTCAGTATGAGAAATTAGAACTTATATAACTTAGTGGAAAACTTTGTGATCTTTAGAGTTTTATACTTCACGCGTATTTTTTGTGTTGGAATCAAAGAGACTGCCCAATGCGGTGCGATTTTCGCGGAACTGCAGTGCGCTGGTCACCCCGTAACCTTGGTTTTTACACATGCCACGCTATTCCGCAGTACCTAACCATCAAATAGGAACTCACTAGTTTGCACACTACTGCTTGGTGGTTAATTGAATATTCGACATGGCGTATTGTTGCATAAAAAGTCTATAACTACAAAAGAGGTTTTCCACAGTGTATAATATAGAGCACGCGGGAGAAACCACGGATAAATACTCATTTGATTATAACCCTCTGTTCAATACAGCGACTAGTAGGTAGGTATACCATGCGGAGTATCTTCCCCTTTTCATAGGGACCACACAAGAGCGCGAGTGGCTAATCTATCATCAAGCCACACTCGACAGGACGAGCAGACTTGAAAAAGTTCTCCCTTTCACTTATCAGCTTGCTCTTTTTACGTTGATGAATGTTTAGAATTTGGTGTAGTTAGTGTACTTAATATCAGATAAACTAAGGAAAATATATAAAAAGAATTGATTAAAAAAAAGATTAATTTGATCAGTTATTTAGATAAAATAAGTAGTTACCTATAATTTAAAAAAGTACATTTATAACGTTTTTTTTATGAATGTCACTTTTAATGTTTTTTTATTGCTTTGTCACTTTTTACTTGGTTAAGTTTATTTATTACTTCGTTTTTAAGTGTTTTTTTATGATTTTTTATTGCTCTGTCATTGGTTTGTGAGCTACCCTAAAAGTAGCTAGTAGTAGATAGCTAATCGGGAAGTGCTCAAAATTTGAATTTCAAGATTCCAGCACAGACAGAAATACATAGATACATACATACAAGTGAAATTAAATAAAAGCTTTAAAAAGTTAAGCAATAATACGTTTACTTATGTTAGATACCTTTATACACAAAGATGTGGAGATCTCATATTCACATGGGAAACTTACCTGTAAAAAAAGAAAACTAATTAGCACACATTGCAGCAATAAATATAGCAAACACTTCAAACCTAAAATGATTAATGTAAACAGCGCACATCCGATCGCGGCAAGAAACACAATAAATACGAACTTGTGCCGGTACCTACGGCGCAATGAATCAAAACAAAACAATGTTATTATCCTCTCGCGTTATAGTGCTATGTGCGACGGATGAGTTACAGGCGTTAGCGATGTTTTACTTTTTGATTTCTTTACGGTATTCTGATTTTCTCGCCAGTTTTTCTTTTTTCGAAATAAAAATATTGTGTAATTTTCCCTTACACAGTAGTCGCAGCGGAAGTTGTCTGCAAGTCGCTGCGCAAACTACAATTTTTCAGGCGCAATCCAAATGTTGAAGTTGAAGACAGCATTGTATAACTCCCTCGCTCACTCGCTTACAAATTTCGCATATTCTATCTCGCTCTTACTTTAAGCTGTTTTATCCCCAGTGCAGTACCTGCGCAATCGTACACAGAGCCTAACTTCACAAACATATATATTGGCTGCGACTACTGTAAGTACCTTACTTTACTGTGCTCACGTTTCAGCCATAATTTACATAATTTGACACTGACTGAATGCAAAAACTATGCCTATTAAAAAAAAGTAATAAAAAATTGTCTAAACACAGACCTAAAGTTGCACAATCCGCTCCACTCGTCACCTCACGCCAGTCGCCAAGTTCGACAAGAGTCGAGCGCAGGAAATGAAGCCGGGCGGAGGAGGCGCGATAAATCCAACCGCGCTCGAGACAAAGAACTTGCCACTTCTTGCAGCTTTATTAACTTGGCGCATGGTGACAAATTGGCGCGAACCGGCCAAGATGGCGGATGGAAATGGCGGGCAGTTATTTTTATCGTGTTTTAGAATAAGATTATAGGTATTAACTATTCTTATGGATGGGAGGGTAGAACCACAGTATTAAATATACCCTTACCATAGGTACATAATGTGGTCACAGTAAGTAATATATTTGTGACCTAGACCTAGTTAGGACCTTGGTTACAAAAAGGAAGGTGTAAAGTTAAAGTATTCACATATAGTAATAAACATAACATTTATAAATATATCAAATCAATAAAAATAGGTAAACTAAGTATGAAAATTAAATTTCCTTTTCATGTGCCGACTCAGAGTTGAATCTCACATAGGAAAAGGAAATACCCTTCTGACTCTACCCGGTGCTTCGAAAATACGCCCGTTAGAGAAGAGAGCACCAATTGATGTAACTTTTTTCAAAATTTGACAATTATTTATAAATGTATATGTCAGAAATTATAATAATACACAAGTCAATGTCAAATACAAGATGAGACGTCTCACAATCATCAAATTAGGATAAAAAAAATAAAAAATACAAATGACTTATAGGAAACCAGGCTGGACCAGTCCCTACAAAACGCACCCATTCATGAGTATGACTTGTATAATGTAACGCAGTATGAAATCTTGTTAGGTTTTCTATACTATATATAAGTACTCAGTTGGAAACTCAAATTAAAGAGCGCCGGAAGCCTAACGGTTCAATAGTGTAACTTAGAATTTAACGATACCGGGTTCGGTCCTAGGCTAGAGCTTAGGACCGAACCCGGTATCGTTAATTGGCGTAGACGCCAATGACTTTTCTAAGTCATGTGCGGTTTTCCATCGCTCAAAAGCAAATACAAATGGAAAACTAATACAATTTCTTTCAGTTCTAGAAAATGTCCAACTAAGATTAAAAACTTTATTTTTTAGGTACGTAACTACCTGCGTTTTTATTTAAATAGGTATCCCGTGTCATCTGCGTCTTTTTCTTATAAACATTAAAAAAAAAAATTTTGTATAAGCTGTAGTTGTAGCAGTATAATTATAGCGAGCGACAAAAAAAAAACACGCCTGTCAAAACGAACTAAAAAGTCAAAAATAAGAGACAAAGCAAATTGACACTACTGTCGGGGATCGTACTGTGGAACACTTTTAATCTAAGTGTTCCCACTTCAATGACATTTTTATTTGTCTCTTGTTTTTGACTTTTTAGTTCGTTTTTGTCAGGGCAGTAGTGGTTTTTTTTTATACTTTTTAGTGACAAGTTTTGAGTTGTGCCCAAAAATGTTGTAATGTACAAATCAAAGCTTCAACTGGAGACCCATATTGTAAAATTCAAAGTTTTTGTCACATTTCAAAATGGAGCCATACTGCCGCAATATTGAATAAAAAAAAAAGTTTATGTTACTCGGGATAGTGTAAGGATTCTAAAGATACCCTTATCTCATATACACCCAAATCTGTTCAGGCGTTTAAAAGTTTCGGTAGAATAAAGAAACATACATACACATTACGCTCGTCTTTTGGGCAGTCGTCAAAAAATATAAATATTGACAAAGAATATCATCTGGCTGGTTTTATCAAATGGTGTAAAAAGTTAGTTATATAATAAATCATAAGTTTTTTCGATATATGATTTTATAGGTATTAGATTTTTAATACAGTATCCGATATCCTGCAAATCACATCAAATATTACTAACAAAATAGGATAGAGAAATGACAATAGACAGTCCCTAATCTTCGATTTACGAAACAAACGGGTCGACTTCCTATTTTATATTCAGAAAACAATCGTTTAGCGCAAACAGAAGTTTAAAATAGAGACCAGTTAGCATCGCGTCCCATCTGCTACCGGAAGTACAGGAAATACAGGAAATTAGCATTGCTTTGCTTCCCGCGCGGATTATTGCAAAATAAGATATTGTTCACTCAATCTATTCGTTCACTCGTTCACTTCGTTTGAATGATGCTCCTTTGTTTCTCGATTCGCGATTCGAATTATTTGAAGCGAATATTGTTCTGATTGAAATACGTTGGTTGTGTGTTAATATTTTCGATTAGTGTTATCTTATTATGAGGTTTTGTTTGTGCTAAGTATTCCATCGATTTTGAAGTTTCTTTAAAGATAGAAGCATTCAGCAAAACTCTTATTATCAAGTTATAATTTTTATTAAAGTAATTTGATGACTTTCTCACTTATAGCAAGCGTGCTTTGAAGTTCATTGTCAATTTGAAGATTCACTCACACAATGGCAAATATTCCACTTCTTTCTGTATGAAATACATATTTCCAGCTTCTTAATACATATTTGATTTTGAAAACTAACGCGAGTGATATTCATATTAAATATAAATAAAACGGCTAAAAACTCACGAAAAAGAAGATCGGAAATACTCCAACCAGTTTCAGACTATTTTGAAGTCCTTCATCTGGGAGTGTTATGCCGACAAGCCGCGACGAGCGCTACGAACGTCAGTACGCAACTGACGACGCGTGCGTGACGCGGGCGGCGGCTAAAGTCGAAGATGTAGGTATACGGATAGCAAAGCTTAAATGGAGATGGGCAGGACACTTGGCAAGACGGGATGATCAAAGGTGAACCAAAGCGATAACGGAGTGGTGGTCTAGAGGAGTGCAGCAGACCACCAGCCCGATGGTCAGACGACAAAGTTAGGCATGCAGGAATAGACTGGATGCGACTTGCACAGCACCGGAACATATGGCGTGAAAGAGAGGAGGCCTGTACCCAGCAGTGGGTGGTTGCGGGCTGAGTAGATAGATGATACATTATACATATTCCACAAGAAAGTAAAAAAATATATGATTAAATTGTTGCGTTTACACGATATATTCTTTACCCGATAGAATCTCCCTAAACCGTAATATAAGTCGCCCAAATCTGTATCCTGCATCACAAACAGCGTTGGCGTCGGCGACCGACATAACTCAATGCACACAAGATTTCAATATTTCGATAACGTGTGGCCGCCGAGGCCGATCTGAGATGTATGCGTCGTCACGCCGCCGCCAATATCCGACGCAGAATTGAAATATCTGACCTATACCCCTGGAGGACGTATCCAGGCAGGGTAGGACTAACGGCCGGGTTCGGGGGTAAGTGGACTTACACCCGTCTCTTGCTTAAATAGAAGGAAAGAGGGGAATGCTAAAATGATGCCGCTGTTAAGTTAAAGTATTTGCTCTGTAGATATAGGTAACATTAGATGCTCCATAGAAGTAATTTAAAAATGGTTTATTGCTAATAAAGCAACTGAGTCAAATATTTTAGAATGATTTGCATTTATGATTTAATGCTTGAAATATAAAAAGCATTATTACAGTAATTGATAGATTCAGGCGTTACTTTGCGGAAATCCATATTTAAAATGAACAAAATAAAAATATGTAGCTTACTTCCGCCAAAACTGTAAGTCAGACAAATGATAAATGGTAAAATTAACACAAGTAAAACCCCACGCTAAACAAAACCCTACCCCAGATTGAACTAATGAAAAATATAAATGAAAGAAAAGCTAAGGCCTGGAGGCCAGAAAAAACACTTATATACAAATAATATATATAAATATATATACACAATAAAAAACCCCCAAGCTAAACAAACCCTACCCAAATACAAGTATCGAAACACTTATATATTCATATACATATAATATAAAAAAACACAATAAAAAACATATACCTCGATCCAAATACCAAACGTCTGACATCAATACGACACGTGTTTCGCCTCTGCACGAGGCATCTTCGGGCAATTAGAAATGTTAAGACATTGCAATAATAGGTATACATTGTTGAACGACCAAACCAACTTAGTTTCATCACCTTTGTTGCGTATTTTCACTGGAAATGCGTCACAAGTAACAGGCAACGATGACGTAATCGTAAATATGGTGCAATAGTGGCATGACCTTGCGGATTCATAGCGATTCATTCTGGCTCAAACTGGTTCGCGGCGATGCAGCAGTGCAGTCGCACTAGCTCAGGCGCGTGGCCTATATAAGGGAATTTGTCACCATTGCTCAGGCACTCTCAGTCCAGCATTCGACGAGTCAACATCACCCGAAGATGCCTCGTGCAGAGGCGAAACACGTGTCGTATTGATGTCAGACGTTTGGTATTTGGATCGAGGTATATGTATAATGTACGAGGTGTTGTAAATATTGTGCCCATGAATCCACGTTCACCTTGTTTGTATGGCTTACCTAAGACTCATAAAATCAATATCCCTATACGTCCTGTGGTCTCGAACATTGGAGCTCCAGCATACAAGTTGGCTAAACATCTTAATTTTCTTTTAAGAAGCAAAGCGAGTTTCAAGCCACAGTATAGTTTGAAAAATAGCTTAGATTTAATTCACAAAGTTAAAGACGTTATTATTCCACCGAATGCTAAATTGTTGTCATTGGATGTAGACAGTTTGTTTACCAATGTTCCCTATAAAGAGTGTTTACAAGTATTGGGTTCTCATTTTGAGAAACAACGGTTACACCCTGGTGAGACAGATGATCTTATTAATTTGACTAGTATTTGTATGGAACAAAATTATTTTAGATTTAACAATCAATATATTAGACAAAGAGAAGGTTTAGCAATGGGTTCCCCCTTGAGTCCTCTGATGGCCGAGTTATTTATGGACAATTTTGAATGTCAACATTTAGTTAACGATCCCAATATTCTTTTTTACTTTCGATATGTGGACGATGTTATTATTTGTTGGACAGGTACTCTCCGTCAAATTGATTTATTTGTTGTTGAGATCAACAATATCCACCCCAAAATTAAGTTTAAATTAGAACTAGAAGAAAATCGGTCTCTTAACTTTTTACATTTGACTTTGACGAGGGTAATTGATAAACTAGTTTTTCAAATTTACCGTAAACCAACACACACGGATATTGCTATTCCTTCTTCGTCTTGTCACCCCATTCAACATAAATTAGCAGCCTTTCATAGTTATGTACACCGGTTATTGACAGTTCCTTTGTCTTCTGAGAATTATAATAATGAATTACATATTATTTATCAAATTGCTATTTCAAACGGGTACAATAACGAAGTGGTAGATAATTTGATAAAAAGGAAACTACAAGATAGGGTTCGATCATTACTTTTTGCGGGTCCACGGGATAAAATCAACAAATATGTGGGTAGTTTGTCATACATGGGCCCAGTTTCGGATAAAATCGCAAACTTGCTTAGGAAAAACAACGTTCATGTAGCGTTTCGAACCAATAACAATCTGCGTCATCTTTGTAATGGTAAGGACCGGATGGAGAACCACAAAAAATCCGGTGTTTACAAGTTGGTTTGTGATGAGTGTGACGGGGTGTATGTGGGTCAGACTGGCCGCAAATTTGAAACTAGGTTTAAAGAACATAAGGCCGCGTATAGGAATAGTCATCCAGAGCAGTCCCATTTCGCTAAACATTTAATTGAGTCCGGTCACTCTCTGCGGAGTGATAATACGTATAATGTTTTACATGTTTGTGACAAGGGTTTCTGTTTGTGTGTATTGGAACAATTAGAAATTTTAAGACATTGCAATAATGGGTATACATTGTTGAACGACCAAACCAACTTAGTTTCATCACCTTTGTTGCGTATTTTCACTGGAAATGCGTCACAAGTAACAGGCGGCGATGACGTAATCGTAAATATGGTGCAATAGTGGCATGACCTTGCGGATTCATAGCGATTCATTCTGGCCCAAACTGGTTCGCGGCGATGCAGCAGTGCAGTCGCACTAGCTCAGGCGCGTGGCCTATATAAGGGAATTTGTCACCATTGCTCAGGCACTCTCAATCCAGCATTCGACGAGTCAATATCACCCGAAGATGCCTCGTGCAGAGGCGAAACACGTGTCGTATTGATGTCAGACGTTTGGTATGTGGATCGAGGTATATGTTTTTTATTGTGTTTTTTTATATTATATGTATATGAATATATAAGTGTTTCGATACTTGTATTTGGGTAGGGTTTGTTTAGCTTGGGGGTTTTTTATTGTGTATATATATTTATATATATTATTTGTATATAAGTGTTTTTTCTGGCCTCCAGGCCTTAGCTTTTCTTTCATTTATATTTTTCATTAGTTCAATCTGGGGTAGGGTTTTGTTTAGCGTGGGGTTTTACTTGTGTTAATTTTACCATTTATCATTTGTCTGACTTACAGTTTTGGCGGAAGTAAGCTACATATTTTTTTTTTCTTTTTTTTTTTTCATTATTACAGTGTTTTCTACATAAACTCTAATAGGTATTTAAAATCAAAATAATTTAATGATCGGCTTAATTTCTCAACGATAAAATTAGTAGATTTTTTGATTTAATAAATTCGCTATTATAGCTTTAGTATTTTTTATTCGTTATTGATATTACGTACAACAATTTCAGGTAGGTAGTTGATGTAGATGGATGATGGTTGTGACATAATTACATACATAAATGGAAACAGAGAAAGAAGTGAACCTGAACCAATCTACCCACTCAATGTATTTCAACCACAAACATTGTATAAAATATAAGTTACTATAATCAACAAAAGCAGGCAAGTGGCAACCCTCCTGGCTCTGTTACACCTAAATCCGTCCCAGTCGTCCCACGTGTCCCAGGGATCGGGGGGATATGATAGGAATGTGTAAATGTCACCGCATCTGATCGAGTGCTAGTGGGGGTGGAAGGGTTGCTATCATAGACTAGGTAGATATGTAAATAAATTCTTGAACGTTTATTTATTCAACAAAAAGTTTTATTTATAATGTTTATTTTATATATTAAACTTGTATAATTTAAAATTTAAAGTCATTAAAATCATGTATTCAAAAGTTTAAATTGAATTTGAAAAATATGAGTGACTATTATTTGACCACCCACAGTGTCTAAAGACAAAAGTCTACAATCAGTGCGTCCTAGCAGTCATGACCTACGGAGCCGAAACGTGGACACTCCCGGTTTAACTAGTTCACAAATTTAAGGTCGCTCAGAGAGAAAGCTATGCTTAGAGTTTCTCTGAAGGACAAGATTCTTAATGAACATATCCGACGGAGAACCAAGGTGACCGACATAGCTCTTAGGTTATCCTAAGAGGTATGTCGGTCACCTACGCAAGCTAAAGTGGCAGTGGGTTGATCATATTTCCAGAAGAACCGACAACTCGTATACACACGAGTTCTCAAGTGGAGACCACGTTTAGGCAAATGTAGTGTAAGACGCCCTGTGGTAAAGTAGACGACCTGCGAAAAGCGGCTGGAAGAGAATGGATGAGAGGAGCTGAAGACCGAGCTCAGTGGCGTGCATTAGGAGAGGCATATGTCCTGTAGTGAACAGATATAGGCTGATGATGATGATGATGATGATGAGGTAACGAAGTATACTTTGAATTTGAAAAAGGAATTTTCTTATCATGTACCCAAGGATACCTACAGTGGACAAATGTAGGCTGATGATGATTATTTGAGATCATCATCGTTAGCTTGATTCCACCCACTGCTGGGTTTATGAGGCTCCCTTGTGCTATTCATTTCCATTATTTTATGACTAGCTGTACCCGCGGCTTTGCTCGCGTGGTCATTTCATTTAAAAGTAGCCACAGTAGTACGATTTATTCCAGGACCAAAAGTACCTTTAAAGAACAATATACTACATTTCTTCCAAATTCATTCAGCCGTCAAATAGTTTTTTTATCAATTGCTCGGCATTTAATCATTGGATTATTATACTAAGTACCACAGTTTTTAAGTCAAGCCCTAAGCTATCCAACACTGAAAACTGCATCGCTATCGGTCCAGTAGTTTTTACGTGATGCGCGAACAAACATACAGACAATCAGATAATAATTATATTACGACTATCACTCACCACGCACACGCTAATAGTCAATATTATTTGACGGTCATAAAAATATAAATTTGATTATATTTATTGTACTCAAAGGTAAGTTGTTGGGATTTTACGCAATCATGATACACCAGAAATATCGAGATTTCCAGCTCTATAGAACGCCTGGAGTAGATTTGGACCACGTGGAATGCATTGTTCCAAGTAGGTAGCTTTCATTTATTTCGTCGCATAATCCAGGGTCCATAATATGACCTAGGTCTACTTGAACAAGTTCATTCTTAGAATTAACTAGTTCATTTTTATTGAGTTGTTAGTTTTAAGAGTGAATATAGTTAATTAAGGGGAAAGTAGATTTCATCTTTAAATCAAGTTTACCTAGTAAGTACTCTCTCTCAATGTATTTTTGAAAAATAGTATTATATTGTATAATTGAGTGATTAATTGATGGTTGTTTCCCAGTCTCTAAGCGCCACATGCTTTGAGGGCTCCGATTATTTTAGGTAATTCATTGAAAAAACTAAAGGTAAAATAATTATCCCTACATCAAAATCTGTTTGACGTTGACAGCGCGATCGCGGCCGCAATTTCCTTCTGTCGGTCCGTCAGTGTGTCGATGTATTTATATTTATTCTAACATTTTGTATTTCGATATCTGGCAACATCGAACGGTTCGGAAATTAACATATAATTCAGGATTTTTATGTCAAGTAGTATCTTTTTAATGTTATCAGTACATAATGGATAGTACAACTAATAATTTAAAAAATAGATATACTTTAGACTTATTACGAGACATGCTCACTAAATTCGTCTGGAATTGCATATTTTGTTGTACCTAGGCTGGTCTAATAGAAATATATATAATATTAAATAGTAGTTTTCCCGCCCGCGACTTCCTCCGCGCAGACTACTGTTTATCACGAATAAAATATCCTATGTTCTTCTAGGATATTAAAAACCAATGCAAGAGCAGGTATAGCACCAATGCTCTTGATGTTTTTGGACATACTTGTTATTTAGTTTCCATGCCAACCGTGTCTTACAGCGAGAAATCAATATTTTTCCAGTTTTGGAAACTCATCGAAACTCAAAATTTTCCCGGATAAAAGTATCCTTTGTTTTATTCCAGGGTATAAGCTATCTCGATTTAAAATTTCATCAAAATCCGTCCAACCGTTATCGTGTGAAAGCTCCCAAAACAAACAAACAAACAGACAACGTTTCACTTTTATATTGGTAAGGATAATAGAGCAAATAAAAAATATGCTGCCAAATGGTCGTTGGCTAGAACACTTAGACTACCTATAAGCCTGTAATGGCATGGGGTTGCCCTGGTCGTTGGCTAGAACACTTGGATTACCTATAAGCCTGTAATGGCATGGGGTTGCCCTGGTCGTTGGCTAGAACACTTGGATTACCCATAAGCCTGTAATGGCATGGGGTTACCCTGGTCGTTGGCTAGAACACTTGGACTACCTATAAGCCTGTAATGGCATGGGGTTGCCCTGGTCGTTGGCTAGAACACTTGGATTACCAATAAGCCTGTAATGGCATGGGGTTGCCCTGGTCGTTGGCTAGAACACTTGGACTACCTATAAGCCTGTAATGGCATGGGGTTGCCCTGGTCGTTGGCTAGACACTTGGACTACCTATAAGCCTGTAATGGCATGGGGTTGCCCTGGTCGTTGGCTAAAACACTTGGACTACCTATAAGCCTACAATGGCTTGGGGTTGCCCTGGTCGTTGGCTAGAACACTTTGACTATTTATAAGCCTGTAATGGCATGGGGTTGCCCTGGTCGTTGGCTAGACACTTGGACTACCTATAAGCCTATAATGGCTTGGGGTTGCCCTGGTCGTTGGCTAGAACACTTTGACTATTTATAAGCCTGTAATGGCATGGGGTTGCCCTGGTCGTTGGCTAGAACACTTGGACTACCTATGAGCCTGTAATGGCATGGGGTTGCCCTGGTCGTTGGCTAGAACACTTGGACTACCTATGAGCCTGTAATGGCATGGGGTTGCCCTGGTCGTTGGCTAGAAGACTTGGACTACCTATGAGCCTGTAATGGCATGGGGTTGCCCTGGTCGTTGGCTAGAACACTTGGACTACCTATGAGCCTGTAATGGCATGGGGTTGCCCTGGTCGTTGGCTAGAACACTTGGACTACCTATGAGCCTGTAATGGCATGGGGTTGCCCTGGTCGTTGGCTAGAACACTTGGACTACCTATGAGCCTGTAATGGCATGGGGTTGCCCTGGTCGTTGGCTAGAACACTTGGACTACCTATGAGCCTGTAATGGCATGGGGTTGCCCTGGTCGTTGGCTAGAACACTTAGACTACCTATGAGCCGGTAATGGCATGGGGTTGCCCTGGTCGTTGGCTAGAACACTTGGACTACCTATGAGCCTGTAATAGCATGGGGTTGTCCTGGTCGTTGGCTAGAACACTTGGACTACCTATGAGCCTGTAATGGCATGGGGTTGCCCTGGTCGTTGGCTAGAACACTTGGACTACCTATGAGCCTGTAATGGCATGGGGTTGCCCTGGTCGTTGGCTGGAACACTTAGACTACCTATGAGCCTGTAATGGCATGGGGTTGCCCTGGTCGTTGGCTAGAACACTTGGACTACCTATGAGCCTGTAATGGCATGGGGTTGTCCTGGTCGTTGGCTAGAACACTTGGACTACCTATGAGCCTGTAATGGCATGGGGTTGCCCTGGTCGTTGGCTAGAACACTTGGACTACCTATGAGCCTGTAATGGCATGGGGTTGCCCTGGTCGTTGGCTAGAACACTTGGACTACCTATGAGCCTGTAATGGCATGGGGTTGCCCTGGTCGTTGGCTAGAACACTTGGACTACCTATGAGCCTGTAATGGCATGGGGTTGTCCTGGTCGTTGGCTAGAACACTTGGACTACCTATGAGCCTGTAATGGCATGGGGTTGCCCTGGTCGTTGGCTAGAACACTTGGACTACCTATGAGCCTGTAATGGCATGGGGTTGCCCTGGTCGTTGGTTAGAACACTTGGACTACCTATAAGCCTGTAATGGCATGGGGTTGCCCTGGTCGTTGGCTAAAACACTTGGACTACCTATAAGCCTACAATGGCTTGGGGTTGCCCTGGTCGTTGGCTAGAACACTTTGACTATTTATAAGCCTGTAATGGCATGGGGTTGCCCTGGTCGTTGGCTAGACACTTGGACTACCTATAAGCCTATAATGGCTTGGGGTTGCCCTGGTCGTTGGCTAGAACACTTTGACTATTTATAAGCCTGTAATGGCATGGGGTTGCCCTGGTCGTTGGCTAGAACACTTGGACTACCTATGAGCCTGTAATGGCATGGGGTTGCCCTGGTCGTTGGCTAGAACACTTGGACTACCTATGAGCCTGTAATGGCATGGGGTTGCCCTGGTCGTTGGCTAGAAGACTTGGACTACCTATGAGCCTGTAATGGCATGGGGTTGCCCTGGTCGTTGGCTAGAACACTTGGACTACCTATGAGCCTGTAATGGCATGGGGTTGCCCTGGTCGTTGGCTAGAACACTTGGACTACCTATGAGCCTGTAATGGCATGGGGTTGCCCTGGTCGTTGGCTAGAACACTTGGACTACCTATGAGCCTGTAATGGCATGGGGTTGCCCTGGTCGTTGGCTAGAACACTTGGACTACCTATGAGCCTGTAATGGCATGGGGTTGCCCTGGTCGTTGGCTAGAACACTTAGACTACCTATGAGCCGGTAATGGCATGGGGTTGCCCTGTTCGTTGGCTAGAACACTTGGACTACCTATGAGCCTGTAATAGCATGGGGTTGTCCTGGTCGTTGGCTAGAACACTTGGACTACCTATGAGCCTGTAATGGCATGGGGTTGCCCTGGTCGTTGGCTAGAACACTTGGACTACCTATGAGCCTGTAATGGCATGGGGTTGCCCTGGTCGTTGGCTGGAACACTTAGACTACCTATGAGCCTGTAATGGCATGGGGTTGCCCTGGTCGTTGGCTAGAACACTTGGACTACCTATGAGCCTGTAATGGCATGGGGTTGTCCTGGTCGTTGGCTAGAACACTTGGACTACCTATGAGCCTGTAATGGCATGGGGTTGCCCTGGTCGTTGGCTAGAACACTTGGACTACCTATGAGCCTGTAATGGCATGGGGTTGCCCTGGTCGTTGGCTAGAACACTTGGACTACCTATGAGCCTGTAATGGCATGGGGTTGCCCTGGTCGTTGGCTAGAACACTTGGACTACCTATGAGCCTGTAATGGCATGGGGTTGTCCTGGTCGTTGGCTAGAACACTTGGACTACCTATGAGCCTGTAATGGCATGGGGTTGCCCTGGTCGTTGGCTAGAACACTTGGACTACCTATGAGCCTGTAATGGCATGGGGTTGCCCTGGTCGTTGGTTAGAACACTTGGACTACCTATGAGCCTGTAATGACATGGGGTTGCCCTGGTCGTTGGCTAGAACACTTGGACTACCTATGAGCCTGTAATGGCATGGGGTTGCCCTGGTCGTTGGCTAGAACACTTGGACTACCTATGAGCCTGTAATGGCATGGGGTTGCCCTGGTCGTTGGCTAGAACACTTGGACTACCTATGAGCCTGTAATGGCATGGGGTTGCCCTGGTCGTTGGCTAGAACACTTGGACTACCTATGAGCCTGTAATGGCATGGGGTTGCCCTGGTCGTTGGCTAGAACACTTGGACTACCTATGAGCCTGTAATGGCATGGGGTTGCCCTGGTCGTTGGCTAGAACACTTGGACTACCTATGAGCCTGTAATGGCATGGGGTTGCCCTGGTCGTGTGCTAGAACACTTGGACTACCTATGAGCCTGTAATGGCATGGGGTTGCCCTGGTCGTTGGCTAGAACACTTGGACTACCTATGAGCCTGTAATGGCATGGGGTTGCCCTGGTCGTTGGCTAGAACACTTGGACTACCTATGAGCCTGTAATGGCATGGGGTTGCCCTGGTCGTTGGCTAGAACACTTGGACTACCTATGAGCCTGTAATGGCATGGGGTTGCCCTGGTCGTTGGCTAGAACACTTGGACTACCTATGAGCCTGTAATGGCATGGGGTTGCCCTGGTCGTTGGCTAGAACACTTGGACTACCTATGAGCCTGTAATGGCATGGGGTTGCCCTGGTCGTTGGCTAGAACACTTGGACTACCTATGAGCCTGTAATAGCATGGGGTTGTCCTGGTCGTTGGCTAGAACACTTGGACTATCTATGAGCCTGTAATGGCATGGGGTTGCCCTGGTCGTTGGCTAGAACACTTGGACTACCTATGAGCCTGTAATGGCATGGGGTTGCCCAACTAAGCTGTTTCATGTAGTAGTTATATAGTTTTATTTTGTAGTTTTAGATTTTAGTTAATAAAGGCACTTGCGCTATTACTATTAAAACCGGACAGGTGCGAGTTGAACACGCGTGGAGAGACTTCTGTACGTTATATATATTATCTCACAATAGGTATTGAGAGATTTACCTTGTTATTTTCAGACCATAGACTTCATAAAGGTTGTCCTGTAATCTATAAATAATAATAATGATTCATGTATTTTTTGCATAAGTTTCTTTTTTAGTTTTCTAATTGTTCCACTAAAAGTGACTGCCATATTCTAATTATTTTTTTACTTTAGTCATCAACGATTGTGTCAAAGAAATTCGTATGTGTACATAGAAATACATAAATAACAACTAAATCGGTCCAAATAACAACTTAACTGGATCAAATTGGCTGTGATAGACGTACAGACAGACACGTATGAATCCTACAGGGGTCCCTTTTTTCATTCTGACATACGGAACCCTCAAAATAGAGCAAATTGACCAGTTTGGTTGGCAATATCGCTATGGGTAGTAGATCATTTTTTGGTACACCACAAAATTTTACCAGACTGTGCAACGCAAAGGACGGGTAATGTGTTTATCAGCCTATGTATGTCTGTTTCATTGTGGCACTATATATACCAAACGCGTGGACCGATTTTGATGATTCTTACGTCAACCGATTTGTACTTAATCTTGCGAGTGGTACTAAAGACATGATATTAATAAAAAAAAAATGGCAACAACCAGACGCCATACTGTGATAAAGAAAAAAAATGGAACTCGACGAACTACGCTAAGTGGGGTATCATTGAATCATTATCATCATCAACCTGTGTTCGTCCACTGCTCGACATAGGCCTCTCCCAAGGCACGCCAATTGGTCCGATCTTCGGCTCTACACATCCACATTCTGCCAGCAACCTTGCGCAGATCGTCGCTCCATCTAGCTTGTGGGCGTCCTTCACTACGTTTGCCAATTATATATATATATATATATATATATATATATATATATAATATGTAAAATTAATATGTCAATATGTAAAATTATAAATGCGGAGTATTTCATATCAATATTATATATATATATATATATATATATACAGGTGATTTTTTCAAGTGGGCGTGGTTGGCTAAATCAGAAACTATGAGGAATAGCGAAAAGTACTCAAAGGAGTCTCGGGCCCGATTTTGATGAAAACTAAAACTGCATCTTTGGATTATTGAAAAAAAAAAAACAATATTCCTAGGCAGGAATCGAACACGTTGATTTTGGAGAAAAAAGAACACACTGTATTATTACACATATTAATTTTACATATTATATATATATATACATATATATATATATATATATACATATTATATATATATATAATATGTAAAATTAATATGTCAATATGTAAAATTATAAATGCGGAGTATTTCATATCAATATTATTAAGCACATTATAATGAAATAAAACATTCTAGTCTTAAAAAGATTTCTAGGTAAGCAGTTTCGACAAAATAATATTGTATTAATAATACCGTTACAATTTTATTTTATTTATCTCATTTAAATTTTTAATAGCCGCACACTATTTCATTTCTTTTTTGTATAACCACGATGATTGGTAGAAAATGCTATCTAGCATTAAGTCCTCCATTCTAACCTTTTGTGCATATGTATTAAATAAATAGTCTGTTTTTTTTTCTACAATTTGATAGAGTATGAGTCAGAACTCATATGACTCAGCGATATACAGATAGCATCCACATACCCACACGCACACATACATGAGCGCAAACAAACGATATGTGCGAGATATTGTGCATTGAATAAGTTATGTGTGCCTGATATTACGTTGAGAGGTGGTTTATTATAAGCACTTATCTATGGGTAACTTGTGGTAACATATGCATAAAGAATTAATATATAATATAATATGCTATAACTCAACAGCAAAATGACTTGGAGAGACGATAACTTTGATAAGATTCCTAAAAATATTTGTGTGCTGTTTTTTTAACCCTTAAATCGACGGCGTGGATTCTTTAAAACAAATGTATCTACCTGTAGTTTCTTCTACACTGACACATCTTAAATATCTCAATGGATCACCTGTATAAGGGCGATGGTAGCCTGGTGGTATACTAGTGCGAATTAGAATTCAACGATACAGGGTTCAGTCCTAGGCTCCGCATCAATCATCATCATTATCATCGCTCCATTCTTCGTAGGGCACGTTAAGCTGTCGGTCTTGGCTGTTATTGATTAATAGCAGTCGTTAAGCCGTGTCAGATGCCCTCGGGCGGCCTGACAAACTCTGACAAGAGAGGCCAGCCCTGCCTCATACGACAAGCAAGCAACCTGTATATCTAAATCAAGCAGATGATTTAATTATAATTATCTCAAGATGATATCTTGAGAAGAGATGTATTTATTCATATAATTAATATTATTAGGTCTAAAATAAGGTATACCATAAAGTTTCTTATTATGAGAAGATTACTGAGGGCACCGCTATACTGATTAATTTTGTTTTTTAACTGACGTAAGCTTTTACTACCATACTGAATTGAAACTAACCAGGTTGCACTTAATGAATATGCGTTAGGAAAGCTTGCATTCCAAAACGCATGATGTCTGTGCATCGTCTAGTCTAGCCTGTTATCTATGCGTACGCAGTCTGCTTTCCCGCCACGGCACTTGCAACGCATCTTTGTAATTATTATTAATCTAAGAATACATTCGACTTTATGTCACATACAATTAGAGTTTGTTCTTCTTTTGACCTTATAAATCTTTTACATTCTAATAAGTATTGAGAAATTACACTTTACATCGTGTGAAGAGAACTCAATTTCAGTTGAAAGTAATTTGAAATGAGTTCCAACGTTCGACAATTGGAACTTTGAATTGAGCACGCGTTGATGTCTTTTACTCCCGCGTTCTAACTGCAAGCTCTTCTCGCCTCTATATTCGAAATATAGAACAGAATTTCCCGTGTATTTGTAAGGCGTTTAGCGTGTTTTGGTAGTAACAGTGTCGGTTTTGCACAAGGTAAGTGCACACGTGCATTGGTGACCAATTCGGTTGGTATCGGTTGATCAGAGATCGCTAACGGTGCGATGCGTGTGAGCTGACTTTTTAGTGGGAAAATGGTGATTCACAGATTCTTTGTAAGTGGGTGCACGTCTGAGGAGTACAATACGGTAGTCTGCGGAACTTGTAGTGATTATATGGACTTGGAATGTACCATTCGAGAAGTCTATATAAACAGTTGAACAGATAAGCAAAAAGAGATCATTGAAAAAAAACTTGTGATCGATGACCATGTTGCTACCGGCAACCAAAGCCAAATAAATCAACTCAGAACCAAGGAAGTCTCTTCCCGCGCAACAAAGATATCCACGACTATATTTATCCCGCAACAATATTTCACCAAAACAAATCGTGGGTGTAGTCACGACGCGGCGACAGCGGCCGAATCGCATGCGATCTCGGGGAAGCGTTAACAAGCGCGGGCAGACAAGCGTCGCGATCGCATCGTGCCAATTTGTACGCACGTCCGTGGCGATTTATTGGGCACGCGACGCGCGCTAGGATCGCGCGCAGAGGTGGCCCTGTCACGGTCAGGGCTTACGCGTACTTGTGCATTTGAGATCAAGTACCGGTCAGCTAAAGTGTAATAGTATACAACAGAGCATACTAAACTTCAGAGAGTTATGAACGTACGACATCGCCTAAAATGACAAAATTCCTGACAATATTAAACACAAAAGTCTATTTATCCTTTCGGAAGGGCGATGGTGCCTGTGATACAGCTTCGGGGGACGGCCGCCTGCTTCCTGCTCCCCTCGCTATGTTCAGGTCTTGTAAGCTCGTATTATCCATATTAAATAATAAAAATCTCCGAAACGGCTGGACCAATTTTGACGGGACTTTAACTGGGGGATAGTTGATGTTATAAGGAGTAACTTGGGCTAATTATATTTTTGAAAAGGATTAGGGTTCCGCGCAAAATAAAAACATGAATTTTGCAGACAGACGGCGGAAATTGACTTCGTTTTATACTATGTTTTGAAGTCAACGTATGTTAAATTAAGAAAAGTCAATAAATGTTTTTTTTATTATTATTTTTACCTGATATTTTAAAATTGACTTCTCATTTATGTTTTGTTATTTTTTCGTAGGTACGTGACTACATATTGGTACAGTTATATGTAGTATGAATAAATACTCTATCATGTATTTTTCTCCTGGAATTGACAAACGAAGGAAAAATACATTTTTAAATGCTGTGCCGTGATACCTGAGTTTAGTACGTCTAAAAAATACCTATAAATCGCATAATAATATCACACAAACCAACATAAAACTAATAAAGCAGATACATTAAAATACCACAAAAATGTAACACACCTATTCCCTATTCCCTTCCTAAATCAAAAACTCGCAAATAAACCAACGCATTTGACAATAGGATGCGCGTGCACAACTTTATCACAGTATTTTATAACTCGAGGCTACAATTTCTGAGGCACGACGCTTCGCCAATTAAACCTGTGGGCTTACAAGGCACCAGCTCACGGATCAGAAACCCATAGGATAGAAGTGGAGACGAGAAAATAGAAAAATAAAAATAAGAAGGAAAGATCGCTGTTATTGGAAGTGTTGAGGATGGAAAGTTTTATTAGAAAAGTCGTATAACATTGTCATGATGACAAAATATTGTCACCGTAACTGACCGAGTGAGCGCGAAGCAGGAGGGGAGCGTCTCCGTTTTAGCTTGGGGAAAAAAACGCTTTCGTATGTCCGGCTGTCCTCTTCTACAGATTGCATTTCTCAACCGATTCTCGTGAAATTTTGTGAGTAGGTTCAATATTTATATGAGATTTTTGTAGATTAAGATTAAAAAAAAAGAAGTTTTTTACTTCTCCTATGACTAGAAAAAAACAATAAAAATTAATAAAAAACATTTTTATATTCTTTACACGACAGGCGAAAAAACAGCAGAGAGAAATTTCTGCTCAACAAAAAAAATTGCATTCATTGCGATTCGAACCCGCGTTTGTCGGCTTCAAAGTCCAGATCACTAACCATTCGGCCTACGACCGAAATTAAAAACGAAAATTATTAAAACGACCGTTTAAGTATACAATATGCGCGGTGATTCAGTTTTAAGCTATGCTAAGACAGATTCGCAACGTCTACAGCTCAAGAGCCACTATTAGCTGTTAATGATTTTCTTTTTAACGGACAATTGCTTTTCTGTGGACCTTTTCCACGTTATGGATAATTCTATTGATGTTTAAAGTAAGATAAGCTTTGTCCTCAGTCCAAGAGATATTTTTAAGCCCATATCCTAAATCCGAAGGCAATTTAGACGTTAGGGCTCGTCGATCTATCGGCGCAGGCGCAATCTGCGCGCGATCTACGCAGTATCATTAAGGCGCCGCGCGCGCACCCGGCACGAAGTGTTAATGTTCTAACTCACTTATACTGCCGCTGCAAATGGAAGAGAAGGTCTACTTGAATGTTTCTTTGCTATAATCTGTCGACTTAATTGTCATAGATAGTAGTGTTCAGGAAATTTAAGTAAACGTCCATTTTTTTTATAGAATTTAACACGCAATTGGCCTTTAGGCGTTTCTTTATTTATAAAACTTTGTAAAATCTAATATATGAATCTCCTTCTATACTTATAATGAAGCAGTAACTTACAAAAAGTCTGTACAATGAAGATAATTAAAAAACAAAGTCTAGGGGACTTAAAATAAGCTACTAAAATATAACATTTTAAATAACGGTATCTGTCTGTTTGTCCGTGTATTTGTTTATTTGTACGTACATCATGTAAAAACTACTTGATCAATTGCGATATGGTTTTCACTGTTGGATAGCTTAAGGTTTGACAAATTGAAAAATTTATTTTTTATAGGTACTTTTGGTCCTGGAATAACAAATTAAATCATAACTTCAACCTAGAGAAATGACCAAGCAGGAAAAGCCTCAGGCATAACTAGTGACTAATATAAACAAAAATCTTCATTTTTATCCGTCGAAATTTAGCAAAATTATCTGTTCCGTTTTCACTAGTTATATACGGTGTTTTTCGACTATTGGTCGCGACAAGTGCGCCGCAGACTAGTGATTTGTTTGGCAGTTCACTGTGATTAGTCTAGAGTCTAGACTCTAGACGCACACCGTGTTGACGTTTGAGCGGGTTGAATTGAATATCTTTATTGTATTTTTTTGCTGTTCCTATTATAGTGTCCTAATTCAGAAGCCTTGGATAGAATCTAGAGCATCACCGTATGTATGTCGAATAGAGCAGTGCCGATCTCTGCTGTCAGACTTTGTCAGGCTGCCCAAGGGCATCTGACATGGCTTAACGTCTGCTATCAATTGTTAGCAACCGCGACCGACGGCTTAACATGCCCTCCGAAGCATGTTGCGATGGCAAATCCACATGGATATTTAAAAGTTATTATTGGGGCCGAGGATTGAACCGGGTGTCACTGGAATACAAAGCGCACATAAGATCGCTCTGCGAAATTAAATTGAAAACTCCAACGTGAGAAGCAAACGCGCGCCTGCGACGCCACAAGATAAAACTTTAAAATGTAAATGAGACGCGGAGAAAAAAGAGATTATCTCGCTATTAGGTATAAATTAAGTACGTGGAATGTGGTATGCGGCACAATTATATTGTCACGAAGGCTGTGGTGGCTTGTGAACGCTCGCAAAGCCTCGGCGCGACGTGGTCGCACCTGCACGCCGCAATCGCGTCGCAGATCTGCGCGCGCGCACGCCACGTTGACAGCGTACCTTTTTTAGGGTAAAATCGGTATTAAAATATCTAATGAAGCAATTTTTGATGGGCTGGGTAATAGTTTTTGGCATTTATTACCGTTTTTTTTTATTTGCCTCTCAATGTTGTATCGTTTTACGTTAAACTGAGGCATCGATTAATAAGACGGAGGCTATAAAAAGTGTTGAGATTTTTGCGTGTTTTGTTTTATTGCCAATCGTTAATTTTATAGAATTATTTCATAATACATGCAGACGTTATTACGCCAGAATAATAATTAATTTGATTTCGAAAACTTGAATATTGAGAGGGACCGTTTTGCATTTGGCCATCGGCTAAACTGAATTAATATTTGTTTATTCGATTATTTTGGCACCCTATTAATTTTTATTATGTAATTAAATTGCATAAATTAATATATCATGGAAATTAGATTTGGTGACTTTTGAAATAATCAGAAATAATCTAGGCGGATTTAGATTGATTGTGCCATTACCCGATAATCGATAAGGAAACATATCGATTTGTAACAGGAAGTAGGTTCAAATACTACAAATTAAAGCACAGCGTGTAATCGATACGAGTCTAAAAAAAACAACCAACAATGTTTCCATTTAGCACCACACAAACTTTATTTTATTGTTGTTTTTACCCGACTACGGCGAAGCAAAGAAAATGAGGTTTAAATTCTAAGTATGTATGTATGTATATATATATATATATATATATATATATATATATATATATAATATATGTGGGTGTTCTACCATAGCGTCGCCCTTATTGGTCTGACTTTGACAAGCGAGGTGTCAATCGATTCATGTTAAGGTATAGAGTGTCATAGGCTATTCCTTTACCCGACTAGGGCGAAGCACAGGAAAGCTTATGTGTTCAAACTAAAAACTTTGCTGATTTTGATAAGCGGGGTGTCAATCGATTCGTTTTCATCGCAAGAGTGTCTAGGCTATTTTTTACCCACCGTAGTCGGGTTTTAGTTTTTGAACTTATGTCTTGTTCGATTTATCATTGGTTTCACTTTACAGTTTGGCGGAAGTAAGGTACATATTTATCATTGGTTTCACTTTACAGTTTGGCGGAAGTAAGCTACATATTTATCATTGGTTTGACTTTACAGTTTGCCGGAAGTAAGCTACATATTTATCATTTGTTTGACTTTACAGTTTGGCGGAAGTAAGCTACATATTTATCATTGGTTTGACTTTACAGTTTGGCGGAAGTAAGCTACATATTTATCATTGGTTTGACTTTACAGTTTGGCGGAAGTAAGCTACATATTTATCATTGGTTTGACTATACAGTTTGGCGGAAGTAAGCTACATATTTATCATTGGTTTGACTTTACAGTTTGGCGGAAGTAAGCTACATTTTTTGTACGTGCATTTTAATTATGGATTTCCGTAAAGCAACGCCCGAGTATATCAACTAGATTTGTTACTATTCCTTTAGTGCTTTAATTTAATTTATTGAATTTATGATTCATACGCCGTCTAAAAGGAATATTTTGTAGGTATAACTGATTTCTATGGTTATAAGGATTTCGAAACTATGAATACGAGTAAATGATTTGGTTGAACCATTTTACTAAATTGTATTGCATAAACAAACCCATTAGATTACTATCTCAAAAAACGACTAATACATCAAGACAGAACAAGTTTAATTTATCGCTTAATGATAACTTAAGTAAGAAAGTAGAGCAAGAAACATTTTGAACTGAACTGTCTCGTCATTAAAACAGAACAAATAATAGTAGTCCGACATTGTCCCCTCACTAGCCTGTAACCGATACGGACAGTACGACGGACAAACACAATATTTTATTGCAGCCAATTAAAGTTATTTCCCTTCCTTATTGATGGCGAGTTAGTCCGCCGCCGCTAGTTAGTATTGTTGGTCTGCAGTTAGTTTTGACTTATGTGTCGAGATACTCGTAGTAGCGTTCCTTGTAATTGAAAAGTTCAATTTGTCTATTGCCGAACGACCTCCACTACTGATATATAGACCTCTATACGCCACAACCTTACTTCCATACCCGGAGACAACAATTAGCGCTAATTAACATTAAACTTTGCCAAACTCCATAAAGCAATATACATTTAATGCTAGTTAAAAGTTAATTGAAATCTCCGGGTACGGCAGTTAGTAGATAAAAATACTAGTGGTAATACAGCTAATTTGCCCATCGGTTTTTAATCTAAATAGCGATTTACTTATATAATTAAATTTTGAAATGTTTTTGGACGTCAAAACAAAATCTTTACTTATATTATAAAACCAATGGTAATTCTGCCTATCTGCTTGTAACTTAGGCTCTTCACGACTAAACCGATTTTTATGAAATTTGCTATGGATTTAGTTTGAATCCTGGGGAAGGATATAGAATACTTTTTATCGCGATAAACTTTAGTCCTCGCGAACAAAGTTGCGGGTTCTAGTACTAAATAAATACGATTACACAGTAAACGAGTCTTGCACATCGCATTCGTTATCGCATCGGCCGCGGAAACTGCTATCGACATCGGCAGCAGTCGTTATCACTTCCTAACTGAATATGTGAGGCTACCTCCCGCCTTCACTCGCTAATTACAGTCCTTGAAGAGTCCTTGATTACAGTGACATGACTAATAGAGTGCCTTTATAAACTGACTACTACAAAATAAAACTGTCTACATGAAACAGTTGGGCAACCCACATGCCATCACAGACTTATAGGTATGTCGCTGTTGTCAGATATTACACAAGAAGGCGATCATCATCATCATCATCATGGATAGTCTCTCACCCAGAGTCTGGAAAGCAAATTAGCAAAAAAATTACTCGACTGCTTGTTAATTTTTTGGGAAACGCATTTTAGGTTGATGGAAATCTCATGTGACAGTCTTTTAACGCAAATATGAAATCAAGTCAATTGAAACGAGTTTGGGTTTCCGGAAAGCTTTTCGCGTATTAACTTGCAATTAGTTAATTGGAAACTTTTGACCAACTACCCTAGTGTTAACCTAGTGGTTAACACTAGGCAACTACCCTAGTGGGTAGTTGGTCAAAAGTTTCCAAAACTTTTATAATATAAACGCTCGAATAATAACTGAAGAGTGTTGAATATCTTACCTTTAAAATATACCTAGGATTAATGAAACATTATATTTCAATTCTTCATCAACCCTTATTATATATATTTATTACTTTATTAAGTTTATGTGATACGCGTTTCAGAAAACAAAGGGCGATTACATTTTTGCTACATCCAAAATTTGATTTATGTAATGTCAAAAACAAAAGAGACAACGATAGAGTTACAGAGCTACATACACACAAAAACTAAAGAGTGAACCAAAGTGAACGAACATATCAAGTGTATTTCAATAAAATAATGTCTTGGCAACAATAAATTACCGAATTTTTAGATGAATTGCTTTTCAGAAACCCAGCAATTCAACGGAATTGCAATGCTAATTCAATATGCCAAATAATTAGATCGGGTGCTCAAATACATTTTTGAAACTATACCATCTAGATTAGAGTAGAGTTATAATAACATCCATGTATGTTAACAATACATTGAAGAGAATAACTCAAATTAGAATCATAAAATTTGATCTATTTCCTTAACAATTTAAATAAAATAATTATAAATATATTCAGGAAAATTCATAAGCCCCAAACTAGGATACATGTGTGTGTCAACCTTCTTTATACTATGTTAGTTTGTTCAGTTAACCGTTCTAGTAACCCCCGGGCGGGCGGGGTAGCGGCGCTATCTGCTTATCGTTATCGTCCCGTGACGCGGTATCGCTTCCGGGTCCTAATGCAAGTGCATGCAATGTTAAGTAACATACAAAATTGCAATGTGTAGGTAGCTATAGTATAGTGGGGTTATTTTCGGGCTGAAGAAATTCTAGTGAACTCGTGAATAGTATTTTTTAATAAAGTGCTCTGGATGATTTAATTATTCGCATTCTTGTTTTAAAACTATTCTTTGGAGATAAAAATCTTTTAATTGTTAACACTGAAATCTGAAACTCATTTTACGAAACAATCATTCCAGAACTGGGGTACATACACATCATAGGGGTAAAAAACGCGAATAATCGCCCCATCGACAAGGCGCGATAACGCCCGCACGTTTCGTGTTAGATAAAAATACAATTTTTTCGAATGTAGGCTAGCTGAAAAACGCTGAAAATTATCACCACTGTTATCTTTGTGTTATTTATGTGAAGTTGCACTAAAACCTGTTGAAGCGATAATGGTGAAAGTTAATTGTTCTTGTGTCGTTGGTTACTAGGTTGATATCTCGCAGTTTAATTTGTCTTTTATAAAATTGGAACTAACGAAATTGTCGAATTTAGTACGATAAGAAATATAGCCTTGTCCTGTTGTTGTCTCCACAATGCATTTAGACGCTCAAAATATTCAACTCGCGTTAAACTATTATAAAAAGTCATTAAAAGTAGATTCGTCTGCGATTACACACAAAAAACCTTTTTTAAAGATACAGGCATGTACTGAGGCGGGGGGACTTATCGCATCTCAGGATCGTGCGATATCGCGGGGGCGAATCGCACGGTGTGAGAGGCGGCCGCTATCGCGCGGGCGAATCTTGCCGCGCGATCGGGAGCTTTTCGGCGATAAAAAACCCCCTTTCGCCCCCACAAGTGAAGTCTTTGATCGGACTTAGAACGTTACTGTTGCTAAATCATTTAAGGCCTGTGAAACCTAAATATGTAATGTACTAATCAGTGTTTTAAATTCAAATAATTAAAATACCTGCTATTGGTAATTTAAACGTTTCTTGCTATAAAACTATACTTATGTCTCATAAATAACAAGATTTATTGTTGTAATTAATTATGATTGAGTCAATTTTGAACAGTTTTTCATGCGGTAGTACGAAACTTATTAAAAACAATGAATATGAATAGGTATTTAATAAACTTTAAATTGATTTAAAAGTATAAACAGGTTTATTTATAAACATGACGAAAATTTATAATTTTATATAAATGAAAATGTGGTCCCAACCTTTTTAATGAAGACGTCCAGAATTCATATTTAATATTTAAAACTTAACATTGTTACAAAATTAAAATAGCATCATTGACGTAGGTAAAAATACCCACAGAATATAAATTTATATTTAAGGTAGGTAATAATATGTTCTTGTCAAGACAGATACAATCTTTCACAGCTGCACTTTAGTAAATAACAGGTTTTTATTGCAAATAGATGAACGTTAAAGGTGTTGATAAAATTCTATGTCGATAATTATTCCCCCGCTTAGACCGAGGCGGGCTACGTTAGGTTCTATGTCAGTACACTGATTTAATACATTTTATGACTAGCAAGGACTTTAAATGTTTATCAGAAAATAGCTAGAAAAACAAGCCATAAAAATAAATTATGCCTATAAATTATATATTGAAATGTGCTCATTTGATCCCCATATTGTAAAACTCGAAGTATTATTTTTCGCGTTTGAATTTGGAGCTATAAAGACAGACAAAAACAACTTTTTCAAAAAAAAGAAGCTTTTGTTACTAGGGATGATGTAAGGATTCTAACGATACCCCGTACAACCAAATCTGTTCAAGCATTTAAAGTTATGGTGGAATAAATAAACTCATACATTGCACTCCTTTTTTGAGCAGTCGTGTAATAATAGCAGATGCTTTGATGCAGATGCAGCAAATTTTACAGTCCGGCTATTACATGTATAAGTACTGACTTATACATGTAATAGCCGGACTGTAAAATTACCTAAAATAGGCGCATTTTTTTATAGAATCTTCGCTCGGTTTTAAAAACTTAAAAAAGCCGGCAAAGGATGTAAACTTTAAAAAATAACTTATTAATTTTCTCTTTCACCATTAGGTTTAAAAACATCCTCCATCCCTCATAACTAAATTTACAAGTATGGGTGAATCAATTCTTCATAATCCTACTAGTCCCTACTGTTTCCAGTGGTTCGGGTGTTATCGCGATGGTGCGAGCGCTTCTTATCGGACGCCCGCTTTCCATCTCAGATTAAGATCCTAAAATAAATGGAAGGAGGATTCGAGCGTGACGGTGTGATACGCGCCCGAGCACCACCTTCGGAGGATGGTGTTATGAAAGTGTGGGTTTAAATTTTTATTAAATAACTAGTGACTCGCCCCGGGGCATCGCACGGGTAGCGCTCACATCTTTTACTTTCAGCATTTTTATATACGTCGTAACTCAAAAAAAGAATACGCCAGTAAAGAGTTTTTTTTTTGGCAACAACGAACATTTTTTTTTGGTCAAAGACAACTGCTTTATTACCCTCGTACTTGACACTTGTTACTAATGAATTTCCACGTTCCGTTCTGTATTTTTGATACCTTGGGTTACATTATTGCAATTTAAAAAGGGATCTCTAATTTTATGAAAAATAAAATACCGCCCATGTTACTCGCTGATAATGTAGCTTACTATGTGAAAGAATTTTTATAATCGGTTCAGCCTTTTTAAAATTTATCCATTACAAACAAACAAACAATCAAATCTTTCCTCTTTATAATATTAGTGTAGATGTAGATAAATGTAGATAATAAGTTGAATAAGTTTTATTATAAGAACAAGTTTGCGGGCATATGAAGGTGATTAAAAAAGACGTCATCAGTACGAAGAGTTCGCCGAACATAGGGCTCCGCAACAGAACGCCACAACGAGCGGTTGCTCTCTGTTTTAATGTAATACTAGCTGTGCCCGCGGCTTTGCTGCGTGCTATTTTTTCTGGGATATAAGTTATATCAAATGGTTTTTATCGATTGCTCTACTTCTACTCATAGGATTGAAATACCAAGTACCTACACAAGTTTTTAGTAATTCCTAAGCTATCCAACAATAAAACCGCATCACTATCCGTCCAGTAGTTTTTACGTAATGCACGAACAAACAAAAAGAGGCACCATTTAAAAAAAAAATAGTTTGGTGGCTATTTAAAGCCTAACCATTTTTTTAAATTATGTTCATTGCACAGACTTTTTTTACTTAAGGCTTTATTGTAAGAATAGTATACTTAAGCGCGTCACAGACGACTAAGATACGATAATATTTTATCTTAAGATAAAATATCGCTCGCTATACAATTTATATGAACCATCACAAACGGCGAAGATAATATATATTTGCATCTTACAGTATCTTAATATATCGAGCGATATGGAATTTCTTAAAAGATGTCATCTTAAGATACGAAATATATCGTAAAAGATACAAAATATATATTAATATACTATCTTAAGATACAAAATATATCTATTCGAGACGTTTTTTTTAACCCCTGTACAAAGAGATGGGTGTGTATCAGTGTGTGTGTGTGTGTGTGTGTGTGTGTTTGTGTGTGCATGTGTGTGTGTGTGTGTGTTTGTGTGTGTGTATGTGTATGTGGCATCGTAGCTCCTAAACGAATGGACCGATTTTGATGCGGTTTTTTCTGTTCGAAAGCTGATATGATCGAGATAGTTCTTAGACATATGGGGAGAGGGAGGGGGGAGGTGAGAAAGAAAAGGGGGGTGAAAATCGTAGCTTCCAAACAAATGGACCTATTTAGCTGTGTTTTTTTTATGTTTGAAAGCTGGGGTTAACAAGATGATTCATAGCTATAATTTGAGGATGGAGGGGAGAGGAGGGGGGAGCGGTGCTAATCGTAGCTTTCGAACGAATGGACCGATTTAGCTTCGATTTATAATGTTTGAAAGCTGAGGTAAACGAGAGGTTCTTAGCATACTGCAAGTCGTTGTTCTGTACAAATGCTCTCGCGCATGTTTGTATTTTGTTTCACTAAATCTTCGTTAATCAAATTATGAATTTCGAGAAAAGTTTCCTTCGACTTATTAAAATAAGTTTGTTTTATTTTTGTAGAAACGTCTGCGTAAAGATTAAATTCCCCGCGGCTTTTTCTAAATTTATTGTGATTTTCTATCCAAATTGATCACCTTTTATAGTGTTATATTATAGTTATAGTCTAAATTTCAATATATTATCGTATCTTAGCCGTGTGTGATACCGTGATGCTATAATATTTTATATGCAGATATCGTAACATCAAATATTATAGTATCTTAAGTGAAGTACCTTTAATATTATATTAATATTATAGTACCTTTTATAATAAATCAATAAGAAACAAAAAAATTGTACAAAGAAGATAAATACTTTCTGGATCGCGCATCTCGTAGAATCTATTGAAACTATTGATATGTGCTTTTTTCTGTGGAAAGCTTAGATTTTGACTTGAAATCTAGTGTACTTCATATCTCAATCCGAGGAGTAAAAGCCGAGCAAACGTTAAAAATCTTTGTGACGGCTGAACGAATTTTTATGTTATTTGTATTATTGGTATTTTAGGTCCTGGAATAACCCAAAGGGTACTTTTAACCCCGAGAAATGACCACGCAGGCAAAGCCGCGGGCAAATCTAGTTAAACAAAAAAATATAAAACAAGAATGAAATCCAACATCATACCTACGTAGAACAGAACACAGCTATACCTACTGAATGTAGATAGATATGAGAAAACATGAATATTCAATAAGTTTTTTGTACCATGATTTCGAGCAGCAAATCTTGATATCAAACGAGGTGTAACCAAAAAATCTATTAGAATATTAAAGCAGACTGCTATCTCTACCGTCTTGCTTCGCTATCAACACATCGCCGGCACCAGGCTTCGAACCCGCGACCTTTCCGCGCCCCGCCTCTAACGGAATCAATTAGCATGATCAGTCCGGCCCCCTGATCGTAAACAACCGGTGACCTCGTAGAGATACGGGCTTCGATTCGGTGAAAGCTTGGGTTGGAGATGCTGTGTCCCCATTGCCTAGCCTCATCAAAGGTACGGCGATGTCACTGACGCCGCCTACACCAGTGAACTGCCCTGTACGTGTGAGACCACGCGCCCTATGACCTTGTTTCGGCGAGTAAGCTCTCCTTGATTCTCGTACTCATTCCACACACCGCGCTCCCCGCGCAACTCCCGCGCGCCTTCCATCCCCACACAGCCGCGAGGCTTTTACAAGCACACAAGCTCAAGGGTCGTTTCTTTTCGCATAGTGTTTTTATTTGTCTATACTGCACTACTGTCACTGACGTCACCTACGTCTGTATCATTGTTCAACTACTCGCTGCGGAAAAGATCGTAACCGAAAATCAGCATATTGTTTTCTGGGTAATGCCGTGTTGGCCCGAATTCTGCTAATAACACATTATTTTAAGTAAAGTATATGTAGTTCATCATTTTAAGTAATTATATTTTTAAGGTTATAAAATAAAAGTATTTCATTTTCTTTGCTCATTGACGTACGACGAACCCGCATCATTCCGTGCCTCTGCTCGGCACATGCCTTAACCAAGTTCGTCTACCTTGACTGGTACCACATGCTTAAATTTGTTCGCGTAGTTTGTTAGCCCGTATTACGGGAACGGTAACGCCATGTATTGGTAGTATTCTGAACTGACCAACCGAACACAGTTAGACAACTGCCAATAGATGGCGACAGTGTCAAAGTGACAGGTCTAAAAGGAACAGGTTTCAAAGAGATAGGTGTCACACTGACAGATGTCAACTCTAGGGGTTCAATAAGGAGCGATTTTTTTGGAATTTATTTCTTAAAGTGTGATGGGAGTGACAAAGTTTGACCGCGGGCGAAGCTGCGGGGCGTAGCTAGTTATATCATAATATCATATAATGGACTAGTGTAGCTTTATATCAGTGATATAATTTTCAGAATCGGTTCACCAGTTTCAGAGATTAGCTGTAACAAACATACACAAAACTTAACCTCTTTTTACCCGACTACGACGAATCAAGGGAAGGTTAATGAGTTTAACAGTCTATGTTTGTGTGTATATATGTATATGGGTATGTGGATGTTACATAGCCATATACATATTATGACTTGACTATAGCGTCGCCCCTATTGGCTATTTTTTTTTACCTGACTACGGCGAAGCAATGGAAGGGTTATGTTTTCAAACTAAAAACTTGGTCCGATTTTGACAAGTGAGGTATCAATCGATTTGTCTTCATCGCAAGAGTGTATAGGCTTTTTTACCCGACCGTGGTCGGATTTTAGTTTTTGAACTTATGTCTTCTAAATATTAGCAAAGATAGGTAAGTAGTGAGATAAATTTATTTCTAACTGGGAACGGTTTTGTTTTATCTCTTTTTTATTCGATGCCAAAATCACCCATTCTGTTTATCGTCAGATCTTACATTAATTAAATTTAATTAATTCTTTATATTAATATAACAAGAGCCCCGACCGTTTTAGTGTCTGTCCTATTATACGGCGCCTATTTGCAATATAAAACTTGTTGTGTAAATAAAAATTAAATGTCACCGAATATCAATGGAATTGAGAATTTCAATTTTTACATTATTAATTCCATTTGTTGATCAAAATAATTAAGATTCTTTATCGGAAATAAACACGATCATACCTTAACAAGGGACTTTTTGGTATTATAAAACTCGAAAAATATTTTAAAAAAACCTTAATTTGTAGAAAAAACACCCAAATCAGTGAGCAAAGGTTATCAAATTTTTCGAAAAAGTTAAATTTATTTAAAAAACCAAGCAATTTTGTATATAGGTCAAGTTGTGGTCATCTGACCGGAACTGAGCTGGTGCACCACCCCTTATCGTTTGGACGTTGACATTTGGGACACGCTGTATACATATAAAAGTAGTCTGCTCATTTGTGTGGATTTCCTGCACGAACGGCTGAGCTGCGCACACACACACGCTCACAAACATATTTTACCAATAAAGAATTGTCTCATCACACTATGACACTCACAGTAATATAAATGCGAATGTTTGTGAGCGAGTGTGAGTGTTTGTGTGTGTGTGTGTGTGTGTGTGTATGTTTGTTAATTCTTAACAATGAAAGATAGATACTTTAGGTCTTGGAATATATTATGATACTTTTCATCATCATCGTCATCAAACCGCGGGACGAAACAGTTATTTTATATTTGGTAAATAACATGTAGGTATTCCATCGTTAATTTAGTTAGAGTCAGTTAACATATTTTGTTAAAGTCAGTTTTAGTAAAGTGTTTTGCTAAGCAATAGATACATGTAACATTTTTTTAATGTCATCTTGTTGTAATACATTTTATACGTCGTTTTTATTCTGCAGTCTACATAAAATATATTCCACCATGATGCTCTGCCGAGCTACAAAAACTCCTAGATTCTTCGATAGCGCGGGGTCGATACGAGCCCGAGATAAGGGGTTCGATTCCCGCCGATGTTCTCTGGTGATAACGCGAGTATTTTAGGAAAAGTGTAGTTTAGTATAATAGTATTTTTGGAGCGCTATGGAGTAGTTAAAAGTTGATTGTATTTTAAAAGCTTGTATGTACTTGTAAGTATCGATGTATCTATTATGTATTTTGTCCTGGAATCCTGCAATTAAAATTTCAAGCACTTCCTGTAGCTCACAAAATGATGAGATAGCAATAAAAAAAACATAAAAAGTTACAAACCAATAAAAAAAAGTAGTTATGTTCATTAAATTAAACCCCGTAAAAGTATTTTTTTTTAATTTTATTTCTTATATTATTCTTATTTTATGTAGCGTTCAAATAGACACCGTTTGACCCAATGTCATTTTGTTATGTAGATGGATTATTGCGTTTCGAATTCGGTCATGCTGCAGTCCGTTGCCTAAATTGGAATACTTTAATATCTTCTGTTTATTTACTTACTTTTGCAACGTAATTGTAGCAGTATTTTAATCTTGAATGCGAGCTCCGGCATGTTATGTGGGTATTAATTAAATGCACATCAAACATTGCCAATTTTTCCCATCAGAATATACTATAACTAGCATAAAAGCAAAAAAAACACGTCTGCCCTGCCAAAAAATAACTTATGCCAATAAATTATATACTGTTGGAATGTGCTTATCAAGGCTTACAATTTGATATTCATATTGTAAAATTCAAAGTTTTTTATGTTTTACAAAAATCTATGTTACTCGGGGGGATGTAAGGATTCTAACGATACCACATACGTCTAAATCTGTTCAGGCAAAAGTTATGGTGGAATAAAGAAACTCACATACAAACAAACACAATCAGACATGAATGCTAAAAACATTACACTCCTTTTTTTGGCAGTCGTGTAAAAATACTGTTTGCGCATCAACATTTGCACACCGAAATAAATGATACCTACCACTTAACGTCTACATGGCCTTATTAACCTAAAGCCATCATGTCCACCCTAACTAATTGATCTAGTTTTTTAGACGCAATGCGTTTTTTAGGCGCAAATCAAACATATTAAGTGAACAAGCAGCAAATGTTGATTAAATAACTAATCTTTGTATCATATTTTTTTATTCATTGTCATTTACTTGTTAGCTTGGTTCTTCTACTGTTGTTTCTTCATTTTTGTTATTTTTATTTGTGGTGTGTACAATAAAAAAATTATCTATCTATCTACCCTGAAAGTTTCAGCCGGATAGCTAATTGGGAAGTGCTCGTTTGAGTTGCAAGATTCCACCCGGAACGACAAACGAGAAAGTGACTTAATAAAAACGTGGTAAAATAATAGATAGATAGATAACTCTTTATTGTACACCAAAAATTTACAAATATAAATGAACTTAAGAAATATTATTGTACAGTGGGGTTAAGAAATATTATTGTAAGAAGCGTTCTCTTCCAGAAATTGATTTTTTTATGTGCAATCTGTATTTTTGGTGTACATGTAGTTTATTAGGTGTATTTGATGTAAGAATAGTTTTCTGGTGTGCGGTTATAATTCCCCATTTTACCCGACTACGGCGAAGCAAGGAAAGGTTAATGAAGTTAACAGTCTATGTATGTATATATGTGGATGTACCACAAGCGCGGTATCAAGCGATTCGTCTTCATCGCAGAGTGTCATAGGTATTTTTTTACATGACTGCTAGTCTGGTTTTAGGTTTTTGAACTTATGTCATAATTATGTGTAGGTCAAGATATAAGTTATCTTGTGTTGGATTGCCATACGCTGACTGAGTACAGAAACAAGTAAAGACGACTTTGTGGGGACATTTTGAGCGAGTATATGTCATATCTACCTCCTTTATTATATACTAGCTGTAGCTGTGCCCGCGGCTTCGCACGCGTGGTTATTTCTCTAGGTTAAAAGTATGTACTCTGTGTGCTATTCCAAGACCTAATACTAATATACCAACATTTGATCAAAAACAGATTGAGATACCAAGTTCCCCAGTTTTTAAGTCAAACTGGGGTACTTGGTATCTAAGCTACCCAACAGTGAAAACCGCATCGCAATCGGTCCAGTAGTTTTTACGTGATGCGCGAACAAACATACAGACAAACAGACAGACACGATTTATAAAACATATGATATTTTAGCTTAGTAGCTTATTTTAAGTACCGTAGAGCATTTTTTTTAAATTATTTTCTTTGTACAGACTTTTTCGTACTTATTGCTTTATTATAAGTATAGATACAGATAGATAGATGATATCATTGGTTTATTCACTACCTCACCGGATGTTAAGTAATTATGTGACGCAATCCACGCTTTGCCTAGAATAGTAGCCTGGATCTCCAGTATCATATAGACTGTCTGCTGCACCTCGCGGCTTTGCCCGAGCGCAAACTTTGTCACCCCGATCACACCCTTAGGGATGACATTAAAAAAAATTCTTAGTGTACACCTTGGGTAATCCTTAGTGTACACCTTGGGTAATCCTTAGTGTACACCTTGGGTAAACCTTAGTGTACACCTTGGGTAATCCTTAGTGTACACCTTGGGTAATCCTTAGTGTACACCTTGGGTAAACCTTAGTGTACACCTTGGGTAATCCTTAGTGTACCTTGGGTACCTACTCAAGGAATATTTCCTGCGAAATAAAAAAAATCTAGGTCCACCGGCTTCCGCTATGAGTTTTCTGACGGTCAGTATGTTAATGTCACAGTAATGTTTTATAAATAGGTATACAGAAGATGGATAATAAGAATTTAGTGAGTCATGTAAACAATTTCATAGACCAAAATATTATATTTACTAATCCATACAAATATATAAAAATGAAACGATGTCTGTTTGTTTGGGGAGCTTTCACGCGATAACGGCTGGTCGGATTTTAATGAAATTTAGAATGGAGATAGCTTAGACCCTGGAATAAAACATAGGATACTTTTTATTCCGGGAAATCGATAGTTTGCACGGGAAAACTGGAAACATTGGAAAAATGTTGATTACTCGCTGTAAGAAACGGTTGCCATGGAAACAAAATAACAAGTATGTCAAAAAACATCAAGATCATTGATGCTATACCTAATTTTGCATTGGTTTTTAATATCCTAAAAAACATAGGATACTTTTTTTTCGCGATAAACTGTAGTCCGCGCGGACGAAGTTGCGGGCGGGAAAACTAGTACCTAATATAACGTAAGTTTTATAATATTATAATTAAATATTTTTATCACAGGTTTGTTATCTCTTCCGGGTTTTCGTTTCCTCCTCGTGTTATCAATCTATATTAACAAATATTATTCAAAGTGAATTCCTTATCTAAACTTTCCCTGCGAGTCCAACGGGAAACCCAACTTATAAACAATCCCAAGACGCGCAGCTTATCGCACACTTATCGAAAGTATACGATAACCCGAAATATAGGTATTCGCTAATTAACAGCACAAAGTCACTATCAGTGGGCCTCTTATCTGCGGAGGAAGCACACTTCCACAATATGAGGGTACGCGATAAAATTGCCTAATTGATACGCTGAAATAAAAATATAACGTTTTTTTCGAGATCGGTGCGATAAGGTATCCTTTTGTAACGTTAGAACCGGCAATAACGTTACAAATTTACGTAATAGTTTGTATATAAGAAAATAAGAAGAGCACAATTAAATACAAAAATCTTAAATAAAGATTACACACTTTCCTAGAAATTAACTTAGATAGATAGATAATACATTATTTCACCTAAAAAGATATTATTACACATAAAATATTTCTTTAAAATAAGTACAATGGGCGGTCTTATCGCTAAGAGCGATCTCTTCCAGACAACCTTTGGATGGACAGCAATGGCAGTTATATTTTGGCTGTTTTTTGTACTGTTAACTTATAATCCTTAATTTCAGAATTGTTTAAAATAAATATTTTAATTGTAAGTTCTAGGTTATGAATGACCAAACTTGTTTGTCGAATTGTAGTATATTTTTAAGAACTTTTTATTTTTTGGTTTAACAAATTACTTCAGTTATAATTTTTAATGCTCTTGACTTGAAATAACTTCTAATCTATCTACATAACAGTTTTTTTGTCTGGTTCAGCAGCAAGACAAGAAATTAACAACAAACTCTACCCCAGCCACAATTTCCCACGCAACCAGCTATCATAACTTGATCTCTCTCTCACACACGCATACACTCACATACACAAACACTTGATAATGAACGTGAAATCTAAGCAGAGATAGCGCCCCTTCCCCTGTTTTTATCATTTAGATCGGGGTCCATTCAGTCGCACACGTCATGCTTATCGCAAGATTTTCTGAGGGCGACGCTATGGCGCTAGTATCGCATTTTGGGAGGGTTTTAAAGGTACATTTGAAAATCTCATACCTCTTGTAGTAAGGCCTATGTATAATCTTATATATATCAGCCTATATTTGTCCACTGCTGGACGTAGGCCTCTCCTAATGCACGCCACTGAGCTCGGTCTTCAGCTCTCTGCATGCTTCTATCAGCTGCTTTTTGGAGGTCATTACTCCACCTGGCCACAGGGCGTCTTACGCTATGTTTATCTAACCATGGTTTCCACTGGAGAACTCGCCTACCTCAACGGCTAGCGGTTCTTCGGGAAATGTGAAAGTATAGTCTTCCAACACCCAAACTTGAAACTTGTTCCAACTTTGTTCATTGAGTAGGTATTTTAAAACTAGTACTACTAAAAGAATTTAGTACGGGTGATGTTCGTGTTAATCGTAGTTTCGCTTGCTTTCAAAAATCATGTACAATTAAGATCACAATCAAGTGGTGTAGATAGAATGGACTCTGACATACCGATGATGAAAATTAGTTTATTTACAAAATTAAATCTTCAGTTTAAATCAAAGTTTTCAGTACCTTCTTAACTAAGGTATTTTTTTCTAAGTACTGAAAAGCACTGCTCTAAATAATAAGTTAAATACAAAGTTTGGTTTCGAATCGACTAGTAAACAAGTAGTAGGTGAATTTCCGCATGTTTACTGTCGCTACACAATAAAGTCTAAAATAGGAACAAATTAAAAAAAAACCCGACTCCTTCCCCCACTACTACCATCTCGATCACATCAGCTTTCAAATATAAAAAACCGCAACAAAATCAGTCCATTCGTTTGGGAGCTACGATGCCACAGACAGACACTGATACAGTGATACTTACGATGATACACACCCTAAAATTATAACACCCCTCTTTTTTGAGTTCGGGGGTTAAAAAGAGGATAATCATGATGGTGTGTAAAGTTTGTCTTTCAACCACTTTGACAAGCTACGGCATATAAGTAAATAGACAAAGTTCAAACACATTATGAATTATCTAACAAATAAATAATAAAGTTTTAATAACAACAAAAGAGTAAAAATGGTAAGGATGACATAGAAAACTTTGTGAATTTTGTGATCAATAGATATCATTTAGGTAAGTTAACCACAACAAAGATTATCTAACGTCAAATGATTTTGTTTACATTCAGATAAGTACACTATCATCTTATCTACAGCAAATATTGGTTCTTTAATGTGATGCACTACCATTAACGCACATTAAATAATCTTTTAGAAATTATTTATTTTAATTTATATTTCCAATGATATTTTATAAAAGAGACACATTACACTCATACTAAATGCACAAAAAAATGGCCTAACGTTTTGGAAGTAATCGATGGTCCTACGATTCGTAGTACCCATCCCTAATTTGCGAGGGAAAAATTGATGTTGTCATGGCAACAATGAGGTTAGAAAAACCAAGCCAGGCCTTTTCAGAAAATTAAAATAATTATAGTTCTATAATTTTGCTGCTGGTCGTATCTGCAACGATAGGAATTCTTATTAATACCTACTAGCTTAAAGATTATTGTCATTTAAACTTAGGTAACTTAAACCCAAGATAAAAGTTGCATTTAAAATTTATCAAGATCATAATTTACTAAGTAGGTACCGTCGATAAGATCAGGGCAGGATTTAAATACCGAACGCGTGCGGCATATTCTTATTTTGACAGGTGCTGTCAATGTCAAAACGTCTAGTCCATGTGTGCATACCTTTGTCTTGAGAGATTAGTTTCTCAACCGCTTGAGGAGGCGGGCTGTCAAACCTTTAAACACTTCATGACGTGAATTAATTGGAACTTTGAACATATTGGAGTATCGTTGATGTAAGTAAACATTATGTATTTTTTGTTTCAAACGTGTTTAAATACATAATTGTCATTTTTATATTTTGTTTTTTATTTTGATGACATACTTAGATGAAAATTTGTGATTAGTATAAAAAATGCATTAGGTATAGAAAATTAGTAAGTACCTGAAGAATCCAAAAAAATTAGGTATGAAATTATTGTTAAATTATCTTTGGACAGTTAAAATGCGCTTTCCATATTGGACAAATTTATCAATAATTTATTATCATTACATGTACAGATAAATATCTACACAGCAATAAAAATCCAGTATTTACATTAGTACCACTGTTACGGCTATCAGGCTCATACAAATAAGATAAAAAGGCAATCTTAACGACACTTTTATCGCAAATTCGAAGAAAATCTTGCCTCAATATTGTGCAGCTTTTGTTGATGTTTTTGTGTTACTGGCAGACTAAACAAATGAATCACCATTATTGGAGTTTATCTTCGTAACGAAACGGTTGAATAATATAAAAGTCGTGATCTAAATAAAAGGGAATACATTGTTATAAACAGAGATAAGACAAGTAAACAAGCGGAGTTCTCACAGATTGTTTTGACGTCGGCGCCGCCACCTGGCGACATCCGCGCGGCACTGGCGCACGCGAGCTCCAGCTCCTTCAGGTACTTCAGCCACAATAACATCACTAAAGTTCCACTTTTCCCAACACTAGTTAAACTTTTTTAAAACACAGAGTATATTCGAGTCGGCCGTCATTCTTTTGCCGCGTAAAGTGAGTGACTGGCTGGTCGTCGGCGGGCGCCCCTCTCCGCACACAGCCGTGGCTACATCGACACGCACGCACACAGCCGCCGTCGATCCCTTATCAGGTTGGTTTAACTAGCAATGGCCCCAGATCGTATCACGGCGAGCTCGCGGTAACGTTGCATTGAAAGATAACGTCTGCGATCCTATCGTTACTGTTTGAATAAACTTGTATAAAATGTCAAATAAAAAAGCTGCATGCCATAAAAGTCCGTATCTCTGCCGGCGATTGTCTGATAGTGGGTACGCTAGGTTAATTTCAGCAGTTTCTAAGTCGAGATTGTGTCTAAAAGGCTATCTGCGTTATAGATGACGCTTTTATAATGCAAAAGGAAAGGCACCGGAGGAAGATAAGCAAGCATAACCTTCGGTGTTGTTATTGGAGCAGTCTTTTAAATACCTCGGCACCTTTCTGTTTCGTAGGAGCTCGAAAACTTACCTGTTAAAGGAAAATCATTAGTTAAACAGTTAGTCAAAAAACACATAATAAATATTTTTAGAATTGGTTTCTAAATTAAATCCTGAATTATCCACCTATATAATATATGTATAGGTACTTATACAGTTATGCATATTATTGGGGGCGATAGTGTACCATAGTCTTAATACTTTACTGTACTCTACTTTTCATAGCTATTCATATTACCACCTGAAAAGTTCTGTATAGTTTGGAAAATAACTTGATTATAATAAAGTGATTATAACTACAATAGGTACAGTTCTTACTGAGTTGAGAGCGATGGAAGTCAAGTGGTTCACTAGTGCAACTTAGAATCCTACGACACAGGGTTCGATCCTAGGCTCCGCAACCGCGCCAATGACTTTTCTAAGTTATGTGCGGTTTTCCATCGCTCCGTGCTCCGTGGAGGGCACGTTAAGCTGTCGGTCCGGGCTACTATTAATTAATAACATCGTGAAGCCATGTCAGAGGCCCTCGAGCGACTTGACAAACTCTGACACCAGAAGCCAGCACTACCTCATACGACCAGGAAGCAATGACGGGTGTATATATAGGTCATTGCAGCAACATAAAAATGTTACTAACTCATCATAAGCAAGTAAGTAATATTTAACTTTTTAGATTCTATAATGTATATTATATTTTTACTAAATCAGATGAACTAAATTATTCAAAATATAAAATGTTTGGATTTAGATATTTATTTGACTATGAGTTAGTAAACGTATCAGACTTACAATAATAAAACTTAGCCTTAGTATTTATCTTATAAACTAATCAAGATAGACAAGGGACCTTGAGAACTGGTTAAATTGATTCAACTAGCGTATGTACTTTATATAATATATAAATATGTATAATAACTGCTGCGCACTTAGCAGCAAGCAAGTAAGATTCGTCTCTAGGCAGAAACGGATTTGGAGACCATAAGGACAACGTTAGCAAGGTCCCAAATCAACGCTCTTTGATAATAACTAGCTGCACCTCGCAGCTTTTCCTGCTCAATCATTCTTCTGGGGTAAAAATATCCTATGAGGTATTTCAGGACCTAAAGTAGAAAAACCAAAATTCATTAAAATCTAATTTTATATCGATTTCTCGGCGTATACTAGTCGCATTGAGATGAAAAGTACATCAGGTTTTAGTCAAATCCTTATTTATGCAATAGTGAAAATCAAACTTCAATTAATTTATTCGTTTTTATGAAATATGGAAAGAAGCAAACAGACACAATTAGATAAAAGTTCAGTAGCTTATTTTAATTCTCCCGCATGCTTTTAAATTCTCTTCTTGTCACTTGCTGCTTCATCATAAGTATGGATTACCTAGTGAAGTCAAGATGATATTATCTTAGTACAAAGTATGATAAGGAAAACCAAGAAGGTCAAATGTAACGCAACAGACATGAAGCCGGGACGAGAGCTTAGTTTCCAATAACCATTTGTCACATGAACAATGCTCGGAAAAGGTATGGTTTCTAGTAAACAGATGAAAAATATTACTATTCTTTGATTTTTTTAAACCTAAACTACACTTAGGTAGTTACATACAAATATGAAGAAAAAAATGGCCTCAATAAAGAGCATAAGTCCATAACTATTAAAAAATATATAGAGCAGTGGTGAATATGTGTTCTTTGCAATCTTACACACCGGTTTCGATGCGCGGCCCTACTAATGTTAAACTGTTTATAAATTATGTATTACACATAATTAATTTATAACCTAACACATATAAACATACATACGTACATACAATATATTAAATATACCTAAGTATAATATTTTTTAAATCATTGCACTTAAAATGAATAAATACACAATATAATAATATGTAGCTTACTTCCGCCAAAACTGTAAGTCAGACAAATGATAAATGGTAAAAATTAACATAAGTAAACCCCCACGCTAAACAAACCCTACCCAAATTGAACTGTTGTAAAATATAAATGAAATGAAAGCTAAGGCCTAGAGGCCAGAAAAAATAAAATAATATATATATATATATATATATATATTATTTTTTTGTGTATTATATATATAATACACAATATTAAACCCCACGCTAAAAAAAACCCTACCCAAATACAAGTATCGTAACACTTATATATTTATATACATATAATATAAATACACAATAAAAAACATATACCTAGCATAGCATAACCTCCAAAATCAGGGGTCCCGTAACATTTCCCTCAGTGTCTAGTCCTCCAGCCGGCCCTGTCCGATGGCACGATAGCAACAAGGTTATGATTTCAGATAGTGAGGTACCTTCGCAGCGTTCGTTCCGATGTGCCTCCTGATTGTATATCTCGGCCCCATCACGCCGTATGCAACACTCATTTACATAAAAACTATTATTTTTCGACGAGAACTTTATCTTCCATCGATTAAGTTTTTCTCTGTTGAGGAATAATCATTATGACTTTGTTGGGTGGTTTTTGTCTGCGCTAATAATATAAGTTTGTATAAAGCTTATATATTTAGTGTGGCCCGGCTTAATAATGGGTTCACCCCTTCTCATCTCGTGGGTGCTGTAAGCAAAGGGAAATCAGGAAATGAGCTGCAGTACTTTCCTAAGCCAAGCGTGGATTTTATGGCAAACCTCCCACAGATTATGGCAAACCCCCAACCGATTATAGCAAACCTCCTACCGATTATGGCAAGCCTCCCACCGATTATGGCAAACTCCCACCAATTATGGCAACCCTCCACCGATTATGGCAAACCCCCCACTGATTATGTGGCAGACTCATGTTGAGCTTTGGACTTCTTCGGGTTGATGATGACCATGATAATGATGTTTTTAGTTCATTTTGTTTTCTAACAAAATTTGACTAGTATATTGATTGAGAGAACAATGTAATGATGTGTAACTAAATACAATAAACATCATAATGGGGCTTCAGCCACTCCGCTAATGGTGCCTTTAAGTATGTATATTGTTTTGTAAATGAACAATTAAATAAGCCTTTAATTTAATTAATTTTAATTCATTCATCCATTCAAATCATTCATTGCTTCGAACGACTAGTTATATATAATACTATCTTTCGCCCGCAATTTCGTCCGCACAGACTACAGTTTATCGCGAAAAAACATCCTATGTTCATCTAGGACATTTAAAACCAATGCAAAAGTATAGAACCAACGCTCTTGATGCTATTTGACCGACTTGTTATTATTTCGTATCCGTTTTCCAGTTTTCCCGTGGCATCTTACCATTTTCCGGGATAAAAGTAGCCTATGTTGGTCTCTATATTGTACAGTAACTATTTAAAAAGGTTTAGCATAATCGGATCAGCCGTTATGGCGTGAAAGCTCCCGCAAACAAACAAACAGACAAAATTTCACTTTTATATATTGGTGTGGATATTAAATTTATATACCTACATATAATTTTTCCTTTGGTCAGTTTCTAGTAAACTAGTTTTAAGTAGTTGTATGCTTCATTCATGAACATTACCACCAGATTTGAATCACACCTGATTGATTCAAAGAGATCGAATTACTCTTACTGGTTATAATCTTCTTTGTCTCTGTCTATTAAGTGAAGAAAACTTTACTGGAAACCTACGAGAACTTTGTGGGAGATATTGATTGTCATGTTTCACAATTCTTTCTACATTTTTTTCATGCCGTTGAGACAGCCGTTGGTCACAAAACTATCTTTACCTCGAGCACTACATCTCATCAAAGTTTTCGTCCTACATACCATTCCATCAAAAACCACATCAAATCAAGTTTCCTACTTGTTAACTTGTTAACATCGTAGACAGCATTCCTTCACACGCGTCGCAAAGAAAACAAATCGGGAGCATTTAGATGGTCCAGTTATCTTGGCACTTACTGGACGGATACTTCAAATTAGGGATGTTATTGATATAGAGTTCCGGATATTGAAAGAAATACTATTTCGTTGACGGAAAATACTTAAAAATGTTTAATAATGATATTTGACATGTAAGATTTTTACCTGAAAATAATATGAAATTATTCATACGGTCTGTGGAATTATTGAACTTTGACGACAGAATAGAAGGTTCAAAGAATTTAATTGGAAACACGAGATGGAATATATGGATATGTTTTACATTCGGATAAGTATATCAAAAGTAAGTTAAATTCTTAAGTCTAAATGGTTGGTTATACTTATTGCTTTATTATTATTACTTAGTCTGATTGTAATGTAACGCGTTTAGATATAAAAATCTCGGACACAATTTGTCTTTGATAGTCTTATAATTACCGTGTCCATAACCACTAATCATCAAACGAGTGTCAGTCTTCTCGTGACAACGGTCAATGCTTGATCGAAACCACAAAATATGCATAGCACTTTAAGAAACGTCGACGTTAGTCAAAATTCTATTTATTAGTGTGCGAATTGTCTCGTTTCAGTCTTTTAAACATCAAGTGACATCCAAAACTCTCATTTAGGTTTGTTTTTTTAGAAATCCGATATTTCAGTTACGGATATATCCATGACATCCCTATATTAAAAATATAAAAGAAAGCCAGTGTTCAGATATGAGCCGTCGCTGGCGCCATCTACATCGGGCAGATAAAATGGAATAAATCAAGGGACGGTACTTCATTCGTGATAATACAGTCTCCTGCGAGATAAAACAAATTAATCAGTACGATTTTGTGTGGAGCTAATGGATTCCTAATGCAGTTGGAGGCAGCCATGTTTTTAGTTGTTTGTGGAGATAACGCTATTTTAAAATCATACATTGTATTTAGATATTTACTTACAATCGCTCAAGTCCAAGTTCTCTCTATGTAACATTTGGCAGATTTCCAAAACATAAAACATACATTGGCAAAATGCAAAACATAAAAATAAAATCGGGTGTTTTTTAACCAAAAAACATTACCTAACTATTTTTGTAATATATATTTTTAATGGGTCACATTGTGGACCAACTACATACTCGTATAAATACTCGTAGATTTTCTCTAAAAAAACTTGCTGATGTTCTTTGTGCGAGACAATATAATCTTATCTTCTAATATCGACACACAGTACAGGGCGACAGTTTAGTACAGGGTATCCTAGTTTGGGGCTAGGTAATTGGTGTGGAAATGTCCCGAATATATTTATTTATTTATATCTTCTTCTCTTATCTTCTTATTACTAAACTTATAATAAAGCAGTAGGTAAGTAAAAAAGTCTGTACAATGAAGATGAAAAAATTGACTAGCCGACATAAAATGAATTACTGAACAAGAATATACCATTTTAAAAATGTCTGTCTGTCATTTTAAAAATCACGTAAAAACTAGTGGACTGATTGAAATGAGTTCTTCACTGTTGGATAGCTTATGAGTGGACTTAAAATTAGGTATGTATAATTTTCATCTCAATGCATTCATGAGAAGCCGAGCAATCGATAAAAAAAGTTGAAATTTGGTATATTGTACGTTTGTACTTTATAGGTAATTTTGGTCCTGGAATAACACATAGGTGAATTTCATCCCAGAAAAATGACCACGCGCTTAAGGCCGCGAGATGCAGCTCGTAAGTATCTGTGTAATGTATATATTTTTGTACGCATCACGATTACTTAAATAGAAATATTTGCGGTAATTTGCATATTACCTACAGAAAACCCAATTTAAATAAAACACATTCAAAATATGAAAACGGCAGCGTCAAAAAGCTCATACTAACTGATATAGCACAACAAAACAACCGGCCTGATAGGGTTCGCTTCATTTGATCAAGCGATAAGGCGGTCAATCGATACGTTATCAGTACCGCCTCCCCCTCTCCCCCGTGAACGCCCGCGACCCCCACAGGTGGCGTACTGTCGAAAAAACAACGCTTCATTTTTAAGCGCGATCCAAAAAAAGGACTTTATAAGAATATTTCATAGTTATTTCACTGTTTCCAAATGTACAAGATTCTCCTACATTATTAGCTTAGCTTCGCCCGCGTGCAAACTTTGCCACCCCAATCACCCCTTTAAGAATTAAATTTTAAAAACCTTCCTCATTGCATCCTTTGGGTTGACATGACTGTGTAACTTTGACACCTGACACTTTGGCATCTATCACTTTGACACCTGTCACTTTGACACCTTTCACTTGCAAACAGACAATTAGCAGACACCTTTCACATTACATCTGTCACTTTGACACCTGTCACTTTGACAACTGTCACTTTAACAACTGTCACTGTCACTTTTCACTTGTAAACAGACAAATAACAGACACCTTTCACATCTACATCACACTTTGACACCTGTCACCTTTACACCTGTGTTTTTTGTATTGATATAATAAGATTCTCAAATTATATTTTTGTGTGTAGATATGTCACTCGTATCTCCGGTATTTCTGAAATAACTTGTGATTTTATTCGAAAAGGCAGTTTACAAGGGTATTTTCAGTGTAAACTTGTTTCATAAAACTTGGTTCAGTAGTTGGAAATTCGTATGAAGTCGTGTCTATATTAAAAAATAAATTATTTTCTAGAAAGGCACATTAAATGACTGCCAGATAGAACATGGTGCTTACCATCAGCGGAGCGATCTGTTAACTGTGTAAAAAAAATGCATGAATTCAAATCCGCTCCTTTAAACTGTTACACAAAAATGTAGATTTTAACGGGAGCTGTTTAAATGCTATTGGATTTAATGAACAAAAGAGATTTTGTAAAGCTGTATAAAATTTATTGGATTTAATTAAGAAAAGAACGAAATTACCAAAAATCTACTCTCGTCCAAGCTTTTAAGTCAAGTTTTTTTATGCTGACCGTACATTACATTTAGTGGATGGTGAGATGTTGACCGTGATAATCGGACGATCAAATTACCGCTCGCTGTGGCCGTCCGTACCGGCTCGGTGGTTGCCACCTACCACGGGAGCCAGGTGAAGGCTGCCATCTAGCACTGAAGGTCAGAACTCCTGATTATATACCACCAGACGTTTTATTTGATATTTCTTTGTATGGGATAATAATAAGATGAACACCGAGAAAGAAGAAGAGAAAGAAGAAGGTGGCAGAAGATCACCACCGTCATGATACCAAGTGAGGCTTACCATTCACCATTGAAGATCAGAACTTCTGTACGTATCTTGATAAACTGTAGTTTTAGTCCAATGACCTTTATATATTACACTAGCTGTGCCCGCGGCTTTGCCCGCGTGGTCATTTCATTTAAAAGTAGCCCACACGTTTTATTCCAGGACCAAAAGCCAAACCACCACCAGACCAGTTGTAGGTTTGGCCCAGAGGACCAGGAGGACCAGGACCAAACCTACAAAGTACAATATTATACTACATTTCTTCAAAATTCGTTCAGCCGTCAAATAGTTTTTTATCGATTGCTCGGCATCTAATCATCGGAATAAGGCACTGCCTTGCCTTTTTATAACGCATATTCTGTGAAGTACGGAGTGCCGTACTTCACAGAATATGCGTTATAACACACTTGCACTTCTATGACACTTCATAGAAGTGCACGTATTGCAATGAAATAAACGCATATAATAAAATATGAAATAAACGCATATAATACAATGTGAAATAAACGCTAGAATAAACGCACCGCGTTCCACTGCAAGGCAGTGCGTGCAAGGCCTAAGATACCAAGTAGCCCAGTTTTTAAATCAGCGCAAGGGCTTGAGAGCAGGGCCTCGATTCTGTATGACCACTCAAGCCAATTCCACGCCACCTGCGTGGAATTAGGGAAGGTGGGTATTTACGCGACCAGGTTTTTAAACAGGTTTTGGCTTGTAAGTATGCCGCCCTGGTGCCCTGGTCGCCCCGTCCGCACCTACATACTCGGTGGCTGGTTCGGCCGCACTCGGCCAGCCGGGTCACAAGAAGCTAGGTGGCCGATACATCGCTCAAAAAACTTGCAAGGCTTCGAAGTTTTTTTAAGCAAACACAATTGTGCTCTATATTTACATAAGCGCACGGGTCAATTTCCTATGCAAGTATTTTTTACTTTCAATTCCACGCTTCCAAGTACTTTTTTCGCAAACACGATTGTGCTCCTTATTTATATGGACACGAAGATCAATTTCCTATGCAAGTATTTTCTACTTTCAAGTTAAAAGTATTTTGAACCCTGGTTTTTATAATGAAAGATTCATGACATGAATGAGTAAAATTTATTTTTTTAATTAATAAATTACTATTTTACTATAAATAATTCAATTAATTTCGCTGCGCGTTTTACAACTGAAGTCGACTTATTCTATCAAAAAACACAAAAAACATCTAAATACGTTTCAAGAGCCTCTAAGGACCATAAAGTAAAAAAAGAAGAAAAGATGTTGTTCGAGTTCATTCAAAGTTCATTACTGTCACTTTAACTGGCTCTTAATAATTACCTACCCTACCTACCTACTTTTTGAGCTTTTTCAACACGATATGAGGATTGATATGAAAAAATAAAAGTTTTCTATACTTTCTCTGTGAAGAGCAATACATGTACCTACCTCTGTATGTACACATTTCAATACCGACAACCACAGTAATCTGTGCCGACAACTAACCATTTTGCCAGTAAGACATTATGAAGAAACCTCCAATATAATTATATAATTATGTAGGTACGTAGGTAGTACATTATAATATCTCAATGGAAGAAACATAATAAAAAAACGTAGTACCTATAATGTATATACATACTCAGAAAACTTGCAACGCTTCGAAGTATTTTTTACGCAAAAGCAATTGTGGTCTTTATTTATGCATACCCACGGATCAATTTCATGTTCAATTATTTTTTACTTTCATTTCAAAAGAGCGATGGTGGCCTAATGGTTCTATAGTGCAATTTAAAATCCAACGATACCGGGTTCAAAACCTAAGCTCCCGCACCAATGACTTTTCGTAGTTATGTGCGGTTTTCCATCGCTCCGTGCTTCGGAGGGCACGTTAAGCTGTCGGTCCCGGCTGTTATTGGTTAATAGCAGTCGTTAAGCCATGTCAGAGGCCTTGGGCGGCCTGACAAACTCTGACATTAGAGGCCAGCACTACCTCATACGACAAACAAACAATTTCAAGGCTTCAGAGTACTTTTTCACACACGTGATAGTGCTCCTTTTATATATAGAGACAAAGATCAATTTGCTATGCAAGTATTTTCTACTTTCAAGGCTTCAAGTACTTTTATTTTGCAAACACGATTGTTTTCCTTATTTATATGACGGCAAAAATCAATTTCCTATGCAAGTATTTTCTACATTCAAGGCTTTAATCTGTTTCTACAGAAAGCACTTGAAAGTATTTTGAACCCTGGTTTTTCGCCCTGGTGTTTGAAGATGGACGTACTTGAAAGCCCTGGTGCTGGATATTGCGAGTATGACCCATGCCTACGTGGAATTTGTTCGTGATTCCAATTTCCACGCAGGCAGCGAGGAATTGGCGTCTTAAAATTATAGAATTAGGCCCCTGGCGGTCGTGCTAGTGCTAGTGTGGGCCGAATCCGAAAGACCTGATAAATTTGAATTTAGCGGGACCCTTAGTTGCAGGAATGAAATGATTGCGTGTTTTAAGGTCAATCAGCGCCATCTAGTTAAATCGGAGGGAGAACTTTGATGCCTTTGGTTTATTCGCTTGAGTTGTTGATGCCATTGTGCTATCTATACTCGTACCAAACTCGTACTATACCATCTCGATTACCTCAGCTTGCAAACATAAAAAACCGCACCTAAGTCGGACCATTCGTTTGGATAGCTCCCATTATATATATTGTTTTCAAACAAAACTTGACGGTTTACTTCAGGAAATTACATAAGACTTAAAAAAATCAAAGAAAATGTAAAAAAAGCCACAAAATATGTAAATGCTTATAAATATTGAGGCAAAACATTCATAGCAGCGCGTGGATTCGATCCATGTGCCTCTGGGTTGCAAGCCAGACACCGCTTCTACTGTGCCACTCTGACTTGTGGCATAGGTGCCGAATTTACGGTACCGTTTTATAAACGGATGTGCAATTATTATTCCTTTCAAAATAACATAACTTTAGACTCATATCCCGCAGGAATCCCGTATTTATTCGTGATTAAAAGTATCATTCATTTTAACACATACTATAAACTTTGATTGTGCCAAGTTACTTCAAAATCCGTACGGTAGTTTCAGCGTGATATGTGTTTTTTTAAAATAACTTTCAACCCCTATCCTGCGGGAACCATTGTTTTTTTCGGGATAAAAAGTATTCTAAATGTTAATCCATAACATAAGCTATGATTGTGCCAAGTTGCATCAAAATCCGTCGGGTAGTTTCTGCGTGATCAAAGAGACAGACAGACAGACAGACAGACAGACAAAAAAAAAAAACCTTTTTGCACTCCATATCGATTTTGAAGTTCAACTCAATTAAAATTTTCTAAAAATATTTAATGTACAGATTTAGCCCAGTTACAGTTTTATTATAGTAATAGATTGAGGTCAGTTCGGTTGAATAGCACTTTATTGTGTTACAAAATGTTTTCCTCAATATGTATTCGTCATAATGGATTGGTCACGTCGTCATCTCGATGATACCTTTTCGGGAGAATGTATTTAGTTACTAGCTGATGCTCACGGCATAATGCGCGTGGTCATTTCTTTAGGTTAAAAGTACTCTATGTACTATTCCAAGACCTTAAATACCAATATTTCAACATTTGATCAAAATTCCTTCAGCCGTCAAAAAGTTTTTATCGATTGCTCAGCTTCTACTGATTGGATTGAGATACCAATTACACCAGTTTTTAAGGCAAGTCCTAAGCTATCTAACTATGTAAATCGGTCCAGTAGTTTTTACGTGATGTGCGAACAAACGTACAGACAAACTATCAAAAAACAGACAGACACGATTTAAAAAAATGTTATATTCTCGTTCAGTAGCTTATTTTAAGTACTGTAGACCATATTTTTTTATCTTTTCTGTATAGATTGAAATCTGGAGGAAACATCCTTTGAGCCCTAGAGGACTGCACTATAAAGGAGATACTTTTTGAAATTCCATCTCTAAGTGAAGAGGGGTGGCAAAACTTGAACGCGGGCATAGCCGCAGGGCGCAGCTAGTCTAACTTATTAAGTGGGCGGATTGACGGTAAAAAGCCGTTGCACACTTTTTTTCTGTTTTAGCTTTTATCCAGGTTGTTTGTCAGATCAGGTCAGTTCTCTTTAAAAGCAGAACCTCCGGGTGGCCAATATACCAACACCAATATACCAACATACGATATACGATACTTGGGAATTATTCGTTATGACCATTCAGAGACGTAACGCGTCGTGTTACATCTTCGTAGAATTGTTCGGCTATTGACGTAAAGACGTCACACGTTTTCTGCAAGGAATTTCGTGTGGGATAGCGAATAAGCATCCTGGGTTGTGCAGACATAAGATTAGCGTTTTTAAGAATTTATGTAGTAATATTTCGGTTCACTGCGCGCTGTCGGTTGTTAATTCCAGGATGCTTAACTATTGAAGTTGTTTCTTCGTCATCAGTCTATGTAAACATTCTGATTCAGTCAATGTTCTGTCGTTTGCTGTTTAATACATACCTTTTCATTTTCGTTTTGACGACAAGGGCGCTCATGCTTCAAAGTAAAAAGACTCACCAGGGCGTCATTGATGAGTATGAAGCCATCTTCTACACCACATTGATTAATGTATCCTCTTATAGTAAGCACAGAGTAATATAAAATCCTAAACCTCCCGTCATAACAGCTCGGCCCATATTGCATTGTAAGGCTAATTGGATTGAGATGGGTATCGCGCGGCGATAAAATGGAATAGATAACATTCTGTAGTGACTTATTAAGGCCGTTCCCAGAATAATATTAGATGGCGAGATACGCGGCCGCGGCAGTGTGTGCCAGCGTCAGCAGAAAACTTATGTTAAAAAAAGTCTTACAAAAAACAGGAACTGTTTTGAACAGCTGTCATTTATAACCAAACACACACTCCGTTTATTCGTCTGCTATTTATGTATATAATCTTTATTCCTTTGCTACCCTCTAACGAGCAGTTATTTGGAACTGCTTTGATAGATCCACAAGACTCGATCGATACACAAGCAAATAACTAGCTTAAAAGCTAAAAAACACGCCTGCCCTGACAAAACAGAGCTTTTGTTATTACATTATATACTGTTGGAATGTGCTAATCAAGGCCTTCCATTTGATATCCACATTGTAAATTTCGAAGAATTTCTTTTTTTCGCGTTTGAAAATGTTGCCATACTGCAGCCATACTGAAAGTTTAAAAAAGATATAGCCTATGTTACTCAAGAGGATGTAAAGATTCTAACGATATCCCATACGTCTAAATCTGTTCAAGCATTTAAAACTTATGGTGGATTATAGAAACTTACATACATACCATACATGGATGCTAAAAACAATACACTCCTTTTTTTGGGCAGTCGTGTAAAAATACCTCGACTAGAATAGTCGTGTAAATGTATCTTTCTTACTTTGTTCCTTTCTAACGATTTCAGGCCCTCGCATATAACGTGGACAGTTTTAATTCTTAAATACGTAAAAGAACCTGTTTACCGACACGCGATGGGTCGGTTGCCATAGCAAAGGGAATCTTCTTTGTTTGTTAATCGGCTATTTATGTAATGTATGTGTACGATTGTTAGTTATCTCCTCTCTATGTTACCATAGAGCATATTTTGGGATGGTGCATGTCTAAATGTACAATTCGAGCACCAATATTGGATCTCTTAGTGAGTGTAATTAAATTTATAACAATATGGAGAAAAAAATATGGCAGGGTTGTTCGACGACATTTATTTACGATGTTACAATATAGTTTGACATCATCTTGTTATACTTATGTAATAAAACAAAAATAATTTACTTATTTGTGGAAACTTTTAATTGGCATTCTGTACATTTTCGCATATTTCATACTATGTTGTTTTAGCTGTAAGTTTTCCTAAAATGTATAAATAAAATAAAATAAATAATCTTGGGATCACACTCTTTAATGTATCTTTGTCAGTTACGATGTAATAGACAGATAAATAATCAAAGAATATATCTTAAGATATATGTAAAAATGCAAGTTTTGCTTTATATATAAACTAATACTTACTGATTCTTTAATAAAAATTGTCTCTTTTGCCGACTCTACCACAACCTTATCAGACGATCAGAACAACGGATCGTGTTGTGTAGTTTTTGCGAAATTGGAACCGATCGAGTTTTACTCAGTCCGAGCTGATTCCCTGAAATATTGCCGCAATCTCGCCATCAATCTGTGACAACCCTGAAAAGAATGCAAGGGCTTACGTGATACGCTCTAGAGCACAAGTAATATTATTTATCCTGTGGTTCAAGCATGAATTATTGTGGAAGAAATGGTTTAGTAATGTTTTTTTTAACTTCATTTTCTTTATTCTCTATTTTATCTGTGTATTTAGCTAATTAAATACAATATGCATAAATGTACAATTTTTAATGTCGAACGACTAAGTACGCAGGGTGTTTCCGGTCCGAGTATCTAAAAAAAACTTCTAGCATACTTTGTAGATAAATATTGAACACGTCTTATTCATATATGTAATCTGGTATATGTAGGATATGGTTTTTCTGGTATGGTTTTGGTATATTTAGGATTTCAGAAACGGTACAAGGTACAATCGTAGCACTTATTTATTCTGTGGTACATGGGGCGCTTGCCCGCACTGCGAGGCACCTGCGAGACGCATCCGCGAGCGTTCCGTCTAATTTGGACACTTGCAACAATCTGAATAATATGTAACAACTAGCTTTCCCGCTGTCGGCCCAGGCTGTTATTGATTAATAGCAGTCGTTAAGCCATGTCAGAGGCCCTCGGGCGGCCTGACAAACTCTGACATCAGAGGCCAGCACTACCTCATACGACAAACAAACAAACAAGCTTTCCCGCGAATTAGTCCGCGTGGACTTCAGTTTATCGCGAAAAAAGCATCCTACGAGTATGTTCTTTTAGGATATTAAAACCCAATGCAAAAGTAGAGCACTAACGCTCTTGATGTTTTTGACTTGTTATTATTTCGTTTCCATGCCAACAGTTCCTTACAGCGAGTAATCAACATTTTCCAGTTTTCCCGTGGAAACTTACAATTTTCCGGGATAAAAAGTATCCTTTGTTTTATTCCAGGGCTGTTGTTTTATAAGCTATCTCCATTCCAAATTTTATCAAAATCCGTCTAGCCGTTATCGCGTTAAAACTCCCCAAACAAACAAACAAACAGGCAACGTTTCACTTTTATATATTGGTACATGAACGGAATAATTACCGAGTGTGACATTAAAAATAATTGTATTATTTCTACATTTCCGCTTTTTGAAGTTTGTTTGAAGTTTTTGAAGTTATACAATAATTATTGTAATAATTTGTAGGCCTTCGTTTAGCATTTTCTTTTGAAGATAGTTTTTTTTAATTTAGCTAATAATAAAAAGTAGGTAAGCCAGAGTAGAATCACAAGATCTAGTAGATTAATGAATAATAATTTCCTATTAGATTAACGCACATATTTTGACATGTATATATTGTATATAATAGACACAAATATTTAACATATAAATATGATCTACGTTGCTTATTACAAAATAAATGTGGTCAATTAATCCAGTCTACATCCAAAATATACGTAATATGGAAAAACTACTTTTTATCAATTCATATTTCATATTTTTCTAACAAATTAGATACATTTAAATTAATCGTTCTTGTAAATAATACGAAATCGTGACTCCAAGTGTACGATTAAGATCTCAAATAAGGCGTATAAGGTTATTATAAGACTAATTAAAGAATTATAAGATTCAGCTGTGAGTTTAATGTCTTTTCAATATCATTACCGGGTAGCAATTTATTTTTATCGGCTCATAATTTTAAGTGTATGTTGAACAGGTATTATTTTGCAACGCTAGTTTATTATTTTGTATTATTTTTCAGAAGGTGGCTCAAGTAATACTTCATTGGTATAATAATCGATAGCAATTTAATTATGTAAGAAGGTATGTGTTCCAGCACGTCAAAGGTTGATGATGATGAGTGAAGTGTTCGTCAACTTCTTCAGTGATACTCCTGAGGTAGGAGGGGAGAATATGCAGTTTGCACAGAAACCAAGTGTATTCAAGTGCAGGGTGAATAGGTTCTACTATGCAAGCGTGCTAACCTTCGGCCGTACCGTCGCTTTCCATCAGGTGAGATCGTGGTCAACAGTTCGCCATGCTGTCAAAATATACAGACTTCGTAGTAAACTTAATAAAGCATGCCTTATATCATACTAGCGACCCACCCCGGCTTCGCATGGGTGACATTTAGGAAAAAGAAGTGAAAAATGTGAAGTTCTCGCATACTCGACCTTCACTCCGCTTGGAAGGTTGGCAAATAGAACGGGACCTTCGACCTCGCCGGCGAGGTCAGTGTCTGTGTCAAAGTGTGTCGATACCCCCTGGCGGGTTGCCAAAGGAAGTAGGATTGGGCGAGGCCATCGCCGTCAATACTTTGACTGCGATGGCGTCGTCCGGGTCTCCAAGACATCGTGAGTACGGAGTGACTACGGAGGGCTGTCGTGTTTGTCGTGTAGTTCGTGGCTTCGACTACAAAAGGATTGGGGTGATGGGTCGCCGCATCAAAGTAGGGGCGAAAGGCATCTTTCACAAATTGACGGATCGAGGGAAGCTCGATATCGCGGTGCAGGTCAGCGTTCCTCTGATACCAGGGGGCACCTACTGCATGTCGAATAAATTTATTCTGTATAGTGTGGAGGTTCATAGAGGCATGCACTCGTAAGTCATGACGGGACGGATGGAGGCTTTGTAAAGTGTCACCTTATTTCTAAGGGAAAATTTACTGCGCTTGCCTATGAGATGGAATAGGCGACCTTTGAAGAAGGCCGCCCTGTCGCGGACGATTTTGACGTTTTTGTTGAATAAGAGTTGATCGTCAAGGGCCACTCCTGGGTAGGTACTTGGTGGACCTCCTCCACGGGATGGGTTGATCGACATCATTATGTGGCCGGATGGGGACCGGGAATTGGCTCCCTCAGTAAAGCGCATTGCTACGCTTTTTTCAGGGTTCACCAATATGAGCCACCTTCGAAAACACACTCCAAGGGCGAATGGATGTGTGTCGCAGTATCGTCAGCACTCTTCCAGGCGTCGGGGAACGAGGGATTGCTCATAGCAGCATTGAAAATGCTAACTAAGATACATATAAACTAGCGGGACAGAGAGGTGCTTGAGGACCTTCTTGCTCATACCATCAGCGCCATTAGCCTTTCGCACTTTGAGACCCTTGATAACCGACTCGACCTCAACCGCTTTCACAGGCTCACACGCTTCACTGAAGGTCAGTCGGAGGTTGGGTGTTTCTATGTTAGATTTCGCGGTCCACCGCGGTGATGTGGATATAATCTACGTGATCATCGGTGGGGATTTCGCAGCGCACGCCAAATAATTACTTTTATAGCCTAATTTCTGATACCTTGGGTTACATTATTGCAATTTTTACAGGGACCACCTATTTTTTGAAAAATTCAATACGACCCACGTTACTCGCTGATAATGTAGCTTTCTACAAGTGAAAGAATTTTTTAAAAATCGGTTTATTATTTTTTGAGTTTATCCGTTACACATAAACAAAAAAACAAACAATCTACTCTTTTCTCATTATAATATTTGTGTGTGTATAGTTCCTTCCAATATCAAAATCAAAAGAGTCAAGGTCGTAGCGCCACCGTTTCCAAGGGCTTCTTTGTCATCGACTGTTTTAGAACACCCAATGCCCATCTGTGATCCAGGACCAATAGTAGCCCCGCAATGTACTTTCGGGATAAATATGCACCTCTAGTACCCCTAGGGGTACTTTTGATGCATGTTATGTACCGCAGCACCACTAGTACCCCCTGCGAAGTACCCCCAGGGGTACTAGCGGGACAACTGTGCACCTCTATCTAGTAGCCCTAGGGTTACTTTTGATACAAATTGTGTATCGCTTGTACCACAAAACATAATAATAACTAATGTAATTCAAAAATTACCCTAACTCCATTTGTTGGCACTATCATTACCAATTATTGACACCTATTTATCCAATTATTAGCATGAGAACTACAATTATCCAGTTAAAAATATTTTATTTTTTTGTTATTTCCTTATTCACTACACTCAACACATTTTTTCCGATTAAATGAAAAATTTAACAAAAATGAAAAATAACTGGAGGTCCTGGAATAAAGATTTTTAAGCAAATAAAGGAGTCAAATACATCTGTATAAACAGGAGTACTAGAGGTGCATAGTTGTCCCGCTAGTAGCCCTGGAGGTACTAGTACTTCGCGGGGGTCCTGGATCCCATTATGGATCCCATCTTACTTTTTTATATTTTTTTTAGATTACTGGGCAATGACAATGAGACTTAACAAGCAATGTCTCAGGGTGACGAGCGCAGTGCACTGCCGCGCAAGACTGCAATGCAAGTTCTGGGTGGCACTGTTATGGACAGGCGTGACGCTTACCATCAGGCGAGCGACCTGCTCGTCTCGTCATTCAACGTAATAAAAAAACTGTCCGGATGTATTCTGCCACAGAATAAATAATAGTATTAGGTATTAATAGACATACAGATATACAGAAGACTTAGAAAGCCTGATTCTGTTTACGTGACCCGCACGTTCCCATCACGAGTCTGCAGGTCTGCTACACCTGTCATGTATATCATTGTGTGTCTATCTGTCTGTTAGTTTTTCGCGCATCACTTAAAAACTACTGGACAGATTGCAATGCGGCTTTCAGTGATGGATAGCTTAGAGTTTGACTTAAAAACTGGTGTAATTATCTCAATCCGATGCAAATGATAAAACACTATTTGATCGCTGAACGAAATTTGGTGTATAGGTACTTCTTTTGTTCCTGAAATAAAAAATGACTTACTTTAATCCCACAAAAATGACTACGCAGGCAAAGCCCCGCGGCTTTGCCTGCGTAGTCATTCTTGTGCACAGCTAGTAGATATATAATATAGTAGCTGGCTGACTGATTCCTCTATAGTGCAGAGATGCCTAAAAGACTCGGTTTAACTCAGCTCATTATGACTGAACCCGTTATACTGTACTCCTGAATGCATCAATCAGGTCATAAGAATCTTAATATAGCTTCATGAAATAATCCAACTACGAACGACTTATTATGTCGCAGGTCAAGAGGTCGTCCATTGTGATATTGCAAGATTTTGTCTAAATTAAACAACCTAACAAAAACACTGTGTTTCCTATAAGCTTGTAAAAGCCGATCAAAATAAAAAATAGTTTTAAACAATGTCAAATCCCCTGACGACCATCGTTCGTCACCTCTTTCCTAGTTATCATGAAATATGTATGCGGTTTGGTTATAGAGGTAGCCTTTTGTTTATTACCTCTAAACAAATAATTATAGGCATCGCAGTTGACCGCCGCGGAATTAGAGTGAATCATTAACCGATAGGGGGCTCAGGTGACGCCTGTCAGCTCCTATCGCAGTTTGGGGTACAAGCTACAAGAACATAGCGATAATCAATTGCTATTTTTATTCTCAGTTGGAATGACCGTTCATTTTCATATTACCTATATTTACTTACTAGTTTTCCCTCCCGCGAAGCCATCTATTTTTTTTATCGATTGCTCGTCTTCTACTCATCGGATTGAGATACCAAGTCTAACCCTAAGCTATCCATCAGTGAGATGCAATCGCATCGCAATCGGTCCAGTAGTGTTTACGTGATGCGCGAACAAATAGGCAAACAGACAGACATACGTCGTTTTAACAATTTTTGTATTCTTGTTCAGTTGCTTATTTAAAGTCCCCTACACCAATTTATTTTAATTATATTCGTCGTAGATATAACCTTTTTGATATATACTGCTTTAATAAGTATAGCTAGATTGTATATGGTTAGATTAACCAAAATCCTAGTAAAATTAAAGTTGACTCTATGATATATAAAACGCTACCTCTAAATCTCTTTACTTGTACCCCACGTCACTGGCAACACACACGGCCGATTACATCCTTTGTTGGTGAAGAAAAATGGCAACACCAGAGCAGATAGTGTTACTCGGACGAGATTCGTGACCTCCGTACCGTGGTTGCTGTGGGATACGGAATGGGAAACAAGTATATCTACTGCAAAAGGGTATAAATGGATCCTACGTAATGTGCTGGAGGTTCTGATAAAGTATACTATTTAATTTAGAACACTTTTAGAGCGCGGGATATATTTTGACCATTATCTCACTTAGCATTAAGTGACCATATTCTCGAAGGTGTTAAACATGATATAAAAATACAATATGCTGTGAAGTAAATATTGCTCAAACTCAATATAACTATATATATATATATAGTAAGTAACAAAAAGTCTGTTTAAAGTTGTGCCAGATGAAAATATAACATTTATAAAAATCATGTCTTTCTGTCTGTAAGTTTGTTCTCGTATCACGTAAAAACTACTGGACCGTTTGAAATGCAACTGTTGGATAGCTTAGGGTTTAAATTAAAATCTGGGCCTGCAGTCTCGACATAGATAGCTATTCCTTTACAACCGAAATCGGTTGCAAATTCCGACATTTGCGATATTTGCTATTATAGTCTCTTGTACAGATACCGATGACAATCGATAGCTTCTGACGGTCACTGTCAAAACTAACGGTCATCGTTATTTGTACTGTAGAGACTAGCAAATATCGGGTTGTTAGGACTTTGTGACCGATTTTTCATTGTAAAGCAATCGCTATCTATGTTAAAACTGCAATACCTGGTGTACTTCAGATCTCAATCCGATGAGTAGAAGTCGAGCAACCTTTAAAAATCTTTTTGCCGGCTGAAGAAATTTTGATCTAATTTGGGATATTGGTATCTAAGTTCCTGAAATAACACATAAGATACTTTTAATCCAGATAAATGACCTCGCGGGCAAAGCCGCGGGTACAGCTTATAACTAAAAATAAAAAATGATCCTTATTAGAAGTATATATTAGAAGTATCTCCTGAAATCTAAAAATCCAAACAGACCAAGTCGGGCAAGTAGGTGGTGACGGATTCAATTCATAAACCATTACTGAATAGAAATGATGTCTAAATCCAGAATTAAACATAACTATGTTCCGTCAAGTCTGGTCTTCCTATGCAACTCATCATCAGCCCATCATGATGAGTGTCATCGAAACTGAACATTTGAGCGCACACACGCACACACACACACACACACACACACACACACACACATAACAGATCTTTATTATATACAGATGTGACTTATCTAAGATACAAGTATCTGAAATACAGATACAAGATACAATATACGTATTTCCATCTTATATCTAAAAAAAATTTTTAATGCATTTTGTATCTTTTATGTAGATACCATTCGTTTGGTATCTTGTATTTCATAAATACTATGTTTGCTAAAATACTTTTATCAATAAAACCAATGACAACCTATGACAATGCAAATGCAAAGAACAGTCTATTGACATTTGATGAAACTTTAGTCTGGGGCCAATTTTATAGATGGCGACTCGCCATGTATCAAATTGGCCCCAGACTAAAGTTTCATAATTCATATATTAAAATTAGACTCCAAAAAATTGTGTTTTCTTTTAAAAAGTATTTTATCTTTAGAAAGTATTTAGAAGATACGTATCTTGTATCTAGGATTTCAGATACCGTTCCATAAAGTATCCTGTATTTGGTATCTGAAATACTTATTTTACTTGTATCTTGTATTCCAGTTAATTTGTATAGGGTATCTTGTACATCTCTGATTATATAGAACATGACTTCGTATTGCACTCACCAGCGAACCGCCTTGGTCGTTTCGTTTCGAGATCCCTATGTCCCGTCCCATCCTATTCCCTCCAGACCTTAAAACCTTCCCACTCTCTGGGTGGGCCCACTCACCCATTTGTCACCTGCCCCACCATACAAACTGGTTATTAATCTGTAGCGATGGCCCTTTGTGAGGCAGATAGCCATCTCACAACAATAGCTAGGGTCCGCTGCTCGCGCCTTGAAGAGCTCTGAACACATTTGTTACTTGGCCTGCTCGGGTTACGGCGTTTCGGAATCTGATTGGATCTGGTGTATTCTTTCATAATTTTTGATCACTTTGAAGATTTCTTATTGGACATCTCATTGGCACTTTTATCTTTTGTATTTGTCATTTACATGTGTAATATTATAATTTCTGACATTTAATAAATACATATCAAGAAAAAATAATTGTCAAACATTGAGAAAATGACATCCCCGTAGAGTTTCTTGGTGCTCTGTTCTCTAACGGGCGTATTTCCGAAGCACCGGTAGAGTCGAAAGGGTATTTTATTTTCCTATGTGAGATTTAACTTTGAGTCGGCACATGTAAGGGAAATATCCTTTTCAAATTCAAAGCATATACAGTTTACCTAATAGTTTATTGATTTCATCTATTTTTAACAATTTATATTTTTCTCTGTGTTCATGAGATGTTATGTTTTGATTTGTGCTATTATTTTGCCTATCGTCTATCTATACCTACCGTACATATAATCCATATCCATTCCATATCAATATATTAAGGAAAACATTGTCTGTTTGTTTGTTTCGGGAGCTTTCACGTGATAACGGCTTGACGGATTTTGTTAAAATGTGGAATGGAGATAGCTTACATCCTGGAATAAAACATAGAATACTTTTTTATTCCGGAAAATTGATTCCATTGGCAAAATGTTGATTACTCGCTGTAAGAAACGGTTGCCATGGAAACGAAATAACAAGTATATCAAAAACACCAAGAGCATTGGTGCCATATACCTCCTTTTGCATTGGTTTTAATATCCTAGAAGAACAAAGGATGCTTTTTTCGCGATAAACTAGTCCGCGCGGACGAAGTCGCGGGCGGAAAAGCTAGTAAAGAGCAATAAGAACGAAAAAGTCTGTACAAAAAAGATAATAAAGAAAATGGTCTAGGAAAATAAGCTACTGAACAAGAATGTAAAATTTGGATTGATTGCGATGCGGTTTTACTGTTGGATAGCTTAGGGTTTGACTTAAAAGCTGGTTTACTTGGTATCTCAATCCGATGAGAGAAGCCAAGCAATCGATAAAATCGTTTTTACGGCTGAAGGAATTTTGATTAAATGTTGATATTTTGGTATATTGGTTTTTGTATATGCATCTCAATTCGGCGCCACCCGGTTTGATATACTGCACCAATAACATAGTAAACATATCAAAATCGTTTTTTGACTTTGAAAGTATAGCTTTCAAAGTCAAAAAACGATTTGACTTTGAAAGCTATACTACTAATGTACAAGTATAAAAAAAACGACATCAATTCGTATAAAAATTAAAGAAACTAAATAATTTGAAAAAAATAGGTTGGTTTATAAAAAAATACGTTTTTTATTCTTACTTTTTAGTTTCATTAAAGTAGGCCTAAGAAAATGAAGTACTTATTCCAATCGCTAAGAAAAAACCCATATTGGAAACAGTTAACAGTCCATATCTTTTAAACTACTTGACCTATTTTGATGAAACTTGAACTACATATTCTCCAAGTTGTAAGATTCTGAAACTATTACAAAAATAATTATTGCTTTCAGAATTGTAGATTCGAGAAAGACGTGGACAAACATACATACATACATACATACGCGAAATTGGGTACATTTGTTCAGATACTCATATAGACTAACATAAAATATATGAATATTACACATTTTCGACAATATTACATACATACACATCATCTTGAGATCCTTTTTTTTTTTGAAGCCGGTTGAAAATAATGAAGGAAAGGAATAATGAAGGAAATCTTGATGTTTCTTCGCAACATTCTGAACAATTATTATAATAGTAGTGCTATCAGATCCTTTTGTTCCTAATTTGAGATAGTGCCGAAACCAATGGGCAATAAAATTCTATATTTTTACTTATTGTTAAAAACAATAAATTCCAGATGGTAGCCCACATAGATATAATGAGTATAACAGCTCATACAGCTTGTCGCTCAGTTCCAGATGAACAATCATAAAAGCATTTATCCTGTACATTTATTAGGAAATACCTATTGGGTTAAATGATACAAAATCATTGATGACGCTAACATTTACCACTTAACCGCAATGTATCACAGATGCCATTTGATACATGATACATCATACAAAATTGTCTGTCAAATAAACAATGAGCTATTTGAAAGGATAATAACGAAACTATTGATTTCCATAACATCTATTACTCGCTCGAAACAAAGCTCTACAATTTACAATCCTACTAAAACATCGGTGTATTAGATAAACACGGATAGCGTACAGCACTATTCATTTTACAAGTAGAAGAAAGACGTATCTTACGTTGAAGACAGAGTGAGTTAAGTCTTTTTGGCTCTACCAGTCTGCTAGTTTGGCTGCACCAGTCTGCTAGTTTGGCTGCGCGCGCGACAGTAGTCAAATCTTTTTTTTTTTTGTATCTCCCAGCCAGTCATTTATTGTGTTATTGTGGACCAGTCACTACTCGTGTGTCTCCTTTTTATATTTGAATCGATAATATTGTTCTCTTGGATTTTATTCGATTATGATCTGGATTTGTGTTACAACTGTCACGTTATTAAAAGTTCTGTCTGTTGCTGCGTCCCCATTTCGAAATCTTCCATCTTTTGTATGATAGTCGGTTCTTTATACGCCTCTAATGGATGGCTTCATGTATGGTCATGTTTTATGTTTGTAAAAAGAAACGATTGTATGTATGTGTGTCTATAATTTGGGAGCTTTTTGACGGATTTTTATAGTATTGTTTATGGTTTATGAAATCAATTTACAATGAGATTCCAAAACTGTATACAAAAATAGTTTTCCCATTCATTATTACTTCAAATATAACTAGGTAAAACAAACAAATAATACAGTTTTCTTGCTCTAAATTTCGACAACAAATAATACTTAGTCTAATATTATTTTAAATTTATTATGCATGTATAGCCAATAAAATAAATATTATCATTAGTTTAGTTAGCCCATTCAACGCAGAAAATGTGTCGGTTCGAACGTGTAAATAACTCAACTTCACAAAACTGGTTCTTAAGGGTTTTTTCCTTTCAATCACCGATATCATTCGTTTTAAGTAAAAATATGCCTTTATACGGGCTAGTCAGTGCCTTTAATAACTAAACATTATGACAAAATACAAACAAATATTGCTTACCTACCTGGTATGGGTAAACTGTTCCGAGGGTTATAAATGCCTATTATTTTAACTATAGCTGGTATTAGGTACTGGCATTATGTTGCTTTACTTTAGGTATTACATATAAAAAATAATATAGATCCACCTCCTCCAGAAACACCGAAAAAGCTCAGAAGCACATACGCGCCTGGTAGGGCGCCGTTAGTCCGGTAGTCGCCGATAAGATGCCCGATACGTCGGCGTCGGTCGCCGCCGGATTGATGCCGGTTCTGTTATGATGGCGAAGATACGCCCGGGTATGTTTGCTAGTGTTCTAAGTAAGTAAATTGAGTACATTCAAAGTGTGCATATAGTTTGTTTGTCGTATGAGGTTGTGCTGGCCTCTGATATCAGAGTTTGTCAAGCCGCCCGAGTGCCTCTGACATGGCTTAACGACTGCTATTAATCAATATATGTATGTAGTAGGGATTTTATATCTTAAATCAGATGGATATCAATTGTTGAATATAAAATTTAGTTACACACGAAACTGAATTAGATGGCGTTGCTACACACACACACACTACAAACACACAAGAGTTATGTTCCAAGACCACAGGAACACTTTTAGCCGCTAATTTTCACGCTAATTGCAGAGAAGTCGTGTCAATATAAAACGGTGGTTATTACAGGTGCCATACTAGGTAAATTGAGATATTATGAGTGACTTGGGGCTACCTGTGACAAATACCAGTGACAAACAAAATACTAGCTAGTATTTTTAACCCCCGAACAAAGATACGGTTGTTATAAGTTTTGGGTGTTTGTGACTGTGCGTTTGTGTGTGTCTGTCTGTGGCATCGTAGCTCCCCAACGAATGAATGCGGTTTTTTTTTGTTTGAAAGCTGATGTGATCGTAATGGTTCTTAGCTATATGGGGGAAGGAGTTGAGAATTGTGGCTTCCAAACGATTGGACCTATTTAGCTGCGGTTTTTCATGTTTGGAAGCTGGGGTAAACTAGATGGTTCTTTAGCTATAATGGGAGAGAGGGGGGGGGGGGGTTAGTATCGTAGCTACCAACCGAATGGACCGATTTAGATGCGATTTTTTATGTTTGAAAGCTGAGAGGTAAACGAGATGGTTTTTAACTATAATGGGACGGAGGCGGGGGGGGGGGGGGGGTGAGAGGTTTGGTTAGGATCGTAGCTCCCAAATGAATCGATTTTGATGCGGTTGTTTTATGTTTGAAAACTTATGTGATCGAAATGCTTCTTAGCTGTAATGGGGGTGGGGGGTCGGGGATACATAATATCTTAATTTGTGCTTCTTTACTTCTATCTCTCGAATCTTGTAATCACTTTCACAGATAACTCACAAGTGACAGAATCACAGAAGTCACCGTGTCGTAAAATTCTAGATTTTCTCTCGATCTGCGAGTATGTTTCGAGTATTTTGGTAATACGCTAGTGCGTTGGATTGCATATAGACGGATTAATTTGCTTAATTACATTATTGTTGTAGATAGGTATTGTAATACAAATTAATTTAAAATAACGTGCTCAATTATAATTTCATTCTTTGCGAGCTGCGCTTCGCGGATTTACCCGCGTGGACAATGGTAATGGATGATTGTGATGATGAATGTATCTTGTACGTTATTCCAGGACCGAAAGTATCTAAAAGTATACCATATCTCATCAAAATCCGTTCAGCCATTTCAGTGCGAAGTGGTAACAAACATACTAACATACGTTTGATGCAAATGAAACGGTTAATTAAACAAAATAAACCAATGCGTTGGTTTTTGTAAGGTTGCCTAATCTGTTACCTACCCCCAAAGATTTTGAATCACGCTTACTGGCGTATTACCACAGTAGTAGATACACACAGGAGTAATACCACAGTACATATATAGTCCTGTGGTATTTATTACTCCCGATTTAAAATCTATCCTGGAGCGCGAATCTAAAATAAAGGCGCGATAATAATATAATCGAATAATAAAGGCGCGCATGCGTACCTTTATTATCCGCCCACGTTAGGTATTTCATCGTAACGAACAAAACTTTTTAATTTAGCATCATAATAATATGTTCATTCATACTTCGTAGTTAAGTCACTGTCACAGTTCAGTGTGTATTTCTAAAATACTAGGTGCATCCCTGTCTAACACCGTACCTAAAATAAATGAAAAAGGGATGGACGCTTGGAGCTTCGCAGGCAACAGAATCACAGATGAACATGGTACATAGCGTCACAGTACAGTCACTGGTATGGATGATCTTTTGTCACTGTGACGGTCTGTGACTTTTAAATATCAGTGACTTCTACCTGTGACGATAAATACGCCTCACCTCTAGTGTTTATATCCAACTGAAAAAACAGATAAGATAATTTTGACTTTCGAATATTTTAGTTTAGATACATACTGGATTTAGGTAACGTACCTACTTACACATTCAAAATCTACAAGAATAGTGCCCTTATTCGCTATGACCATTCACGCACGTAACGCGCCGGGTTAAGATATCTTCGTGGAATCGTACGGCAATTGCCGTACTGACGTCACACGTTTTCGGCAAGGAATTTCATGCGGCATAGTGAATAAGCGCCCTGCTCGTTTTATAGTTATTATGGAATGGGATATATCGGCAGTTTGCCTGATCAGGGGCGTCGTCGCAGAGGCAGACCCAGGAAGCGATGGCGTGATGACCTCGATGCCTTCCAGGTGGGATAGTCAGAGATTGCAGGGGACCGAGATGTCTGGAAGGAAATGGGGGTGACCTTTGCCCTGCAGTGGGACAAAATAGGTAAAAAAAAAGAAAAAAAATGTGGAACATTTAAAAAAGCCGCATCACTAGTTCACACTGTACAAGTGTTGAATTAGTGAAGCTAAATGAAATGTTAACTGTTGTTAATGTTAAATGTTGTTATTGTTGTTGTTGTTAAATTAGTGATAGTGGTTCTATCTTACTAGTTCCTTCAGCAGCAAATTTGCAAACTAAAAGTTGTGTAGGACACGTAGTACCTACTATTATGGACCGAGCGAGCGCAAAGTGCGAACGAAGCGTCTCTGTTTTACCTTGGGCAAAAATGCTTTCATATGTCCGGAAGTCTGTCCGGATCTCTGTTCTCCTCTACAGGTCACATTTCTCAACCGATCTAAACGAAACTTGGTAGGTATACAGGTTTAACAAATTTGTAGAATTTTTTAGTACCTACTAGGGGATTTTCGACTGAATATCTCCGCCTTTTTAGATTCGATTTCAATGGTTCTTTTTTTATTTGAAAATAGTAACTATATCTTCGGCATGATGAGCAGAATAGCTCCTCAAAATGCAGTACATTTCTCACTTTTAGGTTTCTACCAGTGGAATCAGCCCTTTACCCACTAGGTAGGGATTGATGGATCACCTTGGTTATTAATGCTAGTTGTACATTAAGGTAACTAGATGGAGCTACTATGCTAGATTTTTTTTTGTAGTCTCGTTGTCTACAGCTCACAGAGCCACTAGATTATTCTGTGGTAGGACGCCCATCAGCTAGATGGTGGGACGATCTGCGTATGGTTTCTGGCAGATAATTGATCCGTATTAGAGTCGAAGATCAGGCCATGTTGCGTCCTTTGGGAGAGGTCTTTGTCCTACAGTGAAGTGAGATGTATACCTACCAAAAATATTGTTCTAAGTAGTATGTATCAAGACAATCAGTCCATTATCATATCAAAGTAAAGACCCACTATATTTCTAAAATTAAGTCATATAATGGTTTAAAGCTTTCAGAGTTACCTTAAAGGCTCCCACTACAAGGGTTCGGCGACCACGAGATAACTTATTTATCCGATAAGATTTCGTACTTAATTCACTGATATTTCCCTGATACATAAATTATTTATCAGTGAATCTGATTGCTTCGGCGCCAGTGGTTTTAAAGAATTTCGGACACATTCGGGTGTTTCCGTTAAGCTTCGTTATCGGCGCAGGCGCCACTGATATCGCATCTAATCACTTAATGTTTTTAAGGATCAATGTTGACACTTAGTTAAGTGGGTAAGAAGCCGGCTGCGAAGTATAGGGTCGTTGTTTCATATCCGTACCATTTGTAAGGGGTATTTTTCCACTGGGCCCACCAGCTATATTGGCGGTACAGCATGGTACCTGTGGCGGCACGGTAGTCATGAAAAACGGCCACCACGAAAGATGGCAATTGAAAAATTACGTCTCCTGTTTTTCTACGTGCCTTCGCCTCGATAAGTGTCGGTTAGTGTAGAAAAACACCCAATGATAATAAATTATGTTACAAACATACCTACAGTATAGAATCCACTAACTATATTTGATTTACGAGTATGTATTAAAGGTCATGACATCTTGGTCATAACATACTTAATCATAAATCAAATGATGTAGTGTATGTGAATATTTATTTCCGTTTTTTTAATACCTATTATCAACGTTAGTAAATATCAAGTGTTTTAACATATTTATAGTGTTATATATCAGAGAACAAGCTTTACGAAATACAGTCTTCAAAATTGTTAATCACTCGAACATATTCGTATATAGAAAACTTTGTAAAAATAAGATCCTATTCAAAAGTTGAGGGACTAACTTTTTTTCGCTCCCGAGACCAACCACCAATAAAGACAACTTTCATAAGTGGAACATGGAAACCAAACGAGGCTAGACCTAACGCCAAGTCAAGTTTGATTTCAATTATTTAAGTTTCCCACACTATCACTAGAGGTTTATATTATGGGTATACGATATAGGTACATATCAAAGCATTAACATTTTATTTTCCATAAATCGAAACTGAGCTACTACACTATGACAAATGTAAGTAATTGAAAAACACAAAAAGAAGTCAATAAATATAAGTTAATTGAAGTTTCTGAATGGAAATATCTGTAAAATATACCAACTCAATTTAAAAAAAACACAGTATAAATTATAATGGCTTTAACTGTCAGTTTGGACTGTTTTTAGAATTATAATGTCATTTTGTGACTATGTTTATGTTACATGAACATAATTTTAGGTTATTTGAATTTTTTACATTTTTTAGATAAACGTCAGAGAACTAATAAAAATGATAAGGTACTTACATCATTATGTTTCTATACAATATCATAAAAGTGAATAGTTTATTTTTCTTCCACGCATGATAATGGCTTAGCGGTTTTCATAAAAATTTGCATATTTTAAGTGTAAACACATAAATTTAAACAAAAATATCATCTAATAAGTTTTATTCATTTTAATTAAATGTTAATAGCTTGTACTGATTGCATATAAGTAACAGGAATCTCATTAAAGAAAAACATAAACATTTCAGACCAGTGGTTTTAATTAGACCGATCTTTATTCATGACTCTATTATTATTTATTCTGTGACTCTATGAGTATATATATATTTGTATATTTTTTAATGTGTTCGGGATAATAAACCTACATTAATATTAAAAAAACTAAATTAGGTAGGTTCTTCCCATAATTATCCAATCAATATGATATTTTTAACGTTTCTTTTCCGTTAGATAGCATAACATACTATAAGAAGGAATGAACTATAAAATATATTTTTGATATATACAACTAAGTGACAAGAAAAGCAGGGCGTTTGCCCATGGTAAGCGTCACGCCTGTCAAGCCCCCGGTTCTTCTAGATAGTTGGTATTCTGAACCCGTTGGTAGTTTTTTAACTTCAACAAATTAAAGAACACCTAATACACCTACGAATTTTATAGTAGTTATATTAACAGTAACATATCGAAATGCCATAACCCCTAAATATTCCATAGCCATCACATTTTCACCAGTTTTTTTGGCATCAGCATCACGGTCGTCCCATTCGTTTCCCGGCGAGTCCATTTTGGCAGCGCTCGCTTCGATACCACGATACATTTTATAGGCGGGCCTCAAAACGATAGTTTATTACTAGAAATATTTACATACATTTACTATGTAATCAAATATTAGTAGATACAATCTGCGTAAAGCTCCTGATAAGCTCAAAGATTTTAACTTCAATGTTTGATCTTGCATTGCAAAATGCAGTAACCAATCAGTCAAAAGGATGATTATTAAAAAACTAATAGACACATTCTCATTTATTTTTATTTTAAGGCACATTGTTGTTTTTTCTTTAAAAAAACAGTATTTTTTAACCCTAATGCTTTTTGAAAAATTCTAAATCTTGTTTCTTTAGTATGTAATGAAGAGCTAATACTGTAATTTTGACGTCTGAAACTTTAATATTTTTCGAGATACGGTTGTTTGTTGAAAAATATTCGACTGTCTTTTTCTACCCCATGGCATCCAACTTTTGAAAAACTCTGAATCTTCTTTTCTTAGCTTTTACAATATTTTTTAAATCTGTATCTTTAACTGTTTTGGAGATATGTGGATAAACGTATTTTTTCCAAAACATAGAATACAGGTTTACACGCCCTCGTGAACATATTTTTAAAACATGATATTCTTAGGTTTGGTTGAAGATAATTAAATTAGCTTTCATGTTTGTATGAATAATAACAAAAAAGTAATTTTCAAATGTTTGACACGCTTTTTAACCCTCTTAGGGGATGAATTTCGCAAAATCGCCTTAATATGACAGGAATCTTCTGTCTACATTTCAAGTTATAGCTTTGGCAGATTGGCTTGCGCTGCGCGATGATTCTAAGAGTAGAGTTACTCGTTATAAAACAGAACAAAACAAAAGTATAGGTTAGTAAGAAACTAATAGGAATAGTGCCTAGGTATTTTATTTAACTATCATATTTTAAAAATCGTATTGGTGTCAGGTTCGTGGTACCAATAGCTTAATTTACATGTCCCATTTCCTTAACAGCCATATTTGAGTTTACTGCACTCCCTGAACAGTGATCAAAGTGTTAGGCTGAAGCGGATATGAACGAACATTAAGAAAGAATTAACATTCCCACATTCCCAGTAAGCACGCGTGTTTTTTTAAATGAATTCTCACATAATACGATAAAAACAATAAATTTTCTTAATGATTCCATTGAACTATAGAACTGCACATTGTCAAGGCAGAGAGCTCAGTAATTTTGTGGCACAGAAGACTCAAATTAAACATTTATTTCAGAAAATACAACCATATAGAAAAGAACAACTACGTTATTTAAAGAAAACCTGAACTAAACCTAATCGAACAAGCCACTATCAAGGTAACGTTCCTAAAATGCTGTATGAATTGCCATGTTGTATTTGTAAAAAATAAACTACAGCATTGTGGCCACATTATTTACTTTAGTTAAATCGATTGGTTTCTGCTTAATGCCAGTATAACTGGGAAAGCTCTCCCACAAGAGCTTTGTGCCTGCAGCCTATGCGCCTATGGCGTGCAAGTCGTTTATCTAATTGGTAGCGCCACGTCTGCCCATCATTATTATTATGTACGAGTATAATAAAATCTCAAAGGGATTATAAAATCTTGCGCAGCACATTCCAATAATCATAACTGACAAAAATATATATCAAATACGGTCAAAGAGCCTAAATAGGATTATTAAGCGAGTGTTCTACAATCGGTCCTGTGTCGTCCCGCGATCTTAATAATATCGTCGGCTGATCTTGTTGCTGGTCGACCAACTCAGACGAAAACCGAGACAGAGCGAAGCGTTGGTTGACCTACTTCAAATTAATCATAAAATGTACGAAATCGAAATGGTAATGATTAGATCAAAACCCCGCCATTTTGCTTCAGTTTTTACCCGCTACATCTTACATTTAAACCCCACAAATCCATCTTCCATTTTTAGCTAGCAACGTGGCAAATTACACATAAGAAATGTGCAGTTGCATTACAGTATTAACATTTTTATGGGCAATATATTTCGTTTTAACGTTACTCCGTACAATTGATGGTCGGCAAAATGCGAATTTAATGTATCTTTTCATTGTAGAATAGGTTAAACTGCCGATTAGGCGGGTTTTTTGGACATAGTGTATGTTTCGACACGAGAGGGGCAATTTGGAATACTTGTGGGAGGGGTGGAACTCTTGAAATATTTTCTGGCTCAAACCTACCTAATATTTTAAACTAGGTAGATCTATTGTGTTTGGAATGTTTCTAAAGGTGTTTGTTTTTTTTAGGAAGTAGTATTAAAATTCTTAGGCTGAAATAACACTTGATTTTCTTCTGTTCAAATCTGCACGACAAAATTTACATAATTTAATTACAGTAATATCAAACGTTTGTATTGTTATTTACGTTACGCATTTCTGTCATGCCAATAATATTTCCAAAACGCATGCAGACGACGTCTTTTTACGACGCGTTTCTGAAACGGGCGAAGGTATATATATATGATGCTGCACTAGCACAACCACACCACAACTCCACAAGTCTGTGCAAAGGTACACAGGCTGCGAATGCAACGCGACGCGCATTTGCAGCGCGAATAACGCGTTTGCAGCGCCTGAAAAAAACCGTCGTTTGCATAGTCCCTAGATTGTATGGTTTATTTTACAAAAATCTACAGTCGAAATAATACATGCAAATGTTGTTTCTCAACAAAATATTTTATTCGTAGTTTTCTTAATTAATTAATACTTGACAGTTTAAATAAATTATAATTACTCGCAGAACCAGTAGTAGAGTCAAGGAAAATAATTTAATCGGTATTAGTTAAATACGTACAAACATATCGAATGCAATATGCATTCTGTTTGGAATACACACGAGCACAATTCACTGAACTGAGAACTGAACTGAGATGAATACGTTTGTATACAAATATACAAAAACACAGGTATAGTTTGGTGGCAGTGAGTGGCTATAGTACTCGTAGTATTCGTAGACTCAAAGTCTATCAGTTCTTTGTTTTTTGTTTTGACTTGCTAGTTGGTCTATTGATACCTTGTCATCACAGTGTCACATTGTTCCAAATAATTCAATGGTTCTATAATCTACTCCGAGCTGAATCACTTCACCCACTTAACCTGCATCCGAAGACGCAGTACAAAAAACTCCAACTTTATTAAAATATTTTAGATAACACACGCCTACCAATGAACCAGTCTTTACAAGCCAATCAGTCCGCGTACATGCTCCCAAAACTACCTAACCGTACGTCGCCACCCGCAAACTTTATAAAACAATGGCGGAGGTAACCGATAACGCCTAGCTTATAAATAATTGGTCTACGATAAGTCTAATTAGCTGCAGTCGATGTAATCGCGGCCGTATCTCACGCCAGACCCGGCCAACAGGAAGTACGTGCGATAGTGCCACGGCAAGTAATCGCTGTTAATAAAGCATGTTGACTTGTTGGCACGTGTGTCAAAGTGCGTTCAGGGCAAGGGATTGAAGAAACGATATGAGGCGAAACAATAATAAGATTATTAAAATACGTTTAAAAAAAGTTTGCATGCAGTAACCATGTCATGGAGAAACTTAGAACGGGCTATCACAATTAAATGCGTACACAAAATTTCGTGTCTGTGTTGACCGTTGACGAGTTCCCTTATCTGGAGCTGTTCCTGTTGATTCAGGTCATGCTTACAATAAAAATGCATTGTCATCGGAACTGAACCAACATGCAAAAATTCAACATCATAGGATAAGAGGAAGTATTTCTAATTCAGCTTGCAAGATTTGACCTAAACAAACATACATACAGACATACAAGATACAAACATTACAAGTTAAAGAAAAGCTTTTAATAATAAAACTTTTAGTAAAAAAAACTAGATTGTTTCAAAGGTGAAGTAAGAATTGCTCTAAGTAAATGTTTACATAGTGTTTTACTTCAATTTATCCTGTGTCACCTCAGTTTTATCCTGTCTACTTTTATTTAACGTGAATTTTAATATCTAAAGAGTTTTCTGTAATCACAACTAGGTACACAGACACTACCTACTATCTACTATCGAATTTAAAAAAATAGTGTTACCTAAAGGTTGACTGCATAAAGAATTATTTAGCGACCAAAATGAACCAATCTTGAGTCAAAATTATTTACTTATTTATTTAAAAGCCTCATTTTAAATTCAACAACGTAAAACACGATGTCACCTAAAGTTTTACAAACTATTCTCATTAAATGGTACCTACATCCGTTACCACCTACCATAGTTGTTTTATACCACTCGAAGCTGCACAGATAAAAACTACCTATATATAGTCACTATCTGTTGAGATACAGATCCCGATTGGTTTTATTACTCCCCGGGACAAACAGACAGATATGGCGCACAGTATATAACTTAATCAGTAAACCAAGTTCGTGGCTTGAGGTAGAATCAATGTTCGATATTCCAGTATGTCATCATGGAATTTATTCAATCTGCAATATAGCACGAAATATAACGGCTGCCAGCGCGTTATATTTTTTTAGCGATTGATAAAATTGACATAATATAGAATTTTTACATGCGTTTCAAAGATTACAGAAAGCGTGTGATCAAGATGTTTTTACCTGACTGAGCCGAGGGTATTGTGGTTATTAGCATATGTATGTTTGTTCCTCTGTGTCACTTTATAGACTAAAGGCGTGGGCCGATTTTGATGATTCTTACGTCAATCGATTTGTCTTAATCTTGCTAGTGCTACTAAAGACATGACAGTAATCAGAATTCAATTGATTACTGTCATGTTTCGACAACCAGATAGCAAATTGTGAAAAAGAAATATATGATAGTCGACGAACTTTGTTAAATGGGGTATCATTGAATCTTTTTCGAAGCATTGAAAAAGATTGGTATTTAATAATCATGTTTAGATTTCTCTGATCATTTTTCATTTCAAATGATACGATACGATATTAAGTTCACAATCGGGTTTTTAGCTGTGCGTAATTTTACTTGTTTAATATTTCATTAATTCGTGTTGTTACCAGAAAACAGCCTGTGATAATCGTATTTTATTAATTACCTAAAGGGAGGACGAGGATGAAATCCTGATCTTGTAACAATAAAACAAGGGTTGTTTTATTGTTAGAACATCAGGATTTCATCCTCGTTTAAAATTAAATGTGAAATTCTTGAACACCAACTTCATCTACTCACTCTTCTTGTTCAAAATATAAACGATTATCTTACCCGTGAGGTAAAGCCTTTCTTTTAGATATTTTATCATGAATAAAACTCGCGATAGTTTTCAAACTCAAATGACCTCTTGTGCCCTTTTTATGTAATAGTATTTATCTATGGAGTTGATTTACTGTTTCTGTTATGTTTTGTAGCAAAGCTTGGAAGTAAACAGATATGGACCATTATCAGATTTTATGGCGGAAACAGATTGGAGTAGTGATAGAACATGATTCCAATCTCGTAACGTTTAGTCGATTCCACTATTGATCTTGTTTTGATAATGATGATGCATACTGTTTTGCATCATCATTATCAAGTTTTTGAATTATATTTAGTTTGTATGTAGTTTTTGGAAAAAGGCAGGTTGCATTCTCTGTTTATTTCTTCACAAGGTATAGATAATGTCATAACTTCTTAGTTAAAGCTTACAGCTCAATTCCATAAAGTCATATATCGGAACGATAAAAACGGAAGACCTAAATAAAAAAATTGACACTTAGGTGCATACAGACCCAGGACAATTGCGATCCGGCGTACAGTTAAAAATAAATGAGTTACTTTGGGATTACATAAAAAACGCTCCAGGATTGTCCGAGAACAAACATTTTATGCTCATCACACAAATATTTTGTCCCGGTTAGGATTCAAACCTGGGACACTAAGATCATCTGACAGGAGTTACTAACCGCTGCGTCAAGGTGTGGATGCACCCCCGTTAGCCGTGGTGCACCAAAACAAGGTTATCTTTTTTTCTCGATTTGATATCCAAATACTATAAATTGTAGCCCACATCTTAATCAAAATAATTCGTAACACAAACACAGCCGCCCTTGAAACCAACGGATAAGAATATATACAGAGTGTGATAACGGCGGGCGGCGCGATAAGCCGCGGGCGATAACACCACCCGCCCTCCGATGCTATCTGTGATTAAATAGCGGCTGTTATCAGGGCGCCGCCCGGGGATCTTGGGCGGCGTAGGTTAGTGCGTGAGTTTAGAGAATGAGAAATAAACAATACATTTTTGTTTAATATTGTGTTATATTTTCTGAAAATATTTTCAGTGTAAATCACATAAAAAAAAGTTCCTTCTCTGTGCGAAATACTGATAGCATTTCAGTGTTGAAAGCTGAACAAAATCAAGGTTTTGTAGTCTGCCCCGTACAATAGGCAGGAAGACACATGCCTATTTATTACCCGACTATGGCGAAGCAAAAAGGAGGGCTATGATTTTAACCGGTATGTATGTATGTATGTATGTATGTATGTATGTATGTATGTATGTATGTATGTATGTATGTATGTATGTATGTATGTATGTGTGTATGTTCATCTGTTCCCTCATAACTTCTAAACTATTCTTCATAGTTTGACAAATGAGGTATCGTTGGAAGCGTCTTTTAACGTGCGCTGGTTATTATTATTATATAACCAGCGCACGATCATATATATATATAATAGCTGTTGTCTGTGGCTTTGCTTGCATGCACCCGATAATTGGGAATAATTTGTACAAAATAATTTATATAATATATAAGTTCAAAAACTAAAACCCGACTACGGTCTAAGTGGACTAAAAAGTCAGAAGCAATAATATTTAAACGTTTTAGAAAATTAAAACTTAACATCCGTCCCTTGCCTTGAATTGCAAGGCGCACTAATAGCTTCTCGTCTCGCTAGTTTTATTTGCAAAGCCCATCGATACAAGCCTAAGCGGCGCTATTTCTGGTGCGATTCAATGACAGTGTTAGGTTGGTTGCGTAGCGACGCCAGAAATTACAAGCCCTTTGTGTCACACCGTGTGGGTGAGATCATAGAAATTACCGAAGCAAATGAATGGCGTTGGGTACCATCTGAACTTAACGAGCCGGGGGAGTGCACTTTACCTATTTGGTTAAATACTGATACATTTACTCGTATATCACACCCCTACAGCCCTAGTTTTAAATTTCTAAAACGTTTGAATATTATTGTTTGTGACTTTTTAGCCCACTAAGACTGTAGTCGGATTTTAGTTTTTGAACTTATATTTTATATCATTATTATTTACTGCAATGTGAAATTGTGAGGTAGAAAAGTTTATCTGAAATCATCACACCATCCGTTCCACAAGCAAAATACCTAGCAACCTCTAATTTTACGCCATTTAAATTAACTAACACATTATTAAAACAAAAACAAGGACCCTCCCTCTGCCGACCTCGGTTATCTACATAAAATATGAATACTCTTGTCTCTACGAATCCGTCAAACAGATTTGATAAGGCAACGTGAACTTTTGCTGTTTGTACTTCACCCCCTCCCCCTTTCCACCCCCTCCCTCCGAAACATACATCATCCCCCCACGTTTAATATACTTGAGTTTACAGTGTGGGTAATAAGAGAAGGTAAGGACTAGGGACTAATAAGATTTACGTGTTATAAAATTAGGATACGACTTTTCTTAGGTGTGTTCGTTTATAGCATTTGAAAGGTATAAATAATGTAATGTACTGCCGGAGTATTACCGCACTAAAGCGGAGCTGGGTGAAGGAAGAGAGTTAAGCGGAGAGGCTGACTATCTCCTCTCCTCTCTGCTCATTTCCGCTTTGGTGGATACAGGGCCTAGAGGGAGTCAGTCACGAGTAAAGGTTACTTCTAGCTTCTAGGTAAGCGTGCATCTTTGTCGACCGCATCATCGCTTAGCATCAGGTTAGAAAGTGACATCTAATCCATTTATTATAAAAATAAATGCAAAGATCGGGAATAGTGATCATATCTATATCTGTCTATACTTACAATAAAGCTATTACAAAAAAGTCTATACAAAGAAGATAATAAAAAAAGGCCTTGGATACTTACTTACTTAAATAAGCTACTGAACAAGAATATATAAATTTATTAAATCATGTCTGTCTGTCTGTTAGTTTGTTTGTTCACGAATCATGTAAAAACTACTGGGTCGGTTGCGATGAGGGTTTCACTGTTGGATAGCTTATGGTTTGACTTAAAAACTGGGGTACTTGGTATCTCAATCCGATGAGTAGAATCCGAGCAACCGATAAAAAACTTTTTGACGGCTGAAGGAATTTTGGTCAAATATTGGTATTGAGGTCTTGGAATAGCACATAGAGTACTTTTAACCTACAGGAATGACCACGCGTGTGAAGCCGCGGGCACAGCTAGTACTTAGTGTTAAAACGACAAAAGCGACAAAATAAAATCAAATAAAATCAGCTTCATCTGTCAATGTCAATGCCAAAGCTTTAATTTTGTGACACTTTGTATTTCGTTTTCCCTTTAATGTAGCTATTTTTAGGGATAATGTATACTATATGACACCAAATTAGCTTTAACAATGCTAATAACCGTGGAGTAAATGGTTCACAAGCATAGTGATTTCTTAAGTTTTCGCGATTATAATTAAATGAAAAAACACTTTTTAACGGTTTGTTGGCTTTTGAAAAGTGTTTAATTCAATTATAGGCAAATGAAAATTGTTAGAAGACTTAAATAATCTAGTAGTTATGTACTAATGATTGTTTGTTTGCTTGTCGTATGATGTAGTGCTGGAGTATGACAGGCCGCCCGAAGGCCTCTGACCGACAGCATAACGTGCCCTCCGAAGCACGAAGCGATGGAAAACTGCACATAACTTAGAAAAGTCATTGGTGCGCAGCCTAGGACCGAACCCAGTATCGCTGGATTCTGAGTTGCTTATTGCACCGTTAAGCTACCATCGCGCTAACGATTTATATTGGAGATCGATTGAATTCACATCCTTCGAGTAGTATATTAGAAGACGTAGATATGATGTCATCCAAGCCGTATTATATTTGCACCATAAATAGGTATGCAATTCTCTAATCACCTTAAAAACTTAGCCTTTTTTTCAACTCACGTGTTCCCAATGCATTCAATGACGCCAGGAAGGAAAATCGCCTGCGATGCCCTACTTACCTGCAAAAAGAGAAATTAAATTACATTATAATATCATTACGATCGTCAAGTTGGGTCATGACCTGCAATTGACCTTACATTGTGATGCAAGCCATGAGTAATTAGTGAGTAAAAACATGTGGTCAGGTTTCCGTGCGCAAACGTTACAAACGTATTCTTAAGGTACTACTGTAGCAACAATCTCCTTCTAAAGTTTCCTCGGCACAAAAGCTCCTACTATGATATGTCTTTCGCTGCACAAGCAGTACGTCTGTGGAACTCTTTAGCAGTTCCTGTAAGAAAAGCGCAATCGTTGCAAAGTTTCAATCATCAGGTTAAAAAAAATACCTGTCGTATTATATTTTTTCACTTTTGGCTGAAACTATTAAACTAATACACCACATGTATATTATTTATGTATATACCATAAAATATTTATTACCTTATTATAATCTCTATATATTTTATAGTATTTGTTATTAACATGTTTATTAGTATTATATTTTGTTAAAAATTCATTTTTGATTTATTTGTTTATCTTTTTCTAGTATTATACTCAAACGTTGCACAACAACAACTACCTTCTATTATATGGTCAAGCGTCTCGACATACCCTATAGAAAATAAATTTTAATAGTGTAAATAAGAAAAAAATGTTTTATTTCAAAAAAATCGTGGTGTGCATGGGTCATTTCGGTAGTATCTTAAAAAGCACCCCACGCTTTTTTTTTAAATAAAACTTTTTTTTCTTATTTACACTATTAAAATTTATTTTCTATTTTTTAGTTTGGTTTTCTATATAAAGCGTGTTTTTTAGTTTTTTAAAACTATTATTTATTCTCTACTTTTTTTTTTCGAATTATTGCATTGTCATCGGTCTTTGACATTTGTGCAAAATTTGAATGAAATCTGACCGTTTAAAGTGGGTCAAAATAGCGTCCAAAGGAGTCGGTTACAAACATACAAACATACAAGTGAAGCTAATATAAAGCGTATAAAAACATTACACGCTCATACTTATGACTTACACACTAGCTTTACATTACCGTATAACCAAGTGTATACGTATGAATTGTTGAAAAAATCTGCAGTATTATGCAAATCGCACAGCTATCGCTAAATCTAGAGGCAGCTTGCACACGCGTCGTGGCATGTTCTGCTTACTGTAGTGTTCGGGGAAATGCAGTGAGTGACGTTAATGCAGTGAGTGACGTACGTAATACCTTTTCACTGAGGCACTTAGGTATGCCAGCCATTTTGATTTGCGTATCGTGCAAGGTATCTTGATCATCAATATTTCCATCCAAGGATCAGAATTTTCGCTGTTTTACCGGTTCAATTATATAGTTCGCTTTCTCATTCGTAGCTTTTTTTGTAATGTGTTTAGTATAATACATTTATATTAGCGCGTGAATTTAACCGTGGTTTTGCCCGCGCAGATGATAAAATATAAAAAAGAAATAGTTTTCCAAGACTTAAAATATCTAAATACCAAGTTTACTCAAAATCCATTACAGAGCTGAGTTGCAACAAACATACTTACACGCCACACTCTCATAATTGTAAAAATAGTAAGATTCAGAACATATTCGGATATATCTGTAACAGGGCGTTATGAGCTATAAGGTTTTTGTAATCCTTTTCTCATCGTCCTCAACAGTCTTCGTCCACTGCTGGACTTAGTCCTCTCCAAATTTGCGGCACAGATCTTCAGCTCTTCACATCCAATGATGCCATCTACCTTGCCCTTTACCTTTAATCCTAGTTTACGTTATCTTTAATATGTCCAGTTCCACGTGTGACGATCGTCACATTAATTAATTTCCATTGTTTCAAAAATTAGTAGAACTTGAAGTCTGCTGAAATCTGTGTTAAAACAAAATAGTAGATAAATAGTTGTATTTTATCTGGAGTGCTATCGCAAGACGATTTCAACACGAGCTCTCCAGCTGAATCATGACCCATTTTATCTGGAGTGCTATCGCAAGACGATTTCAACACGAGCTCTCCAGCTGAATCATGACCCATTTTATCTGGAGTGCTATCGCAAGACGATTTCAACACGAGCTCTCCAGCTGAATCATGACCCATTTTATCTGGAGTGCTATCGCAAGACGATTTCAACACGAGCTCTCTAGCTGAATCATGACCCATTTTGGACCCGCAAGCCAATCAAGAATGTAATGCTACAACTTTCTCCTCGCATTCCAAATAATGTCAAACCCCTATTCAGATTATGTAAAAATACTGCCATAAACCATGAAAATTATACCCATGGCTTCCGCTCGTCACAGTTAAGAGAATATCATAAGCATAAACTAAAGCGCTGAGGCTCGCATCCACCCACTTCTGCACAGCAGGAGTCACGCTTGTCTCGCCATTGATTCTATTATTTATTATGTATGCTTAGTTTTTAAATGAATAACTTTAGTATTAATACCAATACTATCCTATGTTACCGTTGCGTTTATGAATAATAATCTATTTTGATAATTTTGTTTTGTTTGAAGAGCAGTAAGAGCTATGGTTGATTCAGCTCATACAGCATAAAACACGCGTTATTTAGATATTTCATAAGATTGCGTGACTACAAATCATTAAATTTATGGTTTTATCGCGTTTGTTATAATATATTTAAGTCCTGACGTTTCTATTACTTTGCAGTGTTAAATTGTTTAAATTCACATATGATTTCTTTAGAATGTCCATACTGTTCGAATGTTGTTGGCTAGCTCTACATGCAGCAAGCTTACCTATACCTAACATGTTTCCAGCGAGAGAATGACGCATTCCGCAGCAGGAGGTATCAATTAATACTTGTGGCATTAATTCTCAATTTTCTTGGCTATAAACAAACAAATCTAAATGGTCGACTCGTTCATAAATGCCTGGCTTGGCAGGTCATTAAATAGTTTGGTAGTAATTTAAAGACGTTTTTAGACGAACATAATCATGTCAATATATACATTTTCATTCATAGTATACCTACTGAGATATACACAGAGATTTATAATAGCCGAACCGAAACGTGGACACTAGCGGTGATGCTGGTACACAAGTTTAGAGTCACTCAGCGAGCTATGGAGAGTGCTATGCTCGGAGTTTCAATGAATGACATAATCTGAAATGAGGTGATTCACAGGAGAACAAAGGCAACCGACATAGCTCAAAGAATTAGCAAGCTGAAGTGGCAATGGGCCGGTCTCATAACTCGAAGAACCGACAAACGTTGGGGTAAACGAGTACTAGAGTGGAGACCGCGTTTACGCAAACTGTGGGGCGTCCACCGGGAAGTGGAGTGACGGCTCGCGAATGGCGGCTGGCAGTGACAGAATGAGGAGAACCAAAGCATTTTGCTCAGTGGTGCTCACAGGGAGCGCAGTGGACTAATAAGGGCTGATGATATAACGACCTCTGTGACTGTATATGACTCCCAGTTTTCTTGATCATTATACTATGCCTAAGTAATAGAGTTCCTTATAGCGGTGAAGTCACTTACAACCGTAGTTTCGTTTTTATCAACAAGCACAAGATGGATCAGAATAAAATTTCGTAGGCTTAAAATAATAGAATATACAAAATAAGAGCAAGTTTTAGTTTTCATTTTCTTTAACTTTTTTCTATTCAAAACTTTAATGAGCTTTTTCTATGAATATTTAGATCTAACTCCAATACAGCATAGATATTCAATCTAACTACAAAGTCTGTTTTCGATCCAACATGTGATCTTTGAATAAAAACGAAACTAAATACGTTTGTATGAATTAATTTCCGCTACTTACGCGACCCCCAATAAACAGCAAATTCAAGTGTGAAAGTATATTTCAGGTTGACATTGGTATTTTAGAATTTTATTTTAGAACCCTGCATAGACTCCATAATCAAATCATATCTTTTCCAACCAAAAGGCAATTTGAATGCCTTCACGGCACATACGGTATTGTAAAACAAGAGTAGCGCCGGCTATCTCTGCGGCCACGCGGCCAAAACTCGCTTATCACGGCCACTTTTCACGTTTTTCACCAATCCCACCCCCGCTCACCTCCTCTTCACCCCTAGCACCCCTTTCCACCCCTCGCCAGAATAGGACGCCGGCCAGATTCAGCCGATATGAGTTTATTGAAGCGTTTTAAAAGGGGTTATAATGTGTTTTTCTGATGCTGATAGTGACATTGTCTAGTAATTGTCTGGTGGTTTTGTGAGAGTATTCTATACCGTTGTGATATAAGGGAATATAAAGACTACAGTGCTTCTACTTATAGAAGAGAAATGGAGTGACGTCAACAAAATTAAATGTCAAATTCATTGGCCTAGATTATGATTAGTGTGGTAAGTTAAGTTTTTTTTTTTTTTTTTTTAAATAGATGAAAGTGAGATGCATGCGCAGTTTTTAAGTCGCATACAATTAAAAATTAACCTGGCAAGTAGTACTCGAATCATGACGTGAAAGAGAGAATGCTTGTTAGAAATAATGTTCAATGATTATTTTATCTGCTAAAGATTACTGCAATGGCAATGAGGTTCTTTATTCATTACATACCATCGCCATATCAACTCAAGGTCCAATGGGTCGTTAATCGTTTTGTGCTATCAATAGTGGCGGTTCGATTCCGCCCCCGGCGTTCCTAATTAAGTGATAGCTATTCTCAAGTTAACTTATTGATAAGGTAATTGTTATAAAGATATGTATTTAGTTTAATTGTTTTAATGCGTTCATATCGAGGTCTTTTGTTTTCAGCTGGTAATGGTGTTTGCTGCTATTTAAATAAGTACTACACATTTATTTTAACTACATATATAGTGTGTCCCGTAATTAGTGGATAATAATGCATGTACTTGTAGAGGGGACCGAGGCAGACAAGAAAATAATAATTTTGAAACAAAAAGTAACAGTTTAGAATCCTCTTGAAGTAGACATGTTTTTAAAGTTGGCTACCCAGGGTCTCATCACAGATGCTCAAACTTAACATTCAAAAAGAAAAACCCAAAATTGTGAACAAGGGTACGAATTTTCTCAAGTTTACAAATAATTAAATAAGTCTGCATTATGCATATTTTTTCTGATCTGTGTTGCTCCCCTCCACGAGTACATGTAACATTACGGGACAGACTGTATATAACTTAAATTTGTTTAGTAAAAGTAATAAAATTTGAAATACTTACTTCAATTTACTAAAATATATTATAATAATATCATACATTCCACACATAGTCAAAACGCTATATGCATTTATTCTATGACATGTTTTTCTTAATATTTTTTTATATATCGTTAATCCTTTGACAAATTTCAAGCCTCTGTTCTTACATAATCATAAATTATTATTATCCTTTAGGAAATATTATTCGCGAATGTTCATAAGGGCCCTACACAAAGCTTCATGCCAAATCTTCCGAACATCGTGAAGCCATTCCAGTATATATAAACTCCGAAAACAGTATAAAATCTCGCGATTTGCTCGGATCTCGTATGAACTCGCACATGAAATATATTCAATCTGCGAGTCTGAGATAAGAACCTCCTCTCGCCCCCTTCAACCCCTCACACCCCAGGGAACTACCCCTCAGCTAAGCCGGATACAGGAGTCGTTGCCGGTCACTTCATGTTTTTATATTTCTTGTAATATACTAAATAGATTTCAATATACTGATAAAGCAGTCCGTTTCGGTCCATTTCATATTTTAAAGGGCTATAAATACCCCCAAACATACTTAAAACTATGTTCGATTGAATTACTTTAACATTTTTGAAATGATGTGATAGGTAGCAATTTAATAAATTAATAGTATTTTAAATGTGAGTGCATGAATCTAATTACCTAAATAGATACTAAAACATGCAGAATACAATAAAAAGTTTTTTTAAACCTTAATCATAAAACCTATTAGAATAACTGTCAATCACACATCTAATCTCAAATCATCTCCGATAAAATGCAGACTAACAAACACCACGTCACTTCTATTTAACAACGAGGTGGGAACCCTGGATCGTGATAATAAAATTATTATTATTCTTACTATCAGGGCTGCCACCCGGTGATGGTATCTCGCGCTATCTCGCTGCGCCAAGCGTCGCTTCACCCCCTTCTGAGCTGTAGGGATGCGAATGAGGTGGTTTTCATATCGATAACATTTTAAAACTTTATTTGCTATGAAGACGGCTTTTATCGTGTTTAGCTATACATGATAATTTAATTTGCGTTTTTTTGTTTCTTGTGCCTAAATTCAATCAGTTTTTCCTCGTTCGTTAATACATTTTCTTGATTCAAATCACACACAGTTTTAAGTAAAAATTATCATTGACGAGTGGTTGGTCTAGTGGCTAGAGATCTTAGGTGAGTAATCGAACGGTCGCGGGTTCGAATCCTGCAAGGTGCAATCATTTGTGTGATGAGCAGAAATGTTTGTTTCCGATTCATGGATGTAATATTCTTATATGTTTATCCGTTATCTAGTGCCCATAGTACAGGGTATCTTAGTTTGGGGTTAGGTAATTGGTGTGGAAATGTCCCGAATATATTTATTTATATATATTTATCATTAATTTTATGTTGAGGTACCTGTATTGTTTATAATTTTAAGTTTTCTTTAGTCTTTTTTGATACTAAAACCTATATATAGCCCAATAGCCCAAATTGTAGCTATCAATAGCCCAATTAAATAATTAAATTGAGTAATAACCACATACTAAATATAACAGTAGTAGATATATTCTGAGGTGGTAACATTGAACAACATTGTTTTACAGTATATCCATTCTTTACATTTTTCCATGAAAGAAAAGTATGATATTTTTAAATATTTAATAACATTTACCATTTTTTTTATTTTATATATTTGACACCCGCTATTTCAGTCTTCTCGTGACCACAATCAATGGAACTTGATCGAAACGTCGAGGTAAATAAATATTAAGTTTTCAGCGCGATTAAGTCCCGTTTAAATGTTTAACTATTTAATACCAGTTTTGTATATAATATTTTACTCCTTATTCTGCGTTGTTCCTCTCCATTCTGAGGTTGTCTTTAAGATATATTTTTGAGGGATAAGATCGCTCGTTGTTACTCATAAACATAAGTAAACTAAATTTTTGTTAATGTATTTTAACGATGGTGTTCTTCTTTTAACCGTGGCATTGGTTCGACTGACATTTGTAAATAAAGGCTGCCAAATGAGTTGCCAGATCTACAGCTTTTTTGGATTGTCTTATTTTGATCGTCCACCCCGTGCATGTGATGAGGCAAGACGGGCACGAAAGCAGTTCATGATCTATGTAGAGTTTCCACAAAAAACGCATTATATGGTTATATAATTGTGTACCTTAAAAAATACTATACTATACTTCTATCTCTATCGATATCACCCTCCAATCAGCCCTAGCAAATAAACAAGCCTTACATCGACATCCCCGTCACTAGGGGTGTAACCTGCCTCGCTCCGGATAAGAATACAGTGGCTCTCGGAATGTGCTAATACATCCTTATCGCCCGACCGACGCACACACACAAATGATGGCACACACACAAAAACGTGCACGCACACAGCAGTATATTGTCATCGTGTTTACAGATAGGGGTGCAGGTTTTTAATTGAGACTGCTGCTTTTATAGATTGTTTACAAAATTTTAAGTGAAAATAAATTACAATCTTTTTATTGAAAAATAGTTGCGGAATAACTCAAAAACTAATTTAATGAAAGCAATGTTTGAAACCTCGTTCTGTTTTGAAAATATCACAAAAATATTTGCTTATATAAGTTTCGTATGCTGTTTTTTTGTAGGTATGTACTTATAGGTTTTCGAAAATACATTAAAAGTGTAGTTTTTAATAGATTGATTGAAAATTGTACAACACATTGTTATTATAGTTAGTCATACTATTTCATGAATAAATATTATAATTATTTGAGGTATGTACTGTACGGCTAAAACGTGTCATGAAATTTCCCGCTTTTTGGAACTTTTCGCTAATACCTTATTTAAAAAATAAATTGCTAACAGAAATCAATTGACACGCGGATACATTTACTGATTAATAAACAAAGGTTGTATGACTTGCATGTAAGGTTGAATTAGTATGTAAGGGTCTTAACGACTTCCTTGTGTGATACGACGCCCTTGTGGCTGTGTTTGGCCTCTGTGGTAGGCTGGAGAAGTGATAATAATTACTAATTTATTTAGCCTTTTTAAACCAAAACCAGTAAAAGTGTTGAAGCTTTTCGAAACCCAAAATAAATCCACGACATCATTGATTTTCCTTTACATACTTATAACTAGCCGTTACCTGCGACTTCGTACGCGTGAGCTTTGTACGTTATTCTGTACACTCTTCATTTTCTTACCCTTTTTACCTTAGAAATTACAGGATTATTTTGTAACCTTAATCCTATCATTTATTACAGTAATTATGTATTTATTTTGCATCTATCTATCTATCTAGACTATCTGTTCAGCCCGCATCCAGCCACTGCTGGATATAGGCCTCCTCTCTTTCAGACCATTTGTTCCAGTCCTGTGCAAGTCTCATCCAGTGCGTGCCTGACAATGTCCTCTGACTATCGGGCTGGTGGTCTGCCCCGTGAACGCTGCGTTCCTCTAGGCCACTTCTCCGTTATTGCTTTGGTCCATCTTTGATCATCCCGTCTTGCCAAGTGTCCTGCCCATCTCCATTTAAGCTTTGCTATCCTTATACCTACATCTTCGACTTTAGTACGCGACGTCGAATTTTGACGTTCGGTATATGGTCTTGAAGGCGGATGCCTAACGTGTTTTGCATACCTAACAAAAAATCATTACAAACATTAGACTCTCAAATCTCCTTAGAACTACCTTAATCCACCCCTATAGAAAAAAACGAAAAACGCATTTTTCTTACATAACTCATGCTGTTATAGATACCTACCCTATACCTACATTTAAAACACACTTACTTTCTTGTAACTAGTGCAGCAGTGCATGCTGCTATTATAGTGGTTATGCTCTGACTGAATGCAAGTTAAAATCCAACGATACCGGGTTCGGTCCCTGGCTCCGCACCAATGTATTTTCAAAGTTATGAGCGGTTTTACATAGCTCTGTGCTTCGGAGGGCACGTTAAGCTGTCAGTCCCGGTCGTATTGATTATTAGCACTCGTTAAGCCATGTCAGAGGCCTTCGGGTGGTCTTACAAACTCTGATACCATAGACCAGCTACCTCATCGTGTAGTTTCACCGACTGTCGAGATGAAAAGTCCAGGACGGGACTAAATAACCAAACTACTGAAAACGCCCGATTACGACAAGCAAGCAAGTACAGAACCTATGCGAGATTCAAACCGAATGATTTCGGAATGTAAGGCAAAAATTACCATTCGACCCTTCAAATGTTTTTATTTTATTATTGTCTAAAACTATTAAATAATATGTATTTTTGACATAACTCTATAGGCTCAACACACATTATAAAAACGAAATTGCTTGTTAAACATAAACCTAATTTAAACCACTACAAAAGAGCAAAATCGATAAACACTTTACACAAACACCCGCTGTTTATCCACAAATTACTCTACCTCACAAACTCACAATGTGAAATAGACTTTATAAGCTAAGCCATAAGGTGCAGTAAGGAGTGTAAGGTAGAGCCGCCTGTTGCTCTACCGGATATTACGCGCTCTATCACCGCTCCTGACGGAATCACCCTGTAATTCGCCAAATTGCACGATACGATTTTGGTAATTAAATACTTTGCTTTCTGCCAAGACGTATGTTCTTAATCTTGCGAGTTCTTGGGAATTGTTTCTGGGAATTAAAAAATGGCGTTGGCTAGAGTTTTTGTCGAAACGATTTTGAGTCTAGTATCTGTCTAAAGTATTAAATTTTTGACAGATGTTCAATTCCAAGCAGTAGTGTGCAAAAATTACTACGTATCAGTGTCGCCAAATTGCACGATAAAATTTTGGTATAGAAATACTTGCTTTCTGTTAAGATGTGTGTTCTTAATTTTGGGTGTCCTTGGGAATTGTTTTAGGGTATTAAAAAATAAAGTTGAAGAGAGTTTTTTTTTGACGTAATGTTTTTGACTCTTTGGCCACCTGGGAAAGTGCTACATTTTTGGCAGATATTTAATTCCAAGCAGTAGTGTGCAAACATAATTGCTTTCCAGAGTTTTACCAAATTGTACGATACGATTTTGGTAATTAAATTGGGGATTCTTGGGATTTGTTTATAAGAATTTAAAAATAGAGCTGGGTTGAGTTTTTTCCTATGTTTTTGTCTCTTCGGCCGCACGGGAAAGTACTAAATTTAGGCAGATTTATATTTTCAACCGCCAAGCGGTAGTGTTAACAACATTGCGTTTACAGCAGTTTTATGAAAATGAACAATGTTTGAGTAAAAGTTCCCTATTTCATTTCTTTTCCTTGATGACAAAAATACAGGATAGGGGTTTTGGCATTTTTGTCGGTTCAATCTCGGCTGCGACAAGCAAGTATTCAAAAACACAGAATTTAGTAAAACTAATTTGAAAAAATTAAGGCCATGTTCTTTGAGTCAAATTTACTATCAGTACTTTCCCCACCGACCGCCTTTCACCCTGTACCTTTTTTTGATAGGCATGGTTTTTATCACTATCTAACCTGAAGTTAAACGATGATACGGTTGATGGATCGCGCTTGCTTACCAGGAACCTATGCACTCGTGACTTGAAGACTCACAGGAGTTCCATAGCGGTGGCGCGTCACCGACCTACTGATGATCTACCGATTGTCTGGTTTTTCTATGGAAGAATGAGCTTGGGGTAATTCCCACTCTTTCAAATGTATGTGTATCCACGGGTTCTCGTCCTGCGGGTGCTGTGAAAAACAGCTAAGGTAGTTCAAGAAATGAACAGCACCTTTTTCCTGTACTTTATCACCAATAACTCAACCAGATCTTCCAAGCTTGGTCATCATCATCATCATCATGTCAGCCTTTAATAGTCCACTGCCTCCCCCAAAGAGCACCATGACGAGCGATCTTGTGCCACCTCCATCCACCGACTTCCTGCGATTGCTACAATGTCGTCGGTCCATCGTGTGGAGGGTCTCCCTACACTTCGCTTGCTTGTTCGTGGTCGCCATTCGATAACCTTTATTCCCCAGCGGTTGCCGGTTCTGCGAACTATATGGCCTGCCCATTGCCACTTCAACTTGCCAACTCTGAGAGCTATGTCGGCAACCTTGGTTCTTCTACAGATTTCTTCGTTTCGGATTCTATGGCGTAGTAAAAAACCCCGAGCATAGCTTTATCCATAGCATGCTGCGCAACTCTGAGCTTGTGTATGAGACCAATAGATAGCGACCACGTCTCAGTGCCGTATGTCATCACTGGCAACACGCACTAATTATAAACTTTCGTTGTGAGGCTCTGCGGTATCTGCGACGAGAAGATATGGCGTAGTTACTTTGCACTTTGCGTAGTTACTTGTAGTTACTTTGTTTTTGATACTTTGCGTAGTTTTTTTGTGTAGTTACTTTGGGTACAAGCTTGGTGATGAGGGCAAATCCACTGTTGTGATAGGCAAAAAGCGAGCTGTAGACGATTACCAACTGACGATGCGTGTGTATTAGTGGTAAATGTACGTACATAAACGAACGATCAGACCATCAGACATACGACCTGCTCTAGTCTTGTCACCCGCTTCGTAAAAGAATGCTTTATTTCCAGCACAGGAGCTTGCAATTAATAACAACAATTAATAACACAGGAGTGTCTTGATGTGGGTATTATGAAAAGCACACATTTTTACGGCGCCATACTGTTTGTGGATATTAATTAAAAAGATAACATCTCGGTAAGGTGCGCCTGGACGCCTTTGATAAGGGTTTGTTCCCTTGACTATTTATATTTCACCCTGTGGCGCAGAATTGACGTGGCTGAAACGTAAAGTATCACAATAAAAAAAAAAACATTTTTTTTCATTAAATGGTTTTTTTTTCACTTCACTTGTATGTATGTATGTATCGATGTACCTATATAGTTTGTCCTTGAATCTTGCAATTCAAATTTCGAACACTTCCTGATTAGCTATCCGGCGGAAACTTGCAGGGTAGCTCACAAACCGATGACAAAGCAATAAAAAAACATAAAATGTTACAAGTGAAAAAGAAAAAAAAACGTGATAATGTAAAAAGTAAAAATAAAACAAAAAAAAAATACATTAAAAAACATGTAGTTTTTTTTATAATTTAACTCATTTTATCATAGTAATAGGTTCCTAATGAATCAATATGCGGTTTTATTATTCAACTAGCTGTTCCCGCGGCATTGCACGCACGATCATTTTTCTGGGATATGTGGGGATATATGGTACGATATACCAAATTTCATCAAACTTCGTTTAGACGTCAAATAGTTTTTATTGATAGCTCGGCTTCTACTTATTGGATTGAGATACTAAATACACTAGTTTTTAAGTCAAACCCTAAGCTATCCATCAGTGAAACCGCATTGGAATCGGTCCAGTAGTTATTACGTGATGCGTGAACAAACATAAAAACAGACACAATTTAAAAAAAAACTTTTTCAATAGCTTGATTTAAGTTTTTTTTAAGTTTTATGTATAGATTGTTTTTTTTTATTTACCTTTTTTTAATAGCAAATTATACGCGATTAATAGTCCCAAATGTTTTTCATCAAAATTGGTTCAGCAGTAAAGATTGATTCGCAGTCAGTTATTTTGTTCAAAGGCAAATGTTAATTGTGTCTAACACTGTACAGAAAGTCAATTACATTGCAAATGAGTTTTTTACGTGTTGCCTTATCGACTCACCAAGATAACCAATCTTTAAACTTGTACAAAGTAAAATTACCTAAGTTTTATTTATACTCAGGTACGACAAAAATGTGACGGGTAAACTTTTTTATATTTTTTTTAGTTTGTCTATTCTTTTTTTGGTGTTTAGTGGCGATGCGGTTGAAGGGCTCACAGATATCTTCGTCTCTGGACTAATTTGATTCAGAGTATCCTTTGACGATCAGAGTAATTGATTAGCTGTGGTCTACACATTTTTGCTTATGTATGTGATAAGACCATCATTAAAATTGTATTACTGCAATGTTTTTTTGTGTATATTTTTTGTATCAGATATTGATAAATAACATGAATCATCAGAACCCAATCCAAAGGAAAGATTGTTTATGTGTGTTAATCAGATTTTTGTTTCTTTTTTGCAGCCGCTTGACTGTTTTTTGTTTATTTATTCATTAAGTTGAAAATAGTAAGCTTACAGTATTAAACTAAAACGGTAACTATCTTAAGTAATCTTAAGGGCATGCACCCTGTAGGGCCAGAGCCAACAATTCCACTGCCTTTCAGTCAAATTCAAGCCTGGATCCGTCAAAAGATACATAAACTACATCAAGAACTATGGGCAAGTATAAAGGATTGTAGACAGTCAAGAGAGGCTTTCCCGGAGTTAAATCCGAGATACTTCTGAAAACTTCTGAACCTTAAACGGGACAGTCTCCAACAAGTGGTGGGAATTGTAACTGGTCATTGTCCTCTTAACAAACACCTTCACAGAATAGGTGTCACAGACAGCCCCTTGTACAGAGGATGCATGGGGGCAGAAGAAATGGCCACGCATGTACTCTTCAAATGCGAAAGCGTGGCGCCACAAAGGGAACAAAAAACAACTTCCACCCTGAGCGAAGCCTGCGCCGGAATCCGTAAGCTGCTGGCCTTCCTGAGGGACATCGGGTGGCTGAACTAACTGCCGCCGCCCGTTTCACGCAAAAGGGGCCGATGATCTGCCTGGTTGCGGAAAAGAAGCCGGATCACTAAGTACCAAGTATCTTAAGTAATTCGTTACATTATCATCTTATCGTGGTTACCCTACCTCACCATCGCTCCAGAGGGCACGTTAAGCTGTCGGTCCTGGTTTGATTACCAGTTATTTAAGACCTCAATCGGCCTGACAAACTGACACCAGAGGCTATAACTACCTCACACGATAAACAAACAACCCTACCTGTACAGCCTGTACATTTTAATACCGAAGTGTTTGTTGAATTTGTATTCAATAATGTATTGCATGCTAACCCTGGTAACGTAAGCAAGTATGCCAAAAATTCTCACTTTCTCTACGACCACGTACCACAGCCTATTCAATTGTCACATTATAAACCCCCAACAACTGGTAACGTATCGCCGTTCGTCGTTATCTCTGCGCTGCAAGCCACCCCCTCCCCTGATGGCACCCGAGATAACTGATACTTTGATGTGAGCACCTATTTGATGGAACCGAGGATATGTCTTTGTTAGAAAAGGTATTATTTTATGAAAATATTATTGAATAATTAAAATATTATTGGTAGGAATATTTCTACATGATAAGACCGCCCAATATACTACCACTTACTACGATTGTCATAGGTACTTACGGTACTATTGTTATGCGTTATTATTTAACGGTCGGTTTCATGCGATGGCATGCTGTCTGTGTCGAGACTGCTGCTACTGTCCAAGATATCGATTGTTATCGGTATCTTTACTAGTTTTTTTGCAAACAGTACGATTTCTCTTAATGTTAGCGAATAACTTTGCGTCCATTATTGAGAGCCCGCAAAGTTTTTGGATGGTTCATACGACTAGTGCCGTAAATGCTTTGGCTATATAGCCAGTGCCAAGTGAATATATAGGCAAACCTTTAATAACTATAACTATATATAATACTACTACTACCACTACTATATATAATATCTATAACTACGTTTAGGCAAACGTAGTGTAGGTCGCCCTGTGGCCAGGTGGTGTGGTGACCTGCGAAAAGCGGCTGGAAGAAAATGGATGAGGAGAGCTGAAGACCGAGCTCAGCGGCGTGCATTAGGAGAGGCATACGTCCAGCAGTGGACAGATATAGGCTGATGATGATGATGATGATGATGATGAAGTAAATATATATTATAATAAGTTGTATGTTCATAATGTAGCAAAAAAATTAAAATTTAACATAACAGCTTCAAAATTACATTGTGTAAAGCCAGGGGGGCGCAACTGCATCCCCTTGCACCCATCCTCCCGGCGTCCACGATTATCACTAATAGATAATAGACGATTTTGCTCAGTACCTCTGTTGTAGAGACTTTATTTGTTCGAAAAAATCGTTAAGGCAAACAATAATTTTAGTCGTTATTAATTAGCGATCGGTAGCCTAGTTATCTATGCCGATACTGCAGGCCCTGATCCTTCCACATTAACATTTTTATATATGTTAGAAGGTCTATGATGATCAGGATTACTTTGAGTTTTTTTTAATGCAACGTACAAAAAACCTTATACTTAACCATTTCTTACGCTAAGAGTTCTCCTTTTGACGACGCACTCCAATCTCTCTAATAAAGGAGCTTCTAAGCATACACCTTACAACAACTTAGCTTATCCCTCTCGCGCTCAATTGAGTCTCTAATGAGACAGCGCGACGCTCTAGAGAAAGTTAGTCAGTGAACAAACTTTATAAAAACAGGGAACTATGAATCATCATAAAGTTCTTTCCTCTGAACAAATAGCGAAAAAGGTTTAATATAAAAAAAAACTGTTCCTGACAAGTATTGGTGATAATTACGTTCTGTTGGCGGCTTTTAAAAATAGTTTGATGTCTTTAAATATATTTCAACTCTCAAGGTAGACTAAATACACATTATTTGCAATGCAATGTATGAGCTTATTACACGTATTGTGTTTTGTAAGTACCTAGGTAACAAATAATGCGTGCACTGACTTCTTATTTCCTTGATGTAACATCAACAACAATGAATGAAAGCTTGCAAAATGCCTGACTACATTTATATGATGCTTATAACTACGCGGTCATGTAGGTAGGCGAAGGATTTTATACTCCGAGGGTAAGCAAGTAGTAACACTTCCGTAAATAGGTAGGTACCTATAGGTAATTATTTTCAACATTTATGGACGACAACCCTAAAGTGGCGCCCCCCTCGTCAGGTGAGATACACTTACGCGATATAAAAAGAGAAGCATTGTAGGCTAATACAACAATACGCATTTAAGGTCGTGCGAGCTGAATTGCACTTATTGCGTCGCGGCAAGAGTTGCTTTTTATTTAATTGTCATAGCGGAGTGATCATTCTGTACGTAGTACTAATATTTATTCTGTGCTATTGGTTCGATTCTGAAAAGCGAGGTGTCAATCGATTTGTCTTCAGGTTTGGAGTGTCACAGACTCTTTTTTTTACCCAACTGCGGTGAAGCAAAGGAAGGGTTATATGTTCAAACTAAAAACTTGGTAAAACTTGGTTTGATTTTGACAAGCTAGGTATCAATCGTTTCGCCTTGATTGCGAGATTGTCACAGGCTATTTTTTACCTGATCGTAGTCGGGTTTTAAATTTTGAACTTATATTTTGTAGATATACTATAAATGCTATCAAAATCGCGTGAGCTCCTTTCAGATTATAGGTTAGAAGCATTCCGTGGTAAATTCTAAGCTCTAAGATTGATGTTTGAACTCAGCGAGAAAAACGCGAAACCTCAGCTACTGACTTAACCAGTAGTCTGCTGCTCGAGTTCCTAAACCAAACCTCGCTTATTTTACGGTTTCTTTTTTACAATGAGCGTAATTTTCCGAATGGCGTTTTGTTGCTCAACGGCGCGCGTGGCCGCTCGACTGTGATCAACATCTGCTGGAGGCCTGGCTGAAAGTGGATAAACTTAGCACTGAAAAGACCTTGTATTTTAAATAAATTTCTTCTTGTAGGTTTATTATTAGAACCTCTATTCAAATATCTTGATTTGGAAATCATCTAATTAATTATTATATTTTTAATAGTCTCACAATAATTTAGAAATAAGTCCATTTTGTTCTTGAACGTTTTTGTCCTATTAGTTTTCTTTGCTATTAGATACAGAGTTCTCGAGAACTCTAACGATTTTGACGAAAATCCTGGGTAGATATCGATCATCTTCCGAAAAAAATCGGGAAATGGGGAGAAATATTCTAAGATCGGGGAACCAATTAAATATGTAACAGTACCTAATTATAGTATGAGGGCAGGAAATAAGATGGAAGTTCCATCAGTTAATTCAATGCATTTTTTTAAATAAATTCCCAAAAATGCCTTATTCCCAGCAGTTCCCTCTCTTTCCCAGCGGTTCCACGTAGACGGCAACTCTAGCGGCCACAAAGCATCGATATCAGTGATGTAGATGCGGCTCGTTAGTTCGAACGGCGGCGCTCGCCAAATTGCGCGTGAGGCGATAACGCGGTATCGCGCCACCTTCCGAATGCGGACGCTTTTTAAAACAACCTAGTTTTGGTAGGTTTTGTTTAGGGAACCGAAAGATATTTCGTTAGGTACAGGTACTGTACAGTGAAATATATTGAAGCTGAATTTGAAATAGTGTGTTCGTTTAACTTAGGGTGCAGATTCAAGGCTTACTATAGACGTGACTTTTTAATGTTGAAGCTAAATATCGTTCAGGCGTCAGCAGTAAAATGACAAGTAGTAGAAGATATTCCGGAAAATTTGGTCAACATTATTTATAAACTGTGTCAGGGTTTAAATAGCAACCCGTTCAAGACACATAATTTGGTCAACATTATTTATAAACTGTGTCAGGGTTTAAATAGCAACCCGTTCAAGACACATAATTTGTCAATAAAACGTTCAAAGTTTTAAAATTTGCAATTTTTTTATCACCGGACGTGTTAAAAAAAAGAAGAATGAAAAAAGAAGAATTTATGACTTATTCGTATCCTCTCTTATGCTGTTTTTCTATTTGACCGATAAAAACAATCGATTTTTGGCATATCGGTCCGACACAGCGGCCTATGTATTTGTATATCAGCCGTCTGAGATCTGTAATCAGACGACTATAAAAATGCATAGGCTGCCAAATTGGACTGACACTGTTGGTATTTGAGGATGTAACAATCACAACGTAATTTGTTATTAAAAAAATAAGTTAATTATGTCATCGTTATTGTCAATTAATCACAACATCTTTTGTCTGAGTATTTTGAACGAGTAACAGTGCTAGTAAAAACAAAACGAATTCTGTCCTTTGCCAGGTTGCCATCATAAAATGTTTTGTCCAATGAACCAATCACAACAATTTCAGTTTTGAATGAACCAATTGTCATAGTTATCATTGTCAGTGTAGATTAATGAGGTTGTATTTTGCACATGCATTTTGCTATTTTTATTATTGAGAAAATTGTGTGACTATTATTTGTACTAGGTAATTAATATGCTAAAATATTCTAAAATAAAGTAAATTCATAGTATTTATATTATTTTTTTGTTAAAAAATACCTAACACACCAAATAATCTAAGGTCCAAAACATGTCCGGAGACATATGGACAAAACACGTTTTGACTGAAACATATTAACGTGTTTTCAGTTCAAAACGTGTTTTGTCTACGTGGTTCATACATAACGTGTTTTGTCCCCACATTTTATAAAAAAAATGGTACAGGCTTAGTTTATCTATAAAAGTATAATAATTTCCTTCGGTAGAACTAGTTTCATCCTTAAACATTTAAATGATTCATGAACATTTACTCAGTTTGTTAATATCAAAATGTTTATTTTTCTGAGTGCCATATCCAAATGAAATATCACGTATTGACTGTTACCTCCTCATTTGTAATCAAGTAAATGGACAAACACCTTACCCTTAGCTGTGTAAAAATATTTCCAATACCTACCAACCACTTTAGTCTTACAAAAACTGTATCTTTAAATGTGTACAAATCGACACAGCCTTTTTTTTGTTGCTGTATAGCTATCTCTTAATCATATCCATAAAACATTACATCCTTCTACTCTTGCTTACTCATCCGGATCTGCTCGCAGCATTCCATCATCGGCTATCTCGCTATCCGCCACATTGTATCACATTTTCATAAGAGATTCATTTAGCAACGTTTTGCGAGCCCCAGTAAGGCGTGTTTCCATTGTATCTATTTGCGGAGAAGCTATGTAGACAATAATTTATAAATTGCAATTATTGCACTATGATTTACTATCATAAGTACTATGTTTAGTGGTATTTAAAAAACAGAAAATAAAAACCATTAGAACCTTTTTAATTTTTAACGGTTGTGCTTAAATCTGCAATAACTAGAATTACAGTAACAAACCAAAGACATGTCAATTATATCAGTAGGGGGTTAAGGTAGCACTGCTAAGGTAGCTTCCAGATGATGCGCCTCTTAGGTAGAAATAAGAACGGGCGGTCAGGGTGGGCGGGCGTTAGTCACCAGGACCCGCTTGCCGCGCGCCTCACGTGCCTTTATTCCTTCGAGAAAGCAACCAACTCCGTTGTTTGTTTGTTCGAGGCTTTATTCCGATGCCATATCGCAAGGTGGCAGATCATAACTAAATTATTGACCCTATTCCTTCACCGCCTGATAAAACGATGTCGTCTCGTCCGTAACTGTGGAATCAGTGGCCAGGGCGGGCGGGCGTCAGTTTCCAGGGCTGGCTGGCCGCGATAGCGCCTCACGTGCCTTTGTTCCGATTCCGTATCGCGCGGCGGCGGATCATACTAAATTATTTATCCTTTTCCGCAGCGGAGGTGAGTGGCAATAGGGATCACTAACTACAGACTGATGTTATGTAATTGAAGTTTACATCTGGTGAATTTGGTAAATTAATTGGGATTGTATTTTTTGTATAAATAATTTTTAATCTTTGCACATCCGCATGCATGCTTTTTAATATTTTTAATAAGGCCTTTTGTTGTTGTATTCTTGAAAACAAATTATTAATTGATGTATTAATTAACTAGCTGTACCCGCGTGGATATTTTTGTGGATGTACGAACAGATAATTAAATAGACATCATTTTTTAAATATTATATTCTTGTTCAGCTCATTTTAAGTGCCATGCACTTTTTTATTATCTTATTGTACAGACTTTTTGTTACCATAAGTATTAAAATATACATAAATTGTCTTAGGTTAGGTTAATAAGGATACAGTATAGATAGATAAAATATGGGTTCTCAATGTAAAAAAAATAATAATTTATTTTTTCCTTCATGATGTCTAGATACTATCACAAAATAAGTAATGAAAAATAACTTTACAACAAATAAATTTCAAAATCCAAAACACGATCAACATCCAGCTTAACAAAATAAGCACATAAAAACGCCCAATTATCTCTTAACGCCAGGTGAATAGAGAAATATATTATACGAGATATATAATATTATATATATATTATACGAGATTACACGTGAAAAGGGCCTATAGATTGATCATGCAGGCCGACGTTATCGCGCTGCTCATACGCGCGCGGTCGCGCGAATTTTCCTAAAGTCCTTTACGAGATCGATTCGGTATCGAACTAAGATCGGAATAGTATCGCTGATTTATTGTACTTGGTATGGAATAGGGGTTTTGAAGTTAAGTTTTATATCTTTATGAATGTTTAAATATGGACAATTTGATAATTAACTGTCAAAACTTACAGTTGTAACTTATCAAAGCTGTAATCTATATTTATTTGGAACTAAAAATTAATTAATTTGATGTGGTGATTAGTTTAAGTACTAACAATTATATTTTTAATATAATATACCAATAGGCGGTACTCAATTCAACTTATGACTAGGTTTAAAATATTTTATTTTTGTAAATAATTCTGTAATTTTAAGTCTTGTATAATTTTATTTTTTGCCCTGGATTTTATCCAAGAGCAAGATTTAAAGTACTAAAACATCTCAGTTATATTCAGCTCATATTTTTCCCAATAAGTAGGGAAGAACACTTACATAAACCCCGACAAGTGCCCGATCTGAAAGATCTGGTGTCGAATACACTAGCCCCTACTCCGAAGGTGTCGGGAGGCAAGGCCAGGGGTAAAAAGGGGGCCTATAGGGGGGCGTTATCAGCGATTCTCGCACCATTAACCCCCGCGATACAGTCGCCACTCCATATAGAGTACGCAACTTTGATGTAATTGATAATACAGGTGGAATGAACCGCAGTTTGGCTTTCTTAGCTGGCCGTAAAGCGTTTTTGAGAGGTTTATCTTTGAATAGCCGGCCGAGTTGTGTTTTGGTCGATGTTTTTTTTTCAAGCAAGCTATCTCATATTGGTATTAACCTGTCGACGAATGCCTTTTTAGATTTTTTGGGCGTTTTGTAAATAAACCAAAGAATCCAAACACTTCTTTTTTTTTTGCAATGTTCACCAAAAAAGTCATGTACCTACAGGCCAACGCGTGTCTACGAGTAAGCGATTGAGTTTTTTTTAAATATTTTATATAACAGAAACTCTGTACAATGCAGATAATGAAGAACAAAGGGAACTTAAAATAAGCAATTGAACAATAATATAACATTTTTTAATTGTCTGTCTGTTCACGTATCATGTAAAAACTACTGGGCCGATGGTAGTGAAGTTTTCTTTTATAGATAGTTTAGGGATTGATATAAAAACTGGTGTACTTGGTATTTTAATCCGATAATTAGGAGCCGAGCAATCGATAAAAACTATCTAATGGTTGAAGCATAGCAAGCATAACGGCGTTGAATCCATCTTTTTTTATCCCCCGAACGAGAAAATAGAGGAATGTTATAAGTTAAGGATGTGTGTGTGTATATGGCTGTCTGTCTTAATCAAATGGACCTATTTTGATGCGGTTTGTTTCTGTTTGAAAGCTGATGTAATCGAGATGGTTCTTAGCTGTCTTAGCTTAGGGGTCAGGGGTTTTTTTTGCTTGTTTAACATTCTTGCTCCACACTATCAATAGCTGCAAAGAGAAGGTAAATGACAGAAGTTACTTGCCAAAGTGATCAAAAACAAGAATGCGACAGCCACAACATTGTAGCGTCGATAATGCAACGATGTTTTAGCATTTACATCGATAGTGGTATTTGCATATCGAGATAATACTAAAGATCAAGTTCTGCTGAGATCTAAGATACGATAGTTGAAGCTTTTATCGGTGATGAGTTTGTGCAGATAGGGCGGTCTATCGATGCTAATAAAATTGGATATCACTCGAATTCACTGTTATATGACGCAAGAAGCCCCTCCCTCCAGAATGACATTTTAAATCAATCCCTATAAGATTTTAAAAATTGTCGGCACAACGCAGTCAAATGGCTAAGTCCTGTCAATGCGATTATAAGCACTTAAGCAGCCTATACCAGTTCACAAAACTGTTGAAACATGTGATGAACGACTATTTTATTAAAATATCCGGTTGTAATTAAATTAAAAATTATGAACCTAATCGCTTAACATTTTCATTACTGACAAAGTTATTTAATGGTATATGACTACACTTACAAAATATGTATGTAGTTGAATCTATATTTCTCAGGATTTAATTTTAATCGACCATCATTGATTGTGTCAAGAATTTAATCATACTTTCAAAAACTAGAAGTTAGAAACGGACATTAGAAACGGGATATTTATTTACCATGGATACTATTTGTATTGAGTTCCCGATATTTCGGCGCTGTTGCAAGCGCCATGATCACGGATAACTGAAGTAACTGAGGATGGGTTTAAACTGTCGAATGTCTGGAATCCACTGGTACGTCTATGTGAAAACTGAAGAAATGTTGTCTCTAATAAGCGAGGTGATACAATTAGTGTTGTGTGTCGCGATCTAGTTACTAATGAAGGTGTGAACAATGGTACTGGCGTCGCGCGTAATAAAAGAGTGAGAAAGAGGGTAGACCATTTTGTCTGCCCTTAAAAACTATTCCACCCGAAGTTACTTCAGTTATACGTGAACATGGCGCTTGCAACAGTGCTGAAATATCGGGAGCTCAATATAAGTAGTATCCATGGTAAATATCCCGTTTTTAATGTTTAGACGTCTAATGTTTGTGACCATGTCAGTTTTAAACACTGTTAGATTAGAAAGTCTACTGGTTGTGACGGTTTTCTCCTTGTCTCCTAATTTTTTTATTTACAGGCCAGGAAAAATAAAAGGGTGTGTCGGGGCGCTCGGCCTTTTTATTTGTCGTGAAACGAGTACGCCACATACAAATCGCGAGTTATACCGAATTATAGATCACAAAAACATCCATTTGGCTCTGTGCGTCCTGCCCCCTCTGTCTTTTGACATAGAAGCAATAAAATTACACCAAAATTAGATTTCTGAAGTGAGAGTTTTAAAAGCGAGACGATAAACTCGTAGAACTTTTCGTTACAATTCACTTTTTAGTCGTGGTACCCGTATGTATCAGTGTAATTTTAGTCGTGGTACCCGTATGTATCAGTGTAATTTTAGTTGTGGTACCCATATGTATTAGTGTAATTTTAGTCGTGGTACCCGTATATCAGTGTAATTTAAGGCGTGGTACCCGTATGTATCAGTGTAATTTTAGTCGTGGTACCCATATGTATCAGTGTAATTTTAGTCGTGGTACCCGTATGTATCAGTGTAATTTTAGTCGTGGTTTAGTGTGGTTGTAAAGACGTTTCACGTCAAAAATATTAACTGCACAACCGGAATAAGAAGCAATGATTTTTCTTTGTTCATTGACAACATCTGACATACCTACTAATTGAACCTGTTAACGTATTACTTTACTTTCTCGGTCACCCACAAGTTGCGCCTTATCTCCTCTACCGATAGTGGATAGGTAAATAGTTGTATGTCACACTGCCGTTAGTTCATCGGTGGTGCCGTGCCGTATCTCGCTACCATCGCAAGTTGCACTGTTGCACCTGTAATCTGTAAGTACATGTTGCAAGATATTAAGAAAGCAAGTGTTACATTGTCTGTTTAGATTTAAACAGTGACGCCTGCTTAGTAAACTACGAGTACATCTAATGAAATAGTGGCTCTGTAAGCTGTAAACCTCGCGAGTCTTTCTTTGCATAACTTAAAACTAAACATGTGTGCACAAAAAAAAACAGGAAAAACTCAACGACAAAAAATACATATATTTGTATATATCATAAATTTCCCGGGGAATCGGTTGAGAAATGTGACCTGTGCTTTTTTACAGTTTCAACCCCACGCCATATACGCCATTAAAAAAAAAAACGAAAAACTAAACTAAACTAATAGACAAAAAAAAACATAATTAACGAACCTGCTCACAAAATTTCACGACAATCGGTTGAGAAATTCGACCTGTAGAGGACAAAATCCTGAAATACGAAAGCATTTTTGCCCAAACTGAAACGGAGGCGCTTCTCTCGCGCTTTGCGCTCGCTCGGTCAATTAAATAGTTATAGTTACTCAATTATGACGCTAACGCACTAGTGCGATGCGGTGGAGATAGAACAACTCCGTTTTTAAATTTGTTGGTATTGCCATTATATTACTATTATTATGTAAACTAACGTGGTTTTATACATTTAAAAGGCAAAAACTGGATATACGCACAGGATATTGTATAATTTTGCCTTTTTTTTCCATTGCGCTATTCGTATTATGTATATATATAATTCGTGTTATGAGCCAGAAAAAAAAAAAAATATCTAAAAAAAAAAAAAACTATTATCTAATTAGCTATTATCTAAAAAATAAATGCACTAGTAGGTATTTATATGGTATCTCAGTGATGACAGTATAGTTGTACATCTATAGGTCCACTGATTAATATGTTCGAACAAAATTGGTGAATTATAATCGTATCCCTATGTAAGGTAACTGATAAAAAATCGACACGATAAATCCCGTCCGCGGGTCGTTACGGCGCGTTTTAAAATTGTAATATCGGATCAGTTAAGGGGCAGTTGGTAATGGTGTATAAATCAGTCGGTATCAGCTCACACCCGCCTGTCGATAGCGATGCTGGAAATTAGGAGATACGACTAAAAATTAAGCATTAGGAATATTTTTGGTAGCTAATAGAACTGGGAAATCCGTTGTGAGTAGGTAATCAAAAGGGAATATCTCAGGGTCACATTCTCAATGAAAACCGTGGCTCTATATTTTCAACAACTTCAAACCAAATTACATATTTATGTATAGGTATATATTTTAAATGCTCACGAAATGATTCCATAAATTAATTTAAAAATCTACTAATAATACAGGACACAGCAAAGTCCACAGTAATCCAACGTCGTATGAAGTCCATTATCGAGAGATGGAGATGGCGCGGATAAGGGCATCATTTGCAATAAATATAAGGGCAGAGGTTTCCGCGCCTTGTAGCCGGCTCGAGCCCAGCCGGGTGATAACAAGGTGCTAATCACACGGTCATGCGTGTTTGGGGATGCCTATAATAAATAGTGGTTACATATTTGAGACATTTGGTGTAGAGGCATTGGGACCGTGGAGCTCAACTGAGCGTCTGGTCGATGCGACGTTTGACCAAAAAACTGGTACCATTTTGGCTCCACTGACTATTATTAGAGGATTCGTACCTCCAGTGATCATCCATGCACTAATGGCATGGTAGAGCGAATGCAAACCTTAAAGCGTCTTTGATGTGTCATTCAACGACGTGGACGAAAGCACTTCCACTTGTTCTTCTCGGTATGAGGTCAGCGCTCAAAGTGGACATTAACGCTTCTTCCGCTGATCTCGTTTATGGAGAGACTCTTCGTTTGTCTGGTAAATTTATTTTGGCACTATTTATTCCTAATCGTACGGATGTTGCAGATTTTGTCTCTGAACTTAGAAGCCGCATAGAAGCATTGCGTTCTGTTTCTAGATCGCATCACTCGCAACCATCGATTTTCGTATTCAAAGACTTAGCGACGGCAACGCATGTGGAGTTACGTGACGACACTGTTCGTTGTTCAATGCAACCTCTGTTTTCTGGTATATAACGTATTATCAAGAGAAGAGACAAGACCATTACAGTGGGCATTAAGGGTCATGAATCAACAGTTAGTATTGATCGAGTTAAACCTGTCCATATGGAATCTGGTTTGTCTGCAGATTTGTTGTTCTTTTCGTGTCGCGTCCTGCAGTGTCGAGTGATCTTGTGGGATCTACTGCAATTCCTGGTCCTATTGAGTTATCAGCTAATTAATTGACTTCTGGTTCACTTTGTTCTGCTCATGTTGTTACAAGATCTAGCAGGAGAGTTCGATTTAGGGACATTAGATCTGTAAAATATTTTATTTTAACATAATTATTTTCTTAAATGATAGTTTTTTTTTCTTCGTACGGGGTTTTGAGGTGAAAAAACATTCAACCTTTTTGATATTATTGCCAACCTTCGCATTGTTTTGGTATATTAGAACATGCTTTTTAAAACACGCAAGTTTGTTGTCATAGTTATGATTGTATGTCGTAGTATTGTATTCTCTTAAAATAATTATTTTCCCTCTTGGAATCAAGATTGATTAAGTTTCTGTATCTGCTAGAATTTGAGTGACTAATGAAGTTGCCATATTTAACGTGTTTCATTCATCATCATCATCATCATCATGTCAGCCTTTAGAAGTCCACTGCTGAACATAGGCCTCCCCCATAGAGCGCCACGACAAACGGTCTTGTGCCGCCTCCATCCACAGACTCCCTGCGATGGCTATAATGTCGTCCGTCCAACGTGTGGGGGTCTCCCTACACTTCGCTTGCTTGTTCGTGGTCGCAATTCGAGAACCTTTATTCCCCAGCGGTTGTCTGTCGGCTCTGCGAACTGTATGGCCTGTCCATTGCCACTTCATCTTGCAAATTCTGAGAGCTTTGTTTATATCCTTTGTTCTTCTACGGACTTTTGCGTTAACTTTTCGTTTCGTTTTCACGTTCGTTCGTTACGTGAAACTCCGAGCATAGCTCTCTCCGTTGCACGCTGCGCGATTTTGAGCTTGTGTATGAGACCAATAGTTAGCGACCACGTCTCAGTGCCGTATGTCATCACTGGCAACACGTACTGATTATAAATTTACGCCTTGAGGCACTGCGGTATCTGTGACGAGACAGACAATAAAACTTCCTAATTTCTTGCGCATGTCAATTTGTGACAATTGAAAAACAAGAGAAAAAATAATATGGAAAATATATCCCCGTAGAGTTTCTTGCTCTTTTCTCTAATGGGCGTATTTCCAAAGCACCGGTAGAGTCAGAAGGCTATTTCCTTTTCCAGTGTGAGATTTAACTCAGTTGGCACATGAAAGGGAAATTTCCTTTTCAAACTCAAAAAACACTTACTTAGATTACCTATTTTTTTATTGAATTGATCTTTTTATATCCTTTGTTTTTTTTCCTTGTTCATGAGATGATATTTTTGACTTGTAAAAGTGCTATTTTGCCTATTTACAATAAAATACTTTGACTTAGATACCTGCGGCAAACATGTAGACGCCATCTGTATATAACAAGGTGGCTGCCAACAATTGGAAAAGAACAGCCGAAGATTGGGCTCATTGGCGTGCAATGGGAGAGGCCGATACCCAGCTAACTGACACGGGCTGATGACCATGAACTTAATTATCCAATCGTTCCCAAATTCTTTTATATCAAGTTTTTCCTCATCTTACGGCTATATAACTATGGATTGTAGTTGTGTTCAATTGCAACTAATCCTAGATCCATTGTAATAGGTAACTCTTTTGAAGCAGTGGTACATACTACAATTTTGCACAAGCGCTTAATCACCTGGTAAAGAGCTAATTACCAACATCCAAATACATAAGCATCAGATCCAGTCACCTTGTCAGTTAATTAGCAATATTTATAAACAGCGATAGTAGCTCTCTCCCTATCGGGAATAACAAGTTTATCAGGACAATGCACTATCGGGTGCAAGTTGCATCGGTGGTGAGACGACATCTAGGGCTGTCACTTCTAGTATTTTTATTTAGATTTGCTTTTAATCATTAGGCGGCGATGCAGACCGTATTTCTATATACAAGGCCATTACGCATCCAACTGATCTGTGATTAGAATGATTTTATGACTTCAAAATAGGTACACGATTTTTGCACACTAATCGTGTATAATTTGGAATTATTAACGTTGAAAGCGAAATTCTATTGTATTCAAGGCAGGACCAATCGATTGCAAAATAATTATATATTATACTAATGAGTCGCCCTGGCTTCACACGTATAGCGCTCACACCGCGGCATTTTTCTTACGTTTAACATTTTTATACCCATCGTACCTTAAAAAAAACCCCTCCAAGTAAGCGTAATTCAAAATCTTTAGCAGCATCCGTGGTGTTTTTTTACCATAGACAACTGCATTATTAATTACGTACTTTACAGACTTGTTATAATTTCATTTCCATGGCAACGTCATTCCGTTCTGTATTGGGTTACATCAAAGAGAATACAATACTATTACATTATTGCAATTTTCGAAGGGATCTCAATTTTTATGAAAAAATAGATACTGCCCATTTACTCGCTGATAATGTAGCGTTCTACAAATGAAATATTTTTTTAAATTGGTTCTGTCTGTGTTTTTGAATTTATCCATTACAAATAAACAAACATACAAACAATGAATCTTTCCTCTTTATAATATTAGTGTAGATGTAGATTGTATCGAAGCAGGGCGATTCAAATTCCACGATAGGCCTCATGATATCTTGTAATACCCCAGAGTCTACTATAATATATTTTTCAACACACTTGCTCGTAAAGTGACTCTTATGGAAACGTATTTAGGTTCATAATTCAGCTTATTACACACTAGTGCTTTTTATTTTACAATTTATTTTCAATCTCCCCGAAGAGTTTTTATGTCTAAAGACAATGAATATTTGTATGAATAAATAAACTATTTTAGGTTACATATATGATAAATAAATCATTATAATTATCATCATTTCATCAAAATATGTATTTCTCACTAAATAATGTACCTTAATTTGCGTATTCAAAACATTATTTTGTGGTTTTTATATTTTTTATATAAGCTGTATGGCAATTTTGCCAGTGCCTTTATTTACACATGCGCACGCATCGCTAGCGCGGCGTGCGAGAAAAACTAAACCAGCGCGCCATTTTCCATAGATATTTGTTAAAGTTTTCATTGTGTGGTTAATTATTATCACAAATGGCGACTTCACGTAAGGAAGAAGAGCAATACGTAGATAGAGAGAAAAACTGTATCATTTTGAGAATTGTACTTTCACTAATTGTTTCTATAATTAAAAGTTAATAACAATACAAGTTTGTTTTTTACTCGCAAGACCTATGAAACGCGTGTGCATTGATCATTACACACTCGACTCCTTTATCGCGTTCGCCGTTCGATTTGCATTTAATGTAATAGTACATTACTGACACTTCCTCAAGTGACTTCTTGCTGCACTCGTGTTTTTAGAGCCTTCGCTAAAACTCGGGCTCCAATCTAAAACTCGGTGCAGCAATAAGTCACTTTCCGCTCGATGCAGTAATCTACTATTACATTCAATGGAAATTGATACGGCTCGCAAGAATAATATCGTCTCAAGTGTAATGACCAAAATAGCACCCTTGTATCATAATGTACTATTTTAACCATATGGTACCTATAATATATTCCACGTGGAAGTCGGGTGCCTATTGTTCTGGATTCGTTTTCGAGTACTTGGGCAATATATTTTAGAATTGGCGTTGCTAATTCTAAAATAAACTCGATTACTGCGTTCTACTGCAGTATAGAAATCTTTTGCGTTAAAATCTTCTATCTATCAATTTATATCTATACTTATAATAAAGCAATAGGTACAAAAAAACTGTCCAAAGAATTAAACTACTGTACAAGAATATAACATTTTTTAAATCGTGTCTGTCTATTTGTCTGTATGTTTGATCGCGCATCACGTAAAAACTACTAGACCTACGAACTACGATGCAGTTTTCACTGTTGGATAGCGTAGGGTTTGACTTAAAAACTGGGGTACTTGGCATTATAATCCAATGTTATTAAAAAACTACTTGAGGGCTGAACGAATTTTGAAGAAATGTAGTATATTATACTTTATAGGTACTTTTGATCCTGGAATAAAACTTATAGGCAAATGAAATGACCATGCGGGCAAAGCCGTGGGCACAGCTAGTACGCAATATGTTCGCAAGCTTGCGTACTGGCCATGTATAGTTTAGAAATAAGCTGATGCCGACTGCAAGAACGGTGAACAACGTATATAGCACCAGCATTATCTAGTTGGAAACCAGCAAAAACTCAGACTTTGCTATAAATAAATAAAATGATTTTCAGTAGATTCAAATTTTATAGTGCTATTTCTAACATATTATTATAATTATTAAAAAATAACAACCTCATTCAACTTTATGTAGATTTTTATATTATAAAATTATATATCTATGTGTTTTATTTTTGTTATTAGTCTTCTTCTTATATTAAATTACAATAAAAATAAATGGTCATCGTATTTTTTATCTCGTTTGTTATTTTATGCTATATAGTATATCAGCACCAAGTAACGGGCCTATCTATACTTATAATAAATCAGTAAGTAAGAAAAAGTCTGTACACTAAAGTTTTTTAAATCGGCCATGTGCGAGACGGACTCGCAATAGTTCCGTACAAACTTAACTTTCTATTGGAAAACTGTGGGGACAACAGTTTTCCAATACATCGACACACGTCGCGGACTGTTTTACCAACAGCAAATAAAAAACAATAATTTTGTTATGTAATTACTCGGATTTTTCCCTTTACTTGTGTTATAAGACACTTCTTCTTGACAAATTTCATGATTCTAGGTCAACGGGAAATACCCTATATATACCTCGCGCGTCTTAAAAAAAGAGTCTTGACAAACACACTGACAGACGGACGGACAAAAAAGTGATCCTATAAGGGCCTTTTTTCCTTTTAAGTCACGGAACCCCAAAAATGGTCAAGGGGACTTAACAAAATAGCAGTTGTTTAATAATGTCCTATGTTTTCAGCAATAAGAGATCTGTATTGATGTACAATAATATTTCATAACTTTTAGTATTAGTTCATTTGTTTATGTAAAGTTTTAGTGTACAATACAGAGTTATCTATTTATCTATAGCTTACGTTTTGTCTTAAAATCTGGTGTAGGTACTCTGTATCTTAACCCTTGGAGCAGGATTAATCCGATGAGTAGAAGCCGAGCTATCGATAAAATAGTGCGGTAATTCAGACTAACAAATTAATAAAGTTTTGAAATTTGTGTGACATTATATACCTTTGGGTGTGGTTTTCAAAACTCACAACTAGCCCCCCCCCCCCCCCCCCTCCACATGACGCTTCACCCCCTTCACTGCGAAAGACCCCTTTAGGTTATCTTCATTTTTTCTAAAACTATTATAGATGCCATAGAAGTGTTAGAGGCAAAGAATAATCCTTGTTAAATTCTTAACAAAAAATCTTTCATAATTATTTTATAGGTATGACGGTTTTATAGATCCATAAAAACGAGCGAGCCTCACAGTAGTCTCATATGATGTGTAACATCTGACATCTCATCTTGGTAATAAGCAACATTAACTTGCTCTAGAACCGCGCGCGCTCATTGGTCAAATCAAATAGCGCACGCTTCCCTGGCTTCCTGTTACAAACTTCCGTCCCTTTTCACGAAATCACTCGAACAGATTGCAGGAGAGCGATAGGAAAGATGTTACACATCAAAAAAGGCTCAATTGTACTAGCTTGTCCTACGATTTTTGCAGGGGAGGTGGGAGTGAAATAATGATGTAAGTAAGTAGTGTCAACCCTGTGTATCTCGCGAAAGTGCACGTCTCGATAGCGCGGCGTGATCGCAGCATTATCGCAACGACACCGCAGTCTATCTTGTCGGTTGCATTGTTTAACATAACTGATGAAGGAACGTTGTTGTCAATATCTAAGAAAAACGTAGCTATTTTACACCAATAATATTAATTAAAATGGTGTGATTTCTCTTGGCACTGCGTATTCGCATATTAAGTTTAGTAGGTATGCATATATTTAGCCAGGGAAATTATTAAAACAGGGATTTGACGAAATTCAAGAGAGTTTATTAATTCACGGTAGATGTTAAAATGACAATTCCATATTGTCATTTCACTAAACAAAAGTGATTTGATCAAATCCCTAGAAACTGATTTAGTGATATGATCAAATCTCTTCCCTATACGTCACGTAAGTGATATTTCTGAGATATTCGGGATTGAACTTTTTTTTCCCGTTGTTTACTCGTTAAGAACACATGCTGCTATCTTTTTTCTGTCTTAGGTAACCACCATGAGCTGTCTTTTTTTCTTTCTTTTTTCTTTTTCTAGAGTACATTTTAAGTATGTACCCTATTTATATTACAATCTAGCCATCAGTTAGTCTAATGAAATTAATGTCACAGACAACTATTCTAGCCTGCGCCATCCCATTAATATTATAGACATATCATCGCACGTTAATATACAACGAAAAATAATGTTTTTTTTAACCCAAATATCTCCAACAGTTTACCATTTAGGTGTTTTTTTTTTTTACAATTTTTTTATTTCCTATAATTGTCCCTATACTCCCTTTATACTATATCGATTGATACTAGTTTCACCGATGGCCGAGAAATCGTTTTTTTTCTTCAAAATAGTGAAGTTTAGTTAGAATGTTTAGCTGGCTCTATACAAAAATGTTAGATGGTCTTTGTTAATGACAGTCAGTGCAGGTAAGTATACAATATACAAAGCTACTGCTTCTGTGATTGACACAAAAGCAGTAGCTTTGTATATGTGACATTAAATAGCTATTGATATATAAGTTCACACTATATTTTATGTTTTTATTGTTTTTACTGAGCACCACCGTCCATTACAAATAAATAAGATTCTCTCCGTCCAACGGTTATCTGGAAGAAATCTATTTAAGGGATAAGACCGCCCATTGTACTCTGTTTATATAAAGTAACTTAAATATATTTGATTTTTGTTTTTTTTTACCCAACTGAGCAGGGCTATGTGTTTGGGTTGTATGTATGTTTGTTTGTATGTTTGTACATTTCTTAGGCGTATCCTACAGCCTAAACGGTTAGATGGATTTTGATAAATGAGATATCATTAGATTCGTCTTGATCACGAGAGTGCTATAGGATATTATATGGCGGCTTACAGCTGCCATATTGTATTTCCGACTGAATAAAAAATGACCGAAACCTATCGAGTGAGGTATCATAATACAGGTATTTAAAAGACCATTTCAAAAGCTGCGCTCCGCGGTTTCACTCGCTTCCCTCAGGAACCATACAATTTCCAGGATAAAAAGTAGCATATGTATTAATCCAGGGTATAAGCTACCCCCGTACCAAATTTCATCCAAATCCGTTCAGCCGTTTAAGCGTGAAGAAGTAACAAACATACACACACACACACCCTTACATACATACATACAAACTTTCGCCTTTATGAGTGATTATTTTTGCGGGCGGTCAGATCGTATTCAATCATTTTATTCGCAGTCGGGATATTATATTTTTATAATAATTTTACTTGTCTTTGGTGTGCAATAAACTGTTTATCTAACTATATTTCGATCGATTGAATTGAATACATCTGTAATAATAATTTTAAGCACGTTCTAAGGCTCGGTGCACACGTGCGGGCGCGTCTCATTTCCCTACCGGACGCATCGCGACGCTCGGACGCCCAGCAGACGAATGGTGTTCAAGGCAGGTGGCACGCCTTGATAATGGCATTTTATTAAACCTTCGACCAATCATTTTATATTGATCGAAGTATTAAACACTAGCTTTGCATTGCGGCTACACTTGTGATCCCGGTATAAAGTTTTGGTTGTCTTTTGGGCGGGAAATCTTTTTAATCCTCGAACCGTCGCGCGGGGTCTTTCAAAGCCCGACTTCTAAAGAATTACAATATTTTCGCACTTAAAACTATCCACGGTTCACTGAACCTTATGTACCTTCCTAAAAGGGTTCATAGTTGATGCAAAATGCAACAAATATTAGTTCCCGCTTAAGTGCTGTGAGTGATGGACTTGTTTCTGCGGCACGGGGCCTTCAAAGACCACACGCGACGATTCGCACAAGTAAAATTTATTTATATTTTTGATGAATTATACATTTAATTTGGGTATTAATGTATTGTGTGTAATGATTTATTGCTTTAGTTCAACTACTATAGAATAACATGCGTTATAAAGTAGGAGTGGTATCAAAAAAATAGGCTGGTTAGAGGATGAAAATGATGATTGGGAATGTCCGAATGAAATTAGTAAGCATGACACGAAATCAGAACAAGCATGCGAGGATATTGATCTTATTGATAAATACCAGGATTTCGAATCTCCAGAACCATTTCAAGAGCAGCCTGTGTTAAAAAATTATTTTAGGTAAACTTTGATCGCCGAAAGTTGATATATTTCTTTGTGTTACTTTTATGTTTTTTTTTTATAGAAGCCTATTTGCATGTAATCTCATATAAAGCTATAAGAAAAATAATAAAAAACTTAACTAAATTAACATAATTAATTTTGTCTTGTATTACTGTGTTTTTTTTTTTGTAATTTATAAATAATTTTATAAACTATAAAATTATAAATTACTTTTACTAGCAATAATTTTATAAATTATAAAATTATTGCTAGTGAAAGTCTCTAAACACATTTTTAAACTGATTACATTCTGGGGTCTTCAGGGACCCTGTGCGACTACTCGCGTTACACAAAATGCGCGACAGACTGAGGGTTAAAAACAGACATTGAATTTTTTGGAATAAGTAGAAATAAATATGTTATAACGGTAGATATTTATTTTATAAAATGTTAAATGCCTAGATTTGATTAAATAGTTCAATCCAGGGCTTGATATGACCATATCATTGCAACATTACCAGTTCAACTTCATTACCATCCACACACAATTGGAAAAATCCAATTGAAAAGAACCGCACGTCGACGCTTCCTGTAAACTTTCCACTCGTGGGCTACAATGGTACAGATAGCCCACTTTGCCTCTGCTTTGCCTGTTTAAGCCGAGGTAAACCGGTTTTAACCAGTGCCAACTGGCTTTAGCCATTGTTTCAACTCGCCTCGGACGCATAATGCGCATTTGAATTGTCTCTGTCTCAAGTCTCAACAGATTAAAAAGTTTATGGCATGCGGTGTGTGGCGACTGGTGACTTCGAGTCGATTCCGTTGCTTTGTGTGGGTGTGAGGATGATAGGAAGGAACGTAAAAGAACGAATAGGTAGAACATAAATTACAGCCTCACTGATATTAAAACGAACAGAACAATGCATATCATTTTATTTAAGTAAAAAAAAGTCCCTCTCTGAACTATGTTCAAAGTTATAAGTCAGTAGCTAATCGGAAAGTCAGTTTAAAATCAATTGCAAAATTTGTACCGAACAGATAAACAAAAAATAAAAACTTACATACATTCGAACATATAACCGTCTGTCTCCTTTTGTGAAGTCGATTAAAAATGGTAACAAGACATAAGTCTATAACCCGAACTATATATAACTCTATCAAACTATAACCCGACTACGGTCGGGTAAAAAATAGCCTATGACACCCTTGAGATGAAGACAAATCGATTGATATCGCGCTTGTCAAAATCGGCCCAAGTTTTTAGTTTGAACACATAACCCTTCCTTTGCTTCGCAGTAGTCGGGTTAAATAAGTAAATTTAAAAACATTAAAAAAATAAGCTTTTAAGCAGTAGCCATGCCATGATAAAACTTAGAACGGGCTATCACAATTAAATGCGTATACAACATTTCATGTCTATGCTGTTAACCGTTGAGGAGTTCCCTAATCAGGAGCCACCCCGGAGTGCAGCAGCCATGTCATATCAAAACATAAAATTGGCTAGCATAATATGCAAGCAAGATGCAAAAAAACAATTCCGTAGGATAAGAGGAAGTGGTTATAATTCAGCTTGCAAGATTTGACCTAAACAAACATACATGCAGACATACATACAGACATACATATAGATATACATATAGACATACATACTTACATACATACAAACTTTTAAACATTCGTGATTCGAACACACAGTTATATATATAAACGGGACTTTCAGTCTTCTCGTGACCACGGTCAATGCAACTTGATCGAAACGTCAAGGTAAAAAAAAAAGTTTTCAACGCCATGAAGTCTCATTTATATATACTCGTATGACTATACATACAAACATTGCAAGTTAAAATAAAAGCTCTTAAAAAATTGCCTATGACACTCTATAAATAAAGACGAATCGTTTGTCAAAATCGGACCAAGTTTTTAGTTTGATCACATAACCCTTCCTTTTCTTCGCAGTCGGGGAAAAAAAGCCCATGATACTCTATACACGAAGACAAATCAATTGATACTTGTCAAAATCGGACCAAAAGCGGCAAAGGCGATGCCATGGTGAAACATCCACATACCTGTGGGTATGTGGATGTTTCATACATACACATGTATGAAACATGTTGTTTACATACACATAGGCTGATAAACACAACATTCTACGTTCAGTCGAAAAGAGATATTTCAGCGTAAATGTTTGCCAGCAGGTACTTCATCATCATAGTCATCAGCCAGAACTGCCAGAAGATGTCTACAGCTGAACATAGGCCACCAGAACGCCACAATGAGCGGTTGCATGCTGTGGCTCCACTACTCTCAATCGTGCTCTTTAGGTCCACCTCTTGTGGGCTGTTATACGCCCCGTCTTCCAGCGGGATCTCTACCAGATCTATGACAAATACAGGGTGTCCAGTGGCAGATTTCAAAGTTTGAACAAACATAGTTTCTGAACGCAATACGTGAGAGGGGCGCGGGGGGCGTCGTTGAAAGCGCAAGCGCTGCGGATTTTTTAGTAGCCATCGAACAGTGGAGTGGAGAGCACCGCGCTATTGCCGTCGAGGCGTACATTTCGAATGGTTTTTCGCTGTCTGAAGCACGCCGTCGATTTAATAATCGTTATGGTATTCGTCGATTACGTGATGGATCATCGATCAACCTCATTCGTTCATGGGCAGCAAAGTTCAGAGCTACAGGATCAACATTAAATAGACCCAGACCAGGACCTATACCAACGGTAGCCACGAACGAAAATGTTGAACGTGTTATGGTTTCTGTCACTGAAAATCCCCGTTTATCACTTCGTGCACGTTCATCAATATTGGGAATTACGAAATCAACTTTACAGGTTATAATGCGAAAAAAACTCAAGTTCCATCCGTATAAAATTCAAATCATTAAAGATTTACATGATTCCGACTTTGCTTTAAGAAAAACTTACGCGGAGGTGATGTTGTTGAGATTTCGTACTGCTACTCGGATGGGTAACATATTATTTAGTGACGAAGCCCACTTTCACCTCGGAGGATAGGTGAATAAGCAAAATTTCCATTACTGGGATGTCTGCAACCCAAGACAAATGCATCAAGAGCCTTTACATAAACCTAAAGTTACAGTCTGGTGTGTATTGTCTGCATCTGCCATAATAGGGCCTTATTTCTTTGAAAACCAACGTGTCGAAATTGTAACAGTGAATTCGGAGAGATAAACCGAGATGATAAACGACTTTTTTAGACTGGAACTACAGAATAGACCATACTTCAACCAAAACACGTGGCTCCATCAGGACAGGGCCACAGCTCATACTGCTAATGTGTCCTTGAATGCAGTGCGGCAGTTATTTCCAGAAAAAAACATATCCCGAAACGGCACCATACCGTGGCCACCCAGGTCACCAGATTTAAGCCCATGTGACTTTTTCTTAGAGGGGACACTTAAAATCCGTTGTTTACAAAACAAATCCGAGCACTGTGACACAACTTAAATAAAATATTCGATCCGAAATCAGCAGGATTCCCCAGTCGCTCTGTAAACGCGTTTTTGAAAACATGCGTGCTAGACTCGAAGAGTTTGTCAGGCTCGATGGCCGACATTTGGAGAACGTGGTTTTCAAAAAATTTAATCCGCATTTGTTGTTTTTAAATTACAATAAACATACTTTGTATTAAAGATGTAGTTTTTTTTTACAATTTTTCGAACTTTGAAATCTGCCACTGGACAACCTGTATATACTTACAAATGCATGATTACTTTTATAACACGATGATGCTGCGTTCACTTACCTGAAACATATAAAAATGTTGTTAACGGAGAACATATTCTTGAAAAACGTAATGTATAGAGTTTTTAAAGAAGAGTTGGGAAAAAGATAAAATTATAATATCAATATCGATTCCCATGTTTGTAAATAAAAATATAGGTACAGTAGTCGCAGCGGATCTTTGTGGTTCGGAAGTTGTCTGCAAGTCGCTGCGCAAGCTGCTATTTTTCAGGCGCAATCCCAATGTTTAAAGTGAAGACAGCATTGTATAACTGCCTCGCTCACTCGCTTACGTGTTTCGCATATTCTATCTCGCTCTTACTTATGCTGTTTCATCCTAACAGCAGTAGCTGCGCAATCGTTCACAGAGCCTAACTTCACAACCACAAAGATCCGCTGCGACTACTATAATACAACCGTTCTGCGACTATTAAGCTAGATACTGTATTCGCGTCAAAGGACCATAACTATCAAGATAAATGTTGTGAAAAAATTAACTGAGTAAAAATATGTAGGTTAATTCCTCCAAACTGTAAGCCAGACAAAAAAAATAAAAATTAAGTATAATATATAAACACTAATAATAATATATTTATTTTAAACATGGATTTCCGTAAAGTGACGCCTGAATTATAATTGTTGCCCTAGAATTAGTTATTTACCTACGTATCTATATCTACTTACTATAAAACCACCAGCTCTGTTCATTAAAATCAAATGTAACTGTTGAACATCATATCAGCGCTCTATTCCCCTTGAAAATAGTCCTTAAGTTTTATTCTGACATTCCCCCTATTCATTAAAAAGTCATAAACGATAATTTTCCTGGTATATGCACAACTTAATCTCTATTTTTTCCAGTACCTCAAGTCGTTATGAAAAGATCTGTTTTTAATTACACATTTTAATCCTAAATCCAATTTAAGAACATTAGCAAAAATTGCGTGGACATTACGCTATGAAATATAAGGTTTTCGAGACATTTTTTCAATTAGCTTAATTGTACTTTTTAGTCGTTTTCCTTAAATGTGTACACCGCCTTAAAGTTATAATGGAAATCTTGATTGTTAATAATGAGTTTAGTATGTTGTACTTTGTTCTTAGATTTACGCTCGTTTCCACAATCATCTCCCTGAACTAAAGAAAATCCAATCCGTGGTTTTCGACAAAAATGATAAAGCGTTTTTCGAGAAATCCTTTACAAAATATAAGAAACGAGTCAGACGTTTTCTAGTGTGAGCGAAACTTCGACAGACGTATTCTAACTTTTTTTGACGTGGTCCCTGGTCGTACAATCATGACATGGCACTCGCGAAGGCCACCTCCGACAGACGCGACGGGACAGCTCGCGACCACCTACTGGATAGATGTGCCGCTCCTTCAAACTCTTCAAATAATGCTTATTTTAATCGATCTCGAATGTTTTTTTCAGGAATTTTGAAAGCTTTGATGTCTTGGTAACATTAAAAGGTTTGAATATTTAATCTTGGTCACCTTTCCGTCAAGCTTAAGTTGTGGGCAGTGACGGAATGATGGCCAAGAGATGGACGGAGATTAAGAGGCAGACCAACTGCTGTATGGTCAGACGACGTCATCAAGGTAGCAGGGAGGCAGTGGATCCGCTTTTCCGGGTACCTTTTGAAGGTTTCCTTCACGACACCAAAAAAAAAGGACTGGAAAGAGTGGCGTGCACATGAGGAGGCGTATAGGGTTGATGTAGGCTGATATAAATAGAATTTAGGTAGCTCAAGGTTACCCAAAGGGGGGCTTAGGAAGTTATCAGGACAGGGTAGGGGTCTGATTGCAACAACCCTAGCCCGATCGGGAGAAAACGGATCAGATTTTCACATCGTTTTTCTTACCTTTCTAGACTGGATATCTGATTGAAAAAAATATCTTCGTTTTTTTAAATATCAGTGATTTTTATACCCAATCATAACATCCCTAGTCAGAATCGAACACCTACATAATTCTCGTAATCTTTCTCCGAAGAATATTCGCAGTTTCTTATTTTCGTAATGTAATTATACATTTTCCGATCACATTTTCCACATAAACAAAAACTATTCGTCACCGTAATCACACGAAGCGATCACCTCTGTTGTACCAAGGGTTGTATTACCCCCTTTCATCCCCTACAAAGACAGGAGGTCGAATTTCCGCCGCGGCCTCACCGGAAGTCCCGCCATGTTTACAAATCGCGCGGGAAACGTCAGTGAGAATTTTAAGTAGCTCCAGATGATGAAATGACTAAAAGAACCTGTTTGCAGGATATTAAAATGTTATCAAATAATATGATGTTGTTGGGTTTTTGTTTTGTAAAGGGATTTATTTTTTTATATAAATCTATTATCTAAAGTGTTTACGTTAGACTATCTTACTAATATTATAAAAGCGAAAGTATATTTGTTTATTAGACTTTTACGCCTTAAATACCCAACCGACCATCATGAAATATTGTATAAACGTTGTCTGGGTTCAAGAAAAGGACATAGAGTACCTTTCACACCGATTTAGGGGGGAAACGAAAAAACGAAATTGTTATGTTGTGAGGTAATTGCCACTTCGATGTCAAAGTGATCGATATCAAAGTGACAGGTGTCAACGCGATAAACTGTAGTACGTCACGGGCAAAAGCTAGTATAATTATATTTGCGTGGGGGCAAAATGATCAAGCGCCTCCTGGCAGCTACTGCAATCAATATGTAATTAAATTAGTTTTATCTATAAACTATTGTTTAAAAATCTAAGAAATACTTTAAAAAAACGCCGTTGAGTTTCTAGATGGTTCTTCTCATTTGGGTGTATTTCCGTATCCGGTGGTAGTCATTGAACCCTCTTGAAGCCCATGTGACTAAACATAATATTTTGATTTGATTTCCGCTTTTGTTTCACAAGTTTCGATAAGTGCGCACGAACACGTCGTGACGTCGTTCACTTGAATATAGTTAAGTACCACAACTAGGTACCTACAGTTGTAATCCATAATGATGAATTGCAATGTCTTGCAGTTTGCAGTGCACTCGTCGCCCTAAAATTTGTTCCCAGTAATTTCACTGTTTATTCCGTTCAAATTATTACTATTGCACATTACTGCTTGGCAAAAAAATTATATTTATAAAAATAAACTAACTACTAACCCAGACGGACTTTTGTAGAAGATTCCTACCAGCATATTATAAATCCGGCATTTTCTTTATCCTGTCAACACAGTACTCAGGCTATTCAAATTGGAACCTGTTTAAAGATATGATGAAAATTGATGAAATTGCCGTCACGCCGTCAATCGACGATATTAACCGACTGTGAAAAATGAAAATGCTATTATGTGTAAATCCGTAATTTATATGCGACGCCGCGGGCAACGCGCCCCTTCGCGTAGGGTTGGCAACTCACAAAAATCAGATGGTCCTGCTTACAACACATTAGGAAAGATTCGAGACACGAATATGAACACTTAGTACAAGTCTTGACAAAGCTATGGAGCAGTATTTTCAACCTTTCGTAGGTTTCAACATTGTTTATTTTTTTTTAATTTCGAATCTTTCAATGACATTTACGCAAAGGCTATAAAAAATATAAAGGCTTTTATTTATTTTTTACATGATTAACACTTTTAATTTCTTTTTATTGCTAGCAAAATAGACATGCAAAAGCACAGATTAAATAATAGTACAAGCAAAAGCAAACTTACCGTTACTTATTTTAAAGCTATAAGACCGCCCATTGATTTACAAGTCTTGCCTTTTTGTTTTGTGTTATATATTTTTGTGTCAATAAAGAGTAAAGTACCTATCTATATTTAAATAATTTTATTCAATTATTTTTTGTGTAGTGATTTTGACTGTATGTTTGTATTTTTAAGCGACTTCACAAAAGAAGACGGTTATATGTTCGATTGTATATTTTTTTTTAGCTTTATGCTGGCATCCCTGAAGTATCGGCCAATTTATTTCTTAATACCATCTCGCCTTGTCGGCGTTTGAGACGCTAATTTGTTTGTAGAACGTCGAGGCCGCGGGCGGATCGCCTATCAGGAAATCATTTAATAGGCCTTATCTTCGAGTAAGATGGTGACATTATTGAAAATGGCTTCTTTGGAGATTGCTTTTAAAAATGGCCGATTATAATTTCGTTATGTTTCAAACACAAATGCTACCTACATTTAATATTTTAGCCATTTTCTACCATAGAAGCCGTTTCGATTTTGTAATTTGGTATTTATTTGATTTGTGTATAATTGCACGAAGATAGGATTAATTCAAACTCGCATACCACAGATTAAATGGTTTTTGGTCCTTTTCAAGATACTGTATCACTGTGTACCTAACTATGCTGCAAGACCTCTCCACAAGACCTTGTACTTATTATTTATTCTGTGACTAGACCATTACAATTGAAGCGTCTTGTACTATATTTACATAATAATATGCAGATAGAAATTAACTATGAGATCCATACCAATATATAAAAGTGAAACGTTGTCTGTTTGTTTGTTTGTTTGTTTGGGGAGCTTTCACGCGATAACCGCTGGACTGATTTTGATGAAATTTGGAATGGAGATAACTTATACCCTAGAATAAAACATAGGATACTTTTTATTAACTTATAAAACTGGAACATGTTGTATACTCGCTGTAAGGAACGGTTACCATGGAAACGAAATAACAAGTCTGTCAAAAATCATCAAGAGCGTTGGTGCCACAGATTAAGTAGCTGATGCTTACCAACAACAAGCCACGGAGGCCATAACCAAGAAGTCTAAGTCTACTTTTGCATTGGTTTTTAATATCCTCGAAGAACGTAGGATGCTTTTTTCGCTTAAACTGTAGTCCGCGTGGACGAAGTCGCGGGCGGGTAAGCTAGTTATTTATATAACAGAGTCATTAAATACTAAAACAGCGACTCCAATAACGAATACTTTTTTTAATGGTTCTCAGTCTTGTATAGGCAAAGAACAAATAGTAAATAAGTAAGCTATTATTGTTTATTATACTCCCAGTAGGAACTATAAGTAATCAATTAATTTTCCTTTAGACGTCGATAACACATACCACCGCCTGTTGCCGTATTTCAATTTCCTGTCCATCTTAAGGTTGTCTGGTAGAGATCGCTTTATAGCGATAAGAATTCATTAGTTTGGATATAGTCAATTTATTTCTGTATCATTTATTTTTGGTGTAGGTACTTACCTACAATAGTTATATTTAATATCCAACTAACTATTAATATTATTACTATTAAATATTAACCATTTTTTACATTTTTGAAGATGAATATGAAAATACAACCATATAAATAATTATGTAATCTAAACTAACTAAATCTAAACTAAAACTAATCTAATGAGCCGCTACATATAGGCACAGTACATATATTAGTCTAACATATTATGAAATAATAATTTTGTGAATGTTACCTATATCAAAATAATGTGATATATCTAACTTTCACAAAATACTGGCTGTATTGCCACGATGTATGCCAAAGTAAGGGTCAGTATTTGTTCACGTGTTGCTTCGTCCAGACGCGCAGAAATGTCTTTAATCTATCTATCTATTTATACCTACTTATAATAAAGCAATAAGTACGAAAAAGTCTGTACAAAAAGATAATTTAAAAATATGGTCTAGGGTACTTAAAATAAGCTACTCAACAAGAATATAACTTTTTTTTAAATCGTCTGTCTGTTTGTCTGGATGTTTGTTCGCGCATCATGTAAAAACTACAGTACTGTAGGATAGCTTATGGTTTGACTTAAAAACTTGGGTACTTGGTATCTCAATCCGGTGAGTAGAAGCCGAGCAAACTTTTTCACGGCTGAAGGAATTTTGATTAAATGGTAGTATATGAGTATTTAGGTCTTGGAATAGTACATAGAGTTCTTTTAACCTACAGAATGATTATGCGTGCTAAGCCGCGGGCACATCTAGTGTTATATAACTTCCATCTATATGTCGTTGAGATATCATAAAATTGATCATTTTATAAAATGGTTGGCTACATTATGAAAAAGTTCTATTTCATGAAATTATCGACCACATCATTAAATAGTTTGGCCAGATAAATGAATAATCCGCGTTTGATGATATTAACAGCTAAACGCACGGCTACTCAATGATATGTTCAAACATAAGTGATCATAATCGTAAAATAGAAGGCGAGGGCGGAAGCCCGACTTAGTGCTTTTTTTTGCCTTGAAATCTGATGTTTGAACATCTTTGGTATCATGAGAACCCTTCATTAACGATATTTAGTGATATGGCCAAACGTGGATTGAAATATCAATAAACGTTGATGTTTAATATGTTCATGTTTAGTTGGCCATTTCATGAAATAGAACCATTTCATGAAATTATCGACCACATCATGAAGTTATCAATATGGCTACGACATATCTATAACCTCAGTTGCCCTCATTCCTCAACAGATGTCGCTACACGCAGCGAGCGGCTGCCGGCACAGCTGCGGGACCAGTCTTGCCATTCTTGGCTTGCTGCACAGGGAGGGGCTTGTGCCGCGTCCGCCTTCAATACCTCGCACTAATAGCTCGATAGTTCGATGCAACGAACGAGATAGCTACTAACTTTGGAATGCGAGTTCTTATTGGATTTTTCTGTAACTTGATGATCAAGTGTTTGATAATCAACTGTAATCAAGTTGCGAATGTAAAACTCGAATAAAGGTATTATGGATCTGGCAGCTGTCAGATGTTTAGCAACAGGCGAAAATTAAATTAATTTGGTTATTACAAGAAAAACGAATAAAAATGTTTTATCACGGGATCTAAGTAATTTTGTGATTTTAGGGCTGCTTAGTGACGGAAACTAATTTGACAAAAGCTAGCAAAATATAAGCAGAAGAATGTATATAGATAAGCAGTATGTAACAAAAAGTCTGTACAAAGAAGATATTTGAAAATAAAAAGTCTAATCAGTATAAAAATTTACTGCCTGTTTCTGTTCGCGTATCATGTGAAAACTACTGGACCAATTGCGATGCTGTTTGATAGATAGATAGCATCACAGGTTGTGACTTAAAAATTGGAGTAGGTACTTGGGATCTTAAACTGATGATTAGGAGCCAAGCAATCGATAAAAAGCTATCTGACGGCTGAACGAAATTTGGTATTTTGTACATTATAGGTACTTTTGGTCCTTGAATAACAATATAGGTTACTTTTAACTTTTACTAGAAAAGAGACCACGCGGACAAAGCTGTGGGCATAGAATATAGTATCGGATAAATTTATATCTTGGAGTGTTCACATAGTAAGTATGTTTTTTATAGAATTATTCGTAAACATTAGTTATCATTAGGATGTTTTATTCTAACGCCTGAATCTATCAACTATGTTTTCTTCTTTAGTATATACTATTTTATCTATTCTTTTTTTTTTAGGCTATCATTTGACTAATATCTCAATGTGGTTGAAATTGGTTAACTCGATAAGTCTATATGTGACATTAACAGCTACTGACAGCTACTTGATCACTCCAAAGGTAGCATTTTATCTATTTTCGATCTTTTTATGCGTATATCTACTTTATATAAAGTGTCTGGAATTTATTTAATTGTCTCTAAGATAAGGTAATACTTATAAATAACAATTCATTCAATAGAATAAAAACCCCTAATCTATGCTTAAAGCATCGATTGGAAAGAGATCTCATCATCATGGCAAAGTGTTATAGCGATAGGATATTATTATATCGTAAAGATAATCGTGAGTATATTTTTGTTTTTAGATATAATTTGCCCACAAATTAATATAAACCTATATAAATCCTAAAATTAACTCTTTCTAAGTTATGTGCGGTTTTCCACCGCTCCGTGCTTCGGAGGGCACGTTAAGCTGTCGATCCCGGCTGTTATTGATCAGTAGCAGTCGTTAAGCCATGTCAGAGGCCCTCGGGCGGCCTGACTAACTCTGACACCAGAGCAAACTCACATGACAAGTAAGCAAACCTCTCCAACGCAACTTACACACGGATGAGAGGATTGAGAGGGACAATAAAATACTCTATTTTCTGTAGTGAAAATATGTCCCGGATTGCTGTTATCAAAGTATGTCGAATTAAATATCAGTTTACTATTACTAACGAGTAAAATATATATTTATTTTTATAAAAGTTACTTTAAACATCTTTAATTTTCATTACACGGTCACGTGATTGCAAACTCTCTATGACTGACAACAGGCTTCGTTACGTAATTTTTGCGTCACTTCCTGAAAACAGAATCTAATTTACTAGAGTAACCCATAGCAACCGCTTGTTGTTTACTTGCATGTGACGTCATGACCGCCGCCATGACAGAAAGAGTGGCTTTTTTTTTTAATCAAGCTTTATGATTTAATTTTACTGAAAATATGGCAGTTAACGAGAAAATAAAAATAGAATACGAGTGTTAGGTACAGTTTGTATTAATATTATTTTGGCATCTCTATAGTTGGTCATTTTTCCGGTTGGGCATTTCTATAGGTATTTGGTAATTTTTCTAGTTAGATGTTTCAATACTTGGTCATTTTTCTAGTTGGATATTTCTATACTTGGTCATTTTTCTGGTTGGATGTTTCTATACTTGGTCATTTTTCTGGTTGGATGTTTCTATACTTGGAAGTTTTTCTGGTTGGATGTTTCTATACTTGGTCATTTTTCTGGTTGGATGTTTCTATACTTGGAAGTTTTTCCGATTGGGAGTTTTTATATTTGGACATTATTAAGCTATTGGTCATTTTTCCATTTTGACATTAGTCGTGCGTATCCATTCCAATTAGTTGAATTTAATATCGACTTACCTAAAAGCGTAGATTTATGTGTAGATTTCTATGGAGATCACTAAGGTAAGAAATAAAAACATCTACCACCAAGGAATGTTATCTTTTGGTTTGCACCTAATGGTCCGAGAATTATAAGGATTACTTGCTGCTAATTTACTTATTTAAATCCTTTCACAAACAAGGACAAATAAAAAAAAAACATCGACCACCCAAATTCGTTCCCTAACGAATGGACCGATTTTGATGCGTTTTTTTCTGTAGGATTACATCAGCTTTCAAACAGAAAAAACCCATCAAAATCAGTCGATTCGTTTGGGAGTTACGATGCCACAGACAGACACACGGATACACTTACACATCTTAAACGTATAACACCCCTTCTTGTCGAGTTCGGGGGTTAAAAAGAGAATATCATTTGATATCTTCCTACTAATTCATCAATGGTTTTATCTGATCATTTTCAGAACATTTTTATTAAATTAGCTGAAGCAGCGCTGCTCAGCATCACTTTCATTATTTGTTATTACTTTTCTTTTCTTTTGTACCTATTCTCTTTATTATTGTAATTACTTGTATTTTATTTTTGTAAGTTTTATAATTAAGTATTTTCTTTCTTTCTTTCGTAGTCTCAGTCAAGAAAACCGTTACAAACCGCATGAGAAATGAGCACTTATTTTTTTTGATGGTAGGCCTTGTTTTTCAGACTATTATATGTTAGATATTTACCTCAAGTTTTGCTTCATAAAAAAAACCCCTCATCCTTAAGGATAATTAAACTATCTGCACTTCAGTGAGTAACCATTCGGGATACGTCATGTGCTCTAATATTTTTCCTACTAAATCATTACTAACCTAAGAATATTCTTTGAATCAAATGCTCCTAATCATCCACGCAAACAACGCCATGGCGTAGGTACGATAATAAACAGGAAAATCAAGCTCAAATGGTCATAATTAGAATAAATGATAAGTGAACAAATTTTACGGAAAATAATTCAATAAAGTACATAAATATCGATAAATATGGAGCAATGTTTCCTTGTGGCTGCTGCTATTTTGATATTGGCGGCGGCCATTTTGTTTTAAGTAAGTTGTAGTTTAGTTAATCAAACAATTGTTTTCGTTATCTATACCTAATACTCTTAACAACACGAGTCTATTAAAGGTTTTAGTATGTCCATAAAGATTTCAAACATTCTTCAATGTTTGAAACAATTTAAACAACGTTAACTAAAAAAATACAGGAATTACAAGAGGTTCATTCAAGGTTCTGTTGGTGAGCTCCAAGTGTTTAAGGTTTTTTTTATTAAAATATATTTATTAACAGCATGTTTAGTAGAATATAAAATATTTATTGCTAACAAACAAATTAAAAAAAAAACAGGCAAATAGAAAACATGATTAGCGACATCAAACAGTCGGAACCACGAGTTCACATTAGATGATTAGATGATCCGACGGAGAACCAAACTTACCCACAAAGCTCAAAGAAGTTGAAGTGGCAATGGGCTGGTCACATCTCACGAATAACTGACATCCGTTCGGGTAAACGAGTTTTAGAGACGAGACCGCGGTTATTCAAACGTAGTGTAGGGCGCCCGCCGGCCAGTTGGAATGACGACTTGCTAAAAAGAGCTGGTAGGAACTGGTGAGGAGAGCCGAAGATAGGGTTATGTGGCGTTCACTAAGTGAGGTCATCGTCCAGTAGTGGACTGATACTGGTTGATGATAATGATGAACCAAATATAAGTAACAAATTTAAAAAAAAGCTCCGAATGAATTATGAAAGTTCTTTCTGAGAAGGATAGCGGACCGGCAACGTTTCAGATATTGAAAATGTCCATAGGAAGCGGCAACCGCGATCTCTTAACGATTTGATGGGACACCTGTTGGTTTACTGCATGTTTCTTATAAGTCACACCGTTTTTAATCCAGCTTACAAGCAGATCAATTCTCCGATTCTGGTCCAAGCCCACCTCGCGACCCCACGAAAATCAAGATACTATATCCACTTTAAACCTCGGCTCGAATCTCTCATCAGGCGTGCGTCAGCGCGTCAATACCAACATGACGAAATAAAACGAACATTGTTCTCTTGCCAACATTCTCGTTATTTAGTTAGCAGATCACTCCATTGTTGCTCTCGAGAAACCACGAAAAAAAGCATGGGCGGAGCCGCTATCGCCTGCACCTATCTGCAGATGAAACATGCTCGCTATCCTGATACATGCCTTCCAACACTGACACCTGTATTCCTCGAATCTATACCCCATACCTTCGCCGTTAAGTTGCTTTTCGAATGAAGGATTACAAGGAGCTTATTAAAGAAAATTAAATTTGCAGCCACGCGAAATCAGAACGAAGTAGTTGCGTTTAATTCAACCACGCAATTGTACTCTCTATTGCGCTCGAACATCCCTCACATTTCAACTGCACTTGTAAAGGATTTAAGGGTGGATTTGGCGTGAGATAATTTAGTCGGTTAAGTTGTTCTCATAGGTTTGTTAATATTTATACAGTGCGTTGTATTTATATAGAGCGGATTATAGATAAGAGGCAAGCGTATTTTCATTTTATTACCAAATTACCGATGGGGAGATTGGGGCCCGCGCCGATTGTGGCGACCCTATCGCGAACATTTGCCAACAGGTAATTGTACGTTTTACTTATTTTGTTCACTCGACGAACATGGCAACACTCGATTCTTGTAGTACATTACGTTCGGGTAAAAGGTTATTTTTGATGTAGATCATTGGAGATGATTAGGCTGGGGAACGAATATTTTCGGTCCAATGAGGTCAATTTCCTCTGAGCGTACGCTTTTTGTTTTGCTGCTAGTTGCTTCGGCCAATTTGTTTATTTTATTATTTTATAGATATAAGTAGGAATTATTAGTGAGAGGACTACTAGTACTAGTTATAGGACTAGTAGTACTACTTAAAAAGCTATCTTTGTGATTAATCCTATTATTTTGTTATTCGTATTTCCTTTTTTAATAATTATGAATGGCGTCTAACATCAACTTTTTTTTTTTTTAACCTGTCTTGTCCCACTGCTGGGCAAAGGTCTCCCCCATTTCCTTCCAGACATACCGATCCTCTGCAATCTCTGACCATCCCTCCTGGAAGGCATCGAGGTCATCACGCCATCCAATTATGGAAAGTACTTTAACTTCAACTATAAGATAAGTGTAAGTAGATATATAAAGAGCACTTTTACAAGTCAAATTATTTAGAGACTCTTTAACGAAAGAAAAAAAAAGTACTTAAAATATTATAAACGAAATCAATAAAATAAACTGATTATATGCACTAAAAGGGGAAAAAAAAAACTACTTATTCATGAAACATATTTTTGAGAAGGGAAGATAATTTTTTCGAGTACCTATGTCATAAAATTAATTAATAGAACATTAGGAACTTATGTTATAAAAAAGAATAAATAAAAAAAAAACTTATGCGCCTATTTTTTAATTAACGTTACCTACTATTTTTTTTTTCCTTTTCACTTTTACAGTTTCTTTTTTCTTTTATTTGTTTTTTCATCGGTTTGTGAGCTACCCTGAAAGTTTCAGCCGGATAGCTATTCGGGAAGTACTCGAAATTTGATTTGCAAGATTCCAGGACAGACAAAATACATAGATACATATACCTAGCGGCACGTACGTCTAGCGGTGAACGAAATGTGACGGGGATCTTGGCACAGTCGATGTTTATATAATATGTTTAAATGTTGAATACTTTTTGTCCCGAAAACTGACTGTGCCAAGATCCCCGCCACGTTTCGTTTACCGCTAGACTTACGTGCCGCTAAGTATACAAGTGACGTTAAATAAAAGCTTTTAAAAAAATGCTAGTTATTTTCTTCTTTTAATAATATAACTAGTCCTCTCATAAAAAAAAACGGGAGTCAAGATTTCCACAATTCTGTGAAAATATTTTCATATTTGAAGGTATTCACTGTTCCCTCTCAAAACCAAATCCTCTAAATACAAACACTGGTTAAAAATAAAACCAAATATTAATTACAAACGCCGGCCTATCCGCGATCGGCACGACCTCTCACCACCGCTGCACCTAAATCATGTTAGCACGTTAACGCGAGCCGTTGATCGATCGAGCCTATAAAGTGCGAGTGCAGTCGATCGCAATAGCAATAGTTCTGGTTAGACTACGTGAGAATGCACAAATACAATTTTATGAGGTAACGACGGCTCTATGACTTTCCTCGCGGCGATAAACCTTTTTAGTAAGAACCAACTAAACGTATTTGAGTAATAGTTATTTTCATTAAACGCGTCACAGACGGCTAAGATACGATAATATTTTATCTTAAGATAAAATATCGCTCGCTATACATTTTATATGAACCATCACAAACGGCGAAGATAATATATACTTGCATCTTACAGTATCTTAAAATATCGAGCGATATGGAATTTATTAAAAGATGTCATCTTAAGATACGAAATATATCGTAACAGATACAAAATATATATTAATATACTATCTTAAGATACAAAATATATCGTAAATGCTCTACAGGTTGCTCTGTTTTGTTTTCGTGACGTTTTTTTAACCCCTAAACAAAGAGACTGGTGTTATAAGTTTAGGGTGTGTATCACTGTGTGTGTGTGTGTGTGTGTGTGTGTGTGTGTGTGTGTGTGTGTGTGTGTGTGTGTGTGTGTGTGTGTGTGTGTGTGTGTGTGTGCGCGCGCGCGCGCGTTTGTGTTTGTGTGACATCGTAGCTCCCAAAAGAATGGACCGATTTTGATGCGGTTTTTTCTTTTCGAAAGCTGATATTATCGAGATGTTTATAGGCATATGGGGAGAGGGAGGGGGAGGTGAGAAAGAAAAGGGGGGTGAAAATTGTAGCTTCCCAACAAATGGACCGATTTAGCTGTAGTTTTTTTATGTTTGAAAGCTGGGGTAAACAAGATGATTCATAGCTATAATGGGGGGTGGGAAGTCGGGGGTTATATACATTCTGAATTAGTGCTTATTATTGGTTTAATTGGCTGTGCCCATGGCTTTTCTCTAGGTTAAAAGTTACCTATGTGTTATTCCAGGAACATAAGTAAATTATGAATTTCGAGAAAACTTTCCTTCGACTTCTTAAAATAAGTTTGAAATTGTTTTGTAGAAAGATCTGCGTAAAGATTAAATTCACCGCGGCTTTTTCTAAATTTAATGTGTTTTTTTTATCCAAATTGATCACCTTTTACAGTGGGCTAATGCAATTTGCATATCAAATTCGAAATCAGAATCGTCGTCTGATGAGCTATCTAATAAATCTAATAGTGAAACTGTATTACTCATATTTTATCATCCTGTATATAGAAAGCGGTGAAGAAATACGTGTGGCACCTAAGGCGGCCAGCGAGCGAATGAATAATTTCAATATATTATCGTATCTTAACCGTGTGTGATACCCTAAGATGCTATAATATTTTATATGCAGATATCATAACATCAAATATTATCGTATCTTAGTCGTCTGTGATCGTCTTAACAGATCGTCTTAACAGATCACTCACACTGCGACCTGCCTCCTGAGCCGATTGTACGATACGAAAAGAAGCAGAAAATAATTAAATATGGGTGAAGACCCATATTTAATTATTTTCGAAGATGTTCCTTCAACTTACCTATAGGTCGAGTTTTGAAGTGGCATATATATGACACACTTATTATTAATTTTGGTCTTTTTTTATTTTTTATTTGTAACTAGTTTCACACCCGCGACTTCGTCCGCGCGGACTAATGTTTATCGCGAAAAAAAGCATCCTATGTTCTTCTAGGATATTAAAAACCAATGCAAATGTAGGTATAGCACCAATGCTCTTGAAGTTTTTTGAAAGACTTGTCATTTTGTTTCCATGGCCACCTTTCCTTACATCGATTAATCAACATTTTCCAGTTTTCCCGTGGAAACTTACCGGGAACTAACTTACTTTATTCCAATTTCCGGAATAAAAGTATCCTACGTTTTATTCCAGAGTGTAAGCTATCTCCTTTGCAAACTTCATCAAAATCCGTCAAGCCGTCATCGCGTGAAAGCTCCCCAAACAAACATACAAGCATACAAACAAACAGACAACGTTTCACTTTTATATATTGGTGTGGGTGTGTCGACCCGATCCATGTACTGTGATGTACTTCTGTGTGTCATTTTGACTTTTGGTCAAATAATCTGTCGAGCAATGCACTTTCAGAGTTGGTATTTCAAATGTTGGTTTAACAGTTATCGTAATCGCATAGCTTTCCCTGTCGCTGTCACTGTCACTGTGCTCTTTGTCCATCAGAATATTTTTTACGGGCTTTTGACGAAAAGCCAAGGAATTTATATACTAACTAGCTGATTCCCGCGTCTTCGAGTGGTCATTTCTCTAGGTTAAAAGTACTTTATGTGCTATACCAGTACCTAAAATACTAATATATCAACATTTGATTCAGCCGTCAAAAATATTTTTATCGATTGCTCGGCTTCTACTCATAGGATTGATATACCAAGTACCCCCCCTTTTTTAAGTCAAACCCTAAGCTATATCCAACAGTGAAAACCGCAACGCAATCGGTTTGTAGTTTTTACGTGATGCGCGAACAAACATACAGACAAACTAACAAACAAACAGACAAACAGACAGACACGATTTAAAAAAAAATTATATTCTTGTTCAGTAGCTTATTTTAAGTACCCAGACCATATTTTTTTAATTATCTTCATGGTACAGACTTTTTCGTTCCTATTGCTCTATTATAAGTATAGGAATTTATGTACTAATCTATCGGAGATTAGTATATAAATTCCTTGCGAAAAACCAATAAAAAGAAAATAGATTACTTTACTAATCATAACTACCGTTCAAGAAGTATTTGTACTTTGGACCTGGCTTTTAAGATATAGAATTAACAGATTAAAATCCCTCTTCTACCTATACCCATAAAACTTATGATCAAAACGACAAAAAACGTAGCCACTATTTACGTTTAAATAAAAACATATTGTATGATTCTATCAGCCATCACTAGTTTAATGGCTTGATGCAATCTCTGAAATGTCACACTATGAGCTTGCCTGTCATAATAACAGGTCACTGTTATTATGACAGGCAAGCTATATCGCACACAATTCACTTTAAAATCAACCTTATTCCTGCAATATAAAGGTGAAACCAGTTGAAAGTGCAGATGGTAACGATTATTTTGACATCCTGCGCGCGCGCAGGCGTTGCGTCGATTACTCGATAATTTCAAGAGATTATCATCGGTTTTTGACAACTCCACTTATTTATAAGTAAGTACATGTACTATGTGATTTTTGATGGACATTTAATAACTGTATACCAGGTCGCTGCGAACTTCAAACTATAATAGGTATATATGCGACCGGCAATCTCTATAATTCAGGTATTCTATACAATACCTAGGTAATGTGTAGAATATTTGGGGCGTGTAGGCAATGTATGAAATATTATGAATATTATTGTCCATTATATACTTTACCTAGGTAATGTATACAATTTCTAGGGATTGTATAGAGTACCTGCTGGTCCACCGGCAATGTTTGGTCTGTATTTATCAATGTTATGTAGGTAGGTAGGTACCTTAACCAGGTGGGTATGAAATGACGAGGTTAGGTTAAGCTAGGTTCAGTTTCGTTAGTGAATCTACCTAACCTAACCTTTTTTTTCGCATTTACTGCCTGCCCGCACGTCTCCCCCTTCCCTGCTATCGTTTTTTACACACATTACCGGGTGCGTATTCAGTATTCTATAGAATATCTAGGCTAAGTATAAAATGAATAATACTATATACGTTTTCGGTATTCTATACATTTCCTAGGTATTGTATAGAATAACGGATTATACAGATTGCCGGTAATATATATATATAAAATAACTTTGAACAGAAACAGTTTGCTACTAATTACTATTTATATCTCGTAAAACCATAGATCTAATTAAAAGTGGTAGATTAGGTACCAGCTACCCGAGCTTGGACCGCATAAATTGCAAAGCACACAATTGGTCTTCTTTGGCCTTATTCACAATCGGGGTGGCGTTTGCGCAGCACTTGTTAGGAGGGATTATTTTCAAAGTACTCCAAGAAAATTTCTCAAACTACTCCACCAAAAAATGTATATTTAAATTTAGTTTCATTCTACTCCATGAGAACTTAGAAATGTTCTCAAGGTACTCCCACCCTACTGGGTTTTTGAAGAGTTGCCAAGTTAATAAGGAATAGTATAATAAGTTAATAAGCCGTACATTCGTTCTCAAACAACTCCACGCTTTTTTGATTAGATATAATTATTTAAAAAATACAGTTTTTATGTTGCATCCTACTCCAAAAGTTAGCTGACGAACAGTCAGGTGCAACACTTCCGAGTTATAAAATTAAGTTTAAAAAAAAAGTTTTAATAAAATACAATGATTGGTTTGTAGTTTTTTATATTAATATAATTCAACATATATTTTTTAAATCAACCAAAATATAAAAAAAAATTCTCTGGATTTAGGAGTTTACTAAAAAATTGAAAGTAATATTGATAGAATAAGAATAACTAACATGATGGATAAATATTAAAAATAATTCAGTGGAAACAAAAAAAACATATAAGAACTTATCTAAAATAACAAAAAAACATCAAACTTATACAACAGTGTAAAATCTGTCTCTTTTTAACCCTTTTTATGAGATACATTTACTTGTTGTACAATTTACCAATCAAAAAAGTAATACCATCAGAAATTAAATAATTTGCTATTATGCTTGTAGCACTGTTATTTCTCCTTCTCTACACTGCTTCACAATCAAAGCCAGTTTCAGGTCCCTGTTTATAGAAATATAACGGAATTTCAAATATAATTAACGATTATATAAACGATTGCCTAGTCCGTAATAAAAAAATTAAAAAAATTGCAGTATTTAAAAATATATGCAGGTAAGGGAAGTGCACGTTTGTTAGGTTACAGAGACAAATCTTCGACTGCAAGCTAACCAAAGAGCTTGTAGAGGAAATTCGATGGGATACGAGTCGATACCCATCGACTTCCCTTCACCGGATCTATTAATCATCAATCCTACTGTTTTTTTTAGACTTCGTTCAAATTTAGGAATGTTAAAAGTTACATTTTTGCTACATTAAAAAACCACGAGGTATAATATAATTGTAACAGTGCTGTAGCCCCAGCTCCTTAACCGTCTGGCACATCTTTTCGTAACACCCTTAATGACAATCGCTAGTAGATACAATAAAAATAATTAAAGCACTCTGTCCAGCCACAAAATTAAATTCCAAGACTTCACTACTTGGTCCAGCGTCCCCACTGTCGTCAGAATGTCCGTATGCATAATATTCTGTTTGTTGTTAGTTCCGTGAAGTCCACTGACCAACTAACCTTGCTTCCGTGTCGTATAATATCACAATCCGCTCATTACAAAAAGGGCACGTGAATTACACTTTAGTAACAAATACTCTCTGCAGATAGCTTATACCCTGGAATAAAACAAAATACTTTTATCCCGGAAAATTGTAAGTTTCCACGGGAAAACTGGAAATGTTGATTAATCGCTGTAAGGAACGGTTGCAATGGAAAAGAAATAACAAATTTTACAAAAAACATCAAGAGCGTTGGTGCTATACCTACTTTTGCATTGGTTATTAATATCCTAGAAGAACATAGGGTGCTTTTTTCCGCGATAAACTGTAGTCCACGCGGACGAAGTCGCGGGCGGGAAAGCTAGTAATACATTAAAAATAAGTGATGCGATGTGTCGAGAGACGAGACTTACTTAATTTACCTCAGACGTGAAAGTTTAATAAAAAATATAGGAAACTTTGGTGAGCATAATTTTGTTACAGTGCTTATAAATACTGTGACTGACTGTACCCGTTCAACATTTCATGGAGTACAATGAAACATTGGAGCAGTTTGGATTTTGATGTTGAATATAGTCGCTGGAGTACTTTTAGAATAGAACCAGCTACCCGCGGAGTAAGATGCAACATAAATGCAGTGTTTTAAATTAAAACTTTATAATAATAATTCTTTGGAGTAGTTTGAGAATGAATGTATATGGGATTCATACTTTTGGGGAACAAAATAATGGAGTACTTGGGGAACAACACGTTAGGAGTGACTCTCATTCGCGCTACAGTCTGCGTAGGCCTATGTATATTTGTTGTCGATGCACATGAAGCCCAACAGTGGGAATGAAGCTGTGTGGGTGTATTTGCCTGTAGTTGTATCTAGTCCAGTTTTTGTTTTAGTGATATTAAAGCGTGCCGAATTAGATCTATGTGTGTAACGAACGGCGCGTGAGTACGAGGAAATTACATTACAGCAGGCTTACTTCATAAATATTTTGATCAATACCAGCCGGGACCGATAGTTTAACGTGCCCTCCGAAGCACGAAGCGATGGAAAACCGCACATAACTTAGAAAAGTCATTGGTAGCATAGGACCGAACTCTCATAGAATCGCTCTACTGTGTAACGTTCCAACTTCAGATTAAATATACCTCCCAACAGTCCCCAGCTGCTTCCCGTAAATGAACCGTTTATCAGTTATCCACATTTGAAGCTCCAATAATGGTCCAACCGAGATCGCTCGATAGTCGGCAATCGGCGCCTACGCAGCCATTGTTTGGACTCGACGCTCGCGCGATACAATCGTAGCTCTTGTAGCAGAACCGATAGCTTCTTAAGGTGTAGCCAATTTGCCTGCGACGATTAATTTTACTGGGATTCTGCTGGAAATGTTATGCGACGGATTTTGTTGTTAGACATTTTGAATCGTTGTGTATTCAACAAGCATTCAACCAAACTCCGTTAAAATGAATTTGGTTAAAGCTCGACCTAATCACTTTGACATTTTTAAGCCCCCGCTCGCTTCTCGGGCTATGAGCTCCCGATATATCAAGCTAAATCTGTCAGGAGATTATTGAGATACGTGGGCTTAACTAGGGGTTAAGCCTGTCTCAATAATCTAACGGGACGGAAAAAAAAGGTAAGGTGTTTAAAAAAGTCGGAGTCCACATGGCCAAATCAAAAGTGAAGCACCAAGATATGCCGATCTGCTCGTACACACAAGCCTCATGCACACACATATACCATGTTATGCCGGTCGGCCGCCACATCGCAGCAAGGTCTCGTTAGTCGTGTTAATTCTGTTAAGTTCAAGAAAAAACAAAAGCAATGCAATCTTTTGTGATGAAATTGTGTACTGCTCGCGAGGCGTAAGCTGAGCTTTACATTTGTGTGAGTGTACATATCTAGTGTAGGTGTGATAACTGGACTGAAGCGCGGTGCATCCTTTGCTTGGTTTAAACTGTTTTTTGGCAACCGGCCTGAGGCGCGGTGCGTTCCTCGCGCGACATAAGTATTGTATACTCACACAAATGCAAAACTCAGCTTAGGCCTCGCGGCCTGTATCCATAAACACCACAAATTATCTGCTGACGCATACAAACACAGCCGCCATGTGCTTTGCTCCACTCTTTTGTATGTGTGGACTCAGTTTTTTTAAACCTTCTGGTGTCTACATCACCACGTCAAGGTATATCTACCCAAGTAGCCAAATATTCCATTACCAATAACTAATCATTATTAGCTGTATAATACAAACACGTAGATATATAATTAAACTAAAACATTGTCTGTCCGTATCTAATCTACCATCGGCCCATTAACAGACCACAAAAAAAAACTACCAGCAAACAATATGTAATGTTAAACCTTTGAGACACACTGACTGCGAGAGTGACGAGCGAAGCAAGGGTAGATTCTATAAGTTGTTTTAAAGTAGGTAGAGATATCTGCGAGGACTGTAACAGTAGTTAAGAGTGATTAAAGCATAGAGAAATATACTACCTATTTCATTTGATCTAGTTTGTTCATAGTTAATTTCTTACTAACAAGGTTACACTTTAAAAATCCCTTAAATATTGGTAATATACCTGAGTAGGTACATTTCAATTACATAGTAATCTTAATTTCAATGACAAATGAAATACATCTGCATTGTAGTATTCGATCACTTTTTTGAGCGAGCGAAGCGTCTCTGTTTCAGCTTCAGCGAAAATTATTTCGTATGTCCGGATGCCTGTTCGGATGTCTGTACAGCTGTTCTCTTCTATAGTTCGCATCTGTTCTTTTGGTTGGGGGGTAGGGATGTAGGGCCCCTCCCCCCCTACATCCCTACCCCCCAACCAAAAGAACTACTTGCCCTAATAAAAGATAAAAAAGGGGCTACTGAATATCTCCACCATATTAAATCCGATTTCAATGGTTCTTTTTTATTTGAAAGGTAGTAACTTTAAAATAGTCTCATAAAAAAATCCCCGGGAGGTCTACAGCTCATAGAGCCATTAATAGTTATTAATATAGGTGATAGGTATTTCTACTATTTAAATTGGCGCTATAACACGAGCCAACGTATTTTTTTTTGTGACGTCATCCGATCAACCTTTCAGGTTTGCCTGACGTTACATCCGTCACATTAAGGCGGGAAGTGTAGGCATTGTGAACAGAATTTATTTAACTTTACAGAAGTTTCAAAATAAACTCTTTAAATTAAGGTACTTGATTAGGTACTGAGTAAAGAAACTAAGGTAAAACGCTGAACGATCATTCAATGAAATTGCCAAAACGTAACACATATTCATTCGACTATTTTATTACGTAAGCTCTTGAAATATTCATACAATGATTATAATAAAGGTCCTTGAATCACAAAGCTTCCGTTCCCATCAGACACTGTGTCCTCAAACGCTTATCTGCTGATCTAAAACGCTCCGCACAATCGCACAATCTTAGTCACCCGTAACCGTACACTGCCTGTCAAAATAAATGAACAACTGTCCTTTTAAAAAACACACAAAAAACTACACGCATCAAACAACTACATGACTTATTACAAAGACAATAAAGTACAAAACTATATTAGTACACAACACAATAAAAATAATGTTAACATCGATTCTGGCAACCGTATCCGTCATCCAAATCGATATGCAAGTGTCAAAATCCTAACCTCAAAATACATTTGAGATTGAGAATGGAATAAACTCGAGAGCTGAGATTGAATTTGACTAACGTACGATCTGCCTGAGGGGATAGGAAAGGAATAAAACAATCGGAACTCTAGTACAAGAAAATAAACGACAGAATCGATCGTATCGATTCACGAGAATTGAGAGGCTGTTAACAATTGACGCGCGTTCTTTAGTTTATGCTTTGAGAAGATGAAATGGATCTCGGGGCCGTAGGTCGGGACTATTTCACTCAGCAAAAATCGATTTTATATCTCGAGTAATAGAGTTAGTTCTTGATTGTCTAGTGGAAATAAACAATGGTCTAGAGATGAGACAGGTGATTAGGTTACAAAATGTTGTAGCACCTAGACTGTCTGTAATATTGTTGTAACATAAATGAGAACCTTGTTTTGTTCTTTCTTTTATTGATTTTGTGTTTTCTTCAATTAATTTATAACTCTGTATTGGTTATTGAGCCGATACTTTATTTTCGTTGATGTTTCCCTTTAAACATATGATTATGTAGGTACCTATTGTTACATCTCCATGATTTTATTTGTTTTATACAAAGAGGGTGAATCGCGCTTACTGTTTCCCTAAAGTTGGATAGACGTAATTTTGGCATTTCGCAATTTTGAGAAAGTAGGTACCTACTTTCTCCAAAATATCCACAGATTTTTAGCGTTCTCTTCGAAACGCCCTAGGAAGGTTCAGTAAAGCGGTAGACACATAAAATGTGGTAGACACATTACTGAATCATGTCTTTGGCTGAGACTTGACTAGGCATTTGACTGACTGACAGACTGACAGACACACATCACATGACTCTACATTTTGACTATTTAGTGATAAATACAGACAACTTGTAATATGCAGTAACATGACGCTGGCGCCAATCAAAATAATAAAAAAATACATTTTACTAATGTTAGTTTTATGAAGTTTTCGTATAATTAAATTAAACTGCGAGCCTTTTTATTCGTTCAATGATATAATATTGAAAGAAAATAAAGAATAAAAGAAAATTCATTTTTTAACACACAAATATAAAATACAAATATTTTACAATAATAATATTGCGGGCTGCGTTTTATGATATTTTGTAATGTAAATGTAAAATTTCCACCGAACCTGCAGTTGAAACTGCGTGATGTCGCTAATAAAGAAAAATAGGCACAATAAAAGTAGATATTCATTCCTATTATATATTGGATTATATATGTACTATGCCTTTACGTCCAAGAAATTGTTCTTGGTCTAGTCTAGTATACGCAAGGAATTTATATTCTAAAGTAACTTAGTATATAAATCCCTTCAGAATACGACATAATGACATTCCAGTTGTCAATACTGTCGTAAGGGCCCCATTCCAACAGCCGAAAATAAGAACACATGCTATGAGTTGTTAGATAAAATAAGAAATATAATTCACAACAAAAACATGGGACAAATCTTTATCAGTGCCACGTAATAAAAAAAAACTGAGTGGACAGTATACTGACCACCCGCGCGCTACTTAGAACATCGCACCTGTTGGTTTGTATGTCACAATGGGTATTGGATTACATAACGTGGAATAGGCTCACCGATTCGATGGTGTTATGTCGAGATTGATGAAACAAGGGGTTGGTATTCGTGTCTAACATCGTATGTTAAACACGCATACCGACGTGACCTTGAAAATAATAAAAAACTACACGTATCAAACAAATACATGACTACAACAATAAAGCAAAGAAACTATAGGTAAATACATAATGATAGCACAAAATGATACCTACGCTACGGATATCAGCGCACTTATTCTGATAAATTATTGATTGAAAGTTAACTAAATCGAGATTGAATTATGACTTTTATAAAAATTGGCATTCTGAATTAATTTATGGTGGCTCCAGACTATCGTCCAACCCACGGACTTCACACGTTTGGTCAAAACTAATCATATAAAATGTTTATATGATTTTAGCATTAACGCATGCTTAGCGAGAATATATCTAATAATTTTCTATACAAAAAATTTGAATCACGGACGGGGTTCGAACCCGCATCATTCCGTGCCTCTGCGCGGCATATGCCTTTTACTAAGTTCGGCTACCGTGACAGGTACTCCATGCTTCAAATTTCTCGTATAGATTGCAAGCCCGTCTTACGGAGACAGTAAATATACTAGTCTACCAGAAGAATAAATATACAAAAACATGCGTATACGAAAATTTTGGATGCTAACAATATAGCGTAAATGTGGTGGCTTACAATTTGAATGAGACTTGAAAAAAACACACTTCTAACCATCATCGTCATTCGATGTGTGAAAACCGGATCAAGACAGTTCGAGAACTTTTTCATACTCCTTTAAATTGTTGTTGATTTACCGCCGCCACGATCTCAAGCCAACACGACCGAATGGGATATTATATGATAGTGTGGTCCGCCCTACCACATTTCGAAGGTTGGAAGATCAGTTCGAGTGGAGGGTTGGAAGATAGTCTGTGTCTGGAGCTACCATGAGCTCAACTCTCGGTGACATTACGATGATATTTCTCATTTCGAGCAACTATTGACGTTGTTTTTCATGAGATTGATAGAACTGGATTGGAACTGGCATTTGAATATATTTAATGAGAGAATTAAGCTTCATAGGTACTTTAAGAACTCAACATCAAGAAGCGTCTAGCTTCCATCGTTCAATTACAGATACTCATGTTCTTAGGGCAAGTGTCGCTCAGTGGGTCATTAGGTGAACCGACCGGATTAAGGTTCTAGATGCTTACTAATCCCTATGAACTAAAAAAAAAGGAAGAAAATACAATTATTCATGTCAATACAAAACATTACACAACATGTCAAACAAGGAAAATACAAACTGAAAATTATAAATGCATTAAAAAGGCGTCAGCTAAAGAGGAATGGCGATGTATTGTCATTTGTGCGCAATTGTTATATTATTATTTCACTTTTTTATTTACATATCTCAAATTTTCATTTTTTACAATATTTCTATAAATAAAACCACATAAAAATATTATTATTATTATTAATTCTACGACTACTCTACCAAGAGAGAGAAGAGTTACCCGCAATTCTAAATAATCTAATAAGAAAATCTGAAAAATCTTAACAGAATCCACTTCCACAACCCAACTTAGTATCCTCTTCCCCACAAACTAACTCCCAAAATTAAGAAACCTTTTAACCGCAACCGACTAATAAAAAAACGGCGTAATCAAATTAAAAATCCTGCCTTTCCCCATTGTCTTACCGCGTCCGATCAAGATAGCCCGGCCAAAACAAATAGCTCTAATTACGGCAGAAATTCAGTTAACAATCAGGCGGTTTAAATCGGCAGATTAATACGGTACATCAATCTGGTCGTACGGACAAATTGGGGAATTATTTTTTTCGATTAGTACCCTATTGTTTAATCGCGGTGGGTAATAAGTGGCGATAACATCTGTGAGGTTAAACCACGGTTAAACTTTGGTGCGGTGTATTTAGTTTCAATTTTGAGACTGGCTCCTATTGGTACGGTAGAGGTCTAAGCTAAATGAATGTATGTTGTATGTCTGGATGATGGAATTTCATGTGATGTCACAGAAAGTAAGCTTGCGATCGACTGCACTTCCTTGAGTGCAGTCGTTCTACAATCTTTATTATTACTTTTGTTTTGTTTGTCGTATCAGGTGATGCTGGTCTCTGGTGTCAGGCCGCTCGAGGGCATCTGACATGGCTTGACAGCCGGGATCGACAGCTTAACGTGCCCTCCGAAGCACGGAGCGATCGAAAACCGCACTTTACTTAGAAAAGTCATTGGTGCGGAGTCTAGGACCGAACCCGGTATCTTTGGATTCTTAGTTGCACTTTTGAAACGATAGGCTACCATCGTTCATTTATTATCGCTCATATTGGAAATGGAGTTTATTTGTAAATCTTTAGTTCCATCCAGATTGATTTATGCAAAGATCTAGTAAGGTTTATTTTTATACCTACGGCAGGCTTACGGCCTGACCAATCTTTTAATGTTTATTACCATACCAACATTTATTACTAAAAGTAGAATTAGGCTGGCATTCATTGACCAAGGACAACAGAAGCACGGTCAAACAGACCCCAATGATAACAAAAACAAAGATGTGCATGCCGTGCAGTGTACTTAGACAACTGCACATTACTCCGTACTCTAGACAAGCTTTTGATGAACGTCGCAATAGCATATCTTTTTTTTCTTTTTTTGAGATCATTTGATTATCGCCATTTTGGCGCTGATAGCAGTAGTTTGGCAGTAGTGAAGGTCCACGGTATTAACGTTATTGTACTATTATTGATTCTGTGACTAACGTTAGGAGATATACAATGACAATTTTAGTTCCATGGACCCTTGGTGGGGGCGCTTTGAATCAGCACAAACGAAAGTATGGCAAAGCAAATCCATAGAGATCAGTGATGCTGTAACGCCGACGAACAACAATCAGCGGCATTTGTGACATTACATTGCTACGAGCTAGTTCCATTTGCTATTTTCATATGTTTTGTAATCATGTTTATTTGTTCCACTAATAGAAATATCTCAAAATTTCCATTATAATAATATCACGTTTTGATGAAACACAAACTTACTAGAAATAACTCCAATCTTTCGCGCTCTCTATACTCGCACCCTTGTTCTGTTATTGCCTGTTGAATGAAGGATAAAGTGCATTTCGTTTTCCTACAGTTTTAACAAACATTTAAAGAAATAACTTAAAATTATCGCGCTAACTACGTTCGCACCTTGTTATTATTGGCTGCGTTCTCATATATCTATCTGCTCAGTGGATCCATTGTAATTTTCATCTTTTGTCATACGCACGACCACAAATAGTTCAATTTTTTTTGCGCTACCTTTGCTCGCGCCTATGTTATATTACCTATTTTCGCAAGCTGAGGAATTCCATTAATGTCTAACTCTGTCATTACCGAACATTTTCGCGCACGCTACACTTGCGTTTGTTATATTATGTTTGTATGTTTGTTGGTATATTCTGTTTCCTCATTCGTATAATATAACGGAAATAGTACAAAATTTTCGCGCTTGCGTCGCTCGCAGTTCCTTGGTTGTATAGCATGTTTCGCAATCATAGAAGATCGGTCATAAACGTTATTTTTTTCACATAACTACATAACATAATAAAAATATAAATAAGTAGCTCAAAGTTAAAGGTAAAAAATGTGTTTGTTTTAAAATAAAAGGTTAAAATTGATTACAACTAGCCTGATTTTGAAAATTGATTTCAATCTAAACTGTTCCCGAGTATTGTATAATTTTGGAACCCGTTTAAATAGATCAAATCAATAAAGTTACGTAAAATAAGTATGAGTTAGAGTTTTAAAAGGACATTTCACTTTCATGTGCCAACTCAGAGATGAATCTCGCCCAGGAAAAGGAAATAACCTTCTGACTATGTGCTTCGGAAATACGGCCGTTAGAGAAGAGAGCAACCAAGAAACTCTACGGGGATATCATTTTCTCCATTGCTTCTCCATTTGACAATTACATGTAATAATACATATGTAAATGTCAAATGCAAATGATAAACACCGAGGTTAACTGGAAGATAAGGCTTGGTAGCATTAAGCTCGACTATGTACCTATCTCTTGTGTGCAATTAATAATTTTCTAACCTATTTATCTATAAAAGCGTCAATGAGTTATCCCGCATTCATTAAACTGATAAAAATGCTAAAAATACTAATGACTAATAAGAAACCAGGCTGGACCAGCCCCCACAAGCAGCATCCGTTCACGAGTATGACTTGTGTACCAGCCATCAACCTCCTCCGCCTCAACCATTATAAAGGCACAAGCACACTGAAGCGATTTCGATACATACAAATTGGGACAAAAAAATACTACCGCGCCCTCACCGCGTCCGTGTGTTCCTTAATGAGAAGTCAGACTGCGCAGTCGAGCCGCGCCAGATAAACAAACACTCATATCACACAGTTACATTTGACGTAGATTCATTACCACTATCTTATCGGCAAGTCAACGGAGTCCATTAAGAAAAATATCAGCCTTATCGCTGCTGAGCTTATCTGCCAGATGAACTGCCATCCGTAGCGGTCCAGCGGTCACAGCGCCTGATGAGAATGTTTAGTCTGTATGACGTATTTTGTTGTATATTTTAAATTGCCTTGTCTTTTGTAAATACCAACATTCAGTAGAGCACTATTTTTAGTTTAAACCCAATATATATAAAAAGTTAACGTACAAACTTTAAGGAATTACATAACAGACAAATCTGACTGATCGGACAAGTCTGATCTGTGGATGCGAAATTCCAAGATGTAAAAATCGTTTGATTCATCATCTTTTTTACCACGTTGTTGCTTACTTGTTTGTCTGTCTGTAGGCCTGAATCTAGCAACGGTCCGGGTGGAACCTTGCGACTCAAATTTCGAGCACTTTCCGATTAGCTATCCGGCTGAAACTTTCAGGGTAGCTCAAAAATCGGTGAAAATGAACAAAAAAAAGGTTATTGTTAGACTAGCATTTTAATTTACAGTTGCAGGTTTTTAAACAACTTTTAATCTGCTTTACTATTCAAGATGTCGATGAGTTTTTCAATTATAGTTTCGGTTCTATAATCTATCTATACTTATAATAAATCAGTAAGTACAAAAAGGCGGTACAAAAAAGCTACCTATTAAAAAAAAATAGTTTAGGGTACTAAAAATAAGCTATCGAACTATTACTATATTTTAAATCGTGTCTATTTTGTCTGTTTGTCTATTTGCGCATCACGTAAAACTACAAGGCGATGTGGTTTTTACTATTGCATAAATGTTGGGTTTGACTTAAAAACTGGTACACTTGGTACCTCAATCCGATGAGTAGAGGCCGAGAAATCGATAAATAAACTGTCTAAACAAAATTTGTTATTTTGTACTTTATAGGTACTTTTGGTCCTGCAATAACACCTAAGTTACTTAACCCAAAGAAATAAACAAGCGAGCAAAGCTCAACAACAAAGTTGATAACCCTGCTGCTCTGGCTCGCTGCGCATTGTTCGCGCCAGACCGGCTGCAGTGGAGGCGCGCGCGGCTGCTTGAGGCATCGCCGGTGCGCACGCAAACTGCTAAATATGCTCCCACGGCCCAGGCCATACATTTGCTCAATGACCTGATTGCGCAGGAACCAGAAATTGATATCTTTTGTACAAAATTTAACCACATTTTGAACCATTGTATCACTTTCTTATCTAATTAATATATGTACTTACTAGTTTTTATGTTATACATAATAATTCTGTGTTTGACTTTCTGCGCGCTTTGGTGAATACTGTTAGCGCAGTAAGTAATATAATAATAATAAAGCTGCGGGCACAGCTAGTCTATACCAAAATGAGATATTACCAAAAGTATTACCGATCTCCCCGGAGTTTGTTAATAGTATTTTAGGACTTTTAAACTTCCGCGATTCGAACACATAGTTAAATATTTAAACCGAACTTAATCGCGCTAAATAATGTCGTAGTAAAAATACATTTTGGTGCGATTAAGTCCCGTTTAAACATTTAACTATATTGTAGGACAATCTCTCTATTCATCAACTTCATAAAAAAAAAGACTTCAAATCGTATAAAAGTTAAAAAAAAAAAGAGTTTTTTTTTGAGGTCTGTTCTGTGCTACTCCCAAACTGACTAAAGTAATTAAGTAGTACCTAGCAAAAACATTTTTTAATTATTTCTTTCATATAAGTTTTATACGATTTGAAGTCGGTTTAATTTAATTTTTATTTCTTACTTTTTAGTTTCGTTAAAGTAGGCCTAAGAAAATGAAGTACTTATTCCGTTCGCTACGAAAAAACCATGCTAGAAACAGTTAACAGTCCATATCTTTTAAACTACTGAACGGATTCTGATGAAAATTGAACTATTCCCTAAGTTGAAAGATCATAAAACTATTACAAAAATAATTATTGCAATCGGACTTACAGTTTTCAAGAAATACATGGACAAACATACATAAATACATTCGCGAAATTTGGTATATTTCTTCAGATACTCATATAAACTAACATATAATATGAATATTGCACATTTTCAACAATATTACATACATACACATCAACTTTTTTGAAGTCGATTAAAATTAAAACGAATCAAGACTTGCAAGATAGATTATTGAAACTCGACTGAAGTTGAAACAGAGTCTGCAATAAATGTAACATTTTTGCCGATAGCTGTAAGTTACCTAAAGGGTGTGCAACATTACATCAGTATACCTACTCGCCGATAGGGTGGGGACGATAAGCCACGCACACCACCACATTGTGTTGTTACTGATCTGATTGCTTTGTTGCCACTGTGTCCATTTATCGCCGGTGCATGGAGATAAGCCGAGGAATTACATTAAGTCTGCCATCTTTAACTAAGTATTTTGTTTTCTTTTTCTCACGTTTGTCCACAATCTTAACTTTTTACCCGAATACGATAAAGCAAGGGATGAGTAATGGGTTTAACAGTCTATGTATATATGTAGGTATGTGGATGTTCCACGATAGCGTTGCCCCTATTGGTACGATTTTGACAAGAGAGGTATCAATCGATTCGTCTTCGTTTATAGTGTCACAGACTTCTTTTTTTTTACCCGACCGTAATCGTGTATTAGTGTTTGAACTTATGTCTTGTTTAATAGACATCCGAAAGGAGGTGGTTAAGCCAATTGTATTTTTTGTATAATATATTGACTGATATCTCCGAGATTTCTGTATGATTTAAATGATTTTTCTTTATAATGAAAGAGTGGACCTTTCAGGGTGAATCCATATAATTTTGATACAAATTGGAGTAGTAGTTTTGTATTAAATACATTTTTAGTTTAAAGAATTTATCGAGACGAGCAGGTTGTCGCCTGGTGGTAAGCTCCTCAGCCCATTGCAGTGCTTAATTTTGCAGAAGTTCCCAGATATATCACTATCTTCTGTTTTCAAAAAACAGGAGATAGTGGAAAATATTCAATTAAATCTGCAATTCATAAATTATTCGAAATCGAATAGAATCAGACCCAAAATCGCGAAGTACAAATTTGTGTAGGTTCATTAAAGTTCATTTAACTTATTCACCCGCTTTTTAAGACCCTCTTTCATGAACTACAAGTATAAAAAAGCGTTGATCACTTACTTGTTAGATAACGTTGCTCGGCAAGTAAAAGTAACGAGTATCTCTTACTTAAATATGTATCTTTAATTCTTGGTTAGTATGGAGTTCAGGAGTGGTGAAATTCATGCGTACAGTTACTGGTTCAACTGGCGATCAGCCTAATTGAAACATTACGTGAAAAACTAACTACATTTCCTATTGTTTCAAAAATTTGTGGAACTTGAATGGATAATATGAGCCACAAAATAAATAATAGTAATACGTTCAATAGACCTATGTACCTACTTTTTTTCTTTATCCTTTTACCGTATCCGTATCTGAAACTCCATATCAATACCATCCCTAGTCTAGAGCTACCAGCCATTACCTAATCTAATAGATGATAACTTTTGACCCGAGATACACCAACATAGATTACTATCAGATAGTCCAACAGGCCACGATTCTGTGTCATGCTCTTCAGAGGAAAAACTGTGTGACATTGTTTTACAAAGAATTGGATCTGGCGGTATCATCAAATTCCCAGAAAAGATTCCCAGTTTATTTTTCTTGAATTCCAGAATGGACAATCCATAATATCTATACTACATGCTAATATTATAACAGCGAAAGTAACTCTGTCTGTTCCCTTTCCCTTTTTTCTTTTTAAAGAAAAAGGGAAAGGGAACAGTCAGAGTTACCTTTCCCTTTCTCTTTTCCCTTTTCACGGCTGAACTGATCTTGATGAAATTTGGTACGGGGATGGTTTGACCTGGGGAATGACATCTATCTATCTATATCAGCCTACATCAACGCACTGTTGGGTATAGGCCTCCTCATGTGCACGCCACTCTTTCCGGTCCTGTGAGGACACAGGATACATTTTAATTCGATATACTATATTCCTCGTGAACGAAGTCGCGGACAAAAGCTAATAATATAATTTAGGAAATGATGAAGTTAACGAGATCTACATTAATTCCAACACTTACAATTAACGATGACTTTCTGGTAAGTTAAAAAAAAACAGTTTGAAAATTAGTTATTACTATGAAATGCGGAAATAGAAAAAATACAGCAGATTTGCATGCATTTTAGCATGTTCCAGTTTTAACCCTTGATTCACATTTGCGCTACTTCTAACAATTCACTAAACAATGCACTATTAAATTAACTAAAATAAGCTTAACTTTCGCTTTATTTGACGTAGGTACTACTTAGTTGAATGCGTCACTTTTGATGAATAATTTGACGTGAACTAAAGGAAAAGTGAAGCATTTACCTCAAATAATTGAAGCAAGCATTTTATTAATCTTTTGCTTTACAAATGGCTCAATCTATAAAACTCTACTGCGCTAAATGCTAATTCAATTGTTATAATAGAGCTATTCTATCCATGTCACTGTTTGCACCTAGCATTAAGAGGGCTTAAGAGAGAAATATTAAATCAAGCTCTTTTCGATTATAATCTATCCACCCAGCTCCTTCATCGCGCCAATTAAATCAACGAAACATCACAATCACTACTAGAACGTAGCGAATCGACCGTTGACACAGCAGATGTGTCGTTATCGCGCGATACGCGGCGGATGCTGGCCACTATCGCGCGATATCGCTCGTTATTCCATATTTTTAATTTGTAGCTAGCAGATAACAGAGCGAGATAGCGATATTTATCTCCCCGAGAGAGAGGGACAGACGTAGCGTGATGGACGCATGGTGAACTGATATAAGATAATATCGATGACAATTGGGTTGGTTCGAAAGTTAGTTATCGATGTTCGATGACCTCTAATTTAACTCAGTTTGATAACAAGCTCGTTTGTGATGTGAAAAATGCTACTATTGATCGCGAGTGCGATGACAAAAGATATTTTTGTAATAATCTTCTATTTCCTCTAGAGAAGATAGAGTGATAGTGGGGTGAAAGCCGGGTGTCAGTGAATTTTATGTCCCTCTCATCATAGATAAAGTAGAGCGAGAAAGATGATACGTCTCTGGAGAAAAATTTAAGGATTTTATTTATTTGTAGGAAAACTAAAGCTTTGAATTAAAAAGTGTCTAGCCATTTTCTCAATCATAATAAGCTTTTTCTCTTGGTATATCTTTGATATTAGTTAGTGACGGGGTCTCTTTCCAATCAATGTTCTAAGCATATATATCGAGTGAATTCACACTAATCATGTTTCTGTGTTCGCAAAGTACGAGATAATATGTCAAATTTTGTTGTGATACCAATTTCATAGTTCTGGGTTAATTATAAAACAACTTAACTAGATCTAGGGGTGCACACCTCATCAACCTTACTCACTTGGGGTGGGTGGGTACGTACGCCTTCTGTTTCTATTCCCGACGACTTGCAAACCGTCATATATACACTGCTGTACCTAATCGTCTATGTATCTCATTAAATCTGCGAACAAAAGACCTCGCGAGCACAAACTTTTTTGTAACAATCTAGTGGTGTACCGTAAGCGCCATCTAGTGACCTTATTGTAAAACTAACATTAATAACCAAGGTGCCCCATCAATCCCTACGCAGTAAGTAAAGGGCCAATCGTAATCTAAAAGTGAGCAATTTACTGCATTTTGAGAAGCTACTCTGCTCATCACGCCGAATATACTCATCAGACTTCACCAAATTTTTATGAGACCAATTTAAAGTTTAAACTAAATTTGAAATAAAAAATACCCATTGACATCAGATTTCATATGGCGGAGATATTCAGTAGCCCCCCTTTTGCCCCTATTTGGAGCAAGTAATCTAACCTAACTAAAAAAACGCCGACGACAAAAAGCTAACTGAAAACCTGTATACCAAGTTTCGTCGATCGGTTGTAAAATATGACTTGCAGAGGAGTACCAAAAAACTGACAGAGAAAAGCAAATTGATTGAACTTGAAGCAGAGTCGCTTCGCTCGCTCGGTCAATTAATAAACGATAAACGCTACGACATAATCTCTATGTCTACGTTTTTCGACTTAATGTAGCATAGCATTAGATTTAAAATTTTCGAGTGACCTATAGTCATGTTTTTTAATATACTGAAAGTTCCCCTCAGAACGACCGGGACGCGAGGGAGATATTTTTTAAGTGCAATTAAAAATAATAATAAGATAATAAAATTAAGTTTTCAGCGCGACTAAGTAGGAAGCTACCGTTTAAATATTTAACTAAGTACAGACCTGATGGTAGCTAAACTGAAAGGGAAGGCCGTAACCACTATATATATATACGTATGTAGGTATTTACTGACTTGTAGCGATTCTCAAGCGAAAAACATTCAATAAAGATTATTGCAGAAAACAGTCGAAATTATTTCGATTAGTTTTGTGGTTATAATGACTTTTTTAATCGTCTTGCATAAAGAAGATGTTCCCAATTAGACTTTTTTGTGTACACATTGTATTTCTCTCTTGTTAGAGCATTTACTTATGAACTAAATACTAAACTACTACAAATGAGTGTTTTTTAAAATATTCCATTATGAAAAAACCTTCACTCATCTAATAATAAAGAAATAGGGATATTGTCTTGAAAACAATTGAAAGATTTGAACAGACAACCTCGCGTTTGGCACCAATGTTATTGTTTTCAAATCATAAAATGAAAAACACATTCATTTTACCACGTTTTTTCTTGTTCTCCTGTCTGTTGTTCCGGCTGGAATCTAAACTCAAATTTCGAGCACTTCCCGATTAGTAATCTGGCTGAATCTTTCAAGGTAGATCACAACACGATGGCAATGCAATCTAAAAAAATGTAAAAAAACCGTGATAGTTAGATTAGTTTTTAATCTACATTAGCTGCACGTTTTTAACTAAAGTTTTTGGGAAATTTCACTCACTCTACCTACTGCAGAGTTACCTACTAGAGTAGGAACCAATCTTTATGGCGGCTGAGAAATTAGGCGCAAGGCGCTGCGCAATAGCAAATTTTAGGTGTGAGCGGGCTTTGGAGAGGTGAGAGGCCGGGGTACACCCTCCCGCTAGCCCACCGCAACCCACGCGCGCCCGCCGCGGTTGTGCTTGTGTGCACGCTACATCCGTACGCTGCACACATGCATGCGATTCTGGTCAAGTACAGTCTAGTTAGTTATTTTAAAGTTGTTTGTTACCAACCAATACAATCCACCAACACGATATCAGCATATATTCCGATATTAATATTATTGTGTTGACGTATGTTAACATAATTTCATGATTGGTTAAAAAATAATGAATAGGTAAAAGCGTTAAGTGTCGACTCTAATTTAGCTACTAGAAACATAGCTGTAGGTATAACTTTTTTTTATCATTCAATTATTTGTATGTACTTAACACATATATTTTTTCAATCATAACAATATTTGCATGTGACATGTAAGTATGGTTCATGTCGTTTATTAAACATGTATGTTTGTATATTCATTTTTATTTTGCATGATTTATTGTATTGTTTTGCACCACCGTCCTTTTTTAATTCTTAATTTCTGTCCATTCAAAGGTTGTCTGGAAAAGATCGCTTTTAGCGATAAGACCACCCGTTTTGCCTATATTTATATTAAATTCTTGTATATTTGTTCCATAATTCTGGTGTAGTAAATTGTTTCTTATTATTAGCATGTTCTACAAGTAGGTAGTAATAAAATAGGATTAGTAGGATTGGTTCCTACTATACAAGAAGTACTGTGACCACAAACGTAGACACGTCAGTTTGACACTAACTTATAAGCTTCCTTAACCTCCGATTTAAGCTCAAATAAATTAAAGATAGGACGCGTTATACGGACATTGAATTAGCGAAATCAAATAACTGATTCACACAGACGCGAGTGCTATCGGCACTTTGCATCCCGTGCGCCATTACTCACAGATAAGGCACGAATATTAGCAGAGTTGAAATCTGATGCCGATCCTGCACTTGAGTCTGCATCTACGGATTTGTTTTATCTTAGATAAGTATCTGTCCGATCATCAGTAGTCGTTTTTTTATTTCTTTAATGGGTACAGATGCAATAAAATCGCGTAGACAAGCTATAAGTACGAAGAAGTCGGTACAAAGAAGATAATTTAAAAAAAAAGATCTAGGGTACCTACTTAAAATAAGCTACAGCATAAAAATATTAAAAAAGTGTCTGTATGTTTGTTAGTGCACCACATAAAAATTGCTGAACCGATTGCGTTGCAGTTTAAATTGTTGGATAGCTTAGGTTTTGACTTAAAAACTGGGGTACTTGGTATTTCAATCCGATGAGTAGAAGCCGAGCAATCAATAAAAATACTTTTGACTGCTGAAGGAATTTTGATCATATGTTGGTATATTGGTATTTTAGGTCCTGGTATAGCACATAGAGTACTTTTAACCTAGAGAAATGACCACGCGTGCGAAGCCGCGGGCATCAGCTAATAGTTCAGTAGCTTATTTTAAATAACCTAGAGCATTATTTTTAAATTATCTTCTTTGCTTTATTATAATATAAATAGATAAACGCAGTATTATGTACTTGTTCAATGAATTATGGCATGTGTACTTCAGTTCAGTGTAGGTCAAATTAATTTTATTGCCTTTTACGACTCAACTAATTAAAAATATCAAACAATCACAAAAACCATTATATATTTTTATTATAAAAAATGTAAATTGTTATCGTAACATCGGTAGCATGCGATCTATTTCAGATAAGGTATCGCGGCGATATCACAACGTGCGCCAAACTCCTAAATATTTAGTTTAAATAAACATTTACATGTGTTTAACATATTATTAACATTTTTATTAGAAACGAATTATATATAACATTTTAATTATAATATTAATATTTATTATTTGCGGCTTCCAGGTACTTTTACTAATATTAAATTTTAATTTAACTAGCTAATAATGGTATCCTATTCCAGGAACTAAAATATCTATACAGTGACAATCAAAATCTGTTTAGCCGTTATGGAGCCGAGGGTAGCAAAATACTTACATACGGCGAGTAGCTATAGATAGTTAATACTTTATTGTACACCAGTTTACAAAAATACAGTGCATAGGAACAATCTTATTAAAGTAAAGTGGGCGGACTTATCGCTAAAAGTGATCTCTTCCATACATCCTTTTAATGGATAAAAATAATGAAGGGATAGCGGTGATGTAAACAATAAAAAAGTAATAAGAAATTAAAATAAATAAATATATACATACATACAATTATATTTATAATATAATATATTCGGGACGTGAGTCGTGGTCGCTAACTCTTGGTCTCATACACAAGCTCAAAGACGCGTGCAATGGAGAGCTATGCTCGGAGTTTCAATATGTGATAAGATCCGGAACGAGGAAATCTGTAGAAGAACCAAGGCTATCGACATAGCTCTCAGAATTTGCAAGTTGAAGTGGCAATGGGCAGGCCATATAGTTCGCAGAGCCGACAACCGCTGGAGAATAAAGATTCTGGAATGGCGACCACGAACAAACGGAACAAATAAGCGAAGTGTAGAGAGACCCCCACACGATGAACGGACGACATTGTAGCCATCGCAGGGAGTCGGTGGATGGAGGCGGCACAAGACCGTTCGTCGTGACGCTCTTTGGGGGAGGCCTATGTTCAGCAGTGGACTTCTAAAGACTAAAATGATGATATATTCGGGACAATTCACAACAAAAACCTAGTCCCAAACTAGGATACCCTGTTCTATGGGCACTAGATATAACGGATAAACATACATAGATACCAATATGACATCCAAGACTCGGAAACAAACATTTCTGCTCATCACACAAATGATTGCACCTAGCGGGATTCGAACCCGCGACCTTTGACTTTAAAGTCAGGGCCACTAACCATTAGGCCAGTCGGTCGTCGTATATTTGTCGTGGCGATATCGTAGAATTGATAATTTCATGAAATTGACGATAATTTCATGAAATGGTTCTATTTCATGAAATGGCCAGCACTACTGTCCATATCGTTGAAACATCAACGTTTAATGATATTACAATCCACGTTTGCCCATATCATTAAATATCATTAATGTAGGGTTTTCGTGGTACCAAAGTTGTTCAAACAGATGGGTTTTCGAGGCTAAAAAAACACGAAGACAAAGGTGGGATCTCGCTACGCTATGCTTTGCTCCCGCCTTCGTCTTCTAACCTATCACGGCCAATTTGGGCTTCCGCCTAGCGCCTCTAGCTGTGGATAATGTAACTATTGTACCTACGATATGATCACAAATGCTTGACCATATCATGAAGTAGCCGTGCGTTTAGCTGTTCATATCATCAAACGCTAATCATTTATTGATCTGGACAAATCATTTCATGAAATGATCAATTTTACGATATCGCCACGACAGGTGCATATACACATACGATTATGATTATATAAATATATACTAGTGGCTCTGTGAGCTAACAATATATAGATTCTAACATAATTATGTATACCTATACCTATATGTGTGTATCCAACATGTATGTATTGTAAAATGAATGCTTGCAGCCATTCTGCCCCATAGATAAGCAATACCGATTCAACAGAAATAAAATTGTTTCAAAAAAACTTTGATGTTACAGATTAAAAATGTTTGGTTGTTATAAACTAAAAGTCAATGAACATAGACGTGCCTTAGAAGGTCGTCTAGATAAAATCTTAATCTACCTAATACAATTTTATTATATTTATCTTAGAAAAAAAAATTGCTTTGAAGTTCGTTTGTAGGTATATATAGATCCAATATGAGACTATAAAATGGGACATTCATTCATAAACTCATAAGTTATTAGAATTTATTGAATTAGACTCGACACAAACCAAAATTACTCATTCATGATCCACGGCTATCGTAAGAAAACATTATGATGTTGATTAGTGTACCAAAATAAATTAAATTAAATTTTACAGCTCCTTTATCTTTTCCTTTAAGTTACGTTTTCTATTTTTTTTTTATTCAATTGAGTGACGAGAGCAGCTCATTTGCCTGATGGTAAGCGTCACGCCAGTGCCACCTAGAACTTTGGTTGCAAAATCTTGCGCGTCACTGTACAGCGCTCCTTACCGAGGCATTGGTTCCCCAGTAATTTCAGTGGAAACATTGCCCTTCAAACCAATACAGAAGTTTTTAAACCCTACTGCTTGGCGGTTGAATATCTGACAAAGGTGTGGTACTTTCCGAGGTAGACTCCTGCGTAAGAGGATTAATCCCTAAAAAATCGCGTTGTCTCCAACTACCCGCATTTGGTTTTGTACACACTAACGACATCTGCAGATTTCTTCTGACATAAACCGCAACAAACAAACGTGTTGTTATTAAAAATGTGATTTTTAGTTCAGCGCCTGCAGAATTCATACCCACATCATCAACACCATCTCGTTCCCTGCTGGAAGACAGGAGGTCTTCTCAAAGAGAGAGAGAGAGACAGAGAGAGAGAGGTAGAGAGAAAGAGTGTCCTTGAATATTGAGGTTCTTGGACAAGCGGTGAAGGAACCCCCTTCACCGTTTTTGAGGGATGACATTGAAATCCGCACAACCATAAGTCATTGATGCAAGGCCGAGTCCTTAAACCAGGTACCGTTGGACCTACATACACCCTTACCAGTCTTTAGCCTGGACCTTCAAACAAAATTAATTCTTACAACAAACAACAATTAGAACAGCAATCGATAATCAACTTGTTTTTACATCATTACACAATGTACTAAGTAAATACATCGCTCGCGATACGTTGCGATATCGTATGCATATCGCCGCGCTATCTACTCGATCGTATCATTCATATCGAATCGTATGTCATGTTTGCTGGATACATTCCGACAAGCCTCGGGCACGGTCCTAAGTTTGTTTTATTGACCCAGTCACAGAGATATCTTATTTAGAGATAATATTGTGTTTACGTTTTACTACCTATCTAAAATGGAATTTCTGATGTTGAAAGGCTAGACCTGTTGAAATAGCATCACATTTTGTGGTATTTCTCAGAATAATTCAATAAGGTTCCCCCCAAATCGCATACGTGCGGATTTTCCATCGCTCCGTGCTTCGGAGGGCATGTTAAGCCGTCGGGCCCCATCGCTACATAATAATTAATAGCAGTCGTTAAGCCACGTCAAGGGCCCTTGGTCGGCAAAAGTTTGAAATCTGTAAGTTTCCAAATTTGTATGCTTTGAAATTAATCGATGTTCAATTGTTTTTATCAGCCCTACATCTGGGATTAGTAGAAACTGAAACAAATAAAAACTCTATAATTAACGATGTAGGTAGGTATTGTCCCTAACAACTGCCTAAAATCGTGACCTCCGAACAAGATTAACCCTTTTAATCTAACCTTTAAATCGCAAAAAGTATTTAATCTAACCATCTTTGGGACTGTTTACTTTGAGCCAGTGCTGGAAACCAGTGCTTACTGGGAAGCAAATATTTTGGTTACTTACGTTACTGACAGTTGTGTCGCAGTCGCAGCCTACAGGCGAACTAATTTCTTATCTTATCACAAAAAAACTTTATGAATTAAAAATTATATTCGATTGCGCCGATCCCAGACACAATGATTTTTATTTTTTTCGTTGATCGCTTACGCACTGCTGCAAGACTATTGTTGCAGCAACTGTCCACTGAAAGCGTGCAGTGACTAGCCACGTCCAAACCAACCACAGCTTCGTGACCAAAAAATGTGAAGGCACCAAGACAGGACCAGACATCTCCATCCCACGTGAACACGTGTTCAACCCTGGGCATAAATCCACCTACATTTGACGACACTAACTTACTCCAACATCTTTCAAAAACAGCTATAGGTAAAACAACTTTAACACGATGGCAATAGAGTATAAATTAAGGGGCTGGACTTGAACAGATCATGACTGTGTTCAAAGATACGATCATACGTTTTATCAATTCACGACACAATAAATAAAACGGAATCTGAGTTTGCGATCTCAGCGCGCTGAAGTAAACATTGCTAATGTTTAATTGGATTGCATGATCGCAAACATTACAATAAGATATTGAACACGACTCTGTGAACTGAGCTCGGAAGATGTGCAGAAGATATTAAACGTATGCACGCCCAGGTGCGTCAATATCCGCATCCAAAACTACCAAATATCAGAAATAAAAGTTTCAGATACTTTTTCATGTTTATACTAATGTGTAAACCAGCACAGATAATTCAGGGAATGGGGGATAATTCAGGGATTTGTGCTACCATAATTATCCTACATTATCCGGAAGATGCGGATATCCGATTGATAAAATATATCTATCCAGATTAGTAGGCATCCGTTTTATTTGTATTATTCATTATACGTATCCGAAACTTCCTAATATTTCTACGACTTTCCTTTCGTGCCCTATTCAGCATTTTTAGGGGGATGGCCTGGTGATTTTTCTGGAATAATCCTAATCAAATCTATTGAGGAGTCCACTTGCCTCTGAAGAGCAGAATAAACAATAATCACAAGGTATGCTTCAATCTACATATGTATATACTAGTTCCTTGGCAATATTCATGGGATAACAATAGGCAAAAAAAACTTAATATCCTTGTGCTGTTTTGTTTTGCATACTTCTACAGAATATTCATAGTACCTACTGTTAAATAGAAATAAACTGGAGAAATTAATTATAATAACTCTATTTTCGACCTGGCAAAAATAGCAACCATTTTAAGATCAAAGACAACTTTCCTCCCGTCAAACGCTGCTGACGTCATCATATAGAGCTGCGCGCCGCTATAGATGCCCACTTCACAGCGCCTTTATTATCGCTGCTTACACTACCTACATGGAAAATGTTTACTTCTGCAGCTTCTCTGAATAGATTACGTAACTTTTTACCCACTGCGACTAAGGCTGCGCTTGCTCAAACTCTCCTAATTCCCATTCTTGATTATACCGATGCCAGCTACTTAGATCTTACAGAGGAGCAACTGAACAAGCTTGAGCATCTTCAAAACTTCTGTGAGGTTTATTTTCGGACTCCGGAAATACGACCATGTCTCGGAATTTCGTACAAAGCTCAAGTGGCTCCCTATTCGCCTTCGCCGGAATACTCACAGTCTCTTTCTTCTCTACAACCCATCTACTCCCCTCTATCTCAAGGAACGATTCCAGTTTCTTCATTCCTCTCACTCCCTGTCTCTAAGTAAGATCATCAGAAAACTTAGTCCTCCTTACAACTTAACTTTACACACTACTTCTTTCTATGACTCCTCGTTTACTGACCAAGCTGTGTGCCTCTGGAATGCCCTTCCAGTCGCCATCAAACGTGCACAATCTATTGATAGCTTTAAGACCCTAGTGTTTTTTTTACCTCTCCAGCGCCTCACAGGCTTTAACTATGTCCCAGCACTGACTTGATATGTATTTATGTGTGTATAATTATACACTTATATGTATGTAAGTTTATGATTACTTCTACGAGATACATTTTTAACATTGTATTTAAGTAACTATTACTGTGTAGTTTTTTTTTTTATATCATTTACATTAAATTTGTATAGAAATTTAATATTACCACACTACCGACCCTTATTAGCAATTAACTTCTTTCCATCCTAAGGTTGTCTGGAAGAGATCGCTATGAGCGATAAGACCGCCCATTGTACCTATTGTTTATGTTATTTCTTTTTTGTAATTTGTTAAACTGTGTGTCAATAAAGTGTTATTGTATTGTATTGTATTGTATTGTATTGTATTGTATTAACAAAATTAAACGTTGTTGTATTGTTATTTTAATACATACAATTTTGTCCTTAGCAGAAGTTTTTCTAGTACATAATGGATTGTTCCTACCTGAATATGTAACTAATCGTTTAAATCAATAAGAGCTACCAATATTGAATCTATAAATACCATACCAGTCACAATAAAAATCTTTATCGGGGAATCCAATGGAATTTCTAAGCATTGTGAAGGCAAAATTATAAATCTTTCTAACAGATAAGCATCGCTATCTAACTTTATATCTCGAAATGATCGATCAAGCCGGTTTATCTTTAAATCCTCCAGCGATTAGGGAATGGTAGATACCGATCAAATTACATGGATAGTGAATGTTTTTGAACGGATTACGTGTACAGGCGAGTCCAAAACAGGTTTATTGTACGAGAATATCGGTGCTGCAAGGGGCATTAACTTTATTGTACGAGAATATTGGTGCTGCAATGGACATTAAGTTTAGTGTACGAGAATATCGGTGCTGCAAAGGACATCAAGTTTATTGTACGAGAATATTGGTGCTGCAATGGACATTAAGTTTAGTGTACGAGAATATCGGTGCTGCAAAGGACATCAAGTTTATTGTACGAGAATATTGGTGCTGCAATGGACATTAAGTTTAGTGTACGAGAATATCGGTGCTGCAAAGGACATCAAGTTTATTGTACGAGAATATTGGTGCTGCAATGGACATTAAGTTTAGTGTACGAGAATATCGGTGCTGCAAAGGACATCAAGTTTATTGTACGAGAATATTGGTGCTGCAATGGACATTAAGTTTATTGTACGAGAATATCGGTGCTGCAAGGGGCATTAACTTTATTGTACGAGAATATCAGTGCTGCAAGGGACATTAAGTTTATTGTACGAGAATATTGGTGCTGCAATGGACATTAAGTTTAGTGTACGAGAATATCGGTGCTGCAAAGGACATGAAATTTGTTGTACGAGAATATCGGTGCTGCAAGGGATATTACGCTTATATATTCGGAGGTCATATGGTAATGAGCCAACTATAGATAAACAAATAGGTTGCTAGTTTTAGGAAATACTTATATAAGGTGAAGTAAAACATGAGTCAATCAAACTATAAAACCACAAAATTCAAGCTATTTGACGAAAATCACTTATTACGCGTACGCAATAAACAAAAACAGCCAAACAAACAGCAAACAGCCTAATGCTGAGACGAGGCCCATTCTGCACTACTTTTACGATCTACTTTAATTTTTCTTTGTTTATCTTTTCTATTGTACTAAATTATTATAATTATTTGTATCTTATTTTTTTGTGTTGAATAATTTCCTTCTTTCTTTCGCTCTTCCAATATTGACATCACGTTCTGCATAATTGAAATGTGTGCCAACTCTTTAAAGTCTATTTATATAACTTTTTAAGTGGTTATATGTAATGTTGTTTGAGCCGCTTGGTGTTGAGACATTGGGAACGTGGACGAGTTTTTGAAAATCTAATCGTATTTGCAAAAATCTATCTGAGCTCCCAATCAATGCGACGCATGACCAAAATGCTGGTACTTATTTGGCTCATCGAATTAGCATTGAAATTCAACGGGGAAATGCCGCCAGCATTTTGGGTACGTTGCCAACTGGTTGAGGGCTAGAACTCTTGGACTATATACCTACGAGTATAAGCCTGTAATGGCATGTGGGTTGCCCAACTGTTTCATGTTAAGTAAAAGTAAAGTAAAAAAGTATATATTGTCACAAAAAAATAAGAAAAGATATTATAGAGGGAGGGGAGTGGGGGAGGGGGGTAGTTGTTAGCTAGATTTATTTTGTAGTAGTCAGTTGTTAGTCATGTTCTCTTAGCTAAATTTAAGCTTCACTTAGCAGAGTCTAAGCTTAGGTATATAGTATTGTAAACATCACTTTTTACTATAAACACTTTTGTGACATAAATAACACTAAACTTTAGTACGTTTTTTGGCTAACACTAGCTTAAATAAAGATGCTACTTATATAATGGTCTAACCATGAAAAAAAAATTACTTCTTGTGAAGTAAATTTAATAAAACTTTTACTAAATCAAACCACCGATAGACCACTTTGTTGGTATATTCATGTACTTACGTTATGAGTTCTATTTATAAAAGCAATCCAAGAAGTGTTTACTTTGTGCTGTCAGCGACTGTACTCGACCTACCTACTTGCTCTACTATCGACCTTATCTCTCGATAGCGATCGATATCTTCCGTTGCTCGATATAATCCATCCCTGGATAAGCCCTATCGACTATATTTATCAAGATTAAAATAATTCACTAGAAAAATAAAATACCGATTGCAACAAATGTGGTCCTAGCACCAAGGCTAGATGATCATGTAAAGCAAATTAAACATTAATTTAATAAAGATAAGTATTAAATTGCAATAGATTAGATCGTTATCAGTTTTGAATATCTTTAATCTAATCTGACCTTGGTTTTGTTCCCATGATATTTGGACTGGACACAATTACGCTGCAATGTATCGTGATTACGCCTTTAGAAGCGTATCATATACGTTTAGTAGAACACAGGTAAACAAGCAGAAAATTTAGAAAAAACGCATCTAACAACAAGTAAAGAATGCTTTTTTTTCGAATGCATTGTCCTCGAGTCGTGAGCTGCCCTGAATGTTTCAGCCGGATAGCTAATCGGGAAGTGCTCGAAATTTGAGTTGCAAGATTTCACCCGGAACGACAGACAGACAGACAAGTGACTTAATAAAAACGTGGTAAAATCGGAACGTTTTGGAATTTTATTACTTTGGAACTACTCTTGTATAATTTGTAAACTGTTGTTTTATAGCAGTTGATATCAATATTTATTAAGTATATCTAGTATTATCTATCTATCTATCTATCTATCTATTGTAAGTAGATAAATAGATAGATAGATAATACTTTATTGTACACCAATTTACAAAAAATTACAACAAATAAGAAAAATCTTATAACTAAAGTACAACGGGCTTATCACTAAAAGCGATCTCTATGTACATACTTAATTAAAAATATATCATAATTTTAGTCATTTACAATAGGTACTTTATCTTGTCTAGTTATAAACATTCTAGATGTTTCTCATTGCTCAACATCAAGCTTGATAATAATTATCGTCTTCATAATCATATTGAAAACAGCGACAACTATTCCCAAAAAAAAGAAGTTATCTGGTTGTAGTGCTAACTATTCTTCAAATTAATTATCAGAGTCACGTGTACACTTGTGTATATACATTATTATTACAGCAGCAGTTGGGGTTTAAAAGAACAATATAGCAGTTTGATTTCGAACGAACAAGAATCATAATATGTAAAATTAAAAAAAAAAAGCTTTTACGTCCTTTTTTTTAAATTATTGACACTTTTTTCCTTTTTCCTTTTTTTCTTTTCTTTATCATTTTTTTTGTTGCATTTTCACTTTTTATATGTTTAAGTTTTAAAGTTTTCTTTTTTCTTTGTTTTTTTAATTAATTTGTCCTTGGTTTGTGAGCTACCCTGAAAGTTTCAGCCAGATAGCTAATCGGGAAGTGCTCGAAATTTGTATTGCAAGATTCCAGGACAAAATAAATAGATACATCGATACATACATACATAAAAATAACGACTTGAGCACATCCTCCTTTTAGAAGTCGATTAAATAGAGCATTTAGGTTGTGGATTCAAAGTTCAAATACCGATTATAAAATGTTGTGGTACCGTTGTCCTCGTATTTCCTGATTTCCGGGAAATAGTTTCTAGGTGTCAGGTCAAGATCTTCTATATAGACATAGGTAGAATATAAAAGACAAATCTGTTTTTCACGACATAAAGAAGGTAAACCTATATACTCTACTTACATTTTCATAGAATTTAAGAAACTATCTGATGCCCTCAGAAGCGTCAGTTAACCCTAGTCAAGTGGAGTCGTATGGAGTTTGAGTGAATTTAACGGGAATTTCGTGTTATTTGACCTCTCTGAGTACGGAACTGATTACGATTTATTGATTTAACTGTGTACAATGTTACTGCGAAAATATTATCATCAATTTCATTGATGTTATCTAAAAGGCTAATTTGGATGAAGCCATTATGAAATGTTAATAATCTTCAATCTCAAATTGTGCTCTACGTGCTTCGCTAGTTGTATCTAGTCAAGGAGCCCGTCTCGAACTGAGAGTCAGTTTAAATATACCCGATAAGATCTTATAGATTTGTTATCTATACTACTTATAATAAAGCAGTAAGTAGGTAACACAAAGTCTGTACAGTGAAGATATTACAAAATATTAGTCTAGGGGACTTAAAATAAGCTACTGAACAAGTTTTTTTTTTATAAATGGTATCTGTTTGTCTGCTAGTTTGTACGCGCATCACGTAAAAACAACTGGACCGAATGCGATGCGGTCACTGTTGGATAACTTAGGTTTTGACTTAAAACAGGTGTACGTGCAATCTAAATCCGATGAGTAGAAGCCGAACAATCGATAAAAATCTTTTTGACAGCTGAAGTAATTTTGATATATTGGTGTTTTAGGTCCTGGAATAACATATAGGGTACTTTATATAAATATAAAAGAGAAATGACTAAGCGGGCAAAGCCGCAGGCACATCTAATAAGTCATAAATAAACACTCAACCACACGGTCGGCTTGTGATATCAATCAGTTTTTTATTAGTTGAAGTGTAGCCCCGGCCTTAGTTACCTTATAGACGACTGGTTTACTTGTATGAGAATTATTCGAACGACGGATGTCAACTTCATGGCAATGGGCTGGCCTGGCTTGTACAGAAAGGTTTTCAAAAACCATGGATCGGAGGAAACTCTGAACACGAAAGTATTTAATGCGTGCGTCCTACCTGGAGCCGAGACGTGGACACTATCAGTGGGACTTGTCCACAAATTTAAGGTCGCTCAGCAAGCTATAGAGGGAGCTATGCTAAAGCATAAATAATAAATATATCTAACCCCCTGACCCCCGACCCCTCACTATAGCTACGAAGCATTTCGAGCACATCAGCTTTTAAACATAAAAAATCGCTACAAAATCGTTCTATTCCTTTGGGAGCTACGATCCTGATCCTCACTCCCCTCCCTTTCCCTCCCCTATTATAGCTAAGAACCATCTCGATCACATCAGCTTTTAAACAGAAAAAAACCGCATCATAACAATTCGTTTGGGAGCTACGATGCCACAGACAGAGACACGGATACAGTGATACAAACACATACCCTAAACTTATAACACCCCTCTCATTAGAGTTCGTGGGTTAAAACTGCTGTGCATACTCCAGTGTACATAAATATGTTTAAGTTTAATTCATTACCTACTTATGGCCAAGAACCGGACCCATGTGTTTGTAGAGCTATCAAAACTAATCACACGTGTAACGGTACAGGGAGTCATTATTATTTATAACCATTATATTCATAACAATCTAAAATCAAACTTCGAAAACTTCCGTTAATTGTTATGTGCGTTGTGGGAAATACGTGGTAAATGCTGTAGGTACTGTTGATAATTATTTATTATAATCCAGTGTCCTTAAAATAAATTGTCATTGGCGTGACATGACAGTATGGTGGCCATTGACTATTCCATACCTACCTGCCTACATAATACAATTATTATTGTTATTCAACTAGCTGTGCCCGCGGCTTTGCCTGCGTGGTCATTTCTCTGGGTTAAAAGTAACCTAAGTGTTATTCCAGGACCAAAAGTACGTATAAAGTACAAAACGACATTTCTTCAAAATTCGTTCAGCCTTCAAATAGTATAACTTCACTGTTTTTATAAATGACCTAATGCTTATAATAAAGCAATAGGTACGAAAAAGTCTGTACAAAGAAGATAATAAAAAAATAGTCTAGGGGACTTAAAATAAGCTACTGAACAAGAATAGAACATTTAAATACTGGTATCTATCTGTATTAAATTGTTGTTTGCGCATCACGAAAAAGTACCGAAACGATTGCAATGCGGTTTTCACTGTTGGATAGCTAGGGCTTGACTCTAAAACTGGTGTACTTGGTATCTCAATCCGATGAGTAGAAGTGGAGCACTTGATAAAAGACCATTAACGAAGTTTGATATTGGTATTTTTGGTTCTGGAATAACACATAGGTTCTTTATATCCCAGAAAAATGACCACGCGGGCAAAGCTGCGGGCACAGCTAGTAAATATATAAACAACAACAAAACAGAACAATATATAATAGGTGTCGTAGCTACATAGACATATAAGCCTTGATTTCTACCTTACTTGCATCGCATAAACGATCCAGAAGCTAATCAAACAACAATGCAACACTATTAACGCATCCCCTCGGTAACCCTTCACCCTCGACTTCATAAGTCCATATGTAACCCGGGGGTGACACAGACCCCAGGTTCCCACGGTAGCGCGTGGCGGCTATTGACTTTGGTTTAGTACGGGTTGAAGTGACCCCATGCTTTAGGGCTATTCAATTTTGGGGTTAGATTTGCGAACATCTCGGTTTTATTTGTTGGGTCGAGGTATTGTAGTACAGTGAAAATATTTGATGACCGATTACTGGTGACCCTGACTGCGAAGTCAACAGTTGAGGTTTAAATCCCGGAAGGTGCAAACATGTTTCTGATGAGCACAAATGTTTGTTTCCGTGTCATGGAAATACAGAGTACGTCACTCATAGTGTTACTAATTGAAAATGTTGTAATTTGGTCATTTAGAATACAATTTATCCAATTTTCAGGGTAATGCTAGAAAAAAGCACATTTCAGGGAAACCCAAAGTGATTGTTTCAATATGACCTCCTTTGACGTGGATAACGGCATCAAGTTTTCCGACAAAGGCATCGCACGCTGCACGAAGGTAGGTTACTGTGGGATTCGGTCCCATTCCGACGAAGCGCTTCTTTCAGCAACACACTTTCATATGTTCACCAGCAAGCGCTGGAGCGCTTAAAACAATGTTTGCTTTTGATTTTCAAGTCATGGCAGTCTCACTATAGCGTTTAACCAACGTTTAACATCCCTGTTGATTAATGTTTGTTTCATTTTTTTGACAGATTGCAAACAAAATAGTAATCTTGCGTTCTGATAAATTTTGCCGCGTTGTTATTAATATTTTCAATGTTGCAGCAGTGTGAAGGTGGTAGAGAGCAAACTTCGAGTAACGGACCCGTACACGTTTGTATAGTATGTTTATCCTATCCGTTGCTGTTGAGTACCTAAGTCGTAGTACAGGTTATCCTAGTTTGGGGCTATGTAAATTGATGTGAAAATTGTCTTGAATATATTGATTTTGTTTAGCAGTGGACTCTTTGAATTCCGACTGTGAATGAACTGTTTTTGAGCAAATATAAACAAATATACATATTCAAAAGTGCTAAAAACCAGACAGTGACCAAAATTAAAATCGGGCATAAATTTTAGTGAGAATGATTGCTAAACAACTTTGAATCGTAATAGATCATTAAAAATTGTAAGAGAAACCGAAAGATGATTTTGAAATACCTATTCAATGATTAAATACAGTTAACACAATATGGCGTCTGGTTATCGCCATTATGAATTTTGATGAATGTCATGTATTTAGTAGCACTTTAAGACAAATCGATTGACGTAAGTATCATCAAAATCGGTCCAGGCGTCACATACATTAGTGGTCTCTTTACACTTTCTTTCCTTTTGTAAGAAGTTAAGTATACTTATGTACGGGAACGTATTTCAGATATGAGTAGATGTTCAACAAGACATAAGATTAAAAGCTAAAACTTGACTATGGTCGTGTAAAAAATAGCGAATGACACTCTTGCGATGAATACGAATCAATCGATACTACGCTTGAAAAAGTCGGTCCAAATGTTTAGTTTGATACATAATCCTTCCTTTACTTCTGCGTAGTCGGGTAAATTATAATTGCCTATCACACTCTATAAATGAAGACGAATCGATTGACAACTCGCTTGTCGAAATTGGACCAAGTCTTTTATGTGAAGAAGGAACACATAACCCTTCATTTGCTTCGCTATAGTCGAGTAAAAAATATGCCTATGACACTCTCTAGCTGAAGACGAATCGATTGACACTTTGCTTGTCAAAATCGGACCAATAGGGTTGACGCTATGGTGGAACATCTACATAACCACATACATAGATACATACATACATATACTGTTAAATTCATTACTCTTCCCTTGCTTTGCTGTAGTCAGGTAAAAATAAACTTGAATGTCATGCCATGTTGAATGTTGCTGATACAATTGCTTCACTTAGATAATTTTATTACTAAGTAAACGCATTATAAAATATCTAAAAATAAAGATCGGACATCAACTTCTTTGTCCAACAGTCATTCATCCGAGATAAGAAAATTAATAATAACTTTAATTAACCAGAAAATCTCAGATGATTCATTTCAAATGCGTCAACACATGATGCTGTGTTACCTATATGTACTCACCTACTGGAAGGTTCGATAAAACGTTATTAGATATATATATTTTACCCGAGTTTGGCGAAGCAAGGTAATGAGTTTAACAGTCTATGTATGTATTATGTATACATGTATGTGGGTATGTGGATGTTCCACCATAGCGTCGCCCCTATTGGTCCGATTTTGACAAGCGACGTATCAATCGATTCGTCTTCATCGCAAGAGTGTATTTAAGCTATTTTTTTACCCGACCTTTTTAGTTTTTGAACTTATGTCTTGTATGCTGGGCCTGCAGTCACGACATACTCGTATATGTACGAGTAGATAGTGATTGCTTTACAACCAAAATCGGTACATACCGATGAGTCATTAGCTTTGACAGTTATTGTCAAAAGCTATCGATTGTCATCAGTAACTGTACTGACATTTATCATGATTGACAACAATATTTGGTAGACTCTACCAAATATTGTAACAAGGTTGGTAGACTATATATTGTACCAAATATTGTTATAATCGAACTTTGCAACCGATTTCGGTTGTAAAGCAATCGCTGTCGTTGTCGAGACTGTAGGCCCTGGCCTCATTAGCGTAAATGAGCGGAAGTGGCCGAGCCCTCGGTAGTGGTCATATTTGAGCCGTTTGGTGTTGAGCTCTGAGTTGTTGAGACATTGCAACAGTTCATCTTAATTTCAAAATCTGGGTCATCGCGACGCGTGGCCAAAGTGCAGCTAGAGTCTGTTCAACAAGAGAGTGGACTTGACCAAAAGGAGAACTAACATATACTATTAGTATTCCATATTATTGGAACTATAATCGGAAGTCAAAATGGATCAACCACGGAATTGTGTTACTCGCTACACAACAAACATAAGTTCAAAACTAAAACCTGACTACGGCCGGGTAAAAAATTGCCTACGATACTCTTGCGATGAAGACAAAACGATTGATACCTCGCTTGTTAAAATTGGACTAAGTTTGAATCGGAAATATTGCCTATGACACTTTATAACTACAGGCGGAGCCGCAGGGCAAAGCAGCTAGTAGTTATGGCGGGTTCGGATCCAAAATCAGCAAAAAGACGAATAGCAAAATGTCGAGAACGACGTAACGAAACAACTTCATGCGAACCAAAAAATACTGCGGATAGACAAGTGATACTACCTAAACAAATAACCGAACAGAACTTCCAGAATTGGCGGGCTAGGCTAATAATTTAGTTAGGTAAATTTTGTCTAAGCATTAGACAATAAACTATATTTTCATGCCGTGACATTTATTTTAAAGATAAAACTTAAGCTGTTGAGTAGAAAAATGAAAATATTACCGAAAATTACGTAGTTTTTGATAAGAAAATGTATAATTCTGGTAATCATGTTTTTGTCATAGTCTTAGAGAGATAAACATCTCAAAAACATTTATGTTAAGTTTCACATTTATCAGGTTTGTGCCTAGGCCAGCATATTTATAGAAAAAAAAACCTTAAAAAGCAGAGCCTGGTCTTAATAAAGACACATGCCAGCTAAAAAAACGATTTTGCTAAAAGACTGCTACTGTAACAAGGCACGCCCATGCAAAGTACACATGCATTGACAGCTCTTATCTATAAAAATACACTCATAAGTACACACATAATAATAGACTTACCAGTAACGATGTAGTGTAGCCCAGCCCTTGTTCACTTAGAATAATCGTTGCACATGTAAACACTCTATTCAACCCAAGTTGTAATCCACCGTTACGAGACTGATAACTCGATAGCAGTTGATTGAAATAATTTAACACGCCGTGTAATAGATAACGTATCTAGGATGTGCCAATAATTGTCTTGCTACTTGTTACTGAGCGAGCGAAGTGAGTCAATGACAAAAATGCATGGACTGATGATGTCACTGAGCTCCATTATAATATTAAGTGTTCACACTCTTCTACATATTTAGTTAATGTTAATTTATAACGAGCTAACGAGAGTGACATTAAAAAAAGTACTTCTAACTAAAATGAAAAAAATACATCCCCATAGAGTTTCTTATTTTCTCTTCTTTAAACGAGCGTATACGATACGATACGAAACACTTTATTGTAATAATTACCAGTTAGAAAACATATACATTGTAATTTAATTAAAACTATGGTAGTACAATGGGCGGTCTTATCGCTTAAAGCGATCTCTTCCAGACAACCTTTGGATGGACAGTAAGAATTAAAATAAATAGACGGCAGCGTACAATTCTAACAATTAACATTAGTTGATACAACTTAAATATGCATAGTTTAAAGAAGAGAAGTTTTGTTTTTCAAAAAGGAGATAAAATACTTCTGAAAAACTACAGGCCCATCTCGCTTCTGAGCCACGTCTATAAGCCGCTTTCGAGGGTAGTCTCGAATCGTCTAGCGAGAAGACATGATGAGTTTCAGCCTCTAGAGCAAGCTGGGTTTCAAGGGGGTTAAGGGACCATGGACCCCATCCACACATTGGGGCAGGTTATATAGAAGACTGAAGAGTAACAGACAGCCCCTGTGTCTTGCTTTTGTGGACTATGAGAAAGCCTTTGACTCTATCGAAACCTGGACTGTTCTCAAATCCTTGCAGCGATGCCAAGTGGACTGGCAATATATCGAGGTGACGAGGTGATGAGATGTATGATGCCGCGACTATGTCCGTTCACATCCATAACAGGCAGACTTAACCTATCCAGCTACGTAGGGGACTAAGACAGGGGGATGTCATATCCCCGAAACTGTTCACTAACGCCCTGGAAGATATGTTTAAGACTCTGGACTGGAAAAGAACGGGCATTAATATAAATGGTGAGTACTTCTTGCACCTCCGTTTTGCCGATAATATTGTCCTTATGGCGGAGTCGAGAGAGCTATGCTCGGAGTTTCTCTAAAGCACAAAATCCAAAATGAGGAGATCCGCCGCAGGACAAAGATAACCGACATAGCTCAAAGAATTAACAAGCTCAAGTGGCAATGGGCTGGTCACATAACTCAAAGACCCGACAACCGTTGGGGCAAACTAGTTCTAGAGTGGAGACCGCGTTTAGGTAAATGTAGTGTAGGGTGGCCAGGTGGAGTGACAACATGCGAAAGGCGGCTGGTAGCGACTGGATGAGGAGAGCTGAAGATCGGGCTCAAAGGCGTTCATAAGGAGAGGCCTACGTCCAGCAGTGGACGAATACGGGTTGCTGATCTAAACGAGCGTATATACCGAAGCACCGGTGGAGACAAAAGAGTATTTCCTTTTCCAGTGTGACATTCAACCCTGAGTCGGCACATGAGAGGATCATTTTCTTTTAAAACTCAAAGTATAGTTAGTTTACCTAAATTATTGATATGGTCTATTTATAATATACTTTCTCATAGTTCACGACTTCATTGAGTTTTTGACTTGTAAAAGCACTAAGTCTATCTATAAGTATCTTGCCTATTTAAAGTTGTATCCTTGCGTGTATTAATTTTTGTGTGCAATAAAATGTAGGTATTTGTAAGGTTTTACTTTATGTTTTTGACCTTTGTAGGTCCAAAATCAGGGTTAACGATTCAAAGAGAGACAATCAGTTCAAATGGAATGTCGTATGAAAGAGTTTTGTTCGTACCGACGAGTACATAACAAAATATTTTTTTGTAAAATTTTAAGTTTTGTAGTTTTTGAGTTATCAACCAAATTTTGAAAACAATACGAGTAGACATCCCAAGATTTCAGATTGGTGTGAGTGAGCCACTAAGTAAGTTGTGTGTTAGTAAACCCGCCAAGTGCGAGTCGGGATTGCGCACTGAGGGTTCCGTACAAACTTGTGGGTATGTAAATAATTCATATATCAAGGGAATATTTTTTTTTGGTTATTTTACTACAAAATTACGGATTTTCCCTTTACTTGTGCTTTATAAGACATTAATTCTTGCCTTTTTTCTTTTTGAAGTACGGAACCTAAAAATGAACTAAAACTACTACAAAAGTATGATGAAGCTTATAACTGATAGCTACTAATGATAACTGATAACTACTAATTTAATTAAACTTCATAATTATTAATAAATTTACTTTTGCTTTGCATGTGACATCTATACATATAATAAAGCAATAGGAACGAAAAAGTCTGTAAAAAGAAGATAATTAAAAAATAAATGGTATAAGGTACATAAAATAAGGTACAAGAATTTAACATTTTATAAATTCGTGTCTGTCTGTTTGTCTGCCTGTAGCGCCTGTGTGTTTGTTAGCGCAAAAACTAATGGACCAATTGTGATGCGGTTTTCACTGTTGGATAGCTTATGTTTTGACTTAAAAACTGGTGGTACTTTATATCTCAATCCGATGAGTAGAAGCCGAGAAATCGATAAAAGTATTTTTGACGGCTGAAGGAATTTTGATTAAATGTTGATATATTGTTATTTTAGGTATTTTAGGCACAAAGAGTATTTTAATCTACAGAAATGACCACGCGTGCAAAACCGCGGGCATCAGATAGTTGATTAATAATATTAATATTGATAAAGTTGTGCCTGAATTATTATTTCAATCTGTGTGTAAAGTATTGATGTAATTAATGCCGTTCTTATTGCAATTAATTAATTTGAATAGTTTACTTGATATCGAGTACAGCTTTATTGCCAGTTGGTAAGTCAAAGTAAACTGATACTAGATCAGTACCAGCAGTGCCATCTAGCGATTGATCTATCATTTAATCGAGAATTAGTTGTTTGAAACAATAAATAATAGTTTTAAGTATCGTAACTAACAACGACTCGAGATTGTGGTCAAACGCGTTTTTTTTTTAATTATTTTGGCCCGAATGTGCGGAGGATATTGTGTTTATCAGCCTATGTATGCATGTTTGTTCTTTTGTGGCACTATATAGACAACGCGAAGGCCGATTTTGATGATTCTTACTTCAATCAATTTGTGATAATCCTGCGAGTGCTTCTAAAGACAGTAATCAAAATTCAATATGGAGACAAGCAGACGCGATTTCGTGAAAAAGAAAAAAAATGAAAGTCGACGAACTATGCCATATCACTGAATAGGTATTTGAAAATCCTTAAGGTTTCTCTTATAATTTTTCATTTCAAATGACTATTTGTGAAATCAGGCAAAAAAATAATGAATGAAACAAAAGAATAAACAAGAAAATTTACGCTAAAACCCCGACTGCAAACTTTAAATCCTTACAGATTAGGATCTGATCAGGATCTATAAGGATTTAAAGTTTGCAGTCGGGTTTTTAGCGTAAATTTTCTTGTTTATTCTTTTGTTTCATTCATTATTTTTTTGCCCGATTACACAAATAATAAAAAAAAACATGAGGTGTGGACCTCTGTACATAATCAGACCACTCTTTCACATGCCCCGAGTGTTGTAAGAACTAGCTTTTATAGAAAAAAATGGGCAGCAGCATTCTGCCCAAAACACCTGCCCCTTGTTAGTCAAAACTGTTTGTTACGTTAAATGGGTTTGTTCCATACTTATAACTTTGACATGTAAATATATAATTTATTATTATTACTAGCTGTGCCCGCGGCTTTGCCCACGTGGTCATTTCTCTAGGGTAAAAGTATCATATATGTATGTTATTCCGGGGCCAAAAGTACCTTTACGGTACAATATACCAAATTTCGTTCAGCCGTCAAATAGATTTTTACCAAGTTTTTATTAAGTCACTTTCTTGTCTGTCTGTGTGTCTGTTTGTGGTTCCGGATGGAATCTTGCAACTCAAACTACGGGCACTTCCCGATTAGCTATCCGACTGAAACTTCCAGGGTAGCTCACAAATCGATTACAAAGCATTCCAAAAAAAAGCGTTTTAAAAATAACGTGGGTTTTTAGATTAGGTTTTTAATCTCCATTTGAAACTTGTGATCGATTGCTTCGCCTCTACTTATCGGATTGAGATACCAATTACACCAGATAATAAGTCAAACAACAGTGAAAACCGCATTGCAATCGGTCCACTAGTTCTTACGTGATTCGCGAACAAACAGACAGACACAACATAAAAAACTTATATTCTTGTTCAATAGCTTATTTTAAGTACCCTAGACCAATATTTTTTAATTAATTTTATTGTAAAGTCTTTTTGGTACTTAATGCTATATTATAAGAATAGATAATTTATGTAAATACTAAACAAAAAATAACAAAAAAATCAAAAAATTACACCCCGTTGAGTTTGTTTGTGCTCTCTTCTCTAACGGGCGTATTTCCGAAGCACTGGTAGAGTCAGAAAAGCATTTCCTTTTCCTGTGCGAGATTCAACTCTGAGTCGGCACATGAAAGGAAAATTTCATTTTCAAACTCAAAGTATGATTTACCTAATTTATTGATTCGGTTCTAATTTGAATTTAGATTAAATTTCTTTCTCTTTGTTCGAAAGGCCTTTTTGACTTGTAAAAGTGCTATTTGTTGACTAACAATAAACGATGTGATTTTGAGTTGAGTTTGAGTTTGCGGGAGGCAGATATGTTAAACAATAGATATTTACCGTGTGATGATGTGATTGTGTAATATGACGCAATGATATATTTTGTGTCCTATATAAGTACATTATATTGCCATATTATGTAAAAATATAAATAAAATGTATAAGGTTCATATTTTCTACATTACATGTAATAATTAGACCCCCAAAATATTACCAATACCGAACAATAAAATGAGGAAGCGTAGCTGCTTTGTACCAATAATCCGCTGAAAGGATAATGCTCATGCGTAAAGGATGCTGCGCTAGCCGGTAGCGTATTTATGAACCATTACTGACTAACGCCCGGTTTCTGAGGTACTTATATCGATAATTTATCTATTCAATAGCTGAATCCGACTTAATCTGGTTAATGTCAATGAGGGTCAAAATCGTATGACGTTATTTTTTGTAATGTAGGTACACTCTTACAAAATCATTAAAAATATGTCACACGATTATGAACCTTATTGAAATCAATCAGATTTGGTCAGATTCAGCTATTGAATAGATAAACCATCGATAAAAGTACCTCAGAAACCGGGCATAAGTTATTTCATTTACTTTCTTAAATTAAATAAACTGTATATTTATTTAAAGTGTATTTTTTATTTTGGCGATTCGTATTTGTTTTCTAATAATTATATACCTAATTATAAACCTTTAATAAAACGTTTTTACTGGTCCGCTGAGTCTGCTTACAAACAGGACAACAATTAGATTAGGTACATAATTGAGGTAGGTACGTCATGGAAAAATTATAAAAGTATTAATCTTAGGGCCTATTAGATAGTAGATTATAGTTATATTGACTTATTAGATAGTATATTATAGTTATATTGACCTATTAGTCAAAAGGTTAGTGATATTGTTAGTGAACAATAGTAATTTTATCCATATATTTTGCTTAGTAGCTATTTTTATAACGGATTAATTAGCAGTAAGTATTGATAAAGAATTTATTATTCAAATAGTTTTTGAAATACGCACAATAATTTTTTAACTTCCATTTTGTAACCTGATGATCTATCTCATCAACTGATCGAATTTTGTAAAAAAAAACTCTAAGTCAAGAAAAATCCTTCGTCATATATTCATCCGCCAAGCAGTAGTGTGCAAACATTTCTGTGTTTCGGTTTGAAAGGCAATGTCGAAATCACTGGGCAATGAGACTTAACAACCAATGTCTCAGGGTGTCGAGCGCAGTGCAGTGACGCGCAACATTTTGCAACCAAAGTTCTGAGTGGCACTGCAACTTTTATGGGCAGACGTGATGCTTACCATCAGGCAAGTGACCAGCAAGTCACGTCCCTCGAAGTAATAATAAAAAAACTATGCAAAATGTCTAAAAATATACATCATGAGATGTCATAATGAAAAGATAAAAACAAATAGTCTTTTTCTACAATAGTCCGTCGGGGAGAATACCCAAATCTTTGTTAGATATTCAACCGCCAAAAGTATTGTGCCAACATTACTGTGTTTCTAGTTTGAAGGGGTCAGAACTTAGTTTCAGGGGTCAATTTGAAGGAATGTGAATACAAAAAAAAAGTACAATCACATTATCTACTTAATTTTAGTATATATCAGACAATTTATAAAGTAAATTCAAGATGGCGTCAGGATAGAATGATAAAGAAGAAGTCATAAGGTTCATCAGTGGACAGATAATTAAAGTTTTACTAAATAAAACTTCTCGAATATTTTAATTAGACGTAAATGTCACAAAACTTGTATCAACAGAAGTTAATGATAAATATAATTTAATTATATTGATGATTATGTAAAAGAAAGATAACCTATTTAATCGTCATAGTAGGGAATGCTATCTAATGCATTCGGTAAAGATGAATCCATATTTCATTGTCTATCAATAAGTATAATTATTTAAAACTTACTCGTTTATTAATCAAACAAAACAACGTTGGTTTTTACCTAGTACAGAATATTTGTATATTACATTACTGTAAGTTTAAATGCATTTAGTGTAACATATTCATGGTGATTATAATAATAATTGTTATCTAAGGACCAAGATCATAACGCTGTGGGTGTCACACGATGGACGGCGACACCAAGGCAGGTGGAGAAAGCGCTGGCGTGACGATTTACATTTTTTATGCATTTCTAGTAGATGGGTCGGATGTTTCAGGTGATCTAGATACACGGATGAAAATTTCCTTTGGCCAGCAATAGGACTGAATAAGAAAAAAAAAATATCACTTTTTTGCAATGGGACTGAATAAGAAAAAAAACGCTATCACTTTTTTGCAATGGGACTGAATAAGAAAAAAAGCGCTATCACTTTTTTGCAATGGGACTGAATAAGAAAAAAAGCGTTATCATCTGTCTAAAAAGAAGTGAAACATAATATATTTATTTACTTACCTATTACATACTCGTATTATCAATGCAGGTGACTCTAGAAACCTTGTCTGACTTTGTAGCCGTTTCTCATACTCGATTAGAGAATGTAAGCACGCGGCCGTGCGCCCGCGCATTAATTTGCGTACGAGTTGGCACACAATAACGCTTTGATGTTGCCGCCCGCATAATTCCCGATGACCGCGTATCGGTTGCGGTGCGTATCTGGCGTATTGTGTATCAGGTGCGTTGTACATCAGGTTGTAAGTATTGTAACTCATGTAAAACAAGACGGATTGTACATTTGTGTAAAGTGTTTATGGTTGAAGAAGTGATTTTGTTCGATTGCCTTTTTGTGTCGGCCATTTTAGGATCAGCGTCATTTTGAACCGTTTGTTGGTAGAGTAAAGAGAAGTAGTGCAGAAGAATAATAGATTTATTGGAATATCGATAATGATATCAAAATGTTTGCGATTATATTATGCTGTATGTATATTGTTTTACTTTGTAAGTCATAATTTATTAGTTACTAGCTGTACCCGCTGCTTCGCACGACATTTCTTTAGATTAAAAGTACCATAAGATTTGATCAAAATTTCTTCAGGCGTCAAAAATTTTTTTATCAATTGCTTGGCTTCTAATCGCCAAATACCAATTACACCAGTTTTTAAGTCAATCCTTAAGCTATTCTACATTGAAAATCACATAGCAATCGGTCCAGTAGTTTTTACGTGATGCACAAAAATACAGAAAAACAGACAGAAAGACGCGAATTAAAATAAAAAAAATGTTCTGTAGCTTATTTTAGGGTACCCTAGACCATTCTTTTAATTTGACTTCTTTGTACAGTCTTTTTCGTACCTATTGCTTTATTATAAGTATAGATAGATGACTGTGCCAAGTTGCATCAAAATCCATCCAGTAGTTACAGCGTGATACGTGTTCTTTCAAATAACTTTCTACCCCTGTGCTGCGGAACCACTTTAATTTTTACTATTTCCTATGCATTTTTTTTCTATGTCCTACCTCGTAGTATCAACTCAAATCATATCAAGTTTCATTTAAATTCATTCAGTAGTTCCAGCGGCGTGATGCGCGGCCAAGATACAGACAGACAGATAGACAAAAAAGAAAAAAAAAAAAAAGGTTTTGGTTTCAATATAGAATACTGCGAAACATAAAAAAAACAAATGTCATCTATGTACAGAATTTGAACCTATATCCCGAAGGAACCCCATTTTTTTCAGGTTAAAATGTATCCTTAATTTTCACCCATCATATAAACTATGACTGTGCCAAGTTGCATCAAAAGCCCAGCGTGATACGTTTTCTTTTAAATAACTTACAACCCGTATCCTGCGGGAACCCTTTAATTTTTCGGGATTAAAAGTATTTAATGTCCTACCTCAAAGTATGAACACAAATCGTACCAAGTTTCATTTGTATTCATTGTTTAGTTTCGGCATGATGCACTGCCACGATACAGACAGAAAGAAGGACACACAGACAGAGTCAAAAATAAAAAAAAAACAGTTTTGGCTTCAGTATTGAATATAAAACAGACTCCAAAAACATAAACATAAAATCTTCAATTGTCAGAATTTGGATCCCTATCCAGCAGGAACCCTTTATATTTTCGCGATAAAAAGTATCTTTAATTTTCACCCATCATATATATAAACTATAATTTTCACCCATCATATAAACTATGACTGTGCCAACTTGCATCAAAATCCGTCCATTAGTTTCAGCGTGATACGTGTTCTTTTAAATACCTTTCCACCCCTATCCTGCGGGAACCCTTAAATTTTTCGGGATGAAAAGTATCCAATGTAAGGACATTACCTACCTACCTCGAAGTATGAACTCAAATCATACCAAGTTTCATTTGAAATCATTGAGTAGTTTCGGCGTGATGCTATGTCAAGATACAGACAGACGGACAGACAGACCGACAGAAAAAAAGAAAAATAAAACAGTTTTGGCTTCAGTACCTAATATAAAACAGACTCCAAATAAAATTACTAATTTTCTTTAATATACGGAATTTGGACCCCTATCCCACAGGAACTCTTTATATTTTCGGGATAAAAAGTAACCTTCATTTTCAATCATCATATAAACTATAACTGTGCCAAATTGCATCAAAGTCCGTCCAGTAGTTTCAGCGTGATACGTGTTCTTATAAAAATCTTTCAACCCCTTTCCTGCGGGAACCCTTTAACTTTTCGGGATGAAAAGTATCCTATGCCCTACCTCGTAGTATGAGCTCAAATTATGCCAAGTTTCATTTGAATGCATTCATTAGTTTCAGCGTGATGCCTAGCCTAGATACAGACAGACAGACAGACAGACAGATAGACAGACAGACAGACAAAAAAAAAAAAACAGTTTTGGCTTCATTATCGAATATAGAGTACCCTCCAAAAGAAAATTTCTAAATATCTTCAATGTACAGAATTGGACCCGTTACAGTTTTATTATAAGTATATATAATATATATATATATATATATATATATATATTATATATACTTATTATAAGTATATATAATATATATATATATATATATATATATATATATATTATATATACTTATAATAAAACTGTAACGGGTCCAATTCTGTACATTGAAGATATTTAGAAATTTTATATATATATATATATATATAGGTACTAACTGTGTCTCTTGTTATTATTCCGGGATAAAAAGTATTTTATGTTATGTCAGTACTTAAGTATGTATGCGCCAAGTTGAATCAAAATTTACATATAGGATAAGGATAGATGTTATTTGCATATTATTATGAATATTTATTTACTAGTTTGGCTTTGCACGCGTACCAACTATGCCACCCCCGTTCATCTCATTAGGGATGGAATTTAAAAAAAACCCTGCTTCTGCAGTTTTTTACTTTTCTTTTCTTTTCTTCTTCAGCTTCAGGAATATTGCCTCCAAATTTCAAATCTCTAGGCGCACCAGCTTAGCTTGTGCATTGTCTGCCTGTTAGTCAGTCAGTCTGTTGGTATGTAACGGTACTGTTTCAAAGGTAAATATTAATAATAAGTATGTTTTATAGCTTTTTGTTTTTTTTATAGCAGTTAAGTATAGCACAAAATATTTTAGAAACGTATTTTGTCCTTCGAGTATTATTTCTTATTGCTTTATATTATGACTAGCTTTTTTTCACGTGTTCGTCCGCGAGGGCTACAGTTTATAGCGATAAAAAGTATCCTATGTTCCTCCCCAGGGTTCAAACTATCTCCATACCAAATTTAATGCAGATCGGTTCAGTCTTCAAGTCATGAAAAGGTACCTAACTAACAAAAAGACAGAAATAGTCACTTTCGCTTTTATAATAAGTATTTTTATGGATTTTCTACAACATTCAAACATCAAAGGTATCTTAGCTTATCTTTAAAAATCTGTAAAGGAATCTAAGTTAGTTTGATTTTGAAAACTAACACAAGTGTACTCATATTAAAGTATAATTTGAACGTCTAATAAACTCACGAGTGAATGATCCGGACTTTCTTCATCTGGGATTTTTATGACGGCAAAACGCGACAAGCGCAAAATGTATATTGCTTACAAATTCGTACTTAATGACTATATTAGTTATTGTACTTTACGGTAAAATTGCAAATAACTATCCCCTATTCTGTGGCTTTTATTTTATTGCGCGTGTACTCTAAACTATTCTGTGTCCGAGCACAGAATAAGCAATAGTAGTACCTAGTGCTAACTCTCCAGCGGCGGTATCAGATGTAAACCCAAATAACTACAAGAGCTTGTTATCAACTCCATTAGTACAAGTGGTGTGCTCAATGTAACAGCGTAACAGTAACTCAACTTGTAACACGGTGTCCTACGTAAGCGAACTCAACGCGAACGCGGTGAGGCGCGGCGAGGCGCGATTATCGCGCGATCCTAAAGTTTTGCCCCAAACCGCGCCGCGCCGACGTCGCGTGTTTTCGCTTTCGTAGGACACCGTGTTAGAGCCGTCACCGCTTAGGAGGAAACTTACATAGAGTTTATGTATGTTAAATCCAAAGAAGACATACGCTTATTGGCGTAAGTTAAATGCAAACCAATCCATTCATCTGTCAAAACAAATGACAACAAAAGGAAAAGTGAACTATTTCGGCGGAAAAATGAAGTCGAGACGTAGTATTTCTATGTATTTTTTGTCTAACTTGTTTCTTCGAGTTTTAATTTGTAATATTACTAGAATATTAACCATTAGGCGTTTGTTTAAGTGCACGAGTGTAGGCCAACGATACAAACACAAAAAAACGCGCTTTTTCTTGTACTCTCCGAAGCGCTCTAGAAACTTTAACTATAGCTCTACCACTTTACTGAATCATGACTTTGACTGTGATTTGAGAAATCTTTTGACTACTTGACTTACTGGAACTCGAATTATTGTCAATTTTTTGAACAAGAAAACATACAACTTGTAATATCGCTTTACTTGACACTAGCAAAATGTCAAGTAAAGCGATATTACAAATCTTTCGCACAAAGAATCTACAAATTGTTTGACGCATACAGGTACACACATAATTATAATGGTCGACATTTTTTTTAACAGTTGTGTGTTTTGTCGTGCTCCAAATTTGATTTGGTAATATCAGAAAAAAACATTTTGAATTATTTAACTGTTAATTTATGAATTACAACATTTTAAATAACCAAAATAACCAACGTAGGATCGTCGCTGCTTATTGATATGACCTCCAATTAATGCAATATAGAGCTGTAACATCCTATATAAAACCTGAAACAACATTATGTTGATAAGTGAGGCTTTGTGCTTCTGTACAAACTTTCAAGTAAAAACAACTGACTAGCGTAGCGGCCAAACCTGGCTAATATCTCAGAATAAATAATATTTCTAATGTCCAATTTGTATGAACCTGAGTTACTGCGCTGCCCTTGCGTACGTACGACAATCCACTCCCGGCTACATTTATTGAATAATATCTGTAGAATGGACCAATTACATCTCTTTATCTACGCTTCGGCATCCGGCGATATCTACACTTATCTTACACATTGTGGAAATGGTTTCTTAGACAAGCTTTTTAGTGGTTTCTCGTATACTGTTTGTTGACATATGTAAATGGATAAAACCTAATTGGGGCGGCGACATATAAAAAGGAATTGTAGACCAACTTATGTTACAATTTTATCTTATAATTTTTGTAAAGTTGTTTGGAATAACACTCGCGATAATGAACTTGCAACTTGTTGGAGCTACAAGTAGTTGATAACATTCATATTAAACACATTTCACATGAAAACATGATAAAAATAGTAGATTGTACAACAAGTGCATAAAACGAGGGTAGAAACTGAAGTAGAGTATAAAATGTTTAAAACGAGACATTTTATACTCGACTTCATCGAGAATAAAATGCCTCGTTTTAAACACTTTTCACTTAGAATTGTAAGAAATTAAACAGTGATATCTATTATCTTATTTAAATACTGCTAAGAAAAGCCAAGAGCTTCTTTTTAGATACTTTTTTTCTAAAACTACATGAAACATTATAGGCTCGGGTCCATGAAGATGTGATCCTCGAAGGAAATCACTACAAAAAGAAGAAAGAGAAAATATTAAGCTTAATTCCGTTAAACAATAACACACACACCTTCACCTCACACATACACATACACACTTTCTTTGCCCACGTAGTCATTTGTCTGGGTTAGAGATCCTTTGTGTGATGAAAAAACCAAAAATACCAATAGATTTCATAAAACTTCAGACGTCAAATAGTTATTAATAGATTGCTCGGCTTCTACTCATCAGATTGAGATACCAAGTATTTTGATATATCCATCAGTGAAAACCGCATTGCAATTGGTCCAGTAGTTTTCCAAGTGATGCGCGAACCGACAGACAAACAGACAGAAAGAGACCATTTTTATATAAGTTACATTCTGGTTCAGTAGCTTATTTAAACAACCCGAAAATATATATATTTAGATATGTACTTTGTACGGACTTTTTGTTAGCTACTGCTATCTTTATAATAAGTTAGATTACTTACTTGCACGTGCAAGAGTCATTGCTTCCATAATTCCGTTGACCTTCAAGGAGATATTATATCATCTGTTTATGTATGTCTATCGAGTGAAAGGTGACAATCTGAGAGATACAGCGCAAGGTTAACTTGATTAAAGTACACAGTCATTATAGAAAGTATTTTATATCTAGTTAGTTTACTGATAAATAGGGCAAGGGGTGAGTATAGGTACTTTGGCAGTCTCCGTGGCGTAGTTGGCGAAACATGAGGTACCGGGTTCGATACCCGCGCAGCCAAATATTTATGTAGAGCACAGTACTTGCTCTGAGTCTATGTGTGTTGTGTGACCATTTTACTTGTTTTAAACGACTGCCCAAATCTAGGAGTGTAATGTTTTCAAGGGACATGTGTGTAAGTGAATTTATTTATTCAACCATAACTTTTAAATGCCTGAACAGATTTGGGTGTATGCGGTATCGTTCGAATCCTTACATCATGATTATGCTGTTTTTTTTTGAAAAGTTCGTTTTTGTCTGGATTGTCGTGTTTTTTAGCCTTACCTTGATGACGTCTTGTTAAAAATGTACTGAGTGTTGTGATATATTTTTAGGTGCAATAAAGTGTTATGTATCTATGCGATCGTGACGCGTATATATTATTATGTTACAGTAAAAACTCATTTACAGATAGAGCGCGTTTTAACGAAATGATTTAGCTAAAACTGTTTGTTGACGCGCTAAGTATGCCCTTTGCACCCATAAAAAGCAATAGGTTAATTAGTTTGATATGAATGATTTTAGATTCAATGGTCATTTGAATCTATAATCATTTATGTCATCTTAACTATCCCATGTACTGATTTGTGTATGCGCAATTTTATGTCAAATCATTCATGTCAAAGTCAAAGAATTTTATTGGAAATAGACTAAATAATAACACTTTTAAAAGTTAACATTAACATCTCATGAACAAAGAGATATACATAAAATATTTTAGAGAGATCAAATCAGTTAAAATTTAGGTAAACTAAGTATGCTTTGAGTTTGAAAAGGAAATTTCCCTTTCGTGTGCCAACAGAGTTAAATCTCACACTGGAAAAGGAAATACCCTTCTGACTCTACCGGTGCTGCGGAAATACGCCCGTTAGAGAAGAGAGCAAGAAACTCTTCGGGGATGTCATTTTTTCCAAATTTGTAAAAATAATGTTAATAATGTTTTCAAATGTCATTACTTATACTACAACATATAAAAATTATAAATATAAAAGATAAAAGTGACAATCAGATGTTCCACAATCACCAAACAATCAAACTGGGAAAAATTAAGTAAAAATTCTAACTAAGTATGTTGTATAAAACAACGTGACATCATGTCATGACCTCATGGCATGTTCATGTTTTTGTGAGACATCTCACAAATTACGTTGAACAATTTATCACGTTCAAACTAATCGACCTACTGCTTTTTCAAAACAATTTTTAGCTGAATAATTTAGGTAAAACGCATTCCGTTTTGACCAACATGACTGTCACTTTTGTTTGTCGCACGAGGTAGTGCTGGCCTCTGGCGTCTGAGTTTGTCAGGCCACTCTGACGTGGCATAATGACTGCTAGGACTTACAGCCTAACGTACTCTCCGAAGCACAGAGCGATGGAAAAGACACACAACTTAGAAAGTTCATTGGTGCGGAGCCTAGGAACGAACCCGGTATTGTTGGAATATTGAATTCTATGTTGCAATATTGAACCGTTAAGGCTAACATGACTAGCAGTCAAAACTAATTTTAACGAAGGCATTAAATAAACACTAGTTCAAACGCGTATATATACCACAAGGTTCAAAGAAAAATACAAATAGGTAGAGTTTGAGTTTATGGTCGTTGTCTACATATTTTTGTACTTATATATCTATACTTATAATAAATCTGTAACAGGTCCAATTCTGTACAATGAAGATATACTCAAAATTTATTTTGGATGCTTTTCTTTATTCTATACTGAAGCAAAAACTGTTTTTTTTTTTCATTTATGTCTGTCTGTCTGTTTTTCTGTATCTTGACCGCGATTGAATGAATTCAAATGAAACTTGGCTAAATTTGAGTTCATACTACGAGGTAGGACATAGAATACTTTTCTTCCCGAAAAATTAAAGAGTTTCCGCAGGATAGGGATTGAAAGTTATTTAAATGATCACGTATCACGCTGAACTACTGTATGGATTTTGATGCAATTTGGCACAGTCATAGTTTATAAAGGGGAAAAATTGAGGATACTTTTGGAGGCTTTTCTATATTTAATACTGAAGCCAAAACTGTTTTTTTTGTCTGTATGTCTCTCTGTCGTATCTTGAACGCGCATCACGCCGAAACTACTGAATTAATTCAAGTGAAACTTGATGTGATTTGAGTTCATACTACGAGGTAGGACATTAGATACATTTTTCCCGAAAAAATAAAGAGTTCTCGCAGGATATTGGTTGAAAATTATTTAAAAGAACACGTATCACGCTGAAACTACTGGACAAGTTTTGATGCAACTTGACACAGTCATAGTTTATATAATGGGTTAAAATTAAGGATAATTTTTATCCCGAAATAATAAAGGTTTTCTGCGGGATAAAAGTTATGTTAATTTAGAAGTAATAAATATCTATACTTATAATAAAGCAATAAGTACAAAAAAGACTGCACAAAGAGGATAAAAAAAATGTGGTCCAGGGTACTTAAAATAAGTCACTGAACAAGAATATAACATCTATTTAAAACATGTCTGTCTGTATGTGGGTTTCACGTAAAAACTACTGGACAAATTGCAATGCCGTTTTCATTGGATGGATAGCGTAGGGTTTAACTTAAAAACTGGCATAATTGGTATCTCAATCCAATGACTAGAAGCCACGCAACAGATAAAAATATTATTGCCGGCTGAAGAAATTATGATCAAATGTTCACTATACACTATTGCACAGCAAAAGTGTATAGTGAATAGCACATAGAGTACTTTTAACCTGGAGAAATGAACACGCGTGCGAAGCCGCGGGCTCAGCTAGTTTTAAAAACGTTTTGTATTATATTTTATTTTATTTTAAAAATAATGACAAATCTTTATCAAAACAACCGTCAACGAGCCTCGATCTATTTGCGGCAGATCTTGTACTGTCGTGATCCTGTGACCAGATGAGAAAGTAAAGTGTAACCAGATCCAGAACAAAAAATAATCTGTATTTTAACGATAGCACGTTCACAACAGCAGCAGACAAGCAACGATGATCGAAACTAATTGTTTATAAAGACAGATAGCGGGTCACATTCTTAAGGCATGATGCTCTTATCTTTATGTCACTTTCACTTCAATTTCTTTCTCTTACAATAATATTATTGATCGGTTTGAATACCGATTTGCTTCACTGATGCCCAAATTAATCAACATCATGGGAACTTACGCTACAAAGGAACATAGAGCAACATAATGATACTTTTTCGCGTAAAATTGAGGAAAATTCAGAAGACGATGTTAGTCTATCTATCTATCTATCTATCTATCTATACTTATAATAAAGCAGTAAATAACACAAAGTCTGTATTATGCAGATAATTTTAATGGTCTGTGTGACTTAAAATAAGCTACACCAGAATGTAACATTAAAAAAATGGTGTCCGTCTGTTTCTCCGTTTGTTCGCGCATCACGTTAAATCTTCTGGATCGATTTGTGATGCGGTTTTCACAGGATTCGGCATAAAAACTGGTGTACTTGGTTTTTCAATCTGATGACAAGAAGTCGAGCAATTGAAAAAAATAAAATTGCCGTCAATTTTAGACAGACACGATATTAAAAAACGTAACATTCTTCTTCTGTCGCTCATTTTAAGTCCTTGAGGTCATTATTTTATCTATCTATATATCTATTTTTATTTTTATTATCTTGTTTGTACAGACTTTTTAGATGGATTGTGTGAGAGATGACATGTGTAAGATGGGAATGTATACTAACGTCTAATAGAATGGAAGAAAAAATATGTTGTACCTCGGTACATAATATTATATATATCATATATATTTTTTTATAAATATAATATACACTTATACTAAAAAAATTGTATAGGTGTATATTACAATTTTGCATCAATAAGCTAAGTTCCGAATAAAGTAATCATCCAATTGTTTAAATATAGTATGAATTTTGCATCATGATTTGTTGATAAAAATGTATATTCATTTTGATACAATTTAATGGTTACATCATTTATACTCTGATTAACTAGAATAAGATAAAACATTACAACCCCGAACAGCAAGAGTCCGGTTGGGACTCCATCAACGATTAGTTAGTTAAAATATAATTTTGTTTGTCCGATCGAATCAAAGTGCGAGTTCGTTAAACCACTATCTCTGCTTAATGTATTCTCCGATTGTTTGCTTATCAGCGTGGTTGATAACTTGTAATATACACTTAATTATTTATGGAAATATACGTCAGATAGTTGAGCGAGATTTTTAATCGACTCCTTAACAGAGGAGGGTTTTTAATGCTGTTTTTTTGTGTTTTTTCATTCATCTTCCAAAATTTCAGAATTTTGAATATTTTTATGATTATACTGTTACTTGAGAGGGTACACTTTCCCATAAACTATATTTTGATAACTGTGCTTCCCAAGTCTTTCCAAAAGTGGCTTTCCTACGCCGTCTCATGACTCATGCACCTCTTGGTACATGTTCGGGTCATCACGCCACCTCTTTCTGGGCCTCAGTGGCGTCATCTATCTTCAGTTCATTAATGTGTTGCTAGCTTTGCCCATAAACTATAAAATAAATCAATATCAATTGCATCAAAATCGGTTCAGTAATTTTTATTGTCTCCATTACGTTACATTTATAGATAATTTTTTGATTCAAAGAATCACTGGATATTGCTAAGTTGTTATATACGGTTTTCCTTTATTTTGTTTAATTGGTTTAGTATAGAGATTTACTAAAACTACTGAACCAATGTAAATGAAATTTAAATGGAAGGTACTACCTGGAGCATAATTTAAATATACAGTTTTAAATGTAAAAACGATTGCGTAGGCATCAACGACATACGTACAAGTACAGTCGAATTGAGAACCTCGTACTTTTAGAAGATAAAAATATCAAATTGAAAACCTTCACAAATTTCAGAACGAGAACTACTAAAATTGTATGACTATTTAAAACTTACACTAAAACACATAAAACTGCTAATCAATCCAGTTCTGTAATCTAATCTCATGATTTATGGAATATGAAGCAAAAAATATATATATTATGATCGGACTTTATAGGCATTTTATATGTAAATACATTATATTTAAATAATAATTGATTGACAATTTAGAAGCAATGGCAAATTATTGTAAATTTTAATCTAATACCTATTGAAATAAATAAAGCATAATGTTTTGCTTTATTACAATAAATAAAGCATAATCTAACGTGAAAGTATGCAAAAAATACTATTAGTTAATACAACATTGAAATACAATAATTAAACAAAATTATATAAATAATTGCACAATTGCATAACCACAAGACATTTCCAAAAATATTCAAATTAACAGTTTTTTATTCCAGTAGGCATCCGTTTCATTAAAATGTTAAATTCTAATAGTAGTTTATGAAACGGATGCAAAACACGAGAATAAGTATCACTCGAGTGTTTAATAGCTAGTTATGTGCCGTTTCATGGGCTACTTTATCTACACTCATGCCTTAGAAAAGTACATTTAACAAAAAATAAACGCAATATCTTGCTGATTTTTCTACTTCGTCATGTTCGTTGCTGTATCCGTGATGTCAGGTGGAAGCAAATTCTCCTTACTAACACTGATGTCGGTCATTTTTAATCAGGAGAAAACTTTTGATCAACAGAAACACATTAAATTAGTTAGGTATGTACTAATGTAAAGTAAATGATGGCGCCAAAATCCAGACCTCAGTGAATTCGCGCGCATACGGTCTATCACGCGCTGCCATAGATAATAAATGGCCAAAGCTCTCGTCAATCGGAGCCAAATCGGTGCTTTTATGGGAAACAAATTATAACATAGTTCAGTTCCAAAACGGTGTTATAATGTATTTTTTTCTTATTAGAAACGTGCCGTGCGTAAATTATGTCATTATGCCATCATTTTTGAGTTCATAATCCCTATTTTACGATATGAGTGTAGATAAAAATCTTTTCGCAACACCTACCTGAAAAGTTCACCAATCTAAATGACATCACTTCGATAACCTTGCTTGGGTCACATCACTAACCCCCCATTCCTATAAAAATGAAACGAGTCGTTTTTCCAACGTCTCGTTACTTTTTGACGTTTTGTTGTATGGCGTTTATATCAAAAGCTTAAGGACAGTAAGCGAAAACGGTTCGTTTTAAGATATAGAAACCGGCCATAAATCAACGGAACCGCTATCAGCTATGATTGTCAAGACTACATCAGACACGATTGAGAGCCCCAGTTTGTGGACCTTTTACCCTTACTTACTATACTATACTTCACACGTGTCAAAATATCCCTATTTGGACGACCGCTTGGTCGAGTGGCCCTGACTGCGAATTTTAAACGGTCGCGGGTTCGAATTCCGCAAGGTACAAAATTTGTGTGATGATCACAAATGTTTGTTCCCGAGTCATGGATGCATATATTCGTATTTATGTATATTTATCCGTTATCTAGTACTCAGAACTTCAAAATTCAAAAACATGTGACATACATCAACCCGATCTCATCTGTGACATCATAGTGAATTTCCCAACAGTGGGAAAATAATAGGCTAATGATAATAATGATGATAGGTTTGGAAACAAATAAAAACATGGGAAATATATATTATTATTATCTATTTCAAAATTATCATTATTACAAGTAATTTGTCGAGTGAAAAGTTCTTACGGCATTTGATAGTTTGACTGAAGTGACGGAATCATAGTTTTTGCTTCTACGTAATTCACCGATAATTAACTGTTTAATTGCCACAAACTCTCCGATACCACAGTACACGTGTGTAATGTACCAATACTCTACATATAGAGTCTAAATAACTTAAAATTTTGAAAACATTCGTTCCTTGAAAAATTAAGCTCATTCGAGAAATTGTTGTTGCTAATAATTTGTTGAATATAAAATCTGAGTCCTACTTTAGAAGAGTACTAGTAAGAAGAAAAATAACATATGAAGCATTAAAATTATGCAATTATATTAGTATTTTGATTGAAAGCACAAGTTTGCATTCAAGTTTTTATTAGGTATTCCGGTACTTGACTATGAAACGTTTTTACAGCGTTTCCAATAGGTATGTAAAATAGACATAGCCATTTGTTAATCCAAAATGAATACAAAATGAATGACTAAACCATTATAATGTTAGAAATGTACTTATCCTTAATTTCAATCTTCATGACGACATGATTCATATAGTTTCAAAAAAGACATTAGTCACAAACTTTAATGCGTACCTACCTCTGTATGTTTATCCGTTGTCTATAGTACCCATAGTACTGGGTATCCTAGTTAGGGGCTAGGTAATTGGTGTGAATTGTCCCGAATATATTTACATTTTAAATAACTGGAATTTTACTCTGTACCGGTAAACCAAATATTTTGGCTTATATTTTTACAGCACATTCGTCCCAAAGTCTCCATGGGGTTAAACATTAAATAAACTCAGATTTAAAGGAACCTATCCAGTTAAAGTTATACGGGATCGTAGTATTTTTTATCATAACCGGTTTTAATTTAAGTAGCTTACTTGTAAAAACTATTCAATACAAAACAAACAAAAAAAAACACAAGAAGTGTGACAACAAACTTATCACTAACTTAGCCAACAAAGTTGCAAGTTATCTTGGACTTAGCATTACTTAACTTACGTTTCAAAGGTTTGGGGTTGCTCTGCTTCCTTCGCGACATGACCTAGCCGGCTCCTGATCCCAACATGTCACATTCACTGCACTGAACTAACTCGAATCGACGTCTATTCTCGCGGCTCCGTGTGACGTGCGCTCTGTACGGCGGTCGGCACGCGACTGAGGAAGGCGGTGACGTCGGCGGCAGAGGGCCGGCTTTGGCACCGCCTCCTTGCTACCCCCCCTCTTGGCTACGGAGCGTAGCGCGTAGAGCAGCGTCGTAGACGTTGCTGTAGCTTTTGGAAAAGTGGGAGGTTTTCAGGTTTTAAGAAAAAAAACGACGAGTTTTAGAGTGGAGATCACGTTGGAAAACGTAGTGTAGGACGACTTGTGGTCAGGTGGAGTGACGACCTGCGAAAAGCGTCTGTAAGAAAATGGATGAGGAAAGCTGAAAACCGAGCTCAGTAGCGTGCATTAGGAGAAGCCTACTTCCAGCAGTGGACAAATATAGGCAGATTGAGATTATTTGATTTGAGATGATGAAGAAATATTTCAGGCTTCTACGTATCTTATGTTAACTCTATCGTGCTTTAGATTCTGTAACTAAGAAATATCTGTTCTTCTCGTTACCCGACTGAGAGGAGGGTATTGTGTTTATCAGACTATACATACATACAGTGGTGATCAACTAATTAGGGACAGATGAAAATCTGTCCTGTTCAAATTTCTGCGTTTGCTAATTGAAACTACTTTCATTATGTATTAAAACATAGTGATATTCGTTATCAATCAGCCTATCTACACACTATACTGTTTTTTTTTAAATACGCTATTATTTTTATTTTTATGGATAATAAAATACATCATTTGGATTGATACTGATTTTAAGACCAGGCCGCTAGTCTCGACATCGATAGTCATTGCTTTACAACCGAAATCGGTACATGTCATCGATTGTCATAAAACGAGTACGGTAGCACGGAACGCACTTTATCGACAACGACATAAATTCGATAAGTAAATCATATCGAATGTATCAATTTATATCGACAATAGGAAGCATGGATCTTATTTTTGACAATTGCTGTCGGTATAATTACGTTACTCTTACCGAATATATCGTTTTTTATCGGCTTTCCAAAGTTACAAGAAATACTTTTGTTTTTGTAAAGTTGGTTTTGGCAATATTATTACATTGGAAGCCGAAAAGAGGAGACGTCAGAACGTTGTGGTCGTGAGGATTAATAGGCGACGATCCTTAAAAAAAATGCTGTACTTCCTGATCTTTTCGATCTGGATGCATAGCATTTTAGAATTTATAAGGAAATAGCCCTCGCCCTCATTCAGGTATTGAGGGCGATTTGACAAGGAGTCGATCTAATGATTTGCCTATGCATGTTTTAGTAAGTATCTACTTACATAATAATACAAAAATACTTAGAAAAGTTTTACCTACTTCCAGAAATTATCTTTTGTAGTAATTGAGACTAATGTTCTAATTATTATGGTACTTAGTTATTCAGTCTAAGCACCTACCTGGAAAATCATTGTTGTAGGTCCTGACCTTTGATCACATAAAGAAATAAGAATTCACTAAGTTCGCCCGATTCGTGACCCACCAAAACTCCGCGCACTTCTTTAATTTGTATATAGATTTTTATTACTTTTTTTTTCTTTGATCACCTCATTGCAACCTGAAACAAAGTAGTTAGTGGAATAAAGTTTTCATTGTTAATTTATTATCCTATAGATTTCCACGATCTGTAGTGATGCGAGAATAATGGATCAAAGCTTTATTTTTAATGAGAGGTCCCGATTGGAGACCAACAATACGTTCTCTATTTGTTCTCTACATTTTCATGAATCGGATTTTTACAAAACAAAGTATAGGCAAATAGGTAACTAAACTTAATCATTATTAAAAGTTATAAGCCGCTAGCCATAGTTTCGAGCCGGGCCAGCACACAAAACTAATCGACTACGCGCGCCGACACACGCCTGTTTGAGTAACACGTAAATTTTTGCGTGGAGCGAACAGGAAAGCGATACGGGTTAATGCGTGTGAAAAAAAACTCCAAAATTATGTCAAAAAATAATGTCGATTAGTCATCTATATGATCTGTGGTATAGACAGAGTTGGTATTATTTAAATCGATAAACTCACGACATGTTATCGAATCGATAAAATTTACCGAGGCTAGATCCAAGCTACCGAATTTTAGTAAAATCCTACAAGAACTGTTAACCAATCGAAAAATTTATCGATCTTTATCGATGGGATAAATCCATTGCTCGCACTGCTGTACTGACATTGATCATGATTGACATCGATAAGTGATAGAGATAACTACCAATAGTTGGACTTTACGAACGATTTCGGTTGAAAAGCAATCTCTAACGATGTCGAGGCTGCAATCCGCCATCTAATTAGGGACATTAAAAATATCCTCATTTACAATTACAAAAAAAGATCGTTATTTTTAATTGCTTATAAATTTAGCGCCAGTCTTGATCATCGCAAATATTTACTGTATCTGATTTTATGTGTGCAATAAAGATGGGTAAAAATAACAGCTGCGATGCTACAATGAGGGAAGTAATAATTACTTTTTAGGAGCGCGGCCGCGGCTGGGCATATCGCAAGATTGCAGAGCATTTAAAATGTTCCAAATCAATGATCTCCAACGCGGTTCAACATTTTAATAGGAATCAGTCGACTAAAAATGTGCCCAGAAAGAAAAGACCAAGAAAAACCAGTCCGCATGAAGATAGAAGGATAGTCGTCGCGTCTAAACGAGACCCATTTAAACGTTCAGTTCAGATCAAAGCCGAAGTACTTGGGTCAGAATCAACGGCTAGCTTGTCTTTGAGGACCATTCATTGAAGACTGGTGGAAGTAAACCTGATTGGAAGAGTAACTCGTAAAGTACCTTTACTAAAAATTGAACGGTACGAAAGATTGAAGGCATTATGGATCAGCACCAATACAAACAAATTTTGGAAGAAACCATGCTGCCTTATACCGAGGAAACTCTGCCCATTATTTGGACTTTCCAACATGACAACGACCCAAAACACACAGCGAGGTCCGTGAAAGCATTCCTCACGAATCAATTAGTGGTTGTGTTGATTGGCCCGCAGACAGCCCAGACCAAAACTCCATAGAAAATTAAGGGCACGAAGTAAAAAATAGTATCGGTGCGATGGGCACCACCTCCGCAAACCAGCTTTATGAAGCCTTTTTCAGAAGTTTGGAATAGCATTTCTATTGAAACTTGCAACCAATTCATAGCATCTATGCCGGGCCCGTCTCAAGCTGTTATTTACAACAACGGCTATTAGATACTAAATGCAAGACTACTAGACTAAATAAAACATTTCTTCATTGATTTTATTATAAACAGCTTAAAAAATCCATACTCGGTTGTTATTTTGTACTCTGGTAATTATTTGGAATGTTTTCGTAAGTGTCTTTAATTAGTTGTCCAGCTCTCAGATAGTACTCATGAGAACCAATGTTTTAAGTTTTCATGAATTAAGTAAGTTGTAAAGAAATTCGTGATTATTATTATTCTTATGCTTGTAACAACAACGTATATGTTTTTTTACATGACAGCATAGACTTGACCAACAAACCCTCATGAATAAAATAGTTAGGCATCAAATAGGAAAATATTTTAGTCATTTAGTACTTTGTCCTTAATTAGTTAGCCACCACTGTATAAAATGAAAGGCCATTGCAATCCTTTGAAATGAAATGAAGATAATTTATTTGCCTGAAACACGGTACATATTGATGGAAATTTATGTTTTTGTAGTCCTGCATGTTCCACCAGAAACTGGCATACAAAAAATGGTATGAAAAATAATATTATTACAATTAAATTCGTTCAAACAATGCAATATTTCCGAAGTCCAAATATAATGACAAGAAATAATTGAAATAAAATAATTTTACTCAAACAAGCTTGTAACGTGGTTATTATTTCAACAACCTTCTTTGGGCAAAGTCGACCTTGCCGCTCTTCTTGAATAGGCGCCAGCAAAGTTGTATGGAATTTCATTACTGTCGTGTTTTGCAGCCAGCAATTTCCTTTGAAAATCCATTATTGTCGTGTTTTTAGTACTATTATTTATTCTGTGGTTTTGTTAACCACCGAACGCGAAAAGAGAGGCGTCGTAGTTCCCAAACGTATGGACCGATATTGATGTTTTTTTTTTCTGTTTGAATACTGATGTGATCGAGATGGTTCTTAGCTATTATTGTTGTTGTTGTTGTAGTTTTTGTTGTTGTATTTTTGTTGTTTTAGTTTTCATTGTTTTTTGTTGTTATTGTTATTTTGTTGTTGTTTATGTTGTTGTTATTTATTTTTGTTGTTGTTATTGTTATGTTGTAATATGTTTTTTGTTGTTGTTGTTGTTTTTGTTGTTGTTGTTTATTATTGTGTTTTTTTTTGTTATTGTTGTTGTGGTTTCTGTTCCTGTTCTTGTTGTTTTTGTTGTTGTTCTTGTTGTTTTTGTTTTTTCTTGTTGTTTTAGTTGTTCTTGTTGTTTTCGATGTCGTTATATTCCCGTCTCTATTGTAGAGTACCCATAATGCTTGCGTAGCATCTGCCCACGCACGCGTTCAGAGTCCAAGACGGGCCGGTGCAGGTGGCCAGACGCAGCGCAAGCAAATAGATAAGCGTTTCGAATAATGAATGTATGTTAGTTTTAAGTTAGTCTTACATTGAACTCGGAGGTATTAACAATAAAATCTTGTTAGTCCTCAATTTGTATTTTTAATTAATAGTTTTTAAAAACATTCTTCGTCGTTCCCGAAAGTTAACTGGCGCAGCCGGTAGGATAGCTGGCTGCTGCTGTCGCGAGAGTTCGCGCTCGTTAAATCCGAGAATTTTAGTGAAAAACTCGCGAGTGGCAGCGAAAAGTGCGGTTTCTACTTAAAACCAGTAAAATCGTACGTCGGCTATACTACGAACCAAATAAATAAGTGAAACACGGGACAACTGGATGATGGCGATCGGACTGTGAGTAAAGTGAAATCCTTCTACTTCCTTCCCTGTCATAATATCCTTGAAGTTTGTAAACTAGTTTTATTGCGTGACGAACATTGCACTTAGCTTTAAGTATGATTAAGTTAGATAGGTACCTTAGTGAATGAAATTGCACAGTTGGGTATACAATACATATATTAAAAATAAATTACGTCGTATAACTGACTATTTTAATTTAGGTAATTATTGCGAATTACGCGCAGTATAAAATTTACTGTATATTTCAAATATCTATTCTGTGTAAGTGTGTAACTATCAGCCAAAATGGCACATGAACAAAATGCCGCAGCGGCACCTGTTCATCATAACCCCGACCTGCATATACCACGGGAGATACTCGGGCTTATTCCGGAATTTAACGGTGATACCAAATTACTTAATTTGTTTTTGCGAAAATGTGAATACGTAATTCACCATTATCAAGGCACATTACAACGCAATGAATTCTTAATGCATTATGTAACCAGTAAATTAACGGGAAAAGCCGCGGCATTAATTATCGAAAGAGGTGAATTTGAGACTTACGACGAGCTGAGGTCAGTTCTTGTCCAACATTTCGGTGATCCGCGAAGTGAGGAATGTGTAGCCATCGAATTGGAAACTTTAAAAATCAAACCAAACGAATCCTACCTGGAATTTTGTGGTCGGATCCAGGATGTCCGCGCAATCCTCTAATCCAAAGTCAATCAAAATAATTCGGCGGAAATGAAACTAGCAAAGCATACAATTTATGACAACACGTCCTTAAATGTGTTTTTATATAATTTACCTGAACACATGGTACGTCTCGTCAGACTCAAAAATCCCAATAAGTTAGAAGACGCACTTAAACATGTCCTGGAAGAAGTCAACTTCCAGGAACAATATAATTTACGTTCAAAAATGTTACAAGGTCGTCCTCAAAATCAGATACAGCAACCATCTAATAACTTTAAGCCATTATTACATCAAACCCAGTTCAAATTTGGCATACCAGAGAACCAGTCTCTGTCACGACCACATTTTACGAACCAACAGCCTATGCGACAGCAAGTGCAACCTATCAATGTAGGTTATCGACCCCCAAATCAATTTGGTTATAAACCAAATCTTAACAACGGACCTCCACAGGCTCAGCAGTTTGCCCCGAGACCTCATGCTGCACAGTTTGGTTTTAGACCTCAGATGCAGGTAAGTCAAAATAGCTACAGGCCTCAGGCAGGGCAATTTGGCTATAGACCTCCCCAATTTGGGTTCCGACCTCAAATCGGACAGTTCGGCTACAGAGCACCGCAGCCTCAAGGTTACCAACCTCCTCAGCAATATCCTAATGATGTGTCCATGAGAACTGCAGCACTCCCACAAAAGGTGCCTGTAAACGAGATGTACACTATGAATGAAGGTGAGTACAACCCTGAATATGCGTACAACCCTGAATACGCGTACAACTACGAAGGATTAGAATACTACACATATGACGAACAGCCTCAACCTTATGACGTCACCGCAGACGCGGAGATCTGCAAAAATCAAGAAGCACCCATGTGTACATACGACAACATGAATGAAGTAAGTGATACCGAAAATTTTTGTTTAGTGGAGTCCCCACAAGTCCCGAGATAATTGAGCTAAATTATGATGCTACTCTAAAGTTGCCATATATATTTGTCCCCGAAATTGACGGAAAATTCATGTTGGATTCGGGAAGCACTAGATCATTCATAAGCCCAATAAAAGCAAATGAATATTATGCTACACTAAAAAGCTATGAACCATTCACAGTAACAAGCACACATGCTTCTAGCACCCATAATGAAGTTGTCAACATTCCGCTTTTTGCGATTTTCAACAATGAAGGCTATCATACATTCTTTATATACGATGTCGATAAAAAATACGATGGTGTGATAGGATGGGATTTGATGTCAAAGCTCAAAGCTAATATAAATCTTGGAGATAAAACTTTAAAGACTAATGAGACAATTGTCCCAATTATATACAACCAGGAACAGACGATTAACTTAGAAGCACGCAGTGAACATCGAGTGAAATTGCCCGTAAATCTTAAAGACGGTGATGCCATTTTAAATTTCAAGCAATTTCATGATGATGTCCGTATGCCATCGGCTATAGTAAGATGTGAGAATTATTTCGCCACGACGATTATTCAAAATACATCAGAAAACGATATTGTTATGACAATCAAGAAACCTTTTAATGTTTTAAAGATTAAAAATGAAACTGATATATGTGACCTAAATTACAACACCGACATGACTGAGATTGACATTGACGAACTACTAAAAAATAATTTGACTAAATTGCGACTAGATCATCTTAACACAGAAGAAGATAAAGCGATACGTGACTTGTGTGAGGAGTACAAAGACATATTTTATTGTGAAGAATTACCACTTACCTTTACTAATCATGTTAAACACCACATAAGGACGGTTAACGAGGACCCTATCTATATAAAACCATATAGACAGGCACCAGCGCAAGCTCAAGAGATCAAAGAGCTAGTAGATAAATTACTCAGGGATAATGTGGTACAAGAATCACACTCACCCTGGAGCGCTCCTGTTCACTTGGTCCCTAAAAAGCTGGACGCTTCTGGTCAGATGAAATATAGGATGGTCTTTGACTATCGCCGACTAAATGAGATAACAACTGACGACAGATACCCAATTCCAAACATATGTGACATATTCGACAAACTCGGAAAAAGTAATTACTTTACTACGCTAGATCTTGCATCCGGGTACCATCAAATAGAAATTTCGGAACAAGATAGACAAAAAACTGCATTTTCTACTCAAAATGGCCATTACGAATTTCTCCGGATGCCTTTTGGCTTAAAAACGGCGCCGGCAACATTTCAACGTGCAATGGATAACGTGTTGAGGGGATTACAAGGCATACACTGCCTAGTATACCTAGATGATATACTTATCTATTCAAATGGGCTACAAGAACACCTTCAGAAGCTACGCGCAGTTTTTGATAGACTGAGACTTACCAATTTGAAAGTGCAGCTAGACAAGTCCGAATTTCTCCGTAAGGAGGTGCAATATCTAGGACATACATTGACTAATGACGGACTCCGACCAAATAATGACAAGATTCAAATTGTGCTTGACTACCCTATCCCGCAGACACAGACAGAAATAAAAAGGTTCCTTGGTTTTATAGGATACTATAGGAAATTTATACAGGACTTCTCAAAAATAACACAGCCTTTAACAGCTTGTTTGAAAAAGGGCAAAAAGGTGGAAATTACCGAAAAATATACGGAAGCATTTCAGAAATGCAAGGAATTGTTGGTTAATGCGCCTATTCTGCAATATCCTGACATGAGCAAACCTTTTATATTGACCACGGACGCGTCAGAGGTAGCAATCGGGGCTGTGCTTTCGCAGGGTGCAATAGGTACCGATAGGCCGGTGGCTTACGCTAGTCGCACTTTAACAGATAGTGAAAGGAAGTACAGCGCTATTGAAAGGGAGTTATTGGCTATAGTTTGGGCCACGAAGCACTTCAGGCCTTACATTTATGGCCACAAATTTGACATTGTCACGGACCACAAGCCGCTACTTTGGCTTTACCAACTAAAAGAACCTGGTAGCAAGCTAACACGCTGGCGGTTACGTCTACAAGAATATGATTTTGACATCAAACACAAAAATGGCCACCAGAACGCTAACGCCGATGCGTTGTCTAGACTCAAATTAAATGCGTTAGGTGCAGGTGAAACTGATGACGCTAGTTTAATGGTAGTTAATGTAGATGAAAGTGAAATCAAATTACAGAGACATTTAAAAGACGTGACTATAGAAATTTCTAAATTGTCAAGACGGCAGACTGAAGACTCTAAAACTATAACGATATCTGACTCTGACAGAACTGCAACTGCCAGTCCAATGACCATTTCAGATACTGACTCTGTAGGTGACATATTAAGAGAAGAAGCGGAATGGCTAGTTTGTTCTGATTCCAGTTCTAGTGCCACTAATACAGTGCACTCAGGTAGAGATCTTGATTCATTAGGAATACCAATTTTAAATGAAGCTGTGGATACGAAACCGAATCAAATATTGGTATTTCACCGATTTATTAACGATGTCCAAGTAACAGATTTATACACAAAACAACAAAAATTTCTGGAAGTATTCCTGCCATTAAATAATCAGGAATTAATTACTCAATTCCTTAAAAGATACATAAGGCCAAAAATAAAGTACTTCATTTATTTTGAAAAGCCGGAACACAGAAGAGATTTCAGTAATGCCGTAATTACGTTATTTAAAAAAAGAACCATTAATTTTTACGAGTGTACGGAACGTGTAGTGTTGGTCGAGGATGAAAACGAGCAACAATTAATAATCAAAAAATTACACGAGGGCAAAACATGTCATCGTGGCATTACAGAAACTGTCAAAAGAATCCGACGAAACTATCATTGGCCAGACATGCAGGAGACAGTTGCAGCCATTACAAATTCATGCGAACAATGTAAAACCACTAAATATGACCGTAGACCGATTAAACCAGCACTTCAACTTACTGAAACTCAAAGTGCGCCATTTCAAGAAATATTCATAGACATATTCTCTATAGAATCAAAGCATTACCTCACTTTAATAGACGCCTTTAGCAAATTAGGCCAAGCCATTGCAGTACCGTCTCGATCCACACCAGAAGTAGTCAGGGCATTGATGAAATACTTTAGTTTTTATGGGATTCCACAAAAAAACAGTTGTGATCCCGGAACAGAATTTAATAACGATTTAATGAGAGAATTAACGGACTTACACAAAATAAAATTACATATTGGAACACCAAATAACCCTAACTCCGTGGGCATGATCGAACGTTTTCATTCCACAATTATCGAAATTTACCGCATAGCTAAATATGAAAGAAAATATGCAGATGCTGCATCTATCATGACCTATGCAATCATGGCATACAATAATAGTATTCACAGTGCCACCGACTTAACACCTTTTGAAGTTGTATTCGGTCATACCAAAGTAAACTCTGCATTTGACATAGATTTTGATAAAGCATATAGGCAACAGTTAGTAAAAGATCATAGGAAAAGGACACAGGAATTGTATGTTAGTAGAAAAAATGGGTAAAAATAAGGAAAATATTAGTAAAAAGCGTGGAGGTGAGTTAAGTCCGGGATTAGAAATAGGACAAACAATTTACGCAAAAGCTGTAAACAAACGGCAATCTAAAGACAAACCTAAATATCACAAGGCTATTGTAACGGGTGAAATGAAGCGAAATGTAGTGCCTGTAAAAATAAAAGACAGGGACACAAAGGTTCCTATTAAAAATGTCAAACGTCCTCCACAGGTGGCGCTTGCTCCTAATGGTATGGATATCGACGACCCAGGCCCTTCAAAACCAAGGTCCCCAAAGCCAGGGCCTTCAAGTGCAGAAAATTGACAGGAACCCAGGTGTTCTGCCTGTTAAACTAGGTCAAGCATTTTTACAACACAATGAATGGACAATTATCAAAACAATTGAGCTGGAGGGAATAGCATCAGACTTACAGTTCAACTTAAAACAATGTTTCAAATTTTGCAAAAAACTATCGTCTTATAATCAATATTCTGATTTCTACGAAGTAAACGAGTACAGAGTTCAAGCGGAATATATTCGAGATGAAGCAATAAAAAAACTGCAACAATTAATACCAAACAAGAGATTTAAACGCGGCCTTATTGACCCACTGGGTTCAATGATCAAGGTCATCACAGGTAATCTTGATCATGAAGACGCGGTCCATTTTGATGAGATGATAACAAATTTAAAAACTCGCGAACATGCTATTTCTAATAAAATAACTATTATATCAGAAATGTTGGACCATGTTGTAAACTCTACCAAAATAATGGAGGATAATACTAAAATTTTGAATGATAGATTAACCAGAATAGAACAGCTGGTTAAAGAAAAGCTTAGAAAAGAGATTAAGGATTTCCTTGTATCCTATGTCATTAGTGTATTTAATTCGTTTATTATTAATTTTAGGACTATTTCTATGAAACTTAACGATATAGAGACATCCTTAGCACTTAGTAAGGTATCAATTTTACACAAGGCTGTCCTTAGCCCTAATGAATTATTGGCGCTGCTGAAAGAAATTAGTAGCCTTGATCATTTGATGTATCCTGTAAATGAACAAAACTTGATTAACTTAGAAGAGACATTTACTGTCAAAACTTATATTAAGAATAACACTGTTAGATTTATTATTAATGTTCCGTTAGTTGATAATATTACTGATAATTATTATAAATTGTACTCACTCCCAGTATCCCATGATCCCAACAACGAGACATTTGCCATTATTCCCGAATTCCCTTACTTGTTAGTAGAAGGTACAAGGTATCGTCCGATCGCCCAAAAATAAATTTACCTCTTTTACGAGAACACGAGCAGAGATTCAGCGCAGCAGACACGGAGCCGATAAACTTGAAAGGAGTAAATTTGGATGACATTCAACACCTAAACTATTTACTGAAGAGAAGTGTGAAAACTGATAACAGTGTGATTCAAGTGAAAAGCATTGACTTTGCCACAATTGTACTTTATATTATCATAGCAATAATTACAATATCAGTAATCTGTTTCAAATTCAAATCCTCCATTCAAGGAAAGTTTTGTAAACAGCAGGATACTTCACAAAATGATATTGAACTTGAAGTACCAGTTAATCATAGACCCCTTTTGTTACGTTAACCTTACTAAAATTGTGTTTACGAAATTCTCGAAAAATAAAATCTTTTTCAATAACTTCGATCTGAGGGGGAAGGCGTTATATTCCCGTCTCTATTGTAGAGTACCCATAATGCTTGCGTAGCATCTGCCCACGCACGCGTTCAGAGTCCAAGACGGGCCGGTGCAGGTGGCCAGACGCAGCGCAAGCAAATAGATAAGCGTTTCGAACATTCTTCGTAGTTCCCGAAAGTTAACTATGTTCTTGTTGTTTTTGTTGTTCTTGTTGTTTTTATTGTTGTTCTTGTTGTTTTCGTTGTTCTTGTTGTTTTTCTAGTTCTTGTTGTTTTGTTGTTGTTATTCTTGTTGATCTTGTTGTTTTTGTCGTTGTTATTCTTGTTGATCTTGTTGTTTTTGTCGTTGTTCTTGTTGTTTTCGTTGTTCTTGTTGTTATTGTTGTTTTTGCTGTTCTGTTGTTTTGTCGTTTTTGTTGTTTTTGTTATTATCCTTGTTGTTTTTAATGTTATTGCTGTTTTTGTTGTTGTTCTAGTTGTTCTTGTTGTTTTTGTAGTTCTTGTTGTTTTTGTTGTTGTTGTTCTTTTTTGTTGTTGTTGTTCTTTTTTGTTGTTGTTGTTGTTGTTCTTTTTAATTGTTCTTGTTGTTTTTTACGTTGTTGTTGGTGTTGTTTTGGTTTTTGTTCTTTGTTTTAGTGGGTTATATAATTTTTTCATCAGTTTGCAAGTTTTGTTATAAATACCTCGCATTGTTTGAGTAAAGCACTATACAAGCCTTGGTCCGCAATGACTGCCCTGCTGGCCACGCTATGATGGCCTCGAGCTTTGCTTAGTTCAGTTCTCGGCCTTCAAGCTTGGCCATCATTACAGCCCTTGCTGTCCAGCTTAGCCATCAAGGGGGGAAGGGAAACGGAAACGGAAACGGAAACGGAAACGGAAACGGAAACGGAAACGGAAACGGAAACGGAAACGGAAACGGAAACGGAAACGGAAACGGAAACGGAAACGGAAACAGAACGGAAACAGAAACAGAAACAGAAACAGAAACCGAAACCGAAACCGAAACCGAAACCGAAACTGAAACAGAAACCGAAACCGAAACAGAAACAGAAACCGAAACCGGAACAGAAACCGAAACAGAAACCGAAACCGAAACTGAAACCGAAACCAAAACCAAAACAGAAACAGAAACAACAACAATAATCACGAATCACATCAGCTTTCAAACAGAAAAAAAACATCAAAATCGGTCCATTTGTGTGGGAGCTACAACGCCTCTCTTTTCGCGTTCGGGGTTAACGAACCCACGGAATAAATAATAGTGCTACGACAAAAGACGACAATAATGGATTTTCAAAGGAAATTGCTGGCCGCAAAACACGAAATTCCATACAACTTTGCTGGCGCCTATTCAAGCAGCGCGCCAAGGTCGACTTTGCCCAAAGAAGGTTGTCGAAATAATGACCACATTACTAGTATTGTTTGAGTAAAAGAACTTAAGCGGTAGCTCTCTGATGGCTTTTGGTAATTTATTAAATACTTTGATAGCCATTACCTTACAATTTCATCGATTTAGAGCCGTTCTACAATTTGCCATTCTTAACCTAGTGATGTCCCTACTAGTGGATTGGAAATATTTACACGTTTCTAACTTTTCAAACATATCATATCATCTCATCCTATCATAACATATCATCGTGAGGGAGCACCCTCCTTCACGAACATTCCAACCTGCATAATATACAGCCCTGTCAAAGTATTTTTTTTTAGTTTTTTGAAAAGTGGTCTACAGGAATCAAGTGGATGAACACTGCATATTGCACTTATACACTTTTTTTTTACTCAAAATACTTTGGTAATATCTGTTGAATTACCCCCAAAGTAAGAGGCCATACCGCAGAACTGACGCCGAATAGCCGTAATAGGAGTGCAGCACTATGCGCCTTAACCGCTTCAGTGCAAACGAACTCAATGTGAGCCTTCCAGTTGCAGAGTTGGTCTACATATATTCCCAAAAATTTATAAACGTTAGTTTTTTCTATTTGTTGGCCTTTACCCATAACGTCATAATTAGTTTCTATTGAATTGTAATTGCGGAAATTTATATATTTAGTCTTAGAAATGTTGGCATGTAAATGATTAAAGTCTAACCAGTTTATTACTGAGTCAACTGCTAAATTAATTATATTTTCATGATTATTTGTCAATTTCGAATTATTCTTGCCAGTCACTCACTACGACCGATACGTCACCTACACAGAGAATACATTTATGATCAATGGCTAATGGCAGATCATTGATATAAAACAAAAAGAGTAAAGGACCCAAAATACTGCCCTGTGGCACGCCACAGGTATTTATTTGATAAGAAGATCTATATGGCGTCGATATATTTCTTTCATTTAGTGAAGCTATTTCTACACATTGCTTTCGATTAGATATGTAAATTAATAGCCAGCTTAGAACTAGTCCTCTAAATCCATACTTTTCACATATATGAACGAGCATAGAGTGGTTAACAAAATCGAAGGCTTTGCTCATATCAAAGAACAGGACTAAAACAGGAATCTGTTTGTCAATTTGCTCCACTACTTTACTAACAAGTGTGTACGCTGCTAGTGTGGTTGACTTTCCCCTTTGGAAACCATTTTGTTCCTTTTTTATGACATTGAATTTTTCTAAATAATTACTTATACGAAAAAAATATTTTCAAATATATTTGAAAAGATGGGGATTAAAGTAATTGGTCGATAGTTGTTTACGTTCAATTTATCTTCTTTCTTATGAATAGGCTTAACGATAGACTGCTTAAGCCGCTGCGGAAACAAACCAAAAAAAGGAAGATTAATCAAATACTGCAATATCGGGTAAATTATCTTCTCACAATCTTTGATAATACGTGCACATACACCGTCAAAAGCAACTACTCTTGTATTATTGAGTAAATTTATAATCTTCTTAACTTCATCTGCACCACAAGGTTTTAAGAACATACTATTCTTTGAACTTGGTATCTTGTAATTATTTAACATGCTATTTGTATTCCTGACTGTGATTTTTGGGATTTCGATGTAGAATTTATTAAATTCTTCCGCAATTTTGATCGGATCACTTAAAACAACATTGTTAACACGAATAAAGTCAAGTACTGTAAATGTTTTGATAGTATCGTTCCTGCTCTTTATAATTTGCCAAGTCGCTCTACATTTATTATTGGCTTGTTTAATATAATTATAATTACAATTATTTTGAGAGCTCTGAATACATCTCTTGAAAATATAACTATATTTTTGCAACGCTAATTTCTTTTCACATGTTTTATTTCTATAATAATGATGTCTCAGATTCGATCATCATCATGTCAGCCTCTAGAAGTCCACTAGAAGACCCCCAAAGAGCGCCATGACGAGCGATCTTGTGCCACCTCCATCCACCAACTTCCTGCGATGGCTACAATGTCGTCGGTCCATCGTATGGGGGGTCTCCCTACACTTCGCTTGCTTGTTTATGGTCGCCATTCGATAACCTTTATTCCCCAGCAGTTGTTGGTTCTACGAACTATATGGCCTGCCCATTGTCACTTCAATTTGCAAACTCTGAGAGCTATGTCTATAACCTTGGTTCTTCTACGGATTTCTTCGTTACGGATCTTATCACGTAGTGAAACTCCGAGCATAGCTCTCTCCATTGCACGCTGCGCAACTCTGAGCTTGTGTATGAGGACAATAGTTAGCGACCACGTCTCAGTTGCTGTATGGCATCACTGGCAACACGCACTGATTATAAAAGCTAAGTAGACATAGTAATCAACTGCTTCGATAATATCGTCCCAACATAAACCTGCGTGCCATAAAATGCGTACATTTGACTTGATGTTCGTCTGATCCATGTTGATTTTAGGACCCACCTGTTGGTAAACAATATTGAGGTCACTGAGCATTGTGCTTAGGTCTTCCATGGTTTCTGCCATGATGACTATATCATCAGCAAATCGAAGGTGAGTGATGTATTTGCCATTGATTTTAACACCATATCCGTTCCAGTTCAGAAGCTGAATATATCTTCCAGTGCAGAGGTGAACAGTATCGGAGAAATAACGTCTCCCTGTCTCACCACTTTTTGCAACTGGATAGAATTCGTGCTCTGATCCTGAAGACGGACTGTCATGGTGGCATTGCTGTACAAACACTTCAACACTTCGATGTACCGGTAGTCAATCTGGCACCGCTGTAATGACTGTAGCACTGCCCAGGTCTCGACTGAATCAAAGACTTTCTCGTAATCCACAAACGCTAGACATAGTGGCCGATTATACTCTTCGGTATTCTGTATAATCTGCCGGAGCGTACAGATGCGGTCTACGGGGCTAAAGCCGTTCTGAAATCCAACTTGTTCGGGAGGTTGAAAGTCGTTGAACCTACGAGCCAGACGGTTCGTAACTACTCTCGAAAACAGCTTATAGAGTGGCTCAGCAGCGAAATGGGCCTATAATTCTTCAAGAGAGTTTTATCAACTTTTTTAAAGGACAAAACCACTACGCACCTGTGCCACGCCTCTGGCGTGGTACCCTCGAGAATGACGAAGTTAAACAGCTTCTGAAGGACTTTAAGTACCGGTGTTCCACCCACTTTCAGTAGCTTTGTCGTTATTTCGACCTCCCCTGGTGCCTTGTTGTTCTTAAACTGTTTGAGAGCCATTCTGATAGGCTGACGTCCGGAATATCTTCGGTATCATGTCGGGTCAAACGTGCTCTTGCTTCGCTAGGTGTGCTAGGTGGACTTCGCGATGAGGTGTATAATTTTCCATAGAACTTCTCGAGCTCACTCAAAATCTCTGGCTTCAACGAAACGATGCTGCCACTGTCGGTTTTCAGCTTCGTCGACAGGCTTTGCCCAATAAACAGATCTCTTGCGAACACTTTGGAGCCCTTATTCCGCTCTATTGTGTTCTTAATACAAGTAGTATTATAGGAACGCAAATCGTGTCGCATCGACTTGGAGATCTGTTTATTAAGCAAGCTGTAACTCGACATATCCACAGAAGACGAGATGAGGCTGCAGCCTCAACTCGCCTCGTTATGCCATAAGTTTGAGTGTATGCTAAGAGTTTCTGTATCCTATTTTTGCGGTGGGTCTTAAAGAACTTCGACCCGAACGCGTGAACAATTTCCACCAGCCCGTTGTTTAGTTCGTCCACTGTATCGTATTCGGTAAGAATTTGGAACCGATTTTGGAGCTCCAACTGAAAGCTCTCGGGGTTTTAAATTTGGCAGGACTTGGGCGATGAGTAGATCTCATCAAACGAGACCTCTCCAGCTTTACATTGATAATCAATGAGCCTCTTACCATGCGGTGATCACTGCCGGTCTTAACCCTGTTGATCACAGAGACATCATGAATATATGCTTATTGGTCGTCAAAATGAAATCTATCTCGTGCTTATGATCGCCGGGGTGCAGCCACGACCATTTCTTGGACGGGCGCTTCTTGAAAAAGGATGTGACGATGTCAAATCTCTTTCATTATAATGATTATGATACACATTACAGATACAGATACAGATACATATACATATACACATTACAGTTACATACAGATTTTGTGTCAGTAGGTCAAAATATGATAGAGTTTGTAGTTCTGGAAAATGATCTTGTGTATTTTCTGTAGAAGAGCAGCTTGGATTGTCTAATGTTTCGAAACGTTTTTGTAAATCGAATAAACTTTCTGAAACATTTTTAAATGTTTCTAGTTGTACTGTCGTAAGTTCGGTGGTAATATCTATTTTAATCTATTTTTTACATGCAGAATATAGGACGCATTCTTCTCCTTTCGTACCGGGTATGCTATTAAACGTGCAGAAATCATGGTTATACATTTTTGAATTTCGGCTATATATTGTTCAAATGTATACGGGCTTTGTAAGTCCTGAATATTTGAGCTATCAAGTAAGGTCGATAACCTTGATCGTAAATTTTCTGCAGTATCTGTTGAATGGACCTCAGCATTTCGACATTTTAATTCATAGATCAATTCTGGTTAATTTAGATGCGCAGGGTCCATTTTTATTAATATGAGACCAGCAAATAAAATTAAGTCTTTACTTTGTAAGTAAAGTTACGTTAAGTGCGAAACGCTTTAAAAATAAATAAAAAAATAGCGTAAATGCAACTACGCAATAATGTGTCACGCATAATTACGCGTCAAAGTATAGAGCAATTCGAAACAAGGCAGGTCAATAGTGAAATTCGGAACAAAGTACGTATTAATGAAAATGTCTAACATGAATGACTGGGATGCAATTATAAAATACACTTTAGTATAAAAAAACTGTTCTGGGTTTACCAAATATTTCCAAAATTAAATCAAGATGGCCTAGTGCCTTTTAGAATTTTGTGGGATCACTGCTTAAAAAAAATTGCACACAGATTAACAAATTAATTCCACACTTAAAAAAAAAACTGGAACTCGTAGGTAGGTAGAGCTGGGCAGGGTAAGAAGACGTTGAGGACGCCAATTGTGGCCGGAGCCCCCCCGAGGGTCAACCAACCAACTCAAAGGGACTCCTAGCTCACAATAGTAAGTAACAGGTGTAGAGGAAACTTGGTAGTGCGAGCCATCCTTTTGGCTAAGGGTAGTAGATTTATCTCTTAAGGAAGATAATAGGCTCACAGCTGACATAACATTGAGGTACACTTCTTCGAAACAACAGTTTTGGTACTAAGGTATTTCCAATTAAAGTAATTTCACCATCAGGAATCGGCGTGAGGTAATAATAAAAACATAGTACTATATATGCAGGTGCACAATTATTATTATATTATCACGAAATCTTGTTTTACAAAATCGCAACTCCTCACTATTGAGTTGGGCCAATGCATGGATGACAAACTAGGAATGACAGGTTATTTGAATTTAGAATTAATATAGACAAATTATCAAATGTGTTATGTGTTGTTGTGTTATTGTGTTGTGTACCTTTAGATTGGTTTCGGGCTCACAAACAAACAATCACAGACTGGGAATCTTTTAAAATAAAATTCCTAAAAGAATTTGAAATTACAGATTATGATTATAAACTACGGAAAATCATAGATGCACGCAAACTAAAAACAAATGAGCGTGTGATTTGTTATTTTACTCAATTAGAATTATTATTTGCAAAATTACGTGAGCCCTTTTCAGAAAAAGCCAAGATTGATATTCTAAGGCGTAATTTGCGACCCGAATTTGGTCAAAGGTTATCACCAAATGATCTTGACTCGGTCGCAACATTATTTAAATCTTGCAAATGGTACGAAAGTTGCATTGAAATGTCCAACTCTGATACTCCTCCTACACTACAAGACTTAGCTAAGCCTTCGTCTTCTAATACCCAACACAAAGTCGCTGCTACACAATAATAATAATAACACACAATAAGAATAATATACCACATTATCCGTACAATACCTTGCAACAACCACTTGTGCAAACACACCCTTACCCTCAACCTTACCCTGTACATTGAACTGCTTCAGATTCTAAGAAACCTGCACTAACTATATTTTGCTCTCGCTGTCTAAATTTAGTATAGGAATTTAATTGTGATAGCCCGTTCTAATTTTCACCATGACACGGCTACTGCATAAAAGTTTTTTTATTTTAAAACGTTATTAAACCGGTAAAACTAGAGATTTGAAACGGGCAAATATTACTTACTTGAGTATTGTAGAGGTGCACTAAAAGGATTTTTGAAATTTCATCCCTAAGGGGGTGAACAGTGGGGATAATGTTTGTACGCGGGCAAAACTCCGGGCAGCTAGTTCTGTAAAAAAGAAATCTGTGGGAAGGATAAGATTGATTCCGCTGCAATTCTTTTAATCGAAGAAACAAATTATTCTATTTATGGATTTGTTGTTTGTCCTGTGAGGTAGTGCTGGCCTCTGGTGTCAGAGTAAGTAGTAGTAGCTTGTATTTTTCTGTGGTCAGAGTTCGTCAGGCCGACCGAGGGCCTCTGACATGGCTTAACGACTGCTATTAATCAATAACAGCCGGGACCGACAGCTTGACGGGCAAATCAAGAAAGAAAGTCCGAAGCACGGAGCGTTGGAAAACCGTTAATAAGTTAGTGCGGAGCCTAGGACCGGACCAGGCAAAGATACCTGGTTATTCTAAGTTGCACTATTGAACCGTTTCCTATTATTTTAAATAAGTTAGTGCGGAGCCTAGGACCGGACCAGGCAAAGATACCTGGTGTAACGATATAAAACGGTGTTTTAGTAAATTTCTGAGAATAAAGGTAATAAAAAATAAATTGGGGCGAGTCAGACCAAGAGTGGGGCGAGTCGGGATTCTTACCCCATTCGGTCGCTTTGAACGCGAGGACGCTATACATTTCTTCGGAATCACTCGAAACTAAAAATACTCGTTACTATTTTGAAATTAATAAAATTACCTGGATAAACTTAGACCGGAACGAGCTTCATGAACTAGAAGTCCAAAGAATCCTAGCCTGCAGATCCAACTCAGCAGCCAAGAAATACCAAGATCTAAGATTATCCTGTTATAACTAGGGTCGATATAGAACTGACAAAATTAAGTATTTACTCTAACAAAACATTGATGAATTGCCGGCCGGCAGTGTAGTCTACTTATTTACCTTTTTCTATAGGATTTAGCCGTTATGTTAGTGAAGGTAATTCTCCATCCGACGTTTCAGCAATGTCCGATTTGCGTGAGAGGTAGCCAGGCTAGACCCCTCAGGCGTTGCAGGTGTCCAGCAGGTCGGTGGGGGACCAAAGTTCAACACTCCGGTTAATGAAATATATGCATAAAATACGATACCTCATTCCAAGAACGTGGCAGGAATCGTTGGGTATAATGTCGGCGTGGCGTATCGCGACACGGCGCCTTTCTACTTAAATCCGGGGGGAGAGGAAGCCTCCTTCGTGGGGTATTTCAGCCCGGGGTGAAAACCCGCTGTGAATGAATAGACACAACGTTTATTTAGAATTCGAGACTTTGAAAACGCCACCGCTCTCAGTTCGCTAAAATGGCGTCTCGAAAAATGGATAAAAGTCATTTCACAATCGCAATCATTACTGTAGACAATGCAAAAAATACCAACAAATGCTCTCACCTTTTTTTACGGGTTTTATAATATGCAGGGAAAAAACTTGTCAGTCCTACTGGTCTCTCCAGCACGAAAAGAAAGGACACGTCACTCATCTCCATTGTCTGTTTCTTTCTGTCGCCGGATCTAGTTGGCTTCCCAGTAAGCAAAATCTATCCGAATAACATTTCGTTTCACCAGGAAACCGATCAGCGCTTACACATGGGCTTTGAAAATGATAATATGGTTTTATTTTTATTTTTAAGATTTCTCATCCAAGAAATCGCATTTGTTTATTTACCGTTTCTTTAACTATTTTTGACAGCTAAACATCTGCCAAGAGACGTCTAAGAATTGTTATAAACTATAGTCCATAAAACGTTCCGTACTAGAAACGATCCGTTCACTTCCAGACGAAAGGTACGGAACGCTGTTTTTTTGCTTCGCTACCGTTATATTATCATAAAACTATATACTGTAACTATTAAATTATGATATTGTATGGGTTTGCTTTGGAAAAAATCTACGTTCCTAAATTTGACATTCGTTGCATTTAATTGGTTTTTTTTAATTTTATTTTCTATTTGCTGACATTGCGGGACCGTGCCGAACATCGGAACGCGCCCTTTTGCTTTGACAGCTAATCGATACAAAGATAAGTAAAATCCACGGTAGAGGTCATTACTTGTCGCCGTGTTTATCAATTGTACTTTATTAATTATTTATTTATTATCTGATTCCCAGTTATTCCTTGTTCCCTTTTGTATTTATTTCAATCAATTGACCTAATGAGAGTTATAAAGTCGTGATCCGTAGTGCATGGACGTGTTGTATTTATCGAAGTGTTTATAACCTCTGAACATGACTATTGTTTTTTGGAACTCCGATTTACAGGATTATATCATGTAAGTAAACAACGTACGATAATCTATTCTATGTACCCGATCGTCTGCTTTCGCTGGTATTCACCAAATACGAACGATAGTACTGTTTCAATCAACTATGTGCCACTTCAATGTCGTCATCTGATACATTCTAATATGTTGGCATATTGAACAATATGCAATTATAATTCTAGTTTTACTATTATAAAGATGCGTTTCTATTAGTTGTTTATGTGCTGTCTTGTTTATTCCTCCTTTTACTTGTCGAATTGTTGTTTTGTATTGCTAGTTATAGGTTTGTTGTTTTTTGATTTAAGTAGCGTTTTGTCAACGCTACATTGGTTATTCTAAGTTGCACTATTGAACCGTTTCCTATTATTTTAAATAAGTTAGTGCGGAGCCTAGGACCGGACCAGGTAAAAATACCTGGTTATTCTAAGTTGCACTATTGAACCGTTTGCTATTATTTTAAATAAGTTAGTGCGGAGCCTAGGACCGGACCAGGCAAAGATACCTGGTTATTCTAAGTAGCACAATTGAACCGTTGAACTATTATTTTAAATCAACAAAATAATGTTATCTAAAATTAGTTGTAATTTTCAAGTACTTATTTTTAAATATATACGAAATCTAATTATAATATACTAGCGACCCGCCCCGGCTTCGCACAGGTGTAATTTAGAAAAAAAAAAGTTCTCGCACACGCGACCTTTACTCTGCTTTGCTCGCCGCCTCCCTCCTCGCTACAGATTATCAGATTATCCATGTTATAATAATAAAAAACGGCTGGAACAATTTTGACGGGACTTTCAGCGGCATATAACTGATGTTATAAGGAGTAACTTAGGCTACTTTTATTTTTGAAAAATAATTAGTGTTCCACGCAAAAAACCCATGAATTTTTACTACGCAGGTAAAGCCCGCACACATATATATATATATATATATATATATATATATATATATATATATATATATAACTTCCGTGAAAAATTATCTAACTGATGGTGAAAACCGTATTACAATCCGTTGCGTGGTTTAAAAGATTAAGCGTTACAGACAGACGGCGCCGGCGGAAAGCGACAATGAATACCGCATTGCAATCGGTACAGTACTTTTTACGTGATGCGTGAACAGACAAACAGACAGACACGAATTTTAAAAATGTTTTATTCTTTTTCAGTAGTTTATTTTAGTACCATATTTAGTACACTACGTTTGCCAAGACGTGGTCTCCACTTAAGAACCTGTTTACACCAGCGGTTGTCCGTTCTTCGACAAATGTGACCAGCCCACTGCCACTTTTCAGCCTGCTAATCCGCTGAGCTATGTCGGTATATTTTTGGTTCTCCGTCCGATTTCCTCGTTCCGGATCTTATCCTTTAGAGAAACTCTAAGCATAGCTCTCTCCATAGCTCGCTGAGCGACCTTAAACTTTTGGACTAGTCCCACCGTCAGTGTCCACGTCTCGGCTCCGTATGCAAGAACTGGTAGGACGCACGCGTTGAAGACTTTCGTCTTCAGTCACCGTGGAATGGACGATGAGACGACCTGACGAAGTTAGATTCCCGTCCCCAAGACTTCTATAGCAGGAACATCAATGAACTTCCATTAAAATGGCAAAAGTGCATCGACAATAATCGCTAATACTTCAATTAATTAAATATATACATTTTATATACAAAAATGTAACAAATGTACAAAAATGTAAAACGGCAAGCGTTAAGGGCCTAATATTATATTATGCTTGCTGTACCCGCGGCTACGCACGCGTGACCATTTCTCTAGGTTAAAAGAACTCTATTACGATTCCACGACCTAAAATACCAATATACCAACAATTAAACAAAATTCCTTCAGCCGTCAAAAAGTTTTTATCGATTGCTCAGCTTCTACTCATCGGATTGAGATAATAAGTACATCAGTTTTTAAGTCAAACCTTAAGCTATCCAACTGAAACTCGCATCGCAATCGGTCGAGTAATTTTTACGTGATGCGTGAACAGACTAACAGACAGACAGACAGACACGAATTTTAAAAATGTTTGTTCTTTTTCAGTAGCTTATTTTTAGTACCCTAGAACTGTTTTTTATATCATATTTTTTGAGTTTTTCTGGCACTTACTGCTTTATTATAAGTATAGATGCCCTTCACTTTTGGGAAGAATAATGAAAATATGTGTTTTATAACATTATTTTAATCATGCCTATAAATCAGTACCACGACATACCTACTGACTGACTGACAGACAACGCCCTGCCTAAACCAGTGGACCTAGGTATTTGAAATTTGGAGGAATATTCCTTGAGTATCCTAAACTTGAACTTCGGAAGTAACTATAAACCGTAAAACATGAATACCAACTCCAAATAAAATACCCCTTATCCTGCGGGGAACCTTTAATTTACCGGTATGAAAAGTATCCAATGTCCTACCTCATAGTATGCACTCAAATCATGCCAAGTTTCATTTGAATTCATGCAGTAGTTTTTCGGCGTGGTGTGCGTTCTAGATACAGACAGACAGATAGACAGAAAGACAAGAAAAATACAGTTTTTGCTTTAGTATTGAATATATCCAAAGAACTACTAAATATCTTCAATGTATTTTTTCGCACCCTTTATTTTTTCGGTTTAAAAAGTATCCTAATTTTTTACTCACCATATAAACTATGACTGTGCCAAGTTGCATCAAAATCCGTGCAGTAGTTTCAGCGTGATAAGTGTTCTTTTAAATAACTTTCAATCCCAAAGGGATATATCGGGATGAAAAGTTTCATTTGAATTTATTCAGTAGATACGGCGTGATGCTCGGCCAGGATACAGACAGTTTTGGCTTCAGTATTGAATATATAACAGCCTCCAAAAATTTATACTAAATATCTTCAATGTGTAGACTTTTGACCCCTATTCTGCAGGAACAATTTATTTTTTTCGGATGAATGGTATTCTCTATTTTTTCCCATCATATAAACTATGACTGTGCGTAGTTGCATCAAAATCCGTCCAGTAGTTTCAGGGTGATAAGTATTCGTTGAAATAACTTTCAACCCCTATGCTGAGGGAACCCCTTTATTTTTCGGGATGAAATGTATCATATGTCCTACTACGTAGGATGAACTCAAATCATGCCAAGTTTCATTTGAATTCATTCAGTAGTTTTGGCGTGATGCGCTTCCAAGTTACAGACAGACAACACAAAAAAAGAAGAAATAAACAGTTTTGGTTTCAGTACGAATATAGAACAGCCTCCAAAACAATTTACACAATATCTTCTATGTACAGAATTTGGACCCCTATCCCGCAGAAATCCATATTTTTGTCGGGATAAAAAGTATCCTCAATTTTCACCCATCATATAAAATATGACTGTGCCAAGATGCATCAAAATCCGTTCAGTAGTTTCAGAGTGGTAAGTGTTTTTTAAAATAAATTTCAACCTCTATACTGTGGGAACCGTAGACAGACAGACAGACAAAAATGAAAAAAAAACAGTTTTGGCTTCAGTATAGAATACAGAACGGGTTAGTCCAAACTTTTCTACTATTTGTACGACTATAGAACAGATTGGACAAAACAAGTCCACGCTGTTCTACTAAGCAGTAAGCCAAAAAAAATAATTACGAAATATCTTCAATGTACAGAATTGGACCTGTTACGGTTTTATTATAAGTAAAAAGATATGTATAAATCATATATGATATGTATATGCAGTTAGTAACAACAATGTTGTACAATGAAAATGGTCTGTAAGATACTGCATAAGAACAAAACATTTAAAAATGGTATCTGTCTGTTGGCGCATAACGTAAAAATAATAAACTTATTGATATGCGGTTTTCTCTGTTGGATATACTTAAAATATATATATCTCTGGCTTAGGTTTATATTTAAAAGTGGTGTACGTGTATTGTAATACGAAGAAATCGTTTTTTTTTTACGGATAAACTGAATTTGGTTCTACTTATATCGGACTTTATAGGTACTACGAGTACTTTTGGTATTGGAATACCTTATTGGATACCATTATCCTTTTATCATAGAAAAATTAACACATAGGCAAATCTGTGCGTAGTAAATAATATAGGAATATTTCGCATAAAAATATCGAAAATATATTATCCGTGAAAGTCTAAGAAATGTGATTTGCACACCAGTAGAAAACAAGCTATGCTTTGGCAAATACATTGTACAATAAATAGTATTGTGAAATTCGAAGAAAAAATTACTGTTCGTATTTGAATATGTAGCCATACTGCCACCATATTGAATGTTCTCGGGGGATGTAAGGATTCTAACGATACCCCATACGTCTAAATCTGTTCAGGCATTTAAAAGTTATGGTGGAATAAAGAAACTCACATACATACACACATACATACATGAATGCTAAAAACATTACACTCCTGTTTTTTGGGTAGTCGTGTAAAAATATGATATTTAATATTTTCCCGATTCACAAAATAATTTCATACTATTGTACTATTATACTGCCGTATAATAGTAACAACTAAATTGAATTCTGTTTTTCATACTACACAAAGTAATTTTTTGGTACATTATGGTAACTTTTTTCTTCGGGTGCCTAAAGACAATCTAGAACAAATAAAACGCGACATTATGCTAGAACAACATTTGATTAGCACAGGATCTATTTTATGCCAGTAAGAGTAATTCAAAATCTTTGATATAGTGCCACACATACATACAGATTTATGCTGATAAACACATTACCCATCCTTTTCGTTCCGCAGTCTAGTAAAACCCGGCCATAGACAGTGGCAGTATGCATGCGTTCAAAAATAAAGGATCCCACTCATGGCTTCCTCAAGAGCTTTCCTTCAATCTTAACTCAAGACGGACACACACCAATATGAAACAAACAATACCTTGCTCGAAAATAGCTTTAGCTTTCTTGCTCGAATCGGGCCCTAATCACTGGATAGAACTCCATGACCCGAAGATCCTCTCCACGGAACGTCACTACTACTCCAGGATAGTACGTGAAGCGGTTGAAATTAAAAAGTATCCCAATTTCAACCGAGAGGATGGTTTCAAATTGGCTGCGTCCTGGAATCCCGTGATAAGCAAGTGTTCGCGGCGCGGTTTATGTAAGAAGAAATCTGCAGATGTCGTTAGTGTCGTGTGTCGTGACAATTCTGTTTTTTTACAAAACCAAATGCGGGTTGTTGGAGACAATGCTCGCCCTTCTCGACGCTGACACCCGCTACTTCAGTCTTCTCGTGACCATGATCAATGCAACTTGATCGAAACGTCGAGGTAAATAAATATTAAGTTTTCAGCGCGACTAAGTCCCGTTTAAATATTTAACTAAACAATACCTAGCAAAATAAGGCTACCACTTTTTGAACAAAGACATTTTAAATTGGTAATTTCATCCCGTATGAAATTGCCGTAGATTCTGCTACGGCATTGGAGAAGCTGCCGTAGGCAATATATTTTTAGTAATATTTGCCCAATTGCCGTATATCACGGCAATTGCCGTAGCAATGGCAACGCTGGACTAGGTACCTACATAAGACAAAAAATATTGGTAGGTGACTAAATGATAAATAGTGTTAGGTAAGCCAAATCAAAACGTCTGTTACTACTATTATATATTATGTACTAGAATGTATTCTGTTTGAGTACTATGTAATGTAATGATTAAGTTTACGTTCATGATAATATCCTACCACAGCAGGTTTTTTTTAAAACTGGTTCAGACTCATTTGAGTGTTCCCCTCCTTCCCTCCACGGAAAGGCGAAAGATTTGTTCGTCATATGTAATCTTTGCTGCACAATTGTCTTTTCTGCTTTTATATACATACACATACCCATTGCTTGGAGATTATTTGAATATATTTTTTACCTGCGTAATTATAAGGTCGATAAACAATTATTATTATTTTACTTTTGCAAGTAAAAAAATTACATAGCCCCCGACGCCGACGCATAGCATTACAAGAAAATATTCTCATCTGAAATTGTTATGTGCAAACGACATATTAAGGTAAAGGCACCTATTTCCGCGGTATTTTCACCAAAACTCGAGAGGACGTTAAAAATTAAGCATTTACTGAACTTTTCTGACGGTTTGGCTATTTTAATCAGAAACTTTATTGTTTTTAATTTTAAAATAGACTAAATGTTTGATTATTGGGTTAAAATTTGTATTCAAAATCAAATTAAATCTGAAAAAAGTCCTAGGCACCTTATTCCGATGTAAAAATCCTTATTCCGATGTATTTGGTCCCTAATTCCGAGTGTACAATATATAAAGTAAAAAGTGTAATTATAGTAAAAAATAATAGTAATTTTATTATTTTTAATTAGTTTTCGCATTATTGAACTAAAGAAAACTGCATAGTAACCTACAAAGATGTGTAAAAAAAAAGCTGAATGTTGTATTTTAGTAGTTCCTATACCGCGGAATAACATGCATATACTCGTAGAACCTTATCCCGACCTAACTGTACATCGGAATTGAGGAGGTTAAAGGCATTGAGGAGCCTAGTAATTATTGACATCGACAATTTTAATGAAATCTCGTCAGATGAAGATACTGGGACTAAAGTTACGCTATGCATGAAGAATTCTCAATGTCCGCTATGAAATTTCCTCTCAAAGCCAAATTGGATGTCCGAGCTGCTAGTATGTAATAACTCATTGATAGTTACTCTTATTTTAGGAAAACAACACACGAAACTTTGGATAGAAGCTAATAATATGAATGAAACTATGAACGAAATTTCAAAAATATCACCGGGTGATTTCAAAACGAGTGGGGGGAGGCACTCGTAAACGAAATCATACGTATGATATTTTTTCTCACCCAGTAAAATTCAAAAATACGACTTTTGGGCAATCAGTGACTTTTTATCATTTCGCTGATATTTAATCACTCGGTGATACTCAAAAATCGCACCCCTGCCCCCCGATTCAGAACCTTTCGATAACGCACCGGATCGATTCGATTCGATATAGTTCTCGAATCGAATGTCTATTTTCGAGCTATTCAAAACAATTCAGAGGTTCGTTTTCTACTAATTAATGGAATTCGACTGCATCCACGGAGTAATGTGCTCTATAACTGCATCTCATGTTGTGTTTACGAACCTCTTTATGTTAACTAATTCTCAAATTTGAATTCTTTCTTATAAAATATATTCAAATGTAATTAAAGGTATTCTAGTTCTATTATATTAAACATTTAAGAAATAAATTAAAATTGCAGAAAAATAGCAGATATTAAATTAAAAGTAGGTATGTATTGTAGTCTCAATTGTAGTTAAGCTTTGTAAACATATGTAGTTACTAACTTCCAAACAAATGGTTCAAATATTTTGTTAATCGCGCATCCGCTAGAGGCGTTAGGCGGAAGCCCGACTTGGCCGTGATATGTTAGGAGACGAAAGCGGGAGCAAAGCGTAGCGATCTCGCGCCTTTGTCTGCATGTTTGTTCTTTTTAGCTTTGAGAACTTTACGTTTTTCCATAACTTAACCTCAAATACTTATTTTGCTTTTTCTTAAAAAAAAAATGGGTTTCCGCCACTTGGCGACGTCGTCGTCACCAAACACTATGATACTCTGCATCGTGCTAAATCACCTAAATACAAATGATACAATAGTTTTGAACCAAATTAGCTACCTATACTTTATACTTCTACTTCTAAATGTACAATACAAAATTATTAAGTGACGTAGTGTTTCTCTTGCTCTCGATAAGTTAACGAAGTTGTCCGTGCACTGCGCGCGTTTTTGTCTGAGTTTTGGCGACCGCTGCAGCCGCGGGGCATAAAGTAGGTAGAGTATATTTAGTTTGTGGTTAACGAAAAATATAATCGAACGTTCGGTAACTCGGATTCGATAAACTAAGTTCTGAATAGCGTTTGATAGCGTTACCATAGTTTGAATCGTATGGTATGACGTCAATTCGATCCGATTTCGATTTCGACAAATTCATCTTCAATTCTACTAAATCGAACGATATCAAACCGAATCGTCGATCGATTCGGTTATCGATCGATCAACTGAGTTATCGAATGGTTCTGAATCGGGGGGCTGGGCGGGTATCTATCTACTGAGCCCGCATCCACCCACTGCTGGGTACAGGCCTCCTCTCATGCACGCCATTTGTTCCGGTCCTGTGCAAGTCTCATTCAGTCTATTCCTGCGTCCCTAACAATGTCGTCTGACCATCGAGCTGACGGTCTGCTCCGTGAACGCTGCGCTCCTCTAGGCCACCACTCCGTTACCGCTTTCGTCCATCTTTGACCATCCCGTCTTGCCAAGTGTCATGCCCATCTCCATTTCAAACGAGGCTACTTCTACTATCGTGTATTCTGTGACGTTGCTCTGACGAAAAACTCACGCACTTACGGCCAACGTGGTGTTTTATGGCTAGTGACCCTCTCAATATGGGCGGGCATAATTTACCAAAATAAAAAGTTTGGTATGTAATTTAAGCGTTTGGTGGATTTATACAGTGTTGCCAACAAAATATGTGCAAGCCCACTAGTGGGAGCCCTCAAAACCACCAGATTTTTAACTAGGTACTAACAAATTGGAATTTTGTTTCAAAAACATATTTTACAATTTAAAATATAGGAAAATTTCGCTTGTTTCTTTGTTTGTCGTATGAGGTAGTGCTAGCCTCTGGTTTCAGAATTTGTCAGGCCACCATAGGGCCTCTGACATTGCTTAGCGACTGCTAAGCCAATTCAATAATCACGCCGGGACCATCAGCTTCATGTGCCCTCCGAAGCACGGAGCGATGGAAGGCACGCTAAGCCTTCGCATTACGCTAATAAAATGTACCTTAACAAAATATAGACTGTACACATAATGCACCTACTACAGTAATTTAGAATGCTAACGTACCTATCGTTTTATAATTGATTAAAAATAGCCAGCTTTTGGGAATGGCATCTGTAAGCCACGATTTGAGTAACTTGTTTTCGTTTTCGGAATAATTATGTCCATATAATATTGGCGAAATGAAATTAAAATGTTTTTATTACAACCAGACAACAAAACTGTAGTTTGTTTACTATACCAAAACAAAATAAAGTTTCGTCAACTTTCGTCGACTGTTCTGTTTATTCGTGTGATCCATCTCGTGCGAGTGATTTCACAAGGAATCTCCTTGAATACTTAGTCAATTGTGTGCAATAGTTTTTATTTGAGACAAACATTTTTTCTTTATTTTCGTTGCCCACTAAAAAACCCACTAGCCACTAGAATCAAATTTTGCCTACCCAGATCAGTAATAGGAATAATCACTATTTTCATAGCAATTTCGACTCTACTCTAACGCGCTGCATTATGTGCTGTGCACGTGATAGTGACAATCTGATTGAAACTAAGATCGGTAATAGCACTACGGCAGGGGGTTCCAGACCAACCAACCACCAGTTCTAGTGGTGAAACCACTAACTAAGGTGGCAAGCAAGTGGCAACAATGGAATTCACTGGTTTTATATATTTTATTTTATACTAGTATTCCCGTCCGCGCGGACTACAGTTTATCGCGAAAAAGCATCCTTTTTTCTTCTAGGAAACCAATGCAAAAGTAGGTGTAGCACCAATGCGATTGACGTTTTTTGACAGCCTGGTTTTTTCGTTTCCATGGCAACCACAGACCATTCTGTGATGGTGACCGTTCCTTATAGTAGTGAGTAATCAACATTTTCCAGTTTTCCCAAAGAATCTTTCAATTTTCCGGGATAAAAAGTATCCTATGTTTTACCTGTCTCCATTCTAGATTTCTTCAAACAAAATCCGTCCAGCTGTTATCGCGTGAAAGCTCCCCAAACAAACGGACAACGTTACACTTTCACATATTGGTATGGATTTATATGTAGTTCATTTCTTAAATTATTACCCTACCGAAGTAGGGCATATAAAAACTAGTTATAGACTCATTTGAGTGTTCCCCTCCACGGAAATCTTTAGTAAAAGGCGAAAGATTTGTGCGTGTTGAAGGGAAACCAGAGTAACGATAAGGGCGCAACGCTGGTCAGTTTACCAAACGGCAGAGAATCTTGTCACCGCGATGCAGGATTCAAGCGCTCGATCGGTACGCCATCTAGTGCTTGGCACTACATCTCATCTGAACGGTATTTCTAGTAGTATGAAATATTGAAAATAATTAAATTGTTTTCATATTATTTGGTAATAAAAACTTCCAAATTAGTTTACTAACAAGACCTTGTAACCAATAATTGTATGAATTTCAGGTATTAACAAGATAACATAAAACTAAATGGAATAGAAATTCTTCCAAGTTACTATTACGTACAGAACAAATAAAAACGACAGATATTTTTTTATTACTTACTCTAATTTACCATTGTAACGTTAACACGGTTTTTATTGTTTGTAGTTCCTTTTCATTTCATTTCTTAATAATATTTATAAATTACATAATACCTTACATTGAAGGTGGCGCCACCTGCTGGCGGAAGGCTGAATCAATAATTGTAGAAGTATAAAGTGACGCAGGAAAGTTTGAGTTTACCGAGTTTGTTATCTGTTTTAGCTTAACAATTGTTGTGATAAAATTTGATAAGATGGCACCACATTGGCAATTAAAATTAAAATATCATAAGTTCAACAAAACGTTTATTTAATTAACTGTTTATTTAATAATTTTAATGATCTACATCTTTCTTCCCTGAATCATAAAACTAAACCAATTAAATTTGCTACTTATGTATAATTTTCTAATGCTCTATTTGCAGACCTTACATACCTTTTCGTTTTTATACTGTTACATTTAACTGTTACATTAATTTAATTTTATAAAAAGAAATGACTAGTTTTACGATTTGATTTATTAAGTAATTTTGGAAAAAGTTTTCCTGCTGGGAAATAGAATTGATTGAGATTAACTTTTTTCATGTGTTTTTTTAGGTTGACTGTACTTTTCTTTGAATACCTATCCAAAAATGAAGTTCATGTTTCGTTTAAAATAGAACCAATGTTTGGATGTAACTTGATGCTCCACTCTGTATACAAATATTGAAATCTCAACGATTATGCGTTTTAGACACCTCTATTTTTCACCTGCTTGTGCTACATTTTGCGCTTTCGCTAGTTACCATCCTAATTGCACCGTCCATAGGTTTTTTCTGTTCAATAACAAAAAGTTCTTGATAACAAGTTACTTAATTTAAACTAGATGGCGTTGTCTACCCTTAAAACACGCAAGCGGTTTGTTGCGGAGTGTTTGAACCTAGAGCTCGAATGGTGCGCAACCGAAGTCCACCGTCCTATAAACGGCTATAAACGGATTTTGATGAAATTTGGTGTTTTTTGAGCGCCTTCACGTTGTATAACGCGAAGCGATATATGTATTTTACTCAAACAAAGTTGTAATTAGGGGTGGGTCGTTGACGGTTTCTCCTTTAATTTAATGTAACAGTTTTTCATCAATGGTCAATAGGTTGAAAAAACAGTTAATTTCATTATTCGTTTTTTTATTGTGGAACATCGTTAGCGTATTAAACGAAAACGTTTTGGATTATTCGGTTGGATCATTAACGACTGTAACATTATTAGGTGATTGAAGATGGAGGTGGGCGTTGCGTTGATTCAAGGAACAGTTTATTTTCAACAGCTTTTAATCTATCTATTTTTTCATTTTTTTGTATGTATGTAATGTATGTTTATCCGTTATCTAGTGCCCATATTACAGAGTATCCTAGTTTTGGGCTAGGTAATAGATGTGTAAAGGCACGTTTAAAAAAAACGAATTTTCACACACGTCACAATATATCACAATATCAATAGTATTGATTTAATACCTAGTTAATTTTATTTACAGTAATTTACATGCACTCAAAACATAAATCGTCACCCGCACCGCAACTTTGGCCTTGACCGTACTAAAACTAATAAAATCCATACCAATATATAAAAGTGAAAGTTTGTTTGTTTGGGGAGCTTTCATGCGGCTGGACGGATTTTGATGAAACTTGGAATGGAAATAGCTTATACCCTGGAAAACAAAGAATACTTTTTATCCCGGAAAATTGAAAGTTTTCACGAGAATACTGGAAAAACTGGAAAAATGTTGATTACTCACTGTAAGAAACGGTTGCTATGGAAACGAAATAACAAGTATGTCAGAAAATATCAAGAGTGATGCTATAATTACTTTTGCATTGGTTTTTAATAACCTAAAAGAACATAGGATGTTTTTTTCGCGATAAACAATAGTCCGCACGGACGAAGTCGCGGGCAGGAAAACTAGTATGTAATAAAACACAAAATTACTAACAAACTGTTACTTCCCTAATAATAATTACTTATTTACTTTTGACTTATTAGATTCTAACCTGCAAGCAATAAGTATAATTTTTGCGTAATTGTTACGAGTAGTCAGTGGATGCACCCTCTCGCTTGCTCACAAAGCGGAGTGAGCGGGAATACCGTCGACCGCATCTCAGCACTGCGATTACGTAATGTTGATCATGACGGTTTCAAGCCGTGAAATTCATGATTGCTTTGCTATAGAGTCGATTTTGCTATGAAAAAAGTGACAATCTGATTGAAGCCAAGTTCTGTAATTGGGCCACAGACGTTCGGGACATGCAGTGTGATTTAAATTGCACTCACAGTGCTGAGACTGCAAACACTGCTAACTATCGGTTTGTATTAGTGATGCAACGAATACGAATACGAATATTCGTATTCGCCGAATAGTAGACATTTACCGAATATTCGTATTCGGCGAATACTAATACGAATATTTAAAAACTAATATTTTACGTACAAACGCAACTCTAATTACTGGCAGACTTGAAAAACGCGCGTGTAAAAATACGCACGTGTGCAGAGGGCCTTAACCGCAACGCCGACGCAACGGGGGACTCCCCGGCCATAGTTTGTACAGTACCGCAGCTCCGGGAGTTTCCCTATCATTACAATTTATAATTACATTATCGCCTTAAACCAGAAAATCTACAAATTTTATGTTTTTTAAATAAAAATTTGCCTGTTGTAAATTTTAATTATTAGAAGAATAGAAATTTATCAAATAAATTAGTCTTTTATTACTATGGCGAGATATTCGTATTCGTATTCGTATTCGCCGAATAGTAGATTTGATATCCGTATTCGTATTCGTATTCGTAAAAGTACTATTCGTTGCATCACTAGTTTGTATTGTTGGTCAGCATATGCACGCTAACAAATTAAACCGACGATTGTATGCTTATGTCATTTGAGTCAGCTGTTCTGTGAATCTACCTACTGTTGTTTTGTTTTGTTTTTAGTTTTCTCATTTCGCTATTAGTTCTGTTGAATTCTTTTGCTTCTGTTAAAAGAATGTAATCATTATTATGAGTACTGGCAGTCTCGCGGGAGTTCCAACAACATATCAACACAAAATGACATATGTCAATTGAATTTGATGTTACCGCATACGCTGCTCTACATCTTTTTTGTGAGCGTTGTGTGCACACCAATATGACATCACTCCTGACGTCATGTGTCCGGCGTGGAGAATAAATGCGCATTTTAATCCGACTTTGTGCGCGCTGACAGTATACATAGCGCATATTGGTGCAATTTAAACCACAGCAACAATCGGTTGTATTAGTAGAGTAAGTGTTTCGTTCGTGTGCATTGAGCGTTAACGCCGTTAACAGGTTTTGAATTTTCAACCTGTTAACATATTGTTAGAAAACAGTTACACGTTGACGAATAAAAAGCTGTTGAAAAAAACAGTTCGTTGAATCAATGCCCATCTCTAGTTGTAATGTGGTCATTATTTCGACAAGCTTCTTTAGGCAATGTCGACCTTGCCGCGCTTCTTGAATAGGCGCCAGCAAAGTTGTATGGAATTTCATTACTGTCGTGTTTTGCGGCCAGCAATTTCCTTTGAAAATCCATTATTGTCGTGTTTTTAGTACTATTATTTATTCTGTGGTTTTGTTAACCACCGATCGCGAAAAGAGAGGCGTCGTAGTTCCCAAACGTATGGACCGATATTGATGTTTTTTTTTCTGTTTGAAAGCTGATGTGATCGTGATTTTTGTTGTTGTTGTTTCTGTTTCTGTTTCTGTTTCTGTTTCTGTTTCTGTTTCTGTTTCTGTTTCTGTTTCTGCTTCTGTTTCTGCTTCTGCTTCTGCTTTTGCTTCTGCTTCTGTTTCTGTTGTTGTGGTCGTTGTTGTTGTCTTTGTTGTTGCATTGTTTGAGTAAATTCTTATTATACTAAGCTGGTTTTATTTAAATTCCTCGCATTGTTTGAGTAAAGCACTATACAAGCCTTGTCCGCAATGACTGCCCTGCTGGCCACGCTATGATGGCCTCGAGCTTTGCTTAGTTAAGTTCTCGACCATCATCATCGCCGCCAGCAACGCAGTCATTACAGACCGCGGCAGTAATGTACTATTATCTACGCGATATTATGTATTTTATTTGAAGATGGTCGGTGCGGTCGGTACGCGTCATTGTGATACCGTACCGACACCGTAAACGGCGTAAAGCGTAACTGTTTTTGTGATGTGAAATTGTGAATACAGTACACAGTCATACTTCTTACACATGCAGTGTTTCCACTTTCAAATTTTGGTTTTCCTTTTCTTTCTCCCTAGTTTGCTTAAGAATTATCTTATTCCTAAAATTCCTTATAAAAATATCGAAGTTCCTAGGTTTAGGTACTTGTACTATTATTTATTCTGTGGTTTAGGGATTTACCATAATAAAGAATAAAATATAGTTTTACATATTTAGTAACATAACAAGCCGAAGCAATACTGTTACAGTTTTTCGCTTTACTTAAATTGGCACTGGTTGCCAGGTGGGTTCCAAAATTGAGCAATTGTTAGCATTCTCAGCTTTTTGTGAAGCAAACCGTTAAGGGTTTCGTTAACGGCTAATGTTGGGGAGCCAAGTGGACGGAGGCCTATTTCTATATCTTAGGGGGTCTATTTCTTTTTTCACTTGTAACATTTTTCAGCACGATAGCCTTTCCACCTCGGTATTTGATGATGTACTGCCAGTAGTAGCGAAATTACCACTTCGAGGTTTTAGTAGCATAAATTATTACCATGGTGATCTTTTATGCTAAGTACTTTGTTCCCAGTAAATTTAACGTGGTAATATTTGTTTTGTCTTCCTCACTTTCTACTCTAAAATGCTTGGCTTTAATGAGAGCTTGGTGTCTCTAATAATTAATGCTTTTTGCGTGATTATCACATTATTTTTTTTGGACGTAATTGTCTTTCTTTGCTGAATGATCCTCCTCCTTGAAACAAATTATTCTGCAATGCAGAATGAAAAACAAACCAACTGTTGGTATAATACGACTATAGTTCCTATGTCGTCTGTAAATACGGTCACAGCACAATTCAACAGGTCAACTAAAACTAGACGGCTTACATTAATTACCTGTTTGAGGGGATCCCATACCATAAAGAAAAGGGACTACATTAAGTTAGTTTTTTCTCCAAAACTCACTAAATCCCTGTCGAAATGAAATGTGGTCCCTACATTTCATTTCGACAAGGATTTAGTTTAGTTTACTTTTTTAGGGAAACCTTACATAATAATATCAGTAATTTTTCCCTGACAAAGGGAGAAATCCATAAATGTGGAAACACTGAATATAATATTAATATTAAGTGAAATCAAAAAATAAAAGATAACGGAAATTTTTAAAAAAAGTCTGGCGCATCAATATGAGGTCGCAAGGCTCAGGAGTCGGTATTCTACAGATTGCACTATGGAGAGTGTGCAGAAGAACTGCACAGTCAGATTCCTCCATCACCGTACGACCAGACGATCGGCAAAGCGCGACCCTTTTATGGTTGAAATACCTCGCACAAGAACAAAGCGTTACACTTCTTCATTTATTATAAGAACTTCTAAAAGAGTGGAATGCCCTGCCCTCGTCAGTGTTCCCGGTAAAATATAACCCAGTTGTTTTCAAGTCAAGAGTGAATAGGTATCTACTAGGCAAGCGTGCTACGCCTTCGACCACATCATCGCTTTACATCAGGTGAGATCGTGGTCTAACGATTTCAAAGCCCGAAAAAAAAGAACTTAAATGCTTCCTTGGCATGTGGTGGCAGAATCCTTTTAGTGTGGCCATATCGTTGGAACTCGGAACACTGTGGTATTTCCCGTTTGTAGTGTGGAGGTTCAATTTACACTCTGCAATGAAGTAAAGCCTCTACTTTGTAGATGTCTGCATTGATCGGCGCTGGCGTTAGTGCTGGTGAACATGGGAAGTGGTCTCCTGGTTACTTTATGCTTTACATTCCATATATTGGTCGCTTCATGGCCGAGAGCCCTCAGTTCGGCCAAGATATCTTCTGGTTTGGTAGAGTAAAGTAGGGTCTTTAGAACGATCTTTAAACTGCGTTCCAGTTTTGGTTTATACTCGTACGTATGAAACTCTGTATTCTTCTCCTGTAGATGTTTTTCATTATTTGTGTAAGCATCTGAAATACTGGTTGAATTTTAACTTGATCACTGTTCAAAACTTTGATTTTGACAGTTTGGACTATGTCATTTAATCGTTGGAATTATTGGCGAATTTACATTTGTCGGCCGAAGCCAATAACCTGTTTTGGGTTTCTTATTACCGCCACCATCGCCAGGGCTGCCATGCCCCCGTTTGCGAGAGACTTCCGTCCACTCACTGGTTTCGATTGATGTTTTAGGTGTATCAGTTGTAATTAATGTTTTCGGCTTCTACTTTACTGCAGTTTGGTTCATTTTGGTCCATTACTGTAGTGGTGCGTTGGTCAGACAGAAATAAGCCTTAATGAAATATTTGTTGCACCAGTTTTTTAATTTTGGTTTTCCCAATTAGTACTTCATTTTCCATCATGCTTGGGATTAAATCATTTAGTGTGATACTAAAATAAACCTGAATTTTACAACGACCAGTTAATAAAAATGAACCTGTATACCAAGTTTCGTCCAGATCGGTTGTAAAATACGACCTGTACATGAGTACCAATAAACTGACATCATCATCAGCAGCATATATCTGTCCACTGCTGGACCTAAGCCTCTCCTAATGCACGCCACTGAGCTCGGTATTCAGCTCTCCTCATCCATTTTCTTCCAGCCGCTTTTCGCAGGTCGTCACTCCACGTGGCCACAGGACGTCCTACACTACGTTTGCCACTTTTATTACGTTTACAAACTGACAGATGAAAGCAAATTGATTGTACTTATGAAGATACTTGAGCTCGCTTCGCTCGCTCAATCAATAAAATGTATTGTTAATTTGTGTGGGTGTCTTGACCCCCATGACCCCCCCCCCCCCTGGGCCTATGTCAATCATAATTTTTTAATTTCCCTTTGTTATTTTTATTTTGTTCAGTGATAGAAATAACTAAAAATATCCGCGCTCGCTGCGCTCGCGTTTTTGCTGGACTGTTTTCGTGTTTGTGCAATTTCAAATTATGTATTAGTTTTGCACTGTAGAAATGCTTCGGAGGGCACGTTAAGCTGTCGGCCCCGGCTGGCTGTCGTTAAGCCATGTCAGAGGCCCTCGGTCGGCCTGACAAACTCTGATACTGGTGTCAGAGTTTTTCAGTTTGGCCTCTGGATGCCAGCACTACCTCATACAACAAACAAAAAAACTACAGTATTAGCCAAGAACTTTCGCGCTCGCTTCCGTCGCACTCATAACCTTGCCCAGGGACTTCCACCTTTAACTGTTTTAAATTTTCCTCTAAACCTTACAAGTTTAGCCCTCGCTTCGGTCTCGAATATTCGAAAAATTTGCAGTTATAACGTAACGTTATCGTAATCATAACGTATTCGTTATTTTCATATTATTTGGAAAAAGATTAAAATTTTCGCGTTCGCTTCGCTCGCGCTTCTTTGAATCTATACCAGGTATGTAAATTATTTAATTTCGTATGATTTACAATTATTCCAATTCTATACTGAAAGAAATAGCGCAATAGTATGCACGCTGCGTTTGCGTGGGTTGTTCTTTATTGCGCTCGCTTCGCTGGTGCTTTTTGTTTATTACAATGTTTGTTTTTATGATTTGGAAATGTTATTTTACTTCTACCACAGAATAAATAATAGTACAAACTTCTACACGATATAGCTCAAAATTTCCGTGCTTGCTTCGTTTGCTCTTATTTTAGCTTTTTCAAAAATGTTTGATTGATTTGTTTTTTTTTTCGTTTGCTACATTGTTAGATATAGCTAAATATTCTAACAATGTCTACTCTCAAAAGTTAAAATCATGTCAGAGCATATTTTTACGTGGTTTGGAATGATATTTTATTTTAAAACCGCATTATTTGAATTGTTTGTTTTTTGTTTGTCGTGTAATGTAGTGCTGGCTTCTGATGTCAGAGTTTGTCAAGCCGCCCGAGGGCGACTGCTATTAATCAATAACAGCCGGGACCGACAGCTTAACGTGCCCTCCGAAGCACGGAGCGATGGAAAACTGCACATAACTCAGAAAAGTCATTGGTGCGGAGCCTAGGTTTTGAACCCGGTATCGTTGGATTCTAAATTGCACTATAGAACCGTTAGGCCACCATCGCTCTTATTATATGAATTATTAGTGTTATTCATTGATAATTCAAAAAAATTTGCGCTCGCTGCGCTCGCGCTTTTGATATTACACTAAATGCATACTATGTACGAATCGGAGTTTCGTTTTAATAACCACACTGACAGAAATAACTCAAACTTTTCCCGCTCACTACTCTTGCGCTTATTTTTTCCTGAAATTTAATAATATAAATATCTCTATAAATTAATGGATCCCGCCCTAGGGCGCGGTTTCACTTGCCATACGTAAGAGTAATATTTTAAATTTAAATGCCAACGTAGCGCCATCTATACAAATGTTAAAACACCATTTACCAAGCTAAAACAGAAAACTAGCTCGGTGCCTAAACTCAAACTGGCTATCCTGCGACACTTTATACTTATATAATAAATTCAGCCCTCTGGCAATAGGTGTCGCCACCATCTTTAATGTTAAGTATTTTATATTATTTTCAATAGTTGAAAGTTGAAACAAATTAGAAGGAATTTGCTAAAATAAAAAAAAAACACGTGTTAACATTACAATGGCATGGTTATATCGCACCTCCGATAAAATAGGGTTACAAGTCGAAAAACCTGGATTTTCAGAAAAGCGAAAATAAACTCGCGTTTTTGTTAATCAGTCTTTATTCTTAAATTATTATTATTATGTGATACAAATTATACATATTTGTAAAGCTTACAAAAAATACGTTTTAATGGTATACGCTGTTTTTAAATTTTCCTGAAAACAAACCTGAAAATTCCCAATTGTAACAGTATTTTAGATAACTATTCGAACTTCTACTAACAAAAATATAATATGACAAATGTAACAATTCTTATTATAATAAAAATCAAGCAGTTCTTTAAACTTTTTTGAACTTAATAAGTATTCATACAGCTGTAGAACAAAAAACTTTAACAAAAACATTCAAAACTTCTAATTAATAAAAAATATAAACAATTCTAGCCATCACAATTTCAATGAATCACTTTACAACACAAGTTGAGGTAGTCTATAATTAAGCTACGCTTAAATAATATTTTTTTAATGTTCTCCTTAAAAAAATAATGTTAAATACTTTGTAGGAACTATAATCATCACTATAAAAATCAAAATCACAGATAATGTCTTAGTTACAGTCATTTCTTAATTAGGGCATATAATTTAAAAAAAATGTAGGTATTAGTATTAGGTAATTCAATATTCAATTACAATTGGTTGTAAAAAGGCGCATAGAACCGTGGTATATGATTACTATTAATCAAACTCATCAAATCAGCTTTCTTCCTCTCGCTTATTGAGAGCTGTCTGACGTAAGCAGGCTTTAGTCCAGGCAGAACCTCAGGGTGTGTTCGCCAAATTTTTGATTCCGAAAATCCTTCGTCTTCATAAGAATTCTTGTAATACAGAACACAAGGAGTTTCTTTCATGAATTTAACAACTCTGACGTCTTTCAATTTCATGTTACCCGTACTGAAGCGTAGTTCTGCATGTAATTTCTTCAGGGATAAAAAGTCACTATAGGAAACCTCATTCACCGAGTATGGGGGTCCAGTTTTTTTGGCTGTTCTTATAATTTGTGCATACTGAGAAGGCACGTAAATTGGGCCAGATTTTAAACTTCTTTTAATGCATTTCTCAATTACCGAATGAACCGAGTCGCCTTCATTTTGAGTATGTCCCGTCACCAAAAATTTGTGTGTAATAGATTTCAGTTTATCGTATTTGAGTACGCAATAGGCGTATAGAGCCATTATAAACTTGTTTTTATTTTGTCCTCCACAGTTGTCCGAATAAAAAGTTATATCAATGGCAGAACCATCACTGATTTGAGACAATCTTTTCTCTATGAACTGTAGGATACAACTTCCAATTTCATCTGAACCACGATTTCCTGTGCCCTCGTGCCAGAAGTACGATTCAGTTTTTTTTGTTGCAAGGTCGGACACCGTAAAGTTAAAGCAGTTTAATTTACTTTTGTAGTAAAAAACAGATACGTCACCTTTTGGAACTGGCAGAACAGCTTGCAGATCATAAACCGCTATTATATTTGTTTCAGAAGCGTGGTCTTTGTCGCACTGTTTTTCCTGTCTTGACAATTGCTTTTCCTTAAGGTGTTGATTATACTTCTGTTGAAGAAGTAATTTGTCCTCTGCATTTTCATAAGCAACACACAGCTCACAGCGATCCTTTTTTGGCACAAAAAAACCTAAATTGAACTCTGTGTTAAAAATTTTGGCATACATGACATAATTGCTGTGAGGTACACTATTGCGCTCACATTCTTCTACGTACTCACGATGAAGATCAGCTATCGTTTTTCCACCCTCGATGAACTCTCTTTCAGTTTGCTGTCGCAAATAATGGCTTTCGATGCGGGGGATTGAATTTATGTGTTTTCGAATGGATTCCTTTACACAATCAGGTAGTTTGTGATGACTGTGATGTTTGCCCCTCTTGTCCTCTTCAACGGAACCAGAAAATGTCCTCTTCTTGACTACAGTCTGTATTACTCTGTTATTGATGTCTATTGTATTCATGAAGAATGTCTTGCAGATTTGGATTTTACTTCCCATTTTTGTTAAGTAAAATGCATTATTTAATTGTCTTCCTTTTTGAGTAGTCGTGTATCTATATTTTCTTTTTATTGGCGCCATATGCCTGCTGACAAAATCTCTTTGGCGGTTAATATCTTTAAGCTCCCAGAATTCTTTAAAAACAGCTTCTCTATCTACTTCTGAAAATTTTTCCCTGCACTTCAACCGACAGCGTTCGCTACACGGTGGCTTAATTTTTCTAGCATCCTTTTGCACCTTTGTTTTTAGTGTTACGTAAGCAGATCCGGCATTTCTAAGGATTTTACATTTATTTTGTAACCATTCTGTCGGTTTAGCTACACGTTTTCTGCTTGGTTTTTTCGTGTCCGGTATTGGTGTGTCATCTGGATTTGAGTTCAACGATGGAAGTACGTCAACAGCTGGTCCTTCAGTTTCGGAATCGTCAGACATTTCAATGGAACGACGTTGCTCAATTTCAAAATCGGGGTCTTTCACCGAATCATCACTGTCCTCAATTGAAGTTGAACTGGAAGAGTCTGAGGAAGATGTACTTTCTGTATCTGAAGAAGAATCAGCTGAGGCATCAATAATAGGGTTGCGAATTTGCTGGGAGCTCTGTTCTCTAACTTCGATTGAACTTGTAGATGGTATTGCTTCAGTGTTATTAGCGGCAGAATTACTTATTGTTATATCTGTAAATGCAAAATTAAATCAACAATAATAATGACGACTCAACTTAGAGCCAACTTTCAATTAAATAAAATGAAAATAAATAAAACCTTTGTAGGTTTCAGCTTCGGTATCAGCTATGTAATCTTGATTGTCTCTGGCGAGGATACATTGGGGTTTATCGGCGCAAAGTTTCCCGGTTCGCAGATTTTCAATAATTTCAAAATCCGATTTTTCTCCTGATTCTGAAAAATTACAAACATGATAAAATTAAGTTGGTTACATAAAGTTACTAAAATAAGATCATCATTCAGAATAACTTAGCTATTAACTTTTAGAATGAAAAAGTTACCTGGTAAAAACAAGTAGGTAAGGTAAGTATAGTAGGCATCTTACCTTGCAAGTTTGATCCCCCAATCTTTTGACGATCATCGGCGGGTGTTTTTTCTTTATCACTTAGGGCTAAACGCAGAATTGCGTCATTACGTTTCATTTTGACCCTAGAATCATAAATCCAATTCCAAGCAAATAATCCGAAAATACCTGAACGTTGTTATAAAACAAGATTACAAGTCGAAATATTCAGACAAAACATGCACATTTTTCGTCAAATACCGTTACAACGTGAAGTGTAACACTACATTACAATAAATCCTATCTAAAATACTGATACAATACAAAATATATCACTTTATTATAGAAATATTGAACTAATTTAATTCAATCCTTTAACAATAAACTGTAATAATTCGACTTGTAACGGTTTATTAGACAAATTGATGTAAGCAACAAGATTTTGCCTTTCTGAAACACTGTTATATTTTAATTTGTAACACTACTTGTCTCAACAAACGCACGTCCACCTTTCATAAAACTAAATGTAACACTAATTGAGAACATTCTGGAGTCAAAATGCTTTAGTCATGTAGTGTTACAACTCCATCTAGCGGCGAGTTTTAGAGTTACAGATGTAACCATTTTGGAGAAGATAGTTAATAAAATTTTAAGTATTTCTGTATATTTAACGCAAAATTCGACTTTTTCGAGTTGTAACCCTATTTTATCGGAGGTGCGATATGGGACAATTTTTAATCTATTTAGTTTCATGTTATCTTGTTGATACCAGAAACTACTATTGTTATTTGTTACGAGAATTTGTTAGGAAATTAGTTAGGAAGTTTTTATTACCAAATACCTATTATCACAGTTTAATTAATTATACATATATTGCCTAATCCTAGAAACGTTCAGAAATTTTATGAAATATTGTACCACTGCCATGCACTAGATGGCGCATCGATCGATCGAGCGCTCGAATCCTGCATCGCGGTGACAAGATTCTCCGCCGTTTAGTAAGGTGATCGGCGTCGCATCCTCATCTTCACTCTGGTTTCTCTTCAACACGTTTAAATCTTTCGCCTTTTACTAAAGATTTCCGTGGAGTGGAACACTCAAATGAGTCTAAAACCAGTTTTTAACGCCCTACTTCGGTAGGGTTAAGTAACAATTAAATTAAGTTTCCACACAGTCACTTACAAAGTTGTAATTGTAAATTTTGTATCCCATCCCCAGACAAGTCAAATGCTCAGTTGAGACTTGAGTACAGTTACAGTACTACACTACAGGACAGGAAGCCAGACTAGTTACAGTGCCATGCCAGTAAGCAGTAAGTCGCTAAGAAATTCTTATTAGAAACAAACAAACATTTCGTTATTTCCGTTGCATATGTACGAGTATGAGGACATCATAATTCATGTTGGTGTGGCGAATGACACTTCATTCATAGAAAAATACAAAAGGATTTTGAAAATTTTAAGATTTGAATTAGGAAGTTATTTTGGAAAAAGTTTTCCTGCTGGAAAATAGAGTTGATTGAGATCAACTTTATAGGTAGACTTTTTTTAAGTCATCATAAGAAATTATCGTTTTGTTCAAAATAGAAGCGATGTTTCATATGAAGAAAACTACAAAAGAAATCCTTGATGCCCAATCCTTATAGGTAAAAATGTACCAATCTCAACGATGTTGATGCGTTTTTACCACCTCTATTTTGCTTTGCACGCACATACCTGCCTGTGCACCTACCACAGTAGACGGAGTTTTTTTTTTCTATTCAATTATAAAACCAAAGGACTCGTGTCTCCCCTGATTTCCCCCCTTGGGGAAATATCAGAACTACCAAAGAGTACGAACTCTACGTAAGAAGAGTCGGGGGTTCCATAGTAAAATCAAAAAGTGTGTGGCTAGGTATGAGGATGGTCTGTGAGTCTGTGGTGGCTAGTCTTTTTTCTAGTACCAATATTTTAAAAGTTAAAATGTCGTGTCAATCTGTCAAGTAACAAAATGCCAAAATTTAAACTAGATGGCGTTGACTACCCCTAAAACACGTAAGCGGTTTGTTACGGAGTGGTTTGAAAGTTGAACTCGAATGGCACGCATTTCTGGCTTACAGTCCTAAACGGCTATAAACGGATTTTGATGAAATTTGGTGTTTTTTGAGCGCCTTCACGTTGTAAACGCGAAGCGATAATGTGGAATGTATGTAATAGATTAGAAATGTAAATGTGTCGTGATAATGATAAACAAACAAACACCTGTCTGACCTGTCTCTCTCATTCATGCATGTCATTGTAATCATAATTTAATTATATTATAATTATTTATCATAAAATCATGTAATTGTAAAATATGAAAATCAACACATGTTTACAAAAAAATAAATAATGATCTAATTAAACAACTTCTGTTTTTTTTTTGTCCTTATTGTCACAGAATAAATAATAGTTGTTATTGTTTGAATTTTGCATGTCACACAGTACGTACCTACCTATCTATCGCAAGTCAGCATCAACGTTGTATTGTAGTATTAATAAATATGTAGTGTCTGGAAAAATGTCTGTGACATGCAGACGGACAGACATGATGAAACAATAATAGGGTTCCTTGATTGACTACGGAACTCTAAAAATCTTATCGATTTTTGGAATCTACATTAATAAGTAATTAATTTATACTGCTGAAACAATTTTGATGAAATTCATAAAGATAAGCAAATCAGTCGAAGCAGGGGTGCGATTTTTGAGTATCACCGAGTGATTAAATGTCAGCGAAATGATAAAAAGTCACCGATTTCCCAAAAGTCGTATTTTTTAATTTCACTGGGTGAGAAATAATATCATACGTATGATTTCGTTTACCAGTGCCTCCCCCCACTCATACACATACATTCACACATTTGACATTTCATTCATAGTTTCATTCATATTATTAGCTTCTATCCAAAGTTTCGTGTGTTGTTTTCCTAAAATAAGAGTACCTATCAATGAGTTATTACATACTAGCAGCTCGGTTAATGTGTTATGTGCTAGCAGCAAGCCTTGAGGAGCCTAGTAGTAAGTATTGACATCGACGATACTACTTGTACTATCATTTATTCTGTGACGATACTAAAGATGTCTCGTCAGATGAAGATATTGGGACTAAAGTTATGCTATGCATGAATAATTCTCAATGTCCGCTATGAAATTTCCTCTCAAAGCCAAATTGGATGTAGAGGTAGGGACGCTTTTATTTTAAGTGGCGCTTGTCTTCATTAAAGAGAAAAAAAATTGTTAAATGTTATACCTATTGTATTTTCCTAACGAGCAGCTGATTCTTAGATTACTTAGGTAGAAATACTTACCTACCTATTTTTTTACTAGATTAAGTGGTATCTGTAGGTAGGTACCCATAATACAGGGGTAGCCTGTATGTAGGTAACCCTGTTTTGTTTGTCTGGCGCTCAGATTAGACTAATCTGAGTTTCTAGCGCATGTACCTGATAATTTAATTAACTATTCTATACTACTATACTAGGTATAAAGCTTAATACCTTAGTATTAAGCTTTATACCTAGGCTATAAGCCTAGCTATAAGCTATAAGGCTTTATACCTTAGTAACAAGTGGCATAAAAGCGAAAAAAAAACTAAATTCTAAGCTAAGCGCTTAAAAGCAACAGCAAATTATACAAATTTTGCTTTGGAATATTGGTTTAGTTTTATGGTTCAGGGAAGAAATATAAAGATGAATTGACATTATTAATTCCAAAAACGAGTAAATAACATAAACTTTTTGTTTAAACCTAGGTAGGTAAGTTAAAATGATAATATCAAAGAGTATAATACAAATACTACGTAAGAGTAATATTTTAAATTTAAATGCCAACGTAGCGCCATCTATACAAATGTTAAAACACCATTTGCCAAGCTAAAACAGAAAACTAACTCGGTGCCTAATCTCAAACTGGCTATCCTGCGACACTTTATACTTATATAATAAATTCAGCCCTCTGGCAATAGGTGTCGCCACCATCTTTAATGTTAAGTATTTTATATTATTTACAATAGTTGAAACAAATTAAAAGGAATTTAATAAAATAAACACATAAAACACGTGTTAAAATTACAATGGCATGGTTATATGGAACAATTTGTAATCTATTTAGTTTCATGTTATCTTGTTGATACCAGAAACTATTATTGTTTTTGTTACGATATTTTTTTAGGAAACTAGCTAGGAAGTTTTTATTACCAAATACCTATTATCACAGTTTAACTATACATATATTGCATACTCCTAGAAACGTTCAGAAATTTTATGAAATATTGTACCACTGCCTTGCACTAGATTGCGCATCGATCGATCCAGCGCTCGAATCCTGCATCGCGGTGACAAGATTCTCCGCCGTTTAGTAAGGTGATCGGCGTCGCATCCTCATCTTCACTCTGGTTTCTCTTCAACACGTTTAAATCTTTCGCCTTTTACTAAAGATTTCCGTGGAGGGGAACACTCAAATGAGTCTAAAACCAGTTTTTAACGCCCTACTTCGGTAGGGTTATCTAACAATTAAATTAATTAAGTTCCCACACACTAAAGTTGTATTTAATTTTAATATAGTTAGTATGTATTGTTGTACAAATAAAATAAATGTATTTGTATCCCATCCCAGACAAGACAGATGCTCCTGCTAGAGACTTGAGTACAGTTACAGTACAACAGGAAGCCAGACTAGTTACAGTGCCAGTAACTCCAGTAACCAGTAAGTCGCTATGAAATTCTTATTAGAAACAAACAAACATTTCGTTATTTCCGTTGCATATGATGAGGACATCATAATCATAATTCATATTGGTGTGGCGAATCTTTCACTCATAGAAAAATACAAAAGGATTTTTAAGAATTAGGAAGTTATTTTGGAAAAGTTTTCCTGCTGGAAAATAGAGTTGATTGAGATTAACTTTATAGGTAGACTTTTTTTTAAGTTATCATATGAAATTATCGTTTTGTTCAAAATAGAAGCTATGTTTCATATGAACAAAACTACAAAGAAAATCCTTGATGCCCAATCCTTATAGGTAAAAATGTACCAATATCAACGATGTTGATGCGTTTTTACAACCTCTATTTTGCTTTGCACTCACATACCTGCCTGTGCACCTACCACAGTAGACGGAGTTTCTTTTCTATTCAACTATAAAACCAAAAGTGCCGGACTCGTGTCTCTGCAGCCCGATTACATAACTTGGCTTTAATCGAATTCTCAGTATCGCAACCACTAATGTGCCTTGCGATAGAGTCAAAATTGCTATGAAAAAAGTGATAATCCGATTGTAGCCAAGCTCTGTAATTGGGCCACTGGTGTCTCCCCTGATTTCCCCTCTTGGGGAGATATCAGAACTACCAAAGAGTATACGAATTCTACGTAAGAAGAGTCGGGGTTTCCATAGTATAATCAAAAAGTGGCTATATAGGTACATAATAATATTATGATGGTCTGTGAGCAGTGTTCTCGAAGTGTCAAAATGCGAAATCGGTAGAATTACCCTCAAACATCGGTAAATTTGTACATAAAATCGGTGTATAGGAAAAAATACAGTATAATATTATTAAAATTTTAATTTAATTATGTTAAAAATTGGTATCTATGTATTTTTGAAGTAAAATATTTACTTGCAGAATAGGTGGAATGAGGTAAGAATACAAATCAATTTTTTTTAGGATCGTGCTAATATTTTTTGGTCATTGCAGCAGTCAGTTTTGCATTTTTTAACTGACCGCACACCAATGGCCGTTTTTTGATTAAAATTCACAGTAGTTGATTATTTCAAACCTTATTTGTGCATCACTAATTGATCCACTGAGAACAGATTAGTATAGAACCGTGCTCTAAAATATCGAGTGTTAAAACATGAAAAATCTGTGCAAAAATATTAATAATTTGCAAGGGCATTTACCTTCTACCTTCTTGTTTCAATCAGATTTTCATTATCAAGTGCACTTAAAGCGGCTAGCGCGTTAGTCAATATTGCTTTAAAATTCTGTTTGCAACAAGTAATTTTGGCTTAGGTGGCAGGGCCCCAGGAATCGTGAGAGAATTGATCAATTTCGGTATATCGGTAGGACAGTGCCCAAATCGTAAGAAATACCGAAAAATCGGTAGATTCGAGACCACTATGTGTGAGTCTGCTGTGGTGGCTAGTCTTTTTTTCTAGTACCAATATTATAAAAGTTAAAAAGTCGTGTCAATCTGTCAAGTAACAAAATGCCAACATGATTAAATCAATAGTGGGCTCTGCAGTAGGTAATGGAAAGCTCAGGTTGTGTAAAGTTCTTGATAACAAGTTACTAAATTTAAACTAGATGGCGTTGTCTACCCTTAAAACACGCAAACGGTTTGTTACGGAGTGGTTTGAACGTTGAACTCGAATGGCGCGTAATGGAACTGTTTTGTTTGGTTCAACTAATCTAAGTTTCTAGCGCATGTACCTGCTAATTTAATTAACTATACTACTATACTGTATAAAGCCTTAGTAACAAGTGGCAATTCCTGTGCCATGAAGTCATTACGAAGAAAGGTATAATGATGTCGTCAAAAGCGCCCATTCAATTCAATACTGTCATAAAAAGGTGGTTCTGGAGTGCTCTAATAGAAGAGAAGACTTCAAAAATAAAGTTGTTGTGCTGCATAACATAAAAATAATGTATACTACATCCATTGCTGGTTGTTTTAGTGGAGGTCGTTGGGAATAATCTGCCTTGTTTGCTCTTAAGCTGTTTGAGAGCCATTCTGATCTCGTATAGGCTGACGTCCGGGATATCTTCGGTATAATGTCGGGTCAAACGGGCTCTTGCATCGCTAGTCGTGCTAGGAAGACTACGCGATGAGGTGTATAATTGTCCATAGAACTTCTCGAGCTCACTCAAAATCTTTGGCTTCGACGAAACGATGCTGCCACTGTCGGTTTTCAGCTTCGTCAACAGGCTTTGCCCAATAGACAGATCTCTTGCGAACACTTTGGAGCCCTTGTTCCGCTCTATTGCGTTCTTAATACAAGTAATAGGAACGGAAATCATGTCGCATTGACTTGGAGATCTGTTTATTAAGCAAGCTGTAACTCGACATATCTACTAAAGATTGCCATAAGCTGCAAAAAGGGATGATACAGGGAGACGTTATTTCTCCGAAACTGTTCACCTCTGCACTGGAAGATATATTCAAGCTTCTGAACTGGAACGGATTTGGTGTTAACATCAATGGCGAATACATCACTCACCTTCGATTTGCTGATAATATAGTCATCATGGCTGAAACCCTGGAAGACCTAAGCACGATGCTCAGTGACCTCAATATTGTTTCCCAACAGGTGGGTCTTACAATGAACATAGGCAAGACAAACATCATGTCAAATGCCCATGTCGTACCCATGCCAGTTTATGTTGAGAACGATATTATCGAAGCTGTTGATCACTATGTCTACTTGGGTCAGACGATCCAACTGGGTAGATTCAACTTCGACAAAGAGGTCAACCGACGAATCCAACTCGGATGGGCAGCGTTCGGGAAATTACGCCATATCTTCTCGTCGCAGATACCGCAGAGCCTCAAGATGAAAGTTTATAACCAGTGCGCGATGACATACGGCACTGAGACGTGGTCGCTAACGATTGGTCTCATACAAAAGTTCAGAGTTGCGCAGCGAGCAATGGAGAGAGCTATGCTCTGTGTTTCACTACGTGATAGAATCAGAAATGAGAAAATCCGTAGAAGAACGAAGGTTACCGACATAGCTCTCAGAGTTTGCAAGTTGAAGTGGCAATGGGCAGGCCATATAGTTCGCAGAACCGACAACCGCTGGGGAGTAAAGGTTCTCGAATGGCGATCACGAACAAGCAAGCAAAGTGTGGGGAGACCCCCCACACGATGGACCGACAACATTGTAGCCATCGCAGGAAGTCGGTGGATGGAGGTGGCACAAGATCGCTCGTCATGGCGCTCTTTGTGGGAGGCCTATGTTCAGAAGTGGACTTCTAAGGGCTGACATGATGATGATTATGATGATGATCATAAATCATGTCACAATATACAAAATAATTGCCAAGTGGATACGGCTTAAAAATAGGTGCACACCGTCTCACCCCTCACCCGTGCTGTGAGAACCAACAAAAGGAATTCAGGAAATGGGCAGCCGCATGCACCTGTGTAGGTATCAACATCTGCTGTCACCGCACTGCCTGCCAAGTGTGGTGATTATGGTAAATCAGGGAGGGCCATGTTCAAGAGTGGACTTCTTCGGGCTGATGAAGTGATGATTCCGTCATAGAATACATTCATTCTTTATTGAGTACATTGAAAACATATAAATCTATTATACATATAGACTTATAACAGAATCCAACGATACTGGGTTCGCTCCTCGGCTCCACACCAATTACTTTAATAAGTTATGTGCAGTTTTGCATCACTCTGGGGTTCGGAGGGCGCGTTAAGCTGTCGGTTCCGGTAGCATTCATTAAGGCTTGTCCCTCAGGCGGCCTGGCAAACTCTGACACCAGAGGCTAACACTACCTGATACGACAAACAATGAAACAAAGTTTGATAATCTCTAATTTAAATCTAATCACAGGTCTTCAACTTTTCTTTTCTGTTGGTCGGTTTACTGGATTGCAGTCAGGTGTATTATTCCTTTTTGTTTGGTTTGGTCATCTTCAACTGAAACAGGTTTTAAATGTTATAATGGTAGATTTATATCTGCAGAAGAGCGGTGGTGATGAAGTTACAATGTCATCATTACCTGTATCAATGACTTTTAATATGTTAAGTGTGCATTTGCCATCGCTGCATGCTTCTGGGCCCCGATTCTGTTAGCTATTGAACCGCGATAACGCAAGTCGATCGCTAGATATATTTTTTTTGCGTTTTTTTTATTACTGCTTAAAAGTGCTAGAACCTAAAATTTTGGAAAATTTTCAAAAAATAAAAAGAAACAAAAATAGTTACAAAAAAACAGAAATCATAAATTTTCGCAAAATTTTCCTTTCCAGCACTTTTAAGAGGTAAATGAGAAAATTTCACAAAAAAATAAAAACAAGCGATTGACTTATTTTTATCGTTATCGTGGTTCAATAGCTAACAGAATCGGGGCCCAGAGGAAATGTTAAGCCTTTGATGGTCTCGGTATAGCCAATTGTTGTTGCATGATACTTTGGCCTCTTACACTATAATGTACATTTATACCCTATCTTGCAGTGAAGGGACACATGACTTCAGAATGTGGTTGAACGCTCGCATGTTTTGGAATACATACATGTGTAAATGTGCTTGGTAGCAACGTTAGCTAAGTCAAAAGGCTATCTGTATAAATGAACATTATAACGGTAAAACAATTCATACAATTTTACATATTATTAGTAGTAAACATTTTATTAGTAGTTTTTTTTTAATACTATTTATTCACTTCTCTATCACGTCCGTCGTAGTAATAAAAGTAAAACAAACAACTTTTCGAAGAAACGAAAACTCGACTTCAATAATTACCCTGTTATTGTTCCTATCCTGGTTCACATGAATATTTATTTTTTCTTTCTTTAGTTCACTTTAATTTTATTTTCCAAGTTCAGGGATACTTTCACAATAATTTAAAGGTAGACTTGGCCAAGGTCTCGCGTTTTAACCGTAAAATGATTTCGCTACCTACTGGCAGATTTTTCTTCTATTTGCCATGCCATTCGATTGCCATTAAAAAAAAACATTATAATTCTGTGTGGTTAATTTATGTTTCTTGTTTTCTATGTAAGTATATAGACTATTTGTATGTTATTTAATTTTATATGTATTTGTATAGCTGCGCCCCGCGGTTTCACCTGCGTCCCTCAGGACCCGTGCATTTTTCTGGGGTAAAAAGTAGCCTATGTGTTAATCCAGGGTATAAGCTAGCTCCATACCAAATTCCATCCAAATCCGTTCAGTAGTTTTTGCTTGAAAGAGTAACAAACATCTATCCATCCATCCTCACAAACTTTCGTATTTATAATATTAGTATGATATAATATATATGCATGATGTAACCCCTAATGTATTTTAAATAAATTCGCACCTATTTTTTTTAACATGTCCCGCGCTGGTCCTTTCTTAAAATCGGGTCGGGTCGGGAGAAATCAAATATACTTACATTTAATACTAGCTGTGCCCGCGGCTTCGCCCGCGTGGTTAAAGTTATGGGTATTATTTTTTTGCGCGGAATCATCACTATTTTTTTGAAAAATAAAGTAGCCTATGTTACTTCTTGTAACATCATCTAGTGAAAGTCCCGTCAAAATTGGTCCGGCCTTTTCGGAGATTAGAGGTAATAAACAGACAGAAAGTAAATAAATGGTTTTTATGTTATGAGTACCGTGTATACTTTCATATGCATTTAGTGAAAAGCTGTTATTTTAACATTACAATCAGACACTTCAATTTTATTTCTTTGTATTATATTATTTGTATGTAATATGTATATGTATGTATAATATATAGAAAAAAAAACTCATTAAGTTTATAATCTCCTTCTTATTTTTCGCAGTCAGCTAAAAACTCGAAGCGTAAGACAGTCATCATCATCATAAACGGCCTGTGTACGTCCACGAGGCTAGTTCAGCGACTCGTCCCACAAGACACTCGTCCCAATAGGACGAGTTACTGAATTTAAATAATATTAACTTTTTGGTTCAGTAACTCGTCCCATTGATTTTATCCTAAAAAAATTAATCGACAGTCGACAACATAATGTTTAAATGATTAATCTTCTATGCCTATAAACCGAACCGTGACACACTGACTGACTGTCTGTCTGTCTGACATAATTATAACACATAGCCTAAACTAAATAAACTAGAGATTTAAAATTAAGAGGAAATATTGAGTAATTTAAAGGTTTAAGGGTAGTAATGTTTGTTAAGATACATTTCTTAAAGTTACGGCGAAAATGAGTCTCAGGATTGAATGGAATATTGGGGTTGGTTCTTTTATGAAGAAAAATTAACGGATTGGGATGAAATATGATACTTAAGGTCCTGGAAAAACGCATATTCGAGTGAAACCACGGAGTACAGAATTGATACAAGTCTGAATAAAGTTTTGTATAACATAAGTGTATCTATTAAAAACAATATCATATATAATTTATAATTGCATATATGATCACAAAATCAACATTATCATACAATTATTATAAAATAAGTTTTAAAACAAGAATAAATAAAGGATAACTACAATAATTGTTGCCAAACTGTTGAATCGTCTTTCGGTTTTTATTTTTTCGTCATACTGGTAGCCTCTGCAAAGAAGAAGAGACCTGCTTCGTTGTGATGGCAATCTAATTTAATTCATCTTGCTTATATGAAGTCAAGGTTTCAAGTTGTGACATTTATCCACCTATTAAGTAATTCATTCCAATTTATTAAATACTAGTTGCCGTACCTTTCGTCTCTGCCCGTATTGTTTCTAATATCCCACGGAAAATGCAATGAACAAAAATAGTGTAGGGCCATCTGGAATAGTGTAGATTTCTATCAGTGACAGAATTTACAGATTTGGATCAGCAGTTTCAGAGATTAGCTTTAACAAACAAATTAACAACAAACTTTACCTCAATATTAGTGTAGATTTAGAAAACTACAATTTTATATAGTTTAAACCAACCCATTTCTCCTAGCAAGACAAAACAAATATGTTATATCTGTTATGTGAATGAACATGATATGAAAATAAAATAACTTGTACAATTAACATACCATTTATGTAACATGACTAGTTTAAATAAAGTTTATAGTGCACTTTTAATAATATGAGTCTTTAGCATTTTAAGTGAATATTTTAAACATCAAAACCTTATTTTGGCTTACCTTTACAATCTCAAGTTGATGTATTTGAGCACTTGCAGAAATAAGATGAACACATAGGTGTTCTTTTTTTATTTTATTTTTTTGTGACTGACTAGGCAATCGTTTGACCACGATCTCACCTGATGGAAAGCGATGATGTGGTCAAAGGTGTAGCACGCTTGCCTAGTAGATTTCTTTTCACTCTTCACTTGAACACACCTGGCTTATAATTTACCGGAAACACTGACGACGGCAGGGCATTCCACTCCTTTGCAGTTCTTATGATAAATCAAGAAGCGTAACGCTTCGGTGATAGGGGAATCAGGTTGTGCAGTTCTTGTGCACACTCTCCATAGTGCAATCTGTAGAATACCGACAGGCTTGCTACCTCACGTCGATGCGCCAGACTTAGAAGCTTACTCTTTACTAGAGTATCATCCCAAATAAGCCTGATAGCACATCTCTCAATTGAATCCAAAGACTTGAGCTGATACTTGGCAGAACCGTCCCAGAGGTGGCAGCAGTACTCCATACAAGATCGGACCTGTGCTTGATAAAGATTCAAAAGCTGTCCCGGTGTGAAGTACCGCCTAACCTTAGACAAAATACCAAAGTTTTGCAGCTACTTTGGCTTTGGATTCAATATAAGACCCAAAATTCAGGTTTGATGTGAGTTTGACACCCAAAAGCTAAAGGTCGCCATTGGAATACCAACACTTTGGAAAGACGGAGATTGGTTTAGAGAACTCTTTTTAGTAGAAAACAAACACGCCTGCGGTTTAGTAGCATTAAATTTAACCAAGTTAGCATCGCCCCGCCACCAGTTTACTTGTAATGTTATAATAATTAAATCTTACAACGCTGCACTGTTTGTAAAATGGAGGCACAGGTATTTCCTCAAATATACAGATAATAACGACTACACGCTACTCTCTGCAATACAATGAGATCTGTATCGTATAGCTCTAACTAGCTTGTCCTTAAATCCATAGTCTAAAAGTGCAAGGAAAAGTTGTGTTGTCTCTTTCTTTTTGTAATAATATTCCATTTCCATTAAATAAGTCATGTTCCTAATAAAATCAAATGAACGAAACCTAACTAATAAACTTTTAATAAATGAACATTTTTGTTCCTGACATTACTTAGTATAGATTTTGTAAAGTTAAACTTCAACTGAAAATAATCTTTGCCGTCGAGTAAAAATGCTGTGAATGAAAACATGTAATTCCTTATACCTACAATACTTTTGTGCAAAACTATTAAATAAATAAATAAAACGCCAAAAAACGAAGAAAAATATATTTGCGATTTAGAAATGTATTTCTAGATGAAATCTCTTGCTTTGTACATAGATAGAAGTGTATTGTATCTACCTACGTCCTAAGTATCGTTGTAGATTCACAAAAATGATCGTCTTGACGGATGTAATGACGGACAAATGGGAGCTCCACGGTTGATAATTATAGCCTAGGACTTGATAGACAAGTACCTAACTATATTGAAACTACTTGATTATACTAATAATATGATACATTTGTTTCAGGTGTATGGATGCACACAGAACTGCAGTTCCTACGAATGAATAGATCTCCGCTTTCCGTTAGGATACTGTAAATCTCAGCATTATTACATGATATTTAATACTTACACTTGATTTCGTTTTTCTTATATTTGCTTTGACCCCTCGTTGTTAGTAGAACTTTACATAATTAGGCTTTGTAAGAAAACTACTAGATTTAAAACGAGTAGGTATTTTTCTATTTTAGGGTTAAAATCCTACTATAGCTATGAAATAGATAGGTAGGTTCTATGAAATACCACATACATACATACATACATACATACATACATACATACATGTCATTAAACCTACCTTTCACAAAAACAACACAATTTCATGGCACGATAAAACATGAAACAAAGTGTACCTAGGAAGGTGTTAGAACTATAAGTTTCATAATAATTATGCATTATCAGTGATCTTCACTAACCAAACACTGCTAGATAGTAAATGCAATGAACGCACCGGGTGCTCTTCGGTTGACGAAAACTCATTGCTACTGAATTCCTTGTGAATTCCGGTTTTGAATTACCGGTTTTGTATTTCCTAGTAAAATATTGTTTCAGTGCGGTTGAGTTAAAGTGAAGTGCGCATCGCCAAAGACAATCGAGCATCGCCTTGACGACGTAATTTGACATGCACACTGAGCTTAGTGAATTCGAAACGAGTGATCGGTGGCTATGAATGGTCCAAGTGGCATTAACCGAACCGCACGGAAACTTTACTGAATCAGGCCCCTGCACTTTTTAATATCTTCCTATATCCTTTGTGAGTTGTATACATATGTTCTGATTTGAAGTATATTGAATATAATCAACTGTTATTGTTGGGTAGCAAATCTGGCTCTTCCCCATAGACAACTGCATATTACTAGTACTCTAGACAGACTATTGACGAACGTCGCAATTAGCTTATTTGATTATCGCCACTTTGGCGCTGTTGGCTCTGATAGCAGTACTTTGGCAGTCGTGAGCGTCCACAGAACTAATGTATTTACTACGTACGTAAGTAGTTAACGTATTTACTTTTTTTTGTACTATTGTACGCTCAGTGGGGCGCTATGAATCGGCACAAACGAAAGTAGGTCAGAGCCTATCCATAGAGATCAGCAGGCTGATTCCCTATGGAGTGAGGTTGAGTGATTGCCACCGAGCACCCATTGCGGGTGCGCTTGAAGGTCGTGAAGGTTTTGGAATTCACTAAACAGTTAACGCGCACCCGTCAAGCACCCGCAATCAACACTAATACCGGGAAACCGGTAACTATGCGGCAGAATTATTCTACCAGAAATAGGACCTTTCAAATTTTGCTGGGTTTTATGTTCGAATGATTATCTGTGGGTGGCGCGCCAGCTAACCAATGGCGGCAATCACTCTCCAACAATCATCATCTGAATTTATTTTCTGTTTTTTCTCTCTCGCTTTTAATCTATCTAAAATTTTATTCCCGTGTAGATATTAAGTATAATTAAAAATTAATTAGCATCGTAAGTTTTGTAGTGATCTAATAATATGCCAATAACCTTTTTGTAGATTGTACGTCTCTGAAAGAAAATCTAAACATTGATATTATTTCTCAGCAATAATGTACTTACCAGTCGTAATAATTACTTCAAATAATTATCACGACTGCCTATTTAAAAATACCATGTTCCTATAGGTATAGTGACTATAGTGCTTCTCAGGTAAAGTTAAACTTCAACTGAAAATAATCTTTGCCGTCGAGTAAAACTGCTGTGAATGAAAACATGTCATTCCTTGTACACTACTTTTGTGCAAAACAATTAAATCCATAAATAATTAAAACGAAGAAAAATATAATTGCGATTTAGAAGTATATTTCTAGATGAAATCTCTTGCTTTGTACGTATATAGAAGTGTATTGTATCTACCTAAGTCTTATGTATCGTTGTAGATTCACAAAAATGATCAAGGACAAATGGGAGCTCGACAGTTGATAGTTATAGCCTAGGACTTGATAGACAAGTACCTAACTATGTTGAATCTACTTGATTATACTAATAATATGATACATTTGTTTCAGGTGGATGCACACAGAACTGCAGTTCATATAAATGTATAAATCTCCGCTTTCCGAGCTCATAGGATAGTGTAAATCTCAATTAATATGAAAATTATAACATTATTACATGATATTTAATACTTACACTTGATTTCGTTTTGCTTATATTTGCATTGACTCCTCGTTGTTAGTAGAACTTCACATAATTAGGCTTTGTAAGAAAACTACTAGATTTCAAAACCAGTTGGTATTTTTCTATTTTAGGGTTAAAAAAACCTATGCCTATGAAATAGTTAGGTAAGTTCTATGAAATACCACATACATACATGTCATTAAACCTAACTTTCACAAAAACAACACAATTTCATGGCACGATAAAACATGAAACAAAGTGTACCCGGTGTTAGATCTATAAGTTTCATAGTAACTATGCATTTTCAATGATCTTCACTAACCAAACACTGCTAGATAGTAAATGCAATAAGCGCACCGAGTGCTCTTCGGTTGACGAAAACGTTGCTACTGAATTCCTTGTGAATTCTGATTTAGAATTACCGGTTTTGTATTTCGTAGTAAAATAACAGTTTCCGTGCGGTTGAGTGCTCATCACCTTGATGACGTCATTTCACATGCTCACTGAGCTTAGGGAATTCGAAACGAGTGATCGGTGGAAATGAATGGTCCAAGTGGCATTAACCGAACCGCACTTTAACTCTACGGAATCAGGCCCCAGTGCTCTTCCCTCTGTATTCTAACAACTCGCAGCCACTTATATTTCCACAGTTCATCTTTGTGAAGAAATATCAGGAACATGTTAGAAAGTATCTATTATGTTGACGCTTCTAATATAAACAAGAGGCAAATACCTAAAGGTAGGTAAATTAAAATAAAATATGCAATTTTTAAGTGAATAAAATCAATTCTAAAATCTATGTAAACTTTTTCTTCCTGACGGTACAAAGAGATCTGGGCCCTATTTCATAAAGCGACAAATCATAATAAACCTACAAATGTCAGTCGAATACGCAAAACCTGCGTTTCATATAACAAAAATGTACGACATTTCTATAGTTTGACTGACAATTGTCGGTTTGATTGACATTTGTCAGTGTACTATACTTTTATGAAATAGGGTCTTGATCAAACTTTTATACGCAGTTTGTCTTACGCACTCTTACGAATCGTATATTTCTGTCCCTTTCTGCAAATGGCAATTTTCAAACAATATCAATCAGTAGAATTTTAAAGAAAATTATAATTTATAGTACTTACGAGTGAAAAGTGTGCAACTTATTTTTGGTTCTTGAGCTATTTGTGCACCTTATAAAAGAACAGGGCCTGGATTCTGTATGACCACTCACACCAATTCCACGCGAATTCCACGCCGATTCCACGCCGCCTGCGTGGAATCACGAACAAATTCCACGCAGGTGGCGTGGAATTGGAGAATTAGGCCCCAGGAAGGCATTTTTGCTGCGAATTCCAAATAATATGTGGTAAAGTACACGCACGTGTTACACCAACGCAACTCCGATTACGACTGAGGCCAATTGTGTGCTTCGCACCTAATATACGCGGTCCATGCTGAGTAGTTGGTCCCTAGTCCTCCTTTGTTTAATAGGGTCGATGTTTATTACTTCAAAATTAACTTAACCTTGGACCCCTACCCCGTAGGAACCCTTTATTTTTTCGAGATAAAAGGTATCCTCAATTTTAACCCGTCATTTAAATTATGACTATGCATCAAAATCCATCCAGTAGTTTCAGCGTGTTACTTGTTCTTTAAATAACTTTCAACCCCTATCCTGCGAGAACCCATAATTTTTTGGGGATGAAAAGTATCCTCTGTCCTACCTCGTTGTATCAACTCAAATCATACCAAGTTTCATTTAAATTCATTCAGTAGTTTCGGCGGCGTGATGTGCTGCCAATATACAGACAGACAGAAAGACAAAAATGAAAAAAATACAGTTTTGGCTTCAATATAGAATACAGAGAAACAACAAAACAAAAATGTCTTCGATGTACAGAATTTGATCCCATATCCCGAAGGAGCCCCTTATTTTTTCAGGATAGAAAAGTATTCTTAATTTTCACCCATCATATAAATTATGACTGTGCCACAAGTTGCATCAAAATCCATCCAGTAGTTTCAGCGTGATACGTGTTCTTTTAAATACCTTTCCACCCCTATCCTGCGGAAACCCTTAAAATTTTCTGGATTAAACGTATATAATGTGCTAACTCGAAGTATGAACTCGAATCATAGCAAGTTTCATTTGAATTCATTGAGTAGTTTCGGCGTGATACTATGCCAAGATACAGCCTGTTGGCCATATATTTTTGTCAACCGACTTCAAAAAAATAAGGTTCTCAATTAGATGTGTATGTATGTAATATTGTTGAAAATGCGTAATATTCATAAATATTAATCTATAAGGATGTGTAAGCATATGTACCAAATTTCATGTTTTTGTATTATGATATTGTCAAAATTGTCTAATATTGCTATATGAGTATTACACAAAATTTCGTGAATGTATGTGTGCATTATCTTGATTGTTACTGTCTGAGTGCAGTAATGAGTTTTTAATTTGAAACATAAATGTTGTTCATTAAGACAGGCACGCCGCGCCACGCTGAGTAGCAAAGGGGCGCGCCAGCTGTATTAAAAAACAACATGTGAATTTGAAGCCAAATATGGAGGGGAGAAAAAATTAAAAGCGCGTGAATTACGATATCGTTGTCACGGAATGTTGACAGTGCAAAAACGTGCGAAGTCTTTTTCGGAAACACCTTCCCTATAGTTTTACTATCAACTCTAATCTCTAAACAGGGTAGTATCTTGCTTTGAGAAATACTATGATTTTTAATGCCAAAAGCGTACTTACTGAAGAACACACACATATACCTATTAATTTATTACCTATCATATACCTTATAATATATATTTGTATTTTATATTATATAATTATGTAAAAATATAATACAAAAATACGAGTAAATAGACCCGACCCGCGCACGCTCTCGCCCCGTTACATAATGCAAAAAATTAAATTACGCTTATCAGTGAACCGCGCGGCGAAGTGCTTTCGCGCTCGCCCCACCGCCCCGTGAGGTGAGAGGTCAGTTATAGACCAACAGCACAAAAACCAAAAAAAAAAACGTTGAACCATAGACGGTCTATGCGTTGACGCAAAAGAAACAATCAAAAATAAGTTGACGCAATGGATGTAGAATCAGAATGGATAGAGCTATAGCTCTGCCGGCCATTCATTCGCCTCGTGTCCAGTTTTGACCTCATAGGAGGCCACAACATTGCAGCTCGTGTGCTTATAAAGTGAAATTCTACTGAATATCTTTGCTAAGCAATATAGTGAAACAATGTTGTATTGTGCTGTACAGCAATAGGTCCGGAATTATCATTTCACAGGTGTGTTTTTACTGGCTATTATTATCTTTGTAGTGACATATTATATTTAGCACATTAAGCAAAACTGTTGAGCGGCTGTCCGAGCGCCCCCCTCCGTCGGCAGTCGTCTCCGCCAGGTCTTTGTATACAAACGTGATTAAAACTACTATGTGATTTAACTCAAGTGTTTTTATTTAATTGGGCTAGATCAATTACTTTGAAGACATAGACTGAACAATATTCCAAATAACAACCAGCCCCGACATTGGTGACCCCAGACTATAGTGAATACGCAAAAACTTTTATTTTTTATTTTAGTGAACATTTTTGTTGTGAAATCAATGACTCATATTTAATTGTTACAAAATGAATCCAGCACTCGAAACACCGGTCGACCCACAGCAACCGAAGGTAGACGAAATGGATCAGCCGGGGACTACCTGTTCAGCTTTGTCGCTTACTCAGAAAATACCAGATTTTTGGGAGGATCAGCCCAGAGTGTGGTTTATACGGACCGAAGCGATTTTAGCACCACAAAAAAATTGGGGACGACTCAATATTCAACGTGATACTATCCAAATTAACAAAAGACGCGATAACTCAAGTGACAGATTTGATCGTTAACCCGCCCGATCGGAAGTACGAAGCTTTGAAAACCCGCTTGTTGCAGATTTATGAAGAGAGCGAGAATAGACAGATACAAAAGCTTATCGGAGAAATGGAGTTGGGAGACCAGAAACCATCCCAACTGCTACGCCGGATGAGAGATCTCGCGCGAGGCAAAATACCCGATGATACCCTGCGCATATTGTGGCATGGTCATATGCCTCAAGCAGCCAGAGCGGTGCTGGCGGTCACGGACAATTTGGAGTTAGAGAATTTAAGTGTCATAGCCGACAAGATCGTGGAGACAACTCGGCCTGTGCAAATTGCCGAGGTTGTGCATACCTCCAATAATGGCCTAGATAAAGTTTTAGCGGAGATTGCAAAAATCAACCTAAGACTAAATAACTTGGAGCGAGGGCGAGCCAGACAAAGGGACAGCAGCGGGACCTCACGTGTGTCTCCAAGAACCCGCAGCAACTCGCGCAATCCAAGGAGCCCGGATTGGTTATGTTTCTATCATTACCGTTTCAAGACACGCGCTAGGAAGTGCATTCAGCCCTGCGCCTGGAAAAACCAGGAAAACTAGGACGTGTACAGATAGAGGCGGTAATCTGTACAATAGCGGAGAGTCACCGTCTTTGTGTAACAGACTTAACTAGTGGACATAAATTTTTAGTGGACACAGGTGCGGAAGTTTCGGTAATTCCGGTAACAAAAAAACTTTTTACAAGTAGTGCAGTTTCGGACTATAAACTATATGCAGCGAATGGCTCAGAGATAAGGACTTACGGTACTCGGACTTTGGTATTAAATTTCAAGCTGAGACGACCTTATCGTTGGACATTCATTATCGCGGACGTGAAACAGCCTATTCTTGGTGCTGATTTTCTAAAACACTATAAACTATTGGTAGACATAAGTGAACAAAAGTTAGTGGACAAAACGACTAATTTGTGTGTTATCGCGCCAATAGTACCTTACAGTGATTCACCGATATACGCAGTGGACATTACGCATCCGTATGCCAAACTTTTGCAAAAATATCCGGATGTAACCAAACCAGTTTCTTTCAGGGAACCATCTAAGCACTCTGTATATCACCACATAGATACCACCGGCCCACCAGTGTACGCTCGAGCGAGACCACTGCACCCGGACAGGTATGCCAAGGTGAAGGAAGAGTTCCGCGTCATGCAAGAGATGGGAATCTGCAGGCCCTCCAAAAGTCCATGGGCCAGTCCATTGCATGTAGTTCCCAAGAAGAATGGTGAGTTGAGACCCTGCGGCGATTATCGGCGACTCAACGCGATCACAAAACCGGATCGTTACCCTATACCGCGACTGCAAGATTTTACCTATGTACTTGCTAATAAGACTATATACTCGCGTCTAGACATAAATCGTGCATATCATTTTATTGAGATCTGGCCTGATGATGTAGAAAAAACCGCTATCATAACGCCGTTTGGTTTGTTTGAGTTCCCACGCATGACTTTTGGTCTAAGGAACGCGGCTCAAACATTCCAACGCTTTATGAACGACACGGTGCTGCAAGGGTTAGATTTTATATACTGTTATATCGACGATGTGTTAGTAGCCAGTTCTGACGTCATCAGCCACGAACGACACTTAGCTCAAGTTTTAGAACTATTTACCCAGTATGGAATCTCTATCAATCTATCTAAATGTTGTTTTGGCCAAAATAAACTAGATTTTTTGGGTTACGAAGTATCAACTGAGGGGATACGCCCTTTGGAAGATAAGGTGCAGGCGATAGAAGATTACCCGAAACCACAGACAGTAGCTCAACTACGTCGTTTTTTGGGAATGTTAAATTTTTACCGCGCTCATCTTCCACAGGCCGCGTCTTATCAGTCGGTATTAAATGCGTATTTGCATGGAGTTAAAAAAAATGATAGTACTAAAATTGAATGGACTGAATTAGCGGAAAATGCTTTCCAACAATGTAAAGAGAGCTTGAAAAATGCTTGTATGTTGTTCCATCCTTTACCAGGGGTCCCATTAGCGCTCATGACCGACGCATCTGACACCTGTGTGGGAGCAGTACTGCAGCAGCTGCATCAAGGTACTTGGAAGCCGTTGGGATACTTTTCCAAAGCGCTATCAGCAGTTCAACGTAAGTACTCTGCTTACGATCGTGAGTTGCTGGCTATTTACATGGCCATTCATTTTTTTAGGAACATGCATGAAGGTCGTACCCTTACTGTGTATACCGACCATCAAGCACTAGTACATGCATTCAAAAAGATAGGTACAGACAAAGAGACGCCACGGCGAACACGGCAGCTGATGTTTATAAGTGAGTTTACCACGGACATAAGGTTCATAGTCGGTTCAGATAACCAATGTGCAGATGCCTTATCTAGGGTAGAGACAGTATATTGCCCGTCAGCCATCGATTATGCAGCATTGGCAGAAGCACAGTCCCACGACGAGTATGTTACTTCGAATAACATATCAGGTAACATTCAGTTGAAACGTGTCAGCTTGCCCGGATGCAATTCACAGGTATATTGCGAGGTATCTACTTGCAACGTCAGACCTTATGTACCAGAGTCATTTCGCAAGATTGTCTTTAATGCTGTACATAATCTAAGTCACCCAGGTATACGGACGACACGCAGTATGATCACTCAAAAATTCTTTTGGCCAGGAATGAATCGAAATATAGGTTTATGGGCTAAAGCTTGTGTACAATGTCAACGTTCGAAGGTGCAACGGCACACGGTTTCCGACCTACAACAGTTTCTACCGTCTGCCAGGTTTGAACACCTCAATTTAGACATAGTAGGCCCATTACCCGAAACAAAGGAAGGTTACAAGTACTTAGTCACAATAATTCACACACGGAGGAACGATCTAATGCATCAACTAATGCAGAGAGAGACTCGTCGAGCCCTGTACCACAGAGCCACACTACCGGCGGTACCAACACAGATGCCTCCGGTGCAGCCAGCAGGAAAACTAGATCTGGACGAGCCGTACGAACGCCGATCCGTTTTCAAAATGATGTATAATTCGAGTAGTATATTGAATAACGTATAAATGTATCGCAAATGTATCGTAATTTAGTTTAGTTGTAAAAAGATGCACGAACACTACATAGTATTTATAAGTATAATCGGCATCTTTGCAAAGCCGCATACTTATAAACTCCTTTAGTTAGCATTTTTGCAATTAGTAATTCTAGCATGTAACTACTCGTATTTAATGTTAAGTAAATGGTTGTATGTGCAGAAATATGGGTCATATTCATATTCATGTTATCGCGTTTCCACTCATTATTTTGTGCAGTCGCATTCCATACGAACGTTTGTTTTTCGTCGTGATAATATGGGAAAGGAGCAGAGTAAAGAAGAGAAGAAAGGCGAGGTCGTTATCGCACAAAACGGAACAGTAAATATGGAATCGCATTTATCAAATCAAAACATCATGTTACTAGTGATTTTGAGTTTGTTCGCGACTATTATTTTACTACTGATTTGGAGAAAGCTGAAAGGGCAGATAGCAGCGTGGTTGCGAGGGCAGATAGCCGGCGCCGGCGCGCCGCCGCCACCCACCGCGACCGCTCCGCCGTACGCAACGACACCGTCAGCAAATCCCGTATAATACATGATATACAACATGATGCCACCCATATTTCAGAAGCATACGTATTGTTTTAAGTTAAGTTGAATGTTTTAAGCCTCAATCAAAAATATATATTTTATTGTTATGAAAATGTAATTTTGGAAGTTTTTGGAGTTTACCCTTAATTATTTTTTTTTTTAATTAAAGAGGGGGAATGTGTAGTGACATATTATATTTAGCACATTAAGCAAAACTGTTGAGCGGCTGTCCGAGCGCCCCCCTCCGTCGGCAGTCGTCTCCGCCAGGTCTTTGTATACAAACGTGATTAAAACTACTATGTGATTTAACTCAAGTGTTTTTATTTAATTGGGCTAGATCAATTACTTTGAAGACATAGACTGAACAATATTCCAAATAACAACCAGCCCCGACATCTTAAATATCGAAGTTTCAAAGCAAAAATGTGTTTCACATTAAGAATACACATTATTAACGACATAAAATAAATTCGTGGTGATAATTAACTCAGGATTAAAATTTTCATAGAAATTATACCAGCGTAAAATGGACACGTTACCTTAACTTTCCGTCCATTCTGATTCTAGGTCTATGGTTGACGCCAAAGAGACAATCTTTAAAAACGGTTCGTTCCATCAATGCCCACTCCTAATTTTTAGACTTGATTTATCAAAGTTTGGTTTAGATCTTACATACTGTAGTTTTACTACTGCCATCTATCTGGTTTCCCTCCTCCAACAGTAAGTAATACCACAGAATAAATAATAGTACAAGTAATACACAACCGTCATGATCTTTAGTTCCGCGAATCGGACTAGATGGCGTTAGCAACCCTTAAAACACGCAAACGATGTTTGCAACGATTTAGGCTTCAGTTTCCGAGCATAGACGACGTGTAATAAAAATTCGATTATAATAAACAAATAAAAATTTTTGATGCGCCTATTTATAAGTGGCGTAATATAATATATTTAGTTATGTGGTCATTATCAAAGAGTATATACTACGTAAGGTCATTATTTCGACAACCTTCTTTGGGCAAAGTCAACCCTACCGCGCTGCTTGAATTGAATAGGCGCCAGCAAATTTGTATGGAATTTCATTATTGTCGTGTTTTGCGGCCAGCAATTTCCTTTGAAAATCCATTATTGTCGTCTTTTGTCGTAGCACTATTCCGTGGGTTCGTTAACCCCGAACGCGAAAAGAGAAGCGTTGTAGCTACCAGACGAATGGACCGATTTTTATGTTTTTTTTTTGTTTGAAAGCTGATGTGATCGTGATTGTTGTTGTTTATGTTTCTGTTGTTGTGGTCGTTGTTGTTGCATTGTTTGAGTAAATTCTTATTATACTAAGCTGGTTTTATTTAAATTCCTCGCATTGTTTGAAAAAAGCACTATACAAGCCTTGGTCCGCAATGACTGCCCTGCTGGCCACGCTATGATGGCCTCGAGCTCTGCTTAGTTAAGTTCTCGGCCTTCAAGCTTGGCCATCATTGCAGCCCTTGCTGTCCGCGCTATAAAGGCCTCGACCTTAGCTTGGCCATCAAGGGCTGCAATGCTGACCGCACTGTGATGCCCTCGAACTTAACTTAGCTACGCTCTCGACCATCATCATCGCTGCCAGCAACGCAGTCATTACAGACCGCGGCAGTAATGTACTATACTTATCTAATAAAAATAAATATGTATGAGTGAGTAGTCAGTAGACGTACTACGCTACGTAGAGTAATAAATTAAGTAAATAATTTTATATTAGATAAGTAAGTATAATTTAGACTTGACTAGAGGATTACAATTATCAGCACCGGTTTAAAACCGATTACTTTTGAAAAAAACCGGTACTTCTTAGGTTTTGTTACATGGGTTTTTATTTATTTTTTGTAATTATGAGCTAATCATCAATAATCATACTAAATAAATGATACACAAAAGCCTCCGGTAGCGGCGTTGAGGGAACGGAAACGAAAAACACATTTCTCAAAGCATTTATACAAGGGGATACCGTTTTCTGTGCGTTTAAAACTGATTATTATTGAGACTGGTTTTTGATGCAAAAAAAGAGCTGATCTACTGTGTCATCTAGCAGCCGGCTTCTTCTCGAAGAGTGGACGTACCCCGACGTAGAGAACATCCTCTCAGAAGATACAGAAGTCGCCGGCACCGACATATATTTAATTGCAATTTTGTTCAAAGGTATTAAATGCTTAATATTAACCATCCAAAAGGTGACTGCGTCTTCTGAATGGTTACCAAGTTCACTAACTTCAGTTCTGTGTACATTCGCAGAATATTGACTGTGGGTGGAGGCGCTTACATCTGTAAGGACGTCTTTCTGACGCATTTTTAGAAAGCCGAGTATAAACTATTATTTTTCTTCATATTTCATTCAAACCGGTATCCTAAAACAATCGGTTATTAACGGTTCTTAAATAATACGGTTTTACACCGGTTTTCTTCAAACCGGTTTACACCTCTAGGGTGGTCTGTACACTTAACTTATTTTATTTATATATACTTTACTTACTAATAGTACAATCTAAACATAGTATCTAAACATAACTTACTATGTGTATTTTATACGTCGTATGTATATTATATAGTAAAAAATGCTTAATATTTATGTGTGGTTTAGATGTTTATTTTCTCAAAAGAATACATATTCATTTAAATAAGAAATTAAATATCAACATCGTCATCATCATGTCAGCCTTTAGAAGTCCACTGCTGAACATAGGCCTCCCCCAAAGAGCACCACGACGAACGGTCTTGTGCCATGCCACCTCCAATCAACGATTAAATTAAATATGAAATTAAATATGAAATTAAATATGAAATTAAATATGAAATTAAATTAAATATATGAAACAATATTTGGGCGTCACGTTACACTGTTGCATATAAAATAATATTAACTAATGTAAATGTAGGTACATGACAATACAAGTTCTGTGCAAAAACAAATGGCTAGTTCATACAATGATTTGTGATAGGCATGTTTACTAACAAATCCGGCATCTCTGGAAGTGGCATGGCGTTTGTGTTAGTAAAGACGTAAATGTAGGCGTTTTTTAGTTATCATGATTTATTTATATAATATTTTTCTTGGAAAGTTAGCTGTGTATTATATTATTGTATGTTTGTCTGTATGTTCGTCTATATATTTTAGTCTATATGAGTATCTGAACAAATATACCAAATTTCGCGATTGTATGTATTTATGTGTGTATGTATGTGGGTCTTCCTTTGAAATTTCAAAATTTTAGATATTATTGAAATTTCTTCTTTTTTTTGATAATCTTAGTTCTTTTTTGCAGAGATCATTAAAGTTGCATTGAGAGATCTATTTAGGAGTATTGGTCTTCCATATTTTTGTATATTATCTATAAAAATGAGGTTTTAAAAAATAAATAAAAGAGGGAATGATGAACAGGGTGAGGGAATGATTTATTATTATATTATAATAAAAACATGTACAAATAAAGAAATTATGTAATTTTAATTATATTAAACAATGAAATATCATATTCTAAAGAAAATAAACTCAACATTTGTACTTATAGTCAATATAAATATATATATATATAAACTCGAAAAAATAAAAAATACACTATTATAGAGGTAACAAATGTTTTTATCTTTATACTCATTACTATTTATTTTTAAACTTTGTACTTAGCATTTCTCCAAAACTTAAAACATCTTCATATTTATTTATTAAGCATTAATTATTATTAATATTAATCTGTATTAGTCTCGTATTAATTTTTTGGTCTTTGAGTTCAATTAATTATTCATTCGTAATTTTAACATCACTTGTAGAGTCATCTAACTCTGTAATAGGAATTAGGGTGTGTATCACAAAGTTTAGTAAAGATTTTGTATCACTGTATGTGATACACACCCTAAACTTATAACCCCCAACATGGCCGGTCCCCGCGGGGGGAAATTACCATAACCCTCCAGACTACCAAACAAATTTGAATGATGCAGGAAAATTCACGAATATGAATGAAAACCTTTATATTTGTGGAGAATCGTAGCTCCCTAATGAATGGACCGATTTTGATGCGATTTTTATGTTTGGAAACTCATGTGATCTAGATGCTTTTTGGTTATAATGGGGGGTGGAGGGTCGGGGTTAATTTTTTTTTAAGTTGTGCCACTGAATAAATAATAGTACAGGTGGTTGTGCTTGTGTAATTTATAGATATTATTATGAAATGAAATGAAAAGGAATTAACTACATATGCCCTCAGTTTATATATAACATCATTGCATATACCCTTCTATGCATATACCTTAAAAAACCTTATAAAAACCTTACGTGTTACAATGGTAAATACAGAGTTAGTAATATTATTTGATGTGTCGTTTTTATTTGTTCTTAGTTGTTCTGTACGTAATAGTAACTTGGAAGAATTTCTTATCCATATAGTTTTATGTTATCTTGTTAATACCTGAAATACATACTTTATTGTTCTTGGTTACGAGGACTTGTTAGGAAACTAATTTGGTAGTTTTTATTACCAAATGAAAACAATTTAATTAATTTCCATATTTCATACACAATATAGGGTCGATGTTCATACTACTAGAAATTCCGTATGAGATGTAGTACCACTGCCATGCACTAGATGGCGCATCGATCGATCGAGCGCTCGAATCCTGCATCGCGGTGACAAGATTCTCCGCCGTTTAGTAAGGTGACCTGCGTCGCACCTTTCACGTTGGTTGCTAGTGCTACTCCGGTTTCCGGTTTCCCTTCAACACGTATAAATCTTTCGCCTTTTACTAAAGATTTCCGTGGAGGGGAAAACTCAAAACTATGAGTCTAAAACCAGCGTACCATTTGAAAATCGATTAAATTAAATAATCGTTTTTTTTTAAATGTATTCATTTGTTGTAATAAAGAGGTAAAATCAACATAACAACTATATTTACAATAAATTATTTTTTTTACCCAACTACGGCGAAGCAAAAAGTCTGAATGAAAATAAAAGAAGATAATTATCTACTATCAGGGGTAGGTACTCCAAAGAGATGGATAAAATAAGACATCGGTGTTTATTATTATGGTTATCTAATGTAAAGCAAGGGTTTTTTTTTTAATTAAATAAAGAATAAATGATCTATTTGTATTAATCCTTGACATTAATAATTATTTGTATAATTGACTGTAGTATATAAGTGACATGTGCATGTTATGTAATTTTTATTATTTTTCTTTTTATTAATGTTTGCACGTCTTCATAGACAAAATACGGAGATCTATCTAAGTAATTGTTATAATTTTGTCATCTTTTTTACCTGTAATTTATGCAAATAAATGAATCTAATCTAATCTAACAATGGTACCGATTCGGTTGGCATGAACTAGACTAAACTACACTAAAATTAAGTTTAGTCCTGTTCCAAGCCGGATAGCAATGCACTAAACTAAATTTTAGTTTGACACACCTAAATGGATTTTAATTTCTCAGTTTGGTTTAGTGGTATTTATCTATTCTGTTGTACGTCAGTTTAAGTATAAAGGTGCCTCCACACAACCCTCGCGCCGAAAACTCAGCAAGAAATGAAAACCATAGACAAAAAACGTGGTCTGTGTCATGGCGCACGGCCGCTTGTTTGTCGTGAATCGTTTACTCCACGTACAAATCGCGAGTTATACCGAATTAAAGATCACATAAACGTAAATTTTGCTGATTATGAGCGGTACACCCGTGGCTTTGCCCGCGTGGTCATTTCTCTGGATTAAAAGTAACCTATGTGTTATTTTAGCACCAAAAGTACCTACAAGGTATAAAATACCAAATTTCACTCATCCGTCAAATATGTTTTATCAATTGCTCGGCTTCTATTCACCGGATTGAAATACCAAGTACACCATAACCGTTATTAATTCTAAACCTAGTTTTTACGTGATGCGTGAACAGACAAACAGACAGACATGATTTTGAAAAATACAGGTATTTTGTCACTGCTTTATTATAAAATCTTTATTACCTTCTAACTTGAAAAGAGGTGGGGGGGGGGGAGTTTATAAGTTTAGGGTGTGTGTGTGTGTGCGTGCGTGCGTGCGTGCGTGCGTGCGTGCGTGCGTGCGGGCGTGCGTGCGTGCGTGCGTGCGTGCGATCGGGCGGGCGGGCGGGCGGGCGGGCGTGCGTGCGTGCGTGCGTGCGTGCGTGCGTGCGTGCGTGCGTGCGTGCGTGCGTGCGTGCGTGCGTGCGTGCGTGCGTGCGTGTGTGTGTGTGTGTGTGTGTGTGTGTGTGTGTATGCATCCATGTGGCTGTCTGTGGCATAGTAGCTCGCAAACAAATGGAACGATTTTGATGCAGTTTTTCTGTTTGAAAGCTGATGTGATCGAGATGCGCATGCGTGACCGTTAAAGTAAACATGTATTCATGTATGTCTCACTACAAAAAATAAAATAGAACTTTTCAACAACCCTTATGTGAATGCGTGACCGTCACCCTTTTGTTTCACCTGGTACCCCTATGTTTCGGAGTGATTTTATCCAGATTTCCGTTTCATAAATGTACTAGTTTCTATGAAAACCCGAATAGCTGTGATGGGGCGCGTGGCCGTTTGTTTGTCGTGAAAAGTCAAGGCCACGTACTATTTGATCCGGTCCTGAAAACCTCTCGTTTGCTCTGTGTTGGAGTTTAAAATGTGTAATCTTTATTTAAGTACGGACTTTCCAGGTGCTGCAGCCAGTTTTGTATCTAGAGCAAACTTTTTAATATTTAATCGTTTTTTTTCTCAACGAAATCTTTACTAAAACACCGGAATCAATATGCTTACTAAATCGCGAGTTATACTGAATTAAAAATCACATAAACATCAATTTCACTGATTTTGCTTTGTGCATCCTGCCTCCCCCCGTAATGTTTAATTTTTGTCTTTTGGAAAATATTAACATTACATCATCGAACTGACAATAGAGGGCAAAAACATTTTTTTTATTCATTACTTTTTGTGACGAGACGGTCAAGTCGCTCGCCTGATGGTAAGCGTCACGCTCGCCCATAACAGTTGCAGTTCCACCCAGAAAAATGACATCTACATTCGATCTCTGGGGCTTATATAGTTACACAGTTATAAAGGCGAGACGATATAGCCCTTTTCGTGATGGTCCACTTTTAAAACCCCTATCCCATGGTACCCCCTATGTTTCGGAGTGATTTTATTGATGTTTCATTTCAAAACTCCCACACTGTTCGAAACAATCTATCGCGCATGCGCATAGCCCTTATGAAAAATTCTATACTTTTATCATACTATTCTCACTAACACAGATAATAAACAACAATTTATGATTACATTCGTTTATTATTTAAATGTGGGCAACATTAGCAATTAAATTTAGTCGTTGTCAAAATCTAATTAGTCCTGTCACAATGAACTTAGTTTAGTTAAAATCAACATCGGATAAAATTTTAGGAATCACTAAAATAAAATAAATTTAGCTTTAGCTTAGTTTAGTTTAGTGAGTTGCTCAACAGATTTGGCGTCAACGTATGAAAAAAAAGGAATTTATTTTTTACACGTGAAAAGAAAACGATTAATTTGAAAATAATAATCGGCACAAATAAACTCTTTTTTTTAACATTAGTTGACTTTTTTAAAAATCGATTATTTTTTCACATCCCTATTATATTTAAACATATAAATCACCAAACGCTTACATTACTTAGGTACCAAAGTTGTATTTATTGTGGTAAAGTATGCCCGCCCATATTGAGAGGGTAATTAACCATAAAATACCACGCTGGCCGCAATGAGATTATATATATATAACATAATTAGCTGGCCGTGAGTGCTTGAGTTTTTTTTCGTCAGAGCCTCGTTCGAAATGGAGATGGGCAGGACACTTGGCAAGACGGGATGATCAAAGATGGACCAAAGCAATAACGGAGTGGTGGCCTAGAGGAGCGCAGCGTTCACGGGGCAGACCACCAGCCCGATGGTCAGACGACATTGTTGTTTGTTTGTTTGTCGTATGAGGTAGTGCTGGCCTCTGATGTCAGAGTTCGTCAGGCCGCCCGAGGGCCTCTGACATGGCTTAACGACTGCTATTAATCAATAACAGCCGGGACCGGCAGTTTTACGTGCCCTCCGAAGCAGGGAGCGATGGAAAACCGCACATAACTCAGAAAAGTCATTGGTGCGGAGCCTAGGTTTTGAACCCGGTATCGTTGGATTCTAAATTGCACTATAGAACCGTTAGGCCACCATCGCTCTCTTGACATTGTTAGGCACGCAGGAATAGACTGGATGAGACTTGCACAGGGCCGGAACAAATGGCGTGAAAGAGAGTACTATACCCAACAGTGGGTGAATGCGGGCTGAGTAGATAGATGCCCGCGCAAGCCCCTGGACTTTTCTTTTAATATCCAATAATAAAGTTCATGTTTTGTTTAAAATAGAACCAATGATTGGAGATAGCTTGATACTCCACTTTGTATACAAATATTCCAATCTCAAAGATGATGCGTTTTTGCCACCTCTATTTTTCACCTTGCACAGAATAAATAATAGCTGCTTGTGCTACATTATGCGCTTAGACGCTACTAATACCACCCTACCACCGTCCGTAGACGGAGAGAATTTTCTCTGTTCAATAACAAAAAGTTATTGATAACAAGTTACTTAATTTAAACTAGATGGCGTTGTCTATCCTTAAAACACGCAAGCGGTTTGTTACGGAGTGGTTTGAAGGTTGAACTCGAATGGCGCGTAATTCAAGCTTATAGTCCTATAAACGGCTATAAACGGATTTTGATGAAATTTGGTGATTTTTGAGTGTCTTCACGTTTTCAAACGCGAAGCGATCAAGCGATAATGGATGTATTAGAATAGATAAACAATAAACATTATGCAATTTGCGTAATGTTTATGATATTTTAGTCATGTGTCGTTGTGTGGTGTGATTTTTAGATAACAAAACGAAACGCGTTTTGAGTATCGATAACGTTTTCCAAACCGTCAATTTTATAACGATCTATTTCACAACCGTCTAGGTTTATTCTTAAAACGATGTCCGTTTTTCGATAAATATTTTATATGATAGAGGTTTACGTTATTAAAAAAACATCTATTCACAATAACGTTACGTTTTCTATTGCTATGTTCATGGCGAAAGCATGCGTTTATAAAATTATCATTTCTTTATACTTTTTTCCAGACTTACACTGGCTGTATAAATAAAGTAGATAGTAGTTAGAAACAGTTAAAATGAATAGGTATTATTATGTAGGCGTATTTAAAAGTTCATTTTATATACATTTTATTAGGTTGGATATAATAACATTTTTTTTATTACAAGTTTGTTGTTTGTTTTCATAGTACCTAAACAGTATCATCGGTAGCATGTCAAAGGTCACTAAAATGCACAAAGCAAAAGCACGATCACGCCGTAACCATATATTTTGCACCGGCGCGCCTAGCACGTGTACAAAAGAGATGTTTCCATTTTTAGACGTCAAATTCAACTTATTCAATTTCACTTGATTTGTTCGTTATGTTGGCTGCGTTGCCAGATTTCTTGCATCTCGTGCGACCGCTATTCGCAACGCCAATTGTTTAGCAAACTAGAAAATAGACGTTTTGAGAAATAGATCGTCGTGAAAGTCGCCCGTAACGTTTGCGTTGTCGCTCATTGAAAAGGTTGGGACAACTTGCGCCCACGCCTTAATTATGTAGCCTAACATCGTGTAATTGTAAAGTATGAAAATTAATACATGTTTACTAAAAAATATATAATTAATTATCTAATATAATAACAATTTTATGAAGCATGTCACACGCTATGTACCTATCTATCGCAAGTCAGAATCAACATTGTATTGTAGTATTAATAAATATGTAGTGTCTAGAAAAGTGTCTGTCCATACCAGACGGACAGATATGACGAAACAATAATAGGGTTCCTTGATTGACTACGGAACCCTAAAAAAAGTTATCGATTTGTAATTTATACTGCTGAACCAATGTTGATGAAATTCATAAATATAAGCAAATCAGACGAAGCCTGAGTTGGGAGAAATCAAGGTACTTACATTTAATAAAAAACATCGCATCTAATTTATAATCTCCTTCTTATTTTTCGCAGTCAGCTAAAAACTCGAAGCGTAAGAAATCATCATAATCGGCCTGTGTTCGTCCACTGCTGGACACAAGCCTCTCCCAATGAACGCCACAGAGCCCGATCTCCGACTCCTCCCATAGTTTCTGCCGGCCGCCTTCCGCAGGTCGTTACTCCACCTGGCAAGTTTTTAGTTTCAACACATAACCCTTCCTTTGCCTTGCCGTAGTCGGGTAAAAAAAAAGAAGCCTATGACACTATACCTAAAGACGAGTCGATTGACACTGCACTTTTCAATATCGAACCATTTATCTATGATCGAACCAATAGGGGCTACGCTATGGTGGAACATCCACATACATGCGTACATACGTACATAGACTGTTAACCTCATTACCCTTCCCTAGCTTTGCTGTAGTCGGGTAAAGGGCATCACAGACGATTAAGATACTATAATATTTGATGTTACGATATCTGCATATAAAATATTATAGCATCTTAGGGCACACGGCTAAGATACTATAATATATTGAAATTATTCATTCGCTCGCAGGCCGTCCTAGGTGCCACACGTATTTCTTCACCACTTTCTATATACAGAATGATAAAATATGAGTAATACTTGGTAATACGGTTTCACTATCAGATTTATTAGATAGCTCATCAGACGACAATTCTGATTTCGAATTTGATATGCATTAGCGCACTGTAAAAGGTCATCAATTTGGATAGAAAATCACATTAAATTTAGAAAAAGCCGCGGTAAATTTAATCTTTACGCAGATGTTTGTACAAAAAAATATCAAACTTATTTTAATAAGTCGAAGGAAAGTTTTCTCGAAATTCATAATTTGATTAAGGAAGATATAGTGAATCAAAATACGAACATGCGCGAGAGCATTTGTACAACGACTTGCAGTATGCTAAGAACCATCTTGTTAACCCCAGCTTTCAAACATAAAATAAAAACCACAGCTAAATAGGTCCATTTGTTTGGAAGCTACGATTTTCACCCCCCGTTTCTTTCTCACCTCCCCCTCCCTCTCCCCATATATCTAAGAACCATCTCGATCATATCAGCTTTCGAACAGAAACAAACCGCATCAATATCGGTCCATTCGTTTGGGAGCTACGATTCTCACCTTCCACACTCGGTGCCGGTCGCATTCCGCAACAAGTACAAATATTATACCTACACTTCGAGGGCGCAATATTCGGGTCAGTTCAGTAGTGTCAAGCGTGCTCACTAATGACACTATACCTGAAGACGAGTCGATTGACACTGCACTTTTCAATATCGAACCATTTATCTATGATCGAACCAATAGGGGCGACGCTATGGTGGACCATCCACATACATAGATACATACATGCGTACATACATACATAGACAGTTAATCTCATTACCCTTCCCTAGCTTTGCTGTATAAACGTTTTGATAAACATACGGATGTTTTAATTTTAATTGCCAACGTGGCGCCATCTTAACAAATTTTAGCACACTAGCTAAAATATAACAAAATCGGTAAACTCAAACTCGTTTTCCTGCGTCACTTAAATACTTCTACAATTAAAGCTGCCCTCCGGCAGCAGGTGGCGCCACCATGCATTTTCAATGTAAGATATTTTGTACCCAATATTATTATGGATATAAAACGAAACGAAAAGGAATTATCTACATACAATAAAAATCTTACGTGTTAACGTTACAATGGTAAATACGGAGATAATAAAGTTGATGTGTACGTAATAGTGACTTGGAATAATTTCTAATCCATTTATTTATGTTGTTAATGCCTTAATAATACAAACTATATTGTTCTTGGTTACGAGGCCTTTATAGGAAACTAATTGGGTAGTTTGTATTAATATGAAAACAATTTACTTAATTATTTTCAATGTTACATACTCCTAGAAGTTCCGTTCAGACCAAGATCATCTTTGGTTCAGACATAGATAAATAAATGGTTCAGATAAGATGTAGTACCATCGCCAAGCACTAGATGACGCATTGATCGATCGAGCGCTCGAATCCTGCATCGCGGTGACAAGATTCTCCGCCGTTTAGTAAGGTGACCAGCGTCGCGCCCTTATCTATTCTCTGGTTTCCCTTCAACATGTTTAAATCTTTCGCCTTTTACTAAAGAACACTCAAATTAGGGATGTTCATGTAAAAAAAATATCGATATTTTTAACAATATAATATATCGTAGTGTTCTAACGATACTTTGCGATATACCGTACAAATATATCGTAAGCGATTTGTATTTAACTAGTCTATAATATTGAATATTAGATAGGGTTCAGGTTAATATGAGTAAAACAGAGTGCAGAAACAAATCAACTTTATTTATTTATAAATCCCAATACTTTTTCTCTAGATCTTACAAAAATAAAAATTTATTTACTCTTTTGGCTTGCAGTCTGCTTCTCTGCTGAGTTAAAACCTGTGCGGTTTTTGAGAAAAGTCGCTCAGATGGAACAGAGCTAGCCACCATTGTTAAATATTTCAATGCTAACATTATATAACTTTGGGAACTGTACTTTGTAATCTACCCACACTTCTAATGGGTTTTCGTTAAATCTACTAACCGGAGCCCTCAAATAAAGCGATAACTCATCAGAAAGACTTTCGTCTGTTTTATTTGTCTTCCAATTCCGCTGGACCAGTTTATGGTGATCGCTCCAGAGATAATCCGATGACAGACTAATTTTGTCGGAATTGTCCGAGTCAGATTCCGTAGTAGTACATAACTCATCCTGCTGAGTTTTTTTAATTATATCTTTAATGTTACTAACGGCATTTGCGCAGGCCAATGGATCTTCAAAATGAAGTTTTTTGAACCTCGGGTCCAATATTGTAGCAATAGCCAATGATGATACGTGTTCGATACCGCCCATTCGTTTGTTAATCTCGCTAAGAGTGCGTTTATGTACCTCCTTGATTAAAGGTTCTTCAATTACTAAGTTTTTCAGTTTTGATATCATGCAGTGCACTAATGGAATGACCTTGGAACTAGAACAATATTTATCACCAGATATTTCCTTAGTCGCTGCTTCCAGTGGGCGTAAAATGTTAAGAAGCGATGTTAATATTGTCAAGTCCATACCAGTTACCATCGGCGGCGCTGTTTTATGACGAATCAAAATTTCGCTTACAGCTTTTCGTAAATCAAGAAACCGTACAATCATATAGTACGTACTGTTCCAACGTGTAGGGACATCCTGAATCAATTTTGTGTCAGCCTTAACTGATTTACGCAACTCATCGCTTGCCACACAACTTTGTTTAAAAAAAGTAACAATATTTTTTACTTTCGTTATGATTAGTTGTAGTTCAGAAATCCCCAAAATATGTTGAGCAACTAAATTAAGTGTATGCGCAAAGCATGGGATATGCTTTTTTTCCCAAATGCAATTTCGACAGCCTTCACCATATTTGCAGCATTATCTGTTACTACTGCTGTGACTTTATCCGTATTGAATCCCCACTCTTCACATGTTTTAGTGAGCATTTGTGCAATGTATTCCGACGAATGTCTTTCATCTAAGTGGTACACACCCAAAGTTACGGAATAAAATTCAATTCCGATGCCGAAATGAGCAGTTACACCTAGGTAACTTCTCATTTGTAGATCTGACCAAATGTCACTTGTTAAGGTAAGATTAATACACACACACAGTATAATTTGTTTTTCATAACTGTTGATAATGCATCATACTTTTCATCTAACCAGCGTGTCACAGTGGATCGGCTAGGAATCTTATAGTGAGGTGTCGTAACTTTCAAAAGATTCTTAAAACCTTCATTTTCAACTAATGAAAAAGGCTGATTGTCTTTACAGATCATGAACATTATTGCATTATTAATTCTTTTAGTTTTGTCACCAGTAGAAGTATATGCGTATATTTCTCCAAAACTACTTTCAATTGACCTCTGGCGTTTAAAAGGCAATTCCCTATTATAATCAATCTTTTGATCAGTTTGAGAATTGTTAGTACTTATCTCGCTAGTATCCATTTGCGGCGACGTTGAAGTTGAAGGCAACAGTTGATGTTCGTTAACGGTAGATTTAGACATCGTGATATTATCTTGTTTTGAAGAACTAGGGATAGGGTTTGACAAATCTGAATCTTTTGTAACAGCAGCAGCAGCAGCAGTATTTTTATTTTGAAAAACTTCCAGATAGACAGCTTTATGAATATTTTTTATATGAGCCATTGCATTGGTGGTATTGCCAGCCGTTTTAACATTTTTTTGACATAGCTTGGCATCATCTTTGACATCTGGCTGTTTTCTCGACATTTTTTTCGTAATATTGCCAAACAATACTTTTTTTATTAGGTGACATGTTGAGAGAAATCGTAATTTCTGAAAAAAAAAGAGAACAACGTGAGAAAGACAAAGAGTAACAGTCACAAAAATAATGAAATAAAAAATAAATCCATCGAAATAATTAATCGACTATGTCCCACCCCTAACACTCTTGAAAATAAAAACAAAATGGTCAATTGACCACAAGATAATTAAAACTACATATTGGGGAATTTCATGCAAATACTAAAGCATTCAATTATTTATTGTTTCATGCTAATAAATAGTAATCTTTGATAGCACTTTAAAATCACGTTATACTTACTGTATGAATCGTAAACTGTAGTAAACAAAACAGATAATAATTGTCACAGATAATAATTGTCATAATTGTACAACTGAATAGTGGCCATTTTTATATATCTTTATGCACACTAACTGTATTTACACATTTTGTAAACTGTATTAAACAAAACAGACAACTTTTATTTATAGATTATTTTATACTGAGAACGAAGCGAATAATCACAAACCACAGATTAATTAAAGATATAGTACGAAGCCACAGATCATAAACTAAGTAGGTAGTAATTTATACAGATTATAAATTACTACTAGTGCTGCCCTCACGGAGAGTAGAAGAATTTCGTGTCTTTGCGTTTTATTATTGTGAACAACTTCATTACAGACAGATATAATCATTTTATAAAAAAAAGAAATGGAATGTGCTTTTAATTTCTCCCGATAATTGATATATCGAATGAAATGTATCGATTGTACGTACCGATACTAGATGATTCGATAACATCGGGTTGCATAGATATATCGCGTACATATATCGATATTTTACGAAATATCGATTTATATCGTGCACTCCTAACTCAAATGAGTCTAAAACCAGTTTTTATGTGCCTTACTTTGGTAGGGTAGTTGAATATGCTAAGCTAACTAAACTAATCTTCCACTGGAAGTTTTTCAGTTTAAAAGTTCCCGTCTTATCTTCTTTCCTAATAAACTAATATCTAATACTTACTTAAATCATACAATAAATAATAATACAAAATAAGAAAAACGTAAGAGGGAGGTGAGTGTGAGTGAAGCATTAAGCACAAACCTCTTAACGTAGGGCTGCCGTCAATCGTCAATGTCATCATCTATACATGGTCGGACAGGACAGCTATTTAGCCCTAACGCAATGTAGTCATGTCGAGATTTATCTAGTCATACCTGCTATCTAGACATATCGAGATTAGTCCTAAAGCTATATTCCATACCATACCCATACCCATATCTATATTGATTGTGAACCCGGTCAAAGATTTCGGAAACCCCGGAAATTTGGTCTAAATCGGGTTTTTACCCCGGACGCCATTTTTATTTAAAATATACATATATCTATTCAATTAAATAACTCTCGCCTAATTGGAAATGTCTTAAATAACTCCAATAACATAATTTAATTATATCTATTGTATTCGACTATGAAAAATATGTAGGAACTTGTCTAACAAAATATTAATAACTAGCTTTCCCGCCCGCGTCTTCGTCCGCGCGGACTACTTGTTTATCGCGAAAAAAGCATCTTATGTTCTTCAGGATCCAATGTAAAAATAGGTAGAGCACCAATACTCTTGATGTTTTTTGACATACTTACTTTTATTTCGTTACATACTTGTTAAGTCTGTCAAAAAGCATCAAGAGCGTTGGTGCTATACTTTTGCATTAGTTTTTAATATCCTAGAAGAACATAGGATGCTTTTGACTCGATAAATTGTAGTCCGCGAAAGCCAGTACGTTATACAGCAAAACTAAGTACTGGAATAGAAAACGAACAAAACTGTCTACATGACAAGCGTCCAGGTTTTACCCGGACATTTCTTGAGAAACCCCCCGGACGCCCCCCGTACGCCCTTCATACTAGGACAAATCCAGGGAAACCCGGACGGATGGCAGCCCTTCTAATCATTTTTACGTATATTTTTATAGTTGCAGGCCTCTCCTCCTCTAAGTCCTCTTACGCAAAAGTCCGCCTGGGCAGGGCGGTCGCACTCCGCAACAAGTACAAATAAATTCAAGGACCCAATATTCGGGTCCGTTCAGTCGAGTGTCAAGCGTGCGCTCGATGAGTCGCGCGCCTTGTACTTAGCGATAGAGCACCTACTTACGTAAAGTTATTAACAAACTTTATTCGTGTTTTAATTATGAGTACCAAGAAGAAAGCTAGAAAGTACTGCATAGCATTCGGCTGTTTGAATAGTGATAGAAATGACGAATTGTCATTCTTTACGCTTCCAAAGGATATTGAAAGGTAATAAATTGTAATACCTATAGGTCCTAGTTATGTAGTTAGATGTTGATATTTTTTTATTACGTAGGTTCCTATAGTTTTATGTTATTTCATTTGTGTTCCATACCGAAGCTACGCATATTTAAGGTTTTTCCGCGCAGAAATAAAGTCGTTTATTAAATCGATCAACGTAATTTTATAACTGATTATAGTAGGTATTGTTGATCGGAAAATGAATTACTGTGCTGACTTAGTAAGTAGCCTACAACTAATTAGGAATTTACCTATCATGAAATAAATCAAACGAGTGATATAGTCTGAGAGCTGACGTAAAATTATTATGAAATGCTATGAGCTATTCTTGTTTACTAGGTAGATAACTACTACTTATTTTTTGCAGCAAACCTCAAAATTTCTTTACAGTGCTTAACCTGCTTTAAGCTGGATTTTCAATTGTTGACCATACTCGACTTCTAGTGATTATAATAGAAAGTATTACTAGTAGTACTGGTGATCACAATAATGCTATTTTAAGTTCATAAAAATGTCGAAGTAAATTCATACTGTCGGTTCTTGGGCTAACTATATATGGACGCCAAGAAATGTCCTTTTGTCCTCAATTATCGTTTTCAAGAATGTTCGATAATTATTATACAATTTGCGATTTCTTGTATATTTTCAGGCGCAGTGAGTGGTTAGCGTTACTTGATAGAGAAGATTTATTAATCACAGAGAATTTATTCAGTTCCCACAGTTATTCAGTATGCTCGGAACATTTTAAAGATTCATCGCTAAAAAAGGGCCTTAAAATGGGTTCAGTTCCAATTAAAGTTAACTTTTCAACTGATAAATCGCAAGAAAACTCATTTAACACAGACGCACAGACCAGCGCACAAAGCAAACCTAAAATCAAAATTATATCCAATGCACAACTTCAAAAAGCATATACTGCCTCAGCCGAAATTCAGACAGAATCTATAAAACAATCAGAAAAGGAAACACAGACATCTAAATTCTTGTCATCTAAAACTCCTCGGAAACGTAGACTTTCAGAAGAATTACGGTATTCTCAACATAAATGCAGGCGTTTAGATCGTGAAATAACAAAAATAATACAAAAGGAATTAGAAGGCAAGAATACAGCCATTACAAGCGAGCATCCTGATGACGAAGTCAGTAAAAGATTCAGAAGTTCCATAAGTTGATTGAGTGGCAGAACAAATTAAAAAGCAGATTTAAAGGCAATCGATACGAATTAGAATACAAGGTTTTTGCACTAAATTTATACTATGCAAGTCCCCATGCTTACAGATTATTACAAACGATTTTAAAACTACCAAATAAAGGTACTATTAATAGATTTAAAATTGATATTCCACCAAAATTTGATGATCGAGTAATCAATAGTTTGGAATTTAAAATTAAATCTCTCTCTGATGCCGCGAAATACTGCACAATTTGTGTGGATGAGATGACCCTTAAAACAAAATTGTATTACAATACAAAAACAGATGAAGTGATTGGTTTTCACAATATTAATGGAAAAATATCACCAGAAATTGCTAGTAATGCTTATACCATAATGCTTCAAGGTATCCACATAAAATGGAAACAACCGATTGCTTACGCTTTGCTAGCATTTGCAAAGCATTATGGTGAGCTTGATTTATGGTTGGAGGAATTAATTTCCAAACTTCTTGCAATAGGAATTAAAGTAAAAGCTATTACTTCTGATCAAGGATCGAACTTCGACAAATTCGCTAAAGATATAAAAAATGTAACAGTAGATAAACCTTACTTCATATATGATGATCAAAAGATCGACATATTCGACGTCCCTCATTTAATCAAGTGCATTCGCAATAATCTAATCACCAGTGACTTTCATTATGATGACAAAAAAATATGCTGGAACTTCATAAAAGAACTTTACGACCACCAAAAAGACAAAGAAATTTAAGGCTTATCCCTAAAATAACTGAAGCTCACATAGATCCTAATAACTTCAAAAAAATGCGAGTGAAATACGCAGTGCAAATATTTAGTCGCACAGTTTCTGCTACTCTTCATACCTACATAGACTTGGGAATTATTTCCGAAGAGGCCAGGCCGACAGCCAATTTTGTGGAATCCATGAATAACTTATTTGACGTTTTAAATTCTAGCAGAATAAATTGTAAAAACAAGTATCAAAGTGCCTTCAGAAAATGTGATTATCAAAAGAAAGTACTCGATGATGCCTTAGAAATATTTTCCAAAATTAAGGCCAATAATAAAAAAACAGGAAAAAATAATACGGCTTACATGAAATCATTCATAAATACACAGATATCAATACAATCCATTCAAATGCTTTATGAAGCTTTAAAAAAAGAAGGATTCAAATACATATTCACTCGAAGATTGAATCAAGACAACTTGTTTTTTTTTTTGATTCAGTTAGGCAGCAAAGCGGTTCTTGCACAGAGCCTACACCAATTCAATTTCAAAGAGCGTTTTTCAAAGCTATTCGTATGTAACATGCTGAAAAGTTCACCAAATGCTAACTGCGAGACGGATATTTATGACATTTTGCTCCAATCCGAGGATGTTATGAAAACGTTTAATTTGTTTACCCCCTCCATCGGCAGAAATATCAGTTGTGTGCTTAAATGGTGAAACTGATCACCATATGGATGTGCCTGAAGAAAATGCCCTAACTTATGTTTCAGGATACTTACTTTTCAAGTGTATGGGTAAACACAAATGCCATAACATTGATGGAGTATTGAACTCGATTCCAGATTTGGGAGAAACGAACTTGTTCACAAAATATAAATCCTACAACAAAAAATCTGGATATCAAAAAATATATAAAAGTTAAACATTTGTAAGTAATAATTATAAAAATATCCTGTACCTAATCCTATCATCTATTTTGTGCTATTACTATAATACACACATACTTTATTATTTATTGTTCATTTATTATTATTTCATAGACATTCAATCTGGATACAATAATTGTTTTCCAATCTAACACTAGGTAAGTACCTACTTACATTTATTTTTCACTGCCAAAATCGCTCCTCTGCTCCCGAACTATAATAGCCGCGCGTCGCGTTGCTACACGTCGTACGGCAGCGTTGTTCTTGATACGGCAATTGCCGTAATATACGGCATTCAGGCGTCCTAGGAATCATAAATACGGTACACGGCAGCTCTTAGATTACCGTATTAAAATATACGGTAATTGACTAAAGTAAACAAAAAATAACTTATAATGGAACGCACCAACTTGTAAACAATAAACTAGAAGCGCCATGAAAATAAATGTCAAATTCAACAAAATGCAACCGTATCTCCGATATGTTAATGTCTAAAATCTTTGGTTTATACATCATTCTGGTAGGTTCTTCACTTTGATTCGGGTAGGTTCTAGGATGTGTGGGAATCCCCTGAATAATTGTTATTGTACTGTACCTACTGTGATTCTCTATTTCTATCATTGCTTCTTTGTTTTGCTGTATGTTACGATCTATCAGTGAAAGCTATTTTACGAAGATTTCTTTAAGTTTTGATTGAAAAACAATTCAAAACCTGTATGGTAAAGAATAAAATAAGTAAGTTTAAAAGTAGTATACGCATAGTACATACATCACTTGTATTATTTTTTATTATTTAAACCTTCCAAGTAAACATTTTGTACAATACGGCATTTTTATTAGTTTTCTCTAAAAATCCGGCAATTTTGGAATTAGAATACGGCAACCCTAAAATTGTCAGGAACAACACTGTCGTACGGTCACAATCACCGCGCGCCCAGATTCGTCAAGTCGTGGCAAGTCTTCATGCACCAGTGATGGATGACAGGTCTCGTATAATACCTACCTACTTTTAATACCTTTTATTACGTAGGTAGCAATTTATTTTTCACTCATTAAAAAGCATGGAATTCAGACAGGCACCTTTATTCATCAAAGTGTAATACCTATAGGATATAATTATAATCAACCAACGACACGTAGGTAGGTATCTCACTAAACTTATCGGCGTTCTGAAAACGGGATAGGTAGGTAGTAAAAATGAGGTAGTCGGTCTATTCTGATAAGAATGTCATTGTATGTAATAGAACTATTTTAATTTATAATAATAAGTAATAACATAATACATTATTACTTATTTATTCTGTTACAATATCCATCCATATCAAATATTAATAACCTACTTGATGCCCCATAATTTTTTCCCACCACCAGCACCACCACCATAGACGAGAATTTTCTCTATTCAAAACAACAAGCCGTTCATGATAATAAGTTACTAAATTTAAACTAGATGGCGTTGTCTACCCTTAAAACACGCAAGCGGTTTGTTACGGAGTGGTTTGAAGGCTGAACTCGAAGTACGCGCCTTGTAACTTTTGGTCCTATACGGCTATAAAACGAATTTTGATGAAATTAGGTGTTTTTAAATCGACTTCACGTTGTAAAACGCGAAGCGAAAAAATAAAACGAAGGCGAACTATATTACATTACTTACATAATTACATATACATACATAAAGTAGTACATTACATCTATCTGATCTATCTACTACAATACAACTACATACATTATATAAAATTAATTATATATATAGTATAATTATAATTACTACCGCGGTCTGTCATTCTGTCAAAGAGCGGTCTGTAATGAATGACTGCGTTGCTGGTTGCTGGCAGCGATGGTGATGGCCGAGAGCGCAGCTAAGCTAAGCTCGAGGCTTTCACAGCGAAGTCAGCATTGCAGCCCTTGGTGGCCAAGCTAGAATGAAGGTCGAGGCCTTTATAGCGCGGTTGAAGGCCGAGAGCTTAGCTAAGAAAAGCTCGAGGCCATCATAGAGTGGCCAGCAGGGTAGTCATGCGGACCAAGGCTTGTATAGTACTTTACTCAAACAATGCAATAATAACGACAACAACAACGACATCGACATCGATATCGACCACAACAACAGAAATAAAAACAACAACAACAATCTCGATCACATTAGCTTTAAAACAGAAAAAACCCATCAAAATCAATTAATTCGTCTGGGAGCTACGACGCCTCTCTTTTCGCGTTCGGGGTACGAACCCCGAACGCGAAAAGAGAGGCGTCATATATACCCACAGAATAAATAATAGTAATTCGACAAAAGACGATAATAATGGATTTTCAATGAAAATTGCGGCCGCAAAACACGACAATAATGAAATTCCATACAACTTTGCTGGCGCCTATTCAAGCAGTGTGGCAATGTCGACTTTGCCCAAAGAAGGTTGTCGAAATAATGACCACATTACTAGCATTGTTTGAGTAAACATAATTATTACTAATATTACTATACTATTAAGTTTAATGACGTCGTAGTAAGTTGTATTTCGCAGGTATGACAAGACAAGCCTTTTTTGACATACCTCCCATTCCTATAAAAATGAAACGAGTTGTTTTTCCAACGCCTCGTTACGTTTTAACCTTTTTTGTAAGGCGTTTATGTCAAAAGCTAACGGACAGTAAGCGAAAACCGTTCGTTTTATAGGAACCGGCCATTAGTGTTTTCCATGGTACAATAATATACTACGCCATGGTGTTTCCTTATAACTCTGTATTGGTTAGTTAGTTACTTGAGTAACTTGAGATGAAACAAGTATCTCAACTCTGGTCAAAACCCTTATTCATTCATCAATCTATGTAACAAAACGCGAGTCGCACAATCATTCGAATGATCGGGTCACATGAACCGGTTCATTTTCACAACAGGTCAAGAATGATATGGTTCATCGTGTTTGCTCAAATACAGATTTTATGTATGACATACCTTATAATCATCAAAAACGCACTCGTCCACAAGTTGATCAAAAATGTATTTCGATATTAATTAGGTAACTTAAGTACACCTAATTACTTATTAGTACTTAAGTTAACTGTTAACGGCTTGGCGGTTTATTAACCGCTGAACCATGGCTGAACCTCATGGGAGAAATCATTTCAAGCAAGAAATGTAAATCAGTTGCGAAGTGCACTGATTAACCGAGACTGAAATATTAACAAATCACGTCGAATTGTTAACCTCACCATCATGATCCTGTGTTCGTCCACTGCTGGACAAAAGCCGTTCCCAATGAACGCCACAGAGCCCGATCTCCGACCCTTCTTATATCTTCTTATTCCGATCTTATCTTTGTGTAATGTAGACCATTGAGCACCATTACTACGTGTATATTGGTGTAGTGTAGACCATTGAGCTCCCATACTACTTGTATCTTGGTGTAGTGTAGACCATTGAGCTCTATTACTACGTGTATCTTGGAGTAGTGTAGACCATTGAGCACTATTACTACGTGTATATTGGTGTAGTGTAGACCATTGAGCTCCATTACTACGTGTATCTCTTTGGTGTAGACTCAAACCGTAGACTCAAACGATTTAAACCTTGACCACAGACTGCTCAGAGATATACTTCTTGATGTCACCATGATGCGTAATGAGGGAGCACGCCTCTGCAGCCTGACAGTTATTTTGGTAAACACTTGGTATTGTTCGTGAGTCATTTACATTGTAAGTATTTGTAATTCATTAATTTATATTATGGTCATTGTCACTTTTGTTTCTTCATGAATAAATCATTCGACGATAGTTAGGTATCAGTAGATAGGCATGGAGATGATGACCAGCTGTAAAAAATAAGTTTTTTAACCATTGTGGTATTATTGTGCTTTTAGCAGACTAAGTAGTTATAAAATTAGATTGTTAGATTTAAGGTTGGAATTTTTCAATGTTTAATTATTTAAAAAACTGCATAAATAAGAAGTAATTGTCTACGTGTATTATTATTTTTCGCTTATAACTACAGTATAAAATAAGTGTTACTTATGAATTGAGGATCAGTTTATTTATTTACTCAAACAAGCTTGTAATGTGGTAATTATTTCGACAACCTGCTTTGGGCAAAGTCGACCTTGCCGCGCTTCTTGAATAGGCGCCAGCAAAGTTGTATGGAATTTCATTACTGTCGTGTTTTGCGGCCAGCAATTTCCTTTGAAAATCCATTATTGTCGTGTTTTTTTAGTACTATTATTTATTCTGTGGTTTTGTAAACCACCGAACGCGAAAAGAGAGGCGTCGTAGTTCCGTAAACGTATGGACCGATATTGATGTTTTTTTTTCTGTTTGAAAGCTGATGTGATCGAGATGGTTCTTAGCTATTATTGTTGTTGTTGTAGTTCTTGTTGTTGTATTTTTGTTGTTTTAGTTTCATTGTTTTTTGTTGTTTTTGTTATTTTGTTGTTATTAATTTTTGTTGTTGTTATTGTTATGTTGTAGTATGTTTTTGTTTTTGTTGTTGTTGTTGTTTATTATTGTTTTTTTTTGTTATTGTGGTTTCTGTTCTTGTTCTTGTTGTTTTTGTTGATCTTGTTGTTTTTATTGTTGTTTTCGTTGTTTTTGTTGTTGTTTTCGTTGTTTTTGTTGTTGTTTTTGTTGTTGTTCTTGTTGTTGTTTTTGTTGTTGTTCTTGTTGTTGTTTTTGTTGTTGTTTTTTTGTTCTTGTTGTTTTTTGTTGCTATTGTTGTTGATCTTGTCGTTTTTTTGTTGTTTGTTTTTGTAGTTTTTGTTGTTGTTCTTGTTGTTTGTTGTTGTTGTTGTTGTTGTTGTTGTTCTTGTTGTTTTTGCTATTCTTGTTGTTTTTGTCGTTCTTGTTGTTTTTGTTGTTTTCCTTGATATTTTTAATGTTATTGCTGTTGTTGTTGGTGTTGTTTTGGTTTTTGTTGTTTTTGTTGTTATAGTGGGTTATATATTTTTTTCATCAGTTTGCTAGTTTTATTTAAATACGTCGCATTTGTTGAGTAAAGCACTATACAAGCCTTGGTCCGCAATGACTGCCCTGCTGGCCACGCTATGATGGCCTCGAGCTTTGCTTAGTTAAGTTCTCGGCCTTCAAGCTTGGCCATCATTGCAGCCCTTGCTGTCCGCGCTATAAATTCCTCGACCTTCGGTCTCGGCCTTCATTCCAGCTTGGCCATCAAGGGCTGCAATGCTGACCGCGCTGTGATGGCCTCGAACTTAGCTATGCTCTCGACCATCATCTTCGCTGCCAGCAACGCAGTCATTACAGACCGCGGCAGTAATGTACTATTATTTATTTTGTATGTTTTTAGGGTTCCGTACATCCGAATGGAAAAAAAACTGAACCCTTATAGGATTACTCATCTGTCTGTCTGTCTGTCTGTTACAGCCAATTTGCTTCCAATCTACTGGACCGATTAAATTTAAATTTGAATATTTTTTTTGTGACCCAAACACGGATATGTAACGTGACAAAAAAGTGTAACGTACACATAACAAAAAAAAATTGCTAATTGTACTGTGTGACATTATAAATAAATGGTCTGGTCAAAACAACAATTATTATTGAGATCATCACAAGGTGTAAATTGACCAATCTACTCTCAAATATACTGAAAGTAGTTCTTTACTTATAGATTACAGAAAAACCTGAAAGATGTCTATGGTCTTAAAATAGCTTGGTACATATTTCAATACTGTGATATTCATATTCATCGGACGGAACCATACCACGCGAGTTCAACTCGCACTGGTTAGTTTTTTTGGTCGTCAGCAACTAACTGATACCTTCAGGAATTTCGACTTCTATACTCAAACCAGTCTCACTATTTACAAACAGGATGAACACTCGTATTTTGTAGTTTTTTACAAATTTCAGTTACTGGAGTCATTGAATAGGTAATTTAATAATCTTACCTATAGTACAAATTTCTAGTCTTAGTTTGTTTTTAATTTAGTGTTGTTTACAATCATTCATTTACTACATACCTTCATCCATACGCGCCTTGACCGGTCAAGCCGCGCCCTGCCTCACACACACACACAACCTCCCCCCATGCACATACAAAAATGTATTTAAATACAACTCGTTGCATGCAAAAATAGAACGATGACGTACAACACTTCTGCATGCATGAATGCATGGAAGGTTCCATACCTGCAAACCAGCTTCTTTGTAAATAGAACGATGACGTACAACACTTCTGCATGCATGAATGCATGGAAGGTTCCATACCTGCAAACCAGCTTCTTTGTAAACAGGCAGCATTATTTAGCACTTTTACAAGTTAAACTTTATGTCTAATTAAATAAATAAAAGAAAAAACTATAAACTATCTCAAAATATTATAATTATATTATACCAAATAAATACCTATACTTTGAGGTATATGTACGTCCTACTGTGACGAGGGGCGAAGGCCTACCTATCGCCCATCTAAAATAGTAATAAATTAATACAACAACTTTTTTTTTTATTTTTTTTATTTTTTTTTCTATCAAAAATATATTATTTAAAAAGAGAACTATTTACAAAAACGTATGCGGCCAGTATTTTTACGGTCGCCAGTACGCGTCTCTTTATAAAGCTAGGGTATTTTTAAAAGCTTTTATTTAACTTGCAATGTTTGTGTGTATAGTTATTTATATATTTAAACCGGACTTAATCGCGCTGAAAACTTAATTTTTATTTACCTCGACGTTTCGATCAGGTTGCATTGATCGTGGTCACGAGAAGACTGAAAGACCTGTTTAAATATATAACTATGTGTTCGAATCGCGAAAGTTTAAAAGTTTGTATGTCTGTATTTGTCTATATGTATGTCTGTATGTATATATGTTTGTTTAGGTCAAATCTTGCAAGTTGAATTAGAACCACTTCCTCTTATCCGGAATTGAATTTTTGCATGTTGGTTCAGTTCCAATGACAATGCATTTTGATGGTAAGCATGAGCTGATCAGCTCCAGATAAAGGAACTCTATAATGGTCAACAGCTCAGACACGAAATGTTGTAATAATTGTTTGCCGTTCTAAGATTCATCAAGACATGGCTACCGCATAAAATAATTTTTTAAATTAACTTGTTATCATTTTTTAACCACGTTTTTACTAAGTCACTTTCTTGTTTGTCGTTCCGGGTGGAATCTTGGAAATCAAATTTCGAGCACTTCCCGATTAGCTATCCGGATGAAACTTTCAGGGTAGATCAATGATGTTATATATAAAATCTCATTGGGGTAGATCGCAACTCGATAACAATGCATTAAAAATAACTCCACAAACTTGTATGTTTTTTTGATTCGTTTTTTAATCTATATTTGCTGCTTTTATGTGTTTGTGTAATTAAGTCATCTATCAATTTTTTAAGGTTTGATAGGCGCCTGTGATTTCTATTATTATAATATAACCCCCGAACAAAAAGACGGGTGTTATAATTATAAGTTTAGGTTGTGTATCACTGTGTGTGTGTGTGTGTGTATCCGTGTGTCTGGCTGTGGCCTATTATTTATTCTGTGCTGTGAATGGCCAGATCAAAATCGGGCATAAAAAACATTAAAAAAAAAAACATAAAAAATATCAAATTGAGTTACATCAATTTTGAATTTGTGCTTGTTTTGTTTGTATTGAAGTCCTTTATCACATTTTGAAGGTTTGATCGGCGCCTGCGTTTTTTTTTTGTTTGTATTAAAGTGCGACTTCACTTATTTTCAAAATGGCGTACCTACCTACTTATCACATACCAGTCAGGCTCCATAGCAAAATGTTATATGATAGAACCCTAGAGGATACATGTAATATTTGGACTGAGGTTAGAAGTGTTAGAACTTATCACGTACCTACGTCTCTTTATATAACTTTTTCGTAATCCATGAGGCGTAAAGTTTTTGACCTAATGATCTAATAAATATCTACTTTGAAGTTTAAAAAATTCTGTTGAGATTTTGAAATTTATTTTTCTCACTTCGGTGGTTGAGATAGTGATCAAACAGAAGAAATGTTACGGCTGTAAAATACACAGACAAAGCAGTTTTTTTAAGTATTAAAAAGTTAAATAATGCAAGATTGCAAGCTACTACAGGGAAAAGCCTAGCTCGACAAAGCAAATTCACGTACGCCAAGAGGAAAACAACCACAGATACTCACAAACATTTTATTAATACTCGTACTTCGTGGCCGTGGTTTCCCCAAACAAAGCGACCACAGATTGCACGTAGTGACTGCAACAGATTAGTAGGTGTTACTTACTACGAGTTATTCTGTGCCTGTGTGCATTATAGTATGTTTGTATGCTGACACGACAAGCGTGGTGGTGTGAGTACCTATTGTTGATACAAGGTTGTTGGCACACACACGTGCTGTGTGTGTGGGATAGATGATAAGAGTTAGCGAGAAGCAATGGGAAGAGGTTAAAAGCGAGGAACGAGAAACAAGGGATTATCGACAGCTATATTGTACTGAAAGGACCGTTGCCCGGCTAAGGAAACTGACCTCCTTCTCAGGTAAAGGCGAGGTAATTAAAAGATGGTAAATTCAATAACAAAGGGCTTTATTACAAAAATAGAAAAAAAAACACACATGAGTTATCAAAGTTTGGTACTCTCCCCTTTACTGAGGAATTCAAAAAGAAGTATTTTTCACTTAACTAGGTTTGTTCTGCATCAAAATATTTCTAAACAGCAAGATCTTATAATAGGAAATACTACTAACTCAAAACTCAAAACTCAAAATTCTCAAATATGATTACAATTTTCTCAAACATATATATTATAGTACATAACTTCGGCCTGTACGATATGAATTTACAATAGAACTGCAGTATCCTAGGCTAGTAAAAACTTAGAGAGACGGTGCTCAGCAGTTCATCATGTATTGGTCACAACGCAACGGAATAGTCTTGTCTATGCCTTAGAACGTTCTAAATTAAAAGAGAACTTGTGCAAACAGGAGTGTGTGTGTGTGTGTGTAAGATTGTGTTTCCCAGAGGGATATCAAACTCTAAAACAGAAAGTATCTTTCAACAGTATATTAACACGCAAGTAGGCGAAGGCTTCCCTCACTACCGTAGCTCGCTGACTCTAAATGATTTGGAGTGGACCAACCTGGAAGCTTCCCGGGACGCCGTACCGTCGTCTGGCATGCCGCCGCGGATCGCGTCCTTACTCCACTCGTTCAGCTCCTCCTGCTCTCCACGAACGGTGCCTTCCGCTCCTCTCGAACGGTTTCTGCGTCTCCCACGGTCGGAGTCTGGTGTCTCTCTCGATCGGTGTCTTCTAAGGGACAGGTGGTGCGTTGGAGACCTTCTGGTGACCCTCGGAGATCAGCTTCTTTCACGAACGGTGGTGAGCCCCGGGAGATCGGCGCACAGCAGCTCGCAGTGGTGACGGCAGCGGCCGTCCGTTGATGCTCGATTTTAACCTGAAACCCACGTTCCTCTGTGTTTAAATGTGTCTCGAGATGCCCGCCTTAGATAGTCGCGGTGCAAAATCAAAACAGATATTTCGTTAGTACAATACTTGAATCACGGGAAATCCTACTAACCTGGCTTTTGCACTCGTATACTTATTTCGCCTGTTACAGTGCTGTCACGGTTTCCGCGCCTCGTTCTGGACTGCGTGTCTCGGTCGTTTTGTTCACACAAGATACTGCGTGTTCTCCTGCTGCCTGCGAATTTAAAACTCGTAAACCAAAGTCGATTACGCACAGAAGCTACTGGAATCCCAGAAACAAACAAATTTTCTCACCTGCGCCGATCTCAATCACGTGCCAACTATGTGAAAGAAACTAAATTCAACGTCCGTATTCAAAATGGTCCCCGCAGGCTTCTCTTTTGTATATATACGAACTCTGGCTTTACGTTGGGTAGCAGTCTACTCCGAAATCGAACATCCGCTTATCCAGAAATCTCTAGGAACTACTCTGCAGCTTGCATCGTAATTCAGACCTTGTCGTCCTAGCTATACAGGTCACTGTCCTCCAGCCAGCTCTGGTACATTCCAATCAGCATCCGGTTGTTTACTTCTCAAACTTCATACAAAAAAAACAATTTCTCTGGAACTATACTTTGTTATACTCGATACGTCAAAACATTCCATGGTGTGATCATCGCAAGCGATTTGTAGGTGTAAATTATTTTCGACATATGAATTGCTGCCATCTGAATTTCCGATTTGTTAGCCAACTCAAAGATGCGACTTATTCCGGATTTTCAAACATTCCACCCCCCGTCCAAAGCTATCCAGAGCCCGAAACATTCCTGGTACGTTCATTATAATAGTAACACTTCAAAGCTTTGCTACTTCCCGACAGAGGTTTCCGCATCGTTTACACCTTCCTTCTAGTTCACGCCTCAAGAGGCGTGTGTGTTTAGTGCCAAGGCACTAGCTGTCGCTGCGTGGATTTCCCATTTTAACCATTTTGAGACATGAGATGAAAACTTTACCCTTCCACTCGCAGAGGCAAATTCAACCATTATCCATTGATTTTTAGATAGGCGAAATCATCATTCTGTCTTCAACAAAGAAATGCTTTCATTGTTCCTTCATCGAAGAAAGTGGCGCCGCGAACGGTCGTTCGGCGTTTTTTCCAAACTTGGTGTCTGGCTTCCACTTACGGGGAAAACACACCTTGATCTAATAGAGAAGTCGCTCCTCCTCGCCAGATGGCGTTGTACCCAATACATTCTATTTAATCGGGATTTATAACAAAATCTCACTTGGAGTCATGATTTAACATGCTACAGTACTATTATTTATTATGTGGCTATACCTATACGTATAGCGATAGGTAGCTTTCTTTTGTTATTTGTTTCTAGTTGAAATAAATGAAGCTAGAGCGAATGGGATACACGACGTACGTAATTTAATAACCATTAACAGTTCAACACTGCTTGACTTCGTAGTAAAGTTGATCTGCTCGTAACAGAGCGATTTGATACGAAGTAACAGCGGATCTGCACGGAACAAGAGCGACTGGACACGAAGCAAGACCGGACTTGCACGGAACAAGAGCAAATTGACACGGCATAATAGTGAATCTGTGTGGGACAAGAACTAGGTAATAGACAAGAAGTAATAAAGAATTATCACGTAGTACTTAATAGTGGATATGCAAGGAATAAGAGCAAATGATTCGTAATAGCAAAGACACTTATCTGCACGGAACAAGAGAAAATGATTCGTAATAACAACGACTCTTATCTGCATGGAACAAGAGCACATGATTCGTAATAACAACGACTCTTATCTGCACGGAACAAGAGCAAATGATTCATAATAACAACGACTCTTATCTGCACGGAACAAGAGCAAATGATTCGTAATAACAACGACTCTTACCTGCACGGAACAAGAGCAAATGATTCGTAATAACAACGTCTCTTATCTACACGGAACAAGAGCACATGATTCGTAATAACAACGACTCTTATCTGCACGGAACAAGAGCAAATGATTCATAATAACAACGACTCTTATCTGCACGGAACAAGAGCAAATGATTCGTAATAACAACGACTCTTATCTGCACGGAAAAAGAGCAAATGATTCGTAATAACAACGACTCTTATCTGCACGGAACAAGAGCAAATGATTCATAATAACGACTCTTATCTGCACGGAACAAGAGCAAATGATTCGTAATAACAACGACTCTTATCTGCACGGAACAAGAGCAAATGATTCGTAATAACAACGACTCTTATCTGCACGGAAAAAGAGCAATTGATTCGTAATAACAACGACTCTTATCTGCACGGAACAACGGCGTTTTGACAAAATAACAGTGATATGTGAATTTGTTGCGAATGGTTGAGATGTTTTTTTTTATTCATTCGATATTTTATTTTGTGGTGGATTTGATTTATAATCAAACGAGTATGCAAACAGAATCCAATTTTAATAATAAATTATTACTTACCTATGTATTATGTGTATTTTACCTGTGCATTTTACACCCTTCGAATAAACAACTAACTTTAAACGGAGTTGATTATTTGTGATCATTAACTACCTAGGTACTTAATAAAGACTTATTGTTAGGCTAATTTTTTTTACTTTATAATTAGAAGTATTTATTCAGTCATTTATTTACTCAATTTTGTAATTTTGGGATTAGGGATAGGGACTTCTGCATCTTGGTTCACCTAATCTTGTTTAGGTGAACATACCTGCAATCTATGTTCAGTAACCCGATAAAGCGGATAAAGGCATAATCTTGTAGTCACAACAAAACACAAACATGTTAATACATCTAATTATCAATTTGAACAACAAATTGAGTAGGTACATCAATGTTTTTAATTTACTACAAATAGTTACGAATAGAAAAATAGTGCGATATCGGATGTCCCGCTGATTCTTCCGCTTCACGCCGCTGCGACGCGCACAGATTAGGCGCGAGTCGCTATCACTCTGTGGTCGCGTGCTGGCTTTCACGCGACACACGGCTACAACACGATGTTGCGTGTGTGCGTGGCGATGCGTCCCGCGTCACTCACACATGCATAAGGGCGCATGAATAACGCGCGGCGTTTTCTTGTTTAACGGCACAGAATAAATAAATAACGGTTGCATTGCACGGCCTAGGTGTAGGTACGTATGATTTGTATTTTTTATTTAGGTGTCAATGTGATGTTTAAATTTTAAATTAGAACTTAAAATAAATAATGTTATAAAAATAAGTACCTAAGTAAGGTATAGGTACCTATTTTAAATTCTAATAAACAGTATTCTATGTTTAACTAAATAGTAATACATAGCGATGGTGGCCTAATGGTTCTATAAGTAGTGCAATTTAGAATCCAACGATACCGGGTTCAAAATCTAGGCTCCGCACCAATGACTTTTTGCTTCGGAGGGCACGTTAAGCTGTCGGTCCCGGCTGTTATTGAATAATAGCAATCGTTAAGCCATGTCAGAGGCCCTCGGGCGGTCGGGTGGCTTGACAAACTCTGACATCAGAGGCCAGCACTACCTCATACGACAAACAAACAAACAACTAAATATTATGAATCATTTGTAAATTATCTTTACTCACAATAATTAAGATTAAGGTAAGGTCGGTTTAGTTAGGTTACAAGCTCCTGCTTTTGTTAATTGGTAGGACCTAGGTAGGTATTAACATAAGTAAGGTTACTGGGTACAATGACAATGACTTGGTGTAGGTCATGCTTATTTACAGGAATGTTTATTATGAGAACTGCCACCATTCACAATATCTACATAATAATATACCTACCGATTTCACAGTATTTTTTCTACATAATGTACGAAAAATATTACTTATTTAAATCGCTCGATTGCATGGACATTTACAAAGTGAAGCGAAACAACAAAATAGTCTAGACTAGAGTACCTAGTCCTCCTTAGTATACGCACTCGTCGAGGTGTGTTTTCGCATTCATCGCCATCAATATTATTGCGCATTCGATTGCGAGTCATCGACGGCGACCTCATTCCACCGTTCTCGAAACTTGAAAGTTTGCGGACGGCCACTGTTACTGTTACCGGCCACCACTTCGAGGGCGACGACCCCAAACTGTCAAAATAGTGAGGCTAGATGCAGACATGCGGACGAGTGACATTGATTGTCAGCATTCGGCGGTGCAGGCGAGGCGCGCACGGCGACCTTGCCGTGCCCGCGCCCCTCGCGCAACGTCATGCGGGGGCGCGCCGGTGACGTCACGCTGCGACCTCGCCCGCCGTCACTCCGTGTCCACGTGAAGAGCACGCGCTGCCACGCGCCGGGTGCGTGATCACTGCGCCGCCATTGGTCGCCGCAGCCGCGCCGTCCGCTCCCATTGGCTGCCCTCCCCCCTCGTCCCGCGACATCGCATGCCTCGATTGCGCCTCGAACCTCGACCGCTCGCAAAGCGGTTTATTCGTCTGCCGCCCGCAAACAGATCCACACGTCTCACAAAGCGGAAGCGCGTAGCGAAAACACAAGTTTTGTGAATTAAAAAAGAAAGTTTTATTTTATTGAATGATATTATAGTAACCAGAATGTCGACTCTGATCGAAGTTTGCGGACCCCTCTCACCGCCGTCAACGCCGCCGTTGATGGAAAACAAAGTGAGTTTTTCCGAAGTTTCAAAACTTTTCTAAACCTTATTTTCTGCAAAAAAATAAATTATGCCATGGAATCAAATATTTGTCACTAATCCAAGAATAAAATATGATTGAGCCATACTCTGTGCAATCGAAAGTGCGGGTGTTGCGCGCTCACGCCGCGATCACGAAGCGCGCGCGTGCTCCGAGCCAGCGACCGTTCACTTACGTGCGCTTGTCTTTGTCTACAGGTTGAACTGCCTTTGAAAAAGGCTGCCGTGAAGCGAGCCCGGGAGTCGTCGCCACCCGGGGGACTGATCACCCCTCAGCCCTCCGACTCCGAGGGGGAGGATGACTTCGCCAAGAGGTCCCGGTACGAGCTGGCGCGCCTACTGCTCAACACCACCACGCCGCCTCCGGAGCCCTGCAGGCCCTCCGTCATCATGCGCGCTCACAAAGACGGCACTTGCAGCCCAGAGCCTCTGCCGCTCCCTCCACCCGAAAACATGAACATCCTGAAAACTCTAAAATTTAAAATGAATCGCGGCCACAGTTACTCTCAAGTGAAATATATCGCGACACAAACCCAAGTGGCACCCGTTGTTCCGCCCGTGGTTCAGACGCCGCCTCCTGCTCCGGTGGAGGCGCGCGTGCCGGCTCCGCACGCCGAGAGCCACCGGGCGCCGGAATCCCGCGAAGAGGCGCGCGGGCCGTCGCCGGCCGCCACCCCCGGCTGGGTGGCGCTGGCGCCGCGGCCCGCGCCGGCCGTGCTGGTGCCCGGCACGCTGCTGCCCGCCGCGCACCTGTGGCTGGTGGCGCCCGCGCCGGCGCCGAGGAGGCGCCTCTACGAGTGCTCGTACGCCGGCTGCGGCAAGAACTACTTCAAGTCGTCGCACCTGAAGGCGCACGCGCGCACGCACACCGGAGAGAAGCCGTTCCGGTGCGCGTGGGCGGGCTGCGAGCGGCGGTTCTCGCGCTCCGACGAGCTGTCGCGGCACAAGCGCACGCACACCGGCGAGAAGAAGTTCGGGTGCCGCGTGTGCAGCCGCCGCTTCATGCGCTCCGACCACCTCGCCAAGCACGAGAAGCGGCACGCCAAGGAGCGCGCGGCGGCGCCCGTGCTGCGGCTGCTGCCCTCTCCGGCGCACTGACCGCTCCCACTGTGATCCAGATCTCAAGATCGTTACCTAGTTGTAGCTCTACTCATCTCTAAGACTGTTCTGACTACTTCAGTAGTTGCTAGTTCGTAAGGCATTATGTTATCGTTTAGCTGGACTTAAGCTTCCGGAGAATAAAAACGGATGTTTTATACTAGTACGTTGTTTCCTTTCCAAAGAACTGCAATCCTTTGAGACACTGTCACAACACTGCACTGGACGGAGCACTTGATCACTGAACGGAGCACTGGGGGCACTGTCCCCTGGAGGTGTGCGAGGTGCAGGTCCCCGGCGGCGGCGGCGGCGGCCGACTGTCGGAGGCTCGCGCGGTCCGCAGCCCCCTTCGCGCTGATAAGGCACTTGCTAATACTACTGGCACCAGACGCCGCTTATCTACCGCGATAGCACTCTACGCCTACTCCAATTACAATTTTAATATTTTAGTATCTAACATTTGTAAAATGAAGTCTAACAAGGTAATATAAGTTGTATTTCTAAATTTATGGAAGGCCGGTAGGAACTAGGAAGAAATTAAAAACAAATTTTTATTTGGATGTTGTTTCTAGACATAAGTGCCATATCATAATTAATTAAACAAACATTCAACTATTTTCTACTGCCTAAAAATATTGCATCATTCTCGGCAGAAGGAAGTACTGCAGAAAATCAAATCAAGGTGTAACCTATGATATATTTCACCTCAATTTAAATCAAGGTGTAACTTTGGAAAGATACTAAAAAAATGTAATTAATGCAAAGTGAACTATACCGAAATCTCGCAAAAACAATCATAATACTTTCTGGAAGAAAACATGACTTAGAGGATTATTATTTTTAGATTTTAAATGCGATAATTTGTTACGGGTTACAGTTTCGTCATGTATTTTGGTGTCAGTCCAAAGTCTCACTTTACCGGGAATCAACAAGTGTATTAATCAAAACAATGTAGGCACATAATCAATTTATATGTTTTTTTTTTTATTCGCCAATGCAGGAGTTCAATTGTTTGAAGTAACTCGTTCATTTCTAAACAAACATGATGAACCAGAAGAATAGTAATACCACGCAAAGCAACGGCCACACACTTCTATTTTTCCACAAATAACTAAAACAAACAGGCCACCAGCAACCTAGTTCTTTTTTATTCTATAAGCAGAGAAATTACCTTGGAATTTAGTTTTACGTAATTTAGGTACCTACTGAATGTTTTTTTGTTGAATGCCTTGCCTAACATGAAAGAGTGACAAGACGGCCGTTTCAACATTTTTCGAGCGTCAGCACAGGTTGGTGACGGCACGGGTTTGACGCGGCCACAGCGCCGGCCCACGGACACGGTGCGCGCGCGCTGCCACGGGCGTGGCACGCTCGGCCCACGGAGGTGTCACGTCGCTTCGTCGTGGTGTGACGTCAGCGCTGAAAACTACACTTTCACGCAGACAACGTTGTCGATATTATTTCATGATACCCTTTGTTGTGAAACAATGATGTAGATGGGTTATTTTCTTCTGAGTTCTGGGTATAGAAAATTTCTTCTAAAATATTTTTACATTTCTTTGAACATTTCTTAATAAAATATTTGTAGTATGTACAGTTCTCTACAAAAGTCTAAAATTCCGATGGTACATTGATTTGCGATCTTTAACAAGAGAAAAAATCTTATAGGTTGAATTCTGTCTCCAAAAATAGGATTAGCAGAGTTTGTTACTACGTTGATTCAACGTTGAAGCGATGCTTTTAAGCGATGGTAGCCTAACGGTTCAATAGTGCAACTTAGAATCAACGAACCCGGGTTCGGTCCTAGGTCGATAAGTACGTTCCGTGCTACTGAACTCGTATTATCGAATATTAACGTGAAACTTAATTTAAAAAAATCGGTAAATTTATCGATCGATAAGATCCATGCTTGCACTGCAGCTGCGAGTATGGATCTTATCGATCGATAAAGATCGATAAATTTATAGATTTTATCGAAATTCGGTAGCATGGATCTTCTAGCCTCGGTAAAATTTTATCGATTCGGTAACATTCGTGAGTTTATCAATTTTAAAAATGGCAACTCTGACTGTACCACAGATCAGATAGACGACTAATCGACTAAACACTTATTTTTTGACATCATATTGGAGATTCTTATTTTTTTGACATAATACGGAGAAACTTTTGGAATTCTACCTAACTCAAAGACTGAATTACGTTGGAAGGACTTAAGAATAAGTATATGTCTATAAGTACTAAGTAGAGTACTAAGTGGGGAATAGCCCTCCCCCTGCAAGGGGTGGTGGTGGAAACCCATAATTTGTGAGAAAAAGCAAAAAAAAGAGGTTATGTATGAAAAAACGTAAGGTTTTCAATGCTTAATAAAAACACGAGGACAAAAGCTACGCTACGCTTCACTCCCGCCTTTGTCTTCTAACCTATCATGGCCAAATCGGGCTTTTGCCTAGCGCCTCTAGCAGTGTATATTACACGAACTGAAATTATACAAAGAAAAAATGCATTATTCTATGAATGTTTTGCTAAATATACTTGTAATAACGAAACGCTACAAACAGCTGCCCACAGCTGTCAAAACCGCCACTATCCCGGTGGTGGTGGTTATCCCCCATCCCTCTCTCACCCCCTCCCCTCCCCTAAGTACAAATATACATATACCGATTCTAACGAACGAGCCATTACGCGTATTGGCGTAGATAGTACGTTCCTTGAACCTAACCTAAAGTAATAAGTACTTTAGCCAGTCGCTTACCGCGACGCGCACGTGCAGTATGCGCGCTGCAATGCGAAATGTTAGATATATCACCACCCGATGATCTATTAGTAAAATAATACAAATATGACTTCCTTGCACAATTGCTTGAGACATATCCCTTACAAGCTTGCTGACAGTCTGCTGTCCTAGTGCGATATTGTATTCCTGGCCGATGCATCGTTGGTAACTGCCCACGGCGAAAATGCATACAGGTGTTAGTTAGGACTTACAACAATGATTTTCTAGGTAGGTGTTTAGACTGAGTACCTACTAGGTACCATAATAATAAAATTAGAACATTAGGCTCAATTACTACAAAAGATAATTTCTGGAAGTAGGTAAAACGTATCTAAGTATTTTGATATTATTATGTAAAGTATATTTATGTAAAGTGATACCTACTAACATTGATGAATATGTTAATATATGCTTACTACAACATGCACAGGCATTAGATCGAATCCTTGTCAAATCGCCCTAAACACCTTGAATGAGGGCGAGGGCAATTTCCTTATTAACTGTATTAATGCTGTTCTTCCAGATCCTTTCGATCTGGAAGAACAGCATTTTAAATTATTGTTTTTAAGGATCCCTAAAACGTTGCCTATTAATCCTCACGACCGCGATGTTCTGACGCCTCCTTCTTTCGGCTTTCAATGTATATTGCCGAAATCTATTTTACAAAAATATATTTATGTTTGTCGTGTAACTTTGGAAAGCCGATAAAATTCGATATATTCGGTAAGATTAACGTAATTATACCTACAACAATTGTCAAAAATAAGATCCATGCCTCCTATTGTCGTTATAAATCGATATATTCGATATGATATACTTATCGACTTTATGTTTATCGAATATTTACATCAAATTTGACATTGAAATTCGGTAAATTCGGTAAGTTTATCGTTCGATAAGATCCATGCTCGCAGGCTGCTCACAAAATTTGACGAGAATCGGCTGAGAAAAAGGAGAACAACCGGACGTCCGCCGGCCGGACATACGAAAGCATTTTTGCCCAAGCTTCGCGCTCTCTCGTTCAATAAACACTTTGAAGTTTGCAGTAGGTTTAATGGAAGTAAAATCGTTTTTTTTCTTAGTACGTTACATACTACGAATGCGATGCTTTTTTCATGTAAGTTTTTTTTTATACACTGCTTCGCCTCTTGGTGTTCCCCGCAGCTTGTCCATGTACGCTTACTAGAATTTTTATAATTATCAATAGCTGTATTTCCGACATTACCGGATATCCGATTTAAAAACATATCCATATGCGAAATAGCATTTTCGGATAGTTTCAGATATTAATTCATACTGAAGTGGAAAGTAAGTATACTTGTTTATTTTAAATGACTACAAAAATTTCTCGTCTTATTTCATAGATACATATGTTATGCAGGTAAAGTTGTTCATAAATTTGTTTTTTGATTCTATAACGCTCTTCTTTCTTATTTTAGTGCAGGCACAGAGTAAATAATAGTACAAGTACAGTTGTGAATTCTAGATTCTTGGCATGCGACCCTTCAGTACCGAGAAACTCCTTGCCTACACTATTATTTATTCTGTGCCGTTACCAACTCTGCTAAGAGTAGTAACGTATACCTACAATACAAACAACTACGTCGATATGTATTATAACTTATAACTAGAGGCTCTGAGTTGTAGACCTCGCGAGTCTGTCTTTGCATAGCTTAATACTGAATGAATATTAACCGCGCACATAAAAAAAAACAAGAAAAAAAAAACACAAATTATCACGAGAACCGGTTGAGAAATGCAACCTCTGTTTTTTTACGTCTTCTAACCCCATTTTTGATAAATTTCCAGAAATTGCATCGACTAAAAAAATATATTAACCTGATCACAAAATTTCCCGAGAATCGGTTGAGAAATGCGACCTGTAGAGGAGAAATCCGGACATCGGACATCCACCGGACATACAAAAGCATTTTTGCCCAAGCTGAAACGGATACGCTTCAACAAACGCTTCAACAAACAAACAAACAAACAACAAGTAATAAATAATATTTTTTGGAGGGTTCTCTATATTCGATACTGAAGCCAAAACTGTTTTATTTTTATCTATCTGTCTGTCTGTTTGTCTGTATCTTGACCGTGCATCGCACCAAAACTACTGAATGCATTCATATAGAACTTGGTATGATTTGAGTTCATACTACGAGGATACTTTCATCCCGAAAAATTAAAGGGTTTCCGCAAGATAGGGGTTGAAAGTTATTAAAAAGAACACGTATCACGCTGAAACTACTGGGCGGTTTTTTTGATGTAAATTGACACAGTCATATGTTTGTGCATATGCATCTATACTTATAATAAAGCAATAGTTACGAAAAAGGGTGTACAATGATGATAGATAAAAAAATGCTCTTGGGTGCTTAAAAAAGGTATTGAACAAGAGTATAACATTTTTTTGAATTGTGTCTTTCCGTCTGGTTGTCTGTATGTTTGTTTGTTCACGGATCACGTTAAAACTAATGGACCGATTGCGATGAGGTTTTCATTGTTAAAGAGACTTCAAAATGGGTGTACTTGGTGTCTCAATCCGATGAGCCAAGCAATCGATAAAAAACTCTTTGACGCCTGAATGAATTTGGTATTTTGTACTAATTTATATATCACTAGCTTGTAATTGGTTTCTCAATCCGGTGAGTTAGAAGCCGAGAAATTGATAAAAGTATTTTTGACGGCTGAAGAAATTTTGATCAAATGTTGGTATATTGGTTCTGGAATAGCACATTATGGTACATACTTTGAACATAAAGAAAAGACAACGCGTGCGAAGCCGCGGGTACAGCTAGTATATATATAATTATGCACTGCAATGAGTAATAAAATTTTGGATTATATTCTTTCAATGTACAAAACGAAACATACTGCCTAATCATAGGAAAATAATCAAAAATACTGTAATAGAGATCGCGAAAATTTTGAGCGACTAACATGTGCACAAAAATAAAAAAAAAAAGCTAAAATTGTAGAGCTATTTTTTGCTGTAAAATAATTCAAAATTCCCAATTAGAGCTCTTAACAACTAAAACTTGTAAACAAAGTGCGGAACCGTTTTGGCGGGACGATGTTTTCGTTGGTGAGTATATTTTTAGATAGCTACCTATCTAGTTTTATTACTGTTTAGTATTTATTCGAAGTACTTTATTGTTTTAAACATTATGTCATTTATTGTAATAAGCTGTTCACAAAAAAAAGGTTTTGTTCGGCGAATCCCGCCAATATCTTTGGGTGCTGATATTAGAATTATAATAATGAATGCATAGAAAAAAATGCATGTTTTTTTTTATATAAGAATTTTATTTCCAAAAATAACACAGTTTTTCAAGGTTCTCTCCAAATCAAGTAGCTGTAGTTAATAAAATAATTATTTATGTGATATTATTTTCCCTTATTGATAATTTCAATGGCTTTCTTTATCAGAAACTCAATACATTATAATTGTAAGCATTCAGCAGGAGAGACGTAAAAAGAGCTTGGGTACCCACCCGGTTCAGCCCGGATAAGTGCAGGTTACCGCTGACCCGTGGACCTAGGGTTTATATAGACTTGTAGCACATACTTAGAATGGAATAAGTCAAATGGAAAATAATCAGTTAAACGACTTGCTTAGGACATTGGTTTCTCTTCCTTTCTCTACATTTTTTGAAACCCCCTGCCCCCCGCTGGCGACGCCCTTGTGAAGAGGAGTACCAACAAACTGACAGACGAAAGCAAATTGAAATTAAAACAGACACGCTTCGCCACTCGACTAAAAAAGGAAATGAAAAAAAAAGTAAAATGTAGCAAGTATAAGTATAAATAAGAAAAAAAAAATATTACAAAAAAATCGTGGGGTGCATGAGTCGATAGTCATAAATATTTCATTGACAGATATGAGAAGCACCCCACGCTTTTTTTTAAATAAAACATAATTTTTTATTTTTTTTTGAATTATTGCATTCTCATCAGTCTTTGACAGGTGTGCAAAATTTGAATGAGATCTGACCGTTTAAAGTGGGTCAAAATAGCGTCCAAAGGAGTCGGTTACAAACATACAAACATACAAGTGAAGCTAATATAAAGCGTATAAAAAAAAGGACGGTGGTGCAAAGCAAAACAATACAATAAATCATGCAAAATAAAAATGACTATACGAGTATACCTACATCCATAATATACCAATATATAAAAGTAAAACGTCTGTGTTGTTTGTTTGTTTGGGGAGCTTTCACGCGATAGCGACTGGACGGATTTTCATAAAATTTAGAATGGAGACAGCTTATACCCTAGAATAAAACAAAGGATACTTTTAACCCGAAACATTGAAAGTTTCCGCGGGAAAACAGGAAAATATTGATTACTCACTGTAAGAAACGGTTGCCATCACAGAATGGTCTGTAGTTGCCAAGGAAACGAAATAACAAGTCTGTCGAAAAACATCAAGGGCATTGTGCGTTACCTACTTGTGCATTGGTTTTTAACATCATCTAAAAAATAGGATGGTTTTTTTTCGCGATAAACTGTAGTCTCTACGTACGAAGTCACGGCCGGGAAAACTAGTATTTAATAAACTACATAAGGTACATACAACTACAATACATATTTTATAGAACTACAGATACATATACTTAAATATAATAATTAATGCCTAGCATAATTATATCAGTTATGTTTGGAGAAAAAAGTTAAATCAATGAGCTTCAGTGGAAAGGTAGAAAAAAGTAAAAAAATAAGGAAATCCACCCATCCCCCTTTCTCCCACTTTGCCCCCATCCTTCCTTTCAGTCTTCCCCCACTTCGCACACCTTCCCCCACTTGGCACACCTTCCCCCGCTTCCAGCACCCTTCCCCGACATCTCCCACCATTCGTCCACTTCCCCCTACCATACCATCACTTTCTTCCACCTTCCCTCACTTCACCAAACCTTCCCCCACATCTCCCCACATTTCCCCAGTTTTTATTGTTTTCTAAGTATGGCCACACCGAAAGATACGGCTTGTTGTGGGTTTGTTGCGGTGTTTTGGATCGAAGAAGTATTTCAATCACTCCGTTTGCCATTTATAGTAAGGTTTACCTTACTGTTAAACTTCAGCATGTTGCTTTGGAAACATTTTTGGATTTTCCTTCCATGTGACTAATGGATGATATTTTGATGACGGGGTACAACACAATTCTTAAAACATTAAAGGTAAAACATGAACATGAAGGTATCATACATAGTTCACGTTCCCAAACTCACGTGTAGGTACGTCACTACTTTTTAGTTTATAGGTAATCATCGTTGGTGTTTGGCGGGCATGTTTGGAAAATTTCAAGTTTATCCATTTGGGGCCTGATTTGTAAATAATATCTACTTATTTACTAATTTACTTTACTGAAATATAATATTATACTGCAGTAGATATATTAGTTTAGGTTAGTGGAAGTAGAGTTTCTTAGTACTGTCTTCTCTAACGGGCGATAAGGGTATATCCGACCGAACCACCGCGCCCGCGCGCCGATAGAGTCAGGAAAGTAAGTATTAAGTACCTTATTCCCTTTTCTAATTGCTTAGTTTTCGGCTCATGAAAAGGGTGAGGTTAGTTTACTTTTTGTATATTTGGCGTATTTATAATATTTTAAGCCTTTATTTCCTTGTTCATGAGACGTTAAGTTTGATTTGTAAAAATGCTAATAATGTAGCCTTCTTACAACATAGTATACTTAGTTTAAAGCATGTATTCATTTATGAGGACTCCACCAGAATCAACAGATCTATACCCAAATTTCAAATCAATTTGAATTATTCTTTCCGATAACCTCTACCTACAGCCAGCTCCCTGGCACCAGATCACCACATTGACACCAATCTGTGATCTTTCAGCGCTATAAACTTATTTTTAGTGATCGTGTTTTCATGCCCCGCGCGAGTGTACTGCGAACTTTGTACCTATGTACTACTAGGTGTTCTGTGGCTTAGGTATCGAAAACAAACCGGCCGTTAAAAATAACCGGGCGAGCCATTGATGTAGCATAGTTAGTATGGGCGTGTCCGTGGCGGAGGGCCGCGTGGACTTTGCCACTCCTCGTGTTTCAGTAGGAAACGCTGTAACTGTGTAGAGAATTCATCGGCCGGTTTCTCGAAATAACTCAACTAAATCAAGAATGTTTATAAGAGACGGTTTCCACGCCGCCAAATCGATAGTGGAGCACCAAGGTTTGTCGATCCGCTCGTACGCTTGTGCTTGGCTTGTGCCTCACGCAAACACTTACACCATGATATCGGCAGACACATCGCAGCAAGATCTAGACGTTGTTATTTGTGTTTATTTATTCTGTTAAGATCTCACGGAAAATCAAATGCAATACAGTCTTTAGTGGTGAAATTGTGAACCAACTACAAATTATCCACCTCACGCATACGCAGTTCCGTCGCCATTCCGTTCCTATGCTTCACTCGTTTGTTTAGTGGTGTAGACCCTTTTTTTAAACCTTTTTGAACTAAATATTTGTTGTAGATCTCGTCAGCGCTCGAGTCAAAGCAAGCCCACAAACTCAAGGCTTCAGTTGCTGCTCAATTTAACTTTTCAGTTTTCAGGCCTCCGTCAATACGCACCATCACCAACCGGAAGCTCTCCACTTCTGAACATAGGCATTAGGTTACATAGGCCTCTCCCACAGAATGCCACAACCGTGGCTATAGAATGGCCTAGGAGAAGGTGGCGGGATGATCTTGACGTCTACCTGAAACAGGAACGAGAAAAGTAGAATGAGGGTGCAGTGGGCTTACTAAGGGCTCATCTATCTATACTTATAATAAAGCAAAAGTCTGTACAAAGAAGATGACTAAAAAAGTAATGGTCTAGGGTACTTAAAATGAGCGAATGAACAAGGTTTTTTTTTATATCGTGTCTTTCTTTTTGTTTGTCTGTATGTTTGTTCGCGCATCACGTAAAAACTACAGAACCGATTGCGATGCGGTTTTCTCTGTTGGATAGCTTCGGGTTTGACTTAAAAACGACTGGGGTACTTGGTATCTTAATCCGATGTTAAATACCGAGCAATTAATAAAAATCTTATTGACGGCCGAAGGAATTTTGATCAAATGTTGGTGTATTAGGTCCTGGAATAGTGCATAGAGTACTTTTAACCTAGACAAATGACCACGTGTGCGAAGCCGCGGGTACAGCTAGTAATAAATAATGTTGTATTTTTGGGAACCATTAATGGTTCACCCGCGCGCCCGGTACTACGAGTATAGTAGGTACTCGTAGCACACATGCGAGCCCTAAACCGTTTTTTACCCGAGTACGGCGAAGCAAGGGAAGGGTAATGAGTTTTCAGGTATGTATGTGGGTATGTGTATGTTCCACCAAAGCGTCACCTCTATTGATCCAATTTTGACAAGCGAGGTATCAATCGATTCGTCTTCATCGCAAACGTGTCATTTTTTACTCCATCGGGTTTTAGTTTTTGAATAGTCAATTGGAGCTCGGGCTAGGAACTGCACGAAGCGAGCGTGCTTGATAAAGTTATTCAAAGAAACAGGTAAAACTAGTAGTAGGTCATCTCGTAATTGCCTATTATTGTAAGTAGGTAATGGGTAGTCATTAACCAGTGACCCAGTGATAGAAGGTAATGGTCGATTGGTCACGTCCACCCCAAACAGACCAGCCAGTGTACAACTCAAGGTACAACCTGCATGTGAGATAAAGTATGATGATAAAGTATGAGAGCAAGTATAGGGCCTGCCAGTACTTTGAGTGCCACGCAATAGAGCTTTGTATGGTCATGTACTGCGCTGATCTGAATTAATGTATTTTAATTACTGAGTAACGAGAGGAGCAGGTCGCTCACCCGATGGTCACGCCCCGCCTGCTCAAAAGAAATGCAGTGGCACCTGAGCTTTGGTTGCAAATCTGCACTGCGCCCTTAGACATTGGTTTTAGGGACGGGAGTAAATTTGGCCCGCGGGCCGAGTTTCCATACTACGAAAAAAACGGTTTAGTAATTTCAAACCAACAGCAATACCTACACCCGTAGAGAGAGTATCAAGGTTCTTGATATTATACTCTCTCTACGCCTACACCATTGCCACCTAGCGGGGTAGATAGAGGAAGAAGACGCCTAGACAGATTCATAATGAAGATATCCGACGGAGAACCAAGGTAACCGACATAGCTCTTAGGATAAGCAAGCTGAAGTGGTAGTGGTCTGATAACATTTTCGAAGAACCGATAACTGTTGGAGTAGACGATTTCTCGAGTGGAGACCACGTTTAGGCAAACATAGTGTAGGACGCCCTGTGGCCAGGTGGAGTGACGACCTGCGGAAAGCTGCTGGAAGAAACTGGATGAGAAGAGCTGAAAATCGAGCTCATCAGTGGCGTGCATTAGGAGAGGCCTACATCCAGCAGTGGACAGATATAGTTTGTTGATGATGATAAAGATTGTGGTGCTGGATACTACATCATAATAGGATACTTTTCCACGCAGGCAAAGCCGTGGGGCGCAACTAGTTTGAAATAAAGATATTTGATTTGAAAGTTCTACCTACAGATACTACGATGTACTAGTATCACCTCGATGGTAGCAGTGCATAGTAAACGTCGCGATCCGTCGCCGCACGTGCGCCGCGCGTGTCCCGTGCGGCCGGGTGACGCAACGTAGCTATTTTCGCTGCGTAAACAACGTGTTCCGATTCCGATCAGAACAGCCCTGCTACTTACTCTGAATCTATAATAATATATTCGATACAATTCACACCAATTACCTAGCCCCAAACTAGGATACCCTGTACTATGGGCACTAGACAACGGATAAACATACATAGATACGAATATTACATTCATAAAACGGAAACAAACATTTGTGCTCATCATACATATGATTTCACCTAGCGGGATTCGAATCCATGACCGTTTGATTTCGTAGTAATCACTAGACCAACCGGTCTATTGAAGTCAATGCGGTATGGAGAGCTACTCCCTATGAGTTAGCGATTTAAACATTCTAAAAATGATTCCAGGCAGAAAGGGCAGTAAGGGTAGGTACTTTATACACACTCTAACTACCTTAACCGTACAAGAAAACGTTGTTAAGAGACTGGCTTTAACTTTTGGAGATATATTGACCTACCAACATACACATATTTTGAAAAAAAAAACAAGCGGTAATTTACACAAAAACTTTTTTTCGATGCCAATCGATCCTGTTCCTTAGAAGAATGTAGTCTCTACTGGACCAACTGAGATTAGAGTACCTACTACAAAAGTGAAAATCTTTTCCCATACATTTTGTACGAAATATCTCTCCTAAGAACGTTTTCCTCTAGCTAAAACGGTTAAGGTACCTACCCTTACTTCCCTATCTCAAAAATCTACCATGAATCTATATCATATCACATGAGAAGCCCGAAGAAGTTGGTGATCTCAGCAGATGTTGATACTTACGCAGTAAAATGATCTGCCTATTTACCACGTTTTTTTATTAAGTCACTAGTTTGTAGTTCCGGGTGGAATCTTGCAACTCAAACGAGCACTTCCCGTTTAGCTATCCGGCTGAAACTTTCAGGGTAGCTCACAACTCGATGACAATGCATTCTGAAAGAAAAAATAAATGCGTTCTTAAAAAAAACTGGCTTTCAGGATAGTTTTTTAATCTACATTTGCTGTTTGTTGTGAATTTATTATGTTGATTTTCACAGCACCCGCGTATTGAGAAGAAGTGGACGTATGTTAATCCGAGCACGTGAGGGCACTATTATTTATTCTGTAGTGTGGGCTAAAAAAAAAACACTGAAAAAAAGTGGTACGTGTAATAATATAATAAGTATTAATAATATATATATAATAGTATAATATACACACAGTATTCAATAAATCGCCTCAATTAGAAAAACCGAAATAGGTACTAAAGAAAAACTACGGAACCTTTCTAATAAAAAGATATTCTGAAATCCGGGACTTTTTATGGCTGGACAATAATAATATACAGTGTTGAACGGAGAATCTCCTCCAAGTGTAAATCGATTAACAAGAAAAGTTACGCACAATTAAAAAACCGACTGCGAACAAAACTACTAAAAAGTGGCAACATTTTAAGTGAGAATGGTCATTCTAAATGAAAAATGATAAGAGAAACCTAAATATGTTTTTCAAATACCTACCTATTCAATGTTACCCCACTTAACATAGTACATCGACTTTCATTTTATTATTTTTCACAATATGGCGTCTAGTCACACTCGCAAGATTAACGTAAGAATCATGAAAATCGGTCTAAGCTTTTGGTATTTAATAGTGCCAAAAATGAACAGCCATACATACATAATCGTACCTTTAAATCGTTATAGATCCTAAATGGTAATTCTAAATAAAAAGTGATAAGAAAACTAAAAAGGATTTTGAAATACCTATTTAATGATACCCCACTAAACATAATTCGTCGTTTTTAATATTATTATTTTTCCCAATATGGCACCTGATTGTCGCCATATTGAATTCTGATTACTGTAATGTCTTTAGTAGCACTCGCAAAATTAAGACGAATCGATTGAAGACGTAAGAAACATCAAAATCGATCCATGCGTTTAGTCAATATAGTGAAGAACATACATACAGAGGATGATAATTAACCGGCCTTTGCGTTGCGCAGTCTGGTTAAAAAGTGAAGTTAATTTTATAGTTTAGTGACCTTTCATTTCCTGAAAAACCTATTCCAATGAAACAGGTTATTCGAATATTTTTTTTGTTACTGTCTATTCTAGGTAATCGTGTGACCACGATCTCACCTGATGGAAAGCGATGATGTTGTCGAAGGTGTAGCACGCTTGCCTAGTAGATACCTATTCACTCTCACGACTTGAACACACCTGGGTTATATTTTACCGGACTTACTAACGGGCATTCTATTCGTTTAAAAACGAAATGATTTATTTGCTAGAAACATGGTGCAAATACTATGGTATACAAGTAAAATAGCCCCGCATGTCCCACCAAAACTTGGCATACAATAATTTAAAAGAGATCGCACATTTCTATCACACCCATTAATAAAATAATACAATTTGAAATTATACGATCGTTAAGTTTAAAAGTGAATTAATCACGGGTACAAAAAAAAACATGTCACAAATAAAATTAAGTATATAAAATTAGGTAATATTTGGTCATGTCAAAACTATGAAATAAAGTTATTAATTAATAAAGTATACTATTATAATAATTCTATACAATTTAAAAAAAAACAGTCTTCATTCATAACTTACACATTTTAAAATATATTTTTTATACAAAAACAGTTTTCATTTAGCCCCTTGTGTGGTTTAACTTTAAAATGTTTAATTGGTAGCTCCCTGATCGTTTTTAGAATTTTGTTAAAAACTTTGATGGCTATAACCTGACAGTTTCGTTGACATAAAACGGTTCCGCAGTTGGCCATTATTAACCTGGTCGGATCACGACTAGCACATTGAAAAAGTTTGGATTCGTACAATTTTTCAAAACGTTCAGGGTGCTTCTTCACAAAAATTCCAATTTGTTTAACATACAAGCTAGTTAAAATCAAAATCTTCAGCTTTTTAAAGAGCGGTCTACATGATTCCAATGAACCAACACCACATATAGCCCTTATATATTTTTTTGAACTAAGAATTGCCGTTCTTATAATAAATTAAGAAGCGTAACGCTTCGTTCTTGTGCGCGCTATTTCTACCATAAAAGGATGGCGCTTTGCCGATCATCCTAGTGACTATTTAAAATATTTTCAAACCGGAAATATTTAGACAGATTTCCTACGGGGAAAACGAGAAACCGCGAAAAAACCACCGAATTCTAAAATGAGAAGGTACTCACGGCGTTTGTTTGTTTTTTTATATGTACCTTTGTTCAGCTGTACCTCCGAGTTCCTCGTCGTCCGATGAATTTGACTTGAGTCGGACTATGAGAATTCGAGAATCCTCGTCGTCCGATAAATCGTACTGCAGGAAAAACAAGTTCCCGTCGTCCGATCGACCAGACTAAGCTATTCAGAGATTACTAAACCGATTTAAAATTTTATTTATAATTTGTAAATTGCCTTTAGCTAAGATAAAGTGTTTGCAATACTTCATCAAAATTGGTTCTGTAGTTTATTATTATAACCATTTTGGTTTCAAAGAGTCAATTCGTGATAGTTGATAGTTGACTCCGGTGTTATATTGCAGAAATCCATATTTAAACTGAACGAAGAAAAAATATGTAGCCTAATTCCGCTAAACTGTAAAATATACAAGACGATAGGTCCGATAATGTGTTTATCTGCCTATATATGCATGTAATTATATATGTTCCTTAGTGGTACTATATAGACCAAACGCGAGGACCAATTTTGATGATTCTTATGTCAATCGTTTTGTCTTAATCTTGCGAGTGCTACTAAAGACACGACAATAATGAAAATTCAATATGGCGACAACCAGACGCCATATAGTGAAAAATACATACGTATATGAAAGTTGACTATGTCAAGTGGGGTATTCAATAGTTATTTGAAAATCATATTTGGGTTTCTCGTATCATTTTTAATTTCGAATGACCATTTAGGATCTATAACTATTTAAAGTAATTCTTATAAATATAAACTAAAAGGTTTAAAATAAAAATAAATTATTACAAAAAACCCGACTACGAACAAAACTAAAACGAGGCAAGCAAGCTTTAGATTTTTGATTTTTAGCTCGCTAGGTTCTAGCTGATCCCGTCAAAGGAGAAATGAAATGCATGAAGCCTCCGACTGCATCTTATATTACAAAATCTAAAATCTAAACCTTGTTTGCCTCGTTTTAGTTTTGTTCGCAGTCGGGTTTTATGTTTTTTAATAATTTATTTCTATTATTTTACGTAAGATCAATTTAGCTAAGGATCTTTTAGCGTGGGTTTTCCATATATCATTTGTCGGACTTACAGTTTGGCGGAAGTAGGCAAAAAGTTTTTTTAATTCAATTCTTATATAAACCCAAGATTACCAATGAGCTCACTAATGTAAGCAGGCAACAAGCCAAAACAAGGAATAGTGGCACATAAGCCCGTCAGCGTTTGTGCCATTGTGTCGCTGCCAAGTGTACGGCTTCTCCAAGAGGGAAAGTATTGACCTCACGGGGTCAGGGTGGGGGACCTGGCCGAATAGCTACTATGATGTTATGAAGACCGATGAGTCTCGTCACTCAACGGAGTACAAAAATATATGTAATGTGTCGAGTCGAGCAATTAAGTCGCTCGCCTGATGTTAAACGTCACGCCTGCCCATAACAGTTTCAGTGACACTTTGGTTGCAAAATCTTGCGCGCTACTCCACTGCGCTCGTCACCCTGAGACATTATTAAAGTCTCATTGCCCAGTTATTTCGCTGGAGCGTTGCCCTTCAAACAGAAATGTTTACACACTGCTTGGCGGCTGAATATCTGATAAAAGTGGTACTTACTTCCCCAGGCGGACTTTTGCGTAAGAGGTTAACTACCACTGCAAAATATATTCGATAGTTAAAATTTAGTTTCATGCTAGCATTGGTTTTTATACTTTTTATTGGTCGGAACACAGCTATGTTCTACTACGGCGGTAGAATATCTGGCAAAGGTGTGGTACTTCCTCGGGGGAACTCTTGCAGAAGAGTTACTCTTGTTACTATCAAGGAAAAAAACTTTTATTTTAGGAAGGATATGTGCTGTTGGTCGCTATTGACCTCTATACTATTATTTATTCTGTGCCTCTCCAGCTTCACCGGACGGGGGGTCGGGCGCGAAAGCGCTCCGTCGCAATGCGTGACGCAGAAGACGCACGCAAAATATCTGCAAGCTGAATGATATTTCAGTGGCCTTATTGCAGACAAAGGTAATATAAAGTAAGCAGTATTGCAAAGTTTTGTAGGTAAGTCACGGATAAGCTACGCTATAATAGAATCGAATATCGAAGTATACATTTTGAAAATGATTTTTAGTATAGGTACACCTTCTGTTGTATAGGTAAAAGTTACTATGCAACTTTTTTGTCCAAATAAGAGTCACATTGCGGACAATTATTGGCAAATGGATCGTTCGCTTTGATACTTCATTCTCATATTGTAAAGGGAGTGAACACTGTTTCATGTTTCTATCATAATTTCTAATATTTTGCTGTATATAGGATTTATTCTGTGATATAGGTTATCTTCAAACTTCTACAATCTTTTTAAAACACAAAAACGGTAGTTACGTACAGGAGTTGAATTATTCAAACTATAATTTAAACCACACCCGGTGATCTTTTTCAATTCACAGAATAAATAATAGTATTAGGGAATTGCGGAACGCTCGCGAATTTGTCTCGTCTCACAGCGCGCGTTGACAGCAACTGATGCGGGGGCGGGGTTGACTGTTGCGTCGGCGCGTCGTGGAGTGAATTCTCTTCATCGCTCGAGTAATCTCGACGACACATAACTACATTTCTACTAGTTCAATCCAATTGGAGCGTTCCGCACTCCCCTTAAAAAATACCACCGTATTTGGTTTAAACTATAGTTGGAATAATTCAACTGATATACATAACTCCCGTTTTTATCTTCTACAATATTAGTAGTTTCTCGAAAACTATTAAATAAACACTATAAAATTACGTATCCACATCGAAGCAACGACGTAAACAAAGTAATAGAAATCTGATGCCATAAATACATAACGGAAGCCGGGCGGGAAACAGTGCTTTCGCAAGCGTGACTCACGAACGAACCGACTGGGCTGCCTTCGTACCCAAAACCACAACAACTGGTTTTGTTGAATCAAGCTTGGAATTGGAAATATTCATGTACGGTAGGTAACAAAATTTGCATTGATTTTAAGGCTAAAATGTTGACTTATATGGTTTTATAGCATTTTGTGCTGCGTGATATCATCCAGCAGCTGTGGCGGTCTCGGCTTAGAATAAGACCCCTCCCAATCCTCCCGTGGATGTCGTAAGAGGTGACTAAGGGATTACACACCGGAAGATGGGCAGCAACGTCCTCCGAGCACATATTTGCTACACTGCGGTCACCAATCCGCCTGCCAAGCGTAGTCACTATGGCAAACCCCCCCCCCCCCCCCCCCCCCAATATGATAGACACACCAAAAAGATGGCCCCCAGTCCCCGGCGGCTCCGTTATTCCTGGTACCGGTAGCAGCCATGGTAACGGCGGAGCAGGGGGTGCTAAGAATCCCCGGCAGAGACCCAGCTACCAACCCCCACGATCTCTGGACCTGGCAACTTATAACGCACGCACCTTGAGGACCGATGAGAAGATGATAGAGCTGGAAGAAGTAGTAAGTAAGTTGCGCTGGGGTATTATAGGGTTGTCAGAAGTCCGAAGAGAGGGAGAAGATACGATGACCCTCAAATTCCGGCAACTTGCTCTATTACCGGGAGGGCGACCAGCAGTCCCAACATAGTGTCGGGTTTCTCGTCCACTAGTCAACAACAACATTGTGAAGATCGAAAGCGTTTCGAGCAGGGTGGTATACCTTATACTCAGAATTACCGAACGGTATTCGTTGAAGGTCATACAGGTGGACGCCCCACACACGAAACCCCGGACGATGAAGTGGAGGCTATGTATGACGACATTTCTAATGCCATACATGCCCCGAAAACACACTTCACAGTGGTGATGGGGGACTTCAACGCACGGCTAGGCATGAGGAATGGCGATGAATTGAGAGTGGGGCAGTTTGGATTTGGACAGCGGAACAAAAGGGGTCAGCGATTGGCTGACTTCATGGAGAAAGAGGGACTCTTTATGATGAACTCCTTTTTCAAGAAGCGTCCGTACTGAAATGGACGTGGCTGCACCCCGGCGGTCATGCACGAGATAGATTTCATTTTGACGACCAATAAGCATATATTCAATGATGTCTCTGTGATCAACAGGGTTAAGACGGGCAGTGATCACCACATGGTAAGAGGCTCTTTAAATATCAACGTAAAGCTGGAGAGGTCTCATTTGATGAGATCTACTCTTCGCCCAAGTCTTGCCCAAATCCAAAAATCCCGCGAGCTTTCAGTTGGAGCTCCAAAAACGCTTCCAAATCCTTACCAAATGCGATACAATAGACGAACTAAATAACGGGCTCGTGGAAATTGTCCACGCGGTCGGGTCGGGGTTCTTTAAGACCCCCCGCAAAAAAAGAACACAGAAACTCTCTGAGCATACATTCAAACTTATGGCAGAACGAGTCGAGATGAGGCTGCAGTCTTCAGTGGATATGTCGAGTTACAGCTTGCTTAATAAACAGATCTCCAAGTCAATGCGACACGATTTGCGTTCCTATAATACTACTTGTATTATGAACGCATTAGAGTGGGCCAAGGGCTCCAAAGTGCGTCATCAATGCGTTCATTTTCCCGTGCGTGCGCGTTTACGACATGTAGGACTGAGTGTCGGTCCTCCTTCAGCAAGGTTCTCGGTGTCGTCCCATGAATTACCCAACCTAGATAAGTAAGCGAAGCAGCGGGCTCGTTACTCTCGCCGGTTCGTAGCTCTCTTGTGACTATGAGCTCCCAATTGTCGGTTCCAATCAGGAGGCGCGGTCTGCCTTGCTCATAACACAACGTCCTGGTTCAGTCCTTTAGGTGATCTAGACGTAGCAACTGCTCCGGTACGGTCCGCGGTGTCAGCTGCATATCCGTAAGCGTTCTAGCTTTAATCGTTGCCTTTCGGTACCTTTTATCTCGAATCGGACAAGCTTGCTCGTTATGTCCTGCTGGTGCATGTTTACGCACCGAATGTTCAGGGGCCTTTGAGGACCTTCAGCACCGATCTGTCGTGCTACGTCCTCGGACAGTAGTGACACGGTCGATCCTTCGTTGAATAGGGCGTATATCCGCATATGCCCCTTTGGACCGGACACTGTAACTGGGCAAATCTTTAACATTACCTCTTTTGTTGTCTTAGAAGCGTCACAATCTCCGCACTTTCCGTAGGGGCTCTACGCTCCTCACCGTTCGTAGAGGACGTTGACGCTCTCTCTGTATGAAGTAAATTGTGATGTGGGCGTTGACATCCATCATGGCCACATGCCTTGGCGCAACAGTCTACACGTCGATGACGACTTACTATACACTTGAAGCAAAATTTTTCTTTCTTCACAAGTTCACATTTGTCCTCGCTCTTCATTTCTTTGAACTTAGGACATTTAGGTAGCAAGTGGTTTGCTTTGCAAGCAACACATTTATTTTTCTGCTCCGATTCATTTTCTATTGTGGCAAATACCGACCTTTGTCTGTTCGTAGAGCTCGACTTTGTAGCGGACATTGTAGCATTGGTGCCTCGGCTGGCGCCTGTCATTGCTACGTTCGTATATCCGTACTTCATGGCTCGATCGGCTTCACGCATCAAAAATCTAGATAACACAATAATTTCAGGTTCCTCTTGTGCTTCCAGATGAATCTCGGCATAGTCGCACCACCTCGATCTCAGGTGCGGGCTCAGTTTGTCTAAAACATCTCGTAACAGCATTGGATTGTAGAGATAGCCTTTCCTGTCAATGGACTTTACACACAATAATGGACTTTATACACTCACCGTGTTCTGTACTCTGACTGCGAATGTGTTTAGATCGCTCGCTGTGTTCCCTGGCTTCGGTAGTCGCCTCAAGTCGTCTATAGTCTTGTAGATCAAGACTTTAGCTCTTCCGAAGGTTTGCGCTAAAGTTTGCATTATAATGTCAGGAGACTCCACAGTAAATAATAAAGCAGAGACGGCTTCTCTAGCTTCACCGTGTAGACAATTTCGTAGTCTTGCCATATTCTCCGTAGCGGAAAAACCGTAGCGGTAAAGCTACGATGTTTCGTTTATTGCGGCTTTAAAGGCGAACTACTAATGCGCATTTCCCGAAAATATTGGCAAATCGTATACTTGTCGCGGAGGTCTAGACTTGGTTAGCTGTCCTAGTGCATTTACAAGTTCTTCCACGTCTATCATATTCGCAGGTCGTGGCGGCGTAGGCGATCGCGGTCGTCCATAGTTCTTAATCGTTTTTGCAACGCGCTCCCCCCGTTCTGGGATGCGTGTTGATTGGGCGATGCGATTGTCACATATCGTTGCACTATTATTTATCCAATGTTCGACACAGTCGTTTCTATCCGTCGTCGGTCGTTCCGTAGTTTCATCCGTTTCCTGGATAACTTCGATATCAAATGCTAGTTTTCTACGAATTCTATCTGATTCTAACTCTAGTTCTTTCTTTTTAATCATCGCGAGTGTTTCTTCCGCTTCGAACTGTGCTTGTCTAATTCGCGTAGTAACACTACTCGTCCATCGGTTCGACGCAACCGATCGAGAAGGCGATGTAGCATGGCCTATTCTATTATCGAGCTCAGCTGTTGGAGCAAGCATCACGGTGGCTTCAGAACGCGCATTTGCGAACACGGACGTTCGCCCTCAACTCCCGTGGACTCGATCTGTCCAGCGACGGGAGCGTCTGCCTCCGATTGGCTTCGCGTTTTCATTTTGTTCGGATATCACGGAATTTACACGAAATTAAAGTTTATGTAGCAAATAGTGACAGTAAATAGCACTGAATTTAGTTTCACCGTGAATGTCTTAATCTAACACTTATGCACAAACCTTAATTACTTATGTCCTCGCAGGTTATGCTCTGGTCCACTAATCTAATCACGTTAACTAGATTCAGTCACTATAGCTAAGACTTATTCACTATTCACTGTCTTTTCAGGTAATTTATCTGGCTACACTTATTCACTATATTGTCTCACAATTTCACTGAATGTATACGTTGAAGATTTAACTGAATTTAAGTCTGAAAATCACTGAATCTATACTATAATAAAACTGTAACTGGGCTAAATCTGTACATTAAATATTTTTTGAAAATTATAATTGAGATAAACTTCAAAATCGATATAGAGTGCAAAAAGGATATTTTTTAAATTTTTGTCTGTCTGTCTGTCTGTCTGTCTGTCTGTCTGTCTCTTTGAACACGCATCACGCTGAAACTACCACATGGATTTTGATGCAACTTGGCACAATCATAGCTTATGTTATGGATTAACATTTAGAATACTTTTTATCCCGAAAAAAACATGAGTTCCCGCAGGATAGGGTTAAAAGTTATTTAAAAGAACACATATTACGCTGAAACTACTGGTCAGAGTTTGATGTAACTTGGCACAGTCAAAGTACATATTATGTATTAAAATTATGGATTCTTTTTATCCCCAAAAAATATAGGGTTCCTGCGGGATAGGTATTCAAAGTTATGGTAATTTAAATGTAATATAAATAAAACATTAAAACGGTATCATAATTTCGACTCTCTCGCCACTATACTATCTGGTTTAGCGGGAGTATTTCTGCCTGCCAACCCAGACGTGCGTGGATCGAAATCATGTACTTATTGTTCCATATTTTTATGCATTTACATATTTTATGCGTTATAACTTGGCACAGTCAAAGTACATATTATGTATTAAAATTATGGATTCTTTTTATCCCCAAAAAATATAGGGTTCCTGCGGAATAGGTATTCAAAGTTATGGTAATTTAAATGTAATATAAATAAAACATTAAAACGGTACCATAATTTCGACCCTCTCGCCACTATACTATCTGGTTTAGCGGGAGTATTTATGCCTGCCAACCCAGACGTGCGTGGATCGAAATCACGTACTTATTGGAATGTTTTGTTCCGTATTTTTATGCATTTACATATTTTATGCGTTATTTTTACAATTTCAATGCTTTTTTTTTCTTGGATTAAACCGTCAAATTGTTACAACAAAATAGGTCACAATAATTCAAATTCAGATAATTTAGAAAAAACTCAAAAACAGAAAAGAATTCTGTCAATTTGCTTGCGGCTTCTTTTATTGTTAACTAAACTGCTTACTGTTTTACATTTTTAACCGCCGAACAAAGAGACGGGTGTTATAAGTTTAGGGTGTGAATCACTGTGTGAGAGGGTGTGTGTGTGTGTGTGTGTCTGTTTGTGGCATCCTCATAAAAAAGCTCCCAAACGAATGGACCGATTTTGATGCGGTTTTTTTGTTTGAAAGCTAATGTGATCGAGATGGTTCTTAGCTTAGCTATATGGGGTGGGGGGGGGGGGGGGGCGAGGTGAAAGGGGGGAGGAGAAGGGGGGGGGGAGAGAAAGGGGGAGGAGAAAGGGGGGGAGGGAGGAGAAAAGGGAGTGAGAATCGTAGCGTCCAAACGAATGGTTTTTATATCGAGAAAAAAGGGGTGAGAATCGTACCTTTCAAACGAATCGACCAATTTAGCTGCGATTTTTAATGTTTCAAAGCTGAGGTAAACAAGATTTGTCTTAGCTATAATAAGGGGGGAGGGGGGAAGGGGGGGGAATATGGCGAAGTTCATAGCTCCCAAATGAATGGAACATTTTTGATGCGGTTTTTTATGTTTTAAAAAGGATGTGATCGAGATGGTTTATCATGTTCCTTTGCTATAAGGGAGGGGGGGGGAGGAGTTGAAAAAAGGGGGGGGAGGAGTTGAAAAAAGGGGGGGAGGAGTTGAAAAAAGGGGGGGAGGAGTTGAAAAAAAGGGGGGGGGGTGAGAATCGTATCTTTCAAACGAATGGACCAATTTAACTGCGGGTTTTTATGTTTCAAAGCTGAGGTAAACAATATGGTTCTTAGCTATAATGGGGCTTTATGCTCGCTACGCTTCGCTCCCGCCTTCGTCTTCTAACCTATCACGACCATGTCGGATTGCCACTGAAGGTTGTTAACGCAGGTAGGTAGGTACCTATATTGGTACTTTTGGTACTGGAATAATTCATAGGATCATTATATCCCAGAAAAACTACCACGCCAGCAACGCTGCGGGCACAGCTATAGGCAATAATAACGTAAGTCTGTACAAAGAAGATAATTTTAAAAAATTGGTCTCAGCTACTGAACAAGAATAAAACATTTTTAAAATTCGTGTCTGTCTGTTTGTTTGTCTGTATGTTTGTTCGCGCATCACGTAAAAACTATTAGACCGATTGCGATCCAGTTTTCAGTGTTGGATAGCTTATGGTTTGACCAAGACCGTACTTGGTATCGTAATCCAATGATTAGATGCGGAGCAATCTATAAAAAAGTTTTTAACGGCTGAAGGAATTTTGATCAAATGTTTATTTTAGGTCTTGGAATTGCACATAGAGTACTTTTAACCTAGAGAAATGACCACGCGAGTGAAGCCGCGGGCACAGCTAGTTTATAAATAAAAACTGTCCAATCTCTGGGTCAGAGCGACCAATAACTATTCAAGATCCGCGGGAGAATTACTAACAACTGTTCATGAAACGCGCGAGAAGAATCAAACTTTTCACGATCCGGTTTCGGAGGACCATACTGTTCACTATCCGGTTCGAAGGACCAAACTGTTCAGAATTACTTTTTCGTAGGAGTGGACTGTATTACAATTTTAAATCGCGTATTCCCTTTTTCGATCATAGGTCGCTGGTTTATACTAACAGCAATAACTTATTCGTGGTTCAGGAGCTTCGAGGATTCAATGAATGAAACTACTACGACGGGTACAACTAACTGACTGCCTTTATTTACAAAAATGCTCTTATATTTATACAATACAAATTAGGTAACGGTACCTGCTCGGTCACAGGGAGAGCTCAGGAGCAAGGGCAATTACAGCGGTTCTCTTATTTTTTGCAACAACTAACTGGGCATCGTTCGTTAATAGTTTTACTATCAACGGCTTTTACTTTGTCAGCGCATTGCCCGTGTTATTATTCTAAAGATCGTGGGAAAGTAGCTGTATTTAATTAGTCTAACGGCAACTACCATACCTGCGCTAAGGGCTCCTGTAATAAACAAATTGCGCATTGCATTGTCTAACAAGCATAAATAATAAACATTTGGCGCTTTTATCTATTTCTAAACTAACTGAGGTTTTTTCCTTAACGGTAACTTTATTTTTATCTTCCATAAATTATACGTTAAATCTACCTACTTTAGGTGTACTACTATTTAATCTTATTCTAGTTTTATACAAAAAAAAGCCTCGTAGCCGAAGTGCTTACACGTCGGTCGGTCGGTCGCGGTCCCTTTGCTCTGGCTGGTGATTCCCGATGACTAATTACACATTCGCGGTCACGTGATTTATAATCGCGGGGTCACGCGACATCTGGGAGGCGGACAGGCTCGCTGTCCTCAACAATGCTATTAGTATATTTTTAACCCACTGACTTCTAGGACTCTGGATCCACAGAAGGCCAATGAAATAGAGGCTCTATGACAGAGATACAAAGTAATTATATTGTCTAATATAAACGGGACTACATCATAATGAGCTCATGGCAGTCCACCGGTGGACTTCTCCCAATGCACGCCGCTTATCTTCGGCTCAACTTTTTCTTTCTTAAACGTGACTTCACGATAAATACATTAATATTATTTACCTCGACGGCAACGTTTCAATCGTTGCATAGATCGTGGTAACGGGACGATCGACATAGCGGGTATCAGCATCGAGAAAGGCGAGTTTTGTCTCCGACTACCCGCACTTGGTCTTGTAATTGTCGCGGCACACTACACTAACAACAACCTTCTTCTAGTTTTAAAGACGTAAAGTTTCATAAAAAACAACTTAATTCAAAAAGTAAGTAGTTTAATTCAGTAAAAATTAAAGATATTTTTCCAAAAATAAAGTGTGTAATCCCAACACGTTTGTGTGTTGTCCAAATACTTCTGTGGAAACAGTTTTTTTTTTTTTGTTAAAAAGAAAAATATTAACTAAAATCGGCTCCCGAGATGCGTCACTTCTCCTGCTTAACCTGTATCTTGACGAGCAGGACAAATATTTTGGAGCCCACAGCGCCTTAAAACGCGACGCAAACATTTCATCATCAATCTCAGGATTCCAAAATGCAGCCAAATAACCTCCAAATTTCAAATATTTCCTCCAAATTACAAATTCTTGGTCCGCCGGTGGCTGAGCGTTGTCTGTCGGTCAGTCAGTCAGTGAGTAATTATGTCACGGTTCTGCTTTATAGGTATACAGATAGCAATGCATTTAGTTTTTTTAATAGAGACATCATCTTCAGCCTATATCTGTCCACTGCTGGACGTAGGCCTCTCCTAATGCACGCCACTGAGCTCGGTCTTCAGCTCTCCTCATCCATTCTCTTCCAGCCGCTTTTCGCAGGTCGTCACTCCACCTAGCTGGCCACAGCGCGTCCTAAACTACGTTTGCCTAAATGTGGTCTCCACTCGAGAACTCAAACAAGAGAATAGGGTCATAAATAGAGATATTTTTGTCTCTGTTTTGCGATATTTGTGTATCTGTTTCTAATAATTCGTTGTTATAGAGAAAGTTAAACACAAGGTTAACAACATGGTATTGGTATAGTACAGACTTGGACAACAAATTCCGTAAATACAAGAACGAGCGACGTCATTAGAAAACCAAACTGATAAGAGAGTGATATAGTGATATGTAGTTGTAGGAGTGATATGTAGTTGTAATTGCAGTTGTAGATCCTATGCATAGATGCATAGGATATATGAAGTGTCAAGAAAACTTATTAGTTTTCTTGACACTTCACTTCTTTCTGTTGGCGGCTTACAGCTGCCATATTGAACATCCAACGGGACAATAAATTACCAAAACGTACCGAGCGAGGTATCAAAATGAAAATCTTTAAATGACCTTTCAAAAATATATAAAGGAAACTAAACTAAACAAAACTTCAACTAAAAAGTTGAAAACAAATACAAATTATTATTAAAAATCAAAACAGCAGACTACGAACATAATTTAAAAGAGGTAACCACTTTAGATTATTGATTTTGAAACATAAGATGCCATCGTAGGCATAATGCATTTCATTTCTATTTTGACGGGATCAACTAGAGCTTGGCGAGCCTTCATGCCTCCGAATGCATTTCAAAATCAAGCGTCTTTTTCGTTTTGTTCGCAGTCGGGTTTTTTGTTTATTTTATAATAATTTATTTTTATTTAACCTTTAGGTTCTTGTATAAAACTGTGTTTTTTACCACACCAACGCATCAACCAAAACCTACTATCAGTTATTCTATGCAGCTACTCATACTTGTGCAGGATGCGATAAATTAAAATGGAATGAATAGCAAACTGAGTTAGAACAAAGAACTAGCCGATTGATTGAAATAACGTTTTTTAGTGTTTTCATCGTCACTGTCTCTAGTCGTTCTGTGATCGATTCTCTAGAGAGAACTATTTGAAATCTTTATCCATGATTATCAAAACACAATGTAAGTCTTATTATTTCATTGTTATTGAGACTGCAGTATTATTATTACAATGGTTGGCTAAACATTGACGAACTAATTATGCGTAAGAAGCAATTCATTTAATAATAACATTATCATTCAAGTTCCTATGAAGTGAAACACGAGGAAACCCGTCGGTGACGTTATTTCTCCTGAGTTGACTTGACGCCAAATTATGTGACTCCTGTTATTGGCTCATCACATTCCAGTTGTGAAGATTATGACGTTACCTTACAATAACAGGACGACTAGGTCGATAGAGAGTTTCAATCATCATCATCATCACCCTATATCTGTCCACTGCTGGACGTAGGCCTCTCTCTCCTAATGCACGCCACTGATCTCGGTCTTCAGCAATCCTCATCCGTTTTCTTCCAGCAGCTTTACGCAGGTCGTCACTCCACCTGAGCGTCCTACACTACGTTTGCGACAAGAGGATTTCAATACTAACTGTTTATTAAGGTTTGATCAGTAGCCGCGATTTTTTAAAACATTTCAAACCAAGCGGACATTACCACCAAGTTTTGCTTGTGCTGAAATTGGATGGTTAGGTTAGTTTCGAACCCTCGCCATGCGGTGTGGCGAAAGATGACGCGACCACACGTCAGTCAACAGCATTTTTCTGAATATATATAGATATTTATTGCTAGTCGTCCGCGACAGTTCATCTATCAGAGTAGTTCCATACCATAACCACTGCAAACATTAGGAAGGTACTGTTAGACACGGCACCAGATCAATTACTTGACACTCTCAAACCAATGTTGCGATCGAAAACCACGGCACTGTGTTATTAGCAACGTGTTCGACACCGCCAAATTGAAAGTGTAGCGCCCAAGATATGCTGAACCACTCGTACGCACAAGCCTCACGCACACACTTACACTATGTTATGCCAATCGGCCGCCACATCGCAGCAAGGTCTCAACCTTGTAAGCAGTGTTAATTCTGTCAAGTTCTCACGGAAAATCAAAAGCAATGCAGTATATTGTGATGAAATTGTGTATCAACCACAAAACACCACAAATTATCTAGTCACGCCCATATATACGCAGCCGCCATTTGCTTTGCTTCTCTCGTTTGTTTGACGGCGTAGATTTTCCATACAGAGGCTACGAATAATAATATTCGTAATATACAGGGTTCTTTTTAGATTCATATAAAATGTAAATACAGGAGTTTTTTTTTTATTTGATGTTCATATTCTTCGGTCATAGTTTAATTAACTGGGAAGATTTGGTATGAGGTCCACCCGTGTGGACTGCGTAAGTTTGGTGCAACTCACTCAATTGCCTTCTTCGGCCTTAGTTACAATCGGCGTGGCATTTGTGTAGCATGTGTTAGCAGGGAATCTTATTCGCGCTACAGTCTGAGTATCTTTGTTGTTGATGCACATGAAGCACGACGGTGGCACGGACGGTGAGCTATGTGGGCGTGTTTGCATGTAGTTGTATCTAGTCCAGTTTTTGTTCACGTGATATTAATGTGTGCCGTAGCTTCTTCCATTTCACTATGTCTATGATGTCAGTTTATAACTTTCGAAGCTATGATGCTGGACAGAGGACGGAAGGACAGACGGACGGACTGGACGATCTTTATAGGGTTCCTTAGGACAGAACCCTAAAAAAATGTCAAACCCAGGACACTGGAACTAAATGCGCGTTATTTGTTGTTAATCTAATGATGGGCGTATCACGTCCCAATGCCAGCGCTCTCTAATCTGTTTGATATTAGTACACTGGCCTTCAAAACTTAGTACCACACTTTAATGTCTGTCTGTTCGCGCATCACGTTAAAACTACTAAACCTTTTGCGATGTGATTTTCACTGCTGGATAGCTTAGGGTTTGACTTAAAAACTGGTGTACTTGGTATCTCAATTCAATGAGGAGACAAACAATTTAATAAAATATCTATTGATTTTAAAAGTGAGGCAGTGAGGACAGTGTATTATTTATTAATGTGTCTGTTATGTTATTTGTTTTGTCATTATCATTAACCTAAATAAGTAGAAGTGCATTATCTACCTGCAAGTACGTGACTACTAACGGTTACAAGGATACGGTAACTAAACTAGCTGCTGCCCTGCGGCTCCGCCCGTAGTTTTCCCGTTATCCCACTTTGCATTTTCCCGGGGAAAAGTAGCCTATGTCTATCTGAGCCATGGGAGCCTAACGGTTCAATAGTATATCTTAGAATCCAACAACACCGTGTTCGGTCCTAGGCTCAGCACCTATGACTTTTCTAAGTTATGTGCTGTTTTCCATCGCTCCGTGCTTCGGAGGGCACGTTAAGCTGACAGTCCCGGCTGTTTAACCTGACGAACCTGACGAACCTGACACCAGAGGTCAGCACTACCTCATACGACAACCAAACAACATCTAGAATAGCAACTTAGTTTTTTTTTTTTTAAATCTTGCTGTCAGTGGAAGAATCGCTGCTCTGCCATACGACTCCGCCTGTTGTTTTACCGTACTAATAAGTAAACAAAAGTAACATAAAACAAATGTAAAAAGTAGCCTATGTCCATCTGGAACAGTGTCAAAAGTTTTTTTTAAATCTGTCATGTATTTTTTGAGTTTATCTATTACAAACAAAACAAAAAAAAATCTCTTTATTATATTAGTAAGGCCAGTCGGGGCAAGTGCCTCTACGGGGCAAGTGCCTCCACCACCAAAATCTCAGAAACCAGTTGAGTATTTCAATAAAACGACATCTTTCCTTAAAGCCCGATACAAATTTAGTTTCAAAGTTAAATCCTAGATGACGTGTCTCGTCTTGGGTTAACATAAAAAGCCATTGTGTTTCCAGTGTCATATGAACTAAGCTTCAGATATGAGTAACGTGACATAAAACTGTAAAAATCTTAACATTATTGGTATTTTCTGTGAATCAATTAAGATAAGATTATTTAATAAATATTATTCTTCACATTTTATGTAATTATTTTTCTAATATTTAGTGAAATATCGAGTTTCTGTAATTTGAAAATAATAGCTTTTAAAGGAAAGTGCGTCACACCTTGTTGGGGCAAGCGCGTGTCTATCACGCACTTGCCTCAAGTCAGAAATAGCAAACATTTTTTGGCAAGTTCATAATAACCTTTGTTTTGCATATTACAATTTCATATATTTTGATGCCTACTTATTTGATTATAGTGGGTTTTTTTAAACTAGTGGTGATATATTTATAGATTATGAAAGTAGACAATTACAGTTTATTATATACCTGTTGATGTTTATAGTACAATAGCAATAACTAAACAGATTTATTTTTTAAAGTGTATGGTTCCAAATTTGTAAGTCAAAGAATGTTAATGTTTAGATAGTTGTTGTAGACAGTTACTTTTTAATATATATTGATGTTTAAAGTGCCATTAGCTATAACTAAACTGATTTTATTTTTTAGTTTATGATTCTAAATTGTAAGTCAAACAATATTAATGTTTTGATAGAGGTTTTGTTTAGATACAGTTCTTGTTTTAGATACATAAGTACCTTACTAGGTAATTCAATGTTCATCAACAATCTAAAAGAACATTATATGTAACTATGTAGTTCCTTCGTTCGATTTCCAGTTCCAAATCAGTACTTGTACTTCCAAAGTAATCTGAATAAATCGATGTTTTCTTTTTCAATCACGGTACAAGATAAAAGAAAAAAAAAACTTTTATTGAATACGGAACGGTACGGAATTGATAATAGATTCCAAACTAGGTTTATACCTAATGCTTCTATTTTGGTGCTCCCAACAATAGCAAAAATTATAAAATTTAAGTACATGCACTACTCGAAAAAAGGTTTCTACCCCTGTCATGAAAAAGTGTGGCGCACCTAATTTCTTTTTTAAGTTGTATTCAACCCAATATTGATCGCAGAAAAGGTCAGAATGTATAACCTAGTAGGGCTCAAATACGTCTATTGGTAAATTTTTAAGAAAATGTTAAAATGAAGATTTTAGAAGCACTTTATCGAACTGACACACTTGCCTCATTTGGTTGGGTAAGTGCGTCTAGTGGAGTAACTTAATATAAACAAGTAAATTTCTTAGTAAAATTGGACCAAATTCCACAAGCTATATATATTCGTTGCCAAGGAAACAAATTATCATATAATACTTAATTTGATGACCAAACTACTAAAGAAACCTAAATATTTGCAGTTGAATTCATCTTTGTTAAAAGTATATCGCACTTACCCCGACTGACCTTACCTATAGATTAGGTACTTTTTAAGCGTAGGTATTTATTATAGAAGTTGGCTGCGGATTGCTGGCGGTGCCAGCCCGGACAGCAAGTAGAGTGAACTTACAAAATCTCTAATTTACTCATGCTCGCGTAACAATGTCCGACCGCCTCCTCATAACATCACACCAACACTGTCTTCCGCCCAACAAGGTACATCGCCTCGCGATTCACTTTCGAGTAGGAAAGCAAGCTGCGCCGGCGCCGGCTGGCACGCGGCGTGCGGGTGGGCGTGCGTGCCACGCGGCCGCTGCGTGCTCGTGACGTCACGCGCCGCGCCCGCACCGCGCCCGCTACAATACAACATTGACACACATCGTACGGAGCTGCAGCATCTCTAACAACAACGTGGAGCTATTACGTTATTTTTTATTAAATATTTATCCAGTTGAATAATTCAATAAATTGAAGAAGAAAATGCCCATTTAACCTTTTAGAGCTTGAACAATATAAATAAAATTGCCTTGATACTGGCTGTATGCACTGACAGTGTGTAGCTAAACAGAGAAGAGTTAAATTTTAAACATACCTACTGTCACTAAAATAAATTGAGGAATTGTAATAGACCGAACGAGCGCGAAGCACGAGCGAAGCGTTTCCGTTTCAGCTTGGGCAAAAATGCTTTCGTATGTCCGGCGGATGTCCGGTTGTTCTCCCCTCTACAAGTTGCATTTCTCAACTGATTCTCCTAAATTTTTGTGAGCAGGTTCGATAATTATATATTTTTTTTTTTTTAAATGGTATGGGGGTTGAAAACGTAAAAAAAAACATATTTCAGTCATTTCGAAAAATGTTGTGAACAGTTCTAATTCATATTTTTATATTTTTATAGTTTTAAACGCCTGCTTAGCGTAAATATATATAATACCAAAAAAAAGATAAAAAAAAAAGTAAAAAATAAACAAACATCAGTATAATATATATATGTTCTAATTCAGTTCTAAGCTATACAAAGACAGAGCCGCGAGGTCTACCTACAGCTCACAGAGCCACTAGTTTATATGCAGTTATTCAACAATAAAATTATCCATCATGTCATTTTTATAATCCGTGACACTGCAATTCCGATACACCCAGTGTGACCATATTTAGCAGGTTCCTGCGATTTCAGCAGGATTTGACTATCATTTTAGCTCCTAGCAGGTTTTTTAGCATTTTATTGAAATCTAGCATTATTTAGCAGAATCCAATGATGCATCCAATAATAGCATCCAATAATAGCAATAATCTGGCAGGATTTATTGAACGCGTTTCAAAATGCCCCAAAAGTGAACACAGTACGCTCAAGCATTTATATTTGAGTTTATTAGCTTCTGGAAGCAGCTCTGATGCCAAACCAACAAATACCGAAAATTTCTGAAGACAAATTGAAACGATGAATTTAATTTAATTTAAATGGTAATGGTAATGGTGTTGGTAAACCCAACATTGTGAATCTTGCGGGGGCTATTATGATTTTACTAATGCCACACACTTATTGTGAACGAATCATTTCACTTGTTAACAATATAAAAATCCAGCTTAGAAATCGGTTCAAAAATAAACATGACGATTCTGTAATTTTGCATGCCAAAAAGGCAAAAAGGAAATATATGAGAAAATGGGTGTGTGAATTTCGAGCCGACAAAAATATGTTAACATTATCTCTTAACTCATCATCATTATATAAAGAATTTGCTAAGGACAGTGATAGTGATGAGTGAATTGTGTTGTAAATAGAAATGAACTGGCCAAGTGCGAGTTGGGCCGCGCTCTGAGGGTTCCTTACCACACCACTTTTATTTTTCTTATTATAGTTTTACTTTAGAGTGTGTAATCATGCCAAGTTTGACTTTTACGCTTGTACTTATCACCGCTTAGAGCAAAGCCAAAATACGTAATAAGTACTTTTGTTGTATAGGGATCCCCCTTTTTTATTATTATTATTCCTTAATTAATCCGCGATAACATTACAGTCATATTCTATAAACATTTTAATATCTATTACAGTTCAAAAGATCATCGTTATCAGTTCCCGCTGCTGGGACACGGGCCTTGAGAGAGAGAGAATGGGCCATAATGCGTCAGATTGTAAAGCGCAACATGATACCATTCGGATACTATTTTCTCCAAAGATACAGTATCGGTTCAAAAGATACAGTCGTTAAAAGGTAGGACGGACAAACAGACAGACAGCGTACGCTTAAAAATATTATAGTTGACCGTTGACACTCTTTGGGTACGGAACCCTAATAAAAATGACATTCTAATCGTACAAATTGTCCTTTTTTTTCAAATTTTCTAATGTTTTAGCAATATCTGTGAAAGCAGTAATTTAGCATTATATAAAAAATGTCTAGCATGTTTTAGCAGTTTTTGTCATTCAGGCTAGCAGAATTTGACATTTGAATCTGGTCACACTGTACACCTATTTATTGTAGTCCAGTGCATATCGTGCCTCGCACGCGTGCATCGCGTGCTCAGCGAACAACGCAGTATTCGGTAGGTACCTACTACCGGTTGTACAAGAAGATAAAGGAGGATATACTGTTCATCCTGTTCCAGCTCCATTTTCTACAATTCTACTTGAAATTAATATTTTATTTCTTATTATTTTGCTTGTGGATGACACACTTCATTTGTATAAACTGCAGGACTCGCTACGGTCTGTTCTCTCGGGATATGTACAGATTTATACGCTTACTAACCCAATTATAACTACCGCCTGCCATAGTAGAGTAGAAACCAACAAAAAAATAACGCCTGAGCAAAATAACAAAACAGCACACGAAGACAAAGAAAATATAGATACGCTTACGTGGCCAATCGGAGGTCGACAGAAAGAACAAGTTTTTTTTTATAAATTCAGTAAATAGGCAGGTACTTATGTTTGTTTTCAAGGCAAAACTGTTAAACCGCTTGATAAAATTTTGATCTTGGAAAATAAGTTTGCTACTTAATCCCGGTAAAACGCAAAATTCCACCGGGAAAATCTGTCTTTTCTACTTTAACAAGGTTCTTGCTCTGCGACTACATCCTCATAAAGCATTCTACAAGGTTCCGGAAAAATTCAAAAATCCACCGGGAAAATTAGTCGTAGAGCAAGAACGTTTTAGTAGAGCTTAGAGCAGATGTATTTTCCCGATGTTTTTTTTTGTTTTTCCCGGGGTTATCTTGTGGTGAGGTGGTCCCCGAGGGTGAATAACACCTCAGAGAACAACTCTCAACGAACAATAAATGAAGTAGGTAAAGAGGGAAACTTCATGGTGCGAGCGTAGGTTCATGGTGTATCAAAATCCGTCCAGTAGTTTCAGAGTGGTTAGGGGGTTTTTTAAATTACTTTAAACCCCTATCCTGCGGGAACCCTTTCATTTTTCAGGATGAAAAGTATCCTATCTCCTACCTCGTAGTATGAACTCAAATCATACCAAGTTTCATTTAAATTCATTCAGTGGTTCCGGCGTGATGCCTAGCCAAGATACAGACAGACAGACAGACAGAGAGACAAAAATGAAAAAAAAAATACAGTTTTGGCTTCAGTATCAAATATAGAGTACCCTCCAAAAAAAAAACAAAATATCTTCAATGTACAGAATTGGACCCGTTATAGTTTTATTATAAGTATATAGATAAATAAATACATATATTTGCACAGTTATTTCACATCAGTTACCTAGCACCAAACTTGTATATATACTATGGATACCAGAAAATCTTTTTTCCATCTATCTATTCTATTTTTATAATAAAACAGTATGTACTTAACACAAAGTATGTATAATAAAGGTAATTAAAATAATGGTATAGGGGACTTAAAATAAACTTGGTTTGTTCGCGCATTATGTAAAAACTAAGGTACAGATTGCGATGCCGTTTTCACAGTTGGATGGTTTAGGATTTGACTTAAAAACTGATGTACTTGGTATCAATCTTTGAGTAAAAGTCGAGCAATCAGTAAAACAACATTTGACGTCTGTACGAAGTATGATGATATTGGTACTTTTAGGTCTGAAATAACACATAGGATCCTTATCCCAGAAATGAAATGCTTTGCCCACGTGGTCATTTTATATATATGTAAAAAACTTTGTTTAAAATAAAGCAAGCACTTAACCGTTATGTAATTACATTAACCTGTTTTATCGGCAACAAACATTATTTACATATTATTATGTACATACCTGAACCAGGAGCACAGATTTGCATCGCTTTATCGACAGCTCCCTTATTTATATTATAATGATCTCTTGCAAAACAAACAAACATTTATATAAATAGATCCATAAAATAACTAATCACAAATGTTTGTTGTATGATATTGACACGTCTTAGAACTTCTAGGTTAGAAGTATCATCGTCTCGATCGATTGATACTTCGCTGTATCGACAGCTTCCGTATTTAATTCATAACGATCTTTTGCAAAACAAACATTAATACCTATACAATATAAATAGACTCATAATTATAACTAATTATAAATGTATGTTTGCTTCTAATCCATTAGTTTATCTCGTATATCATTTACCTTGACTTGCATTCCTATTTGTCATATTTCTTGATAATTTTCAAGCTATATTTTATTGTAATTTAATTACATTTTTAAATACCCGTTCTTTGAATCACAATCACGGCACGACCTATGTTAACAATTCGCTTAAGTTTAAAAGGAAAAAATATTTTCCTTATTATTATCAGCAAATTGAAAAGAATGTTTATTCAATTCAATTGAACGCTACTTCCTGGGTTTAATTGAAGTAATTAAAGCTTCAAAGGTTACTATTAGTAGTAGGTAGGTAGGTATTTAACCTTTAACTCGGAATAGTGAGCAATAGCAGTATTGTTTACTTCAATTGCTTTCATTTGCACTTCATTCTTTTGTTTACTTTATTATCTCATCATTCAATACATTTTTCAATCAGGATATCCCTTTTTAAGTTTTGAGTCATATTATGATTCATTGATAGAATTACCTATATTTGTAACACCTGTAGCTCTGATGACATGAATGACTGGTTATGGAATTACTCATCGATGTCAGTCATGAGTTGAGTGCATGTATGTAAATGTTTTGTTGTGTATTTGTTAGATGGTTAAATGTTACCAGTATGCCCGTGCGATCCGCACTGGGCACAGAATGCAGAGCGCGACGCCTTTTATAGCTTCGGTCGGCGATACCGCGACACATTTACATTCTGATAACTCCTTCGTTTACTTGTATGCGATGCGTTACATATTCTCTATTCACGCCTTATGTAACCACCTTTTCTTATCTGTTTTCAGTAATAATGTCGCCATTAGTTAAATTACCAGCGCTATCTGACTTCGAATATCTTGCAGCTGCAGTGTAGAAATTTTCTATGTCGTGAAACTACAAATTACAACCACCGTCATCGGTTGAAGCATCGCCGGCCGAAGTCTAGCATTACGCAAAACCAACGGAAAAGTACAGCATTGCACAATAACTCAGCTGTTACACCTGTATGGTGAAGGCGTACGGTCGGGAATGGCGTGTCTCGTGACGCGCGGTGGAGTGACGTCACGCGGCACGCTGGCTACGCGTGGCAGGCGGCTGACGAGCCCATCGCACTCGCTCCTTGCCCGGTTTGTTGTTCTTGCCAACAGCGCCCGCGCTTCGTTTAGCAACAGTATTTTTTTAAAGCAACGCTGTTTGCCGCGGTGACTGGCTGGTGAACGGTTTTGAAAGTCGAATTTAGAATCTTGAGTTTTCCGAGGCGTGGCTAATGTGGGATGAGGTGAGGCCTGCCTCATCCCACAGCCTGTCTTGCCTGCCTTGGTGAATCACGAAAATTAAGTACGTATTTTCTAGACTTCAAGAGCTGATGCTTTAAGTTACTTAGGTACATGATTATCGGGTGGCGCTATTTCTAACATTGCGCAGTACTGAGCGCATACATGCGCGTGCGCGCGTGGCAAGCAACTGGAAGTAATACCTACATATCTAGATCTAAATAAAAAATCATTACACATCATTATCACATATCATATCATATCATTTCTACATATCATTATCTAGATTTTAGTTATGATTGTTACTGGCAAGAAGATATAAGTTACAAGACAATCCGGACCGATTTTCATGGCAGGCATGATTTCATCACTTGTTGACCTGGACTGTAGAGCGAATAAGAGCGATTGTTTGAAAACAAAATAAGTGTATTATTAAATTATAGGTAATGGATAGGTTGAGTCTGGCTTCAACAGCTATTACTGAACAACCAGTTTTTCAGAATAATAAAAATATTTACTGATAATGTGTCTTCCTCCGTTTTAATTTAATATTTAACCGGTTTCTTTCCTCAATTCAATGTCAAACAAAAATATGTAGGTATAACGGAAGGCATTAGGTACACCTCTAAAAAACTTGTCCTAGCAAAAAAACTCATAATTATTGTAAGTATGGCAACTTCAAAAATTAACAAGAATACTAACCTACTTAGTTTACTCAGATTGTAACAACGTAGGTATAGATCTATAGTTAGGTAGGTAATTAGAAACGTACCTTTGAAATTGTGAGTTGCGAGATATATTTTGTAACAACACAAAACTACTGCTCTAAAACTTACCACACAATACAAACAGTCAATAAATGCGATAAAAAATAGGTCTAGGTACTATTCGACGAACTAAAAACGTTTTTTTTTTTGTTTTGTCTGACAGGATAATGTGATACAAAACTATCCTTCTTTATAACTTCTCTTTCTTTAATATGTACGAACGAATACGCAGAAATCTTGATATATAAGATAAGAAAAAGTAAAGGAATAATTAGCCACATAGGCCATAAAATGCTTGCGCATTGTAGATAAATGTAGACTTCTAGAACGATCTTGGTAAACATGGGGTTTTGTGACCAGAATAATTAATGCGCTTCGTAAACTTCATAATCTTAACTGGGCAGATAGGTAATTAAAACAATTCATTGTTCCTCGCCTGTTTACTAAAATTGATTTATTTTTAAGCATTGAAATATGAACATAGCATACTCCACTTTAAAAGCTCATTGCTCTTTTTCATTTGACATATACATTATTAGAATTTCTGTCATATAAAATGTTTTTAAGGAATTGTGAAAAATGGACAAAAATACATCCCCGTAGAGTTTCTTGCTGCTCTCTTCTCTAACGGACGTATTTCCGAAGCACCGGTAGAGACAGAAGGGTATTTCCTTTTCCTGTGCGAGATTCAACCCTGAGTCGGCACATGAAAGGATTTCCTTCTCAAACTCAAAGCATTCTTAGTTTACCTAATTTTATTGATTTTATCTATTTATAATACTTTATATTTTTCTCCTTGTTCACGAGATGTTAATTTTTGACTTGTAAAAGTACTTTTAATTGGCCTAATTACATAGGTAGTACTTATATTTTTATTTTTTAATTTAAAATAGTTATAACTAAAGTCTACACTTTTTTATTCTGGAGATAAAAGGTTAAATAAATAAATATAATTTAAAAAAAAAGACGAATTTTCATACATATTTTTAAATTTAATTATAATTATAAAGTAGTTATTTACCTACCGTGGCTTATTTAAGAAAAAGGTAATATACGATATTTTCGATTCAAGTAGGTCTCCATCATCTTCCAAGTTGTTCAAAATAATTGTATATACTAATAACTTCAATTTTTAAACCATAGTTTAGGCATTTGCTTCTGCACTCGACAAAAGGAACTCAGCTAGCAAATACGCTCACAACGGATGACGAAATAAAAACATCAACCATTTATACCATGATGTCTCACTTTATTGTAATTCTTATGTAAATGTGTTTTGCGGATATATTTTTTAATAATTAGTTCAACTTCACATCTTTCTCCGAGGAGTTTTCGACTTTTTGGGAGAGTTTTAAAGGTTTTTCCGGGATGAAAATTAACAAAAAATACTCTGTTGAGTTTCTTGATGCTGTCTTTTGGCTTTGGAAAAGAAAGGTAGGTACTTATTTTTTATGTGCAGATTCAACTCTGAATCAGCAAATTTAAAGAAAATTGACTCTTTTCGAATTTAATCTCGCACAGAAAAAGGAAATATGTACTTTTCTAGCTCTACCGGTGCTTCTAAAATACGCCCGTAAGAGCAGAGAGAAACTAAGAAACTAAAGGGGATATCATTTTTTAATTTGAGTTTTTTTTTCTATTTAATTCACACTTTGTACGTAACAAAGTGTGAATTGGTTTAAAAAAGGGTTACCTAGCTAGTAGATAACATTCTCGAAAAAAAAAAACATGACACTGACTGATAAATAAATACTGATAAATAAATACTTGTCTTTCTAAGCAAAAATAATAATAATATTTTATTGCTTTAAAGTAAACGTAACAGAAAAGGTGGTCTTCACCACACTAGGTCAAAGCTAGGTATATCTTGAGGGCCTTAGATATGTACTACGACAAGAGCGTTTATAACAGGTTATGTAGTAGATTAGATAACAAACTTAAATAAATATAAATGAGTGAAAAGTAAGATTTAATAATGGTTTAGTAAGCCAAAAAGTATTATACTTAAAAAAAGTTTATTTTATTCAAGAAGGTTAAAGTATAAATTTATTCAAATTGCAGAAAAGAGTCGCAACATCACGTTTAGGGTTAAAGTAGGTAGGTACGAGTACAGAGTACAAACACGAATAGGTACTGAATGTAGACAATGAGTAGGTATGATTCAGAAATCACATCTGGCAACAACGTGATAAGCTTCTAGTACTTTCCTGCACAATTCGATAAGGAACTTATCATTATATTCACAAAAAAGTTTCATTCAACGAAAATTGATTATATTATAACCTAGTCATTTTAAGTCGATTTGGTTTTTCGATTCCTGTATGTAGGTACGTAGATAGTCTTATTCAATTATTTTTTCTGCTACCATCTCTAGGCAGCAGACTAGGTAGGTACCTACCTCTATATATCTACCTCCGGTAGACAAAACAAAAACACGCAAACATCTAGTAGTAGGAAATTCATTGAAAACAACATTGAGTCACCGTTCAATAGGCTTTTGTTTCACTACAGTATTGGGATGGCTTTAACAGTGAAAATATTCAAATGTCTTTGTTAACATAATAGGTAAAAATAAAACACAAGGAACCGCGTAAAACGCACTCATTGTGAGCCTAAGCACATAATAAATAATAGTACGCTTGTGTGTTCTATTGCATTATTAATTACAAAGTTTTTTTTATCAGCGATAATTTGAAATTAAAACAAAACACTGGCCAAATGTAACGATATTAGCCAGTTGAAAAACGAAACAGCGCCAGAATGCTCAGTCAAATATCGAGGAGCTGTGCGGCTGTGCCAAGAATTCGAAATTTGGAACGCGCGCCGGATCGGACATCATTTCAGGGCGTGGTCCTAAGGTGCTAAAACGTAAACTGCCAGTCCAGCGTTGGCCTCCAAGTTTCGAAATAGATGCGTTGGAGTCATCGGCGTTGTTAGCGGCCAGGGGGGTCAGGGAAGGCCTGACTAGACTGGCTAATGCTTGAACTCGCTGCGTTCTATTTTTAAACAGTCGCACGACGGCCACGCGCCCACCGCGTGGCATTGTTTTGCTTAACGTACGCACTGCTTGCTAAACTGTGGCTGCGATAAAACCGGTGCTGTTCCCACATATTGACGTCGTGTACATTTTATTGTTTTTCGTTATCAACTGTAACTATGTACTTACTGTTTGTACTCTCCTTTATCGTAGAGTTGTAATTAGGTAGCTGTGGAACGTTTAATTAAAGTAAGTAGATAAGACTCAAAAAAACTTTTACAAGTTTACCTAGATTGTGCTCGGCAACCGACTTTAATTTTGTTTGTTCCCACGATATTTTGGCAATAAAAGTAAAGTTATCAGTTTATTAATTAACTAATTGGCTAGTGTATCGTGGCTTTTTAACTTGTTGATATTATAATTTGGTATGCTACCTACTTAAAACATTCACTAAAACCTATTTAGTTGATTCAAAAGTTATCAACTAAAGTAGTTTTTTTTTCGTGGAGGCAACCTAAAACTTCCCTACAGCTGAAGTATTTTAGAATAATACCCAGAAAATCTCTCCATGGAGGTGTGCAGCCGGCGACGATCCACCGCCGACTGACGGCGCGCGGGCTTCCTAGCCCCCACGTTACCTACCTTGCTGATAACAGTAGCCAAGCACGCAAGGACCCTCTCAATTCGCTGGATCAGTGTAACGGCTACTCATGTGAGGTGTCTGGATGTGCTGGTTGGTTGATAAGAGATAATGCGCTTACGCAAATGCCTCCCGCCCGGTAGAGATTGGCAAGTGTCAACATTGATAGCGTGTCTGCGCCTGCGACGGGGTCATGGCGCTATATTTGTGTTTTGTTTTCATAATAGGTACCTACTTTTAGTACGTTTATGTGTATGCTATTATGCCAAAAAGTTGCTTTTCTGCTTTTTAGAATTTCAAAGCTGATTTAGTCAGCACTTTTGAACTTTTTAAGTGTACTTTATTATCATTAAATTTGGAAGCAAGCTCACAAAGGGCTTAGATTACTTTAACCGACATGGATATCAAAAATAATTTCTTAGTCAATTCGTTTTTTTATTTTGTTATTTTCCCCGAGACTTCTGATCTGGAGGACTTTTGTTTTATTTGAAGGTACTCCTTCTTCAATAATTCTTTGAACCAAAATGTCGATTTCAATGAAGTGACTAAAAAAGCATTTTTCATAAAAATTTGTATGGACCACCCTGGAGGTCTACCTTTTCAAATGAAAAGCAATTATACAAACAAACAATCAATGAAACAATCAAAATCAAATCAATCCCTTCTTCATATGTCATCTCTCACACAATCCATCCATACTTTTTTCTTTTCATCCACACTCCTTCTTTTTTGAAGTCAGTTATAAATGAATAGATTAGTAAAATCAATATTATTCTGCACACATAGAAGTACTAGGAACTAGTAGTAGTTCCTAGTACTTCTATGTGTGCACAGCACAGTACGCCCAAGCGGGAAAGGATCGAAAGGCTGCGGACTGTATGAAACCTAGTGTCGCCTGTTGAAACTAATTGTCAAAAAACGCAAGAAAAATTGAATTTGGCGCGCTGATCGAAACAATGCACTTTAAGTGGGGTATCATTGAATAGGTCTTTAAAAATCATCTTTATCTTTCTCTCATCATTTTTCATTTCGAATGGCCATTTAGGATCTAAATATAACGGATTTAAAGATCGCAGTCGGGTTATTTCATTGTGGCAAAGTTTCTTGTTTAATATTTCTTTTAATTTATAAAAAACACGTTAGTTTTCATAATAATTGATTCAATTTCACAATAACTATCTCAATGACAGTATTTGTTTAGAAATGATTAGTAAACATAAAATCACGCCGACCGACGACGCGACGTTCCGTTCCGATGTGTTGAAAAATTATTCAAAGGGGTTATCACACAGATCAGTTTTGCTTACTTAAAATTTCGTATTGTTTTATTATTATAATTGCAAAGTAATGCAGGGGTCGCCTGAGATTGTTCCTGCTCGTTGAATAAACGTAAATAAGTAATTTAGGGCTGATACGCTATCAATTTCACGATTTTTATTCATTTTCGCACGTGTAAGATAAAGAAAGATGAACAACTTTGCTAACTTATAAAGATAAGACCACTAAAAGACTCATGTAAGTCTTATTTTGGTGTTAATGAGGAATGAATGCGAAGTATATATATGATATGGGAATGCGTGTATATTATGTAAATACTTAATAATGAAATAAAGCTTGTTTTTTTGTAAAATTTATCATATATTATCAAATTTGTCGAAGTAAACGACGCCTTCCGTCCTCCTAAAATAATACTGGAATTAGTTATTTACAGAAAAACCTAGAAGTATTTGGTCTTAAAATAACACGGTTAATTTTTTAATGTTATGATATAATATATTAATCGCACGGAACCTTCTCCACGCGAGTTCAAAACGCACTAGCCTGTTTTTTTTTTAAACCGATTTGTCATGAAATATAAACTTTGTAGCAGATCACGGAAATATTATAAGTATCCGTTATAAATATACCTTTATACATGGCTAATCTACTGTGCATGTATACCCTGTAGGTACTTATTAAAAAAATAAAAAGAAGGTCCTTCGATCCGGGTCTTCGAGTTAAAAATATTAAAAGATACTTTTAATTTATCAACATATTTATTTAATTCTATTTATTAGTATATAAACAAAACACTCAACACTTTGGCCCGCTTACGTAGGTAGGATTAAAGTGCCTAAGATAAAAAAAAACAGATATTAATATTATTGCCAGTTTTTATAGCGATAAAGATCGGAATATTTTCCATCGTGCGTGACCACAGGCGTGACTCAATGTAATATAACTATACTGCACAATTTCTGGCAGTTATAATGATAGTGTTTGTTTTAGTTTTTTTTTTATCAGGAATGTTGGATATGTGTTCTCTACAACGACTACACATACACTAAGGATCATAATAAAACTAGTACTTCAGTAGACCTCCCAAGCCTATTTTTTTTTGCAAATATCTAGTTGTGTACAGTAGCGCCATCTAGTGACCTTATTGTAAAACCAACATTAATAACCAAGGTGCTCCAACAGGGTTGATTCCACTGGTAGAAATCTAATAGTGAGCAATTTACTGCATTTTGAGGAGCTATTTTGCTCATCACGCCGAAGATCTTCATCAGATCTTCACCAAATTTTAATGAGACCAATTTAAAGTTACTTAATACCTTTCAAATAAAAAAAAAAGAACCATCGTAATCGGATCTCATAAGGCGGAGATATTCAGTAGCCCCCCTTTTGCCCCTTTTTGGAGGAAGTATTTCCCTAATCTAAAATCCCTGACGACGAAAAAAATGCTATAAAGCCGTGAAACTTGTTTAAGTATATCAAGTTTCGTCCAGTTCGTTTGTAAAATACGACCTATAGAGAACCAACAAACTGACAGATGAAAGCAAATTGATTGTACTTGAAGCAAAGACGCATCGCTCGATTTGCTCCGTTAATGACTAATCTAATAGAATAAGTACCTGCTATGCCATAGCTATTATTTATTCTGTGGCCATAGATAAGTTTTTTGTTTAGAGAGGCTGTGTGTATACATAATTTTAATAAACATGCAAAGCGACAAGCTTTCGTAAAGACGCGTAGGGAAAACATCCGTATATCCTATAATAAAGGGATATACGCCATTCGTTTAAAGCTTTTAAAACAGAAACAATTAGATTAGATTTAGAATACTACGTGTAACCATTATGCGGCTGAAAGGGGCAAAGGCTCTTGCTACGGTCATAAATTTTAATATTACATGTTGTAGAACTTTTGCCTAATTATGATCCCCTTATGCCATCCCATTAGACCTTAAGGTTTTAAGAAGAGCTGCAATTTTCACTAATTTGCTAGTTGGGTAGCGACCACGTCTCAGTGCCGTATGTCATCACTGGCAATACGCACGGATTATAAACTTTTGTCTTGAGGCTCCTCGGTATCTGCAACGAAAAGATAAAACGACGAGAAGAGAAACCCTGGAAGACCAAAGCACAACGCTCAGTGACCTCAATATTGTTTCTCAACAGGTGGGTCTTAAAATGAACATGGGTAAGACGAACATCATGTCAAATGTCCATGTCGCACCCATGCCGGTTTATTTTGAGAACGATATTATCAAAGCTGTTGATCACTATGTCTACTTGGGTCAGACGATCCAATTGGGTAGATACAACTTCGACAAAGAGGTCAACCGACGACTCCAACTCGGATGGGCAGCGTTCGGGAAATTGCGCCATAAGTTATCAATTTCTAATAATTATGAAGGATAAGATTAATTTCGATGTATCTACTTAATTTTAATTAACACAGAGAGAGCCTTTACACAGAATAAATAATAGTACCAACTACGCGTACCTTTACCCCAAACTGATACTTAATTAGCTCTAATAAAATATTCACACGGCACTCAAAAATATTTAAAGTACATACTTACTTATTTAACTAAGTGATTGTTAAATGATTCCAACCACAGTTTCAACTCAACCCTTGTTTCAACCACATCCGGGGTCTTACTCAAGGGGAGTCAATTAATTTGTCTAAATCTTGCGAGTGCTACTACAGACATGACACTAATCGAAATTCAATATGGCGACAACCAGACGCCATTTAGTATGTACTATTATATCTTCTGCGATATAGAGAAAAAGAAAAAAATTAAAGTCGACGATCTATATTTTAAGGTGCAATGTATCGCTCAGCGCGCCAAATTCAAATTTTCCTGTGTTTTTTTGTCAATTTCTACTCTATTACTCATCGTGGGTTCATGAAAACTTATTTTGCAGCAATAAATAGGTTGTATTAAGAAATCACGTTTAAAATGATCACCTAGATAATATTGGTTTAGCTACAAATGTCAATAAGCTGATTTTCATCTTGGTTTTTGGTTTATTTACAAATGTACTTATACTAGCTTTCACCTTGATTTTATGGTTGATGTAATTTCTTGATACAATCTTAAATAGGTTGTATCCTCAAATAAGTTTTCATGAACCCACGATGAGTAATAGAGCTATACTGAATTTAAGCAAATAATTCTCAAAAGGGGGCTTTTGTAGTGAAAATTAGAATCCAAGGCTGCAACAGCAGAAACGCCATTTTCTGAGATAAATTCTGTATTTGTTTTCATATTTTTGTTTATTTAAACATACAACACACTCAGATATGATCTTTAACATCATGTTTTTGTTAATTTGCTACAAATTAACTTATAAAAGCGATAGTTTTGTCAAACTTAGACAAAAATGTTATTTACCGCTCCATTTTTATATTAGTTTTAATAAGATATCTTCAATAAATTGAGGGCCCATTAATTTAATGCCAAAAACACCATACATGTATAATAGTAAATTAAATTTGCCGATGTTTTTCTCCTGAATGAGTGATTAAAACCAAATTTTACATATACACAATAAATACACCATTTTATTATTTTAATATACAATACCGCAGCCATTAACAAAAAACTGCAAGGATAAACTCACCGTTTAAAAATACCAAAATCACACTGCGTTGTGTACCAAATCGAGTGAATGATTAGCCGATTCGAGTGACGTTCGTTCATTCAGTTATATCAGCTTTTAACTGCTATTTTCACCGCTTAAACACCTGTCAAGCACTATTTAGCAACTCTACTGGATCTGTTTAATGGTGCTATAAGGCGCCCATTTAGAGCTTTAGCAGCTGCAAAAGGTCTGCATAGCGCGCTATAGAGCTACCTCTGGCAACCTTTAGTTATAATTATAAACGCTATAAAGCTCTTAACCACTACTTTTTGGGTACTTGCTCGTTGGGTACCTGTTGGTCTCATACACAAGCTCAAAGTCGTGCAGTCGTGAGCTATGCTTGGTGTTTCACTACGTGATAAAATCCGAAACGAGTAAATCCGTAAAAGAACCAGGGTTACCGACATAGCTCTCAGAGTTTGCAAGTTGAAATGGCAATGGGCAGGCCATATAGTTCGCAGAGCCGACAACCGTTGGGGAATAAAGGTTCTCGAATGGCGACCACGAACAAGCAATTGAAGTGTAGGGAGACCCCCAACACGATGGACCGACGATATTGTAGCCATATCGCAGGAAGTCGGTCACAAGAACGCTCGTCATGGCGCTCTTTGGGGTGGGGGCCTATGTTCAGCAGTGGACTTCTAAAGGCTGACATGATGATGACGACGACGACGACGATCACTTATGTGTTTTTATCAATGAATTATTGTGATAATTAATGTACAAGGTACATAAATAATAATAAAAATAAATAAAAACTGCACAATTATATATTTATAATCCCTTAACTTCGATGATATATGTCCAGGAAGAATAGTAAAATCAGGGGCATAGAAAAAATGACCTTTAAGCCCGGGGACTTAAAACTACTGCAAATCGAAGGTTTTTGTTTTATTTGACGTGGTTCAGGAGGGCTGCACTACCCCCTACAAATTCATGAAACTTTTGGAACTACATTGTTTTATGCCACTGATTGCCCTATTTACCAGTCTATGCAACGCAAAGGCGCTGTAATGTGTTTATCAGCCTGTTTGTCTGTTCTTTTGTGGCACTATACATATAGACCAAACTAGTGGACCGATTTTGATAATTCATACGTCCATCGTTTTGTCTTAATCTTGCGAGTGCTACTAAAGACATGAAATTAATCGAATTTGAATATGGCAACAACTAAACGCCATATTGTGAAACTATTTCAATGTATATAATTGAAAAGGTATTTAAAAATCGTCGTTAGGTTTCCATTATCCTTTTTCATTTCGAATTACCATTTTTAGGATCTTAAATAATTTAAAGTTGGTTAGCAACCATTCTCATTAATTATTATAAATATACTAAAAAGTTTAAAATAAAATAAATTAGTATAAAAGATAATAAAAACGACTGCGAACAAAACTAAAAAGAGGCAAACAATTTAGGCATCTTACATTTGAAAATTAAAAATCTAAATATTTGATTTTCAAATGTATGATGCATCCGTCCGGGTTTCCGCGGATTTGTCCTAGTATGTGTCCGAGGGGCGTCCGGGGGGGTTTCTCCAGAAGTGTCCGGGTCATATACGTAACATTTGTGTCAAATGTTACGTATACGACTTGAGTCAAACAAACTGTCTCTCATCTGACACAAAAGTGCATAGCATTTTACGGGGACAACAGCAACACAAACTTTGGTTGAATTAATAGAGCAGGGACAAGAAAATGTCTTCCACGTAAGTTGAAAGTAAAAATGACCTCAACGTGACGCGCAATCACTTTTCATTCATATTTCAACCGAAGCGTGAGTCATTCAAAATACTGTAATAACTAGTAACCTACCAAGATGTTTTTTTTAATAATTTGTTTTGAATTTAATGCCAAAAAGAAGCATTACTTATATTTTTTTTAGGTAAGTTCCTACCTAATTTTCATGGTAGAGTACGATAGATGTAATTTAATTATTTATTGAAGTTACTTAAGTAGGGGTCAGTCCCGAAATCAGCAGAGACAAATAGCAAAACGTCAACTACGTAATGAAACAACTTCATGCGAAATTAAAAATCCTGAGGATAAAAAAGTATACACTACCCAAAAAAAAACGAACAGAATTTTTAGAAATGGCTTGGTATCCTTGAAAAAAAAAACACGAACTACCACATGAAAATAACATGTTGTAAGGCATTTTCAATTAGACGAGAGTTATTTGATTAGATGAATATTCATATTTTCAAATATTTCAAGGGCGTCCGGGGAAAAAATCCCGATTTCGACCAACTGTCCGGGGTTTCTGAAATCGATGTCCGGGTTCAGCAATTTAGATGATGGCAGCCCTAATTCGGAGGCATGAAAAGTAGCTCGCCAGGCTCTAGCTGATTAGAGCGAGAAATTACATGTATGATGCCTCCGATTGCATCTTATATTTCAAAATCAAAAAGCTTGTTTGTCTCTTCGAAGCTTTATATTGGTCTGTATAATAATTTCGTTAGTTGCTCATATCGGCCCATTAGCTCAGTTGGTTAGAGCGTCGTGCTAATAACGCGAAGGTCGCGGGTTCGATCCCCTCATGGGCCACATGATTTTTGCACTTTTTTTTAATAATCTTGGAACGCAAACATATGACCAGTGTTCATATTTCTGTCGCTGACGCTGATACAAGACACTTCTATATCGCTTGTTTTGGTAGCTACTACTAGTTCAACAATATTTCCCGCACGTTAGAGGCTTAGCCCTACAAATGGTGGAGTAGAAATGTTTTTGATTTGTTTTGCTTAGGCACGGGATACTCAAGAAAAAAACAAGTTTTCGACCTCGAGGTTGGGAGCGTCAGCCTCACAACTTGAAATGAAGTGCCGAAATTTGATTATTATTAAAAGCTTCTAATTAACTTCACTTGTATATATATATATGTATGTATGTATGTATGTATGTATCGATGTAGGTATCTATGTACATCTATGTATTTTGTCCTGGAATCTTGCAATTTAAATTTCCAGCACTTCCCGATTAGTCGATTAGTTTTCCGGCTGAAACTTTCAGGGTAGCTCACAAACCGATGACAAAGCAATAAAAAAAGGAAAAGAAGAAAAAAAGTAATTGAAAATGAAACAAAAAAAAACATTCATTAAAAAAAGGGGTGTAAAAGCTTTTTTTTTTATTGAATTTTTTGATTTATGCTTATTAAATAATGGTCCAACAGTTAATTTTATGACAAAATTGTTTTGAGTGAAGTATAAAAAAGACATTTTTTTTTATTCTATAAATCTTATACCTACTTATTTAAAAATTTACAAGCATATTTCTTGGGTTAAAGGTACGTATTTTATCGCCATTTAGGATTTCCGTTTTTTTCTGGCTCAGCATCAATTACAATTCTGATATTTTAAGTGTAGTTATCCTGGCAGTGCCATAAATCCATCTGTGCGGACAACCCCTGCACCCACGCGTCTCCCCATGTGCGCCGTGTGACCCCTTTGGGGAGACCTGGGCAAACATTGGACCGGCTTGAATTCCCAAATCGATCCCAATGTTTCATCAGGTACTAGCTGTGCCATGTGGTCATATCTCTAGGTTAAAAGTACTGTATACGATACGATACGAAATACTTTATTGTATACCAAAAACAAAAAACAAATAATGTAAAAACTTAAATAAGGCAATACAATGGGCGGTCTTATCACTTAAAGCGATCTTTTCCAGACAACCGTTGTGCTATTCCAGGTACCACTATACTACACTTGATCAAAATTCCTTCAGCCGTCAATAAGACATAACTATAGCTCGGCTTCTACTCATCGGATTGAGATATAAAGTAGCCTATTAAGGAATTGTAATACAATTTGGTTTTCCCAATCTGCAACTAATATGATAAACAGGAAAGATTTGTTTTTTTTTTGTATTTTTGTATGTTTGTTTGTAATAGATAAACTCAAAAATTACCTACCTACTGAACCGATTTTAAAAATTATTTCACCTATAATAGAAAGCTACATTATCAGCGAGTAACATGGACAGTAGAAATTTTATTAAAAATAAATAGAGATCCCTACGAAAATTGCAATACCTAATGTAACCCAAGGTATCAAAAATTTGCAAAACTGTAAAGAACGGAATGACATGTTGCCGTGGAAAGGAAACGAAATAATAACAAGTCAAGTACGTGAGTAATGCAGTTGTCTATGGCCAAAAAGATTATTGCTGTTATTGATTTTGAATTAGCTTACTGGCGTATTATTTTTTTAGAAGTTATGTATGACGTGTATAAAAGGGTAAATGTAAGAAAAATGCCGCGGTGTGAACGCTACCCGTGCGAAGCCGGGGCGAGTCACTAATAATAAATAAAAACCTTAATCCTACAGGGGTCCCTACATCTCACTACGAAGCCTGGTTTAGTAAAAAATACGCCATTTAAAAAAAGACGAAATCGCGGCCACTGATCAAACCTTTAATGAATCGATAGATGACTTCAATGATCTCTGTGGATTTGCTGTGTCGTTCTTTCGTTTGTGCTGATTCAACGCTCCCACCGAGCGTCCTTGGAAGTAAAATTGACATTGTTTCATGTCCTGACGTTAGTCACAGAATAAATAATAGTACAAACAGTTTTTTTGACGTTCATCAAGAGCCTACAGTACGGAGTAATATGCAGTTGTCTATGACTTCAAACAAACAACAAAATTTAGGACACTAGATTGAACTACTCTATCGATTTATAAGGTTTGATCAGTGTCCGCGGCTTTTCGGTTTTTTCATTTGAGCTATATTAGCCTAAAAGGTCAGGTTAGTGGGCCTTTAAGTTTAAATTTAAGAAAATTTCGTAAACACAACGAATAATAATATAATTTTGTTTAAATATTAGATAAGATAGCGTGTGGTGTATCGTATCTACCTGTTTATTTGCTTTGGTTTGCGTAAAACATTATATTTGTTCTTGATTAGATACGGAACCTTACGACGGCAGTGGGAGTACTGGGAGTGTTCGACCACTTGGTGACTATCACTAGATAATGAAGGCTAGTAGATTTAACTAATTTTTAGGGATCAAACTAGGAACCCTTGTAGTTACACCAGCAGCTGTGCCGGCGGCTTCGCACGCGTGGTCATTTCTCTAGGTTAATAGTAATGTGCTATTACAAGACCTAAAATACCAATATAACATTTGGTCAAAATTCCTTCAGCCGTCAAAAAGTTTTTTATCGATTGCTCGGCTTCTACTCATCGGATTGAGATACAAAGTACACCAGTTTTTAAGTCAAACCCTAAGCTACCCAACAGTGAACCGCATCGCAATCGGTCCGGTAGTTTTTACGTGTTGCGTGAAAAAACATACAGACAAATTAACAAACAGACACGAAATTTAAAAATGTTATATTCAAAAACATCGATATTATTGTAGGAGGAGGTTCTATGATCGAAAGTTCTTTTTCTTATATGTTTTTTCATCGATTTCTCACTCAAACGTAGAACGACTTTGAAAAAATATATTGTAATAATAGCTCCTGGTTGATCCCATATAAATTTAATCAAAATTGGATTAGAAGTTTTATTGTTAGTTATTAGTTTATCCATAAAAAGTCATTTTTCATTTATTGTACCCATGCTATTTTTTACTCCACTCGCGTGTTAACAATATCCTTCGTCCCGTGTCCTCATTCTCTGACGCCATGAGAGTAGGCGCCACCGACGGTATCAATCACCCCGGCCTGGTTGTACGACCTGGTTTGAAATTTCGGCGTTTACTTATTTATGACCTGCTCCCCTATTTTTAGCCTTTAGGGGGTCAATGTGGTTCGAGACGAGAAGCACGGTCGTCCTCCTTTGCTAATTGTATTGCTTTAGACCGAGGTTCCGCTTGCGTCATCCAAAATTCTGTGCTACCTAGTTCTCGTGAAAAAAGTAATTTTTAATCGAGATCGACCTTATTTTGTCATAGGTGAAATCCGAAGACAGACTAACAGACAGGGTCCAAGTAATCTTACTTATAATGAAGCAGTAAGAATAAAAAAATATTGTAAAATGAAGATAAATAAAAAAAAATGGTCTGTTGTACTTAAAATAGGCCAATGAACAAGAATTTAACATTTTTAGAAATAGTGCCTGTCTGTTTGTCCGCGCAACACTTAAAAACTACTGGACCGATTGTGATGCGATTTGCACTGTTGGATAGCTTAGGGTTTGACTTAAAAACTAGGCTGCTTGGTATCTTAATCCAATGATTAGATGCCGAGTAATCAATAAAAAAAACATTTGACGGCTGAACGAATTTTGAAGAAATGTAGTATATCCATATCAATATATAAAAGTGAAATGTTGTCTGCTTGTTTGTTTGGGGAGCGATAACGGCTTGAAGGGTTTTGATGAAATTTGGAATGGAGATAGCTTATACCCTGGAATATACCATTTAAGATACTTTTCATCGTCATCATCCTTTACGCTCAAACGGCTAAACGGATATTGATGAAATTTGGATTAGAGATAGCTTATACCCTGGAATTTCACATATGATACTTTTCACCATCATCATAATTCACTCTCAAACTGATGAAATCAGATTTTTATGAAATTTGGAGTGAAGATAGCTTATACCCCGGCATAACACATAGGATACTTTTCATCATCATCATCGTCATCATCATCATCATCATCATCATTCTTCATTCTCAAACGGCTCAACGGATTATGATGTAATTTGGAATGGAGCTAACTTATACTCTGGAATAACACATAGGATACTTTTCATCATCATCATCATACTTAATTCTAAAACGGCTCAACGGATTATGATGTAATTTGGAATGGAGCTAACTTATACTCTGGAATAACACATAGGATACTTTTCATCATCATCATCATACTTAATTCTAAAACGGCTCAACGGATTATGATGTAATTTAGAATGGAGCTAACTTATACTCTGGAATAACACATAGGATACTTTTCATCATCATCATCATACTTAATTCTAAAACGGCTCAACGGATTATGATGTAATTTGGAATGGAGCTAACTTATACTCTGGAATAACACATAGGATACTTTTCATCATCATCATCATACTTAATTCTAAAACGGCTCAACGGATTATGATGTAATTTAGAATGGAGCTAACTTATACTCTGGAATAACACATAGGATACTTTTCATCATCATCATCATACTTAATTCTAAAACGGCTCAACGGATTATGATGTAATTTGGAATGGAGCTAACTTATACTCTGGAATAACACATAGGATACTTTTCATCATCATCATCATACTTAATTCTAAAACGGCTCAACGGATTATGATGTAATTTAGAATGGAGCTAACTTATACTCTGGAATAACACATAGGATACTTTTCATCATCATCATCATACTTAATTCTAAAACGGCTCAACGGATTATGATGTAATTTGGAATGGAGCTAACTTATACTCTGGAATAACACATAGGATACTTTTCATCATCATCATCATACTTAATTCTAAAACGGCTCAACGGATTATGATGTAATTTAGAATGGAGCTAACTTATACTCTGGAATAACACATAGGATACTTTTCATCATCATCATCATACTTAATTCTAAAACGGCTCAACGGATTATGATGTAATTTGGAATGGAGCTAACTTATACTCTGGAATAACACATAGGATACTTTTCATCATCATCATCATACTTAATTCTAAAACGGCTCAACGGATTATGATGTAATTTGGAATGGAGCTAACTTATACTCTGGAATAACACATAGGATACTTTTCATCATCATCATCATACTTAATTCTAAAACGGCTCAACGGATTATGATGTAATTTAGAATGGAGCTAACTTATACTCTGGAATAACACATAGGATACTTTTCATCATCATCATCATACTTAATTCTAAAACGGCTCAACGGATTATGATGTAATTTGGAATGGAGCTAACTTATACTCTGGAATAACACATAGGATACTTTTCATCATCATCATCATACTTAATTCTAAAACGGCTCAACGGATTATGATGTAATTTAGAATGGAGCTAACTTATACTCTGGAATAACACATAGGATACTTTTCATCATCATCATCATACTTAATTCTAAAACGGCTCAACGGATTATGATGTAATTTGGAATGGAGCTAACTTATACTCTGGAATAACACATAGGATACTTTTCATCATCATCATCATACTTAATTCTAAAACGGCTCAACGGATTATGATGTAATTTAGAATGGAGCTAACTTATACTCTGGAATAATACATAGGATACTTTTCATCATCATCATCATACTTAATTCTAAAACGGCTCAACGGATTATGATGTAATTTAGAATGGAGCTAACTTATACTCTGGAATAACACATAGGATACTTTTCATCATCATCATCATACTTAATTCTAAAACGGCTCAACGGATTATGATGTAATTTGGAATGGAGCTAACTTATACTCTGGAATAACACATAGGATACTTTTCATCATCATCATCATACTTAATTCTAAAACGGCTCAACGGATTATGATGTAATTTAGAATGGAGCTAACTTATACTCTGGAATAACACATAGGATACTTTTCATCATCATCATGAACTCTCAAACATCGCCGTTAGTCGCTTTTTTAATTAAAAATTATGTTTTGTTTCTTTGATAACTGTTGTGGCCAACTCATGCGCATTAGGCCGCCCACTGCGCCCATTGTTACGTTTTTTTACCCGACTGCGGAGGGTTATGTGGTTGGGCCGTATGTTTGTTTGTTTATTTCTTTGGCGCATCCTACAGCCTATCAAATGATTTGTCTTACACAAAAGTGATATTGGATATATGAAGTGTCAACAAAACTAATATACCTACAACATGGCAGCTGTAAGCCGTCACGACTTGCAGCCGCCATGTTGTATACCCGGGGAAACAAAAATTTACCAAAACTAATATACCTACAACATGGCAGCTGTAAGCCGTCACGACTTGCAGCCGCCATGTTGTATACCCGGGGAAACAAAAATTTACCAAAACTAATATACCTACAACATGGCAGCTGTAAGCCGTCACGACTTGCAGCCGCCATGTTGTATACCCGGGGAAACAAAACTAATATACCTACAACATGGCAGCTGTAAGCCGTCACGACTTGCAGCCGCCATGTTGTATACCCGGGGAAACAAAACTAATATACCTACAACATGGCAGCTGTAAGCAGTCACGACTTGCAGCCGCCATGTTGTATACCCGGTGAAACAAAAATTTACCAAAACCTATAGGTATCAAAATTAAGGTCTCTAAAAGACCATTCCAATAATACCTTAATTCTTTCACCTAAATAAGAAGTAAACTAAAAAGCTTTAAATTAAAATAAATTATTATTTTAGTTATGTTAACAGTCGCTTTTTTTGTGAGTTTTAAAATAAAGTTGTATTATCTATCTATCTACCACTCTTTACAAGTTTACTAGTCATTCAGTGTATGCCTATGTACCTTACATACTCTGATCTGCCTGACCTCTGGTTGCATTGCGAATTTTAATTTGTACTACTCTGTCGATGTTATAGATTAAACTGTTTTGACAACCTTTGATAATCTTATCTAAATTAAAGTAAATTATATCATATAACTTCAGAAGTTCTCGAATGAGTTCGCGGGAAACGTGGACGTAATGTTCACTATTGAGTTAGACTTTATATAAAGTTAATATAAATAAGTATTTCGTACAAATATTTCATTGTTTTATTTAGATTATAAATAACTAGCTGTGACCGTGGCTTTTCCCGCGTGGTCATTTCATTTAAAAGTCGAACCCTAAGCTAACCAACAGTGAAAACTGCATCGCAGTCTGTCCAGTAGTTTTTACGTGGTGCGCGAACAAACATACAGACAAACAAACAGACAATCACGATATAAAAAAAAACTTCTTGTTCAGTAGCTTATTTTAAGTACCCTAGACCATTGTTTTTAAATTGTCTTCTTTGTAAAGACTATTTCGTTCCTATTGCTTAATTATAAATATAGAAGAAGATAGATGTTTTAGTGACTATAAACTTTATTATATCAAACTAATTTGAATATTTTTTCTTTCTATGCGGTAGATGATTTTTGATACGTTTTTAAACTTTTTATAGCGATGACGTCATAAAGTAGGCTGACTACAGACCGTTCACTTTGACTTGTCCCTTTCTTACAATGTTGGCACTACTGACTATCAATGTAATGACAGGTGCCGCCATTACAGGTAAGTAAAATAGAGTTACCAGATCTCGAAACAGATACAAAAGGTACCACAAAATATTATATTTGATTGGATGATTTTTAAAGAGCGCAATAACAACCGAGCTATAGGAGAGATATAGGTATAGCTATAAGTAGTCATGTATAGAATCGTAGAGATTTAAGATTGTAAAAGAGCGCAACTGAAACCTACAAATACATGTGAATAGGTAGGTAGAAAATAGCAACACAGAAAAATAGGGTTAGGTGTTACGAACACTTTGCGCCGTTCGGCTTGTGGGTAGGTAACGCATAAGCGAGATATTAATTGTATTGTATGGGCTTAGGAAACAGGCAAACGTAGTGTAGAATCTACGTACCCACGTATGACGTCTATAGCATACGGGATGGCCGCGTACCTCTCTAGGTAAATAACTGGGAACATGCAGCCACAGAGAGACTACTGGTTATCTTCTGTATACAGACTTTTTCGTACTTATTGCATAGTATAGATATAGGTTCCCAACTGTATTTTGTTTTCAAAATACTGACCTGATTTTGACAAATGATTGAATAATGATTTTGAAAATAACGTTTGTATGGACAATTCATTTTAATTAAATACAATAGGTAAATATAGCCTACACAACTGTTTATAGGTTCTGAGATACAGAATTACAGATACATGTAAAAGCTGTACATAGTAAACTTTATAGAAGAGCGATGCGACATCACCAAATCAACTCGGGCTAATCGGTGTTTTGGTCCGCTCTTCATGTAATTTTAAAGAACAAACAACTAAATAATGTTAAATACCGTCCAAGTGCGAGTCAAATATTGACGACCGGTTGGCAGAGTTGCTAGAGACTCTACAGTCGCGGGTTCGAATCCCTCAAGGTGCAATCATTTGTGTGATGAGCAGAAATGTTTGTTTCCGAGTCATGGATGTCATATACGTATCTGTGTATGTTTATCCGTGGTTTAGTGCCCATAGTACAGGGTATCCTAGTTTGGGGCTAGGTGTGAATATATGAGGTGGGTGGCACTTACCGTCAGGCGAAGGTGTGAATATATGAGGTGGGTGGCACTTACCGTCAGGCGAAGGTGTGAATATATGAGGTGGGTGGCACTTACCGTCAGGGTATCCTAGTTTGGGGCTAGGTGTGAATATATGAGGTGGGTGGCACTTACCGTCAGGCGAAGGACCTGCTCATTTCGTTACAAAATGTACCTACCTACATTCTTAGTGGTGGGAATCATAGACATGACGTTTGTAGTGGATTACTTAACAGTTAGGATAAGCCTCAGGAGTGGCTTATCTGATATGCCAGCATGCTTATCAGAAAATCCTTGTGAACTTCGACAAATGCTCCGCAACTAGATATTGCATACCTACTTTGTTATATTGAAAATGTTAAAGTTACAGTCTGTGGTGTCCCAATATTAGGCAAAGGCATCCCCCACGACTTCCAGGTTTCGCGATCCTGGGCTATATATAGCAATCGCTAAAGGTGTCTAGATCGTCCCGCCATCTCCACTATCTCCGCCGCCTTGCTGTATTGGGACGCCACATGGTGGTTACCTTGGCCCACAGTTCTTCCGGCAGTGACCAGCCTAGGGCCATTTAATTTTAGCGGCTTTTCCAACTTGATCCTTGGAGCAAGTGACTCGAATATGATCAGTGAATTAATCGCAATGCTGCGCTCCATGACCTTGAGCTAGGACTCCTGTCACTCCTGGATCTTCATCATTAACCATGACTGGCCACCGCAAGTCAGAACGGGGTGAATGCACATGCCCATGAGTTTCACTTTAGTCTCAACTGAAGGTTACTCTTCATTAGCTCTTTCATGGACCAATTGCTCCTTCAGGCGTTTTGGGTGCCGATACACCCTGTCTTCACCGCACCTTGGCCCTAAGGCCAAGGTGTTAGGGCCAAGGTGCGGCGAAGACATAAATATGTCTTAAACATATTTATCCGAAGTCCAATATCAGAGTTGCATGGCTGAGATCTTGAAGCATTGACTGTTGCTCTACAACAGAAGAAGATGAAATAGAAGAGATGAGCATATCGTCGGCAAAGCGGAGGTTGGTTAACCTACCTTCACCGATGTCAATGCTGTGGAAAGAGAGTCCCAGTCTTCCTGAAAAGTTCGTCCAAGTTAGGTACTGGTACTGATGAGATGGTGGGTCGCCCTGTTCGACACATTTTCTATTATGAATTATGAAATTTGGACTCGGTGTAGTTTTATTGCAGTTGTAGGTACTATTGTAATAAATGTTACGAAGTATTGTTGTAGGTGAGATGGATATTTTGATTGCGGAGGGCATCGAATATGGAAGATTGGGTGATAGTAAAAAATGCCTTCGTGTTTAATCTCCGAAGGCAAGATAGAGTGGGATGTTGAATTCTTGGTGTATTTCGAATATTTGATTTACTGTTTCAAGGTGATCGGTAATGGATAAACCTCAGCAGAAGCCAGTGTGTTCAGGTGGACGTAATTTTTCTAACATTATCTGGAAAATGTCCACGCGGGCAAACCCACGCGATTACAATAATTACTTATAACATAACATCCAATGACTCGATGATAGCATGACTAAACCGCAACTTTTCCTTTCAATATATTATATTGTGTAATTAAATTAACCCAATATTACTTCAAAATCCGCATATCACGATTTCCCACGAACAACAACACTAAGTCTTTGCAGTGTTATCTATTCTGTGGTTATAGATAAACAACAAAAATACTGTAAAGTAATATTCCATCACGCCGGTGCCGTGTGTGTGATGATACCTACATTATTTGAGCGCGTCACGTGATAACAGGTGATAAACAGTGATAAGCAGCGTTTATCGATTATCGACGATATAACAACAAATAACACATCACTGTTGCAGGCCGGTTTGTGTTATTGCTTGTTATCGTTATCTGGTTATGTTAGATCAAGGTTTAGACTGCAGAAAATATTTCGAATTTGTATTACTGCAAGCATCGATCAAACCAAATTCCTAACAGGTGCTCCGTAAACACTTCCTGATGGTAACAGTATTGTCATGTACTATTATTTTATTCTGTAGTATTATCACCATCGTTCGATCCTCCCGCCATACGCCAATGAACGTTTACCGCGAGAGTCGGTGCGATTTCATGTAGAAAGAAAATCAGCTATGGGCAAGTGGGACTCGCGCACCGAGGGTTCCGTACAAACTGAATGTTATTTTTTTTACCGTTTATTGGATTTTTCCCTTTACTCGTGCTATAGACATTGCCAAATTTCATGACTTGCATAAACGGCCGTATATTTTGATTGCGTCGACTTAGAAAGTTGTTTTTCATCACATCTATTCGAAAAAGACGACTTGGTTCGCCTTTAAGTGCACCCAAAGCTGGTGTTTTCTATAAGAAACTTATAGCGGGCAGTAATGAGTTTTTAATCCTCTTTATAAGTGCGCCGCAATTATCTTTGCCGCGCACTTTGTGAATTTGGAACATCTTAGTGTTCAGCGCCAAAGAAATCGAACGCAAATATTGTTTGAATAAAGACTGGTGGTAAAGGCTGGTACGTCGGCCCATATCGCTGCCGCTGAATAAAAAAACAAATTAAAAACGCGCGAACTACAGCCCGCGTTTTCGACAACTTTCACGGATTGTTAGAAATTCATGGTTTTGTTTTGAAAAATGAATTCTTCAAGTGACAGTGAAAGTATAGAACTAACTCCTGAAAGTATCAGAACTGACGCAAGAAATGTGATGGATAATCTATTACCTGCAAAATCCCGGGAGAAATATATGAAAGCCTATGGTAATTTTATTGAATGGAGAATTCAAATGCAAGACAAAAAGGGTATTGACAGACAGACAGACGGACAACGAATTGTGCCTATAAGGTTCCTTTTTTACGGAACCCTAAAAATACGGTTTCTGCTGGGAAACCGTGTAAAAATTACACCACAAAAAAGAAAAATGCACAAACAGCACATTTCCTAAATATGTATTTTCTTGTGTAAAAATTAGGAAAATTTGGGAAATTTTGGTGACGATGCATCATAGGTCACGGTAGCCTAATTGGTAGAGGCATGGGCCGCGCAGAGCCACAGTATACGAGTTCGAATCTCGTCCATGATCCAATTTTTTTCATTAGAAAGCTATCATATATTTTTTTCTCGAAATTATTAAGGTTTCCTTCGGGATAGGGGTTGGAAGTTATGTAACAGTATCATAGCACCAAACGATTATGTCGACGAAACGAATCAATTCTTAAAAATAAATATCAAATGGTAAAACATAATTATATATGGGTAATTTTTAGTGTTCCGTACCGAAATGGTCTAAACGGACCACGAAAGGCTGAATTGGTTGACCCGTACCTGAGGCAGCAGGTTACAATTTTCACAGAATATGTGTTGTTATTATGGTTCATGTCATGGCCTAAGGTTTTCAACCATGTGCAATTCACGTGTGCCAGGTACACAGGCTGCGGACGCAGCGCGTTAGCAGCGCGACGGAAAACTTCGTCTACATAGTCAATAAGAGTATGTTGTCTTTAGCCTTCTGACAACTGTAAGTTAGTTCTATACATGGTATACCTACGTAGAAAAAGACGTGGAAAAATAACCACGAGAACGAAGTCGCGGGAAAAAGCAAGTTAATTAATTTAATCTGCTATATAATATATAAGGTGTAATAATTCAACGCCAGAGTTGACAAGCACAAATAAAAAAAACAGACACACAGAAAGAAATCGATACACAATTCACTCAGTGTTTTTTTGTAAAACCAATCCCTTTCACCCTTTATGGATTGATTTTACATAAACGCTGAAACTGGAGTGAGATCAAGCAAGAGTCAGATCGGGTTAGCGTAGATCTTCAACAGCCAAGTTCGCTGCAAAAGTTGCTGTAGGAAATTGCTATTTTTACCGGACTACGGAGAAGCAAGGCAAGGGTAATGAGTTTAACAGACTATGTATATAATATATATGTATGTGTGTATGTATGTGGATGATCCATCATAGCGTCGCCCCTATTGGTCCGATTTAGACAAGCGAGGTACCAATCGATTCATCTTCATCGCAAGAGTGTCATCGGCTATTATTTACCCGACCGTAATTGGGTTTTAGTTTTTGAATGTCTTGTTTACTGTGATGTGACCACAACGTAAAGCCTTAACTCCTTAGCCAATAACGAAGCGTACGTGACACGGCCACCGTCCGCCGACATTATCAGCTGGTAATTTTCCCCTTCCTCTAACCCACGATAAAACACTTATTACATTAATGTTATGTTTTACGCCATAAGTCATATCAACTAAGTTGCTTACTTACGATAACCTACAGAACAACTACAGAACCACCAGACCTACAGAATAACTGCTGCTTATATTATAGCTAAATATAGTAGCTGTAGAGTTAAGATTGTTCTTCAATGTTTTACCCGACTACGGTGAAGCAAGGGAAGGGTAATGAGTTTAACAGTCTATGTATATGTATATGTGGTTGTTCCACCATAGTATCGCCCCTGTTGTTACTTGTACAAGTATTTATTCTGTGCTATTGGTCTGATTTTGACAAGCGAGGTGACAATCGATTCGTCTTTTAAGTATAGAGTGTAGGCTTCTTTTTTTACCCGACTAAAGCATGGCAAAGGAAGCTTTTTGAGTTAAAACTAAAAACTTGGTCCGATTTTGAAAAGCGAGGTATCCAATCGATTCGTCTTCATCGCAAAAGTGATATAGGCAATTTTTTTACAAAACCCGAGTCAAGTTTTAGTTTTTGAACTTATCTCTTCAACAACAAAATATTATGTAAAGTTTTGGAAGCGTAACAATTTAAAATCAGATGACGGCAATGACGCACCGACGGGCGTCACCCGCCGATGCCGACACGTCACATCGCGTGACGCAGCTCACGTCGAATGACTAACAGATGACTAAATTGACGAACACTGAAAGGCCGCGGTAATTACACCGTTTATTTTAGGCAACCGTGAAAAACCCCTAAAAGAATTAGCGTCTCGTGTGTGAAATATTGTCTGAAATTAGCTTTTAGGATGACGTGGGCACTACCAAGCCTCTTGTATGCTTTGTATGAGCGAGTAGCGCGTGATGTTTAAAAACAGCCAGCAGCGTGTCACAGGTTAAGTGATTATCTCCAAGGAGATTTACAGGAATCACCCTAGTTATCTCCCTATCTCGTGGGCAGACAATTTACAGGAATCACCCTAGTTATCTCCCTATCTCGTGGGCAGACAATTTACAGGAATCACCCTAGTTATCTCCCTATCTCGTGGGCAGACAATTTACAGGAATCACCCTAGTTATCTCCTTATCTCGTGGGCAGACAATTTTCCGAAGGTTTTGAGTTTTCAAGGGCATGCAACACGCCCGGTCTTTGAGTTACTTAATTGCTACGTAGTTGAAAACAATATAATTGCGTACTCCAACGGGCTCATAGAATTTAAGTATTACTCCTCGCTTACATAACTCGCTGAATCATCCATTTTGGGGAAATTCGTTCAGTTGGCCTGAGCTCATTCCCACGCGACAAATAAATACATTCGGAGTTCAGCCAGTTCAGCTTCAAATACCAATGCGCCCGCCTTAGTGACGCAAGGGGTGGGCGGAATGAAACATAGCAGCTCGCTGGCATACTTCGAACACTGAGTAAAACAGCAAAAATGCCCCGAGTGTTGGGACCGGATGTTAACAGCCACAATCCTGACCTCCACCTCCCCCTCCCCTCATTATATCTAAGAACTATCTCGATCAAATCAGCATTCCAACAAAAAAAACGCATCAAAATCGGTCCATTCGATTAGGAGCTACGATGCCACATACATGGATATATACACACTCTAAACTTATTACCACTCTTTCGTCGGTGGTTAAAAAGAGAACTTGTCCATGTGAGCCAAAACTATTATATTAACTAATTAGAAACCATTATAAAGCGTAAAAAAAAAACATAAGTTCAGAAAACTAAAACCTTGATTACGGTGAGGTAAAAAGACACTCTTGCAATGGAGACGAATCGATTGATGCCTTGCATGTCAAAATCGGGCCAAGTTTCTAGTTCGAACACAAACCTTCCTTTGCTTCACCGTAGGCGGGTAAAAAAATACTCATGACTTGATTTATTCCTTGGTTTAGTTTATTTCCTTGGTTGTTTGGCGAGCTTTGTTCTCCTACAAATAATTTAAGAATGGCGACAGTAACAGTATTATTCCACGTCTAACATCTAAATGAGTAAAGCCTATAATTACATTTTAATATACCTACTTACTTGTAAGAGAATGTACTCACGCATAAGTAACTGTCTATTTTGTGTATAGGTAGATTAATCAATTAATTTTATTGATTCCTTTTGATGTGTAATAAATGTTATGAATAAATATATGATATGATATATTTATCTAGACTTCAAATAGGACACTTATTCTATTGTTCAGGTACAAATTCCAGTCATTATAAAATCATATCTGTTCACGGTGAAAATACTAACTTCATTTCAAAGTCATCGCCTTGAAAGCTCACGGACGACCGTATCCCGCCCGCCTTGGCATTCACCGCTGCAATTCAAGAGCAAGTTCACGCGCGATCGATACTGCAAGTTCAGGGGCCATTTCCCTACCCCCGCATCCCACTTCTCACCCAGAGACAGCCCCCGCCCTGCGGCGATGACGTCAGAGAGCCATTCATGCCCGCCCTGGGTCGATAGCGCGCCCCCCTCAGCGACGCAAGTGATGGACGAAAGGAAAAATCGCTGATTAATTGTAGTGTAGTCTAAAAAGTTATGTTACTGTGCGTAGTTTTTTAATTTAAATTGGTCCAATTTCCCGTTTTAAGTTGCTATTTTGCACTTCACAAGACCAGCCGATAAATCAATTTAGATTGAGAATGAGTAAAGAAGACAACCACCACAAAACCGTATCAAATCGATAGATCGATTACACTGAACCCGAACTCTATCAAAGTATTCGGTCTGATTTTCGGAATGTAGTTGAATTATAGATCTAATGCCCGTTTTCACTAAGCACAAACAAGGCGACGCCTAGCCTAAGCAAAGACGTTTCACCAATCCATTTTGAATAGGGGACTCCTATGCTACGCGCGCTCGTTCACTCACTAATTTACATGAGTGAGTTAGCAAGCGTGGCTCGGGCTGTCAGTTTAAGAGTTGCCTATCATTAGGCACCTCCGAATCAATGTCGTAACTTTAAGTGACGCCTAACGTCACTAGTTATCACCAAAAGTTTGGTGAAACGTTTTTTGGCAACTCTTAAATATTTAGGCATCTGATTTAGGCGTCTCCTAGGGTTAGTGAAATAAGATAGGAACCGAAAACCATTGAGTTATTATGTGTACATATATCTCTATACCGAGAACACGTGTTTCAGTCGTCGATAACGTAGCACGTTCCCAGTAGACCATTTGAAACAAGCACACATTAAAAATGTATTAACTAATTATATAGCAAAGAACCATCTCGATCACATCAGCTTTCAAACAGAAAAAAAGCATCAAAATCGGTCCATTCGATAGGGAGCTACGATGCCGAAGACAGACACACACGCAGATACACCCTAAACTCATAACACCCCTCTCTTTTCGCGTAGGGTCACAAAATTTAAATATAAATTAGAAATGAGTGGCACAAAGGGGAGGAGACATATTCGGCAGAGAAGGTTGATGCGGGATGTATTGTTACAGTCACTGAACAGTCTTATATAATTATAATAAAATAAAGGTTAAAGGTTGTCAGGAAGAGATCGCTTTTAGCGATAAGACCGCCCACTGTGCCTGTTTTTAAAATGATTTCTTGTACATTTTTCCCTTTATTCTGGTGCAATAAAGTGTTTATTATTATTATTATATATATTTGACTTTGAAAATTATCTAAACCCTGAGTTATATAGCCGTTTAACATCTCATTAGTATTATAAATCTCTCTGTTTGTCTGTTTTCACGTCTAAAGGCTGAACCAATCTTGATAAAATGTGACATGGAACTAGTGTGCATCATGAGCATGAGGAAGCACATAGTATAGTATTTATATATTTTTACTTTTTATCCCGGAAAATGACCACGAGGGCTTAACTAGTAATTAAATTTGTTAGTAAATTAAATTCTGAAAAATCAATATAAATCGCCCGAGTACATAATCGCTTCGCTTGCAACTTGGGCCGTATTTAATTCGCAGAGCGAAGGGAAGGCCCGGGGACGAGAGGATGGAAATATTTAGGTGAGGAAAAATATCTTAAATATTGAATAGAGGATAGGCCTTGTGTCTACACTACCTTGTATATAACGAAGGATGTAAGAGATATATACAGTACTAGCTGCGCCCCGCGGCTTCACCAGCGTGAGGAATGATGATGATGACGATGATGAAAAGTACATATTCCAGGGTATAAGCTATCTCCATTCCAAATTTCATCAAAATCTGTTCAGCCGTTCTTGAGTGAAGTATAATGATTAAGATGATGATGATTATGATGATGAAAAGTATCATATGTGTTATTCCAGGGTATAAGCTATCTCCATTCGAGATTTCATCATAATCCGTTCCGCCGTTTGAGCGTGAAGGATGATGATGATGATGATGAAACGTATCCTATGTGTTATTCCAGGGTATATATAAGCTATCTCCATTCCGAATTTTATCAAAATCCTTCCAGCCGTTATCAGCTCCACAAACAAACAGACAACGTTTCACTTTTATGTATTACTAGTTTTCCCGCCCGCGACTTCTTACGCGCGCACTACTTCTTATCGCGAAAAAGGCATCCTATTTTCTTCTAGGATATTAAAAACCAATGCATAAGTAGGTATAGCACACAGGTATATAATAGCACGGATGCTCTTGATGTTTTTGACAGATTTGTTATTTCGTTTCCATGGCAACCACAGACCATTCTGTGATGGCATCCGTTCCTTACAGTAAGTAATCAACATTTTCCAGACTTACAACTTTCCGGGATAAAAAGTATCCTATGTTTTATTCCAGGGTTTAAGCTATCTCCATTCTATGCATCATGTCAAGCCGTTATCGCGTGAAAGCTCCCCAAACCACAGAATAAATAATAGTCCCAAACAAACAAACAGACAACGTTTCACTATTATGTATTGGTATGGATTAGTGGCGACATGCAGTGGGGCGGGGCTTTTATGCGAAAGACCAACTAGGTGGATAGAATGTTTAAAAAAAGTCTAGTCTAAAAAGACTAAAAGACAGCATTCTCGCAAGATACCACTGGACGCGAAATTCTTGGTTGCCAAATGCCAATTATTCTAATGCTCTTATGAAACGTAGTGTAGGACGCCCTCAGGGTAGGCTCCGGCATTGGATGAGAAGAGCCGAAGATCGGGCTTAGCGGTCTAACTAAGGTCCGATCACCGCAATCAAGACCACCGTCCCAGCCGAGGTTCTTACCCCCTGGGTGCCCTTGTGCCGGTCGTCAAAATTTTAACTTTGGCGTGCGCCTTCTGCGTGTCACGCATTGCGGCGGAGCTGGCGGAGCGCAGTCCGACCTGCTGTCTGAAGTTGTAGAAGCCGGTAGAGGCCAAAAGCAAGAGTAAAAAAAAATGGGAGAGGTCTATGTCCTGCAAAGAACTTGCTATTGATGATAATAGAGATTTATTTAACTAACAACTTTAAAACTAGTTAGTTTAGTTAGTTGCTTAGTGTACAACATTGTATTTTATGAATAAGTACTTTTATTTTATCTTCTATATTGAAGTGTTCAATAAATAGATACATACATACATACTTAGATACTTAGTAGATACGTACATACTTAGTTACATTATATGCCGAACATAAGTCAAATTGAATCTTCAATACGTTCATTCTGACACCATTCTATTTCTAACACAGAAAATAATAACACAGTTTTTTTTTTTTTTTTTTTTTTATTGTTTTCTTTGTAAACTTATGTTTGAAGGTTTGAAAGATGGAATTTTCTGATTGATTTTCTGGCAATACAGCCACACTATAAAAGACACGATTTTAATCAAAAATATATTACGTTTTATGACGTGAATAAGGAAACAAGGTATTATTATTAAGGAGGAAATACCGAGATGTGATGACGTAGGTAACAGGCCTGCGGACTACCGAAGCCATTTAATAACACTTCGCACAACGTGATGACGTCACCAGAGACTCGTGAAATCCTTAGGGATAATATCAGGAAAAGGAACGAATCACTACTATAATAGATTCGTTTTTATTTCACTCTTATAGATAATTTTACCCTTCTATATCTTTTATTAGAGAGGCATGTTATAAGTTTAGGGTGTGTATGTATGTATCATGGTATCATAGCTTGTGTCTGTTTGAGGCATCGTAGCTCCCAAACGAATGGAACGATTTTAATGCGGTTTTTAATGATTGAAAGCTGATGTGATCGAGATGTTTCTTAGCTTTAATGGGGGATCGGGGCTACATACATATTTAATTTGTGCTTGTTTAGTAGAAACAGAAGAAATCTTTGATATATGACAACACAAGATATTATACTTTATACTACAATGACATAAACCGGAAAATTCCATAGAGATATGAAAAAGTTGATGCTGTGTTTTGTCATAAATAAGCACCGAGTCAACAGACTATCACTTTATTACACAGCAATCTGCAAACCCTAACGTGGCATTGATTTATACCCGTCATTATATGTGTTTATCTTCGACACAAGCACTTCCATAATTATGATGAGACAGGAAGGTCGTTTGGCTGACGTTTGGCGCAACTTTTGCACCTTTTTATAGACTTTGGTATAGGCAGGAACCTCTTCAGCTAGAGCCCGCCTCCTAGATATTCAAAAGCCAAGCAGTAGTGTGTAAACATTGCTGTATTCTTGTTTGAAGGGCAATGTTTCCAGCGAAATTACCGGGCAATGAGAATTAAAAAACAATGTCTCAGGGTGAGGAGCGCAGTGCAGTGACGTGCAATATTTTGCAACCAAAGTTATTTATTCTGTGACCAAAGTTATTGCTGCAACTGACGCTTACCATCAAGCGAGCGCCCTGCTCGTCTCACCATTCAATGAAATAAAAAAAACGCGTCAGAACGCAATGCTGATTTCAAAATAGGGTAGCTTAGGATGCTGGCTACGGAAGCCTGGCTATGCATGTCTGACACGCAGTTGGCCTGTTTTATTTATTTTAACTAGAGGGAGGAGGGGGCTTAACATCACTTATTGGTGTTATTGACAACGACCATTTAAGCCGTATTATCCCGAATAAAAATTAAATAAAGGCAATCCCAAGGTAAATACAAAGGGCACGTGATCCAACGCCTCGAACTTGGTGGCGCCGCCACGCGCCCCTCTGCAGGGGACGCCGTGGGCGTCTGACGTCATTCCCTACCCCCTTCCCCCAGCAACCCCCGTCAACTTGACATTCGCGACGCAGGGTTGTATCGATCCGCAACCGCGCCGAGGCCAGGTCTGTTTACTCCATGCGTGCCGGCAGCGGCTTGTCAATGGAGTTCTGCCGGTTGATTTTGCACGTCATCTGCAGTACTACGCCCCCGTTGTTTGATCCGTAGAACCAATAAGTGTTGGTTGTTGTCCATACATTTAGGTTTGACGTTATAGTTAGTTAAGCTATGCTTGTAGTTCTCTTTTGGATAGGATTCGAATTTAGGAAATCCGTAGACGAACTTATTAGTTCGTCCGACTTAGCTCTCAGAATTAGCTAGTCGAAACTGCCCTGCGAGCATGGATCTTATCGATCGGTAAAGATAGATAAATTTATCGATTTTATCGCAATTCGGTAGCATGGATCTTCTAGCCTCGGTAAAATTTTATCGATTCGGTAATTTATTCGAATAATTACGTCAAATTTGACATTGTAATTCGGTAAATTCGATAAGTTTATCGTTCGATAAGATCCATGCTTGCAGGGCAGTTGGGGAAGGAAGGTTCTCGAACGGCAAACACGGACAGGAAGAGGGAGTGTAGGTGGACCCGGTGAGGAACGGGGAGCCACATCTTCCTGGTGGTGGTGGTGGTGGTTATGGGGAGGCCTCTGTCCAGCAGAGGATGTCTTTCAGCTGATAATGAGTTAGTGTAACAATGTATCACAAACAATGCACCTACAGCTAAAATGTGATGGCCGATAGGTCATGTGACTGAACTGGTACACACATACTATGAATTCATAACCTAGTTAGCTACATAAATATATCAAAAGGTACCTATATTCACAGATTGATAAAAGGCTTACATATTCTGTAACCTACTTTCGTTATTATGGAAGATCTTTTGCTCAATGAATTTTAAAAGGGGATATACCTACATTAATTTAATTAAAGAGTTCTGACTTGGCCTGTATGGGCGTACATCATATCGTAATAACGGTTCAACCGGAACCTCTGAATAATAGTTGTTCTCCCGCTTGTGTGTAATTAAATGTAATTACTATATTAACTATGAGGAAACTCACGGTCAGACTAGTCCACAAATTTAAGGTGCAACTGTGGAGAGGAAAGAGCTATGCTTTGAGTCTCTCTGAAGGATAAGATTCGTAATGAGATATCCGACGGAGAGCCAAGGTAACCGACACAGTTCTAAGGGTAAGTAAGCTAAAGTGGCAGTGGGCTAGTCACTTTTCCCGAAGAACCGATAACCGTTGGGGTAGAAGAGTTCTCGATTGGAAACCACGTTTAGGCAAACGTAGTGTAGGACACCCTGTGGCCAGGCGGAGTGACGATCTGTGAAAAGCGGCTGAAAAAAAATGGATGAGGAGAGCTGAAGACCGAGCTCAATGGCGTGCATTAGGAGAGGCCTAAGTCCAGCTGTGGACAGATATATATATATATAGGCTGATGATGATGAAATATAATATTAAGTAGCAACTTGCTAATAAAATAATATTTTCAACATATACACAATAAGCAGCGTTCGTTCATAAGTTTTTATACCCTTTATGTACAATTCTAACATAAACTGCAATTATATTTTCGTGCTCGCTCGGCTCGCGCCTTTGTACAAATTATGCAGTTTTTACGGAATTAGGAGATCCATTACTGCTTGCGTATCCTTCATACTCCACATCACTGTTAGCAAGTTTGTCGTTCGCTACGCTCGCGTCTGGTTTATGATATAGCCAATTTCCCTTGCCATATTAATACTCGTATCTACCTTTCATCTACATTTCTAACAACTCTAACATAAACTGCTTGATTTTCGCTCGCTACGCTCCCTATTCTCGGGTCTTCTGACGTTAAAAAGGCTGCCAAAATGTTAAACTGTACCGTGTACTATGTCTTGTTTGGGGTGTGTTGTACGAGTACATTTCTCCCTGCCAGCTTCTACCCAATCCAACCCAGCTCCTTTATGTAGCACAGTATCTACTGATTTAGGTCGCTGGCTAAGATTCTCTAGTAATGTCATGTAATGTGATGTCGACCTCACTGGGTGAGATGAACAAAAACTAATGTCCTACGAACAAGGTCAATAATGTATGGAATTATGTATCACTGTAATAGTTTCTATTCACCTATTTTTTTTACCAAGCCGACCGCGAACAAAGCCGTCTGTCTCCCCTTTCGTCCCTACCGACCCAGGATCGAGGTCAAATTCTATGACGTCATTTAACATTTAATCGAAGCAAACCAGGTATCAAATAGGTATTCGTAGGATCTATTCATTCAGCTTTAACTAATTTGTTATTAAATATTAGAGAAGGAGCTACGAGAACGACATAAGTCAAAACAGTTTTGCTCGAAAGTAGTTTACATTACAAGTACTACTCTAACTCATGTCACAGAATAAATAATAGTACTAGTGTCATGTTATAAGTTTTACCTACCAGGCTATACTATACATAGTAAATTCTAATGTATATGCCAGTTTATTATGAAGTTGCAATGTAATATAAACCTTAACTTATTATTAACTGAGACCAAAATAGAAAGGTTCCTGTTAAAAAAAATACGTGACCCGATAGGGATAGAGATCCTCTTACGTGCAGAGAGACCAACCAATCACAAACGGTTCTTTACTATTACGTCACACTTGGAAGTTCTCCTAAAACCTGAATGAAAGGGAGTACAATATTGTGCTCAATCAATAAAGGCTGTTATAATAAGCCCAATATCGAAGTTACATGATTGTCCAAGTTTGTGTTGCGGAGTAATCGACGAATGAAGTTGCGATCCTGCATCGCGCAAACGATATTTTCACGTACGTTCGATTAGTGTAGCGAGCTCGGCGTTACACTATCGGTCCTCCCCTGGGTTTCTTCTTCGACTGACCCGCTGGTCGCGGCTCATGATTGGTACGGTCATGTCGGCCTCGGACGCCATCAAACCACCTAAAGAACTATACTAAGGAACGACTACACTCCTGTGGGTTAGTTCGGCGTCCGGGGCGCAGCATTGACTACCAAATCAGGGTTAGATGCGCGACCGGCGGAGGCCCGACGTCGAGCCGCAGCAGCCTGCTGCCGGCGAGCTCGTACCCACGCGCGCTCGCCGCCCACTCAGGCTCCTGTGCTTGGAAGACGAGGGATCCCAGAGGAGGCAACCCGCTGAAACAAACGGCGATAAAAAATTGTGCCTCAACTCAAACATTAAACAAAACAAACCAAATCGAATCCTCCGACTACCAATCGGAGGGTTCCCTTTTGAACTTATACTTTTTAATTTGCTTTTTCAACTTCCATGTAAGTATTATACACACATCAACACCGTCTAGGGATATTTTGTATATTCGACTCAAAAACTACTGGCCTGTTTTAAAATCTTTTGAAGAAAGCTTCTTTTGTAGATCTATTTGGATGATCCCAAATTTGATTATGCTCCAAGCTGGGGCTACTCAACGCAGTATTGCTGAGGAGATTGGAACAAAACTAAACGTTATATCAAGGTTATGGTCACGTTATCGTGCTACTGGTGAAGTGGCTGAAAGACATCCAGGCGGGAAGCGCATGACCACCTTACGACAAAACCGATTTTTGCAAGTTGCCGCGAGAAGACAACCAAATGTTACGGCCATGCAGTTGGTTAAAAGGCTCCAGTCAGAGCACCAGTTGCTTGTGAGTGACCAAACTGTGAGGAGAAGACTGCATGGAGCTAACCTTCATGCTCGTAGACCGCTTCGTACTCCAGCAATACGCCGAGGAAAACGTGGACGAACAGTGGGCAGAATCGTGAACATTTGCTCTGGGAAGATAACCACTGGTCTGTAGTGCTGTTTACCGATGAGTCCCGATTAGGTTTCCATCCCAATTCGCGAAGAGTACGCGTTATGGGGTATTCCTGGTCGTGAGAGCCATCTGCAATACTTTCAGGAAGTCCATCTATATCATGGCGGGACAATTATGGTTTGGGCGGGAATTCGTGTTGGTGGAAGAACTGACCTCGATGGGATCTGAAACACCATGACCGCTGAAAAATACCGTAACCGGGTGCTAGTACCAATAGTCTACCCCCATCACAGACCAATATATTTTTTGCCCCCATCGACTACAAATGGGCCAAGAATTCACGCGCATGCACGACAACCCCCGTCGACACACAGCGCGAGTGGTGACCAGCTGGCTGCAGGAGCACGACGTATCGGTCTTAGAATGGCCCGCGCAATCACCAGACCTGAACCCTACAGAGCACGCGTGGGACATGCTCCAAAGAAGACCTTCTTTGGAGCATGTCCAAAGCATTTGGAGAACCTGGGTCAATATCCCCCAGCAACTTGGTTCAAAGAAAAGCATAAAAAACCGTCGCAGGACCGTTATTAACGTCTTGGGTGATTTTAATGACTAACTACTGTTTTTTCGCATAATTGAAATATTATAATTTTCGACTACTAATCTATAATCACTAATCATCATCTATCAAATTACTGCAAAAAAACAGGTGGCGCTGCGTCGGGGCGCACGGCCGTTTGTCTGTCATGAAGTGGCGTACTTACAATTTGATCCGGTCCAGGAACCCCTCTCATTCATTTTAGTACGGACTTTCCGGGCGCTGCAGACACTTTTGATATTTTTCCTTTTTTGTCACCCGTTTCGTATTTTTCCCGTTTTTTTTTAAATTTACTTAGTCTTAAGAAAATATATAAAGATCTATCAGGGCGTCTGGTCGAAGCAACACGTTACCAAAATGCTGGCCTTTACTTTGCCCAAAGAAGCATTGCCATACAAAGTGGCAATGCTGCCAGCATTTTGGGAACGTCGCCCACTGGCAGCGGCTTGATAGACTAGTTCTAGTATTATGTTTGATCTTGTTAACTAGCTTTCCCACCCGCGACTTCGTCCGCGCGGACTACTTGTTTATCGCGAAAAAAAGCATCCTAGTTCTTCTAGGACATTAGAAACCAATGCAAAAGTAGGTATAGCACCAACGCTCTCGATCTTTTTTTACAGACTTCTTATTTCGTTTCCATGGCAACCGTTTCTTACAGCGAGTAATCAACATTTTTCCAGTTTACCCGTGGAAACTTTCAATTTGATACTTTTTATCTATACAGCTATCTCCATTCCAAATATCATCAAAATCCGTCCAGCCGTTATCGCGTGAAAGATCCCCAAACAAACAAACAACGTTTCACTTTTATATATTGGTATAGATTATTTTAAATATTTGCATTTTTATTTATTTTCGTACAAAATAAAACTGCAAAACATATTTGGCCCATGAGGGGATCGAACCCGCGACCTTCGCGTTATTAGCACGACGCTCTAACCAACTGAGCTAATGGGCCGATGAGCACAGTGGTGAAATTATAACAAACAATCAGGGCCCCAATTCTACTAAAACAATTGTAATGACAATTGTCAACAATTTTAGCAAAATGTTCGCTTTTACCTCTTAATAGCATAAAAGTAGTAGAAGCGAAAAATTTGCGAAAATTGTTGACAATTGTCATTACAATTGTTTTAGTAGAATTGGGGCCCTGGAAAGAATGATTTATTACTAGCATATTAATTTATCTATGTATATAGACCCTCCTTGTTATTACCGATACCGTGGCACAGAACACCTAATAATAGTGGTTAGTTAAAATGTATGGACAGTTGAGTCTAGAAAGCACACACACTGATAACATGTTACCGACTTCAAATTCAAATCCATCCATAGTTGAAGAAATTCTTATTTGAATTTACCTACTTACTAAACAGGCCGGCAGAAACATGAGCTGGTCACATTTCCCGTAGAACCGACAACCGTTGGGCGTTGGGACAGATGAGTTCTCGAGTGGAGACCGCGCTTAGTAGTGTAGGACGCCCTGTGGAAAAGCGGTTGGCAGAAACTGGATGCGGAGAGCTGAAGACCGAGCTCAGTGGCTTGTATTATGAGAGGCCTACGTCCAGCAGTAGACAGGTACAGGCTGATGATGATGATAATTGTATTGTTTTGCACCACCGTCCTCATTTATATAATAATTTCTGTCCATCCAAGGGTTGTCTGACAGAGATCGCTTTTAGCAATAAGACCGCCCATTGTGCCTATTTAAAAAAACTTGTATATTTGTCTCTTAATTTGGTGCCAATGAAGTGTTTGTACTTTATTGTATAGTACAAACACTGGATTTGGAAATTAAAACGTCATAAAGCAGTAGTTACAACTCATTGTTTGCCAAAATTGTCTTATAGTCGCAGCGATCTCTATCAACACCAGACAACCTTTGGAACAAGAAATAAAAACTCAACATTTTCAGGTATCAAGCACATAATATTTACAGCAACTTCCTAATAACATTGTCATGCTCCCACGACTCCGCCTGGTTCAGGTCTACTCTGGTTGTTCAACCTGTTACCCTATACATACAAGGGGGACATGAGGGGGGACATGACCCCGTAGCCCATTTGTGGGTTTTTTAGGACTGGGCATTCGTTTGACCACGACCTCACCGAATGGAAAGCGATGATGTGGTCGAAGGTGTAGCACGCTTGCCTAGTAGATACCTATTCACTCTTGACTTGAACACAAAAAGTGAAAAGAGTGTCAACCAACCACGAAGCAGTAGTCGAACCTTTGGAACGGAAATCTTCCCATTATCCTGTCAACTGAGCAATCTGTGGTATCTATCTGGTAGGTAGAATTTTTCCTTCCCAAAACGTTCGTCTTCGCAAAAGCCTCTGAACCTTGGACATGCGTCATCGTTTTCATTGAACATCGAGTGTTAATACACGATCAGCCTTGATCAGGACAGCAGTGAACCGGTACAAACCGGCTCTATACTCAGGTGCTAATGTTATTCTGGCGCTCCGCTCGCCTTGACTTTGACACATAATTGTTAATCATGTTTGTAAGTAAACACACGAGAGCGCGGTATGTTTAAGAGATCACACGAATGATCCGACATCATTTCAACATTAGCCGAGCTCTTGTGTAATGACCATCGGTTGGCCGAGTGGTTAGTGACCCTGAAAGTGTGAATCCCGCAAGGTGCTATCATTTGTGTGATGAAGAGAAATGTTTGTTTCCGAGTCAAAGGTGTAATATTCGTATCTATGTATATTTATCCGTTGCCTAGAACCCATAGTACAGGGTATCCTGGTTTGGGCAGACGTCATTGGTGTGAATTGTCCCGAATATATTTATATATTTAATGCATCCTATACGAACAGTGGATGTTTCCTCGTGGTCAAACTCGCCAAACTGATGTACGGACCGAAGTAGCCGTAGTAACATAAAAAAGTCATTGGCAGAGCCGATGACCCAACCCAGTATCGCTGGACACGTACACACACTCGGTTATAGGCTACTTTTATCTTGATAAACAAGTAAAACGAGGATGGAGACACGTATAAAGAAAAATACAATATTTTCAGATTTATATATTATCACCATCAACTTTAAAATCATTAATAATAAAAGGTCTTAACGAAAACCACCATTTAGCATCGCTCGACTACATTCAGGGTGAACTTTCCAACGACGAGAAAATAAATAATAAGCTCGCATCTACGTAGAAAAATAAAAACAGGCCTGTATTTTTGTTTATTTTTTCACAACAAGTTCAAAAATTCACCCTGTTTATATAATAATACATTTAAATCAGTAATTAACATATAATAATACACTATATACATAATAAAACCCGACATGAGTGAGAGGCACTTGCATTGCATGTGTTTTCGTACAAATAAAAATAAAGTTCTGTTAAAAATCAATTTTAATAATAAGCATACTAATTCGTTATGCTCTTTATATCCAAAAGTGCCAAAATCTGCCACCACTTATGGTTTCTACATGTTTATGGTAATTAACCCTTTTAAGGAACAAACATACCAAGGGCGGTGGCGGGCGCAATTCCAATGACGGTTCTGACAAATTGAAAAAAAAAAAAAAAACAAATGATAGCTACCTTGAATTTGTGTTTGATTTGTAAGCTTCGCCGTCGTCAATGTATCCGTCACCGCTTTGATATGTTTGTGCTTTTTTTCTGAATGTCGAATCGTCACATACATTTTGCAATTTATGACCCCGCGTTTACGTCTCTTTTACTCCATCGAATGTATTCTATAAAGTGACAGAGATGCAAGATCGTGTGTCAGAACTCTGTGTGAACACGGGGCTACAGATCTATTTTACAGGAATTTACTTACATTCTTAAATAACTAAAATATAATTATACAAATACATACATTTTTACATTGGAAGTATTGTAGGTATGTCTGGGAAAAAATAAAAAGTAAAAAAATATCCCGCCAATATGGGGCTTTGTCTTTTTAATGAGCATTGTTATAATCAAAAATATTAAATAATAACTACTTATTTTTATTTCTTTACCGCATTATAATTAAAAGCCTTAAAAAATATATATTTTTAAAGGCCTGCGAGGAAAAAGACAATTTTAAATATTTGTGTACAAGGCTTTATGACACAGATGAGATATAACGACTAAGGTTATCGCAAAATAGATATTTTTTCCAGCGCAATAGTTATTTTGTGATATCTCTTTTTAATCTACGATTATCATACTTTCATCACCATTTTACAAATCTACCGTATATCATATTGCAGTAACACAAATCGGTTCAAAGCGACATTGTAGAAAAGGTTTTCACTGGGCCGAGATATATATTTAATCTGTACGGGGTCGGCGGCGGGTGAACTGACAATACAAACGTAACACCAACAACATTCGTATTTGAATCATATTTCCATATTTGTATACTATGGATAGTCCGCCGACCCCTTAATATTAAAGCAACTGAATGAGCCGCAACCTAAATCATATTTTTTTACTTTGAATATTCCAGGATAACACTAAACGCGGCTCCAAAAGAAGAAATGAAACTATGAAGTCTATGAACAATAGTATTGTTGATAGCAGTCAGTCCGTGCGTTCAGCTGTCGATGACGAGCCAGCGGTGCGCGGAGGTCTCCACCTGCGGCTGCGCGAGCGGCGTTCGCACGCGCAGCGTCACCTCCAGCGACCCGCCCGCCGGCCGCCGCCCGTCCATCAACTACAATAAAATAAAGTTTGAGCAGGTACAAAAAAAAAGAACAAAATAAAAATAAAATAGTTTGAGTACTTATATAAAATAAAATATATAGTTTGAGTACATAAATCTGGGTTTTTTAACCCTGTAGGCAAAACAGAGATTGACATTCCACGGAAGTAATAGTTATTACGCAAGAAAAAATAATAAAAAAATTGGTAAAGTGTGCAAAAACTGGACTAGATACAACTACATACAGAAACAAAAACACAGCTACATTTCCACTGTGGTGCTTCTTTTTGTGTTTACTTTTGTGGTTAAATCGTTCTAGCTTTTGACCAACAAAAACACAGTAAATAATAAATTATTAATATAAAATGACGCCGAAGTCCATCCAGCTGTCTACCGCGAATGCACATGGAGGTTTGAATTCTGTGCGGCCGTTTAGCTAGCTGTGCCCGCGGCTTTGACCGCGTGGTAATTTTATTCCAGGACAAAAAGTACCTATAAAGTACAATATGTTACATTTCTTCAAAATTAGTTCTGCTGTCAAATAGTTTTTTATTGATTGCTCGGCATTTAATCATCGGATTAAGATACCAAAAACCCTAGTTTTTAAGTCTAACTCTAAGATATCCAATTGTGAAAACCGCATCACAATCGGTCCAGTAGTTTTTACGTGATGTGCGAACTAACATACAGACAAAACAACAGAGAGACAAAATAAAATAAAAAAAAAGTTCAGTAGCTTATTTTAAGTACCGGTTTTTTAATGTTCTTCTTTGTACAGACTTTTTCGTTCTTATTGCTTTATTATAAGTATAGATAGATGGCAGCGCTTGCTGGAGCGCAAGCGCGCGCATTGGCGATAGACTGCTGCTGGACTGGATTTATTATAAGTATAGATAGATGGCAGCGCTTGCTGGAGCGCAAGCGCGCACATTGGCGATAGACTGCTGCTGGACTGGATTTATTATAAGTATAGATAGATGGCAGCGCTTGCTGGAGCGCAAACGCGCGCATTGGCGATAGACTGCTGCTGGACTGGATTTATTATAAGTATAGATAGATGGCAGCGCTTGCTGGAGCGCAAGCGCGCGCATTGGCGATAGACTGCTGCTGGACTGGATTTATTATAAGTATAGATAGATGGCAGCGCTTGCTGGAGCACAAGCGCGCACATTGGCGATAGACTGCTGCTGGACTGGATTTATTATAAGTATAGATAGATAGCAGCGCTTGCTGGAGCGCAAGCGCGCGTATTGGCGATAGACTGCTGCTGGACTGGATTTATTATAAGTATAGATAGATGGCAGCGCTTGCTGGAGCGCAAGCGCGCGCATTGGCGATAGACTGCTGCTGGACTGGATTTATTATAAGTATAGATAGATGGCAGCGCTTGCTGGAGCGCAAGCGCGCGCATTGGCGATAGACTGCTGCTGGACTGGATTTCGGTGTCAATAATTTACATTATTCATTTATTATCAAAAGTATAGAGAAAAATGTCTGACTGCAGTGATATTGAGAATTTGACTCCACCTGACACCACGGAAACAGCAAAGAAAAGACAAACGATTTTTTACCAGGAAAATTATGAAAATATTACGACAAATGTGTTTTTTATTAAAAGTAGGTAAGTACCTTCCTATTGCATGAGTATAGATAAAGTAGTGTATGAAACGGCACATAACTAGGTATTAAAACACTCGAGTGATACTCGTGTTTTATTAAAGAATGAAAAGAATTAAACTTAAATATAAACCGAGTACAATGGGCGGTTTTATAAAGTCTTTTGCGAGTCGCAAAAAAATTAAGAGTGTGTATGTATGTGTGTGTGTGTGTGTGTGGGTGTGTGTGTGTGTGTGAGAGGGTGTGTGTGTGTGGACTCACCGGAAACGCTTCATGTATGGTAACTTGCGTCTCTAGCGGCGCCAGTTTGACGGTGACCGTCCCCAGCAGCGCGTCGCTGCGGAACCAGCCGCTGCAACAGAGCGCGCCGTAACAGCTACAGCCGCTACGCAACAACGCTACGCTACACGCTACCCACACGAACACCACGCGTGCACACAGTAACACACTAATGAAATGATCTATGAATAGATATTAGGTTAAATGCATTAAGTAGGAAACAATTGTCTCGACGCTATGTGTCAATGGGAATGTGATAAGTGTTCCCGTGGTCTCGTTATAAGCTACCCATGATAGACAAACTACATGCAAATATAATAGTAATAATAATAATAATACTTTACTTAGTGCTCGTCGACATCACCATTCCACACGATGAGAACCTCGTGAAGGCCGAGAAAGACAAGCTCAGCAAGTACCTTGACTTGGCTCATGAGGTGACTGCCATGTGGAATGTTGACTCGACGATCATTGTCCCGATAGTTGTTTCGGCGAACGGCCTTATAGCGAAGAGCCTCGACCAACATCTTAAGAGGCTCTCGCTAGATGGTTGGATTAAGGGTCAGATGCAGAAGGCAGTACTCCTTGACACGGCGCGTATAGTCAGGAGGTTCCTCACTCTGCAGCCCTAGCCACCGGTAGTTTGGGCTCTGCTCCGCTACCGTTGGTACCCTAGGTTTAGGTTTTTTATAATATTTTTATCTGCTTTTATTTAAAGAAATATTGTAAAAAATTTAAATTTAAGATAAATAAAGTGAATAATACTTTATTGACATGGACAAATATACAAGAGAATATTTTAAATTTAGGCACAATTTCCGCGGGCGGTCTTGTAAATATGTACATTATATACAAAAATATGAAAAAAAAAAAATTAGATTGAGTGACGAGATCAGCAGGTCGCTCGTCTGATGGTAAGCGTCATCCCTGCCTTGACAGTTGCTACTGGCCAGCACATTGGTTACAAAATCTTGCACGTCTCTACCCTGAGACATCCACACCAATATACATATATAAGTGAAACGTTGTCTGTTTGGGGAGCTTTCACGCCAAAATGGCTGATCTGATTTTGGTGAAACTTTGTCAATAGCTACTGTTTGTTTGTTTGTCGTATGAGGTAGTGCTGGTCTCTGGTGTCAGTTTGTCAGGCCGCCCGAGGGCATATGACATGGTTTAACGACTGCTATTAATTAAGAACAGCCGCGCCCGACAGCTTAACGTGCCCTCCGAAGTCATTGGTACGGAGCCTAGGACTGAACCTGGTATCGTTGGATTCTAAGCTGCACTATGGACAATATAGATACCAACTTAGGATACTTTTTATCCCGGGAAATGTTAAGTTGCCACGGGAAAACCGGAAAATGTCGATTACTCGCAGTCAAAAAGCATCAAGAGCGTTGGTGCTATACTTTTGCATTGGTTTATAATATTCTAGATCTATGATGCTTTCTTCGCGATAAACTATAGTCCGCGCGGACGAAGTCGCGCGCGAAAGCTAATCGTAATTTGGAAATGTTTATACACTACTGCTTGCTGAAGATCTAGCTTGAATTTAAAGTCACATAAGGTTTGAGACAGGATTGGCTGGCATGGTGGTTAGGTTAATGAGTGGAATGACAAGAAGGGTGAAATGATGAAGTGAGAAATACTGATAATGACAAAATACATGATAGTTATCTAAAAAACGGGCTCTCCCAACACTTAAGGCAGTCGTACATCAGAACGACTCGAAACCAACTCGACATAAAGAACCAAAGCAAAAAGATAAGTCAAAAGTAAATATTAGGTACACTAAATAAATGCTATTTTATGGCATTTTTCTAGGCCAAGTCAAGTAACGCATTGAAAAGTACTATAAACATACTGTCTCGCTATAATTAATATCAGAAATGGAATTCGAATCTACGCAAACAAAATAGTTCTCCGAGAACATACTTTAACCAAAAACCATAGACGTCTTCGAGCCGAGCGATTCAGTAATAATAACAGTTCAGTGTAATATCGCCGTTCTCCAATACGCGTAAGGTGCAAATTAGCTTTCACTAATTAAGACTTTACTATTGTAGGCATATTTCTGTAGGTTTTTACTCGTTATCACGTTATCTATATTCTTCTGTACGCAGGATTAAGTACACAAACGATGGCACACCCACCCATTTATTGGCATGTCAAATAACACTGTATTATGACTTTGAAGACATATTTATTAAATTTTAATCAATAAAGCGGTTTTAATTACTTTCATAGTCAACTCTTGATCTACTAAAGATTTTCAAATAAATAACGTGAGAATATTTAAAAATACCCTTACGTTCACGTATGAGTGACATAAGGTAAGGATTCTCGCTACGCTCAGGATTCTACTTATGAATTCTTTCAGGATTCTATTTATGAATCCTTCACTCCGCTCTGGATTCAAAATAGCGCCCTCGCCGTAAAAATATGAATTTGCTTCTTGTCATAAAATCTACTATTTTTCTTAACAGGCTATGAAAAATGTTATAAATATGTCTGAAAGGAGTATGGCTTCAAAATTTCAACGAAGTCAATAATTGGGGGGAGTACCAACAATAAGGAATCTTCCCTTAGTACACACACAGACATACACACACAAAATGTAAATACTCAATTGTCAAAATTATATACCTACCTAATATGTAATTTGTTCCTAGTATAAGACATGTTGTTATTAAACGAAAGAATTCAGGCTCCTATAGTACGGGTTTCGAGCCTGGTGGATCCAGGTTCTCCACTATTATGTATGTCCCTTTATGTCTTTTTTAAAAAGCTTTTATTTAACTTCACTTGTATGTAATGTATATTGTCTGTCCTAGAATCTAGTAATTCAAATTTCGGGCACTGAAACCGGCTGAAACTTTCAGGATAGCTCACAAATCGAAGACAAAGCAATAAAAAAAATACTTAAAAATGAAAACAGAGAAAATGAAAAAAAAAGAAGAAAAAAACGTAAAAAGTGAAATGAAACAAAAAAAAAGGAAAAGGAAAAAAATAGAAAAAAGCGTGTGAAATAGAACATATTATGCATTAAAAAAAGCTCGTTAAGTTATACTTATTTAAATAAATGTTTCTTATTTCTTATATATTATTCTGTGCTATAACTCGACAAGTCTCGATCACGTCATGACTGGTATTAGGGACGGGGAGAGTCCGTACTTTTAGTAATTAATCCCTACTGCTTGCTCACCCTTTAGCAAACACTTCCAGCTTGACGCCGTGCCGCTTGAAGAACCGCTGGCAGGCGCGGGAGCTGCGCTGGATGGCGAGCGGGAACGTCGCGTCGTACGTGGGGCTGTTGGTGTCCTTCACGGTCAGCGTGCGGTCCGACACGGGCGCCTCCTGGAATCAACATAAACATAATCATATAGAGGAAAGATTAGTTTTTTTACTCAAACAAGCTTGTAATGTGGTCATTATTTCGATAACCTTCTTTAGGCAAAGTCGACCTTGCCGCGCTGCTTGAATAGGCGCCAGCAAAGTTGTATGGAATTTCATTACTGTCTAAAATTATATTGCTATTATTTTTGCGAGCGGTGCGTCCGTCCGCTGTCGCGGCTGAAAAGCAAAAGCACGACGCAAGCATATGCTCGGGGCCATAGATAACTCGGGGCATACGTTTGCGTCGTGCGTTCCGCGCCCCACGCCAGCACACTTTTCGGGTTTTTTGTATTGTTATAATAATTTTTACTTGTTGCACTTTTGAGTTGTTAAGGGCGTCCTCACCGTTAAGCGAGCTCCGCGACGGAGGAGCTTACTGTAAACTGGTGATTTCTACATAAATAGGCACTGACTTAGGCGTAATTTGACGTAACGTGTCTAGGCGCGGCGGGCACAACGTGCGGCCAGAGTTTCGGTGGTCGGTGCCTCTTTTTGTAGAAATAATCAGTTTACAGTGAGCTCCTCCGTCGCGGTCGCCTGCTTGTCGATGCGGCGCCCTGGGGCCTAATTTCCTAATTTTAAGACTCCAATTCCACGCCGCCTGCGTGGAATTTGTTCGTGATTCCACGCAGGCAGCGTGGAATCGGCGTGGAATCGGCGTGGAATTCGCGTGGAATTGGCGTGAGTGGTCATACAGAATCCAGACCCTGAGGTGGATGGTCCATGACAAGAGTTTCACTAGATGGCGCTAATGACAATATTAGCTTAATTTATTTCTTTGGTCCTTAAATTGCAGTCAGGTTACAGTTAAAACTTTAATCGCAGTTAAACACTATGCGATGTTAATGTTTGATTTATAGTTTTCATTGTCAAACTAATATTTTAACCGTATTCGTTCCCTGAAAATTTGGGTTCAAGACTTTACTCAAGACACTGAATAAATAATAGTACAAGTACAGAAGGATAATAATGAGTAAAGTCATATAAATACATAGCGACCCTCGCTACAACGCAATAAAGTGCAATTTAACTCGCACAACGCTGCGAGCTCTCAATTATATTTACCTAGAAGGCGCTCGCACATCGCGTGCAGCCTAGAATGTATCGTATCACAACGCGCCAGAGCTTCCATTGCTCTAACCATTGCAGAATCGCTCTGTCACTTCTTCGCTCGGTAGGGTAGTTGATATGAGTAGGTTCTTGTACTATTAATTATTCTGTGATATGATATGACTTAGTTATTGTTACAGAATAAATAAGTAATAATGTATTATGTTACAATACATTTTGATAGTTCTATTACATACAATGACATTCTTGTCAGAATAGACCTAGTACCTCATTTTTACTATCCCATTTTCAGAACGCCGATAAGTTTAGTGAGATAACTACCTACGTATTAGGTATGTGTCGTTGGTTGATTATAATTATATCCTAATAAGTACCTATTGCATTTTGATGAATAAAGGTGCCTGTCTGAATTCCATGCTTAGTAATGAGTGAAAAATAAATTTCTACCTACGTAATAAATTATAAGTACGTACGTAATAAAAAATATCAATAGGCAACTAAATAACTAGGACCTATTATAGGTACTTATTACAATGATTACCTTTCGATATCCTTTGGAAGTCAAGTCGTCATTTATATCACTATTTAAACAGCCGAATGCTATGCAGTACCTGCTAGGTCTCTTCTTGGTACTCATAATTTAAAAAACTCTCTTTACTTTATTGCTAAGCACACGGCCGCGACTCATCGAGCGCACGCTTGACACTGTACTGATATAACCCCAATATTGCGGCCTCGAAGTGAAGGTATAATATTTGTACTTGTTGCGGAGTGCGACCGGCCTGCTCAAGATCTGATCCCAAATTTATAAGGCACGAATACGGTTAAAATATTAGATTTACAATTGAAACTTAAGATTAAAATGTAATCACTATACATCAATGTGGCCGCCAATAAAGATTTAAATCGGATCTGATTGCAATTAAAAGCCAATAAATAATAATTATGCACATATTGTCATTTAGCGACATGTAGTCCACTAGATGGATGGTTCATGTCGTGGACCATCCACCTTAAACTGAATCACGCCAAAACGACCATCTGTCACGGTGACCATATGACGTCACTGTTGCTCAAACGTTTTCAAAAACTTTAGCCATAAAACAACCACAGGCATAAAACAACCGCATGACGTCACGCTAACACTGCACAGTGTTTTTAGTTAAATGGCGAAAAGTTACTTTACAGGATTTTTGTATTTTAAATAAATACAGTACATATTTAAACAACAAAAAATTATGTTTTTATTATTAATAAGTCAAAGAATTTATTGTAAATAGACAAAATAATAGCACTTTTACAAGTCAAAATTAATATCTCATGAACAAGGCGAAGTACATAAAATATTATAATAAGATCAAATCAATAAAATTTAGGTAACATAAGTATGCTTTGAGTTTGAAAAGAAAATTTCCCTTTCATGTGCCGACAGAGTTAAATCTCACACTGGAAAATAAATACCGGCCCTACCGGTGCTTCGGATATACGCCCGTTAGAGATGAGAGCACCAAGAAACTGTACGGGGATTTAATTTTTTCCATATATGTTAATGTTTTTTTTTTTTACTTTTCTAAGTTATGTGCGGTGTTTCCATAGCTCCGTGCTTCGGAGGGCACGTTAAGCTGTCGGTCCCGGCTGTTATTGATTAATAGCAGTCGTTAAGCCATGTCAGAGGCCAGCACTACCTCATACGACAAACAAACAAACAATGTTTTATAATTTTTTTAAATGTTACTATTTGTAATAAAACATATTATGTAAAATACAAATATAAAAAAGACAAAAGTGTCAAATAAATAAACATATATTCGGTGTCTTCGCACACATTAACATAAAATTATACCGATCGGCCGCCACAACGCAGGAAGACCTCGTGCATGTTAGTCGAGTAATTCTATCCAGTTCTCACGAAAAACAATGACGTATTTTGTGATGAAATTGTGTATCAACCGCAAAACACCACAAATAGCCACCAACCACCTCAATACATAAAAAGCGGAAAAAATAAATTAATAAAAAAAACTTTTTTAGACGACTACGGCCAAGCTAGGGAAGGTTAAGGGTTTAACAACCTATGTATGTATGTATGTATGTATGTGGATGTTCTACCATAGCGTAGCCCCTATTAGTCCGATTTTGACAAGCGAGATATCAATCGATACGTCTTCAGGTATAGTGTCAGTTTTTTACCTGACTACGGCGAAGCAAAGAAAGGGTTATGTGTTCAAACTAAAAACATGGTCCTATTTTGACAAGCGAGGTATCAATCGGTTCGTCTTCATCGCAAGAGTGTCATATGTTTTACATCCCGACCGCCGGCGAAGTTTATGAACTTATGTCTTGTTGAATGTTCTCGATCATCATCTGGTTCCATCTGTATTTTTCATCGCTCCGAGCTTCGGAGGGCACTTCAGGCAGCCTGTGAGGACAGCCGGGACCGACAGCTTACTATCGGTCCCGGCTGTTATTGATTAATAGCAGTCGTTAAGCCATGTCAGAAGCCCTCGGGGGGCCTGACGAACTCTGACACCAGAGGTCAGCACTACCTCATAAGACATTAAGAGCGGCCAAACCCTCATACTTTTCGTCGCTTGTACGTGATTATGGCGTTTTAACACATATTTCTTTGAAATGTTTGAACTAATAGGTATATAGTACACTGTTTAGGGTCCTACGAATGCATAAAATAAAAATTTGGAGAAACAAATTCAGTAGCCTCAAAAAACTGCTTTTCCGCACGAATTTTACCTGAACTTTAGCCGTTCATAATGTACTCATAAATTATAAACAAAACTTTGTAGAAACCTTGCACATGTAATGAAGATTCTAAATGAAAAACATTTATTTCACAAACTTGTAGGATTACTCAAAAACACGTATTTCCTGGAACAAGTTTTATGAAATTTCCGCACACCGTTTTTCGTTCAATGTTGAATATTGTTATAATGCAGAAGTTAACGAATGCCAACCGAGCTTGTGGCGTCAAGTATTTATGGCTGTTAGTTCAACACGAACACTGATACAAGCGGTTTGCAGTTATCAACGTCTGTCATGTGTTATCGACGTTAACAAATGGATAACCACCAACTTCGTACTTAACTTGACCGCTGACTAAGTTCAGACGGGAAGGACCTTATATAAAGCTATGACGACTGGTCATCTCTTTCTTACTTCTCTTATCTTCGCCCTTCAAAAAGCTACTTCTATCTGCAAGGTCTATCAATGGGTCAGTGGTGAGAACTAAATCCAGCAGCCAACCATTTGCAATGGCATTAGAAATAATTGTAGAATAATCTTACTTTGTATTTGTTTGGATGTACTATTTGTCGTGTAACTGTGACGCAATAAAATGTGTTAAATTATAGCATATCTTATTTGATTTCAACGTCCCTTAGGACATCCAAATCATAGAGTTAACGGGTAACCAGCCCCCGTAACCCTATACGCGTTCAGACGCTATCTCTCTCTTTTCGCTTTCCCTCTTTTTCAAACATTGCGCTGGATGAAACAATAAGCTTTTCGACCATGCTCGCGTTGACGACAGACGGACCGGGAAAGGCCCTCTAAAGGTCTTTCTGCCTTACCTGTGGATAAGGAAACTCGAACCGGACGTATGTGTCGACCTCCTTAGGATTGGGCACGTTGTACGCGATGCCGCGGTTGATTGTGAGCTCTAAGTCGTTCTCGTTAAGGTCGGTATTGCATTGCACCACGGAGAACTGCCGGCTTTCGTAGTGGAACTTCGACGGCTGGCCTAGGCTGGAATGGAAATTAGAAATCCATAATTACGAGTATAATGAAACAGGAAGGATCATTTTTTTCTGTTTGGTTCTGCACGACTAGTACATTTAGCCAGTGTCAAGTAAAGAGCGAGTATAATGGAACAGGAACGATCGTTTTTTTTCTGTTTGGTTCTGCACGACTAGTACATTTAGCCAGTGTCAAGTAAAGAGATATAACAAGTTGCATGTTTTTTCAACAAATAGTGAGACCCAGTCAGTCATAGTCAAAAGTTTAGTCAAGTCACGATTCACTAAAGTGGTAAAGCTTTACTTCAGAAACTTCCTAGGGAGTTCCGGAAAGAATACGAAATGGTACATTTTTCCGCGTTTGTATCATTTGCCCACACTCGTGCACGTAAGCGAACACCTAGTAGTTAATATTCCACCAATATTAACAAGTTTGAGATAAAAATTCAAAGCAAGACAACCGTCTCCACTTCGTTTCCAACCGAAACTTCCTTATTTTATGTTGGTCTGTGGAATCTAATGTTTAATCTTGGTTTGCTAAGTCTAATCTAGAAAGGAAAAGGAATGTTTTGGTTTCGTTAATATATATCTACGTTTGAACACCAACTCGCCTGAACTAAGCGACGATGTTAACGACGCCACGAAGCAATATTAAATGTGTTTAAGGATCATGAGAGACCATTTAACATTTTTGTATGGAGCCAGCATACCAAAACATTCGCCACTTATGCACACTTTTAGCAACACTAATTATAGCCCATGATCATGATAACGATGATTAATTATAACCCAATTTTCATTCTCTCAGTACTTTATAGCAACAGCGATCAGATCGAAGTCCTGCTTGACAGTGACAGCAAGGTGTTCGAATCTGTTCTCCTCGGCCACGTTGCCCATCGCAGTGTTATTTTCTCAGTTAGAGATACACAGCGTCAGTTGAGACAGAAGACAGTATCTTTTAGCAACAACGATCAGATCCAAGTCCTGCTTGACAGTGACAGCGAGGTGTTCGAATCTGTTCGCCTCGGTCACGTTTCTCATCGCTGTTATGGTCCCGGTTAGAGATACACAGCGTCAGTTGAGACAGAAGACAGTATCTTTTAGCAACAGCGATCAGAGCCAAGTCCTGCTTGACAGTAACAGCGAGGTGTTCGAATCTGTTCGCCTCGGCCACGTTGCCCATCGCAGTGTTATTTTCCCAGTTAGAGATACACAGCGTCAGTTGAGACAGAAGACTTAATCTTTTAGCAACAGCGGTCAGATCCAAGTCCTGCTTGCCAGTGACAAGGAGGTGTTCGAATCTGTTCGCCTCGGCCACGTTGCCCATCGCAGTGTTATGGTCCCGGTTAGAGATACACAGCGTCAGTTGAGACAATAGACAATACCTTTTAGCAACAGCGATCAGATCCAAGTCCTGCTTGACAGTGACAGCGAGGTGTTCGAATCTGTTCGCCTCGGCCACGTTGCCCATCGCATTGTTATGATCCCGGTTAGAGATACAAAGCGTCAGTTGTTCCGCCAGCTGTTTCCTCAGTCGGGCGTACACGTCGCCGTCAGTCGCTGAGATGAGAGGAGTGGACGGAGATGCAGGAGACGGGTCGCAGTCGTCTGCTGATACTTCTTCGAACCTGGAATGATATGATTTGACTATGATTGTACAATATTGATTTCAAAAGCGGTGGATATAAGGGAAATTAATTGATGTCGCCCGAGAGATTTTTTTGTTCTAACTACTAATTACTATTTTTTACGAAAATCAACTTTAATTGCAGTATTGTTAAGAATCAAATTTCAATCGTGTTGGTTAAGGAAAATTTAAAACTTTTTTCTCTTAAAACAACAAAAAAGCATTTAAATTAGTGACAGGACACCGTAATGAATATTTTGTGCTTATTTGTACTATGTCCAGTATTTGTATTATACATCCTACATCGTACATCCTACATCGAGACGTTGAATGCTTGAGTGTTCTATCAACTCAATCGACCAATCACAGCCCACAACGTTATGTTCGCCATTTTGTTTGATTTGTCACTGTGGTTGGAGACATTAAAATAATCTCCTCGTTGCTCCCGAAAAAGATCTAAAATAATTTAAATTGTTGCGCTTTGATCTACGAATAAGTAATAAGTCAGGAAACGTAACAGCGTTAATAAAATGACCCAACAAAAGTAGTGCCCAAGTAGGTGGGGCTTAAAAGTTGTGTCCAGCGCGTCATCAGTCGTACATTTTTCATGCAAGCGAGCACACGTCATATCTTCGCGTACGTTTTAGTTTTATCATTGTGAACTACAGCTGTGAATCATCATGCCAGCATGTGTTGTGAAGTGGTGCAGGAGCTATACAAGATTAAAATGTCCAGGGATCACTTTTCACTAGAAGTAGTTGCAAAATTATAATTATATTCAAAGACGTTCAAATACATTATCAAACCGCGATGGTCAATACTATGCAAAATGAAGTCAGTCAATTTTTGCACTAAAGTTTTTTTTCTACTAGATTGAAATTAAGCTGTTATTTTTTCACGCAGATGATTCATACCGAAGAAACGTCAACATATTTAGGAGAATCCTAAACAAAATGAGAAAATAAACAATAATGAACGATTACAGTTGGTATGTAATATAGGTTCGGCTTTTTCGACTCAATAGCATTAAAAAAACAGTTCATAGTTTGATCGAATTAAAGCACGTTAATTTTTCAGGCTAATAAAAATTCACCTTCTGGAAATTTTGAAGTGTTTGATTTACCTGAGTTGCTCAAAAAAACAAATAATGCAAACCCTCAAGCGCATAAGGCACAAAAACTTGTAAGATTTCACAATTATTTTTTGCACTTAATATTTAGGTTCGATAGGAATTTTTATTTTAGCTGTATATGTGTATCTATTTCAATTAGAGACAGTCTTTCATAGATTTGACTGAACTGATCTTCAATAAGGTTATTTTCAGGAGAATAATATCAACACTGAATGACGGTGTTGAAGAACCAAGAAAAACAAAATTAAAAAATAATCTTATTTCAACCGAAGTCTTTAGTTTTGAAGAAAGAGGATCATGCGTTACGCCGATAATATACCATCGTCAGATATTGAATCTGCTCTGATTACTCCTAAAACACACATTTTAAAGCAAAAACTAAGAAAAAAACTATTTTGGCAGTATAACGACTATCACAGATCAGAAATCTACAACGCCCAAATAAAAGAGTAACTATGAAGAATATTTCACTTAAAATATTTTATTCCAATTGAAGAAAAATGGATTTGGCGATACTACAGAAAATACTGCATTGAATGATTTTTCGGACGATATAGTTTTAGCCCTTAAAAGGAAAAAGTCAAAAGTTACTTTGATCTTTGATGGCTGTGCATCTAACATCACTACGGCTAAGATGTTGGGTTGTAATTTTGAAGACACAAACAATTCAAAATCATTTTTCGACCATCCATCTACTGGAGACCCAGTAGTTGTAATATTAGATCCATTTCATATGGTGAAACTTGCGCGTAACACATTAGAGGAAAAAGACACTGGTAGATAAAAACCAGAAAAAAAATTGAGTGGGCACATTTGCAGAAACTGAAAAATGTTCAAGATATCGTTGGATTGCATTTTGGGAATAAATTGTCAAATCGGCATCTATACTTCCGAAATAATATCATGAACGTGAAACTAGCGATTCAAACCTTAAGTCAAAGTGTAGCTGATGCGATTAAGTTTGGTTCGCAACAGTTAAACATGCCTGATTTTCAAGAAACAGATGTAACTGTTAGCTTTTTAGAAACGTAACAACCTTTTCGATTTACTAAATTCAAGACCGACCGATACGGGTTTAAACACCCTTTTTCAGTGGTAGAAAAAGAAAAACTACATGACGTTTTGGATCAAAGCGAAAAATATATTAAAGGTCTCTAAATCAATGTGCAGTCAAAAAAAACTCGAACAGTAAATGGACAAAGAGTAACAGTATATACTAACTCTTTGAAACCAGTGACCAAAACTCAGTCCAAAACTGGACTTCTACTCATATGTATTTCAAGTTTTAAATTACTTTTTGCACGGCTAGTAGAGTTACAAATATAGAAATTTATTTAACCATATTAAGCCAAGATCATATTGAGTTGTTTTTGGAGTGATCCGCTACCACGGCCGTTGCAACAATAACCCAAACGCCTGACAGTTTATGGAAATATATAAAAATAATTTACTGAACTTGAACCTCAGCTCTAAATTCACAGGCAACCGCATACCATTGGAGGACATTCCGTTTTAAATTTCTCAGAATCCGTCTTCAATACATTGCGAAGAAAGATTCTCTTTTAATGTCTTCTGGACAAAAACTTAATAAATTAATTATATTTCGTGGGACAAAGAATTTAATGAATTGTAAAAAGTGAGCCAAAAAAACATTGTACAGTAATATTGTTTTATTACTGACTTGGTCCGGTCCACTTATTGCATAACATCGTCCACGCCGCTATGACTCAGCAGTCATAGCAGACATTGCATTACGCGCGTGAACCAATCCCTGCTTTCGTTCTAAATTTAAACCAATCACCAAGCATGTCTATTTGTAACCTCGGAAGTGATTCGTACTTTGAATGTTACGTCGTTTTGGTTTGAAGTAGGGGCACTTTTAATGTGGCATTTGTTCTGAATTAGAGTTCCTGACTTATTATTTATTCATAGGTTTTGATGCTTAAATTGTTTTTGGAGTAATGCTAAATTATGCCTAGAACATACTGTAAAAGTAAATATAAGCAGGCGCAGCCACAAACCGAGCATTAAGTACTTTTTAATTTACAGTTAATTATCCTGTATGAATTTTAACCAGGCTGTTGTTTTTTAATTACTTTAAACAACTTCTAAGCTAAGCCCAAGAGTGTGTTCATATAAGTAGCGTAATGTGTCATCCTAGACGCAGGACAGGATTGATTCCCGTTTTGTAAAGTTAAGAAAATGTCTTATTTTTTTAACTCTGACGGTTCTAGGTGTTACTGTAATACGACTCCAGTGATTCTGGCTCCCTTATTCTGAGACAAATTAACATGTCTGCACATATCCTTTTTAATAATTATATTTTGAGTTGAAAAAAATCAATATATATATTATTATATTAGCTATTTATGAGTGTAATCATAAAACGAACTAGAAGGAGTTGTGAGCGATACATGTCTAAGGCATATTTTTTTTGTGTCATACTTCTAACAACCCCAGGAAAGAATTCAAACAACAAGTTATTTGGTATAGGTCTCGTCATGTACAAAGAACGCTGGCGGTGAGGCTGCGCATTAGGCGATTTATCGGTCTATTTTGTAATTCTATCTATTTGGTGGTCCATTTGGTAGCGGAAGGCTAAATAATATTTTTTTAAAACAATAGTACTAGTACTATTGAGCGCGAATGTACCCTTGCGCAAACACACCCCCCTCCACTTTCTTCCAGCGTTCTTTTTACATGACGACCTATATGTACACACAACGGCAGCGTCGGTTACCCATTTCCAGTATAAACTGACACACAACGCTACTACGAGGTCTGTGTTTTTATACTGGACGGTCTGAATTTCTTAGCCAACCCTCCCGCGATATTATTTTTTGCATCTATAGTACTAAATTCGGTTTTCATCCATTAAATAGATGGGTGAAGGTCGTTCTAATTCGGATCCTCTAATTATCCGTATTCTTCATAAAAAAACGATTAGTACACCTAGTTAGGTTAGGTTATAGCTAAGTTTAGCTATAGAATGTTTTGTCTTCTTCTTTCAAACTCAAATAATAATTCGAAAGAAATATGTAGTCAAAACACTCTGTAACTAAAATAGTTTATATAGCCTATGAGTTGTTTTTTTATGAATAATACGGTGAATTGTAACACCGTCCTGTATATACATTTGGATAATAGAACAAAAGTTAATGTTTTAAGTCCACATGCGTCATTATATTTGTGCATGTTTGTTCTATCTGCACATAAAAACCTGTAAAATAAGGTATAATTAATTAATATGCGATATAAAAATTATAACTATCAATTCACAGGTAACTCGTGTATTATGAAAGACCTTCAAATCTAGATACTAAAGTTTTTTTTAAAATAGAGCAAAATACTGTTCTACTGTAAAATTTAACCAATGGATAGGACGAATAAGCAATGAGGCGACGGAGAGTACTGGATACAAACAAATCTATTTTCCAAGCGTAATGTTGGGTATAATCCAGGCAGCAACAGTGTTACTGCGCAGAAAGGTAACACACTATAAAATCAGAATTATCTCCGACGGCGCCGCAATCTTCAATCAATCGCAATCTTCGGGGCTAACTATACAGAGTCACGATGTTCCGGAGGAGGTCAGTAGACATAATTATTTTGCCCTCCAATGGATAAAGGGAGTTAAATCCGAGATAGGTACGACCGAAAACTTCTGAACGTAAGCGGGGGGGGGGACAGTCTCCGGCAGTTGGTAGGTATTGTCACTGGTTATTGCCCTTTTAACATACACCTACATAGAATAGGTGTCACAGACAGAAGAAACGGCCATGCATGTGCTCTTGGAGTGCGAAAGCGTGGCGCTACAAAAGGGACAGTTTCTGGGAACAACTTCAATCCTGAAGGAAGCCTACACTGGAATACGTGAGCTGCTGGCCTCTGACATCGGGTGGCTGAACTGGGACGAACCCCGAATCAAGCAAAAGGGGACGATGATCGGCCTAGTAGCGGAAATAAGCCCGAACACCAAGAAATTAATATCAAACTATGGATGTTAAGACAGAACTCCTTTGTCAGTATTACGATGGACTGGTTGGAACTTCCAAATGACATATTCTTTATATGCAGCGCGAGATGTATATCTGCCTGTCCGTTTGTTTGTTTTTGCATTACCTAACCTATTGGGCCGCTTGCAATGCGGTTTTCATTGTTGGATTACCTAAAAACTTTTCTCTCAATGCGAGAGAAGCCAAGCATGAGCAATCGATTAACAAACTATTTGGAGGCTGAACGAATTTTGATGGAATTTGGTATCCAGGTACTTTAGGTCCTGGAATCGCACATGGGTTACTTTTATCCCAGAAAAAAAACAAGCGGATTATTCCACGGGTTGCAAATAGAACGAAATTTAAAAAAAAATAACACGTGTCAGGTTTCATTGTAGTTCTCAAGGAGTAGAGGCGCCAGCCAATATTCATGCATCCATACTACGAGTACCATTTCACGACTAGACGGCTGAACCGATCTTAATGAAATTTGGTATGGAGATAGTTTGGACCCTGGAGAAGTATATATAATACCTTTTATCGCGATAGACCACAGTCTACACACACAAAGTCGCGGTTAAGTCACGTTTGGTATAACAGAAGGCCGTACTCACGTATGTTCGAGGTCGCTCTTGGCCTTGGGCAGCAGCGGCAGAGACTTCAGGTCGACGGCGAGGCCGCCGCGCGCCGCCTCGATCACCGCGTCGAAACCTTTCGCGGCGCGCAGGTACTCCTTCGCTTGGACTATGTCGCCTGTAATCAATCATTTACGAAACTTTAGTACTAGGGGGAACCTGTTGGGGCCACCCCAAATCTTGGCATCGTCACTCTAACACAGAAAATTAACACTTTTGTGCCATGTTTAGTAGATCAAGTGTTGACAATGAAAGTAAATAATACACCACTTTATTTCTTACTAGCTGCGCCCCGCGGTTTTATCCGCGTGAGGGATGATGATGACGAAAAGTATCCTATTTGTTATTACAGAATATAAGCTATCACAAATTCCAAATTTCATCAAAATCCGTTCAGCCGTTTGAGCGTGAAGGAGTAACAAACACACATATACAATACATACAAACTTTCGCCTTTATTATATAACAATATTAACTTCTAAAAAAAACGCCAGTTAGCATAATACAAAATCATTGGCAGCAGTATTTTTTGACCTTAGACAACTACTACTACTGCATTATTACTCACGTACTTGATAAACTTGTTATTATTTCGTTTCCATGGCAACGTTATTCCGTTCTGTATTTTTGATACTTTGGGTTACAATATTGCAATTAACGTGGAGATCTCTAATTTCTTGAAAAATAAAATAGTGCCCATGCTACTTGCTATAGTAGCTTTCTACAGGTGAAAGAGTTTTTTAATCAGTTCAGTAATTTTTGAGTTTATCCATTACAAACAAACATACAAAACATCAAATCTTTGCTCTGTATAATATTAGTGTAGAAAATCTATATAATATTCGGTATTATGCGACGATGCCAATATTTGGAGGGGTGCCAACTTTAGGACAGTTTACCCTAGTCGTTTGACTCGGACACATCCACATGTCAAAATTGGTGCAGCTGCCAAATAGATTATTATTGATACCTCGGCTTTTACTCATCACACTGACATACAACGTAGGTACCAGATTTTAGGTCAAAACCTATGCAACAGTGAAAACCGTATTTCAATCGGTCCAGTAGTTTATACATGATTCGAGAACACACTCACAAACTTTTTGTTACTTACATCTTTATTATAAGTATAGTTAGATATAGATAACTACCAAATCTAAATCTAAAGGGAGAAAGGCAATCGGGGGTTTTACGTCGCGTGAAGTTAACAAATGTATATACCCCCTCCCCCCATTATAGCTAAGAAACACCTCGATCACATCAGCTCTAAAACAGAAAAAAAAACATGAAAATCGGTTCATCCGTTGTGGAGCTACGATGCCACAGACAGACATCTATGCACACCCTAAACTTATAAAATCTCTCTCTTTTCGCGTTCGAGGGTTAAAAATAGACAAAATATACTAACCGTCCTTCTTTGCCTTGATAGCCGCCTCTTTGAACTGCTTCTGTCGCTGCATCAGGAAGTTGATCTGCTTCTCGTAGCGGGAGTGAGAGGCGCGTGGGGCACCCGCCGAAGGGGAGGGGGAGGGGGCGGGGGAGGCAGAGGTGGCGGGACGCGGTTTGGGGTGGGGCGACGGCGTTGGCGCTGCGGTTGGGGGGGACTGGAAATATTAAAAGTAACTTATACTTACAAACATAAACACTTGTATTTATTGTACTATATACAAGGATGTCCCAAAAGTCATCGTCCAAACTAAGAAGGTTTTAACAAAGACGGAGACCACTCCACCAAATCGAAAGTGAAGCAACCAAGATATACCGGATCCGCTCGTAAGCACAAGCCACACTTACACCATGTTATGCCGATCGGCCGCCACATCGCAGCAAGATCTCGACCTTGTTAGTCGGTAAGTTCTCACGCAAAACCAAAAACAATGCAGTCTTTTGTGATGAAATTGTGTATCCAACATACCACAAGTTATCCACTCACGCACACATACGCAGCCGCCATTTGCTATGCTTCACTCGTTTGTTTGGCGGTGTGGTCTCCGCCTTTTTAGAGGCTTTTTTTTATATATAACTTCACTTGTATGTATCTATGTATGTATGTATGTATGTATGTCTCGATGTATCTATGTATTTATGTCTGTCCTGGATTCTTGCGATTCAAATTTCGAGCACTTCCCGATTAGCTATCCGGCTGAAACTTCCAGGGTAGTTTACAAACCGATGAAAAAAAAACCCTTAAAAGCATATTTTTTTATTATTTTTTATTATGCTTTTTTTATATCTTCTTCGTCCAAACGTTAAAGGGTTATGCACCAGTTCCGATCAAATGATCTATTTGACCTGTCTGAAAGCCGATTGGTTTAAGAGAAGTGGATATATATTTTCAGTTATTAGCAAAATTAAACTTCTATGCGATAAAACAGTACCGTTACATACATATTAACTGACTGACAGACAACGCACAACCTAAACTTGTAGACCTAGAAGGAAAAAATCCTTGAGTATCCTAGAGGAGCACAATAGAAGTATTTTTTGAAATTCCATCCCTAAAGGGGTGAACAGGGGTGGCAAAGATTGCGCGCAAGCAAAGCTGCGGGCGCAGTTAGTATGGTAAACATATAACAACATCAGACCAAACATAGTTAGTAACCATTTTGTTATATTCAAAAATGTATGTAAAAAATCTTGAGGACTTTTGCTGCACTAACAACAATCTAAATAAATAAATATATTCGATACAATTCACACCAACTACCTAGCCCCACTAGGATACCCTGTACTATGGGCACTAGACAACGGATAAACATACATAGATACGAATATTACTCTTCTGATGACAATACAATTATGTATATTCAGTATCATTGTAAATCCAAGATGGCCGCCGTCACTAAATGGCAAAACTACATTTATTTTTTCAATCCCTCTATATGGGTATCAAATGAAAGGGCTTAACTAGTAGAATACAGTACACCTCCTGGTACCAAATTTCATCCAAATCCGTTCAGCCACTTCTAAAGATAGATGGCACTAATCGGTTTTCATGCATTTGATGATGTTTTGTTTGGACTGTCAGTTCCAAATTTGTAGTGCCAATCTCAAATGACAGCAAGTTTATTTTATAGTCTGTGCGAAAAATGTGAAACGTTGTAAGTGAGAGAAAGAGACTTCCCGCTTTCGTGAACGTTTCGGTACGACCACTTTTTTACTATAGAGATATCATTCCAGTTGAACGTAAGTACATATAACTTCCTTGGTCAGTTCTAATGTATGGAGTTCTGCATCGCGCATACGAAGTTTTCCGCTCGATAAGAGAGTATTCATTTTTACTATTTATAAATTCATTAGTACAGTGGCTCTGTGAGATGTAGGCCTCGCGACTCAGTCTTTGTATAGCTTAAAACTAAATAAATTTTCAGATAATTTTTGGAGAAAGCTGATATGTGTAATTTTTTACGCTTTCAACCCACATATATGGCCATTTTAAAAAATTTCGAAAACTTATTATTATCGAACCTGCTCACAAAAAATCACGAGAATTGGTTGAGAAATGCGACCTGTAGTGGAGAACAGCTGGACACCAGCCGGACATAAGAAAGTATTTTTGCCCAAGCTGAATCGGCAACGCTTAGCTCGCGCTTCGCGCTAGCTCGGTCAATTAGTTAAGGATTGGTTACAAATTACAAAAGAATACTTACGCTGCCCCCGGGCAGAGGCGCGTACCCGGGCGGGGTGGGCAGCTCGTCTGCGGCGAGCGTCCTGCCGGCAGCGTTCAGTTTGACAGCTTCTGCGTACTGTTTGGTTATCCGCCCCATGCGGCGCGCTTTCGAAGAGTTGCCCTCTTCTTTCGCTTTGGCTTCTTGTTGCTGCAATAGCCATTATAGTATTTTTTTATAAGTTGCTTAAAGTTAAAAAATTAACAAAGTTAAAAAAAACGATGAAATTATTAAAATATTACATTGTGACTTGATTAGAAATATTACATATTTAAAAAAACAGCGAACAAACTAAAAAGAGGCAAACAAGCTATAGATTCTTAATTATGAAATATAAAATACAGTCGGAGACATCACGCACTTTATTTCTCCTTTGACGGGATCCGCTAGAATTTGGCATATTCTGATGTTTTTTATAATCATTTATTTTTATTTATTTAGTTTCCTCGCAAACGAATTAATTCGGCCAAATAGTTTACGTCGTGAGGGCGAATTTAAAGCAACTCGCATGCGTGAATTCGCAAAGCGGTGAAGGCGCGGGGCGCGGGGCGCAAACGTACGCTCGGGTTTTTGTTTTTCAGTCGGTTTAGCGGATTAATATTATATATATAAATATATATATATATATATATATATATATATTATATTAATTATTTATATATATATATATATATATATTATATTATATTAATTATTTATATATATATATATTATATTATATTAATTATTTATATATATATATATAAATCTATAAAAATTTAATGTTTCTTTTTTACTTTACTTTAACAATTGCAATTGCAATACTAGACATAACATAAATAATATAAAATTTTGTAAGAAGTCTATTGATACGGTTTAGGCAAAAAATTATATATTTTTGGAATGGTCTTTTATAGACCTTCATTTTTATGCCTGTCTCGATATGTGTTGTTGATTTTTCGTTCCGTCGGAAATACAATATGGCAACTATAAGCCGCCATATTAGTTTTCTTGACACTTAATATATCCTATGTCACTCTCGTGATTTACCCCCCATTCCTATAAAGATGAAACGAGTTGTTTTTCCAACGTCTCGTTACTTTTTGACGTTTTTTGCATTGCATTTACGAGAAAAGCTGACGGACAGTAAGCGAAAGCCAACCGGTTTTAAGATATAGGAAACGGCTAAAGGAAGCTCATTTATCAAATTCCATCTATGTAGGCCGCGTCAAGGAAACACATACAACCCAAAAACATAACTCTCCACAGTCGGGTAATAAAAAAATAAGACTTTTGCTGCTCACAGCGCCATAATAACATTTTCTGAGGTCGGTAACATTTTAATATTGTATTATTCCATACCTGGAAATACGAGAGCCTCTGCCGCAGCGCCTCGTCCACGGAGGAAGCGGTTATGAGCCCCGCGGCCTCGGCGGCCGGCGCTGCTTCTGTAAACATTCAAGGAATTCTAATATAGTAACAAGTGAACAAGTTGTTACTGCTTTGAAAACACACAAAGACTAAAGTGAGGACCGTTTCAGTTCGACAAGGGTTTGCTGGAACTGTGGAACAGAAAGCAAGAAAAACAAGGTTTTTTTTACCAACAATCATCATCGCCTAACTGAAAATTTATAAAAAAAAGTCAACAGAATAAAACGTTGCAAAAAATTACATTAACGAAATGATTTGTAATATAAGTTTATAAGTTTCTATGGAGTAGCCATGTCATGGTGAAACTTGGAACGGGCTATCACAATTAAATGCGTATATAATATTTCCTGTCTGTGCTGTTAACCGTTGAAGATTTCGTTTATCTGGAGCTAATCCTGGATGTGGATTCAGGTCATACTCGTACTTACCATAAAAATGCGTTGTGATCGGAACTGAACCAACATGTAAAAATTCAACTCCATAGGATGAGAGGAAGCAGCTTGCAAGATTTGACCTAAGCAAACATACATAAAAACATACATACATACATACATACATTGCAAGTTAAGTAAAAGCTTTTAATAAGGAATGTTGTAAGCTAAGCTACCTTATTGAAAGCCTTTTAAATCATTTCACCCCGACCGAACAGAAACCTAACGATGTCCTAATATTTATGCACAAATTTATTTTTTACTTAAATTAACGTTAAACACCATGGTCTAATGTCACAGTCTAAATAAAGATCCAAACTAAAAAATTAACGTTAGACACCACGGTCTAATGTCACAGTCTAAATAAAGAAACAAACTAAAAAATTAACGTTAGACACCACGGTCTAATGTCACAGTCTAAATAAAGAAACAAACTAAAAAATTAACGTTAGACACCACGGTCTAATGTCACAGTCTAAATAAAGATCCAAACTAAAAAAAATACGTTAGACACCACGGTCTAATGTCACAGTCTAAATAAAGATCCAAACTAAAAAATGTACGTTAGACACCATGGTCTAATGTCACAGTCTAAATAAAGATCCAAACTAAAAAAATAACGTTAGACACCATGGTCTAATGTCACAGTCTAAATAAAGATCCAAACTAAAAAAATAACGTTAGACACCATGGTCTAATGTCACAGTCTAAATAAAGATCCAAACTAAAAAAATAACGTTAGACACCATGGTCTAATGTCACAGTCTAAATAAAGATACAAACTAAAAAATTAACGTTAGACACCACGGTCTAATGTCACAGTCTAAATAAAGATCCAAACTAAAAAATTATAGTCAAATGTCATTAATTATCATTTTTCGATCATATTGCCCCTCTTGAAAGTAAATAAAACAAATAAACTGTTTGGAAAGGGCTCTACTTCCATGTGTTGTAGCTTTCTGCACTAAAACAGGAACGCTTACTTTCCCTAAAGCTGAAACTCGTTGAGCGGAGTGGATTCAAGCAATTGAACATGTGAAGCCTGGATTGAAGATTAGAAACATATAATAAAGAGAGAGAAGAGTAATACGTACGTAGCACAGGCAACTGCACATCACTAGTACTCGTGGTACGAAGTCACAGAACACTAGACTAGGTCTGTGATGGTAACTATATGTGCATTCGTACCGATAGTACTCTGTGACAGTCAAAGAGGATGGTGACAGTGACTGACTTGACTTGATGGCAGTTGGGTACTCGCTTTTTATCAATTCATTATTTGCTAACGCCATCTATTGGGTTATTTTGTAAACTTTTTAATCCGCTGTCGGAAAATCCCCCATTGCAACGTTGGTCTTACTGTTTACATAAGTAATTAATTTCTATTATTGAAAACTTTAAGTCTAGTTTATTCCCACAGGGCATCCATACCAATATATAAAAGTGAAACTTTTTCTGTTTGTTTCTTTGTTTTTTGGGGAGTTTTAACGCAATAACGGCTGGACGAATTTTGATAAAATTTGGAATGGAGAAAGGCACCCTGGAACAAAACATAGGATAGTTTTTATCCCGGAAAATTGAAAGTTTCCACGGAAAGTGGAAAATGAAGATGACTCGCTGTAAGGAACGGTTGCCATGGAAACGAAATAATAATAAGACTGAAAAAAAGCATCTAGATCGTTGGAGCCAAGGAGAATACAATACAATACGTTGGTGTTATACTTTGGTATTGGTTTTTAATATCCTGGAAGAACATAGGATGCTTTTTTCGCGATAAATTGACGGAGACGAAGTCACGCGGACGAAGTCGCGAGCGAAAGCTAGTATTCTATAAGATTAAATTTAAAAGCTGTTTGATTTCCATACAATAAATAAATAACTTTTGCAAAGGGCGGCAAATTTCAAATCTGTTTTGACATTTGTGAAGTAAACAGATGCAGAACACAAGTCAATAAGCCATGGAACCGTAGAGAGAGTATCAAAGTCTCTCTACGCATGGAACGCTATACTCCTCAAGAACGCGGAATAAACGGAATGGCTGGCCAGATTCACCCGATTTGACCGCTTCTGACTTTTTTGTGGGGTTTATGTAAACAAGCCTCAGACTCCCGAAGCCCTTAAAGAGAATATCTGACAGGAATGCGACATCCTATGGCCGGAAGTTCTGACACAGTGATGGAAAATGGCATAAAACGAGCGACGGCTAACGGTGGCCACTTGACCGATAACATTTCCTCCACTTGATGGAACACTAATTTATTAAATAAACATAATCAAAATTTTTTATTCCTAAAAAATTTACCGCATGTTAACATCGGGAATTACTTTTGCACCACCTTGTATGACACCCCACTCTTATCTGAAAATTTATTTGTACTGAAACATTTGTTTCAAATACATACCCGTAGAAGTCTGTGTACTGTCCTCTTCCTTAGTGCTCCGTAGGGCTGCAGCGATGGACTCGACGGTGGGCAGTTCGGACAGCTCCATCTCCTGGCCACTCCGGTAAGCTTCGACTACGAGGTCGAACTGTTTCACCACCTTTAGGTATTCTAACGCCATCGCCTTGTCTCCGGAGTGTTTGTGAGACAGGGCGGCTGCTTTGAACTCGTTTTTGCGATCTGGAAAGTAAAAGGCATTTTTTTATTTTATTGCTTAGCAGTTTTTGAGCGGCTTCAAAGTGGAGGAGGTTTACAATTCAACTGTATATATATATATATGTACATACAGTATAGTCTTTTTGTATACTTAATGGTTAAAGCAGTAACAAAAAATCTGTACATAATAAAGTTGGGGCTGAAGACTAGCTAGGTACTGAACAAGAATGTAACATTTTGTTAAACGGTGTCTGCCTGCTTGTTTTATTTGTTTCCGCATCACTTAGATACGAACTGAAATTATGTTCTCGCTGTTGGATTGCTCATCATCTGATTTACTTTGCATCACAATGCGAGAGTAAAAGATAAAATTCCGCTGTCGTATTCATGTGAAGAAATGTGGTCGATTCGCAACTAGATGTGAATAATGAAGCTGATGTTGTGAATCAATTTTTTATCCCATCTATTCGAAAAGGACGACTTGGTTCGCCTTTAAGTGCACCCAAAGGTGGTGTTTTCTATAAGAAACTTTTAGCGGGCAGTAATGAGTTTTTAATCCTCTTTATAAGTGCGCCGCAATTATCTTTGCCGCGCACTTTTTGAATTGCAGAATATAATAGTACATTACTGCCGCGGTCTGTAATGACTGCGTTGCTGGCAGCGATGATGATGGTCGAGAGCGTAGCTAAGTTAAGTTCGAGGCCATCACAGCGCGGTCAGCATTGCAGCCCTTGATGGCCAAGCTGGAATGAAGGCCGAGACCAAAGGTCGAGGCCTTTATAGCGCGGACAGCAAGAGCTGCAATGACGGCCAAGCTTGAAGGCCGAGAACTTAACTAAGCAAAGCTCGAGGCCATCATAGCATGGCCAGCAGGGCAGTCATTACAGACCGCGGCAGTAATGTACTATTATATTCTGCAATTCAAAAAGTGCACGGTAACATGCTTTAGCGGTAAATGCATGCCTTAATATAAAAAAAAAAAAAAAAAAAAAAAACGTGGTGGTGGTGGTGTTAATATTTCTAACAGCTATTTGGACAGTGGGCCTATGGGCCTACCTCACATTATTTCGCAAAACCGCACAGCTGAGATTACGCCAACCGATCAAGCTATTGTAAAGTGTATCCCTCTCGCACGGACACAATCAGATAAGGACGGGCGGCACACGGAGGCTCTAAAATTAAATAGTACCTCGGTTTCAAACGTCGAGTCTCCGTCCAAACCAGTATCTGGAAGTAGGCTAAATACAGGACCCGATTTCGGTTTGATACATCAAGCTGCGTTTACGCCGCCGCCGGCGGTAAATAAAACGTTTGAGAGTTTGGTGAGTGCGGTAGGACAATGGAAGGACGAGGAGCCTAAAGAGGAGTGGATTTTAGCGCAAAGAAAGAGGTTGAAAAATCGCTTTAGTACTGTAAAGGGTAAAGCGATAACGAATCCCAATGAAAAGTTTAAAGCTGCGGACATTAAAACAGCTTTGTTTATTAATAACGTTGATAAGAATACGTCAGAGAATGATATTATTGAGTACATATTGCATAAGACGGAAGTCATAGTAACATTGCACAAATTAAACATGAAAGTACAGAGACAATATAATGCGTTTAAAATATATGTACCTAACACAAAGCTATCACTTTTCTTAGAGGACAGCCTGTGGCCTGAGGGCATCTCCTTTAGGAGATTTATTGAATTTAAAAACAAAAATATTAATGGACAGCAACAGTACAAACAACCTAAAGAATAAAACGAAGCTAGTAACTTTTAATTGTAAGTCAATCACAAGATCTATTGACTTTGCGCGTTCATTATGTCAGTCTGCAGATATTCTTGCTCTTCAGGAGACGTGGCTTCTTCCTCACGATATCCCATATCTTGGAGGAATTGACCAGGATTTTGCTTACACTGGGAAATCTGCGGTGGACACTTCGGCGGGAATGCTGCGGGGCAGGCCGCACGGCGGAGTTGCTATACTGTGGCGTAAGAGTGTTTTTCGGACTGTGTCGGTTGTCGAGTGTGCAAATGTGCGTATAGCATGTATTAAAGTAGTGCTCGAGAGCCGACAATTCTTAGTGTTCTCAGTTTACATGCCGACGGATGCTACAGAAAACTTACCTGAGTTTACCGACTGCTTGAGTGAGATAAGCGCAGTGACTGACAGTTGCGCTATTGATTCGATATATATACTGGGTGATTTTAATGCTGACCATTTTCGCCATTTGGTAAGGAGCTCATGAACTTTTGTACCGAACAGAAATGGATATGTGCGGACATTGATTTCTTAGGTTTATTATCTGGCTCGTACACATACATTAGCGATGTGCATGGCACTACATCGTGGTTAGATCATATAGTTGTGACAGAAGCTACTAGAGGAACAATTATGGACATTAAAATTAATTATAATGTGTCCTGGTCAGACCACTTTCCAGTAGAATTTATATGTGACTTAAATAGTTTGTTACCTAAAAGTAATATTAATAGACATGTGCCTAACACTGTAGTTTGGGGGGAAAGAGACAAGTCACAGATAAATAACTATTGGCAACAATGTACTGTCAATCTACGGGAGATAGATTTTCCCCCTGAATTTTCAAAATGTGGAGATCATAGTTGTAATAATGTAGATCACAGGAAAATAATAGATTCAATGTATAAAAAAATAGTAGACGGATTAAGTGGAGCTGCTTCTAGCTGTTATAAAATAAATAAGAGTAACTACAAATTTAGAAGAAAGAATAAATGTGTTATAGGTTGGAATAAGTATGTTGGAGAGGCTCATGGGGAAGCTCGACTTCGGTTTCATGATTGGGTCTCATATGGGAAACCATCAGCTGGACTCATTTATGTTAAAATGCGTGAGTCACGGATAGCTTTCAAATCCAAATTAAAATGGTGCCAAAACAATCAAGCACAAATTAAAATGGATATTTTGGCGACGCAACACAAAGCTAAGAATTTTATGAAATTTTGGAAGGAGACTAGTAAGTTAAATCCGAAACCGAGTGTCCCAATGAGTATGCAGGGTATTAGCGATCCCGTTCAGATTGCCAACTTATTTAGCCAGCATTTTAGGGTTCAGTCACCACTGGATCAGTTGAGAGGGTCGGAGACAGGTGTGATCGATGCAGGAGAACCAATCGTCTTCATCTCGGCAAAGGAGGTTGCTCGGATAGTGAGGGATATGAAAAGAGGTAAATCCCCAGGCCATGACTCATTGAGTATTGAACATCTGCAAAATGCAGGCGTTCATTTGCCAAGAGTGCTCGCCATGTTGTTCACCTTCTGCGTAGGGCATGCATACTTACCTGAGCCGATGATGAGTACTTTGGTTGTCCCTATAATAAAGAATAAAACGGGGGACATGTCTTGCTTGAATAATTACAGGCCAATATCAACAGCAACAGTGATAGCTAAGGTATTAGACGGTGTGATTGGTAAACACCTCGATAAACATCTAAAGTTTCACGATGCACAATTTGGTTTTAGACCTGGCTTATCCACCGAAACAGCAATTTTAAGTCTCAAACACACCGTCCACTACTACACTAGCAGGAGCACACCTGTCTATGCCTGCTTTCTGGATTTATCGAAGGCGTTTGATCTTGTGGCATATGACAGGTTGTGGCATAAATTGGCTTGTGATACGGAGTTGCCCCGTGAGTTCATATCGCTGTTTAGATATTGGTATGGCAATCAGAGCAATAATGTGAGATGGTCGGGATCGCTATCGGACGAGTACGGGTTGCAGTGCGGGGTGAGGCAGGGTGGCCTGACTTCACCCAAGCTCTTCAACCTGTACATGGATCGCCTGGTCCGTGAGCTCAGCAGTGCCAGTGTTGGCTGTTCAATAGATGGTATTTTTGTCAACAATATAAGCTACGCTGACGATATGGTACTGCTGAGCCCATCGATCAGTGCCCTTCGGAAACTCGTCAAGATCTGTGAGTGTTATGCGGAGGAACATGGACTCAGATACAATGCCAGCAAGAGCGAACTGATGGTATTCAAGGCGGGATCAAAAAGCTACAATACTGTTCCGCCAGTCTTGCTTAATGGTAGTGAGCTTGGATTGGTATCACAATTCAAGTATCTGGGTCACTGGGTCACTGATTCACTCGCAGATAATATGGATGTGGAAAGGGAGCGCAGGGCATTGTCAGTAAGGGCAAATATGCTGGCTCGTAGGTTTGCACGGTGTACTGCACAGGTTAAAACAACTTTGTTTAGAGCATATTGCCAGACCTTCTACACCTGCAGCCTATGGGTCAAACGTACGAAAAGTGCATACAATGCTCTGCGCGTCCAATATAATAGCGCGTTCAGGATGCTGATGGGGCTGCCACGCTTCTGTAGCGCATCGGGAATGTTTACGGACGCACGAGTGGACGGCTTCATGGCCATCATGCGAAAAAGAACAGCATCCCTGATGCGCCGGGTGCGGGGCAGCGCCAACAGCTACCTGCAGTTAATTGCTGGACGAATGGACGTAGATGGTCCGTTCATGAAGCACTGGACAAGTATGCATATTATGCATTCTTGATCCGGTGCTTTAATTTTCTCTATTTTTCTAATGTATTTTTATTTTATTTTTTGTGTGTATTTATTCCAATAATTGTGTGCTTTTATGGACTTTGGTCTGAAATAAAAATATTTGAATTGAATTGAATTGAATATTACTAGAGTGCATGTTTCTTACTCAATATAAGCAGCAATCCTCGCTGCCTCTCCGGGCTGATGCTGGAGCTTGCTTCGTTGGGAGGCGGCGGAGGAGGTTCCCTCGGTTCTGGCCGACTCGGATGGTCCTCAGGCCCAAGGTCTATCAGCGATGGTTCCGGTGCAGTAGGGCTCTCAATACTGGTCGATCGAGGGGGAGGTGCGGGTGGAGGAGGGGAGCGTGGTTCTGATGGGACGGTACGGGGTTCTGAAGTGGCAGGTTCTGCCTTGCCGATGCTGACGGGGGGCGGAATGTCGTCGTCTTTGATTGGTCTACCCGCTTTAGCCTGCTTTAGAAGATCGTTTAGGGTTTTTAAGCCGCGGTTGAACCTGTAAAATTATGATTAGATTTTCCTTAACGGTATAACAAAATATAACATTTTGATTTATATATGTAGATAGGCTATCAGCTAGATGCCATCTTGAGTTCTAGACAATTTCGTCTAAACTAAACGACTAAAAAAGTCGTAAGTAATTAATTTTAAGTATTTTATTGCGAGTGTGTGTATGTTTTATGCTTCTTCATGCTGAAACGACTGAACGGATTTTGATGAAATTTGGTATGTAGATACTATAGGGCCAGGAATAACACATAGGATACTTATTATTATCATCATCATCATCATCCACGCCGATGAAGACGCGGGGCGCAGCTAGTCATAGAGATCTCTTCTCAGCTACTAAGCTACCACTGTATAGTTCCTATACAGTTCCTATACAGTGGTATGTATATCCATTTCTACCGTAGACTGATGTCCAGTTTCTACAATCAACGATACGTCAATGTCACAGCAACCATCCGTAATCAACCTTACTATTAGCGAGGCGACGTGTTTCCGTAGTTTGACCGAATTACGCAATGTAACTTCTTTTATTTAACTTACCTTCACTTGTATCTATGTATTTCTGTCTGTCCTGTAATCTTGTAAAACAAATTTCGAGCACTTCCCAATTAGCTATCCGGCTGAACCATTCAGGGTAGCTCACAACACGATGACAAAGCAGAAAAAAAAAAGGAGGAAAGGCAAAAAAAGCCTTTAAATGCTTGAATTGAAATTTTTAAATTCTACTTATTTTATGGGAACACCATAATCTATAAAGGAAAAGTAGGAAAGTAGGTGTGCTAAGGAAAGTAGCTATGGTAACCCTCCCATCCGTTAGTAACACCTGCCTGACCTTAGTTTTATAGGAACTGTTTCAGCTTACGTCTGGTAGTAAACATCACTGTTCGTTACTAAAACGAGTCGTTCCATAGTTATAGGAACCGGGTATTACTGTACTGTTTTCAGTACCGGTGGATGCCGAGGGGGCGCAGGAAGGGGGAGCTTTTTCCAAACTAATATAAATGTAGTAACATTAATAAATGTAGTAAAAACGCGTATATTGATAAATTTTACGATTTACCGACATAAGTTGGTAAAACGATATTGCGGCCTCGAAGTCTAGGAACAATATTTGTACATGATGCAGAGTGCAACCAGCCTGCTAAGACCAAGGTGTAGGTTACGTTAGTCATTTTCAACGTTTACCGTGTCTGTGGTAAATATTAAGATTTACCATTTGAATGGAGGTAAAAGTTCGAAATGAACGATGATCACAGAACTGTTTGGACTTTTACTATTAAAATTTGGATATACTGTAGATTTACAGTAACATAAACACTAAACATTATCTCACCTCCTCGCTCGACTGCTCTCGCCCTTAGCTTTTGCACTCTTCTCAGCAACCATGTAGTTAGAGATCCGTTCCTGCAGCAGACTGACTGTGCTGCTGTCAGTGCTGGTGGCTGCTGAGGGCGGCGCGGGGGCGGGCCGGGCCGCGCGGGGTGCTGCCGCAGGCGCTTCCTCCTCATCCTCGATGCCTAGGTCTTGGAGCTCGTTTAGGAGGTCTGGGTCATCTTCGTCTCCTGAGAGGGTCGAAAGAGGCATTATAAAAATAGCAAAAGCACATAAAGTACATTTGGCATAAGTTATGGCAGTGTAACAAAAAGAGAGCAAAAGCACATAATGTACATTTTGGAATAAGTTATGGCAGTGTAACAAAAAGTTATGCCAGTGTAACAAAAAGAGGCTTGTGCGATTGTAAAGTAAGTAAATAATAGTAATAAGTAAAAAAAAAAAAAAAAATTATTATGCAGTAGCCATGTATGTCACGAGAAAGTATGTGCCATTTCAGCCAGATAGCTTCAGTGGAAGTGGGTGAAATATTGATTGCAACATTCCAGGACATACATACATACTTACATAGATACATACAAGTGAAGTTCAATCAAAACTTTTAATTAGCAATAACTTTGTAATAAGCAAATATGACCATTCCTAGACACTGGAACACTGGACATTGGATTTCTGTGTGTGTTTCCAAGATACACTGCAAGAGGTATAGTACGAACCAAACTTAATGGCGGCTGTGAAGTTGGCGCGGAGCGCTGCGCAATAGCAAATATTAGGTATGCGCGGGCGTTGGAGGGGTGAAGGGATGCCGCGCTAGCAGCGCACTTCACAGCCGCCATTAAGTTTGGTTCATACTATACAAATTTATTTAATTATTTCAATGAATTTGTATTTCGTACACCATTCTTATTTAAACATCACATGACTACCGGTTTAGAGGGAAGTAGCGACCAGCCCCGGCTTCGCAGTTGTAATTTAGAAAAAAAAGGGTGAGAAATGTATTTCTTGCACACTTGACATTCACTCCGGGTTGGAGGGAAATCTAATTAAATGATGAATGAATGAAAATTTGTCTCTGATATGATCTCGAGGTCGCTCCGCCCACTCGACCTATGCTCCGCTACGGATGTCGCCGGCTCGCTGCGCTCATCACCTCCCCCTTCGCTCCACTCCGGCCTCGCGGGCTAGCTCCACTCAAAACCTCCTACGTGAGCTTCTGGCGTCTCACTTTTTATATACACTCTAGGGGTAGGGACCACAAGATCAGGTGGCATTGGGATGCTCTGTGTCGGTTCTCTAACTCATTTAGAACTTAACCTACTCATGTTGGGGTGCTCTGTGTCGGTTCTGTGACCCTTTTAGAACCTAAACAACTCATGTTGGGATGCTCTGTGTCGGTTCTGTGAAAATAACGTAATTACTGTCACGTATAAGCCAGAACTGTCAAAAAAGTAACATTAGTTTCACTGTCAATGTCAATCAACTGTCAAAGTCATGAAAACAACTTTCTATTAGCTATTTTAAAGTGATTTTTGCATTTAGAGTGATAATTATGGAATATTCAAATATATTTTTCTCAAAAACTATTGGGTATCGCAATACGCCATTTCAGATTTAAGCTTTCTGTGTATAAGCCTACCTTAGAAAAAAAAAACAGCCTCCTAGCTACTTTTGGAAAGTTGAGCCCAGTTGTTTTTTAATTTTTGTTGTTATTTATTTTTATTTAAATTATGTGATTGGGCCAGCTTTTAGCAACTGACTTATTGGTATATATTATGACTTATGACTATAAAGTATATTTTTCTTGATACTACTTGTACACAAGTTGCAGTGGTGGGCATTGAAAAATTATCTTCCCTGTGCCCTAAGACTAAGATGTCTGTTCCACCGCCGCTTGGCCTCCATCTTTAGTCTGAAGAGAGCTCTGTACACCCACCAGAAACATCTTCATCCGAGGGCACATCCTTCAAACTAGCAGCAATCATGGCATCCAAGTTAACAGCAGGGACGGGCGCTGGTTTCCTTGGCCGATGCCTCTTTTGTTCACCACTAATGGCCGCCAGCTCGGCCTCAAGGTCCATGTCATCATCTGAGAGATCCATGGGTTCATGATCTCCATCATCCAAGTCTGGTATATCTAGGAGACCAAACTGAAATGAAAAATTGTAATAACAAGTGGCTCTGTGAGCTGTAGACACAACGAGCAAGCACAAACTTATTTTTGCAAACAATCTAGCGGTGCACAGTGGCGCGCCATCTAGTTACCTTATTGTAAAACTAACATCTATACTTATAATAAAACTGTAACGGGTCCAATTCTGTACATTGAAGATATTTTGAAAAAATTTTTGGACCTTACTCTATATTCGATACTAAAGCCAAAACAGTTTTTTTTTTTTTTTTTGTCTGTCTGTCTGTATCTTGGCTAGGCATCACGCCGAAACTACTGAATGAATTTAAATGAAACTTGGTATGATATGAGTTCATACCACGAGGTAGGACATAGGATACTTTACATATCGAAAAATTTATTGGTTATTATTTAGGGGTTGAAACTTATTTAAAAGAACACGCTGAAAGTAATGGACGGGTTTTGATCCAACTTGGCACTGTCTTAAGTTATATGATGGGTTAAAATTGAGGACACGTTTTATCCCAAATAAGTAAAGGGTTTCTGCGGGATATGGGTCCAAAGTTATGTTAATATTTAAGTAATAAAAAATATTCTTTGGGTGGTTCTATATATTCGATACTGAAGCCAAACTGTTTTACTTTTTAATTTTGTCTGTCTGTTTGTCTGTATCTTGACCACGCATCGCACCCAAGCTATTAAATGAATTCAAATGAAAAAAATGCTCTTGGGTGCTTAAAAAAGGTATTGAACAATTATTTTTTTGTTAATCGTGTCTTTCTTTCTGTTTGTTGGTGGTGTGTGCAATAAAGAATTTATCTATCTTTGTTTGTTCACGCATCACGTAAAAATTACGTGACCGATTGCAATTTGGTTTTCATTGTTAGATAGCTTAGGGTTTGATTTAAATCTGGTGTAATTGGTATCTCAATCCGGTGAGTTAGAAGCCGAGCAAGTGATAATGTATTTTTGACGGCTGAAGAAATTTTGTTCAAATGTTGGTATATTGGTCCTGGAATTATGGTTATTATGGTACTTTGAACCTAAAGAAAACAACATGCGTGCGAAGCCGCTTGTACAGCTAGTTAACAATAATAACCAAGTTGCTCCATCTATCCCTGTCTAGTAGGTAAGGCCTGATTCCATTGGTAGAAACCTAAATGTGAGCAATTTAGAGAATTTTGGGAGCTATTCTGCTCATTACACTGTAGATCCTCATCAGATCTTCACCAATTTTTTATGAGACTAACTTAAAGTTACTACCATTCAAATAAAAAAAGAACCATCGAAGTTGGATCTCATAAGATGGAAATATTCAGTAACTCTCTTTTTGGAGGAAGTCTCCCAATCAAAAATCCCGATGACAAAAATATACAAAAAAATAGTTAAACCTGTATACCAAGTTTTGTCTAGATTGGTTGAGAAATACTACCTGTAGAGAAGAACAGCCGGTCATTTGGACATCCACCTGACATATGATAGCATTTTTGCTAAAGCTGTAATGGAGATACTTGGTTCGCACTTACTCGGTTAATTATATCATCACTGTATTCAGCTTAACATACAGCGAAGGATATATCACATTCATCAAATAGATATACTCTTGACTGATCATCATCACTCATTTCATTATAGTTAATTATAATTACTATTTTAAATTATTTTTTGTTTACAGCCAAACAATGTAATACAATATTTAAGGATATTTTAAGCAGGCAGTGAAGGAATAAATGTCCTTCCAAAAAAGTGTTACAAGAACAATACAAGTTTTTGCTACTAGCTGCAGACACTCCACTCAAATCAAAATATTAGTATATCTATATACATTGTTGCTTAGTTGCATACCTCACTAGTCAAGATAGACAAGCTAACAAAGGAAATAAAACTAACCATTTACAGAATTGCTGCATTGCCTTGATCAGATCATAGTTAATCACTACACCTGCAATGTCATTGGGACTAATTTAATTGCTGATCTCTATATCTATGGATTGGCTTTGCCATACTTTCGTTTGTGCTGAGTCAAAGCGTCTCCACCAAGCCTCCATGGAACAAAAATTGTCATTCTTTCATCTCCTGACATTAGTCACAGAATAAATAATAGTACAAATTCATTAGTTCCGTGGACGCTCACTACTGCTATCAGCACCAAAGTAGCGATAATCAAATGCTCTTGTTGCCATGTTCATCAAAAGCCTGTCTAGAGTATGTTAGTTATAATGAAGTTGTCTATGAATTTAATGAAATAGCTTTTGTATATAACCACACTTTGGCTGAGCAACGGGAGAGTTAAATATGAATTTAATTGGCAACCTTGGCATTGAGATTTTAAGCATATTTAAATTACAGTCATTTGGGGTAACTTTAACAGGTTTTGAGCACTTTTTTGACTTTAATTAATGGTGGATATCATTCCAAGGATACAACCCTATGGGATTATGTGTATTAAGTTCCTAGGTTATTGACAACATGGTAACAGGAGTAATAGTCAAACAATGAAAGTTCCCAAAATAAGATTCTTCTGAGTTGTTTTAAATCATTCATTGCATTATATCTTCAAGATTAAAGTCTGTAATATAATAATTTATAACAGTGATATAAATGTAGGCTGAAAACAATGGTTAAAAAACACAATGAGATCCTTTGTTTACTTTGATGGCAGGTATTCTACTTAAACTTTAACATAGTGAATTACCACTTTCCCTAACAGCTATTCCCTGATTCTATAAATAAATCGCAGTTACTGGATAAGTGATAAACCGGATAGCTCATTGAGACAAACAAATAATGACCAAAGAATGACTCACTTGCGACAAGTTAGGTTTTTTACCAGGATTCTGTCTCCGATACATTTCAATACTCAGACATAAACTGCAAAACAAAAGGTTGCCGCTTTCTAAATGTTAGACGACATTTAATCCCCGTATATAAATGTTTATCCACTTTGAACGAATTACACATGAAAGAAAACAGTTGATTGATTGAGAATTGAGAACTTTGAGACTGACGTCTGTCAGTTGACAGACTTGACAGTTTGCCAGTCAGCTGTCCGTGTGGTACTGCTGTCAGACAGTGTTTTTTGACATATTTGCCGAGTTTTTTGAAAGTATTCAAGCTGTCATGTTGTTAATTTTTATTTTTTCTTCTTTAGTGTTTTTTCGAGTGTTAATGAGTAATATTGGTGTAATAGGTCATTAGGTGTTTGTTAACGTGCACGAGTGTGGGCAAAGGATAAAAAAACAAAAAACGTGACTATTTGTGATGTTTTCAAAACTCTCCAGGAAGTTTCAGTAAAACGTACACCATTTTACTGATTCTTGACTTTGACAATTATTGACTGTGACTTGACAATACTTACATTATACTAAACTTGACATTGGTGAATTTGCCTCCGCAGAAACCATTAAAATAAAAACGAAGAAGAAGAAGTCATTTTTGCCTATTAAGTGGCCGTACGTTTTGTAGCAAATGGTGAAAATAACAGTTAAAAACGCTAAATATGATCACATTTGGCGTTCGCTTTGGCCGTTTGTGGGCGAAATTAGCGTTCTGAACGTTTTCAATGACCGATCGTTTTGCATATTTCGAAGACATGTTGACATAGGAAAATCAACTTTATTCCGTAAACCATAGGATCGTTTTTCATTCGGTTTGGAAAGGATCGGTAGTGTCAAAAGAAGCAAAATTAAAAGGGTTGAAAATGTTCAAAGAGAACGGCTTGTTAAAAATGTACATTTCGAAACTGCCCATTACGCCATCTCATCATCACGAACGCAGGGTAAAGAGTCCCTATATTGTACGGCCAAATTGTATTGTATTGTATTATACGTAACCGTAGAAAGATTATACCAATAGAATTGCTATGAGCGTATAGGTATGGTATAGCATTGGTTTATGACGTAGCGTAAAGAGTTGCTAGGGGAGATATTTTACCCATATTAATGGGTAAAAATAATGTGTAATTTGACATAGTAAAAACATGTACAAACATCGCCACCCTTCATCTTAGTTAAGTAATTAAAATAACTCTAATAATCTTAGCTAGCGATGTGCGTTAAAAAAAGTTGCATCCGTCCGACACCATAGTCGGCCCCTCACTAGGGCATGCAAAATCGAATGGTTTTCGAATCCGAAACTTGAAATCTGACTCCCTATACTGGACACCTAATTCCGGAACACCATCATCTTCTTCTAAATGGTTTTTGATTTCTAGGAAAAGAAAGATTTCTACGAATCAAACAAGTTGTGATCTATCAGGCTTTTGATCAATATAAGAATGCCACGGACAATGTGTGGATTTTCTTCTTTTCATGAAAACGTAGCTTCCGGTTTAATCAAAAATATACAAGTCGAATCGAAACCAAAGTTTGTAGATAGATGGTACTGGGTCATAATAATATCTAGCCTAGGACAGGCATCTCTCACTCTACCTACTTACCCAAGCTAATAACCCACAGATTGCTGAGCCCCGGTGTTAAGAAATTACTATAAAATGCACCCTAAACACACCTAAACTACTGACGAATAATAGCGGGTCTAACTACTACGAAGTTAGTTACGCTCACTTCACATTATCGATCGAGAGTCGCGAATCAGCCGCGGCAATCCTTCTTGTGGAACAAACAACAGCAATGTGAACAAAAAGGGAGCAATCAGAGGGGTAAGCGCGTCCATATGTGGTCCTTCGAACCGGACCTACAAGTAAATTCAAGAAAAATTGCCTATGGAAAGCAGCTAAAATACGAAAACCGAGTGAGTCCTATCCAGTTTGTAACGTCCACATTCCGATCTCATACTACAGTTAAAATTGTTTAAACAGTGATTCTTTATAGAACGATAACAACACTTTATTGCATGAATCGGGAAATACAAAACCTACTGATAACCAAAGTCTAACTTCTACAGCTACAGTAATGTCAGTCAATTTGAACAAGGGTCAACATTTAGGAAACAACTTGATAGGTACTGCTATATTGAAAATGATAGATGCGCAAGGCAAGTCAGTATTTGTGAAGTGCATTCTAGATTCAGGTAGCCAAGTAAGCTTGATAACAAAATCTCTTCACGATAAGTTAGGGTTGCCTCAGCACGATGTCAACTTCGGCATATCACTTTTTGATGAAAACACGTCGTCGAGTTCTAAATATTGTACAGCTTTAATACAGTCCAGACTCAATACATTTCAGTGCAAATTATCATTTCTAGTATTAAACTCAATTAATTGCATCAATAACGAATACTTTACTAATTTACGTTCGATTTCAATCCCCTCTGAGTTCGAACTCGCAGATCCAAGATTTTACGAAAATTCAAAGATTAATTTGTTGATCGGTTCGGATATTTTCTGGGAATTGATTGATTCACATCAAATTCGATTAAGTGAAACCGGTCCTTTTCTGCGCGAAACTAAACTAGGTTACATTGCTGTCGGTTCTTTCGACACAACAAGAAACAAAGTGTTCCCCGAAAAATTTGCGAAATTCCTTGCGAGTTTCCTTTCATTAGAAAGACGATTTAAAAAACAAGCGAATTTTAAGGCCATGTATGTCAAGTTCATGGCAGAATACCTCGAACTAGGTGGTTAAGACATCCACATGTCGTTAAGACATCCACAAAATCCCAGAAAACTCGAACTTTTTAAGTCATCACGGAATTTATCGAGAATCTAATTTGACTACTTCGCTTCGATAAAATTTCAACGGATCTCTTAGAACAAATTCGAATTCAGACAAATCCGGAAATCCGGACTATCATTTAACGAAATACAAATGGTAGGGCCGACAATACAAAGCGATTTAATCTCGATAATTCTACGATTTCGTCAACACCGCTTCGTCATTGCGGCAGATATCGAGAAAATGTACCGACAAATACTCATACACAAAGATCAGCGTCATTTACACATAATTTGGCGTGATGATCCTACGAAACCAATAAATACCTACGAATTGAATAGGGTCACGTAAGGACCGGTGTCAGCTCCGTTTCTAGCGGTGCGGTGTCTGAAACAATTAGCAGACGAATGTTCTGACCCGCTCGTACGCATGACAATCATCGAAGATTTCTACGTAGACGATTTGCTGACAGCCCAGGACTCGGCCGAAAAGCTACTGGCTGTTCGCGATTCAGTATGTAAGGTTCTAGCATCCGGTTGCTTTAACTTGCGAAAATTTCGGTCCAATCTAGCGGAATGCAATGATTCCAATGTTTCTTCCCTAGTCGATCTAGGTGAAAATGAAGAGTGCAAGTACATTAGGCGTAAAATGGTCCCCTAGCTTGGACACACTGCATTTTAACGTTAAACCAAATACTGATTCTAACCCTACCAAGCGTTCTATTCTGTCAAATCAAGGAGATAACACACTCTTGAAGAATTATAGGCGCATTTCACTGCTGAGCCAAGTCTATAAGTCTCGCTCGTAGGTTTGATGACTTTCAGCCTCCTGAACAAACTGGATTCCGGAAAAGTTTTAGCATGGTAGACCACATCCAGACGCTCTGGCAGATTATACATAAGACCGAAGAGTATAATCAGCCACTATATCTAGCGTTTGTGGACTACTAGAAAGCCTTTGATTCAGACGAGATCTGGGCAGTGTTACATTCATTACAGTGGTGTCAGATTGAATACCGATACATCGAAGTGTTGAAGTGTTTGTACAGCAATGCCACCATGACTGTCCGTCTCCAAGATCAGAGCACGAATTCTATCAAATTGCATAAAGGGGTGAGACAGGGAGAAGTTATTTCTCCGAAATTGTTCACCTCTGCACTGGAAGATATATGCAAGCTTCTGAATTGGAACGAACTGGAATGGCGAATGCATCACTCACCTTCGATTTGCTGATGTAATAGTCATCATGGCAGAAACCCTGGAAGATTTAAGCACAATGCTTAAATCTTCCAGGTGACCTCAATATTGTTTCCCAACAGGTGGGTGGGTCTTATATGAAAATGGGTAAGACGAACATCATGTCAAATGCCCATGTCGCACCCATGCCGGTATATGTTGGGAGCGATATTTCGAAGCTGTTGATCACTATGTCTACTTAGGTCAGACGATCCAACTGGGTAGATCCAACTTCGACAAAGAGGTCAACCTACGAATCCAACTCGGATGGGCAGCATTCGGTAAATTACGCCATATCTTCTCGTCGCAGATACCGCAGAGCCTCAAGACAAAAGTTTATAATCAATGCGTGTTGCCAGTGATGACATACGGCATTGAGACGTAGTCGCTAACTATTGGTCTCATACACAAGCTCAAAGTCGCGCAGCGTGCAATGAAGAGAGCTATGCTTAGTGTTTCACTACGTGACAGAATCCGCAATGAGGAAATCCGTAGAAGAACCAAGGTTACCAACGTAGCTCTCAGAGTTTGCAAGTTGAAGTGGTAATGGACAGGCCATATAGTTCGCAGAACCGACAACCGCTGGGGAATAAAGGTTCTGGAATGGCGACCACGAACAAGCAAGTGAAGTGTAGGGATACCTCCCACACGATGGACCGACGACATTGTGCCCATCACAGGAAGTAGGTTGATGAAGATGGCACAAGATTGCTCGTCGGGGCGGTCTTTGGGGGAGGCTTATGGACTTCTAAAGGCTGACATAATGATGATGATAAACAAACAAATTTCTTCCCATTTCATAGATAACACATTTAGATAAAGAGAAGGTACATTACATACACACACAAACACAGAAATTGCACACGAGATAATCTAAGCAACACCATATCTATAATTAACTATTATGTAGCATTTAAAAACAAAATCAACAAAATAAATGGTCACATGGGCGTAAAAATAACCCTGTTAAAGATTCGTGAGCGATTCTTCTGGATCCATAGTCGAGATGATGTGAAAAACTGGTGCCGTAAATGCATTAGTCAAAAGGTCCCATACAAGCAGCAGAGGGGCATTAAAACTGTATAACGTCGGGGCTCCGTGGGAATGTATAGCGCTTTAGATTGCGACACCATTTCGTGTGAGTGACAGCGCGAACAAGTATTTCATGGTCATGATGGATTACTTCATGAAGTGGCCGGAAGTATTTGCCATTCCGAACCAAGAAGCTACTACAGTAGCAGATAAATTGATTTACGAAGTCTTCTGTAGTTTTGGAGTAGCCCTTGAAATTCACAGCGATTAATGCCTCCCGCATTTCGAGTCTCAGTGTTTCAGGAGATCTGCCGAGTAATGGGTGCTCATAAAACCACAATCTGATGGAATGGTAGAGCAATTTAACCAGACACTGGAGATATATCTGGCTAAAGTGCTGGAAAGCAAGCAAAGGGATTGGGACAAGCCCATTCTGCCGCTTTTTTTGTCACACCGAAGTGCAGTTCATGACAGTGCAACAACCATTTCTGCCTTCACAAATCTTGGAAGAGAACTGCAGTTGCCTGCAGACCTGATAACTGGCATTCCGCCGGATTCTCCACGCTACGTTACAGATTACGCAAATGACTTGCGCTGTAAGATGGATGAAGTTTATCAACAAGTCACTGACTGAGGCGCGCGCGCATGACATGTAACCGGTGGCAAAGGCGAGCTGACAAAGAGCGATACATCCCGGCGCGAAGTCTCGGAATCCACTGACGGGAGCCAGGCGGATAGTAAGCGAGTGAGATAGCACGCGCGGTATCTCTCGTTGATCTGTGACGAACACTGCACCCAGGCATGAAGGTGTGCGGGATGTTGGCTGCTCACTCGATATGTAACACTTAACGCGTAGATCATGTTTGTTTATTAGTTAGATAACTTTTATCAATATAGTCGAGTAACTTCGTAACCTGTTTTATTAATCACAGTCCCGACATAGACAGGACAGGAATAATAGTTAGCCACAATCGGCTAAAATAACACCCTCTTGAAGAATGATAGGTCCATTTCGCTGCTGAGTCACGTCTATAAACTGTTTTCGAGAGTAGTTACAAACCGTCTCGCTCGTAGGTTTGATGACTTTTAGCCCCCCGACCAAGCTGGATTTCGGAACAGCTTTAGCACCGTAGACCAAATCCATACGCTCCTGCAGATTATACAGAAGACCGAAGAGTATAATCGGCCACTATGTCTAGCGTTTGTGGACTACGAGAAAGCTTTTGATTCAGTCAAGACCTGGGCAGTGCTACAGTTATTACAGCGGTGCCACATTGACTACCGGTACATCAAAGTGTTGAAGTGTTTGTGCAGCAAGGCCACCATGACTGCCCCTCTCCAAGATTGGAGCGCGAATTCTATCCAGTTGCAAAAAAGGGGTGAGACAGGGAAATGTTATTTCTCCAAAACTGTTCACCTCTGCAGATATATTCAAGCTTCTGAACTGGAGCGGATATGGTATTAACATCAATGGCGAATGCATCACTCACCTTCGATTTACCGATGATATAGTCATCATGGCTGAAACCCTGGAAGACTTAAGAACAATGCTCAGTGACCTCAATATTGTTTCTTTAACAGGTAGGTCTTAAAATGAACATGGGTAAGACGAATATCATGTCAAATGCCCATGTCGCACCCATGCCGGTTTATGTTGGGAACGATATTATCGAAGCTGTTGATCACTATGTCTATTTGGGTCAGACGATCCAACTGGGAAGATCCAACTTCGACAAGGAGGTCAACCGACGAATCCAACTTAGATGGGCAGCGTTCGAGAAATTGGCCATATCTTCTCGTCGCAGATACCGCAGAGCCTCAAGACGAATGTTTATAATCAGTGCGTGTTGCCAGGCACTGAGACGTGGTCGCTAATTATAGGTCTCATACATAAACTCAAAGTCGCGCAGCGTACAATGGAGAGAGCTATGCTCGGAGTTTCACTACGTGATAAGATCCGTAACCAGGAAATCCGTAGAAGAACCAAGGTTATCGACATAGCTCTCAGAGTTTGCAAGTTTAAGTGGCAATGGACAGGCCATATAGTTCGCAGAACCGACAACCGCTGGGGAATAAAGGTTCTGGAATGGCGACCACGAACAAGCAAGTGAAGTGTAGGGATACCCCCCACACGATGGACCGACGACATTGTGGCCATCGCAGGAAGTCGATGGATGAAGGTGGCACAAGTTCGCTCGTCATGGCGCTCTTTGGGGGAGGCCTATGTTCAGCAGTGGACGTCTAAAGGCTTGCACGATGATGATGATGATCTAATTTATGTTAGGTTTAGAAAATTCATATTCTGGGTTGTCACTTGAACTAAATTTAAAAGTACGGTTCGACAGCTCTCAAAGCAATTATCTAACTTGTTTCATTATGCAACAAGCAATATTTCATAGCAATTTTCACTCTATCACAACGCATTAGTGATAGTGACATTGAAAATCAGTGGCCCAATTCCATAACTTGGCTACAATCGGATTATCACTTTTTTCATAGCAAATTCGACTCTATCGCAAGGCATTAGTGGTTGCGATACTGAGAATTCGATTGAAGCCAAGTTATGGAATCGGGCTGCAGATTGAAACCAAGTTAGCTAAAAGCACTACTGTACAGTCTCTAAATTGAATTATATCATTGTTGCCGTTACAATAAATACTACTTGTTGGAGGAACCGGTAATTTTCCGGAGCACTTCCCAAATAGATAATTTAGTAGTGATGTTAAAATATTCTAATTATTATTTATTCACATGGCAAAATCATCATGTCTTCATTCTAAATTTTGAAAAGCGCGGGATTTTACAATTATATGACGAATCTCATCTCACTTTTCAAGGCTTATTTTGATACAATCAATAATTTAATTATTTGGCAATTGAGTCACAAAATATGATATGAGAAAGTGATGCAACAAGCAGCAGCAAGGGCTGCTTGTTGAAATTTCACATATGAATATGGACTTGGCGAGAGGTAAGTACCAAAGGCTTTATTTTACGCTATGTTCGTAATTCCGAATCAATTTGTCAAAATTTGATAGCTTGCATTTAGACGAAATTAGTTTTCTAATACTTATTGTTTATTTGCCTCTATTCCAGGAAATATCGCCTTTGAGGAAGTCAAACGATTAAGGATAGATTTAATGTGTTGGGCTGTGACAGTCTCCATCAGTGGCTTTACTTTCATGGAATATTCGCAGATGGTTAGTAAAAAAACTCAGATGTTTTATTAGCAATATATAGATTAAAAATAAAACCTAGCTACGGTAGAAGATAAAAACATATACCGTGGAATCCTCCAACTTTGCTCACTTTTTACACTGTTTACGCCACTGTCTAAAAAATACGGGATATTGAGCCGCATGTGACCTAAGGTTTTATAATTTAACCGTTTGAGAATCGATTAGACCAGTCAAAAAGCTAGATTTTTGCGTAGTTTCTATAGAAACAAGAAAAAGAGGCGTGTAAAGTTATGCGGATTCGTGCACAACTTTACCACCCTTCATTTTTTGACTTAAGAGGCTCGTTCTAAGAATCAAGCATGAAAAAGGAGCAAATATGCGATCCAGAACATAAAAGTAAAATAAAAGTCATTAGTTTGTTTATTAGTGAAGTGGGCAATGCTGGGCTGGCTTTTTTTCCAAGTTTCATACAAATATGTCATAGGAGTCAGGGCTACTGAAATACCGTTGAGCAATGTTGGCACTGTTGATTCTGAGCCATACTGCCTAAAATTGCCCAAGACGATAACTTAAAAAAAATATCATTTTTTAGACTGAAATCAACAAATCTTCCTTATTTCAATTTTTTTTTTATATCAAATTATCTTTATTAACCATGAAGAAAAAGTATTGTACATTTCCAGTGTAAGTATTTCCTAGAGAAGACAAGTAATAATGTTATTATTTCATTATACAAGCTACTACTAATGTAATGTACCTATTAAGCTACAATCTTACTAATTACTTATGCACGTTTTAGTTACAACAATACATTAATTGGCTTGAATTGAAAATAAATAATAAACCTAGGGCGGTAAACAAAAATAAAGTGCAAGCGCAAAGCGCACAGCAATAGGCAGTTAGCAGCAAGAACTTTGTTATGCATGTTGACTATCCCTCGAAAGGAGCGTGCGCGCCGCTACGTGTCGCGCACGCCATGTCCACTCTTCATATCACTAGATAATATGGCGAGTATGGCGCGCTGCAGCGACGAGTGGCGCGCGCACACCGTTAACGGGCCTACCTATTCATCGCAGGCAAGGAATAAGTGGTGAGGTAGTTTGTAACGATTATATTTATCGATAAAGGTGAGATCTTGTTTACGTGTTTTACAAATGTTTCTAATAAATTTGTTCTTGTTTTTAGGGTTACTGTATACATAAAATCTTTTCGATAATTGATAAATAAACGTATTTATGTTTGGTAAGCCTATTTTTAAGTGTAGTCTACTGAGATTAGTATAAAGGGGGGTGTTATACGAATACTTAATGGCTTTATTTTGAATAACTTGAAGTTTGTTCACATTTGTTGAGCAAGTGCTACTCCAGACGGGACATGCGTACGTGATACAAGGACGAACTAAGGTGCAATAAATGTTTAGCTTAGTTTTGCTACTGAGACATGATCGTCTGTTTAATACTGGGCTTAGTGCATTAAGTGCCATAATCCCTTTGATGCATAATTTTGCAGTGTTATCCGTCCAATTAAGCTTATTATCTAGGACAACACCTAAATATTTAAAGGAGCGACTCCACGGAATCGTGCAACCGCCAACCTTTAACATACGTGTGGGAAGCGTGCACTGCCTGGTGAATAGTATGGCTTCAGTTTTGGAAGCATTGATTTTAAGTTTCCACTTTTTAAAAAAAACAGAAGAAGGTCAATAGATAATTGCAAGCGATCAGTGATTAAATCAATATCTTTTGATGAAGTAAATGATGCAGTATCGTCTGCGAAACAAGCCAGACTTGTTCGTGTCTGTATGGGCATATCATTTAAGAAGATGAGGAAAAGGAGAGGCACCAAGATTGATCCTTGAGGCACCCCTGCTGGGACTGGTTTAGAAGAAGATGAACAATTATTAATATGGACTTGAAAGGAACGGTTGGATAAATATTATTTTATTAATTTGACGAGCGACATTGGCATATTCAGGTTTATAAGTTTATGTAAAAGAGCATCGTGGCAAACTGTATCAAAGGCCTTTTCAATATCAAGTACAAACATGCCAGTTGATACTTTAAGGTTAAGATTGTACGACACGGCTTCAGCAACCATTGCCAACTGTTGAACAGTTGACTGGCCCTGGCGAAATCCAAATTGTTCGTCCAAGATAAAAGTTTCAGAAATTTTATTCAGTCGAATATATATGATTTTTTCAAATAATTTGGCTAAACATGGAAGTAAACTTATAGGGCGATAAGAAGTAGGTTAAGACGTCTGTTTGCCAGGCTTGTGTATCGCAATTACTTTTGCTTTTTTCCAAACCGAAGGAAAGTGGTTCAGGGTAAGGCAAGCATTGAATATCTTTGTCAACAATACAATGCATTTTTGAGGAAGTTTTTGATGAGTAAATTGCAAATATCATCCGGACCTGGAGCTTTGCGCGTTTTCAATTTTAGAATACATCTCTTAACTTCAGCAGGACGAACAGGAGGTAAAGTATTTTTGTCGGGTGGGTAGTTACTTAGAGCTGCTAATGAGCAGTCAATTGCTCATCACTTGTCCAAGTATGAGTCAATTGCATGTTGTTTAAAAATACACCTGCAAGAGCATCGCACTGTTCCTGACAATTGGTAGTTAAGGAACCGTCATTAGTTTTAAGCGCAGGGATGGGAGGAGAAGAACTAGTTCGCAAACCCTTTACGACCGCCATAAGTCAGCACTAGGATTGTGACATGTTAAATCATGACTCCAAGTTAGATTTTTGTTATAGATCTCGATAATAGAATATATTGGGTACAACGCCATCTGACGAGGAGCAGCGTCTTTTCTATTAGATCAAGTTGTGTTTTCTCCGTATCTGAAAACCAGACGCCGAGTTTGTAAAAAACGCCGAACTCCACCGCGCGTGCGCCACTTTCTTCGTTAAAGGAATATTGAAAGCTTTTCTTCTTGAAGACAGATTGATAATTTCGCCTATCTAAGAATCAAGAAATAATGGTTGAATTTGCCTCTGCGAGTGAAAGGGAAAAGTTTTCATCTACTGTCTCAAAATAGATAAAATGGTTAATCCACGCAGCGACAGCTAGCGACAAATGGCGTGAACTAGAAGAAAGGTGGAAACTAAGTGGTGATGTCTATCGGCAAGTAGCGAGCTTCTTAGTGTTGCTATTAATAATTGACGTTCCAGGAATATTTCGGGCTCTGGATAACTTTGGACGAGGAACGGGTTGTTTAAAAATCCAGAATAGGTCGCATCTTTAAGTTGGCTAACAAATAATAAATACAGAAGGCAGCGTTTGATATGTCGAAAATAATTTAAATCTAGAAGTCGCTTGCGATGGTCACACCATGGAATGTTTTGACGTAATGCAAAAATCACATCAAAGTTCCAGAGAGATTATTTTTTTTGTATGAACTTTTTACAAGTAAACAACGGAAGCTAGTTGGAATGTACCAGAACTGGCTGGAGGACAGTGACCAGTATTACTAGGCCGACAAGGTCTACTTTACGAAGCAAGTTGCAGAGTTCTTTCTAGAGTTTTCTGGATACCGGAAGTTCGAGTTCTCAGTAGAATGCTACTCGAAGTGCAAACCAAAGTTCATATACAAGAGAGAAGCCTGTGGATTGGATTTTGATTTCGGACGTAAAACTAAATGTAGTTTACATAGTTGGCACGTAATAGAGATCGGCGCAGGCGGCAGAAAAATACGCGGTTTCTCTTGTGTGAACAAAACGACCGAGGCACGCTGTCCAGAACGAAGCTGCCCTGTTACAGGCGAAATAAGTATACGAGTGCAAAAGCCAGGTTAGTGTGATTTCCTGTGATTTCAATATTGTACTAACGAAATATCTGTTTTGATTTAGCACCGCGTCTATCTAAGGCGGGCATCTCGAGACACATTTGAACACGAAGGAACGTGGGTTTCAGGTTATATCGTGCATCTACGGTCGGCTATTGTCGTCACCACTGCGAGCTGCTGTGCGCGATCACCCGGGGCTCACCACCGTTCGTGGAAGAAGCCGGTCTACGAGGGACTCCAGAAGGACTCCAACGCGCCACCTGTCCAGTAGAAGATATCACCACCGTTCGTGGTCAAGCAGTAGAAGCTGATCGAGTGGAGTAAGGAGGCGTTCCGCGGCAGCACGCGAGACTACGGTACGGCGTCCCAGGAAGCTTCCAGGTTGGTCCACTCCAAATCATTTTGAGTCAGCGAGCTACAGTGTCGAGGGAAGCCTTCGCCTTCTAACGTGCAAAGATTCTGTTGAAAGATACTTTCTGCTTATCTTCTGTCATACTTTCTGTTTATTTTCTGTTTACTTTCTATATACTTTCTGTATACTTTCTTCTTACTTTTTGTTTACTTTCTATATACTTTCTGTATACTTTCTTCTTACTTTCTGTTTACTTTCTATTTTAGAGTTTAATATCCCTCTGGGAAACACAATCTTACACACACACACTCTGTTTGCACTAGTTTCTCTTTTAATTTAGAACATTTTATGGCAAAGACAAGATTATTCCGTTACGTTGTGACCAATACATGTTAATCTGCTGAGCACAGACTCTCTAAGTTTTACTAGCCTAGGATACAGCTTTTCTATTGTAAATTCATATCACGTGATACGTGATCGTGATATTTTTTTTAGATGCTGTTGTGTTCGGGGGATCGGTAGAGTTGAGCCGACCACAACAGGTCTAGTTTGATCGTATATTATGGGATACATAATGATCGTTTTTTATAGATTCTGTGGTGTTCGGAAAATCGGTGGGGTGGAGCCGGTCACGACGGATCTTGTTTTTTTTTGCACGCCCTAGTGGTGTGACAAATTTTGTTGCACATATATTTATGGATTTACGAATTTCAGGCAAGAATAACCTTAGCCGGGTTAGACTGATGGCCGGATACACGGTTGCGGATGACAACACCTGAACTAAAGAAGCCTGGGTCAAAACATGGATTTTTCATAAAGGTTTTTTGTGGAGAGAATAGATAAACCCTGGACCGCATATATGGTTGCGTGAACATCTGTCCTGGGGAAGGCTCATTATTAGGAAATGATTACTAGGGAAATAGAGAAGGAAAGATTTTATGGGTAGTCCAATTATTATTTTTTAGGTATATTTTTGGTGATTTTTTTGTTGTATTGTTATTAGCTATCGAGTTTTCAGGATAAAATAGGTTTGGACTCTTAGGTTTTGGATTCTTGTTCTAGGTTTAGCTCAGCCAACTTACAATTTTTGTGTTAGAATATAGATTAGCCCGGAAGAGACAGGAATTTTTTGGTGTGTAGAACATTGGTCCTGGCAGTTGGTATAAAAAAAGGAATGGCAATCTCGATAAGGTAAAAATGTATAGAATTGGGGTAATCACTCATGTGACATTAACTAAACGATTTAAAGTACATTATTTGTGTCAATGTTTGGCATGTTACTTTGATCGAAATTTAACAGTAAACTTGAGAGACTGGCTAGGTACTTGGATATTTTGTTCAGGCATATTATGTTATTTTATTTAGAAACATATTTGATCCTAGTCCAGCATGTTATTTTTTTTTAGTTTTTATCAAACGAGCGCAGAGGCGGTTTAGACTGGTGACCTCTTTAAACTCAAGCCTAGAAACTAGTTAACGAAACAGAGGCGGTTTTTTCTGGTGACCTCTATAAATGAAAAGCCTAAAACCAGTAAAAGCGCGAAGAGGCGGATTTCCTGGTAACCTCTATAATAAAAAGCCTAATTACCAGTAACAGAAATTCTAAAGCGGGGTTTCCACTCAATACTTTTCTTTACAAGGGGATAGGGGGTATGAATGTTTTACCAAAAGTAGCATAAGTCCCAACAGCTAAATGTTCGGTACTGTGTCTATATAGGTTGTTTAAAAGGAAAGTGAATGCTCACAATTAGGTGTGTAGCAGGACTTATGGTATGATGAAATAAGGATATATAGCGACTTACTTACTGACAATACCAGATTTGTAGTGATTGATTTTTGTCAGAGATTTTGTAAATAAAAGGAGTGCAATGTAAATGTATAAATTTTTAGTTTCCACAAATAGATTCACCCGAATAGATTGGCATTATAACAAAATGATTAGGAAACATATAAGAGGAAATATGCTAAATTAGAGATCTTGATAAATATATTGTACCCGGTTGAAATATCACATGAATGAGGGAAGGACTTAGTGCACAGGATAATTTCTTTATTTTTTTTAGTTTTGAGAAAAGTTTGTTGGTAAAATTTTAGTTCCAGGATTGAAATTATTGTTATCTTTCGGCCTGCGCCTTCAGCAGTGAACGTAGAACTGCGATATTCTGTTGGGGAATTTGGTCATATTTTTTGTTTTCATTCTTCGTAAAAGTTTGCGTTTCAGAGTTTGTTTGATTCAATATATTTTGTTTGGGGATTTACAATATACCCAAAAAGGTCGAGGAAGTTTCTTGGGTTTCCACATTGTCAATGAGATGTTTTTTTTATCTGGTTCTGTTTGTTTTTATTTCTTGTTTGAAATAGTTCCAGTGACTGTTATCGCTGAGGGCAGCGAGTGTTTCACATTGGCATGTGAAACTTTGGCAGGAGAGGGTGTATTGTGACATGTTAAATCATGACTCCAAGTTAGATTTTTGTTATAGATCTCGATAATAGAATATATTGGGTACAACGCCATCTGACGAGGAGCAGCGTCTTTTCTATTAGATCAAGTTGTGTTTTCTCCGTATCTGAAAACCAGACGCCGAGTTTGTAAAAAACGCCGAACTCCACCGCGCGTGCGCCACTTTTGAATATTGAAAGCTTTTCTTCTTGAAGACAGATTGATAATTTCGCCTATCTAAGAATCAAGAAATAATGGTTGAATTTGCCTCTGCGAGTGAAAGGGAAAAGTTTTCATCTACTATCTCAAAATAGATAAAATGGTTAATCCACGCAGCGACAGCTAGCGACAAATGGCGTGAACTAGAAGAAAGGTGGAAACTAAGTGGTGATGTCTATCGGCAAGTAGCGAGCTTCTTAGTGTTGCTATTAATAATTGACGTTCCAGGAATATTTCGGGCTCTGGATAACTTTGGACGAGGAACGGGTTGTTTAAAAATCCAGAATAGGTCGCATCTTTAAGTTGGCTAACAAATAATAAATACAGAAGGCAGCGTTTGATATGTCGAAAATAATTTAAATCTAGAAATCGCTTGCGATGGTCACACCATGGAATGTTTTGACGTAATGCAAAAATCACATCAAAGTTCCAGAGAGATTCTTTTTTTTGTATGAACTTTTTACAAGTAAACAACGGAAGCTGGTTGGAATGTACCAGAACTGGCTGGAGGACAGTGACCAGTATTACTAGGCCGACAAGGTCTACTTTACGAAGCAAGTTGCAGAGTTCTTTCTAGAGTTTTCTGGATACCGGAAGTTCGAGTTCTCAGTAGAATGCTACTCGAAGTGCAAACCAAAGTTCGTATATATACAAGAGAGAAGCCTGTGGATTGGATTTTGATTTCGGACGTAAAACTAAATGTAGTTTACATAGTTGGCACGTAATAGAGATCGGCGCAGGCGGCAGAAAAATACGCGGTTTCTCTTGTGTGAACAAAACGACCGAGGCACGCTGTCCAGAACGAAGCTGCCCTGTTACAGGCGAAATAAGTATACGAGTGCAAAAGCCAGGTTAGTGTGATTTCCTGTGATTTCAATATTGTACTAACGAAATATCTGTTTTGATTTAGCACCGCGTCTATCTAAGGCGGGCATCTCGAGACACATTTGAACACGAAGGAACGTGGGTTTCAGGTTATATCGTGCATCTACGGTCGGCTATTGTCGTCACCACTGCGAGCTGCTGTGCGCGATCACCCGGGGCTCACCACCGTTCGTGGAAGAAGCCGGTCTACGAGGGACTCCAGAAGGACTCCAACGCGCCACCTGTCCAGTAGAAGATATCACCACCGTTCGTGGTCAAGCAGTAGAAGCTGATCGAGTGGAGTAAGGAGGCGTTCCGCGGCAGCACGCGAGACTACGGTACGGCGTCCCAGGAAGCTTCCAGGTTGGTCCACTCCAAATCATTTTGAGTCAGCGAGCTACAGTGTCGAGGGAAGCCTTCGCCTTCTAACGTGCAAAGATTCTGTTGAAAGATACTTTCTGCTTATCTTCTGTCATACTTTCTGTTTATTTTCTGTTTACTTTCTATATACTTTCTGTATACTTTCTTCTTACTTTCTGTTTACTTTCTATTTTAGAGTTTAATATCCCTCTGGGAAACACAATCTTACACACACACACTCTGTTTGCACTAGTTTCTCTTTTAATTTAGAACATTCTATGGCAAAGACAAGATTATTCCGTTGCGTTGTGACCAATACATGTTAATCTGCTGAGCACAGACTCTCTAAGTTTTACTAGCCTAGGATACTGCTTTTCTATTGTAAATTCATGTCATACCGGTCGAAGTTAAGTACTAAAATTTATAGGTTTGAGGAAATTGTAATCACATTTGAGAATTTTTAGTTTTGAGTATTAAGTTAGAAGTTTTCCTATTATAAGATCCTGCTGTTTAGAATTAGGTTGATGCAGAACAAACTAAATTAAGTGTAAAATATTTCCTTTTGAATTCCTCAGTAAAGGAGAGAGTACCAATATTTGATAACTCATGTGTGCTTTTTCTATTTTTTGTAATAAAGCCCTTTGTTATTGAATTTACCATCTTGTTTTAATTCCTTGCCTTTACCTGAGAAGGAGGTCCGTTTCCTTAGCCGGGCAACGGCCCTTTCAGGATTGTCAACTCTTTTTAGCTTATTATTCCATTTCTTATCATGGTAAAATTTAAGTGAGGCATTTATTTCAGCCTGAAGTGTATTAATTTTGTGGTTCAGTTCTTTCCGTAAAATAAGAGTAGTTTCAACAACAGCATATCTACGTAATCGATTTTTCTGCTGGATTAATCTCTTAACATGTCGCGGTAACGTTGATTTAGAGGGCTTATGAGTTACGGTAGGAACACATAATTTTCTAGTTTCTATTATAGTTTTCTGAAAGAGTCTGATAGTTGAATCAACCTCTTCAGTGGTTTGAAAACCCGAGAAGACACACATTACACACGATCATTTAGCGATTGTCGGTACTTACACCAGTCGCCTCTGGAGTAATTGAACTTTATGATTGGCTTACGAGTAATTTTGTCATTAAGACTAACAAAAACAGGCAGATGGTTGGAAGATAAAGCAGGTATTGTTACTATGTCGTTGACTGTTAGATGAGTAACATTGGACTTTTACCCTGTTATGTCCTCTGTATTGCATGTGGAATCCTTTTTCATGTTTTTCTATGAACAATTTGATGTTTTGGTGACTCCAATCACCAAGAAGTTCAATAAGGATTGGTGGGATTTGACCGATTGACTTCTTCTTCGTAGCCTTAATGAAAGTCTCCGTGGCTATATCATCCACCGGTAGGTCACTAAAGCGGTTCTTTGTTGAAGTTTCTTTGTCCTTAACTTTGGAAATATCTTTGGAAGATGCGAACTTCTTCGGCTGCTTCCACTGGTCTACTGCTGCAGGCGCTTCATCTCGGGGTCTTTTACCAGACACATTGGGGTTGGACGACGTCTTTTTTAGGAACTTTTCCATATCGTCATAAGTTATCGATATGCCCATAAGACATCACTAGTTGTATTGGACCGGTACGGAAAAATACGGAATGGGTAGTGGATAAGTGCGGCCGCGGAGGCAGCCGAATGCACACTCCTTATTTCAATAGGTTTTTCCTATGCTGCAAGCCATAATCACGTACCTTAAGGAGTTTTGGCGCTCTCGTAAAAGTTTTTGCATAACGAATTTTGCACCACTTTCACACACACTACCAAAGAGTATATAAATACTACGTAAGAAGAGACGGGACTGACGTATATTGGAACGGATGTTATGAATTTTTAAAACGTGCGCTGAGAATAAGTGCAACATAACAAAACTAATGACCATAGGTAATAACACTCTATATCGAGCATGTTAGCCAACATGACAAACAGAAAAGGATGTCTGCAAACATAGCACATTTTTATCGATATAGATATTTAGAGAAAAAATACGTATTAGGACTATTTTAATTTATATGGGGTTTATAATAATAATATGTTTTTTCTAAGCATGTGGTTTTTATTACATACAAAAATAATACATTATATAGTACACAACACAATTTGTGTCTTTTTCCCTTAAAATGATGTCTAATCTTCCTTACTCCTTACTTAATATTACAAACTAGCAGTGGTCCGTGATTAATAGCAGTTAAGGAGCAGCATTTTTTTTAAATTTGGTTGTTTCTTTTTGTAGTCGGTGTTTCGAAAATGTTTGCCACAGAAGTATTTAATTCATGCAGCTTTTCGATCGGTATGTATGTCAAGTCCTCTTTATCGGTCACTTGTATCCAGTTTTTGCACCTGCAAATAAGTTTTTTTATGAAAATTAGAAGGTTAAGCGGTTTTAGGCTACGCGACACTAGGTATTTTAAATTTATACTTTTACTACGTTTACTATTATATAGCATGGAATGCAGAACGACTTAGAATAAGATTAGGAATCAAATGTCGAATAACGGGTTAGAAAAAATATCGATAACACCGGCACCGCACTATTGCTAGCAAGGCTATGTTATTTTGTTGAATATTATGAAAGAAAAATCATTATTTTCTTGTACCTAATAGATTTACCACTTACCTATCTTTATTCAGTGGAAATTTCGCCATAAATGTTCGTTTTTAACCCATCGCTCTAACAGATCGCAAACCACAAATTTCGCAAGTTTTATAGCTCATTGCATAGAAAACTTTCAAACTCAATCACACTATTATTTATCTAATGTAGAAACAAACACCTTCAAAGCATTAAATACATCAACAGACGGTAATTATCACAAAAGCAACTTGCCTAATAATTTTGTAAACAAAGTTAAACCACAGAACACATATTCATAGCGAAGGCGTGCAAGAAGGTCATGTATATAGTGAAGTAGAAAACATTTATGAACAGTTTTTTATTAAGCTGTTTCGCCTGACTGCACACTACTTTGACATAACCTGTTGACTAAATGAAAGGTCTTAGGTTAGCCAGTATAAAATTAAATAACGTAGATTCCTACCAAAGATTAAAAAAGTCAATAGACATATTTATTTTGAAAAATCGATTTTTAGTTATTTTTTGTCCGTGGGTAAAGTTGGAGGATTTCACGGTATGAAAAAAAAATGGTACTTTGTTTTTCTTGCACTTCACCTTTCAGGAGACACTGGCGGCACCCACATTGATTGCTGCCAATACTGCTGCCACGGTTAAGATGTATCATCTCCAGCCTCACTCGAAGCCGAAGAGCCAAGCCCTTCATTTGCCACAAATGCCGGCAACACAGCATCTGCTCGTACTCGAAGATAAAGACGCAGACTGCAGAGGCCAAAGCGCCCAAATTTATCAGTCTCTGATAAGATTGATAAGCGCATTAGAGAGAAATGGTACTCTACACAGAGTCGTTACAAGTGGCAGCTGAGGTGATGGCCTCTGCAGTGCGCTGTATATAGCTGCTGTGTTGGAAGCATGTCTGGCAAGGGTAGACTAATTTAATGATAGTTTGTAATCCATACTAGGTGGAACAACAATATATCCCACATTACTAACATTATTAAAGGGTAAGTAACTCTGTTTGTTGTCTTTTCACTACTAAGAAGCTGAACCCGACTTGATAAATTCAAATAAACTAAAAGATTAATTAATTTTCGATTTATTTGTTATTATTAGGTAATAAATCCATGTATGTATATATTTATTTTTAGTTTTGTAAGCACCTATTGTTTTTTTGTTTAATATATAATGTTATTATCATTATTAGTTTTTTTTAAATATAATTTGTAAACTCTTGAAATTTTCTCATTATGTTGGTATAATAATTATAATATGATTGTTCTCTGAGGTCTATTGGCCGACAGGTTCGTTCTATCCACTTGGACACCCGCCCCCCCCCCCTCCCTCCCTCCCTTTAGAACCCGTGAGAGGTCCACGGATACTCACTTTTTACACTTGGTCCCCAACCAGGGGGTTCAAGAATAATCACAAAATGTTGGCCGAATGGTACCCTGATTGCGAAGTCGACCAACGATCGCGGGATTGAATCCCGCTGGGTGTAATCATTTGTGTGATGAGCAGAAATGTTTGTTTTCGAGTCATGGATGTAATATTCTTTTCTCTATGTATGATTATCCGGTGCCTAGTACCCATAGTACAGGGTATCCTAGTTTGGGGCTAGCTAATTTGTGTAAATTGACCTGACTATATTTAGTTATTTGCACAATGTGGAGGCAAACGTTATTTTTTTAATTTTGTTTCTGGAAGCAGGAATGGGTCCGACGTACCTAACTCGAAGCTGCCGCAATGCAATTTTTCTTTGTTTATCCTAGTAAAAATGTAGTTAAATTTCTTTAAACTGTAGGTGCATAAAGAATCTGAAATTATTGTTGTTTTTCAAACATCCAGTTTTTACCCTTGTTTGTAGGTACCTACCACAAACAAATTAAACACATACTTCTCTGCGAACTCTATAAACGCCGCAACAATAAGGATTTCATCGTCCATCATAATCGTAACTAATCGTGAGCTGTACAATTATATACTTTAAGATTTTTGTAGGCGGCAACAAAACAACTAACACGAACCTACCATCTCAGGGGCCCGCAGCCCGATTCCATAACTTGGCTTCAATCGAATTCTCAGTATCGCAACCACTAATGCCTTGCGATAGAGTCGAATTTGCTATGAAATAAGTGATAATCCGATTGTAGCCAAGTTATGGAATTGGGCCACCGACCACATAACTTAGCTTCAATCGGATTGTCAGTATCGATATCACTAATGCCTTGCGGTAGAGTCGAAATTGCTACGAAAAAAGTGATAATCCGATTGTAACCAAGTTCTGTAATGGAGCCGCAGTTTAGTTAAACTTTCGCGCAAGTTTGCAACTTCGCGCCTTCGAAGAACAAAACCTGTTTCAGGCGCGCATTCCTCGTAATTATCTACATTCCTAGATTTTAGTAATCTGTGGTAAAAGTATCTATACGGGACACCTACAGACCCACAGATTAAGTATCAGAATGGATGGGGCTTATGCTTGGGTAGCATGTCCACTTTATGTTGGTGTGAGTTCCCATATCTGCACTAGTGTGCGTGAGTAGGGAAATGATCGCTAGTGCCGACCATATCGATAAAAACATATCTAAACAAAACTGCAGAATATGAAAATATTATTTATGCTAAAAATATTTACTTTACAGAACATGGAAAAACAATTTCATAATACTCATAAGTAGCAGTTTTTCAGTGTTGTTATCATAATAATGTTTAACGTTTTCAGACAGATTTATGTAGTGTTAATTTGACTGTATTAAATCAAGCTGATTCTAAACAGAAATTACGAAAATAAGAAAATACGATGACTTCTTATTTTTTGGATTCTATGGACATGGTAAGGCAAGTTATTAAATAATATAGTTTAATTACGAAATAAATTTAATAAATACTTATCACATTGACACTCGACAGGAGCACGCTATAATATCTACAATAAGTTACACATGACTTTTGCTAGGTAAACCACAGAATACTTACAATAATACGTAATAGGAACTCTAAAGAGACTTGCACGATTTCCGCAGACGACAGACTAAAAAAGAGGCTAACAGCATATCGGTTGTTATCGTATCAGTAAAGATCCTTATTATTTTGGGGTTCGTGGCGACATACATATTATGATAGATGATTACCGATGACGCATTCCGTTAATTTGCTTGTACAGTTGTGCCCAATATACCCCAGTCAACATGCTTCCTTACAAAATATCATCCAAATCCATTCAGCGAAAGAAGAATAAACGGTCAATGTTTCACTTAACAATATTGATTAGGCAAGCATATGGATTTAGCAAACATCGACAAAGTCGTATTAGCGCTGTAGGATCATCACTAGTCTGGAGGCGGAAATAATGCATTTAATTAACTTAGATTAAAGCTTTAAATGCTTAGTTAATCATCACCACGAGGTAATCATATGATGTTAATCATGTGTATCCTTAATGTGAAATACATTTTTGCTATGAAACTTCGCTAAAAAGACATACCTGTGAAATGATAATTCCGGATCTTTTACTCCTCCTTTTGTTGTTCTTGAAGTATAAAACACGGCACAACACGACATAGTTTTATTATTTAGCTAGAATGTCTAGTCGTCTAGTAAGATATTTCACTAGGATTACACTTTATATGCACACAGGTTGCAATGTTATGGCCTCCTAGGAGGTCAACAATCGGCACGAGGCACACGAACAGTGCGAGGTTGCCAATCTTACAATAGCTTTCTCATTCACTCAAGAGGACGATCCGTGTAAAAGACAAAGAAAAAAGACAACGTGTAAACGAATGGTCGGACGGAGCGGCAACGTTTTATAGCTCTATCCATTCTGATACTTAATCTGTGTACAGACCGTTCACCGTAAGATGTTCCCTGCCATAGATAGTGCCAACATTACAACATCTTACGGGGACGGTGAACGGTCTGCAGCCCGATTACAGAACTTGGTTACAATCGGATTATCACATTTTTCATAGCAATTTCGACTCTATCGCAAGGCATTAGTGACATCCACTAATGCCTTGCGATAGAGTAGAAATTGCTATGAAAAAAGTGATAATCCGATTGTAACCAAGTTCTGTAATTGGGCCACGGGCCCCTGTACTTCGCTAGTAGAGAGCACAGACTACTTAGAGATACTACGTAGTAGAGAGATCTGTGGCCCAATTCCATAACTTGGCTACAATCGGATTATCACTTTTTTCATAGCAAATTCGACTCTATCGCAAGGCATTAGTGGCTGCGATACTGAGAATTCGATTGAAGCCAAGTTATGGAATCGGGCTGCTGTGAATTACAGAAAAAATAAATTTGCTTGATCTTGTACTAAGTATAAGTTATTCTGTGGCTTGAGAGCTTTAGAAAATTTTATGAAGGACCTTCCCAAAATTAGTTTGACGTTCCTAAAAATAAGCGATATCAAACTCCAAATATATCGTACACTGGTCAAACTTTTTGGCAGAATATCGTCAATAAACGATAAAAAGCCACTCACAAAAAGAAGAAGAAGAAGTGACGTTTAGAAAGTCGTCCAGAATACGAAAATGCTAAATAAAACTAAATTGAGTAAATTAAGTCTTCTAAATTCAAAATTAGATTTAGCTGTGCATCTTCAGAATAGGTGATCCAGTTTGACACGTCTAAACTTAATTTTTAGTGAGAGAATTTTAATATTCAGTGGTCGCGTCAGAATCGACACCACTGTCAAACTATGCATGTTGGTTGCCATTTAGTAATACCAGCAAACGCTTTCGCAATGACTTGACTTTTTAGTACGTACCGGTTTTGTAAGTCTCGCTATTTCAAAATATTTTACATCCAACTGGTGAAATACAGTTAATTTATGCTTCTTGCGTGCTGTAATAGATATATTATATTTGACAACTTATATCCGAACCTTCTGTGGCCCAATTCCATAACTTAGCTACAATCGGATTATCACTTTTTTCATAGCAAATTCGACTCTATCGCAAGGCATTAGTGGTTGCGATACTGAGAATTCGATTGAAGCCAAGTTATGGGTGCAGGTCTTTTATACTTGAATTTTAACTGTTTTCTCAATCTCTGTTCAATACAGGCTGCCATCTACTTCCTTGGGGCTTAACTAAGAGATACCTTGGTTCGGTATTGTGGACTCCAATGAATGGAAGCCTGTTGATGTACGGCAGCCAGCACTACTGACTTTAGCCTTCTGACTTTACCTGGACTCAGCCGACCATTTCAACCGTTCCAGGGTTTTTCCGATACCTAGATGTATAAACTTCCACCAGAGCGCAGCCACGGGTCTGCTCTGCTCTGTCCTCTACTGCTGCCTCACGACTGCTGCACCTCTACGGATGCTGCACCATTTTTTCTGCTTTTCGTATTACCTCCGTTATTCCTTTCCCTCTGAGACCCTTCCTGAGACCTATTCTCTCTAAATATACTGGTATAAAAAAATGGCTTGCCATTCGGAACGATACGATCAAAATGATTCGAAGCGAATATTCAGTGCTATAGTGGAATTTAGTGATAATAAATTATGGTGTACAGTCGAGTTAAAAAGTGTTTGCGTTATTTGTTGGTTTATTTACTTTTTGTGTTTTTTGTGAATTAATGTGTACATTTTTGGTTTAATTGGCATAAATAAATTTGATCCCAACTCGTAACATTATATTGAATAAAAAAATATTATAAATGACTTTAAAGTGTTTCATTTCTGTATTTTATATGCTGATAATTTTAGATAACCTAAATGGAAGTGAAGGTAAAGGTGTGGAAGTGGATAGGTAGGTAGGTATAGTAGGATTATTACCGAAATCCCCACCAGACCGTCCCCACCAGTGGGGATTTCGGGAAAAATCTAAAAAAGTTTTCCCGAAATCCCCACTATAATCACAGTGGGGATTACAGGAATAAGCAAAAACTATAGGTATAGGGTTTCAACTGTTGAAGTTGAAGCTCCTCTATCATCACGGGTAGTACTTCCGACCAATCCAGGTGTTTTTGGCCCGAGCACAGCCGTCGGACCGTTCCTCGTTGGAAATTCTATACATTCTAACTCGCGGCGAGAATAACGTCTGCGCGATGCAGGCTTTGCATGAACTTGATTTTGCGCCATCTGTGAGCGGTCTGTGTAGTTCGCCCAATACTGGACTAGGTGGCACTGATTACAATGTGGCGGATGTGGACGCCACAGACGCACAGTGGTTCCATTTTGAAATTTTGCAGAATTAGGGTCGAAAGTCGGAAATTCGATTTGTTTTTTTTATATGTGTTGGTGAATTACTTGCTTAACAATAGTTGTGGGGAGGACTTTTCTGACAAATGGATATTTTACAAGTTTTTTTTTTTATTTTTTTTTGTATGGAAGAAATCACATTATATATTTTTTATTTTTTTGTTTAAATTTGTTTAGGTTGTGACTTTATAATATCAATAGTTCAAGTCATTGACAACCCAGAAAAAATATAACCTGTTGCAGTCACTTGCCGCCGCGCGAGTTTTAAGGCGCTAAACATAGCAACTTTTTTTCATATATTTTGCTAAGAGTGCACCATCTTGCTTGCTTATTTATTATATTTGTATGATTCTACCTCAATAAAAAACCAAAAGATAACATGATTTCCCCAAAAAAAGTTCATTCAAATGTAATTCTTATTAATTGGTAGGCAAGCGACCTTGTATAACAGTAACAATATAACGATATCTCTTTGATTACAGTTCAAAAGATCATCGTTATCAGTTCACGCTGCTGGGACACGGGCCTTGAGAGAGAGAGAGAGAATGGGCCATAATCCGTCAGATTGTAAAGCGCAACATGATACCATTCGGATACTATTTTCTCCAAAGATACAGTCGTTAAAAGGTAGGACGGACAAACAGACAGACAGCGTAGGCTTAAAAATATTATAGTTGACCGTTGACACTCTTTGGGTACGGAACCCTAATAAAAATGACATTCTAATCGTACAAATTGGCATTTTTTTCATATTTTCTAATGTTTAAGCAATATCTGTGAAAGCAGTAATTTAGCATTATATGAAAAATGTCTAGCATGTTTTAGCAGTTTTTGTCATTCAGGCTAGCAGAATTTGACATTTGAATCTGGTCACACTGGTTGAATGGTTAATGCAACGACAGGCAGAATTATGGGTTATTGTTGATAAATAATTGTTTCAAAAAGCCTGTTAGTCTGCATTTAAATAAACAAAATGAGATATATTATACCTTGAATTCGCGGAAAAAACAGGCTAAGCCTTGGAATTTGTTCATACGATTGCACCCTTAGTATGAAATTTTGTACAGAAAACAATTCCAAATACATATAACACACAAAATGTCCTTTCAACATCATTCATTCTAATGTATGAGCATACTAGCTGCGCCCCGCAGCTTCGCCCGCGGTCAAACTTTGCCACTCCCACAAGTTTAGAAAATTAATCTTAAAAAATCCCTCCTTTTTGCGATACTACTTTTTTCCCCTATTTCGGGATCAAAAGTAGCCTATGTGTTAATCCAAGATATTATAAGCTATCGTGGTACCACATTTCATCCAAATCCGTTCAGCTGTTCGAGCGTGAAGGAGCAACAGTTTGACTTAAGTTTTTCTGCTCTCCTGGTACTTAGAAATACACTTATAAAATATAATTATACTATTTAATGTTCATGGGGAGGTAAACTCACTTTTATTAATTAACCTTATTTGTCAATGTCATATCTCCAAATTCTTAGGCGTTTCTGCTCTCCTGGTACTTTGAAATACTTAAAAAAATATAATAACACTATTTAATGTTCATGGGGAGGTATACTCATTTTGTCGTGTAAAGCAGGGTTTAAAGGTAGTATCTACGTGTTACGCCGTTGGGTGACGTAACGATTAGGTAGATAGGAGGTTTTACCTTTGCATTATATTATGACGTAACGCTTGGAGGCAAAATCAAAGCTTATCTAGAGTGAGATAGGTCTTACCTCTGTGCTCTACGCTATGACGTAATGCTCAGAGAAAAGATCTATAACCATAGAAGAACGTTATATCCCTCAAGGAAGAACTGGCTGGTGGGGTAAGACAAGATTATGAATTACCTTACTTTCATTAAACCTTAGTCTACGACTAATGGACCGTAGAGGTAGGGCGCTATCTTACAGTTTGCAAGATTGTGAATTACGCTTACCTCTTTGTTAAGCCTACTAGAGGGTATGAAGTCCTTTCGTCCTATGTCAGTGGTTTTGTCACTCTAGAGGAATAGCCGTAAAATGATGGATTGGGATTTATGCTTATTAGGGCATAACCTCATAAACCTCATGAACATGAGACATTAACCTGGCTATTGCATACGTTACGACGAACAAAAATTAAAATTAAAGCATAGATATTATGTATATCAATACTCTTTGATTTTAAATTTAATGACAAGACACGAGGGTCTTTAAGATATGTTGAAGATCTGTTTATTCAAAATGACAGAATTACTCCAAGATATCTTTATAGATTACCCAGAGGGAAAACGCGAAGTTTACCTCTAGGTACTCTATTAATCAGAGACTATCTTGAAAGAGCTATAGATAATTGAGGTAATCTATAGAATTATCAAAGGAAATAAATTTTAAGACCAGACTCCTAAAGGTTAAAGAATTTGGACTCTAAAGCCTTCCTATCAGATTTCCCTAAATTTATTGAAGGCTTACCTATCCTATAAGGGGAGGCTTCCTATATTTAATTATTTTAAATAGGCAAGTATTAATATGTTAGTGAAGTGAATTTTCCATCTTAGTAACAGGAACTGTTCGGGAGGAAGGCGTCAACTCGGTGAGGAGGACGGCGACTCGGGGAGGAGATCAGCAACCCGGAGAGAAGTTCAGCAACCCGGAGAGGAGATCAGCAACCCGGAGAGGAAGGCAGCAATTCGTTCTCAACTGCCTCGAAGTAGGCTCACGGTCCGATGAGGAGTTTCGGTCTCCAACTTCAATTTTCGGCGATGTGGTAGAATTGGTCCTGGAGTCGTCTTAATTCTCGAAGAGCTGTGGGATGAAGCAAGTGCCTAAAGGCAGTTTAACTCCCATACCAGATTAGACGAGCTCCCTTCGAACTGAATCCATCTGGATGTTCGGTAAACGTCTCTCCTTCGAAGATCTTCAGGGTACGGTGATGTCACCTCCCTGGCGAAGCCGTTGTAGCTGGTGGAGTGTGGTTGAGTAGCAGTCTGAAAACTCTTCTAAAATCTGTGTTTAGGGAGAATGGTTCATTAACTGGAGAATTCTTCACTTTAATAAACGAATACTTTTAAAATTTTGACTCTGTTTATTTAATTAAAACACTATAAACATGAATTTTAGAAAAGGTCAAAATATCTTAAATGGAATTTCTTTTATATATTATTTTTATAACTTCATTACTAGAAGTCTAGATCTACTCTGACCCCCAATCTGCTTTCATTTAAAAGGAAGACTTTCAAAGGCTTGAAAAAAGAACTTTGTAATAAAAGTCATATTTATCAATGAGCAGTAACTTGATACAGAATTAAATGAGGTCAGTTAAGATTTACATTCGAATTATAAAATTTAAGAGAACAAAGTTGACAACAGATGCCTATTTGACGACTTCTGTCAAAATGAAATAAACTAAAAATGCAATTTTGTCAGCCTGTAGCCGTCCTTCAACAATAATATTAAACTCTGAAGAATAAGAAAATTCAGGACTACATTTATGATTAAAAATATCATTTTCAAGAATTATAACAAACTAACATGTAAATCAGGATTTATGCAATAAACTAACAAGGTAAGATAGGAATTACAGACAATAATACCTCATATATCAAGTTATCTAAAATCTTACTCTGAACGTAACCAATTTTGGAAATTATTTTACCTACAAAAACTAATAGTATGAACAGATAATTTGTTTGTTCTATGAAAATACATAATACCGAGGTACGTAACGTGTTTTAAGAGTATATCTGGAGGTAGTTATATATAATTTCGATAATTCTGATTCAATATTCATACTATTTCTAGTTAAAAATTATACATTACTAAAGTAGGTCAGACTATATTGTGGCAAAATACTTGAGGCCGATTATAGGACATTTACAAGAGTTATAAAGGATTATTCATCAGATAACTACTCCTATCAGCTCACAATCAATTTTTTACTCTAAAATTATAATATTATGTAAACATAAATGATATTTTTACAGAGTTGAAGAGAAACCTAAGATTAATCAATCATCGTAACAGATACAGCTTTAAAACACTACCATCCACTCAAAAGGTATAATTGGAGGACAAGAAGAGATAGATAGAAGGATAATTGATAAGATTATAGCTCCACAAAAGAATCGTAAGTACTTAAACATAAAACGAAATACTACATTTCCCCACAATGATATTTTTACAGAGTTGAAGAGAAACCTAAGATTAATCAATCATCGTAACAGATACAGCTTTAAAACACTACCATCCACTCAAAAGGTATAATAGGAGGTCAAGAAGAGTTAGATAGAAGGATAATTGATAAGATTATACCAAAAATCGTAAGTACTTAAGCATAAAACGAAATACTACATTTCCCCAAAAAGCTCAATGTCATATATCCAACTTCAGGTGTTTCTTTTCTCCTGGTACTTAGAAAAACGTTTTTAATTTAATCACACTATTTAATCTTCATGGGGAGGAATACTCACTTTAAATAACTTTATATTTCAATATTATGTCTCCAACATCTTAAGTGTTTCTGTTCTCCTGGTACTCAGAAATACTTATTTTAATATAGTCACACCATTTAATGTTCATTGGGAGCTAAGTATACTCACTTTTAATAACATTATTTGTCAATTTTATATCTCCAACTTCTTAAGTGCTTAAGCTCTCCTGGTACTTAAAATATTTTTTTTCATTACTTTATTCGTTTTTTTTTTTTTTCAAGTTTTATATAAGTAAACGATAATATTTTTTTTCTCCTATTTCGAGATAAAAAGTAGCCTATGTGTTAATCCTGGATATAAGCTATCCTGGTACCAAATTTTATCTAAATCCGTCCAGCCATTCGAGCGTGAAGGAGCAACAAACACACACACACACACACACACACACACACACACACACACACACACACAAAAACATAAATAATATTAACAATAATTATTAATATTAAATAATATAATATAGTGTGATTAGTGTGATTTTAAGTCCACCATAAATGCTTTCAAAATTTAAATTGTCTCTCCTGTAAGTTTTTTAAATGTGACTTAGGTAATTCTTCCACCCTTAGGCCTTCATATAATTAAATTATTATCATTATCATAAAATGTTATTTACTATTTCATCCAAATCTATACAGCCGTTCAGCGTGATTGAGGAACAAACATCCAAACAGATAAAACACATTTACTTTTAGTAAGCTAGAAATTAAACACTACATTTTTAATAAATAGTATATTTGAATAACACATAAGACTCACATTTTTGTCTTGTAAGTACACATCACATTACGTAATTATTGTTATTAATACTTGTGTATATCAGATTTAATAATACACATTTATTTCACATGAGATTTCGATAACACGTGTTAGTAATATTTTTTATAAGTTGATATGTTAAAAATATACATCCATATATAACCACAAAATAATTATAGACTATGCGGTAGGTAAATAGGCAATTTGGATTATACATAATTTATATAATATACATATTTGCAAGGTAACCAAGCCTTATTTATAAACTTCTATATAATAATATATTTAGTACATTTGTACCTACTATTTGACTAGGGCTACCTACGTACTTAAGTACCTATATTGTGCGAAAATGAAATTGAAAACTTATCAACAACGTATATAATGTCGTATAAGGCTGCTTCACACATGGAACGTTTGTGCGCACGAAGTCGGGGGCGAGACAGGTCGACGAATATAGTGTGGGGTCGTGGATCGAACGGACGGGAATGGTTGACGATAGGTACACCCCAAGCAGGTCGTCAGTGCGGGCCTTACCGCCCCACTTCGAATAAGAATGGTTCCGACGACCGAAGCGAATGACATATAAGGAAGGCCTACTTCAATCTGGGATGTAAAAGGATGATGATGGTGATAATGATTAAGTTTCCGTTCTTAACGATGAAACTACGCAGACGATTCAATTCTTGCTGAAATTATAAAGCGCAGTCTCTCGTAGGATAACATAACTAAAATAACAAAGATTCGACTTATAAATGCCTTGTCCTTCCAATATTTCTCTATGGAGCTGAAACCTGGTCCTTGACACTTGAATATCGCCGGAAAAATGACGCACTAGAGACTCTTCCTGAAGATCACGAGGACGGCTTTCCGTACTAACTTTTCAATCCTTAAATCTCATACATAACTGCGACCCAATCGACTATGGTACAGTGTGCTTGCAAGCATTGCGAAAACAGTAAACATCTGTACGTCCACGACTCCAAGTCTCGTTATGCGAGCAGCAAGCGCGATTCACTTCGACACCGCGCCACGGGCTCAGCGATTACTCTTCGATACCGCGCCACGAGCTCAGCGATTACTCTTCGATACCGCGCCACGGGCTCAGCGATTACTCTTTGATACCGTGCCACGGGCTCAGCGATTACTCTTCGATACCGTGCCACGGGCTCAGCGATTACACATCGATACCGTGCCACAGGCTCAGCGATTACACTTCGATAGCGTGACACGGGCTCAGCGGTTACATTTGCAACGTTCAAAGCGTGAAGAAGCCTTTGTAAACTAATCAGGAAGAAAATATTGACTATCTACAAAGATACAATCAGTTCTTTATACCTACACTAACTACGGTTAAGTTAAATGCCCCTATAAGGTACATAAATAAATAGACCATCGATTGTATAAAAGCTTATTTACCTACAGCTTCAATTTGACTATAACTGCGTGTTGAAAGCTTCAGGATCTAAGTATAGATTGCAGTCAGTAAAAGAGTGAAAAAATGCTGACTTCACGTCATAAGTTAAAACACTTGAATAATCTTTGTAGTTCTAAAGTGGACAGAAACAAGTTAAGATCGCTAGGACGAAATTGTCGTTGTAATAAAAATTATAATTATATTTACAAAGACCTTTTCACAATTAACATCAACGAATTTATCTTTTTACAAGGCTGAATATCCTCTAAGAATAACAAAGTCTTCGAAGTGAAGAATAATCTAAAACGGCCTATTTTCCAACATTGACAACTGAAGAGATACGGATTGCGCATTTATTTTTGCCTAGTGTACGGGTAGGCTTACATAAGTCTCCACAGAATATAATTCGATTCGGCCTATTGTATAAAGACGCATCCTCCAACAAAAGTGAAAAAACCCGTGATGTACCTGTATAATTGGTCCATAGCTAGTACGGCGTAAGCTCAGAGCTCGTCGTCAAAATGTTCCCCGAGTAAGTCCGCGCCGTAGTCCGTGGCCTCGGAGCCCACGAACACGTCGTGGTGCGCGAGGATCTCGTCGAACGACAGCAAGTCGTCGTGGTCGTCGTCGGCCGACGCGAACAGGTGCGACACCTCCTCTATCGCTATTTCTCTGCGGACAACACATACGACAGTTAACTGCATGCCTTACGTGAAATAACCGCTCCACAAACAGCTTTGAATCTATTTGCGTCGATTTACGAGGCTTATTGATATACTAGCTGTGCCCGCGACATTGCACGCGTGGTCATTTTTTCTGGGATATAAGAATCCAAAACCAAAAGTATCAATATCATCAAACTTCTTTCAGACGTCAAATAGCTTTTTATCGAATTGTCGACTTCTACACAACTAGAAAAAGAGTAGGTACTAAAATGTTCGAGGAGCCGCGGTATGAAGACGCAATACCTACATCTACAGGAACCTTCTGGAACACAACAGTGGAGCGTAGGTACCTACAGAAGTTTCTATACCTACGGGTGCGGCGCGGCGCGGCAGTTCAAAGGCGCCGCCGACCTTGAAAGTTCAAATACGAATCGACTACTGCTAGTACATACGAGTAAAACTTCTGGAAACTTCCGTCGCGGTATAAATAGGGCGCACATCGGCTGCCTGGGACAGTATTGAGTTGGCATTCGGAACGAAACGATTAAAGTGATTCGAAGCGAGTATTCAGTGATAATTGATAAGAGTGTACAGTCGTGTTCAAAAGTGTTTGAGTGTTATTTGTTAGTAAAATTTAGTTTTTGTGGTTTTTCGAATAAAAGTGTTAATTTTTGGTGTAATTGGGCTACATTAATTTTATCTGAACCCCAGCTCGTAACAATAGTATAAAACCCGCCGTCTGTCTGTAACGCTTAATCTTTTAAACTACACAACGGATTTTAATGCGGTTTCCACCATCAGATTATTTTATTCTTTTTAGTGGTAGTTTTCAAAACATCATTTCTAAAATGAGGCCGTTTTAAAAAAAAAATGTTTGTATTTCTTAATTTTGAGTGGGCTAAGCAAACATCGGAAGGAATATACGCTAGCTAAAATTGTTACACTCACTTTAGGAAAACATTTTCAAATAAAATATAAGTTTAAAATAAATTAATTAAATCAAGCTTTTACAAGCCATAACCAATACCAAGAGATACCAATCAAATAAGCATACACTCGAAGGGGTTTGATTATTTGATTGTTGTGTAATGGGTATCTGTGATTACCTTCAGGCTTTATCATCAGACCCTAGATACCGCATTAGACCAGAGAGCTCTTCAAGGCAAACCAAATGAGCCCAAACTCGAAGGAGTCCCATCATTTGACTACCTTCCAGATCCAACATCAGACCTTGGATACCACACCACCACCAGAGATCACATTAACACCAACCATATGAGCCTAAACTCGAAGGTGTTCCATCATTTGATTCTTGAGTTCCTGTGGCTACCTTTTGGCTCCATCATCAGACCCTGGATACCACATAAAACCAGAGAACTCATCAAGACAAACCAAATGAGCCCAAACTCAAAGGGGTTCCATTATTTTACTGTATAGTTCCTGTGACCTGCGACTACCTTCCAGCTTCATCATCAGACCCTGGATAACACATAAAAGGAAGAACTCATCAAGACAAACCAAATGAGCCTAAACTCGAAGGGATACAATCATATTGTTGTTGAGTTCCTGTGACAACCTTCCGGCTCCATCATCAGACCTTGGATACCACATAAAACCAGAGAACTCATCAATACAAACCTAATGAGCCCAAACTTAAAGGCGTTTCATCATTTTGTTGTGGAGTTCCTGTGACTACCTTCTGGCTTCATCATCAGAATAGCTCAATAGTACCATAATATTGTATTGTCATCAGAACTAAACCCGTGTGCAAAATTGACTTGCAAACTTGTCCCAAGCATAATAATAACCCAGTGAATTACATAGAAGTTTGTAAAAAGCTACTTAACCAATTTTGATGAAATTTATACAGTACCACACTGAAGGTTTATTTTTCAAGTAAAAATAACCATCTAATTAAGTTCATAAATCCCAAAGATATGACAGAACATAAACAGTAAAACAAATAGATTTTTTTAATAAAAAACTACTTAGCCAATTTTGATGATGTTTATATGGGACTACACTGAAAATCTACATTTTTTAATAAAACAACAATCATCCAAATCGGATTAGAAATATTAAATATATGAGGCAATATAAAAACAAAAGCAAATTGATTTTCAAAAATCTATTTGTTTTCGAAAAACCACTGAACCAATGATAAGAAAAAAAAAACAAATCGGTTCAGTAGTTTTAGAGATATGAGGTAACAAACATACAAATAAAAACATTAAAATACAGAAGACTTGAGAACCTCCGCCTTTCAAAAGTCGATTAAAAACTATTGGGTTAAGGCTAGGCTCCAAGGTTACATTTCCCATTCCCTACCCTGCCACTTCTCTGTCACTACACTACCCGCAATAAGCACTTAAGTGCCTGCGTAACAAGGTTGAATATAACGAGCGCTGTTTGAACACACCATTTAGCTCGGAACTAAATGACGTATGTCTCAAAAGTTATTTATTTTATTGGCAGGCTAATCATTTAGTTAGGTAAATTTTGTCTAAACAGTAGATAATAAACTATATTTTCTTGCTGTCATATTTATTTTAGAGATAAAACTTATGCCGTTGAGTAGAAAAATGTAAATATTACTGAAAATAACGTTTTTTTTTTGATAAGAAAATGTATCGAATGAAATTCTGTTAATCACGTTAATGTCTTAGTCTTAGAGAGACAAAGATCTCAAAAACATATATGTTAAGTTTCACATTTATCAGGTTTGTGGTTGACTCAGCATATTTATGGAAAAAAACCTTAAAAAGCAGAGCCTGGTAAAAAAATACGTCGTCAACATCGCCAAATCAAAAGTGAAGCACCCAAGTTATGCTGATCCGCTAGCACAAACAAGCCCCACGCACACATTACACGATGTTATGCCGATCGGCCGCCATATCACATGAAGGTCTCAACATTGTTCGTCGAGTGAGTTCTGTCATATTCTCACGAAAAAACAATGCTTTCTTTTGTGATGAAATGTGTATCTATTTGCTTCACTCGTTGGTTTGGAGGTGTAGAGTCCGTATTTTTACCCGACTACAGCAAAGCAAAGGAAGGGTTAAAAAACTAAAAACTTGGTCAGATTTTGAAAAGGGAGGGGTCAATAGTTTCATCTTCATTTATAGTGTCATTGTTTTTTTTAACCTACTACGGCGAACCAAAGGAAGGTTATGTGTTCAAACTAAAAACTGGTCCGATTTTGAAAAGCGAGGAGTCTATCGATTCGTCTTCATCGCAAGTGTCATAGGCTATTTTTTACCCGACCGTAGTCGGGTTTTAGTTTTTGAACTTATACTCGTATATAACTTATATCTTGTTATAAACTTTGTTTTAAAGTCGCAGAAGAAAATTTGAATTGGCATGGTAATACTTGTCTTTTTACTTTTTAGGAGTTGAAATATTAGATTATCAATTACCTATGTGGCCCCTATCAAGAATGATTTAAAAAAATGATCTCTATATGTCTCTATGAATAGTTTCAATCCGACAGTTCAGATGAAGTCGTCCATTATTAGCCAGCTCGCCTGTAGTGTGAGGTAGTGCTGGCCTCTGATGTCAGTTTGTCCTCTGATGGCTTAACTCTGAAGCACATAACGATGGAAATTCGAACATAACTATGAAAAGTAATTAGTCAGCCGAGGACCGAACATATATAGTTGGATTCCAAAGCGCAATAGCAAACCCCTCGGCAACCATCGCTCTTCACCAATAGCCTGCATTAGTCCACTGCTGGACATAGGCCTCTCCTAATGCGCGCCATTGAGCCCGATCTTCGGCTCTTCTCATGCACCTAATTGCTGCCAGTTACCCTGCGCAATTCGTCGCTCTATCTGGCCGGAGGGCGTCCAATACTACGTTTGCCTAAAGTTGTTTCCACACAAGAACCCGTCAACCCCACCGATTACAGGTTCTTCAACTTAAAGAAGAATTATCAAACTGAACCACACACAATGTCGGTGATTTTCGTTCTCTGCCGAAACACCATCGCTCTTAGCTAGTAAGATTTACTCTAAACCTAATTTAATGAGTTAACTAAAAAAACCTGTACTCACTCGTTATCGGGTACGACCCATGCCTTTATCTCCTTGAGGTCGAGAGCGCCATCTCCGTTGAGGTCCCAATCGTGGTCAAACTTGTCCTTCTCGGAGATTATCCACGCCTTGTCCTGATGAGCTCCTGTGCAGGAACAGCCAACATCATCACACACACACACATCCTCATCATATCCTAAAAACTAATTGCACTAATTAGTTTTTGGTATTGTGTTATTATCCGTGTGGTAACTTATTCGAGGTCAAAAGTATAAACAAATGCTTATGTCCTTCCTCAAGATGCACACTATTTCCTTGTCAAATTTTATCTAGATCGGTTTAGTCGTTTAGTCGTGAAAAGGTAAATAGACGGACAGACAGAGTTACTCTCACATTTATAACATGAGACGACCTATTAATCATGGATTAACCAGATATATTATATACAATGTACATATAATTCAGTGCGATTATCTCACAACATGTCTGCCAAATGAACGCACAACATAAAACAATAATAATTTAATAAACAACATCACAATCATAAATATCGTAATACCTGTACGCGGTATATCAGGGGTGGAATTTAAAGTCAGTCGGAGGAGGGAAACTACCTACATTTAATATTGATTATAGCTGATTTTGCTCAAAAGAAAACTCCTTTATTACACGACTGCCCAAAAAAAGGAGTGAAATGTTTTTTAGGATTCATGTATGTTTGTATGTATGTATGTGAGTTTATTTATTCCACCATCACTTTTAAATGCCTGAACAGATTTAGACGTATTTAGGGTATCGTTAGAATCCATACATCTCCCCGAGTAACATAGGCTATTTTTTTTTATTGAACAAATTTAATATGGCCGCAGTTTGGCTCTATTTTCAAATGATTTTTCTTTGAGTTTTATAATAAGGGTAATTTAAGACCGTGATAAGCACATTCCAACAGTATACAGGATGGATTTTTGGGACGGGACAGGGCAGGTACCTTAACCGTTATAGTTAAAGGAAAACGTTCCTAGGAGACCTTCCATAACTTTCTGAGATATTCTGAACTGCATTCACAGATTTTGCGAAAAATGTACAGTCAGCAAGAAAATTGTAATTTTACACAAAATCTTTTTTTGATCCTCCTTAGCAAATTCCTAAGTCAAAGTTACATATTATAATAAAATCAGTGTTTCCTTGGTGTCGGCGATGAGTTCCAAATCCAAGGTTTTCCACATTATATATTATTCCGATTTCTTAGTAATACGTAATATTATAACGTCTAAATTCCTTCCATACGATTTGGATTTTTACGATTTTTAGTGTTACGTTGCAACGTTTAGCTTGTGGCGCATAATTCAAATTTTTTGGTGTTTTTTTGTCATCACAGCTCTTCAACACTTCTTCAGATAGCGCAAGTTGATTAGCTCCTAGTTTGCGCAAATCAGCTTGAGCTATCTGATGAAGTGTTGAAGAACTGTGACGACAAAAAATACACCAAAAAATTTGAATTTTGCGCCACAAGTCAAACGTTCCACCTTAATTCAAAACCATTACAAGCCTGCATTATTATTATAGTATTGTAATTTGTTAAACAAGTAGATAATATTAAAAGGTTAAACATTACTGTCATGTTTTATGTAACAGCTTAAATTCAATAGAAGTGTTCACATTTATTAAACTGTTTCATTCTCATGTCTGATAATAAATCGGTAGGTAGGAAAATAAATAGAAAAAAGAATTCGAAAGTAACCGTGTTATGTCGTTGAATCCATATTATTACGTATTTTTATGTAACGCTAGGTAACCTATTTATTATGTTTTACAAACAAATACGTGGTATAGTAGGAACCAATCTTTATGGCGGCTGTGAAGCGCGCTGCGAGTGTGACTTCGCGCTGGTACAGTAAGGTTCGCAATTATTAGAGTATTTTTTTTACTACTTTCTTGTAGAACATGCTAATATTATGAAACACTTTAATTACACCAGAATTATGGAACAAATATACAAGAATAAAAAGCGATCTCTTCCAGACAACCTTTGGATTGACAGAAATTACGCATTAAAAAAGGTCTGCCGCACTGTATGGATGTGGTATATGGTGCCGTATCCTCCCCGAAACCCGGCCTGCTGTTGGCTGGAATTAGTCGAATCTCCGCGCAAAACGATTCGTGATGACTCTCGAAAACAGCTTGCAGACATGGCTCAGGAGGGAAATGGGGCGATAGTTTTTCAAAAGGGTCTTGTGACAAGTCTTGGTCTTGGTCACCCTTTTTGAAAAATAGGACGACCACTCTCTTGTTCCATGCCTTTGGAGTTCTCCCAGAGAAGAGAACAGAATTAAACATACCTACTCTGAACCTCTTTAAGCGTGGGAGTAGTTCCTGCCTTTAGGAGCTCCATAGTAATTCCGTTCCGCGTGGCACGTACATTCGGCCATAGAAATCTTCAACTTCCGCGAGGATCTCCGGTTTAGAAAAGACAACTTCCCGCTTGATATGGTCAACTTCGTCAGATGGCTTCGACCAAGCTGTTGTACGAAGACTTTTGACTCCCGATTTCGCTCTATCGCTTCTTCTATAGCGCTTGTATTGGAGCGTCGGAGGTATCGCCTTACCAGCTTTGATATTTGCTTATTCAAAGCCCGCTTTCCTGATGAAGTGACTCAAGAGTCTTCACGTCGTTTCTCAATGAGCTCAATGAGCAGAGACTCCACCGAAAGTTTTGATTTCCTACCTGTACGCCGCATCTCGCAGAACTTCGTTCCCTCTTCCCTCAGGATTCCCACCACTTGGTCAAGTTCCTTGTCAATGTCAACGTCAATTGTGATTTCCAAGGCAGCGAATCGGTTCTCCAGTTTCAACTGGAATGTTTCAGATCTTACAACGGTTTGGAGCAGGTTAGGTCGGAGCATGGACTTATCGAACGGAGACGTTCAAGCTTGCAATCAATATCCAGAGTGCCTCGGACAAGTCGGTGATCACCCCCGGTTTTAAACCTAGTGATCACAGAGACATCTCTGATTATGCGCTTTTTGTCCGCTATGATGAAGTCGATCCCATTTTTCGTCACACCATCGTCCACTTCCGTTGAGCTGCTGTTTAAAGAATGAGTTTATTAAAATCAGCCCTTCTTTCTCGAGGAAGTTGACTAGCATTTTCCCCCTGTGATTTCTGCTGCCAAATCCATGTTGTCCTACTACCGACTCGCTGCATGTCTGTACTCCCACTTTAGCGTTGAAGTCTTCCATGACAACATTGATGTGAGCCTTGGAGGTGTTGTGCAAGGCTTTAGATATGTCTTCGTACATATCCTCTAATTCATCATCCGAGTGTTTCGAAGTTGGTGCGTATACCTGAATAACCTTGAGGCTATACCTCTCGGTTAATTTCATTACGAGGTACGCAACCCTATTCGAAACACTGGAGATTTCTACAATGTTGTCAGAGAGGACCTTATTGACAAGAAACCCGACACCGCCTTGGGATTGCTGGTCTCCTTCCCTGAAATACATAAGATGGCCCGATTCTAAGGTTACGGTATCCTCTCCGTCTCTTCGGACTTCACATAACCCCAGAATCTGCCACCTCATGTACCCCAGCTCCTCTTCCAATTGCGTCAGATGTTCGTCAAGCCGTAACGTGCGTCCGTTATACGTAGCCAGAGTCACTCGGTTTTGGCGGCCTTCCGTAGCCCGGGATTCTTAGCACCCCCCGCCCTGCCGTGACCATGACCACCGCCGTGCCCAGGAATAGCAGGGCTGCCGGGAACTGGGGGCCGTACAGCGTACTTTAAGTGTGCTTATCATGGAGGTAATGCCCATAATCGCAACGCTGGGCAGGCGGATTGGCGATCGCAGGGCACAGTTTCTTGCACCGATGACGCTGCTGCCCGTCACCGGTCTGTAGAATTTAACTGCGCCCATTTTGAATAGTTATACCGCCATTTGTCAGTCCTATAAATTACAAATAACAAATTGTTCAGCCGTCGTATATTTTTTTATCGCGTGCGCTTCTACTCGTAGGATTGAGATACCAAGTACAACAGTTTCTAAGTCAAAACCTGAGCTATCCAAATGTGGAATCCGCACCGCAATCAGTCCAATGGTTTTTACGTGATCCATGAACAATCAGTTAGAAATACTCGAATAAAAAATTAAAAACCTTGTTCAGTAGTTTATTTTACGTATGTACCCATCATTGTTTTTATTATCTTCATTGAATAGTTTTTTTGGTACTTACTGTTTTTATATAAGTATAGGAGATTTTTGAAAACTTCCTTGCCTTAGCCGGGAATCTAACTGACAGAAATAACAAAAACTTTATCATGTAATTTAATGCACTCAATCGACAGGGTCAATGCTGAGGAGGATCAAAATGTATTTAAGAAACATTGTAGCAAAAGTATTAACATAAAACTGCAGTCATTGTACCCATATTGTAGTCCTCAAGAAGTATCGAGGTTTCAGCTAGGTACGTATGTTAACGAAAAAGCAAACATTTAACAACATCTGCAGATCGCCAGCTGGTTCTTACATTTCCAACAATCGGTTTTATGACTCACGCCGAAAAAACGTAAAAATAAATACTTAGCAACTAGCTCTCATATCATACATGCGTGCAGTGGCGAAATATTTGTGTAGGTTTAGTTGGAAAGTGAGTGTTTTACTTGTGAAATGCTACGTTTTTTATCGGTACGAAATAACTTTGATTTTATGCAAAAACTTTGCAATATTAAGTTTTGGGTAACATTTCGGCATGACGCTTACAATCAAGTGAGACTTGCTCATCTCGTGACTATAGTGGTAAAAAAAACTTCATGGAAATGTCATAGGAACAAACTATTAATGTTCCAAATGATCGTTATCATGAATAGATTTTTTTATGATATTGAAACTCGCGCCGCACAGTGGGATGAAATTCGACTTTCATAGTCAAATAATGTTTTTTTTTAAAATGACGACTTTTATGCTTGAAAATGTTTTGGAAGACTAAATACATACCTATAAATATCAACATTATGGAATACCACTGCAAACAGAGCACACAGTTTTTTTTCTATAAAAAATTGTATGGAGATGGCATGAAAAAAACATATATCTCAGCTATCGCAAATCGCCCTTATTCCCTTGCAGATGGTTAATCCTTGAATTATTTTGAATGTTTTTACATACTCCATTAAACGGCCACTGGTGCGATATATTTTTTAAAATGCCCAAATATTTATTATTTGAAAAAAAAAATTACTTACATTTAGGTTAATTTAAGCATAACATCTACACACACTACCTAAACCACGTACCCGAACACTACACGTCATAAAAACTTTAATAAATAAATCAATGTTACCATATTGATAGTTAATTTGTATTCAATTTCTAACGACCCCTTTTTTCTATCTTAATTGTCGACATTATTTTATGAGTTTAACCGATATTGTAATTAATAATTATTGCGACAATTAAGTAAGGGCTGGCGGTAAACTAGTTTTTTGTTCACATTAACTTAATTTTGTATTAAACAAAGTACTAGCTAAGAGAGGCTAGATAAGTTTAATGAAACTGTTACTATATTTTTTTGTGATTAAGTATATTATAAAATACATATAAACATTTACAATGATTGACGAGAACAAAAGAAGTTTTTAAACTAAATATTATACCTATTCTAAATCACTATCATCTGAGTCAAACTCAGAGTCGGAGTCTAAATGGGACATATCTATAAACTGGAATTCAGGTTCACGAAGTTTCAATAGACTTCGTCAAAGAAAGTGTTCTTCCTTTTTGCGTCCAAAATGGGTCTTGTTAATGATACAAGTGGATCTGACGAAAGAAGAAGGAAGTTAAAAATATCCTCATTGGAACTCACTCGGCTCTTCTTACGGGGACTTCTTCTTACTTTTCCCTGAATCTTCTAAAATCCTTGTTCCGGGCTTCCGATGCCTCTTCAGAAAGACTCACGATTGCTACAATTGCGTTGGAAGCAATAATGTCAGCTCCATGAAGAAGGACTTTATGCACTGTTGCAGACATATAGTACCAGTTATATAATGCCACGTATCTCTCAGCAGTTTTGTACGCATAGTCTTTGAATTTTCCATTGTATACATGTTCCCCAGATGTTATTGTTTGCAAAATGACAGCAAATCTGCGGATCAGTTCTTCATCCAGTCCTGTGATAGCAGCAGTTTTTTCTGAGTATTCAAAGAATCTTCTCGCTGTGTTACCATCGTTGGTAGTACCATGCTTCACCATATCAATAAGCAGGCCAAGTTCTGTTTTAAAGCGGTCTTGAATAATTCTCTTCCTGGCGTCCTTTGCTTCTTGGTCAGCTTTTCCTTTAACAGCCCATTTCTTGATATCTAATCTGTAGGATATGTGTAAAATGCATTTCATCATATTAATACGCGCGTGCAATGAAGAAATTCCAAACTCCATTATGTCACCTGATGTTGCCTTTTTTGCCACTGTATTCAAATTATTCAACTCGGATGGTTTCGCTAAACATATATAGCAAGCAGCGTTCGATCTAGCTTCTGAAAGGTACGTGCATACCTTGGCATCAATCATTGTCATCAGAAGCTTGTGATCAACTGAATTGCTATTGCATTTAGTTGGTCGGAGAGATAATATTTCATCCTTCATTTTTCTTTCTTCGTCCTTCACTACTGCTTCACATTCTTTTATAAATGTAAACTGCACCGGACGACAAAATGACGCTGAGCAAGGTTTCGGGTTCTCCCAGACTGTCTTCTCTTCATATGTCATTTTCAGTGGCACCAATGACGTCATGAAAATACTAGAGTCATCTTGAACAGAATCAAATGTCTGCTTGTATCTGGTAAAGATTTTAATATTCTATTTGCTGTTAAGTCTAGGAGAGCTTGCAAAACAATTCTGGCTGAAGAATCTGTTACTGTGATGGAATTTTCAGGTTCAGGCGGATAACACTTTTTTTTTTCTGTTTGCAAGCGGTAGTAAGAAGGATACAATCTACTAAGAGCTTGCTCGAATTGCTGACTCTCTCGATAGCATATACTGCAATTTTGATAAATTAAGAGATATCAATAAACCAAGCGCCTTCAGGCGAGTAAACGTCTCGTTTCTGATAAATTAAGAGATATCAATAAACCAAGCGCCTTCAGGGGTGTAAACGTCTCGTTTCTGATAAATTAAGAGATATCAATAAACCAAGCGCCTTCAGGGGTGTAAACGTCTCGTTTCTGATAAATTAAGAGATATCAATAAACCAAGCGCCTTCAGGGGTGTAAACGTCTCGTTTCTGATAAATTAAGAGATATCAATAAACCAAGCGCCTTCAGGGGTGTAAACGTCTCGTTTCTGATAAATTAAGAGATATCAATAAACCAAGCGCCTTCAGGGGTGTAAACGTCTCGTTTCTGATAAATTAAGAGATATCAATAAACCAAGCGCCTTCAGGGGTGTAAACGTCTCGTTTCTGATAAATTAAGAGATATCAATAAACCAAGCGCCTTCAGGGGTGTAAACGTCTCGTTTCTGATAAATTTTGAGATATCAATAAACCAAGCGCCTTCAGGGGTGTAAACGTCTCGTTTCTGATAAATTAAGAGATATCAATAAACCAAGCGCCTTCAGGGGTGTAAACGTCTCGTTTCTGATAAATTAAGAGATATCAATAAACCAAGCGCCTTCAGGGGTGTAAACGTCTCGTTTCTGATAAATTAAGAGATATCAATAAACCAAGCGCCTTCAGGGGTGTAAACGTCTCGTTTCTGATAAATTAAGAGATATCAATAAACCATGCGCCTTCAGGGGTGTAAACGTCTCGTTTCTGATAAATTAAGAGATATCAATAAACCAAGCGCCTTCAGGGGTGTAAACGTCTCGTTTCCAGCCGGTTTTTAATCGACTTCACAAAAGGAGACTGTTATATGTTCGGCTGTATGTATGTTTTTTTTTGTCGGTCGATATCTCCGATTTTAAAAATTCCGGACGATTTTAAAAAATCTTTTTTTGTTTGAAAGGGCATACTTTCCAAATGGTCCCATATAAATTGTATCAAAATTGGTTCAGCAGTTTTTCTTTAAACAAGGTATAATTTAATTCACTGTGTTATAATGTTTAGGACTGGATTGCAAGTCAATTTTGAACAATTTATGGGCGTCCAAAGATGCTGAAGTTTTGCACATGGGTGTAGTTCTGATGACAATTGAAAACTACAGTAGTAGAAGTAGTAGTAGTAGTAGTAGTTAAAACAACTACACAATCGGATGATGGATTCCCTTCGAGTTTGGGCTCATTTGGTTTGTCTTGATGAGATCATGTCTGGTTTTATTTGGTATCAAGGGTCTGATGATGGAGCCGGAAGGTAGTCACAGGAACTCAACAACAAAATGATAGAAACCCTTCGAGTTTGGGTTCATTTGGTTTGTCTTGGCGAGTTCTCAGGTGTTATGTGGTATTCAGGGTCTGATGATGGAGCCGGAAGGTAGTCACAGGTACTCAATAACAAAATGATGGAACCCCTTCGAGTTTGAGCTCATTTGGTTTGTCTTGATGAGTTATATTGTGTTATGTGGTATCCAGGGTCTAATGATGAAGCCGGAAGAAGGCAGTAACAGGAACGCAACAACAAATTGATGGAAAATGGTCAAAACTAATTCAGTTGTTATATATGTAGGTTTGTTTCACTAAAGTGAGTCAGTGTCTACAATTTTCTTTGCCATAAATATTCTTTCCGATGTTTGCATATGCCACTAAAAATCTAAAAATAACATATTTTTCCAAAAAAATTAAATCGCCTTCATAATAAAAATGGCACATTGTAGATCACCACTAAAAAGAATAAAATAATTACAATTGAGCCAGAACAGTATCATTTTTTCGAAATTACCAATGTAATAATAATGCATAAAAACAACATAAGATAAGAAAGAGTTTTTTGAAGGCGGTGCCAAACCCAGGCATCATTTAAATCTAATATCCTTACAAAATTAATGCATACCTATCTACTTACGCAGTAATATGCAGTTCTCTATGACGCACCCTCGTACAAAACACGAAACGCAGAAGAGACAAAACAAGAGACTCACACGAGCGGATTTTGACTTTCACACATTCACAAACCGATTGACACGAATACAATCTAGTAAATGATAAAGTTTTTGTAGGTAATAACTTTAAAAGCTTATTATTTTATATAACACGTCAAGTCAGTTGCTTGCCACGCGCGCACGCGCATGTATGCGCTCAGTACTGCGCAATGCTAGAAATAGCGCCACACGATAATCATGTACATTACCTTTTTGAATAAGCTGGTTGAGCTTATTCAAAATATGTCTCGTTAATAATTATGGCTCGGTTTGGCAGCGCCTTCAAAAAACTCTTTCTTATCTTATGTTGTATTTATGCATTATTATTACGTTGATAATTTTAAAAAAATGATACTGTTCTGGCTCAATTGTAATTATTTTATTCTTTTTAGTGGTTGTTTACAAAGTAACATTTTTATTATGAAAACGTTTTTTTTTTTTTTTTGGAAAAATATTTTATTGTATCAAATCTTGGAATCTGTCAACTGACTGTGCATCTTTCATCATATATTCAATCACAGAAGCCATTTTGTCTCTACCGTTTTCCTTCAACTTGGATACAGCTGCATAAACAAGCTCACTGCAAGCACTGTCCATATGATCACTAATCCGTCTGTCTCTTCTTTTGTTGTGTTCCCAAGTCTTCAAAAGGTTTTCTAGGGAATTTTCTTTTGGTCATAGTGCCAACTGATGATGTCAATGGCTGTTCTTTGTCGTGAAAGACAGACGTTCGAAGCTTCTTGAAACGTGTCTTTGATGCAGCTAGGCCAGTCAATATTTTCCTCAAGCCAGCTTCCGTATTCACTTCGGAACAACTCCATTTTCCGGCTTGCGGAACGCCAACGCTTCTCAACGCTCTGGTAAATTTACGGCAAAATTCTCTAAAAGTCACTCGATCTTCTTCGGATAAACTACAGCTCAATCGAGAAAGCACAGTCTCAAATAAAAACTGATAATCGTTCACATTGGCTGAATTTTTAAAAATAACGAACAGATCCAATTTTGTTACGATGCTATCCATATTTATTATGATAATATTAATGTTTGTACTTTCAATGCTTAAAGCGAAATGAATTTATATTATTTTACGCACTCCTATTTATTGCGACTTAATTACATTAGTGTGAATAATAAACCAATTTACTAACTACCCTCATTACCTAATTGTCGCAATACATAATTATTAATTACAATATCGGTTAAACTCATAAAATAATGTCGACAATTAAGATAAAGGGGTCGTTAGGTGATTAGTGTCTTAGAAATTGAACACAAATTAACCATCAATATTGTAACATTGATTTATTTATTTAAGTTTTTTATGACGTGTAGTGTTCGGGTACGTGGTTTAGGTAGTGTGTGTGTGTAGATGTTAAACTTAAATTAATCTAAATGCTAGTTTTTTTTCAAATATTAAATATATGCGCATTTTTAAAAAAAAGATCGCACCAGTGGCCGTTTAATGGAGTATGTAAAACCATTAAAAATAATTCAAGGATTAACTATCTGCAAGGGAATAAAGGGCGTCTCAGACGACTAAGATACGATAATATTTGATGTTACGATATCTGCATATAAAATATTATAGCATCTTAGGGTATCACACACGGTTAAGATACGATAATATATTGAAATTATTCATTCGCTCGCTGGCCGCCCTAGGTGCCACACGTATTTCTTCACCGCTTTCTATATACAGAGTGATAAAAATTTGAGTAATACAGTTTCACTATTAGATTTATTAGATAGCTCATCAGACGACGATTCTGATTTCGAATTTGATATGCAAATTGCATTAGCGCACTGTAAAAGGCGATCAATTTGGATAGAAAATCCCATTAAATTTAGAAAAAGCCGCGGTGAATTTAATCTTTTAAGCAACCAAAAAAGTGGGCATCTATGCTAGGACTTGGTCTGACTATGCTTTTGACGAATAATAATGTAAACAGAAAATCTGAAAGCTACCTGAAAAGGTTCCCCAACGATATATTTCATATAACTTAGTAAAACATGCGCGAAAAATGAAATATGCACATACCCCTCTCTCCTACAAACTCGTGGAAGTCGATCTGTCCGTCCTTGTTGGTGTCCCTCTCGCGCAGCGTCTGGTTGACGAGGAACGGATGCATGGCCTCGTACTCCTCAGGGTTGGTGAACACCTGGAACTCGTCCAGCTCTAGCTTGCCGTCGCCGTTCTTGTCGGCCACACTCCACATGCTCTTCTCTTCTTGGATGAGCTGGATATGCAATGATAATTACAAGTGAACTAAACATAAACACATAAAACATAACACGACATAACATTAAACGAGTATTTTATAATAAATATTGTAGTGACTAGGAAATTTAGAAACGGCAGCACAATGAAAACAGGAGCGTTGTTGTCGATGTTAATCATTACCGCCTTACCTTACTGAAATAAGGTTAAGCCCGTATCAAATATTATCATAATCTATGCGATGACGTCTTTTTGATGAGACATAGATATACACCGTGACACGGAATTCTATTTTTATTTTAAATGCATGTAGTAAACACGCTACACCGCCGCGGCGCGGGTGCTTCGCCAGGCGCGCGAACGTCACTTATTGGTATTCTCAATTCGCAGGGATAACAAGTTTGAATGTTGACTAATTTAATAATGTATAGTTTTATGTTTGAATAGTTATTTACTTTAATATTTAATGCTACAGATACATTCTGTTCAGAACTGGGTACATACATTTAAGAGAATAGGGCACACACGCGGCTTCTACAGGTTTTGTCATACATTTGCGTTTTGGGAGAAAACGTTTCTACCATACTAAACCATTACCAAATCCAATCATTCTGGTCTCTTTTTATTAATCACAGAATAAACTATGTTTGTAGCTTTTTATTTTTATCATAATTTGTAAACAATTTGAATTAATTAGTGATTTAATACCGATATTTTATCTCAAGTTTCTGTACTGTTTAAATGAAAAATAATAATAGATTAAGAAAAAATAAAATCTATAAACATAGTTTATTTTGTGATTAATAAAAAGAGACCTGAAATATTGCATTTGGTTATGGTTAAATATGGTAGAAACGTTTTCTCCCAAAACGCAAATTTCACGGAAATGTAAGGCAAAACCTGTAGAAGCTGCCCTTCGGTCTTAAGAAAAATACTAGAATTTGATGTCACGGTGTATATACTTGCCTATAGACACCTGTGTTCATTGTTATCACGCAAAGACTAACTGCCCCATCATTTGAACGCCTTTATATGGTAATGGAATGACCAGTTTTATACTTACCGCTCTTTGCAGGAGCTGAAAACAAAATCAATGTTCGTGGATAATATAAGTAAGAAAATGGTAAGAATAGGTTAAATAGGAGGGGGGGGGGGGGGGGGTGAAGTGGCTTCTTTGAAAATGTCGTAGGTAGCATGCCTTGAACCATAAGAAGTACCTTCCCCTTATGCGTGAATCATTTTTAGAAGTACTTAAAGCGTAGGAATTTTATACCATAACATCGCCGCGGCACAGAATAAATAATAGTACTACGTACCGCGGGCCATTTTAACGCGTGGTTAGTACCGCGGCGCATTTTTAGATTATTTGATTAATCATTTAAAAAAACTATATTTATCAACTGCTGCTGTTTTTTATTTTATAGCAGAAGTTTTTAGAAATAAACAAGTAGTTATAATAAAAAAAAAACTAAATCATGTCTATCAGAAAAATTTTACATCTCAAAATACAAGGATATTAAACAAAATGTGCCCCCACATTGGGCAAGCATAGGTACTTTAGCCCTTTTACTTTGATCGAAGCTTTAGCCCATACTCTTTTACTTTGGTCGAAGTTTAAGCCCATACTCTTTTACGTTGATCGAAGCTTTAGCCCAAACTCTTTCACTTTGATCGAAGCTTTGGCCCTTACTTTCTGAAGGCAGGCCTATGTCCCAGAGGCAAAGTAATAGGTTGATGATGATTTACATCAGTGTAAGAAAGTGTAGTTCGTACATTTATTGACTCTTAGTGACGACAAGACCTTCGTCGATTGTATTACCCGAATGTCTATAGATAGGAAGATAACTCTTTCTAACTTTACTGTACTACTTAATTAAAAAAACTATATTTAAATAAATCTTGTCTATGGTTATACAATGGGCGGTCTTATCGCTTAAAGCTATTATATGTTTTCTTCTAATACTATTGTATGACTTATTTGTAATTGGTATGCAAATAAAACATTATATCAAAGTCTGATCAGAAATCCGAGAGATATAAATAATCATCTTCAGCCCATGTCAGTCCACTGCTGGACATAGGCCTCTGCCAAAGCACGCCACTGAGCCCGATCTTCGGCTCTTCTCTTCTAACTGCTGCCAGACAATTTGCGTATATCGTCGCTCCACCTAGCTGGAGGGCGCCCTACATTACGTTTACCGAGTCGCGGTCTCCACTCAAGAACACCCCAACGGTTATCAGTCTTCGACAGGTATGACTAGCCCACTGCCACTTCAGCTTACTAATTCTAAGGGGCAGTCCCCTTGTCTCACCTCGATACAGGGGGATATGCTTAGTCTGCTGGTTCTGTACTTGGACGGTCATTGTTGCGGCGTCATACAGATATCTCAACACTTGGATATACCGCCAGTCGACTTGGCATCGTTGCAGGGACGATGATTCCGCGTAAGACGATTCGTGATGAATCTCGAAAACATCTTGTAGACATGGCATGTTTTAAATAGGTCTTGTCACCCTTTTTGATAAACAGGACGACCACACTCTTGTTCTATGCCTTTGAAGTTCTTCCAAAGAAGAGGACAGAATTAAACAAACGCTGAAGCTCTTTAGGCATGGGAGTACCTCCTGCCTCCAGGAGCTCCTTAGTAATTCCGTCCTCACCCGGCGCTTTTCCATTTTTGAGCTGTTTCAGAGCCACCTTGATTTCGTCAAGGGTATTCGATTCGGGACAATTCACACCAATTACCAAGCCCCAACTAGGTTATCCTGCACTACGGGTAAACATATAGAACATTAAATCCATGACTCGGAAACAAACATTTCTGCTCATCACACAAATTATTGCACTTTGCGGGATCGAACCAGAGACCGTTATGTGTTAGTTGACATCGCAATCAGGGTCATTAACCACTCGGCGAACCTGTCGTCAATAAGAGAATCAATATAGCCGAATTGAAAACTTCCTCCTTTGAAGTCTGTTAAAAAGTCAACATTATTGTTATCCGTTGCTGTCCATTTGATTCGAGGGCTTGTCTTGTCCAGCATAAAGGAATAAGGTACTCACTCACAAAGTAGGTTTATGAAGCCTACTGAATGGTGCAAATCCGTGCTTGCGCGGTCAATGACCGGATTATATTAAACCCTTTTAGTATTTGTTTAGTGCGATATTATGCGAGGTCTTACAAAGACTAGACCTAAGATCAAAATGAAGAATGATTACTATATGAAGTGAATTGGTGAGAGGAAAAATTTTTAATAAAAAAGTTTCTAGGCAATAGTTTGACCATGATCTCACCTGATGGAAAGCTATGATGTGGTTGAAGGCTTGTGGTAAAGGCTCGCTTGCATAGTAGATACCTATACACTCTTGACTTAAACATGCCTGCGTTATATTTTACCGGAAACAGTGACGAGGGCAGAGCATTCCACTACTTTGCAGTTCTAATAATAAAAAAAAAGTAGAATACCAACCAAACGGAAAGGTTGAAATCAAACGAACTCCGAACGCTTCCTGCAGGTACTTCGGCCTCGAGACAGCACCGTCGCGGTTCTCGTGCAGTAATAGTGACGTACCATGCCGGAGTCTCCGACGTCCTCGAGGCCGACCTCCTCCTCTGTGTCGACTCCAAACGCGTCCTGCAGGTACTCCGGCCTCAAAACGGCGCCGTCGCGGTTCTCATGCAGTAATAGTGACGTACCATGCCGGAGTCTCCGGTGTCCTCGGGGCCGACCTCCTCCTCCGCGTCGACTCCGAATGCATCCTGCAGATACTCTGGCCACGAGACGGCGCCGTCGCGGTTCTCGTCCGCCTCCTGCATGCGCTCTTCTGCTTCTTCACGGGACAGCTTACTGTTATGAATACCAAAATTAATTAAACCAAGAAATGGTGGCCAAGTGATTAGTAACATGTTCTCTTGATAACATCAATTTTCAAACATAAAAAACCGCATCAAAATCGGTCAATTCGTTTGGGAGCTACAATGCCACAGAAAGACACACGGATACAGTGATACATATACATACACCTCACATATACTCACCTCATAAATAAAGCTATGTCTATGTCTATGTCTACATTGCATTCAATCTTCAACAAAATACTGTAAAGGTATTTAATCTGGGTTGACTATCCAAACGAGGGGCAGGAGGGGGGGGGGGGGGAGTACCGGGAGGCAGCCCCCATCCCCAACTCCTCGATTATATATATAAACCTATAATTTAAATATGTAGGCAGCCACTAAGCCTACAAGTTCCACTAATTTTTGAAACAATAGGAAACAATTTATTTGCCGGTCATCACTCGTAGAATGCCAAGGATTCAGTTATTTGCCAGTCATCACTCGTGGAACGCCAAGGATTAAGTTATTTGGCGGTCATCACTCGTGAAACGTCAAGGATAAAATTATTTAGCAGTCATCACTTGTGGAACGCCAAGGGTTAAGTTATTTGCCGATCATCACTCGTGGAATGCCAAGGATTAAGTTATTTGCCGGTCATCACTCGTGGATAGCCAAGGATTAAATGATTTGGTGGTCATCACTCGTGGAACGCGAAGGATTAAGTTATTTGCCGGTCATCACTCGTGGAATGCCTAGGATTCAGTTATTTGGCAGTCATCACTCGTGGAACGCCAATGATTAAGTTATTTGGCGGTCATCACTCGTGGAACGCCAAGGATAATTTATTTAGTAGTCATCACTTGTGGAACGCCAAGGATTAAGTTATTTGCTAGTCATCACTCGTGGAGCCCCAATCATTAAGTTATTTGCTGGTCATCACTCATGGAACGCCAAGGATTAAGTTATTTGCCGGACATCGCTCTTGGAATGCCAAGGATTAAGTTATTTGCCGGTCATCACTAGTGGAACGCCAAGGATTAAGTTATTTGGAAATCATCACTAGTGGAACGCCAAGGATTAAGTTATTTGGCAGGTCATCACTCGTGGAACGCCCAGGATTAAGTTTTTAGCAGTCATCATTTGTGGAACGCCAAGTATTAAGTTATTTGCTAGTCATCACTCGTGGAACCCCAATCATTAAGTTATTTGCTGGTCATCACTCGTGGAACGCCAAGGATTAAGTTATTTGCCGGACATCGCTCTTGGAATGCCAAGGATTAAGTTATTTGCCGGTCATCACTTATGGAACGCCAAGGATTAAGTTATTTGGAAATCATCACTCGTGGAACGCCAAGGATTAAGTTATTTGGCAGGTCATCACTCGTGGAACGCCCAGGATTAAGTTTTTAGCAGGTCATCACTCGTGGAATGCCAAGGATTAAGTTACTTGCCGGTCATCACTTGTGAAACGCGAAGGATTAAGTTATTTGACAGTCGTCATTCGTGGAACGCCAAGGATTAAGTTATTTGCTGGTCATCACTCGTGGAACGCCAAGGATAAAGTTATTTGCCGGACATCACTCGTGGAATGCCAAGAATTAATTTATTTGCCGGACATCACTCGTGGAATGCCAAGAATTAATTTATTTGCCGGTCATCACTTGTGGAACGCCAATGATTAAGCTGTTTGGCAACCATCACTAGTGGAACGCCAAGGATTAAGTTATTGGCTGGTCATCACTCGTGGAATGACAAGGATTAAGTAATTTGGCAGTTATAATATAGTTACTCACGAATATTCCGGGAACTAGCAGAGCACAAATACTGGTAAGGTAGACCTCTTCAGACTGGTTTTCTAACTACCCTCACTTGGGTACATAACATGCCTTCCCTTCGAGATAGTTCACCATTATTTTCACTTTTATACTTAGTCTTTACACTGTTTTCAGGTTAACACAAAACACATATTATTTTTTAATATATACAAGTACTTAAAACTATGGGTATTTTTACTATTATGAATTTGCTATTCTTCATCAGACTCAATCTCTTCATTTTCTGAGTCCATGCTGCCTGATCTTATTTTCTTTGAATTGGATGATGGTGGTGAGAATGACAAAGCCCGCTTGTTCCTCACTACTCCAAATTTATTAGGTATTACAATGTCTTGTGGCCCTGATACTCCAATGATGTCCGCCCATTTCTTTGGTGAGGGAATTACAATGTAATTTTCATCATCACTTTTGTCTTCCTCTGTTTCAGGCTTTACTGTCACCTTTGGTTTCTTTTTATTATTCGCCACTCCACTGCTATGCATCTGGTTAATATGTCTCATCAGAAGTCTTCCGTTCCATCGCACCAAGTATCTGCAAACCCCTACCCATCTCTCTACTATTCCTCTTAACCAGCGAGGTCCCTTGGCATAACTACGGACATATACTGACTGTCCAATACTAAAAAACCCATTTCCTCATTCTTCTCATTGGCACTCAATTCTTGGTTAGTTTTATAAGTCAAAGGGTTAAGGTAGTGAAACTTAGTTCTGAATCGGCGGTTGTTAAGGAGTTCAGCTGGCGTCTTTTCATTGACACTATTAGGGGTGGCCCTTAGTCCATAAAGCATAGTTGGTCATGCCAAGGCTCCGATGTCAACTTCTTCAATTATTTTTTTACTGTCTGTACGGTGCGTTCAGCTTGCCCATTAGAAGCTGGATGGTATGGTGCTACCAATGCATGTCTAATGCCACAATCTTTCAGGTAGTTCCTGAACTCTTCTGAAATGAAACTCCTTCCGTTATCACTCACTAAACAATCCGGCAATCCTTGCTCAGCAAAAATATCCCTTAAAGTTTTAATTAATGTGGCACTGCTCATATCATTGACTATTTTCACTTCTGGCCATTTAGAATATGTGTCTATAAGAATTAAAAAAGTTTTCCCTTGAAATGGTCCAGCATAATCTATATGTAGTCTTGACCAAGCTTTATCAGGTTTGATCCAATGATGAGTGACCTGTTGGCATGTTTCTATTTTCAGAGCAAATAGTACAATTTTTTATAATTTCTTCTATATTCCTGTCCATGGCAGGCCACCAAAAATAACTTCTTGCTAACGCTTTCGTAATTACTATTCCATCATGGTTTCGGTGTAACTCTTCCAGGATATGTGCCCGCATCTTTTCAGGCACCACAACCCTGTTACCCCAAAGTATGCAGTTACTATGAACTGACAGTTCTTCTCTCTTCTGCCAATACAATTTAAATTCTTTGTAGACCATCCATTTCTTCTCCAGTATAAAACTTTATTCAATACTTGGTCCTTCTTTGTAAATTTTGCAACTTCTACCGCCGTAAAATCCAACTCTATAGGTGTCTCTTCTATTAATAGAACTCCCGAATATTCTTCTTCCTCTGTTGATTCTTCTGATGGCCAACGACTCAATGCTTCTGCATTTCCCAAATTATTTCCTTCGACATATTGAATTTCATAATCATAAGAGTTTAATAATAGTGCCCATCTGAGCATTCTGGGAGATATAATACTTGGAATTGGCTTTCCTGGTCCAAATATCCCCAACAGTGGTCTATGGTCTGTCTTAATGATTACCTTCCGACCGCTGATATACTGGTGAAATTTCTTTAGGGCAAAGATTATTGCAGCAGCTTCTTTTTCTATCTGCGCATAGTTTCTCTCATGAACATTCATAGTTCTAGATGCAAACATTATTGGCCTTATAGTTCCATCAACCATTTCATGTTCGAGAACGGCTCCCAACCCATACTGTGATGCATTGCAAGATATTATTAGCTTCCTGTGGCCATCGTAATGAATAAGTGTATCGTCACTAGAAAGCATCGACTTTAAAGTCCTAAAAGCTATTTGATGCTTTTTGTTCCACTTCCATTCTGATTCTTTCTCTAACAACCTGTATAGCGGCTCAGCTATATTAGCTTTATGAGGCAAAATCTGTCATTAAAATTTAGAAAATTTAGAAGTCCTAAAAACGCCTGTAATTCCTTTACATTCCTAGGTGCTGGTGTCTTCTCAATGGAGTCAATTTTATCTTTAGTTGGATGTATTCCGGATTCAACAATAATAAAACCCAAAAATTGGACTCTTGGCACCCCAAAGACACATTTATCCTTGTTTACTTTGAAACCGGCATCCTTTAACCTCTGCAGCACTATATTCAACCTTGCATTGTGGACAGTAATATCATTACCACATATGACCACATTGTCTAACAGAACGGCTATCCCTTGTATGCCTGCAAGCAAGGATTCATTAACCTCTGGAAAATACCAGGACAAGCTTTTACATCAAAAGCCAAACTCTTCATTTTATACAATCCTTTTGGTGTATTCAGTGTCAGCAAGTTTGCTGTCTTATCATCTACAACCACTTGTGTGTACGCTTGCTCTAAATCGATTTTAGAGAATATTACACCCCCTGTAGCTCCACAAAAGCTTCATTGAGAGTAGGTAATGGGTATGTAGCCGTATTTGTAGATGCATTTACTGTAGATCGGTAATCCCCACACAAGCGCACACTCCTGTTTGATTTTAATACTGGAACTATTGGAGTTGCCCATTCAGAGTTTGCTGTAGGTTCCAGTACATCTTCCTTAACTAATCTGTCAATCTCTTTAAAACCCCGATCCCTAATTGCAAATGGAATCGGTCTACTTTTAAGAATTTTTAAACCCTTTGTTCGGTGTTATATTCACTACTGGCCCGGTATATTTGCCTAAGCCAGGCTCAAAAACCTGCTTATATCTGCTAGCTAATTCTGTAATTTGAGCTTTTTCACTGGGTATCACTTTTACATTGTTTACTCCCTGTATAGTAATTCCCAGCTCAGAAAACCAATTCCGACCAATTAAACTTGTCCCGCTACCAGTTGTTATCAAAATTTTCATTCTTTTCCTTACCTATGTTTTTATATTTTACCTCCACGTACGATCCTATACGATACCTCTATCCCTCAAAGTACGATTCAAGTCAGTAAAATTACAATTTATACTTAATTTTCGCAACTGAGCAACATAATTTCTCATCTGCTCACCCTCATCTTGATTTCTGGTGTAAAATTTATAGGATTCCACAATCTCATTGGGTTTGGGATGGAAAAGACTATTCAAAGTGGTTACAATGAAATCAAAGCTAACCCTAACCTCACTTATTTTCCCTGGGGAAATCAAAGAAATTATCAAATCATACAATCCAGGTCCATAAACCGCAAGTAAATTCGCCTTTTTCTTTGTATCTTCTTTGATTTCGCTTGCTTCAAGGCAATAGCAAAACCGTTCGATATATTTTTCCAACACCCATGTGCAATATCAAACTCATTAAATTTTACACCCATAGTTGATTTTTTTGTTTTAATATGAACACTAATCGTTTTTATTCACATTCACAATGTTTTTCTCGTCGCCACTGTAATATAACTCACGAATATTCCGGGAACTAGCAGAGCACGAATACTGGTTAGACCTTTTCAGACTGGTTTTCTAACTACCCTCACTTGGGTACATAACAGCAGTCATCACTCGTGGAACGCCAAGGATTAAGTTATTTGCCGGTCATCACTCGTGGAACGCCAAGGATTAAGATATTTGCCCGTCATCACTTGTGGAATGCCAAGGATTAAGTTATTTGCCGGTCAACACTTGTGGAACGCCAAGGATTAAGTTATTTGGCAATCATCACTAGTGGAACGCCGAGGATTAAGTTACTCGCTGGTCATCACTCGTGGAATGCCAAGGATTAAGTTATTTGCTGGTCATCACTTGTGGAATGCCAAGTATTAAGTTATTTGCTGGTCATCACTCATGAAACGCCAAGGATGAAGTTATTTGGCAATCATCACTTGCGGAACGCCAAGGATTAAGCTTTTGCCGGTCATCACTTGTGGAACACCAAGGATTAAGTTCTTTGACAACCATCACTCATGGAACGCCAAGGATTAAGTTATTTGCCGGTCATCACTTGTGGAACACCAAGGATTAAGTTCTTTGACAACCATCACTCATGGAACGCGAAGGATTAAGTTATTTGGTGGTCATCACTCGTGGAATGCTAAGGATTAAGTTATTTGACAGTCGTCACTCGTGGAACGCCAAGGATTAAGTTATTTGTTGGTTGTTGAATGAAGTAATTAATTGGTATGAAGAATTGGACTATATAACATATACATACTATAAATAAAAACAATTACAATACATATTTTATATATACATGTAATACATTATAATACTTATAATAGTAATAATTTTATTACCTACATTGAAATTTTTTTGTTCAGTGGTATACTAAAGTTCTACAAATTAATTTACCGAGTTGAGATAACGCTAGTTTGAAATTGATTAGGCTAATTACGCATTTATGATGTACATTTAAAGTAAAGAAATGGCTGGAATTCTTAGTAATATTTTAAATCAGAAGGTACATTGTTTAGATTTATTATTTTTTATGTATCCCATTTAGAAGTGAGGTGGAAATATAGAAAGAAAAGTCGATTTGTATAAATATTAACATGACAAATTAAAAATAAAATGGTGCAAAACTGTATGCAGAGTAGTACGGAGCAGCAGGGAGCTATGATGAGTGTAAGTTAGAAAAAAAGAAGAAGCTTTTATATGATTTTAGTAACAAGTTATGAGTTAAATTACGTTGAAAAGATAATAGATGTTAGAAAAACTTTTGCAATAGTTATCTCCTTTATCCTATTTTAGCATGTTGCATGATTAGAGATAAACATAATCTTATCACGTTTTGTTTGTCAACAAACTGACTGTTTCAAACAGAAGTTATTAGAGAAATTAGTCGGGTAATCAGTGTATACTTCCCAGCGTAAAAAGTTGCAAGATACAATAATTGTACAAGATACATTTTGCATAGTATATTGTTAGTTATTGTTTATAGTTGCATTTTGTTTTTTTTCTTTCACTTATTGTCAGTTTTAGTAATAATAATAATACGCTAATGTGCTACTGTTTATCTGTTTATCTGCTTAGAATACTAAATATTTAGTAAGACTTACGCAAAAGAGTTCAAAATCCACTTCATGAGCTCAATTCGATCAACATGTTGGTCCTGGTTGAGGTCCATCAGAGGAAGCAGAACCTTCAGCTTCGCCTTCGACTGCTCGGGGCTGAGTCGGTCATACTCCTCCGCCTCCCGCACGCTGCCTATGGAAAAGTAATAAGTTACCGCCAAGAGGAACGGTGCCAAACTCAATAAAGCATACTTCAACGACATCGCGCGCCGTGACGCCTATAGCATCTCTTATCAACGACTAACGCGAGCATTGCGAATTGCGAAACCTCTGGCTGTGAGCGACGTCATAAAACAAAAGATATAAAACACCGGGCACCTAAAATGGCTTCATGGTCGAACTCGGAGTTGTGTCCGGCGTCGCCGTAGTGGTCAGAGTCGCGCGGGCGGTAGCTGCCGTCGCTCTCGCGCTCCACGGTGTCGATGCTGTGGCTGTGCACCGCTGCTGAAGCGCAGGACATCAGCAGGTTGTGGGTCAATAACAGCGACAGAAAATATCTGAGAGCCATTTTATGCGCGTGGGATTCACAGCTCTTTCGAACCTCTTCTGAATGGCTTTATTAATCCAATTTTATTAACAACTCTATTTCTTGTTTGTTTGTAAAATAACTCAGCACTACTCAGGCCGCGGTCCGAATCGACTTTCATTGCTCAAAAGCGTTGACGGAAATAACTGCGGTCCGAATCAAAAATTGCGATTTTGACAGCTCACAGTGCTGTCAGCTACTGTCAGCGTGATTTTGTATCGGACCTTCCTTTGATCGCGGATAATTTTACTCATTGACGTGGACTCACTCAATTTAGCTCGTTTGACCTCTTGCAGCGTCAAACGGATGGTGAACTGCTTCCCTGTTTTCCCGGTGCTTCATCACTAATAGAGACTTCAATTTTCTCCAAAATTCTAAACGCAGGCAGCAATGACCATATAGGAAGATATGGGGATGTACGTAGTGATTATATTCTTTAATCTCAACTCAACTTAGCTTGTAAGGGTTATTTTCTCTTTGCATTAGTCCCTATAAACGGCGATGTATGGCAGAAACGTCAAATTTGACATAAGGCTCACAGTGATTTCACACTGGAGCATAATCACCGTAAGTTATCTATGACATCACACGCGATATCGTCAGTCTGTCGTTGCTGCGCTTACGCTGAATCGGACCGCTTATGAGCGCGATAATATTGATTATGGCCTGATTCGGACCGCGCCGTCAGCAGCAGATCTATTGACAGTTGACATTGACAGTGGCAGCACAAGTCAATCAAGGGGCCGTTCGTTTTGTATTAATTGGCGAAAATAACTGTTAAAAACGCTATATATGATCACGTTTCCTTTGGCCAATTGTAGGCGAAATTAGCATTCTGAACGTTTTCGATCACCGTTCGTTTTGCAAGTTTCAATGACATGTTGACATAGGAAAATCGACTTTATTCCGTTATTGATAGGGTCGTTTTTCATTCAGTTTGGAAAGGATCGGTAGTGTCAAAAGTTGCAAAAATTACAAAAGTGTTGAAAACGTTCAAAGAAAATGGCTTGCTAAAAATGTACATTTCGAAACTGCCCACAACACCCAATCATCATCTCGAACGCAGGGAATCAGATATATTAAAAGGGCCCCGACCACAGAACGTGGCTTCAATTGTAATATAGTAATGGGTAAAAAAAGCAACCATCACCAGCCTTAGTTAGATAACAAAATGTGACCTGACATAGTAAAAACAAGTGCAAACATCGCCATCCTGCACCCTAGTTAAGTAAATAAAATAATTTCTTCGACAGACTTAAGAAAACATGCTCACTTACCGATAAAAGGTTATTGTTTCATTTTACTGCTCAGGTCGGTTTGTACAACATAATAAACAACAACTCCCCACAATACAGCTAGTATGAATTATCTGTTTTACTGAGAAATACACACAATTATGAAATAAGCCTCACAAATTCAGTTTTACTAATAATTTGCTATCAATTTACCGCAAGCTGAAATTATTATATTAGATTGACATTATTATATTTGCTAATTTATTTAGGCGTATACGCGAATAAATCAGCCAATATTGCCGTGGCGGCCTCGGCTTAGAATAAGACCCCGCCCAATCCTCCCGTGGATGTCGTAAGAGGCGACTAAGGGATTACACACCGGAAGATGGGCAGCAGCGTCCTCCGAGCACATATTTGCTACACTGCGGTCACCAATCCGCCTGCTATGGTGACTATGGCAAAGCCCCCCCCCCCCCCCCATACTCAGAATTACCGAACGGTATTCGTTGAAGGTCATACAGGTGTACGCCCCACACTCGAAACGCCCGGACGATGAAGTGGAGGCTATGTATGACGACATTTCTAATGTCATACATGCCCCGAAAACATACTTCACAGTGGTGATGGGGGACTTCAACGCACGGCTGGGCATGAGGAATGGCGATGAACTGAGACTGGGGCAGTTTGGATTTGGACAGCGGAACCAAAGGGGTCAGCGATTGGCCGACTTCATGGAGAAGGAGGGACTCTTTATGATGAACTCCTTTTTCAAGAGGCGCCCGTTCAGGAAATGGACATGGCTACACCCCGGCGGTCATAAGCACGAGATAGATTTCATCTTGACGACCAATAAGCATACATTCAATGATGTCTCTGTGATCAACAGGGTTAACCGGTAGTGATCACCGCATGGTAAGAGGCTCATTGAATATCAACGTAAAGCTGGAGAGGTCTCGTTTGATGAGATCTACTCTTCGCCCATGTCCTGCCCAAATCCAAAACCCCGAGCGCTTTCAGTTGGAGCTCCAAAATCGCTTCAAATCCTTACCGAATGCGATACAGTGGACGAACTAAATAACGGGCTGGTTTAAATTGTTCACGCGGTCGGGTCGGAGTCCTTTAAGACCCCCGCAAAAAAAGAACACAGAAACTCTCTGAGCATACACTCAAACTTATGGCAGAACGAGGCGAGATGAGGCTGCAGTCTTCAGTGGATATGTCGAGTTACAGCTTGCTTAATAAAAAGATCTCCAAGTCAATACGACACGATTTGCGTTCCTATAATACTACTTGTATTAAGAATGCAATAGAGCGGAACAAGGGCTCCAAAGTGTTCGCAAGAGATCTGTATATTGGGCAAAGCCTGTTGACGAAGCTGAAAATCGACAGTGGCAGCATCGTTTCGTCGAAGCCAGAGATTTTGAGTGAGCTCGAGAAGTTCTATGGACAATTATACACCTCTACTACGCCAGAGGCGTGGCACAGGAGCGTAGTGGTTTTGTTCTTTAAGAAAGGTGTTAAAACCATCTTGAAGAATTATAGGCCCATTTCGCTGCTGAGCCACGTCTATAAGCTGTTTTCGAGAGTAGTTACAAACCGTCTTGCTCGTAGGTTTGACGACTTTCAGCCTCCCGAACAACCTGGATTCCGGAAAGGCTTTAGCACCGTAGACCACATCCATAAGCTCCAGCAGATTATACAGAAGACCGAAGAGTATAATCGGCCTCTTTGTCTAGCGTTTGTGGACTACGAGAAAGCCTTTGATTCAGTCGAGACCTGGGCAGTGCTACAGTCATTACAGCGGTGCCAGATTGATTACCGGTACATCGAAGTGTTGAAGTGTTTGTACAGCAAGGCCACCATGACAGTTGTCGTGAAACTCCATTTCTATGACCCTTCGCTTACCCTTGCTTCGTGATAGATGTCAATATCTTGTGGTTTCAGCTAAGACAGACCAGAAGCCAATCCCAGCAGTGGTCATAGAGACCCCACTATATGGACAAAACTGGTATTTTTGGATGAACCAGTAATGAAAACATAACGCCTGACATCTTTCGCATAGCAAGGCAATGCATCGAGTAGTTTGATACCACGTTAGGCGTGCTCTCCACGTGTCCCATGACAACAAACTTATGGATTATTGTTATATAAATCAATAACAAAACGGTGAAATTTACCAGGAGGAGCGAGCAGGTCATTCTGCCTCCCCAATCGTTTCAAATATATTTAGACCTCTAATTTTCGTATCGGATCGTTCGGCTGTTCATAAAAGCTTTTTTGTCATCTTTCTATATGGATATTTCTATCAGGATTTTACGTAAATGTATTAGCATTTATTAGTAGTCTAGCAATATAAGTGAAACCCTATTTAGTTGTAAAACTTATAGTAATACGAACTTGAATAACGTGGAGCTGAAGGGGGGGGGGGGGGGGAAGATGGACAAGGCACTATCCAGGCTACCCTTCCCTACAGCAAATCGTGTCGTCCGTTGGTGGCAAACCGAACTTCTACCACCTGCTGCGACGCTGCGGGCGGCGACCCTCGTCGTGATTCTGCCGCCCCCGTCGGGTGGCAGCCGGGCGGCTGCCACCCGACGGACACGTAACACATAGGTTGCACTCCATAAATTAATTGCCACGACACAGTTCGTCTTCAGGATCAGAGCACGAATTCTATCCAGCTGCAAAAAGGGGTGAGACAGGGAGACGTTATTTCTCCGAAACTGTTCACCTCTGCACTGGAAGATATATTCAAGCTTCTGAACTGGAACGGATTTGGTGTTAACATCAACGGCGAATACATCACTCACCTTTGATTTGCTGATGATATAGTCATCATGGCTGAAACATATAGTCATCAATGCTCAGTGACCTCAATATTGTTTCCCAACAGGTGGGTCTTAAAATGAACATCGGCATGACGAACATCATGGACGCTCAGTGGGGCGTTTTGAATTGGCACAAACGAAAGTACAACAGAGCCTATCCATAGAGGTCAGTGGCTTTAGCTCAACTTCATTGACTCTTTTTCTTTCACAAGGTCAAACAATCGATACTCTGCTTTTACTTTAAAGAAGTCGTTCCAGTTGTACGTAAGTATATAGAACTTCCTTGGTTCTTATAGACAGCAGTCTATCGCAATCATGAATCTGTAATACATAACAATGGACTGCGCAGTGTTTCGTACAAACGAGCCGAATGAGAGGTATCAAAGTTGTATCATTTTCTTTCTAATAGGGTGTCCATGCAATCAATAATAAAAAGCTAGGTTTTTCCCGTAAGTGAAAAAAAGGCCTATTCTTGGTATATTGCCGGCATTTTGCTCAGCAAAATGGGCAGATGCCGGCTGTTGAATGATAATTTGAGCCATTTTTTTATGATTGAGTTAGGTAAGTAGGTACCAGAATATATTGTATTATGATAACCTAGAAGTGTTTATTTTCTAACACATGTGTAAGAAATAAAACTAGAAAGTTAATGAAGTACTTAACATTGATTCTTATAATAATCTATTATATCAACAAAATTAAATAATGGATGTTATAGAAACATTTCAGTGCAACAAAGATAGCATCGTGTGGCGTACTTAAATACTTCCTGAGGTAGTTAATAATAAAGCCTTTTATTCCGAAACTAGACCGCAAATTTCAATGTTTTTCTTGACTGATTAAAGTCTTCATCTTGAAAATGTAGACTACATACTACTGATGACTTCGTGACTTTCCCAGGTATTCTTTCACGTCTCAGCTATATTTTCATCCATAATAATCCTAGAAGCATAAGTAAGTACAATCAGTTATGTTGGGTCAGCTTATATTCATTCACTTAAAAAAAACTGGTGGGGCTGTGTCGGGCCGCTTGTTTGTCGTGAAACGTCTACGCCAGGTACAATCCGCGAGTTATACCGAATTGCCACACCTATTCTTACACATCTCCACCAATCCCCAACTACCCCTACCCAACCCACCTCTCCCTATCCACCCCCAAAAATTATATCCTCTTACAGACTTACGTTTTACCTTTTCCGTATTTATTGTCTTCTGGTGTTATTGCAGAGAAAAATTGATTGAATTGATGGCTGTCAAACGAAATGAAGATCTTGATGATATCTATCCTATAAGTAAAGAAACTATTAGTCTAGGATAAATAGTTTCAGAGTTATAGCCCTTTTAAGTTTGACAGCTGTGTTTTTTTTAGTTCACGTCTTTATTCCACAGTCAATTTAATGTGACGTCACGTAGCCTAAAACCAGCGGACGATGAAGACATTTTCAACGATACCTCATTTGTCATATTATGATAAGTAGTTTAGAAATGATGACAGAACAGACGAACACAGATACAAACATGCCGGTTTAAATCATAACCCTCCTTTTTGATTCACCGTAGTCAGGAAAAATTAAATTATATACCAAAGAAGCTACAACCAATTCAATTTGGTGGTGATGAATATATTTATAAATAATGAAAATATAAATAACTAGCTTAAAAGCTAAAAAAAACACGCCTGCCCTGCCAAAAAAGAGTTTTTGCCAATAAATTATTTACTGTTGGAATGTACTTATCAAGGCCTTCAATTTGATACCCATATTGTAAAATAAGAAGAAAAATAATTTTTTTCGATTTTGAAAATTGAACCATACTGCCGCCATATTGAATGTTTTCAAAAAAATATATAAAGGCTATGTTCCTCAAGGGGATGTTAGGATTCTAACGATTCCCAATACGTCTAATTCTGTTTAGGCATTTAAAAGTCATGGTGGAATACGGAAACTCACATACATACAAAGTACAAACAAACATGCTAAAAACATTGCACTCCTTTTTTGGGCAGTCATGTAAAAATAAGGGGCGGTCATATTAATACAAGACGTGCTTTTTCAACCTATTTTTTTCTGCCTTGAAAACGGTTATACATACCAACGTCAAACTTGGTGTGATTAAAGAGAAACCCCCGACTTTAGCCAGCCGTTTGGCCGGTTGTAATTTTCAATTGTCATTTGGGCATTATTTAAACATACCAGTTTTTTTAATTCACTCATTTTACTAGTGCTAGGTTGCTCAATCGCAATTAATTTATCCTCTTATGGAGTCTGAAAAGTACAAAATAAAAAATGAGGTACAAATTTTATCATATTTTGTTTTATGATTACATACATATATACTCGTATTACATACAACACAATCATATTAATATGCACATGAATGTACATTTTATGTAATACGTATGTATGAGTCACATAGACGACGAACATATTTGAGGATATCATTCTCATCGAGATCGAGTCTTCATTATGAACAACTTGGAACAACTTTTACTATGAGATCAATAAATCACGAAAAATTTAAGCAGTTCCATATAAGTTCCATACATTTAAATGAACGCGAATAGCATTTTTTATGGATCAGCTGCGTATGTATGTTTATAGTTCGTATGCATTGGCTTGCGAAAGCGAAGGGATTCAAAATGTTTTCATCCATCTACAGATAAATGTTTATTTATGGGTAGGTAAACAAAACTTCTTGAGCACAGTGCGATTACGTAATGTTGATCATGACGGTTTCGAGCCATCAAATTCAATAATGCTTTGCGATAGAGTCGATTTTGCTATGAAAAAAGTGTCAATTATGACGCATAAGTCATAACATGTAAGCAAAGAGTATACATATACTACATCTAAGTGCCATATTTTGACGGGTACGTGTCTCCATAAATTATTTGGGTTTCCATCGAGTTAGGGATACCCCTGGCCCAATTACAGAACTTGGTTACAATCGGATTATCACTTTTTTCATAGCAAAATCGACTCTATCGCAAGGCATTAGTGATATCGATACTGACAATCCGATTGAAGCTAAGTTATGTGGTCGGGCCCCCGCACTGCGATTACGTAATGTTGATCATGACGGTTTCAAGCCGTGAAATTCAATAATGCTTTGCAATAGAGTCGATTTTGCTATGAAAAAAGTGATAATCCGATTGTAACCAAGTTCTGTAATTGGGCCAGGGGTATCCCTAACTCGATGGAAACCCAAATAATTTATGGAGACACGTACCCGTCAAAATATGGCACTTAGATGTAGTTAGGCACTTATATGTATACTCTTTGCTTACATGTTATGACTTATGCGTCATAATTGACCCAAACCTTATTTGATCCATATGTTAATGAAATTTCTCGTAAGTTCTTTGCTTCATTTCATTCAATCATACTCCTTAAAAAAAACTCCCCACTCATACCAAAATTACATTAGTAAACTCAGCTTGCGGTAAATTGATAGCAAATTATTTGTAAAACTGAATTTGTGTTGTGTTATTTCATAATTGTATTTCTCAGTGAAACAGATAATTCATACTAGCTGTATTTGGCTGTATTATGGAGCGTTGTTGTTTATTATGTTGTACAAACTGACCTGCCCTCGATTCAGAACCTTTCGATAACGAACCGAATCGATTCGATTCGATATTGTGAATGAAAAATGTATTGAATTGAACGATTTCAAACCGATTCCACATAACAAATAATACCATATAGATCGACAATTGAGTTATCGAAGGGTTCTGAATCGGGGGGCTGAGCATTAAAATGAAGCCATAACCTTTTATCGGTAAGTGAGCATGTTTTCTTAAGTCTGTCGAAGTATTTGCGATAGAAAACGTTCGTATCATTTGTAATTAGTTATTTTCACATGTTATTATCAGACCCTAACTAAAATATACGCAAATTTTGCAGTTTGTTTTCTCGTATTACCCGACTAGAAAAGATATTTATTTATTTAATACTTTATGCACAAAAACAGTGTACAGGAGAGGACTTAATGCTATGACAGCATTTTCTGCCAGTCATTCTGGTTGTGCAAGAAAGATATGTATAGGCGTACACTCGAGATCTATTGAAGGTCGCGGTTGATGACGTGAAATGGATGCGCGAAGGCTGCGATGAAATATAGGGTAGATCCCCGATCGCCGCTCGAAAAACAGCACCGTCAAAACAAGGCATATGCCTTGTGCCTTGTTTTGCTCTCAGTTGCAATAGGACTCTTCTCTCTTTCTCTCTTTCCACTTGTGGACTATTTTTATATTAGCTATAGAACTCTCTCTCTCTCTCTCTCTCCACTTGTGGACTATTTTTATATTAGCTGGAGTGGTATATATATGTGCAAGCACAGAATAAATAAGTGCAAGTAACCAATGACACACTTTTGAGGTTTGATTTTCATAGAGACTATGTGGTGGTTGTAAAGAGTTTCACTTTGAGCTCAACATTTGGAGATGTTAAATAAAAATGCGTGTGTGCCGATGCAAGTGTATTGAGCGACTGGTTACGCTAGGATGGTAGGCCTGTTTACAAATAGTTAGGTATATATAGTAGCTGACTGACTCATTAATAACAATATACATTTTAGGTCTATATTAACTACACCACTTTGTATCTATAGTTTATTTGATTGAAGCGCGAGGGGGACTAATTTCGTGTTCACACGCTATCGCTGCGATACTTCTCGTTTTTTCTGAATCGGATGATGAGATTGCTATTGGGGAAATAGTTCCCCTCGCGCTACCACTTCGGGTGAGTAAAACTATTTGTTTTACGTATTGTTTTGACTCAGTCGTGTTATTTCTCTGGTTACTTTTTCTAATTGCCTTTGAAGTTTTTGTTCTTTTTTGTCCAAATTCATATTCATTGAAACATCATCATCGTTGCTTAAGGCGTTAATTTTAATTCTCGATAATGCGTCTATGTTGCAATTTTGTTTCCATTTTTTTAGACAATGTTATAGTAAAATTCCTCCAAACGCAATTTCCAGCTCGTCAATTTACTATTCAGCTCTTTAATAGAGTTCAGCCAAGCAAGTGGCCTATCTGTGTAGATCGTGTTTTTTTTCCATAGAGGTACTGTCTAAAATCGTATGGGCATACGATGGCTAAAAGCTCTTTTTCGATTGTACTATATCGGGTTTCAGCGTCGTTTAAAGTACGGCTTGCGTACGCTATAGGCCTACTCGTATCACTACCCAAAAGTCCCTGCGAAAGAACTGCACTCAGTGCATAGTTTGACGTATCGGTCGTAAGGACAAATGGTTTCGAAAAATCGGGAAACTGTAGGAGCGGTGCGTTTGTTAAAAGCTCTTTGCATTTTGCGAATGCGTCAATGTAGTCTTGTTTGGTAGGGTCTGTTTTATTCTTCTTTTTAAGGCATGATGTCAATAGTTGGGTTAGTTTAGCAAAATCTTTTATAAATTTGCGGTAATAGCTTACTAAACCAAGTAAACTCTTGATTTTAGTAGCTGTTTGCAGTAATGGGAAATTTATTACAGCTTGTATCTTGGGCATAAGGCCATTTTTGGTGATTGTATGGCCTAAATAAAGGACTTCCTTTCTCAAGAACTCACATTTATCGAGGTTAACTTTCAGATTCGTTTCCCTAAATCAGTCAAAGATTTTGCGGAGTTTGTCAATGGGTTCCTGGAGACTTTGTGAATATATTATGACGTCATCAAGGTATACTAGACAGTTCAGGCCTTCAGCCTCTTAACACATTGTCCATCGCCGTTTGGAACGTGGCAGGTGCCGTTTTTAAACCAAACGGCATCCTTGTGAACTCAAAATGACCTGACTGTGTTGTGAACGCGGTCTTCGCTCTATCTGCGTCATTTACTTCAATTTGGTGGTACCTACTGGCAAGGTCAAGCGTGCTAAAGTATTGGGGTTTACCTAACTTGTCAAAAAAAAGGTGATATTGGGCAGAGGGTACTTATCATCGACTGTGATTTCATTTAGGCGTCGATAGTCGCCATTCTATACTTCCTTTCCCCGGATGCGTCTATTTTTTGGGACAAGATGTCCCGGTGCGCTCCGAGGTGAGTGTGAATTTTGAATTACGTTATCTTCCAAAAGTATGTCAACTTGTTTTTGTAACTCTTCATTTTGGCAAGGAGGGTGTCTATAGGTTCGAACATATATTGGGTCTTCGTTGGCGGTTCTAATGCTATATTTTTGGTTTGTGAATGACATAAGCACTTTATTGCTGTAAAATATATCTCTATATTCATAACAAAGCTTGGATATGGCGTCGTGTTCCTCTTTGTTCATGTGGTCTGTACGTATTTTACTCAAATTTTGTTTAAGAACATCGTCAATCATACAATCGTCCATCGTAACATTTACCTCACATGCTTCATTTTCATACACGGTCACTTCTAACGGTTCCTTAAATTTGATGGTCGCTTCCTCATACGAAATATTTTGTATGACAGTGTCGGCGAAGAAATTGTCGCACCTGACGAGGGCGGTAGGCATACGTAATACCTCATAAATTGTACAAAATCTACATTGGCGTCACCGTGGCTGTAAGTTCGTGGGAATTCGCACTCTTGTTTCAGATCGTGGCGGTATATTGATTTTATAAGGCGGTTGTAAATCATAGGAATGGCCGCGTTATGAGTTTGTAAAATTTGGTTTCTCATATCAATGTTTGCCACAATTTTTTTTAATACGTCAGATCCAACTAAGCCATCATATCGAGCATCAACATCATACACATAAAAATTATGAGGAAGTGTGCTTTTGAAAGTTTTTAGCAATGGGATAAAAACCACTTCATTGTGGATGATCTGAGCATGTGTACTAACGACCTTGAAGGGTTCGTAGTATTTGCAGTCACGGAAAAATTCCTTGGCTTTAGCGAGACAGATGAAAGATCGACTACTTCCAGTGTCTATGAGAAACTTTGAATTTATTTCCAGGATCTCGATATGGGGCAATTTTAAAATGCTGTTACAGTAGTTTAAGTGTATTATGTCATTAGGTTTTTCGAGGCTGTTTCCTGAAAATTTTCAGTGTCATGCTCCTGAATCGCAGGTTCAACGACTTCATAGTTTTCTATGTAGTGATAATCCTCTACCGATAGAGGCGCTGCATACTCACTACACATTTCGTACATATTATAATAGTTCTCTCTCATAGTTATTTTCAAGAGGGAATTTCTGACCTTCACTTGGATCTTCAATATAGTATAAGCAGGACAGTCGCACTCCACAACAAGTACAAATATTATACCTACACTTTGCGGCCGCAATATTGCGGTTAATTCAGCGTGCGCTCTATGAGTCGCGCGCCTTGTGCTTACGATAAAATACCTACTTAGGTAAAGTTTTTGTTAAAGTTTATTATTTTCTTAATTATGAGTACCAAGAAGAAACCTAGAATGTACTGCATAGCATTCGGTCTGACAAGTCTCGTAAAATACCTACATACTGACATTTTATTACGTAGGTAGCCATTTGTTTTTCATTCATTATTAAGCATGGAATTCAGACAGGCACCTTTGATTCATCTAAGTGCAATACCTATTAAGTTATAATCAAATAATGAGGTACTAGATCTATTCTGATAAGAATGTCATTATATGTAGTTAATAGAACTATCAACATTTCTAATAATAAGTAAAAAAATAATACATTATTACATAATTGTATAGTCTGTTACAATATCTAAGTCATATCATATCACAGAATAATTACTAGTGCAAGTACCTAGTTATATCTTGATACAACCCTGCCGAGCGAAAAAGTCTACCGAAATTCTGCTGAAATTGATTTTAGGGTCTATATTGACCTTGGAGAGCCGCGAATCTATTTGGCTGCATAAATTGTGGTCGAAATCCCTGGTTTTGAGGGATACCGAATTTAAAGTTATTAATTTGGGGAATGCCAAATCTAAAATTATTATTTGGCGGCGCTGTAAATGCTGGCTTAATAAAGCCTTGAGCCATGTGCAACGGTATCAATGCATTTTGTGAATTTGAGTGTGATGCTATGTTTTACTTATTAAATTTATTTTAGCGTTGTACTGAAACTGAAAGTTAACTTCTTCTGTTACGATACTTAAAGCTTGTTCAAGGTCAGAGCAACCTTTCAAACGTACGATGCGTATGAAATCTTCCGGCAAGTTATACAAGAATATATTCAAAGATGTATTGTTGTATATTATCATTTTGGCAGCTTTGATTCCCTCATCTGACAATCTGTTAACCTTCGCGAATAAAGCACTTCTTATGTTTTGAATTCTTTGACAAAACTGAATGTACGTTTCCCCCTGTTTTAATTTCATAGTCTCGAGTTCAATAGCTATGCACTCTTCCGAGCGCGGGTCGCCGAAATGCTGCGTAAGTATTTCTTTTAGCTGTACCCACCATGTTGCTATCCTTGGGTTGTCGCTAAGTAGAGTCGCAGCTCTACCAAAAAGCCTACTGGTGATTGCATGGAACAGATACAATTGGTGTGCACTATTTCCTTCAATACTACTACCACTTAACACAATATATTCGCATTTGGAAATGAATAAATTTAATAATTTTTCATCCCCGTCGTACTTAGGGATTAAACACAAAATTTATTTTGGAATTGTCTGAATTTTATTTTGTTCTGGGGTAATCATTTTTATACGTATAATTGACTTATTCTAATACACAACTTAAAATACTAATACTGAAACGATTTGCCTATTTTAGTGCAAACAAAAACAGATAAAATTGCAAGAGCGCAATAAGGCCAACGATGGAGTTTGGATTTAAAATATGGAATAGATTGGGATTATGAAAAACAGGAAGTGAAAAGGTTTACTCACCAACCGCTCGTTCCCATATCTTCCCGAGTCTGATTAGCCACCACAGACACACACTCGGGTTTCCCACGGGAGACGTATTTATTTGGTTCGGTATTTCCGCGAACTCGCACTAAACGCCACTCGCGAACCGATTTTGGGGTTTAGTATAGCCGTTCGGTAGTAGCCGTCGAGAACTTTTTGTGAAAAATCTTACCGGCTGCGCCAGTCAAACTGGGAAGAGCCCGGGTTATGTTTTTAAAAATACAAATTTGAAATTCAAATACGATTATATTGTCTGAACAAGTAGGCGACTAATTACAGACTAACTGATGGGATGATTCGATGATGCTGCTATATAACTAATTACAAAATATTGTTTTTTCCTGCTGTTGATCTTAATATGTTTGAATACGTATGTTGCTTCTGTCCACTTCCCCTCATTCTTTCCCCACTTCCCTCACCCCTTTTCACTTTCCCCTTTTCTTTCACTCTGCCTCCACCCTTCCCTTCAGACTTCGCATCACCTGCTCCACTTCCCGCACCGTTCCCCGACATCCCCCACTTTCTCTCACTTCCCCGAACCTCACTTTGACTCGGTGCAGTGCAGTTAGGTGCAGTTAGATTTTCTAGCTGAAACGCACTGATGGGATCGTGATTGAATCGGAATAGTGTTCGGGAGTAAGGGGGCTGTTTCCGTAATTAATAAAAAAAAAGTTAGATATATAAAATGTGGAATATGCGGTTTCAAATCAGCCAATTCATATTAAGGAGCATTTCATATTAAGTTATCAAAAAGAAGAGGCAAGAGGCGATGAAGAAGAACACATTTTATCTGTTTCTATAATAAATATAAAATCTGTTTTATAAGACGTTATATTTTTAGAATTAAAATGTTGTTTTATATTATGGTGTTTTTATTGTACAAAAATATAATAAACGAAACCTTGCATAACTGGTTTTGTTTTAATGGTGTCAAACAAAACCAGTGAAAATAAAATTATATATGAATTCCAACTGTTACTGTAGGTCGGTAATTTGTCGATATCGATAGATTTAAATATTAGGCTGTACATCCCTATAAACCAGTGGAAATATAATTATTTTATGAATTCCAACTGTTACTGTAGGATGTAGGTCGGTAATTTGTCGATATGGATAGATTTAAATATTAGGCTGTATATCCGTATTCCGTTCATTAAGATGGTAGAACTGATTGACTGATTGTTTTTACATCGTCAAGTTGGCTTTTTGAGGTACATAGTCCCGTTTTGACATTTATTAGTTTATTTTGCTCTAAGTGTCCCGTCTCTTCTTACTTAGTATTGTATTCTCTTTGATAAACAGCCTTCTCTTTGATATTGTATTATCTTTGATAATATTATATTAACGAATTAAAGTAATTGGCTGGAAAAATAAATTTTCAATCACGAAAAGCCTAATTATCTAGAAAAGATGTTACAGTGCAACCAACTTATCTGTGAAGTGGCAAAAAAGGAACTACAGCCGCCATAAAAATGAGCAACACTCACGCCACCCTTCAGTTCACAGATAAGTTGGTCGCACTGTACAGAGTAATTTTTGACTAGAAAAACCGTAGAAAAACAAACCACTAGTGTGTTCTACGGGGTCACAAAATTAGGCCAATGAAAAGATAATGTTTAACAGACTGCATTTATTTGATGACGGACTCATTTTTATTCACACATGGTTGAAAAATATATGCCATGGATATGCTATGCAATACATTGGAAGTAGGTTACAAAAGTAGATAATGTAAAAATGAACGGAAACGTTTTTACTTTAGCAAATTATCAGCAGCCATGATAATCAAAGCCACTCTTCTGTTGGCAACATGGCTGGGGTAAGATGACAAGAACTTCGTGAGGTGCTTCCGAACTTCTCCTACAACCAATGGCAAGTGCGCGCGCGTGATTTCATTAGCCCGGTCCAAGTTGATGATACAATCCTCTAGATATCTGTAATAAATAACATAAAGATCAAGCAAACGTACTCATGTTATGTATTATATATGTACCTATACATAATTCTGTGAATGAAAAGGTTACATAGGTAGGTACAGTGGTTGAGTAGGTCGGTTGAAAGTCGATTCCTGCAAATATAGTACAGTAGGCATAGGTAAGTGCAATTTGTTTGTGTAGAATGTGGAATAAGCAACACAACATCGATCTATGTACATATAATACTAGTGGCTCTATGAGCTGTAGAACTCGCGAGTCTGTCTTTGCATAGCTTAAAACTGAATGAATGTTCACCGCGCATATACTTAAATCTACCGGTAGGCCGAATGGTTACTGACCTGGACTTTAAAGCTAGGTCTCAGTATTCGCATTACTCATAGCAGTGGTAATACTGAGACTACACATTTTTCTCAAAACTGTCTCACTACCAATGGCGAAGGAAATGTCTGCTCACTCACTACCCATGGCGTGAGTTAGCAGACGATTGCGGCGTTTTCGCGTTTTGAAAATTAGTATAATGTCGATCAAATAGACACTGGCCCCGAGGAATAATAAATCCTTTGTTTACTGAAATATTATAAGAAAATAAAAAAAAAACTTTTTCACCTCACAAGCTCGGAAAGATTCATTCAAAATCTGAGTGCAAAACTGCATTTTACCCGCTAACGTGGAAAGAGTTTTTAAAATTAGAACCTTTATATTCTATTTTTTTCTGTAGCGCCAATCCACTGAAAATACTTTATTATTAATTTATACTATATTATTATCCGATTCGATTCTACTCTATTTCACTCTACTCGACTCTATCCATCTCTTTTAATTTTCAATTCATTTCTACTCTATTCTACTCTGTTCTATTGTGTTCTAGTGTGTTCTAGTGTGTGTGTGTGTGTGTGTGTTCGTCGCATCCCGCGACGACCCATTTTTATTATTATTATTGTTGTGGACGCCGAGCCTGCCCGCGACAGCATGAACGCAGACAACATGCAAAATAGGCCACGCCCCTTTTAACTGCGGCGTGTATACCGCATTAGTTTTAAGACCGTATAATTGTATATATAGCGATAAGTTTTTTGAAATAAACATTGGATCCGACCATTCAATCAACGGAACTTGAACAAGCAACAGTGTTTAATTGAACTACAGTCCACATCGAACCAGGAACCTGAACTACTAGGAGCTACGAACCGAAGTCTCCAGTACATCGTGTAGACCTTGCGATCCATCGCCTACATCTTGGTCCTAACGATCCGGATAGAAGAACCAGCGACTACATCTTGGTCCATCGGAGCCGGATAGAACCAGAAGAACTTAAGCGACCAACAGCTTATCCAGTGAACGTCTGCCGCCCATCGAACATGGTGGTCACGAGGAGCCAAAGCAACCTGGCAGAGCTGGAAGAGCGGAAGCGGTTGGACGAAGAGCGCCTTCGAAGGCTATCCCTAGAGCCGCCGGCATCACCATCTGTGCCGGCCGCTGGCACGGCTGCTGGCACAACCGCTGGCCCGTCCAGCAACATCGAACGAAGCAAGTCACCGGCGCACTCGCAACGAACTGCGAACTCCACCCTAAGGCTGCGGCTGGCGGAGTTAGAGGCGGCCGAGAAACTTGCTGAATTGAAGAGAAAGGAGTTGGAAATGGAAGCGGACCTAGTGAAGAAGCGATTGGCGGCTCAGATCGCGAATATTGAAGAAGATCAGAGCCTTCACGACGAGCCAACCGTGCGGAGCAACGACAACCACCAGAAGGTGGACGATTGGTTGCAACGCACAAACCCCTCCACCCTACGGGGGGAGAGCGGGGATGTGCCGCGCCTCAACACCGAGAGGCAACAAGAAGAACCACGACGAGCACGCTTTGAGCGTTCTACAAGATCACCCACCCCGGGTCGATCTGACCGCAGATCCGGGATCGAACAACTCGCCGAGGCCATTGAACGAATGGCCAGACCTCGGGCCCGCTACAACTCCGACCTGCCCGTCTTCACTGGGGCACCAAACGAGTGGCTGCCATTCAAGGCAGCAGTACGGGACTCCACAGCCCTGTACCACATCTCAGCCGCTGAGAACTTACAGCGGCTGAGAAGTTGCCTCAAGGGCGACGCACGTGACGCCGTGGCTGCATTACTGCACACAGCCACTGATCCTGACGTCATCATCAAAACATTGGAACAGAGCTTTGGGAGACCGGAGCTCATCATCGACCGAGCATTAGAAGAGCTAAGAAGGTTCCCGAAGCCAGGGATGACAGCGACCGACCTCAACACGTTCGCTGTCAAACTTCAGAACGTCGTCTGCGTGCTACAGAACATCAACCGGCGGGGGTACCTGTATAACCCGATGCTGGCGCGTGAGGTGCTGGAGAAGCTAAGCCCGCACATCAAAACGCAGTGGTGCCACTACGCCAACGAACACCAGTCACCTTCGGAGCCAGAAATTGTCATGCTATCTCAATTCCTCATGCGAGAAGCAGACATGGCACTGCGTTTTACATACGCACCGGCAGCGACCTCTGCCGCCCGTGAGACGAGACCAGCGGCATTTAAGAAGAAAGGGAACGCCGTGTACACTACCGACGAGGGCGCGGAACAAGAAACAAAGACTGACCTATGCCAGAGCTGCAACCAAGCCCATGCGCTACATCAGTGCCCAACCTACCGGGCACTGACCGTCGATAAGCGCTGGGAGCTGGTCAAAGAGAAAGGCGTATGCTTCCGATGCGCCGACAAGAAACATCGTCGGTACCAATGTAAGGCGAAGCTGTGCGGCATTAACCAATGCCACCGCCCGCACCACTCAACACTGCACGAAGAAGCGCGACCTAACGCACGATCAGCTGCGCAACCCGAACATTCGTCGAGCCACAATGCAGCGGTCTTGTCGGTAGCACCCACCAATGCTGCCGGCCTGAAGACCGTGATGCTGAAGATCTGCCCCGTGGTTGTCACTGGTCCACGGGGGGAGGTCGACACCTACGCGCTGCTCGACGAAGGCGCCACTATCACACTCATCGACCATGAGTTGGCGAAACGGATCGGCGCAGAAGGCCCTACGCAGCCCCTACATCTGAATGGCGTTAACTTGTCGCAGCGAGAGGAAGATAGCCAAACCGTCTCACTCTCACTGAGGGGAGCAAAGGAAACAGCGCTATACAAAGTCAAAGCGCGCACTGTACGCGACCTAAAGCTACATCGGCAGACCGTCCCGAGCTCACTTCTACAACACCGACACCTACGGGACTTGATGGAGGCAGAGGTGTGCTACGACCTGGCACACCCCCTCATCTTAGTAGGCGCCGACCACTGGGAGCTCATTGTATCCCGTGAGCTTCGTCTTGGCGGGCCAAATGAACCGGCCGCGTCGAGGACCCGACTTGGCTGGGTGATGCATGGAACCGCACCCCGCAGCCTGATCTACGAAAACGAGAGCGTGCTGCACGTATACGCGCCCGACCAGCGTACGAACAAGCACGACCAGCGCCTACACGAGCTTGTGGAGGCGCACTTCCGCATCGACGCGCTCGGCGTCGCTATCCATTCGAGAGTGAGCGACGCAGATCTACGAGCTACGAAGATCTTCGAAGAAACAATAAAGAAAACAGACAGCGGCTACGAAGTGGGCTTGCCTTGGCGGCGAGATGACGTCACCATGCCGTCGAACTACGGCGCGGCTCTACGGCGTCTACAAAGCATCGAACGAAAGATGGACGCCTACCCAGACTTCGCGGACCAATACGCCGCGCAAATAGAAAATCTGTTGGCTAAGAATTATGCGGTGCCATGCGACGGGACTGAACGACGGAGCCCCATCTGCTGGTACCTCCCGCACTTCGCAGTACAGAACCCAAACAAGCCTGGTAAACAACGGCTTGTTTTTGACGCAGCTCACCAATGTCACGGCGTGAGCTTGAACGACCAGCTGCTGGAGGGCCCGGACCTTCTACTATCACTACAAGGAATCGTCTTCAGATTCAGAGAACGGCCGATCGCCGTCACCGCCGACATACAAGAGATGTTTCTACGAGTGAAGATCCGACTTGAAGACCAGCCCGCACAGCAGTTCTTATGGCGAGGCCGGGACCGAACTAACCCGCCTCGCCACTACAAGATGGCGAGCATAATTTTCGGCGCCGCCAGCTCACCGTTTATGGCGCACAGCGTGCGCAACCACAATGCGCGCGCACATGCACAGACTCACCCACGCGCTCTAGTGGCCATCACGAACAGCCACTATATGGATGATCTAGTAGACAGCTACGCCAATGAAGAGGAGGCCCGTAGCACCATACAAGAGCTACGCGAGGTGCACGCGGCCGCTGGCTTCACTCTGCGCAGTTGGAGTGCTAGCAACACGAACGTGCTACGAGACGTACCGCCAGAGCTACGAGCGACTACGCCCACTCAGTTGGGAGCAGGGAGCCCTGAGAGCAAGATACTCGGGCTCTGCTGGGACTCCAACAGAGACGAACTGGGGTTCAACACCGCAATGCACCGCGTACCGGCTGAGGTGCGCGCGCAGATCCGCGCACCCACGAAGAGAGAGGCCCTCAGCGCGGTCATGTCCATTTATGACCCGTTTGGTCTCCTCAGTCAGTACACCATTCGAGCGAAGATCATCCTGCAGAGCCTGTGGCGTCTTCACATGCCATGGGACGAGCCGATACCTGCAGAAGAAGCCGAACATTTCGCAGAATGGCTACGCCAGCTGAGCGAGATAACTCGCTTGCGCCTACGCCGTAGCTACGCGCTAGAGGGACACAAGCGCGTAGACCTGCACATACTATGCGATGCGAGCGAGCAGGCATTCTCTACGGTGGCCTTTTGGAGGGCCATCCACCACGACGGCAGCGTGACCATTGCCTTGGTGGCTGCTAAAGCCAAGGTAGCGCCGCGACGCGCGCAGAGCATACCGCGCCTAGAACTTCAGGCAGCGGTCATCGGCGCGAGGCTCGCGGACGTTATAAAAAAGGAGCATCGCGTGCAAGTAACAAAAACCACCTACTGGACCGACTCTGCGACCGTAGTCCATTGGGTGCACAACGACGCGAAGCGCTACACGCCCTTTGTAGCGCACCGGCTGGGCGAGTTAGCGGAGTTAACTCACCGACGTGAGTGGAGATGGCTGCCTACCGAACATAACGTAGCCGACGACGCGACGAGACTGAGCCGCACGCCCATAGCCGCTAGCGATCGCTGGTTCCAGGGGCCCAGCTTCCTTCGCGAACCCGAAGAAGAATGGCCCACACACCAAGCGTTCACTGACCAACAAGAGGTCCTGCACACGAGCGAGCAGGACGAACATTTAGAGATCCCGCACACGAACGAGCGGGATGAATATAGTGACCGATGGCTGCCTGAACCCACTCGTTTCTCTAAATACGAGACGCTGGTGCGGGCAGCCGCGCGTGTGCTGGCATTCGTCGACATATGCCGGCGCCGTACGACGCGCATGGAAGCAGATCACATTGAACGCGCTGAGAAAGCGCTCATACGACGCGCCCAAGAAGACAACTTCGGGACCGAACTGAGGAGGATCGAGTCTGCTTGCCCCGTCCCTAGAGCAAGCAGACTATTCAAGCTAGACCCGGTGCTCGAAGACGGACTTCTGCGGGTGCGGGGGCGCATCGACGCATCCAGCGCGCCCCTGGAAACCAAGCGACCGGTTATCCTTGACGGCCGTCACCACGTGACAAAGCTCATCGTGCTAAGGGAGCACTGCACCGCCGGTCACGCTAACAGAGAGCGCGTGACGAACGACCTACGGCAGCGGTACTGGGTCATTCACCTGCGACCTACCGTACGCGCCGTAGAAAGTAAATGCGCCCTCTGCCGAGTACGACGAGCAAGACCGCGGCCGCCCGCCACGGGGGACCTGCCACGCGCCCGCCTTGACCCATTTCACCGTCCGTTCACTAACTGCGGGGTGGACTACTTCGGGCCAATGCAGGTCAAGGTGGGGCGCCGCCGAGAAAAGAGATGGGGTGCCCTATTCACCTGTCTCACGACGCGCGCCGTGCACCTAGAGCTCGTAGCTTCGTTGTCCACTGACTCAGCTCTGATGGCGCTGCGACGGATGGCTGCACGTCGAGGCTGGCCACGTCTTATGGTCTCGGACAACGGAACGGCCTTCCGGGGCTCCGACGTGGCACTGAAGAAGGCATACGCAGAATGGGCACCCGCCCTAAGTGACGAAGGGCTATTACACCGGATGAAGTGGCATTTCATCCCACCAGGCGCGCCCAACCAGGGTGGAGCGTGGGAGCGCTTAGTACGGTCCGTGAAGACCGCTCTGCACACGACGCTAAGAGAAAAGGCACCTTCCGAAGAGGTTCTGCAGACCCTCCTGATCGAAGCCGAGCACTCTATCAATGCTCGCCCCCTCACCTACGTCAGCGTGAGTGCACTCGACCCAGAAGCACTCACACCGAACCATTTCCTGCTGGGATCATCGATCGGCCTACCTACCACAGGCCCCTGCGATGAAGCTGACCGACGAACTTGGCGAGCAAGCCAAGCGCTCGCTGACCATTTCTGGAAGCGCTGGCTGCGGGAATACCTCCCCACGCTTGTACCACGGGGGGAGCCAGCTAACCTCCGACGACAACTGCAAGCCGGCGACATCGTGGTTGTGGTCGACCACACGCTGCCCCGGAACGTCTGGCCAATCGGGATTGTTGAGCGCACCTATCCCGGTCCAGATGGCGGCGTCCGAGTCGCCGACGTAAAAACTAAGAGCGGTACCTTCCGACGCCCTACCAGCAAACTCGCCGTCCTGCTAAGGGAAGAAGAGGCTACGCGAGCTGCGCCGGGGGGAGAGATGTTGTGGACGCCGAGCCTGCCCGCGACAGCATGAACGCAGACAACATGCAAAATAGGCCACGCCCCTTTTAACTGCGGCGTGTATACACGCCGCATTAGTTTTAAGACCGTATAATTGTATATATAGCGATAAGTTTTTTGAAATAAACATTGGATCCGACCATTCAATCAACGGAACTTGAACAAGCAACAGTGTTTAATTGAACTACAGTCCACATCGAACCAGGAACCTGAACTACTAGGAGCTACGAACCGAAGTCTCCAGTACATCGTGTAGACCTTGCGATCCATCGCCTACAATTATTATAAACACTAATTTAATATGTTATTTTAGCTGTTATTCTTGCACCTAGCATTTTCCTCGCTGTAGTGAGGTGAAAAGTTTTGTGTTGCGCACGGCAGCAAAGTTATTTGGCGTCTCGTACTTTTGAAACTCTCGCTACGCTCAGTATTCTATATTTGAACCACTCGCTTCGCTCGTGGTTCAATCCTAGAATCCTTCGCTTGCTCTGGTTTCAATACAAGTACTCTCGCCAAAAAATCACTTTGCAGCCTTGCATAACAAATAACTATTGTATCTGTCACACGGCAAAACCTATTTGTGGCGTTTTATACAACGCCCAGTGAACGCAAAACAAACTCGTTCATTGACAACGCCACAAAACCCGAACCCCCGTATTATTGATTTCTACTACGAATTTAGTTTGCTTTCGCCTACAATTTCGACCGCGCGGACTACAGCTTATCACGAAAAAAAGCATCTTCAAAAGCATTCTTCTAGGATATTAAAAACCAAAGCAAAAAGCATAGCACCAGCGCTCTCGATGCTTTTCGACAGATTTTTTATTATTTCGTTTCAACACATTTTCAACGGCAACATGGTCATTCTGTATAGTATCCTATGTTGGTCTCTATATTTCAATAATTACAGGGTTTTTTTTTCACGATTCAGTTTTTTAAAATGGCGTTGAAATGGGGGTTGGAAAAGTAAAAAAAAACATATTTCAGCCTTATCGAAAAATGATCTGAACTCAGTTTTAAGCTATGCAGTTTTAAGCTATGCACAGTCACGTTAAATAACGATTGGCCGAAGGTGATAAAATCGCTATGCATAGAATGGTACAGGATATCCTTGTTCGAAACTAACCTGCACTTGAGCTGCGTGTCGTGCAGCACGTCCGTGCTGAGCTGCTGCAGCAGCGCTAGCAGCACGTGCTGGCGCAGACGGCAGTGCGGATAGAAAGCGCGCGCGTCGGCGCCGCGGCAAGCCGTCGTCACCAGCGCCAGGTCGCCGGCGCACAGCGCGCGCTCAAACGCCGCGTTCACGTCGCCATCTTGGATCTGCTTCGAAATCTGTGCTGTGATCATCTTTGGAGATGGAAAAAAAAGCGTTAATAAGAATCTGCGTAATACATAGGCATAATATGTGTAATAAATCCTAATACTGGGTCAACTCCTTTGTCGCGGCACAAAATACCGACAAGCGATTAGTAGCTACCTAATAATATGCTTGGGTTGACACAAAAAAATGAACATCATTTTTCAAAATAATATTAATACTATGTAAAAATTTGTATTCCTTATAATATATTATTCTATACTTACTAGCTGCGCCCCGCGGCTTCGCCCGATTCACTGTGATTGCATAACAAAAATATCAGGATCCGAAAAGGAATCGATATATTGTACCTATTTTATTGAAAACTAGGTAGATACCTACGTATATCGAATAAAAAAATTTACTAAATAATGCACTTAGCTTATTTTACTGATTGATTTTTCCCTAGTCGAGATCCCACAGTCTTATATTTATATGTGTACCTACCTAGATAGGTACTATTCACTGAGGGTGTTGGGTACGTGTGCAGCGAGAAATTCAAAAACTTTCTTAAATGAGATAGTTAATGTAAAGAATAATCTCCAAATGTGGCAAAAGTAATATCACTAATAATAGTTAGGTACCTGAACCAGCTACAAAAGCAAAAAAACTGTAAAAATATTGATTTTACCGCTGCAGGCGTTCCCAATTAAACAGAAATGAGCTTTATGATGGGATGATTATATAGTTCAACTTCTAGAATGTACGTAGTTAGGACCTACTTACATAACTAGTGGTTCTGTGAGCTGTAGACCTCGCGCGTACAAACTTTTTTGCAAACAATCTAGCGGTTCACAGTAGCGCCGTCTAGTTACCTTATTGTAACACTAACATTAGTAACCAAGATGCTCCCTCAAAAGGGCTGATTCCACTGGTAGAAACCTAAAATTGAGAAATTTACTACATTTTGGAGCTATTCTGCTCGTCACACCGAACCTCCTCATCAGATATTCACCAAAATTTTTATGAGACTAATTTAAAGTTACTACCTTTCAAATTAAAAAAGAACCATCGAAATCAGATTTAATATGGTGGAGATATTCAATAGTCCCCTTTTCACCCTTTTTTGGGGGAAGTATCCCCCCCCAATCAAAAATCCCTAACGACTAAAAAAATCTAAAAATTCGCTTAACCTGTATATCAAGTTTCGTCTAGATCGGTTGAGAAATGCGACCTGTAGAGGACCTGTAGAGGAGAACAGCCGGAAATCCGTACAGACATCCATCCAGACATACAATAGAATTTTTGCCGAAGCTGAAACAGAGACGCTTCGCTCGCGCTTCGCGCGATTATTCTCGGTCAATTATTGCTAACAAGATGGTAGGTAGGTACTTCGATTATAGTAACTACCTAATGTCGTAGATAAGCAATATAATAATTATATATATATATATATATATATACATATATATATATATATATATATATATATATATATATTATATATATATTATATAAGATATCATATAACATATTATATCTACTCATATTTCTTCATCCTTTGGAAATTGATGAATTCGCAATTCTCCACTATTATTATATGATGTTGACGCTCAACCATTTATCACACACATAGTACGCATATTTAAAACAAATAAATAAATCACCTAGTTGCGTGAAGCATTATTATGTACTTTGGCAAACACATGCGAGCGATTTCGTGTACCTGACACACCTAATACGCTGTACCGATTTGCAATAGACGCCCGCCGGTACGTAGTGCAAGCGCGCGGGGTGGAGAGAGACTCCGCTCTCCTTCACACCGCACCTAATCGTTGCTCTGTCAAGCGGCCGAGTTGACTCACTATTAGGATTTATTACACATATGACATAGGTGGCAGAAATTACAAAAGAGCCGACGATCAGTGGCCCAATTACACAACTTCGGATTATCACTTTTTTCATAGCAAATTCGACTCTATCGCAAGGCATAGTGGCATAGTGGTTGCGATATTGAGAATTCGATTGAAGCCAAGTTATGTAATACGGCCACAGGTCAATAGGAAAGCATATATCTATTGATGTACCTATGTGTGTATGACTTGATGATGAAACTGCGTCTACTACAAGCGAGCTGCGATGAACTCAGTTAACATTATTGGAGCATCGGTGTTGTATGATCTTTGGCACCCGCGGGATGAGGTGTGGTCCTAGTGTTATGCTGGGAGCAACACGGGTTTATCTCAGTGAAAAAAAAAACAAATATTTCTTCTCGAACTTATGGTAAGTATAATAAATGATATGTAAAACCGTTGGTAACCTGCTGCTTGCTTGCTATTCGTATGAGGGAGTGGGCCTCTAGTCAGAGTTCGTCCGACCGCCCGAGGACCTCTGACATAGCTTAACGACTGCTATTAATTAATAACAGCCGGGACCGACAGCTCAAGGTGCCGTCAGAAGCACAAAGCGATGGTAAACCACACAACTTCATCGGTGCGGAGCCTAGGACCGAACCCTGCATCGTTGGATTTTAAGTCGCACTAGTAAACGCGAACTATCATTTATTCTGTGATATCGCCCATCATTCACTGGGCTGTAAGATTGTGCGATTGTTTCTGTAGTTATTTATACCAATTGATCGATGATGGACCGGTCGGAGCCGGCCGGCTGCTGCAGGCCAGAGGGCGCGCGCGGCGTAGGCGGCTGTGGCTCCGGCAGCATCTCGACCTTGTGCAGCTGCGACGAGAACACGTCCAGCATCTTCTGCCGCCACTGCTGCAGCTCCTCGTGCAGCAACCTGAAGAATTACCTGCAGTACCAGCGAAGGATATTCGCCGTCTCGAAAACCAACTCTCTGTACATTCGTGAATGTTCACACATGTAAACTTAGTATGCTGTTCGTGTTTCTGAGAATTACATAATTAGGTAGCTACGATCAGTCGCAAAGAAGAGCGATGCGAACTTCAGAAGCAGCATGCTTGAGGCCCACACATAGGCACAACTTATCAAATAAGGTTGTAAAACAATATTTTTATTAGGTTCTAACTTCACGGCGGTCAAGGTACCCAGTCGCATACTTACTTACTAGGACCTTATTAGGGTATGCACCTCATCATTTCAGGCATTAGAAGTCCACTGCTGAACTTAGGCCTCCCCCAAAGAGTGCCACGACGAACGGTCTTGTGGCGCCTCCATTCACTGACTCCCTGCGATGGCTACAATGTCATCCGTCCAACGTGTGGGGGTCTCCTTACACTTCGATTGCTTGTTCGTGGTCCCGATTCGAGAACCTTTATTCCCCAGCGGTTGTCGGCTCTGCGAACTAAGTAAACATAGTCAACAGCTTCGATAACATTCTTCCCAACATAGACCTGCATGGGTGCGACATGGGCATTTGACATTATGTTCGTCTAACCCATGTTCATTTTAAGATCCACCTGTTGGGAAACAATATTGAGGTCTTCCAGAGTTTCTGCCATGATGACTATATTATCAGCAAATCGAAAGTGAGTGATGCATTCGCCATTGATGTTAATACCATATCCGTTCCAGTTCAGGAGCTTGAATATATCTTCATGTGCAGAGATGAACAGTTTCGGAGAAATAACGTCTCCCAGTCTCACCCCATTTTGCAATTGGATAGAATTCGTACTCTGATCTTGGAGACAGACAGTCATGGTGGCCTTGCTATACAAATACTTTAACACTTCGATGTACCGGTAGTCAATCTGGCACCGCTGTAATGACTGTAACACTGCCCAGGTCTCGACTGATTTATATAAATTTGACTGGTTATATAAATTTTTAATTTGTGGTTATTCTGTCCTACTACCTCATATTTTAAATGCAAAACTTTAGATGTTCTTCTGTGATGCAATCACGATGAATCGGGCGAAGCCACGGAGTGCAGCTAGTAAGTATAGAAAAATTTATTATGAGGAATATAAACTTTCACATATCAATATTATTTTGTAAAAAAAGATATTCTATATTTTTTGTGCCAACCCTAGTATATTTTTAGTTACTAGTCGCTTGTCGGCATTTTGCGCCGCGACAAAGGAGTTGACTCACTATTAGGATTTATTACACATATGGTACTACTACGTTTCACAAAGCTGGGTTACGCAGAAGCAGCGTGCGTGCCGTACGGAAGATAAAAATAAAAGTACTTTAGAAAGAAGAAGGATGTTCTTACTCTTCCACAGTGCACTGGAGCGTGTTCATGAGGTTCTTCTGAGGGTCTGCAGCAGCCTCCAGCAAGTTCTGGTGGCGCTCTATGGAGCTTTGCAGCGATTTCGTAATTTTGTACACGGACTTTGTTAGGCAGGCGGAGTTGTCTTCCACTACAATAAGAAGACGTCTTACTAAATTATCACTTGATTAATGTTTTTTATGATTTAAGCATTAACGCCTGCTTTTTGAGAACAAATCTACGTATTTGATTCGAGTCCTGTCGATGACCCCAATTTTTCCTTTAGAAAATTATAAGATTATTCACTAGATTGCTTTGGAAAAGGACAAAAAGTGGTCTCACAAAATCTACGAGATCGAAAAAAAATAAGATTTGAAGAGAAGAAAAAATTGTGAGGTATGTCTAGTGATTTGGACATTTTGGAAGCAGAGCTACTAACTACGGCTCTGCTTCCAAAGACAAAGATCGTCGAAAGAGGCTGAAAAATGTTTTGATGCCCATTCCTAATACTTTGAGGAGTTGCCTATTTGTGTAAATCTCCTCTAATATGTTTTTCCATTTTGGGTCACGGATCTACATATTGTGTGTTAATTTCAAGTATCTTTCTTATTTCGAGTAGGACAAATGTTTATCTTTAGAGCAGCTTAGGCAATACAATATGCCGCCCGTGACAAACAGACAGACAGATTAGCTGTGCAAGCCGCCCGGTGGCAGACGGAGACAAACACAAGACAAGGGCTGCCACAACAATTATAGGGATCCGTTTGAAACGTTTTTTTTTGGGTAAAGAGCCATAATGACAAAAAAAACGATGGTTGAAAAGAATAGTGACGTCTGAAAGTTACTGCACTGAGTTCCCACTCACACTCAATGAAAGCCTCCTCGACAGTCTTGGTGATCTGACGGATCAGTCTCCGGTGCGAGTGCTCCAGGATCGGCAGGTATAGGGCAGAAACGTCGCGAGAGAGGCAGTCGCCGATCACGGCTTTCAACGACTCTGCTGTTGCAGCCACCATGTGCTCCTTTAGTTCCTAAAATACGACAGATAATTTACAAAAATCTATACAAAGGTTTGTATCTATATAATCCAATCATAGACTTGTCGCATAGGCCAGTAAATAGAGAAATTTGCCTTGCAAAAGGTGATGTAGTAATGATTTTTATATTTGTTGTTTATTTAGGCCTAGACTCCGATGAAAAATCCAAGCTTTCGACCTCGAGGGGTGCGAGCGTTACCCGCCATCTTGAATTGAAAGGGAACAAATTTGTATTTTTCTAAATAGTTCTTTAACAGTTAGCTTTATGGCAAAAGTGTCTATGAAAAGAAGACAATATTTGCAACATTTTTGCATTCACAGTTGTTCCGTAATTCTCATAAGTAAAAAGTTACAAATAACGAAAAACACATCTTTATTAAAAATGCTCTAAGAATATTTGTTGTTCCTGCACAATGAATATTCTAAACGGCTGAATGTAGAGACTTGATATTTGGAGACTATGTTTATAACGAGGTAACAACGTAAACCAAAACAAGAATTTTGAAAAAAAGCAGTTTTGAGGGTTTAAAAAGAGGGGTCAACGTTTTAAAAAATACCTCTGTTTTGAAGACACTGTTGCTATTAGACAGTCGAAATTTTGAATGTAAGCTCAGGAATTTTCAAATTTTCTAAAATAAAAGGTCAGGCTCAGTTACGAATCTTGTCCTTCAGAGAAGGTAGGTCTATTTTATGTTTTTTTTTATAGCAGTTAACGCCTGCTTAGCGTAAACATTATATATAATAATTTTCTAATGGAAAAATTCTTGGATCTCGTCCGTGATCCAAATTTTTCCTTAAGGTAGGTCTAATTAGAACATATGATGTTAGTAAAACAGCTTACGTCACTTTGCAGGAAGCTGGCCAGCAGATCCTTGATGTCCTGGTCTACGGTGGTGCCCTGCCGCGCCTCGATGGCTGCGAGCAGACTCTGCGCGCGGGAGTTCGACTTGGAGCTGTCGTCGGCGTCGGAGCTGAGCTCCTTCTGACCACTGTTTATAGAAATAAGGCCAGCAGCTAGGGCATGGTAGTTCTACTAGTGGGAGCGATAGATATATGACTTCCTTCCCTCTACAATGGTTGAGGGGGTGACGGCTGACACACAAGGCCTACTCGTGAACGGACGCTGCTTGTGGGGACTGGTCCAGCCTGGTTTCTTATTTGTCATTCTATTTTTATTATACTACCCCAGTTTTTTTATTGTGGGTAATCTAATTGGCACTTACAAGTTTGAGCTGTAAATATGTGTTAATATTAAAATGTATGTATACATATGTATTAGGGTGTCCCTTATTTTTCAATGTTTTAATTTTACAATGCATAGGCTATTGTTTTATTAATTAGGACCAAACAATATTCGGGTTTTCACACCCGAAAACTTTTTTTTAAGTTATTCGGAACAGTGCAACCCGTGCCGACTCGCACGGAAACATTATCCATACAATTTGCGTCACAGGAGCGGCGCTTTCTCACTGTTATTGTCACTTGTATCGGCTTGCCGGGTAGTTAGCACGTATTGTTTTATATTTAGAAGATGTCAGTGGAACTAAGAAGCAACAAAAAAGTTTTTTTCTTGATCGATTAAGTAACTCAGCAAATAACAGGTGCAATACCATGTAATAGTCAAGTTCACGCAATTTTATTTTTAAACGACGTGAAGTAAAATTAACTATCAGTGCTAGCGCAAATCTTGTCATTCGGGAGTGCAAAATATTCTGGGAAATGGCTAGAATCCTACCAGAGCTGTTCCTAATTGCGTTAAGTAGTTAGTGGATCCCTATCAGATCTCCTGGCGCAATGCATCAAACATGATCGATGTCAAGAGCTATTTAATCTTGAAAAATATATTTGCTGCAGTCCTAGTTTCAAATAAAATATTTTCCCAAAAAAAAAAAAACGACTTCATAATAAAAATGTTATTTTGTAAACAACCACTAAAAAGAATGAAATAATTTACAATTGAGCCAGAACAGTATCACTTTATCGAAATTTTCAACGTAATAATAACGCATAAATACAACATAAGATAAGAAACAGTTTTTTGAAGGCGGTGCCAAACCGAGCCATAATTATTAATATGGTTGGGCTGATTCAAAAAGATAATTTCTTAAACGGCTTGACTTGCTATATAAAATATATTCATACGTAGATAGGTATGCATTAATTTTGTAAAGATATTAGATTTAAATGATGCCTGGGTTTGGCACCGCCTTCAAAAAACTCTTTCTTATCTTATGTTGTATTTATGCATTATTATTACGTTGGTAATTTCGATAAAGTGATACTGTTCTGGCTCAATTGTAAATTATTTCATTCTTTTTAGTGGTTGTTTACAAAATAACATTTTTATTATGAAGTCGATTTAATTTTTTTTGGGAAAATATTTGATTTTTTGATTTTTAGTGGCCTAAGAAATCATCGGAAAGAATATAATTATGACAAAGAAAATAGTAGACACTCGCTCAATTTAGTCAATAAAACCTACATATATAACAACTGAATTAGTTTTGACCATTTTCCATCAATTTGTTGTTGAGTTCCTGTGACTAAATTCCAGCTCCATCATCAGACCCTTGATACCACATGAAACCAGACATGATCTCATCAAGACAAACAAAATGAGCCCAAACTCGAAGGGATTCCATCATCCAATTATGTAGTTATTTTATCTACTACTACTACAACTACTACTACTGTTTTTTTTTAATTGTCATCAGAACTACACCCATGTGCAAAACTTCAGCATCTTTGGACGTCCTTAAATTGTTCAAAATTTACTTGTAATCCAGTCCTAAATATTATTACACAAAGAATTAAATAAAAGCTTGTTTAAAAACTATTAAACCAATTTTGATGAAATTTATACAGTACCACACTAGAGGTCTTCTTACTCAAGTAAAAACAATCATCTAATTCGGTTCAGAAATCCCAAGATATTCGAGAACATTAACCATAAAACATATTGATTTTATAATAAAGCTACTGAACCAATTTTGATGAAATTTGTATGAATTATTATCTTGTTTTAGGGAAATCTTTGAGTGATTTCGTTTTTGTCAAGAGCAAAGTTTTTTGTACGACTGTAAACTTGAAAGTAGTTTCCTTCAAGAAAATGTATCTTCATGGAAAGAAAACTAAGTGTTTGTGGAAGCTAAAAATAAGGTTCTAGATTAAAAACAGTTAATGACACAGCTGAAAGAGCTTTTAAACTAATTAAAGACTTCCATGCTTCCATCGGTTGATTACCGTACGTGAAGAATAGACGCAGTTCTTTATTACGTTGTGTGCAAGAACTTAGTAAAATGTATCCAAAAAGAGACTGAAGAGGAAATATCCTTAAAATATATATAAAATTGTATCTTTTTTGATAATAACAAGATAAGCATTATATACATTTATGTTTTCATCGATATTTATCTAACGTAATGGATTTAAGTGATCATCTACAACTACATTCAAAAGACACTTTAAGCAAATATTTTCTAAAACTTTGAGGCCCTGTCGGCACGAGTTAAAAATAACGTAGGATATTGAAATTTTGTATTTGGGTAACTAGTAGATTAGTAAACACATTAAGGGGATATGCGTACCGATAAACGAAAAACACTTTTTTTCGACCTTATAAGGGACACCCTATTATGTATGTACACATAGTATGTATACATAGGTTAGATTCAACAAAAACCTATTGACAAAATATGACATCCCCGTAGATATTCATGGTGTTCTTTTTCTCTAACGGGCGTATTTCCGAAGCACCGGTAGTGTCAGAATGTTATTCCTGTGCGAGATTCAACTCTGAGTCGGTACATGAAAGGGAATTTTCTTTTTCAAATTCGGAGTATGTTGATCGGGTGTATTGATTTGGTCTATTTAAAAGATACATTTTTAACATGTAAAAGTGCTGAAATGTTGCTTATCTATACTTATAATAAAACTGTAACGGGTCCAATTCTGTACATTGAAGATTTTTTTTTTGGGGGCCGTTCTGTATTCAATACTAAGGCCAACACTGTATTTTTTAAATTTTTGTCCTTCTGTCTGTCTGTCCGTCTGTCTGTCTGCACCTTGGAAGTGCATCACGCCGAAAATACTCAACGAATTCAAATGAAATTTGGTAAGATTTGATTTCATACTTTGAGGTAGGACATAGCATACTTTTCATCCCGAAAAGTTAAAGGGTTCCTGCAGGATAGGCGTTGAAAGTTATTTAAAAGAACACGTATCACGCTGAAACTACTTGACGGATTTTGTTGAAACTTGGCACAATCATAGTTTTTATAATGGGTAAAAATTGAGGATACTTTTTATCCCGAAAAATAAAGTGTTCCTTCGGGATAATGTCCAAAATTCTGTAAATTGAAGATATTATGTAATTTTTTTGGAGGACATTCTATGTTCAATACTAAAGCCAACACTGTATTTTTTTTATTTTTGTCCGTCTGTCTGTGTGTCCGTCTGTCTGTCTGTACCTTGGCAGCGCACCACGCCGAAAATACTTAATGGATTCAAATTAAGTTTGGTATGATTTGAGTTCACACTTCAAGACCGTAGGACATTAGATACTTTTCATCTCGAAAAAATTAAGTGTTCCTGCAGGATAGGGGTGGAAAATTATTTAATAGAACACGTAGCACGTTGAAACTATTGGACGGATTTTTATGCAACTTCGCACAGACATAGTTTATAAGATAGGTGAAAATTATGGATACAATAAAGAAAAAATAAAGGAATCCTGTGGGATATGGGTCCAAATTGTGTACATTAAAGATATAGTATTTTTTTTTTTTGTAAGTTACTCTATATTCGATTATGAAGTCTAAACTGTATGTTTTTCATTTTTGTCTGTATGTCTGTCAGTCTGTATCTTAGCCGCGCATCACGCCGCTGGAACTACTGGATGAATTCAAAATAAACTTGGTATAATTTGAGTTCGTACTACGAGGTAGGACATAGGATACCTTACATATCGAAAAATTTATGGGTTATTATTTAGGGGTTGAAACTTATTTAAAAGAACACGTACCACGCTGAAAGTAATGGACGGGTTTTGATGAAACTTGGCACTGTCTTAAGTTATATGATGGGTTAAAATTGAGGACATGTTTTATCCCGAAAAAGTAAAGGGTTTCTGCGGGATATGGGTCCAAAGTTATGTTAATATTTAAGTAATAAAAAATATTTTTTGGATGGTTCTCTGTATTCGATACTGAAGCCAAACTGTTTTACTTTTTAATTTTATCTGTCTGTTTGTCCGTATCTTGACCGCGCATCGCACCCAAATTACTAAATGAATTCAAATGAAAAAAATGCTCTTGAGTGATTAAAAAAAGGTATTGAACATTTATTTTCTTGTTAATCGTGTCTTTGTGTTCTTTGTGTCTTTGTTTGTCTGTAATTGAATAAGCTACAAAACTTGAACTTTTTTAAATCGTGTCTGTTTATTTGTTTGTTTGTTCACGCATCACGTAAAAACTACTGGACCGATTGCAATGTGGTTTTCATTGTTAGATAGCTTAAGGTTTGATTTAAATCTGGTGTAATTGGTATCTCAATCCGGTGAGTTAGAAGCCGAGCAATTGATAAAGTTAAGTTAACATTTTTGATGGCTGACGAAATTTTGCTCAAATGTTGGTATAGTGGTCCCGGAATAGCACATTATGATACTTTGAACCTAAAGAAAGGAACGTATCTTGACCGCGCATCGCACCCAAACTACTAAATGAATTCAAATGAAAAAAATGCTCTTGGGTGCTTAAAAAAGGTAATGAACATTTTTTTTTGTTAATCGTGTCTCTCTTTCTGTTTGTCTGTATGTTTGTTTGTTTGTTCACGCATCACGTAAAAACTACTGGACCGATTGCAATGCGGTTTCATTGTTAGATAGCTTAGGGTTTGATTTAAATCTGGTGTAATTGGTATCTCAACCCGGTGAGTTAGAAGCCGAGCAATTGATAAAGTATATATGACGGCTGAAGAAATTTTGTTCAAATGTTGGTATATTGGTCCTGGATTAGCACATTATGGTTCTTTGAACCTAAAGAAAAAAACACGCGTGCGAAGCCGCGGGTACAGCTAGTTTACAATAAAACAATTGGCACTGATGCCAGAGAAAATTTCAAAAATTAGCATAAAAGCTAAAAAAAACACGCCAGCTTTGCCATAAAAGAACTTATGCCTATGTATTATGTATACTCGTACTGTTGGAATGTACTTATGCCTATGTATTATGTATACTCGTACTGTTGGAATGTACTTATGCCTATGTATTATGTATACTCCTACTGTTGGAATGTACTTATCAAGCCCTCAAATTTGATACCCATATAGTAAAATTCGATATTTTCTCAAAAAAATAACTATTTCTTAGGTATGTAAGGATTCTAACGATACCCCATAGTATGTCTAAATCTGTTCAGGCATTTAAAAGTTATGGTGAATAAAGAAACTCACATACAGAAATACAAGCAAACAAACATAGATAGATAGATAATAAGTACCTATATTTGTTTTAATTGTTTACACCGCCATCTCTCATTCCATTATTTCTTTCCATCCAAAGGTTGACTGGAAGAGATCGCTTTAAGCGATGAGTCCGCCCGTTGTACTTTAGTTACAAGATTGTTCCTATTTGCTGTGTATTTTTGTAAACTCGTGTACAATAATGTATTATCTATCTATCTATGTTTGTTTGTTTGTATTTCTGTATGTGAGTTTCTTTATTTACCACAACTGTACATTTACAAATATAAAAACATATACTTACATGCCATTAAATACAAATACACATTCTATAATAATTTCCTGTCTGATGTTGATACATGAATCCCACAAATATTATATTCCTTTGTTTGGACAGTCGTGTAAAAATTCAAAGGTAAATCTGTAGCCTATTCAACGCAAAAATCAAAAGGCGCGAAAAAAGCGAGCGCTAACATTTCTCCTTATTTCTGCCAATTTATTACTATGAGTCTCTGAAGGGAGTTATTCTAATATTTCTGTAAGTAGGTACGTAACAAGACATAAGTTCAAAATCTAAAATCCGTCTTTGTTCGGGTAAGAAATAGCCTATGACACTATTGCGAAATTGCGATGAAGACGAATCGATTGATACGTCGCTTGTCAAAATCGGTCCTAGTTATTGTAATATTATTTATTCTGTGCAAGTTATTAGTTTGAACACATATGACATAACCCTTCGCCGTAGTCGGGTAAAAATTGCTATACATGAAAACGAATCGATGGACACGTTGATAGTCAACTTCCATTCCTTCACTTCCCTTGCTTCGCCTTTGCGGGTAAAAGCAGATTAGGTAAATTATTACCTCAGACTAGAATAAAATCTCTGAGATTATTACAAACACGCGAGCAAAGTAATAACTTTTTTTTGTAATGTTTTTATTATGACCTTCTGATATTTTTCGGCTGCCTGGCGCTTCCCTCCAAGAAAAAATAAAATAATTTAACCCTTCCTTTTCATTTTATTCTGGAAGTTTTTACTACACATAATAGAAATAGGTACCTAAGTAGGTACGTAGGTACCTACGGTAGGCAAACACAAACCTTTGACAAACAACTTTCTTCACGAGATCAGTTAGGATATCATTCTGAAACACACCCGCCATCTCCAGGGCGGTCGAGGACTTGCGAATGTCTTCTTTTAGAGTGGTCAGCAATCTGCACTGCTCTAGAAATATGTCTGCGAGGAATGGAAACGGTGACAATCATTATTTACTATAATAATATTTATTAATAATAATTGAGCGATGGTAGTATAAGCAGGCCAGCACTTACCTCATATGTCAAACAAACAAACATCAACAATAAACAAGATAGATTATTATGTACCTACCGACTTACATAACTGTTTCCCTAGAGGACTATTAGACTCATCATCGTCAACAGCCTGCATTAGTCCACTGCTGGACACAGGCCTCTCCTAATGCGCGCCACTGAGCCCGATCTTCGGCTCTTCTCATGTAATTGCTGCCAGCTACTTTACGTAAATTGAGAGCTAAAGGTCAACATATCGCATGGTTCTAGTTGGATTGCCCCTTGGCAATGACTTGGCATGACTATACAGTGCTGCATTCCTCTGCGAGCAGCTTGTCTCTCAAGCCAGCATCATCAGAGTGACAGAACCCTTCCATGTACATGTGTGTTCATAGCAAACAAACTTAGTGAGGTAGGTAGATGTTATTTGCCGTTAGTAACAAATGAACTTGTTTCGTACCATTGAGACGGTCTATTTTTTGCTCAAGCACCTGCAGGATCTCGCCGTCGCAGGCGCTCTTGTCTGCGAGGCCGCTGTCGGCGAGCGCGCGCCCCGTGCACGGCCCGTCGGAGTCAGAGTCCAGCACCACGCACATCTCCACGGAGGAGTCGCTGACGGTGCGGCTTCTTGTCGACCTAGTATCATGTCGAAGTTAGTTGACGCGAGAGGAGCGGTAGTTGACGTTATATATCAACCAACACCAATAACTTATCACAAATTGCAAATTATAAGTGCGAACAAGATTTAGATGACGATCAAAAAGAGATGTTCCCTCTGGCCGCGAGGTTCGATCGCGTAGTTTATTAGGAAGAACAGCATTTTTCATGTAGGTATGTAGGTAGGGACATCATTCAAAAGTTCAATCACTTTTGTAGCTATAGCTTTGAACAAGCAACCAACTCCGTTAAATGAGTTGTTTGTTTTCTCGAAGCGCGTAAAAGAACGAAGGTTCGGAAAGTCAATAAAAATTGACGGGTTAGTCCAAACTGTTCTACTATTTGTTCGACTATACAAAGCACTTTCAACTTTATGTAAGTAGCTATATTTCTTAATAGGTAAGTAGTGCGCTTCGAACTGAGAGATACGAGTATATGCGTCTGCGTCATACATTAGTAAAATCCTAATTTAATTATCCCTCATTCCTGGCATAGATAAAACATCTTCTATATGATTTATCTATGTTCCTGGTTACTTATTAACAAATGTATGTACTAACCTGTAACTGCAAAAGTTGTCTCTTCTGCGAACCGTCACGTTATCGCTGGACTCCGCGCAGTCCGCCAGGGAACACATCGACTTTGACTTTTTAATCGGGAGATAAATATCCACTTTCTTCATGTTTAAAAAAAACGAAGCGAACTGTTACGACGTCTCTGCAAACCCGACTGATGCAGATGCCTTTTTATTTTTTGAGGGTAGTTTTTTCTTGTCGTGTTCCTACCCGCCTGATTATTTGAAAGCTTTGCAAGCGTAGACTAATTTGAAGTACGATGGTAATTTAATTTTGCAGTGTAGGTAGGCAATGAAGTGCCAATAAAATGTAGGTAGTTTATATGACCTACCTATAACTTAACGGTAGATTATTATTCTTGACGGTAGGTATTTAATAAATGTTGAATTTACAATAAAACCCATTTTTCTATCAGTTTTTATTTTTTATTTAGGTATTGTTCTGACTATAATAATCAGTGGAAATCATGTCAAAAATACACCAAGGGCACAAATCAAATCTACATAGCTAATATTTGGGCTCTTATGGGATAATCTGTATACGAAATAGCGACTACCATTCCGATAAATTAACATTTTTGAGGTATTATTTGTTAACCATATGAAATTACGCAAAACTTTAACTTTTCTTAGATAGTTTTATTCATAATCGAGTATGACAGTATATTTTAATTTGTCTACATTTAAAGCCTTCGACACAAGCGCTTGCGCTAGGAGGAGGCGGGCAGAGCGCTCCTGTTGGCGAATCGCTTTGCCCGCTGGCCGCAACGTTTGGTAGGTTACAGCGCACGGGTGGGGATAGTCAATTTTAAAGTAGTTTTCCCCACCAATATGCGCCTAATACATGATCGCCAACCTAGCTCCGACAGAATTACCTTACACCGGCACGCCCGTTCTACAAGTTTGGCGACAAATCCGCACTCTCAACCAAGTTTGATGGAGGGGCAGCCCACACTTGGCAGTGAACCGCCTACCACACGGTCCAAAACGACAACTTCTGTCGACGTGACAGTGGGCGACCGTGTATCGTGTGCTACAAGGTTACATTTAGGTGGGTTGTCCACCGCCCGGCCGCCCGCTTCCTGCGACATCGTTCCGTGTGTCTAATATAAGGCTATAAGCAGGTGAAATCAATATAATTATAATTATTTTTTGACAAAAATGTGAACAACCGACTTCAAACGCTCGTACTTCGCGAACTCTCGAACCAATTTTTTCTTATTATTGAAACTGGTTGAAAAACTACTAAACCGATTTTGAAATTCTATGGGACCCATCTGAAAGTATATCCTTGCAACAAAAAAAAAACATTATCGAAATCGGTTCACAAATCACTGAGTTCTGAGGTAACAAACATTTAAAAAAAAACATACGGGTCGAATTGAGGACCTCCTCATTTTTGAAGTCGGTTAATGATATCGGAACTGTTGCATTGCTTACACGTAACATTATTACCCTGGTACAAGTGAAAAACAGAAAAGTCATGGCCACTGATCAAACCTTAATAAATTGTGATTCGGATAATATCACAACATCACAGAAACGCGACCTTGTATGTTTAGGAAACATTGTATGTTTGCATTAAAGTTCTCTATAGATTTATTAAGGTTTGTACCTGTGGCCGCGACTTTTCGGTTTTCACTCGTAGCTATGCCACAAAGGTTAGATGCCCTTTATAAATATGTACTATATATAAGATCCTTCCGTCAGTCTTTTCGATTAAGTATTTCTAATTTAAGGATTGATTGAAACGGCACAATTAAAATGAATTTATAATCAGCTGAACAAATTAGAAAAATGTATTTGAGGAATTAAAAGAGAACATACAAAAAACACAGTATACAATTTTATGCCAACAATTTTCGCTTGACGTTTCACATCGGTTTTTGACTTCTCAAACCTCTTACAAAAAAGTTTATTTTAACGCTATGCCTAGTTTAATTGAGGACAGCCACTCGCCCAAGTGTTCACACTCGGCTCAAACTATACTGGCCAAATTCTCGCATTATTTTTAAGGCCATTAACTTATCTTCTATGACTAAAAACCTATGAGGTTCTCTTTGTACAATATAAAACAAGTATGGTCATTTATATAGCAGTCATACTTACTTATATTTTTACTGTAATATTTATAGTCTTCATCGCGACTAGATACAAAGAAGTGTTCAAATCAAATTACTTTTTCGTGATGAAATCGTATTAGACATTAGAGCGTGTGAATGTTATTGGATCTGATTACTAGATTTATAAGGAAGTGCAAAAACAATGACATCTGCGTGTGAATGTTATTGGATCTGATTACTAGATTTATAAGAAAGTGCAAAAACAATGACATCTGCGTGTGAATGTTATTGGATCTGATTACTAGATTTATAAGAAAGTGCAAAAACAATGACATCTGCGTGTGAATGTTATTGGATCTGATTACTAGATTTATAAGAAAGTGCAAAAACAATGACATCTGCGTGTGAATGTTATTGGATCTGATTACTAGATTTATAAGAAAGTGCAAAAACAATGACATCTGCATGTGAATGTTATTGGATCTGATTACTAGGTTTATAAGAAAGTGCAAAAACAATGACATCTGCGTGTGAATGTTATTGGATCTGATTACTAGATTTATAAGAAAGTGCAAAAAAAACTATCACCTAGTAGCACTTTTTTATGGTTGTAAGCGTTTAGCTTGCTAAATCAATTAAGTCAAATAGTGGTGGTTTGCTATGTAGTGTAAATGAACCTTATTATGTTGCTGTCTAAACAATATTTATTTCTAAATAATATGTGTGGCATTATAAAAGATTTTGATATAAATATTTTTGTAGTGAGCTATTTATTTTTAACATCTCATAAATCCTTTCATAATGTCATTTGGCTTGGCCTAACCTAGTAAATACCACATTCTTTAACAATACCGGTGAGTTTTTTTAAACCAGAATCTCTATTTCAGCAGATAACTGGTAAAGATAGAAAGACGTGTTCTTAGAAATCCATCTAGAGGTTTTCAAACTTATTGAAACATTAAATCAATTAATATTACATTCATTTTTTCGCAATTTTGAATTTTGCTTCGCATAACGAATAAAAAGCTGTATGTTTTTTCTAAAGTTGCTATTACATCTTGAAAATCAACATTTTTATTAACTTTGCCGCTTTTCAGGATTTTCCAAAAATCCTTAAATGCAGTTTCAATACGTTTGAAAACCTATACATGGATCTCTAACGGTTATCACAGCTGTCCCTGTTAAAAATCTCAACCTGTATAATGTACCAATATTATAATACACTAATAATACTTATAATAGCATTGATTCTGTGTACAAAACTAAAATTATATTAAAGTTGATTTGACTATTACACGATGCTATGGCTTGTTTACACGATTCTGCAAATTTCCATTTCATGCTAGTCCAGTTTCATAAAGCGGTCCCTACATTCTACTATGCAGCATGGCTGCAAGTGAAAAATCGATTAGTTGTGGCCTCTGATCAAAGCTTGAACGATGGTTCGCATATCACTCTTGAGATTATTTTCAAAAATTACAGATTTTGACAGTTCCGTGCCTTTACATACTAGTCCTTCTTAATTATCTAGTTAAATATATACATGATTTTGAAACGGCAGATGAAAGGAAGCATAAAGATGGTACAAGAAAAAAGGATCTTATGCACATATTTCATCCGAAACTAAGTATTACTAAGCATTTTACTACATATCAAGCTGTTGAAATTTTTAATAAGTTGTCAAAGGACATCAAAGAATTTGTACATATATAAATCAACATTATTCAAAAAAAAAGCAAAGGTGTTTCTTCTGGAAAGAGTTTTTATAGTATAGACACTACCTTACAAATTAAGAGCTCTGCATGACATTACAATTATTTTGATTTTTTGTTTTTGATTCCGTTTTTTCATATGATTTCGTGTGAATGCATCATTTTATTTTAGTTTTGAAATTTTATGTTATATTGCTTAGGTTATAAGCAATTCTTATTCTTATAAGTAATTTTTATACAATTTACTTTGTTTTTTTAATAAATACAATACAATTAATAAAAAGATCTTCTTCAAGACAAACAAGACTACAACACAAATAAAAATGTTACATAAATCCTAGTGTCAAGTTTCTGTGATATTGGAGCTCAAAGTTACTCGCGTTTCTGAGATATTGGAGCTCAAAGTTACTCGCGTTTCGGAGATATTGGAGCTCAAGGTTAGTCGTGTTTCTGTGATATTGGAGCTCAAGCTACAAAGAACTTTGAGCTTGAACTCCAATATCACAGATACGCAACACTTTAGGATAAGAGTTGTAACTGTTTTTGTCTGCACTGAAGTCCTATATCGATTTATTAAGGTTTGATCAGAGGGCGCGACTTTTTGGCTTTTTCACTTGTAGCTATGCCACATAGGTTAGAAGACCTTTGGAGATGGTATTTTCTAAAAATATAGTTGGTAGAGGGAGTATCAACCCCCTTTACAACACCAACCATTACTATGGAGGGGGTGGTTTAGAACTAGAGACAACAATTAAGGGCAACACAAATAAAGCAAAACACAATGTTATAAATGGGTAGTATTTAACTGCAAATAAATAAAAGTAGCTAATTTGATGTGCAATCAGTATTTCTGATATGAAAATCATATTTTTGTGGTGAACGTTATTAAAGTGATGAATTATAAATTGACGGGTGATAAGTTTTCTGATGTGCAATTAATAATAACCCGTTATAAATTGACATTACTGCCAATGATACCTTATGTATTCATTATATTTGAAAATGACAACAATCATAAGTTCTTTTTGAATTACGCTTACTGGGGATACATTCCGAATCACGATGAAATCGATGCAAGCGATCACAGTGCTAATGTGCGTTCCGATTCAAATAATGCGCTGATGGCAGTATGAGTGTAGGCGCGATTCGGAGCGATTGTGAACTTGATTAAAAGTCACAACAACATAGCCTCAAAACTGGCTCAAAATACAATGTATTGTTCATGGGAAAGTTAGTCTATCTAAAATGTTGGTCAATTGTCTGTAGTAATCTTTGGAACAATAGAAACAATCACACACAACTGAATTCAAACAACAGGGTTTCTTTGCAAACAACTGTCAGTCTGTCACTTTGGCAGTAGCGCTCACGGTGATATCGGTTTGGGGCATGGCCGATGTAATCGCAAAATAGCGGATATAATGACCTCATCTATGTCGTCACAGGGGATATCGTAGTCGCGCTCACGGCCTTTCGGAACGCATGATATCGCGATCACATCGATATGATCGTGATTCGGAATGCACCCTGGGTTTAGTCACACAGAATTGACACCAACCTCGAAATAAAGCGAGCTAATCAACAATCAAGTGATCAGGAGTAAAGAAGCTATTTTGAAACAGAAATAGTGTTAATTTCCTGATATTTCGGACCAGTGGGTTTCTATTTCAAGGCAACATGTTATTCTATGCTATAATAACTAGTTTCACTGTTATTAAGTAATCTGCGATATAAGCTCTGAATAAAACGGCACTATTAATATTACTTTACAAGCGAGCATCATACAAACACTTACCAAATACATATTTCGTTATGGAATCGGCTAAAGTTGATCAAGAATACCCTCTATATCATTGTAGTAAGTGGTAAGTGCAATCACGTGATCTCACGCATATACTTCTTTGACATGGGATTTTCTGGTGGATTAAAGCTGATTTCATATCGACAAAATCAAAAAGGAAGGCACTTTGGACAGGGGCATTTTTTGAAATAGGTGTAGATTGTATATAATCGAACTTGAAGAGCATGTACGACATTTTTTTACTGCATTACAGTTAAAAACTGTTATACACGTTGGTAACGAAAAAAACGTATGTTAAAACGGCTACAAACTTAAGTAGATGGTCCACGACATGAGTTTCACTAGATGGCGCTAAATGACAATATCTGCAGTTTTTTTTTCCCTTTTAATTGCAATCAGATCCGATTTAAAACTTTATTGGCGGCTATATAACCGTGTAGTGATTATATTTAATCTTAAGTTTAAATTGTAAATCTAATATAAAATATCTTGAGTCAAGTCTTGATCCTAAATTTTTAGGGAACAAATACAGTTAAAATATTAGTTTTACAATGAAAACTATAGAACAAACTTCGTATAGTGTTGTAACCACGAATAAAGTTTTATTGACTAATATTTACATTAGCGCCATCTAGTGAAACTCATGTCCTGGACCATCCAGAAGATTGTTTATACTCCAACTAAGTTTCGGACCATTGTAGTCCTTTGTCTGAGTTTTATGCCGACCAGCCGCGACAAGCGCTACGAACGTCAGCACGCAACTCAACTTGCAATCCCAGATGGACTTTTGACATTCTGATAAGAATATTACTCGCTTTAGTTTTCGAAACCAAATAACAAATAGAATTACGGTGATGGTAGATGGAGGTGAAATTATTACATTAACACATGTGATGTGTTTAAAATGCCTTCCTGTTTCGAAAGAACTGCAGTTCGATCGTATTCCTCATACATACTCGAGCATCTTTAGAAGTCAGTAGAACGGACACAGTCTGTGTGTCTTAAAGGGCACATAGCAACAGGTCATATAACATTGTCAGAGTTATAAGTGGTACTATGGAAAAAAAGCTAGTCACCAACTAAGGCGTACGGACGCAGCTTCAAATAGAAAATACAGCTACTAAAAATAAACATGTCTCATAAAATCAGGTAATGCACACATACGTACAGTGCTTTAACGAGCCCGTGCGCCGTAATGAGCTAGCGTCTAAAGCCTCGTATTCACTTGGCGACAAATACCTAGTGCATACGAGGCTCAATATTAAAGTAATTCATACAACATCAAGCTAGCAGGACGTGTTTTAAACTCTGATGTTGTGTGCCCATCCCGCTGCCTGTTCCTGAGCTAAAGGGTTTAAGATGCTCAAGTTAATATTACTACTGCTTTTCTATCAAAGCTTGTGTTAGCTCTATAGAAAATAATTGACATCTCATGCCATACAAATTATATACAATGCACCTGACCCTTAAATGATAGCACATCAGAGACAAAACCTCTTTATTAAAATAGTCACATTCAATGGTGTTATCTGACGAAAGTTACCAGATGCAGTGAGAAATCCTTGCTAGCTTCATGAATCAGAGGCTGTGCCTGCAGAAGTGGATTTCAGATCTAATAAGTAACAATAACTATGCTATAGTCTATTAATGTACTTTGCAATACAATTGTGATTGTATCTCACATCAAAATGACTCAACAGCAACTCAACGCAAAAGTAACGCATTGAAAACTGAGCTTTATTAGTGTTACATACGACACATTTCACAAAAGCGACAAGCGGCCGACAGGGTTCGCGAGTCGTACTCTACTTTTTAATCAACTTCACAAAATGAGGCAGTTATCATGTGGCATGTTTTTTTAGTTTCTTCTTGTCTCTAAAGCTTATGAACTAATTTGTGTTTATTTTTTATTTGGTAGTGTAGGACTCCTATTAGGTCCCCAACTTCAAAAATCTTTCTTATCTCGTTCTATTATTGTATGAGTATTAAATTTTCAAAAACTGTTATAATCTGGTTCATTTAAAATGATTTTATTCTTTTTAGTGTTTGTTTAAAAAAATAATTGAATATGAACCCGCTATTTTATTATTATTTGAAAATTATTTTAATTTATTGATTTTGGTTTTCCTCAGCAAACATCGGAAGTTGTATACTCCAGCCAAAATACTTAAAGTAACTTCAAGGAAACTTTATTTATAGTTTTTTTTTTATTTGGAAAATATGCTTACATAACATTATTAATAAAGCTCATAATTCAAAGTGCAACGCGACGGCCCTTATAATGACAGGAGTGGGAAGCGTGGAAGACATTTTTTAAACAACTGACGAGACGAGCAGGCCATTGGCACGATGGTAGGCGCTAGGCTGACAACTGCAATCCCACACATACCATTGAATGGAAAATCTTGCACAGCACAGTTCTACTACTTTCCCTACCAACTTAATGTACTAAAATGAAACTTTTTCTTTCTGATAGGCCTATAGCTTAAGGGGTAACCTACTGTCCTTTATTACACAAATAATTTGAGTAATTCTAATAGTAATAAAATCACTTAACTCTTTCCACGGTGGAGGAAGAGATCTCACTTACACTTTGACATCACATTGGGTACAGTCCGACAGTCTTCTTTGTCATGAAGTTACAGTTTTTGAAAACAGGGTCTTAAAATAAGCTAAGTTTCTAAAATCTCTTTTGCAAGTGACATAGTTACTGTTAAGGTATGGAAAAAAAGTGAAGGAAATTTTGACTTCTCTTTTTTTTTCATATAATGTTGATAATGCCTCAATCTAAGCCTGAAACTACAAAATGTCAAACCTTATTTCATACAAATAAGACCAAAAAAAGGAGCAACATATTTGTATGGAATAGTGCCATAACTGGAGCGGGAACTGGCCACATAAAAGTCCCAGGCTAAGATTGTCAGGTTTCATAAAAGCAGAGCAACAAAGGCTCCACACAAACCAGGACTAGATCCAAACTAATAATTAATCAGACCAAAACCACATGCAGCATCCCAGCCCCACTGTCCTAAGTGAACAAACGTGAAACGAAACGCAACACACCAATATAAAATAATAGCTGTACCTTCACATGACCAACGTCGCATCACCTCCTGACCTACACGTACGCCACGTGTGGGTAGAGCAGTTATTTGATTTTGAAGTACTGTGCTCAACTAGGATAGCAGGTCAATCATCCACAGTAAACATATCACAAACAAAGCCGGCAGACTGCACGTGTCACATCACAAATCACTTCACTAAGGTCACTGTCCATCACAGACCGGCATCAGCCGGTGCCGCTGTGGGGCGGCGGGCGCGGTCACGCCGAGCCCTTCACCAGCGCCTCCGTCGCCATGAGCAGCATGCGGAACTGGCGCGCCAGCCCGTGCGCCGGCGACGTGCTCAGGAACGACACGAGCTGCTTCTGCAGCTCACGCACCACCGCCGGCAGGTGCTCCCGCGTCACGGGGTTGCTCGTGTCCAGGTTCATCACAGCTTCTTCTAGGAACCTGACAAGACAAGTTACGTTTGTGTTCAGTCTTCATATTTATGATCCCGTATAGTTACGTCACGTCGGTCTGTCAGACTGTTTATGTCACAGCCATTTTATTCAGACACTATTAACACAACAAGGTTGAAATTTGGGACACGAATAGTACTTACACCCGCGACATAAGAGTTTTTTTTTTAGAATTGCTTCGTTAAGAATAATAAATCTTTTATATAGGTGGGTACCTATATAAAAGATTAATTATTTAGTTTTATGTTGAGTGGGTCTCGTTAGCTAGGTATTTTAAAATTATAATGAGATTTCATTGGCAGTTCATTTTAGTTTCTTTTCTTTTGCGTAACATTCGACTCTAAAGTGAGGATTTTGCTTGAGTTGCATCTCCCCCTCTAACTCAAAAAGTATAGTTTCAAAAAATTCAAACTACCGAAATACGAACTCACAACAAAAATACCGCGGCTATCTAGAATTAGTTTACCGAGATACAGCTGACCTGGGCGGGCTCACCCATACTATAGTATTAATTAGCAATCTAAGAAAAATGAATCAATCAATTCAGTACCTATTACACCGTCGACAGACAAGCACGTCTTTTCATTACTATCACGCGACCCGGTTAGGTGCTCCGATCATGTCTTATCAAGGGTGCAAGCAGCATCCTCTACATGCTCCTTCAACGCTCGTTAACAAGCTCTGTTGGCGTAGTACGTAGAAATTATTGTACCGATTGCAATGCGGTTTTCATAGAGCTTAGGATCCTGGCTACAGTACCCTAAGTCGATGTGTATCCGACACGTACTTGGCCAGTTATTTACCCTATTATTGTGTTGACACGTGTGCCACGTGCTGCCGCAGCTGGTACGGCGTGCCGAGCAGTGTCGTGTGACTGTAGCGACGTTACCTGTGCTTGAGGTGCGTGTCACGCGACATGTCCGCCGCCAGCTGCTGCACGAGCGACAGCAGCACGTGCTGCCGCAGCTGGCACGGCGGGCCGAACACGGAGGCTGGATCAGCACTGCGGCACGCGCACATCACCAGCGCCAGGTCGGATGCGGAGAGAGCCAGCTGGAACGCGCCGTTCACGTCGCCGCCTTGCATCAGGGACTGGATCTGTGCCACTTGCATCTGCCGACGACGACATATTAATTGTTAAGCTCCATGTCAACTACAGCTGTGCGAGTAAGATGAGCGGGTAAAATGAGCAATGAGACGAAAAATACACGAACAAGAGAAAAGTGAAAATGCGTAGCGAACCAAAATATAATACTCGAAGTTGGGCGGTGAGACCGTCAGCTAGATATGTAGCAGCGCTATAGTAAAAAAAAAATACAATTGTAGCAACTTCTAAAATATTATTTTTTCTTATTTAAAGTCGATTATAGCGAGGGAGGGTAGACTGCGCGGATGCTGTCCGATGCCCGCTTCGCCATGTACTGACTATGGGCGGTTTGTTTGTCGTATGAGGTAGTGCTCATGAGATTCATGATGGGCGGTTAAGTGCTATATAGGTGACCATGGTGACAACGAATTTCCAAATATTACTGTTTCTTCGCTTGATCTAATTTACCATTATCCACATGGGTTTTCGGTATATTCTACAAACTAAATGCATTAAGAAACATGAATTCATATGCTATAGTAACTGTCAAACATAGTTACTGACAAAACTAATAAAGTACGACTCCTTGATTAATAATAGCCGAGAATGAGAGTGATCGAACACAACATTAACTAAATACTATAATAGGTAGAGCACGAGTACTTGTACTAGAAAAGGCAAGGATTCTTGAACGCAATTCCGCGGCGCGTTCCGTTGTGGTCTCTGCAAGAAAGCGGTAAAGCTAATCTAACGTGCAATCTAATTCATTCTAAAAAAATACATTGCTTTATTTTTAATTCAATTTAATTTATAAAGCCTGGTATTCACTAGACGACAAATATACCACGATACGTATCACTAGACATGTCAAGCGACATATTATTGCCTTGCGCTTTTGGACGAAACAGGTCGCGAAGCAAAATGACCCACGACGTTGGCCGACATCATTATCATTCATTATCATCATTTAGCATTATTACGTTTTATTTATTTTATGCAGGACATTTTTCATGTACATCTTTTATTATTATATAATTTTATTCTTTGTGTATATTCTACTAGCTGCGCCTCGCGGTTTCACCCGCGTGGATTATGATGATTATGTTGAAAAGTAGCATATGTGTTAATCCAGGACCTAAGGTATCCTGATACCAAATTTCATCCTAATCCGTTCAGCCGTTTGAGCGCGAAGGAATAACAAACATACACACAGACACTTCTGAAGATAAAAGCTAGATGGCGCTAATAGGTTTTATATATTTTATGACGTTTTGTATGGATTGACGGTTCTAACGTATGGAGTTCTGCATCGAGCATATGAAGTTTTACGTTTGATAAGAGAGTATTGATTATTAAAACTCTAAGCTCTGATTGGCCTGTTTACGTCTGTGTATACACTTCTCTATTTATAATATTAGGTGAAAGCTGTATAAGGCTTTCTTCTGGCTTTTATCATCTATCTAGCCCGTAGAGAGAGTATCAAGAACTAACTAATAAGCAGCTGTATGTTTTCCATCGAAATAAACAAATAAAGTATGTGTTTTGGAAATATGTTTTGTCTGTGGTGCCCCTGCTGCCCTTTATCCACGTTGAAATTTAATTTCGCAGATTATTTTTAGTATCTATGAACTTCTCATGTATTCTTTCTAACCAAAACGGCAATAAAACAACAACGAAAATAGAGTGCTTTTATTTACAACATCCAAAAGAAAAAGAACTTGACCAAGTGGTAGGAATCCTCCGTGAAGAGGGTACAAAATTCTGCGAGACACGACGTACAGGCAGAAAATCTAAACTTTCGGGAGAGTCTCTGCAGCTAATGGAGAAACGACGCGAGAATCCAGAAGTCACTTCGTCAGAACAGCGGGCTTTGAGCAAAAAAATAACTAAGCTGGTGAAACGAGACCTCCGAAGCTCCAATACACGCTCTATAGAAGAAGCGATTAAGCGAAATCGGAGGTAGAAAATCTTCGTTCAAAAGCTGGGTCGGAGCCACCTGACGAAGCTGACCAAATCTAGTGGGAAAGTCGTCGTTTCGAAGCCAGAGATTCTTGTGGAAGTTGCAGATTTTTATGGCCATTTATACACGTCGCAGGCATCCAGACTAGAACCCAACACCGAGGATTCCAGAGCCACCCTGATCCGCTACTTTACTGAAGAGCTGCCAGAAGTTAGCCTTGAGGAAGTCGTGATGGCTTTTAAACAGCTCTAAAATGGAAAAGCCCCTGGGGAGGACGGAGTTACCAGGGAACTCTTTAAAAGCAGAAGGTACGGTACACCCACGCTCAAAGAACTGCAGCGTATATTTAATTCCGTTCTCTTCTCTAGGAGAACTCCACAGGCATGGAACAGGAGTGCAGTCGTCCAGTTTTTCAAAAAGGGTAATAATACCCTTCTGAAAAACTATCGGCCCATCTCTCTCTTGAGCAATGTCTACAAGCTATTTTCAAGAGTCATCACGAATCGTCTCGCTCGTAGACTCGACGAATTTCAACCTCCGGAGCAAGCTGGGTTTCGAGGAGCAGAGCAGAGGAGCGATACGGCACCATAGACCACATTCACACAGTGCGGCAAATTGAAACAACTGAAGAGTATATCAGCCCCTGTGCTTAGCGTTTGTGAACTACGAGTAGGCCTTTGACTCCATTGAGACCTGGTCTGTCCTGGTGTCCCTGCAGCGATGCCAAGTTGACTGGCGTTATATACAAGTGTTGAGATGCCTGTATGACGCCGCAACAATGACTGTTCAAATACAGAATCAGCAGACTAAGCAAATCCTCCTGCATATTGGAGTGGGACGTTATATCCCCGAAATTGTTCACAAATGCATTGGAGGATATGTTTAAGGCCCTGGATTGGAAAGGACGTAGCATAAACATAAACGGCGAGTACATCACACACTTGAGATTCGCGGATGATATCGTCATTATGGCAGAATCGTTGCAGGACTTTTATCAAATACTGAACGGCCTAGCTGATTCATCTCAACGTATCGGTCTCCGGATGAATTTGGATAGAACAAAGATTATGTTCAATGAACATGTCTTTCCGGAACCGATTGATGTTCACGGATCTACTCTTGAAGTTGTTCAAGAATATGTTTATTTTGGGCAAACGCTGAAGTTGGGTAAAAACAACTTTGAGAGAGAGAGATGCCTGTAGAAGAATACAGCTGCTGGGTAGCATTTGGTAATCTTTTCGTCAACAATCCCCAATGCCTGAAAACCAGTGCGTCCTACCAGTTATGACTTAGGGTGCTGAGACGTGAACTCTCACGGTACGACTAGTTCACCAATTCAAAGTCGTTCAGCGACTATGCTATGCTATGGAAAGGGCTATGCTCGGAGTTTCTTTGAGAGATCGAATTCGGAACGAGGTGATACGACAGAGAACCAAAGTTATCGACATAGCCCATAGGATTAGCAGGCTGAAGTGGCAGTGTGCTGGTCATATTTGCCGAAGGACCAATAACCGTTGGGGTAGACGTGTTCTTGAGTGGAGACCGCGACTCGGCAAACGTAATGTAGGACGCCCTCCGGCTAGGTGGAGTGACAACATATACGCAAGATGGCTGGCGGCGGTTGGAAAAGAAGAGCCGAAGATAGGGCTCAGTGGCGTGCTTTGGAAGAGGCCTATGTCCAGCAATGGACTGATCCGGGCTGATAATGATGATCCCAATGAATCTCTCGAATCAATACCAAAACAAGGAGGATTTAATCAATTAGTAGATACTTGATGGTATAGATAGATAGACTTTAAAAGTTAGTGGACAGCACATAGAGATATTTATATAAATGCGGTTTATATAGGATGGTTACGTTACCTGTCTGTCGGCGACGGATGGCGTGGCGGGCGAATGCGCGCGCGACATGTGCACTGCCACCGACCGCGCCTCCGACCGCCACCACGACATCTCCTTCTCCAGCACGCTGGGAAACAATTATTAAGTTAGTTAATGATGGGTTAAGGTCCTCCAAACGGGCCAGATAATTGTCGCAAATATACACCAAGCCAAAAAGATACTGCAACATAGAGCAACAATATTGTGGTACACTCTGTCTCTGCGTAAACTATTGCACTGGCGGCTATACAATAGCGGCAATAATTTCCGGAAACTAGCCCATTTCTGAGAACCTTAACGCCTTAACGTAACGAACTTAACGTCACGTGCGCGTTGCGTTTGCTTCGCGAGGTAACATGATTGTCTCGATTGACGCCGTGGCCGGCCCGCCGCCACTTCAGTGTTGCAGTTACCTGTGCGCGGCTTCCTTGAGTACTGCAGTGAAGTGGTGTGCGGGCGGCACTTGCGGCGCCTGCGCGGCCGCCGCCAGCGCCTCCGCGTGCCGGTCCAGCGCTGCGCGAAGCGACGCCGTGGCCGCCGCGCCGCCGCGCTCCGCCGCAGCTCGCGCCGCAGCTTCAGTGTTGGTTGCGACTGTGTACAGATAAAATTCAAGTGATACTGAGGTACAGCCGCGGCGGCTAGGCGGCTGCCCGACGCGTCCGGCTGAACTGGCAGTACATTATATGCTAAACTGAGCATACTAGCGGACGTAAGTCGCGGACGTGACCTAGGGCCCTCGGACTTCTGCCATCTGCCTGCCGCGTCCGGCATGGTTAGGACGCGTCCGAGCGTCAGAAAGACACGAATTTGACCATTATTGCCTGAAATTACGGCGCCCGCGGACGGCATCCGCGGACGCCGCACCGTCCACGTCTTGTCGCGTCACGCGGCTGCCGGACGTGTCCGCCAATATGTTGAGGCCTTAACACTGCTGTCGCATATTTTTAATCAGGATACAACTTTTGTACAACAAAAACACATTAAATTGGTTAGGTATCTACTAATGTAAAGTAATGGCGCATTAATCCAGTCCACAGCAAATTCGCGTGCCTACGGTCTAGCACGCGCCGCTAAAGTTAATAAATGTCGAAAACCTTCGTAGGTGCGGAGCCAACCGGTGCTTTTATGGGAAAAAATATATTATAACATCGTTTAGTTAAAAAAACAGAGTTATAATGGGGTTTTTCTTATTAGAGACGTGCCGTGCGTAATATTCATTATGCTACCATTTTTGAGTTCTTAATCCTGATTTTACTAGAATGTTTCCACATCGAAATCGGAATATGGAATATCTATAATTACGATTAACAAATAACACGCTCCGTTGACTGACGTCACGCTGCATCGGCTATTTGATATTTCCCTAATAACAAGTGCAAAGTGCAACTGCACCGTCCGCGGCGATCTTCATATGGTAGCGCTACGTAATTTACGCAACCGCCATTTGCTATGCTTCACTCGTTTGTTTGGTGGTGCAGACTCCGTCTCATGTGGCTATGTGGATGTTCCACCATAGCGTCGCCCCTATTGGTCCGATTTTGACAAGCGATGTGTCAATCGCTTCGTCTTCAGGTATAATGTCATAGGCTAATTTTTTTACACGACTACGGCGAAGCTAAGGATGACTTATTGTCTTGTTTTAAACCTTCTTGGCAAATACTACGTAAAACCAGCGGCTACCCCTCTCGCGTCACCCCTATACCTTTAGGTCTATAACTGACTTGCGCGTGCACTATAATAAAAGAAAATCCGGCTGCGTGGCAAAAAGGTCACTTTACATGAGTCTTGTCCGTCTGTCCGTCTAGACTACGCGGATTATAACCCTATTAACCCTAATTATGTCAAGAAGCCATAGGTACAGGCTGGGTACAACAGTGATGACAGACACCGTGGCGTAGTTGTTGATGATCCGACTGCGAAGTGTGAGGTTGCGGGTTCGATTCCCTCGTAGGGTAAATATTTTTTAACTTCCCGACTTAAAAAAACGGGTGCTGTCTAAGTGTGTGACGTAAATATTAGTGTGTGTGTTTAGTGTGTGCTAGGGCGTGAGGGTTTATTTTCTGATCTTTGTCATACACGGATTTAAATTATATGCTGTTTTTTTTTAATAGATTAATAATGTTAATGTTGTTGTTTTTTAATGTTATTATTGGAAATGCTGTATACGCATTTAATTGTGATAGTCTGTTCTAAGTTTCATCATGACATGGCTACTGCATAAAAGATTTTCCGCAATTTTTAGAAAAACACCTACCTATGGGCTAAGTGACAAAAATAATTGTTAATTGAATGTCATTGAAGTATTTTTAGGGTACTCAAAAGGAACGCTTATAGGATGAGTTCGTTGTCCGTCCGTCTGTCTGCCTGTCAAGACGCTTTCACTCAGGATCACGTGGAGAAGAGGTATCAAGTTGAAACTAATATCAAATACTCAGTCTGCAATCCCTTGGAGCTGTGAAAAAAACAAACTTGTAAGTCAACGCAATCAAAAGATTACAACAAGTTTTTAATAATCTCTATCCAAAGTAGCTTCTATTATTATACAATCGGAATCCCAATCAAACTATGATTTTCTTTGTGTTATAAAGTTATGATTATCTAGTTATGTACACTAATATTATAAAGAGGAAAGTTTTTTTTGTATGTTTTATATGTTTGTAATGGATTAACTCAAAAAGTACTTAACCGGTTTTAAAAATTCTTTCACTTATATTGAAAGGAATTGCTGTTGCCATGCAAACGAAATTGTAAAAGTCTGTTAAGTACATGAGCAATAATGCAATTGTCTTTGGTCAAAAAACACCACAATCGCTACTGTCAAAGATTTTGAATTACGCTTATTGGCTTTTTTTTAGAAGTTTCAACGGGTATAAAAACGTTAAGAGTAAGATAAATGCCGAGTAGTGAGCGCTACCCGTGCGAAACCGAGGCGAGTCACTAGTATTGTATAATACGGAAAATATGCGAGCTTTTGTGAATTAAAATACGTGTGACACATATTGATATGTTAATTTTGAACATTAATGTAATTTTCCTTAGTTTGTAAAACCAAACGACAGACAAAATATACAATTAAATATTCGAAGGCTAATCTAACTTCACATGTTTAAAAGCAAAAGTCTTCATGGCGCTCCAAGATATAAGAGTGTTGTGACATGCATCAAGAGCTGCTATCATTGAGCTCCAATATCTAAGGGCCAATTTCACCGTTTGCATCACAAAACGAGCGTAACTGAACTCGGTTTTACTTAAACAAGTTCTAACGTAGAGTTTGATCTCGGTTTAGTCGAGGCGATTTCACCGACACGATATTGGCTCACGTTCATGTAAACCAAGATTCACTGTCAAAACTTCATTGTAATGTCGCTGCCAAACTGATTTCATTGATAGGTTGCGTAAAAGTTAGTTTGTTTTGTGATTGTTTTTGTTTTCAATAGACACAGATAAAACTGTAGGCTTCGTAAGTCTTTGTCATCAAGTGTATCGAAGTATTCTTCTCTTCCGCGAATCTATCTTGTGCGCCTGTGGCGGATAAAAGACTCTTCTTCATCACTATAATCAAAAGCTAGTGTCAATTCTCTCTCTATCATTATTTTTAGTCAATCAGGGCGGTCAGCATCAGCTAGGCACTATGAGGTAAAAGTAGGTACTGATGCATGTCGCATTCGTTAAGCGTGGAGCAAGGAAGATACATACTTATCTTACCGACTAATTTTGTTATTCAACATATGCAGTACAGATGTGCCGCCTCATAAACGCGTTCAAAGGGCTTAAACCTCACAAAATCGTGCGTTCAGAATTTAAACTCGCTTAACCTTAACTGCGTTTAGTTTATGTTGGTGAAAACCAAATTGACGTTTTGAACTCAGTTAGCCACTTTAAACCAGTTTAGCTTGCGTTGATCGCGTTCATTTTTGATGATGTAATCGGCCCTATGAAACGAATACTAGTATTGTTTTCATACTCTTTTTGTTTTTTTTTATTCCGCTTAATTGTCGTTGCTGGGTTGTCGCGTTCATTTTTGATGATGTAATCGGCCCTATGAATTGAATGCTAGTATTGTTTTCATACTCTTTTTGCTTTTTTTTATTCCGCTTAATTGTCGTTGCTGGGTTGTCGCGTTCATTTTTGATGATGTAATCGGCCCTATGAAACGAATACTAGTATTGTTTTCATATTCTTTTTGTTTTTTTTTATTCCGCTTAATTGTCGTTGCTGGGTTGTCGCGTTCATTTTTGATGATGTAATCGGCCCTATGAAACGAATACTAGTATTGTTTTCATACTCTTTTTGTTTTTTTTTTATTCCGCTTAATTGTCGTTGCTGGGTTGTCGCGTTCATTTTTGATGATGTAATCGGCCCTATGAAACGAATACTAGTATTGTTTTCATATTCTTTTTGTTTTTTTTATTCCGCTTAATTGTCGTTGCTGGGTTGTCGCGTTCATTTTTGATGATGTAATCGGCCCTATGAAACGAATACTAGTATTGTTTTCATACTCTTTTTGTTTTTTATTCCGCTTAATTGTCGTTGCTGGGTTGTCGCGTTCATTTTTGATGATGTAATCGGCCCTATGAAACGAATACTAGTATTGTTTTCATACTCTTTTTGTTTTTTTTTTATTCCGCTTAATTGTCGTTGCTGGGTTGTCGCGTTCATTTTTATGATGTAATCGGCCATATGAAACGAATACTAGTATTGTTTTCATACTCTTTTTGTATTTTTTTTATTCCGCTTAATTGTCGTTGCTGGGTTGTCGCGTTCATTTTTGATGATGTAATCGGCCCTATGAAACGAATACTAGTATTGTTTTCATACTCTTTTTGTTTTATTCCGCTTAATTGTCGTTGCTGGGTTGTCGCGTTCATTTTTGATGATGTAATCGGCCCTATGAAACGAATACTAGTATTGTTTTCATACTCTTTTTGTTTTATTCCGCTTAATTGTCGTTGCTGGGTTGGTGCTTGCAGTGATGAATGAAGAGGGTGTTTAGCACGCTTCTTTATTGCTAGGCGTCTACATGATGACTAACTTTACTAATACCTACTATGCTATGTCAGCGGATCTTCGAAGTAGGTAAGTAAAGCACGGCCGCGATAGACAGACAAAGCTCGCACATATGTGCAAGCGAGACGGCAATACATATTTACGCGCGAGCGATAGAGATAAATAGTGAGGGGTCATTGTACGAATTTATCCGTCTATCGCGGCCGTGCTTTAGCGTATTACACCACACCTCAATCGAATTATTAAGGTTTAATCAGTGGCTGCGTTTCGCGTTTTTTTAGAAATGGCGGACCTAAAGGCATGTCAGGCGCTAAAGTTAAATGTTAGGATTGTTTGTATATTGGTCTTTGGTGTTGATTCTGGATGCAATTTAGATTAAAAATTAAGTGAACAAATGATAGGTGCATTAACCGATGAAGAAAAGCTTCTTTGCACATGGCAACCCAGGTGTCGTGTGCCAGGTTGAGGGGTGGCAACCTATTTGTTTGATCTATGAAACCATTTGTATGATAAGTGCACAATTTTACGATGTGATTTTAATCTAATAAAATGAAATCTAAGTAAATGCACCCTGAATAGATTGACTGTCACTGTCAGTATGTACTCACACTATGTTAGTCCCGGCCTGGATGGCGTGGTTGATCTGGCGGAAGATCTGCGCGTGTGCCTTCTCCATGACCAGCAGCACGCTCTTAAACAGCGCCGAGCGGAACGACTCGCGCACCATCTCCGATACTGTCACTGTCAGCATGTACTTACACTCCTTAGTCCCGGCCTGGAAGGCGTGGTTGATCTGGCGGAAGATCTGCGCGTGCGCCTTCTCCATGACCGGCAACACGCTCTCGAACAGGGCCGAGCGGAACGACTCACGTACCATCTCCGATACTGACTTCGCGATGGACGAGCTCAGACGTTCTGTGACCGACTGAAAAAAACTCGTATCGTTAAGATGCGGAACGGAATTGAAAAAATCTTTTTTATTCCGCTTAATTGAATCAAAAAGGTTTTTTCAATTTTATTCTATTTCTTTCGTAAAACGTTCGAACTATGATACTTCTTCCTAGCGCTTACCTTGCTGTTCGCCAGCTTCTCTATATTGTCCCTGAGCAGGTGGTCGGTGGCGGTGAGCTTGGCCGCCAGCTCGTGCTGTAGGGCGGCGGCCAGAGGCTCCAAAGCGCGAGCGGCACCCACGCCGGCTGCCTGCGCCGCACGCGCGCTCGCCGCCTCGCCCACGCGCGTTATACGATCCCACCTGTGGACAAAACAATACTTTCAAAGATAAGCTTAAAAAAACAAGTGTTAGAATCGTGAAAACTTCAATATTTACAGCACTTTCGTTGGACACCTACATGCCATTTATTTATTTAATCAATTATACGGCCTTGGCCAATTACAATAATTAATTACAGAAAATATACACAATAATTGAAAGAACCTCCTCCATTTAGAAGTCGATTAAAAAGGAACAAAAATGGACGCAATCATTGAATAAAGTAAGATTATGAAGTATGAATGTAATGACAGTTTCAAATGTCATTACAAATTAGAAAACAAACAATCACTCAAAATAATTAAAATATGCAATCATTCTAAAAAAAAAAATAACAACGTCAAGTAAGGCATATAGATAATTATATTATATTATATCAGCCTGAATCGTCCCACTGCTGGGCAAAGGCCTCCCTTCCCTCTTTCCATGATTTTCTGTTTAATGATTTTAATGGCCAGTCCTTATCGTACGAGTCTAGTTCGTCTCGCCACCTTCGTCGGGGATGGCCGCGCTGACGTTTTGCTCCAGATGGGACCCAATCGGTTGTGATTTTTGCCCACAACTGGTCTGGCATACGACAGAAGTGTCCGGCCCAGTCCCATTTCAGCTGTGCAGCTTTTCGGATAACGTCTGCGATTTTGGTTTTGGAGCGCAGTATCGTATTCCTAATGCGGTCAGTTAGTTTGACGCCCAAAATACTACGCTCCATTGCGCGTTGGCAAACCTCGAGCGTGTACCTTTGCTGATCAGTCAAAGACCAAGTCTGAGCACTGTGAGTGAGGATGGGGATAATGCACATGTCCACGAGCCTGCACTTCAGGCATAGAGGAAGGTTGCCCTTCATCAGGTCCTTCATGGCCCAATAGCCCTTCCAGGCGTTTTCGGTGCCTCTCGCAACTTCTCTTTCTTGTCTCGCCTGGAAGGAGACTACTTGGCCAAGATACACATACTCGTGAACATACTCAATCTCCGTTCCCTCTATATGTATTCTGCGTTGGATGCTCTTGGTCATGATCTTGGTCTTCGACATGTTCATTCTTAGTCCAACCTCGAGGCTTACTTTGCTTAAGTCCTCCAGCATAGTTCCCAGTTCTGACGCTGTGGAAGAGAATAATACAATGTCGTCGGCGAAACGAAGGTTAGTCAACCTATTTTCGCCGACGTCAATGCCTCCTTCTTCCCAGCTTGCTGCCAGATTTTTAAAAACTTCTTTAAGAGTGGCAGTAAAAAGTTTCGGGAAGTGAGTCGCCCTATTTGACTCCTCTTATAATTCGAAAGGATGGTCCGATGGTGTTTACTTTTATTGCGGCCGTGCTATTTTGATAGATTTTGCGGAGGAGTTTGATGTATGTGGTGTTTATTCCCTGGTTAGTGAGTGCATGGAAGAGTGATGGGTGAGATATACTATCGAATGCTTTCGAGTAGTCAACAAATGCTAGGTATAGTGGGCGTTTGAATTCGTGGTGTTTTTCGATCATTTGATTTAGGGAGTGCAAGTGGTCAGTCGTAGATAAGCCACGATGAAATCCTGCTTGCTCAGGAGGTTGGTGCAAGTCTAGCCTTCCTGAAATCCGGTTTTCGATTATTTTAATAAAGGTCTTTTATAGGTGCGAGACAATCCTAATCGGTCGGTCTAGACCAGCCAGTCACAAGTCAATAATCCGCCACAAGTTTAAGCAGTCCTGGTGCAAACCCCAAGGTACTCAATTTCGTCAGAAGTAAATCATCATTGACTCGGTCAAATGCCTTACGGAACTCAAAATAAAGAACGTCAACCTGACCTTTCCGGTCCAATCGAGAAGATATAATCAGCAAAGGTCCACGCTCGAGGTTTGCCACGATAGCGAGCACATTGGTATTGAGCGACTTTTTTCTCTAAAGCCGTGTTGTTCATCGCATAGGTATTGCTCCACCTGTCTATTAATTTGTTTGTGGATAAACTTCTCAAAAACTTTTGCTGGTGATGACAGTATCGCAATAGGCCTGTATTCCTCGACAGATGACTTGTTGGAGTTTTTGGGAATAGGTGTGACAGCTTCCATTCCCTGGACAGCTTCCATTGCGAAGGGTAAACTCCAGTAGTAATTGCCAAGTTGAAAGTATGGCAAAGTGGAAGTAACAGAAACTTCAAACCCTGCCTTACGAACCACGGGGAAATGTTAACAGGGCCGATAGAGCTGCCAGGTTTGAGACTTTTGATACCACAATCACGTCACCTGGAGGGAACTTAAAAATATTCACGTAGTTGCTTGTATGACTTCTGTCAAATTAGTTTGTGCTCTCAGCATCCAATCGTGGCACATCAGGCAAGAAAACACTTGAGAAAAATTATGCAAAAGCCTAAAAAACTAAACAGTTTTAATTGACTTCTAAATAGAGGAAGGCTTGTAAGTGGAATGTATTTTTATTGCATGTTCACCTTTCAGGGATTTCTGAATCGATTTGGATGTTTTTTTGGTGAGATCTCCAGAGTGGTCTCGTATAAATTTCATCAAAATGGCTTCAGTAGTTTTTTAATAAATCCAGTCGATCTAATTCTAATTCTGTTTCTAATAATTATGTAGTTATATTTAGTGCACGACAGGTCCCACGAGTTGCGTTTCAATAAATAATGATTGAAAAACACTAAAAGTGGCTTTGTGGCATACAATACGTGTAAACAGACGAACTCACCCGAGCACGAGTGCGTTCTCGATGACGTTAGTGGTGCGCTGCGCGTGCGCATCGAGCGCCTCCTCGATGATGGCGCGCGGCGCCGTGGCAGCGCGCAGCGAGTGCAGCTCCAGCGACTGTAGCTCTACCAGCTCTGGGGAATGAGGACAAAACTATAGTGCCAGTAATTATTATGATATTATTATTAAGTAAATCAAACTCTTTTTGAAACGATTTTATTAAGCTTGACCTGTTGTTTTTTTTTTCGTCATCATCATCATCATCATCTTGTTTCCACCCACTGTTGGGTATAAGCCTCCTCTACCTTGTGCCATTCGTCTCTGGACTGTGCTGACCTCATCCAGATCTTTCCTTTGACCGCCTCAATGTCGCTGACCCATTTGGCAGGTGGTCTGCCAACTCCACTTTTATTTGCCCTCGGCAACCATTATGTGAGGGCTCTACTCCACCTGCCATCACCACGCCTCGCCAAGTGTTTTTTGTTTGTTTAGGTCAAATCTAGTAATTGAAATTTTACCCCCCTCCTGTTGACCGATTGATTTGAAATTTGGTACACTCCTTTAGTTCTGATAACAACACAATTATTTATATTCAGTATCATTGTAAATCCAAGATCGCCATTTTGTGGTCGTTATTTATTTCAATCCCCTCAATATGGGTATCAAGTGAAAGAAAGCAAGCAATCATAGCCCGAGTTAGTTAGTCAAACCAACAAAATAGTGACATTAGTTACAAGAGAAATATCACACAACTAATAGAAGCAAAGGACGAGACACCAGTGTTGAATTATGCACAACAACCTACAATAGAAACGCAAAATGCAATGAATAAGATTTGTATATTCAGTGCAAATACGCAAAATCAAATAATGTTATCTTCTTAAAGAATTACTTCACTACCTAACTCCAAATGTTGGCGTTTAACCGATGCTACAAGGGATTGAGACCAAGCTAGCTTACCACACTAAGAACGACTCTACTGTATCATAATAATAGGTGAAGATTTTAAAACTACACACGATTATGTGGAGTTGATTTTACACTTGAGAGAGACGTTACAAAATATTAAAAACACGAATAATATTATTTGTCTACCAACATTCAAATATTAAAACTACTTGGCAAATAATAAATAATTCTAAGCTACCAAGAAAATATTTTGTCAAAATTAATATAAAAGATGACATTATTACAAACCCAATAGCAATAGCAAATGCATTTAATGACTACTTTGTTGACAAAATTGTGCCCATAGATAAAATTGGAAAAAATGTAACCTTAGGCATATGTAACAGAGAAAACTCATAATCTACGAGCCCATGTCTACCGTATTACATTCTGAAAATAATAAATGGTCTTAAGAATAAGAATAATATTTATTTGCATAAAATGTTGGTATCATAACAGATAAAACAGTTATTATTATACAGTTCCAGAAACATTTTGCCGCATTGCAACGTGCAAATATTTTAAAACATGCTAAATTCAAAATTAAATCATCTAAGTATCTGTATAGCTAATAGAAGAATAATAGGTATGTCAATAGGTTGATGATTTATAAAATCATCAATGTCAAATACTTATTCTAAATAAAAATCTATTCATCACAATCACAAAAAAGTCAAACAGTTATTTTATTAAATCTGAGACTGAATAAAAAAAACTTTTCTTCATTAGCTACAATTTAAGTTTTCCACAAAATCTACTGCTTGGCAATTTTTTTAATTCTTGTGGAATATAGTTGTAAATGCGTCCACACATAGCATTACAGTTCTTTGAAAACATTGCAATTTTTGGTATCTGTGACAAAACAATTCTATCCGGATTCCTTGTATTTCTCGGAAATACATCACTAGCTGTTTTAAATAAACTTGGATGTAGTTTCACAAATTTATTATTGGGTTTTAATTGCTCAACAGAAAACTTATCACCCCTCAATTCATATATTTTTTGCATTATTTGATATGAAAAACAATTTTTTTACAACAATAATATGATTTTCATATCAAAAATACTGATTGCACACTTTTCATTTTCTATGATTGATTTGCGCCTAAAAATGCATTGCGCCTAAAAACTAGATAGGTTAGTTAGGTTGAACATGATGATTTTAGGTTAAAATAGCCATTTGATATACTTTCAAAAAAAGGGTGCGCTAATAGTTAAATAGCGATGCGTCGCGAACTTAAACCGTTGTTTAGATAATAATATTTTGAGGTAAGTATTTTGCTGTGCAAAGTATTTTTGATGAGAAGTGGGCATTTTTTTATTTTACAAGATGTAGATTTTTTGATTTGCAGTTAAATACTACAATTTTTTTAAATTGTAAGCATGCATTTGTACCAGTCAAAATCCTTAATGTCGCCAAAGCAAGGAATATATATATATATATATATATATATATATATATATATATATATATATATATATATATATATATATATATATATACTTACTAGCTGTACCCGCGGCTTCGCACGCGTGAAATGAAATGACATTTATTATTGTTACAGATGTAGGAAGAAGAAAATTGGTAAATATAATAAAGTAAAGATAAAGATCCATATAATCTATCCCATTGCCATTTATCTAGGTTAAAATAACTCTATTACTTTTACAAGCCCAATATTTAAACATAATTCTTGAAGCCGTCAAAAAGTTTTTATCCATTGCTCGGTTTCTACTCATCGGATTGAGATAATAAGTACAACTGACCAACAATGAAAACCACATCGCAATCGGTCCAGTAGTTTTTACATGATGCGTAAATAGACAAACAGAGGGTCAAAAATTAAAAAAAATATTATTCGTTTTCAGTAGCTTATTTTTAGTGTTTAGACAACATACAAAAATAAAAATAAAACACTTTTGGCTTCAGTACGAATAAAAGAACATCCTCCAAATTTTTTATTACTGAATATCTTCAATGTACAGAATTTGGACCCATATCCCACAGGAACCCTTCATCAAAATCCGTGCAGTAGTTTCAGTGTGATACGTATACTTTTAAATAACTTTCAATCGCTATCCTGCGGGAACCCTTTAATTTATCGGGATGAAAAGTATCCATTGACACCTCGTAGTATGAATTAAAATCATGCCAAGTTTGATTTGAATTTATTCAGTAGTTTCGGCGTGATGCACGGCCAGGATACAGACAGACAGACAGAAAGACAAAAAAAAACAGTTTAGGCTTCAGTATTGAAAAAACAACAGCCTCAAAACAATTTTACAAAATATCTTCAATGTACAGAATTGGACCTGTTACAGTTTTATTACAAGTATAGATTGTATATTCTATATAGACCAAATGAATAAATAAGGTTTGTTTGTTGTATGAACACTATAAACGTTTATAGCTCCCGTACTCTGTGAGGATGTAATTTAATTAGTACGATTAGGGCCTGTTCTAAGCTGTATCCTGAGACATAAATTACTTCCGGAATCTTTAGGGCTTGGTAGGGGTCTACACTACCAAGCCCTATAGATCATCGAAGGCATCATGCATTTCATTTCTCCTTTGACGAGAGCAGCTAGAACCTGGCGAGCTTCTTCATGCCTCCGACTCTTTTATTTCTAAAATCTAAAGCTTCTTTGCCTCTTTTTAGTTTTGGCCGCAGTCGTATTTTTTTAATTATTATTTATCATGACATTATTATAGTAAATATTTATAGGAATTAGACATTTTTGGAATGATTTTTTAAAGACTTTCGATTTGATATCTCACTCGATAGGTTTTGGTATTTGTTCCTTCGGAAATAAAATATGACAGCTATAATTAATTCTAGTGGTTAAGACGAATCCAATGATACCTCATTTATCAAAATCCATCAAGCCGTTTCGGCTGTAGGACACGCCTAATGAACATACAGCCAAAAACATAACCCTCCACAGTCGGGTAAATAAATTCTGACGGCTGAACTAAATGTGGTATTTTGTACTTTTTAGGTACTTTTGGTTCTGGAATAGACATAGGTTACTTTTAACCCAGAGTAATGAATAGAAGGGCAAAGCCACGGGTACAGGTAGTACAAACTAGCAAAAGTAGTGTACGACTCACATCGCTTAATTTTGAAAAATGAGTTGTTTTTAAGTACAGCCTTAAACTCGCGCGGGCACGCAAGTGTGCTCTTGGCTAAGTACCACGATCAAGCTGAAACTCCGTCGCCGAGCACCTCTCTTCAGAAACACCAAACCAAATTGACACTTCCTATCATTTGCTTATAGGTTCAGGTCGGCGTAACAAACCGAAGAGATGCCGTTGTTTTTTGTTCACGGCTAATCTAATTGTGTCTAATGTTTGTTTCAGGGCCCGGTCTCACCTCCCGCCACAGTAGAATGCTCGGAAGCGACTTCAGCCTGCCGTATTTGTGCGATGTAGGAGATATTGATACTACTTGCACAATATATTTTAAATCAAGTTATTATTATTTTTTATACGATTTATAATAGCTTCACTTGAATGTTTGTATGTATGTTTGTAACCGACTCCTTTGGACGCTATTTTGCCCCACTTTAAACGGTCAGATTTCATTCAAATTTTGCTCACCTGTCAAAGACCAATGCAATAATTAGAAAAAAAAAGAAAAGCTCTTATAAATAAACCAAACTAAAAAGTAGAAAATAAATAATAGTTTAAAAAAACTAAAAAACACGCTTTATATAGAGAACCGAGATTAGATTGTAAAAACCGGTAGATTACGATTTAACCGATCTATCCATCATTTAACCAATCAATCCAATTGGATTGATTGTAAACTAACGAAAAATCGACAAACCGAGCCGGCTAGCCGATGGAGCAATCAGTGCGCAGTTTTACAATTTTACAGATACTATCTCCGTTATATCTATACTTATAATAAAACTGTAACCGGTCCAATTCTGTACATTGAAGATTTTTTTTTTTTTTTTTGGAGGTTTCTCTATATTCGATACTGAAGCCAAAACTGTTTTTTTTTTCATTTTTGTCTGTCTGTTTGTCTGTATCTTGGCTAGGCATCACGCCGAAACTATTGAATGAATTTAAATGAAACTTGGTATGATTTGAGTACATACTACGAGGTAGGACATAGGATACTTTTCATCCCGAAAAATTAAAGGGTTCCCGCAGGATAGGGGTTGAATTGAAAGTTATAATAAAGGAAACGTCTCGCGCTGAAACTACTGCAAGGATTTTTTAATGCAAATTGACACATTCATCTATCTATACGTCTAATAATATAAAGCAATAGGTACAAAAAAGGGCTGTACAAAGAAGATAACTAAAAAATGGTATTGGGTACTTATAAAAGCTACTGAACAAGAATATAACATGTTTTTGAGTCGTGTCTCTCTGACTGTTTGTCTGTATGTTTGTTTGTTCACGCACTATGTAAAAACTACTGGATCGATTGCGATGCGGTTTTCATTATTAAATAGCTCAAGGTTTGATTTAAAAACTGGTGTAATTGGTATCTCAATCCGGTGAATTCGAAGCCTAGCAATTGATAAAAATAGTTTTGATGGCTGAAGAAGTTTTGATCTAATGTTGGTATATCGGCCCTGGAATAGCACATTATGGTACTTTGAACCTAAAGAAAAGACCACGCGTGCAAAGCCGCGGGTACAGCTAGTTGTAAATATTTTCGTCATTGCTCGGCCTAAATTTGTCACTATACAGCTATATAAGAGAAATTTAATAGAATTAAATAGAAGCTAACGAAAATGAATCAGAGCACCCCAACCCCCACGTGGTCTGACCTTGCCCTAGTGCACACTTCAAAAACGGTACACTTTCATTTGCATAAAATATGATTTCCTGTACAAAAATACTGATTGCACATCAAATTACCTTTCCTTTGCATAAAATATGTTTCAGATCAAAAGTACTGATTGTACATCAAATTAACTTTAATTTGAATAGAATATGTTTTTCGGATTTAAAAAAAACGATTGCACATGTAACTTTAATTTGCATGAGATATGATTTTCTGATCAAAAATACTAATTGCACATCCAAATAACTTTAATTTGCATGAAATATGATTTTCTGATCAAAAATACTGAATGCACATCAAATTAACTTTAATTTGCACATAATATGTTTTTCTGATCAATAATATTGATTACACATCCAATTAACTTTCATTTGCATAAAGTGTTTTTCTGATCAAAAATACTGATAGCAGCACATCCAATTAACTTTCATTTGCATAAAATGTGTTTTTCTGATCAAAAATACTGATTGCACATCACATTAACTTTCATTTACATAAAATAAGTTTCAGATAAAAAATATTGATTGCAAATCAAATTAACTTTCATTTGCATAAAATATGTTTCAGATCAAAAATACTGATTGCACATCAAATTAACTATAATTTTCACTTTTTTTTATGCTTAATTTGAGCCAAAAAAAACATAACGCCTATAAAACTAGGTAGGTTAGGTTTGAACATGATGATTTTTAGGTTAAATTGTCATTCAAAATGCAGCAGGCGTGAAGTAAACTAGTTGTTTCCTTCCAACCCTAGGCGTACCCGCTTCCGTAACATATTTAGCAAGCCGTGACATCACGCGTACTGCAAAGTATTTGGAGTCATATGACGAAAAGTGACTTAATTATTTTAGTTTTTTCAATTAATCTATTTTTTTATCATTAATGAATTAAGTAAAACATACATTCGGAATCCTTAACATACACCTATTAATGTTTTTTATTTACTGTCAAGTATTGCGCCAGTGACGTCACCAACCAGTTAGTAGTCATCTAGACTAGACCAACTGAAAAGATGAGTAAAGGCAGCACCCATGCTTTAGTAATAGATCCTCGGGGACTCACCGGTCAGCTTGTCCAGCTTCTGTTCGAGCGAGTCCAGCTTGTTCTTATCTTCCCGAGAGAGCTCGGCGCGCGCCTCCGCGGACAGGGCGGGGGGCACGGGCACGGGCGGCGGCGGCGGCAGCGGCGCGTGCGCAGCCTTGTCGCCCGACGCCGCGCGCTGGTTGGCCGACGCGATCTGCTCGATGGAGATCTGTGGCCAGCTCGTCTCTCCACCTGGAATGAGATCCGGGAAAACATCACTACATATTATAAAATAAAGTCACAGAACGCGTCTGCCTGTCCACAAATATCACAGAAAATACTTCGAATAAATCGATTTTGCTCAAAGGTTTAATGTATAATTCATAAGTATTTTATATTAATTTACTCTATGTAGTGCGAATTTACAAAGTTGGAAAAAACAGTCGTCCCGGTCGTGCTTTTTGCGTACGCTGCTATATAAAAACAGCCGTCCCGGGTGTGTTTTTTTGCGTACATATAAAATGATATTTTTTCTCCAAAAGTTTACAAAAGGCCTATAAAACCATAGCTATCGTGTAGCGAGGCTTTGTGGATAAGTTAATTTAGTAATGAGACGCTATTCGCTATGACCATTCACGCACGTAACACGCCGCGTTACGATATCTTTGTGGAATCGTTCGGTAATTGTCGTAATGACGTCACACGATTTCGGCAAGGCGTAACGATAAACAAGTTAGTATATGACAGTTAGTACTGACTGGTGTGTGTGAGATTGTGTTTGTCGGCCGCTGCGGGCGCGAACACGTCGTCAATGTTGTTATCGGCGGCGAACAAGTCGGCCGGGAAGATGGGCGCCGTGCCGTTGGGCACGGGCGGCGCCACCGGCTCACTCGCGTCCACCTCCTCGCATGCTTCCTCCTGTGGAATACAGACAGACATCACTTTCTCATAGGAATAACAATATCCAGTCTTCATTACTAAAGCCCGGTCACGATACACGTAATACAGATAAGTCGTGAGGGGTCATTGTACGGATTTATCTGTCTATCACGACCGGCCTGCCCCGCGATGAGACCTCGTGACTTATCGATGTTTTTGGCTTATTACTGAAAAAGTACAAACGAAAACATACAATACCAAATTAGTTTCAATTTGTGTAAGCCCTTTAATTTTGGACTTTAGAGCCCGATATCTCAACTAACCACAAACCAATCCAGTTCACATACAAAGTTAAGAATATATTACCAGCTACCTACAAAATTTCATGGAGATCGGATCAACATACACATACAAACGCCCGCACTGGTTCGTGCAAGTTGATTCGGATCGGAGGTCTCGCATCGATCGTTCGATAGATATATAGGATCGTATATTTTTTATTTGTGTGTGAAATAAAAAAATACGCATTTAGAACTCTCGTGTTGCCTTCTGAAATAAAGCGATGCGCCAGTCTTGTTCAGTTAACAAAAGGTGGGACTATTTCTTCATCTCGGTAGATCTACAGCATTATTATAATGCAGTAGTTTGTTTGTTACGACTAATCACAGAATGTAGGTATCCAATTCTGAAAATTCTTTCACTGATAGATAACTACACTATTCCAGAGGGACATAGCCTACTTTATTCCCGGAGAAAAACTCAAAGTTTCCGTGGAATATAGTGAAAACTACGGCAGCTAGTTATTAAATACCTCTTTGTTACAGTGATCTAAAGATAGTAGAAAAGCAAGAAAATACTGAACAACCAGATGCTTCAGCACCGGAAAAACAGCCATCTAACGTGACCGAGGAAGAAATAACCCCTGACGCGTATCACAAACTCCGATCTGATGCAGTCGCGGCGCTCAAAGCTGGGTCTGAAGAAACCCATCCCTACCCCCACAAGTGCACCGTCTCAATGCCATTAGAAAAGTATATTGATAAGTACTGCCATGATTTCCAATTTTACTAATACTTCTTTTGCAGTAGATTTCGAATTCAATTTGACTAATACCACAGAATAAATAATAATACAAGTACAGAAGGATAACTGAGTAAAGTCATTTAAATAAATAGCGACTTTCGCTACAACGCTATAAAGTGCAATTTAACTCGCACAGCGCTGCGATCTTTCGAATATATTTACCTAGAAGGCGCTCGCCCATCGCGTGCAGGCTAGAATGCACCGTATCACAACGCGCGAGAACTTCCATTGCTCTAACCGTTTCAGAATCGCTCTGTCCCTTTTTCGCTCGGTAGGGTTGTATTAAGATATGACTAGGTACTTGTACTACTAATTATTCTGTGATATATTATTACTTAGATATTGTAACAGAATAAATAAGTAATAATGTTTTTATGTTATTACTTATTATTATAAATTAAATAGTTCTATTACATACAATGACATTCTTATCAGAATAGATCTACTACCTCATTTTTACTACCTACCTATCCCGTTTTCAGAACGGTGATAAGTTTAGTGAGATACCTACCTACGTATAAGTGTCGTTGGTTGATTATAATTATATCCTATAGGTATTGCACTTTGATGAATAAAGGTGTGTGAATTCCTTGCTTTATGAGTGAAAGTCGTAATTTCTATCACTATTCAAACAGCCGAATGTTATGCAGTACCTTCTAGGTTACTTCTTGGTACTCATAATTAAAACACGAATAAAATTTGTCAATAACTTTACGTGCGTAGGTACTTTATCGCTAAGTACAAGGCGCGCGACTCATCGAGCGCACGCTTGACACTCGACTGAACGGACTAGTGATGAGTTACTCACTCGTGAGTTACCTCGTTCGAGGTCCTCGAAATTTGAAATGAGGGAGTTCCTGGTATTAAGGCGTTGAACCACCTCATTCAGTTCCTCATTTCATACGCGCAAATATTTCATGCCTTTCGCCTCGCTGCCGCGTCGTTATCGCTCATGTAACAAATATTATTTTCCGTCACCTCTGCACAAATGAGGCTGTCTGCCCGCCCTCACTGACCACTCGAATCGACCGAGAGAGGAGATCGTTACGAGCTTATGAGTGAGGAGCAGAGCGGCAACGCCGCGATGTTCTGCAACACTCGCGCTTTTCATCTCGCCTCATTTGAGGCTTGATGCCTTGTTCCTCTAGCTTCAAATGAGGCGAGGTGAAAAGCGCGGTAAAGCCGTGACGCGACCGTTCCGCAACACGCGCGATTTGTACCTCGCCTCATTTGAGGTATGAGGAACGAGGATCTATATGGCAATGAGGGAGGCCTCCCTCATCCTCGTTTAAATCGTATGAGGAACCCATCGCTAGGACGGACCCGAATATTGCGCCCTCGAATTTATTTGTACTTGTTTCGGAGTGCGACCGCCCTGCTAATACTTCAAAAATATTTTAAAAGCATGACTACCGGAACGTCACATGAAGGTGGCGCCACCTGGCAATCGTTTTCCGTACCATGATTCTACAGGAAACCTAGTCTCACGACGATGGCGCCATTTTTTTTCTTGTTGGGTAAAAGATTGTGAGGAGGTAGTTTATTCAATTCTTGTTGAGCATCGGAACGGAGAAGTCAACTGTAAAGTAGAATATAAGTGACCATTGAAAATATATATGTATTATGTCTGAAGAAGTTATTTACTACAAATGTAAAGTTGAATATAAGCGACCAGTGGAAAATACAAGCATTTTATACCTGATGGACGAATTTCATTACAGTACAATCACCTGGCCTGTGGTAAAGTATTAGACAATATCAATGTCTCTCTGGCTGGTAGGATCCACTCCATCAGAGAATCCGGAGCTAAACTAATATTCTATCATCTGAAAGCTGATGGTGTACAAATTCAGGTAAAATAATACAATTACTTTATATTCTTAAATAAACTGGCCAATCGCATCAACCTGCCTATCAGGGGCCTGATTCCGTAGAGTTAAAGTGAGGTTCGGTTAATGCCACTTGGACCATTCATTGCCACCGATCACTCGTTTCGAATTCCCTAAGCTCAGTAAGCATGTGAAATAACGTCATCAAGGCGATGAGCACTCAACCGCAACTCAATTCAAACTGTCATTTTACTACGAAACACAAAACCAGTAATTCAAAATCAGAATTCACAAGGAATTCAGTAGCAATGAGTTTTCGTCAACCGAAGAGTACCCGGTGCGTTCATTGCATTTACTTTCTAGCAGTGTTTGGTTAGTGAAGATCATTGATAATGCATAGTTACTATGAAACTTATAGTTCTAACACCTAGGCTCTCGGTGAATGTCTCACCATATCGTCCTTGTAGAAGTCATCGTCGGTGTGCAACATTATCTGCTGCACCTCGCGGCTGAGGCTGGACCCACTGGAGGTCAGCTTGCCGCCCGCTCCCGGCGTCTCCTCCTTTACACGCGAGGGCTCAAGTGTTAATGTCTCACCATATCGTCCTTGTAGAAGTCATCGTCGGTGTGCGACATGATCTGCTGCACCTCGCGGCTAGGGCTGGACCCACCAGAAGTCAGCTTGCCGCCCGCCCCCGGCGTCTCCTCCGTTACACCTGACGTACACACAAATAATTATGTGTAATTATAATCGATTATCGTGTACCGTAAAAGAAATATAAAAGACCTGCACGCTTCCATATCTAGATTCGATGCATATATTAGTTCAATCGCTTGTAAACATTTAGGCTTTTTTGATTAAGCGACATCAAATTATAAATCTCGATATTCGATATTATTTCGATAATAAAGTAATAATTATTATTTGAAACTCTCAACGCAATCTCAAGCTTTTTGCAAAGATGAAGACATCTTAGATCTGCCTCGCTCACTCGCTCCCTCGTCCTATCTCGCTTACATGTACTGGCGCAATCTGGGAGCCTAACTTCTGTACCACAAAGATCCTTGTGACTACTGTATTGTGCCGCGCCTCAAGCCAGATTACTGTTATGTGTAAGGTTGATTATAAGGGACTATGGGCGAAGTTTCCCCTCCAGCATAATATATTTAAAACAAGCCTCACTCGAAGCGTCTAGTAGGTTATTTTTTTTTTACTGATGCGGAATTTTTCATATGTTTGGGGTATACCCGGAATTGAATTACTTTCGCCCACCGATTCCACCCGCTCAGATTTTTGAAAAATACCCTATATGGGGCTTTTGTCACAAAATAAAAAACAAATGGCAAATTGAATGACATTGAAGTATTTTTTTATTTGTAGGTGACTTAACAACGAAGCTTAATAACAATCCGCACCAATATTAAATAAAAAAGTCAATAAATCGATTTCATATTAAAAAAAATATTTTGTAAAAACACACTAAAAAGAATAATATAATTATAATTGATCCAGAACAATATCACTTTTTCGAAATTAACAATGTAATAATAATGCAAAAATACAATTTAAGATAAGAAAGAGTTTATTGAAGGCGGTGCCAAACCAAGCCATCATCCATACCAATATATAAAAGTGAAACATTGTCTGTTTGTTTGAGAGCTTTCACGCGATTAAGGCTGTACGGATTTTATGAAATTTGGAATGGAGATAGTTAATAAAACATAGGATACTTTTTATTCCGGAAAATTCTAGGTTTCCACGGGAAAACTGTGAAATGTTGATTACTCGCTGTAAGGAACGTTTTCCAAGGAAACGAAATAACAAGTCTGTCAATAAACATCAAGAGCGTTGGTTCTATCCTATACCTACTTTTGCATTGGTTTTTAATATACTAGACTAAAAGAACATAGGATGCTTTTTTTCGCGATAAACTGTATTACGCGCGGTCGAAGTCGCGGGCGGGTGTCTCTTCTGCGTTTCGTGTTTTGTATGACGGTGCGTCATAGACAACTGCATATTTCTTCGTACTCTAGACATGCTCTTGACGAACGTCGCAAGCAAATCCATAGATATCAGTGAGGTGCGTAGATAGGTGTGTATTATTTTGTTGTAAAGATTAGTGATGCAACGAATACGAATACGAATATTCGTATTCGCCGAATAGTAGACATTTACCGAATATTCGTATTCGGCGAATACTAATACGAATATTTAAAAACTAATATTTTACGTACAAACGCAACTCTAATTACTGGCAGACTTGAAAAACGCGCGTGTAAAAATACGCACGTGTGCAGAGGGCCTTAACCGCAACGCCGACGCAACGGGGGACTCCCCGGCCATAGTTTGTACAGTACCGCAGCTCCAGGAGTTTCCCTATCATTACAATTACGAACCATTGATTGATTGATTCATTTCTTTCACTTGATTTGTTAGTCGAAAGCAGAAGTCAAGCAAGAGAGTATTGTTTTATTTATTTTCTGAGGTTGCTGCGAAGTAAAAGAAGTTAAAGTTGAATTGAAAATGTCTTCTCGTAAACTAGATCAAAGTGACATATGGAAACACTTCGATAAATTACCGAGTAAGTAGTTATATGGTCTGTATTTCTTTGGTATCAACAAAAGGTAGGATAGTAAGTAAGTAAGTTAGACGAACGTTGGTAGTTAATGGCTGCGTCAATGTAGTACTAGACTTTGCCCGCGACTTCGTCCGCGCAGACATCGGTTTTACTTTCACATGTAATATTATAGTGGGATAGGATTTTAAATTGTGTTGTTTTTATTTTAGACAATGAAAGCAAAGCTAGATGCAGATATTGTGCTTGTGAATTGTCTCGGGGAGGGAAAAATGCATATATTAAAGGATTTACTACGACCGCACTGTGGACTCATGTGAAGAGATTTCACGAAAATGAGCTTGCTGCCAGTATAAGTACTGTAGACGAAACAAACACTGAAGTTGAAGTAACTCCAGCGAAGAAACAAGCATCCTTAAAGGAAATATGGGAAAAGCGAACTACGTATGAAACGGGTGATCCTCGGGCTGTCAAAATCACATATTTGATTGCTGAACAAGTTTGTCTAGACATGGAGCCCCTGAATTTGGTAAATAAACAGGGATACCGTCGTTTGCTCAGTGAACCTTGGAGCTACCAAGGTTTGTTTGCTTTTATTAAAATGCTATACATTTGTTCATTCATACATATCAGTGGGATTTTCTTTCAACTTTCACAAAACCCTTTTTAATTCCTGACTGCTATTTTTTTTTACAGATATAATATTATATGTAGAACCCACCTTACAGAAAAAAAACTGCCGGATATTAATGAACGTGTTAAAATAAAATTGAAGGAGCTGTTAACAAAGACCCCATATCTCTCTGTCACAACAGACATGTGGACCAGTGACGCTTCCTCACAAGTCAATGATTTTATAAGTCTTACTGGACATGGTGTCAATGAAGATTTCCAGCTCAAATCTTATTGTCTGGAAGTGTTTCCCTTTGAAGGTGACTCACATTCAGGAGAAAATATTGCCCACAATATGCATATGATGTTTCTGGAATGGCAGCTATTGGGTAAAGTTGCAGCAGTTGTAACGGACGACGCACGGAATATGGTTAAAGCAAATAATGAGCTTGATCTTAGTATTAAACATATTTCTTGTTTGGTACACAGCATCCAATTAGCGCTGAAAAAAAGTTTATTTGGTCAAGAACGCTTGACCGAAATGTTAACCACATGCAGGGGAGTTATTACTCATTTAAATCACTCAACCTCCGCACTCAAACAACTGAAAGATTCTCAACAAGCTAACAATATACCGAAACATGTTTTGTTTCAAGATGTTGAAACTAGATGGGACTCAACATATCAGATGTTGAAGAGATTACATGAACAACGCATAGCGATTCAAGATGTTTTACCATCTCTACCAAATTGTCGTCATGAAATCACAGCAAGGCAATGGGCTCTTATGAGCCAAATCATTGATATTCTGGCCAATTTTGAAGAAGCTACTAAAGAGCTAAGCAAAGAATCAACGACGTTATCTCAAGCAATCCCAATAATACGAAGTCTAAAATCTTGCCTCAATAAAATTTCAAATGATCCTTCTTCTCATCCTGATGTAAATGATCTGGCAAACTCCCTATTCAGTGGACTTTCGAATAAATTTGCCTTTATGGAAAGGGATGAAACTTATCTATTAGCAACGATCCTTGACCCACGGTTCAAAACAAGGATTTTGCTCAACAGTGGTCGCTGAAACCGCTCGATCAGTTCTTAACGCTGCTTTTGATGGCAGAGAGGCCGTAAGACCGACAAGACCTCCAGAAGAACCTCAACCGTCGACAAGTAGAGGAATTTGGCAAGTATGCCAAGAAATAATTGAAGAGGCTGAAATGGAAGAGCCAATTTCAATATTTTCTGGTGAGTATGAAAAAAGTTAGAAAAGTTATTAATAGATAATAGGTACTCATTGTCATCTACATAGTATACTAAAAGTTAAATTTAATTTCAAACTGTCTTTTTACAGGGGACTCGCAAACTAAAAACGAAATAAATGCTTATCTAAAGCTCCCAAATTTATCGCCGACTGCTGATCCACTGGCCTTTTGGCGAGAAGATGTCCATTTTCCAAGTCTGAAAAAACTTGCCCAAAAATATTTTTCACTGAAGCCATGTACAGTCGCCTCAGAAAGACTTTTTTCAACGGCTGGGAACATTCAGACTGAAAAAAGAAATCGCCTTAAAACAGAAAATCTACAAATTTTATGTGTGTATGTGTTTGTGTGTGCGTGTCTGTCAGTGGCATCGTAGCTCCCAAATGAATGGACCGATGTAACTGCTGTTAAAAAATGTTTCTAAGCTGAGGTAAACATGATGGTTCTTAGCTATAGTGGGGGGGGGGGGATGGGGGTGATGATCGTAGCTCCCAAACGGATGGACCGATTTTGATGCGATTTTTATGTTTGAAAACTGATGTGATCGAAATGCTTCTTAGCTATAATGGAGTGGGGGTAATTCTACTACATAAAATTAATATACTAATATATATATAATCTATGATAATATACTAATATATATCAATATCAAATACATAAATAATTATAAAAATAATAATACGTAGCAGTGTTCTCAAGTTTGGATAATGTTATATAGTGACATTTTACCATATTTTTTTTAAATAGGTAAGGATTTAGCGCATCGGAAATCGAGCGGCAGTGCATTCCACATCAATTTTGAAAAAGTGATCTTGTTCTGGATCAATTGTAATTATTTTATTCTTTTTAGTGGTTATTTATAAAAGAACATTTTTAATATGAATTCGATTGAATTTTTTAGTAAAAAATATTTTAAATTCTTGATTTTGAATGGCCTAAGCAAACATCGGAAGGAATATATGCCAAAGAAAATAGTAAAACTCACTTTAGACTTAAGGCATTGGTAAATTAAAACCTAGGATGAATACCTACATAATATAAAACAACTGAATTAGTTTAAACGAAAATTATCTATAATTTCACTGGTATGAAATGGAAATCTTTAAAAAGTGGTTACACATCTCGTAGATACGAGGAAACATAAGCTTTATATCTTTTACGAAATAACACCAGTACCATTACCAGTACCTGAGAACTCATCGAGTCCAATGAAATAAGGCTAAACTCGAAGGGGTTTCATCATTTGATTGTTGGGTAATGGGTTCCTATGACTCCGGCTCCATCCATCATCAGATCCTCGATACCACATTATACCAGAGAACATATCAAGAGAAACCCAATGAAACCAAACTCGAAAGGGTCCATCATTTTGTTGTTAAGTCCCTGTGACTACCTTCCGGCTCCATCATCAGACCCTGGATACCACATAGCACCAGAGAACTCATAAAGACAAACCAAATGAGCCCAAACTCGAAGGTGTTCCATCATACGATTGTTGAGTTCCTTTGACTACCTTCCGGTTCAATCATCAGACCTTGGATGCCACATAAGACCAGAGAACCCATCAAGACTAGCCAAAGAGTAGAGTCAGAAGGGTATTTCCTTTTCCAGTGTGAGATTTAACTCTGTTGGCACATGAAAGGGAAATTTCCTCTTCAAACTCAATGAATACTTAGTTTATCTAAATTTGGATTGATTTGATCTTCTAACTTCTTATAATATTTTATGTATATCTCTTTGTTCAGGAGATGTTAACTTTGACTTGTAAAATTGCTATTATTTTTGCCTATTTACAATAAAATACTTTGACTTTGACTTTGAATGAGCCCAAACTCGAAGGGGTTCCATCATCCGATTGTTGAGTTCCTTTGACTACCTTCCGGTTCAATCATTAGACCTTGGATGCCACATAAGACCAGAGAACCCATAAGACTAGCCAAATGAGCCCAAACTCGAAGGGGTTCCATCATCCGATTGTTGAGTTCCTTTGACTACCTTTCGGTTCAATCATCAGACCTTGGATGCCACATAAGACCAGAGAACCCATAAGACTAGCCAAATGAGCCCAAACTCGAAGGGGTTCCATCATCCGATTGTTGAGTTCCTTTGACTACCTTCCGGTTCAATCATCAGACCTTGGATGCCACATAAGACCAGAGAACCCGTCAAGACTAGCCAAATGAGCCCAAACTCGAAGGAGTTCCATCATCCGATTATTGAGTTCCTTTGACTACCTTCCGGTTCAATCATCAGACCTTGGATGCCACATAAGACTAGAGAACCGATCAAGACTAGCCAAATGAGCCCAAACTCGAAGGGGTTCCATCATCCGATTGTTGAGTTCCTTTGACTACCTTCCGGTTCAATCATCAGACCTTGGATGCCACATAAGACCAGAGAACCCGTCAAGACTAGCCAAATGAGCCCAAACTCGAAGGAGTTCCATCATCCGATTATTGAGTTCCTTTGACTACCTTCCGGTTCAATCATCAGACCTTGGATGCCACATAAGACCAGGGCCCCGATTCTGTAAGCTATTGAACCGCGATAACGCAAGTCGATCGCTTGAATTTTTTCAAGAAATTTTCTTATTTACCACTTAAAAGTGCTAGAGGTATATTTTTTTTGGAAATATTAAAAAAAAAAATGGAAAATAAAAAAAACAAAAAAAAAAACAAGAAGCGAAACTAAAATTTTCGCTTCCAGCACTTTTAAGTGGTAAATAAGAAAATTTCACAAAAAATCTCAAGCGATCGACTTGCGTTATTGCGCTTCAATAGCTTACAGAATCGGGGCCCAGAGAACCCATCAAGACTAGCCAAATGAGCCCAAACTCGAAGGGGTTTCAAAATTTACGTGCCAACGTTTAAAGCTACTAAATTAATGTTGATGAAATTTATACAGTACCACACTAGGGGTCTTCATTATCAAGTAAAAACAATCATCTAATTCGGTTCAGAAATCCCAAGATATTAGAGAACAAAAACTTCAAAACAAATAGATTTTCTAATAAAAACTACTGAACCAATTATGATGAAACAATTTTGAAAGTCTACCCTTTTGAATAAAAAATTACAACTACCTAAATCGGTTTAGAAATCTTAGAGATTTGAGGCAAAATAAACATCAAATCAAATGGATTTACTAAAAAAACTATTTATTCTCGAAATACTACTGAAGCAATTTTGATACAATTTATATGGGACCACCTGGAGTATAGACTTTCAAACAAAAAAAAAAACAAAATCCGTCCGCAATTGACGCAGAAATCGGAAGAAATACATACAAAAAAACATGCATCTATTCGAACATATAACCATTCTTTTGTGAAGTCGATTAAAAAGTGAAAATGTTTGTTTGTTTGGGGAATTTTAACGCGATATCGGCAGATTTTGATGAAATTTGGAATGGAGATAGCTTATACCCTTGAATAAAACATAGGATACCTTTTATCCCGGAAAATGGTAAGTTTCCACGGGGAAAATGGAAAATATTGATTAATCGCTGTAAGGAGCGGTTGCCATGGAAAAGAAATAACAAGAGTGTAGATGTTATACCTACTTTTGCATTGGTTTTTAATATCCTAGAAGAACATAGGATGCTTTTTTTCGCGATAAACTGTAGTCCGCGCGGAGAAAGTCGCGGGCGAAAGCTAGTTACTAATAAAAGTTCCTCGTTTCTGCTACTGAAAAAGGTATAAAAGTCGATATTTTTACTAGATATAATAAAATTTAATATTAACTACCACAGGATGTGCGCACACCATTTGTGAATAGCCTGGGCTTGCCTGATTTCCGGAGACGGCAAGCTCCTTGATTGGTTGCTATTGATCAATACATGTTTGTAGAATGACGTAGGTTAGTTAGTTAAAAAAAAATTTTTTTTTTTTATTATGGACTAGGCAATCGTTTGACCACGATCTCACCTGATGGAAAGCGATGGATGTGGTCGAAGGTGTAGCACGCTTGCCTAGTAGAAACTTGCTAGATTTCAAATATCTCAATAACTATAAACTTTCGGTCATGCATTGGGGGGTTTAAATTTGTTGCACATTAGCACCCCTTCCACGTCGTCGTGAGGGGCAATACGTTTAGTTACCAATAGCCCTGTATAGAGACAAAAAACTGTACTATACACATTTTAGACATATTTTTTACTAACTTTGTTTAAAACCTACCGATTTTGCCGTATAAACAAGTTCGCAGTCTTATTTGGATCCTAATAAACATATTGTCACGCATCCCATAACTGTTGTAAAGTGGGGACGGGTTCCATAAAAACGCTCATTTTAACACGATTTTATTTTCACTTTCTTGTTTGTCTTTCCGGTGGAATCTTGCTATTCAAATTTCGAGCACTTCCCTATTAGCTAAACTTTTAGGGCAGCTCACAACTAGATGACAAAAATTAAAAATTAAACATTAAACGTGTTTTTAGATTCGTTTTTTATATCTACATTTGCTGCTTGTTTCTTTAACTATGCTGTTGTTGCTCGTGTTTGTTGCTGAGGTTGCGGACAATCAAGCGAAAGACATCTAGAGCTCACATCAGCCCCTCGTGCCGTCTCTCTCTAGGTGATAAGTTCGGAGAGTGTCCGTTCTTTTAGATATCAATACTAGCTGTGCCCGCGGCTTTGCCCGCCTGATCACTTTTCTGGGATACAAGTATCTTAAGCAGTCGCTATTCCAGAACCAGAAGTATCAATATCATCAAACTTCGTTCAGACGTCAAATGGTTTTTATCGATTGCTCGACTTCTACTCATTCATGTATGTACACCAGTTTTTAAGTCAAACCATAAGCTATCCAAAAGTGAAAACAACATCGCAATTGGTCCAATAGTTTTACGTAATGCGCGAACAAACAAACATACAGACACCATTTTTTATTTTAATATTCTTGTACAGTAGCTTATTCTACGTACCGACAATTTAATTTTTAATTATCTGAATGAATTGAACAGTTTTTTTGTTACTGCTTTATTGAAGTACTAACTGTACCCGCGGCTTCGCTCTCGTGGTCATTTCTCTAGGTTAAAAGTATTCTATGTGATATTCCAAGATCAAATCCCAATATACCAACATTTGATCAAAATTTCTTCAGTCCTCAAATTGATTTTTATCGATTGCTCGGCTTCTCTCGTCAAACCCTAAGCTATCCAACAGTGAAAACCCATCGCATACGGTTCAGTAGTTTTTATGTTATGTGCGAACAAACAAACTTACAGACAAGCAGAGAGACACGATTTAAAAAAAAAGTTATATTCTTGTTTAGTAGCTTATTTCAAGTACCCTAGATCATTTTTTTTATTTATCTTTTTTGCACAGACGTTTTCGTACATATTGCTTTATTATAAGTATAGATAGATAGATTCAATTATAGTGATAACTTACCCGAAGACGAGTTGCGCGTCTTGGTCGCCTCTGGCGTCGTGATCATCGAGCCGTCCTCCTCGTCGCGCTTGCCCGGGGAACTGGGACATAACAACATCACTTGTAGCTATTATAGTGAACCGCTAATGTATATACAGCGAAACAAGGTGCCTCGCAGAGAACTACGGTAACCGACTCGTATACCTCAACAGTTATCGGTTCTATGACAGAGTTATCTGCAGAGAACAAGTATTCTGAAGTTGCAATGGGCTGGTCACATTTGTCGTAGAACCGATAACCGTTGAGGTAGATCAGAGAACAAGCAAGCTGAAGTGGCAATGGGCTGGTCACATTTGTCGTAGAACCGATAACCGTTGAGGTAGACGAATGGAGACCGCGAATCGACAAACGTAGTGTAGGACGCGCTCCGGCTAGACGATGCGACGATCTGCGGAAGATAGCTGGCAGTCATTGGAAGAAAAGAGCCGAAGATCGGGCTCAGTGGCGCGCCGCGAAAGAGGACTATGGGCCGTATTAATAAACCAACCTCAACTCTGAGAGCGCTATTGAGAGCGATCTCAAGATGCTAATCTAATTAATAAACATATCTTAAGCTGTTGATTGAGATGCCGTGATCAGCTGAGTTAGTGTTTAATAATAAATCAATCTCGACTCTCAAGAGCGCACTTGCGATGTGCTTTGAGATGCAGAATGTTGAGTGCGGTCGATCCGTGACTTGAGAGCGTGATTGCCAGTTGCTAGAATCCTTGATTTCGAAAATATTATGTCAGAATTTGATAATTATAATTATATTAACCATCATTATAAGAATATTTTTATATTACTCTGGAAATAAACAAATTTATTTGGCATGATTGCGAAAAGATCCGAAGATTTGGTAGATATCAGAACCTGGCGAGGACTCGCTGAAGTCTAAAAAGATCCGAAATCGTAACCAAAGGATACGCGCTGGAAATACTGCATTAGCCATGCAGTATTTCCAGCGCGTCAACGATTTTTATTTTCATAAATTATAGTTATTTGTTGATGAATTGCGTTAAGTTCTTTAATAGATAGTGTAACTTTGAAAATATAGACATAAATTATGGCTTACATCCTTTCTACAAAAAAAACTAAAGTAAGGTTATGATAATTAGGTAGAAAATAAACATGACGTTTAATATAATCGTATTTAATTTAATTTAACTACATCGAAGTTATAAATTTTAACGTTACGTTATATTATATTTGAGCAAAAACCGAACTTTCACTAAAGAAAATAAAACGTTCATTCGTAGTTCATTCAATCTTGCTCTCAAGTTCTGGTTCGTGACGTAGCATCTTGAGATACGGCTCTTGAAAGCGACATGATCTGACATGCTCTTGAAATGTCTTTATTAATCAGCGACGATCTTAAGATGCTGATCACAACTTGAGAGCGTATCAGTTGATATCGCACTTGAGAGCTCAACCAAGAGCGATTTATTAATACGGGCCTATGTCCAGCAGTGGACTAGTATAGCTTGTTGATATATGTACAGTGGGCCCAGCTTAGCAATCGGGATGAAAAGGTGTGAGAACCACCAGCGTATGGAATTTAGGAATTTTAGGTGATCACCGAGCCGCCTGCCAAGCAACCTCCAATGACGGAGGAAACCTATGTTCGTTCATGATGATACTTCCGCCTGATGATGTGATGATGATGATGTATTGTGATAGTATTTCCCCACTAATATATAAAAGTGAAACATTGTCTGTTCGTTTGTTTGTTGGTTTGTTTGGGGCGTTTACATAGGGTACTTTTTTCCCGGAAAAGGGACAATTGTCACGTGAAAACAGCTATGATGAAGTCTTAAATATATGGAGGCAGGTAATCTAGGACTGCAATACAAATATCAATTAAGATACATTTATTCCGGAAAACAGAAAGTTCACACGAAAAATCGGGAAAATTTTGGTAGTTTGGTTTTACTCACTTTCACATCATTAATACGCGGGCCAAGCCGCGGGGCACATCTAGTTGTATAATATATTATATAATATTAGATAGATTTAGATGTTAATTTATAAAATCCATACTCACTGAGATGTAACAAAATAGTACATTTATTTTTACGAGGGTCGAAATTCTATTACTCAGATTACGCTACGCCCCACGATTTTTATTAGCTTTGCTTCTTGTCAAGCCCTTTCATTTGATACCCTTTTTAAGGAGATTGAAAAAATATAAGTAATCCGCCATTTTGTGATGGCGGCCATCTTGGATTTGATTTTTTTCATGGTGTACTGTATTCTACAAGCTTTCATTTAATACCCATAACGATTGGTTTGAAAAAAATATGTAATCCGCCATTCATTTACAATGATACTGAAATATACATAATTGTATTGTCATCAGAACTAAAGGTGTGTACCAAATTTCAGGTCAATCGGTCAAAATACCAGAAAATAACAATTACAAATTATAATTTAAATATTAAATTACCAGGTTTGACCGAAATTAACAAAAAACAACAACAAACAGGGCAAGCTAAATAAAACCGATTAAAAAAATATGCGATCGACTCGCTTGACTCGTGATCCAAAGGAAAAAAAAACTCGTTGCATAGGAACTTTTCGTTCGTCTGTAAGAGAGTGTTGTCTTCAAAATCACTCCAGTAAACACTCGTGTAGAGGCGAAACTAATATTGACCATAAGTATGCGCCGATAAACATTGAACATACCTGAATGCATCCGGCGTCATGAGATTCAGCTGCGGAGCGCACGACGGAGACTCTGGATGCTGGACAATCAGGCTGCTCGGCTGCGGCTGAAACAATAACAAATTGACATTTATCTATCGGATAATCAACAACAAATTGAGATCAAATGGATCTACTATTTTTATAACCTATACAGTCCCACTGCTGGGCACAAGTCTTCCATACCTTTCCAAGAGTTTCTGTCCTGAGCCGCATCGTACAACTCGTGCAGCCCTCTTGGTAGGTGTCTAGGTCATCTCGCCACCTCTTTTTAAGCGAGTCAGTCATGTTTTGGCTACGATATGAGTGCGAACGAAGTTATTCTAAGCAAATAAACAGTGCTCTTGTTGAGTTCAGTGATAAGTGATTAGTGTGTACAGTGATTTAGTGTTATTTGTAGGTTTAGTATTTTTTGTGTTTTTTTTTTTTTTTACTTTGTTTAATTGGCATAAATTAATTTTATCCTAACAGTATTTCTGGAATACAATATAAAACACTTGGCAATTGGTATATTGTCAGTGAGTAGTATAATGAGTACCTGCGCCCTCAACAGTAAGTTCTTGAGCTGCTGACTCTGCTGCTGCAGTATGCTGGAGGCGATGATGGACGACTCGTCGGACGACTTGTCTTCCAACGCCATCTCCGACATGCCTGGAACGACATCAGATAGTAAGTTAAATGTATGTATGTCACGTGTAGCGTGTTGACTTTCACCATTACATTACGTAATGACTTCGACATGCAGGAGTGTCGAGTTAGCATTAACCTCTAGAGCCCATAGACAACGACCTTAATCCCTCGAAGATTACGCATTTCTTGTAAAAATGCGAGGGTCAAGAGTCTCATGACACCGGCTGAGGATCAACGGAAAAAATACCGGTCACATCGGACCGGTGCGCGGTGGTCTGAAACTATTAATATAAATGTTTATTGAAACAAGACTGCCCAGCCAAACAATGAAACAAAAAAAAGGACTATGAGACTAGATGACAAATGATCATGATGATGGTGATTCTAACGAAACACAAAAAAAACCCCATCCAAATTTGCTTAGGCATTTAAAAGTTATGGTGGAATAAAGATACACATACATACATACATACATACATACATACATGGTCTATGAGGCCTGTGTCCAGCAGTGGACTGATGAGGGCCAATAATGATGATGATACATACATGAAACCTGCAAACATTACACTTCTTTTTGGGCAATTGTGTAATAAGGCTAATTATTATCTAACATTTCTTTCCAGTGCTCCATGCTTCGGAGGACACGTTATGCTGTCGGTCCCGGCTGTTTTTACCCAACTACAGCAAAGCAAGAGAAGGGTAATGAGTTTAACAGTCTATGTATGTATGTATCTATGTATGTGGTTATGTGGATGTTCCACCATAGCGATGCCCCTATAGGTTCGATTTTGACAAGCGAGGTGTTAATCGATTCGTAATCATCGCAAGAGTCTATATTTTACCCGACTATAGTCGGGTTTTAGTTTTTGAATTTATATCTTGTTGATAAATAGCAGTTGTTAAGCCATGTCAAACTCTGACACCAGAGGCCAGCACTACCTCAAAATCAAAATACGACAAACAAGCAAGAACCACTCGATGGGTTGTTTCACTCCGTAAATGCGCCGTTCTCGTAAAATGTTATATTTTTGTTTCATGTACTATTCAAGGATTATTATGCGCTCCGAAACGAGACCAGTTTGCGAGTCAGCTCATTGAATCAGTTCAGTCAGTGGCCCCTTCACTGGCCCCGAGTACTTTGAGGACAGTTCAATCAGAAGTTTTGTATTTATATCCTGTATTTGACCAAAATCCCATTGAAAAATAAAAAAATCTTTTCATGACTCAGAATTAAATCCCGCAAAGGAAAAGGAAATACCCTTCTGACTCTACCGGTGCTTCGGAAATGCGCCGTTAGAGAACAGAGCACCAAGAAACTCTACAGGGATGTCATTTTTTCAGTTAATGTCATATTTTTTTCTCTCATTGGTCATTACATCCAATTTTATAAATGCCAATTAGATGTCCCCCAATCATCAAAACTGGAATAAAAATAATAACAACAATACTACATTATAATAGGAAACTAGGCTGGACCAGTCCCCACAAGCAGCAACCTTCACGAGTAGTCGAGTATGACTTGTGTACCTGCCACCACCCCTTCAACCACTGAAGTGGGATGCGAGGGATTGTTATAATTGTTTTTAATCCCCTAACTAGAGAAGAGGGAGTGTTATAAGTTTAGGGTGTGTATGTATGTATGTATCATTGTATACGTGTTTGTCTGTGGCATCGCAGTTCCCAAACGAATGGACCAATTTTGATATGTTTTTTCCGTTTGAAAGCTGATTAGATCGAGATAGCCCTTAGCTACAATAGGGGGGGAGTGGGAGTGAAGATCGTAGCTCCCAAACGAATGGACCGATTTTGATTCGTTTTTTATGTTTAAAATTTGATGTGATCGATATGCTTCTTAGCTATAATGGGGGTGAGGGGTCGGGGGTTATATAAAATTTGTGCTGGTCTTCTCACCGTGCAAGAGTTCCTGGTGCGCGGGCGGCGAGTACACCAGCCGGCCCTCCTGGAGGCCCTTGGGCTGCACGATGTAGAGGCGCACGGACACGCGGCGGGAACTGCCTTCTGGGCTGCCTTCTTCCTCCTAGCGAAATATAATCTGTACTTATGATAAATCAATAGCCACCAAAAAGTCTGTACCATGAAGATAATAAAAAAATGGTCTAAGGTACTTAAAATAAGCTACTGAACAAGAATATAACAATTTTTTTAAATTATTTTTACCCACTTTATTAAGACCTATAATAAAGCAATAGTCTGTACAAAGAAGATAATTAAAAAAGAAGTGTCTGTCTGTTTGTCTATCTGTATGTTTGTTCGCGCATCACGTAAAATCTACTGGACCGATTGCGATGCGGTTTTCAATGTTTATAGCTAAGGTTTGACTTAAAAACTGATGTACTTGGTACCTCAATCCGATGAATATTACTCGAGCAATCGATAAAAAACTATTTGACGTATGAATGAAATTTGATGATATTGGTACTTTTGGTTCTGGAATAACTCATAGGATCGTTATATCCCAGAAAAAATTGTAGGTGTGCATGCGGGCAACGCCGCGGGCACAGCTATTGTTTTCATAATATGCTTACTTATTATGAAAACACTAGCTGACTACTACACTAGCTAAGATCAGTAGTTTCCCCACGTTGCTTTCTACATAAGTTTAGTATAGTTTTCTGTGACACTAGTGACTCCCCCCGGCTTCGCTCGGGTAGCGCTCACGCCGCGGCATTTTTCTTACTTTTAGTATTTTTATACCCGTCGTAAATTCTTAGATAAATACGCCAATAAGCGTAAATTCAAAACCTTCGACAGCGACTATTGCAGTGATTTTTGACCATAGACAATTGCATTATTACTCACGTATTTGACAGATTTGTTATTATTTCGTTTTCATGGCAACGTGTCATCCCTTTCATTATTGTTAAGTTTCCTAGAAATTACGCTTATCGGCGTATTTTTTTAGAAGTTACGACGGGTATAGGTCTCGTCATGTAAAAAACACGCTGGCGGTTAGGCTGCGCATTAGGTGATTTATCGATTTGGTGGGTAATTCTATCTATTTCTTGCTATTTGGTGGTCCATTTGGTAGCGAAAGGCTAATTAATAATTATTTTAAACAATAGGCCTAATACTTTAGTGCGCGAGTGTACCCATGCGCAAGCACACCCCCTCCACTTACTTCCAGCGTTCTTTTTACATGACGCAACCTATATAATAATGCTAAAAGTAAGAAAAATGACGCGGTGCAAGCGCTACCCGTGCGAAGCCGCGGCGAGGCACTAGTAATATATACGTATAGTTAGAACTGACATCGTGATGTGTCTCGAAGTCGTCCGGCGAGCCCGCGACGTCGCCGGCGGACCCGTTTCTGAGGAACGGGTCGTCGCAGCTCGACACGCACTTCACTTGCTGCTCCTCTGAAACAACAAACCAAACAATCAAACTACATCAAAACAAACAATCAATCTAAATCAGTTCAGGAATCATGAAGATATGATTAAAAATAAGTATAATTTAAAAATGAAATTTAATGAATGTCAATTATTATGTAATGTAAACTAATTCTTTACAGAAATATAATTAAAAAAATGCTTTTTAATTTTTACGTTTTTTGGTGTTATATTTTTCTCATTTTTTTTTTAATTGATTTTACATTATTTACGAAATAAACTATTAAAAAAACCTGTTTTATTCGTTTTTTATTTCTTTGTCATCGGTTTTGTGAGCTACCCTGAAAGTTTCAGCCGGGTAGCTAATCGGGAAGTGCTCGAAATTTGAATTGTAAGATTCCAGGACAAACAATATACATAGATACTACAAGGGAAGTTAAATAAAAGATTTTAAAATACACAATAAAGCAATAGAGTCGACAACGTCTTGCTCTTTGAAGTCCACTAAAAAGCTAGCTAAGCACATTCTTGATACTTCTAAGTGAATTTAGTTTTAAGACTTGTAATGAGACAATAAAGAATCTTTTGGTAAACATAGTTTCAGTAAGGTTAAAGCGAAAACATTGTAAGAAATGTTTTAGTGCGAGGGGTCACGGAAGTTCATAGTGAGCGGCGTCATTGGCCTCTCGGTCCTGTTAATGCCGATACGGCGATCGTCTGCCCGTCACTGTAAATATTGCAATACAATTAGTGTTGCACAGAGCTGTAGTTAGAAAGGATACTAATGTTTTTTTTCCCACAAAACAGCAATAAACTTTGCCATCGGGAGGTTCCCGCATATTCTTTATGAATTTGAACCTAGCGTACAAAAGAAACTTCCACAGCTGCTATACTGCTTTTCAACAAATGTGTTAAAAAGCAAAAAAGTGGACATTTATTTAAATGAGTAATGCCCGGTTTCTGGGGTACTTGTATTGATGGTTTATCTGTTCAAAAGCGCTATTGGTTCCTTTACAAATTGCGTTTCCGAATACGCAAAACTTCGTTTATACTTTAGATAACTTATCTGGCCAAAACGCAAGTTTATCTATTCGATAAGTATTTGACGTTTCATTTCAGCATCTGACAGCGTCTTTTTTAGGTTATAAATACGTTTTTGTTGTAATTATCGGTGAACGTAATTATACTGTTTTGGATTCTCAGTGAATATATAAATTAAATAAAGTGAAGCTATGGAGGGTGTCATAGACTGGGATAGTTCATCAGAATCTGATTTGGAAGTACTTGATATTATTGCAAATATATCTGTAGGTACCTAGAAACTTCAGTCATCGAAGAAATCCTTTCGAAATGTTTATGGATGAAGAATTTAAAACGAGATACCGTTTTCACGTGAGCACTGTGTACATTTGTAAAATAAATTATAATAATAGCTGTAATCAAACTTTGTTGTGATGTTTACGTTACATCTCTTGATAAATGCCTGATTATTATTAAATTATAATAAAATTATGCTGGATCACTAAAATAAATTCAGAAAACAATGGTTTAAACAATAAAAAATATATTGCTAAGGAATTAGACGAAACAACGTGATTTAGCAAAGTTTTTTGAAAAGATCCATCTATCGGCGGAATTATGAACTACTTATTGGTTTGATAGTTATCGAACTATCCATTTTGTCTTCAGAAACACAGTTACAGGTACATGAGCTTTACCTTACAGATAACTTTGTTGAATCAAAAGCTATGGACCTCAAAAACCGGGCGTAAGTTATCTAAGACTATACAAGCTAAAGTAACTGTGTCTGTCAGTCTATTTGTTACCTTTCCAAAATTAAATAGCTTGATTAAATTTTGGTATGGAGATAGCTTGAACCCTGGAGAAGGAAATATGCAACCTTTTATCGCGATATACGGTAGACTTCGCGAACGAAGTTGAACGCAAAAGCATGTAACTAATAATATATGAGCAAAACTATACATATTTATTATTGTCATTTTAAAGAGACAATCACGATAATTTTGAAAATATTGAATTTTATAATTTTACACTGTGTATAGAATGAGTCAGGTATTGAACGACTCACCAGCGCCGATAATGCAGAAGCTCAGCACCGGGTAGGGCAGCAGGAACTCGGATATACTTTTGCAGTAGGCCACTGTGTCGTCGGGGTCGCGCGCCATATTCAGCACGTACAGGCTGCGGGACTTGAAGTCCGACAGCAGCAGGTAGCTGGCGCTGCGGTCCAGCGCGGCCTTCAGGCCCAGGCAGTCCGCGCCCGGCGACGGTGTGAACCTGATGGTCTGCATGCAGTTCCAGGACTTGCACGACCACACCTTGATGGTGGTGTTGTTCTCTGCGCCGGTGACGGCGAACTTCCAGAACTGGACCCTGGGGGACGGTGGTGAACTCTGTGAGATCATTTGAATTGTTATTAAGAAAGCCTTCTAACCTATGTGGCATAGCTACAAGTGAAATAGCCGGAAAGCCGCGGCCTCTGATCAAACCTTAATAAATCTATAGAGAACTTCAATGCAAACACAATAATTTTTCTAAAGTTTTTTTTCCCTATAAGTCGGATAAAGAAACTGAAGGAAGAATGAGGAGTTCGTTATCTGCCAGAAGACGTTCACTGCTGGACAATATGGGTCTCCCTCATGAAAGTGGGGATTTTGCCATAATAGCCACGCTTGGCAGGCGGTGCGGGTATCGCAGTAGTTGCAATGGTGATAACTGATAATACGCCGCAAAATGCAGCTGTCTTTTTCCTGAATTATATTTTTGGTTCTCACAGCACTCGTAGGATGAGAAGGGGTGGACCTAATGTTTAGCCGAACCACAGGGCAGTGTGGCGGTAGTCGTGTGCCGGCATGTAGTGCCTCGGCGAAGCATGTGCCGCACTGAGTGTGTGTTCAACTCTCGTCCGTTATCCAAATTTTTGTATAGAAAAATTACATATAACTGCCAATTGGCCGAATGGTTAGAGACCCTGACTGCGAAGTCAACCAACGGTCGGAGATTCGAACCCCACTAGGTGCAACCATTTGTGTGATGAGCAGAAATGCTTGTTTCCGAGTCATGGATGTAATAATCGTTTCCATCTACGTTTATCCGTTGTCTATTGCCCATAGTACAGGATGTCCTAGTTTGGGGTTTGGTAATTGGTGTGAATTGTTCTGAACATATTCTATTCTATATCTAATCTATTTGTCATAAGATGACATTGAAATCCACACATAACTTAAAAGTAATTGATGCGGAGTCGAGGACCGAACACGATATCGTTGGATTCTAACGCCCGCTAGTATACTACCGCTTTCGGATACCATCGCTCACATCATCGTTACTCAATATATTTAAGACCAAAATGTATGTACATTATGGAAGCAAGGTTTTTTTAACGTTATTGATTGACGAGACGAGCAGGTCGCTCGCCTGATGATAAGCGTCCCGCCTGCCCATAACAGTAGCAGTGCCACCCAGAAGTTTGGTTGCAAAATCTTGCGCGTCACTGCACTGCGCTCGTCAGCCTGAGACTTTGAGTTGTAAGTCTCATTGCCCAGTAATTTCACCATACCATTGACCTTCACACCGAAACACAGAAATGTTTACACACTACTGCTTGGCGGTTGAACATCTGACAAAGGTGTGGTACTTCCCCGGGCGGACTGTCGCGTAAGAAGCCTACCAGACCACCACACGTAAGAGTACGAACTGTGATTGTAAGTTTTAAAATGAATTTACCAAAAGTGTACTAACTCTGAGTTGTAGTTGGTGTGGTTGTCCAGGAAGAAGAGGCAGGAGAGCGGCTTGCCGGCGTGCGGCTGCCACTTGTGCAGGCAGCGCGGCGCCTCGCCCCCCGCGTACACCTGCGGGCAGAACAGCTGCGCGCCGTCACCCCGGCTGTCCGGCACCCGGTGGGACTAACACACTGACCTTCTAAACTTAGTACCAGACTTTTAATGTCTGTCTGTTCGCGCATCACGTTAAAATTACTGGACCGATAGCGATGCGATTTTTACTGTTGGATAGCTTAGTATTTGACTTAAAAACTGGTGTACTTGGTATCTCAATCCGATGAATAGGAGCCAAGCAATTTAAAAAAAACTATTAATTTTAAAAGTGTGGTACTAAGTTTAGAAGGCCAGAGTATTACGCGCGCAACTGCTACATATCGCCTATGGTATGGTATGGGGCAGCACGCAGTGCTTGTCGTTCGCTACTCCGGGAGCTTAGGCGATATCTAGCACTCGCGCGCCTTCTATAGCAAGCTATTAAGTGTTACTCGTGTGTCTAGGCTTTAGAAGACCCCTTCCACCTCCCCGGGGGCCACTTGGTGGGGGCGGTCAAGCTTTTGAAGTACTGATTATAAAATATATTTACACAAACGAACATCTGATCATACATACAATGATATAAAAAAATGCGATAACTCGATTACTAAAAAATACGCTCGGGATGATGTAAAGATTCTAACAATACCTCATATATACTTATGAGGTATATATATATGCTTTCGGCTTCCATTAAAAATAATTTAATTCATTCTTATTAAAACAATAAGATTCTGGAACTGTTTTTAAAATAAAAACAATTAATATGAATATAAATTACCGGAAATAGCTGTGCAAGACTTTTAAAAGTTAAATGCTGCGGACACGAAATCTTTCCACATTATTGACCACATAAAATAATGTAATTAATTCTTAGTAAAATAATAACTTTCAGAAACTGTTATTAAAAAAATAAGAATTAAAATGAATAGAAATGACCGGAAATTGCTGTGAATTGATACTAATTACAAATTATAGGGTTGACACTGTATAATAATAGGGTTGACTCGTAATTAGTGCAAATAAACTATTAATAAATCGATAAACAAAACAAATTAAAAAAAAACTACATGCCATCTTAGTTTATTCTAATAGAAATCATTTCAGTACATTACTTTATGATATTAGAAATAAACAACAATAAATGCATTCGTATTTTTTATTCTGCTTATGCGTTAATTAATTATTTGTTGTATAAATGTTTCAGTGGTTTAGGTACCAAGCTCATGACAAGAGCCGAGAAGGCCCAGGGTTCGATTTTCAGATTGAGTACCTAAGTGCCTTCTACTATAGCAGGTATAGATAAGTAATAATACTTTATAAATTATATTAAACATGATCGTAAAGTGTATGTACCTACATAATATATCAGTTTAATATTAGATTTCAATAATTATCTTGGCTATATTATTCCCTTGACCATAAACAGTGTCATAATCTAACGAAAGTCACATAACCACAAAAGTTAACTTTATTTCCTCATAACTTATTTTTGAAAAGTTCCCAGATAAAACTAATAACACACAAAAGCTTTTAACATAATGCTTTAAAAATAAAAATACTATTCAGTTGTGTCCGCGATAATTTTAAATCGAGCCTAAGTCACTTTGGAGATCTGGCACAGTCCTTTGTGCAGAAATTTAAAAGTTATGGTGAATATTTAGGCCCAAACGGACACAAATAGCAATATTACAGACCGACGGACAGACAGCGTCGCTACAGCAATGCAGTTTCGTTTAGGCTATTTGTGTACTGAACCCTAAATATTATAATATTTGTAAAGCATGCATATGGCTGTTTTTGGACAGCATGCATATGGCTGTTTTTGCGATATAACTATTGCAAATACGAATTTCAAATTAAGATGATATTATTAATCGACTTCACAAAAGGAGACAGTTCTATGGTCGACGGTATGTTTTCTTTTTTGTATGTACACCGATTTCTCCGTAAATTGCAGACCAATTATTTTTTGTTTTGGGTATACTTTCGAGGTGATCCCATATAAATCGTATCAAAATTAGTTCAGTAGTTTTTCGAACATAAATAGGGTTTTAGTAACTCCATTTGATTTTGTGTTTATATTGCCTCAAATCTCTATGATTTCTAAACCGAATTTGATGATTGTTGTTTTATTCAAAAGGTAACTTTTTAGTGTAATCCCATTCAAACTTCGTCAAAATTGGTTCAGTACTTTTTTATTACAAAATCTATTTTAAAATGAATGTACTTGATCTTAGGGGTTTAATTCCTTCCGCTTAGAAGAAATTAAAATATTCACTATACCTACAATAAAATAAATCAACAGTTTAGAACTGTTGAAAAGTAGAGCGCTGACTCACCTGGAAGAACATGACGTATCCGTCAGCCGCCGCGGTGGCGAGCGCGGTGCCGTCGGGCGAGAAGGCGGCGGCCACCAGCTTGCCCGCGTGCTCGGCGGCGACGCGCACGCCCGCGCCCGCCGCCGCCAGCGCGCCCGCCCAGCCCACGCACTCGCTGCTCGCTACCGTGCTGATGATCACGCGCATGTTCCAGATACGACCTAATACAAACGAAATGAATCACTAAAGTAAATAAGCAAAATTAAAAAATTACATATACTCCGAGTTTCTCGGAAGACAGGATTCGTCATGAAGATATCCGACAGAGAACCAAGGTACCCGACATGGCCATAAGGATAAGTAAACTGAAGTGGCAGTGGGCTGGTCACATTTCCCGAAGAAACGATAACCGTTGGGGTAGACGAGTTCTCGAGTGGAGACCACGTTTAGGCAAACGTAGTGTAGGAAGCCCTGTGACAAGGTGGCACTCCACCACCACGACCTGCGAAAAGCAGCTGAAAGAAATGTATGAGGAGAGCTGAAGACCGAGCCCAGTGGCGTTCATTAGGTGATGCCTACGTCCAGCAGTGGAAAGATATAGGCTGATGATGATGATGTCTCAGGGTGTCAGCAAGTCACATCAATCAATTTAAATAAAAAACGGCCAAGTGCGTGTCGGACTCGCACACCGAGGGTTCCGTACAAACATGTTTTTTTTTGTGATGTAACTACAAATTTACTGTTTTCAGTTTTTTTCCTTTACTTGTGCTATAAGACATTGCTTTATGTCAAATTTCATGATTCCAGGTCAAAGGGAAGTACGCTATAGGTTTTAATTTCCTTGCAAGTGACAAAATATGCGGCATAAGCGGCCGTATCTTTTGATTGCAATGACATAAAAGTTTTTTTTCACATCTGCAAGGAATTGCAGACTACTTGATATTAATTTCAACTTGATACCTCCATGCGTTCCTGAGAAAAAGGGTCTGACAGGCAGGCAGACAACGAAATGATCCTATAAGGGTTCCTTAGTTCCATTGAGGTACGGAACCCTAAATAAGTATAATTTAAAATAAAAAAAAGTTTTATGCTGTAGCCGTAATGTCATGAGTTTATAATTGTTTCGCTCACGAAGCCCTTTCATTTGATACCCAAATCATTATATTATAGAAATTATAAATCGCCATTTTGTAACGTCCGCCATATTGTATTTAGAATGACGTCACTTTACTTATTGTGTTTTGCTTATCAAGCTCTTTTATTTGATACCCATATCATAGAGGTTACTACGGAAATTATAAATACCATTTTGTAACGTCCGCCATATTGGATTCAGAATGACGTCACTTTACTTATTGTGTTTCGCTTATCAAGCCCTTTCATTTGATACCCATATCATAGGGATTCTATGGAAATTATAAATCGTCATCTTGTGACGTCCGCCATATTGGATTGAGAATGACGTCACTTTATTTATTGTGTTTCGCTCATCAAGCCCTTTTATTTGATACCCATATCATAGGGGTTACTAAGGAAATTATAAATCGCCATTTCGCCATATTGTATTTAGACTGACGTTACTTTACTTATTGTTTCGCTCATCAAGCCCTTTCATTTGATACTCATATCTTAGGGGTTACTATAGAAATTATAAATCACCGTTTTGTGACGTCCGCCATATTGGATTTAAAATGGCGGCATTTAAGTATTCGTGCATTGTCCCGAGAACCAAATTTGTGTGCCAAACGTGTGCAGTAGAAGTGAGTGAAATATTGATTGCAAAATTCCAGGACATACATACATACATAGTGAAGTTAAATAAAAGCTTTTAAAAAGGACTAAAATGGGCACAGATTCGTACACTATGCATTGGGTAAAATATGCGAAATAAAATAAAACTGTTTCTTACCTATCTCAAGCCTAAGTGTCACTGTCCACGGAGGCGTAGCTTCATAGACGCTTCAAAATACGCCAAACAGCTTGAGCAGTCCAGCGTACTGAACCCTGTCCACGAGGCGTATTACACGCGTATGTCGCTTACGTTTTCAATCATTTGTGACAATGCCGTCGGAAGACGAAGACGTTATTTTGGCATATTACTACATTTGAAGTCGAAGAAGACTACGATAATATAGGAGTGCGCTTTACTTGGTTTAATACTGGTACATTTATAATTAGAGTTGCCGTGAATACTCGCTATTATTCGGTATTCGGCATTACTCGACATTTTTTTGATATTCGTCGGATACCGAATAATAGCTAGTATTATTCGGCATTCGGCGAATAGTCTAAAATAAACTTTTAACAAACAAAAAAACGAATGAGTTAAAAATAATCAATTTTTATTATTTTCCTTAATAAAACAATACACAGTATCAATTATTATCTGTAATAATATGTGCCTGTGCCTATCATGTTAATGAAATTAAATTAGTTAGGCTTTTTAATTAATATTTTAAATCCAACAGAGGCAGATTGTGGTGCAAAAAAACTATTTTTTCTGCACGTTCGGGATCAAGTCGGGTTCGCTTTTCCTCATAAACTAAACCTGCCTCGGAAAATAGTCTTTCTGAATAAACAGAGCTTGCTGGTGTGATTAAGTATTGTTTAGCAAGCTTACTTAAAGTAGGAAATCTATTCTTATTGGTACTCAAAGCCCACCATTCATATGGGTTTATTTTTCTGTCAGCCTTTGCTAATGCGATGTAGTGGGTGATTCTTGGGTTGCTCTTCAGTAGGCTGCTCTATAGATGATTCTTCAAAACATGCCCAAAATAGTTTATGAGTTTCTGAATCGACATGCTCACTTTCATTGTCTAAACGAGACCTTTTGGATGCCGTTTCTGGACCCGAATCATCATTTTCGTCATCTAAAGAAAGCCTAAGACCTTTTCTGCGCGGCTCTACGGATCCTTTCAGCTTGGGTAGCGTCAAAGTAAAAGTCCTTGTAGCGGGGGTCTAAAAATGTCGACAAGTAATATGTCTTCCTGAAGCATAGATCGTCCAAGTTAAAACGGGCTTGCATATTTTCTATTAACGCCTTTCTAAAATCATCAACGTGTGCAGTTTGTTGAATCAGCGCATCTTTCATTAGGTATCTGGTTAATGAAACAGTGCTAGGTATCACATCTGATATGGGTGCATATGTGGATCTCGTGATTGATTTTTGTTATCTCTTCGAAAGGTTTTAAGAGCTTTAACAGATGTTCTATAACTTCCCACTGATCACTGGTCCAATTTTTTACAAAATTCACGCTCCTTGATTCTGAAATATACACCGAAATTGCTCTTTTTTGCTCAAATAGACGCTCCAGTAGGTAATATGTTGAGTTCCAGCGAGTTTGAATATCTTGAATCAGTTTATGCTTAGGAAGTCCGAGCTCAGATTGAATACTTTCAAGTTTTGTATATCCTGAATGATTAAAATGTGTCAGTATGCGGCGGGCAGTAGTAAGAATTTATTTTATTGGAAAACTGTTATCTAATGCATTATTTATCACCAGCTGGAGAGTATGTATGAAGCAACGCTCTGAAGGAAGTAGAGTTTCCTTAATTCCTTTAACCATATTCGCCCCATTATCGTGAACAATCGCTTGAATTTTAGAGATGGGTATGTTCCATTTCGTTACACACTGTAACAGTTCTCTTTTGATATTTTCTGATGTGTGTGATTCAGGAAAATGAGCCATGTTTAGAACGGCATGATTCAGTTTAAAGTTTTCTGATATCCAGTGTCCTGTTAAACTCAGAAATGCAGCATTATTTACAGAAGAAGTCCAAAGATTAGTGAATGCTATAGCTTCAGCCCTTTCTAACTCGTTTTTTAGTTTGCTAACCACTCTCTCATACATGTCTGGAATTATTTTCTCGGTGAAATATGTCCTGCCAGGAATAGTGTATTGAGGCAAAGCATTATTAATAAGATGTTAAAAGCCCACATGATGATCGACGATGGAAAGTGGCTCGTTGTCAATAGCGATCATTTCACCAATCAAGTAGTGATATTTTTTTGCTCGGCTATCGTTGATGTCCCAGAGCTTTTTTTTTCAAGTAGTTGTTGCAGTGACGGTTGCACCAAAGGCTGAATGGGCAACTGGGTGGATGAGGAAGTACTTGGAGATGATTCTGCGGGAGCATTATGTTGAGCATGACTACTTGAGCTTCCATAAATTTTACCATACTCATCTGGGTGTTTGAATTTCAAATGATTCTACAAAGCCGTCGTTCCTGTTTTTTTTTGCTGCTCTACTTATTTTTACACCACATAAAATACATTTTGCACTGTTTTCTTCCTCTTCAAAATGTAGCCAAACATGAGTTTTTTTTCATGGGTTTGGCATGATTGTTCTTCCTTTTAAGTAACACTTTAACTAATTAAGTATTCAAGTCTTTAATTCAATAGCAATTTTCAAATAAGTATAGAAAGAAAAAATAAAAAACGTCAACCGATGTCGAAAATCAAATTATAAATGCGTGCCGCCTACCCTAAACACAAGCGTATTGATTGAGCGGGAAATCCCCTATAATAGTAAACGCTGGGTAATACAAAACGGAGTATTCCCCCTAAAATATGTACAAGAAAAGGGTTGCCAGCATTTAAAAATTAAAATACTACATATATATGTAGATATGTATAACATGAAACAGATTTCTTTAACTTTATTGTTTTCTTATCTCACAATCTTAGAAGAAATTAGAAATATTTTTAATGTGCCTTATTTATGTCGAATGTCGAGTTATTCGACTACTCGCTATAACAACTATTCACGGCAACTCTAATTTATATCGCACTTTTACGGCTCAAAAGTATTAAATTTCTAAATCCTTTTAAAAATTTTGTCTGTTACTTTTTCCACAAACCCCATAGTCGGGTTATAGTTTCTGTTCAACTTATATTATTTTACTCACCAGTATTCCCACATGTAGTGAGCAGTAGCCTGGCCACGTCTTTATCCGGTGCCTCGTCGTCGTCGTCGTCAGGTATGTAGGGGCACCACACCACGCGGTGCCCCGAGCCCGCGACGCCGCTGTCATCACGAATGTACTCACCAATATTCCCATGTGTAGTGAGCAGTAGCTTGGCCACGTCTTCATCCGGTGCCTCGTCGTCGTCGTCGTCGTCAGGTATGTAGGGGCACCACACCACGGGATGCCCCGAACCCGCGACGCCGGTGTCATCACGAATGAACTGTCCAATATTCCCATGTGTAGTGAGCAGTAGCTTGGCCACGTCTTTATCCGGTGCCTCGTCGTCGTCGTCAGGTATGTAGGGGCACCACACCACGCGGTGCCCCGAGCCCGAACCGCCGGTGTCATCACGAATGTACTCACCAATATTCCCATGTGTAGTGAGCAGTATCTTGGCCACGTCTTCATCCGGTGCCTCGTCGTCATCGTCAGGTATTTAGTGGCACCACAACACGCGGTGCCCCGAGCCCACGACGCCGCTGTCATCACGAATGTACTCACCAATATTCCCATGTGTAGTGAGCAGTAGCTTGGCCACGTCTTCATCCGGTGCCTCGTCGTCGTCGTCGGGTATGTAGGGGCACCACACCACGCGGTGCCCTGAGCCCGCGACGCCGGTGTCATCACGAATTTCGGCCAAAAGTGTACACCTGGAACAAAAATAATAGGGGTTTAAGTATGAAATTGCCGTTTTACCACACTGCCCACTTTGAATTAATATTAAACCTGCATGGTGACAGATTTCATAGTGTTTTTTTTTTTCACACGAAAACTATAACATTAAAAAGAACATGGAATTTGATTGCTCGTTTTTTTTTACTTTCACTTTTAACTTGCTTTTAACGTGAAGATAGATACAGCTAAAATCAGAGTAATTTTCGAATACGAATTCTAACGTCGGACTAACGCAGCAGAAACTGCTCGTAATGTCAATGCTGTGTTTGGAGAGGACACGGGTAACGAACACACCGTGCGTTTTTAGTTTAATCGTTTTCTTAGTGGAAACTACGACTTGAAGAATGAACCACGAGGAAGACCAGCCACTATGGTAAATAACGATGAATCGAAGGTGATGGTGGAAGCCGATCCATATCAAACTAGGTACCAAGGAATTAGCGGCATGAAGGGATTTTGGACGGAATTGTGACGTGTGACGAAAAGTGGATTCTTCACGATAATCGCAAGCGAAGAATGCAAGATTTGTTTTTTTTTTGCATGGAAAAATAATTCTTCCCGGGAAGCAGTGCAAAAGGTCATCATATAGTTAGTGGAGTCCCCAGAGTCCCCAGAGTTCTATCGCAAAGGTTTAAATGATATTCCGATTAGATGGCAGAAATGTATAGACAACGAGGGTAAATACTTTGATTAAATAAATATATTTTATCCCACAAAAAAAAAGGTTTTAATGTTTCAGTATGAAACGGCAATTTCATACTTTTAACCCATAATAAAGCAGTAAGTTAAAAAAAGTCTGTACAATAAAAATGATTTTAATAAAAAATGATCCAAGGGGCCTTAATATAAGCTACTGAACAAGAAACATATTTTAAATGGTGTTTGTCTGTCTGTTTATTCGCTCATCACGTAAATACTACTGAACCGATTGCGATGCGGTTTTCAATGTTGGATAGCTTAGGTACTAGACAGATAGCTTAGGACACCCGTTTTTAATTATAAAAAACGGGTGTCCTTGATATCTCAATCCGATGAGTGAAAGTCGAGCAATCGATAAAAAACTATCTGACTTTTGAATAAAATTTGGTATTTTGTCTTCCTTTAAAAGTACTTATAACGTATATCTAGGTTACTTTTAATCCACAGAAATGACCTCGCGGGCAAAGCTGCGGGTACAGCTAGTACATACATAAACAAGGAACAAAAACTGGCGGTCAAGGCTGTTAACAAAAAACACTGTCTTTTACGAGGATCCAAGCTGGAATAGGTTTTTTTTATTACAGGTAGGCAATCGTTTGACCACGATCTCACCTGATGGAAAGCGATGATGTGGTCGAATGTGGTGTGATGTGTGTCACTCATTTCGTGATAGGCCTCTAGTGCCTTCTAGAATTAACACACCTTATCCAGATATTTAACCGCCAAACAGTAGTGTGCACACATTACTGTGTTTCTGGTTTGCGGGGCTATGTTTAACTGGGCACTTAAGACTGACTGAAACATTGGTTTTTGTCTCAGGGCAATGCAATGCACACAAATGTTGTTTTCCAGTGTTCTGTGTGGCAATGCAGTTGTTAGGCAGGTGTGGCGATTACTATGAGACGAACGATAGTAAGCTGATACACAAGATATACTCAAACACACTCGTGAACGGGTGCTGCTGGTGGGGACAGGTCCAGCCTGGTTTCTTATTTTTCTTTGATTTTTCAAGACCGAAAATCTCGTAATTTCTGTATTGAGCTACGCAATATCCAAAAACTGGCCACTGAGAGTAAATCTCGCCTCTGATCTCGTGATTGATTTAGGCGAATATGCAAATTCAAAAGTCTGATATTAAAGACATTTTTATAGAGGTCCGTCAAAAATGGATCTTACACCTATTATTGTGGAATTTTCTTCGGTAATCAAAAAAGAGTGGTTTTAAGCTCTTGCAAGAATTTTAATAAAGGGAAAAAACGCGACGAGAAGTTGAATACACGACACGTAAAGCTACTAGGATCCGGAAAGCCAATTTATGTGTCGGAGTGCCTCACATTCAAATCGAAGAAATTGTTCTACCTTGCAAGAGACTTCGCCAAAACTCATGGATACTCCTATTGTTGGACCTCAAATTGTGTTGTATACTTACGTAAAAAGGAAAATTTTCCGTTCGTCAGAATCTCTGAGGAGGAGGACCTTGTAAAACTTAAAGACCCTAAGTGACTAGAATACAGGTTTTTCAATGGTTTTTATATTAAATGTTCAATTTTTTTTTGTTTATAACAGTACATCTAGCTTGGCTTCTTACACAATCAATTTATCAATCTCTTTTAAACATACATGCTTATATCATGTACAAAATTCCAAACACTTTTACAAAACTTCAACTTAAACACACATACAAAAATCTGCCCTATGTTGTGCTTTTTAAATACACTTTTTTATGTGACTCATACCTCAAAATACGCAATTTTTGCAAACAAATACTAGTGCATATTTCGGTGAGTATGGTACCAGCTGTTTATAATAGCTGTGCCTCCGTATTCGGGCCTTTTGCTGTTTTTCGAAAATATTATGGATGATTTGATTAACAATATTCAAACACAAATTGACGAACGATAATGTTTCTGTTTCATATTGTTGTGAAACTGAGGAGTGCTCTAAATATTTATCAAACAATAATCTTTCAAAATTTAATATCGTCATTCATAATATCCGAAGTGTTTCTCGTGACATAGATGGATTTTCCGCAATATTAGCTAGAATGGCGGTTGAACCAGATTTAATCATTTTTTCAGAATGTTGGTTGTCATGCAACCCAGTCTTGCCACAGCTAACTAATTACAGTGTCACTTCTTCGCAAAAACTTTATAATCAAAACGACGGTCTAGTTTTGTATACAAAATTAAACCATAGCTGTTAGTTAGTATATATAATAGTTCATAGTTTCGAGCCACAGTTTTGGACGCAAATTGTATAGTTACTACAATAACGAAATTATACTGCAATAATTTCCATTTATAGACCGCCGTCCTTTTTAAATATAGAGAATTTTATTATTTGTTTGGATAAGGTGCTTACTTCTTTGGCTTCCTACCCACATATTATTCTAGATGGCGATATCAATATTGATATTAAATATGATACTTCGGATCGACACGCCTCTTTTTATTTGAATCTGATCGCATCTCACGGATTGTTAGCAGCACATACACTTCCAACGAGAAATAATAACTGCTAAGACCACATAATGTTAAAATCAAAACTTACTGCTACTACCCCGATCATACAAAATAGTCTAACTGACCATGAGTCTGTTTTGCTATCATTGAATTTGGACGTTATGCGCTCAATTTCGCAAACTCCTACTGTAAGCAAAGTTGATTACGAATGAATTAGTAAAGACTTAAGTGGCATAGATTTTCAACCGATATTCGATATAGAGAACTGTAATATGGCAACTGAGTTCATGGTTAGTAGGATTTCATGCATTATCCAGGAACATACTAAACAAGTTAATCTAATCTTATCTTTAAGTTAATCTTAGTTATCCAAGACGTAAAAGACCCATTAAGCACTGGATAACTCCAGGTCTCGTTCGTTGTATGAGAAATAGAGACAAAATACATAGAAAACTTAAAAAGTCGCCAAAGAATGAGACCTTGCGCCTAACTTATTGCAGATATCGTAACTTTCTATCCCGTCTATTAAGAAAACTGAAACAACAATATGAACGCGAACAGTTGCGTAAAGCAAAGAACCCAAAAGATTTATGGCAGGTTATTAACTCATTAACACACCTAAAACCTCAAGAGCTGTTATTTCTAAGTGCATCTCCTTTAGAATCAGCAAATAAAGTTAATGATTACTTTGTTAGTGTTGGAGAAACTTTAGCAAAGTCAATATTGATTTCTCAAAATTCCGCTAGTAAATCTCTTCCGGAAACTCCTTTCTCGTCATCTCAGTCTTTCTGCTTATTTAAAACTGATATAATTGAAATCATTTCCGTAATCAACAGCAGCAGGCAGCAGGTTTCGATAATATACCAACGAAAGTAATTAGCAGATCTATTAACTTATATTTGTAATTTAGCTGTGTCTACTGGTTGCTTTCCTACGGTGTTCAAAAAATCTGTCATTGTGCCTATATTTAAGAGTGGACCAAAATAAGTTTTGAGCAATTATACCATATTGTTTTGACCTATATCTATCTTGTCAGGCGTCAGCTTTGTCGAAAACATTAGAGCGTGTAATAAATAAAAGAACAAATTATCTAGAAATATCTATGTTATCTCCAATAACCAATACGGTTTTCGTTAAAACAGGTCTACAGGAGAAGCAGTCAATGACTTAACTAACCTAGTGGCTAGTGCTGTTGATAGTGGTGACAAATGTCTCGCAATCTTCTCAGATCTTGCGAAGGCATTTGACACCGTATCAATTCCACTGCTTCTTATTAAGCTAGAAAACTTGGTTATACGGGGCTTCCAACTTCAACTTTTTAAGAGTTACATTGACAATAGAACACAATGTGTAAAACTAGCAGATTTAGTAAGTGAACCTAAACCTGTGATGTTTGGTGTACCTCAGGGTAGCATACTAGGCCCAACTCTCTTCCTAGTTTACATCAATGAACTCTGCAACCTTAAATTGTACAATGGTAAAGTAATTACATTTGCAGATAATACTGTGCTTATATTTCGGGGACAGAGTTGGGACCAAGTATTCCATGATGCACGGGAAGGATTTAATAAGGTATCAGAATAGCTGGCTCAGAATCTTTTAAGTCTTAATGCTGATAAAACGACGGTCATTGCTTTTTCAATCTCAAAAAGATCTCAGCCCTCTTTATCAAAATACCAGATCTTTGCCCACCAGACAGGCAACGCCACAAATCTATGCTCAATTAAAGCTTGCACATGCCGAAAATTAGAGAGAGTTGGCTGTGTAAAATATTTGGGTGTAACTCTAGACAGCTCTTTGAAGTTTGCCTTTAGGGCTCTCACAGGTAGGATACGTAAGCTAATCGCCACCTTTAAGAATATTCGCCATGTGGCAGATGAAAAAGTGATGAAATCTTTTGCAATCTGCCAATAACTCATTATGTACTGTGTAGACTCTTGGGGTGGCTGTGCAAAAACTACTTTGCTACCTCTGGAGAGAGCTCAGCGTGCGGTTCTTAAGGTGGTGAACTTTTTGCCGTTTAGATTCTCAACTGAGACACTGTATAAGCAAACGAAAGTGCTCACTGAAAGACAACTCTTCATCTTGAGGATAATTCTGAGGCAACATAAGATTTGTCCCCAGATTGAGTCAAAGCTGAAAAGTAAAAGACGCAATGACAAAGTCTATTATATACCAAAATTTAAAACTTGCTTTAGCAAAAAAAAACCTTGCTTTTTAGCTGGTTTTATGTACAATAAGTTGGCAAAAGAGATTCCAAGATCTTAACTCTTATAACCTAAAAAAAACAGTTACAAACTTTTGCTCTCTTAGAATTATACTAAAACAGGAAACCTTTTTAAAGTAATTAAATAATGAAAATAAAAATTTACACTTGTACTTTAGGACTTAATGCAAGTGATGGATTTTACACTACATATACATATAGTTACACTTTTCCCACACTCTCATTCATGCCCAACAAACCAACACATATTCAAATTCATATTAAAACATTCCCTCCCACCATGCACTGCAATCGTGCAATAATGCCTTTCTGCCAAGCTTACTAAAATCAAATTAATTAAAATCTATAAAACTTTTTTTTTTTTTAATTTTTATATGTATGTATATATTTTTTCATTTTTCTATAAGTGTATAAAATTATTGTATTCTTGTTTTGTATAATGTCAATTATTTAAATAATTTTATCATTAGTATTTTTTATCACTATGTAATTATTTTATATATGACTTAATGGATGCTAACACCTATGTATTTTAATCTGGGGAAGTGTAGATGCCTATATTACAGGTTATAAGCCTAGCTTAGGCATCTGCGGCTCAATAATATATATATTATTGTGAAAATTTAGTAGTATTATTACCTATTATATTGTGTTCTAATTTTTTGTAAAAATATTTTGGTATCAATAAATGAAATTATTATTATTAATCATTTCTATTTTTAGTATTATTGTCCCACATTGATGATTATAGGGGATCTCATTGGTAATTTTATCTTTTATATTTCACATTAACATGTATATTAATAAAAAAAAAAATGAACAAAATAAAAATATGTAGCTTACTTCCGCCAAAACTGTAAGTCAGACAAATGATAAATGGTAAAATTAACACAAGTAAAACCCCACGCTAAACAAAACCCTACCCCAGATTGAACTAATGAAAAATATAAATGAAAGAAAAGCTAAGGCCTGGAGGCCAGAAAAAACACTTATATACAAATAATATATATACACAATAAAAACCCCCAAGCTAAACAAACCCTACCCAAATACAAGTATCGAAACACTTATAGATTCATATACATATAATATAAAAAAACAATAAAAAACATATACCTCGATCCAAATACCAAACGTCTGACATCAATACGACACGTGTTTCGCCTCTGCACGAGGCATCTTCGGGTGATGTTGACTCGTCGAATGCTGGAATGCACTCAGTCTACTACTACACTCATGCAATAGGAACTTAAATTTAATGAAAAAATAAAATCGTAATATTTTCTTGATTTTGCTGGTAAAAGCTGGTTCGTCATGTTCGTTGCTGTTCCGTGATGTCAGGTGGAGTCAAATTCTCCTCACGAACACTGTTCCCACATGTTTAACACATCTTTGTCACATTTTTAATCAGGACATTTTTTAACATAATATATCACATAAAATTGGCTAGGTACTATAATATATATAAATTATGGTGCCACAATCCAGTCGACAGCGAATTCGCGCGCTTGTGGTCTAACAGGTGCCGCCATATATAATAAATGACGAGAACCCTCGTAGGTAAAAAAAATATATTATAACATTGTTTAGTTCAAAACATAGTGTTATGATTTATATATATTTTTCTTGCCCTGCGTAATGTATATCATTATGCCACTATTTTTGTGTTCATAATCCGGATTTTACGATATGAGTGTAGATAAACATATTTTCTGTGATTTTTGCAATAAACAATGACTTCTGAACGATCTTATAATTCGTATAAAAGATACTGTTCTGTTTACGGGTGTTTAAGTAAAAGGAAGAACAAGGAATAGTTTTTTTTAATTTCCTGAATATATTGAAAGGGTTGGCTATAGATATCAGGTACCAGTGTAGAGGTGGGGGGAGGGAGGAGGAGGTAGAGCAGAGGGAAGTCCCCCTCGACCCTACCCCTGTCCAGATGTATAGTTTTTGAGTTATGTTTTTTTAGTAAAAAAAACACAACTATATCCGGTGCCGGCGTAGGGGGGAGCCGGGGGAGGGAGCGGGAGGAATTGAAGTCCTTCTTCTTCCCTCCTCTACGCCGGTACCCGATATCTAAAGATTTACCAGCTATTTTATTAAATTTAAATCATCACATAACTCTGTAACTTTAGTAAATGCATAATAAGATCGAGATTGTGATAGATAGGTAAGCATTTTAGGGTGTCTAAAGGAATTAATTGTTGTGCGAAATACTATTAATTAGGTAACTAGGCAGTTAGTAGATTTTCCCATTGTTCACAAATCAAATTCGATTCCTTTTTGATTGAATACCATTTTGTTTACCTAAAAGTAAACGCTTTAGACCCAGTTTAAAACAAATTACAATTGCCTGTAAGTAGGTACCTAGCCTAAGAATTTGCCAATAGCAATAGCCTGAGTAACTAACTGATAACTATAAACAAACAAAAAATCCCTTTGTTTTCATCAAGCCAACTTAAAACTAACAAAAAATATCACTAAAGATTAAACAAAGAGGTATGTACTTACGTTTCTTTTATTTGTTACTTATGTACCTACGCTGCTTATAATTACGCGGTCAAGTAGACGATAGATATTATGGTTCGAGAGCTAAAAGTAGTAACACTTCCGTAAATAGGTATAGGTAATTCTGTTCAACATAAAATTGACAACCCTGAAGTGAAGCCCCCGCGTCAGGTGAGATAGACTTACGCGTTAGAAAGAGAGACGCATTCTAGGCTAATAAAATGATACGCATTAAAGGTCGTGCTAGCTGAATTGCACTTTATTGCGTTGCGGCTTTTTATTTAATTGTCTTAGCGGTGAGATCTTTCTGTACGTAGTACTATTTTTTGTTCTGCGTTTATGGTACGCCTTATAGTAAACGATATTAGATTATAAAGAATTGTCAAAAATGGAAAAAATTACATCCCCGTAGTTTCTTCTCTAACGGGCGCATTTCCGAAGCACCGGTAGAGCCATTAAGGGCATTTCCTTTAAATTAGTTTTCCTGTGCAATATTCAATTCTGAGTCGGCGCATAAACAGGAAAATTCAAAGCATACTTAGGCCGCGGTCCGAATCGAATTTTATTACTCAAACGCGTTGACGGAAATCACTGCAGTCCGAATCAAAAAATGCTATTTTGACAGCTCACAGTGTTGTCAGCGTGATTTTGAATCGGACCTTCCTTTGATTATGGCCTGATTCAGACCGCGCCGTTAGTTTACCTAATTTTATTGATTTGATATTAACAATATTTTATATTTTCTCCTTGTTTATGAGATGATAAGTTTTGACTTGTAAAAGTGCTATTATTTTGCGAATTTACTTCGACTTTTGTATATAAAGTTGTAATACAGCTGTGAACACTATAATATCCAAAATCTAAGGTACTGACCTCAAAAAAAGTGAAAGCTTACCTCAGTCCACTGTCAGTGACTTCAATCTCATGTACATAGAAGTTGCCATGTTCATCAATACATGCAAGAATAACTTGGTTCTGGATGTGGGCGAACGACACATCTTGTACCTGGAACACAAAAATACATAGCCATAATAAAGGTTTTCTAAAGGAAAAACATCTATCTATAGTAGTCGCAGTCGCAGCGGATCTGTGAACGATTGCGCAGGGACTGCTGTGCGGATAAAAGAGTATAAAGTAAGAGCGATATAGAATATGCAAAACAAGTAAGCGAGTGAGCAAAAAAAATGGTTATTAAAAAAGGGTACTTAAAATAAGCTACGGGACAATACCAGGCATCTGTCACTCTACCTACTTACGCGAGTTAATAACCTACAGATTGCTGAGCCCCGGGGCTACAAATCAGGCGAGGCCGGCCGCCGCGCGCTTGCATTCAGACGCTTACCGTGTCGCTTGTTTGCACTTTCGCTAGTAATGGCGAAACGTAACAATAATAACAATTGTTGTTTGAAGGGATGCCTTAGTAGGAAAAAAGACTCAAAGTTTTTTTGTGTCTTTATCACAATAAAGTTGTCATAGATCTGTCTACTGAATGACTAAACGCATAAAAAATATATATAGTAAGTACATATTTATAGGTGTGTTTTGCCCGCGACTTTGCAAGCGGAGTCCGTTAGTTTGTACCTACCTAGATAGGTACCTACATTGTATTTTTTTGTTTGGCGTTTGACTAGAATGTAAATATGAAGTGGTGGAACTTGTTCCATATAAACGATTTATATTTTCAACAGTCTATGTGCGTGCTAACAAAAAATGACCTACATATTTGCATATTTTTTTGCTAACTGTTCTACCCGAAAGACTTAAAATTCGCTGCAATTGCGAGAGCTTCTAATCGCAGACAATAATCAAAAACTTGTAAATTAAATAAAAAAAGAGTACTTAGGTACTTCAAAACTTATTTTTATTCATGATTATGAGTCATGTCACACACATTTTTGCGTTGTATTTTAGAACTACCTACCTACCTACTTAAGTATTTTAGATTATCGTGTTGTTAACAAATACAATTTGATTCCTTTTTTATTGAATAAGACCCAGTTTAAAATAAATTTAACGTTTAACGTTTGTCAAGATAGTTTTTAAAAGAATTGTTATGCGTTTCATACATATTGGATAATTACGAAAATGAGATTTTTGTTTGTTGAGATATCTTAACGATTTTGGTGTCAAATGAAGGTCTACGTCTAAAATCATTTTATCCGTTTGAATCGTGTAAATCGGTCTACGTGTTTAGGAGATAATTAAGAATTAGTATAGTGAAAATGTAAGGAACCAGTTTTTTTACACGACTGCCCAAAAAAAGGAGTGTTATTTATGTTTTTGTTCTACGAACTTTTTAATTAGTGCAAAATGTGAAAATATTATGATTTGTAAGTTAATGAGGAATGTTAAACAAAGAGGTATCTGGGTAGCCTAAAGATTGAAGGTTTATTTTCATTTGTTAATTACAAAGGACGCAACTTTAATACTCATTTTCTATATACATAATTGACCATACGCATCAAACATAAGATAGATTACGTGGTCAAGTAGATATATAGACGATGAATATTATAGTAGCAATGTCAAGTTGACAACCATAGCGCCACAGCTAGTGCGTCACTCCGCGCCAGACAGCGACAGAGTTACGCGTTAAAAGAGAGCGGCAACGTTTAGGTGAATATCGCGTTAGGCACTGAGCGCTTCTGCGAGCTGAATTGCACTTTGTTGCTTAGTAGCAAGAGTCGCTATTTTTATTAATGGTTGCGCGAAGTGCAACTTCTGGTGACAATACTACTGTACAGATAATATTACTTTTTTTTAATCGTGTTTGTCTGTATGTTGGTTCACGCATCACGTAAAACTACTGAATCGATTGCGATGCGGTAGATGCGATAGCGTGGGGTTTGACTTAAATACTGGTGTACCTTGGTATCTCAAACCGACGAGTGCAAGCAGAGCAATCGATAAAAACTTTTTGACGGCTGAGGGAATTTTGATCAAATGTTAGTATATTGGTATTTAGGGCTTGGAATAGTACGTATAGTACTTTTAATGTAGAGAAATGACCAAGCATGCGAAGCCGCGGGTACAGGAAGTCATTCATAAATAACCATTTGTTGTAATTAAATTTTCCTGAATCAATAACAAACTAAAATAAATGTCTCCTGTAAAATTTGCTGTTTGGTGGTTAGGCTATTCAAGCACTAGGGCGGCGATATGGCAAATCTAGTTGGTAGTAAATGTCCACGCGATCAAGCCATATGGCAAATCTAGTTGGTAGTAAATGTCCACGCGATCAAGGCATATGGCAAATCTAGTTGGTACTAAATGACCACGTGATCAAGCCATATGGCAAATCTAGTTGGTACTAAATGACCACGCAATCAAGCCATATGGTAAATCTAGTTGGTAGTAAATGACCACGCGATCAAGCCATATGGTAAATCTAGTTGGTAGTAAATGTCCATGTGATCAAGCCATATGGCAAATCTAGTTGGTACTAAATGACCACGCGATCAAGCCATATGGTAAATCTAGTTGGTAGTAAATGACCACGCGATCAAGCCATATGGTAAATCTAGTTGGTACTAAATGACCACGCAATCAAGCCATATGGTAAATCTAGTTGGTAGTAAATTACCACGCAATCAAGCCATATGGCAAATCTAGTTGGTAGTAAATGTCCACGCAATCAAGCCATGTTGCAAACCTAGTAGGTAGTAAATGTCCATGCAATGAAGCCGTGTGGCAAATCTAGTTGGTAATAAATGACTTACCTCTCCTTTCATTCCCTTGATGAGAGCCCTCCTGTCAGACCCTGAATTAGAATTACAGACTACTCGCACCATGCCATTCCATGTCCCAGGGTTTACAGCATTGGGAGCTGAAATATAAATTCGATTTGTTTATAAATAACTTTAGCTCACAGTGCGAGCGCACACAGTTGTTGCTTAAACCCTTTAGAAAACACTATATTAGAGAAGGGATAAGCGAGTTTTATTGTTTAGCTCGGATGGCTTGGGTAAGGGCTGATAGGGGGAAATTCCCCAAACGGGACATCAGTATAAGCCTTACCAGCTTACCAAATAAGAATAAGGTAGATTTTGCTTCAACAATATGACCAGCCACATAGTTTGCAGAGCCTACAACTGCTGGGGAATAAAGGTTCTGGAATGGCAACCACAAACAAGCAAGCAAAGTGTAGGGAGACCCCCCACACAATGGACGGACGACATTGTAGCCATCGCAGGGAGTCGGTGGATGGAGGCGGCACAAGACCGTTTGTCGTGGCACTCTTTGGGGGAGGCTATGTTCAGCAGTGGACTGCGATAGGCTGAATTGATGATGATATGACTAGCTGTACAGCCACATAACAGCCAGCAAATTAATTTTGGTACTTGTGCTGTTCAAATTATGCTTGTAGTTTTTTCCTATTAATGATGACCGGTTGGTCTAGAGGCTAGTGACCCGAATTATGAAATCAAACAGTTGTGGGTTTGAATTTCGCAAGGTGCAATCATTTGTGTGACGAGCAGAAATGTTTGTTTCTGAGTCATGGATGTAATATTTGTATCTATGTATGAATATCCTTTACCTAGTGCCCATAGTACAGGGTATCCTAGTTTGGGGATAGGTAATGGTGTGAGTTGTCCTGAATATTATTATAATAAAGCAATAGGAACGAAATAGTCTGTAAAAAGAAGATAATTAAAAAAGTAATGGTATAGGGTACTTAAAATAAGCTACTGAACAAAAAATATAACATTTTTAAAATTCGTGTCTGTCTTTTTGTCTGTATGTCTGTTCACGCATCATGTAAAAACTACTGGACCGATTGCAATGCGGTTTTTACTGTTGGATAGATTAAGTTTTGACTTAAAAACTAGTGTACTTGGTATCTCAATCCGTTGAGTAGAAGCCGAGCAATCGATAAAACTTGAAGGAACTTTGATCAAATGTTGGTATATTGGTATTTAAAGTCTTGGAATAGTACATAGAGTACTTTTTACCTAGAGAAATGACCACGCGTGAGAAGCCGCGGGTGCAGCTAGTTATTAATAAATTTACTTAACCATGCAACAGACCTTTAATGCAATATGCCAAGTATTTCCCGCTCATGTGTATAGCAAGCAACTGTCCTGAATAGAACTTGGGCTCCCAATTGTAATCCACAAGGTTCTTGAGCTTGACCTTAGAGCTTCCATGGTCATGGTTACCAGCATTGGTTGCGACTACCACCCCGGTCGCAAACACTTCCGCACTGCAAATGCCATCTCCTTCCGAGAATGATCTGGAAAAAACAAATGAGGTACTTAACATCACTCACTCTCTGATTAGGAATGCAATTCTTGTATACCACAATGCAGCACAAATTTTGCAGGATTTTGCCAGCATGAATGTCAAATGGGGTTCTACAGGATTCACACAATTGCACAGTAACAAATTAAATGTGCTACTTGGGGCATGGAAGCACACAATTAAGCACTCAAACTGCTAGTGATAGATTGACTGCCTTAGAAAACTGGAATGAAATGGGAGCATTGCTGTAACTTTTTACTCAACTGCCCAATACAAGAGAGTAATGTTTTCAGGGTTCATGTATGTATGTATGTTTGTATGTATGTATGTGAGTTTGTTTATTCCACCATAACTTTCAAATGAATGAACAGATTTAGGTGTATGGGGTATAGTTAGAATCCTTACATCATCCCAAATAACATAGCCTAGATGTTTTTTTGGAAAAATTCAAGATGTACTAATTTTTAGAAAAATAATGGAAGTATGGCACAATTTCCAAAGAAAAAAAACTTTGTTTTACAATATGGGTATCAATGGGCCTTGATGAGCACATTCAACAATATATAATTTATTGACAACTTTTTAGTTTGTTTTTGGCAGAGCAGTTGTGTTTTTAAAAGCTTTTATTGAACTACTCTTGTATGTATCTATGTATTTTGTCTGTCCTGGAATCTTACAATTTAAATTTCAAGCACCTCCCTATTAGCTATCTGGGTGAAACTATCAGGGTAGCTTACAAACTTAAAAACGTAAATAATAAAAAGCAACAAAAAAAGAGACGTTCATTAAAAAAACCCATTAAAGCTTTTTTTTAAGTTTTACTTATTTAATTTTTAAATTAGTAGTACATTTTTCACACAGTATTTCATTGCAATTTATATTGTGTTATAAAGAACTTGATCAGTTTTAGTAGAACACAGTACAAGTGAAAAAAAGGAATTTAATCTGAAGGACTAAGTTGTATCCCGAGAGCAGCAAAGGGTTCTAGCGTGGAATTCTGAGCGGAGTGAGGGAAACCAGAACCGCAATGAATTATTTTTTCCCAAGTTATTTACTCTACTTTTTACCAATGACTGCGAGAAAATATATAATAGTAAATTCTATCACATTTTATACACTTGGTAACTAAAATAGTTTTATTCATTGTTTAATTTATTGTCACATTTTATTCAATCAGTGACAAAAAGTGAGTTTTATTCACTGTTTAATATATTGTCACATTTTATTCAAAAAATATATTTATTCTGTCATTGATGAATCAAATGGCCTGTTTTGAGTGGCAAAAATAAAAATATATTACCAGTTGTACATAAATAGAAATATGATTAAAAAAATAAAATTGTTTTGTGTATCACTACTTAACCTGTGGACGAGTGCGTTTTTGGAGTCCTCGGGCTATTTTTTAAAATAAAAAATAATTAAAAGATTTGCCATATGTACACAAAGTCTGTATTTGAGGTAGATAAATGAACAAAAAAAACAGAAAAAAATATATTTTTTTACATATTTTTACTTTTTTAATTTTTTGCAAAATTTGCAAAAATAACCTTATATATATACCAATAACCTTATATATCTCGTAGGGGATACCGATAGCCGACAGGTTAAAGTACTTACACACTACCATAACTAGTTGGTGATTGGGTGGCAATATATCGCCAACACACCTCATTGCATGCATTTTGCGCATGCACACACGGCGAGGTAGTTCATGTTAAGTGATTAAGTGGTTGATGATTACACTTGACTAATAGTGCATATTCACTGGCAATAAAAAGAGTAAACTACCAAGAAACAGACTCCAGCAATGAACCCCTTAGCTGTTGGTACACATAAAATTCTCATACCTATACTTGGTGCTACTAACATAGTTTCCAAGTACCCTTTTTGTCAATATTGACAATAGTTTATTCTTTTCATCAGGTCTAATGTTGTTCACTTGACTGAAGCAGTGAAAACTCATTCAACTGGCTTTATATGCATTGCTGATAACTAAGACTTCTAAAAATATGTTAAATTCCTATGCAAATTCATAGAATTAAGAATTACGGTAGATTTTGACACCATATCGTCCCATGTATGGTAGGTATTAGATACAACAAAATTACAGTATGTCTACCGTAAATATGGTGTAGTTGGAGACACTGCTTCTGAGTAATGAAAGAGAAGTAACATACTTTGTCATCATATTATAGAAATGTTTAGGCTTGTTTAGACTGATTTCATACTGATATTTGTCTCTGACAAGTCGTAATGACATGATTAGTGCAAGTTAGGTCTACGGAAAAGAAGAAGAAAGTTAAGATTTTCCGAATTGCTCTAAGTCAATGAATGATGACAGGCAAACTGCAACAGGTTAGAAAGCTAAGCTTGCATAATTCTTGTTAACCTATTAAATGTGAGTATAATTGGCTGGAATAAGAGTTTATGGGTTTTGGAAAAGGAAGCTGCTTCGGTAGCGATAAATTTACAGATTCTTGAGACTTACATTGTTTGTGTAGTATCCGTTAGTTTCGGAAGCATCGTTGTTGGTTGCATTACTGCTCTAAGCCTTAACTGTCCTCATGAATTTCTGAAAACACCATGAAATTCCTAATATACCTGTAATTGCAAAAACTTATGCGAAAATTACAAATGCGGCCCGCTGATGCCGACCGACATTAGTATCAAATCAAGTGCTGCCAGCACTGTAAAATCAATTTATCCGACGAGCGAGTCCGACGACTATCACTGCTGGCTGATCTATATGTATATCTATATCTGTACGATAATATGCTGATCTAATCATTCGTAGTTGATATATGTTATTTCCAAGCAAAAAGAAAGAAAAAAAAAACAGAAGATTTTTTATAATTATACTAATCTTATGTACTTAAACCATATTTCATTCGTCACTAACGTTAGAAGACAAAAGGCCTTTCTGGGCCCCGATTCTGTAAGCTATTGAACCGCGATAACGCAAGTCGATCGCTTGAATTTTTTTGAGAAATTTTCTTATTTACCACTTAAAAGTGCTAGAAGTGTTTTTTTTTTAAAATTCAAAAAATAAAAAAACTGAAAAATAATAAAACAAAAACTTAACGCTTCCAGCAGTTTTAAGTGGTAAATAAGAAAATTTCTCAAAAAAAATTCAAGCGATCGACTTGCGTTATCGCGGTTCAATAGCTTACAAAATCGGGCCCCTGATCAATGCCGTTAGTAGCTAATTTCTTTATCTATTTGAAAAACAGCGTGCACGCTAAATTGCACTTAGATGCCGTTCATTAGAGTTGATATTGCTTGCTTCTAATGCAAACAGTAGCAATTATAATTTCATTCTGCAGTGCAAAATCAAGCAAAATCGACTCTATCGCAAAGCATTATTGAATTTGACTACTTGAAACTGTCATGATCAACATTACGTAATCGCACTGATGATATAAATATCACAGTAGATAAATGTCGAAAATCTGCCCGCTCCCACGCGTCACTTCTGCTCTAGTACACCACAGAATAAACTAATAGTATGTGTAGGTGCCGCAAATAAGCAATATATTTGAATGCGCTTTCTTTAGCGGTGGAAGGATAGCTGGTGGGTGGATAAGGATGGAAGAACGTATGGTTGGGGTGTACCCTTAGGGGCGCTATGGAAAAAAGACTTAGAAAAATTTGAACGAAAAAACACTTAGAAAAATTCAATTATTCTAAGTGTTTTTTCGTTAAAATTATTCTAAGTGTTTTTTCGTTAAAATTATTCTAAGTCTTTTTCCCATAGAGCCTAAAGGTACACTCTGACCGAACGTATAGATGACTAACCTGGTCAGGGCTCTGTGATCCTGGTCTTCTGGTGGCAACGACTCCTCTTCCAATCTTTCCTTGTTAGTGTGGACTTTATACTTGAAAAGCAGTTTTTTATAATTTTATTAAAGACGCGGGTTTTCACCTATGTATGTATGTTTATCACGACGAAGGCGTCCAAGGGGAACAGCCTATCGTGAAAAGCGGTGCTCCTGGGACCAGAGGCGAGGACATAGGTCTGCACATGCGCAGCAGCGTTCCAGGAGGGAAATAGCGGTATATTTTAAAAAGTGGCTGAGAGCCGTATCGTTAACACGTCCAAGCGGCGAGGTGAGGCTGTCGTGGCTCGTTGGACCTTTCCGCCTCAGCTCGGCCATATTCGATGTGCACACATCTGCCAGGCTTCCCGCGACGGTTCATTTTTAGTTTTGTTCACCGTCAGTTTTTTATAATAATTTATTTTTATTGTTTGGTCGGCAATGGTATAACCGAAATGCAAATGACAAAACGGTTTGTTTTCTTTTGCATCTTTCTATACAGGTGGATTTTTGAGACGGGACTAAAACGTAGTGATTATATTCTCTTTGGACGGGACAGTAACAGCAGGTACCTTAACCGTAATAGTTAAAGGAAAACGTTTTTAGGAGACCTTCCACAACTTTCTGAGATATTCTCAAGGAAGTTATACGAGTATGTACTTACGTACAACTGGAACGATATCTCTCATATAAAAAAGTGGTCTCACCGAAAAAGTAATCTAAAAAGAAAATGCGAGAAAAGGAAGTATACGGAGGATCGGAAGTCTCTTTCTCTCTCGTACAAAGTTTCAGAGTTTTTGCACAGACTAAAATAAACTTGCGAAATAATCATCACAAAGACAACTGTACTAAAGAGGTCACCTATTTATTACATTTACATAATATCTGTCCTGTTTGTTTCTCAAAGTATTTGCTATCATCTGAGATTGGCACTATAAATAAGAAAGAGACAACAAGGGCTTCCACTCACGTCCTTGTCTTTTTTTATTTTTAAATCGTTTTCAAGGTCAAATAATCGATACCCTGCTTTTTCTTTGAAAATACCGTTCCAGTTGTTCGTAAGTACATATAACTTCTTGGGATATTCTCAACTGTATTCACAGAAATGTACAGATAGCAAGAAAATTGAAATTTTAACACAAAAACTTTTTCTGATGCCAAGCGATCCTGTTTCTTATCAGGATCAAAAGTCTCTTTCGGACCGACTGAGGTTTGAGTACTAGAAATGTCAGAAATTGCAAAAAACTTTTCCCATACATTTTGTAAGAAATTACCTTATCCGTTGTATCTACAAGAAAACATTCCTATGAGACTCTCCTTAACTTTTGAAGGTATTTTGACTTGGATTCACAGATATTCGAATGCCTAAAGCTGAACACAAAATTGTTCTTCAGCGCAATTTTAGTGGTATTAATATGGAAAGTTTCTAAGATCTTTAGGAGTTGGAAAGTCTCGTGAAGACAATATACTAAAGATTTAGATATTGATAAGTTTAGCCAGCATTTTTCCTCTTCGGCTAACTTTTATGGGCCCACTAAAGCTGCTACATTACGTCATCTCTGCTCACTTCCAACTCCTGACCATCCTTCTTTCATCTTTAATCAATTTTCCGATTGTGATGTTAAGAAGAACGTAAACGCTATTTCGTCAAATGCAGTTGGTAGTGACTGTATCAGCCGTAAAATGATCGTCATCGTTCTTGATGAATTACTGCCTGTCATTCAGTATATCTTCAACACTTCTATCTCAAGCGATATGTTTCCTTTCGTTTGGAAGGAAGCTCAAGTAACTTCTCTCCCTAAAAAGAGTAATCCTTCCTCATTAGCGGACTATCGTCCTATTTCTATTCTTCCTTTCCTTTCAAAGCTGCTTGAACGTCTTGTTCATCGGCAATTTACTTCCTTCCTTTTTTTTTTTTTTTAAGCACGTTATTTTACAAAAGTGTTTTGTCGCTTATTGCGAACATGCCACCCTGGTTGTTATGCATACCTTACCCACCTGTAGACAAGCGCGATCAGTTGAATAACTAATCGTGCCTATCCACAAGCGAGTATAGCTTTCTGGCATCATCTAAAAGTGGATCTGCTAATATGCTATTACATCTACCTATTCCAGTCATATTACAATGATTTCTAATACTAGAATTCCGGGCACAATCCATTAATATGTGGTATACGTCATCAACAAGTCCACAAGTTTCACAATTTGGCGATGTCGTTTTGCGCATCAAATAGGAGAATTTATTGCATGGAATGTGTCCGGATCTTAATCTTAAGGCTATAACAAGTTTTTTTCTGTTCAAAATATTATTGTCAATCCATGGAGAATTCAAGGGGTGTGGTTGGATCGTCCGATACCATATTCCCTTTTCCTTTGACCTCTCATCGAAGTACTCCTTCCAAATCTTATAACAATCTATTTTAACCATAGGCATATAGTCTGAAAATGAAGGTTTTACATTTGTAGGTATACCGTCAGTGACAGCTTCTTTAGCTAGCTTATCTACGCATTCATTCATAAGACCTACATGTGACGGAATCCATTGTAAGATGATGTTTTTATATACAGACTGTAATTCTAAAAGTAACTTTATTATTGTGTAGGCTATAGGTAACCCTCGAAAGGTCGAGGTACAACGAGCCAGGTGTTGAAGGGAACTTTTTGAGTCTGTTAAAATAACTACATCACCATAATTTGAAGATTTAACATAAGATAGGGCTTCCATTATTGATAAAAGTTCAGTTTCCATAATGCAAATGTTTGATTCAATTTTAAATTTAAAAAAACAATTTGTAGTTAAGTCTAAAAACGCTGCTCCAGACCCACTACTATCTTTTGAGCCATCAGTGAAAATGCAATTATATGTAGTGTAATTCTTATTAAGATAATCAATCACATTGTTCCTTAAAGTAATCGGATGAAAATTACGTTTTGGTGTAGTTACTCCATCTATGTTCAACTCAATAATTCCTGATATAGTAATATTCGTAACCCATGTGTCCAATGAAAACATACCTAACTGATCATTTGAATTAACTGGTAAGGAAATGTATGACTCATGGACTACTGTTAATAGTGGCTTTTCCTTATTATTCCCGTATCTATTTCTAGTTAGACAAGATAATCCGGAAACTAGTTTTATGGATGAATTGTTACAACGTGATTTATTTTTAAACCAAAATTTACTGCCTAGATATCGTCGTCTTAAGTATAAAGGCTGCAAACATAGTTCGCTCTCCATCACGTGAATCGGTGTACTCCTAATAAAACCACCAATAGTTCTCATGGCTTGATTTTGAATTTTATCTAGCTTGCTTATATTAGTTTTACACGAACTGTCATACAGAAAACTGCCGTAATCCAACCTACTTCTTATTAAAGCTATATATAATCTACGTAAATGTTTCTGATGTACACCCCAATCTGAACCAGAAATAACTTTAAATACGTTTAAAAATTTTAAAACCTTTTCTGATACCTCATTAATGTGTTTTTTCCATTTAAGGGATCGGTCCAACCACATTCCCAAGTATTTGACAGTATCGACAGTTTCTATCTCCATGTCATTTATTTTAAGATGAACATAATGTCTTTGAAAACCTTTTGTAAATACACAAACTTTACTTTTTGTAGGTGATATTTCTAAATTTATATTGCGATACATTTCATATAACGCATCTAAGTAAATTTGTAGTTGATTCTCTGCCTGCAACCAATTATTCGAAGTCAAATACAACACATAATCGTCAGCGTACTGTGAAATACCTACCCGGCACTGAGAATTTACATATTTGCAAATTTGGACTGTCGCTACATTAAACAACAAAGGCGAGACAGGGTCCCCCTGACTTGTACCGCTACACGTAGTTCTAGATAAATTTTTAGACGAATTTTTGCATAAGGTTCATATTTGGTTTGCGCAAATATGACCATATTTCTGAATATCGCAAAAAGCTGAAGTGGTTACCTATTCGCCTTCGCCGGAATGCTCACATCCTTTCTGTTCTATTAAATATTTTATTTATTCCTTCTACTCCCTCCTATCTCAAAGAACGTTTTGTGTTCCTGTACATGACCCACTCCCGATGCTTGCGTTCCTCAGAAACTCTTCAACTCAAGACACCTCCCCACACTACACAGTTCTATGAAAAGTAATTCACAGTAAAAGCTGTGAAACTGTGGAATACAATTCCGCTGGATATCATACGAGCTAAAACATTACCTATATTTAAAAATATGGTAAAGAATCACTATCTCTCCAATCTAAGCACTGCTACGTAAAAGTATGTATTTAAACTTAATTTGTAATATAAATATGTATTAGTTTATTGTATTAACATTTATTAGTTTATCGTAGTTATTAATATATTGTATTTTACAAAATTATCTCTGTAATAGAATGTTATTTTAATGCGTCTACTCCTTGTTCATCTATTACTGTCCATCCAAAGGTTGTCTGGAAGAGTTCGCTCTTAGCGATAAGACCACCCATTGTACTTATTTAAAAGAAATATTTTGTGTGTAATAATGTTATGACGTTTAAGATACGCTGGCGGTCTCCTGATTCTAGTGGATCGTCGTGCTGGTGGAGTATCAGATGGTCTACTCTCCGTAGCGACAAATGATGAATCACTCTCGGTTTCAACTCCATCAGTTTCAAAAGTAAGAGTTCTATCTTCTTCGCTTTCTGTTTCCACTCCCACTGGAGCTAAATGTCTATTTGACACCGTCGTCTCTCGGCCATCGTTTAGTCTCACAAATGATTAGTCTGGGTTAGATTCTAATAGTTCAACTTCTTCAACAATTGGAGAATATTTTGAACTCCTGTTATGTTTTTTAAGCAGAATAGGTCCAGGTGTGAGAAGCCAGGTTGGCACTGAGTGACCATTGTTAGATTTTCTTATATGCACGAACATTCTCTCATGAGGAGTTTGATTGGTAGCAGTACATAATAAAGATCTCATTGAGTGTAGCGCTTGATTAAGAACCTTCTCCCAATCTTCAATGCCTTGAATCTTCTTCTTGGCCTTGAGATTTTAAAGCTAATTGAGTTGTTTTCCCAATTGTTCCATTCGCTCGTTCTATTTGGCCATTGCCTTGTGGGTTGTAGGCTGTCGTACGACTTGTAGATATGCCCCTGCTGTATAAATAATCTTTAACTTCCTTGGACCTAAAAGCTGAGCCACGATCGGAGTGAATGTATGCTGGTATCCCAAAAGTGCAAAATAATGTTGACAGGTGTTTGATTACAATTGCAGCAGAAACGTCTTTGCATGGAAATGCAAATGGAAATCGTGAATACTCGTCAATTATGGTTAAAATATATTTGTTAGCAGAAGCTGACGGAACTGGTCCCTTAAAATCAATGTTCAACCTTTCGAATGGTGAAGTCGCTTATATCAAACAACTGTTGTTTTTAAAAAATCTAGGCTTCACAACGGCACAGACTGAGCATGCATTCGTTATCTTCCTGATTTCTTCTATTGAGTATGGCAAATTCTTACTCCGTACCCAGTGAAACACGAGTCGTTCCTGGATGGCATAAATATGTGTGCAATTCTTTTAGCTTATTTTCCGAATGGACGCTTGCACACATACGCGTTAAAGTGTCAGCAGCGTTATTGTCCTTTCCTGGTCTATATATAATGTCGTACTTAAAACAGGATAATTCCAAGCGCCATCTTTCAATCTTCTCATTTTTTATCTTGCTTGTATGAGTGCGATCAAACATGTAGGAAACTGATCTTTGATCTGTAATTAAGCGAAAAGACCTTCCAATCAAGTAATGGCGCCATTTACGAAGGGCTTCGACTATACCGTAAGCTTCCTTTTCTATAGCCGGAAGTCTCTTTTCAGAGGTTGAAAGTGTACGTGAAAAGAATGCTTCCGGGCGTCCTTCTTGTGATAAAGTAGCCGCTATAGCATTATCAGAAGCATCTGTTTCGACAGCAAACATCTTCTTCTCATCAATAGCAAATTTGGTTGATTTTGCTATACAGCTTTTCAAGTCTTCAAAAGGATTTAGCTTGTTCATTAAGTGGAAATTCTGGATTAACAAGACTATGAATCCTTTCCGAGAATTTTGGTATCCATTTTGAGTAATGCGAGAACATGCCAAGGGCTCTTTTCAGTGAAGTATTGTCAGTAGGTATCGGCATGGTTACCAGCGGTTGAAGTCGATCTGGATCTGGTTTGATAGATTTCTTAGATATTCTGTATCCGAGAAGATTTATGCTATTTAATGAGAACATCGATTTGTCTTTATTTATTGTCAGATTATATTTATCAATAGCATCCATGAAATTTTGTAGGTTCTGATCATGATCAGATTTTATTTTGCACAGACTGTCACATCATCCAAATATGCATAGGTGTCAGTCAAATGCTCTTTCTTTATTAGCCAGTCCATGACTTTTTGGAAACAACTCACTCCATTAGTTACTCCAAACGGAATACGGCAAAATTAATACAAATTTCCGCACGCTTCGAACGCAGTGTATTGTTTTTCTATTTCCAGGATAGGCACTTGATGGTAAGCGCTCTTCAAATCAATTTTTGAGACAAATTCGTATTTTGAAATATCATTTACCATCCTTTCCATGTTCGGTAAAGGATAAGCATCCAAGTCAGTATATTTGTTGATAGTCTGAGAATAGTCTATAACCAGCCTTTTGCGATGATTTTCGTTTTTGGTGATCAGGATCTGCGCTCGCCATGGAGATCTACTCTCTTCAATAACGCCATCAGATGGCATTTGATTGATTTCATTTTCGATAAACTTCAGATCATCAGTGCTGTATCTGCGCGACTTTACTGCAATTGGCTTACAGTCAGAAGTTAAATTTGAAAATAGTGGCACTGGTGGGACTGATGCAGCAAGAACACTACATATTTGTAAAGGTTTTCTTGGTCCACCAAAAGAAATTTCCAAACTAGAGTGCTCTTCCAAAATATCATGTCCAATGATGACATCAGCGCAAAGATATCTTACTATAAGAAGCGCAGCTTTGTCGTAAATATTATCATCAAGGATGATTTTAGCTTGAAGTAGTCCATCGCAGTTTATTGTATGTATTGTCTGTGCCATCGTTATAGATTCACTGGATTCTTCTTTTTCAAAAGAGCAACTAAGGAAGAAATCGTAGTTGATAAAACTTCTCGTACTTCCAGAGTCAATTAAGGCTTTAGCCTTTTTGCCATTAACTTTTATAGTGACAACTGACTTCCTGAGGCTTGATGGTGCAGCGGCAGTGATTATAATTCCATTCAAGTTGTTATCAAGTGCCTCAGAAGGCCCATCCGAAGCAGCTACAAGGTTATTCTTAGGGCTCCTGCACACATTTGCAAAGTGACCTGTCTTTTGGCAAAACTGGCATATCTCGTTTCGTGCAGGGCAGTTCTCACGGCGATGGACTTTACCTCCACCGAAGAAACATTGTTTTGATTCGTATATCGCATTCTTTTTTAACAGCGTCATATTTAACAGCATCATATTTAGGTCAAGTATCATTTGTTGTAGTCTTTGGTAAAGCCATTACCAATATATCATTATTTTGACTGGCAGAGTTAAATGTTTGGGCGTTGCTTTCTGCTAACTCTATTGATTGTGCCTGATTGAAAGCTTCGTCTAAGGTTAACGTTAGATTTTCGAGTAGTCCTTCACGGATTTTATTAGATGTAATACCAGATATAAAAGCATCTCTTATAAAGTCATTTTTATTACGCTCTGCATCGACATTTTTGAATCGGCAATCTTTGCTGAGTAATTTAAGCTGCTGTAAGAACTGGTGTACACTTTCGTGACTATGTTGTTTACGTATTGCCAGAAGGTGGCGTGCAAAAATTTCATTCTTTGGTTTTATGAATATTTTATTGAGGGCATCTATGGCAATCTCATAATTTATACAATCACTTATGTATTCAAATACCTTCGGTGATACGTGATTTATAAGCAGCTGCATTTTTATTTTATCCGACATTGGTTTGTCATCATTGTTAGTAGCAGTTAGGAAGTTATTGAAAGTGAATATCCAATGGGTCCATTCTTGAGTCGCAGTTGGTGATGCCGGATCCACATCGAGAAAAATCGGTCGAAGGTACTTGTCCATTGTAACAAGTATTAACACTTATTTCGTAGAGTAAATTTTACATTATTTAAGTTGAATAAATTGTTATCAAATAACAATAATAGATAGAACCAAATTAGGCTTTATTCAACTTAAATTTTCACATTAGACACTTGACATCTCATACCAGACAAATAGCGGTTATCTTCTTAAACCAAAGACATATCAATGAGTAGGTCCTAATGTTTCGACTAAGAAGTTTAGTCTACTACAAATAATATCTTTTTAGGTGCAATAAAGTATTATCTATCTATCTATCTATTTCTGTCTTGTTTTTTTGTAATCCTCCCATTTCTAAGTTGCTGCTATTCCAGGTGGTAGGAGAAGCTAGTGATCTCTCCAGCGGGGGTGGTATTACCGATCTGTTGCTTTACTAAGCACAGGCAGCCGGGGAAACTTTTCGTACAAGCACTATTAGTGGGAGAATCTTACAATCTTACTCTCCTCCCCTATCTGCGTCTTCTATGCACCCCTATTTGGCTCATCAACTATTCTAAATATTTGGCTTCTTCAACGCACTTCCTTTATATACATTTCCTTAACTTAACTTATAGCAGCACATTAGAAGCGGAACCCATTTGTGTATTACTTACTTACTATGTGTTATTTTCTTGTAACGGCTCACGATATACGAAACACACAACCTTCCTTCTACTGAAATGTCTTATCCAATTAGCTTCTTTCCCTGCAAAAGGCTGAACATAAATATGAAGTTCTAATGCGCGGCGGTTCAACTGATCACTCAGTTCACTACTCACGATGGCAAATTCTAAATTTGCTTAACTTTTTTTCTAAATATATTAAAGGATCACACTTATAATCTAAACCGATATCACGGAACACTTCAAATCCCTACTAAATATTTTTTCTGACATACTTATCAATTTTTTATTATTTTTAAATGGAATTATTGCTGCATAACGACTATCTATTACTATATAATAAACGAACTTAACTGAACTTAGGCATCTGAGCCTCGTAACTTGAAACTCTTAAATAATAAAATAAAAAAACTAAATCTTTAACTAACAAAAGCAGGAATAATGCGCTATAGATATGCACCGCTCGTCCACGCGATAACAATACAGCACGCGGCGGTTAGGGCTTCGCTGCCGGACTCCCCAGTCGATATCTAGCATTGGACGCGACGCCCGTGTTGCTTTCTGCACCACACGCGTGCACGCAGCTTACGTAATTCATTGTTTGTGTGAATATCATATTCGTAGTTTCTCTTGTACCTTTCTGTCAAAGTCTGCTGCGACTGTAAGGATGCACACTCTTTCATTCTTGTCTTTGTACACGTCTGTTTTTCAGGTTGCTTAACTACTGTTGTTGACTGTCTGCTAACATGTGAAACTTACGTAGTATTTATATACTCTTTGATGTGAAAAGTAAAAGTTCTACGAATTGTGTTTTTGCAAAATATAAATTTCAACAGTAAACTACTTTTAATTAGAGCGTCCACTTTATTATGGTAGCAGTGTGCTGGAGATAAAATTAAGTTTATTGATTGGGTTGATAGTTCAATGAAGAGAAACTTGGGATAAATCCTTGGCGAAAATGGAAAAAAACAATTTTCGAAGCGGCAAGAATGCAAGTAGGTCTCTTAGAAAATAAGAACTGGATGACCTGGAACTTTAAAATCTGCATTGCACTACGAAGTCTCAGAGTGCTGGTTGTATTTGAAGGTAGAACGAGCAAACCAGAGATGATTGAATCAGCTGCATAAAAAGTAGAAGCGGAAAACTTTAGAAAAGCAGACAGTACCGCAATGTTAGTGATAATGACAAATTTGTCGGATGAAGTGCTGCAAAATATTGTTCGATTTTCTTCAGCAAGGGAGGTATGGCTGGAACTGCATCGACTTTATGAAGGCACTGCATCGACTTTATGAAGGCATTGACATGCCTTCATAAAGTCGATGCAGTTCCAGCATAGAGCATATGACCTCTGCATGAAGTTTTTCGATTATAAAAAGCAACCAGGAGATGACATTGCTAGTTACTTGTCAGGATTACAAAATATCTGGTTTGAACTAACGCAAGATATGCTTAAATCGGAAGAAAAAAAGGAGTTAGGGAGCAAAAATACCTTTACGAAATCAACAAGGTTTAAATTACAATTGAAGAAATTAAGTCTAGTTTAGTTTAGTTTAAGGAGTATTACGTCCGAATTGCTGCCAATGTCAAATAAGTGTCAATCAACGCCGTTTGATCAAAAATGTTTTATGGTAACAGCCATGGCGCTATGCAGGGATGCAGTATTTTTCCGAAAATAAAAATGTTTTGCTATTTTACAGCGCCTTTTAGATTTTTTGAGCAATTCTTCAATACATCTTTATACTTTTTTGCCATCTCTTCGAAGTTGTACAGCCTATATTCCAGTTTGTGAACAACTCCTTTGTGGTTGAAATTAGTGATCTGCAGTGCAATTCCATAAACCAATGTGATTTGTTTCAATCAGATTTTCAAAACAATATTACCTTTAACGCGGTGCATTATGTGCACGTGATATTAATGAAAATCTGATTGCAATAAGATAGGTAACGCCCCACTGAAATATTTTCGATCACCGTTCGGTTTGCATGTTTAGATGACATGTCAGTTTTTTTATATCAGCAAAGCGACTTCATTCCGTAGCTACGCTATAGGGTCGTTTTGGGAAGGATCATAAGTGACAAAAAATTAGGACATAGTTCTGCTATTGGATGCAAAAATAATAATTATGAGTATGTTTATAAAAATGTAAATAAAGATTCAGATTCAGGTTTAAGTAGGTACTACAAAATTAGTTGGTAATGTCATCGACCCTATTAAACAAAGGGGTAATGTAAATGAATATAAGTGATTGTGACTCTATTTATAATGTTATTGATAACCCAGTTAATTACAAAGTAGACTTTTAGTAGAATCCAGGTTATTGTTTTGTATACTTTGGTAAGTTTTCACCATATTTATGTTTCCTTACGCCACAGAACACTTAATAATCTTCCGCTGCCATAGACAGATAAACTCCGCCTTTAATCAAAGAACACAACCTCCCAGCGGTTCAGCGCCACTCAGTGGCAATTTTATAAACCGGCTGAATGGTTCAGCGCCACTGGGTGGCAATTAATTCATAAGGTTTCAAGTGGTTCCGTATTAAAATTCCTATAAAATCGGTCGTTTCTCTTATCAATAAGAAACTTCGATTATTAGCGTGTCAAAAGTTCAAACTAACGGTACACATATCTACTTAAATTTTTATGTTGATAGATCAGCTAAAATCATTAAATAAGATTTTCATCATTATTGTAAGTTTAAAAATAGTTAATTACGGCATTGTTAAACAAAATTGAAATAATTTTGAAAAGATTTTATTTGAGTGTTTTTGTATGAAAACATAGTGTTTTTTTTACCTTTTGTTGATACGTCGGTTAACTAAAGAAATGTAAAAAAGAACTCTTTTTTTATGATTAATTTTATATCTATTTTGGCGGGAAAATGGCGGGAAAATTTCCTTTTTTTGCATTCAAATTGCTGTAGGAAATTATTTTTCAAATGCTTAGTGTTAAATTTGGTTCCTTGGTCAGTGAACATTTCAACGGGCATACCGTAGTTATCAATTTGTTGCAGGCTTTTACGAAGTCTGAGAAATCTTAAGTTGAATGTGCCGGAGCTCAATTTACGTGCCGCAGCGCAGAATAGTTCAAAACCGTTTAACCTCCTTTTTGGAAGAGAGTTATTTACCATTTAGCCGCTGGGAGGATTATATTAGGCCATTCGCTTGGAAGCAAATGGCGAAAATAACTGTTAAAACGGTAAATATGATCACATTTGGTGTTCGCTTTGGACATTTGTATATGACATTATCGTTCTGAAATAGTTTCGATCACCGTTCCATTTTGCATGTTTAAATGACAGGAAAAGCGTCTTTATTCCGTTTTAGTATTGGGTGATTTTTCATTTGGTTTGGGATGGATTGTTTGTGTCAAAAATGGTAAAAGTTTTGAAAATGATTAAAGCGAACGGCTTGTTAAAAATTTACATTTCGAAACTGCCCACACCGCCATATCATCTCGAACGCAGGGTATGTTACTTTATAGTAGATTTGACAAGTATAATCTGGTCACACTGCATATCTGTGCTGTGCAACGACAGTAAGAAATGTCAATACTCTATGGTGCTGTGCACTTTTATTTTACTCTATGGTGCACTTGCTTGACAGGTGACAAGACAAGGCAGGCAGTGAAGTGAATTGATTTTTACGAAAATGGTAAGAATACTCGTAAATAATATTTTTTTAGCACTAAAACCACATTTGAAGCTTTTAATAATGTATGCGGTAATTGCAGTCGCTAACAGACAAATTCGCTATGCTCATGGCTCGGCCGGGCGGCGACAATGTCCAGAAAGATGACGTCCCGTGGTGGATGCGCTACGCTGGTCGAGGGCTGGGAACAGTTGGAAGCTTCAGTGAGTATTATTACATATATTTACACAACACAGCAACACAACAACTACCATGACTGCACAAATTTAACAACAAAAAGAAACAAAGTTTATGCATAGGGCAGGAGGACAAATAAAAGTGCGTCCAGTGCCACCCCTTTAATACTGAGGGCGGCGCGGCAAAATTCATAATTTCTGAGACACATCTCCGTAGAAAAATGTGTTTACTTTTATGTCCATAGGACAAAACGCCAGAATTGTGTAAAGTGAATACGGAAAAATTTATTGCTTCTTGTGTTAGAATGACCAAAAAGAGTAAATAAACAAGGAAAGTAGGAACAAGTACGGAAACTACAAGTCCTATAATAATGAGTTTATTAATTAAATAATTTGTCACTGTTTCTGGTACACATAGAAGTTAGTATTTCTATGCTGGAAAATTACACAGGTGTGTTCAAGTCTAGATGAATAGGTAAACCATGCAAGCATGCTACAGAAGGACTGTAGAATCCGTATATTATCTACATATGTACTTATGGAAAGGTAGAGAGGTGACCCTCCCCCTCAAATGGGGTTTACAGAAACCCTTGAGAAAAAAATATAAATATTTTTACATGTCAATACATCATTTTTCGCATTTTGCTATTTTGTGTGGTTGTTCTTGATAAAATTACTAATCTATGAAAAATAAATAAAGCATATACAGTAATACCCCAGACTTACGCGGTAGGTGGGTCTGAGCGATTGCCATGTAAGTTGAATTTGCGTAAGTCGGGGTTCAACTTTGCATATAAATACTTATAAAGTATGTTTAATCGGGACCAGAGTTTAAAGAAAACAATAATTTACAAGAAAAATGTTTAATAAAGTGTAAGATAATAAAACAATTTACATTGTTATGAATAAAGTAACCTAAACCGAAGTTATTTTGATGTTGAAGTCTTCATACATTCTAACAATGTTGCCGGACGAGTTAAGTTTTTCTTCTTCTCACGCAAAATTTCCTCGTAGCATACTAGTAATTTTTTTATTCCCCGTTTTGTAGTAGAAACGCGTTTTTCATTAGAACCTATTTATTCTAAAAAAATAACTTGTTAGGCTCAAACAACTCATTTTTCGTTCTTTTAGATGACATAATTAGAGATTATAAGTAAAATGTACTGCACACGTAAAACAATTCCACGCGGAACACGTTTAAACCTGTCGCAAACTGAACACTGAGAGGGCAGAGCGAGAGAGCCGATGTGCGCGGCAGTCCAAATGAAAAACCGCGTATTTCCGAATTCGCGTAAAACGGGGTAGCGTAAGTCGGGGTATTACTGTACACCATATCTACAGATGTGCCAAAAAACACCCTATTTGATAATCCCAACTATAAATCCACTCACCTAGCTTGGTAGCATAATTATTCTCAACAAATCAATTATCTCTCAACTTCTTGAACTCTTTCTATCATATCTATGGCTTTCTACACAATATACAAGTGAGTATGGAAAAATCTTATTTTGCACATAGGGCAAAATGCTGAACCATGGGCTCAATATGAAAGGAAAATATTTTCCATACTGGCTATAAAAAAACCTCACCATATATAACCTTGTACTGCATAATGGTTAATTTAATCCACTTCCAAAAGTAGGAGATTGTTATTTTTTACTGTTTTTTGACAGCTATCATTCAGTTTTCTGGACCTGTTTTTACACAACTGCCCAAAAATGGAATGTTAATTATTAGGATTCATGTATGTGTGTGAGTTTCTTTGTTCCACCATAACTTTTAAATGCCTGAACAGATTTGGATGTATGGGGTATCGTTAGAATCCTTACATCATCCCAACTGAAATAGTATTTTTTTAATAGTTTATTTTTGGCAGTCGTGTTTTTCTCTTACCTTGATTATTTACTTGTTTGTATATGAAAGGGAAAAAATATATAAAAAACTATATTTTTTTTTATCTCTATTGCCTGGTCCCTTAATTCATAAATTTGATCAAAATTTGCATCAGAAGTATTTTTAAACCCTTTTCAAGTTGTCTTACAGAAATTATGTGAAATCTACTAATGTTGAACCCTGATCTATATAAAAAATTGACATGCCTATCATTCCAAACTCACACAATATCACAACATATACCTGTCACAATTAATTTGTTTGCTTTAGTCACAAGATAAGGAATGATAACATTGGGTACTTAGCTTTTTGTTGATTAAAGAAACCGCTTTACCTACAAAAAATTGTTCATTCATCTAGCTAGAGCCTGACCTTGTTTCTCAATATTGAATCTATATACATAATTAAAGCAACAAGTAACAAAAAGTCTGTACAACACAGAAAATAAAAAAATGGTCTAGGGGACAAAATAAGCTACTGAGCAAGAATATAACATTTTAAAAAATGACATGTTTCTGTCTGTCCGATCACGTAAAGACTACTGGACCAATTGAAATGCGGTTTTCACTGTTTGGTAGTTTTGGTATAGACTTCAAATCTGGTAGACTTTATATCTCATTCTGATAGGTAGGAGCTGAGCAATCGATAATAATACATTTTTGTAAAGCTAAATCAAATTTTTTTCATCAAATGTACTCGTAGTATATTGTAGGTGTTTTGGTCCTGGAATAACATATTGATTACTTTTAACCCAGAGAAATGACCACGCGGGAAAAGCCGCGGGCGCAGCTAGTTAGATAATAGAACAGTTGCCGTTTGTTGTAAAGACAACAGTAGGTATTGTGTAGGTACTTACATTATTCAGTCATTTTAATTGAAAGAACCTTGCAACTACTGAACTTTGTCAACAGCCAATAGAATAATAAAAATACCTCACTGACTACTATCTTTGTTTTTTTACATTAGTGCATTATTTCACACTTTAGCTGTTTGCATTCACTAATTTTTACCCGACTCTGCAGTCGGGTAAAAACCTCCTCAGGTTTATGTGTTTAGGTTGTATGTATGTATGTATGTTTGTTTGTACATTTCTTAGGCGCATTCTACAGCCTAAACGGCTTGATGGATTTTATAAATGAGGTATCATTGGATTCGTAATTAATCACGACAGTGATAAAGGATATATGAAGTGTCAAGAAAACTAATATGGCGGCTTACAGCTGCCATATTGTATTTTCGACGGTACAACAAAGGATCAAAACCTTTCGAGTTGTATCTTCTTTATATTTTAATATTCTTATACTTTCGAGGTATCAATATGAAGGTCTTTAAAAGATCATGCCAAAAATGTATAATTTACCTATACAGTAGTAGGTAATAGTCTTTCAAGCCTCTATAATTTTTTTTATTTTAGAATGTTCACGTTATGTTAGTACTATAGTCCAATGTTGCAATTGCAACTATTAAAGTAAAATATGTAAGTAAATATGAAACGTTAAAATTATATTATTATTATTTTTGCGGGCGGAAAGACGCGCGTCTTTCCGCTATCGCAGCTGAAAAGCACAGACCCGAATATAATGATTGCGTCGTGCTTTCCGCGCCCCACGCCTACACGCTCGTCTTGTTTTTTGTATTTTTACACGACTGCCCAAAAAAAGAGTATTTATGTATGTATCTATCATCATCATCATCATCATCATCATCATCATCATTTTTTTCAGCACTTAGAAGTCCACTGCTGAACATAAGCCTCCCCCAAAGAGCGCTATGACGAGCGATCTTGTGCCACCTCCATCCACCGACTTCCTGCGATGGCTACAATGTCGTCGGTCCATCGTGTGGGGGGTCTCCCCACACTTCGCTTGCTTGTTCGTGGCCGCCATTCGAGAACCTTTATTCCCCAGCGGTTGTCGGTTCTGCGAACTATATGGCCTGCCCAGCTGAGAGCTATATCGGTAACCTTGGTTCTTCTACGGATTTCCCCATTTCGGATTCTATCACGTAGTGAAACACCGATCATAGCTCTCTCCATTGCACTCTGAGCTTGTGCATGAGACCAATAGTTAGCGACCACGTCTCAGTGCCGTATGTCATCACTGGCAGCACGCACTGATTATAAACTTTCGTCTTGAGGCTCTGCGGTATCTGCGACGAGAAGATATGGCGTAATTTCCCGAACGCTGCCCATCCGAGTTGGATTCGTCGGTTGACCTCTTTGTCGAAGTTGGATCTACCCAGTTGGATCGTCTGACCTAAGTAGACATAGTGATCAACAGCTTCGATAATATCGGCATTTGACATGACGTTCGTGTTACCCATGTTCATTTTAAGACCCACCTTTTGGGAAACAATATTGAGGTCACTGAGCATTGTGCTTAGGTCTTCCAGGGTTTCTGCCATCATGACTATATCATCGGCAAATCGAAGGTGAGTGATGTATTTGCCAATGATGTTAACACCATATCCGTTCCAGTTCAGAAGCTTGAATATATCTTCCAGTGCAGAGGTGAACAGTTTCGGATAAATAACGTCTCCCTGTCTCACCTCTTTTTGCACCTGGATAGAATTCGTGCTCTGATCCTGAAGACGGACTGTCATGGTGGTCTTGCTGTACAAACACTTCAACACTTCGCTGTACCGGTAGTCAATCTGGCACCGCTGTAATGACTGTAGCACTGCCCAGGTCGCGACTGAATCAAAGGCTTTCTCGTCATCCACAAACGCTAGACATAGTGGCCGATTATACTCTTCGGTATTCTGTATAATCTGCCGGAACGTATAGATGTGGTCTACGGTGCTAAAGCCTTTCCGGAATCCAGCTTTTTCGGGAGGCTGAAAGTCGTCAAACCTACGAGCGAGACGGTTTGTAACTACTCTCGAAAACAGCTTATAGACGTGACTCAGCAGCGAAATGGGCCTATAATTCTTCAAGAGGGTTTTATCACCTTTCTTAAAGAACAAAACCACTATGCTCCTGTGCCACGCCTCTGGCGTAGTACCCCTCGAGGATGACGGAGTTAAACAACTTCTAAAGGACTTTAAGTACCGATGTTCCACCCGCTTTCAGTAGCTCTGTCGTTATTCCGTCCTTCCCTGGTGCTTTGTTGCTCTTAAGCTGTTTGAGAGCTATTCTGATCTCGTATAAGCTGACGTCCGGGATATCTTCGGTATAATGTCGGGTTAAACGGGCTCTTCCATCGCTATTCGTGCTAGGAGGACCACGCGATGAGGTGTATAATTGTCCATAGAACTTCTCGAGCTTACTCAATATCTCTGGCTTCGACGAAACGATGCTGCCACGGTCGGTTTTCAGCTTCGTCAACAGGCTTTGGCCAGTAGACAGATCTCTTGCGAACACTTTGTAGCCCTTGTTACGCTCTATTGCGTTCTTAATACAAGTAGTATTATAAGAACGCAAATCGTGTCGCATCAACTTGGAGATCTGTTTATTAAGCAAGCGGTAACTCGACATATCCACTGAAGACTGCAGCCTCATCTCGCCTCATTCTGCCATAAGTTTCAGTGTATGCTCAGAGAGTTTCTGTGTTCTGTGTTCTATTTTTGAGGTGGGTCTTAAAGAACTCCGACCCGACCGCGTGAACAATTTCCACCAGCCCGTTGTTTAGTTCGTCCACTGTATCGCATTTGGTAAGGATTTGAAAGCGATTTTGAGCTCCAACTGAAAGCTCTCGGGGTTTTGGATTTGGGCAGGACTTGGGCGAAGAGTAGATCCCATCAAACGAGACCTCTCCAGCTTTACGTTGATATTCAATCAGCCTCTTATTTAAAGTTTGTTTTAGCAACTGGGGACCAAACAATTGTTAAATGTCCCTATGATTGTTTGTTTTCTCAAAAGTAAAAAGACAACAGTTATTCAATTGTTAACTCTAATATAGACTCTGTGTCTCAGTTTGATTTCTGCTAAGTCTGCAGTAACGAAGTAATAATGTATGGGTTACATTGCAGAGTAGTCTCTAATTATCTACAATGTTGTAACTGAATAGTTACAATTCATTTTTGATTGGAATAAATATAATTTTACCAGATAACAGGCAACCCAGAACTTCTCCCTTTTTAATTTGCGCATGTTTTATATCAAAGTTTTCCCATACTTACCAATATTGATAAAAATATTTGCCAAATTTTACATACGAAATAAACCTGTTTCTTAATCTATTTATTATACCATATTAAAATAAATCTACATAAATATTAAACCACCTTAAAAATTATTCCTTATAAATGATGTAGTTGCCGCTCGAGCCAAATAGGTATTATTCTGAGACATGTATCATAGTTTCTGTGAGTCCACATACATTTCCTGAATTAGAACCAATTGTGGGTGTTGGCTGAGCTCTCAATTTGGGCAGGTTTGCGGCTGCTATTTTGGTCCCAGCTTGAATATTGATCCACACAGCTCAGCCTACAGCAGATAGGAAATTGTTATCCATACCAATATATAAAAGTGAAACGTTGTGTGTTTTCTTGTTTGGGGAGCTTTCACGTGAAACGACTGGACAGATTTTGATGAAATTTGGAATGGAGATAGTTTATACCCTGCAATAAAACATAGGATACTTTTTATCCCGGAAAGTGGTAATTTTACACAGGAAAACTGGGAAATGTTGATTACTCGCTGTAAGAAACGGTTTCCATGGAAACGGTTTTGGTTCTGGAATATCACAGAAAACTGACCACGCGGACAAAGCCGCGGGCAATACTTTTCCTTCCAAAACTTTTCTTGTAAAAAACGTCTTGGGTGGTAGAATTTTTCTTTTTATGGTAGTTTCATATAATTATTCTATGGGTAGATTGCTATTACGTCGAGGATACTAATAAAAAAATTAATGAACCAAAATATTTTTTCAGTTTTGCCATTTTTTATAATCATAAAAGTAAAATGACTAATAAAGAATGAGGTCTCATGTATTGATTGGTGATTGGTGTAAGCGTGCTGCCATCTTGGCATAAATCTGAACTTTCTAGTACCTATTGCCGGAGAACCAAGGTAACCGACATAGATCTAAGGATAAGCAAGCTAAAGTGGCAGTGGACACATTTCCCTAAGAACCAATATCCGTTAGGGCAGGCGAGTTCTCGAGTGGAGACCACGTTTACGCAAACGTAGTATAGGAAGCCCAATGACCAGGTGGAGTGGACCTGCGAAAAGCAGCTGAAAGAAAATGTATAAGGAGAGCTGAAGACCAATCTCAGTGGCATGCATTAGGTGATGCCTACGTCCAGTGTGGACAAGTATAGGCTGATGATGATAGTGCCTCTGCCTATAAATATGATGGTAGAAAATCTATAAAATTGCTTTTTTCGCCGATTAGGAATGCATTAGACATAGTAATTATGTGTGATTATATCAGATTTTCATTAGTTCTTACCCGACTGAGGAGAGTTATGTGTTGTTTGGGTTGTATGTATGTTTGTTGGTTTGTACGTATCTTAGGCGCATCCTAAAGCCTAAACGGCTTGATGGATTTATTAAAATAAGTTATCATTAGATTCGTCTTACTCCCAAAAGTGCTATAGGATATATGAAATGTAAAAAAAAAAACGAATATGGCGGCTTTCAGACGCCATATTGTGTTTCCGACGGAACAAAAAATGATCAAAACTTATCGTGTGAGGTATTAAAATGAAGGTCTTTAAAAGACCATTCCAAAACTGTATAATTCATTTACCTAAACAGTAGCAATTATCTTTCAAGCTACTAACAAAATTTAAAATTTTAGTTTATTCAAGTTATGTAAGTACTATGTAAGTCCTATGTTGCAATTGCAATAATTAAATTAAAGTGGCACAGGAGAGTAGTGGTGTTGTTCTTAAGAAAGGTGATAACACCCTCTTGAAGAATTATAGGCTCATTTCGCTGCTGAACCACGTCTATAAGCTGTTTTCGAGAGAAGTTACAAACCGTCTCGCTCGTAGGTTTGATGACTTTCAGCCTCCGAACAAGCTGGATTCCGGAATGGTAGACCACATCCAAATGCCCCAGCAGATTATACAGAAGACCGAAAAATAATCGGCCACTATTTCTAGCGTTTGTAGACTAAACCCTTTGATTCAGTCGAGATCTGGGCAGTGTTACAGTCATTACAGCGGTGCCAGATTGAGTACCGGTACATCGAAGTGTTGAAGTGTTTGTATAGCAAGGCCACCACAGATACCGCAGTGCCTCAAAACGAAAGTTTATAATCATTGCGTGTTGCCAGTGATGACATACGCTACTGAGACGTGATCGCTAACTATTGGTCTCATACACAACCTCAATAAGTCGCGCAGCGAGCAATGGAGAGAGCTATGCTCGGAGTTTCACTACGTGATAAGATCCGTAACGAGGAAATCCGTAGAAGAACCAAGGCTAGTTTGTAAGTTGAAGTGGCAATGGCCAGGCCATATATAGTTCGCAGAGCCGACAACCGCTGGAGAATAAAGGTTCTAGAATTGCGACCACGAACAAGCAAGCGAAGTGTAGGGAGATCCACACGTTGGATGGACGACATTGTAGCCATCGCAGGGAGTGGATGGAGGCGGCACAAGACCATTCGTTGTGGCACTCTTTGGGAGAGGCCTATGTTCAGCAGTGGACTTTAAAAGCTGAAATGATGAAAATATGTAAGTAAATAAGAAATGTTAAATTTATATCACTATTTTTTTGCGGGCGATGCGTCCGTTCGCTATCGCAACTGAAAAGCAATAAATAATAGTTTAAAAAACTAAAAAACACGCTTTATATAGAAAACCAAACTAAAAAATAAAAAATAAATTTTAATAGTGTAAATAAGAAAAAAATGTTTTATTTCAAAAAAATCGTGGGGTGCATGGATCAATAGTTATAAATATTTCATTGACAGATATGAGAAGCACCCCACGCTTTTTTTTAAATGAATCATTTTTTTCTTATTTACACTATTAAAATTTATTTTCCATTTTTTAGTTTGGTTTTCTATATAAAGCGTGTTTTTTAAACTATTCTTTATTTTCTACTTTTTAGCTTTTTTTTTGTTTTTTTTTTCGAATTATTGCATTGTCATCGGTCTTTGACAGGTGTGCAAAATTTGAACTAAATCTGACCGTTTAAAGTGGATCAAAATAGCGTCCAAAGGAGTCGGTTACAAACATACAAGTGAAGCTAATATAAAGCGTATAAAAACCAAGCAAATTTTTGCGTCGTGTTCTGCGCCCCACACCTGCACCGCTCTTACAATTTATATAGCACGTGAATTTTGTAAAACTTTATTCATTACTTCTGTTCGCAGTCTGTTATTTCTTTTTTTTGAATGAAGTATAGTAAAAAAAAACATTCAAGCACAGAACCAATTCCGTTTAAAAGTTATGTAGATACTATAAAGAAGAGTGGATGAATTATTTTTCGCGGATTGGTCATGAATAAACATACTTATTCTCTTACACAAGACTAATTTATTCTCTTACTCCTCCCATTTCAGTCGCAATAATCCTCGGTCTCTTCAATTGCACCGGCATCATAGTCCTGAACGTGACATGCCTCATAGCCGGCATCTGGCAGATGCTGGCCGGGTTCATCGTGATAGTGTGCGAGGCGCCGTGCTGCTGCTTCTTCATAGACTACGTGCAGGTGCTCAGCGACAAGATGGAGACGCGGCCCTACTGGCAGAAGTCCGCGGTATATGTCGGGTGAGTTATTCTGACATCTAGCAGATGCTGGCCGGGCTCATCGTAAATTCGTGATAGTGTGCGAGGCGCCGCCGTGCCATTATTCAAAATAAACCTTACATTGGAATAGTGTAGCTTTCTATTAGTAAAATAATGTTCAGAATCGTTTATTAGTTCTAGAGATAACTTCCTACAAACAATACCTCTTTATAATATTATTAGCGACCTGCCCCGGCACCGCACAGGAGTAATTTAGAAAAAAATATGGGGAAAAAGTAGTTTTGTGTTGTGTTGAAAATGATAAAATACGGAACTGTTAAAATAACACCAAATACCGTCTTTGGTTTCACATTCTTTTCAATCGCGCCCAGAGACCATAATTATAGAAGATACGGGGATATCGCGCCTTTATTTTTTTGTCTTCTGCCATGGTGGCCATTTTGATTTTCAAATAAATTCTTTACTATGCCCGTATCTATGCGAGTTTTTATAAGAAACTTTAATGTTCCAAATTCAAAAAGCTCTCAATCGGCTTGATTTTTTCCGACATCTTGAACAATTATCCACATATTTCAACAAATTAACACAAAACAATATCAAACTATGCGTATAAACCTCCTCCTTCCTCTTGAATTACTCTCTCAATTTATGAAAACCGCATTGAAATCGGTTGCGTAGTTTAAAAGATTAAGCGTTACAGACAGACAGACGGCGGGAAGCAACTTTGTTTTATACTATATATTGATGTATTGAAGTGTAGATCAATGCGTTAATACTGTAATATTAAACTATCTGAAGCCCCGCGGTAATTACTGCATGTGACATTCATATATTGTTAAAAAACGACACCATTTAATTTTTGTAATCCGGGTATGTCGCATTTTAATCTATATGTTGTGTGTTGCCTACACAATGATAGCTATTTTACAAGTCATTTACTTTAAAATATCTCATGAGGAAAGGGTCGATTCAGGGCTGAATATGGCGCAGGTAAGTAATACCCTTCTGTGTTCGGAAATACGCCCGTTCTAGAAGAGCACCAAGAAACCCTACGAGGATGCTACATACTCAGTTGATACTTGCTCTATTTAAGTACAAAACTGATTTAAGTTGCTTTGATTTGCGTCACCGCTCTCAAAACGAGCAAAACAACTGGTACACGACACAGTAGTACGAAATGGGCATATTAAATTAGGTATGCAGATTCCTCAGAGTGACGAACATAGAGCAATCAAAATGCAATGCTGCAGCCAATTGCAATTCTAATTTCTTGGTGGCATAGTTGTCGATATAGGTTATAAGGCGCTTGTTTAACTTCACGAGACGGCACGGTGTATCTATACTTATAATAAAGCAATAAGTAATAAAAAGTCTGTACAAACAAGATAATTTAAAAAAAAATGTCCATTTAAATAAGTTACTGAATCAGAATATAACATTTTATTAAATCATGTCTGTCTGTTTGTTTGTTTGTCTGTATATTTGTTCACGCATCACGTAAAAATTGCTGGACTGATTGCGATGCGGTTTTCACTGTTGGATACCTTAGGGTTAGACTTAAGAAAACTGGTGTACTTGGTATCTCAATCCGATGAGTAAAAGCCGAGCAATCGTTTAAAAAACTATTTGACGGCTGAAGTTTTTTTAAAATCAAATGCTGGTACATTATTCGCAGCGGAAGTATGTGTCTCGGAAGTTGTCTGCATGTCGCTGCGCAAACTGCTATTTTTCAGGCGCATCCCAATGTTGAAGGTGAAGTCAGCATTGTATGACTGCCTCGCTCACTTGCTTTCGTTTTTCGCATATTCTGTCTCGCTCTTACTTTATGCTCTTTTATCCCCACAGCAGTAGGTTTTGACTTAAAATCTAGTGTTTATTTGTATCTCTATCCGATAAGTACAACCTGGGGAATCGATAAAAAACTATGTGACGACTGAACAAATTTTGACGAAATTTAGTATATTGTGTGTTCTTTTAGTCGAAGGCTACTTTTAACCCAGAGAAATGAGCACGCGGTATAAGCCGTGGGTAAAGCTAGTCTGAATAATAATTATATTTGAATCAAAACAACTTCAAATGGTTGTGCTAAAAAAATAGATCCAATTTTGATTTATTTATATGGAACCAAACCAGCCTTGTAAAAAATAATCATCTAAATAGATTCAAAAAATCCTTGAGGTATAAGTACAAAAAAACATACATTCGAACTTGTACTATTATTTATTCTGTGGTCAAACTGAGAATCTCCTTGTGGTAGGTAGTTGACTAAAAAGTACACGTGCACGCATAATAATTTTCAAGTATCAGAATCGTGCTCATTAATTACCAACCATAGAAACCTTTTAGTGAAAGTAACATAATTTCATTACATTCTTCCACTCGCGAAACCATGTGCCAGATGCTGATTGCAGCTCACTGACCGTGCAAACAGTGTAAGATCTTTATAGTATTTTTTATGAAACGGTTGCATAATGAGGGGAATTAATAGGCGAGTTTTTTAATAGTATCAAACAAACAAAGTCGTAATCTTTTCTTGATTTTGCTGGTGTTACCAGCTCGTTTGTCATGTTCGTTGCTGTTCTGTGATGTCAGGTGGAGTCAAATTCACATCTTTATTTATTCTTATCTATTTTCACATGTTTAAAACATCTTTGTCACATTTTTTATCAGGATAAAACATTTGATCAGCATAATAAATCACATAAAATTGTTTAGGTAAAAAATGTAAAGTAAATTATAGCGCCAAAATCCAGTCCAAAGCGAATTCGCGCGCATACGGTCTAACACGCGCCGCCATAGATAATAAGTGACGAAAACCCTCGTAGGTGCGGAGCCTATCGGTGCTTTAATGGAATAAAGTATATATTACGAGTATAACAACGATTAGTTCAAAAAACAGTGTTATAATTTATTTATTTTTCGTATTAGAGACGTGCCGTGCGTAATGTATGTCATTATGCCACCATTTTTGAGTTCATAATCCGGATTTTACGATTTGCGTGTAGATAAAATTAAATAACATATTATTCAGCGCCGGCGCACAGGCGGCATTGACCGGATGAAAACACGCGATAAGTGACTCACCAAAACAAACAAGACATTGCTTTTAATTGATGCCGTTATCTCGAACGTTTGATCGTCTCAGTCTCACACCTACTATAATTGTTTTTTAAACTGATTACTCCATTTATGATGACATGTTGTGTAGTCAAATGACTGGCTATGTTGTACTTTAAACGTCTTATTTCTATAGCCGTAAGATTCATTTCATGAACCGGAAATTTATAGATAACTCCCGCCCGCGGCTTTGCCTGTGTGGTAATTTTTGAGATATTAATGTACCCTATGTTATTCCAAAACCAAAAGTACTCGTACCTCTAAGGTTTCGATACCTATATCAAATTTCGTTCAGTCGTTACAGTTTTTTATCGATTGAGATATGAAGCACCAGATGTTAAGTCAAAACCTAAGCTATCCAACAGCACAGAATCAATAATAGTACAAGTACAAGCAAGTAATAGTAGAAGGATAACTGAGTAAAGTCATTTAAATAAATAGCTCGCTACAACAATATAAAGTGCAATTTAACTCGCACAGCGCTGCGATCTTTCAATTATATTTACCTAGAAGGCGCTCGCCCATCGCGTGCAGGCTAGAATGCACCGTATCACAACGCGCGAGAACTTCCATTGCTCTAACCGTTTCAGAATCGCTCTGTCCCTTTTTCGCTCGGTAGGGTTGTATTAAGATACTAGCTGTGCTCGCGGCTTTGCCCGCGTGTTCATAACTCTGGGTTAAAAGTAAGTACTCTGGACCTAATACACCAATATACCAAATTAGCAGAGATGTACAAGATACTCTACACAAAGTATTTGGAATACAAAATACAAGATACTATCGAAATAAGTATTTCAGATACCAAATACAAGATACCTTATAGAATGGTATCTGAAATCCTAGATACAAGATACGTATCTTCTAAATACTTTTTAAATGTAAAACATTTTGTAAGTAAACACAATTTTGTGGAGTTTTTTTTTAAATGAATTATGAAACATTTGATAGATTGGAGAGTCGCCATTTATCAAATTGGCCCCAGTAAAATTTCATCAAATGTCAATAGATGGATCTTTGCATTTGCATAGGCAATTCATAGGTAATTATAATTAAAAGTATTTTAGCAAACATAGTATTTACGAAATACGAGATACCAAACGAATGGTATCTAAATACAAGATACCAAATACATTTAAAAAAAGCATTTTAGACTAGCTGTGCCCGCGGCTTTGCCCGCGTGGTCATTTCATTTAAAAGTAGCCCACGTTTACCAGTTTAACACGTTTTATTCCAGGACCAAAAGCCAAACCACCACCAGACCAGTTGTAGGTTTGGTCCAGGTCCAGAGGACCAGGAGGACCAGGACCAAACCTACAAAGTACAATATTATACTACATTTCTTCAACATTCGTTCAGCCGTCAAATAGTTTTTTATCGATTGCTCGGCATCTAATCATCGGAATAAGGCACTGCCTTGCCTTTTTATAACGCATATTCTGTGAAGTACGGCACTCCGTACTTCACAGAATATGCGTTATAACACACTTGCACTTCTATGAAGTGTCACGTATTGCAATGAAATAAACGCATATAATAAAATATGAAATAAACGCATATAATACAATGTGAAATAAACGCTAGAATAAACGCACCGCGTTCCACTGCAAGGCAGTGCGTGCAAGGCCTAAGATACCAAGTACCCCAGTTTTTAAATCAGTCGCAAGGGCTTGAGAGCAGGGCCTGGATTCTGTATGACCACTCACGCCAATTCCACGCCACCTGCGTGGAATTAGGGAAGGTGGGTATTTACGCGACCAGGTTTTTAAACCAGGTTTTGGCTTGTAAGTACGCCGCCCTGGTACGGACCCGCAATACTTGTAAGACTTTCAAAGTATTTTTACTCACCAACTCGCTCTTTCGCCCCGTCCGCACCTACATACTCGGTGGCGGGTTCGGCATGGCTTCGGCTGAGTTCGGCCGCACTCGGCCACCCGGGTCACAAGAAGCTAGGTGGCCGATACATCGCTCAAAAAACTTGCAAGGCTTCGAAGTTTGTTTAAGCAAACGCAATTGTGCTCTTTATTTACATAAGCGCACGGGTCAATTTCCTATGCAAGTATTTTTTACTTTCAATTCCACGCTTCCAAGTACTTTTTTCGCAAACACGATTGTGCTCCTTATTTATATGGACACGAAGATCAATTTCCTATGCAAGTATTTTCTACTTTTAAGGCTTCGGTTTACAAAGCACTTGCAAGTATTTTGAACCCTGGTTTTTATAATGAAAGATTCATGACATGAATGAGTTAAATTTATTTTTTTAATTAATAAATTACTATTTTACTATGAATAATTCGCTTAATTTCGCTGCGCGTTTTACAACTGAAGTCGACTTATTCAAAAACACAAAAACACACATAGATAGATGTTTTTTGTGTTTCTATCTAAAAACACAAAAAACATCTAAATACGTTTTAAGAGCCGTTAGGGACCATAAGGTAAAAAAAGAAGAAAACGTGTTGTTCTAGTTCATTCAACGTTCAAACCACTTCGTAACAAACCGCTTGCGTGTTTTAAGGGTAGACAACGCCATCTAGTTTAAATGAAGTAACTTGTTATCATGAACGTCTTGTTATTGAGTAGAGAAAATTATCTCCGAAGGTAAGGTGGCACAGATTAGAGAGTAATTAAGGTGGTAAGGAAAATTGGATGGGGCATCAAGGGTAGGTCATTATTATTAGGTCCATACGAACAAATTTTAATGCAACGAAACATTGTGTTTTTAGTACAAATTATTTTTTATGATGTTTCACAGAACGACGTACTTACTGGCTCTTAATAATTACCTACCCTACCTACCTACTTTTTGAGCTTTTTCAACACAATATGAGGATTGATTTGAAAAAAATAAAAGTTTTCTATACTTTCTCTGTGAAGTGTACCTGTGTACACTTCACAGAGAAAGTATGTATGTACACATTTCAATACAGACAACTAACCATTTTGCCAGTAAGACATTATGAAGAAACCTCCGATATAATTATACAATTATGTAGGTACGTAGGTAGTACATTATAATATCGCAATGGAAGAAACATACATAATAAAAAAACGTAGTACATATAATGTATATACATACTCAGAAAACTTGCAACGCTTCGAAGTATTTTTTACGCAAAAGCAATTATGGTCTTTATTTATGCATACCCACGGATCAATTTCCCATGCAAGTATTTTTTACTTTCATTTCAAGGCTTCAGAGTACTTTTTCAGACACACGATAGTGCTCCTTTTATATATAGAGACAAAGATCAATTTCCTATGCAAGTATTTTCTACTTTCAAGGCTTCCAAGTACTTTTATTTTGCAAACACGATTGTTCTCCTTATTTATATGACGGCAAAGATCAATTTCCTATGCAAGTATTTTCTACTTTCAAGGCTTTAATCTGTTTCTACAGAAAGCACTTGAAAGTATTTTGAACCCTGGTTTTTCGCCCTGGTGTTTGAAGATGGACGTACTTGAAAGCCCTGGTGCTGGATATTGAGAGTATGACCCATGTCTACGTGAAATTTGTTCGTGATTCTAATTTCCAGCGAGGAATTGGCGTCTTAAAATTAGAGAATTAGGCCCCTAGAGGTCGTGCTAGTGCTAGTGTGAGCCGAATCCGAAACACATGATAAATTTGAATTTAGTGAGACCCTTGGTTGCAGGAATGAAATGCTTGCGTGTTTTAAGGTCAATCAGCGCCATCTAGTTAAATCGGAGGGAGAACTTTGATGCCTTTGATTTATTCGCTTGAGTTGTTGATGCCATTGTGCTATCTATACTCGTACCAAACTCGTACTATACCATCTCGATTACCTCAGCTTGCAAACATAGAAAACCGCACCTAAGTCGGACCATTCGTTTGGATAGATCCCATTATATATATTGTTTTCAAACAAAACTTGACGGTTTACTTCAGGAAATTACATAAGCCTCAAAAAAAATAAAGAAAATTTTAAAAAAGGCACAGAATATGTAAATGCTTATAAATATTAAGGCAAAACATTTATAGCAGCGCGTGGATTCGATCTATGTGCCTCTGGGTTGCAGGCCAAACACCGCTTCCACTGTGCCACTCTGACTTGTGGCACAGGACCCGAATTTACGGTACCGTTTTATAAACGGACGTGCAATTATTATTCCTTTCAAATTAACATAACTTTAGACTCATATCCCACAGGAATCTCGTATTTATTCTTGATTAAAAGTATCATTCATTTTAACACATACTATAAACTTTGACTGTGCCAAGTTACTTCAGTGGCCTATTTTAAGTCACTAGACAATATTATTTGAATTCTCTTTTTATGTACATATTTTTAATCGGTTTCACAAATAGAGATCTATATGTTATAATATAATTACATTAATAACCAAGGTTCTCCATCAATCCCTACCTAGTGGGCAAAGGGCTGATTCCACTGGTAGAATTCTAAAAGTGGGAAATTTACTGCATTTTGAGGAGCTATTCTGCTCATTACGCCGAAGATCCTCATCAGCTCTTCACCAAATTTGTATGAGACCAATTTAAAGTTACTTACTACCTTTCAAATAGAAAAAAAAACATTGAAATCGGATCTAAGATAAAGGCGGAGATATTCAGTAGCCCCCCATTTTGCTCCGTTTTGGGGAAGTACACCCCTAATCAAAAATCCCCGACGACCAAAAATTCTAAAAATTTGTTTAACCTGTTTACCAAGTTTCGTCTAGATCGGTTGAGATATGAGACCTGTAGAGGAGAACAGAGATCCGGACATACGAAAGCATTTCTGCACAAGTTGAAACGGAGACGCTTCGCGCTCGCTCAGTTAATTATTTGCACACAAAGGCACTGCACACCACTGTGGCATTTTATGAAACGATATTCCTCAGTTAATGATTTAATCGATAATTAAATGAAACAATAATCGTAAACTACAAGACGCTCATGTATTTTGAGAGATGATTTAGACCTTACGCTACAGTGCTGCTAGCTCATGGATTCTATTACAGAAAACCCTCTTTTGTAGATTTGTACAGCGCCTCCTATCGTACGTAAATGTAACTAATTTTACGTGAGTAAAATTAGTTACTTTTACGTCAGTTTTCCGACTATCGTATTCTAACTATGGTAACCACTAACATTGTATTTACAGACAATTCTGTGATTATCAAATAGTCACAGAGCACTTCGTTTCAAACAAGTGTATGTGATACCAACTATCGTCAACCTCCGTAAACTCGATACGTTTACTATTCGAAACTACATTTTCTTGCTCCATCCAGCAGGGGATGAATACAGGCTGATGATGAGGATGCAGATAGTGCTTGACCTGTTGCTTCCGTGAGATCTATAATCTGAAACATTATCATGTTTGTCAGTTTGTCCAAATATCTTCCTATAATAATATGACATTGTGGAGTATCAAGTCCTAACTCAATTTTTTTTCTAAATCTTAGCCTTAAAAGTACCGCAGAGTTACAAAGTGGGACAAATCATTGACAAGTGTGAGAGCTTCCCAGTCACATTGATTTTGAAATTGAAGCCAAGCCCCATCTGCACAAATGGCTGTGGACACTACGGCCCCGTCTGTAGCCTACTAACCCGCCGAGCCTTTTTTCTATTTATACAGTCCCGACGTGGAAAAGCTTGGACTTCCGTAGTGTAAGGAGGTACTAAAGTGGTCACACGCTTCCTTCCAGACTGGCGCTGCCGCCGTTCTTCCTGTGCTTCCTGAGCCTCAGCACCTGGTTCGGCAGCGGGCTCATCTTCGCCACCGGCGTCGTCTACGGCATGATGGCCCTCGGCAAGAAGTGAGTACAGCCCTGACCATTAGGTTGACTGTCCATTGGAGATATGCGGGAAACACGACCGTCGAGTTAGGAAAAAATATCAAATATAGTAATGCATTTATGACTCGAGATAAAAACTAAAGGGTATTTGACACTTGAAAAAAATATGATTAAAATTATATGAATGCTATAATTTATCGAATAGTAAAGAAAAAATAGATTGATTTATAATTTAGATTTAATCTAATCTGTCGATTTGTGGCAGGTCTATTCATATCATAAAATACTGTCATAAAACAAAGTGACGGGGTTCGAGGTTTGGCTCCAATTGAATGCTATTTTATATTAATAAAAACTAATTAATTTTACGGTATAGAACTCCCGTGATTTAATATAACCATGTGAACATTTGAAAACAATTTAAAAATATTAGTTAAATAGCATATTTAACGATCGCTTTGGTACATTTTCCCGGCTCCACGCACCGTTGCCAAGCTTTGGTGGAAAGACAGCTTTAGGCCTACAATTCACTGAAAATAACCAGACGGGGTCTCGCAAATAACCAATATAATCTGGAGAGTGACAGTTCGAATCAAGATGATATCGTCGATGGTTGGTTGTTTGTGTTATCTCTCGTCCTGCGCATCTCCGGTTCTGGCGGTTCTCGGCTTAAGGCTTCTCACACTCTAGAACAGATGTGCCGGCGACCCTATGCCGTATCCGCTGTGTTTGGGTTGGGTTGGTTCGAAGCAGTGAGGGGGACATGTACAATACTTTCCAAGCGGAGTGTCGGCGCAGACCTCGTCGCGCATACTTTAAACGAATCCTAACGCTTGCGCCAATCACCCCAAAGCAAAATTTTCAAAATGCTTCTACCTGAACGCGAACCTGTCATTTTTACGTCTAACTGAACTCGCCGTGCGTTCTGGATACTTGCACAATGGAAACTTTGTTTTAGGTTTCTGGTTCCCGGATGTATAATGTCCTTTGGTTGTGGGTTGGATTAATAATCATAAAACAGCTTTCACAGATGGAGCCGCGGGTCGCAGATAGTTTTCGACATTGGGTTAGGTATAAGTGTTACTCAATAACCGTTATTAAATTAGTAATGATAAAAGTGTATCATTGTAAACTAATAAGTACTAAAACGGGGTTATTTGATAATGATACAAACATTAATAAGTTGAAAATGTAAGTAGCAGAGCCGACTATAAGTATTTTGAAAACTATGAAATTGTTCTTTATTTTAAAGGTTACACACACCAAAAATGATCTAAGAATTTCGTGTTGTGAGCATTTTCGATTAGAAAGTACATCTTATGATCGAATTACTTTATGCTCATTAGATTTCGGTCTTTGAGCCTGACATATTATAGAAAATTTGCTGAATAGACAGTATTGCTATAGCTTCAGATTTTTGGTATGGGTTGATAAATGTTGCAGACGTTGTGTCCCTTGCAACAATACTAAACACTCAGCGCAACGACAATGTTTTAAAAGTTGCATCCACATATTGTTATGTAGCAAGTGCTATGTGTGACGTATGCATGAGAAGTTGGATAGAGACGGCCAATCACGGGGCAGCTTCGACCCTTCCTAATATACTCGTTAGTAATTTGAGCATTTACATAAGCATTTTCACACGCAGTCTACTTATCAATGTGTGAACGCAACATAACCTAACTAAATATGTAACTGTGTGTGCGTGCTAACATTCTAACACGTGTGTGTGCGTGGTGCGCGCGCGCAGAGGCTCGCGCGACGACATGGCCGCGATGGCGGCGGGCGGGCAGACGCCTCCCGGGGGCGCTCCGCTGCCGGCCTCGCAGGACCACCACGTCACGCTTATGGAAGACCCCGACGTGTGGCGCCCCAACTAAACGAGGCAATAACACGCTGCTGATGACGATGCCTATGTGTTAACGGCTCGCACGCAAACTCACTTATTGTTGGTTACTGTATTGTTGGTTGTTTACTTGATCGGTGGTAGACACTGAAAGGGAAAGTGGAATAAGCAGGCTAGGAAATGTAAATTATATGGGTGATTTGGGTATGTTGCTAGGTGTGGATGTCGCAGGCAGTTGCTGAATTCGCCTTCTAATTAACTGCCTAGCCTTTTGATTTTCGGCCTGATTAATTTTCAGCCATTCTATCAAACAGGTAGGCAAATGATTTGGATCGATCCCGTTTAATGATTTCATTTATCCCTAAAGCGTCTTCCACCGACCAACTCCTGCATTGAATGTTATCAAGTTTAGTGCATGTCGAGGTCAGAAGCGTGCGAGCGAGCCAACTTTGCACAGAGTTAGTGCTAAGTGCATGTTGTAACTTAATGTAAGATCCCACAGTTTTAGCATTTCGATTGATAGAAAAAGTGATTTTCAATCTGCGCTGTGGATGCATGCCAGTCTTTTTTCGCACATATTATTTTGTATTTTAGCAGTGATTAATCTCGAGTGTATAGTAAACAATAGATAAATAATAATAATAGATATATAGAATACTTGGATTAAATTATGTGCTATGGTATATTTTTTTACCGAGTCTTTGTAGTTTATATTTTCCAGTGTTTGCTAGTTTTGTATGTTATTATTGTAAGTCTGTTTGCTAACATATTATGATCAGTTCCTTTGTATTTATTAATATTAATAATAATAATTATGATAAAGTTGTGTACAATATTCGGTGCAAAATAGAACAATAAATTTACAACTATAATATAACGCGTTCACATGAAGACATTGCTCCATATAGTTGGCATGGAAGACATAAATGTAGGAGATATTTCACAATTATCACAAAATTCTTGATTTATTTTCGTCAGTTCGCCGAGCGGTGCTGAGGTTCATTCTCTGTTATAGAATAAGGCTTGTTTTTTAATTATGCAATTACACGCATTAGAGTGATTACACATGGCACCGACGCCGCAGCGGCGCCATATGTAATCGGCCTTATAGTTTGATACAGCATTGTCACGATTAACCCACCAGTTTTGTTGCCTACCTACGTCTACGTCTGTTTTACGCTTATCACATAAGAATGCTAGCAAATAAACGGCTAAAACTCACTCCAAATGTTCATCCGTGAGGTTTAACCGTTTGTAATTTATTTATTGGAATGCATTAGTACACACCAAAGTCGCCGACTAACCCGCCGAGTCAGCCATATGTGCAAATATGAGCGCGACAGCAATACACATTTTATGTGCGAGTGATAGAGGTAAGTAGTGAGGGGTCAGTGTACGGATTTATCCCTCTATCGCGGCCGTCCTATATCTCGGCGGGTTAGTCGGCGACTTTGATGTGTAGATTCCTAAGTTTGACACACACGCACGATATGTTTACAGTGCGACCAACTTATCTGTGAAGTGGCAAAAAAAAGGAAGTACAGTTGCCACGAATGATATTCACATATTCTGTATTTTTATTGGTCTACTTATCGATAGATTGCAACACTCACGCCACCATTCAGTTTACAGATAAGTTGATGGCACTGTACCTATTGTCCACTGTCAGACTGTAAACCTATAGTCAAGGCGGATAAAATAAACCATATTTTTTTTGTGATTGTTACAACTTTTTCTACAAATGTATTCATAAACGAGGCCGGTAACTGAGCTGACTCGCAACGTAGACGTAGACTTTGCCCGCTTTGTCATTTTTCTGGGATATAAGCATCCTTTGTCCGAATTTTATAAAACTTTGTTCTAAATTGAAGTTTATCAAATGCTCGGCTTCTACTCATCGGATTGAGATACCAAGCACACCAGTTTTAAAGTCAAAATCTAAGCTATCCAATAGAGTAAACCGCATCGCAATCGGTTCAGTAGCTTTTACGTGATTTGTGAAGAGACAAACAGACAGATATAACTAAAAAAATATGTTCAGTAGCTTATTTTGTTCCCCAGACCAATTTTTATTAATCATTTTTGTTAGATATGTAATGGTTTTGCTAAGCTTAAATCAAATACTATGCTATATTTATCAAAGCTAATTTCCACTGAGTATTACTATTCATTAATGGTAACTTTTGTGCGTTGGCAGAGCGTCAGCCGAAGACATGCGGTCGTCGGCGGCCACCCTGGAGGCCGGCCTGGGGCAGCCGACGACGGCGCCGCGCGCCGGCCTCGTCTCCAACGAGCAGCCCGTCAGCTTCACCGGCACCCCCCTGCGGAACTGACACCCCCTGCCGCCGCCCTAGTGCACCTGGACCCTGGAACTAATTCATCAGCTACTTTTCGTGACCCTGCGAAATGTGGCAGTGACTTCTTTTAAAACAATCGGTTTCGAGCAAAAACTATTTTCTCATATCATACATTGGGATTTAGCGACGTCTCTTGACCAGTTTCAATTAATTAGCAGAACTGCGAACAGGATCTTGCTGTTATTCACCCAGTGGGGACGCGCTCATCATTGCCTCAGTAACGCCGCCGATCCTGCGGTCATCATCAAACCTTAGTACAAGAATCGATATCACATACAAATACTTGTTAGGCCAGGCTCGCCGTAGCCTCCGGACACGGTCACGTCTCGTCGTATGACCACTTCTGGTAGCCATTAAATTAGTCTGAAATGTATGGTACTTTCTATGGTTTGAATGAAGCATTTTTCACATTTCATTCATTCGTGTGAACTCTCGTCATTAATAATATTCAGGCTTGGAAATTTGAGAAGTGTGTTCATTGATGGTTAAAGTTAAGACGAAAGTTTTACAAGTGGGAGTGCGTTCGTAAGAATTTTTCATAGACAATTTTATGTATAATTTTCGGGTGAAGTTTTTCTAAAATAGTTTAATATCCTGCCAATCAATAAAATATAACTGTTGTCCTCCAAAACCTTAGATGTTCCAATATATTTTCGATTACGAGCTTATTTCGTTTGTAGTTAAGAATAATAATATTTTTTGTCATCCATTTTCTATATGCAATATAACATAATCAATGTTCTACATAATTATATCAGTAGAGATTAATTACATAATTATGTAAAGCTAAGCACATAGGTACACGTTCATACACTAGGTTAATAGAATTCCCGTAAATATATCACTTATAACAGATCCATTGTAACAATAGAGGCTGTTTTCAAATAGATTGTTCGTGAGAATAGGATTGAAACGTTTGTTTGTATCAAATGAAATAGGACCAAACGAATGCAGGAATAAAACATAATGTTAAACGTTTTACTAACCCGATTTAAACACCCGAAGCACTAACTATGTAAGTTACTACATAATATAAGTTCGGCCAAAATATCGCAGCTGGAACAGTACGAACGTAGTCGACGGCTGTATATGTTTATTAGTAAACGACCCAACATGTTAGCGAGGGTTGTGTTTCATATCTTTCGTTTGCAGAATGTAGTATTGTTACTGTCAAGCCTTAGACATACATACAGGCGAGATACCGACAGTTACATGTACTATTATTAATCTGTGACGAGCGGCAAGTGGCCGACGTGTCGCTGTCGCTCGCTGGACCTTACGGCCAAAGATATACTGCTACAGTAGTATGTCTCGTGTGACAGCCGTAATCTGATACAGTATCACTGCCTGCATAAACAACAAAGTTAACTTTGTCAGGAACAAACTTGGCCGTATGTAACAGGTTTAAAAATATTACAAGAATTAGACTGTTGAAATATTTTTATTCATATTGTATTGTAGTTAGTGAAATTTTCTTGACATTGATGTAAGGTGTTTTGTATTCGTACAAAGTCCATCGCATTCTTACGTGTAGTAATGTTCACTCATATTGGCCCAAGTTGGGTAATTAAGGCTAGAAATAGTGTTATGTTATGCAGACGTCGGTTGCACTTTACGGCGATACCAGATTTGGCGTAGCACTATTTCCAGCCTAAAAGCTAGTACATTCAACAGTTTGAATAGCTATAGTCGTATTCTCTTCTACATTTGATATAGGAAACTTCGAGTCGTCTGTACCCTGTATCTGGGGCCAGTTTAAACACCTTTCCGGCACTAGGTTTATTTTATTTATTTTTATTAATGTGATATTTTTAAGACATTTTACAGCCTTTTGTATCTAATGCATTCCAAATTAAAGCTGAAATGGGTCTTTCCTCACAACTTGAAATAGACAAGAAACATTTTTACAACAATGTCAATTTGTTGAAACAGTGTATGTAAGCACTTAGTATTTGATGTTATTCATAGAGCCTTACTTAGAAGTAATTTTTGCATATAAACTTTTACTAAAATTGAAACTTTTAATCTTTCGGGGTCGAACACGTGGTTAATTAATAAAACGGGGCAAAATAGCGATGAAAAAATAATTATGCAACTTGGTCGAAACGGCGAAATAAATAAAATAAAGTTTTCATTACGATGAAGTCCCGTTTAGATAATTAACTATGTTCAAAAATTGTAAGTTTACATGTTTATGTGAATATTCAGGTTAAGTTCACATTTTTTATTATACGGTAGCGTTGGATTTTTAAATTGCCTTATGAACAAAATCTGTACACAATTACTTTAAAAACAAATGCTGACAAGCGCTGTGCGGTGTTACGGTAAAGGCATGTCCAGATAACGCGAGCCAATGCTTTGTGCGCCTCCATGAATGCTCACAATGAGTACTGAGCACCCGCGTCCACATTTTAGGGTGGCTGCACTGACAAGCAGCACGCCCATCACGCGACCAGGGCCGACATCCGGCCTTGCGGAAGAGCCGCGCACCCGCACCCGCGACCACACGGCACGAGACACTCCAGTGAGGTATTCGCGACACTGACTTCCGTTTTGTCTGGACACGGCTTTAGACAGACGCATATTTTATGATGCCTACGGTCAAGCGGACAAAATTGTCGCCTTCTCAGGATGTCAGGTAGTTGTAAAAGAAAGTATGTATTTGGAAATATCTTGTAAGTACTGACTATAAACAGCAAACTGAGCAGTTCATCAGGTTTTACTCGAAGTTGATAAGTTATTGGAAATGTTTCCTTGTATACACTGATTTTGTAGTTTCATTTGAGATTTCAAGCACTGTTTACATTCTCTACACGGCATACATATAAATAGTGAAAGATCAATTAATGTTACTGGAATTTCAAAATATTTTTAAGAGATACATAACTTATCATATGGATTGTCACGTCAAAAGTATTATTGTGTATAAGAAAGACCCTAGTCTTAGGTAATGTTTCCTTAGGTTTAATGGTTTTTGCTCACACAGCCAATTATTATTAGGATTATTTTTTTATGCGTAATTTTACATATTTTTAGATAGCCTACATTGATGAATTTATTTAGAACTGAATTATTTTGAACAGTTAAGTGCTTCCTTTTACCATTTATTTATATAAACTTATTATTTATGCATAATTATAATATATTCAATTTATTGTTTACTTTGAAATTGTATATAAAAGAGTTGAATTATGTATCAAAACTCTTATGAATTGTTATAAATATTGTTATTAATAGGTTGCTGAATGTACGTATACTTTGGAACAGTGCATAAACTTCTAGAGAGACATATTTAATAAAATGTTATGTTCAGATTCTTCAAGAGTTGAAACAACTTTACAAAATGGAAATCTAATTCAATAACCATGTCTATGTTTACTCTGTTCCATTGTAATCTATTTTAATTATTATTATAATAAATTGTTTGTAATCACTAAGGTAATATGTATACATAGCTGTATAGATAAGCAGTTGCAGTTGTTCACGTGAGTTAATGTTACTGGATAATGCATATCTGTAATAAATGTGTGTATATTGAGATTTGCCTCTTTTATTTATTGAAAGCAAACTTTGAATGTATATAATGTTTGGTCTTTTCCCAGTTTAGTAAAGTCAAAGTATTTTATTGTAAATAGGCAAAATAATAGCACGTTTACAAGTCAAAATTAGCTTCTCAAGAACACATAAAATATTATAAATAGATCAAATCAATAATATTATATAATCTAAGTATGTTTGAAAAAAAAAACCCTTTCATGTTCCAACAGAGTTAAATCTCACACTGGGAAACGAATTACCCTTCTGACTCTACCGGTGCCTCGGAAATGCGCCCCTTAGAGAAGAAAGCACCAAGAAACTACGGGGATGTCATTTAAAAAGTAGTGTAAAAGTGTTTAGTATAAAACATTGATAGAGCATTTGCTAGTGTAGTCTGGTATCTGGTGGTGTTTCAACTCTACCCCTTAAAATAATTAATTGACAAAATCCCGACGGGCATTTCGGTAAAAAGCAATAAAGTTTTACCAAAATTCCCACCACGACAGATCTTTTTAATTGGAAATCTATAGAATCGAGGGGAAGCGGGGGCAGGCGCGGATCCAGCCTTCAAAAAAGGTTGTAGTCACAGCCACGTGGGGCGAACACTAGTGTAAATTAATAAAACTGTAAAATGTTAGTTTGTTTGCTCACGAACATTACAAAATAAATGTGTTTGTTTGCACACCACAGTGTCGCATTTAGACTCTAAACTACTGAACCGATTTTGTTGAAACATTTACAACTTATATTAAACTTATATAACAAATACATTTTATATTAAATAGTTTTATTTAGGTGCTTACTTTAATTACAAATTCAAGCTTACGTTTCTTTTTCACGAAAAGGATGGTAATTTCATTGATATCCAGGTTCACATCTTTGTGTATATATAGGAGAGCTAGTCCGGATAATGGGGGCGTTTCCTCGTGGCCTAACTAGTTTTCCTAACTGATTAGGCCACGAGGAATACTTGTCATTCATCTATTGACTCAACCTGAATAAAGATACGATACGATACGATACGAAATACTTTATTGTATACCAAAACAAAGAACAAACAATATCAAAACTTAAATAAGGTAATACAATTGGCGGTCTTATTGCTTAAAGCGATCTCTTCCAGATCGTCATGGATTAATCTTTTCTGTGCCATTGAGGCACGCAACCAAGATTTTACTCTGCGAAGAGTAGAAAACGATCTTTCTGCGGTAGCGAAGCTGACCGGGACTGTTGCCAGTTTTTGTAAGTTTTTTTATGTTAGGGTACAAATGTTGGTCACTTGCTTCAATGAGATGACATTCCGACTCTGGTATGGCGGAGTTGTTTGCATTTGGCCTCCGTGTCGGTATTCATTTATAACAGTTGATTCACCATCGTTAATGAATAGCCGGTACATCTGGATCACTTTTTTCACTGTCTCGATATCGATATCCCAGTCCCTGACACTAACATTTGGTTTAATTAGTAAAACTCCCAACTGAAATAGGTCGAGTACCTCCGGAGACAATCTCTGCCCCTAATCATTAATAACGGAATCTAATAGAGGTATGTAAATTGTTTTCCGACAGTACTCTTCTGCTGATTTCGTCTTAGACCGTAAAAGTGTGAGGTCATAAGTCTATTAGGGTTGTGGGTTCCAGGAAATACATGTTTTTGAGTAATCCATAGAAGTTTGTGAAATACATATTTTTCATTTAGGATCTCTTACATGTGCGAGGTTTATACGATGCTGTTTTCTTTACTTTTATAATTTACTAGCTTTCCCGCCCGCGACTTCGTCCGAGCGGACTACTATTGTACCTAATTACAAATCTTTCTATTAATTTTTTGTACTAATAGGTATCTTGTGCACTGTATCTAGGTTTATAAGAAAGCCAAAAAAATAAATTTGGAGAAACAAATTCAAATTCATTTCAAAGAACAAGGGATGCTTTTTTCGCGATAAATACAAAAAAAACATCCCTTGTTCTTCTAGGATATTAAAAACCAATGCAAATGTAGGTACAGCACCAATGCTCTTGAAGTTTTTTGACAGACTTGTTATTTCGTTTCCATGGCAACCATTCCTTACAGCGAGTAATCAACATTTTCCAGTTTTCTCGTGAAAACTTACACTTTTCCGGAATAAAAAGTATCCTATGTTTTATTCTAGGGTATAAGCTATCTCCATTCCAATATTCATCAAAATCTGTCCAGCCAGTTATTACGTGAAAGCTCCCCAAACAAACAGACAACGTTTCACTTTTATATATTGGTATATATGGATGAGTACACTATGAACGGCCAAAGTTTAGGTAAAATTCGTGCGAAAAAGCATTTTTTTGAGGCTTATACTGAATTTGTTTCTCCAAATTTATTTTTTTGGCTTCCTTCGAAACCTAGATACAGTTCACAAGATACCTATTAGTACAAAAATTTAATAGAAAGATTTGTTAACACCATAATTACGTACGAGCGTTTGTATGAAAATTATGAAGGGTTGGCCGCTCTTAACAGCCATAAAATTTATCTAGGGGGGCATTTCTTAATGTTCTTATTTAATTGAGCATTCCATCCTCAACATTATTGTTTGTTTGTCATAAGAGGTAGTGCTGGCCTCTGGTGTCAGAGTTTGTAAAGCCGCCCGAGGGCCTTTGACAGCCGGGACCGACAGCTTAACGTGCCCGGGCCCTCCGAAGCACGGAGCAATGGAAAACCGCACATTACTCAGAAAAGTCATTGGTGCGGACAACAATTGGCCACAACATTATTTGTCCGGTGTATTTTCACCGTATACGTTCCACTGAGATACGAACCTCACCTTTTAACCAAGTGCGTTCTACACCTATCTATATTATACAGGAAGGAATATTTAAAAGGGTTGAGATGATTTAAATCATTTGACCAATTAATACAATTAATTGAATCAATACTTTTTTTATTCGTGTGCTCTGTTTACATAGTTCGGGGATTCTCCAAAATTTAATCGCGACTGACTCCGCCCGTTATAACCGGTCATTTGTGATTGATTAGTGAAAGAGTGAATACAACAACAAGATGTCTGGAAGAAAAAGATGCTGTGCTGCATTAGCGAGAATAAAAAACATTGAGAAACATGTGTGACAGAAATGGATCGCAAATAAATATGCTACTGTGTTTTTAAAAATGACTTACATTTTCGACTTTATTTCTGTTGATTTTTGTTAATTTTATTAGTAACTAGTTTTCCGGCCCGCGACTTCGTCCGCGCGGAATAGTGTTTATTGCAAAAAAAAATGTTCTAGGATTTAAAAACCAATGCAAAATGTGCAAAAGTAGGTATAGCACTACTCTTTATGTTTTTTGACATACTTGTTATTTCGTTTCCATGGCAACCGTTGCTTACACCGTAATCACCGAGTAATCAAAAATTTTCCAGTTATTCCAGTTTTCCCGTGGAAACTTACAATGTTCTGGGGTAAAAAGTATCCTATGTTTCATTCCAGGGTATGAGCTATTTACATTTCAAATTTTATCAAAATCCGTCCAGCCTTTATCACGTGAAAGCTCCCCAAACAAACAAACAGACAACGATTCACTTTTATATATTGGTATGGATGGATTAATTGCATTGTTTCTTCTGATTGCCAAATTAAAAAAGATGCAAATATAAAAAAACTGATTTAAATCAAATAAATCAGAATTTGTTTTTTTTAGAAATCCTGATGTTTTTCAACTCTGTAATTTAATTACCTTAAGGACAACGAGAAATAGGTCTCCTTCGTGGTCCCAATGAGACAAAATCTTGGGACCACCAAAAAACACCCCAAGTAACATATGAGCCCATCTTAAAAATATAAAAGTCATTATTTTATTTTATATTTATTGCATTTGCATATACAAAAAAATTAGGTGGTAAAAAAGTTCGCGGAATGAAAGGGTTAGAAAGAGACAGGTTTTTTTTCGTATACCTAGGACTAATTGATGACTCAACTTCACTATAAATACCAAGGTTTGGCTAAATCTGGTCACACAGCACTGATTGAGGTGCTGCCGAATTGGGCGCTACACCTCAAAGCGCTAAAAGACTGCCTGAGACGAGCTCCGAATGCAAGAGCCTTCGGGAAAGGCATAAGATTCACCCCCTCGGATGAAGAAGAATATCGGGTCGTGCAGCGCTACTTCTGCGACCTAGAAAAAACTAACCTGGTTTTCCTACTCACTGCCAGAAGATAAGAGCTTGAGGGTGGCCTTTAGAGGCTTGCCAGCAGACACTACTCCAAAAGAAATAACAGACGAGCTCAAGACACTGGGATTTGAACCCGAGAGTAAGAAAGATACAGGCGCGCAAGGGGAGGCCCGGATGTATCTTCTTCGCTAACTGAAGAGAACTCCTGATGTTACCCCGGCCATATATGACGTTACAGAGCTGCTCTGTATGCCGGGAGTCATAACCGAAAGATGGAGGGGTAGGAAAGGCCCGGCTCAATGCCATCGCTGCCAGGCTTTCCGACACTCCTCACATTGCTGCCATCGCCCACAAGCATGCGTAAGATGTGGTGGTGAGTATTATGCGCAAGACTGCCCCATACCGCTGGACGAACCGGCAACGTGCGCCAACTGTGGCGGCGCACATACGGCAAACAATCCGAAGTGTCCAATATTCAACTACCTCCCCCGCGCCCTCTCGATCATCCGGCGACGGCGACGGCGGACGAAGCAACAGGCCAATCATTCATGGCTCCAGCAAACGAGCCCACGATACGGGGATGGCGACCACGTAGGCCAAGAAAACCACAGACCGAAAAGAAGGACGAAACGAGAGTGCAGGAATTGCAGCTACCCCAGCCCCCTCGGTCCAGGACACCTGCAGTATCAATGAGACCTGCACCCCAGGGAGGGAAAGGATACCCAACCGAATAGACCACCAACACGGGAGTGGACCAAGGAAATGCCAGAAGCTCAGAAAGTGCGACTGGCAGTACTGGACGACGCCATCGAAGTCCTCCACGAGTTGCTGAACGCCCTCAGAGCAGGGACCGACCCATTACCGGTAATCTTCTCCGGGATGGCGCGGCTCCCGGTAGAGCCCTGAAAATTGCCCTAGAGTAGGGCAATTTCACATCCTCCACTGGAACGTCGCCAGCCTCAGGGACAGGGCCTCTCTCTAGAGGCAGACCTTAAAGGCACAAAACATCGATGTGGGCCTTATATCAGAGACGATGCTCGCCCCCTTCGATAACATCAAATTCCCAGGATATTATACCTACCGGCAAGACGAAAGATCTGACAAGAGAGCATACAGAGGCCTGGCAGTATTGGTCAAGAGAAGGGTCATTCACCAAGTACTACCACCTACGGCTACAGACTCTTTCCAAGCACTTGGAATAGAAGTAAACATAGATGGCTCACCAATAAATGTGTATGCATTTTATAAATCACCGAAGAACAAGCTCAATCTCAACGAGGTGCATGCGATACTGGATCCGGAGTACACTACGGTCGCAGCTGGAGACTGAAACTGTAAGAACCCGGCATGGAATTCTTCAAAAGAAAATACAGATGGTCATAAACTTCTACGGGACTCTGCGAAATTTAACTACGAAGTTAGTGGCCCAGAACTCCCAATCCACTACCCGCTCCAAAGAGGACAATGCCCAGACGTTATAGACATAGCCGTACATAGGGGCCTAGCACAATGAAAAGTAACCCTTGCCCAGGAAGTGTTGTTCGATGAGCTAGGCTCGGATCACCAGCCGGTTCTGCTGACCCTGGATAAGGAGCCATCGAAGATTCAACCCCCGATACAGGGCGCAAGGATAAACTGGGCAAAGTTCCAAGAACTAGTTAAAGCCACAAACCCATCCCGGCCAGTAAATACCTCAGAAGATGTAGACATGCTGACCAACGAAATGACAGCCAACTTACAGAATGCACTAAAAGAAGCCACAACGGAACACCAACACAGACGAGAACTCCCACCTCTCCCGAAGCATCTCTCAGACATGATTCAAAATTGCAGGAAAATGAGGAGAAACTGGCAGCAGTCAAGAGATCCAAAATAAAAACAGAAATGGGAACCCTGAGAGATAAAATCTGGGTGGCCCTGAACGAAGACCGAGGGGAAAAATGGAACGAGAGGATAAACGAAGCCGCTGGAGATTGGACGTCTCTCCACCGTCTATGTCGACAGCTCCGTAGCATCCCGGAACCCACACGACCACTGAAACACAGGGACGGGAATGTCAGATACAGAGCAGAAGACGGAGCTGAGATCTTCGCGGAAGCTCTAGAAAGGCAATTCCGCCCCAACCCTACAGACGACACGGAGCACGTAAACTACATACACAGATAATTTGATTTGGTGGATTATCTGTCGAAGGAGATCGAGCCGACTGAAGACCCAATAGTAATAACACCGGGGCAGGTCCAGAGATCCCTCCAGAAATTAAAGCCCAGGAAGGCCCCAGGAGCAGACGGCATTCCAAATGCAGCCCTCAAAAATATCCCCTATAATGCCATCGGATCAATGACTCGCCTTTTTAACGGCATACTGCGTTCCGGATACTTCCCGACCACCTGGACACGTCATAATGTTCCCGAAGCAAGGAAAGGACATAATGAAGCCAGAATCTTATAGACCGATCACACTGCTGTCCAGTATGTCAAAGGTGTTTGAGAAGTTGCTGCTCAGGCACATAGAACCAAGAACCGAACAATACGGTTTCAGATCAAAACACTCCACAACCCTACAATTGTCCAGGGTACTGCACCAGATGACCACCAATATGAACAAGAAGGAACACACGGTAACAGTATTCCTGGACATGGAAAAAGCCGTTGACAGGGTTTGGCACAACGGATTACTTAACAAAATAGCCAGCTCACCGACAATACCGAGAAGAGTAGTGGCAGTATTAAAGTCCTTCCTGGAAGACAGAAAATTTAAAGTGAAAGTAGAGAGATCGCTTTCCTCAGAACATCCGATAACAGCAGGAGTGCCCCAGGGTAACTGCCTCTCACCGGTATGCTACTCGAGGTACATAGACGACATACCAGCAGAGGAGGAAGCATCGCTTGCCCTCTACGCCAACGACGCAGCATATCTAACGGCCTCATACAAACCGGTACATGCAGCCACCAAGATGCAGCGAACGCTAGAAGCCCTCCCACTCTAGCTATCAAAATGGAGGCTCTCAGTCAACGTGGGAAAGACGCAGGCACTCTTGATAACAAAATCATATACGGCAGTCCCGAAACTAGTATTCCAAGGAAAAGAGTGGACCAAAACAGCGAAATACCTCGGAGTCACCATCGATCGCCGACTAACGATGGCAGAACAAGCCAGGATAGCCATAAATAAAGCAAGAGCTACGCGCGCTATCTTGCGCCCAATCCTTCAATCTGGAATACCTTCGCGCATGAAGATCGGACTATATAATGTATATCCGATCCCAATTAACTTACGCCACACCAGCGTGGTACCTACGCCTTACTCGCAGAGACATACAAGAATAAAATGCGATCGCAGCAAAGCGATCCTCCCTGCGCCTCGCCCTAGACGCCCCACGCTGTGTGAGAAACAGTGTGATAGAGAGGGATAGCCGGGTCGAAGGACTGGACCTATTCATACAAAGGCTAACGATGTCAGTGATCCAAAGGGCCGACGACTCAAGCTAGGTTCACCTCCAAAAGCTGGCGCCAAAGCATGAACGCGACCCAAAAGCCAAACCCTATGCAAGGGAATTATTAGAAGAAGGAGAAGAAGACTAACTAATGTACACCAGGCAGCCCCTGAAAGGGGTGTGCCAGAGTGAGACGGAAGATGAAAAAGAAAACTAAGGCCATCGGCCAACACAACAACCCTTCTGCGAGTTCGCAGAAGGCGAGTGAACACCGCAGTAGAGGGCACCAAAAAAACCCGGAACTGCGTCCCCCCGGAAAAGAAACTGGGAAGGAAGATACCATACTCTGGTCACTCATGTTCGAATTATCGCCAAATCAACAGGTGAATCGGGAAGAAAATGACAACTATACAGAAAATTAAAGTTCCTCACCAAGCTGGGAAAAATGCTGCAGATCATCATGGAAGAGATGTCATCTGCTTACGGGGACTCTTGCCCTGGGAAAACCATGATTTACAAATGGCATGGCCTATTCAAACAAAGCAGAGAGTCAACTGAAGACGATGACCGCCCAGGTCGGCCGATTGAAGCCACTTCTTAAGACATTGTCGAAAAAGTGGAAAAACTTGTTCTTGAAGTTGCTCGCTTGAAGAAGAAGCACTTCTCAGAAATGGTTGGAGTATCATCTAGTACAATTTTGAACATTCTCCATGATCATCTAGGCATGTCAAAGGTCAGCGTAAGATGGGTGACGAGAATGCTCACACCGCTTCAAAAGCAACAGTGTGTTGAGTGCTTGCAGAAGTTTTTGGAAATCTGTAGCGAAAACCGAGATGAGTTTATGAACCGAATTGTTACTGGAGACGAAACGTGGGTTCATCACTGGGAGCTTGAGTTAAAGCAGTGGCATAAGAAAGGCACACCCCTGCCTAAGAAGTTAAAAGTGTCACAATCGGCCGGAAAGATCATGGCCACAATTTTTTGGGATTCTGAGGGTATTTTGTTGATCAACTACAAAGAAAAAGGCGTCAACATCAACGGATAATACTACGCCATCATTATCATCATCATCATGTCAGCCCTTAGAAGTCAACTGCCTCCCCAAAGAGTGCCATGACGAGCAATCTTGTGCCACCTCCATCCACCAACTTTCTGCAATGGCTACAATGTCGTTGGTCCATTGTGTGGGGGGTCTCGCCACACTTTGCTTGCTTGTTCGTGGCCGCCATTCGAGAACCTTTATTCCCCAGCGGTTGTCGGTTCTGCAAACTATATGGCCTGCCCATTGCCACTTCAGCTTGCAAACTTTGAGAGCTATGTCGGTAACCTTGGTTCTTCTACGCCAGCCCACTCGAAAAGCTAAAAAAAAACATCAAGGAAAAAATAAGGGGAAAATGGACTCAAGGTGTGTTGCTTTTGCACGACAATGAGCCAGTCCACAAGAGCCACGTTGCGATGGCTGCCCTACACAAGTGTGGCTTCGGAAATTTAAACCACCACCAGATTTGGCCCTGTCGGATAATTATTTGTTCCCAAAAATGAAAAAAGAACTTTGAGGAAAAAAGTTTACTAATGATGAAGAAGTGGAGTCGGCGATTTCAACCTATTTTGAAGTCCTTGACAAAACATTTTTTTCAATGAATTAAAAAATATATTTACTGATCGGAGTTATGGGAGAGTATATTGAAAAGGAAAAAGAATTTTTGGTTTAATTTCATTTTCTTTCCTTGTCATTCCGCGAACTTTTTGTATTTATGGTAGCTATTGAATCTCCCAAATTCAGAAATCTGGTCCAAGGCTCTTGTGTTCCGGGGCAGTGGTCCAACTATTTTTTTTGTTGTTCTTACTCCTGCCTTGCCTTGTTAAGGTGGGTGTTGTGTGTGTCACAATAAATAACACTATTGCAAAACAAGGAATATATTTACAGTCCTAGCATTTCTTACATTTTATATTTATTCTTCTTCAGTAACATTTTATAACCTTAAATATTATTTTGCTTTAATTTAAGGCCCTAATTGTTTATATCATAACAAACTACAGCCAGTAGATGACCTCTTGATATCTGAAATAGAAGAAAGCCATTTTAGCAAATCTATTCCAGCTTTGCAATATCAAATTTAAATCAATTGATACAATATGGAAATGCTGAGAGTACCTACTACATTGTGCGCTGCCTATTAACTATACAACATAAATTCTGTGCATATGTAGGATCTGCACAACTATAAGGCCTCAACAAGAATAGTCTGTTCACTATACATATCTTTTTTTACTCGTCCATGAACACAATAAACGTGAACTTACTACGCTTTCTCCTTGAACAGGGCTCCCGTGATCGTTCCGTGTCGCTGTATGAGGCATTGCTTATCGTCAGTCTCGAGGCTGACGGTGGGCGGCTTCAGGTTCGGCTGTATTTTGCACGCCTGCTCCGAGATAGCCACGATAATCCCGGCGGAGTCGACGTGGGCAGTGCCTTTAGAAGCCAGGCATAGGCCCTGGTGGTCTGCCACTAGGCACCCGTTCACGTTGGGCGTTGACATTATCTCCTCAATCACTCTATCGAGCTCTTTCTCCATTGCTTAAAGTTAAACAAAGATAATACAACACTACGCTAGAGATAAACAAAGACTTTTTATCAAAATATTGGTATAATTTCAGAATCAGTCATAAACCAAAACAATAAACAAATCCTCCCGTTGTTTTGACGTTTAGCTGACATGACAGTGACAACCAGAGTTCTCAAACATCAAAATGCGAAATCGGTAGAATAGTTCTCAAAAATCGTTAAATTTGTATATAAAAAACGGTGGTACCTATGTATTTTTGAAGTAAAATATGTACTTAAAGAACAGGTGTGATTAGGTAAGAATACAATTTAATATTTTTTAGGATCGTGCAAATATTTTTTGGCCATTGCAGCAGTCAGCTTTGCATTTTTTAACTGACTGTGCCAATGGCCAATTTTTGATTAAAATTCACAGTAGATGATAAATAATTAACAACCATAATTATTGTGCATCACTAATTGATCCACTGACACATAACAGATTAGTATTGAACAGTGCTCTAAAATATCAAGTGTTAAATAATATACACAAAACAATGAAAAATCTGTGCAAAAATATTAATAACCCAGCCAATGCTGACTCGTTCGTCGTGGAGCTTGGTGCAAATGTTGTAGTTACTAAAAATGTTGTTCGAAGTAATATTTTGGGATGGTATTAATTATGCTATGTTACTAAACTGTCATAATTCACGCATTTTTATTGTAATTAAAAATCACACAATTAGAGTGAAAAAAAACTTGGATGTACCCAAGGGTCCCTAAGTTCGGACACTCTTAAAGTCCTCTAATACCAGACAGCTTTAAAGCTTTATTTTTTTTGTTGTATAATTATTTTTGTGTTTTGTTTTTTTTTTAATCTACTTGGGTAAACCAACACCAAGATGTGAGAATACTCCCAAACGTGAAATATTGAAAAATGCCATCAAGTAGGTGATGTCGAAAAAGTTAAAAGAACAATGGCGAACTCCCATACGTACTTTTATGTCATTCAAATTCACGGCGTGTTTAGACAAAAAAATCGCTAGTAATTCAGCATCATTTCCTGAGATTGTTAGTCTAAGATATTTTTTTGGGGAGGCCAGGTATAATTGTTATTAGGCTTCAAAGTTTTGTAGGTTATGTTACTGTTATTTACCTTTGAAACAAGTCTTAGAGATTTTATCCGCTTAATTAGGTAGGCAAGTTAGTACTTATGCGTGATAAATATAATATTTCAAGATATTGTAGATATTCAATTACCTATCTAGTGTAACAGACTAGGCTTATGAATAAGAATTATTTTCAATCTGTTACTGCCTGGTGAGATTACAAAACAAAATATTTAGATATGTTGCTGCTGTTTCACTGTGCAGGGAAACAGTTATCCTATATTAGCACAAATATTTTGCAAAAAAATATTGATTCAACAAGTTTAATTATAGTTTAAGAAATCATACCGTTAAGCCAGTATATATCTCGGTATGGCGAAGATAAATCCCAAGGCAGGTGACGGGCAGCGTGATGCCAGAAACTATCCCCTGCGTTTGCCAACCCGCATGACAAGCTTGGCGATTATGGGCAAATCCCTCCAATGAACAAGACAATTAAAGAACGCACCCTAGTTCCCGGCGGCACTGCTATTCTTGGTCAAAGTGGCAGTCATGATAACGGTAGGGCGTGGGGTGAGAAAAATCCCCGGACTACGTTAGGCCATTATCAGTGCCATCACCCACTAGTCGACTTTGGCAAATAACGGACGAACGCTCAGGCTTGACAACCATTATCTTTCTATTATATTTTAACGAGATTCTCGATCGAGATCGAGACGGCACTCAAGGTCAACCAGGGTAGCATAAATCATAATTATCAAATTATCATTTTGCAGGAAAGAAAAATGTAGGTTCTTCTTGTGGATTATGTTTATACCTACCTACAATTATATTATATATAAACTTGGTCAAATCTCATTTCCTACCTATAGTTATTTTTTCCATTAAGTCGGCCAGTGCAAATCGCCAAAGTTAGAGAGATTAGACGACGCGTTTTTCCGTTACGTTCCGTTTATTTGTAATAAGAATAGTCAAAACCAAGGAATATTTGGTTTAATTCAACTTAAAAATCTTACAATGAAGAATGACAATCTTAATCAAAATACAGACAACAGATCTGACAAAAAGAGATTGTATACGTAGGTAGTACTCTAAAATGAGGTAAATATACTACATTCACCCGGCCTTGAACCTGCAACATAATCGCGAAGGTATGAAGGAGGGCGTTTGTCACGAGCTGAACGACGAAGGTTACTTTCAGGCTCTTGTTCTGAAGGTATTCCTGGTTGTAAAGAATGGTAACTTTCAGGCTCTTGTCCTGAAGGGCTTCTTGATTGTGAAGATTGTGCAGGTACTTCTTCTTCTGGTCCATCATTTCGTTCACGAGAAGAGTTTACATTACTTTCATCTTGCTCGTTTTCTTTTTCTTCTTCGTCTTCATTAATTGGGACTGGTAGATGTGCTAATTGTCTATTTAAAACAGTGAATTCGCGACCATCAGAGAGACGGATATGAGAGTATGAAGGGTTCACTTGAAGGATCTCCGCTTCTTCAACAAGTGGATCGTATTTAGAATTTCTAACATTCTTTTTTACTAGCACTGGTCCAGAATTTATGAGCCATGTAGGTAAGGATTTTCCGTTAGGCGAACGACGCGGGTGATGAAACAATTGAATGTAGAGCGTTGGATAGGACTCGTTCCCAGTTTGAAATATCCATGTTTTTAGAACGAAGACTAAGCTGAATTGATCTCCATAGCGCTCCAAATCTTTCAACTTGCCCATTTCCTTGAGGATTATATGGGGTTGTCCTGCTAGTAGCTATTCCGTAGTAGTGAGAAAACTCTTCAATTCCTCCGACAAAAATGCAGATCCTCTATCAGAATGGATGTACAGTGGAAATCCAAAAGTGTGGTAGAGCTCCTTCAGACATTTTATAACGGAAGTTGCAGATACATCAGCGCAGGGATAAGCGAATGGAAATCTTGAATATTCATCTACTATGGTGAGTAAATAGCGATTCTGTGAATTCGATGGAAGTGGGCCTTTAAAGTCAATACTAAGCCTTTCAAAAGGAGCGATAGCTTTGATAAGTTGGCCCTTCGATATGAAGAATCTTGGTTTCACTTCTGCACAAATCCTACAAGAAGCTGTCATAGTCCTTATCTCCTCAATAGAATAAGGGAGATTCTTTGATCTTACCCAGTGAAACATTCGGGTGACTCCAGGATGACAAAGTTGATCGTGTAGTTCATATAGTTTATTAGGGCTCATGTGAGCGCAAACTCTTGATAACGCGTCTGCTACGGTGTTATCTCGTCCTGGACGGTAAACTATATCATACTTGTAGCTTGACAATTCCAAGCGCCATCGTTAAATTTTCTCATTTTTTATTTTACTTGAGTGTTTCTGATTGAACATGAAAGATACAGATTGTTGGTCTGTTATTAGAATAAAATGACGTCCTATGAGATAATGTCGCCATTTTCTTAGTGCTTCTACAATCGCACTCGCCTCTTTTTCGATGGAAGAATGCTACCGGTCGGCCATTTTGAGTCGCAGCAATTGAGTGTTCAGACGCATCGGTTTCTACTGTAAACGTTTCATCATTATCAATGGCTATCAGTGAAGCTTTAGCGATCTCAGCTTTTAAGGTTTCAAAGCAATTTATTGCATCTTCGCTTAAAGGGAATCGCGTGATTCCAATTAATGGCTTTATATGAAATGAAAAATTGTGTATCCATTTTGAATAATGTGCTAACATACCCAAGGTTATTCGAAGTGAAGCTAGATCCACAGCCCGATTCCATAACTTGGCTTCAATCAGATTGTCACTTTTTTCATAGCAAAATCGACTCTATCGCAAAGCATTATTGAATTTCACGGCTTGAAACCGTCATGATCAACATTACGTAATCGCAGTGCTGATGGAATGGGAACATCCAAAAGAGGTTTTATTCTTTCCTTGTCAGGTTTCATTACATTATTCTGAATTGTATAGCCTAAAAGACTTATGCAACTAGATCCGTTTCGTTTAGTGTTAATTTGTACTTTTTGACAGCATTGATGAAATTTTTCAAGTTTTCGTCGTGGTCCATCTTATTTTTCCCACATATGGTAACGTCATCCAAATAACAATAAGTGGCTTTCAAATTTTCAGTCTGAATGATGTATTGCAATGTTTTCTGAAATGCGGCCACGCCATTAGTGACCCCAAATAGAATTCGAGTGAATTGATATAAAGCACCGCATGCTTCGAAAGCTGTGTATTTTTTTTCTGTCTGTAAAATAGGCACTTGATGGTAAGCGCTTTTTAAGTCAATTTGACTGTAGTAGTTGTATCTAGCAACGTTGGTAACCACAGATTCAATGTTCGGTAATGGATAAGCATCGAGTTCCGTAAATCTATTGATTGTTAAAGAATAATCGATAACGAGACGTTTCCGATGTGTTGTACCTCCAGTTACTAGTACTTGCGCCCGCCAAGGAGAAGTGCTTGGTTCAATTACACCATCTTCTAGAAGTTTGGATACTTCTTCTCGAATAAATCTTTCATCTTCTTCAGTATATCGTCGTGACTTTATAGCGATAGGCTTGATATTAGGCGAAAGATTAGTAAATAACGACACAGGTGGAACTGATGCTTCCATGACACATACCTTCAAAGTGTCTCTTGGGCCTCCGAAGTGGAACTCTAGTGTTTTGTGATCTTTCAATAAATCGTGGCCTATGATTACATCAGCGCATAAATTATTGACAATCAATAACGGTTGATGCGAATAAGTATATTTATGTATGTTGATTGTTGCATGACAAATACCTTCTAGGAAGGAAATATGACTAAGTGAAGCTAAAGAGATGGCCTGCTTATGCGGTCTTAACCTGAGATTCATGTCTTGAGCCAATCTCTTATTTATGAAACTGACTGAACTTCCTGTGTCAATCAGTGCGTCCGCACGGAATTCATTTATCATAATTGGAACAGTCGCCTTGCTCAAACTGGATGGTGACGCAGCTGATATACACGTTGCTTGAGCTTCATTTACATCAGTATCAGTAGCATTGACAGTTGGTCCACCGCTCCTGCAGACGGAAGCAAAATGTCCTTTCTTCGAACAATTTTTGCAGGTTACATGAAACGCTGGGCATTTAATACGTTGATGGAGGTTCTTGCTGCCACAAAAGAAACAACGCTTACGCTGCAGCTGTGTCTGATGAGTTGAAGCGGCTAGGCTATCTCCATTTATTGGATTACTTGTAGATTCAGAAATTGAAAGCAATTGTGTTTGAATAGAATTATTACTAGCATAGGCTAAGGAGTTAATCTCAGCTGTTTCCAATGACACAGCTTGATTTTGTGCCTCGTCAAGCGTTAATGTTAGATTCTCTAATAATCTTTGACGTACCTTGTTGTTCGCGATGCCTCTTATAAACGCATCTTGTATTTGTTCATTTTTGTTTTGTTCAGCAGTTACACTTTTATAATTGCAATCATAAGCTAACTGTTTAAGCGCACGTAAGTATTCATTGATCGACTCATCTGGTTTTTGTGTTCTAGTAGCTAATATGTGCCGCGCAAGAATTTCATTTTTCGGTTTGATGTAGATACTGTTAAGTAATTCAATTGCCGTTTCATATGAAGCACAGTCCCTTATGTGTGAATATACTGTCGGCGTCAGATGATTGGTCAATAATTTCAATTTAATTGAATCCGAAGTCTGTTCTTCACCAAGAAAATATGTGAATGTATGCAGCCAATGACTCCATTGTATACTCGCAGATGTTGCACTGGGATCGACATCGAATCGGTCAGGTCGTAAATATCTTGATAGCAGCTGTAGACCTTCCGACATCTCATCTTTTTTTGGCATTTTCTTTTATACCGCGTTCTTGAGAAGCGTTTGAGGAGTATAGCGTTCCATGGCTTATTGGCGTGTATTTTGCATCTATGTAATTAATTCACAAAATGACAAAACAGAATTGACATTTGCCGCCATTTGCAAAAGTTATAGCGTCTTCAAGGATGCGATGACCATTCGTCATATTAATCCGTCTTCAAATAGGGTGATCTTTTTCCGGCACATTGTATTACTCGTATTAGGTATTTATTCTGTGATTATCTATATAATTCCCTCTTACAATCCCTACTTGATGGATGGATGCCGTAGGTAACTGAATAGGCTATGTAGATAGGGTAGGTGCCTATTAAACCAGTAGATAGGTGTTAGGGGCAACTTCAGTTGGAACACAATATATAATAGGTAGTTAATAGGTAGTTACCTACCTATACGCTTGGGAGCACTCTGGAATGGAATAGTCTCCGCTACCTAGTTATGCTACGACAACTCTAGGTATAGGAAAGTATAAAACGCCCACTACACTACTCGCAAAGTTGATCGAAGTTAAGCGAACACGAGAGTGTAGACGGGCACTTCGGTTCGCTTCGTACAACCTTGGCTCGGGCGACTTCCGATTGTTGTCGGTTTTTGTGCCCGAGTCAAAGGACTCGAAGCGTCCCGAAGTTCTATAACGAAGCGTCTCACTACACTACTCGGCCTACTTCGAAAAATTTAAGTGATAAAAAATTATTAAAGGTAATGTTAAAATGTATTGTGCCTTGTTTATTCTAACAACATAGTTCTGTTCCAGTGCATTGCAATCATCCACCATTATTAAATATTTTTTCTTGTGGTATATACGTAGATATAATACCTACGCGAGAAAAAAACATTGCAAAAGCAGCTGCCATTCGAACATTATCCATGATGCATAGCGTGCGGGCGCCGCCGGGCGACTGAGCTCCTTGCGAAGTTGCACGAGTGTGTAGTCACGTACTTCGAACTTCAGTCAACTTCGAACCGTACTTTGTCGAAGCAACTTCGCGAGCATTGTAGTGCAGGTATAATATCCTATCAGCTATGATATATGATTATTTAACCAACTTTAAAAAGTAGTTCTTAACTCGACTGTATTTAGTTATTATGGTTGTAATTTTATAACAGACACTTGTAAGACGTCATAGTCTAACAAGGTAACCTCTCCGAAGGTAACATTGTGAAGTCACAGGTACAGCCATTGAAATAATGTTGAATAGGCTTGTGTCCATGACCATGACATTTGGTCCAACTCCTTGACTCGTACCTAAGTACAACTCATGCGCAGCATGTTCATAGAGCTGTACCTACAACGGAAAACCTCTCGGAACTTGAAAGCTCGTTTCTCTTGCATTTATAGAATAAATACCTGGATAGGTACTAATGCTATAAATGCACTAAATTTGTGGCTGTGGCGTACTAACTACAGCTGGTTACCTATGACAGCTCTATCAGAAGCAATATGGATATTACGTAGGGTATCCGTATTTGTATCCAAGTAAGTTCATACTTGGCATGATGGGCTATAATACTCTAGAGGTGCGGCGTTCGGTCTCACTAATGGAGTTTATAGCCTGGATTATTGTCGGACGTACGACCAACCCATCTATTCTCGAAAGAATTACATTTGCTGTTCCTGACAAGTATGTAACAGGTCGTCGGAACAAGTTGTTTGGGATATCGTTGTGTAGGAGCCAACAGGGTAGACAGGCGCCACTACCGCGGGCGTTGCGGCTTCATAGATAGATAGATTTACATTTTACATCATATACGTAACATAAAACAATAGAAATTGCGGTAACACAATCAGCGGTCTTATCGCTTACAGCAATCTTTTACAGACAACTTTTGGATGAACTAAAAAAGATGGAAATTTAGTAGACGGCGTAATGCTGCGCTGTGCTTGATCAGAACCAAGATCTACATCTGTTTGAGTGTTCTGGTAGTGGATTACGCAGGGCGGCAATGGCCTTCTTCTTTACATATATAAGTAATAGAATTCTTAGATGTATATATTTTGATATGCTGTTTTGTTATTTTAATTTATTTTTCATTCATATTCTAGTTTTCCCGCCCGCGACTTCGTACGCGCGGACTACTGTTTATCGCGAAAAAAAGCAAGATATTAAAAACCAATGCAAAAGTAGGTGCTCCAATACTCTTGATGTTTTTTGTCAGACTTGTTATTTCGTTTCCATGGCAACCACATACCGTTCCGTGATGACAACCGTTCCTTACAGTGAGTAGTCAACATTGTCCAGTTTACCCGTGGAAACATACAATTTTCCGGGATAAAAAGTATCCTATGTTTGATTCCAGGGTATAAGCTATCTCTATTCTAAATATCATCAAAATCCGTTCAGCCGTTATCGCGTGAAAGCTCCCCAAACAAACAAACAAACAAACAAACAGACAACGTTTCACTCTTATACAATGTGTCTGGTCACTGGTGTCGGAGACTTAAGGGGGGTTAAATATGGGGATTTTTATCGACAAATCACTATCTCGATTTTCTCTTGGCCTCTCCATACTAAAATGGCAGCCATTTTGTTTTTTTTACTTCGCAGCTCAGACGCCTACACTGATTTAATCATTGCTATCGATGTAGACGTCTTAGGAAGACAAAAGAGGTATCATTTGAAAGCTAACAATGAAGAAAATCAATTTATGATACATTTTATTCAATATCTTTTTCACAAAATAACATAACAATATTAACAAAATAAAAATCGTATTTATTTATTGCATTTTTTTTAGTTTTTTAAATTTTTTATGAAAACTAACCTGTCAAGCTATTTTTTTTAATTGTATTATCATAGTACAAGATATTTCCATTAAAATAAATCTTACATCAAGGTCCTAAGTTAAATATTTTCGAAGCTATGATGGTTTAAATATGACCCTTAAAAACTCTATTAATAGCACACGTCAAACAATAGACTCAAGACCACACATTCAATTGGCGTGTCGTAAGATAGGCAGCTGTTCTTTGACAACATGTTAGAAAGAGACATGTATAGGGTGTGAATGAGACAAAATTGCGGCTCTACTCAGGTCAGGATACAATTACAGGTAGTCGTCCCTCGCCTAGCGTTGTGATTACATTCTTATCTGCCGAAGTACTGTGCGTTGCTATTTTCTAACCTCTGCTTTGTGTTTTGGACTCGTTTTGTTATTTTAGTTAACTTTCGTTAACTGAAATGGAAGAGCGTCGTTTTTCAAGCCACGACGTGGCCAACATCCATTTTGTGTATGGATTTTGCGACGGGAACGCGAATGCTGCTGTAAGAGAGTATGCGAGAAGATTCCCTGATAGACCTACGCCGAATGCTCGCACGTTCATCAGATTGCACTCGAATCTCTCCGAATATGGAATAAGAAGACCCGCTAACGAACGTACTCGTTTGGTGTCTCCGCGAGAGGAAGAAGAGGTGTTGGATTTAATAACGCAAGACCCACAACTGAGTGTCCGTCGCATTGCGATTAGACTCGGTCTATCGAAATGGACAGTTTGGCGGATTTTAAAACGGCAAGGATTGCATCCATTCCATTTTAGAAGAGTCCAGGATTTAATTGGACCTGACGTCGCCCGAAGGACAGTTTTTTCTTCGTCGATATTACGAGAAGCGCGATCCAATCCCAATTTTTTAAAGAGGATTATGTGGACCGATGAAGCAACTTTTACAAGATCTGGATACACAAATCATCGGAACGAGCACCTGTGGCTCCAAGAAAACCCGCATGCAGTGAGACCCAGTAGCTTTCAGCACAAGTTTTCGGTAAATGTTTGGGCTGGAATGATAGACGATATCCTTATTGGGCCTCTTATTTTGCCCGCTACATTAAATGGCCCAAGATTTTTGGAATTCCTGCAGAATGACTATCAAGACGCATTAAGCGAATTGCCATTGACGTATAGGGCAAGAATGATACTCCAATTAGATGGAGCTCCGGCACACTTTGCGGTAAATGTGAGAAATTACTTAAACAACACATATCCAACATGGATTGGACGAGGTGGGACGATTGCTTGGCCGCCGCGTTCCCCGGATTTGACACCCCTAGATTATTTTTTATGGGGCACAATAAAGCAGAAAGTGTACGTTAACGTGCCCAACACAAGAGAAGAACTAATTGAAAAAATATTACAAGTCGGGGATGTAATGAGGGCGGACAAAGCCATGATAAAAAGAGCTACACAACATGTGTCAATTAGGGCAACTGCTTGTCTACAACAAAACGGAGGACATTTTGAATCGTGGCTGTAGTACCTAGTTTAGATGGTATTAAATTAATAAATGATAATTAATGGTTTTACTTTGTTCTTTTCTTGCCTTTTCCCATCCCAATCATCATAGCTTTGACGTGTGCTATTAATAGAGTTTTTAAGGGTCATATTTAAACCATCATAGCTTCGAAAATATTTAACTTAGGACCTTGATGTAAGATTTATTTTAATGGAAATATCTTGTACTATGATAATACAATTAAAAAAAAATAGCTTGACAGGTTAGTTTTCATAAAAAATTTAAAAAACTAAAAAAAATGCAATAAATAAATACGATTTTTATTTTGTTAATATTGTTATGTTATTTTGTGAAAAAGATATTGAATAAAATGTATCATAAATTGATTGTCTTCATTGTTAGCTTTCAAATGATACCTCTTTCGTCTTCCTAAGACGTCTACATCGATAGCAATGATTAAATCAGTGTAGGCGTCTGAGCTGCGAAGTAAAAAAACAAAATGGCTGCCATTTTAGTATGGAGAGGCCAAGAGAAAATCGAGATAGTGATTTGTCGATAAAAATCCCCATATTTAACCCCCCTTAAGTCTCCGACACCGGTGACCAGACACATTGTATATTGGTATAGATTATTATTTTTTAGGTTAAGTAGTTGGTAAGATTCTTGTCACTTTTACCATAGGGTGGGCGAATTGGGAAACTGTCATGCTCACCCGACGGTATTAAAATTAAATAAATAAATAAGTAGCTCAGTGTTATTTTAAAAACAATCAAAGCCTCCCTACACTAAATAGCGCAACTCTATCAATACCTAGTTTTTCTAGACCGGGTTTTTATTGCCCATATTTATTTATAACTACTTACCTAATTAATGTTCTTTTCGCGGTAGTTTGCAGTTTTCGTAGTAGGTAGGTACTTACTCCGCACGCAGTCGCACGTCAGCGACGGCTACGGCAGCTCGTGTGTGACCTTACACGATGTTACAACTAATAGTGTGCAGTTTGTTGATGTTCCTGACGCTGCTGGCCATATTTGACGTCATAGTCTCCTGCTTCAAGGCTGACGAGGAGTCCTCGAAGGGATTTGTACTGCTGTCAGGTATGGGAACACTTGAAACACTTTATCCCTGTTCTGTTTGTTTGTTTTGCTTTTATACTAAAATGACTGATATACTTAGGTAGTACGTATAATTTCGAATACGTACCTAACTTGTTATTATAAATTTATAACATAATAACAAAATACCTGTAACTATAGTAAGCAACAGCGCGCCGCGGACTATTACACATCTGTAGTGTGGTAGTGTAGTTTAAAAAAGTCTGCCTACCGAGTTTGTGCTAGGTACGAACTTTTGGAAGGAACGAACGTGGTGATATTACTGAATTACTCATTTATGTGTAGGCTAGGTACCAATTAACTACCTGTTAATTCTAGTGTGTGTGTGTGTGTGTGCGTGGCATGCCTTACAGTATGTGCACGCGCGCGCGCATATACCGGTTTTTATGCTGAGTTTAGCAGCAGCCGCGGGGCATTGAGCCTTTATAAAAATAATAATATATTCGGGACAATTCAAACCAATTACAACACCTAAGGCAAACAATTATAATTATTACCTAGCCCCAAACAAGGATATTAGTCTACTATGGATACAACGGATAAACATACATAATTACGAAAATTACAGCCATGACTCTGAAACAAACATTCTGCTCATCATTCAAAACATGATGACCTTTGCGGGTTTCAAAACCGCGACAGTCGGCTGACTTCGCAGTCAGGGTCACTAACCATGTTTAGGCAGTCGTCAGTACATGTACACATAATGTATACAAAATTACATAGAAAAAAATACTCTTACTTTCCCTAGTACTTTTGTCTTACCTATACAAAAATACGAAGGTATTATGCCACAAAAGAAGTCCATCGCGCCAAGAGTCGTTCGAAGGCTTTAACATTTTAGTTTTCGCATAGAATTTAGCGCCGCTTCCCTGGGTCCTCTTTCGTGGCGTGGACTCTTTATGATATTGCTAGCACCTATGATGTTATATATAAACTGGCTAGCACGTAGCACGCACCGTAGCACCAATTTTCTAACAAATTCATTATCTATGCTACGAGTAGCTCCTAGAAATGTCCTTACTAAATAAGGTTTAGTGTTCTCAGTAATAATTTAAAATCATTCTAGCCATCGGCATATCACAGGTCACCTTCATTCAAGCCCTCAATACCCTCATATGTATTGGTGCAAAGATTACCGTCGAAACAGAAGTTGATGCAGTTTCTAGCTGCAAAGAAAAGAAGAAAGCTGGGAAGAGATTTCAGACAGTATTTGTCCGAGATCTCTTCCCAAAAAGAGAGCAGAGTTGAATGTCTTGGGAACGGGTGCATCGACTTTTTCCAAACAAAGCTAGGAAAAAGTTTCCAACTGCAGCTTTCAAATACAAAATACTGCATTGAAATCGGTCCACCCGTTTGAGTGCTTACCTACGATGCCATCATGCCACAGACAGACAATGGATTGAAACTTAATAACACCCCTATTTTTGCGACAAGGGTTACAAACTTTTTTATGTTATGATCAAGTATAGATAGACTCAGGGGTTAATTTTAAGTTAATTTACGGAAATCCAGATTAAAAATGAACGCAGAGAAAATATTATAGTAGTCCGGCCATAAGTTCTGTTACAAATGAAAATGTTTTTTTTTACGAAGTAATGTAAGTAATATTACTAAAACTTCTATGTACTACATATTTATTAAAGCCTCAGCAAAAAAATAAAAAAATGCCCACCTTTGAATCTATGGATTTACGCACTGTTTCCATGCGAAATTTCGCCACTGCTTGCTCCAGAGTTTTTTTAAGAGACTCCAATGTCGCCGTGTCGTTTAGAGCAGGCCATGTCTTCTAAAACTGACCATAATTTGTAGTCTAAAGGGTCTAGGCTAGATGTGGGCCAGTCTTCAGCTCTTATAAAGTCCAGAACGATGGTTTCAAGGCAGGCTTGGGTAGTTCGTGCCTTGTGACCAGGTGCAGAGTCCTGCTGGAAAGTCTACGGTACATTTTTTTAAAGTGTATTGTTGAGAGGTTTCACAACACGATCCAAGACAGTCTCTTGATACAGTTTGGCTGAAGTTTTCACTCGTTTTTCACAAAAATGTAGCTTTGTGACACCTTGATAAGAAACGCCCCACCAAACCATCACTGACGCAGGATGATGACCACGTTGTACCTTTCCGACCACTTGAGCAGCTTCTTAAGAACTGTGAGCGTACACTTTATCATTTTGCTTATTGTAGTGCTCTTCAATCGCGAAAAATTTTTCATCGGTAAAGAGGATATTTCTGTGCCTTTCACCTGCGTATCGCGACAGAAGGCGGTTTGATTGTAAAGATTGATTTAGAGCATGTCCTGTATATAATAATAATATTTATTTATTCGCAGAAAGTTACATATTAAACTAAGAAAATTACATTGAGACATGTTCAAAATACTATAAATATTAGCGACGGGCCCCAAACTAGGCATCGCCTGTTTCTTGGGAACCCAGTGAAAAAGGTGTTTACAGATGAAATGAATCGCTGCGCTTGACAGTCTAAACATGTTTGCTTACTGCTTCAATTACAATAAAATAAAGTAATACCTGTATATAAATTATTAAGGAAAATATTACAATAATTTAGAAATAAATATTAAAACAAAAAAATACTGAGAAATAAATTTAAACAAATAATTCAATTAATGAAACAAATAATATCAATTCATAATTATATACCCAATTAATTATTATGAAATTGAGAGCTAAGAGGTCTCCGTGGCTAGACATATATATAATTCAAACAGCGAAATTATGTCAGATATTAAAACTAAAAGTTTCTAAGGCTAAGACAAAATTGATAAAATAATAATAAAACAAATGTTGCACACTCATATCCCCGCACCAGGATTATCTGTGTCACGTGAGCCATGGACAATATGGACATACCCATCAACACACCAAAAACATCTAAGAACCGGGAACAAGCGTGAATGCTCATCATTGCATTGAGCATTGACTTACCACGTGAACTTGCTAACTTCTTTAAATACTGGTACGGGCATCAGTCCAATAGTGTCAAGTGGGCAGGTGCAATGTCGGAGCCTTATCAGCTGGATTGCGGGGTGAGGCAGGGGGGGTTGACCTCGCCATCGCTCTTTAACCTGTATATGAATGCGCTGATCGTCTCGCTCAGTAACCAACATGTAGGCTGCCATGTTGGAGGAGTTTGCTTAAACAATCTTAGCTACGCTGACGACATGGTTTTGCTGAGCGCGTCGGTCTGTGGCCTCAGAAAGCTGGTACAGACCTGTGAGGAGTATGCCTTTGGCCATGGCTTGAAGTACAATGTGGCCAAAAGTAAATGCATGGTCTTTGAGGCCGGTACGAAACGTCCGCGCAATTTGCCACACCTATTTTTGATCGGTATTCCACTCGAAAGGGTGGTACAATTTAAATACTTAGGGCACTTAGTTACGACCGATCTTAAGGACAATGCTGACATAGAGCGGGAACGGAGGACCTTGTCGGTGAGGGCGAACATGATCGCTCGCAGGTTTGCACGCTGTTCGGGGGAGGTGAAGATGACGCTCTCCCGGGCGTACTGCATGTCTCTCTACACGTGCAGCCTGTTGGCGAGATACACGCATACAACGCCCTTCGCGTCCAGTACAGTCCAGTGTTGAGGCTGCCTCGCTACTGCAGTGCCTCAGGCATGTTCGCTTGGGCACGCATCGACTGTTTCCATGCGACCATGCGCAAGCGGAGCACGTCCCTGGTGCGCAGGGGTGCGTTTAAGTAAGTCGGCGAAATTTTCACCGGATAAAAATTAACTAGCGAGGGTTCGCTGAACGGAGTCATAGGTTTATCTTGGGTTTACCTGTCAAATTTATGTTCAGTAGCCTATTTTATGCCCCCTAAATCATTTTTATATTATATTCGTTGCACAGAATTTATGTTACTGCATTATTATAAATATATAAAGTATTTACGAATAAAACAATCAACCAATTGAATCTAACCACGAATCGAATGGTTAGATTCAATTGGGTGCGGGGCAGAACCTACGTTGTCCTGGGGTGCGTTTAAGTCAATTATCCAGTATACAATTTAAACTGACTAAACGTCAAACACCCCGTTCAAGCACACCGCGAGGCGAAAAATTAACCCGACTAAAATTTAATCTGCCCCGTTCACGGGCGCCCGCTGGTATAAGTTTTCGCCTGGCTAGGATAAATTTTAGCGAGCTTTTGAGGTCGCTAAATTTTAGTCTGCTGTCAGAATGACAGCTGTGTGTCATTCGATTCGTGGTTAGATTCAATTGGTCGATTGTTTTATTCGTAAAAACTATATATATTTATAATAATGCAGTAACATAAATTCTGTGCAACGAATATAATATAAAAATGATTTAGGGGGCATAAAACAGGCTACTGAACATAAATTTGACAAGTCGTATGTTGAATTTGACAGATAAACCTATGACTCCGTTCAGCGAACCCTCGCTAGTTAATTTTTATCCGGTGAAAATTTCGCCGACTTACTTAAACGCACCCGGTGCAATGATCGCAGACAGTACTACCCGTATATACGTCACTGCTGTGATCGGCATGTGGCCGTAAGTAAGGCCGTTTAATTTGTAGTTTTATTTCTTATTTAGAATTTTATTTATGTGTTATTGTATATAATACATTATGTTTCTACTTTATCGTTATGAGCTCAGTTGCTCGAAATAAATGAATTTTAATTTAATTAATTTAGTAAATGAAGTCGTTCAAGGCTCGAGTCAATGAAGGGAGGAGGGGATGAAAAATGCAATTTTGCACTCAGATTTTGGATGACAAACAGAATCTTTCCGAGCTTGTGAGGTGAAAAGAGTATTTTCACCGAGTTTTTTTCCGAGTTTTTTCATTTTTTTTTATTTTTTTTAGTCCGTGCGTCACCAATGGCCTGAGCTGAAAATCAGCGCTGTGGATTTTCATTCACAGCTTTTTTGCTGAGCTCAGACCTTTTCTGGCAGCACTGTACATGGCAGCGATCTTTGTACACAGGTGCTTAGTTGCTTGTTTTTGGTTAAGTTTCTCTGTTGATTTATGTGTTGCTGTGTACAGTTTGTGAGAATAAATTATTTCTTATCTTTATCTTATCTTTAAATCTGAGTGCAAAATTGCATTTTACCCGCTAGCGTGAAAAGAGTTTTTAAAATTCGAACCTTTCTATTCAATAATTTTCTATACCGACAATTCACTGAAAATACTTTATTACTAATTTATATTATATTATTATCCGATTCGATTCTACTCTACTTGACTCTATTCGTCTCTATTCACCTCTTTTTGACTCTACTCGACACTACTCGACTCTACTCGACTCTACTCGATTCTAATCAACTCTACTCGACTCTAATCGACTCTACTCGACTCTAATCGGCTCTACTCGACTCTACTCGACTCTATTCATCTCTTTTCATTTTCAATTCAATTCTGCTCTGTTCTACTCCATTCCACTGTGTTCTACTCTGTTTTACGCTATTCTACTCTGTTCAACTATATTATACTCTATTCTACTCTATTATACTCTGTTCTACTCTGTTCTACTATAGTCTACTCTATTCTACTATATTATAATTTGTTATACTCTGTTCTACTCTATTCTACTCTGTTCTACTCTGTTCTACTCTGTTCTACTCTGTTCTACTCTGTTCTACTCTGTTCTACTCTGTTCTACTCTGTTCTACTCTGTTCTACTCTGTTCTACTCTGTTCTACTCTGTTCTACCCTGTTCTACTCTGTTCTACTCTATTATACTATGTTCTACTCTGTTCTACTCTATTCTACTCTGTTCTACTCTATTCTACTCTGTTCTACTCTATTCTACTCTGATCTACGCTATTCTACTCTGTTCTACTATAGTCTACTCTATTCTACTATATTATACTTTGTTATACTCTGTTCTACTGTGTTCTACTCTATTCTACTCTGTTCTACTCTGTTCTACTCTGTTCTACTCTGTTCTACTCTGTTCTACTCTGTTCTACTCTGTTCTACTCTGTTCTACTCTGTTCTACTCTGTTCTACTCTGTTCTACTCTGTTCTACTCTGTTTTACTATGTTCTACTCTGTTCTACTGTGTTCTACTCTGTTCTACTGTATTCTACTCTATTCTACTGTATTCTACTCGACTCTTCTTTACTCTTTTCAACTTTACTCGACTCTACTGTTCTCTACTCGACTCTACTGTTCTCTACTCGACTCTTCTCGACTCTTCTCGACTCTTCTCGACTCTAATCGACTCTTTTCTTTTTCTATTTTATTCGATTCTGTTCGACTCTATTCTATTATGTTTACACATCTGCCAGGCATTCCGCGACGGCTCATTTTTTATTATTATTATAAACACTAATATAATATATTATTTTAGCTGTTTTTCTTGCACCTAGCATTTACCTCGCTGTAGTGAGGTGAAAAGTTTTGTGTTGCGCACGGCAGCAAAGTTATTTGGCGTCTCGTACTTTTGAAACCCTCGCTACGCTCAGGATTCTATATTTGAACCACGAGCGAAGAATCCTTCGCTTGCTCAGGTTACAATACAAGTACTCTCGCCAAAAAAACACTTTGCAGCCTTGCATAACAAATAACTATTATAACTTTGTGGCAAGTATGTCTACTTCCGTCACAATTTGTATTACTTCCATGTACATTTCACGGCCACTTGTTCCAAACCTGTTGAGCTGTATAGCGCGTTCGAATGCGGACATTTGCAAGGACGATCAATATTTGAACATTATATTATTTTGTACTTATTAAGTACTAGCTGTGCCCGTGGCTTTCCCCGCGTGGTAATTTATCTGGGTTAAAATAAAATTGAGTAAAAGTTTGTTATTCCAGGACCGTAAGCTATCTATGTAGTAAATAAATATCTACCTATGCCTAATCATATTTATCCATAGGAAAATAGAAAATAGGTAAATACTCAAAGAAAAAAAAAATAGTCATGATAGTATGACTATACAAAATGATAGACGAACGTAACAAGATTAGAATGCTTACAAATATATTTTTACCCGACTACGGCGGAGCAAGGGAAGGCTAATGAGTTTAACAGTCTATGTATGTATATAATTGTGGACGTTTTACCATGGCGTCGCCCCTATTGGTCAGATTTTGACAAGTGAGGTTGTCGCCGGAGCTTCCCCGAGGATTGGTCACCGGCTCCAGGGGACTTCTCGCAGCGGACAATCTATTTACTGGAACAGACGGGGATAGAAGTGGAAGGGCGACTCGCTTCGCTTCAACTAGTGGTTTTACTTTAATTTGTAAATTATAGTAGCAGCAAATGAATGAGCACAGCAATGAAAGATATTATTTCGTATTATTACACTTACGGATCCATAATATTAAAATTTACAACTTGTATGTACATTTTTTATTGCTCGTTTCAATATAGTTATGGATTTTATAAAAAATACTCGCTAAGCTGACAAGAGGTCTGTACTGTATCAGAAAAAGCGAGTGAATGAGTGAAATGTATGAATGACAGAGAACACGAGAGCGATAGAATGAATTTCATAATAGAAGCATGAATGTGTGTGTGAACATGTGTGTGGACAGTGCTCAGTGATAAACTATGAATGAGGTTGTAATGTTGATGGAAAAGGATGACATCATCACAAGGCATCAAGCGGTTCGTCTTCATAGATAGAGTGTCATAGGCTGCTTTGTACCCGGGTTTTAGTTTTACTCGTATATCTCGTTAATCGATTTAGAGGAAGAGGCCTCAATCGGACTTGGAGATATTCTCAATAATATTTTAGGAGTGTGCAAACCAATCCAATGCAACTGGGTATTCTGAACCGATTTTGATGATTCTGTATTCATTTGAAAATGTTACTTTGTTACAGCGCCATACCACATGGTGAAGAACCGGCTAAAGGGTATGAAGACCCTCAAGGAGGAGATGGAGACACCAACCAAGCCTCCAACAATCAGCGAAACGGTTTAATGGAGAATCGAACTCTATTGTAGATAAAAGATAGACTTATATTTGAGATGAAACTTAAGTAATTATAGTGTAAGTTCATTATTATGTGCATAAATAGGCAGGGCTGGTGCATGCAATCTTGATCTCCTGGATGATTGTCAGTAACCCCTCCCTCCCCTTCATCATCATCATCATCATCATCATCATTATCAGCCCGCATCAGTCCACTGCTGAACATAGGCGTCTCCCAAAGCACGCCACTGAGCCCGATCTGCGGCTCTTCCTTTCCAACAGCCGCCAGCCATCTTGCGTATGTCGTCGCTCCACCTAGTCGGAGGGCGTCCTACATTACGTTTGCCGAGTCGCGGTCTCCACTCAAGAACACGTCTACCCCAACGGTTACAGATGTGTCGGAAAATATGACCAGCCCAGCTAATCCTATGGGCTATGTCGATAACTTTATTTCTCTGTCGGATCACCTCGTTCCCTCCCTTAAAATCCATCATAAAACAGTGTCTGTTCTGATGTATATTGCCGCAGCGTCGTGGTTCCTTTATCAGATTACATGTTCCCTGTGCAAAATCCCACATGTGGGACATTGAGAGGCGTTTATGTGTTGTTTAATAACTTACACGGTGACCTACAAGATTTTTACAAAAATTGTGTTTTTACGGATTAGATTTCAAAATTTGTACCGACGGAATGAACGTGTTAATAATAAATATGTAGACCTTTTATAATTAATAGTAAAAATAGGAAGTAAAGTTAGGTATGTAAGAACGCGGCAGGGCGCGCGGGCGGGCGGTCGCTTATTTCGGAACCGAGACATTAAACTCTCATATTATGCCACTAGTGGGGGCGATGACAGTGCGGTGGTACTGGGGCTGGTCCTCTATTATTTTAAGGCTGATACCTATAGTTTTGTGATATTCAGGTGCTAATATACCAACTTTATTTAACTAATAATTATAGAAGAGAGGACAAGCTTAGATCCGAGTTCAAACTAGCTTTGCTCGAATATAATAATTACTTTTCTTTGGGAGCAAGAGTTGAATGCCCCAACTCATACGTAGAAGAATTAATGCCACTTAATCAATGATCTTGTAAATGTTCTTGCTCCTTAATTTTCCCATTTATACAGCATAGAGTTTGACGTGCTTTCAATGAAAAATGGCTCAGTATTTCGACTGTACGTTTTTGTCTCCTACACTGGCCTTCAAAACTTTATAAGTACCACACTTTTAAAATTAATATAGATTTTATTAAATTGCTTGGTTCCTACTCATCGGATTGAGACACCAAGTACACCGATTTTTAAGTCAAAACCTAAGAGTATGAATTGTTGTATGCGCCAATGAGTCCAGTAGTTTAACTTGATGCGCGCACATTAAAAGTGTGGTACTAAGTTATGAATATTTTCGTCGTTCTATATCTTCCATTACCCGTCGATCTGACAATTAAGTACTAACCTAAAAATCTGTGTGATTAAGTTTTTGGCACTTACCTATTTTCGTATGTATTTGGCAGATTAGGAATTGTGTAAGTCTTACTTGAAATAAATAAAACTGTTAATGATCTTTCATATTTTTATTGAAAATCCAGAAATTCTTTATTTTCGCCTGCCATCATTCTAGCAGCTGCATTCAGATCTTAAACTGTTAAAGTTTTGCTAGAAGAATTTTGTAGGCGCTATCAAAAATTCCTTGTTTTCGCCTGCCATCATTCTAGCAGCTGCAATCAGACCTTAAACTGTTAAAGATTTGCTCGAAGAATTTTGTAGGCGCTATCAAAAATTATATGGTATTCATTTTAAGCTTAATTATCGCAACTTCCTTTCTAGAAGTAATGTAAAATGTGAACTGATTTGATTTTAATTTCCTATCTTATCACTGGACTTTGTCAACAATGGCCGGAACTGTGACGTAACAAGTTGACTTGAATGACTGGGTCAGTAGGTGCGATTGCAACTCGAATGTCGCCGGCCGATCAGTGTTCCGCATGCTACCGTGAGAGAACCACGCGGGCTGTTCTATCAAAGACATTCCTTTTCCGAAAATTCAAATTGATTATTTAAAAGTTTTGTATATAAAGTGCAACGATGCTAGGTGCGTCGGTAGTGTTCGTTTTGGCAATAGTGGGCGCGATCGCGGTGGCGTTGGCGCTGCTGGATTCCTTATGGAGTGTTCTGGAGCTGGTTTCCTCGCACTTGATGCCGTACTTCCTGCCGGCGGAGGTGCAGCCGCTGGCGAAGAAGTTCGGACCTTGGGCTGGTAAGTTTAAACATGGAAGAAGTCTGGAACTATCACTGTAAACTGGTATGGTCATTTTCTAAGCATACTTTGCATGCCGGTCGATGTTTGGTCTAAGGTCAACAGAACTTATGATAATGAAGCATAAACGAGTTTGATCGAAATTTAATCAAAATGAATTACTTATATCTACGCTTAATGGTGCATAACATTTATAAATAAATAACCTGTATTTTCTCTAAAAGTGAATTTAATCATTCTTTTGAGAAAATAAAAATTCTTGAACCGTATTGGGAATAGCCAGTGAAGTGTTTAAAGTGTAGGATAGGTCAAAGTGTACTGCAACTTGCTTCCACAGAATAATCAAACATACATGAATCCTAAAATCATTACACTCCTATTTTTGGGCAGTCGTGTAGGTAATAATAGTACTCCGTACAGCTACTCCTAAATATCAAAACATGTAGTGAGATTCTTAATATATATCAATATATGTTACTCCTAAATATCAAAACATGTAGTGAGATTCTTAATAAATATCAATATATGTTACTCCTAAATATCAAAACATGTAGGGAGATTCTTAATAAATATCAATATATGTTACTCCTAAATATCAAAACATGTAGGAGATTCTTAATAAATATCAATATATGTTTAGTCACCAAATCCTAAAATGTTAAAGTTATGGTTCTTTGCTTTAAAAAATAAAAAATAAACTGTTTTGGCTTTAGTATTGAACATAGAACGGAACCCAAACATTTTTACAAAATTTGGGACATTATCCCGCAGGAACTTTCTATTTTTTCGGGATAAAAGTATTCTTAATTTTAACCCATCACATAAACTATGACTGTGCCAAGTTGCATCAAAATCCGTCCAGTAGTTTAAGAGTGGTAAGTGTTTCTTGAAATAATTTTCAACCCCTATCCTGCGGGAACCCTTTCATTTTTCGGGATGAAAAGTAGCCTATGTCCTACCTCGTAGTATGAACTCAAATCATACCAAGTTTCATTTAAATTTACTCAGTAATTTCAGCGTGATGCCTAGCCAAGATACAGACAGACAGATAGACAGACAAAAAAGACAAATAATATAGTTTTGGCTTCAGTATCGAATCTAGAGTAAGGTGCAAAAAAAATAATTCAAAATATCTTGAATGTACAGAATTGGACCCGTTACAGTTTTATTATAAGTATATATATATATATATATATATATATATAAATATAGATAGATGAGTGTCTAAGCATATGTACCAATATGAGTATCTAAACAAATATACCAAACTTCACGAATGTATTTATGATGTTCACGTAAGTATTTCTCGGATACTATAAGACCGATCGCTATAATTCTTATTGTAATTGTTTTAGTATCTTTCAACTTAGGGAATAGTTCAAGTTTCATCAAAATCCGTTCTGTAGTTTATAAGATACTAGTTTTCCCGCCCGCGACTTCGTACGCGCGGACTACTGTTTAACGCGAAAAAAAACATTCAATTATCTTCCAGGACATTAAAAACCAATGCAAAAGTAGGTATAGTACCAATGCTCTTGATGTTTTTTGACAGACTTGTTATTTCGTTTCCATGGCAACTACATACCATTCTGTGATGGCACCCGTTTCCCATGGAAACTTTCAATTTTCCGGGATAAAAAGTATCATATGTTTTATTCCAGGGTATAAGCTATCTCCATTTTAAATTTCATCAAAATCCGTCCAGCCATTATCGCGTGAAAGTTGCCCAAACAAACAAACAAACAAACATAAACAAAGAGACAGTTTCACTTTTATATATTGTTATGGATGGACTGTTAACTGTTTCCAGTAAGTTTTTTTCTTAGCGAACGGAATAAGTACTTCATTTTCTTAGGCCTAATTTTAAGAAAATAAAATGTAAGAAATAACTACATATAAAAAAAACGTTTATTTTGTTTTTAATATTTACTACCTTTGACTAAACACTAAATCCAAAAGAGGAATTGATAGGCACCGGATCGGCAACGCCTCGCATCGGCGTTACGTAGTAACTATTTAGTATTCTGTGCTTACGTCTCGCGGTCGCCGCGGCCAAAGAGTATATAAATACTACGTAAGGCGGGCTCCACTTGCTCCTAGCGGCCTGCTCACCCACGTCAGTGTTGGAAAAATAAGGTACACAAAAAAATTAAAAGGAAAGTATTAGTAAATTTAACCTGAACAACACCAGTTAAGGCAAACTTTACTACTCTTCTAAGTTTAGCAGTTTTTGAATATTACTTTAATTGTACGAATTTAATCTTATAACATTCTTCAGTAGGAATAAAATAAGTACAATTCATTTTTTGACTATCTATGCACTGTTTTACCTATTACATAGAGTGCAATATAATGCAAAGTAATTTTCTACAGTGTTCATTTATTCCAAAAGCATCCAGCGATTAGACTCTTATTGACATTAATCAGATTTAGTCAGATTCTGCATTTACTGTGTTCATTTAGTCACAATACGTTAAAAAAATAAGGTATTTAGTCCATGTCAATAAGGTCGGTAATAATTGTCTGACACATTTTAATTATTTTGGGGCTTTGTAAAAATATTAATATATATTAATCAGATGAACAATACGCATCATTTATTTTCAATTAGGCTCTTATGCTCAAATAAAATAAAAAAAATATAAAGGAGCCTGAAAAATTAATTAAAATCACACAAAAGAAATAACTAGCTTAAAAGCTAAAAAACGCGCCTGATCTGCCAAAAAATAGCTTTTCCCAATAAATTATATACTGTTGGAATGTGCTTATCAAGGCCTTCAATTTGATACCCAAATTTAATGTTGTAAAAAATATAGCCTATGTTACTCGCGGGAATGTAAGGATTCTAACAATACCCCATACGTTTAAATCTGTTTAGTCATTTAAAAGTTATGGTGGAATAAATAAACTCACATACATACAAACATACACAAATGCTAAAAACAATACACTCCTTTTTTGGGCAGTCGTGTAATGAGTATAATTAAAAGAGGATTTAATATATAAATTTACCTATTTGTACCAAATTACACGTTTGTGCTTCTGTGCATCATTTATGAGATAAATGGGACTTTAGGGAAATAAAATTCCAGTAGTCCAGTTAATGGAACATCTTGGAAAAAATAACTACAAAAAAACATACTGAATAACCATAGCGGGACTACTGGGAATACATCAAGTCTAGACGTCAACCAGGGCCCTATTTCATAAAGCGACAAATCATAATAAACCTAACCTAATGGCAGTCGAATACGCCAAACCTGCGTTTCATATAACAAAAGTGTACGACATTTCGATACTTTGACTGACAATTGTCGGTTCGATTGACATTTGTCAGTGCACTATAGTTTTATGAAATAGGGCCGAGGACAGGACGGCTTGCCGTAAGGGAGGCGTCGCCCTGCCGTAGCCGAGTGGACGCCTAGCCGTCAACCAGCCGTAAGCGAGGCGTTCCGGTGCCGATCCGTTGCCGGAGAACTAGTCTTGTATCCATTTTTTATTTAAATATTCATGTGGGCCTCTCAGTGGGCTATTGGGTGCCCAGCTGAAGGAACGATTACTGTGGTATTAGGCTTGTACTAAGTAGGAACACGTATTGAAAAAGACCAGCAATTAGCAAAGATGCCGTGAACAAAAAAACATGGGCTTGAAACTCTAAATTGATTAAAGTTACGGGTAATTTGAGTTTAGTTAATTACCGCGGAAGCATTTTTTAGTAAAACCATAAAGTTCTAGTATTTTATTAGCAAAACATTATTTTAATTATATTAATTGTAATAACCGGCTATATAGGTTTTTTCGAACGTGTAGACCTACGTTTCGAGCGTATCAGACGCTCTTCTTCATTACCAATTTTATACCTAGGTACATAAAACACACGAAAACTTTAGCACAAGCTATTTACACTCATCATCATCAGCCTATATTTGGCCACTGCTGCACGTAGGCCTCTCCTAATGCACGCCACTGAGCTCGGTCTTCAGCTCTCATCCAATTTGTTCCAGCCGCCTGATATATACATGTCAGGTTCCAAATAAATTACCTATTTGTATTCAATTCAATGAAGACAAATACACTCGAGAGCAATGAATCCGGGTCACTTAAAGAAACCTATAAATCTCGGAAACTAGCTTAATGAAATAAATTGTGTTTAATAGACAATTAAATACTCCTTAAATGAAGGTATTAAAACTTCTTAGTGATTGTAAAATTATGTCATAAAAACATCAAATTTGAAAAAGGGAGACTTTGGAAGATGGAACTACGAAATTACTGCATTTGATTTTGCTTTTGTTTCTAATCTGTCATTTAAGTGGGTATATAAACCATATTGATAGTATTCGATATTTATTATTCAAGCTGTAATCATGTCGCTTACACCTGAAGAATGCACCAGAATTCTCACAATGCTCGAAACCGGCCGGAGTCAGCGGTATACAGCCAGGACTGTCGGTGTGTCGCTGTCAACAGTACAAAGAGTTCTCCGACGTTACGAGGAAATTGTCTCTAACTTACGCAGACCAGGAACAGGCAAAACCAGGTGTACCACAGCACGAGAAGATCGATACTTGGTGAACACCATGCTTCGTAATCGCTTTCTCACAGGAATTGAACTTACAATTCAGTTTCGGCGCCTCGGAGGAAGTAACCCAAGTGCATGGACAGTAAGACGACGACTTGCTAAAGCTAACTTGAAACCACTTAGACCTGCAAATGGCCCTAAACTGGAGCGTGGGCAACGTTTTTCTTGAAGATTGGTCAAAAGTTATGTTCTCCGACGAATCAAAGATGCTCTACAAGCACGATGGGAGACACAGAGTGTATAGAAGATTAGGAGAAAGATTCAAGCAAGCATGCATCGAAGAAAAAATTAGCCTACGGTAGTGGGTCTGTACTTGTGTGGGCCGAAATTTCATCTGAGTGTCGCACAGAACTGGTGTTTATAGAAAATGCCTCTTTAACTAGCGTAAGATATGTGGAAGAAATCCTTAATGAACACGTTGGGCCATTTATGGTCAATTTGGGTGAGGATGCTATTTTTATGCATGATAATGCCCGACCTCATACAAGTTGGATTGTGATTGTGAACCTTCAAGAGATAAACTAAAAAAAACTAAAAAAGATAAAAAGGAACTTAGTGTACAGCATGCCAAACAGCGTAAACGCAGTAATGGAAGCACGAGGAGGCAATACAAAGTATTAAAATTCAAGAAAATGGTAATGTTGTTCAAAAATTACATGTTTCCTATTTTTGTTTTAAAGCGAGATCAGCAGTTTTTTCTTTATGTAATTTATAGTAAATAAAATGTAGTGACTCATAAATTTTATTACTTTTATTTAAGACGTATTATATTGTCTATTAAACACAATTTATTTCATTAAGTTAGCATTCTTAGTTTCCGAGATTTCTAGGTTTCTTTAAGTGACCCGGATTCATTGCTCTCGAGTGTAGGTAATTTAAATTCAAGCTTTATTTTTCCTTTAACTTTGTATTATTTTTGTGTATTAGGTACTTTTATGTTATTCATAATGTTAGTCAGTTTTAGTTTTCTGTACGAGGACCGCTTGTAGCTGTAAAGCTTCCTCCAACAGGAGGTTTCTCTTGCGTGTCTACTCCACGTCTTTCCAGCAATCTTGGCGATGTCGTCACTCCACTGTTTGCGTGGTCTGACTGTTAACAGTTTGTAGGGTTCCGTACCTCAAAACGCAACAAGACATAAGTTCAAAAACTAAAACACGACTACGCTCGGGCAAAAAATAGCCTATGACACTATAAATGAAGACCAATCGATTAATACATCGCGCTTGTCTAAATCGGGTCAATAAGGGCGACGCTATTGTGGAACATCCACATTCCCTTGTTTCCTTGTACTCGGGTAAAACGGAACACTTATAGGATCACTTCTTTGTCCGTCTGTCTGTGTGTCAAGACGCTTTTTCTCAGGAACGCGTGGAGGGATCAAGTTGAAATTAATATCAAATACTCAGGTTGGCAATCCGTTGGAGCTGTGAAAAAACTTCTAAGTCATCGCAACCAAACGATACGGCTATTTATACCACATATTTTGACACTCGCAAGGGAATCGAAACCTATAGGGTACTTACTGCCCGTTGACCTAGGATCATACAATTTGACAAGAAGCAATCTCTAATGGCACAAGTAAAGGGAAAAGTCCGAAAACCGCAATGTAGTTACTTACAACACAAAAAAAAAGTTTATGTAACCCTCAGTGGGAGAGTCCGTGTCGCACTTGGCCACCTTTTTTTTTATTGGATGTCTTTTCGTCGCAAGTTTTGACTTTCTTTCATCTGGTACATTCTGGACGCGCCCACACCGTACCTTTTCAAGTCGCGAACCAATTCTGCAACCTCCTTTGCCTTTGATGTTATGCTATGTTTTAGGATTGTGCTGTTTTTAATTTTGTCCCTTATTTTTAGGACCATCTTTCTAAACCTCTTTGGCATACTTCGACGATTTACCCGACTACGGCGAAGCAAGGGAAGGGTAATGAGTTAACAGTCTATATATGTATGTATGTATGTATGTATGTATGTCCCCTATTGGTTCGATTTTGACAAGCGAAGTGTCAATCGATTTGTCTTCAGGTATAAAGTGTCATAATATATGCTATTTACCTGACCGTAGACGGGTTTTAGTTTTTGAACTTATGTCTTGTATTCGTTTTGTCATTTTTTTATTTTTTTCTTTATTTACTACCAGGCAAACCTCACATAGTGCCACTACCATCAATTATTATTGTCATCATCAGCCTATACTTGTCCACTGCTGGACGAAGGCCTCTCCTAATGCACGCCACTGAGCTCGGTCTTCAGCTCTCCGAATCCATTTTCTTCCAGCTGCTTTTCACAGGTCGTCACTCCACCTGGCCACAGGGCGTCCTACTCTACCCCAACGGTTGTCGGTTCTTCGGGAAATGTGACCAGCCTACTGCCACTTCAGCTTGCTTATCCTAAGAGTTATGTCCTGTCCGATCACTTCATTTCGAATCTTACCCTTTAGAGAAACATAGCTCTTTCATGTTTAACCAACCTAGCATTTTTGGCGCAATTCTAGTAAACTATTATTTTTCTGATTTTGAGCATTATTTTTAATTTTTAATATTTAGTAGATCGGTATTCTAAAATTAAGGTTTACGAACTTCGTAGAAATAGCCGTTTGACATGTTAAACTTTCGCTTTTTTTAATTTACGTTAAACAGCCATTGGGTATTTAAATTTTAGGGGTTTTGAGCATAGGGATTGTAGCTGTCGATGTTTTAGTTTTAGGTATTCTAATATCCGTACCCGTGTTGTCGCAACTCCTCACCAAGAAGGTTTAAAAAAACAGTTCACTCCGCTAAATCATAGTAAAGCATAGCAAAGGCAAAAGTAGCTGCGTATGTGTGCGTGAGTGGATAATCTGTGCTTTATAGTTTATACACAATTTCATCACAAAAGATTGCATTGTTTTTGATTTTCCGCAAGCACTTGACAGAATTAACAGGACTAACAAGGTCCAAGGTAAGGACCAAAACAAGGACCTAGCAAGGTATCTTGCTGCGATATTATGAGGCAGCCGATCGGATTTAACAAAGAATGTGTGTGTGAGGCTTGTGTGTACGAGCGATTCGGCTTATCTTGGGTGCTTCACTTTTGATTTGGTGGGTATTGACTCCGTATTTTTTAAACTTTCCCCCTCAGCTCAACTCACATGAGAGGTGCTAAATACTTTGGTACCTGTAACAAGTCCTTCGTTAGCACCATTGCATTGGCGTCACCGGATAGATAAAGCTTATTAACTTTTCTTCTGGCAGGACATTCACCTTGATGGTAAGCGCCATTCGGGCCTTTTAAGTGTTACTAACGTTTTTTTACCCGACTGCAAGAGTTATGTTTTTGGGATGTATGTATGTATATATGGCGCGACCTACAGCCTAAACAGCTTGATGGATTCTGATGAATGAGGTATCATTGGATTCGATCTTAGTCACAAAAGTGACACAGCACAGTGACACAGTATATATGAAGTGTCAAGACAACTAATACGGCGGCTTACAGCTGCCATACAATAATTTCGACGAAACAAAAAATTAACATAACCTGAGTGAGGTATCAAAATGAAGGTCTTAAAAAGGACATTCCAATAATATATAAGATAAACTAAAAACATGTAAAAATATATATATATCAAAAAACCAAATGCGAACAAAACTAAAAAGTGGCAAACAAGCTTTTGATTCTTGATCTTCCAATATAAGATGCACTCGGAGGCATCCAAATCAATAACTCGGAGGCATCCAAATCAATAACCTCAAAAGACAAACAAATTGCCTCTTTTTAGTTTTATTTGTAGTCGGATTTTTTGTTTTATTTTATTATTATACTTTTTTTTTGTTTCTCTGTATGTGTTACGTCGGCCACAGCACGGTGGCACTTCGTGGGGTCCGACGCATGTGTCCCAAATCTTGGATGGTAATCTTGCGCGGTACTGCATTTCGCTCGTCACCCTGACACATTGAATTTTACATCCATACCACAGCAAAGTTCGTTACCCAGTAATTTTGCTGACCATTCAAACTAGAATGCAGTAATGTTTGCACACTACTGCTTGGCGGTTGAATATCTGGCATAGGTGTGGTACTTCCCCAGGCAGACTATTGCAGGTCTTGAGGTGTACATGAAAACCTGCCAACTGACCAAGTAAGTAGGTAGGTAGTTAGGAATTTGAAGCTCCTTGCAGATTTCCTATTTACTAATTATTCAAGCCGTAAGAACACCATGGAACGTTTAGTTAGTCAAGAACATTTTTAAAATAACATGTCTTAATAATGAAGCGATGAATGAACGATAAACGAACGAATGAACGATAATAAATATTGAAGCGGCTGTAAAGGAGCCTTGTCACTTAAAAATAAACATCATAAAAAATTATGTAACATTGTCTACATTCATGTAGGTAAAACAATGGATTTACACCATTTATTTGTATGTCTAATAAAGTCTTCACATTAATTATAATATGCTTTACGTTTTTAAATTTAGATTAACTAAGGTTTATTAAGTTTTCTGGTACAATGTTATAAAACCGCACGCAATTACCAATAAACGACATAATGCTCTTTTGCAATCAATTTAGGAATTAGTTGTTATTTAGAGCGCGAGTTTACACTATGCACGTCAGACAATTGTTTTGTATCAGCTAAGATACATGATACATTCATATACATCAAATGAAGACACCGTAATAATATTGATTTTGTAAAAAAATAACTCCTATGGATGATCTAGTCTGGAGATTCAACATTGCCCGAATAGCAAATATATTATATCCTTTGGATATTGGCTGCTGCGCCTCAAAGGAGTATCCCATACGACATCACGCTATGAAAGCAGCCAAAATATACCAACCTAGCAGTAGCCACATCTGTCAACTTTCTGATTTGTCGCACGGCGTGTACGGCAGAGCTAAGTTTATCTCCGAGTGAGATGGGGCCCGCATTGCAGTTTGGAATCTACTGTAACACCTAAAAATGTGGCCGTATCTACAGGTTCTATGGTGCTGTCATTGATGATTTCCTCAATATTTGTTTCGCGGCCATTTGCAGGATAGAATTTTAGATATTTTGTTTTGTTGTTTGCTGCGAACCATTTATTATGGTGTTTATAGTCGTAGTCGTATTTATCTTCGTAGAATTTTCTATCCCTCGTTTTACTTTAAAAAGTAGACAAATAGTTTTTATCGATTGCCCGGTTTGTTATCATCGGATGAAGATACCAAGTACTTCAGTTTTAATGTCAAACCCTAAGTTATCCGACAGTGAAAACCGCATCGCAATCGGCCCAGTAGTATTAACGTGATGCGTGAAAAAACAGACAGACAGACAGACACCATTTAAAAAAAAAACTTTTTCAGTAGCTTATTTTTACCATTTTTGTATTATTTCTTCTTTGTTCAGACTTTTCAGACGTTTTGTTACTTACTGCTTCATCTATACTTTTAATTTGATACTCTCTCTACACTTATAATAAAACTAACGGGTCCAATTCTGTATATTAAAGATATTTTGATTATTTTTTTTGGAGGGTGCTCTGTGTATAAACTGAAGCCAAAACAGTATATTTTTTCATTTTTGTCTGTCTGTATCTTGGCCGCACATCACGCCGAAACTACTAAATTGATTCAAATGAAACTTGGCTTATACTACGAGGTAGGACATTGGATACTTTTCATACCGGTAAATTAACGGGTCTCTGCAGGATAGGGGTATTTTATTTGGGGTTGGTATTCATGTTTTACGGTGTATAGTTACTTCCGTAGTTCACCTCTAGCTTACTAAAGGAATATTCCTCTAAATTTCAAATACCTAGGTCCACCGGTTTAGGCTGGGCGTTGTCTTCAGTCAATCAATCAGTCAGTCAGTCAGTAGGTATGTCACGGTACTGTTTTATAGTTACAGTTACAGTCAGCCTGTGGTGTCCCAATGTTGGGCATCCCCCCCCCATCCCCCCATTCCCCCCATGATTTCCAGGCTTCGCGGTCTTGGGCTATGGATGACCAGTAGTCACTGAAGGTGTCTAGTTCGTCCTGCCATCTCCTGCGTGGTCTCCCGCGACGTCGACTCGCTGTATTGGGGCTCCACATGGTGGCTATCACAGCTCTTTTGGCATGCGGCAGACGTGACCAGCTGTTTTATAGGCATGAGTAAAATAATGTAAATAAAAACACATATTTTTATTATTATGCCCAAAAGTGAAGGGCATCTATACTTACAGTAAGAACCAAAAAAATCTTTTTAAAAAGAAGATATTTAAAAAGCAAAATGATCTAGGGTACTAAAAATAAGCAACTGAAAAAGGATATAACATTTTTCAAATCCGATGAGTATTAATTTTGTTTAAATGTTGGTATAGTGGTATTTTAGGTCTTGGTATAGTAAAAGAGTTCTTTTAACCAAGAGTGGCCACGCGTGCGAAGCCGCGGGTACAGCTAGTAGTTTATATAATCGGTTAAAATTGTGGATACTTTTTATCACGAAAAAATCAAATGTTCCTGCGGGATAGGGGTCCAAAGTTATGTTAAATTTGAAGTAATAAATATCTGTACTTATAATAAAGCAATAAGTAAGAAAAAGTCTGTACAAAGAAGAAAAAAAAAAGGTCTATGGTACTTCAAATAAGCTTCTGAACAAGTTTTTTTTAAATCATTTTTGTCTGTCTGTACCTATGTTTATTTTTTCGCGCATCATGTAAAAAACTACTGGACCGATTGCGATGCGGTTTTCAGTGTTGGATTGCTTAGGGCTTAACTTACAAACTGGTGTAATTGGTATCTCAATTCGAAGCCGAGCAATAGATAAAAATCTTTTTGCCAGCTGAACAAATTTTAATCAAATGTTGGTATTTTAGGTCTTGGAATAGCACAAAGAGTACTTTTAAGTTTAAGTTTCTGGAGAAATGACCACACGTGCGAAGCCGCGGGCACAGCTAGTTATAAGTATAGATATAGACAGTACAAGTAGGTAGTAGTAGCTAGACCGAATAATAGTTTCACAGCGGTAATCCCTTTTTTACCCCACTGAGGAAGGTTATGTGTTTGGGTTATATGTATGTTTGTTTGTTCGTATGTTTGTACGTTTTTTAGGGCACTCTACAGCTTAAACAGCTCCATGGATTTTGATTATGAGGTATCATTGAATTCGTCTTGATCACGAAAGTGCTAAGATATATGAAGTGTCAAGAAATCCAATATGGCGGCTTACAGCTGCCTTATTCTATTTCCAACGGATCAAAATATGACCAAAACCTATCAAGTGAGGTATACAAATACAGTATTTAAAAGACCATTTCAATAATATATAATTCTTATAACTAAACAGTAGCTTCGGACAAATTTTTCAATTTTAGATGATTTAAGTTAATGTTAATACTAAAGTCTAATGTTGCAATTGCAACTATTAAAGTAAAAGAAAATATGGAAGTAAACAAGAAACATTAAATTTACATAAATACTAGCTGCGCCCAGTGGTTTCATCCGCGTCCCTCAGGAACCATACATTGTTCCAGGATAAAAAGTAGCCTATGTGTTAATCCAGGTTATAAGCTACCCCCGTACGAAATTTCATACAAATCCGTTCAGCCGTTTAAGCGTGAAAAAGTAACAAACATACACACACACCACTTACATACATACACGCCTTTATAATATTAGTGTGATTATTTTGCGGGCGGTCAGCTCGTTTTCATTAATTTTGTTCGCACTCGGGTTTTTTGTATTTATATTACGTTTCTGCCTTCTCATTGAGACGTTCGTCAAGAGCCTGTCTCGTATTCTACGGCCTGTCTAAGGTGCGGAGTAATATTAGGTCACGAAGTATTACAGATTCATGATATAGGTACAGTTGTTTATGCGTTTCTTAAACATTATTTGGTCTGATGTCGGTACCACTGATCTGCATTATAATTCGAGTATAATGCAGCTCAGTGGATAGTAGGTACCTATCATAAGACATATCTAGAACGTTCGTAGACGCGAGTATTTTCTTTCTACGAGAACGTTGTATTGGATGCTTGTCATTTTGTTAAGAGTTTTATAACTTGTATTATGTTAAATAATATACTTCAACGGAGCATGAGGTATGTACGTACATAATAATAAGCACTCATGAACATGAACAAAAAGTGTTTGTATGTATGTGAGTATCGAATAATTGTTCTTTATGGGAACAAAATGTTTCCAAGCTCACTGTGTCGCAGCTTTACACATTACGTCGGCCCATACAATAATTTATATCACGTTTCGTATGTACATATAAAAGTGTCATTATGCTATAATAGGTCTAAAGGCCAGCTATGCTTTCGTATATGGTTACGTAAGCCAAAACAATCGCAACAGCTAGTTTTTATGCAACGATTGGCAAGAATGGTGAGCAGACATGACGTGAAAATTGTTTGAATAAAAGAATCGACTTCAATTGGATTTACTAATAAACTACGAAACACACTAATAAAAAAAATAATAAAAAAATTGGATCACACTGAAGATATACCCATTCAAGTGAAAAGAATCATTCAAGTTAGGAAAACCTGGAAATACCTGTGAGTGAACATACACACAACAAGTAAAATTATTATATAAATACAAAAAACCCGAGTGCGAACAAAATTAATGAAAACGAGCTGACCGCCCGCAAAATAATCACACTAATATTATAAAGGCGTGTATGTATGTAAGTGGTGTGTGTGTATGTTTGTTACTTTTTCACGCTTAAAGGGCTGAACGGATTTGTATGAAATTTCGTACGGGGGTAGCTTATAACCTGGATTAACACATAGGCTACTTTTTATCCTGGAACAATGTATGGTTCCTGAGGGACGCGGGTGAAACCACTGGGCGCAGCTAGTATTTATGTAAATTTAATGTTTCTTGTTTACTTCTATAATTTGTTTTACTTTAATAGTTGCAATTGCAACATTAGACTTTAGTATTAACATTAACTTAAATCATGTAAAATTGAAAAATTTGTCCGAAGCTACTGTTTAGTTATAAGAATTATATATTATTGAAATGGTCTTTTAAATACTGTATTTTTATACCTCACTTGATAGGTTTTGGTCATATTTTGATCCGTCGGAAATAGAATAAGGCAGCTGTAAGCCGCCATATTGGATTTCTTGACACTTCATATATCTTAGCACTTTCGTGATCAAGACGAATCCAATGTTGGGTAAATAATAGACAATCTTTGAGTCGGTGGACCACCCACAGACTTCCCTACGTAGGCTGGGATCAAAGAGGTTGAATTACGCTTATTGGGGTGTGAGATAATATTACTCTATGGGTGTCAGACTCAGCTATTGGTGTGGTAGGAACTAGTAGGAATGATCTATGTGAATGCTCGCTTGAAGAATCAGTAAAAACGCGGTCTATACGGACATGCGTTATGTGAAAGTTACACACATTTAGCTCACAAGACTGACGCAATACTTTTCACTTTAACTAGAAACTTACTGCATTTTTATGTTAAGAGTCAATTTTGTATTCTACCACAGAATATGTATGTTTGGTTTATTACTGCAGCGTCGAGACTCTCAGCGTCGACTTCATTGCCCTCGCAGCCGGTAAAAGTACTGTTGGAAAGAAAAGTGTGTTTTTGTGAATATTAGACTCATACTATTATCAAACTTCATCATCATTTTCAGGCCGTGTCCGCCCACCGCTGAACAAAGAGAGAGCTCTTTGTTCGCCACCCTTAGATCCCGTGTTGTGCCTACTTTTATTTATTCTGTGGCTGTGCTCATGCCCGACCCACGACCTTTACTATGTCGTCGACCCATACCTCGCCACTGGACGACCGACGCGGACGCTTCTGTTGCTCATTCTCGGCCACTGGTCAACGTTTTGCTCCATCTGCTTTCATTCTGCCACAGAATAAATACTCTACCTAGCCGTTCTTTCACGTGTCCTGCCCAACCCCATTTGAGTTGGAAAATTGACTTTCCGACGTGTTTGATCTTTGTACGGCGACTTATTTCTGAGTTGCGAACTCGGTCTTGTAACGTATCGAACTACATAGTACTAAACAATGCTACTTTTAGACTTCCTAATTTTGTACCTAAATGCTAAAAGTTACCTCATTGTGAAACTAACATTAATAACCAAGGTGCTCAAGATGCTTGGTTACCAAGGTGCTCCATCAATCCGTAGGGATTGACGGAGCACCTTGGTTATTAATTGGGATGGAATTGAAAATGAGCAATTTACTGCATTTTGAGGAGCTATTCTGCTCATCACGCCGAAGATCCTCATCAGAAGTTCACCAAATTTTTATATGACCAGCTTAAAGTTACTACCTTTCAAATAAAAAAGAACCATCGAAATCGGATCTATCGGGAATATTCCGTAGAGGATTTCATAGAGGCGGAGATATTCAGTAGCCCCCTTTTTGCAGATTTTCGGAGGAAGTGCCATTTCAATGTAGTTTGTAAATTTTAGTTTTCAATTTCTCTGCTGCATGACACAAATGACAATCACTCGCATTAATTATGCTTACTGCATTGTTGGTTCGTCAATGTTACTGGGTCACTACTACTCCGCATAAATGTATTGAGTGTGTGACTTTATGTCTTTTCAGGAGTGCTTGCAATAATATGTATTGACTTTATTGCTACGCTAACATCTTAACAATACAACAAACATAATGTTGGCTCTGAAGGACACATCAAATGTCAACAAATAAAATAAAACCATTGAACATTGTTTCATACAATTCACTAAAGGCCGATTTTTCAATGCTCAGATAAGCAATCAGATAGCGATTATTCTACTAATAGCATAAGATTGAATTTTTCATGAGAAGAGATTTGGATTGAGGATTTTGGATGAGGAGAGCTGAAGACCGAGCTCAGTGGCGTAAATTAGGAGAGGCCTACGTGCAGCAGTGGACAGATATAGGCTGATGACGATGATGATGATGAATTTTTCAATCGTCAGATAGGCTAACAACTCGCCTATCCGTTCGACGGCCAGTGCCCTATTTCATTAAGCGACAAATCTTAATAAAACTACAAATGTCAGTCGAATACGCCAAACCTGCGTTTCATATAACAAACATTCACGACAGAACTGATGATTGTCAGTCATATTGCATTTCACAATGCCAGTCATAGTAGTGTGATGGGTAAAGGTTCGGCTGTCACAATTGTCACGACAATTCTACAAATCGTCGTAATTTTTAAGCAACCGCCGTTTCATAAAACGTTTTTCTATTGACATTTGTTAGACAATTGTCGGTTGACTGCTGGTCACTACTATTGTTTTATGAAGCACATTTAGTAATATTTTGACAATTCATTCAATGAATTGTCGGGTTTTTATGAAACTCATTTCGGTAGTTTGACTGACATTTGTCGATTGACATTTGTCAGTCTACTATAGTTTTATGGAATAGGGCCCTGGGCCCTATTTTATAAAGCGACAAATCATAATAAAACTACAAATGTCAGTAAAATACACCAAACCTGCGATTCATATAACAAACAAGGTTTGGTTGACTGGTAGATAATGCTTTTAGTATTAAGTCCAACATTTGTACACTTTTAATTGTGCAATAAAGTATAAATAAATAAACAAGCACGACATTTCGATAGTTTCACACCCCTCAGTTTATATATAACATCATTGACCACACCACAGTACCAAGGGTGTTGAATTGTGCAAGCAACTAAACATACCCTCGAAATAAATGTCAAACAAAACAATTACATTTGATTGGTTTAAACTGTCCTGCTCTAACATTTTGCTTTATTCAGCCAGATAGCTATCAATGGAATGAACAACAATTGAAAAATAGGTAACTACATTTCAGACCGTTAAACAGTGTAATAAATTTATTCCTCGAACATTTATTAGCCTCTTTATCTGAGCATCTGAAATAAGGAATGCCGACGGAGGACCAACAAGTTCGAGAACGTATTATTAGAGTCCGGTGGCGATGCGCAGGACACCTGGCGAGGCGTGCATGGTGACCGAGCCCGGAGAGAGAACGAGAGGAGTTGTTAGAGCACCTGCCAGATGGGTCAGTGATGTTGAGGCGGTCAGAGGAGAGACCTGTGATGTCGGCACAGAGACCAGTGGCAGTGGGCAGTGGGTGGGAGAAAAGCTGACGATGATGACTTTTACTGGATTCGGAATCAGAAAAATGTATTTACAAGAATGTAGTAAAATAGTACATGTTAATAATAATTATAAATAATACTTTAAAAAAACTAATAAACACCTGTCAAAGATCGATGACAATGCAATAATTCGAAAAAAAAAAGTAGAAAAAAAGTATAGTTTAAAAAAACTAAAAAACACGCTTTTTATTTTTTCTTAATTACACTATTAAAATTTATTTTCTATTTTGTAGTTTGGTTTTCTATATAAAGCGTGTTTTTTAGTTTTTTTAAACTATTATTTATTTTCTACTATTTTTTTATTTTTTTTTGATTTATTGCATTGTCATCGGTCTTTGACAGGTGTGCAAAATTTGAATGAAATCTGACCGTTTAAAGTGGGTCAAAATAGCGTCCAAAGGAGATGGTTACAAACATACAAACATACAAGTGAAGCTAATATAAAGCGTATAAAATCCAATTACATCCTACCATGGTGTGCAAACATTACCTATACAGGAATATCACACTAAAATTATAAATTACAAAGTTTGTATGCGTTTGTTTCTGTGTGTGTGAGGGTGTGTTTGTGTGTGTGAAGTGGTGTGTGTAGTGTGTGTGTGTGTGTGTGTGTTTTTGTGTGGGTGTGTATGTTTGTTGATCCTTCACGCTCAAACGGCTGAAAGGATTTGGCTGAAATTTGGTACCAGGATAGCTTATATCCTGGACTAGCTGTACCCGCGGCTTCGCACGCGTGGTCTTTTATTTAGGTTCAAAGTACCATAATGTGCTGTTTCAGGACCAATATACCAACATTTGATCAAAATTTCTTCAGCAGTCATAAAACCTTTTATCAATTGCTTGGCTTCTAACTCACCACTTGAGATACCAATTATACCAGATTTAAATCAAACCCTAAGCTATCTAACAATTAAAACCGCATTGGAATCGGTCCAGTAGTTTTTACGTTATGCGTGAACAAACAAACATACAGACAAACAGAAAGAGAGACACGATTAAAAAAAAACTTGTTGAATGCCTTTTTTAAGCATCCAAGAGCATTTTGTTATTTATCTTCTTTGTACAATCTTTTTCGTACCTATTGCTTTAATAGAAAAAGGGGGGGGGGGGGGGGGGCTAGAAAAGTATAGGCTGTCACCGGTACGCCGCTGTCACTTGTAAAACAAACTCTTTTTCTTCATTCTTGGAATCTGATGAATTATTGCTAAATTAATATTGTTATGCTAGTAAAGGGCTGTTTTTTAAGTTTTGAGGATGAAGATTATAAAGATAGCTTTTACAATAATTAAAAGATACAATAAATATTAAATTTACTACAATTAGACCGCGATCAACTTTGACAAGCAACATTATTTAATTGAAAGCTGAAAATTCCATGGGTCAGTTTTAAAATCTCAATAAAATTGTTTTTTTTTTAATGACTTGTTCACACAGGTGCACATATATACATTTTACCACATATTTTACAGGTATACATTTTTTTACACGAAGGGCACTCAAACTTTCGGTTGATTTTTTCGTCTAACTATTTTTTGTATTAAGCTAATGTATAATCAAAAACTAAGCTAATGGTATAAAAACGATTACATTTGATAGCACATCTATCCAGGAGTACTAATCATTAAACAGACTAGGAAAATACCTTTATTTGTGAATGCCGTCGTAAAGAGTGACCAAGGCTGTTATTATATAAAAACTGCCAAAATCTACAAAACCGTTTTTCTAAACTCAATTTTTTATTTCCTGGTCATTCATGACGTCTTCCACCCATCCACCACGGGTTGACTACTCTTTACGCCAGACCCTGTATACGCTTACGTCAACTGCTAAAAAACATAAAAATATATTAACAGATTTGTTCATAGACAATCTTTAAATGACTAGTGTCAGAGCAGTACATTCACCCACCATGAGAACGACCGAGCCACGGTTCGCTTACGTAAGGCAAATCCTATTCAGAACTCTGATGCGCCCGCGAAACTGTTTGCGCAATCCATGGATTGCTGCTTACCGTGCTACCAGTTATTGTTCTTAAACAATCTTAAACAACGAGCATTTTGACCAATTCAATATTTTTAAGTATGTAAGTAAGTACCTATAGTCAAAAATTCACGGTCCGATACTTTCACACGGCAGACCTTGCGACGATTATGGTTATGTTACAATAGGTAATGTAGGGCAGAGATTGAGGTCAATTTTGTGAATATGAATTCTATATGAGTACGGTAGCTAACAATTTCGTTAAAACATGTAGATCTGCAGCGTCGATTAAAAGGTAAAAAAAGTAAGTTACATAATGTGTGTCTGTATGTATATAATGTATGCGGGTATGTGGCTGTTCCACTATAACTAGCGTCACCCCTGTTGGTCCAATTTTGACAAGCGAGGTGTCAATCAATTAGTCTTCAGGTATAGAATGTCATAGGTTTTTCTTACCCGACTACGGCGAAGAAAAGGAAGGGCTATCTGTTCAAACAAAAATACTTGGTCCGATTTTGACAAGCGAGGGATTCAGTCGATTGCTCTTCTTCGCAAGTGTCAAAGGCTGACCGTAGTCGGGTTTTAGTTTTTGAACTTATGTCTTGTTAACATAAGCAAAGAATAAAACTAATAGATACATAATTTCAATTAAATGTTGGAAATGATGAGATTGTAAATTGGATTTTTTTGCGTGTGGAATTGAGAAAGTATCAATAAAATCTAAAAATGATACTGCAGCATCTGCCGTGTCGGCACAGAATAACTAATAGTACAAGGTGTTGGAGACCGTCCTGATTGTCACGGCCATTGCGCGAGTTCAGAGCCCCAATTCTACTAAAACAATTGTAATGACAATTATCAACAATTTTCGCAAAATTTTCGCTTTTACCTCTTAAAAGTAGTAGAAGCGAAACATTTGTGTATTTTTTTTCAATTTTGAGTGTTTCTTTTTTGGAAATATTTTATATTGAAAATTTTCCAAAAAAAATCTTTTCTACAATTTTTAAGAGGTAAAAGCGAAAATTGTTGACAATTGTCATTACAATTGTTTTAGTAGAATTGGAGCCCTGTTTGTTTGTTTGCATTTTTGTTTGGGGAGCTTTCACGCGATAGCGGCTGGACGGATTGTGATGAAATTTGGAATGGAGATAGCTTATACCCTGGAATAACACATAGGAATAGGATGCTTTCATCATCATCATCATCCTTCACGCTTATACAACCGAACGGATTTTGATGAAATTTGGATTAGAGATAGCTTATACAATACACTGGAATAACACATAGGATACTTTTCATCATCATCATACTTCACTCTCAAACGGCTGAACGGATTTTGATGTAATTTTGAATGGACATAGCTCATATCCTGGAATAACACATAGGATACTTTTGTCATTAATCATCATCAACGTAATCATCATCATCATCATTACACCGCGGGCGCAGCTAGTAGATAATACTTTTAACCATCACAACATATTTTATCAATCTCCTGGTAAGCGACAAAATACAAAGAACATGTCGAAAAAACGCATAAACACGCCAAATGTACGATATCATCATTTTTATACAAGCACTGAACATAACTAATAGACAATACAAACTTAAACTGTGGCTCTGTGAGCTGTAGACCTCGCGAGTCTGTCTTTGAATAGCTTAAAACTGAACAAATATACACCACGCACCTTAAAACAAATAAATAATAAAAAAACACCATATATATAATTATCGAACCTGCTCACAAAATTTCACGAGAATCGGTTGAGAAATGCCACCTGTAGAGAACCACGGCCGGACATGCGCAGGACATACAAAAACATTTTTGCCCAAGCTGAAACGGAGACGCTTCGCTCGCGCTTCGCGCTTGCTCGGTCAATGAAAGCTTGGAAACTAACTATAGGTACCTCGTGTCGTGCTGTGAGATCCGAAAAGCAATTTCGACCCTAGTGAACGGAGGTCAGCCTCTAATCCTCTCATCGCAGTCCATCATTATCCGAACCGCAACATTGTTTACCGCAATAGGTCCGCGACGGATTAGTCGGAACGTTAACTTGCGACACCCGACAGATCACTGATCTTTCGGGTGTCGCAAGCTTACATGTTGCGACATGTTGAGGATTACAGCTGCGATTAGCAAAACAATAAAGCACAATTGAACACAGCACAATGAACACTGGAATATAGGTAACTATCGCGTGCGCGCTGCATACAAAATATCTAAATTACACGCCCTCAAAGCACGATATACTCACAAACTTCTAATATATATTAGAAGTCTGTGGATATACTTCTTAATTTAAATAAAAAAACACGTTCACAGATATATTTTTTTACAAAATTTCTTTGAGTTCAATTAGTTTATATCCGAAATAGGACCACACTAACCTTGGTTACCACCGTTTTTAACGATGGTTTCCTTCATTAAGGCTTATACTCATTTTTGTATTGTTGGTTGACTTTGAACCCACGACCTACGGCGCGACTTCCGATCACACGCAACTAACTGAGCAACGGTTGCTTTATGAATCCCTGAAAGCTACAAACAAAAGGCTGTATGGCTGCATCTATATATACCTATAAAACGGTACCGTGACATACTGACTGACAGACAACGCGCAGCCTAAACCAGCGGAGTTTTTAGATTTGAAATTTGGAGGTTCCTTGCGTATCTGTATCCTAGAGGCGCATTAAGGAAGGATATTTTGTAATTCCATCCTTAGGGGGATGAACGGGGTGGCAAAGATTGCACGCGGGCGCACCCCGCAGCTACTTCACATACATAGAAGGATCTCAGATATCTGCATGAGTAGAGAGTTATGGCACAGTTCATATCATATTATATAGTCCTAGTACTATATGTGTACTCTGGTTACGGCGACTAGTGGCGTTATCCATCGATGAGGAGTTGTTAATAATAATAAACAATTTATTGACACTAAAATAAAGGGACGTATTGAATGGATAAATGTCCTGCAGGTACTTGTGGACGGGGGCAAGGACGATCAGAAAAAATATATACAGTGTGTGACCTATAAGTATGTAATTATTTGTAAACTTGGGAAAATTCGTACCTACCTACCTTTGTTCATAGTTAGGAGTGTTTCTTTTTAAAAGTTAAGTTTGAGAATCAGTGGTGTAAAAAAAATTATGAGACCCTGGGTGGCCAACTACTATAAATATATGTCAACTTCCAGAGGTTTTTGAACTGGTACCTAATTTTTGTTTTTCTTTCATGGTTTTGCCTTGCTCCACAAGTACTTGCAGGATTATTCACTCATTTTGCTCCCCTCTACAAGTACCTGCAGTTTTATCCACTCATTCTGACGGGACACTCTGTATACAAGAGAATATTAAAAAAATAGACACAGTGGGCGGTATAATCGCTAAAAGCGATCTCTTCCAGACAAGTTAGTGATATGCGTAGACAGCATAGAGTAAGGAATTTTCCCTTAAACATTTCCTTCGCCATTGTTAGACAGCAGCGGCAGCGGAACTTCAATGTACCATTGGTGCTAAGCTAATGCCCGTCTCGGTCTATCTCCAGCATGCCTCTGAGCTTCCACTGTTCGCTTCTCGAAGGTTATAGAGCATTGTTAGCTACAACTTTCAAGCAGTCGGCTTCCGGAGACATGTGTTCCGATCTTGGTTCAATAGCCAGTTCCATCTAAGCGTAACATATTTTTGTGTACTTTGACCACGACTTCAGCCAATCTAGGTGAGATGAGACAGTGATCAAACTCTTAGCCCCTAATCTAATAACAATAAAGTTCTACTTGCAAGGACGCTATCTTCGGCAAAGCTTCTTTTTAACATGTGTTCGTCTCCAATTCCAGTGGTAACGGGCGGCACAGACGGCATCGGCAAGCAGTACGCCAAGGAGCTGGCTGCGCGCGGGATCAACATCGTAATCGTCAGCCGAAACTCGGACAAGCTGCGCGCCGTCGCTGCTGAAATAGGTAAGATACGAGTAGTGGCCTCTTTGGCAAACATTTCGGTCGAAACGCGAATGACTCAAAGTCCACACTTCCGAAAGATATTCAATCGCCAAACATTACTGTGTTTCAGTTTGAAGGTGTTTCTAGAGAAATAACTGAGCATAATGTCGACACTATGGCAAAGTTGTTAGTGTCCCAGATTTGGATCCTAGCAGGGGCAAGCATTTGTGTTAAGCAGAAATGTTTGTTCTCGTATGTTTGGATTACGTTAGTGATTAAAGGTGTGTTGATGTGTGTGGCCATGCCAAGGAATCCTATTGCTACCGGATGTGTATGTGAAGGTGTTAACCATATTTTATATTAACTCCCTGCGCACATATTGATGCGCTCACATATAGTGACATATGAGGGGAACCTCTTCGTCTGTGGGTGACGAGCGCAGTGCACTCTAATAGAGGGACGGCGTCTGGCAGTGCAGCGCAAAATTTTGCTACCCAAAGTTCTGGATGGCACTGTAGGTAATTGTACCTATTGGAGTGTCTTTACCATCACTTAAACGTAGTAACTGGCTGGAACACCTATCTGAAATCCCACAAAGAGAAAGAAGGCCTTGTATTCAGGCAAACATAACCGTTGAAAAACAGTGCAAGAACTAAGGTCTAACGTATAACTGACTCCACATCTAGTTAGACAAGTATTTTCAATATCAGGTAGAGATGGGGAAGCGAGTCCCACTGAACAAAATTCTCAGTAGGGGAGACAAAGACCTTTCATAGTACTTATAATTAAACTGTAACAGGTCTAATTCTGTACATTGAAGATATTTAGACAAAAAAAAATTGGATGGTACTCTGTATTCGATACTGAAGCCAAAACCGTGTTTTTTCTTTTTCTGTCTATCTGTATCTTAGCCGCGCATCGCGCCGAAACACAGATTACCCCCTATAGATTCCGCATCATTGAATTATTGTACGGATTCGAGTTCACAAATTATGGAGGAAAGCACGGGTCGCGAGGAACGCAACGATTGCGCCGTGATTAGCCTATTCAAGGTCGCACTCACAAACTACAAAGAAGATACGGGTCGTACTAGAAATGTACTGACCATAGTGATGGGACTGCAGGGCCGATCAAAATAGTTTTGATTTTGTTTAATGAGTTTATCTCAACAAGCAATATTATGCTTTTTGAGATAAACTCGAGAAAACAATCAAACTTAATAAAAGTTGAATTTCTTTAAATAGATTAACGATGCTTAGAAGCCTAGAGCATTGTACATAAAAAATATAGTCATATCAGTTTTTGGTTAACATAGCAGATAAAAAATATTCTTCCCCACTTTTACTAGCTTTGATTGATCGCCTAAAATGTACTATCTTTCTATCTATATCACCCTACATCAAGCTACTGTTGGACCCCCTCATGTGCATTGAGTTTTGATTGATCGCCTAAAATGGGTAGGTACTATCTTTCTATCTATATCACCCTACATCAAGCTACTGTTGGACCTCCTCATGTGCATTGAGTTTTGATTGATCGCCTAAAATGGGTAGGTACTATCTTTCTATCTACGAGTATATCACCCTACATCAAGCTACTGTTGGACCTCCTCATATGCACGCCTCTATTTCCACTCCTGCGCCAAGCGGATGTGGAAGTGGCGGTATGGTGGCCAAGAGAAGGACTTAGTTTAAGAGTCAGACCACCTGCACGATGGTCAGACGACGTCATCAAAGTGGCAGAATGTCAGTGAGTAGGTACTAAGAAAACAAAATGTATAAATAAGGATATTATTTAATATATTTATTTATGAGAAAAAAGGCACCTCGCCAAAATCTACATAACCGTATGTCTTCTCTACTTTTCTCAATTTTAATTGTACTTTTAATGTACTATCTTTCTATCTATATCACCCTACATCAAGCTACTGTTGGACCCCCTCATGTGCATTGAGTTTTGATTGATCGCCTAAAATGGGTAGGTACTATCTTTCTATCTATATCACCCTACATCAAGCTACTGTTGGACCTCCTCATGTGCATTGAGTTTTGATTGATCGCCTAAAATGGGTAGGTACTATCTTTCTATCTACGAGTATATCACCCTACATCAAGCTACTGTTGGACCTCCTCATATGCACGCCTCTATTTCCACTCCTGCGCCAAGCGGATGTGGAAGTGGCGGTATGGTGGCCAAGAGAAGGACTTAGTTTAAGAGTCAGACCACCTGCACGATGGTCAGACGACGTCATCAAAGTGGCAGAATGTCAGTGAGTAGGTACTAAGAAAACAAAATGTATAAATAAGGATATTATTTAATATATTTATTTATGAGAAAAAAGGCACCTCGCCAAAATCTACATAACCGTATGTCTTCTCTACTTTTCTCAATTTTAATTTCGTCAAAACAATACAGCAATAAATAGGCTTGTTTGCCTATGCTGTCTTGAATTTCAAAGCTTCAAAAGCTTCTTTCGTAAAACCTGTAAAGTAAAATTGTATTTTAATTCTATCTTCGTTTACATCTAAAAGCAATCAAGCACCTATTAACCACACTTCAAGCTTTAACCGTATTCAGGGATAGGTAGTTTGTTATTCCTACAAAAACAAAATAATTTTTGTGATACGGTTTTCTAAATAATTAGGTTGAAATATCGATATGTACCAACATGAGAATATTTTATGATATCCCAACACTAGCTTACACGTGCTTTTGTTAGATAGGGATAACTATTGTACTTAGCGTAATGAGTGAAAGAGACTTTTCAAAAAGACATCAACGCGTGTTTATTTTTCCATGACGCTCATGACCTGTGGAACCAGTATAAACTGAAATCCGCTTGGCTCGTAGTAAATCAGAAAAAAATACAAAATTACTTACCGGTGGAACGTTATGCCAACTTTTTGATAATTTGTCGTTTAGGCTGACTTTCCACACCATTTTACTGCACAGCAAGCCATTAAAATTGTTGTTTTTTTCGATTAAATTCGCGATAAACTAGCACTCTCGCACGGGTCGAGAGTTTGGTCGAGAATGAAGTCGTGTCTCAAAGCGAGCCTGTTTATACTAGATAAAGCTAGTATGTGTTGTGTGCGTCTGATGCCTTGTAAGCGGTATCTATAGGGGGTAATCTGTGCGCCGAAACTACTGAACGAATTCAAATAAATTTAGTGTGATTTGAGTTCATACTACGAGGTAGGACATAGGATACCTTTCATCCCAAAAAATTAAAGCGTTCCCGCAGGATAGGTGTTGAAAGTTATTTAAAAGAACACTGAACACCACGTTGAAACTACTGGACGGATTTTGATGCAACTTGGTATATAGTTTATATGATATGATAAAATTGAGGATACTTTTTATCCTGAAAAAAAATAAAGGATTCTTGCGGGATAGGGGCGAGAACATCTCACACTTACGATTTGCCGATGACGTATAGTCCTAATGGCGGAGTCGCTGCAAGACTTGCAAAGTATGCTGACCAACCTAGTTGATGCTTCGCGACGGATCGGTCTCGGAATGAATAGAGGTCCAAAGTTATGTTAATTTTGAAGAAATAAATATCTATCTATACGTATAATAAAGCAATAAGTACGAAAAAGTCTGTACAAAGAAAAGTTTAAAAAATGGTCTAATGTACAGTCTAGGTCTGCAATTGACGGAGAAACCGATGTTTATACTTTAAAAAAAGACATTCAGTCGAACATATAAGCGTCTTCTTTTGTGAAGTCGATTAAAAATGAGATATATGACATCTTATAATAACCCCTATACTAACTGGCCTCTTCTTAAATAAAACCAAAAAACCAGCCTTTAAACCTACGTGTTATTCCCGGACTAGAAGTACCTATAAAGTACAATAATTATTCTACATTTCAACAAAATTCTTTCAGCCGGCATATAGTTTTTATCGATTGCTCGGCTTCTACATTTCGGATTGAGATACAAAGTACACCAAATTATAAGTCAAACCCGAAGCTATCCAACAGTGAAAACCGCATTTAAATCGGTACAGTAGTTTTTACGTGATGCGCGAACATACAGGCAAGTTATTTTTTGTTTAGTAGCTTATATCAAGTCCCCTAGACCAATTTGTATCTGAGTTATACAGACTTTTTTTACTTACTATTTTGATATCTTATCTATACTTATAATAAAACTGTAACGAGTCCAATTCTGTACATTGAAGATATCTAGAATTTTATTTTTTGACCTTACTCTAGGTTCGATACTGAAGCCAAAACAGTATTTTTTTTTCATTTTTATCTGACTGTCTGTCTGTCTGTATCTTGGCTAGGCATCACGCCGAAACTACTGAATGAATTTAAATGAAATTTGGTATGATTTGAGTTCATACTACGAGGTAGGACATAGGCTACTTTTCATCCCGAAAAATGAAAGGGTTCCCGCAGGATTGGGGTTGAAAGTTATTTCAAAAAACACTTACCACTCTGAAACTACTGGACGGATTTTAATGCAACTTGGCACAGTTATAGTTTATATGATGGGGTAAAATTGAAGATACTTTTTATCCCGAAAAAATAAAGAGTTCCTGCGGGATAATGTCCCAAATTCTGTAAATTAAAGATATTTTGTAATTTTTTTTGGGGGCCGCTACTAAAGCCAAAACTGTTTTTTTTTTAATTTTTGGCTTTCTGTCTGTCTGTCCATCTGTCTGTACCTTGGAAGTGCATCACGCCGAAAATACTCAATGAATTCAAATGAAATTTGGTATGATTTGAGTTCATACTTCGAGGTAGGACATAGGAAACTTTTCATCCCGAAAAATTAGAGGGTTCCCGCAGGTTTCTTTCAATGCATAGGCGTTGAAAGTTATTTAAAAGAACACGTAGCACGTTAAAACTATCGGACGAATATTGATGCAACTTGGCACAGACATAGTTTATAAGATAGGTGAAAACTATGGATAATTCCCGAAAAAATTAAGGGTTGCTCCATGTTCGATCATGAAACCTATATGTTTTTTCATTTTTATCTGTATGTCTGTATCTTGGCCGCGCATCACACCACCGAAACTACTGGATGAATTCAAATGAAACTTGGTATGACTTGAGTTCATACTACGAGGTAGGACATTGAATACTTTTCATCCCGAAAAATTAAAGGGTTTCCGCAAGATATGGGTTGAAAGTTATTAAAAAGAACACTTATCACGCTGAAACTACTGGACGGATTTTTTTATGCAAATTGATACAGTCATATATCTATACTCATAATAAAGCAATAGGTACGAAAAAGGCTGTACAAAGAAGATAAATAAAAAAAATGCTCTTGGGTGCTTAAAAAAGTTATTGAACAAGAACATATTTTTTTTTATCGTGTCTTTCTGTCTGTTTGTCTGTATGTTTGTTTGTTCACGCATCACGTAAAAACTACTGCACCGATTGCAATGCGGTTTTCATTGTTAGATAGATTGGGGTTTAATTTAAAAACTGGTGTAATTGGTATCTCAATCCAGTGAGTAAAAAGCCGAGTAATTGATAAAAGTATTTTTGAAGGCTGAAGATTATTAGAATATTGGTCCTGGAATAGCACATTATGGAACTTTGAACCTAAAGAAAAGAGCACGTGTGCGAAGTCGCGAGTACAGCTAGTAATATAATAAGTTTGGTATAATATATAGGTTTGGTATATTATGATATGGTATAGAAGATAATACAGATTACCGCAAACTTACGTCTGAATTTACTTGAAGACAAGTGCTGTACAATATCAAAAATGGTACACAAATCGACTTAAAATGGATAAACAGCTAATAAAAAAAACTGCTAAACCAATTTTGTTGAAGTTTTATCTATATAAAAAAAAAAAAAATGGTCAGATTTTCAGTGTATGCCTACACTGAAAATCTGTCCAAGTCGGTTTAGAAATCTTAGAGATTTGAGGCAATATAAACACAAAATCAAATTCACTTACTGAAAAAAAAAAACTCGAAAAACTGCTGAACCAATTTTGATACCAATTATGATTATATGGGACCACTTGAAGAAAACAAACAAAATAATATTTCATAATCGGTCCGAAATTGACGGAGAAATCGTTGTACATATCTACATAAAATAAAATAAAACATACATACTGTCGAATTTACGTGAACATTATACGTTTCCTGTTGTGAAGTCGATTAAACCAACTACATAGAAACTTTAAAGCTACTATTGTCTAAGAGATGCCTACGAAAACTGACAAATTACACAACTGACCCCCGGCTAGTAACCCCTACTTAAATTAAACTAATTAGTTTAGTCGTAGGGGTTAGTTAGTATAGGGATTATAAGTTACGAGTTACTGACTGACATAAATTGTAACTAGTATCCCTTATGTCATTTACCTAATTTATCTTCTATCATTAGTTTAAAAAGCTTATATTATCGACTAGCTGTGCCCGCGGCTTTGCCCGCGTGATCAGTTCATTTAAAAGTACAAACTACATTTCTTCAAAATTCGTTCAGCCGTGAAATAATTTTTGAACGCTTGCTCGGCACCTTATCATCAGATTAAGAAACCAAGTATCTACCCCAGTTTTTAAGTCAAACCCTAAGCTATCCAACAAATAAAACCGCATCGCATTCAAAAATAAGCTACTGAACTTGCACAGCTATCTTCTAGTGTCTAGTCTGGGCTAAAGATAAGTAGGATAGAGAGACATAGCAGATATTAGCGCGAAAGAGATAACAATTTTTTTTGGACTAACTATATACTTTGTTTTGTTTTCGTGCAAGTGGGCCTTAGAGTACTTTTAACCTGGAGAAATGAGCACGCGTGCGAAGCCGCGGGCACAGATAGTACGAAATAAAATTCAAACTGTGATATAACTAATACCACAGACACGACAACTATTTATTTCCCCCGCGAGCTTGAGTACTATACAGCGAAAGCCATAATAATGACCACATTCAACGTAACTAAATGCCTGCAATTTGCTGCCATCCATGGCGTAATAGTTTCTGTGTCGAATGGTCGCCGGTTTCGAAAGGGCCGAAGGGCCCAAGAGGTACGACAACAGAATAGATTGGCTCAGGAGGTCACTTATGAAAGTCAACTGACTTTACTCTCATATGCCCGCGAGGCGCTTGAGCTGCCCGTTTGCCTCCATGCATCTTTGTCGTTAATTTTATAATACGCTTTTTTAATACGTTGATCTGTTACTGAGCTTCTGTCGGGATTTGGTTTTGTTCTAGAATCTAACGCCGTAGCGTTGTCTAGAAAAGATTTATTAGTTTTCCTTAGCCGAAATCCATAAAAAAATATTCTTATGTATGTTTAGTGTTTACGTTATATACATTGTTGCATGTACATGTACTAATAGCTGTAGTTATAATATTTAATAACTGTAATTTTTAAAATAATAATATAAATAATTAATTAATTTGTAATTTTGTTTTTTTTTCTAATAGCTGTAATAGAGTTTTAAGAAAAATGGTAAGAAAGTTTAGAAACAACTAAATTATTATAAAAATCAAATTACCCGACTGTGAACAAAACTAAAAAGAGGCATACAAGTTTTAGATTTTTGATTTGAGATATAAGATGCAGTCGGAGAAATAAGAAATTAAATGATGAGTGGGATACCCCACTTGACTTTCACTTATTTTCTTTTTCACAATAATTATGGCATCTAGTTGTCGCCATATTGAATTTTGATTAGGTAATGTCTTTATTAGAACCTGAATACTCGCAAGATTAAGATAAATCGATTGACGTATTAATCATCAAAATCGGTCCACGCTTATGGTATATATATATAGTGCCACAAAGGAACAGACGTACGTACCTATGTAGGCTGATAAACACATTATTTGTACTATTATTTATTCTGCGACATTACCGAGCCTTTGCGTTGCGCAGTCTGGCAAAAACAAGGAGACCACACCGCCAAGCAAACAAGTGAAGCATATCAAATGGCGGCTGCATAAGTATGTGAGCGCGAGTGGATAATTCGGTGTGTGAGGAAAAATACGATGCTGATTCCAAAACCATTTCGAAATACGAGTATTACATTCCCATACATTATTTTTACGTCAAAACTCTTTAAACTATGACATGGGGTTTATTTTAATAAAATACATAAAATAAACTTGACTTTCATTTGACCTATAATTACATCATATAGAGGCTGTATACTCTCTCTGCGGCTGTATACTTTCAGTGCCTAAAAAAAGCAATGGAAAACCAAAACAAAATCTGTTAATGTCAAGTCAACGCCAGCCAATGGGCAGCGATAATAACCTCTTCCATACAAGTACGCAAGGGCATACTATTCAGCCTACTTTATGACGTCATCGCTATTGTGCGTATTAGCGGATCGGCGTATCTTAGATGCTTCACCTTCGATTTGGCTTTTTGGTCTTTTCTAAAACCTTGTTGAGTACGTCTAGAGCTTATAACACATCCCTAAAACATAATTTGTATTGAGATCCAAACTAACAAATAAAAAAAATAAAGTATAGCCCCCAGATATGTTTATGTTTGATTTGGTTGAAGTACTTAGTTAAAAGAAAAACCAAAGACAACTACGTCATATTACACAGATTAAATATCTCTGTAGGTACGTATGTGTGCATGGAGCATACTATTTATGTGCTGTTCTTCGTTTACTTTTACGATTACTTAGAACGCGGAACTGAAGCTATTGTTTGCTTTATTATGTTTTACAAGTCACTGTAGTCTACATGTAGACACAAGTGCTATACGGTGCTTGTCAATATTACTTTATTTTACTTGTGGATATTGGACTTTGCTTTGTCTAGTCTACTGTCCTTTTTTTTTTTTTTTTTTTTTTTTACTTGGGGACATGCGTTTATGCATACCACTGAGCTCGGGGAAGGCCCAGTGGTTATGTGGGACTCACTGGCGACTGCCCGTACTACCCACTAAAACCCCATGGTGTACCTCCACGACCGCTCACGACGGGAACACGGGAACGCTTACGCACACGACCGCGAACCCGCCGCGGCTGTCCGTTTCCGGACCCGCCTCTGGGGAAAACCCCCTGCAACGCACCAGTACACATGGTGCGCCGCAACCACCCGGGGACCAACCCGCAAATGAGCGCCAAACGAAATCCCCGCGTCTGGACGCTCGAGGTCCCCCTGCGATGGGTCGGTTCAGTGGCCCCACCGCCAGCCACTTCGGCCGCAGAGGATAGGGAGAGCGGCGCACCGCAATACCGACACTCCTCTTCCCCTACTGTCCTGTGCTAAGTCTGTCTCGAGATCCGTTGGGAAGTACACCTATCTGGCAAATTAAGTTTATATTGTAAAACATTCACCGAGCGAGCAATAAAATAGTTCTTGTAGGGATATACTTCGCGCATCACGTAAAAACTACTGGACTGATTGCGATGCGGTTTTCATTGTTGCATAGTACAGGGTTTGACTTAATATAAATGGGGTAATATCTCCCAAGCAATGCAAGACCTTAGTCTTTTCAGTTCACCCAAAGATGACGTACATAAGCTTAACCGACTTCAAATAAAGGAAGTTTCTCTGTTTCCCTAGTATGTTTGTAGGTAAGTGCGCGATTTTTTCACACACTACACGGCTGGTTTTTATAATTCGTTTTCTAGGACAATATTTAGATTACCTAGTTATGGGAAGGTTTTAGAATTGAGGTACCTACGTACAGTATCATTTTTAGACGGCTGGTTGGTCTAGTGGCTAGTAACCCTAGGAACGAAATCAAACGGTTCGAATCCTGCAAGGGGCAATCATTTGTGTGATGAGCAGAAATGTTTGTTTCCGAGTCATGGATGTTAAATATTCGTATCTATGTATGTTTATCCGTTATCTAGTGCCCATAGCACAGGGTATCCTAGTTTGGGGCTAGGTAATTGGTGTGGAATTGTCCCGAACATATTATTATTAGTATTATTATTATGTAGGTACTGACTTATGGATATATTAATTTTTAGTTTATTTAGAATGGCGATTAAGTCGGTTTTAGGCTCGGAAAAACTATTAGATACTTCTATATTCTTTACATTTCATTAATTTTACTTGTTCGTAACTGAAAAGGATAAATATTGTGCATATCCAGTGTGAAGTGTAGATAGAGTGAGCATGTTTGTGAGTATGTTTCATCCACTTAAAACTCTAATTCAGTACGACATTTATATTTAAATCGTTTAATTTCGTGCGGGTTATCCTAATACGAGTATGTAAAGTAGATACCATACAATTAAACAATAATAGTAAATAGGTACATATAGTAATTATAATAGTAAGTAGTTACATATAGTAATTATATTATAAGGTTGTTATTTTGTAAAACTAGGACATAATAATGTTTTCTAATATTAACTAATAACGAATTAAATATTTTGCGGCAAACAATAACAACCCAGGGCCTGCAGTCTTGACATAAACATATTATTATGTAGATAGTGAATGCTTTACAACCGAAATCGGTACATACCGATGACAGTCTTAGTTTGCTAGCTATAAATTGTCAAAAACTATCGATTGTCATCGGTATCTGTACTGAAGGCAGGCCTGTCTCACTCGATGTACTTGCGCGTGCTAATTTCTGTAACGACCGTGTTACTCTATCCGTGGCTTGCCATGAGATAGATTGAGATAGACTTACACGTTAGAAAGAGAGACGCATATGAAATGATACGCATCAAGGTCGTGCGAGCTGAATTACACTTTATTGAGTGGCGGCAAGAGTCGCTTTTTATTTAATTGTCTTAGCGGAGAGAGCCTTCTGTACGTTAGTACTATTATTTCTTCTGTGCTGGAAGGCAATTCTTACGTAGTGATATAAATATCACAATAGATATATATCGAAAAATTGACATAAAATAGACATTTTTAATTGATGGATATTATTTATCTATTGTGATATTTTTATCACTTTGTGAGAATTGCCCTACTGACATTAATCATGATTGACATCGATATTTGGCAGAGATTACAAAATATCGTTATATTCGGACTTTGCGACCGATTTCGGTTGTAAAGCAATCACTATCGATGTCGAGACTGCAGGCCCAGCAGCACGCGTGGACGCGAGGGACGTTACGAGCTGAAGGGGGAAATAGATATATATATATATATATATATAAGGCGGCATTTTGGGTCCGGTCGAAAAAGAGTCCGTTCTAAACTCATGTTATTAATTATTCTTATGTCCCTACTACTACTTAACTACTTCAACTACCTAATTGCCATTATATGTACTACCACCTATATATACTACGTATACATACGTATTATATACGTAGGTATGCTACGTATGGTATCTATATCGAAAATACTTATAATAAAGGAATACCTACGAAAAAGTCTGAACAAAGAAGATAAAGAACATAGGCGGAATTTTATGCGATAAATCTTGCAGTGTCTTGACATATCATTTCTACAGAACCTAAGTAATTATTTTTCTACGTTTTTTCAACATAGCCTGTAAGCTAAAAAACCCAAGTTAACAAATCAATTTAAAAAAAACATGAAATTGTAACTTCATTTCCTTCCTACAATGTTTAACCGGCTTTGTTGGCTGCCCAACGCAAAGAGTATACAAATACTACGTAAGCCCAACAAGTGAAAAAATATTTAGAATACAATGACGTTTCCGCTTTGGACGTCAAAATTATCAACACAGTATACTTCCCACCCAGTTTTTTAAACCAAAGGAGGTTGAATTCGCTTTGTTCCCACCCGGTTTTTAAACCAAAGGAGGTTGAATTATACTTACTGACGTTAAATCTTTTAACAGTAAGCGTAATTCAACCTCCTTGCGATAAACAGAATAATAATATAGACTGTGCTATAGACAAAATGGTACGTCAATATAAAACCTCTTTAAAAAACATTATACTCGTAGCAAAGGGAATACAGTGCACTAAAGTTTATGGAGGAAGCGTAAATAATTGTTGTTATAATAGGGTATGTTAATTTATTTAATTGTTTTGCACAAAAATAGTGTAGGTACAAGGAAGGACTTAATGCTAAACAGCATTAAGTCCTTTCTCGAGTCTGTCTATTTGTCTGTATGTTTGTTTGTTCACGAATCACGTTAAAACTACTGGACCGATTGCGATGCGGGTTTCTCTGTTGGATAGCTTAGCGTTTGATTTAAAAACTGGTGTAAATGGTATCTCAATCCGATGAGCAGAAGCCGAGCAATCGATAAAAAACTTTTTGACGGCTGAAGAAATTTTATCAAATGTTCGTATGTTGGTATTTTAGGTCCTGGAATAGCACCTATAGTACTTTTAACCTAGAGAAAATACGACGCGTGCGAAGCCGCGGGTGCAGCTAGTCTACTATAAATCGAATACTGTGACACTTGTCCTGTTCTTAAATCAAATATTTTTCTTTCCTAGAAAAGGAGCACAGCAGCGTAAAGACGAAGATCATAGTGGCAGACTTCAGCCAGGGCGCGGAGGTGTATGCACACGTGGAAGCCGAGCTGAAAGACATTCCTGTGGGGATACTAGGTACGGAGCCATGCGAACTTATACATTGTCTTCTACGGCTTAAGGTCGGCCATTAGTGTGACGTCATGGGCCGTGCGGCCTAAACACGAAATACCCGTTTACCCGTACAATATGCTTTTCAAGCATGCTTACAATACGATTATCAGACAAAAGTAGGTTATTAGCAAATTGTTGCAAATGGCTGTTTTTTTAAAGTATCACTTATTTTGTTACCTAGTTACCCGTTTACTTGATAACCTCCTTTTTTAAGTCGGTTAATAAGTAGAACAGGCAGGTAGGTAAATGGTCCTTAATTATTTGAATTATATCATCATTAGAAAGCGGATATCTAAGCAAGATCAAGAACCTCAGTTCGCTCGTGATCGCGGCCCCTTCTACGATGACGAAGTATCGGTTGTTCATTTTTAGAGGGTTTTTTTTTGGGATTTTGAGAAAAGAGGGGCATAGCATATTAGGTGCCTGATGACTGTTAAAATCATCGCTATCAACACAATATCGATAAATAAAATAAAACTTTTGTATTTTTAGTGAACAACGTGGGCACACAGTACGAACACCCCATGACCCTGACAGAACTTCCCTCCTTCAAGGCCTGGGAGATTATCAATGTTAACGTGGGCGCCGTGACGGCGATGAGCAAGATCGTGCTTCCAGGAATGGTGGCTAGAGGCAGGGGAGCGCTGGTCAACGTGTCCTCAGGGTCGGAACTACAGCCTCTGCCTCTGATGACAGTGTATGCTGCTTCCAAGGTCAGTGAAGTTTAGTGTCCATGATACCTGCACTCAATGATATCTGCACTAAAAATTCAATAGTTACTGCTTGCCTAAATACCTGCACTTCAAATTCAATAGTTTCTGCTTGCCTAATACCTGCACTTCAAATTCAATAGTTTCTGCTTGCCTAATACCTGAACTTCAAATTCACTAGTTTCTGCTTGCCTAATACCTGCACTTCAAATTCAATAGTTTCTGCTTGCCTAATACCTGCACTCCAAATTCAATAGTTTCTGCTTGCCTGATACCTGCACTCCAAATTCAATAGTTTCTGCATGCCTAATACCTGAACTCCAAATTCAATCGTTTCTGCTTGCCTGATACCTGCACTCCAAGTTCAATAGTTTCTGCTTGCTAATACCTGTACCCCAAATTCAATAGTTTCTGCTTGCCTAATACCTGCACTTCAAATTCAATAGTTTCTGCTTGCCTAATACCTGAACTTCAAATTCACTAGTTTCTGCTTGCCTAATACCTGCACTTCAAATTCAATAGTTTCTGCTTGCCTAATACCTGCACTCCAAATTCAATAGTTTCTGCTTGCCTGATACCTGCACTCCAAATTCAATAGTTTCTGCATGCCTAATACCTGAACTCCAAATTCAATCGTTTCTGCTTGCCTGATACCTGCACTCCAAATTCAATAGTTTCTACTTGCCTAATACCTGAACTTCAAATTCAATAGTTTCTGCTTGCTAATACCTGTACCCCAAATTCAATAGTTTCTGCTTGCCTAATACCTGAACTTCAAATTCACTAGTTTCTGCTTGCCTAATACCTGCACTCCAAATTCAATAGTTTCTGCTTGCCTGATACCTGCACTTCAAATTCAATAGTTTCTGCTTGCCTAATACCTGCACTCCAAATTCAATAGTTTCTGCTTGCCTGATACCTGCACTCCAAATTCAATAGTTTCTGCATGCCTAATACCTGAACTCCAAATTCAATGGTTTCTGCTTGCCTGATACCTGTACCCCAAATTCAATAGTTTCTGCTTGCCTGATACCTGCAATCCAAATTCAATAGTTTCTGTATGCCTAATACCTGCACTCCAAATTCAGTAGTTTCTGCTTGCCTGATACCTACACTCCAAATTCAATAGTTTCTGCTTGTCTGATACCTGCACCCCAGATTCAATAGTTTCTGCTTGCTTAATACCTGCACTCCAAATTCAATAGTTTCTGCTTGCCTGATACCTGCACTCCAAATTCAATAGTTTCTGCTTGCCTGATACCTGCACTCCAAATTCAATAGTTTCTGCATGCCTGATACCTGCACTCCAAATTCAACAGTTTCTGCTTGCCTGATACCTGCACTCCAAATTCAATAGTTTCTGCATGCCTGATACCTGCACTCCAAATCCAATAGTTTCTGCTTGCCTGATACCTGCACTCCAATTTCAATAGTTTCTGCATGCCTATCCTGTTACTTTGCCGCCACTTTAACTGCCAAATCCCCACAAGCGAAGGAACATAAATATCGAGAAAATATCTTGAATTTAGGCTCATTAAGTGTCCAGTTTCGCCTACTTTATAACGACAAAGCAGATGTCCTATACTAGTAGTTCTGCAAACAGTAGACCTCGCGAGCACAAACTTTTTTGCTACAATCTAGCGGTGTACAGTAGCGCCATCTAATGACCCTATTGTAAAACTAACATTAATAATCTAAGTGCTCCATCAATCCCTACCTAGTAGGTAAAGAGCTGATTCCACTGGTAGAAACCTAAAAGTGAGCACTTTACTGCATTTTGAGGAGATATTTTGCTCAATGCAATCTCATTTCGGTAGTAAGTAGGTACTATTATTTACTCTGTGATCTAGTCGGACATTGGTATTTCCAGGCGTACGTTCACAGCTTTACTCTGGCCATTCGTGAGGAGTACTCTCCAAAGGGCATCCACGTGCAACACCTGTCACCCATGTTCGTTTCCACGAAGATGAACGCGTTCTCCAACCGCCTCATGGAAGGAAACCTGCTGGTTCCTGACGCAGCGACGTACTCGAAGCACGCAGTCAGCGCCCTGGGCAGGGTCACCAACACTACTGGCTATTGGCTGCATGGAATTCAGGTAATATAACTTTCTGTATTGGATAGCGGTTTTAAAAAGAAACAGCTAGTTGAATGAGTTGAACAGGTTATAAAGTTAAATCGGATTAACGCCAACAATGACCTGTTCGAGTTTTGAAAGTTATACGGCTCAGGTGGCCACTTGATTGTACCTACATGAAGCATGTAACAAACGTTCTTCGATGTATCAAACATTGTGCTAATATAGATAGAATAAGTATTCGATGAAACATTATAGATTAAATCAAATTAGGTGAAACGTGTTTCGAAGTGGCGTAGTGAACCCGAACAAAATTAGTTTAACTGGTTGTATTCCCACTTAACTAGAGTTTGAAAGACAGAAAGCAAAAAAGGATATAATAATAATTATGTAAGGTTGCCACTGAGACACCAAAGTTCAAGAACAGTTGAACAATTCTTCCTTCGTGTCGTTGTTTCAACCATTCCTGAGATGAGCCGTTTATTAGATGAAACATCGTGGAGACAAGATTAACCTGCGATGTCAGTCTAGCTGACCAAGCGCGTCAAAAGGATTGATTTATAAAAACGGGAGTCTCATGTCTAGAAAGTACATTCTCCATTTTGTATTATGAACCTCGTAATCCTCATACCGACCTGTTGCGTGGCTTTGAAATAAGGGGGTGTCATGTCATATGAGAGAGTTTTTGATGATTTCATGTGTTACATCTTTCCTCTCGCTTTCCTAAAATCTATAGGAGTGATTTCGTGAAAAGTGTAACATGTGTACAGTGAAACCGTTGACCAATGAGCGCGCGCGGTGCTAGAGCTAATAAAACTGAAACAGGTCCAATTCTGTACACTGAAAATATTTTGAAATTCTTTTTTGGAGGGTACTCTATCTTCGATACTGAAGACAAAACTGTTGTTTTTTTGTCTGTCTTTCTGTCTGTCTGTATCTTGGCCGCGCATCATGCCGAAACTACTGAATGAATTCAAATGAAACTTGGTATGATTTGAGTTCATACTACGAGGTAGCAATTAACTTCTTTCCATCCTAAGGTTGTCTGGAAGAGATCGCTATGAGCGATAAGACCGCCCATTGTACCTATTGTTTATGTTATTTCTATTTTGTAATTTGTTTAACTGTGTGTCAATCAAGTGTTATGGTATTGTATTGTAGGTTTTATGATACTTTTCATCCCCAAAAATTAAAATGTTCCGCAGGATAGGGGTTGAAAGTTATTTAAAAGAACACATACACATGCTGAAACTTCTGGACGGATTTTAATGCAACTTGGCACTATCATAGTTTATATGATGGGTTATATTTGAGGATGCCTTTTCCCGAAAATATAAGGGTTCCTGCGGGTCCCTACCCGCCAAATTCTCTACAATGAAGATATATTGTGAAAAAAAAAACGGAATACTGAAGCCAAATCTGTTTTTGTTTTTATCTTTGTCTGTCCGTCTGTCTGCCTGTCTGTCTGTATCTTGGCAGCGCATCACGTCGAAACTACTGAATGAATTCAAATGAAACTTGGTTTGATTTGAGTTCATACTTTGAGCTGTGCTTTGAGGTAGGACATTAGATACTTTTCATCCCGAAAAATTAAAGAGTTCCCGCAGGATAGGGGTGGAAAGTTATTTAAAAGAAACGTACCACGCTGAAAATATTGGACGGATTTTGGGTTTAACTTAAAAACTGGTGTGATTGGTATTTCAATATTGCGAGTAGAAGCCGAGCAGTTGATAAAATTATTTTTGACGGCTGATGAAATTTTGATCAAATGTTGGTATATTTTAGGTCCTGAAATAGCACAATATGGTACTTTTAACCTAAAGAATTGGCCACGTGTGCAAAGCCACGGGTACATCTAGTAAAGCAAAAAGAACGAAAAAGTCTGTACAACGAAGATAATTATACAAAAACGTCAAAAAGTAACGAGACGTTGGAAAAATCTCGTTAAATATTTATAGGAATGGGGGTTAATTTGAACAAAAACGGAGTAAGCGTAATTCAAAATCATTGAGCAGCGCTCGCGGTGCTTTTTCACAGACTCGTTATTATTTTGTTTCCACTGCAACATGCCATTCAGTTCCTTACAGCGAGTAATCGACATTTTATAGGAAAATTTTTGATACCGTGGGTTGCATTATTGCAATTTACGTAGAGATATCTAATTTTTTGAAAAATAAAATACTGCAAATGTTACTCGCTGATAACTGTAGTGTTGCAAAAATAAATAAGGATAAATAAATAGGTAGCTTGTTGTTGTAGACTTTCAACAGTTGCTGTCGTACAACGATGGTTGAATTTACGTTAGAGGAATGGGGGACGTTACGCTATCGTGAAGCGACAATAAAAGTTGCTGGGATACGTGTAGACCAGAAGGATCGAGTCTCGAACTATTGAAGAACAAGGACCTCTTGCTACGATTACCCTAAATCTGAGGAAAGTGGAAATAACACAAGTGGAATTACACAATAACGGAAGCTATATTTCAATTCAGAAAACGCGCATTACATGGCGGTTCGATCCCGCAGTGGTACAAGGTTTCTCTTAAAATAAGACCGTACTTAGTCTATGACGTTTTTCACTGGGGAATTTAGGTTATGTCAGATCTGGATTCAAGATAAGGGAAAATGTTGATGTACGTACGTAGAGAGCTCCCTAGAAACACTCACGGATCCGTGCTATATAAGACGTGGTTCAGGCGAACAGCCGTGAACTTAATATGCTCCGGGGTCGTTGGACGAGCCAGCCCGACGAAGTCAGGGCGCGGTGTCTCTTCCCGGCCTCGCTGCGGTGACGTGCATCTTCAGCTGTCCCTTCGTTGACGTTGATACGATATATTTATCGGCGTTGCGCGCGCGACTCACATCTCCGCGGTTCGGTGATACGGGGTCAACCAATTTCGAATCAATCTTTATAAATAATCCTTGATGCTCAAAGATGTAGCTTAAGTTAACACAGGTACGCATCACGCACAATAATACCTATTTTCGCCTTGGACACTGACTTAAAATTGTTTATAATTAAACCGATAAATTAGCGCAATCAGGGGCACAACCTTATATCTCCCAGATTGTAACCCCACTTTTCAGTTAACAATTATTACTGATTTACGTGTAACTAACACAATAGATAGAAAAAACGCATTTTTCTGATTCAAAGTTGATTGAAAGTTACAAACCAAAACTATTCGGTCAAAAGACGGTATTTTGTATCGATATTATGAGTAAATTACTGCATGTATCTTGGATGCAATGACTGAGTTTTGGTCACTACTAGCTGGAAATCCATGACATAATATGAGCTTTCCGAATTTCGTCCTATTTGGCGAAATCAAAATCGGTGTGACGTCATCACGACTAAAATTGCCATGTAGGTAGTGTTCTACACTACATAATGTAGCTTTCTCTATGTGAAAGAATTTTTGAAATCGTTTCGAGTTTATCCATTACAAACAAAAAAACAAAAAAACAAATCTTACCTCTCTATAATCCATACACACTAATATATAAAAGTTAAACGATGTCTGTTTGTTTGTTTGGGGAGCTTTCACGCGATAACAGCTGGACGGATTTTTGATGAAATTTGGAATGGAGATAGCTTTTACCCTGAAATAAAACATTTATAAGTACTGGTGACTAGTTATAGGTACTATATCTATTATGTTTTGTTTCCAGTCGTTCTTCGTAAAGGTTCCGCCAGTCTGGATCCGGACCAAGATCGGCGCCTATCTGAACAAGGAGTTCCGCGAGGAGTACCTACAGAACGCCAACATTAAGAGCCACTGATGAGATCCCTAGGATAATAACAACATTCGCATACTTTGTTATTCTCTCGAAGTGGAGGCATTTATAACTGGAATTTAGAGATTTTCAGCTTTTGGTAACCACACGAGCGGTAACTGTGCACCTTCAGTGGTGCGCTCTGCGTCCACACAGCTACGAACAAACTGTGGTAACCAAATCCCAAACAGAGTGGAATACAATGTGAAAACAAAGTTTGAAGTAGGTTAAGTTTTTAATTGTTTAAAATTCCTGTCATACTGGTAAGTATAGAAAACTTGTAGCAGGATTTACGAATATGGGATTTTATTGAAATAATTGTTGTCTTGGTTTTTATTGTTAACTTAGCCATTATATTAATAATTTTAAATACAAATTGTGATAATATTAGTTCCAGTTTAAAGACAAATTAAATTGTGATAAAGTAATAAATATTTTTTCATAAATATTTATTTATTTTATTATTGTGTTTACATCCATATTCATGTTCTCAGTCGGTATTCAACGACTCCTCGCGAGTCTGACCAGGTTGTTGGTTCACCTCGTGGGACCGTCTGCGGTCACCATTCGAGAACATTTCTTCCCATATTGTTATCGGTTCTACTAGCCATGTGGCATGCTTTTGCCACTTCAATGTTCATGTTCGGAACAATAACATTAAAAAAAAGTATACAAATTGAAAGTGAGAATCAGATAAATTAGGCGAGGGCTTTTTTTCAAACTTTTCTAAACTATTTTTGTTTTATTTTCCGCTTCGTAATTTTTGAGTTTTTAGCCGAGATTGCCCCTGCAACAAGCATTTGAGTAGGCAGGCGGCTTTAGAACTTAACATGAAAAAAACGGCATCACGTAATAACTACTGGACCAATTGAGATTCGGTTTCGGTCATTGTTGGATAGCATAAGTTTTGAATTCAAAACTGGTGTACTTGGTATCTCAATCCGATGAGTTGAAGCCGAGCAATCCATAAAAATCAATTAAACGCCTGAACAAAATTTAGTATTTTGTACTTCAAAGTCAAAGTCAAAGTATTTTATTGTAAATAGGCAAAAATAATAGCACTTTTACAAGTCAAAATTAACATCTCCTGAACAAAGAGACATACATAAAATATTATAAAAAGATCAAATCAATCCAAATTTAGATAAACTAAGTATTCTTTGAGTTTGACAGTCAGTTTGTTTCTTCCGAACATACATTATATTTTCATATACATATTGATAAGCCACTCTAACAATATTGATCTCTTTAAAGCGTTCCCTAAGAGAATCTCGGGATTTCATATTGTAAATGGAACGAATTGCTCTCTTCTGTAGCACAAATATTGATTGAATTTCCGCGGCCTTACCCCACAGCAAAATGCTATATGACATAATACTGTAAAAGTAACTAAAATATACTAATCTTGCAGTGGCTATATCAGTAAACTGTCTAATTTTACGTACGGCATAGGCTGCAGAGCTCAATCTACCAGCTATCAACGATATTTGAGGACCCCACTGTAATTTTGAATCTACAGTAATACCCAAAAATGTGGTTGACTGCACAAGGTCTACAGGCTCACTATTTATTAATATACTTGAATTCGTAGGAACCCCTCTGACATTGGGTAGTGAAAATTTGATACATTTAGTTTTCTTAGGATTTAACATTAAATTGTTAGTTGTAAACCTACTAAGAACTAGCGCGATTGCCTAGTTAACATCGTCAAAATTATTCAAGGTTCTGTCAATCTTAAAAATTAGAGAAGTATCATCTGCAAACAAAACAATATCACATAAGTTCTCTATGAAAAACGGAAGATCGTTAATGTAAACCAAGAACAAGAATGGCCCAAGTATTGAACCCTGTGGGACTCCCATTGTAATGAGAGATCCTGATGACCTCGCACCATTTACATCTATTTTTTGGATTCTATTGCTAAAATAAGAGGATAAAAGATTTCCCATTAACTCCGTAATGATACAATTTAAAAATTAATGTTTCGTGGTACTTAAGTACCTACTTTTGGTCCTGATAGATAACTTTTAACCCATAGAAATGACAACTAGAGCAAAGCCGCGGGCACAGCTTGTACTCGTATAATGCAGGTCAGTGACTAAGTAACGTATTTGTATACTCTTTGCATATAACTTCCTTTCAAAGAGTATTTAAGAGTATCTACGTAAGACTTCCTTTGATTTAAAGATTTCTCTCAAAAAAGTTTGTACGTCAGATTATTTTTCGGAGGGTTTTTTTTCCAGATATTTCAATGATAATTAATGCTATTATTAGAAAATACTTACTATTTTGATATTTTCTGAACTTTATCATGGTAGACAGATTAATTCGATCTGCGTAGTTACATTCTCCTAACGAGTCGTAGCTATATTCGGAACAATGTACGGGCAAAATGATCCTGGCAGTGCGCTGCAGAGCAGAGACACCAGCGCGCGGCCGAGCGCCCAGGGCAGCCGGCGGCAGAGCCTTAGAGACACGCAGATGCAGTTCGGCGACCAAGGCGGGGGCGGCCCGGGCGCCAGAGATGTCGAGTTCGATTTTGTTATTCAGCGGGCCGAGGTTAGTTGGCTACATAGGTATATAGTTCACAACAGCAGAAGGCAACGCATGTTCACCTCTGAACTCATTATTTATTCCACCAACAGATTGTTTCGAAATCGATAGACTTATTTTCGGCCTTAAGTCTGACAGTGCAACTGGTATAGATGGTTTCACTACTAACTTAATAAAATTTATTAAACCTAATATTCTAGAGCACTCACTCACTATCACTCACTTTTATTATTAATCTTAGTATTGAAATGGTCAATTCCCAGATAGTTGGAAGCTAGCAGTAGGAGTTCCTATTCACAAAGATGGCGCTAAAAATATCCCTAGTAACTACCGACCGATATCCCTATTGAGTGTTTTTTCTAAATTGCTGGAAAAAGTCGTTAAATAAGAGATTGGTAGACTACCTTGAAAATAACCACTTTCTATCTGACAGACAATTTGGATTTAGGCGAGGCAGATCCGCCGAAGACGCAACAGTGCTTCTCACCATTATGGTCTCATCTGCCGTGGACCAAAACTTGCGTTGTATTAGGGTATTTCTTGATCTCGCTAAAGCTTTTGATACCGTATCGATTCCCATTTTTTGGAAAAACTAGACTCAATAGGTATTCGAGGCATAGAAAGAAGAAAGAAAGAAAGAAAATACATTTATTCAACACACACAAAAATAAAAGATACAAATATTTAGAAAAATTAAGTAGGAACAATAGAAAAGGAAAACAAAGAAAAGGTAAAAGTAGATAATTAAAGTGGTGATGAATGGGCCTTAGCTCATAAATGGTTCCTTAGCTACCTTACATGTCGTAAACAGTGTCTTATAGTGGGTTCGATTATTAGTGATGAATCTTTTGCGAGTTTCGGAGTACCTCAGGGTAGTATATTAGGCCCAACCCTCTTCGCAGTATATATGAATGATGTTCTAGATCTAACCATCCCTGGAGCGGATATTATTTGCTATGCAGACGACACAGCAGTAATTTTTCGTGGCTCATCCTGGGAGAAAGTTGTTAGTCTAGCTGATTCAGGCATTAATAAAGTAGCAACATGGCTGGATCCAAATTTGCTTACACTTAACACCAAAAAGACTAAATTTATGACTTTTTACAAAACTCGACAGTCGAAACCCAAGTACGATCTAGTCATCAAGTTACACCCATGTGGTGGTTTTTGGTCGGGTTATACTTTCTCGTGCAATAATAATTGCGAATCCATCGAACAAGTAAATCATATCAAATGTTTAGGAATAGAGATTGACGGCAGTCTTACTTTTAAGCACCACATCAAAAAATTGTCAGGACGAGTAAGGAAAATAATTTACATCATGAAGGCGCTACGATACACCTGTGATAAAAATACACTTACAATGGTTTATTTTTCGCTCTGCCAATCAATTTTGACATTCGGTATTCTAGCTTGGGGAGGTACATTTAAAACTGTTTTGATTGAGCTCGAAAGGGCCCAACGAGTGGTATTAAAGGTAATGTTAGGAAAACCCTTTAGGTATTCGACTGACTCTCTTTACAAAGAGACTGAATTTCTGCGAGTGGGACAGTTATTTATCCTAAAAGCTATAACCACGGTCCATAGAGAAATGTCAACTTCTAAAGAACTAGCAGAGTTGTTGAAAAGACGTGTTTATAGGATAACAGTACCGACTGCTAAAGTATGCCTACGTGAATCGGCATCCAAGCCATCTACTCCCACGCATTTATAACAAAATATCGAAAGTTCGTGCTATAAAGAGTGAGCGAACCTCCCAAGTTAGAGTACTGGTCCAAAGATGGCTATTTATGCGCTCTTACTCTGACATAGAGGACCTGATTTATCTGTGAGTTAATACACACACACAAACATACTTCCCCTTTCATAAACATGCATACACATAACCACCCCCTCACACCTAACACACAATACATTTCCCCCTACGTTGATACTTAAGATAAGATTACATATTTTTTTAAATTTTGTTATTTCATCATAATAAATTAGATTAGTAATGTTTTTTTACCAGGAAGGGATGCCTCCATTAAATTAAATTATGTTATGGAATTCAGACCAGGCTTCCACGGCACGGGCCTAGAGCCTAGTGTGCCTATCAATGTACATCCATATTATTTGGTTAATAAACTTATTATTATTATGTTCGGCTTCAGAAGGCCAAACTATTTTTAACCCACGATCCAAAAAGAGGGGTGTTATGCCTTTGTCTGTCTGTTAGTGTCTTCGTAGCACTCACAAAAATGATTTTAAGTTCTGTGGTAGCGCGCAAACAGATGGACCGATTTAGGGCTATGGGTATATATAACAATCGGCCAGGGCTAGTATGCAGCTAACAAACCTAACCTGCACTGCAGTGTGATCGCTGTGCGATCGTCACCTTTCGGTGTGGCCCTACTTAGAAAAAATAAAAAACTGAAGAAATAATGGGGGGATGAAGGTTTGGGGAAGTTGGAGGAAGTGAGGGGAAGGTAGGGGAAGTGGACGAATAGTGGGGGATGTCGGGGAAGGGTGTGGGAAGTGGGGTAGGTGTTGCAAAGTGGGGGTAGACTAAAAGGAAGGGTGGGGGACTGGGAGAAAGAGGGAATGGTGGAGGGAAAGCTCCTTCTCCCTACCCTCTCCTAGCAAGCAACAACCCCGCGCGGCCCGGGGCGCTTGCTATATATCAACGCCCTATGATATAGCAAGCGGCACGGGCGCGCGGCCCCGGCCGACCGGTCTAAAATGTGTAGTGCCTTGACACAGATGACTAAATAGGTACAAGGACGAGCGTCCGGAAATCCCAATGTTGAAGGTGAAGACAGCAATGTATAACTGCCTCGTTTACTCGCTTACATTTCGCATAATTCTATCTCACTCTTACTTTATGCTGTTTTATCCCCACAGCAGTACCTGCGCAATCGTTCACAGAGCCTAACTTCACAAACATATAGATTGGCTGCGACTATGGTTGTATGAATGTGAGTTTCTTTATTCCTCCATAATCTATAAACACGACTATCTAAAAAAGGAGTGTAAGTTTTCAGGGTTCATGCGAGTTTCTTTATTCCACCATAACCTTTAAGCACGACTGCCTAAAAAATAAGTGTAATGTTTTCAGGGTTCAGATAAGAATGTGTGTATGTATGTAAGTGAGTTCCTTTGTTCCATCATAATTTTTAAATGCCTGAACAGATTTGGATATGGAGTTTGATTACAATCCTTACAACATCCCGCTCTCAGGATGTTTTAAGGATAGCATAGGCATTTTTTTTTGGTGATAAATTCCTTTTTTTCTTTGCAGACGTTATTTTTCTCTTACTTTGATAATGTACTTGTTTTCATTTGAAAGCTGGAGACTCGATCTTAGATGTTAGGGTTTTTAGGTTAGTTTGGAAGAAATCACGTTAGCTGTTTGTTTGTGAAGGGGAGATCCTTTCACAAACAAACACTACCACAGCTTCAAACTTTGTTTTGGCTCAAGTGCATTATTTCACTTATATGAGGGTCTAATGAGGAGGACTAAATGAAGACCTGTGTCGTGGCTATCTGTTTAATCAATAAACTTTGAACTGAAGCTTTGAATATTCATCATAAGCCTATACTTGTCCACTGCTGGACATCAACTAGTGCTGGGATTATCATGCAGCCTGCCAAGTGTGGCAATTATGAAAGTTAACATCAACTTGTTCCCGGATCACCAAGCTGCCTGACAAATGAGGTAATTGTGTAAATCAACATCAACTTGTGCTGGGATCACCAAGCTGCCTGCCAAGTGTGGTAATTGTGTAAATCTATATCAACTTGTGCTGTGATCACCAAGCTGCCTGCCAAGATTGTGTAAATCTACATCAACCTGTGCTGGGATCACCAAGCTGCCTGCCAAATGTGGTAATTGTGTAAATCAACATCAACTTGTGCTGGGATCACCAAGCTGCCTGCCAAGTGTGGTAATTATGTAAATCAACATCAACTTGCGTTGAGATCACCAAACTGTCTGCCAAGTGAGGTAATTACGGCAGAATCTCCCTTTTATGGGAGATTCCTATGTTCAGCACCGAACGTCTTCCGGCTGGTGACGTTATCTACAGGCTGTTTTTTTACCAGACTGCGCAACGCAAAGGCCCGGTAATGTGTTGATCAGCCTATGTATAAATGCATGTATGTACCTTTGTTGCACTGTATAGACCAAACGCGTGGACCGATTTTGATGATTCTTATCAATCGTTTTGTTATAATTTTGCGAGTGCTTCTAAAGACATGACATTAATCAAAATTCAATATGGCGACAACCAGACGAACTATAATGAAAAAGAAAAAAAAAGTTGACGTACCATAGTACGTCAACTTTTTTTTGTGGGGTAATAGTGCGGTAATAAGTGCGGTATCATTGAATAGGTATTTGAAAATCATCTATAAGTTGTCTTTTTATTTTCATGACGATTTTTTTCCGTGAATTATGACTTTTCTAGTGCTCAAACCTCAGTTGGTCCTATAGAGGCTTTTAATCCTTATAAAAACAGGTTTGATTGGTATTTTCTTGGTCACTGTAAATTTTCTAAGATCTGTGAATGCAGGTCAAAATATTTCTGAAAATTATGGATGGTCTCCTAAGAACGTTTTCCTGTAGCTACCCATAAGGGCATTAATACCCCCATCTCAATAAAACAGCCTTTATATACTTATAAAAAGCAGTAAGTAACAAAAGTCTGTACAAATATGATCATATTAAAAAACGGTCAAGGGGGTTGCCTATCGGCAGCCCGTACGGGCCAAACGTCCAGAGGTTAGTACGCTACTGAACGAGAATACAACCATAAAAAAAATGATGTCTGTCTGTTTGTTTGACTGTACGTGTTGCGAAGCAGTTTTCACTGTTTAGCTTAGATATTGACTTCAAAACTGGTGTGCTTGGTATCTCAATCCGATGAGTAGAAGCGACTCTTTGCCTGTAGAAAGGTTCAGTTGTCCGGTCAACTGGACTACGGAAAACATATATTTTCCATAGTACCGTGACCGTTTTATTTCTTTCGTACTCGTTGACCGGACTACGGAAGAGCTAACCCTGTGGTTTAACCTTCTTGTTCAACTTCATTTCCAAGTAATAAAAAAAGTATAAGTACTAGCTGTGCCCGCGGCTTCGCACGCGTGGCCATTTCTCTAGGCCTAGGTTATTACAAGACCTAAAATCCGCATCGCAACCGTATCGCAATCAGTTTAGTAATATATACATGATGCGCGAACAAACATACAAACAAAATGTTATATTCTTGTCCAGTAGCTTATTTTAAGTAACCTAAACCATATTTTTTAAATTATCTTCTTTGTACAGACTTTTCCGATCCTTTTGCTTTATTATAAGTATAAGTAGGTATATAATTCAGCAATAAGTATGAAAAAATCTATACAAAGACGATAATTTAAAACAAAAATGGTCTATGGTACTTAAAATAAGCTGCTAACAAGAATATAACATTTTTTGATCGTGTCTGTCTGTCTGAATGTTTGTTTGTTCACGCATCACTTCAAAACTATAGGACTGCAATGCGGTTATCACTATTGGATAGCTTAGGGTTTGAATTACAAACTGGTGTACTTGGTATCTCAATCCGATGAGTAGAAGCCGAGCAATGGATAAAAAACTATCTGACGGCTGAACGAAATTCGGTACTTTATAGGTAATTTTGGTACTGCAATTATAACACAGGTTACCCAGATAAATTAACCAATCCACGGGGCATAGTTCGTAACAAGCATTTTAGTAAATAAAAGGCGTGCTTCTCGTAACGTATGTATTGCCAGACTGAAGCCTACCTGCATTCACAAATGTCAATAGCAAATATAACACATTTAATTGTTCAAAATCCACACTAAACAAGCGATTCAATGCTGCGTTAGCGTTAATTGAAGATTATCAGTGCGGTTATTATTTGTTACTGCAGAAAGACTACCCACCGTGGTGGACCAGGAAACGACTGCTGCAAGACTGCCTCTCCCTGGGTGAAGAGCCTATCTGGAACGCTTACATCTGCCTCCTGTCGCTGGTGGGGATCGTGTGGGTGGCTGTCGACCTCAAACACACGACCTTTAAAGCCCTAGACCTGCTCTACAACATCAGCTACGCCATCCATGTCTTCGGCCTGGCGTATGACCAGCTCACTAAAATAGAGGCGGGTGGACTCTCTGTTTATAAAGCACGTAAGTGATTTGTAGGTAGGTGACCTCGTTCATTTCATTCACACCACAGAATAAAATAGGAGTAGGTACGAAGAAGGAGTTGGCGAACGAATCAGGCATAGTAAATTCAAATACGCTCATCAAACGATCGTGTTATCTTTAAGCGACTCGTCAAAAAATATGGTGTAAAAAGCAAAACTAATCTGCATTCATTGAGAAAGACAAATTTGTTATATTTAATTGTATAAAGATTTAAACCTACAGATTTTCCCAAAGAGCTCTAGAAAATTGAGGTCATAAACATGTATTTTTGGTTTTGTAACAACAGCATATCGTGTCGCCGACTTTATTTAGAACTTTTTGAAAAAATAAACCTTTCAAACATTGTTTTCATATACGAGTAGCTCTAATCACAACCGTTAAAACTCCCCAAACAAACAAACAGACGTTTCACTTTTATAAATTGGTGTGGATACCTTATTTTTTTACCTGACTCCAAGGAGGGTTATGTGTTTGGGCTGTATGTATGTATGTATGTTTGTTTGTTTGTTTGTTTGCACGTTTCTTAGTCGCATCCTACAGCCAAAACGACTTGATGGATTTTGATAAAAGAGATATCATTGGATTGTCTTCATCACGAGAGTATTATAGGATATATTATGAAGTGTCAAGAAAACTAGTATGGCGGCTTACAGCTGCCATATTAGATTTCCGACGGATCAAAAAATGACCAAAACCTATCGAGTGGGGTATCAAACTGAAGGTCTTTAAAATATAATTTCAAATATATATAATTCTTATAACTAAATAGTAGAAATTGTCCTAAAAGCTTCTTACAAAATTTTCAATTATAGATTTTTCAAGTTAACGTAAATAATGTTGCAATTGAACTATTAAAGTAAAGTTAAATATGTAAGCAAATATGAAACATTCAAATTTTTATAAATACTAGCTGCGCCCTGTGGCTTCACCCGCGTCCCTCAGGAACCGTGCATGTTTCTGGAATAAAACCAGAAAAATAATCACACTAATAATATAAAGGCGAAAGTTTGTATGTAAAGGCTGTGTGTGTGTATGTTTGATACTTCTTCACGCTTAAACGGCTGAACGGTTTTTTATGATATTTGGTATATATTATTGTAAGTTTGGTCTGAAATAACACATAGAAAAATGTCCACGAGATCACAGCCGCAGACCGCAGCTAGTATTACATAAGTGGAATCGTTTTTGTTTTGTTTTTATTTTACAATATTTTTTTTTTTCCTCTTTATTTTGCATGGGAGTTTTAACAGCATTCTGATAATGTCACTCCCGTATGGCAGATCATCTAATATTGTATACTATAACCCATAAATAGGTATTTATCTACCACCAAAAAGAAACAAGTACAATTTGAGCAGTATCCCGGCCCCCTCCGATGAAGGAGAAGCCAAGATACTGTTACAAAATCCCATCCCATTACTTAATTAAATTAAATTATAACACGAAGTAAGGTCAACCGGGGCAATTGCGTCACATTTTTACTTGCACAATTTTAACACCTCACTCTCATCACCTATATTTTCACCTATGTAATTATTAGAAAATTCCTGAACACAAATGTATTTGAAAACTATTTGTGTGCAAGATTCATTTATTGGTTTCTTCCACTAGTTATAATATGAAGAGGGATTATTGATTTTTGAAACGAAGATATTTACTTGCCCTTGGTGGGGCAAATGCGACTTTATTTAATAAAGTTTAAACTGTTTAGCTTTCAGGACTGAAATTAACATAATATTTTGGTTTAAATCAAATTTTGTGTTATATATCGTTTAGTAAATCTGAATAATACTAAATAATCAGGCTACATCAGAATTTTATAGATATGGTTAAAATGCGTACCACTTTTTACAGACGCATTTTCCCCTTGAGAAATCCAGATGTTCTGAACATTTTATTTGTGACAGCAAAGTTAGTAAAATTACCAAAGATAATTTCACAAAAATCTATGTTAATGGTTACATTTAATAGTAACCATGTTAATAGTAACCTTGACTTTATTCAAGGACAAAATAAAATGAAGGGATTAGTTTAAAAGTTTAATCAAAATTTTAGCTACAAATAGTAAAAAATGTATATTTAGATATTAATACTGTATAGACAGTTAAATTATACTTTAAATTAAACAAACATGCAATTTTTTTGTTTGTTATTTTTACGAGATCCTAGAAGAATGTTACAAAATAGATATATAAAAAAAGTTGTTCTGTTTTTTAAAAACCCTGGGTAACTAAACTTAATATGCAGCACCCTAGCATACCCGATAACGCTGACGACCTAAGAGAACAGCGTGTCCCAGTGCATGAGTTCTGTAAGACCCATCAGGTCGATATCATGTTAATACAAGAGACCTTTCTCAAACCTTGTAACAGCAATCCTGGGATGGCCAACTACCGCGTCCATCGTAACGATAGAGTCACCAAATTTGGCGGTACTCTAATTTATTACAAAAACTCACTCCACTGTATGCCGATTGGCACCCCACTCTGACCAACTTAGAAGCCTCCTGCTGAACGTAGGAATGCCCAACCTCCGACCGACCCCCCCCTCGAGCTAGTTAGAGCCGCAGAGGTTGAGTCGATCATCAAGGGCCTCAAAGTGCGAAAGGCCCCCGGCGCTGACGGTGTCAGCAAGAGGGTTCTTAAGCACTTTTCTGTCCCGTTAGTTTATCTCTTAGTCAGCATCTTCAGTGCAGCCTTGAGCAATTGTTCCTTCCCCGACGCCTGGAAGAGTGCCGACGTCATCGGCATTCACAAACCAGGCAAAAAGGCATCCGAGCCCTCCAGCTACCCTATCAGTCTCCTCAGCTCTCTGGGGAAGATCTACGAGCGAATCCTTCTGAATCGACTCCGATCCATCGCGAAAATCAAAAAAGCTCTTACCGGATGAGCAGTTCGGCTTTAGAGCGAGACACTCTTGCCTTCAGCAAGTGCACCGCATCACGGAACACATCCTTAAGGGTTTCAATAGGAAACCAAAACCCAAAACCACGATGGCCGTCTTCCTAGACGTGGCGAAGGCTTTTGACAAGGTCTGGCACGCCGGGCTGATATACAAGCTGTATCAGCTCGGGTTGCCAGATCGTCTTGTGCTTATAGTACAAGACTACCTCACCAGCCGGAGCTTCCGCTATCGTGTCGAGGGCAACCGATCATCCTCCCACCCCATCAGAGCCGGAGTCCCTCAGGGCTCCGTGCTATCTCCACTTCTGTTCACGCTTTACACAAGCAATTTCTGCCACATTCCCAAAGTAGAGATCGCTCTCTTTGCGGACGACACCGCGATTTATACCACCGGATGGAATCCAACTATTCTACAAAGAGACATCCAACGAACGCTCCGAGCGCTCGATGGATGGTTCCGTAAGTGGCGAATAACAATTAAACCCGAGAAGAGCGTAGCGATGCGTTTCACTCACGGTGTTAAACGCTATTTCCCAGTTAAAAAAGTCACGATTAATGACCGACCCATACCGTGGGAACAGTCAGTTAAATACTTAGGAGTCACCCTTGACTATCGACTCAACTTCAATGATCACATCCACGCCGTCCACAAAAGGGCGGCATTCTACCTATACCGCCTCGCGTTACTCCTAGGCAGGCGCAGTAAAATGTCTCTTAGAAATAAGTTGACACTCTACAAAACCTGCGTCCGACCGACAATGACATACTCGTCCGTAGTATTTGCTCACGCCTCCCGCATTTCCCTAGAGAAACTTCAGATTTTATAAAATAAATTCGTTCGCTGTGCAGTAGATGCCTCCTGGTATCAGAGGAACATCGACCTACACAGCGATCTCGAGCTTCCGTCGATAGTTCAATATATGAAAAATGCCTCTCACCGCTACTTTGACGCGGCACCCCATCACCCCAACCCCCTAGTAGTTCAGGCCTCTGACTACACGACAGACGCGACAACAGACGCACGGCCCCTTCGTAGACGCCCTAGAGACATCTTGAGCGATCCGGACGATGAAATCGCTGCCACAGCGCAAGCAGCGATAGATTCGCCCAATCCGTCATCTTCACCATCTTTCAACACAATTAGACACAGACACCGACCTCGCCGGATGCGAGGTCGAAGGTCCCGTAATTAATGTCGATTTTATTCGCCTTCGAGTTTCTTGCCGATTCTTCTCGAAGGTGTATTCCGAATCGGTGGTCAGTTATGCAATTCATTTAAAGGGCTCCAGCCATTTCATCAGGGCCCCCTCAATCACTACCTAACAGTAGAGATTAGTTCAGGGGTGTTTAGTTCGATACTCCCCAAGTAATCAATGGCAACTGTCCAAGCCGAGGTTCGTACCCCCTGGGTGCCCTTGAGCAAGTGGCTAAAAACTTAATTTTGGCGTGCGCCTTCTGCGTCACGCATAGCGGTGGAGCGATTTTGCGCCCCACCTTCCGGTGACGCTGTAGAGGTCAGCTATAAACCAACAGCACATATCCATTCTAAAAAAAAAAAACATACCCGATAGGCCGGCAAAAGTTCAAGCGCGGTTCATGTTATTAAACCCTACCCTACCCATATGTGCGTGTATTCTTTCTGCGTCCTTTGTAGTCAAAATTATATCGATACAAAATATGTATCTTAGTACCAATGAGATTGTGATTATTTTTTATTCTACTCTGAAAAAATAACGTACTTAACTTATACTTTACAACACCAGAAAATAATCATAAAAGAATAATCATATAGGTATATTTTAATTTTATAGTGTTTAAAAAAATAATTTGTGATAGGTAGGTAATGAAAGTTAATTACGGAACGTCTTCTGCTGACAAATGATCATGGTTGTCTGGAAGAAATCGCTCTGAGCGATAAGACTGCCCTTTGTGTCACTTATTGTTATACTCCATTTTTAGTTATAACTAGATGTGCCCGTGGCTTCGCTCGCATGGTCATTTCTCTAGGTTAAAAGTACTCTATGTGCTATTCCAAGATCTAAAATAAACATTTCATCAAAATTCCTTCCGCCGTTACAAAGTTTTTTATCGATTGCTCGGCTTCTAACCATTGGATTAAGATACCAAGTACCCCAGTTTTTAGGTCAAATCCTAAGCTACCCAAAACTGCAATCGGTCTAATACGTTTTTACGTGATGCGCGAACAAACATACAGACAAACAAACAAACAGACAGACACGAATTTCAAAAATGTTCTATTCATAGACCATTTTTTAAATTATCTTCTTTGTATAGATTTACGTTCTTATTGCCTTATAGCTGTGCCCGCAGCGTTGCTCGCGTGGTAGTTTTTCTGGAATATAAGGATCCTATGAGTTATTCCAGTACCAAAATTACCAATATAGGTATACCTACCTACCTACCTGTGTTAACAACCTTCAGTGGCGATCCGACATGGTCGTGATAGGTTAGAAGACAAAGGCGGGAGCGAAGCGTAGCGACCACCCGCCCTCGGCCCCCCCATTATAGCTAAGAACTATCTTGTTTACCTCAGCTTTGAAACATAAAAACCCGCAGTTAAATTGGTCCATTCGTGTGAAAGATACGATTTTTCACCCCCCCTTTTTTCAACTCCTCCCCCCCTCCCATATAGCTAAGAACCATGATGAACCATCTCGATCACATCAGTTTTCAAACATAAAAAACTGCATCAAAACCAGTCCATTCGTTTGGGAGCTACAATCCTCACTTCCCGCTTCCCTCCCCCCTCCCCACCCATTATAGCAGAACCATCTTGTTTACCTCAGCTTTGAAACATAAAAAACAGTAGCTAAATTGGTCGATTCGTTTGAAAGGTACGAAACTCCCCCAAATAGATATAGAAAATATAGAATATAGATGATAATAATATCTAATAACTACAAATAAAATAAACAAACATAATTCAAAACAATCTACCAAATCAACCAACGAATCTAATTAGAAACCGCAAATACTTTCGAACACATTCCTGTTTTTTTTTCCTATATGAGAGACGACTGTCAACAACGCCTGCCTTTGGGTCAATCAAATACTTAGCGATCTTCCGATTCCCGCCACACTGCACGTTCCGGGCCCCTGCCTTGGCGCTCGGCCGGGCAGCTCGGGCGGTGGCTCGCAGAAAGTACAGAATAAATAATAATAGAACCCTGATACAGTAGGTAGGTACATCGCGCGAAAACGAATGCATTATAATAGCTTTGAGCTGTTTTATTTCATTTTATTACGTTATATTTATTACTTCATAATCTAATATAACTTTCGACCCCTATCCCGCAGGAGCCCTTTAGTTTTTCAGTATGTACCTATTCTGAATTTTAACCCTTATTATAAGTTACAACTGTGCTAAGTTGCATCAAAATCCGATCGATAGTTTCAGCGTGGTGCGTGCGTTTTACCATAACTTTATAAAAAATATCAAGGAAAATGCAAACAATAACGCATAAATAATGTAAAAATCTTTTAATTATGGAGCAAAACATTTCTACGGCACGTGATTTCGATCCACGTACGTCTGGATTACGCACCCATGTATCTGTCCAACTGGGCTAGTGAGCCTCGTAACGGAATGACGAAATTCGGTACCACTCTATAAACGGATGTATGATTACTTTAAATTTAACACAACTTTAGACCCATAGGCTGCAGGAACCCTTTTAATTTTTTGGGATAAAAAGTATTCAACATTTTAACACATTATATAAACTTTGACTGTGCCAAGTTACATCAAAATCCGTCCAGTAGTTTTAGCTTGATACGTGTTATTTTAAATAACTTTCTACCCCTATCCTGCGCGAAGCGTTCATTTTTCCGGGATAAAAAGTATCCTTAATGTTAATCCAGTACATCAGCTATGATTCTGCCAAGTTGCATCAAAATCCGTCTGATAGTTTCAGCGTAATGCGTGTTCAAAGAGACAGACAGACAGACACACAAAAAATAAAAAAATAACCTTTTTGCAATCCATATCGATTTTGAAGTTTATCTCAATCAAAATTTTCAAAAAATATTTAATGTACAGATTTAGCCCAGTTACAGTTTTATTATAGTATAGATAGATATAGATTTCACTTGTACTTGTGTGTCCAATAAAGAGTTAATCTATCTATTTATCTATGATTCTACTCAAAAATACTTCATAAATAAATTTTAAACCATACATAAATAAAGGTTGATGATCACTGTATTTGGGGGAAATGCGCCATACAGACGCAATATCCCCGAAACAGTAGATGCATTTACCTCAAAAATCATAACCTAATCTCAAATTTATCAATTATCATTTCTCTAAAAGTAAAACGATTTCAATAAAAATACCTATTTGTATCGACAAACTAATTCATAGTGCTTGCATGCAGTATAAAATTAAAACGGTAAACTAAGGATAAATGCGGATTCAACAATGATTATGATCACTCAGCACCACTAGAAAGAATGCACGTGAATTTCAAAATGCCTGATATTTCGATTGGATGATGTACAGCGCCCTCTAACGGTTCTTCATGTAATTAATTAACAATTAATTATTTTTACTAAATTTAGTAAAAATAATTATGAACAGATGGCAGAAGTTGATATATTGTGACAATTTTTTGAGTTATTTCAACAAAACGTAGTTGTCTCTTAGACGCCAATACCCCGGTTGACCTTATTAAAATTACATAAGTGGATACGTTTTTCTTATGTTTTTCTTTTCCAATGCTAATAGCAAGTGTTCGTGTGTTGATTTCAGTGGGGTTCCTCATAGACATGTTCACTTTCTCGCACTACGTAAGCGAGGTTGAAGACTTCCAGTTGCTCTGTTACTACTTGCGCCTGCACCGACCGTTCACTTATCTCTGTAAGTGAATAAATTCAAAATAAAAATAAAATTTGTTAAACGAGCAGACCTTTTGCAAGCGCCAATCCTGCCAGTGCTGTCGCGGTGAGAAGTGGTGCAAAGCGGTGTTGTTGGTTATGCTGAGTGAAGTAGTAACTTTCGATAATAGTTCGTAGCGTTCTATTGCTAAGTGGACTACGGTTCTGATTCTGTACCGCTAGTAGTGTCATCTAATTCTGTTTTTTTGTCAAATGTCTATCTTCTCAAAGTAAAAGCGTTTGCAGACGCTCCGGACAGTTGTTTTGGGACACTAAGTCAGCCCCGGATCTTCAATTTTTTTAGGCGGAGCAATAACTGAAAAAGGCCGCCCCCTAGATTTATTTTTACCTTTATCATCTTTATAATTTCAGCTTTCAGATGTCCACTAATTGATTGACATTTTGACATAGGTCTTCCGGAAATAATGCATCCATCGCTGTTCTTTCTGTGTTAAGCCTATTTATTTACAGATATATAGACATGAACGTGTAGGATATATATTTTATACACAGCGCAAGATAGGATTTAAAATAAAAATATGTGTAATAAAAATAAAAATCAAATATATTATTGCATTTTTGAATTGAAATAATAATTTTACTCTTCGAGCTTTTTGTTCAGCAAATAAATCGATGGCCTTGTCATAATTTAACTCGTGCGCAATTCGATTTTCTATCGCTAAGATTGCAAGACTCGATAAGCGTTCCTGGCTCATAGAAGACAGCTTGCGGATCTAGTAGGAAGCGTAGAGTAAATTCGCAGGGCAATTCAAATATTAGGTAAAGCATCCTGCAAATCATGCACAGATCTACTGTTGCAAGAGAAAGAAACCTTAGCCTTTTCTATATCACCAAATAAAAGCGGAGCTTGCTCTTTAAAAACGTAGAGTTCCTGGCAGAATTCAACGGCGCTTAAATCTCGCTCGTATTTTCGATACAAATCTGCTCCATACTTTTGCAGTTCTTCAATTGACATTTTCAAAATATTAGTACCATTAAGAAAAGCAAAATTCATATTCCTCTAACTGAATATCAATTTCGGAGAAACATCCTCTAACTGAATATCAACTTCGGAAGTTGCAGCATATACTGACGGGTCATCCCCTCTGCGAAGCTAATTTTTCATATTCTCTGCACATTGTTTTCCCTGCAACTCCTTATATTAAGCTTTTTTCCTATGTTCCGCTCCCGATAGCTTTTTTCTTGGCGCGCTCGTAATTAAAACCTGAAACAAAAATAATCAATTTTCTTGTTGAAAACATTTTAATCTAATAAATATTTTTAGTAAATAAATGGACCGAGAAACAAGATTATGCAAGGAACAATTAAATTTTTAACTCAACGCAACGTAGGTACTACGATCTGACTACAATTTCACTAACACTACAATTTATGAGCGGTGCAAGATATCGATATTATCGATGAGAACGCGCGAGCGCGTGGCAACCGCCCGAGTTATAAGTACCTACCTACGCGCCGTCACAGTACAGCATGTGGCGCTCTTTGATGTGGCGCCGTCGACGCGACGGCTTATGAAAAACGGAAAAGAAACCTCTGTGCTCCATGTCGCAGTACTGGCCGCCAATAAAAACGTTTTAAAAAAGAATCGTCCGCCCGCGTTCTATTTTCCTCGCGCGGCTTTTGTTTTTTGTTTTTTTAGGCACGTAGTATTTATATACTCTTTGGGCGTGACTAGAACAGACTTGACCACAGACTCTCGCACGGCTTTGTTTTATCAAGAGATAAAAATAAAAAACAAAAGCCGCGCGAGGAAAATCGAACGCGGGCGGACGATTCTTTTTTAAAAGGTTTTTATTGGCGGCTACTGCGACATGACATGGAGCACAGAGGTTTTGGTTTGCCATGCTACAAAATCAAGCGAGGCGCAGTCAGCTTGCAAGCGAGCTGAACGGCAACCTACAGGTGCCATTTGCAGCACGGTTACGGCTGCTTATTCGTTTTAAATTGCAGCATTGCATTGTATTGAATTAATAGCTGAAATAAAAAGGCTGTTTTACTTCTCAGTCATCCGATGGCTGACATCGTATTTTTTTTAAGTAAGTTTAAATTACGACGAACTGACGACGTAAGTGATTGCACGTACTAGATTAAATTTAAAAAAATATATAGTAGCTTAAAAAGCATTAGATAGTTATTGATAAAATACTTACTTAGAAAGGCGATCGATGAGCTGTGATAAATATAATGATGCGACACTAATACAATCAGTATTTTACCTTCGGTTGATCGACAAGTACTAAGTTATTACTTAGTACTTGTCGAAGTACTAAGTAATTAATAAACATAAACCATAGCTTCTATGACATAAACAAACAACACATAGGTTAAAACAAAACACTGTCGTGGAGAGAGATTGACGAGGGAGTTTTCGAATATAGCTTCATCCCTTTCGCACGCACTGTAACCAGACGCGTGCTGCCGCGCCGCGATCTGCAGTGCGATTCCGTATCTTGGCTTTAATCAGATTATCACTTTTTTCATAGCAAAATCGACTCTATCGCTAAGCATTATTGAATTTGACGGCTTGAAACCGATAAGATCAATATTGCGTAATAGCACTGCTGCGATTCCTGCGGGCGAGCGGGCGCTTATTTTGAACTATGCCTACGCGCCTCGCGAATAATAATGTTCGTGCAGCGCGCTCACTCCGCGCTCTCGCCGCGCCCGGTCACGTGGTCCGGGGTCCGGGTGCAGTACCCCTGGGTATCGGTCGAGTTGATATGGCCACAGTAAAGCAAGAGTGAAATTTATTCTGTGGTCAAAGTTTAGTAAATTTTAATGATGAGTGGATGACGAATGGTCATCGTCTGTAAAGTGTGAATTTGGCGCCCTCTGAACTTGCCGCCCGGGGCATAGGCCCCGGCTTGCCCCCCCCTAGATCTGGGGCTGCACTAAGTGTCATACACCCAACATACATACCTAGGTTAACTGTCAGAAAACTCAGAGCAACACTTCTTTACAGATTTACGTCTGTCTTTGACGTAGGCGTTTGTCATCTTAATTCTAGATTTTATCTAAATTTGATAGTGTAAATATCAACACTACAGTGCCAAGACTGAGATCTATGCATTGTACCTACTTACACAGTATTTTCTAGCGAAATTCATCATATTTTTACTTATAGAGTACACACCGTACACATATTATCCTCCTTGCGTCGTAATCCTCAGAAACACTGCAATTGAAGATGCCTGTGGATTATACACGATTCTCCAGCAAATAATTTACTGCGCAAGCGGTCCGGTTATGGAATAAACTGCCTGTAATCGTCAGGCAAGCTAAATATATAGAGATTTTCAAAAAATTATATAGGTCCACTACATGTCCTGTCTGAGTTAGAACTGTTGTCTTGAACATTGTTTGTCGTATTACATTGAATACTGCGAATATGTATAAAATATATTAGTATATCGTATATATTGAGTGTGTTGTTTATTCTTGTTTATTTATTTATGTATTTAACTAAAATTAATAAATATTTATATATTCATATTTTTGTTAAGTATTCTTTTATTATTATTTTTATCATTTGTTTTTTCTGATATTATTACTTTTAAGTTGTTTAATTTGTTGTCAACTCATTTGAATATATTTGTTAGTTCATCCAAAGGTTGTCTGTAAGAGATTGCTGTAAGCGATAAGACCGCCAATTGTGTTACCGCATATATTTTTTTAGGTTATTTTATGTACTATGTACGATTTACTTTTAAGTGGTATGTAATAAAGTAGTAGTAAGTAGTAGTAGTAGTAGTGGTATATCCATCTATCTATCTATCCTCATTATCAAGCAAAGGGGTAAATTGAAAACCAGCGCTGCTGAATAAATTATGAAAATAAGAACGCAGCACATGTTGAATCTACCCTTTTTCCCATTGCCCATAAATATAACAGTACCCGTAGTATGAGTTTTCATAGTTTTCGAAAACGAAATATAGTTTTCGTTTACTTACATAAATTTTCTTTAGTTCCTGCAAGTTTCCGCTAGAAGCGCTGCCAATAGATGTATGGAACTTAGCGAAACTTTTATACATTTCGTTTTTGAAAACTATAAAACTCGTACTAGGATGATGGTCATCGGGTTGCCCGATGACCATCATCCGGTCATCGGGCGTGGACCGCATAAATTAGATGCAAAGTGCAACGCACACAAGTGACCTTCTTTGCTCTTAGTCACAATCGGAGTGGCGTATGTGTAGCACATGTTAGCAGTCGCGCGCCGCAGTAACGTCATTCGAGCTACAGTATAGTATCTTTGTTGTTGCTGCTGTGTAGTTGGGCCGATTTCTTTGCTGGTCCAGGTAGGCGCGTTTGACAGCTCTGACCGTTAAAATTTCCGCGCCCAAGTGGGCGCGCTTGACACCTGATGGGTCGTGACCCCTTCTCAGTATCCTCTCTTTTACGATGGTACCTCATCTGTTCGTATGGCCAACGACCGATTCACTCTACTAGCACGTAGGGTTGCAGACACAGCACAGGCGCAAGTTTACATACATTACCTAAAAATGGGCGTGTCGGTGCGGACATGCTCCCACGATAGATGTGAATACGCCTACAAATAATACGCACAAAAATAATGTAGGTATATGATAATATTTTTTTGTTTTCCGTGCCTGCCATGTTACGGTGTCTGCAGATATTAATCGAGCTTTAAACGGATGTCGAGTGTGGCATGACAGATCGTCGGACCAACGGGTGTTCCCTTCTGACTTGTGACGAAGACATCCTCTTTTATCAAAATTACAACCTCATTTCATAGCTTAGCACTGTGCAGTGTGCACACACATTTTTCAATTCTATTCTTAAAATCTAATAATTCTATTGCAGCCTTAATTTGCATATTTTTTTTGGTGCATTCATACGTTTGGCTCATTCCATTTATATTATACCTCTGGAATAGAACATTTAAAATTAAACATTCTCTTTACAAATGAACCTTATATCCTGAATTCAGTGACATTCAATTTTCATGCCTTTTTTCATAAATAAACAAATTTGAATTTGACTTTCCAGGGGCACTGAACGATAGAAACCTGAAGGGCAGCGTGCTGGGCACTACCCTGAAGTACTGCTACATATTTCTCGTGATGCGAGTGACCTGGGCCCTGGTCTGGCTCAATATTGACGCGGTTAGTCTTTACATAGATAGATATTTTGCAATTTTTATTAACTCTTATTTTATTTTTATTTTCTTTTTTGTACGCCTATAACCTCTCTCTCATTGCATTGTTTGGTTGACTGGTAGATAATGCTTTTAGTATTAAGTCCGCCATTTGTACACTTTTGATTGTGCAATAAAGTATAAATAAATAATAATAGATAATACTTTATAATACACCAGTTTTAAAAAATTTACAGCAAATAGAAACAATCAAATCAATTAATCTTTATTCATTTTCACGGTACAAGCGTTCTCATTAACTGCTCAGTATACCCCTGGATGGTGTTGCAGGTATCAAATGTTATAGGCGGGGACCACTTGCCATCAGGTAGACCGCGCGGGATCCCTTTATGGAGGATATGTTTTTGGGCTGTATGTATGTTTGTATGTTTCTTGGCGCGTTCTACAGCATAAACGGCTTGATAGATTTTAGTAAATGATGTATCTTTGGATTCGTTTTAATCACGAGAGTGACATAGGATTATATTATGAAGTCAAGAAAGATTATACGGCGGCTTACAGCTGCCATATTGTATAACTGACGGAATCATAAATTACCATAACCTATATAAAATAAAATAATTATAATAAAACGACTGCGAACATAACTAAAAAGAGGCAAACAAGCTTTAGATTCTTTATAATGAAATGTAAGATGCAGTAAGAGGCCTCATGCGTATAGCTATCTTGTTTTTATAACAATTTATTTTTATTCCCATAACCTTTTTTTATTATCCTAGTTTTACCATAAAAATATTCTCAATTTTGATCCAAAATAAAGAACCTAACGTAAAGTACCTAATTTACGAAAACAAAAACGACCAATTAACCCAATTTTCAAATAGTATTTTGTATTAACTTAATAAAATCTAACCTACTCGTACTGTTTTTTCATGTCATTTTTAATTATTTTCTATTAAAAATACCTTACCGTCACGATAACGTAATGATTACCAAGCTAACCGACATAGCTCTAAGAATAAGAAAGCTAAAGTGTCAACTGACGTAGGCTGCTCAAATTTCCCGAAGAACCGACAAGCGTAGTTTAGGATGACCTGTGGAGTGACGACCTGCGAAAAGCGGCTGGAAGAAAATTGATGAGGAGAGCTGAAGACCGAGCTTAGTGGCGTGCTTTATAGGAGATACCTACGTCCAGCAGTTGGCAAGCATAGGCTGTTCATGATTATGATGATATTATGTACCTATTGTTTCGAATGACAACTTAGGCAAAAAAAAATTGCCAACTGAATATTGTGCGCGCGGCATAGATCATGTCATAATTTTCAGTTACTGAATACTTAGATCATTATTTAGACATATGGACATCCGGTACCGGTGTGGAGAGGGGAGGAATGGGAGGAGAGAGGGGGAGGGGGAAGTCCCCCTCGACCACCCAGGGGGGACAGGGCAGGGGCCCAGGAGATGTATAAATTTTGAGTTACCAATTTTTTAGTAAAATAGTAGTAAATACAATTTATCAGTTTTAGGCGACCAAATACCCGTAACTGGTTATTAAAAATCGGCTGTTTGGTCTAATACTACTAATTGGAATTGGAACTAATTTTATTTAGGTACGGGACCAATCAGCCGTTTTTTAATAAACTTAAAACTGAAATAAACTAAAAACTAAAAACTAAGCGTCTCCGCGGGGGAGAAGGGGTACTAAAGGGTAGTTCTTCGCCACTAACCACCTGGCAAGGGGGGCTGGGTCGTAGGCGGAACTTCCCCCCTTCCCCCCACCTATGTCCCTCTACGCCAGTACCGGATGTCTATAGCCAACCCTTTAGATGAATTCCTAAAACAATTCAAAAAAGGACGCGCGAATTGCAATAACTACCTTCTTTGAATATTGCAAACAGCTGGAGCAGAAGTACCAGAACGCGTCAACTCACCGTGCGCTCGACGTCATGTACAGCCATCAAGGCAAGCTGGGAGAGAGCGACGACAGCTCCGCCCGGCAGTTCCTGAGCGCCGTGTACCTGGTCAACAAGATGTTTGTGCCTATTGGGTAATTGCGCTGCTTACATTCCTAAATATACTTTTGTACCGCGGTCCCATAAGTGTCGCGGATCTCCGGGCCGCCATACATAGACAGCCTAGCTCGAAGCCACAGCTTATTTATTATGTGGCCACAGCAGTACACAATACTGTGTCAGACCACAGTGTTCGTTTCGGTTTCTCTTTCTACGGTTCGTTAATTATTTTAGTTCTGTGGTTCTGTATCGGAGCGGCAGACAGCGCTAAACATACGTAGTAGATATGTTGTAAGCAAGGAAGTTAAATTTACTTATATAAATACATAGAACTTCCTCGTTACTGCGATTGCAAATTTATCAAGACAAAGTTGCCACATTGAGCTATAGTAAACATATCCACAGCTTGTAGGAAAAAAAAAACTTATTTTGTTGTAAATTTAACGTTTTGAACTCCACTCAAAAGTGCATCGCCCTGACAGGGCTCATGTATTAGAACCTATTATGTAAGTAATTAAGACATTTTGTAACACAAACATGTCTGTCTGTAACACATGTAAGCATGATTAAGGCGGGGTCAGCAATGATGTTATATATAATCATTGGGGGTCAGTCCCTAAATCAGAAAAATGACGAATAGCAAAACGTCGAGAACGACGTAATGAAACAGCTTTATGCGAACCAAAAAATACTGCGGATAGAAAAGTATACTACCTAAACAAACGACCAAGCAGAATTTTCAGTAATGGCTTGGTAAAGTTGGTATCCTTAGAAAAAAAACACGAACTACCACATGAAAATAAGCTGCACCAATATCAGCTAGGTACTATGAGGTAAAAGTAGGTAGGGCTATTTCACCATCAAAAATGGACGCGATCAGCGCAAGCTAAATTTATGTAAAGTGTCTAACTGAGTTCAAAACGTCAATTTGGTTTTCACCAACATAAACTAAACGCAGTCATAAAGCTTAATTGAGTTTAAATTTAGAACGCCCGATTTTGGGAAATGAAATGAAATGAATTTACCTATATTTCACAAAAAAATGAGTTACATGATGATGTTAAATTAATATTATAGTCCTTCTATTTTGCCATTAGCTGGCATGTGAAATCATAATTTAATTACCACAAAATTGAAAACTTAATATAAAATAATAATAAAAAATACTTAAAAAAAACAAAAAACAAAAAATTATAAATGTCATAATTAAAAATAGGTCAAATGAAAATATTAATTGGTAAATGTCATAGTAAAAAATAGTAAGTCAGCAGTATTATTAGTATTATTATTTAAAATGTCTAAATTGATAAAGTTATTTCTTTAGAAAGTCACCTATGGAATAATTAGATTTTTCTAAAAGCCATATTTTCAATTTCTTACATAACATTCTAAAAGGGAGATCTTTGATTGATAATGGTATTTTATTATAAATTTTGATACTCATACCATAACAGTTTTTATGAAACAAAGCGGTCTTCGGTACATGGTTGAGAACAAGTCTTTCGTCATTTCTCGTATTCCGCGGAAACAAGTCTTTGGCTCGGGTAAACAATTCAGGATGTTTTCGTACAAATATTCCTACTTCAAAGATGTACATGCTATGCAGTGTTAAAATTCCAAAATCTTTAAAGAAAGACTTACAGGATACGTAAGGAGGAACACCTACCATGGCACGTACACACCTTTTTTGCGACAAGAATGCTCTATTTACGTCAGTCGAATTCCCCCAGAGAGAGAACTTACATAGCCATGATATGCTATAACAGTCTGCCGTGCTGAGGTTTTCCTCAGTCTATTTAGTACATACACAAACCTATTTATCTTTTTACAGACATTATCTACTTGAGATTTCCAATCACAGAAATTGTCAACAGTTATACCCAAGAATGTAGCGTTACTAGCTTCATTTAGTTTATTATCATTGTGTAGTACGCTTCTCGTAATTGCCTTAGAACCTTTGTTACGAAATTGAATATAATTTGGTTTAAGCCCTACGCGTTTATGAGGCGGCACGGCACATCTGTACTGCATATGTTGAATAACAAAATTACTCGGTAAAAAGTATCTATTATGTTCTTTGCTCCACGCTAAACGAATACAACGTGCATCAGTACCTACTTTTACCTCATAGTACCTAGCTGATGCTGACCGCCCTGATTGACTAAAAAGTATGATGGGGAGAGAATTGGCACTAGCTTTTGATGATAGTTATGATGAAGAGTCTTTTATCCGCCCAAGGCGCCCAAGATAGATTCGCGGAAGAGAAGAACACTTCGATACACTTGATGACAAAGACTTTGTCACAAGATTTCGCCTTACGAAGCTTACAGTTTTATGTGTGTTGGAGTCTAATGAAAACAAAAACCACAAAACAAACGAACTTTTACGCAACCTATCAATGAAATCAGTTTGACATCGATATTACAATGAAGTTTTGGCAGTGGATCTTGGTTTACGTGAACGTGATCCAATATCGTGTCGGTGAAATCGCCTCGACTTAAACCGAGATCAGACTCTACGTTAGAACTTGTTTAAGTAAAACCGAGGTCATTTTATGGTGCAAACGGTGAAATCGCCCCTTAGACCTTGTGGCAAATATTAGAACAAATCCAAGTTATGTATGTGCCCAATCGCAGAAAAAAAATCAGGACCCGCACCGTCGACCCACGGACGCGCGGGTGAAAGTTCAGGGGAGGACCGTGCGGGCCCTGGACAGTATGGACACGCTTCACGGATTGATGCGAAATTGCGCTCCCTATAATGCTTTGAGTACCTCACACCACGGCTAATAACTAATATTGAGCATAGAATAAATAACAGTCTTTAGTCATTACCTATATAAATGTTGTTTTTTCTTGAGCAATTCAAATTCATTCCACCCATTTCTGGTGATAACAATGCCGCCACGGCCTTTTACTATTATTTTTTCTGTGCCACGGCTTACCTATATCTTGTGTGTGTATATACATTGTTTTAGTCAGATGGCCGGTTGGCCCAATGGTTAGTGAGCGTGACTGCGACGTCAACCAACGGTCGTGGGTTCGAATCCCGCAAGTTCGTATCGTGCAATTATTTGTGTGATGGGCAGAAATGTTATATTCATATCTATGAATGTATATCCGTTGTCTAGTACCCATAGTGCAGGGTATCCTAGTTTCCGGCTAGGTAGGTAATTGGTATGAATTGTCCGAATTTATATAAACATGTATACAAATATTCGTCACTAGCTGCTCCGCCCATCGCCTCCGAGCATAGTTTTCCCGTTAAACCACGAAAACTCTGCATTTCCCGGGGAAAAGTAGCCTATGTCCATCTGTAATAGGGTGGCATCACAGTGTGGTAATCAGAAAGAATTTTCAGAATCGGATCAGTAGCTTCAGATATTAGCCGTAAGCAACAAACTTTACCTGTATTATTATTAGTGTAGACTGTAGAAGTGTAGAAGGGTTAGTAGCTAGGAACCGTTTGACCACTATTACACTATTATATATAGTAGTCGACAAGGTGGTGGTACGCTAAAGGATGATTCACGTTACACCGTGGCACAGCCAAATATGTTTATTATTTATGCTTTTGTTTGAACTGATTCAAGCTAGCCCGGCCGTGCCCCGGTAGTGACAGGTCGCGTGGTAAGGAAACAACACGGCACGGGCACGGGCACGGCCCGGTCCTGCTGGCTTACTCTCGACCACCATTCCGATTCAATCACGATCCCACGGGCTGCTCCTGGCAAGGCGTAACGTGAATCATTCTTGTACCTAGAACAAACCTAGAATAAAAGTTTGGTCGGCCTACCAAATTCTGACACCAGAGGCCAACACTACCTACCTCATACGACAAACAAAAATCTATAGAAACAACCAAGAATTTTCGTGCTCGCTTCCCGCGTGCTCATAAACTTACCAGGAGCTTCATCCTTTAATTATGTTAAATTTATTTTATAGAAAAACTTCAAAATGTTTGCGCTCGCTACGCTCGCGCTTCTTTGTATTTAAAGATGTGACGTAAATCAGTTGGTTACGTATGATATAGATTTATTATATTTCTACACTGAAAGAAATTACATACTTTTCGTACAGTATGCATGCTGCGTTTGCATGTTTTGTTCTTATCAATGCATATTTGAATATTATTTAGGGTTATGTTTTTAGAACTATTTAACTGGCAGAAGTGTTAAAAAACCGCGCTAACTTCGCTCGCTTTTGTCGTTCTTTTTCATTATTTTCATGAGATTTGGTATTATGTTTTGTTCTAAAGATCTATTTAACATAAATAGCTCGGAACTTTCGAGTTCGCCGCCCAAGTGTTTTTGATCATTTCAATGAAAAAGAAGAAGAAAAGAAGAAAAGAGTAAAATTGGCACAACAAATAAAATATTCAAAAAATATAATTAGTACCTAGTAATACAAATTAACATGTACATTATAAGCTACGCGAGTGTACCAAAAGGGCCAGTGCTCAGAAAAAATTACCAGTGCTAGACACTGGACGCTGATTTTCAGAAAGACGCACGCGGGTGATGTTAAAATTAGGTGCGAATTTATTTAAAATAATAAGGGGATAATAATAATAATAATACAATGCATAAGTTTTAAGTGATTTAGAATTGTTTTAATTGTGCGATTAGAATTGTGTACAGAAACAGGTAAATATTTTTGGGCTCGCTTCGCTCGCGTTATTTGATTATTTTTATAATGTTTGTTTTTATGACTTGGAAATATTATTTAACTTCTACAACGATCGAAATAGCTCAAAATTTTCGCGTTTCAGTTTTTTATATATTTTTGTTTGTTTTTTTTTCGTTTAGTACTTTGTCAGATATAGCTCAATATTCTAACAATCTCTACTCTCGTAAGTTTAAATCACGTCAGTGCAAATTTTTACACGTTCTGGAATGATGAATGAATTTTCATTTAATAATACACAATACAATAATGCACTGATAATACAAAAAAATGCGCTTACTGCGCTCGCGCTTTTGTTTGATATTACACCAAATACATACATTGTACAAATTGGAGTTTCGTTTTAATACCCACACTAACAGAAATAACTCAAACTCTTCCCGCTCACTACTTTTGCGGTTATTTTGTCCTGAAATTTTATGACATAAATAGCTCTATAAATAAATGGATCCGCTTTTGGGTACAGGCTACGCGAGTTTAACTGCGGAAAACATCTAGAATTGTATGATTTTGGAACTCATCCATGTTGAATATAAGTGTGTGACCCCTTCCCCCTGTATTTAACGCTGGATCCGCCCTTGGCCTAGAATTGAACTGCTTTCAAATACTGCTGCTGGAGCATTCAAAAAGGGCTTTCTGCTTATGTAGGTGGTAGAAAGCCAAGCGGCAACTAGATCATTAAACTCACCAGTCTACACACTCTGTATACTCTGTATTTGGGTATCCTTCATAATTTTAGTGCTATTTTCAGGCCATCCGTGCACCCCGCGACCGACATCGAGCGCATTTTTTGTATGTTAATCATGTTGTCCGGATGCCTGATGGTGACCGCCTCGGCCATCGCGTCGCTGTCTCTCGTCATCAGTCTCTACATGCGTCCCGAAGAGTCTTTCCGAACGAGATACCGTCTTATCATTAGGGAGATGGTAAGTGTATATATGGTCCATCGAAAAGTGTTTTGTGTGTAGGATCTTATTTCATAGACACAGTCCACGACCAAATGGACTAAACCACCAGAGTTGTTTACAGTAGTAGATTTAGCGGCCATTATGAGCGCCTAAAACGCTTAATGTTCACTGTCAAAAACATGTAAGGTATTCGCAAAATCACTATGAATCAAAACGACTAAAACTCTGCATAGTCATTTTGTGTTTTAGACATCGCGCTCATAAAGATTTTGCGGATCTTCGTTCAGGCACAGAATAAAGTTCAGGGCTAACCTTCCTCCAGGAAAACTCACACATCTTACCGGATCTGCGCTTGAAAGTGGAGACCTTCTACAAAATGTACTGGCACAAGCAGAAGGCAGTGTCCTCCACACAGCTGCTGCCCACTTTCCCGCCCACTATCCCCGCTACTATCTATGCGAACATCTACTTTGAGGCAACGCAAAAGGTAACTTACATTAAGTTACAATAGTCGCAGGTCGCAGCGGAAGTTGTGTGCTAGTGGTTTTTAGCGATGAGTTTAAATTACAAAAAAGAAAAATCAATATTAATGTCCTCATGCTACCTCTGCTCATCAATCAGGTGTTTTTGAGTTTTTGAGATTTATACGGAACGACTTTAAATATTTCAAACTCCTGATCGGCGCGGCGGTGGCAAATTATTCCAGCACTTGGACGCCGCGTAACGAAACCCACCGTGAAAGCCGCCGTGCGGTGACGTGGAATGTATACTTGCTGAGAGCCATGTCTGCTAGAACATTGCCTGTTACTGGCAACCCACTTAATCTTATCGAACAGATATGAAGGCTCTTTGTTGTTGATAACGCCAAAGAGTAAATAGTTAAATACGCTAAATGAAGCTTACGACGTGACTTCATTTTCAGTGCATAATGTCTATTTAAAAAAGGAGTCACATGGGTTCTTGGTGGAATAGTGAAACAAAATCTTGCGCACGCATTTTGAACTCGTTGTATTAAACGCTTGGTTCGTGAGAGTAATCTAGGGCCGTAAACAACGTCCGCGTAATTTAATTTAGAGAGAACAAGAGATTCGACAAGTTGTACACGGAGCTCTTCACAGAGATATGGTCTCAGATTATAAATTGTTTCAAGTCTGAAAAAACTGTTTTTTACTGAGTCCGCTATATGTTTTTCAAACCTTAGTTAAGCATCAACATACAAACCAAGATTGCGCGCCTCGTAAACCCGTTCAATTGGTTCCCCTATTAGCGATATGTTAACGGTATCGAAGCCAACTGATGTTTGTTGCCCACGATCATAAACTTCGTTTTATTCGGATTAAGCAAAATACAGTTCTCCTGAGACCAAACCACTATTCGGTTTAAATCCTCGTTTAGATCTCTTATCACACCATCAAGGCCCCAGGACTAAATGGTATATAAACCTGAATATCGTTTGCATATATATGGAATTTTCATTTTTTCAAACAGTTTATAATATCAGCAATATACAAAATAAATAAAATTGGGCCAAGATTTGACACCTGCGGTACGCCTCTATTCACTGCGGTAAGGGAAGAGGAAAGAAAAATACCAGAAGACTGACGTAATTCGACATATTGGTGGCGATTGCTAAGATAACTATTAAACCACATAATCGCTGCAGAGCTGAACCCATAGAAACTTAGCTTGGAGAGTAGGAGAGCAGTGTTTATTGCATCAAAGGCACGGGAGAAGTGAAGCAACACCAACAAAGAGCATTTTCCTTCGTCCTGCGACGCCAAAATATTGTCTGTAACGTCCAGCAAAGCAGTGGCAGTACTTCGACACTTTCTAAAACCTGATTGGACCTCAGGGAGCATATTATTATTTTCAATAAAATCTGTCAATTGCTGACATACTACCTTCTCCAAAATTTTAGATACACAAGGCAAAATGCTTATGGGCCTAAGGTCTTTGACCAGAACTGGGTTGATTTTTTTTGGCAATGGACGGACAATTGCTATTTTCCATAGGTCTGGAAAAGTTGAGGTGCTAATAGAAGTGTTAATCATTGCAGAGCATCTAAGGAATGAGGTAAGGTCATTAATAGCATTTTAAGTGAAATTTGGTCAAACACTTCTGCATTGGACTTTAGACCTTTGATAATATTGAAAATGGTGTTTGTATTAACGGTTTTCATCATAAAAATTACGCTACTATTGATAATGATACTTCTTTACTGCCGGGGACATTTAAAAAATATTTATTAATTACGACAGGGTCATTAAAATGCGAGGGAAGATCTACGTCTTTATTAGAAGGCAAAAGAGTTGACTTCAGATTCTTCCATAGTGTTTTAGGTTCGTTAATTTTATTGTTAATGTTGTATCTATGGTAAGCTACCTTTTCAAAGTATAAAGATTGATTTACTAACGACTTAAGGCTTCAATAATACATTTTTTTCTCTTCCAATTTGGTTTGTACGTAACCAGGCTTTAACTGCTTATAGTTAAAGCGTGGTTACGTAGATCCATCATTAATTTTATAGTTTCTGTAATCCACGGATAGCTGTTGTATTTAATTATAGTTTTTTTTCTGTGCGTGTAAACTGCGAGATGGGATTAAAGGTATCAATGTGCGCCACAAGCAACTACCGACACTTGTATAGGAAGTTAAGGACATCAGGGACAAGTTTCAAGATTTTGAAGATTCCATGCTCGATATTAAGAAGCAGGTCAGTGACGGAAAGGTTAAGGCAGTGGAGATGGAAACCAGGTTTTTTTTTCATCGTTCTTGGACTCCAAAAATCACTTTAGAGTCCACGATGGGGACAATAACTACCCCCAATTACAAATTAAATTGGCACAACTGACCGCTGATATTTCATCTAAAAAGCAGCGGGAACGATTAATAACGTAGAAATTAAGGGATTGGGAAGAGGAATGAAAATCTTCTTGCACTAATTTGTAAACTCACGAGAAGATCGGTCAGCCAGCGTCATTTGCAGATATCAACTTCATAACACAAGCTCGGTCTTCAACTAACCACAAACCGATCATTGTCGGATTCCTAGGAAGGTACAACAAGGAGAACTTCGTTGCATCTGCTAGATTGCACAAGAACCTCACTGCTGAAGATATGGGCTTCTCCGGAGATTCCTCCAGGATATTTATAATTGATCATCTCATACGTGAGAACATGCAGCTTCTTACAAAAACCAAGAACCTGGCTTCAAAGAAGAACTACAAGTTTAAGTGGGTTCAAAACTGCAAGATTCTTGTGAGGAAGAACGACACTTCACCAATCATGCATATAGTCAACGAGGATGACCTCGCGAAAATTAAATGACTTTTTCCAGTGTTACCTAGACTCACTTTACCTACTGTTAATATTTACTGCTATGTTATTGACGTGTTTTTTCTTGTCCATTCTTATCCGTAACCTCACATGTGTAACGAAGCCATACAAACTTGTGAACTTATTTGCTTATTATTTCGTATTGTATTTGTTTATATAATACTCAAATTATCTTATCTATATAAGATTATGCTTGCACCTCATAATTATCATAGTTAGACAAAAAATCTCATCATCATCATCATCATCATCATGTCAGCCTTTAGAAGACCACTGCTGAGCATAGGCCTCCCCCAAAGAGTGCCATGACGAGCGATCTTGTGCCACCTCCATCCACCGACTTCCTGCGATGGCTACAATGTCGTCGGTCCATCGTGTGGGGGGTCACCCCACACTTCGCTTGCTTGTTCGTGGTCGCCATTCGAGAACCTTTATTCCCCAGCGGTTGTCGGTTCTGCAAACTATATGGCCTGCCCATTGCCACTTCAACTTGCAAACTCTGAGAGTTATGTCGGTAACCTTCGTTCTTCTACGGATTTCCTCATTTCTGATTCTATCACGTAGTGAAACACCTTGTATAATTTTGTTACATAGCATTATTACGAGTAATGCTATGTAACAACACCACAGTTCACTTTTGTGTATATATTTTTATTTTGTTCTATAAGTGAAAACTGTTTAAGGCTCTCTAACGCCCATTGTCTTCAATCTATATTACCATTTAGCAGCTGTTAGTTTTCCATTTACATAAATAAATAAATAAAGACAGCATTGTATAACTGCCTCGCTTACTCGCTAACGTTTTTCGCATATTCTATCTCGCTTTTTATGCTTTTTTATCCCCACAGCAGTACCTGCGCATTCGTTCACCGAGCCTAACGTCACAAACATATAGATTGGCTGCGACTACTGTACCTGCTTATTTTGAGGATAATTATATATACAATTTATTGAAATTGTACGCCTTTCTTATTCCTAATAACTATATAATAAAAGTATTGTATTCTCAGAAATTAATATCATCTGGTTTTTCTAGTCTCGTATACTCCGCGACCTATCGAGCCAGTTCCTGTCAGAACTAGCGAAGAGGATGGAGACCATCCATTTCATCCCAGGAGATGCCATCATCAAACGGCTCTCGAAGAAGTCTACCTTTATTTACGTCACTTATGGCGACATCGAGGTAAAGCTGTGCGCACTTTTGGTGACATCGAGTTAAAGTCATGTGCACTTATGGCGATATCGAGGTAAAGCTGTGCGCACTTATGGTGACATCGAGGTAAAGCTGTGCGCACTTTTGGTGACATCGAGTTAAAGTCATGTGCACTTATGGCGATATCGAGGTAAAGCTGTGCGCACTTATGGTGACATCGAGGTAAAGCTGTGCGCACTTATGGTGACATTGAGTTAAATATGTGTGCACTTTTTAATCTTCCAAAAGGACGTGGTTATCAATATTATAAGTTCTCCCTTATCTCCGGGATATCTTAACATATTCAGATGGTTCTGAAAGAGGAAACTTACCAGTATAAATTTCATATAAATTTCATCAATATTGGTTTAGTACTTTTCTTTAGTAGGGAGGCTAAACCATTTGAAGTCGTTTTTTTATTCAAATAATGATAATAACAAAACATCAGTAGAAATTTAAAAAAAAAGACGTGAATTGGTATCAATATTGAGCTCATGCTTTTAATCAACTAGCTTTTGCCCGTGACTTTGTCCGCGCGGGCTACAGTTTATCTTGATAAAAAGTAAACTATGTCCTTCCCAAGGGTTTAAACTATTTCCCTACCAAATTTCATAACGATCGGTTCAGCCGTTTAGACGTGAAAAGGTAACAAACAGACCGACATACAGACAGAGTCACTTTCGCTTTAATAATATTTGTATGGAAGTACGGGTATGGATGGATAGCATAGATAGATATAGAGGTCTCATGGACACATAGTGAAATTCTAATCTTACTAAACGAATCTACCGCAGATGAGTAGACAAAATAATGTTTAAAATAAAGATCGATTCCACACCAAAATTGAAAATGATGCGCCTAAGATATGCTGATCCGCTCGTACGCACAAGTTTCACGCACACACTTATACCAAGTTATACCAACCTTGTTAGTACCGGTGTGAAGTTAGCAGCCAAAGTTGGCAGCCATTATAATCCGACCAAATTAAGGTGGTATTTTTGTCGCGGTAGAAATAAACAATTTCATGGTTATTTTACAGTGATAACTTCTGAAAATTCATAAATTTTGGGCCCCGTATATTTTAAATAATTACTAAATAAACTTAAAACCGCATGAAAGAAAAAAAGAAAAATATTTATTACGTTGGCTGCTAGTAAATTACGACCAATTATCCCCTGAAATGTAAAACAAAAACGATTAAAAGGTCAAGGTATATAGCTTAGATATTGTATCAATGCAATTTCGGAGCGGGAGGAAGCCTATTAAACCCGACAATAATAACTAAAAAATTATTGCATGGATTTTTTTACCATACGCTTTTCACTTGGCCAGTTTTGACTTTCCAGGCCTTGAACACTGAAACAAACGTTGACTCAATGTACGTAACTCTGTATATTCTTTACTAAAACCTGAAAAGAAAGCTGATGAATGCCGTTCTAACCCTACAATGAGCTGAAATCCGCAGTATATGCCATTTCTTTTGTCCTTTTGTGAGTTTATTGTCCTGTAAAACTACTTTTCTCCCCTGAAATGTAAGGTTTTTGCAGATTGGTAATTAAGTGTATGTAACTGTAAAAATATCCTGATAGTTTCAGGGCGGGAGTCACTCTGCTTCATATTGAAATTTGATCTTATTGCAGTAAATGCATAATTTTGTGACCTTTTGTGAATTTATTGTCCTGTAAAACTACCAAATCCCGTGAAATCTGAAGTTTTTGCAGATTCTTTATCAAGTGTATGTATCTGTTGAAAGGTCCTGAAAGTTTCAGGGTGGGAGTCACACTGCTTCATAATTAAAATTGATCGATCTCATTCCCGTTAAGCATATGCAACTTTTTAAGTGTAGCGTTAGCTGCTGGTGAATTACGACCACTATTCCCCTGAAAATTGATACAAAAACTACTAAAAGATCAAGGTATATAACCAAGATATGGTATCTATGCAATTTCAGAGCGGGAGGAAGCCTTTTTAACCCGACAATAATAACCATAAAGATTGCATGGATTTTTATACGATACGCTTTTCACTTGATCAGTTTCGACTTTTCAGGCCTTGAAAACTGAAACAAACGTTGACTCAATGTACGTAACACACTGTATGTTCTTTACTTAAACTTGAAAAGAAAGCTGGAGAATGCCGTTCTAACCCTACAATGAGTTGAAAGTCGCAGTATATGCTATTTTTTGTCCATTTGTGAGTTTATTGTCCTATAAAACTACCTTTATCCCCTGAAATCTAAGGTTTTTGCAGATTGGTTATCAAGTGTATGTAACTGTTAAAAGATCTTGATAGTTTCAGGGCGGGAGTCACTCTGCTTCATATTGAAATTTGATCTCATGGCAGTAAATGCATAATTTTGTGACCTTTTGTGAATTTATTGTCCTGTAAAACTACCAAATCCTCTGAAATCTGAAGTTTTTGCAGATTATTTATGAAGTGTACGTATCTGTTGAAAGGTCCTGAAAGTTTCAGGGCGGGAGTCATACTGCTTCATAATTAAAATTGATATCATTCCCGTTAAAGATATGCAACTTTTTAAGTGTAGCGTTAGCTGCTGGTGAATTACGACCACTATTCCCCTAAAAAATTGATACAAAAACTACTGAAACGTCAACTTATATAATCTAGATATCGTATCAATGCAATTTCAGAGCGGGAGGAAGCCTTTTAACCCGACAATAATAACTAAAAAGATTGCATGGATTCTTTTGTGAATTTATTGTCCTGTAAAACTACCAAATCCCCTGAAATCAAAAGTTTTTGCAGATTCTTTATCAAGTTTATGTATCTGTTGAAAGATCCTGAAAGTTTCAGGGCGGGAGTCACACTGCTTCATATTGAAATTTGATCTCATTGCAGTAAATGCATAATTTTGTGACCTTTTGTGAAATTATTGTCCTGAAATACTACCTTTATCCCCTGAAATCTAAGGTTTTTGCAGATTGGTTATCAAGTAGTTAAATATTTAAACGGGACTTAATCGCGCTGAAAACTTAATATTTATTTACCTCGACGTTTCGATCAAGTTGCATTGATCGTGGTCTTCTCGTGACCTTGATCGAAACGTCGAGGTAAATAAATATTAAGTTTTCAGCGCGATTAAGTCCCATTTAAATATTTAACTATGTGTTCGAATCGCGAAAGTTTAAAAGTTACAATTGGTTATCAAGTATTTGTATCTGTTGAAAGTTCCTGAAAGTTTCAGGGCGGGAGTCACACTGTTTCATAATAAAAATTGTTCTCATTCCCGTTAAGGTTGTCCCGAGGCGGTCCAGGGCTTTGTGTTTGTTCCACTAGACAAGGGACCAAGCCTCAGTGACACAAAATTACAGGAACAACAGGTGCATAGACTTTTCGTGGTGCTACAATACGGATGAAAACGACCACTAACGAAGGTGTTATCTTATGTATTTTAAAAAAGTCCAGTTGTAATAATCTTATTATTGGTATTTTATAACAATTTCTGTATTGCTAAAAATCGATATATTGGAATGACAAGTTATTTATATTTTAGAATTAATAATTTCAAACCATCAAACTTTCAGGACCTTTCAACAGATACATACTCTTGATAGAAAATTTGCAAAAACTTCGGATTTCAGGGGATTTGGTAGTTTTACAGGACAATAAATTCACAAAAGGTCACAAATTATGCATTTACTGCAATGAGATCAAATTTCAATATGAAGCAGAGTGATTCCCGCCCTGAAACTAACAGGATCTTTTAACAGTTACATACACTTGATAACTAATATGCAAAAACCTAAGATTTCAGGGGACAAAGGTAGTTTTACAGGACAATAAACTCACAAATGGACAAAAAAATGGCATATACTGCGACTTTCAGCTCATTGTAGGGTTAGAACGGCATTCTCCAGCTTTCTTATTAGGTTTTAGAAAAGAATAAACAGTGTGTTACGTACATTGAGTCAACATTTGTTTCAGTTTTCAAGGCCTGAAAAGTCGAAACTGATCAAGTGAAAAGCGTATCGTATAAAAATCCATGCAATCTTTTTGGTAATTATTGTCGGGTTAAAAAGGCTTCCTCCCGCTCTGAAATTGTATTGTTACGATATCTAGGTTATAAACCTTAACGTTTTAGTAGTTTTTGTATAAATTTTCAGGGGAATAGTGGTCGTAATTCACCAGCAGCCAACGCTACACTTAATAAGTTGCATATACTTAATGGGAATGAGATACATTTTTCATTATGAAGCAGTGTGACTCCTGCCCTGAAACTTTCAGGACCTTTCAACAGATACAAAAACTTCATAAAGAATCTGCAAAAACTTCAGATATCACAGGATTTGGTAGTTTTACAGGACAATAAATTCACAAAAGGTTACAAAATTATGCATCTACTGCAATGAGATCAATTTTAATTATGAAGCAGTGTGACTCCCACCCTGAAACTTTCAGGACCTTTAAACAGATACATACATTTATTAAAAAATCTGCAAAAATTTCAGATTTCAGTGGATTGGTAGTTTTACAGGACCATTAATTCACAATAGGTTATAAAATTATGCATCTACTGCAATGAGATCAAATTTAAATATGAAGCAGAGTGACTCCCGCCCTGAAACTATCAGGATCTTTAACAGTTACATACACTTGATAACGAATCTGCAAAAACCTTAGATTTCAGGGGATAAAGGTAGTTTTGAAGGACAATAAATTCACAAAAGGTCACAAAATTATTCATTTACTGCAATGAGATCAAATTTCAATATGAAGCAGTGTGACTCCCGCCCTGAAACTTTCAGGAACTTTCAACAGATACATACACTTGATAACCAATCTGCAAAAATCTTAGATTTCAGGGGATAAAGGTAGTTTTACAGGACAATAAACTCACAAAAGGACAAAAATTAGGCATATACTGCGACTTTCAGCTAATTGTAGGGTTCGAACAGCTTTCTCCACCTTTCTTTTCAGGTTTTAGTAAAGAATATACAGTGTGTTACGCGTACATTGAGTCAACGTTTGTTTCAGTTTTCAAGGCCTGAAAATTAGAAACTGATCAAGTGAAAAGCGTATCGTATAAAAATCAATGCAATCTTTTTGGTTATTATTGTCGGGTTAAAAAGGCTTCCTCCGGCTCTGAAATTGCATTGATACGATATCTAGGTTATATACCTTGACGATTTAGTAGATTTTGTATCAATTTTCAGGGGAATAGTGGTCGTAATTCACCAGCAGCCAACGCTAAACTTAAAAAGTTGCATATCCTTAACGGGAATGAGATCAATTTTCATTATGAAGCAGTGTGACTCCCGCCCTGAAACTTTCAGGACCTTTCAACAGATTCATACATTTGATAAAAAATCTACGAAAACTTCAGATTTCAGGGGATTTGGTAGTTTTACAGGACAATAAATTCACAAAAGGTTATAAAATTATGCATCTACTGCAATGAGATCAAATTTCAATATGAAGCAGAGTGACTCCCGCCCTGAAACTATCAGGATCTTTTAACAGTTACATACAATTGATAACAAATCTGCAAAAACCTTAGATTTCAGGGGATAAAGGTAGTTTTTCAGGACAATAAATTCACAAAAGATCACAAAATTGTGCATTTACTGCAATGAGATCAAATTTCAATATGAAGCATTGTGACTCCCGCCATGAAACTTTCAGGATCTTTCAACAGATACATAAACTTGATAAAGAATCTGCAAAAACTTCAGATTTCAGGAGATTTGGTAGTTTTACAGGACAATAAATTCACAAAAGAATCCATGCAATCTTTTTAGTTATTATTGTCGGGTTAAAAAGGCTTCCTCCCGCTCTGAAATTGCATTGATACGATATCTAGATTATATAAGTAGACGTTTCAGTAGTTTTTGTATCAATTTTCAGGGGAATATTGGTCGTAATTCACCAGCAGCTAACGCTACACTTAAAAAGTTGCATATCTTTAACGGGAATGATATCAATTTTAATTATGAAGCAGTGTGACTCCCACCCTGAAACTTTCAGGACCTTTCAACAGATACATTTGATAAAAAAACTGCAAAAACTTCAGATTTCAGTGGATTGGTAGTTTTACAGGACAATAAATTCACAAAAGGTTATGAAATTAGGCATCTACTGCAATGAGATCAAATTTCAATATGAAGCAGAGTGACTCCCGCCCTGAAACTATCAGGATCTTTTAACAGTTACATATACTTGATAACGAATCTGCAAAAACCTTAGATTTCAGGGGATAAAGGTAGTTTTTCAGGACAATAAATTCACAAAAGGTCACAAAATTGTGCATTTACTGCAATGAGATCAAATTTCAATATGAAGCAGTGTGACTCCCGCCCTGAAACTTTCAGGACCTTTCAACAGATACATACACTTGATAAATAATCTACGAAAACTTCAGGTTTCAGGGGATTTGGTAGTTTTACAGGACAATAAATTCACAAAAGGTCAAAAAATTATGCATCTACTGCAATGAGATCAAATTTCAATATGGAGCAGAGTGAATCCCGCCCTGAAACTATCAGGATCGTTTAACAGTAACATGCACTTGATAACCAATCTGCAAAAACCTTAGATTTCAGGGGATAAAGGTAGTTTCACAGGACAAAAAATTCACAAAAGTTCACAAAAATATGCATTTACTGCAATGAGATCAAATTTCAATATTAAGCAGTGTGAATCCCGCCCTGAAACTTTCAGGGCCTTTCAACAGATACATACACTTGATAAAAAAATCTACGAAAACTTCGGATTTCAGGGGATTTGGTAGTTTTACAGGACAATAAATTCACAAAAGGTCACAAATTATGCATTTACTGCAATGAGATCAACTTTCAATATGAAGCAGAGTGACTCCCGCCCTGAAACTATCAGAATCTTTTAACAGTTACATACACTTGATAACCAATCTGCAAAAACCTTAGATTTCAGGGGATAGATGTAGTTTTACAGGACAATAAACTCACAAAAGGACAAAAAATAGGCATATACTGCGACTTTCACCTCATTGTAGGGTTCGAACAGCTTTCTCCAGCTTTCTTTTCAGGTTTTAGTAAAGAATAAACTGTGTGTTACGCGTACATTGAGTCAACGTTTGTTTCAGTTATCAAGGCCTGAAAAGTCGAAACTGAGCAAGTGAAAAGCGTATCGTATAAAAATCCATGCAATCTTTTTGGTAATTATTGTCGGGTTAAAAAGGCTTCCTCCCGCTCTGAAATTGCATTGATACCATATCTTGGTTATATACATTGACGTTTTAATAGTTTTTGTATCAATTTTCAGGGGAATAGTGGTCGTAATTCACCAGCAGCCAACGCTATACTTAAAAAGTTGCATATCCTTAACGGGAATGAGATCAATTTTCATTATGAAGCAGTGTGACTCCCGCCCTGAAACTTTCACAACCTTTTAACAGATACGTACACTTGATAAAGAATCTGCATAAACTTCAGATTTCACGGGATTTGTTAGTTTTACAGGACAATAAATTCATTAAAGGTCACAAAATTATGCATTTACTGCACTGAGATCAAATTTCAATATGAAGCAGAGTGACTCCCGCCCTGAAACTATCATGATCTTTTAACTGTTACATACACTTAATTACTAATCTGCAAAAACTTCAGATTTCAGGGGATTTGGTAGTTTTACAGGACAATAAACTCACAAAAGGCCAAAAAAAATGTCATATACTGCGATTTTCAGCTCATTGTAGGATTAGAACGGCATTCTCCAGCTTTCTATGTAAGTTTTAGAAAAGAATATACAGTGTTACGTACATTGAGTCAACGTTTGTTTCAGTTTTAAAGGCCTGAAAAGTCAAAACTGGCCAAGTGAAAAGCGTATGGTATAAAAATCCATGCAATATTTTTTAGTTATTATGGTCGGGTTTAATAGGTTTCCTCCCGCTCCGAAATTGCATTTATACAATATCTAAGCTATATTCTTTGACCTTTCAATCGTTTTTGTTTCAGATTTCAGGGGATAATTGGTCGTAATTTACTAGCAGCCAACGTAATATATATTTTTCTTTTTTTCTTTCATGCGGTTTTAAGTTTATTTAGTAATTATTTAAAATATACGGGGCCCAAAATTTATGAATTTTCAGAAATTATCACTGTAAAATAACCATGAAATTGGTTATTTCTACCGCGACAAAAATACCACCTTAATTTGGTCGGATTATAATGGCTGCCAACTTTGGCTGCTAACTTCACACCGGTCTTATTAGTCGTGTTAATTATGTCAAGTTCTCACGAAATATCCAAAACTATAGTCTTTTGTGATGAAATTGTGTATTAACCACAATACACCACAAATTATCCAATCACGCACACATCCGCAGCCTCCATTTGCTGTGCAACACTAGTTCGTTTGGTGATGTAGACTTAAAAACTTGTTGTATTCATTGTATTGAGTTTGTAGTCAGAAGTATCCCTTCTAGTTGGTGACAGCGGAAGATGACAGCACGGCCATTCTCCGCATGAGCCGTGGCACCGTGCTCACTCCGTGCGGGGTCTGCGCCCCTGCAGGCTTCGGTCGCTCGCACCTCGAGGTCAGGGCTGCAACCTTCTGCACGGCGCATGTACTCGATGCAGCGGTCATGTGGCGAGTGGTCGCCAAACACGGCACCGCTGAGGAGACTGATATAATCTTGGGTTCTTACCACGTGAGTCCGCTATTTTAAAATAACAAATCAACAATCTAATAGACTCTGAAGGACAGAGTATAGTAGATTGTTGCATCGAGCGAAGTGACTTCTTGCTGTACCAAGTCCTTTATTCCTGTATGCCACCCTTTAGTTTTACACGTATGTTAGATATGCTTTGAGTTGAACCTTGCCACTTTCACCTCGTCTTCCGTGGCATCATTAAGGTCTTCATTTGTGCAGGTGGTAGGGCACCAGGAACAGATGAGCAAATGGGACATCGTTTGGTTGGAGTTCCTGCAGTCACATTGAGTTTGAATGGGGTCGCGATAGCCCCATTTGCATATACAGCTACCGACCTGGGCCCGGAGTCGGTTGATAGACTTCCAGACTGGACACAGAAGACCACGTCCTGGGGGAAGATGTTCTAGCGGTTTGAAACCACAGTGCAGCAACAAATTTCTTGAGATGGTCATAATATGCTTTTGGTTCCACTACAGTGATAACTTCAGTCAAAACAACAACAATAGTTAAATCATTTTTTTAAGAAACTTTCAATCCCGCGCGCTTTCCGTAGCGCCCATATTTAAAAATGAATTTATCGCATTATATATTTAGCCGACTTAAAAAAGCAAGGTTCTCAAGTTGATGTGTGTGTAAGTAATATTGTTGAAAATGCGTAATATCCATATGTTAGTTTATATGAGTTGTGCCCATAAGACACACTTAGTTTCTACGTACCTAATGTGGTAGCTAAGCATAAATGAAACTAAGGTATTGATATTCAAATTACAAAATTTAATAAATAGAAAAAAAAAACAAATGAAGCTAAGTTATAATAAAATTATGATTAGGTTAAAAAAAATACTATTAAAACTCAGAACACATAAATTTATGAGGTCGTGGTTCGACCTGAAGATTTTTAATGTTTCCACTTCCGTAGCGCAGTACTCCCTTTTTCTAACGTAAGTCCGGCCGAAGATGGTAGGTAGGCCTCAGCTTCACAGAGCAGTGCAGAGCAGTAGGCAGCCAAGATCTGCAACGGCGATGGCTGTCCTCGGTGCTAAGTCGCACAGCGAGGGCGGTACACGGAATTCCCGTGTATTAGGGAAATCCGTTTTTGCAGTAGGTATATTCCTTCCTTCCTGCTGCAGTTTTAGCGGTGCAGTTTTAGCGGTGCACCCTATATCGGGAAAACACTCACACGGAGTTTAGGTCGACGTTAATTTTCATAATCCAGCTAAACCGCTGATATTAAAAGTTTATAAATATGATCGCGCTTGTCAGCTAGGACGCTGACAATCGCTAGCCTCACTCGAGCTAAGTTCGCTGAGAGTGCGTGCGATGCGCGGACGCCAGATCGCTTCGTTTACCTCCCCTTCCCTTGAGTCTTGTCCCGCAGGCTGTGTCTGTGTGCGTGCCAATTACACAGTCACACAATGCGTTCGGGTTTAAAGGCAAAACAATGAAAGTGTTTAGTACATACAAAGAACTAAACATTTTAAAATGAAATTAATATATATATATATATATATATATAATTTAATATCTAGGTTTTCTTTAATATTATTATACTATTTGCTTAAAATAAATAACGTTTCGTTACAGTGTATCTGAACAAATATACCAAATTTCGCGAATGTATGTAAATTTGTCCACGTATTTCTCGGAAACTACAGGTCTGATTGTAATACAATATTCTTTTTGTATCAGTTTCAGTATCTTTCAACTTAGCGATCAGCATAAGTACTTCTTTTTGTTAGGCCTACATTAACGAAACTAAAACGTAAGATATAAAAACTCATTTAAAAAATTAAACATATTACAAATCATATAAAACTTAAATAAATCAATTATAATATTTTTTGAGGTCTATGCTACGCCCAAACCGACTAAAGTAAGTCACAGGCCTCAAAAAAAATTAATCAGTTTTTAATTCATTATTATTATTATTGTTCTCATGGTGTAAGTTACTTTGGTATTCTCTGGCTTCACTTATGCAGCGGTTTCTGACTTTTTATTTCAGGATCACCTGGAGAGTGTGAGGAATCACTACAAAAACAAGATAGTTGAACAAGTGCAGTAAGATAATACCTACTTATATTGTACTCATAGGTATACTTAGTTGTTACTGTAGGGCTCCATGCACGGAAATGTATTCAAGACACGATACGAGTGAATAGGTACTTCTAGGCAAGCGTGCGACATCTATTGTCAACTGGCGAAAACATATCAAATTATCTGAACAGTATAAGTAGTTTAATCAAGCAGTACCAAAGTAACAAAAAATCTTTACAACAAATATACTTTAAAAAAATGATCTCGAGGACTTAAAATGAGCTACAGAACTAAAACATGGGTTTTAGTTCTGTACGACGTACATAACCTACGTTTTTAAATATCATGTCTGTGTGTCTGGATGTTTGTTCACGCTCACGTAAAAACTACTGGACCAATTAGGTTTAGACTTAAATAAAAACTGGTGTACTTGTTAGCTCATCCGATGAGAAGAAGTCGAGCAATCGTTTGCAAAATTCAACGTGGGAAAGCCGCGGGGCGCACCTAGACAAATATAAAAATAGTAAAGTGTTTTGGGGTCTACAAACTGATCTGTCAGGGTTTCTTTCCAGGAAAAGACGGGCAGCGAGCAAAGCGCACTAACAAAAAGTCAAAGCAGTAGATAATTTCACAAAAGGAATAGCATTAAAAATCCGCGAAAATCTGTTGGTGTGAGGGGTTTCTGTACACCTACAGATTCACCGGCTTCGGGATACGAACTAATTTCATATTCCGGTCATGATTACATCACCAAAGGTGACGAAAAATGCAACTCTTAAAAATTCTACCTGAGATAGTACATATAATCAGGCGTTAATTTGCGGAAATTCTACCTGAGATAGTAGATATAATCAGGCTGCGATAGTTTATTTGATTGAAGTAATTAGGTGTTACTTTTCAGAAATTCTACCTGAGTTAGTAGATATAATCAGGCGTTACTTTGTGGAAATTCTACCTGAGATAGTAGATATAATCATGAGTTACTTTGCGGGAATCCATAAAAAGGATCATAATGAAAAATATAGGTAGCTACTTCCGCCAAATACACTGGCCTTCAAAACTTAGTACCACACTTTTAATGTCTGTCTGTTCGCTCTTCACGTAAAAACTACTCGACCGATTGCGATGCGATTTTCACTGTTGGATAGCTTAGATTTTGACTTAAAAACTGGTATACTTGGTATGTCAATCTGATGAGTAGGGGCCAAGTAATTTAATATAAACTCTATTAATTTTGAAGGCCAGTGTATATAGTACCTACCTATAACTAGATGACTAATAAAATATTAGTTAAAGAGATCAAATTGCAATAAGCATTGAATCACTATTTAAAAATGTAACTAGCTTTCCCGTCCGCGACTTCAACCGCGCGGACAACTGTTTATCGCGAAAAAAAGCATTCTATGTTCTTCTAGGATATTAAAAACCAATGCAAAAGTAGGAATAGCACCAATGCTCTTGAAGTTTTTTTTTTAGATTTGTTATTTCGTTTCTATGGCAACCGTTCCTTACAGCGAATAATCAACATTTTCCAGTTTTCCCGTGAAAATTACAATGATGCGGAATAAAAAGTATCCTATGTTTTATTCTAGGGTATAAGCTATCTCCATTCCAAATTTCATGAAAATCCGTCCAGCTGTTATCGCGTGAAAGCTCCCCAAATAAACAAACAGACAACGTTTTCCTTTTATTTATTGGTATGGATGTAATGTAGCTTATATATCGTATAAGCTACATTACGTATACGTATCGTATACGTATTGTATCTTATATTCGATAACGTAATCGATGTTCACAGATATAAGAGCAGCATTTTGCACTTCAAGCGTTGCCTCATGGCACTCAAGGAAGCCAAGGATGCCCAAGGGAACCTCCTACTTGCTCGAACTGACGTCTTCCTGGAGATAGCTGGATGCTACATCATGAGAAACGTCAGTATGCTGTGCCGAACGGCTGGCGCTATACCAATCCTTGTACACATATAATGTAGCGTTTTAAAAAACGCTACTAAAATAAAAAACAATAAACCTATAACTAACAATAGAAAACAACAATTAGTAAATAAATGAATAAACAACACATAGAAACGTTTTTTTATAAAAGTAAAACTAGGATTATAATTGCATACTGTTCAACATAATTTATCTTCGTTTTTGAAGTAAATAACCAAAACAGGTATGTATAGTCACATCACATCAAAACAAACTTTATTATGATCAGATATAACAGTCACCGGCTATCTAGTTCACTACACGAATTGAAAAACCTTATTTAATCACGATAACAAATAATGAAATTAAAAATAGTAATAGCAAACATAAAATAATTTGGTAAACAAACCATAAACAATGACGAATGATTAGAGAGTAGGTTGGTTGCCAAATATGTCGATTTAAATTCATGATTTATGCAAATTGCTATAACATACTCGCTTCATTACCCAAAACTTTTGCGATTAAAGGAAAATACCATACATTGCATCACATCAATTATAGTTTTTCTTGCTGTGATTCAATGTAAACACAACCGTGGTACGTGGCAAAGAGTATATAAATACTACGTGGTAGGTGGTCGCTAACTTTTGGTCTCATACAAAAGCTCAGAGTTGCGCAGCCTGCAATGGAGAGAGCTATGCTCGGTGTTTCACTAAGTGATAGAATCAGAAATGAGGAAGTCCGTAGAAGAACGAAGGTTACCGACATAGCTCTCAGAGTTGAAGTGGCAATGGGCAGGCCATATAGTTCGCAGAACCGACAACCGCTGGGGAATAAAGGTTCTCGAATGGCGACCACGAACAAGCAAGCGAAGTGTGGGGAGACCCCCCACACGATGGACCGACGACATTGTAGCCATCGCAGGAAGTCGGTGGATGGAGGTGGCACAGGATCGCTCGTCATGGCGCTCTTTGGGGGAGGCCTATGTTCAGCAGTGGACTTCTAAAAGCTGACATGATGATGATGATGATGATGATGATGCAATGTATGGTATTTTTCTTTAATCTCGAATTCTCGAAGGTTTTAGGTAATGAAGAGAGTATGTTATAGCAATTTAAACCTGCACTATTTGCATTTCCAATACTAATAAAGAGTATTCAGCCTACTGAACAAGTCGGGAAAGTAAAGTTAAATTCAACAAAATATGGGACTACAACGATACCCCGATTCCGTCCGAAGCGATGCCGAGGTCGTGTCGTGCCAATAGGTACGCCGTGAGCAACTTCTGCGTATATTATTGTTATAGTAACGGCTAGTGGTATGTTGTATAATTTTGCTGCTTTGTGTATAGAATAGGAAGGGACGATAATTTCATAATTATATGAATGTTTTTTATGTACCTACATAACTTCATAATTAACTTGTAAAGCATTCATGCGTATATTGCGAAACAGAAGCCGCGAGCGCGGTATTAGAAGGCCGCGAGTTAGTCGAGTCCTTATTGTAAGTATTATAAGATAATAAATGTAATATCGAGATTGTTCGCAGGGCTTGTTTAGTTGTAAGTGCATACCCCAGAAATATAAGCTGGAAATTGAAAACGCTATTGTTTAATTTATTCCCACTCTTGGACCTATCAGCTAGCTTCAGGACACGGTCCTTAAACCAAAGCGTTCATTTGCTTGGCCGTTGAGTCTGTCCTGGTTACCTTTTAAAAACTTTTACTCAGTAACGTGTATTTTTTATATTTGAGACAGCTTAAAATCAGCATAGTGTGTTCTCGTGTCGACTTCCACTTGATAATATCAATTTCTCGATTTGAGTCATTTTACCCATCGAGTCCCAAAAGTTGCTCCTGCTACTCAGGACACCTATCCCATCACTTCCGGACGTGAGAACCCTATTTTTGGAACCCAAATCTAAATTTCAAAATATCAACGTTTTTCATTAAATTTCTGTTTTTCACCTTCCAACCTTATTCTATTTTAAACCTTATTTCTTCCACGTTACAACGACCACACGTAACCCAAACTTAAACACAAAAATCAATCTTTTTTTGTTAGATTCAATTTTTTAACATCAAACCTCAATCTTCAAACGACCTAATTTCTTTCACATTACATGTTGAGCTTTTGCTTCCCTCATTTCATAGTAAATGAGCACGATAATTTTAACACTCTCCATACAATGTAGGATGTAGAGCTAAGTTATTTCAAAACTTATTTCACTTTTGGGTTTCGTACCTCAAAAGGAAAGAATCGTAGCTCCCAAACGAATCGTAGCTTTATATGATCTAGATGGTTCTTAGATATATAGGGGTTGGGGGGGAGGCGAGAACAGGAGGGTGAGAATAGTAGCTTCCAAACGGATGGACCGATTTAGCTACGGTTTTTTATGTTTGAAAGCTGGGGTAAACGAGATGGTTCTTAGCTATAATGGAAGGAGGGGGGGGGGGTGAGAATCGTAGCTTCCAAACGAATGGACTGGTTTTGATGTTTTTTTTTATGTTTGAAAACTCAAGATGGTTCTTAGCTATGTATGTAGGAGGGGAAAAGGGGGGTGAGAAAACGAATGAACCGATTTAGCTGCTATCTTTAATGTTTCAAAGCTGAGGTAAACGAGATGGTTCTTAACTATAATGGGGGTGGGAGGGGGGGAATGGGGTTTGGATTGTAGCTGCCAAAGTAATGGACCGTCTTTTTTGCGGTTTTTTTTTGACTTGTGTGATCGAGATGCTTCTTTTAGCTAATAATGGGGGATGGGGGGTGCGACCCCTATAAATTTTTAATTTGTGTTTGTTATAATACCACTTAGGGACCTACTCAATGTTTTAACTTTTTAGCGAGCGGACACCTCACTGACTGATGAATCTGATGCGATTTGCCTGCGGTCCACATTTCCCTGCATCTTGCAGCCAACGTCGTCCCTGCAACTTGCATGGCACATGTTTGTGGCTTTCATCATCCTGACTGTGTGCTTTGTGAGTTGATTCTACATCAAATTATTATTTAAATTAGTTATATTATAGCCCAAAACTGAGTGTTCTAAATATATACTCACCAGTTCATCAATATGTTCATCATGCCTAAAATTCATTATACACGTGTATTAGTAATTTAAAGTATCTGATTAAATGCAATAAAAAAAGATATACTTGCTGAAAAACAGGGAAATATGTAACTACGTCAGCTACATACTGATACAAAAGTTAAACGTGCGAAAAGTTTTTGTTTATCTTGTTTAGTAGGTACGCCCTTTCTTACAATTTTAGAAAATAATGAAATGCGTCTGTCTATCTGTGCAAAAGTATATTAGAAAATACTTATCCGATTTCGTTCCAGTTTTCACGTATTCGTATATACTTAGGTTAATTTCCGAGGCAGGGTCTTATTTTCTCTTAATTACCAATTTCAATTCAATTCAATTCAAAATATTTATTGCGAGTATATGTAATGTACATATTTCACAATGTCATGACTAAATTCAATCTATATTAAGTACATTGTCTTTACAAGGCTGGGCCAAAACCCAAGGTTTGTTATCTACTAAATAATCTACTTTGTAGTAAGCCTTCTTTGTGAGTATTGATATTACTGGTTTTTTTTATTTTGTTTCAGTAAATTTTTGTACTTCAAGTGGAATTTTATTGTAAAATTTTATACTATATCCAAAAAAAGACTTGCTTGCTTATCTTGGCTAATCTAGTTTTAAGCAATGCCAGTTTATCTCTATTTCTAGTATTGTGTGTATGCCTGTCACCAAGTTTTTCAAATGATTCTAAGTTTTGCCTCACATACATTATGTTGACGTAAGAGGGACGGCGTTGTCATAATATTGTCAGTTTTGAAAAACTCTCTTATAGAAGCTCGAGCACCAAGTCCATATGCTGACCCTACCACCTTTTTCTGAAGGTTAAACACAGCTTTGGCGTCCGCAGCTCGCCCCACAGCAAGATGCTGTAAGACATGATGATGTGGAAGTATCTGCAGTATACTAACCGAGCTGTATAAATATCTGTGAGCTGACGAATTTTTCGAACCGTATATGCTGCAGAGCTGAGCTTATTTCAAAGAGAGGAAATGTGTGGACCCTGCAGTTTTGAATCGGCTGTGAGACCCAAAAATACAGTGTTATCAAGAATCTCAAGTTATTTATTTCCTATAATTAGTTTAGGTTTATTGACAGATTTACATTAATGCACTTGGTCTTTTTATTTTAGCATTAAGTACTAGATTGTTTGCACTAAACTAGGATTGTATGTCTGATAAAGTTCTGTTTATAATTGAAATGTTATTATGTTTACGGAATGTTTTAAAAATTAAGGAAGTATCATCGGCAATAAGAATCATCTCAATATTCTTTTCTGCAAGAAAAGGCAAATCGTTACCGATAGAAGACTATGAAATTGAGATATCTTTATTTCGCACCCGTTTATCAAGTACCTTTAATATTATTATGAAAACAAATGTAGTGTTTACACCAACTATGTCTCGCAGCAGGCAAGGGCGCAAAAAGGAACCGAAATAGAATAAAGTATTTATTTCAAAGTAACAATTTAAATAAAGTTAACTTAAATAAGTCACAATCCGTCGATGTTAAAACAGAAAGTGTCGTGAATCATCTTGTAATAATGGTCCCGATGTCAGTTACTTCTAATTCGGTGAACTGCATGCGCGTTGTCAGCGATCTGCAGTTCCAGTGTTGGAATGGCCGCGTGATTCATCATTGTGTCATCTACGTTTAGTAGCTAATACATAACACGTCCCTCCTTAAGATCTGCGACTATTGGCGAGCAACGTTCCTTTCAACGAAATGTATATACGATGATAAACATACTTATAAATGACAAATGTATCAATCATTAAAGTGAATGCACATAATGTGTATTGAAAATGCATATGATAAATTGTAACTTTTTTTGGCCTTATTATTTGTTTGCTATTTTATTATTACAAATAATAAAATACGATTTTGCACTTTCACTTAACAAAAACGGACTACGAGAAATGTCGGATATCTCTAGTATAGTGTACTACTCTATGGTCACATCACAAAATGTCATGTCACTTGTTAATGCTTTTTGCATTTTGTAGTTATCAATTGGTCATCGGCTCCGTTGTGCTTGCATTTTTGTGTAACTGTACCATTGAATTCTGATCTTGCTAATGCATTCTACAACTGACGACCTTGGCTTTTCTCCCGGACTGATTTCTTCGACAAATATATCTTTACCATCGCTTGTTATTACGGACTCAGTCTTATAATAACAAGATTATGAGATGTATCAACTGCTGCATACCCACACAACGTTTTCGAAGGCATAATGTGTCCTCACTATCAACGAATTTACTTACGAAGCTAACACGATGGCTGTTGATGCAGACTCTCGCAGTAGGTGCGGGGTCCCAGTTGAGAGATAATGAGACTTCTTCGAGCACAGGGCCCCGACCACAGAACTTGGCTTCAATCAGAGTGTCACTTTTTTCATAGCAAAATCGACTCTATCGCAAAGCATTATTGAATTTGACGGCTTGAAACCGTCATGATCAACATTACGTAATCGCACTGCAGGACGTATGTTCAGGAGTCAAATGTATCTATCGGAGCCTTGATATACATGGTGCGACGTTCTATATATTTTTTTTTATTACGGACTAGGCAATCATTTGACCACGATCTCACCTAATGGAAAGCGATGATGCTAAAGTTATGGTCACTTGTAGGAGAGCTTCTTTGTTAGACTGCCAAAGCGAACGGGATCTGATGAAATGCACGATGATTTATAAATGTAAGGCTATTTATATCATTTGTAAAACAAGTAAAGCTCTCCTATTGGCATGTATGGCATTAGAACTCCTATTGGGTGATTTATTTCAATTTATTCACTACTTACTGTCGCCCTATTGTTCTTGAGCCTTATTTTACCACGCTCGAAAATAGGCATAAAACGCTGTCCCAGAAGTCCCCTACGGTTCTACCTCGAACCCTCACCACGAAAAGAGCCTAATTTTTATGGTTTTGCCAGGAGTGCGAGGAGAACTTCCGATCATATGACCTGCTCTTACCCGTGTGAGGACGGTACCCAATATGTAGGTATGTTCCTAAAGTTTGTCCAGTTTTGAACATTCTTATGTATGACTCACCAAAAGTCAATACACTTTTTCAATTTTAGAAACGTTTCTCCCCGTGAGCTTTCTCTCGCTCTTACCATCTGTTAAGAACAGCGCCATCTATGGCTAAATGCTTAAACGAAGAAACCTAAATAAAACCTTGTGTAGCATACTACAATCCAAGTTAGTTCCCAAACTCGTCACCAGACAGCGCCTTTCGGGCGTATAAAAGCGCTAAACCGGATGGCTGCGACCTCTTGTCCGAGGATCCCACATTAAAGACACCGACCTCACTGGAAATTAAATAGAAGTACATCAGCAGCCGTCTCTAATTCAACCCAACCCGAAGCCCCCATCAGGATCTCTGGATAGGATCAACACCATCTATGTTTTACATTTTTAACTGATAACTATTCATTTTACCTTAGGCTGGCTCAGGAGTAAATCTGCAAGTACTGTGTCGTGTGTGTATCTAGCAGCTAAGTTTTGCCGGTTTGTATTTAAATTATATTTAAATACGAATTACATACTGATGAAATATGAATGATGTTTTTCGATCTTACCGACATAATTATAAAAAAATATGAACTGATTATTTAAATAAAAAATCACGAGTGCAATTAGTTTAATATTATATTAGAAATAAATACTTATTTTTTTTACAGTTTATCAACCTATTAAGAAAGAACAGAAAAAAAAGTTGATGTTTAAGTTGATTATTGATAAAGATGATTGTTGAAAACACGAATAAAAACAACATTTTCTTAAAAGGAATCCTAGCTAGATCGATTTATCGCCCCCGAAACCCCCTGTATACTAAATTTCATGAAAATCGTTGGAGCCGTTTCCGAGATTCAGATTATATATATATTACGTTTAAAGATATAAGATTTATACAAAGGTTCCGGTTAGGTTAGGTTACCGTCGCGTCGACCGCAGGATGATCGCTCGTGAGCGTCGAATTCGATCCATCGCAATCGCGTATGCGATGATGACTTTGACAGGAGTTCAGCGGCAGCAGCACTGCTGCACTGCTGTACTGTGAAAACCAAAAAACCAACGTAATCAGGAGGCAGATACTGGCAAGTGCGAGCTACCAGCATATATAACGAGGTTCTGCTAACAGCTCGTATGCGCAAAGCATGCTAAGAGATTGCAAGCTGAGAGATTAATAATTTCCCCCTTCGGGAATAGGGTTGGGAAACTCGCGTGCCAGCTACATACAAACAAATGAAATACGCCGTAACGCGTTTGCTAGTAGATGGCATGTTGTTACGGCCATTTGTTGATTTTGGATGTCTTTAATCATGTGGCATTTCTTTCTAGCAACAAGCACGCAAGTTGTAGGCATGCCAGTACGCGGTATGCTTAGAGAATATGCAATGTACCTACCTACCTTTCAGAAAATTTTGAACTTAAAACAACACTAACCCAACTCATTTAGTTCACACCGTTATGCAGCCATTTCTCATATTAATTCCGTACGTTTGCTCGCATTTCAGACCCACCCTTACTATTTGGTGTACAGAGCCGCGGTGCCGCTAGAGTTCAAATTTTTTGACTATGTCGTAACGGCGATATTTGTTTTGGATTTGATTATCCATCTCTCCACAGGTGCAAATGTGGAAGAAGGTGATACTTTTAAAATATTTTATATAATTTATATATGTTTTGTTTTGTAGTCCATGTTTATTTATACAATTTAGTGATGGTCAGGATGTTATATTAATGTATTTTTATTTGAAAATTGTTACGAAAATTGCAGTGCACCCACAACTTTGGCAATGCTTTGGGTGGCACTGCACCTACTGCGCTCATCGCCCTGTGTTGTACAGCCTGATGTCAAGACACCCAAAAATTTCACTGACTACAGTTCCCGTATTTTAACTTTGCCTGTTTGGACATAAAAACAAACAAAAGGCGAGATGCGCTTACTGTGCATGAGCACTGCACTCATGAAGTTTACTTATGAGTAACTTGTGATCAACTCTATCAAACGCTTTGCTTATATCGTCGATTTGATGGGCATTATCAATAGCTTCAGACAAATCCGCGACATAACATGCGAGATTAATATCGTTGATTTATTCTTACGGAACCCATGTTGTTCCAGTATCAACATCTGTTTCAAATGTTCAGTAAGATATGGAGTCTGTTTATCTGTTTGTTCGCGCATCACGTAAAAACTACTGGACTGATTTCATTTTTCAGCTTGGGTTTTCACTTCAAAAATTATGTCAGTACTTACTATCTCATATGAGCCTATTACACTCTTGATATGAAGACAAATAGATTGATACCTCGCTTGTCAAAATAGGGTCTAGTTTTTAGTTTGAACACATAACCCTTCCATTGCTTCACCGTAATCGGGTAAAAAAATAGCCTATGATATGACACTCTATAAATGAAGACGAATCGATGGAAACCTCGCTTGTCAAAACCCGAACAAGTTTTTATTTTTAACACATAATCCTTCCTTTGCTTCGTCGTAGTCGGGTAAAAAATGCCTATGACATTATACCTGAAGACGAATCGATTGATACCTCGCTAGTCAAAATCGGACTTATAGAGGCGACGCTATGGTGGAATATCCACATACCCACATACAGTAGTCGTAGCGGAAGTATGTGTCTCGGGAGTTATCTGCTAGTCGCTGCGCAAATTGCTATTTTTCAGGCCCAATCCCAATGTTTAAGGTGAAGACAGCATTATGTAACTGCCTCGCTCACTCGCTTACGTTTTCGCATATTCCATCTCGCTCTTACTTTATGCTGTTTTATCCCCACAGCAGTACCTGCGCAATCGTTCATAGAATCTTACTTCACAAACATATAGATTGGCTGCGACTACTATATGTACACAGATTGTTAAACTCGTTACCCTTACCTTCCCTCGCCGTACTCGGGTAAATATTTGACGTCTGAACGAAGCTTTATGTTTGGTGTTACCTATTATTGTACTTTTGTTTTTGGAATAACAAATAGGTTCTATGTTTCCCAGGAAAATGATCGCGCGGGCACAGCTAGTGTTAAATATGGACATATTTTGGCATAAAGAAGAGTTCTCCAATATCGCAATACGTTATTGATCTCATAACAGGTGTCCCGATAACGTTCGTGCAGACATCCTCGCAACAGATGAGGAGCCATTGGTTCGTGCTAGACGTGCTGGGGACATTACCTATCTTCGAGTTCATTGGAGATGGACATTACGCTGGCATCAATAAGATATTGAGATTGCCGAAGGTAACACATTGGAACCATTTTAAAGTCAGTAATAATCATTGTTGACTTGGGTACTTTCTCTTACTTGGTCTTAGTGGATTTAAAATCGGGAATATCGGCTTTAATGTATAAAGAGTAGACTGGAAATCAGTAAAAAAGAAATTTGGTGATTGAGTGACATGCAGTTGATTCTTTTAATTCGTAATATAAATCTGTAAATGCGGGTTTGGTTTTTGAAATAATAGCCTTCTGAATGGTGGCCCAGTAAAGGCAAGCATAGCCGAAAAAGATCGATAGGTACAACAAGCTATCACAAAACAGGGATTAATGAAGTAATCACCATAGCTCAAAGGATACGCAAGCTGAAATGGCAGGGAGATGTTAATATTCATACCCTCCGGCCACTTGGATCCAAAGCTCGGCTTTGACAAGGTTTAGACCACTTTCAGAAAATGTGGTTTTTATGGCAATAACTGGAAGCAGACAACTGTAGATGCAGTGTCGAATAGAAGTTTTCTATACTTCAGAAAATTATTAGTTATGTTCTTGCTAAGGAGGCGTTAATACTAATATCATAAAAACATTAGATTTGGGAGGGTTATTACGACACGAAGTTGATTGCAATATTAGCCGTGTTTAGTTGGTCAGTTCAGAATACTATCAAAAGATGGCGTTACAGACGTTACAGTCCCCGTAAGATGGATTTAAAAACTGGAGGAAAATTTGGATGATGATGTAGTGGTCACGGTAGCCGAATTAGTTAAAGCCATCCATGTCTCTGTGTGGTACATGAATCCCGTCCGTGATCAAATTTTATTCCCTCAGACAATTATTAGATATACTTATTAGAAGCAGTAAATCAGCCTGTATTTTGAAATACAGGACGATTTATCAGACTTCCTTTAGGAAGAGTGGCATGAGGCTTATGTGCTGCACTGGGTGGAATGAGCTGGTGCGCCGAATGAATGCGGAATGGTGATGTCGAGGAAATTTGATTAATTGATGATGAATCTGCAGGTGTTCCGCGTGCTAAAAGAGATAGAAGACTCGTGCGTATATCACGGCAATGTGGTCCGTTTCTGCTCATACACGCTGTTGCTGCTAATGGCGTGCTACCTGACCGCAGCCGTACAGCAAGCGTTCATGTGCAACCAGTTAGTAAACATCCACATGCATTATAATGCAAGCGTTCATGTGCAACCAGTTAGTAAACATCCACATGCATGACAATGCAAGCGTTCATGTGCAACCATTTAGTAAACATCCACATGCATTACAATGCAAGCGTTCATGTGCAACCAGTTAGTAAAAAATATCCACATGCATTACAATTACAATGCAATCGTTCATGTGCAACCAGTTGGTAAACATCCAGATGCATTACAATGCAAGCGTTCATGAGCAACCAGTTACTAAACATCCACATATTTACAATGCGATTATATGATATGTGATTTATATAGATAGCATTTGCGATAATTTTTAAACTCAATCTAAATGATTGAGTTTAGAAATTATCGCAAATGCTATTCATATTCAAATATTAAAGTCAACTTTAGGAAAGGGATATTTAGTATGTATATCTTTTGTTTTGAGTATCCGATTCAGCACTGTTGCAAGCGCCATGATCATGGGATAACTGCGGGTTGGTGTTATTTTTCAACGAACATACGAAACGGTATTTTTTGCGTTTCGGTTTTTCTTATTAAATAAATAAATATATTCGGGACAATTCCACACCAATTACCTAGCCCCAAACTAGGATACCCTGTGTACTATGGGTACTAGATAACGGATAAACAATTAAACATACATAGATACGAATATTATGTCACCAGTCACCACTGTTCAAAATATCACTTCCAACTCGATTCATATCTTGACAAACGAATTCACAGTATACGCATGCACGTTCTTGTCTGCTCTTCTTCTGGTCTTTGGATTCCAGGCCCGCGTCAATTGAAACACATCTTCACGAACAAAATCCGCACCAATATATAAAAGTGAAACGTTGTCTGTTTGTTTGTTTGTTTGGGGAGCTTTCGCATCGCAATCGGTCCTGTAGTTTTTACGTGATGCGTGAACAGACTAACAGACAAACAGAGAGACACAAATTTAAAAAATGTTTTTTTCTTTTTCAGTAGCTTATTTTTAGTTCTTCCTTTTATAGTTTTTTGGTATAGTTACTGCTTTATGATAAGTACAGATGCCCTTCACTTTGGGCAGAAAAATAATAAGAATGTGTTTTATTACATTATTTTAATTATGCCTATAAAACAGTACCGTGACATACCTACCTACTGACTGACTGACTGACTGACAGACAACGCCCAGCCTAAGCCGGTGGACCTAGGTATTTGAAATTTGGCGGAATATTCCTTGAGTATCCTAGAGGTGAACTACGGAAGTAACTATCAACCGTAAAACATGAATACCAACTCCAAATTAAATACCCCTATACTGCGAGGACCCTTTAATTTACCGGTAAGAAAAGTATCCAATGTTCTACCTCGTAGTATGAACTCAAATCATACAAAGTTTCATTTGAATTCAATCAGTAGTTTCGGCGTGATGCGCGTCCAAGATACAGACAGACAGACAGACAGACAACAGACAAAACTGAAAAAAAAAACAGTTTTGGTTTCAGTACGAATAAAAGAAAAGCTTCAAAACAACAATTACTAAATTTCTTCAATGTACATAATTTGGACCCATATCCCGCAGAAACCCTTAATTTTTTCGATATAAAAAGTATCCTTAATGTTCACTTATATAAACTATGACTGTGCCAAGTTGCATCAAAATCCGTGCAGTAGTTTCAGCGTGGTACCTGTTCTTTTAAATAACTTTCAATCCCTATCCTGCGGGAACGCTTTAATTTATCGGGATGAAAAGTATCCTATGTCCTACCTCGTAGTATGAACTCAAGTCATGCCAAGTTTAATTTGAATTTATTCAGTAGTTTCGGCGTGATGCGCCTCCAAGGTACAGACAGACAGACAGACAGACAAACAACAACAAAAAATGAATTAATAAACAATTTTGGCTTCAGTACGAATATAGAACAGGCTCCAAAATAATTTACTAAATATCTTTAATGTACAGAATTTGGACCCCTATCCCGCAGGAACACTTTATTTTTTCGGGATAAAAAGTATCCTCAATTTTTTACCCATTATATAATCTATGACTGTGCCAAGGTGCATCAAAATCCGTCTTGTAGTTTCAGAGTAAGTGCTATTTTTTAAAACTTTCAATCCCTATCCTGCTAGAACCGTTTAATTTTTCGGGTTGAATAGTGTCCTATGTCCTACCTCGTAGTATGAACTCAAATCATACCAAGTTTCATTTAAATTCATTCAGTAGTTTCGTCGTGATGCCTAGCCAAAATACAGACAGACAGACATACAAAAATAAAAATAAAACAGTTTTGGCTTCAGTATGGAATATAGCACAGCTTCCAAAAATATTGGTCCGAAATATAATTACCAAAAATATTGGTCCCATTGGAGTACTGGGTCAAAATAGTGGCAGTTGTCCCATCACGGGACAACACGATGGAACTAGTGGCCTAGACCCGCTAAATCGGTCCGTTTGTTTGTAAGCTACGATTCTCGCTCCCTTTTCTCAACCTTTGTCACCATTGGTGAACATCGAAATTTTATTCTCGATGTACGCCAGTGGTGGGGAAAAAAATGGGGATGGTGGATATAGCCTTAAACACTGTAGATACTGATAAATGAATTAGTGTGAGAGCTCAGATCTGCCTTTCATTAATTCTGTCAATCTACTTTTCAGTTTTGGGTACTGCGTAGTAACGCACTTGACTGAATCTCCATACTGGTCGGAGATGCCATTGGATGATGATACTGTTTACACCAGACTAATTTTCTCACTTTACTGGGCCATATCTGTTATCATGTTTACTGGTAAGTTTATTTTTCGTATCGGTTAAGGAGTCCGAACATAATTTAAGCGAATTGGCCTACCTTGTTCCTTCCAATCTCTCTTTGATGATCCCAGTACCCTGCGGTTAGTATTCTAGAGGAATTCCTTTTCACTAATTTAAGTGTGAAAATTTTCATATGTGGATCCCAAGTATTGCTAAGTTTCCTTTCAGCTCACATGGAGGTGTGGGGCATTGAGATCTGGAACAACGTAGCCTACACCATGGTGCTGCTGGAGATATGCATCGTGCTGCGGATCTTTATGGAGTCTGTCTATTCGGCCACTATCCTGGTCACTACTGCCTTGAGGTACGCTCGGTAACCTGCCGCGGAGTACTCTTTGTATAATTTCCCGTCGCTTGCTTGATTTTCGTATAAGGTAGTGCTGGCCTCTGATGTCAGAGTTTTCCAGCCACCCGAGGACCATGAAATGGTTTAATTACTGCTATTAATCAATAACTTCTGCGACCGTGCTCTCCGAAACTCAGAGGCGTGAAAACCCGCACATTGAGGACCTAACCCGGTATCTTTATATTCTAAGTCGCACAAGTATACCGCTAGGCTACCATCGCATACGTTTCCCTTTATCACAATATTAATGACAAGGCCATGAGAGGGTTCAAGAGCAGACCCTAAAAGGTCTTATTAGTAGTTAATTTATATTTTGAAGATGCTGACTAAAGATGCCCGAAGGCAGTTTTCAGATGTTGACTGTGGTCTAAATGAGATTATCTCTTACAGGGAGGATTATGACGCTACAATAGGCATAGTTCAGAACTTTTTGATCAGAAACCAAGTGGATCCAATATTGAGACAAAGATTCATAGGATATTTACAGCTTACATGGTACACTGACAAGGTAACAGTTATGTACAATTAAATACTATCAGGGAATAAGTTCACAAATCCATTTCAAGATTGGGTCGGTCACGATTGTTTTATTACAGACTAGCTTTCACCCGCGACTTCGTCCGCGCGGACTACAGTTTATCGTGAAAAAAAGCATCATTTGTTCTTCTATAATATTAAAAGAAACAATGCATAAGTATAGCACCAACGCTATTGATACTTTTTGGCAGACTTTTTATTTTTTCGCTTTGATGGCCCCGATTTTTCTCGAGGAAACTTATCATTTTCCGGGACTAAAAGTATCCTATGTTAGTATCTTTATTGTACAGTGCCTATTTATAAAGTTTCAACAAAATCCGTCCCGCCGTTATCGCGTTTAAACTCTCCAATTAGTATATACGTCACAAAGAAGGAAAATTAATAAATGTATAGTAATATTTGACTACTCGACAGTACTGGTAAACAAAGGATGAGCTAATTATGTGTTATCTCACTGTGACGCAATCGTTAGGACACGAGGAAAAATTATTCCTCGTGGCCGAATCAGTTAGGCTGCCTAGTTAGACCTCGAGGAAACGCCCAAACAAACAAACAAACAAACAAACAAACAAACAAACAGACAACGTTTCACTTTTATATATTGGTGTGGATGAAGTGATGATGCAGTAGTGTGAAAGTGTAACTGTGAAGTGAAAGTGGCTGGAAATGGTGCGTCCCATAATATACTTTCTGTCAAACTTGAACCAAGCTTCCGAAGAGACTATCCACTGTGTGACGTTCTGCCAACTTTACAATGAGGAATGCTCGGAAGAACTGAACTGACTCCTGCGTCACATTTTTCAATTTGTTCAGGCTTACCACTTGACCCACAAGAAGAGTATATTCTACGACCTTCCTCGGCACGTGTTCGAACACATCGTGGCCTCGCAGCGGAGCAAGTACCTACTCGCCTTACCATTCATGAAGGTAAAAAAAAAACATGGCTGTATCTTCTTTAAAGTTTATAAGAATAGAATAGAATAGAATATTATTTATTCACATAAAATAGAGTAAGTAATTACAATATTACGGTCTAAATTAGAGTATCATCTATTTCGTCATACAATGACATGTGAATGTTTGACTCAAAATAACTCTTTAAATGAGTAATAATTTTTAGAGCTGAAGTACAACATTAGGTTTTTCTTAAAAAGCTTATTTGGTAGGCGTTTTAAGTCTTCCGGTATTGTATTATATACTTTAATGCACATAAAATAACATTGCTTCTGGTAAAAAGTCATGTTTGGAGCTATACTGTATACAAGTTTGTTCGGGTTTCGAGTATTTCTTGGACACATTTCTCTAGCTGTTTTAAAAAACACCAGATTTTTAAGAACGAAATTTGCTAACTCAAAAATATACTTGTAGGGAAGTGGAAGTATACCTAACTTACTAAATAGAGGCTTGCAAGACTCATACGGTTTTTTTCCCACAAATTGTTATTTGTCCTTATAAACTTTATCAGCGGCCGGACCACGTATGTTCTGATGCTATCTGTTTATTATCGGTTGCAAAGAGTCACTATGTCTATATTTTATAAATCGGTAACAACTTTAAATTGTTAACTATCGATTTATAAGGCATGAAGGGGCAAGACAAGTTGTGCAATCCCTATAAACTAATTAATTTGGATTGAAATTGTAGGTTAAAAGTTACGTAATACGGGCACAGATAAAAATATGCGTTAGAACAATCTATCTATAACTAGTTAGAAAAGAGTGCGATTCATTGTCTGATGCTAAAGATGCGTACAAGTCAATAGTAAATGTTTTTTTAAATTCATTACTATGCTTGGACTTGGTGATTAAACGCTTGATACCGTGCTACGTCTTTTGTTATGGTGGCATGTGTGGCAACCATCCAGCAAATACTGTGGAACGAAACAAGATTCAATGGATTTTTACTTAAGATTGTTTAACGAAACGTTGATGTCAGATTTAGGTCAGTTCGGAAATTAGATTGAATTTTTTTTTTGTACAATTATTTTTCCGCCTTTTGTTTCTTTTACCTCTGAGAATCACAAAATAATAAAGCACTTTTTTTGTTATTTATAGTTCTCAACTTCTCAATTTCTCACAAAGTCAACTGTTGAGGCGTTATTAACAAATAATACTAATTTTAGTAGGTATAATTAATTCAAGATGGTCTAATCCCCATGGTCGAAAATTTGCTTTTATCTTAAAGACTAGGAGGCCTTTAAGATAAAGCAAAAGAAAGTAAAGTATCTGCAGACTAGGCTGTATGCTGTATCACTTGAAATGTGAAAATTATTAGTTGGTATTTTTTTCCAGTACGTTAGCAAGGAGGATCTCAATTTCATGTCATCGAGGGCCAAGCTGTTCTATGTGTGTCCCAACGAGATCCTGCTGAACACGGGCGACATCAGCAACGAGGTGTACGTCATCAAGCAAGGCATCTGCGAGATCCTGAGCCCTGACACTAAGGAGGGAGTCGGCTTATTGAATGTCAAGTGTCATTTTGGTGTTCTAGTATGCTTGCTACGTAAGTGCTACCATCCAGTTTTTATTACAATAAGAAGGAACGACTTTAGCCGAATGGTGAAGTCATCGAACTAGGTTAGCGAACCCCCCAAACGCAAAAAGAGAGGAGTGTTTTAAGTTCAGGATGCGTGGATGTCTGTCTGTGGCATCGTAGCTTCCAAACGAATGGGCCGTTTTTTTTTATCGTGCAGAATATTAGTTAGTCGGTACGCTTCCTGGTTTTCTATGGGTTGTGGTAACACAAAAATAATATGTCGGAATTTAATTGTGAAATCAAAGACGCAGAGAAGAATGACGACTCATTTTGAGGAGATCTACCCAGCTATAATGGGAGCGGAGGGATCGGGGGTTATATCCATTTTTAATTTGTGCTTGTATTTCTTATAGTAGCTGAAAAGTTATATTTTGCTCCCTTTTTATTTATTGATCTATATATCTTTTTTTTTGAATAATTTTAGAAATATATAAGTCAACGAATGGCCCAAAAGAGGAAGTTAAGTGCGTGAGCAGGGACCTAAGCGATTCAATTTTTTTTTTATTGCATTCCATAATTTAAAAATAAGATGGTTATAAACATATATTCAAATAACAGATCATTATGGATCCTATCGGGCACAGCATCTAGAAGAGAGCAGGAGTGATGTTTTAAATAAAGTTAGTTAACGTAACATATTAATATTGTTTTTTGTTTTGTAATTTTTTTTATAGTTATCTTTGAAGAAATCGTGCAAATAAAAATAACATTCCTTAATGGCCCAATCAATTTTCCTTATCAATTTCTTTTATACATTTAGGGATATGGTTATAAATTTTAATCGACATAACATAAGTGCTTGGGCTGTGCATTTTCATTTTGGAGTTCGGAAGCGCTAATCTTTCTTTGTGCCTCAGATTAAATGAGCGAGTACATACAGTAGTCGCAGTGGAAGTTTATGTGACAGAAGTTGTCTGCTAGTCACTGCGCAAACTGCTATTTTCAGGCCCAATCTTAATGTAGAAGGTGAAGACAGCATTGTATAACTGCCTTGCTCACTCGCTTACGTTTTTCGCATATTCTATCTCGCTAGTACCTTATGCTGTTTTATCCTGACAGCAGTACCTGTGCAATCGTTCCCAGAGCCTAATTTCACAAACATAAAGAATTACTGCGAGTACTATACGTCTTTAATTTACAAACTACTAAGATGTATATCGAAGTAACTGTTAAAAAAATCCTTCAGAAATTTGTCATTATCATGGTATGGTCTAATATTTTTTCATATTCTCTGATTTGTAAGTACCTACACAGTTTTCTTTTTTAGATTTGTTTGTTTTTTTAACAGTGATCTTCAACTTCCTGCGACACAGGTTTTCCTAGTGCAGGATCTAGTGATGCATTTTTTTTCTTTTTGGATTATAAAATATTTTGTTTTACAACTATTACTTGTTATCTTTAAGCATTGTAATCTTTATAACTTTTATAACTTTGTATACTAAATAAATAAATAAACTCAGATTCAATTTTTTAATTGTAAATAGGCAACATTACAACACTTTTACTTCTCTTTTATTTTTTAATTGTAAATAGGTCCAAAATCTTAAATGTCTCCTAAATAAGAAGAAAATATATTTAAAATATCATGTGTTATTCTATATTAATAACATATGATATTATTATTATTTTTCGCCGTTTTCCGCCGTGGTGGTCTCGGCTTAGAATAAGACCCCTCCCAATCCTCCCGTGGATCTCGTAAGAGGCGGCTAAGGGAATACACACTGGAAGATGTGACTTCATTATTTCTTTCCATCCAAAGGTTGACTGGAAGAGATCACTTTCAGCGATAATTCCGCCCGTTGTACTTTAGTTATAAGATTTTTCCTAAATGTTGTAAATTTTTGGAAACTGGTGTACAATAAAGTATTATCTAATCTAATAAAATGACGCAAACGCAAAAAGATCATGCCTATGATCTGAATTTGACTTGTCGTCAAAGTGACGTTTTGTATTTTGAAACTAACAGTTTTGTTAGAAATTTTATTTTAACAGAGAATACTTTGTATCTCAGCAAAAATGACTAAATGACCATAGCTAAATTGTTAGCATTTAATATATATGATCCATGGTATAATGGATCACTCTGACGGTGCCATGGTTAATAGCAGTAATAGACGTGGTACAGCGGAGGCAACTTTATCCGTTAATTTAAACTGACTGCTAAGACAATGGAAAGGCCTGGTAACTTACATATTTTTCATAACAATATACAGGGCCTTTCCAGCAAGGCATTAGAGTTATACCTTTTTTTAGACTTTTCTAAAGTCGATATTATGTGTGTAACTGAGCATTGGTTCACGATACCATCCATTAGAAATTATGTGTTTGGTAGTTCATTCAACAGAAAAAAAGCTAAATCTCATGGTGGGTCTTTAATTTGTGTAGTGAATAATTGTAATTTTAAGGAGAGGAAAGACATTATGGCTTTGTCTCTTGAACGCACTATTGAGTTATCATGTATTGAGCTGGAGCATCATATAATTGTACCTATGTGTATACAGACCCCCACTGGCTGATTTCACTGTGTTTGAGTCTGTTATAATTTCTGTTCAAAATTCCTTGTTTAATGCGGCGATTTTAATGTAGATATAACATTAAATTTAAATGACAATTAAGTGATAAAATTCTAAATTTATTTTTGTGCTTTAACTTAAAACAACTTTTTAATCAGCCAACCAGAATCACTAGCACATCTGCGACCTGTTTGTACAATGTTTTTTGCAACTGTGAACCCCGTAATATTGCTGTAAGTGTAAGCTTAGCTCTGATTATAGTGGACAAAGCGTTGTGTTTCCATGTAAATCTGGTAAAAACTCTCAGGAGTTCACTTACAGGCCTGTGGCGCCACAGTGCGTTGCACAAAGGCCTGCGTTAGCGCATTCGCGATGGCACGACACCAGTCGTTCCCTCACCTCCCGCTCGCGTCCACGTGCCCAGCATTGGCCATGAAACTGTACGTTATGTAACTTGTAATCAATGTCAGTAATAAAGTTAAATTCAGTGTTCTAAACAGTTGTATCACTAATCCTCTCACCACTCAGACATGCCAACTGGAGTCGGACATTCAGCTAGCGCTCACCGTTAGGATTATTGGCCCATATGCGCTAAGGACCATAGCGCCGCCAAAGTGGTGACCTTTACGTTTGGTGGTGAAGGAAAGTGTAGAGTATAAAAAACTTTTTGTGTGTGGGCGGCTCACAGGAAGGACACGCGCGAGGAGGCGTAACTTATTAAACACGGTGCGATTTTTTTACAATGTCTACGACAGGATATTCAACGAACCAGAAAGAAGAGGAGCAGCCTATAGATACAATTGCTGTGTCAGCGAAAATACCAGATTTTTGGTGTGATGTCCCAAAATTATGGTTCATACAGACGGAGGCAGTACTTCGATCTCAACACATATCGGACGAAGCGAAATATCATATAGTGATCGCCAAATTGGGAAAAGAGGTAATTACACAAGTTGCCGATATTTTAATTGATCCGCCAACTACAGGGAAGTTCAAGTTTTTGAAGGTCAGACTGCTTGAAATTTATGAAAATTAATTGGTGAAATGGATTTGGGAGACCAAAAGCCATCCCAGCTGCTACGATGGATGCGCGAATTGGCTCGCGGCAAGGTCTCAGACGAGACACTCGCCATTTTATGGCAGAACCATCTTCCAGCGACGGTTAGAGGAGTTTTGGCAGTATCAGATAGCAAGGACTTGAATACTCTTGCCTCGATCGCCGATAAGGTCAGCGAGACAGTGAGACCAGTCCATGCCATCAGCCGTGTGACCAGCCATCAGGAGAGGTGAACGAGTTGGTAGCCGAATAAGGAGTTTGGGTGAGCGCTTAAAAAATTTAGAAACCAATCGTTCAAGGCCGAGACATACAAATTTTAATCATCAGCGCGCGAATAGTTCGTTTTCGCAAGGTTGAAGTGTTAGCCGCCGACGGAGACCATCAGATCCGGACTGGCTATGCTCTTATCATTATCGATATAAGTACCGTGCTACCAAATGCATAGAGCCGTGCGCCTGGAAGAAGCGAGATGATAAGACGGAAAACTAGCAGCGGTGCAGACAGCGGCGGAAAGTGTCAACTACCGCCTTAGCGTGATGGACATGAAATCAGGGTTAAGATTCCTGGTTGATAGTGGCGCGAATGTGTCAGTGTTTCCGCGTAATGTTATACATAGAAAAGGTAACATCAGTGAAAGTGAAAGTGGACACTATAAACTATATGCTGCAAACAGTACCGAGATAAAGACCTACGGATGTAAAATAATAGAGTTAGACTTGAAATTGAGACGTTGTTTTCGTTGGATGTTTATTATTGCGGATGTGAAACAACCGCTGCCACCGGACAGTTATGTTAAGGCTATGGATGAATTTAAATTTATGCAGGAGTTAGGGATTTGCAGGCCTAGCAAAAGTGCCTAGGCTAGTCCTTTATACATAGTGCCTATGAAAGATGGTAAGATAAGGCCATGTGGAGATTATAGAATGTTAAACGCCATAACTAAACCTGATAGGTACCCCGTACCACGACTACAAGATTTTACGTACGTGTTAGCAGGAAAAAAAGGTATATTCAAAGTTAGACATAAATAGAGCCTATAATTTTATTCCAGTTGAAACTGCTGATATTGAGAAAACGGCAGTGATCACCCCTTTCGGGATGTTCGAGTTTTTAAGAATGTCGTATGGTCTCAGAAATGCAGGACAGACATTCCAGAGATTCATGAATCACAGCGTCCTGCAAGGCTTAGATTTTTTGTTTAATTATATAGATGATGTCATAGTAGCAAGTGATAGTATCATTTCCCACAGAGAACACTTGGAAGAAGTTTTCAAACGTTTCGATAAATTTGGAATAACAATCAATATCTTGAAATGCTGTTTTGGGCAGGAGAAATTATAATTTCTAGGTTACCCAGTTTCAACACAAGTTATCAGGCCTTTAGAGGACAAGGTCAAGACCATCGTAGACTACCCGAAGCCTACTACAGTGGAAGAGCTGCGGAGATACTTAGGTATGTTGAATTTTTATAGGTCTCATTAACCTAACGCAGCAGAGCACCAAGCAGAAATGAGCAAATTTTTGCATAACGCAAAGCGAAAAGATAAAACCAAGCTCGTGTGGAACAAGAAGGCAGAGGAAGAGTTCGCAAACAGTAAGGTAAGTTTGCAAAATGCAACTCTATTGTCACACCCATCATCAGACACTCCATTGGCGCTGATGACCGATGCTTCTGATACCAGTTTAGGCGCCGTACTTCAACAAAAGGAAGGTAATTCATTTAGCCTTTAGGATTTTTCTCAAGGAGACTAACGGAAGCTCAGAGGAAATATAGTACTTACTATAGGGAATTGTTAGCTATTTATTTAGCGATCATTCATTTTCGTAACTTGGTAGAAGGTTGCGATTTTGTAGTGTATACGGACCATAACCCTCTTACTCATGTATTCAGTAAGATGAGTAGTAACAAAGAAACACCTCGTAGGATCCGACAGATAATGTTCATTAGTGAATTTACGTCTCAGATACGTCACATAATTGGGAATTCAAATATAGTCGCAGATTTTTTGAGTAGAGTCGAAACAATAACATGTCCTACAGCGATAGACTTTACAGAGCTAGCAATTGCACAGGAAACGGATGAAAAGCTTGCAACTTTATTTCTAGAAGCGAACGAACCAAATAACGGCTTGAGTTTCAAACGGATCGTATTACCAAGTAGCGAGAACTCAGTTGTTTGTGAAATGTTAACAAGTAAAGCTAGACCGTACCTACCAGAAAAAATCTGACAAGTAGCATTTGATGCGGTACATAGTGTGAGTCATCCAGGTATTAGGACCAGTAGATGACTTATGTGTGATAGATATTTTTGGAAAGGTGATGTGACCTCTTGGGCAAAATCTTGTGTACGTTGCCAAAAATCTAAGGTTTTGAGACATACAGTATCAGACTTAGGCCAGTTTCAGACAGTAGATCGTTTCCAGCACATACACATAGATATAGCAGGCCCATTGCCGATATCGCCGGGCGCTATAGATATTGCGTCACCATGGTAGACCGATTCACCAAATGGATGGAAGCTTTTCCTGTTAAAGATATTACGGCCGAGACCGTAGCGGAAGTATTCTATGAGGGTTGGATAACGCGTTTTGGTAGCCCAAATAAAATCACTAGCGATGGGGGGATGCATTTCGAATCCCGTCTTTTTAAGCAGTTGATGATGTTAATGGGCATTAATTTAACAAAAAGTAGTCCATATCATCCTCAGTGTAATGGTGCAGTCGAACGTATCCGGTCCGAGCGCACCGGTCTTTGAAAGCATCGTTGATGGCCAGGCTAGACTCTTCGTCATGGGTAGACGAGTTAGCCACAGTATTACTAGGTTTGCGCGCCGCGTCGCGTTGCGACACGAAAGTTAGCGCGGCAGAGATGACGTACGGTACTACAATTAGGTTACCGGGAGATTTTTGTGACGTCCCTAGTAAAAACGTACAATTAGAACCGGAATGTTACGTTAGGAAGTTAAGAGAAACCATTAGTAGTTACAAACCTGTAACTAGAGTAAATAAAGATTCACGTAAGATATTCATACATAAAGATCTACGGGGATGTATGCACGTTTTCATTAGAGATGACACTGTGCGAAGGTCTTTACAACCACCATATAACGGTCCTTATCGCGTACTAGATAGGAAAGATAAGTATTTTCGTGTGCAGGTAAATGACAGGCAAGTGAACATCTCTATTAATCGGTTAAAACCTGCATACATACTAGAGGAAGGCGAACCCAGTAGGCAAGCGTTAGCGCGACTTGAAAGTATAGCACTTTGATCATTGAATACTGTTGACCAAGCAGTATATACACTTAAAATAAGAAAGTAAAGTTTTTTTTTCATTCTGGTCTGAGATTGTGTTTGAACCCATCGTGCACATGATAATTATTACCATGGGCTAAAATCGTAAAGATGTAAAAGAGGAGATAATTATCGTCCAATCCGGATCAAACGTATCCGGTATTGAGAGCCAGTTGAGTCAGTTCAGTGTAATACTGGTAATTGTTTTAATGATACTTACTATAATTATTGGATATTTCATATACAAGAAATGTACGAGGCGAGCTAAGAGATGGCTCGTTCGGCAGATGTTGGTAGCCGTTCCAACAGTGTCGCCACAGGTACCTCGAACAGTACCACAGCCTAAAACAATTATCTCCTAACGAAGGTAACTCAGTGACCAGTGACAACAATATTCGATGTGCAATAAACTATGTACATATGTGTTACGAAGGTATAGCTAAGAACTTATATTATTTTAATTTACATGTATACAAAGTTTTTACTATCATATATACCATTTTTTATACAGATTTTTGCAATTTTTTTATAACTATTTAGAAGGTAATGCAAATGTTTATTATTTGAACGAAACATTTTGTAAAATTTAATAACAAAGTGATCATAAATTTTCGTGTTATGAAATGTTAAAAGTAAAATGCTGATGACACGAAATTTGTTGAATACTTGAAACAATATTCTAAGACATTTAAATCCGTGTGTAATACCGCAAAATCTCTTCATTTGAGTAGAAATTTTATCCTTAACATCGGCAATAAATTAATTTCCAAAGATCACGAAGTTGCCAATGCATTTGAAGATTTCTTTATAAAAATACCAATTTTAACTACCCAGTCTTTAAAGTCATCCTAAGTTGAGGCTTCTTGTATGCTCTCAAGCAACGTTGAGAAGTGTGATGTTATATTTCAATTTAAACACATTAATGTTAATTCGATTGCTAAGACATTTAAATTGCTTAACATAAAAAATACAGAGGATCTCTGGGGAATATCTACTAAAATTTTAAGTTCTATTATTGGTATAATTGCTCCATATTTAGTAATAATTTTTAGTAAATGTGTTGATGAAGGAGTTTTTCCCGACATAATGAAAAATAGTAAATTTATTCCCTTATTAAAATCTGGCAGTAAAAATGATCCTACTAACTACAGACAAGGGTCTGTTCTATACTTCCCGCTCTAAGTAATTTTTTTGAGAAAGTAATACCAGTAAAACCAGTTATTGACACACTTCAATCTCAATGGTCTGTTTCATAATGAACAATATGGCTTCACTAAAGAGCGTTCAACTACAGACGCTGGCACAAGGCTCTTATATAGCATATATTCGATGCTTGTCACAGGATGCAATTGGCGTCTTCTGTTATTTATCCAAAGCATTTGACTGCGTTTGCCACGAGACATTAATTTTTAAATTAAAACATTACGGAGTACATGGGAAAGCTCTCGATCTTTTATCCTCGTATCTTAGCAATAGATTCCAAAAAGTGGATGTGAATGGTACGAGGTCGCCTGGATCTCTCATTATAATGGGAGTCCCATAGGGTTCATACTGGGGCCATTCTTGTTCTTGGTTTACATTAACGATCTTGCCTTTTTCATAGAGAACTTATGTGATATTGTCTTATTTGCAGATGATACTTCTCTAATTTTTATGATTGACAGAACATTGAACAATTTTGACGATGTTAACAGGGCAATCACGCTAGTTCTTAATTGGTTTACAACTAATAATTTGATGTTTTTGTGTATTACTGTAGATTCAAAATTCAGTGGGGTCCTCACATATCGTTGATAGCCGGTAGATTGAGCTCTGCAGCCTATGCAGTACGTAAAATTAGACAGTTTACTGATATAGCCACTGCAAGATTAGTATATTTTATTCACAGTATTATGTCATATGGAATTTTGCTGTGGGGTAAGGCCGCGGAAATTCATTCAATCTATATTTGTGCTGCAGAAGAGAGCAATTCGTTTCAGAGATCAATATTCTTACAGTGGCTTGTCAATATATATATGAAAATATAATGTATGTTCGGAAGAATATCAATACCTTTGCTAAACATAGCGATGTTCATAATTTTAAAACAAAAAAAAACAGAAATAATAAAAAAAAACAAAAAACTATTATATTAGAAATAAAAATAAACTAAAAGTGTCTGGATTTCGGTTAAAGAAAGTTAGTGGTTCATAAATGGGGAACTGTATACACTTTTTTAATAAGTTACCTGACGGCATTGATCAATTGTCAATGCATAGGTTTAAAAGTTTTGTTCAAGCAAATTTCATAAAAAAGCATATTACAATGTAAATGATTACATTAACGACATAAATGCATGGCCTGATGTCTCCAAGCTCCATGATAATAACACAGACCAGTATATACAAGAAGACTAGCAATCCCATACAAAAAATCGTGCATCGCAATAAGCTCAAAATCCTGTATTATATCTAGATGGAGCTGTCAAATAGCCTGGAAATTTTCGTTTTGGCATTTGTAGCCGATAAATTTGGGTTACTTCTCTACTAATCGAGCTCAAAAGTTGTTTAGCCTTTTTTAAGTGTGCTTTATTGCTTCCAAAAACAGTTTTAGTACATTTTGTTTTATATACATCATTTACCACTATTTATGTGGCTACTGGTAGATGGAGTTACAAACGCATAAAAGGTAGTAATCAAAATCACGCATTTTTGCTTCGCTAGATGGAGTTAAAAATACTTAGTCGTTGTATTGCACGGCCAATCGAATCAACATTTTACTCTGTGACCAAATTATGTACGGCCAATAATTTGCTGTCAATATTCCGTGGGCTGGCCTCGTTTTATCAGGCAGTACAATACGGGGTGCATAATCAACATGAAGAGATTTTACACAGGCCATTCGCAGCCAGAAAAAATAAGCCAATTGACTTACATAAATAAATACGATTCGGACACTTTTTATACAGGGCTATACTGCACAGCCAATAATTAATGTACAGGTTATAATTAATGTTCGAATTTTCTCAACTATATCTTAACAACAACACTTATGAATCAATACGCTACCCTATAAATCTCGAATTATACCGAATTATAGATCACAAACACATCAACTTGCTGATTTTGCTCTGTGCGTCCTGCCCGCTCCCCCTCTGTCTTTTTTTTTTTTTTTTTTTTTTTTTTTTTTATAACGGACTAGGCAATCGTTTGACCACGATCTCACCTGATGGAAAGCGATGATGTGGTCGAAGTTGTAGCACGCTTGCCTAGTAGATACCTATTCACTCTTGACTTGAACACACCAGGGTTATAATTTACCGGAAACACTGACGAGGGCAGGGCATTCCACTCCTTTGCAGTTCTTATAATAAATGAAGAAGCGTAACGCTTCGTTCTTGTGCGAGGTATTTCAACCATATATATCATTGAGCTGACTGTATAAGCAAAAAAAAAACACTAAAATTCAGGAAGGTGACGTCAGTGACCTTAATGAAAACTTTCTTGATAACGTCAATTTGACGTAACAGATGTCACAAACCAACATGACATTTCTAAATGACGTCATGTTTCTGACTAATAAAAAAAGGCCTCAAAATAACCTAAAAAGGCGTCATATGGTCACGTTCTTTTGACGCAACATACGTTACAGACCAATATGACACGTCTGAATAACGTCATGTTTCAGACGAATAAAAATCGTCTCAAAATACCCTAAATAGACGTCACAGTCATGGTCACGTCACGTAACATACGTTACAGACCAATATGGCACGTCTAAATGACATCATTTTAACGTCAAAAAGCTGCCTATTTGACGTTAAAATAACGTCAAAACGGTCCAATATGACGTGCAAAAACCGTCTTAAAAAACGTAATGACGTTTAAAATATACGTTTTGAATAACATCTTATTTACGTTACCAACTATATGTATGGACCATGTTATCATTGTATTCATGTAAAACTACTCTTTACTGAAACAATTTTAATTTATTTTCTTTATATATTATTTGTTCGCCTCGAACTGAATCCTTAATATCCAAATAGTTAGCTTCAACATACACATAAGCAGTAAATAAGTACAAATTAAAAATGTATATAATCCCCGACCCCCCACCCCTTCACCTTCGCAATCAAGCCCACAACTGGTCGCACGAATGTGTGGGAGACTACGTGAAGGTCGGGGTTCGCGCGCTTTGTGCGTCAAAAAACCGACACAGCTTGGAAAACCGTGAATGCAGCGGAAACGTTGCATAATCATTTGCAAATTGTTGTTATTAAATACGTCGCCTGCACGTCGCATATTAGAATTTTTTTGACTTGATGATTTTTGACGGACTTGTTATTTCGTTTCCATGGCAACCGTTCCTTACAGCGAGTATTCAACATGTTCTAGTTTTCCCGTGGTAACTTCCACGGAATTCGTGGAATTTTCCGTTTTTTTTTTTTATTCTAGGGCATAAGCTATCTCCATTCCAAATTTCATCGATATCCGGCCAGCGGTTATCGCGTGAAAGCTCCCCAAACAAACAAACTAACAAACAAACAAACAAACAAACAAACAGACAACGTTTCACTTTTATATATTGGATATAATGATGAAAAAAATCGTATCTATCCATCAATATAAGAAAGAAAAGATGGTAGGTATATAAAAAGAAGTGAGCAATCAAAATTAATCAAAGTGCAATCTCAGCTATAATTATGTTCATAAAAATGGATCTCCTGTAATCATAAAAGTACCTACGTTATCTTGGATGCTTAACTTTCGATTCGGAGGTTTGGTCTCCGTCTTTTTGTAAACCTCCTTGGTCTAAAGTTGAAAATCTCAAAAATACAGAAATCAGTATAGATCGTTAGAGCGGCAACGTCGTCCGCATGCACTGCATGGACTTTACGAGCTGGCAACGTTACATGAGAAGTGCTTGCAGTCTCGCACTCGCACGACGAAATAATCGATTTTTCTAAAACCGCGGGCATCAACTAATATGTAAATAAAATAATTGGATCTTTATCATAATTTCAGGAATCCCAGCATTCTACACCGTCCGCGCGGTGACTCACGTGCGCGTTTTCACCATTTCCAGGAAGTATCTAATGGCAGCGATTAGCACCCCACAATTCAAAGACGCTTTGGATTTTTCTAGATCCACACCGGTGAGTTCAGCGATTCTAAAGCATATGAGAACTTCTTAAAGTAGCTTACTATTCTACTATACTTTTTGTCAATTGAGAACATTTTAGGTAACTAAGTACATGCTGAGACGTGTGGAGGTAAAGGTGTGGGAGTGGATTGGTAGGTAGTTAGGTAGGTATATCTATCCACTGTTGAAGCTCCTCCATCATTACCACAGAGTACTTTGAATATACCGGAGATAGAGTGAACATTCAGCCGATGTCGCTTGCAGCGACATCGGCGAGTGACAGAATTACTAATTGACACGTGACGAACTTAATATTATCTATGTCATCTAGCTATCTAGTATATTCATTTAAAGCTATACCTACTTACGTCTACATAAGCTCTCTATACCTACATAAAAGGGGCAAATAAATAAAACAATATCAGCTAAAATTATCTTTATTTCTTTCGTTTTCTATAATAATTGACACATTCTTTTTGAATTACATCTTCTTCACAATAATCGATCCTGCTACCATTCAATAATTTATTACATTCTTTACACCAGCTATAAATAAATAAATTACATGACATTTCTTCAATGTACTTGACTGCCTCTTTTTTGTGATTGGAACATGTTATAAAATCATATTCACAATGAATAGCCAAAATTGTTTTCATATAAGTTTTGATTTCCTTAATCTCACATTTTTTTCTTAGAATGTTAATGATTATATCTTGTATGGTGGAGAAAGCTCTAACTAGTTTTTCTGTGGGGTATATTAAATATTTTTTATTAATTCCTCGATCTTTGCAAGATATATATGATTCCTCATCTGCACTTTTTGTGTTATAAAAACAATCTTTACATTGTTGACAGTTTTTAAATATTTTATCTTTCGTTTTTTTCACCACATACCCTGATACATATTCTAATGAGGCCCATATTTTAGGGTTATTTTTTTTTAATTCAAAATCCACCTTCATTACATCTAAACTTAAATCTTCCATATCAATTTCAATTACCGCTGGAGAGGTGGACTGAGGCAACGTTTTAAAAAACAATTTCCTTATAGATTTAAACATGGTACAATTGTCCTTTTCACAATTTGCACCAGGGGAGTGCCTTCCACTTAAATTGTTCACTAATAGTGCTGCAAATGCCGCTTCAAAACCAGCACAGTTTGGATTTGTATTTCTGCATGCATGGCTTCGTACACATCCAAAAAAGTTTTCGAGAGGGTCCTGGTTGAAATGCCGAAGCCATATTGATTTAATGTAATATTGGTTGAATAATATATTTTTTAGGTATTCCAAGTTTTCTAATGTCTTAATCCAATTTGTAATGGAAGGCACTACTGTCTCTTTGCCAGTAGCACTAACATACATCATTGATTTAAGTACAGGTTTTGCATTGTTCCATACTTCCTGGTGGGTTGAGTTTGGTGTGAGAGGGCCAAGCAATGGTTTGCCTGGTCTTTTTTTTTCATTTTGGTAGCTGCCGTTGACAGAGTCGAATAACTCGTCAAAAAAATAGAAGTACTGAGGCAGTGTCTTTACACTCATCTTTTAATATTCCTATTTCTGAAAAAGGAAAAGAGGGAAAAAGGGTTACTTAGGTATACACTTAATCAATACATACACATATAAATACAATTGGTATAAAATTTACCGAGTGAGGCTTAAGGTATCCAAGGAAGTATTCAGTTGTCTGTTGGCTTAAGTCAAATATATTGTGAAAATAGCAGGCCCAGGGAAAAAACCTGGATGAGTATGGCATAGGATTGTGATAAGTAAGAATAAAGGGAGACCTAAGCTTATCTATTACCCATAGCGTGTGACACTAGGCTACAGATGACACTGATATTAGGTTAATAAATAAATAACAAAAAACGGGACAATTCCAGACCAATTATCTAGACCCAAAGTAGGATACCCTGTGCTATGGGCACAAAATAACGGATAAACATACATACTCGTAGATACAAATATTACATCCATGACTCGGAAACAACATTTTTGGCTCATCACACAAATGATTGCATCTGGCAGGATTCGAACCCACGACCGTTTTATTTCGTACCTAGGGTCACTAGCCAATAGATCAAATGGTTGTAACAAAAATAGAACAAAAAATAAAACAGAAAATAGTACTAGCAGAAATAAGTTGATCTTTACAAAATGACTCACTTGCTAAGTATCCCATAGCCACTGCTGTTGATTTACTCAGTACCTGTGCTGAACATTGCACTTTCATTTTTTTCATTTTTTTTGGATTTATATGGCACTCTGTCAACTTCGGTAGCATTCTGAATCCTTCAAATGATGGATCTTCTTTAAGAAGCATTTCTAAGTGGTCCCATTTGGCTTTTTTCATCTGATTATTAATACTACATTTTAAGTTTTTTGTTACTAAGTTATTTCGGATCCCCTTAAGTAAATGTGGTGGGTCATACAGGGGTACTACTTCCTCCCCATCAACTTCAAACACGTTCCTCTTCAGTTCTTGATTCTTTCTTAAATAGTCAGCCTTTGTGTTTTGAATTAACTTATTAATGGCACTCAAATTTGTAGAACCTTGGTCGCATACTGTGGCCAATACTTTAAAACCAACTGCACTCAGTTGGTTTTAAAGTAGCTCCTTTATAAAATCTTTTATTTGATTTGCAAGATCGATTGCCGTTGTGGTTCCAGAACAAAATGTGTATGCAATTGGTTGCTTATAATTGTACTGAATACCTCGTATCATAAATACCAATGCATGATCTGCGATTTTCTTCGTTACACTCTTGCCATTATTGACAAACCCCAACATGGTGTCGGACCTTCTTTTATAATCAAAATGAGGTGCCAGTGCCATCTCATCAAACATTAAAATGCACAGTCTTTGATTTATTTTCATCTTCTTAGCCCTCTTTCTTAGCTCACCAAAAATGTTATGATTTATTCCAGGCTTTAAAGCTGCTCGTGCTATCATCCTATTTAGTGAGAGAGGCGCAGGCAACACGAAAATGTTTCGTAGCCATTTGTAGGCTCTTGGTCCCTGTTTATACAGTGCCAGTGCCATTATTTTTTCTTCTTTTGTATATCTCCTACCCCACTTCTTTTTCCCAGTTTCCCTAAATTGAAGCATAGTGAATATAGTAGCCAGTGCCGTAAATTTATTCATTGCTTTTTGAAATGTAGTGTTCTCTGACAGTTGCAGTGCTTTTTTCAATTTGTTGGCATATGCATTCTTTTTATTTTTTAAAGCTTTTATTTGGCGTGCGAATGCACTTGCTTCGGTTGAATAAAGGACCGAGAGTGGTATGCCTTTTTTTCTAGCTGAAAATTAAATGAGCTAGTTTATTATTTCGATAACTTACTTTATTATTTAATCAACAGACAGATAACCTGATCAGACACAAATCTTAAATATTATAAAATGCAACCATACATTTATCAGGATGTAGGAATGGGTTTTTTTCAATAAAAAAGACTTACTTTTTGATAAATCCTGAGCCATCACATTTTCTCTTATATTATTCTGTTTGGGCTCGGGTACACCTTGATTTCCTAGAAAAGAAAGAAATCTTTAAAAAACACATACTTTAGGTACTAACATACCTAAAAGCATCTGACAAGCACGCTCATCAGAGGGGTGATCACGAACAATTTAGACAGAAGTATTTGATTTATTTTTGTCAATATCGTTCAGACAACCCCTCATATTTTGTACTAGCTTTCCCGCCCGCGAGTACATCCGTGCGGACTGCTGTTTATCGCGAAAAAAAGCAACCTATGTTCTTCTAGGATATTAAAAACCAATGCAAAAGTAGGGAGTAGCCCACCCCCCCACAAACTCCTGCTCCTCTATTCTATAGCCAACCCCTAAACCTTACATTGAGAGTGATAAGTGCGGCCACTGAAATGTGTCCTTGTTTTACGACAAACTCAGGATTGTACTTTGACAATATGAATACTTTCTCGAAAGTTATTCATAATACTTTGATACTTTTTGTGAATACAATCTAGAAGAGGTGTATATAAACATTCAAGGCATAAGAATGTTAACCAACCTAAAACTGTCTTTCAAATGAACGGGATTGTACGTTGGACATACCTATATATATTTATTTATGTATATCACATACCTATTGAAGTGGAGGGATAACTTGGGTGCACTTGCGCTCTATGTTGTGACTGGTTGGTCACATCCATCAGTGGCTCTCTTGCAGCAATTAATCCTGTAACATAATTATACATCCTTGTAGTGTTCTGTTTTGTTATTTCTTTTGTGTGTGTGGTTCAGAATGAGCACAAAATGAACGTTCCGAGCAGCAGCATCCAATACAAGATATCCTTAATGATAGCCGACCTCCAGTAGGAAATTGCAAGATTATTGTTACACAAGTAATGGAAACTTACCAGCCAGGTGCAATGTTGGTACAGAATTGTACGTCAATTTGTTGCTTCTGTTGGTTGTTATTATATATTGTCGTAGAAAATGATGTTGGCAAACTCTGCGGTTTTTGAATATCACTTCATTACTGAGTGATAAAATGTCACCACCAATATTATACAACCAAGTACGGAATCTGTCTGGTTCTTTGATTGGGTTCGGGAATTTGTACAGCACATATTCCGGTCCTATAATACAAAACGTATATCATATTAGTTTGCTATCAATTTGAAGGATATTTCAAAAACAAACTGTTGATGGTATGGTGTACTTACGCGATTTATCGCAATTTTTCGCACAGCATTTCTTTTCAGACATGATAATTTCGTCGTTATCCAATCGCAAGCAAATAAGTCCGGGAGAATAGCTGAGGTAGGTCTTCGTAATGAGGGTATCGGGGTCCAAAAATAAGCAAATAAGTCAGCAGTAAAAGAAATCCACGAGCAAAATCTACGAAAAATATCTTCGATCCAAAGAAAGAGAATGAAAATATTTGAAATGTTGATTGAAAGCACATCGACTGTGACATTTAAACATTTAATTACCAGTATAAAAATTTCAACAATAATACTAGCAATAAAATTAACCATTTGATTATAGCGCCATCGTGTGCCGAGTGATGTAATAACATTTACTTGCATATAACGGTAATTTTGTTAGAAGTGAAAGAACCGTGATCATTACGGGAAGTACTTCCGACCGAGCTAGGTGTTGGACTGCTGTCCGACTGTTCCTCGTTGGAAATTCTATACATTCTAATTCGCGGCGAGAATATCACTTGCACGATGCAGACTTTGTACGAACTTGTTGTTTGCGCCATCTGCAAGCGGTCTGTGTAGTTCGCCCAATACTGGACTAGGTGGCGCTGATTACAATGTGGCGGTTGTGGTAGCCACATCACTCCCCCTCTAGACTGTAGTGGTGCCCAACGTGATGTCATCGACCAGCACTGTCGATGACGTCAGAAGTGGTGTGATTCTACCCTCACCCACTTCCAAACATGCATGCTTTCCGCATACCCTTCATTCCTTCCGTTCCTCCCAGCGACATGAGGAAAAGAGAACCCTCACAAAAAAAATACAACTACCCTCCCAAAAAAAAACATCGAAATGTCGCTATCCTACTCCTCACCCCTCAGCATCGTCATCGAACATCAGCAGCAAGCCAGCATCCTGCCTTATATTCAGATCCAACGCAGCCTACTCACCGTGCTTCCTGGATCCCGATCAACACAGGCTCACCTGCGATCGCAGCACACAGTTTACCGCATTTCACACCTGGAACATCTCCTAGCCAGCTCTTGCCAGGGTGTACACCGTGAACAAGCGCTCCAGCTCATCGCACACAATCCCTGGCTCAGTCATGAATACCTGAACCTGGTCTCGGTCACTAGAGGCCACCAGGGATTACTTTGCTAAACCCGACTCAACGTGGACGGTCTCGACTCACAGTAGACCACTCTAGTGACATGACGCACTCATCGTGAATCATCAGCGTCAACCATGCTCAGTCTTAACTCACCGCATACTTCGAGCAGCACTGGCACTTACAAGCATCCAACGCAGCTGCAGCTCATACATATCGACCTACGGTTTAGAAGGAGATTGGCGACCACAACCACCACATTGAAATCAGCGCCACCTAGTCCAGTACTTGGCGAACTACACAGACTGCTCACAGATGGCGCAAACATCAAGTTCTTACAAAGCCTGCATCGCGCAAGTGATTCTCGCCGCGAATTAAAACAAAGAATTTCCAACGAGGAACAGTCGCGCCGCTGTCATCTAGTCAAAGACACCTGTCTCGCTCGGAAGTACTTCTCGTAATGATGGAGGAGCTTCAACATACGGATATCTATACCTACCTACGTACCTAACTACCTACCTACCTATCCACTCCCACACCTTTACCTCCACAGACGGCCCAATAATGTAACAATGCAAATCCAACAATTTATGCTATACTGTTTGACACATACTCTGCTACTGGATGGGTGCGCCCAGACTAGATGATGCTCACTGAGGGTCCGGACCGGACGACCTGGGCCCTATTTCATAAAACTATAGTACATTGACAAATGTCAATCGAACTGACAATTGTCAGTCAAATTATCGAAATGTTATACATTTTTGTTATATGAAACGCAGGTTTGGCGTATTCGACTGACATTTGTAAATTTATTATGATTTGTCGCTTTATGAAATAGGGCCCAGACAAAGCTTGCGGCTGACTGTTTACCTCCAACTAACTAAATTTACTATTAATAATTAACTATTTTGACAGTGGTTGGTTGGACTTCGTAGGTACAGGTCGTGCGTACCTTTGCCACGGAGCACAATTTTAACTGAGTATAATCGCGATAAGCGCGGACTCGGCTGTCTAAGCCGGGTGTCGTTCAACGCAATGGAGAATGAACCGTATTCTGTAGAGGACTCAGTGCAGATCGATAACAGCAATGTTGACGTAAGCAATAGTTCGGATGCAGTTAGGGAAGTTGTGGAATGCAGTGATTTAACACAAAATATGGAGACGGAGGAAATAAACAGAGCTGGAAAAAGGACACATGATAACTTACAGGATAATTCCTCGGAGGAAGGTTGGAACACGGTAACTAGGGGACGCAAAAGTGTAAGGAGATCTAGCCAGGCTGAGGTCGAAGAAAAAACACAGGTATGTGTTACGTGTTCCGAAGCGCTGCCTAAACAATTCGCTTTTGCGCGTTTACTGAAGGAGAATAATATACGTAGTATAAGCCGCGTGAAATACATCCATCAGTTTAAAATGTTGATAACATTTGATGAAGATGTATGTGCTGATGAATTTGTTAAATGCCGGGCATTTGCAGATCTTGGATAGAGATGTCAAAAAACATCGGAAGTTGGAACGTCATATGGTGTAATTAAAGACGTCGAGCTGGATCTCTTGGATGCAGATATAATAAAAAACCTGCACAGCAATGTCGAAATAATGTCTGCTAAAAGGCTGGATAGAAGAAATAATGACGAGTCGTCTAGTTCCGCTTGGGTAAAATCCGAATCCGTGCGCCTCGGGTTCAGGGGTTCTTTGCTTCCGACACACGTTTTCATACACAGGTTAAGAGTCAAAGTCGAGCCGTACATATTTCCAGTAACGCAATGTTCTAGATGCTGGAAATTTGGTCACAATTTAAGAATGTGTCCATCTAAGAAAGTAGTTTGCCCAAAATGTTCGAAAGCCCACGCAAATTGCAAGAGTACATCATACAGATGCGTGAATTGCACAGGAGATCATATGGCATTACAAAAAGTTTGTCCATTATTCAAAAAGGAAAGAAGGTTGAGAGAACTAATGGCAGAATTTAATTGCACTTATAGAAAGGCACAACTGATATATGTCCCGCCTTCTCCATTCCCTGAACGAGATTTAAGCCCAGCAGTACCAGTATTCTCGCGCCTGGAGGCTCCAGAGCTGTCAGATTCTTGTGCGGTGACTGCTGAACCAGAACGGAGTGGAGAGTTGATGTCTGATCTATTTCAGACTTCTACGGAGGACAATTCGTTTAAAATAGTCCAAAGCCGTAAAAAACAGAAAAAGCAACGTATGGCGCGCCCTCCCCCTACCTCGCCGCCACCACCTATGGAGTCAGATTGGAGCGCGGACAAGTGCCCAGAGACTGATGGTCAGAATAGTAGTGAACCTCCTAGGTCTACTAACAGATCAAAAGATCTTAGTTTCATGCGACTACTATTAAAATTAAATAATATTTTGTTTAGTACGGAATCGTTAGAAGATAAAATTCGACAGGCAGTCTTAGTTTCCACTGAATGGATTATATCTAAATTTGTGAATAACATATCCGGTAGTACTTTAATGTCAACGTTAATGAACGTTGTCATTAATGACTATGGATAGCAACACCATTAATATTAACGTTAACATTATACAATGGAACTGCCAAAGTCTAAGACCCAAACATACTTCGTTTCAAACAATACTTTTTCAAGAAAAAAACCATTTAGCGGCTCTGAGTGAAACCTGGTTTGAGCCTGATTCCTATTTCAATATAAGTGGCTATGACACGTATAGATTGGATAGGGCAGATGGGTACGGTGGAGTAGCTATCGTTACTCATAAATCTGTCAAAACACACCTATGCTTGTCACGCAGTTTGAATTCAGGTATCGAACTCTTACATGTTAAGATAACTAATTGTCGGTATATTGAGAATGTAATTTCCATTTATTGTCCTTCAACAGTCCGTGCAATACAAAATGACTGGGATTTTATATTTTCTCTTTGTAATAGGAAGACTGTGATATTAGGCGATTTTAACGCACATCATTTAAACTGGTCGTGCAAAACTGATCAAAGGGGCTTTCAAATGTTAGATTGTATGTTAGATCACAATTTTATCTCCTTAAATACCGGCGAACCGACTAGAATTAAGCTCGTAAATGACATTCTGCAGAAGTCATCCCCTGATGTGTCATTTGTTTCCTCCGACCTAGGTACACTTTTTTCTTGGAAAACAACCAATGACATTCTGCAGAAGTCATCCCCTGATGTGTCATTTGTTTCCTCCGACCTAGGTACACTTTTTTCTTGGAAAACAACCAATGACATTCTGCAGAAGTCATCCCCTGATGTGTCATTTGTTTCCTCCGACCTAGGTACACTTTTTTCTTGGAAAACAACCAATGACATTCTGCAGAAGTCATCCCCTGATGTGTCATTTGTTTCCTCCGACCTAGGTACACTTTTTTCTTGGAAAACAACCAATGACATTCTGCAGAAGTCATCCCCTGATGTGTCATTTGTTTCCTCCGACCTAGGTACACTTTTTTCTTGGAAAACAACCAATGACATTCTGCAGAAGTCATCCCCTGATGTGTCATTTGTTTCCTCCGACCTAGGTACACTTTTTTCTTGGAAAACAACCAATGACATTCTGCAGAAGTCATCCCCTGATGTGTCATTTGTTTCCTCCGACCTAGGTACACTTTTTTCTTGGAAAACAACCAATGACATTCTGCAGAAGTCATCCCCTGATGTGTCATTTGTTTCCTCCGACCTAGGTACACTTTTTTCTTGGAAAACAACCAATGACATTCTGCAGAAGTCATCCCCTGATGTGTCATTTGTTTCCTCCGACCTAGGTACATTCTGCAGGTCACTTTTTTCTTGGAAAACAACCAATGAAACACTTGGTAGTGATCATGTGATTATTAAAATATCTGGAGGTATGAGTTTTATTCGGGACCACATTAAAAAAAGAAACTACAAAAAATGCAATTGGAAATTATATACCAATTTTTTAGAAAATTCGTTTTTAAATTGTACTATCCCTGTTGAAAATCAAGAGTTTTATAACATGTTTGAGCGTACTTTACAAATAACTGCGAACAAATTTGTTCCATATATTAAAAAAATACCTCAACATTTTGCCAATAAATTTACTCCCAAGCCATACTGGAACTCAGATATATCAAAAGCGGTAGCAGAACGTCGTCTAGCATTGGCAAAATTTAGATATTGTCCATCTCCCGCTAATCTAGAGGTCCTTAAATCTAAAATAAGTGAGGCTCAAAGAATTATCCGTCTGGGAAAATGTCGATCTTTTCAAGGTTTCTGTTCATCCATAGATGAAAATGCTTCTTCATCAGATCTATGGCGTAAAATGAAATGGATTAAAGGCCGTCGAACTATGTCTTGGAGTTGCAGCGTGGACAGGGAAAAGGCCGAAAGGCTTTTAAATGACTTATCCCCTGCGTACGCTTGCCCCCCTCAACCACAGTTTCAGTCAAATAATGCACATTTAGAATCCGAAATAACTTTACAAGAACTAATTAACTCCATTAAGAAAACCGATACTTCCCCGGGCTGTGATGAAATAGCTTTTTCTATGATTAATAATCTTCCAATGATTGGTAAAACTATTTTATTATCACTGTATAATATATTTTTCCAGACAGGTTTTGTTCCATTGCAATGGCGTGAGGTTAAGATTGTACCTATTCCCAAACCAGGCAGAAACTCGAATTCTCACTCTTCGTTTAGACCTATATCCCTCATTTCTTGTCTTTGTAAAATTCTACACGCGATAATAAACAAACGATTAGAATGGTACTTTGAAAGTCAAGCCTTGTTCTCTGATAATATGGTCGGATTTCGTAAGGCACGATCTTGTTTTGATAACCTCACACGCTTAGTTTCACAGATACAGATAGGTTTTTCTAAGGACCTGTTTACTGTTGCTTGTTTTATCGATATAGATAATGCGTACAATAATGTGGATGTTTCCTGTTTGATGAGGAAATTAGATCATTTGGGTGTAGGTTCAAAGATATGTATGTATTTGTGGTCTTATCTAACTCACAGACAGCTTAAAATTACTGTCGATGGATGTGAATTTGTTAGAACTACCGGTCGTGGATTGAGTCAAGGAGACCCCTTATCTCCGTTACTTTTTAATATAGCTACTTTAGACATATGTAAAAGTATACAAAATGTTTGTATGTCTCAATATGCCGATGATTTTGTTTTGTACATATCAAACAATAATATGGCTTATGTTATTAGAGAGTTGAAGCGGGCATGTCGAGAGTTAAATTTACAGTTAAACTATTTGGAATTAGTAATTTTACCGACAAAAAGTAAACTTTGTGTATTCAAGAAAGGTGGTTTTAGAGGTATTGTAGACCTCAAAATTAATGAAATTTCTTTACCTATGGTTAATTGTTATAAATACTTGGGTTTGTGGTTGGATAGTTCGCTTCGGTGGGGCAAACACATTAATGAGACTACACAAAAAATATCTAAATACATAAACATATTAAGAGTATTATGTGGTCCTGGATGGGGTCTACATCAAAAGCATCTGAGACGCTTATACATAGCTATAATTCGCAGTAGATTGGATTATGCCAATTTTCTGTACGATAACAGTTGTAAAACGAATTTACTTAAATTAGACAGAATACAAAATCAAGCGCTACGTGTAATTGGCGGCTATATTAAAAGCACACCAATTTATGTCATGGAAAGCGATTTATATCTCCCGCCTCTTAGTAATCGCAGACAATATTTAGCAGCAAAATATTTTCTTAGATCTAGATCTTTTTCTGATAACAAATCGGTTAATATAATAAAATAACTTTCTAATAACATTCAGTCTCGCTATTGGTTTAGTAAAAAACTTCCCTTACTAGTTTCGATACACAGAGATTTAAATTCAGTACCTATTCACCACAGTAATCGACTTGAGATGTTTTCGTTGCCAACTTGGGTAAGCAATATTAATTTATCACAAGTAATATTCCATTCGGTTCCGGGAATTGATCGTGCTAAAAGACTGTATACTAGTCAGACTCTAAAAAATATATGTATTAGGTATATTAATCAAAATTATCGAGATTTTTATAAAATTTTTACTGATGGTTCCAAAGAGGGGAAAGAAGGAGGTGCAGCTTTTTTGGATTCGGTACAGGGAAGTCACATTAAACTTAAGATTGATTCTGACATTTCAATTATGCACATTGAATTAGTTGCCATCGTAGAAGCTCTATCTTACAGCCATACAGTTAATGTAGATAAAATTGTCATTCTGACTGACTCCAAGAGTTCTCTGCAACATTTGGCTCAATGTACCTCACACGTGCGAGGCGCACCGATTGCCTATCGCATTTTAGAATCAATCTTGAGTTTACAGTCACATAACAAAAATATATGTCTGCAGTGGATTCCATCACATAGCCAAATACAAGAAAATGATGAGGTGGATCTTCTGGCGAAACAAGCTATGGTAGATGGAGTTCCATTGGGGGTAGTACCTTTATTTTCTAAGTATTTAAAAATGATAAAAGAACAATGTAGAAATATATGGCAGGAGTATTTTGACGAAAGATCAAAAGAGAAGGGTATTTGGTACCGAACTATCCAACCGCAGATTACTAGGTATCCATGGATTGATAATAACATCCTGACTCGTCAAATGCTAGTGACAGCCCTTAGACTGCGCTCCGCACATATTCCTTCAAAGAAGTTTGCATTTTTGATGAAAAAAGTTCCATCTCCCAATTGTGCTGAGTGCGGGGTTATTGAGGATGTACAACATGTTTTGATGGAATGTGTGCGGAATGAAAGCTACCGAAGATTATGGTTCAATCGAAGCGAAATTTTAGATGTAGGGTTCTGTAATTGTATTTTAGCGTGTCCGATGTCTGACCAGGCATTTAAATTGTATAGGTTAGCAGAATTAGGTTTATGTTAATTGATGTGGTGATTTTGTGTATTTCTTTACAGGTCGTATGTGGTCGCTAAGCGACAAAGCCCATAAATAAATTAAAAAAAAAACTATTTTGAATAGATCATTCACAAAGCGCAGTTTTCAGCATTCGCAGTCCATGGCCAGTTTGCAGGAAATGTTGTTAGCAGGAAATGTTGAGTCTCCTTGATTCACTGCACGGCATTAGCTTGAGTTTGTCTCCGATTTGCAGCTCAGAGTCAGCCAGCCGACAATCAGCCGCAAACTGTTTGCACGGTACGTTTGCGCCTTAAAGGAACTCAGCCTACATGACATCCGTCACTTGTTCTACGAAATGTGCCTTAAAATATAACCTCAAATGTTTTCCTACCAAGGAGTTCCAACGTCTCCTGGTCCGGCGGAAACCGTTTGTCAAGTACCAACCTCCGGAGGCTATCCCAAACACGTCACGATTCCCTCTGCCGAGGAAACACGAGTCGGATGCCGCCTTCTTGCACCCGTTCTATCGCTTAGGATTTCTGTCCATATTACGGTAAGTTAATCCAGGCGTGCGTGGAGACCAATAATAAATTGTACCTAGGCCCGAATAGGTGTATCGCTGCTTTTGCAAAACGTTTGATAGCTCTTGCGTTCCGATAGAATTAAGACTCCCACGTCCAATTGGCATTCTTTCGGAGTGGCGTTTGTGTAGCACTTGTTAGCAGTGACTCTCATACGAGCTACAGTGCGTATGTCTCTCTATCTTTGCTGTTGATGCACATGAAGCACGACGGCGGGAATGTAGCTGTCACTCAAGTAAACAAAAACTGGACTAGATGCAACTACAGGATCTAGTACTAGCGTGCCGTATTTTCCCCGTATATCTAGATCTATGTCGGAAACTTTAGATGAATAAAAGTAAAAGTGAGTGTTATGGTTATGACCACCAGGTACATATTCCCGCGCATGACGATTCGTCCGGACGGGCGGTACCTCGTCCGCTACGAGTGGTGCCGCGCGGCGTGCGCCTTCGCCTCGGCCATGCTGTACCCCAGCTACACGTACCTCTCGTTGCAGTTCCCGTGGATAGTTACAGTTGCATTTTTCCTAGACTTGCAGGCCTATTTCGATATGTGAGTCATCAATGTTTGCCGAACAGGGCGCGATTGAAGTCGGCTCGGTATCAGATAGACGTAGAAAAAAAAACTTATCAAACAGTACGGAAGACTTGTTGTATAGGCTCGGTGCGATGGTCCATTTTTAACCCCCGAACGAGAAAAGAGAGAGGTGTTATATTTTTAGTGTGTGTGTGTGTGTGTGTGTGTGTGTGTGTGTGTGTGTGTGTGTGCGTGTGTGTGTGTGTGTGCGTGTGTATGTCTGTCTGTGGCATCGTAGCTCCTAAACGAATAAACCGATTTTGAAGCGTTTTTTTTTGTTTGAAAGCTGATGTGATCGTGATGATTGTTAGCTATAATGGAGGATCGGGGGTTAAATAAATTTTTAAAGTGTGATTTTTGTTTTTTTAAAGCATGTATAGGTAATCATGGCGATAAAGCCTTTAAAGTAATATCAATGTCGTTAACTGAACCGCACTGCATTCATAATCACGTTCGTTAAACCGAACCGCATTGCATTCATAATTTATGTCGTTAATTAACGACATAAACGAGTATAAATGCAGTGAGGTTCAGTTAACTGAACCTCACTGCATTTATACTCGCTTTCGTTAACCGAACCACACTGCATGAACGAAAGTGACTATGAATGCAGTGCGGTTCGGTTAACGAAAATGAGTATAAATGAAGTGAGGTTCAGTTAACGACTTAAATTATGAATGCAGTGCGGTTCGGTTAACGAAAGTGAGTATAAATGCAGTGAGGTTGAGTTAAGGACTTAAATTATGAATGCAGTGCGGTTCGGTTAACGAAAATAAGTATAAATGCAGTGAGGTTCAGTTAACGACTTAAATTATGAATGCAGTGCGGTTCGGTTAACGAAAGTGAGTATAAATGCAGTGAGGTTGAGTTAAGGACTTAAATTATGAATGTAGTGTGGTTCGGTTAACGAAAGTGAGTATAAATGCAGTGAGGTTCAGTTAACGACATAAATTATGGATGCAATGCGGTTCGGTTAATGAAAGTGATTATGATTGCAGTGCGGTTCGGTTAACGACATTGATTATGAATGCAGTGTGGTTCGGTTAACGAAAGCGAGTATAAATGCAGTGAGGTTCAGTTAACTGAACCGCACTGCATTTATACTTACTTTTGTTAACCCAACCACACTGCATTCATAAATTATGTCGTTAACATTCATAATCACTTTCGTTAACCGAACCGCATTGCATTCATAATTTATGTCGTTAACTGAACCTAACTGCATTTATACTCACTTTCGTTGACTGACTGCACTGCTTTTATACTCAATTTCGTTAACCGAACCGCACTGCATTCATAATCAATGTCGTTAACCGAACCGCACTGCATTCAGAATTAGTGTCGTTAACCGAACCGCACTATATTACGAATTAATATCTTTAACCCAACCGCACTGCATTCATAATTAATGCCGTTAACCGAACCGCACTGCATTCAGAATCAATGTCGTTTACCGAACCGCACTTCATTCAGAATTTAACTGAAGTTAACTGAACCTCATTGCATTTATAGTCAAAATTTAGATATTTTATTATAATAAAAAAATGTACGACTTTTTGAAATTACAGCGACGATAACCTACATAACTTATTACAGAAAATTCAAAATAAACGTTTTTCAATGACAATAAATCATAATTTTTTACTCAACTTACTGGAGCTCATTGTTCTTATCTGTATTAATCCTTACCAAATTAGATAACACAGTAATATTTCTTGTTTCATTAAGATCAATTTTGCACCATACTTTTTGACAAGTAGAAAGTTATTACGATATTTTGATGAGCGGATTTCAATGAATCGTTTAATCATAATTTGCTTCTAATTCTGCTCTTCGTACCTAATATATTAGTTTATTCTGTGGTGTAATAGTACAGACACAAATACGGGTGGGTAATGCAACGTTTTGTACAAATACATATTTAGAGAAACTCTTAGAGAACCCCTCAAATGGTCTGTACAATGAGTATATTAAAAAAATGGTCTGGGACCTTAAAATAAACTTCTGAACAAGTTTTTTTTTTAAAAGGAGTTTCTCTTTACGCACATATCGATAAAACTTCTGAACTAAGACTAAGTACACAAGTTTTTAACTCAAAACCTGAACTATTCAACAGTGAAAACAGCATCGCTACCAATCCCGTTGTTTTTACGTGATGCGTGAACAGACAGACAAAAAGAACGATTAAATAAATTACATATTTTTGTTCAGTAGATTATTTTACGAGTAAGTCACCTAGACCATATTTTTTATTATCTTCATTGTTTAGGGCGTATTTCACGACCTACAAGAAAAGCGTTGATCACTTACTTGCTAAATAACGTTGCTCGGCAAGTAAAAGTAACGAGTATCTCTTACCTTTAATTCTTGGTTAGTTTACTCAGGCGTGGTGAAATTCATATATGCACAGTTACTGGTGAGTTTAACTGGCGATCAGCAGCCTACTTGAAACATTACTTGAAGGTTGTGAAATAGGCCCTACGACTTTTTGTTACCTACTGCTTTATTATAAGTATAGATTGTTATATTGCATAGATGCCAACGGATGCTGATCGGGTACTACAACGCCGAGGGCGTGCTGGTGTACCACCCCGCGAGCACCTCGGCGCACTACTTGAAGGGGGCCTTCATGATCGATCTCATCGGGTGCATCCCCTTGGAGACGTTGGAGCCGCTTAAAATAAATATGGGTGAAGGTGCGTCCAGAAAATTTCAGTAATCTTGTTTATGTAAAAGTTGTAATGTTACGCTACCGGACGTTACTTCATCGTATACAGAATGTACGGTAAATAGTGGATAACCCGGCAGATACGTGCAACTTGCAAGTCGCAACACGGATGCTCGTACGGTCTCAGGATCAATCCGGCGAAAACACAAATCATAGTGATATGTGGTTCAAGGAATGATCTCTAAAATCGATTGGTTTTGCCTTCCCCAGGTAATTTTTGAAAGGACCAACTCTGTGATTCGCAATACTGTCAAGATTTTGGGGATTTTAATTGATCTGCAACTTTCATGGGTACCCCCTGGGTAACTTTCATGGGTGGGGTAAAAATTTGCCCTTGCACAATCACTTTTGTGGTAATAGGCAGAAAAATACGCAACCTCCTGAGACAAGAAGCCGAAGCAAACATTTTGCGACTTGGGGTACCCATGAAAGTTGCATATCAATATTGATATGCAACTTTCATGGCGTATTTTTCTGCCTATTACCACAAAATTTTCCCTTGTACAATCACTTTTACTCCCTATACGTGATTATGCAGACGCTTTATATCTAGACTTAACTGAAGTACCTTTTAATCAGCTTGAAATCCTACAAAATGTCCATATGGCCACATTTCCGAATTGCGCATATAACTGAAATGGTTGCCTTTCGTTTTCGCTGGAATGCACATATCCTATCTTTGCTCTATTCTATAGCATCCTGTTTATTCCTTTCACTCCACCCTACCTCAAAGAATGCTTTGAGTTCCTACTAACCTTAACACTCTATGCGCTCTTCTAGAGCCCTCCAACTTAAATTCCCTATTTATAGCAAATTTTTCACAATACAAGCTGTCCGACTGTGAAATGCATTATGGAATGCACTGCGGAACGCGCTAAAGCCATGTTGTTTTTTTTAAATGAAACACTAGTTTTTCTAAAAACCTTTGAAAAAGTAATTGGAGTTGTCGCTTAGTTTTTGTCTAACTTTGAGGCTCTGTAGTAGATGGGCAACATTTAAAAAAATGCAAGCATAAGCATTTCTAATAAGGTACTAAACCTGATATTTTATATTTTAAAAATTCTGTATGTTTCCTTATTGAATTTTTCCAAAAACATAACAGCCTATGTTACTCGGAGTGATGTAAGGATTCTTACGATACCCCATACATTTTAAATCTGGTCAGGAATTTAAAAGTTATGGTGGAATAAAGAAACTCACACATGCATACAAACATAAATACATGAACCTTGAAAAGTCGTGCAAAAACTCGTTTATTATTATTTTTTATGTTAGGTCGCTTATTATTATTTTTGAACTGATTCCAGGTAATAGCAGACTCCGCGTGTCGAAGATGTCCCAAGTCCTGATGATGACCCGGCTGCTGCAGCTGTACCGGTACCCCGGAGCCATTAAAATACTGCACAATTACATCGAACGCCGGGATATCATCTCTATGTAACTGCTTACGCTTTTTATTCTTCCTTACCTCAAAAGGAAAAAAACAACCCTTATAGGATCACTTCGTTGTCTGTCTGTCTGTTTGTCAAGACTCTTTTTATCAGGAACGCATGGAGGAATTAAGTCGAAATTAATACCACATACTCAAGTCTGCAATCCCTTCTAGACGTGAAAAAACAAACTTCTAAGTCAACGCAGTCAAGAAATCGGCTGTTTATTCCGCATATTTTGACATTCGCAAGGGAATTAAAACTATAGCTATGAAGTAAATATATATGTCTATGCCAAAGATCATAGAAATGATCTTTGGTCTATGCCTATAGCCAAAGAGCATAGAAAAAAGCGTACTTCCCGTTGACCTATAATCATGAAATCTGCCCAGAAGCAGTGTCTTATATCACAAGTAAAGGAAAAACTCCGGTAACCGTGAAGTAACATCACAAAAAAAAACAAGTCCGCCTCGTATTTGGCCGGATGTTTCCCTCATTCTTTGCCAAGCTTGCTCGCCTGTCGTCTAGGCCTTTGGTTATCCGTTGATCGTAAGCCACTTAATAAATAAATTACAAAAAAATGAAAGCCATAAATTACCTTATAATCATGCGGACCAACCCCTAGACCTTGTAGCCCGACTATACCATAGATAAATAGATACAAATAGATTCCATTTGTCATTTTAATGAAAACTAGAAAGAACTTTTTGTATATCTAACCAACTTCAAAGGAGAAGGGAGTTTTTTCTCAAACGATTTTGATGTTACTTAGTTCATTTGAAAGTGTAGACCTTAATCATAAAAAAAAGATTTTATTTGTTTATCCATTTGAAGGAGAAGAAGAATAAAATAATCTACTTATGACAACACACAGCAACGTATACCTAAAATAAAAAAAGGAACGTCTCCATTATTACATATCTTCACAAACAAATATAAATAAAATTAATTAATTATACTAATCTATGGACTCGTACAACTCCTGTCCTTCTTTCATAATTTCCTAGGAGACCAGAGACGATTCTTGGTTTTCCTATAGTACTTTTTACCCGACTACGGCGAAGCAAGGGAAGTTTAACAGTCTATGTATGTATATATGTGGATTTATCATCATAGCGTCGCCCCTATTGGCCCAATTTTGACAAAAGAGATGTCAATTTCATTCGATTCATCTTCAGGTATAGAGTGTTATTATGACAAAGTTTTTTACCCGACTACGGCGAAGCAAAGTTAGGGATATGTGTTCAAATTAAAAACAAATTTCGAGCACTTCCCGATTAGCTATCCGGCTGAAACTTTCAGGGTAGCTCACAACTCGATGACAATGCAACTCACAAATAAACGTATTTTTAGATTAGTTTGTTATTCTACTTTTGCTGCTTGTTACCCGACCGTAGTCGGGTTTTAATTTTGAACGTCTTTTTTGTTCCCTGCATCAGGGGCAATCTTCAAATACATCCTTTTCTACTTCGTAAACACTAAACAAATCTGCGACAACATTTGAAGGTGACGATAGTGGCTTACTCCAGTCTCCTCACACACAGATTGATGTTCTTCCCGATGTTCATCGTGATCTTGAACGTGGTGACGTGCTTCGTCGTGCTCAACTCCGCCACGATCTACAAGGATCTGGAGCTCAAAACCTTGATCATAGAACCTTTTGATGACAAAGAAGGATCTTGGCTCATTAAGTTTAGCAACCAATGTAAGTTTTTTTTTACTACATACAACTAGATACGAGTATCTGATAGAGGCGTTACTTTGCAGAAATCTATATTAAAAAGGATCGAAGATAACATATGTTCCGCCAAACAGAAAGTAAGACTGAACTTTGTTTGCTTGTCGTATGAGGTAGTGCTGGCCTCTGGCGTCAGAGTTTGTCAGGCCGCCCAAGCGCCTCTGACATGGCTTAACGACTGCTATTAATCAATCAGCCGGGACCGACAGCTTAACGTGCCCTCAAAGTAAGACTGATGAATGATAGATAGATAAATTATACGCCAGTCAATAAAACCATCAAACATCGGAAACACGCATGTATTGTTAATGTGTTTTTCGGACTCCTGAGAGTAGTTTATACCCAATTTTGCAACACTGAAAACCCTGTGCTTCTCGCGTGGTACTCGAAGCTCTGGCATTTATTTCAGTTGTTTCGAAAAAACTACCCTAACTATCCGCTCGCTTCCCTGCAATCTATACGGACAGTGAATTAGTTTGTTTGACATAGTTTGCACGTGATTGGGATCGGCGCAGGTGAGAAAATTGTTTGTTCCTGGATTTCAGTAGATTCTGTGTGAAATCGACATGTGTTTATGGGTTTTAATTCGCAGCCAGCAGCGGGCACGCAGTCTTTTGGTGTGGTTGGAGCGACCGAGATACGCAGTGAGGAGCGTCCAGAACGAAGCGCGGAAACCGTGACTAGTTGGTGACATGCGGGCATGGTCTCCTCACTAGCGGCGTGCCCGCGTCACAACTAGGCGCATCACTATTATATAGATGTCAGCGGCCATTACTAGATACTCGCCCCACTTCCCGTTTAACCGCGTGTGAATAGTTTTCTATTTTCTATGTACTGTTCTATAGATTATTGCAATATTAATAAACGTGTTACGCTATTTAGTGCCTCATTCACATGGTGCCGAAACTAGTTTTTCAAGAGAATGAGCAAGGACGAATGCGGCATAAGGCCGCCGAAACCCTACGACGTAGAAAGCGGCGCTTCGGCTGCAACATGGAAGCTGTGGCTACAACAATTGAATTGGTATGCGGTGGCTACAAATCTCGCTAAAAAGACGCCAGAAGTACAAGTTGCGGTATTTATGTCCACTATTGGTCCAGAAGCCACTGTTATATTCCTTCAAAGAAGTTTGCATTTTTGATGAAAAAAGTTCCATCTCCCAATTGTGCTGAGTGCGGGGTTATTGAGGATGTACAACATGTTTTGATGGAATGTGTGCGGAATGAAAGCTACCGAAGATTATGGTTCAGTCGAAGCGAAATTTTAGATGTAGGGTTCTGTAATTGTATCCTAGCGTGTCCGTTGTCTGACCAGGCATTTAAATTGTATAGGTTAGCAGAATTAGGTTTAAGTTAATTGATGTGGTGATTTTGTGTATGTCTTTACAGGGCGATGTGGTCGCTAAGAGACAAAGCCCATAAATAAATTAAAAAAAAAAAAAAAAACAATTCGTTTAACCTAAGTCAAGAAGAAGCAAAAATGTGGACCACATAAACTCCAAATTTACTCAATACTTCACCCCCAAAACGAATGTGACGTACGAAAGGTACGTTTTTAATAAGATTTTTCAAAAAGATGTACAATCTTTTGATGTTTTCGTTTTCGTCACGGAGTTGAAAGAAAATGTAAAAAGCTGTCAATATGGAGCTAACTGAAAGTTTGATAGTGTACAGGCTTGTTCTTGGCATTAATAGCCATACCACAAGGGAAAGATTGCTAGCAGAGTCTACATTAACATTGGACAAAGCAATAGACATTTGTCATGCAGCAGAACAAATAAAAAGGCAGATAGCGGACATTGATCCCACTACCACGGTAGCATTACTTAAAACCAAAGATATGGTCCAAAAAAAGACTAGAACAAAGAACCAAGAAGATGAGTTTCAATGCCAGAAGTGTGGCACGGACGTAGAGCGTGCCCGGCTTTCAACAAGAAATGTGTTAAATGCAGAAAAAAGGGTCATTATGCAAAATGTTGCAAGTCAAGGAAAGTTGAAGCGTTAGAAGAAAGTGGTACATCATCGGATGATGAACTTTTTATCTCCATACTGTCTCGAAGCAAGGAAGAGGACAAAGATTGGTATGAAGAGGCCATACTTCTTCCCAACCAGACACAGGTAAAATTTAAACTTGATACTGGTAGTCAATGCAATGTGATAACAAAAGAAATTGCAAACAAAGTAATGGCAGCAATAGGTTGTATCTACATCAAAATACTTAACATCATACTCGGAGCACAAATTACCAGTAGTAGGAGTAGCATACATAGAGGCTGTTGTCAAGAACCAACATTATAGAATCAAGTACCATGTCATAGAGCAAGACCACTCACTTATCTTAGGCCGTAATACGTGTGTGAAGCTAAATTTGATACAAAGAGTCGAAACAATTAATACCACTGATGAGATATTTGATGGCATAGGTTGCCTTAAACAATATGAATATGATATTGATCTGATTGATGATGCAAAATTACCAATCTGTCCAGCCAGAAAAGTCCCACACATCCTTCGCAAACAAATTAAAGAAGAACTTGAGTATATGGTTAAAAACAAAATTATTATCCCTGTTACAGAACCAACACCAGCAGTCTCACCAATGGTAGTGGTGCGAAAGAATAATAAGATAAGACTATGCCTTGACCCTTCAGAAATTAATAAAAATGTAAAAAGAATATTTTACCCGATAAACACTATTGAAGAAATAGCTACCAGAATAAATGGATCTCAATGGTTCAGTCTTTTAGACTGTAAAAAAGGGTTTTGGCAACTGAAGGTGACTTCAAGGACATCAGAGTACCTAACATTCAGCACACCATTTGGGAGATATTCATGCTTGCGTATGCCGTTTGAACTTGCCTCTGTACCAGAAGTTTTTCAACAAACTATGAGTTCGCTGTTATCCGGTATCAAAAACACAGAAATCTCGATGGATGACATACTCATACACCATCCAACAAGGGAAGGCTTAGAAGCAACTACAAAGAAAGTAATTAATAAACTCAAAGAAACCGGACTTAAATTGAACCAAGAAAAATGCATATTTAATAAACAAATAATCAAATTCTTGGGCCACAAGTGAGGGTTTGAAACCTGACCCCGAGAAGCTAGATACTATAAATAAAATCAAACGGCCAGAGAATGTTAAAGAACTACAGAGATTCTTAGGACTTATCACATACATGTCAAAGTTCATCGAAAATTTATCCGAGGTCACCAATCCATTAAGATGTTTACTGCAAAAGGACACTGTACTGGGACAGTCCACAAGAGAAAGCCTTCCTGCAGCTCAAAGAAAAGTTGAAGAGCCCTCCACTGCTTGGTTATTATGATCCTAAAGCTCCAATATTATTATCTGTAGATGCGAGCAGCTATGCATGTGGTGGAGTTTTATTACAGAAAGGCAAACCAATAGCCTACTGCGCCAAAGCGTTTACAAAGACAGAACAAGGCTACAGTCAACTAGAAAAGGAAGCCAATGCTATCCTAGTGGCATGCAAAAAATTCCACACTTACATATGGGGCTGTAATGATTTAACAATAGAATCAGACCACAAACCACTTGAGACAATATTTAAGAAGACATTATCTGAAAAATAACCTACAAATCTGGGTAGAATCTGGTTGAGCATTATATGCATTATATGCAAAAATAACCTACAAATCTGGGTAGAATCTGGTAGAGCATTCTCTGTAGTCTTGGTGGCGCTTCAGATAATGTCTTCTTAAATATTGTCTCAAGTGGTTTATGGTCTGATTCTATTGTTAAATCATTACAGCCCCATATGTAAGTGTGGATTTTTTTGCATGCCACTAGGATAGCATTGGCTTCCTTTTCTAGTTGACTGTAGCCTTGTTCTGTTTTTGTAAACGCTTTGGAAGGAATTGTATGTGGCTGATACACTAAGCAGAGACTGCACAGGACTAGATGATGAAGTAATGTATAAAGAACGGATTGAGATATGTGCAATAGTTCCATTTTTAAAGAGCAAAAAACAAGAACTAAAAGAAGAAACTGAAAAATGCCCAGAGTTGATAAAATTAAAAGAAATTATACTAAATGGATGGCCTAAGAATATAAAAGAAGTACCTGAAGATCTAAAAAAAATACTGGTACTATAGAGAACAGTTAAACATATATCAGAACTTAATTTTTTTAAATAACAGAGTCATGGTACCTCAAAGTATGGTACCACTGGTACTTAAATGTTCTCATCTGAGTCATAAATGTATTACTGGTACTCTTCGACTTGCTAGAGACAATGTATACTGGCCAAGCATGTCAAAAGATATCACAGAATATGTGAAAAGTTGTAAAACCTGTTTAAAGACACAAAAAGCAATGGCAAAACCTATGGCAACTATAGTACTGCAAGAGACCCCTGATCAGCCATGGAGTATTGTAGCATCAGATTTATTCCATTATAAAGGGAAAGATTATCTTGTCATTGTCGATGCATACTCGGGGTTCTTTGATTTTCATCTTCTCCCCAACATAAATTGTTTAACAGTTATTAAGTCTTTGAAGGGTTGGTTCTCTACCTTTGGAATTCCAGATTTGCTGACCACAGATAACGCAAAACAGTATGACAGCTTTGAGTTTAAAATGTTTACGCAAGATTGGCAAATCAAACATCGAACGTCTAGTCCATACTTCCCTAGATCTAATGGACTAGCTGAAAGATATGTCCAAGAAGCAAAAAAATTACTGAGAAAATGCATTGAAGAAAGGTCAGATATACAACTGGCACTTTTACATCATAGAAACACCCCAAGAGGAAGTTTAGCATCACCGGTACAAAGACTTATAGGTAGAAGAACAAAGACATTGTTACCAACCAACGAAAAGTTACTGAGACCAAAAATAATCAAAAATGTAAACAAAATTTTAGAAGATGAAAAGCATAAAGAAAAGGAATATTCAGATAGAGGGAAAAAGCAGGCAATAACATTTAAATCTGGTGATAATATAATGTTGAGAGAAGACAAAAGACGTTGGGTACCGGCTAAAATAATATCTGCAACAGCAGAACCGAGATCATATATTGTGGAAAAGCCAGATGGTTCGCTATACCGCAGGAATACATGGCACTTGACGCCAGCTACCAGAGAGGCTGGTCAAGCACCAGCCGCTAATGCAACAGTTTCAGTTTCAGCTCAAGAGAATATACCCTCCGAAGTCACAGTGCCTCTCTCTAACATCAATGGTGTTGTCCCTGTTGTGGCACCTTCATACAAAGCCCCTCCGTTGTCCATAAATGTGCCAATACCTACCAGCACAGTAAGGACCACACGAAGTGGACGTCCAATCATCACACCGAAGCGTTTTGGAGAAGCTTTGAAGGAAAAATGACATGCGGGCATGGTTTCCTCACTCACTTCCTCATTATATAGATGTCTGCGGCCATTACTAGATACTCGCCCTACTTCCCGTTTAACCGCGTGTGAATAGTTTTCTATTTTCTATTTACTGTTCTATAGATTATTGAAATATTAATAAACGTGTTACGCTAACTATTTAGTGCCTCATTCACAGTTGGTAACCGGCGAAATAATTATACGAGAGCAAAAACCAGGTTAGTGAGATATCCTGTGATTCAAGGATTGTTCTAACGAAATATCTGTTTTGATTTTGTGCCGCGACCATCTAAGGCGGGCACCTCGAGACACCATTCAAACACGTTCAATAACAGACACGTTTTTAACGTGGGTTTCAGGAAGTAGTCGAGCATCGACGGACGACCGCTGCCGTCATCACTGCGAGCTGCTGTTGCGCCGATCTGGCGGGAGGCATCGTCTGACCCGTGGAAGGCACCGATCTGGGGGGAGGCATCATCTGACCCGTGGAAGGCACCGATTGAGAGAGACACCAGACACCGACTGTGGGAGACGCAGAAACCGTTCGAGAGGAGTGGAAGGCACCATTCGTGGAGAGCACGAGGAGCTGAACGAGTGGAGTAAAGGAGGTGATCCGTGGTGGCACGCGAGTCAACAGTACGGCGACACGGGAAGCTCGAAGCTACCGAAGGTTGGTCCGTTCCAAATCATTACGAGCTACGGTAGTGAAGGAAGCCTTCGCTTTGTTGCGTGTTAGGATATAGTTTGAAAGATACTTTCCGTTTTAAAGTTTTACATCCCTCTGGGAAACACAACCTTACACACACACTCCTGTTTGCACAAATATTCGTGCTTAGGCATAGACGACATTATTCTGTTGCGTTGTGACCAATATATGATGAACTGCGGGACACTCTCTAAGTTTTTACTAGCCTAGGTTTCTGCAGTTCTAAAGAAATTCATATCGTACAGGCCGAACTTATGTACTATTTATGTAAGAGAATTTTGTAATCATATTTGAGTATTTAAATCTTATGATAAGAATAGCTCATAGTTTTCAGAACAAACTTTGTTAAGTGAAAAATACTTTTAGAATTCCTCAGTAAAGGGGAGAGAACCAAGCTTTGATAACATATGTGTATATTTTTTACTGTAATAAAGCCGTTTGTTATTGAATTAACCATCTTGTTTAAATTACCTCGCATTTACCAGAGAAGGAGGACCGTTTCCTTAGCCGGGCAACGGTCATTCATATGTATTTAAGCGTTTTCTAAGGGAGAGAGTCTATTGTTCGTAATACTATTATTTATTTCGTGGTAGTGGTATATTCTCGTACAGAGTAGGTATCTACTCTCTGAATTAGCTTATCGCCGCGTGCCAAGTCGTTATCCACAAATTCTGACTATAACTACCTATATATACTTAACTATGCTATTAACTATGAAGAAGTTGGAAAAATATTTATTTGTTGAATATATTTATCATTGCATCGATGAAAGAGAAATAATTGCCTTCAAAACTCAATCCAACTCGGTAATCGAACGAAACCGATCATTTTCCTTTCAAAACTTGCCAAGTTGCTATAATGTGGTACATATTGTCTTGCTGAATCCCGCGCTTCCCGACCAAAATTTTTAGATGAGATTTTATATACCTGGAAATACATGAAGTTATTGTCCTGTTTGTCTTACGAAATATTTGCTGTCATTAAATCGAAAATTGACATTTTTGAACTATTGGCACTATAAATAAGAAAGAGACGGAATTCTCCAGCTCAACTTCCTTGTCTCTTTTTTAATTCGTTTTCTAGGTCAAATAATTGATACCACTGTCGGGGCTGGTTGTTATTTGGAATAATGTTCAGTCTATGTCTTCAAAATAATTGATCTAGCCCAATTAAATAAAAACACTTGAGTTAAATCACATAGTAGTTTTAATCACGTTTGTATACAAGGACCTGGCGGAGACGACTGCCGACGGAGGGGGGCGCTCGGACAGCCGCTCTACAGTTTTGCTTAATGTGCTAAATATAATATGTCACTACACATTCCCCCTCTTTAATTAAAAAAAATAATTAAGGGTAAATTCCAAAAACTTCCAAAATTACATTTTCATAACAATAAAAAAAAAAATTTGATTGAGGCTTAAAACATTCAACTTAACTTAAAACAATACGTATGCTTCTGAAATATGGGTGGCATCATGTTGTATATCATGTATTATACGGGATTTGCTGACGGTGTCGTTGCGTACGGCGGAGCGGTCGCGGTGGGTGGCGGCGGCGCGCCGGCGCCGGCTATCTGCCCTCGCAACCACGCTACTATCTGCCCTTTCAGCTTTCTCCAAATCAGTAGTAAAATAATAGTCGCGAACAAACTCAAAATCACCAGTAACATGATGTTTTGATTTGATAAATGCGATTCCATATTTACTGTTCCGTTTTGTGCGATAACGACCTCGCCTTTCTTCTCTTCTTTACTCTGCTCCTTTCCCATATTATCACGACGAAAAACAAACGTTCGTATGGAATGCGACTGCACAAAATAATGAGTGGAAACGCGGTAATATGAATATGACCCATATTTCTGCACATACAACCATTTACTTAACATTAAACACGAGTAGTTACATGCTAGAATTACTAATTGCAAAAATGCTAACTAAAGGAGTTTATAAGTATGCGGCTTTGCAAAGATGCCGATTATACTTATGAATACTATGTAGTGTTCGTGCATCTTTTTACAACTAAACTAAATTACGATACATTTGCGATACATTTATACGTTATTCAATATACTACTCGAATTATACGTCATTTTGAAAACGGATCGGCGTTCGTACGGCTCGTCCAGATCTAGTTTTCCTGCTGGCTGCACCGGAGGCATCTGTGTTGGTACCGCCGGTACTGTGGCTCTGTGGTACAGGGCTCGACGAGTCTCTCTCTGCATTAGTTGATGCATTAGATCGTTCCTCCGTGCCTGGGATCTTTAGCGGCACGGGGCTCTGTGAGCCTCTCTGCGAAACGATCTGTTCGCCGTCGTCAGCTAGCAATAGATACGCTGGTTTTAATCTATCTATTGATATACGCGTGGTTTTGCCGTTGATGTTCAGTACGAAAACCTTTTCCCCTCTATTTATTACGGGATATGGGCCGTCATAAGTGGGTTGAAGAGGTTTCCTTACCGCATCATGCCTAACGAATACATAATTTGCCGTTCTTAAATCAGGATGTACGAATACTGCACGAGAATTGCCATGACTTGACCTTGGAACCGGTTTGTATTTTCTAATCGAATCTCTAATGTGGTCGACTAAAGTCGCGGGATCGCTTACTTGTTTGGTGACGTCAAAAAATTCGCAGGGAATTCTTATTGATTGACCATATACCATTTCTGCTGCGCTTACCCCGCTGTCGGGTCTGATAGCTGTTCGCAAACCTAGTAAAACCGTCGGTAACTCATCTACCCACGACGTACAGTCTAGGCGTGCAGTAAGGGCAACTTTGAGAGAGCGATGCCACCGTTCTATCATTCCATTACTTTGTGGGTGGTACGCGGTGGTGCGAAACTTCTCTACCCCCATGTACTGCATCAGACGAGTAAAAAGCGTACTTTCAAATTGACGACCTTGGTCGCTAGTGATGCGATGACATATACCAAACCGTGCTATCCAGCCGTCATATACTACCTTTGCGACTGTGTTAGCAGTTATATCCTTGACCGGGAAAATCTCGGGCCATCTAGTACATCGGTCTATTATAGTGACTAAGTACTTGTAACCTTCCTTTGTTTCGGGTAATGGGCCTACTATGTCTAAATTGAGGTTTGAACACCTGGCAGACGGTAGCAACTGTTGTAGGTCGGAAACCGTGTGCCGTTGCACCTTCGAACGTTGACATTGTACACAAGCTTTAGCCCATAAACCTATATTTCGATTCATTCCTGGCCAAAAGAATTTTTGAGTGATCATACTGCGTGTCGTCCGTATACCTGGGTGACTTAGATTATGTACAGCATTAAAGACAAACTTGCGAAATGACTCGGGTACATAAGGTCGGACGTTGCAAGTAGATACCTCGCAATATACCTGTAAATTGCATCCGGGCAAGCTGACACGTTTCAACTGAATGTTACCTGATATGTTATTCGAAGTAACATACTCGTCGTGGGACTGTGCTTCTGTCAATGCTGCATAATCGATGGCTGACGGGCAATATACTGTCTCTACCCTAGATAAGGCATCTGCACATTGGTTATCTGAACCGACTATGAACCTTATGTCCGTGGTAAACTCACTTATAAACATCAGCTGCCGTGTTCGCCGTGGCGTCTCTTTGTCTGTACCTATCTTTTTGAATGCATGTACTAGTGCTTGATGGTCGGTATACACAGTAAGGGTACGACCTTCATGCATGTTCCTAAAAAATTGAATGGCCATGTAAATAGCCAACAACTCACGATCGTAAGCAGAGTACTTACGTTGAACTGCTGATAGCGCTTTGGAAAAGTATCCCAACGGCTTCCAAGTACCTTGATGCAGCTGCTGCAGTACTGCTCCCACACAGGTGTCAGATGCGTCGGTCATGAGCGCTAATGGGACCCCTGGTAAAGGATGGAACAACATACAAGCACTTTTCAAGCTCTCTTTACATTGTTGGAAAGCATTCTCCGCTAATTCAGTCCATTCAATTTTAGTACTATCATTTTTTTTAACTCCATGCAAATACGCATTTAATAACGACTGATAAGACGCGGCCTGTGGAAGATGAGCGCGGTAAAAATTTAACATTCCCAAAAAACGACGTAGTTGAGCTACTGTCTGTGGTTTCGGGTAATCTTCTATCGCCTGCACCTTATCTTCCAAAGGGCGTATCCCCTCAGTTGATACTTCGTAAGTTTATTTTGGCCAAAACAACATTTAGATAGATTGATAGAGATTCCATACTGGGTAAATCGTTCTAAAACTTGAGCTAAGTGTCGTTCGTGGCTGATGACGTCAGAACTGGCTACTAACACATCGTCGATATAACAGTATATAAAATCTAACCCTTGCAGCACCGTGTCGTTCATAAAGCGTTGGAATGTTTGAGCCGCGTTCCTTAGACCAAAAGTCATGCGTGGGAACTCAAACAAACCAAACGGCGTTATGATAGCGGTTTTTTCTACATCATCAGGCCAGATCTCAATAAAATGATATGCACGATTTATGTCTAGACGCGAGTATATAGTCTTATTAGCAAGTACATAGGTAAAATCTTGCAGTCGCGGTATAGGGTAACGATCCGGTTTTGTGATCGCGTTGAGTCGCCGATAATCGCCGCAGGGTCTCAACTCACCATTCTTCTTGGGAACTACATGCAATGGACTGGCCCATGGACTTTTGGAGGGCCTGCAGATTCCCATCTCTTGCATGACGCGGAACTCTTCCTTCACCTTGGCATACCTGTCCGGGTGCAGTGGTCTCGCTCGAGCGTACACTGGTGGGCCGGTGGTCTCTATGTGGTGATATACAGAGTGCTTAGATGGTTCCCTGAAAGAAACTGGTTTGGTTACATCCGGATATTTATGCAAAAGTTTGGCATACGGATGCGTAATGTCCACTGCGTATATCGGTGAATCACTGTAAGGTACTATTGGCGCGATAACACACAAATTAGTCGTTTTGTCCACTAACTTTTGTTCACTTATGTCTACCAATAGTTTATAGTGTTTTAGAAAATCAGCACCAAGAATAGGCTGTTTCACGTCCGCGATAATGAATGTCCAACGATAAGGTCGTCTCAGTTTGAAATTTAATACCAAAGTCCGAGTACCGTAAGTCCTTATCTCTGAGCCATTCGCTGCATACAGTTTATAGTCCGAAACTGCACTACTTGTAAAAAGTTTTTTTGTTACCGGAATTACCGAAACTTCCGCACCTGTGTCCACTAAAAATTTATGTCCACTAGTTAAGTCTGTTACACAAAGACGGTGACTCTCCGCTATTGTACAGATTACCGCCTCTATCTGTACACGTCCTAGTTTTCCTGGTTTTTCCAGGCGCAGGGCTGAATGCACTTCCTAGCGCGTGTCTTGAAACGGTAATGATAGAAACAACCAATCCGGGCTCCTTGGATTGCGCGAGTTGCTGCGGGTTCTTGGAGACACACGTGAGGTTCCGCTGCTGTCCCTTTGTCTGGCTCACCCTCGCTCCAAGTTATTTAGTCTTAGGTTGATTTTTGCAATCTCCGCTAAAACTTTATCTAGGCCATTATTGGAGGTATGCACAACCTCGGCAATTTGCACAGGCCGAGTTTTCTCCACGATCTTGTCGGCTATGACACTTAAGTTTTCTAACTCCAAATTATCCGTGACCGCCAGCACCGCTCTGGCTGCTTGAGGCACCTTGACCACAATACCACTTGACCTTGCCACAATATGCGCAGGGTATCATCGGGTATTTTGCCTCGCGCGAGATCTCTCATCCGGCGTAGCAGTTGGGATGGTTTCTGGTCTCCCAACTCCATTTCTCCGATAAGCTTTTGTATCTGTCTATTCTCGCTCTCTTCATAAATCTGCAACAAGCGGGTTTTCAAAGCTTCGTACTTTCGATAGGGCGGGTTAACGATCAAATCTGTCACTTGAGTTATCGCGTCTTTTGTTAATTTGAATAGTATCACGTTGAATTTTGAGTCGTCCCCAATTTTTTGTGGTGCTAAAATCGCTTCGGTCCGTATAAACCACACTCTGGGCTGATCCTCCCAAAAATCTGGTATTTTCTGAGTAAGCGACAAAGCTGAACAGGTAGTCCCCGGCTGATCCATTTCGTCTACCTTCGGTTGCTGTGGGTCGACCGGTGTTTCGAGTGCTGGATTCATTTTGTAACAATTAAATATGAGTCATTGATTTCACAACAAAAAAGTTCACTAAAATAAAAAATTAAAGTTTTCTGCGTATTCACTATAGTCTGGGGTCACCAATGTCGAGGGCTGGTTGTTATTTGGAATAATGTTCAGTCTATGTCTTCAAAATAATTGATCTAGCCCAATTAAATAAAAACACTTGGGTTAAATCACATAGTAGTTTTAATCACGTTTGTATACAAAGACCTGGCGGAGACGACTGCCGACGGAGGGGGGCGCTCGGACAGCCGCTCTACAGTTTTGCTTAATGTGCTAAATATAATATGTCACTACACCACTCTTTTATTTTAAAGAAGTCGTTCCAGCACATCCAAGGAAGTTCTGTGCACTATACGTACAAGTACCTATAGTGTACAGAACTTCCTTGGCTATGCTTCTCTCCTTTAGTGGGCCTCGAGGCACGTCACGGGTAAACATATATGTTTCAACCGATGGATATTCGTACTTTACATCATTATCACCCACGGAGGTGAAACCGAGAGCCACAGCTAGTATTGAAATATTGGTTGGTTTTGTACCACGGCCTACAGCGTGGTGACCGATAACACTTCACTCTGACTCAACCAACTTAGCAACGTTTAAAAAAATAAAAATTATCACAAGCAATTGTCTATTCGACTTTATATAGCATGAAAAACCAATGTAGGCTCAAATAATAAAAAATCCTTCTATAGAGATAATGTCGGGAGAATAGCCTTCCGTCGTCTTACCAGTCTCACCACTCAGTAGTTTCCTGAATGCTTGTTTTTTTCCCCCGGTGCACAGTTAGGTTCAACATCACGGAGACGCCCTGGAACATGCAGCTGGCCGCTTATTTCTGGGTGGTGTACGAGGCCACCACCACGGGCTACAACAGCCTCTCACCCAGCAACCTCGGTATCATGCGCGTCATTTTCATTGGGATGCTGATTTGTAAGTGTAATACCTTATTTTTCAAAGGAAGCTAGAGTGCTTGTGATTGTGCAGTACACAATCCGATGGTTTTCACCCAGTTCTAGCCTCGGCACCATATGACTTATTTAATAAATTACCTACAGATTTCGATCCCATCGCTCCAAAACGCCTAAGGAAAATATCCTCAGGAAAGCGGCATACACGAGCCTTAATTCATGGACATTATAAGATCCACCGAAATGCAGTACGAACTACTACTAGCGTGGTGAATTATCGCGCATCTTCTCTCGAAGTCAAGCCGTGTGTCGTAGCAATGGATAATAGGCTAAATATGAACTTAATAGGGTTAACGAATGACTTACAATTTCGAGTCGGTTTAACACTTCACAATAGATCGCCGTGAACTTATCCTCTCAAGTCACCATCAGCGTTCGGAAACAGTAATGGACTATAGGATCATGGTTAGCCCCGTAACTCCTGATAACCTAAATTCAACGAAACTTAGTTAATTTTCCATCTTCGACCCATACTTTGATCTAAACAGGTGCCATGATGATTACGTACTTTTCCGTGAGCATCATCAGTATCCGAGCAAATGTGAACAAGGCCTTGGCGGAGTTTCAAGAGCACATGAAGGATATGGTTGTTTATATGAAGAGAGAAGATCTTAGTTCAGAAATACAGAGGTAACAACAAATAAGCACAAATTAAAAATGTATATAACCCCCGACCCTCTCCCCCGAATAATAAAAAACCAAACATAAAAAATCGCTTAAAATCAGTCATTCGTTTGGGAGCTACGATCCTCACAACACTCCTTTTTTGGCCTTAGTCACAATCGGAGTAGCGTTTGTGTAGCACGTGTTGGCAGTGACTATCATTCGCGCACAGTCTGCGTATGTCTCACAGTCTTTGTTGTTGATGCACATGAAGCACTACGGTGTTCCTACCGTCTGTGGATGTGTGGGTGGACTATTTTCAGTAGTTCGGTTATGAAAGAGGTGAGTTTTCTAGACCAGTTTTTATTTACGTGATATTAAAGCAAGCGTATCTTCCCCCTTTTAACAAGATCTATGGCCTCAACAGTTTATCTCCAAAAATTCTGAGGTACATAGGATTCATCTAGCTCTCTGATCAATTGCCATTGGTAGAAAAGCAATCATTGTATGGTCGTTTTTGATTATTTATTAACTTTTGACAGAGATGTATTGGATTACTACGAATATCAGTGGGACAAAATGGGCGGTGTGGACTACAGAAACGTGTTCAAGCTTTGCGATCAAATTACACTGCGCACTGATGCTATCCTCCATATCTATGGACCAACGTTCACAAGAGTAAGTCTTGCTGTCTCGTTCTTTCCTGTACAAGATGAAAAGGTGTATCTTTTGACAAGTTTTTATTAACTTTATATATTCTCTCCTTCAATAGCTTGCTTGATCAGTATGTACTGAGGTTTAAATTGTATTTACTTTTAATGTGAATTTATGAATACTCTAGAGGATTGCTTCCGCCTTTTTACGTCAAACCATTATTAATACTCAAATTTAAGCTCACCCCAAGGAGTTAGTAGGCATACTTCTAATGAAACGTCGTATATTAAAATATAATATTTAGTTTCATCAATAACATTAATCGTTTTATCATCATAGTGTCCAATTATCGTTCAGAATGACCTTTCACTCTTGCGCATAGTCGGTCGCTCTGTGCACAGCGCGTACTTTACACGCGGAATGACTATCGTGGAGGCGAATGACGTCATCTCCGAGATGTACTTTGTCGACTATGGTGGAGTTGACGTTAAGAAGACCGTAGAAGATATGAAGTTGACCATCAAGTTACCAAGAGGAAGGTAAACCCATTTTATTTCACTCTCCTTCTTCTCTTTCTTCTTTTTTTGTCTTAGGACAATTTCCTTGTGTTTCAGTGTGTTTGGCAACCTTGATGGTCTCTCCAACATCCGATGCCCCGTGACCTTCGAGGCCACCAGCCGCGCCCACCTGCTGATGATCGATTCAGCGGTCTTCCACCTGATCATCAAGGACTTCCCTAGCGTCACGGAGCTTATGGAAAGGTTCCGCCCCAACCATGATACAGTAAGTACTGTCTTCTGTGCTTTTTATTATTTAACTTGTGACATGACGAGTCGAGATCGCATTACACTTATGCCTAAACAATGGAGAAGATAACAAGGTTACAATATTACACTTTTAAGTACGTATAATAAAAGTCTAGACCGTACACATTATTCTAGTTTTTATTTCACATGGATCGGTGCAATATTACCGAAGTGATAAGTGTGGGAAGTTTACGTAGGTTTTTTAAATCTCGTCAGTGTTAGCGAGTAGCGTGTGACGTCATAGCCCCCCATAGGGTAAGGTGTTTGCTCTCGTGCGCTCCGGTGTTTTTTTATTGATTTTAAATAATGCTGATTGATTAAGTGTATTGTGTAAATTATTGTTTTAGAACTAAAATGGAAGGATTTCAAAGACCAATCCGACAACCTTCCCATAGTCCACGATATGATGGTGGCAGAATCCATGCCAATATATAAAAGTGAAACGTCTTTCTTTTTGTTCCTCGCCCTCCGTAGACGTCCCCGCGATGTCCTGGACGATCCGGACGACGCCATCGCAGTCAAAGTACTGGCAGCGATGGCCTCGTCCAATTCGACCACCTCTGGCAACCCGCCAGGGGGTATCAACACACTTAGACACAGACACCGACCTCGCCGGCGAGGTCGAAGGTCCCATAACACATAGTCAGATATTATTCGCTTTCGAGTTTCTTGCCGATTCTTCTCGAAGGTGTATTACGAATCGGCGGTCAGTTATAATAATCAATGAAAGGGCACCTGTCGGATTCAGGGCCCCCTCGATCACTACTTAACGGTAGCGATCCAGGGGTGTTTAGTTCGTTACCCCCGTAATCAGACGGCCGTCCAAGCCGAGGGCCGTACCCCCTGGGTACCCTCGTGCGGGTCGTCTAAATTTTAACTTTGGCGTGCGCCTTCTGCGTCACGCATTGCGGCGGAGTGCTTGTAAGCGCCCGCCCCACCGTCCGGTTCAAGCTGTAGAGGCCAATAAGGCCAACAGCATTAGTCATTCCTAAAAAAAAAAAAACCTATAATACTTTTTATCCAGGAAAATTGTAAGTTTCCACGGGAAAAATGGGGAATGTTGATAACTCGCTGTAAGCTAAGGTTTCCACGGAAACGAAATAACAAGTCTGTCAATAAATATCAAGAGCTTTGGTGCTATTTGGTGCTATACCTACTTTTGCATTGGTTTTTAATATCCTAGAAGAACATAGGATGCTTTTTTTCGCAATAAACTGTAGTCCGCTGCGGGCGGGAAAAATAGTATTTTATAAAAAATAAAGATTTTGTGGCAGCTGAAATTCTCGGAGTTAAAATAAAAAGTTAGGTATGATACATAATTTTTATAACCTACTTATTATTACATTCGTACTACTGGGATTAATTTACCTACTAATGAGTAAGTATAGGTAAAACAAAAATACCTATACTTTCTATCCAACTTCTTTAGCTTTGTTTTCTTATTCAGCCCCATACCTTTTTGTGTATTTTATGGTTTTTTATATTACTTTTATTAAAATAAATTAAATTCTATACTACTAATATGATTCTGATAATATCAGATCTTTTCAATCGTTACTAAAAAATGAGTCGCAATGATTTAGCGAGAACTATACAGCACGTAGCTGTTTATTTACACTGAATTTTTAAAGTTATAATTATTGATTCTGCTTGAAATTATAATGATCATTAACCTTGGAAAGGTTCAATAAATCGTTAGTTTCAATATTAAGTGCTTAGTTAGACACTGCGAGTCGAGTACCTACATACCTACTAAAAAGCATATTAATAGCAATAACCAAGTACCGACTACTTAGTATTTCACATGGCAAGGTTATATTAATTGAATACTTACATCGAAATGATCACAACAATATGCTGTCGTTTTTGGTCCTAATGGATGTGCTCGTCTCATCGCATTTGTCCATTTTTCGATTTTCGGATCCTTATGAACGTAAAAAAACAACTTTTCGGGTGTTTTTGTGGCCGTATTTTTACAGTGAGGCACGATACAATATTTAATAGATAGACAAATTGGACGGAGCCGAGATTTTAATAAAATAAACAACAAATTAAATTAGAAGTTAATTTTATTGGTCTTACTTTTGACCGTACAATTCAAGCGAAGATAAAATAATGTCAATTTCTATTTAATTACTTCCTTATATAACTTTTATAAATGCGTGGGCGATTCTAGAACATACTTCATTTGTAGTAAACAACTAAGTAGTTACATTTCTCATACAATATCGAGAAAAACATCTAATTACATAAATGCTTATTCAGCTATGCGCAATTAAATCAAATCAACATGTAGAGTACCTCTACTGCGCATTATTCATAGAAAAACAACATAAGTACAAAAAGTGCTTAATTGGTACTTTCACAATCGAAGGAAGTACCTACTTGTATGATTAAATATGTCGCAATTGGACTTCGGTAAACAACGGTGGGTTTGTGGTACATATAACTAGATGGACTCATGTTGTTTTTATTGTATCTTATTTAAAATAAACAAAGTAGTTCCACGCGCGACGGGCACATTCGTGTAAAAGTTTCGAATCCCCGAGTAGCTCGCCGGTGATGGGGCCGGTGACGTCATCAACGATATCGCGATGACGTCGGTCCGCGGCTTAAACCGAAGATGTTAACTTTGCACTTTTATGTGTCGGTCAGTTTTAAAGATAGAGAAATAATAAAAACACAGTTATTCTCGTAATTTTATGCCATATAAAACAAAAAATGGTTATCTTCTTTATTGCAATGCCAAAACTTTGGATGCCAGATATCCAACGGCCAAGCAGTAGTCTGTATTTATTGTGTTATATTTAGGTTGTGTTGTGTTAAGGTGAAAATAGTTGCAAGGGAACTATTTTCACCTATATGAATACTGGGCTTAACACCACCCACACATCTAGGCTGTCTACTTCGAATAATTTGTTGTACGTTCTTCCAGTTCTACATAATGGGAGACGTGGCCGATACCTACCACTTGGCGCAAATGCGCAGTCAAAGTGCCTCGCCTATGGTCGTCACCAGCCGGAAGGGACTCATTAAATACCTCTACTTCAAGGACCAGTACATCCAAATCTACTTGATCATCATCTCCCTGGTAGGCATCTACCTAGACATTTACAACGCTGGTTTCCAAGATAACAGGGTGCTGGTGATAGCAATCCTCTACGGGTTGGATTTGGCTTTCAGTATAAAGATCTTACTACAGTACACTGTGCCCTTGGTTGTGGACACCATCAGTATCAGAAAGGTTTTGCTGCCTCTCAGAAGACAGTGAGTTTGAAAAAATTGTGCTACAATATGAAATCCAAATGTTAAAACAATATTGCATCCATCTTCTTAAATTTCAGATATTTTCGAGGAGAGTTCAGATACGATTTGCTATCGTGCATCCCCTTTGAGATGTTATGCCTCACCAGTACAAAAAACAGATGGTTGATTTTCTCATGTCTGAGACTCAATAGGATGTTAAGGGTTGTAAGTTCCTTATGGTTTATTAGTACTTGTATGTTGATCCTGTTTTATATACAGGATGTAACATTATAACCTATTACATGCCGGGCTGGGGTATGTGGTGCGGAATGGCGAGTATCGTTAGAATTACGACCTTTGAGATTTCGAAGTTTTTCATTCATGAATTTAAGTTCAAAGATTTCTCAAAAAACACTGTACATCATTCCCTATAGTAGCACAGGATAATTTATAGTACTACTGTAATCAACTGGTAAAAAATCAATACCACCCTTGACCTTGAATTTGTGCTACAGTGCCAACAACTTATCAGTGAACTGAATGGTGGCTTGAGTGGTCCAGTCAATCGATAAGTAGACCACTCAAAAAACAGAATTAAGACATAAGTTCAAAAATTAAAACGCGACAACATTCGGGGAAAAAAATAGCCTATGACACTCTTGCTATGAATGCGAATCGATTGATACCTTGTGTCCAAATCGTTAGTCCAGTAAAAATATTGTAAGTGATTTTTAGTTCCACTAATTTAACTAGATGGCGCTGACGTCGAGTTAGCTCGCGGTGGTGAAATTCTCCGTGATCTGTATGAGTGCGGCAATATTCAAATTAACACTGCTTTCGTGTGTACGGGAAGAAGATCTCACAGTTTTGCTTTATTTCCTCGATTCGAAACGCGCCCTTTGGACACCTTGCTTGTCAAAATCGAACCAAGTTTTTAATTTGGCCTTCTTTTGCTTCACCGTAGTCGGGTAAAAAAGGACAGCCTACGACACTATACCCGAAGACGAATCGATTGACACCTTGCTTGTCAAAATCGGACCAATAAGGGCGACGCTATGGTGGAATATCCACATACCCACATACATAGACACATAAATACATACATACATTCATAGATTGTTAAACTCATTACCCTTCCCTTGTTTTGCCGTAGTAGGGTAAAAATAAATACAGAAAATGTGAACGTCATTCGTGGCGGCTGTAGTTCCTTTTTTCGCCATATCACATATATGTTGGTCGGACTGTAGTCTGTTTGACAACTTTGATAGACAGAACTTGCGCATTGCGCAAGTGTCAAAGTGACAGGTGTCAAAGTAACACCTGACAAGATTTAATCGATATCTTCGTTTTGGATGACAGCTGTCAAATTTAAAAGAGCTATAACTCTGAAACTAGTGTCCTAGACTAGTAGTTTCTTTACAGAAGCGATAGATCTCATCAATATCTTCATTTTGGATGACAGCTGTCAAACTTTAAATGGCTATAACTTTGAAACTAACGTTCCTGGATTAGTAGTTTCTTTACAGAAGTGATAGATCTAATTGATATCTTCATTTTGGATGACAGCTGTCAAACTTAAAATGGCTATAACTTTGAAACTAACGGTCCTGGACTAGTAGTTTCTTTACAGAAGTGATAGATCTCATCAATATCTTCGTTTTGGATGACAGCTGTCAAACTTAAAATGGCTATACCTTTGAAACTAACGTTCCTGGATTAGTAGTTTCTTTACAGAAGTGATAGATCTCATTGATATCTTCATTTTGGATGACAGCTGTCAAACTTAAAATGGCTATAACTTTGAAACTAACGTTCCTGGATTAGTAGTTTCTTTACAGAAGTGATAGATCTCATTGATATCTTCATTTTGGATGACAGCTGCCAAACTTAAAATGGCTATAACTTTGAAACTAACGGTCCTGGACTAGTAGTTTCTTTACAGAAGTGATAGATCTCATCAATATCTTCGTTTTGGATGACAGCTGTCAAACTTCAAAGGGCTATAACTCTGAAACTATTGATCCTAGACTAATAGTTTCTTTATAAAAGTGAATAGATATCATTGAAATCTTCATTTTGGATGACAGTTGTCAAACTTAAAATGGCCATAACTTTGAAACTAACGATCCTGGACTAGTAGTTTCTTTACAGAAGTGATAGATCTCATCGATATCTTCATTTTGGATGACAGCTGTCCAAACTGAAAATGGCTATAACTCTGAAACTATTGATCCTAGACTAATAGTTTCTGTACAAAAATAATAGATCTCATTGAAATCTTCATTTTGGATAACAGCTATCATACTTAAAGTGGCTATAACTATGAAACTAACGATCCTAGACTAGTAGTTTCTTTGACGTCAACGTGAAATTATTCACGATTAAATGTGAAAGAGTGCGATTCTCGATTGCAAACATATTATAGGGCAAGCGGAATAACGTTTCACACGTAAATTTACTGCTTTATAATGATATCTGTGTAAATAACATAAAAAACGGATAAAAACTTGGCTACTATTATTTTACATTTAGTGCTGTCAGTAAAACAGCATTCTGGTTTCCCCAATAATATGTTTTGTCAATGAATTAAACGAACATTGCTATAAAAAGAATACGTTTTATTGCTTAACTAGCTGATGCTCGCGGCTTCGCACGCGTGGTCATTTCTGTAGGTTAAAAGTACTCTTTGTGCTATTCCAGGACCTACTATACCAATATACTAACATTTGATCAAAATGCATACTCGGCTTCTACTCATCGGATTGAGATATAAAGTTACCCAGTTTTTAAGTCAAAATATAAGCTATCCAACAGTGAAAACCGCATCGCAATCGGTCCAGTAGTTTTTAGTTTTACGTGATGCGCGAACAAACATACAGACAGACAAACAGACAGACATTTCTTTTTTAATTATCTTCTTTGTACAGACTATTGCTTTATTATAAGTCTTAATAAAGTGGGTAAAAAAACGAGTGCTAAGAAAGGAAACAGACTGGTTACCTATTAAAGCAACTCAGAGCACTTCCGAAGTAGTTATTATTTGCTTATGCCTAAAAATTAATTTGTTGATGTACTTCAAATCTTAAAATAAGACTGCAGGAGTGGAGCTTCTGTAAACGCATCTGTAACGGCATCGGCAGCCAGTGACTACGCCAGTTTTGTCTTCTCCATGTTTACGGCACCCTACCTATACCTATATCTACCTACGATGTTGAACTGTGTTGTTTTAGTATAAAACTAGCTGTGCCCGCGGCTTTGCCCGCCTGGTCAAAATTATTGGGGATTTTTTGCGCGGTACACTAATTATTTTTCAAAAATAAAAGTACCCTAAGTTACTCCTTGTAACATCAGCTATCTTTCAGTGAAAGTCCCGTCAAAAAAGGTCCAGCCTTAGATATTAGCGAGAACAAACATACAGAAAGACAAAAAAATGGCTTTTTTGTTATAAGAACGTGTATACTTTCATATGCATTTAGTAAAAAGCTGTTATTTGGACATTACAATTTTATTTATTTGTAGTATTATAAAATGTATAATATAGATCACATAACTTATGAGAAATATGACACTTTAATTGCATATGTAGTATGATAATTTTCTAATGGAAAAAATTATATATATATTTACGCTAAGCAGGCGTTAACTGCTATAAAAATATATATAGATTTGGGAGGCGTTATCTTTCAGACACGAAGTTAATCAATATTAGCCGTGTTTGGTTGGTAGTTCGTAATACTGCCAATAGATAGCGTTACCGTCCCCATAAGACGGGTTCAAAAAGAAGCTAGTGGAAAGATTTGGATGACGACGCATAGGTCTCGGTGGCCGAATTGGTAAAGGCATGTGCTGCGCTGTGGCACAGTGTGCGAGTTCGAATCTCGTCCGTGACTCAAAGTTTTCCATTAGAAACATATTATATATACTTACGCTAAGCAGGCGTTAACTGCTATAAAAAAACATAAATGCATAATATGTAGTATGCGAATAAGTACCACTTAAAAATAAAGATACGCTGCGGAGCTGTGTAGTATGCATAATCTGCGTCGACATATTTTGACTAGTAATTTGTGAATACACATTTTGCAGATAATGCTATTATTGCGAAAATCTTACCCGCGGACCTTGCGTCTGGCTCAGACTCAAAGTTCGGGGGTTAGCTGTTCGCCTATTTCAACGCAATAAATTATATTTGTAGTTTCGGTTTCGATTTTAATCTAATAGAAATAAAAATAATGAATAAAAAACGGTACCTATATACTAATTCATACAATCGATGTGGAAATTTTTCATAGATTAGGCAGCACCGATCTTGACCCTAAAAATTATATCACCATAAAACTGATGCCATGAACGCGACGCTCAAGTTAGTACGAGAGAGATAAACATATGTTTACCTTAATATGCTTACTAGTTTCAAAGCTACGTCTTCTTAATCACAAAGTGGTTACAAATTATTTTACGCTTGTTAAAGAGGTTTGCAGTAGTAACCCTTTTGTTGATGAGTCTGGATTACTCCGGATTGGAGGACGAAAAACGCAACGCTAGTTTTCCCTACACGGCGCGCCACTTCTTGGTGCTGCCACAGAATAAATAATAGTACAAGTACAGAAGGATAACTGAGTAAAGTCATTTAAATACATAGCAACTCTCGCTACAACGCAATAAAGTACAATTTAACTCGCACAGCGCTGCGATCTTTCAATTATATTTACCTAGAAGGCGCTCACCTATTGTGTGCAGGCTAGAATATACCGTATCTCAACGTGCGAGAGCTTCCATTGCTCTAACCGTTTCAGAATCGCTCTGTCACTTTTTCGCTCGGTAGGGTTGTATCAAGATATAACTATGTACTTGTACTACTAATTATTCTGTGATATGATATGATTTAGATATTTTAACATAATAAATAATTATGTCATAATGTATTTTTTTTTACTTATTAAATTTTTATGTTTATTAATTAAATGTTGATAGTTCTATTAACTACATATAATGACATTCTTATCAGAATAGACCTAGCACCTCATTATTTGACTATAACTTAATAGGTATTGCACTTTGATGAATAAAAGGTGCCTGTCTGAATTCCATTCTTAATAATGAATTAAAAAGAAATGGCTACCTACGTAATAAAATGTCAGTATGTAGGTATTTTACGAGACTTGTCAGACCGAATGCTATGCAGTACATTCTAGGTTTCTTATTGGTACTCATAATTAAGAAAAAAAATATTTGTCAAAAACTTTACGTAAGTAGGTACTTTATCGTAAGCACACGGCGCGCGACTCGTCGAGCGCATGCTTGGCACTCTACTGAATTAACCGCAATATTATGGATTATGGCCGCAAAGTGTAGGTAAAATATTTGTACTTGTTGTGGAGTGCGACTGGCCTGGTGCTGCCTAAGAAGGGGCACTTGGTGCAATTGTTCGTGAATGATCACCATGTGAAGAACTCGCATGCTGGCTGTAATACACTGTTGGCTATTCTTCAGCGTGAATTATGGATCTTGTCGGGCACACGGACAGTAAGTAGCATTGTGTTTCGGTGTTTGCCTTGTTGTCGGCTCAAGGCAACCACAATGCTGATGGGTGATGTACTCTCGGATAGGGTCACTGAGGCTAGACCATTCACTGGGGTTGGGACCGATTTTGCTGGTCCTTTTTTGATAAAGACATCGCGTCTTTGCAACCCAAAGGTTTGTTAAAGCGTTATTGTGTTTTTGTCTGTCTGTCCACCAAGGCGGTTTATCTTGAACTTCTCGTTAATCTTACGATGGAAGGTCTTGTAGCCGCTTTAAATACATTTGTATCACAAGATCTAATCCGGAACGAGGGGATCCAACAGAGAACCAAAGTTATCGACAAAGCTCTTAGAAAAAGATAGATAGATAGATAGATGGGCTGTTTGATAAGTCGTTTTAAAAACTATTTATAAAACCTTATTTCTGGTAAATGGCATTAACAGTGGCAGCCACAATCTTTCAAACGAAGACTGTCTAAAATTCAGCAAAAAAAAAAAAACAAGTTTTTGTCAGTTTAGCCATTGTTTAACTGTGATCACTCGTAAATTTTCAACAACTATGGAAACTCGTGGATTATTAGTCTTTCCCTTTTCCTTGTCATCAATCATAATGATTCCTTCGCCATCCCAGAAGACTGTCGCCATCACCTTCCCAGCCGACAAAACAGTATTGGCCTTCTTTGGGGCACGTTCACCAGTCGCCATCCATTGTTTTGATTGCTGTTTTGATTCAGGTGTATAATGATGGACCCAAGTTTCGTCCACAGTGACAAATCGACTCAAAAAATTCCGAGGATTACGCTTCATCATATCCAAACACAGTCTTGAAATTCGCTTTCGTTCGCGTTTTTGTTCGATTGTTATTTTTATATTTTCTTTGTTCTGTAATTTCCTGAAGTAAACCGTCAAGTTTTGTTTGAAAACAATATATGATGGGATATTGATAATATAAAACCCTTTCGACGCAATATACCAAAAACGTAAAATCCCAAAGACGTAGAATGATACGATAAATGCCAAATTTTCATTATGCGCGAAAATCACAAAATACCAAATGCTCGAATCGTTGATTTCCGAAGTGGAATTATTATGACTACGATGATTTAAAACATTGGCCGTTTACTTTGTAATATTTTTTTGACTTTGTAAATTTGTTAGTTTTAGTGCATGTTTACGCGCTTACTATGTTTACTAAGCCGTCGTACGCGCATCCACGGGTTCTTCCGTGTTGCACTAATTAAAGTGAGGGCCGACGTCACGGTCGTTGAGTATTTCGAACATATACATTACCTACACAACGCTCTTGACGTCAGAGACCATGTTGGCATCGAGTAGGTATGTTTTAAAATCCATAAAAAAAAAAAAAGGAAGATCAGCGTTGGTTAACATCCAGCATTATGCTGAGTTGGGGCCGATTTGTGACTTACTCATACAAATTTTTATTTTCTTTTGTGTTGTTTGTCGCAAATAAAGTTTTTTCTATTTATTTTTTATTTCTATAAAGCGAAAATGTATTCTTCGAAAGTATACAACAGGTAAAACATTCAAACACTTATGACGTCATTGGCCGAGCTGAGATCGGGTATAGGTAGTTTCGAATTTAAGATTTGCGCGGCGTATATTGAAAACATACCTCCACATAACGCTATTGCAACACAGATAGATTTCTGTCAACAGTCTTCAGTGGCGACCCGACATAGCCGTGATTTGTTAGAAGACGAAGGCGGTAGCGAAGCGTAGCGAGCTCCCGCCTTTATCTTCTAACCTATCACGGCTTCTAACCTTCTAACCTATCACGGCCATGTCGGGTCACTACTGAAGGTCTGTATGAAAGTTTGTTCGCGCATCAAGTAAAAACTAATAAATCGATAGCGATGCATTTCGCTATTGGATACCCTAAGGTTTAAATTAAAAACTGGAATACTTGGTATTTTAATCTGATGATTATATGCCGAGCAATCGGTAAAAAACTATGTAACGGCTGAACAATTTTTGACTAAATGTAGTATATTGTACTTTGTAGGTACTTTTGGTCCTGGAATAACACGTATGACTTACTTTTAAATGAAATGACCACGCGTGTAAAGCCGCGGGTACAGCTAGTAATAAAGACATAGGTAAGCTTGGAGAGCTTTTTATAAATCTTCCTGTCTCTTCTTGTCTGTCTGTAATAATATTTTCTACACACTTGCTCGTAAAGTGACTCTTATGACAACGCATTTAGGTTCATAATTCAGCTTATTACACACTAGTGCTTTTTACTTTACATTACCACACTAGTGCTTTATACTTTACATTACCATACTAGTGTTTTATACTTTACAATTATTTTTTCAATCTCCGCAAATAGTTTTTATGTCTAAAACAATGAATAATTTTGTGAATAAATAAAATACTTTAGGTTACATATAAATCAATTATCAAAATTGTCATAATTTCACTGTTTAGTTCAAAAAACAGTGTTATTGTTTTTATTGACATATGCGTTCTAAGTGTCGTTAATTTATTATTTGTTGTATCATTTCATTTTGTAAAATAAAACAGTGGGCTGGTCACATTTCCCGAAGAACCGATAACCGTTGGGGTAGACGAGTTCTCGAGTGGAGACAACGTTTAGGCAAACGTAGCGTAGGACGCCCTGTGGCCAGGTGGAGTGACGACCTGCGAAATGCGGCTGGCAGAAAGTGGATGACGAGAGCTAAAGACCGAGCTCAGTAGCGTGCATTAGGGGAGTCCTATGTCCAGCAGTGGACAAATATAGGCTGATGATGATGCGTCATTAACTATATTTTTACTCCTTACATGAGAGAGGACAGAATATGGATGAATTATTACTTCTTGCTAAATTACTAACTAGCATAAGGGCTGTGTTTGTAAATTTAGTGGATTATGAAGTTTACTTTTTAAAATTTAAACGATACCTGTATATATGTATTTAATAATGCGGGATAAATACCTACTTAAATAATGAACGCCAAGACTATCGAACGTATGCCTCCGCAGAATCTTTGAGTTCATCGGTCACATAGCCCGCAAGTTCGGTGACAATCTACATAAACTTATTTTCGCTAGAAAGATAAAGGGCAAGAGACCGAGATGGAGAAACCCCATGCGTACCACAAGCAGAATCTCCTTGTCTCTCTCAAGGAAACATCAAAGGAAGTCCACGAAGCCAGTTAGAAAAAACAAAACCGCGCCGCCACACGCAACTTAAAGTCGCTGAAGCTGTGCACATGGCTGGGAGACGGAGCAGAGGGCGTAGTATCATAAAGAATTCAGTGATTCCATGACTTGGTCACGCACGAGTCACGACCACTAGCATTTGGTAAATTACACAATGACTTATATATGATACTTTACAAACATGACGAACCGAAATCTATTATAGCAAACTAGAAACACTTCTTATTATATGACGATGCTACGACCTCCGTTACAAACACTTTCATTCATTAAGATAGATCCATTTATGTTATATGTCACTTAAACAAATCCCGATAGCATTGAAACAAGGCTGACAAAATTGAAATAAATCTTTTTCGATAAACCTAATATTTAAGTAACTATCATCCGTTTTGTCCAGGTAACGGTGTACTCATGTCTAAGGCGGCTCCTCGAGCAGATTACCATCAACCTGATCCTGAGCTATACGTTCTCAGTTTTTATCTGGTTCACTCTCTTCGTCCACTCCGTCTCTTCCATGTGGTATTACATTGGCTACTTGGAAGACCAGGTGAAAGAGAATAACTCTTGGATTTATAAAGGTAAGTATTAAACCGGTATCTGGGATAGCCGACAGCATTTTGTCCACTAGGCCATCTTAATTTCACGGTCCTCCCCATTCTTTCAAGAGCCTACTAAGATCCATCATCTTATGCCTGTATTCGTCCGCTGCTGGTCATAGACCTCTCCCAATGAACGCCATAGGGCCCGGTCGTGAGATCTGATGAGATTTAATTAAATTAATAAAATTCGTATTCGTCCGCTGCTGGACATAAACTTCTCCCAATGAACGCCATAGGGCCCGGTCGTGAGATCTGATGAGATTTAATTAAATTAATAAAATTCGTATTCGTCCGCTGCTGGACATAGACTTCTCCCAATAAACGCCATAGGGCCTGGTCCTGAGATCTGACGAAGTTTAATTAAATTAATAAAACTCGTATTCATCCGCTGCTGGATATAGACCTCTCCCAAAGAACGCCATAGGGCCTGGTCCTGAGATCTGATGAGATTTAATTATATTAATTAAAAAAAACTCCGCCACATGATCATGATAGTAATTAATCAGAACAATAATAATTTTTATTATTTTATTTTATTTATTTAGTAATCCAACAGCGATGTTACAGAAATATTAAACATAAATAGACTTAAAATTAGGCCAAAACAGGATTACATAATAAGTTTTAGACATTAACAATAACAAAATAAGAGAAATACAATAAGTGAAATACGAGGCTATATATTTTAATACTTATGCATTTAAACGTGTGTGAGGGTTGTGTGTGTGTGTGTGTGTGTGTGTGTGTGTGTGTGTGTGTGTGTGTGTGTGTGTGTGTGTGTGTGTGTGTGTGAGTGTGTGTGTGAGAGAGAAATATACACAATATAATAATAAATAAACATTATATAGATAAAGAAAATAAATTAGGTTTATTAAATATTGTTCCACTCATAATAAATTTTAATATCATAAATATTAATGATAATCTGAGAAGTTTTATTATATGAAGATTATAAAATTAAATCAATTGATTGAGATGGTGCAACTTCTTAATTTCATATTTAAGGGTATTTTTGGATAAATAGAACAGGTCCAAGTCAGAATAATGTTTGTTATAAGTTCGGGCAGCGCGACATAGGACAGAATTTTTAGCATAATTAGTGTTGACATAGGGAACATGGAGGAGTGGAGTATGCCGTGTTCGGTAAGATGGTACTCGCAGCATTATATTAGACAACAGTTCACAGCTGTCCATTTTCCCAGATAATATATCGTGGAGTAGAACGACGTCATACTGCTTACGCCTTTGTTCAAGTGAATCTATACCAAAATGTAAACAAGCTTCAGAATAAGAATCAAAAATTTTGTGGTCTTTAAAGCTCAGAAATTTTATAAATTTATTTTGAATGGATTCTAGTCTTTGGATGTGGACAATATAACATGGGGACCAAACACTGCAAGCATATTCTAAGATACTTCGGACATAGGTAAAGTACAAAACTTTGATGCAGTCTATGTTTGTAAAAGAGTTGCATACCCGCTTGATAAATCCTAATTGCTTGTAAGCTTCACCAACAATGGTATCAATATGTTCAACTAGCATCATTTTTGAGTCTAATTTTATGCCTAGATCACGCACAGTGCTAACTTTGTTAATAGGAGCATTATTTATTTGATAGGTAAAATGAATAGGCTTAGATTTCCGTGTGAATGTTATTTGTAAGCATTTTGCTGTGTTAACAGAGATTCTATTTAGAATATAGTAAAGGTTAAGATTGTTAAGATCGTCTTGAATCTTGGTACATTCTTCAATATTGTTAACTTTTAAAAAAACTTTTTTATCATCGGCAAACATAATGTATCTAGAGTTGGTGAAGCAAGTATTTATGTCAAAAAGGTAAGCATTATATAACAAGGGACCTAAAATAGAACCTTGGGGGACTCCAGAACTGATAGACACATAGTCGCTACGTGCACTACCAATTACCACCGCTTGTCGCCTATTGATGATGTACGAGCTGAACCATCTGTGAAGGTCTCCCCGTATTCCCAATGCATGTAGTTTGTGGAGCAGGATGATGTGATCTACTCTATATATATAATAATAATTGTAATTACGTATGCCTTTGTTCAGATGACGGTACCTCCTGGTGCGACAACTTGTACATTTGCTCGGTGTACTTTGTGCTGACCACCTTCACGCAGAACGGCGTTGGAGACATCTTGCCGAAGAATCAGTCTGAGGTACAGGCGTTCCATCTTATAATGGTGATGGATTGAATAATTTATTATAAAGTACGGAGAGTATGTGAGAATTCCGGTGAAGTCGTGAAACTACTTGAGTTGAGTGCGAAATTGAGAAACAAGGTCATTTTTTCGGAGACCTAAAATGAACCTTATACAGGAATTTTGAAGACGCTCTAGTTTTTTTAGTTGATCCTCCGTGAGGTCAAGATAGCAAACATCAGCATAGTTGAGAATTTTTGGGGATTTATTGTTTGCTCGCCTCCGTAGGATTCAGTCCTCGATATCTTACAAGTACACATACGATGAACCCTACAAGTGTAGGTTATCGAGGACTGTACCCTCGAGTGGTGCCAAAAGAGCAAATGAATCACCTAGTAGTAGGCTTTGGCCGCCGGCTTTTTCTTTTGCCAATAAAAAAAGAAGCCAAAAGCCAAAGCCTTGATGCCAAACGACATGTCTTGTTCAGGGAAGCCGGACAGATGAGTTATAACTCATATAGGATACAGTTGTGTTGGAAAGGTGGACCGTGACAGGAATTGTGGTGTTTCTGCGTCAGAGGCCTTGCTTCTGAGGGTAGTAGGATCCGAAGCACGGTGTTCTCTGCTGGCCGACCGCAAGTTGTAGGGATCCCAAGTAGTAGTTTAGCGAGCTACGAAAGGCTGCTCTGCTGCTTGTGAAAAATCCTGAAATGATCCACAGGGCCGGCTGGCGACCGGATGTGAGGAACTGATGAATTATTTCCGGGGTTCCGGGATTTAGGCGTCCTCGCAGTCTCCGCGCAAGTTCTCTAATGTCGTAGTTATGTGGGCTAGCCATTCCAACATCTAGTTTGCTTTTACTCGTCCAACCTATTTCACATCATGAAAAAAGGCCAAAGAAGAAATAAGTTTAAACGGTTGATGCACGTCCTTACACTCAAAGTGGATCTTGCGAATATTCGTGGGATTCACTCCAATCTCCTTTGGATCTGGCTCTGGCTCTAAAGCATGTGGCATATCTGGACGGGGCTGATGCTCGAAAGCGCAATTCCTCTGATATTTGGGCTAAGAAAAGAAAATTCAACGTTGCCGCTAAGACCTGCAAGAATATTCTTTTAGAAAGGCTCATTTTGATCACGTCGGTCGAATAGAGGCCAAACTGGCTTCATACCCCGCGAGTAGCAAAGCTTTTTGGTCCCTGATCAAGTCAGTCGAAGTGAACTTCTGCCACCCCTCACTGCAACCATTGCTGAAACCAGATGGATCACTAGCTCACACTGCCGGAGAGAAAGCGAATTTATTTGCTTCTCTTGTTGCAAAAGCTTCGCATCTAGATGCTGCCGGTGAGATACCGTCTATCCCATCCTTCCTCATTGAAGGTTTTTTATGCCCAACGTACGCATTTTCCAGAAGGAGATACTCAGAAGGCTTCGAGCCCTAGATGTGAACAAGGCCAGTGTTCCTGATGGCATTTCAGCGATTGTATTGAAAAACTGTGCACCCGAATTTTCTCGCAACTTAACGCGTTTGTACCGCCTCTCTCTTCACTTGGGTAAAGTTCCGAAGAGTTGAAAGCTTGCCTATGTACAACCAGTACCTAAAAGGGCTGATCTGGCCAATCATCGCCCCATCTCGATAACATCCTTACTCTGTGAGTGTATGGAGCGTGTCATCAACATTATACTCTTGGCATACCTTGAGGACAACGACATCCTCAGTGACCAACAATGTGGATTTTGCCGTAATTGGTCTACTGGGATCTTCTCGTGTATGCCACTCACGTACTGAGCGAAACCAATGAGATGCATGGTGTAACGCTTGCCATCTCCCTTGACATATCAAAGGCAATTTTGATCGGGTCTGGCTCGATGACCTTTTAAACAAGCTTTCCCTCATATGGATTAACTGTTGGGTTATGCAATCAGATAGCTGTTTTTTTGAGGGAACGATTTATTTGAGTAGTCCTAGAGGGCTTCTCTTCTGGTCAAATGGCTCAAGCTAGCTGCGACGCTGTCCGGCTTCAGAGAGAGGCTATGGTAGACCGTTTGAATTTAGCCTTAGAAGCCGTGTCCGATTGGGGTGATGCTAACCTAGTTAAGTTAATGCTACTAAAACACAGGCGTGTTTGATCTCTGCTAAAAAGAGTCCTCTAAACCGATCTCGCGTCTTTCCGTAGTGTAACAATACCAATAGGCGACCATCTGGAGCTTTTGTCTAACTCACATCGAACCTGAATTTTGGGTCTTACATAAAGCCAAGGTAGCTGCAAATTAACTTCGTATGTTGTTAAAGATTAGGCGGTATTTCACACTGATCCAGCTTTTGAATCTTAATGAAGCACAGGTCCGATCTGTTATGGAGTACTACTGCCACCTCTGGGACGGTTCTACTAAGTATCAGCTCGAGGCTTTTTAATTGAGAGACGTGCTATAAGGCTCAATGGAGATGACACTCTGGTAAAGAGAAACCTTCAAATCTGGCGCAATGACGTGAGGTTGCAAGCGTGTCAGTATTCTAGAGATTGCACTATAGAGAGTGCGCAAGAACTTCACAATCTGATTCCCCATCACCTTTTCATTACCGTACGACTATATATGAACAAGAACAAGAACGAAGCGTTACGCTTCTTCATTTAATTTCAAGAACTGCAAAGAAGTGGAATGCTCTGCCCTCGTCAGTGTTTCCGGTAAAATATAATCCAAGTGTGTTCAAGTCAAGTAAAGAGTGAATCGGTATCTACTAGGCAAGCGTGTTTCACCTTCGACCACATCATCGCGTTCCATCAGGTGAGATCGTGGTCAAACGATTTCCTAGCCCGTAAAAATATAGGAAGAAAAATTGCTTGTGCAAGAGACACTAGTTGCTATAGACAAGAAATCACGCATTCTTTTCGAGGAGGCAGCAAAGACTTTCAGACAAGTACATATAGATATTAAAAAAACTAGATTATTACATCCGCCAAGTGCATTTTCACTTTGCTAATAATACGTTTTTTTTACAGTTTACCTATAATTTATATTGTTTTTGCTGTAGGTGATCTTCGTATGCATCCTGCAGATATTGTCGACGATGATTTACATGATCTACGTGGGGGAGTTCTCGAACATCATCCAGTTCCAATCCTTCAGGTCCTTCAGCTTTTACAGCAAATATCTCGAACTACAGGTAAGCAAGCAAGATCATACCTCGCACAAGAACGAAGCGTTACGCTTCTTCATTTATTATAAGAACTGCAAAGGATTGATATGTCCTGACCTCGTCAGTATTTCCGGAAAATTATAACCCCGGTGTGTTCAAGTCAAGAGTGAATAGGTATCTACTAGGCAAGCGTGCTATACCTTTGATCACATCATCGCTTTCCATCAGGGGAGATCGTGGTCAAACGATTGCCTAGTGCGTAATAAAAAAAAAACTCTTGGCGGAGGGTAATATTGTTTTAGTCATTGTGTACAAATTAAAATTATTCAGTAAGAGAAAGTCCAATTAAGAAGCACTATTTTAAATTATGTAGTTCACTAACTACAATTATGTAGTTTATTAAACTCGTGTACTGATTGATTAGACATTGAAGCGAGTAGATGAGTTGGTTTGCGAGTAGATGAGTTGATTAATACCGATACGAATAATTTTTGGATGTTTTTGTAGGAGTTGCATTTACTTTTTTCGATCGTTAAATACTACGTTGTTTTCTGATAGAATGCAGGAATGCCTCTTTGCTTTTTCTTCTTTACTCCTAGGAGTTCATGAAGAACAATCGAGTGTCCAAAAACCTGGTGACGCTCGTGAACAAGTACGCCCTGCACCTGTGGCGCGAGTCCCGCGGGGTGCAGGCCCCGCATTTCCTGCTGACTGCCCCGCACTCCATGAGGCTTCGGATCATGTCAGCAGCATACCTGCACCATCTGACCAGGGTATGTATCCTGAGTACCACAAGAGTTGTAGTTACAGGTCTCTCCTACAAGAGCCCATCTGAGGAGGACCTCAGCTTTACCTTATATACAACCGCCAAGCGATGTTGCTAACTTTGCTGTGTTCCGGTTTGAGGGCAATGTTTTTTAAGCATGATAGGCAAACATTTGACCGCGATCTCAACTGATGGTAAGTGACGATGTTGCGAAAACGGAGCGTGCTTGCCTAGAAGATAACCTTTTCTAGACTTGAAGACCCATATCAGGAAATAAATGCGCTAGTGTTTCATTCCTTAATTGTTCTGTTCGTCTAATAAATGAAGAATCGAAATGTTTAGTACGAATCGGTGGAATATTAACCATATAATATACCGTACGTCTTGTAATCCGATGGTGAAAGGGATAATGGGGGAATAGTTGTGTAATCCTACGCACAAACATTTCATATGGTTGTGTTTAGTCACAGTCTACTTCGTACTTTTACGCTCCTGTACTACAGACCAAAAATAATACATCTTCGTAAGGATAATGTGTACGATACAACTACAGATGCGGATGATCTAATTCCAACCACAGAATATAATTTGTACCATAATATTAGTGAATATAGCTATTGCTCTGTTTCAGCATCACATCTTTGAACGCTGTGAACCTGCATTTCTCCGTCAATTGGCAGGCTGCTTGACATTAATGACTTATAATGAAGGTACACCTAATTAACTGACACAATCATATTACATTCGATTATAGAACTAATAATTACTTAACAAGCCGCGAACAAGCCGCGAATCTTCTTGAATTAAGAAATAGTAAGCATCAAGCAAAGTTGCGTCACTGAGAGATTGTTGTTTAACAGACATGTTTGTGGTGAAAGCCAGGGAAATCACAGACTCCATGTATCTCATCCACAAAGGGAAGATAGAAGAGATCGCTGAAGAGATTTCTGAAGAGAAACACAAACTGCCCCGGATATACCCAGCTGGCTCGTACTTTGGCGTTGTAAGTATACTTGATCCTTATTTTAATGTATACTAAGCAGAAGTGGATGGTGGCGTTGCATAAATTGTAGTTGCATCACTAAAATTCAAACGTGCGATTGAAAAAATTAATATCCTCTGTTTGCTTTCGTTGCAAATTCGATTTTAGGCCTGCCTCTGAGTGCGTCGCCTGAATGATCCAGGGCGTTAGAAAACGTAATATTTTTGTTTAATTTCAGATGCAAGGCATGATACACGACTTGCCTTTCACTCATTCTTACCGAACTCTACTTAGGTCGCAAGTGCTGACCTTGCGTCTCGACGACTGGTGGTATCTTCTCAAACATTATCCCGCGAGCCAGGAAGCTATAAACCAGCACCTTGGATTTGATGGGGGAAGCAGTGGAGTCAGTGATGCCAGCGGGCCTTCGTCGAAACCAGGACAGCCACCAATGCCACCGAAACCACCGCTTATCACAAAGCTGACAGATAGAGGTTCCCCGTTGACTCCTCCGCGAGGTCGTGCAAACCCCAGGAAACCCAAATTCGTTATGCACGAGGGACCAAAACTTTCAAAAGATGACATAGGGCCCGTGACGGTGCAGCCCGGAAAATATCCTAGCGCACGCAGGAATAGCTTCACTCAAGAGACACGCGCAGATGGTGAAGTGACTCTGAGTTCATCTCCCACCAAGTTATCAGCGACGAGCATTGATCCACGAGAACCGACCATCGTAAAACTGTCTTCTGATCATGATGTTGCTTATGTTTCCAGTGAAAATTTGACCAAAAAAGGTACTGTGACGCTTGAAGAAGACGAGTTAGACACTATATTACCAAGTCGGCAACATGCTGAATATATAGAAAGACCCGTTTTAAACCAGCTTTTAACGGAAACAAGCGGCAGTGATATTGGGCGTGACAAAATAGAAGAAATCACCGAGGAGCATATGGTCACCCTAGATATAATCGAATCCAAAACTGACGTAGAACCAATAGTTCCAAAAAGCAATGTTTCTGGATATTCAGACACAGATTCAGAGATGCATATGATTAATTCTCTGGAAGATTTTAGAAAATATTCGAGGGATTGGAATCCTAGAAGATTGGAGACAATTTCCCCATCTTTGGATCAAGATTCTCCAGCTTTTGAGCAAATATCTCCAACATCAGATACGAATGTTACTTCTCAGCCTAAAGCTAGAAGAAAGAGTGTGTCTCAAAACAATTTACCTGGAGACGATTATGTACTTAGCACTTCCAAAGATAAAGTTGAAAATATAGCAACGAAAGACAAGGAGATGTCAAAAAGAGAACAAATTGAATTCAAACAAAAAAATAATAAGGATATAGCGTATTCAAATACCAATATTCTTCCATATGCCACTCAGAATGCGATTCAAAAACAAGTCAAGACACTTGCAAAAGATATTCAATCAAAAGATAATATGCAAAGTAATTCAGCAGATTTGTTTAAAATTGCTGTTGAAGATATACCAATCGACTATGATGATATAACTATGAAAGATATAAATTATATGAAAGATGAGAAGACATCTACGTCTAAGGTGAATCGCCGTGTGATACGAGTGCGTTATGAGGATAATACAACGGAAAAACGAGCTAGTGTGGAATCCATACTCTACCCACAAAGCACCATATCTCAAAGCAGCCCCTCCTTGGTGGAAAATCAGAAAACAAAGGACGGCGACTTGAGACAAGAGACTGATATCCGTGAGGACGACATGAGATCCAAGAGCTCCAACGTCACCGTTGCTAGCAGCATCGAATCGATTCGAACGCTCAGGAAAAAGAAGACAAAATAATTAATATTATAATTATATTAACTACTAAAGTTTTCCTTTGATTTTGTTGAATTATGTTGATAGCAGTATTTTTTGTTATAACATTTTTTCCTCTCTCTTTTATTTGGATAAACATAGGCGTGAACCTACGTTAAATTTAGAAAAGAAAACATTTTACCGTCATTAGGTAGATACGAGTAGTGTCATTAGGTAAGTACTCTCAATAGCGGGGCTGCGTAGCTCGACGTGAAGTATTTTCATTATGCTAGTGTTGGTCATAGTAAGTCGCAATATGCAACAAGGCATACATTGAAGTTTAATCGTAGATCAGTTCAATAGGCGTGGACCGCCTAAATAAGGTGCAACGCATTGGCCTCATCCCAATCGGAGTACTACTACTTAATATCATAGGTCACGTCAATCCAAGCTAGATACAAGCGAGATACTCACAGCTTTACTTTTTTAAGTAGCAAAAAGGTTTAGACTTCTTAAAATCTAGTCTATTTGTATCAAACAATCTATTCGTCATTAGACCAGTGTAGCAGCTCATTCACATCCGGTGGGATTATGCCGTCCATTGATCAACTGCTGAAGCGTGCATTGGCGGACAGCCAAATTGGAATAACTGTGGTTAGTTGAACTGCGACTAACATTAAACAAGACACCATACTACCGCCATTCTTGTTTGTTGATATTGTTAGTTCAAAATGTTGTTCCATTACATTGCCAATGTAGCTCAAAAACATTTCAAAAATATTGCGTGCCAAAACCTCCATAATTCGGTTTTTCATTTAACTAACATCTGTTTTTTTTTTACCCTATATTTTATTTTTATCTGACACATTTACAAATAATGGAGCGGTTTTAAGATATTCCAATAGTGAACTCTTTTAAAATATGTTTTTTGCATGTTTACCTACTTTTTGTAAATGAAAGTCCTACGTTTATATAAACCTTTTATTACAAAATTCTCTCAGCTCATAACAACAAAAATATAAATTGTTTAACAAGATGATTTGCACCGAACGATAACAATAAATTAGCTACAACATGTGTTAGCTCGGCGTTGTTAGGAAGTTGTCTTTCACTTAACATTTTAACTTTAGACTTAAATTGGAATGCCCAGCACTGTTTTAAATTCCCATCTTGGTGTTCCCGTCTCATAATGATAGAATATTATTTATCCATTGCAGATCTTCAACACTTCCTTCGTCTTAATATGACATTTAAATGCTTGGGTGTTTAACGACATTGTATAACTTACGTATCACTTATCACTAAAGTTACGGTTTCTTAAATTAATGTTTTTTCAATTTACACCTAAACGCCATCCTGGATTGGTCTCAAACTTGAGTTGTCTCATCTAGATGGCATCTGAAAAAAATACAAAAAGTTGAAAGGTATATATTCAGATACAAAATAGTAATACGTGTTACAATTATTTATTCTGCAATAGTAGCCCGGACAGTGTACAATAAGCACTAGGAGTGTACTGACATTCCTGAATGTCTCACCAAGTCATGAGTGTTAAAATATTGTTTTATTGATCCCCAATATGTGTACAATATTTTCACTTGATCTATCAGGTGACAATATTTTAAGAGGAATTCTTACATATGCTTGCAAGATATGGACTAAGCATACCTACAAACAATAATTGCAATATTGTACTCGTATTCTAGCCGGCCTCGGCCAGGTCGTCGCGGTCGTGGCTGTCATTAATTTTACGATCACCGCAGATATTTTGGGCGCCTAATTTCGGATTCATAGTGACAGTAAAAATCTAAGAAACACCACCACCTTGACGTCAATGTGCATTTTATAAATAAAATATTTAATTTCAATGTTAACTACAACATTTCAGAAGCAGAAAATACGGTATCGTTAAAACGTCGCAATAATCAGTTATTTATGTTTTAAATCTAGCTCCGCCACAACTATTTATATGAATATATTCTGCCAAACATTATGAAATTATGACGTGTTTTCTGAATTCCGCCGGTCGGGAGGCCGAACGAGTTAGTCTCTTTTGATGATTATAATATGCTATAGATCATGTGGTCGCTGGAGACAAGATTTAATTTAGATCTACTGTGCAGCGTATGAGTCCTTTGACTAATTTTTATTTTAAAACGTGTAAGCTCTCGGGCCAAAAGTTATAAGGCCGTATCCATTTTCTCAAATCATGAATTAAGACCACTTTAGTAAAAACAATTGAGTAATTCATTTATATTCACTAAGTTCAAAATAACCGTAATTTATAAAAAAAGACATATTAATCTAGTTTCCAGTAGAGCAGTATTATAATTTCATGACGAATTTTGCCGGATTTGACTATATTACCCACTCTTAAATGTACAGTGAAATTATTATTTAGAAATAAGGAAGCACTGAACTCATATTTTCATCTATTTTGTTTTTATGTACCTATTCGCTTGACATTTAGGACAAATTATTCAAAGAAATATACACCATGTAACTTTACAATATTTGTGTGTGTTACTTTCTAGTCTAACTATTCTAAACTTTCAAGTCTAACTATTCTAGTCTAAACTATTCTGCGCATCCCATAACTTTAAAAACGACCTCACGACCATATATTTTCTCATCCTCATTGCATACTTACTCATTGCATATCTCCATCTCCCTAGAGTTTTCATTGCAGCTTCTATTATCCAACTTTTATTTGTGTAGGTTTCACATTTATGTTCAAATCATTAAACTACTCTGCAGATTTGTGTATTTCTATTTCGGCCAGATGTGAGGTGTCGAAGTGGCTCATGCGTCCGTCGAGTGATTTATAGTCCTCGTTATGCGAGCTGTCACTAAATTATTCTACTTTGTCACTGCGTTCAAATTAGCTCTCTGTTATTGATGGTGTTTGTATTGTCAGTCCGTACTACTTGATAATTAGCTCTCTGTTATTGATGGTGTTTGTATTGTCAGTCCGTACTACTTGATAATTAGCTCTCTGTTATTGATGGTGTTTGTATTGTCAGTCCGTACTACTTGATAATTAGCTCTCTGTTATTGATGGTGTTTGTATTGTCAGTCCGTACTACTTGATAATTAGCTCTCTGTTATTGATGGTGTTTGTATTGTCAGTCCGTACTACTTGATAATTAGCTCTCTGTTATTGATGGTGTTTGTATTGTCAGTCCGTACTACTTGATAATTAGCTCTCTGTTATTGATGGTGTTTGTATTGTCAGTCCGTACTACTTGATAATTAGCTCTCTGTTATTGATGGTGTTTGTATTGTCAGTCCGTACTACTTGATAATTAAATTTTGTCGACATTTACTAATATACTACTATTGTTTAGTTGTGATTAGTTTTGTCGCCAGCATATAGAGAGATATATATAACTTATCAGATAACGTACGTAGTGTAGGACGCCCTGTGGCCAGGTGGAGTGACGACCTGCGAAAAGCGTCTGGCAGAAAAGGGATGAGGAGAGCTGAAGAACGAGTTCAGTGTTTTCTTAATTTTTGACCAATGTTGCGTTTCCATCACTTGCTATCTTTAAAACAGAACTGCACTAGGTACTCGTACCTACAGTTCGTCAACCTTTTCTATGGATTTTAGGTAAACCTCTCTCTGCACTATTCACCTGACTACGGCGAAGCAAGGGAAGGGTGATGAGTTTAACACGCTATGTACATATCGTCGCCTCTATTGGTCTGATTTTGACAAGCGAGGTATCCATCGATTCGTCTTCGTTTATAGTGTCATAAGCTATTTTTTACCTGACAACAGTGAAGCAAACGGTCGGTTATATGCTCAAACTAAAATCTTGGTCCGATTTTGACAAGTGAGGTATCAATAGATTCATCTTCATCGCAAGAGTGCCATAAAATATTTCAAACCCAACCATTTTTGGGTTTTAGTGTTTGACATATGTCATGTTTAATGTTTTTGAAATGCTTGTTGTTTATATCTCTCAGACAGTATTTGTAGGTCTGTTACTGCGTCAGTCTTAAAGATTTGTTTTCGTCAGCGTGGGAGTGTGCAGTAGGTATGTTGTTTTGTGTTGTTTTCTTGGTGAGCGTTGCCAATATCGACTGCATTTTGTAAAGTAAGTACATTGGGATACACTGGATGATCCATATTTTGACAACATGTTCCGTATTTAGTGACAGAATCTTTACATTTAGTTGATTTTCTGCAGGATTACCAAGATTTATTAGTAGATACATACTAATTTAGCATGTCAACTAGCCTATTTACGGCAACGGCAGTAAGAAATGTCTATGATTTACGGGCATGACTGAAATAAAACATCTGAAAGAGGTTTATACCTCGTTATCAAAATAACTATGTGTTTTCCTTTAATAAACGTCTTTCTGCTGTACGATGTACAACTTGCTGTTGATAGATTTATTTTGATAGCACATAGCACTCAAACAGAGCCAACATCACACATCATAATACTCATTTTTATAGTTAAACATTAATCTTCCTCCCAGTGTTCAGTTTTAGTATATCGTGTAGGTAGCTGAAAATCTAGACTTTGATGTTTTTCGGGTTGGTCTTTAACGTAGGAGTAAGTACTCGTCATCGCTCTGAGATGTTTACAACCGTCGCTCCAGTTTTGATCACTTTCGAAAAGCACAATTGGCACATGTACAATTTGTTATTGTTTAAATACAAAATTATTTCGACGGAATTATGGCGCTTTGCAGCTACCATTGAGAATCTCAATTGTGTATGTAATTTTAGATGGCAGGAATGTATATCTCTGGCGCAGGCGCCGGCGCGTACTATTTTAGACTCTCAGGCCTCCAGCGCAACGGCCGACATTGCGCCGAGCTCTAACATCTGGAATGTGTTTTATCCATTGCTTCGTTTCGCAATCACAGATTTGTTTCTCGGTTCAAATGTAATCTTGAATGACCCCATTTGAAATTCTTTTTGACCCGACTATGGCGAAGCAAGAGAAAGGTAATGAGTTTAAAAGTCTACGTATGTATGTATTTATGTATATACATACATACGTATGTGTATGTGGATGTTCCACCATAGCATCGCCCCTATTTGTGACAAGCGAAGTATCAATAGATTTGTCTTCATTTAATTAAACTAAAAACGTGGTCCAGTTTTGACAAGCGAGGTAACAATCGATTCGTCTTCATCACAAGAGTTTCATAAGCAATTTTTTACCCGACCGTAGTCAGGTTTTAGTTTTTGAACTTATGTCTTATTTTATGGATAAATAAACTCAATAACTACATTTAACGCGAATATTAACCGTTATGTTAAAATTTCAACAACCAATGTCAATAAAATTTAGAAGCACTTAATTTTAAACTTCACTGAATTATGTGACACAAACCACCTTAAAGCCCATAAACATGAATTACTATTAACAATTCTTAAATTCTTGGCAAATCAACGATCTTGTCAAACGATCAGAGGCACAATTTACACGAATAGAAAATAACACGTTAGGGAGAGAATCGAGCGAGGATCTTATAAGGCACCTTAGAACATCCCCGAGTAGAGCAGCCATAGACTGGCGAGCAGCAGCACCAGGATGAGGTAGGTGGCGATGAGGCTGGTGGTCTCGTGGTTGTGCATGGCGGCGGCTGGACACCTTCACTGGACAAGCGGCTCCAAGGAACTGGCGGGACACGCAAACTGTCGTTCGCCGGCCGTTCGCCTACGCCGGCCACGCGTCTTTACATCCACATTTATAAATAAGAAAATTACCTCCAATAATAATGCGGCCGCTGTGACAGGTGTCCATCCATTTTACGCTTATTTAATAAGACGTTTGAACGCGGACTTACTGAGGCACTTGAGTTTTAGAAGACGGTGGAGTAGAATAGCCAGAGGAAGAACAACAGGATCACGAGGATCATGTAGGTGGCAGCGAGGTTGACGGTCTCGGCGTTGATCGGCATGGCTGCGGGCGCGGTAGGGCTGGACTGAACTCGAGGATCCTCGATTCGCTTCACAGCACCTCACGTACGTCAACGACCAGAGACAGACTTAAACGCGCAAGGATATATCCTTGTGGGGCTATAGCCCCACAGGGCATTTCCGATTATCCAAATTTAAAATACATGTTAAAAAAAAAGAAGAAAAATATACAAAACCCTGTTAGCCTTCTAGACAAGAGTTTACAGTGAACTTATTAAAAGCTCTTAAAATTTTGTAGATACGCATCAGCTTGGCAATCCTCAAAGCCCTTACTGTTTCTAAAACTGAAGTCACTGCACGAACTTGTGTCAAAATTAAAATCTATTCTAATCGTAGATTCAGCTGTTGAGATAACAAAAAAGGAATAGAAGTTAATTTTGTAGTGGTATATTTATAAACCACTCTGTATTTATTTTAAAGTAGGGTATCTAAACATAAAGTCAATAGAATCATAATCAACAGAATTTACCTAAAAATAACTACTTGGCATTTTTTTATGATTTGCGATCATCTGAGAACTCTTTCTCATCCGACGATTGACGATCCGAGAATTGGCTGCAAAAATACCCACCCTGAGAGCGGATTATGACGATATTAATAAAAATATCATCGCAAATATGCGCGCCGCGGCTCACTGGAGCTAGATTGCGCGAGAATCAACGCTGAAACAATTTTATGCAACAGGAATATCTTTAGCCTAAGCTCACGTTAAATCAGTATTAAAAAATTACTCACTTTTTTAGAAAGCTGATGAATACAGCAACCACAGAGCGACGAGAAGTCCCAGCATGATGCAGTAGGACGCCACTAGATTTGTTCCTTCAGACATCTTGATATTTCTTCGTAAATATCGCGTTTCTCAGATGTTCTCACCAAAGCGAACTATTGGCAACTGAAGAGAAATTGTGCCCACAGCTTGTTAAATAATTTGTTTGTTTGAGAATGACGAGGAAATTCTATTTTTTGTTCCACGAACGGACGGTGATTAATTTAGTTGTCAGTTCAGAAGTTAAGAAATTCTCAAGATCAGGGTTTAATTATTAGATTGTTATTCACATTATTTAACGGCACGTGCCATGCCCTCTATGCGAGAGAGGTTGGGTTTGTAATTTAACATTATTCAAAAGCTGTGTTAAAAAAACGTAACAGTTGTGCCGTTAAATCAGTCCGAATATACTTATGTCACGCTTTTATTTACAATATAGAACATATATTTCGATTGTAATTAATATTTCCAGTTTTTTTATTTTCCAGCAAAAACCTGGAATTCTCCAGTGGTCGCCTGAGTACAACCCTGTGCACAATTCCCGTTTCTGGAGTATGATGTACGTTCTGGATATACCGGGCTATTTCCGCACTGTATCGACGAGCGCTGAGTGAGCTACTATTCAATACACAGCACCGCACATCTCGTGCGCGGAATAAAATCTCGAATGAAAAAAGATATAAAATAAAATAGAAGAAAGTAGAGAAGGAATATTACAAATCTGTGTCCTGGAGATATAATAATCAGTAACCCACTTAAAGATGACAATTATATTAAAAGAAGTGCATACAGTTTTCTAGAAACCTACACGGCAAAGTAAAACTAAAAACAAAGCACTAGAGTATATAATATATTTCATAGGGAGCCTATAGCTGAGGTAATTCTGCTGAATTAAGGAATCGTTATCATTATGTTCCTATATAGATGCTTTTTTTATATAGGTTACAAGAAACCAATAAAGGATAACCCTTCACGGAGTGTCGCGACCGTGGTCCCATCGCCCAGTAGTGGTACAACTGTCAATTATGATCCCTGAATAGAAAAGCCTATTGTTTGGTTTATATTATACAAATCGACTCCATCGGACGGCCTGACAAACTCTGACACCAGTGGCCAGGCTACATGATATCTCCATACTCCATACCAGATTTTATCAGGATCGGTTCAGCCGTTTAGTCGTGAATAGGTAAAAACAAACGGACAGAGAAACTTTCGCTTTTATAATATTAATATGGACAACATTCGTCTTTCAAGTTTCACTGCCGCAGTCATAATCGTCAATTTATGATCAAGCATTAAACTATGAGTGCAGCAGTGAATCAATCAAATCATTTTTAGTCTCTAGAAAAATCAAAGTCTGGTGTAAAACATAACCTGAGCCGAACGCTCCCAAACACAAGGGAGAGAAATAAAAGTAATCCATGTTCTTTCCCAGGGTTCAAATTCTAACCATTTCCCGCGACTTACCCGTGGTACTACTGTTGGTCGTACTGGTAGTACCAGGGCCATTATTTTCTATGAAAAGTCACACGCGTAACGCGTCTTGCTGTGGAATCGTTCAGAAAAGTACGGCAATTCTCGAACATGCACGAACAATTCCACGCAGATATCTTAACGCGGCGCGTTACGTGACCGAGTGGCAATAGAGAATAACGGCCCAGCCGTGTTGGTAGTACCACCGTAAATTATTTTTTCACATTGTACTACCAATCTGATTGGTAGTACTACCGAAAATTATTATTTCCCTTGATACTACTACCTACTACTACTTCTTTTATATAAGTAAATACTATGCAAAATAAGTGGTTTACTATTAAAACATTTTATGATCAGAATGAAAGCAGCTTACATTTAAAGGTGATATCAGACGTTTCACTCGAATGAATGTTCACTCGAGTGAATGCTTCATCTTTCTTTCATTCCATGTCCACACGGCTTAGCTGGAATGAAATGGAAATATGTACATTCACTTTTCTTTTCATTCAATATGTCGTCGAATGAAGTCGTGCGTCTTGGAATTAGTTTAATGTGTGATCATTTAATCAAGTAATTAACAAAAAAAGAAGTAAAGAAAACGTCGATGGTGGTGGGTGTGACTATGGATGCACGAAGAAATTTATTGGGAGTTTCAGATATATTGTTGAGGAACTAGCGGATGAAGATCCTGAATCATATTGCTACTAATAACCACTAATTAGAGTTTTTTTTAGCGTTTGCCCGTATTGTTTTGTCTTTGTATTCACCAAGTTTGTGGTTCCAAAGGCATTGGTAGTTTTTAAATTTCTCCAAAAATAAGAGCGTATTTTCATAATTCCACTTGAACCGCAAACTCAGAGAAAATATTTAAAGTAGCGATGTGGCGTAGCGACGTCCGTCTCCTACCTACAGGACTCGAGACAAAATGACCAAATCCGAGTGAACGTTCTCTCTGTGTTCAGACAGTTCATTTTTCTATCATTCGGAATGGAAGTGAAAGATGCGAATGAAAATATCCAACATAGTTGGATCGATTCATTAATGAATTCATTCAGCACTCTGGTTTCATTTTGTGTTCAGACGTTTCATTTCGAGTAAAAGGTGCCGAATGAAAGACGAAAATGAAATAAAAATGAATCGTCTGATATCACCTTAAATGCCAACACATTAATAAACAAACATGAATAAAACCCACAGGTATTAAAATCTTATTTACATACTAGTTCTTGCCCATAATAATCCACGTGGACTGCAGTTTATCGCAATAAAAAGTATCCGGTTTTCTTTCCCAGATTTCAAACTATCTCCATACTTACTATACTTTTGTATTTATAATATTGATATAGATTTTCAAATACGAGTACTTACATAATGGTTATATTATTAGTTAGTTAGTTATTTACGAGGCCCGAACGTAGCGAGGGGGGACGTGGCGAGCGAAGCAAGCCGGCGACGTCCTAAGCGGAGTGTAGGTCATGTGTGCGAGTGGAGCGATGCCCGTTTACTAATTCACGATCAATTTTAGCCCTTGAGGTCATGTCGGTGTGAATGATCTCGAGATCATTTGCAATTGACTGACTGTTTAATTTGCAACTCTATGGTGATAAATACGACCAATGAAGACCAAGCGGCCGTATCACAATTTGACCGTAGCGATAGAATCTCAGAAATCGGATAAATTGTAATACTGTGCACGGATTGGTCGGTAATATTCGATCGTGCATGTTCGTTCACAATTTTACGTTTGATTACAATCTAACCAATTAGAATCGGTCAGATTGTAATCTATCCGTTCTTACAGTAAACCGGTGACACATATAAGTCATAAACATCAACAAATCATAAACATCACCAAAAGCGAAGCTGTAGTCCATGCGGACGAAGTCACGGACAAAATCAAGTATGTAAATAAGGTTTAAGTGTAGGTTTTATGCATATGTTTTTTACTCTTCCAGTGCCGACCACTCCATATAGAGTAGAGTTACATTGTTATTCTAATGTTATAAATGTGCCCGGTACTTTGGATAGATATTGAGATGTAAGTTTATATCAGGCTGATCATAAAATGATTAGTAAAAACTTATTTTGCATAATATTTACTTATGCAAAATGTAGTAGTGTTACAGGAAAAAATAATTTTCGGTAGTACCTACTACCAATTTGACTGGTAGTACGGGCAAAACATTATTACACGTGGTACTCCAGTAGGACCAACGGTAGTACCACGAGTAAGTCGCGCCATTTCCATACTGTTTTTAATCGACTTCACAAAAGTTAGACGGTTATATGTTCCGCCGTATGTTTTTTTTTTGTCTCCAACGTAAAGTGTACCGTTGCATTCAAAAAACATCCATATCAATATATTAAAGTGAAACGTTTCTGTCTGTTTGTTTGTTTGCTTGTTTGGGGAGTTTTAACGCAATAACTGCTGGGCGGATTTTGATGAAATTTGGAATGGAGATAACTTATACCCTGGAATAAAACATAGAATACTTTTTATCCCGGAAAATCGTAATTTTCCACGGGAAAACTGGAAAATGTTGATTATTCGCTGCAAGGAACGGTTGCCATGGAAACTAAATAACAAGTCTGTCAATAAACATCAAGAGCGTTAGTGTTCTACTTTTGTATTTGCTTTTACGTTTAGTAACCAGTAGTTTGGAACTACGGTTAGTTTTTTCTAACCATGGTACCACTTAACAGTTCAGATAATTTTATTTATTTATCTTAGTTTATATCTTACAATAAAATTACTTAACTACACTACATGACTATTATAATATTACTGTTTCATGTCTATAGTGACAGGTGTCAAAGTGTCTGATGTCAAATTGACAGGTTTCAAAGTGACAGTTGTCCAAGTGACAGATGTCTAACTTAAAAGGGCTTTATCTCGGTAACTGTTGATTCTAGACTAGTAGTTTCTTTGTATAAGGCATAGATCTCATCGAGATCTTCATTTCATATGACAGCTGTCAAATAATGAGAAATTAAGCAGTCGTACTTACTTATAGGGTAATTTATTGCCTATTGTAACTACGAAAATCCGAGTACTATGTAATTTTTGAAATTGCTTGTCATTACTGTCATCAGCTGTCAGTACTGGATGTTTTGACGTTTGACAGCCATAACCTGTCAATTTGACAGCTGCCATATGAAATAAAGATCTCGTTGAGATCTATCCCTTATGTAAAGAAACTACTAGTCTAAGATCAATAGTTTCCGAGATAAAGCCCTTTTAAGTTAGACATCTGTCACTTCAACATCTGTCTCATTGACACCTGTTACTATGGACATGAAACAGTAATATTATAATAGTTATGTAGTGTTAAGTAATTTTATTTTAAAAACATAAACTAAGATAAATAAATAAAGTTCCACCAGGGTGGTGCCAGGGGGCCGATTCTCACGTAGTGATATAAATATCACAATAGATATATATCGAAAAATGTATGGATTTTTCGACATTTATCTACTGTGATATTTATATCACTTCGTGAGAATCGCCCTCCAGGGTTAGAAAAATCTAACCTTAGTTCCACTGAGGTACCACGGCTAGGAAAAAGTGACCATAGTATCACTGGTGGTACTACTGGTGGTACCACGGTTACTAAACGGATTTTTAATATCTTAGTTCCTAGAAGAACATGGGATGCTTTTTTTTCACGATAAGCTGAAGTCCGCTCGGACGAAGTCGCGGGCGGGAAAGCTAGTTCAATATAAAGCAGTAATAAGTTCAGAAACTAAAACCCAGTCGGTCAAATAAAAATAGCCTATCAAAGAGAATGTAAATACTACGTTATGACACTTCATCAATGAAACAAATCAATTGATACCTTGCTTGTCAAAATTGGACCAATAGGGGTGATGCTATGGTGGGACATCCACATAATATACCATAGACCACTGCACATTATAATTCGAATATTTGTCTTAGATGTATGTACTCAGTCCATGCAACAGAATGTATCTGTAGCACTAAATATGAAAAGTAAGTAGTATTAATAAAATAAAATCGACATCATCATCCAGTCTATATCTGTCCACTGCTGGACTTAGGTCTTTCCTCATGCACGCCACTGAGCTTGGTCTTCAGCTCTCCGCATCCATTTTCTTCCAGCCGCTTTTAGCAGGTAGTCACTCCACCTGGCCACAGGCCGTCCTACACTACGTTTGCCTAAACATGGTCCCCACTCGAGAACTCGTCTACCCCAACGGTTATCGGTTCTCCGGGAAATGTGACCAGCGTACTGCCACTTCAGTTTGGTTATCCTTTGAGCTATATCGGTTACCTTGGTTCTCCGTCGGATATCTTCAATACCTATCTTGACCTTCAGAGAAACTCCAAGCATAGCTCTCTCCATAGCTTGCTGAGCGACCATAAATTTGTGGACTAGTTTGACCGTGAGTGTTCATGTTTCAGCACCGTAGGTCACGACTGGTAGGACGCACTGATGAAGACTTGTCTTCAGGCACTGTGGTATGGACGACGAGAAGACTTGACGAAGCTTGCCGAATGCTACCCAACCCAGCTGAATTCTTCTGTTGGCTTCCTTCTCAAAGTTGTTCTTACCCAATTGCAATATTTGCCCAAAGTAAACATATTGTTGGACAACTTCAAGAGGCCCACCATTAATTCCAATCGGTTCCGGGTCAATAAGATCGTTAAACATGATCTTGGTCTTATCTATGTTCATTCCGAGATAGATCCGTAGAGAAGCATCATCTAGGTTGGTCAGCATACTTTTTAAGTCCTGCAGCGACACCGCCATTAGGACGATATCATCGGCAAATCGTAAGTGTGAGATGTTCTCGCCATCGATATTAATGCCCATTCCTTTCCAATCCAGCGTCTTAAACATATCTTCCAAGGCATTAGTGAACAGTTTCGGGGATATAACATCACCCTGTCTCACTCCCCTGCGCAGTTGGATATGTTTAGACTGCTGGTTTTGTACTTGGACACTCATAGTCGCGGCGTCATACAGAAACCTAAGCACTTCGATGTATCGCCAGTCCACTTGACAACGCTGCAATTACTCCAGAACCACCCAGGTTTCAACGGAGTCAAAGGCCTTCTCATAGTCCACAAAATCAAGACACAGGGGCTGGTTATACTCTTCAGACTTCTGTATAACCTGCCTCACTGTGTGGTCTATGGTGCTAAATCCTCCGCGAAATCCGGCCTCCTCAAGAGGCTGGAATTCGTAAATTCTTCTTGCGAGCCGATTTGAGATGACCCTCAAAAACAACTTTTAGACGTGGCTCAAGAGTAAAATAGGTCGGTAGTTCTTTAAAGGGTTTTATCCCCTTTTTTAAAGAAGAGTACTACCAAACTCTTGCTCCACGCCTCTGGAATTCTCCCACTGTTAAGGACGATGCTAAATAACTCTAGAAGCTCACGAAGTACGGGTTTCCCCCCTGCTTTCAAGAGCTCCGTAGTTATACCATCCTCACTTGGGGCCTTTCCATTCTTAAGTTGTTTGAGCGCCATCTCAATCTCGTGTAGGCTGACGTCAGGCAGTTCGTCAGTGTAGTAGCGGGTCAGTATTGCGCGGGAATCGTCTGTGCTGGGTTCGGGTCTAGAAGCATGCGAGTCGTACAATCGGCCATATAAGTCTTCAATCTCAGAAGGCTTAGAGATGACGGTTGTGCCATTATTGGTCTTGAGCTTCGTGAGATGGGATACTCAATTGCTGGGCGAAGACTTTTGACCCCCGATCTTGCTCAATTGCATTTCCTATTTGGCGTGTATTTAAGCATCGGAGGTTACGTCGCACCACCTTACTGATTTTTCGATTGAGTTCCCTTTTTTCTGACGGTGTGTGTTTTTGTTTGCTGTTGCTCCCGTCGCTTGTCCATAAGTCGAAGAGCCTCATCCGAGATTTTAGACTTCGTGCCCGTACGATGCAGCTGACACAATCTAGTGCCTTCCTCCCTAAAGATTCCAACTACTTTTTGGAAACTTTGTAACAAGGTATTTTTGCCCCTGGCATCTAATCTAAGCTTACGTCAATTTAAGCTGCACCGCTTAAAATAACGTAATTAAAACAGGTTTTTAACACGCTGTCTCGCGTTTGGATAAATTCGGACACGTTCTAAGGTTCTGAGACAGCGTTTGGACAAATCGGGACTTTCGCCAATCAAACAAAGTTGATTTTACGCTGACAGGCTTTAGTGATAGTTTAGTGAGTGAGATTTAGATGCCAGGCCAGGCGAAAAAATACCTTGATAAGATAAGCCAACAAGGTTAAAATTACATGTGAAAAAAATAAGTTTAGTTTAGGGGATGTCCAAATCGCTACTATTATCACAACACACGATATATTTTTTTGGTAGACAGTAACAAACTATACGACATTAAACAACATGTCAGAGAATTTTTAAAATGCGACCATGCAATACAATACAATACAATACAATACAATAACACTTTATTGACGCACAGCTAAACAAATTACAAAATAGAAATAACATAAGGGTACAATGGGCGGTCTTATCGCTCATGGCGATCTCATCCAGACAACCTTAGGATGGAAAGAAGTTAATTGCTAATAAGGGTCGGTAGTGTTTCAATATTAAATTTATATACAAATTTAATGTAAATAATAAGAAATAAATAAAATATAAAATTAACTACATAGTAATAGTTACTTAAATACTATGTCCATATGTTATATGTATTTACTTATGTACCATGTCGTTTGTTTGATTAAATCATGTAATAAAACAATAAATACAGTTGACCAGGTGTTCATTATAGCCATAAAGCGCGTCACAGACGACAAAGATACGATAATATTTTATCTTAAGATAAATATCGCTCGCTATCCAATTTATATGAACCGTCACAAACGGCGAAGATAATATATATTTGCATCTTACAGTATCTTAAGATATCGAGCGATATGGAATTTATTAAAAGATGTCATCTTAAGATACGAAATATATCGTAAAAGATACAAAATATATATTAATATACTATCTTAAGATACAAAATATATCATATATGTTCTACAGGTTGCTCTGTTTTGTATTCGTGACGGTTTTTTTTAACCCCTGAACAAAGAGATGGGTGTGTATCAGTGTGTGTGTGTGTGTGTGTGTGTGTGTGTGTGGCATCGTAGCTCCCAAACGAATGGACCGATTTTGATGGTTCTTAACATACTGCAAGTCGTTGTTCTGTACAAATGCTCTCGCGCATGTTCGAAATTTTGTTTCACTAAATCTTCCTTAATCAAATTATGAATTTCGAGAAAAGTTTCCTTCGACTTATTAAAATAAGTTTGTTTTATTTTTGTAGAAACGTCTGCGTAAAGATTAAATTCACCGCGGCTTTTTTCTAAATTTAATGTGATTTTCTATCCAAATTGATCACCTTTTACAGTGCGCTAATGCAATTTGCATATCAAATTCAAAACCAGAATCATTGTTTATTTCATTGTTTATATTGCATATCGTAACATCAAATATTATAGTATCTTAATCGTCTGTGACGCCTTTATTTCACAATTGGCCAGAAATTTTCTGAAGAATTTTAGTTTTTAGAGGTATTTTCTGAATAGCTTTTTTATGTTCTTAAGGTACTTTTTGTCGATAATATTGATATAGTATTTTTTTTCGATTTACTTATACTTATTGCTTCATCACCATCATCATCATTTCAGCCTTTAGAAGTCCACTGTTGAACATAGGCCCCCCCCTAGAGCGCCACGACAATCGGTCTTGTGCCGCCTCCATCCACCAACTTCCTGCGATGGCTACAATGTCGTCCGTCCAAAATGTGGGGTCTCCCTACACTTCGCTTGCTTGTTCGTGGTCGCCATTCGAGAATGGTTCGCCTTTATTCCCCAGTGGTTGTCTGCTCTGCGGACTATATGGCCTGCCCATTGCCACTTTTTTTTCAAATTCTGAGAGCTAGGTATATCGATAACCTTAGTTCTTCTACGGGTTTCCTCGTTACGGATCTTATCACGCAGTGAAACTCAGAGGATAGCTCTCTCCGCCTTAACTTATTGTTTACATTATTATAATTGGTTTTCAAAACGCGAGCCCATATTATGGATACAGAGGCGCAGTCTCTATCATAAGTGGCTTTTTCGCTACGCTACTAGACAACGAGTTTCTAATTTCATTTGCTGCATTTATTATGTGAGCTCAAACATCCTCAATATTCGGTACAGGGTATTTACTGTAGACGAAGCTTTTCATGTGCCCCAAACATAAACAAGCTATTCTGAAAATACATCGCAAAACTAAAATTAATTTGAAGATATCTGGCCAATTGTGAATTATGGCTGTACCTGGGCAACTGTATCTATTGTTTTATTACATGATTTAATCAAACAATCCACTATCACGCATTTTTAAAATTCTCCGTCTTTTTGTTTAATGTCACATAGTTTGTTACTTTGTAACTCACTACCAAAAAATTATACCGCGTGTTAGATAGGTGATAATATCTAGTTGTTTTTTAAATAATCTGCAGGTTAAGTTACTATGTATTTTTTAGAATAAAAACAGTTTATTTGTTGCAGAAACTTACAAAAATCATCAAACTTAGTTAGTTTTAGACCCCTTGATTTAAAAACGTTTGCAAATAATTTTTATTTTATTATACACAATTCTTTGTTACTGTTTTATCAACCTAAAAACAGTAAAAGGTTCGATTTCTTTAACGTTTTTTTTTATTATTAATTTTATGGATGCCTGTCCGTCAGTATACAAAATAATATGAAATTAATAATATCTCGAAAATGGTTGACTTTTGCCTAAAGCATTACTGAGTTATTTGATAGTGAACAGCATGTCCAAATATTCTGCCACGGGTTCGTGACAAATAACCAATAATTTTGTATATACATACTTAGACTGTTAAACTCATTACCTTTCCCTTGCTTCGCCGTAATCGGGTAGTAAAATAAAATAGTTGTTGTGCCATCACAATTACAATTTACTAGTACCACTTAGACTCCAACGTTACCGGGTCCGGTCCTAGGCTCCGCACCAATGACTTTTATAAGTTATGTGCGGTTTTACATCGCTCCGTACTTCGGAGGGTACTTGTACTTATATGAACTTAGAACTATAATTCTGTCAGCCTTGTGACATTTCTACATAGAGATCTTTGTAAGGTCCTCGTAGAGCTACGCCGTAACTAGGCGTAGCATGTAGCTAGACGTAGCACGTAGAGGCTTGGAGCCCAAACCACACCCAAACTATCGCAAGAAGGCAACCATCAAAATATCCATATACACTCGTGTCGTGAGCAATGAAATCGACTCAGCTTCTTCGCGCGAAATCAAGGCTGTTTTTTTTTTCTATGGTATTATTATTAAATTTTAAAATTAAATCAATTATTTGAAAGCTGGAATCATTAGGTTTTTATGAAAAAGAAATCGTAAAAATGTGAAAATACGTACAGCAAGAATTAATTCATGAAAATATTGCTCACCTCGTTACGCCAAGTTTCGCACCGCGAATGCCAATAAAAACTCCGGAAAGGAACGTATTTAATAATTATTCTTTGATACAAATTAAAAAAATGTGTGTTCCTTATTATTTTTGTCATAGCTAGCCTTCAGATTTGTACAAAACCTCGTATAAATTCATTTAATCATATCCCAAAAAATACTCAATTGATTTTGACTAATATTATGTAATTATAAAGGTGATATGGTAAGCTTTCAGCACAGTACATATTATCTATATCTATCTATACTTATAATAAAACTGTAACGGGTCCAATTCTATACATTGAAAATATTTTGAATTTTTTTTTGGACCGTTCTCTAGGTTCGATACTTAAGCCAAAACTATTTTTTTTTCTTTTTTGTCTGCCTGTCTGTCTGTATCTTGGCTAGGCATCACGCCGAAACTACCGAATGAATTTAAATGAAACTTGGTATGATTTGAGTTCATAGTACGAGGTACATAGGTTATTTTTCATCTCGAAAAATGAAAGGGTTCCCGCAGGATAGGGGTTGAAAGTTATTTCAAAAAACACTTACACTGGACGGATTTTGATGCAACTTGGCAAAGTCATAGTTTATATGATGGGTTAAAATTGAGGATACTTTTTATCCCGAAAAAATAGAGAGTTCCTGCGGAATAATGTCCCAAATTCTGTAAATAAAAGATATTTTGTAAAAAAAAATGGGGTCCGTTCTATGTGCAATACTAAAGCCAAAACAGTTTATTTTTGTCCGTCTGTCTGTCTGTCTGTCTGTCCGTCTGTCTGTCTGTACCTTGGAAGTGCATCACGCCGAAAATACTCAATGAATTCAAATGAAATTTGGTATGATTTGAGTTCATACTTCGAGGTAGGACATTGGATACTTTTCATCCCGAAAAATTTAAGTGTTCCTGCAGGATAGGAGGGGAAAATTATCTATAAGAACTACATGTTCTTATAGATAATTTGCACGCTGAAACTATTGGACGGATGTTGATGCAACTTGGCACAGACATAGTTTATAAGATGGGTGAAAATTATGGATACATTATGTACCGAAAAAATATATGGTTCCTGTGGGATATGGGCCCAAATTCTGTACATTAAAGATAGTTTTTTTTTGGAAGTTACTCTATATTCGATAATGAAGCCTAAACTGTGTATGTTTTTTCATTTTTGTATGTATTTTCGTCAGTCTGTAGTCTGTATCTTAGCCGCGCATCACGCCGCCGGAACTACTGGATGAATTCAAATGAAACTTGGTATGATTTGAGTCTATACTACGAGGTAGGACATAGACCTTACATCTCGAAAAAATTATGGGTATAGGGGTTGAAATTTACTTAAAAGAACACGTACCACGCTGAAACTAATGGACGGGTTTTTATACAACTTGGCACTGTCTTAAGTAATATGAAGGGTTAAAATTGAGGACAGGCTTTATCCCGAAAAAGTAAAGTGTTTCTGCGGGATATGGGTCCAAAGTTAAGCAATAAAAAATATGCTTAACTTTGGACTTGGAATTAATAATTAAGCAATAAAAAATATTTTTTGGATGGTTCTCTATATTCGATACTGAAGCCAAACTTTTTACTTTTTAATTTTGTCTGTCTGTTTGTCCGTATCTTGACCGCGCATCGCACCCAAACTACTAAATGAATTCAAATGTTAAACATGCTCTTGGGTGCTTAAAAAAGGTATTGAACAACTTTTTTTTTGTTTTCGTGTCTTTCTTTCTGTTTGTCTGTATGTTTGTTTGTTCACGCATCACGTAAAAACTACTGGACCGATTGCAATGCGGTTTTCATTGTTAGATAGCTTAGGGTTTTATTTAAATCTGGTGTAATTGGTATCTCAATCCGGTGAGTTTATGGTACTTTGAACCTAAAGAAAAGACCACGCGTGCGAAGCCGAGGGTACAGCTAGTATAGTACTATATGTGTACTGTGCTTTCACTGTCAATTGGTGTTGCTTTTACATATTTTCAGAATTTGAAAAACACGATCGTGCGCTTGAGCTCTGGAGTCGAGTTCATTGCTCGCGAGTTAATCTTATATTTAACAATTTTTTGAATAAAGCAGCAATTAAAAATAAATTCTGTACAAAAAAGATAAAGTTTAAAAAATGGTGTCGAGGACTGAAAATGAGCTACTGTTTGTTCGCGCATCACGTGAAAACTACTTAACCGATTGAAATGCGGTTTTCACTGTTGGACAGCTTAGGTTTTTATTTATATTGAATCTGTTGTGCTTTGTATCTGAATCCAACGAGGAGAAGCCAAGCAATCGATAAAAAAACACTTGAAGGCTGAAATAAGTTTGGTCTTTTGTAATTTATAGTTAGTTTTGGTTCTGGAATAAAACAGGATACTTTTTCCCAAATACAAAGCCGCGGGCGCAGCTAGTAATAAAGAAGTAACAAAAAAGTGTGTACAAAGAAGATAATGAAAACAATAACCGGCCAAGTGCGAGTCAGACTTGCACACCGAAGGTTCCGTACAAACTTAACTTTGCCGTTGGAAAATTATTGTCCCCAAACATCGACATAGGTAGCGATCAGTTTACTTACTACATTTTTCTTTTTTTTGTTCTTTTTAACTACAAATTTACTGTTTTGAGATTTTTCCCTTTACTTGTGCTAAAAGATATTGCTTCTTGCCAAATTTCATGATTCTATTTTGATTTCTATTCTATTCCTAGAATACGGGAACGGGAAGTATCCTATAGGTATAGGTTTTGATTCCCTTCATCATCATCATCATCATCATCATAATCAGCATGTATTCGTCCAATATTAGACATATGCCTCCTCTACACCTTGCATTTTGTTCTGCTCGTGGTCAATCGAACCCACTGCTTACCGGCCACCACCTTCACGTCATCGGACCAGCTTGCCTTGGGATAGTCAGATCTTCGGCCACAGCTGTTCTTGGTCTCCACTCTGTCACCCCGCGGCTCCATCGGCTATCAGAACATCGCATTAGGTGTCCTGCCCATTGCCACTTGAGCCGAGAGATTCTATTCCCGACATTGGTGACACCAGTCCTTCTGCGGATTTCCTCGTTCCTGATCCTATCTCGCAGGGATATTCGGAGTATCGACCTTTCCATCGCTCTTTGTGCTACTTTTAATTATGACATAACTACATCCGTCAGTACCCATGTCTCGCATCCATATGTCAACTTCGGCAATATACACTGATTAAACGCTTGTCGTTTCAGATGAGAGGCATGTCTAATTTAAAGATGTAACTCATATAGCCGAAGATGCACCAGTCAATTCGAATCCTCCTTTTAACTTCTGCATTCCAGTCGCTATCCATACTTATGACTTGCCCCAAATAAATGTACAACTGTAAATTTTGAATAGCGATATTAGTGGTGATGGGTCTGTTTGCCATAATTTTGGTGTTCGAGAGAGCCCTACTCATCGACAAGCAGCTCCTAAGGAAGAAATCATGTCTTGCAGGCCACCGGAGGTCTCAGAGAAGATGACTATATCGTCAGCAAACCGTAGATGGGACAGGCGTTTACCAACGATATTTATCCTATTTACCTAGGTCCGTTGGAGTCCATTCTTATGATTAACGATCTTCCGATGGTCGTAGCGGAGGCGAAGTGTCTACTTTTTGCGTACGACCTCAAGGTGTTTTTGTCGGTAGCGGACACTTCAGACTGTAAAAAACTCCAGCGGGATATCACTAAGGTAGTACAGTGGAGTAACATCAATAAGCTTTACTTCAATGTTGCTAAGTGCGGTATGATGACCTACAGCCGCACGCGAGTCCCGCTGCCTTATCAGTACAAGGTGGATGGCGCGGTGTTGCCGCGAGTGTCGCACGTGCGGGATCTTGGCGTCGAGATGGTGCCGGAGCTTACGTTTCGTAGGCATATTATTGACATCTGTGGTAAATTCTTCAGGAATTTAGGTTTTATTACGAGACAGTGTAAGGATTTTCACAGTACAGATGTCATCAAAATTCTATATAATGCACTTGTCCGGAGTCGTTTGGAAACAAGCGCTATTATTTGGAATCCCCATGAGGCTAAATATAGTCTCATGGTGGAAAAAATTCAAAATAAGTTTACACGCTTTCTATATTTGAAGGAGTACGGCGTCTATCCTTAGTATCCCCTGATGTACCCGAGTCTGTTCGTTGTAGGCATGGTCGGGTACAACAGGCTGGAGGTGAGGAGGGACCTCGCGCTCGTCAAGTACACGTTTAGGGTACTTCGTGGGGAAATGCACCATCCGGACATGCTGGCAGAGCTGCGGCTGCGCGCGCCGGACGGGTGCGTGGGCGCGCGCCGTCGCCCTGCTACGCTCAGCGTACCTTCGTCGCGGACTAATCTGTTGAAGTTTTCCCCTATGTCACGCGCTATACGTCTGATTAATATAATTTCGCAGGATATTGATATCTTTCACTGCAGCCTGATGAAATTCACGGAAATTGCACAGAAACATTTAGAATGTATGTAAAGTTTTGTTTTTTTAGTTATACCATCGCATTGGTGCGTATGCTGTAATGGTGTTGTAATGTGTCTAAATAAATAAATAAATAAATATCTAGATTGACATATAGTATATGTTCCCGGCAATCTGTATAATCCAGTATTCTATACAATACCTAGGCAATGTATAGAATACCTAAAAGTTAAGGTAATGTATGCAATATTATTCATTTTATACTTTGCCTAGGTGTTCTATACAATGCCGAATGCGCAGCCGGCAATGTGTGAAATGTGTTGGTTTTCATAATACCAAAGGTGTTCAACTGATAGGATTTCAAGACTAAAAAAAACACGGAGACAAAGGCGGGAGCTCCCACCTTCGACTTCTAACCTACCACGGCCAAGTCGGGCTTCTGCCTAGTCTGTATTTATCAATGTTATGTATGTATGTACCTACTACCCAGCAGCCTTATTGTCTAACTCTGGTGGTAATGGCAATCAAATCCATTACCATTACCATTGCGTTCGATTTCATGAAGAACAGCTTTGAGCACTTTTTAGTGCTTTTTTGAACTAATGGTTGTAAAATGTTAATTTAGCCATATAAACATGTGTAGTGTTTTATTTGTTTATTATAATCTAGTTTGTATTAGTTATGCTGTTTAATAAATGGATATTCTTCAAAAAATAATATTCAAGTATATTATAGCCTGACGTTGCGTAGAACGAAACGTTGGTTTGCAAGTTATTATTCATTATGGACCATAACTACTTATACTAAAGTATGTGTTTGTTTGTTGTTTACTTTAGCATTCAATAATGAAAAGAAAATCAAATGGAAAAAAAAATTATTAAATAGGTAGGTTATAGTCACAAGGTTTGTGTGAGTTTGTGCGAAACGTGGATAAACCAAAAGTGGAATTGCTTTGTGAGATGTAATGTATGTCGAGGTTATGTTCGTTTTCGGATATAAAATTGACAAATATGCCTTGATTTAGCAACAAATACGTACCTATGTACCATATTGTATTTCAGAATGTCATCTGATAAAGTGGAACTTTGCATAGACCTACAATTGGTCATCGAGTTAGATCGAAACTTTGAACAAATATATCGCAAGTTCTAACAGTCTTTGGCTTGGCTATACAGGAATTTTGGGGACTAATGAATATTATCTAAGCACCTATTCGAGTCTAGTTTAATTTACCTACTAGGTACATATACTAGGTATATGCATTTTCACAAATGCTCATCAACAACATACATATTTTAATGGATTTTTACCTCATTTCAATGCATACATAATCGGTTATGTTTTGTGTCATTTTACTTTACAGCACAAACTAAGGAGATATACAGATAAGATACTGCTGTATAACCAATGTTGACTTCTGTCAAACATTCCCCAATAGAAGAAAACATTCATCAACAGAACTCAAGCTTTCTGTAGTCCTATTTTTGTATTATAATTTATTAACTAGGTAGGAACATACCTAATAATTATTATTGACTGGCTTGGGTAAAGGCTGGCAGGGAGAAATGCATAATACACACCCCCCAAGCGGGACATTGTATATTTTTGGTGTACAAGAGTTATCTATCTGTCTTTATTTAGTCTCATAGGTAATTAATTGACTATATAATACTCTAGCTACACAGTTAGACACCACCTTAAGAAACTGTAGAGACATACAACAAATTAACTTCTCTTTTGAATTGTTTACAAATTTGATCTAACTCTACAAAAGTAATATTACAATATTGACTATGTAGTACTTGTTATGTAGATAATGACAAATGATCATAGCTATATATTTATTTGCAGATTCAGTTCAGTACCTGTCTATCACAGTAAACAGGATCATTTCAAGTCGGATTGCAGCGGGAAGAGATTCATAGCATGTCCATAAAATGCAAAAGGATGCTGCTTCTCAAATCTACTTGTTATATTTGTATTATAATATGTAGGTATATACCTAGTTACTGCACTTTTTTATACCATTTGAATAAAATGGTGTGTTGGAAATATTTACTTTGTTGTTGTGAATTACTATATAATTACATCGTAATTAGTGGGCTACCAGTGAGCCAGTAATGGCTTGTAAGTTTTTAGAATGTTTTATGTATAGTCCTTATTTAATAAAGACACTTGCCCGATATATTTACATGCTATTTAATAACAAATAAAAAAAACTGTTTCTCTATCCATACTCAGTCTGTATTTATGCTAAAACTAGCTGCACGCCGAGGCTTTGCTCTTGTGCAAACATTGCCAGCCTCGTTCGAAATTTAAAGAAATATTTCCTCCAAATTGCAAATCTCTAGGTCCACCGGTTTAGGCTGTGTGTTGTCTGTGAATCAGTTGGTAGGTATGTCGCTTATGACATACTATTTCATAGGTATCAATGTATGTTTCTACTTACATAATAATTTGTAGTTAAAAAATAACAACAAAACATAGATAGATAGATAACTCTTTATTGTATATACTTAGAAGTAAATCGTACATTGTACATAATATAATATAGAAGTAGCGGTAACACAATCGGCAGTCTTATAGCTTACAGCAATCTCAAAACCAAAGTAAATGCCAGTAGTATTCATGTCACTCAATCTGTAACAAATAAGAAAAATTTATAAAACTTTGTATGTATTGTACGCTGACATAAATACACTGAATGCACTAAATATGGGTACTAGACAATAGATACGAGTACACATACAAAGATATGAATATTACATTCATATCTCGGAAACAAATACTTCTGCTCATCACACAAATGATTGCACCTTGCGGGATTCGAACCCGCATCCATTGGTTGACTTTCAGTCAGGGTCACTAGCCACTCGGGCAACTGGTTGCCAAATGTAGTGGCACTGAATGTAAATGACAAAATTAATTTTTCACCTCCTTTTTGAACGACAAATATGACAATGTGCAACATTCAAGTTATCAGATTGCACTATGGAGAGTGAGCATAAGAACTGCACAATCTGATTCCCTTATCACCGTACAAACTAGAATATTGGCAAAGCGGCACCTTTTTATGATAGAAATACCATACACATTCACGAAGCGTTACGCTTCTTCATTCATTGTAAGATCTGCAAAAGAGTGGAATGCCCTGCCCTCGTCAGTTTCTGGTAAAATATAATGAATCCAGGTGTGTTCAAGTCAAGAATGAATAGGTATCTACTAGGCAAGGGTGCTACACTTTCGACCACATCATCGCTTTCCATCAGGTGAGATCATGGTCAAACAATTGCATAAAACGTAATAAAAAACGGTGCATTAGATATGGGTTGAAAGTAGGCAGTTCCCGATGAAATTTTAACTGATTACCTATAAAGGTATCATTTTAGGTTTTGTACTTATTTTGTTTTAATTTTTAATATGACTTGGTATCTTTTGTCGATACTTTTAATACATTTTGACTGTTATTTTTGCAAATTCTTTCATAATGAATGGTCTAGGGTGTAAATAGGCCTGTGATTGTTCCTCAAAACCTTCTGGAGATGTTTTTCTTCTGCAGCTGGCTACAAATTCTCTCATCAAAAATATTCTATAAATAAACATACATAGATATAAACCAATATTACAACAATGACTCAGAAACAATCATTTGTGTTCATCACACAAATGATTGCACCTTGCGAGATTCGAACTTGCAACCATTTGTTGACTCTCAGTCAGGGCACTAGCCAATCCATCTCTTACGACCACCTGGGTGAACCGTGGAAAGTTTTTTTTTTACAATAGCTTACCTTTGTCCACCTGGGTGTTACTTGGGAAATATTTAGTTTCCACTGTCCACCTTGTTATCAAAACTTTTCTGATTTGAAGTGCATAAAGATAATAATTTATTGGTCTATTTTGTTGATATTTGTTGTTAAACATTGAACATCCATAGATATTATAATAGCCACATGGTCAGCACCAATATTAGGCGCTTGAGAGCCTGTCCATTAGTTTGGAGATGTTGTTTTCTTCTGCAGTTGGCTACAAATTCGCCCATCAACATATTCTTCATTTTATGTTTTTGTAGGTTAGGTACTTATAGTGCCTGTAATCGAATAAATTAGATATGTAAAACTGAAATAAGTGCTAGTAGAAGTAAATATCGAAATATTCTCTTTGTATCGAACTATATATATCACAAAAAACCAGTGAATTTTCTGTTTGACTTTTGCAAATTCGAATTTTCGGAGAATTAATGCCTGAAATTAATAAACCGCAATTAATTATGATACCTAGATTACCCCTTCCCTTTGAACTTACGCAAACAGTCAACTTTTAATTCAATAAAACTATAATTTCGTCACAAACTCAAAGCCAGTTGATACGAAAGGTTAGGACAGAGCAACCTTTTTCATTTGACATGTCTCGGTGACGATGAAAATTTAGACAATACCAATATATGTCAAAATATGATGTTTCGTTCATTCATTTCGCTTAAAAACAGCTGATAGTGGGGACTCGGTGAAGATCACCGAGGAGATCACCGGTGGATAGTTAGACAATTCGAATTGGGAGATTTATGTTCATAATGGTGTAAATGAACGTCAGTTTCATTATCACCAGAGTTAGACAATAAAGCTGCTGGTGGGTATAAAATGAAGAGGTTAAATAAATTAGATAAATAAATACAGGCCTAAATCTAATTATTTTACACATTGCCGGCGGACCAGCAGGTACTCAATACAATTCCTTGGAATTGCATACATTACTTATGTAAAGTATATAATGGATAATAATATTCTTAATATTTCATACATTGCCTAAACGCCCAAGGTATTTTTATACATTGTCTAGGTATTGTTTAGAATACCTGAATTATACAGATTGCCGGTGACATATATACCATTTATATATATAACTAGCTTTCCCGCCTGCGACTTCGTACGCGCGGACTACTGTTTATCGCGAAAAAAAAGCATCCTATTTTCTTTTAGGATATTAAAAACCAATGCAAAAGTACGTAGAACAGCAATGCTCTTGAACTTTTTTCAAAAGACTTGTTATTTAGTTATCCTTACAGTGAGTAATAAACATTTTCCAGTTTTCCCGTAAACTTACAATTTTCCGGGATAAAAAGTATCCTATGTTTTATTCCAGGGTTTAGCTTATGCTATGTCCATTCTAAATTTCATCAAAATCCGTCTAGCCGTTATCGCGTGAAAGCTCCCCAACAAACAAACAGACAACGTTTCACTTTTATATATTGGTATGGATGGATTGTAATAAAACAGTGTCTATTTGTTTGTGTAAAATTGTGATGTAGCTTCTAAGTACGGTTAATGCAAGCACAAGTTAAATAAAATATAACCCCCGACCCCCCACCTCCCATTATATGCACCCCCCTTTTCTCAACTCCCCCCCCCCCTTCTTATAGCTAAGAAACATCTCTTAACCAGGACATAAAAAACCCGCAGCTAAATCAGGACCAATTCGTTTGGAAGCTACGTATGGTTCTTAAGTACAAAGAGAAAGAGAGAGGGGTCCCTTTCTCGTTGTAGTTAAGAACCATCTCGATTACCTCAGCTTTGAAATATAAAAAAACCGCATCTAAATCGGTCCATTCGTTTGGAAATTACGATTCTCATCCCTTTCAGCTCCGGCCTTGCGCAATAACTGGGTCATCACGGCACGACGTTTTTGATAAGTTGCACTTTCATACTAGATCACGCGGTCGCGAACCACACAACTGTACTCAGCGAAAACTGAACAAACTCTACCTCGAAGTATGACTCAAATCATACCAAGTTTCATTTGAATTCATTCAGTAGTGTCGGCGTGATGCGCTACCAAGATACAGACCGACAGACAGACGAAAAAGGCTGTACAAAGATAATAAAAAAAGTTGTGTACTTAAAATAAGCTATTGAACAAGAGTTTTTCTTTAAATCTTTTCAGTCTGTCTGAATTTTTGTTCGCGCATCATGTTAAAACTACTGAAACGATTGGGATGCGGGTTTCACTATTGGATATCTTAGGGTTTGACTTACAAACTGGGGTACTTCGTATCTCAATCAGAGGAGTGGAATGCCCTGCCCTCGTCAGTGTTTCCGGTAAATTATTGTGTGTTCAAGTCAAGAGTGAATAGGTATCTACTAGGCAAGCGAGCCACACCTTCGACCACATCACCGCTTTCCATCAGGTCGGAGATAGCGATCAACCGATTGACTAGACCGTAATAAAAATAAAAAAGGTACCGGATATTTTTACATGCTTTCAAGCGTTGTTTTCATGACCGGATATTATCAACCGATCGACAATGGCCACTCGTCCAGTTTTATGTCCAATATTATTATAATTTTGTGATACACTAGGTACTAGGACGCCATGTTGTTCACGCTAGTACAGCGGAAGCCAATAATAACGCCTCGTAAAACTAAGATCAAACACGTTTCACGACCGACTGCCGGAGGTGGTATAGTCAGGAGGAACAGTAACTAACGTTTTTTTATTCTTGGAATGCAACAAAACTGGAATATTCATTAATACAGCCAAGAAGGTTTAAAAAAAGGAGGAATCTAAGCCGCCTAACAAACGAGTGAAGCATAGCAAATGGCAGCTGTGTATGTGTGCGTGAGTGGATAATTTGTGGTGTTTTGTGGTTAATGCACAATTTCATCGCAACTTATTGTTATTGATTTTCCGTGAAAACTTGACAGAATTAACACTACTAATAATAATAGGTAGGTACCTAATATCTTGCTGCGATGTGGTGGCCGATCGGCATAACATGGTGTAAGTGTGTGCGTGAGATTTGTGCGTACGAGCGGATCGGCATAACTTGGGTGCTTCACTTTCGAATTGGCGGTGGAAACTCTTTTTAAACCTTCTTGGATACCGTCTTAAAATTATGCACGATTGTTTCTAACAAAATGTACACGCATGCTTCCGTAAAGAAGTTGACCTGCATGAGTAGGTATCTATTGTAACTAAGTACTTAAATCAAATCTACCTACAATACTACTACTACTTCAGTAATAAATGCTGCTACAAGCTACAACACGTAAAATTATGGATAGGTATGAAATATACTTAGATTATTATCTTAACCATCTGAATTCTCAAGGAAGGAGAACAGCATTTATCCTTTGCTTTACGATAGGTTCACGTTCACGCCTAACCTAACATGGTAAATTGAACTTGATTAAAAATTAGCTGATCAATAAGATATAACATGAAAAGTGAATTACGGTGTTCTTTAAAGTCAGAAGCACTTATTGTCACGACTGTACGGATTCTACATTGTCAGCAACCCACGGGTATGCGTTCGTTTGCTCGTTAGAACTGGTGATGTTTTCTTTTCATCACCGTGATTTGTGTCTTTTCCTATTTGAAAAGTGTGAGGTTAAGGATTCTAGGGAAATGTTATAAATCTAGTGAGCAGATAATTAGCGGGTTTATCTAATATTCAAGTATTTAGAGTGTCGTCATAGATCTAGTTAGAAGGGGGAAGATACGACACGCTTAATAGTCACAGGAGAAATCACGAGACGCAGCTAGTATAAATATATATCTAGCTTGGTTGTGATTGTAGAGTAGACTGTACTTGAGCTGTCGATCTAACCACGGATACCTTTTGCCGAAGTCAGATTAATCCAACGAACCGAAGTGTCCACGGATACCTATCGACTCTGACTACGGACACTGTAATTTAACTGACCTCTGACCAGGAACACTAAACAGTGTCCGTGGTCAGATAAATCTAACAAACCGATCTGACCACGGATACAAGCAGACATAAGCGGACTGTAGCACGCATGACAGCCTAGTGACTGCAAACGCGTGCTACTCAAACGCCAAAACATTATGACTTAGACCAAATAAAACCATTTGTGTGCGTTGCACCTAATTTGTGCAGCCCACGCCCGAGGAGATGGTACCTACCTTCCTACTTTTAATAAGATCTACGGGTGTCATACTTAGGTACACTTATACATTTTCTTGATTCCTATAGCAACTGCCTAAGTGAAACCTAATGTCTACCTCTCAGAATTAGCAAGTTGAAGTGGCAATGGGCATGCCACATAGCACGTACAACTGTAGGACCAATAACCGTTGAAAAGAACAATACTCAAAAGGCTTTAGGCGACCACGGACTGAAAGACGGAGGGTAAGGACCCACGAGGTGGACCGACGACCTGGTGAGAGTTACTGGGAGCCGCTGGATGCAGACCACTGCTCGTTGAGGCGTTCTATGGGCCCCCCCAGCTGGGCTCCGCTGTGGACTTCTCCTGACTGATGGTGGTGATGATGATGATGATAGCTGTAAGCATTCGTACTAATAGTTCGCAAGTTTCAGAATTTAGAATACCTTCCTTCACAAACAGTCTTGCATGCTTAGTTTGCTCTACCTACTTCAGCGCGATACACGAAGCGAAGCGACCGTGAACATATTTAGTAGTTTCTAGTAGTGTATATCTACATACGTAAAAAACTTTGAATAAGGACATCCTGAGAGTGAGAACGTGAGGACATATAGCTATCACTACATAGATAGTAAAACAAAGGGCATAATGGATTTCCTTAAACACTATGATGAGGCTGTGAAAAGATCATAAAGCAGAGAAGGCTTCATTGCAAACCCAAACACTCTGAGAAAAAAATTCTCAGATTGATATTCCCTAATGCATAGAAAACATGCAGCAGATTTTTGCTCTGCTTATGGTACATAAATCGTACAATACCTACCAACAATAAGAAAAATACACTAAAAAGCTTATATTAGCAGTAACGTAAATGATCGCCACAGACCACAAATGTCATTGGAGTCCTCCCACGCACTACTAATTGGGACTAAAAATACCCGTCCAAAAGAGTAAACAATCCTGCGTCATGCAGAGTGTATAGGTACATACTTACACAATTATTTTTATTTCAGTTTCGTGTGCGCGATCATTTTTCTCGGTCGACGCCGCTGGAATTATTCCAAAGAATTCCGTCGAGTACAAAACACTATTTTGAAAACAGGGAGTCAAAATGGCGGATCGTGGCCAGGCGGAAACATTGACCGCCAACCGCAGTAAAAAAACAGTTTTAAATATAAATCTAATATTAATGTGAAGCCGTAAAGATGACTGAAAGATATATTGCTTGATAATTAAATTCTTTAGGCACACTGAATAATATGATTCCATCCATAATTCGCAGGCAGATAGCTTCAAGTCTTTTAGCTGAGCGGCGCCGTTCAACTAACGGCCTGTATGATATTCAGCCGTACAACATTTAATGAACTGGCTGGCTGATTGCTTAGGCCATTCATACAAAGGGTGAGAATGTGACAAAAAAATACACAAAAAGAAAAAAACAAACGATAGAAATCAAACTTAGCATTTTGCAAACAGACAAATGTTTTTAAACAGTTTTCATGTTCAACCGAGATAAGCTAGTTAGTCTATTAAATTTTTTAGACTCAATTCTATCAAACAGTAGTTTGCTAACATAGGAAATTTGATTGAATGGCTGAATATCATTCAGGCCGCTAGTTGAAGGGCGCGTAAGGCTAGGCAAGTAGTTAAAGGTTATCGATCCAAGTCATTTGCATAGCTGTTTGATTGAATGGTTGAATATCATATGGCTAAAAAGCAACACTGTTCTCATTTTGTAAGTATTTAGTTTTCAATTATAAATATTTTATTAAACTTTGAAAACATATGAAATAATAAGTATATAGGGTCCTTGTCAAACATAGCTTTAAATAAAATGACTTTTAAGAATCACTTTCACTTTTATTACGAATCACTTTGATCTATATTCCGACATAATTTACAACTAGTATAATAACATTTTAACACAACGATTAGGTATGCCAGAAGCACGCAACAACAAGTTCACCGGGCCGCGTCCGAAGTAAGACAGAGCCACTTTTTTTTTTTTTTTTTTTAGGAAGGACTACTTGCTGTTGGCCTCTAACGGCTTCTTCAGCGTACATTCGCAAAGGCGCCCCGCCGCAATACGTGACGTAGAAGGAGCACGACAAAGTTACATTTTAGCGACTTGCTCAAGGGCACCCAGGGGGTACCTCCGAGCGCTCTTTTTTATCGCCAGTCGGTCGGGTGAAGTCAGCTGATGTTGAAAGATGACGGTTTCTCAGTATTGCCATTAGTATGAAAATAAATGGTTCCACAGATAATATTACTGCGCTCGGTCACTGCCCGCTGCACATGGTGTTTTCAGCTGCACAATAACGCCGCCGTCACGGCCATACTGACGTGCGTACGTCCTCGTGCGCGCAGCTTCACATTGCATCTGAGGAAAACAATAGATAGATAGATAGATAGATAACTCTTTATTGCACTAAAGAAACTTAAATTATGGTACATTAACAATGACCTTAAAATAGTACAATCGGCGGCCTTATCACTAAGCAACGATCTCTTCCAGGCAACCTACAAACAATCATCATATTAACTTTCGTTCATCCTGACATTAAGATCAAACTTAATAATAAACTCTGGTCCGGCCTATTGTTACCCTTCAGATACTTTTTTAGTCTGGCCCGGTCTATCACGACCCTTCAGATTACTTTAGTCTGGCCCGGTCTATCACGACCCTTCAGATTACTTTAGTCTGGCCCGGTCTATCACGACCCTTCAGATTACTTTAGTCTGGCCCGGTCTATCATGACCCTTCAGATTACTTTAGTCTTTCCCGGTCTATCACGACCCTTCAGATTACTTAAGCCTGGCCCGGTCTGTCATGACCCTTCAGATTACTTAAGCCTGGCCCGGTCTGTCACGACCCTTCAGATTACTTAAACCTGGCCCGGTCTATCACGACCCTTCAGATCACTTCAGCCTGGTCCAGTCAATACTTCTTTTTAGTTGACCCTTCAGGACTGTACTAATCCCTTCATTTAAAGAAATGGACCGGATTATGCTAGACCGGATTGATATCCCGTAAGCATCTTACACACTCATTACATTTTTCACTTCCTTTTTTCTCTTTTTTTCTAATTTTTTTATCGCTTTTTTTTGTCACATTTGTTTCTATATTATTTTTTCATCATAATTTTTCGTACATTTTTTAATTGTTTTTTTTGTCAACCTTTTTATTTTCATAGTCACTGACCTACATTTTTTCTATTCTCTTTTTTTTTATTATTTCTCATACCTTTTTTTAACATTGGCCCGTCAATGACTTACACAATATTCTAGTTAAATTCACACACAGTTAACAGATAAGGTATCGCCATTACTAATGATCATAACATTTTCTCAACTGTGGCTAGTTTCATGGACATGGATTATCATGGTAACCCGCCGTCACGTCATCATAACAAAAATAATATCTTAAATTTATACTAAGCCTAACTAACTACGAGGCACTTTTGCAACCATTATAATTCATACTGATCATTGCAGAACATAACCTTAAAACTACCTCTACTTTTTTTAACTTTTTTTTCTTCTCTTTTAACTTTAACAAAAACTAAATCTCCATACAAAAAGATCTAACTTTTGCTTTGCCTCTTTTAAATCTAACGATCACGGTATCAGCGTGAGCCAATTTTTCAGTGTTACCAAAGACAATCGAAAGGATAGACAGCTAACGTCATACATTAATACAAAGCTCACGTAAAACTTATTATCTTCGCCGGTACCTAGTAGTTTGCCTTAATATATTAGATGGCGTTACTATACTAGCTGAAGTGTGATACACCTAGTGCCATCTATCGAACAATTGGAAACTAAAACATCGTTGTAAGTGTGTGTAAAGGTATGTATAGCGTGACATATGAGTGGATGTGATGGAGCGTAACGTAAGTCGACTATCGAATGAATCAAAATATCACTGTTTTTATCCAATGATGCCACGACTCAATGATTAGGACATCTACCCTAGGTTCGATTCTGTTAACACTTTTTGGATTTTTTAGAATACTTAATTCTAGATAACTAGAATTTGCCTAAGTAAAAATTGATAAATTAAGGTGAAGGGTAAGGAGAAAACACAAAAACGAGGCGTTTTTCGTGCCATTTCCTGGCGAAAATATAGCATGTGGAGCTTTGAAATTAAGATATCGTATTACACATATCTTGAAGTACCAAGATCTTAAAATCTTAGAAGTCATTTTTTATCGGTGTGTCAAATTCGTTAAGTACCAAACGCGGCCTAGTTATTCTTATAGTACGTAAACTCGGCCTAGTTATTCTTATAGTTCGTAAGTTTTGTCTGTAGGTCCTATTTTTTCAAATATATAATTGTTGTATATTGCAATGTTTCTATGTATGTATGTATGTTTGTCTAGGTCAAATCTTGCAAGCTGAATTAGAACCACTTCCTTTTATCCTACGGAGTAGAATTTTAACATGTTGGTTCATTTCCAAGGATTAGCTCCAGACAAAGTGATGATGATGATGATGATGATGATGATGATGAAATGTATCATCACTCACGCGATTCGGATTTTGATGAAATTTGGAATGAAGATAGTTTATACCTTGGAATTACATGTAAGATACTTTCATCGTCATCATCATCATCATCATCATTTCTCACGCGGGTGAGTGTTAGCTTATACCGTGGAATATCAAAAAGTATACTTTTCATCATCACTCACGCGGGTGGAACAGATTTTTAAAAACTTTGGAATGGAAATAGGTTATACCGTGGAATAACACATAGGATACTTTTTATCTTCATCATCATCATCAACACATCATCATCATCACTCACGCGGGTGGAACGGTATTTATGAAATTTGGAATGGAGATAGCTTATACCATGCAATAACGCATAGGATACATTTCATCATCACCATCATCATCACTCACGTAGGTGGAACGGATTTTGATTAAATTATTAACAATTCCAGGGTATTAGCAATTTCTATTCCAAATTTTATCAAAATTCGTTCCATCCGCGTGAGTGATGATGATGATGATGAAAGTATCGTATGCGTTATTCCATGATATAAGCTATCTCCATTCCAAAGTTTATCATAATCCATTCCATTCACTTGAGTGATGATGATGATGATGATGATGATGATGATGAAAAGTATCCTATGTGTTATTCCAGGGTATTAGCAATCTTCATTTCAAATGTCATCAAAATCCGTTCCGTCCACGTGAGTGATGATGATGATGATGATGATGAAAGTATCCTATGTATTATTCCATGGAATTAGCTATCTCCATTCCAAATTTAAACAAAATCCGTTCCACCTGCGTGAGTGATGATGATGATGATGATAAGTGTACTACGCGTTATTCCATGGTATAAGCTATGTCCATTCGAAAGTTCATCAAAATCTGTTCCATCTGCGTGAGTGACTATGATGATGATGATAAGTGTCCTATGCGTTATTCCATGGTATAAGCTATTTCCATTCCAAAGTTTATCATAATCCATTCTTTTCACGTGAGTGATGATGATGATGTTGATGATGATGAAAGTATCCAGAGTGTGTTATTCCAGGGTATTAGCAATCTTCATTTCAAATGTCATCAAAATCCGTTCCATTCACGTGAGTGATGATGATGATGAAAGTATCCTATGCGTTATTCCAAGGTATAAGCTATCTCCATTCCATTTTTCATAAAAATCCGTTGAGCGTTTGAGCGTTTGAGCGTGAAAGTGAAACAAACAAACAACCTCACTTTCGCATTTATAATAGTACTAGCTTTCGCCGGCGATTTCGTGCAGTATATGCCGAAAAAAACATCCTATGTTCCTCAGCGTTGGGATACTCTTGATGCTTTTTGACAGACTTGTTATTATTTCGTTTCCATGGCAACCGTTCCTTACAGCCAGTAATCGACATTTTCCAGTTTTCCCGTGGAAACATACCATTTCCGGGATAAAAATATCGTATGTACAGTACCTATTTGCAAATTTTTATCAAAATCTGATCAGCCGTTTTGGCGTTAAATCTCCCAAAATAAACACACACTAACACTTTTATATATTGGTGTGGATATACAGGGATGGAATTGTTTACAATTTCTTTTTGATAGGTAACTATGTAACTAAAGCATAAATAACTTCACTCCAAAGCTTGAACTTTAATAAACTGTAGGTAGGTACTATAACTTCCTAGGTATTTATGAAGCGTTCCAAAACAGGTACTTAATAGGTAGGTAGGTCGGCTTTATTAGGGACCATACGTATTTTTAGGGACCATCTTTCATTGAGTGAGGTTGATTTGATAGGCATTCTTTTATTTTTAATAAATATGGAAGTGAGTTTGTCTATCTGTATGTTTGATACTAAACTACTGTATGTACATAAAACGCTTGACGCCTATGACACAAACAAACAATGACAAACGCGCGAAAATCTTAACACTCAAATGTGCGCCATCTTCCGTTTTTTTTGTATAACTGCATGCTCCTTCAGCTAAATAGTGATATTGGTTCAATAAATCAACTGTTAAAAATACCTGCTTATGAATTTGCAAATTTTGTTACAATGTTATGATTTTTTTGTATTTTATCCTCAAAATAAATAAATATGATAAACCAGAACAGTAAAATGCGATATTTCGTCGATTTCAGGTAAATTTTAGTTCTAGCGAACCAAGTATCGCCATCTAGCAACATTTTTTAAAACTACTGTGAGTAGAGTAAGGAGATAGCTGTCTATCCTTTCGATTGTCTTTGGTGTTGTGTTATTAGTGTATTTCATCTCGCGTTTTGGTTGTAAATCTGTGGCCCAATTCCATATCTTGGCTACAATCGGATTATCACTTTTTTCATAGCAAATTCGACTCTATCGCAAGGCATTAGTGGTTGCGAGACTGAGAATTCGATTGAAGCCAAGTTATGGAATCGGGCTGCGGGTACACACATACAGCACTACAGCTAGTTAGTTCGAGCTAATTGTATGACACTCAATTGTTCTTATCATAAACTACCAGAATAATGTTTTGAAAAAAAAAACAAGATCACAAAGTTTGTCATCTTCTTTTCAATAACCTAGGCTAACTTTGATTATATATCAAAGGTGTGTAACCATTTAACTCATTGGATCAACTATTTCTAACACTTCAGTATCCCGTTGACACCATCCCTTTGCTAATTTGGATAATTTAACAATTTTAATATTGGTAGTTGGAATTTGGTACAACTGATAACTTTGTCTGATCCTCGACAGTTACAGTGACAGTGGGGAATTGCGAGACTGCAGGATTATCCCATTTTTTGATTGCATTCAGAATATACCTTGAATTTGCGCCCACAGAAATATTGCCTGAAATGTGCTACGGATTTAATTATTGCAAATGTTTCTAATTCATAAGAATAATAACGAGTTATCGTATGGCTAAAACGGCTCCATACCCATCACTACTCGCATCGGTATGAAATTCAATAGGTAATGAAGGGCCAAAGATTTTCAAACAAGGCTATGTCAATGGATAATTTATAATTATCATGTTCAGAGATACCTACTCTTATGTACCTACTTCCTTACTGGATGTCAGGAGGTAAAAACAACTGCCGGAAGTACGTAGCTAATTAAATGAATTGCATTACTTGCGACGGTAGTAAAGTAAGTTTAGGGATGTTTGTTTGTTGAATCTCACGGGGATTAGAACTGATTTCTTCCAAAAACACATTTCGGTTGAATTAGGACAAATAATTAAAAACAATGTAATCAGTTGAGTTCAGAATATAAGTTAGGATGATTCAAGAACATTATACCAATAGGATGAGACGTGATAGGATGAGAACGGACTAACCCAACGTATCCTATTTTGTTTTATTCTTCATAATGAATATATTTTTTGTTTTAAAAATAAAAGCCGGCTTAAGATAGTTTATGCAGCAATTTATCCAGACGGGACAAGCTTCCTCTATGGTCCATGACGCAGAATGAAAGTTATCCATGAAAACAAGGGTTTTAATCATCATTGTGGGGTTTGAGAGAATAATTTATTTCCATTGAAAACCTGTGGAGACCAAATGGCATAGTCAAGTACTCAGATTGACCCCATTGATATTTTAGCTATAGAGTCATCACGGATAGATAGATTGAAAACTCTTTATTGTATACGAAAATATATAGAAAAATCAACTATAACTAAACTCTTGAAAATGTTTTGTACATTAGGCGGTTTTATTCGTAATAAGCGATATTTTCCAGACAACCTTGGGATGAAAAGGAAATTTAAACACGAATCAAAATCTGGTGGAATCTAGAGGCCATAATCTATCGGGGCGCGTGTTACTCACTAAACGAATTGGGCTTGCATTGGATGAAGATTTTAATTTTACCTATAATGTTGACATCTAATAGTTTTTGCATTTTTTGATTTACGAGTTTAAATTCAGTTAGAGCAAGTCTATAGGCTCTTCTTCTCTGAGGTTATTTATCTTTGCCTACAACATCTGCAGCCCGATTCCATAACTTGGCTTCAATCGAATTCTCAGTATCGCAACCACTAATGCCTTGCGATAGAGTCGAATTTGCTATGAAAAAAGTGATAATCCGATTGTAGCCAAGTTATGGAATTGGGCCACGGTATAAATCTAGTTAAGATCAAAAAGTTCCCATTTCGACCATGAATTTAGTATTTTTTTTGCATAAGCTTATTCATCATCGCTTACACAGAGATGCCATTCTGTAAAATATGTCGACCTACTAAGAGCAATACCTCTTCACTAAAATTATCATCGGTTAATACAAATAATAAGTAACATCGAAAAGGAAGTTTTATTACTGTAGTCCAGGGACATTTGACTTGTATTGTGAGGAAACTGTTCGCCTTGTAAATTTATTACAAGGCGAAATATTACAAGGCGCGATTGCCTCGCTAAACCGTCGGGTGTGATGATAGCGCCCCGCTAGACACGAGTGCCTATGCGGGGAAACGAGCGCGGACTGGACCGGCGATAGCTGCGGGCGAGCGCAGCTGGGAGACCGGAGACCGAAGACAGAAGGCGACCGCTCAGCTCGGCGGCGCAGGAACACATACTCTGTCAATTGAATATAACAGGAAAGTTAATACTACGTATCTGTAACACATCATGCGATGCTGTAGAACACACGTTGGCTTGCTTGATGGTGCTAGTGTACCCGACGTTGTCTTTATTCGTCCAGCGCCAGGAGCAAGTGGAGACCACGTAGTCAGGTTCGTATATGTTGCACACGTAGCAGGTGACATCATTGGTAGGAAATTGTCACGGCGGCTTCATTGTAAGCTGAAACTGGCAGATTTTTTGAAATGACAAGTCCATTAAATTATAATTTTAATGTTCTACTTAGTGGTTACTTTCGCTTTACTAGCAAAGAACATTTGCCGTGTAGAGGCACGGATGGTGCGGGTTCAAGACCCGTTCGCAATTCACTTATAGTGACATTACATATCGTAACATACCTTCACAGCAGGACGCGTTTACCAAATCATAAGGACACCATGTGCAAGCTCGTGAGTGAGACGGGGCGACGCAGAATAAGAAAACCGAAGAAAAAGTGCTGTTTTACCGTTATCGGACAGCGCGACCCTTCTCGTGTCCAGTTTACAATCCCTGATGCCTACGGTTACCCAATAGAAAACAATGGATAATAAAGCTACCCAGAGCCAACTTTCACCGTTTGAATGTGGGAGCTTTCCACATTTATTTTTAGTTTTAAATTGTAAAATCATTCTATTGGCTAAGCTCCGACACTGTTTGGTATTTAAATAGGCAAGCAAACCTTACTATACATCCTGTATTCTACTCTCTCACCGTTACTACGTCTTTTACATACGCAATACCTTCGGAAGTTCCTAGGCACCCAAAAAAAAGGCATAAGCTCTGCTGAACTTCTAGTTATTGCTAAACCTCGGCGAAAACTACTATTGGGCCCATCCAATACCCAATAACCTAAGCAGGTGCCAACCACACCTCGAACCTGCAAAACACAATATTTTTGTTAAAAATCAAGTCATGGTTTCGCCAAGCAGGCTTTACTGATAAAAATTAAATAGTAAATGGCACGTTGTTTGTCACGGCACCCGAAGGTGCGATGACTCTTTCTTCCGTAGTGACAGGTTCCGCGAAAGACAGGTAGTTTCAGATTTTTTTTTTGAATCAGACTCGGAAACAACTGGATATTCATTTCTTCGCTTGAGTGTAAAGCCACAAAGGATGCGGGAGACCTGATGCTTGTCCTTTACATTGAGTGAGTGCTTTTCACCCTGTCCTGTAATCGCACAAGGCTAAGACTGATATGGCAAGTTCAGCTAGGTCAGCAAGATTCGGGGATTTCTCAAAAAGTTGTCATAGCCACTTGTTCCCGCTATACCTTGATTTACCTTTGTATAGACTGAGTGGAGATGGATCCGGCACTTCTGATATAGGGTCCTCGTCAAACATAGCTTTAAATAAAATGAATTTTAAGAATCACTTTCACTTTTATTACTAATCACTTTGATCTATATTCCGACATAATTTACAACTAGTTTAATAACATTTTAACACAACGATTAGGTATGCCAGAAGCACGCAACAACAAGTGCACCGGGCCGCGTCCGAAGTAAGACAGAACCACTTTTTTTTTTTTTTTTTTTAGGTAGGATATGTGCTGTTGGTCTATAACTGACCTCTACAGCGTCACCAGGTGGGGCGTGACGCAGAAGGCGCTCGCCAAAGTTAAGTTTTTGGCCACTTGCTCAAGGGCACACAGGGGGTAAGAACCTCGGCTTGGACAGTTGCCATTGATTACTTGGGGAGTATCGAACTAATCACCCCTCGATCTCTACTGTTAGGTAGTGATATAGTGTAGTGGGGCCCTTTTGAAATGGCTGGAGCCCTTTAAATGAATTGCATAACTGACCACCGATTCGGAATACACCTTCGAGAAGAATCGGCAAGAAACTCGAAGGCGAATAAAGTCGACATTAATTACGGGACCTTCGACCTCGCATCCGGCGAGGTCGGTGTCTGTGTCAATTGTGTTGAAAGATGGTGAAGATGACGGAGTGGGCGAATCAATCGCTGCCTGCACTGCGGCAGCGATTTCATAGTCCGGATCGCTCAAGATGTCTCTAGGGCGTCTACGAAGGGGCCGTGCGTCTGTTGTCGCGTCTGTCGTGTAGTCAGAGGCCTGAACTACTAGAGGGTTGGGGTGATGGAGTGCCGCGTCAAAGTAGCGGCGAGAGGCATTTTTCATATATTGAACTATCGAGGGAAGCTCGAGATCACTGTACAGGTCGATGTTCCTCTGATACCAGGGGGCATCTAATGCACCGCGAACGAATTTATTTTGTAAAATCTGAAGTTTCTCTAGGGAAATGCGAGAGGCGTGAGCAAATGCTACGGACGAGTATGTCATTGTCGGTCGGACGCAAGTTTTGTAGAGTGTCAACTTATTTCTAAGAGACATTTTACTGCGCCTGCCTAGGAGTAACGCGAGGCGGTATAGGTAGAATGCCGCCCTTTTGTGGACGGCGTGGATGTGATCATTGAAGTTGAGTCGATAGTCAAGGGTGACTCCTAAGTATTTAACTGACTTTTCCCACGGTATGGGTCGGTCATTGATCCTGACTTGTTTAATTGGGAAATAGCGTTTAACCCCGTGAGTGAAACGCATCGCTACGCTCTTCTCGGGATTAATCGTTATTCGCCACTTACGGAACCATCAATCGAGCGCTCGGATCGTTCGTTGGATGTCTCTTTGTAGAATAGTTGGATTCCATCCGGTGGTATAAATCGCGGTGTCGTCCGCAAAGAGAGCGATCTCTACTTTGGGGATGCTTGTGTAAAGCGTGAACAGAAGTGGAGACAGCACGGAGCCCTGAGGGACTCCGGCTCTGATGGGGTGGGGGGATGATCGGTTTCCCTCGACACGATAGCGGAAGCTCCGGCTGGTGAGGTAGTCTTGTACTATGAGCACAAGACGATCTGGCAACCCGAGCTGATACAGCTTGTATGTCAGCCCGGCGTGCCAGACCTTGTCAAAAGCCTTCGCCACGTCTAGGAAGACGGCCATCGTGGTTTGGGGTTTTGGTTTCCTATTGAAACCCTTAAGGATGTGTTCCGTGATGCGGTGCACTTGCTGAGGGCAAGGAGGGTGTCTCGCTCTAAAGCCGAACTGCTCATCCAGTATGAGCTTTATGATTTTCACGATGGATCGGAGTCGATTCAGAAGGATTCGCTCGTAGATCTTCCCCAGAGAGCTGAGGAGACTGATAGGACGGTAGCTGGAAGGCTCGGATGCCTTTTTGCCTGGTTTGTGAGTGCCGATGACGTCGGTACTCTTCCAAGCGTCGGGGAAGGAACAATTGCTCAAGGCTGCATTGAAGATGCTGACTAAGAGATAAACTAACGGGACAGAAAAGTGCTTGAGGACCCTGTTACTGACGCCGTCAGCACCGGGGGCCTGTCGCACTTAGAGGCCCTTGATGATCGACTCAACCTCTGCGGCTTTAACGGGCTCGAGGGGGGGGGGGGTCAGTTGGAGGTAGAGAATTCCTACGTTCTATTTCGCGGTCCACCGCGGCGATGTGGACTGGATCAACGTGATCATTAGCGGGGGTGCACTGGGCTGCGAGGCTCTCCGCCAAGCATTCGGCCTTCTCCTCGTCTGGGTGGGTCGGGAGTGTCGCGGGGGCGGGTATAGTCGGATGTGCCGTGGTCGCCCAGACACTTTACGCACCTGGGATGGCCAAAGCAAAAACGCGCGACGTGGCCATAAAGTTGGCATTTATGGTACTGACTGGGTGTTCCGTTGCGGTTTGGGGGCTCTACGTAGATCCCGGATAGGTGGCAGACCGTCTTTATGTTAAAGATGGCCTTCCCCTCCGGGGTACGTTCAAAAACGACAAGGACAAGAGGGAGGGATGTTTTAGGGTTTCCCCTGTATAAGCGATGTACCTTCACTACGGGGTATCCCTGAGACTGAAGGTCCTTGAAAATGAGCGCTGTCTCAAGTTCGCTGGGGACACCGCGCTATACTACACGGAGGGGTTTTTGTTCTTCGCGGGCGTAGTAAGCTTTTGCTGATAGAAATATCTTTGATATATAGTGACTTTATTGTGTTGTGTACTTATCTTAATTGCGTACAATATTTTGTGTTGACGTTGCTTTTGCAGAAAACTTTATTTGAATCTTAGAATAAATTTGAATATTTTTTACCCAATTTATATTTTGTGATACAATGTTCTGTAAGTGACTTGTCTAAGTACATGTAATATGTCAAAAGATGAATAAATGAATTGAATTGAATTGAATAAAGAGAACATAGTTTAAAAACATATTGAACCAATTTCAAATACTTATAGGTAACAATAGTTTATTAATGAAATGACTTCGTTCAGATACCCAAACAGATTTATATAATCAGAATATTAGGCAATTGATACGTATATGAATATAACACATTGTCAATTATTTTACAGGTGCATACGAATACGCATGAATTTGATAATCTACTTTTTGAATCTAACTGTTTTCTATTACAAAAGTGTATGGGATGAAAAATAAAACGTATTTAAAGTTAAAGCCCAATACATTTATTTTATGTACTTAGGCACTTTTAATAGTCCAAACAATATCTCATAATCACATCATGAAAATTAAACTTATCATAAATAATTATTTTAATTACAAAATCATAAACTCCCTTATTCAGGGCCAGTAGGTCTGAAAAAAATTGTATATTTTTTGATATCTTTGTATGACGAGACGGGCAGGTAGCTCGCCTGATGGTAAACATCACGTCGGCCCATAACAGTTGCAGTGCCACCCAGAATTTTGGTTGCAATCCTGCGCGTCACTACACTGCACCCGTCACCCTGAGACATTGGTTGTTAAATCACATTGCCCAGTAATTTCACTGGAAACATTGCCCTTTAAACGGAAACACAAAAATGTTTACACACTACTGCTTTGCGGTTGAACATTTAACAAAGGTGTGGTACTTCTCCAGGCGGACTCTTGCGTAAGAGGCCTACCACTACAATAATAAATTATCTATATTTATAAAATAAAGTCGGGTTTGGTGTTTGTTCGAACACTTATAACTCAAGAACCGCTCGACCGATTAGAATGAAAATTGGTACAAGGAAAGCTTATATCCTGGATTAACATAATATATGGCTACTGTTGATCCCGAAATAGGGCTTTTTTATTTATCATTTTCTATAAGAATTGAAAAAATAATATAAAAAAATATATTTTTGAAGCATTTGAAGCCTGTACATCAAATTTGACCAAAAATCTCTAAGGATTTTGGGTTTTGAAGCTTTTGAATCGGCTGAAAGGATTTGGATGAAATTTGCTAACAGGGATGACAGCAGGAGTATCAAAGTGACAGGTGTCAAAGTGACAGCTGGTGTCAACGTGACAGGTGTCAAAGTTGTTAAAAGTGAGTTTATGAACATTAAATAGTTTGATTATATTTAAAAAAGTAAATCTAAGTACCAGGAGAACAGAAACACTTAAGAAGTTGGAGATACAAAATTGACAACTAAAGTTTTTATATGTGAATATACCCCCCCATGAACATTAAATGGTTTGATTTTATTAAAAAAAAACTATTTCAAAGTACCAGGAGAGCAGAAACACTTAAGAAGTTTTATCAACATTAATATATTTTTGCAAATTCTTAGTCAAATTGACATGGCGGGGGTGGGGGTTGTTGGTAGCGGTTTTAAAGGAGACGTGGCCAGGGGGAGGAGGATGGGACTAAAATTTGTACGCGGGCATAGTCGTCGTCACCAGGAGATGAACAACAAAATTCATCGAAATCAGTCGATCTAATCTCGACATATCATCAAAAAGCCGTTCCATACAAAATGTATGAGAAACAGACAGCTAATAAGTAATAAACTTTTATTGACTCTAAGGCGGAATGAAGTTCGCTGGGTCAGCTAGTATATACAATAAATAGAGCTAGTATATACAATAAATAGAGCTATTATATTATCGTTACGTTAAAAACTAAATTTTCTTTTTTATTGCCCTCTAAATAATATAGTTTTATTTAAGTGGGTTCTTAAAGTATTTCGATTAAATTTCAATAATTTATTTTCATGCTTCAATCGGAGAAGAAAATAAATTTCAATAATGCATTTCACGATCAGATTACCTATGATCGCTTAATGGGTTTTGATTTAATACGTGATACTTTAAACTTTCAAACAGAAATTGATTGTTATGTATAACTTCTAGCACATTATGGGCAAAAATACGGTCGTCCATCCTTTTTCTTTTCATGTTTTCTCTGAAAAGTTTCTCAGCACTACGACACAATGCAACAACATCATTAGCCGGATACATCAAATACTTATAGTCAGTTTTCGAATAATCCCTCTTTATAATTAACGAATTATTACATACAGCTGTTGGGTTTGATAATAAGCTATGTACACAGTCTTCACACTTAACTTTTTTAATAATCCTTTTTACTACATACCCAGATACATACGTGACAATCATCATGGATATTTGTGATAAACTAGCAGTATGATCTAATACCAGTTCATTGCCAAAATCACTTTCTTCTTCATTTTGGAGATTTTCATTACTGTTTTGCAGTAATTCATTAAAAATCTTATTATAATTAGAAGATGTATTGATTTTGTCAATGGTTGTCTACGAATAAGTAATAAGTCAGGAAATGTAACAGCGTTAAAAAAATGACCCAACAAAAGTCGTGCCCAAGTAGGTGGGGCTTAAAAGTCGTGTCCAGCGCGTCATCAGTCGGACATGTTTCATGCAAGCGAGCACACGTCATATCTTCGCGTACGTTTTAGTTTTTATCAGTGTGAACTACTGCTGTGAATCATCATGCCAGCATGTGTTGTGAAGTGGTTCAGGAGCCATACAAGATTAAAATGTCCAGGGATCACTTTTCAGTAGTAAAAAGTTGCAAAATTATAATTATATTCATAGATGTTCAAATACGTTATCAAACCGAGATGGTCAATACTATGCAAAATGAAGTCAGTTAATTTTTGCTTAATAAAAAAAAGTCGAATACTGTTACTCGACAAAGAGTAATAGTATATACCAACTCCTTGAAACCAGTGACCAAAACTCAGTCCAAAACTGGATTTCTAGGACTCCTCATTATGTATTTCAAGTTTTAAATTACTTTTTGCACGGCTAGTAGAGGTACAAATTTTGGACTTTTATTTTCTTTTAGATTTACTCAAGATCATATTGAGTTGTTTTTTGGAGTGATCCACAACCACGGCCGTTGCAACAATAACCCAAACGCCCGATTGTAATAGGTGAATATATAAAAATAATCTACTGAACTTGAACCTCAGCTGAAAATTCACAGGCAACAGCATATCATTAGAGGACATTCCATTTTCAATTTCTCAGAATCCGTCTTCACTACATTGCGAAGAAAGATTCTCTTTGAATGTCTTCTAGACAAAAACATAAACAAAAACAGGTAAGAGATATTTTCCAGTTTTTTTTAGGTGTAATGGTAACTTTTCATAGATACCATCAAGCTAGGATAACTTTTGAATAATATATTTTGTGAAATAATTTACATAAATGCTCAATAAGCTAATCTATGATATAAACTGCTGTCAACTTCTCGCTGATAGGAAGTGTTACGCGTGAAAACGTGAAAAAAACTCTTTTTAGTAGGGTTACTGAACATTTATGAATAAAACCGTAAACTTCAAAACAGTTTGTCACTATATTCAATTTAAGTAATGCCAAGTTCAATAAAAAGATACGCGAAATATTTTTAAAGTAAAGTACCTCGGTATGACGATTTACGCTAAGCTCCGCTGGAAAGCTCAAGTCAAGAAGAAAAAAGAAGAATTAGAACTACGGTTTAAAATAATATATTGGCTGCTTTGGAGACACTGTCAACACGCAATAAATTTTTATATAAACTAGTGCTAATGCCAGTACGAATCTATGGTATACAGCTGTGGCTGCACCAAAAAAAGCAACATATTATCAATACAACGCTTCCAGAATAAAGTACTGAGGGAAATAGTGAATGCACCTTATGCACCTTGGTACATAAGAAAAGACGATCTCCATCGGGACCTTAAGGTAGAGTTCGTTGATAAAGTAGTCAAGAAATATGCAGAAGCTCATGAAAATAGACTTAATCATCATGTGAATGTCGAGGAAATCCAGCTTCTCGACCATACGGACATAGTGAGAAGACTCAAAAGAACAAAACCATTCAAGTTAGTATAGAGTTAATCTATTAGTGAAATGTGGTTCAAGGCTACGTATAAAAAACACATAAACAAATCTTCAAAAAAATAAAGTTTCTTCTTTCAAGTCTTCGCCTTAATAGACTGTAAGAAAAGTGTTATTGGACACATTCTTAGTTCTATTCAATCTAACAGTTTAAGTTAAATTTAAAATTACTTATTAACCTAATTAATGGCTAGATTGTAATATGAATAGGGTATATACTTAAAATGTATTCTAGAAAAAGGAAAACAATTACAAAAAAGGGAAAAAAGGAAACAAAGGAAAAAATAAACTTCTACTAAAAATACATGTTTTGTTCTTTACGTCGCTTGGACCCAGAAGTAACGATATCAAACACGTCGAACCTACACCGAACCTACACATCAGACACGAAGTATCGACTTTATCGATACTTAGTTAAATATTTAAACGGGACTTAATCGCGCTGAAAACTTAATATTTATTTACCTCGACGTTTCTCAATTTATCGATACTTATGACGTCAGCACTTTGTCAAGCCCTATCGTAACCAAACGTTTTATAATTTTCCACCAAATATCCACCAGTTCTTCATTTAGCAATGTAAGTTGATCATAAATCTGAAGAAAAACCTATTATCTAAGATTTCAATAGTTCTTTTACCTCAGTTTCAACCAAAAAGTGACAAAATAATGATAATCAACAATGCAGTGAAAATAGTCATAAATTACCTGTGAAACGTGTATGTATTCGAGTTATTACGTCTTGTTACATCACATTCACACACTGAACAAGACACCATGATGTTAGAATAAAGATTTTATGTTTTAATCGTAAGATGATTATCCAAATGAAAAAAATTCACCTCGACTTGTTACAAGCCCGGACGCTATGGCCTCTTACTCGCGTAAACAATGACCTACCGGCATCTTGTTTCGCTATCTCTTTTTCTCTCACGGCAGTGTGTACTTGATAAGGATCTTTCGCTCCCACGCTTCGTAGGTCTTTTGAGCGTAGCGAAAAAATCCTAAGTCTATGGTATCAACCATAAAACACCACAAATTATCCACTCACTCACACATACCTACGCAGCCGCCATTTGGTACTTCACTCGATTGTTTGACGGTGCGGACTTCGTATTTTTCCACCAGGGTATGGCCAGTGGCCCAATTCCATAACTTGGCTACAATCAGATTATCACTTTTTTCATAGCAAATTCGACTCTATCGCAAGGCATTAGTGGCTGCGATACTGAGAATTCCATTGAAGCCAAGTTATGGAATCGGGCTGCCGGTACGGTGAGTGAAGGGTTTTTAAACCTACTTTTTTATAACCGTCCGTTTCGGCAGTCGAAGAGAGTGGTGATGTGTGTCTGCCGAGCTTTTAACACTGATTTCGGATCCCATCATTATAGTTACATTGTACTATATAAGTAAGTACAAACCACATAAAACGTCACACTTGATTAGAGTTGAGAGCTGGCCAGGGCTCTAATACCTAACAGAATACGTCAAAGTCAAAGTATTTTATTGTAAGTAGGCAAAAATAATAGCACTTTTACAAGTCAAAATTAACATCTCATGAACAAGGAGAAATACATAAAATAATATAAAAAGATCAAATCAATAAAAATTTGGGTAAACTAAGTATTCTTTGAGTTTGAAAATGAAATTTCCCTTTCATGTGCTTAAAGACTTAAATCTCACACTGGAAAAGGATCCTTTTGACTCTACCGGTGCTTCGGAAATACGCCCGTTAGAGAAGAGTGTCGTTTATTGGCAAAGACACTACTGGTAGTGCGGCGGGTCGTTGCCAATAAACGGAAGAGAGCACCAATAAACTCTACGGGGATGTAATTTTTTCCATATTTCTTAATTCTTTATATTTTTTCAAATGTCATGAACTCTTTATTGAAACACCAAAATATAGAAATTGCCGTGGTGGTCTCGGCTAAGAATAAGACCCCTCCCAATCCTCCCGTGGATATCGTAAGAGGTGACCAAGGAAATAATACACACCGGAAGATGGCACACGTCTCCCGAGCACATATTGTAACACTGCGGTCACCAATCCGCCTGCCAAGCGTGGTGACTATGACAAACCCCCCCAATATGATAGACAGACGCGCGATATTCGGCCCCCAGTCCCCGGCGGCTCCCTTATTCCTGGCACCGGTAGCAGCCATGCTAACGGTGGAGCAGGGGGAGCTAAGAATCCCCGGCAGAGACCTAGCTCTCAACCCCCACGATCTCTGGACCTGGCAACTTATAACGCACGCACCTTGAGGACCGATGAGAAGTTAATAGAGCTGGAAGAAGTAGTAAGTAAGTTGCGCTGGGGTATTATAGGGTTATAAGAAGTCCGAAGAGAGGGAGCGGATACGATGACCCTCAATTCCGGCAACTTACTCTATTACAAGTCCCTCGTAAACAACATTGTGAAGATCGAAAGCGTTTCGAGCAGGGTGGTAAACCTTACACTCAGAATAACCGAACGGTTTTCGTTGAAGGTACGCCCCACACTCGAAGCGCCCGGAAGATGAAGTGGAGGCTATATATGACGACATTTCTAATGCCATGCATGTCCCGAAAACACACTTCACAGTGGTGATGGGGGACTTCAACGCACGGCACGAGGCTAGGCATGAGGAATGGCGATGAACTGAGAGTGAGGCAGTTTGGATTTGGACAGCGGAACCAAAGGGGTCAGCGATTGGTCGACCTCATGGAGAAAGTGGGGCTCTTTATGATGAACTCCTTTTTCAAGAAGCGCCCGTCCAGGAAATGGACGTGGATGCACCCCGGCGGTCATAAGTACGAGATAGATTTCATTTTGACGGCCAATAAGCATATATTCAATGATGTCTCTGTGATCAACAGGGTTAAGACCGGCAGTGATTACCGCATGGTAAGAGGCTCATTGAATATCAACGTAAAGCTGGAGAGGTCTCGTTTGCTGGGATCTACTCTTCGCCCAAGTCCTGCTCAAATCCAAAACCCCGAGAGCTTTCAGTTGGAGCTCCAAAATCGGTTCCAACCCCTTACCGAATGCGATACAATGTACGAAATAAACAACGGGCTGGTGCAAATTGTTCACTGGTCGGAGTTCTTTAAGACCCACCGCAAAAATAGAACACAGAAACTCTCTGAGCATACACTCAAACTTATGGCAGAACGAGGCGAGATGAGGCTGCAGTCTTCAGTGGATATGTGGAGTTACAGCTTGCTTAATAAACAGATCTCCATGTCGATGCGACACGATTTGCGTTCCTATAATACTACTTGTATTAAGAATGCAACAGAGTGGAACAAAGGCTCCAAAGTGTTCGCAAGAGATCTGTCTAATGGGCAAAGCCTGTTGACGAAGCCGAAAACCAACAGGCATCGTTTCGTCGAAGCCAGAGATATTGAGTGAGCTCAAAAAGTTATATGGACAATTATACACCTCATCGCGTAGTCCTCCTAGCACGACTAGCGATGCAAAAGCCCGTTTGACCCAACATTATACTGAAGATATCCCGGACGTCAGCCTATACGATATCAGAATGGCTCTCAAACAGCTTCAGAGGAATAAGGAACCAGGGGAGGACGGAATAACGACAGAGCTACTGAAAGCGGGTGGAACACCGGTAAGTACTTAAAGAAGCTGTTTAAATGCCGGAGGCGTGGCACAGGAGCGTAGTGGTTTTGTTCTTTAAGAAAGGTGATAAAATCCTCTTGAAGAATTATAGGCCCATTTCGCTGCTGAGCCACGTCTATAAGCTGTTTTCGAGAGTAGTCGCAAACCGTCTCGCTCGTAGGTTTGACGACTTTTAGCCTCCTAAACAAGCTGGATTCCGGAAAGGCTTCAGCACCGTAGACCACATCCATACGCTCCGGCAGATTATACAGAAGACCGAAGAGTATAATCGGCCACTATGTCTAGCGTTTGTGGATTACGAAAAAGCCTTTGATTCAGTCGAGACCTGGGCAGTGCTACAGTCTTTACAGCGGTATCAGATTGACTACCGGTACATCCAAGTGTTGAAGTGTTTGTACAGCAAGGCCACCATGACAGTCCATCTTCAGGATCAGAGCACGAATTCTATCCAGGTGCAAAAAGGAGTGAGACAGGGAGACGTTATTTCTCCGAAACTGTTCACCTCTGCACTGTAAGATATATTCAAGCTTCTGGACTGGAACGGATATGGTGTGTTCACATCAATGGTGAATACAACACTCACCTTCGATTTGCCGATGATATAGTCATCATGGCAGAAACCCTGGAAGACCTAAGCACAATACTCAGTGACCTCAATATTGTTGCCCAACAGCAGCCCGATTTCATAACTTGGCTTCAATCGAATTCTCAGTATCGCAGCCACTAATGCCTTGCGATAGAGTCGAATTTGCTATGAAAAAAGTGATAATCCGATTGTAGCCAAGTTATGGAATCGGGCTGCAGGTGAATCTTAAAATTAACATGGGTAAAACGAACATTATGTCAAATGCCCATGCCGGTTTATGTTGGGAACGATGTTATCGAAGCTGTTGATCACTATGTCTACTTAGGTCAGATGATCCAACTGGGTAGATCCAACTTCGACAAAGAGGTCAACCGATGAATCCAACTCGGGTGGGCTGCGTTCGGGAATTACGCCATATCGTCTCGTCGCAGATACCGCAGAGGCTCATGACGCAAGTTTATAATCAGTGCGTGTTGCCAGTGATGACATACGGCACTGATACGTGGTCGCTAACTATTGGTCTCATACACAAGCTCAGAGTTGCGCAGAGTGCAATGGAGAGAGCTACGCTCGGTGTTTCACTATGTGATAGATTTCGAAACGAGGAAATCCGTAGAATAACCAAGATTACCGACATAGCTCTCAGAGTTTGCATGTTGAATTGGCAATGGGCAGGCCATATAGTTCGCAGAACTGACAACCGCTGGGGAATAAAGGTTCTCGAATGGCGGCCACGAACAAACAAGTGAAGTGTGGGGAGACCCCCCACACGATGGACCGACGACACAAGATCGCTCGTCATGGCGCTTCTTAGGGGAGGCCTGTGTTCAGCAGTGGACTTCTAAGGGCTGACATGATGATGAAGATGATGATGAATATAGAAATATGCAATTAATAAACTTAGTCTAACAAAAACATGTTACAATTGGCAGTCTTAACGCTTGAAGCGATCTCTTCCAGACATCCCTGCATGGAGAGGAATAACGTCAACAAATTACGCGCGGTGGTTATTCTTACAATAATTATGTATCCACAATCTAACTGCTTCAACCGTAAAGGAATGATCATAGAATGAAGTCCTACATACCGGAGTTTTGGGCCGCAAGTTCTCTAATGACCTTAAAAACCGGAGTTTGATATGTGAAGGAAATCAAAACGTTCCTTAAGAAAATGTGGCGAAGAAGGATGAAACAAAATAGAGTTAAGGAGGGACAATAAAGTTACTTGAGCTTTAGTCGAAATTCGGAGATTTGGTCATCATCATTATCATCAGCCCGTATTCGTCCACTGCTGGACGTAGGCCTCTCCTTGTGAACGCCACTGAGCCCGATCTTTGGCTCTCCTCATCCAGTCTCTACCAGCCGCCTTTTGCTAGTCGTCACTCCACCTGGCCAGCGGGCGCCCCACACTACGTTTGTTTGAACGCGGTCTCCACTCTAGAACTCGTTTACCCCAACTGTTGTTGGTTCTTCAAGTTATGTGACCGGCCCATTGCCACTTCATATTGCTAATTCTTTGAGCTATATTGGTAACCTCCGGCGGATCTCCTCATTTCGGATTCTGTATTCTATATAAACTCTGAGTATATATCTCTCCATAGCTCGCTGAGCGACTTTAACATACAACTGCGAATGCGATGCGACTTTGACATGGTCATATTTGCGTAATCCAAATAATATGAAACTAATACAACATTTTTGAAGACGCTCTAGTTTATTTAGCTGGTCCTCAAGGTCAAGATAGCAGACGTCACCGTAGTCAAGAATAGGGAGTAAGAGAAACTGTGCAAGCGCAATCTTATTGGCCGTTGGTAAAAAGTTCCGAAGCCTACGTAAAGATCCTGCGGCGGCGAACATTTTACGGCTAGTAGCTGACAAAGCCCACGACAAACATCCGTCAATTTTAATTCTGAGACTTCACCGTATCACTAAAAGGTATAACGACTATCAAACAGTACTCGCGGAAGAGAGTCCCAATCGACTTTACACATCATACCGTACCGTATAAGTACCTACAATATCACTTGCGCCTTATTGCGACACACAACATTAGATGTTTATTGGGATTGCTTTTGTTTGTATTGGTATTACTTGCCCAACTTGTCTTGCCCCACTTTCATGCCTTTTCAATTGATTGTTTGCAATTTTAAGTTAATATTATGGAGGACGGAAAAAGTATGAATTGTAGGTACACAGTCAAGAACACATGATACTTTACAGTGGCGTAGCGTGAATTTTTGCCGCCCGGAGCCGAACCGGAATTTGTCACCACCTCTTTGCTATAATTCCAAATCTATTTATACATCGAAATTATTAAAAGACGCGAGCGATCGCAAAAATGTTGAGCTAAGCTATTTCTCTTACTGTGGAAAATAAAATATAATATTTAATCTTATTGAAAAATCAAAAGGAACGCTATTCTGAGCTATTTCTATCACTGCTGAAGTTAACTGATAGTAATCAGAATCATATAAATTTAATTGTACAAAAGACAAGCACAAAAAACGCAAACGAGTGAAGCGAGCGTGCAAATTAGAGTTATTCCATAGAACCATCTCGTTTACCTCAGCTTTGAAACATGAAAAACCGCATCAAAATTGGTCCATTCATTTGGGAGCTATGATCCTCACAATTATAGCTAAAACCCATTTAGTTTACCTCAGCTTTCAAATATAAAAAACCACAGCTAAATCGGTCCATTCGTTTGAAAGATACGATTCTCTCCCCCCTTTTCTCAACTCCCCCCCCCCCCCCCCCCCATACCCCTCTTTATAGCTAAGAACCATACTCGATCACATCATTTTTCAAACTTATGAAACCTCATCAAAATCGGTCTATTTGTTTGGGAGCTACGATCATCACCTCCATTAATTAATACTAATTTTGCCTACAAATGTCCAGAGCGAACGGCATAATTATTTGTTCATTTTAGCGTTATTTTCGCCATTTGCTTCAAAGCGAATTATTGTCCCTGCGTTCGAGATGATGAGATGGCGTTGTGGGCAGTTTTGAAATATACATTTTTAACAATTTTAATTTTAACGTTCGCTTTGAACATTTTCAACACTTTTGCCCTTTTTGCAACTTTTGACACTACCGGTCCTTTCCAAACTGAATGAAAAAGACCCTAGAAATTACGAAATAAAGTCGATTTTCATATGTCAACATGTCATCTAAACATTCAAAACGAACGGTGATTTTTCACGTTCAGGGGGACGATTCTCACGAAGTGATATAAATATCACAATAGATATAATATATCGATAAATGTATGGTTTTTTCGACATATTATTACATATTATTCGGTTTTTTACATTTATTGGTTATTTCTGTGATATTTATATCACTTCGTGAGAATCGCCTCCTGAACGCTAATTTCACCCACAAATGTTCGAAGCAAACGCCAAATGTGATCATATTTAACGTTTTTAACCGTTATTTTCGCCATTTGTTACAAAACGAACGGCCCGTGTCTGAGTATGACAGTATGACATATGACATGACTGAATGACAGTTTTTTAATTGATTGCCGAAAAGGTGGAAAATTCTTGATCGCTCCCGTTTATTTGTATAATTTCCGGTACAAATTCAAATAAATAATGTGAAAGCCTTTCACGGATTACACTCTGTTTGATGGGAGAGCGTACGCGAACAGTGCAACCAGAAGAGATGGCGAGCACGAGCACAGCCGTCGCGACGGTGCCTCAGCCACTACAGGAGGTGAAAGATTCACTGTTTTGAGACTTTTGATTTCCCTTATCTTTTTTATTTGATGTGCTAATACCTACTATGTACTTGCGAACGATACCGATAGCTCAGTAAACGGCACTGTTAAATTTATACTACCTGCACCTGCATAACGATGGAGACCGTAAAGCGATTTGGGCTATGTGTTTTCCGAACACAGCTCAAAATCTCACGATTACAATACTCAAGTAATCATGGCCTTCTAAGCGATATCAACGTGTTAGACTTGAGTAGAGTGGTGGCGGGTCCCTTCTGTACTATGACCTTGGGGGACCTAGGCGCTAATGTCATCAAAGTGGAAAGTTTGGACGGTGATGAAGCACGCAAGTGGGGCCCGCCATTTATTAACGGAAACAAAGATTCCTATTACTTTTTGTCAATAAATAGGAACAAGAAAAGCATCTGCATTGATTTGAAGACACATGAAGGTAAGAGAAGTTGTTTTGTCACATATCTGCCTAATCAGAAAATTAATAGTGTGATCTAGAACTACAGTAGTCGCAGTCAATCTATATGTTAAGGTATTGCTAATTGGATAAAACGGCAAAAAGTAAAAACGAAAAAATGTAAGTGAGTGAGCGAGGCAGGTATACAATGCTGGGCTCAACTTTCCAATATTTGTAAGTTGTAGAAGGGTTAGGGAGGGTGGGAGGGGTGTCTCCCCCATGGAAGGGGGGATGACGATAACAAATAAAAATATATAAAAAAACAAGGTTATGTTTCGAAAAAAATGTAAAGAATTGACACTAGGAGGGGTGGGGCTGGTTGGAAAAGGAATAAAAAATTGTCTTCGGTATGGGCTCTCGCCAGAACTCTTGCGAGGTCGCCGCACGGCAGACCGACACCAACATTGGGCATTCCGACATGAGTAGGTTCGGTTCTAAATGAGTCACAGAACCGACATCAGTAGGTTAGGTTCTAAAAGAGTCACAGAACCAACACAGAGCACCCCGACATGAGTAGGTTAGGTTCTTAATGAGTCACAGAACCGACACAGAGCACCCCACTTCCACCTGGTCTTGTGGTACCTACCCCTAGCGTGTATATAAAAAGTGCAGAGCCAGAAGCTCGCGTGGGAGGTCCTGAGTGGAGCAAGACTGCGAGGCCGAAGTGGAGCGAAGGGGGGAGGTGGTGAGCGTAGCGAGCCGGTGACATCCGTAGTGGAGCGTAGGTGGAGTGGGCGAAGGATGCTCAGGGGCAACCTCGCGAGAGTTCTGGCGAGAGCCCATACCGAAGACAAATTTTCATTCCTTTTCCAACCTGCCCCACCCCTCCCAGTGTCAATTCTTTACATTTTTTTCGAAACATAACTTAGTTTTTTTTTTTTAAAAAAAAACGCCATCCCCCTTCCATGGGGGAGCCCCACCCCCTCCCACCCTCCCTAACCCTTCTACAACTTACAAATATTGAAAAGTCCTTCCCAATGCTGTCTTAACCTTCAACATTGGGATTGCACCTGATAAATAGCAGTATGCGCAGCAACTAACAGACAACTTCCGAGACACATACTTCCAGTGCGACTATTGTGTACCAATTCTTTACCTTACACCATTTATGTGTTAATTTAAACCAAATTCACAACTTCAGCAAGTTAACACCTTAATTCTTGTAAATTGATTTTGTAAGTGAAATACACAATAACAAGTTTATGATGATTATTATATACATATATATATATATATTTTGTAATATTTTAGGGAAGAATGTGATATATGACTTGGCGAGAAAATGTGATGTTCTTGTAGAGAACTTTCTACCAGGAAAACTTGATAAACTAGAAGTGGGGTATGAAAGGCTACAGAAAGTGAATCCAAAGCTCATATACTGTGCAGTTACTGGATTCGGCCCTACCGGCCCTTATGCTAAGAAACCAGGGTGAGTAAGCAACACACCCTACTGTTTCGATTTAAAGGTTAATTCAAATTCAATATTTTATTTCAGACCACATTATTTATTTTTGTTGCATAGTATTTAATACAAATAACTAATATTGATTCGTAACACACGAAATTATAAAAACAATTTAATTTGGTGCTGTGTGCACACATATCCAGTGGCTCAGCACAGGACAGTCCCATCTATCAGCTAATTGCTCAGGATGCTGTTAGAGCTGGTATGCATGTGATTTAGTAATGAGGGGACATCTATTGCAAATTATCACATGAAAATCATCAACTCCTGCCTCCGCGAACATACCCAAATCACTACACTGTTGTAGTACATGGCAACCCCAGCAGCACCCTGAACGCATTATTGTACTGGACCCGAAGGGCCTTGTATGCCCTCTGCATGTAGTTGACCAACAGGCTGCAAGTGTAAAAAGTCTGACAATGGCAGCAATTTGGTCATTTTACTCTTTAAACTAAACTAAATTTCTTCAATTGTTTTTTTTTGTTCAAATTTAAACCCTGTCGACTTTGTAACAAGGTCTTTTTGCCCCTGGCATCTATTCTAAACTTACGTCAATTTAAGCTGCACCGCTTAAAATAACGTAATTAAAACAGGTTTTTAACACAACATCTAACAGTGTTTGGATAAGTTCTGATACAGCGTTTGGACAAATTGGGACTCTCGCCTCGTGGAAACAAAGTTGATTTTATGCTGACAGGCTTTAGTGATAGTTTAGTGAGTGAGAATTAGATACCAGGGGAAAAAATACCTTGTTATGAAGCTAACAAGGTTTATTATTACATTTGAAGAAATTAAGTTTAGTTTAGGGGATGTCTGAATCGCTACCAAAATGCTTTAAAAAGCGTTAACTTTACCTGCTTGGTACACTTTGCAAACCTCCGGGTAGTGTTGCTTAAACATTGATTGTTTTAGATTCCGATAGTATCGATTGTTTTAAAAAAAACAATTGATATATTGATAGTTAATCGATAGTTTTTGAGAATTTTATAGGTATAAAATGAAACACAACTTTGTATTAACGATTGAACACATTTAATTAATTTTAAAACATATAAAAATTTTGATAGATAAAAATTAATGGATTCAAATTGTTTCCTTCAGCCGGCTTCTTTTTTTATTCATAATGAGCCCTGCTTTGGAAAATATCCGTTCTGAAGCCACAGATGTCGCTGCACAGCACATATATTTTTTTGCCATCAAACACAACACATTAGTTGATTTTTCCCAATATTTTAAAGGACAAGCATGTTTATCGATCCTTGGTTTTTCTAAATATTGACGAACATGAATTCTCGATTCAATTACTGGTGTTGTTTGATGTACCTGATTGGGCAAAAAAAGTAAATAAACGATTAATCAAATGACTATCAATGTTTAAGCAACACTACCTCCAGGCCAGGATGTTAATGCGAACAGATAATGCCCTACGTTCTCTTTCAAATCATCACAATTTAACTCTTCAGTGCCCGCCCCACGCAGCACCTCAAAACCATTCATGGCCACGGGCTCGAGCAGATCAAAGCGATTTGCGTGGGAAAGTGCTCCTGTATTCATGTCTCTAAATAAAAATAAAAATGTGTTTATGTAAATGTCTTCGATTTTAGTAATTCTGATTACTGTTCTAGAAAGCCATTGAAATAAGCTAGAAGAATATGTGTGAACAATATCATTTGAATGTTTATTTTATTTTTTATAGTCCTTGGTACCTAGAAAAACTTTTCTTTGATATTTTTTTTTAAATTTGTAATTGCTCTGTTTGTTGGACTTTGGCATTTAATTGGATTGCCCCACGATTAAACTAGTACCAAAAACCAAATAAAGAGCCTTTACACCACCCAAATTTCAAATAAATCAAAAAGATTCTGTACTAAGTCAGAAATCATTATAATATCAAATTTATTGGTATTACGACTGGCGTTTGTTTTTGCTGTTGCCTCTAGTACACAGTAGCTCAGGGATTTTCTGTGAGAGAAATGAAGTTTCTAATGAATGAACCCTTTCTAATTTAAAGTGTTCTTTAAACATTACTATGTTCAACAATTTAAAAAAACTTGTTATACTTATCTCTGTCATATACTTTAAATAACTTAAATTGTTGATAATTCCAGCTATGACGTCATCGCTTCAGCAATGGGAGGCTTGCTAAATACAACAGGAGAAAAGAATGGCAACCCGTGCAAGCCAGGAGTCGCCATCACAGATGTAACTACCGGTCTCCATGCATTCGGAGCCATCATGACTGCCCTCTACTACCGACAGAAGACCGGCAAGGGTCAGAGAATAGACTGTAATCTGCTCTCCACCCAAATATCCAGTATGATCAATATTGCTAATATTTACTTAAACTGCGGTATTGAAGGACAACGATGGGGCACTGCCCACGCCAACCTTGTGCCGTACCAAGCATTCAAAACCAAAGATGGTGACATGGTTATCGGCACAGGCTCCAATGCACAATTTGCAGACTTTTGCAAATTGATTAACAAAGAAGAATTAATAAAGGACGAGAGATTTATAGATAACTCAGCTAGAGTGCAAAATCGTGAACAAATCATAAACATCATCAGTGAAGTTATTCAAACGAAGACGAGAAAAGAATGGATGGTGATTTTCAAGAATGCTACGTTTCCAAATGGGCCGGTTAATAAGATGAAAGATGTTTTTGATGATGAGCATGTTCAAGCTATTGAGTTAGTCAAAGAGCTGTCCCACCCGGAGGCAGGCACTATTAAGGTTGTTGCTCCACCTACAGTCTACAGTCAGGGAGGTAATGAAGCCAGGGTTGCCCCTCCTACATTAGGGCAGCACACTAGAGACATTCTGTCCAACTTCCTGGGCTACCATGACAGTAAAATTGAAGGCCTCTATAGCAGCAAAGCTGTGCGATAATTTAGCCAAATGTATGAAACATTTCATTTCATTGAGATGTTTTCTATTTAATGTTGATATTTTCATATGATATTGTTTATCTTGAAATGTATAATGTACTGTCTGATAAGAGAGATATTTATTTATGATAATAAAATGCATTAAATATTTTTTTATCAAACTATGGATTTTCATTTTACTACATTTGTTATCAATGTGTATACAACTTTTATTACCTCATAAGTTGGTCAAACTCCAGTTATTGTAAACTCTAGATCGCAATACAAATTCTTCATTGCAGCAAACAGGAATCATTTCATTTTGTTTGTTTGTTTGATTTATGGGGTAGTGCTGGCCTCTAGTAAAATGTCAGAGTTTATCAAGCCGCCCGAGGGCCTCTGACATGACTTAACGACTGCTATTAATCAATAACAACCGGGGCTGACAGCTTAACGTGCCCTCCGAAGCACGGAGCGATGGAAAACCACACATAACTTAGAAAAGTCATTGGCGGAGCCCAGGTTTTGAGCCCGGTATTGTTGTATTCTAAATTGAGCTATAGATGTGCTCATACGCGAAAGTTTCTAGTTCGTATTTTTTATATATGCTTTAAAATTGAGTGTATGATTTAAAAGGTTTTGAAGTGATCTCAGCAGATTTGAGTGATTGTTTTAATTTATAGAATTACTTAGTATTTTTATTAAAATATGAAAGCTCTACTAGTGGAACTCTACTACTCTACATCAAGATGGAATCAAATTTAAAAAGAAAGTGGTTTTACACAACTGCCCAAAAAACGTTTTAGGATTTATGTATGTTTGTATGTGAGTTTCTTTATTCCACCATAACTTTTAAATGCCTGAACAGATTTAGACATATAGGGTACCGTTAGAATCTTGTATCTCCCTCCCGAGTAAAATATCCTTTTTTTTATTTCAATTTTTCGTATGTATGGCTCCATTTTCAAATGCGAAAAAAAGTTTTTTTCTACGATTTTTACAATATGGGTATCAAATTGAAGGCCTTGATAATTAGGCACATTTCAAGAGTATATAATTTATTGGCATAAATATAATAATTTTCTAATTGAAAAATTTGGATCATGGACCAGATTCGAACTCGCATACTGTGCCTCAGCGCGGCACGTGCCTTTACCAATTCGGCTACCGAGACCTATGCGTCGTCATCCAAATCTTTCCACTAGCTTCTTTGAACCTGTCTTATTGGGACGGTAACGCTATCTATTGGTAGTATTACGAACTAACCAACCAAAAATGGCTAATATTGATTAACTTTGTGTCTGAAAGATAACGCCTCCCAAATCTATATTTTATGTTTTTTTATAGCAGTTAACGCCTGCTTAGCGTGAATATATATAATAATTCACGGATCACGGAAGAGATTCAAACTCGCATACTGTGCCTCAGCGCGCACTTCAGTTAGTTTTGCTCCCATACCCAATTTGTTCAATGGACTACTAGTATAGGTTTGGTTTCATATTATAAGTAATGGTTACAAATGGTTACAATCACAACAGGCAGTTTGAACCACAGAACACTATTACTCTCTACTGTCAGATGACACCACCCTCCTTATCGAAGAACATGACAAAAATATATTTGAAAATGACATAAATTATGCTCTAAATTCTACAATCACTTGGCTCAAACACAATGACCTCCATGTAAATATAAATAAGACTAAAATCATACAATTTCGGACGTACAATTACATATAACCCACAACTACAATATATTGGAACAAGTAGAATCAACTACTTTCCTGGGTCTAGTTATTGATCAACACTGTAATTGGAAAGAACACGTTGACAAAGTCTTTGCCAAGTTAAATCGGTATGTATGTCTTGAACCGCGTGCGACATGTAGCCATAATCCAAGCAGCACTTAGCTCCTACCATGGGTATGTATCCTCGGTGTTGAGATATGGTCTACTCATTTGAATTCTGTGGGTTCTAATTGAGCTTTTAGAGCAAAGAAAAAATGCATCAGATCACTGTGTGATGCAGATTTAAATAGTGGCTTACAACAATGGTAAGCCTACAGGAATAGTCGTCATAAATATAAATTGTAAGTTCCTAAGTAACGAATAAAACTTTATAAAGACAATGTGTACTGCATGGCCATCCGTTTTATAATAAATTGACAGATAGTTTTAAAGAGCTGTGTTTGTCGAGATTCAAATTTAAATTATCTAAATTTTAATTGACAAATGTTACTATTTAACTAACGACTTTTTGGAAGGCAAATTAAATTGTCTATATTTAATTTATATAATTTTTCTATATATTGAAATTTTAGTTTTAGTTAATAAAATTTAGTTTTACTAATTTTTGACTTTAAATTTTATTAATTTTGACCCATTTCTCGAACGCTGCCCATCCAAGTTGGATTCGTCGGTTGACCTCTTTGTCGAAGTTGAATTTACCCAGTTGAATCGTGTGACCTAAGTAGCCATAGTGATCAACAGCTTCGATAATATTGTTCCCAACATAAACCGGCATGGGTGCGACATGGGCATTTGACATGATGTACGTCTTGCCCATGTTAATTTTAAGACCCACCTGTTGGGAAACAATATTGAAGTCACTGAGCATTGTGCTTAGGTCTTCCATGGTTTCTGCCATGATGACTATATCATCAGCGAATCGATGGTGAGTGATGCATTCGCCATTGATGTTTACACCATATCCATTCCAGTTCAGAAGCTTGAATATGTCTTCCAGTGCAGAGGTGAACAGTTTCGGAGAAATTACGTCTCCCTGTCTCACCCCTTTTTGCAATTCGATAGAATTCGTGCTCCGATCTTGGAGACAGGCAGTCATATATATATATAATAATAGAATATATGTATACCTATATATATATATATATATATATATTCATATCTTTTAGGAGCCTCCCGGAGGAGTGTCATTTTCATGAATCAATCCCTTTGATTCCAAAAACATTAAAACATCCAGCGCATCCTGGCTAATCCGGTCTCCACGATGCTTCAAATAAAACACCACGTCAGGGCACAACACCAACATGAAGAAAAGAAGAAAAATAAACATGTGATGTGCAATTTTCAGGAGTCAGTGGAGCGCATGGCAGTGATCACCCTGCGGCCGACGGCGACGCGCGCACCGACGCGCAAGAAGGTCGTGTGGACAGAGGACACCGTCGACAACGAACATATGAACAAGAAGAAGTCTAAATGTAAGCAATAGTACCGAGAAGAAATTTACAAGACGCTGAGGGCCTTTACAGATGTAGCGGATGATCCGGGCGTATAAGCTGGTTTTTGCACGTCGTTTTGTTGTCGGCGACACGTTTCACTACGTGCGAGCGATAGCGAATTGACTTAAAAACTAGTGTACTTCGTATCTCAATTAGATGAGTAGAAGCGGAGAAATCAATAAAAACTATTTGACAACTAAACGAAATTTGGTGTATTGTACCTTTTAGTCCTGGAATAAAATACAGAATACTTATATCTCAGAAAAAATAGCACGCGAGCAAAGCCACGGGCACAGATAGTATTGTATAAACATTTCCATTTGTTACTCTTGATGCAACCATCGGAGAAACCCAGTATCTTCGTCGCAGGCGACGAAATGTTCTCAGCAAAATCAGAACAATCATCTTTCGGATCCTCAAACTGCACACGATGAGATGCACCAAAATAATGTATATATCCACGGCTAACTAGTCGTGGACATAAACTCTGCTGAAAGAAGCTCAAGCTGTAACTTAATCAAAACCTAAACAGCGTAATAACGCAAAAAGCAGTTTCTTCTTCGGAATCCATATTGCTACTGACTGGCCCAAACAGGTTGGCGCGAACATGCTAGTTTGTAATGTCGCATGTGCGCGCGTATCACACGAGTTAAAATATGAGCTTATACATACGCGCCGAAAATACGCCCAATCTGTAATGGCCCTTAGATTTGGGGACCTGTCTGGCACCTCGCATGAATAGTTCTTGTCGTAAATTATACGGGCTGAACACTTATTATAATGTTATGTATACTACATACTACTTAAATATGGTTTGGCTATCCTGTGAGGATTATGACAAAGAACCTGCTGGTTAGAAATGGTTATCTCTAAACCCATCTATACTATACTATATACTATAGGTGTATTTTAATAGTAGATTATGCACCAAGGGTATAAAGCAGTGTCTTACGTCACGGGCAGCATATTGGACCCTGAGCGCAATGAGAGACTAGTTAACTCCTGAGTGAAGCGAGGGGTTCAAGCCGTACTCTAAGTCCTTTTTTATTCCGGAGAAGTCGTAATAGCTTTATATCCACTCTCTGTAATAGAACAATGCTCCGTTCCCAGGTTGCTGCATATACGAGAAACCTCGCAAGTTCGACGAGTCGGAATCGGAGTCGAGCGACGACGAGTGCGAGCACTGCTCCGGACACGTCGAGAAGAAGCGAGCCCACGGGGCGCAAACTCTCACTATTAACGATACAGAGGTAAGGAACAAGATGGGAATAGTTATGGCACAGGAAAGTACTCGTATTGTCAAACAGACAGCGGACCGAAGTCGTAATAGCGATTAAGGCGTTGGCGGATGCGGAGACGTTGAACCAAACCAGACTCGTGGCCATAAAGAACCGAGGCATTAGCGATGTAGAGACGTCGAACCAGACTCGTGGCCATAGGGAACCAAGGTGTAAGTGAATGCGGAGACCTCGAACCAGACTCGTGGCCATAGCGAACTGAAGTATTAGCGATGCGGTGTCGTCAACCAGACTCGTGGCCATAGCCAACCGAAGCGTGAGCTATTCGTATTCTAGTTAGTGGTATTTTATGATCTTGTTTGTTTGCAGGAGCAACTGGTTCATGAACCGACAGCGACTATGTCTCTGCAGCCCTCGGAGCCGGCGCCGGCGCCGCCGGACAAGGAGCCTCCCACTAGCTAAGCAAATAACTTTCTCGTCATCAAATAATAATCCAATTTATCTATTTATTACGATATATTCGTAGAAGCAGTATACTTTATCAAATAGGCAATAGTTACTGGCTTGAAACACCAAAGTTATAAAGTTATTGTGAAACACAGACACACAATATTTTTGGTGGTCGGCCACAAATCATCATGATTTCTTCATTTTGGAGCTCAAAGAGACACAGTATTATCTTTTCTACTAAACAATCAAACAATTTATTTGTAGACGTACCTAGTTAGAAGCAAGTGCCTAATTTAAAATTTGGAGGAATTGGATATTTGTAATGGAGTGCCCCATTTACTTAAGCTTCCATAGGAAATTTATTTAGTTATTAATTGTGTATAAGATCTGTGTGTAGTGTAATTACTAGAAATAAACTTTGTTTATATTATTTGATTTTTATATACTTTAGTTTGAAAAGGTCTTAAAAATGTAAGATTGTGAAGTGTCTTAAAACCTAAAGGGATAAAAGAAAAGGAGAGATGATAACATAATTATTTATTTTATTAAGATTTGATACAGATTCTTGGGTTTTGCATTTAAATAAATAACTCCTTTTTCGGATAAATCCGACACTTGCACACTGTTGGTTTTTGTATAGAAATACAGTAATTTTTCATACGTGTTCTCTTCACGCTTTGACCTATGCAGAACTAAATGGAATGAGTATTTTATTTATTTATTATAAAGTTAATTTGAAAAAATGTATCTCATTATCATCAGTCTATTATGTTCCCACAGCTGAGGCACAGGCTTTCTCAGAGACAGAGAGAGAAAGACCATAATTACCACGCTGGCCCATTGCAATCAATTAATAATCAAATGATTTGATTGATTGAATGGGTTTTTTTTACTAAATAACTAATTAAAATAAATGTACTATTAATAATTATTGTAAATTTATTATTTTCTTCTCCATCGTATATTTTCAATAAACGAAGTTAATTTTACTCAAATATCGGATTCTATTTAGCTTTGCATCGTAAGTCATCAATTGAGGTATTTAAATTTAAGTATAAGTAATTAAATTACTATTTCGTCATTGTTATAAAACTGTTTCGTAAACGAATTTAACGGCCCTTAAATATAACGAGTATTTGCATTATACAATTAAATGAATTCATACATATGTCAACTTCATACATTTTTGGCGTTTCCACTTGATCTCTGGCAACTACTATGTCAAAATTGATACAACCACGGAAATTTCTGTGGAAACGAAGTAACAAGATTCGGCTAGGTGAAATTGCATAGGTACAAAATCCAAGAATTCACTGAGAAACAATGTTTCGGATACAGTTTCTGAAACATCACATTGTTTACAGGAACAATGTTTCGGAAACTCTGCCATCCACGTCATCAGTTGTTTACAATATGTCGCCCGAGGAGGTAATATGCGCTTTGTTTCAAATATATCCATTAATTTAAAAAAAACCCACTATCTCCATGTTTAATCACGCGCTTCCATACTCGTATGCATATATTGCGAAACTGATTTGTTTCTGTGTTCCCCATCGCGAGTGGAGAGCACAGAAACATGCCGATAAACACGTAGTGTTTAGTGTTTATATACAATTGTTTCTCAGTGACTACATGGCTTGGGTTTTAGTTCACTAGAAACCTCTGAACCATATGTAACATTATCCAGTCGAACAAGTTGAAACGAACATTAATCAGCCTTTAGGGGGCAGGTACAACTGCTAAATAATACTTTTTTGATGAGCCATCGATAAAAGCATTTACTGAACTATCTCCTTGCGTCCGCCGACGATCACCGCCGCATTTTCCTGTAACAAAGGATTAATAAATTGTATCAACAGAGATGTGTTTTTCTTTAGACAGTAGTTTTATATGGCAAGATGTACTTGAAAGTTTCAGAGACAATTTGCAGGGTTTTAGAATGGCCATCGCAAGGCCTGAAATAGGCACTGATCTGTCCTACAGACAGTTGGACGCAGATGTATTCAACGTTGAGTAATACGTGGATAAGAATTTTCAGCGAAACAGACCTCTGAACTTCAACAATCTGTGGCCATTACAAAATGCGCCTAGTTTTTTTTTCCTATCAAACGGTACAATATCGTCACTACAGACAACTGGCAAATGATAGTTTCTGTTCTACATAACGAATAAGCCACTGTACAACATAGGCATACAATTTATTGCCAAATTCGGAGATGCAAAGTTTGTGTGAACTTTACTGTATATGAAGCTGTTTTTATTATTATTTGATTGAGCGCCGAGACGAGCAGGCCGATCGCCAGATGGTAAGCGTCATGCCTGCCCATAACAGCTGCAGTGCCACCCAGAATTTTGGTTAAAAATCTTGCGCGTCACTGAACTGCGCCTGTCACCCAGAGACATTGGTTATTAACCCCCATTCCTGTAATAATGAAACGAGTCGTTTTTCCAACGTCTCGTTAATTTTTGGCGTTTATTAACTGTCAGTAAGTGAAAACGGTTCGTTTTAAGATATAGGAACTGGCCCTAATACTCATTGCCCTTCGAACCAAAACACAAAAATGTTTACACATCATACTGCTTGGCGGTTGAATGTCTGAGTGGTACTTCTCCAGGCGGACTCTTGCGTAAGAGGCTGACGCTCAAGATCCATGCTGTACTTTTTTTTAATGTGTCCCTGCTATTGGTGAATGACGATGTGGGCGATGGTAAACAAGCTAAATCCCGGGGGTTTGGGGTTAGCGTCAGAATGGCTGGTTGCCAGGGGCGTCTGGCGCTTAGTATATATTCAAGAATTGCTATCAATTTGCTAGCTTTCCTAAATGATTGCTATATACGATATATTCAGGGAAATTTGAAAAAAAAATGACCAGCCATTCAGGTATCAGGATGGCTGGTGGCCACTTTGTGGGCGAAGGCTGTTGTTGTTGTTTTGAAGGGCGCAGATTTTCCAGAAGTGTGTAGTACCAATAATTGCTATCTATTTGATAGTTTCACGAATTATAGTTTCAGCTTTGTATCTACATTGGTTAAAAAAAAATAGCTGATTAAAAATTTAACGAAATTTTGCATGATTCAATTATAAAGGCATCAACCTATAGTACTACGCCGTCATGTTTATACATGAACATGAACACCTGAACGCATGAACGCCTGCCGCGACAAATATAGGCGGACTTGTCTGGTGAGGTAGCCGATTTATATTTCATTAATTTTTAGCCGTTTTTAGGGATAAGTACTTTTTAAGGCCAGCAGTGAATGTTTTAAAGCTCTGAAGGATAAGATTCGTAATGAAGATAATAATCCGACGGAGAACCAAGGTGACCGACGTAGCTCTATGGATGAGCAAGCTAAAGTGGCAGTGGGCTGGTCACATTTCCAGAAGAACCTATAACCGTTGGGGTACACGAGTTCTCGAGTGGAGTGGAGACCACGTTTACGCAAACGTAGCGTAGGGCGCCCTGTGAAGAAAACGACCACAAACAACACAGGAACGACAGAAAGAGACGACCTGCGAAAAGCGGCTGGAAGAAAATCGATGAGGAGAGCTGAAGACCGACCTAAGTGGCGTGCATTAGGAGAGCCTTGGCCTACGTCCAGATATAGGCTGATGGGGATAGCTCATATTATGATTGACTGAGTCGAGTTGGTGGTGAATAAGTTGTTACATTATTATGTACGACGGGCCTTGATTGGTTGCTTAGCACCATAGACTTGATTAAAAGTGTGACGATTAGATACCAGCTCCTAAGGGCGTGGACTTCTGGAACCAATAAAATTATGTCACTTGTTCCATGGGACTTCTGGGACGACATAGTGTTAGTTGTCCCATCATAGGACAACACGGTGGGACTAGTGTGACAGACTAAAATTCGCGTAACACTTGAAAAATCTTACATTCGTATTTCTACAATTTTTCAGTCTTTGCCCATAGTACGGTACAGTTGTCCGGTCAACCGAACTACGGAAAAAAAGCATGGTCATACAAAAACAAAAATTATAGACCAGAGTTACTGTTTGAAAAATAAATAAGTTACATGGTTCGGTGGTATATTTTTAAATTGTTTGAAACTCAAAGGAGACCCAAAGTTAGTGTTCGGTATTTTTTTCTAAAGAATATAAAGTTAAATTATATACAGGTGAATTTTTCAAGTGGGCGTGGATGGCTAAATCAGAAACTATGAGGAATAGCGAAAAGTACTCAAAGGAGTCTCGTCGGGCCCGATTTTGATGAAAACTAAAACTGCATATTTAGATTTTTGAAAAAAACAATATTCCTAGGCCGGAATCGAACACGTTGATTTTGGAGAAAAACGAACACACTGTATTATTACACCATTCGATAGTGTCGCTAATAAGGATTGAATTCTGGGAAGAAATGACATACGACAAACTTAAGGAAAGAGCTCATTTTTAACGAAAATAGTTAAACCATAACTGATTAATTGTTCAAAATGATGACCGTTGTTTTCAATACATCGAATCCAGCTAGGATTCGATGAAATACAGCGTGTGTTTTTTTTTCCAAAATCAACGTGTTCGATTCCTGCCTAGGAATATTGTTTTTTCAAAAATCCAAAGATGCAGTTTTAGTTTTCATCAAAATCGGGCCCGACGAGACTCCTTTGAGTACTTTTCGCTATTTCTCATAGTTTCTGATTTAGCCATGCAGGCCCACTTGAAAAATTCACCTGTATAAAATATAAAGCTCAGTATTATACTCAGTAAATAATTATTTAATTTTCGCGACAGTTACTCCATTGCATGACTTAAAAGTAGCCTAAAAAAAACAAATTAATGCCGGAAAAACAAATGAATAAGGAAAAACAAACTTATAACATTATCAAAACCACCCGATAATCGAGCCGTTATAATACTTACGTATTTTTTTTATTTTCTGGATGATAGTTACTTGACAATAATTTGAACAAAAAGGTCAAACCAACAAAAAGTTTTAACTAGATCTTCCGTGGTCCGGTCAACTGGACTACGAAAAAAAAAAAAAAATTCAATAGTCCAGTCAAATGTAATATATATATTATTTTTTCCAATGTCCGGTTGACCGGATAAGTGAACCGTTCTACGGGCAAAGAGGGCTATTTTTTTATTTTATTGACTTATTGCAATGAAATAACAATACTTGACCCTGCACGTGCTGCACGTGCTACACAAACGCCACTCCGATTGTGACTAAGTCCAATTATGTGCGTTGCACCTAATTTATGTGGTCCGCACCGGAGGAGCTGGTAACTAGTTTTCCCACTTTTTTAACACCCGAACAAAGAGACGGGGGTTACAATTTTTTCATTAGTGCTTGGGACTTGTAATGGCATCTATACACTCATATAAAAACAGCAAATATAACTAAATAAAGTTCAAGCGAAGCGAGCGCGTAAATTTTGAAGCTATTACAAATCATTTTAAATTGTCGTAGCCTGGCGGTTTGTTTTTAAGCCGGTATTGGTGTTTTATTTTAATGCAGAAGTTAATAAATAGGCAATTAACCCTAGATAATTAATTTTACTCAAACAATACTAGTAATGTGGTCATTATTTCGACAACCTTCTTTGGGCAAAGTCGACCTTGCTGCTTGAATAGGCGCCAGAAAAGTTGTATGGAATTTCATTATTGTAGTCTTTTGTCGTAGCACTATCATTTATTCCGTGGGTTCGTTAACCCCGAACGCGAAAAGAGAGGCGTTGTAGCTCCCAGACGAATAGAACGATTTTTATGTTTTTTTTTTCTGTTTTTGTTTCTGTTGTTGTGGTCGTTGTTGTTTTCTTTGTCGTTGTCGTTGTTGTTGTTGTCGTTGTTGTTTTCGTTGTTGTTGCATTGTTTGAGTAAATTCTTATTATACTAAGCTGGTTTTATTTAAATTCCTCGCATTGTTTGAGTAAAGCACTGTACAAGCCTTGGTCCGCAATTACTGCCCTGCTGGCCACGCTATGATGGCCTCGAGCTTTGCTTAGTTAAGTTCTCGGCGTTCAAGCTTCGCCATCATTGCAGCCCTTGCTGACCGCGCTGTGATGGCCTCGAACTTAACTTAGCTATGCTCTCGACCATCATCATCGCTGCCAGCAACGCAGTCATTACAGACCGCGGCAGTAATGTACTAGTACTCTAAAGATAACCGATTAGGCGTGCGTGTGTTTGAGTAGGCATGTTTTTGATTATGTTTACACTAGGTTTATGGATGTGGTAACTTACCTTAATAAATTATGTAATTTTGTTGTGCGTAAATTCACGTTTTATTTATATTTTACATCTCTCATATTCGGTAAGTAGGTCCTTATTACCCCCAAATGGGGCTTGTAGGTGACCAATTAGCGCTCTAGGGTAATAATGTAGCTAGAAAAGCCCTAGGGCGGTAAGTAATTTAAAAAAAAACTTCACTCTTTAAAAAAGTTCGCGTACATCTAACCATCATACTGGCAATAGACATCATGCATTCAGCCCAATGACAAAAGAGGTCGCTTCGCTATTCAGCCTTGTCTTCGTATGAGTATAATAGTCATCAATTTTAAATATCGAACGGTGAAGCTCAATTTCGTTTTTGAAAAAAATAATTTAAAAAAATATGAAAAAAGGCGGGAATAGAAAACTTTTACTTTAAATATTGTTTGTTTTTGGGTTTTTTTATAATTACGATTAGGAAAAAAACATGAGTTCTGCAAGTGATGAAGATATAAGCTGCACTCCCGATTCAATGAAAATGGAAGCTGAAGCAGCAATTAACAATATTTTGCCTGAAAGTTCTAAAGAGAGATATTTGAAAACTTACGAGTTCATGAAGTGGCGAAAAGAAAAACGAGTAAAGTCTTTATCTGAGACTGTATTCTTAACATACTTTAGTGAGCTATCAAAAAAGCTGCAGCCGTCTAGTTTGTGGTGCATTTATTCAATGTTAATAGCAACTATGAGTACTAAACACGACATCAATATCAAGAACTTTTCAAAATTATCATCTTTTCTAAAAAGACAATCAGCTGGGCACAAAAGCAAAAAGTCAAAGGTTTTTACAGCGCAAGACGTGAAAACATTCATAAATGAAGCCCCTGATGACATATATTTAGCTGTTAAGGTACGTAAAATAACAAATCAATGGTAATACTTCATCATTTATCTTTTAAATTCTTACAATCCTATAAAACATACTTACTTATTTTTATATTTCGCTTGTTTTAGGTGGTTCTTATCTTCGGTATAACTGGCGCATGCCGAGGTATTGAATTGACAAATATAACAATAGAGAACATAGAACAACAGGGTCAGTTTTTAGTAATTAAACTACCGAACACAAAAATTAAAATTGACCGAACATTTGTAGTTCCTCAAGAATTCTCTGAATTCATACAAAAATACAGAAATCTTCGTCCTGAAAATGTAAACACCAACTGATTTTTTTTGAAGTACCACCAAGGCAAATGCTACAAACAAGTTATTGGAAAAAATACCATCAGAAGTATGCCGAAGCAAATCGCAAGTTATTTAAAGTTAGATAACCCGGAATTGTACACAGGTCATTGCTTCCGGAGAACATCGGCTACACTTTTAGCCGATGCTGGGGCTAACTTAACCATTATAAAAAGGCACGGTGGGTGGAAATCCAGCAAGGTGGCTGAAGGTTACATCGACGATTCCATACAAAATAAAAGTAAAATTACCAACCAAATAACGGAAACTATTCAGCTTTCAAAAAATGAAACATCTTTCTCAAGAGATGATCCGCAACCATCAACTTCTGCTGAAGAAAGCTTCATCCCGTCAGATTTTGTCCATGACCAACAAATATTACAATCTCAAACTATTAACATACCCAAAAAACACCTGTCCCTAAAATTTGAAAATTGTTCTCATTTCACTATAAATTTTAACTAATAAAATGTTTTATTCTTGTAATTCCGGTTTTTTTCTACTTACCTCACAATCGAGATGTAAAGCAGAGTAGTTAGCTCGGGTGTAAGCATCAATTGCACCCTCGAACTATAGGCGCCCTCGCTGCGCTCGTGCGCCTAAATATCTCGGGCTGCAATTGATGCCTTACAGCCCTTGGCTACTAATCTACTATTAATGATGAAAAAATATGAAAAGAACAAAACACGGTACTTTTCACTCTACAAAACTTAAACATTTCTAAATCTCCGTCAGGTTTATAATTTACTGTAAGTATATACTTTTTCAAATAATCTTTTTGTTATCTCTGTATCTTTGCTGTTGATGCACATGAAGCACGACGGTGGGAATGTAGCTGTGTGGAGTGTATTTGCCTGTAGTTGTACCTCCATTTTTTGTCTACGTGATATAAGACCGTGCCATATCTTCCCCCTTTGATCTTAACCTATGGGTAGCACCTTTGTAAAGTAAAAATATGGATAATTTTTCCTTTGGAACAAATATAAAAAGAAAACATGGTTAAGCAGGGGCCACTGGTGAAAATCATAGTCGCCAGTAGCAACTGCTCGCTGCCACAATAACGACTTATCATAATAGTAGTTAGTACCTATTATTGTGAAAACTAACGTAAACTAACTAACGTAACGTAACTAACGTAACGTAACTGGCAACTATGATTTTCACCAGTGGCTCCTGTTACGTTAGTTTTCTAAGTTCACGTTTTTTAAGTCAACAACAGGAGTTACTCACGTATAGCAGTTGAATTATTCCAACTATGTTCTCAACCATATCCGGTGGTCTTTCTCAATGGGAGTGCGGAACGCTCGCGGACGTCTCGCCTCGCGCTGCGGCCCTCCGCTCGCAGCGCGCGCGATGACAGCACCTGGCGCGGGGCTGTCTGCTGCGTCGCCGCGTCCTGGAGTGAGTCCTCTTCATCGCTCGAGTAATCTCGAGGAACACTCGAACACACAGAACTCACTACATCTCACCAGTCGCATCCTGCGCACTATCATACGCTTAACGGAGACATGGTTAGTACCTGTTGAGAGGCTTCTCCTTGTAGGTGACGACCTTCCTAGGGCGGCGCGTGCGGCCCTCGCCGGGCTCGCCGCCGCTCGAGTCGCTGTCGCGGCTGTCGTGGCTGCTCTCGCGGCTTAACGGCCTAATAACAACATAACACAAGCATTAATCATATATAACAAGTAAATTTTTGACCGACTCGGCCATCTGTAGATGATGTACTCGTATAATAGGCCAACACCGCGACAATCTTCTTCTTTCGCTTTTTTATTATTATTAATCTATTCCCATAAGGAGATTCTGAATTGGAATGTTTTTTTGTTTATTTTTTTATTTGCAATATGTATGTATGTATAGTGTTGTTGTCCCATATAAAATATATTGGTTTATTTTTTAATGAGTCTAATTGAAGTAATTTTCTTTTGGTTTTTCAATGTATGTTGCACATTTTAGTAAGTACTAACTGAAAACAAACTATTGCTCTAATTTTGTAATTATTATGAGTTTTTAGTTGAGTCACGAGCTGCCAAAAGCGGCTGGCAGAAAATGGATGAGGCGAGCTGAAGCTCAGTGGCGAGCAGTGGACAAAATATACAGGCTTATGATGATGATGATTAATTTTTAAACCATATCTATTTTTTTTAACTGGTCAATTTGGATCAAGAGCGGGATTCGAACCCGCATCATCCGTACCTCTGCGCGGCACATGCTTTGCCAGTTCACCCACCAGCTTCAGGTTTCGCAAGAAGGCGTTACTGCTAAATTCAAAGGTGTAAGCTGAATCGCAGGTTCTGAATTAAATCGATAAGGAGCTCATGATATGAATGTGGTAGGCACACTGACCTACTGTCATCCCTTCTTGCTTGACGACTGACAGAGCGATCATTGCTCGCTCTGTCAGTCATCACAGGCCTGTCCTCGTGTCTGTCCAAAGTTCTGTTGAGCCGGCTGCGGCGACCCTCTCTCGGGGCGCGCGCGTTTGTAGAAGGGGGCGCAGGCTCCGCAGCGGCAAGACTGTCGTTCTGATCCGATGTCTCTCTGGAAAGTGATACAATTCTTTATTTCTGTTTATGTGTTTTGTGTGTTCATGGGGCCATGTTTGAGGCTACATATAAAGCTGAGAGGGGCTGAAATGTTGATACGAACGATTATGTGGTGCTCGAAAAATATAAGGTCAGGAGCTTGTGCTTTTCCCGACTACAGAAAGGGAGGATTGTGATTTTAGCATTGAGGGTAAGTATGTTCGTCTGTTCCCTCACATAACAAATTAACCTATTTCAACTTATACACAGATTTTAAATTTGTCTCGACTTTCCGCGTGATACATATAGGCTAGTTAAAAAAAACAATATGGCCTCCATGGTCTACCTACTCCAAAAACTTATGAACTAAAAAACCAAAGATCATCGGATCAATCATGATGGATATAATTCAAGAGTTTTAAATAACCATTTAATAATAATTATCTAAACAGTGTCCACTGAAAATTCTAAAGACAGCCCGACTTTTTCCTGACCATTTTGCCAAAGGCTGTAGCAGGATAGAAAAAAACTAAAAGAACCTGTTCTTGAAGATTCTTGTTCAAATATGTCCTATGGTTATTTATATATAGGTCATTTAGACGTACTGTTAATTACCTTGTACGTGTTAAGGTATTTTTTATTTATGTCATTGTTCTAAATGTTATTTTTTTGCAAATAAATTGATTTTCTTCTTCTTCATTCTAAGAGTTTTATTTATAACTAGCTGTGCACGCGGCTTTGCCCGGGTGGTTATTTCGTTTAAAAATTGCTCAAACTGTTATTATTGGACCAAACGTACCTATAAAGTACAAGATACTACATTTCTTTAAAATTCGTTCAGCCGTCAAATCGTTTTTTATCGATTGCTCGGCATCTAATCATCGGATTAAGATTCAAAATACTAATCATCGGATTAAGATTCCAAGTATGGGGTACTTGGAGTAACCCTAAGCTATCCAACAGTGAAAACCGTTGTATAGCTGAAAGCACGAAAGCGAATAACAGATTATTTACTAATAACGGGACCTTCGACTTCGCCGGCGAGGTCAGTGTCTGTGTATGAGTGTGTGCTCCTCTGACGGGTTGTCAGAAGAGTGGGACTAAACAACGCTGACAAGTTTCCCTTATATAGTCTATGCACTTGAGCCGTTGTGAATCACTGCGCTCACGCCATCATGTAAGTAACAGGTAGTGCTGTTGGCCTTTTCTTTTTATTTTACTTTAGTTCAATTTGGGTAAGGGTTGGTTAGCTTGGGTTTTTTATATATTCTATTTTATTTTTTCATTTATCATTTGTCTGACTCACAGTTTGGGGGAAGTAAGCTACATACTTTATTTCGTATTTTTTTATAGTTACTAATATTATTTTGTTACCCTTTCATGACTAAACGGCTGAATCGATCTAGATGAAATTTGACAAGGAAACAAACAGTTGCATTATGAAGGACAGCTAGTTAAGTATAAGAACGTACGACACGATGACACCTGCAACGGTGGCCCCGTTGGGGCTGGGCGAGTCGAACGAAAGCGCGGGCGCGGCGCGCTTGGGCGGGGACCCGCCCGCCTCTTCGCCGTCCAGTCGCATCTTGGCCACCAGGACCTTAAGTACGCGCCCGGTGTTGCTGAAACGTCAATTTTATAGATTAATGCTCGGTCCCTATTACCTTTGGAAGGGACCAAGAAGAAGGGAGGAAGGGTGACAAATATGATATAATGGAAGGGTTATGTGTGTATGTATGTTTGTATGTCATGTTCCTTTGGTAGTCCTACCACTTAAAGGGCTTGATGGATTTTGATAAATGAGGTATCATCATCACGAGAGTGACATAATATGATATAACCAGATCATCGGGTGGCGATATAATATTGCGCACTCCAGCGCGCATATTGCGAAAAGACAAAGTGTCTAGAAAACTAATATGGTGGCTTACAGCTGCCTTTTTTACCGCAATTAGCTGTAGTCCGCACGGACTAAATCGCGGGAAATACTAAGAAGCTTTGCCCGGCTCTTTTTTTTATGAACTCTTTATTGACACCAACATAAATCCAGACATTAGGTACACCGGGCGGCCTTATTGCTAAAAGCAACATATCTATAGAAAAAAGAAAATAAAGTATAAGGAAGTAGATGAAGGTTAAGAACCTAATCCGTCGTGCGGTAAGAGGGCGCGGCGAGTAGTGCGCGGGCGGCGGGGGGGACGCGGCCGACGTGCGCTTGCGGCGCCGCACGGTCGGGGAGAACACGAACGAGGTGCGCGGGAGGGGCACGCTCTGGAATTAAACGGTATATATATAGTTATAGTGAGAAGATACTACTACAGGTAAACACCCACACAGCTACAGCATTTCATTAATTAACAGATTTCAAAGAAATAAGGTTCTCATGTTGATGTGTATTTATGTAACTTAGTTGAAAATGCGTAATATTCTTCTTTTTTTTTTTATAACGGACTAGGCAATCGTTTGACCACGATCTCACCTGATGGAAAGCGATGATGTGGTCGAAGGTGTAGCACGCTTGCCTAGTAGATACCTATTCACTCTTGACTTGAACACACCTGAGTTATAATTTACCGGAAACACTGACGAGGGCAGGGCATTCCACTCCTTTGCAGTTCTTATAATAAATGAAGAAGCGTAACGCTTCGTTCTTGTGCGAGGTATTTCAACCATGAAAGAGTGGCACTTTGCTGATCGTCTAGTCGTACGGTGATGGAAAGGTGATGGGGGAATCAGGTTGTGCAGTTCTTGTGCACACTCTCCATAGTGCAATCTGTAGAATACCGCCAGGCTTGCTACCTCACGTCGATGCGCCAGTCTTTGAAGCTTACTCTTTACCCCAATGAGCCTGATAGCACGTCTCTCAATTGAATCCAAAGACTCGAGCTGATACTTCGCAGAACCGTCCCAGAGGTGGCAGCAGTACTCCATACAAGATCGGACCTGTGCTTCCTAAAGATTCAAAAGCTCTCCCGGTGTGAAGTACCGCCTAACCTTAGACAAAATACCAAGTTTTTTGCAGCTACCTTGGCTTTGGATTCTATATAAGACCCAAAATTCAGGTTTGATGTCAGTTCGACAACCAAAAGCTTCAAATGGTCGCCTATTGGTATTGCTACACTTTGGAAGGACGGAGATTGGTTTAGAGGACTTTTTTTAGCAGAAAACAAACACGCCTGCGTTTTAGTAGCATTAAACTTAACCAGGTTAGCATCGCCCCAATCGGACACGGCTTCTAAGGCTAAATTTAAACGGTCTACCATAGCCTCTCTCTGAAATTGGACAGCGTCACAGCTGGCTTGAGCATTGGAAGTGTATCTCTCAACTACAGTACTGTCATCAGCATACCCAAAGGTACCGGGCTTCAGAAGGTCATTAATTTGCAGTAAAAACAGTGTAGCCGAGAGAACCGATCACTGAGGTACACCGGCATTGATAGCCATTTGATCAGACGAGCAGCCCTCTAAGACTACTCGAATAGATCGTTCCCTCAAGAAATCAACTATCCAATTGCATAAGCCAACAGGTAACCCATATGAGGGAAGCTTGTTTAAAAGGCCATCGTGCCAGACCCGATCAAATGCCTTCGATATATCAAGGGAGAAGGCAAGCGCCTCACCATGCATCTCTATGGCTTCGCTCAGTACGTGAGTGGCATACGCGAGAAGATCCCCAGTAGACCGGTTTCGGCGAAATCCGTATTGACGGTCACTGAGAAGATCATTGTCTTCAAGGTATGCCAAGAGCCTAATGTTTATGACACGCTCCATACACTTACAGAGTAAGGAGGTTATCGAGATGGGACGATAATTGGCCGGATCAGCACGACTACCCTTTTTTGGTACTGGTTGTACATTGGCAATCTTCCAGCTCTTCGGAACTATACCTGAGTGAAGAGAGAGGCGGTACAAAAGCGTTAAGATGGGAGACAATTTGGGCGCACATTTTTTCAACACAATCGCTGGAATACCATCAAGACCACTGGTCTTGTTCACATCTAGAGCTCGAAGCGTTCTGAGAACCTCCTTCTGGCGAATGCGAATTTCGGGCATAATAACCCCGCAATGTGTAAGGCAGGTGTCTTGCCAGAAGCATCTAGATGCGAGGCTTCTACAAAAAGAGACGCAAATAAATTCACTTTGTCTCCAGCAGTGTGAGCTAGTGATCCATCAGGTTTTAGCAATGGTGGCAGTGAAGGGCGGCAGAAGTTTTCTTCGACCGACTTGGCCAGGGACCAAAAAGCTTTGCTACCCGCGGGGTATGAAGCCAGTTTGGCCCCAATTCGACTTACGTGATCAAAATGAGCCTTCCTAAGTATCTTCTTGCAGGTCTTAGCGGCAACGTTAAATTTTCTTTTCTTAGCCCGAATATCAGAAGACTTGCGCTTTCGAGCATTAGCCCAGTCTAGATATGCCGCACGCTTTAGAGCCACAGCACGACCACAGCAGGATCCAAACCAAGGCTGAGCTTTGCTGGAAAGAGTGTTGTCACTGAATGGAATGAAATATTCCATTGCCTGACATATTACCTCTGTAACAGCAGACGCGCAAGTCGACGGGTCCTGGGAGGTGAAACATGTTTGCCGCCAAGGGTACGATGCAAGGAATTGCCGCATCTCGTCCCAATCTGCTGAGTTGTATCTCCACACGCGCCTATTACCCTTAAGGCTAGGATCAGGTGGGGAATAGACTGAGACGGACTTAACCAGGCAGTGATCATAGCTACCAAGAGGTGGGGATACTGATACGGAGTATCGGTCTGGTTCAGTCGTCATCAACAGGTCGATACAGTTGGCAGTGTCACCGTCACGGTCAGGTACCCGTGTCGGCTCCTGCACCAGCTGAGAGAGATCTAACGCCAGAGCAAACTTCCGCGTCTCTCTACCAGCGTGGTCGGTTTTTTGGTATGGGACAAGCCACTCCTTGTGGTGGGCGTTAAAATCCCCCAAAAACACCAATTGAGCAGACGGGTAACGCTGTTGGGCCACACTTGCCGCCTCACCTAGATAGTCTACCAATAAAGTCGTCCCCCGATCTCCGCTGTGTGAGCGGTACACACAAGCGTACATAATTTTCTCTATGCCCGTGTCCACCAGCACCCAAATCACTGAGAAGTTAGGTTGCTCAAGATTTCGGAGACGCAGACAGCAAATGTCATCACGGGCGTATACACAAACGCCGGCATTTGGGATAAATAGATGCTCCAAGATATAGCCTGGGTAAGTTAATGGCATACTTGGATTACCCAGGCTATAGATAGATAGATATCAGATAGGATTACCCAGGCTATAGATAGATAGATATATCTATCTATCTCTATCTATCTATAGCCTGGGTAATCCAAGTATGCCGTATCAGCTGGACATCCTATCTGCGTCTATCTATCTATATATAGCCTGGGTAATCCAAGTATGCCGTATCAGCTGGACATCCTATCTGCGTCTCCGACAAGAAGAACAAGCGGGGCTTAGAGTCTCCAGATGATAATGGACCGGTTGGAGATTGGAGTGAATCCCGCGAATATTCGCAAGATCCACTTTAAGTGGAGGACGTGCATCTGCCGTTTTAACTTATTTCTTCTTTGGACTTTTTTCATGATGAGTAGTTGTGAATAGGTTGGACGAGTAATAGCAAACGAGATGTCGGAATGGCTAACCCACGGAAGTCAAGGCATAACTACGCCATTGAAGAACTTGCGCGGAGACTGCGGGGACGCCCGAACCCCCCTGAAATAATCCATCAGTTCCTCACATCCGGTCGCCAGCCGGCCCAATGGATCATTTCAGGATTTTACACAAGCGGCGGGGCAGCCTTTCGTAGCTGGCTAAACTACTACTTGGGCCCCCTACAACTTGCGGTCGGCCAGCAGAGAACACCGTACTTCGGATCCCGCTACCCTCCAAAGCAAGGGCTCCGACGCAGAAACACCATGATTCCGATCATGGTCCACCCTTCCAACACAACTGCATCCTACAACTCATCCGGACGGCTTCCCTGAACATCATGATGGAACACGACAAGTCGTTTGGCATCAAGACTTTGTCCAGAGGGTGGTAATATAAAAAGCCGGCGGCCGAAGCCTACCACCAGGTGATTCGGTTGCTCTTTTGGCACCATCCGAGGGTCACGTGTAGGACATCGAGGGCTGAATCCTACGGACGCGAGCAAACAATAAACCCTCAAAAGATGATATAAATAACCCTCCTAGATGTTAAACAATATATAATATTTCGCGAATGTATGTATGTTTGTCCACGTATTTCCCGGTAATTACAAGTCTGAGTGTAGTAATTATTTTTGTAATAGTGTAAGGCTCGTATTAATAAATCGCTCTTAGTTGAGCTCTCAAGTGCGATATCAACTGATACGCTCTCAAGTTGTGATCAGCATCTTAAGATCGTCCCTGATTAATAAAGACATTTCAAAAGCATCTCAGATCATGTCTTTCAAGAGCCGCATCTCAAGATGCTACGTCACGAACCAGAACTTGAGAGCAAGATTGAATGAACTACGAATTAACGATTTATTTTCTTTATTGAAAGTTCAGTTTTTGCTCAAATATGATATAGCGTAAGGTTAAAATTTATTACTTCGATGTAGTTGAATTAAATTAAATGTGATTATATTAAACGTTATGTTTATTTTCTACATAATTATCATAACCTTACTTTAGTTTTTTTGTAGAAAGGATGTAAGCCATAATATTTGTATATATTTTCAAAGTTACACTATCTATTAAAGAACTTAACGCAATTCATCAAGGAATGACTATAATTTATGAAAATAAAAGTTCGTTTATTGTCCCTGCAGTATTTCCAGTGCGTATCCTTTGGTTACGATTTCGGATCTTTTTAGACTTCAGCGAGTCCTCGCCAGGAATCAGATATCAGAATCTACCAAATCTTCGGATCTTTTCGCAATCATGCCAAATAAATTTGTTTATTCCCAGAGGAATATAAAAATATTCTTATAATGATGGTTAATATAATTCTAATTATCAGCTTCTGACATAATATTTTCGAAATCCTTGATTCTAGCAACTGGCAATCACGCTCTCAAGTCACGGATCGACTGCACTCAACATTCTGCATCTCAAAGCACATCGCAAGTGCGCCCTTGAGAGTCAAGATTGATTTATTATTAAACACTAACTCAGCTGATTACGGCGTCTCAATCAACAGCTTAAGATGTGTTTATTAATTAGATTCGCATCTTGAGATCGCTCTAAAGAGCGCTCTTGGAGTTGAGATCGGTTTATTAATACGGCCCTTAGTATCTTTCAACTTAGGGAATAGTTCAGATTTCATCAAAATCGGTTCAGTAGTTTAAAAGATATGGACTGTTATCTGTTTCCAGCAGAGCTTAGTAAAATCAAAGATGATCAGAATAAAATATATCATGCAGTTAGTCAAAAAATAAAACAAAATTTAAAATGTTATAATGTTATAATCAAAATAATACAACAAATGCAAATTAAAGGAGTAAATTATATATAGGCACCCTTTTAGGAAACAAAGCGACAAGAACTTTTTGTGTAATAATCAGTTATTGAATAAAAGCTTTCTACAGTGTCAATTAACCATTTCTCCAATTCAGTACAAAACCTTTTGGACGGTAAATTAATTTATTTTTTGATAGTGATTTGTTTATAGATGTGCAGGTATTCCTATAAAGTTCGAGTGTAGGCACAGCCATTATCAATTCCATTCGTGCATCATGCACCGACAACGAAGATAGAGAGACATACGCATACTGTAGTGCGGACAAGATTAAAATAATTGTCACTGCTAGCACGTGCTACACAAATACCGCTCCGATTGTGACTAAAGCCAATTATGTGCGTTGCACCTAATTTGTGCGGTCCACGCTCGAGCAGCCAAAACCAAATCTTCCCACTGTTAATTAGTGAGATCTGTGAATATAATGAAGGTTCGAAAAATACTTCCGCGAACTGCAGCCCACTGTCTACTAATGACCAAGAAGAGTTTAATTCAGTTTCAAAAAAGCTAATAACTAGTAAGTACTAGTAACTAGTATTAGTTTATGTTTCAAAATATAAATCACAATGTTTTATAAAAAAACTAAGTGTTATTAAAATCCACCAAATAAAATACTGAACTAATACTAATATTAATTCAATTTAAATAACTTTTGAGCGACAGTAGCCTAATGGTTCAATAGGTACCTGATCGCAACTGTTACTCAGTTCGGTTACTCAGTATAAAAATTGTACTGAGTAACCGGATTAAATCGGTTAAAGCAAGGTACTAGATAGTGCAACTTAGAATCCTAAGATACTGAGTTCAGTCCTAGGTTCTGCAACAATGACTTTCTAAGTTTTCCCTCCGTGCTTCGGAGGACACGCTAAGCTGTCGGTATCGGATGTTATTGATTAATAGCAGTCGTTAAACTATGTCAGAGGCCCTCGGGCGTCTAACAAACTCTGACACCAGAGGCCAGCACTACCTCATATGACAAACTAAATAAATGTACATATCAACTGACAATATAAATCTAACAACGAACAAAAACCTCCAAATATAATACTGAATTTCCGAAATAAATACTAATCTTAATGCAATTTAATATCGAAGTCTGAGGGCGCCCCAGCAGACTCCCTCACAAAAAGCAGTTAGGTCATCTACAGGTTGTTTTGTTGAAACTCTGTCTGATGAAAAATATATAGAACGGCTTACGGAAAATTATTTATTTTGGTCATGTCTACGATGGTGTTACATAAATAAGTTAATTAAAAAACCTTTTTAAAAAAAAGTTTTAATGCAGTAGCCATGTCATGGTGAAACTTATTAGCTTTTTTGAAACATTTCGAGTCTGTGGTGTTGAGGAATTCCCTAGTCAGGAGCCAACCCTGAGTGCAGTAACCATGTCATGGTAAAACTTAAAACCGGCGATCATAATAAAATGCGTACACAAATTTTCGGGTATGTGCTGTTGACCGTTGAATAATTCCTCTACCTGGAGCTAATCCTGGATTCACGTTATGTTGTCGACAAAAATGCATGGAACTGAATCAACATGCAAAAATTAAACTTCGTAGGATAAGAGGAAGTGGTTATAATTCAGCTTGCAAGATTTTACCTAAACAAACATAAATAAAAACATTACAACTGAAAATAATAGCTTTTAAAAATGAGAAAACGAATCACTTACCGGTAACTGGTTGTTGACAGTGATCGGTGAGGTGCTATTCGAGTTTTCTTCTAATCCAGTTGTGGAATCCGGCTCCAGACTTGTGAAAGCATTACCCTAAAGAAAAAATACCCATTGAGGCCGCCTTGTTGGATGATTAGAGAACATATCATAGTGAGACATTAGTGTGAAGTCATATACAAGTGTATTTTTGTACATTTCAAACACTGATCTGTATGGATTTGCTTTGGCGTACTTTCGATAGTGCCGATTCAAAGCTCCCCCGCCGAGGGTCCATGGAACTAAAATTTACATTGTTTCATCTCTTGACGTTAGCCACAGAATAAATACAAGAACCTTAGTTCCGTGGATGCTCACTACTGCCAAACTGCTGCTATCAAATGGCGACAATCAAATGCTCTCATAGCGACGTTCGTCAAAAGCCTTTAGAGCACTGAGTAACATGCAGTTGTTTATGATTCCAAAGCTGTTTTCTGTTCAATTTTAGGCTTAATCTTCTTGGACCAAGTGCTATTTAGATCCTTTGAAGGTGGATGGTCCATGACGTAGAATTCACTAGATGACGCTAATTTCGTATTTTATTGGCCTTACTTTGCAATCAGGGTTGATATTAAACTGTATTGGTGGCTATGGAATGCGTTTTTTTGCCTTTTTTACCCGAGTACGACGAAGCAATGGAAGGGTAATGAGTTTAAAGTCCATGTTTGTATGTGGATGTTCCACCATAGAGTCGCCCGTATTGACTCGATTTTGACAAGCAAAGGTATTAATCGATTCGTCTTCAAGTATAGTGTCATAGGCATCTTTTTTTACCCGACTACTGCGAAGCAAACGTTTTTTTTTTATTACGTTGAATGACGAGACGGGCAGGTCGCTCGCCTGATGGTAAGCGTCACGCCTGTCCATTACAGTAGCAGTGCCACCCAGAACTTTGGTTGCAAAGTGTTGCGCGTCACTGCACTGCACACGTCACCCTGAGACTGAGATAGACGTAGATAGATAGATTAACTCTTTATTGAACACCACAAGTACAACAAGAAATTATATTTAAAAATACAGTTTAACAATTAGTGTCACAAGGGACGGTCTTATCGCTCAGAGCGATCTCTTCCAGACAACCGTGCGCGGAGAGGAATAACGAGTGAGTAAGGGACAGTGATTTTCAGTAAATAAATAAATACATACCTGCACCATCAAATATTACAAATGTAATGCAATATACACAATATAATAAACATAAATACTAATAGTGTAGTATAGTATTATGTGTTCAAACTAAGAACTTGGTCCGATTTTAATCGATTCAATCGATTCGTCTTCATCGCAAGAGTGTCATAGACTATTTTTTACCCGACCGTAGTCGGGTTCTAGTTTCCGAACTTATGTCTTGTTTTGTTATATAGACTGATTAAAAGGTTTGCAACATACACAATCTGCATTTGAGGAGGGAAAATAAAACATTTTTTTTATTGTTTTTACAATATTTTTCCACGAGTTAAATCAAACCTGATTAGGGAGCGTCAAAGTATTACGTAACGCAATTTGTGGAGATTTTTGACTCCTTCTCCCGTCCATACGCGCCATAAGGTTTTTTGTACCCCCCACCCCTCCCGCTCCCGTTACGTAACCATCAGGTGAACATTTTTACCATTATGTGGCGTAAAGTACCGGAAAGTCACTAAAATACCTGTGTTATTGTTTTAATCGCGTTAATATTATTTATTAACATATGAAATGTCTTGTTTTTAAAAGCAAGAGATTTGGAGGGGAAAAAAACGATGCTACGTAACGCGTAGTTCAAAACCCCCCCTGCCCGCCCCTACAACACACCGTAACGTTTTACAAATCCCCCCCCCCCTCCCCCAAATTTTATACGTAATACTTGAACGCTCCCTTACAACAAAACAACAACTTATGCAAATATTAACATTAGCGCTATCTTAAACCTATATCAAGGACCATCCACCAACATGAGAACAAGTCGGTCTCAGTTCAGCGTGAACAACTTACCTGATTGTTATCAGCGCTGTTATCCAACAACCAACTCGGCCCTTCTAATGGGTTATCTGCACTGCTCCTGCAAACAATCACTAAATGTTATCAGCGCTGTTATCCAACAACCAACTCGGCCCTTCTAATGGGTTATCTGCACTGCTCCTGCAAACAATCACTAAATGTACACTCGCGAGCAATGAAATGGACTCAAGATCTCATGCATGCTTGCATCGTGTTTTTCTAATTCTGAAAATACGGAGATTTGATTAAATGAAATTATACGAGATATTGTACAAATTTGAAAGCTAGGTATGGGAAAAGCATTATTTTTTTAATGTGAAAAAATAATAATGATTAAGGTCGTTCCGTTTTCTAAGATTTTATTGGGATTCGCGGCGCAACTTGCCTTAACAAGAAGAGCAAATTTTAATGCATTAAAATAAAATAATAAAATATATAAATATATTCGGGACAATTCCACACCAATTAACTAGCCCCAAACTAGGATACCCTGTACTATGGGTACTAGATAACGGATAACATACATAGATACGAATATTTAACATCCATGACTCGGGAACAAACATTTCTGCTCATCACACAAATGATTGCACCTTGCAGGATTCGAACCCGCGACCGTTTGATTACGTACCTAGGATCACTAGCCACGAGACCAACCGGCCGTCAAATAAATTCGTTAACAAGGTTTAATTCTAGCTGTACGTAGTTTCTAGCCAGCGATGTTTTTTTTCATGAAGACCTCGTGAATGAAGCATTCAAAAATCCATATTAATTTTAAAATAAATAATAATAACACAAAAAAATACATTTGATTGCGTGCGCAAGAGCTGAGTCAATTTAATTGCTTGCAAGTGTATAAACAAACATTTATTTTTATAATGTCCTTTCACATACTTTACAAATAGTTACATTTAGGCGTATTTTAATATTAAGGTAATTTTTATGTCAGTGTTATAAATGTTTTATTTTGCAAATTAAATATTTCTCTCTTCTTCTTCTTCTATTTACACACATCCCATATGTAAGGTATCTGGTATACAACCGTTCAGACTTCACTTGTTCGCTCTCCATGTTTTTTACGGACCAACTGGGAAGGAATGAGACAGTGACGGCTCTAAGCCTGTGGGTACAATTGTCCCCGAAACACGTGTTTCGGTGACAAATTCATGTGTATCTTTTAACTTAATCAGTCCAGTAATTCGGTGCAAATTGTATGTGACAGGCGGACAGCCAGACAGACACACGGACGTACGGAACCCTACAAGTATGGGATCATTATTACTTCACTTCGCTGTCGCATACGAATGCTTCGGCGTACTAACGCCGTAACTGTTTTGTTGCTAATGTTGTTTTGTCGTTACCTTGTTAACGAACTTGGCGGTTCTTCTTCCTCGGGCTCCACATCCTCTAGAACTGATTCTAGTCTCCCTCTGAAATAACATGACGAAAATAACATTGTAATAAAACAACAAGAAAAATAGAGAAGATCTCTTGTTTTTTGTATTTTTAGTTCGTTTTTGGCAAGCCAGTCAGGTTTTTTTATTTCGTACTTTTTAGTGACAAGTTTTGAGTTACCTATACCAATAAATTATATATTGTTGTAATGTTGCTCATCAAGACCTTCAATTTGATACCCATATTTTAAAATAATAATAATACTTTTTCTTCTTTCAAATTGGAGCCATACTGCCGACACATTGAATTTAGAAAAAAAAATGTAGCCTATGTTACTCGGAATGGTGTAAGGATTCTAAAGATACATCAAAATCTATTCAGGTATTTAAAAGTTATGGTGGAAAAAGAAACTCAAATACATACAATGTATGTCATACAAACATAATGGTTCCTAAAATCATTACACTCCTTTTTTGGGCAGTCGTGTAATAACAAAAGAAATTTAATATGATTGCCATTGCCACGAAGTGTTTATCCCTAGAAATCATTACCCGAGGTTTACAACACTTTTTTTTTTTTTTTTTTTTTAGAAAGGATATGTGCTGTTGGTCTATAACTGACCTCTACAGCGTCACCGGACGGTGGGGCGGGCGCAAAAGCGCTCCGCCGCAATGCGTGACGCAGAAGGCGCACGCCAAAGTTAAGTTTTTGGCCACTTGCTCAAGGGCACCCAGGGGGTACGAACCTCGGCTTGGACAGTTGCCATTGATTACTTGGGGAGTATCGAACTAAATTACCTGGGGAGTATCGAACTAAATACTTGGGGAGTATCGAACTAAGGGAGTATCGAACTAAGGGAGTATCGAACTAAATTTACAACACGAGTGTAACTACTTGTACTCACGAGTTATCGTAATTTTCATCCTCCGACATGTGTTGTGACTCGTCTATCGCTCTGTCTTCAATATCTGTAAAAGTTACAATTAATCATGTAATTAATGAAAATATAAAGGAAAATAGTAAATAGTTGAGTTCAACTTTAAAGTTTCAGTCAGTATGACTCCAACACAACATACTAATTTATTAGTGACTAGCTGTGGCCGCGACTTTACCCGTGTGGTAATTTCATTTAAAAGTAGCCCACAAGTCACACGTGTTATATTCCAGGACATTTTGTGTTATAAAGTAAAATTATAATATACTAGCTTTCCCGCCCGCAACTTCGTCCGCGCGGACTGTTTATCGCGAAAAAAAGCATCCTATGTTTTTCTAGGATATTACAAACGATTGCAAAAGTAGGTATATAGCACCAATGCTCTTGATGATTTTTGACATTCTTGTTATTTTGTTTCCATGGTAACTGTTTCTTAAGGCGAGTAATCAACAATTTTCCAGTTTTTTTTCGTTTTCCCGTGGAAGCTCACAACTTTCCGGGGTAAGATGTATCCTATGTTCCATTCTAGGATATAAGCTATCTCCATTCCAAATTTCATCAAAATCCGTCCAGCCGTTATCGCGTGAAAGCTCCCCAAACTTTTATATATTGATATGGATTTCTTAAAAAACGTTCAGGCGTCAAATAGTTTTTTATCAATTGCTCGATTTCTGTACTTAGTCTTACCCAAGAAAAAAGGGACCTAATAGCGACATGACAACTTCATAACACGCATCATAGAAGGAAGGTAGAAGGGAAGAAAGTAGAGGCACACCAAGAAGGACAGTTACAGATCAGATAAAATACATACATAAAAGGAGAAAACAATAATAATGTCACGTCGTACATAATAGGGAAGTCAAAGCTTTGGCCGAAGATATGGAACGCTGGAAATTACTCCACTGAGAAGAGCTGGGGTTTTAAATAAGAATAAGAAGCTCGGTTTGTACTTATCGGATTGAATTTCAAATCACACCAGTTTTTTTAAGTCAAAACCTAAGCTATCCAACAATGAAAGCCGCAATTCAGTCGGTCCAGTAGTTTTTATGTGATAAGTGAAAAGACAGAACCACACTTTTCTTTTTAAATGGCATGATTTTGTTCAGTGTCCTATTTTAAATCATGTACATTTTTTTTTTAATTTATCTTCGTTTTACAGACTTTTTGTAGCTTACTGCTTTATTATAAGTAAATATTATACATTTAAATATATCACATATTTGTACTCGTGCAAAGCCGCGGGGCGCAGCTAGAATTATATATATATAGGCAAAAATTAGTATCTAATAATAATAAGCCTACAAATTGTAACATTTTAAATTCTTTCTTGGCTGTAGCCTAGTATAAATATAGTAGGTTGTATATCATATAGACATTTCCTAAGTACAATGGCTGTATAAGGCTGTATACTTTTAGTAAAGCAATGGCAAACCAAAACAAAATCTGTCAATGTCAAGTCAACGGCAAAGACGGCAGCCAATGGGCAGCCATAATAACCTCTTCCATACACGTACGCAAGGGCATACAGTACCACCATTTAAATAAATTGCTTATAGAACTGACAATGCAATTACCCGTAGTACCACCCGTGGTACTGCTCAGATGTATTACTGGGAACAAACCACATATTCAGCCTACTTTACGACATCATCGCTATAAAAAGTTTGAAAACGTAATAAAAATCAACTACCGCATAGAAAGACAAAATATTCAAATTCGTTGCATACCTTAAGGTTTACTATCAGTAAAAAATATAAAATAAATACATATATAAAACTTGACATACCAAATTATCTGCTGTACCTGGTCCGGAGACGTCATTACAAACATTTTTATTGACCTGGCCCAGCTATAAACAACTTACCATCTAGTGCTAGCTCTTCTGAACTGTCTTCAGTCTCTTCGTTAGCCTCGGCTTCTGTCTCCATGTGTTGTGTCTGCAAGTCTCCCACGTCTATCCTTGTTAATGGTATGTACACATCTGTGGGAAAACGTCATGTATTCGTTATTAGAATTACTACAATGGAGAACACCGATGATATAAAATATTACGTTACAAGTATTGTACAAAATACCATGTTACAAAAAAGGACTTCAAATGGATTAACAAATTACTAAAAATAAAACTACTGATCTAACTTTGATACAATTTATACGGGACCACCTCGAAAGTATCAAACAAAATATAGTTTCAAAATCAGTCCGCAATTGAAGGAAAAATTGGTAAAACATTTTTAAAAACCGGTGTAATACATACATTCGAACACAGTACCTCGCCTGTCGCCTTTTGTCACAGAATAAATAATAGTGAATGACTTTTGTGAAGTCGATTAAAAATAAACTTAAAATAACAAAAAATAATTAAAAAAAAACTTTTTTTGTCTTCTCATCGTTTATGAGCTACCCAGAAAGTTTCAGCCGGATATTGGGAACTTGACTTTTTTTGTCAATTTTTGACAGTCCGCAATTGAAGGAAAAATTGGTAAAACATTTTTAAAAACCGGTGTAATACATACATTCGAACACAGTACCTCGCCTGTCGCCTTTTGTCACAGAATAAATAATAGTGAATGACTTTTGTGAAGTCGATTAAAAATAAACTTAAAATAACAAAAAATAATTTAAAAAAAAACCTTTTTGTGCCTTCTCATCGTTTGTGAGTTACCCTGAAAGTTTCAGCCGGATATTGGGAAGTGCTCGAAATTTGGATACTGACTGAATGTTTGACTTAAAAATTGGTGTACTTGGTATCTCAATCTGATGAGTAGAATTCGAGAAATCGATAAACAACCATGTGATGTCTGAACGAAGTTTGATGATTTTGGTACTTTTGGTTCTGGAATATCACAGAATCCATATATCCTAAAAAAATACCACGCATAATAAAGCAATAAGTGCGAAAAAGTCTATACAAAGAAGATAATTAAAAAAAATGGTCTAGGGTACTTACAATATGTTACTGACTAAGCATATTATAACATTTTTTAAATCGTGCCCCTGTTTGTCTGTATGTTTGTTCGCGCATCACGTAAAAATTACGGGACCGATCGCGATGCAGTTTTCACTGTTGGAAAGCTTAGGGTTTGACTTAAAAACTGGGGTACTTGGTATCTCAATCCGATCAGTAGAAGCTGAGCAATCGATAAAAAAACATTTTGACGGCTGAAGGAATTTTGATCAAATGTTGGTATATTGGTAGTGTAAGTCCTGGAATAGCACAGTGAGTACTTTTAATCTAGAGAAATGACCACGCGTGCGATATCGCGGTCATAGCTAGTAGTACATATAAAACCATAAAAAAAAACTAACATGTAAACAAACACGCGTCTTTTTGTTTGTTTGTCGGTATGTTTTCTCGCGCATCACGTAAAAACTACTGGACCGATTGCGATGCGGTATTCACTGTTGGATAGCTTATGGTTTGACTTAAGGCGGGGTCAGTCCCGAAATCAGCAAAAAGACAAATAGCAAAACGCTGAGCAAGACGTAATGAAACAATATAATGCAAACAAAAAAATACTGTGGATGGAAAGTATACTAAGTACCTAAACAAATAACCGAACAGAATTTTCAGAATTGGCTTGGTATCCGAACACGAACTACCACATGAAAATAACTTGTTGCATCGATGTTCTCATTATTTTCAGCGACAGCAACATATTTTTTTTAGATAATTAAATAGCTACCCTGTTAAACTAGACAAATAACCGAACACTTTTTTTAATTGAGTTTTATATATTGAGATATCGATAAAAAATAACAAAATTTATCTAAAATCGACTACCGATCTGCAACACCTCTCGCGCTCCCACTGCACCTGGACGAGCAGGACAAACAATTGAGAGACTACCCTTCATTAAAAACTGGGGTACTTGATATTTTAATCCGATAATTAGATGCCGAGCAAAGCCGCCGCACAGCAAGTAATAAATAAATAAACATTCAAGATTACTTATAGAAATATATTGAAACTATATTTGTGCACACAATTTGTTTTTCCGCTCCGTTTGTAATATAAAGAACGCGGCCCGTTTATCAGCATGCATGTAAGTAGGACAGTACTGCAATTATTATAAAATTTATTATTTTTATTTTGCTACTGCACTAGGTCGGTATTTTTATGTTTGAATTGAAACACTTGGGCACAATATATTACTATTGTTGATTGTTTGATAGTAACAGCAGAAATTGATTAATTAAGCACGGGCAATGTATACTACTAGCTGCGTCACGCAGCTTCGCCCGCGTGCAAACTTTGTCACCCCAGTTCACCCCTTTACGATGGAATTAAAAAAAAACTCCTTAGTGCACCCCTACAGTACTCAAGGAATATGCCCTCCAAATTTCAAATCTCTAGGTCCACCAGTTTAGGCTGTGCGCTGTCTGTCAGTCGATAGGTATGCCACAGTACTGTTTTATAGGTGTAGATTATATTGTGGATCCCAGAGTGCATCCGGTGACTGATGATGATGTAATGTCACTGCGAACGAGTGCTCTAACAAAAACAATGGGCAAAAAGTATAATTTGAATTATCTCAGCAATTATCAAAAGAAAGTATAAAAATACTTTGTCTTAGTTATATTTCCTAGATTATATCTATTTTTAGTAGGGTTCCTAGTAGCAAAGCTTAGTAGGTTTCCTAGTGGTAATTGTTATTGGTTTCGTAGTAGTTATTGTTAGTCGTTTTTGCAGTAGTTTTCGTAGTAGTTATTGTTAGTAGGTTTCTGCGTAGTTATTGTTAGTAGGTTTCTGAGTAGTTATTGTTAGTAGGTTTCTTAGTAGTTATTGTTAGTAGGTTTCTTAGTAGTTATTGTTTGTAGGTTTCCGAGTAGTTATTGTTAGTAGGTTTCTGAGTAGTTATTGTTAGTAGGTTTCTTAGTAGTTATTGTTAGTAGGTTTCTTAGTAGTTATTGTTTGTAGGTTTCCGAGTAGTTATTGTTAGTAGGTTTCTTAGTAGTTATTGTTAGTAGGTTTCTGAGTAGTTATTGTTAGTAGGTTTCGATATTGAGAGTAGGAGTTGATATTGAGACATTATAGTGTGTGACAGCCTTAAAGATCTGATGTTTGGAAATGTGTTGTTTACCTTGTAACATATGCATGGGCACCGCTCTTTGTGTGACGTTTCTGTTCTGATTTGGGCTCCTTGTAACAGCTCCTGAAAAAAGTGAAGCAATCATATTGTAGTCTGACTGACCCTTGTTTGTTCCCTTGGTTCTGCATGTACTATATTCACTACCTTTCATCCTCTCTCACTTTGAGGATTTAAGCAGACTTAAGAGGGAGGTGGTCTCTTTGCTCGAAAATTTAAATGTTTTCTGACCTTTATGGCTTGCTTATGAGACTGGCATTTTGAAAATAACACAAAATCGTGGACACTGACCAAAGCAAAATAAATCGATAGAGGACGTCAATACATACAAAAAAAACACTAGTGTCCCAAAGTGTTGCGTTTCTGAGATATTGGAGCTTAATGAAAGCATCATGACATACATCAACCTAGATCTGCAGAAACGCAACACTTTAATGTTTTATATATTACCAGTGACCGGCCCCGTATGCGTACTGGCGAAATTTAGAAAAAAAAAGAGGTGAAAAATGTAGTTCTCGCTTCTCGCACACTCGACTTTCACTCCGCTTCGGGAATAATAGTTAGACGACATTTTTGTGTTGTGTTGAAAATTATAAAATACGGAACTGTTAAAATAACACCAAATACAGTCTTTGGTTTCACATTCTTTTCAATCGCGCCCCCAGACCATAACTACTTATAGGAGATATTCATATTCATTTATTCATAACAATTTTGTTACATGTCAACAGGCAAAAAATAATAATATAATTCAACAATCCAATTAATTAATAACAATACAATTTTATTTCAAAATATCATAACACTAATAAGTATTTTACTGTAAAAATACAATAAAACAAAAAAATAAAACTTTGTCAAAAAGTTCTTGAAATAACACACACAATAATTTTAATTTATCAATGTCATCATACGTATAGAATGATTGGTCAACAAGCCAACATTTGAATTTGTATTTAAATGATTCTCTTGAAGGTGCATCTCTAACGTTATCTGGCAGCCGGCTGTAGACAGCAGGCGCCATCACGTGCACTAGTTTGGTCGTCTTCGTCAGCCACTGCGGCACCGCTCGCAGCCGGTGCGCGTTTCGCGTGCTATACTTGTGCCCGTCCCCGACCCTCGAGTATTCTTCCAGGTGGTCTCTGGCATACAGAGCCGTATGAAGGCACAACAAGGCTCCCATCCTTGTTGTGCCTTCATACGGCTGTATCAGTATCTTCATGGACCGGTATAATGGAAGTGCCGATTAATTTTGTGGTACTCGTACTATGGCCCTAATCGCTCTTTTCTGCATTCTGCCCAGAGCTCGACGCCATATTGAAGTAGGGAGTGCACACATGAAAAATAGCAGTTCCGGACCATGCTACAGGGAAGGATTGCGGATACGCGCCACAGCGCGAAACAAGCACGGCCGATTTTATCACATAATGTGTTTTATGTGGCCCTCCCAGGTGAGACCGATCGATCTGGAAACCCAAAAACATGGTAGTTTTTACCTGATCCATCTCAGAGTTCCCAACTTTAACTGTGAGTTGCCTGACAGGTTTAAGTGCATGAAATGGGTCTTGTTTATGTTCAAAATCAATCCGTTGATTTCGAACCAATAGCTCAGGTCACTAATTACTATATTTAACTTTCGCTCCAGCTGGTCTATTGTTGGAGCCAAGACGATTACATTAGTATATGGCCTTCACGAACATTCTCTGGGAAGTCGTTGAGGAGAAGGGAGAACATAATGTTGGAGACCGATGAGCCCTGCGCTACTCCAATCACGGTTTTTCGCGACTGCGAATTAACCGTGCCACCATCCCCTACGACTATCTGACGTCGGCCTGACATGAAATCTGTCTGCAACTTTAAAGCTGGCCCTTCGACACCATAATACCTAATCTTAGCAGCTAGGACATTATGGTCCGCGACATCAAACGCCTTAGATAGGTCGCAGAAAATCACGGCTATTTGCTGTTTTCTCTCACGGGCGTCGAGAATCCGTCGGACTACCTCCCGTGTTAAAGAAGTCGTAGACCGGCTACGACCGAAAGCATATTGCCTATCTGATAAGGCGTTACACTCTGTGAAGTATTCTGTAAGTCGCAAACTCAGACCATGTTCGAAGATTATTGCGATGGCTGGGATAATAGACACCGGTCTGTAGCTAATGTTAATGTCCTCTAGTTTTCCCTTTCCCTTATAAATTGGTGAGACTTTTACGTGCTAAGAGATTTAGGATAAAGACCTTCTCTAAAGCAACTGTGATAAAGGGAAGAGAAGATGCAAGATAACTGCTCAGCAGCAGCGTGGAGCAACGATATTGTAATGTCGTAAGCGTCCTTAGAGGTCTTACGAGCTACGCCAGTGGTAAGAATTCGAAACACTTCGAGTGCAGTAAACAGCCTCGAGTGTCAAGCGTGCGCTCGATGGGTCGCGCGCCTTGTACTTAGCGATAGAGCACCTACCTAAGTAAAGTTATTGACAAACTTTATTCGTGTTTTAATTATGAGTACCAAGAAGAAAGCTAGAAAGTACTGCATAGCATTCGGCTGTTTGAATAGTGATAGAAATGACGAATTGTCATTCTTTACGCTTCCAAAGGATATTGAAAGGTAATAAATTGTAATTACTATAATAGGTCCTAGTTATGTAGTTAGATATTGATATTTTTTTATTATTGATATTAGTTTTATGTTATTTCGTTTGTGTTCCGTATCGAAGCTACGCATATTTAAGGTTTTTCCGCGCAGAAATAAAGTCGTTTATTAAATCGATCAACGTAATTTTATAATTGATTATAGTAGGTATTGTTGATCGGAAAATGAATTACTGTGCTGACTTAGTAAGTAGCCTACATACTTTTAATACCTTTTATTACGGAGGTAGCAATTTCTTTTTCACTCATTAAAAAGCATGGAATTCAGACAGGCACCTTTATTCATCAAAGTGCAATACCTATAGGATATAATCATAATCAACCAACGACACGTAGGTAGGTAGCTCCCTAAAGTTATCGGCGGTCTGAAAATGGGATAGGTAGGTAGTAAAAATGAGGTAGTAGGTCTATTCTGATAAGAATGTCATTGTATGTAATATAACTATTTTAATTTATAACAATAAGTAATAACATTATACATTATTACTTATTTATTCTGTTACAATATCTAAGTCATAACATATCACAGGATAATTAGTAGTACAAGTACCTAGTCATATCTTAATACAACCCTACCGAGCGAAAAAGGGACAGAGCGATTCTGAAACGGTTAGAGCAATGGAAGTTCTCGCGCGTTGTGATACGGTGCATTCTAGCCTGCACGCGGTGGGCGAGCGCCTTCTAGGTAACTATAATTGAAAGCTCGCAGCGCCGTGCGAGTTAAATTGCACTTTATAGCGTTGTAGCGAGAGTCGCTATTTATTTAAATGACTTTACTCAGTTAGCCTTCTGTACTTGTACTATTATTTATTCTGTGACCCAGTCAACGCTTTCCACAGCCGCCACAAAGTTATATGTGTTGACTTGACTGCAGGAGCAAGCCAGGCAAGCGGGCGCGGGTCCCGGGCCTGGCTCGCATGGAACAGAAGTGCGCACCGCGAAGTGATCACTCAGATAAGTAATCACAGGCGCCGCGCGCGCCTCCTCTACCGACCCGCAGCTGACCTAAACGTGGTCAACATTAGTGCTCGTAGGAAAGTCCACTATCTATCACACTTAATATTTATTATAAATGCGAAAGTTTGTATGTTTGTGTGTGTGTGTGTGTGTGTGTGTGTATGTGTGTGTGTTTGTTGCTCTTTCACGCTCGAACGGCTGGACGGATTTGGATAAAATTTGGTACCAGGATAGCTTATATCCTGGATTAACACATAGGCTACTTTTTATTCCGAAATAGGACATCAAAAATATTATCGTTTTCTTTAAGACTTGAAAAAAAACGAAAAATATAATTAAAAAAAATATTTCTAAGGTTGAGTGAAATATTTCTATACACTTAAGAAGTAGGAGATACAAAATTGAAAAATAAAGTAATTTAAAGTGAGTATACCTCCCCATGAACATTAAATAGTGTGATTATAGTTAAAAAAAAAAGTATTTCTAAGTACCAGGAGAGTAGAAACACTTAAGAAGTTGGAGATACAAAATCTATATATATACAGATGGAGGTAGCTTATATCCTGGATTAACACATAGGCTACTTTTTATTCCGAAATAGGACATCAAAAATATTATCGTTTTCTTTAAGACTTGAAAAAAAACGAAAAATATAATTAAAAAAAATATTTCTAAGGTTGAGTGAAATATTTCTATACACTTAAGAAGTAGGAGATACAAAATTGAAAAATAAAGTAATTTAAAGTGAGTATACCTCCCCATGAACATTAAATAGTGTGATTATAGTTAAAAAAAAAAGTATTTCTAAGTACCAGGAGAGTAGAAACACTTAAGAAGTTGGAGATACAAAATCTATATATATACAGATGGAGGTAGCTTATATCCTGGATTAACACACTACTTTTGATCAAGAAATAGGGAAAAATATTAAATATCGTTTTCTTTTAAAAAAAAGGTTATTGAGAGTGAATATAACCTCTCCCCCATGAACATTAAATAGTGTGATTATATTTAAATAATGTTTTTTAGGTACCAAGTGAGCAGAAAAACTAACATATTTTAAAATAATTAAAAAAAGTACCATGAGAGTAGAAATACTTAAGAAGTTGGAGATATTACATTGACAAATAAAGTTATTAGAAGTGAGTATACCTCCCCGTGAGCATTAAATTATTGTGGTTATATTAAAAAAAAATACATTTTAAAGTACCAGGAGAGCAGAAACACTTTAGAAGTTGGAGATATTACATTGACAAATAAAGGTTATTAGAAAGGAGTATACCTCCCCGTGAACATTAAATTATTGTGATAATATAAAAAAAAAAAAAAAAAAAAAAAAAAAAAGTACCAGGAGAGCCGAACCACTTTAGAAGTTGGAGATATTATATTGACAAATAAATGTTATTAGAAGTGAGTATACCTCCCCGTGAACATTAAATTATTGTGATTATATTTTTAAAAAAAACATTTTAAAGTACCAGGAGAGCAGAAATAAAAAATTGAAGAATTGTAAGATAAAGTTATTAAAAGTGGTACTCGAGAGTGTAGTAGCCGAAGTTCGGGCTCAGTGGCGTGCTTTGAGAGAGGCCTATGTCGAGCAGTGGACTGACACGGTCTGATGATGATGATGATGATGATACCTCCCCATGAACGTTAAATAGTATGATTATATTTTTTTTTAAATATTTCAAAGTACCAAGAAAGCAGAAACAGAAGTTTTATCATTATTAATATATTTTTGCAATTTTTTTAAGTGACATGGCGGGGGTGGATGTTGAGTGTTGTTGGTAGAGGTTTTAAAAGGGACGGGGCCAGTGGGAGGAGTATGGGACCAAAATAAGGAAGAAAACTGAAGCTTTGAAGGAATTTTCAAAATGATGTGTCTAAGTGACAGGTGTCAAAGTGACAGGTGTCAAAGTGACAGGTGTCAAAGTGTCAGGTGTCAAAGTGTCAGGTGTCAAAGTGTAAGGTGTAAACGTGACAGGTGTCAAAGTGACCCCTAGGGATGCAAACAGGAGGGATTTTATTAAATGTGTTTTCTAATGTGGTCGGTGTGGCAAAAATTGACTGCGGGCGAAGCTGCGGGGTGCAGCTAGATGGATGGATATATGGATGGATGTTTGTTACTCTTTCACGCAAAAAACTACTGAACGGATTTGCATGAAATTTGGTATGGAGGTAGCTTATACCCTGGATTAACACATAGATTACTTCTTACCCCGAAAAAAAAATGCAAGGTTCCTGAGGCACGCGGGTGAAACCGCGGGGCACAGCTAGTACTATAATAAAACTGTAATCTATACTATAATAAAACTGTAACTGGGCAAAATCTGTAAATTAAATATTTTTTGAAAATTATAATTGAGATGAACTTCAAAATCGATATGGAGTGCAAAAAGGATATTTTTTTATTTTTTTTCTGTCTGTCTCTTTGAACACGCATCACGCTGAAACTACTTGACGGATTTTGATGCAACTTGGCACGCTCATAGCTTTTTTCATTTGGATTAACATTTAGAATACTTTTTATCCCGAAAAAAACATGAGTTCCCGCAGGATAGGGGTTGAAAGTTATTTTGAAAGAACACCTATTACGCTGAAACTACTGGACAGAGTTTAATGTAACTTGGCACAGTCAAAGTTCATATTATGTATTAAAATTACGGATTCTTTTCATCCCCATAAAATATAGGGTTCCTGCAGGATAGGTGTTCCAAGTTATGTTAATTTGAATGTAATAAATATAAGACATTAAAATTAAAACGGTATTATAATTTCGACCAACTCACCATGAAGCGCTGTGGTGAAGTCGGAGAATGATAACCTTCCAACCCAGAGGTTCGGGATCGATATCACGCGCTCCTTAAAATATTTTGCTCCATATTTTTAAGCATTTACATATTTTATGCGTTATTTTTTACATTTTCATTTATATTTTTAAGGCTTTTGTCATTTCCTGAAGTAAACCGTCAAATCATTACAACAAAATAGTTCACAATAATTCCAATTCGGATAATTTAGAAAAAACTCAAAAACAGAAAAGAATTCCGTCAATTTACTTCTGTTTTTTCACTTTGTAAATTTGTTAATTTTACCTGAAGTGCATGTGCAAAAGAATTAACCCCCGAACAAAGAGACGGGTGTTATAAGTTTAGGGTGTGTATCACTGTGTGTGAGCGGGTATGTGTGTGTGTGTGTGTGTGTGTGTGTGTGTGTGTGTGTATGCATGTGTATGTATTAGTGTGTGTGTGTGTGTGTGTGTGTGTGTGTGTGTGTGTGTGTGTGTGTCTGTGGCATAGTATCTCCCAAACGAATGGACCGATTTTTATGCTTTTTTTTGTTTGAAAGCTAATGTGATCGAGATGGTTCTTAGCTATATGGAAAAGGGGAGGGCGGGTGGAGATGGGAGTTAGGATCGTTGCTCTCAAAGGAATGGACCGATTTTGATGCGGTTTTTTATGTTTGAAACTGATGTGATCGATATGGTTCTTAGCTATTATGGGGATGGGGCGGGGGAAAAGGGGAGGGAGTGGGGAGGGGGTGGGGCGATAAAAAGAGGGAGTTTCGAGAAAAAAGGGATGAGAATCGTACCTTTCAAACGAATCGACCAATTTAGCTGCTGTTTTTTATGTTTCAAAGCTGAGGTAAACAAGATTTGTCTTAGCTATAATACGGGGGGGGGGGGGAATATGGTGAAGTTCGTAGTTCCCAAACGAATGGACCAATTTTGATGCAGTTTTTTTATGTTTTAGTTTTTTAGCTAAGGCTATATGGGAGGAGTTGAAAAAAGGGGGGGTGATAATCGTATCTTTCAAACGAATGGTCCAATTTAACTGCGGTTCTTTATGTTTCAAAGCTGAGGTAAACAAGATGGTTCTTAGCTATTATGAGGGGGTAGGGGCGGCTGAGGATCGTAGCACCCAAACGAATGGACTGATTTTGACGCAGTTTTTTATGTTCGAAAACTAATGTGATCGAGATGGTTCATCATGGTTCTTAGCAATATGGGAGGAGGGGGAGGAGTTGAAAAAAGGGGGGGTGATAATCGTAACTTTCAAACGAATGGACCAATTTAACTGCGTTTTTGTATGTTTCAAAGCTAGACAAGATGATTCTTAGCTATAATGGGGGGGGACGAAGGCGGGTGCTCGCATACGCTTCGCTCTTGCCTTCGTCTTCTAACCTATCAGGACCATGTCAGATCGCCACTGAAGTTTGGTAACACAGGTAGGTAGGTGCCTATATTGGTACTTTTGGTACTGGAATAACTCATAGGGTCCTTATATCCCAGAAAAACTACCACGCGAGCAACGCCGCGGGCACAGCTATAAGGCAATAAGAACGTAAAAGTCTGTAACGTGAACAAGAATAGAACATTTTAAAAATTCGTGTCTGTCTGTTTGTTTGTTTGTCTGTATGTTTATTCGCGCATCACGTAAAAACTATTAGACCGATTGCGATGCAGTTTTCAGTGTTGGATAGCTTAGGATTTGACTTAAGAACTGGGCAGACTGGGCTACTTGGTATCTCAATCCGATGAGTAAAAGCCGAGCAATCGATAAAAACTTTATGGCAGCTGAAAGGATTTTGATCAAATGTTGGTATATTGGTATTTTGGGGTATTAGAATAGTACAAATGTTTATTTTAGATCTTGGAATAGCACATAAAGTACTTTTAACTTCGAGAATTGACCACACGAGCGAAGCCGCGGGCACAGCTAGTGTTAAATAAATTATTTGATGACAAAAGGTCATTCATTTTCTTCAAGTCACTATTCAATTTATTGATTCAGTCAATATTCATATCACCCAAAACTACAAATTCTTTTCCAGTGTCGTTAATCTTGTTGAGCAATGATTCCATAACGGGAAAAAATGTGAAGTGCTCGTCAGGTTAGATCGATATAATATGCATACAACCATAAGGTTTCTATCGATTAGTTCCACAGCTGAAATTTCACAGACTTGCTCGACAGAAAGCCGCGTGTAACTATTTAAATTCTTATATCTAACATTATTACTAACGTAAATACAAGACCCACCATGGGCTATGGTTGGTCTGCAGTAGTAAGACGCGAGAATAAAATTACTAATATTAATACATTTAAGTTCATGCTCCGGGGGATATAGCGTTTTTTTTTATCATGTCTTTGGTGGCCAGTTTGGTTTTCGAATAAACTCTCTTTGCAATGCCCATATCTATGCGAGTTTTTATAGGAAACTTTAACGTTTCAAATTCAAAAAGCTCAGTCGGCTTGATTTCTTCCGACATCTTGAACAATTATTGTCATATTTCAACAAATTAAGACAAAACAATATCTAACTATACATATAAAATTTCCTCTTGAATCACTAACTATTGATGAAAACCGCATTAAAATCCGTTGCGTAGTCTAAATGGTTAAGAGTCCAGCGGAGGGTGAATTTTCCATACAAACATAATACCAAAATAATTTGTAATTGGAACATATTTCCACAGTGTTACGAGTATGATATTATTCGGAATCGGATAGTGTTTAAACCACATTAAAATCCGTTGCGTAGCTTAAAAAATTAAGCATTACAGACAGACAGACAGACAGCGGGAAACGATTTTGTTTATCATGTTGTTTTATCAATACATGTACTGATTTCTTCCGTGATCTTGAACATATAAGTTTTAAAGAGTTTATAATAGGCCTTTAAATATAAATTGCCGTTTTACCGCACTGCCCACTTTGAATTATTAATATACATACATATTACTAGCAAGGTGTCCGATTTCATAGTGAAACTTTTTTCACACGAAAACTATAACATTCTAAATTTAAAAAGAACATGGAATTTGATTGTTCGACGTTCAATTGTTTTTAAATTCAGCTTTTAACGTGATGATGGAGAAATTGACAACCAAGTAATATTCAAATACGAGTTCTAACATTGGACTAACGCAGCAGAATCTGCTCGTATTGTTAATGCTGTTTGGAGAGGACATGGCTACTTTATACTTGATGCGCGGGCACTTTTCCGCAATTAGGCCGTATGTCGGCCCTTTTTGCGTGATACAAACACAACATTTTTATTTTTACCATTTTCATAGTGGAAACTTTGACTTGAAGAATGAACCACGAGGAAGATCAGCCACTAAGGTAAATAACGATGAATTGAACCAAGGTTTTTTTTTTTTCTGATTTTATCTGCTATGAGTCTTTGACCATGAGCAGGTTTGTTAGCTTTGTATGGTTTTGAAGAGGAGCGGTCCATTAATCTCTTCTCCTTTTCATTGAAAATCAAGTTCCATGATATGTTGTCTTTTGAGCCTCTTTGGATAATTTATAATCGTAAGCTCAGCTGCTAGCCTGTTAGGGTGGTTGTCTAGGCGTTTTTTGTACTTTGTAGAGTATTTCCTTATTTCACTGGTGACAGTATCAACGTTAAGTTCCTTGTGTAATTCATCCATTCTTATGAACCATGGGGCATTTGTGATGTTTTTTAGAAGACCATTCTGTGCTCTCTGGATAATTCCAATTTTGGATTTGCAGGCTGATCCCCACAATTGAACTCCATAAGTCCAGATAGGTTTTAAAACGGCCTTGTAGATAAGCAGTTTGTTATCTGTGCTTAGAACGGAATTCCTTCCAAGCAGCCAGTACAGTCCTCTGTACCTGAGGTTGAGTTTTTTTTTTTTTTCTGCAGGTGTTTCTTCCAAGTTAGCCTTCAGTCTATATGCATACCCAGATACTTTACAGAGTCGTTGCAGTCGGGCAGTTACCTGTACGGAGAGTGAATGTGACTTGGGTGGATTTCGAGACGCTAGCATTGATTCTCCACTTTTTCAGCCAACACTCTATTTAGTCTAGTCCATTTTGAAGGGACTGTGAGGCTTTGTTTAGATCTTTGCTACTGGCGAGAATGGCGGTATCGTCTGCAAATGTGGCTGTGACTACTTCAGGTGTTTCCGGTAGGTCTGATGTGAAAATAGTATACAGGACGGGGCCCAGTACTGATCCCTGAGGTACTCCTGCGTGTATTTCGTGAAATTTGGAAGTATACTCGCTGTCTTTGACTTGGAATATTCTTTCAGAGGTGTAAGATTCAAGTATTCCAAAGAACGGATGTGGTAGTAGTTCTTTGATTTTGCATAGAAGGCCTTTGTGCCACACTTTGTCAAAAGCCTGTTGGATGTCTAGAAACGCTGCGGAGCAGTATTCTTTGTGTTCTAGGGATTTCCTTATTTGATCTACAACTCTGTGCACTTGTTCAATGGTGCCGTGTTCTTGTCAGAATCCAAATTGATGTTCTGGGATTATTGATTTCTCGTTAATGACTTTGAGCATGCGCGACAATAGTACCTTCTCAAAGAGCTTTGAGATGACAGGTAAGAGGCTGATCGGTCTATACAAGCTGACTTCGTGCAAGGGTTTGCCGTCTTTGTAAATCATGATGATTTGGGAGATCTTCCATATGCTAGGGTAGTGGGCGACCCTCATGATGCCGTTGAAGAGAGTAGTGAGGAAAACTAATCCTTTCCTTGGGAGTCGAATCAGTACCTCTTTGGTTATTTGATCAAACCCCGGGGTTTTTTATTGTCTAATTTGTTTATTAATCTTTTTATTTCTTTAGGGTTAGTTGGTTTTATAGGAAGGTCCAGCTGAAAGTCTTGGTTGAGTGTGACGTCGATGCTTGGATCTTCATTATTACCGTCATTGGGTTTAAACACATTAGATAGGTGATCCGCGAATGCATCTACCCTTTCTTGTGCTGTTCTGGCCCATTTGTCTCCTTCTAGTCTAAGTGGTGGTCGGGTAGTCTTTGGTTGTTTTAAGTCTGACGTTGCCTTCCACAGGGAGTAGTTGGTTGATTTGGTAGCTGTAAGTGACTGCAGTCTGTGTTCTAGCGTTGCATTTTTAGACTTGCTTATTATTTCCTTCAGTTCAGCTGCCGCTTTGTTGTATGATGTTTTGTCTTTCTGGTGTCTACTACAGTACCATACTCTGCGTAATCGCCTTTTTTCTATGATTTTGGTTCTTATTTCCCAGGGGACAGAGTTATGCCTGGGGTTGTTGGCAGGTCTGATTGGAGTTATTGACCAGCAAGCGACTTGAACCAGGTTTGTAAAGCTGGTAGCTGCCTCTTCTATATCCTCGGGTGTCTTTAATGCCACTTTGAGATTGAGTCTCCTTTCAATAATGTCGCCAAATGAGTCCCAGTCGGTGTACTTGTTGTATAGTTTTGGGGCTGATTCATACTCTAGAAGTGTTGTGCTGATTGTTAGCAGCACGGGAGTGTGATTAGAGGAGCCGTCTAAACAGGAGTTAGTTGAGGTAAAATATAATGACATCCCTTTGCAGATGAAAAAATCTATTACATCGGGTAGTTTGTTTGTGTCAGTCGGCCAGTGTGTTGGCTCAGCCGTTGAGAGAGTTGATAGTTTATTTTTGTCTACTGATAGTTTTAGATGTCTCCCTCGTGTAGTCGCTAATCGTCGAGCCCCAATGATGGTGTTTTGCATTCCAATCACCTCCAGCAGTGAATCTAGGTCCAAGAGTGTCAAAATAGTGCGGGAGTTGCTCCTCTTTAATTTTGTGTTTAGGTGGAAGGTAGACTGCGGACACGTTAAAGTTGCCCGTTTTTCCTTTTACTGCACGTTGTTGTAGCTTGGATGTGTTCTCTCTGGTATTGTGGCAGTTCAAGGTGTTTTATCAAAGATCTTATGATAACTGCTGCTCCTCCATGTGCTGTGCCATCGGGGTGTTTAGTGTCATATATTGAATAGTTTCTAATGTTAATGGAGCTTCTGCTTGTAAGGTGTGTCTCAGAAATTAAGAGTATATCGAGTTTATGGATATCAAGTAGAATCTCAACCTCATTTAATTTGGGGCGAGTCCATTAATGTTCCATGTAGCTATATTTAGTGCAATCATTTTATTAGCTTATCAATAAGTGAGCCAAGCAGTCCTATTAGCATGGTTAAATGGCCAAAAATCAAATCCATTTTTTCTAGTTGTCTGGTAATCAAGTCTCGTAAGACGTCTGTTGGCGTGAAGTTTTCTTCGTTTGATAAGTTATTTCTGAATCTGATGTCTTCAGTGAGTGTCCGTGTTGTCCGATATTTTTCTCTTGGTTTTTGAGTATTATTGAAATTTTCATCTAGCCGCTTGGGCATTTGTTGTGTGTGAGGTGACTGGCGCCCAGTCACTCCAGAGTAGGTTGGCTGGTTAAGAGGAGTGTTTTCTCTGTCTTTCTGATTTAGGGTATTAACTATCTCATTATGCTTGTTTTGGCTTCTCGTCAGTTTATCAAGAGATTGTAATTTTTTTATTTTCTCTGTGATGATAATGGGATGACTGACTACAGATGTTGTTGGCTTGTTTTCTCTTTCAAGGAATTAGCGGCATAGTTTGACGTTAGCATACCCACAATATTGACCATTTGCAGCAAATCGGTAACTTAAAAAACTTGAATAATGGATTCCTCATTAAGTATTTGACAGATCTGCAGATCGCACGCTTCTCGCGTGCGTAGAAGCTTTTGCCTCATCTTGTTAAACCGGTACAGAAATGAAGGGACTAAAAGTGGATTCTTTACGATAATTGCAAGTGAAGAACGCAAGATTTGGACAATTTCTTGCATGGGAAAAGTTATCAGGAATAACTATTTCCCAGTACGGGTTTGTGGAGTCTAGGTCCCTAAAGTTCTATCGCATAGGTTTAAATGATCTTGCGATTAGATTGCAGAAATGTATAGACAATGAGGGTAAATACTTAGATTAAATAAAATAAAATAAAAACCTTTTTTTGTCCCACAAAAAAAAAGGTTTTAATTTTACATTATGAAACCATTTCATACTTTAACCCCTAATATTATTGTATATTAGTATGTATTTATTGGTATTTTTTTGTCCAACTGTTTCATGCAGTAATTACATCTACTCTACTCTATCATCACGCAGTTATATGATGTCCATGCTCCTTTGCGTGCAATCAAATTGAAGCATAGCCCTGCTCCGTGGCTTACGGATGATATTAAATCATTAATGCACAAAAAGGCTACAGCTACAACTAGATACAAGTTGCGACCCACTGAATAAAATAAAGCTAAATACGTCCAGTCTCGAAATCGCTGCAATATGGTGTGTAGGAATGTGTTACGTCGCCATGTCTATGCATCAGTTGAAGATGAGGATCCAGCCAAAGTGTGGACTCCTTTCCCAATAATTTAGAGATTAATTCTCATAATCTTCATTTTTCATCTACCTCTGCCTTGCAAGCCTCGGTAAAGAATAGAACAATCAACTACTTTTTTGCCATTACAACTCCCAACCATCCTCTTTTCATCTTTAATTGATTTACCAAATGTGATGTTAAGAAGGCCTTACTGTCTATCTCCTCCAACTCTGTTGGTGGTGATAGTATTAGTCGAATCATGCTGGTGCCCATCCTTGATATCATCCTACCTGTCCTCTGTTTCCTTTTTAATAGTTCTATTTTTAGTGTTTTTCCTGCCATCTGGAAAGACGCACAGATTTTACCTTTACCCAAGAAATCCAACCGTTCCGAATCCAAAGTCATTTTCTGAGTATCATCCCATTTCCGTCCTTCCATTTCTATCTAAGGTTCTTGAGCGTCTTGTTCATCGACAAGTTAGCCATTTCCTGTCTAGCCAAAATCTTCTCAATCCATTCCAGTCTGGTTTCCGTCCTGGGCACAGCACTGTGACTACGCTTGTAAAGATTACTGATGACGTTCGTCTTGGTATGGATAACGGTCTGTTGACTGTGTTGACATTGCTGGATTTTAGTAATGCATTTAATGCTGTCAATTTTGATATTCTCCTTGCAATTCTTTGCTCACTTAACATATCTCCATCAGTGGTCGACTGGTTTCATAGTTATCTATATGGACGTCGGCAGCGGGTTCGCCTGGAGGAGACTTTCTCAGCCTGGTGCAACACGTCAGCCGGTGTACCGCAAGGCAGCGTCCTATCTCCACCTTTATTTGCTATTTTCATTAACTCCATATCTCAACATCTTTCTTCTTCTTACCACCTATATGCAGATCCACCGATCTCCAGATTTATTCCCAGGCCCCAGTTAGTGAGCTAGATAAAGCTGTTACAAGCACAAATTGTGATCTGCATTGTATAAACGATTGGAGTAAATCCTATGGATTAACAGTAAGTCCTAGTAAAACGCAGGTCATTATTTTAGGAAGCTCCCGTATGATCTCTGAAGGTGAACTGGCTAACACTTCCGCATTTTATATTTGATGGAATTACTATACCATTCAGCGATTCAGTCAAGAACCTTGGACTTATAATGGACCAATCTCTCAGTTGGAGCCCTCAAGTTGCGGCCACTAGCTGGAAAATGTTTGCTGCGGCAGCCTCTTTTTCTCACTGCCACTAAGGTTGTTCTCGCACAATCTCTTTTGCTTCCCATTCTCTATTACACTGACGTTTGCTATCTCGATCTTACCAAAGAACAGCTGAATAAGCTTGAGCGTTTACAAAATGTTGCTATCAGAATTTGACCATGTTTCTCACTTTCTTGCAAAGCTCAAGTGGCTCTGGCTACCCATTCGCCTTCGCCGGAATGCTCATATCCTAAACCTTCTATGTAACATCTTGTTTAATCCTTCTACCCCGAGCTATCTTAAAGAACGCTTTGATTTCCTGTACACATCCAACACCTTCCATGTTAGATCATCGGAAAATCTCACCCTCAAGCTACCTTTGCATTGCAGCATTTTTTACAGACGTTCTTTCACGGTAGAAGCTGTTCGTCTGTGGAATAAATTGCCAGTTTCTATACAGCGTGCGCCGTCTTTGGAAGTTTTTAAGTGTCAAGTGAACAGGTTTTACTTGGAAGTGTAGCTAATATTATGTTTATTATCACATTAAATGTCAAATTTTGTCATGTTGCTTATATTACAGTTTTGTTTTCTTATCATCTCGTAATTATATTTAGATATTTATATATTATATTATATGTGTTCATATAGTATATATTTATTGTATATTTGTGTATATTATAATATATTATATATCATAGTTTTAGTATAATTAGAAATTTGATTTACTGTTTCCCTCTAGTAATTTAATATCATAGTGCACCCTGTCCCTCACGATTATAACAAATCCTCTCCATCCAAAGGTTGTGACACTTCTACTATTTTTCCTTTATTTTGTTAACTTTCTTTGTGGTGTGTACAATAAAGAATTTATCTATCTATCATCTATCTACATGTTAACCCGTCTACTAATCAAAAATATAACATTTGGGGAAAAAACATGGATTTATTGTTATAAGCAATCATCTCTTTGCTAATCTCATATTTCTGTTTACTATAACCTCTCAAATGCGACTGGCTTCCCTGATTAACCATCAAAAAAAAGCTCAAATGAAATTTAGGTGGGTGGCTTCCACAGAAGCCAACCCACCTAGATCTCGAATAAAAAAATACTGAAAATATCAACTCCTAGATTTTGTCTTTCTTCAACTTCCAGAGTGTTTTTATAAATATTATAATTAGGGATGTACTATAACACTGCAAATCTATTGTATATTATTTTAGCTACACAGAAAAGTACTTTGTTTAATAAACCAAGGTAGCTGCTGGCAAATGGTCATCCCACGCAAATTTTAAATTTTGACAGCTCCGCACGTCACGCGTTCGTCATTTTTAAGTGGCGCACTTGACAGGTAATAACAAAATAAATCTTTGAAGAAATTGCCAAAACTTACTTGTATTGCTCGTATTGAGCATGGTCAGAGCAACAACAGGCTGTATAGACTGGCCACCCATCATCAGAGGAGGAACTCTATGCACTTTGTCCTTCTTGTCTGTGGGTGGAGTACTGCCAATGGAACTCCAACGGAGGGATGCTGCATTCAGCTCCTGCCTATCCCTCATGTAAGCCTTGGCAAGGTCCATAGTTGTTGCAATTTCCCCTGAGGCTCTGACCAGGAGAGCGAGGGCTTTCTCACTGGTTGATTGAAGGGCAGTTTCGAAGTTACTGGCTTGAACGTTGCCATTGCTTCTGACCCTCTGAAAATCATGGCACTTGTCAATTTCTTTATACTGCTTTTAACCTGTGGACAAATACTTGTAATCTCTCTACTCTAATAAGAGTACTTGGGCTATTTTTACCCAAGTGCGGTGAAGCAAGGGAAGGGTAATGAGTTATGGGAAGGGAAGGGTTTATATAGATAGATAGAAAATACTTTATTGCACATAGAAAGATATTTTTACTGTTTTTTCACCCAACTACGGCGAAGCAAAGGAATATTTATGTGTTAATAAACTAAAAACTTGGTCCAACTTTGATAAGCAAGGTATTAATCAATTCATCTTCATCATAAGTGTCTATTTTTTACCCAACCATAGATGGGTTTTAGTTATATATATATATATATATATAGAATGATTAAAAGGTTTGCCATAAAAAAATATGTATTGAGTATATTGAGTAAGGAAAAAGAAACTTTTTTTTTCCTTTTTTAATTTTTTGCAAAATTTGCTAAAATTGTCTTATTTATCCCGTACGGGTAACCGATTGTCCAGCAGTCAAAGAGAAAATATTATCAAACAACAAATAGTAGAGATAAAAAAACTGATCACAATGCCTACAATTGCTTTTGAATTTGACTATCGGTTTGGCCGTGGTACCTGGCTGCAGTCAACCGTTTCTGGTTTTAATCCCACAGAGTGCAAACATTTGTGAGATGAGCACCAATACTTTAGTTGTATATATTTGAATTAATGTATGTTTATCTTTTCTCTAGTGCCCATAGATACGGGTACCCTAGCTTGGGGCTAGGTAATTGGTGTGAATTGTCCTGAACATTTATTTATGTTAAAAAACATATACACAGCAAGTTTATGTATTACATGTCAATCAGCATCTCGTAGTGGGACCAAATCTTTCGAAGAAACGCGACTTTTACGTGAGTAAAATAATGATGATTGGAGTTCGTAATGTGTCGTACTCATTCAAACAATTAATGAACAACGTTAAAAATACTTCGTGTTTCGTGTGTTCGTGTCGTTCTTTATGCTAATAAAATAAGTACATACGCTCAGTTGCAGTCTCAACTCGTTGATCTCCTTCATTAGATTCACCTTCTCGTTGTCCCGCTGGGCAGCCTCCATCTTCCAGAATTGAACCTTGCGCACAAGTTCATTATTTCTCTCCTTCAATTCTTCAAGTTCTTCCTCAAGAGAAGCCATCACAGTAATTTGCTTCGCCTACTTTGTATTCCCCTTTAAAGAAAACACTACCAGATGTATGTACAGAAACGCAATGGCGGCATGAATTCCTCCTCCAAAAAATCAATAATTTCTTATCTTTTGTGCACATATATGAAAATAACTAGGACAAAAAAGAGAAAATCGTGTTCGCAAACGGTATTAAATTGAAATTCCTTCCAAATCTTCCAATCTGTGAGAATCTAACAAAATTTGACAGTTTTCAATTATAGGTTTTTGACAGTAACTTTTGTTATATCGACTGTTATGTCGTACGGATGGTTGTTATTTTTTTATTGTATTGCGCCGCACGTCTTGTGCATTTAGTCAAGGTCATGTATAGACAAATTGTATGTTTTTTCAAGAAATAATCAATATCTATGATGTATCGATCAAGCAAAAATCAAACTTTTTATAACTTGGATTAGATTCATGTATTTGCAAAAGAGAAAGCTGTACATTGTAGCGTTGACAAAACGCTACTTAAATAAAAAACAATAAACCTATAACTAGCAATACAAAACAACAATTCGACAAGTAAAAGTAGGAATAAACAAGACAGCATATAAACAACTAATAGAAACGCATCTTTATAATAGTAAAACTAGAATTATAATTGCATATTGTTCAATATACTCACATATTAGAATGTATCTTCGTTTTTGGAGTAAATAAACAACAGAGATATAGCCACAACACAACACGAAAACAATCGCCGGTTATTTTGTTCGCCGCACGTATTCATAACAAAATTAAGGTTATAAACACTTCGATAAACGTAGCACGTCCATGCACTGCGGAACGCATCGAGGAGAACACCCATTGGGTCAATTGATTGGGATATATACAAAGGGAACAGGGAGTAACTGGGAGTCAGATGGTAAACAAATAATTAATAAAGTACAATTGATAGACACGGAGACAAGTGGTGGCCTCTACCGTGGGTTCTGCGTAGCTTTGCGTCGATTAGCAGTCAAAGCAAAGGGGCGCGTTCTGTTTGGCACGGTCCCGTAATGTCAGCAGATAGAAAATAAAATTAAACAAACCAATTAAATACAACGAATGTCAAATTTAAGAACGTAGTTTTTTTCCAATGCAAACCCATACAATATCATAATTTAATAGCGACAGTATATAGTTTTATGATAGTATAACAGTACCGAAGCAGGGAGACCGCGTTCCGTACCTTTTGTCTGGAAGTGAACGGATCGTTTCTAGTACGGAACGTTTTATGGACTATAGTTTATAACAATTCTTAGACGTCTCTTGACAGTTGTTTAGCTGTCAAAAATAGTTAAAAAAACAGTAAATAAACAAATTCGGTTTCGATGGTGAGAAATCTTAAAAAATAAAAATAAAGCCAAAGGATAATTTCCAAAGCCCATGTGTAAGCGCTGATCGGTTTCCTGGTGAAACGAAATGTTATTCGGATAGATTTTGCTAACTTGGGAGCAAACTAGATCCGGCTAGACAAAAGAAACCGAGGAATGGAGACAAGAGGCGTGAACGTTTTTTTCGTGCTGGAGAGCCCGGTAGCAGGACTGACAAGTCTTTTCCCTGCATATTATAAATCCCGTAAAAAAAAGCGGGTTTTCCCCCCGGGATTGAGATACAGCGACGAAGATTTTCCCCCCGGGATTGAGATACAATGACGGAGACTTTTCCCCCCGGATTGAGACACCACACGACGGCGGCTTCTTCCCCCCGGATTTAACTAGAAAGGCGCCGTGTCGCGATACGCCACGTCGACTTTATATCCAACGATTCCTGCCACGTTCTTGGAATGCGGTATCGTATTGGCATGTTTATGCATATATTTCATTAACCGGAGCGTTGAACTTTGGTTCCCCACCGACCTGCTGGACACCTGCAACGCCTGAGGGGGTCTAGCCTGGCTACCTCTCACGCGAATCGGACATTGCTGAAACGTCGGATGGAGATTTACCTTCACTAACATAACGGCTCAATCTTATAGAAGAAGGTAAATAAGGCCGGCAACTCATCACTTGTTTTGTTAGGGTAAATACTTAATTTTGTCAGTTCTATATCGACCCTAGTTATAACAGGGTAATCTTAGATCTTAGTACTCCTTAACTGCTGACTTGGATCTGCAGGCATGGGTTCTTTAGATTTTAAGTAAACAGGTAAAGTTAAATCAAAAATAGTAAATATTGTATTGGTGAATTTAAATTGCATGTTTTGTCTTCCACTATTATATGCTAGCTTGAATGGCCGTCCAACGTATCTACGGCACGGTTCCTTAGATTTTAAGCAAGTAGCCAAAGTTAAACCAAGGATAATAAAAATTGTATTGGTGAATTTGAGTTGTATGTTTTATCTTCCACTATTGTACCCACTAGCTAGTACATTACCGAACGGTCTTGATCCAATAGTTCTTGAAGCTCGTTCCGGTCTAAGTTTATCCAGGTAATTTTGTTAATTTCAAAGTAGTAACGAGTATTTTAAGTTTTGAGTGATTCCGAAGAAAGATATAGCGTCCTCACGTTTAAAGCGACCGGATGGGGTAAGAATCCCGACTCACCCCACTCTTGGTGTGACTCACCCCGTTTTATTTTTTATTTCCATTATTCTCAAAATTACTTTTCATTGATTTAAGTGAATACCCTATCGGCGTTAGACACCGGACCAACTATCTCGGTGGTTGGCGAGTTTGGCCTAAAAACCAATTCATCACATCTTTCATCAGAATCCGTCAGCACAGAGAAATTCACGATAAAATCCGCATATATCGTTACAATATGATGAAAACTCATTAAAAATCGTTACAACATGCACGAACCTCTACTATAACTATACATGTGGCTAGACTAATCGACAGTAAAAGCTTACATGCCGTTGAATTTTAATGACATTTATCCCAACGCCAGTAGTCCTATTAGCTAACTTGGTTAAAATCAGATTTTTACTATCACTAATGCTGTGCGATAGAGTCGAATTTGCTATGAAATATTGCTTGTTGTCAAGACCGTAGCCAGGAATTCAATTTGGGGGGGGGGGGGGGGGTCGTGCTTTGGACCAGTTTTTTTACCCGAGTATGGCGAAGCAAGGAAAGGGTAATGAGTTTATGTATGTAAGTATGTATGTATGTATGTATGTATGTATGTATGTATGTATGTATGTATGTATCTATGTGGGTATATGGATATCATAGGCTATATTTTTTTACTCAACTACGGTGAAAACAAGGAAAGGTTATGTATTCAAACTAAAAACTTGGTTCGATTTTGACAAGCGAAGTATCAACTCGACTTAACTCGAATAATAATAATTATAATAACTCGGACAAAACAACAACCGTTATGGTAAGCGAGTTATATTGTGGAGACCACGATTAGGCGAACGTAGTGAGCCCGTTGGCCAGGTGGAGTGACGAGTTGCGAATGGAGAGAAGAGTTGCAGATCGGGCTCAGTGGCATTAACAACACGAGGCCTACTTGCAGCAGTGGATGAATTTGACGATGAGAAATATCACATCATAGTAAAGATAATACATACTTACCTACAATATTTATGAATACCTAATATAATATGATACTCATCGATCCATTGGATTACTAAATAAAACAACTATTTCTGTAGATATATTATATTTCATTGACCGACTGAGCGCGAAGTGCGGAGCATCTCCGTTTCAGCTTGGGCAAAAATGATTTCGTATGTCCGGATGTCATCCGGATTTCTGTTCTCTTCTACAGATCGCATTTCTCAACCGATCTAGACGAAACTTGGTATACCAGAGGCGAATTTTTAGAATTTTTTAGTTGTCGGGGATTTTTGATGAGGAGCTTCTCAAAATGCAGTAAATTGCTCACTTTTAGGCTTCTACCAGTGGAATCAGCCCTTAACCTACTAGGTAATTGATGGAGAACCTTGGTTATTACTGTTAATTTTACAATAAGGTAACTAGATGGTGCTACTGTGCACCGCTAGATTTTTAGCAAAAAAAACTTTTGCTCGCGATGTCTACAGCTCGTAGAGCCACTAGTATTGGTTGGCATCACGCATAAAATTGGTCAAGAAAGCCAACAAAAAAAGCTTATATAGATATGAGTCTGATGTCAAGGATATTTCATTAAGCGAAGATATTTTACGGCATATTGAGACAGACAGACCTACAAGATGAATTAAGAGATTTTAAAATTGAACAACCTCAAGAAGTACCTCGATATTCTTTATTCTGTGGCGCAAGTATCTATAAAAAAACTGTTACTCCTTTTTGAATTGAACCAATTTTAATAAAACAAATATAAAGGACTCCAAGGAACACAGTTCAACAAAGTTCCATCCAGTGGTTTTTGCGTGATGAAGTCACATACAGACAGACAAAAATTCTAAACGATATTTTTGGATTGCCCTACTATCATATACTGAAATAAAAATGTTTTTTTTCTTAATTATCTTCCATGTAGAGATTTCACTTTGTTTATAGTTTTATTATTTGTACAGATACATATAAATATATATAGATAATGTATGTACTAAAAAAGTCACACTTAGAATATAGCACATAAGTGAGCAACATAATTATATGATCGTTTTTTTTTCAACATCTTTCGATAATCAATTTATTCCTTCACTACTCCAACCCTAGAAATATCACTCTGGCATCTGTTTTGGCGATCAAGCTATGTTGTACAAACTTATAAATACCCATGGCAAAAACAGGCTTGCCCCTGGCTTAGCATCTGTGGGGTGGGCTCAGCAAATAAATTTTTCTTCCCACTACACAGTAATATCACCATTGTTCACCTAAAACGTAAGCAGAAAGTAACTCATTCCTGCTCAATAAAAACAGTGCAGAAAAGTAAGTATGAAAATCCATTACTGCACTGTTTTTTCAGTTTCATGTTTTATCACACTAATATTATAATGGCGAAAGTTTGTATGTATATGTGGATGTATGGTTGATACTCCTTCACGCTCAAATGGCTGAAATGATTTTGATGAAATTTGGAAAGGAGATAGCTTATACACCACTTGGAATAACACATGGGATACTTTTCATCATCATCATCATTATCATTTTACTTCACTCTCAAACGGCTAAACGGATTTTGATGAAATTTGGAATGGAGATAGCTTTAACCCTGAAATAACCGATGACATACCATTCATCATCATTATCATCATCATTGTACTTCGGTCTCGAACGGATGAACGGATTTTGATGAAATTTGGAATGGAGATAGTAATACCCTGAAATAACACATGGTATACTTTTCATCATCATCATCATCATTTTTCTTCACTTTCAAACGGCTGAATGGATTTTGTTGAAATTTAGAATGGAGATAACTTATTCCCTGGAATAACACATATGATACTTTTCATCATCATCATTTTGCTTCACTCTCAAACTAGTAGCATATTATTGCGGGTTCTAACTTACTTTGCGTCGTGCAACTGTAGTTGCCACCAGTTCTGGCTCACATTGCCACATGGTTGAACCGGCTATAATAACCAGTTGAAGCCTTTATAGGTGGTTGAAGAGGTTATTTGAAGACGACCAGTTGAAGCCGTTCAAGCGTCTATAACCGCTCCAACCGCATACTATAACCTCTTCAACCTATAAAGGCTTCAACTGGTTATTATAGCCGGTTCAACCATGTGGCAAAGTGAGCCAGAACTGGTGGCAACTACAGTTGCACGACGCAAAGTGAGTTAGAACCCGCAATAATATGCTACTCAAACGGCTGAACAGATTTTTATAAAATTGGGAATGGAGATAGGCTATACACTGGAATAACACAGATAATTTTCATCATCATCCATCACGCGGTAGAAATCAATGGGTGCAGCTAATGGGTATTGAATGACTGCATTCGTCCAATAGGGATTTAAAAATGGAATTTACTATTTTTTTGAATGAGTACTTAGAACTTAAAAGTAAAAAAAAATGAAAATTGTGCTGCTTACATTTAGGTGAACAATTAAGATATTACTTTGTAGTGGAAAAAAAAGCAGATTACAGACACTCACTCAAGTTACTCCTTGCTGCTCTCAAGTTTATAGAGCCCTCGCTAAAGCTCGGGCTCCAATCTAATCACTCGGTGCAGCAATGAGTCACCTTCCGCTCGGTGCAGTAATCTACTATTACCACACTACTGTTACCAAAACCGTCGCCCATACCATCTAGTGAGGGATAAATAAAGCTATAACGACATTTGGAAAACCACATAATATGTCGAGTCCCAGTCAGTCAGGTAGTCCAAAGTCTTAGTCAAGTAACGACTCAGTAAAGTCGTGAAGGTTTATTGAAACTTCCTAGGGAGTTCCGGAGAAAACACGAAATGGTACGTTTTTCTGCGTTTGTATCATTTACTTCTACACTCGTGCACGTAAACGAACACCTTGGTCACACCTTGGTTAATGTTCCACTAATATTAGATACTAGCCTCCGTCCACTTGGCTCCCCTAACATTGATCCCCTGGGGGATTCATTTAGATTAACAAAAAAAATAAACAAAAGCATCAGAAAAATAACTAAGCAAAACAACCGTATCCACTTCATTTCTCGCCGAGAGTCCTGCCCTTACCTTGCACTAATCTTTCGGTTTGGCCAATTCAACACTTTTGCCTATTTTGCCCCTAACGATCGTTTCGAAACCAAACGATGTACGGCGATTATGATAAGCAAAATTACGGTTATCGAAAACTTTTCAGAACGCTAATTTCGCCCACAAAATTCCAAACCGAACTCCAAGGTAAATATGTACATAGCCGTAATCTTAGAATATTTACCTAAGGCCGTAACTGATGCTTTGACATGGCAGACACGCCCAATTGGATGCTCGAGTTCTAGTAATAACTAACCCTGCGTTCGAGATGATGATTGGGCGTTGTGGGCAATTTCGAAATGTACATTTTTAACAAGCCGTTTTCTTTGGACATTTTCAACACTTTTGGCATTTTTGCAACTTTTGACACTTCCAATCCTTTCCAAACTGAATGAAAAACGACCCTATCCCTCACGGTATAAAGTCGATTTTCCTATGTCAACATGTCATGGAAACTTGCAAAACGAACGGTGATCGAAAACGTTCAGAACGCTAATTTCGCCCACAAATGGCCAAAGGGAACGCCAATTGTGATCATATTTAGCGTTTTTAACAGTTATTTTCGCCAATTGTTCCAAAGAAAACGGCCCTTATGTCAATATTTACACTTTCAAGGAATTGAATAAATACTGGTTAACACATTTTATGATTTTTTATACTCGTAGCAGTTAACACACTTCTCAAAATCCATCAAGCCATTTTAGGTTGTATTGTATTGTAGGCTTCCGGGAGGATTTTACGAACGTCCCTTTTAAATTGACCATGCACTGAGCTCCTGATCAGAGCAATTCACAATTTGCAAAAAGTATTGTTACGCTGGTCGATTATTTGAAAACACTAAACGTTCGATGAGCCGCGATCAGATAACCACATGTACAGAAACCTTCTGGAACACACCAGTGGAGCATAGGTACCTACAGAGGTTTCCAGAGCGCGCGGTAGGTATATACCAACGGGCGCGGCAACATCAAAGGCGCCGCCGACCTTGGAAGTTCAAATACCTACCGACCGACTACTGCTAGTACACACGAGTACGTCCGAGTACCTTTGGGAAATTTGCATCGCGGTACAAATAGTGCGCGCATCGACTGCCTGAGACAGTTTTGACTTGTTATTCGGAACGAAACGATCATAGTGATTCGAAGCGAGTATTCGAGTAATGATCATTGATTAGTGTGTACAGTCGAGTTAAAGAGTGTTTATCCTGTGATTAATAAAAAGAGACCAGAATTATTGGATTTTGTTATGGTTTAGTAATGTAGAAACGTTTTCGCCTAAAACGCAAATATCACGGAAACGTAAGGCAAAACATGTGCGGGACCGCGCGCGTTTTTTTTTTGTTTTTTTGCTTTCTATTGTTCTTACGTAAGAGCAATTTATCCCCATCTAAGACAAAATAAGAATTGTTCGGACCCCCTCCCCATCAGATATTCTAGTCCTAATCACAGAATAATTAATAGTACTCCGTACCCCAATGTTGCAGGTGTCTGCAGGGCAATTACAGAAGCCAATATAACTTGTTGCAAACAGATTTTTATAGCAATATCGACTCTAACGCACGGCACTAAGTGATAGCGATAATGATAATCTGATTGAAACAAGATAGATAATAGGACTACTGATCTGCTGATGTCTGATTAGTAAGTATCCAAATTAGGTAGTTAGTCAACTTAGTCAAGTCAGCTAAGTCGGAAAATCTAGCACGGCTATTAGCGTTAAGAACTGTTTTTTTAGCATTTTTCTCAAAACAAACGCCCGAAATATTAAAAAAATTATTGAAAAAATAGGTATGTCATTGTCAAAAAAGCGTGTTGAATTGAAAGTAAATTCACGCTTTGACTTTGAGGTTAAATTCAATATTATTTTTGAAATCGCGTTACCTTTGGCTATTTAAAACCAAATACTAAAATGTCGTTCCGCGGCAGAGGAGGCGGTGGCGGTGGTGGACGCGGTTACGGAGGTGGCGGCCGTGGAGGTGGAGGCGGGCGCGGTCGCGGCGGGTTCGGCGGTGGTGGTCGCGGACGCGGCGGGTTCGGCGGCGGCGGTGGCGGTTGGCAGGATCAAGGCCCCCCCGAGGCAGTCGTGCCCTTCGGCCACTACGGCTGGGTGGTGCAAGACGACCTCGTTTGCAAAGTGGACATCGAGGACGTGCCTTACTTCAACGCACCTCTCTTCCTAGAAAACAAGGAACAGATTGGCAAGGTGGACGAAATATTCGGAAACTTGCGGGACTACTACGTGTCCGTGAAGCTGGGAGACAACATTAAGGCGAAGAGTTTCAAAGACGGCCAGCAGTTTTTCATTGATCCAGCAAAGTTGTTGCCGTTGAAGCGGTTTCTTCCGCAGCCACCTGGCGCGCGCGGTGGTGGCCGTGGAGGGAGAGGTGGTCGTGGTGGCGGCGGACGAGGCGGCGGCGGGTTCAATAGAGGAGGTGGTGGACGAGGAGGAGGATTCAGCCGAGGAGGTGGTGGCTTCGGTCGGGGAGGTGGTGGAGGCTTCAATCGAGGCGGTGGAGGATTCGGTCGTGGAGGTGGCGGACGAGGTGGTGGCTTCAGAGGAGGCCGTCGGTAGCCTTCATGTGACATGCTACTTGTACTTGATTGTGCTTATTGTTATAAGAACTTGTGCTAGGCCTTCACAATGAAAATACTTTTTGTATAAGTTAGTCGGTCAAAAGTCTCTGGTCATGTCCAAGCTTCCATTTTACTGTGAATGTTTTGTGTGAAATCTTGAAAATGTTCAGTAACTTTTTGCTGTATGTACCAACATAGGTGAACAATATCACTCATACAAGCACTAAATATTTTCCAGGAATTAGATGATAAGAAATCTAGGTTTTAATCAATACTTTATATAAGCTACCATTTAAGACAAATAAAAATATTTAAGTTTTAAATCATGTTTTCTTACTGATTGGTGAGGGCTAAGCTAAATAATGTAAAGTAAAAATCACTTAAGTTCTTGAAATAGTTATTTTTATTAACTGCATCTACAAGTAAAAGACAATATTGTATTGTATGTAATTAATGAAAAGGCCATGTGGTGCCCAGCATAACGACATCTCATCCTGCAGGTGCTGTCAAGGAATTCAGGAAAAGGGCAGCAGCACATTATCCTATGAATTATCAACTAGCAACCTGCCTTAGCTTCGCACAGGTAGGTAGATAAATTTGATTGACTAATTTGAACAAAAGACAATTATTGTGACTTAACCATAATAGGCATAATTATAGCCTTGTCAGGCTGGTCGCACTCTGCAACAAGTTCAAATATTATACCTACACTTCGAGGGCGCAATATTCGGGTCAGTTAGAGTTTCAAGCGTGCGCTTAATGAGTTGCGCGCTTAGCGATAAAGTACCTACTTACGTAAAGTTACTGTCAAATTTTATTCATGTTTTAATTATGAGTACCAAGTGCTACTGTAGTACTGTTTGAATAGTGATAGAAATTACGACTTTCACTCATTATAAAACAAGGAATTCAGAAACCTTTATTCATCAAAGTGCAATACCTATCCATACCAATATATAAAAGTGAAATGTTGTCTGTTTGTTTGGGGAGGATTCACGCGATAACGGCTGGACGGATTTTGATGAAATTTAGAATGGAGATAGCTTATACGGATTATTACCGAAATCCCCACCAGTGGGGATTTCGGGAAAAAGCTAAAAAAGTTTTCCCGAAAACCCCACCAGGATAAGCAGTGGGGATTACTCTGTACTAAAACATAGAATACTTTTTAACCCGGAAAATTATAAGATTCCACGGGAAAACTGGAAAAATGTTGATTACTCGCTGTAAGAAATGGTTGCCATGGAAACAAAATAACAAGTATGTTAAAAAACATCAAGAGTGATGCTATAGTAATAAGTAATAACGACAACCTATGGTTTTTTATCTGTATGAAATACCGCAACAGATGTGCCTTTCCAACAGATAAAAAATAAAATCATAATCGATTAGGTTTTTTTTTAAATAATCGATTAAAATCAAAAATAAATTTGTACCGTTGTCAACGGTAAAGTCATAACATATCACAGAACAATTAGTAGTACAAGTACCTAGTCATATGTTAATACAACCCTACAGAGCGAAAAAGGGACAGAGCGATTCTGAAACGGTTAGAGCAATGGAAGTTCTCGCGTGTTGTGATACGGTGCAATGTTGATTATTTCTTCATTCGTTTCCAACTCTAGTGCAGTGGGTGGAGGGGTAAATGCGAATTACCCGTGCACCCACCAATGGGTGAAGCCAGTGGGTGCACAGGGCATGCCCCCATTCTAGCCTTCACGCGATGGGCGAGCACCTTCTAGGTAAATATAATTGAAAGCTCGCAGCGCTGTGAGTTAAATTGCACTTTATTGCGTTGTATTTCTATGACTTCACTCAGTTATCCTTCTGTACTTGTACTATTATTTATTCTGTGGCCTCGTGGACTTTTTTGTGGGTTGCACTATTAACATGTAGTATATTAATTTATAATCGGTTGCTCAGCATGCTATGGAACGGGCTATGCTTGGGGTTTCTCAAAGCTAAGGGATCGCATCCGAAACAAGATGATTCAGCAGAGAACGAAAGTCACCGACATGGCTCAAACGGAAGTGGCAATGGGCCAGTCACATTAGTTGAAGAACTGATGACTGGTGGGGTAGACGAGTTCTTGAGTGGAGACCGCATATTGGCAAATGTAGTGTAGGACGCCCTCTGGCCAAATGAAGTGACGATTTACGAAAAGTCGCTGGCAGCAATTACATGAGAAGATCCAAAGATCAGGCTCTGTGGAGCACAATAGGAGATGCCCATGTCCAGCAGTGGACTGAAGCAAGCTGTTGATGATGTTATTATTTTATATATCATCAATAGTTTTAGCAATGCACACCAAATAATGTCATAGCCAGGTGCTTACCGCGCGCGCACACGCGTGTATGCGCTCAGTACTGCGCAGTGTTAGATATATCGCCACCCGATGATCTACTGGTTACCTTTAGTTTACATTTTTGCAATCTTCATATAAATCTCTAAGTTTTTGAAAAATTAAGTTCCTCCCTTGTTACTCGCTGATAATGTAGCTTTCTATAGGTGAACAAGTTTTTAAAATCGAATAAGAATTCTTTGAGTTTATCCATTACAAATATGTAAAAATACAAAAAAAGCAAATATTTACCACACTAATATTATATATTAGTGTGGATACAAAAGTTTACATGGGTGAAGCTTATGTTAGCAGTTTATGTTAGATGCCTACCATATGATATGGATCTTTAGCAAACACCATATTTTATTTGACAAAATTAAAATGTTTTATTTATTGGTAGAATACTATAGCACATATAGTGCAAACTGCATACACACATTGGTGCTATCCTATGGTTAGGCTGTTTTATCAGGGGCAGTAATTTATTTCTGATCAATACAACAAATAGAAATGGAATATAATATAAACATATATTCACAAATAACATTTTCTTCCACATCTGTCCTTACACTGAAACTAGTTCATAACCTGACCCTATAACTTACATGAAATACATTTTCTATGTTAAAACTTAAATATTTCACTATGAAACTTCACTCTAAATGTTCTAGTTCTGATTTTCCTGAAGTAGGAATGTAATTGTAAGCCAGGGCTCTTCCTCTGTGATTGAAAATGTAGAATGAAGGTAAGTTTCTTTGTGTCTCCCATTTAGTTAGGTTAAGTTCTGCTGCAGCTGGGATCTCACGGAGATTCCCTGCTACGTTCATGACTCCCCACATTACGGCAAACAAGCTAGCTACTGCTTGAACAACAATCTGAAAATAATAAAGTTACAAGCTAGGTAAATAAGATCAAACCAATAAATTTCACTATTAGCTTTTTAGTTTTTACTTACGTCCAAGGGTAACGTACTGAATTCCTGTGAAGTAATCCTAAGGTATGACCGATCTGTAAGTAAGTTTGTTCATTTAGCTAAACTAATTGTAATTTACCAATCATCACAAATTAATGCAAGGTAGTGAGTAGGTACTTACGTTGGGCAGCTGAAAATGCAGAGTGAAATAGCGATATAAATCCGACAATTACGATGATTTTGTGTATTGAGGCGGCCATAGCTCTTCAATAGCAAGGTAATTTATTAAATAATTTCAAGTGGATTTAGATCAGAATAAATTTTAGGAAATCTGCAAGCAAAAAACCACAGATTATAGCCAAAAAGGCAAAAACCCAACCAGTGTTGCCAGTTGCCAGACCCAATCAGTGGCCCAATTCCATAACTTGGCTACAATCGGATTATCACTTTTTTCATAGCAAATTCGACTCTATCGCAAGGCATTAGTGGTTGTGATACTGAGAATTCGATTGAAGCCAAGTTATGGAATCGGGCTGCTGAACTCTTAAGAGTTACGCAGTACGTTTAACGTATGGAATACACCAATAACTCAAAAATAAAATAAGATTAGAATTGTGTGAATTTATTAGGATGAATAAAATACACAGTGAAAACTAGAAGTTAAAAAACAAAAGAGTAGTACGGCCCATCAAAGAGTTCAAAAGTATCTATGGAGAACTAAAACTGTTCGGTTCATTTTAAATAGTTCCAACACTCTTGCCCACACAGGTGTTAAAATTGCCCTTTCCGACACTAAATCGCCCATAAACGTTAAACAATAACGACGTAGGGGAATCTGCGGCCCGACCACATAACATGGCTTCAATCGAATTCTTAATATCGCAACCACTAATGCCTTGCGATAGAGTCGAAATTGCTATGAAAAAAGTGATAATCCGATTGTAACCAAGTTCTGCAATTGGGCCACTGTTGTATCTTGACAAGTTGAAATCCTTTGTACCTAAAGCAATCTTAATTTTTCGAAACTCCCGCCCTTAAATGCAATTTTGTCTATGGCATTAGCATCCTTTGACGCCGTTGGTTTTGATTATAATGATCGAAAATATCGGCAGCCCGATTCCATAACTTGGCTTCAATCGAATTCTCAGTATCGCAACCACTAATGCCTTGCGATAGAGTCGAATTTGCTATGAAAAAAGTGATAATCCGATTGTAGCCAAGTTATGCACCGTATCACAACGCGCGAGAACTTCCATTGCTCTAACCGTTTCAGAATCGCTCTGTCCCTTTTTCGCTCGGTAGGGTTGTATTAAGATATGACTAGGTACTTGTACTACTATCTATTCTGTGATTATATTATGACTAAGATGTTGTAACAAAATAAATAAGTAATAATGTATTATGTTATTACTTATTACTATAAATTATAATAGTTCTATTACATACAATGACATTATTATCAGAATAGACCTACTACCTCATTTTTACTACCTACCTATCCCGTTTTCAGAACGCCGATAAGTTTAGTGAGATACCTACCTACGTACTAAGTGTCGGTGGTTGATTATAATTATATCCTATAGATATTGCACTTTGATGAATAAAGGTGCCTGTCTGAATTCTATGCTTTTTAATGAGTGAAAAAAAAAACCTACCTCCGTAATAAAAGGTATTAAAAGTAGGTAGGTATTATACGAGACCTGTCATCCATCACTGATGCATGAAGACTTACCACGACTTGCCGAATCTAGGCGCGCGGTGATTGTGACCGTACGACAACGCGACGCGCGGCTATTATAGTTCGGGAGCAGAGGAGCAATTTTGGCAAAGAAAAATAAATGTAAGTAGGTACTTACCTAGTGTTAGATTGCAAAACAATTATTGTATTCAGATTGAATGTCTATGAAATAATAATAAATGAACAATAAATAATAAAGTATGTTGTATATTATAGTAATAGCACAAAATAGGTAATAGGATTAGGTACTGGATATTTTTATAATTATTACTTACAAATGTTTAACTTTTATATATTTTTTGAATGACAATTCGTCATTTCTATCACTATTCAAACAGCCGAATGCTATGCAGTACCTTCTAGCTTTCTTCTTGTTACTCATAATTAAAACACGAATAAAATTTGAAAAAAAAAGATAAGACGATACTCTACGTAAGTAGATACTCTATCGCTAAGTACAAGGCGCGCAATTCATCAAGCGCACGCTTGACACTCGACTAAACGGACCCGAATATTGCACCCTCGAATTGCAGGTATAATATTTGTACTTGTTGCGGAGTGCAACCGCCCTGCTGATACGTAGGTAGTAAATGTTTAAAGTAGTCTGTGCCAAAGAGTATAGATAGATAGGTCTGTGCTTTGCTGTGCTCGAGCGGCGTATTTATCCTCTTTGTAGTTTGTGTATACGTAGTATCTCTACCTAGGGTGCATTCCGATACACGATAATATCGCTGTGAGCGATCACAGTGCTAATTTGCGTTCCGATTCAGATATCGCGCTCACGGTAGTTGAGTGCTGCAGTTGATTCGCTACGCTCGTGAGCGTGATTACAAGATCACAACAACATAACCTCAAAATTTGCTCAAAATACAAAGTATTACTCGTGGGTAAAGTAGTCTGCCTAAAAATTGGTCAATTGTCTGTAGTAATATTTGGAAAACTGTACGAAAATCACACACAACTGAATTCAAACAACAGTTTTCTTTGTAAACAACCGTAAGTCTGTCACTTTGACAGTAGCGCTCACGGTGATATCGGTTTGGGGCATGGTCGGTGTAATCGCAAAATGGCGGATGTAATGACGTAATCCGTGACGTCACAAGGGATATCGTTGTTGCGCTCACGATGACTCGGTACGCGTTTTAGCGCGATAGTATCGATTTTATCGATATTTGCGCGTCTCGGAATGCACCCATAGTCTTTGGTTTGTGTCGAGCGGTAGTCGGACTAGTCGATTCGGGTTGGTGTGTGTCTGATAAAACTAGAAGAAAAGATATTTTGTCAAAGAAAGCAGCTGGGAAAGTTTCAAAATGATGCGTAATCCTCGGCTAGAAGAATTCGAAATAGAAACTAAACGCCTCCGAAAGACTTCCAAGCAAACTTTCAGTGATTTTCTTTACAATGAGGAGACTGGAGCAATATTGGGGCGGACGCCTGAAAGTTGGGGTGAGTCAACTTTGTAACATTATTTTGTTACATTTTACATTAAAATAACTTATCTGCACAGTCAGTTTTATGTTTTTTTTTATATCAGCAATAAAATAAGAGAAACAATATGTACCTACACTAAGTGAGGGCGTGGTTTACACCTGGCTGTGGTCAGTGCAAATTGTAAACAAACATTAAAAATTGAACTTGTAACCGTTATAAATAAATTAAATTTATCACGTATGTTTGTGCTTCTCAATTAGCTATAAATATAATAAATTATCGGAGTCTATGAAGCACTCTCAAGGGAATATTGATAATTAATGGCCATCAATCCTATTCAAGAAAGGGAGGATTAGTTATTACTCATCGTGGACCGCGTATATTAGGTGCAACGCACACAATTAACCTTAGTCGTAGTTGGACTGGCGTTGGTACAGTATGTTGAAGAGACATCATATGGTGATAGCACATAGACTTCGTTCCGGACACATCAAGACACTCAACAAGTTCCTATATCTTATGAGGAGGGCAGATTCCCCTAACTGTACATCTTGCGGGGTCCCAGAAGATGTTTACCACCTTCTGGTCGAGTGTGCACGGAGCGAGTCTATGAGAACATATATGATCAACAAGTTTGAACTAAACATACAGGATATCGGAATATTCCAGGGCATCCTGGCTGCACCTAGATGCAATGCGGCCAGGGCCCTGTATGCTATGATTTACGATATTGTTTGAATGTAGGTACAAATGTAACATATGTGTATACGGGGCTGACATAGTCACTAAGTGACAAAAGTCACTTAAAAATTTATGAAAAAAAATTAGAATAGATTTTATTCAGTTTCTTCATTTAAAAATAAAATTGTATATATAATTTTATTTTAATCTACCTACCTATAGTTATTTGCCCCTAGTTTATAATTGTAGGATCAACATAATATTATACATTTTAACATGTTCCTGATATTTCTTCACATGTGTATTTTTTCTACTATACACCCACTGATGTGTTAAATAGGTTTCCTACACATAAACTGGAAACATAAGTTGCTACAAGTTGTCAGAAGACAGAGGGAAGAGCCAGCTCGTATACCCACCAATATCAGTCGAGTATGTTTGATGCATTTCTACTCAGAAGATACTTACAGAGGATAGTATAGGAAGATATTAAAAAGCGCAGTGCCATATATTTGGGTAGGTGATATGTACTTACCTATATTAAAATGATAAATAATAATGACATTAAAGAGCATACCTTATTGGCATACCTGAAAATCAGAGAATTTGAAAAAAAATACGATTTCTTGGGCATTAATGAAACTAGTGTCATTCGACAGGAAAAATTATAATAAACACGTAAAGTGTATAAAAAACTGCCTAAGTGATGTAATTCTCATATATTTGGGTATTAAAATTATTTTTTCGTCTTTTACACGTGTTAAGAATATAAAATTGCAATATTGTCTTTCTGTCTTGGTCAGGGAGGGCTGAGGGGGTCTGATTAAATTAATATCACAGACAACTAATCTAACTTGAGCCATCCTATAATTGCACAACAAATCGTGTGACATTGGACAAAAAATAAACCCAAATATGTCTTAAAAGTATATCACGATTGGTTGATTGTTGTTTATAGAACACTTTTTGTTTTGTATAATTTTCCCTATCGATTGACACTAATTTCATTTATTGCCAAGCAAGCAAGTTTTTTTTCAAAATTTCATCTTAGTTTTATCAGCGTTCCGAGCGTGATTGAGTTACATATAAACAAACTTTCGTAAAGGGCATTATAGGACGATAAAATGTTCAAATGTTGTTACTCAAGCACATACTAACAGCAGATATGTAGTAGGTATCTACTATAAAAAATACGAAATTAGATAAATAGGCATTTAAAACGTGAGCAGAGTCTAAAATATAAACATATAGGCCTTTTTTTTTAAACGGGCATCAGGTGATCAAAACTGCGGTACATGCTAGTATAATTATATTTCATTGAAATTTATTTGCCGACGGTTCCCACAATATTTTGTTGTTTACGGACTTACCCGATATCTACCCAAATCTATTTAGTTCGAGAATGAATATTGTTATCTCTTTTGCGCTATGGTCTGCGTATGTCTATATATGTTGTTGGTGATGAAGTGTACAAAAATGCAAATTTAGCTGTGTATATCTAGTCCGGGTGTAGTTTACATGATGTTCTGGGTTGCCCTGTCTCCCCTTTGTTTAATAGGGTCAATGTTAATGGCACAACTTCGGAAGCTTGGCCCACGATTTTAGGGGCGGGGTGGGGGGAACAGGTAGTAGTGAGTGAGTAAAACCCCTCCCCCTGAGAGGGGGGGGGGGGGCTAGGTCTCACCCCCCTCTGAGATATGTTTTTTTTTATACAGGATTATTGGTACGATCCCATAGCAGAGTGTCAGAACATGCTATCCACTAAACTATCAAACTAATACTATCACTATGCTATCAAATAACGCATTAATGCATCAGGCAAAAGTTAACTATTTTCTAGATATTACTTATTTTCATTATCTTTTGTAAATTGACGGATAGGCAACCATAAGAAATAATAATAATAAAACCATTACAAGAAATCAAACATTTTTATTGTTTTTAGGTTTAAAAACAGTAACAAAACATTGTGTCTAATAAAATAAGAATAATCTGCAAACGTTTTTGAATCAGAGGTCTAAAACTAAACAAGCTTGATGATTTGTGTAAGTTTCTTCAACAAAAAAGATGATTTTATTAAAAAAATAACACATAGTAACTTAACCTGCAGATTATCTCAAAAACAACTACATATTATCACCTATCCAACACGGTTTACATTTTTCGTAGTTAGGGACAACGTAACAAACTATGCGATATTAAACAAAATATCGCAGAATTTTAAAAATTCGTCTAGTTGGTTTGTTTGAATAAATAATGTAATAAAACAATAAATAAAATTGCCCAGGTCATAGTCATAATTCACAATTGGCCAGATATTTTCAGAAGATTTTAGTTTTGAAAAGTATTTTCGTAATAGTTTTTTTATGTATAGGTACACATGAAAAGGCTCATCTACAGTGAAAACCCTGTGGCGAATATTGAGGATCTTTGATCTTGCCTTGTATTATAAATGCAGCAAATGAAATAAGAAACTCGGTTTCTAGTAGCCACTTAAGAAAGAGACTGCGTCTTGTCGTGGTAATTAATTTATAGAGTTGTATCTATGTGTTATGTGTCCGTCGGGTGGCAGCCGGGCGAACCGGGGGCGGCAGAATCACGACGAGGGTCGCCGCCCGCAGCGTCGCAGCAGATGGTAGAAGTTCGGTTTGCCACCGACGGACGACAAGATTTTCTGTAGGGAAGGGTAGCCTGGATAGTGTGCCAGTTGGAGAGCAATTTGGGCCTTATGACCAGGCCGTACTGCTCGATGGGCCTCAGAGGCCCACCCCCGATGGAACGGGGCCTACCTGCGCCTACAGCCAAGGAGAGTGAGGGGATATTGTAAAAAGAAAACGGTATTAGAAAGAGTAGTTACAGATAATTTAATCAATGTTTCTATAACAATGTTTTTATATGCAAGGCTTAAAAACTAACACCGAGGGTACGATGGTTAAGTCAAATAGTCTATGAAGAAGAGGGGAGCACAAAAAGGGGGCTTTAGGTTACGCGCGCGATTTGTGGATCGTCTATTTTACGCGCACTGGGAATAATTGTTTATAGATACCTCAACGCCGGCCGGCTTACGTCACTAGACGAGAAGATTTTGGCAGCGCGAACGCTTGCTCACGTGCTTGGTGATCCTCGGGTCCGGGAGCGCTCTGCTCCCTCGCGTAAGGTCGGCTCGCGGGCTGATTGCGCTGCTCCCCTGGCCTTCTGGCTTCCCGCCAGCTCCGGCACCTTTTCGCGGCAGTCTCCCTTCGTCAAAATGGCCGCCCACGCGGCTGCTCTGCTACTCGTGTTTCAGGGACGAGCGATGCGCTCGCTTTCTATACTTGGCTTGTCTGGTCTGTGTCTCTCCACGGGCGCGAAATCCTTATATATCGGCCTCCGCGGGGGTGAGGTGCGGGGCTAGGCGCGGGGTGAGACGCGTGCCCTTGTCCGTCTTCCCCCCTCACCCCTTCTTCAGCTCCAAGTATATTCTAGTTCGTATTACTATAAGTTTTACAACTAAATAGGGTTTCACTTATATTTGCTAGACTACTAATAAATACTAATACATCTACATAAAATCCTGACATATAGAAATGAGACAAAAGAGCTTTTATGAACAGCCGAACGATCCGATACGAAAATTAGAGGTCTAAATTTATTTGAAACGATTGGGGAGGCAGAATGACCTGCTCGCTCCTCCTGTTAAATTTCACCGTTTTGTTATTGATTTAAATAACAATAATCCATAAGTTTGTTTTTATGGGACACGTGGAGAGCGCGCCTAACGTGGTATCAAACGACTCGATGCATTGCCTTGCCATGCGAAAGATGTCAGGCGTTATGTTTTCATATTATGGGTTCATCCAAAAATACCAGTTTTGTCCATATAGTGGGGTCTCTATGACCACTGGGATTGGCTTCCGGTCTGTCTTAGATGAAACCACAAGTTATTGACATCTATCACGAAGCAAGGGTCAGGAAGGGTCATAGAAATGGAGTTTCACGACAGTCTCTGTATCCGAAATATGTCCTCGAATTTTAAAACCAATTACTTATAATAATTTAAGCAATATATAAATAAAAAAGTAAATCGAAAAAAACTAAACCATATTAAATATTATCATCAAAATATTTGAAGAAACTTAATTAATAATCAACGAGGAAATCCGTAGAAGAACCAATGTTATTGACATAGCTTTCAGAGTTTGCAAGTTGAAGTGGCAATGGGCAGGCCATATAGTTCGCAGAACCGCTGGGGAATAAAGGTTCTCGAATGGCGACCACGAACAAGCAAGCTAAATGTAGGGAGACCCCCCACACAATGGACCGAAGACATTGTGGCCATCGCAGAAAGTCAATGGATGGAGGTGGCACAAGATCGCTCGTCATGGCGCTCTTTGGGGAAGGCCTATGTGCAGCAGTGGACTTTTAAAGGCTGACATGATGATGATGATGAATTAATAATACAAAAAGAACTTTTTGTTTTAAACCATTCATAAGTATAACATAAAAATGCTATTCAGAAAATACTTGTACCTCTCAAAACTAAAATTTCTGCTGTGAATCTCTGGCCAATTCTAAATTATGGGTATGATGAACTCCTGGGCAACTGTGTTTATTGTTTTATTAGATACTAGCTGTGCCCGCGGCTTTGCCCGCGTGGTAGTTTCATTTAAAAGTAGCCCACACGTGCTATTCCAGGACCAAAAGTACCTACAAAGTGCAATATTATACTAAGTACATTTCTTCAAAATTCGTTCAGCCGTTAAGTAGTTTTTTATCGATTGCTCGGCATCTAATCATCGGCATAAGGCTAGCGCGCACTGCCTTGCGTTTTTATAACGCATATTCTGTGTAGTACGAAGTGTCATAGAAGTGCACGTATTGCGGTGAAATAAACGCATATAATACAATATGAAATAAACGGTAGAATAAACGCACCGCGTTCCACCGCAAGGCAGTGCGCGCCAGGCCCTAAGATACCAAGTTACCCAGTTTTTAAATCAAACCTTAATTATCTTCTGTGTCTGTACACACTTTTTTGTTCATAATGCTTTATTATATATGTACTTATAGTACAGATACTACTCTCTCTAGAGGTCCTACAATAAAAATACTTACACCCGTGTTAAGGAAGTAGGATACTCCATTGTGCTTTAATCGAACTCTAATATATACCCGTTTTAGACTCTTTATGCGTGATGCCTTGAGAATCTATCTGTGTTGCATTGAAAATATATATTTGCGTTGTGTGGAGGTCCACACAACGCAAAAACGCAAAATCTTAAATTTGACAGTATAACCGAACGCAACTCGTCCAGTGACTCACGCACGGCTGTGACAGTTCTGTTAGTACACAAGCACAAATAAAAAATATATATTAAGCCCGACTATAGCTAAGAAGCATCTCGATCACATCAGTTTTCAAACTAAGGAGCTACGATCCTCACCCCCCCCATCCCCCCATCCCCCCATCTTGTTTACCCCAGCTTTCAAACATAAAAAACCCCAGCTAAATTGGTCGATTCGTTTGGAAGCTACGATTCTCACCCCTGTTTTCTCACCTCCCCCTATCCCTCCCATTCCCCATATATCTAAGAACCATCTCGACCACATCAGCTTTCAAACAAAAAAAAAGCATCAAAATCGGTCCATTCGTTTAGGAGCTACGATGCCACGACACACACACACACACACACACACACACATACACCCATCTCTTTGTTCGGGGGTTAAAAATGTGAAACAGTAAGCAGTTTGGTTACCAATAAAAACAGCCGCAAGAGGGCGCTTTTTTATGAGGGATTGTAATTTATAAACGATATATTATTTCTTTTTTAAACATGCACTTCAGGTAAAACTAACAAATTTATAAAGTAAAAAAATAAACAAAGTAATGTGAGCCGAATTAGAAAAGTTTGCAGATTTGAATTTAGCGGTACGCTTGGTTGCAGTGAATGATATGTTTGCGTGTTTTAAGGTCAATCAGCTATCTAGTTAAATTGGAGGCAGAACTTTGATTTGTTTGGTTTATGCGCTGGAGTTGTTGACCATCTCACATTAGCTTTTAACCAAAAAAAATAACGAAAACACACACACACACACACACACACACACTCACACATACAGTGATACACACCTAAACTTATAACACCCTCCTCTTTGTTCGGGGGTTAAAACATAATGCTTCTAATTATGGAGCAAAAAACTTCTAGAAGCGCGTGGTTTCGATCCACAGACGTCTGGATTATAAATCCACGTATGTTACCGCTTGGCCACTTGTTACGTGAAGCACACAACGAAATTTGGTACCGTTATTTAAAGGGATGTTTATTACTTTAATTTAACATAAACTTTGGACCCTTATCCTGTCATGTGCGCCACTTAAAAATGACGAACGCGTGACGTGCGGAGCTGTCAAAATTTGCGCGGGATGCCCATTTGCCGGCAGCTACCTTGCGTAAACAAACCGTTTTTATGGCCGCTTCATATGGTTGTTTATTAAACAAGGTACTCTTCTGTGTAGCTAAAATAATATACAGTAGATTTGCAGTGTTATATTAGTACATCCCTAATTAAAATATTTATAAAAACACGCTGGAAGTTGAAAAGTCAAAATCTAGGAGTTGATATTTTCAATATTTTTTTATTCGAGATCTTCAGTGACGACCTATGTTTTTTTTTATCTATATTTAATACCGCTACAGATGTGCCTTTACAACAGATAAAAAATAAAATCATCATTGAATAGGCTATTTTTAAAATAATAAATCAAAATCGAAAATAAATTTGGCCTAAAATCATGTGTGATCTTTAAAAAATATTTATGGAAAATCTAGAGCATAGAGATGAAATATAAAGATAGTAATGTGTTGCTACATGTTATTCCTAGTCCATAGATTAATTATATGGCCCTAAATTAGATAAAATTTCAATAAATTAAAAAATGTTTGCCTGGTAACTATTGTTGCCAGACGGCAATCGGGCTTGTAAAATTTTGGCTACAATCGGGGCTTCATTCATGTAAATGTTTTAATCGATAGTAGTTGAAACAACTATTAATTTAATATATAACACTTGAAATCACATAAACTAACGGCATATTTGCAGAATTTGCAAAATATTTCAACGACAGTTTTTTTTCTCCCGAGTCGCGCGAAACAGTTTTTTTTTTAAATTATATTTACACTGTTTTTTAGATTTTTGTATTTAATTAGATTGCCACACAATTAAACTAGTACCATAAACCAAAAAAGAGCCTTAATACCACCCAAACTTGCAATATTTCGAAAAGTTTGCAAATTTAGGTTTGCATTCGAGCTTTTTTTTATGGTTAACCAGGGAAGCCAGTCGCACTTGGGAGGTTATAAATCCTTTATTTTTTCGGGAGTAAAAGTATTCTAACAGATAAAAGTATTCTAGAGTATTTTAACAGATAATATAAACTGATTATGCCCAGTTACATCAAAATCCGTCCAGTAATTTCAGCGTGAAACGTGTTCTTTTTGCCCTCCACCTCCTTCCACCCCCCAACTCCTGCCCTTCAATTCTAGCAGTACCGAGAAGAAGCTCTTAGGGTCGGTTCCTATATTATAAAACAAATCGTTTTTGCTAACTATCCATCAGCTTTTGGCATAAAATAATGTACGACCAGTATTGTACAGCCAATAATACATGGCCTGATATTACGTATACATGGATTCTAAAATTTGGATGGCTTATTTAAGTTTTTTTTGTTGTTGTAGTGATTAATTAAGTGAGTTCTCCACGGAGAACATCTACTCATTTTGCACTGTTCCCTTTTCAAGAGGCAAGACGTGTTTTCTCTTGAGTCTAGGAGTGTAGCTTGGTGTTAACAATTGGGCTGCTAAAGTGTTTGGATGCCTCTACAATTGTTGTTTATATTTCTTGGCAGTTTTTTCAATCTCCTTATACAGTGTTCATCTTTAGGGTTTCATATAGTTCACTGTTTCGAATGAACCATGGTGCATTTGTGATAGTTTTTAACAGACTATTTTGGAAGCGCTGTATTATATTTATGTTTGAGGTGGCCTGGCTGCGTATTATTGCCTGTACAAAATTAGCATGGAGTTATATTACCCTGATATTACGAGGCCAATCCACGTAATATTGGTCGCGTATTATTGGAGGAAAATTATTTGGTCGCGTATTATTGGCTGTGTAATATAGGGACTGAGTTAGATAGCCAAACATTATAGAAAGGGAGAATATCATAATGCTATCTTACACCCACATTTTTCCACATTGTCTATCTATATACGCCTGTGCGAGATTTTGTTTTTCAATACCACCGCGAAGTCACGTTACTCCTTTTTTATATACAGAAGTCCGAAGAGTATAATCAGCCCCTGTGCCTTGCTTTTGTGGGCTATGAAAAGGCCTTTGATTGCTGAGAAGTGCTGAGATGTCTTTATGACGCTGCGACTATGAGTGTTACAGTACAGAACCAGCAGTCTAAACATATCCAGTTGCGCAGGGGAGTGAGACAGGGGGACGTTATATCCCCGAAACTGTTCACCAACGCCTTGGAAGATATGTTTAAGACTGTGGACTGGAAAGGGAAGGGCATAAATATAAAAGGCGAGTACATCTCACACTTACGATTTGCCGATAACATAGTCCTGATGGCGGAATCGGTGCAGGAACTTGAACAAATGCTAAACGGTCTGGCTGATGCTTCCAAACAGATCGGTCTCGGGATGAACTTAGATAAGACCAAGATCATGTATAACGATCTTATTACCCCAAGACCTGTAGCTGTCAATGGTGAGCCCCTCGAAGTTGTTAATGAATATGTCTATTTCGGGCAAACTTTGCAGTTGGGTAGACACAACTTTGAGAGGGAAGCCAACAGAAGGATTCAGTTGGGCTGGGCAGCGTTCGGGAAACTTCGTCAGGTCTTCTCATCGTCCATTCCACAGTGCCTCAAGACGAAAGTCTTCAATGCGTGCGTCCTACCAGTGCTGACATACGGAGCCGAGACGTGGATACTCACGGTGGGACTAGTCCACAAGTTTAAGGTCGCTCAGCGAGCTATGGAGAGAGCTATGCTTGGAGTTTCTCTGAAAGATAAGATCCGGAACGAGGAAATCCGACGGAGAACCAAAGTAACCGACATAGCTCAGAGGATTAGCAGGCTGAAGTGGCAGTGGGCTGGTCACATTTGTCGAAGAACGGACAACCGCTGGGGTAAACGGGTTCTTGAGTGGAGACCACGGCTTGGCAAACGTAGTGTAGGACGCCCACCGGCCAGGTGGTGTGACGACCTGCGAAAGGCGGCCGGCAGAAACTGGATGAGAAGAGCCGAAGACCGGGCTCTGTGGCGTTCATTGGGAGAGGCTTATGTCCAGCAGTGGACGGATACAGTGAAAATAGGTAGTTACAGAATTCCGAAAAAGACTTCCTTTCTTTTGCATTTTCCCACTCAATAAAATTGTTACCTTTAAATTTGCTAGCTTTCTTATATTTTTCTCGGGATTTAGTTGGTAATAGATTCTGTATTACATTTATTGCGTAGTATTTTCAGGTGTAAGTAGATTACTATCTACTTACACCTGAAAATATTAGTATTATACTTAATACTTTCGCTATACTTGCATTTTCGTGAAGTTATTTAGTTTTTGCACTGTCAATATTCCTTATCTCCGTGACGATGATATCGTAATTCGCGAGCTTTTCATTTTTTCCTTTTCTCACAACATTAACTTATTTTTTTAAATATAGTCAGCCCACCACTCGACCCAATGAACAAAAAAAATGAGCCATTGCGGGATGCTCATATGTGTAAACATAAAAAAAAAACAACAAACAACCGTTTTGCACCGCGCGCTCTCATTGGTCAACTGTGAATCAGCAACCCTTCATCTGATCTATACTAACTTTTCGGCCTAATACTATAAGTCTGGATAGCTCGATGGGACACCGTTCGACTTCCGATCTTTAGTAAATGATCGAATAGAGTGTTTACATTATGCACATAAAAAATATATGTGCTTATAACTTGAATATGGCCGAGTTGAGGCGGAAAATGCCGCGTCGCGGAACCGCTCGATCGCCACGCCAACAGTTGGCGTTACCCCCGTACGGCGCCATTAACCCCCTTACTTATAAAAAGTTATGCAATGGTTAAAAGTCTGGTTAAAAATCTGTCCGAAAGTCTTGAACAGAAAAGACCTACTTTGCTCCCACTTTTCGAGGAACCAATCAGTGTTTTTCGAATAGATGGGATGAAAAATATATTGTGTGGTGGTAAGGAAGCCTCGGTGCACGAGTTTCAATATGTGAACGAGATAATTGACCTAGGTATATGCACTGCAGAGCGACCGGTTTGAGAGGTTATCAGATTAAAATCCGGTCATTATCTCTGCTAAAGCAATTTGGTGTACCTATCTTGACCTTCTGTATTCACGATGTGCCTCCCCATCGGAAGTAGGTACATTTTGGATGTTCATTTGGAGAATGGCCAAGGCTTTTTTAACCAAGTGCAATTCACGTGTGCACAGGCTGCGAATGCATTACGTCGTCTTTTAATCTACACTATCTGCACTAATATTACAAAGAGGAAAGATTTGACTGTTTGTTTGTTATGGATAACCTCAAAAAATATTACACCGATTTAAAAAAAACTTTCACCTATAGAAAGCTACATTATCAGCGAGTAACATAGGCAGAATTTTATTTTTCAAAATATTAGATCTCTTCGAAAATTGCAATAATGTAAACCAAGGTATCAAAAATACAAAACGCAAAGACCATGTTGCCATGATAGACTTGTTATTAATTTGCCAAACGAAATAATAACAAGACTATAAAGTACTTAACGTGAGTAATATTGCAGGTGTCTATGGTCAAAAAATACCACAATCGGTGCTGCCAAAGATTTTAAATTACGCTTACATACTGGCGTATTTTTTTAGAAGTTACGACGGGTATAAAAATGTAAAAAATATAAATAAAACTGCTAAAAATTCATCGGAAATACTACGACCAGTTTTGGACTATTTTTAAGTCTTTCAAAAATGCTAAAAGTAAGAAAAATGCAGCGGTGTGAGCGCTACCCGTGCGATGCCGGGGCGAGTTACTAGTTAGTTACTTACATAATTTGACCAGGAAAGACTTGTAAAATGCAGCGGTGTGAGCGCTACCCGTGCGATGCCGGGGCGAGTTACTAGTTAGTTACTTACATAATTTGACCAGGAAAGACTTGTAAAATGCAGCGGTGTGAGCGCTACCCGTGCGATGCCGGGGCGAGTTACTAGTTAGTTACTTACATAATTTGACCAGGAAAGACTTGTAAAATGCAGCGGTGTGAGCGCTACCCGTGCGATGCCGGGGCGAGTTACTCGTTAGTTACTTACATAATTTGACCAGGAAAGACTTGTAAAATGCAGCGGTGTGAGCGCTACCCGTGCGATGCCGGGGCGAGTTACTAGTTAGTTACTTACATAATTTGACCAGGAAAGACTTGTAAAATGCAGCGGTGTGAGCGCTACCCGTGCGATGCCGGGGCGAGTTACTAGTTAGTTACTTACATAATTTGACCAGGAAAGACTTGTAAATTGCAGCGGTGTGAGCGCTACCCATGCGATGCTGGGGCGAGTTACTAGTTAGTTACTTACATAATTTGACCAGGAAAGACTTGTAAATTGCAGCGGTGTGAGCGCTACCCGTGCGATGCTGGGGTGAGTTACTAGTTAGTTACTTACATAATTTGACCAGGAAAGACTTGTATAATATGAGGTCAACATTTTTGGAGGAACTACCATTTTATGGGTAGGTGTGGTGTTAAATCAGGTAAACACGCTGCTCATTTCAAAACTCAGGCTTTATGAAAAATAATCATGAAATAATGCAGTCGGAGGCATACGAAGTAGCTCGCCAGCTTCTAGCTGATCCCGGAGAAATGAAATGCACGATGCCTCCGACTACATCTTATATTTACAAAATCAAGAATCTAAAGCTTGTTTTAGTTGTTTTCCTCTTTTTAGTTTTGTTCGCAGACAGATTTTGTTTTTAATAATAATATGTTTATATTTATAAGAATTATATATATTTCTAAAGATCTTTTAAAGACCTTCATTTCGATACCTCACTCGATTGGTTTTGGTAATTGTTTGTTAATAACCTAACCTAACCAACTTTATCGTTATAGATCGTAAATGGTCATTCGAAATGGAAAATGATAAGATAAACCTCAAGATGATTTTCAAATAACTATTCAATGATACCCCACTTAACATAATTTGATGACTTTATTTTTTCCTCTTTTTTACAATATGGCGTCTGGTTGTCACCGTATTGAATTTATGTTATAACTAGCTGTGCCCGCGGCTTTGCCCGCGTGGTCATTTTATTTAAAAGTAGCCCACACGTTTTATTCCAGGACCAAAAGCGAAACCACCACCAGACCAGTTGTAGGTTTGGTCCAGAGGACCAGGAGGACCAGGACCAAACCTACAAAGTACAATATTATACTACATTTTTTCAAAATTCGTTCAGCCATCAAATAGTTTTTTATCGATTGCTCGGCATCTAATCATTGGAATAAGGCACTGCCTTGCCTTTTTATAACGCATATTCTGTGAAGTACGGCACTCCGTACTTCACAGAATATGCGTATAATATATATATAATATACACTTGCACTTCTATGACACTTCATAGAAGTGCACGTATTGCAATGAAATGAACGCATATAATAAAATATGAAATAAACGCATATAATACAATGTGAAATAAACGCTAGAATAAACGCACCGCGTTCCACTGCAAGGCAATGCGTGCAAGGCCTAAGATACCAAGTACCCCAGTTTTTAAATCAGTCGCAAGGGCTTGAGAGCAGGGCCTCGATTCTGTATGACCACTCACGCCAATTCCACGCCACCTGCGTGGAATTAGGGAAGGTGGGTATTTACGCAACCAGGTTTTTAAACCAGGTTTTGGCTTGTAAGTACGCCGCCCTGGTGCGGACCCGCAATACTTGCAAGACTTTCAAAGTATTTTACTCACCAACTCGCTCTTTCGCCACGTCCGCACCTACATACTCGGTGGCGGGTTCGGCTGAGTTCGGCCGCACTCGGCCAGCCGGGTCACAACAACCTAGGTGGCTGATAGGTCGCTCAAAAAACTTGCAAAGCTTCGAAGTTTTTTTTAAGCAAACGCAATTGTGCTCTTTATTTACATAAGCGCACGGGTCAATTTCCTTATTTTTTACTTTCAATTCCACGCTTCCAAGTACTTTTTTCGCAAACACGATTGTGCTCTTTATTTATATCTACACGAAGATCAATTTCCTATGCAAGTATTTTCTACTTTCAAGTTGAAAGTATTTTGAACCCTGGTTTTTATAATGAAAGATTCATGACATGAATGAGTTACATTTATTTCTTTAATTAATAAATTACTATTTTACTATAAATAATTCGCTTAATTTCTCTGCGCGTTTTACAACTGAAGTCGACTTATTCTATCAAAAAACAAAAAACATCTAAATACGTTTTAAGAGCCTTTAGGGACCATAAAATAAAAAAAAGAAGAAAACGTGTTGTTCGAGTTCATTCAACGTTCAAACCACTTCGTAACAAACCGCTTGCGTGTTTTAAGGGTAGACAACGCCATCTAGTTTAAATGAAGTAACTTGTTATCATGAACGTCTTGTTATTGAGTAGAGAAAATTATCTCCGTAGGTAAGGTGGCACAGATTAGAGAGTAATTAAGGTGGTGAGGTAAATTGGATGAGGCATCAAGGGATTCAAGGGTCGGTCATTATTATGAGGTCCATACGAACAAATTTTAATGCAACGAAACATTGTGTTCTTAGTACAAATTATTTTTTATGATGTTTCACAGAATGACGTACTTACTGGCACTTTAACTGGCTCTTAATAATTACCTACCCTACCTACCTACTTTTTGAGCTTTTTCAACACGATATGAGGATTGATTTGAAAAAATAAAAGTTTTCTATACTTTCTCTGTGAAGAGCAATACATGTACCTACCTCTGTATGTACACATTTCAATACCGACAACTAACCATTTTGCCAGTAAGACATTATGAAGAAACCTCCGATATAACTATATAATTATGTAGGTACGTAGGTAGTACATTATAATATCTCAATGGAAGAAACAATCGATTTTGAAGTTCATCTCAATTAAAATTTTCATAAAATATTTAATGTACAGATTTAGCCCAGTTGCAGTTTTATTATAGTATAGATAGATATCAAGGAAAATGTAAAAAATAACGCATAAATAATGTAAAAATCTTTTAATAATGGAGCAAAACATTTATACAGCGCGTGATTTCGATCCACGTACGTCTGGATTACGCACCCATGCATCTGTCCAACTGGGCCAGTGAGCCTCGTAGCAGGATGACGAAATTCTGTACCAGTCTAGTCGTAAACGGATGTATGATCACTTTAAATTTAACACAACTTTGGGCCCATAGGTTGCAGGAACCTTTTAATTTTTCGGGATAAAAAGTATTCAACATTTTAACACATTATATAAACTTTGACTGTGCCAAGTTACATCAAAATCCGTCCACAGTAGTTTTAGCTTGATACGTGTTATTTTAAATAACTTTCTACCCCTATCCTGCGGGAACCGTTGATTTTTCCGGGATAAAAAGTATCCTAAATGTTAATCCAGTACATCAGCTATGATTCTGCCAAGTTGCATCAAAATCAGTCTGGTAGTTTCAGCGTGATGCGTGTTCAAAGAGACAGTTGCACTCCATATCGATTTTGAAGTTTATCTCAATCAAAATTTTCAAAAAATATTTAATGTACAGATTTAGCCCAGTTACAGTTTTATTATAGTATAGATGTCTTTAGTGACACTCGCAAGATTAAGACAAATCGATTGACGTAAGAATCATTCAAAATCAGCCCACGCGTTTGGTCTCTAGAGCGAAACAAAGGAAAAACATACATACATAGGCTGATAAACACATTACCGTACCTTGCGTCGCACAGTCTGGTAAACAACTATTTCTCTCCACAGGAAAAGTCGTCATATTCTACTCAATCTTCTACGCCGCCCTCATAGCGCTGTTCTCCATCTGCATGGTGACGTTCCTGCAGCAGTTCATCAACCCTCGAGTGCCGCGGCTGCAGCAGGAGTACAGCGTCATCGGCACCAGCCCGGGGCTCGGCTTCCGGCCACTGCCGCCTGACGTTAGGAGCACCCTCATCTGGTATAAGGGGACAGGGTACGAGTCTTATAAGTACTGGGAGGATCAACTCATTGACTTTTTGTCAGGTGAGTGGTGTTATTATTTTACTAAACAATTTAAACTAATATTATAAAGAGAAAAGATTTGATTTTTCGTATATTTGTATGACTGTTTGTAAAGGATAAACTCAAAAAAACGGACCTATTTTTAAAAATCGTTCACCTACATATTTTAGCTGCATTATCAGCGAGTAGCATGAACGGAAAGGAACATTATTAAAAAAAATAGGACTCCCTACTAAAACTGCAATAATGTAACCAAAGATATCAAAAATTTGCCTATAAAAGTCATTATTTGGTGTACATAAAATAATGTAGGTACTACATGTTTATAGTACTACTCATTATTAGTCCGCATGTCTAACTATTATAGTTAAGTCATAATAACCGTTTGTTGTTCAAATTACTCAAACAAAACATGGGTAGAATCGTGTACAAATAAATGGAAACCTTTAGCTACCCGTGCGAAGCCTGGGCAAGTCAAGTATTAGTAAACAGAAATGGCTCCGTTAACTTAGCATCTTTTTTTTTTCATAACTAGCTTAAAAACAGAGCCACACAGACTCCGTCTCATTTTGTATGCAGTACAAAATTTAAATCCATGGCATTATATGATAGAAATAGGACCATCATCATTACTATAAATACAACAAAAAAAAAAAAGAAAAGATTTATTAAAAACAATACTGAACCAATTTTTATCAAATTTATGTTGTACCATACTGAAGTCATTCAAATCAGGAGATGTGAGTGAATATAAAACAGTCAAAAAAAATAACTAATTGAGAACCTCCTTTCTCAGCAAACTTTTGCGATCAATTTTTAAGTAGGTATAATATGTTGGGCAGATCAGACTGTGCCGTTTAAATAATCGACCTTCAAAAGGAGGTAGATCCCCAGAGTGGTCTCCTGCGTTCGAGATGATGTCGGCAGTTCCGAAATGTACATGTTTAACAAAGCCGTCCGTCCGCTTTGAACATTTTCAACACTTTGGCATTTTTGCAACTTTAGACATTTTTGCAACTTTTAACACTAATGATCCTTCCCAAACCGAATGAAAAACGGCCCTATACCTTATCGGAATAAAGTCGCTTTCTTCTTTTTTTTTGTGAGTGGCTTTTTAGCGTTGATTGACGATATTATAAAGTCGCTTTTCCTAAGTATAAGTTAACTGTCATGTCATCCAAACATGCAAAACATGGTGGTCGAAAACATATCAGAATGCTAACTTCGCCCTCAGATATTGTCCCAAGCGAACGACAAATGTGATCATATTTAGCGTTTTTAACAGTTATTATCGCCATTCGCTTCAAAGCGAACGGCCTGCCAGTATTTAAAACCACTTGAAGATGAATTTGTGATGGAAAGTATTATTTTGACTCGTATTATTTTACCACAGTGTACAAACGCAAGGGCCAGACAGCAGGCGCGGGACAGAACATCTACAACTGCGGCTTCGACAAGCCTCCGCCGCCGCCCGGCAAGGTCTGCGACGTGGACATCCGCGGCTGGGAGCCCTGCATCGATGAGAACCACTTCTCCTTCCACAAGTCCTCGCCGTGCATCTTCCTTAAGTTGAACAAGTACGGCATGTTTCATGGAAATCTTTTAAACCTTCGCAATTCGAATACAGTTTCTACCATTTAGTAGTTAACATTTTAATCATGCTAGTATAATACCATGATTAAAATGCTAACTTAAACTAGTCCAGTTAATTTAGAAACTATAATAGCATGATTAAAATGCTAACTTAAACTAGTCCAGTTTAATTTAGAAACTATAATAGCATGGTTAAAAAGCTAACTTAAACTAGTCCAGTTTAATTTAGAAACTATAATAGCATGATTAAAATGCTAACTTAAACTAGTCCAGTTTAAGATAGAAACTATAAAGCGTGATCTTGCCCGGACGCAAAAAAGAGATGTTATAAAATTGATTAAAGCCTTTCTGTCTGTGATTTCGTTTTTTTTTATTTGAAAGCTGATGTAGGCCTGAATCGGCGCTTCTTGATAACTCTGGTGAAGGGATCTCGGGCACTACAAACAGCAGTTTGTTGCAGCTACAAACTGTCAATTTGTGTTCTAATGATTAGTTTCGAGAGCATTTTTTGTACCAGATATACCGGACGACTAGAACCGAAGGCATCAAGAAATATCGATATAAAATATTTGCCTTGAATTGAATACGAGTTTGGAAACCATGTTAGCGTAACAACCCGTGCGTGTTTCAAGGCAATACTGTCTCCTACTGTAAACGGAAACAGTAACACGGTAAACACGCGCGGTACGTAATGCCGCCCGGATCCCAAATGCTACCTATGAAATCTGTCGCCTGGGGCCCGACTTTAACCAAATAGTGTTTTTTTAAATTATATTTTCATATTATTTTATTATATTACAGTAACATTGTTGCGTATTTTTTCTATATCTAGCTGTAAGTTTCCCTGAAAGAATAAAATATAAAAAACTAATTGAAGACGACCGTCAAAACCGTAAATAATGTCATGTTTGTCTGATATTACTAGTTGGTTTTATTTTCCAAATAAAAATGAAGTCTCATGAGTTTAATATTAATTAATTGGTAATTAAATATTTGCTATATACACAACTAACATCTATTGTACTATTGTTTCTTTATTTTTATTTATGGTGTGACCAATAAAGTTTTTCTTTCTATCTATATGAATATTACGCATTTTTAACAATATGACATAATACACATCAACTTCATAACCTCCTTTTTTGTAGTCGGTTAAAATGATTTTATCGAGTCCAAAAGTCGGTTCGAAGAAAGGTAGGCGACAAACTGACTATGATGACTATCACCTTGCAGGATCTACGGGTGGCGGCCGGAGCCGCACGACTCGGCTGACCTTCCGTATGACATGCCGTTCGACCTGCAGGACCACATCCGGAACATCTCCGCTCACAGCCCCGATTATGTGAGTCCAGTACAGCACTACGAACTTTTGTATGCTTCGGAAATATTGTATCTTCTGTTATTCAAATATTGTGGCCGTGGCTTTGCCCGCGTGGTTATTTCTCGAGGTTAAAAGTAGTCTATGTTTATTCCAGGACCAGTACCTAGTACAATATTGTACTACACTAGCTTTCATCCGCGACTTCGTCTGCGCTTACTTCAAAAAAGCCTAGGTCATTTTATGCCCGTGAATTCGTACGTATAGATTTCAAAAAAGCCTAGTGGTCGTTTTAGTCTGCTTTGTCTTGAACTTGAAAGTGTCCAGGATAGTATTTTACGAAAAATTTATTTATAGTTTACTTCTACTACTCCACAAACTTTGCGTTCAACATATATTTAGCCATCAGTACCATAATAATACAGATATGTTCTCGTTAAGCATGCGTTAATGCTAACATCATATAAACACCATAAAAAGAGTATAAAATAATGCGATTTATAGTAGGGCAATTTTTAGTATTGCCCGGCAATTTAGACAAACGTGTTCACTATTTTTGGTGCTGTTTTGTCTTTTACCAGACGATCGCTCTGCAATCGAGAATATTGCAATATTGCTCTGCCCGGTCTTTATTGTTGTTTCATTTAAGGTGCAACGTTTCTCTCAGCGCGCCAAATTCAAATTTTCTTGCGTTTTTTATCAATGACAGCTCTATAACTCATCGAGGGATCATGAAAACTTAATTTGTGGCAATAAATAGGCTGTATCAAGAAATTAAACCAAGCGAAAAATCAATGTGAATGCTAATATATCCTATGTATCCTAGTTTGGGGCTGGGTAATTGGTGTAGAATTATCCCGAATAAAATAATAATAAAATAATAATAATATAAGTACATTTGTCAATAAACCAAAGACCAAGATGAATATCAGCTTATTGACAATTGTAGCTAATCCAATATTATCTGTAATTTCTTGATACAACCTAGTTATTGCCGCAATAGTATATTACTGCCGCGGTCTGTAATGACTTCGTTGCTGGCAGCGATGATGATGGTTGAGAGCGTAGCTAAGCTAATTTCGAGGCTATCACAGCGCGGTCAGCATTGCAGCCCTTGATGGCCAAGCTGGAATGAAGGCCGAGACCGACGGTCGAGGCCTTTATAGCGCGGACAGCAAGGGCTGCAATGATGGCAAAGCTTGAAGGCCGAGAACTTAACTAATCAAAACTCGAGGCCATCATAGCGTGGCCAGCAGGGCAGTCATTTGGACCAAGGCTTGTATAGTGCTTTACTCAAACAATGAGAGGAATTTAAATAAAACCAGCTTAGTATAATAAGATTTTACTCAAACAATGCAACAACAACGAAAACAACAACGACAACGATAAAGACAACAACAACGACCACAACAACAGAAACAGAAACCGAAACCGAGACAGAAACAGAAACAACAACAACAACAATCACGATCACATCAGCTTTCAAACAGAAAAAAAAACATCAAAATCGGTCCATTCGTCTGGGAGCTACAACGCCTCTCTTTTCGCGTTCGGGGTTAACGAACCCACGGAATAAATAATAGTGCTACGACAAAACACGACAATAATGAAATTCCATACAACTTTGCTGGCGCCTATTCAAGCAGCGCGGCAAGGTCGACTTTGCCCAAAGAAGGTTGTCGAAATAATAACCACATTACTAGTATTGTTTAAATAAAATAAGTTTTCATGAACCCACGATGACTAATAGAGCTGTAATTGACAAAAAACAGAAGAAAATTTGAATTTGGCGCGCTGAGCGAAACGTTGCACCTTAAAGGTTGCCGCAGTGACCATGCGCTTTGTTGGTAATTTATCTATACTTATAATAAATAAATAAGTGCGAAAAAGTCTATACAAAGAACATTATTTAAAAAAAAAGTTCTAAGATACTTAAAAAAATAACTACTGAACAAGTCTGTCTGTTTTTCTGTTTGTTTATTCGCGCATCACGTAAAAAGAACTAGACCGATTGCGATGCGGTTGGATAGCTTAGAGTTTGACTTAAAAACCGGGGTAATTGTTATCTCAATTCGATGAGTAGATTCAATAAAAAACATTAAACTCCTTTTTTTTGAGCAGTCGTGTAAAAACGTTTTGACGGCTGATGGAATTTTGAACAAATGTTGGTACATTAGTCGCAGCGAAACTTTGTGTCTCGGAAGTTGTCTGCATGTCGCTGCGCAAACTGCTATTTTTTAGGCGCAATCCCGATGTTGAAGTTGAAGACATCATTGTATAACCGCCGTGTGTGTGTTGTATAACCACTCTCTTACGTTTTTCGCATATTATATTTCGCTCTTACATTATGCTGTTTTATCCTTACAGCAGTACCTGCGCAATCGTTCACAGATCCTAACTTCACATCACAACCACAGTTTCACTGCGTCTACTATATATTGGTATTTTAGGTGTTGGAATAGCACGTAGAGTACTTTTAACCTAGAAAAATGACCACGCGTGCGAAGCCGCGGGCACAGCTAGTTGCAGAAGCCGCCGTTATACGAATGGTTTCATCAGTCATTATTGCTTTGATTGTGGCCCGTGTATATATGTTCGATATTATAATGAATACAAATATACAACGTAATTTATTTCGGTGGTTAATTTATTTATTTGAACTGGAACACCACGCAAATCATAGACAGCACAAGTTGTAGATAGTCGGTGGCAAAAGTCCAGAGTACAGGGGCGCGTTCACTTACTACGTTCGAGGACGCACGGATCATCCGTGCGATCACTCGAAATCGTTCACGGCGTCATAGGGTTCGCCTGGATCATCCGAAAAAAAAGTAGGGGAGGGGAGGCATAGTATGAAACTGACACTTGACAGCTGTCTGTTCTATGTGGACGTCCAAAGCCGTTCACTAACTCCGGATGATCGAGCGATATTCGCACGGGTGATTCGAGCGTTGTAAGTGAACGCGCCCCTGAGTAAGGCTGTCAGTTGTCAGTGTCAAAATTGTATCTGTCAGTAATGCGTTTTATCTAGACATTTCTTACTGTCGTTGGTTTTATCGAGGTTCACTCACTTGTTCTCGAGACAGGCAGGACCTGCGCCGGGTGTGCGCACTGATTGATAAGAAAACAAAATAGCGGACACCAACAACGAGCCCGTGGATTGTAATCCGTTAAATTCCGCAACATATATATATATAATATATATATATATATATATATATATAATTGTATACATAAGGCTCAAATATATGTTGCCAGCCACATTCTACAACAAATTTTGATGTGATGGCCGAGCTATTGACGATATTGCAGACACTTATTGCAGTAACATTTAGAAGGACCTTAATACTTCGGAATTACGACGATGCCGAAGCGCATAGCACAGAATAAATAATAGTACTACGTACGTACTTGTACAATTATTTATTCTGTGGCATAGTGAGTTTCTATAGTCATTGAATAAATATGTATAGTTGATGCAGTCGTAGATTTATTTAGACTTCCACAAGGCGCAACTGCCAGGCAGTTGCGCGAGTTTTGTCGTCTTAACATTCTTTGTTTTTAATCGACTTCCGGGCAAAGGAGCTTCTCACTTTTATGGTTTACCGATTGGATCATTCTGTTATTATTTGAAACTATATTTATACCTGCACTGAGCAATGTGGATGTCTACAATTTCAAATTTCATCTAAATTGGTTCTAGAAGCTTATTTTAGTGAATCCCTTTTGAAGTCGGTGTTTTGTTTCAAAGAATTGTATATGTAGCAAGGACTTCCTTATTTTTGGTTAAAGTCGATTATAGCATAGCAAAAAATGTTACCTGAAATAGGTTGTATTTTATTAAAAACTAGCTTTCGCCTGCGAATGCGTCAGCGCGTACTACAGTTTATCGCGAAACAAGAATCCTATGTTCTTCTAGGATATTAAAAACTAGCTTTCGCCTGCGAATGCGTCAGCGCGTACTACAGTTTATCGCGAAACAAGAATCCTATGTTCTTCTAGGATATTAAAAACTAGCTTTCGCCTGCGAATGCGTCAGCGCGTACTACAGTTTATCGCGAAACAAGAATCCTATGTTCTTCTAGGATATTAAAAACTAGCTTTCGCCTGCGAATGCGTCAGCGCGTACTACAGTTTATCGCGAAACAAGAATCCTATGTTCTTCTAGGATATTAAAAACAAAAGCAAAAGTAGGTATAGCACCAACGCTCTTAATGTTTTTTGACAGACTTGTTATTTCGTCCCCATGGCGACCGTTCCTCATAGCGAGTAATCAATATTTTCCCGTTTTCCCGTGGAAACTTACAATTTTCCGGGATAAAAAGTATCCTATATTTTATTTCAGGGTATAAGCTATCTCCATTCAATCCATCAAAATTGGTTTAGTAGTTTTTTAAGAAAATCTATTTGTAGTCGTTTTTTATTTTAAGGTACTGGAATACGTATTTAATTGAATTATGTTCATTTTTAAAAATGATTAAGATTACCAATAAGTATTTTTTCATATTTTTGATTTTCAGAACCCAATTTTTAATATCTTTCAGGCCAACATGGTGTGGGTGTCGTGCTACGGAGAGACCCCGGCCGACCAGGAGAACGTGGGGCCCATCCGTTACCTCCCGCACCGCGGGTTCCCGGGGTACTTCTACCCCTACGAGAACGCCGAGGGGTACCTAAGTCCCTTGGTTGCTATACACCTGCAGAAACCTAGAAGTAAGTTCCAACATGGTGTGGGTGACGTGCCACGGAGAGACCCCGCCCGACCAGGAGAACGTGAGGCCCATCCGGTACCTCCCGCACCGCGCGTTCCCGGGGTACTTCTAAAAAAAGGGTTCTAAGGGTTTTCCCCTTCAGAAAAAAGTCAAGACGAATTTTAAGCGTGTTCGCGTGGACATTTTGAGCGCGTATATAAAATATCATCATCCTTTCTTATATATGATACTGTGCCCGCGGCTTTGCCCGCGTGGTAATTTTTCGTGGATTTATATACACCATAACACACAAAAGACACACACATAACACATAACACATCCTGCTTATGCAGGATGTGATTGCAGGCTCAGAAGTACCAATATCATCAGACTTCGTTCAGACATACAATGGTTTTTATCGATTGTTCGATTTCTACTCATCGGATTGAGATATCAAGTATACCAGTTTTTAAGTCAAACCCTAAGCTATTCAACAGTGAAAACCGCATTGCAATCAATCCAGTAGTTTTTAAGTGACGCGCGAACAAAAAGACAAACAGACATAGATACCATTTCAAAATATGTTATATTATTGTTCAGCAGCTTATTTTAAGTCCAGTAAACCATTTTTTTTTAAAAACCTTCATAGTGCAGACTTTTTCTTATTGCTTTATTATAAGTATAGATACATATAGATAATATCATAGTTGTATAAAAAGCATGTTTTGTTTTTACAGCGGGTATATTGATAAACATAGAATGCCGCGCGTGGGCGCGCAACATCCGGTACGACCGCCGCGAGCGACTCGGCGTGGTGCACTTCGAGATCATGATCGAGTGACGTCGGACGTGTGTCCTGACTCTCGGTACATCGCAACACACTGGTGGGTCCACGTTACAGGATATTTGGGACTTATATTTTATTATTAAGTTAAAGTTTGCATAACTGACCTCCTTAATACAAGTACGCTGGCCTGGTTGGAGCATGACAAAGGGCTTCTAACCTTTGTGGCATTACTCTACCACATATACATAACATAAACCCACCATTTTGAAAAAATCTTGATATCGCGGCTTCTGATCAGACTAGTAAATCGATAGAGGACTCGAAACAAGTGTTGTACAAAATACCATGGTACAAAAAATCGACTTCAAATGGATTAACTAATAACTTAATAAAAGTTCTGATTCAATTTTGATACAATTTCTATGGGACCATCATGGAGATCTATTCTTTTTCAGATAAAAAATAAAAAAACTGCATCGGTCCGCAATTGACGGAGAAATCGGTGAACATTACAAATAATAACATACAACAAAATATTCAGTCGAACATAGAACCTCCTCCTTTTGCGAAGTCGATTGAAAATGTAAAAACACTAGTACTTTCTGAGATATTGAAGCTCAAACGTAGCATATGACGTATAAATAATAATAATATTTATTATATATATTGAAGCTCAAACGTAGCACATGACGTATAAATAATAATAATATTTATTATATATATTGAAGCTCAAACGTAGCATATGACGTATAAATAATAATAATATTTATTATATATATTGAAGCTCAAACGTAGCACATGACGTATAAATAATAATAATATTTATTATATATATTGAAGCTCAAACGTAGCACATGACGTATAAATAATAATAATATTTATTCACCAAAAATACAAGGTATATTAGCAGCTAAATCAACCTAGATCTGCTACGTAGTGGATCTCCAATATCGCAGGAACGCGTCACTTTAGGATAATAGTGTTTTTTTTGTTTGTTTTGAAGTCCTCCATCGATCAGTGGCCACGATATAGTATTTTTTTCAAAATGGCGGTTGTAGTAATACTTGTAAGTACGGCAGGCTCCATAGTAAAATGTAGGACCCCTTTGGTGTGTAATTGATTTTCCCCGACACTATAAATTAAAATGCCACCGACAGCTTTAGTTGCAGACTCCTGCGCTGCGCTCGTCACCACGAGACATAGTTTTCGCCTGCGACGTCGTTCGCGCGGACTACATTTTATCGCGAAAAAAGCATTATATGTTCTTTTAGGATATTAAAAACCATGGATCTAGAATCAGAATGGATAGAGCTATAAAACGTTGCCGCTTCGCCGGCCATTCGTTCACGCGTTGTCTTGTTTCTTTGTCTTTTACACGTATCGTCCCCCTGAGTGAATGAAAAAGCTATTGTAAGATTGGCAACCTCGCACTGTCCGAGTGCCTCGCGTCATTTTTTGACCTCCTAGGAGGTTTTGCAGCCCGTGTGCTTATAAAGTGAAATCCTACTAAAATATCGTTGATAAGAATATACATTCTAGCCAAATAGTGAAATTATGTCGTGTTGTGCTCTTTTTTGTCCATCAAGAACTGCAAAAGGAGGAGTAAAAGATCCGGAATTATCATTTCACACGTATGTTTTTACTGGCCTAAATATCTATTATTATCCTAAATATCTAAGTTTCAAAGCAAAAATGTATTTCACATTAAGTATCCATATCATATACGTCATATAATTACCTCGTGGTGATAATTAACTAAAGGTTTAAAACTTCAATAGAAATTCACACCAGCATAAAACGGACACGCTGCTTTCCCTCCATCCATTCTGATTCTAGGTCCATGCTAAAAACCAACGCAAAAGTATAGACTTGATGATGCCGGTAGCATTGATGTTTTTTGACAGACTTGTTATTATTTCGTTTCCATGGCAACCGTTCCTTACAGAGAGTAATCAACATTTTCCAGTTTTCCCGTGGAAACTTACAATATTCCGGGATAAAAAGTATCCTATGTTTTATTCCAGGGTATAAGCTATCTCCATTCCAAATTTCATCAAAATCCTTCCAGCCGTTATCGCGTGAAAGCTCCCCAAACAAACAAACAGGCAACGTTTCACTTTTATATATTGGTGTGGATCTTTTTACTACTACGTATTTTTTCGACCGCGGATGGGCAACACATGCCGTGTCATAAAGTACTGACTTATTTAATTAAAGCAAGTCGTCATTTCGTAAGCTATAAAAAAATGCAATCCAAAAGATCCTGCTACTACACTCTGTTCCATATGCAGACAGAATTTCAACGTATTGTTTATAATACAAATGTCAATCTAACCCTATTGAAAATAAAATTCATATTCGATTAAAAAATCTTTGCAAAAATTTCGTAACTTTGTAACTAGTTGTAACAGAAACTGCGCTCTGTGTTAAGGACATTAAGATTGCTATTCGCAAAATGTAGTTTTCCTCTCTACATTTGGAACAGAGTATAATCAGTTACACCCGCCAGTGTGATATTAAATCCAAATTAGATGTACAAATCTTATGTTGCGCAGTAGAACACCTACTGTTATTTTGTCAGCTATTTTAGTTGGTAACTATACCGTCTGAGTGGGAAAGCGACACATTTTATAAACGGAAGCCTGACATTATCTTTGTCATTTTGTTCAATGTTTTCTAAAAAAAGTGGTTGTATGCATTTATAGTCTTGGCTTTATTAATGTTGAGTCTATTCTGAGCGCACAAAACTACATTAAATTAATTTAAATTTTCCATTGCTAATATGTTTTTTATATTCAAACCATTGACTACGAAAATAATAATTTATTATAATTTTAGAAATGTCCATATTAATTATAATTTAGGTGTTCGAAATAATTGCCTACTTACAATAAACGCATTTAGTTTTGGGGGTGATTTTGAAAGTGTCGCTTTGACTTCACTCGGTGGAAATTGACCGACTTGATTATTAGAGCATTTATTGACATGCATTTTGTTTAGGATAAATATTGAAAGTTGTTGTTTTGCCTAAGAATCTTGGAAAACAGTTTTTTTAAACTTGAATGACATTGTAAATAGTTATAAAATTATTATCTGCCTTAAAACACTGCCAGCAGAAATCTCAAACTAGCTATAAGCGTATTCAAACAACCCTCAAATATAAATTCAAATATAGGTTTAAACTTTGCCTCTCTGAACATAGCAACAAGTAGATGTTCCGAAATGCGCTCACTGCATTATGTTTGTACCATAGACACATGCTGTTTGTACTAAGTGAATAAGCCATTGGTCGCTTTAATTTACCTTACCATGGCGGGGCAAGATTCACCTTTTGACTGGGTACAAAAAGATTCGCAAGGATCTGAGTGTTGGGCTACCAAAGGGTCAGATGAAAGAAAATTGCATGCAGCAATGATGCGTATGTTGAGATGGATAAGTGGAGTGACGATAATGGTCAAAAATTAGAAACGAGTATGTCAAAGTTTAAAAGTAGCGCCAGTGACTGAAAGGTTGTCTTAGTTTGTGCCTGTCATGTGGAACGAGGAATGTCATATAAAAATTACTGTTCATGTAAATGGTACCAAGCATAGAGGAAGTCCAAACAAACAGGGATAAATTGTGTGAGAATGAGATGTTTTAAATAAAATTTTCATACGTGTTTTATTTTGTATGTTTAAAACAAGTTTAAAACGTGTTTTCTTTTAGCGTGATGCTTGTTGATGCTTTTTGCCATGCCCTAGCACAATTATTTTCATTAAGTATGATGTAAAGTAAATATGATGAAAGAAAAAATATGTTTTTATACTTGTATGTTTTAAACAAAATGTTATAAACAGGTGTGTTTTATTTCGAGTGATTTTTGCAGTGTTTTAAAAAATCGTTTTATATATTGTTTTAAACACATGTTTCAAACAAATGTTTTAAACATTGCCAACGCTGCATGTAAACGAATACTGAGATGGCGGTTAGTGGGCACATAAGGCATAGGTACATAATAGTGGGATAAGGGCAGGGTGACGGGCGTTCTGTCACTGATGTTTTTTTAAATGACCGTGCTCACGTTCTTATGATCGTGAGCACGGTGAGTGCATCTCGGAACGCCCTAACAAATCGTTGCTAAGTTCGGAATGGAGGAGTTATATTGTGAGGATTGTAAAAGCACTGGAATGTAAAATTATCTGTTAGTATACAAACATATCTCTCTATTTTTACACAATTATAAGTTTTAATTATATGTATTTATTGCAATTATGCCAAGGCAGCTTTTTATAGAATTGAAGTTTTTAAACCTTTTTTATACTAATGATTTTTATACAAATCATACCCTAAAACGCAGGGATCTCGTAAAGAATCCGTCCATTTTTTATAAATACATTCATATTTTTTTATAATTATGTAAAGTATAAAGTGCCTGTATGTAAATAATGCGTGTTTTATACATTATAATTAATTAGTTTATGTAATAATAAATTGAATTTTATATTGCCCACCGTAGTCTTGAATTCGAGTAATAATATATAGTTTTATTAATAAATTTAATTACGTTAAGGGCCGATTTTTCAATGCTCAATAACTTCAATAAGTAATCAGATAGCATTTTTCGACAAAAAGCCTAAGACTGAATTTTTTTATTCGGCGAACAGCTCGCTTAACTGCTTATTCGGCTGTTTATTTGATAAATGTATGTCACTAGCACAACGAACAAATTTCGTAAAATATCACCACAGTACCACAGGAGGTTGAATTACGCTTACTGGCCACAGAAAACTAAACATAACTTTGACATATGATTGATAGACAGAATCTGTCCTGCTCTAACATTCGTGTTATCAATATGTTTGTTTCAACTCTCTGAAGTCAGTGACGCCTGATTTGCTCTGATCCATGGAATGAATGACAATTGAAAAATAGGTAATTATATATCAGACCGTTAAACAGTGGAATAAATTTATTCCTCGAACGGTTATTAGCCCCTTTATCTGAGCATTGAAAAATCAGCCCTAAATATACTATTATTTTAACGTGACTGTTTTTTGAATCAATTTTATTTTTTACTTTGTTTTACCATACCTAATTATAATATATTTTACTATTGCTATTATATTTTACAGTACTATCTATAGACTTATTGCAGCTTAAGAATCTCCAGTGAAATAATATAATTGTATAGTACTACTACAAACAAATAGATTTAGTTCATAAGACTGACATGAATGTAATGTACCTACTTAGCTGCGTATCTTCAAACAAAATATATTATTGTTTTATTATTTGCTACAAGAAATAACTACTATCACAATATACAATAAACATTATAAAATCTACCAGTTTGATTACTGGTAGTACCATCTGTGTAAAAGATTACGAAAAAATCGACTTAAATTACTATATTTTGTCTGTTTGTATCTCCGGGATTTCTTAGATTAGTTTTTTTTAATAATTTTGACAAATTTGGTTCTGTAGTTATTTAAGTAAACCCGTTTGTCAACATTTATTTTATCAAAAAATATTTTGTTTTTATTTGATTTGTTACTACTACTGTCTTTTCCACTATTTATATTAATATATTATTTTTATATTTGTGTAATTTTAATACATGATACTTAATAGAAATATATCAGTCCAAAATAATCACTCATAGGTATATTATGTTTTGTATGGCAGCAATAATCCCTGTAATCGACTTTATGTCAATGTGTATGAATAATTATAAAGACGTGTGTATTTTTGTATGTTAATTCAATGTGTGCCTTTGAGAAATAAAGTTTGTAATGTATTATGTGTTGTATCTTTGCCAAGTTTTAAATGAGTTTAAGAACGAAAGCTGTAACTATCAGACCTTTAAGACCGTGATGTCTAAAATGCAAAATGTCTGTAGCAAAACACCTAAAACGCTTAATGCTCACTGAACAAAACACCTAAAATGCAAAACAGGTAAGAAAGAAGCTTATCGTCTAAAACACTTGTGTCTATATTGTTATATAAACTTTGTGTATATTATGCAGGACACCTAAAACGCAAAATGGTTAGGAACTAAAACCCCTAAAACGCTTTGCTCACTGAACAAAACACCGAAAAAAGAAACCGGGTAAGAAGCATATTCATCTAAAACACTTGCTTTTTTTTATTCGCATGTCGGCAATCGTTAGACCACGATCTCACCTAGTGGAAAGCGATGATCTGGCCAAAGATGATCAGTTTCTGATCAGTTTCTGATCATCTTTGATCTGGCCGAAGGTGTAGCACGCTTGCCTAGTAGATACTATTCACTGCTGACTTGAACACTCCTAGGTTATAAATATATTCATAAATATAAACAATGAATATATACATATATTCATAAATATAAACAATGAATATATAAATATATTCATAAATATATTCGGGACAATTCCACACCGGGACAATTACCTAGCCCCAAACTAGGATACCCTGTACTATGGGCACTAGATAACTGATAAACTTACATAAATACGAATATCACAGCCATGACTCGGAAACAAACATTTCTGCTCATCACACAAATGATTGCACCTTGCAGATTCGAACCCGCGACCGTTTGATATCGTTCCTAGGGTCACTATCCACTAGACCAACCGGCCGTCAAATATATTATATTTTACCGGAAACACTGCAGTTCTTCTAAAAAATGAAGAATCGTAACACTTCGTTCTTGTGCGAGGTATTTCAACCATAAAAGGGTGGCGCTTTGCCGATCGCTTAGTCGCACGGTGACGGAAAGGTGATGGGGAATGAGATTGTGCAATTCTTGTGCACAGTCCATAGTGCAATCTGTAGAATGCCGACAGGCTCGCACCGTCTATAGTGCTCACAGATTACCCCCCTATAGATACCGCTTACAAGGCATCAGACGCACACAACACATACTTGCTTTATCTAGTATAAACAGGCTCGCTTTGAGACACGACTTCATTCTCGACCAAACTCTCGACCCGTGCGAGAATGCTAGTTTATTGCGAATTTAATCGAAAAAACAACATTTTTAATGGCTTGCTGTGCAGTAAAATGGTGTGGAAAGTCAGCCAAAACGTCAAATTATCAAAACGTTGGCATAACGTTCCACCGGTAAGTAATTTTGTATTTTTTTCTGATTTACTACGAGCCAAGCGGATTTCAGTTTTTACTGGTTCCACAGGTCATGAGCGTCATGGAAAAATAAGCACGCGTTGATGTCTTTTTGAAAAGTCTCTTTCACTCATTACGCTAAGTACAATAGTTATCCCTGTCTAACAAGAGCATGTGTAAGCTAGTGTTGGGATATCATAAAATATTTTCATGTTGGTACATATCGATATTTCAACCTAATTATTTAGAAAACCGTATCAGAAAAGTTATTTTGTTTTTGTACGAATAACAAACTACCTATGACGGAATACGGTTAAAGCTTGAAGTTTGGTTAATAGGTACTTGATTGCTTTTAGTTGTAAACGAAGATAGAATAAAAATACAATTTTACTTTACAGGTTTTACGAAAGAAGCTTTTGAAGCTTTGAAATTCAAGACAGCATAGGCAAACGAGCTTATTTATTGCTGTATTGTTTTCGACGAAATTAAAATTGAGAAAAGTAGAGAAGACATATGGTTATGTAGATTTTGGCGAGGTGCCTATTTTCTCATAAATAAATACATTAAATAATATCCTTATTTATACATTTTGTTTTCTTAGTACCTACTCACTGCCATTCTGCCACTTTGATGACGTCGTCTGACCATCGTGCAGGTGGTCTGACTCTTAAACTAAGTCCTTCTCTTGGCCACCATTCCGCCACCGCCACATCCGCTTGGCACAGGGGTGGAAATAGAGGCGCGCACATGAGGAGGTCCAACAGTAGCTTGATGTAGGGTGATATGGATAGAAAGATAGTACCTACCCATTTTAGGCGATCAATCAAAACTCAAAGCTATTAAAAGTGGGGAAGAATATTTTTTATCTGTTATGTAAACCAAAATCTGATATGACTATATTTTTTATGTACAATGCTCTAGGCTTCTAAATATCGTTAATCTATTTAAAGAAATTCAACTTTTATTAAGTTTGATTGTTTTCCCGAGTTTATCTCAAAAAGCATAATATTGCTTATTGAGATTAAACAAAATCAAAACTATTTTGATCGGCCCTGCAGTCCCATCACTATGGTCAGTACATTTCTAGTGCGACCCGTATCTTCTTTGTAGTTTGTGAGTGCGATAGGCTAATCACGACGCAGTCGTTGCGTTCCCCGCGACCCATGCTTTCCTCCATAATTTGTGAACTCGAATCCGTACAATAATTCAATGATGCGGAATCTATAGGGGGTAATCTGTGATAGTGCTATATAAACTAACTTTTACCTAGTGTCCTTTAAGCAAAAAACCTCAAACGCAATATGGCCAGGAACCAAAACGTCTAAAACGCTTAATTGCTACGATGCGAAATGGCTAAAACGTAAGCACAGTCTTATCACATTATATTTTGTATTTACTAGCTGCACCACGCGGTTTCACCCACTTTGAATGATGATGATTAAAAATATCTATAGTAGGTATCTGTTATTCCAGGGTAGTTACTCGTACCATCTGTTTTACATGACGTAACGTCAAACCTACCTATATATCTGATAATATCCGCTCAGTTTTTACAGCGCAGAATGGTAACAAACATACCTACATATACAATTCGCATTTATAAAAATAGTAGGATAGGATTCTGTGGGTTTATTTTTAAAAGTTAGTAATTATGATAAAAAATATACCATTAGTAAATTTCTTAATATACGCAGTGCAACATGACCAATTTGAGCTTTATGCATTTTGCTATGTAGACAAACCCTGTTTCTACGATATGCAACTTATACAAGATGAATTAAAGGCAGTCTGCTATTTAGTCAAATTTATTTTCACCTCACAAGCTCGGAAATATTCTGTTTGTCATTCGAAATCGGAGTTTAAAAGTGTATTTTACCCGCTAGCGTGGAAAGAGTTTTGAAAATTCGAACCTTTCTATTCAATAATTTTCTATACCGCCAATCCACTGAAAATAATTTATTACTAATTTATATTATATTATTATCCGAATCGATTCTACTCTACTTGACTCTATTCGTCACTATTCGCCTCTTTTCGACACTACTCGACTCTACTCGACTCTAATCAACTCTACTCGACTCTAATCAACTCTACTCGACTCTAATCAACTCTACTCGACCTTTCTCGACTCTAATCGACTCTAGTCGACTCTACTCTACTCGACTCTACGCGACTCTACTCGACTCTACTCCACTCCACTCGTCTCTATTCATCTCTTTTAATTTTCAATTCTATTCTACTGTGTTCTACTCTGTTCTACTCTGTTCTACTCTGTTCTACTCTGTTCTACTCTGTTCTACTCTTTTCTACTCTATTCTACTATATTCTACTCTATTCTACTCTACTCGACTCTACTTTACTCTATTTAACTTTACTCGACTCTACTCTTCTCTACTCGACTCTTTTCGTTTCAATTTGACTCTATTTGACTCTTTTCAACCCTATTCGACTCATTTCGAATCTATTCTATTTGATTCTGTTCGACTCTATTCTATTATGTTTACACATCTGCCAGGCATCCCGCGACGGCGAATTTTTATACGCTTTATATTAGCTTCACTTGTATGTTTGTATATTTGTAGCCGACTCCTTTGGACGCTATTTTGACCCACTTTAAACGGTCAGATTTCATTCAAATTTTGCACATCTGTCAAAGACCGACGACAACGCAATAAATCGAAAAAAAAAACTCTTATAAATAAACCAAACTAAAAAGTAGAAAATAAATAATAGTTTAAAAAAACTAAAATACACGCTTTATATAGAAAACCAAACTGAAAAATAGAAAATAAATATATAAATATTTCATTGACAGATATGACAAGCACCCCACGCTTTTTTTTAAATAAAGCAATTTTTTCTTATTTACGCTATTAAAATTTATTTTCTATTTTTTAGTTTGGTTTTCTATATAAAGCGTGTTTTTTAGTCTTTTTAAACTATTATTTATTTATTATTATTATAAACACTAATTTAATATATTATTTTAGGTGTTTTTCTTGCACCTAGCATTTTCCTCGCTGTAGTAAGGTGAAAAGTTTTGTATTGCGCACGGCAGCAAAGTTATTTGCCGTCTCGTACTTTTGAAACCCTTGCTATGCTCAGGATTCTATATTCCAACCCTAGAATCAATCCTAGAATCCTTCGCTTGCTCAGGTTTCAATACAAGTACTCTCGCCAAAAAATCACTTTGCAGCCTTGCATAACAAATAACTATTTTAGACTCTGCTGTATAGTTTAGGCAATCTGAGTTTAACGTGGCTTTTCAGGTAAATTGCTTGCTTATCGTGTGAGGTAGTGCTGACCTCTGGTTTCAGAGTGTCTCTGACATGGCTTAACAACTGATATTAATCAATAACAGCCGGGACGGACAGCTTAACGTGCCCTCCGAAGCACGGAGCGATGGAAAACCATAAACTTAGAAAAGTCATTGGTGCGGATCGAACCCGGTATCGTTGGATCCTAAGTTGCACTATTGAACCGTTAGGTCAGTAAATTAATTTTAGGCGTTTTGCTACATAGCCATTTTGCGTTTTATTACCACCATTTGGCTACTAGATCTGTAGATTTGATAACTATTATAGCTGTTCTACTTACCAAATGTGGGACAGACTGGATATCGTTTTGCCATTTGTCTACGGAATCTTAAATTAATCACCGACATTCGACAGGATGCGAGGGAGGAAGCGCTGTTAACTTTTTTGGCTCATCCCCGGCTACTACGTTTCATACTCTTCCATAGTACCTACTGAAACTAGAGGGATGCATTTTATAATCCCCCGGCGAGATGTCCGGGCGTTCTGCCTATCTGCTTTGTAGTTAATTAGGTAATTCGTTGTCAAGAAGGTTTAAAAAAAGCCAAAGCTACACCGCCAAACAAACAAGTGGAAAATAGAAAATGATGGTGCGTGAGTGGATAATTTGTGGTGTTTAGTGGTTGATAGCCGTGGCGGTCTCGGCTTAGAATAAGACCCCAATCCTCCCGTGGATGTCAAAGCCAGAGATTTTGAGTGAACTCGAGAAGTTCTATGGACAATTATACACCTCATTGCATAGTCCTCCTAGCAGGACTAGCGATGCAAGAGCCCGTTTGACCCGACATTTTACCGAAGATATCCCGGACGTCAGCCTATACGAGATCAGAATGGCTCTCAAACAGCTTAAGAGCAACAAGGCACCAGGGGAGGAGGGAATAACGACAGAGCTACTGAAAGCGGGTGGAACACCGGTACTTAAAGTCCTTTAGAAGCTGTTTAACTCCGTCATCCTCGAGGGTACTACGCCAGAGGCGTGGCACAGGAGCGTAGTGGTTTTGTTCTTTAAGAAAGGAGATAAAACCCTCTTGAAGAATTAAAGGTCCATTTCGCTGCTGAGCCACGTCTATAAGCTGTTTTCGAGAGTAGTTACAAACCGACTCGCTCGTAGGTTTGACGACTTTCAGCCTCCCGAACAAGCTGGATTTCGGAAAGGCTTTAGCACCGTAGACCACTTCCATACGCTCCGGCAGATTATACAGAAGACCGAAGAGTATAATCGGCCACTATGTCTAGCGTTTGTGGACTACGAGAAAGCCTTTGATTCAGTCGAGACCCGGGCAGTGCTACAGTCATTACAGCGGTGCCAGATTGATTACCGGTACATCGAAGTGTTGAAGTGTTTGTACAGCAAGGCCACCATGACAGTTCGTCTTCAGGATCAGAGCACGAATTTTATCCAGCTGCAAAAAGGGAGACGTTATTTCTCCGAAATTGTTCACCTCTGCACTGGAAGATATATTCAAGCTTCTGAACTGGAACGGATTTGGTGTTAACATCAATGGCGAATACATCACTTACCTTCGATTTGCTGATGATATAGTCATCATGGCTGAAACCCTAGAAGACCTAAGCACAATGCTCAGTGACCTCAATATTGTTTCCCAACAGGTGGGGTCTTAAAATGAGCATGGGCAAGACGAACATCATGTCAAATGCCCATGTCGTACCAATGCCGGTTTATGTTGGGAACGATATTATCGAAGCTGTTGATCACTATATCTACTTGGGTCAGACGATCCAATTGGGTAGATACAACTTCGACAAAGAGGTCAACCGACGTATCCAACTCGGATGGGCAGCGTTCGGGAAATTACGCCATAGCTTCTCGTCGCAGATACCGCAGAGCCTCAAGACGAAAGTTTATAATCAGTGCGTATCGCCAGTGATGACATACGGCACTGAGACGTGGTCGCTAACTGTTGGTCTCATACAAAAGCTCAGAGTTGCGCAGCGTGCAATGGAGAGAGCTATGCTAGGTGTTTCACCACGTGATAGAATCAGAAATGAGGAAATCCGTAGAAGAACAAAGGTTACCGACATAGCTCTCAGAGTTTGCAAGTTGAAGTGGCAATGGGCAGGCCATATAGATCGCAGAACCGACAACCGCTGGGGAATAAAGGTTCTCGAATGGCGACCACGAACAAGCAAGCGAAGTGTGGGGAGACCCCCCACACGTTGGACCAACGACATTGTAGCCATCGCAGGAAGTCGGTGGATGGAGGTGGCACAAGATCGCTCGTCATGGCGCTCTTTGGGGGAGGCCTATGTTCAGCAATGGACTTCTAAAGGCTGACATGATGATGTGGTTGATACACAATTTAATATATCTCAACATTAGGCTGTTTGCCGAAGGCACGCAGCGCTGACCGAATAACAAGCTTAAAACAGATATTGCTGCGATGTGGCGGCATAACATGTTGTAAGTGTGTGCGTTCGAGCGGATTGGCATATCTTGGAAGCTTCATTTCGATTTGGCGTTGTTGAATCCGTATTTTTTTAACCATTCTTGTTCGTTATCATAGAATTTTTAATATTGTCTAGGACCTCGCCGTGACTCCCCTGATCTTTGAACTTGATACAGTATAGCTATTTACCTACCTACTATAATAATTACGTATGTAGATATACGTAAAGATAATTGAAATCGCTCATTGTATATTTTTCTTTTCGGTTTTAGATAAGTACAAACAGCCGTTTTTGGAGAACTCAAACGATGCTAATAAGTAAAAGACAAGTTCAAAAAACCAAAACCCGACTACGGTCGGGTAAAAATGCCTATGAAACTCTTGCAATGAAGACGAATCGATGGATACCTCGCTTATCAAAATCGGACCAAGTTTTTAGTTTGTACACATAACCCTTCCTTTGCCTTCGCCGTAGTTGGGTAAAATTTTGCCTATGACATATTGTACGTTTGAAGACGAATCGATTGATACCTCGCTTATCAAAATCGGACCAAGTTTTTAGTTTGTACTCATAACCCTTCCTTTGCCTTCGCCGTAGTTGGGTAAAATTTTGCCTATGACAAACTGTACGTTTGAAGACGAATCGATTGATACCTCGCTTATCAAATTTAGACCAAGTCTTAAGTTTGAACATATAAACCTTCCCTTGCTTCGCCGTAGTTGGGTAAAAAATGTTAATTAACCGAGCGAGCGCGAAGTGCGAGCGAAGCGTCTCCGTTTCAGCTTGGGCAAAAATGCTTTCTTTTGTATGGTTGCCCGCCGTCCGTCCGCCTGTCCGTCCGGATCTCTGTTCTCCTCTACAGGTCGCATTTCTCAACCGATCTAGATGAATTTAGGTAGGTATACAGATTAAACGAATTTTTATTTTTTTTTGTAATCAGGATTTTTTGATTGGGGGTGTACTTCCTCCAAAAAGGGGGCTACTGAATATTTCCGCCTTATTAGATCCGATTTCGATGTATTTTTTTATTTGTAACTTTAAATTGGTCTCATAAAAAATTGGTGAAGTTCTGATGAGGATATTCGGCGTAATGATCATATGATAGCTCCTCAAAATGCAGTTAGCTAACGTTTAGATTTCTACGAGTGGAATCAGCCCTTTACCTACTAGGTAGGGATTGATGGAGCACCTTGGTTATTAATGTTAGTTTTACAATAATAGATTACGCTACTTACGTTTACGTTTTAGATGGCGCTACTGTGCACCGCTAGATTGTTTGCAAAAGTGTTAATTCAGTAAAAATCCATACAAAAAGAACGGTGCTAATTAAAAGTTGAAGTTGATTGTCTCGTCAGCTTGTTGACAAAACGTTTGATTTAAATTTTTACGGTCCCGCTCTTTGCCGCTGACTATACAGTAGGTATAGCGTGTAAGTATGTAATGTTCCGCATGCTGGGGGATTCGTCTCGGATCTTTCTCACACGTGTGCAGTCCACGTGCTAGTGTTTGTTTGTGTCGCACGCATGTTCAGTGGGATTATCGGAAACTGACTAGGGGAAATTCTGAAATTCTATTAAATTAAAAATTAAAAATACACGGCTGCCCTGCCAAAAACTAACTTAGCCAATACATTATACTTGTTGGAATGTGCTCATCAAAACTTTCAATTTAATAACCAACCATATTGTAAACAATACCATTCTGTACATACCATTTCGTGTTCTCTCCGAAACTTCCTAGGAACTTTCAGTAAAGCTCCTGAATCGTGACTTTTAATCTATCAAGTGAAGCAAACATACAACTTGTAATATCTCGTTACTTGACACTGGCTAAATGCTCCAGTCGTGCGGAGCCAAACGATAAACAAAACAAAAATCGAGCAGCCATAAACTAGTAAACTATATTTGTAAAGTATAAGTTATACTTTCCTACTGAATAGGTGTACCCAGTCCGGCGCTACCACGAAGAAATTCTCAAATTTGTCTCAAATGTATGATCTTTGGCAGAACAGTGAAGTTCATTTGTTTTTCAGATCCCAATAAACGAACCAAAAAGGACGAAGTATACAGTCCTATCATGATAATATTACTATACTCTTTGGTCCATTCTCTTTTTGGTACTGGCATCCCACTTGCACAGCATGTTTTCTCTTGACTCTTTCTCGCATGTGTATTGTGAAATTAGTGAAGAAAAATCCAAAATTTAGGTTAGCGTTCTGCGAATTTTTAATTTTATTCATATTATTGTTAATAACGTGCTTTTATTGTTAATTCTGTGTTTTCTTTAAAGAATCATCAGTTTATAGTGTTAAACCGGTTTAAATGATAATATTAAAATGCCACCAACTATAAAAAGCTATAGAAGATGTGTTATGGGTGGAGTTCGCGCCAGTCGCGAAAACCAGAACAAAAAGGAAATTTATGCCATGATTTCCTATTGATCAGCCCCGGTAAGCATTCATTTTGATATTGCTTAGTGCCACCTCCCATCAACGTGACCAAAAATGATAATTTACATGATTTTCATTTTGTATTTTCATATTGTTTAAACACTAGAGATGCGCAAGGTTAAAGAACTATTAACTATCGATAAAACTATCGTAGGCTGGGTCAAGCTGCTAACTTATTTCCTTATCATTAATCAACATGTTTATTTCCAGAAGCAGAAAATGAGAATCTAGCATACATTCCCATAGAGACCAGTCGTGAGTTATGAGTGTTAGTGCGTGAGATAAAGTTAGAGTAGGTGCATCGTAAGGTCTCAATTCAGAGTGAAGCACTAGTAGCTGTAAGCTTACCTATGTTTCCAAAATCAATTTTCGTATTTACATTGTAAAAAGTATTAAGTATAAATAAAATGTTCCGTTGTTCAAAAGTGTTTTATTTCAAAGTTTTTTGTTACATGGCTCGACATTTACCTGTTGCAATGGGTATCCAATAAGCCCAACGTTGTTGCATTGTGGGAAAACAACCTTAGGCTTATTGGAACCGTCTTTCATTAATATGGAACCTCGACGAGGGCATGCATGTTTTATCGATATCGGTAAAACCATGAATACGTGCAAGCAAGCACTACTCTATCCGTTATATTGTTAGGTTGGTAGTATTGTCAAGATAGGCTAATGTCTGACCTTTAATGTTAGTAATGTTGGATCCATTGATGCCAATAAATTTCTGCCAAATTGCTTTCATTGGCTAGTAGGGGGGTCCCGCCTCTTAGAACGTAGTATAACGTAGTAATTAGATTCTCTTTGGGTGTACCTACTAAGATAGATAATAAGTAGGGCATTGGTAGGTATACTGAGGCCACTAATATAAATTTATCTTTTGTTTCCACACGATAAAACAAACCAAAACAAACCTCATGAACTTAAGTATGTAAGTTTTATAACTATGATTTAAAATAACAGTAGTTATAATTTGTGCATGAACTTAATTTATAAGTAAGTAATATAATCAGTCCTTGTAGGTACCATGTACGAGTACGTACGTAGGTACACTTGTTTATTTGAACGTTATCTTTCTTGGAAGAAAACTTTAAACTCGTCTTTGTACATTTATATTATAATAAATTTACTTACTTACTGTTTTTGGGATATATGATATCTGAACCATATAGAATATAAAAACAAGAGCTTCTGCAATCATGATAATATGCTGCACATTTCTGAGTAGCGTTAATATTTGTCTATTGGTTAAACTGCAACACCTAGGTACTTATATAACGTATAAAAGGTATGTTCAAATTAACCATTATAGGTTATTTTCATCGAACTAATTCATTTATATTCATAAAATGATCGCTTGACAGGCGAGGGTCTCAGCAGGTACACATTCACAAGGGCGCTAGGGCTTTTGCAGAAGCGCCTGATTTGACGAGACGCTTGCGACACGCGTGCGCCGGCGCAGTCTCAAACAAACCGCGACGCGCGACGGTCTCCTACTGTTTACTCAATCAGATCCATCGTACGATTTTTGTATAAGTATTTAAACCAATGGCGGGTAAATTGAACGGGGCTCCTAGCCTGGAGACGGACTGGGCTAGGGCGCCGCCGAAAATTGGGTCCTTTTGGAAGAGGTGCGGCAACGTCTTCTACAATCCTGCGGAGAACAGCTGCTTCGGAAGAACTCCTAAGGGATGGGGTGAGTTGACATCTACAAGCTTTTAATTTACTTTGAATAGGCAGGATATAGGTTTCACTTGCATGTAAGTTATGAATAAGCACCCTGCTTATTAACCGTAACCGGAATTGCTCCCTGAACCGTAGGTATATATTAGACTAGTTCTCCCCGCGGCTTTGCCTGCGTGGTCATTTCATTAAAAAGTAGCCCATACGTGTTAATTCAGGACCAAAAGTAACTCTATGGTACAATGAGGTACAAGAAATGTGATATACTTATTTCAAATTTAGTTCGGCCATCAAATAGTATTTATCGATTGCTCGGCATCTAATCATCGGATTAAGATATCAAGTACCCCAGTTTTTAAATCAAACCCTAAGCTATCTAACAGTGAAAACCGCTTCGCAATCGGTCTAGAGGTTTTATGTGATGCGCGTACGAACATACAGACAAACAGATAGACACGATCATCAAAAATGTTATATTCTTGTTCAGTAGCTTATTTTAAGTACCCTAGACGTTTTTTTTAATTATCATTTGTAAAGTCTTTTTCGTTCTTATTCCTTTATCTACATCGACCCTATTTTTATCTACAGTAATATTATAAAGAGGAAACATTTGATTGTTTTTATGTTTGTTTGTAACGGATAAACTCAAAAAAACTATACCGATTTTAAAATTAATTTCACCCATATAAAGCTACATTATCGGCGAGTATCATAGGCAGTATTTTATTTTTTCAAAAATTAGAGATTTCTTCAAAAATTGCAATCATCATAATATGATCATAATCCAAGTTATCAAAAATACAGAATGGAATAAATAATAAATATATTCGGGACAACAAATTCATCATCATCATACTTCACTCTCAAACGGAGGAACGCATTTTGATGACATTTGGAATGGAGATAACTTATACCCTGGAATAACACATAGGATTCTTTTCGTCATCGTCATCATCATCATCGTCCTCACGGGTGAAACCGAGGGGTGCAGCTAAGTATAAGTATTAAGTATAGATAGATAGATGATAGGTACCTATAAGATCGCAACACCGCAACTTGCACCCCACCGCTTTCCACCAAAAGAAACGATGGGCATTTTAAATTCATTATAATTCATTAATTAAACCATATCCATCTACAGGTCTTGATCAGTCTCGAAAAAGCAGGTCTTACAAATGAGCAGTTTTATTGTAATCATCATCAATAGCCTGCATTAGTCCACTCCCAAGTAGCACAAAGAAGCTTTTTTATGGATGAATAATAGAACTCGCAAATCCTAAAGACTGTTCAAGAAAGCGTAAGAATGTTTTATGAACGCTTAACCAGCTCTTCTAATGCCAATTTGGGCCCCAAATTTTGCAGCGTTAGGTTTTAGAATGGCAGTCAATAGCTGTTCATTAGCCGTCTAAGGGAATTCTAAACACTGATAAAACAGATTGTGGTATAAAACACATCTTTTGTACAGTTTTTACCCAGCTTGTGTTATTAAGATTGTCAAATAAAATAATTCACAAATGCTTTTTTTAACTATTTGGTTACTTAAATACCACAAAACGGAATAAACATGGTGTACAATTTTATTGCTGGGGCTTTTTCAACGAGAAGTATTATTGGGCAAGTATTTTTATATCTCTCTAATTTCCTTTAGATAGTAAAATATGATTGCGAGCATCGGTTTACTGTGATAGTGTATATAAATTTGCGTTAAATATTTCACGCGCCCGGCAAAAAAGAGCTATTTATTGTAAACTTATTGTAAAATGTTGTGGAGTGTAAAATTGTATGTTCAATTTTAATTAGCTAATCCCCAGTTTAAGACATTATGTTGCTTGTCTTCAAGCTGCAGATGTAATTAAATTGATTGATATTCTATAATATGCATTTTAATTACAATACAGTTTATTAAAATATTAGGAATAAGAAAAATAAATGGCGTCAGCCTACATAAATTGCTTAAGACATTTTAAACGTGCTGTGTAATTCTATTAGCTTGATGAAAGCTGAAGAGATAGAGAGATATAGATTTATATAGAGCTAGGCTGTATTAGAGCATGATGACATATACACTATCCGAATCCGTATAATATCTTAGCACTCTGGAAATATTCTCCAATTACAAATGATTTTGGTGTTACGTTTGTATGGAAAGAAAATTCATCCTCCGCCGGACTCGAAGTAAATAAAAGATTTTTGAATATATTGTATTTTGTTTTACTTTTGATAGTAAATTATCATTATTACACACCTTCGACAACATCATCGCTTTCCATTAGGTGAGATCGTGGTCAAACGATTGCCTAGTCCGCAATAAAAAAAAAGAATAAATTCTATTCTATACAATGTAAAAAAGTGGACGTGGCAGGTACTTTTGATTTAATAATCACATTTACGTTTTTCTTTGTAACTATTTATTTCTTTAGTTCTGTCTTCTGTCTGAGTCTCTTTGCTTCTTGTTACAATGGATTTTTGCCCTATCTCAGAATTATTTTAATCAAGTATTGCTTATTTTTCAACGGATAGGAATTAAACAGACCATTTCTTTATTTTGTCCCGAAATGTCAAATTTTTCATAAATTCTGTGATGCATAAATATTCTTATATATCATTTTCTGAAGAGCTGCAATCCGATTCAAAATGCTCCTGAGTAAGCCGAGACAGTTCTAATTCGTAATGGCAATTATTATATTAGAAACGAGTTCATTTTGTCCATTTATATGTATAATAAATAACATGCGGAACCCTGTAGACTACTCTTGCCGCTGTTCTTTTTTTTTCCACGGTGTTTGATTAAACACAAAACAATGAAAAGCTCGTTTGAGGCATAATTTATGGTCTTATTGCAACTGTTAGCTTATTAAAATTATTCTTAATATTAACTGTACAGCTAATATCTTTACTAACTATTGTGATTCTAAGCAGCTGGCATTAAAAGAGCACTGACCTACATCCGTAAATAGCTTAAACTCTTAAAAATGTTTCTATATAGCTTTAAAATAGATTTTAGAAATGCTGTATAGAAGCTTTTACCGTAATAAATTCAATTGAAAGACTAAAACTCTTGATGAATATTTAGAGCTGTGTAAGAAGCTGTACAGGGGATTGTATTACATCTAAAATAAAACTTATGGCTTCAAGAAAGATTAATGTACTGGATTATATAACTTTAGGAATTATAAAGTCAATCAAATTCTATTAACCAGAAGCTAGACCTTGCGAAGAGTGTTAAAATTCTTTAATCAAACTTGAAGATGTATATTAGTTTCCTCATTCACACTTATACAGTTTGTGTGCTACTTGGGCTGCGCGCAGGTCGTTGTTCCATCTGGATATTTATAATATAGTGAAGAAAACAATGGAGTGAAGAGTATAACCCTTTCAAATAAAAAATAATCATCTGAATCAGTTCAGTAATCCCGGAGATATGGTGAAAATCCACAAAATAAAAAATAGAGGTGAACTGAAGAATCTCCTCCTTGTAGTCGATTAAAATAATTCATCATCATCATCATCATCATCAGCCTATATCTATCCACTGCTGGACGTAGGCCTCTCCTAATGCACGCCACTGAGCTCGGACTTCAGCATTCTTCATCTATTTTCTTCCAGCCGCTTTTCGCAGGTCGTCACTCCACCTGGCCACAGGGCGTCCTACACTACGTTTGCTAAACGTGGTCTCCACTTGAGAACTCGTCTACCCCAACGGTTATCGGTTCTTCGGGAAATGTGACCAGCCCACTGCCACTTCAGTTTGCTTATCCTTTGAGCTATGTCGGTTACCTTGGTTCTCCATCGGATATCTTCATTACGAATCTTGTCCTTCAGAGAAACTCCAAGCATAGCTCTCTCCATAGCTCGCTGAGCGACCTTAAATTTGTGGACTAGTCTGACCGTGAGTGTCCACGTTTCGGCTCCGTAAATCATGACTGGTAGGACGCACTGATTGAAGACTTTTGTCTTCAGGCACTGTGGTATGGACGACGAGAAGACTTGACGAAGCTTACCGAATGCTGCCCAACCCAACTGAATTCTTCTGAATTTTGAAATAAACATTAAGCACAAGTTAAAAAAGTATATAACCGCCCGACGCCCCACCACCATTATAGCTAAGAAGCATTTCTTTCACATCAGTTTTCAAACATAAATCCGCATCAAAATCGGTCCATCCGCTTGGGAGCACCGATCCTCACCCCCATTCCCCCCCCCCCCCCCATTAAAGCTAAGAACCAACTCGTTTACCTCAGCTTTGAAAAAACCGCAGCTAAATAGGTCCATTAGTTTGGAAAATACGATTCTTACCCCTCTTTTCTCAACCCCCATGATGCCTACCCATATAGCTAAGAACCATCTCGATCACATCAGTTTTCAAACATAAAAAAAACTGCATCAATGAATCTTTTCATCATCCCGAGTAAAATAGGCTATAATTCGAGATCGTATCGTTTTAATTAGTGCTTATTTTCTGTTCTAAAGCTGATTTGATCGATATGGTTCGCTATAATTGGGGTCGGGAGTTATATATTTTTTTAATTTGTTTTTGTTCAGGCAGATATTATTGATACCTCCCAAGTTCTATAGGTGATAGCTCCAAGCAGCTAACTGAGTACTATTATTTATTCTGTGACAGAGTGTTCACAGTAGGTACCTAGTACCTACCCAATGATGGGATATGGGAACGACATTGAAATGAGGTTTTGTTAGGGCTTCATTCAGTGATTGAGAGCTAGCCTTGGAGCGCCAGTCAGCCGTGTCATGACCAGTATTGGGTTTACAAATTATAGGTACACTGGCCTGTCGGTTTTGTGTGAAATTACTTACTTTTTTATTGGCTCTTAGCTATTTTACGTAGTATGTACTATTATATGATCATTATTACCAGGCCGTGTCAGTCCACTGCTGGACATAGGCCTCTCCCAAAGCATGCCACTGAGCTCGCTTTCCAACTGCTGCCGGTCACTTTGCGTATTTCGTTGTTTCGAGCATATATCATGCTCGAAGCTTCAGCTAGCCGGAGGACGCCCTCACTACGTTTACTGAGTCGCGGTCACCACTCAAGAACACGTCTACCCCAACGGTTATCAGTCCGTCGACAAATATGACCAGCCCACTGCCACTTCAGCTTGCTAATACTAAGGGGTATGTCGATAACCTTGGTTCTCTGTTGGATTACCTCGTTTTGGATACGGTCCTTCAGAGAACCTCCAAGCATAGACCTTTCCATAGCCCGCTGAGCGACCTTAAATTGGTGGAGTAGTCGTACCGTGAGTGTCCACGACTCGGCTCCGTATGTCATAACAGGTAGGACGCATTGGTTGAAGACATTTGTCTTCAAACTTTGCGGTGTTGGTATTATTATTTATTCTGTGGTAGGTAATAGCAAATTAATTACACGTTCAAATATGTGTAGACTGGCTCTATACTTACTTCTTTTATTTCTGCATTTTTATTTATGGGTGGTTAAGATAAATAAATATTATTTTCTTTGAAAATATAAAATTACTAGCTGTGCCCCGCGGTTTCACCCGCGTGAGGAATGATGATGATGATGATGAAAAGTATCATATGTGTTATTCCAGGCTATATGCTATCTTAATTCCAAATTACACCAAAATCCATCCAAACATTATCGCGTGAAAGCTCCCCAAACAAACAATACATATATTTTGTATATCATTATTTGTGTGCATATACTGTACAACTAACAAAAGGCTAGAAATGCACTAACCGGGAGACGTGAACGGTTAGATTGAGAAGAAGTGGCACAAATATACTAACTGCCTCACTCATAATCGACAATTAACGCTAATCAAGCATTAAATTGATCAAAATCCACAGGTACTAAACAAGCGATTTATATTCCAATAAGGTTACACGCTCTTTAGTTACGGACTAATTTTGGAATTAAAAAAATATTAAGTTATTTTTGACGTCTGAACAACAAGATTGTTTAGGTGTTTGGTATCCGACAAAAAAGTAGTTTATTTGCAGGCATTGTAGCTCTCGAACGGATCTACCTACCTACCTAGGTATATATAATAACTGTACAGTAAGTGCTGTAAGTTACTTCTAAGTTACAAATGAAGTTGTTTCATTTTAATTGCATACCTACAATATAGGTATATGCAATCACAAGGTACGCAAGTCACGCGCGGATTTCTTTTGTCCCGAACTGAGCTACGTAATGTTTAATAGACAATGGTATAGGAGGATAGTGTGATAGTTGTTGATGAACGCTGAAGAGTTAGAAGTAGGTAGGTATAAATCCTATCAGCCTAGAGGCAAAGAGTATAGGGAGGGCACGATCCGAACACGGAACACCGTTCGATTTTTAAGACGAAATAATGCGTGAGTGTCAGTCGTATATATCTTTAAATCAAAGCTAATAATAAATCACGCTCACACTAGTTTGTAATTTGTAAGAGGTAAAAACGGTACTGCTGTGGGAATTAAACAGCATCAAGTTAGAGCGAGATAGAATATGCAAAAAACGCAAGCGAGTGAGCGAGGCAGTTATACAATGCTGTCTTCACCTTCAACATTGGGATTGCGCCTGAAAAATAGCTGTATGCGCAGCGACTAGCAGATAACTTCCGAGACACATATTTTCGCGACTACTGTATTATGCTGGCCAAAGGGTAACACATATTAAAAAAAAAACTAAAATGTAGATGACTTGAGAGGAGAAACTCCTACTTAAGAAGTCGATTAGAAGCCCGCTCTCAGCAAACCAAACAACAAACAAAGCCATCATCGCTTTTGCGATATGAATTAAATGCTACCGTTAAAAATTAACTAATTTATACGTTGTAGTCGATATTTCAAATACCTATACAATGAACGTATCCCAAACTCGGTCTTACGTTAGGTACTTGTATAACAAGGGTAATTACGAGTCGATAAACAAGGAAATCTTAGAGACTGACTGGGGTACTGTGTTTACTGGTTTAAGTTTGGATGACGCAGTTAGTTTATTTTACTCATCACTTGAAAGTTTAAAGAATAAATTTATAACGACTAAAAATATTACTCAGTATGGAACTTACCCAAAGTTAAAAAAAGCGCTTAAAGAAAAATACAAATACCTAAAAAAATACAGGATTTACAAAAATAAAGCTAATCAACTATGCTATATTTTGCTTCGGTATAGAACTAGATTACTAGAGAAACAATGTTACCTAAATTATATTTCTACCATTGAGAACTCAATAGAAAAAATCCTAGATACTTTACTTACTGGTCTTACATCAAATCACGGTCTAAGTCTAAAGGAATACCTAATAACCTTAAGTATCTAGATTCCGTAATAACTACTGGTGAAGACATATGTAACTCGTTCTCTGCTTATTTTCTTTCAACATTTCTTTCTCAGGGTTTTAATGACTCATCGGTTATTAATGAACCCCTTTCAGGTACATTCCAGATATCAGATATTTCTCAGATTAAAATTACCGTTTCAAACATATCCAAACTTTTGTCGATGTTGGATGCTTCCAAATCAGCAGGACCAGAAGCCCGACCACATAACTTAGCTTCAATCGGATTGTCAGTATCGATATCACTAATGCCTTGCGATAGAGTCGAAATTGTTATGAAAAAAGTGATAATCCGATTGTAACCAAGTTCTGTAATCGGGCTGCTGATCATGTTAGTCCGTACTTACTAATTAACTGTGCAGAAAGCATTGCAATTCCTATCTCACTTCTTTTTCGGAAGTCTCTGTCTGAGTGTGTGTTCCCTCAGATCTGGAAATCTGCGTTCATTACACCTGTGCATAAGAAAGGGTCTAGGACCGACGTGATTAATTATAGGCCAATCTCTAAACTTTGTATAATAGCCAAGGTATTTGAAAGGGTTGTCTATAACCAAGTTTATGCAGATATTAAGAACTCATTCAATTGCACGCAGCACGGCTTTCTCAGAGGTCGGTCAACGGTTTCCAATTTGATTCTGTTAAATGATTATATAACTGAAGCTATGGATACTGGTAGTCAGGTAGACGTAGTTTATACTGACTACAGCAAAGCATTTGACAGAATTCATCATAAAACTTCGTTAATCAAGCTTCATAGCATTGGTATCAGGGGTGAATTGAACCGCTGGTTTTCTTCGTACATAGATCGCAGGACTCAAGCTATGATAGTCAGTAACTATGTTTCTAGCTGGGTAACCATTCCCAGTGGGGTACCACAAGGTTCCTTGCTTGGTCCTTTACTTTTTACGATTTTTGTTAATGACATCTCGTCTTGTTTTTTAAACACTCATTTACTTTGCTTTGCAGATGATATGAAGATTTTTACATCGATTAAATCTCCTAAAGACGTAATCAATCTTCAAGCTGACTTAAATCGCCTGGACCACTATTGTGCTATGAATAAGCTTGATCTTAATCCGACTAAGTGCTCTGTTGTCACTTATTCTCGTAAGAGGGAATCAATTCCTTCAGCTTATACCCGAAAAAATGAAGTTCTTATGTCAAATACCACTATCCGTGACCTTGGAGTAATTCATGACTCAAAATTGCTGTTTGATGAACACATAGATAGTATAGTAAATAGGGCGTCTAAGTCGTTAGGATTTGTAATGAGAAGTTACGCAGCATTCAATAAAGCCAAAACCTTTAAAATTCTCTACTGTACCTTCGTTCGAAGTATATTGGAATACGCGTCACATGTGTGGAATCCCCGATATGACAAGTACATTGTACGAATTGAGCGGATTCAAAAGAAATTCATATATACCTTTGCTACCGTTAAAAATACCTTACAAATCTGATGATTATTTGCATTTGTGCAAAAAAATGCACCTACTTCTGCTTTCTAAGCGAAGGGCTGCTTAGCTGATGTCACATACTTATTTAAGATACTGTCTAACCTTGTTGATTGTCCCGAGTTACTTAACGTAAGCTTAAATTGACTGCTCCATCTAAACCTCTTAGATTTAACCCATTACTGAATGTACCGTCAGTGAATACAAACTATAGGCGGAACTCCTATCTAAGGAGAGCGAGTAAGAACTTCAACATATTGAGTAAGCGCTTTGATATCGATCTATTCTGTACAAGTATCGCATCGGCTAGACAGCGGTTGAGCAGAGACTTTTTTGGCTAATATTTTCGTTTTCTTTACCATTAGTTGATTTATTGGTAATTTGATATGTGAGTTTATATTGTTAAAGTTAGTATATAAGCTATAGTGTCACTATCCGTGAAGGCCTGTAAATGGCATCCTGTTATTAGTAATTGACTAGTCTGTATTTAAATGTTGTTGGTCTTCCAATAAAATAAATAAATAAACAACGACAGTAAGAAATGTCTATATGAATTCAAACGCGATACTGCGAGCTAATTTGATACTAACGCCATCTAGTTTGGATCCTTTTAACTAAAGCCAAATGGGAAACCAAAGAGTCAATGGCGTAAGAAATGACAAAAGCAAGAATGGTCAGTGATCCAGTCGCTAACCAAAGAGTATACAAATACTACGTAAGATCACTGGAGGACGATTCTCACGAAGTGATATAAATATCACAGTAGGTACATAAATGTCGAAAAATCCATACATTTTCACCAAAAAAAAAAACAGATATAATTGGTGTGGGATATCATTGATTTTTGAAGTGATATAAATATCACAGTAGATAAATGTCGAAAAATCCATATATTTTTTAATTATTATTTCTATTGTGATATTTATATCACTTCGTGAGAATTGCCCCATGACCTGCATTTTACTATTACTACTCGATCCAGAGGTGATCACAGAGTAAGTACTTTGTAAATGTGGTGATCAAGCATTGGTATTACATAACTCAATGCGACTGGTTTTAGCATTGTTTTAGTCAGATTTTTAATAGGTATACCATGCGCGGCATATAAGTTGCGCTAAGTACTGAGAATCTGATTGCAACTGGTCGCATTACTTATAATATGTATAAGTATCCCATTTCTTACGTGACGTTCAGATCATGAGATATTATAAGTTTTATGTTTTGTTCAACAAATAATCAAAATGTCGAGTCCCACTCAGTCAGGCAGGAAGTCAAAAGTCTAGACAAATCACGATTCAGTAAAGTGGTTGAGCTTTACAGAAATATCCTAAGGAGTTCCGGAGAGAAAGCGAAATGCCATGTTTTTCCCATGTTTGTATCATTTGCCCACGCTCGTGCACGTTAGCGAACACCTAATGCACACATAATGGTTAATATTCTACTAATATTACACATTAGCACACGTTTAAACACAATTTTGTGTTAAAAATTTGAAGCAAAACAACCGTCTCGATTTCGTTTCCCGCCGAAATAACAATGTAGGTATATTACTTTGACTTTCACATAACACACTGCGATGGCAAATCCGCACCTAAATGTAATCGGTACAGGCCGAGGATCGAGTCCGCTGTCGTCGGATTGCACGAGGCCCACTTTGATTATCGTAGGCGTTAGGTTTCTTCTCTTGAAGAAGAGGAGGTTTTTGTCTAAAATGTGGTAAATTAATTAAAAAATGAGAAGGCCATGGCAGCCAACCTTGCGATGTCATAGCACCAATGAGCCAATTGACTATTCGAAATTAAATGACGTAGGTACATAATAAGAACAAGATTGGCGACTCTCGGCCATTCGGCCGACATTAATTGGAGGTCCATTACCCAATCTGCAGACATTGGGGCATTCGTGGCCCACGCGATTCCTCGATCAATGGGCTTATTGATCGGGCCGGACATGCTGTCTCTATACGCCCGACATAGGAAACATGCAGAGCTCTTGCCTATTTATATTTCTCTGCCTTTTTACTCGACTGCGCGGAGGGTAACGTGTTTAACAGTCAGCCCATGCATGTATGTTGGTGTAAATATTTGTACCTTTATGTTGCCTTTAAGGCACTATATAGACCAAACGCGTGGACCGATGTTGATGATTCTTACGAGAACAGTGCTAGTAAAACATGGCAGCTATCAAAATTAAATATGGCGACATCCAGACGCCACATAGAGAAAAAAACTAGTGGGATATCATTGAATAGGTATTTGGAAATCATCTCTATGTTTCCCTAATCATTTTTCATTTCGAGTGACCATTTAGGATCTATAACGATTTAACGGTCACCAACCATTCTCACTTTTTTTTCCTCTGTTTAGTTATGTTCGCAGTCGGGTTTTAAGGCACTTCCCATTATGGCTTGTTAAAAGTTGTTTATACAGGGTCCTTTACTAATTGAAATCGTTATTGGCTCAGTTGACATACTATTTATGATATTTTCAGGGCAATGCTAGAAAAAAGTAACTGCGAGTACGTTCCAGGAAAAATCTAAGTTATTGTTCAATATGACCTCCTTAACAAGGATAGTGGCATCGAGTCTCCCGACAAAGGCATCGCACGCAGCACGTATGTGGGATTCGGTCCCTTCCCCGACGAAGCGCTACTTTCAGCGTATCCATACTTTCATATTGTTCACCTGCAAGAGCTGGAGCTCTCAAACAATGGTTGCTTTTGATTGCAGACAAATGCAAGGTAATCACACTACTGCGTTTAACCAACGTTTAACATCATCATCATCATCATGTCAGCCTTTATAAATCCACTGCTGAACATAGGTCTCCCCCAAATTTGGGGGGGTTTGCCGTAGTCACCTTGGCAGGCGGATTGGTGACCACAGTGTTGAACACGAGTACTCAGAGGACGCTGCTGCCCATTCCCGGTGTGTAATCCCTTAGTCCCCTCTTACGACATCCACGGGAGGATTGGGAGGGGTCTTATTCTAAGGCGAGCCGAGACCGAGACTACCTAATAAATGTTAATTTTTTTTGTTAGTTTTCAAACTAATATAATCTACAAAATAATCCACATGATCTTATTGACCCAGAACCGATAGCAGTTAATGGTGTAACCTCTTGAAGTTGTTCAACAATAGGTATGTTTACTCGTACTTTGGGCAAATATTGCAATTAGGTAAGAACAACTTTAAGAAAGAAGCCAACTGAAGAATTCAGCTGGGTTGGGCAGCATTCGGCAAGCTTTGTCAGGTCTTCCGTCGTCCATACCAAAGTGCCTGAAGACAAAAGTCTTCAATCAGTGCGTCCTACCAGTCATGACCTACGGAGCCGAAACGTGAACACTCATGGTCACACTAGTTCAAAAATTTAAGGTCCAATGGAGAGAACTATGCTTGGTGTTTCTCTGAAGGACAAGATTCGTAATGAATTAATATCCAACGGAGAACCAAGGTAACCGACATAGCTCTTAGGATAAGCAAGCTAAAGTGGCAGTGGGCTGGTGGACATTTCCCTAAGGACCAATAACGGTTCTCTATCGATACAATATAATGTCATAATTTAGTGTGTCATAATTTTACTTATGCCACACTAAATTGGGGTAGACGAGTTCTCGAGTAGAGACCATTTAGGCAAACGTAGTGAAGGACGCCCTGTGGCCAGGTGGAGTGATGACCTGCGAAAAGTGTCTGAAAGAGAATGTATGAAGGGAGCTGAAGAGCGTGCGTAGTGACATTCATTAGGAGAGGCCTACGTCCAGCAGTGGACAAATATAGGCTGATGATGATGATGAACACAATCTTGCGTTCGACAGTTTTAACAGTTTTAATGTTGCAGCAGTGTGAAGTTGGTAGGTTATTACCTACCAACTGGACATGCACGATTTATACCAACCACTGAGAGAGCCCAGACAAGGCGCAGGCTTTCAGGAGTGCTGAGGTTGTAGATTGATGTCGCCTTTCCAATACTACTCCCAGCACGCAGGGACGCTTAGTTTTTAAATCTATAAATTAAAAAGAAAACACTCTCGCCAATCGTTGCGGTCCTGTGAAGCTTCATTCATCGGACCTTCGTCGGTCACAACAATAGTTTTGCGTTATTATTAGACGACTCAAGTCAATTATCTCATATGGTTAATTTTAAAAGTAATTTTATGGCCGAGGATAGAACCCGATGTCGTTGGATTGCAAAGTACACATATTACCGCTCGATCTCCCTCGGCCATCATATGAGTTGGTAATTCTAAATGTGTGCTAATAAGTGCATATGTGTATGTAGTACGAATAAGTCTTAGGTACTTTACCTTGTTACTCGACTCGAGTAGGAAGGGGTAATCTGATCTGATACAAAGTGGTGTGGTTCTTCCGTTACACCATCGTACCTACCCACATCTGTGATTACTTACATGTAATAGGTATATGTATTATGCAAGAACGTATAAACAGTAGGTGTACACCTACATAATAATAATAATAATTTATTGACATAAATATTACCTTACCAACACTACCTATATTACCTTTATTATTCATTCAGGGCATGCTGCATTATACCTGACTAGCTGTTCCCGCGGCTTCACAAGCTTCGTCATTTTTCTATGTTAAAACTTAAAAGTACTCTATATGCTATTCCAAGACCTAAAATACCAATATAGGTACCAACGTTTGATCAAAATTCCTTCAGCCGTCATGGAGTTCTTTATCGATTGCTCGGCTTCTACTCATCAGATTGAGATACAAAGTACTCCAGTCGTTAAGTCAACCCCGAAGCCCTCCAGCAGTGAAAACCGCATTGCAATCGATCCAGTTTTTTTTTTATATTCTATGTATCACTGTATGTATCCGTGTGCCGTGTAGCTCTCAAACGAATGCACCTATTATGATGCGTTTTTTTTTATTTGAAAGCTGATGTGATCGAGGTGGTTCTTAGCTATAAGCTTAGGTGGGGGAGTCAACATTATATATTTTTTTAATTTATGCTTATCGATATAAGCGTCAGCCTTCTTCACCCACATGTAGAGACAACAAGGTCTGATCTGATGTGTGACACAGCTGGATCAGGCTATAAATTTTGCCACTTTGTCACATAAAGTACTCGTAACATCGATACTTTTTACACGACTGCGCAAAAAAAGGAGTGTATTGTTTTTAGCATTCATATAATATGTATGTGAGTTATTTTATACCACCATAACTTTTAAATGCCAGAACAGATTTAGACGTATGGGGTGGCGGCAGTATGGCTCCATTTTCAAATACGAAAAAGATATTTTACAATATGGGTATCAAATTGAAGGCCTTGATAAGCAACATTCCAACAGTATATAATTTACTAGTCGTACCCGCGGCTTCGCACGCGTAGTCTTTCATTTAGGTTCAAAGTACCATAATGTGCTATTCGAGGACCAATATATCAACATTTGATCAACATTTCTTCAGCCGTCAAAAATACTTTTATCAATTCCTCAGCTTCTAGTTCACCGGATTAAGATAAAAATATGAAAACCGCATTGCAATTGGTCCTGTAGTTTTTACGTGATGCGTGAACAAACAGACAGAAATAAACGATTCAAAAAGTTGTTATATTCTTGTTCAATAGCTTTTTTAAGCACCCAAGAGCATTATTTATTTATCTTCTTTGTACAGGCTTTTTCGTACCTATTGCTTTATTATATAAAGTATAGATATATGACTGTGTCAGTTTGCATAAAAAACCGTCCAGTAGTTTCAGCGTTAAACGTGTTCTTTTTAATAACTTTCAACCCCTATCTTGCGGAAACCCTTTAATTTTTCGGGATGAAAAGTATCCAATGTTCTACCTCGTAGTATGAGTCAAATCATACCCATTCATTCATTTCATTTGAATTCTTTCTGTAGTTTCGGTGCGATGCGCGGTTAAGATAAAGAAAAACAGACAGAAAGACAGACAAAAATAAAAAATAAAACATAGCTTCAGTATCGAATATAGAGAACCCTCCAAAAAATATTATTTTTAACTTCAATACTAACATAACTTTGGACCATATTGCAGAAACCCTTTCTTTTTGGGGATAAAACGTGTCCTCAATTTTAACTCATCATGTAACTTAAGACGGTGCCAAGTTGCATCAAAACCCGTCCATTAGTTTCAGCGTGGTACGTGTTCTTTTAAGTAAGTTTCAACCCCTATCCTTCGAGAACCCATTAATTTTTCAGGATGAAAAGTATCCAATGTTCTACCTCGAAGTATAAACTCAAATCATACCAAGTTTCATTTAAATTCATTCAGTAGTTTCGGTGTGATGCCTAGCCAAGATACAGACAGAGAGACAGACAGAAAAAAAAGAAAAAAAAATACAGTTTTGGCTTCAGTATCGAACATAGAGTACCCTCCAAAAACTTTATCTAATTATCTTCAATGTACAGAATTGGACCCGTTACAGTTTTATTCTATGTATAGATTGGCAAAAGCTCATTTTTGGCAGAGCAGGCGTGTTTTTTTTAGCTTTTAAGCTAGTTATATGTTACGGTAATATAGAAGTAACATATAAACAACGTAATTTTAAGGAAATCTGAGAATATACCGAAAGTTTAGGTGGAATTTGACTTACTTATTTTAAACAAAAAATAATGAAAACGGTAGTACTACTATATTTGTTTCTCTATATGGTTATCCTTCAAGATTGAACAATTTTACTTCCTTGCGTGGAGAAACTTTAAAACTTATCCGAGCGGTAACATCAAAGTAACATAAAGTATCATAAATGGCTCTTTGTTTTGTATTGTTGGGGTTTTTTGTGATAAAACATGCTTTAACTGTCAATAGTAGCATCAGCGCATATTTATAAATAATACAAAGAGAAATAGACGGCTTTTTGTATTTTTTTAAGTCTGTGCTCCGGCTGCCGGCTGAATTATACGATTTTTCGCAATATTGTTTGAACACTACCTAACTCATAATATACGAGTAGATAGTACTTATTATATCGATTTATAGATGACATAAAAGTAACGTAAAAGGGGCAAAACGGGAGACGTCATAAAATTAGGAAAAAACAGCAGCAAATGTACTTAAATTAAAAAACTAACCTAAAAACCAGGCTATTTTTTAGAATCCTTTTACTTAATATAATTCATTGTCATCGAGTTGTGAGCTACCCTTGAAAATTTCAGCCGGATAGATAATCGGGAAATTCTCTATGAGTTCCAAGATTCCACCCGGAGCAACTCTGGAGTCTAAACAGTACCTCGCAATTTGCAACGAGGTTTTTAATAACACTTTCAATAACATCATTGCAAGGTACGTGTCCGGAGCCCCGGACTGGACTTATCAATGACTTTTATAATTACCTCAACCATCGAACTCTTGCAAAAGTTTGACACCTGACAGCTAACATCGAAAAATATCCGTTATATTGTTGACTAGCCGTTATATTGTTGACTAGTCGCTATATGGTTGACTAGCCGTTATATTGTTTACTAGTCGTTATATTGTTGAATAGCCGCTATATTGTTGAATAGCTGTTATATTGTTGACTAGCCGTTATATTGGTGGCTGTGCCCGCGTGGTCATTTTTTCTGGGATATAAAGATCATGGAGTAATAATTTTATTTACTATCTCTTGTTTTTAACTATTTATTTTGTTTTTATCAGGCAGCAGTATTTTTTTATTATTTATTTTTATTTCATCCTTTTTAGTGACAAGGTTTGAGTTATACCAATAAATTATATATATTGTTGTAATGTGCTCATCGAGGCTTTCAATTCGATACACACTTTATTTTATTTTTTCCGCATTTTAAAATGGAGCCATATTGAATTTAAAATAAATAAATGTAGCCTATATTACTAGGGATGATGTAAGGATTCTGACGATACCTTTTTTTTCATCTTCTTCTTTTTTCATTTTTATTATTTCGTTGAATGACGAGACGGGCAGGTCGCTCGCCTGATGGTAAGCGTCACGCCTGTCCATAACAGTTGCAGTGCCACCCAGAACTTTGGTTGCAAAGTCTTGCGCGTCACTGCACTGCGCTCGTCACCCGCCGACATTGCTTGTTATGTCTCATTGCCCAGTAATTTCGCTGGAAACATTGCCCTTCAAACTGAAACACAGAAATGTTTACACACTATTGCTTGGCGGTTGAGTAGGTATCTGACAAAGGTGTGGTACTTCCCCAGGCGGCCTCTTGCGTAAGAGGCCTACCACTACTAAAAAAATACACTGTCTAAATCTGTTTAGGCATTTAAAAGTTATGGTAGAATAAAGAAACTCACATACACACATACAAAAAACATACACGAATCCTAAAAACATTACACTCCTTTATTGGGCAATCGTGTAAAAAATGGCAAAATCTACGTTAATGATGACGTCATCACTATCTTCTCTCTCTCTCTCTCTCTCCTCGTGTACAGAAGAATAATTATTATAATCTCATGTTAGGTAGGTACCTACTTGCCAAACATTTACGATATCTATTTATGTAAGTTCAATGACACGTTATAAAACCAAAGGTTACATATAGATAAAATGCAAATTTGTTTTGTAGTTTGGAAACGAACACGATGCACCTACTAATAGGCAAATTGTAAACAATACCTACATTACAGAAATGCACAGCGAATGTTTGACGTTAACAAGGCCAGCTGATAGTATAGAATTATACTCGCATGTTACTGCCGATAGTTTACATTTTTAATCAAACTGTGAACTAATTCCATCTATTATTTTCTACCATTTGCTTGTCCATTTTGGACTGCATCGTCAGTTACCATCAACAAATTATTTATTCTGTGCCATCATTCACAACAGTACAGTAGTCGCAGCGGAAGTTTGTGTCTCGGAAGTTGTCTGCTAGTCGCTGCGCAAACTGCTATTTTTCAGGCGCAATCCGTATGTTGAAGGTGAAGACAGCATTGTATAACTGCCTCGCTCGCTCGCTTACGTTTTTCTAATATTCTATCTCGCTCTTACTTTATGCTGTTTCTTTCCCACAGCAGTACCTGCGCAATCGTTCATAGGAGCCTAACTTCACAAACATAAAGATTGGCTGCGACTACTGTAGATAACAGTCAAATTCTGGAAAAATATTTGTATTGTCATCTAGATCTTACATCTATGACCATCACCAAATCAACAAATCACCAATTCTTGATATTCTATACAGGATGTCCCAGGAAGTAGTGACCAGCGGAGGTCCCGGGTTAGAACACCTCCAGGGGCATCCGAATAACCTCCATGTACGTTCCAACATTTTTGAAGTTTTGAGTTATTACATTATTGTTTTTTTTACACACCACAAAGTTAGTAATTTTGATCAAACTTACACTAGTATTCAGTTGATTGTTTTGTATGTTGGTAGTCAAAATGGTGTCAGACTGTTTGTTTGTTCACACGTCATTTAAAAATTACTGGACCGATTGCTATGCGATATCGGATAGCTTAGGGTACGACTAAAAATTTTGTACTGGATATCTCAATCCGATTAGTAGAAGCCGAGCAATCGATAAAAATATTTGATGGCTGAACGGAATTTGGTATGATGTACCGTATAGGTACTTTTGGTTCTGGAATAACATATGTATGGGATACACTTATCCCAGAAATATGACCACGTCGGCACAGCTCTTTAATATTTAGTTTTGCACACAACGGCTTACAAGCCCATACAATTAGGGACCGTACTTGAATAGATTCTCGTTCCCATACTCCTTTTGAAATCATGCCTTTGTGGTGCCAAGGGCACACTGGTTGGGTAGTACTGCAGGGGTCATGTCGATAAGTATTTAAATAGGGCATCGCTAGAATAGGTTGCAGCTGGATAAGTTGCGAAGGGTTCTCAATTCTGTTGAAATTTGTTTTGTGAGCTAACGATCGCTTGTGGAAAAGTTTAAACCTTCAATAATAATAATAGGGGAAATTTCAGAAATATGTCACCTATCATTACGAAAATATGTAAATCCATACCAATATATAAATATGAAACGTTGTTTTTTTGTTTGTTTGGTTGGGGAGTTTTAACGCGATAACGACTGGAAGGATTTTGATAAAATTCTGAATGGAGATCGCTTTTACCCTGGGCTAACAAATAGGATACTTTTCATCATCATCATCATGATCATACTTCACTCTAAAACGGCTAAACGGATTTTGATGAACTTGGGGATGGAGATATCTTATATTTTGGAATAACATATAGGATACTTTTCATCATCATCGTCATCCTTCACTCTAAAACGGCTGAACAGATTTTAATGAAATTTGTACTGGAGATAGCCTATACGCTGGAATAATACATAGGATACTTTTCATCATCATCAACATCATCCCTCACGCGGGTGAAACCGTGGGGCGCAGCTAGTGATAGATAAATAACGATTATTCGTAATGCTGATAGCAAAACTAACTTAACTATAATATTATGGTCGGAGTGGAGTTCGTACTTCCTACTGTTATTTAATCTGTGGTACAGCTGCTCAGTGTAAAAAGTTTTAAAAAAGAGGGCTGTAAGTAGGTGCATATAGGTTCTGCTGAGATACCTATCTGCCTTTCTTCCGCTTATGCCCACCGTAAAGTACGTACCATCAGTTAATGTGGCATTATTTCCGCGGATATAATGCCACATTAACAATGATGATTATCATAATATTTCCTATCCTTTGACATCGGATTTATACCTATACCTATATTTTTCATACAACATGACATTATCGCAATACAACCGATCAAATATACCTACCTATACTAACCTATATCGCTTATGTCCTTCATCCATTCATTCTTGTTATGCCTGCCCACTGAAACGTTACGGACTTACGGATCGCGACAAATTTTACTATTGGAAACAGCAACTGGAACGACTAAAAAAAAAAATTTGGCATGCGCCTTCTGCGTCACGAACTGCGGGCGGAGCGCTTTCGCGTCCGACCCCAGTCTGGTGACGCTGTGGTAGAGTTCAGCTATCATCGAGAAACTACAACAGCATTCACACTTCATAAAAAAAAAACAGCAAACTAATTGGACAGGCTATATACCCACAGCACAGGTCTACGATCAGATTAATTCACTAGCACCAGCGTTAGCATTATTAGCTTATGCCCGCGACTTCATCAGCGCTGACACCAGCTGTCTACACCTACCTACAGTTTATCGCGTTGACACCTGTCACTTTGATACCTCTAACTTTGACACCTGTCACTTCGACACCTGTCACTTCGACACCTGTCACTTTGACATCTGTCACTTCGACACCTGTCACTTTGACACCCGTCATGACACCTGTCATTTTGCTATCTGTCACTTTGACATCGATGTGGCAATTTCAATACAAAATTAACATATTAGTATTTTTCGTAATAAAGAATATTTCTAAATCATGATGAAACGTACCCAATATCCTTTTCGTTAGGTACCCATGACAACGTGTGTGCAAAATTTCATAAACTCACGTTCGCATTTATAATATTAATATGATTCTATGCCAGGGCCCTATTTCATAAAACTATAGCAGACTGACAAATGTCAGTCAAACTACCGAAATGCGTTTCATATAAACCTGGTCAAAATATCACTTAATGTGTTTCATAAAACAGTAGTTAGTGACCGGCAGTCAACTGACAATTGTCATGAGAAAAACTTTTTATGAAACGGCGGTTGCTTACAAATTACCACGATTTGTAGAATGTCGTGACAAATGTGACAGCCGAAGCTCTACCCATCACTGGTCGGTTAATCAAAATAGTGAAGGTTTTTTTACTATGACTGTGGCAGGACTGGCACTGTGAAATGCAATATGACTGACATTAATCAGTCACGTCGTGATTGCTTGATATATGAAACGCAGGGCCCTATTTCATAAAACTATAGTAGACTGACAAATGTCAATCAACAAATGCGTTTCATAAAAACCCGACAATTCATTCAATTACTTGTCAAAATATCACTTAATGTATTCCATAAAACAATAGTTAGTGACGGGCAGTCAACTGACAATCGTCATGAGAAAAACTTTTTATGAAACGGCGGTTGCTTACAAATTACTACGATTTGTAGAATTGTCGTGACACATGTGACAGCCGAAGCTCTACCCATCACTGGTCGGTGAATCAAAATAGTGAAGGTTTTTTTTTTACTATGACTGTGGCATGACTGGCTTTGTGATATGCAACATGACTGATATACGAAACGCAGGTGTGGCGGACATTTGTAGTTTTATTATGTTTTGTCGCTTGATGAAATAGGGCCCGCCACACGCTGGACTCGCCGGATTGACGTCAGTAACTATTAACAACTAGTTCCTCTCCCTTTTCTATCTTCTATTATTGGCGCCTGCTATAGGTCGGATCAATTTATTATTTATTTGCCCGCATGGTCATTTCTCGGGGTTAAAAGTAACTTATGTGCTTCCAGGACTTATAGTACCTATAAAATACAAAATACCAAACCGCATCGCAATCGGTCCAGTAGTTTTTACGTGATGCACGAACAGACATCCAGACAGAAAAACAGACAAACAGACCGACACACACCATTTAAAAATATATGATATTCTTGTTCAGTAGCTTATTCTAAGTACCTTAGACCATTTGTTATTTTAATTATCTTCATTGTACAGACATATTTTGTTTCTGCTTTTATAAGTACCTATAGATAATATAGAAAAATGAGACTCCTGTGACGCAATCTTTAAATGCTACTTTCATAGATATATAAGGAATAGTTTTATTACCCGTCGTAAAGTAGGGTGATTATATATTTACCAGCCTACGTATATAAATTTGGCCTTTTGGGGCCAAACGCGTGGGCCGATTTTGATGATTCTTACGTGAATCGATATATCTTAATCTTGCGAGTGTTATAGAGACATGAGAGTAAACAAAATTAAATATGGCAACAACCAGACGTCATATTAAGAAAAAGAAAAAAAAAGTCGACGGTCGTTGTTAAGTCATTGAATAGGTAGGTATTTTAAATCTTTAGGTTTCTCTATCATTATTCATTTCGAATGACCATTTAGTGTCTATAACGTTTTAAAGTTGGTTAGGTTAGTTTATTATCAAAAACTCGGCCAAGTACGAGTCGGACTCGCGCACCGAGGGTTCCGTACAAACTTGCAGGTACGTAAATAGATCGTCCATCACGGAAATTCAGTTTCGAAGTTTTTTTGTGATGTATTTACAAATTTACGGATTTTTCCCTTTACTTGTGCTATTAGACATTGCTTATTGCAAAATTTCTTGATTCTAGGTCAACGGGAAGTATCCTATGACGTTAAATCCCTTGCTAGTGTTAATATATTAGTATGTGAGTGTTTCTATGTTTTATCATCACTAAAGAACGGAGCAGACGGACACTTGCCTTCTCGTAACTTGAACTGTTGGCGACCAGTGTAAATACAAATAAGAAGGTTTAATTTACTAAAAGATGGTGTCTACACGTACGAACGTGTGAAGCATAGTGAAATGGCGCACACAATTTCACACAATTTTATCACAAAAGACTGCATTGTTTTTGATTTTCCGTGAGAACTTGACAGAATTAATACGACAACAGGGTCGAGATCATGCTGCGATGTGGCGGCCGATCAGCATAACATGGTGTAAGTGTGTGCGTGAGGCTTGTGCGTACGAGCGGACCGAAAAAACTTGGGTGAATCACTTTCGATTTGGCGATGTATAACCAGTCTAGTTTTAAGCATACTTGGTGTTGGCGAGCAGTTTAAATACAAATTGCAGGAACAATGTTTACGAGCAGGGAAGCATGCTGAGGTTTATGGTCATTGGTCACAGTCGCAGGATGGTCCTTATTTAGTTGCCTTCCGGGTAATTTGTGGCTGAGATTGTCGTTTGCGATTTAAAGGTCGGCGGCGTCTTGGCTGTGAAGCCATGCGACCATCGACATTGGTTATTATGCAAGGCGGTGTGCAGTGCGGGTGATCAGAGTGATGACTAGTTAAATCGATAAATAATCCCTAACTTACTGAGAAATTTTAGTCGTAGCAATTTTAGAAGAATGAGTTGTGGTGAGTTTTCGTTACTTATAAATAGCAGCTTTATTTTCAAGTATTTTATTTTATATAATAGCAGTCAAAACTATTTTTTAAAAGTCCATAACTCAGTTTAAATACGTTTGAACAACTCATTGATATAGTTACAGGGCTAGATACGCCACCCTTTAATATCACGTAAACAAAAACTGAATAGATACAACTACAGGCAAACACACCCGTCTGTCACTTTGGTACAGTGCAACTTTTTTCCGATGTCCACAAAAAGTGGGGACAAGAGGATAGACGAACACACCCCCTCCCCCTCACAGATACATTTCCCTGTCGTGCTTCATGTGCATCATCAACAACGACGCAGACTGTAGCGCGAATGAGATAACAACAAATATTGTCACTGCTAACAGTCAACACGTGTTACACAAAATGCACTCCAAGTCCAAGTTGTGACTAAGGCCAATCACGTGCGATACACCTAATTAGCCTCAGTCACAACTTCTTTTACCCAGAATGTTTTTCAGGTTCAGTTCGGCTGAAGAAATTGCTGGTTACACTGTATTATTTTTCATCAAAGCCTGCTTGGCTGCTATCGTTCTTGATTCTAGATTGTTCAGCCAGTCGTCACTCACACAAATCAGTCCACCGGTCCAGGAGGTTTCCTAGATCCTGTCCGCAGTTCCTGTGGCCCCCTGGCTCCTGGCCTCGGCGCTAATGACTGTCAGTCCGTCGGTCGCCGAGATATATAGCTCCGTCCATCAATCAAATAGCCCCTTCTACGAATTATATAATAATACTATACGGAGCCCCAGCTGTTGCTCGCCACGTCATCGTGCTCGCCATTCTACTGGAAGTGATTTTTGAATTATTTCTGACGCTTCCTTGGTTACAGGCATCTTGAAACTAAGGAAGCCCGAAGAACGCGATCTCTAGGAAAGGATTCCACAGGATTCTGAATTCATTGGTAGTCATGATATTTTACTTTCATCTGTTCTTATCTGGATATTTTGTACTAGCTTTTGCCCGCGACTTTTTCACCGCGTCCAACAGTTTATCGCGATAAAAAGTATCCTATGTCGTAGTATATTATTTATTCTTTGCCAAGATATGTCCATACCCAACATCAAGATCCTTTGAGCCGTTTAGTCGTGAACAGGTAACAGACAGACAGAGTTTTTTAGGTTTTATAATATTTGTAAGAAACAATTTAATGGATATGGATGGAATAGATCTAAGTTTGACCACAGATGGTAGATGGAAGTTTAATTCGCTTGATGGAAAGCGACGATGTGGGTGTGGCCAAGTTCAAGCTTGCTAATCTAGAAGATAAATAATCACTCCAGCCTTGAATACGTCTTTAGAAAACAAGGTAGATGGCAAGGAGTTCAATTTCTTAGCAGTACGCAAGATAAATGTGGAAACAAACGAATTGGCGGGATGTCTACAGTATACGTATGATATTTAGATCAGCATCTACGACTCGTCCGGTTATGGAAGGGAGAACAAAGAATGAGGTCGGGCAAACCTTGCGCACACATTCCGAACTGGATCATAGAGAATACCTATTGACAGACCAGCTACCTTACGACGATGATCAACTCAAGAGCTTCGATGCGATCAAACTTATTGTCGCTTGTGTCTTGATTTTAGCACCTCGATCCACAGACTCCAAAGCATCCAGCAGGTAATCCCAAATATTTCCGTTGAGCTCCACACTCGAGCGGACATGGGCTTGGGACTGAAGCTGTCTCATTGTAATGTAGGTACAGTCTGACCTTATTTAGGATGCCGGCCGGCTGATTTATCTTTGGAGTCTAAGAAGCTAAGGGTTGAGCCTTGATACCTAAAAACTCTAGGAGGTTTGCCTATTCACATCCTGAAAAGTAGGGAAAAGGGGGGAAAATAACACAGTGTAAATTTTACCAACCACTTTCTACACATTGTAACATATCCGATTTTCATTATTATTATTGTATTCTTTCAAGATTTTATGCAGGTGGACTCTTGCGTAAGAGGCCTACCTCTACAGAATAAATAATAGTACCGATGACCAGAAACATAAACGTTAAGAGTGAGACCGGTCTGCTTCCACTACAAGAAGTTTGTTTGCCTCAATCCCTCCGTTGCAACGCGTTGTTGGTTGGTTGTTGGCAAGCGGTAAACTGCGCATAACTCAGGAATAAAAAAAAATGCACTCTCTTTGCGAAAAGTTGCTGGCACGTCAAAACTTTGAGTGATGCTAAACACTCGTTTACGCCTACCTCGAAACTGGCCTTCTTACGCACATACTTACGGCTACATAATTCAACGTTGACAAAAAAAAAACACAATTTAAGAGGCGCAGCGTCCAATGCGTCCGGAGTTATTTCAGGCCTACACCAACTCTTCGCTAATCTGTGACGATCGCCTACGGATATAGAATCCATTTCGTCAGGAACGGTTGTTTGCATACAACTGGACTTCAAACACTTGATATCAACTTTATTAGTGATATATTTAGGTTTCAAATTGGAGTGGATGCAATGTAGGTTAAAAGGAACCTAACAATATTGCGAGTTTGATAGATACCGCAATCTAACTTGACTGTAAATGCCTTCTACATACTAAGTTTTCATAAATTAATCTTACAACTCAACAGTTAACAATTTAATTTTAAATTTTCATCGTTAGAAGATTAACTTCACAATTATTTTAATCGTTGGTTAACTAGCCGAACTTTGATTAAAATGATACCATTTGTACTGATGGAAACTGTATATTCTTCCAGGTATAGTACTGACGTTCTACGCGATATTCTACGCGGTGCTGGCAGCACTGTTCGCGGTGTGTATGGCAGCACTCTTCCACACGCTCGACTACAAGAAGCCGATGTACATACTCAGCAGTTCCTTGATAGGTAAGTTCTTCTAGGTGATAGTACTGAGCATGCGATCAGAACATATATCTATTTATATGTGGGGAGATTAGGTACTAGCTCCTCGAACGTTGGCCGCATAAATTAGGTGCAACGCACTTTTGGCCTTCTTTGGCTTTAGTCACAATCGTAGTTGCATTTGTGTAACACGTGTTCGCAGTGACACTAATTCGCGCTACAGTCTGCATATATGTGCGTATCTTTCTTGTTGATGTACATAAAGCACAAATGGTGGGAGTGTAACTGTGTGGCTACGTTTTCCTGTAGTTGTATCTACGCCAGTTTTTGTATAGGTACGTGATACTAATGCGTGCCGTATCTTCCCCATTTTTATTAGATCTATGGATCAGAATGACAAAATCAAACGATGATCCATACCTTCCGTGTAGGTCACAGATCACGATAGCTTTATCGTGATCATGTGCCATTGTAGACGAGAGCATGCTTTTATACAGGAATCTTTTCTACAAAAATAATTGATCGAGCGAAGCGTCTTCGTTTCAACTTGGGCAAAAATGATTTCTTATGTCCGGATCTCTGTTCTCCTCTACAGGTCGCATTTCTCAACCGATCTAGACGAAACTTGGTATACAGGTTAAACGAACTTTCAGAATAATTTATCATCGCGGTTTTTTTTTTTTTTTTTGTGAAGGTCTGATGAGGATCTTCGGCGTGATGAGCAGAATTTCTATGTTTCTCACTTTTAGGTTTCTACCAATGGAATCAGCCCTTTACCCACTAGGTAGGAATTGATGAAGCATCTTGTTATTTTATGTTATTAATGTTAGTTTTACAATAAGACAACAAGATAATAATACTGTGAACCGCTACGTTGGTTGTTTGCAGAGTTTGTACGCGCGAGATCTACAGCTCACAGAGCCACTAGTAATTTTGGTCACAATCCAAATAACCGTGTAGCATTCACCCTACGCTAAAAGTCAACCAGGGGATGTTATTAGTAAAGTACCTATACTTAATTTTCGTTATTTTAAGGATGAGCCAAAGAACATGGAGTGACAACCCTCATGCTGTAGACATGAGGGTTGTCACTGTAGTGTATTGACTGACCTACCCACTAGGGCAGGTCAGTCAATACACCCAATTACACAGAAATAAATGCGCAGGTAATGATGGCTTTCTATTTAGTTACTGATTGCGCGATCCATTCGCCGCAGCAACGGATCGTAGCCAGCCGTATCGTATAATATGCCAGCCGTATCGTTTCCACCCGAAATTTATAAAGTGAAAAAATATCACCCACAACAACAACAGCTACTTATACTAGAAATAGCTGTGCCCGCGGCTGTGCCTGCGTGGTTATTTCATTTAAAAGTAGCCCATACCTGTTATTCCATGACCAAAAGTACCTATAAATTACAGTAGGTAAATTTAATAAATAATGGTATACTAAATTTCTTCAAAATTCGTTCAGCTGTCAAATTATTTTTTATCGATTGCAAGATACCAAGTACTCCAGTTTTTAAGTCAAACCTAACCTAACATATCCAATAGTAAAAACCACATTGCTATCGGTCCAGTAGTTTTTACGTGATGCATGTAGACAAATTGGACGGAGCCGAGATTTTAATAAAATAAACAACAAATTAAATTTGAAGTTAATTTTATTGGTCTTACTTTTGACCGTACAATTCAAGCGAAGATAAAATAATGACAATTTGTACTTAGTAACTTCTTTATATAATTTTTATAAATGCGTAGGCGATTTCTAGTTCATTCTTCATTGTAATAAACAACTAAGTACTTAGTTACATTTCTCATACTTTAGCGAGAAAAACATCTAAGTACATAAACGCTTATTCAGCTATGCGCAATTAAATCAAATCAACATGTAGAGTACCTTTACTGCGCATTATTCATAGAAAAACAACATAAGTACAAAAAGTGCTTACTTGGTACTTTCACAATCGAAGGAAGTACCTACTTGTATGATTAAATATGTCGCAATTGGACTTCGGTAAACAACGGTGGGTTTGTGGTACATGTAACTATGTACAAAATACAGAAAATAAATAAACAAACAAACAGACAGACAAGATTAAAAAAAAACTTGTACAGTAGCTTATATTTTACGTACCCTAGACCATTTTTTTTTCATTATTTTCATTGTACAGACTTTTTAGTTCTTATTGCTTTATTATGAGTATATATATAGAAAATAGATACATAAGATGTAGACTTTATATTTCTAAAACCATCGGCTGAGTTTATGAAACTGTGTCGATGACACTTCTAAAATAGAAAACCATTCCAATTGTCAGACGTTATCATAAACTTTTACGTTAGTACGATATTTTTAACGATTCATAAAAAGCTGCGACTAGAATTATGGCGGAAATAAACAATAATAGAATGTTCCTTGACACGGGAGGAACACGGCGTTTAATTGTAACATGTACCCGCAACACATCCTGTCGGTAATGTCTGGCCACCAACGGAGTTTTATTTTTAAGTGACCTAGACTTAGACCTTAGACTGTCAGGCGGGCACAGGTTCAGATTTATTTGTCTATAATGTGTAACTGAACGTTTCCCTAATTTGGAACAGAATGATCCAGTTGTTTATTTTGGTTAGTTTTTTGTCGTATGAGGTAGTGCTGGCCTCTAATGTCAGAGTTTCTCAGGCCACCCGAGGGCGTCTGACATGGCTTAGCGACTGCTATTATGTAATAACAGCCGGCACCGACAGCTTAACGTGCCCTCCGAAGTTCCGAAGCACGGACCGATGGAAAACCGCACTTAGAAAAGTCATTGGTGCGGAGCGTAGGACCGAAACCGGTTTTAAGAACTATATGCAATCGTTTGACCTCGATCACAGCTGATGGAAAGCGATGATGTGGTCGAAGGTGTAGCACGCTTGCCTAGTAGATACCTGTTCACTCTGGGTTATATTTTACCGGAAACACTGACGAGGGCAGACCATGACTCCTACTGGACTCCTTTGTTGTATCCTTATAATAAATGAAGAAGCATTTTAAAAACAAAAACGGGAGTTACTTACGTAAAGCAGTTGACGTTAGTAAGACTATTCCACCAATTTAACTGCACTGGATCAGCATGATGGAGTATATCCTGGGGGTCCCAGTAATGGGTACGCAATGGACTGATAACGATGTTAATTGATACCTAGCCCCCTGAGATGATGCCTAAAGTAGACATGGGGTCGGTGGTACTGTCCACTTCGTATACTATACGCTTAGGTATACCCAATAGGTACCTACATCCTGTAACCGAGATTCTTGGCATTCGTATTCAGGTTACTATACTACCTACGCAATGGTGGAGTCCTAAGTTTAGCACTAGACGCCTTCCGGCTGTTGATGCGATGTGATCTGTTATTGACCGACTGAGCGCAAAGCGTCTCCGTTTCAGCTTAGGCAAAATTGCTTTCTTATGTCCGGATCTCTGTTTTCCTCTACAGGTCGCATTTCTCAACTTGGGGGGCTACTTACCCCCAAAAGAAGCCAAACAGAGGGCTTCTGAATATCTCCGCCTTATTAGATCCGATTTCGATGGTTCTTATTTATTTGAAAGGTAGTATTTTTAAATTGGTCTCATAAAAAAAATATGATCTGCGGAATGATGAGCGGAATAGCTCCACAAAACGCAGTAAATTTCTCACTTTTAGGTTTCTACCAGTGGAATCAGCCCTTTACCTACTCGGTAGGGATTGGTGGAGCACCTTGGTTTTTAATGTTAGTTTTACAATAAGGTAACTAGATGGCGCTACTGTGCACTGCTAGATTGTTTGCAAAAAAGTTTGTACGCGTGAGGTCTACAGCTCACAGAGCCACAGTTAATAACAAAATGGTAGATATAAACTGTACGCTGTGCGCCGAGCCGAACATCATCGTCGAAACGATGGCACATTGCATCGATGGCTCGAACAAGTCGCGCGTACGGGAGACGATCGTGCTGTGAAGCGAGCGTACCTGGGACGAGCGTCAGGACGTCGGTCGCTCGGTTGGACGTCTGGTCAGATGACGTGGAGAAGGATCTGCGCGAAACCCAGCTGCCTGAGCGGCAAGAGGCCGCGCAACACAGAACGATGGCGTCATTTTTTCGGAGGCTTAGACCCACTTTGGGGCATCGCGCCATCATAGTAGTAGTAGATATAGACTACGGGTATTGAATTAATGACCAGAAGCTAAGCCAATGACGTAAAAGTCTAATGGAGCAGAGGATCAAATTTCCTACCGCTAATACGGCTATGTAACTACATTGAAGCAATCAACTAACAGTCTACATAATTGAGTAACTTTGAATGATTAGGTATGTTAATGTACCTATATTAAAGCATTCCTTGGCAGTATAGACAATCGGCGAAATATGATATTTTGTAATATGAGCTCAGGCTGACCTGATTCAGGAACCAACAACCACCACACCACCGTGCCACGGCTTTCTAATCCAACATACAGATACGGAACAAATACTTAAGTCTCGTTGCAGGATGCAAACCTTGTTATAAGTTTTTCCATGCTATGAGTGAAAGTTCTCTGATTTGCCTGTGATGGGACATCATCACTTATTTATTTACTTTGAAACATTATACATATCTATGTCACATACAAGTAATTTGTGTACATGTTTGATTCCAGGCGAGAACCCCGGTGTGTCTTACCGTCCGATCCCGGAGGGAGGCTTCGGGTTCATCCTCCACTACCACGTCAGCAATGTCACCGAGTCACACCCTTCTCTACAGGAACTCCAAGACTTCCTCAGCTGTGAGTATTTTGGCATCCACATAGACACAGAACCGTCCGATCCCGGAGGGAGGCTTCGGGTTCATCCTGGACTACCACGTCAGTAATATCACCGAGTCACACCCTTCTCTACAGGAACTCCAAGACTTCCTCAGCTGTGAGTATTTTGGCATCCACATAGACACAGAACCGTCCGATTCCGGAGGGAGGCTTCGGGTTCATCCTGCACTACCACGTCAGTAATATCACCGAGTCCCACCCTTCTCTACAGGAACTCCAAGACTTCCTCAGCTGTAAGTATTTTGGCATCCACATAGACACAGAATCGTCCGATCCCGGAGGGAGGCTTCGGGTTCATCCTGGACTACCACGTCAGTAATATCACCGAGTCCCACACTTCTCTACAGGAACTCCAAGACTTCCTCAGCTGTGAGTATTTAGCGTCCACATAGACACAGAATCGACGCTGCGGTAATAAACCATTTCTACACATCATATTATCAGTATATTCCCAAGCTCTGCTTTCCCTCATCATTATCATCATCAGCCTATGTTTGTCTACTGCTGGACGTAGGCCTCTCTTAATGCACGCCACTGAGCTCGGTCTTCAGCTCCCCTCATCCATTCTCTTCCAGACGCTTTACCAGGTAATTACTCGACCTTGCCACAGGGTGTCCTAGACTACGTATGCCTAAACGTGGTCTCCACTCGAGAACTCGTCTACCCGGTTATCGGTCGGCTCTTCCTATCGATCTACAATAGGTCGTTGTTCGGATCCGGCTGCAGCATTGTAAGATCCGTTGAGAAGTACCCTGGAGAATACCTTCCTAATCCCACCAGAGCCCTGTTTAATAAATGTGTCAATTTACATGCATACCTACATACATACCTATTTCTATAGATTTTGTGCCCTGTTTAAACAATTTGACACATGCGTACCCATTAAGTATCCCATTAAAATAAAACACATAAACTGCATCATAGTTCAGGATTACTTTCACATGAATATTTTTAATAATTATCCAATTTTTACATAAATGAAAACTGAAGACGGGCCAAAAAAAAAAGTGGAACTGCTGCAAAACAAATGATTATAGCCGGGAAAAGAAAATTTACGCGTGTTCTCAGTTTTGCGCTTTATTAGGGTATAGTTTAAATTGATCGTTATTGGTTTTTAATCATTTGATAATTTAATTATTGTTACCAATAAATTTTTAACTCAACAAGAGTTTCGGTACAATAATAATACGGATACTTCGTCCGAACAAGCCGCACAAATTGTGGTATTGGTGCGGCAAGGCTTGGATCAACGAACGATTGCTAGAAACGTACATTTTAATCATTCTACAGTTTCTAGAGTGTACAAAAGATTTTTTAGAGATAGGTTCTTACAAAAGGAGACGTGGTACCGGCAGAACTCGAGTAACCACCCGTTGTGATGACCGACTTATTGTGTCAACTTCCTTGCGAAATCGTTTCCTCACGTCTGTTAACATCAAAACAGAGCTGAATGACGTGCGTGGAGTAAACGTGAGTGCACGAACAATAAAAAGGAGGCTAAAGGAAGGGGCTTTCACCCTTTTTAGATCAGCAAATGTTCCAAAGTTGTCTACAGCTCATAGACAAGCTCGCTTAAGATTTCCGCGTGAACAGCTAAATTGGTCTGAAGAGCAATGGACCTCCGTATTATTTACCGATGAGTTTAGGACATATTTATATGGTGCAGATGGTCGCAGAAGAGTCTATCGTCGACGCGGGGAGAGATATGTTCAAAGTTGCATTGAGGAGCATGTTCCTTTTGGAGGCGTTTCGTGTATGGTCAGGGGCGGCATATAGATGAACGGGCGAACGGAACTTGTGTTCATTGAGATGGTTCGTCAAAACGATAACAGAGGCGGTTTGACGGCACATCGCTATATAACAGAGATTTCAAAAGATCACGTGCTACCTTAATTGGCCAGCTCGCAGCCTGGACCTTAATCCGATTGAGCATGTTTGGGACAGTTTAAACAGAGAGATGCGCTCGAAGCCTGGATCTTAATCCGATTGAGCATGTTTGGGAGAGTTTAAACAGAGAGATGCACTCGAAGCCTGGATCTTAATCCGATTGAGCATGTTTGGGACAGTTTAAAGAGAGAGGTGCGTTCGAAGCCTGGATCTTAATCCGATTGAGCATGTTTGGGACAGTTTAAACAGAGAGATGTGCTCGAAGCCTGGATCTTAATCCGATTGAGCATGTTTGGGACAGTTTAAACAGAGAGATGCGCTTGAAGCGTGGATCTTAATCCGATTGAGCATGTTTGGGACAGTTTAAAGAGAGAGGTGCGTTCGAAGCCTGGATCTTAATCCGATTGAGCATGTTTGGGACAGTTTAAACAGAGAGATGCGCTCGAAGCCTGGATCTTAATCCGATTGAGCATGTTTGGGACAGTTTAAAGAGAGGCACGAGAAGGTAGCACATCATGTTAAGAGAAAAAAAAGTGTGCTTAAACTTTTTTTCAATAGTTAAAACCAACTTTTTAATTAATTCAATTTTTGTTCCAGTTAAAGTATTTGTTTAAAAAAAAAGGTCGTTTCCAGTAAACAAACTTAAACTTAAGGATACTACGATAGGAACATAAAAACCGCAGCTAAATCGGTACATTCGTTCGAAAACTACGATTCCCCCCCCCTCCCCCTCCATTCTCCCATTATAGCTATGAACCATCTCGTTTACCCCAGCTTTCAAAAACATAAAAAACCACAGAATCGGTCCATTCGTTTGGGAGCTACGATGCCACAGACAGAAACACACACGCACACATCCTCACACAGTGATACACACCCTAAACTTATAACACCCATCTCATTGTTCGGGGGTTATCAAAAGAAATTATCTTGAAAATCCGTATTTGTCGTAGACTTGTCACTTTTAGTAAACAGGGCCGGCTTGACACAGGACAACTAACAATATCAGCTGGGTGCGTCAAGTAGGTACTTTTTAGCCAGCTGATATTGTTAGTTATTCTGTGAGCCGGCTTACATTAAGGTGTGGTAGTGCGTGCGTCACTGTTGATGAAATGATGAACTAGTTAATGGTGGGTAGATGTATTTTCATGCGGGCAAAGCCAGGCGCGGATCCAGCCCGCTAAAAAGGTTGTGGTCACAGCCACCCGAAAATCGGCCAAATGCGGATTACGAACTCGCTCATGATTGATATAATGCACAAAGGTGATGTTTACAAGATATATGACCAAGAAATTGTACAGTGTATAGTTCCGTGTGGGCAAAGCCGTGGGGCGAACACTAGTAAATTAATAAACCTGTAAAATGTTAGTTTGTTCGTTCACGAAAACAGACTGACAATAACAAAAAACCTATAAAGTAAACTTTTTTTTCGATTCATGTTAGGTTACCTACCTATGTATTACAAACAGTACAAACTACTATCGTAAGTACCAGGCCGTCAAAAAAGAAGGCGGCTCTGAAGTTTTGGTGGCAATGTATTTATGTGCATACAACACACGCTTTTTTTAAATTAGTAGACATCGCGCACCCAGCGTCATCATCTCGTCATCTCTTTTTTCCAATACAAAAAATCATATACCAAAAAGAAACAGATATTATGCTGTCAAAAATGTGACATGTGTGTGTCAGCATATCGTTCTCAGAGAAATTATAACAGGAGATGCCAAGAGTACGCGTTTCTCTCTGCCGAGGTACATGAACGTTTTGTTCGTGTCCGTTTATGAAAACTAGTTTCCACGGTCGTTCGCAATTTCACGATCACACCTGCCGCTATGCGGAGCTCCCTAAAAATGGTTGATTATGCTGCAATTTCGTGTTAGAGATGATCGGAAACATCAAATTTAAGTAACGACAAAGTTCCCTATCATTCGAAAGTAATTGGCTACACAAAAAGTGATTAATTTCACCGTAAAATAAATTTTGTTACTACAAGCTTATGACAGAAATAACGATACGTAATTTCTTGGTACGGGGACTAGTGATGTGACAACAAGGAACGAATGAATGCATGATATTAAGGGTATTTTCTTTTTTATTAATTAGAGTATAGATTAAATACTTTAATTTCTAATTTGAATTAAACATAGTTTAAAAATATAGTTATTTAAACATCACAAAAAACACATTTTAATTAATTTTATTTAAAATCGGTTCCAGTCAACCAACAAACAATCGTGCACAAGAGATAAAGATAAACCTTGTTTGTTGTTTGTCGTATAAGGTAGATAAACAACAAACTCTAACATCAGAGGCTCAATAGCCTCTGATGTTAGAGTTTGTCAAACCGCCCGAGGGCCTCTGACATGGCTTAACGACTGCTATTAATCAATAACAGCCGGGACCGACAGCTTAACGTGCCCTCCGAAGCACGGAGCGATGGAAAACTGCACATAATTTAGAAAAGTCATTGGTGCGGGGCCTAGGTTTTGAACCCGGTATCGTTGATTCTAATTTGCACTATAGAACCGTTAGGCCACCATCGCTAAACTAACATGATCACTAAAACTCGACACACAAAAGTTTGAAACAGACGATAGAAATAACTGAATTTGAGTTTCCGAGTTATCGGTAATAGTGGGAATAATAATAGTAATGGGTTCAAGCGTAATAAAATAGTGAGAAAGAGGGTAGACCATTTTTTCTGCTTGTAAAGACGGATAGCCTTTCCGCAGTTATTTTCAGTTTATTAACAAAAAAACAGTTCTTTAAGATGAAAGAAATAGAATAAGATGGATCAGTTCTTTAAGATGGTGCTTGAAAAATATATCACCTATTCATCATTTTTTAAGTTATGTAAAGTATTAATCTATTTATCTTGTGACCGCCGAATTATAAGAAACTCAAATTTAGTAATTTTCATGGTAAATATCCCGTTTTATTTTTTTGTATGTGTACCATACAATGTGTATTTATATTTTAAAAACAACATATCTATAATTATAAAATATCAGTAAGTATCAGAATTAGAAGATATTAACTGGAATGACTACTTTGACGTAATTCAGATAGTTGACGAAACCGTTGATACTCGTATTTACTCCAACTTGATCAATCCTATTATCACTAATCTACATATCTAACATACAGGATACTTTTATCCCAGAAAATAACTACTCAAGCAAAACCATGGGCACAGCTAAAAAAGTAATAATAAAGCAGTATGTAAAAAAAGGTAAAATGAAAAAAAATATGGTCAAGGAGACTTAAAACAATCTAACTGATCAAATATATACATTTTAAAAAAGATGTATGTCTGTTTGTTCACGCATTACGTAAAAACTGCCAAACCGATTGTGATGCGGTTTTTACTGTTGCAAATTTAGGGTTTGACTTAAAAACTAGTGAACTTGGTATCCCAATCCAAAGAGTAGAAGCCGAGCAATAGATAAAAATCGAATTAACGTCTGAACGAAGTTTAATGCAATTTGGTCTATTGGTACTTTTGGTTCTGAAAGAACTCGTAGGATTGTTATATCCCAGAAAAAAAAACACATGGGCAACGCCGCGGGCACAGCTAGTATGTAGATAAAATAATAACATTGAACAATCCAAATTTCATTCATTATGTATCATTCCTTTTATTGGTCTTTTACACCACCCCATCTCTAATTTTTGCGCTAGTGTGCAACTACACAATACTGTAACAACAGTCATTTTTAAATTGTTTGCTTGTTTTGTGTTTGTGTGCAGCTTCTATTTGCGTGTGGGTTTATAAAGAAAGACGCCTCAACTTTCCGCAATAGTTTGCGTGAGTTAGTAAATATGTGCTGTACGTGTTTACCTCGCCTCCCTCGAAAACTGGCAGAAACATTTCAGTACCAGAAGTTGCGCTTGGGAACTCCCGTTATAATTTCTCTGAAATATCGTCTATGATGAATTGATGACAAGGGGCCGTTCGTTTTGTAACAATTGGCGAAAATAACTGTTAAAAACGCTAAATATGATCACAATTGGCGTTCCCTTTGGCCATTTGTGGGTGAAATTAGCACTCTGAACATTTTCGATCACCGTTCGTTTTGCAAATTTCGATGACATGTTCCGTCAGGGATAGGGTCGTTTTTCATTCAGTTTGGAAAGGATCGGTAGTGTCAAAAGTTGCAAAAAATTCAAAATGACAAAAGTGGCTTGTTAAAAATGTACAGTTCGGAACTGCCCACAACGCCATCTCATCATCTCGAACACATGGTTTGATGACTCGCTGCGTTCCGAATCACGCACAATTGATTGTTTTTTTAAATTTTATTAAGCATTAGGCATTGGATATATAATATTATTATCATCAGCCTATCGACCTCAATAGACCGTGAAAGTGTGACGTCACAAGTCTATTAGGGTTGTGGGCATGCCCATCGTGCCCACAACCGTAGATCCGCGCCTGGCCACGGGTACAGCTGGTTACGGATAGATGCTGTTTGTGTAAGTTTGATCGGGATATCGGATCCTTAATCAGTCCGGGAAGGTGTGATGGGAGTCGATTTCAAACTTCATGCACTTCGACCTGTAGTTTAATCATGGTTTGCTTGCGTAACAGGTACATTATCAGGAATGGTCTACTCTACTCTTGTTTTTCCAGTGTACAAGGATGAGCAGTGGCTAGCGAAGAAGACAGGCTGTTCAGCTGATGACCAGTTCGGGTACCCTGACTCTCCGTGCTTCTTCATCAAGGTTAATAAGGTAAGTTCACCAACAGTAGAATGGTTTCTCCTGAAACATAATTATAGCAACTCACTCAGAAACACATTTAGTACTTGATTTATGTAAATATCAATACGTACGTTAGGTTAATAGCGGATCCCGTAATAATTGTAAGAATGTATGGCGACGGACTCGTGTGAATGTATGTGCTTACTTTACTTTGACACTTACTAAGTTGTCATATTTTAAATTATTTTTATCGTTTGTCAGTATTGCCACCGTCAGCGTATCGACCTGTCGTAAAATTGCTGGTTATTCGTATTCCGTACAGGAGTTATAATAAAAAGTACAATCTGGAGACTAGTTTGGAGTCTTTCCAAATTAATGTCCCCTTTAGGAAGTATGACGCTCGCTTTTCTTCACGAGTTTAGAGTAGTTTAGAATTTCGACGAGGACAATGGAATCTAAAATGATTCTTTATGCAGAAAACCCGTTATCGAATAGCCTTAAAAAAACAACTGAACATATTTTCATGACATGAGTAACCACGAAGGTTTACCGCTTCAAGCACAAAAAGTATCGATGAAATTGGTTCAGAAATCCCGCAGATAGGAGGCAACAAACAAAAAAAAAAAGTCAAGTTGAGATCTTCCCCAGTTTGAAGTTGGTAAAGGAACTTTGTAACGTTTCAGATCTACGGTTGGATGCCTGATTTCTACGACGCGTCCAACTTGCCGGCTGACATGGCGGATGACCTGCAGGAACATATCAAAGCGTTGCCAACAGAGGAGGTATAAAACTACTTACTTACTCAGTTCTTTCAGCTACACCTCTTTGTGAATTGTGGTCTCCTTGTCACCACTTCACAAGAGCATGTATCTGATATCTACCAAATTACACTAATCAAGCGTCCATATACGGCCCAAAGATCATTTTTACTCTCTTCCTGACAAGATCCTACTCCTCGAGTAGGTGTTTTTATTTTTGTAATACTTATCTTACCGGTTCTTCTCGATGTAGTTGAGTACTTTATATTTCATGTATGACTGGTTTTTTAAAAGCGCTTATCCATTATCTAACTTATAACGAGTGCTAATGCTCTCCAGAATGTGACGTGCGTGTCTAGAAAACACCCGTGTTCACTTTTGATTCGATGACGTCCTGATTTTATTTATCGGAAAACGAACGCTGCCTAAGTGCTATATGTACATATACAAGACTTGCTTCAAAAACAACAACCAACATTTTTATCAAGGTTCCGAAAATGCGATCTGTTTACCATTCCAGCAAAAGCAAGTGTGGGTTTCCTGCTGGGAGGAGCATCAGGAGCACAGCAATGACACTCATTATGAGTACCCGTGGGGCCGGGGGCTGCCTGGCTCGTTCTTTCCCTTCGCCAATGGGGAGGGTTACAGGAGCCCCTTGGTCGCAGTCAAGATTACACCTCCAGGTATAACCCCTCCGTCCACTTCGATAACTATATACCTATTTCAGTTTTGGAAGAGAAACCACACAGCAGGTTTTTTTTCTAAGCCTGAGAATTTTTCAAAACTTATCATCTATTGTAGGGTTGCTTTTGACCACAGCCTCACCTGATGATGATGTGTCCTACGATGTTAAATGCTCACCTAGTAGTAATAGATATTGATATGTAAAAAACCAGATAAATATACTCCGTTCTGATGCTCTATTAGAGTCTAATATTAAAGTCTAATTATTAGTTTCTAACGCAACTGAGCTTCTCATTAAGTCTTTTCGTGGTCATTTCTTTTTCAAATGTTATATAACGCTTCCCATTAAGTCTTTGCTTCGTGTTCATTTCTTTTTCAAATGTTATATAACGCTTCCAATTATGTCTTTCCTTCGTGGTCTTTTCTTTTTTAAATGTTATGTAACGCTTCTCATTAGGTCTTTGTGCTTCGTGGTCATTTCTTTTTCAAATGTTAAATAACGCTTCTCATTAGATCTTTTTGCTTCGTGGTCATTTCTTTTCAAATGTTATACTGGTATTTCAATAGCATGCTCTAATATTTATAAATATATAAGATAAAACGTAGTAATAGGTACTTCTATGTGCGGTCGCTGGTGGTAACTTTACATAGATTTTATTTACGCATTTCATTGTTGACTAATCAAAAATAAATTACGTGTTGTCGTTATAGATTCCTGTTGCCATTTTCCATTAATTAATATATATTTTTACCAACTTCCAGTCGATAGACTAGTGGTGATCCGCTGCCGCGCCTGGGCCAAGAACATCATTTACAACAAGAGCATCAAAGAAGGAACAGGATACGCACGCATTCAGATTTTCGTCGAGGCGGACAACAATACTGAGGTTGTTGACGAAGGAACCGGACTGGACATGTAAAATGACATGGGCCCATAACCTTCAAAATGGGTCCATAGCCATAGAAAGCCTCTTAAACATTCTGTGTAAAGGTCTGTAAAACACCATTGGAATTGGAACCATGACAATCGTTTCAGAATTGCTAAGCTAGCCAACGCGTATCATGGCTTACAGCTGTTTGTTTTGTGATATTATAACGACTCACCCTATGGTATTAAAAATATGAATAAATAAATTATTGGGGCAGCCAACATGGAGACTAGCCTGTGACACACGTATTGTTAGTCAATACCGCCTGTTGGCAACACCATATCAGGAAAAAATATCTCCACCCTATTTTTGATGCTCCTTCCCGCTATAATACAAAATAGTTCCAGCGAGGAGTAATCGGGGGAAGCTCAATCCACATCTTGCAGTACGAGGCAGAAACAAACGTGTTGCGCGACATGTCCATGTTGTCTATGTGGATGAGCTTTTTCACGGTGGGGGGAATTCCTTACCGACTCTCGTTTCTACCTCGTAACTTTCAAAAGATGAACATTACTCGTTAAAGTATATAAAAATCAGTTTGATTTTTATATACTTTAAAAATCAAACGGAATAATAATCAATGTATAATATCTCTGCGCCGTACTGGCGGAAGTTCAGAAGTCACTCAAATTTTTCGCTATAAATCTCTATTATTTCGGTAAGTTTAAGGTCGTTGACAAGTCTCTGCTCTATAAGAACTCAGGTGGTTGCAACTGACACTTCTATACCCTGTTTCAAAGATGGCAAAATATTCCATATATGGACCTGTTCCTAAAAGTCTCTCGTTTGGCATAAAGTATCATTTTGGACACCGATATATTTCGAGTCAATTTAGCATAGCTTTCCTAAATTACTCCTAAATTGGACTATTTGGACGCATAATATTCCTATACTCTCCGAGTCAGTCTATGATGATAAACCCATACTCTCCGAGATGGCACCTAAGGGAAATGCGCTTGAACCGCGGATCATAATTGAAAAGGGATATAATAATTACGGAAATACGCTTGTGCCTTGGATGGGTTGCATTGTTTCAGACCCCAGTCGTACGTTTATTCAAGAGAGCTCTCGACTTGCGGCACAAGCTGGGTTCTTTGTCTTGCTTTAGCTTTGCCACGGCCTGTATTTTGTGCATCATCCATACTATTGTCTGCATAGCAATGAATACTGCCATAAGCAGTAAATCATTATGCAGTTTGAATATTGCGGTGTTATCGATAGGTATTCTTCAATGGTATCGTCATAGGCAAGTATCTCTATCGTGAGGATTTACCTGTTTCAGACACAGATAGTCATTTTATAAAGTAATCACTTAGTACACTTTTTTGTGCAGAAGTATTTTCGTGTATGTTTGTAGGTATAAGAATATGTTATAGATTTTTGAGCTGAATTTTCATGACCAAATTTTGTTTAATTCAAATGTTACTGATACACAGGTACAAATACGTCGGTTTGGTACCGTACCTATACCTGCTACAAATAATATATACCCTATAGATTTATGAATTATTGGTATGTATTTCAAAAGCTCGTGTATTGCAATATTTGTTTATCATGTGAAAATATCTTGTCCTAAATCAAGAAAATCATTGATTTCTATTTAATGAAGTAGCACCGATGTTATTATATTAAACTTATTATGTATTTGTGTGCTTTAAATATTAATGTAATTATTTAAACCTTTATTATGTTCCTTTATACGAGTTAATTAATACCTCGTATGTTAATACCTTTATACATTGCATTTTTACTCGAACGAAAGTTCTAATTTTTATAACTCAGTGATGTTTGAGACTTTCACAACTTTTTATAGGTATATAAAAATAAATACTTATACCGAGAGTATTGTTATATTAGCATACTCACGTAGTATACTACATTATGGTATCAGCGATTAATTTATTTAAAATAATGGACTATTGTCTGCAATGTGATTATTATCAATCCAGTGAATTTGTGTTTTTTGACCTGAAACGTGTACAAAAATAATTTACTTTTAGTAGTAAGAACTATACTTAGTATTCTGTAACGAATATTTGTTTACAAGGTATATTGGAAGCCACCTCGCAAACTATATTTTATTACCTAACTACAACCAGATTCAAACCAGTGACTATTTACTAAAAATACTACTCAACTTATTTTCATGAAATTAATATGGAAAATCATCAGTCCAAACATTCCGGAGACTGAACATACACAAAAAACAGCCAAGTGCGTGTCGGACACGCATAGACTTAGGGTTTCGTAGCCAAGATTCTAAGCTACCCCACTATGAATAGCATTGCAATTGGTCCAGTAGTTTTTATGTAATACGCCAAAAAAGTTGTTTTTACGGTATATTTCATCATCATCATCATCATCAACAACCTATACTAGTCCACTGCTGGAGCCTCTCCCGCGGCGCGCCACTGAGCCCGATCTTCGGCTCTTCTCTTCCAATGACTGCCAGCTACATTGCGCAGATCGGTGCTCCATCTAGCCGGAGGGCGTCCTACACTACGTTTGCTGATTCACGGTCTCCACTCTAGTACCCGTCTACCCCATCGGTTATCGGTTCTACGACAAATGTGACCAGCCCATTGCCATTTCAGCTTGCTTATTCTCTGAGCTATGTCAGTAACCTTGGTTCTCTGCCGAATCACTTCATTTCGGATTCGATCTCTCAAAGAAACTCTGAGCATAGCTCTTTCCATAGCTCTTTCCATTCCTTTGGATCAGTCACACCGTCAGTGTCCACGTTTCGGCTCCGTATGTCATAACGGGTAGGACGCACTGGTTGAAGACTTTTGTCTTCAGGCATTGTGGAATGGGCGACGAGAAGACTTGACGAAGTTTTCCAAAAGCTGCCTAGCCGAGCTGAATTCTCCTACTGGCTTCCTTCTCAAAATTGTTCCTACCCAGTTTAACAATTTGTCCGAGGTAAATATACTCCTGTACAATTTTGAGAGGCATGCCACTGACTACTATTGGTTCCGGTATAATATTGTCATTGATCATGATTTTTATTTTGTCTATGTTCATGCGGAGACCAATTCGTCGTGAGGCTTCAGCCAGGCTAGCTAGCATCTGACGCAGCTCTAGCAGCGAATCCGCCATAAGTATCATCTGTGATATCATCTGCGAATCGCAAGTGTGAGATGTACTCGCCGTTATTGTTGATGCCCACCTCTTTCCAGTCCAGCGTCCTAAACATGTCCTCCATTGCGGTCGTAAACAGTTTCGGGAATATAACAACTCCGCTGTCTTACTCCTCTGAGCAATGGGATAGGCTCAGTACTCCGGTCCTGTACTTGGACTGACATCGTAGCAGCGTCATACAGACATCTCAGCACTACAATATATCTATTCGTAACAAAATAATAATTAATAATATTCATATAATAATTCATAAACATAAATTAGGTGCTACACACATAATTGGCCTTAGACACAATCGGATTGGCGTTTGTGTAGCACGTGTTAGCAGTGCCAGTTATTGCTATCTTATTCACGCTGCAGTCTGCATAAGTCTATCGTTGTTGTTGATGCACACGAAGCAAAACAATGGAAATGTTAGATGTTTGCCTGTAGTAGTCCAGTTTTTGTTAAACAGCATGATATTAAAGGATGCCGTATCATCCCCCTTTTAACTAGATCTATGCTGATGGGAGAGATGTGTCACAGTATAAGAAAAATGTTACAGCTACTATGTATATTGTAGTGAGAACTAAAATATGCTCTGGGCAATCATATGTTTTTAGACCTTTAAATATAATTTTGGACACATGTGTCAAATTTGCACATAACATGTTTTTTTTAGGCTATCCATTTGAAGTCTTTATAAAGTTAGTTAAAAAATTATTGAATGTTTAGCGGCGTTTTTATTTTATCGTATATTAGTACATTGTGTAAAACTAGATAGATCTATTTTAGGTTACCAATTATGTATTAACTATATAATATTCCATAATTGTTGTATTGATATTTTTAATGTGCGTTACATTTCAATAAAAAAAAAAGTTGTGCGAATCCATTCTTTTATTTTCTCCCAAGTTTTGTCAATATACCAAATGAACATAAAACATACTGAACTACGAGAAACTTCGGGAACCTAGTTATTAATCAAAGTATCTACCTACGAAAACCAAACTTAGTCAAATGTATAGTTTCAAGTTCATATAGGTTAATTAATTAGCACTAAGATGATTACTTCCCTCAGCTGGAATACTAAGGGCTGGGCAAGGTGGAGGTCGTTGGGCGGGCGGCGAGCGGTTACAGGCAGATTTGGGCGGATATACAATACGGTGGGCGGCAAAGATTATGCGGAAGAGATGATGAGTACAAGATACTCGGGGGTATAACATTTGTTGAAAAAGCTTGGTCTTTACTTGATACTTGACTTTGTATTATTGTTCATGTAATTTATGCAAGTGATCTTATTCATGTCAAGATAAATGTGTTTACGAGTATAACTACATCTTAGGCTGCCATCATTACGCCCTGTAGTGGCGACGGATTCGTGGTCACACCGTTTGTAGTACTGTAGATGAGATCAAAAAGGCTATTTTTAATAAAAAAGACACCTTCGGCCTAGCGTTAATCCCGGCTTGATACAGGGCACGCTGGTTTATTTTGCGCTTTCTTGCTTTGCTTACTATTCCGCCAGTTTACAAATCACATGGCCATACCATCTCAATCGACTTGATTTCTACGTCACGTACTAGGAATTTCTATACATTTTATTTATTTAACTAGCCTTCCCATTGATAATTACATTAGAAGTTACTCTATTTACTTCTAGGTCAAGGTTATATTGCTTAATGTACTATGCATTGAAGGGAAACCGCATGCATTTATATCATACATAACTACGTAAACGCTTTAACAACCCTGACGGAATTTAAGCATTGGAAACAAAAATGGAATAAAACTGGAAGCACTCAATTTAATGACTAAATAATGTTGATATTTCTAGTTTATTACCCTGGACATTCGATAATACAACCATTCTTTCAGTCTCAACATGTAGCGTGGTCTGCGCAGTCGTGCCTCACTGAGACATCAATAACTTAGGTACACAAACGTTACACATCTACAATCAACCTAATCTATGCTACCAATACCACCATCACTTCTCAAGCTGAGCAGTCTATCAGAGGAAGTCACAGCGCTCACTTCTCTACTACAGTCCCTACACCATTCTCCAACCCTTAGCTTGTTCCATAGTCTCCCCCGTTTGTGGTGAAAGGTGCGAGATGGGAGCAGACAAGGCTAATGGAGTGGTGAATTTCAACCGGAGACCACCGCAGCGTCCCTTCTTCCAGAGGATCCAGTATATGATCTGGGACCCGGAGGAAAGGAAGTTCCTCGGAAGGACTCCGCATAGATGGGGTATGCTTATTATTTTTTTTGAATCTGCTTCTTTGTTGAATTTAAAATGTTTTGAAGTTTTTAAATTATTTATTAAAGTTTGTGTCTGAGTTAAATTATTAACTATCACATTTATTATTAAGTTTCATGGAAACGGATTCGTTTCAACAAATTGGCATCAGATAAATCAACAGGTATCTAGTAACCGCAGCGTAGCTGTTCTGTTAAGTATATTTTTGCTTAGACATTCCCATTTAAGTTAACCATCTTTTGAATTATGATCTTCGCTATCATGTTGTTGTTTCGCTATCTTGTATAGCACGTTCAATAATATTGTGCTTTTAATGCAACTGATGACGAGTCGTGCAGGTCGTTCGTGTGATGGTAAGTACGCACCAACCCTGCCCATCTCAATTATTGCAGCGTCACCAAGGATTTATATGACCAAACTATACATCCTTAAAATCATAACACCACCCTCGAGGAACGAAGTTCGGGTAACGAAATAAAATAAAATGGGAAGTAAAAATTTATTAAACTATACGTGTAAAAAGTAGCGTGCATCGTTGTTTCTAAAGTTGAACAAATTTCCAGTCATGGGTGCTGAAGTTAGTTTCCAGTCATGGGTGCTGAAGTTAGTTTCCAGTCATGGGTGCTGAAGCTAGTTTCCAGTCATGGGTGCTGAAGCTAGTTTCCAGTCATGGGTGCTGAAGCTAGTTTCCAGTCATGGGTGCTGAAGCTAGTTTCCAGTCATGGGTGCTGAAGCTAGTTTCCAGTCATGGGTGCTGAAGCTAGTTTCCAGTCATGGGTGCTGAAGCTAGTTTCCTCGACAGACGTTACAATAATGAAACAGCAAATGCTATACATATACTACAATATTGCTTCATAGTTTTCCAGAATGTAAATTTCTGGAGATTATAATATCAGTTTTTCAGCTGAGTTCGGTGAGAATCCAAGTAAATATAATCTACATTCAAACTATTTTATAAACATTGTCTGGACGTAGCTAAAAGTAAAATTCCGACTGAGAACACATGTGCACGAATACCTAATAAAATATGATTAGGTATACACAAAAATAGGGAATAAATTTAGGAATAGAATTAGGTAGGTATGTAAAGTCTTTTGTAAAAATAAATCAACGTTGGAAGGTGAATCTTATTTATCCATAAAAGCATCGTCTTCTTCATTAATAAAATGTATTTGTCTTTTGCTGAATTGCTGAGCTTATCCTCTCGTCTGTAGCACCCAAGCACCTGCAAAGCATCTTTGAAATATACACGTAGGTAATTTCACTAAAGGTTAGATCCACGGATTTATTTTCACAGGGGCAGATATTGACATAGAATGTTTACTGTGGAATTTTAGGGCGATTTAGGCAAACCATTTCAGCGAAGGTTAGGTTAGTTTTTTAGCCCTTCTTCTTGTGCATATTAACACTTGTTTTCAAAATTTGCATCAAGTCCAGGCTTATTCCAGTCTGAATTAAGAGTCGTATCAATGTATTTTATCATCCTCAACTTGGGACATTCTTCTAGAAGGCAGAGGCATACAATGTTCAGCAAGACGTGGTACTTCCGAGCCTACCTAGTGGTTGTCTCGGCAGTTCTAGAAGGCAGAGGCATACAATGTTCAGCAAGACGTGGTACTTCCGAGCCTACCTAGTGGTTGTCTCGGCAGTTCTAGAAGGCAGAGGCATACAATGTTCAGCAAGACGTGGTACTTCCGAGCCTACCTAGTGGTTGTCTCGGCAGTTCAGTTTATAAGTAACCTACGTAGTTATATTTAAATCCATTAACTTTCTCAATATAGCTCCTGCCCTTCTTCCGTCTTCATGTGGCTTATTCCACAGAATAAATAAAATACTACGTACGTATAAATACAAACATACCCTACCCACCATGTGAAGTCATACATTGGAGTGTAATGAATCACGGCTTCAGCACACGGGATATTTTAAACCGCCGTCAATCATAACCGTTGAAATTCCCGGATTCATACAGGATGAATGAAATTACTTACGTAGTGCTAACAGTATGAATTCAATACGTCATCATTGTTAGAAAAGCTAACTGTAGAGTAGATAGAAAAACTCTTTAATGAACACTATTGTATTTATATCAGAAGACAATTAGAGGCGGCCTTAATTCCTTAAAACAATATCTGAAGTCGTATCTGATAAGGCTATTACACCTATTGATAGTGAAGTAATTAATGATGATAACAAAATATTTCGTTCGTTTTTTTGTTGTGTATGCAACTGCAAATAAGTAGGAAGAGATCCTGAAATATACAAAATAGTAAAAAAAAAAAACCTTGTGCTCTAATTTAGTTTCCTTACCATACTCTACATTTTCATTAGTCAACATCGTAGGTATCCCAGAACCACACACTCGTAGAGTTCCTACCTCGTAACGGCGTAGTTTCGGGAAATGAGCGGCTCACGGAATAGCCCATAAAACTGTAATGCCTCCATCATCGTATCAATACAATATTACTCTGCTATCGATACGCCACAGAATATATGCACATACATTTCTATAGTCCCGCCACAGCGTAAGTAACTGTTTGTAAGCCTAAGGCAGGGCCAATCTTCAGTCGAACTACTGAAGAATATGAAATAGTTACTGCCACAGCTGGTCTACCGCCCCATGGACAGTAGTTTGAGTAAAATAACAAATTGTTATTACTACGAGCACTAACCAATGTAACTCAGGACATTTCAAACACAGTTGTTACAGCTGTAACGTAAGCTGAGATAGAGTGTAGTAGTATTTGTTACAAGTAACACTGAATAATGACTAGTAAAAAGACTGAATAATAAAAAGTGTTACTTGTTGAGCATTTTTATATTATCTTTTATTTAAAATACCGAATTTAGAAAATTTTCAGGAAAATATTTTCTGTAAGTCAAACTCTAAGCTATCCAAAAGTGAAAACCACATCACAATCGGTCCAGTAGTTTTTACATGATGCGCGAACAAACAGACAACAGACACCATATAAAAATACTATTCATGTTTATAATTATCTTCATTGTACAGACTTTTTGCTTACTTCTTTATTATAAGTTTATAGAAGTATATATAGATATATATCTACTGAATAACATGCTCACGCAAACCCGCCGAACAGCCATTAGTTTCAGTAAAGTACCACTTAATTAACACCTATAATTCTTAAATAAATCATATAAAACAAATTCTACTTTTGGATGGATGTTATGAAAATGCTGTAATAATAATATTATACTGTCAACTGACTAACAGTAGATTTACCAACAAAAATATTACAGCCATTTTCACAGTAGCAGGTACTTAAATCTATTTGTACAGAAGTACCGGTAGTTATTGTAGCGATTGCTCGCGGTTAAAGCTACAGTACTTCGCAAATCGATTCCCTCCAGTTTGGCCAAGTCTGAAATAGCGCGATCGCAAGCCGGTCAGGGACTGTTTACCCTGCTCTGACGTCACTCCACTAGTACGCAATGGAACCCATAATAGAAAGTGGCGATATGGAAAGGGTATGTACCTACACTTTATACATCAGTGGTAGGTATATAGTTATCGTAAGCAGTTTCTGTTTGGGGCGGAAAATACCACGAATCGATGATCTGTAGAAGAAAGTTGCTCTACTTGAAATGTTACAAAACGATATCGAATTGAAACTTCGGGCAGATAAGCAACTCCGTTAAATGGAATTGGTCATAAGCTCAAAGAAACGAAAAGATAGATAGTCCTAACAAAACGAAGAATAATCGAGTCTATCTATCCACACCAATATATAAAAGAAACGTTGTCTGTTTGTTTGGTTATTTAGGAGCTTTCAAGCCAAAACGGCTGATCTGATTTTGATGAAACTTTGTAAATAAGTACTGTGCAATATAGATACTTTTTATGTCGGAAAATGTTAAGATTCCACGGGAAAACTGGAAAATGACAATAACTCGCCGTGAGGAACGGTTGCCATAGAATTTGCGACAAACTGTAGTCCGCGCGGATGAAGTCGCGGGCGAAAGCTAGTAATCTATAAAATACCTATACCTAAATGCAAAAGTTTGTGTTTATATTTGTTACCACTCAGCGCTGGAACGGTTGAATGGTGATGAAACTTGTTATATAGATAGATACCACGGGTTCTGAAATAACACATAGGATATTTCTATCATTATAATCATCATCATCTCATCACCAATTCACGCGGATGAAACCTCGGAAGACAAGTAGTTCCCATGCTTACTGTCAAAGGTTACCTAACCGTATCATCAGATCATCAGTGCTTAAATATATGGCATTGTCATCGGACTATATAAGTGTATCAAAATCTGCTTCATTAAACTAATAAGGTCATAATGAAACGCAGCTGTATTTCTTCGACAAAAGTGTTAACATCATTTAGTACAGTATGCCGTGCTTTGAAAAAAGTGTTAACCACATTTAGTTCTGTTTACACTGCTTTTACAAAAGTGTTAACTTCATTTAGTTCTGTCTACACTGCTTTTACAAAAGTGTTCACTTCATTTAGTTCTGTCTACACTGCTTTTACAAAAGTGTTAACATCATTTAGTTCTGTCTACACTGCTTTTACAAAAGTGTTAACTTCATTTAGTTCTGTCTACACTGCTTTTACAAAAGTGTTAACTTCATTTAGTTCTGTCTACACTGCTTTTACAAAAATGTTAACATCATTTAGTTCTGTCTACACTGCTTTTACAAAAGTGTTAACTTCATTTAGTTCTATCTACACTGCTTTTACAAAAGTGTTCACTTCATTTATTTCTGTCTACACTACTTTTACAAAAGTGTTAACATCGTTTAGTTCTGTCTACACTGCTTTTACAAAAGTGTTAACTTCATTTAGTTCTGTCTACACTGCTTTTACAAAAGTGTTAACTTCATTTAGTTCTGTCTACACGGCTTTTACAAAAGTGTTAACTTCATTTAGTTCTGTCTACACTGATTTTACAGAACTGTTAACCTCATTTAGTTTGCACTGCTCTGTGAACTCGGACTAATATTAACAGCTAAGTTCACGAGCGCGAGGTGCCATTCCTGCGATCATTGTTAAAACTTTTTTATCGCTCTGTCAACTGAGCTATCCGTGGTTCGTTTCGTTATCTCGTACATGTCGAGCTTTTTCCCTTAGCAACTATGTAGAATGTCGTAAGTTGTTTATACACTCTCTATGGGTTATTTTATCCATTATGTATTTCATAATTTGTAATGGCCTATCTAATTGAATATGCGACAAACTACAATATAAGATTTCTTTAAAAAAGTGTAAGCAAGTGTATAAGTTAAGTATTCGATTGAAAATACATTACGGATCTCAATAAATCATTATAGTATTCAAAAAAGTGCCTTATTATAGATTTCTCCATACTATATTCTGAACTCTCCATGGATCCCATCCGGGGGTGATTTTCGGGTGTTCGAATTATGGAGACTCTAATGTACTTACCTTATTCCTTTTCGTAGTACTTAGCTTAACAAAAAAGTTCAGCAAAAACCTTTTCGGAAGTAAGTACCTACAAGTAAAACCTTTTAAGTATACGACACCGAGTGCTCTACGTAGAGCTGTTGGAAACACTGTAATTGATTGTCACGAAGCCTCTTCCTCACCCCGGGGGGTGGCAATAAATGGTCCCCAGCTAGCAGCTATCTATCTATCTATCTATCTATCTAATGCATGGACTCAGACAAGGGATAAAGCGCCCTACTAGAGTCACCACCTGCCTTGACCACTTCATGGTTAAGTACCTGGAAAACTATTGCTTTTGAACAGCAACTTACCGATCATTCCCCCATCCTACTCTATATCAAATACAGTAAAATAAACAAAAAAGGTAATAACTTATAATAAGGTTATATTGAATTATGAGGGAATTAATGAATTACTGAAATCGGAATCCTGGCATGATTTATTTATTTTGAAAAATGCAAGCGTGGCAGCAGAGTTACTTACTACCAGACTCCTCGATATTATTAAATTGAACACGCAAATAAAGAAAATTTCGAAAAGAAATCAACCAATTAATGCCGTCCTGATGCTGACATCTTTAATTACTTCTTACCTGGATGGTGGAAATAAGTGTGTAGGAGTTTTTCTGGATCTCCAGAAAGCTTTTGATACTGTTTCCATTCCCATTTTAATATCAAGACTTGAAAATGTTGGCATCAGGGGTTTGGCCCTTGAGTGGTTTACTGACTACCTTTCGGGAAGGTCTCAGAATGTCCGAGTTGAGGAACATGAAAGTGACAGTGCTGACTGCACCTATGGGGTACCTCAGGGTAGTACGTTGGGGCCAGCACTGTTTCTTATTTATATAAATGACTTATGTTGTACTCACTTGCCTGGTTTGGATTTACTGATGTTCGCAGATGACACGGTTCTACTGCTCCATGAAAATACATGGGAGAAGGTTGCTGAGCTGTCTGAAATTTGTATTTCAGTTGTCACACAATGGCTAGAAAATAGTTTACTGTCGTTGAACACGGTCAAAACCAAATATATGTGCTATAGTAAGACAGCTTCAGGAGGCCCAGGAATCAGTTTCAGTCTAAAAATACACACCTTTCCCTGTAACCGAAGCTCCCCTAGTACTTCTCTGTGCAGCTGCTTGGATTTGGCCCGTGTTAAATCTATAAAATATCTCGGTGTCGTTATAGATGATACACTTACTTGGACAGCGCACATAAATTCTCTGGCTTCTAGGGTAAGAAAACTTATTTATGTGTTCAAAACCCTTAGAACAGTTGCGGATATGAGGCTTATCATTCAAACATATAGGGCACTGTGTGAGTGCCTCATTAGGTATTGCATATGTGCATGGGGTAGTGCAGCAAAAACTCACCTTATCACTGTGGAGCGTGCACAACGCGCTGTTTTGAAGGTACTTCTCTACCTACCTTACAGGCACCCCACAACTGCTGTTTATGAGAAGGCCAATGTTCTAACTGTGCGCAAACTGTTTATCTATGAGAGCATACGACGATACCATAAAAGACTTGCACCTACCTTACCAGTTTCGTCAAAAAGGGTAGATCGATGTCCTGTTCCCAGAGTAAAAAGTAGGTTCGCTCATAAGCAGTTCGGAGTAGTTGTTCCCCACCTTTATAATAAACTTTGCAAGGACGTTAAGGATTATAATGTGAAAAAGTTAAGTAACATAGATATAAAAAAGATTGTACTGACGTGGCTACATAGATTCAATTATGAGGGGATTGAGCAAATGTTAGCAAATTTTTATTTCTGATGTACATTCTTTCCCCTCATCAAATTTTCACTCTCTAACACACACACACACACACACACACACACACACACACACACACACATACACACACACACACACACACGCACACACACGCATACACACTAATGTACTGATACCAATCGACAATTAAGTCATTTCCAACAACCCATTATACATTATTCATTTAATGAATTTTCCCACAACCTAACTTTAAGTTAGGTATATAATGTACCTAAGTGTAACAAAACAATAATTAAATTGTGTAAGGGGTAGGGGGGCGCAACTGCATCCCCTTGTTCCGCCGCTCACGATGATCACTAATGGATAATAGACGATTTTGCTCGGTACCTCGGTTGTAGAGGCTTGCATTTGTTGTAAACTAATCAATTGTTTTCGTTATTATTTAGCGATCGGTAGCCTCGTTATCTATGTCGAGACTGTAGGCCCAGCTTTACAGAAATTACGTACATGGCCGACATAAAACAGGTCATATTCAAACATCTGAAACGGCAGGCAGTAGGTACAAAGTAACCGCTGTTGCCGAGGCCGTCCTCCTATTTGTGTAACGCGTAAACTTTACTGCGTGACGTGGACTGCAATCATTTTTGTGGTACGAATATTGGGTTAAAAGTATGAGTGGTGGCGCCATACGCCGTTTATAAAGATATTTTATTTTATTTTCATTATATATTTTTACCAGACTGCGCAACGCAAAGGCCCGGTAATGTGTTTATCAGCCTATGTTAGTCTTTTCCTTTATGGCACTATATAAACCAAACACGTGGTCAAATTTTGATTATTCTTACGTCAATCGATTCGTCCTATCTTGCGACATGACATTAATCAAATTTTAATATGGCGGCAACTAGACGCCATATTGAAAAAAAGAAAAGAGTAAAGGCGACGAACTATGTCAAATGGGGTATCATTGAATAGGTATTTGAAAATCATCTCTAAGTTTCTCGTATCATTTTTCATTGCGAATGACCATTTAGGATCTATAACGATTTAAAGTTGGTCAGCAACCGTTCTCACTAAAACTTATGAATATAAACAAAAAAGTTTAAATTAAAATAAATGATGATAAAAAAAACAAAAACTCGACTGCGAGCAAAACTAAAAAGAGGCAAGCAAGCTTTAGATTTAGTCTGCTCGTAGAAAAATAACACCCACCCGCCTTTACTCCAGTAACTCCGTGATCATGGCGCTTGCAACAGTGTTTAAATATCGGACACTCAAACCAAAAGAAATACATAGTAAATATCCCGCTTCTAAAGTTGACCCGATTTTGATAATTGCGGAAAGCGGTCCGAAAGCATTTCAGCCACTATAGACCACTGTATTATATGTACTCCTGTACATATAATATATCTCTATGCTATAGGTCTGAAACTGAGACGAGGCGTGAGGGATATGTAGGATCGAATGTCCTCGATGTTTGTTCTCTATCTCCAAGCTGTCTTCGCTTACCATGTCAGTAGGCTTTCAGTCTTAATATTTTTTACTACAAGCAAAAAATGTTACTGCAATCAACACAACTACATACCAAAATCAATAAGAATAAGAAAGAAACAAAAACGTTTTTCCAAAGTCGGGGGATGAGTTTTATAAAAGTCCTCGTTATTTTAAAGAAAAAAATGTCTCTTGTGTTAACGAATAAATTGTTACTGCAATCAACTACAAACTGAAGTAAAATGAAGCGTAAGAGGTAACGCTGACCTCTGGTGTCAGAGTTTGTCAGGCCGCCCGAGGGCCTACATGACATGACTGCTATTAAATAATAACAGTCGGAACTGACAGCTTAACGTGCCCTCCGAAGTTTGGAGCGATGGAAAACCGCACATAACTTAGAAAAGTCATTGGTGCAGAGCCTAGGATCGAACCCAGTATCGTTGGATGTTATGTTACGTTCATGTCTGTATTGCTTAATCACGATTTGGTATATTTTATTAACCCCCGAACAAAGAGACGGGTGTTATACGTATAGGATGTGTTTCTCTCTCTCTCTCTCTCTCTCTCTCTCTCTCTCTCTCTCTCTCTCTCTCTGTCTCTGTCTCTGTCTCTCTCTCTCTCTCTCTGTGTGTGTGTGTGTGTGTGTGTGTGTGTATCTGTGGCATCGTAGCTCCCAAACAAATGGACCGGTTTTGATGCGATTTTTATGTTTGAAAACTGATGTGATCGAAATGCTTCTTAGCTATAATGGTGGTGGGAGGTCGGGTTGGGGGTTATATATTTTTTTAATTTGTGCTTGTTGCCTTTTCATTGCTCACACCTGAGATCACAGACCATATCCTGGGAAACTTTCGACAAGCGTCTATCTATCTACAACTCAGCGCATAGGCGCCCGCTTTTGCTACGCCAGCGTACCTATTATTTTGTTAAGAACTTTTAACTAGCTGTTTTTACGATTTTCATATACTTTTGAGAAACTGCGCAGACGTAGCAACTCTAGTTGCGAGTTTCGCTGATCGCAACAGTTTTCGGGTGCTGTAATCGGTGACAAAAACAATTCTAAATTGCCGCAACTAGCAACTGACAAATTTGAACCAGTTTTGTTAAGTTGCTGGTTTCCGCAACCAGCAACCGCAACGCGTAGAGCGACTCTTCATCCCATTACCATCCCCCGCAGCGCAAAGTCATTCTTATTCTACGTATCGTTGTGTCCACACGTTTATCTCTCATGCGAAAGTTTATTTAAAATTGCGGCAACCGGCATCTGGAAATTATGTTGCTGCAACTGGCAACTGTTAATGGAAACTTGTAAAAAGTTGATAGTGGCCTCAACTTATGTTGCTACGTGTGATGAGCGCCCTAGGCTTTGATTATTGACAGTTGCTTAAAAAAGTTTAAAGGACCACCTTTGTTCGCACGCTTTGTTCGTTTTTTTACTCTTTGTTTGAATAGCTAGTATAATGGTTCTGTGATTTTACTGGTAATTTGAAACACTCATCGTTTTATTCTACTTTTGGAACACGCGATATCTCTTTCAGCGCACGACGTGAATGAATCGTAAAATATATAAATCAGTAATGCGTCTGGTGTGTGTTTGTTTATTGTAAAGGAAATTTCAAGGAAAATTGCTATTTATAGCAATTATATGCTAAATGTTGTAGGTACAGCTACCTACAGTACCTACAGCTGAAACGGCCTTGTCATGAAACTCCAACGATAACATAATTTTCATTCAGGCAAAAATTTCTAGCAAAAAATATAGTTCGCGAGATAATGAAAATACGTACTTAAAAAATGGCGCAGGAAAATTTATTTTAATATCCGAGAAACATAAGAAATCAGGAAGTGATTTAACTTTTACTACAACAAAGGAAAACAGCCATTATCGGATCCTTAATTATCTTACTGACTACTTATATGTGGGGTTTATTTGCACAATAATTGAAATATTAACTTGAATGAAGAAGACTGCAGAGCCTTACAAAGAAAATACGCGGAAACGGTATCTGTACGGTCTTTGGAAGAAAATACGTATCAATGAAGAATGACTAAGGCAGGTGCTTCAAACATACGCCTGACCGGATTTTTAAACATAAATAAAAAATAACTAAATACTTCTCCATTGCAAGAAAAGTAATACTTAGGTAATCTTTAATTCAGAGGATATTTAAATTAATGTGTAGATATTTTGCGAACTTAATAAAAAAGATCACATATATTCACTAACTAGTTTTCCCGCCCGCGGCTTCGTACGCGCAGACTACTGTTTATAGCGAAAAATAAACATCCTATGTTCTTCTAGGATATTAAAAACCGATGCAAAAGTAGGTATAGCACCAATGCTCTTGATGTTCTTTGACAGACTTGTTATTTCCATGTCAACCACAGACCATTCTGTGATGACAACCGTTCCTTACAGTGAGTAATCAAGATTTTCCATTTTTCCCTCGGAAACATTCAATTTTCCGGGATAAAAAGTATCCTATGTTTTATTCTAGGGTATAAGCTGTCTCCATTCAAAATTTCATCAAAATCCGTCCAGCCATTATCGCGTGAAAGCTCCCCAAACAAACAAACAAACAAACAAACAGACAACGTTTAACTTTTATATATTGGTATGGATTAATAAGTTTCTGAATTCAATGCTGACAACGGATACCTATGATTACGACACTGTAAATTTTTCTTGATTATTAATTTCATAATTTTCAAATTTCCACCTCATTGTACGATTCGATCGCTTCCATTAGACCTTTTATGACGATACAATGTCTTTATCAGCAACAAAGTTTTCGTTACGATCGAATTAGCACTCCCATTATGTAGTGCCCAACGTGCTAATGAGTAGTGAACACCGTCATTACCCGACAGTGAGTTTGTTTAGTAGCCCGACGGAAATTGGTGATGAATACGTGGTAAATGGTGGGTAAACAAATGGTGGGCACAGAGCACCAGCCTTATGGTCATTTTTGTTGGAACATTTAAGACTTGATAATAAATTAGGTTTACTTTATTTTCAGCATTTTCAACCAGGACTTGTCCCTCTCGGCTCATGAGCGAACTGTTCTTATAATTGATTGGCGAAACAAGCTGGTCGTTCGTCTGATGATTAAGACCACAGCTGCTCATAAAATATAATTTTTGAAGTACCATCCGGAAATTAGGTTTCTTCGAAAAATCTTGGGCCTTACTGAGCTCGTCACTTTGTGACGATGTCAAACCTCTTTCATCATAATCATACACCCATTTGATAGTTTGTCTATATTCATTCTAAATTCAAATAACCTGTCATTCCTATATTGTCATTCATGCTTTGCTTTGCTCGATGGTTACCTACGACATGTTTTAAAAATGCGTAAATAAGTTGATTATATCTTTAAATATTTGATAATAATTTCATACGTGTTGATCCGTATTGTTGGTATAAAAAACTCTGCGACAATACTCCATAATAAATAATTTCCTGAACAATTTTGTATATATTGTAAAGTTGTTATAAAATCGAAAGAATACTGAGTAACCAAGAGCAAGATCTTCAAGACACTTCAGCTGCAAGCCTATTATCTGCTTTGAGAGAGAATCTACAATTCAAAGGTAAAAGGATGGCTCGCACTACGAAGTTTCTTCTGCACCTACTTTATATTATTGTGAGCAAGGAGTCCCTTTGAGCTGGTAGACACCCTCGGGGGGCGGGGCTCCGGCCACACTCTTGAGTATTTTGGTTTTAAACCCCCGACGCGAAAAGAGTGGAATGTTATAAGTTTAGGGTGTGTATCTGTTTGTGTCTATCTGTGGCATCGCAGATGGTCTGTGTGTGGCATCGTAGCTTCAAAACGAATTGACCGATTTTGTTAGGTTTTTTCTGATTGAAAACTGATGTGATTGTGATCGAGATGGTGCTTAGCTATAAAGGGAAGAGTTAGGCGGTTAAAGTGAGGGGTCGGGGGTTATGTAATCCCCAACCCTTCCCTTTAGGCATAGCTAAGAAAATGTACAAAAAAAAAGTAGGTGAGTAAGTAGTTATGTATGAACAAAATGTATGTACATTTTGAATTTGTGCTTGTTAAGTCTAAATTTCAATGGATACAGTGCTCTTCACACAGTATAGTCATGTTTGTAAACATCCCCATCAGCTTGGCGGTTGAATATCTGGCAATGATGTGCAAGGTATAGCCTTGTAGAATAAACCTGCCTCTAAAATTCATCATCTCTGATTCCAGGTGTGATTGGGCTCATCTACCTGGTGATGTACATCTGCATCATCATATTTTTCTCCATCTGCATGTGTGGGCTGTTGGCCACGATGGATGATCGGATACCTTACTTCACGCTCGCTGACTCTATTATCGGTAAGCTATTTTACTAAATGGCAATTAGGAGAAGGATTATTGGATGCTTCCATTGTGGTGATAAAAGTATATTTACTGTTACGACCGTCGTCAATCTATACCCTTAGTTAATAACATATCGAGAAGTTAAGCCGCTCCGTTTTGAATTGGAATCGGTTAGATCCTCGATCGAAGAAGATTCTAGATACCGGATTAACATGGCGGAGCAAGACTTGCACAGGTTGCCTGAGCTTTCGAGTGTATGTTCAACTAAAAAAAACAGTAACTAGAATATGTTGCACATTTTGATTCAGTTGTTCCCTGGAGCATGCTTTATCATTCTTTGAACGAAAAAACTACTTCAAATGGTTTACTAAAAAAACAAAAAAAAAACCTGTTATTTACGTAGTGTTATATGGGACTAATGTCCAGATTTAATACATATACAAAAAAAACTTGATTAGTAAAACACACCGCCATATTCGATTACCGCATTAGATGTTCTGATGAAATCATTATAAATTATAACACAACACTATCAACCAGACATCAATGTCCCCACAGTCCACGTGTTTTGCTTTCTGGCTTTTTAAACGATGTTTTTTATTATGAAATAAAAGACTTCTTCAGAAACTTTTTAATCGGTCTTTCAGGAAATAACCCAGGCATGGGGCACAGACCCTTGCTCTTCGAGGAAGGTGCTCTCATCTGGTACCACGCTGACAACTCAACACAGGTCAAGAAATACGTGGACAACATAGATCACTTCCTTGCACGTGAGTGATTTCTTCTCATTAATAACCATTTGGTCTGAGTTTTCATACCTGTCTGCCACCTGCATCTTTTCTTGCTTGGGACCTATTAAACATTTGTGTGAATAGCACAAATGTTTGTTGTTGGGTTTTGCATGTTTGTGGTACATGTTGATGTGGACGTCTTTGACCCGCGACTCAGGGAATCCTAGTGTGGGGATAAGTGTGTAATTAATATCAACCACAAGGTATTTGAACGGATGTGTAAAGTTGTATGTTCTATACGTTACTTTTATCTGACCTTACCACATTAAACAATTTTGGTGTTCCCCAGGGTATCATACTCCAACCACCGTACTAAATAATACATTGGTAATGGTAGGTACGACTGTTGAATCTGACCTATTGTATTGACACGTAGCTTTATCTTTTATCCAGTACACAAAAGAGACTGACAAGTTTGGGCCTGACCAAAATTAAATGGGTTAAAAACTATAATAGGTAGTTATAATAGGTTTTGTAATTGTTTTAGCTTACAACAACAAATCCCTGCTGATCACCGGTGGAGAGAACCAGCACGAGTGTGGAGACGTGAAGCCTCCGAGAAACGAGGTGTGCGCCTTCAACACCAGCCTCTTCGGACCCTGCTCTCCGGAGAACCAGTATGGGTACGCTGACAAGATGCCCTGTCTCATCATCAAACTGAATAGAGTAAGTGCATGTACTTACCTTCCTTCTTGTTTTAAACTATTTTTATGTCTTAGTTGCGTTAAAGTTCTTAACTAGTTTTAAAATACATCACGTAAAACCTAGCCTGACCTTTATGTTCTGCATTTGTTCAAGAGAGGATCCTAGTTGAATTATAATTTTAAGTACTCTGTGATACCCGAACTTACGGGTGGTTACGAAAAAGTATGTACAAAGAAGATAAAAAAAGTGGTCTAGGGTACTTAAAATAAGCTACTGAACAAGAATATGATATGTATTTAAAACATGTCTGTCTGTCTGTCTGTCTGTCTGTCTGTTTGTTCGTTTGTTCTAACATCACGTAAAAAACTACTGGACCCATTGTGGTCACTGTTGGATAGCTTAGGGTTCAACTTAAAAGCTGGTGTAATTGGTATCTCAATCCAACGACTCGAAGCCAAGCAATAGATAAAAATCTTTTTGACGGCTGAAGTAATATTGATCAAATGTTGGTTTACTGGTATTTTAGGTCTTGGAATAGCACATACCTACCTTGGAGTACTTTTAACCTGGAGAAATGGCCACGCATGCGAAGCCGCGGGCACAGCTAGTTTTAAATAAATGGAATAAAAATTATCGAGCATCGGACGAAACCATTAATACTTAGTTACTTTCTAATGCTGGGCGTAGTTCCTCTATAGCTGCAAAAAGATATATGTCAAGCACACATTTTAAAGCTAAAACCATAAATAATGTTTTTGTTTCAGTTATATGACTGGAATCCTGAATTCTATGATGACCCTGTTAACTTACCACTGGACATGCCACCTGACTTAGTAAACTATATTAACGCGACTAGCACACCACAAGAAGTGAGTATCCAACAATTACACGGTTTTATCCTCTTTGGAACCTTATAGCATGCAAGTTGGTATTCCAAGCAAACTTACGCAATCATTCGCCGTAGCGGTAGCCTCGCTTCTGATCGTTTATTAATGTAATGACAATGATGCGCCTGACTAGCTAAATCACTTTTTAGATTGATTTCTCTTTTATAACAACAATGCTTCTATTACGATATCCTATTTCAGCCCCTTTCATTGAAACAAGGTACCCACATGTTTTGTATTCCAACGATGTACAGAATTTTATTACGCACGTAATTGTTTTAACTTTCAGCGCCGTAAAGTTTGGGTATCCTGTATGGGCGAACGTCCGGCTGACGCAGAGGCCCTGGGGCCCCTGAAGTACTGGCCCTACCCTGGCCTGAAGGACACCTACTTCCCCTACGACAACACGCCGGGGTACCTCAGCCCCCTAGTCGCAGTACAACTAGTCAAACCTACCTGTGAGTTAATTGTTAAAGCTAGAGTAACTCAAAATAACAACCGCCACCGAATAGCGAATTCGATATCCTGGCAGTCTTTTCCCTGGGCCTAAGAAAATTCTTCTCACTTCATCTTCATATATCTACTTTAATATCTTTATTATAAAGGTGTTGAAGTTTCAATCTTTGTGCTTGAGATGCTCTGTTTCTTATGCTAGTTATGGCCGTCGCTTGGTCTGGAAAAATAAAAAAATAAAATAAAAAAGGAATTGGTGGTAGGAAAAATACGTGATAACTTTTTACCTATCTTGTACCTGAGAGGAATCTCATTGAATTGAAGGTTGCAATTGAACCTCATTGCAATGAGGTTCAATTGCAACCTTATTGTAATTCTCATTGAACTGGTTTTTATTTTGCCTTCACGTGGTCAGGCAAAATAAAGACAGACGGAGCAAGGCGAAGCCCGAGTGGATAGGGTCGTCAGCTCGTCAGTAGTTCAGCGATGGTTGGGTCGTATTCTCATAGGGATTAAGGTCCTAGATCGAACATAGGTGCAAACGAATAGCACAAGACCAAGATGTGTAGCGTAGGTACATAAAGATAGTGATTATGCTCAACAGTGGGTGTGCTCAGACTGACGACAATGCAGATAATAATAATTTTATCTGCTGGCTAACTGGACCCTTTTTATTTTTTCTCTGCCAGTGCACCAGATAATCAACATCCGCTGCCGCGCGTGGGCGCACAACATCGTGTACTCCACAAGTCTCAAGGATCGGCTCGGCTCCACGCACCTGGAGATCATGATCGACTGAACAAGGGACCAACACATACACAAATCATGCATGGCTTCTGAAATGTACCTGTATGGAATCTCATCAATCGTAGGGACTAAAAAAAACGAATAAAAAAATAAATTAACCCTACTTTGTATAAAACTTAAAAGAAAGAAATAATATTTTTTTGAGGTCTTGTTCCGTTTGCTAAGAAAAAGCCATGCTGGAAACAGTTAACAGTCCATATCTTTTCAACTAATGAAATAATTTTGATGAAATTTTAACTTTTCCCTATGTTGAAAAATACTGAAACTTAAAAAAAGAGTTATTGCAATCGGGCTTATAATTTCCGAGAAATACGTGGACAAACATACAAACGTACACACATGCATACATACATACATTCGCGCAATTTGCTATATTTGTTCACATACTTATATAAGCTAACATATATGAATATTACAAAATTTCAACAATATTACAGATAAACATCAATTAGAGAACCTGTTATTTTTGAAGTCGTTTTAAAATTGTACACCGAATACAATATTAATCGTCAATATGTTGGTATTATGTATAAATATGTTGTCCAAGTTGACTTGGAGACATTGCATCGTTAAACAAGGTCGAAGAGGGCAGGGACCTTGTCAAGGCCTATAACCAACTGAGAGTAAACCCAGAAGACGTACCCAAAACAGCACTTACTACACCTTTTGGACTGTTTGAATTTGAGTTCATGACCTTCGGACTTAGGAATGCTGCTCAAACCTTCCAAAGGTTCATTGACGAAGTACTTCTGGGCCTTGATTACTGCTATGGATACATTGATGATATACTCATTTTCTCCTCCTCGATAGAAGAGCACAAGACACATCTGCGTCATCTGTTCGATCGTCTCAAGCAGTACGGAGTGCTGATAAACACTTCAAAGTGTATACTAGGCAAGTCGGAAGTAGATTTTTTAGGATACCACGTCTCAGCCACTGGTACACGACCCCTGGTTACGAAAGTCCAAGCTATCCAGGATTATACTGTCCCCAAGACCGTTAAAGAACTCCGACGTTTCTTAGGAATGATGAACTTTTACCGTCGCTTCATTCCCAACGCAGCTCAACTCCAAGCGCCTTTAAACGCTCTCTTATCTGGACCCAAAGTCAAGAGTTCGCACCCTGTTGAGATGACTCCTGACCTCATGCGCACCTTCGAAGACTGTAAAACCTCTTTGTCTCAAGCTACTTTACTTGCTCATCCAGATGCCTCAGCTGAATTAGCACTAGTCACTGATGCATCTGACTCAGCCATCGGTGCCGTACTACAACAACGCAAAGGTGCAGACTGGCAACCACTAGCCTTCTACTCGCACAAGCTCTCTAGTGCCCAGGTTAAGTACAGCCCCTACGATCGAGAACTACTTGCCGTGTACGAAGCCATTAAATACTTTAGGCATATGGTGGAAGCCAGGACCTTTGTAATATACACCGATCACAAGCCTCTGACTTTCGCATTTTCTATGAGCAAAGATAAGTGTTCTCCAAGACAATTTCGGCACTGGGACTACATTGCCCAATTTACCACTGACCTACGCTTCCTTCCTGGCAAGAAAAATATCGTCGCAGACGCTTTATCGCGCGTGGAGGAGATTGCTGCTGGTATTGACTATCAAGCTCTTGCACAATTTCAGAAGACAGATCCTGAACTGCAAGACTTGCTTCTCCACGGTTCCAGCTTAAAACTTGAAAGGATGGAATCAAACGACAGCAGAATACCAGTCTATTGTGATACTTCGGTTGGACAGCCTCGTCCATTCATCACTCCACAACTTCGCAAACAAGTCCTCGACTCGATGCATGGACTACATCACCCAGGAAGTACAGCTACAGTACGACTGGTTACACAAAGATTTGTTTGGCCAGGGATTCGTAAGGATTGTAGAGAGTGGGCTAGGCATTGCTTGCAATGCCAACAATCCAAAGTTTCCCGACATACTAAATCCCCCCTTTCCTCTTTCCTTACCCCTTCCTCGAGGTTCTCCCATATCCACCTCGATATCATAGGACCGTTACCCCCATCTTATGATTACAGGTATTGTCTCACCGTCATCGACAGATTCACGCGATGGCCTGAGATAATGCCACTTAAAGACATCACTGCCGAATCCTGCGCTGCTGCCCTTGTATCTGGTTGGATTGCCAGATTCGGATGTCCAGCTCGCGTGACAACAGACCGTGGAAGCCAATTCGTGAGCCACCTCTTCAAATCTCTCGCTGCTCTGATTGGCGCGCGTCACTTCCAAACCACTGCATATCACCCCGCTGCGAATGGCATCATCGAGAGACTCCATCGACAACTCAAGGCAGCTATAATGTGCCACTCTAACTCTCATTGGACTGAAGCCCTTCCACTGGTGCTACTTGGCATGCGAAGCGCATGGAAGGAAGATCTGCAAACTACAGCTGCGGAATTGGTTTACGGTGAGACCCTACGCCTACCTGGTCAGTTCCTGTCACCGATAGAAGACTTCAGCTCTGATGACATCACGCAGTACGCAACTCGTCTTCGAGCCTATATGCAGAAGTTGACACCTAGATCGACGTCATGGCATACCTCTACGCCATTTTACTTCCCACGTGACCTGCATGACTCATCTCACGTATTCCTGCGTCAAGATCACGTGCGCGGCTCACTTCAACCACCGTACGCCGGCCCCTACTTGGTCATTCAACGGAAGCCTAAGTTCTTCACCCTTGACGTAAAAGGCAAGAAAGTCAACGTCACTGTCGACAGGCTCAAACCGGCGTACATGACTAGAGAAGCTCACATTCCACTGATCACTACAACCGAGTATAGCACGGAAACACATCCAGCACCCGCTACGGAACTAGCTGCGGAACCACCGCAGACTGAAAAGAGGACTCGAAGCGGCAGAAGAGTCCGGTTCCCCGATTTTTTTCGACCGTAGTCACGGTCTGGCCGGGGGGAATATGTGGCGTACTACGTATTCCACACTTACACGGGGACTCAAGATAACTCCTCTAACGAGTTGGGCCCACCGCGTACAATGCGATTTAATCGCGACCTCTTATGACCATGGGCCACCTCCTTGGATTACTGGTTTTGCCTACGCGCAGGTACTAACTAGTACAAAGTCTGTGGCTCTGCATCGCAGCCGGCCCGCGCCCGGCACGCTCACAGACGGCGATAGACCACGGCCGCGCTTTGTTTACCTTTTATATATTATCGTAGATCTATCCTTTCTTTTATATTACTTTAATTTCTTGTTGCTTACTTAATTAAAACAGTTTAATATCCTTATTAGAACATTCATTTCTTTCGGCCTAACTTCTTCTTCCTTTAAATATAAAAACTTTCTATCCACATCAACCTTCTGATCCGGAGTCAGTATAACTGGATGGTGCGAGATCTGGACTGCCAGGATCCTCGCCCACACAACTTTGAAGGATTGACGTTTTTTTATGTTTGTTTGTCCCTCTAACCGTCGGAACGCTATTCGTTTGAAATAGCTCTGTATTTTTCAGAATCCATTGCTTAAAATGGGTGTACCTTACTCCTAGAATTTAAGATTTAATTGATGTTTTATTGTGCCTTAGTAAAAAGTATGTGTTTATAGTGTTTTTACATTGTAACAGATTGATTAATGTGGCGTTAATACGAATATTTCAGCAACTAAAATACCAGTTATAAATAATAAGAGTTGTGGATGAAAAATATAATTACAATTTCAGTTTTATTCTGTAACCATAAATTTTTCTTTGTAGACTTTGCCGCCTTTAAGTCAAGTCTTAAACAATTTGTGTGTCGTTTTTGTAAATGAGTATTGAGTAGGTTATTAAATACACTCTGAATGTTTGTATCCTTCTTTCATTTTACAACTTTGTCTACAACAACGGCCATCATTACAAACATCGTTCGTCAAATACAAAACAAATTGCTTTCAACGAGACCTGCATGATGATCACCGGGTGCTTAAAACGAACCTCAAGAAACCATTTTTTGCCGCTGGCAGGTGTGTTTCCACCATGCGTAAGAAGACGCAACCAGGAAACGTCATTAGGGAAACGTCCAACCAGGAAGTGGATAATAGATATCCACTCTACGGTATCATTCCCCTGACTGGCCCCCTTAAAATTCACAAAAGCTTCATGAGGTCCTCTGAATCCTTATCCGGTGATTCAAGCAAGCGTCGGGTCAAGGTCGAGAAGAACATGCACCACCCAATAACTTTGTTACTCCTTCAGAAAAGCCTCCTGCCAGTCATGGACTACCCTGGCTGGTGTGGAAATCTCTGAACCGCTTACGAACTCAGGTTGGCCGCTGCTGGAGCAACATGCAAAAGCGGGGTTTCGCACCACAATGCGATTAATATTGTGGTGTGCCAGTTTAAATAATGTCACACGTGATGTCGTGTCTGTGCCCTAACTCCTGCAACCGTGAGTACCTCATGAAGGCCACGGACAGGGCTGTTGACGTGCCTACTTAATGGTCCAAACAGTTTTGATATTGGGTAAAAATCGACATGAAAAGAAGAAAATTTCAAAGTACTTTATAAGTTGACTAAGAATAAATGACGATGTAAAAGCTTTCAAACTACATTTATTGAAATAAATTAAGATTAGGTTTAATCTCACTCAATACCAGCACAACAACCACAAAAAGCTACACAATTTGTGAACAAGTATCTGGTTTGGAACCGATAAAAAGCTTGTGCGCATGGAAATAAAGTTTAAAATTCCACAAATGAATTGTATTGTTCTGGCGGCAGCCGACGACCAAATCGAATTGTCATTTTTTTTGTGGTATTTGTACATTTTATACAGGTGAATTTTTCAAGTGGGCGTGGTTGGCTAAATCAGAAACTATGAGGAATAGCGAAAAGTACTCAAAGGAGTCTCGGGCCCGATTTTGATGAAAACTAAAACTGCACCTTTGGATTTTTGAAAAAAAAACTAGATTCTTCGGCAGGAATCGAACACGTTGATTTTGGAAAAAAAAGCTCACGCTGTATTATTACACCATTCGATAGTGTCGCTAATAAGGATTGAATTCTGGGAAGAAATGACATACGGCAAACTTAAGGAAAATGTTGTATTTTAATAAACTGATTCATATTTTAAAGTACTGTTTTAATTCCTACCTGCATTACCTGTCCTTGTCCGAAATGATGCTCAATATTTTGCTCAACACAGACCCGCAGCGCGGTCATCTTCACAACATTATGTTCTAATTTCAAATTTTTATTAGGTATGTCTTCGCGGTTAAAGGCCACAGTAAAAGAAAAAATGTAAACAATTGAAATTAGAATGTAGAGTAAATTGGCGCTAATAATTTAGATTTTATTCCACGTTTCGTTGATTATTACTAACTGTTTGCGTACTGTTTCGTATTAATAGTAAAAGAGATGTTGATTCAGCAGTTTGGTGAACAATTTATTGCAATTTATGGTCCTGTGCCGTGGCCAGCGAGGTCACCGGATCTTATCCCCTTAGATTATTTTCTCTGGGGGTATGTAAAAAACGAAATCTACAAAGACACGTATAATGCAATTGATGACATGAAACGAACTTTGGAAAATATTCTATGCGGAATCAATAATATTTTAATACTGAATACAGTACAATCCTTGAGACGTCGATTGAAAACAACGGTCATCATTTTGAACAATTAATCAGTTATGGTTTAACTATTTTCGTTAAAAATGAGCTCTTTCCTTAAGTTTGCCGTATGTCATTTCTTCCCAGAATTCAATCCTTATTAGCGACACTATCGAATGGTGTAATAATACAGTGTATGCTATTTTTTTCCAAAATCAACATGTTCAATTCCTGCCTAGGAATATTGTTTTTTTCAAAAATCCAAAGATGCTGTTTTAGTTTTCATCAAAATCGGGCCCGAGACTCCTTTGAGTACTTTTCGCTATTCCTCATAGTTTCTGATTTAGCCATCCACGCCCACTTAAAAAATTCAACCTGTATATCAAAATAACGATACATTATTGTAACCACTTACACAAACCTATAGGATACAATAATTGACAAATTGTAATTAATCAATAGTCAATATTTCATGGTAGCTTGAAATTCGATTTAGTGGAACTGGGAGCATATACAGCGTGAACAACTCAAGGACGAAATCATAATACCTACTTACTAAATATGTGAACAGTAATACTAAAATGCGTTAGAAGACTGGCGCATTCGCTCGTTAATATGTTTAACTCTGTAATATTTGTTTGTTAGGTGAATGACATAAGCAAAACGCCCGGTACTCCATTGATATGCATCAGAACTCTGCAATCTTTAAGGAAACAATCTTTAAAATAAACTTTTGCAAAAACCTTATACTATTTAGGTTGAAGTTTACCAATATAACAGTGGATGTAAAATCGGCCTCAAATATGAAGAGCATTTTAAGTTTGATAAAATAATGACTAAATGTTGGTTAACTCAAGACTTACAGGTGCAATCTAGCAGAACAGTTTTCAAACTACAAAAATAGACTATTTACAATTGTAACATATCGAAAACCACCATAGATATTTTAAATTACAGAGGTTATAATTTTACTAAAAGAAAAACTTCGTTTCTCAGTTTTTTTCTTGTAACCCAGTTAATAAGAAATTGGTGCGATGTACTGTAGCTTATTATGTTCAAGAGCTTCAACGGCGCAAATGCGTGGCTGTGGGATCGAATACCGTCCGTAGTCCAAATGTTTCCTTTAGAAAAATTATAACATATACAAATAGGCTTTGAACCATCGTTATCTTTGGTAAGGCTGTATTCACCATCAGGTTTAAAACTTCGTTCACATCTGGTCGATACTCCCCGCTCACTGCTTCCATCAGCTAAGTCAGCTGATCCTCGACATCCAGCTCAAGGTCTATTCGATCATGATCTCGATATGAACGCTGCCCATGCCCTCGTGTCGGTCGTACATGATGTTGTTGGCCCAGGCGCGACACTCTATGTTGATCAACATGCCGACTGAAACGGAAGAACCTATTTAGCTGAAGATAGTTTTTAAGGGTTTCTCCCTTTAATAATAGTGATAATTGTCAAGATTCAGTAGAGTTTATTATTCATATATCATTAAAATGATGACGTGCTTGTATTATAAGGCAATCACAATGATTTTCAACATGAAAAAACATACGGTACGGCTGCCACTGATACAGTAATCAAATGCTTAAATAAATATATCTGAAAACTCAGATTTATGCGGCTTCTAAATGAAATCTTGTTGACAAAGATAGTCTAGCTATAGAAAAGGATAGGCAGGATTCTCTGGTCTACTTTTTATCATAATGTTTAAGTTAAAGAACCAATATTAGATATGGACACTTACTTTTAGGCCTCTGCAGATGCACAGCCACCAGTGGACTCAGATAGCCCTCCTGGTTGGTATAAGGGAAGTAGTATCCAGGGAAACCTCGGTAGGGCAGGTACTGGATGGGCCCGATGTTCTCATTGTCAGCTGGGTTTTCACCTTGGCAGGACACCCAGACCATATTAAGCTGGAAAAGGCATACATGTCCACTAATGTCAAGTTAAATACGTGAACAGTGTAGAACTAAGAACATAAATTTTGAATAATAATTCACATACTATATGAATTATATTATTCAAATACTATATTTGGAATGTTGATAATTCTACTAGTTTTTTTCTACACTTTATGTATATTTTATGCAAAGCACATGTTGCGAATTACATGAATAAAAGTCATGGCATGAGATAGCCACAGAACAAGAACTCAACTTCTGATAGGATTACTTACGTAGTTCTTATCATAAGCCGTCATATTCCTGATATGCTCCTTCAGATCCTCAGGCATTGCTTTCGGCAGGTGGTCGGAGCTGTTGTAGAAGCTCGGCTTCCAGCCGAAGATCTTATTGAGCTTGAGGAAGACGCAGGGCGTGGATTTGTGGTAGGCATAGTGATTATCTTCGACGCAAGGTCCCCAGGCGCTGATGTCTACATCACAGACCTGGACAAGATATGATAAGGCAACTTTATTGCACTGTTTGTATTTTTTTCTTTAATAGTGTAACGTTTGACAATACGGTTAACTGTATAAACCCGCTAATCACAAGGTATTATTTAACTTGCAATGTTTGAATCCTAAGCCTTGTTCCATCTTAGATATTTTATGTAAACAAAGAAATGTCACGATAAGTCACTATCAAAGTGACATGCCAGTTGGCCAAAACATTTTTCACTTGTGAAAAATATTTATGTTTCTATCTCCCCGGGCTTTGCTCTAACGCGGCACCTTTGCTGTAGTAGGAGCCTCATTGTCTTGAAAAAAAGCGATGAAATTTACATAAAATATCTAAGATTATGGAACAGGGTATGGTTGGTTTAGGTCAAATCTTGCAAGCTGAATTAGAATAACTTCCTTTTATCTTACGGAGTTGAATTTTTACATGTTGGTTCAATTTCGATGACAATGCATTTTTTATGGTAAGCATGACCTGAATCGACATCCTGGATTAGCTCCAGATACAGGAACTCTTCAACAGTCAACAGTGCAGACCCGAAATTTTGTGATCGCATTATTTTATGATAGCTGGTTTAAAAGCATGTTTAAAAAAATAATTTTTTACTATTATGTTTTTAAAAAAGGTCGGTCTCTCAATGGAAATGAAAGTGCTGGAATACTTCTCTGAAAAGATTTTCTGCTTGAGGGTGTAACTTTTGCAACATCATTTTTAATGATTTACAATAAAGCCGGTAACATTTTGAACTTTCATGGTCACTAATGAAGTATCATTAAAAATGAGATATTTACCAAGTAAGTTTTATGTATTTCTCCTTGTTCATGAGAGGTTCATTTTGACTTGTAATAGTGCTATTAATTTGCCTATTTACAATAAAATACTTTGACTTTGTAATTTATTTGTTTTGAGTACTAGATATTTCGACTCCCTTGCAGACGCCGTGATCACGATTAAACTGATGTTCATACGGGTGGGTAGAATTAACGGCAGACATACCGATCTACCCTCTTTCTAACACGTTTTTTACGGTCGAATAAAGTACCGCGCCGTCATCACAGTCACTTGAAACTTGAAATTGTTCCCGACGCACAACCCTACCAGTATCAGCCCCCACACCACTGGATTTTGCATTAGATTATTCTGTGGTACGCCTTTGTAACAGCCAGATGAGTGTGTAGTTTCCGCCTGCAGTCTCTACATAGATAATAATGTCATCGCAAAGTACCGATTGCTAAATAATAACGAATAAAACTGTTTGCCGTAACGATGTTTGTACGATCTAAGCAAGTCTCTAGAGCCAATGTCTTCACGCCTTACGCTAACGAAAAACTTATTCATATATTTTTTTAAACTGACATGGTTACGTACACTTATCATAAGTATAATCATAAGAAACGGGATATTTACCATGAATACTATTTATATTGAGTTCCCGATATTTCGGCACTGTTGCAAGCGCCATGATCACGGGTAACTGAAGTAACTGCGGGTGGATTTTTTAAGGGCAGACAAATTGGTCTACCCTGTTTCTGACTCTTTTATTACGCGCGGCACCAGTACCATTGTTCACACTTTCGTTAGTAACTAGATCACGACACACAACACTAACAGTATCACCTCGCATTTTAGGGACAACAATTCTTCGGTTTTCACATGACCTTCAATTGCATCAGGAAAAGGCTTGGTAGATATTCTGAATTTTTCTTTAGCAGCGCGGCACTCTTCTTGTGTCATTGGAAATTTAATATACTTTCTTAGTAAATTTTCATTTACAGCCAAGGTATTACTCGGCTAAACGATTTCTGGCTCAAGCTGCAACCCCACTGCAGGCCAATTGGTAGCTGATAGTACCCACTCGCATAAAACCGGAGTGCCGTCAGTACCTACATATTTAGATGGATATTAAAATTAATGCTAGAAATAACGAAAAATAACTGGATATTAGTCCTAATATCAAGTTATGGATAATTACGCAATGAAACTCACTTGGGATTCCACAGAAAGACCGGTGCCGGAGAAATAGGTGTAAGTTATACTTTAATTTGGACGAAGCAAGAATACTTTTAAAATAGTTTGGAAAGATTCCAAGCATATGGCCTGTACATATTGTTTTAGTTTAGTTTGATGATTATATTACCTTATAAGGAACCAGGCTGGGCCAATCCCCACAAGCAGCACCCGTTTACGAGTATTACTTTTGTGTCAGCCATCACCCTCCTTCAACCATTTAAGAGGGAAGGTAGTGACCCGGCAAACAGCCGCCGTAAGTCAAGATACTTTAGTGAGCATGACCATAAAAACATAGATAGACATAACATAGATATAGTTTCTATGCTGAACCCTTAACTTGTTTTTCATGGTCGCCTTACATATTGTATGCAACTACTTTTTTTTTTAATTCTCTTTTTACACGACTGCCCACAAAAAGGAGTGTTATGTTTTTAGCATTCATGTATGTTTGTATGTTTGTACGTGAGTTTCTTTATTCCACCATCACTTTTAAATGTCTAAACAGATTTGGATGTATGGGTATCGTTAAAATCCTTACATCATCCCGAGTAACATGGGCTATATATATTTTTTAAAACATTCAATATAGCGGCAGTATGGCACCATTTTCAAACTAGCAAAACAATATTTTTTCTTCGAAATTTACAATATTGGTATCAAATTGAAGGTAATTCAACAATATATAATTTTTTGAAAACGCTCTTTTTTGGCAGGGCAGGTGTGTTTTTTAGCTTTTAAGCTAGTTATTTATCGGCGATAACTATTTCAGTGCGTTAGAATAATTAATACTGCAATTGACTTTATGAAGCAAAGTGCACTTCTCGCCCGCCAATGTAGCACATGTAGCCCAAAAGAAGCGTTGCGTCCCAACCGACTAGTAGTTGCCTTCGTCGCACTCTTGAAAGTGCGATTCCCCGGCGCCTTGAAGGTACGGATTTTATAGCTAAACTAGCTATCCCGCCCGTAACTTCGTACGCGCGGACTACAGTTTATCGCGAAAAAAAGCATCCTATGTTTTTCTAGGATAATCAATGCAAAAGTAAGTATAGCACCAATGCTCTTGAAGTTTTTTGACAGACTTGTTATTTCGTTTTCGTGGCAACCGCTCACACGTTCACTTACAGCGATTAATCAACATTTTCTAGTTTTCCCATAAAAACTTACAATTTTCCGGGATAAAGAGCTTTCTATATTTTATTCTAGGGTATAGGCTATCTCCATTCCAAATTTCATCAAAATCCGTCTAGCCGCTATCGCGTGAAAGCTCCTCAAACAAACAAACAAACATACAAACAAACAAACAGACAACGTTTCACTTTTAAATATTGGTATGGATTGTTTTATACTCTTTGATGTAAACTTCTGATCGGGCTGTCAAATATTGTAGCAAAGTTATTCGCAAGCAATAGGAGAGAGAAATTTTTCAAAAAAAAGTCGTTGCAGTACCGATGACTGTTGTTAGCTTTTGACAGTTACTGTCAGAAGCTACTGATCGGTATCTGTACAGTAGAAACTACTAAATATCGTTATAATCGGAACGTTAGGACTTTGCGACCGATTTCTATTGTTAAACAATAGCTATCTATGTCGGGACTGTAGGCCCGGGCTGGTCGTTCGAACGTGTGAGAAAGGGGGTGGTAGATCGATAAATCTTCCCTTAAAACTACCCGCCCGCATGAACAGTGATCATGGCGCCTGCATCGGAGCCGAAATATCGAGAACTCAAAACAAATAAATTAAATGGTAAATATGTATATATCTCAATCTTATGATAATTCAATACTCATTTATTGGCAAACTAGCGACCCGCCCCGACTTCGCACGGGTATAAATAAGAAAAAAAAAAAGAGATGAAAAATGTAGTTCTCGCACACTCGACCTTCACTCCGCCCTCGCTACGTTCAGGTCTCATATGCTCGTATTATATTCTAATATATAAACCTTCCTTGAAAAATAATCTAACTGATGGCTAAAATCGCATTAAAATCCGTTGCGTAGTTTAAAAGATCTAAGGGTATAGACGGCGGGAAGCGACTTTGTTTTATCAATATGTATTGATTTCTTCCGACATGTTGAATATTTATCGTCATATTTCAACAAATTAACACCAAACAATATCATTCTATACGTATAAACCTTCTTTCTTACGACATCTTGAACATTTGTCGTCATATTTCAACAAATTAACACCAAACAATATCAAACTACCCAGCCAGCAAAGTAGTGATAGGTGACTACTTGTCACAGCGTTGCTGTATATTGATGATTCGTAACATCATTTAGCTGTAAAAGCTTATACAGTCAAATTGTGATAATAAATGATGGCATAAACGTTTACTCGGCCGCCTAGTACAGTATTTATAACACAGCTGTCAAGCGGTTCTCACAACAACGATTTAGAGCAATTTTCAACAATATAATTTCAAGCGCACCAAAAATATTCGTCATATTACGCACATCTCAGTTTGATACAGCGAGATAAAAATATGAACACCTTATTTATTTCTTAATGTTATGTTATTTCTCAAAAAGGTAGAAATAAGTAATAAACCTATTTTGTAAAACCTTCAAAATCACAATACTCATGAAGTATAGCTGAGCATTGAGGAAATGTGATAAAACAGAATCCTAATCACCAAAATAACAACAAGTAGCTTAATATCAGCGTCACGGTAGCTATTATATAATCATTAGGTGATAAATGTGATCAGGATATCATTGATATAACACCAAACAGATACAAAGAACACTGAAATATCACGGATATGTATCAATAAAGTGATAGGTGGTGGATATACACACAATATATCATCAAATAGCTGTAAAACTGGGGCCACTTTCCAGTGATAGACACGTATCTATCATGGATATGTGACTGCTCGTATCACTGATATACAGCTATATCTGATTACTGGCTGGGTATACGTATAAACCTTCTTTCTTACGACATCTTGAACATTTATCGTCATATTTCAAAAAATTAACACAAAACAATATAAAACTTTAGATACGTATAAACCTTCCTCTTCATCATCATCATCAGCCTATATTTGTACACTGCTAGACGTAGGCCTCTCCTAATGCAGCGGCGCGCCGCTGAGCTCAGTCTTCAGCTCTACTATCAATTTTCTTCCAGCCGCTTTCCGCAAGTCGTCACTCCACCACAACAACCTGGCCACAGGGCGTCCTACGCTACGTTTGCCGTGGTCTCCACACAAGAATTTGTCTATTTGTCGGTTATCGGTTCTTCAAGAAACCGCAAATAAATGAGTTATGTGAATGTGTGTGTGCGTAAATGTATAATGAGTAATGTGTCCAGCCCTCTGCCACTTTAGCTTGCTTATCCTTAGATCTATGTCGGTGAACTTGGTTATCTGTAGGATATCTTCATTACGAAACTTGTCCTTCAGAGAAACTCCAAGCATAGCTCTCTCCATAGCTTGCTGAGTGACCTTAAATTTATGGACTAATTTGTCCGTGAGTGTCCACGTTTCGGCTCCGTAGGTCATGACTGGTAGAACACACTGATTAAAGACTTTTGTCTTCAGGCACTGAGGTATCAGATGGACGACAAGAAGACTTGACGAAGCTTGCCGAATGCTGCCCAACCCAGCTGAATTCTTCTCTTGGCTTCCCTCTCAAATTTGTTCTTGCCTAATTGCAATATTTGCCCAAGGTAAACATTTGTTAGACAACTTCAAGAGGTATGCCACTGACAGCAATCGGTTCCGGGTCAATAAGATCGTTTAACATGATCTTGGTCTTATCGATGTTCATTCCGAGACCAAAGCGTCGAAAAACATCATCTAGGTTTGGTCATCATACTTTGCAAGTCGTGCAGCGACTCCTCCATTAGGAAAATATCGTCGGGAAATCGTAAGTGTGAGATATTGTCGCCATTGATATTAATGCCCATTCCTTTCCAATCCAGCGTCTTAAACATATCTTCCAGGGCATTAGTGAACATTAGTGAACGGGGATATAATTTTTTTTGAATAAGTTTTTTTTTAGTTCCTCATCTACGTCGTTTTGGTTTCCAAGGCAGCGAATCGATTTTCCTACTTGAGTTGGAACTGTTTGATCCAACAGCGGCTTGGAGCAGGTTGGATCAGAACGTAGACTTCACCAAACGGCATCTTTGAAGCTTCTGTTCGATATTCAAGGAGCCTCGGATAAGTCGGTGATCACTACCGGTAGTAACTATTAATCATTGAGACATCCCTGAATATGTGATTATTGTCCATCATGATGAAGTCAATCTTATTTTTAGCCAATGTGTCGGGACTTTGCCAAGTCCATATCCTCTGGGGCTGCTGTTTGAAGAATGAATTCATCAAAAAGAAGCCCTCTTTTCCGTCAAAATCGTTCGTACGTTTGGGAGATACGATGCCACAGGCACATAAACAGAATACACCCTTAACTTAGAACATTATTTCTTCGGGAGTTAAAAATTCTACACTGGCCTTCAAAACCAGACAGACATTGAACAGACAGACATTAAATGTTAGTACCACACTTTTAATGTCTGTCTGTTCACGCATAACGTTAAAACTACTGGGCGGATTGCGATGTGGTTTTTACCGTTGGGTAGCTTAGTGTTTGACTTAAAAACTGGTGTACTTGGTATCTCAAACCAATGAGTAGAAACCAAGCAATTTAATATAAAAAACTACTAATTTTAAAAGTGTGGTAGTAAGGTTTGAAAGCCAGTAAAGGTACCTTGCCGGCGGGTGGCGGTAGCTTGAAGTCGCAGTTGTGGATGTTCTGCCCGGCGCCAGCCTTCTTGCCGTCGCGCTTGTAGGCTGGGTGGGGACAAACAAAGTGATTGGCAACAAAGTTTGTAGGCTAGGCGGGGACAAACAAAGTGATTGGCAACAAGGTTTTTAGGCAGGGTGGAGACAAACAAAGTGATTGGCAACAAGGTTTGTAGGCTGGGCAGGGACAAACAAATTGATTGGCAATAAGGTTTGTAGGCTGGGTGGGGACAAACAAAGTGATTGGCAACAAGGTTTGTAGGCAGGGTGGAGACAAACAAAGTGATTGGCAACAAGGTTTGTAGGCTGGGCGGGGACAAACAAAGTGATTGGCAACAAGGTTTGTAGGCTGGGTGGGGTCTAACAAAGTGAATGGCAACAAGGTTTGTAGGCTGGGTGGGAACAAAGTGATTGGCAACAAGGTTTCAAAAAGACGTAGTCCATATCGCCAAATTGAAAATAAAGCACAAAATATATGCTGATCTCTCTTCTCTACAAGCCTCACGCACACACAACATGTTATGCCAACAGGTTGCCACATCGCAGCAAGATCACGACCTTGTTAGTCGTGATATCGATCTTGTTAGTCGTGTATCAGAACAGTTCCAGAACAGTCTTTTGTAACGTAATTGTGTATCAACCACAAAACACTACAAATTATTTATTCACGCACACATACGCAGCCGCCATTTGTTATGCTTCAATTTCGATTTGGCGATTATGACTCCGCGTTTTTTGTACCTCGGTGGTGATTGGGATACAGATATGGCTTGATTTGTCAATTGTATATACATATCTATTTCAGTTAAACAATTTAAATCTCAATTTGACAGCTATGCTTGCGGAAGCTATTAATTGGCAACGACATTAACGAGATCTGCAGATCCTCACCTGTCAAAAAGTTCGACACCTGCTTCACCCAGTACTTGTAGCTTCCAGGGTCATTACCCCTGTACCAGATGACGCTGCTGGCTACTTCCGGCGGCGTTGGCCGGAAGCCCAACCCAGGATTGGTGCCGATGATGCTGCTGCTAAGCTGCCACTTGGGCTGCCGTGCGTCTAGGAGCTGCAGGAAGGTCCACATGCAAATGGCTACGAGGATGGCCAACGTCAAGTAGAACAAGAAGTAGAAGAGGCAGATTTTGGCTGGAAGTAGAGATACACATTGATGTTATATTTTTCATTATTATTCACTTTCATGACTACGAAATATATATTAGAAACCTTATGTTTCGGACAAACACACTGTGTTCATACATTACGAATTTATGACAATTTCATGTAGTAACATGTTAGATTTTGTTTGTTTGTCGTATGAGGTAGTGCTGGCCTCTGATGTCAGAGTATGTCAGGCCGCCCAAAGGCTTCTGACATGGCCTAACGACTGCTATTAATCAAACATGTACTTATTATAGTGGTTCTTTTCTGAGGGCCTAGGTACTACCATTCACGTTGGTACAGTCATAGAGTTAATTTAACTTTATGGTTTACCATTCACGTTGGTACAGCCATAGAGTTAATTTAACTTTATGGTTATGGTTGATCTATGGTAGAGTCTCTGTCAGAAATCCAATCTAAAAACAGCTATAAAATAATACGAAATGAATGTGGTCATCACCACATTAGCAATCTATAAATTATCTACTGCCCAAAAATCGCCTTGAGTAAAGGTTTATGCCACAAACAGATTCGTAACCACATTCAAAAGACGAGCTAAGGCAAGATAGTTAGTTTTCTGAAAATAGAAGAGACCTTAAGAAGAGAGTCTGTAGTGCCTTAGCCTATAAAAAAAAGAAAAAAACACTTATCTACCCCTAAATATTATACTATTTCAAATATATTTTATACATGAAGTTATTTCATTGAATAACTACGATAAACGTCTTTGTTTTTCAAAATTTTTCAATAAGTTGCAGGTTACTGGCGGTTTTTTTGCGCTGAAACTATGACCAAATTGAAAATGCTATGTTTCAATAACAAAAAAAAAAAAACAAATAAACTTAGATTATATTCTATTCAAGCGATTGACGCTAATTACAAAAGATTTCATCACAATTTAGGGAATGGAAAGTGCTTTCCCCTAAAACATCAATTCTATCAAAAACAGTAGTACTAAAACTCACGATCAGCAACGCTCTCTATCGCTCGGGGAGACTGAAGGAGATAGCAATATATTTACTAAATACCTAATTTGCGAAGATCTCGTCAAGCGACTATCCTCTTAAGTGCACTACTTAACCAAGCTCCAAAATCGTACAATTCCACTAATTCCATTAGCTCAACATTGTCTTGTCCAGTTAGAACGGGCGAGCGCCAGCGTACCGGCGCACGCGCAGGATGTCGCGCATGATCTCATTGCGGCAATTGGACCGTCGCGACTTCCGCCCGCGATTGTACGCCTCGTCTGTGTGGTGAAGGTTGAGTACGAGTATGGAAATGGAAATTAGAGAATGACTCAGGGCCAGGAAATTTCGAGGAATCTCTGAACAACTCGAAAATTTGAGCTGAGGTATTAAAAAGTTGCTGACTTGAATGAAGGGAAAGAAAAAAGTTTTTAAAGCTGGTGCTCAGTAAAAACAACCTCGTAGAACATGTATCATTTACTAACAACTAATAGAACACATCAAAATAAACTAGGTACTTACTACAGATAGTCAACTTTTATTTTATTTTATGTAGTGACGAGACAGACCAGCAGTACGCTGGCCTGATGGTAAGCAAGCATCATGCCTGATTCATCAAGTGACGAGACAGACCAGCAGTACGCTGGCCTGATGGTAAGCAAGCATCATGCCTGATTCATCAAGTGACGAGACAGACCAGCAGTACGCTGGCCTGATGGTAAGCAAGCATCATGCCTGATTCATCAAGTGACGAGACAGACCAGCAGTACGCTGGCCTGATGGTAAGCAAGCATCATGCCTGATTCATCAAGTGACGAGACAGACCAGCAGTACGCTGGCCTGATGGTAAGCAAGCATCATGCCTGATTCATCAAGCCTGGTTTCTTGTTAGTCATTTGTATTTTTATTAATCGACCTCACAAAAGAAGATGGTTATATGTTCGACTCTATGTTTTTTTATGTGTGTATACCGATTTCTCCGTCAATTAGGGACCGATTTCAATTATTTTTTATTGGTATACTCTCCGGGTGGTCCCATATAAATTGTATCAAAACTGGTTCAGTAATTTCAGTAATTTCGAAAACAAATAGGTTTTTTAGTAAATCCATTTGATTTTGTGTTTATATTGCCTCAAATCTATAGGGGTTCTAAACTGATTTGGATGGTTGTTATTTTATTCAAAAAGGTAGACTTTCTGTGTAGTCCCTAATACTCTTCATCATAATTTGTTCAGTAGTTTTATTAGAAAATCCATCGTTTTGTAGTTTATGTTCTCTAATATCTTGCGATTTCTGAATTAGAGGATTGTTTTACTTGAAAAAGAAAACCAGTCCAGTGTACTGTGTACTATATAAACCAGTCCAGTGTACTGTGTACTATATAAACCAGTCCAGTGTACTGTGTACTATATAAACCAGTCCAGTGTACTGTGTACTATATAAATTGTAAAAAAATATGGATTAGTAGTATTTTTTACCCGACTGGGTTATGTGTTTGGGTTGTATGTATGTTTGTTTGTTTGTTTGTTTGTGTTTGTATGTTTCTAAGCGCGTCCTACAGCCTAAACGGCATGATGGATTTGATAAATCAGGTATCATTGGATTTGTCTCAATCACGAGAGTGCTATAGAATATATTAAGTGTCAAGAAAACCAATATGACGGCTTACAGCTGCCATATTGTATTTCCGTCGGAACAAAAATTGTCGAAAACCTATCGAGTGAGGTATCAAAATAAACGTATTTAAAAGACCATTTCAAAAATATATATTTTTTATAACTATACAGTAGCAATTTTCTTTTAAGCTTCTTACAACATTTTCAATTTTAGATTATTCAAGTTAATGTATTTGGTACTAAAGTCTAATGTTGCAATTGCAACTATTAAAGTAAAGTATAACAACAGGGGGTATAGCGCCCCACGGTTTCACCCGCGTCCCTCAGGAACCATATTTTTTCCGGGATAAAAAGTAACCTATGTGTTAATACAGGGTATAAGATACTCCCGTACCAAATTTCATCCAAATCCGTTGTAAGCGTGAAGAAGTAACAAACATACATTCACACATACACACACACGCACTCACCCACACACACACACCCTCAAACACACACACACACACACACACACACACACACACACACACACACACACACACACACACACACACACACACACACACAATAACACACACACCCACACACGCGCGCGCACAGACCCTTAATTAATAGTATATACAAACTTTCGCTTTTATAATATTAGTGTGATTATTTTTGCGGACGGTCAGCTCGTATTCAATAATTTTGTTCGCAGTCGGGTTTTGTATTTAAACAGTTTTATTTAGATTGACCTGTTTGTTGTTTGTTTGTTTGGGTCAAATCTATTAATTGAAAATTGACCCCCTTCCTGTTCCTGTAGTTTTTTTTTATCTCGGTCTAGGCAATCGTTTGATCTGATGGAAAGCGATGATGTGGTCGAAGGTGTAGCACGCTTGCCTAGTAGATACCTATTCACTCTTAACTTGAACACACCTGGGTTATATTTTACCGGGAACACTGACGAGGGCAGGGCATTCCACTCTTTAGAAGTTCTTATAATAAATGAAGAAGCGTAACGCTTCGTTCTTGTGCGAGGTATTTCAACCATGAAAGAGTGGCACTTTGCTGATCGTCTAGTCGTACGGTGATGGAAAGGTGATGGGGGAATCAGGTTGTGCAGTTCTTGTGCACACTCTCCATAGTGCAATCTGTAGAATACCGCCAGGCTTGCTACCTCACGTCGATGCGCCAGTCTTTGAAGCTTACTCTTTACCCCAATGAGCCTGATAGCACGTCTCTCAATTGAATCCAAAGACTCGAGCTGATACTTCGCAGAACCGTCCCAGAGGTGGCAGCAGTACTCCATACAAGATCGGACCTGTGCTTGGTAAAGATTCAAAAGCTGTCCCGGTGTGAAGTACCGCCTAACTTTAGACAAAATACCAAGTTTCTTTGCCTTTACCTTGGCTTTGGATTCAATGTAAGACGAAAAATTCAGATTCGATGTGAGTTTGAGCCCCAAAAGCTCGCCTAAAGGTATTGTTACATTACGGAAAGACGGAGATCGGTTAAGAGGACTCTTTTTAGCAGAGAACAAACACGCCTGCGTTTTAGCATTAAACTTAACCAGGTTAGCATCGCCCCTATCGGACACGGCTTCTAAGGCTAAATTTAAACGGTCCACCATAGCCTCTTTCTGAAGCTGGACAGCGTCGCAGCTGGCTTGAGTATTGAAACTGTTTCTGTCAACCACAGTACTGTCATCTGCATACCCAAAAGTACCGGGTAAAAGTAAGTTCAAAAGGTCATTAATTTGCAGTAAAAACAGTGTAGCCGAGAGAACCGATCCTTGAGGTACACCAGCATTGATGGCCATTTGATTAGACGAGCAGCCCTCTACGACTACTTGAATAGATCGGCAAGTGCCTCACCATGCATCTCGATGGCTTCGCTCAATACGTGAGTGGCATACGCAAGAAGATCCCCAGTAGACCGGTTTTGGCGAAATCCGTATTGCCGGTCACTGAGGAGATCATTGTCCTCAAGGTATGCCAATAGCCTGACGTTTATGACACGCTCCATACACTTACAGAGTAAGGAGTTTCTCGAGATGGGGCGATAATTGGCCGGATCAGCACGACTACCTTTTTTAGGTACTGGTTGTACATTGACAAGCTTCCAGCTCTTCGGAACTTTACCTGAGTGAAGAGAGAGGCGGTACAAACGCGTTAAGATGGGAGACAATTCGGGCGCACAGTTTTTCAACACAATCGCTGGAATACCATCAGGACCACTGGCCTTGTTCACAGCTAGGGCTCGAAGCGTTCTGAGAACCTCCTTCTGGCGAATGAGTATATCGGGCAAAAAAACCCGCCATGAGGAAGACAGGAAGATATCTTGCCAGTAGCGTCTAGATTCGAAGAATTTGCAAATAGGGAAGCAAATAAATTTGCTTTCTCTCCAGCTGTGTGAGCCAGTGATCCATCAGGTTTCAGCAATAGTGGCAGTGAGGGGCGGCAGAAGTTCACTTCGACCGACTTGGCCAGCAGGGACCAAAAAGCTTTGGTACCCGCGGGGTATGAAGCCAGTTTGGCCCCTATTCAACCTATGTGATCAAAATGAGCCTTCCTAAGAGTCTTCTTGCATGTTTTAGCGGCAACATTGAATTTTTGTTTCTTAACCCGAATTTGAGAGGATTTGCGCTTTCGAGCATCAGCCCAGTCCAGATATGCCTTTTGCTTTAAAGCCACAGCACGACCACAGTCGGATCCAAACCAAGGCTGAGCTTTGCTGAGAAGAGGCTTATCACTGAATGGAATGTAATATTCCATTGCCTGACATCCCAAGGAGCACAAATTAGTGGTTTAAGAGTTCTGTAGCGTATAGAATTATAACTAAAGGTTGCCAGAGGAAGCTCTATAGCTTGCTATGCAGACCTTTTGCAGCTGCTAAAGCTCTAAAGGGGCGCCTTACAGCACCATTATACAGATCCAGTAGAGTTGCTAAATAGTGCTTGACAGGTGCTTATACGGTTAAAATAGCAGTAAAAAGCTGATATTGGCTTATCTGAATGAACGAACGTCACTCGAATCGGCTAATCATTCACTCGATTTGGTACACAACGCAGTGTGATTTCGGTGTTTTTATATGGTGCGTATAACCTTGCAGTTTTTAGTTAATGCCTGCGATATCGTATATTAAAATAACAAAATGGTGGATTTATTGTGTACATTTAAGATTTGGTTTGCATGACTCATTCAGGTGAAAAACTTCGGCAAATTTAATTTACTGTGATACATGTATGGTGCTTTTGGCATTAAATGAATGGGCCCTCAATTTATTGAAGATATCATATTAAAACTAATATGAATATGAAGCGTGGTATAACATTTTTGTCAAAATTTTGACAAGACTAGCGCTGAAATAAGTTAATTTGTGGCTAACTAACAAAAACATAATGTTCGAGATAATATTTGAGTGAGCTGTGTGTTAAATAAACAAAAATATAAGAATAAATACAGATTTTGTCTCAGAAAATGGTGTTCCTGCAATTGCAGCCTTGGATTCAAATTTTCACTACAAAAGCCCTCTTTTGTAGAAATTGGTGCTAAAATTCAGCGCTAAGAAGCTCTTAGTTTGTAATTTTTTAGTTGCAAAATTATTAGCCCGAGAACCATCTCATTTTCTCCACATAAGGTCCAATAGAGTTAATATAATAATCTTGAGTGTGAATTTGATATCATATAAAACTTACACCTGCATCGCAGCACACGTAAAACACAGACAGTAAACATAATTTAGGGTTCAGCAAAACTAATAACCCTTGCTTGTAAAGCTGGAGTAGTATAGGTAGTTACTTGTATATAAATGATTAATAATACTGTAAATGTGTGACAAGTGTCCTTTACTACAATAAATAAATATATAGAAAAAATACGTGTATTATTTATTTAAACGGTGGCCATCATGGTTCTTCCAATTTATTAAAAGCTATCATTCTCTATCTTGAAGCACTGCAGGCTCTGTAGTAGTTCTACAAAAATTTTACGAGTTGAAGTGCTAAATGCATAAAAATAGCTGTAAGAAGTAAATCAGTTGCACATTTATATCTTATGCAGCACTGCGTTGTATAGTATGCCACGCGGGAACGTAATGCAGTTGAAAGTGCTAAAAGAGATACAATTCTATCTATTGTGCAGTCAATGGTGGGATAAAATACTACGTGAAACCATTATGCGGCTGAAAAGGGCAAAAGAGATATAATTCTAACTATTGAGCAGTTAATGGTGACATAAGGTGACACAAATATATCTTAGGTTCTTGCTGCGGTCATAAGTTTTAATATTAGCTGTTGTAGAACTTTTGCCTAATTCTGAACTACTTATGCCATCCCTTTAGACCTTAAGGCTTTAAGGAGAGCTGCAATATTCACTAATTTGCTAGTTGGGATATTACCTCTGTAACAGCAGACGCGCAAGTCGACGGGTCCTGGGAAGTGAAACATGTACCAAGGGTACGATGCAAGGAATTGTCGCATCTCGTCCCAAACTGCTGAGTTGTATCTCTACACGCGTCTATTACCTTTACGGCTAGGATCAGGTGGGGAATACACAGAGACGGACTTCACCAGACAGTGATCAGAGTTACCAAGAGGTGGGGATACTGACACGGAGTATCGGTCTGTTTCAGTCGACATCAGCAGGTCAAGACAGTTGGCAGTGTCACCGTCACGGTCAGGTACCCATGTCAGCTCCTGTACCAGCTGAGCGAGATCTAACGCTAGAGCAAGTTTTCGCGTTTCTCTAGCAGCGTGGTCAGTTTTCCGGTATGGGACAAGCCACTCTTTATGGTGGGTGTTAAAATCCCCCAAAAACAACAATTGAGCAGCAGAAGGGTAACGCTGTTGGGCCACACCAGCCGCCTCACAGAGGTAGTCCACCAATAAAGTCGTCCCCCGATCTCCGCTGTGTGAGCGGTACACACAAGCGTACATAATTTTCTCTATGCCCGTGTCCACCAGCACCCAAATCACCGAGAAGTTAGGGTGCTCAAGATTTTGGAGACGCAGACAGCATATGTCATCACGAGCGTAAACACAAACGCCGACGTTTGGGATAAAAAGGTGCTCCAAGACATAGCCAAGAACAAGTGGGGCTTAAAGGTCTCCAGGTGATAGTGGACCGGTTGGAGATTGGAGTGAATCCCACGAATATTCGCAAGATCCACTTTGAATGTGACGACGTGCATCTGCCGTTTAAACTTATTTCTTCTTTGGACTTTTTTCATGATTAGTGTGAAAGGCTTCCAACGCAGAAACACCATGATTCCAATCACGGTCCATCCTTCCAGCACAACTGTACTCATCCAGACGGCTTGCCTGAACATAATGATGGAACACGATGTGTCGTTTGGCACCAAGGCTTTGACCAGGGGGTGGTAAAAATAAAAAAAGCCGGCGGCCAAAGCCTACCACCAGGTGATTCAGTTGCTCATTTGGCACCACCCGAGGGTCACGTGTAGGACATCGAGGGCTAAATCCTATGGACGCGGGCAAACAATAAACCCTCAAAAAAAGTTCTGATGACAATACAATTATGTATATGCAGTATCATTGTAAATCCAAGATGGCCGCCGCCGCAAAGTGGCGGTTTACATTTATTTTTAGAGAGGTATAGCCTTAAGGTAGTGCAGGTATATGCACCGACGTAGACGCACTCGGATGATGCAGTAGAAGAGATGTATGAAGATATCTCTTCAGCTCTTCACAAGACCACGAAGACGCACTTCAACGTTGTTATGGGGAAAGTGGGGAAGTAAAAGTGGGAGTACAAGACATCAGCGAATCGAGAGTTGGTCCACACGGTTATGGAAGCAGGAACTACAGGAGGCAAATGATCGTCAACTTTTTAGAGAAAGTGGAGCCCCTCTTTCTCTTCTTCTTCTTAATGAATTAGTTTTATAAGAAGCAGCCCCAAAGGAAGTGGACGTAGAGCCCAAATACAGTGAAAAACGAGATTAACTTTATCGTGACGGATAAAAGGCATATATTCAGGGATGTCTCTGTGGTCAACAGGTTTAATACCGGTAGTGACTACCGACTACTACGAGGCTCTATCGCCGTATAGAAAAGGCTATCGAGCAAAATCGGGGGACCAAGGTTTTCGCCCAGTAATTAAAAGGCTCCATCTAACGAAGCTTAAAAATCATCTGGCAATAACGTCACCTCACAGCCAGAGATTCTGACCCGCCACTACACTGACGACCTGCCGGAAAACAGCCTAGACGAGATAGAGATAGCCCTCAAGCAGCTTAAAAATGAATTAGCCTCAGGGGAAGACGGAGATACTTCGGAACTTTTGAAACTGGCAGGAAGACCTGTATTTCGACAGTTTTAGAAGCTGTTTAACTCTGCTCTGAACAATGGGAGAACTCCAAAGGCATGGAACAGAAGCATGGTAGTATAGTTTTTCAAAAAAGAAGATAAAACGCTCCTCAAAAACTAAAGGCCCATCTCGCTTTTGAGCTACGTCTATAAGCTGTTTTCAAGGTTAGTCTCGAATCGTCTAGCGAGAAGACTTGATGAGTTTCAGCCTCGAGAGCAGGCGAGGTTTGAAGGAGGTTACGGGACCATGGACCATATCCACACATTGCGGTAGGTTATACAGAAAACTGAAGAGCCAGCCCCTGTGTCTTGCTTTTGTGGACTATGAAAAAGTCTTTGACTCAGTCGAAACCTGGGCTGTTCTGGAATCCCTGCAAAGGGTGCTAAGTAGACTGGCGATATATCGACGTGTTGAGATGCTTGTATGATGCTGCAACTATGTACGTTCACGTCCAGAACAGGCAGACTAAACCTATCCAGCTGCGTAAAGGAGTGAGACAGGGGGATATGTCATATCCCCGAAACTGTTCACTAACGTCCTGAAATATATGTTTAAGACTCCATTCCGCCGATGATATTGTCGTTATGGCGGAGTCGCTGCAGGATCTCGAGCAAATGCTGACCAACCTAGCTCACGTCTAGTCATATTGGTCTCTGGATGGACATGGATACAACCAAAATTATGTATAACGACTTTATTACCCCGCAACCGATCGTCGTTGACGGTGTCCCCCTTGAAGTTGTTCGGGAATATGTTTACCTCGAGCAGACTATGCAATTGGGTAGGAACAACTTTGACAGGGAAGCCGATAGGAGGATTCAGTTAATTAGGATGCACAGCGTTTGGTAAACTACGTCAGGTATTCTCGTCGTCCATAACACAGTGCCTCAAGACGAAAGTCTTCAACGCGTGCGTTCTACCAGTTATGACCTACGGAGCCGAAATGTGGACACTCACGTTTTGGCTGGTCTACAAATTTAAAGTCGCTCAGCAAGCTATGGAGAGAGCTATGCTAGGAGTTTCTCTAAAGGACAGAATCCAAAATGAGGAGATCCACCGGAGAACAAAGGTAACTGACATAGCTCAAAGAATTTACAAGCTGAAGTGGCAATGGGCCGGTCACATTACTCAAAGAACCGACAACCGTTGGGGTAAACGAGTTCTAGAGTGGAGACCGCGTTTGGACAAGCATAGTTTAGGGCGTCCGTCAGCTAGGTGGAGAGACGACTTGCGAAAGGTGGCTGGTAGCGACTGGATGAGGAGAACAGAAGATCGGGCTCAGTGGCGTTCTCAGTGGCCTACGTCCAGCAGTGGACGTCTACGGGCTGATATACAGCACTTGTTTTACGCGACTACGGTGAAGCAAAAAGAGGAGGGTTATGATTTTAACAGGTATGTAAGTATGTATGTGGGTGGGTAAGTATGTATGTTCAGCTGTTCCCTCATAACTTCTAAACTACTCATCATAATTTGACTAATGAGGTATCGTTGAAAGAATCTTCATCGTCCGCTGATTATAGGCTATGTGATGTTACATAAGATTGAATGTGGCGCCCTCTAGAGGAAATAAAGAGGAGAACAAAAAAACTATGTTTCCGTGTTTGGTATCAATTGAAAGGGCATAATTAGTACATTTCGAAAATATATATATATGTATTCTAAAATAATTTAAATAAAAATATAAGTTCAAAAACTAAAACTCGACTACGGTCTTAGGGCCGGTTCCTATATATTAAAACCTTAGAATATTTACTCTGCCTTTAAAACCAACCGTTTTGGCCGTAGAGAGACTATCAAGTTTTGGCATACTGTCCGGCAGCTTTTGACAAAGACGCCAAACAAAAAACTTCAATTAGTAACGAGACGTTGGAAAAACAACTTGTTTCATTTTTATAGGAATTAGTGAACTAAAAAGTCACAAACAAGAATATTCAAACGTATTAAAAATTTCAAACTTTAGGGCCGTAGGAGTGCGATATAGAGATATGTACCTATTATACTTTATTTATTAAGGATGTGCTTGCCTGTTGCATTTAATGTACTACGTGTGTGTTTTATAGAAACAAATAAATCATTTATCTCTCTATATATCTGTATAAATTTATCAGTATTTAACCAAGTGTAGGTAAAGCGTACTTCCCGGCTTTAAAGTTTTAAATTTCTAAAACGCTTGAACATTCTTGTTTGTGACTTTTTGACGTAGTCGGGTTTTAGTTTTTGAACATATATTTTTATTTATATCAGTGTGAAGATTGTGGGACGTCTCAGTGGCATTTTTATCTTTTGTATTTGTCATTTACATGTATTTATTAAAATTTCCGTTATATTAAAAATATATATAACTAGCTGCGCCCCGTGTCTTTGCACGCGTACAAAATTTGCCCCTCGCCCTCCCCCCTACTCCCCAACTCTTAAAATCAATCAATCCGTTCTTGAGATATTATTAAAAAAGCCGTTCCATTTAAAATGTATGACATAATGCATTTTCTCCTTAATTTTTTTGTTGTTATTTTCCCGTTCTTTTTATAGTTATTCTGTGCGGAGACAAATCCAACAAATCAAAAATAATAAAAATCGGTCCAGCCGTTCTTAAGTTATATAAATGGTATAACTAACCCGACTTTGTTTCATATATTTAGATGAATAAAATTGACCATAATGGTGGAAATTACATCCGCGTAGAGTTCTTCTCTAACGGGCGTATTTCCGAAGCACCGGTAGAGTTAGAAGGGTATTTCCTTTTCCTGTGCGAGATTCAACTCTGATTCGGCACATGACAGGGAAACTTCATTTTCAAACTCAAAGCTCTCAATTTTATTGATTTGATCTTACAATAATTTTATGTTTTTCCCTTTGTTCATGAGCTGTTAAGTTTAACTTGTTAAAGTGCTATTATTTTGCCTCTTTACAATAAATACTTTGAATTTCACAGGGTATCGCTCCACCTCGCCACAGGGCGTCCTATACTACGTTTGCCTAAACGTGGTCTCCACTCGAGAACACGGCTACCCCAACGGTTATCGGTTCTTCGGGAAATGTGACCAGCCAACTACCACTGCAAGCAGCTGGAAGAAAATGGAAGAGGAGAGTTGAAGACCTGTGATGAGTTGAAGTGGCGTGCATTAGGAGAGGCTGAGAGGCTTTTATCCAGCAGTGGTCAAATATAGGCTGATGACGATGATGATGACTTTGATTTTGACTTTGACTTGGACATGCTCAAACCAATTCCAATGCCACCCAGAATGCTGTTTGCAAATATTGCGCGACACTCATTGAGCCCATCACCCTTTGACATTTTGGCCTTGAGTTTTTAAGGTACATGTCCCGTTGTCCCCCAGTGGTGGACAAAAAGTGGGGGACAACGAGAAGAGACGGGTAATTTTACTGGAAACTTTGCCCTTCAAACCGGTACACAGTAATGCTCGTACACTACTGCTTGGCGGTTTAATATCTAGTGGTAAACTACACTAACCCTGGCGGGCTCTACAAGAAGAGGCCTACCACTACGCAAATTACTCAGGCTGTGTCTATTTACTAAATTCTTACATCAACCGCGAGATGAGAAAGGGTGATCGTACCTATTATTAAGCCAGAACCACATGGCTATACCTACCTATGTGCCATTACAGACTTACAGGTAGACCATAATACTCAAAACTATTAGCAGTTGGCAGCATACACAATTATGTTAGAGCTAAGCTTATTCTTATGTATAGCTACTTACACCAGCTAGACGCTGTTCTCCCACAAAACTGTCTGGTCTTCGGGTTCCAGACGAACCTCTTAGCCTTTTGCGCGTTGGTGAGAGTGGGCTCCTTTGTCTTGTAGTAGAGGTTGAACCGCTCCAGGCTCGTCAAGTCAGAAGTTCTCTTCTTCACCGTCATCTTTGTTTTGGTCTACTGTGGAAGGTAGTATAGTTTAGAACAATGTTAGCTGGATCATCAAAGCTAGCTTTGAGACAAGGCGGCGGCAAATTTACCCTTGTCTACTCTGGACACGCTGCAATTATTTGGTGCCTTCACACAAGCCAGCGTATCCTCTAGAGCACACTTTAACGAAACGTAAACAAGTTTTCAGATTTTAAAATATACCTAATATCTTCCTCCCGAGATGAACTTCTAGGCGAGCTAGGCTAGTTAACAATTTGTTGATGTATCAGGCAGATCTATAAAACCTGAGACACATAGGTGGCAAACCTAATGTTTAGAGTTAAACTGCCTGGACTTGCGAAAATAATGTAAGACACAAATTTAAAACTAGTAATTGGAGATTTGCATTTCTGAGGAAAGATGAAATCAATAGAAAACATTTTCAGTACCTATATTATGTGCTAGGTAGGTACGCACCTGATAAGAGCGAGCCTGGAGCGCGCGAGTGTCTGTGAGACTGCGCCCGCGCAAGCAGCGCGTATCACAGGATAATGGGACAGCGGCGTGTCACAGTGAGCCAAGACTAGGTTTTTTTATTTATTAATGAGACAATAAACTGACCGAGTTGTAAGTAAAACAATAAATAGACAACAGATATTGTTTACAAGCTATGCCCACGTGGTAATTTTTCTGGGATATAAGTATCCTATGTGTTATTCCAGAACCAAAATTACCAATATACTACTAACACTAACCACTAGTAGTGTAGTTCTCTAACCACATTGCAAGCTGTGTGGCTGTCTCGTCCAACCTGTGGGGTAAGGAGAAGTGGATGAATGGTGGGGGATGTCGGGGAAGGGTGCGGGAAGTGGAGCAGGTGGTGCAAAGTGGAGGAAGACTTCCCCCACATCTCCCCAGTTTTTTTTCTAAGTATAGTTTTACCGAAAAGTAATCGATCACGTTGCAGTGCAGGTTATGTTTTCTATCTGAATCGCACGGTTGGGATAATGATTGAATCGGAATGGTGTTCGAGAGTAAGCCAGCAGTTTTTATGTGAAGCCGTCAGCTACCCAACAATGAAAATCGCATCGCAATCGGTCCGGTATTTATTAAGTGATGCGCGAACAAACACGCAAACAGACAGACACCAATTAAAAATAAAAGTTCTTGATCAGTAGCTTATTTGAAGTCCACTGAACCATTTTTTTAACTTATCTTCATTGTACGGGCTTTTTGTAACTGCTTTATGATCAGTTAGTAACAGTCTGGTTGTTGGTTTCATCACGCTAAATCTGTACTATAAGAAAAATATGAAAGAGCAAGAAAAATATAATAAGGTTTTTCTTTACTGAAAGTTCATGCTTACTGTTGGATTCAGATTGTGTTTGACACGGGCGTCAAAGACCACCAATTGAGCAATCATCGCTTCATTGGGTGCTATTCACTGCCACGGTAATGTAAAGCTGGATTAGGTTAGAACAGCTGGCTGGCGATGTATTGTATGCCGCTGACCATTCGCCCCCTCACATGAGTGCAGAGGTGCTCAGAGCCTCACGTCACTTGTGTAATCACTACATCAGACCTCTACCGGAGACTGTACTTTTACCTTGCATTCAATAAATATGAACTGAGATCGCTAGCTCTAAAGTCATTTGGTTTGGCAAGTCCTTATTAGGTTTCCGTAGTCAAATAAGGAACCTTTAGAGTTTCGCCATGAGCGTCTGTCTATCCCTCTGTCCGTCTGTCTATCCGTCCGTCCGTTACGTACCCCATCGAGTGGGGTAACGTTGAATAGATATTTAAAAATTATAATGAGGTTTCTTTGACAGATTAATTCTATTTGCTTACGAAATATTTGGTTCCAAAGTGACCTTTTTGCTTGTGTTGCATGCCCCATGGCATTGCCCTCTAACAGATAAATTAAAGAACTAAAAAAATAAAAAGTAGGGTACTAGCGCATACTATGAATTTAGTATCAAAGTTATCACATTAGATTCTAGAGTCTACTAGTACAAAAAAACAAATTCCATAGTGTGAGACAGAATCCAATCGTAAAAACAACTTTGTTGGCGTATAATGTAAAAACTACTGGACCAATAGCAATGCAGTTTTCTTATTTGGGTAGCTTAGGATCCTGGCTACGGAACCTTAAGTCTATGCGTGTCCAACACGCACTTAGCCTGGTTTAAAACAAAAAGTTTAAGGCAAAGTGTGATGGAAATTTTACTGAAATATTTATAATCAATGTTTATATTTACTAGATCCGTTTTGCTGGACAAACGCTAGGGTAGTAACCACGGCTTGGCAAACGTAGTTTAGGACCCAGGTCGAGTGAAGACCAGCGGAAGCGGCCGCCAGAAACGGGATGAGAAGAGCCGCAGACCGAGCTATGTGGCGTCCATTAAAAGAGGCCTATGTCGGGACAACGGGAATAGACGATGTCCAACTGTAGATAGAGATGGATACGTTTTTCTGCACAACTAGTAGACGAGACGCGCAGGTCGTTTGCCTGATGCAGCGCCTGCCCCTAACACTTGCAGAACTTGAAAAGTTACGGCTTCATATTTCGTTTAAATCCCCACAATTTTTTACGTTTTGTGATTGAATTCTATTTTCACGAGATATGTCACAAATTATGACTTATAGATTAGAATAAGATATTCAGCTTATTTTAAATTGTAATATAGAATAACTTTTGAGAATAGTAAATACGATTTTAAAACAGTGGTTGTGTGAGCTGCTAGTTTTTTTCTCTAGATGAGGTAATAAACAACCACAAAAAAACGAGCTCATTGCATGAAGCGTGATAATATCAAAATCCGTAACAACCTGACTCTAAGCCTACGTACTCATATATCAAGTTTAATGTTACAAAAAGTTTGTAACTAGGCAACTTAATAATTACTTACAACTTTTACAAGTCAATATAACTTAACGTCTTATGAACATGGAGAAATAAATCCTAAAATTATCATTAATAAATCATTAAAATAGGCTAACTTTACTTTGCATTTGAAAATAAAATTTCATTTTCATGAGCTGATTCAGAGTCGAATCACGCACAAGAAAATAAAATACCTCGACTCTACCTAGGAAGGCAAGTCTACGAAATAATTATTCGTAGAGGTAGTAGTTTTTACCGCGACTTACCCGTAGTAGGTACTATGGTACTCGTACTACTGGTAGTAATACGAGTTTTTTTTTTGCCCATCGTTCTACCAAGTAAATTGGTAGTACCACAAATGAGATGTCCTGCTTTATGTACGAATATAAAATCAATGGGAGGAGATACAGAACTAAAAACAAAAAACAGTATCTCGTCCCATTGGGGCGACTTTGATGTGGGACGAGTCACTGAACTAGCCTCTGCAATCATCAAACGGGGATAAAAATAATAATAAAAATAACTTCTAAAATGACTGGCCTGGGTTGTATATTAGGTCATTGAAGGAGACTGTGAAGTACCTAAATATACCTATCAAGTTGTGCTGGTGCCATTCAAAATACTCCTACAATCTAGTACAATCTAGTGATATTTTGATGCGTGAGTGGCCTCTGGACGGACGTCAACCATTTTCGCGCTGGCATCCTGCTGACCTCCATTATTAAACCATGAAGCGTAGAAGTTATATTATCATCATCATCGCCAACAGCCTGCACTAGTCTACTGCTGACACTGGCCTCTCCCAATGCGCTCCACTCAAGAACTCACCTACCCCATCGGTTATCGGTTCTTCGACTTATGGGACCGGCCCTCCCCCATTGCCACTTCAACTTACTAATTCTATGAGCTAGCTATGTCTGGGTAACATTCTGAACTTTCGTTTTCGGTCGAATCGCCTCATTTTGGATGCGATCCTATGCGAGAAGTTGTACGGCGCGGTTCTGTTAGATATTTTGGTATAGAAAAGTAAGTCGTAGGTAATATGTTTGTTTTGCGGAGTTGATATACTTTTGAGAAGTTGGACATTCACAAAGTTCTTCTTGTTATTATCTCTTCCTAGTTTTTTATTATAACTTGAACTGTTATTATAATTTTATTTGAAACCTTGCAAGTTAATTATAATTGGATGACATACATATCGAGTTGATATTTTGTACACACAGAGATCCGATGACAATGCAATATTTTGAGACTGATGACCTGACGTACATACAGGAGTGACAGAATAACTAGTAGGTATCTATATCTAACCACTACTGTTTAAGTGATTGTACTCATTTGCTTTAAGCGGCTGCTTTTTACGCAGCTTTTTAAAAGCTAGCTTTAGAAAAGTATGTTTCTTTAAAAACTACTAGCTGTGCCCGCAGCTTTGCCCTCGTGGACATTTTTCTGGGGAAAGTGTAATGTACTATGTGTCTTTCCAGGACCAACAGTAGGTACCTGTAAAATACAAACATAATATACCAAATTTCTTTCAACTGTCAAATAGTTTTGCTATCGATTGCTCGGTTCTTCATATCGAATTGAGATGCAAAATAGGTACACCAAATTTCAAATCAAACCTAAGGTATCCAACACTGAAAACGCATTTTAATCGGTCCCGTAGTTTTATGATGCGTTTCAGATGCGCGAACATACAGAGAGACAGAGAGACGCCATTTGAAAAAATGATAAATTTATGTACAATAGCTTATTAAGTCAATTCAGACCAATTTGTTTTAAATTATTTACTTTATACTTCTTTATTATGTGTGTGTGTGTGCGTGCGTGCGTGCGTGCGTGCGTGCGTGCGTGCGTGCGTGCGTGCGTGCGTGCGTGCGTGCGTGCGTGCGTGCGTGCGTGCGTGCGTCCGTGCGTGCGTGCGTGCGTCCGTGCGTGCGTCCGTGCGTGCGTCCGTGCGTGCGTGCGTGCGTGCGTGCGTCCGTGCGTGCGTGCGTCCGTGCGTGCGTGCGTGCGTGCGTGCGTGCGTGCGTGCGTGCGTGCGTGCGTGCGTGCGTGCGTGCGTGCGTGCGTGCGTGCGTGCGTGCGTGCGTGCGTGCGTGCGTGCGTGCGTGCGTGCGTGCGTGCGTGTGTGTGTGTGTGTGTGTGTGGTATCGTAGCTCCCAAACGAATGGACCGATTTTGATGCGGTTTTTTCTATTCGAAAGCTGATATGATCGAGATGGTTCTTAGATATATGGGAACAGGGAGGGAGGAGATGAGAAAGAAAAGGGGGGTGAAAATCGTAGCTTGGACCTATTTAGCTGTGGTATTTTAATTTTTGAAAGCAGGGGTAAACAAGATGATTCATAGCCATAATTTGAGGATGGAGGGGGTAGGGGGGGGGGGGTGCGAATCGTATGCGGACGATTCACAAACTGGACGTTACAGCATATTCTTACATACAAGAACGAGAACAAGAAAAATACACATGGTAGGCTGAACGGCCTTCTAGAAGTGAACACAGCGTGCAAACTAATAATCGACAAGCAATATCTATGTAAAGTTAATTACTTAATTATGTTATATTAATTAATATTAAAATTAAAATTTTTGAATGAAAAACTAATGTTTTATAGTAATGACAGATGCATCGAAAATGTCAAGATCCTGTTGTTGAACAAATACTGTTGTAACTTGAACACAAGCGGTACAAAGGCGAATGATGCCTATAGTTGGTACGACACAAGGGCAGATTAAAAGTTTTGAAATTACAAAGGCGACTTCGAATGCGAGGTATTGTAAACTTAAACTTTTCCAGAAGGTCTGAGCTATCTATTTTGCCACTAATGATTTTGTAGAGGAACACAATATCGGCGGTCTTACACCTAAGGTCGAGTGGAATCATTTTATAATGTTCCAGTCTCGAATCTATGTGTTTTTTGGGTTTTTTTATGTTTGAAAGCTGAGGTAAACGAGATGGTTCTTAACATACTGCAAGTCGTTGTTCTGTACAAATGCTCTCGCGCATGTTCGTATTTTGTTTCACTAAATCTTCCTTAATCAAATTATGAATTTCGAGAAAAGTTTCCTTCGACTTATTAAAATAAGTTTTTTTTTGTAGAAACATCTGTGTAAAGATTAAATTCACCGCGGCTTTTTCTAAATTTAATGTGATTTTCTATCCAAATTGATCACCTTTTACAGTGCGCTAATGCAATTTGCATATCAAATTCAAAATCAGAATCGTCATCTGATGAGCATCTAATAAATCTAATAGTGAAACCGTACTACTCATATTTTATCATTCTGTATATATAAAGCGGTGAAGAAATACGTGTGGCACCTAGGACGGCCTGCGAGCGAATGAATAATTTCAATATATTATCGTATCTTAACCGTGTGTGATAATATTTAAGAAGATGCCTAAGATGCTATAATATTTTATATGCAGATATCGTAACATCAAATATTATAGTATCTTAATCGTCTGTGACGCCCTTAAGAAATGTAGTTTTTGGTCCTGGAATAAAACGTATAGGCTACTTTTAAATGAAATCACAGCTAGTACTTTAAAGCAATAACAACGAAAAACTCTGTACACAGAAAATAATTAAAAAAATATGTTCTAGGGTACTTAAAATAAGCTAATGAACAAGAAAATAACAATTTTGTTAAATCGTGTCTGTTTGTTTATATGTTATGTTGTGTCTGTATGTTTGTTCGCGCATCATGTAAAAAACTACTGGACCGATTGCGATGTGGTTTTCACAGCTGGATAGCATAGGGTACTTAAAAACTGGGGTACTTGGTATCTCAATCCGATGAGTACAAGTCGAGCAATCGATAAAATACTTTTGTACGGCTGAAGAAAGTTTGATCAAATGTTGGTATATTGCTATTTTATAGCACATACTTACTTATAGTATTTTTAACCTAGAGAACCACGTGTGCGAAGCCGCGGGTACAGCTAGTACCAATTAAATGTATTTATATGAATATATTAAAATAAATGTCATAATCAACATAGATGGAAAATAACATGTCAATTCATCTCTCAGACAGGTAGAGGATAATGGTTCTATGTGAGTAGTTCTGAAAGTAGACATGATATTCAGTATCCCAAATATTGCCAATCCAAATCTACAACATTTCGTTGAAGAGTGAAAACGACTAACTGCTATTTGGCAAACGCTACTGATCAAAGAAATAAATTCAAATAAGTAGTATATTTTCAAAATAATCCAAGACATGAATATAATACATGAATATATTCACAATAATTAACCTTTATTGCTCAAAACCTTTAATTATTGTTTTTTAATCGCGAGCTTCCTCAAAATCCTCTCCAAGATGTTCAATCATTTCCGCGAACGTGTTATAATTGGGGTCAGCATTATAAATCGTCGATCGGCAGTGATTTGCCCGCTGCCTGCGCTGGCCGATCGCGTCCCATAATTTGAAGAAAATCGACCAAAAAGTGTGCGCAAGCGCAGCGTCAATCATTAATTAATTATATTTAGACAGATGGTAGGGATGGGTAGTACTGATTGTCGATGTCGATATTTATGCTAGAAAAAATAAATAAAAATGGTACACATAAATAATTGACAAAAAAATATGTATGGCAGGTACTTTTTTCTCAAAAATGGCGATTTCACCTTACGGGTACAATATCGATAGTTATGTTTTGTTCTAAAGAAGGTAATAGAGTACCTGTAGTGTTTTATGTGTTATATTATCTTACACTTTAAAATGTAATATGGTCAAGCGTGATTAATTAAAAAAAGTTTTGGGCACTTAACCTTATTGACCGAGTGAGCGCAAAGCGCGAGACAAGCGTGTAAGTTTCAGCTTCGGCAAAAATGCTTTCTTATGTCTGGATGTCTGTCCAGATCTCTGTTCTCATCTACATACTTATTTATTCTGTGCCTACAGGTCGCATTTCTCAACCGATTTAGACGAAACTTAGCATACAGAATAAACGAAATTTTAGATTTTTTAGTCTTCGTGTTTTTTTATTAGGATGGAGGGGGGGGGGGGGGGGGGGGGGGTGAGGGGGGGGGGTGATGGGGGCGGAAGGGGGTTGAGGGGTTGGGGGGGGGGGGGTAATTCCCCCAAAATGAGGCAAAAAGGGGGCTACTGAATATCTTCGCCTTATTAGATCAGATTTCGATGGTTCTTTTTTATTTGGAAGATAGTTACTTTGAATTGGTCTCATAAAAATTTGTTGAAGATCTGATAAGGATCTTTGGCGTGATGAGCAGAATAGCTCCTCAAAATGCAGTAAATTTCTCACTTTTAGGTTTCTACCAGTGGAATCAGCCCTTTACCCACTAGGTTGGGATTGATGGAGCACTTTGGTTATTAATGTTAGTTTTACAATAAGGTAACTAGATGCCGCTACTGTGCACCGCTAGACTGTTTGCAAAAAAGTTTGTACGCGCGAGGTCTACAGCTCACAGAGCCACTACTTAATTAATTGACCGAGCGAGCGCGAAGCACGAGCGAAGCGTCTCCGTTTCAGCTTGGGCAAAAATGCTTTCGTTTGTCCAGATCTCTGTTCTCCTCTACAGGTCGCATTTCTCAATCGATCTAGACGTTACTTGGTATAAAGGTTAAAATAATATTTTGAATTTTTTATTCTTCGTGTATTTTTGACTGGGTGGGTACTTCCCCCGAAGGGGTAAAAAGGGGGCTACTGAATATCTCCGCCTTATTACTTTAAATTGGTCTCATAAAAAATTGGTGAACATCTCATGAGGACCTTCGGCAAGATGAGCTCCTCAAAATTCAGTTAATTTTTCACTTTCCGGTTTCTACCAGTGAAATCAGCCCTTTACCTACTAGGTAAGAATTGATGGAGCACCTTGGTTATTAATGTAAGTTTTACAATAAGGTCACTAGATGGCACTACTGGGCCATTATTCTCTATGAACACGCGTAATGCGTCTTGCAGTGGAATCGTTCGGAAAAGAACGGCAATTCTGGAACATGCACAAACAATTCCACGCAGATATCTTAACGCGGCGCGTCACGTGACCGAGTGGCAATAGAGAATAAGGTCCCTGCTAGATAGTTTGCAAAAAAGTTTGTACGCGCGAGTTCTAGAGCTCACAGAGCCACTAGTAATTTAATGAGCCAAGCGAGGTCTCCAAATCAACTTAGACGAATCGCTTTGGACGAATTGCGTTTGAATATTTTTTGCGTTATTAGGTTTGTTCGACGAGAATTTTCGTAAATAATTATATTGATGTCGAATAAGGCAAGTAGGATCTAGATAAAGAGAGCCTAAGATCGAATTCAATGGCGTTCACTAGGAGATGCCTACTTCCAGCTGAGGATGAATGTGGGCTGACGATGAAGAATTCATCTATTTATATACAAAATTCTGTATTGTTACCTGTTACACAAAACAAACACGTTATAATTAAATTACAACTATGGTAGTACAATAACTTATCGGTATTTTGATTTTAATACAGTAACACATTTTTTGATACTATCGATGTAATAATCTCAATTGATGCCGCATCTCTACCATCAATATTATAGCGGTACTTTCAACAAGGGTGAGAGATAGCACGCACCTCGTGTTCGATTACATGCGATTGACGGTGCCTGTTTGTAGGGTTGCCACTGCTTCGAAATCAAAATCAGCCCTGATGTAAAACGACATTCACATCACAATAAAAACATAAGTAATGTTAAGTATACGTCATAATGTTTTTATGATTTCAGCATCAACTCCTGCTTGGCGAGAACATATTTAATAATTTTGTAAAGGAAAAATTTGTTTCACGGACGGGATTCAAACCCGCATCGCATCATTTATGCCTCTGTGCGGCACATGCCTTTAACTAATTAGTTAGCCAATTGGCTACCGTGACCAGTACACGATCATCCAAAATTTTCCCTCAGCTTCTAAACCTGTCTTACGGGGACGGCAACGCCATCTAGTGGCAGTATTCTAAACTGACCAACCGAACACGGCTAACTTCGCGTCGTATTGATAACACCTCCCAAATCTAATGTTTTTTTATGATTTAAGCATTAACTCCTGGCCACACTTCAACAATCAATTTCAATTTTAATTTCTGAATAAAGGTATTTCATGTCATTTCTGTTGTAGTACCTAATTTATCTAGTAATACTGTATTAGGGGTTTAAGGGTAAGTTGGTATTATGTGTTAATTATGTTAATTAATTATGTATTGTATGATCTGTTAGACGTAACGATAAAGCATTTAAAGTTTTTAGAAGGTTAGTTTAGGAGCTATTTTTAATCGACTTAACAAAGGAGGAGGTTTTCAAGTTATCCGTAGTCTTTCTTTTTTGGATGTGTGTGTATATGTTACCTAATAATTATATCCTGTATCATCATCATCCTATACTTGTCCACGGATACTTGTCCACGCTGGATGTAGGCCTATCCTGATGCACGCCACTGAGCTTGGTCTTCAGCTCTTCTCATCCATTTTCTGCCAGCTGCTTTTCGCAAATCGTCACTCCACCTGGCAACAGGGCGTCCTTCACTACGTTTGCCTATCAGTTAGTATCAGTTTTTTTAATGAATCTATATTTAGTGATTCAATTTGTTATTTTGTTTATTTTCCCTCATAGCTCTAGGATTTCTTACAGATTCGGATGTTTTTTTTAAAGCTTTTATTGAACTAGCAATATTTGTATGTATGTTTGTTTGTTTGGTTTAAATCTTCCAAGAAGAATTAGAACCACTTCCTTTGAATTTTTACAAGTTGGGTCAATTCCGATGACAATGCATTTTTATGGTAAACATGAACTGAAACAACATCCACGATTAGCTGCAGATAAAGGAACTCTTCAACGGTCAACAGCATAGACACGACAGTGTAGGTACGCATTTTATTATGATAGCCGGTTTTGAATTTTGACATGACAAATAGTTGCTGCACTTAGGGTTGCCTCTTGACTAGGGAACTCTTCAATAGTTTACAGCACAGACACGACATTTTGTGTAAGCATTTAATTATGATAGCTGTTTTTAAATTTTACAATCACAAATGGTTGCTACATTTAGGGTTGGCCCCTGACTAGGGAACTCTTCAACAGTTAACAAAACAGACACAAAATGATGTGTACGCATTTTATTATGATGACCGGTTTTAATTTTTACCACGACAAATGGTTGCTGGTTGCTGCACTCAGGGTTGGCTTCTGACTAAGGAACTCTTCATCAGTTAACAGTACAGTCACGACATGTTGTATACGCATTTAAATGTAATAGCCCGTTCTTAGTTTCACTATGACATGGCTAATGCACAAAAGCTTTTTTAAATGTTTTTTGACTTATAAAGTTGGTTTTTTATACCTTCATAGTGACCTAACTTTTTTATCAAAGTTTTTTAAAAATAATTCTGTTTGTTTTTGTACGACGTTTTTGGGGATGAGGCTGTTAGCTAGCCAGGCTGCCCCGTTTCTCTTCACCAATAGCATTTTTTGTTTGTTGTAATTATCATAGTTATATATTTAAACGCGCTGAAAACTTAATAATCAATCAATAAATAATAGTAATTATCGCTTCAATCTTACACCTTAGACTGTATAGTATACAAGTTTCGAAGTTTTGATTTAGATGAAATATAAATGGGTGCAGTTGTTTTGATCAAACAGGATTCCAGTCACAGTGTTGGAATCTCAGACTAATACTTTAATATTTGGTCTGAAGTTGGAATAGGAAATACTACTTGTGGTACATACCGTACCTATGTAAAATTCTGCTGGGTTTAAAAAACGATATCTTCTCAATTGTCATGTTATATCTAACTGGGGAAATATTAATATGGCAACTGAACGAAAATTTAAAATTTTCTGTACTTACCTTTTCCTGTTTGTTTGTTTGTCGTATGAGGTAATGCTGGTCTGTGATGTCAGAGTTTGTCAAGCCGCCCGAAAGCGTCGTCGTTAAGCCATGTCAGAGGCCCTGACATGGCTTAACGACTGCTATTAATTAATAACAGCCGGGACCGACAGCTTAATGTGCCCTCCGAAGCACGGAGAGATGGAAAACCGCACATAACTCAGAAAAGTCATTGGTGCGGAGCCTAGGTTTTGAACCCGGTATCGTTGGATTCTAAATTGCACTATAGAGCCGTTACGCCACCATCGCTCTTTACCTTTTCCTGATTTCAATAGGCATTTCCGCTTCAAAGAAAGTTTAAAATTATGCAAGACTGACTGCGCCCGCGGTTTTACCCGCATGTACAATTATGATTATAGTGAAAAGTATCTTGTGTGTTATTCTAACACCTAAAGTATATATACACGGTACACCTATAACAAATTTCATCAAAATCTGTTTAGCCATTACTTGTGTTCCTTCGTATTCCTAATACTCTGATTAAATTTGAATTATTATTGTTTAAGTTACAAGGATAGATCTCCGGTTTAGTCCTAAATGTATATCATCAAAATTAGCTTAGTAATTTTTAGTAAAACCATATGAAGTAGTTTTTTTAGTTCATCGAGTTATTGTTTAATCGCGACTCTTGTACAAGCGTCACGAACAATGAAAACAAACTCAAATAAACGTAGTGTTATCAAACATGTTTATTTTTATTATTTATCATCATCATCATGTCATCCTTTAGAAGTCCACTGCTGAACATAGGCCTCCCACAAAGAGCGCCATGACGAACGATCTTGTGCCACCTCCATCCACCGACTTCCTGCGATGGCTACAATGTCGTCGGTCCATCGTGTGGGGGGTCTCCCCACACTTCGCTTGCTTGTTCGTGGTCGCCATTCGAGAACATTTATTCCCCAGTGGTTGTCGGTTCTGCGAACTATATGGTCTGCCCATTGCCACTTCAACTTGCAAACTCTGAGAGCTATGTCGGTAACCTTCGTTCTTCTACGGATATCCTCATTTCTGATTCTATCACGTAGTGAAACACCGAGCATAGCTATCTCCATTGCACGCAGCGCAACTCTGAGCTTTTGTATGAGATCAATAGTTAGCGACCACGTCTCAGTGCCGTATGTCATCACTGGCAACACGCACTGGTTATAAACTTTCGTCTTGAGGCTCTGCGGTATCTGCGACGAGCAGATATGGCGTAATTTCCCGAACGCTGCCCATCCGAGTTGGATTCGTCGGTTGACCTCTTTGTCGAAGTTGGATCTACCCAGTTGGGTCGTCTAACCCAAGTAGACATAGTGATCAACAGCTTCGATAATATCGTTCCCAACATAAACCAGCATGGGTACGACATGGGCATTTGACATGATGTTCGTCTTGCCCATGTTCATTTTAAGACCCATCTGTTGGGAAACTATATTGAGGTCACTGAGCATTGTGCTTAGGTCTTCCAGGGTTTCAGCCATGATGACTATATCATCAGCAAATCGAAGGTGAGTGATGTATTCGCCATTGATGTTAACACCAAATCCGTTTCAGTTCAGAATCTTGAATATATCTTCCAGTGCAGAGGTGAACAGTTTCGGAGAAATAACGTCTCCCTGTCTCACCCCTTTTTGCAGCTGGATAGAATTTGTGCTCTGATCCTGAAGACAAACTGTCATGGTGGCCTTGCTGTACAAATACTTCAACACTTTGACATCGAAGGTAATCTGGCACCGCTGTAATGACTGTAGCACTGCCCAGGTCTCGACTGAATCAAAGGCTTTCTCGTAGTCCACAAACGCTAGACATAGTGGCCGATTATACTCTTCGGTCTTCTGTATAATCTGCCGGAGCGTATGGATGTGGTCTACGGTGCTAAAGCCTTTCCGGAATCTAGCTTGTTCGGGAGGCTGAAAGTCGTCAAACCTACGAGCGAGACGGCTTGTAACTATTGTCGAAAACAGCTTATAGACGTGGCTCAGCAGCGAAATGGTTCTATAATTCTTCAAGAGGGTTTTATCACCTTTCGTAATGAACAAAACTACTACGCTCCTGTGCCACGCCTCTGGCGTAGTACCCTCGAGGATGACGGAGTTAAACACTTGCGAACACTTTGAAGCCCTTGTTCCGCTCTATTGTGTTCTAAATACAGGTAGTATTATAGGAACGCAAATCGTGTCGCATTGACTTGGAGATCTGTTTATTAAGCAAGTTGTAACTTGACATGTCCACTGAAGACTGCAGCCTCATCTCACCTCGTTCGGCCATAAGTTTGAGTGTATGCTCAGAGAGTTTCTGTGTTCTATTTTTGCGGGGGGTCTTAAAGAACTCCGACCCGACCGCGTGGACAATTTCCACTAGCCCGTTATTTAGTTCGGCCACTGTATCGCATTCGGTAAGGGTTTGGAAGCGATTTTGGAGCTCCAACTGAAAGGTCTCAAAAGGGTTTTGGATTTGGGCAGGACTTGGGCGAAGAGTAGATCCCATTATTATTTATAGCTTCAAAAAAAATACAGTATGTGTTTTATGAGCACGGACAGGATTAACTATTTTCATTGTTTGTGACAATCGCGCAAGGGTCTTGTTCAAACAACAACAGCTCCTAAGCTAATATTTTGAGAACTTTAAATGAACTGTCGATAGGTAGAACAAATCAAAAGCTTTAATATAAGCACATAATAATGTTATGTTCAAAGTTTAGTTTTTGCAGTAGCATTTATGTACACAAACTTTCGCAATACCTCTTTTTTCCATGTTGTGTAAATACTTTTTAAGAAAGTTACCATTATATAAAAAAAATATGTTATCACTCTTAGAGAAGTGTATTTTTATGTCTGGATGGCCTCTACTTCCGTAGATATTTATTATTAAAGACAATCAGAGAATTTTTGCAATATTTCATTATTTCTTGTACATAATTTAGTACTTTAAGCATTTTTATGCAATTTCCTGGAACTTTTGCATGTACTGTGTACTAGTATGGGCATGTCATTATATTATTAAAGATCTTCAAAAAAATAATATAATATTTTATTTACTGTATATGTTTTGACAACCCTATGCAGGTGCCAAAATCAACGGGTGTGTGGTCCGCGCGCCGCAGCCGCGGTATATAAGTATGTCCTTGAACCATCCCCACATCATTCGCGGAGTCCCATCAGCGCACCATGGAGAGACTCCGGAGGACTTCCATACTTGTGAGTAGATAACCAATACAAATTGCTGCAACGTAAATTGTAGCTACAATAATTATTGTTAATTGTTAATTCTGGAAATTTAAGTTTATTTTTTATTTGTAGTACATACTCGTACCATACTCATCAAAACATTAGCAATAGGTACATTACAAACTAATTACTCGCATCCAATTTTTTATGCTCTACTTAATTAAGTATATCTTATTGTTTTTACACTCTAGAACCTAAAAGTACTTACCTAATCCTAATCTATACTATAATAAAACTGTAACTGGGCTAAATTTGTACATTAAATATTTTTTGAAAATTTTAATTGAGATAAGCTTCAAAATCGATATGGAGTGCAAAAAGGTTTTTTTTTGTCTGTCTTTCTGTCTGTCTGTCTCATTGAACACGCAAAGATAAATTTAATTATCAATTGATACTTTAAAATTACACATTATACAATTATACTAAGAAAACTGTTTCCACAGCTTTCCGCACCGAACAATCACACTAATCACACTATCACATCACAAATAATAATAGTAATCACTAGAGTATTTAAGTTTATTTTTTATTTGTAGTACATACTCGTACCATACTCATCAAAACATTAGCAATAGGTACATTACAAACTAATTACTCGCATCCAATTTTTTATGCTCTACTTAATTAAGTATATCTTATTGTTTTTACACTCTAGAACCAAAAAGTACTTACCTAATCCTAATCTATACTATAATAAAACTGTAACTGGGCTAAATCTCTACATTAAATATTTTTTGAAAATTTTAATTGAGATAAGCTTCAAAATCGATATGGAGTGCAAAAAGGTTTTTTTTTGTCTGTCTTTCTGTCTGTCTGTCTCATTGAACACGCAAAGATAAATTTAATTATCAATTGATACTTTAAAATTACACATTATACAATTATACTAAGTTGTTACTAAGCTGTTTCCACAGCTTTCCGCACCGAACAATCAGACTAATCACACTATCACATCACAAATAATAATAGTAATCACTAGAGTTTTAAAAATGAATTCTCTCTTATCGAGCGGAATACTTCGTATGCGGGATGCAGAATTCCATACATTAGAACCATCTATCTATTATCTATAGAAGTGTGTGTGTATGTTTTTTACTCAATCACGCTCAACCAACTGATCGGATTTATATGAAATTTGGTATCAAGATAGCTTATATCCTTGATTAACACATGTACTTTTTATCATCATCATAATCCACACGGGTGAAACCGCGGGGCGCAGCTAGTTTATCATAAATCTGTTTTGACCTAGGTAATCGAAAAATTGCAATTTCAGCTGGTCATCATGGTCATATGTCGCCCAGCACCTTCCGTCACCGCGATCGACGCTCAGAAAGTGCTTCACATCCCGGAGAAGATTATCGGAGGAGTCATTGACATGGTGACGAGCCACAAGCACAAGCCCTCGCAGCAGGCCTCCTTTCAGCAGACCTTGCAGACGCAGACCTCCTTCAGCCATCAAGGAAACCCTCAGGGAAACCTACAAGAAAACCATCAGGGGAACCAGCCGCAACAGCCTTGGACAGGACCTATCTATCAGGGTACAGGCTTCCAAGGCCAGACACAGTTCCAAGCTCAAGGACAATTTGGCGCCAATAATGAAAACTACGGAACAGGGGGAAACCACCAAACAGCTGGAACTGCTCCTGTGTATCCTGTCAACTCAGGTTCTACAGGAACTTCAGGACCTTACCCGGTAAATCCCGGGCCCTACCAACCGCAGCAAGGCTTCAGTCAGTCGCAAAATCAGGGCCAGTATCAGAACTACCATAATCAAGGGCAGTTTCAAAACCAAAATCAACAAAGTAACTTCCAAGGACAGAGCCAGTCTCAAGAGCAGAATCAAAACGGGCAGTATCAATCAGGACAGTACGGATCAGGCAACTATCATGGAACGGGGCAGCACGTGCAAACTAGCGGTGGGAATTACCAAAATACAGGACAAGGAAGCGGTGGAAACTACCATGGCCAAAATACGGGACAAAATCATCAAACTAGTGGCAATTATCAAAATACGCAATCTGGACAACACCAAGGAGGGAATTACAACGGCCAATACAACCAGCAAGGTGGACAGTCTTCAGGCCATAATCAGCAATCTGGTTACTACCAGGGTGGCAGTCAAACTGGCCAGAGTCACGGTCAAAGCCAGAGCATTATCGGGTCACAGACAGGGAGCTATGGCGGCTCCGAATCAGGAAGCTTCCAAGCCTCCAGCACCCATCAGTCGGGAAGCCCCGGCACGACCTGCGTGTGCCAAACTTGGACCAAGCCAGAACCGGTCTTACATGATGAACTACCGAAACCGGACAAAATCGAAAAAACGAAAGAAGGCGTAAAGCCTACTGCTTAGTAAATAGCAATTGTATCTTTGCGCCTGTTTTTTTATCTAGCAACAGATTGTGCGAGTCTGATTATTTTATAGTAGCAATGCAGGACAATCATAGTTTGCTCTGACGCTTATTTATTATTATGATCTCTTGTAGGAATCTATACTATTTTAATGATACAAAATATGAACTATAATGTTTATAATCGAAAATCGTTTATTTTTATTTCACTCTTACCCCACATGTAATGATTTTCTAGTTCGAAACCTTACAGCCTGTTTGTGTGACAGCCAACCTTAAATATTATGTAGCACAGTGTATTCATAAAATCAGGATTTCACTAACTGGAGAAGGTAATGAAAGCTATAAGATATATTTTATAATTAATCCTATTAATCAAAAATGATTTAAGTATTGACTTAGCTTTCTCCTAAAAAAGCAAGCATGTACATTTATCTTTACAGTCCGACTCACAGAGTACTTTGTTGGTGCGACTGTAAAGTTATTTCGCACAGATAAAAATGAAGGCAGTAAGCGGGTGGGAGAAGCGCGACCAAGGTAGTTCTAAGAACTATTCAGTACAAACTAGTACAGGTAGTACAATACATACATCTTCTTTGAGCACGACTGACAGGCGTCTTTTGTTTATTTTTGATTTTCGATCGACGCGTTCAGGTCAAGTTTGAGTTCATCCAAAAAAACCCATGGAAACAAGCACAAATTAAAAATTTATATAATCCCCCCTGACCTGGTTATAGCTAAGAAGCATCTCGATCACATCAGTTTTCAAACAGAAAAAACCACATCAAAATCGGTCCATTCGTTTGGGAGCTATGATGCCACAGAAAGACACACCATACACACAAATACACCCACACAGACACACGCTCGTACACACACACACACACCCTCTCTCTCTCTCACACACACGCATGCGCGCACACACACACACACACACACACACACACACGCACACGCACACGCACACGCACACGCACACGCACACACGCACACGCACACGCACACGCACACGCACACACACACACACACACACACACACACACACACACACACACACACACACAGTGATACACACTCTAAACATAACACCCGTCTCTTTGTTCGGGATTAAAAAGGATGTTTAGCTTTTGCCTAATATGAAAAATTTCAGGGAAACTATTCCAGTTTTTCTTTCCATAAAAACCTAATAGCCTAATGGTGATTCTCATGTGATACGCTGACCAACGAACAAATTTTTTTTTTTATTTATTTAGGTAATATTACTGAATACAGCAAATCATTTTCCAGAAAATCTATAACCGTTTCGACAAAATGTATATCATAGACCGCCAATGTATTCATGGCATGTTGTCAATGAGAGTGAGAGAGCGATCACAATGCGCCATGCTGGACCGGTGAGGGGTCAATAGACTCTTGAATTTGTGATTACTTAATATAGGTACGGAGTTTTTGGTAAATCCTAATCTATGGACACATAGGGGAAAATGCTGAGAGGAACTACATGCTAATTTTTAAACAAAAAATAAGCCATTTACATTATTCTTTAAATGATTTGTATATCAGATATACGCTTTTTTTTTCGAGAAATTGGATTCTGCTGCTTATAACAAACAAAAAGTTCTATGTTTTTACCCAACTGCACGGAGGGTTGTTTGTTTGTTTGTACGTTTCTTAGGCACGTCCTACAGCCTAAACGGCTTGATGTATTTTGATAAATAAGGTATCATTGGATTCGTCTTGATCACTAAAGTGCTAATATGGCGGCTTACAGATGCCATATTGCATTTGAGGTGGAACAAAAATGTCCAAAACCTATAGAGCGAGGTATCGTAATAAAGGCCTTTAAAATACCCTTTCAAAAATATATAATTCTTATATCTAAACAGTAGCAATTGTCTTTTAAGCTTATTAGAAAATTTTAATTTTTAAATTATTCAAGTTAATGAAATACTATAGTCTAATGTTGCAATTGCAACTATTAAAGTAAAATAAAATATGGAAGTAAATAAGAAACATTAAATTAATTTAGATACTAGCTGCACCCCGCGGTTTCACCCGCGTCCCTCAGGAACCGTGCATTTTTCCTGGGATAAAAAGTAGCCTATGTGTTAATCCAGGGTATAAGCTACCTTCATACCAAATTTCATTCAAATCCGTTCAGCCGTTTAAGCGTGTAGAAGTAACACACATACCCTTACATACATACAAACTTTCGCCTTTATAATATTAGTGTAATTATACACGCGCCTCCTCCTTTAGATTAGTAGGTTTACACATGTAGTATCGCCTCAGGCACAAGTACGAGTACATATACTTATTAGTCTTTACAGATATATGTACTGTGCCTCTGGTCTCTCCACTTCTTGCATTGCTTCTTGTTTAGAGGATAAATTGATGAAAAACGAACCTCCTTAATTATTTCATTTCTTTTTAAACTTTATCCACTATTCTTCTGTTGTATTTTGCGTCATTCGCACGTCAGTGTTCTTTACCAAAGCGCAGTATATGTACTGTGACCAAAGGCACAAAAAACAACGATTTGATTAAAAAAACAGGGATAATTAAAAATATATAATCATAGAAAAATATATATGTCTATGTATATAATGCCCAAAAGAACAAGAGAGATGAAACTGAAGCATCTCAAAAATAAATTTATAAGATAGGAGTCTAAAATTCTAAATGCTGTTCAGTTGGAAGAATCAGAACCAGATTCAGGTACCTGTTTATCATAAAGATAAAATGAAGAACTACATACCGTATTGCCACATCATTGTCTTCTTGATGTATTTACATCACTGAACTTACGTATTTACGTACCGAAGCTAATGCACTCGGACCAGTCGTCGAGGACTGTTCTATGCATCGATGAAAGATCCTAACTTAAGTTTTTTTTCTTTTTCTTGGCTGGCTTTTTTTCCATTGGCGATCACAACCTAGACTTGAAAAACTAGCAGTTTTCTGCTATCGAATATAAGATATGGCAATACATAAATACATTAAATACTTACAGTACTCGCAGCCAATCTATATGTTTGTGAAGTAAGGCTCTTCGAACTATTGCGCAGGTACTGCTGTGGGGATAAAACAGCATAAAAATAAGAGCGAGATAGAATATGCGAAAAACGTAAGCGAGTGAGCGATGCAGTTATACAATGCTGTCTTTACCTTCAACATTAGGATTGCACCTGAAAAATATCAGTTTGCGCAGCGACTAGCAGATAACTTCCGAGACACATACTTCCACTGCCACTATTGTATGTAATCACGTTGTGCGCTGATACGTTTCCACGTATGCATTGATGAAAATATTTCAATTGTCATCTCCATGGTGATTTTCAGAAGCACCAACATCAGATGTTCCACCATTTCAAGACCCTGAAAGCAAACATACTAACTTAGTACAGCCTCAACATACTAACTTAATCAAGCTCTAATACTTATATAAATCCAGAGGGTATCTCTTCGAAGGATGATTGTATTTCCAGTTTGGACCCAGACATGATGGAAATTTTAGGAGTGGACCCGTCCGACATTAATGATTTTGGGCCCGAGGTTCGCAAAGAGCTTTCAGACCGCTTAACTTTTGTCGAGAGGGTCTCTCTCTCTAAGGAGATCCGTAAGGAATTAGCTTCAAAATACTTGGTGCCAATAAATTGCAAGCAGGTTGACGCCCCAAAGATGAATATAGAAATTAAAGCAGCTTTGCCTGATTCTGTTAATGGTCTGTTCTGTGATAAGAGAGTTGAAGTAAAACAGAAAGAAATGTCAAGCGCGTTTGCCTGTGTAGACGAAGTTGTAAATACGCTGCTTAATTCAAAGTCTAAAGACAATGGTATGTTGCGGAAGCTTGTGGACTTAAGCAAAATTCTATGCGATATAGAACACGTAAAATCTGTGTCAAGGAAGAATTTTATGTTGTCCTCATTGAACGATTATATCAGAGATCATCTGAAAAATGCTAAAATTGACACTTTCCTATTTGGTGAAAAGTTATAAGAAACATTGAAATCTCCCAAGGCAGTGAAGAAGTCAAGCGTCGATCTGAAGGCCGATAGCAAGTTTGTTTTAAACAAATAACACGGGAAATTTTGGACTTGTGCGAAAACTGATGGATGAACTGGTGACAATAAAATTGCGGATTTTGAATCTAGGAGGTTTTTTCACACTGACAGAATTTGAGATGGAGGATTGGGCCATTTTCGCAAGCACATTTTCGGTCACCCAATTTTTACGACATCTTTTTCTGTCATTTAGAAAACTCTTAGAAAGATTATTTCTGAAAAGGCTAAAGGTATCATTGTTTTACCTTTTTGGCCGGCTCAGCCGTGGTACCCATTGTATTGTTCTATGCTTGTTTCGGGTACCTACTATAACATTTCCATCATATAACTATGTTTTATTGTCTCTTCCCAGCCAGATTCACGAAACGATTACTCTGGTAGCCGGGTTATTATCAGGGACGCTTTATTAAGGAGAAGCATTTCAGTTTCATGGATAGATATTATGTTGGCATCATTATTGTCTAATTCTGTGAAACAGTATGATATATATTTGAAGAAATGGTGTTTTTTTTTAAAAGTAATGATGTCAGTGTTTACGAGGCGTCTATTCCGATAGTTATATTTTTTTAATGCAAATGTTTAACAATTGTTCACAATATGGAACATTGAATTCGTATAGGTCGGCTCTTTCGTTGATTTTAGATTTAAGACTAGTTGACGATAATAGGTCATGGATATTTTTCAAAGGGGTGTTCAGATTGAGGCTTCCGCAATCCAAGTACTCTATCACATGGGATACAAACCACTTTTTTGGATAGTTTTGATATTCTAATGAGGAGTTATCCTTACATGAACTTTTAAAAAAGGTTGTAACATTACTAGCGCTGTAGAAGGCGCATAGAGTTAAAACACTTTCGAAAATCAAAGTTGGTAACATTGGCAATTTGGTGCAGCGTATTACAATTAAAATCTTAGATATAATAAAATCTTCTAGACCAGGATATAGTCAGCATGTGTTACAGTTACACTTTACCGAAAGACCGAAAATATGCCCAGCTAAAACTCTTTTACACTATCTAGATTGTACATCGTCTTTAAGAAAATCTGATGATGTACTAATTTATTACTATTATGAAACCCCACAAACCAGTAGGTACACAGACACTCAGTCGCTGAATTAAACGCACCCTGACTGAGTGCGGGATTGATACGGGTATTTTCAGCGCACACATCACGCGACATACTGCACTGTCGCGCGCTCACTCCCTCGGTGTCAGCATAGACGTCATACGTAAGATTAAAAATTCGCTAGTTAGAGTAAAAATTCGACAACTTTCAAGTTTTATCAAAAAGTCATTGTAAAAGATAATGGTGGCCTTAATTATGTCGGTCATTGGTCAGCAATAATACATTTTTTGTTTTTCCCTAATAAAGTAATCCTTGGTTTTTTAATGTTATTGTAGATGTATATTAATTTTCAATTTTATTCTGTTTATATTGGTCAGGAATAATGATTCGATTATGTCTTAACAAGAATTCTATAGTTTATTCATTAGAATAAAAGATTGATTGAAGATTTAAGATTGTTCTAGATATAGAATAATCTTAAATCTTCAATCAATCTTTATCTATATCTAGATTAAATTGGCTTACATACTCGTTTGTGAAACAAATTAAATTGTACTTTATTAATATTGAATGTACTTCTTTTTATTCTTCTCATTGATGATATTCCCGTTTACTCTCAAAGTCTATATGTGTAAACCTACTAATCTAGTCGACGCTCGTATAATTATGATAGAACATCACTTACAGATAAGTTCGTTTAATCATCAATTATTTTTGCGGGAGGTTAGTTCGTATGTAATAATTTTATTCGCCGTCGGTTTTTTGTATTTTATAATATTTTTTACTTGTACATTATGTTAGCAAAGAAAAAATCAAACAAGATGGTGATTTTGAAGAAATTGTTGCAACTTTAGAATAATAATGCAAAAATTCAACATGATATAAGAAAGAGTTTTTTGAAGGCGGTGAGTCATAATTATTAATATGGTTGAGATTATTCAAAACTATTTATTTTCTAGATATTTTCTTAGACGGCTTCACGTGCAATATAAAATAATAAGCTATTAAAGTAATTCTAATAAATTATAATCTACAAAAACTTTACCATTTACTAGATTGCTGTATTCATGTCAATCGGTTTGTGAACGTGTGAAAGTCAAAATCTGCTCGTGTGAGTCTCCTGTTTTGTCTCTTCTGCGTTTCGTGTTTTGTATGAGGGTGCGTCATAGACAACTGCATATTACTTTGTACGTAGATAGGTATGTATTAATTTTGTAATGATATTAAATTTAAATGATGTCTGGGTTTGGCACCGTCTTCGAAAAACTCTTCTATCTTATCTTATGTTGTATTTTTAAGCGACTTCAGAGAAGGAGGAGGTTATATATTCGACAGTATGTATGCTTCTTTTTTTATGTATTTCAGTCGATATATCCGTCAATTGCGCACCGTATTTTTTTGTTATTTTTTTAATCAAAATTGGTTCAGCATTTTTTCGAGAATAAATTGTTTTTTCAGTAAATCCATTCGATTTTGTGTTTATATTGCCTTGTTTTTGTGTTTATCTCTAAGATTTCTAAACCAATTTCAATGGTTGTTTTTTTTATTCAAAAGGATAAACTTTCTGTGCAGTGCCATACAAACTTTATCGAATTTGGTTCAGTAGTTTTATAAGAAAAACTTTTTGTTTTATACTTTATGTTCTCTAATATCTTGGGATTTATGAACCGAATTAGATGATTGTTTTTACTTGAGTAAGAAGACCTCTAGTGTGGTACTGTATAAATTTCATCAAAATTGGTTTAGTAGCGTTAAACAAACTTCAATTTAATTTAATTCACTATGTTATAATGTTTAGAACTGTATTGCAAGTCAATTTTGAACAATTTAAGGACATCCAAAGATGCTGAAGGTTTGCACATGGGTGTAGTTCTGATGACAATTAAAAAACTACAGTAGTGGTAGTAGTAGTACTACACAATCAGATGATGGAACCCCTTCGAGTTTGGGCTAATTTGGTTTGTCTTGATGAGTTCTCTAGTTTAATGTGGTATCCAGGGTTTGATAATGGAGCCGGAAGGTAGTCACAGGAACTCAACAACTAAATGATGGAACCCCTTCTAGTTTGGGCTAATTTGGTTTGTCTTGATGAGTTCTCTAGTTTAATGTGGTATCCAGGGTTTGATAATGGAGCCGGAAGGTAGTCACAGGAACTCGACAACTAAATGATGGAACCCCTTCTAGTTTGGGCCCATTTGGTTTGTTTTGATGAGTTCTCTGGTGCTATGTAGTATCCAGGGTCTGATGATGGAGCCGGAAGGTAGTCACAGGAACTCAACAACAAAATGATGGAACCCCTTCGAGTTTGGGCTCATTTGGTTTGTTTCGATGAGCTCTCTGGTGTGATGTAGTATCCAGGATCTGATGATGCAGCCGGAAGGTAGTCACAGGAACTCAACAACAAAATGATAGAACCCCTTCGAGTTTGGGCTCATTTGGTTTGTCTTGATGAATTCTCTGGTATTATGTGGTATCCAGGGTCTGATGATAGAGCTGGAAGGTAGTGAAATGAACTCAACAACAAAATGATGGAACCCTTACGAGTTTGGTTTGTTTTGATGAGTTATTTGGTGTTATGTAGCATCCAAGGTCTAATAATACCTTGCTCAATAATACCTGCCATAATTGTCATCAGAACTACATCACCCATGTATAAAACGTACATGGGTGTAGTTTTATAAATGGGACGTCCTTAAATGGTTCAAAATTGATTTGAAAACCAGTCCCAAGCATAATAATAACACAGTGAAATAAATTAAAGCTTGTTTAAAGCTACTAAACCAATTTTGATGAAATTTATACAGTACCACACTAGAGGTCTTCTTACTCAAGTAAAAGCAATCATCTAATTCGGTTCAGAAATCCCAACATATTAGAGAACATAAACTATAAAACAAATAGGTTTTCTAATAAAACTACTGAACCAATGTTGATGAAGTTTATATGGGACTGCACTGAAAGTTTACCCTTTTGAATACAAAAACTATCTAACTATCTAAATCGGTTTAGAAATCTCAGAGATATGAGGCAATATAAACACAAAATCAAGGCAATATAAACACAAAATCGAATGGATTTACTTAAAAAAATGTTTATTCTAGAAAGACTGCTGAACCAATTTTGATACAATTTATATGTGACTACTACTTTCAAACAAAAAAATATATCAAAATCGGCCCGCTATTGAGAGAAAAATCGAACGACATAAACAAAAAAAAAGCATACAATCGAACATACAACCATCTCCTTTTGTGAACCCGCTTAAAAAGAAGGGGCTAAATTATAAGTATTATCAATCTAGAAGTATTATCTCAATATCACACACATTACGGTAGCGTATCTAGAAGTATTATCTCAATATCACACACATTTCGGTAGCGTATCTAAGAGAAAACATAAAGAAATAAACAAGTAGTTAAGTATCCACTTAAGAAATCACAAGTCTAGATCATGGAGACAACACTATGAAATCAATTTTCATATAGTCCAATAACCCGCTTTAATAACCTACTGGAAAAAAGGCCAAGGAATTTCACTCATAAAACTGGGACAGTAAAGTATTGTATGGTGTAGCTCTGAGCGTTTTTGCAACCCTATTTTCCGGCCACTTAATCTTGGGCTACCCTGCCCCGCTTTGCTAATGATAAAAGCTTCTCGCGGCGGTTTTCCGTCCAGCAACTTAGGTCAGAGAAAAGTGGTCGCTACGATGTAGGTCTGAAACGTGCGCGCGCCGCGTTGCGTAATCGTTACGTAAGGGAGAAATAGGGGTTGCAGGGGTAGCGCGGAGGGGTGCGAGCGGAGAGCGGGGGGAGTCAGGGCGAAGCTACCGCCAATCGATTCTCAGCCGCAGTCCGGTGCGGTGCTCGACGATGGCGGACAAGAACAAGGTTGCTGAGCAGTACTACACCCCTCCTCCAATTTTGGGGAAATGGGAGGGTTTCAGGATCTTCCTATGGAACTCCGAGACCGGACAATTCCTGGGCCGCACGGGATCGAGTTGGGGTAAGTTAAATTCTTACTCTCATGAACAAAGGAAGCCCCACTTAAATATTTTGGAGGGAAAATCGATAGGGTTTCTCCACTTCCGGTAGGGTAGCTTTTCAACTGACGTGTTGACAAATTTTCCGGCACGATTGTATATATATAGAGACGATTTTCAGTGAATAATTTCCAGTTCAGCAAAGCAACAGATTACTGTTACGTAACTGAATTTTAGGGCTGAAAATGTCACATACAATTAAATGCAGCTGTCCTATGAATTGATTTAGGTACATAACTAACTTTTCAACAGCTAACAGATTTTCCAAAAATATTTGTAATGATTGTGGTTTCTTCCATTTTATTATAAGGAAATGACAAAGTGCTCTCTTATCAAAGTTCATGAACTCGAATTGGCTGCAAACTTTTATCTGTCATCCGCAATAACTTTATCACTTTCCTAATAATTTAAATATAACATTCATGACGGCGGAGCTGGGCCGGTGCAGAGCTGATGGGTCCAGGCTGAATTGTAGTTGTGGCCGACTTTCCTTTTTACTACACTCAAGCCATAACGTAGGTACCATAGTTAACACGAAGAATTTTAGGCGTAAAATATTTTTTCTTCCGAATTGGGGGTAACCTTTTATAAAAAATAAAAATGGAAGGTGGATTCTGCGCCGGCGCGCTGGGTGCGCGCGCCCCGTCCTTCGGCCGATCGATCCAAGGACGTCCGGTGGTTGACGGAAATCCCTGAAGGAGCTTCCATCAAAACCCATTTAAAACCTTCGATCAAAGATCATGATCGAAGTTTACAACACGTCAAACTATGAAAGAATTCAGTCTGACATGTTTTCTGATCTGACTGTATAAAAATATAGGTCAAAGGATGGTGGTTAATTCCAAGGCCTCGACAGCCTTCAAGGCTTTTAGCATTAAACCTTAAGAACTGAGGGGGGAGGAGGGTGCCTCTACGCAAGTTTGCGGGAAAAAAAAAAAAAATATATATAAGGATCGCGCTTCATTTAACTATCCCGGGTTCATTAAGCATCTCATAGGTGGATCTTTGCCAGTTCCCCGTTTGATGGACAGCCGAAAGTCTGCGTCAGTATTTTAGCTATTTTACATAACCAAAAATAGTTAATAACGCCACTAATAAATGGTTGTTATACTATATTTACTGATGACAGCACGGATGTCACTATTAATTAGGCTAGCGTGAAAGACCAAAATAACTTGTACAGCTCGAAAAATAAACAGTATTTTTTTCAGTTAATGTTTGCTAGACCTTGGCTTGTTACAAGCATTTCAGATCAATTCGTGCGCAGAATCAAATAAAATTTTGACACAGCTCTATGTTTCGATTAAGTTGTATTGAATTGACGTGGTCACAGAAATACTGTGGTCCGGAGAGTGGGAGAGTCGGCTTCGAGATAGGCAGAAGATATTTTATTTTATTTGACTTTACTATTAAAGGAGGAGTTTATCAAGTAGGTACCTACCTAACTACCAAGACTACCAGACACCTAGACTCACCAGATTACCTAGTCTGTTTTTATGTGTTTGTTATTTATTTTTTAATCAGCTTATTTTCATATTAATTACATCAAAATTGGATCAGTAACCGGGATTTCTGTAAAAGTTTGGATATTTTTTTTGTTTATGTGTGGTCCTACATAATTTTATCTAAATTGGTTCAGTAGTTTTTTCGGTATCCGTTTGATGGCGTTTTCATTATTTAAACAATTCTTGATGTTTAGGCAAACGTAGTGTAGGACGCCATGTAGCCAGATGGAGATGGCTTTCGAAAAGCGTCTGGAAGAAAATGGATTTGGAGAGCTGAAGACCGAGCGCAGGGGCGTACATTAGGATAGGCCTGCGTCCAGCTGTGGACAGATATAGACTGATGATGATGATGATGATGTTTTTATATTACGAGTATTTGTACTCCAGCTCAGCTGTAGGGCTTGTTTTTCTTTGGTCTCTTTATTTAACTCTGTTTTATTATTAGTAGACACTTTTGAACAATAACATATATTAGTAGAGCATTGTTATACCCACTGTACTTATGCTGTATCGTATCATTCATATTTAAATTGGTTTCATGAATGATTTCAATAGTACGAAATGGATCTGAAATCAATGAAATGACTACATTTCAATTAGAAGAGCTAGACCATAGACTATGTTATTACTATTGTAAATGTTAATATTATATACAAGCAAAGATAAATAATGTAATTATTACAAGCTTTTGTTTGTGTATATGGTATGTATGGATGTATGTTTGGGTCAAATCTTGCAAGTCAGTTTTGAACCACATAAAGACGACAGTTTTGTAACTAATTTAATTCTGATGATAATATACCTCATAATGTAGTACCACAGAGCTGGAATGATGATAGAGCCGGAAGGTAGTTACAGGAACAGAATCAGATAACCAGGCACATTTGATTTGTCTCGATGTTTTTTTTTTCTCTCAAATTTTCTGGTCTTAAGTGGAACTGGCTTTTAAAAACTTATTTATTTTCCTAGATAAATTTTAAATCTAGTAATCTACTATAATCTTGAAACTACGAGTAAAACTAACTTCAGATACAAAACAAAAATGTACTAAAGCATTTTTTCTGTACTGACCGTTGACCGGTTGTCGACTGGTTAGTAACCCTGACTTTAAAGCCAACGGTTGCGGGTTCGAATCCCGCTAGGTGCAATCATTTGTGTGATGAGCAATTATTTTTTCCGAATCATGAATGTCAAATTCGTACCTATGTTTTTTTTTTATTTTTTTTTATTCCTTTTCTAGTACCCACAATACAGGATGGTGTCCTAGTTTGGGGCTAGGTAATTGGTGTGAATTGTCCCCAATAGACTTTACTTATACTTATTGGAACCACGTCTCATGGAATCATCATCACTATCAGCCCGCATAGTCCTCTCCCAAAACACGCCACTGAGCCCAATCTTCGGCTCTTCCTTTTCAACCGCCGCGCGCCGCCACCCATCTTGCGTATGTCATCGTTCCACCTAGCCATAGGGCGTACTAGGTATCGTTTGCCGAGTCGCGTTTTCCACTCAAGAATACCTCTACCCCAACGGTTATCGGTCCTTCGGCAAATAGGGCCAGCCCACTGCCACTTCAGCCTGCTTATCCTATGTCGATAACTTTGGTTTTCTGTCAGACCAACCACGAATTACGAACCAAGCTTAAGCTTTTAAAATAGATTCATCCAAATCGGATCAGAATTCCCGGAAATAAACGTAAACAACAGTCATATTGAGAACCGCGTCTTTTTGAAGACGCTAGACTAGAGGTTAAGAACCATTGGACCATCATTATCTTCTTTAGCGATAAGACAGAATTTGACACAGTGAAGATTTTTTGTTTTTGTTGGAATAACTCAGCACAGACACGAAATTTTGTACATGCATTTAATTGTGATAGCCCGTTCTAAGTTTCATCATGACATGGCAACAACGTATTTTTTTTTACTTTATTTATTTGAGTAAATACTTATTTTCATTTTTGCCTGTCTGTCTGTCTATCTGTCTGTATCTTGACCGTGCATCACGCTGAAACTACTGAATGACTTCAACTGAAACTTGGTATGATTTGATTTCTTACTACGAGGTAGGACATTGGATACTGTTCGTGCCGAAAAATTAATGGGTTCCCACAGGATATTGGTTGAAATTTATTTAAAAGAACACATGTCACGCTGAAACTTCTGGATGCATTTTGATGCAACTTAACACAGTCATATTAGTTTATATGTTGGGTTAAAATTAAGGATACTTTTTATACCCGAAAAAATAAAGGGTTCCTGCGCGATGGGGGTCCAAAATTATGTTAATTTTAAAATAAAAAATATCTATACTTATAATAAAACTATAAGTACAAAAAAGAACATAAATAAATGGTCTAGGGTACCTAAAATAAGCTAATGAACAAAAACATAACATTTAAAAAAAAACGTTTCTGTTTGTTCGCGCATTAAGTAAAAACTACTAGACGGATTGCAATGCTGTTTTATTTGTTGGATAGCTTACGGTTTGACTTAAAAACGGGTACTTAATATCTCAATCTGATGAGTAGAAGCCGAGCAATCGATAAAAATATTTTTGACGGGGCAGAAGGAATTTTGATCAAATGTTGGTATACTGGTATTTTAGGTCCTATTAGAATAGCACATAGAGTACCTACTTTTAACGAACGAAGCCGCGGATACAGCTAGTATTAAATATAATTTAAAAAAAAATGGTCTAGGGTACCTAATATAAACTAATGAAAAAGAATATAACATTGAAAAAAATATGGTGTCTATCTGTCTGTCTGTTCGCACATCACTTAAAAACTACTGGACGATCACGATGTGGTTTTTACTGTTGGTTAGCTTAGATTTTGACTTAAAACCTAGTGTACTTAGTAGGTATCTCAATCCGATGAGTAGGAGCCGAGCAATCGATAAAAAACTATTTGACGGCTGAACGAAGTTGTATTGTATTTGGTACTTTTGGTTGTGGATTAACACATAGGAACCTAGAAAAATGCACACGCGGGCAAAGCCGCGAGCACATCTAGTCTAGGCTAAAGATATAACAGGTAGTGTCTCAGTGCGCATGCACTAGGCACGGCGGCGCAAGCTCTGTGACCTAGGGCACCTAGGACGTTCTCATTAGCACTGCTGCACCAACATGGCGTGCTATCGACATGGAAAACACTTTTCTAATGAATGTATAATGTATACTTATAAAACAGTACAGTGATAATACTACTGACTGAAAGACAACGCACAGTCTAAGCTGGTGGATCTAGAGCTATGAAATTCGGAGAATTTTTTTCTTGACTATCCTTAGAGGTGCATTAAGGTAAGTTTTTGAAATTCCATCATTAAGGGAGTAACAGGGGTGGCAAAGTTTGCCCGCGGGCAAAGCTGCGGGGAGCAGCTATTGGGGAATACTTGGCTGCTTTCTACTAATAAGTCCGTCCCGGCTTTGCACTAGAGTTTAAAAAGTTTTTCTATTTATTTTCTTTAGTAACCCGCGTCTTTGCAGCCCCTTCTTATTTTTCCCTGAAGATTTTTCCTACCTACTTATCTACTATGAACGATTTTATACTAAAGTTAGGTACTTTATGCTATCTATTTAATTCTTATTCTTCTTCTACGGAGACATTATTTCATCCCGGCAAGGCGGTTAAGGCCCGAACTTACACTATCTCGTTGACTGCATAGGTATAGCGAGAAGAGTTTTTTTTTTTAATTTATTTTAACCAATGAATACAAAAACATAAGAAATACAAAAATATACAAAGATATAAATTCAATGGGTTTGAGCTGTCAAGGACCTTGGTATTGTGGTACTATATTCAGGGGTGTTCGTCCAAGATACTATACGACCTGTATCTGAAGCAGAGGTCACGATAAATGCCTTAATTCTCACGCGCGCACTAATTGTCACGCCTATTGTTACGTGACATCCTTAGGAAGACCACATAGTAGTAAGGTCTTGTCAGTTATAATATCTAGGTTAACCACTAATGATGTTACAGTCGGGCGCTATCGTCAGTCGGTAATGTTGTTCTATGGTTAGGAGCTTAATTTCGGGAATGATTGAAAATCAGTACAAAAAGTAAGTGACTGATAGTTTGTCTTCTGTCTGAGATTATTTGTACCAAAGAGGTATTATTCAGAATTTAGCGCGGTAACCATTCAGTGTCTCGCTGCAATTCGGTAGGAAGCTCCTATTGTTGCCACTTGCGCTCAATTACTGATCGATGCCACCGACACAGCTATTGTTGATATACAACTAGACTAAGTACTATTGTTAGTTCGCTTATACACAGAGAACATTTTCGAAAAAATGATATTTTTGCCATTGATATTTTATAATAATAAATAGAGCATTTAGGGAAAGCTTCTTTGCATAAATCTTGGAGAATTTCACATTCTACATGCTCGAACTTTTTGGCATGAATCAGGATTCTATCCGGTTTCCCTACCGGGGATGCCAGGTAGGAATAAAAGGAACAGCCCCTCCCATAGATAATCTGAGGTGTAATAACCTCGTAGATGTTGCGTAATTTTATTATTCTATTTTAATATTTCATAGATCTTTCAGTTTCATTAAGTTTAAAGCGGAAACGTGTCTCGGCGAATTAAAAATGTAGATTTCATTTTTGTCCGCAGCCAAAATCCTGCTGTTCTACGTGATCTTTTATGCCATCCTCGTGGGATTCTTCGCAGCCTTGCTGGCCGTCTTCTACCAGACCCTGGACAGTAAGGTGCCCAAGTGGCAGCTGGACGCCTCCATAATTGGAAGCAATCCAGGTACATAGACCAGCTTACTTTACTGGTCCTTTATAAGTTAAGTTAGGTATAACTCGTTCTGGTCTTTTATCGAATTGTCATAATGCTTGATCTGTTTCGGACTTTTTACCACGAGGAGTTTTGAATCTACGAAATCAATTTCAACGAACCAGCTGCTATTGCTATATCAATTAGTCATAAATTTGTATATTTTTCCGCAATTAGTTAAAAAACTTTCACCTATACGATACGATGCAAAATTCTTTATTGTACTTATACCAGTTAAATTATACTCGTAATAAGAATTAAATTCGATAAAACCGCCCATTCACATTAAGACTTTTCCATTCAATTCCATGAATACTCTTCCATACAACCTTTGGATGGACAGTATCAGACATACCTACCAGATATTACGAAAAAGAGTTGTTTTTTGCTTCTTTTTAACCCCCTACGAAAGGGCTGTTATAAGTTAAGGGTGGTGTGTTATAAGTTAACGTGTATTATGTCTGTGGCATAATTAGCTCCCAAGCGAATGCACCGATTTGGGTGCGGCTTTTTCTGTTTTAATGTTGATGTGATCGAAATGGTTCTTAGCTTTCATTTAAACTGTTAGATAAGGTTTTTGTTCTAAGTTCCTCCATTAATTTCCAGGGATGGGCTTCAGGCCTCTGCCAGAAGCCGCTAACGTAGAGAGTACCCTCATCTACTACCGCGCCAACGACAAGGGGTCCGTGCTCAAGTGGGCCACCATGATCGATGAGTTCCTGGACCGTGAGTATCAAGGACTAGGAACAAAACTTAAAAATAAAATAAATAAATATAAGTAGTCAGTTGTTAGATGATGCTTCACAGAATCTCTGATAAAATTTACATCATATCCGTCCATTCTTCAGTTTGCTTGCTGGTCGTATGAAGTAGTGCTGACCTCTGGTGTCAAAGTTAGTCTGGCCGCCCGGGCGCCTACTAGGCGCCAGCAGGCGCCAGCCTAGACCGGGACCGACTGCTTAACGTGCCTTTCGAAGCACAAACTCAATTTGTGGCGAAATAATAGCACTTTTACAAGTCAACCTTCTCATGAGCAAGGAGAAAACATAAATTATTGTACTCGGAAATAGACCAATTCAATAAAATCAGTTAAACTAAGTATGCTTTGAGTTTGAAAAGGAAATTTCATGTGCCGACTCAGAGTTCAAATCTCGTACAGGAAAAGGAAATACCCTTCTGACTCCACCGTTACTTCTACCGAACGACCCTAGAAAATACCAAGAAATTCTACAGGGAAAAACAAAAAAAAAAACAAAAGACTAATAGGAACCAGATTGGACCCGCCCCCACAAGTAGCACCCGTTCACGAGTATAATTTGTGTACCAGCCATCACCCCATATAACTTAAATCTATCTCCTTGACCTCCAGAGTACCGCAAGAAGGGCAGCGGCACCGGTGAGAACCCCGGCGCCGAGAACCGCGTGCCCTGCTCGCCCACCTCCAGTAACCTGGGCGAGAAGCAGGTCTGCGACGTGCCCGTCGACGACTTTCACCCCTGCACTCCGGCCAACCAGTACAACTACGAGGAGGCTGGGCCTTGCGTGTTCCTCAAGCTCAACAAGGTAAGTCTTCTGGAAATAGTCACCAATGAGGTATTCATGATGATCGCGATCTTAAACCATGAATAGTTGTCTAAAGAGAGCGAACACGGGCAGGGTCAACTGAGTATCCATAGTTTTATTGTGAAACGATCTGAGTCACTTAAGTTACATGGTGCCCTAGTTTGGTTTGGTTATGATCTCCAGTAACCTGCTAATCTGCTTGTTATCTAACAATATAGAATTATTACATTTGCATGGACATGCTGAATGAAAACTGCGCACACTCTATTTACAGATCTTCAACTGGAAACCAAAGCCATACAACAACACCGAGGAACTACCCGGCGGCATGCCTGAGGATTTGAAGCAGCACATCAAGATGGTCGTAAGTATATCATGATATCTAACATTAAGAATTAGAATTGGAATACAATGTCAGTCAATCGAGGGGGCCGTCAGATTGTTTTGGAACCACTACAGGATAGCTTCGATATACTCAGGAATCATTTAAATATACCATCATGTTCATCTGTCAGTCGTTGAGTAGTTTTAGTGAGGTCTACTTATGGATCCCTTACATTATTTGTTTCTTATATGATTTTCAGTCCGGAAAACCTGAAGCTAACACAGTGTGGGTGTCCTGCGAGGGTGAAAATCCTGCAGACGTGGAGAACATCGGGCCTGTGCAGTACATCCCTCGGCGAGGCTTCCCTGCCTACTACTATCCCTTCACCAATAAGGATGGATACCTGAGCCCTCTGGTTGCTGTGCTCTTTGAGAAGCCTAGGAGTAAGTTCTTTAGTACCTTCCACATACATACAAGAAAACATCAGGGATAAAATATCTGCGTTAAATTTATCTTCTTATTTAGCGGATTGGCAGGGCAAGTCTAGAGCTTCTGTATTTGTTTCTGAATTTTATTATATTTGTATTGTTTTATTCCACATTTTCAGCGGGTGTCCTGATCAACATCGAGTGCAAAGCGTGGGCGAAGAATATCTTCTACGACCGTTACGAGCGGCGTGGGTCGGTCCACTTCGAGCTGATGGTGGACCGCAACTAAGCACTGCCAGCCAGTCGGCCACCGAGGTCGCTCCGCCAGCTTGTCACCCGTGGCCACTGACCATCCACTCACCGTCATCTGACCGTCAGTTGCCAGGGTCACCAGCTGGCCGCCACAGGTTGCCAAGGTCACAATTGACCGCCAATTGGCCGACAGCGTCGTCAACTTACTGCCAAATAGTTGTTAGTTGATCTAATCACTACATGTTGATTGGTGGTCACCGGTCGGTAGGGTGTCGTACTTCTCCGCTTATCTATCGAGTGAGTCATAGAGTGCAGTCGAGTGTGAATGAGTAATAATAATCCATTGTTCTGTAATGTATAAAGAAGTGAAAATGTATGACGTTACAGGTAGGTAGGCTGTTAGTTGTGTTCTCGAGATTGTCCGATAGTTGCCAGGTGTGAGGTCGCAGGTCGCAGGTCGCCAGTTGTTCGTCAAGGTCCGAGGCAGCCGCCGCGGCGCCAGCCGGCACGCTGTTAGCAATAGCCACATAGTCGGCGGATTTATTTCTATTCGTTTTAGAATAAGCCCGGGAGGGCGTAACTTTAAGTTCCGTTTCACGCTTCGAAGTTAAACTTTAAATTATTGATATTTATTATTAAAATGATGTAATGTTTTCCGGACGGAGTGTCAATAAACACGCAATAGTTGGTTCAACTTTAGGACTCTTGCTGTTTTATTTTAGAGTACGTACTTATTTCCTGTTGTTAGTACCTGCTGCACTGAAATAAGAATCCTAAAAACGGTAAAGATACTTGTCTTATCGCTTACTACGGATAGTTGCCATATACATCGAGGTTGAATATCATCTTTAGATTTAGAGAAAGGTTCTTCTAATGTAGATGCCACATTTACAATGGATTCACGTTATGAAAATATAATGCAGATTCTTTGAGGATGGCACACAAGGAAACAAACAGACCAAATCAATGTTCTACTACTGTTGCTGTTTAAAATTTAAAGAGGGATGTTGCCAGTAGCAGATTAGAATGCTAAAAGAACAGTGAACTGAACTGATGATAATATTTGGGGTAGAGTTCTGAAACGGAGAGAAAGAACGTTATGAAATAGATACATGAAATGACATGAGTTATCGGGCTTATGCCTTGGATTGGATTGGAAGAGCCCTATGTCTACCAGTGCATAAATAAAATATATTGTGTAGGTACTTAGTTTTCCCTGCTGATGTCTAAAGTTCACTACGATATAATAATGATGCGGAAATGTACTTAGGTTGCTTCTAGTCGCACGAAAGTAATTGGTGTCCAAAAAAATAAGAGGAAATCATTTGAAAAGCAGGCATAAGATCTCACTGGTGATGATGCATTAGTAAAGTCAAAGCTACAATGCTTTGAACACGTAAGGAAACACTACATCCTTTCTGCATCCATTCCACCAATTGGCAGATAACGTTTCTGTTCTACATTCAGTCTATTTATTTCCCGACAAATATAACCAGGGCCAAGAACAAGTCTAGAAACGGGTATCTTCTAGGCAAAAAACATATCGCCACATCGGTACTTGTACCATCAGCAAGGCCGTAGCCAAGAATTCACTTCGGGGATTTCACTTCACTACAGACCACGCTGTGAGGCGTTTTTTTACTTTGATGTATTGCTTGTATTTTGTGTTATTATGTCTAAAAATACTGCAAGGAACAATTTATAATAGATAGTTTTTATGACTGCACAATAGTGTATTGAGAAAAAAAAATGAAACTAAACGGGCCCGCGGAGCTGTTTTTGGCGGGAAAATGTTTTCATGAGTATATTGTAGGTAGTTTTATTTCGAGGTTATTTATTGTTTTATCTATAAACTGGTATGAAACATTACCTATGTAATTTATTCAATTCCGCGCTTAAAACTTATTTTATGTGAATAGCACATAAAATAAGTTTTAAGCGCGGGAACTAACGTGCGCTCGGCGAGTTCCCGCTAATTTCTTTGGGTGCTGATATTAAAATTATTACCTACGTGTTATTAATGCATATATTTCTTACTTATTTTATAAATGAAATATCTATAATATTTCACAATCTATGAAGAAATTCCACAAAAATGTTTTTTTTAATAAAAGTCTTTATTTCTATAAATAACAAAGTTTTTCAAGGTTTGTTTCGAATCAAACAGCTGTAGTTAATAAAACAAATATTGATATGATATTATTATCACTTACCTTATTGCTAATTTCTATGACTTTCTAGAATAGTACTCCAAAAATTGTAATAGTAAGCTTTCAGCAATTAGAGAGGTAAATAGAGGATGGGGGCTCGGTACAACCAGCTACTTTCAGGTTACCTGGCAAGTTACCGTTGACCTTTTAAGGTCCTGGGTTGAACCCTTGACCTTATAACGTTTTGAGGTTCGTACAAGACGGCCACCGAAGAGTTAATTATTTATGACTCAACCCCCAAACCCCTCCCCCTCCCCCTTGCCTAGGGCCCTGACCATCAGAAAAAAATAGTTGAACTAATTAATAAAGTGTCGTGCAAAAAATTACACAAAAGTTTAACATTTTTGTCAAACCTGCTGGAATAATTTCATTTATGGCTAACGTTGTCAATACATACTGTTTTAAGTATAAGGTCCATATATCCGAGTTTTTATAGGTAAACCCACCGAAGTGGGAAAGTAATAAAAAACCTTCTCCATTGGAAATTTCCGTTATATGTGCTGACTCAGAATTGGATCTCGCACAGGATAAGGAAATACCTTCTGTGCTTTTCATTACAAATACAAGGAAAGTAAAAATAACAACAAGCTTAAAAGCTAAAAAAAACACACCTTCCATGCCAAAAAATAACTTTTGCCAATAAATTATATACGGTTGGAATGAACTTATCAAGGTCTTTAAGTTGATACCCATATTGTAAAATACGAAGTTTTTTTTCTAATTTGGAAATGGTGCTATACTGCCGCAATATTGAATGTTTTAAAAAAAATATAGCCTATGTTGCTCCGGGGGATGTAAGGATTCTAACGATACCATACGTCGAAATCTGTTCAGGCATTTAAAAGTTATGGTGAAATAAAGAAACTCGCATACATACATGAATGCTAAAAATAATACACTCCTTTTTTGGGCAGTCGTGTAAAAACATGAATTAGCTAGAAAAAAAAATGAGATGAATTTTATTTTACATAAATCAACAACTTTGGTGAGATATTTATTTAATTTTTATGGTAAAATTAGAGCCATTAGTTATATTTAGTGAAAGCTTTTTTCCGGGTAGGTTGATATATATTATTATTTTGATTATATAGCTATTTTCTTCAGCTGATACAGCAATATTTTTGGATTGCACCGGATAATCTTTTGAAGTGCTCGGTTGTGGAGAGTCAGTGAAATGCAGATCTATCATTTCTGTTACTCTGTGTGATATCTTAGTTTTATTTTCCGCTGACATCTACATAGATGTCAGCGGAAAATAAAACTTCAGCTACTTTACTCGACTTCCAAACTCCACGCCTTTTAATGACAGTTAAACCGGCATCAGAATCGGCTCGCAAAGTTGCCGATGTTCTGCAAAAGCAGTGACCCGAATATAAATTTGGGTTTGGCAAATTAAGGTGGCTATCTCTTTAAGAATACTCGAAATCTTGTTTTTGCCAATTACTTGCCGCAGACACTTCCATTTATGATAATTGATGAAAAAACGGTTCGTTTCTATACAACTTGGTTTCTCTGTTTGTAATTTTTCTATTAAATTTACATATTCTTTTTTATTAACGATGGTTCAGTCAACTTTGGTTTTACTCGTAGTGCCACGTAACTTCACTAGTATTATATCACCTTGTTTCTCAATGTCATCAACCTTCATATTTACTAGTTCTATACTTTTGCAAGCGCCACTTATTACCAATATCAACACTACTTGTGAAGTATATATATATATATACTTCACAAGTACACGTGAATGTACTTCATAAAAACAAAAAAAAACATTACTTAGGGGTGTTTTATTATTATTTAGTATATATATATATATATATATATATATATATATATCTCTCTTTAATTGGTGTATAAAAAAAGTTACAATTTGATACAAATTTTTTATGCGAATAACAATAAAAAAAATTGCTTGCCTTCATTACTATGTATATTTCATCAGGCGCTTGGTTTCTACCTCTTGAGTAGTGAAAACTTTGGATTTTTTCGGTTTAAATCCATCAGATTGCCTTTTGAGAAACGATATTAATCTCTCGAAATCCTTTAAATGTACATTGTGTTTAGTATTTTATGTCTTTAACATAGAATACATGCTCCATAATGTTGAAGGTTTGTAAGTCTTTGATAATTCGTTGAAATGTAACGTTTTCTGATACCGATTTCACCTTTTTCTCAGCGTGCTATTTCATAAAATCGTCGTACGATTTTTGGTATCTTTGTTTTGATTTAGGTGGTAAAAGATTTTCCACTACTGCTTTAGCCTCATCTCTTATGAAATCAGGCGTTAAATCCATATCTGAATCAGATGAACTCATTGTATAATACAAATCTCTGCTATACGGAAGTATAAACAAAACTCTATAACTCGAAAAAACAAATGAAGATCGGATTTCCGCTTTCCCGCCTATTTTGCTTCTTTTTTTCTGTGGCCAGCCAGCTATTCTGGCATAATTTTTAATTTTCATCATTGTAAAAATGGTAATTTTTTTGCCCAAATCTATGATAATTTAAAGATATTTGAAAGTAACTAATAATAAAGTCATTAAAAAAATACTTTTATTGATACTTAACTTTATGTTATTTCAATTTTACATCGCGCTGTAATTGAGTGGCTGTATAGGAAGTTAGAATACCTATGGTTCAATAAAAATGTGAAACAGAGCTATAGGCCTGAAATTTGGCACACACGTTTGGTTCTCGTGATATTATATGGCTACTACATAAAAGCTTTTATTATTATTGTTTTTTAATGTATTATTATTATTGTTAATCGTTTGTAAATGGTTATTGCGACAGTTTGGCGGTCATAAATTAATGGTTTATTGTTTTAAAATGTAAATTTAAAACGCCTACTTTTACTTTGCATATCCGCGGTCACCCTGCTGTTACTTATTTACCAATAACAAACAAAATACGTACTACAAACACTGAGCTATGGCTGTGGTGCGGCAGTGTAGTTTTTAACCCTTTTTAACTTAAGGGATACTTAGGTACCGGCCACTTACTTATGTAACAAATTTGTTTTTATGTAGTGATTTCAAAATCTGTACACTTCCGTAAGTGTACGGCAAAAAAAAAGTGCTAAAGTAATGTTAATAATATTTAGGAAAAATACATGAAGATGAATAACTTGCTTTATTGTAGGTACTTTTGCAGTATTAGGTACTTCATAAAAACAAAAAAAAACATTACTTAGGGGTGTTTTATTGTTATTTATTATTTTAGGTTGATAATAATTCGTAATAATGAAATAATGAAGTATTACATCAAAGATTTCGAATATCATCATTATAAAACTTTTTTTTCTCATTTTTTCCCTTTTCTGGTGCTGTGGCCGCTGGCAAAATTTTATAATTTTCTTTTGGTTCATAAAAATATTTAGTAAATGTATTTATTTAAAATTATTACTTATTGGTAATAACCTAGAAACAATATTTTGAAATAAATATAGTTTCAAATATTTCTAATATATGAGTAGTATTACAACAAACATTAACTGTCACTTAGCACTAGGGGGCCGAAATCCGGGCCCCTAATATTAGGGGATCCCTTAACACGTTAGGTGCTCCTTAGATGTTGGTGAAAATGAATCGATCGATAGATAGGTGTCCCTTAAAATGTCTTAGGGGCCACCTAAAATTTAGGGATTGTTGGTGAAAATGGACATTAGTCTTTTAAACTACGCAAAGTATTTTAATGCGGGTTTTCTTCAATAGATAGACTGATTTAATTGGAAGGTTTATACGTACTCGTATAGTTTGATATTGTTTTGTGTTAATTTGTTGAAATATGACGATAAATGTTCAAGCTGTCGGAAGAAATCAAATACATATTGATAAAACAAAGTCGCTTCCCGCCGTCTGTACCCTTAGATCTTTTAAAGTACGGATTTTAATGCGGTATTCACCATCAGTTAGTTATTTTTTTCAAGGAAGGTTTATATATTATTATTGACCTGAACTTAGCGAGCGCGGATTGAAGGTCGAGTGCGAGAACTACATTTTTCACCTCTTTTTTTCCTTTATTACACCCGTGCGAAGTCGGGGCGGGTCACTAGTTTACCAATAAATGAGTATTAGAGTATTTAGCTTAAGAATTATCATAAGAATGAGATATATATTTACCATTTAATTTATTTGTTTTGAGTTCTCGATATTTCGACTCCATTGCAGGCGCCATGATCACGAGCAAACTGATGTTACGTGGGGTTCTACTCCAAAATAAAGTTGATAAATCGTAGTAGGCCCCTACTACGATTTATCAATAAAATATTTAATTAAAAATTCCACCTCCAGTTAAATGTAGGAATTAAATAGTGTTGTGAGTTGATTAAGGTATACCTATTACAATCGACTCTGCGAATATGTCGGGGATGGAAAACTACAACCTGTATAATCTCATTGCATGACATTGTAGGTGTGGCAGTTAGGATTAACTTATGAAAAAGGATATTGACAGAGAACGTGTCACAAGAGAAAATTGTGGTATTGTCAGTAGTATCGAATATTCTAGTTTATGTTGTATTTTTCTTATATGTTATCGAGTTCAGTGAATATAATTATTCTGATGTGACCCCGGCACTAATTTTGCTTTGTGTTAGGATTTAAGTTCGGGCGATCACTAGATATCTTGATGTAAACAGAAGGCCTTAACAGGATCCAATAATAGAAGGCAACTTGGATCCAAACAAAATGTTAGCAATCTTTTATTTCTGTTACACATTCAATCCACTCATCAAATAAACAAACACTGACACACCCTCAAACACACACACACACACACACACACACACACACACACACACACACACACACACACACACACACTACATATATGCGTATATTAGTGTTAATAATCTATCTTCTATCTATCTATCTATATCTATCTTCTATACTTATAGTAAAACTGTAACAGGCCAATACTGTACATTTAAGCTACTATATTTGATACTGAAGATAAAACTATTTTTTTCATTTTTGTCTGTCTGTCTGTCTGTCTGTCTGAATCTTGGCCGCGCATTACGCCATAATTACTGAATGAATTCAATTCGAAGACGTATCACGCCGGCTTGATTTTGATGCAACTTGACACAGTTTAGTTTATATGATGGGTTAAAATTGGGGATATTTTTAATCCCTAAAAAATAAAGGATTCCTGCGGGATACGGGTCCAAAATTAGATTGATTTTGAAGCAATAAATAATATTTTTTGGAGGGTCTTTATACTCTGTACTGAAGCCAAAACAGTTTTTTTTTTGTCTTTCTGTCTTTTTGTTTTGTATTCAATGAATTCAACTGAAACTTGGTATGATTTGTGTTCATACTACAATGTAGGACATTGGATACTTTTCATCCCGAAAAATTAAAGGGCTGTCCTTAAAACATTAGTTGAAAGTTATTTAAAAGAACACGTATCACGCTGAAACTACTAGACGGATATTGATGCAACTTGGATCAGTCATAGTTTATATGATGGGTGACAATTCTTACATGTAGACACATTTCAAAAAATAGAGAAATACGGTGTTATTTAATTTTAATATATTACACAATAGGAAATCTATTATAATAAGGCAAAAAAAACGAATGGTCTAAGGTATATGGTCTATGGTCTAAGGTACTTAAAATAAGCTACTGAACAAAAATAGAACATTTTTAAAAATCGTGTCTTACTGTTTGACTGTTTGTTTGTTAGTTTGTCTGTATGTTTGTTCAGTGTAACAGGCTTACTTGATATCTCAATCCGATGTGAAAAATCCGAGCAATCAATAAAATACTTGTGACGGCTGAAGGAATTTTGATGTTGGTAAGTATATTCTTGTATTATTTAGGTCTTGGAATAGCACATTAAGTACTTTTAACGTAGAGAAATGCCACGCGTGCGAAGCCGCGGCCACAGCTAGTAATATAGAAAAATCTATTGCCGTGTATTAGTCTCGCAAAAACTCGAAAATGCCTTGACCAATTTGAATAAATTAGTCACAATAACTGTTTTTTATGGGTAAGTAATATTTAGATCAAATATGTCACAAACCACCCAAACCCTCAGCAATCTATAGACAAATAGCACACAAACATCCCCTGTTTTCATCCCCACTGGTAATTTCGCGGGGTTGATATTTTCGCAACACCACCCTCGGCGCCAGCGCGGCGCTCTCTCACCCTCGCCACCCTTACATCGGGTGCTGTATGTTATTCTGTGGCTTTACTGACCTACTTGCAGTTCTTTGTCCTGGGTGGCGCTAGTGCCGCTGGGAAAGCGTACGCAATACCTACCCAGTCATTTGATGTCCCATTGTATGTCATGAAACTCGGTTAAATAAAATTACATTGTAGTCTTTCACTCCCTTCTCTTTAAAATGAGTGTTGACTGTTCCAGAAGTCAATATATTATGTGGTAGGCAATAAAAAAGTTGTAAGAAATAACGAACTACTTCATTTTAAAAGACCTCTTCGACGACACACCTAACGAGTGAGTGAGAGGAACATACCCCAAAATAAGTAAATTCATGATGGTTTAGTTATTTATCAATTGAGGTATTCTGAATGAATTAAGGAAGTTATGATGCTGTTACAGACCGAGAAGTATGGAAGGAATCTTATGGATCTATCAGCAAAAAAAAGCAAGAAGTACCTAAGCGTTTTTTATGATTTTAAAATGTTTATGATAATTTTCTAATGTTATTTTCTATTAGGAAATTATCATATATGTTTACGCTAAGCAGGCGTTAACGGCTAAAATCGTAAAAAATAATTTGGGAGGCGTTATCTCTCAGACAATAAGTTATTAATATTAGCCGTGTTCGGTTGGTCACTTCATAATACTGCCAAAAGATGGCATTATCATCCCCATAATACGTGTTCAGAAGCTAGCGGAAAAATTTGAATGGCAATGCATAGGTCATGGTAGCTGAATTAGTTAGAGGCATGTACCGCGTAGAGGCTTGGATATATGCAGGTTCGTCCATTAGAAAATTATCATATACCTAAGATTAAACGATGCCAGAAAGCAAAGCTCAGGTGGAATGAGCGGGCTAGATACACTATGCTGTTAGGTTTCTCTACAACTGGTAGCATATCCCGTAGCACACGTAGCACTAACTTTATCGTTGTTTCGTAGCACACGTAGCTTTCACTTTGTCGTTGCTTCATAACACACGTAGCAATCACTTTGTCGTTGCCTCGTAGCACACGTATTACTTACTTTGTCGTTACTCGTAGCACAAGTAACACTATCTTTGTCGTTGCCTCGTAGCAAACGTAGAACTCAATTTGTCGTTGCTTCGTAGCACACGTAGCAATCACTTTATCGTTGCCTCATAGCACACGTAGAACTCACTTTGTCATTGCCTCGTAGCATCGTAGCACTCACTTTGTCGCCTCTTAGAACTCATAGCACTTACTTTATCGTTGCCTCATAGCACACGTAGTAATCACCGTTGGTTCGTAGAACTCACTTGGCGTAAACTATTTCTTTCTAATGGGGTAGTCCGACATCATCAATACAAAGAGCATACTGTAATTTACGGAAACAAAAGTAGCCTCGCGCAGGTTTTTATGGAAAGTAAAATGGAAAAGATTTCCGGAAATTTTCAAATTCGATAAAACTGAACATCCTTTTTTCATTTTTGTATGAACTCAAACTTGACTTGGCTGCTTCATTCGAAATACAAGAACAAACCAATGGCGAAGGAAATTACTCTGTGGAACAAACAAAAGACGCCTGATAGTCGTGCTTCTCTCCTTTAGCAGGCCCTTACAAAGATTTTGAATTACGCTTAAATTTATTTTGTTTTCTATGGGCATATATAAAATTTTACGCCAGTAAGCGTACGATATTTGAGTGGGTCTCACGGCACGTCACGGGTAAACAAAAAAGTTTCACCTCAAACCTACGCCTCAAACGGTCTTTTGAAGTCGGTTAAAAACATTAGACGTGATTAAAAAATATTCAATTAGGAAGTTTATTTCAATTTTAATATAACTATCTTTTTTTAATTCTATCACATAAAGCCATGATGACTATGATGATCATGATGTAATGCGGTCAGCAGCATGCTAGAAAGTACCTCTAATTATCTGATTGATAGATCTATCCATGGTCTATCTGAGGCATATATATTGTCACGAGGCGGTCCCAGGGTTTGGGCTTGTCCCACTAGCCCAGGACCCAAGCCTCAGTGGACAACTCAGAATTACAGGAACAGGAACAATAGGGAGCAATTGGAGAATATCGTGGTGATACAATACGGACGAAAATAACCTCTTATGTAGGTATTAACATATATATATTTAAAAGATTAATTCAAGTTGTTATAAACTTATTTATGAATTTTATAATGTTATTTCGGTTTTTCCAAAAATCAATATTCGAATGACAAGTTATTTGTATTTAGAATGAACCAATGATGACTAACTATCAAAAATTAAAAGAAATGGATTATGAAAGAATCAAGAGATCAAATGAGTATTATTATGAAAGAGGTTTGGACCTCCTCACAATATTAATTAAATTAATGTTACAAAATGCTGACGTTCAAAACACGAGCTGCCTGGATGTTATGGCGTTAATTTAAAAGTTGTAGTTTTAAATACGTTCCGTACATCCGAATGAAAAAAAACGGAAACCTTAAAGGATCACTCATGTGTCTGCCTGTCAGTCTGTCACAGCCAATTAGCTTCGAATCTACTGGACCGATTAAGTGGTAATTTGGTACACATATGAATTTATGTGACCCACACATGGACGTGTAACGCATATATCTAAGTAACATTGTCAACAATGCGTAATATTCATATGTGTTAGTCTACAGGGTGGATTTTTGAGACTGGACAGTAAGGGCAGGTAACTCAGTTACAGTTACAGGAAAATGTTCCAAAGAGAGAAATGTAACAGATTATGCAAAAAATGTACAGTCAGGAAGAAAATGGTCACTTAATCCAAAATCTTTTTTTTTATTCCAGTCGATCCTGTTTCTTATAAGGATCTAAAGTCTCTACTGGACTGACTGAGGTTTAAGTACTAGAAATTACAGAAATTGCAAAAAACTTTTCCCATACATTTTGTACGAAATTACCTTAACCGTTGTAGCTACAGGATAAGATACTAGTCTTAACCTTTGGAGACATTTTGACCTGGATTCACAGATTTTGGAAAAAAGATCACAGTCAAGAAAAGGGGCATTTCAGTAAAAAAAAATTATGCCACTCGATCCTGTTTCTTTTAAGGATCAAAAGTGTCTATAGAACCAACTGAGGTTAGAGCCACCAATATTTTTGTGTTCGAACGAGGTTTGAATTTTATTTTATTAATTTCGTACAAAATGTATGTTATTTTTTTGTTTGCAATTTCTTAATTTTCTAGTACTCTAACCTCAGTTGATCAGGTAAATACTTTTGATCCATATAAGGAACAGGATCGATTAACAACTATTTTCATGTTGACTGAACATTTTTTCCAAAGTCAGTGAATGCAGTCAAAATATCTCCAAAAGTTGATGACAGCCTCTTTCATCTAGCTAATACGGTTAAGGTCCTACGAAATGTATGGAAAAAGTTTTTCTCAGTTTCTGACATTTCTAGCACTCAACCCTCAGTCAGTCTCATATAGACTTTAAATCCTTATAAGGAATAGGATTGATAGGTATCAAAAAAAGTTTTTGTTTAAATTTACCACTTTCTTGCTGACTATACATTTTTTTCCAAAATCAGAAGAATGCAGATCAGAATATCTCAAAAAGTTATAGATGGTATCCTTGAACTTGAATGGCCCTTACTGTCCTGTCTCAAAAATCCACCTGTATATGAGTATCTGAACAAATATATTTCGAATGTAAGTATGCATGTGTGTATGTATGTTTTTCACGTATTTCTAGGAACGTACAAGTCTGATTGCAATAATTCTTTCTGTTATAGTTTCAATTTATTTTTGCTTAGGGAACATTTTAAGTTTTATCAAAATTGGTTCAGTAGTTTAAGAGATATGGACTATTAACTGTTTCCAGTACATAAAGCGTTCTTCTTAGCGAACGGAATTAAGTACTTCATTTTCTTAGGCCTACTTCAACAAAACTAAACAGTGAGAAATAAAAAAAAAACTTCAATTAGTATAAACTTTTATATAAAATTGCAAGTAAATTTAAATTTATTTAAAAATATAGATTATGTCTTACCATTCCCCACACTTAACTCTTCGCTGCCCATGCAACAAGGCGGCAAGTACTGAGCGGTGAGTACCTGGTGTCATCACCCCACTATGGTTGGAGGAAGCTGTGGTACCTGGTGTCATCACCCCACTATGGTTGGAGGCAGCTGTGGTACCTGGTGTCATCACCCCACTATGGTTGGAGGCAGCTGTGGTACCTGGTGTCATCACCCCACTATGATTACGAGACGCACATCACTTTGTCCCAGCATAAGTAACATTGCTTTATTGACACCCCAGTACATAATCTGTATCTTCTATCTATCTACTTATAACTAGCTGTGCCGCGACTTTGCCCGTGTGTTTATTTCTCTGGTTAAAAGTGTTATTTCAGGACGAAAAGTACCTATAAAGTACAAAATACCAAATTTCGTTCAGCCGTCGGTTTTTTTTTTATCAATTGCTTGGCTTCTAATCATCGGATTAAGATACCAAATACACCAGACTTTAAGTCAAACCTGTAGCCGGGCAATAGCTACAAAACGATTTGACGTTTGAACGAAGTTTGATGTTTGGTATATCGGTACTTTTGGTTCTGGAATAACTCAAAGTTTTCTTATATTTCAGAAATTTACCACGCGGGCAACGCCGCGGGCACAGCTAGTAATATTTAGAAATACACTTGGCACAGTGTGTTAGCCCGTGGCGGCTGGACTGGGCGCCAGCCGGAGCGTCGCCGTCTGCAAGTAATGGGCCCCCTCGTCGGGGCTTTACATTGCTGGCTGGTGGACGAGTGAAAGTGTAGGCTGGGGCGTCTAGATGTCTGGGGAAAGTTAGGGGAGGGCTACGGGGGTTTCATTAATATTGTGCATATCTAGCAGCGCCCGCGGTTTCGCACCGATCTTAAGGCTAAATACCAGCGGTAGCTCGGTTACCTTTACACTAATACAAACAAGGGCTGTACACACTTAGTACCAAGTACCCGTGGTACATAAAATCTACTTCAAATGGTTTAACTAATAGCTAACAAAAAACTACGTGATTATCCAATTTTGATACAATTTATGTGGGACCAACCTCCTTCAAATAAAAACAGTGTTTTCAATTCGGTCCGCAATTACTGGAGAAATCGGTGAAACCAAAATACATTAAAATAAAATATACAGTCGAACATAAAAACTCCTCCTTTTGTGAAGTTGATTAAAAACCGGTCCTGCTCGTTAGACATGTTAGAGTCTTCACAATGTTTTCCTCTTGTTTAGCTTCACCGTTTTTGAGTGACGGCTAACTTAGGTATTGAACAGAGGTTTTAATCCGGGTGCTGTTAGATAGATTTTCGCCACCATATATTTTTATTCCTTTGAGTGAAGCAGGTCGCTCGCCTGATGGTAAGCGACTGCAGGCGACAGTGCCACCCATAACTTTGGTTGTAAAATCATGCGCGTAACTACACTACACCGCACTCGTCACCCTGAGACATTGGTTTTAAAGACTCATCAAGAAGAAACATTGCTCCACAAACTGAAACACAAAAATGTTTACTCGGGGCATGCCCCGTGCACCCACTGGCTTCACCCACTGGTGGGTGCACGGATAATTCGCATTTACCCCTCCACCCACTGCACTAGAGTTGGAAACTAATGAAGAAATAATCGACATATACACACTTGGAAGTTGATATCTGACGTCGGTGTGGTACTTCCAAAGGCGGACTCTTGCGTAAATTGATATCTGACGTCGGTGTGGTACTTCCAAAGGCGGACTCTTGCGTAAATTGATATCTGACGTCGGTGTGGTACTTCCAAAGGCGGACTCTTGCGTAAGTTGATATCTGACGTCGGTGTGGTACTTCCAAAGGCGGACTCTTGCGTAAATTGATATCTGACGTCGGTGTGGTACTTCCAAAGGCGGACTCTTGCGTAAGTTGATATCTGACGTCGGTGTGGTACTTCCAAAGGTGGACTCTTGCGTAAATTGATATCTGACGTCGGTGTGGTACTTCCAAAGGCCGACTCTTGCGTAAGGTGCTTACCTATAAACTCATTGCTCTAAAAGTGCCTATTTTCCTTAGAAAGTTAATCCAGAAGATAAACTATGTTTTGACTAGTTATGGCATCTAGTGTCCGCTGTTTTTAATTCTCTGTTACGTTACCTATCTTAGTATGACACCGAGATTAAGAGGCATGTCTTTGTTGCCTACATTCGTATTTGACACATAAAATTTATAACTCGTACGCCATTTGTCAAAGTTGGTCTAGCCACGATCTAGTTACCTTTTGAGGCTAAAGTTGGTAACATAAATACGAAAGCTTCTTCTTTAGTAGTCATTCCAAATAGCACAAGCTAAAATTAGAAATCTCAAACCAGCAATGGACAGCGTCCTGTTCTGCGCTTACCATCCCATCCCGAACACCCTTCGCATTTCCTCCCTTCCCGTGTTCTCCCCTGCATGTGCGTAACTTTATTCAGTGCTCGACTCTTGGCCGTATAGCCGGAACGGCAGATCTCCCGCGAATAAAAATAATAATTAAAAAGTAAACATGGGCATGGAGAAGAGGACGGTGAAGATCGTGGTGATAGTCGGTGTCGTCGTGCTAGTCATAGGTGAGAATAAATTAGTTGACAGTTTTAAAAGTTTAAAGTAGGTACCAGGCACATACGCTTAATAATAATTTAATTGGTCGTTATTGTATAATAAACAGACGTTTAGCTCGCTTAAATAACAGCGTAACAAAAGAGTGAAAATTAAATGTAGACCCATTGATTTAGAAAAAAAACATTAGCTATTTTGCCATTAATATTGAATTAGATGTTCTATTATGCTGAGGCGCGGCTTTTTTGGCAAAGCAAATCAACTTTTCTTCTTGTTTTTGTTATTATTCTCTGTATTTATTTCGGCATATCTTGGGTGTTCCGCTTTTGATTTGGCGGTGAGCAGTCCGTATTTTTAAAACTTACTTGCATGAATGTTTTTCATCGGGGCGGGCGTGGCGCGCTGGCTGTATTTAAAAATAGTATCATGTGATGCCAAATTACACGGTCCAGAATAATTAAAACATCGCGAATTACGATATCATCATCACGGAATATTGACCGTGCTAAAATTAAATAGGTAATTTGACGAAAACGAGTTCATCATATTCAAAAAGCGAAAGTATTTTAATAACACCTGAAAATATAAGAAAAGACGCAATAAATGTGATAAGTACAGAATATAGTATTTACTAAATCCCGGGAAAAATATTGCAAAATTTGTAAAAGTTATAAAAAAAAAACGAGTGGAAAAATGCAAAAGGAGCAAAGTCTTTTTGGGAAATTGTATATTGGGTCTTTTTCAAGTATTTGCCAAATGTTAACAACCTCTACACTTTCGGGTAGGTACTTACTCAAATACGCTTAAGGTCCTTAATTGATTTTAAAATCGAGTTCTACACAAAATTTATAACATACCTACCTGAAGATATTGTCTGTAGGACTAAACCGTTTCAAATATACATTATACATTTTTAGTTAAGTAGACACTAGCTGTGCCGGAGGCTTTGTCCGTGTGGTCATTTTTCTGGGATGTATCCCTATGTGAGAGGCCTATGTCAAGCAGTAGACTGACACGGGCTGATGATGATGATAATGGTGATGAGGTTATTGTTTATGACCTTATTTTCGACTTTGTTTTAATTGTATTCACTTTTTATTACTTAGGTACTGCATTATTACAAGTAAGATAAGAAGATAAATACCTAGTTTATTAAACAGATAAACAGACAAACAGATAAACAGACAAACAGACAAACAAACAGACAGACATGAATTTAAAAAATGTTATATTCTTGTTCAGTAGCTTATTTTAAGTACCCTTTTTTTACCACTTTTTTAAAAATTATTTTCTATGTACAGACTTTTGCGTTCTTTTTGATTTATTATAAGTATAGATAGATGCCCTTCACTTTTGGGCATAATAATAAAAACATGTGTTTTATTATTTTATTTTAATATGCATATAAAACATTACCGTGACATACCTACTGACTGACTGTCTAAAAGACAACGCCCAACCTAAAACTGTGGACCTAAGTGTTTGGGAGAAATATTCCGTGAGTATTCTAGAGATGAACTGCGTAACCATAAACCGTAAAACATAAATACCAACTCCAAAAAAATACCTTTTCCTGCGGGGGCCCTTTAATTTACCGGTATGAAAAGTATCCAATGTCCTACCTCGTACTATGAACTCAAATCATGCCAAGGTTCATTTGAATTCATTCAGTAGTTTTGGCGTGTTGCGAGTCCAAGATACAGACAGACAATAGACAAAAAAGAAAAAAAGAAAACAGTTTTGGATTCAGCACGAACAGCCTCCAAAAAATTTACAAAATATCTTCAATGTATAGAATTTGGACCCCTATCCCCCAGGAATTCTTTATTTTTTCGGGATAAAAGTACCTATCCCTAATTTTCACCCATCATATAAACTATGACTGTGCCAAAATCCATCAAAATCCGTCCAGTAGTTTCAGAGTGGTAAGTGTTTTTTTAAATAACTTTCAACCCCTATCCTGCGGGAACCGTTTAATTTTTCGGAATTAAAGTATTCTATGTCCTACCTACCTCGTAGTATGAACTCAAATCATATCAAGTTTAATTTAAATTCATTCAGTAGTTTCGGCGTGATGCCTAGCCAAGATACAGACAGACAGACAACAATGAAAATAATACAGTTTTGGCTTCAGTGTGGAATACAGAACAGCCCCCATTTTTTTTAACTATATATCTTCAATGTACAGAATTGAACCTGTTACAGTTTTGTAATATGTATAGATTTACAATTTATAGTAATTACTCACAGTTACCTAGTATACATACGAGTATACTTATGGTACCTATTTTACTCCCGTATATATACCGCCACACCGACATCAAATTTATTATGCACGTTCAGTAAATACTAAAAAGTTTTTTATTTTTTATTACGCTCTAGGCAGTCATTTGACCACGATCTCACCTGATGGAAAGCGATGATTAGTAGATACCTATTCACTCTTGACTTGAACACACCTGGGTTATATTTTACCGGAAACACTGACGAGGGCAGGGCATTCCACTCCTTTGCAGTTCTTATAATAAATGAAGAAGCGTAACGCTTCGTTCTTATGCGACATATTTCAACCATCTATTTATAAGTTCAAAAACTAAAACCCGACTACGGCCATATTGGGCTAAAATGTCACAAACAAGAATATTCAAACGTTTTATAAATTTAAAACTTTAGAGCCGGGGAGTGCGCTTTACCTACTTGGTTAAAAAAATACTGATAAATTTATATCGCACTCCTACGGCCTTAAAGTTTTAAATTTCTTAAACGTTTGAATATTCTTGTTGGTGACTTTTTAGTCCACTAAAGCCGTAGTTGGGTTTTAGTTATTGAACTTATATTTTTATTTAAATTATTTTGGGGTTATAATATATATATTTACGAAAGGTGCTAAGTAAGCCCTTTCATTTGATACCAAACCCGGTACCAAAGAAAAAACTATTTTTAGTTCACGTCTGTATGCCATATTCAATTTAAAGTCACATAGCCTAAAACTAGCGGACGATGGAGACGCTTAGATACCTCATTTGTCAAATTATGACGAGTAGTTTAGAAGTTATGAGGGAGCAACTGAACATACATACATACATACCCACCCACATACATACATACATACATACATACATAAATACATACATACATACCGGTTAAAATTATAACCCTACTTTTTGCTTCGTGGTAGTCTGATAATAAAATGGTGGCGCTTTGCGGAACGTCTAGTCATACGGTGATGGAAAGTTGACGGGGAATCAGATTGTGCAGTTCTTGTGCACACTCTCCATAGTGCAATCTATAGAATACCGACAGGTTTGCGACCTCACGTCGATGCGCTAGATTTTGAAGCTTACCTTTTACCAGAGTGTCATCCCCGATGAGCCTCATAGCACGTCTCTCAATTGAATCTAAAGCCTCGAGCTGATACTTGGCATAACCGTCCCAGAGGTGGCAGCAGTACTCCATACAAGATCGAACCTGTGCTTGATAAAGATTCAAAAGCTGTCCCGGTGTGAAGTACCGCCTAACCTTAGACAAAATACCAAGTTTCTTTGCAGCTACTTTGGCTTTGGATTCAATGTAGGACCCAAAATTCAGGTTTGATGTGAGTTCGACACCCAAAAGCTACAGATGGTCACGTATTGGTATTGTTACACTACGGAAAGACGGAGATCGGTTAGAAGGACTATTTTTATCAGAAAACAAACATGCCTGCGTTTTAGTAGCATTAAACTTAGCCAGGTTAGCATCGCCCCAATCGGACACGCCTTCTAAGGCTAAATTCAAACGGTCCACCATGGCTTGTCTTTAAAGCTGGACAGCGTCGCAGCTGGATTGAGCATTGGACATGTATCTCTCAACTACAGTACTGTCATCTGCATACCCAAAGGTACCGGGCTTCAGAAGGTAATTAATGTTCAGTAAAAACAGTGTAGCCGAGAGAACTGATTTCTGAGGTACACCAGCATTGATATCCATTTGAACAGACGAGCATAGCATTCATACTAGGACTACTCATTCCCTCAAAAAACCCAGCTATTCCATTGCTTTTAAAAGAACGGGGCAGGTTTAAAAATAAATTTATAAACGTGAACGATTGAAGAGCTTTACTTAGATATAAGGTTTCCTAAGCTTATTCTGCATGCAGAGGTAGTATACAGGACAATGCACTGCTGTCAAGCCCTAGATACAATACAATACAATACCAGCTAAATATGTATGTAACAACCATGACTCCACATACAAAATTAACGTGACATTGCTGCACAAAACAGAAGTTTAAGATATGCCTAGTAGTTCTAGGAAGTGTGAAATGTGGATTATGTAATGGTACATAAGTCTACAATCAAAGGGAAAAGTGAGACTTTATACAGCGGTAGCGGTAGCGGTATTACAAACTCATCTTTTTTAGAATTTCGATATAAATTGTATGCCCTCATACCTATGTCCAACTGCGTGGTAGCTTATCTTCTCCATTGCCATTCTATGTAGGTACCTAGAGATAAAACTAAAAAAAGTATTCATCCAAAAAATATTTTGTACCCACTGTTATATACTGAACACGGTTCCTTCAGATAATTGTCGTGGGTTTCGTTACGCGGCGTCCAAGTGCTGGAATAATTTGCCACCGCCGATCAGGAGATTGAAATATTTAAAGTCGTTCCGTGTAAAGATCAAAAATCACCTGATTTTTGAGTAGAGGCAGCACGAGGACATTATTATTATTCACATTATTTATTTTATATTTTAGGTTTAGGTTTTTTTACAATATAATCCATACCAATATATAAAAGTGAAAAGTTGTCTGTTTGTTTGTTTGTTTGGGGAGTTTTAACGCGATAACGGCTAGGCGGATTTTGATGAAATTTAGATTGGAGATAGCTTATCTCCAATCTACTACCCCTATCTAATACCCTGGAATAAAACATCTGATAATTTTCGTCATCACCATCATCATCATACCGTACTCTCTCTTAAGCTGAACCGATTTTGATAAAAGTTGGAATAATTTATACACTGAAATAACACAAAGGAAACTTTTCATCATCATCATCATCATCATACTTTACTCTCAAACGGCTGGACGGATTTTGGTGAAATTTGGAATGGAGATAGCTTACCATGGAAACCATGGAATTTCAAATAGGATACTTTCATCATCATCATCATCATCATCACAGTTCACACTCTCTTACAGCTGTACGGATTATGATAAAATTTGGAATTGAGATGGCTTATACCACCTTCTCATCATCATAATACTTCACTCTCAAACGGAAGAACAAATTTTGATGAAATTAGGAATGGAGATAGCTAATGCCCTGGAATAACACATAGAATACTTTTCATCAAATTCATCATCAACATACTTCACCATCATCATCATACTTCACTCTCAAACGGCTAAACAGATTTAGATAAAATTTGGAATGGAGATAGCTTATACCTATTATATGGAGATATTACACATATGATACTTTTCATCATCATCATCATCATCATCATTTATCACGCGGGTAAAGCCACGGGGCGCAGCTAGTCTACCATTAAAAGGTGGCGCTTTGCCAATCGTCTGGTCTAACGGTGATGTAAAGGAAATGCGGGAATCAGATTGTGCAGTTCGTGTGCACACTCTGCACAGTGTAATATTTATAATACCGACGCGGTGCAACCCCACGTCGATGCGCCAGATTTTGAAGCCTACTCTTTACTAGTGTTTTATCCCCTCTTAGCAAATTTCTCAATTGAATCCAAAGCCTCGAGCTGCTACATGGTAGAACCATCCTAACCTGAACATAGCTGCAGTACTCCATACAAGATCGGACCTGTGCTTGATAAAAATTCAAAAACTGTCCCAGTATGAAGTATCGCTTGACCTTAGCCAAAATACAAGGTTTCTTTGCCATAATAGTAAGACCCAAAATTCAGTTCGATGTGAGTTCGACACCCAAAAGCTCCAGATGGTAGGTAGACTATGGTATGGTTACACTACGGAAAGATGGGGATACGAGTATATTTAGAAGGCTCATTTTAGCAGATAAAAAATACTTAAACTAAACCACGGACACGGCTTGCAAGTCTAAGTTCAAATGGTCTACCATAGCCTCTCTTTGAAGCTGGACTGCGTCGCAGCTGGCTTGAACATTGGAATTATATTTACCCAGTTTCAGAAGGTCATTAATGAGCAGTAGATAAGAACAGTGCTGCAGAGAGAACCGATCCCTGAGGTACCCCGGCATTGATAGCCATTTGATCAGATATGCAGCCTTCTAGGACCTAAGATAGGAGTTAAGGTAATAACCAGTTTAAACTACTTCATCACAGCTGATGCTTTGAGCAACGAGTGTAGCTCGATTTAGGTACTTGAAATAATATTTCGTATGTTTTCCTACTTCTTATTTAACTTGCAATGTAAGTATGTTTGTTTAGGTCTAATATTGCAAGCTGAATTAGAATCACTTCCTCTTATCCTACAGAGTTGAATTTTGACATGTTGGTTTAGTTCCGATGACAGTGCATTTTTATGGTAAGCATGACCTGAATCAACATCCAGGAATAGCTCCAGATAAAATAACTCTTCAACGGTCAACAGCACACACGAAATTTTGTGTAAGCATTTCTTCATGATAGCCGGTTTGAATGTTTTGTCAATTGTTATTTTGTATGGTGGCCATCTTGAAAATGATGGAATTTTAAAATATGGCCGTACAAAAACTCTTGAAACCCTCAGATATGGATTTTAAGACCGATCGGAACTTGTGGACGAAACATCCAGCCGGTAGGTATTATGGAGGCCGTAATTTTGGAAAAAAACAAATACACGTGTACAAACAAATACAAGGTCATACAGGTGTACGCTCCACACTTGAAACGCCCGGACGATGAAGTAGAGACTATGTACTACGCATTTGTAATGTCATACATGCCCCGAAAAGACACTTTTCAGTGGTGATGGGGGACTTCAACACATGGCTAGGCATGAGGAATTGAGAGTGGGGCAGCAAACTAAATGAGCACAAAAAAATATATTTTAATCCAAAGATTTGGACAACGGAACCAAAGGGGTCAGCGATTAACTGACTTCATGAAGAAAGAGGGACTCTTTATGATAAACTCCTTTTTCAAGAAGTATCCATCCAGGACATGGACGTGGCTGTAGCCCAGGTCAAAAGCGCGAGATAGATTTAATTTTGACGACCAATATGCATATATTCAATGATGTCTCTGTGATAAACAGGGTTAAGACTAGCAGTGATCACCGCATGGTAAGAGGCTCATAGAATATCAACGTCAAGTTGGAGAGGTCTCGTTTGATGAGATCTACTCTTCACCCAAGTCCTGTCCAAATCCAAAACCTTCATTTGGAGCTCCAAAATCGCTTACAAATGCGATACAGAGGACGAACTAAACAACGGGCTGGTGGAAATTGTTCACGGTCGGGTCGGAGTTCTTTAAGGCCCACAGCAAAAATAGAACACAGAACCTCTCTGAGCATACACTCAAACTTATGGCAGAACGAGGCGAAATAAGACTGCAGTCTTCAGTGGATATGTCGAGTGCTTAATAAACAGCTTGCTTAATAAACAGATCTCCAAGTCGATGCGACACGATTTGCGTTCCTATAATAGGTACTATTTGTATTAAGAACGCAATAGAGCGGAACAAGGGCTCCAAAGTTTTCGCAAGAGATCTGTCTATTGGGCAAAGCCTGTTGACGAAGCTGAAAACCGACGTTTCGTCGAAGCCAGATAATTTGAGTGAGCTCGAGAAGTATGGACAATTATACACCTCATCGCGTAGTCCTTCTAGCACGACTAGCGATGCAAGAGCCCGTTTGACCCAACATTATACCGAAGATATCCCGGACGTCAGACTATACGACATCAGAATGGATCTCAAACAGCTTAAGAGCAACAAGGCACCAGGCGAGGACGGTATAACGACAGAGCTACTGAAACTGGGTGGAACACCAGTACTTAAAGTCCTTCAGAAGCTGTTTAATTCCGTCATCCTCGAGGGCACTACGCCAGAGGCGTGGCACAGGAGCTTAGTGGTTTTTTCTTTAAGAAAGGTGATAAAACCTTTCGGAAGGATTATAGGCCTATTTCGCTGCTGAGCCACGTCTATAAGCTATTTTCGAGAGTAGTTACAAACCGTTTCGCTCGGAGGTTTGACGACTTTCAACCTCCCGAACAAGCTGGATTCCGGAAAGGCTTTAGCACCGTAGACCACATCCATACGCTCCGGCAGATTATACAGAAGACCGAAGAGTATAATCGGTCACTATGTCTAGCGTTTGTGGACTACGAGAAAGCCTTTGATTCAGTCGAGACCTGGGCACTGCTACAGTCATTACAGCGGTGCCAGATTGACTACCGGTATATCGAAGTGTTGAAGTGCTTGTACAGCAAGGCCACTATGACAGTTTGTCTTCAGGATCAGAGCACAAATTCTATCCAGCTGCAAAAAGGGGTGAGATAGGGAGACGTTATTTCTCCGAAACTGTTCACCTTTGCACTGGAAGATACATTCAAGCTTCTGAACTTGAACGGATATGGTATTAACATAACACCTTCGATTTGCCGATGATATAGTCATTATGGCAGAAACCCTGGAAGACCTAAGCACAATGCTCAGTGACCTCAATATTGTTTCCCAACAGGTGGATCTTAAAATGAACATGGGCAAGACGAACATCATGTCAAATGCCCATGTCGCACCCATGCCGGTTTATGTTGGGAGCGATATTATTGAAGCTGTTGATGTCTACTTGGCAAGGCAGTAGACAAAACCCGAAAATCCTTAGTAAACCACCCACCGTTTTATACACGGAAAGACTGAAAGGTCAATGTATAATGAATTTTTACTATAGGTAAAAGTGTTGTTAAAATTACAAAGTTTTTAATGTAAACTGGAAATGACATGAAAATTTATTATATTTATTTGCGTATGGTGATTTTATTAAGAGAGAAAGTAAAATGAAGTATTTACCAAATAATGTTTTCAATTAAAACTAATGTCTATATGAATAACACCAGTCATTAAAACCATCAAACATCGCAATGTATCAATGTAATGTATGTAGTTTTTTATATTGTTAGGACCCATGAGCGAGAGTAGTTTATATCACACTGAGCTACTACCATGGTGCTTGAAATTCTGGCACTTGTTTCAGTTTTTTCGAAAAAACTACTTTAGGGAAGCGTTTTCCGGTACTTATCTTTACTTTTAGTTTTTGAGGAGACTATGAAGCGTTTTAAAGCTAATTGAATGAAATTAAAGCTAATATTAATTTCTCTACAAATTCTTCGCTCATGACTTTTCATGACATGAAAAAAATATTGCCAGTACTTATCTTGGAAATGACAAAACCGATAATTATACATATTTTTTTGATAAAATTTGCTCCTCTTTGATTGGCTGTACAAGCAATGGACCAGAGTTCAAGTTGAGCAAGACAAAAGTTTAGATTAAGGATACCCGAAAATCGCTCCCATAGTGTTTTTAATAAACAGAAACAAGTGCCACAATTTCGAGTAGGCCCGTGCCTACACCCGTGTGTAGCACAAGATTTTCAGTGTTTTTGTGTTGTTTAATCTGGGTAGACTAGAAACCAATCTCTATGGCGGCTGTTTAGTTAGACGCAAGGCGCTGCGCAATAGAAAATTTTAGGTGTAAGCGGGCTTTGGAGAGGTGAGAGGACGGGAACACCCTCCCGCCCACCGCATCCCGCGCGCGCCCGCCGTGGTTGTGCTTGTGTGCACGCTACATCCGTACGCTGCACACATGCGTGCGATTCTGTTCAAGTACAGTCTAGTTAGATATTATAAAGTTGTTTGTTACCAACCAATACAATCCACCAACACGATATCAGCATATATTCCGATATTAATATTATTGTGTTGACGTATGTTAACATAATTTCATGATTGGTCAAAAATAATGAATAGGTAAAAGCGTTAAGTGTCGACGCTAATTTAGCTACTAGAAACATAGCTATAGGTATAAAATTTTTTATCATTCCATTATTTGTATGTACTTAACACATATATTTTTTCAATCATTACATTATTTGCATGTGACATGTCAGTAGGTATGGTTTATGTAGTTTATTAAATATGCATGTAGGTATATTCATTTTTATTTTGCATGATTTATTGTATTGTTTTGCACCACTGACCTTTTTTTTAATTCGTAATTTCCGTCCATCCAAAGGTTGTCTGAAAGAGATCGCGTTTAGCGATAAGACCACCCGTTTTACCTATTTTTTTTTTAAATTAAATTCTTGTATATTTTTTCCATAATTCTGGTGTAATAAAGTGTTTCTTATTATTAGCATGTTCTACAAGTAGGTAGTAAAAAATTACTGTAATAATTTCGAACCTTACTGTACCAGCGCGAAGTCACACTCGCAGTGCGCTTCACAGCCGCCATAAAGATTGGTTCCTACTATACCAACATATAAACACCCAAGGGTCCTAACAACATAATAATAATAATAATAAACACTTAATAAAGTGTTCATTATTATTACAAAAATCCTTTTTTTGGTGTCAATAGAGACCACAATTAAAGAACAAATATAAGGGATAATATTTAAAAAAATACCACAATGGTCTTATATCTAAAAGCGATCAACATATAAACAAGACATAAGTGCCACTCTTTTATGGTTGAAATACCTCGCACAAGAACGAAGCGTTACGCTTCTTCATTTATTATAAGAATTGCAAAGGAGTGGAATGCCCTGCCCTCGTCAGTGTTTCCGGTAAATTATAACCCCGGTATGTTCAAGTCAAGAGTGAATAGGTATCTACTAGACAAGCGTGCTACACCTTCGACCACATCATCGCTTTCTATCAGGTGAGATCGTTGTCAAACGATTGCCTAGTCCGTAATTTGAATACATAACCCTGCCTTAGTTAAGTAAAAAAATAGCCTATGACATCTACATACCCACATAGATACATACATACATACATACATACATGAACTGTTAAACTCATTACCCTTCCCTTGCTTCGCCATACTCGGGTAAAAAAACTCTGGTCCAAAGCTCGTAACCGTAGTGAATTCCTGGCTACGGCCTTGCTACTTGGGTCAGACGATCCAACTGGGAAGATCAAACTTTGATAAAGAGGTCAACGGACGAATCCAACTCGGATGGGCAGCTTTCGGGAAATTGCGCCATATCTTCTCGTTGCAGATACCGCAGAGCTTCAAGACGAAAGTTTATAATCAGTGCGTGTTAACAATGATGACATACGGCACTGAGACGTGGTCGCTAACTATTGGTCTCATACACTAGCTCAAAGCCGCTCAGCGTGCAATGGAGTGAGCTATGCTCGGTGTTTCACTACGTGATAAAATCCGAAACGTGGAAATTCGTGGAAGAACCAAGGTTACCGACATAGCTCTCAGAGTTTGCAAGTTGAAGTGGCAATGGGCAGGCCATATAGTTCGCATTATTCATTGGTTTAATACAAAAAATAGTTAGCCGAAAAAATAAACAGAAAGTTTGTGAGCATCCGTCGTGTAAAAAAAAGTAAGTATGAGACCATCTCAAAAAATTTGTCCATTTCATTGAGATTCTAAAACTGTTTGACACATGGTATTTTCAGCTTTAAATTAAATAATATTGCTTGTTAAAGTTGATCGCGGTCTAATTGTAGTAAATTTATTAATTAATGGCAGCAATTTGGTCATATTACTCGTAAAACTAAACTAGACTAAATTTCTTCAAATGTACTCGTAATTTAAACCTTTTGTAACAAGGTCTTTTACTTGCCCCTGGTATTTATTCTAAACTTACGTCAATTTAAGCTGCAGCGCTTAAAATAACGTAATTAAAACAGGTTTCTAACACGCTGTGTAACAGCGTTTGGATAAATTCGGACACATTCTAAGACTGCGTTTGGACAAAGTGGGACTCTCGTTGCGTGGTAACAAAGTTGATTTTACGCTGACAAGCTTTAGTGATAGTTTAGTGAGTGAGGCTTAGATGGCAGGGGAAAAAATACCTTGTAACGAAGCTAACAAGGTTTAAATTACTTTTGAAGAAATTATGTTTAGTTTAGGGGATGTCCAAATCGCTACCAGTGTCGTTTAGTTTTTGTAAAAGTTAATTTCATAAGCTACTAAACTTACAAAAACAGTCCTTTTACTAGTTTAACAATAGTAATTTAGCAATAATTCATCAGATTACAAGAATTATTACATGTGACAGCGGCATTCCAGCCGTACTCTGTCGTTCTCTCTCATGCAAGGAGTAAAAAGATAGCTAGTGTCGCATCATCAATTCATCATCAGCCTATACTTCTCCAATGCTGGACAAGTATGCTGGTATTCAGCTCTCTTCCTCCATTTTCTGCTTGCCGCTTTTGGCAGGTCGTCACTCCACCCGGCCACTGGGAGGTCGTCAGGTTCTAGCAGATCCCGTTAAAGGAGAAACGCTTGTCTGTCTCTTTTTAATTTTGTTCGCAGTCGGGTTTTTTGTTTTCTTATTTTATAATAATGTAGTTTTTGACTTTTATTACGTTACAAAGAAGAATATAAAAGAAGACTATACCGGTGCTTCGGAAATACCTACGCCCTACGAATATTATTTGTATATAAAAATAATAAAATAAAATCTTCTTTTATATTCTTCTTTGTAACTTAATTCCTGTATTGTTGTGTGTTGTGTTGTAATTAATTTTGGGTATTTCCTTTTCTTGTGCGATATTCAACTCTGAGTCAACACATGAAAGGCTATTTCCTTTCCAAACTCAAAGCAAACTTAGTTTACCTAATTTTATTGATTTGATCATTTTATAACATTTTCATATTTTTCTCCTTGTTCATGAGATGTTAATTTTTGACTTGTAAAAGTGCTATTAATTTTCCTATTTACACTAAAATACTTTTATTTTGATTATAATTTGCGTAGGAATTCGAAACATTATTTTTTACAAAGATACCAAATAATATTTAAATAAAAAAAAAGAAGTTTACAAATAAGAAACAGAATTTAGGTCGCCGTCTGCAGGTAAAGTGCCCTAAAAGCTGGCGACGTTACCTCGTTGTATCACTAGACTAGTTATTTGACCGAGGTAAGCGCCAGCTCTTTGTTCACCTGTAGTTTCCACTAAGCGTCTGGACATCTCCTTGATAAAACCCCGCGCTTCCGGACCCCAGGACCCCATAGTTTCTACTCCAAACGAAAGAAATATGCATGCGTCCATCACCGATAGATGCCTAATCAAGCGTAGGACCGCTTGATTACTTTGATTATTACGAGTATAAATATGACTGTTTGTTTGCATGAAGGCGCCATCATCGGGACTATACTGGGTCTTTTGCTGCCGTACCGGTATGTTGGTAAGTAATTTTACTAATTTTTTCACATCTAAATGTTACAATAATTATTATAAAATAGAGCTAGTAAGAGAAACGTGGACTTACTACTGTTATTCGATCCTAGCTGCTCTGTGCCCTTCGGCTCCATCTGTAGTTTTTCCATTGTCCCACGGAAACATTTAATTTCCTTGAGAAAAATGCAGACTATGTCCATCCGGAACAGTATACTTTTTCTTTTCTTTTCTATGTTTCCTTGCGGCATTAATCAATTTTATTATCAAATCATAGATTTAAAACGTATGTTAAAGTAAATGTCATAAAGTAAGCATATTGCAATGTAAATATTTCCGAAGCACGGTAGAGTCAGTAGAGTTCCCGTGCGAGATTCAACTTTGAATTGGCACATGTATGGGAAATTTCATTTTTAAATCAAAATGAAATCATACTTAGTTTATGTACTTAACTAATTTTATTGATTTGTTTTATTTATCATAATTTATGAACAAAGGTTCATGAGATGTTAAGTTTTGGCTTGTAAAAGTGCTATTTTATTTTACAATAAATATTTTGACTTTCCTATTAGTGTAAGAATGTTCAGAAACGGATTAGTAATTTCAGAGATTAGGTGTTCTATACAAACATATCTTTATATTTTTGTGTGTATAATAAATTTATGAAATTCGTTAGTTGACACGCGTTGAACAAAAATGAAACGTCTCATGTACATGAAAAATCCGTACAATAACAAATCATTTATTTTCTGACCCATTCCATTTTTTTTTACTAATTCATAGGTCTAACTATAAGTGGCAAGATTAAGTACCAGCTCCTCGGGCGTGACCGCTTAAATTAGGTGTAATTGGCCTTCTTTGGCCTTAGTCACAATTGGAGTGGCGTTTGGTGTAGCGCGAATGAGAGTCGCTGCTAACACGTGCTTATTAATAAAAATAGCGACCAAAACTGTAGCGCGATAGCGCGAATGAGAGTCGCTGCTAACACGTGCTTATTAGCAGCGACTCTCATTCGCGCTATCGCGCTACAGTTTTGGTCTCTATTTTTGTTGTTGATGCAAAATATTGCACGTGCTTCATACTTGATTAGAGCTGATATAACCACAGGCAAACATTCCGTTTGCCTGTAGTTATATGAGATCTACTCAAGTTTTTGTTTACGTGATATTAAAGCGTGCCGTATCTTCCCCATAGATGTAGCGTAATATATTACTTTATTCTGTGTGCTATCAGTAAAATTGAAAACTTTTTATTAAGAAGACGATACGGTCTAAGTGCGCCGCATTGTGCTGGTCGTCTTTTGATAATACTCTTACTTTTAGTCAGATTCAGTCATTTAGTGAACTAAATCATGTGTTCATAGAGTTGGAAGTTTGGCCTCGCTCGGATGAGTACAATTGGGATCAGCCCGTGATCCAGTTCGCGCCCGGTGACCCTGGCAGCTGGCACGTCTGGTTCCAGCGCATCAATGACTTTCTCAGACGTAAGTTAAGTGAAACCACAAATAAAAGTCGTAAACAAGACGCGTGAGATGGGATAAAAACTTTTCTTGTTCCATGAGCTGCCCACATCACGATAAGTACTTGTATAGATTTGAATTATAAAAACAAGAGATGGAAACCTAGCGTAGCGGTAAATTAGTGCAACTTCTCTGTTCTGCTTTCCATAGCTCCGTGCTTCGGAGAGCACGTTAAGCTATCGGTCCCAGCTGTTATTGATTAATAGCAGTCGTTAAGTCATGTCAGATGTCTTCAGGTGGCCTGACAACTTGACACCAGAGGCCATCACTACCTCACACGACAAGCAAGCATAGGTACCAATAGCTAAAGGAATATAGAAGATAGTCTGAAGTATTCTGTCACCAGCGTACGAGACTTCGGTGCCAGATGACCCTCCCCGCGCGCCCTGCTCCACACACAACCGGCGCGAGCAGCAGTACCGCTCCGACACTTGTGACATCGCCATGAGGATGTGGGCGCCGTGCACAGCAGACGAATTCTATGGCTACGATAAAGGGCAGCCGTGTATCTTTCTTAGGTTGAACCATGTAAGTAACTGGTTCTTGTCTTGGGCTCACTTATTGTAGTAACCTCAACCACCACATTGAAATCAGCGCCATCTAGTCCAATATCAAGCGAACTAAATCACACTGATCACAGATGGTGCAAGAGTCAGTAAAGCCTGCATGAGCAGTTTTCCATTAGGCATTGTAAGTTTAGTTCTTTCATCGTCAAGAGATGGCGCTCGCGTAACTTTTGGTAATTACTCAACTGAACGTAATAATCGAAAGCAGGTAAAAACAGCGTTATGCCATAAAAATACACAAACCATGAGCGAATCAAACGAACAAAAAGTTGTTATTGTAGAAAAAAATGTTATTTGTTTTTTTTTATAATGATATTGGCAGTTTTAACATATTCAAATTTTATTTACCCCTTTATTAAAGCAGATAAAATAAATCTAAATAAATCGGTCCATTTTCTTTGTATCATTACCTGTAATTTATAATAAAGAATATCAAGAAGGTAGAAAATACTACTAATAAATATTATAAGTAATGAATTTGTTTCAAAACTGACGCACAACTTGCCATAAACATGGGAACTCAGAATGTAATACCAGCCAGTAAGCGTAATTCAACATCTTTGGTCGTACCCAAGGAAGTTTTATGTACTTATAGAACTTCCTTGGTCATACCAAACTACAGTACTGTTACCAAAACTATCGCCAACGCCATCTAGCGACAGATAAATAATGCTAAAATGACACTTGGAAAACCGCTCATTCTCGCTGCAAATTAGATTGTACTTCCCGTTATGATAGAGGAGCTTCAACAGTGGATACCTACCTATGACACAGCATAAATAATAGTACTACGCTTAGGCAAAGAACTATAAGGTAACTGACATAGCTCATAGAGAGTAAGCAAGCTGAAGTGGTGATGGTCACATTTGTCGAAGAACCGTAACCGATGGGATAGGCGATGGAGACCGCGAATTGGCAAACGTAGTGTAGGATGCTCTCCAGCTAGATGGAGCGACGATCTGTGCAAGGTAGCAGTAGCAGACATTGCATTAGAAGATCTGAAGATTGTGCTCAGTGGCGTGCCTTATTTGGGAGATTCTATGTTCAGTGGTGGACTAACACACGCTATTGATGATAAATTCATTTCACAGATCCACTACTGGGTCCCACATCCTTACAACTCGACCTCATCGTTGCCATTGCCACCAGAGATGCCAGTCAACCTCAAGCAAGTCATGGTGAGTAATAAATCTATAAATAGAAAGGTAATTATAATGGTTGTAATGGTAAAGATATATCATGACTGCGTTTGCCACGAAACATATTTTTTTAAATTGAAGCATTACGGAGTTCATGGGAAAGCTCTCAATCTTTTATCGTCGTATCTTAGCAATAGAATCCAAAAAGTGGATGTAAAGGGTGCGAGGTCACCAGGATCTCTCATTACAATGGGAGTTCCACAGGGTTCAATAATGGGGCCATTCTTGTTCTTGGTTTACATTAACGATCTTCCCTTTTTCATAGAGAACTTACGTGATATTGTTTTGTTTGCAGATGATACTTCTCTAATTTTTAAGATTAACAGAACCTTGTACAATTTTGAATCACGCAGGTAATTCTGAATTGGTTTACAACTAACAATTTAATGTTAAATCCTAAGAAAATTAAATGTGTCAAATTCTCACTACCCAATGTCAGAGGGCTTCCTACGAATTCTAGTATTTTAATAAATAGTGAGCCTGTAGACCTTGTGCAGTCAACCACATTTTTGGGTATTACTGAAGATTCAAAATTACAGTGGGGTCTTCACATATCGTTGATAGCTGGTAGATTGAGCTCTGCAGCCTATGCAGTACGTAAAACTAGACAGTTTACCGATATAGCTACTGAAAGATTAGTAAATTTTACTTGCTTTTACAGTATCATGTCATATGGCATTTTGCTGTGAGGAAAGGCCGCGGAAATTCAATCAATATTTGTGCTGCAGAAAAGAGCAATTCGTTCCATTTACAATATGAAATCCCGCGATTCTCTTAGGGACCGTTTTAAAGAGATCAATATTCTTATAGTGGCTTGTCAATATATGTATATATGAAAATACTAGCTGCACCCCACGGCTTTGCCCGCGTTGACTGCCTATGTGCTTTCTTTATAATTTTTGTTGTGTTCTTTGTTTATGTGAAAATAGCCTATGTCCTTCCTCACATTGCACGCTCTTTTTTTGAAGCCAACTTTCACTTTGGTCAGGTGTCTCGGAAGCGCGTATAGATGCCTGTCGAGTAGCCTGAGGTTGAAGCCGAGCTTGGTTTTGCTCTGGCGTCTCAGAGGCACGTAAGGATGCTTGTCCACTGGCTTGCGACTGACGCCAAGTTTCATTCTGATCTGATGTCTCAGAGGCTTGCATAGATACCTGCCAAAGAGTTATACCCAATCTTGGCTTTGCTCAATCTTTTCTTGAGATCGTAGTTCAGCCTATTATTTATTCTGTGGTTCAGCTTACCGTTGAGCTTGCTCTTGAAGTCTTATTTCGGTTTGAGTCAATGATTCACCCAACCGCGCATTATTATGACATGGTATGTCATTATAATAAAACCATGATATGGTATGTCATTATTTATGCAACAATTAAATAGCCCATTCAATTTAAATTTAAACAAACGAAAACGAACATATTACATAACAACTCTTTGCCAACAAATTGAAATCAACAATTTGAACTTTTAAAACCATTACCATTCAAATCAGTGGGAATTTCGAACAATAAACACAATTCAGTATTAGACCACTATCAATTTTTCATACATTTCATCATCATCATCATTTCAATATCCACAACAGTTATTGACAAACACAATGTTAGACCCTTAGATAGTTAGATCTTTGTACTCGGAAAATCTTGTCACTGCAATTCAGAAAATACTTCTCGTGTATCGTCGCCATCTAGTTTAATTTTCAGAACCAAGCAATCTGTCAAAAATTAATGTTAGACCAATCTTTGTACTCAGAGAATCTTGTATCCGCGATTCAGAATGTACGTCTCGATTATCATCGCCATCTAGTTTGAATTGTGTAATTAACGAATCCGTCAACAAAGAATGTTAGACTGATCTTTGTGCGCGGAGAATCATGTCACCGCGATGCAGAAAATACGTCTCTTGTATCATCGCCATCTAGTTTAATTTTCGGAACCAAACAATCTGTCAGAAAATAAAGTTAGACCCATCTTTGAACTCGGAAAATCTTGTCACCGCGATTCAGAAAATAGGTCTTATGTATCATCGCCATCTAGTTCAATTTTGGGGACTAAGAAATCTGTTAAAAAATAATGTTAGACCCATCTTTGTACGCGGAGAATCTTGTCACAACGATTCAGAAAATATGTCTCGTTTATCATCGCCATCTAGTTTGATTTTCGGAACTAATCTGTCAAATATATGTTAGAACATAGTGTTAGAAGGTAAAAATGTCGTATTGTTTGTCGTCAGTAACGTCAAGTTTAATCCATCAGTTCACATAATAAAATAATTTCCCGTTTTCCCGCAGTAACTTACAATTTTCCGATATAAAAAGTATCCTATGTTGGTCTCTATATTGTACAGTATCTATTTACAAAGTTTCATTAAAATAGGATCAGCCGTTTTGACGTGAAAGCTTCCCAAACAAACAAACAAACGAACAGACAACGTTTCACTTTTATATATTGGTGTGGATAATGTATGTTCAGAAGAATATCCTTTGTTAAAAAAAATAAGGATGTTCATAATTTTAACACTAGTAATAAAAACAAACTAAAACTGTCTGGATTTCGGTTAAAGAAAGTTAGTGGTTCATATATGGGGAACTGTATACACTTTTTTAATAAGTTACCTGACGACATTTATCAATTACCAATGGTTTAAAACTTTTGTTAAAGTAAAAGGTTTAAAACTTTTGTTAAAGTAAATCTCATAAAGAAAGCGTATTACAATGTAAATGATTATATTAATGACATGCATGGCCTGATGTCTCCAAGCTCCATGATAATAATAAGTGATAACTTCGATGTTAACGTTAAGTGAATAAAATGTTCAAAATACTTAGTACATTTTATTCACTCACGATATACCATGAGATCTTGATATGATGTCTCGTTGTTTTATACAACTTAATTATGTAGTTAGATTTTTTTACTTCATTTTTCCCAGTTTGATTGTTTGATGATTGTGGGATATCTCATTGTCACTTTTATCTTTTATATATATAGTATTAATGTATTGTTATCATAGTGAAATTTAAAAAAAAAATGAATTAACAAATATGGAAAAGATACATCCCCGTAGAGTTTCTTGGTGCTCTCTTCTCTGACGGGCGTATTTCCGAAGCACCGGTAGAGTCAGAAGGGTATTTCCTTTCCAGTGTGAGATTTAACTATGTTGGCACATGAAAGAGAAATTTCCTTTTCATACTCAAAGAATACCTACGTAGTTTACCTAAAGGACTATGCCAGATCTCCAAACTGACTTAGGCTCGATTTAAAATTATCGCGGATACAACTGAATAGTATTTTTATCTTTAAAACATTATGCTTTTGTGTGTTATTAGTTTTTACTGGGAACTTTTCAAAAATAAGTAATGAGGAAATAAAGTTATTTTTTGTGGTTATGTGACTTTCGAAGGTTATGACACGGTTTATGGTCAAGGGAATAATATAGCCAAGATAATTATTGAAATCTAATATGAAATTGATTTATTATGTAGGTACCTACACTTTACGATCATGTTTAATATCATTTATAAAGTATTTATTACCTACCTTTACCTGCTATAGTAGTAGGCACTTAGGTACTCAATCTGAGAATCGAACCCTGGGCCTTCTCGGCTCTTGTCATGAGCTTGGTACCTAAACCACTGAAATGTTTATACAACAAATAATTAATGAACGCATAAGCAGAATAAAAAAATACGTATGCGTTTATTGTTGTTTATTTCTAATATCATAAAATAATATACTGTAATGATTTCTATTAGAATAAACTAAGATGGCCTGTTAGTATTTTTTTAATTGATTTTGTTTATCGATTTATTAATAGTTATTTGCACTAATTACGAGTTATAGTGTCAACACAAAAAGTTATTCGTAATTAGTATCAATTCACAGCAATTTCCGGTCATTTCTATTCATTTTAATTCTTATTTTTTTAATAACAGTTTCCGAAAGTTATTATTTTACTAAGAATTAATTACATTATTTTATGTGGTCAATAATGTGGAAAGATTTCGTCCGCAGCATTTAACTTTTAAAAGTCTTGCACAGCTATTTCCGGTCATTTCTATTCATATTAATAGTTTTTATTTTAATAACAGTTCCAGATTGTTATTGTTTTAATAAGAATGAATTAAATTATTTTAAATAGTCAATAATGTAGATAGATTTCGTGTCCGCGGCATTTAACATTTAAAAGTCTTGGAAGCCGAAAGCTGGCATCCTCCTTTTTATTGATTTGATCTTTTTATAATATTTTATGTATTTCTCTTTGTTCATGAGATGTTAATTTTGACTTATAAAAGTGCTATTATTTTTGCCTATTTACAATAAAATACTTTGACTTTGACATCGGTTCCATATACCTACCATAAAACAGACCTGGCTTTTTGTTACGGAAAGGAAAAAGTATAGATCTCGTAGTTCTATTGTACTCATACCAAAAAAGTTTAAACAGCAGTGAGCAAACTGGTGAAGGAGGAGGTTTGTAGACTACACACTTTTGAGGCCAAGCGAGAGATATCTGTTAGCCATAAACGGGTCAGTAGGCCAAAATAATGGGAATCACTGATCTACAAAAGACTGTAAAGAAAGAGTTCAATTGTGTCAAAGTTGTCCATTAGATATAACAATTTACTCCATCGCATCAGATCCAACGACCAGCGCATCAGTTCGGCGACTTCGTGTGGGTGAGCTGCGAGGGCGAGTTCAGCGCTGACCAGGAGAACATCGGGCCCATCCAGTACATACCGGCCGGGTTTCCACCCGGGTTCCCCTTGTCGCGCCTGCACACCGCCGACCGCATCCCCTACTCCAGCCGCAATCTTCCAGACCAGATCCCGGCGCCGGTCGTGGCGGTATTGTTTGAGAATCCTCGCCGTAAGTTCTTCGTTTGAAGTTTCGGTTTAGAACATCCCATCCAGGTTCCCGCACACCAACGACCGTATTTCCTAGGTCCTGCAGTCGAGCCTGATAGACTAGATGTGGCAGTGCGGTAGAACCCTCGACGTAAGTTCTTTTTTTTTAGGTTTCGTAGTTAAACGGAAAAACGCAACTCCTACAATTGGACCCAGATGTAATTTCCTGACCCAACGGAACATTAAATATTTCTTTTAAGATGTTCTGATGTAGAATTTCCGGAACTAATTATTATCTTCGTATCATCTTGGTACATCTTGGTACCAGATAGTTTATTTATTCTTTTCACTTCTACCCTTGTTTGAGATTATGTAATTAGAGTCAATTGAATATCAATTGAACTTAAACCATTCACTTCCCAGTGCCCAGGCCTCGATTCAGTCTGTAATTTGAGGGTATTGGACCCATGCAGCCAAGTTTCTCTCCATCATGCTCATATTCCCCTGTTTCCAGGTGGAGTGTTGATCAACGTGGAGTGTCGCGTGTGGACGCGGGACCTGTACTACGACCGCTCCAGCCGCGTCGGTCGGGCGCGCTTCGAGATTTACCTTCGAACTAACTAGCCTGCGCTGGTGCAGTCACTCTTCGCTTCCAGAGGCCTCTAGAGGCAGAACTCGTTCAAGGATGCCTATCCAAAAAATATTTTAAGGGAGGCGCATTTGTTTGCAGCAAATTACTTTGATTATTCTGATCAAAACTTGCAAACGTATAAACATTAATTTACTTGATATAAAATGTTCACTGCCAAGTGTGGGTACTTTTAAAGTGGCATAAATTTTGTTTGCCAGCAATTAGACATGAATTATGGGCCAAGTTAGACTCTCCTGAATTACTTTAGGTATAATTTGACTCAGTTCTAATCTGATCTGATCTTCCGATTCTCTGAATTCGTAGTCTAATCTAGAGGTCTTGTGAATACTTCTTGTACCTAAATGTATCCTAAATGGGCGTAGGTATATCCTCAAAATGATTTGTTTACACCAATCATGGACAAATAATAATGTTCGAAAGAATAATCCTATCCAAAAAATGGATAAACATTCAAGAGAATGAGCCACGATTACTACAGATTTTAATTACGAATTTCATATCTTTTTGTATTTTTCGCGAATCTGAAGAGGTATCTTTGTTCTATAATATCATTTGATATATAGGTAGGTATAGTTACATCAAGCAGTGCATTCGTTATGCCTTCGCTATGTTATCGTTATAATTACTAGTGATCGAGTGTAATGCTTGTCACAGTGAGGTGTTTAATGAGAGTTTCTTCTTGTAAAATAGTCTGAATAAGAAGTACTTTAATATTTTTCGATTATTATCGCTAATTAGTTAACGTAAGATTGAAGAATTGCCTTAAAATAGTTACTTACTAGCTGAGCGGTAAAATGTGCGGATTACAATCCAACGACACCGGGTTCGAACCTCGGTCCGCACCTATGACTTTGAGCTTCAGAGGGCACGTTAAGCCGTCGGTCCCGGTATTGAAACCTAGCAGTTCTTAAGTCACGTCACGTCAGACTTGGTCGTACTTGGTTTTCCCGACAAACTCTGAGAGCCCTCATTCAACATACATAAGTACCTACTTACAATAAATTATTCGTTGTAAGTAATTTGAAAGGTAAGTTTTATTTATAAATTTAAGGCAGTCTTTATACTTTCCTAAATACACCCACTGCCGGTACCAACTTTATTTACAACTATCTCCATCGTCATTGTTTCTCAAGGAAGTTGTATGTAGGTACTATTCTAGTACAACTGGAACGATCTTTTCAAAGAAAAAAAGCGGGGTAACGATAATTTGACCCTAAAAACTATTTAAAAATAAAAAAAGACTAGGAAGTTGAGCGGAAACCGGAAACCCTTGTTGTTTCTTTCTTATTTTTATAGTGCCAACCGCAGTCGACAGCAAATATTTCGTAAGACAAACAGGACAAGAACTTCTTTAATTTCCAGAAGAGTATATAAAATCACCAAGGAATTTATAGTTATATATTCCTTGAAAATCTCATCTTGAATTTTTGTCTATAGACACCAAAGAGGATGTACTAGATACGTAAATAAACTCGGGTTTCTTCAGCAAGACAATATGTACCACATTATAGCAACTTAGCAATTTGTAACGTTTTGATAGGTAATAATTAATAATAATTAATTCTTATTTATCTAGATAAGATGGCATTGATGGCGAACATTTGGGTTGAGTTTTTAGTTTCCCCGCCAACTACATTTAATTATGTAAAATCTCTTTGAACTTCGATTAAATAACCGGGTGGGGCTGAGTTGGGGCGCAAGGCTGTTTGTCTGTGAAACGTCTACGGCACTTACAATTTGACCCGGTTCTGAAACCCTCTCTTTCACTGTGTGCTAAAGTTTAGGGTACCGTTGTGAGCTACAAAACATCTTCTTTCCAAAAATGTGTAATTTTTTTAGTACAGACTTTCCGGACGCTGCAGACACTTATGTGATTTTACTTTTCTTCCACCTCGTTTTTTTAATTTACTTAGTCTTATGTAGACTTTTTGTAAACTTTATTATATTGATTCAAATTCTCTCAGCAAGATCTTTACACCACCCGAATCAATATGGTACCCTATCTAAATCGCGATAGAATAACGAATTTTAAAAGATCAAAATAAATTAATTTTGCTCTGTGCGTTCTCTTTCTCTTTTGCCAAACATCATACATTAGTACATCATCGAGCTGACTGTATTTTATAAGCTAAAAATATACATCAAATTTAGATTTCTTAGACTTACAGATGTATAAAGGCGTGACGATAGAACCTATAGACCTTTACGTTACGGTTAACTTTTCTGCCCTGCCCCTCGATTCAGAACCTTTCGATAACTCAGTTGTGACAGTTGTCGATCGATTGGGTATTATTTACTCGGTGGACTCGGTTAGAAATCGTTCAATTTTTACTTCACAGTATCGAATCGAATGGATTAGGTTCGTAATCGAAAGATTCTGAAACAGGGGCTGGTACCCGTATGTTTCCATCGTTGCGATTGAATTAAAATAAAATTGGATAAAATCTCTGTGCTATCAATGTTCGTGGACACTTCAAAGAGATATAATATTAAGTAGGTGACCTCTTTGGTACAGTTGTCTTTACGATGATTATTTCTTTAAGCTTCTTGATTATTTCGCAAGTTTATTTTATAGTCTGAGCGATAAATCTGAAACTTTGTACGAGAGAGAAAGAGACTTCCGAACCAACGTAACTTCCTTTTCACGCATTTTATTTTTAAATTACGATTCCAGTGAGACTGCTTTTGTATGAGAGATATCATTCCAGTTGTATGTAAGCGTAGATATGTAAGTATACAATCTTATACTCTCTCTACGGTATACATAGACCTTCCTTGTTGTTTCTATTTTGTGTATTATCTGTTAAAAAAAAGTAGGTACCTTCTTAAATGTATAGACATTTCTGACTGTCGTTGACTTAAATTTAGAAATAGGAGGTCCAAAGAAGTTTCAGTAAATATCCACCATTTTACTGATTCGTGACTTTGACAATAATTGACTGTGACGTGACATTACTTTAAACTTTATTACACTTGACACTGGCGAAATTGCTAGTAGGCCAGTGCCTCCGCAGAAGCCATTTAATTAAAAAAAAGAAGAAGAAGAGTTGTTGTATTTTTTTTTGTGGTTCACAACCAGGACGGCGATTCTCACGAAGTGATATAAATATCACAGTAGATAAATGTCGAAAAAAACCATACATTTTTCGAAATATATCTATTGTGATATTTATATCACTTCGTGAGAATTGCCCCCATATTTAACTAAATATTACCTAGGTTCTAGAATATCTTGTTCTTCGTCGTGTTCTATGTAATTATGTTTAATTTTAAATAAATAAAATTGATGTTATCTTTTGTATTATTTCTATATTTATTGCAGGTAAGAAAAATAATAGGTTAGTTGGTTGGACCAAGGAGGTTGGACTCCAATTTATGTTTTAGGTTAGGGGCAGTTTTTGACGCGAGTGATACCAACCAGTAGATACTACAGATTATGCAAAACATTAGCACTTTTAATAGTTTGCGAGTTTAAAAATATTATAAGATTACATCATAATATAGATCTATGTGGCAACTAATAACTACTACAAAATACAACTAGTAGCCCAGTATAAATACTAGTACTACGCACTGGTACTAAACATGCAACAGTGGGACAACCCGCACGCCATGGAAGTCCAATTGTTCTTGCCAACTAACGGTTGGCAGCGTACCCAACCATTATATTTATATACTCTTTGCCAACCATGCTGGTGGCATTGCCCCGTTGCTAATTTGATGAGCCAATTTCGATTTCTCGGCGTGTTTATAAATAACTATTTTCCATCCAAGATGGCGGATTTGTTTTTTAGTAAAATGATGTGGGTGTTGTTTTCTAGCTTTCTCCTTATTATGCTTGTGCTTGTGCTTATTATGAAAATGAGATGAAATTGAAAATGGCGGATTTGTAATTACATAGAAAAGTATTTAAAAAAAGGACACTTGAAAATTAAGGAACACCCATATCATAGTTACTGAAATAAAATATGCCCGCCACTTTGGATTTCAAAATGGATGTAATGTTTCTTTTGTATTTTTTATCGATCTTGCTACGTCGGGTTTTACGCTAAAATCAAACTCTAGGACTGACTGTAAAATTTACTTGACTGTGCCACACTGTGTTCACCACTCCTAGGGCTCTGTAGGACGTACAAACTGCGTGCATACATATTTTCGCTAGCGTGTAGTAGTAGGAATCACGAATCTGATTTTTGTATGGAAAGCCTCATTGGTTTTAACAGTGATGGATCAAAATGAGGGTTGAATTAGAATACTGCCAGACCTATCAATTTAACCCCCATGTATATTCAGCGATTTTGAATAGTTTAAGAGCCCCGGGATATTTTAGTTTTTTTTTGCCAAGAAATGCTCGAGAAATTTGAATAGTTACTTTTTTAGGAAATATGTTTTTGGTGCACTTTTATAGTAATATATATTTTTTATGTTTTTTTTTTCTAAATTAAATTGCACCAACTCTCGCAGTAAATGTTCATTGGCGTCTGGCGGGAGGATCGAACAATGAGTGAAATATTTATGCACTCATTTAAGTGGAAGTATTACGAAGCACCTAATAAGCATCTTGTTGTACTTATAAAATCTATGATTGGTTGGCTAACCTTTTTTCTTTTTTTTTTTACGTGGGGAAATCCTCATGGATACCACCAAGCTGCGGGGGCAGCAAGGTGGTTATGTCGGACTCTTACCGACTAAAACCCCACGGTGTTCCACAGTACGCCTTGTGCCGGGCTACGGGTACGCTTTCGCACTCGTCCGCGGCCCCGACGGCGCTGGTCCTGTTGAGGACCCCCTCCTGGCTGGGATGGAGCTGAGTCATTCCCCATCCCATGAACGCCATTAAGGGGCGCACAGAACACCGTGCGCGCCACCTCGAGGCCTTATGCTGGGGCAGACACCCCCGTGTCCACCACCTAGGCCTCAGGGGGGTCAGAAGGGAATGATATCCTCCTCCGACTCCCGGCGTTGAGCTCCACATGGCCTCACACATCTGCCCACCGTCCAGTACAGCCCCAGCTATAGCTGGCGGACTATCCGGCGCTGCACCAACAGTGACGCCAGGTTTATGAGTCCATGGAGCACGTCACACTCCAGGCACTACTGCCCATACAGTAGTGCCAAGAGCGGACCACCTCCTGGGGCCTGCGCCAAAGCGCCTGCCCCACCCCTGCCCTGCACATCACATTCCCCGCACCACTACCGACCAACCCGTGTGGAAACAGACTGCCCGGCAGCAGCGCAGAGAACGGACGCAACATCCCCCGCTCCATGGCCTCCCAAATCTAATGCCACCTCCCAGTACAGCCACAGCTACACGACTGCCGCCAGGAAGCCTGTCCGGCCCGCTGCACCTTATACAGTGACGCCAGATTCGGAAAGCCATGGAGCAGGTCCACTTCGAGCACTTCTGATATTCAGTAGTACTAAAAGCGGACCACCTCCTCGAGCCGGTGCCGAGCACCCGGGCCCCACCTCCTCGAGCCGATGCCGAGCACCCGGGCCCTACCTCTTCGAGCCTGCGCCGAGCGTACTGGGCCCCACCTCCTCGAGCCTGCGCCGAGCGCCCGGGCCCCCCCTCCACGTCACATTCCCCGCACCACTACCGACCAACCTGGGTGGAGACAGATTACCCAGCAGCAGCGCAGAGAATGGACGCAACATCCTCCGCTCCATGGTCTCCCACATCAATTGCCACCACCCAGTACAGCCACAGCAACAGCTGGCGGACTATCCGGCGCTGAACCGAGCAGCGACACTAGACTAAGGAAGCCATGGAGCACGTCACACTCCAAGCACTACTGCCCATACAGTAGTGCTGGGAGCGGACCACCTCCTCCTACTAGGACCATCCGCAAATGGACGCCAGACCACTCCGAGTCTGGACGCCCGAGGTCCCCCTGCGATGGGTCTGATCAGTGGCCCCACCGCCAACCACTGTGGCCACTTCAGCATAGACTTGGAGCGCAAAGCCCAGTGAAGCGGCTCCTCCTTGGGGCCAGCCGGCGACACCCTGCCAGCGCGGCCCCGGGTTCCTCTTAGCTTCACCGTGGGGTCGCCAACCACGGTTACTAGAGCCCCCCCGCCACGACAAGGCGGGAACCCACGGGGGGGGGGTGGTTGGCTAACCTAACCTAACCTACACCTATGTTTATTACTAGTGGCTCTGTGAGCTGTAGACCTCGCGCGCACAAACTTTTTTGCAAACAATCTAGTAGTACACAGTAGCGCCATCTAGTTACCTTCATGTAAAACTAATATTAATAACCAAGGTGCTCCATCAATCCCTACCTATAGTAGGCAAAGAGCTGATTCCACAAAAACTTTCTAAAAGTGAGAAATTTACTGCATTTTGAGGAGCTATTCTGCTCATCACGCTGAAGATCCTCATCAGATCTTCAGTAATTTTTTATGAGACCTTCATGTCAGCCTTTAGAAGTCCACTGCTGAACATAGGCCTCCCCCAAAGAGCGCCATGACGAGCGATCTTGTGCCACCTCCATCCACCGACTTCCTGCGATGGCTACAATGTCGTCGATCCATCGTGTGGGGGGTCTCCCCACACTTCGCTTGCTTGTTCGTAGTCGCCATTCGAGAAACATTATTCCCCAACGGTTATCGGTTCTGCGACTTATATGGCCTGCCCATTGCCACTTCAACTTGCAAACTCTGAGAGCTATGTCGGTAACCTTGGTTCTTCTACGGATTCCCTCATTTCGGATTCTATCACGTAGTGAAACACCGAGCATAGCTCTCTCCATTGCGCGCTGCGCAACTCTGAGCTTGTGTATGAGAACAATAGTTAGCGAACACGTCTCAGTGCCGTATGTCATCACTGGCAACACGCACTGATTATAAACTTTCGTCTTGAAGCTTTGCGGTATCTTCGACGAGAAGATAATATGGCGTAATTTCTCGAACGATGCCCATCCTAGTTGGATTCGTCGGTTGACCTCTTTGTCGAAGTTGGATCTAGTCAGTTAAATCGTCTGACCCAAGTAGACATAGTGATCAACAGCTTCGATTATATCGTTCCCAACATAAACCAGCCCATGTTCATTTTAAGACCCACCTGTTGAGAAACAATATTGAGGTCACTGAGCATTGTGCTTAGGTCTTCCAGGGTTTCAGCCATGATGACTATATCATCAGCAAATCGAAGGTGAGTGAAGTATTCGCCATTGATGTTAACACCAAATCCGTTCCAGTTCAGAAGCTTGAATCTATATCTTCCAGTGCAGAGGTGAACAGTTTCGGAGAAATAACGTCTCCCTATCTCACCCCTTATTGCAACTGGATAGAATTCGTACTCTGATCCTGAAGACGAACTGTCATGGTGGCCTTGCTGTACAAGCACTTCAACACTTCGATGTACCGGTAATCAATCTGGCACCGCTGTAATGACTGTAGCACTGCCCAGGTCTAGACTGAATCAAAGGCTTTCTCGTAGTCCACAAACGCTAGACATAATGGCCGATTATACTCTTCGATCTTCTGTATAATCTACCGGAGCGTATGGATGTGGTCTACGGTGCTAAAGCCTTTCCGGAATCTAGCTTGTTCGGGAGGCTAAAAGTCGTCAAACCTACGAGCGACACGGTTTGTAACTACTCTCGAAAACAGATCATAGACGTGGCTCAGCAGCGAAATTGCCTTATAATTCTTCAAGAGAGTTTTATCACCTTTCTTAAAGAACAAAACTACTACGCTCCTGTGCCACGCCTCTGGCGTAGTACCCTCGAGGATGACGGAGTTAAACAGCTTCTGAAAGACTTTAAGTACCGGTGTTATACTCGCTTTCAGTAGCTCTGTCGTTATTCCGTCCTCTCCTGGTGCCTTGTTGCTCTTAAGCTGTTTGAGAGTCATTCTGATCTCGTATAGGCTGACGTCCGGGATATCTTCGGTATAATGTCAGGTCAAACGGGCTTTTGCATCGCTAGTCGTGCTAGGAAGACTACGCGATGAGGTGTATAATTGTCCATAGAACTTCTCAAGGTCTCTTAAAAATCTCAGGCTTCGACGAAACGATGCTGCCACTGTCGGTTTTCAGCTTCGTCAACAGGCTTTGCCCAATAGACAGATCTCTTGCGAACACTTTGGAGCCCTTGTTGCGCTCTATTGCGTTCTTAATACAAGTAGTATTATACGAACGCAAATCGTGTCGTATTGACTTGGAGATCTGTTTATTAAGCAAGCTGTAACTCGACATATCCACTGAAGACTGCAGGCTCATCTCGCCCCGTTCTGCCATAAGTTTGAGTGTATGCTCAGAGAGTTTGTGTTCTATTTTTGCGGGGGGTCTTCGACCCGACCGCGTGCACAATTTCCACCAGCCCGTTGTTTAATTCGTCCACTGTATCGCATTCGGTAAGGATTTGGAAGCGATTTTGGAGCTCCAACTGAAAGCTCTCGGGGTTTTGGATTTGGCTAGGACTTGGGCGAAGAGCAGATCCCATCAAACGAGACCTCTCTAGCTACACGTTGATATTCAATGAGCTTCTTACCATACGGTGATCACTGCCGGTCTTAACCCTGTTGATCACAGAGACATTTATTTATTTATTTATTCTAACATTCCTGTGGGTGAGCATTACAGTTTCCCAATTCACCCACCCAAGGATCAAGAGCAAGTACACCATAAAATGATTTAACAAACAAATAACACACACAAATAATACACATTTACACTAATAATTTAGTATAGAAACTCAGACAAAAATTAGGCACTTACCAACTTTTGACTTGATTTTCTATTATTAAATCCATTGCCGCTCTGTGAAACTCATCATATGTACATTTAAATAAATCCAGATCCTGGCCCGGGCCCTGAGCCAGCACATTATTAAGCAGGCGCAGTGCCCGCGGAATAGGCGCCTGCCTGCCCTGCACGCGCCTGCAGCACGGATGCCCAAAAAACTTGTGCCGACGAGCCCTAATGTAGTTATCAGGAACAGCTATCGGTATACGCTCCAGAACAGATGGAATGCTCGTACTGCCAACAATAATACACCAGATGTATTACATCAGTGAGACGGCTCGTCTCACTTCCAAGCTGTTGTACCGACCATACCGAGGAGAAACTCACTGGGATACAGATATGGATACCCAACGTAATAACCATATTGTTTATGATAAAGCCATCTCACAAATTTGCTTTGTATTTTTTCCACCATTTGAATGTATTTGGCTTCATAGGGATCCATATATTAGAAAATTCTCCAGCTTACTCCGGACAAACGCGTTGTAAATTGCTTTGATAGCAGCAATGCTATCCAAATGACGGGCTTGACGTAAAACAAATCCAAGGCTTCTGAACGCTTGGGCACAGATCTTGTTAATGTGCAACCGAAATGATAGATCGTCGCTCAGAATAACTCCCAGATCCCCCATAGCCTTGGCTCTTGGGATTTTAACGTCACCAAGACTATAGTCCACCATCACTGGCTCTTTTGACCGAGTAAACGAAACAATCACGCACTTTTTATCATTAAAAAAGAGCTTATTACGTTTACTCCATCGTAGTACACTATCTATGTCATCTTGAAACTGAAAGCTATCGCTGTCACTACTGTCACGAATTCTCAAAAAAAGTTTCAAGTCATCCGCAAATAACAAACACCGAGCAGTGCTGACAACTTCCGGCAAATCATTTATCATCAGCAAAAACTCTAAGGGTCCTAATTACTACCTTGACTCACGCCTGAGTAAGTGTAGTATGGCTCTGAAACATGACCTTTAAATTGCACGTAATAATTGAATATATGCCGATTGGTCGTCAAAATGAAATCTATCTCGTGCTTATGACCGCCGGGGTGCAGCCACGTCCATTTCCTGGAGTGGAACGTAATTACGGTGCTGGGTGTGCACCGTAATTACGGTAAATGCACCGTAATCAGCACTAATTTACCACCTACCAAAGAAGCATGATTTGCAGAGGTACAAATATTTGTCGAAAATTAATGCTTAGGGCGTAACCTCCATAACATTTTTTTATTATGATTGCTTATTTATTTGAAAAAGTCAACTCATATTGGCAATATCGTGATCGTGACATTTATTTGTGAAAAGTATTTTACTGTAAACAAAAACAACCCGCATAGATTACGTACATTAAGAACGCATCTTTAACCTGACCCATTTGAATGGGTGTATTTTACGTTTTAATTTCAAGTAATTTTACAGGAACATTTAGATAGAAGGTAGCTACATTTAGTTACATTGCAAGAATGTTTCAAAAAGACGGATTCCATATTGCCAAATCGAATGTGAAGCACCGAAGATATCAATCCAGTACACCATGTTTTGCCGATTGGCCACCACATCGCAGCAAGATCTTGCACTAGTTAGTCGTATTAATTCTGTCAGTCAAGTTATCACGGAAAATCAAAATCAATGCAGTCTTCTGTGATGAAATTGTGTATCAACCAAAAAATATCAACTCATGCAACAGCAAAAAATATCAACTCATGCACACATTATCAGCCTCCATTTGCTATGCTTCACTCGTTTATTTGGCGGTGTAGACTTCGTCTTTTTAAGACTTCTTGTTGCATTGCATTAAAATATGAACTTGTTTTTAGTTGAAATGAAATAAATGTTCTAGGTTTTCCATTAAACAGTGAATTGTGCGGTAAAATTATTGTATTGCTAACAATTAGTATACTCTATTTTTAATCGACTTCACAAAATGAGACGGTTATAATTATGTTCGAATGTATGTACCTACGTTTTTTTTGTTTTTTTTTCTGCCGATTTAGCCTTCAATTGCGGACCGACTTTGTTCTTTTTTTGTTTGAATTGGTATACTTTCCAGGTAGTCCCATTTAAATTGTATCAAAATTGGTTCAGTAGTTTGTCGAGAAAAAATTGTTTTTTTTAGTAAATCTTTTTGATTTTGTGTTAATATTGCCTCAAATCTCTAAGATTTCTAAACCAATTTAGGTGATTGTTTTTTTTATTCAAAAGGGTAAATATAGGATAAATACAGGTTGTAGTTTTCCATCCCCGCCATATTCGCAGAGTCGATTGTAATAGGTATACCTTAATTAACTAACAATATTATTTAATTCCTACATTTAACTGGAGGTGGAATTTTTAATTAAATATTTTATTGATAAATCGTAGTAGGCCCAACTTTGTTTTGGAGTAGAACCCCACGACACATACACATGTATGGTAGGTATGTGTGCGCGCTCTTATAGACGCGCCGCGCGCCGCCGCCGCCCGCGCCACAGAATAAATAGCGAACCTTTAATTATTAGTTGGTATAAATAAACTTAATGCAAGTGAGAATGTATCATCAACGTTGACATTAGTTAGGAATTTCCGGCGTGGTAAAAAAATTGGAATCAGCTTATTTACAGTTCGATTGGAATGTAAAAAATTATGAACAAGTTTACAATTTACGTATCCTCCTTCATTTTCAATGCACAATTGAGCACGATGTCTTAATGTTTTGTGTATTTTTTTTAACACGTTCACATTGAAGTAACACCTGGAATTGCTATGTGTGGCACCTAGAAACACGACGCGTGGGCGTGGGCAAAAAAAAAACAAATGAACCATCTCCCTAAGTTCGACATTAGAAAATTGCTCCATTTTAGCATCGAGCGTATTGCGGCGAGCGTGAGTGATCGAACAGCTGAGTGCTCGGGCATTACTTCTTTATTCTGTGGCTCGGGCAACGACCGGGGCAATGACCCGCGCCAGCTTTAGGGCGCTGCCGCGCCGCACTCCGCGGCCGGCGCGTAGTGTGCGTGAAACAGGCAATACACGGGACAAGGCTTCATTAGTGTGTGTGGACGCAAGCTCTCGCCACACTGGGTGATTTCAAATTAGGATCGCGTACACATATCGCTTTTTATAAACTTTTTTTTACATATTTTTAATTCATTTTTTTTTGTACTTCTTTTATTAATGATTCGTGTTCTGTAAGTGGAGTATACCTACCTCTGCAAATATGGCGGGGATGCATAACTACAACCTGTATAAGGGTATAGTCCCATATCAACTTCATCAAAATTGGCTCAGTAGTTTTTATTAGAAAATCTATTTGTTTTATAGTTTACGCTCTCTAATATATTGGGATTTCTGAACCAAATTAGATAAAAGATGACTCTAGTGTGGTACTGTATAAATTTCATCAAAATTTGTTTAGTAGCTATAAACAAGCTTTAATTTAATTCAATATATTCTTATGCTTGGGACTAGTTTGCAAGTCAAGTTTGAACCAACGTCCAAAGATGATGAAGTTTTGCACATGGGGAGTTCTGATGACAATTATGGTACTATTGAGTTGACCTGAGATGGAGCCGGACGGTAGTCAAAGGAACTCAACCATAGGAAGATGAAACCCCTTCGAGTTTGTGCTCATTTGGTTTGTCTTGATAATTTCTCTGGTCTTATGTGGTATCCAAGGTCTGATGATGGAGCCGGAAGGTAGTCATAGGAACTCAACAACAAAATGATGGATTCCTTTTGAGTTTGGGCTCATTTGGTTTCCCTTCATGAGTTCTCTGGTTTAATGTGGTATCCAGGGTCCTGATGATGAAGCCGTAAGGTATTCACAGGATTTCAACAAACAAATGATGGAACCCCTTCGAGTTTGGGCTCATTTGGCTTGTCTTGATAAGTTATCTGGTGTTATGTGGTGTGCAGTGTCTGATGATGAAGCCGTAAGTTAGTCACAGGACACAACAACAAATTGATGGAAGCCTTCGAGGTTGGACTCATTTGGTTTGTCTTGATATGTTCTCTGGTTTTGTGTTGTATCGAGGGTCTGATGATAGAGCCGGAAGGTAGTCACAGGAAGTCAACAATCAGATGATGGAACCCCTTCGAGTTTGGGTTCATTGGGTTTGTCTTGATAAGTTCTCTGATCTAAATGTGCTATCGAGGGTCTGATGATGGAACCGAAGTCATAGGAATCCATTACCCAACAGTCAAATGATTAAATCCCTTCGAGATTAGGCTTATTTGTTTGATCTAAAAATAAAAATGATCTGAAAAAACAAAAATATTATCTAAAAGGTAAACGACATTTTTTTTATCACTCTCCTAAAAGAATAAAATAATTACAATTGAGCTAGAACAATATCACTTTTTCGAAATTACCGATGTATTAATAATGCAAAATACAACATAAGATAAGAAAGAGTTTTTTGAAGGAGGTGCCGAACCCAGACAACATTTAATTGTAGACAGAGAAACCAATAGACAACTAAATAGCTTCCATCGCACTCATACAAGAAAGAGAACAACTTATGCATAGGTCTTGTGAAGAAATGAGACATAACGGTATGATCTTTTGTTGTAGGTCGCGTGCCGGTTTTTTCAAGGTCAGCATACCTCTGTGCTAAACAATTTTGACAGTTCGCCAGAGTTTGCTAGAAAAATACTTCAGCTTGGTGTGTTGCATGCATTCGAAATGAATGTTCCCTAGACCCTGTTAGTATTCTGTGCCCAAATTACACATTTTTTGTAAATAAAATGATTTAAATTGCATTGGTTCTCATTTGTATCAATAGTAAATTCAATTTAATGTAATATCTTACGATGTTGTTAATATGTATACAGAATAGAATAGTGTTTATTTGAGAGAGCAAGGGCACCTACAACTACTTCAATGCCTTTACCATTAGATCTACATACATAAAAACTGTATGACCCATGTCAGAGGCCCTCGAGCGGCCTGATATACTTTGACACCAGAGGCCCAGCATTACCTCATACGACAAACAAACAAACAAAATGTGTGAGAAGACCTTCCGTGGATTTTAGAGACATTTTAATTAAAATTTAAAGATTTTGGAAAAAATGTACAGTGTGCAAGAAAGATAATAATCCATACCAATATATAAAAGTGAAACGTTGTCTGTTTGTTTGTTTGTTTAGGGAGCTTTCACGTAATAACGGCTCGACGGATTTTGATAAAATTTAGACTGGAGAAAGCTTATACCCTGGAATAAAACATAGGATACTTTTTATCACGGAAAAATGTAAGTTTCCACGGGAAAAATTGGAAAATGTTGATTACTCACTGTAAGTAACGGTTGCCATCACAGAATGGTCAGTAACGAAATAACAAGTCTGTCAAAAAATATCAAGAGGGGTGCTATACCTACTTTTGCATTGGTTTTGAATATCCTAGAAGAAAATAGGTTTTTTTTCGCGATGAACAGTAGTCCGCGCGTACGAAGTCGCGGGCGGTATCTAGTATTAACAAAAATGAGCGTTCCTTTTCCTTTTATGGACCAAAAGTCCATATGAGATTAATATTGGTTAGAGTAGGTACTAAAAAAGTTCAATAATATTGAAAGGTTATTCCCATATATTTGATTGACAAAATGATTGCAGAAATTCAAAGTGCGACAAATAAACATAGTACTTAGACAGAAAAACTGATCACTTTCAAGGAGACCGATCAGTTATCTTCCTATCTAACTTATTGCAATTAGACAGGAAGCGAACTGGTCGGTCGGAAATGAATGATTTTCATTATGGGCGTATTTTTGCAATGTGTTCGCCACGACACCGCGTTCTTATGTTGACACGCACTATTTTAGACCATGGTCACCATGACGGATCATGTTGCAACAAAATAAATAATTATTTTATGAAGCATCGTGGTCCATCATGGCTGACCATGGTATATAATGATGCATGTGACCAGTATGTACGTACATTTTTTCATGCATGATACACCATATTTAATCTATTTTATTTTACATTTTGGATGGCCCACCATGGATAACAATGGTATATTATTATACTGTAAGCATGTTCAATACAAAATGTTTGTAGAAATTGTGAAAAAACTTTCTGAAGTTTCTATTACCCTTATCCACATAAGTCCCATAAAGATTCAATCTTTAATGGAACGAGATCGTACAACACTTAAAATTATTCAAAAGCTCAATTTGTCTTTCTGATTTTACATATTTCGTAATTCTGTAATTTCTCTATAACCCATCAAAAGTCTATACCAAACATAATCTTGAATCTCGGATTGCTTAAAATCAGGGTAAAAGTTTTGATATGGCAGCACACCCACCTATCGTTCTATCTCACAAGCGGCACGACAACCAAGTGTCTATTTGTTTATCTGTCTACGATTTAAATCTAATATCTTTACAACAAAATAAATACACACCTATCTACGTAACCCACTGATCTCTATGGATTTGCTGTGCCGTACTTTCGTTTGTGTTATTAAAAGCGCCCCACCAAGCATCCATGGAACTAAAATTGACATTGTTTTATCTCCGGACGTTAGTCACAGAATAAATAATAGTTTTATATATATATATATATATAAATAATAGTGTTATATATATGTATATATATATATATATATAAATAATAGTGTTATATATATGTATATATATATATATATATATATATATATATATATATATATATATATAAATATATATAAATAAATCTTAGTTCCATGGACGCTCACTACTACCAAACTACTGCTATTGCTAGAGACGTCATACCCATTATAAAACACTAAAAACACAGCGAATTTGTACTATAGCTACTTACATAGAACTTATGCAACTATATTTGCATCACTGAAGAGGCTAAAAGATCACAGAGATATACAGAACCGCGTTGTCAGAATGAGATAAACATATGTTCTCAGTTACAGTGAGTTGCAGTGAGCGGCCGATAGTCAATCACCTACGATGACAGGCTGTGAAGTCACGTGCGTCGGATTGCAGCTAGAGTAAACTGTGGTAAAATGGATAAAAGGGTTTCTTATTCTTATTCGAGATGGGGGCGATAAGGCCTGCACTGACGTCCCGCTTGGGGTGTATTGTGCATTTCCCCCAGCCAGCCTCTACCCAAGCCACCCAAGCTCCTTTATATACCGGAGCACGGCTTTAGGTCGCTGGCACAGCTGTTCCAGTGATGTCGCTGTAGATGGTGTTAATTTACTATTATTGGAGTTTGAATTTCGTTGGGCCTGTGAATACACTTTACCCTGTTGTAAAAGACCAGATTTTTGTCTTATCTCTTCCGTGGCTGCACAATGCAAAAGCACATGTTCCACAGTCTCCTCCTCCTGCATACATCCACGGCACAGAGGACTGTCTGTAGCTCCAGTTTTGTGCAGGTGGTAATTTAGGTTGCAATGACCCGTGATGAGACCTACCATGAAACGAAGGTCTTGCCTAGTCAGCCTTAGCAGATTGTTGGTAATTTTCCTGTTACGGGATGGAAACATAACTTTTGCATTTCTGCAATCCGTTTTCTTGTTCCACCAATTTTGATGCTCTCTCTCTCTCTCTGTGTATTGAACAAGTAGGTTTCTCACCTCCATTGCGGTGGGTTTACAGAGCTTTACCGTATCTTTTCCGATATGTTTCTTAGCTCCTTCCTTGGCAAGCATGTCTGCCTTGGTATTTCCTGGACATGAGCCGTGGCTTTTCGTCCACTTGACTTTAATTTTATACCTTTCAGACAAGTTTTGTAGGGTCTCATGACATTCTGAAACTACCCTCGACCTAGTTATAGGTTTCCTTAGTGCATAGATGATGGCTGCACTATCTGTGATGAAAGTAAGGAGTTCACAGTCACTATTTGTACTAGGTGAAGGTACATCAAGCGTAGATATTGCTCTTGCCGCCAACAGTAGTCCCATAGCTTCTGCCTGAAATACTGATGTGGTTTTGTTAAGGGCTTCCGATTGTGCGATTCCTAGCTCCGGAGAGTAAAAACCACAACCAACCCCCGTCTTGTTTTTAGCACCATCGGTGAAAATATTGTAAATGTTATGTGAACACGAGAGATCCTCTGAAGCATTGTCTTCCGTAACCAGCTCATACATCTTTTTATCTAGGTATATGCTAGCTACCTTGTCCGTTCCCTGACATGCTTCTGGGATTATTCTCGTTGCTTTGTCTAATACTTTTGAGTGGTTCGTAACGGGCCCGGTGCCTTTCCACTGATTTGTAGATTTGATCCTTAGTGCTGAAGCCATCGCCTCCTGCTGGATATGTAAATGCAGCGGGGTCAGACCCAGAATAATGTCTAAAGCGGCTGATGGAGTTGATTTCGTACAGCCGCTGATTAGAGAGCATGCCAATCTTTGGACTTGCTGTAGTTTGGTGATTGTAGTCACCAGATTTGTTCTCGGCCACCACACTACGCATCCATATGTGAGGACCGGTCGTACTATCACAGTATACAACCAACGACACAGTTTAGGTTTCAGACCCCAGTCCTTACCCACTGCTCGGGTGCATTGCCATAAAATATTTATTGCCTTTGTGGTTATATGGTCTAGTTGTTTCGCCCACAACATCTTACTATCCAGCCATATGCCAAGATATTTCACTTCCTTGCTGAGTGAAAGTTTTGTTCCAAACAGTGTAGGAAGTCGTACATTAGCTGTTTTCATCTTTCGAGTGAATAAAACTATCTCAGTTTTTTGTGGATTTACAGATAGAGTGTGGCGTTCACACCATCTCTCGACCTCCCGAAGCGCCTTCTGCATTTTTTCGCATAGGGTTGCTTCGAAAAGTCCGGAGACCATGATAGCCAGATCGTCTGCATATCCTATGGTTACTATACCATCCCTGTTTAATAGTTCGAGAATTTCGTTCGCCACTACTACCCATAGCAGCGGAGATAATACGCCTCCCTGCGGACAGCCTCTCGTGACCACACATCGCGATGATTTGGCAGTCTCTATGCTAGCTGCTCTATTAGACAGCATTGTTGTGACCCATTTATTCACTCTTTCGTCCACGCCTTGATTCCTCAGCCCACCTTCAATACTGGGGAACGTTGTTTTATCAAACGCTCCCTCTATATCGATAAAGGTTACAAGGCAAGATTGCTTGCTTTCCAGTGCGGATTCTATCTTGTGAACCACCTGGTGGAGGGCCGTTTCTGTAGATTTACCTGATTGATAGGCGTGTTGATTTTTGTGTACTGGTTTGTCAACCAGTGGCCCACTGCGAATGTATTTGTCGCATAGTCTCTCTAGTGTTTTTAGGAGAAACGAGCTAAGGCTTATTGGCCTAAACGACTTTGGATTTGTGTAATCTGATTTGCCTGGTTTAGGCAAAAATACTACTTTAACTTCCCGCCAAGCCTTTGGTATATACTTCCAGGCAAGGCATAATCTAAAAATAGCAGCAAGATGAGACTTGATCTTCATTAGACTCCAATGCAGGAGAGCTGGAAAGATCCCGTCAAGCCCCGCGGCTTTGAATGGTTGGAAGGTGCTAACCGCCCACAGAAGTGCTTCTTCCGTGACGATTGAATTTGCAAAGTTCCAGTCACTTCTTGAAGGTTCACTTGATGTCGGAGTTTCCCAAACGACTTCATTGTCTAGTATACAGTCTGGGAAATGGGTTTTAAGTAGGAGTTCAAATTGCTCCTGATCTGATGTGGTATATATACCATCTGGTTTCTTTAGAGTACCAAGTCTTACCTTTGTATCATTGGAAACCAGTTTTCGCAATCTTGCGGTCTTGCTCTCCGATTGGATCGAGCTACTGTATTTTTTCCACGAACTGTTCCGACTTTTGCTTATCTCTACTTTGAGTCGGTGTCGAGTTTTCCTGTACTCTTGCCAATCTACCTCCAGGTCGGTGTTCATGGCTCTGTTGAAATGGTGTCTCGTTTTCTTCCTCAGTTTACTGAGTTCCTTGTTCCACCATCTATCTTTTTTAAGCAATATTTTGCTGGTTTCCGTTTTTAAAGGACATGATCGTTCGTAGCTTCCTTTCAGAATGCTTACTACACACTGTATGGTGTCTTCTATCTCCTGTGGTATAAGCTCTTTAGTTGCTTCTACTTGTGGTGCTTCTGACAAACTCCTATCAAGAGTTTCTCTGAATAGAGTCTTGTCAGTCTTCTTTGGATTTCTGTAGGTCCGAGGTTCTTGCTCTCCCACATCCAATCTGAACCTGATTCTTCGGTGATCTGCACAAGAGATCTCATCCGTCGCCACTCGCCAGTCGCTGATTGTCTCGGCAATTTCGCTGGTGGCTATTGTAATATCTACTATTGTCTTGGCCCAAGACGTCACAAACGTTGGCTCTGAGCCTCGATTTAGTATATTGAGGTTGTAAAATAGGATAAAAATGTCTTGGATAAAAGGGTTTATTCAAGATGAAAATAAAAAGAACTTTTTGAAATACAAATACTTTCATAATAATAGTTCTATAAAATCCCGGAGAACTCCCGTATATTTGCCAGTTTTTTTTTGTGAATTGCTTATAGAATAAATTACATAATGTTATATACCATTGTATAGCTAAACCAATAAAGAACATCGAAAAAAATACTAAAAATATAAAATTTAAATGCCTAAGCAGGAACATTGCTCTCACATATTAGCACGTTTACAAATTCGAAATTACATAACACTACATACATTCGTACGATTATACCAGAACTTACATTTTGAAGTTGCTGGAATAATTGTATCTACTTACACACGTTTACACTCTTCACCCTAATTGGTATTGAATAATCTTAATTCTATTTTCTAAATTAAATTGAAGTGCATTAGCTCATAGAACCTTAGAAGAGTGCTAGTTACCGCAAACTCAGGGAATCCTACTGCGGTAGCTAGGGAATCAATTTAAGTGTATAATTATGAAATATTTAATTGAATTTGCAAAGCATAACTATGTATCTAGACATAATTTTTTGATGCAATTAAATAAATTTATTATGTTATCAAACTATCAAAAATATACTCACGTTAACATTTTCCCACCAAAAGTGACGAAAGGCACTTTGAAGCACTTTTTGACAATCGTCACTCACGGGACACTAAACACAAAATTATTATAATATGTTTTTTACAGAATAATTAGACATAATAACACAAAATACAAGCTATAAATAACTAAAAACAACACAAATACAAAATCTATGTGGTCGATGAACCATTTTCAATAAATACCGTAAACAGTATTTAAAAATGAAAATACACATCCTTGCTGCCTTTAACAGTCGTCTCAGTGTATGTAGTGCGCTTTCTAAATACACAAGATGTAATTTTTGATTAATTTTTCATGTTTCGGAAGTCGCGTGTATTTACGTGTTGCGTCGTTGCCTGTTGGGGACTAAGTTGACACAGGCTGATTAGCTTGTGTTTACTTCACCACGCAGAGCGGAGTACAACGTATCTACCTCAGTTTATATATAATTCATTCATCATTGGCTATCAGCGCCAAAATGGCTATAATCAAATGACGTGACGTTCGTTAAGAGCAAAGATAATATTCAGTTGTCTACGACGTATCCTAATTTAAAACACGAAACGCAGAAGAGACAAAACAAGAGACTCACATGAGTGGATTTTGACTTTCACACGTTCACAAATCGATTTATAGAGTAAGGAATTGTCTATTAGACATTTCCTTCGCCATTGATTGACACAAATACAACAATCTGCAGTGCGATTACGTAATGTTGATCATATCGGTTTCAAGCTGTTAAATTCAGTGCCTTGCGATAGAGTCGAAATTGCTATGAAAAAAGTGACAATCTGATTGAAGCCAAGTTCTGAGGTCCGGGGCCCGACCACATAACTTAGCTTCAATCGGATTGTCAGTATCGATATCACTAATGCCTTGCGATAGAGTCGAAATTGCTATGAAAAAAGTGATAATCCGATTGTAACCAAGTTCTGTAATCGGGCTGCTGGTAAATGCATGAATCTATATTACTTTGTAAACTGGGTCGCGTACTTCCAATATATCATTCATACAAACATAAACTCCAAGCATACAACATAAAATACATTTTTCTTTTTCTCATGTCAAAGTAGAAAATCAAGCGGAGTGAGATAGCGCAAAAGTAGTAGTTTGTACTTGTCTAGCATGTTGCCGTAGCTTAGTGAAATTCTTTTTGGTAGTGTTTGGGAGAAATCTTTCATTTGAAAACATTTAATTTTGCTGAAGTAGTTTGTATATTTTACTATGAAAATACACTAATATCGTTAAATATTTTTAATTTTACATGTATTTAATTTCTGACTAGAAAATTGCAAATAAAATACATAATAATACATACCAAATTAAAAACATATAGGTGGTATGTCGTTGTCTTTAAGTGGACACACTATTGAGTAAACAATAAAATTATTATGGCTGCTTGGCGTTATATTGTAGATATACTTTGACTGGAGTACTTCTCGTGTTTCCAGCTTAATCTATCAGTAAAATTATATAAAATGGTGTATTTTTGCTGCGTAAATACTTGCAAAGCCGATACGTTTCGATTGTTTAGCACAGATACCATTCCTGGTATCGTGGTTGTGGCATAATTTTCCACAGGTGAGCTATTTTACAAGTTTTTAAAATAGCGATAGAGTAGGGTGTCCAGTATGTCTGGTGTTGTAAGTCTATGTCGATTTTACTTGCATGAGTATATTCTTACATCAAATCAACGCATGTGGTCGATGGAGGATATAAACGTAACAATGTTAGCCATAAAAATAACCTTATAAAGTTATTGTTTAAAAAAACGTTGTGGATTTATTTATTTCCATTCAAATCCATACTGACTGAACATAATTATAATAAATATGAACAACTCATCATCCAGTGTTGCCAGATGTTTTTGATGAGCGATCGTACGCTAGTAAGGAAAAAAGTCGTATTCCTTGGGATATGGAAATAAAAAAGATTATGTTATACAATTTTTTACTATTAAAAGCTTTAAGATGTTTTTTACGAGTTGAATGAGATTTAAACAATCTAATATCAGGTGTCATTTCACAGACACACACAAAACATCTTGCTTTGTACTCATCTTTACCATGTTTCAGCCAGTTTTGTGGGCATCAAGTTTTTCACACTCGGATCGATACTTTTGGGCTCTATGTTTGCCTTTTTGCTCTTTTGATAACTCGTTTCACCTATCTAATGTAATTCGTCTCCGTACATTTTTTAATAAATTTAAATTATTTCGCGCACAGGTACTTTTTTATCGGCAGCCAGTGAGTAGAGAAAAATTAACAAACAATTAACCTTTCTAAATTAAAAATACCGTAATAATATACCTGACTTCAAACAAAAACGATTCCAAAAGCGGTTGGATAATAATTGTTCATTCAGTCTGTTGATTGAATGAACTTTCTCGATGATAAAAGGGTAATCCCTGACTATTGAGGGGGTTCTTGGTGAGTAGTGATGAGTAAAAGCATTCATTTAGCGGTTTTTTGGTTCGATAAAGTACACACTCGAAAACTTAAAAAAACGTACAAATCACGTAAGATTTCGGAAATTCGATCGTACACTAGTAAAACGAAGAAAAATCGTATGAATACGATTTAAATCGTACGTCTGGCAACACTGTCATCATCATCCCCATTAGGTATTTACCTATATTTTGACATTTGACTATAAAAGTTTGACGTTTGACATTTGATATTTGACGTTTGACATTTGATAGTTGATATCCTAGGGTGCGTTAACTTACAACGCTCGGCATGAATGATTTCGAATGATCGTGCGGGCGATCGGTGCGTTCTCGAGCGTAGTAAGTGAACACACCCCTCAACTAGTAGTTTCTTTACAGGGGTGCGTTCCCTTACTACGGTCGAGGACGCACGGATCACCCGTGCAAATATCGCTCAATCATCCAGTGTTAGCCGTTCACTAGAACGGCTTTGGACGTCCACATAGAACTGACAACTGTCAAGTGTCAGCTTTACGCCCGACGACGCTGTGAACGATTTCTAGTGGTCGCGCGGGTGATCTGTATGTCCTCGAGCGTAGTAAGTGAACGCACCTCTGAAATGATAGAGTTCATCGATATCTTCGTTTTGGATGACAGTTGTCAAATTTAAAAGGGCTTTTACTCGGAAACTATTGATCTTTAACTAGTAGTTTCTTTACAGAAGTGATAGATCTCATCAATATTCTTCGTTTTCGATGACAGCTATCAAACTTAAACTCTGAAACTATTGATCCTACACTAGTAGTTTCTTTACATAAGTGATAGATCTGATCGATATCTTCGTTTTGGAAGACAGCTGTCAAACTTTAAAGGGCTATAACTCTGAAAAAATTGATCCTCGACTAGTAGTTTCTTTACAGAAGTGATAGATCTCATCGATATCTTCGTTATGGGTGACAGCTGTCAAACTTAAAAGGGCTATAACTCTGAAACAATTGATTCTAGACTGGTAGTTTCTTTACATAAAGGATAGATCTCATCGAGATCTTCATTTCGTTTGACAATTGTCAACGATTTTTCTCTGCAATAATACCAGAAGACAAGAAATACGGAAGAGGTAAAACGTAAGTCTGTAAGAGGATAGAATTTGTGGGGGTGGATAGGGAGAGGTGGGTTTGGGTAGAGGTAGTTGGGGATTGGTGGATAAGGATGGGGGGGGGGGGGGAATTCGGTATAACTCGCAATTTGTACCTGGCGTAGACGTTTCACGACAAACAAACGACAGTGCCCCGACACAGCCCCACCAGTTTTTTTTAAGAGAGTGAATGTAAGCTGATCGAACATAACTGATTGTACTTACTTATGCTTCTAGAATTCCTAAGGATAAAAATATAGCTGAGACGTGGAAGAATACCTGGGAAAGTCACGAAGTCATCCAGTAGTATGTAGTCTACATTTTAAAGATGAAGACTATATTAATCAGTCAAGAAAAACATTGAAATTTGCTGTCTAGTTTTGGAATAAAAGGCTTTATTATTAACTACCTCAGGAAGTATTTAAGTACGCCACAAGATGCTATCTTTGTTGCACTGAAATGTTTCTATAACACCCATTATTTAATTTTCTTAATATAATAGGTTATTGTAACAATAAATTTTATGACATTAACTTTCTAGTTTTATTTCTCAAACATGTGTTATAAAATAAACTCTCTAGGTTATCATAATACAATTTATTCTTACACATGTGTTAGAAAATAAACTCTTCTAGGTTATCATAAAACAATATATTCTGGTACCTACTTACCTAACTCAATCATAAAAAAATGGCTCAAATTATCATAAACAGCCGGCAACTGCTCATTTTGCTGAGTATAGGCAAGAATAGGCCTTTATTCTTCTCTTACGGAAAAACTCTAGCTTTTTATTATTGACTAGCTGTACCAGCGGCTTCGCATGCGTGGCTATTTGTCTAGGTTAAAAGAACTCTATTACTATTCCAAGACCTAATATACCAATTTACCAACATACACAATTCCTTCAGCTGTCAAAAAGTTTTTTTTGATTGCTCGGCTTCTAGTCATCAGAATGAAATAACAAGTAGGTACACCAGTTTCTAAGCCCAACCAACCAACAGTGAAACCGCATCACAATTGCAATCAGTCTAGTAGATTTCACGTGATGCGTAAACAGACTAAAAGACAAACAGACAGACACGAATTTTAAAAAGATTTAGTATTTTCCAGTAGCTTATTTTAAGTAACCCAGATCTTTTTTAAAAATACCTTCCTTGTACAGGTTTTTTTGGTACTTGTTGCTTTATTATAAGTATAGAGATGCCTTTCACTTTTGAGCAGAATAATGAAAATATGTGTATTGTTACATTATTTTAATCATGCCTATAAAACATTACATGAGATACCTACTGACTAACTGACTGTCTAACTGACAGACAACGCCCAGCCTAAACTGGTGGACCTAGGTATTTGGAATTTGGAAGAATATTCCTTGAGTATCCTAGACGTGAACTACAAAAGTAACTAAAAAAAACGTAAACATGAATACCAACTCCAAATAAAATACCCCTATCCTGCGGTTCCCGTTTAATTTACCGGTATGAAAAGTATCCAATGTCCTACCTCGTAGTATGAACTCATATCATACCAAGTTTCATTTAAATTCATTCAGTAGTTTCTGCGTGATGCCTAGCCAAGATACAGACAAACAAAAATGAAAAAAAAAAAAACGAAATATCTTCAATGTACTCGTACAGCAATGGACCTGTTACAGTTTTATTTATAAGTATAGATTGCATGGACACCCTATTAGAAAGAGATATGGTAGAACTTTGATGCCTCTCATTCGGCTCGTTTATATGAAACACTGCGCAGTCCAGTTATAGTAGAGGTTCGTAGGTAAATGATAAAGTTTTTGTTAGCTTATTTCCTCATTTATAAAGCACGTCAAGCCGTATAAGACAATCATCAACTCTCTGAAAAAGCTCAACCATATCTATACTTATAATAAAATTGTAAAAGGTCCAATTCAGTGCATTGAAGATATTTAGTAATTTTTTTTGCAGGTTGTTCTATATTTAATAGCCAAAACTGTTTCTTTTTCATTTTTGTCTGTCTGTCTGTCTGTATCTTGTTTAGGCATCACACCAAAACTACTGAATGAATTCAAATGAAACTTGGCATAATTTGAGTTCATACTATGAGGTAGGATATAGGATACTTTTCATCCCGAAAAACTAAAGAGTTCCCGAAGGAAAGGGGTTGAAGGATTTTTAAAAGAACACGTATCACGCTGAAACTACAGGACGGATTTTGATGCAACTTGGCACAGTTATAGTTTATATGATGATTGAAAATTAAGGATACTTTTTATGCCGAAAATATAAAGAGTTCCTGTGGGATAGGGGTCCAAATTCTGTAAATTCAAGAAATATGGTAATTTTTTTTTCGTTTTTGTCTGTCTCTCTTTGTGTCTGTCTGTCTGTCTGTATCTTGGCAGCGCATCATGCCGAAACTACTGAATGAATTCAAATGAAACTTGGAATGATTTGAGTTCATGCTTTGAAATAGGACATTGGATACTTTTCATCCCGAAAAATTAAAGGGTTCCCGCAGGATAGGGGTTGTAAGTTCTTTAAAATAACACGTATCACCCTGAAACTACTGGACGGGTTTTGATGCCACTTGGCACAGTCATAGTTTATATGATGGGTGTAAATTAAGGATAATTTTTATCCCGAAAAAAGGGTTCCTTTGGGATATTGGTTCAAATTCTGTACATTGAAGACATTTTGATATATTTTTTTCATTGACCCTAATCAACAAAGGAGGGCTAGGGACCAACTACTCAGCATGGACCACGTATATTAGGTGCAACGCACACAATTGGCCTCAGTCATAATCGGAGTTGCGTTGGTGTAACACGTGCGTGTACTTTACCACATATTATTCGAAATTCGCAGCAAAATGCCTTCCTGTTCTTTTATAAGGTACACAAATAGCTCAAGAACCAATTATATTATGTATACAACTCACAAAAGATATAGGAAGATATTAAAAAGCGCAGGTCCATATTTTTGGGTAAGTGACTTTTTTTTTTGGGTATATTAAAGAGCATATTACCTTATTGGCATATCTAAACAGCAGCGAATTTGAAAAAAATGGCGATTTCTTGGCCATTAATGAGTTCGTGTCAATAGACAGGAAAAATATATAATCATAAAGTGTATTAATAAACTGCCTAAGTGATATATTTTCTGAGATATTTGGGTATACAAATATTTTTTCATCTTTTACATGCATTATGAACATAAAGTTGCAATATTGATTTTCAGTCTTGGTGTACTATTATTTATTCTGTGGTCTTGGTCAGGAAGGGATGAGGGTGTCTGATGAAATTAATGTCACAAACAACTTATCTAACATGCGCCATCCCATAATTATACACATATTAATATTGCCGTGAAGTTGGACGAAAAATAAACCCAAATATGTCTTAAAGTATATTACGATTTTTTCATAGAACACTTTTTGTTTCTTATAATTTGCCCTATCGATTGACACTAGTTTCATTTATGGCCAAGAAAACGAGTTTTTTTTTCAAATGTTCATCATAGTCTTATCAGCAGTCCGAGCGTGATTGTGTAACATAAAAACAAACTTTCGTAAATGGTATTATTGGACGATAAAATGTTCAAATATCAAGCACACACAAATTCAAATATCATAACACGCTGTTTTAAGTACCTACTACAAAAAATTACTAAAGTTAACAAATTTTTTTTACATTGGTGATCAAAACCGCGGTAGAAGCTAATATTATTTTATTTCATTGAAATTTATTTGCTAACGGTTCCTTACATTACTCTATGTTTACGGACTAAGACGAACTTACCCGATACCCGAATCGTATTTGGTTCGAGAATTAAAGTTGTTATCTCTTTTGCGCTTCCATCTGCGTATGTCTCTCTATCTTTGTTGTTGGTGCATGAAGTGTACGACAGTGCAAATTTAGCTGTGTGGATGTGTTGTATCTAGTCCGGGTGTAGTTTACATGAAATTCTAGGTTGCCTCGTCCTTCCTTTGTTTAATAGGGTCGATGTTTTTATTGAAGTTTCTCTGTATTCCATAGTGAAGCCATAACTGTTTTTTTTGTCTGTCTTTCTGTCTGTATCTTGACTGGGCATCACGTTGAAACTACTGAATAGATTCAATGAAACTTGGTATGATATGAGTTCATACTATTAGGTAGGACATTGGACACTTTTCATCCCCAAAAATTAAATTGTTCCCGCAGGTTAGGGGTTGAAAGTATTTGAAAGAACACGTATCACGCTGTAACTACTTCATGAATTTTGAAGCAACTTGACACAGTCATTTATCCATACTTATAATAAAGCAATAGGTATACGAAAAAGGCTGTACAAAGAAGTCAAATAAAAAAAATGGTCTAGGGTACCTTAGAATAAGCTACAGAACTTTATTTTTGTTTTAATTCGTGTCTTTCTGTCTGTTTATCTTTGTATTTTTGTGCATCACGTAAAAACTACTGGACCAATTGCTATGTAGTTTTAGATAGCTGCAGTGTAGGATAGCTTAGGGTTTGACTTAAAAACTGGTGTAATTGGTATCTCAAATTGGCGATTAGAAGCTGAGCAATTGATAGAAATATTTTTGTTGACTGAAGAAATTTTTATTAAATGTTGGTATATTGGTATTTTAGGTCCTGGAATAGCACATTATTGTACTTTTCATCTAAAGAAATGACCACGCGTGCTAACCCGCAGGTACAGCTAGTTAATAATAAAACATGAAACGCAGAAGACAAGACATTCAAATATGAGCGAAAAAGTATCTCACTGCTCCAAGCTAACCTCTCCTGCAAGCGGTCATCCTGCTGGATAAAGAACGAGGCTCTGGTGACCAACATATGGCGGTATAACCATCTCAAAACAAGCGTAGCCAAATGACACAGGCCGGTGACGCGCAGCAGCGTCACCGGTACGAGAAGCTACGCTCTGCGATCGCCAACCCAGTGGCGGTCAAGGAAATGGCATGGCAGGAGGTGCAAAGAATCCCCGAGCTACCGTAGGCCACCCGAAACAAGAAAAATTGACCCTGGCTACGTACAACGGACCAACGATTAGGCTTGATGAATACATGGCGCAACTTGAAACGGAGCTAATTAAAATCAGGTGGCATGTTATAGGGTTAAACGAAGTCCGAAGAGAGGGGGAGGACACAATGACCCTGGAATTGGGCCACCGATTCTACTTCCAAAGAGGCAATCAGCAGTCTCAGGGTGGCGTGGGGTTTCTCGTGTGTCGACCAGGGTAGCGTACCTGATTCTTAAGATGATCGAAAGGTATAGCCTTAAGATCGTACAGGTTTACGCACCGACCTCAGCACACTCGAATGATGAGGTAGAAGATATGTTTGATGACATACGAGTATCTTCGGCCCTACATAAAACCACAAGGGCCTACTAGAACATTATCATGGGAGACTTTAATGCCAAAGTGGGAGTACAGAGTTGCAGTGAATCGAAAATAGGTTATGGAGACAGGAATCACAGGGCCCACATAGTTAACTTTTTTTGAAAAAAAATAGGGTCTCTTTTTGATTAATTCTTTCTTCAAAAAGCAGCCCCAGAGGAAGTGGACTTGGCAAAGCCCCGATAATAAGACTAAAAATGAGATTGACTTCATCATGACGGACAATAAGCACATATTCAGGGATGTGTCAGTGATCGCAAGGTTCAAAACCGGTAGTGATTACAAACTTGTCTGAGGATCCTTCGATATCGACCACAAGCTTGAAAAATGCCATCTGGTAAAGTCTACGCTCCAACCCAACCTGCTCCAGGCCACTGTTGGATCAGAACAGTTCCAATTTAAGTTGGAAAATCGATTTGCTGCCTTGGAAACCACAAGTGACGTGGACGAGGAACTCCAAAAAGTTGTGTGAATCCTTAGGGCGGAAGGCACTAAATTTTGTCAGCTGCCGCGTACGGGCACAAAGTCTAAAATCTTGGAGGAGGCTCTTTGGCTTATTTCGGCTCTTTTTTAGGACGAGCGCCAGGAGCAACAGCAAGCGCACCGTCAGAGAAAACGGAGCTCAAAAAAGATCAGTAAGCTGGTGTGATGTGACCTCCGATGCTCAAATGCACGACAAATAGAAAAGGCAATTGAGCAAAATCGGGGGTCAAAAGTCTTCGTCCAGCAATTGAGTAGATCCCATCTGACGAAGCTCAAGACCAATAATGGCACCACCGTCGTCTCTGAGCCGGAGATCCATTCTGAGATCGAATACTTTTATGGCCGATTGTATGACTCGCATGCTTCTAGACCCAAACCCGTGCAATACTGACCCGCCACTTCACTGATGAACTGCCCGACGTCAGCCTAGACGAGATTGAGATGACGCTCAGACAACTTAAGAATGGGAAGGCCCCCGGTGAGGACGTTATAACTTCTGCTCTTGGAGCTCTTGCTCGTGGAGCTTTTGCAGGCAGCGGAGAAACCCGAAATTCGGGATCTTCAAGGGCTATTTAGAACCGTCCTTAACAGTAGGAGAACTCCAGAGACTTGGAGCAGGAGTTTGTAAATACTCTTCTTTAAAAAAAGGCATTCTACCCTTTTAAAGAACTACCGACCTACTTCACTCTTGAGCCACTTATATAAGTTGTATTCGAGGGTCATCACAAATTGTCTCACAAGGAGACTTGACGAATTCCAGCCTCCTGAACAGGCCGGGTTTCACGGAGGATTTAGCACCATAGACCACATAAACACAGTTAGGCAGATTATACAGAAGTCTGAAGTTTATAACTAGCCCCTGTGTCTTGCTTTTATGGACTATGAGAAGGCATTTGACTCCGTTGAAACCTGGGCGGTTCTGGAGTGTTTGCAGCGTTGTCAAGTGGACTGGCGATACATCGAAGTGCTGAGGTTTCTGTATGACGCTGTCACTATGAGTGTCCAAGTACAAAACCAGCAGTCTAAACATATTTAACTTCGCAGGGGAGTAAGACAGGGGGATATTATATCCCTGAAACTGTTCACTAATGCCTTGGAAGATCTGTTTAAGACGCTGGATTTGAAAAGTATGGGCATTAATATCAAAAACGAGAACTTCTTCTTGGTTCTTGGTGGTCGGGCTTCTTTTCCGCAACTAGGCCGATCATCGGCCCTTTTTGCGTGAAACGGGCGGCGACAGCTAGTTCAGCTTCCCTCAGGGTGGAAATTGTTCCCAGGAACTCTTTCGCACTTATTATATGCGCGTGTGGTCAAAGGATCATTTTGTTATTCGTCTGTCTGTCTGTCCGTTTCTCATGAATGGGTAAATGTAACAAAACAAGTTTATATGCCTATGCATATAAACTTGTTTTGTTAGTGACAATAAACCTTAGTACCTCTATAGGTACTAAGGTTTATTGTCACTACATATGCCATATCCAAGACCTTTGGTACATTCTGGTTTGTACGGAACCCACAGGCCGGGAGTTCTACACGCACTTGACCATTTTTTTAATGTTTTTTTCTGCTTAATCCATTACAAACATGGCAATTTCGGTCACTGAACACGGCAATTTGAGATTTGGCTCTGGCAGCACTGTCTATGGTTCTCACTGTTCATGATCGTTCTGAATTGACATTTGACATTGACATTTTACCGTCCGTCCGTCGTCAATGTTCTGCTGCCGGATTATCAGCTCGCCGAACTCTCCATTTTTATTTGTTAATTTGTGGATTGTTCGCAAGCCGCCAGCTGATCAAATCTCGTCGTAATAGTGTTAATAATGGTTCAGTTCAGGATTTGTTTGCTTTTAGCGGCGCTGTGCGCTTGCTGTGGTCTGGGTGAGTAGCATTCCTGCTTGTAAACTGTTGTGTAAATTTTATCATGTCGATAACTGTTTCTTTGTTAACACGCTATGTGGGAGCGAGGGGCTCAGCCTAGCGTTTAGTTGTTACTATTGAATATTTTTTGCGTAATCTGCTGTAATATAGTAGATTTGTTCGTAGTAAGAAGAAAGGTTCTAGTTTACCCACATTTAATAGCACGCATCTACCTACGTACCTATTTTGATTTGATATTTATTTTTAAGTTTATCTTGTGATTGGATTCAAATCACTCTGTAGAGTAGAAAAGCAACATAAAACTGAGCTGCTCTTGGATGAGTAATTAAGTTGTTGTAATCTGGTTGTGATTGACATCTAATACTTTCTTAAAATCTTGACGACCCACTACCGACTTTTTATAATTATTGATTTATCAGGTATCTAACATCTTAATAAAGATCAAGAAACCTAAAATCTAAAGATTAACTCCCATGCAATATTTTGCAACATACAAACAAAATACAACAATCATATAAATCTATTTTCCAACAGGATTAACTGAAGTTGTGACAACAAAGAAGCCCGATCTTATCCCTGTCCCACCCCATGTTGAAATATCAGCAAACCCCGAACCTGTGAAGGAAAATACTGTCCCAGCCACAACTGAAGAGGAGCAGACAGAAACTACGATATTAGATACCTCATCTGCACCTGCCTCAACTCCTGCATCTACGCATGCTTCTTCCCCTGCTCCTGCTCCTGCCCCTAATACTACTACAAGTCCTGCCCCAAGTAATACTACAACTCCTGCCCCAAAAACTACTACAACTCCTGCCCCAACTCCAGCTCCTACTCCTGGCCCTCTTCCCGCTCCAGAACAAGGCAAATGGGCATACACCAATGAAACAAACAATGTCACCTGTATCATAGTCGAGTTTGCTGCTCAGCTCAATGTCACGTACACTAAAGTGGTGGACAATGGTGAGTCTGGTTCATTTCTTAATTCAATTTACATCCTGCAGGCATTGTGGAGATTTCACCAACAATATCTTAAATTGTGTTGTACTGAGTAGTTTAGTGCAAGCGTTCAGTGCAGGTGTTTGGTGAGTAAGAAGGATCGAGACTGCTGTGGTTGGCCATCCCAATATTGCCGTTCTTCTTCACACACAACACTTGCTATTATATGGCATTAATTATGTGAATGTGCCGTTAATTTTATGGGACAGGTGTGAATGGGTGTTCTTTATTTCTTATTATTTTTCATTGAATCAGAACTAAATAAGCCATGCAATTCTTACTTTAGCGAAGGAAGCATTCACAAACTTATGAATATGCGAAAACTGCTATTTCATTTTCCAAGAACAGAGGTTAATTGGATTTTTTCATCACTAACCAAAATGTTTCTAAATCTTTACATCTTCACACATCATGTGGCTCACGCACACTGCACTGCCTCAGAGCCTCATTCAGAACATGTAGTGTTCGCAGCCCTGGACAAGATTTGTTTAATAGAAGATAATTGAGCTTGTTTACCTAGCAAGCCAAGTTACCTTGGACTGGTGGGCGCTGGCAATAAATCTGGCTGTTTTAAATCCCTTTATTATATCTCCTATATTTTAAGGATACAAGTGCAACTCTTAAGATGTGTCTGTGGCTGGTCATATCAATTTGCCTTGGTTTGGTTTTAGAATTTCCTTTCATTATTGTTTGAAGTAGGTACCTTGAGTCTCATATTATATGGTTACTATACAGGTTTCACACATCTCATGGATCTATTTATTTATGTGTGTGTGTGTGTGTGTGTGTGTGTGTGTGTGTGTGTGTGTGTGTGTGTGTGTGTGTGTCTGTGTGTGTGTCTTTGTGTCCATCTGAACCTGTACTGTGACAAATTACTTATTACAGGTTGATTTTGTTGAAAAACCGAAAAGTAGGTAGGTAGCAGGTAGTTTACCTATTCTGGTAGCAGGTAGCTACCAGAATAGGTAAACTATTTTAGTAAATGAATCTAAATTAAGTGGAAAGAAACTGTTGAAAAATTACAAGTTACTGACCATGAGACATGCTGGGAAGATCTAGTCTAGACGGTAATACAACTGGCCTTCAAAACTTAGAACCACACTTTTAAAATTAGTACAGTTTTTATTAAATTACTTTGGCTCCTACTTATCGGAGTGATATACCAAGTACAGCAGTTTTTAAGTCAAAACCTAAGCTATCCAACAGTTAAAATCGCATCGCAATCGGTCCAGTAGTTGTATTCAAAAGTTAGTACCACACTTTTAAAATTAATAGCTTTAGTTTTTTTATTAAATTGCTTGACTCCTACTCATTGGATATATATAAATATAATATAAATTTTTGTATGGAGTATTATAATGTGTATTAATTTGAAGGGCTTCATGAGCATTCCAAAAAAGTATATAATTTATTGCCATAACTCAAAACTTCTATCTAAAAAGTATAAAAAAATAGAAAAAAGTCTGCTTTGCCAAAAACGACCTAAAAAGCAGGCCAGTCTCACTCATAATGTGTATGTATGAATATGAAGTTTCTGGTCACAGGAAATCAGTACATTTTCTAAGGCAGTGAGTCTTCTGTATGGAGTTCTATAAGAACGGTCACCCAACAGTAATGCCAATTTTATTTATCTCTTGTTTTTGACTTTTAGTTCGTTTTTGGCAGGGCAGACGTGTTTTTACTTTTTGTTTTTTTATATTTAGATTAGTAATTTTAGGTATTTTTTAGGGGTTCCTTAGTGAATGATTTTGTAAACTTGTTTATAAATGTAATGTAAAGAGACTAGATGACCACAGCCACCAAGTTTTTTCTGTTTCTCCTTGATGAGGTTGTATTTTGTACAAAGATTTTAGAGTCATGTCATTAACTTTCATGATGATCTTGTTTGAGACTTCTTCAAGTACAATTGTAACGGGAATGCTTTTAAATCTTCTATCTATACTTGTAGTAAAGCAGTAACTAAAAGTATGTACAAGGAAGATAATAAAAAAAATATGGTATATATACCTTTTTTTTCTAGTCCTATAGGACTTGAAATTAGCTACAGAACAAGTTTTTTTTCTTGTGTCTGTCTGTATGTTCGCGCTTAAAATCTGCTGGACCCATTGTGATGTGATTTTCACTGTTGCATAGCTTATAGTATTTGACTTTTGGTATATTGTACTTTATAGGTACTTTTATCCCAGGAAAAGGTCCACGCGAGCAAAGCTGCGGCACAGGTGGTTAAAATATAAAAATCTATTATCACATATTTATTTATTAGTAGAATACAGCTGCAAACAAGCTCTGGTTGTTTTTAGAAAGATAAAGTTTTCATGCGTCAATTATTCAACTATAATGTTACAAAAACCCCTTAGTAGGTTGATTCATAGGATATCTACGTTTTGTTGGTTAAAAACCATTTGCTTTTCTTCATGACAGTGTTAGGTAATTCTCAGACACTACAAAATCACTTGTGCGTCAGTCAACTTTGCAAACGTATCCTTGTATTTTACGAAAACCTGAAAACCTAAAAGTAACTAGAACTACCGTTCTTCTCGTGACCTTCATTGCTTCAGTTTTGGCAACAATAACTAAGAAATACTCGTGGCCTCGACATGGCACAATGTGGCTGATAAACTATCAGACCTGTAATGGTCATACAATGATGAAGTATCTATCACGGGGTTGCTTTAGAATCCACTCGCACGTGTTTTTTTGAGATTAAATTTGAAAAAGATGTACAAATGAAATGGGAAGGATTCCGATAGTTTGTAAATTGTCTGGCGCTCGCCGGCCGAGGCACGATCGTTTCGTTCGCTCTGCTCGCGCTTTGTGTGGTCACTATTCTAACATAATTCTAGTAATTAATAATTTTATTTACAATGGCGATTATGTACCAACAAAAAAAAAAGCGCGTTTCACCATTAGGTGGAACGCGCCAAATAGTTGATCTAGGTGTGGCACTATTATGAAGAGGAGTCAAATCTCTTCCCCCCAATTCGTGCGACTGGATTCTAAAGGCAACCCTCTATCACCTACTGTAAACTTTTTAAATCCTTTTCTCATGAAGAAACAGATTTCACTGAAGACCTAATTGCGGTTATGAGAATAAAAACTTTTATCACCCGTTTTAGTCTTCATAGCGTAGTGGTTGGGAAGGCCGACCCCCCGCGCGAAGTGACGGGGAAACCGTTGCAACTTAGCATTTCATAGCGTAGTGGTTGGGAAGGCCGACCCCCCGCGCGAAGTGACGGGGAAACCGTTGCAACTTAGCATTTCATAGCGTAGTGGTTGGGAAGGCCGACCCCCCGCGCGAAGTGACGGGGAAACCGTTGCAACTTAGCATTTCATAGCGTAGTGGTTGGGAAGGCCGACCCCCCGCGCGAAGTGACGGGGAAACCGTTGCAACTTAGCATTTCATAGCGTAGTGGTTGGGAAGGCCGACCCCCCGCGCGAAGTGACGGGGAAACCGTTGCAACTTAGCATTTCATAGCGTAGTGGTTGGGAAGGCCGACCCCCCGCGCGAAGTGACGGGGAAACCGTTGCAACTTAGCATTTCATAGCGTAGTGGTTGGGAAGGCCGACCCCCCGCGCGATGTGACGGGGAAACCGTTGCAACTTAGCATTTCTTGTGTATTGATGCAATCATGGAAGTTACCAAAAGGTTACATGTCAAATATTTTTAATTTTCATCATGTTTACATCTGATAACAATTCGATTACCTGTTAGTTGTCGATCAAACGTGTTGTTTGACCGATAGCGCAGTGCTACTCTTTGTACAAGATGCGTGGTTTCTTTTTAGGACTACCTACGAGAGTTCCTACGAGTTTTTGATATAACTTGCCAATGCCTTCTGCTAGTTGATGTTTATAATAGCTATGTAGGTAAATAGTCGGGATTTTAATGATAGCTGTTAAATAAAAGTACTGATTAACCACATGGGGTTTAACTATTGTGCGCACTCAGAAATTTAATGCCCATTTACTATTACAATACATAAAGGAATTATTGTTCACACCAAACTTATAGTGAGCAGACTGACTGTGTGAACGCTTTAATGAAAATATATGAGAAATCAGTAAACCAGGTTGTCCCCATGTCGGACGGTCATAAAATTGGTTATAGTTTCCGAATCGACGATATTAAAATATTTGCAAGTCGGAAGCTGTTCGGTCTATCTATTGACCGCCAGAGTCCAGAGGAAGGGGAAAATGTAGTTTACTGGCTTTCATAGTACTTCCACACCACCAAAAGCAGGGGGTGGTTAAAATACTCTGCAATAATGTCGTCTTCAATAGATTTCAGGCAGATAGTACAAGTAAGACTTTAACTTGGGCAAACATGATTTTAATAGCCACGAGAAATTATTACATCATTTTGTATTTATGAAATAAAGCGGGGATTCCCCTCCATTGGAAATTGCCACGTAGTTTATCTCAAATAACAGTATGCTATAATGTCCACTTATCAAAGTTCCGTTTTAGTATTATACATAGTTTTTGTTCCAGTTTCTGATAATAAGTATTTAAAACGCGCGTTTTAAATACTTATTATCAGAAACTGAGGATGGAAAGAAGTTAATTGCTAATAAGGGTCGGTAGTGTTTCAATATTAAATTTATATACAAATTTAATGTAAATAATAAGAAATAAATAAAATATAAAATTAACTACATAGTAATAGTTACTTAAATACTATGCCCATATGTTATATGTATTTACTTATGTACCATGTCGTTTGTTTGATTAAATCATCTAATAAAACAATAAATACAGTTGACCAGGTGTTCATCATAGCCATAAAGCGCGTCACAGACGGCTAAGATACGATAATATTTTATCTTAAGATAAAATATCGCTCGCTATACAATTTATATGAACCATCACAAACGGCGAAGATAATATATATTTGCATCTTACAGTATCTTAAGATATCGAGCGATATGGAATTTATTAAAAGATGTCATCTTAAGATACGAAATATATCGTAACAGATACAAAATATATATTAATATACTAGCTTAAGATACAAAATATATCGTAAATGCTCTACAGGTTGCTCTGTTTTGTTTTCGTGACGTTTTTTTTAACCCCTAAAGAAACTGGTGCTATAAGTTTAGGGTGTGTATCACTGTGTGTGTGTGTGTGTGTGTGTGTGTGTTTGTGTGGCATCGTAGCTCCCAAACGAATGGACCGATTTTGATGCGGTTTTTTCTTTTCGAAAGCTGATATTATCGAAATGTTTCTTAGACATATGGGGAGAGGGAGGGGGAGGTGAGAAAGAAAAGGGGGGTGAAAATTGTGTCTTCCCAACAAATGGACCGATTTAGCTGTAGTTTTTTTATGTTTGAAAGCTGGGGTAAACAAGATGATTCATAGCTATAATGGGGGGTGGGAAGTCGGGGGTTATATACATTCTGAATTAGTGCTTGTTATTGGTTTAATTGGCTGTGCCCATGGCTTTTCTCTAGGTTAAAAGTTACCTATGTGTTATTCCAGGAACATAAGTAAATTATGAATTTCGAGAAAACTTTCCTTCGACTTCTTAAAATAAGTTTTTTTTTTTGTACTAAGTTCTGCGTAAAGATTAAATTCACCGCGGCTTTTTCTAAATTTAATGTGATTTTCTATCCAAATTGATCACCTTTTACAGTGCGCTAATGCAATTTGCATATCAAATTAGAAATCAGAATCGTCGTCTGATGAGCTATCTAATAAATCTAATAGTGAAACTGTATTACTCATATTTTATCCTGTATATAGAAAGCGGTGAAGAAATACGTGTGGCACCTAGGGCGGCCAGCGAGCGAATGAATAATTTCAATATATTATCGTATCTTAACCGTGTGTGATACCCTAAGATGCTATAATATTTTATATGCAGATATCGTAACATCAAATATTATCGTATCTTAGTCGTCTGTGACGCCCTTAAAACATCTGTTTGTCTTATGAGGTAGTTAGTGCTGGCCTCTAGTGTCAGAGTTTGTCAGGCCGCCCGAAGGCCTCAGACATGGCTTAACGACTGCTAAAACATCTGACTAAACTGAATGAAATATAAATAGATCTTTTCTGATATTTCATGTATATTATTAGTTTTGAGTTCTCTATATTTCAGCACCGTTGCAGACGCCATGAAACTGATGTCCTCGCGGGCAGGAACTTATATCGATCTACCTCCTAAATTTTACCTTGACAATTTAAAATATTCATTGAACTATCTAACTTTTCTGAATAGGAAATCTTCCACATAAATAGTAGATTTTGTGGTAATGGACCCTGGGTCTTATTAATACTGCAACTTCGTTGTCTTTCTTTTTTTTTATTACTGACTAGGCAATCGTTTGACCACGATCTCACCTGATGGAAAGCGATGATGTGGTCGAAGGTGTAGCACGCTTGCCTAGTAGATACCTATTCACTCTTGACTTGAACACACCGGGGTTATAATTTACCGGAAACACTGACCAGGGCAGGGCATTCCACTCCTTTGCAGTTCTTATAATAAATGAAGAAGCGTAACGCTTCGTTCTTGTGCGAGGTATTTCAACCAAGAAAGGGTGGCGCTTTGCTGATCGTCTAGTCGTACGGTGATGGGGGAATCAGGTTGTGCAGTTCTTGTGCACACTCTCCATAGTGCAATCTGTAGAATACCGTCAGGCTTGCTACCTCACGTCGATGCGCCAGACTTTGAAGCTTACTCTTTACCAGAGTGTCATCCCCAATGAGCCTGATAGCACGTTTCTCAATTGAATCCAAAGACTCGAGCTGATACTTGGCAGAACCGTCCCAGAGGTGGCAGCAGTACTCCATACAAGATCGGACATGTGCTTGATAAAGATTCAAAAGCTGTCCCGGTGTGAAGTACCGCCTAACCTTAGACAAAATACCAAGTTTTTTGCAGCTACCTTGGCTTTGGATTCAATATAAGACCCAAAATTCAGGTTTGATGTGAGTTCGTCACCCAAAAGCTCCAAATGTTGATGCTTGTCTACGTTTACTGTTCGTATCAGTTTCAAACTCAGATCTGAAATGACCACGGCGTGTTTTTTCAGTGAAAGGCTTGTTTAGATCAGCGTGCAATATCTTGCAATGAGGAATGACTCGATGAGGAAACTCAGTGATTGGCTTCACCGGAATGCATAGAAAGGCGTTCTGATGAATAACCTCAAGTAGTGATTATAAGGAAGATCTCTCAACGAGATCTTTTGAACTGAAGCCGTGAATATCCGGCGCCGGCCGCGGGCGAGGCGAACCGGTATCACAGAATAAATTAATAGTAATACGTACCGGAATTCAAGGTTTCAGGCTAACCAATAGATTGTCAGTGGAGAAATGTATTTCCGTATTATGCTAGCTACGCCTCGCGGTTTTGCCCGCATGGATGTTTTTCCAGGGTAAAAAGTAAAAAAGGAGCATACGCCCTTCCTCATGATCATATGGCACACTGATTCCTTCTCAAATTTCATCAATTTGATTCAGCCGTTTAATCGTAAAAATGTAACAAATAGAAAGACTCAAAAGCCACAAAATATTTTCTTTCCGTCCTTTGACAAAACTTATTTGTAGTAAAATTAATTCAATTGGTTTAATTAAAAAAAAGGTAATAAGGCTTGGTCACATGACTTCTCAATAATAATACTATGTTACTATATTAATAGAAAAAAACTGGTAAAGATAAAACCATATTTTCCGTAATGATAACCATATTATTTAATGATTCACTGGTTTCGCCTCCTTTGAGTCACCACTCGCGACGCGCCAGGCTTTGTGTCTGTGTGTGCCAAACACTTTGCATATGTACATACTTACATATAGTACTGCAGAATATTATAGGTTTTTCATTGTTTTATTCGTATTCTGTTCAAATATAACAAGAACCCAGTTTACAAGCCTTGTTTTGCTAAAGATTAGAAGTCGTTTGAAGGGTATTGACCGATACAATATTTGCATACATTCAAACAAATAGCAGGTTATTTATAAGGAAGATAATAATGACTTTTTGATTATTGCTATTTAATAATCGGGTAGTAAAACTTTGTGATGGCGTCGTACATAGGTTATTTTAAACGTCAAATAGTTTACAATAAACTTTACGCCCGTGAATCATACGACGTTTTTCAATACAGTTGAGAGAAAACAGAAAAAAAAAAAAAAAAATATAAAAATATATTTAGAAATACAAAAACGGTTTATGTTATGTACTTAATTGCTATATCAGTTTAGACTTCAGTCAGAGTGCTTTTCAGCATGGAATATACTGAGCACCTCAGACCAAATATTACTAAACTGACACATCGAGGACGGCTCATATCTGCTGCTCATTAAAATAATAAGCATATAAATAAACCAGTAAAACTTCCTCCGAGAACGAAGTTTTTCTTTGTGTCTTCCGTGATATGGAATTATCATGCGTCGCCAAATACCTATCTCGAGCGAGATTTTGCCGGCCAAAGATTACTTTGTGCAATTTGGGCCTCATAAAAAAGTATCGAGCGGAGTTAATCATTTATGTTTTTTTATAACAAATTACACATTTCGTTCTTGTAACTACCTCTAACTACGAATATAAGCAATTTACAATTTAAAGAAAATTGGCAAAAAGATTGTCGAACATACAGGTTTTTTTTAAAAATAAATATTATGTTAAAGATATAAAATTCTGCGGTAATTAAATACAGTTTATAATAATTTAATTCAATTTGGAAAAATATTTCCTCATTTTTATCAACTTTCTTCGTATAAAGTCTCATCTCATTCTTTATAAAACTTTTTTTAGTGAACTTATTATATGAGTATGTAGAAACTTAAAAAAACTATAGAAATCGCACTATTGTTATTTCTTTACACTTACACGCACTAGGGCGGTAAAATTAACTTTCAAGACATGTTTACTGGCTTTGAAAGTGCCGGCAAGCTGTTTTGCGCGTACTCATGTAAACTCATGTTATTCGCTCAAATCCGCCCTACTCCTAATACCTAATTAATATATCCAACGTTATCGTCAGCTTATCGTGCGAGCTATCTCGCTAACAATGTACCTACTGGTGATACCGTCCAGATATCAACAAATATAACAATTGGAAAGTATGCCAGCGACCTTAGCGTGTCTCACGGCCGCGTCTCGCAATGGAGTCGATCTAGCTCTAACTCGGTTCTTTTCTTTAGTTTTGTACTTGACAACACTAAAGAAAAGAGCTGAGCCGGAGCGAATTATAGTACCTATTTACTGTAAAAAAATAAGTCACTCGCCAAGTCGAGTATAATCTTTTGCGGTAGAAGCGAAGCTACGAACTCTTCTATCAGGGTCTTGAGTAAGAAATGACTGTCATGTTTTTGTTACAACAAATTAATTTAGGTTAAAATTTAAATATCCTTCCCATTAGATTATAATTATCTTGGGAACAGCTGCACAGATTTCTTCCAAACAAATGTAAGAGCCATTTTGCTAACTCCAGATTGCAAATAAATAAAACCGCAAAAATCGGTTCATCCATTTGGGAGCTATGATGCCACAGATTCATATACCAGACAAAATGAAAATGAAAAATAGTTTATTAGCTGCAAAAATTATACAATAACACACGTTAAACATAAAACTAAATAATGATAATGGTTATGGTTATTTTGCAGGCAATTCTTAATCTAGTATTATATATCTTTTCGTTACCTCACTAGGCAAGCCTGTATCGTGGTAACGTGGGTTCGAAAATAGCATTGCCTTTATTGTAACCTCAGTAACAGACTTGAAAAAATTTATAATATAATTTAAAACGTATAAAAAATAACTCTGGAGGTATATTATAAAAAGACAAAAATTCCAAAAATAAATAAATATATAGTTATTTTATAATTATTATGTATACTTAAGTAATACATGCAAAGTGCTTATGTTTGAATCGACATTACTCAAATTTATTCATATGTCATAAATATGTGTTGTTACAAATGCATAAGTATATACATTATTATTTACATATTACAATGTAGTTATTCCTTAAACTAACACTTCACCTTTAGAATATCCTCAGTTTTCTCATATGTTAATGTTTTCAACCATTTATTTACAAATTATACTTTTAGCTTCACTACATTTTTTTCTTTTACTCAAACAATACTAGTAATGTGGTCATTATTTCGACAACCTTCTTTGGGCAAAGTCGACCTTGCCGCGCTGCTTGAATAGGCGCCAGCAAAGTTGTATGGAATTTCATTATTGTCGTGCTTTGCGGCCAGCAATTTCCTTTGAAAATCCATTATTGTTGTCTTTTGTCGTAGCACTATTATTTATTCCGTGGGTTCGTTAACCCCAAACGCGAAAAGAGAGGCGTTGTAGCTCCCAGACTAATGGACCGATTTTGATGTTTTTTTTCTGTTTGAAAGCTGATGTGATCGTGATTGTTGTTGTTGTTGTTTCTGTTTCTGTTTCGGTTTCTGTTTCTGTTACCGTTTCTGTTTCTGTTGTTGTGGTCGTTGTTGTTGTTGTCGTTGTCGTCGTTGTTTTCGTTGTTGTTGCATTGTTTGAGTAAATTCTTATTATACTTAGCTGGTTTTATTTAAATTCCTCGCATTGTTTGAGTAAAGCACTATACAAGCCTTGGTCCGCAATGACTGCCCTGCTGGCCACGCTATGATGGCTCATCGCTGCCAGCAACGCAGTCATTACAGACCGCGGCAGTAATGTACTATTAATGTCGCAAAATCTGGCGACTCTGTTATAAATATATAGCCTGACAAAATCCCCAAAACGGTGCGCAAACCTTGTGTTCACGGGTGGTGTAGTCAACCTGTAAACTCTTCTATTAACAACAAATACGTAGTCAGGGGAAGAAATTGCTACTTTATGTACAGACAAAGACATTTTTAGAATAAATTGTTGACGCACACTAAGAACTCCTGCCTCATTATACACAGAAGTGGTAGGATACCTAAAAGGCTTTCGGAGCATAACCTTTAAAACTGATCTCTGTGCTCTCTCTGCCTGAATCATAAAAGTTTTGGCTCCACTGCCCCAGCACGTAATGCAATATACTATGAGGGACTGGCATAGTGCATAATAGACAGACGTAAGTGTATCCATTCGTGCTGCATAACGTAAACTTCTCATTATATGTATTACCTTTCTTATTCGGGCAGAAAGGGCCCCAATGTGTATTTGAAACGAAAGGTTCTCATCTATGTGCACTCCAAGATATTTTAAACATCTTGTACGTGTTAAAGATTCACAGGAGCAGTCCGGGTCCATAATGCATTCTTGTTTGTGTATTTTAATGCTTATGTTTTAGACATACAAAGACTTTAACACTCCTCTTTTTTGTATCCGAAAACAATGTCTTTGGGATTCACGATCAGTCCTATATTTTACTACTAGCTGCGCCGTGCAGCTACGGCTACGTGCAACCTTTGTTAGCCCCGTTCACCTCCATATGAATGGAATTTATAAAAACTCTTTCTTAGTGCTCCTCTACGATTCTCAAGGAATATTTCCTCCAAATTTCAAATCTCTGGGCCTGATGGTTTAGGCTGTGCCAGTCAGTCAGTAGGTATGTTACGGTACTGTTTTATATATGTCCTATGAGGAGTTTTGTTCAGGGTTGTTATCGATTGATCAGATACCAATGGCTTACTTGTATCTGTTTACGACCTACATAATTCAGTCCAAGTCATAGAACCCGACTTGGACTGAATTATGTAGGTCGTAAACAGATAGAACAAGTACAGAAACATCCTAATCTAATTGACTTTTAGTAGCCACTTCGTAAGTCTCGGTAATCGGCAGATTCTCTTTCACTTACTCATACAACATTATTGAGCTCATCAGAAACAAACGCAACTTCATGCGCTGCTAGATGTGCGGAAAAAGGGAAACGGAAATCCGGAAAATAAGTCCACATCGACGCAAATGCGTAATTCCATATGACACGAGTAGGTCTAGTTTATAGAAACGATCGATACAAAACACCCGCTCTTATATGTGTAACGAAGAAGTCTTATTTTACTGATAATTAAGTAGGTATGAATTATTAACGCACGAGGAAAGGTCAAGGTTTATTGGGTGTGGTGCACACTGAAAAAAATAGTTGATAAAATTAATTAAAAAAAATGTTATCGGCCATCAAGCAACTTGTTTATATACGAGCGCATAAAGTAATATGATTTCACCAATAAAGTTACGTTGATTAAGCGATGTAACAAGCAGACATATTAAAACCAAATAAGAATTTGTCAACTGTGTCAAGTCAAGTTATTGTGCCGATAATCTGCTGCTTTATTGATGTCACCAAGAGCTTTATAATGTTTAACAAGTATTTTAATAGTTCTAGTGATGCCTTTTGTTTAATTTTAATAAGTTAATTAATTTCGTCAACAAAGCACAAACAAGTAACTTGATTGATTTAAATATGTTCGATATCAGAATCAAACACTAATGTATTAAAATTTACAATACTGCTTTTTTCGATGAATGAAAGTGCCTGTTAATCAAATATAGATAATTGATTTTATCTTACAAGTTAATATAGTCATTTAACAGAGCACCTGATTATTTTATTTAGGTAACTTTATTGATTTGATTATAATCGATACCAGAGTCAAATATCTCACTTATTCAATCACTAGTTAATGATAGGTACCTAGGCTACTGCCCAAAAAGCCCTGGGTGGAATACTGATCATAATGATGTTCTGCAGCCTGCAGGCGCGCTGTTGCAGAGGGGCTGAAGCCGCAGGCTGCTTTTTAGAAATCTTGATTATGTACCTATACCTATTTACTAGGTCCTAACACTTATAGCTAGTCAAGTCGGCAGCAGCTGATATACTCCAGCTACAATCTGAGAAATCAGCCTGCCAAACAGGAAAAGGCTCTTGGCCCTAGTTGAGGAATTTACTCATTAAAATGCTTATGGGAAAGAGCAGCCATTGCTTATATGTTTATTCTATTATATGCAAAATTATAGCCATGATGTTGTTTTTGAATTTTCCTGTAACGTTAGGTAGGTCTATACTTACTGATACAAGTACCCGCTCTAGCAGCCCCCAAAGCTAGCGTAAATCGAACACTTCATCCATTTGTTGTGATAAGTTAACTTTATTTCCTTCACTGAACTTCACTGGTCTACACTACACAATACATATACACTTAACCATAGATATATATAACCACACTTACATAGGACAACTTAGAATACTTAATATATAAAACGCGGCGAAAACCATGAGAGGCACAGAACACTATGAAGTATATTTTATTACATTTTAATGAAATAGAATGCGTGCGAGGTCCACAACTCAAACAAAATGGACGTTTGTTGAACTTGTTTCAACTTGTATTATGCAGGCGTATTATTGAATAAATAATTTAGTAATAATAGCATCGATAATCCAACTTGACTAATACTATCAAGTGCAATTGTTACCGTGCCTCAATCATGTTTCTTGATTGGAGTGTATGAGGTGAATGATAGTAATTACTATGGTCTCAAAATTAATAAGCAGAATAATAATATTAAATATGTTCAACTTGTTAGACATTTGATCATTTTAGCTTTGTTGATGCAACAAATGGCCGTTTATCATTTCTGATACTGTTTTGAATGTTTTAATCATATTTTTTTCAATCAAGCAGATTTTGAACTTGATTAGCCAAGATTTTTTTCAGTGCAGGGAAACACAAAATAAGATAAAATTGGTGTTTGAGAGAAAAACAACAGCTACAGACCAGCAGTTGTCTGAATCAGCTTGTTTGATAGGAGTTAATCTTCGCGCGGTCTATTTATCTTAGATTTGAATCGGGTAGTTTGTAAACGTACTAATCTTCGACCATTCAAAATGCATTTTTATTTATTTAATGACGTACCACGCTATTGTGGTGCCTCATTAAAAACAACCTAGCCTTAACTGTCGCACTCATTATCGTAAATTAACGCTAATCAAGCATAACGTTCTCAAACTCCTTACAAAACAAGCGAAAAATGCTAGATTAGCGTTAATTGACGATTATGTGAGCGGCAGTTAGACAAACTGCAAAGTAGTTAATGTAAAATACTAAGAACGTGGCCAATAACACTTAAAGCAATTATGATTGTGAGATCGTTTCGCAATTTCGGAATCTGCATTCATGATCCACCATGTTTCAGTAACATCCCTCGCGTACGTCGTGTTCAACGTACCGCCCCAAGCAGAGGTGGTAGGAGGCAGCTGTGATGGCGACGAGCAGCTCATCACCCTGGCCTGGCCGTACAGGAACTCCAGCATTGCCAACACCATAACCCTGACTTACCACAAGAACGATACCCTCAAGAGCTACGGTCTGAAGAACATCGACTTTGCTCTGACGCCTGAGATGTTCGTCAATGCTTGTGAGTAATATTATAGACTATGGAATGCCATAGGGCATAAAATTCATCATCCTGGCCTGGCCGTATAGTGACTTAGCATCGCCACCACACCATCATAACCCTGACCTACCACAAGAACGATACCCTCAAGAGCTACGGTCTGAAGAAACATCGACTTCGCTCTGACGCCTGTGATGTTCGTCAGTGCTTGTGAGTAACATTATAGATAGTTCATTCCATAGGGCATAAAATTCATCATCCTGGCCTGGCCGTATAGTGATTTAGCATCGCCACCACACCATCACAACCCTGACCTACCACAACAACGATACCCTGAAGATCTCCTGGAATACTAAACCGATTTGTTTTTTTTGTTTATATAAAAGGGTAGACTTTCAATGCAGTCCTATATAAATTTATTCAAAGCTTTTAGCAGTTAATCAATTAAAAGTTTTTTTTGTGACCATGATCTATTAAGATACCTATCTTCTAGGATAGGCATAATAATCTCTAAGTCCACAACTAACCAGCTGCTTTCAGAGCAAAACATACGGTCGGTACGGACTGTCCTCGTATCGGGCCGTCCGCACCCATAGCTCCAGCAGCGCTCTACGTGGAGCATGATCCGCATGGATCAATATGCGTCACTGTCAAACGATGTTGTTACTCCACAGGAGTGTCTCCGCTCCGGAGCTTCGACCGCCCGTCCGCATGTAAACACGCGGCTTTATATATTTATAATGTAAATTCCAGCGTCCAAGGCAGTGGTGCAGCTGAACCACGGCGCGGACTGGCAGACCCCGTACGCGACGTCCTACCGCTGCGAGGCGCCGACCCGCCTCAACATGACCGGGGACACCGCCAGCGGCGCCGCCGCGGGGCTCACCTTCTCCAAGCTCCAGGAGGAGGCCTTCCGGACTATCAACGGGACCGGATTCAGTGCTGGTCAGTGGATTAGTTTAATTGCTGTGGCCGTAGATCTAATTAAACGGGGGTAGATACGGCCCGCTTTAATATCACGTAAACAAAAACTGGACTAGATATAACTACAGGCAAACAACCCACACAACTACATTCGCAATGCGTGCTTAATGAGTATTAACAACAAATATAGAGACATATACGGACTAGCGTGAATGATAGTCACTGCCAACACGTGCTACAGAAACGCCACTCCGATTGTGACTAAGGCCAAAGAAGGTCAATTGTGTGCGTTGCCTCTAATTTATGCGGTCCACTCCCTATGAGTTGGTAAAAGTGGCAGGTTAACTGCCACTTTTACCTTAGCATTGAGATTGTGGCCTTGCATATCTTTGTGGCATAGCAGTCGTTAAGTCAAGTTAGAACGAACCCTGGTCGGCCTGAAAATCTCTGATACCAGAGGTTCGCAATACCTCATTCAAAATGTTCAAATATTCGCCATTGTTTGCCCCTCTGCCTCGCCCCGTCTCGGTTCGCGTGGAGAGACCCTTGCTATCACAATTATCCAAATAGTAGCAGATACCGTACGAATAGAGATTTCCTGTGAACTACAATATGCAGACCTGCATGAGGAAAAGGTTAGGCAAAGTAATGGTGTTGGAGTGTCCTTAGGCGTCGGTGGACACATACCATCAGCCATCTGATGGATGATGACACTAGTTTTTTTAATAAGTTGTGGAATAAGCAGGCGATACCCGTGTGGAATAAGTTGTGGAATAAGCAGGCGATACCCGTGTGGAATAAGTTGTGGAATAAGCAGGCGATACCCGTGTGGAATAAGTTGTGGAATAAGCAGGCGATACCCGTGTGGAATAAGTTGTGGAATAAGCAGGCGATACCCGTGTGGAATAAGTTGTGGAATAAGCAGGCGATACCCGTGTGGAATAAGCAGGCGATACCCGTGTGGAATAAGTTGTGGAATAAGCAGGCGATACCCGTGTGGAATGATGATAATGAAAAGTATCTCTGTCTATAATTTACGTCTCTTGAACTCTTTGAACGTCGTTTTGACAATTCCTACAAAAGCTCAAAAACTTTATGATTTTTGGTATAATTTGATTCAAAAGCATCAAATCCTTTAAAAACCACAGGATTTTTGGGTTAAATTTGACTAAAAAGAGAAAAAAAATATTATCATATCAAAAAGCCTAAGGTTTTGAAGCTTTAACTTTGATATATGTCACTTTGACAACTGTCATTTTGACAACTGTCACTTTGAAAAACTGTCACTTTGACACCTGTCATTTTGAAACCCAAGACAATTTGCAATGTCGGGATCAAAAGAAGCCTATGTGTTAATCCAGGATATAAGCTATCCTGGTACCAAATTTCATCCAAATCCGTTCAGCCGTTTGAGCGTGAAGGAGTAACGAACATACACTCATACACACAAACTTCGCCTTTATAGTATTAGTGTGATTACTTAAATATTTCAATTAACTTACAATAACGTGGCACAGGCAATTAAGATTAGGTTTATTTGCCATCGTACTCGTTTTACGTCACATGAGAGAATATATTTTAATAGTATTAAGCAAAAAAATAACTTGATACCTAATTAAAAATCTCTATCACGTTATTACAATTTTTTTAGTTATACAATTTTTCACGATATAGCTTCCATTCGATACTTATTCATTTATATGTGCAATTATATCTTGCGACAGTCATTATTTAAGTGTAGTAAACTCGTCATGATTCCAATTGCACATAAATTTTGCAAACACGTAACACATTTAGACATAGGTAGTTCAATGTAAACCCGCGCTGCGTTGACATTCGAACAGAAATCAGCGCTCGCGCTATCTCACGTCTGGCGCTGGGAGAGATAACGGCTCAATTAATTTGTTACTATTATCGCGGGAACGTGTTTTTAAATTATAACATTCTCCTGCCAGCTGTTACTTTGGTTTTTGAATATTTTAATATTAGTTTTTTGTAATAATAATAATATGGGGTCGTTACATATCTTGGGAAATAGTCGAACAATGGATCGGCAACGTTATGAAAACACGCCATGTTAGAACGCTATGTTTAGTCAATTCAATGATTTCGTTGTGAAGGAACAGGATGCACTACATAATAAGTGGTTTAAATATATCGTACTGATATTTATCTGTTTGCATTTCCACTGTATATTTATACACCTACTTTGTTGGTCTCGGAAAAAGCCCGATAACGAAATGTGATTATACAATCGTATTGGATGTCTGCTGTTATTGCTCGCATCAAATATATGTTTTGCATAAAGTTAAAGCAACGCGATGAAGTATGCTTTGACTTGCAAATAAAGCTAGACGGTATAACGGCGACGCTGATCCATCGTCGTTACTGTAATCTGCACTAATCAATCAAAACACGCGTAGAATCGAAAGATGAACATTCATCTTTCCACACATCATGATATTAATCCTTATCCATTTTAAATAGTTTCAAAATTTTAGGTTGATTATGTATTGTAATCAATCAAAACACGCGTAGAATCGAAAGATGAACATTCATCTTTCCACACATCATGATATTAATCCTTATCCATTTTAAATAGTTTCAAAATTTTAGGTTGATTATGTACATGTAAATTCCTCTTTAAATTCGAATCGAACCTTTCAGTTACAAGTTACAACGGGTTTAAAAATGCTAAAAGTAAGAAAAATGAAAAATCCGAGGCGAGTCGCTAGTTGCGAACAATGGCCCTGACTGTAATGATGATTGATGACCACTACAGTCAACTCTAATGCTGCTCCTTTATTCAACACATTTTTACGTTCAATATTCTGCAGCACTTAGGTGCACTGCTGTGCACTTACATATTATTCGTTTGATTCAGCTTGTTTGCATCCACTTTTGGGAATAGCTGCGTAGTTTTTACACCAGAAATAATTTAAAACATGTTCTGCCATAGCTTAGCAAAACATTCAATTCTGGGGGCAAAAGAGACAGTTGTCAAACACCATTATCACGCTGTTACTCTGCTTAATACAATGGCACTAAAGTGTGATGTGTGTGGTTCCCAGCTCGCGATTGCGGCGGAGGTGACATCCCGGACGCAGTCCCCATCGCAGTTGGCTGCGCCCTCGGCGGGCTGGTGGTGGTGGTGCTAGTGGCGTACCTCGTGGGACGCCGCCGCAGCGCCGCGCGCGGATATGTCTCCATGTAGACAGGTGAGTGACGGTACAGCAGTGTGTGTGAAGTGTAGCCGTGTGGTGCCGGGCATTATAATAGGACCTCTTGTCATCCCGCCGGTGCTATGGGAACCAGCCAAGGGAATTCAGGAAATAGGCATAAGTATTTTCGTGTAAATGTTGGTAGTGTAGGAACCAATCTTTATGGCGGCTGGTTAGTTAGGCGCAAGGGGCTTTGGAGAGGTGAGAGGCCGGGGCCACCCTCCCGCTAGCCCATGGCATCCCGCGCGCGCCCGCCGCGGTTGTGCTTGTGTGCACGCTACATCCATACGCTGCACACATGCGTGCGAATCTGTTCAAGTACAGTCTAGTTAGTTATTTTAAAGTTGTTTGTTACCAACCAATACAATCCACCAACACGATATCAGCATATATTCCGATATTAATATTATTGTGTTGACGTATGTTAACATAATTCATGATTGGTTAAAAAATAATGAATAGGTTAACGCGATAAGTGTCGACGCTAATTTAGCTACTAGAAACATAGCTATCGGTATATTATTTTTTATCATTCCATTATTTGTATGTACTTAACACATATATTTTTTCAATCATTACATTATTTGCATGTGACTACATGTCACGTAAGTATGGTTTATGTAGTTTATTAAATATGTATGTAGGTATATTCATTTTTATTTTGCATGATTTATTGTATTGTTTTGCGCCACCGTCTTTTTTTAATTCGTAATTTCTGTCCATCCAAAGGTTGTCTGGAAGAGATTGCTTTTAGCGATAAGACCACCCGTTTTGCCTATTTTTATATACATTCTGGTATATTTGTTCCATAATTCTGGTATAATAAAGTATTTCTTATTATAAGCATGTTCTACAAGTACGTAGTAAAAAAAAAAAAAAAAATTGCGAACCTTACTGTGGTACAGCGAAGTCACACTCGCAGCGCGCTTCACAGCCGCTATAAAGATTGGTTTCTACTATATTTCGTACCAACTAGTGCGGTCACAAAGACGCCTGACAAGCGCGTTGATCAAGCAAAACCCGCCATTAAGACGAGCTACGTGGCGTTCTTAGTACGAGCTACCACTCGTGGCGTTCTTTGCGGAAGGCCAGTGTTCAGCAATGCAAGTTCACCGGCTGGTGATGATGTGTGTGAGTGACGGTACCGCAGTGAGAGTGACTGCACACAAGTGTTGTGAGTGACAGTACAATTGGGTGAAAATCACCAAGGTGGATAGTTAGCTGTACCAGCAAATAAATACCTAAATAAACAAATGTATCTATAGTGCCAACAAACATACATAGGCTGATAAACACGAAATGCTCCGCGCAGCCGGGTGAATAGACATACCTACTTAAGTTATATATTAATTTTATTATAAACCTCACAAAAACATTTCCGGTTTGATTGTTTTTAGCTATAGCTCGAGTTAAAAATCAAACTTCAATAGTAATTAATTGTAAACTCTGCTAATGTAAATATAGTTTAAACATAAGTTCAGTGATCATTTAAACTAATCATCAAAGTAATAGCTGACGGCTGGTTGGTCTAGTGGCTAGTAACCCTAGGAACGAAATCAAAAGGTTGCGGGTTCGAATCCTGCAAGGTGCAATTATTTGTTTCATGAGCAGAAACAAATAATTATCCCAGTTTGGGATCCTAGTTTGGAGCTAGGTAATTGGTGTGGAATTGTCCCGAATATATTTTTATTATATTATTAATAGCTGCAAGGTATATCCTCACCAATATTTGTCTTTGCTAATATATAAAAGTGAAACGTTGTCTGTTTGTTTGTTTCGGGACCTTTCACAAATTTGGAATGGAGATAACTTATACCCTGGAATAAAACAAAGACTACTTTTTATCTCGGAATATTGTGAGTTTCACGGGAAAACTGAAAAAAAGTTGATTACTCGCTGTAAGGAACTGTTGCCATGGAAACGAAATAAAAAAGTCTGTCAAAGAGCACCAAGAGCGTTGGTGCTATACTTTTGCATTGGATTTTAATACCCTAGAAGAACATAGGATGCTTTTTATCGCGATAAACTAGTCCGCGCGGACGAAGTCGCGGGCGAAAGCTAGTTCACCATAAAACAAAATTTGGAATTTGCAACCTTGGTGATTTTGACTGTGAGTGACGGTATCGCAGCCTGCATCACCTTCATTTGTATTATCTCCATTCAAACCTACTTTCGATTTGTCCCTTTGTTAGAGCTTATTTTAGCCTAAAACATAGTTCTTGCTTGATTCAAGACGAAAGTTTATAATCAGTGCGTGTTGCCAGTGATGACATACTCGTTACGGCACTGAGACGTGGTCGCTAACTATTGGTCTCATACACAAGCTCAAAGTTGCGCAGCGTGCTATGGAGAGAGCTATGCTCGATGTTTCATTACGTGATAGAATCCGAAACGAGGAAATCCGTCAAAAACCAAGCTTGCCGACATAGCTCTCAGAGTTTGCAAGTTGAAGTGGCAATGGGCAGGCCATATAGTTCGCAGAACCCACAACCGCTCAGGAATAAAGGTTCTCGAATGGCGACCACGAACAACAAGTGAAGTGTAGGGAGACCCCCTCACACGATGGACTGACGACATTGTAGCCATCGCAGGAAGTCGATGGATGGAGGTGGCACAAGATCGCTCGTCATGGCGCTTTTTGGGGGAGGCCTATGTTCAGCATTGGACTCTAAAGGCTGACATGATGATGATGATGATGAGAGAAGCATTTAAACATTGTGTTCTATCAATTTCAGATATCGAGTCTTCGGAGCCGGTAGTAGAATACAAAATTTTAGAAACAGGTTGCAATCCTACGTTGCGACATTCACCAAATCACCTAGTTTGGTCTGACACATTATTTCATCCGCCATTTTAGTTTTTTTTTTCATTATTTCATCAAAATCAACAACGTATCTATTCTTCAAAATAATAATATATAATAATAAATATTTATTTGATTATAACTATTATAACAGAAAAATTGGTTTATTTTAATTTTTGAAGGGTAGATAGGAAAAAACAAATTGCTCAAGGATTTTGAACGATGGTAACACCATGACGTACTGAATCTTTCATAATTTCTTTAGTTTCGACTTAAAAATACGGCGGAAACGTGTTGTGGGTGTCAGTTTTGTATTGCCAGTCTAAAATGTCTCCTAACTTTAGTAAAGTTGGAAATAAAACAAAATTAAAGCTGCATGTTCAAATTTTAGAATTTTGTTTTACCCATTTTATGTATTAGTTTCTGCCATAATTCTAGATGTTTAGTATATTTCTTTTAAACGAAATGTTTCAATACTTAGAGTAAAGTGTACGGCTAATATTTTGCAATATAATATTAATTTTGATTTATGTATCCCTTGTTTATTATTGTGGTTAGTTTTTTTTCCAAAGATATTATTTTCCATATTTGTAATTGTGTCTGTTATACGGTAGTATAATAAGATATTCTATTGTATTTTATATAAAACATCTATTCGTATATGTTTGAATGTAAAAGATACCCATAGTTATAGTTAGCTGTTATACAATGCAGTGTCTTTAATATTGTAGATAATAGTATTGAAAAAACTATCATAAGTGTAAAGTCGTATGTTGGACAATTTCATTGCTATAACATCTATAATAATGTATATGTCCTATTCTCATATCCTGAAGTTCACATTCTTGTAGCTCATTGAGTAATGGCAACATTGTTAACGGTATAAATGTCGCCAGAGTAAAAAATAACCAACATTAATAATAAAAAACTGGCAATGGGTTGGCCAGTGATTGTGCTGATGATTTTTGCACCTTAATATATTACTTTACAAAGTTTGGATGAAGTCGATCGATATAAGAACTGCTAAAATCATTAGCCAAGGGTTTAAAGAAGGGTCGGTAAGGAGTTCTTACATGGACAGGTAGCCGTTGTACGTCTGGATCGATGTTATGTTTTTGGGCGCTTTTCCATATATATAAAAAAATAAAAAATAACCTTTTGTAATGGCCGGCTGCCGCGCCGATGATGTTCATACAAGTAAACGAATAATGTCACCGGCCAAAAGTGGAAAAACGCCCTTTAAGTTTTGATATCGCTTCGTTCCAGTCAAACAACGGTCTAGTAGATTTGTTCCTGTATTAGTGAGATGAGAAAATGTGATACTGGCTTGCTTACACCAACTCTTTTTGATTTCTGCGAATATTATAATATCTCATTTACACAGGCTCATAAGACAAACTTGTTAGTATCACATTTTCTACACGAGATGTGACGTAAGAGAAGAAATAAAAATAAACGTTTTGTATTGCCATAATATCGTTTTATTCTTTACAAAAGTCAATTACAATAAATACGTACATAATTATATACAGCTACGTAAATGTTTGTACACGTAACCTACTGAACACGAGTTTAGAAAATAAATTATTTTGTGACAGTATCAAATGCACATTGTTAACTATTAAAGCTGTAACCTAGTTTAATTTATTTACAACATAATAATCGTACGCACAGTTTTAACAGGATGGGGGGAAGCGACCCCCAAATATTGGGTTCACTGAAAGTTGAGACCATATTTAGTAGATCGTGATGACAATGAAAGCAAACTCGCACATCGCCGCTTTAATAAACTCTATGTTCTATATCTATACTATAATAAAACTGTAACAGGGCTAAAAATAAAATGTTGATTGAGATAAACTTCAAAATCGATATGGAGTGCAAAAAGGTTTTTTTTTTATTTTTTGTCTGTCTGTCTGTCTGTCTCTTTGAACACGCATCACGCTGAAACTACCAGACGGATTTTGATGCAACTTGACAGAATCATAGCTGATGTACTGGATTAACATTTAGGATACTTTTTATCCCGGAAAAATCAATGGTACCCGCAGGATAGGGGTAGAAAGTTATTTAAAATAACACGTATCAAGCTAAAACTACTGGACGGATTTTGATGTAACTTGACACAATCAAAGTTTATATAACGGTAAATTTAATGTTACTAATTGTCGCGAGTCATGTTATCGTGGAATATCTAATTTGTTTTATTGTGTTGATTGTTTTTTGTTTGTTTGTTTGCAATAAATACATTTTATTATTATTATTATTATAATGTGTTAAAATGGTGAATACTTTTTATCCCAAAAAAATAAAAGATTCCTGCAGCCTATGGGTCCAAACTTGTGTTAAATTTAAAGTGATCATACATCCGTTTATAGACTGGTACCGAATTACGTCATTCAGCTACGAGGCTCACTGGCCCAGTTGGACAGATGCATGTGTGCGTAATCGAGACGTACGTGGATCGAAATCACGCGCCGTAGAAATGTTTTGCTCCATAATTAAAAGATTTTTACATTATTTATGCGTTTTTTTTATATTTTCCTTGATATTTTTAATAAAGTTATGGTATAACAAAATCGCGTGCGTGCGCACGCGAATGTGTGAGGATTGTAGCTCCCAAACGAATGGACTGATTTTGATGCAGTTTTTTTATGTTTGAAAACTGATGTGATCGAGATGTTTCATCATGGTTCTTAGCTATATGGGAGGGGGGGGGGGGAGGAGTTGAAAGGGGGGGGGGGGGGAGTGAAAATCGTATCTTTCAAACGAATGGACCAATTTAACTGCAGGTTTTTATGTTTCAAAGCTGAGGTAAACAAGATAGTTCTTAGCTATAATATATATATAATATAAGGGGCCGAGGGCGGGTGCTCGCTACGCTTCGCTACCGCCTTCGTCTTCTGACCTATCACGACCATGTCGGATCGCCACTAAAGGTTGTTAACACAGGTTGGTAGGTACCTATATTGCTACTTTTGGTACTGGAATAACTCATAGGATCCTTATATCCCTGAAAAACTACCACGCGAGCAACGCTGCGGGCACAGCTATAAGGCAATAAGAACGTAAATCTATACAAAGAAGATAAACAACAAAAAAATTGTCTCCATAGACAACATTTCATATAGAACATTTTTTTAATTCGCGTCTGTCTGTTTGTTTATCTATGTTTGTTCGCGCATCACGTAAAAACGTATTAGACCGATTGCGATGCAGTTTTCAGTATTGGGTAGCTTAGGAATTGACCTAAAAACTGGGGTACTTAATATCTTAATCCAATGGTTAGAAGCCGAGTAATCGATAAAAATCTTTGTAACGGCGGAAGGAATTTAGATCAAATGTTTATTTTAGATCTTGGACATATAGAGTACTTTTAACCTAGAGAAATGACGACGCGAGCGAAGCCGCGCGCACAGTTAGTTTATAATAAAGCAATAAGTACCAAAAAAATATGAACAAAAACTAGTGTAGGTATTTTTAAAGGGGTAATAACCCGTCCACCCACTCCCTTCACCCACTAGTGGGTGCACAATTGCGATACGGTTCACTGTTAGATAGCTTAGGGCTTGACTTAAAAACTGGGGTACTTGGTATCGTAATCCGATGATTAGATGCCGAACAATCGATAAAAAACTATTTGATAACTGAATAAATTTTGAAGAAATGTAGTATGTTGTACTTTTGGTCCTGGAATAACACGTGTGGGCTACTTTTAAATTAAATGACCACGCGGGCAAAGCTAGTCTACTAAATATGTCTTCATATAATATGTGAACATGTCAATATTTGGTTGGGGGTGCCTACGTGTGGGTCACAGCCCCACCGGCAGGGCAACTAGTAGGGCTAAGTGTTGGCGGGCGGACGTAACCACGATATCATGACTTTGGCAATCAGTCTATAAACTAGGAAAAACTAAAACAACAAAACTATGATAGGATTTTATCGTTTGTTTGCATGAGTACAATTTTCTTATGATTCCAAATTTTAAAACTGTTATGTGTTGTTCTAACTGTCCCACAAATGAGTGCGAGGCTTGGCGGTGCTTTAAATATTGTCCCAAATACATTTTTAAATGCATTTCTTGATTGGAGATAGGTGTCATGTTATTGCGGTTCATCTTTATGCTGTAAACATTATTGGGGAAAAATCGGACTCGGTAGGTAAGTACTTAGGTATAATTTGAACATGAATGTAGATATTATTTGTTTTGTCTTTTTGCTTTGGGCGTTTGTTGCACACGTGGTACGAAGATTAAAATCTAGCACTTATCGATATCTACGTGTACAAAGTAGGTACAATACAGTTGTAATTCTAGTGACTATTTAGGTAAATGCAGTTGCCTTGAAGTAACAGTAAGGCCGGACTTACACTTGTAAGTTGTACTCACGTAAGTAACTTACGATAAAGTTGTATTGTTTACATTTGCAAATTTATTGTAAGTTAATTACGTAAGGTTACTTACGTGAGTACAACTTACAAGTGCAAGTACGGCCTAAGGAAACCTTTGAATGAGCGCGACTGAAGAACGATGCACGCGCTTCTGTAGCTTTGCAGAATTTCAGTGATGATACAACTCAGGATTCTGAGGCCCTATTCTGTTTAAAAAGTGCTAAGTTTCATGCTTACTTCGGACGATTGGTACTTTAACTATTTAATAACAATAATTCACGCAAAGCGGAACATCAGTGCAAGCCCCCATCCATACCAATATATAAGTTTGTTTGTTTGGGCAGCTTTCACGCGATAACGGCTGGACGGATTTTGATGAAATTCGGAATGGAGATAGCTTTAAGTTTCCACGGGAAAACTTGAAAATGTTGATTACTCACTGTAAGGAACGGTTGCCATGGAAACGAAATAACTAGTCTGTCAAAAAACATCAAGAGCATTGGTGCTATACATACTTTTGCATTGGTTTTTAATATCCTAGAAGAAAATAGGATGCTTTTCATCGCGATAAACAGTAGTCCGCGCGGACAAAGTCGCGGACGGGAAAGCTAGTATTGAATAAGAATAAGATGGTCGTCATCGCATGCGCTGTTTAGATTTTCGTAAAAATAAAAGAGAGATTAACCAACCATCCGAAATTAGCGCCCCGTAACTTGTTATGTTAGAATAGTGAGTCGGACCTTAACCTGATGACTTCAGTAGGTTTTACCACAGAATACCCAATATTTTACTCCAAATGAAGCACCCGTAAAGAACGTGGCGCTGTGACCTCGTTTCTAGAAATTGATAATAACATTTGTAAAAAACCAAGGGCCTTTTTTCCTAATTTCATAAATAGGCACATGTGGCAAATTAAACTGGCTAATATTATAGTTATTAAAATGAAATAGCGATTTTGATTGATATAAAAATGCGTGATTTGTACGATCAAACCGAAATCATTCAGTTACAAAATATCTGTAGGTACATGCCTACGTAAGTATTTCTAGATTTCTTAGCGCCTATTATTTACATGCTAAGTACAAAGTTACAAAAACTAGAACATAAACGAATACTGGTGAAGTTAAGTCTATATACAACGTGAGTATTACAGAAAAATTGTAGAATTAAAACTAGTGTAATGTTAGAAAACTTAAGTACTTATTTACATAGCCTCTATTGAGAAAGCCTGGCCACAGATTATTTTGTAGTCTGTACACTAAGGCACTTGAAGGACAAAGGACAAATAGGTATACCTAACTATTATTAGCACAATTTATGTGTAGATACTACATTTGTTTTGTAAGTGCAATACAAAAATAGGTAGGGTAATGTTGAACAATTTTTACCTTGCCTTAAAAATAGTGAAAAAGGTATGGTAGGTACACGTATATACTTAACTCAAAAGCAGTGAGAAAAAGTAAGTAATTACTTCACAAAATTTCTGATTTCATGATTTTATAAAAATGACTGATTCTCTTCTGATGGCACTCTTGGTAAACTAGTTACTAAAGACTAGGGGAAATCGACCATACGTTGGCATATAGAAAATATTAATAAAACGGTTAAAAACTCACAAAAAAGAAGACCGACCTCTTTCGGACCGAATGTTGAATATTGACTTCGAAGCCCACATACATAATCCTACAACACCGCTTTACTGATTGTGGCTTTAAAGTCCTAATAATAGGTGTTCTGCGACGATGTATTTTTGAGATGCCAACGTTTGGACCAATTACCCTATTTGTTTTCTGTTTCATTATTACATATGGGTTATTCTTAAAGTAGTGTTCCATGGCGTAGAGGTTGATCAACTACTCAAGCACAGAAGATATATCTGTGTAAAGTTTTCTCGTTTGTTTTATTTCTGCACGATTTTGGACTAATCTTTTTACTTTCATGCCGAACTTACCACCAAGACAGATAGGTCACGTGAAATGCTCAAGTATCGTCACCACTCTATTTCAACCAACGATTTTCATGCGGAGTTCGAAAGGAACTGATTGCTACTCTTTTTTTGAGGTTCTTGAACACGGATCCGTATTCTGGAAGTATTAGTTTATTATCCTTCCTAGTTTCCTTATTAGTTTATTGTTTTGTTGTTGTTTTTTTTTGTGTTATACATTTGAGATTATTCAAACAAAAAAATATCCAATAACGTTAATTTGCGATTTAATTAAGTACTTACTTGATTTAGAGGTTTATGCATGTGTAAAACGTAACGCTTATAATTGTGTGACGTGATAGTTTACTGTCATTATTTTAACTTTAATTCATATTTGATTTGGAAAATTGTTAACTTCGAACGACCATCTCTATAGGGGTTTAGCTGACTGATTTCAACCAAAAAATGTTCGCGCATTGCCACTGTTGACGTACTCTTGAGTATATCACGCAACCAAGGTATCCTATACATAGGCCTTTGTTTATGTCTTTAGACCATAGTGTTCCGGGACTAAGTTGCACTTCATGTGTCGGACTTTAGTCCTCCACATACCTCACCTCAACCTCACTGTATAGGGCAGGAGTCGAGCAGTACATTGTGCAGAGACTCCATGCGGGGCCAGTCCTTGGCGCGCCCGCCCACGACCACGTCGCGGATGCAGCCCTTGAAGTTGGCCTTACCGCCGTCCGTCGTGTCTATGATGCCTTCTGGAAATATGGGACAAATTAGACGCTGCTATATAAATAGGTATTTTCGACAAGTCAACTTGCTGTTCTTCTTGAACTCCTCCTGTCTCTAGGAATGTACAGGTCCGTCATTGAGCTCTAGTGAATTTGAGGCTGCAGCATGACATTCCTAGCTTACATATGTTTTTGCATAAACATCTGCTTAGCGAGAACATATTATCTAATAATTAACTTAAGGAAAAAATTGGATCACATCCTATCCATAATACTTTTTTTTTTAAATATGTGCTAGACCTAATTAGTTGCATTGTAGGTATAGCTAGCGGCACGTAAGTCTAGCGGTGAACGAAACGTGGCGGGGATCTTGGCACAATCAGTTTTCGGGATAAAAAGTATTCAACAAATGATATAAACTTTGACTGTGCCAAGATCCCCGCCACGTTTCGTTCACCGCTAAGATATACGTGCCGCTAGGTACGTATATATTAGCGTATATCTGTATATCTTACGTATCTTATTTGGCATCCCTTCAGAATACAGTAGACTATTATAAAATACGGCACCATCCGTTAACTTTTCCTTCAGGCAGATCCTTCACTACGGATCCATCATCAACAAACTACATGCTTAGTCCGATCCCCGTAATATAGGCGATCGCCCAAGTCGAGGTTCGTACCGCCTGGGTGCCCTTGAGCAGGGCAGGTCGCCAAAATGTAAAGTTTGACGTGCGCCTTCTGTGTCACGCATTGCGGCGGAGTGCTCTGTAGCGCCCGGCTCCCGTCCGGTGAAGCTGTAGAGGTCGGTAGAGACCAAGAGAAAAACCGTTCCTAAAAAAAAGAGTACAACAGCATGTATGCAGCTTGCCTGGTATTCCTCCAAGATATAGCGGAGTATGTGACGCGGGCGCATCCGTCGCTTCCTCCACAAGCGTATTGGTCGGCAGGTCCTTCAGCACGGGCCCGTCGTCCAGCTGCAGCGACAGCGACACAGCGGCGTGAACGCGCGCGCGCACTCGGTGCCACGCGCCGGCGCACACGCCGCCGTCGCCGCGGGATGACACGCGCAAGCGCGGCGCGCCGCCGCCCGCCTGTCGCGACAGCACCAACTGCAGACGGAAGTGGGTACAATTAGTCAACGTGGCTCATGGATGGTATAGAAATAAGATATGTTCGACATCTTGAGGTGCCATCTCCTGCCGGAGATTAGCTACCATTGGGGCTATCCCGGTTTTGTATGCGTCTTCTTCTTCTTCTAGCATGTCAATGGTTCGAATATTAGAATTGGACCAGAAATTTGCCACGGATCGATTACGCTATCTGTGGCCTTTCTTTGTGCAGGTGTACGGGCACGTGGGGCATACGAGCAGATGCTGCATGATTTGAGTTGGGGCACCGCAGTCGCAGTGTGTTTGGGATGGATCAGTGATGCCCCATTTACTCATATTTTGTCTACACCTCCCCACACCGGTACGCAGCTGTTTTTGGCACTTCCATACACGCCAAGTCTGGTAATGTCCAGGGAGGGGGAAGTTTTTCTTTTTGTGGTACGTAAACAGATGGTGTGGGGTGATTATTTTGCCACAGTTGGACTTGGCTTTGGCAGGGTGGATTTTTAAAGGCTATGTGGAACGCATGAAGCTTTTACGGCTTTTCAGCCTAGCCTGAGGTAGGTATATAGACTGTAGAGGGGATGCTGGTTGTCTCTTTCTTATGCTTTTCTGTTGCGCACGCGACATCCCGTCCTAGGTCTGGTGGTGCTTTTCCTGCCAAGGGATAGATCATATCCAACTGGGTCGGTTTTAAGCAGCCAGTTACTATCCGACAAGTTTCGTTCAAGGTTACGTCGACGTGCTTAGCATGGGCGGATCGGTGCCACACCGGACGCGCAAATTCACCCGCAGAGAAGCACAACGAAATTTGAACACAAAAAATTCAAAAAACAAAAAAAAAAAAGTTTTGCATTTCATTAAAAAATTGCGAAAGCTTTGTATACGTTCACCGGTCTTTTTCTTGATCACTCTGACCCTTTTGCAACTTTACCATCATTCACGTATCCTACGGTTTTTATGAAACCTGTCTAATAGAAACAAACGACGACTTCTGGTTGCATATGACTTAGTGGTACTGACCGCGCCATCCTTAACCTCAAGCAGGAGCCCGGCGGCCGCGAGGAGTACCCCGCTGGGAGCGGTGGTGCGGAACTGCAGTGCTATCTCCAGGGCGGCGTCCGCACTGCTCGACCACTCGCTGGCCCACGTCGCGTGGGCGTCGCCTGGGAATGGTTATCGGACCATAAGTATAGGAGGTGGTAGAGAGTTTATGCAAGTGTCTGAGTTATTGTTAATAAGTTTTTTAACTGACATGAGTGTCAATTCTGTTGTTCAACTCACTAAGTAAACTAAACTAAATTTAGTGTAGAAATTTTAAAATCTATTTGATAATTTTAACTAAACAGGGGGAGGAGTTTTGTGTTGTGCACGGCCGAGGGCGGGGAAGGGGGGCGGAGTTTAAGGGAGGGAGGGGGCGTTTGGGGGGTGGCACATCAGTTCGCGCGCTTACCTCCGAAGTAGGCGCCCTGCTCCACACTGGGAAAGCACTGCCCCACGCCGTGGTGCGTGGCGTCGCGCACCAGGTCCTCTGCGCGCCCGTTCACTGTCACGCGCCGCATGCAACCACGGTAGCCGCCCAGCCGAATTATCTGCAAAATGTGTGAGTTTCGATACGGGTTATTTTCGTTCCGTTTTTCACGTGATTTTATCTATCACTTTATATCAAGTAATGGTGGTCAGGTGGTTGGTTGCAGTTTAAAAAAATATTGCAGGCAGACCATTTTGAGTTTAGCTTCGTGGTTTTCTTCTAAGCTGTGGATGCAAGAGACATGCAATTGGTTGGGAATGCCTACTTAACTAATATCAGACCATGGGTCAATAGTTTTGACACAAATGTGTCTTTCCATTTGTTAATACAGTAAGCTATTAAAATGACTTAACGTCTACGTAAAATATGGGTCATGATAATATCATATCCACACAAGAATATCTAAAGACTTTTTCCATAGATCATTCTCACCTATTAAATATTATGTGGTATCTGTACTTACAATAAAGCAGTAAATACCAAAAAGTCTGCACAATAAAGATAATAAAAAATATGCTCTAGGGGACTTACAATAAGTACTGAACAAGAATATAACATTTTTAAAATTGTGTATTTCCGTCTGTTTGTCTGCTGGCGCATAACTTAAAAACTACTAGACAGATTGTGATGTGGTTTTCACAATTGAATAGTTTAGGTTTAGACTTAAAAACTGGTGTACTTGGTATCTCAATGAGTATAAGCCGAGCAATCGATAAAAACTATTTGGCGGCTGAAGGAATTTTGAGTATTGTTCCTGTAATAGCACATAGGGTAATCATAACCCATAGAAAATACCACGTGGGAAAAGCCACGGGCACAGCTAGTAAGTAAGTAAGTAACTTACAGAGTTAGGTATATTTGGAAGCGTAGGCGGCGCCGGGATGCCGCCCACGTAGAGCCGCTGCGCGCGCGCAACAGGCGGGATGCGCGTGCTGTTGGCTGCGCCTCCCGACGACAGCACCAGGCGGTTGCGGGACACGCGGATCGACACCTGCACCAGACAAACGGTGGCCACTTGTTTACTATGATGACAAATTAGCTAGTGAAGACCACAGAAACTCTCCCCTCCAAACCAGAATTGGGAGGAAATGAAGTCTTGATTTTCTGCTTGAACTGCCTTCTGCGACAATAATGTTTACATGATAATGTCCTCGTAGACACGGTACTATAAAACCTCAGACTTCCTCCAGAACCGCTGATTAGTTATACTTGTACGACAACATTTCGATGTTCTGTTTTCAACAAGCTGCAGCGTAGGGTAGTTGAATTCCAGCCTATAGGTCCTGTTCTTCGCGTGTGTTAAGCAAACCATTGGTAGATAACATATTATATACATACATATTAAATCGCCGAATTGTGAACAACCGAAAGTAGAAGCTCATTGAGTGCTTGCAGCACCACTGTGCCTTGTATTCGTTGTAGCCTACGTCGAGTAATTGAACATCGTTTTGTATCAAATGCTATTGCCCCAGTGTAGTATAGAGCCACCTATATATTTCGGCTTGGTGCAAATGCTACAAACACCTCTCCCTTTTTCTCCATGAACCTTATGCACAGAGTCTCCACAATTTATTTGGATCGTTATCAACTTTTGGGTACTGACCGATCTCCAGCCGCCGTCCGTGACTTTGGCGCCCAGCGTCAGCTCCTTCCGTTTCTTTCCGCGTGCCACCAGTCGCAGCCGCCCCTCCCGCACCACCAGCGCTATGTAGTGCTTCGGCTTGTTCTTTGAACCCTGCACAAAGACAAACCACCTACATTATACAAACGTATTCCTGATATATTTAATCGTCTACACATAAAATACGAAGGGTGTGCTTGACGTTTCTCTGAAGGACAAGATTTGTAATGAAGATATCAGACGAAGAACCAATTTAAGTAACCGAAATAGATAAGGAAGCTAAAGTAGTAGTGTGCTGGTCACATTTCCTGAAGAACCGGATAAACGTTGGGGTAGACGTGTTGTCGAGTAGAGACCACGTTTGGGCGAACGTAGTATAGGACGCCTGGAAGAAAATTGATGAGAAAAGCTGAAGACCGAGCTCAGTGGCGTGCATTGGGAGATGTCTACGTCCAGCAGTGGACAGATGTAGGATGATGATGATGACGACATAAAATACTGTTTGACTTTAAAGTCAGACGAGGGATAACACGAACACTCCTTAGCTAGTCTGTAACGTACAATTTTGATCTACTGAAGTGGAGACGACTCTTATATTTGCCTTATATAATAGACCAATTTGTGGCCAAAATCATTCTATTATATTCTTGATTATTAAGATTTAGCGATGACTGCTGGACAATGATATCTTCTAATCTATTGTTTGTTCACGCGTCATCTCCGCTTCAGTTGGATTTTAAGCTAAACAGTATTTAAATATAGTAAAGTTATGGAACGAGCTAGTCACTCACCCGATGGTAAGTGTTAAAAATAGTGCCACCCAAAACTTTGGCTGTAAAATCTTGCGCGGTAATGTACTGCGCTCGTCACCCTGAGATATTATTGGTTTTAAATGCTCATGCTCAGTAATGTAGCTGGAAACGTTGACCTTCAAACCGGAACGCAGTTATTGTTTGCACACTGGGTACTGTTGCCGGTCGGTTAAGTAAGGAGTGGTACATACCCCAGGCGCACTCTTGACTTCTTGTAAAAGAGGACACTACCCTAATTACTCATGAAAATGCTACATTGTCTATTTAGGAGAATCTCCCGTAATAGTTGATACTCATAACACCCGTAGAATGAGAAGGGGTGGTACTCATAAAGTCGGAAACACACAGCTAAAAATTGACACATTAAAAACCTCAGACTTTCTATAGGACCGCTTTCCCTTTTATGTAGTACTAGCTGCGCCCCGCAGTTCCGCACAACCTTGCATTCCGCGTCACCGCCATGTCTACCTAGTCAGTGATCGGGTGGCGATATACCACTGAAAAAACTAATTAGCCCAACTTTTTTGGTTATTTCTAAATTAACAAAAATTTAATTAAAATTTACTGAACTTTGATTAAATTTACAAAACTGATTTAGTAGTCCACACAAAACTAGTACAGTTAATTTAAGTTTGGTTATCAGTAAATAAATTATTTGTTACTATTTACTGAACTAACGTAGACCAATCAGTACGGTTGCAGCAACAAAACTGATTTCTAAAAATAACTATAGTTTATCCTTATTATTAACCAACCTCATTGTTTATTTTTTGCCAAAACGTGCGGTTACTACTAATTTCAATAAAGTGTCAAATAGATACCATTTTTTTTGTAGATACTTGACAAACATTTTTGTTTTCTATAATTCACTAGTTTATTTATTATCAACATAACAACGTTATTTCTGTTTTGTAATATATTTTTTTTGTTTTAGGTACTGTTCATCACAATGCTAATTATTGCATGGATATAATCAAACTTTTGCTATAAATTACTAACTTCACTAAAACAGCAATCAAACTTTTGTTGGCATACTATGTTTACGAAGAGATGCAAAGAAAAAGGAGCAAAAAAAAAATCAAATCGGCGCGGGCGTCTTGTCTATCGTTGTCCTGGATAGTGTTATTTTCGCGTCGGTCGGTCCTTGCTAACGCTCGTTCATCGTTCGCTACGTTTTTTTTAACTATTTGACTAGATTTACATGGTATTTGTGCATAATCTTCTTCATTCCTCGCACGGGGATAATATAATAACATGAATGAGCTCCATCAGGCGACGGTGCCATCTAATTTTGACCCATTGGAATACTACCTAAAGTCTTGGGGTCTTGAAGTTTACATTGATAAGTTTAGAAGTATGTACCCTATCCATTATTTAATCGTTTAAGCAGTGTTATTTTTGTCCACCTGATGTCCAAAACAACGGCTAAATCAAACGATGCATGTGAAGTGTCCTTGGATTTTGTGTTTTTTTGAACATGTCGGGCCATTGGTGGCACACAGTAGATGGAACATTAAACCTATGTAATACCACGCTGCCAGGTCAGAACCTCAGGTTCAGGTTGACCTATTCCTTAATTTACTTCATGACCTTCATGTTTTTATTTCAGAACACAGCAATCGACTCGGACACATCACAAATTATGTCTTCTGATGACATTAATGATTTGGTACCGGTAATAGGCCAAAGAGCCAAGCTAATAGTCTAAAAAGACAGCTTCAAAAATATTATACAGATGCATTTTCATCGCCCAACAATAATACAGTAAGGATATAAATATAATACAAATTCTTGCATATCTATTTTGTTATAATATTGGTGTATCCCTGTAGAGGTGATTATATCACTGAATCACCTCTACAGGGATTCCTATCTATCTAAAAACAATTAAAATTTCTTAATATTCTTAGAAAATTTCTAAGAATACTAAGTAATTTGAAATATTTTTTAGCCAGGGATTGAATTTATAAATACATTACCTATATCTTATTTATCTTTCATACTAAATCATTGAGTAATCAAATGAATGTAGCTTCAAATGGTAACTATATATATGTATAACACAAAGATCTCATTTATAATTATGAAGTTATAGTTTTTTTTCTGTTTAATTTTTAATAGCTATCCTACTGTTATGGATATACGGTATTTTAATAAATAAAAGTAACATTGTAAAGAAAACAAAAATATAAACCGACTGTACATTATGTAACCTAACTTAACATCTTTCAGGTTTTTGATGTGTATCTACTATGTTATGTGTTATTAGCATTGATTTGTGATCACTTGCATTGCTTTGAAACGGAGATTCCAGCCAGATACGTAATCTAAATTATTTCAATATTAGAGTTCATTGATATATCCCATACCTAATCACATTGTATCTTCAATTGGCTAAAGATTTAATGAAAATGTAAAGATCTCTTAAAACTGTATTTTTTTCAAGTTTAAGTATTGAATGATTGGTTTTATTTAATTATTATAATAATTAATATAAGAAATTTAAATAAATAAAAATCTGTTATCAAAATGACAATTTTAATCTATATCACCTAATAAATGATATAATACCTGTACCTTTACGTAACCTAACTACTTATATTTAATAAAAGCAATTTTGTAACTAAAATGTAAGTGTAATCAATATTTGAATGATTTGGACCTGTATTTTGATTGTTGATTTATTTGGGTAAATTTAGTATTAAACTAAAGGTGGGTACCGTTCGTTAACAAACATGCTCAAAATAAATTTATCAGTAAAAATACAGGCTGAATATTCAAATATTGGTAAATAATACAAAAATATTATGAATGTAACATAATATTTTGGGTACAAATTACTGAACAGTTAGACTGAGGTTACTAAGTAGTTAGGTTGTTGATAAGTAAACAGTTAGGCTGTTGATAAGTAAACAGTTAGGCTGTTGATAAGTAAACAGTTAGGCTGTTGATAAGTGAACAGTTAGGCTGTTGATAAGTGAACAGTTAGGCTGTTGATAAGTGAACAGTTAGGCTGTTGATAAGTGAACAGTTAGGCTGTTGATAAGGAAACAGTTAGGCTGTTGATAAGTAAACAGTTAGGCTATTGAGAAATAAACTGTTTGATTACTCACTGACAAACATAAGTGTTACATATTCATGAACAGTTGGTTATTGATAAGTAAACAATATGGTTACTAACTGACGCATAAGTTACACAAAATTAGTTATAGACAAATAAATGATTAAATTAATCATAACTTTACAGTTTTATTACTGGTAGTAAACAGAGAGTATTGATAAGTAAAAAGCTAAATTACTGACTGACAAACATCAACCAAAAAAAAGGACGAATATAACGTTGATTTTGTAAACCATTACAAAACATATATACTGAAACTAGATAAACATTTATGCATAAAATGACAAATAGTTATGCTACTAGTAACTCAACACATATAGCAAAACCTAGTTTCGTTACTCGTAACACATAGTTCGCAAGTCACTATTTTTGTGTTACTAGTAGTCAAACTGTTTGTTAATGATAAATAATCATTTTTTTCTCGCCAACACGTCTCATTGCGCGCACACTGCGCGTGCGCATGCAGCAAGGATTTATGATTACGCGTGATTATTAGCTATGGTCATCGACTGTGTACATCTGAAACTTTGAAACCTGTCACTTTGACATCGAAATGGCAATTCTCATACAAAATAACATTTTATTTTTCTTAGTCGTGATGAAATGTCTATGTCCTTTTCGGTACCCCTGACAACGTGTGTGCAAAATTAAATGACGATCGGGCGTGAAAACGTAACAAATAAACAAACTCACTTTCGCATCACACTAATATTATAAATCAGAAAAGTGTAGACACTGTCGTAAACAGGCCGATCAGAGTTTAAAAAAATAATACTCCCTTATCAAGCGGAAAACTTCGTGTGCGCGATGAAGAACATTAGAACTGACTTCTGATTAGTGCCATCTATCTTTAATCTTTAGAATTCAATGCGAGCTCCTTGGAGCGCCGCGCCGTCTTAAGCGTTGTGTGGCTCCAGGGTGTGTCCCCGAACTTACCGGCATGAGTAGCAGCAGTCCGTCACTGGCGTAGGTCCTGATCTGCAGCGTAACAGCGAGCTCCTTGGAGCGCCGCGCCGTCTTTAGCGTTGTATGGCTCCAGGGTGTGTCCCCAAACTTCACCGCGCCCGCTTCTATAGTGTATGACGATGTCTGGAAACGTTGATGCATATGTAGTAGTTCCCTACTATAATTATTTGGGTCGGAAGTACGGACTAGCTTGTGTATTCCATATTTTTTTCCGGTATTAATGGCGATTAAACTAACGTAATAAATTATTATAAAGTAATTGCCTATTAGAGTTATGATAGCCCAGTGTTATACTAGTGCGATTTAGAATCTAACGATACCAGGTTCGTACCTAATCTACCAATAACTTTAAACTTTACCAATGGCTGTTTCTAATAATTTGCGGTTTTCCGTCGCTATGTGCTTTGAAGGGCACGCTAAGCTATCGGTCCCGGCTGTTATTGATTAATGCAGATCTCGGTTCGCCTGATAAACTCTGACACCAGAGGCCATCACTACCTCACACAACAAGCAAGCAAGAGTACAAAGTAGATGATTCTGCAGAAGACCAAAGGAAATACTCTGTGAATCTGCTGGAAAATCGACTAGAAAAATAAGAGGAACTACTTATATTCTTATATTCTTCGTATTTGGACTATGCTTCTACCTTGGTACACCCTGATGTATCAGCAAGTGCTTGCGGCGCCCTTGGTTCAGTCCGGTGTGGCGCACTCGGTGTTATTTCTCCTCTACCCAGCTGAGCTTTATCCCACTTCACTGCAGTCTCCAGACCTATTAGTCTGGAAAAATATTATTCAAGTTCAGTTCAGATTAAGATTGGGTACTTATTTGAGGCTAGTAAACGATTCTCTCCGCTGTTCAGCATCGCATAAGACTTAGTAAGTAATTTGAAGTTCTGTATAGGCTTGGCCGCCAATCTTAGACGCCAATCATCAGTCAACTGGTTAGTTCATCTTGCATTATATCGTTGTATGTTAGATGAATCCGAAATTATGTGATTCAGTAGAGAACTAAGGTAACCAACATAGCTCAAAGCTAGCAAGCTGAAGTGGCAATGGGCTGGTCAAATTTGTCATAAAAGCGATAACCGTTGACGAGTATACGAGTTCTAGAGTGGAGACCGCGGATCGGCAAACGTAGAGTAGGGCGCTCTCCGGCTAGATGGAGCGAGAATCTGCGCAAGGTAGCTAGCAGTCATTGGAAGAGAAGAGCCGAAGATCGGGCTCAGTGGCGCGCCGTGGGAGAGGCCTATGTCCAGCAGTGGACTAGTATAGGTTGTTGATGTAATATGTAGATACAGCCTACACCAAACATTGTGCTAGAAACCATCATCATCAGCATCATAAGCCAAAAGATTGCTGCGCACATACCTCCCCTAAAGAAAGCCGCAAAAAAACAATAAAAGAAAAAAAAACGGTTGATCGCTGTTTGCAGCCAGTAGTCCCTGAATCTACGAGCTCCGCGGCCTGCCTATTGCCACTTCAATTTGTTTACTATCTCAGAGCTAGGTACATGGGTAAGTTTAGTTCTGTTGCGGATATCCAAACATGTCAACATAATAATATATGTCACAAGTCACTAGCGAGCTTGCCTCTTTGTTTAGCTTTGAGTGGGGACCTATTTGTGACAAAAAACAGCATTAATCGTGAATCGTGTATATTCTGTTGTTCTTCATGTAAGTACCCTGTATTATCACCTATACCTACTTATAATCGTGTGTATTCTGTTGTTCTTCATGTAAGTACCCTGTATTATCACCTATACCTACTTATAATCGTGTATATTCTGTTGTTCTTCATGTAAGTACCCTGTATTGTCACCTATACCTACTTATAATCGTGTGTATTCTGTTGTTCTTCATGTAAGTACCCTGTATTATCACCTATACCTACTTATAATCGTGTGTATTCTGTTGTTCTTCATGTAAGTACCCTGTATTGTCACCTATACCTACTTATAATCGTGTGTATTCTGTTGTTCTTCATGTAAGTACCCTGTATTATCACCTATACCTACTTATAATCGTGTGTATTCTGTTGTTCTTCATGTAAGTACCCTGTATTGTCACCTATACCTACTTATAATCGTTTATATTCTGTTGTTCTTCATGTAAGTACCCTGTATTATCACCTATACCTACTTATAATCGTGTGTATTCTGTTGTTCTTCATGTAAGTACCCTGTATTGTCACCTATACCTACTTATAATCGTGTGTATTCTGTTGTTCTTCATGTAAGTACCCTGTATTGTCACCTATACCTACTTATAATCGTGTGTATTCTGTTGTTCTTCATGTAAGTACCCTGTATTATCACCTATACCTACTTATAATCGTGTGTATTCTGTTGTTCTTCATGTAAGTACCCTGTATTGTCACCTATACCTACTTATAATCGTGTGTATTCTGTTGTTCTTCATGTAAGTACCCTGTATTGTCACCTATACCTACTTATAATCGTGTATATTCTGTTGTTCTTCATGTAAGTACCCTGTATTGTCACCTATACCTACTTATAATCGTGTGTATTCTGTTGTTCTTCATGTAAGTACCCTGTATTATCACCTATACCTACTTATAATCGTGTGTATTCTGTTGTTCTTCATGTATGTACCCTGTATTGTCACCTATACCTACTTATAATCGTGTGTATTCTGTTGTTCTTCATGTAAGTACCCTGTATTGTCACCTATACCTACTTATAATCGTGTATATTCTGTTGTTCTTCATGTAAGTACCCTGTATTGTCACCTATACCTACTTATAATCGTGTGTATTCTGTTGTTCTTCATGTAAGTACCCTGTATTATCACCTATACCTACTTATAATCGTGTGTATTCTGTTGTTATTCATGTAAGTACCCTGTATTGTCACCTATACCTACTTATAATAAAGCAGTAAGTAACAACAGGTCTTTACAATAAAGATAGTAAAAAAATATGGTGTAGGGGACTTAAAATAAGCTACTTAACAAGAATAATATTGTGTTATTGGCCGCACGCCCTACTATTTTTTTTTACGACCTGGATGACTGGTAGATAATGCTGTTTAGCATTAAGTCGTTTCTTGTACACTATTTTTTTTGTGCAAAACAATTAAATAAATAAATAATAATTACTTTTTAAATAGCGTCTTGTTTGTTTGTGTGTCGCATCTCGTAAAAACAATTGGATCGATTGAAATGCGGTTCACTGATGGATAACTTAGGATTTGACTTAAAATCTGATGGACATACTTTGTATCTAAATCCGATGAGTAGAAGCCGCAGTAGAAGCAATCAATAAGAAACTATTTGACGGATGAACAAATTTTGATGAAATGTAGTATATTGTACTTTGCAGGTACTTTTGGTCTTAAAATAGCACATAGGTTACTAATAATATAACAATAGCATATATTGTTCTTCCTTCCTTCAGAAAGAAACTAAGATTAATGTTGTCACAATGAACTCACTGTGAATCCACGATGAGATCGGCGAGGGTTCCCTTGAAGCCCGCCAGCGGGAGTTCCCCCCGCGCGGGTGTGCGCGCGCCGCCGAGGAACAGGCCTCCGCCGCGCGCCGGGTACGCGTTGCCGGCGAGAGCGCCACTGGCTACTTGCTCCTCGTCCACCCACATTTCTAGCTGAAACAACATTTTGTGAATTTCATATTAGCATAGACAGGGTAACAAATAGATAGACATTGCATTTTGTTCACCGTCTCACCACATGGAGAGTCAGTCAGTCTGTCAGTCTGTCAGTCGGACAGTTCGGGTCAAAGTATCTTATTGTAATCAGGCAAAATTGTTATTATTAAGTGCTATTATTTTAATAGCAAAATCTCGATAGATCCATGGATGTAGGAAACAAATAAAGATCAAGAACTTAATACGTACTATTATTTAAAATGCGATCACGCTTCTATTTGTGGTGTGCGTGTCGCGTGTTCGCATGATACTCGTATGTAGTCGATTAGTTATGTGTGCTGCCCCGGCTCAAAACTATGGATAGCGGCTTTCTTCTTTTTATGATGATTAAGTTTAGTTACATATTTGCCAATTAAAAAAGCCGTCTCCACTTTGCGCGGAGTTTTGGTGGAACACAAATCTGGCGAACTTAGTGAATCCTCATTTGTTTCCTACATCGATGGATAGATCCATTATGGATCATAGCACTGGACTTAACGAGATCCACTTTAACAGGTTTAACATACTTAACAACTCATGAAAAAGTATAAAATATTAGTAATAGATCAAATCAATAAAATTAGGTAAACTAAGTACCTATGCTTTGAGTTTGAAAAGAAAATTTCCCTTTCATGTGCCGACTTAGAGTTGAATCTCGCGCAGGAAAATGAAATACCCTTCTGACTCTACTGGTGCTTCGGAAATACTCCCGTTAGTAAAGAGAGCACCAAGATAATGTACGGGGATGTAATTATTTCCCTAAAATGGAAATAATTACATCCGGGGATGTAATTATTTCCATTTTAGGGAAATAATTACATCCCCGTAAAGTTTCTTGGTCAATTCCACATATATATGTTGTTATAATGCCAGAAATTATAATACATGTAAATGTCACATATGCTTGTAAGTGCCAATGAGACGTCCCATAATCATCAAACTGGGATAACAATAATAAAAATACCAATGACTAATAAGAAACCAGGCTGGACCAGTCCCCACAAGAAGCGTCCGTTCACGAGTATGACATGTGTACCAGCCATCAACCATTTCAGAGGGAAGGAAGTCACCCGGTACACAAAGCCGCTGCAAATCCAGTCATTTTTAATGAACCATGGAAAAAAACCCATGGTACACCCAGATATCTTGAGGTGGACCACAGAGAGTAAAAAATGCCCTTGGTACAGCCAGGTGAACTAAGGTGGACTACGGGAAGAAATAAAAAACCCTGGTAACACCCAGAAATGTTGAGGTGGACCACGGGAAGAAAAAAATGCCCTAGGTACAACCAGGTGATCAATGTAGGTGGACCACGAGCAGGGCGCGGCTCTTATACTTGTTCTTGAATACATTTCGAGAGTTTTATGCAAAATCAAGATACCATATTTTTCACTCGTGGGTTTAGAGATGGTGCTTTCTTATAATCGTTTTGTAGAGATCTCTGAAGTTTCTTGCAAATTCTTTTGTGTCCTACCTGCTTATGAGCTCGTACAAGTCTGACCGTATGCAGATGTTCATCGTCGTATCTGGTGCCATTCGTCCGCAGCCGAAGCTCTGCTTTACCAGCCGCTGCAATAACCTGGAGTTCTCCTGCGAAACGACATAATTTTGGGTTAATTGCTTGTTATTGACTTAATTAATTTTGAGTTGAACGCACTATAGTAAAAGGCTAAGGCTAGGGACTGCCAGAATCTCTCTGATTTAAATAAGAATTATTGCCAGAAGATAAGCGTTCGTCGTTCAGAAACAAGATGGGCCGACGATATTTGTTAAGATCTAGAGTCTAACCTGGATCCGATTGGCACAGGACCGAGGCGAGTGGCGTACTAAAAGATAGCCTATCTTTACGCATTTATCGTCCCACTGCCAGCACAAATAAGCAGCAAAAATGCTGTGGTTGGATCAAGAATTTGACACTGAGGTTGCAGCTGATTAGTTTGCATTGTGTTGTTATTGGTTTGCAGGCCGGTAACGGGCAGCAGCGTCAACGGTGCGAAAAGCTACGACCTGCGATCGCTAACCCCGCATGCCCAGCGTGGCAATTATGGGCAAACTCTCCTTATGAACGGCACAATAAGAAATGCCCCCAAGTTCACGGTCGCCCTGCTATTCCTGACCAAGGTGGCGGTCAAGGAAATGGCAGGGCAGGGGGTGCGAAGAATCCCGGGCTACCGTAGGCCACCAACAACAAAAACAACTGACCCTGGATACGTACAACGGACGAACGATTAGGCTTGACGATCACATGGCACAACTCGAGACGGAGCTTACCAAGATAAGGAGTGACGACCTGCGAAAAGCGACTGGAAGAAAATGGATGAGGAGAGCTGAAGACCAAGCTCAGTGGAGTACATTAGGAGAGGCCTACGTCCAGCAGTGGACCGATATAGTCTGATGATGTGTTGTTATTGTTTACACAGAAACTTGAAAGAACTCTACCAACAACTATAACTACGTCGAGGGCTATCAATAAAAATCTGTAGCTACATTAAAAGATTATCTGCTCGTATCCTAAAGGAAAGGTATGAACGAGCATTTGGAATGGAATTACCTGCATCTATTACAAGAGCTAGGCACGTGATTCAGACCTTTAGTCTCACTATGTAACCGAGTTATAGAGCCATCTACGAAATGAGAAATATTTGTTTTATCCTGAAAACAATAGACTTTAGTAGAGAGTAGTCTCGATTCTTTAGTAGACCAATAGATTGCTATTGGTCTACTAAAGAATCGAGAAAATCATAAAAGTTAGGATGTAAGTGAGTTACCAGCAACCATCGCCAGGGCGAGGTAGTGCTTATCGTCTCCGTCATCATCGTCGACTTCGTTGTCGTTGATGGTGGAGGGCGCCCGGTACAGCAGCAGGCCGTCGGGCGCCCGGCTCCGGAAGGAGAGCCCCAGCGCTGCCTTGCGGCGGTAGAGCGGCGAGGGCAGCTCGATGTAGCCCGCGCCTTCGAGGATCGCTGAGCGGAACGTCTGCAACGACGAAGGTAAGAGAGGAAATGTAATGTGCAGGCATATTTTTGAAAGGCTAGTCAAAGATGAAGAAGTATGAAAATATATATTCATTAAAAGAAAAAATAGACTGTTACTGTCACGAATATTAGGTCAAGAATTTAAATCCTGTTTGCCTATTTTTAGTTTTGTTCGCAGTCGTTTTTTTTTGTTTTGGCATCTGGTTGTCGTCATATTGAATATGTCATGACTTTAGTGACACTCGCAATATTAAGATACATCGATTGACTTAAGAATCAACGAAATTGGCCCATGCATTTGGTCTCTAGAGGAACAAACATACATACATAAATAAGCTGATTAATACATTAGCGTCCATTGCATCGCGCATTCGGGTGAAAATTAGAAGCCACGTGACCAGTGTGACTCAATGGGACAAAAGATCCCATTAAGTCTATCACTCGTTTGGGTGTTACTAATAACAATATTATGTAGTCAATATGGACAATTTCATCTTCTATATTTATAAACCACCGCTATTGTAAAATACTAGTCAAAAGACTGACCTATCACTGACGCAATCGCTCTCTTAGCTTCGCTTATCAGCTCGAAGAAAAATTCTACTTTTGTCACCTCCAACGTCCTGCTGTGACAATAGTCGTGGTTGGCATTGATTGGGGCTACATAACGGATCATAGGTCAACCGTAGATCGGACGTATTGGCGTTCACTAGAGGCCTACGTCAAGCAGTGGTCGGACATAGGCTGATGATGATGATGATGATGAACGAATCATATCGAATATAACTTTAACTCACTCGGCCTCCACACCTCGGCTCAATCCCGTGCCTCGTCGGCGTATCCAAGAGGTCGTAACCCTCTCGGTCTACTGTGAGCGCCCCGAGGCAGCCGAGCAGCGGCGGCGCGCGTGGCGTGGCTCCGGGGGGCGTGCCCCCCACGCTGTAGACGGCACCGGCCAGGTCGGGGAGCGCCGCGGCGGACTGCACTGGGGGCGAGGGGGACCCAAGCGTCTCCTCGCCGTTCACGCGCAGGCTGCCTGGGGACAGGGCGAACTCAGACGAGGGGCTCTCATGGAACTTAAGCGATCCATTGGAGCAGGTAGAAGAGGAAAAAGCTACCTACTAAGCTACCTACCTACCTACCTACTCACTAAGTATTTGAACAGTAAAAGGTAACAATATTACGTCAACCAATGTACCTAAGTCCTTAATAATGTGGGTCTCTCAGTTTTCAATTGTTGTCTAACCAGATTTCTAGGAGTGGCATGAGCTAAATTTACGCGGATAAATTGCAATGAAAACATATTCAAACAGGTGCTGTTAGACAATTTAAGTAGATAGGCAGGTATAGGTATACGGTCTACGGAACATGGTGACGTTTGTTTACTTCTATACACAAGCGGACTAGCTGTCTTGGCCGCAGTAGGCGTGTAGCACCAGCCGCCTCTTCTGAGCTCCAATACGAGTATTGAGCTAAAATATATAAATTTACTGGCTTTTCTCACTAGCTCAATGTCCCACAGATCATCTATAGACTATATTGGCCGCGCTTAATCGGGATTATAAGTTGTCATCGTGTACTTCTTCAGACGTATAGTAGCATTAAGTAATTTGTGTCAGGACTTCATCTCTCTTGCCAAGTGTAGCGGCCAAATAATAGAGTCGTCCGCCCACTCACTGCATCTACAATGTCTGAACTAAAGAACCCAGACGCGCGAAAATATTATTACTTTCCACGATTGGCCGCCCCTAGGCCTGGGCCTACTCGGTCTATAGGCAAATCGGCCCCTGGCTAGACAGCATTTAAGAGTACTGTTATTATAAAAGTCGGTAATAGCTTATGAATTATATAATAATTTTCTAATGGAAAGACGTGGGTCACGGACGAGATTCGAACTCGCATACTGTGCCTCAGCGCGGCACCATTCGGCCACCGAGACCTATGTGTCGTCATCCAAATCTTTCCACTAGCTTCTTTGAACCCGTCTTATGGGGACGGTAACGCTATCAAGTAGTATTACGAACTACCAACCAAACACGGCTACAATTGATTAACTTCGTATCTGAAAGATAACGCCTCCCAAATCTATATTTTTATGATTTTTTATAGCAGTTAACTAACGCCTGCTTAGCGTAAATATATACCAAATAAATAATATAATATATGTTAATATATAGCTTATGAATTACCTACATAAGTGGCCTAAACCATTTTAATCGACTTCCAAAAGGAAGAAGTTATCAAGAGTTTTTGGTCTCATATCACCGAGATTTGTTTACCAATACAATCTACACCCGATTGGTTCACAGTCCACAGTCACATTACCTTTCTCCAGCTTGTTGCTCGCGAACACCCGGATGGCCTGCACGTGCGCGGCGCGGCCATCGCAGTGCCGGCCGCCCGCCGCGATGCGCAGCCGCGCGCCGCCGTACTCCACCACGAACTCCACGCGGCACGCGCGCAGGAGCACCGACACTGAGCGGTTCTGGAATAACAATGTAAATAGCTCTCTACATATATTATATCAAGAAAACAAAATATTCGGCAACATATTTGGGTATGCTTGGCGAATGTGGTAGAAAGGTGGTAGATAGGCAAAGGAGCGCGCGGACGGTCACCAACTCGCTAGAACGATCTTATTAAAAAAGCCACGCAGTCTATGTGTAGATTTACTCCTAAATGCTAGTAAACGCCAGACAAGGAGATGCATTGCTAGAGAGGCAACTTTCAAATGTTGTGCTTGACAACATTAGGTTTTCCGCTTTTTCAGCACTATGGAAAACACATTGTCAGCTTTCAATTAAGAAGATCAGTGCGGGAGCAACTCCACTCTTCTGATTTTCCTATTGCATGCTCATTGACCGAATTACCATACGTAGGTACTTATGGAGGGAGGTGTGCTCAAGTCATGACTTTGGATTAACGGCGATAATTTTTAGACCCAAGTGAAAACTGGATAGCACACTCTTCACCATTACCGAGGCCTTCAAATCGAACCAATCAAATCCATAAATAGTCAGAAGATTTAATGTTGCCAAGTTTGACTAAGGTTGCCAAGATGTTTAAAAATCGAGCCAAATTGGGAACAGATTGGGCAGGAGCCTTATGAGCCATATGGAGAGTAAAAGAAGAAAGCTACCAAGAGAGAAGAATTTATTCTTCCATTGAGAGAAGAAGGCTACCAAGGTCTTAAAATTAAACCAAATTGAGTGTAAAAGCTTGTAAAGGTTCTATTTAGAGAAGAACGTTACCAAGGTCTTAAAGTCGAACCAAAATTATAAAAAAGAAGGTTACCAATGTCATAAAATTAAACCAAATTGAGAGTAAAGGCTTGCCAAGATCTTAAAGTCGAACAGAAGTAGAAGGTTGTTGAGATCATTCCAGATTGTGAGCAGAACTGAAGATTTACAGTTGAACCTTTATAGCGTGAACACCTTTACGAAGCTACTCACATTAGCGGCGTCGACTGCTGAGAACAGCAGCGCGTGCTCGTCGCGCGTGCGAAATGTGAAGGCGATGCTGAGCTGGCGGCGGTCGGCGGGGCGCAGCCGCGAGCGGCGCAGTGCCGCGTACCCGCGCCCGTTGAACCACGCCATCGAGCCCTCTTCTCCGCCGCGAGACACGCCGTACCATCTACGGGAGGAAGATACAGCGATAACAAGCTTCGAAGATACACAATAAGTTGTTGTAGTGTCCTTTAGTAAGAGTCTATAAGGCAAAGCGCGACATCTTTAGCAGATATGTATCCGCCAGTCGTGTGCAAACTTTAGGTACTGAGTTCCAGCTTGAAAGGCGTTTCCAGCTCAACTGTAATCAACCTAATTATTGTACCTATTCTGCAGTACTGGCTTTTTTTTTGCAAGTGCACCACTATCTAATGCTATTGATGTCAGAAGAGGCTCAACATCCTCCTAATGCCTAATTTTGCAAAAAAAAGTTTTAAATCATCCGCAATAAGCTTTACTTTAGAATTAACGACATTTGATAGATCGTTGATAAAAATCAGAAACAGGAGAAGTCCCAGTTGCGACCCTTGAGGTACACCAGAAGGTACTCCTGTTACAATATACCTAAAACCCTTGATGTCTACCAATTGAGTACTGTTGTCCTGATAAGATTCAAACCACCGCAGCAGTGTACCGTGAATGCCTAATGCATGATGCTTCGCAAGTAACAGATCGTGGTTTAACCAAGTCAAAAGCTTTGCTAAATTCTGTGTAAATGGCATGACTCAACACTCTTGTCCAAAAATTCGAATATGTCACGTAAAACTTGGACACCAGGTTCGAGCGTAGGGCAGTGCCGCGTAAGATTTTGCATTGCAAAGTTATGTGGCACTGCAACTGAACGATTGAGATGTATAAATGACCATCTGATGATGATGATGATGATGATGTATAATGATGAGAGGGCCTCCAGAGATCGATATAGATTTGGTGTTAAACATTCGATTACAGAATGTTACTCACCAGACTGATAAGCTCACGCAAACATATTTTCCTAACCTTAGCTTACATTGGGTGTACTTGGCTTCCTTCGGATGGTGGAAGTTCTACAGCACGTCATCACTGTACAGTTGTACAGTGCTCACAACCCGTTTCCCAGGGGCTGCGAACCTCAGCAGTTCCGAGCAGGTTGACGGCATCTCACAAGTCTGCTTACCTTTGCGTACATCCAGTACACTTAGCCTCCTTCGGCTGATGGTGGAAGTTCCACAGCCCGATCGTGAGATCATCGCTGTACAGCGCGTGCACGCAGCCTGGCAGCCCCGTCGTACTGTGAGGCCAGCCCAGCCACAGCTGTGTGCTGAGCAGGCTGACAGCAGACGTGGCCGTGCTGTTGGAAGCAGTGACAGGGCTCCCACCAGCTCGTTCTACCTTCAGGTGGACCGTGTTCCATATCCTGGAAAATACATTTATGACTTTAACGCGGGGTAATTTACTATAACGTCATGGCTTTAATGACTATGGCATAATTGGTGATATGCCCTCGGATATGGAGATTATGGCATACCCTCGGATATGGCTATACATACAGCAACATCTGTATATCAAAATTTCGCGTTGTATTCTGATCACATAGATAGATGCTGAAATATTTGAATGAAGTCTTCCATGATTCGCTTTTGAGGTCTCACTCTGACACCTAGCTAACTAAGCTGTTTCCTACAAAAGGATTCTTAGACCAGAATTGCACCAGAAATCGACTTGCCTTTCAATTTCTATCCTGTAAGAAGTGTGGTCAGCGTCGTCATGCGTGGGAAGCAGAGCTTCGGGGTGCAGGATGCCGCCGGCACCGGCGCCGAGATCCCACGACATTCGAAGCCTCTGGCTCTCCACTGATAGCTTCATGTAGTGTTCTTTCTCCTGAGGATGATACCCACAGGTCAGTCATTTACGGTTCCATAGAAGGACGTGTCTTATGGCGCGGGACACACGAGAACGATATGAAGCAACAGATTGCAAACTTCACATCTTCTCATCTGTGTTTAAAAACACAGAAATACATGATATCACTTTGTGTTTACATGACTACTGCGAAGCAAGTGAAGTGTAATGCGTTTAACAGTCTAGGTATGTGTGTATATTTCTTTGTATTTGTGTATACATGTTTTACCCGACTACGACGAAGTAAAGGAAGTGTTATGTATTTTACAGTCTCGGTATGTATGTTTGTATGTGGAATATGGATGTTCGACTATAGCGTCGCCCCTATTGGTCCGATTTTAACAAGCGGGGTATCAAACGATTCGTCTTAATCGCAAAAGTGGCATAGGCAATTTTCTGCCTGACAACGGCGAAGCAAAGGATTATGTGTTCAACCCATAGTCAGTTTTAATTTTTAAGCTTATATTTTATTAAACACATGTTACGATGATAATGTTTTCAAACGGTTTTATTTTTAGAAGAATATCACAATTTTGTTAGAGTAAGGGTAAGAAAAGACTTCTATGATCTTGATCACGGTCATGAAAAATATTAATCAACATTAGATATTGATATTGCCCCTTCAGTGGTTGTCTTCTGTTCCAACTCACCTGGTGTCATCAAGCAGGTACAGCAAGGGTCCGTCCCGCACAGAGTTCTTGAAGGACACGGCCAGCGCCAGCCGCGTGACGGTACCGGAGGCCGAGTACACTGAGTAGTCGCGCGAGCAGCCGGCGGGAGCGCCCTCCACGGCCAGTCATTGTCCCTTCAGTAGTTGTCTTCAGTTCCAACTCACCTGCGTGTCATCAAGCAGGTACAGCAAGGGTCCGTCCCGCACAGAGTTCTCGAAGGACACGGCCAGCGCCAGCCGCGTGACGGCACCGGAGGCCGAGGACACGGAGTAGGCGCGCGAGCAGCCGGCGGGAGCGCCCTCCACGGATGTTACGGAAACTGATATCTACAAAACAACAACTATTTACTCGTCGAAGTATACTATATTGTTTTTTCCGGATCAAAACAGCAAATAGTTTTGCTGATTAATTCTCTTCTTATGAATGGGCAGTTATAAGAAGAGAAGAGGAAGAGGTGCACCGGAAGCTTTTAGAAAAAAAAGTATCAATTCACGCCACTTGGCGAGCGCATGTATTGAACTCCTAGGTACTTATATGGAAGAGATAGACGCGATACTAGAAGGACTATGAACAGCCATGACCAAACTGAGCTCAGATTGGCTGCTACGCTACAGTAGGTACCTAGTATTTGCAAGGGCATGACTGACCAATCAAGGACAATAGATGTTCTGAGACAAAACTATATCCTAGCATGTCTAAACCTATTTTGAATCGACTTGTACAAGTAGTGAGAATCTCAATTGAACTGTTTCGTTTTTATAAGGTTGTATGTTCACTCACATCTCATATCTCCGGGAGTTCGGAACCGAGACGGACGATTCTTTGAAAGGGTAGGACTCCATTGTGGTCATATATATGTCGTAGGTAAATTGTCAAAGCCGTGATATTATAATTTAAATAGTGAAATTATAATTGCACGTCATATTATAGTCAATCGGCTCCATATACGTGTCTGGCGTTGGTGTTTCTCACAGTTTACGGAAAAAATATTACAATTAAGAGTGTAGTAGCAAAAATAATGTGAATTTAGCTGTGACTCGTCTGTTTGCAAAACTACAAAGTTTGATGGAATTGCGCCAAAAAAATGTAGGTACGTTAGGTTGAACATGAAAACTGTTTATAAATGTTTGTCTGTTCGCAAACTACTATATTTGATATTATTGCGCCTAAAAATCTAGCGTCTAAAATCTAGGTAGGTTAGGTTGAACATGAAAACTGTTTATAAATGTTTGTCTGTTCGCAAACTACTATATTTGATATTATTGCGCCTAAAAATCTAGCGTCTAAAATCTAGGTAGGTTAGGTTGAACATGAAAACTGTTTATAAATGTTCGTCTGTTCGCAAACTACTATATTTGATATTATTGCGCCTAAAAATCTAGCGTCTAAAATCTAGGTAGGTTAGGTTGAACATGAAAACTGTTTATAAATGTTTGTCTGTTCGCAAACTACTATATTTGATATTATTGCGCCTAAAAATCTAGCGTCTAAAATCTAGGTAGGTTAGGTTGAACATGAAAACTGTTTATAAATGTTTGTCTGTTCGCAAACTACTATATTTGATAGTATTGCGCCTAAAATCTAGCGTCTAAAAACTAGGTAACTAGGTTAGGTTGAACATGAAAACTATATTATGAGGTGGTCAATGATTGGTCCGTTTTCCAATGTCCAATTTTAATTTGCAAAAACGTCGTCGTCTGTTTGCAAAACTACAAAGTTTGATGGAATTGCGCCAAAAAAATCTAGGTACGTTAGGTTGAACATGAAAACTGTTTATAAATGTTTGTCTGTTCGCAAACTACTATATTTGATATTATTGCGCCTAAAAATCTAGCGTCTATAATCTAGGTAGGTTAGGTTGAACATGAAAACTGTTTATAAATGTTTGTCTGTTCGCAAACTACTATATTTGATATTATTGCGCCTAAAAATCTAGCGTCTAAAATCTAGGTAGGTTAGGTTGAACATGAAAACTGTTTATAAATGTTTGTCTGTTCGCAAACTACTATATTTGATAGTATTGCGCCTAAAATCTAGCGTCTAAAAACTAGGTAACTAGGTTAGGTTGAACATGAAAACTATATTATGAGGTGGTCAATGATTGGTCCGTTTTCCAATGTCCAATTTTAATTTGCAATTACAGAGTTAGAAATAAATAGACACATAAATGGAGCCGATTGACAATATACCGTGCAATTATAATTTCTAGTTATCTATACTTATAATAAAGCAATATGAACGAAAAAGTCTGTACAAAGATAATTTTAAAAATGGTCTAGAGAACTTAAAATGCTTGGCTCGCTGCACCTTGACCTTCAAAGCTTGCAGCGCTGGACTTAGGGTGGAAGCGGCCCCCTGTTGCTGTCTCGCTCTGTCAGCCGCGGTGGTGGCGATCAACTCGGCGGTCTCGGTACCGCGCACCGTGTTGGTAACCTAAACTTACCGAATCAGCTGCATGCTTGGCTCGCTGCACCTTGTCCCTCAGAGCTTGCAGCGCTGGACTGAGTGTAGAAGCGGCCGAATGTTGCTGTCTCGCTCTGGCAGCCGCAGCGGTAGCGAGTGCCTCGGCGGTCTCAGCGCCGCGCACCGTGTTGCCGCGGATCTGGGACACTGACGGGTGTGGTCATTTGTTAACATTGGTCAATGAGCGTGTGTTTCACTGTATTATTTCGAATAAGGTAGAGCTGAACTTTGATGTCCGAATTTATCAGGCTGCCCAAGGACTGCTGACGTTGCTTTACGACTGCTATCTATTTTATTAGCAACTGTGCGTGTCCTCACCTATCGATTTGCAGCACAAATCGACGACAAATCCGCACATAACTTAAGTCATTGGTGCGGGATTGGCTGAGTGATAAATCTGGTGTCTTAGAATTCCAAAGTGCACATATTGCTGTCGAAATAACCTTTTATCTGGCTCACCATTATGAGCACAGAGTAAAAAGTTTAGTAAGATTTACAATTGGTTTTAATTCAGTGGAAGTACAGCGAAAAATTAATATGAATGTGGAAGCGTTCAACTCTACTTACCGTGTTCCTGAGCAGCGCCGAGAGCCGTGTCTCCATGCCTCTGCAACTCTGCTAATTGTCTCCGCAAGTGGTACCTGAATAAAAGTAATTTGTAAATTTTCCAAACAGGAAGCGATTACCAATTCAACAGTTTTTATAATATTCTCTCATATTTCTAGAATTTCTTAACCGATCAGACATCTATCTACATTAGAGCTGGCATCATTATTTTATAAAGTGTAATTATGAACTATGCCAAATTTAAAATCGTATGCATAGTTTACTTCTGCAGATGTAACTATCAGTACCTGACCCGTCTCCTGAGCTCACTGGCCTCGTCGTAGAGCGCTCTAGTAGTGGCGTAGACCCGGTCGGCCTGTCCGTCGGCCGCCGTCAGCGCGGCGTGCACGCGCGCTCTCGGCCGCGCCGCCAGCTCGCGCTCCTGCCACCCGACCCCGCGCAGTACCACGCTCACGAGGTCGGCGCCGCGCCTCAGGTGCTCCAGTTGGGTTCGGAGCTCTAGAAAGGAAAGGGAATCACAGAGGAGAGCATGTGGTGCGCAGGGCCACGGGTGGTGGGTTTGAGTCCTGTTTATATTAAGGTTAGATAATATGTGTGTTATATATGTTTATAATAAAAGTTATTACTCATAGTAATACATCACCTATCGAATTTATCTATCTATCCTTAGTCTGACTACATAGGTAAGTCAGCTACATTTCTCTTTTATATTCTTTAAGAAGAGTCCATCAAGATACGCCTACGCCATAGTACCGGCCTCAGTGAAAATATTAGTACATCTGGAGTCTGAAGGATGGCCAAGATCAAGTTATAGCGTTGAAGCACTGTCTCTTACTTGACTGATAAGAGACAGTTATCTCTCACCTTCAGCCTTCGCCAGCACTTCTGCCCCCCTCCTCCTCAGATCTTCAGACGCCTTCATGCCCCTGGCAGCTACACCGGCCATTGGCGCAGGGCCCTTCGCCAGAGCTGCCGCGGCGGCTGCGCTGCGGGCCGCGCTGTCAGCCAGGGCCTGCGCCTCGCGCACTCCGGCGGCCACGTTAGCCCACGCCTGGGCAGCGGTCACGCCCAGCGAGGCGGCTGCTCGTGTTCCGGCAAATAGGCTTAAAAAGGAAATCAAGGGTAAAATTAAACATTGCATTGCAATGTAGGGCAGCTGGATACATCTTCATACATCAAAATGTATCCAGCTGCCCTACTTTGCAATGCAATGTTTCTCACACATTTATGAGAAATGGGAGTCCTTTCTTTAAATTAGATTGTTACAGATGTTAAAATGCGGCGGTGACCACTCAGATTCAGTTGGGTTGGAAGCTGGTTTCCCATTCATTTTCATAAAAAGATAATATTTCTGGGATCAGCAATAATACAATAATATATCCCTATGCAATAATATAGAGAACTTTCTAACTGGTTAATCAAACGGAAAATAACTCTTATTAGGGTCCACTTGCTTGCACTGTGGTCATAATAGACAGTTTTACTATGCCGTTGTACTTGCTAATAGACACCGAATAGACAGGAGAGGCTAAAAACACGACACAAAAGGTAGCAGAAGTGGGTGCAGATAATGGAATGCAATAAATAAGAGCGACCTTGTAGGACGGGCTTATTAATATGTCAATCACCTTCTCTTCCCATGGGTTCTGTTTCTGTCAGACCGCATAAGAAATCCAGGAAATGGGCAACACCATTTTATTGTGTTAGTATCAACAGCTAGTGCGATCACCGCGCCGATGCCGGGCGAGCTAATTGGTTGTGTTCTGCAGTCCAGCAGTGTACCTGTTACAACTGAGTTTGTGATGTGATTGATATCGAGGCTTGGCTATAGGTATCTATGCATGAACAAGTGGTATACATTCTCACCTTTTATATTCCTTAGCCTTCTCAGCCAGCCCCGCTGCGTGTGTCTTGACGGTCTCCAAATACTTCTGCTTATAAGCTGGCGTCAGGTTATATAGGATGCCCTCCTTCTCCTCAGCCGCCAGGGTCAGCACTTCCAGTTCGGCAGCCAGGGTCGGCAGTCGGATGGAGAGAGTTTGAGCTCGGAGAATGGATGCGGCGATGTCGTCGGTTAGGTTATGGGATGAGAGGGATGTGATGTCCTAAAGAGAAAACCTGTTTATGATTTTTGGAGAACATACTCAATATAGGAACCACACGCACTTTCATGTGTGGTCAAGATGAAATTTTAGATCTCACAAAAACACAGATTACTAAATCTGTGAGTTAACTAGACAAATAATTCTTAACCGGAAAAAGGTACCGGTATTTACGTATGTACGTGTATTAATTCAATAAGAACCGAAGAATACCTACACCTACTTAGTTTCTAGTTCCACTAGCGTGAACCTTTAGGCCCATAGCACGTAGTAGGTAAGTCACAGTGTCAAAACTTCACATCGCCTGTGCCAGATTGGTTTAGGTCTATTTAACAGGATAGCCTAATGGTCCTTAGTTTCACATACCTCCAGAACAAGCCGACAGCGCAGCCCGACGTCCCTGACGGCCGCGAGCCTCGGCTTCACCCTGCCCTGGAGCCCCGCCACAGCATCAACAGCGCTCCACACCGCCTGTGCCAGTTGGGGTAGGTCTGCCGCCTTCTGCTCCCATTTATCGAGAGATGATGTCAGTTTGCGAAGACGCCGGGACGTGTCTACAATTCGGTAGTTGTACTCTTGGACTGCTGTTGACTGGACGTTTGCCTGGGGATGAAAAGATAGTTTTTAAAAGTGACAGTTTCATGTGGTGTATGAAAACACAGGTCCTTGTATTATTTTGGTGAAGAGAGAAAAATAAATATTGAATAATACAGGTCAAAGTCAAAGTATTTTACTGTAAATAGGCAAAATAATAGCAAAATTAGCATTTCATGAACAAGGAGAAATACATAAGATAGTATAAATAGATCAAATCAATAAAATTTAGCTAAACTGAGTTTGAAAAGGAAATTTCCTTTTCATTTGCCAACAGAGTTAAATCACACTTTGGAAAACAAAATACCCTTCTGACTCTACCGGTGCTTCGGAAATACGGAAGAGAGCACCAATAAACTCAACGGGGATGTATTTTTTTTTCCATATTAGTTAATTTTTCATATTTTTTTCCAATGCCAGGAATTATAATAGTTAATCTATCTATGCTTATAATAAAACTGTAACGGGTCCAATAACATGTACAAACAGTGTTTCTCTTTATTCGATGCTGAAGCCAAAAAGGTTCTTCTTTCATTTTTGTCTGTCTGTCTGTCTATTTGTCTGTATCTTGACTGCCCATCACGCCAAAACTACTAAATGAATTCAAATGAAACTTGGTATGATATGAGTTCATACTACGAGGTAGGATATGGGATACTTTTTATCCCAATATTTAGCATGGTTCCCTTGGCAGAGGAGATGAAAATCAAAATGTGTACTTTGTTGTAATTCATTAATGCGTAGTCAGATTTCATTGATTACTTTTTTGTTAGAAAGGAGTTACCTACTTTAAATATTATCATGTCGGGTCTGTAGTTCAGATATTACAGACAGCACAACCCTCAGTATTATGTCCAAATAACTAAATGTACAAGAACGTTTGAACGTACGGGTTATCTTATGCTGGCCTTTGCCCTATATCATATAGGATTAACGGTCACCGTAGATACAAACAAAACATAGTGTAGGACGCCGACCGGTCAGGTGGAGAGACGACTTGCAAAAGACAGCCGGCAGTGACTGGATGAGAAGAGCTGAAAATCGGGCTCAGTGGCGTTCATTAGGAGAGGCCTACGGCCAGCAGTGGACTGGTATAATCGTAGGTTGACGATGATGATGATGATGTAGACACAAAAATCGCGTTAGGCTTATTCTCTGGCTAGGTTGCAAAAATCTGTACCGTCCTGTTTTTTTGGGATGTTGTTAGGCTAAGTACCAGTAGTCTTCGTGGTTCTCAAAAACATGGAAATTTTCAGACTCTTTCAGATTTTGGCTTATAACTTCTAAAATATGCTTCCCACGAAAAAGTTATCTAAAACACTTATAATGAAAACAACATTTGCTATAATTTGAAACCTGCTATTTTTATTAAAAACCCGAGATACAAGAGTCACCCGACCCCACCTGATTCCAGTAATATAAACATTTACATACCGTGGACATCGACAAGTGAGGTTAAAGGGAGGGGAATGTTAGTATAAAAGCCCTGGCAACACCTGCGGAGGTTGTCATTCCACTACTCGCCTTGAAGAGGCAACACATATCTATAAAGTGCTAATAAATTAATAAGTCAATAGTGAACTTTAATAATTTGTAAAAAGTGAAATTAAAATAGTTTTTTTTAAACTATACGTTTTGCGTTATTTTGACTGGCGCCCAACGTGGGCCCAGCTAAGTAATTTTCAAGAAGTTCCAGAGTCTTCGAGCTCACCTCCTGGCTCGCTTCAAAACTTACGTGACTGTTAAGTCTTTAAAACTGGGCAACTCCGCAAACAAATTCGTCGGAATAACTACACGGAAAAGGAATTAAAAAGGAAGGATATACTATGCTGCGACGTGTCTTCATCTGGAGCCAGCTGTAAGTACCCAGTAGCATTCATCCTGCCTCAAAATTCCTCTCCTACATTCACCTAAATTTGTGTATAACCTTAGATCTAGGCCTAAGAGTAGTAGTGGAATGAACGGCCCTCTTCCTGAGAACAATAGCGAGGGTTCACCAAGCTACGTGCCTACAGCACGTAATGAATCACAGGTCACACATAAAACGAGTATGGACCCGACTAAATTAATAGGATTCGTACCATCTTATAATGGTGATCCTTTTACTATTTACAATTATTTAAATAGTGCTAAGCAGTGGCTGCAAGTTGTAGGAGGTAGCACTCCTCAAAATGTAATGTTACTTCTAGGTAAGTTAGATGGTAAGGCCGCTTTAATAGTATCTATGATAGACCACGGTTTCAACTGGGACATCATACAGAATTCTTTGAAAGTTGAGTGTGGGGATAACAGAGAGTTCAATACTCTATTAGTAGAGCTCTCTAATGTAAAGAAAAAACAAATTACAAAGAATTAATTTTTGCATTAAAACAAAAATTATTTTTTATAAAAAGCAAGCTAAACGACAATTATCAAAGTAATAAACAGTTAGTCGATGAGGTGATGGAACCGTACATTAATACGGCGCAAAACACATTGAGAAATTCTTTGCCGTACCATGACCAAATTTACGTAAGCAACTGTAGTTTTAATGATTCTGTTCAGAGAATATTGCAATTGGAAGCAGAGGGAAGATTCGATAATATCAGACAAAATTTCTCAAATATTTTGCCACCACCACGAGTTTTGAATCAAACATACCAACCACAAAATTCACGTCATATAACTCCTATGCAAGGCCAGACACATTCGTATCCACCAACACAAAGGTCCATTATGCAGCGAATGAACAATACGCCACAATATGCTGTTAGACCGTCAAACAATGCAACGATTCCACAGTATCAAGTTCGAAGTCAATGGGTAACTAACAATGTTAATGGTAATGGGTGCTCGCGTCCACAGTATAAGTTCTTTCAACAACCTCATTCATCGAATCAATCCAAACAAATTGCGGATGCTTCAATGAGGATGGCTACTCAATTACGACCAGGGCAAATTAATTTAGGGAAAGGTAAAGTTGCTGAGGAAATTTTCCATTATCCGGAAGACAACCAACAGGAGTCTGACGAAAACTTAGTTTCATTTTACGAAGAATATCAAGATTATGAGTATTATAATGACATTCCAGAATATAATGAATGCAACCAAAATTTTCAAGAAGACCAAAGTCACAAAGACAGATCATAGAATTTAATCATGTAAAATCCTATCTGCCTTACTTTGAAACTGACGAACCAAAATTAAAAATTTTAATAGATACCGGTAGTCAACGATCTTTTATAACAAATTCTGTTCAAAAGAAATATTTCTCGGAATTCTGGCAAACCGAAAAGTTTGTCGTTAGAACATCACACGGCATTACGTCACATAATGGCATTATAGAAACCCCCTTTTGGTGCCGATATTTTGGTGCAGACAAAGGTCCGATGAAATTTTATGTATATAATTTCAGTGACAAGTATGACGTTTTACTAGGGACCGATATGATCGAACAAATAGGCGCAAAAATTGATTTGAAAGAAAGAAAGTTAACTATGCCAGATCATGAATCTATGTCTGTTTTTCATATGACAGACGACGATAACCTAAATATTAAAGATTTGTGTAATACATACGACGATTTATTTACTGAAGACATCACGAACAGTGCAACTACTAAAATAAAACATCATATTTGCACGATAAGTGAGGAACCTATTTATAAACGACCATTTCGACTGCCACAAACACAACAAGAAGAAATTCACAAACAAATCAGTAAATTATTGCAAGAAAAAATTATACAACCTTCAGAATCCCCTTGGGCCTCACCGGTTCACATAGTACCTAAAAAAATGGACCAATCCGGTGTACAAAAATGGCGTATGGTGATAGATTATAGAAAATTAAACGAAAAAACGAAGTCCGATAAATTACCACTGCCTAATATAGAAGAATTATTTTCTAAGTTACAAGGAAACACTTACTTTATGACGTTAGACTTAACGTCAGGCTATCATCAGATTATGATGGATAATGACTCTATAGAAAAGACTGCATTCAGTACTTCTGACGGACATTATGAATTTCTCAGAATGCCGTTTAGATTGAAGAATGCCCCGGCAACATTCCAACGCATGATGAATAACGTGTTGAAACAATAGATATCAGGAAACATTTGCCTCGTTTACCTTGATGATATAATTGTCTATTCAAAGACAAAGCAAGATCATATTAATCGATTACAACAGGTGTTTGAAGCGTTACGGCGAGCGAACCTGAAGCTCAATAAAAATAAGTGTGTATTCATGACAGAGGAGATTGAATTCTTAGGGCACGTTTTGAATAAAGATGGATTAAAACCAAATCAAAAAAAGATAGAAGCAATTCAAAAGTTTCCCATACCAAAAACTTTGAAGGAAATTAGAGCCTTTCTTGGTTTGATAGGATACTATCGGAAGTTTGTTCCTAGTTTGAGTAAAATTATTAAACCTTTAACTGAGGCTACAAAAAAGGATGCTACGATAAATATACATAATAAAAAATATGTCGAAGCTATTCAAACCTGTAAACACTTATTGACGAATGCGCCAATATTAGCGTTCCCTGACTTTGATAAAACTTTTGTTATTACAACAGATGCATCTGATAAAGCTTTAGGAGCTGTCTTAAGTCAAGATAATCATCCGATAGCCTATGCATCCAGAACTTTAAGTAGTACTGAACAAAAGTATAATAAGTAAAAGAATTATTAGGAATACTTTGGGCAGTTACTCAATTTAGACCTTATGTCTATGGAAGGAAGTTTACTTTGAGAACGGACCATAAGGCATTGATATGGTTAGCCAAGCTTAAGGAACCAAATCAAAGGTTAACTAGATGGAAATTAAAGTTACAAGACTATGATTATTCTATAGAACACGTTAGAGGTAAAGATAATTATGTAGCTGACGCCTTGAGTAGAATTGAAATTTACCACACGGATGGGGACTCAATAGAAGTCAACGCAACTCACTCCAACTCTACTGGTCGTACTCATCAGGTTGATTCTGACAAAAGTAGGACTTTATCCGTAAATTCGGAATCCCAAGAAACTATACACTCTAATCAGCAAAATAGTGACGAAGGTATACCAATAATGCATGCTTATCCACCAAAAAGGTTAAGGCGTGTTATTTTCGAGTTGGCATCTTTTGAAAGAGCAGTACAATAAAATGGGATTTGGTATTTTTATATTCCACCTGGAAAAAAACGATTTATGTTAGAGTATTTGCCTCATGAAAAATATGCTTTCATAATTCCAAATGATGACCTATATAACAAAGTAACAGAAACCTGTAGAAAATATTTTGATCAAACTAAATTTAAACCAGTAAGGTATACTAAATGGCTTATTGAAATAAATAATAAAGAAGAAAAATTACAATTAATAAAAGATTACCATTAACAAGATAATAGGCACGCTGGTATAGACAGTGTATATAAACAATTAAAAGAAAAATATTATTGGGAGAACATGAAGAAACAAATAAAAAATTACATCCTTTTATGCGAACCATGTAAGAAAGAAAAATATAATAGACATCTTCATGTTACTTTGTCTTCAGAAACAGAAACACCACATGAACTAATGGATATATGGCATATAGATTTTATGTCTTTAGAAAAGGAATGGTACTTAACTATTATTGATAAATTTTCTAAATACGCTATAATAAAACCTGCGGAGAAAATTAAAGTTTATGATGTGTTAGGTGAAATATTTGCGATGATAGGATCACCTAATAAAATAATTCATGATGGAGAACAGTCGTTTTGTAGTGAAGTAATTAAAGAGTTGTTACAAACTTATAACGTCACTAATCATACTACCTAACTACAACATCATAAATCAAACTCTGATGTAGAAAGGTTACATAGCACAATTCAAGAATTATATAGATTACAAAGAGATTCAGAATTAAATAAAGATCAAAAGATTTACTTTATTACTCATTCCTATAACAACACTACTCACAGTGCAATAAATATGTCTCCCTTTGAAGTTCATTTTGGACGAAAATCCAAACTACGTAGTTTTGACAATTTGAGAGTAGCAATTCAACATTATACTTCTCAACGAAAAGAATTTGTTAGTCAGTTAAATCAAGACTTTCATAATTTATTAAAATAAAATAAAAAGAAACGAAATGATAGGATTAATAAAAATATAAGACTACCGAAGTCGTTCAAAGTCGGAAGTGTAGTATATTTAAAGAACAGTAGAGCAGAAAGGCACAAAACTAATCCAAGGTTTTTAGGTCCTTATACAATTATTAGTTGTGAACCAAATAATACATACAAATTAAGCAATGGAAGAGTTTATCACATAGAAGAACTTTATGTTCCAGAATCATCATCATCTTCGGGTACAAACTCAGACCATTAGGGTCAGATGAGCACGTTATCTTGGTAGAAATGAAACCTACTCGTATTGTCGCAGGAAGGTGGTCTATTATACATAAGTTAGATATTAAGCCTATATTAGATGGTAAAAATCATTTAATCGATATTATTAATAACAAAGTAATACCCCAACCTTTAATTGATGATGTTAAATCTATTTATGACAGAGTCAATATAATATTGGATCATTTAACTGAAATATTTAATCATTTGAATGTAAAAAGTAGATTAAAAAGACGTTTAATAAATGGATTAGGGTCTATTATAAAGTCTATCACAGGTAATCTAGATCAAGATGATTTGTCATGTATTCAAAAAGATTTAGAGACTGTAAGGGTAGCTTATAATAAACAAATATCTGTAACTGATGAGACATTAGAAGAATATAATAAACAAATTAAAAAGATAACAGAAATCCAGAAAATATTAGATAACCAATTTGTACAGACATATAACAGCGAGGCGCAACAAAAAATTGCCTTCAATATTTTATTACAAGCGCAAACTTTGCAAGATATAGCTGAAAGATTAGCAACAGCAATTACTTTTGCGGAACATCACATGTATCATTACAGTATAATTAAGTCTCATATTTTAGAGGATACGTTACATAAAATATCAAAAAATGTAATCATATCAGATAATGTCAACAATATAGAGCCGTTTATTAACGTTAATAGTAAAATTATAGATAATATTGTATATTTTATAATAGAAATTCCTTTGGTTAAGCCCCAGGTTTATAATACTAAGAAAATTGTACCCATTGTCCAAAAATCCCTAACCTGTACCTATCCTGTAATGCGAAAGGTTACGTTGGCCTACACTGAACTTGAAATTTACGAAGTTGAAGATTGCACGGAACTACATGAACAATTTATATGCAAGGGAAGTATTCTGCAAAGAGATATTTGCGAAACAGATTTTATTTTAAAGAAAGACTCTAACAGGTGCAATACGGTGCCAATAACATGTCCAGAAGAAGAACTCCAAGAACTAACCTTAAATACAATCTACATATATTTTAATAAAACTACAGAAGTTACAGTTCAATGCGAAAAGCTGGAAGATACAATGTGGATAAAAGGACCACACATACTTAACGGTGAAAATTGCGAAGTTAGCATAGCTGGTGTAAAAGATTTCAGACTGAGGAATCTAACGATAAAGTGATAATTAGCAAACTGGAATTAAACAAACAGGATGATCTACCAGAAATGGAATTAACATATGATACAAGTAAAATAACAGCGAAGTTAAAACAAATACAACAAATAGAAAAATTACAAATTCAAGGAACACATAATTTAATACAATATGGATGGATAACTTTAATAACTTTGCTAATAATGGGATACGTCCTTATCATATTTTGTAGATCCAAGGATCAACCTAGGACTTCAAAATTGGAAAGGGAGAGTCACCCGACCCCACCTGATTCCAGTAATATAAACATTTACACACCGTGGACATCGACAAGTGAGGTTAAAGGGAGGGGAATGTTAGTATAAAAGCCCTGGCAACACCTGCGGAGGTTGTCATTCCACTACTCGCCTTGAAGAGGCAACACATATCTATAAAGTGCTAATAAATTAATAAGTCAATAGTGAACTTTAATAATTTGTAAAAAGTGAAATTAAAATAGTTTTTTTTAAACTATACGTTTTGTGTTATTTTTACTCGAATACGGTACTTAAAAAATTAGCCATTTTGCTTAAGAAGTTCGAAATTGTAATTTTAGCCATCTTCTGAGCAGAATATCGGCTATAATTCTAATTCTATGAAAAAATATATGTTTTTTTTTTGTAAAACAGTTATTTAACTTTAATGTAAGCACAATTGAAACTTTGTAGGACCCAAAATTCCTCTGTAATCTGGATAAAACAAAAAATTAAGGAAATCGGATTTTTCAAGATATGTATTTTTTTCTTAATATTGCTCAGTTATCTATTGTAATATTATTAAAATGACATTACATTTAAAAAGTTGATTTATTTTCAGTGTGTAACAGTTTTTTAAATCGTGTGTGTCGGTTCATCTGCGCCTGTTTGTTTGTTCGTGCATCACGTAAAAACTACTGCACTGATGTGATGCGGTTTTCACTGAGGGATGTCTTAGAATTTTACTTAAAAATTGGTGTACTTGATATCTCAATCCGATGTGTGGAAGCCGAGCAACCAATAAAAAACTTTTGACTGCTGAAGGAATTTTGATTTAATGTGAGTGTATTGGTATTTTAGGTCCTGGAATATCACATAGAGTACATTTTACGGAGACAAATGGACACGCGTGCGAAGCCGCGGGCACAGCTAGTTACAAATATAAAAGATAAAAGTGATAAATAAGATGTCTCACGATCACCAAACAAGGTAGTAGTAGGTAGTTGCTTATGAACCACACACATTTATAATAATAATAATGAAGTTTATTTACCAAAAGAACAACAATTACACATGGAAGCAAAAAGTAAAAATTTAACGATTAGGCACAATTAAAAATAAAGATTCCAAAAAAAAAAATATAACAACGGCTCCACACTAGGCTCTAGGCCCGTATCGTGGAAACCGAAAAAAGATATACCTTAATTATTTCACATAAACGTTTGAGGCCTCCTAAGATTTCCAAATAAGCCATGCAAGGGAGTATATATGATTATGTTTATGTGTGGAAGGGTGTGTTTGCGTGTGTGAGATTGTGTATTTGTGTGTGTGAGAGTGTGTGAATTAGTGTGTGTTGTTTTATGTTGATTGCTCACAAATAAATTATATTTTCAGAATCATTGTATGACTGTGTTAATAGCAATTTTTTTACAATTTTACAGGCCTGTAAAATTGACAAAAAATGGCTATTAACACAGTCAGAAACAAGTCAGTCACAGTCAAAATGATAGTACCTCTAAAGAGGTACTATCATTCTTAATGTCACATACATTAACTGTTTTGTTGTAAATACGTGGAAGTAGGTAATTTAGATGACGATGTGCAAAGGCTGAATTTACTATAGCCATTGGCACTTTGAACACCCGCCTTTTCAACAATGTTGAGGGTTAAAAGATTCCGATCTAGGCATGTCACGACCTGCTTGAACCCTGCCTCTGCTAATTGGATAACTTTATGCCATGATGTATCCCGGAAAATTAGTACTGTATCATCTGCGTAGCAGATAATGTCTGCCCCGGGGATAGATAGGTCTAGAACGTCATTGATATAGATAGCAAAGAGCGTAGGTCCAAGAATACTGACCTGGGGGACCCTGTAAAATACCGAACATTCATCACTAATTTTTGACCCCACCCTAACACATTGCCTACTGGTTCGTACAGCTTCCAGCTGTACGAACCGTAGGCTTCGAATTCCTACAGCTTCCAGCTTTTTCATCAGAATTGGAATCGAAACAGTGTCGAAAGCCCTAGCAAGGTCAAGGGATGTGTCTGCGCTGTGTCCCAAGGGAGGGAAGGGACACAGCGCAGGTTTTGGTCCACAGCTGCTGAGATTGTATTTGTAAGTAAAACTGTAGCGTCTTCAAAAGATTTTCCACGCCTAAATCCAAATTGTCTCTCCGACAAATACAATTTGTCTTCGAGACAACCAGTCTAATATTGACAACCGTCTCCAGCAATTTTGAAAAAACACTTAATAAAGATATTGGCCTGTAATTACTGGGGCAATCTTTAGCACCGTCCTTGTGTATGGGTACCACTACCGCAAGTTTCCAGCTATCAGGAAAACACCCACTGTCTAAGCTTAGATTGCAAATAAACGTGACTGGCTCAAGAATATGATTCCTGATATGTTTAATTAGGACAGTAGTGCACCCTTCAATTCCAGGAGCGCTGTCTGTTTTTTAGCCAGATATTAGTTTGTTCATTTCAAAACAATCCGTTGGAGACATAAAGAATGAATGTAACGCTGAATTTAGAGATTTTATTGAGCCAGCTAAATTAACTTCAGAAACCGATATATTATTAAGAATTTTAGCAGCTAGATCCTTGCCAACATTTGCAAAATAATTATTGCACTCATTAAGTGCTGTGCCGGGGTCCTTGTCATTAGATATTAATTCTGTTGGCTCACGTTGTGAGTTTGTTTTCTCGCAGATATTATTTATAGTTTGCCAAAGGTTTTTGGGATTATTTTTATGTTTTAATAGATTTGCCTTTTCAAAGTCTGTTTTAACGCATCTCAATAATTCTTTATAGAAGTTGCGGTATCGTTTGTATGTAGATTGTAGAATTTTATTATTAGGGTCCTTTCTGGCCTTTAAATATAACATGTTGCGATTTTCTGGCATTTTATAAGACCATGATCCATGGCCTGAGGCTAAACCTGGAGCGGCTAATAATAGCAGAACTGCTATGTTTGGAAATAATTGAGGTGAGAATTAGCTGAAACTCAGATTATAAAATGAATGTTACAATATTTTTGAGTCAAATTATTAAAATAAGGCATATTTCTAAATCATCCTTCCAGTTTGTAAGTATACTTAACTCAAACTTAAACAACCATGTGGCATATAGACAGATGCGTCCGATACTTGAGATAGCGAGTTTCTTTTGAACTCTTCGGGTACAGAACCATAAAAACTACCAACATTCAATTAAAAACACAACATCAGTTTACATTTGAATCAAAACTAACAAACAATAATTTAAATTGCTGTTGTTTCATTTTATTTCCTGTTAGAAAATCAAAATAAACAAAATAAAATAAAACTCACCGCATCAAACACATCGTGTGCTCCAGTTATGTAATCATCAACTCTCATGTCCCTGATATGCTTCAACAGCCGTCTCGCTTCCTTCAATGCCCGATGAGCACTAAGATGCTTCTCTCCCCTTGCAAAGTCATCCAAAGCCTCCACTTGTTCGCCCAACTTTCTTCTCTGTTTTAAAACATCTTCCAAAGCACTCATGCTCTCTAGACTCAAGTATCCAGCATCTTTATCTCTTGAAGCAGCTTCGACCTTCAGTCTGTTTGCTTCAGTGAATATTCTATGCTCACTTCCTTCAAGGTGTCTGATGGCGTTGTCCATGTTTCTAGAACGCGCTAGATTGTTCCTGGTATCGTGTAGTTGTGTGCGTAATCTGGTAGTGTTGTAAGCGAATTCTCTAACGGCTGGGAAGGGCTTTGGTATTCGGCTGAGTTCAGCTGGGTTCGCGCGAGATCGGAGGTGGGTAGTCAGGCCTTCGACTGAGTCTAGGAGGGTTTGGGTGCAGTTGTCGCAGCCTAAAAGAAAAACAGCATATCGTTTTGGATCAAGTCAATGTTTTGTGGTAAAAAAGGCTAAACATTCTGGCTTCTTTAGTTTTATCCATGCTCTGGCAGAAAAAAAAAATTAAACTACGGAATATTGACCGAATTCTGATTGGTTAGGTTACAAACGATTCAAAGTTTTATCCAATTAAAGGTAAAATCCTGATTGTAACTGCCATCATTACCACTTCTTACTCATTAATAAGTTTGAACCTCAGTTTACATAAGGAGGTAGTATTTTTGTTGCCAATTTATGTAGGAAGATACTCACGTTTGCACCCGTCTCCATCCAGATAAGTCCTCCTAGCCACGCACATGTTACATTTATCCCCAGCTGCATGATCTCTACACCGGCAGCGGCCGCTAGCGTCACATCTGGAGGACAGGGCGCCACGCGCGTCGCACGCGCATGCCACGCACGCGCCGGTGATGGAGCGGTAGTATCCGTTTGCGCACGATTCGCACTCGAGACCCGTATACCCTGGGGAAGTTTGTAGACATTTGTACAACTTGCAGAGATTTGTATTTTCATTACACAGATTGTGTTGGAATCACTCATGAGATATTAAAAGTAGGTCCACGCGGACTAGATTTGATACTAATAAAAGATACCTGCACTATTGTTCTATATAGGTACGCTTATTGGTATTAAACCTACTTGGAGTAAGTCTCCTGCGTTTTTATTAGCAGTTCTCCATGGCAGTTAATATGCCAGGCAAAACAGGTAAAAAAACTAACATCTGAAGTGGCCAGTAATAATTATGTCACCCTAAGTACCTGCCGCAATGTATGAATGGGTTCAATATATATCACAAAGTCGTGAATAATATTAATCTCACCAGGTTTACACAGGCACTGCAACCTTCCACTGGCGCTCAGTGCACACGCAGAAGCAAAGTTCCTCGCTCTTGAGGGGCAGGGGCAGGCCTGACAGCCGCCCGGACCGTCCGGGGTGCCGTGGTACCCCGGGGCGCACACCGCGCACCGGGGCCCGCCTGTGCCCGAGGTACAGTTCTGTGAAACAACGAACAACGAACTTTAACATTTTGTTCCGTACAAAAGGAGCTGATTTGCTCAAGTTATATTTGTAACAGAGTGGCTTCTGAAAGTATCACAGTACATATCTCGAGCTCAATTCAGCCGCAAAAAGTCATATTACTAAAACGTTATATTATCATGATATTTCATTTTCGCGTAGTGTCCACTTTGGTGCTTACCTTTTTTTGTAAATCATAATAACTTGTTACAGTGACCCTTAACCCTTCAAACACCGCGCATGCTGGTGGACATTAATGTGCGATATCGAGTGAGCGATTTTGAAAGGCATACGTAGTTTTTATTTGGTCTAACAAAACAGTACGTTTTTGTAAATTTTTACATACCTATTTTATGCAGTAAAACTGATGTAATAAAAAAAATTTTTAATTTATTTTACCAGTAAACAGTGAGGCCTTTTGCAAATGGGACCTCTTGCGAATTAGTGGCGATGTGGATCATTGACGGGTGAAATTATCTGCGGAAAGTGTGGATCGAGAGAAACCTTGAAGAGGCTGGAAAACTTACCAAACAGTCTCCAGTATCAGGGTCACACCGGATGGCCCTCCCGTTGCACCGACACGGTTGCGCCTCCCCCTCCATATGTATCACGATGGTCCCCGAGACCGCCGTCATGTGGAACTTGGGCGCGGGGATCCAGAACCCCACGGCCGGCTCCTGGCACGAGCTGGCGGCGTACCCGCGGGGGCAATCGCACAGCTCCACTCCCAGTGCGGGCTCGGAGCGGCTCAGGCCAGGGATAGCGGTGTCCAGGGACACGTTGAGGAGACTGGAAGGAAAGCAAGGTTACGAAAGTTCATCTTTTCTAGGTTGTTCATCGTTTCTATCATGATGGATGAAATTAATTCAGCTGATTCAGCTTGAACAAATCAGACTTCTTATTATTTGCTACATTAGGTATACAGACAACCATTTGTAAGAAATCTCTTAGTAGCGAGTTGTCTTTTGTTTTAGGTGCATGTACAAACTTCATGTGTTTAATAAGAGTGTAGAGGTTCGTGGAGTTGTATCATACCAGTGATAATGCACTGTACGTGTAAGACCGTGCGCCCGATGATGCATTATATGAATCTCGTGCGCGTAGAACGCGCTGGTTCCACACACCGCGCTCCCGCGCATGTGTGGGTGAGACGCGCGCCGTCCGTCTCACCCACACATAGCTGCGAGCGCTTTTACAAGCACACAAGCTTAAATATCGCAAGTTTTCACAAAGTTTATTTTTTATGGTACCGTAGTCAAACAAAGAACCCTTACATTTTCGCCAAAAGGAGCGAAATCTCTTTCGGTAACTGTACAATAAACAAAGAATAAACCAAATACTCCTTGGTTTCTTCTTTGTATTCTTTGGTTTATTTTTTTCTTTGGTTTATTTTAGGAACCTTCACACTTCTACACACATTCAAATCGAAATCTACACAAAAAGTATAACACAATATCTGAAGATATTGTCTGAAGGACAATCGCTACGTTCAGGATTCTACCTATGAATCCCTCGCTACTGCGCTCGGGATTCTACTCTCGAATCCTTCACTCATTCAAAATAGCACCCTCGCCGTAAAAATATTATTCTGCTACAATGCACTATTTTGTGCCTTATCCAGTCTTTTCTCGCTGGATAGGTCTTTTAAAATTATAATGAGGTTTGATTGGATGTTTTTTTATATTTGGTTTCGTTTACGAAATATTCGGCTCTCAAGTGACCATTGGGCTTGAGTTGCATGTCCCCTATCTAACAATTAAAAACAGCTCTAGCGTACAATACGGATTTACCAACAAAATTAGCAGGACTAACGAAATTAATTAGTTTACGATATATAGCTGGCGAAGTTAGATCGGCTTTGTCTGCATAATACGTAGAAACTATTACTGGAGCAATTACAATGCGGTTTTCATAGTTGGGTAGCTTATTATCCTGGCACAAAACCCTAAGTTTACGCGTGTTTAATCTGTCCAGTTCCACGAGTGACGACGTCACATAAAATGAAAGTTTTTCTATTGTTTAAAAATTTGTGAAACTTGAAGGTTACGAACTTGGCCAGTTTGTTATTTGGTTGTATGGAGTGTCCGAGGTGTGACCTGGGTGATGTTTTAAGTATTCCCCGTAGTCATGAACACTTGCCTCCCAGATGGTACTACTACTACTACTACTACTACTACTACTACTAACTGCTACTACTTTATTGCTCTTCACATTTAGCCGTATTCAGCCTTTCATGTAAGATTCTGATAATAGAAATAATATCAATTTGGATTTTCTAGGAAGTAATACTAAATACTCACAGTGCATGGACGTTGTCATCAACCAGTGGCGCTCTAGTCGTCACCCTCAGCAGCACCCTCTCGATCCTCTGCAGCGCCACCATCAGCGCCCCTCGTGAAGCGCCCGCATTGCGCCCGCGCACCTTCCAAAGAGTTTCGTGCAGGCGGACTGAGTGCGTGCCATTTGCCGGAGGCACGTGCTGAAAACAGTAGTTGACATTTGTATAGATCATTTGTCTGACATGACTTTAACCCTTAGAGCATCGCTCACTCGATATCGCACATTAACGTAATGTGCGCTAGCATGCGCGTTGCTCGAAGGGTTAAATCCTTCAGACACTTATTTGATCGATTGAGATTCTTGGAAGCGCCTGTGGTACTCTAGACAAGGACCTTCACTTTCTTTGACAGTACTTATCATCCACTTTCTCCATCCATCCATATTATACAGCAATTACATTATATTTTATGGTTCAGATCCTCATCTGAACATAAAATATGGGGATAAATGATAGTAAACCTACCTCATAATAATCCAGTACAATATTCTTCCCATAGATCCTTACAAGTGGAAACCTGGCCAGAACTTCCTTGGACAGCTCCGTGCCCCCTTCCTCCTCTACCCGAAACCGCAGCGACCCCCCGTATGACGTCACGCGGTCCCCCAGGAATCTCTTGTCCAGCTCCATATAGACCGGGACGGGGGGCCAAGGGAGCGTGATAGTGGCGTCTGAAGCGTGCGTGTGGATGGCCAGCAGGGAGTCTTCGTCCATCTGAAAAAGGCAACTAAGTTTTTTAAAAGCGTCAAAACCTAGATTAAACAGGCCGATGCTGACACTGATTGCAGATGTAAGAAAATACCTTGGATTTTATACCTCTGATTTTTGTCGTTCTTCAATAATATGCCAGTTTTATTACGATGTGTTAAAACAATTCTTAGCAACGCAACTTAACAAAACATAAGTTCAAATACTACCTATAACACCATAAATTAAGACGAATCGACGCTATGGTGGAACATACATCTACTTACAATCAAAGTCGGATAAATGACTAATTTTTTATATAAATAACTATTTATTTATGTCTTCCCAACTTACATTAGTGATGGCCTCCCGCCCCTGCGGCTTGCGCAGCGTGACGTGCGCAGGGGCCGCCGCGTGCAGGGCGGCGCGAGCCAAAGCCGCGGGCGCGCAGCGCGACACGCGCCCGAAGCAGAAGCAGGCCGTGCAGCCAGACGGGCTCTCGGTGGAGAGGCCGAACGTGCCGTCCAAGCAGGCGTCGCATTTGTCGCCTACCACGTTTTCCTGCAACACGACGGACATTATAACATTCTCATTCGTTACAATGTAATTAAAATGTCAAGTAAGCCGCAACCCACGTGCGCAACCAGTGGTACAGGACACACGTGGTCCACCGATCGTGGTCATTTAATCGATCGTGGTGGATCGTGGACATCGTGGTTGTTATGTGTTACAGGACATACAAACACACAAACCATCAAATCAAGCATCCAGTTTGTATCAAGCATCTAATCTACGTTGAACAAAAGACTGACGAAAAATCCGAATGTAAAAGCATTGAACTTCCATTTTTGATGAAGACTTCACCAAGACCAAGACCAAATCGAAGAATGACTGTCCAAATATTGTTGGGTCCATTCAGGCTTGGAGCATTCACCGTTTTTTCAGGGAAATTAGCTGGAGAAATAAAGTATTCGAGTTCTTCTCGTGAAATTCTGAGAACAAGAACTGTTAACGTACCTTGCAAGGACATCGGCCCCATTGATCACAGTCACACAAAGTGCTATTACAGTCCTTAGTTCCGGCTTGGAAGCAGTGGCAGGGCTTGCAGCGAGGCCCGTAGTGGCCCGCAGTGCAAGAGTCACAGCTGGCGCCCGTCCAGCCGGAGCGGCACTTGCACTGTCCGGTGCGAGCATCGCAGACGTCTGAAAATTATGAACAAGTCGTTCTAAATATGCTGAGAATCATGTGTTGATTTTTCTGCTGAAAGAAAAAAGCCTACGTCAGAGAATCAATAATAGCCTACGTCCTGCAGATAATTGATATAGATACTCACAGAGTTGTTGATTATGAAACTCACTCTCGCCACGCATACCTTATGTAGCTATCACAGTTGTTAAGTACCTACTTAGTTTAATAATATATGTTTTTTGCATCTACCTACTTTTTTAGGACTTTTACTATTTTTCCCAATAAATATTTTTCTTCTTGTATGATGTTTAATAGTAATCAAAAATGTTCAGTTACAAATAACTTACCTACTGTTTAAAAATAATGCAATTTGTATAACTTATATACCTATTTTTACCGTTCCGTGTTAAAAAAAAAAACAAAATAAAAACATTTCTTGCTATTAAAATTAAATTGTACCTACCTAAACAAATTGTGGAGCGAAGGAGACTGTTTATCCCACAACACAGGATTTATTCTAGTGTGGGATTAAGCTCGGTATTTTGTGTGCATATATTTAAGTGAAAATATATTTATTGGTTCCTACTTGTGTTAATTTACCTTATAATTAGTACATGCATTGTGAAAATTAATGTAATGTTTTGGTGAATAAACGTAATTTGATTTGATTTGATTTGATGATGATGTATTTGAAGACGGACTAGTTCTGTTTGTTCTGACGAACTAATCAGTGCTAGCTGATGCTCATGACATCAGCGAAAACATCAGTAAGGGAGGGAGAGCGCTAAGGGTGGAATAGCTGCAAAGTTGCGGTGGAGGTGACTATCACAAGAACACTTAGAAAATACGAGCTTTAGCTTGGGCCGATAACAAGACAGGAAGATCAAGAAAAAAGCCACGGCGATCGGGAAAGATTGTCATAATAAAACTGGTGGTACTCACTGGACGCTGCTCCGTCCCCGCAGACACAGGGCTCGCAGCCGGTGACTCTGGATCGGTATCCGCGCGCGCACTGCCGACACCCCGCGCCTAGCGAGCCGCCCGGGCACACGCACCGCCCGCTGTGAGGCGAGCACACCTTCCCGTCAGTGCAGGATGGACATGCTGGAATACCAACAAAAGTATCAAGCAGGAGCAGCCCACTGTACTGCAGTCTCCCATACTTATATATCACTAGCTTTTGCCCGCGACTTTATCCACAAGGACCTAGCCTAAAAAAGTCTTCTCTCAGTATCTTAACATTTTCCGGGATGAAAGTATCCTATGTTGGTCTCTATATACATTGCACAGTACCAACATATAAAAAGTCAAGTTTAAACTGTAGTTCACATAAAAAATAAAGTTTTAATTTTTAGAGTTAAAAAGTATCCTGTGTTGGTCTCTATATTGTAAAAAACCTATTTACAATCATCAAAATCGGTTCATCCATTTTGACGTCAAAGCTTCCCAAACAAACAAACAAACAAGAAGACAACGTTTCACTTTTATATATTAGTGTGCAGCTGTCGATTCAGACTCATTACCTTTCGCGTACGTTTTTCGCGTTTTCAGATGGACTACCAAGCACGAATCAGGCCATACCCGCTGTAACTTCGATCGATCTACTTGATATACGATGGGAAATTGCATCGTGATCTCGAATTATTTCGTTATAGAGAGAGGTAAGCGGTTGAAACATATTGAGACATCGGAAGTCATCTAACGCTTTGTTCTGTTCATAAATAATTTTATCATCATCATCATCATCATCATCATCATGTCGGCCATTAAAAGTCCACTGCTGAACATAGGCCTCCCCTAAAGAGCGCCATGACGAGCGATCTTGTGCCATCCCCATCCACCGACCTCCTGCGATGGCTACAATGTCGTCGGTCCATCGTGTGGTGTGTGGTCTCCCTACACTTCGCTTGCTTGTTCGTGGTCGCCATTCGAAAATCTTTATTCACCAGCGGTTGTCGGTTCTGCGAACTATAGGGCCTGCCCATTGCCACTTCAACTTGCAAACTCTGAGAGCTATGTCGGTAATCTTGGTACTTCTACGGATTTCCTCGTTACGGATTCTATCACGCAGTGAAACACCGAGCATAGCTCTCTCCATTGCACGCTGCGAGACTTTGAGCTTATGTATGAGACCAGTAGTTAGCAACCAAGTCTCAGTGCCGTATGTCATCACTGGCAACACGCACTGATTATAAACTTTTGTCTTGAGGCTCTGCGGTATCTGCGATGAGAAGATATGGCGTAATTTCCCAAACGCTGCTCATCCGAGTTGGATTCGTTGGTTGACCTCTTTGTCGAAGTTGGATGTACCCAGTTGGATCGTGTGACCTAAGTAGACATAGTGAACAACAGGTTCGATTATATCGTTCCCAACATAAACCGGCATGGGTGCGACATTGGGCATTTGACATGATGTTCGTCTAACCCATGTTCATTTTAAGACCCACCTGTTGGGAAACAATATTGAGGTCATTGAGTATTATGCTTAGGTCTTCCAGGGTTTCCGCCATGTTGACTATATCATCAGTAAATCGAAGGTGAGTGATGAATTCGCCATTGATTTTAACACCATGTCCATTTCAGTTCAGAAGCTTGAATATATCTTCCAGTGCAGAGGTGAACAGTTTCGGAAAAATAACGTATCCCTGTCTCACTCTTTTTTGCAATTTGATAGAATTGGTGCTCCGATCTTGGAGACCGACAGTCATGGTGGCCTTGCTCTACAAACACTTCAACATTTCGATGTACCGGTAGTAAATCTAGCACCGCTGTAATGACTGTAGCACTGCCCAGGTCTCAACTGAATCGAAGGTTTTTTCGTAGTCCACAAACGCTAGACATAGTGGCCGATTATACTCTTCGGTCTTCTGTATAATCTGCTGGACCGTATGGATGTGCCATGACCAGCCTTTACGATATCTACTGATGATTAAAAAAAAAAAGTTATTGTAGACCCACTTGTAAACAACACATTTGACGGGTTAAGTAAATCATTTGCTTTTGGTGTTAAATGACATGTGTTCGAAGGTGCTAAATTCGATAAGCCTAGCAAAGAATTGTCTCACAATGACTATTGCCGACCTGAGCATGGTACCTACTGGTAGGTACTATGAAGACCCTGGTTTGCTTTACCAGTACCATCCAAGAAAGGTGTTACCATCGAACACACCTGGTTTCACCTTTTGAAGTAAGTAAGGTTTGAGTAGTAACTTACGCAAGCAGCCAGCCGGGCCGAACCCGTAGTACCCGGGCAGGCACCGGTCGCACTGCGCGCCACCCACGCCGGCGGCGCAGGCGCACGCGCCCGACACCGGGTCGCACGCCGCCGCCCCCGCGCCGCACGAGCACTTCTTGCACCCCCCTCGCTCCAGGCCCCAGTAGCCTTCCTGTGGTCAAGTTAATAATTATTTAACGGGAAACATTCAAAATCTAGACTAGGAAGAACTTCGGGGACTGAAAAGTGTAACAAGTTCTTTGACCGACCGGTTGGTCTAGTGGCTAGAGACCCTACTACGAAATCAAACAGTCGTGAGTTCGAATCCCGCAAGGTGCAATCATTTATGTGATGAGCAGAAATGATTGTTTCCGAGTCATGGATGTAATATTCGAATCTATGTATCTTTATCCGTTATCTAGTACCCATAATACAGGGTATCCTAGTTTGGGGCTAGGTAATTGGTGTAAATTGTCCCGGATATATTATTATTATTATTTTAAAACAAGTCACAACCACAGATGTTCAGTATAAGACCGATGAAGTTAGGTACAAAATAAACAGACGACCAGGGAACCTCCTTCTTGAAGTCGATTAAATAAACCTTACAGGAATGTCTATGGCAACTAACAACCAAATAATCAACTTGTAGCTTGATCAAATACAACACTGTTGACAGCTTTCAATATCTAACTTTAATAACGTTCGTTTTTCCTCAGCCGAAGATCATAATTAAACCATTCAATGAGCCTATTCGGTCTGTATACACACGAACCTACGATTACTTGGAAAGTACATTCAGGAGCAATTGAACCGCGTCAGCACGCAATCGAAGCATTTTTCTATGTTACGAGTAATTGACCGAGCGAGCGCGAAGCTTCTCCTTTTCAGCTTGGGCAATAATTCTTTCGTATGTCCGAATATCCGGCTGTTCTCCTCTACAAGTCGCATTTCTCAACCAATCTATACGTAACTTGGTATACAGGTTTAACTAATTTTTAGCATTTTTAGTCGTCGGGAGATTTTTGGTTGGGGAACTTCCCCAAAAAAAGGGTAAAAAGGGGGCTACTGAATATCTCCGCCTTATTAGATCCAATTTCGATGGTAATTTTTTATTTGTAAGGTAAGTAATAACCGTTGGTTTTATAAAAAAAATGATAAAGATCTGATGAGGATCTTCGGCGAGATGAGCAGAATCCTCAAAATGCAGTAAATTGCTCACTTTTAGGTTTCTACCAGTGGAATCAGCCCTTGATGGAGCACCTTGGTTATTAATGTTAGATTTACAATAAGGAAACTAGATGGCGCTATTATGCACCGCTAGATTATTGCAAAAAAGTTTGTGCTCTGGAGGTCTACAGCTCACTGAGCCAATAGTATTAAATATTTCAAAAAACCAAGCCAATTGCTACTCGAACTCGCGCACCGAGGGTTCCTTACTAACTTGTAGGTATGTAAATATTTCGTGCATCAAGGGAATCAAATCAAGCAGTACTAAAAAAAAAACAAGAAAAAAGTAACTAGCAGTTTACGGTTTTCGGATTTTTCCCTTTACTTGTGCTATAAGCTTGATTGCCAAATTTCATGATTCTAGGTGAATGGGAAGTACAGGTTTTGATTCTCTTGCGAAGGTCAAAATATGCGGCATGAACGGCCGGCTTTTGATTGCGTTGACTTAGAAGTTTGTTTTTTACAGTTTCAAAGAATTGCAGTTCTGAGTATTTGATATCAATTTCACCTTGGTACCTCCCACGCGTTCCTGAGAAAAAGAGTCTTAACATTGATAGACAGACGGACGGGCAGACAACAAACTGATAGTATAAGTGTTCCTCTTGGAGCACGTAACCCTTAAAAATTACTTCAATTACTTGAAAGCTTCTTTCAGAATAAGAAGATGTCCAGGAAAAAATTATCAAAATGACCGACTCAAAACACGAATGTTTAGAAATAATTCCTGTAGGTAAGTATTACTAAGCTCCTCAATACTTTAGAACCTATATTTTTTCCTTGATAGTTTTCCGATTTTCCCGTAACTTGCTTTCAATACTTCATGTACAAAGTGTTTCAATCATACATATCTTAAATAGTATACTCAGCTAGTTTTCATTAAAACAAGCACAAATTTAAAATGTATTTACCCCCGACTAACCACTCCCCCCCCACCCCCATTACAGCAAAAAAACATCTTCGTCACATCAGCTTTGAAACAGAATTCAATTCAATTCATTTGGGATCTACGATGCTCAAACGGACACACTGATGATACAGTGAAACATACTATGATACATAGGTATACAGTGAAACATACTATGATACATAGATACACTCCCTAAACTTAAAACACCCTTCTCTTTAGAGTTCGGGAGTTAATAAGACAATATTAAGTTTTCAGTGGGTTTTTTTATTGTTATAATAGTTACGTATTTTTATTGTTATAATAGTTACGTATTTTTATTGTTATAATAGTTACGTATTTTATGAACAAAAAGGAGATTGTGCATATTATTTTTGACTCTATTTTATTGGTCGTGAGTCTATCATGCGTTGGCCCTTAATCAGAGCCAAGTCGATTTGCACAACATTTATGGATCGGCATTAAACAACGCTGATCTAATAGAAGCTGTTTAACAGGCTCTATCTAAATAACCCATCGGGTAGAACAAGATTGGCTATTTGCTTGATGAATTCGTAGTAAGAATACCTAAGGGGGCTTACACGACGCTATGATATTTTTTTTATGAAAGTGAGATATTTTTTATGAGGGTTACCAGATATGTTTTAAGGTTTTCAGGCAAAACATTACGTACCTACATTGCATGGGATTAGTAATCTCATAACCTTACAGCATCAACTTAGAACATGCTTTAGTTTAAACTGTTTTTTTTTGTTTGCATTGATTGAAATCTAGAAAAGAACTTGGAGACTAATGCTGGCAGAGAAGAAAACAAAAATACGAAAAGAAAGATACAAAATGTTTATTCAACCAAAAGAAAATTATAAATAAATTAAATTGCCAGGGGTCCCCACACTAGGTCAAGCCAGTATCACGGGAGGCCGATAAAAATTACCAAAACAGTGATTTTTTAATTAAATAAATTGAATTAATATTTAGTTTCCTAGATAATCTTTGTACGGTTACACCTAGTTACGTGTTCTGAAGATTAAAACATTTTATACTATGCTCCAGAAGAGCGATATCGCGTAGGTTTCATCGTGGCGTGTAAACTTTGCCTAGCAGCCACCAGTGATTGCACCCGATAGTTCCTCGATATGCTTACAAAAGTGGCCTACATTTGTAAATGGCCGAATGACATTCAATTGAATATAAGCGGCATCGGCTGACCGCAGCCAATTTATTATCAGCATTATTATAGCTAACTAGCTGTACTCGCGGCTTTGCACGCGTAGTCATTTCTCTGGGTTAAAAGTACTAATCGTACATTTGCTATTCCAGGACCGAAAATACCAATATACCAACATTTGTCAAATAAATATTTTTATCGATTGCTCGGCTTCTACTTATGGGATTGAGATACCAATGCCACCAGTTTTAATTCAACAATGAGCATCGCAATCGGTCCACTAGTTATTACGTGATGCGCGAATAGACAAACATACAGAGAGACTAGATTAAAAAAATGTTATATTCTTGTTCAGAAGCTTATTTAAGTACCCTAGGCAATTTTTGTATAGTACATTTTACAGACTTTTGCGTACTTATTGCTTACTAAGGGAAAGGGCTGCTTATTAAGGGAAAGGGGTTACTATTTCAGTGGGAGAAAGCACTTGAAATGTCAAGAAGTAGGAAACTGACCTTTGATTTTCTTTAAATTGACATTGATTTCGCTTCAAACTTGTTTTACACTCCCGCAGTCTCGCAGTTCAATAAACTGACACATTCGAATTTATTACAATGTGTAAATTGACTTATTTTGCTTTTTGATGTTGATGACATTATAGAGTACATTGGAGTAAAATAGTAGACATTATCGTACCTACTTACCAACTAATTATAATTACTCTACCTACAGTAAAGCCAACTTTTAATTATTACCTAAATTGGTACACACAGCAACAGTTACGTACGTATTACGTTAGGTACGTTTACGACAACACTCGTAAGTTTAACGTTTTTTAATTAACTTTTTAATCAACTTCAAAATGGTAGAGGTTCTCAATTCGAATGTTTTATTTTGTGTGTTTGTTCATTTGTAATCGTATTTAGATGTTTTATTATTTGAGAGGGTAGATAGATAAATAAAAGAAGAAGAATGGGGAAATAAATAATAGTTTAAATAAACTAAAAAACACGCTTTATATAGAAAACCAAACTAAAAAATAGAAAATAAATTTTAATAGTGTAAATAAGAAAAAAAAGTTTTATTTCAAAAAATCGTGGGGTGCATGGGTCAATAGTTATAAATATTTCATTGACAGATATGAGAAGAAGGATTATCATTTCGATAATATCTTAAAAAGCAGCCCACGCTTTTTTTTAAACAAAACATTTTATTCTTATTTACACTATTAAAATTTATTTTCTATTTTTTAGTTTAGTTTTCTATATAAAGCGTGTTTTTTAGTTTTTTTAAACTATTATTTATTTTATACTTTTTAGTTTTTTTTCTTTCTTTTTTCGCATTATTGCATTGTCATCGGTCTTTGACAGGTGTGCAAAATTTGAATGAAATCTGACCGTTTAAAGTGGGTCAAAATAGCGTCCAAAGGAGTCGGTTACAAACATACAAACACACAAGTGAAGCTAATATAAAGCGTATAAAAAGAAGAGATCTAGATCTGATTTTGGGTCTGGAAGAAATTGCTATATAGCAATAAGGCCGCCCATTGTTCCTTTCATTTCATGAGTTTATCCTATATATTACCTTCTTCTTGGTGTGCAATAAAGTGTTGTTGTATTGTATTGTATTATATAGATCTCTTAGGCGGTCCCATATAAATTTCATGAAAACTGTCCCAGAAGATTTGTAGTAAATCCATATAAAGTTTATTTTAGATTAATCTATGTACTAACATATTTACACTTTACTATTTTCTACTAAAAAAAAGAATTTTTTTTTTCTTTTTTTTTTCTACTTTTCTATATTTTTTTTTATATTATAAAGAGGAAAGTTTTTTTATATGATTGTATTTTTGTATATTTTTTTGTGATGGATAATCTCAAAAAAAAAAAAACGATTTTAAAAATTCTTTCACCTGTACTGCAATCCCTAAAACGCAGTACCTAAGAAAAAGAAGGCGGTTTCGTGAAAAACGCGCAAAACCTCTTTAAAGTACCTATCATTTTGTTTGTTTTTAATAATTGCATCTTGTTTTTTTAGTTTTAATTGGAACCATTGATTATTATAGACAGTATGATTTGGAAAAAGGTGCCTTTTTACACGACTGCCCAAAACAAGGAGTTTTTAGGATTCATGTATGTTTGTATGTATGTAATATGTATATTTGTATATAAGTTTCTTTATTCCACAATAACTTTAAAATGCCTGAACTGATTTAGACGTAATGATGGGGTATCGTTAGAATCCTTACATCCCCCGAGTATCAAAGACTATACTACTTTGAAAAAAAAAAAGAAATACAATTTTGCGGCAGTCTCCATTTTCAAATGCGGAAAGAATATTTTTCTTGGAATTTTACAATATGGGTATCAAATTGAAGGCCTAACAATATATAATTTACTAGCTGTGCCCCGCGGCTTCACCCACGTGAGGGATGATGATGATGATGATGATAATGAAAAGTATCATATGTGTTATTCCATGGTATAAGCTATCTCCATTCCAAATTTTATCAAAATCCGTTCATCCGTTAGAGAGTGAAGTATGATGATGATGGTGAAGTAAGATAATGACGACGATAAAAAGTATCCTATGTGTATAAGCTATCTCCATTACAAATTTCATCAAAATCCGTTCAGCCGTTTGAGAGTGTAAACTACGATGATGATGATGATGATGATGATGATGAAAGTATCCTGAGTTATTTCAGGGTATAAGCTATCTCAATTCCAAATTTTATCAAAATCCGTTCAGTTGTTTAAAAAGTAAAGTATGATGATGGTGATGATGAAAATTTTATATAAATTACCCCCCTTCCCCATTATAGCTTAAAAGCTTTGCGATCACATCAGCTTTCAAACCGAAAAAACCGCATCAAAATCGGCCCATTTGTTTGAGAGCTACGATTCTCACCCCCCTTTTCTCCCCCCCTTTTTCTCAACACCCTCCATATAGCTAAGAACCATCTCGAATACAATACAATAACACTTTATTGACACAGTTTTTCGAATACAACAGTTTCCAAATTATAAAATTTAAAAACCGCATCAAAATCAGTCCTTTCGTTTGGAAGCTACGGTTCTCACCCCCCCCCCTACCCTTTTCTTAACCCCCACCCCCATATAGCTCATTACGATCACATCAGTTTTCAAACATAAAAAACCGCATCAAAATCAGTCCATTCGTTTGGAAGCTACGATGCCACAGACAGACACACACACACACACACACATACAGTGACACAGTGATACACACCATAAACTTATAACACTTGTCTCTTTGTTGGGGGGTTAAAAAACAACAGTAAGCGTATTTCAAAATCATTGGCAGCATTGACTTAACTTCATAGATAACTGCATTATTACTCACCTACTTGACAGATTTGTTATTATTTCGTTTCCCTGGCAACGTAATTTCCTTTTTTTATTTTTGATATATTGTGTTACATTATTACAAGTTTCGTAGGGATCTCTAATTTTTTGAAAACAAATACTGCCCATGTTACTTACTGATACTGTAGCTACCTATAGGCAAAATAATTTTTAAAATCAATGCAGTATTTTTTTGAGTTTATCCATTGATCCATTACAAACAAACAAACAAAAAATCAAATCTTTCCTCTTTATAATATTAGTGTATATTGGCATACGTTCTTTTAAGGCAGGGCAGGCGTGTTGTTTTATCTTTAAAGCTAGTTATCTGTGTAACTTTTTACTAAAAATATTTTTCAAGACATGTAGCATTTACTCCAGTTATTTTTTGGTAAAATACTGATTGTAATGCAGTATAAAAATTTAATACTGCAAAAAACATACATGTTTTAATTACATTGTCTAATATTCGGAACAATGTCTGAACTTAAGGCCAAGCATTTATTGCATTATATTTGCATTTATAAATTTAACAAAAGTAATGGCAAATCAAAGAAAAAAATATATTTTAATACTTTTATTTGAAAAAAATAGATGCTTTTAATTATCAACTCTCTTTGGTTGCAAAAAAGTCTTAGAAGAAGTCATGACTGGTATCAATATGATAAAAGTAAGAAAAATGCCGTGGTATGAGTGCTACCCGTGCGAAGCCGGGGCGAATCACTATTAAAGTAGTATGTGTAATGGTGTTGCAGTAAAACCACAAGCTTTTCATGACAGAGTGCACTCTAATGCAACAGTTGCAGTGCACTCATTTCTATTCAAGTGGCCATTATGACAGCGTCCTAAGTGCGACCCTGCCCTCAGCGTGGTCACAGAATAAATAATAGTACAGGCGTGGTACAAATTCCGCTCGTTTCGTTTCCTCGCACCGTTACTCCAGTTCCGAGTTTATTGCGTGGAAATGTCAATGAGACATTTCTACGAATGCTGCTCTGAATGTTTTAACATGTTTTGAACAGGGGAGCATAAACACCACTATGTTGCGTGTTGCTGACCTTTTCAGGTAGCCTACAGTACTTAAGTAACCTGAAAACGTTGCATAGATCAGCTACTACTTATTACATTGAAGAGACAGTTTAAAAATTATGTTACAAATATAGCTAAACTTTAGTCGTTTAGCATATATTTGTATTCTCTTTGCGTTTTACAATTACAGTTATGTATATATTACTGTAAAAGCCCGAAATACGGTAAATCCTTAGATTTACCAACTCTACATGATAAAAGTCCGAACAGTTCTGTGATCATCGCTCATTTCGAACTTTTACCACAATTTAACTGGTAAATCTTAAGATTTATCTCAGAAAACGGTAAATGTAATGTGCCAATGTCAAACCTAACCTTACCTTTAGTTAACCGCTTTCCCGCGGTATCCATGAGAATTTTCGATCTCTGGCAAAAAAACTGAACCCAACATAATCATCATACATATCAACTGAATACCAGCCGAAACTAGTAAAAACCTAAGATTATACAATAAACGGGCTTTTACAGTGACATACAACATATTATTATATAGAAAACATAACATACCAGCATGAAGTATCTGAATTCTTGTAATACTATAAATGCGAAGTCTACTGGAATTGGATGTAAGTACATTAGTTCCCACTCAGCTTCGTAACGGCTGAATGGATTTTGATGAGACTGTATAGGTACCTACAGGGTTTTTAAAAGCAGATATTTAGAAATACATAAACTTTAAGCGATTTAAAACTACGTGAATCTACCTATTTTTTTAAAACCTGTATTTTTTGCCTAAAGAACCATTTGTGTGATGAGCATAAATGATTGATCTCTATTGGATGCTTAGGGTGCGTGGCCTTGCCACCCGCGACACGGGTTCCTAGTGCGACAATAGGAGAAAAAAAAACACTGGTCATTCCACGTCTGTTGTTAGTTTCACCTTGGGGGTAATCTGTGATTTCACCAAGAAGTGAAACCAACAATAGGTAGGTATAGTAAGAGGATTATAGTTTTTCCGAATTTTTCCTTATAATGTCGGCTAGGAAGTATACGAGATACTAAAAAAGTAACACACACACACACGCTCGGCCCGGGACGTGCAGCCTGCCACGGCACTGGCCGGTGCGGATGTCGCACACGTTGCTCTCCGAGCCCACCGTCGAGCAGTTGCACCCTGGAACATATATCTCACCTCGCAGGTATCACATGCTCGGCCCGTGACGTGCAGCCTGCAGCGGCACTGGCCGGTGCGGATTTCACACACGTTGCTCTCCGAGCCCACCGTCGAGCAGTTGCACCATGGAACATATATCTCACCTAACAGGTATCAAACGGTCGGCCCGTGACGTGTAGCCTGCAGCGGCACTGGCCAGAGTGGATGTCAAACACGTTGCTCTCCAAGCCCACTGTCGAGCAGTTGCACCCTGGAACATATATCTCACCTCGCAGGTATCACACGCTCGCCCGGTGACGTGCAGCCTGCAGCGGCACTGGCCGGTGCGGATGTCGCACACGTTACTCTCCGAGCCGACCGTCGAGCAGTTGCACCCTAAAACAATAGAACAGCTGCTCAGGATCACACTGCTCAGAGGAAACATGTTCGAAGAGGGGACGAAACTTTACGCTGGTGAAAGTGTTCAGGTTTATTTTTATTGGCAAGTTGTTTGCGAGAACTGTAACCGGGACAGAGGAGCTTTTTATTTTATTCTACAAATCAGAAATAGTACAGTTAGCAGTCTTATCGCGAAAGAGCGATCTCTTCCAGGCAATTTTAATTATATAATTAAGTTCTACAAATAGGATTACTTATCTCGTTTACGTCTACCATAAAACTTATGTTGAACCTAGCAAATTCTTTCAACCGATTTAACTTTTTAAAAGGAGTGCATTTCTGTTTCAATTAAAGGCAACAAGAAACAAGAAACCCTACTCTATCATCAAGAAAAGCCTGAGAGCCTGCAGCGGGAAAAAAAAGATATAAAATAGTTTTTTTTATAGTAGGTATGTAAATTTGGAAAAAAAAATTAGATATTCAGCTCTTTTTTTGCTGAGTGTACCCATTAAAATATTTTAAGCCATGAACAGTTTTCTGGCCAGAAATCGAACTATTCGCGAAATCAGGCAGCTTAGCATAAGCTCGCACTCAAACTATGTCTCAACATTGTAGGTACGCTAAGTGCAGAAACGAATAAAACCACGAGCCGCGCCTGTGTGCGTTCATTACGTGCTTCTCGAGCTAATTGCTGATTCTAATTGCGCTTTCATATTTCTGCGTTCCTAATGTTCCTACAGGTAAACTAGCTATTTATAGGAGAACTTTGTAGGAAATACACAAATACAACACATGCACAAGTTTCATGGATATCATATTCGTATTTACTCGTATGTACGTTTATCCGTTGTCCCCATAGTACAGGGTATCCTAGTTTGAGGCGAGGTATAATTATTGGTGTGAATTGGCCCGAATATATTTATAATTTAAGTCGATTAAGAACACCTACAATTGAATCGATAATCCATCAGTTCGCTTTAGGTATGAAAGCTTCAGAAATCGCGGATTGTTTAGTTATTTATACAAGCTCCGAATTTAGCATTATTAACAACTGTTTAGTGTTTATCTCCAGTTGAATGCAGAACAAACAATAATCCAGTTAATTGACTAACCGATCGTTTTAGCACAGATTAAATGCTGGTTACTACGTAGAGGCAACACGTGGAATTATGTGCACAGATAATGTGATGATTATGCTAAGTGGACGCATCAGATCTCAGTTGAAAGCTTTCAGATCAATTTTGAATTGATGATTCGAGTAGCTTGTTTGCTTGCGTATGAGACTTGGTGGCCTCTGGTGTCAGAGTTTGTCAGGGCGCCCGAGAACCTCTGACATGTTATATTTATCATTAATAGCCGGGACCGACAGCTGGAAAACCGCACATAACTTAGAAAAGTCATTGGTGCGGAGCCTAGGACCGAACCCTGTAACTTTGGATTCTAAGCCGCAGTAGTATACCGCTAGGCTAATGTATTAGTGTTCCATACCCAAAGTCCAAGTAAGCCTACGGGCGCCTATCTATCCTAACTTCAAAGGGCTGTATCATTTAAACTGTAATAGGTAGCCGCTTGAAACTTTCACAGAATACGAGTATGTGTTGTTATGGCGGATATCTTATCAAAGAATAAAAAAAAGAATTTGATTAGGTCAGCAGAAACGTGTTTTTAGGGTATGTTGGTTTTTGTTACATCGTAAAAACGGCAATACTTACAAGCGCCCAACTTAACAACATTAAATTACAGTGATGATTTAATAAAAAAAACTGCTTCTGTGTATGTCAAGTTGAAAAGGTATGATTGATCTCCCTTACTCCAAATAGTCATCATCATCATCAGCCCATATTCGTCCAATGAATGACGTAGGCCTCTCCTAGTGGATGCCAATGAGCCCGATCTTCGGCTCTTCTTATCCACTCGCTTTTCGCAGTGCTCTTTCGGGTTGGCGACCGCTGGACGCAGCCAGTGTCGCTGCTGCCCGTCACCGGCCTATATAATTTGGCTACGTTGTTGTCGTGATGGTTATACCGCCATCGGTCGGTCGTTTGTTGTTCGGCAGGATGCACTAGGGGCAGGTGAGGTCGGCTGGTGGCTTTTAGGTGATAGTTTAAATATAGTAAAAAGGGATAAATGCGGAGACTTATATTCAGCATGTCGTACAGTCGGCAGTTCAGTATTTCAAAGTGTCAAAGTGGTACGATGTGACCTAGCCGTGCATACGCGTTTTCGCCTACTAATGTAATGGTTTTATGCATAAACAAAACTGTATTTAGAATAAACAACTGCCGTATGGTTAAAATTAAATGGTTTTACTATGGTGATAAAGTAGTGTAGTGGGATATCTATTTTAATTGGAAGTTTGCATATAACTCTGAGGATTGTTCTACAAAAATTGTGTGGTGGTAAATTACATGTGGTGGTACATAATTATGGTCCTTAATTCTACCTTATCTATATGTAGGTACAGTGCCCTCAGTGCTTGAGTACCCGACTCGAATTTGTTTTTTTAGTGTGGTTTCCATCAAAGCTGTGTTATTTACATTATTATAGTACTGTGTTCCGGGTGAGTGGGTTTTAATTTCCGATTTGATTGCGCGTGACATACATTCTAAATGCAAATGTTTTGAACAGTGTTGGCTTTTTTCAAAGGAACTGGTAACTAGGTACATTTATGAACTGGAAATTTGGTAATCGATGATTTGATATTTTTTTGTAGTAATTAGATATTATAAACTAAAGGCGCTCTTCTAGGGCAGTATGTAGGTATGAAAACATTTCCTCAGCCCCCGCAAATGTTTCGAGCGTAAACACGCAGCGAGCGAGAAACACGGCGCGAGTCGGGATGCCGCCGCGCTTTTCGGCATGCCACAGTATAGTAAATGCAGAAGATATGTAGATCGGGTTAGGGTATAAACTGGTTTAGCTTTTCGCTATATTGGGTGGGTACGAAAGAGAAAATTAATTTGCTTTTTTTTTAGTACGTTTAATTGTTATGTAGGTACGTAGGTCTGAATTATTATTGTAATTGCAATCTAATCGTATAATAAATATTCAAAAGTTTTTGTCCATTTATGTATATTCAATTTGATTTATTTCAGATAAAAACATTCATACTTGTTAGTATAAAATGAAAATGAAATATATATATATATATATATATATATATATATATTTCATTTTTATAAAATGAAAATGAAATATATATATATATATATATATATATATATTTCATTTTCATTTTATACTAACTAATATATATATATATTTCATTTTTATTTTTATTTTATATATATATATATATTCGGGATAATTCCACACCACCTATGTGTGTCTGTTACCATTAAGCGCTGATATGGCTGAATGGATTTTGATGAATAATAATATAATAATAGCTAATAAACGTATAGCTGTAATAATATCATACTAATAAAGTTTGTGTGCCTATTTATGATTGAAACTATGTTATCTATATCGGCTGAACGGATTTGGAAGAACGGCTAAAATTAGAAAAAGTGTCATATGGCATATTATTTCTATTGTATGTATAAACTAAAATATTGTGAAAGATTTTAACTCTGTAATGTCGTATGGGTTATTGCTCTGGGGCAATGCTGTCGACACATCAATAGAATTTATGTATTACAGAAACGAGCTGTAAGGGATATCTATAGGCTTAGCCCTAGAGAATCGCTAAAAAACGTCTTTTCACAAGTGAACATTTTAACATTGCCTTGTTTGTATGTCCTCTTGGATATTCTGTTCGCTCGGAAACATTTAAACAGGATTACAACATGCGAACAACGTCACAACTATGAAACAAGGCACAAGTATAGACTTGTGCTGCCAAAAACTAGGCTATCAAAAATTTACCGATCCTTTTTTTAAAACTATGTTCGTTTTTATAATTCACATGGAGTGAATAATTTTTGTGAGTGGATAATTTGTGATTGATACACAATTTTATCACAAAAGACTGCATTGTTTTTGATGTTTCATGAGAACTTGACAGAATTGAAACGACAACCAAGGTCTAGCTGCGAATAATTGAATTGTAACAGATTTCTATTTTATGTTTTCTCTGTTGACGCTCATAAGAGTACCGTGTTGTACCTATATTGAAATAAATGAATTGAATTTGAAAATCATACTCAAATATAAAAACAGAAACAAAAGTAATCAAATTAGAATGACATGGAAACTAAAATCAGAGTTCACATCAACGGTCTGCTGATGGTATTTATTTCTTCTCATCAAAGCACAGCATTTTTTTGTGTTATCCTCACCATTTATACGGCAATTTTTCGACCTTCTGATGTTTCATTATCAATCAAAGACAAAAAGAATAAATATTGACATATATACTTTAAAAATATGTGTTTTTGTAGCAACCATCTTAGCAGCACAAACACATATACACAAAATCACTTGCGCAGGCGTATTATAAAAAAAAAAAGAAAAAAACTTTGGTATTATACGAAAGTGTGTAGATGCAGCAATGCCATCTAAACTCAATGGTCTCATGTACAGGTTGTCCCAGAAAGTGATGAGATTCTGTCTGAGACCGAATACTTCTATGGCGGATTGTATGACTCGTATGCTTCTAGACCTGAACCCAGTAAAGAGGATTCCCACGCAATGACCCGCCACTAAACTGACGAACTGCCCGACGTCAGCCTAGACGAGACTGAGATGGTGCTCAATTAATATAAGAATAGAAAGGCCCCCGGTAAGGATAGTATAACTTCAGAGCTCTTGCAAGTAGGGGAAAACCCGTACTTCGGGGGCTTTAGGAGTTATTAAGCACCATTCTTAACAGTGGAAGAACTCCAGAGGCGTTGAGCAGGACTTCGGTAGTACGATTCTTTAAAAAAGGGTATAAAACCCTTTTAAAGAACTACCGACCTATTGTATTCTTGAGCCACGTCTATAAGTTGTTTTTGAGGGTCTCAAATCGTCTCGCAAGAAGACTTGACGAATTCCAGCGTCCTGAACAGGCTGGGTTTAGCAGAGGATTTAGCACCAAAGACCGCATACACACGGTGAGGCAGGTAATATAGAAGTCTGAAGAGTATAACCAGGCGCTTTGTCTTGCTTTTGTAGACTATGAGAAGGCCTTTGACTCCGTTGAAACCTGGGCAGTCCTGGAGTCTTTGCAGCGTTATCAAGTGGACTTACGATACACCGAAGTGATGAGATTTCTGTATTACGCCGCGACTATGAGTGTCCAACTACAAAACCAGCAGTCTAAACATATCCAACTGCGCAGGGGAGTGAGACAGGGGGATTTTATATCCCCGAAACTGTTCACTAATGCCTTGAAAGATATGTTTAAAGCGCTGGATTGGCAAGGAATTTGAATAAATATCAATGGCAAGAACATTTCACACTAACGATTTGCCGATGACACAGTCACGGAGTCGCTGCAAGACTTGTAAAGTTTTCTGACCAACCTAGATGAAGCTTCTCGACGCATCGGTCTCAATATGAACATAGATGAGACCAAGATCATGTTGAATGATCTTTCTGAGCCGAAACCGATTGCAGTGAATGGTGTTTATTTTTGAAGTTTTCCGATAATATGTTTATCTTGGGCAAATATTGCAATTAGGTAAGAATAACTTTAAGAAGGACGCCAACAGAAGAATTCAGCTGGGTTAGGCAGCATTCGGCAAGCTTCGTCAGGTTTTCTCGTCGTCCATACCACATTGCCTGAAGGCAAAAGTATTCAATCAGTGTGTCCTATCAGTCATAACCTACGGAGCCGAAATGTGGACACTCATGGTCAAACTAGTCCACAAATTTAAGGTCGCTCAGAGGTCATATTTCCCGAAGAACCGATAGCCGTTGGGGTAGATGAGTTCTCGAGTGCAGACCACGTGTGGGCAAACGTAGTGTAGGAAGCTTTGTGGCCAGGTGGAGTAACAACCTGTGAAAAGCGGCTAGAAGAAAATGGATGAGGAGAGCTGAAGACCGAACTCAGTGGCGTGCCTTAGGAGATGAAATTTTTGCCTAAACGGCTTGATAGATTTTGATAAATGAGGTGTCATTGGATTTGTATTAATCATGAGAGTGCTATAGAATATATATAGTGTCAAGAAAACTAATATGACGGCATACAGCTGCCATATTGTATTTACCACGGAACATACAATGATCCAAACCTATCGAGTGAGGTATTAAAATTTAGGTCTTTAAAGGACCATTCCAAAAATATACAATTCTTTTTCCTTAATAGTAACAAATGTATTTTAAGCTTCTTACAAAATTTTCAATTTTAGATTATTCACGTTAGTACTATAGTCCAATATTGCAATTGCAACAATTAAAGTAAAATATGTAAGTAAATATGAAACGTTAAAATTATATTACTATCATTTTTGCAGATCCGTCCTAGTGGACGGCTGAAAAGCAAAAACACGAGCATATGTTTGCGTCGTGTGTTCCGCGCCCCACGCCTGCACGCCATTCGGGTTTTTTGTATTTTTATAACATTTTTTACTTGTTAATTACCTACGTCTATCAAAACATTGTTTCTACTTTATCCTTGATTTCAGTGATTGGTCGAAAAATAGTCAGCAGGTGGACGAATCTGGATTTAGGGTCTAAAACTAGCGAAATGTGGATATTCAGTTATATATCAAATAAAAAAAACACCTTTACTAGCAATTGGCCAAGAATTGGCGAACTTACCACACTACTTTTTTAATTTCCCATCGTTTCAATTATACTGAATTACTGACCTAAGTATTAGTTTTGGGGTAATTGAGCAAAGAATTTTAACTAAGTAACAATCTGTTCAGAAAATCTTACCTACTGTACTTTTTTATACTGTGGCATGCTTGCCTATCCCTATTATTTATTCTGTGCCTAAACAATGTAGGTCGTCAACGTAAATCATATTCTGTAAATAAATGAGTTAGGTAATTGATTATGTATCGGTAAGTATTTTTTGTTATTTTTTTGTAACAAACTTTTTATCTACATAATTAAAAATCAAAATACCTTCCTACTAATTATTATTATAAAAAAAATTACCTGCTTACAACTTTTCAAGTATTTACATACCTATTTTAGATAGAGATAGGTAAGTATATATTATATTTATTTAATATATAATTTTTATTTTCAGTTCCAATCTGAATTATTTTATTATTCTTACCCATTTTGGAAAATATAAATCAACATCAATGAATAAAAATACGTTACTCACAATTTTTACCTATACGATAACTTTACTACGCCAAACATTTATTTACGGCTCTATGCTACAATGATCATACATACCTACTAAGCGCGAGGGGTATTTTTGCGGAGACAAGCGACACAGGTCCTTCCTCGGAGAAGCCTCGGCGGACACTGACCGACGGCGACTAGTGCTCGAAAGGCAAAATTTTGGTTGTTTTTCCTTCTTGGAAAAAAATAAGAACGAAATTAGAATATTTTTGTTTGCAGCTCCTAAAGAATAAAAAGCCACGTCTATTGGAATAACTTTCACATGGCTTTATGATAGTATCACTTAACAGGACACTTTTTAAATACCGATTTAGAGTCATCTTTAGAATTATTTTTTATCGAGCCAACAATTCTCAATCACGTTTCTATCACTTACAATTTCTAGAGTGTATATTCAAATTTAATAAAATATTATTCTTTTCATATTTTTTTATATTTTAGTCGATTTACAGAAGTTCAAAAACCTTCAAATGTGCTAGAAGCCCGCCTTAAATTACCATAATGTTTGACGACCGGTTGGTCTCGTGGCTAGTGATCCTAGGTACGTAACCAAACGGTCGCGGGTTCGAGGTGCAATCATTTGTGTGATGAGCAGAAATGTTTGTTTCCGTGTCATGGATGTTATAATATTCGTATCTATGTATGTTTATCCGTTATCTAGTGCCCATAGTACAGGGTATCAGGGTAGTCAGGGTACAATTCCACACCAATTACCTAGCCCCACTAGGTAATTGGTGTGGAATTGTCCCGAATATATTTATTTATTTATTAAATGTTTGCCAAAGTAATTGTTATAGAACTTATTTATTTCCATTGCGCGCGATCACGATCAATTATTTTATTGTAATTGAAGGTAATTACTTAGATAATTTATCTATTAAAAATGCCATTATTTTTAACAAAAATCTGGTTCGTAAATGTACTAGTTTTGTTGAAAAACTCCCACACTGTTCGATAAAATTTAACTCAACATGGCGGCCGCGAATGTGCATAGCGGCTGATGAACAAGTCTATGATAGACTGAATATTGATGGCGAATGCCAGCATATTCTCTAGCCGTTTATTTCCGCGCCAATCAACCCGAGGGCAATTTAATGTTTACGACAGGTTTCCTGTAACCCACTAACACCCTGGTCACCACAAATAGAGCTATCATGTTCAATTCTATTGAATTGATAGCTCTGCAGAAATTAGAATCGCAAATTTACACAATGGTGCAGCGAAACATCGGCGAAGTAAACATAGGTGCCGCGCCAGTTTAATGAGTAGTATTTAAATATATCTTTTAATAACGTTCACTTTGTTAAATTTGAATGTAAATAATGTATCCTGCTAATGTTGTAAAGAAAGTTTACGAAAAAAAAACAAATCGAAAAACATACAATCAAATGAATGAAAAAATCTGCAGATGTCGTTAGTGTCCTGTGTCGTGACAATTCTGAATTTTTACAAAACCAAATGCGGGTAGTTGGAGACAACGCTCGCCCTTCTCGACGCTGACATCCGCTACTTCAGTCTTCTCGTGACCACGATCAATGCAACTTAATCGAAACGTCGAGGTAAAAAAGTATTAAGTTTTCAGCGCGATTAAGTCCCGTTTAAATATATAACTATATAAAGTTTACGAGTCTGAATATACATAGGTCAACTTATTTTAAATATATGCCAACAGAATATTGAATATTGAATATTAGAAAGATGTGTACAGTCAACAGCTAAAAAAGTAAATTTAGGTACGGATTTAGTAATTGACGTGAAATGTCTTTCAAGTAACTCAGATATACGGGGTACCATGATTAAAAGTGCGACTGTAACGAAAAGGGGTAACCAGTCTCGCTTTTATAACTCTGTAATTATTATCTCTGGAGATTTAATTATGGTGTAATTTTTAGTCAGCTCAATGATGTAATATTTAATTTTTGTCAAACGACCGAGGGGGAGAGGAAGGACGCGCGGAGAAAAATCTGTAAAATTGATGTTTTTATGAGTTTTAATGATTTGTTACTCGCGATTTAGATAGGGTAGCGTATTTACTTCAATGTTGTTGTAAAGATCTCGTTGAGAATCATTCGGTTAGATATGAAAAAGTTTACAAAAACTTAAATTAAAAAAAAAAGGGGTGAAGAAAAGTAAAAATCACAAAAGTGTCTGCAGCACCCGGAAAGTCTGTGCTAAAATAAAGATTATGCACATTGTTGCAAAGAAGAAGTTCTGTACCCTAAACTCCAGCGCAGAGCGAACGAGAGGGTTCCAGGACCGGATCTAATTGTAAGTGACGTAGAGTTAAAATCACATAAAAACTGACTTAAAAAAACCGACTTCTAATCGTATAAAACTTAAGTTCTTTTTTTGAGGTCTGTGCTACTCCTAATCGACTAAAATAAGTAAGTAGGCACTTACCTGGCACACGGCCAAAAGTGCCTATAAAGTACAAAATACCAAATTTCGTTCAGCCGTCAGATAGTTTTATGTCGAATACTCAGTTTCTAATCATTGGATTAAGATACTAAGTACTCCAGTTTAAGTCAAAGCCTAAGCTATCCAACAGTGACAACCGCATCGCAATCGGTCCAGTAGTTTTTACGTGATGACACCATTTAAAAAAATGTTATATTTTTGTACATTAGCTTATTTGATGTCCCCTTATCCCCTAGCTAGACCATTATTGGCCGAGCGAGCGAGAAGCGCGAGCGAAGCGTCTCCGTTTCAGCTTGGGTAAAACTGCTTTCGTGGGCAGAATAGCTCCTCAAAATGCAGTAAATTGCTCACTTTTAGGTTTCTAGCAGTGGAATCAGCCCTTTACCTACTACGTAGGGATTGATGGAGCACCTTGGTTATTAATGTTAGTTTTACAATAAGGTAACTAGATGGCACTACTATACACTGCTAGATTGTTTGCAAAATGTTTGTACTCGCGAGGTCTACAGCTCACAGAGCTTTATTATCTTCATTGTACATACTTTTTGTTACTTACTACTTTATTATAAAATATAGGTTAATATTAGAAGTAGTAAGGGTAATTTAATCCTGACCATAATAGACAATTCCTACGGGAAAACCGGAAAAACATGGCAGGACGATTCAGGCCGCGAGTGCAACTATATTAATAAATCAAAGCTGTCTGACTCACAACTCCACACATACAACTATAGGTACAACAGCAGTATACCTTCTAACCGGGTCACGCCGGCTGTCTCGCGTCTGTCCGCCCAACCGCGATCATTGTGTCTGTCCGCAAGTCAACTCTGAGATATCACTGCCTCTGGGAGCTGCCTCTTAATCACTTCAAGACGTTTCATTACAGACATAAAAGCACAACGAGTTATTAGGTGGCTGAAACCTCTGAGAAAATACTTAACTGCTTGTTTACTATCTTTATATTAATAAAGGCTTTAACCAATCATGTTTAAAAAAAGAAACGATTGAAGCATAGCAAATGGCGGCGGCGTACTATGTGTGCGTGAGTGGATAATTGGTGGTATTTTGTGGTTGATACACAATTTCATCACAAAAGTACGGAGTACTATTAGGTATTCTGTGATAAAAGACTGCATTGTTTTAGATTTTCCCTAAGAACTTGACAGAATTAACACGTCTAACAAGGTCAAGATCTTCATAATCGGCATAACATCGTGTGTGTGCAAGAGACTTGTGCGTACGAGCGGATCGGCATATCTTGGGTGCTTCCCTTTCGATTTGGCGGTGTATACTCCGTCTTTTTTTAAAACTTCTTGGCTCTTACAATTTCTACCGTAAAACTCGTCAATAATTTGGCCAGATATTTAAAATACTTTTTGAATGCTTCTAAGTCTCTGTATTATTTTAATGTGGCAATGGGCAGGTCCACAGAAATATATCTATATCTAATAGATTATGCTGGTTCCTATATGTTTTCTTTTGTTGAAGAACTCATAACCGTTGGGGAAGCAGAGTAATAATGAGCAGAACGCCAATTATCAAACTTGTAGGACACCCTCCGTAGCCGGAGTAAGTCAAAGCCTAAGATTGTGCAAATCGGATCAACTTGTTAGTTTGAACACATAACACGCTTATGACACTCTATACTCGGTGTCTGTCCATCTATCGAAGGAGCGTCAATCTGCGCAGAGCAGCTCGCTGTTTTGGAGAAGAGCTGAAGATTGGGCTCGCTTAGTGAAGCGCATATATCATGCCGTGAACTGCAGTAAAAGCCAAAAACAAAAACATACTATTGTTGATGATTTTAACAGCTTACTAATGGCTGGTTCCTATATCTTAAAACGAACCGTTTTCGCTTCCTGTCCGTAGGCTTGATATCAATGCCATACAAAAAACGTCAAAAAGTAACGAGACGTTGGAAAAACGACTCGATTCATTTTTATAGGGATGGAGGCTTAGAGAATCAAGGACTTCGGCGGAAAATTGTAGTATTATATTCTCAAACTTCTGTTTCTTCGAGTGTTAATGTGGAATATTAACCATTAGGTGTTCGTTAACGTGCAAAATGTTTAATTAAAAAAAGATATTATACTCCCTAGGAAGTTTCATTAAAGCTCCACCACCTTATTGAATCGTTACTTTGACTATGACTTGTATGGACTTTTGACTAACTAACTGACTGGGACTGGACATTTTGAGACAAAGACATACAGCTTGTAATACCTATATCTTTACTTGACACTGGCTAAAAGCACTAGTCGTGCTGACCTAATCAAAATAATAATACTACAAGAACCAATATTCATTATCAAACTGAGAAGGATAGAAATCAAGACGTTCAGACTAGTGATTAAAGAATATTCCGTATCCTTAGATTGTACAGCTGTAGTGCATTAAACAAGCCATTTTATCCGAGACATTATTCCGCTCGAGCTAAAGGCAAGGGTGGATATTGAAGTCTAGGATAAAATGACTTGTTTTCTAAACGTGTTAAACAGACTCTGCTTTTCACTTCGATTGTGACGAAATTAAACAGTGATACTGTAAATATTTACCTTACTTGTTTCTTGCTTGTCATACACGCATTAAACTTTCATACGTTTTAAAATTTTCTTATTAGCTTCGCTTTTCGCGGTAATATCTGCTTAACAACTCTCGTTTTATAATGTGTAATTAGGAGTATAATGTTATGTTCCCTTCGTGACAATATTAACTCACAGTAGTAATGCAAATTTAAATAACCAAACATCTAATTATGTAGGTATTGCTAAGAAAAGACAAGAGCATCTTTCCCGCCACTTTTTTAAACTTTCTGCATGGAATGATAGTATTATTAGGTGTTCTGTGACGATAGGCTCGGGTAGGGATGTTCTGTGTATAGACGTACAACGTACGAACACAGAACCTCCTCGGGCTCGGGTCACGCCAGTAAGCGTAATTCAACCTCTTTGCTCGGATCGGAGTTCATAAAGAAGTAAACACTTTTATGCATTAGAGTCATAGACAACATATTACTCCGTAAATTAGAACAGTGGTTCCCAAAATTGACTGGACCTCAACTCACCTAACAAAAAGTTGTAAATTCGGGACTCACCTCTTGGTTTTCAAAAACCATAAATTAAAGAAACAGAAGCTTTTATTGTGCTTTTTAACTTATATTTTTAAATGCTTTGTCTTCGAGTTGTGAGCTACCCTTAAAGTTTCAGCCGGATAGCTAATCGGGAAGTGATCGAAATTTGAGTTGCAAGATTCCAGGACAGACAGAAATACATAGATAGATACATACATACATGCATACATACAAGTGAAGTTAAATAAATGCTTTTAAAAAAGGGGCATAACAATATTTAAAAAAAACTGTCGCGGGATGCCTAGCAGATGTATAAACATAAAAAAGTAAATAACTAAAACAACGAGCAACGTTATGCACCGCGCGCTCTCATTGGTCTACTGTGAATCAGCAATCTGATCTATACTTATTTTTTGGCCTAATACCATAAGTCTGGTTGGCGCAACGCGCAATCGTTCGGCCGCAAGTCTGTAGTACCAGAGTTCAATTCCCGACTGTTGTGAGTTTCCTATTTTTTAAACGTTATATAATCAACTTCAATTTTAGTTACTTTTAATCGCTATGAGTTTGATACGTCCAATTTATTTCGGTATTTAGTTTTATTGTAAATCATACCTGAAAATTACGCCTCACATAGGTACGAGGTAGGCAAGGAGAGCTAGAATTTCGTTAACTGCGTGCGATTATAACTATTTTTCAGTGACGTATCTTCTGACAAATCAACGAGTTCGTCATTTGCTTTTATTGTCATTTTAGTTGGTTTCGAATCTTGCAATGGGTTACAAATTTAATTCATCGTGTCGACCGTCCGTTGGCCCAGACGTTCTATCTATCGTCCTATTTTTCAGGGTCCACTAAATATTGGCTCGCGCCACACCATTGAGTCGCGACCCATACTTTGGGAACCACTGCATAAGAGCATAAAATGACGTTTTAGTCCACACTTACACCTAGCCTAAACAATAACTTGAGAGCGAAAAAGTTATTTCTAATTTTACATTCGGTCTTACCTGTAGATAGACATTGAATAACTATATAATATTCTGTAGTTAAAAGTTCTAATTCAGTGTTAAAATATGTGTCCACAAATAAAAATGCACGCATTTTTTTTTCTTATTATGCTTAGGTTTACTCTACTGCCGTGTTTTAGTTACTGTTGCTTGCACAATGAAAATCATAGTGTCAATAAACATCAACCACGCGAAATGGTATTGGTACAGAAGTGTCCACTGCGTTTCATTACCTCATTCCTAAAGGTCAGAAGTCACTAAGTGCCTAGGCTAGGCTGGACATTTACGTCGTAGGACAAGTTTAATGGTAAAGCGATAAATAATTTCAGAACTATCGACATTATTCGACATATATACATATTTTTACGAGCATTAAAATATTTCAGCATTTAATTATAGTTATAATAGTCCCAAGGCAAAATACTTAGTTAGTCTAGCCGTAAATACAATAATGCAAGACATTACTAAGCACCATTATTAAAAATAGTTGTTTGGAGATAAATGTTATATTATACTGTTCAATACTACCGTTTATATAGTTTCCTAGTGCACCATTAAAATAAATATAAAAAAGTGCAATAAAAAAATAAACTAAAAGTAATTCAAAACGTCTGCAAAAAGGTTCGTCTAATTCTTAAATAATCAATGCAAATAAGTTCGTCTATAAATCAATCAATTCATATTCTTGTGTATTCACACAAAATAAAGTTTAATGAATAGTAGGTAAACTGCATTCAGCCATCAACATCAATATCGATGAGTTAACTGGTTTGCATGTGCAATGAGAAAAAAAGAATAGTAAAAGAATTTAGATTTTCCCTGACATTTTTAACCCACAATTCCAAAGAGAGGAGTTTTATAAGTGTACGGTGTGTGAATCACTCATATTACTGTATGTATCCGTGTGTCTGTCTGTGGCATCGTAGCTCCCAAACGAGTGGACCAATTTTGATGCGTTTTTTTCTATGTAAAAGCTGATGTGATCGAGTTGGTTCTCAGCTATAAAAGGGAAGTGAGGGGAGGACTGTCACATACATTTTTATTTTGTGCTTGTTGATGATAAGTAGTATGAAAGGCAGTTTTTTGGGCAAACTGAAGATAGTTTTTCCATAATCTTTGCTCAGTATGGGTCGCGGTAAACCTGTCCCTCAAGAAGTAAGTACTATTATAATTTCGAGTACCAATAACGGCAAGTCGGCTCACAAAATATCCAAGGATGCCTAGGTCTACCATTCAGTCAATCATCCAACACTACAAAAACGAGCACAAATTAAAAATGTATATAACCCCCGGCCCCCCCACCCCCCATTATAGCTAAGCAGTATCTCGATCACATTAGTTTCCAAACATAAAAACTGCATCAAAATGGGTCCATTCGCTTGGGAGCTACAATTCTCACCCCCCCCCCCCCCTCCCTCCTTCCCCATTATAGCTAAAAACCATCTCGTTTACAACATAAAAAACTGGCTTCAAATATAAAAAACTGCAGCTAAATGGGTCCATTCGTTTGGAAGCTACAATTCTCACCTCCCCCCTCCCCCATATAGCTAAGAACCATCTCGATCACATCAGCTTAACACACACACACACACAAACACACATACACACATACACCCTCGCACAGTGATACACACCCTTTAACACCCGTCTCTTTGTTCAGTGGTTAAAAACTGAAAGTTTCAAGAAAACCGCTCGTCCTCTTTGCGCAAATCCAGCAGAAAATAGAGTTAAAGAAAATAATCAAGCAGAAACGTCGAGGCCGAGCAGGGGAACTAACCGTAGATTCAAAAAGATGTCTTAGGGCCGGTTCTTATATCTTAAAACGAACCGTTTTCGCTTACTGTCTGTCAGCTTTTGACATGAACGCCATACAAATAACGTCAAAAAGAAACGAGACGTTGGAAAAACGACTAGTTTCATTTTTATAGGAATGGGGACGTAGTCGATACTTGCAAGAGGGTTCTGAAAATATTGTGAAAATAATATGGAGTGATGAATCTACATTCCAGGTTCCAGAAGGAAATGAGCAAAAAATAAATATCATGATGTCAAAATTTTTTACCCTTGTTCCACCCGGACTGTCTGAACAGAAACGTAAAGTTGCCAGCCTCCGTCATGATATGGTGCTGCATGTCAGCACAGGGACTGGGTCAGCTGCAGTTCATCGACGGGAAAGTCAACAATGCAAAGTACTAAGATATTTTGGCAACATGTCTGTTTTGCGAACTGAAAATTGATATATTTTTCAACAAGACAGTGCGACATGCCATACAGCAAAGACAACCGAGGCTTGGTTTCTTGCAAATGGAATATTCCGATTCATGTACAACTTCTTTGGTTTTATGTTTTTAGCAGCCAGTATTTACTTTAATTCATATTGAACTATTGTTAAATTTAGCGTGACTGTGGCCTCCTTGTAAAATAATAAGCAAATACAAGATGGATTGCAATTAATCAATCAGAATACTATATTGCTAGCATAGATAAAAGAATGATGTTAGTACATAGGTAGATACTTTTTACCTATTCGTGGTGCACTTTTTGTTTGTTCGTTGTATGAGGTAGTGCTGCCTCTGGTGTCAGAGTTTGTCAGTCCGCCCGAGGGCCTCTGACATGGCGTAACGACTGCTATTAATCAATAACAGCTGGTACCAACAGCTTAACGTGCCCTCCGAAGCACGGAGCGATGGAAAAGCGCACATAACTTCTTAGTGAACTAAGATAGTACGAGTAAATAGAGAAAACCTGACTGACTAATTTAAAAGTAACTTACTGCCATCAATAAAAGTAACAATCTGCTAATAGGAATACTCTTGAAACAGAATCGCTACTAACGTTAACCTGTACACATGTGAGAGTTAAAGAGGCTTTAAGCCCACATTGCTAAAGCCAGCAGCAAAGAAAATACTACACGAACCAGCATTGACGACAACGGTTTGCTTGTCACTACTGCAAAGTAGTAGTTTATTATCCTTCCTCTATATTCCGTGTCTTCGAACAAAAAATAAAACAGTATTGCTTACTTGTGGATAAATTATTTGATTTAAGGTTAAGTACATGTTATGTTGTAGGAAGGACCGTGTCTACAGGGATTTACCTCTTTGATAGTGATAATAATACCTAAAAATCAATATGTCGATATGAAAACCCCATAAAACCTCAAGCAAGACTCAAGAACAAGCCTTCAGATTGCAAGTAGGTTACATAGCTAGTCTTCCACTAAAAGTGCGCTCCACTTTTCCAAACTGGACTCCATAACCGTTTCGTAAGACAATAATAATAAAACACAAAATTATAATTCGTAAAACGGTCCAAACGTGTTCACCTTTATCTCTACCTTTGATTGAACAAATGTTACAACTTGTAAAATAATCGTAAAATGTTTAATGATGCTCTTCCAACATAATGGGACCGTAGAACTGATTCAAAACAATTCAAAACTCTTAAAGACGGGATTTATGATGTTTGAATGACACGTTTTTATGGAGCACTGGTCTATTTTTATTGAAATTATTTATCAGTAGCATCACCTGCGTGGGTTTCGAAATAATATTCACGTTTGTGCCAGTTCTGATCTGAGTGATTTTATCTGCAATTTAAATAGGTACATCTATGTTGTTTAAAACTCGCAAATTTTCTCCATTTTTAGCTCTTTTTTTAATTATCTTCTTTGTGCAGACTATTTCGTTCCTATTGCTTTATTATAAGTATAGATTGAATGTGTTTGTTGCTTTATGACTGCTCAACGGTCAGTCAAACAGTTTTTACAGCTCCTTTTTAATGGCTAAGGCAAGTTTAGGCTCAGGTTTAGGTAGCAAAACTAGCAAACAACCAAACAGCCCGACTGAAAAGCAGTTACCACCGCCTGGACACCTGTAATACTAAGGGTGACTACCTTTCAAGATTCTATTAATTACTCATTTCAAGGACTCTATGATGTAAGTATGTGGTTAATATGTGGTAATGACCGCTGCAGATCATTGACATTTTGAAAACATTTGATCTCTGGCAGCTGGTTGTATACCGCCGGTGCCATTTCTTGTTGTCTTCAGGTAGTCTTCGTCAGCCATCGAGGCACTACTGGCAGTAGAAGCCCATTCCGTGTTCTTAAGGCTGTAAATATTCCTCTGAACAGGTTCTGGCCTATAACTCTGCATGAAGGAACACCAGGGCTGGGAGTGCGGGGATATTTATGTTCATATCTCATAGTTACTTTATCTAAAGAACTTTCTGTAGAAAGTGATTTAAAGTGAACCCAGTGTTAGACTAATTAACAAAGTCTAGCTAAAAGCTTGGCAGGCGCTAAACTCGTTCTAGATCTAAGGCTCGCCGCGCGCCGCCTTGTAGTACCTTGTGCTTAGTGAAATATGTTGAGAGGTAGGAAAGGAAGAAAATTGCTCAATTTGTAGTAGAATCCCGTGGATTTTTAAATTATATTCACTGCAATAAAATGTGAGTGAAAATGTGTGAGTGTAAGCACGTATAACTTATTTAATATAATGATTTATTTAATTGATTGTCTGTTTGTCGTATGAGGTAGTGCTGGCCTCTGATGTCAGAGTTTATCAAGCCGCCCGAGGGCCTCTGACATCGTTTAACGACTGCTATTAATCAATAACAGCCGGGACCGACAGCTTAACGTGCCCTCCGAAGCACGGAGCGATGGAAAATCGCACATAACTTAGAAAAGTCATTGGTGCGTATTCTAGGTTTTGAACCCGGTATCGTTGGATTCTAAATTGCACTACAGAACCGTTAGGCCACCAGCGCCCTATTTATTTAATTGATAAAGAAGAACTAGTAGATAAGGATAGTTCCAAACATATTTACTCAACCTCCTCTTATGGTAAAGGTAAATATTTTAACTAGGTATGGCTATCGTTACTAAAAAGTTTTAATTTTTAGAGAACTTAAATCTTTCTTTTTGCTGTGTTTTATTATTGCCTTTTACTATTTATTAAATTTAGTTCTTTCTCACGTATTGCCATTTATAGCTTTAGTTACAGTACATGCCCATTTAAAACAATAGTTCTAATAACCCTCCGAACGTGCTCTGTAACTAAAAGCCAGGCACTTTAATCCCGCGTCAGCGTGCTTTTATCAAAGAGCTGCGCGCGCGCACTCCCCAGTAACTATCGCGCAGCGGGCATTCTTCAGATGCACTAAATCTAGCGTCGCGCTCAAGGAACCAAGATAGGGGCATCATTTTGCATGATGCGGAAGCAGAATATACTCAATAGGTATGTATAATGTACGATTAAGTTGTAGGTTTTGTCAGTGACTCTCTCGTTTAAGAATGGTTTTTGGTAAATGCTGTCCATCTGTCTACCTCTTTAAATAGTCCATTTATAATGTAACCACCTTAACTAAAAATATATCTAAGAAATTAGTGGGAGGCCAGTACATACCAAATTTCAGAACAATCCGTTCAGCCGTTCAGCTGAGACCGTGTTGGTCTTTCTGAATTTATCATACACCGGTGCTTCAGAAATACGTTTGAGAAAACAGCACCATAAAACACTACGGGTATGTCAAATAGTCAAGACTAAACGGACCTATTATGAAATAGAGAGGGACTACCTTCTTACACCCGGATGCCTTATAACATTGTAGGTGCAAATGAGATATTGACGTGTATCCTTATTTACTGTAGGTTTTACAGTGCCTCTGACAACATGTTTAGTGCATATTAGGTGCTAAAACTGCAACATTGATGTTGAATATTTTGACCTAAACACGTTATACGTTTTAAGATTTTTATCGTATTTTAAAAGGGTTCTTTTATAATTATCAACAAATCAAAGGTTTTATTTCATAATTTTTTCGGAGAGCTATCATGTCACCTAAATCAAGTTATTTATCTAATACATTTTATAAATTAAGTCAATTTTGTAAAAACTTTGTATACGGAGTCAATTTGGGTGTTTCGTCTATTTTGAATTATACACATTACACACGTTTGCACACACGTTTAGTTCTGATGACATTACAATATTGTGGTACCGATGAGCTGGTCTGACGATGAAGCCGGATGGTAGTCACAGAAACAGAACAATCAAATCATTAAATCCCTTCGAGTTTGTGCTTTTTTGATTAGTCTTAAAGTGTTATCTGGCTACGAAGAAAGTATTTTTTTTATATAACATATTTTTTATTGATGCTAACAAAAATATGTTTTATAAAAAAATATTAAAAAAAATATTTGATCCTCACATGGGTTTGTTCTTCGAAACTATGCAGTGCGATCTTTTAAGTAGCTCTTCTAGAAATAAAAGAAGCTTATAAATAAAATAAAAATAGTTAGCAGTGCCTCTTTAGCGGTAGGCTTGAGAGCGAACATGTCCGAAACGAAAGTCATCTCCAATGTCGTGGATCCTGCCGAGATAGTAGGAATCGGGAGGTTGGAGGTGGTGGATCATTACAGGTACCGTAAACCAACATCCAGATCTCCAGGCGGATACAGCTCGGATGGGTGGCATTCGGTAAACTGGACGACGTCCTCAAATCGAAGACCATTCCACAATGCCTGAAGACCCGTCTTTATAACTAGTGTTACCTACCCATCATGACGTATGGTGCCGAGACTTGGACGCTCTCAATGGAAGCTGTGTATCTACATACTACGAGTTGCATATAGGGCCATGGAGTGAGCCATGACAATGACAATGACAATAATGACTCGGTATCAAATTACAAGAACGCTTTTCCAATGTCGAAATTTGACGTAAAATGAAAGTTCGAGACATTAGGAAGAGTGCTATAAGGAACTCAAATGGGCACTAGATAACGGATAAACATACATAGATACGAATATTACGTCCATGACTCAGAAACAAACATTTCAGCTTATCACACAAATGATTGCACCTTGCAGGATTCGAACCCGCGACCGCTCGATTTCGTACCTAGGGTTTCTAGCCACTAGACCAACCGGCCGTCAACACATGGCTAAGCGAGGTGATGGCAGGTGTGGAGCAAGTCTTTGACCGCAACCAAGAACTGGCAAGAGGAAGGTCGGACGTCCAGCAACTCGATGGGTCTATGGTCTCGTTAAGGTGGAGAAAAGACAATCACCTTGATGATCTCGTCAAGGTGGATGAGGTTAATATCCGATTGAAAGGCGTGGCAACAACAAAAGTAGGCCTATACCCAGCAGGCGTAGTGGCTGTAAATGAGGATGATAATAGTCTAACTTCATCTATGATTCCTATTGCCTAGAAACCTCTCCTGCAGGTAAGTTTTCCGGTTGTATGCAGCTGTCCTCTGCGCATAAGACTAATACCTCGAATTATGGAAATGTATTATATCAGCTTATCCATACAGCAGCTTACGAATATCGAATGGAATCTTATCAGAAGGAGTTACAGATTATGCAGTAAAGATAAGACTGTCACAATACAACGTTACTAACGATCACGACTGACTATAATCACGCGGTAAATTGAAATCTCTCAATAATCTGCAGCACGCGATAGGGCGGGGACGAACCGGGCGCCCCGGAACCGGCCCGGTCACTTAGCCGTATCGCCGCTGACGCCTATGCGCTTATGCAACACTAATCTAACTGATAGGTACTAAACTTCCAACTTCCGAGCACTAGCCTTGTTTAGGGGTCCGAAAAAGGAACCCTTATAGGTTCACTTCGTTGTCCGTCTGTCTGTCTGTCTATCTGTCTGTCTATCTGTCTGTCAAGACCATTTTTCTCAGGAACACATAAATGTATCACGATGAAATTAATATCAAATAGCGGCAAAGTTAAGTTTGTGCGGCTCATTTGCGAGTCGGACTCGCGCACCGAGGGCGCGAGTCGGACTCGCAAATGAGCCGTATTTTTAACGTTATTTAATCTCATGAGTAACGTGTCGAGCAGGTCGCTCGCCTGATGGTAAGCGTCATGGCTGTCCATAACAGTTGCAGTGCCACCCAAAACTTGTGTTGCAAACCTGGTGATGATTTAGCTCATGAGTAGCTCGAAGCTGTATCATGAACAATTAACCAAAATGACAGGCAATGATAATGATATTTGCCAATCGTTTATCTGTTTTGTGTTTAATTTATCAAATTAAATATTTATATGTTCAGGGACTTTTGTCGTCGATAGGGCCTACAAAGTTATAAGTTTTTTTCTTCTTCAAGTCTAAAGTGAAGTTTTTAAGAAATCCTTTTTTTTAAATCTGTCAATGATATAATAAAACGATGCGTCTTTCTAATTTTTTGTGGACCAATATTTAATAGTTTATGATATTCTTGTACTTAAATGTTTGACGTCCAACATAGCAGAAATGGCACTATTTGACTAATATTCCTTCTAACTTAAAACGTTAGCAATAAACGAAAAAGGCATACAGATTTGTTCTCACCGCCATTCCGAGCACGCTCTCGACAGTGAGAACTTGCAGTTCTAAATAGGGCATAATGATACAATCTGCCCTTTGGAAGAGCGACTCTATTCAACCGCCGTAAATCTAGAGCTGACGTTATTTAGTGTTTGCTCTACTAACAGGGGTTAGTGAGGAATGTGGTTAAATACAGATTCAATGTAAAATTTCCTCTTGCGAACTGAATGTTGCTGATATTGAACTAATAGAACGGGAAATTAATGTTGTGGCTATCTTAATACTACTCAATAAGTATAAGTACTTATTCGGCCAATGGATATCGACTTTTTACAAGACTGCGCGATGCAAAGGAGGGTTATGTGTTTTTCAGCCTATCTATGTATGTATACATATGTTTGTTCCTTTGTGGAACAGTAAAGACCAAAAGCGCGGTCTGTTTTTGATGATTCTTTCGTCAATCGATTTATCTTAATCTTACGAGTGTTACTAAAACATTACAATAATCAAAATTCAATGTGGCGACAACCAGACGACTTATTGTGAAGAAGCAAAACATGAAAGTCGACGAACTATTTAAGTGAGGTACCATTGAACAGGTATTTCTTTATAAACTTTTTTCATTTCGAGTTGCCATTTAGGATCTCGATTTAAAGCTTATTTGGTTAGGTTATTACCGGACTGATAACTAAAACCTATAGAGTGAGGTTATCAAATTGTAAGCCTTTAAAAGACCATTCCGAAAATATATAATTCTTATAAATATAAACAAATAAGTTAAAAATAAATTAATAAAAAGAAACGACTGCTAACAAAAATAAAAAGAAGCAGACAAGCAATTCTGGATTTTGAAATATAAGATGCAGATAATTTATTTTTATTAAGGAACGGAGAATGGGAGTGAACTTAGATGCTTTTTGCTATTCTTCTTTTTCTTCAGTTCAACCACTGTGCCCATACTGTTTTCATTGAAACATCGTGGTGGCAGGATTATCCAGCTAGACTGCGACGAAGCAGTAAGGGTGTTCCTAACTTTTTAGAATCAATGCGCAGGGAGTTCTCTGGGGTAGTTTAGTAATTGTACCTTCTTAAAAAAAACTTTCATTAAACATGCTTCGTCGATGTAAAGGATATAAAGTTGATTTGATGCAGCTTTCGCTTGTACGAGTACATTGTGTGAAGTCGCTGCTTAGCTATTAAGTGCGGTCATCCACTTTTAACATCATTTAAGCTGCCTCTGACTAAAGATAGGGTATTTAGCACAGATTTCTCCTCCCGACGTAATCCACTAAGTGATGTCGTGGAGTCACAATCACACGACACTCCTTGGAACTTAGCCTAATAAAGTGAAGTTGATTATGGGACGTTCACGATACCTTAGAAAAATGATATCCAAGTTCATTTTGAGAGGTTTTAGGCGAATAAGAAATGTATAGTCGCTCTATTGATACTGATAAAGGACTGGATAGTTTCAGAGAAGCACATTAATTAGTCGTTTCCTTTAAAACCTAGTGCATCCCTCCTGAATGGACTGCTCAAGTCTAAGCTATATTTCTGACTCTTCACATTTGAAAATCTAAAGTACAAAGGTATCAGCTAGGTATATAGGCAGCAGTAAATGTGAAAAGGGTCTAACGGATTACAGTACTCAGTGTATTGACATGCATAACCGGCTAACTGGCAGTGGGCGTGCTGTACAAACAGTTTAATTTCATCCGGGGATCAACGTCTGCTGGAATGTTCCGCAGTAGTATTAGCATGTTGTACAGAGTGTATTTAATTTGATCGAGGAATAGAAAACACCATAATTTTACTTAAATTGAGTGGCGTAGTAGTGGCAGAATTTAGAAATATATTTCAGTTAGGTACACCGGTTTACAGAAATATACAAAGTGAAGAAGAATAAGCTCAATAACAAAAGTACAATGTGCGAACGCTAAAAGCGATTTCTTCCAGTCAACCTTTTTGTTTGAGGAAAATGACGGAGTAAGAGATGTCGGATGTGAAAATAAATAAAACCTACTAATATTTCAATATTTTTATGTAATGTTTTTAGTTCTGAGGTACTGTAAGTCATTTTAATCACTGATGTTCCGAGTGATCTTCCCGTGTTGTGTGTCAAGTTGCAACCATAGATTAATGAATAACTATTAAATATTTGATAATTTATTGCCACAGTAAAAGGGGGGCTTTAATAAATTTTAATAACACGTAAAGAAAACTGGATATTTACAACTACATGCAAACAGACACAGCTACATTCTCACTGTTGCGTCGCGTCGTGCTTCATGTGCAACAACAATAAAGATAGAGAGACAGACATACACAGACTGTAGCGTCAATGAAGAGTACACGTGCTACACAAACGCCATGCGCCACTCCGATAGTGACTAAAGCCAATGAAGGCCAATTGTGTGCGTTGCACATAATTTATGCAGCCCACACTTGAGGAGCTGGTACTTTATCATCCCACTTTTAATTAGATCTATGGCCACACACCTAAATGTTATTTCAACACGTTTTCAAAATACCTCAGTAGGTAAGTTAACATAAAACTGGCATTAGCTTGCGGTGCCAAGCCAGATAGCCTGTCGCATTAGGAGATAAATAGTGCCAGACTACCAGGTGTGGGTTCGATATAAAGTGAATGATACGCAGACGTGAAAGTGTACTTGCTTATTGATATTGCAATGGCTGAATCGATTTAGCACAGTATTGCATTCTGAGAAATCTGTAAATGATGGCAAAGTCAAATATATGGTGGGTAGCATTTGGACCTTTGATTGGACGGTTCTGTGAGATTCCATAACTTACGTACGATCTATTCAACAAACTTGATGTGACATAAAGCACAATTGAAGATACGAAATATTTAATTGACTTAAAATAATTACTTCACATACATTTACTAAAAAAAAAAGTACTGAACCTATTGTGATAACATTTTAAAGGGCTTACAGCCACCACCTCAACCGGTAGTAGTATTTAATTGTGAACCCCTCGAAGTTGTAAAGGAATATGTCTACCTCGGGCAGACTTTGCAATTGAGTAGAAAAATATCGATAGGGAAGGCAACAGAAGGATTCAGTTGGGATAGGCGGCATGCGGGAAACTTCGTTCTTGTCGTCCATTCTACATTGCCTAAAGCTGAAAGTCGTCTAAAAAATAATAATACAAAGAAAACATACAGAAGGCTTGAGAACCTCCTCTTTTAGTGGATGTAGATTAAAAAGAATACCTCCAAAAAATAACGCTTAGTAGGATTGCCTCATTAGCTTAACGGCATATTTTTTTAAATGTTTGCTTTATTCGTCTGTTTGTTATAGTGATAAGATATTGTTGTTACAGGCACATTAAATCACTCTTTCTATAAACATGGTAACATAGAGGTTTACCTTTATGCATACCTAATGCAAATCTTTCTAGAATTCAAAAATTCAATTCTAAAATGATTTGCTATGCAATCACAATTTTATGACTCAGAATTTTCTTCTTAACAAAGGCTACATTACAGAATATCGCCTCCCAAAGCACTTCTGGCATCACGACCATAACTCAAGTGTAACCGTGCAATGCAAATCTAAACAATCTGAACAAGTACAAGCGAGTGCAGTGCAAGTATAGTCCGCTACAGTTTAATATAAATAGTGCAAGCGGCACTTCCGCTGCGGAGTCACGACTGTCGACTACTTATTCATAACGACTTTTTAATCAACTTCCGAAAGGATGAGGTTCTCATTTTGACTGTTTTTTTTGCTAGTGTTTACTAAATCACCATGATTTCTGAACCGATTTGTATTTATTTTATTCTTTTTTGGTCAGTATTTGAACTCCATCATTTAATTAAGCCACATAAGACTTGGGTGGCCTGACAAACTCTTATGCCCGTGTTTGTCAGCTACCTACCTCGTTCGACATAACTTAACTTTTATTGAGTAACCAAAAAGCTTGAACAATATAACACAAAGACTCCGAAAAATGTATTCCAATATAGCGGTATAGTGTTCCAGAATGATAAGGAGATAAAAGAAGAAGGCGTAAGATTAACTCTGACGTAATTGAATACATAAATAATAAACCGTAACAGTGTCATTGAAATTGATAGTTGTAATTCATTTTCAGAAATAAAGATTGTGGTGGTTTCCGTGGATATCAAAGCATATACCCAAATAAAAAAACAGAGTAAGTACTGAGTTCATGCCCAAAATATGAAAATAGTAGATTGTACAACAAGTGCATAAAGCAGTGTTTCCGGTAAAATATATCCCAGGTGTGTTCAAGTTAAGAGTGAATAGGCATCTAATAGGCAAGCGAGCTACACCTTCGAACACATCATCACTTTCCATCAGGAGAGATCGTGGTTATAAAAAAAGAAAAAAAGATATTGAAGTCGAGTATAAAATGCCTCGTCTCGTCTCGTCTTTTACTTCAGTTGAGAGGAAATGAAACAATTATATTTTAAACTAGCTGTGCCCGCGGCTTTGCCCGCATGTAATCAAAATTCATGTTTTTTTTTGCACGGATCCCTAATTCTTTTTCCACACGATTTTTTTAAATGTTATATTCTTGTTCAGTAGCTTATTTAAAGTAACTACCCTAGACCTTTTTTTAATTTATATTCTTTGTACAGACTTTTTCGTACTTATTGCTTTATTATAAGTATATATAGAAGATCAACTATTTACCAGATAGCAATATTTTTGCTAAATTGATTGAAATAACTAATATGTTATCAAAAAGGAGTAGGCGGGAAATGTTATCCGAATTCACCCAGGTCTCTGGGCAAGAATCGTAACGCCGCCATGGGTACCTGATCAGGGGCTTCGTCGCCGTCAAGGCAGACCCAAGAAGCGATGGCGGGATGACCTCAATGCCATGCAATCTGTGATCATACAGATAGACCGGGATGTCTAGATGGAAATGGGGGAGACCTTTGCCCAGCAGTGGGAAAACCAATGTTAGGAAAAAAAACATTCACTTTGGCCCGCAATTACTATTGATTCTGTGCCATAACTTCGCGTGGACTACGTCCTTTTGCAAGGTTCAAACTATCTCCAAACCAAATTTCATCAAGATCGCTTCAGCCGTTTAGTGTGACAAGGTAACATACATACTTTCGCTTTTACAATATTGAGTACCTAGATATGGATTTACATATCTACAACATCTATGTATCAGAGCAATCCCGAGGTTAGAGAGAGCTAGTGCGTGTTAGAATCCAGCGATACTGGGTTCGGTCTTCGGCTCCACACCAATGGACGTTATCTAAGTTATGTGCGGTTTTCCATCGGTCCGTGCCTCGGAGGGCACTAGGCTGTCGGTCCGGCTGTTATTGATTAATAGCTGTCGTTAAGTCATGTAAGAGGCCCTCGGGCGACCTGACCAACTCTGACAGCTGGGGTCAGCACTAGCTCATACGACACGCAAGCATCGACGTTAAAGTGAAAAGTGACTCTACTACACACTGTTGAGCCGTTTATATAATTTCTTATTTTATTACTGCTTCCAAGAACCTTGACTGCTTGACTTCAAATAGCTTTATTGACGTTTTCGTCAACTAATCACTGAACCCATATGAATAGTTGGCATAGTAACGTTCGAAGCGCGTGCGCAGAGATCGTATCGGCGCATTCTTACGGCCAGTGAATGGACCACTCTGTTATATGAAGTTATGATTCTGTGGGCACAACTACTTACATGTGGTATTGTGCTAAGTTCAACAAACGCGCGCTGGGATTATAATGGGTTAGTTTTGTAAGAAACATGTATTTTAATCGTAAGCATGCTACACATTATTTGTCTACAATTTGACGAAGGAAAAGAAGGAAAAAATGTAAATTGAAGGTGCTGAAAGACTGAAACAAAAAACAAAAAACAAAAATAATGGATGTAAAACAAAAATAGCTTCCACACTTTTTTTTTTGTAATATAAGATGGAAATTTTCAACATTATTTGTGAAAATCAACATCTTCAAATAATCTCAATTTTCTTACTCTCAAATAAAGACGATTTCCACACATTTGATAAATTTTTCCAAATGCCTTATTCGAGCCGTCATCAATTAGGAATTCTATTGATTTTGAAAATAAAAAGAAATAAATCACATGTTACATTTAACTTAACTTTCCGTTAAATTCTTTCAATTTATAAGAAACCGGTAGGTACAATACTAACCGAGCGAGCGGGAAGCGCGAGCGAAGCGTCTCGGGTTCAGCTTGGGCCAAAATGCTTTCGTATGTCCGGATGTCTGTCCGGATCTCTGTTCTCCTCTACAGGTCGTATTTCTCAACCGATCTAAACGAGACGCGGTATACAGGTTAAACGAATTTTTAGTTATTTTTTGTTGTCGCGGATTTTTGATTAGGGGGTACTTCCCCCAAAAAGGGGCAAAAAGGGGGCTACTGAATATCTCCGCCTTATTAGGTCCGATTTAGATAGTTCTTTTTTATTTGAAAGGTAGTAACTTTAAGTTGGTCTTATAAAATTTGGTGAAGATCAGGGCCCCGATTCTGTAAGCTATTGAACCGCGATAACGCAAGTCGATCGCTTGAAATTTTTTGAGAAATTTTCTTATTTACCACTAAAAAGTGCTGGAAGCGAAAATTTTGCTAAAATTTTCGTTTTTTGTTTTTTTATTTTCCATTTTTTTATTTTTTGAATAATTTAAAAAAAACACTTCTTCGGCGTGATGAGCAGAATTTCTAAATTTCTCATTTTTAGGTTTCTACCAGTGGAATCAGCCCTTTATTCACTAGGTGATTGATGGAGCACCTTGTTTATTAATGTTAGTTTTAAAATAAGGTAACTAGATGGCGCTACTGTGCATCCCTAGATTGTTGCTAAAAAAGTTTGTACGCGCGAGGTCTACAAGTCACAGAACCACTTTCTTTCCGAGACGAAACCAGACCATGACACAATCTGGGTAATTGGACACAAAAGAGTCAGAAACTATTAATTGTCTCTCAATCAATTCACGAAACAAATAATTAGGTACTGGATTTTCTAGTTGATATATCTATGATATTCCAGCAACCGCACTTTGCTAAAATTTACGACCATGTTAATCAAGAATACGAAGAATTCGACCAACACAAATAAATATCATTTTGGAATGTAACAGAATATTTTTAGACCTCACATTTTTCCCCTCTAATAAGTATAGATAAGTAGTAAGAACACGCTAGATTTCCGCTGCCTTTGACCTCGTTACGAAGAATATATCTAATGATCCGTAGTGGCCTCCGGTATCTCAGCAAAAAAGAGCCCAAAAAATAGCTTATGCCAGCTTAAAGCTAATTATGGACAGATGATGTCAACCACTTGAATCGGAGTATCAGTATTATTGAATGCTATATTTGGTGATAAAATTGAAGAATTATGTGGGGTTGTTAAAAACACTAGGACAAAAAGCCCCCCTCCCCCTTTCTCCCCCTCCCTATTATAGCTAAGAACCATCTCGATTACATCAACTTTCAAACAGGAAAAACCGCATCAAATCGGTCGTTTGGGAACTACGATGCCACAGACATACACACGGATACATACATAAAAACCCTAAAACTTATAAAACACCTCTCTTTACCTACTGTCTAAAATCACACTATTCGCATTATGCGGAGACGAACGCGTCGAAAGAATAACCATTCCGATTTTTATTCTTCTGGCGATTCGCTTAGGAAGAAAGCAGGGAATAGACTGAAGGGAATGTGGGATGAGCTAGAAGATGACCTGAAAGACTGGTCTACAAGAGTTGTATACAGATGTTGTATTTAATAGTAAGGAATCCGGCATGAGCATAAACCACACAATGCAAGGACGTCGTGAATAACATATTATCATATAATCCATACCAATATAAAAAAAGTGAAACGTTGTCTGTTTGTTTGTTTGGGGAGCTTTCACGCGATAACAGCTGGAAGAATATTGATGAAATTTGGAATGGAGATAGCTTATGCCCTGGAATAAAACATAGGATACTTTTTATCCCGGAAAATTGTAAGTTTCCACCGGAAAACTGGAAAATGTTGATTACTCGCTGTAAGAAACGGTTGCCATTGAAATTAAATAACAAGACTGTCAAAAAACATCACGAGCGATGGTACTATACCTACTTTTGCATTAGTTTTTAATATCCTAGAAGAACATAGGATGCTTTTTTTCACGATAAACAATGGTCCGCGTGGACGAAGTCGCGGGCGGGTAAACTAGTAATTAATATAATAACTCTTCCTTTTTCTCTTTGTCAGGATGCTTTTGTACCAGCAGTGGGAAATAAATAGGCTGATGATGATGATTGCCCAGAAGTGGGATGAAGACTCAGACTGATTACTCACGCAAAAATATTGATTGGTGCAATTATTTGATACAATTTTTCATAGACCGAAGAACCTTAGCAACTGGTATCTCCATATTGAACCTCCATCAGCTCCACTGGCATCAACTTTTTATGACATGATAATGTTTTGATTGACAGCTCAAACAAATCTAATTTCATTACCACTGGGATTAAAGTTTTTGCAAGATGAATTTCATGAGAAGTAGGTACATAAGAAATAGCCAACATAATAAAATTTAGGTAGGTTACTTTGTTCGACCTTCTTTGTTAGAGCTGTTGGTATATTATGTACTTACATGGCAAATATTATTTGTTTATTCATTGCAAAACTTCAAATGGACTTACTAAAACAACGTAACTACTAAGATATCACCTTAAACAAAATCAATACGATCAAATCTTCCACCGGCAGTAAAATCTTATAAATAGATGGTGGTTGCTCTAAACCGAGTTTATGAAGGGATCAAGTGGCCAGACAGATTTCAAAGTTGTTATGGAGCTCTTTTGTGGTCTCCTACTGAAATAGCTAATTAAATAACTTCATGAAAATTTATTTTCTGAACCATTTTATAGTTTACCACGAGAGATTTGACTTTTAATTCCACGGAAAATTATTAGATAGTTTTGCTAATCCTTTACACATAGCAGAATATACATACCAATATATAAAACTGAAACGTTGTCTGTTTGTTTGTTTGGGGAGCTTTCACGCAATAACGGCTGGACGGATTTTGATGAAACTTGGAATGGAGATAGCTTATACCCTGGAATAAAACATAGGATACTTTTTATCACGGAAAATTGTATTTTTTTACAGAATAACTGGAAAACTGGAAAAATGTTGATTACTTCCTGTAAGAAACGGTCGCCATGGATACGAATAAAAAGTATGTCAAAAACATCAAGAGTGGTGCTATACTTACTTTTGCGTTGGTTTTTTATATCTTAGCAGAACATAGGATGCTTTTTTTCACGATAGACATTAGTCCGCACGGACGAAGTCGCGGGCGGGAAAACTAGTGATTATCATAAATTTGACATTTGTTCATAGATATTATTAAAGAGGGTAATAAGATACGGCACGCTTTAATATCACATAAACTAAAACTGGTCTAGATACAAGTACAGGCAAATAAACCCACACAACTATATTCCTACCATCGTGCTGCATGTGCATCAACAAAAAAGATTGAGAAACTTACGAAAACTGTAGCGTGAATGAGAGTCACTACACACGAGCTACACAAATGCCACCCAAAATCAAAATTGTTGCAACAAAATTTAGATAATTATCTTATCAAGTAAAAGCTTTTCCAAAAATACTAAGTGGAGAAAATGTAATAGTAAAAAGAAAAAGTAATAGCTTGAAGTTAGAAAGAGTAGAAAGTATTTTTTTTCTACACACTAACAATAATAATATTATAGGTACATAATTATAATATAATCGGAACAATTCACACACCTTGCCCCAAACTAAGATACCCTGTGATTTGGGTACTAGACAACGGATAAACAAAGACACATAGATGCGAATACGATACCTGAATTAGACGAATGCGAAACGTAAAGAAGAGTTTTCAAACCTGAACAAAATGGATTTTGCAAAAATAAATCTACTTCTTTGCCTATCTATAAATTAGTTGTGTCTGTTATAGCAGGAATTACAAATGGGGATCACGTAGTGACCCTATTCTTTGATATGAGTAAAGCTTTCGATTTTGTTCACCACGGGAAATTATTATCGAAACTTTACAGATATGGGGTCCGAGGTCCTGCATATGATTGGTTCTCCAGTTATTTAAATAATAGACGTTAATGCACGGAGATCGATAGCATTAACAAAAAAATCAAAGAAACAGAAATTCAGATCCGATTTTAGATTAAACCAATGTGGAACTTCCTCAACCAACTTCCTCAAGGAAGTATTCTTGGTCCTATATTATTTTTATTATACATCAATGATTTACCTTCTTGCACACATTATGAATCAATACTATTTGCCGATGACACAATCATAATTATGAAATCTAGTGACATAAATAAACTTGAATGCAAAATTAATATGACTATTGAAAATATAATTGACTGGCTAAGTACAAATAACCTGAAAGTAAATTTGACTAAAACGAAAATGATGAAATTCCGTACTTACAACTCTAAGCCTCATCTGCTTTGCGCTAAATATAAGTCACAAATTATAGACGAAGTAGATTCTACTAAGTTAAGGAATTGAGATCGACAACACGTGCAACTGTAAAAGTCATGTAAATGGTATTGCTTTAAAACTAAATAGATTTGTTTTTGCCCTTAAAAGAATCCGCCAAGTGGTATCGAGGGAAGCCGCATTACAGGCTTACCACGGATACGTAGTTTCAGTCCTGCAATATTGTCTGATGATCTGGGGCAACTCTACAGACTCAGATAGAGCTTTTATAGCACAAAAGAAGTGCATTCGTGCTATTTGTGGCACACATTATCTAGAGCCATGTAGGCGTTTATTTAGAAGTCTACAGCTTTAACTCTCCCTTGTCTGTATTTAAAGCAATTAGCACTCTGAGCTTTTCACAAAGCACCAAGACATGCGCCACGGTCAGCTTCGTACCAGGACTGATAATAGACTGTGCTTGCCAAAATGCAAGTAATCTCTGCAGAAAAATTCACATTTTATGGCGGTTAATGTGTTCAATAGTCTCCCAGAGGACATAAAACAATTGCCTATAAACATGTTTAAACATAAGTTACATAAATGGTTTATAGTTTCCTGTTTTTATTCTGTGACTGTTTTTTTTTATTCTGATAAGAAATTGATAGCTTAAGACATTTTATTTTTGTTAATTTATATTTGTATCCAATTAGATTTTAAGCATAATCTGACATATTAACTATATATTTATCGGTGTGAACTTGGCAGTCAAAATGTAGCAGCCTAAAATCCGACTAAATTAAGAAGGTTTTTTTTTATAACAGTGGTTCACTCTTATTTGTTAATTAATGATTATTGTTTAATAATAATAATAATATAATAAACTTTTGATTAATAAGTTAACGCAATTTTTTATAAAAATATATCCCGAAGAACATGAACAAAATATGTTCTTGAGATTTTTAAGGGAACACGCGTCTAGTTAGAGCTCTTATCCCTTGAAAAATTAAAGTTTGAATTACCAATTTTATTCTCTCATAATGTAGCTTCAAAACGAGTATATTGACAATGTGGCTAAATTACAGCTTAACCCTAAATTCTATACTTGAAGTCAGGATGAACACTGAACCATGTATGAATTTTTTAGGCTGCTGATATATTTCGACCTGAAGAGCCCTGATATTGCTTAAAATCTGGAAAAAAATATCTTAAAAGATATACAGGCTACCACGGAAACACAATTACAAAATGGCTTTTCAACTATTTAACCCTGGAATAGTTAATAAAAATTGATGTTGAGTTTAAATTTCACTACTCATGTTCAACGGTGTGTCTCGAGCTTTAAGACCCAGAAATCAACTATTAAACTCATTCAAATATAACAAATGATGCAAAAACTTTTATAAAAATGTTTACAGAAGCTGGCTGAACGCCAAACTGGCCATAAAACATCCCAAAGTACATGAACCAAAAAAAAACCTAGATATTTTTCAGGAAACCAACCTCTAGTAAGACCTCTCATCCCCTGATATCTGTAAGTTTTGATATATTACACTATTGTTTTGCCTCAATATTTATAAGCATTTACATATTTTGTACCTTTTTTTTACATTTTCTTTGATTTTTTTAAGGCTTATGTAATTTCCTGAAGTAAACCGTCAAGTTTTGTTTGAAAACAATATATATAATGGGATCTATCCAAACGAATGGTCCGACTTAGGTGCGGTTTTTTATGTTTGCAAGCTGAAGTAATCGAGATGGTATAGTACGAGTTTCGTACGAGTAAAGATAGCACAATGGCATCAACAACTCAAGCGAATAAACCAAAGGCATCAAAGTTCTCCCTCCGATTTAACTAGATGGCGCTGATTGACCTTAAAACACGCAATCATTTCATTCCTGCAACCAAGTAATTCAAATTTATCAGGTTTTTGGGATTCGGCTCACACTAGCAGTAGCACGACCTCCAGGGGCCTAATTCTCTAATTTTAAGACGCCAATTCCTCGCTGCCTGCGGGGAAATTGGAATCAATCACGAACAAATTCCACGTAGGCATGGGTCATTTTCGCAATATCCAGCACCAGGGCTTTCAAGTACGTCTATCTTCAAACACCAGGGCGAAGAACCAGGGTTCAAAATACTTTCAAGTGCTTTCTGTAGAAACAGATTAAAGCCTTGAAAGTAGAAAATACTTGCATAGGAAATTGATTTTTGCCGTCATATAATTAAGGAGAACAATCGTGTTTGCAAAATAAAAGTACTTGGAAGCCTTGAAAGTAGAAAATACTTGCATAGCAAATTGATCTTTGTCTCTATATATAAAAGGAGCACTATCGCGTGTGTGAAAAAGTACTCTGAAGCCTTGAAATTGTTTGTTTGTTTGTTTGTCGTATGAGGTAGTGCTGGCCTCTGATGTCAGAGTTTGTCAGGCCGCCCGAGAGCCTCTGACATGGCTTAACGACTGCTATTTACCAATAACAGCAGGGACCGACAGCTTAACGTGCCCTCCGAAGCACGGAGCGATGGATAACCGCACATAACTTCGAAAAGTCATTGGTGTGGGAGCCTAGGTTTTGAACCCGGTATCGTTGGATTCTAAATTGTACTATAGAACCATTAGGCCACCATCGCTCTTTTGAAATGAAAGTAAAAAATACTTGCATAGGAAATTGATCCGTGGGTATGCATAAATAAAGACCACAATTGCTTTTGCGTAAAAAACACTTCGAAGCGTTGCAAGTTTTCTGAGTATGTATATACATTATATGTACTACGTTTTTTTATTATGTTTCTTCCATTGAGATATTATAATGTACTACCTACGTACCTACATAATTATATAATTATATCGGAGGTTTCTTCATAATGTCTTACTGGCAAAATGGTTAGTTGTCGGTATTGAAATGTGTACATACAGAGGTAGGTACACAGGTACACTTCACAGAGAAAGTATAGAAAACTTTTATTTTTTCAAATCAATCCTCATATCGTGTTGAAAAAGCTCAAAAAGTAGGTAGGTAGGGTAGGTTATTATTAAGAGCCAGTTAAAGTGCCAGTAAGTAGGTACGTCGTTCTGTGAAACATCATAAAAAATAATTTGTACTAAGAACACAATGTTTCGATGCATTAAAATTTGTTCGTATGGACCTCACAATAATGACCTACCCTTGATGCCCCATACAATTTACCTCACCACCTTAATTACTCTCTAATCTGTGCCACCTTACCTTCGGAGATAATTTTCTCTACTCATCAAGACGGTCATGATAACAAGTTACTTCATTTAAACTAGATGGCGTTGTCTACCCTTAAAACACGCAAGCGGTTTGTTACGAAGTGGTTTGAACGTTGAATAAACTCGAGCAACACGTTTTCTTCTGTTTTTACTTTATGGTCCTTAGAGGCTCTTAAAACGTATTGAGATGTTTTTTGTGTTTTTTGATAGAATAAGTCGACTTCAGTTGTAAAACGCGCAGCGAAATTAAGCTAATTATTTATAGTAAAATAGTAATTTATTAATTAAAAAAAAAAAAAAACTTATAACGCATATTCTGTGAAGTACGGAGTGCCGTACTTCACAGAATATGCGTTATAAAAAGGCAAGGCAGTGCCTTATTCCGATGATTAGATGCCGAGCAATCGATAAAAAACTATTTGACTGCTGAATGAATTTTGAAGAAATGTAGTATAATATTGTACTTTGTAGGTTTGGTCCTGGTCCTCCTGGTCCTCTGGACCTGGACCAAACCTACAACTGGTCTGGTGGTGGTTTTGCTTTTGGTCCTGGAATAAAACGTGTGCGCTACTTATAAATGAAATGACCACGCGGGCAAAGCCGCGGGCACAGCTAGTTGTCTAATAAAGTAGCTTCAAAACGTGTATAAAGAGAATATGGCTTAATTACAGCTTAACCCTAAATTCTTTACTTGAATTTTGGATGAACACTGAACCGTGTCTGAATTTTTTAGGCTGCTGATATATTTCGACTTGAAATACGAGAATATTGTTTAAAGATTTTAAACAATATTCTCAATATAAACTCAACATCAATTTTGATTGGCTATTCCAGGGTTAAATAGTCAAAAAAACACTTTGTAGTAGTGATTTAATGGTAGCCTGTACATCGTTTAAGATACAATTGTAAAGATTTTAAACAATATTAGCGTATTTTAAGTAGAAATATATCAGCAGCCTAAAAATTTCAGACATGGTTCAGTGTTCATCCAAAATTCAAGTAAAGAATTTAGGGTTAAGCCGTCATTTAGCCACACTCTCTTTATACACGTTTCGAAGCTACTTTATTAGACAATAGTGTGATATATCAAAACTTACAGATTTCAGGGGATGAGAGGTCTTACTAGAGGTTTGTTTCCTGAAAAATATCTAGGTTTTTTTGGTTCATGTACTTTGGGATGTTTTATGGTCAGATAGATAGATAGATAAATTCTTTATTGCACACACCACAAACAAAATCAACAAAAAATAAAGGAACAATAGTTAGTAATAGCAGAAGAAGTGTACAATGGGCGGCCTTATCGCTAAAAGCGATCTCTTCCAGGCAACCTTTGGATGGAGAGGATTTGTTATAGTTGTGAGGGACGGGGTGCATTATTATATAAAAATACTACTTAGTGAGAAATAGTAAATCAAATATCTAATTATACTAAAACTATTTTATGATTAATAATAGATATTATTACAATATACATTCAAATATAAATTTCCAATATATACATACATATATAAATAAATATATATTATATGAATACATAAATACCCAAATATAATTATGAGATGATGAAAAACAAAAAAAAACTGTAATACAAGCAACATAACAAACGTGATAATAAACATAATATTAGCTAGACTTCCAAGTAAAACCTCTTCACTTGACACTTAAAAACTTCCAAAGATGGCGCACGCCGTATAGAAACAGGCAATTTATTCCACAGACGAACAGCTTCTACCGTGAAAGAACGTCCGTAAAAAGTGCTGCAATGCAAAGGTAGCTTGAGGGTGAGATTTTCGGATGATCTAAGATGGAAGGTGTTGGATGTGTAGAGGAAATCAAAGCGTTCTTTAAGATAGCTCGGGGTAAAAGGATTAAACAAGATATTATAAAGAATGTTAAGGATATGAGCATTCCGGCGAAGGCGAATGGGTAGCCATTTGAGCTTTGCACGAAAGTGAGAAACATGGTCAAATTTGCGCAAGCCAAATATGAACCTTATAGCAACATTTTGTAAACGCTCAAGCTTATTCAGCTGTTCTTCGGTAAGATCGAGATAGCAGACGTCAGCGTAATCGAGAATGGGAAGCAAAAGAGATTGCGCGAGAACAACCTTAGTGGCAGTAGGCAAGAAATTTCGAAGGCGCCTTAAAGAGGCTGCCGCAGCAAACATTTTGCAGCTAGTAGCTGCTACCTGAGGGCTCCAACTGAGAGATCTGTCCATTATAAGTCCAAGGTTCTTGACTGAATCGCTGTATGGTCTAGTAATTCCATCAAAAATTATATTTGGAAGGGTTAGCCAGTTCACCTTAGAGATCATACGGGAGCTCCCTAAAATAATGACCTGCACTTTACTAGGATTTACTGTTAATCCATAGGATTTACTCCAATCATTTATACGACGCAGATCACAATTTTTGCTTGTAACAGCTTTATCTAGCTCATTAACTGAGGCCTGGGAATAGATTTGAAGATCGTCTGCGTATAGGTGGTAAGAAGAAGTAAGATTTTGAGATATGGAGTTAATGAAAATAGCAAATAAAAGTGGAGATAGGACGCCGCCTTGCGGTACACCGGCTGACGTGTTGCACCAGGCAGAGAAAGTCTCCTCCAGGCGAACCCGCTGCCGACGTCCGTATAGATAACTATGAAACCAGTCGACCACCGATGGAGATATGTTAAGTGAGCAAAGAATTGCAAGGAGAATATCAAAGTTGACAGCATTAAATGCATTACTAAAATCTAGCAATGTCAGCACAGTCAACAGGCCGTTATCCATACCAAGACGGACGTCATCAGTAATCTTAACAAGAGTAGTCATAGTGCTGTGCCCGGGACGGAAACCAGACTGGAATGGATTGAGAAGATTTTGGCTGGACAGGAAATGGCTAACTTGTCGGTGAACAAGACGCTCAAGAACCTTGGATAGAAATGGAAGGATGGAAATGGGACGATACTCAGAAAATGACTTTGGGTTGGATTTCTTGGGTAAAGGTAAAATCTGTGCGTCTTTCCAGACGGCAGGAAAAACACCACTGCAAATAGAACTATTAAAAAGGAAACAGAGGACAGGTAGGATAATATCAAGGATGGGCACCAACATGTTTCGACTAATACTATCACCACCGACAGAGTTGGAGGAGATAGACAGTACCGCCTTCTTAACATCACATTCGATGAATCGACTAAAGACGAAAAGAGGACGGTCAGGAGTTGTAATGGCAGAAAGGTAGTTGATTTTTTTATTCTTTACCGAGGCTTGCAAGGCAGAGGTAGATGAAAAATGATGATTAAGAGAATCAATATCTAAATTATTGGGAAAGGAGTCCTGTCGTGATTTGCCAATTCCCAGAGACCTGAGGAACTTCCACACTTTGGCTGGATCCTCATCTTCAACTGATGCATAGACATGGCGACGTAACGCATTCCTACACACCATATTGCAGCGATTTCGAGACTGAACGTATTTAGCTTTATTGTATTCAGTGGGTCGCATCTTATATCTAGTTAGGTCAGGTTGGCGTTTACCCACCATCTGTTAGCATTTTTATAAAAGCTTGTGCACCATTTGTTATATTTGAATGAGATTAATAGTTGATTTCAGGGTCTCAAAGGTCGAAACACACCGTGGAACATAAGTAGTGAAATCAAAACTCAACATAAATTTTGATTGACTATTCCAGGGTTAAAAAGTCAAAAAACCACTTTGTAGTAGTGATTCAAAGGTAGCCTGTATATCATTTAAGATACAATTGTGCAGATTTTAAAGAATATTTGCGTATTTCAAGTCGAAATATATCAGCAGCCTAAAAATTTCAGACACGGTTCAGTGTTCATGCAAAATTCAAGTAAAGAATTTAGGGTTAAGCTGTCATTTAGTCACATTCTCTTTATACACGTTTTGAAGTTACTTTATTAGACAATAGTGTGATATATCAAAACTTACAGATTTCAGGAGATGAGAGGTCTTACTAGAGGTTTGTTTCCTGAAAAAATATCTAGGTTTTTTTTGGTTCATGTACTTTGGGATGTTTTATGCTCAGGTTGGGGCTTAGCCACCATCTGTTAGCATTTTTATAGAAGCTTGTACACCATTTGTTAAATTTGAATGAGATTAATAGTTGATTTCAGGGTCTCAAAGGTCGAAACACACCATGGAACATGAGTAGTGAAATCAAAACTCAACATCAATTTTGATTGGTTATTCCAGGGTTAAATAGTCAAAAAACCACTTTGTAGTAGTGATTAAAAAGTAGCCTGTATATCATTTAAGATACAATTGTGCAGATTTTAAAGAATATTCGCGTATTTCAAGTCGAAATATATCAGCAGCCTAAAAATTTCAGACATGGTTCAGTGTTCATCCAAAATTCAAGTAAAGAATTTAGGGTTAAGCTGTAATTAAGCCACATTCTCTTTTTACACGTTTTGAAGCTACTTTATTATACAATAGTGTGATATATCAAAACTTACAGATTTCAGGGGATGAGAGGTCTTACTAGAGGTTTGTTTCCTGAAAAATATCCAGGTTTTTTTTGGTTCATGTACTTTGGGATGTTTTATGGTCAGGTTGGCGTTTAGCCACCATCTGTTAGCATTTTTATAGAAGCTTGTGCACCATTTGTTATATTTGAATGAGATTAATAGTTGATTTCAGGGTCTCAAAGGTCGAAACACACCATGGAACATGAGTAGTGAAATCAAAACTCAACATCAATTTTGATTGGCTATTCCAGGGTTAAATAGTCAAAAAACCACTTTGTAGTAGTGATTTAAAGGTAGCCTGTATATCGTTTAAGATTAAATTGTGCAGATTTTAAACAATATTAGCGTATTTCAAGTAAAAATATATCAGCAGCCTAAAAAATTCAGACACGGTTCAGTGTTCATCCAAAATTCAAGTAAAGAATTTAGGGTTAAGCTGTCATTTAGCCACATTTTCTTTATATACGTTTTGAAGCTACTTTATTAGACAATAGTGTGATATATCAAAACTTATAGATTTCAGGGGATGAGAGGTCTTACTAGATGTTTGTTCCCTGAAAAATATCTAGTTTTTTTTTGGTTCATGTACTTTGGGATGCTATATCAGTCAGGTTGGTGTTCAGCCAGCTTCTGTAAGTATTTTTATAAAATTTTGTGCATCATTTGTTATATTTGAATGAGTTTAATAGTTGATTTCTGGGTCTTAAAGCTCGAGACACACCGTTCAACATGAGTAGTGAAATTTAAACTCAACATCAATTTTTATTAACTATTCCAGGGTTAAATAGTTGAAAAGCCATTTTGTAATTGTGTTTCCGTGGTAGCCTGTATATCTTTTAAGATATATTTTTCCAGATTTTAAGCAATATCAGGGCTCTTCAGGTCGAAATATATCAGCAGCCTAAAAAATTCATACATGGTTCAGTGTTCATCCTGAATTCAAGTATAGAATTTAGGGTTAAGCTGTAATTTAGCCACATTGTCGGTATACTCGTTTTGAAGCTACATTATAAGATAATAAAATTGGTAATTCAAACTTTCATTTTTCAGGGGATTAGAGCTCTAACTAGACGCGTGTTCCCTTAAAAATCTCAAGAATATATTTTGTTCATGTTCTTCGGGATATATTTTTATAAAAATTTGCGTTAACTTATTAATCAAAACTTTTTTATATTATTATTATTATTAAACAATAATCATTAATTAACAAATAAGAGTGAACCACTATTATTAAAAAAAACCTTCTTAATTTTTTCGGATTTTAGGCTGCTACATTTTGGCTGCCAAGTTCACACCGGTTATATATTTTAATTAACATACATACTCAATACTTATATGACTTATTTTCGTTATATCTCTTGACATTTAATTCATTGTATTATTATTATTTATGCTTGATTTCATATGTAAATTAAAAAACAATTTGTGCTTATTTTTTTTTTAAATTTGCATTTTGTTATAGCAAAATACATGTAAACCTCGCCTCATACATAAGATCTGTGTTTATTTTATATGTACCATGTCTTTATGCAAATAAACTATTTGATTTGATTTATTTGATTTATTTATGTTGTCGCTTCATTGTAAGTTTGTGTTCTTTATCCAATCAACATTATTCAAATACGTTGAATGAAATTATTGAATGGGTTTCAAGTGGCTAGTCTGTAGTAAGCAAAGGTAGGCAACCTAGACCGTGTCGGTACAGACCTGTAGCCGACATCCTGCGTGGGACGTCTGCCCACGCTTGGAAGCTGATTCAACCGCCTTCGTCAGAGGACTAGCATACCTAGTGTGGCATGGTTACTGAATGAAACAGGTACAAAGGAACTAGGAAGTGAATATTGAACGGTTTTAGAGTGGTTGTGAGGGAACAGTCCTGGATTTGTGTAGTTTTATTTCTATTAACGCTGATCATCAAATATGTGTACCTAACGTAATATAACTTTATATGATTAAAATAGTATAAGTACCTGCATGTAACTCTATGAAAAATTATTGCAAAATAATTTCTACGAATGGTTTGTGACTACTAGGCACATAAAAAAAAGGTTTATGCATATATCTAGATAAGGGCGACCGGTTGGTCTCGTGGCTAAAGATCCTAGGTACGACATCGAACGGTCGCGGGTTAAAATCCTGCAAGGTGCAATCATTTGTGTGATGAGCAGAAATGTTTGTTTCCGAGTCATGGATGTAATATTCTTATCTATGTATGTTTATCCGTTATCTAGTACCCATAGCACAGGGTATCCTAGTTTGGGGCTAGATAATTGGTGTGGGAAATGTCCCGAATATATTATATTATAAAGGAGGGAGGGATATGGCACCCACACAGCTACATTCCCACCGTCTCGTGCTTCACGTTTATCAACAACAAAGATAGACATACGCAGACTGTAGCGCGAATAAGAGTCACAGCTAACACGTGCTACATAAACGCTACTCCGATTATAAATCAGGCCAAAGAAGGCCAATTGTGTGTATTTCAACTTATTTATGCGATCCACGCCCGAGGAGCTGGTACCTAATCTTCGCACTTTTTATTAGATCTATGGGTGGGATACTACGTTTGATTGCTGATATAGTTTCAATAGAATACAAAGTGTAGTTTATGCACCTTCATCCTTAATAATTGCACAGAATAAATAATAGTACAAATAATACCTACTTACATAATGGTGTACATTATTGCCACAAAATAGATTAACTAAATCTATAACTACAGGCGTTAGACGAGTCTATGTTCCTAGTCCAATCTAAAGATATGGTAAGTCGGGTACCCTAGACCGCCGACAGGCTGCGTGGGATGCGGCATGCCCACGCGTGGCAACCTTCGTGTAGGAAGTCAAGTCTATGGATGGACGCAGGTGCTGAATGGTTCTGAGAATAGGTATTTCATTCAGGGGAAATCTGCCTTTAGTAGTAGAGTACTAATAGTTACTCTGGGTACTTAATTGAGATATTTCAATCACAAATTTGTTTTCTGATTATTTCTGAGAATATTGTATCTACTAAGTATAGTTAAAGTAGATAATCTATAGAAATACACATACAAAGGAAACTCTTCAAAATATATATATGGTGTGTTGATATGAATTGAAAGCTTACTACTGCATGTAGTACAAATATTTATTCTGTGCTATTATATTTGCACAAGACAAATAAAGAAAGTAGGTACTTCATGCTGATTTGCGTTTATTTTTCAATTACAAAAGATAATTGAAAAAAATATTTCCTTGGTACGTAAGAAATGACGATCTCCATCGGGACCTAAAAGTAGAGTTTGTCGACAAAGTTTTTAAAAAATATGCAGAAGCTCACGAACAAAAACTTCACCAGCATGTAAATGTCGAGGCGATCCAGTTCTTCGACCATACGGACATAGTTAGAAGACTCAAAATAACAAAGCCGTTCGAGTTAGTGTAGTATATAGATAGAGAGATAACTCTTTATTGCACTAACAAACTTAAATTATGGCACATCAACAATGACCTTAAAATAGTACAATCGGCGGCCTTATCACTAAGCAGCGATTTCTTACTTAGATTAGGCAAACTTAGATTAGAAAGCGAGAACATGAACATTAATAAACGATAGTTTGCACATGCAAGTATACATTTACTGAGATGAATAAATTTGTATTTTTAGAATATAAATACAATAAAATATTACTTATAAATACCATAAGTACAATATATGAAATAAAATATACATACATATAAACATATATATACTAATACTAATAATTATTATTATATTTATATATATATATATATATATATATATATATATATATGTATATACATACTTCTTATTACAGACATTAAGAAAAGTGTTATTGGACACATTTTTAGTTAAGACACTTTAAAAAGTATAAGTAGTAGTATTACTTATTAACCTCATTCAAGACTACATTTTAATATCAATGTTAATGAAAAACACTACGAAAATTAAAAAAATTAAAGAAAAAGAGAAAGTTTTTGTGACGTATGCGTAGAGCTTCAGTTAAATTCATAAATATTAAGCATAACATACTCGTAAAGTACTTTAAACTATTAAACATTTTCTAACTGTTTTTACTTTAAACTATTTAAATGTTTCTAACTGCCATTATTATAATTTATAATAACTCAATCTACCTACTTCTCAAATATTTTATGGAGATAAAGGTGTGTAGCTTGCTATGAACCAAATTAATAATTACCGGGCCAATTTCAAAGAATTTACCATTACTTAACAACTTCATTTATAAAGTCGTAGAGTGGGAATTAATCAATTAATCAATACAGAAAATCAATTATATATTAGCGTTTTCATCATAAAACCAGTAGGCAGTAAATGAAAGCTGTGACATACTTAAAAAGAAAAAACATTCAATAAAATGTTATTTACCATTATACAATTTAATTGCGCTTCATTCTTGCATTTGTAATCAATTATCTACACCATAACCATAGGTGGTACACTTACACACTTACATCGGTATTGCCATAACTCCATCCGTATACAAAAGTTTCTATTATATCCATACCAATATATAAAAGTGAAACGTTGTCTGTTTGTTTGTTTGGGGAGCTTTCACGCGATAACGGCTGGACGGATGTTAATGAAAGTTAGAATGGAGATAGCTTATACCCTGGAATAAAACAAAGGATACTTTTTATCCCGGACTAATGTAAGTTTCCACGGGAAAACTGGAAAATGTTGATTACTGTAAGGAACGGTTGCCATCACAGAATGGTATGTGGTTGCCATGGAAACGAAATAACAAGTCTGTCAAAAAACATCAAGAGTAGTGCTTTTGCATTGGTTTTTAATATTCTAGAAGAAAATAGGGTGCTTTTGTTCGCGATAAACAGTAGTCCAGTACTAACAGTAGTAATAGTAGTATATACGGGCTGTCCCAGGAAGTAGTGGTAAGTGGAAGTAAAACTGTTCCAGGTGCACCCGAATAACCCCCATGTATGTTCCGCGATTTTTGATATTTTCGGAGTTATTCCATATATTTTTTCATAAAACTCCAGAATTCGACACAAACCTAGCCATTTGACCAAACTAAGAATAGTATTTAGTTATTTTTTTGTATGTTGGTTGTAATTACTAAAAAAAACTATAAAGAAATAAAAGAATTATTTCAAATTTTATTCAAAGCAAAATATCTCTTCAAAGTTTGGAGGTCTCTAACATAAAAAAGGAATTTATATTTTTTGTTATTCCTATGTTATTCCAGGACCAAAAGTACCCATAAACTACAATATAATTATTTCATCGATTGCTCGGCTTCTACTTATTGGATTGAGATACAAACTACAGCAGCTTTTAAGTCAAAACCTGAGCTATCCAACAGTGAAAACCGCATTTCAAGCGATCCTGCAGTAGTTTTTATGCGCGAGCATCCATCCATACCATTATATAAAAGTGAAACGTTGTCTGTTTGTTTGTTTGTTTGGGGCGCTTTCACCCGATAACGGCAGGATGGATTTTGATGAAATTCGGAATGGAGATAGCCAAAACATAGGATAAAACATCGGATATCTTTTATCCCGGAAAATTGTAAGTTTCCACGGGAAAATGATTATAACTCGCTGTAAGGAACAGTTGCCATGGAAACGAAATAACAGGTCTGTCAAAAAACTTCAAGGCTATACCTACTTTTGCATTGGCAAGCTTTTGCCCAAGCTGAAACAGAGATAGTGTTATAGATAGAATAGATATAGATAGATAGTTTCACTTGTATACGTACCTATTTGTTTGTTTCTAATGTAGCGGCAGATTGTTCAACTACTTCTACTTAACCGATTCTTTTAAAACTTCGCACAATAATTCAAACTCTATGTCAATAAGACACTATTGAAGACATTATGTAATTTAATCATCAATCCTCGTCCTGATGCTGCAGAGTACTTCCTACCTAGGTTTGAGGATCTGCTAATCTAACTTTTACATAATCGAACGTAAAATTTAAAAAAACTTACAATTCATGTTACATATACCTAGTTTGTTATTTGCTGTGACGGTGACATCACTGAGACCAGATATAAAATATCTGACAGAAAGTGACCACCGGTACAGCACCGTTACATACAGATACCTAGCTGGTGACGCTATCTAGGGTTTACAGCGCGACGCTGGTTGCAGGACAGCTTTCGGATACTTGCGGGCGACTAATGTTTAACCCTTCGAGCGCGATAACGCTGTGCCCAAAGGATTACAAAGCGCAGCTCTTGTTTGGTGTGTAATCTACGATTTCGGAAATCTATATACTTATAATAAAACTGTAACGGGCCCAATTCTGTACATTGAAGATATTTAGATAATTTTTTTTTGGAGGGTATTCTCTATTCGATACTGGATCCAAAACTGTTTTCTTGACATTTTTGTCTGTCTGTCTGTATGTCTGTCAGTCTGTCTGTATCTTGGCTAGGCATCACGCCGAAACTACTCAATGAATTCAAATAAAACTTGGTATGATTTGAGTTCATACTTCGAGGTAGGACATAGGATACTTTTCAGCCCGAAAAATTAAAGGGTTCCCGCAGGATAGGGGTGGAAAATTATTTAAAAGAACACGAAGCACGCGGAAAGTATTGGGCAGATGTTGATGCAAATAAGAACAAACATAGTCTACACTATGCGTGGCCTTACACTCATTTGGCTAGTAATTTTTGTAATAAAAGAATGTAAGACGAATTTCGTAGTTTTTTATTGCATACATGAATATGGTATAATTAGATGTATTACGGATAGACTTTATTACAAAGGTACGCCCGAATCTATTTACTTTCTCGTACTTGTTTCACATTTTTCAGCTTTCTGCAGACCCAGTTTAATCTTTTTATCCAACGAAATCATTTCTATGAATCTAAAACACAGATACCCACACGGTTCCTACTACAATTTTATCTCCCTGGCAGCATTTTATCTCTTCTATCGCTGCTGCAGCCGAGATCTAATCTCGAGTTACGAGAGCGACTTGTTTCTATTACTCGCCAGATTACCCGACAGTTTGCCCGCCTGGCACCTATACCCGCATTGTTTGCCCGACACATTTATTGTACAAATGGACAGTATTGGACAGCAGTCAGCTGTGCGCGCTATTTTGTAGGTTTAGCTGTAATGGACTGTTCTGCTTGTTATTGGTGGCTTTGGATTAAAGGTAATGTGATAGGTATCGTTTTGCCACGTTTTGCAACTTCAAGCGATATTGTCCAAGCATTAGTGCGTTTCTGGTGACAGGTAATAGATTTGAGAAAAGACACTGTGTCTTTGGATATTAGACATGTACATGCCGGCGAAGTCATGTACAATAAATGTAGTTACGCTCCTAAAGGCTCAAACCGAGCATTCATGCACAACCGGTTTTATATTATAGTGTAAAGGTAACCAGAGTTACCGCAGAGTTTAGACTCTAATGACTGTAATTGTTAATTAAGAAGCTGACGTTTTAAATTTATTTTGGGGGTAAGAATCAAATATAAACTTTCAAAATTAGAGCAGAGCCATTATTTATTCTGTGGCAGAGCAACGTAATTCTCAGTAGCAAAAAAAACAGTAGGTACTAAAATTGTAGCTTGGCTCGTAACTTTTTGCTGATTGATTGTTTCAAAAAGCTTAGTCTGTTTGAAAACAAAAATTAGGTTTAACTTAAGGAAATGTATTTTAAAAAAATGATTAAAAGGTTTGCCATATGCACAATTTGCATTTGAGGAGGTTAAATGAACCGACGGATCTATTTTTTTTTGTCTGTTTTCATTTTCTAGCGAAGTTTGTGAAAAAGCTCACTTTTGGCCCGTAACGCGTGTCACCGATTAAAATATGGACCTAAGATAGCTTTATATTTCTTTCTCATTATCATCATAATTCACGCCACTGAGCTCGTTCTTCAGATCCATTTCCTTCCAGCCGCTTTTCGCAAGTCATCACTCACATGTTTCATCCTGTCTTGTAGTTTTTGAATGAACACGTACAAAAAAAAAACTTCGTTGTATGAAACAGTGATATTTCGCGTTTGCACCTAACGCAAACACGAAAAAATCGACAACATTTGTTTTAAATATTAGGTAATAATGTCCCACCAATTTTTTTTTGTCCGTGCTGAGATGACCGTGGCATTTCGAGCCCCGTAGCAGCCCGCAATCAAAATAAACTAGTACAATTAGATACCAGAAAAAACTAATTTCATCAACATTTTCTACCCAAACGGAATGTAGTTTTTTTTATTAGTAGCATTCTACATTTTTTATTTATACCATTGCTGTTGAGTCTCAAGCGTTCTGTCCTGATTGATGCGGCGATCAGACGGACCGAATAATTTTTATTTATACACACGCAACGCAGCTAAATCATCCAGGTTCTGATTACTTTTGATTTACTATGACAAATTTAAAATGATATATTTTATTGCTTAATCGTAGGTATATGACTGAGGTATTTAATTTGTAGAAGCTTTTCTGAAAACATGCTGTCCTAAATAAATTAGACAATATTAGTTATTTTTTGGGAATTGTTTTGCGTAAACGCATAACAATTCTTAGAACTAATTAAACCCAATAAATCAACAGGTATAGCAATTACACAACTACTCGGCAATTACATAATCAGTGTTATATCGATGTATCGAGACGAGCGAGACTAATCGAATCCACGACACGACTCGATTGCGCGCATCGCCATTTATGGCACAACACTAGCCCTTCACTAGTTTGCAACTACCCACATTTACACAACTTTGAATCTTATGGACTTTGTAGTAAGGCATAATTAAAAGTTAATAAAACTTGAATGTTCATGGCGTATCTAATTGCCATCAATGGATAATTAAAGGGATTAGAAATTGTCAAGTTGCTAGGTTTAGCAACAACATATAACAGTCAAGTCAATACACAATATTATGAAATGGTGAGTCTGTAGTATCTGTTTTTATTTAGTCTTTCAAGTCTAAAAATAGGAAAAGAAAAGCTTTTAGAAGTCCTAAAACTTCTCACACCTCATGAATAAGAAGAAACAATTGTTCATAAAATAGTGTAAAATAAACACATCAATAAATCAGGTAAACTACACCCGTACTTTGAGTTTGAAAAGGTTTCCTTTTTAGAGTAAAATCATGAATAGGAAAAGGAAACACACTTTTGATTCTACGGTGCTTCGGAAATACGCCCGTTAGACAAGAGAGCAAAAAACAATACTAATATAATATTAAAATAAGAAACAAGGCTGCAACAGTCCCCTCAATCAGCACCTCAAACCTCAAACACACAGTATTACTTATGTATCAGCCATTAGCCCCCGGAGGTGCCCCGGTTCACATTCTTCCAGCGACAGGGTTTCATATTTAGTATTTTTAATTAAGCTATTATTTATCTATATTTTTCATGGAATCTGTGATATATTTCGAAATGTATAAAACCCCAAAATACCCCAAATAACCCCATTCCAACTGTATAGCTTGCTTCGTAACAATTCAAAATCCATCTTAACCATAACTTAAATAACTTGAAACCAGTCGAGTTCATTCATAAAACTACCGTTTACATACAAGCTCGGTGTATCAACCGGGCATTTCATTCTAAGAGATTTATAACGGATATATTTACATAATGATGTCAATAACAGACGTGTAGTAGAGCTGTTATTAGTCGTAGACCCGTTTATTGTTGTAACATTTTACTCTATTTATTTTATGAGATATAAATGATGTTGGGGACTTTTATAGTATAGTTATAGGTTTGCCCGTTCAGTTGCTAGATTAAAAAAAAAACATCTAGTTCTCTATCCATATCTATCGATTATATTCCTATGTTTGGTTTATAATGTAGGTAGGTAACGGGATTGCTCATTATTCTTTCCAATAATGTAATTGAAACTCAATGACTGCATCAATATGTTTTTTAATTATGTTTCACGTTTATGCGTACTTTTTTGAAGCTGTACCGTAGCCTTCAAAATAAAATAACTAGCTTAAAAGCTAAAAAAAACACGCCTGCCCTGCCTTTTTGTTTTTTCGCCATTTTGATTGGAGCCATACTGCAGCAACATTGAATATTTTAAAAAAAGGCAATTTTACTCGGGGGGACGTAAGGATTCTAGCGATACCTCATACGTCTAAATCTGTTCGGCATTTAAAAGTTATGATGGACTATAGAAACTCACATACATACATACATGAATGCTAAAAACATAACACTCCTTTTTTGGTCGTCGTGTGTCACGAGGCGGTCCTGGGGTTTGTTCCACTACCCCAGGGACCAAACCTCAGTGGACAACATAAAAGTACAGGAACAATTAGGAGCACTCGGTGATGTTCATAAACAGAGATCGCTTTAAGCGATAAGACCGCCAATTGTAACATGTTTTTTGTTAGATTAAGTTTATTAATTGTATATTTCTGTATTGTGGTGTATCAATAAAGAGTTCATCTATCTATCTATCTATTTATTCTATTCAGTCTTCTCCCAATTTAATATATTTGGTAAGAGTGTACACTTGGGGCTCTAATATTGTTATTATCACAGGCTTTTCGTGCTTCAACAATACAGATCAAAACAACCACGAACGAAAGTACTATCATATATATTTAAAGGACTCCAGAAATAATAAACTTATATAAGTTCATATTTCATAACATATTATTTCGTAAAATACCAGTTTTTGCTAATCCAATGACAATATAGGAATGACAGGTTATTTGAATTTAGAATTAATATAATATCAAATGAGTATTATTAATATGAAAGAGGTTTTACATCGGAGAAGTAATTAGTATGAATTTGACTTTGAAAATTAATGGATTAATCGGTACATAAATCCTAAATAGTTGTACCTGTTCATTGAGGTATTATTACTACCCAATTCTACAATTTTCATTAAAAATTTACTTTTATATTATCGACATGTGGAAAACTAAGGGCGCATCATCATACATTTTTATCGACCAATTAAATGTATTAGGTAAATATTGGACTGCCCACGCGTCTATAGGATGAGCTTTGGCTTTGGAGATGGGTCAATCCAGATTAGCAGATCGGTCTTGTCTTTAAGATTTCCGATTGCATTATTTTGATTTTACTATGCCAATAATAAAACAATATAACTAATTAATTAATTAGTATATAGAAGGATACCTCGACAGTATCTCAGGCATAGTTTTAAAACTATGCCTTTTATTTTTTCAGATAAATACTAATCCTGTATACAGAAAACTGTTTGCCTATAGATATTTAATTCTAATCTATTAATAATGTAACATAAATCGTAACTTACTAACTTCTCTGTTACAAATGAAACAATAAAATATTATTGTTGATAATTTAGAAGAAAGTAAACACTCAACCCACGTGAAACCCGATACATTCGACTGGAACCCGACCGAGCGACTAAATCGGCCTGATTTCGTCCCCTGCTTAAAGTCGCAACGTATCTGTTTAATATAAACTGCCTGTTTTCATTTCGGACGCACCTTTAACTGCCAGTAGTCAGATTGTGGGTATTTACGAGTCTTTATATTGATTTACAGTGCAGTTAACTTTTTAACATGAAAACTATGACTGATAATGTGGCCGGGGATAATTTGGTTACAAAAGTGTTATGATCATTTATTTAATCCTTCCCAACATTTGTCACATTCTCAACTATTCCTTTTCCAACGGTGTTTTTCCGTCTACTTGGAAAGATGCAAACATCATTCCCTTACCTAAAAAAAAACAATCCAGTTCTTTTTTTTTCTGAATACCGTCTTATCTCTATCCTCCCGTTCCTTTCCAAAGTTCTGGAGCGTTTAGTCCAGAACCAATTGAGTTCTTTTCTATCCAAAAATAATTTGTTGAATCCTTTCCAATCTGGTTTCCATCCAGGTCACAGTGCTGTTACTACTCTCGTCAAAATCACAGACGATATACGTCTGGGAATGGAAGCTGGGCCCGATTCTGTAAGCTATTGAACCGCGATAACGCAAGTGGATCGCTTGAATTTTTTTGAGAATTTTTCTTATTTACCACTTAAAAGTGCTAGAAGTGTTTTTTTTTAAATATTCAAAAAATAAAAATATGGAAAATAAAAAAACAAAAAAAAACAAAAAACGAAAATTTTAGCAAAATTTTCGCTTTTAAGTGGTAAATAAGAAAATTTCTCAAAAAATTTCAAGCGATCGACTTTCGTTATCGCGGTTCAATAGCTTACAGAATCGGGGCCCTGGTCGACTAACCATCCTTACTCTCCTAGATTTCAGCAATGCATTCAACACTGTAGATTTTGACAATTACACCAGTTTTTAAATCAAACCCTGAGCTATCCAAAAATGAAAACCGCATCGCAATCGGTCCAGTAGTTTTTACGTGATGCGTGAACAAACAAACATACAGACAAACAGACAGAAAGGCAAAAAAAAATTTTTTTATTTCTTTTCTATGTACTGACATTTTCATGCCTATTGCTTTTTTATAAGCATAGATAGATGACTGCGTCAATTTGCATGAAAAAAAAAACAGTCCAGTAGTTTCAGCGTGACGTGATACGCGTTCTTTTAAATAATTTTCCACCCCTGCGGAAACCCTTTAATTTTTCGGGTTGAAAAGTACCCTATGTCCCTACCTCGTAGTATGAACTCAAATCATGCCAAGTTTAATTTGAATTCATTCAGTAGTTTCGGCGTGATGCCTATCCAAGATACAGACAGACACAGACAGGCAGCCAGACAAAAATTAAAAAAATACAGTTTTGGCTTCAGTATCGAATATAGAGAACCCTCTAAAAACAAAATTCAAAATATCTTCAATGTACAGAATTGGACCCGTTACAGCTTTATTATGAGTATATAGATAGTATATTCCGAGAATGGAGTATCCTATATGTTATTCTAGGACCAAGACTACCTATAATGTACAATATACCAAACGTTCAGCAGTCGAATAGTTTTTATCGATTGCTTGGCCTTTACTCATCAGATTTAAAACAGTCCAGTCGCAATGGGTCCAGTAGTTTTTGCATGTGACACCATTAAAATATATTCAGTAGCTTAATTTAAGTCCCCATTTTTTTAATTATCTTCTTTGGACAAACTTTTTGTTATTTACTGCTTTTTTATAAATATAAAAGTGTATAAAAATATGAAAGCACTTCTTCTGGATACAGTTTAAGTTTACGCCAAGTTGTTACTACCTATAAGTAATAAAATACCTACTTTGTAAAAAAACTCGTATAATTCCATCGTGATTTAAAAATTCCAAGTTAAAATTACCAGTTAGCCACGGGTCCAAAACTGCCACTTAGCTTTACCATCGGCGTTTTTCAATTTGTTGAAAAGAATCGCAAATTAAATGGCATCAGCAGCGGGGTTCTTAAGTAGAGGCTGCGTCTGACCTTGGGGTCACAGAATTAGTGCCTACGGGGTCTGCCCACGGCCTAACGGGTCTGTGTTGTGGAGTTCGCTGTACGGACCCTAATTTCCTATTTATTGGGCCATAGTATCCCTTCACTCATTAGCGTGGGCTGGACACTCCCACTTGATGGGCTGTGTGATGGTGACAGCTATGACGGTACTGTTTCGAAATACACGATGAGTTTCAATTATTTGGTGATTAGTGAAATTTTATTACTATTTTTAAAAGCTTTTATTTAGTTTTTAATTATTGTAAGTGTGTATGTTAGTTTAGGTCAAATCTTAGAAGCTGAATTAGAACCACTTTATCTTATTCTACGGGGTAGATTTTTTACAGGTTGGTTCAGTTACGATGACAATGTATTTTTATGGTAAGCATGATCTGAATCGACATCTAGGATTAGCTCCAGATCAAGGAAATCTACAACGGTCAACAGCACAGATGCGAAATATTGTGTACGCATTTTATTACGATAGCTGGTTTTAAATTTTGCTATGACATTGTTTGTATGGTCATCAAACGTGCACAATCTATTGATATCTTTAAGACCCTACTGTTTTTTTCTACATCTCCAGCTCCTCACAGGCTGTAACTATATCCCAGCACTGACTTGATATGTACTTAAGTATGTATAATTTTAGTTTATAATTACTTTTAGCTATATATTTTGACATAGTATTAATGTATGTGTAGTTTATTTTATATTTTATTTCTTTCTTTTTTATTTATATTGAATTTGTATAGAAATTTAATATCGCCACACTACCGACCCTTTTTAGCAATTAACTTCTTTCCATCTTAAGGTTGTCTGGAAGAGATCGCTATGAGCGACAAGACCGCCCATTGTATCTGTTGTTTATTTTATTTCTATTTTTTTATTTGTTTTTAACTGTGCGACAATAAAGTGTTATTGTATTGTATATTTTTGATAATGTACGGTTTTCTTCAAATCATGATTTCAATTCCCACAATGTAGTAGCCGACCTTTGACATGCATGGCGTTACGGCAGTCTCGTTACAGATTTTGAAGATAACAGTGACGAGAATGGAGTCACGTAGAGGCGAATCTTGGGAAATATCTTCAGCGAGCTATTAAAATGAAGTCAAGATATGCAATTTGTCAAATGGGCTCGCCGTCTGTGCCTCGCTATTTGACATATGAATGTGAACTGCTGCATCGTGATGACCTTTTCATTCAGTGCCTGTAGACTTAAAGGTTAAGGATATAAAGAACTACACGGTTAGTTAATTTGTTTCTACACCATAAATAAACGGGGATTAATGCAGTTTGATCGAAACGTCGCGTCGAGGGCTAGTGGCTAGTGGTCTAGTGGCTAGTGACCCTAGGAACGAAACCAAAAGGTCGCAGGTTCGAATCCTGCAAGGTGCAATCATTTGTGTGATGAGCAAGAAATGTTTGTTTCCGAGTCATGGATGTGATATTCGTATATAAGTAACTTTATCCGTTATCTAGTGCCCATAGTACAGGGTATCCTAGTTTGGGGCTAGGTAATTGGTGTGGAGTTGTCCCGAATATATTTATTTATTTTATATTTAACATTTAAATAATATATTTCTTCGGCTGATTGATTTAGCATGCCTTCTCCATTTTCGGCTAAAATGTCATTTTAGTATCAAAAGTTACCCAAAAAACTATTTAATCGTACAATATGCTAGCTAAGAAAAAAAGGGGCAGAGTATAGAATTAGCGTTGCATTAATTATTAATGCTACCTCCTTAGCAGGGTGCTCTATTACTATAGTACTATAGTACTAGATTAATCAGATATGCAAAGATGTGTGATGTTTGTTTCTGAAATTATTTTGGGTGATCCGATGCTACCCACTGATCCAATTTGCCTTGGTCTACCCTATTTACATGACAAGGAACCTACTAGAGATGCGCCGAACATGGATTTCTAAACCGAACCGAATAACGAACATTGATCGGTTCAGCGTTACCGAACCGAATGTTCGGCCGAACTATTCGGTTCCATTTAGAAGCGCTTTGCCGCACTAAACACGGTTTGTACAGTACAGGTCCGCGAGGCGCCCGGCCGGCTAAGCATTTTAAAACTGATATCTTTTTAAGATGGGCATCATCATTTATTTACATTTTCGTTAAAAATTTGTGTTTTTCGTATGATTTCAGTCCCAATCAATCGTTTGAAACTGAGCCACAAACTTCGTCAATCTGGGATCAAAGGGTCGTCGTACTCCTGCGACCTTATCAAAAACAAAACGCTACTGGGATGGAGTTAATAAAAACAATTTAGCATAATTAATTAAAATTTGATTGGTATTTATTTTGTATTTCATTATGTTATCTGAGATTGAATGAAGACATACTCATTAACTATTATTCTAATTGTCAGCATAAAAATTGATATCAATGTTAAATAATGTCATGTTTGTCTGATATTACTAGTTGGTTTTATTTTCCAAATAAAAATGACTAAGTCGAATTATTTCGGCTCTTACTTTAATATTAATTAATTGGTTAATATTTGATAATTATGCTAAATATTTTAAAGTCAATACAAGCTGTAGGCAGGCCTTAAAATTACATAAGATTATTATTCGTTTAATATTCGGCACATCAACCGAATATTCGGCCGAATACCGAACATATAAAACCATGCCGAATATGCCGAATACGAATAATTAATGAATATTCAGCGCATCTCTAGAACCTACCTATATCCCTCATCAACATAATCATCAATGAGGTTACTCTTCAGTTTCTCACGCACAAAATATTATTAAATAAGTATATATTTCTGTGTATACATTTTTCAAATACTAAGATAGGTATATAAGTAAGTTTTTCAATAATCCCTGCGCAGCCAGTGCCCATATATCAAAGCTGGACACTTAGATCTCAGTGCAACAGGACCGGTTTCATGAATTCCTCATCAGGGGCTGGCCAGTCGTGGGATTGGCAAACTGGTGTCGAATTCAACAGTACAACAGGCTACACACAGGCTCATGATCGATTTTCATTGACTTTTGTAAGGCCATCAAGAGCTAGTTTTTATAAAATGATATTGCTACACATTCGACAGGTTATGAATAATTCGGAAGGTACCTAATTAGTTTTGGGTGTAAATCTTGAAACTGCAACTCTCTATAAAATTCTTTCTTCTCCTTGCCATGCAAAAAGGTCATTATTTTCCAGACGACTAATAAATTAAATGGAGACTTAACTTTTAAAAATTGGATGGGCCTTAAAAGTTTAAAAATATCCAGAAAAGCAAATAAAAGGCAACAACAGTACGCGCAAGTTGAGATTGTAGGTAGGTTTTATTTGTAACCACCAAAAGCTGATGCCAGTTTTAAATTTAATGACATCACGTGATCGGATGAGAAGAGCCGAAGACTCTGTGGCGTTCATTGGGAGAGGCCTATGTCTAGCAGTGGACGGATACAGGCTGATGATGATGATGTGACGATTGCCGTGCGGGCCCGATTTAATAATAGGTCCACCCCGTCTGAACCCGCGGAGAACCAGCAAAGGGTATTCAGAAATAGCGAGATGAATTTATTTTGCTGTGTATGTATCGATCGCCAAGCCCTCGACGTGACGTTTCGATCAGGGTGCATTGATCGTGGTCACAAGACTGAAGTAGCGGGTGTCAGCGTCGAGAAAGGCGAGCGTTGTCTCCAACTACTCGAATTTGGTTTTATAAAAAAAAACAAATTGTTAACATTAACGACATCTGCAGATTTCTTCTGACATAAACCGCGACGCGAACACTTGCTTATCACGGGTTTCACGACGCAGCCAGCTTAAAACCATCCTCCTGGTTGAAATTGTTTTTTTGTATTTCATCCGCTTCACGTATAATCCTGGAGTAGTAGTGACCGAGGAATAAGCAAAAGCGTGGAGTAAAGCCAATCACTTCAACATTTCTCAATCGAGCATCCACCACTATCCTATATCGTTATTTATAAACTCACTCATCAAAGCCTTGAACATAAACAGTGTAGTTAAAAGCTTGTGAAATGTACGCATTAGCAGTATTTGCAATAGCTATTAGAGCCAGCTCTCGATGTATGAGTTTGCCAATCAACTGATGGTATCTGTTGATGAATAACTGCCCGCGATATGATCGCCTTCAATTATCGCCTTTTACAATGAATATGCATTCGCTTTGATTGACTCATTATAGTAAAAACAGGTGAGTAACATTATTTCTAGTTGTCTACACTATCTACACTATAATAATATAATAATAATATTTAATATTATAAACAGGAAAGATTTGATTGTTTGTTTGTAATGGATAAACTCAAAAAATACAGACCCGATTTAAAAAAATCTTTCACATAACGAAAGCTAAATTATCAGTGAGTAACACTAGCAGTATATTATTTAAAAAAAAAATAGAGTTCCCTTCGAAAATTGCAATAATGAAACCCGAGGTATTAAATTTTGAAAAAAAACTCTATTGCTTTGTATCACAAACCAAAGAGTATATAAATACTACGTAAGATCACAAAATAAAAAGGAGATACGGGTCTTTGTATATGGAACGTTGCCATGGAAACGAAATCACAGAACATCTAACAATCATTGACGTAGGAAATGCTCTATGCTAATAATACACGAAATAGTAACCGTAATTCAACCTCCTTGCGTTAAACAGAATAATACTAAAGACGAAATAGTATACGTCAGTATAAAACCTAAAAACATACACATATTGTGAATGAAATTGTTGTTGTTCTATTTGGCCAAATAAAGTACCTACTAATTTTATCTTTCTATATATCTACCCGTGCGAAGCCTGGGCAGGTCGCTAGTAAATAATATACGAGGAAATGAAACTGTTTAGAACATAATATTTGGAAAGCCTGAAAATGATCGATAACAATTTATAATTACACTAGTTTTCCCGCCTTTTTCCGCCTTTTTCCGTACGCGAAAAAAAAAGAAAATAGGATGCTTTTTTTTCGCGATAAACGGTAGTCCCTGTTTATCGCGAAAAAAAAGCATCCTATTTTCTTCTAGGACATTAAAAACCAATGCAAAAGTTGGTATAGCACCAATGTCTTTTGACAGACTTGTTATTTCGTTTCCATGGCAACCACAGACGATTCTGTAATGGAAACCGTTTGTTGCTGTGAGTAATCAACATTTTCTAGTGTTCCCGTGAAAACTCACAATATTCCGGGATAAAGAGTGTCCTATGTTTTATTCCAGGGTATAAGCTATCTCCAGTCTAAATTTCATCAAAATCCGTCCAGCCATTATCGCGTGAAAGCTCCCCAAACAAACAAACAAACAAACAGACAACGTTTCACTTTTATGTATTGGTATGGATATGGATGGATGAATAAATAATATTGTATGTACCAAAACATCAATTTCAAGTGAACTTAAGAAAAAAACAACTAATTTTGAAGAAATTTAAATTGTGCTGCCCTAGAAGAGTCTGCTTTTTCAAATAAAAATAGTCATCCAAATCTGTTCACGAATCCCGGAGATATGCACAAAAAAACAGGCAATACCAGAACTTCCTCCTTTTGGAAATTAATAATTACGATGCAACGACCAGAAACACTTAACGATGTTATAGAAAGTGTGATATAATAAAAGTCAGAATATTCTTGCACAAGAAAAACCAAGTAGTAACAAAGGCAGAGTATTGTTGTCATTTTCTTTTTGCCATCATTGCGTGCCCCGCACAGAATTAAAGAAAGGGTAGCGTAGCAAAATATCTTGAGCTATTTAAAAACCAAGTAGTAACAAAGGCAGAGTATTGTTGTCATTTTCTTTTTGCCATCATTGCGTGCCCCGCACAGAATTAAAGAAAGGGTAGCGTAGCAAAATATCTTGAGCTATTTAAAAACCAAGTAGTAACAAAGGCAGAGTATTGTTGTCATTTTCTTTTTGCCATCATTGCGTGCCCCGCACAGAAACAAAGGGTAGCGTAGCAAAATATCTGGAGCTATTTAAAAACCAAGTAGTAACAAAGGCAGAGTATTGCTGTAATTTTCTTTTTGCCATCATTGCGTGCCCCGCACAGAATTAAAGAAAGGGTAGCGTAGCAAAATATCTTGAGCTATTTAAAAACCAAGTAGTAACAAAGGCAGAGTATTGTTGTCATTTTCTTTTTGCCATCATTGCGTGCCCCGCACAGAATTAAAGAAAGGGTAGCGTAGCAAAATATCTTGAGCTATTTAAAAACCAAGTAGTAACAAAGGCAGAGTATTGTTGTAATTTTCTTTTTGCCATCATGGCGTGCCCCGCACAGAATTAAACAAAGGGTAGCGTAGCAAAATATCTTGAGCTATTTAAAAACCAAGTAGTAACAAAGGCAGAGTATTGTTGTAATTTTCTTTTTGCCATCATTGCGTGCCCCGCACAGAATTAAAGAAAGGGTAGCGTAGCAAAATATCTTGAGCTATTTAAAAACCAAGTAGTAACAAAGGCAGAGTATTGTTGTAATTTTCTTTTTGCCATCATTGCGTGCCCCGCACAGAATTAAACAAAGGGTAGCGTAGCAAAATATCTTGAGCTATTTAAAAACCAAGTAGTAACAAAGAAAGGGTAGCGTAGCAACATATCTTGAGCTATTTAAAAACATTCAAATAGGAGTATATAATTTAAAAATATACAAATACAAATACACTTTATTGCACACCAAAAAAGAATACACATAAAGATACAACTTAGAAATTAAAGAGTACAATTGACGGTCTTATCGCTAAATAAAAAAACAAAAAAATAATAAAAAAAACAAAGATATCAATAAAAATAATTCAAAAAAGAATATATATTAAAATATATATAATATCTGGAGAAAAAATATACAATATATAAAAGTGAAACATTGTCAGTTTGTTTGTTTGGGGAGCTTTCACGCGATAACGGCTGGTAGGATTTTGATGAAATTTGGAATGGAAATAGCGTATACCCTGGAATAAAACAAACAATACTTTTTATCCCGGATAATTGAAAGTTTCCACGAGAAAACTGCAAAATGTTGAGTACTCACTGTAAAGAACGGTTGCCATGGAAACGAAATAATAACAAGTCTGTCCAAAAACATCATGAGCGTTGGTGCTATACTTTTGCAAGTCGCGGGCGAAAGCTAGTGCTAAAAAATAGTAATATTATAAACGATGTTACTACTAAAGTTATTTTGATGACTGGTGTCATTGATCTGTCGTTAATCGTTATCCATCCTTGAAATTGTTTTTTATGGTGTAATGTAACTGACCGTTTTTATTTCTCACGGTTTCGGGTATTTAAACAAAGAATAAAAAATAAATGTTACAGAGATGTGGACAGATATTTTTATGAGTAAAAACATACCTAAGTTGGTAAGCGGTTACCACCGATAAAAAGCAAAGAAAAAGTTATTGATTTGCCACAATGGAATCTAAATAGCAGAGACCACAATATAAAAACTTACCTAATAAAATACCTACCTAATATTAATAATCTACCAAATAATACCTAATATTAAGGTTAAAAATACCCTTAAAGTAATATATCTATATCCATACCAATATATAAAAGTGAAACGTTGTCTGTCTGATTGTTTGTTTGTTTGGGGAGCTTTCACGCGATAACGGCTTGACGGATTTTGATGAAATTTAGAATGAAGATAGCTTATACCCTGGAATAAAACATAGGATACTTTTTATCCCAGAAAATTGTAAGTTCCCACGGGAAAACTGGAAAATGTTGATTACTCACTGTAAGTAACGGTTGCCATTACTTAATGGTCTGTGGTTGCCATGGAAACGAAATAACGAGTCTGTCAAAAAACATCAAGAGATGGTGCTATACCTACCTACTTTTGCATTGATGTTGAATATCCTAGAAGAAAAATGGATGCTTTTTTTCGCGATAAACAGTAGTCTGCGTTTAGGAAGTCGCGGGCGGAAAAACTAGTACAAGATATGACAAAAAAAGTGTGACTTAAGATGGAAAATATCGCTCTTTAGCTATAAAAACGCCGTCAATTGTACACAAATATCTATTCAATTTTACCGAATCTCTTGTTTTCGATATAATCCCACCCTCGGAGTGGACTCAATACCCCAAAAATCCCGACCATTTTCTTGACATACTAGACATACCTCTCCTAAACAACATAAATCTTAGTTTCCGCTCAATCAAAGTTTTCCAAGAACTAGAATCTGATCACCGTCCCGTTGTTATGCGCCTAGGCCCCGACCCGCTACTTTGACGCGGCACCCCATCACCCTAACCCCCTAGTAGTTCAGGCCTCTGACTTCACGACAGGCGCGACAACAGACGCACGACCCCTCCTAGACGCCCTAGAGAAATCTTGAGCGATCCGGACGATGAAATCACTACCACAGTGCAGGCAGCAATAGATTCGCCCAATCCGTCATCTTCACCATTTTTCAACACAATTAGACACAGACACCGACCTCGCCGGCGAGGTCGAAGGTCCCGTAACTAATGTCGATTTTATTCGCCTTTGAGTTTCTTGCCGATTCTTCTCGAAGAAGTATTCCGAATCAGTGCTCAGTTATGCAATTCATTTAAATGGCTCCAGCCATTTCATCAGGGCCCCCTCGATCACTACCTAACAGTAGAGATCCAGGGGTGTTTAGTTCGATACTCCCCAAGTAATCAATGGCAACTGTCCAAGCCGAGGTTCGTACCTCCTGGGTGCCCTTGAGCAAGTGGCCAAAACTTAACTTTGGCATGCACCTTCTGCGTCACGCATTGCGGCGGAGCGCTTTTTTTCCGGTGACGTCGTAGAAGTCAGCTATAGACCAGCAGCACATACCTTTCTAAAAAAAAGTACACAAATATTTTTATGTAGGTACAATAAAGTGGATTTTTATTGTATTATGTATTATATTGTATGTGTCAAACATCATAAGCTGAGCATAAAAGACGATGACCAAAATTAGCGCATTTATTTTCGCGCGGGCTTCAATTAAACATGAAATTATCAATTTTAGACTGAGTAATATACAAATCGGAAATAATTATATACCTAGTTATAATTTAAGATATTCCTTACATTTTTGTAGGGCAGGTGACGTATTTTTACGTGGAATGGAATAATCAATTCAAGACAGTGTAACAAACAATGCTTATTATGACAATTTAATGTACAGTGCGGTATTCACCATCTCACTATAATAGACGCTAGAATATAATTATAGACACCGATTTTCAGCTCAACCCTTCCGGCTGCTGTAAGCTGTGAAATCTATTGGAATAACTTACGTTTTCAGTAACGTATTTACAGAATATGCCCTAGAAGTCAGCTATAGACCAGTGGGGGGCACTTCGACGTGTGACGCAACTAACAGTTTTCCCACTTTTTATTTGTGCCACAGCTTTATTGAAAAACACCACCGCGTTATTTGCAACTTTTGTCACGTGCCATCTCAAACTACAATCTTCATAAAGCTTCACCATTTTGAACCTTATCTCTTTTACTTAAAACATGTTATGATCCGCGAGAGACCTTTCAAAAGAACAAATGACACACAATTGTATGGGCTATGTATGGTCGTGTATGGGACTTTGTATGGGCAACAATGAGGCGCCAAGTTGTTGAGTAACTAAGCATGTAACAAACGAGCACGGATTTGGTATGCTATTTCGTAATTTCGCTCGAGGAAAAGATGGTATCTGCTAAAGAGACAAATGATGATTTGTGTCGTGAATTTTTCAATGTTCTTCTGAAGTTAGATAATAACTTTACTATTCAGTCAGTTGGGCATCATTCATCATCATATTAAAGCTTAATTTTACCCACTTGTAGTATGTCAGAGAATTTTTGAAAGTAGCTCCAATGACATATTGAAAAGTTGAGAAACAAAAGGTAATCCTAGTAAAAAAACGATGAAATGAAAGTAATTGATTTGTTTGAAACATGGTACATATCGATAGAAACGGGCATGGTATGAGCATGTTATGAATATCAAGTAAAGAGGAGTGTTAAAAATCAATGTTAATGGTAACAAACGTAGAGGACGAGCAAAATAAGTGTGGATGGATTGTGTGAAAGATGACATATTATGCAGTGAATACTGAGAAGACGGCTGTTAGAGAAAAAAGGAAGAAAAGTCATGTTGTAATACGACCCCACATAATAGTGGGTTAAGGATGTTGTTTAACAATACTTTTATCTACTTTCCATTTCCTTTGCTTAATTTGTTACTCAAATGGATATTTAATTTCTTTAACTACGTAGTTTGTCATACAAATCATGCAATTCATTAGACATTCATAAATGAAATATTATATTGATAGCATAATTACTGGCTTGAACTTTAGGCTCTCAGTTAATTTACTATACTAACTTATTCTAAGGTTCCTTGTTGTTTAAATTACGAAAGCTGAACTTTACAATAAATATTGAAAATATGCAAATAACATTATTACACATATATTTTACTAAACAACATTTATAAATTACAATTGCAGTAAATTATTAATCATGAATGGGGAAAGCGACTTCAAAAGACTCTAAAATCACTAAAATAGATGACAAATATAAATTAAATGTTCTAAATAAATGTTGTTTCAATTTAATGTATGGCTTGAAATTGCAACTGTTTATTGAAAGCAAAATATATTTCATTGACAAAGAAAATCTGCAGGCACTCTTTAAAAGTATAAATAAACCGACTTTTAAACAAAAACCTTTTTCCGTCCGAGCTTTGAACTTTATTTTTCAAACTTGAATTAGTGATTCTCGCCGCGAATATTCGAAATCGATTGTATAATAAATCGATCAATCAGTCAGGAAATCGATACTGTTGGAGATGGTGTGATGGGCGACGAATTATTCATGAGTGAAGAGATGGCAATTGTACCGTATCATTTGGAGAATACGAGAAAATATTTACATTGTCTGCGAATACAAATAATAACTTATAGCCCAAGGTGTTGTCATATAAGAAAATCGTGACTAGATACTGTCCTCAATGCGTGGTGCTAATAAAACAATGAACAAAAACATAAGCAATTAATGACTTCATAATATTTGATTATAATTCAATTTGCCGATACAAATCACCGGCAGACCTCGTGTTCGATTATAAGAAATTACGTCATCACAGAACCTGCTACATCTAGCAAGGCCTCGATCCTGCGAGCGTTGACCTCGCGGCAGGAGGTGGTCCTGTCAAAACGGATCCACTCCTCATTTTTTTCCGCTTATCTTCACGATCAGAACGCTTTGTTGTGTAATTACCGAGGAAATTACTAAATGATTCTGTGGATAGAAATGACCCGCGGGTCGCGGTTCACCAGAATGACTCTGGCTGTGCAGTCTCCGAGTCAGATGGATTCGGACTTGCGGCTTGATTGAGCTATCAGCACAACGCCGCTTTGTGTCCGACAAGCGACCGTGACTCGACACGACTAGGTATTTTTTAACAAAATAAGGCAGGGCGAAGATCATACTATTTGAATTAGTGTAACGAACTTAACAGAATAATGATGAATGACCGGTGTCGGCCCACTGCCGCGTTATTGACCATTGGAGCTGATGCACGTCGACATGAATGAATCGGTGCGCCCTCGCGTGATTTATCGCCGCACTAGCTCGCCGATTGAGACAATGCATCAATAGTGATGTGGTTCGTCGATAATAGGTCCCGTTGAGTAATCCGGCCGTGCCTGACACCGGTCCGGCTGCACCGGTTCAGCGTAATGGCGGGCTGCTCCGTAAATATAGGTGGAGTGATTGATAAATGCGTGCAGTTGATTGAGACTTTAATTCCGAGGCTGTTATTACAGTGTTATCAAGTTGCGGTAACGTGATGACAATATTATGTGGCGCGAATTATTAGTGATGCTAGTTTATTGTTTGATATTGAAATTAAATTCGCGCCTTGTGAGGTTTATTACACAATTACAGCTGTGTCTTCGGTGAATAATTCGGGCTCTGTCTAATTGTAAATAGACATAATTATACAATCGAAAAGAATAAATGGCGATAGAAAAAGATCTAAATGAATTATTTACCAAAATAAGCTATAAAAACCATCATCGTTAAGGTTTATTTACACAGCCACCTCTATAATAATTAATTCATTTACTCTCTTCTGAAATTATGCAGCTTAAGCAAAGGCGTAGAAGTAGATTTAAATACATACAAAATATGGAGCTTGTTATCTCTTTCGGGAAGTACTTACTGAATCCCGTTGTATCTTAAATACATGATGGGGGACGTGTCTCATTGTTCGATGGATTTGCATCGTCCAATCGAGATGGATGGCCGCATTCGAGTGATAGATCGAGTTATCAGCTCGTCTCGTAACCCGACTCGAGTCGGAGCAACGAGTGCGCGGACACGCGATCTGTACGCAACACATTAATTTATGTCAAATGCGGCTGCGAGGTAAACAAAACATTATGATGTCTCTACTAAATGCCCGAAGTAAGTATTATTGTGTAGTGTCTGCGTGTTGTGTAAATAGCGGAATCCTGTTGGGACCACCATAGTTCCTGATTTACAGTTCTAGTTATTAATATTCATGTTGTAAATGTTATTCATTAAATGTATATATATTGCAACGGTTATTTAGTGATTCACTAAAATAGTCCGGAAACTTAAACAGTTAAGAAAGATGAGTACCAGAGTTTAGAAAGCCGAACCTTGATAGATACCTATCGCATCATTGTAAAATCAAACCAACGCCCGCTTCCTGACCCACTCCCACACCGCCGCAGTCTACCTATTATCTATAAATCCGCTCCGCTGACCCAAAAACGAAGGAAGTCCAGCCGAGCCTAACGGCTATGATGCTGTTATCAGACGCCTTTCAGAGATTTGGCAACGTGTCGGTTCGACGACCGGTCGATTCGCGCCTACTGATAACCTGCGGGCCAAGGCGACTAGTGAAACTTGTGAATGAAATTGTCGTAATCTACTGACGTATCGCAACCAATAAATTATTCTGGGAACTGACTGGGTGAGATAATGCTGAATGTTGATTGAAAATTAATTCCTTCTGTTAGGTATTTAGTGAGAAGCTTTTTTACATGACTAAGGCGAAATGTAAAGGCGAATTTTATGTATGTATGTATGTGTGTATGTATGTATGTATGTATGTATGCAGGTATGTATGTATATATGTATGTGGATGTTCCGCCGATTTGTCTTCAGGTATAGAGTGTCATAAGCTATTTATTTTACCCGACTACGGCGAAGCAAAAGAAGGGTTATGTGTTAATGCTAAAATCTTGGTCCGATTTAGACAAGCGAGGTATCAATCGATTCGTCTTTATTGCAAGAGTGCTACGGCAATTTTTTACCCGACCGTAGTTTTTGTATTTGAACTTGTCTTGTTACTTATTTAATTCCTAATGCTATTTACCTAGGTATTTAGTATATAAGTAATGGAGTGCATAATACATCTTATGATGGAACCAAATGGATTTATGTTAACAATTTACAGTATGAAATGCCATTGGCAATACTTCTGTCTGTGATTCGATCCTACAATCAATGTAACTTGAAACGAAGCGACCGTCGCGTCTCGAGGTGAAAATAAAAAGTAGGTGCTTATTGTCTTTAGCGCAATGAAGTCACTTTTAATTTATAAATTAAGTATGAATTTGCCGGAGCAACTCCTTTATTAAATAACTAGCTGTGCCTGCGGCTTCGTCCGCGTGGTCATTTCTCTGGGATATTACTCGTTCACACTTTGATCTATTCCAGGTTCTAAAATTCTAGGACAAATACTCAAAATTCCTTCAGGCGTCAAATGTTTTTTTATCAACTTCTCGACTTCTAGTCATCGGATTGAGATACAAAGTACACCAGTTTCTAAGTCCAATCCGAACTATCTAGCAGTAAAAGCCACATAGAAATAGGTCAAGTAGTTTTTAAGTGATGCGCGAACAAATATACAAACAAACAGATACGATTCATTTATTTTTTTAACTTATACTAAGTAACCTAAACCATATTTTATATAATTCTTCATTGTACAGTCATTTTGGTACTTAGTACTTTATTATAAGTATAGATGCTGTATTCTGATTATAACTAGGCTGAACTTTTCAACGTAACCCGACTCTTCAGCCAAGGTAATGTTGTCCGGGAAGTGGCCGGAAGCGGTGACCCCGATGGAAAGGTCACGTTCTGGATCTGGCTGCGGTCTGCTGTTACCATTTGCATGAAATTGCTTGTGGATAATAAACCTTATTTGTAAAGGTGCGGAACGGGCGCTGCCAGGTATGTTCCAAAAAAATATCGACGGTAAACACTAATTTTCGATAAGCCGTGTAATTTTAAGACTTTTAAGAACAGTTACGATTTTTGGACGAGTTTAAGGTGACCGAAAGGTCTTTCGAATAGTTTTCTGGATCGTTAATGTAAAAACTTAAAAACAGATATAGCAATGATTATTTTGTTCAAGACTCAAAAAAGCATTTCGATATTTTGATTTCATACCGTATTTCAGTCCCCACCAGGTCTTATGGTACGGCTGGTATCTCCTGGTGGTGGTGGGTTTAGGCCTGCGCTGTGACGGGGTGGCGCAGGCAGAGGCGCAGCAGAGCAGGAAGTACCGCTTGTCTCTGATCTTCTCGGCAGCCTTCAGGCGCTCCCTCGCCAGGCGGCCGGCGCACCGCCGCGGGCCGGTAGCGGCCGCCGTGGCAGCCACCGCGGTCGCCACCGCCAGCCAAACCACCGTGCTCCAGTGCATCGCTACTGTTTCATCTTCTAACTTTAAGGAATGTTCTGAGTATCAACATTTTTCGAAAGCTCACCAAGTATGGAATCACATTTTCACGTGCAATCCTGAATTTCTACTTCAGACTTCGGTATTTTATTACCTGAACAATTACTTTGAAATTGATTGCGCAAATCAAACAATAAAATTGACCATAAAATTCTCTGTTTTATTAACAAATCTAAAGCACCGGAACCAAAACAATAACCTAACTTCTAAAACATCCAAAAACTGGAGATATTTTCGCAATCCTAGTTCACAATAAGCACGAAACACAGCAATCCAAGATCCTATCAGCAATCAGGCGTTCACCTCACGAGGACCGACCAGTTTAATACGAGATGACGAGAGAAGTACGAGGAGGCGAGGTTATAAGGCAAGACGTGTGGTCAGGCCAGCGCAGACGCGGCGACTGCCGGCGTCGCCGTGGTATTGTAGGCCGTAGGACTACGCGCTCTTATTCTGTGTTCCTGGACTTTAGGATGGCGCTTTTGATTGCTCATCAATTTCGTCATTATGAATTAAGCATGGTGAATGATAGGCATCAGAATAGTAAAAGGTTTGCGGAACAATGTTATTTTAAAGCCAAAGCCAGTTTGTCTAACTAAAACATGTTGGTGATGGTTTTTATTTAGGAGAACGGTAATTTTACAATTGTACCTGCATGAATATTTCACTCAAAAATACAGTCACGAATGGTAATCAATCTAACCAAAATTTTCAATCACTAGATAAAGATTATAGAAGATATGACATTTCTCAAAACTAAGGAAACATCGTGAGGATATTCAAGAACCTCGAAATTTCAGGATATAAATATGCGACTCTACCAAACAACACTGTGCGAGCATAGTACGAGCTCTCTTTGCAAATGCGAAGAAGCTAATAGTCTCAAAATATCAGATGGAAACTAAAAACTAAAATGATATGAAAAATATCCAACTTACGATTCATAAAATAAGTATTAACAAATCTCTCATACAACGCATCTACTTTACATTCCGGGCTGGTCTCGGCGACATTTTACATGTCCGCCGCCATGGCACGCGAGTTCCTAATTAGGCCACATCTAGAGATGCTTGCAGATAGTGCGTGATAAAGCGCGGGTGGTCGCAGCGCAGCCACTTCCGCGCCTCCCACTGACTCGTTTCCACTCGTTTTGCCACCTCTTCGCTGTCACATACATCTACTACCTTCTATCATGCATTATCAGGTTGGTAGCTTGTCTATTTAAAATTCTTCATGAGCGGGCGAATTTGTAAAGCTTAGGTGTTTTAGAATTTACAAATCAAAAGTAATTGATGTGAAATTTTCCAGACATTTAGGCATCGTGTCATATAATAATTCTTAGTTATTAGGACATTAAGTTTGAATTCCACTGGACTTGCCTTAACCGAGGTAAGCACAAAACTTCGAGCTAATCAGTAGGTAGTTTTTGACTTTAGAGAATTTAATTATTTAATGTTTTCGACTTGTATAGGCAGTAGTACAATACTTCTTATTTTGTTTGTTTATCGTATGAGGTAGTGTTGGCCTCGGGTAACAGAGTTTGTCAGGCCGCCCAAAGACCTCCGACATGGCTTAACAACTGTATTAATCAATTACAGACAGAACTGGCAGTCTAACGTGCCCTCCGAAGCACGGAGCGATGGAAAACCGCAAAAAACTTAGAAAAGTCATTGGTACGGAGCCTAGGACCGAATCCAGTATCATTGGATTCTAAGTTGCACTTTTGAACCGTTAGGATACCATCGCTCTTAGTATTACATCCAGAACACTAGTTAAAAATCTACTCCCAATGTTCTCGCCCACCAAACATCTACAATTGGCCAATATCGGGAACTCCCCAAAGTTCCTTACCGTGAGGTAAACCATGAGGTCCGCCTCATCCTTTCTAACTTTCCAGGAAGCTGACTCATCCATCTCGCGAGGCCGGCAGCAGCACCAACATTATTAAGTGTCTAGTTACTTACAGCCTACAGTTGCAGCAATTTCAGATTTTTATCAAAGGCAGATTAAGTTTTCAAGCCCTTCAGTTATTTGTATGAAGCTGTTGTTAAACAACTATTTCAATTGCAATTTATTCATTGCAAAACATATATACATTATTAAAATCACAGGCATTATGGTGTTAGTGTCAACATATGATTCTCACAGGGGACAGCAACACGCAGCAAGCAGACCGAGACACTATATATTATATCAATTAGGTGTATGTAGATTTATCGTTTAAAAACTCGTCAAGGGTATAATAGCATTTATCAATTCTCACAGGGGACAGCAACACGCAGCAAGCAGACCGAGACATTATATATTATATCAATTAGGTGTATGTAGATTTATCGTTTAAAAACTCGTCAAGGGTATAATAGCATTTATCAATTAAAAAGTTCTTTAGGTTTTTAGGGAATGTTGTTAGTTTTTCTTATTTTTTTATTATATCAGGTAGTTTGTTGCAAAATTATACTGCAATTTTATTCGTACCAGAACTAACTAAGATAACGAAGATACATTCTTCGTAACTACACGAAGAACTTATCTCAGGATTATCGCATCGCAATCGGTTCAGTAGCTTTTATGTGATGCGCGAACAAACATACAGACAAACAGACACACATAAAATAAACATAAAAAACTTGTTCAGTAGCCTATTTTAAGTACCTTAAACCAATTTGTTTTAAATTATCTTTTTTGTGGGTTTTTTTGTACTAACTGCCTTATTATAAGTAAAGATGATTGAAATTAGAAGTAGGTACGATATATCACAGTAGAACTTTCATACCTGAACAGCGTTATAATTCAAGTCAAATGCTCAATTAATTAACCAGGGCAATAACACGCACGCGATCATAAATTCTTTTGAGGCTCAGAAATCACTTTGTTTTGTCTCCATTTCCATATAATTATCACCTGGATCCGCCCACGGTGTTGCCACTGCAATGTTAGCATATTCAACGGTATTATCATTTTGTGTTGACTTCGATCATTTTATTATTCTTCGGTTTTCTATAACTTTTAATTAATCTTCTATTTAATCTACTACTTTTTTCGATTCTGGATTTAGTTTAGGCTATTTCAATGCCAGTTTATGGCGAATTGCTTGTCCGCCTAATTTGACCTAGTGCTATATATTTCAAAATACATTTTTTATTTTATTGAAGCGATGGTAGCTTAACGGTTCAATAATGCAAGTTAGAATCCAACGATACCGGGTTTGGTCCTAGGCTCCTCACCATTTATCTCTTTTATGTGTGGTTTTCCATCGCTGCGTGCTTCGGAGGGCACGTTAAGCTGTCGGTTCTGTCTATTCATGATTAATAGCAGTCGTTAAGTCATGTCAGAGGCACTAGGGCAGCCTGACACCAGAGGCCAGCACTACCTTACACGACAAATATACAAGCAAATGTTCGATTATCATAACAATCAATAAAAATATCATCATCATCAACAGCCGGTATAGGTCCACTGCTGAACATCGCCCCTCAACATAAAACGCTACAACAAGCGGTCGTTCGTTGCTTGCCTACAGGTATTGCCGTTATCACTGCGCTTGGCAAGTGTCTTGGTGATCGCGTGCTGCCGCCCATGTCCTGGATTATTCTCTTTGCTGGTTCTCCAGCACCCACGGGATGAGCAGGGGTGGCCCTATTACCTTTTAAGCCGGCACTACACGGCAATAATAAATATGAATACATTCAAATGAATGCATACATAATATTAGCACCAGTCCAGGACGATGCATTTTCTCGCCCTGTAATTATTTCGCACAGTTCTAATCTAGTTCCATTTGTATTCGCTTTCTCCTCTTTTTCATTTATTTTAGATTCTATACGAATTTATTCCTTTGCATTACCACCATCAGCAACTTTAAATTCTTCGGTTTCTTATTAATAGAGTCTAAATTTGCCTCAGTATGATGTTTTTAACAGATGAAGGCGCGCGATTTCATCGGTCGGACATGACTAGTTTAGTTAGGCAAAGATAAAAGCTTTGACTGCCGTTCTGAGAAACATGTGATTAGGAGATACATTGGCATCATTGCAAGTTTATAAATTACAATGAGATGACGTTTAGGTACATATATTTTTGATGTGGACATAGATAAGTCGAAAGTCTGGATCTAATAATCATTTCATTGTATATTTTTGTAACGAAAACTACTGTTTCACGACTTTTATTAAAATGTTTCCTACTTTTCCGCGTAGACCTAAACCTAAAGATATTTTATTGCTTCTTTGTAAAATTTCCGTAACTTTAAATGTATACTTTTTTTTTAAATTGTCTCTACTTGTGAAGTGAACGATAATACCAATTGGTTTCAAATTTAAATAACTTCCAATGAATGGTCTTGATTAAATTACAGACGAACTCATTCCCCTAATACCCAATGATAAATGACTACACTCATTGATTGAAGTTCAGGCCAATAGTACATTGACTCCCATCGAAGGAGGTTCAAAAATAACCTGTTACAAGAAATCCAGGGCAGTTAGCAACATCAAATCGGCATTGAAGGCAATGATGGGCTAAAGCTGTGGTAACGATTCGATCGCGCCGAGTAATTTGATGAATTACTGTGAAATTAACAACATTCCTTTAACGGGGGCAGCGGAGGTAATTGCAGTGCTTCTGTAGCCTAATTTGCAAAAAGGTCTAATAGATAGTCACTATGTTAACTAGCATTGTAGCTTTACTACACAAATTGTGAGTAGTTTTGGAGAATCGCTTAATGGGACCTACCTATGCTAAATACCATACCACAGTATTACAATAATATTGTGACCATAAGATGACGGGACAACAGAGGTAATTTCTAATTTTTGGTAATTATAGTTTGTATCTCTACAATACAAATTCAGTCACTCATTGAGCTAGGTAACGAAGTTATGCTCATATATTCTGAGAAGAAACGAGGTAGGCTATATAGCGGAGAATTAAGATTACTTACATTGCTCAAAGAATAAATAGATGGAAGTAGAAATAGCTAGCAATAAAATGTCGAAGAAGAACCGACAAACTATGGGCAAGGCGAGTTTCTAAGTAGATACCACGTTTGTGAAAAGTGAAACGTAAAAAAGGACTCGCTCTGGTCAGATTGAGTGATGGATTTACACGTACGCATAGTACTTATAGCTGACAGAAATTACAAGACAAGAGAATGGACTAATAAAATACTTATATTGTTGATGAAAAGTCCCAAAAAGAAATGTATAAACCTTTTTCAAAAGCTCTACCTAAAAGTGTAGAGTTGCAAGCTCTCTCCTACCAAAGTGGATGAATTTATATAAATATGTATCTGAGATTCCATTCTAAATGCTCTACAAAGAGCTGCAAGTTGTACAATGACAAAACAAAACGAACAACTCTATAAATCCGCGTGTTATCACGAGTATTCTGAGACGAATGCGAAACGACACGAGCGCAGGGACGGCGCGCGGTGGACAGACGGGGTGCCGCACCGGGCTAGACGGGCAGACGCTGTGCCAATAATATGTTAGGCTGGATATTCCACGAAGTGTTTTGCTTCCACATTTATCAAGTATGCAAAATAAGGAGTGAAACCCTAAAGAGCTACAAGTCTGAAAAGTTGTCTCAACGAAACAAGCTACACAATAAATCACCGAGTTCAGATCCAGAACGACACGAGTGCGGTGGCGGGGGCGTCGCGCCGGCCAGACGGGCAGACGCGGGTTCGAATATTATGTGTGCGTGTTTTATGTAATTATGTATGATAGATCTCTAGAAAGCGTTTTGCTTCCACTTTTATTATGCACTAGCTTTCGCGCGCGACTTCGTTCGCGTGGACTACAGTTAATCGCGAAAAAATCATCCCATTTTCTTCTAGGATATTAAAAACCAATGCAAAAGTATAACACCGACGCTCTTGATGCTTTTTGACAGACTTGTTATAATTTCGTTTCCATGCATGGCAACCGTACCTTACATTGAGTAATCGGCATTTCCAGTTTTCCCGTGGAAACATACCATTTTCCCGGATAAAAAGAATCCTATGTTTTATTCCAGGGTATAAGCTAACTCCAGTCCAAATTTTATCAAAATCCGTCCAGCCGTTATCGCGTGAAAGCTCCCCAAACAAACAAACAGTCAGACAAAGTTTCACGTTTATATATCCACACGGATATATAAAAGTGAAGGCTCTCTTCACAGCTACATTATCAGCTATGGTAGCTTTTTAATAATGATGATGTGATCATCACTTATGAAGAATGATAACTAACCAGATTAACCAGAAATACGCAAGTTCAATATTAGATGCATGGTTTTTGGGTGTAGTTATATCAATGGAAATTGAAATAAATAAAATAACCCCAATTATTAGACACTTTTCCTAGTTGTTAAAATTAACCAATCTTTAAGATACCGGTTCGCTACACGGACAAAAACATACGCCGTCTGTAATAAACTAGCTCACGCTGCGGTGTTTACCCGGTGCATCTTCAAAGGCACCTGCGCCTGCGCTTGCGCCATTACGCAGCAGACAGAATGTTGACCTAGACACACAGAATAAATAATAATACAAAGCTATAAGCTGCGGGGAGAAGTAGGGGAATTCCTTGTATTTCCTTAATTCCTAAAATTACAATACACTCCGATGTGCAATGGTATAATACTTTATAGAGCTTCGCACTCCACCCTCGGCCACTTCGTCACTAACCATCAAAAGAGACGTTGGTTCAACGCAAATCTATATTAAAAAATAAATATATTTTTAGCGCAGTATTGAAAGGAGCTGCAAGCTCAAAAATGACCACAGCTTCTAGTGGAGTACAACGGTAGTTTTTCTAACCACTTTATGTGGGAAACTTTAACGAACAATGTGACCACAACTAACAGCTACTGATGGTTTGAAAGATCGACTTATCTATACTATAATAAAACTGTAATCTATCTATCTTCTATCTATCTATTACTATAATAAAACTGTAACTGGGCTAAATCTGTACATTAAATATTTTTTGAAAATTATAATTGAGATAAACTTCAAAATCGATATAGAGTGCAAAAAGGTTTTTTTTTAAATTTTTGTCTGTCTGTCTGACTGTCTGTCTGACTGTCTGTCTGACTGTCTGTCTGTCTGTCTCTTAGAACACGCATCACGCTGAAACTACCGAACGGATTTTGATGCAACTTGGCACAATCATAGCTTATGTTATGGATTAACATTTAGAATACTTTTTATCCCGAAAAAATCATGGGGTACTCATGATTTTTTAAAACTGTAATCTATCTATCTTCTATCTATCTATTACTATAATAAAACTGTAACTGGGCTAAATCTGTACATTAAATATTTTTTGAAAATTATAATTGAGATAAACTTCAAAATCGATATAGAGTGCAAAAAGGTTTTTTTTTTAATTTTTGTCTGTCTGTCTGACTGTCTGTCTGACTGTCTGTCTGACTGTCTGTCTGACTGTCTGTCTGACTGTCTGTCTGTCTGTCTGTCTGTCTGTCTGTCTGTCTGTCTGTCTGTCTGTCTCTTAGAACACGCATCACGCTGAAACTACCGAACGGATTTTGATGCAACTTGGCACAATCATAGCTTATGTTATGGATTAACATTTAGAATACTTTTTATCCCGAAAAAATCATGAGTACCTTCAGGATAGGGGTTGAAAGTTATTTAAAAGAACACATAATTACGCTGAAACTACTGGATGGAGTTTGATATAACTTGGCACAGTCAAAGTACATATTATGTATTAAAATTATTGATTCTTTTTATCCCCAAAAAATAGGGTTCCTGCGGGATAGGTATTCAAAGTTATGGTAATTTAAATGTAATATAAATAAAACATCAAACGGGTATCATAATTTCGACCCTCTCGCCACTATACTGTCTGGTTTAGCGGGACCATTTCTGCCTGCCAACCCAGATGTGCGTGGATCAAAATCACGCACTTATTGAAATGTTTTGTTCCATATTTTTATGCATTTACATATTTTATGCGTTATTTTTACAATTTCTTTGATTTTTTAAATTGTTTTTTTTTTCCTGAAGTAAACCGTCAAATCGTTACAACAAAATAGGTCACAATAATTTCAATTCGGATAATTTAGAAAAAACTCATAAACAGAAAAGAATTCTGTCAATTTGTTAGTTTTACCTGAAGAAGTGCATGTTTAAAAAATATACTATTTTACATTTTTAACCCCCGAACAAAGAGACGGGTGTTATAAGTTTAGGGTGTGTATCACTGTATATGTGTGAGTGTGTGTGTGTGTGTGTGTTTTTTCGTTATAAAGCTAATGTGATTGAGATGGTCAACAACTCCAGCGCATAAACCAAACAAATCAAAGTTCTGCCTCCAATTTGACTAGATGGCGCTGATTGACCTTAAAACACGCAAGCATTTCATTCACTGCAACCAAGCGTACCGATAAATTCAAATTTGTTAACTTTTCGAATTTGGCTCACATTACTTTGTTTATTTTGTGTGTGACGGTGTGTGTGTTTGTGGCATTCTCATAAAAAAGCTCCCAAACGAATGGACCGATTTTGATGCGGTTTTTTTGTTTAAATGTTAATGGTTTTTGAGATGGTTCTTAGCTATATGGGGGGGGGGGGGGGTGAGAATCGTAGCTTCCAAACGAATGGTCCGATTTAGCTGCGAGTTTTTTATATTTGAAAGCTGAGGTAAACGAGATGATTCTTAGCTATAATGGGAGAGAGGAGGGGGGATGGGGATGGGGATGGGGATGGGGGTTAGGATCGTTGATCTCAAACAAATGGACCGATTTTGATGCGGTTTTTTTATGTTTGAAACTGAAGTGATTGGGATGGTTCTTAGCTATATGGGGCGAGAAAAGGAGGGAGTTTCGAGAAAAAGGGGGTGAGAATCGTAGCTTCCAAACGAATGGTCCGATTTAGCTGCGAGTTTTTTATATTTGAAAGCTGAGGTAAACGAGATGATTCTTAGCTATAATGGGAGAGAGGAGGGGGGATGGGGATGGGGATGGGGGTTAGGATCGTTGATCTCAAACAAATGGACCGATTTTGATGCGGTTTTTTTATGTTTGAAACTGAAGTGATTGGGATGGTTCTTAGCTATATGGGGCGAGAAAACGAGGGAGTTTCGAGAAAAAGGGGGTGAGAATCGTATCTTTCAAACGAATCGACCAATTTAGCTGCGGTTTTTTTTTGTTTCAAAGCTGAGGTAAACAAGATGGTTCTTAGCTATAATGGGGCTTTATATGCTCGCTACGCTTCGCTCGCGTCTTCGTCTTCTAACCTATCACGACCATGTCAGATCGCCACTGAAGGTTGTTAACACAGGTAGGTTGGTACCTATATTGGTACTTTTGGTACTGGAATAACTCAAAGGATCATTATATCCCAGAAAAACTACCACGCGAGCAACGCTGCGGGCACAGCTATAGGCAATAATAACGTAAAAGTCTGTACAAAGAAGATAATTTTAAAAAATTGGACTGAGCTACTGAAAAAGATTAAAAAAAAAAAAAAACGTATCTGTTTGTTTGTCTGTATGTTTGTTCGCGCATCACGTAAAAACTATTAGACCGATTGCGATGCGGTTTTCATTGTTAGATTGCTTAGGGTTTAATTTAAAAACTTGTATAATTGGTCTCTCAATCCGGTGAGTTAGAGGCCAAGCAATTGATAAAAGTATTTTTGAAGGCTGAAGAAATTTTGATCCAATGTTGGTACATTGGTCCTGGAATAGAACAATAGGAAACCTAAAGAAAAGACCACGCGTGCGAAGCCGCGGGTACAACTAGCGTGTTTATGTATATCTCTTTGTTCAGGAGATGTTAATTTTGACATCGTAAAAGTGCTATTATGTTTGCCTATTTACAATAAAATACTTTGACTTTGACTTTGTGTGTTATAAAATTCTTCCTTGTCAGTGTATCCCACAACAGTTTGATATCAATCGGTGTGCCAAATGACTATGTCAATTTGCATCAAAAATCCTTTCAGTAGTTTCAGCGTGATAGTGTTCTTTTTAATAACTTTCAACCCCTATCTTGCGGAAAGCCTTAAATTTTTTGGGATGAAAGTATCCAATGTCCTATACCTTGTAGTATGAACTCAAATCATACCAAGTTTCATTTTAATTCATTGAATAGTTTCAGTGCGATGCGCGGTCAAGATACGGACAAACAGACAGATAGACAGACAAAAATAAAAAGTAAAACAGTTTTGGCTTCATTATCGAATATAGAAAACCATACAAAAAATATTATTTATTACTTCATTATTAACATAATTTTAGACCCATATCCCGCAGAAACCCTTTAAGTTTTGGGATAAAACGTATCCTCAATTTTAAACCATCATATAACTTAAGACGGTGCCAAATTGCATTAAAATCCGGCCATTAGTTCACGTGTTCTTTTAAATAAGTTACGGGATGTAAAGTATAATAACCTCTACCTCGTACCTCCACATCCACCTCGTAGTATGAACTGAAATCATACCAAGTTTCATTCGAATTTATCCAGTAGTTCCGGCAGCGTGATGCGCAGCTAAGATACAGACATACAAAAATGAAAATAAAATACAGTTTAGGCTTCATTATAGAATATAGAGTAACCTCCAACAATATTTTCACAATATCTTTAATATCTATTTAGACGGTGCTTAAGTACTTAAGTAGGGTTTGTTTAGCGTGGGGGTTTTATATTGTGTATTATATTGTAGTTGTTGTTGTTTTTTTTTCTGGCCTCCAGGCCTTAGCTTTTATTTCATTTATATTTTACAATAGTTCAATTTGGGTAGGGTTTATTTAGCGTGGGGTTTTACTTTAGTTAATTTTACCATTTATCATTTGTCTGACTTACAATTTTGGCGGAATTAAGCTACATATTTTTTATTTTTGTTCATTTTAAATATGGATTTCCCCAAAGTAACGCCTGAATCTATCAACTAGATACGAACCATTATTTTAATTTCTGCATGATCATATTCAAAACATCAGTTCCGGGTTATTTACCATGGGAAATGCTTGAATAGAGTTTCCGATATTTCGGCAATATTGCAAGCGCCATGATCATTACATATAAAATATATAATATGGAACAATAACTTTGTCCACTACTGTACTGTATACCATACTTATAGCGCGCTTTGTGCTCCTATCGTTCGATACAGTTAGTGGTCTGTTTATTGGCAAGAGATGCGGTTACCAGCCAGACCAGGGTGTACTTTGTATGCACTGCAGTGTATGTGATTCATGAAAGTGGCTTATAGATTCGGGTGTTCTATTATGTTTAAGTTATTTAATGTCTACAAAAATGAGCTCGGAGTGGATATTAGTGTGGAAAGTGCCCATAGGTATAGTTGAAGTCAGTGGTAGTACTCTTATGCAAGAGTCAGCCTGTGGGAGTACCTTTGCTAGTATTTAACCTCCAAGCAGCAATGTGCAAACTTTACTGGTGCCAGTTTGTCCTGTATTAGACTGCTATTAATTAATAACAGCTGAGACCGATAGCTTAGCGTGCCTTCCACTGATATCTATCAGATAGATATAACTGGGACCGAGCGATCTCTGTAAAAAGGTATAATAGGCACCGGAGTAACCTATGTAAAATCCCATACTCTCCGTCTCATCATTCCACCAAAGTCCGTAACAAGCACAAATAAAAAAATATATATAACCCCCTACTTCCAGTATAAATTTATGAAGCATCTCGATCACATTAGCATTCAATCATGAAAAACGGCATCAAAATCGGTCCATTCGTTTGGGAGCTACGATGCCACAGACAGAAACAGGGATACATACATCATCATCATCATCATTTCAGCCTTTAGAAGTCCACTTCTGAACATAGGCCTCCCTCAAAGAGCGCCATGACCATGACGAGCGATCTTGTGCCACCTCCATCCAACGACTTTCTGCGATGGCTACAATGTCGTCGGTTCATCGTGTGGAGGGTCTCCCTATACTTCGCTTGCTTGTTCGTGGTCGCCATTCGAGAACTTTTATTCCCCAGCGGTTGTCGGTTCTGCTAACTATATGGTCTGCCCATTACCACTTCTACTTGCAAACTCTGAGAGCTATGGTTCTTCTACGAATACATACATACATACATACATACATACATACATACATACATACATACATACAATGATACACACCCTAAACTTATAACACTCCTCTTTTTTGGAGTTTGGGGGTTAAAAATACCGATATTGACATGGGTAGAGAAGGCACATCGTGTACTCTACATGCCCTGGGGCGAGCTACGCGGTCTATACAAACTCCACAAACGTGTGCACGCGGCTCTACAATTTGCGTAATGTATGATGGGCCTTAATTCGAAAACTGCTCTACAAATTGTATAATACAAGCTCCTGTAGGGTTGACAGCCTCATGTTACGATCTATATTGACGGCTGGTTGGTCTAGTGGCTAGTAACTCTAGGAACGAAATAAAATGGTCGCGGGTTCGAATCCTGCAAGGTGCAACCATGACATGGATGGATATTCGAGTCGTGGATATGATATTCTTATCTATGTATGTTTATCCGTTATCTTGTGCCCATAGTACAGGATTTCCTAGTTTGGGGCTAGGTAATTGGTGTGGAATTGTCCCGTTTTTTTTTTAAATATGTTCATCTGCAGGAATGTTTAAAAACATACAGATTCCACACCACCAAATCGAAAGTGAAGCCGATCTGCTCGTACGCACACATTTACACCATTTTATGCCGATCGGCCGCCACATCTTCTTCTTAGTAGTGTTAATTCTGTCAAGTAAATATTTGTGAAATTTTGTATCAACCACAAAACACCACAAATTATCCCCGCACGCACTCATACGTAGCTGCCTATATTGCTCCACTCATTCGTTTGGCGGTGTAAACTCCGTCAATTTTTAAAACTTCTTGTTTTTTTGAGAAAATATAATTATATCAAATAATGTAGCTACTGCATACTATTACTACTGTATACTGCAATTTTTATGCAATTTACCGTTTTTCCCGAAGCAACATTTTTTTCTAGGAAATCCTATTGGTGTCAAGTCAGGAAAAAAAATATAGACAAGCATATGGTCCGACAGCTTAGTCCGCTCGATCGGACGTTGTGAACTTTTTTCCTGTTGGTGCGATTGTCTAATCGGAACATTTTTTTTTGTTATTGGTCGTCCAGTCGATCGGACGATGTTATTTTTTTCAGTTGGTCCGATTAGACAATCGCACCACGATAACTTTTTTTTTGGAACAAATTTTCCGATCTAACGGATGACGTGAATTTTTATTTCCTGTTGGTCCGCCATTTGAAATAGGATTATATTGAAAGGATTTTATTGATATACGAATACACTGCCAACAAAATCGTACTAATTTGAAATTTATTTATAAATGCTAATATTATTAATCTCGCAAAAATGAATTTTTGGTTTTGAGTTTTTTTTAATTTATTGAAGTTCCTAAAAATTAACGTATAAATGACAGTAGTAGTAGTAGTAGTAGTAGTATGATGTACAAGACCACTTAAAATGCATGCAGATGTGAGCTTGTTACGTTTTTTTCGGATGTCGGAAGGTAAAAGAAATTATTATTATGAGGAGACAAGAAGAATTAGAAAAAGTTCTTCAAGCCTATCTATGTATTTTTTATATCTTTTTAAGTATTTTCTTTCTAATAAAAGCTAAAGACTGTAGTTTTTAATATTTTGTTACTCGTTTTTGTTCTTATTTATTTTTATTGTCCTTCCATTATAAATGTTTTCCTTAGAATATCCGTTATATACTAGATCCGACATAAAGTATAATTTTGTGAGTTTGTTGGATGTTTGTTTGTCGTTGAAGAGATTTGGACAGAATTTGACCCTCTGAACACATGGTCCGACAGCTTGGTGCGCTCGATAGGATGACGCATTTTTTTATTGCTGGTTTTGAGAATTCAGGATTCTTCATCGCCCGATGAATTGGAAATATGAGAATTCGAGAACCCTCGTTGTTCGATGAATCGGACCAGCAGGAAAAAAAGGTTACGTCGTTCGATCGAGCGGACCTGAGTTGGGCCACATGTTCAGAGGGTCAAATTCTGTTCAAATCTGTTCATCGACAAACTAACATCATTTTGGATAAACATAAAATAAAACCATACCCTACTCAAAATGCACGCCGACTGACGCTGACCTATTTTTATTTAACCACGAATTACTCGACTACAAGCAACGCGTTGCGCGGCTCTACTATATACCTACGTAGATTATGACTGTAGCATTCACACCAATATATAACAGTCAAACGTTCCCTGTTTGTTTGTTTGTTTATTTATTTGTTTGAGAAGATTTCATGCAATAACGGCTGGAAGGGTTTGATGAAATTTGGAAAGGAGATAGCTTACACCCTGAAATAAAACATTGGATACTTTTTATCCCGGAAATGGTAAGTTTCCACGGGAAAACTGGAAAATGTTGATTACTCGCTGCAAGGATTGGTTGTCATGGAAACGAAATAATAACAAGGCCGTCAAAAAAAAACATCAAGAGCGTTGGTGCTATACTTTTGCATTGGTTTTTAATATCCTAGAAGAACATAGGATGCTTTTTTCGCGAAAAACTGTGTTGTCCGTGCGGACAAGTCGCGGGCGAAAGCTAGTACCTTATAAGCCTTTCTAATACAAAGCGTACACACGATTATAATTATAGTAGTGGCTCTGTGACCTGTAGACCTCGTGCGTACAAACTTTTTTGCAAACTATCTAGCACAGTAGCGCCATCTAGTTACCTTATTGTGAAACTACCATTAATAAACATGGTGCTCCATTAATCCCTATATAGTGAGTAATGGGCTTATTCCACTGGTAGAAACCTAAAAGTGAGAAATTTACTGCATTTTGCAAATTCTAAAAATTCGTTTTACCTGTATACCAAGTTTCGTCTAGATCGGTTGAGAAATGCGACCTGTGTAGAGGAGAACAGAGATCCGGACATCCGGACATACGGAAGCATTTTTACCCAAGCTAAAACGGAAACGCTTCGCTCGCGCTTCGCGCTCGCTCAGTAAATAACATTTTTTAACTGTTGTTTAATAGTGCTTTCGAGGCTGTGCCAACCCTACTCGCCCCTCCGCGCGTTAGCCCGTAGCGATTCCTCGCATACATTGACGGCCAACTGAGGGGATTTTTGAATGATGTGCATTGGGAGCAAGTGGTGTATCATCATCATCATCAGCTTATATTATATTTAGGCTGATGATATTATATTTGTCCACTGCTGGACGTAGACCTCACCTAATGCCCGCCACTGAGCTCGATCTTCAGCTCTCGTCATCCATTTTCTTTTAGCCACTTTTCGCAAGTCGTCACTCCAGAAATGTCACCAGCCCGCTGCCACTTTAGTTTGCTTATCCTTTGAGGTTACCTTGGTTCTCCGTCGGATATCTTCATTACGAATCTTGTACTTCAGAGAAACTCCAAGCATAGTTCTCTCCATAGCGGTAAGTGGTGTATAAAGGGCTTCTAATAGAGAATTTTTAATTCACGAATTCAAAGTTCAGAGATATTTACGCAACATGAATGAAGCCAAAAAACCCGATAGATATTAAATGTAGATATATTTTTGATGCACTCTCAATCACTGGGATTGCAGGAAGGGCAGATGGTTTACGCCTCGCGGCGACGTTTAATCCAACTATTAAGATAATTGTTTCGAATATATTATTTCCAGATCATCATAATCCACAGCATCATTTGTCTGGGAAAAAGTCAAAGTATTTTATTGTAAATAGGCAAATTAATAGCATAAATAACGAAGAAAATATATGTAGCTTATTAACAAATGATAAATGCAAAATAAAATTGATTAACGACCCGCGCTAACCAACCCTTATCCAAATTGAAGTAACGTAAAATAAAAAGATATGATCAACAAACCTTATTTACCAAAATCAAACTCAAAATTTTATTGTAAATAGGCAACATTACAGCACTTTTACATGTACTCGTATGCCAAAATCTTAAATGTCACTTAGTTATGGAGAAAAGATATATTACAAATCAATAAATAAGGCCAACCATACTTTGAATTTGAAAATGAAAGCGCTTAGAAGATTTATCCTTGGAGGTGGTACCTACCTATTTTACTTCCTATCCAGGAATGGACCAATTTGATGCGGTTCTTTCTGTTTGAAAGTTGATGTGATCGAGATGGTTCTCATCTATATTGGGGGGGGGGGGGGGGGGGGATCGGGGTTTTATCTATTTTTAATTTGTTCTTATTATTTGATAGAGTAGACTTCCCATATAAATTTCATTAAAATTAATAGCCAGTAGTTTCTGTACTCAATCTCTTTGAAGCAGGTATTTTTTTATTCAGTGACCTATTTCACACACGAATAAAAAATTGCTGTCATTTTTTTTTGTTTTATTTAAGCGTGTAGGTGTACACACACGCACAAACACCCTCACACTCTCTCACTCACACACACACACACACACACACACACACACACACACACACACACACACACACACACACACGCACGCACGCACGCCAAGAGAATGGCAGTGAAGTCGGCACCTATCTACATTGCATCGGTGCGTGTGTACCCTAGTACATAAATACCTACACTGATGTAGAGTTTGAAGCGCGCTTGTTTGTTTGTTGGTTTGTCGTATGAGGTAGTGCTGGCCTCTGATGTCAGAGTTTGTCAGGACTGCTATTAATCAATAACACATTCGGGAATTTTCCGAGGGCACGGAGCGATGGAAAACCGCACATAACTTCGAAAAGTCATTGGTACGGAGCCTAGGTTTTGAACCTGGTATCGTTGGATTCTAAATTTTACTATAGAACCATAAGGCCACCATCGCTTCGCGTGCTTATAATAATGTATCTAGCTATAATACCGTTCAATAGCTTAATACTAAAATTAACTGCTTATAATTAACGGAGAACGATGTTTAACCATTTATGGCACTTTAACACGTTAACAGTAATGGCGATAAAAGGCCAAAAGTAGTTAGCGGGCGCACACAGCCGATGCAATCTAAAGGGGCGATAATTATAGAACTCACAGAAACGGAGCAGAGGAATCGAAATATTTTCACTTCAGATGGAACGATGGTAGATATGCTTAAAGTTTTAATCATTGTATAAGACAGCTGTAAAAACACCGTGTTGATAACACGGTGTTAATAATCCGTGGTGGATTATTAACTAATCGGTGGTGATAATAATCAAACACTTATTGCAACCAAAACGATGATAAATAAGCTTTATAATCAAACAACACTCGAAAATACTTTATTAAAATATGATCGTATTCGGGCTTTGATTTTTCAAAGAAATGTCAAGAAGCTGCAGTAATACTATTTACCTTTCAATGCTGAAGAAGAGACTTACTCAATAGAACACAATAGGTAAGTACATAGTAATTAATATTACCAAGTAAAATTATTACAAATGTGAGATTTATAAAAAAAAACCTAGCACAAAATAAAAACCCAATAATGTATTTCTTCAAATCAACGCCATCTACATCCCGTAACGTAAACTACACTTACCTTTACACCCCGTGATATCGATGCCGTAGTGCAGTTCCAGACAGCTGCCGCAAGATGGTGGTGCGGCGCCCGCTGCGCACGCGCATTCACCCGTCGCCGGCTCGCAGATGGACGAGATAGAGCCGGCGCCGCAGCGGCATACCGGGCAGCCGGAAGATACGCCTGGGTGAAAAATTGAGATGGAATGGAAACAACTGCCAGCGGATAAGACTACTTAACCTTGGCGAATAGCTTTTTTCGACTATGAATTTCAACAAAAGGACGCACTTAAATTAGGTGAGAAATGAATGATGACGGAGTGAGTTTTGTGATGGAAGAGTATTTAACTATTTTTCATATAAATTTTATAGTGTAGAGAAGACCACGTTGTGGTTTACACCACGCCTGCCCATAACAGTTGAAGTGGAATATGGACTTTGAACTTTACGGATTGCAAAACCAGGTTTTGCTCGGCACTGCACTGCGCTCGTTACCCTGACATTGGGTCCAGTAAAACTCCAGCGCTACAGCACTGAATAACTGTTCGATTAAACAAGTCATGCCAGAGAGTAAACTAAAAAGCAAGTTCGACAACCTACCAACGTCTAGTCCTATCCTTTCAACAGGCGTGATAATAGTGTGGAAATATCTTATAGTACACTTCCAGGATAGATTCTCAAAACTTGTAGACCCCATATTTATTGCAGGTGCAATCAGTGGTGTTAATAGTAATCATACTCATATTCTTAGTCTTAGTTTTTCTTAGTCTCATTAATGATTGATACGCTTCAACAACGTACAACCCCTTTCCCCCTACCACAACGTGTACGTGCTAGCGCGTCATTGCAGCCTCACATAGTTTTCTACTCTTACCTCCATATCCTTGCTTGCAGCTATCACACGCGCGACCGGTCCATCCCTCACGACATGCGCACTGGCCAGTTTTGGTGTCGCACGCATTGGAGAGGGCGCCGGCGCCGCACGCGCATGACACGCAGCCTGCGCCGGACCAGCCGCCCGGACCAAACCAGTAGCCCTCCTGGACATAATAATACTGGGTTTTCACCAAGCGTTTTACGAGCTAACTTTCCTGACAGAAAGCGGTATAGCTCCTACAAATAACATGAGCTGTGTCAGCCAAATTAAAGACCCTTTAGATTTCCAAATCTTGCGCGGCACTGTACATCGCTCGTTAATAAAACATACATTTTAAAGTTTCATAATGCCTGTCTAGTAATTTCGCTTGAGTCTACTTTCTTTAAACCTGGAACTTGGTATTGTTTGCACACTACTGCATGGCGGGTGAATAGCTGCCAAAAGTACTACTTCTCTCGTTGAAAAAAACTGCCTCTACTAAAATCATTATCAAGTTTATCGGTATTCTTTGCGAAACAGGGAATGTCATATGGTCTCACCTTGCACAGATCGCACCTAGCGCCTTCAGCATTAGCAGGGCAAGTCAGACAGAGCCCAGTGGTCGGGTGGCATGGGGAGCCGCCGCACTCACACTGCTTGCAGAGGCTTCCCGGCGTGGTTGGAGAGCCCCAGTAGCCGAAGTCACAACTAGAGGGAGAAAATACGTTTTACTTTTAGCAGGCAATAACAAGAGGCCATGTGAAGGGGCCTAAAAAAGTTGGAAGCAATGGTGTCTTTTATTGTTAGATGGTTAGAGACCAAGACCCTTTGCGGACATCGCGCCATTATAATTTTTTAACTATTCCTAGGTTCTCGATTATTTTCACTTTTGGTTAAATTGACTTTAAACGCCATGTAATCTTTTACCGTCATAGGAGTATATAGTACTAGCGCGCTCTGCGGTATCACCCACGTGGTTTATGATGATGGATGATGATGATAATGATGATGATAATGAAAAGTAGCCTATGTGTTAAACTAGGATATAAGATATCATGATAAAAAAAACATCCAAATCCATTCAGCTGTTTGAGCTAGAACGAGTAACAAAAATACAGTGGGAATAACATACATACATTGTGTGTATGGAGTTGCGCATACGGATTTTTCCACACGATAAAAGAGTATCTATTCATTTTTAAAAGCTATAATTTAACTTCACTTGTATGTATCTATGTATTTTGTCTTTCCTGGAATCTTGTGATTCAAATTTCGAGCACTTTCCGATTAGCTATCCGGCTGAAACTTTTAGGGCTGCTCACAAACCGATGACTATGCAATAAAAAAAAAACAAAAAAAAAGAACCAGTAAAAGCTTTCATGTTTTTTTTTAATTGTACTTATTTAAACTCTAAGCTCTGATTGGCCTGTTTACGGCAGTGGCTACATTTCTCTGATTTATAAAATTAGTGGTATTAGTGTGATTCTACGCCGTCGTTTGAACTTAGGTTGCTAAGCAGTCGTCGCCTGTGCTTGCGCTTGACTTCCGCCAATCATGGTTTTAATAGTCAGACCCATGATGTTAGTTCTCAGTCATAAGTTAATTACTGATCATGGTAATTCATGCCACAAATTACAGTTTATGCTGAAAGTAACTATGGATCCTGGTACTTACTTCTCGCAGTGGTCCCCACTGTATCCATCAGGGCACTGTGTGCAGACGTACTCGTCTCCTTCTGCCGACGCCAGCACACAGTTCGGACTGAAGTTGTTGGATGCCTCGAAGAGAGGACAAGCGCAGGGCTTGCAGGCTCCCTGGGAATTTAAAGAAGCTAAAATGGGGGGTCAGGGATTATATACATTTAATTTGTGCTTGCGCAACAATATGGCTGTATCTATGACACATCTACGTTCTCTCGTCTAAGCTGAAATAGACCCTAATTACAAAAGACTAAGGTTTCTTGTGTACTGATGTGGCAAAATTGAGCAAAGCTTACTTTTAGCGGGTCCTTGCCTTCGAAGAAGCTGGACCATGGCGAGTCGAGCCAGCCTTTGTACTCGACGTGTTTGTAGTAATGTCCAACCACTACACGCTTGACCATGGTCAACATAGCCTCACCTGCACGGGGTTTCCGTAGTGTCCAGGGAGGCACCGCTCGCAGGTCGGCCCCGTCGTGTTGTGCTGGCACGGACCGCACGGACCGTCTACTGTAAAACAAACCAGACTCTTCACGGTCAACATGGAACTGTTGGGCTCTAGCAACTCAATTGGGCTTTTCAACTAAATAGTAATGCATTACTATTATCGTAGCTACGTAGAGGACACTGAAAATTTGCGCTAATACCCCCTTTTTAGTCGACTTCCTAAAGCAGGAGGTTCTCAATTCGAGAGTTTTTGATATGTTACCTCAAACCTCCAGGAGTTTCGAGCGGATTTCAATGATTTTTCTATTTAAATATATCTCAAATGTTGTGGTAGCTTTTTTATGAAATTAATTTGAAACTGTTTTTTGATTCAAGGCATTGCTATAGTTGATAATAAATTATCAAAAATAGTCGGATTAAATTGGACATGGATCTATTCCGAAGAGGGTTTGAATCGTGGAATGTAATTCCATCAAGTTTCTTATGGTTTGAATGCGGTGGATAAGGAAACATCTTTGTAACTATACATTTTTAAAGTTGTTGGATTTTATAACTGACCTGCTTCGCACGCCGCGTGCTCGTTGCACCCGCACGGCACGCACTCGACGCGCGGCGCGTGCGACACGCGTGCGTGCGACCACGCGCACCGCGAGCACTGCGCGCCGGCGTACCCGCGTGGGCACGCGCACTTCTCGCCGATGGCGACCGATGGACCTCGGATCTCAACGTTTTCTAGACGAACCTGGAGATGACAAACATATATTGTAACATACAGCTACGTTTGACACCAAACGCGGGTAGTTTGGAACCACTCCCGCCGTTCTCGACGCTGTTACCCGCATTTTCGTGACCACGGACAATGCCACTTCATCAATATGTTGGGGTTAGTCCAATGACTGTCTGAATAATTGTTGATGTTAATCTGTGCGCGAATAGATCCGTTTTTGTCAGACACATTTACTAGTAGTTAGATTAATTTGTTGTAAGAAATCTATCTAGAGGTTTTTAAACGAATTAAAAATTAAAACTACATTTTAGGCTCACCTCATCCTGATCAAAATGGTAATGCGCCCGGATCATCATTCCTTTTACATCACTAAGCAGGTCCATCAGCTGCATCCTCGTGGCTAGCTCCGGCTCTTCCCCCAGGGAGTACCAGCTACCTTCAATGATGGGAGCTGTTACGTCCAGCAGCCCCGGGGTCTCATGGCTTGTGTTGGCATAAGCCAGCTTGGAGCCATCTGAAAAGGAGGTAATTGTTTCGTTTAGAAATGGTTGAATTCCAAATAGTTATATTTCTTTATACACCAGACAATTATCGCGTGCATGCTAAATTTAACTTGAGAGTTGATATTACTTTGCACCGTATAATTAATTTCTTATTGCTACTGGATCTGTAATTGGCTGTTAGATCTATATGGTTTACTAAGGCTGGAGTTCGCAAACATTTACCCCCTTACTTATAAAAAGTTATGCAATGATTAAGTAATGATTAGTAATTCTGCGCAGTACAATATTGTACTACGCAGAATTACTAATCATTGCATAACCACTGCATAACTTTTTATAAGTAAGGGGGATAGACCATAGGTAAGAGCATAATAGTTATTCGTCGACCTTAGTTAACTTAAGCACGTTCTCCAAGTTAACTGTGGCTTAATTGTCGTTAAAACGGCACCAAGAAAGAAAAAAACAGAAAAATAACAATGATCTGGAAATAACTAGCTTAAAGGCCAAAAAATAACTTATGCCAATGAATCATATACTTATGGAATGTGCTTATAGCCGTCAATTTGATATCCATATGGAAAAAATAAAGAAAAATATTTTTTTCGTATTTGAAAATGGAGCCATCATCATAATCGTCATCATCATCATCATATCAGCCTTTAGAAGTCCACTGCTGAACATAGGCCTCCCCCAAAGAGCGCCATGACGAGCGATCTTGTGCCACCTCCATCCACCGACTTCGTGCGATGGCTACAATGTCGTCGGTCCATCGTGTAGGGGGTCTCCCCACACTTCGCTTGCTTGTTCGTGGTCGCCATTCGAGAACCTTTATTCCCCAGTAGCTGTCGGTTCTGCGAACTATATGGTCTGCCCATTGCTACTTCAACTTGCAAACTCTGAGAGCTATGTCGATAACCTTGGTTCTTCTACGGATTTCCTCGTTACACAGAAAAATTAATATTTTTCAAAAAAAAAGGAGCCTATTTTCTCGGGGGGATGTAAGGATTCTAACGATAGCACATACCTCTAAATCTGTTCAGGCATATTAAAATTATGGTGGAATTAAGAAACTCATATATATACATACAAATACACATACAAACATACATAAAAACATACATGCAAACATACATACAAACATAGATGAATCATAAAAACATTACACTACTTTTTTTGGGCAGTCGTGTAATAACGAACGTCCAATAACTTGAAAGAAGAGTTCCGTTTATTATTTGTTTTTTGTCATACTCAGACTGACTCAGGACCTTAAAGATCATAATTAAATTCCGAAACACCAGCAGAGAACTTACCTGCTCCAATGAGCACCACATCAGGCCCGTGCGTGGGGTTTCCCCCCGTGTCTCCACGGACGATGCCCCAGAACAGAGTGGCTCTGAGCTCCCCGCCGTATGCGTGGAACTGCTCCCCGCTGAACGAAGATGTCACCCAGTAGAAGTGCTCCCAGCCTTCTACCTGGGGACAGGGGATAAAGTTGTCATCTTGGTAGGTAGGAAAAAATACTAGTAGAATTGTATGTGTGTGTGTATATAAAATGAGGTAGGATAGTACCGACTTCTGGCGTCAGAGTTTGTCAGCGCCACTTAGGCAGCCTCTGACATGGCTTAACGCCTGCTATCATATGTTAACTGTGGGGACCAAAATCTTAACCTGTTAAGTCAAAAGTATTTCAAAGTCAAAGTCAAAGTCAAAGTTTTAGTGCGGGGCTATCAAACCACACCAGGAGGTAACACGATGTGTATGTGTTACCACACATATACATCGTGTTACCTCTTGGTACCCATCTCCCACTTGAAGAATGAATAGGGTATCAGCCTAGATCTAATCAAAAGTGGGATGATAAGGTACTAGTTTCCGTGGACCGGTTAAATTTGGTGCAATGCACACAATTTACCTTCTTTGGCCTTTGTCACAATTGGAGTGGCGTCCTACACAAACGTGTAGGACGTGTTAACAGTGACAACCATTCGTGCTATAGTCTGCAAATAATGTCTCTGTATTGTTGTTGTCATGAAGCACGAGGGTGGGAATGTAGCTGTATGGGTGTGTTTGCCTGTAGTTGTATCTGGTCCAGTTTTAGTTTACGTGATATTAAAGCGAGCCGTATCTTTCCTCTCTAACTATTTCTATGGGTATCAGGTTTATTTTTAACAACTGACTAGGGATTTGACCACGATCTCATCGGATTTAATGCGATGATGTGGTCGGAGCCCTTGTGCCATAAGGTGTAACACGTACGTACGCTTGCCTGGTTAATATCTATTCTTTCGTGACTTGAATATGCCTAGGTTGCCCAGGTGACCCCGGGTCACGAACACTGTGATAGCTTTAATTTTAACATTTGTCTATGACGCTAGAAACTGAATAAAGTATTTTGACCAGGATTTGGTCTTTGCTGTTCTACAATTTTGTTTAGGCCAATACATAGGTTAGCAAAGAACTAACAACGTTAAGCTTTACAGGATATCCATAATTTCTAAATGGATTTAAAGAGAAAAAAAAAATCAACAGATCCAGTATGGATCTTAGCACTGGATCTAACGAGAATGATCCGATATAGCTCACCTCGTAACTGATCACAAATGGCTTCCCCTGTTCGTCGACCGAAGGTTCCACCGTTACATTTCCTTGGGAGTCAGTCACCAGCCAAGCGTCACTAAGAGGTAAGATTATCTGAAAGCACGAGAAACAAACATGGTTAAAACTTAAGTATCTGTCGCTCAAAGATCAGTATGACAGTTTAGATTTAGAATGTTATTTCAGATGGAAAAAATCTACTCAGAATGAAAATCAAATGACTGTCTGATAAAGTCGAGAATAACTTGTTACAAAATAATATTTTTGCTGTAGAAACCAGATGTGAACGCGGCTTTGTCCGCGTGCTTATTTCGCTGCGTAAAAGTAACCTATGCGTTATTCCAGGACAAAACATATATGTAACAAAATACCAAATTTCATTCAGCAGTCAGATGCTCGGCTTCTTACTCGTAAAGTCAGGGACATAATATTTATTGCAAACTAGGAGTGTCGCGGCTTTGCCCGCGTGGTCATTTGAATCGATTATTTTTCTTAATTCAGTTTTTTTTGGCAAAATGACTTTTTTGTGGAAATGTGTTCATACATACACATTACAGAGAGAAATCCCACAAGTCGATGCGATAGAAAGGAATTTATAACAGGCCGAATATTTGGTTAAGTTGAGAAACCCCTTAAAGTCAGTGCAGTCGCAGCGGAAGTTTGTGTCTCGGAAGTTGTCTGCTAGTCGCTGCGCAAACTGCAATTTTTCAGGCGCAGTCTCAATGTTGAAGGGGAAGACAGCATTGTATAACTGCCTCGCTCACTCGCTTACGTTTTTCGCATATTCTATCTCGCCCTTAATTTATGCTGTTTTATCCACACGGCAGTACCTACTTGCGCAATCTTTCACAGAGCCTAACTTCACAAACATATAGATTAGCTGCGACTACTGTATGGGACTTTATTGACAGTCTGGTTGAACATTATTTTAATCTTAAGAATGCAAATAAAGTAAGGCTGGTTTTGCCTAGCAAAAAAAGCTTATCCAGAGGGTCAAATTCCCATGAACAAAAAGAAAATGGATGATCTAAAAAAACTAAGAAATTACTTGGCACAAGAGAAAGAAGTACAGGAGTTCCATGAAAAAATATACCAAAAGCCTGTCACAGACCATGAAACATAGGAGACTATGGGCTAAACAAATAATGTAATTATTTATGTCTTCTAGTTATTGAATAAAGACCATAAAGATTTAATCATACAAATTTATGACATTGTATGATTAAATCTTTATGGTGTCAAACCTCTCAAAATGGTACTTTTTTCATTTATTTGAGAAAGAAGTCAGAACAGAAGTCGTTGGAAACACTTTCAGACACTCTTTTCTTCATGATAATGACAATATTATAGGTAGGTACTCCAATATGTTTTGTCGAGATAATACATCCAATCTGCCATAATATCCCAGATTTTTCACTTTCACTTAACTTTTCTGAGATAAACATAAAATACATGAATCATAAAATACATTCATGTATTTTATGTTTATCTGTGTACATTTTGTATAGTAATTATGTTCAAAATTTCACCGAAATCTATTCGGCCGGTTCCTATATCTTAAAACGAACCGGTTTCGTTTACTGTCCGTAGGCTTTTACCATAAACGCCATACAAAAAACGGCAAAAAGTAACGAATCGTTGGAAAAACGACTCCTTTCATTTTTATAGGAATTTCCCGCAGGATTTTATATTTTTCGGGATTCCGGTTTTCACTTACCTTATCCGTGATGAATGTATTTTAGGTTTAGCTCTGTATAACAACGCCTATAATACTTGTGCTCAAAATTTTATCAACATAATATGGCATATGCCGTTTACGATTTCCCTGCGGATGTTTTTTCCGGGATAAAAAGAAATCTATTTTTAAACAATAGATTTCTTTTTATCCCGGATAATAAGAAATATATTGTAATATGAAATTTTATACAATAACTCTGTATAAAATTTCATATTAATCGGTTTAGCCGTTTGATGTGAAAACGAGTAAAACCAATCTACCAAAATTTGCCTGATTTCCAGTGTTAACTTTCAATTTTCCGGAATTAATGTACCTATCTTATGTTGAACTCTGTATTGTACAGTAGGTACCTAGAGCCTCTAGAGGTATCCACATATATTTGAAACTCACTGGAACAAAACGTCTCAAAAAATAAGAGTTGGCTGCCTTTAGGAGTTAGTTTTCAATATCAAATACCTCAAATACCAAATCAAATACCAATATCAAATACCTTTATCTATTATCAAAATCATCAGCTGGAAGAAGACCACTGCTTGCAGAAGATCAGTACTTACATGTTTAATGTTTAAGCTGCACCCACGCTGTCCTACTATTAAGTATGCTTGTGTACGAGGGTCCAAGGTGCTTACGTCTCTCGGGTGATGGGCCGTGTCCAAGACGCAGGAGTCGGTGATGTGCGAGCAGTAGCACGCCCGGCAGCCGGTAGGGAGGTGAGCGCTCAGCCCGTAGTGTCCCGGCGCGCAGGCGTCGCACCTGACGCCGACCACGTTAGCCTGAAAATGTTAATAGAAGAAGAGCTATTTGTACTACCACAACATTATAGACTAGTGGCTCGCCCCAGCTTCGCACGGGTAGCGCTCACACCGCGGCAATTTTCTTACTATTAGCATATTTATACCCGACGTAACTTCTAAAAAAAAATACGCCAGTAAGAGTAATTCATAATCATTGGCAGCAGTGCTTTTTATCCAAGTACGGCGAAGCAAGGGAAGAGTATTGAGTTTACCATGCAGTCTATGTATGTAGGTATGTATGTATGTATGTATGTGGATGTTCCACCATACCGTCGCCCCTATTGGTCCGATTTTGACAAGCGAGAAGCGAGGTGTCTATCGATTCGTCTTCATTTATAGAGTGTCACAGGCTATTTTTTACCCAACTACGACAAAGCAAAGGAAGGGTTATGTGTTCAAAATAAAACTTGGTTCGATTTTGACAAGCGAGGGTATCAATCGATTCGTCTTCATCGCAAGTCTGTCATAGACTATTTGTTACCCGACCGTAGTCCGGTTTTAGTTTTTGAACTTATATTGTGTTGTTGACCATTTTAACCATTACATTATTACAATTTTCGTAAGAGCCGCAATTTTTTTGAAAAATGTAATATTGCCCTTGTTACTCACTGATAACCTAGCTTTCTATAGGCGAAAGATTTTTTTAAATCGGTTCATTTTTTTCAGTTTATCCATTACAAACAAATAAACAAACAAACATACAAACAATCAAATCTTTCCTCTTTATAATATTAGTGTAACTGTATATGTAGATATTGTTATAAGATTTCCAAAGCCATGTCATCGTCAGCCCGTAGACTTGCTACACATAGTCTTCCCCACAGCCCACAGCCCACCGAGAGTATTGAGAGTGTCGAGAGGGCATACACCATATTGCACTGAGATCTAGAATTTGCAGGGAAACAACCCTATACGGCAAGTAACTTGATGTAGTGCTCTTATCATCTTGAACCGTCAAATTTTTAATTTCATACTCTTAGTACGTTTTTATTTTCCTTCTTTAATGCCAACCTTACACCTTACAGTCACACTTTACGTTAATAAATTCACCTTATAGTCACACTTTACGTAAGGAAATTTACCTACACAGGCATACTTTACGTAAATAAATTTAGCTGACAGTCACATTTTACGTGAGGGAATTCACCTTACAGTTGCACTCCTCTTCACAAACCCTGCTGGGATCAACAATGCCCCTGGGGTCACACTTGCACGCCGGCGTTGTGGGGGCCTGACAGTTGGGGAAGGTCAACGAAGAGTCCTGGCAAGTATCGCAGAGGTGGCCAGTGACCCCTGGGAAGCAGTTGCAGACGATACGGTGGTGTTTCCTATCCCATTTGCATGAACCTGGAATAACATTTACATCTTATAAATATGGTGGAAGTAAATAAACATTATTATGTGTATTGACTAAGACAGACCTCCGAATGATGGAGGAATTCGGTGTTTGTATGTAGGTATGTTATTTTGATAATGATAATTAGGTGATATATTTTGAACCGTTGCTTGATTGGATATCCTGAAATATTGAAGATAATGATGTATTTGTTTTTGCTTGTATGTTTCATGAGATAGGTATGGCGATCCAAAAGGCAGATAGCAATTTCAAATTGTGACCAAATGGTCAAGTAGGGCGTCAGGCGCAAGAGCTTTGTCTGTGCATTTCAAAACCATTTCTGTATCATATTGTGTTTCGTTGGTAGTCGACCGTTTCGCGTCGATACAGCGCTCTGATGCATTAAAACAGTATGAAACTGTAGAGGATTTTAACCTTGGTTCCCTTATTAACAACAAGGGCAAAAGCTAACCTGAAATTTGACGATGAATAGGCATGGAAAATATAGATGTGACACAACTGGGCCGAGTATGGAGAGACAGCAATATTAGTAGGAAGACTAAAATACACATTGTCCGCACGCTTCTCTTTTCCATCTTTCTTCATGACAGGCAAGGGATTGACGCGTTTGAAATGTGGTGCTAGCGACGTCTGCTGAGAGTTCCTTGAACAGCTGATAGAACCAATGTTTCGATCTAAAAGGAACTCAAACTAGAGTGACAACAAAGGCTGTCGTCAATCTACCTGCATCTACAATGCTACCGGGTGCTGCAATATTTCGGTCACACAGCCCGTAGAAACGCCGACAACCTGGATAAGCTAATAGTGACGGGCAAGATCGAAGGTAAAAGACCAAGAGGCCGAAGCCCAAAAACATTGATCTGACCAAGTGTCACAACATTTAGAAAAAGCCATTCAATATTGCACTCCACGAAGCTGAAGATCGGAGTAGATGGAGGAAGATTCTAGACGAATTAGAAAGAAGTCACGATCCTCAACTTTGAGGGAACAACTGAGGAGGATGTTTCATAGCTTTTGAGTTAAGTCTATAGTGTGAAAAATACAGTACATCCCGAGGACACAGTTCATGGCAAGCTTCCAGGCTGACTTGTTGCCTGCTTATTAAATTTAAATAAGCAGGCAACAAGTCAGCCTGGAAGCTGTCACCATTAAATATACATTAGCAATATCCAGTGGTATTTCAATGTGTTCTTTTACGAGTACATCGAGACCTTACCATCAGAGCCCTCAGGGTCACAGTCGCAGGAAAGGCAGGGGCCGTCGGACACGGCGTTGAAGAACCCGAACAGGCAGCGGTCGCAAAGGGGTCCGGCGCGGTTCTCCTGAAACGTATGCTGATTTAAACTCCCATTTATTGTTTGTCAGCAACAACGTGACAAGTAGGCTGGCTGAAGGTTTGTTAGTTTATATTATATCGTGCGCATTAGATGTGCAAATTAGTTTTTTATTCACAGGTTTAAAGTAATCTGGGAAGAATGTTTGAGAACACAGAAATGCTTGCACTAGCTGTTCTTATACTTATACCTAACTATTGCTTGGCAGCAAAATATGGAACCGATGTAAATTAAGCAATATCCTTTTAACCCAACTACGGTGATGCAAGAGAAGGGTAATGAAATAAACAGTATATGTATGTATGTATATACGCGGATGTTCCACCATAGCGTTGCCCCTATTGGTCCGATTTTGACAAACGAGGTCTCAATCGATTCGTATTCGTCTTCAGGCATAGAGTGTCATAGGCTATTTTTTATACCCGACTACAGCCGCGGCCGGATTTTTATAAATTCATCAAAATCAATCATAATTGTATAAATTGAAGTCGCTTTCCGCGTCTGTCTATCTGTCTCTCAGTCTCTCTGTCTGTTTGGCCGCTAACCCTTCCTAACGCACGCAACGGATTTTTAATGCGGGTTTCACTATCAGTTAGATATTTTTTCACGGAAGGTTTATATAATATAATAAGAGCATACGAGGCCAGTAACCTATTTCATAAAGCGACAAATCATGATACAACTACAAACGTCCGTCGAATACGCCAAACCTGCGATTCCTATAACAATCACGACAGGACTGATAATTGACAAGTTTTCATATTTCATAGGGCAATGAAATTCGAAAATCATTTCGAGATATTGCGACGCTGATCATTATTCTTATTTTTCCTTAATTTTTAGCGCAGTAACTACAAAGTTATTAAGTAATAACTCTCAACTAAGCAGAGTTCGGTGGAATAATAAAATACATGTGCCTGTAAAGAAAAGAAAAAACTACTCTAGAGCCTGACTTTGACAGATATATAAATGTTTTTTTTTCAAATGTGGCGTCGGTAATCTTGTTCATTCCACCGAACTCTGGCAGTTACGTCCTTTTAGAATAAGCTACTTTATAACAATTAATTTCTCGGAAAATATAGCTTAGATTGGAAAAAGAAAAAATACGTGTATCATATTTTTAAATATTCTTTCAAAGAAAAAATTAAAATAGTAATGTTAAAAATTTGAAATGTTTTCAATTGTGAGTCATATTGCATTTCACAATGCCAGTCATAGTGATGGGTAAAGCTTCGGCTGTCACAATTGTCACGACAATTCTACAAATTGTGGTAATTTATAAGCAACTGCCGTTTCATAAAACGTTTTTCTATTGACATTTGTTAGACAATTGTCGGTTGACTGCCGGTCACTACTAATGTTTTATGAAACACATTTAGTAATATTTTGACAATTAATTGAATGAATAGTCGGGTTTATAGGAAACGCATTTCGGTAGTTTGACTGACATTTGTTGATTGACATTTGTCAGTCTACTATAGTTTTATGAAATAGGACCAACGTAGCGAGGGCGGAAGTGGCGAGCAAAGCGAGCAAGCAGAGTGAAGGTCGAGTGTGCGAGAACTCGTGCGTGGCCGCGTTGGGTCACTAGTACGTAGTATAAATTGAAGTCGCTTTCCGCGTCTGTCTATCTATCTCTCTGTCTGTTTGGCCGCTAACTCCTCCCAAACCACGCAATGGAGTTTGATGCGGTTTTCACAATAAGTTAGATAATTTTTCACACCGACTACGGCGAAGCAAATAAAGGGTTATGTGTTTAAACTGAAAACTTGGTCCGATTTTGACAAGCGAGGTAGGTATCAATCGATTCGTCTTCCCGACCGTAATCGGGTTTTAGTTTTTGAACTTATGTCTTGTTATCCTTTCAAATTATAAAATATTTCTATTCCTATAAGCGATTTGTTGTATCTGTCTGTATATATGAGCTAGAAGCCCGTGAGACTAGACATTGGCTAGAACTACAATGTATTAATTACTAGATTGTACATAGTAGAATAAAAAAAAGACAGTTTGATTTGATGGTTTGATGATTGTGTTGTGGAACATCTCATTGTCACTTTTATCTTTTATATTTGTAATTCAAATATGTTATAGAATTTTTGACATTTGAAAATACTTTAAAGTATTTACAAAAAGTGGCAAAAATGACATCTCCGTAGGAATTTTTGTTGCTCTCTTCTCTGACCTTATTTATTTCCTGTTTTTAGTACTAGCAGTACCCGGCTTCGCACGCGTGGTCGTTTCTATATACCTAAAATACCAATATACCAACATGAAAAACCCTTCAGCCGCCAAAAAATTTTTCGAAGTTTTTCGATTGCTCGGCTTCTTCTCATTTGATTGAGATACCAAGCACCCCAGTTTTTAAGTCAAATCCTAAACTATCCAATTGTGAAAACAGCATCGGAAAAGGTCCAGTTAAATGATGCGCGACCATACATACAGACAAACAGACAAGCAAACAGACAGAGCCGATTTAAAAAAATGTTATATTCTTGCTCAGTAGCTTATTTTAAGTACACTAGTCCATTTTTTTAAAATTATCTTCTTTATACAGACATTTTCGTTCGTATTGCTTTACTAGCTGATGCCCGCGACTTCTCACGCATGGTCATTTCTCTAGGTTAAAAGTGCTGTATGTGCTATTCCAGGACCTAAAATGCCAATATAGCAACATTTGACCAATATTCCTTCAGCCGACAAAAGTAGTTTTATCGATTGCTCGGCTTTTACTCATCGGATTTAGATACTAAGTACGCCAGTTTTTAAGTCAAACCCTAAGCTTTCTAGCAGTGAAAAATATACAGACAAAATAACAAACTAACAAACAAACAGACACGTAAAAAATATATATATATATAAAAGTAGCTTATTTTTAGTACCCTAGCCTTTTTTTTAAATTTATACAATACAATAACACTTTATTGACTCACAGTTAAACAAATTATAAATAGAAATAACATAAACAATAGGTACAATGGGCGGTCTTATCGCTCATATCATTATCTGTTCCAGACAACCTTAGGATGGAAAGAAGTTAATTGCTAATAAGGGTCTGTAGTGTGGCAATATTTAATTTCTAATTTAATTATCAATAATAAATAATATCACAACAAATAATATGTAATATCAATATTAAAAAATTACTTATTATTATTAAACAATAATAATAATAAATAATAATAAGTAATTTTTAAATATATAATTATCTTCATTGTACAGACTTTTTCGTTCTTATTGCTTTATTATAAGTATAGATTTCAAGTTTAGATAGATAGAAGATAGATCTCCCTTTTCAGTTTGAGATTTAACTCTGTCGGCAATATTTTGGCTTTGACTATGACGTCAGAGGATTTTGTTGACATACTATTATCAGTTTATCACATCATTCGAAATGCAAATCTTTTGTCAACGATAACTGATAACGCAATGGCGTTCATTGTATTGTAATCTAATTTCAACAGCAGGTGAAGTAGGTAAAACAATTGGCGAATATCGGTTGATTATCAACTAAATATTTACTTAGTTGGTGTAGCAGCAGAACCTTACTTGTGTGGATTTACTAATTACAGATACGTGTAGGTATATGTTTTACTAGCGGTTTGAATTCAAGTTATGCACAAGCCATACGGACATGACTTACCTACTTACTTCATGTGTGTACATAGCTATGTGCGACTTTTAGTATACAGAATTAGAAGTCTGTGACATGACTTCATTGTATTACTTGTCATCTTATTCTCCCCCTCGCCCCTAGTAATTCGGATAAAGGTGCCGAAGAAGCCACATGAGTCTATGTGTGTATGTACCAACCGTACAGTTAACGCACAGCTCAGCACCGGTATGGTCGAAGGCGCACTCTCCGCGTGCCCCGCAACCACACCCGCCGCCCTCCTCGCACGGTCGGTGGGGGGCCCATCTCGCACCCCCACAACAGCGGTGGCAGTGCACGCCACAGGTGCCATGCTGGCACTCGCATTTTGCACCCTGGGAAGAAAAATGATTGGAGTTTAAACTAGGAGTTGAGGGACCATGATCACCGCAGTTCCTGATGCTCATAATACATAGTACTTCCTTTCCTCAACGTCCCCTTACTCTGCCCAGCTCTACCTACCTTCGAGTTCCAGTTTTTTTTATGTGTGAAATTTATTTCTTTATCTGTGTGCAATTTTTTTAAGCATCGATTCCCACAAAATTCTAAAAGGCACTAGGCCATCTTGATTCATTTTGGAAATATTTGGCAAACGCAGAACAGTGTTTTATACTCAAGTGTATTTTATATTTGCATTCCAGTCATTCATGTAAGTAAGACATTTTCATATACGTACTTTGTATATGAAAATGTCGTATACGTACTTTGTTCCGAATTTCACTATCGGCCTACCTAGTTCCGAATTACTCTAAACTTTGACGCGTGATTATGCGTGACGCGTTAACGCGTAGTTACATTAACGCTATTTTTTTTATATATTTTTAAAGCGTTACTATCGCACTTAACGTAACGTTATCTACAAAGTAAATACATTTTTTTTTCTCATATTAATAAAAATGGACCCTGCGCATCTAAATAAACCAGAATTGATCTATGAATTAAAATGTCGAAATGCTGAGGTCCATACAACAGAAACTGTACAAAATTTACAATCAAGGTTATCGAACTTACTTGATAGCTCGAATACTCAAGATTTTCAAAGCCCGTATACCTACATTTGAACAGGATACATACATACATTATGTACTATGAAAGTTACATTGCTTTCATATTCCCGTACCTTACCATAATATATTTAAATACCTACGTATTACCATTGTAGGTTCCCTACTTACAAATAACCTTGTATTTGAGTTGTAAATAATGTAATTTTAATATAATTTCCTTTTACGGAGTACCTTTTATGTCCACATTTTTAGCTTATTTTTTTTTATTCACTTCATTAACTTTTCGGATTCATTATGAATATTGACTTCAAGTCCCTACGTATTGCTATTCAGTGCTATTGTACTTACTACATACTTTAATTATTTGGTACTAACAGTAGTTAATACCCTACTTGATAGCTATGTACTTTTTTTTTTTATTTACAAACATAATATTCAGCCTAAAGCGAAACCAGTTCCATATATTATTATTTACTACACCTACTCACAAAACTTCCAATACTGAAAAGAGCGGCAAATGTGATTACTCTATAAACCAAGCCTAAGTCACAAAACCAGTATTATCTTATAGTTAATATACTATTACCTACCAACCTTACTTATATTATTTTAACGTTCTAACACAACGTTTACTATGTGCATACACGTACATACATACTTGCTACAGCCACGTCGTACCCTAAGGTACGTTTAGCCATTTTGACAAACTAATTGTATATAAATATACACATACATACATTTACACATTACACACCACACACTCACCACACATACACATACACACATACACTCACATAATCACCCTAATCAGCGGAAAGTGACTGTATAAATAAGCCTACACTATATTGTATTGGTTTCACGAGTAACATTTATATTATATAAGGTTCCTCTTTCTTATAAATGAGTTTTATTTACAAAGAATGGGAATAAGACTAAAAATTATTGTGAGCAAAGAGTCCCTTTGAGCTGGTAGACACCCTCGGGGGGGCTCCGGCCACAAGGGTTGAATATGAATCACGGACGAATTTGAATCCGCATCATCCATGCCTCTGCGCAGCACACGCTTCTACCAGAACAGCCGCAGTGACCACTACAGCGCTATGCAAATTGTTCGCCCAGTCTCCAAATGCATCCTACGGAGACGAGGATCGAGTTCTGCCCGTCATTCAACTTATTCCTTTAGAAAAATGATTAGGTATAATATTCTCGCGAAGCAGGCGTTAAGGCTACAGTCATAAATACATTAAGTATATAAATGCGAGAACAATATAAAGAAAATAGTGATTCAGCTTACTTCAGCATCGACAATGCAGCTGGTAGCGTGACCGTGGCACAAGCACCGCGCTGCCAGCGTCAGAGCGCGTACGCTGTAGTACTGCTGGCGAGGCGACGACGCGTGCGCAGCGCGGAATAACACGCGGACGCGTCTCGCCGTCACTCCCTCGCCAATTGCTATGTGCATCTGGAATTTGATTAGTCTACTATGAGTCAGAGCGCAGGAATGTGTGACTGAAGGCAAGATATTAGCAAAAGTAGCTAGTAAAAATGTAAGATGGTAAAAATTACTTGCGACAATGGTGTCAATCGTTACTGGAAAAAATAAGCCGACTGGTCATGTTTACCGAGGATCCAATAAAGATTGGGTTAGACAAGCTGAATGGGGACTAAGTATACACAAATTAAACAACGTAAACCAGATACACAAATCGTAAGATGAGATGTCGATAATTTATTATGAGATGTACGAGTACATATACTTCTCGTGAGTGTGCATATAATAGAGACAGACTGAAGATCAGTCTCTGGCATTAGAAAAACCAACATTAGACTGATGTTACTGGCATTAAAAACCCTACAATAAATACAATAAATCAGTACGTTCATTGGAATTGAATAGCAATCGTTGATACCAGTTAAAGAATTTGCAAATCTTGATGCAATCATGCTTTCTAAGAATAGATCACCTCACCTCCCCATTCTCCAACGGCCTCGGACTAGCAAACTGGGTAGAACACGTCAGCTTCTCAGCTCGACTGGTCCTCTTCACACCCCTGGCTTTTCTCCTTCGTCTCTCTGGCCTCAGGTCCCATAGTCTCCTGCAGTGGTCTCTGTCTCCGAATGCCCTGATCATCCGCCAATCCTCACCGTTGTCTGAGGAAGATACTTCCAGAGACCAAGCAAGGGGGCGAGGTGATGGGCCGGACTTGATGATGACGTGGAGAAGCTCCATTTTCTGATGGAAAAATAGGTATTGGTCATCCATTAGCAAATTGGATAGATGATTTAAGTAAAGTTTCCGATACTAAACCACTATCAGATAGTAGTCCTTAAGTGGCAAAAGGGCAAAGAAGGTCTATTACCGGCTGTGGATGATTATAATAAAACAAAAGGACCTAAAGACGAGGAAAAGGCACAGGAAATATTTGGGGGAATAGGAGAAGGATGATATAAAAACGTAACGCAGATAACGACCGATCTTGCTTTGCTTACAGATACCAATTTTAGTAGCGCACTTACAAGGGTCGTGATGGGAAGATAAGATAAGAACGGGAAATTGGTATGAATTGTAATTTAACAAGGTAAACAACCCAGCAGTAACATCAGATTAGCAATCCAAATACAATAAAAACAAAAAAGAAACTGCATTGCATATTATCACACATAAATCTTATCTTATGACTCGAAAATTGTGCTAGATTAGTGAATAATCGGTAAACAAAGAAAACAGTAAAAACATTCTAGTTTGCTCGCACACAAGTAAAATATAATAAAATTTTGTATCATAAAGTATTAGATACGAATAGTATTTCTATGAAGCTTTGTGGTTTGAATGATTTAAATAAACATCCTGTAATACAAAACTCGTAAGTAAAAAATATTTTGGTGAATCTTTTATAAGTAGCCTATGCGGAAATCTTTAGGTAATAATTATTTGAATAATATAAACGACAATAAAAAAAAAAAAAAAAGATATACCTTAAATGGGAGCACCGCGAAGGTCTAGTCATTTATAATAATAATAATAATAATAATTTATTTCATTTCCAGGCAATAGAAGGTACATTACATAAGAAAGATTCAAATACAAGAACAAATTAAAAAATTATATAAGCCCCGACTTCCCACCCCCTATTATAGCTAGGAAGCATCTCGGTCACATCAGTTTTCAAATATAAAAAAACATTCTATCTGTTTGAGAGCTACGGTCGTCACGTACGGTATTTTCACCGCAGGTGTCCTACAATGTTTGGACGATTTAAAATTAAAACTAATGTGTTTTTTTAATAAGTATAACAATATTACAATATATAGCAAATGTTTGCATGAAAGTAAACGACCGGAAGTCAGCAAATATTTCTATTAAGTGTAATTACATATTTCAATTTTCCTGAAAGTCTTCAACCTAACAACAGACGTTCTTATCAGTGAACTTAATCACTTTTTGTTGGGTTTTTAACCGGTCAATTAGAGTTATACTTATGTAGATAAGTTGTTAAAGAATGATCGATTGACATAGGTATTGACGTGAAACTGACACGTCATAATCGTGTGTCAGTTGACAGCTGACACCTCCAGAATTCCATGATGGAACTCACGCTGCGTGACAGGTATACCTACCACTTTTCTAAATGTTATGTATTTTTAATAAAAACTTTGAATCTGGAAGGCATTCATGATAATGCTTTTTATTTATTTTACACTGATCTCTTTCGATATAATATCATGAAGTGAAACATAACAAAAAATCATAAAAGTGCACATTTCGATCCAGTTCTGCATTTGAATATTCGATTCAGCGACTGATCACACGAGGATCTGCCAACATGTGTCGGGCCAGCGTGGTCCAATTATGGACAGTTACGAGCATTGTTGTCTTCAGCATATATTATGTAGAAGACATGGCACTGCCGAGACGAATTTGGTTAAGGGTTTTAAAAGATGAGTATGGGTCATCACTGGAAAACTGTCCTGACGTAGAGCCATGTTTTGCAACATGTATGTTGAAACTCAAAACTCTTTCATAAGTCACGTTGTATTTTTGCTTTATTATAACGGTGGTAATTTCAAAAAAGTGATATTGTTCTGGCTCAGTTGTAATTTTTTTTTTTTAGTGGTTGTTTAGACCAAACTCGAAAAGGTTCCATCATTTTGTTTTTGAGTTCCTGTGACTACCTTTCAGCTCAATCATCATAACCTGGATAACACATAACACCAAAGAATTCATCAAGACAAACCAAATGAGCTGAAACTCGAAGGGGTTCCATTATCCCATTGTTTAGTTTCTTTGACTATCTTCCGGCTCCATCATCAAACCTTGGATACCACATAATACCAGAGAACCCATCAAGACAAACCAAATGAGCCCAAACTCTAAGGGGTTCCATCATCCGATTGTTGAGTTTCTTTGACTACCTTCCTGCTCAATCATCAGGTCAGCTCAATAGTACCTACCATAATTGTCATCAGAACTACACCCATGTGCAAAACTTCAGCATCTTTGGAAGTCGTTAAATGATTCAAAATTGACTTGTAAACTAGTCCCAAGCATATAAGAACACAGTGAATTAAATTAATTGTTTAAAGCTACTACACCAATTTTGATGTAATTTATACATTACAACACTAGGTCTTCTTTCTCAAGTAAAAATAATCCTCTAATTCGGTTCAGAAATCTCAAGATATTAGAGAACATAAACTATAAAACAAATAGATTTTCTAATAAAACTACTGAACCAATTTTGATGAAGTTTAGATTGGACTAAATCGAAAGTCTACCCTTTTGAATAAAAAAAACAACCATCTAAATTGGTTTAGAAATCTTAGAGATTTGAGGCAATATGACAAAATGATACAATAATTTGTGTGATGAGCAGAAATGTTTGATTCCGAGTCATGGATGTAATCCATATCAATATATAAAAGTAAAACGTTGTCTGTTTGTTTGTTTGTTTGGGGACCTTTCACGCGATAAGGGCTGGACGGATTTTAATGAAATTTGGAATGGAGATAGCTTATACAGTGGAATAAAACATAGGATACTTTTTATCCCTAAAATAATAAAAAAACTGGATAATGTTGATTACTCGCTGTAAGGAACGGTTTCCATGGACACGAAATAACAAGTCTGTCAAAAAAATCAAGAACGTTGGTCATAGACATGTAAATTTACTTTATGGCACTGGTGCTATACCTACTTTTGCATTGGTTTTTAATATCCTAGAAGAACATAAGATGCTTTTTTTTCGCGATAAACTGTAGTCCACGCGGACGTCGCGGGCGGGAAATCTAGTATACGTATATAAGTATGTTTATCCGTTATCTAGTGCCAATATTACAGGGTAGCCTAGTTTGGCGCTAGGTAATGAAATTGTCCTGTTTTTTTTATTTATTTATCAATGCTATAAAAACAAAGAATCGAAAGAATTTACAAAAAAAAAAACGAAAAACTTGTGAACCAATTTTGATAAAATTTTAATGGGACCACTTGGAGAGTATACACATTCAAACAAAAAAATAATTTTCAAAATCGGTCCGCAATTGATGGAGAAATCGACCGACAGACATAAAAATAAAAATAAAAAAACGTACATACAATCGAACATATAACCGTCTGTCTCCTTTTGTGAAGTCGCTAAATAAATGCAACTCAAATGTTTTTTTATTTTTTGGTCACTCCATTTTTTATACTTAATATAATATAGAATATACGAGTAGATATAATATAGAGTTAAAATATGAAATGATAAAAAAACATAGTAATTTTCCTATAATATGATTCCTATGATACGTTCGACAACTTTGAGAAAGAAGCCAACATAAGAATTCAGCTGGGTTGGGCAGCATTCGGCAGGCTTCGTCAAGTCCTCTCTCATACCACAGTGCTTGAACACAAAAATCTTCAATAAGTGTGTCTCTCTGAGACTTGATTCAGGTGTAGATCAGGTCCCCCCCGTGGGTTCCCGCCTTGTCGTGGCGGGGGGGCTCTAGTAACCGTGGCTTCGCCCACCACGGTGAAGCTAAGAGGAACCCGGGGCCGTGCTGACAGGGTGTCGCCGGCTGGCCCCATGGAGGGGCCGCTTCACTGGGCTTTGCTCCTCAAGCCCACGCTGAAGTGGCCACAGTAGGTTGCGGTGCTGTATGGGCGGCATCGCAACCAAGGTGGGCCGCGGTGTTGTATGGGCAGCACCGCGGCTGAGGGAAGAGAGACCGCGGCGGGAGAGAAGTGTCGGTGATAAGGTGCGCCGCTCTTCCTACCTTCCGCGGCCTCGGCGGGGCCGCCACCGTTTGATGGCGGACGCGGTGGGGCCGCAGGGGAAGAGGAGTGCCGGTATAACGGTGCGCCGCTCTCCCTATCCTCTGCGGCCGAAGTGGCTGGCGGTGGGGCCACTGAACTGACCCATCGCAGGGGGACTTCGGGCGTCCAGACACGGGGATTTTGTCTGGCGCCCATTGGCGGGTAGATTCCCGGGTGGTTGCGGGGCGTCATGTGTACTGGCGTGTCGCAAGGGGGAGTACTCCCCAGAGGCGGGTCCGGTAACGGACAGCCGCGGCGGGTTCGCGGTCGTGTGCGTAAGCGTTCCCGTATTCCCGTCGTGAGCGGCAGAGGAGGTACACCATGGGGTTTTAGTGGGTAGTACGGGCAGTTGCCCGGTGAGTCCCACATACCCACTGGGCCTTCCCCGGGCTCAGTGGTATGCATAAACGCATTTCCCCATGTAAAAAAAAAAAAAAAAAAAAAAAAAAGGTTTAGATCAGGTCTTGCAAGACTTGGGATGGAAGGCAAGGCTATAAGAGGAGGTCATTCGCAGGCAACCCCCAAATATATATTATTATTTATTCTGCGACAGTCGGTGTCCCTACAACTCTGTGGTCGTTTTAGCCCACAACTCATCAGACATGCAGATAATGCAGAAGCCATGTTCGAAGTTAAAAGCGTAGTAGCATTAAAAGTACCTATCACATTCTGCAAAGTATTTCTAAGTACAGGGCAATTCCATCTTAGCAAAGAATAAGTTTTAAGTAATGTACAGTAAGAACCTAGATAAAATGTCTAATTTACAAATTCTACATAGTATTTAACATTTATTCAAAATGTACAATATATTTTGTCAGTTATTTTGTAGCCAATTTTTTCTTAACCGCTTTGGGTCTTACCCATTAGTTACTTTTTTTAAACGCATATTTGTCTCAGCACGACTCATGCCAATATTGTCATCTTCAAATTACATCACAGAGCACAACCGTACACAACTTCTAAGAATTACAACCGCGTCAGTTAATTGTACCAAATGAGGCTCCACCGGCTGAACCAAATACGGCGCGCCTAATGAGCCAGAAGGCACGCGGGCGCGCGGGCGCAGCCTGACGACGTTTTTACCATTGTCTGACCCTTCGCAGCGGGGTAATGAGACCCTAAATTTATTGGAAGCTGTGACATTCTTGAGCAAAACAGTGGAAACGGGTTAAAGTTTAGAGGTAGGTAGGTGTTTTCTGATGCAGAAGTCCATTTATGTTAACGGCCGAAGTTTGTAAAAAGATTAATGAATATTGATTTGGTAAAAATTTGCGTTAATCTTGAAATGAAATTACTGTACTATCGGATTCAGAATAACAGTAAAAGTAATACCGGCAAGAAATTCGAACAAATATAGAGTGAAGTGAAGGGGAAGCAGAAACCCCAGAAGGTGCAGTTTCCTCTCCGAAGAAAGCTATATAATGTGCCTGAACCAATGAAAATGACGTGTGAAGACCTGTTTGTCACACAGTTTTGTCAAAAGCAATAATTACCTAGTCGCCTTAATATAGGTAAACATAACAACTGTCTCACGCGCTATTTTGTCAAAAACTCGACCGGTTACATCCTCACTGATTTCTAATTAACCGAGTTTCCTTTATAGTAAAGATTTCCTATTCAGTGAAAGAATTTTCTTTAATACTTCAGTATTCAAGCATTTCTTTTATCTTTACAAATGAAGTGACATTATTGTCTTTTACACTTAACACGCTTTATATCTATTATGATTTCCAGGAAATTTTAGTTACGGGATCTGTTTGAGGGATTATATAAAGTTTGCTTTTTATTACGTACTCAGAGCACATCGATGTTGTAAGAGGTTTAAGCATGGCCTGAAGAAAGCGTCAATAAATTGTCATTTCACCGTAAACAGCCAAACAGTTGTGAAAGCACCAGAAAGCACCCTAAACCAAATCTAAAAATTTATGACATCAATAAGAAATTTACCATCCTGTAGCAAAATTAGCAGCCATAACCCAAACTACCTCGCAATATCGAATCCACACCTGCGGTATCAGATAACCTTATCACTGGCGATAACAAAAGGATGTACCTCAGTGAATCGCCGCACAGTACCATGCTCGGTCCTCTACCGCAATAATGTCGCGCGAGCCTCAAACCCTGGCGGAGGTGAAAGTGGAAGGGAAGCCTCGAGGGGGGAAGGTGCCCTCGAGGGGGAATAGGGGAAACAGTGATTTTGTGTATGTGAACTCGGCGTATGTGGGCAGTGTGAACAGTGTGAACAATGTGAGTGGGGGGGAGAGCAGAGGTCCCGCCGCGCCAGCTCAACCTGTTACTGAGTTAGTGTTAGTTTTAACCCATTTTTAATGGAGGAGGTTCTCAATTTTACTGTTTTCTGTGTATGTTAGTTAAATATCAATGGGATTTCTGAACCGATGTGAATTAACTAATATCCTTTTTACCCGACTACGGCGAAGCAAGGGAAGGGTAATGAAGTAAACAGTCTATGTATGTATGTATGTATGTATGTATGTATGTATGTATGTATGTATGTATGTATGTATGTATGTATGTATGTATGTATGTATGTATGTATGTATGTATGTATGTATGTATGTATGTATGTATGTATGTATGTATGTATGTATGTATGTATGTATGTGGATGTTCCACCATAGCGTCGCCCCTATTGGTCCGATTTTGAGAAGCAAGGTAACAATCGATATGACTTCATGCTACTTTTTACCCGACCGTAGTGGGGCTTTAGTTTTTGAACGTATATCTTTTTATTTGGAAGGTAATACTTCAGAATGGTCTCGTTCATAATATATTTATTAGGTATAAGTAAATCCATTGTATGCGTATCTTGTCATATCTATATTCTAACAATCATTTAATTTGTACATTATGATCTATCAATTTGATGTCTAGATCAATAATAATCGTAAAGAGTATAGCAATATTCAAATCTTATGTAATTTATTTTTATTACACTGAATTCCAATCATATTTTCAATTTACCCTATGTAAACTCTCATTTCTTAAAAGATTTCTACTTAAGCCTTAACAAACATGAGTTGTATGCGTACCTTATCTAATCATACCAAATCTCGTAAATTAAATACTTTAATCTATCAATCTATAATTTGTTTCTTTTATAACTTGATGTCTAGGTCAGTAATAATCGTAAAAGTCATAGCAAAATTCAAATCATATGCCGTTAGAATTTCTAACCTAACTGCATAATGAAATGACATTATTTATTACTCTTAAAGTTAATCACATTTTTATCTACGACATTTTCAATTCTCACCATCATCATTGTTGACTCTCATTTTCTAAAACATTTCTGCTTAAGCCTCATCAAACAAACAACCGTTATCAGTTGCTCAATGACACTATAAGGTTTAACAACAGACGGAGACTACACTACCAAATCGAAAGTAAAGAACCCAAGATATGCCGATCCACTAGTACGCTTAAGACTCACGCCCACACTTACGCCATGTTATGCCGATCGGCCGCCACATTGCAACAAGATCTTTTGTGATGAAAATGTGTATCAACCACAAACTATCCACTCACGTACACTTACGCAACCGCCATTTTGTATACTACTTCGTTTGATTGGAGGGGTGGTCTCGTGTTTTTTTAAACCTTCTCGATACTATAGTGAAAATAACACATTTTTACTGGTATTTCATCTGTGGTATAAACGCTAAGGATTGCAATTTTGTTTCATCATCATTAGCCCGAAGAGTCCATATAACATAGCTGAACATTATACGTAGTTGAACTTTGTTGAACATAGTTGAACATCGTTGAACACAGTTGAACATAGTTAAATATAACTTACGCTTTCCCCATTTCTATAATCACCACGCTTAGCAGGCGTCTTGATGATCACAGTATATTTCAGTGATTCAGGAATAATATGTCGCCCATTTCCTAAATTTCATTTGCTGGTCTCACAACATCCGTGGGATGAGAAGGTGTAGTCCTATTAACATGCCGGTCACTACACGGCCAATATTATTTGAGTAGCAGTAATAGTTACTTGATCGGTTAGTTTGTCATATTGTGAACATCACTGTATTCCGGTTCTAGATCATCAATAATCATAAAAAGCATATTAAAATTCAAATCATAAGCCATTTATTAGTTTGTCATAGGGCCACTGTACCTAGCGAAATTACTGGGAATTCTGGACTCAGTAGGTACATAGTTTTTTTTGTCCCAGGATGATGAACGCTGTGCAGTGCCGCGCAAGATTTTGCAATCTAAAGTTCTCATGGGCAGGCTTGTGTGATGAAGCATTTACCATTAGGAATATATAGCTCGATACGTCACTCAACTGTTTGAAAACTACTTATAAATAAATATTTATTGTCAATATAAACTACATTTATTGCAAAAGGTAGATACTTGTACTATTATTTATTCTGTGGTAGAGATATGATATCGGTCAAATATTGAGATAACTTTGTTATGGCAAAATATACAGGTGTTTATATATATCAGCGTTGAATGAAACCAGAATTTAACGTATTTTGATTGTTATATATAGAATAAAAATTAGATTAACCAATTATCTCACAGTAACGCATATATTATTATTTTTAAGTAATCCAAGTCATTGATCTAATTAAAGTGGAAAGATTAGGTACCAGCTTCTCAGGCGTGGACCGTATCAATTAGGTGCACCGCACACAATTGAGCTTGGGCCTAGTCACAGTCCGCGTATGTGTAAGACGTCATGTTAGCAGCGACTCTCGATCGCGCTACAGTCTGCGTATGCGCACTAATATATAAAAGTGAAATGTTGTCTGTTTGTTTGTTGGTTTATTTGTTTGTGGCGTTTTCACGACAAAACACCTGAACCAATTATGATGTTGTTTTTTTTTTGTAGATACTGTATACAATAGAGACGAACATAGGGAACTTATTATTCCAGAAAAAGGGAAATTGCTGCGTGAAAACGGGAAAATGACGATTACTCGCTCTCACACCAAAACAGCTATGATGAAGTTTTAAATATAGGTTGTTAGGTACTAATGCATAAGTGTCAACGCATTTGTCTCTGGTTTAACCTAGGTTATGTTCTATGCGCATGTTATTCCGGAACCAATTGGTGTTAACGGAACTGCTCTCGGAGTTGTTCAGGAGCAAACTTTGCAACTAGGTAAAAACCACTTTGAGAGAGAGACCCGCAAAAGAATACAGCTAGGCTGGGCAGCATTTGGGAAACTTCTCCTCGTCACCAATATCGCAAAATTTTCAACCAGTGCGTCCTCCTGTTATGACATACGGAGCCGAGTCGTGGACACTCACGGTACAACTAGTCCACCACTTTAAAGTTCTTCAGCGGCCATGGAAAGGGCTAAGCTTTCAGTTTCGTATCGTATCCGGAATGAGGGGATCTGGCAGAGAACTAAAGTTGTCGACGTAGCCCTTTAGATTAGCAAGCTGAAGTGGCAGTGGACTGATCTCCTTCGGCCGTGTACGAAACCAGAGCTTCGTAACTAGTTGCGATCAAAGAATTTTTCATATCTATCGAAGAACTGATAACTGTTGGAGCAGACGTGTTCTTGAGTGGAGACCGTGACTCAGTAAATTTAGTACAGGGTGGCCTCCAGCTAGGTGGAGCGACGATATACGCAAAGAGGCTGGCATCTGTTGGAAGAAAAGAGCCTAAAATCGGGCTAAGTGGCGTGCTTTGGGAGAGGCCTATGTCCAGCAGTGGACTGACACGGGCTGATGATGAAGATGATAATGGTAGGTGCTACAGATATAAACAAAATATAGCTTTACTCCGGAAAATTTATTTTTCACATGGGGAATCGGAAAAATTTTGGTAGATTGGTTTTACTCGCTTTCACATCAAAACGGCTAAGCTGACTAATATAAAAATTTACACAAAGTATAAAATATAATACATTTTATCCCGGAAAATAGAAAAATCCCGCGGGACAATAGTCAATGAAGCACGACGGTAGGAATGTAACTTTGCTTGTACTGCTGGTGTGATTGCTTGTAGTTTTATCTAGTCCACTTGTTGTTTATGTGTGAGCTGCGCGCCGCGGTTTCACCCGCGTGGATTTGGATGATGCTGGTGATGAAAAGTAGCCTGTCTGTTAATCCATGATATAAGTTATTCATCTGATAATATAATAATTTCATCCAAATCCGTTCAGCCTTATGAGCGTGAAGGAGTAACAAACATACACACACTCTTCAACAGGTAGATGGCGCTAATCAATTTTTATGCATTTAATGACTTTTTGTATGGACTGGACTGTCAGTTCTAATATATGGAGTTTTGCATCGCGCATACGAAGTTTTCCGCTGGATAAGAGATTATTCATTTTTGAAACTCTAAGCTTTGTTTGGCCTGTTACGACAGTGGCTACACTTCTCTGATTAATAATATTAGTGTAATTAAAGTATGTCATATCTTCCCCCCTAACTAGATCTATGGATAATTTACAAGAAACTCCAATAACAATATTTAAATTGATTGTTACAGTGTTTACCGCGAGCAGTACTGGGCGTGTTCCCGCTGGCCATACACGCAGAGAGTGCTGGCCATCACCGTGGGTATCCTCCTGGGGGCGCTGATAGGTCTGGGGCTCTCTCTGGGCCTGAGGGGCGCCGATGACAACACCGTCATAGGACCCATCTTTACAAGACATGTGCCGGACTAAACCAGTCTTGCATAACGAACACTGGGATAGCAATTTAAAATGTGCCAGATAAGACTGTACTGATAAGCGCTTAAATTTTTTGTGGAGTTTTTGGTGTTGTTTCCAATGAGATACTGCGGTGGGTGAAAGTGATTTGACGTGGATACATTTGTGTATCATGTAAAATGTACAACACAAATATGTAAATAATAGTTTAACTTGTATTTAATAGTTTTTCGATGGTTGTAAAAGGATTTGTTCAATCACGGCTGGTCGTGATCGTGATCTTTAAATGAACTGTGCGTTTACACGATATGATTCGCGTAGAGGTACTCGTATCTATTTAGTAACTGTTATTACCTATGTACCTATTCATAAATTTTAAATAAAATTTACGAAGAATTTGTTCATAATTATGTACAAACATTATTTAATTCAGTATTGAAAACAGACAAAAGTGCCAAGGTCCTACTTCCGTTTATACTTATATTTGCAAATATTTACGTCAATAATACAAAAGTAATTTTTCATGAAAAATCACAAATTTCCTATTTTTTTATGAAAATCTGAGCCTGAACGGAATTTCGAAAATTTTGAAAATTCGTGATACATGTGTAAGTTTATATCATTGCGGGTCTTACATTCAAAATTTCGACTGCCTAATGTCAGCAGAGTCTTCAAAATAGATGTATTTTGTTAAAACATTGACCCCCTTTTAAACCCCTTGAAATGCGTTGTTTTTAATTGATATTTTCTTGTACGTTCTTACCTCTTTATAAACACACTCTCCAAATATAAAATCTCTACATTCAGTGGTTAAGAATATACGAGTACGTTGTTCCGGCATTGGGCCATTTTTAGTAAAGTTTTTTTTCGCTTCTTCTAACTTTTTACTTATGAGACTTACAGAATAACTGTCAATGCTACAAATATTATCTTCTTTATACTTTTCATACACACTGTTGCCATAAAGCTAACTGTTAAAGAACTATTTAGAAAATTCTAATTTTGGCCCCATAAAGAACTACCCTTCTATGTTTGGCCCCTTCAATTCAAGATGGCGGCTAACGCGTAACCTAACCTAACCCCCCAAGGTCGAAAACTTGGATTTTTCATTAGTCTAGACCTAAACAACATATGTGAAAATTATTACTACACCACCTCTTGCAAGGCAAATTTCTCTACTTACTGGCCTATTGTTATTCTCTGCGAAACCGGGTAAATTGATTCTGAAAAACGATAAGATAGCCAAATTATTATCGAACAAACAATACGTCAGCAGCCGATGCTGTGATGTAACCTCTGAGTACGGTATTGTAGTTGTGGTTTATTGTAGTAACCGTGAAATGTTACAAATATCATATGACAAGGAGTATTTGATTTTGAAAACTAACGCGAGTGATATTCATATTAAATATAAATAAAACGGCTAAAACTCACGAAAAAGAAGATCGGAAATACTCCGACCAGTTTCAGACTATTTTGAAGTCCTTCATCTGGGAGTGTTATGCCGACAAGCCGCGACGAGCGCTACGAACGTCAGCACACAACTGAGTTGCGTGCTGACGTTCGTAGTGTCAAAATAGTCTGAAACTGGTCGGAGTATTTCCGATCTTCTTTTTCGTGAGTTTTTAGCCATTTTAATTATATTTGACAAGGAGTAGTTAGTGCTCAATTTACCTAATTTAACTATCTAGTCAACTTAGGCCCACTCTACTAATTATTTCATCTAGTAGATGATTAGTACGGCTCTGAGGTCCTTTCCCACCAGTTTACTGAAAGGCTCACAATAACCAGATTCTACTTAAATTGAGCTGTTTTCTTGTTGTAGGTAAAAGGTATAAGAATAAAAAATAAGTTATGTTAAGGTGGCGGCTTCTAAAATATGCATACCTAAATGCTGAGTCAAGGATTGTCTGATCTATGGCCAAGCCTGAAGTACGTATTATTCTATTAATGTAAAAGTTATCATGTAATTTTCAGAGCTTTTCCTTTCTTTTACTGACAAATACAACATAATGAAACATATTGGAACATAGTAGACTTTCAAGATAGGTGTTTACGAGTTTAAGTATGGAAAAGCCAAAAGTATCGATATTGATTGGGTTTTCCTTCAAAACTTTATAAGAAGGAGTAATAAGATTGAATATCCGCCGCCCGCCTTTTGACGCAGGTCTCATCAAATTATCATTCCATCATGAGACAGTATTGAAATTATTGCAGTATACACTGCTGTATCGAGTACAGAATATAACTGGTAAAATTGTTGAAATATAAGACAAAAATGTTCACTGGCCTTCAAAACTTAGTACCACACTTTTAATGTATATGTGTTGCACATTATGAGTACGTTAAGACTACTGGACTGATTGCAATGCGATTTTCACTGTTGGATAGCTTAGTTTTTGACTTAAAACCTGGTGTACTTGGTATCTCAATCCTTCGATAAGCATATCAGCATTGCGGCGGAACGCTTTCGCGCCCGCCCCACCGTCCGCTGTAGAGGTCAATTATAGACCAACAGCATAATTTATCGACAAAAAAATAAATAAAAAATTATAGTAGCCAAGCAATTAAATCAAATGTCTACTAATTTTAAAAGTGTGGTACAAAGTTTGAAGTGTAGTTATCTCACTTATTTTCTATTCCTGTTTTGGTAACATAAATACCTACACTTATGTCTTATTTATTTACAAAATAATAGGCGTGTGGTGTTGTGAGTATATTTTGTCATGTCAATAATTAATAATTATAATATAAATTATAATTAATAAATATAATAATTATAATAATCATTAGTTATCTTATTAATACTAGTTTAAAAATTAAAATTTATTAAATCTATGTATTTTAATTGGTTTACACGTGAGGATATTATGAGTAAGAGAGGGTTGAAGTTAGGTAGGAAAATAACTACCTAATTGATGGCCAAATGTTATAAAATATTTTGAGGTACCTACTCTAGATAAAAAAATCTCTAGATAAAGTTTATAATCAGTGCGTGTTGCCAGTGATGACATACGGCACTGAGACGTGGTCGCTAACTATTGGTCTCATACACAAGCTCAGAGTTGCGCAGCGTACAATGGAGAGAGCTATGCTCGGTTTTTCACTACGTGATAGAATCCGAAGTGAGGAAATCCGTAGAAGAACGAAGGTTACCAACATAGCTCTCAGAGTTTGCAAGTTGAAGTGGCAATGGGCAGGCCATATAGTTCGCAAAACTGACAACCGCTGTGGAATAAAGGTTCTCGAATGGCAACCACGAACAAGCAAGCGAAGTGTGGGGAGACCCCCCCACACGATGGACCGACGACATTGTAGCCATCGCAGGAAGTCGGTGGATGGAGGTGGCACAAGATCGCTTATCATGGTGCTCTTTGGGGGAGGCCTATGTTCAGCAGTGGACTTCTAAAGGCTGACATGATGATGATGACTCTAGATTAAGGAAAGTGCATATCTTATAACTATTAAATATTTCATGATAAAAAACAAATAAATAAGTACTTAAGGAATTTTCTTATATCCGCTTGGAAAGTACGTTACACTCTTCACAACACTTTATCAAAACGATAACGTATCTTTATTATCTTAGTATAATTTTGTCAAAATAATATCAACATAATGTAAATAATAATAATAAAATACAAGACGTGTAACATAATCTAAATCTCTTGCACATGTTTCATAGAATATTGGCTCTACCATTCGTATCTGAAGTTAAAATCTTTATAGAATAAAGATGTGATTAAAAATATATATTTTAATTATTGTTTATTTCATTGTTTGCTCTGTAAATAAATTCTTTGTTAATTTAGATCGTGACATAGGAGTAACATTAGTTTCCCGCTTGACTATCGTTAGCCCTGATACGGGCTAAATGCGTCTATTTTTGAATGTTTGTAAAAAAAATACATTATAAAAGTTTTTTTTTTCATTTACTTTCCTAAAATACAGATTTAGTGTATGGCAAAAATTCAATATTTAAAAAATAGCCAAATAGCTCAAAAACGCACTAGTCCAGAGATTTAAATACTACTAATTTTAATTATATTTGTTTATTGTTAATATATATATATATATATATAAGGATTACATCCTACGTACATATCCACGTTACATCGTGGTTTCTTTACCTACGCTAGTACCGCACCCCCATTATATCGTGCATAATGTATGCACCCCTCCCCCCCCCCCCCCTTCCTGAAAATAATTGTGCCTGCGCCCATGGTGAATAAGGGCAAAGAAAATACAAATAGGAACTATTTTCATGGGTACCAATTTTTCAAAAAAGTTTTAATGACAGTATTAAAAATATACTAGTCAAAGATGTTGAATTACGCTTACTGGCGTCAAAGTACAAAGAGGTTAAATGACACTTGCTTACCAGAGTAATTCAAAATCTTTGAGTATTAGACGTCAGTGTACCGTAAACTTTGCAGGCTGCCAATAATAAACGCAAAGTTCATCGCAATTTGCTATTAAGTTTGCTAGGATACTGATAACAATCGATATCTCTGACAGTAGCTGGCAGTCTCGACATGGTCCCGACACAGATAGCTATGCCATCGCAAGCTACCGATCGCTAAGTCAACACGACTAACAACAGTACAGTATGGGCATAGAGTAAGTAATTTTCCCTGACATTTCCTTCGCCATTGAGTATGTTGAGGTCGTTACCCTTATAATCATTAGCTTTTGACAGAAGCTATCGATTTTCATCGGTATAGGTACTTTGCGCCAGATTTTGGTTGTAAAGTTATTGTTACCGATGTCGAGACTGTAGCTCCAGGTATGGTTACAAATTGTAGCCATCAGAGGTCCTTGGGCTGCCTGAGAAACTGTGAGTGCCACCAGAGGTCAGCGAAAGATCACATTAAAAAAAATGACGAGTCGAGCAGATTGCTCGCTTGATAGTTAGCGTCGCGCCTGTCCATAACAGGTGCAGTGACAACCAGAACTTTGGTTGAAACTCTTGGGCGTCACTGCTCTGCGCTCGTCACCCTGAGACATTGATTTTTAAGGCTCACTGCCCAGTAATTTCAATAGAAACATTGCCCTTCAAATCTACACCATATATATCATATACCATCGTTGTCGAAAATCGTTAATCCGTATTATAATTAGTTCCGACGTACTATGTATAAGTAACCGTTGTGATCGTGACGTTTAGTTAATAATTAGTTATTCTGTGGTGTTCTTTTATAGGTTACCTTGAGCCTTCTTGTATTATCTCCGTACTTTCTACGCCTCTCGCTTTCCATCATGTGAGATCATGGTCAGACACTTGCCTAACCTGACAAAAAAATACTAATAAATTACATAACTATTTTTATCTTTATACCTAATGCGCACAAGCGTAATGGTTACGCATTAAACCAATAAAACTAGAACCAATAAAAGTTCAATAAACATTTCTCGCATCGTATTCTCACGCTTTGGTAATTAAACTATCGACAGGGCCCACCGTACATATGAAACAGAGAGTTATGTTCTGGACTTGGCTTCATAAAGCTGTTTTAGCTTAGTGTAGAAGGTAGATATGATGTGCTTGTAAAATTGTACTAGAGAAAGCCTAAAATATGCTCTGAAATAACCAGAGCCCATTTCCACTCTCCTATAAGCACCAGCGTAGCCTTTCTAGGTGAGCGGGTTGCTGTAGGTGCTATGCTTACCATTTTATCCTTTCAATACCAAGCATTTTTATAACAATAGAAAAACAATGTAAGATTTGACGATCGCAAAGGGAATAGACGCGTCAGTCGTAGTTCGGATCAGGTTGTACATATCTTTGATAAAAAAAATAAGGACTCCTCAAGAGCTGATTTAACACTTTTTAATCGACTTCACTAAATGAGGAGGTTCTCAATTCATCTGTTGTTTTTTTAATTGTTACCTATCTCTAAAACTTCCAAACTAATTAGGATATTATTTATTTAACCAAATACATACATTGTCATGTAGTAAGAATATTTAAAAAAAAAGTAAAGTCCACAGAAGCAAAGAATTTTCTGAAGTGAAGAATTTTGTAACCAAAGCAGATAACCGATTTTCTAATCTTCAAGAGCATTTGTAGTAGGTTATCTAGCATTATCCCAAGTTTTTTGTTTCTTGATCTACTGCACCGTGTACGTGTAGGTAGAGGTTGCATGCGTGATAACGCCCATAAGACTTATCTGCGTTCGGATCTTACATCGCAGCGGCCTTTGTGCGTTGAGAGGCGGCTATCTCCACTCTTTAGATAGGTATATCTTTTGGAATATTTTATTTAAAAGGTGCACATGCGTGAAGATTCATATGTTCTGATTTGATTTCTAGAGAAATCGGCTCGCCTTGTATGAATGCCTTTTAGGAGACGTACACGTCGGATGAATGGTGTGTAGACTGATTTAGTGCCGAATTATAAATATAAAACAGATTTGGAAACTTCGTTATTGGATCAATACCGATAGTAACAAAGAACGCTGATAGAGATACGTCTGTCTAATTATGAGAACAGCCAATAAACCGCTCACACCTGTGTCACATTGCTGGCAGCAGCATACAAATTGACTTATTAGTAAGTGTAAAATCAAGATCCTTCGCTTAACATCCTACAGCTCGTATCATCAATTAAAAAGTTCTGAATACCATCCCGCGGCTCTCTTACCTTCAGTATTTCAACATTAATTACCCGCGAGGAATCAGCCGCCAATTTACTGGTTATAACCGGTGCTGTGGCATTAATCACGTTGATAAAATCCCAAAAACTTGACCTTTAGGAACCCTTTATTTTGCTCGTTGTGGAGTAGGACGACGAAAGGTCATTGTTTGAGGATTAAGTTTGCAGGCTTCAGAAATGTATTTAGGAAATTGAAAACGGCATGTTTACATTATTCTATGTATTGTCGAGTGATCTGGGACAATATTTTGTCATACAAATATCTGGATTATGACGAAGGGTGTAGTTGCGACCTATGATGTCTGGTATTTGTCAGGCCACCCAAGGGTTTCTGAAATGGCTTTACGACGGCTAAACAAGCAAAAAGAAAAAAATAGCAAGTCAAATCCATGTCAATGATAACATGGCTTGGGTCGGGAGTCGGGACCGACGTTGGAATGCAAGGAGCACAATTATCGTTACGCTCGGCCACCAACTCTATACTATATTATAGGTATTTATCTATGTATTTATTTCAACAATTAACTAGCAAATAATTAACTATTGTACATTAATGTATACCTAAAGTGATGATGGCACGCAAAAAAAAAACTCTATAACCAGCCACATCTTAAAATCCTGGCGCTGCACATGTAATGTAATTATTAGTTAAGCTTCACACATCGGCATCAGCACTCGGCTTATCAGCGGATATCTCAGGATGTCTAAAGCTCGATGTATAATGTATATCGCAATCAGGCGGCTTGCGCCCGCGCCGCTGAGGCTCCGCTTCTCCAAGGTGATAGCAATCGCAGGGATGTGTTGTTTGCTGAATATCGAGGTTTGTATGTAACATCTGTGTCGATGTAAAATATTACTATAAATTAATATTTATACTTTTGTATTAGTACTACATATATAACAGTTCACTTTTCTGATCTTGGACATAATAAAATAACAAAAATTTAAAAAAATGTTTTAAGTAAACCTTTTTAATAGTAATATAGCTGCGCACACAAACATGGTAAACTTGACATGAAGTTCCCAAGTGTAATGTCACCATGACTTCACATCAGATCATAGGATTAGAATATTTCATTGTCATCGGGTCTCTATAATGTGTACCTATAAAATTTCAAGAAACTTGTCAATAGACCATTATTAGCTTGCAAGATTTGGACTCAACATACTAATACGAACATAGAAACGAAACGACGGGCGTAACGAAGAACTTCTTCATAAGAACTGTATAAGAGTGGAATGCTCTGTCCTCGTCAGTGTTTACCATTAATTTAAAAACCAGGTCAGGTCGGATTTTTCAAGTCTAGAGTGAATCTAATTAGATATTTAAGCGTGTTTCACCTTCGACCACATCATCTCTTCCCATCAGGTGAGATCGTGGTCAAACGATTGCCTATGCCTATAGTCCGTAATAAAAAGTCTCTATAGGGTTTATAAACGAGTCTTTCTATAATCTAGTATCTTTCTTAATGTGGTGTCATGAGCACTTCTAAGATCCGTCGACATAGTAAAGTCAGTCATCAGGTAGACGCCTAACAATAAAGACGCGTCCTAAAGACCCTCCTTCATTCATCACTACAAGCACCAACTAACCACATAACATGGCAACCCAGCAACCCCATTACAATAAAAATTGATATTTTATGTATGAAAAACAGAGCCGTTATTTTTGGTAAACCGTGATATTATGGATGGCCCTAAAGAAAATAGTCTGAAGAAGCATGTAGATGGCACTGTCAATACAAAATAATATAACCGGTCCTGTATCGTAATACTGTTATTTATTCTGTGCCCCTATTCTCACTGTAATATTGTTTGGTTATTTCGGAGGCCAAGGTACCCATGATACGCTTACTGTTGACGTGTTCCAACACGTAAACATTGACACACTAAGAAATAAAAGTCTATTTTCATAAAAGCATTTTGGATGGTTTTGAGCTTCATGATCTATCCGTCGGCTCAAATAAGGAGTGATGACTAATCCTCACTGAAACAGAACAAATCGACAAAGAAATCGTAAAGCTAGTGTTCGCTTTTTAATTCTTTCGATTCCATTTAAATATAAGGTACTCCTTTCTCGAATAGTTCGTGAAACTGGGATACCTACAAAAACAAAATATATAAGTAAAAAAAAACAAGAATACCAGCCAGATATTTTCACTTATCGAAGATGAACCCGAAAAAAAAAGGGATATCAATTATTTATCCAAAAAGAAAAACATCCTCGTTTCAAAACCCAGTGGTGGTCACCTCATAAAATGATTTACTAGGCGCCCCATGGTCCGTTGCGACTACAATCTAATCTGTGCCGGCTCCATTACGATGTTCACTGCGACATAATGGTGGTAGATTGTATCTGTGCACCCGATGCTCTCTCTCTCCTATTTGCCCGTTTTTTGTCTTTACCAACTCTATTGTTAGTCCGAAGACTGTGATGGAAGAGCAATCTTGTTTTAATCTTCTTGTGGGGATTCCCTAAGTTAGGTTATAGTGAAATTGAAGTAAAATAAACATACTTCGTTGTTCACATAAACAATTACTCGATAGGTAATTCCTTTGTAAGTAGAGACTCTAGAGGGATCGTTAAGCCGATTGGTCCCTTACACGTTAAGCCACGCCAGAGGCCCTTGGGCGGCCTGATAAACTATAACACCATAGGTCGACTATCTATCTTATTTGCCATACAATACATACGATACATACGAGTAGTAGTTGTCCCTTAGCTCGGGAAAGTATTGAGGATGTACCTAGTAAAGCTTGATTTTCTACCAAAACGGAGTGGTGCTGAGTACCAGAGTTGATGAAAAAGATGTATCATTTCCCGAAATGAACTGAAACCAGAGAAAATATGGGAGAGGTAATTCCTGTTCTCATGTGCAGATAACTCTCTTCAAACGGGCCTCACAGTGAGAAAGGAGTCAGTCAGCGTCAAGTAGGGGTATAGGGTCTGAATATGGGCCTTGTAGTGAGACTAACAAAATTGCATTATGGCTGTTATTTTGAAATTTATTCTATTTCTGCTCTAGACTTTTGCACAGTGGAACTGATCTATGTGGTAACCAGACAAAACATTTTGAGTGATGAGCATAAATGTTTGCTATTCGGCTCTTGGATGTTTGCGTGTTGATGAGTGTCTATACCACCCGCGACACAGGGATTCCTAGTGCGGGGGTATGAGTGGGCTAAACGTGTTTTTTTTCTTTCTTCTCGTTCGACATTGGGCGCCTACGCAGACCTACTAAGCAATTGCGGCCTTCAAAAAGATTCTGAGCTGTTTCCAATACTTGACGACCTTGTCCTACGTAGGCGTCTCAGACCGAGCAGGGTAAGTCTCGTACGATGCGTCACTGTCGTCAAAACAAACTATAGCTCTTGCCATTCTCTGGGAGATAGCTACTACGGACTGTCAAGATCTTTATATAATGTAAGTTCAAAACAAACTATAGCTCTTGCCATTCTTTGGGAGATAGCTACTACGGACTGTCAAGATCTTTATATAATGTAAGTTCAAAACAAACTATAGCTCTTGCCATTCTTTGGGAGATAGCTACTACGGACTGTCAAGATCTTTATATAATGTAAGTTCAAAACAAACTATAGCTCTTGCCATTCTTTGGGAGATAGCTACTACGGACTGTCAAGATCTTTATATAATGTAAGTTCAAAACAAACTATAGCTCTTGCCATTCTTTGGGAGATAGCTACTACGGACTGTCAAGATCTTTATATAATGTAAGTTCAAAACAAACTATAGCTCTTGCCATTCTCTGGGAGATAGCTACTACGGACTGTCAAGATCTTTATATAATGTAAGTTCAAAACAAACTATAGCTCTTGCCATTCTCTGGGAGATAGCTACTACGGACTGTCAAGATCTTTATATAATGTAAGTTCAAAACAAACTATAGCTCTTGCCATTCTCTGGGAGATAGCTACTACGGACTGTCAAGATCTTTATATAATGTAAGTTCAAAACAAACTATAGCTCTTGCCATTCTTTGGGAGATAGCTACTACGGACTGTCAAGATCTTTATATAGTGTAAGTTCAAAACAAACTATAGCTCTTGCCATTCTCTGGGAGATAGCTACTACGGACTTTCAAGATCTTTATTTAATGTAAGTTCCAAACAAACTATAGCTCTTGCCATTCTCTGGGAGATAGCTACTACGGACTGTCAAGATCTTTATATAATGTAAGTTAAAAACAAACTATAGCTCTTGCCATTCTTTGGGAGATAGCTACTACGGACTGTCAAGATCTTTATATAATGTAAGTTCAAAACAAACTATAGCTCTTGCCATTCTCTGGGAGATAGCTACTACGGACTGTCAAGATCTTTATATAATGTAAGTTCAAAACAAACTATAGCTCTTGCCATTCTCTGGGAGATAGCTACTACGGACTGTCAAGATCTTTATATAATGTAAGTTCAAAACAAACTATAGCTCTTGCCATTCTCTGGGAGATAGCTACTACGGACTGTCAAGATCTTTATATAATGTAAGTTCAAAACAAACTATAGCTCTTGCCATTATCTGGGAGATAGCTACTACGGACTGTCAAGATCTTTATATAATGTAAGTTCAAAACAAACTATAGCTCTTGCCATTCTCTGGGAGATAGCTACTACGGACTGTCAAGATCTTTATATAATGTAAGTTCAAAACAAACTATAGCTCTTGCCATTCTCTGGGAGATAGCTACTACGGACTGTCAAGATCTTTATATAATGTAAGTTCAAAACAAACTATAGCTCTTGCCATTATCTGGGAGATAGCTACTACGGACTGTCAAGATCTTTATATAATGTAAGTTCAAAACAAACTATAGCTCTTGCCATTCTCTGGGAGATAGCTACTACGGACTGTCAAGATCTTTATATAATGTAAGTTCAAAACAAACTATAGCTCTTGCCATTCTCTGGGAGATAGCTACTACGGACTGTCAAGATCTTTATATAATGTAAGTTCAAAACAAACTATAGCTCTTGCCATTCTCTGGGAGATAGCTACTACGGACTGTCAAGATCTTTATATAATGTAAGTTCAAAACAAACTATAGCTCTTGCCATTCTTTGGGAGATAGCTACTACGGACTGTCAAGATCTTTATATAATGTAAGTTCAAAACAAACTATAGCTCTTGCCATTCTCTGGGAGATAGCTACTACGGACTGTCAAGATCTTTATATAATGTAAGTTCAAAACAAACTATAGCTCTTGCCATTATCTGGGAGATAGCTACTACGGACTGTCAAGATCTTTATATAATGTAAGTTCAAAACAAACTATAGCTCTTGCCATTCTTTGGGAAATAGCTACTACGGACTGTCAAGATCTTTATATAATGTAAGTTCAAAACAAACTATAGCTCTTGCCATTCTTTGGGAGATAGCTACTACGGATCGGATCAAGATCTTTATATAATGTAAGTTCAAAAACTAAAACCCATAGGTCTTAGGCAGTTTTTTACGGGTATAACAAGTGCTGTACAAATTAGCATGGTATAAAAAAGCGACTTCAAATCGATTAAATAATAACTAAAAAAAACTACTGATCCAATTTTGATACAATTTACCAACCTGGTGGTCTAAGCTTTCGAATAAACATAAAAAAACAAATCAGTCCGTATTTGACGGAGAAATCCGTAAACGTACGTAAAATAAAAGCTACTAAACCAATGATGATGAAATTTATACAGTACCACACTGGAGGTCTTCTTTCTCAAGTCAAAACAAGCTGATTCCGTTCAGAAATTCCAAGATAACATAACCTATAAAACAAATAGACAGGACAGACATAAATACATAGATACATACATACAAGTGAAGTTAAGCTTTTAAAATGTCTGTAACTCTTTTTTCGATGAACCGATTTTGATGAAACAAAAATAAAAACCTCCGCAAGACTCCAACAAATACAGTTCAGAAAACGGCATCAAAATCTATTTAGAGGTTTTTGCGTGATGAAGTCACAAACAGCCTAAAATACAAAAAAGGATATTTTTGGATTCTACTCAAAAACAACCGGTTGGTCTCTTTCATAAACTCAAAGAAAAATGATTTTCTTATTCCACTTCCATATACAGATTTTACCTTGGTTACAGTTTTATTATATGTTTAGATATAGATAGATGTATAGAAGATTGATAGATATATGATAATATATTAATTATAATTATGTATTCAAACAGCCAACTCGAACACAATATCCACCAAAACACCAATGCTCATTTCCACAGCACTTTTTCTCTATTTTTTGCTGCCACGGTTCGGCGGCGGCATGCGCCCGCGCCACCAATTCGTAGAGGTTAATTTATTAGCCAACCACCCCCGTGTCAGGCCTACTAGCTACAGATACGATAAGCGGAGGGCACACGGTAAAAACGTTTTGTTGGCCATTTATGTCATAGGGTGGTCAATAATAGCCTTTGTTACTAGTTGGGATGACCATAAATACGTTAGGTAAGTATAGAAATTAGAGTACCGCCTTGTTTTTTCAGCTAATCTTTTTCAATTGGGTTGGGTGCTTTTTTGGACGTGCCCAAACCTAGCAGATAGCTGCGGGCTGGTGATAATGAGGTGCCTGTAACCCTACTTAAGGCCCATAGCTGTATTAGCCATCTTTGGCAAAATATTAGAAACAATAAAAAAAACATATATTTGAATTGACGACCGGTTGGTCTAGTGGCTAGAGATCCTAGGTACGAAATCGAATGGTCGCGGGTTCGAATCCTGCAAGGTGGTCACTTTAAATGAAAAATGATAACAAAAACCTAAAAATGATTTTCAAATACACATTCAATGATACCCCACTAACATAGGCTTTCATTTTTCTTTATTACAATATGGTGTCTGTGTGGCCATATTGAATTTTGCTCAGATTAATATAAACATTACAAAAATCATCAAAATCGGCCCACGCGTTTCGTTTCTAGAGCGCCACAATGCAACAAACATACGTACAAGGCTGATGAACATATTACCCTCCTAAGAGTCACGCAGTCGGGTAAAAAGGTCATAATTGACTACTAAACAGGATTTAGTGGTCTCTACACTACACGTACACCACACTAAAATACTTACTAGTTAATACTTAAACGGGATTAACTGCCCCAGATAAGGTCATCAACAAAGTAAATCGCCCAAAACTATTAACCAAGATCGCGTAGCTCATCAATAAGGCCGGTATCTCACTGGCAGCTATTAGTGCGATATCGGAAAGGGCGAGCTTCCATCGCATAGCGAGCTTATCTCATGGTGGGCGATAAATTGGGTGCGCTTGCGACGGAGTAGGGTGGCTATGGCGCAGTTTTACAGAAAATGTACATTAACAGCAGTTTACAATCGGTTCTTTTTAGAATTCCGATGCATAAAACTAGCTAAAATCACAAAATCAATGCAAATGATATTTGTATATTTTTTATTTTAATTAAAGAAATAGATATGGGATTGGTGCTTAGATAGATAGATAGATTAACTTTTTTTCTTTTTTTTCTTAGCTGATCGTATGTTCTATATTGACTTTGTCCGCTCCCACCATTGCCGTAGTGACAAAACGAAAATATACGTATCTCAAACAACAAATTTTAACTTCGAGGCAATTATTGTCCAAGTTAATCTGTCACGAGGCGGTCTTAGGGTTTGTTTTCTTTGCCCAGGGACCAAACCTCAGTGGACAATATAAAAGTACAGGAACAATTAGGAGCACTTGGAGATGTTCATAAACAGAGGCTTCACCTTCATGGACTTGTTGTAGCAGAAGATGACCATGTACAGAGATAGCTGGCCTATCAGCAACGCTTGCAAGACTCTGCTAGTCGAGTCGGTCTTTCTTTACTGAACACGAACACGCCCCAAGCTAGAAGTCAGCATTTTGGTGGGCATTCTATCGGCCGCTATTTTAGGTAGGTGGAATTTACGCAGTAACTAAAACTGCAAGATAGGTAGATAAAATAATAATTTATTTACCACTTATTATCAGATATTTTGTAAAAACATGGACATGACAATCTAGGAATGACAGGTTATTTGAATTTAGAATTAATATAGATAAACTATTAAATGAGTATCATTATGATGAAAGAGGCATTATTCCCCAACAGCTAAATCGTAATGATTTATCATCGTTACAATTACAACAGAAATATTTCAGTATTTATTACGTGCCCTTTAGCGTTGCGGCAACATACTCGTATCATGACTGCAATTATATTGCCACGTTAACGGTGCTTAAAATCCCATAAATACTTGATAAACACTGGCTCTCACCCCTGAAGTTATTGAACCCTTATAACAATAAAGTATATAAGAGCTTTCTTAAACAATTGCGGAAGTTTTGTAGGGAATGAAGGATGCAGGTTTGTTATCCACAAACAGCAGCCTAAAAAAATTGCGACGTCCATGTAACTATCTTGCTACCTCAAAAAAGCGCTGGACACACATTGATTTGCATTTAAAAACATAAATAGGTATGCTTACATCCAATCGACTAACCAGTGGTTGTTAAGTGATTGCAATGTAAACTCAACTAGCTAAATAGACGAACCTTTGATTTGACATGGTCATCCAATTAGCAAAAAAAAAACGAAAATGACAATATAAATAAATCCGTTAACTTACCTAATTTATTTAGAACCTTCAAAAATAAAGTGGCATGTCTCACAAACTCTATAATTAATTATTAATGCCACTTTAGACTATAGTCACGAATTAGAAGATCGGAAATATTTATTGAATATTGATTTCGTGAGGTTTTAGTCATTTTATTTATAAATTTTTACTCATTAATTATTAGTAACTAAGTTATTATTACAAATTAGTAGGTATTGTACCAGCTTATGTAATTTAAATATCCTTAAACCCTGACTAAAATGAACGAAAAAACGATGTAGCTTACTACATCGTTTTTCTTCTTTCATTTTAAATATGGATTTCCGCAAAGTAACGCCTGATGAATCTATCGACTGTCTTAAACCCTGACGTTACGAATCTTGATCCCAGATATTGATAATATTCAATGAGTCATCAAACATAATCATAATTTATCAATTTAATAAAAGTAAAACTTAAACGATAATAGCTTGCGAGCTGATAACACGTTGAAATAAATCAGCGAGCAAATATTGTATTTCATAATATGATTCGTAATATTATGCTTAGGCACATTATGAATTGCCTATATTAGAAGGTCTATAGTTGTAACAGGGGTGTTCACTAGTGGGAGTGCTCCATGACAAACACCAAATAAACATTAACACATTTTAATAAGTTTCTACAATTAACTGTTCAACTGACAAATACTAGTATAATGCGCGACGGATGGGAGACGAGTAGGACAAAGGAGGGGCGCGGATGCTGCACAGAATTGTGCTTACCTAGCACTCCTTTGTCCAGACCCTACATTATGCTTGTGCTTAAGCACTTAATTAAATAAATCTAAGCAAAATGATTGATTATCTTAAAAAGGTAGGTATTACAAATAAGGATAGACAGATTTCAAGAGTATCTTGCCGGTTATTCTGGAATAGTTGTATTCCTAATCTGGTGGTAGAGTAAAAGGGCCCTCTTGGAGCCCATTTTAATAAACATTTTTGATTTTGATTTAGGTACAATACTAATAGGGTTAAATTTGTTAAGTCCAAACTCAGGGGAAGATATGAACATAAAATACTTTTAAATCACAAGACCTAGTTTAAAAAGTCCTAAATAATATAGGTAAGTGTTTAGTATAACAACTTCTGTGATATGACTTTTAGAAACATGTCATGAAAGAAATAAAGTTATAACCCCGTGTAGTTTTTGGTGCTGTCTTTTCTAATGGTCGTATTTTCAAAGCCGCGGTAGGGTAAGAAAGATATTTCCTTTTCCTAATTGATTCAAGTCTGAATGGTCACATGAAAAGGAAACTTCCACTTCAAACTCAAAGTTTATTAAGAAGCAGGCAGAATTTATTAATTTAGTCTATTTGGAATATTTTTTCCTTGTTCACGAGCTAGTTCACGAGACAGTACATTTTTGACTTGTAAAACCTATTATATTGTATATGTACCTTCAATAAAGTTTTTGAGATTGAGTACCATCATGTCAAATGGTACTTACATGTGTAAAAAGCGAAATATGTGTTATTTTAAACTGTTTTATTTAGCTTGACCTGTTTGTTGTTGTTGATTTTTGTTTATTTGTTAATCTAGTAAGTAATTGAAATGTTACCCCCTTCCTGTTGAAATTTGGTACACACCTTTAGTTCTGATGATAATACTATTATTTATATTCAATATCGTTGTAAATCCAAGATGGCCGCCGCTTATTTAGCCTTAATTGGCCGTCTTATTCTTATTTAGTTATGTCAGATTTTTGATGTACCTACTCAACGAATAGTAGCTCAAATTAATTTCAGTGGCGACAGGCGCCATCTGTCGTCGAGTAGCGTTAGGAAGTTAGTGAGAGAATATAACTGAATCAAAACGAATTTGCATGGAATAACAAATTAAATAATACCTACCCTTTAATAAAACATAATCTTGGAGCTATACCCAAATAAATAATAATAATTTATTCATTGAAAAATTGTACAGGATAAACCAACTCATCAAAATACAGTATAATGGGTACACACCCAAATGATGATGGTGATCATAAGGTTGGTTGGTTAGAACTATAGGGTTAACCTACCCAATAGTTCTAATGTAATACGAGTACATTCCTATAACAGAGATCCTCCTGTACCTAGGGAGTTACACTAGCACTACAGAAACACTAGCTGCGCTCCGCGGTGTCACCCGCATGCATGCGGACGATGAAAAGTATCCTGTGTGTCACCCCAGGACCTAAAGTATGTATATATTACTTTAATCAAAAACGGTTCAGTCGTTGCAACGCTGAGTTGTAACAAACATAAACACTAACTTTCGCATATAGGTATAATATTAGTAATATTACACCAATGAAAATCCTTTAGAACACCAGACACGAGTTAATCTTCGCAACAAAAACAAAACATGAAATTGCCTTGCGTAATCACGGAGCAGTTAATTAATAACTTCAACTTCAGTAAAAAAATACGTTTGTAGTAATAAGGGATTAGTACCAACCGATGCCCAAATAAAAGCTCACGGAGACGAAAAATATCCGTTGCAAACAAAAGTTATTTTGTCGCGTGAAGTAGAGTGGGCGAGTCTGGCTCGCCTAAAATGGTCACTTGCGACAAACGCTACCGGTCGCATAGACCGCAATTTACAAGCATGTCTGACCAGACAAGAAAACTTGTTGCTTGTGAGTGATTGTTCTTGCAACACGGATTTACGGTCGCGAGTAGAGAAAGGTAAAAGATTTAAAAAACATATTTTTTACACTATGGTTACACACACAATACCTAGCTAAAGCCACAGAATAAATAATAGCTAGAGCTTTGCAGACCCATCGCGTTTGTTTTCATTTATCTTTTGTGTTTCATTCATAAAGTGACTCGACAACATGCGAGCGGTAAAGTGGCAAATCTGTACCCCCGAACTCTAGGAAAAAACTATCCCCTAGCACATTGTGGAAGTACTGCCAGCAAAAAAATAAATATTTCATTTAAGTTCCAACGGGTCGTCGTATGAATATACGATTGTAAATTTAATCTTAACTGTAAGTTTATTTCTACTTGTCTCGAGTTTCACACAAGAAGATCATGTTACAGCTAGCTATGTCATTTCGCACGTTACATTCGACACATTGAAGAATGTTAGCCTCGAACATCCACCTGTACTTAATTACTCCGCTTACATTATAACCGGTGCTGTTCTTAGAGCACTTAGTAACTTGAGTAACGCTAGGTGGAGTGAAGATGTGCTAAAATTAGCTGTAAGCATAAGGTGCAAAGAGCCAAGATCGGGCTCGGTTTTGGGAGGGGCTTTCGCCCAGAAATGGATGAGTATAGGCTGAGTTTGACGAGAACTCACATCAGGCAGCACAGCGATCAGCGCCACATGCTGGAACTCGTCTCCAACACCAAGCGAGGAGCTTTGCCACCAAGAGCCGGGATCTCCATCGATGGCGTGTGATGCTGGGTGTCTCCGGGACGAGGAACCTTCCAGACCCTCGCACACATCGCAGACCACGCCACGTCTGTGGGCAAGAAGGAATTATTGTTAAGGTGTACTTATCCAACGGTCTTTACCCACACTGCACTCGTAGCCAGGTGGATACCACCACTTCCACCATTGGTGTAACATTGTTTATGATTTTAGCAGTTAACGACTGCTTAACGTAAACTTATTTAATAATTTTCTAAAGGAAAAAATTGTATCACGGACGAGATTCGAACTCGCATACTGTGCCTCTGCGTGGCACATGCCTCTACCAATTCGGCTACCGTGACCTATGCATCGTTATGCGAATTTTTCCACTAGCTTCTTGAACCCGTCTTATGGGAACAGTAAAGCCATCTATTGGTAGTATTTCGAACTAACCAACCAAACACGGCTAATATTGATTAACTTCGTGTCTGAAAGATAACGATGCCTCCCAAATCTATTTTTATGATTTTAGCAGTTAACGCCTACATAGCGTAAACTAGATGGCGATGCATAGGTCACGGTAGCCGAATTGGTAGAGGCATGTGCCGCGCAGAGGCACAGTATGCGAGTGCGAATCTTGTCCGTGATCCAAATTAATCCATTAGAAAATTATTATATGATACAACTTGCTAAGCAGTGGCAGTGGGCGAATATGGGCTGAAATTGATGAATCTTACTTTTTGGAGAGGGCAGCAGACTGCTGCTCGCTATAGAAACTTTACTTAGCCTTGTCAGCAAATCTAGGACAGGCCATACTTACTTCCCCGGTGTTTCCCTGCAGTACTCCTCCGCTCCGTTGTCGCCACAGGTCGCGTTGGCGCTGATGGCGGAGTACGGAGCGACGTCGAGCGGAGCGGGCAGCAGACTGCCGCTTGTCTCGCTCGCCACGGACACTTCGCTTAGCGTCGTGCTCGTCAGTCGGTCCAGGAGAGCTCGGCCTGGGGACAAGGAAAACAATATTTTTAACACTAGAAAAAGCTGTATAGCTTTGTGTATAGACATCCACAAGTTTCTAAAATTGTGATGAAAGTTAATAACTGTTATCCGTATTTTTATTTATAACTTTCTCATTACGGTTCTACTCGTATCTAACACCCAAAATCCAAATGAAGTTGATTCTAATATGCAATAAATTCTAAGAAAATGTATAAGAAGCTCACAAATTAATTTGCATTGTTCTATTTTTTACATCATAAATTAACTGTGTGTGTGTGTGTGTGTGTGTGTGTGTGTGTGTGTGTTTGTGTATGTGTGTGTGTGTGTGTTTGTGTATGTGTGTGTGTGTGTGTGTGTGTGTGTTTCTTACAATTACAATTTATTTCATTGCAATTTCGATTTACTTATTATTAGCTCCGCCTTGCAACTTTGCGTGCAAACTTTGCCACTCCCACCCATGTTCACCCCCATAGGAATGGAATTAAAAAAATCCTTTATCAGGGCACCTCTAAGATACTCAAGGAATATTTCCTCCAAATTTGAAATCTTTAAGTTCACCAGTTAAGACTGTGCGTTGTCTGTCATTCAGTAGATATGTCACGGTAGGTACTGTTTTACAGGTATAAATTTCAAACCATTTGTAATCTGACGGAACCCATATAATAATGCTGTAATGTGTATTGTTGCCATTAGTGCACAAGAACAGAAGGCGTACAACGAACCTATTTTGATGCATAAAACGGTTGACATCAAAAGCGTGCGATTCTATGTAATTCATACAATAACATTTATTACTACATCAATTAAATAATTTTAATAAAACTGTGCCCTTTGATCCACCCCAGCTGCTCGTTAAACTATATAATCTCTCTCTATGCAGCACACGCGGCAACACTCACAGCGAGGGCATCCACGTGCAATTACGAATAAATTATCGCCCCGCACCGCAGGCTATCGCCGACAACTTGTTTGAGGTCTGTTGAAAGACACTACAAGTCCTTACACACAAGACAAAGGAGTAAACACATACATAGATAATAGAAGATCTCAAGGAGTCTGAAGGAGAAAAATACAATCTTACCGCTCCAAGTCAACCTCCCCTGCATGTAGTCATCCTGCTAGGTAACAGCATAGGTAGTAGGTAATAGGATTAGCCGCTTAAAATGCGGCGATGCAGTCTGGACGGACGTTTTTAGAATCATTGTATAAAATTCGATCCATGGATCGAATTTTATACAATTTAACTGTGAACATCAGATTGTCTGCGTCTGTGCTGTGAATACAGTTATTATTACTTATTTACACAACACCACTCGGAGAGTGGTTCTAACTCTAGCTGTGCACTTTAGTTAATATAGTATAGTCGTTCAAACCTGGAGGTAAGCAAACATTAGAAATAACTCTAGAATAAACAAGCTACGAGAGCATTTTTACCCGACTATAACAAAGCAAGGGAAGGGTAATGAGTTAACAGTCTATGTATGTATCTATGTATGTCGGTATGTGGATGTTCCACCATAGGGTCACCCTTTTTGGTTTGATTTTGACAAGCAAGGTGGTCAATAGATTCGCCTTTAGGTATAGAGTGTCATAGGCTTATTTTTTTACCCTACCACGGCGATGCAAAGTAAGTGTTATAGGTATGTTCAAACTAAAAACTTGGTCCAATTTTGATAAGCGAAGTATCAATCGACTCGTTTTCATGGCAAGAGTGTCCTAAGCTATTTACTGAGTATAATGCAGTTGTCTATGATTTTATACAGTCCTATAAACATCTCAAAAATTCACAACCTTGTAAGTTGTAAGTTTCGAGGCTCTGGTCTGAGAGTGTATTCACGATCTCTATATTTATTCCTATCAACGATGGCGTGGTAGTTTGATAGCACGCTTTGATCTAACGCTGAGCTCCAGGTAAGGTATCATTTAAAAAAAAAAAAAAAAAAAAAAAAACACCCAAGTGCGAACAAAACTAAAACGAGGCAAACAAGCTTTACATTTTTAATTTTGTAATATAAGATGCAGTCGGAGGCATCAAGCATTTCATTTCTCCTTTGACGGGATCAGCTAGCTAACTCTTCATGCCTCCGACTATATCTTATATTACAAAAATAAAAATCTCAAGTTGGTTTGGCTCTTTTCAGTTTTGTTTGCAGTCACGTTTTTTGTTTGTTGTATTTTAATTTTACTTTATTTTATTTTTATAAGAATTAGTGAGAATGTCTGCTAAAACAACTTTAAATCGTTATAGATCCTAAATGGTGATCACCATCATCATTTCAACCCTTAGAAGTCCTCTGCTAAACTTAGGCCTCCCCCAAAGAGCGCCATGACGAGCGATCTTGTGCCACCTCCATCCACCGACTTCCCGCGATGGCTACAATGAGTACAATGACTCAACTGAGATAAAAGTGACACAGCTCCTCTCCGCTAAGCACAGAAAAGAAATAAGCGCTAAGGTTTATTACAGCTGCATAAATACCCATCCACTCAAGACTCAAACATACACAGACTTGTTACTTGTAAGTTTTGAGTTTCTGTCCTGAGAGCGCACTCACAACTTTAGTTTTATTCCTATCTACATTGCCGAGGCAGTTTGTTAGCACGCGGTGGTCTAACGCCGAGAGGTATGCGTGTAGTAATCGAGAATGTATGAGTCGAGAAAGATTACTCATAGTGCATGAGATGATTGAGATTGGTCGGTGTTTTCATAGAGAAAGGTGGGGCGGGGCTAATTACTTTTCAGAAAACATTTATGTTCTGTAATTGTGGCAATATTTTATTTTTTGTCATATCATAGCCAAAGTCAGGTTGTTGTAATATAATAATATAATATATTCGGGACAATTCCACACCAATTACCTAGCCCCAAACTAGGATACCTTGTACAATGGGTACTAGATAACGGATAAACATACATATATACGAATATTATAACATCCATGATTTGAAAACAAACATTTCTGCTCATCACACAAATGATTGCACCTTGCAGGATTCGAACCCGCAACTGTTTGATTACGTACCTAGGATCACTAGCCACGAGACCAACCCGTCGTCAAATTGTATCCCTACATTTTCCTCCATTTCTTACTGATCATCATTAGACCCTCAATAATATATTCTTAACCCTCAGGAAAACTCTCTGACAAACAAAAGAAACTGCATCAAAATCGGACGACCTTTTTCTCGAATACACAGGAGCTTAGGTGGCAAAGGAAAAACATACCTACTTTATCACACCCAATGACTAACAGGGTTTTCAAGTCAGGAGTTAAATATTACGAAATCAGTAAAGATATAATAAAATTATAATGCTATTAATCAGAAGTCAAAAAACTTTGCATGAATCATAATGGTGTTGTAGAGACACGCAGAAATTAACATTTTCATACAACTGTACAGTCAAACTAGAACTCAAATCGGATGCTCACTTTGTAAATAGTTAAACCTATCCTGTATATATATTCAAAACATATATTTCCTTTTTTAATAATCAATTAGAAAAAAGTTACAAATAAAAGAACAAAACAAAATGAAAGAAATTGTTAAAATGAGTTGATACTCTTTTGAAATAGTTTTTATACGTTTTTAGACCTCAAAAATATTTTTCAATGGCCATAGCCCACTCTACGAGTATAAACAAAATCTAAAGTGTAGTTTTAGATCTTTTCTAAGCGTAACTCAAAATCTTTGCCATTTCATCAGCCATGCTTATGCGTGGTAGCCATATTACAGTACATATATAGTCCTTGACTATAAAGTCCTTGACTATAAAGTCCTTGACTATAAAGTCCTTGACTATAAAGTCCTTGACCATAAAGTCCTTGACCATAAAGTCCTTGACTATACATATATGTACTGTGGCCAAAGATAAGTTTTTTTTTGTTTAAAGGTCGTAACCATGAACGCCATGTTGAATTCAATTGTTTCGTTCAGTGGGGAGCTTAGAATATGTACACTGGGTGAGGAGTTTTTCTAAGAAATTAGACATTTACGCACCGGAAATTTATTTATGGTAATATCATGCTTGCAATTTTTTTTTAGTAATTAGAAACTATTAAACTACCTTAAATGTTTAAAATTAAGCCAAATTAATCTATAAAATCTATAAAGAATATATAAGTACGCGAGGGCTTGATCGCGCACAGACGACATCATATTAGATTACTATTATTTTGGTGTAATTTTAATATGCGGTAAGTACTAAAATTGTTTATCTATAGAATTACTTATCTACTATGTATTTTGTTTAGAAATGAGCGATTATTTTAGATTTCCAGTTCGTAAATGTACTCGTTCCTTTGAAAATTAGACAATTATTTTTAGAATGGTTGTCGCGTGGAATAGAGTCGGAACTGAAAACGATATTAGAGCGTAACAACGTGAAAAGGACTTCACCAGGATGAGACTTTGTACAAAGTGTCCTAGCTATTTTAACAGAACCCGGAAAACGCGAGCTAAATTTAGCTAAAGTGCTGAAATAAACTGAAATAATGCACAGTTTATCTCGAGCGGCTTTTAGCTAGTTGTCATCACTACATGAAATTGAAACCGACGTGGTTACTGGTTAGGTACAGTTTGTTGTAAACTTTATGGGCCAATGTTTAGAAATTATGGTAATAATATTGTAAGTTCTAGTAGTTGCATAGATATATTTTTGTGAACTTAATAGCAAATAAGAAGTAATATTATGAACATGTTCCGTCTAACAGTTATTTTTTTCAAAATCAATATCTCTATGTGTATCTTTCCATAATGCGCTCCAGACACGAGGCTAGTTTATGAGTCCTTTGAGGGAATCAGTTCAGTCGCGTGTAAGAATACGTTTGAATTGTATTTTGTCTTCAAATGTATTCGTACACATGCTCAGTGTCCGGAGCGCACAATTTTACTATCACGACTTTGAATTATTTATTTTGGCTCTCTAACAGACTTCTCATTTTTAACAACGTTGAAATTTTCATTCTTGCTCTGCCCTTTATAGCGGAATGCAGGTTGAGTTAAATAATATCATTAGAATATGTTAAGCAGTTCGAAGGTACATGGTGCGGCAACTTTCAGACTTAGTACTTCATGAACGTGTATAAAGGGCAGGCTTTATCGCCCACCTGTGGTGATATGCGCAAATGCGCAAGTTGTGCGATGACACCTACTTGTCCAGACTTTGTAAGTTGAACTGGATCTTGGAGATTTTGCCTCGATATTATGTTAATGAGCTTCTTAAGTTAAATTAAATCAACCAACGGTTTGAGTTTCGTACCATTTTTTTTGAGTAGTTGTATTGTGGTTGCGTCCACGTTTTTCATACTTCATGATTATTGCAGCTTTTTGTAGAACTATCTACAATCTATATATCTATATTATATAATTATATATATATATATATATATATATAAAATCTATATAATATAATATAATATAATATAGATATATACCTAGATATTTATATATTATATCTATATGTCTATACTTATACAAATCTATTTATTTTTCCTACTATAAAGCACAACAGGTAACAAAAAGTCAGTACCTATAAAATACACTACCGAACAAATTTTTATTTTTAATGGTGTCTCTCTGTCTGTTCGCGCATCACGAAAAAGTTACTGGATTGACACATGTTAAAGACTGTTAACTTCATTTCCCGTCCCTTGCTTCGCAGTTGTCGGGTAATGAGACTTTAACGGGCATTTATATTTTTCACGTTACATTGATGAGCAGAAACTTTATTTACATTGACAAGCTATGTGCACCCACTCCTCAAACCCGTTGCATCTGAATCGCTAACCCTTCTCACCACTCGACCACATTGGGGTCTGCCATGAGGGCCGACCAAATTGGATCACTGTAATTAAATGGTCAGTCGTCGGCGCCCGCGGCCCGGACTGGTTGGACAGACAGGCTCTCAATTAGGTGCAGACCACGGACCACCTGGTTGAAGGAAATCACCACAGATTACGGGTATTTGTTTCACAGATTATAGGCGTTTATTTCGGCGTTTCATTTTATTCACGCGAAAAATAAGTTTACATCAAATCAAAATCAAATCAAATCATTTTATTTGTCAGAATACAAACAAAAACAGTAAACAGTTGATGATGTTAGTTTAAATATACAATTTCCCTTCTACATTCTCACCATTAGGCATGCTAACTATTAAATTAAATACAATAAAAAATAAAATGACAATATGGTTAAATTAAAATGTCTTACAATAAAATACAAGTCAAAATAAAATACCTATTCCAAAATAATATTTACCAGTGATAATTTAAATTAATTTAAATACAGTTCAAATTATTGTCATTAAGAAAATCATTAATCGTATAATAACATTTGTCAACAAGAAATAACTTTAATTTATGTTTGAAGCTTATTCAATTACATTGCTTTATATACTCTTGGCAATTTATTATATATTTTCGGAGCCATACAAAATACACTGTTGTGCATTAGCGATGTATTGAACGATCTTAAGCAGAGTCTGTCTTTGTTTCTCATATTGAACCTGTGAGCTTCATTGAATGAATGAAAAATTACCCCATACCTTAATATGGAAGCAACACTTCCGTGGTATGCAGTCAATGCAGTATCACTGTTGACTATCTTCGAAAGATGATGCAAAGCGTATGTCAAACTATTAATTCTTTTAACTAAATTATTAATATGATGTTTCCATGTCAGTTGCTTATCTATATGTAATCCTAGGAATTTTATCGCCTCAGTTTCATTTATGGAATCATTTAAATAATTACTATCCATAATTAAATTAGCGGTTCTTTGTTGAAAATGCATCACTTTAGTATTATTCAAATTAATTTGCAGATTGTTAATTTCCAACCGATATATTGCTTTTACAGCGTCAATAATTTCAGTTCTGTAGTCTGTATCTTATTTTTTTTTAAATCACAGTACGTCAGCAAATAATACCATTGGGTGTTTAGTACAGTTCGGAAGATCATTTATATAGCAAAGAAAAAGTAATGGTCCTAACACGCTTCCTTGCGGCACTCCGTATAACACATTCTGTGATTCTGACATAAATTTTTCTTCAATTTTATTTTTAGTATTAATTCTAACTATCTGCGTAATCTGTTTTCTATTTTATAGGTACGATACAATTAAATGTAAAACATTGCCTCTGACTCAATACCGCTCCAGTTTATAAGCCAAAATGTCATGACCTACACATTCAAACGCCTTGTACATATCCATATATATGGCGCAGACAGGGTTCCTTCGGTCTACATTTTCCATCAGAGTATTTAAGAAATCATATATAGCCAAATTCATTGTTTTTCCCTTTCTAAATCCTTTTTACTCATTTATCAATATATTGTTATGTTCTAAATAATTTTAAAGCCCATCATAAATATTTTCTTCAAAAACCTTTGAAAATATCGGAATTAAGGCAACTGGCCGGTAATTAGTAATAATATATTTATCACATTGTTTAAACAGAGGCTTAATTATAGACGATTTAAGGTCATCTGGGAATACACCATGTTCTATGCACATGTTAAACACAAAACACAATGGAAAACAGACAATTTCATTGACAAGCTTGACTACCTTTGAGTGCATGTTATCATATCCGATACTATTTGTAGTTATCAAACTGTGAATTTTCCTAAAAACATCTTGCGGAGTAATTGGCGTCAAAAAGATTGAGGAACATTCACTTGAAAGTAATTGTCAATATTTAGATTTCTAAATTCATTTATTTTATTGCTACTATTTTTAATATAACTAGCAAAATAATCATTAAATGCATTTGCAATGACAGTTGGATCAGTTGTTGTATTATCATCAGATGTTACTTTAAATTTAGTCTTTGAATGTGTTTTTATCTTTATTGATAACTTGCCATGTCGCTTTAGATTTGTTAGCTGCTGATAATAATAATGATCCTCAAAATAATTATCATATTATGATAATTATTTTGAGATTTCTTAGTCAGTCTTATCACCTTTTTGAATACTGATGAGTACTTTCTAAAGGCAACTTTATTATGTAAATTAGGCTCAATATGGACGGTACTTCCATAATAATTATCTTTTCTTCCTACTACATTTTCTGATATCCCTTGATATCCAATTTTGTCGTTGATTACTTTCATAATTATTCTTTTCATAGGAAAACAAAGATCATAAAAGAGCCCAGACATATCCAAAAAGTTTTTATAAGCTTGGTTAGGTTCTGTTGATTCGTATACATCTTGAAAACTTAGGTTAAATAAGCATCTTTTAAATAAATCTATATTGTCATTGCTCAAATCTCTCCGTAAGATAGCCCACGACTTTAGTCTACATGATTTTTAACAGGACATTTAAAAAGTTGAGCACTGTGGTCAAAGAGAGCCACCTCAATAACTTCACTGCATCCACCCCTTACATTGTTAATTATGTTGTCCAAACAAGTTTTACTAATAGGTCTAGTTGGTCCTATTATAGATAATTTTAAGCTAGAGAATAATAATATATTTTCAAAGTCAAATGTATTTTTTTCTATAGTGACAATATTAAAATGTCCACATAAAAGTTTTTTTTTTACCTACACTTTCTGTAACGATCCTCAACAATTTTTCTAATATTTCGAAAAATGTACTAATATGGCAAGATTTAGGTATTCTATACATAGCTACAATTATAACATTATGTTTTATCAACTCAATGGCACAACATTCTATTATATTCATTATTGACAAATCACAAATATTCATAAGTAGTAAGTACTTTATACTCAAGATGTTTTCTTTTTCAAGATCCTCCTTTTCTAAAATTTCTAAAATAACATGCTGCTAGTTTAAAATTTGGTAAATTAAGTACCCTTTCATCACCAGGTTTCATATTATGTTCCGTTATACATAATACATCAACACGTTTTTTATGCTCTTCAACTCATCTAAATCAACAATTAATAAATCAGATTTATTAATTAGACCTGCTATGTTCTGATGCATAACATAATATGATTAAAGACAAAAAAAACTGTCACCAGAGGTTTTTTGATAAAATTTAGTCTGGCTCTTAGGTGTCTGATATTTATTTTCTTCTTTTCTTTCCGTTATTTTAGGAAAATAATCAGGTATAGGTTCTTAATTTTTGTACATGTCTCATTTCTTTTATTTACTTCATGCTGGCTATTTTTCAATGCCATTTTATTATAGTAATACGGTATAGTGCCTTTAATAAGCACAGTTTCAACTGGTTTAACCCGTATTGATTTTAAAAACTTATTGCTGTAGTCATACATATCTCTCCGGAACTTAATCCTTTTACACATATCCTTCGTTATATTTTTCGCATTTATATCTATTTCTATAAAATCACACACAAATGTCATCTTCATTAAAATGTACACTCTTGCACATATCTAGAAGGATCTCTGTGGTTGCCTGAGGTTTCAGCAAAGTTATGACTCCGTACTTCTCATAACTAGTATTTCTGCGACTTCCTATTAGATTTATCGCTAGATTTCGGCATTGACTACCACCTATTATCACGATTTTATTTTCTTCGGACTTTTCATCCCCAAAATATACTTGATTATTTTTGTTAATACTTGACAACAGTATTTTGCTTGTGTTATTAGGGGTTTTTTCAACTTCTTTGTTGGCAGATGAATTGATGTTTCTTGATATTCTTTCGACTTCTCTTCCAAGTGTCTGCCTAGGAATTGAACTATCTGATCCTTTTTAATTGTTGTGATATTAATTGTTGGCATATTAAATAGAATTTGGGTACAATTATGCACGATCTGACAGTTGGCCTGTCGCACGTTTTGTTTTCGACGATCTTATTGTTGCTTTATATAAAACGATTGCTTGACGCGCGAGAGTCTATAATCTGCTCAATTACAAATATATTTTGCCCCGTTTAGAAATCTCAGCTACAAATATATTTTCTGAATGCAACATAATTACTGAATTTTATAATTTCCGTAACATGTATCGCTTCCTGGGAATCACTTTCTTCACACGCAACTATCTCCGTCTTCTGATGAGGTAAGAAAGAGAAAGAGAACTAATAATACTTTATCTAAACAAATCAGAGAAGTAACAATCTCTAGAAGTGGAAATATGCCTAATTGCGTTAAACGGACACACTCTCACGCTTGCAAGCCACAGTGTACATACGAGAATAATTGAATAATTACATTCTGATGGTACAAAGTACCTACCAAGAAAGGAACAGCTATGTTATAGTATGACTTAATGGAATAAAAATTATGGTGTCAATGTAATGCTTGAGGGGGGGGGGGGGGGGGGGAGGATACAGGAGTACTTAAAATATTATTTTTAATATACACAAGTCCGGCACCAAAATAGCCAATAACATTCATTCGTAGAAGACACTATAGAAAAATATAAAACTAACTAACGTATATGATACAGCAATCTTCTTCAGTATAGTGTTGCACAACATTTTGCAATCAAAGAAACATTCAGTAGGGAGCTAAGGTGTGGCGTTTTCTATCATGTAAATAACCTGTTCGTCTCATCACTGAACCGGATAAAAATATGTCAAACTACTAAAGCTACATAGTGGGACTCACGAGCTTGCACTTATCAATGCGGCCGTGCTGTTGAATGAACGTTCGTTCGATTGCTTCATGATAATCTGAACTTTCCTGACTGTTATATTGACTGTGATCCAGCTTGTCTCCGTAATGGCCACTACATTATCAAACCGAGTGGGGTCGCCATCGGGACTAAATGGTGAAGTGTGGGACTTCGTCATGTATCTACTTGTTTGTACAACTGCATATTTGATTAGATGGCTCCGGGGATTGACCGAAAAATGGAGAGAATTGTGTTTACCAAGATATACCTATGTCTTGGTAAAACGAATTCAACATCAACGAAATTCATGGATGGTGGCGCACAAAACTACGTGCACATATTTCAAAGTAATTTCCTACATGAGTAAAGTGTTTCTCATGCACTAACCTAACAGGATCGTTCAATTGGTACCTCCGAGCCCCGAGAAACCTCCAAGTGCGATTCTAAACCATGTTATTTACTAGTTGTGACCACTTGCAATAATTATCGCCTCTATATGTGACAGCGACGCTGGACTGCCATCTAAAGGACCCTTATTAGAGGACCACCGGCGGATCGACCGTTCGAAGCTAAGGATGATTGATTGGGGTGTCACCGTGCTTGTTATTTAACGCCTAACACATACCGTAATGTTGACTCTTTAAAAAAACTGGCCAAGCGCGAGTCAAACTCGAGCAACGAGGGTTCAACTTTTTTTTTGATGTAACTACAACTTATAGTTTCGAAGTTTTCCCTTTACTTGTACAGGCAATAAATAATGTATTTTATTGCTTCTTGCCAAATTTCATGATCCTAGGTCAACGGGACCCTATAGGTTTTGTTTCCCTTGCGAGTGTCAAAATATGTGGCATAAATGGCCGTAACTTTTGATTGCGTTGACTTAGAAGTATGATATTTTCACTACACTTAATGATTCAAGACTTGCGTATTTGATATTAATTTCAACCTCCAAGCGTTCCCGAGCAAAAGGGTCTTGACAGACAGACAGACAAACGGAGTGACAAAGAAGTGATCCTATAAGGGTTCCTATTTCCTTTGAGGTGCGGAACCCTAAAAACATTCATCTAACGCACTTAAACCAAAATGCTACACTTAATTACTCCACCTTTCAACATTCCGCCACAAACAGTTCCCAAATGAACTTCAGCTAGAAATAGCCCAAACAATGCTATTCCTAGCCCGATCAGCTCAGGTGCTAGCAACATTAGCAGCAACGTAAACATCCCCCGAGTGGTCACGTCCCGCCACTTAGCAGCTTCCTCGGGGAGTGGCTGTTTACACTCTGTGATCGCTTCCTGGGGTTAATGCTCTGTGTAGCTGTGTTGCTGAGCTTGTTTTTCGGATTGTCTTTTTTTTCTAAGGAAATGTGTTTTATCACCAGCACCGAGTGTTCGGTGCCAGGTGGCGCTACTTAAAGTTTAACGCTTCAAGTGTAGAGGGACGAAAAAAATAATGAGCGGAAAATGCAGGTGACTAACCAGATGTAGCATTGGTATGGTGCTCATACTTCGTGTTCGGATAGACGAGATAATAGTTCATGGTTCTCCTACAGTTGCAAAAATACAAGGCAAACGCGAGAATTTTGGTTTGCGCGCGGATCACCGAGTAAATGTCTCTTCTGAGACAGTGTACTGTGTATTTCTTAGTAATTTTCAGTAGCTTACTGATCACTAAGCTGAGTACTCGGTTGTTATGAACTCAGGTGCGAATGCTTGGCCAGGTCTGGATGCCAATCAAGCATGAAAATTAAATAGACAATCACAACAACTGAGATGTGGCTGAGGGCTTACTTCAAATGACTTGCCCATAACATCCCATGGTCAAGAAAAATGAAAACAAATAATACATAACATTTGAAATGCTTGTAGCAAGGGAAAATTGTTATGCGAGGAATCTTTTAGGCTATAATAAGCCGTTTGTTCAACTGTTTGTTCTGTATAAATAGCTACTGTTTATGTTGGTATGACCATTTTCTGTACTAACACGGAAGTCTGAGCTTTGCGTCCGACCGTCAATGACATACTTGTCCGTAGTATTTGCTCACGCCTCTCGCATTTCCCTAGAGACACTCCAGATTTTACAAATAAATTCGTTCGCGGTGCAGTAGATGCCCCCTGGTATCAGAGGAACATCGACCTGCACAGCGATCTCGAGCTTCCCTCGATAGTTCAATATATGAAAAATGCCTCTCGCCGCTACTTTGACGCGGCACCCCATCACCCCAACCCCCTAGTAGTTTAGGCCTCTGACTACACGACAGACGTGACAACAGACGCACGGCCCCTTCGTAGACGCCCTAGAGACATCTTGAGCGATCCGGACGATAAAATCACTGCCGCAGTGCATGCAGCGATTGATTCGCCCATTCAGTCATCTTTACCATCTTTCAACACAATCAGACACAGACACCGACCTCACCGTACGCGAGGTCAAAGGTCCCATAATTAATGTCGATTTTATTCGCCTTCAAGTTTCTTGCCGATTCTTCTCGAAGGTGTATTCCGAATCGGTGGTCAGTTATGAAATTCATTTAAAGGGCTCCAGCCATTTCATCAGGGCCCCCTCGATCACTACCTAGCAGTAGAGATCGAGGGGTGTTTAGTTCGATACTCCCCAAGTAATCAATGTCAACTGTCCAAGCCGAGGTTCGTACCCCCTGGGTGCCCTTGAGCAAGTGGCCAAAAACTTAACTTTGGCGTGCGACTTCTGCGTCACGCATTGCGGCGGAGCGCTTTTGCGCCCGCCCCACCGTCCGGTGACGCTGTAGAGGTCAGCTATAGACCAACAGCACATATCCTTTCTAAAAAAAAAGTCTGAGCTTGTGTTCAAACCGGGGCAACGTAATAGGCTGAAGATGATGATGAGTTCTAGAGATTTATCAATAATAAAAATGGCCCGGTACTTAACCTATCGCCATAAATAAAGATTGTAACTGTAGTTATAATTATCAAACAATGCAGCTGCTTACGAAAAGCATATAGTTACTAGTGTTTAATCTATGCATTAGCTCTAGTTTATAATCAACTGACGGTAACCTGATCCCACCAGTAACAAGTGTCGATTGAAAGCTCTGATAGCTGTGAACCCGGCGCGGCGCTGCTATACAAGCGTGACGATCGGTTTTCTCTACAAAATAACAGAAAAAAGGATTACTATAAGTAATGGAAATTTCGGCAGTTATCAATTTACAACCACGGGCAGTCTTCATCGAATAAAACAAGACAATTTTTAATCCACTTCCACTGACAAGGGGAAATTCATAATTCAATTGACAACATTTCAAATTTTTAACATTACCATTTAATTTTTTTCTCTGAAAGAATATTGAAAAATAAGATACACGTATTTTTTCTTTTTCCAAACTAAGCTATATTTTCCGAGAAATTAATTATTAAAAAGTAGCTTATTCTAAAAGGGCGTAACTGCCAGAGTTCGGTGGAATGAACAAGATTACCGAAGACACATTCGAAAAAAAAAAACATTTATGTATCTGTCAAAGTCAGGCTCTAGAGTAGTATTTTTTTTCTTTACAGGCTCATGTATTTTATTATTCCACCGAACTCTGCTTAGTTGAGAGTTATTACTTAATATCTTTGTAGTTACTGCACTAAAAATTTTGGAAAAATAAGAATAATGATCAGCGTCGCAATATCTCGAAATGGTTTTCGAATTTCATTGTCCTATGAAATATGAAAACTTGTCAATTGTATGGTTTTTTGGGTGTGTACTCGTATCTCCAGGTTTTTTTTAATAAAAAAAATATTTGACTTCTGTTTAGGCCCGTATTTCATCCAAATTGGTTCATTCGTTATTTTTTGTAATTACATTAGTGAGCGGGGAAGCAAAACTGTATAGCTAAGCACGTCTTCAAAAGCGGTGGAATGGATCGCTGGTGAATACGCTGGACAAGGGTCGACAGCTGACTGCTTGAAACTGGCAAGCAGTTTCTTCTTCGGTGCCACGAGGTGTATAACAGAGATAGTCGTCGAAATATGGTAAGAGGAAGGTAGAAAGAGATATCAATGCCATCATATGTGTCAATGTACAAATGGTGTCGCAAGCACCATTTATACTGGATCTCTTCATTCAAATAATTAGGTTATAAACGCGTAAGGATCAAACAATAAGGGTCAAAGATCAGATATTTTGTATTATTTGACCGCGATCTCACCCGATGATAAGTAGCGATGCGGGCGGAGAAGGAACATGCTTGCCTAGAAGATACCTGTTCAGTCTAGACTTGAAGTCATCGCGGTTGTATAACTAAGGAAGCTGGTAAGGTCTTACATTCCTTGGCTGTTCGTATGATAAATAAAGCAGCGAACTTGTGCAAGTTCTGATAAAGTAAAGAGACAGTTTCATCAAGATCCAATACATTTGAATCGGCTTATTGGTAGTTCCTGCATTGGACAAACCAAGAATACCATTTCGGAACGGGTCAATAACACATTGCAGATGTAAAGAACCGCCAGGGCCTGCAGTGTCGACATCGATAGCGATTGTTTTACTATCGAAAACGGTCGCAAAGTCCGATTATAACGATATTTGGTAGTCTCTGCCAAATATCGATGTCAATCATAATCAATGTCAGTACAAATAGCGATGAAAATCGATATCTTTTGACAAAAACTGTTAAACCTAACAGTTATCATCGGCGTAAAGCAATCACTATCGATTTGTCAAGACTGCAGGCCCCAGATAGGTAAATAAATCAGCATTTTTTGAGTATATCTCGAATCAGGCGTTAATCATTGGATTGAACTCTAGGACCCAAAGATCCTCTGCACAAAACGTCACTACTACTCCAGAAATGAACGTGAAGCGGTTGAAATTGAAAGGAATCCCAATTTCAACCGAGAGTATGGTTTCAAGTTGTCTGCTTCGTGGAATCCTGTGATAAGCAAGTGTTTGCGTTGCGGTTTATGTCAGAAGAAATCTACAGATGTCGTTAGTGTTGTGACATTAGTGTTGTTAAGTAAGCGGGTAGCTGGAGACATCAGTCGCTCTTCTCGACTCTGACGTCCACTACCATCAGTCTTCACGTGATCACGATCAATGCAACTTAATTGAAACGCCGAGGTAAATAAAATAACGTTTTCAGCGCGATTAAGTTCCGTTTAAACAAATCGCTTAGAAGTTACAAACGGCATATTAAGCCCTAATACGCGTGACCCTCGTTTAGAAATGCAACACATCCCTCTCAGGTCAACGCTCCATTAGAGCGCAGGGCATGTCATGTTAAGAGCCTGCGGTCAAGGTCTGACACAAACATGCAGCCTCCGCAGAACAACCGAGGTACCTACTTGGGTATATCGCATTTCAGTTACACCACAGAATAAATAATAGTTCAAGGGTTACGCGTGGTTCTGCAAAAGGAATGCAACATTTCTATGACAACATTTATGTTCACATACCTACTTACGTGCAGTATGATATGTCATGTAGGAAGCATCAGGTCTGACTATATAGCATTTATTGGAATAAAAAACCGGCCAAGTGCGCGTCGGATTTGCGCACCGAAGATTCCGTACAAACTTAACTTTGCCGCTGGAAAATTGCTGTTCCGACATACCTAGGTGCATCGACATAGGTCGCGGGTCGCGATAAGATACCCAAGACAAAAAAAAAAGGTTGAGTAACTACATATTTACGGTTTTCAGATTTTTTCGTTTACTTGTGCTATAATACATTGCTTCTTGCCAAATTTCTTGATTCTAGGTCAACGGGAAGTACCCTACAGGTTTTGAATCCCTTGCAACTGTCAAAATATACGGCATTAACGGCCGTATCTTTTTGCGTTGACCTACAAGTTATTTTTGTTGTGATCTTGTTAAGATTTAAATTAAGAAAGAGGCAGTTTATCAGCAGGCAAACGATACGCACGTCTCGTTACTAATCGTCAAAAAAAGTTTTTTTTCGAAATTAAATTCACGAAGATCCATTTTTGTATTCCATCATAAAAACCATGTCTTTGAATTTCGTAATCTACCTTACGTGTGTAACGTCAGATTAAACATCGCAAAAGAATGCATTAGCAGGTTCATAACCAGGTGGGATTGCACTACAAGCGCAAGAAATACAATAGTCACTTTAGCCAGGTTCAAAGCCCCGGCCAAGCCCCGGGCCTGTCATGTCAGCCTGCGGTCAGGGTCCGACCACACGCAGTCGCCGTGACACCTGGCGAGTGGCAATGTACCATTCAATTTGCATAGAGATGGAGCGGTCGTTGAAATGTGGGGAACGCTGGTGATTCAGTGCTAAATTTCAAGTGTATGGAAAACTGTTGAAAGCTAGATTTGTGGAGATAATTCGGATGCGGTGGTGAAATCTAAATTAATTCTAGGTCAGTTGCATGCCAAAACTTCAATGCCTCGCTATTGCCATCATGTCTGTCACAAAAGACACGTCATAGGTACAACAAGCAAATCGGCTGGACGTGCGTCGTGAATGCGCGCCTTAATTAAATTTTTAGGGGTTCCGTATCTCAAAAGGAAAAAAAGAACCCTTCTAGGATTACTTTGTTGTCCATTCGTCCGTCCGTCTGTCTGTTTGTCAAGACTCTTTTTCACAGGAATGCGTGGGAGGTATCAAGTGTAATTAATATCAAATACTCAAGCAATCCCTTGAATCTGAGAAAAAAACATACTTTTAAGTCAACGCAATCAAATATTCGGCAGTTTATTCCGCATGTTTCTACATTTTCGACACTCGCTAGGGAATCAAAACCTATAGGGTACTTCTCGATGATCTAGAATCATGAAATTTGGCAAGAAGCAATTTCTTATAGAACAAGTAAAGGGAAAAAATCCGAAAACCAAAGCCGAAAAGAAATCATTTAAAAAACTTTTTTTTTAAAACTTTTAGGCTGTAACGACCACGAATTATTACATACCTAAAAGTTTGTAAGGGTGCGGGTCCGACTTGCACTTGGCCGTTATTTTATATACAACTAGTAACCAAATGAGCAGGCTGCAGCTGTAAGTGCCACGCTTGCATATACCAATTCCATTCCAAGCAGCTCTCATTCTTTTTCGATTCAAAAGAGTTGAACTACTTACTAATAAAGGTGGATACTAGAAGCTTATTTAGCTTTACTATTTCATGTTACACATCCCTAAGCTTCTCAACTTCCGTCGTTTACAATTTTAATAAATGCTCTCCATCCAAAGGTGCCCATAACACGCTTCTATTATTGTTGCTAACTTAGATATTGTTTGTAGTGAGTGCATTAAAGCGTTTACTTATCTTATAAGTCTCCAATTAAGCAGGCTTCGCTATTCGTTTATTTCTCCTCGCCACTTCATTACATTTAAATTACTATTCAGTGTTGCTGATGGGATCTATGTCATGACACCAGCCAGCAGCCATTTGCAAGTGATTCGCATCGCTGACGGACGCTGCATGTCATTTGCATAGCATTGTCTCGCACTGCCTGGCCTTTTTCAATGGTTAAAAGAAGGAGTGACATTTTGATTGTACTACCTGATAGGTTGGAATTAAATTAAATGGGAGAGTTTCTTTAATGAGAGTTTGAACGGTAAGGTCAAATAGGTACAATAATGGAATATAAGAGTATCGAAAATGAAATAAAACGTACGGCTATCTGATTTGTCTGGGTCAAACATTAAACATTATTGAGTACTTGCCATTTCTCCTGGATATCATGTAAGCATTATACGATATTAATAAACTATTAAAACATGACAAGCGAAGACTAATTATCTTTATTTTCTTTTTACTGTCCATATCTCGAGTGCACGCCTATACACATCTTTCTTGCACAACCAGGATGACTGGCAGAAAATGCTGTCTTAGCATTAAGTCCTCCTCTGTACACTGTTTTTGTGCATAAAGTATTAAATAAATAAATAATTGAAGAACCTAAAAATAAAGTGAATACCAATTCTAGATGTAATTGTGTTATTGTTCAAACACTGCACACACAAATGCTAGTGGGACTGGGTGGTTTTGATAAGATTGTTTTATGATGCCTTAAACAAAACAAAAATGAAATAAAAATTCTTCATCGGAAAGTGCCATCTCTATACCTGGAATTAACTATCGATCACAGAGATCACAGAATTAATTTCATTAGGCAGTCACTAATACAATAAGAATCAATAACTGCATTCCAAAGTTGTCTACCATAAAGGAATAAATGCGTGTACATCAATAAATTCCTGACAAATTATACTGGTACTGTTCCCCATAACTCCTGAACAATGAAAATATACTAAGGAGCCTATTATGGCATTTGCGGCGCTTGGAACTGTTGTGATTCATACGGTCTTGGGATTCCTGCGCATGTGTTTTTAGAGGAAAAAACTAAATTTCTATGTTTGATTCATATGTCATGAATCGTTACATCATCATCATCATCATCGACCCGTATCAGTCCACTGCTGGACATAGGCTTCTTCCAAAGCACGCCACTGAGCCCGATCTTCGGCTCTTCTCTTCCAACTGCTGCCAGCCACTTTGCTTATATCGTCGCTCCACCTAGATGGAGGGCGCCCTACACTACGTTTACCAAGCCGCGGTCTCCACTCAAGAACACGTCCATGAAAAAAAAACGTGAATCGTTACGTATTGTTTTATTTAACAAGGCCTCTGCCAAAGAACGCCACTGAGACCGATCTTCGGCTCTTCTTTTCCAACCGTCGCCAGCCATCATGCGTATGCTGTTGCTCCACCTAGCCGGAGGGCGTCCTACATTACGTTTGCCGAGTCGTGGTCTCCAAGAACACTTACCCCAACGGTTATCAGTCTTTCGGCAAATATGAAGAGCCCACTGCCACTTCACCCTGCTAATCCTTTGAGCTATGTTGATAACTTTGGTTCTCTGTCGGATCACTTCGTTCCGGATTCGATTTCACAAAGAAACACCGAGCATAGCCCTTTCCATTGCACGCTGAGCGACTTTAAATTGGTGAACAAGTCGTACCGTGAGAGTCCACGTCTCAGCTCCGTAAGTCATAACAGGTAGAACGCACTGGTTGAAGACTTTCGTTTTCAGGCATTGGGGAATTGGTGACGAAAAGACTCGACGTAGTTTACCAAATGCTGCCCAGCCCAGCTGTATTCTTCTACATGCATCTCTCTCTCAAAGTTGATTTTACCCAACTTCAGCGTTTGTCCAAAGTAAACATATTCTTGAACAACTTCAAGAGGAGATCCGTGAACAGCAATCAGTTCCGGAAAGACATGTTCATTTGAACATAATCTTGGTTTTATCCAATTTCTTCCGGAGACCGATGCGTTGAGATGAATCAGCTAGGCCGTTCAGCAGATTGGTGGATGTCACATTTTTTTTTTTCTCACCTTACCGAAATAGTTAAAAAGTTGTGACAAGTTTTCCTTCGTGACGGATGACGCGATAACACGTACCATGTTCTACCAAATTTTTGACACCAAGTCTTGTTTAGAACACAAAAGTTGTCATCTTTCCTATGCTATTTAAACACGCTAGTACGATGCATGAAGCAAAGAAGGATAGCTATCTTTTCTAACGATCTCAAGTTGATCTCCTATTGGCATTCACGTCAACCTCCTCCATTTAGACTTCAGTGTAACGACTAGCAATTCCAACTAACAACACAGAAAACACAAGCAAGCATGCTGTTTGTAAAAACCCAACCTTGGTCCAGGAATAGCCAGTGTCCTCAAGTAAGGACAACAAGTAAGGCTGGCCTCGCAAAAACCTGGCTCACGTGGGAACGCGGGTCCAGCCAAGCCCATTAGGCTCATTAGGCGCTGCCAAATATGGCAGAAGCTGCAGTTTTTGTGGAAACCCTTTGGTGGAACCACACGATTGGAACCAAAGCGTATGATCGTTGTGACGTGCCTTAAGCTTTTTTTTATCTCACCTTCAAATTACGCTTAGGAGCTCTATGGCCATTGTAATAAATTTATTTTATGTTAATTTGTTTTATGTTACCTGTTAACGACAGTCCACTCCTCTGATTTATAATATTATGTTATTTTTCTTAATGACTTCTTTGGAACTATATTTTATACATCTAGCTACAAATAGTTGCTGAGCTAATACCCACTCATACTTTTGTTCTTCGATGCAAACTGTCGATAACACTCCGAGATCGATCGAGTTTGATCGCTATGATATTTACTTTTTGCGCCATCCAGTCTCTAATTGATTGGCAGGTTTATGGTTGGAAGAGATTTCTATAATTATTTTTTGTCATTAAAATAGTAGTGGAAACATGGTGGAAAGCAGATGTTATGCAAGACGTGTTTTCCGCATCGTGTCGTATCACTGTCGTCATCAATCACTGTGGTAAGTGAGCACTTTATAATGCGCACATGTAAAGCACAACGTATGTAATTCCTTTTTAAAAACGTTAATTTAACTTGCAATGTATATGTATATAGGTACCTATGTATGTTTATGTCAAATTTTGCATGCTGAATTAGAACCACTTCCTCTTATCCTACGAAGTTGAATTTTTACATGTTGGTTTAGTTCTGATGACAAAACATTTTTATGGTAAGTATCCTGAATCTACAACCAGGAACTGCTCGAGATAAAGGAACTCTTCAACGGATAACAGCACAGACACATAATTTAAACCATATTTTTTTATATTTTTTTTATTATCTAATATTGCCATAGGATACAATTTATATTACTATATGAACTATTTCTATTTCTTCGAGTCTGAACCTAAATGAAGTGATACTAACGTGAAATTTAGATCCCGTCCACGGCGTCATAGTTAGTCCTCGAATTAACTTTCAGATCTATCGATAGTTCGTCTCTCGAGTCATGCCTACACGCCTAATCGTATTAAGGAGTGGTAAGGATCAACGACTCCGCTATCCTGGTTGAGATCTAACTCCATACGAGTTGGCTGCGCTTTTATGTATACGTTCCATGGCTGGACCACATATATATACAGGCTGCACCATAGCTTGAAGTACAGACAGCAGCTGAAGTGTACAAGTGCAGTTTTAGAAAAGACGTTGTGAAAAATGTTACTACGAAACTACAAATGGCACTAAAACATACGAATTAACTTTTAGTGCTGTTTTTCTTAGCCATAATGAAGAAAAATTCTGAAGAATATTGTAATTCGATACAACATTTTGTGCGATACTCGAAGGATGGAGGATGCTAAATTTTTCATAAATTTGAAACGATTTTTTTAAATTATAATTAAAGAAAATTAAGACCGTCACAACAAGTCCTTTTATTAGATATGTCACACGGTACATTTCACAAAACATTTTTTGTTTCATTTTTATTAATATCCCGGTTGTGACCCCATACTCAAAATTCATTTATTTACATTACAAGTCCGGTTTTGGGTCACGGAAATTGACATGTTTGCCAAAAATCAACTTAACCGGTCCAGTAGATTCAAAGCAAATTGGCCGTGACACAAGGACAGACAGACACACCAATGATCATATAATGATTCCGTTTTCTTTTTATTTTGAATTTCGTAACCCTCAAAAGGAAGAAAGAACACGATGAACCACGGACTATAATAAAAAAACATGTTATTATTTATTTACATGCTAGCTGTACTCCTACGAGGACAGAATGCAATGCACTCCTATGGAGACGGGTCCAAATGGGATTACGGGGTGATGAATAGCCGCGAAGAGTCCCGGTCTCGAATGTAATCACCACGTGTCCGGGAAATGTTCTGTTGTGGTAGAAATAGGTTTGAAAAAGTGCTACATTGTCTGTTGTTGTTTTAGAAGTAGTCCAGTTTTTTTATAGGGTTCTGTATTCACAGGGTTCAATCAGAACCCTATTGCTGTGACAACGCTGTACCTTAGTAGCTTACTATGATTATGTATGTTGGCTAGCGTTTGATATCGCACTACCAATAAGTGGCGATTTGGTTGAGGCATCCTTTGTGTTTAGCATTTAACCATAAACTGTAACTGTAGCGATGGTGGCCTAACGGTTCTATAGTGCAATTTAGAATCCAACGATACCGGGTTCAAAACCTAGGCTCCGCACCAATTACTTTTCTGAGTAATGTGCGGTTTTCAATCGTTCCGTGCTTCGGAGGGCACGTTAAGCTGTCGGTCCCGGCTGTTATTGATTAATAGCAGTCGTTAAGCCATGTCAGAGGCCCTCAGGCGGCCTGACAAACTCTGACATCAGAGGCCAGCACTACCTCATACGACAAACAAACAAACCATAAACTATTAATAATAAAAATATCTCACAAATATTATTAAATGCTAAAGAACTCTATCTTAAAAATATAATGGAGGCGTTAGATACTGCTGCAATATAATGTAGGCATTAGGTACTCTTGTACTATTATTTATTCTGTGGTACTGCTACAATATAATGCAGGCGTTACGTACTCCTACAATATAATGCAGGCGTTAGGCTCTGCTACAATATAATGTAGGCGTTAGGTACTGCTAAAATATAATGCAGGTTATAAATTAATATTTAACAATGTAATTAATATTCTCACTGAATAAATTACCACTTACGACATTATAATATATTGCTTGTCCAGCTAAAAGTGACTACCGATTGCATCTGTTTGTAAATATGTAATTTCTTATATCTATGGTGACTTTCAAATCTGTGGTAATAACAAAGACCAGACTAGAACCCAACACCGAGGATTCCAGGGCCACCCTGACCCGCGACTTTACTGGAGAGCTGCCAGAGTCAGCATTGATGAAGTCGTGATGGCTCTTAAACAGCTCAAAAACGGAAAATCCCCTTGGAAGGACTTAATTACCACGGAACTCTTAAAAGCATGAGGTACACCCACGCTCAAAGAACTGCAGCGTATATTTAATTCCGTTTTCTGCTCTCAGAGAACCCTAAAGTAAAGTAATAATACCCTTCTAAAAAACTATCGGCCCATCTCGCTCTTGAGCCATGTATACAAGCTATTTTCAAGAGCTATCACGAATCGTCTCGCTGAATTTCAACCTCCGGAGCAAGCTGGGCTTCGAGGAGGATACGGCACCATAGACCACATTCACACAGTGCGGCAAATTATACAGAAATACGAAGAGTATAATCAGGCCCTGTGCTTAGCGTTTGTGGACTATGAGAAGGCCATTGACTTCATTGAGACCTAGTCTGGTCTAGAATTCCTGCAGCGATGCCAAATTGACTGGCGATATAGATAGATAGATAGATAACTCTTTATTGTACACCACAAAGAACAAAAATACAAAAATAACTAAAACATTTATACAAAATATATGGGACAATAGGCCGTCTTATCACTAAAAAGCGATCTCTTCTAGACAACCAAGACAATATATCCAAGTGTTAAGATGTCTGTATGACGCCACTGCAATGACCGTCAAAATGCAGAATCAGCAGACTAAGCAAATCCTCCTACATAGAGGAGTGAGACAAGGGGACGTTACTTTCTCGAAATTGTTACAAATGCATTGGAGGATATTTTTAAGACTCTGGACTGGAAAGGACGTGGCATAAACATAAAGGGCGTATACATCTCACACTTGAGATTTGCGGATGACATCGTCATTATGGCAGAATCGGAAATGAATGTATTTACAGTATTAATGATCCAGAGATGACTTTATTATAATGTTACATCATGAGCATGAGAAAGCACATAGGCACTTTTTACCCCGCTATTATGTTCAAGCGGGCAAAGCCACGGGCCACAGCTAATAGGCGATAAATCCGTAAATCGTAACAGCGGGATCGATTTAAACTAATATTATAACGCTCTGCTTCCACTTAATATCATAGTGATTGGCTTAGGACCTCAAAATGGGCCGAAAACGGCGCCTACCTGTCCGGCCGCCAACAATGCTCGGTGCAGCGGAGCGCAGAACGGGCGGCAAAGTGAGCGTGACTAATAACATCGACCAAAGACGATTACCGCCTGCCTCTACGAGATATACTTTGTGAGTTGTATAGTAGCTGCTTCCTGTGGATCTGACTGTAGTTGGGTGACCTTGGGTGATTTGAATATTCTTGGGGATTTATTTCTAAGTAGGTAAATCTTGGTAAATGAGTTATTCTTTGATAGGTTTGCGATCATTAGCTAAAAAAATACAAAGCACATACCTAATGTAAATTTATTTCTTTGAAAAAACAAGCACTGCAGGTAAAATTAACAAATTGACAAAGAAAAAATAAGAAAAACAAGGCTTGACTTGCACCAACCGGAAGACGTGAATAATAAAGTTACTGTGGCTCGAAAAATTACACAAAAAACGCCTTCTACCGGATGGTAATTTTCTTCAAAACACAATAAATAGGTGTATCTATTTATTGTGTTTTGAAGAAAATTACCTATTTTAACATTTTTGAATTAATATGTCTGTTACAGTCCATGGCTTAGTATTCGTTATGAACACTAGTCCTCATACTAGGATTCCTGTGGTATGGGGACTAGTTTCTCCAATTGATGTTCTAAGTTTGTTGTTTCTTTAGGTTTAATTAAACATAAAATTTTCCATATATGTCTGCTCTCCATTACTAGCCCCTGCAGAAAAGCAAGGATTTAATTACGAATGTAATTAATTATTCGCTTCAGAAATAACTCTACCACGTTTTAGCTCCACGTAACCGTGGCCACAGAATAAATAATAGTACAAGTACCATGGCGTCGGGCATGCGCACGCGCACGCGCACGCATTGTGCAAGCGCTGCCTCGCTGCGGGCGCCGGCGCCGGCGGCGACAGGGGACGCGCATGACTACGGCTAGTTGGAGAAAAAGAGCAAAACCCTATTGTTGCATGTACTTACAGTATACCAGGGACTATTGTAGTGTGTAGTCGTAAGGTAAGGGGCTGCACTGACATAGTACAAATTTATTGAGGTGGCGGGCGAACTAGATGTGGTCTGAACAGACAGACTCAATTACTCAATTATTATTATTATTATTATTATTTTTAGTTACTTGTGTTTTAATATTTTTATTTACTTTTAACAATCAATAATTGTTCAATTAATGTTATGATTGTAAGGTACTTTAAATGTACCTATTTATTATTATTAGTCAGTCGAAATTGTATTCCATTAATTTGATATTATTATTGGTAATATTTGCCCTTTTGACATGTAACTTATATTGTTATGAATAAATGACTATGACTATGACTGCCCCTGTTGAAATATTTTTGGGACGTTTTTTTTTTAAATAAATGATTTAATTGGAGCTCTTCGATCCTCCCATATTTTACCGACTAATTTCATTTTGGTATTCTCCCTTATATTTCGGAATACGACTTACGTGTGACATTGGCGGAATTGTGGAATGGCAACTCCACAAATGCCATAAAACAAGAAGTAAAGTGAAGTGAAGGAGTTTTATCCCTAATTTCTCAAGTACAATGCAGCCAATAGACACTATGGACAGCCATCATGCCAATTGTCAAAGTGAATCATAAATGTGTCAAAATAGCTATGTATACTTTTTTGTTTTACATGGCAAAGGCATATATATTCAGCCTACTTTATGACGTCATCGCTATAAAAAGTTTGAAAACTTATTAAAAATCAACTACCGCATAGAAAGCCAAAATATTCAAATTAGTTTCACAAAATAAACTTTATTATCAGTAAACAATATAAAATAAATATATAAATAAAACTTTACATACCGAATTCTGACGAATACTTAAATAGGTATTGGCTACCACAGCAGTAGGTAGGTACTTGACAGATCAAGTGAGCCAACAAGTTTCCAAAACGGAGTCGGTTGTATTTTTATTAGAACACCAAAGTATAGAGTAGGAATCTTGAAATTTAAACAACTATCCGCATTTAATTGCAAACAAAACTCTTGTCACGTGAAGAATGTCACCCATTGTCTTCACCTCCATTTGCAACACAATTCCTTCACAGGATCTTACCTGTGGCATCCCTGCTGAGAGCTGTAGATGGCAGTTGGACCTCTCGAGCCTTTACGGCCGTTTCATTAAGAATTTACGAGCCGCCGCCCTTTGACCGCCTGCAACCGCCGCGCGCCGGCGTTACGTGTGCGTGTGACAAATGTCCAGTAAAGGACCTCAAACTGCCGATTGATAGCGCTTCCATGAGCTTTGATGGACGCCGAGCCGTTATGAACGTATAATAGGTAATAAAATAGACAGTCGTTTATTGTTACGAGACCACCTAGATGGCCTAGAATGAGAAAATAGAGATGTTAAAACCCATACAGTTTTCTCTCTATATTATTCATACTATTTCGTACACGCCTCTATACACATAATATTCTATTTTATGCATTGACAGGTCTATCTGTCCGTCCGTCTGGCTATATGTCACAGCCATTTTATGAAAGGCTCAAAGCGAGCGCTCGTGCAGAAACCGGTTTTTGTAAAGTGTAACCGTAGCCACAGTTACCGCTCGTCTTGAACACTAGAAACTTTTATAACATGAGAAGAAGTTTGCCAGGTTCTAACTGATCCTGTCGGCATGATGGCTCCGACTGTACGTTTTAATTCAAAATCAACAATTTAAAGCGTGTTTGCCTCTTACTAGTTTTGTTATCAGTCTGGTTTTTAGTTTTTTTGTAATCATTTAGTTTTATTTTAAACTATTTAGATTCCCTTATATATTTTTGAAATGGGCTTTTATAAACCTTCATATTGATACCTCACTCGATAGATTTTGGTAATTTTTTGTCCCGTCGGAAATACAATATGGCAACTGTAAGCTGTAAGCCGCCATATTAGTTTTCTTGACACTACATATATCCCTCTCGTGATTATGACGAATCCAATGATATCTTTTTTATCAAAATCCATCAAAGGACTCGGTAAAGAAACGTACATGTACGTACATGTATGTTTTTTGTTTGCTACAAACAAAAAACATACATGCAACCCGAAAACATAACCCTCCGCAATCGGGTAAAAAGAAAAAACTTTTTTGGCGTGTAACGTAAAACTACAGGACCGAATGCAATGCGGTTTTCATAGTTGGGTAGCTTATGGTCCTGGCCACGGAACCATAAATCTATGCATGTTAGACGCGCACTTGGCTGATTTTTATTTAGGTTATCCTACTTTTGTCTAAGCAAAACTGACTACTTTGGGCATATTTTTATTTTAAATTTGCTTCATTATAAACGCGTACTTCATTATTACTTTCATTTACTTCCAGCTAAACTTTCTGTAACATGGACTTTGTGCAGCGATCATGGCTGCGTTGACCATATTAAGTTAAAGAAAATTTAGATGATGAAAAACCGGATCCATCGTAACGATAGAGTCACCCAATTCGGCGGTAATCTAATTTATTACAAAAACTCACTCCTCTGTATCCCGATTCACACCCCTCTTCTGACCAATATAGAAGCCTCCTGCTGCGACTTCAATAGCAAAAACCCCATTTGGGGGTGCCGCAAACACAACACAAACGGCACTAGGCTATTCAATTTTAGTGAATCTCTTGTTTTCGATATAATCCTACCCTCGGAGTGGACTCATTACCCTAAATGTCCCGACCATTTACCTGACATACTAGACATACCTCTCCTAAAGAACATAAATCTTAGTTTCCGCTCAATCGAAGTTTTCCAATAGAATCCGATCACCGTCCCGTTATTATGCGCCTAGGCCCCGACCCCACAAACCCATCCTCCCCTCCACCGACCAAGACGATAGTGGACTGGAAGCGTTTGGGGGAAGCCCTAAAAGCTATCAGTTCACCCGATCTCGATCGCATCCCCGACGACATAATCACCCCCGACGACGTTGCTCGTTCGATCGATGCCCTCACCAGCCACCTCAACACCGTCATCGGTGAGTCCTTTAGGCAGGTCCCAGCGGAGGATATCCGCCGCTAGGCTCTGCCTGACGACGTGAAGAGGCTGGTGACGACAAGGAACGCAGCCATCAGAGCCTACGATGCATTCCCTAACGCTGAACGCAAAGCCACCTTGACGCGCATTAGCGAGCTGCGCGAACGACCTATTATCCGAAATCTCACCGACCCACCAGGCCTACTGGGGGTTGGTGACAAAGCTTAAATCCGATACCATCACCATAATGCCCCCCCCCCCCCCCTCAATAGAATCGATCTCCCGCCAGCATTCGAAGACGTGGAGAGGGCCGAATGTTTAGCGGAGAGCCTCGAAGCCCAGTGCACAACCGCAAACGATCATGTTGATCCTGTCCACATCGCCGCGGTGGACCGCGAATTAGAACGTAGGAATGCCCTACCTCCCCGACCTGGTATCAGAGGAACATCAACCTGCACAGTGATCTCTAGCTTCCCTTGATCGTTCAATACATGAAAAATGCCTCTCACCGCTACTTTGACGCAGCACCTCATCACCCTAACCTTCTTGTAGTTCAGGCCTCTGACTACTCGACAGACGCGACAACAGGCGCACGTCCCCTCTGTAGACGCCCTAGAGACATCTTGAGCGATCCGGACGATGAAATCGCTGCCGCAGTGCAGGCAGCGATAGATTCGCCCAATCCGTCATCTTCACCATCTTTCAACACAATTAGACACAGACACCGACCTCGCCGGCGAAGTCAAAGGTCCCGTAATTAAAGTCGATTTTATTCGCCTTTGAGTTTCTTTCCGATTCTTCTCGAAGGTGTATTCCGAATCGGTGGTCAGTTATGCAATTAATTCAAAGGGCTCCAGCCATTTCATCAGGGTCTCCCTCGATCACTACCTAATAGTAGAGATCTAGGGGTGTTTAGTTCAATACCCTCCCGTAATCAATGGCAACTGTCCAAGCCGAGGTTCATACCCCCTGGGTGCCCTTGAGCAAGTGGCCAAAGCTTAACTTTGGCGTGCGCCTTCTGCGTCACGCACTGCGGCGGAGCGCTGTCGCACCCGCCCCACCGTCCGGGTGACGCTGTAGAGGTTAGTTATAGACCAACAGCACACATCCTTTCTAAAAAAAGAACAAAAAAGATTATGAAAAATCAACCAGTGCAGGTGTTGCCCCAAATCTTCCCTCCTTCCCTTCCTCCTTCGGATACCAACATTGTTTGCCATGGTCACAGAATAAATAATAGTACAAGTAACATGGCTTAAAGAAAGTGTGATGGAGATGTGCCCTGTTTATTGATGTATCTTTTAAGGTTTGTTTTTGCGTCCAATAAGACACATTCATGTTTTTTACCAGCATAACATGTCCACTATAGGTTTCTATTGGCGATACAAAATCCATAGAGTGCTAGAATCGTTTCGGATGTCGTTTTTTTTTGCAGGTTATAAATCTTACAGGTGAAACTGTTGACTGTCGCACATAATCGCTATGATACAGTAAAGTTTACTGAGCAAACGGTCGATTCGAAAGGCACGGCTTCACTTACTTGCGCCGTTATAAGCTGATAACAGCCGTGGATTGGTTAAAGCCACTTACATTAAAACCCACAGGCTGTGTGAGCTCGTGTGAAGACTGTCTGGCTAGATTATTACTTGCATGTCGTATAGGTTATGTTGGCCTCTGGAGTCAGAGTTTTTCAGGCTGCCCGAGGGACTCTAACATGGCTTAACGACTGCTATTAATCAGTAACAACCGGGACGGACAGCTTAATAGCTTCATTGTTAAACTGTATTTTTAGATATAATTTCTCGTTGTACTTGTGGTGTTCAATAAAGAGTTAATCTATCTATCCATCTTAACTTACCTTCCGAAGCACGAAGCGATTGAAAACCGCTCATAACTTAGAAAAGTCATTGTTTTGGAGTCTAGGAACCCTGTTCGTTGGATTCTAAGTCGCACTTGTACACCGCTAGGATATCACCACCAGGCTGATGATAATGATGATGAGGACATACCTGTCTGCTACTAAACGTGTCCGTGTTGTGTTTTGTAAATTAATCAATAAACATTAATGCTAAATTATAAATTGTGGTTTCATCTCTCAGACATCCCAACATACTCCCATACAACATCGCAGCATACCATCCAAGTACTTCAAATGCTCGTAAAGTCAGTTCTCATGCTCGCAACTATTCAGTATCTACCAGAGACTCGTAAACCGATACTGTTTGTCAAATCCAATTGTTGGTAATCGTGAGTTATGGTCAGAACTCTAGTTAAAGTGTGGTTAAACCTGTTTGAGAACTCACATGTGGGAACGATTGCACCTGCTTTTTGGAATGGAAATTATTTGGTGGAATGTGCAACTTATAACTTCATTATTTTTTCACCTCACAAGCTCGGAAAGATTCTGTTTGTCATTCGAAATCTGAGTGCAAAAGTGCATTTTACCCGCTAGCGTGGAAAGAGTTTTTATAATTGGAACATTTCTATTTAGTAATTTTCTATACCGCCAATCCACTGAAAATACTCTAATACATATTTAAAGTATATTAGTTTTCCCACCGGCGACTTCGTGCGCGCAGACTACTGTTTATCGCGCAAAAAAGCATCCTATTTTCTTCTAGGATATTAAAAACAAATGCAAAAGTAGATATAGCACCAATGCCATAGAATTAAATAATATATAATATCTGTAACCAATGCTCTTGATGTTTTTTGACAGACTTGTTATTTCGTTTCCATGGCAACCACAGATCAGTTCCTTACGGAATTAATCAACATTTTCCAGTTTTCCCGTGGAAACTTTCAATTTACCGGGATAAAAAGTATCCTATGTTTTATTCCAGGGTAAAATCTATTTCCATTCTAAATTTCATAAAAACCCGTCCAGCCGTTATCGCGTAAAAGCTCCCCAAACAAACAAACAAACACACAACGTTTCACTTTAATATATTGGTATGGATTATTATTCGATTCGATTCGACTCTATTTGACTCTTTTCGACTCTATTTGGATATATTCTACTCTACTAGACTCTACTCATCTCTACTAGACTCTACTCGTCTCTACTCTACTCTCTATTCAACCCAATTCGACTCTATTTGACTATATTCTAATCTATTCGAGTCTACTCGACTCTACTCTATTCAACTCTATTCGACTCTATTCGATTCTACTCGACTCTATTCAACTCTACTCGACTCTATTCGACTCTAATCGACTCTATTAGACTCTACTCGACTCTATTTGACTCTACTCGACTCGACTCGACACATCTGCCAGGCCTCCCGCAGCGGCTCATTTTTATTATTACTATAAACACTAACTAAGCTGTTTTTCTTGCACCTAGCATTTTTCTCGTTGTAGTGAGGTGAAAAGTTAGTGTTTCGCACGGCTGCAAAGTTATTCTGCGTCTTGTACTTTTGAAACCCTCGCTACTCTCATGATTCTATATATGAAATTCTAGAACCCTTCGCTTGCTCAGTTTTCAATAGAAGCGCTAAGAAATTACTTTGCAGCCTTGCATAACAAATACCTATTAATACTTATGTGTGTAATAATAAGTGTTTCTGTTATCTAGAGAGTAAAAAGACAACAATAACATCAGTATTACCTTAATGATTCACTCCATAATGTGTTTTTTATATATTTTTTATTTAAAATGTGTACTTTTTGATGACATTCCGGTTTCAGATACTTACGCAGTTTAAGTAGTGTTGTGGTTAAATGATGAAATGATGTTCTTCTTGACGTATCCGTCAACGGCGAACCTTGTTAGCTCTGGAGGTGAGCGCGTAAATGGCTTGCAAAGCTCCTGTTACGAGCGCACAGTACAACTGACCAGTAGAGTGTTTAAATACGAGTAGCTCAAACCACTATTACTGGATACGAAAAATACTTAATGAAAATAATAAAACTTACATGATAATTATAATTATCTACTTACGTAGAATTATGATGATGTATTTGATCATTGGATGTTCGAATTCTGAAATCAAAGTAACATCTGCGTCTTCACAAAGCCTACAAACACATGAATTCCTCGTATAAACAAACTACAAACTTCTCTTATTTGATAACAAGCTCCTGACAATATAGGCGAATCATCTCAGGTAATGAGGGTATTGTGATGTGACTCACTCATTAGCGAAGGTTTTTGTGCGCGCGCGCAGCCCCCGACTCCTTATAAGGCAACCCGCTGGTGAGTAGACGATGAATAAGGCAGTGGGCTTTGACATGGTAATAAGATCGTATTGTATTGATCCTTTATTGGATTAGTATAATAACTAAGCGTAGGGTTAAATGCATCTAAAAGTCTTTTGGTCCAATTTATCTTATGTGTCCAATGAATTAATCTCTAGGGTTCATCTGAGCGATTTCAAATGAGTCGTATATCTAATACCAACTAGCTTTCCCGCCTTCGACTTGGTCTATCAACATTTTCCAGTTTTTCCGTAGAAACTTTCAATTTTCCGGTATAAAAAGTTTCCGATGTTTTATTCCAGGGTAAAACCTCTATTCCAAATTTCATCAAAATCCGCACCAGCCGTTATCGCGTTAAAACTTCCCAAACAAACAAACAGACGTTTCACTTTTATATATTGGTATGGATAAATCGTTTGGTCTATGATACGATGAACCCTGTTAAAACGGGTCCAAAATAATGTAGCAACTATCTCATTGTAATGTAACGAGAATGTGAGAAACCAATAAACTTTACATCCACTTTAATAATTCAACACACCCCTGCGAGTATCTGCGTCCATATGTGACGCGGTCCACGTCTCGCCACCACATTTGGCCTCCGCTGCTCGTTAGACCTGCCATATTTGGCACCGCGGTCGCTCCGACCGCTTTGGTCACTTCGACGGCTTTGGCAAAAGTAATGAAAGGAAAGCATTCCGAGCATCGCTGGATAGTTAGCCTTTTAGCGGTACCTACGGTGAGCTGACCCAGGAGGCTTGGTGGAGATGATATGATTGATTGATCACGACTTCGTCTGATGTTGGAAAGATGACTCCAAGTTTGAATGTAAACTCGTTCTGTTGTTTCTTATTTTTTTATTTGTTTCAGCACGACTAGTGCATTTAGCCAGTGTCAAGTCAAAACTAAAGAGATATGTACAAGGTGTTTATTTTCAACGAATAGTCTATTATGTCAGTCAGGTAGTCAAAGTCTAGTCAAGTCATAATTCGGAAAAGTGGTGGAGCTTTACAGAAACTTCGAAGGGAGTTCCAGAGAGAACTTGAAATGGCACGTTTTTACGCGTTGGTATAATTTGTTTAAACTCTTGCATGTTAATGAACACCTTATGGTTAATGCTCCACCGATATTACATATTAACACTCAAAGAAACACAAGTTTAAGAAAATAATTTTAAGCAAAACTACATCTTGATTACGTTACTTCTGCCGTAATGCGGCAGAATTATTTATAAAGGGACACGTTGACTTGCCAGTGATTTTAAACAGAATAGTCCGACTAAACACTCATTCGATGTTTTTGTAAAATGCCTCATTAATCTCAAATTTTGTCATTGATTTTACTACAGTACTTCAGGACGATTACAAATTGACCTATAGAAGGCCTGGCATAAAACCTAGCGGGGCTGTCGTTAGGATGTACACTTAATTGTACTCATGTAACACTTAATTCTCGGTCACTTTAATTACTCGGCACCACTTCACATGCACTGGCGGCTCATTGTGTCACCGACGAAGGGGGCTGTAAACTCAGCTGTCAATGGTCGGTGTTAAATAATAAACTTACTGGAATTTCTAGCCATCCAATCAAGCTTGGACCACCTGTAAATAATAGTTACATACCTATTCTTGCTAGGTTTGTTATTAGAAATATTTTATGCTGATTACTTGAAAATTTCTACTTTTAACTTGAATTTAAAAAAGGGAAATCAGTACACTTAGAAATCAAAAGCATTTAAATTTCTAGTCAGTTCTTTACGAATAGTTATATTTATAATGAAACTATGCTTGGAGTTTCTCTGAAGGAAAATATTCGCAATGAATTGATCCGACAGAGAACCGAAGCAATCGATATAGCTTTAAGGATAAGCAAGCAAAAGCTTAGTGGCAGGGGGTTGGTCACATTTCCCGAAGAACCGATAACCGTTGGTGTAGACGAGTTCTCAAGCGGAGAACACGTTTAGGCAAACGTAGTGTAGGACGCCCTGTGGCCAGGTGGAGTCACGACCTGAGAAAAGCGGCCAGAAGAATATGGATGAGGGGAGCTGAAGACCGAGCTCAGTGGCGTACATTGGGAGAAGCCTACGTCCAGCAGTGGACAAATATAGGCTGATGATGATGATGATGAAGATGATGATTTTTTGAATCCGGTAATCGATAACTTTAGCCCTGATGAGTGTTCTCTTAAGATCTGATCTATGTAGGTACTTACAATGTGAATGTGAGGTTTAAATACAATAAGATAAAGGTAACCTTTTTTTTACATTAGATGAAGCATTACAATACAAGTTAGTTCAACAGATCCTCATTCTCAGGGTTTTGGCGCTTGCCAGGATTCTATTATCGACGATTGAAATTACCATAACGTTGTTTTTTCGTAGGGTCTGAATGCGTTTGTGAAGTTTCATGAGATACTGTTGAAAAATCTGCCGCAAGATTTAATCAAATAAGTAAACCGTTGCAAATAAAACCGTTTAAAAAAACGAAATCTAGACCTATAGTATTTTATGGGCAATTGATATTTTTGTTAAAGTACAACATCTGCGAATTTGGGTAAACAAGACAAGGTTCTAATTGTTATGACACTTATTCGGGATATTTTCATTATCAATCCACAGCTGGACATACGCGTAGGCTAACCTAGGCATTAGTGAAACTATTTCACTGTGCGAGTATGTAACACATGCTAGTAGAGCTTTCCCATCGTTATATCAGACTCCCACAAGCCCACATCAAATCACTCATCACGCATACCATACATCAATATTTCACCAAAGCAGCCTCAAAACAAATAATAAACCCGTACAAGTTATTCCCTTTAACGACACAATAATGGTATTTCTTATTCTTTTTTCCCGAGACAGAGAGCCCGCTTCCCTAATGGCTTCTCCGCTCCCATACACTTGTATGGAAGCCGTTTCTCACATGAATATATAAAATATAATAATCCCGACGGACAAATAGGGTTGCATTGAAAAGGGGAAAAATGAGGCCTTTCAAGATAGTGTGGTCTGAATATGTAATTTGCTCGTAAGTTATGTAGGTACCTAGTGTTTTTTTATTAACGGTCGGTTTGCACGTTGTCCTCACCTATAATTACTATAGCATCTGGTTTAGTTTTTATTAACAACTAGATTTCCCGCCCGCGACTTCGTCCGCGCGGACTACAGTTTATCGCGAAAAGCATCCTATGTTCTAGGATATTAAAAACCAATGCAAAAGTATGTTTATCACCACTCTTGTTTTTTTTTCGACATACTTGTTGTTTTGTTTCCATGGCAACCGTTTCTTACAGCGAGTAATAAACATTTTTCGAGATTGTACAGTTTTCCCGAGCAAACTTACAATTTTCCAGGATAAAAATATCCTATGTTCTATTCCAGGGTATAAGCTATTTCTATTCCAAGTTTCATCGAAATCCGTCTAGCCGTTATCGCGTGAAAGCTACCCATACAAACAAACAAACAAACAGACAACGTTTCACATTTATATATTGGTATGGATTGTATAATATTATGAACTAGCTTTCGCCCGCGACTTCGTCCACGCGTTTTAAAGTTTATCACGATTAAATACATGCTATGTTCTTCTAGGTTATTAAAAACCAATGCAAAAGAATGGCACCAACCACCGATCCTATTAAATAGGGTCAATGGCTCTTGATGCTTTGAGACAGACTAGTAATTATTTCGTTTCCATGACAACTGTTTCTTACAACGAGAAATCGTAATTTTCCAGTTTCATATGGGAACTTACCATTTTCCGGGATAAAAAGTATCCTATGTTGGTGTCTATACTGTACAGTACCTATTTACAAAGTTGGAATGCACCATGTTGGTGATCGATTAAATAAATAAATAAAATCCAGATATTTTTTTCTAGAACTTCGTCCCAGTAACCACACAGGAAATCTGAGGATGAACATCCTAAATTATATAAATATTAGGGCAAGATCATGTTTAACTCAATTGTACCTTCAAATTAACATCTTTATTTCCTACCATGCAGCCTTTAGGGGTAAGTTATTATGTCAGAAAAGGTTGTACCGCCCACCACACATCACTGGGAGGTAAATTATTACATCAGAAATGTAAGTAATCGAAAGAATATCTCCCTCAGGCTGTTCCTGTTCTGACCAGGACCCCTAATTTATACGGTTCGTGATGATTTAATCAGAGTTTATTTATAATCATGTAACGTGTTTATAAGTCTTAGGTACTCGTGTAGCATTGTTTAAGAATCTATCTTCTTCTATATACTTAGAAAACAGTATCGTGACATAACTACTGACTGACTGTCAGAGAATGCACAAAAAAACGCATATCGATATATGCGTTTTTATGTTCGTTATACACCGATGTGTATCTAAAGATTTGAAAGGAGGAAATATCCCTTGAGTAGGAGTGCACTTTAAATTCCAACCATGGGAGGATAAACAGGGGTGGTAAAGAATGCTCGTGGCCATCACAGTAGATGAAAAATCAAGCTTACCTATCAAAGGATTTTCGAAAAAGTACATTTGTTTTTTGATAGTTTGAAGTATTGTTGAAAACAGCAACACATTGCACAATCTCATCAAAACATTGTTCAATGTATAGTAAATGGAATTTGTTTACCTCATAGCTTTTTTCGGTCTTGCAAGGTCTGGCTGAAACTGTTAGGTATTGTTACCGAGTTTGTAATGAAACTGTATGACCTTTGACCTTGACCCTGAACGTCCCCTTTCAGAAGATATGAATGAATTAAAAATGCGTATTTGAGCGATATTGTCTAAGCAAATATTTTGTTATATTTGTTTACCAATTATTGTTGTTACCTGTTATGTAGAAACCCCGTATGAGTTTTGACCTTGACCACAAACGTAACTATACAAAAAAAAATGATTGCTAACACCGTAGTACTGTATTGAAATACTAAGAAGTCTTTAATTAGTAATAACTTATCTACATACTTTTCTAGTTTGACCGCCTAACTTGATAGCAAATGCTTGCGGACAAGGACATGTTGTTTCAAAAAGTGGTAACTTCAGCAGTGGACCCTTCAGGCTGATGATGTGATATTTTGCTTTTGACCACTATGTGTAAAGTTGCAATGTGGTCAGAGGTGGTAAACATGCTAAACCTTATGCTGGCCATACACGAAACGGTATACCTAACAGGTTTTCCTGAGCAGATGTTTCAGATATATCAAAACTCTATAATTATAGTCCATACACGTAACGACAAACCTGTTTAGTTAGTCTCAATTTCAACATCATGCTGTGCCGATGCCACGACACTGCACGATGCTGACAACGATGACGACGCGTTGGCTTTGGCAGCCCTCTTTCTCGTTTATATTAAGAGCCAAAAACGTTTCAAAGAGTGCAGCATAATTATGCGGTAGATTTTGTACGGTCACGGTCATGAAAATAGTAACTTTTTTAAAAGCTCTTATTTAACTTGCAATGTTTGTATGCATGTATGTTTATTTAGGTCAAATCTTGCAGGCTGATTTAGAACCACTTTCTCTTATCCTACAAAGTTGAATATTTACATGTTGGTTCAGTTCCAATGACAATGCATTTTCATGGTAAGCATGACTTGAATCGACCTCCAAGATTAGCTCCAGATAAAGGAACACTTCAACGTTTAACAGCACAGACTCATAATTTTGTCTACGCATATAATTGTGATAACCCGTTCTAAATTTCAAAAAAGCCATGGCTACTGCATAAAACCTTTTTTTAATGTTTTTTATTTAACTAATATTGCCATAGGATACGATACAATTTATATAACTTTATGAACTCTTCCAAAATTACCTTTTGCTGTCTACTTGCCATTGTGTTTCAGGTCAGAGAAATACTTTAGTAATATTTTCTCAGAATGTTCACGTTCAATACACAATCAGTGGTACACTCACTCGTGCACGACGGTTTCCACCGGTCTATATACAAACTTTCTATTAACTTACTCTTATTATTATTACTTATTATTGTTGTGTTCAGTTTACCTGAACAGGTAGCGATAACTGTACAGTTCTATCAAATACACGTACTGGTTTACTTGGTAAAACAGCGCGGCGTTCTCATGAGAAAGGGAACGCTGCACATGCTGAGTTTACCCCCTTTGCCCTTAAAATATATGATATAATTGTTGCTATCAATACTACGTGGCGCGGCGTTCTCATGAGAAAGGGAACGCTGCACATGCTGAGTTTACCCCCTTTGCCCTTAAAATATATGATATAATTGTTGCTATCAATACTACGTGCATCTAATTTGTTTTTTTGTGGCAAGAAATACTTTACTTTAGTTGATCGGTTCATGTAAACCTGTCAGGTATACCGTTGCGTGTATGGCCACCATTATAGAATGAGACGAGCTCTGAATGACTGCTGCCGGAACACCCACAAGGCCTTCATCATCCTCATCATCCTACATTCGGCCAGTGCTGGAGCCTCTCCCAAAGAACGCAATAGAAACATGTTAATATAAAACATTTAATAAAAAAAGCTTTTATGCAGTAGCCATGTTATGGTGAAACTTAGAAGGGGGGCTATCACAATTAAATGCATATACAACATTTCGGATCTTTGCAGTAAACAGTTGAGAAGTTCGCTAATCAGGACCCAACCCTGCTTCAGCAACCATGTTTTAGTAAAACATTAAACCCGCTATCTTAATAGAACGCTTACACATAATTTTGTGTCTTTGACACAGGTATTCCTAGATGTCGATTTAGGTCATGGAACTGAAAAAAAAAACATGTAAAAATTTAACTCCGTAGGATAAGAAGAAGTTATTCTAACTCAACTTGCAAGATTTGATCCACACAACATTCATAGCAAACTAAATAAAAGCTTTTAAAAAAGATCTTCGGCACAAGATAGGTTTTATAAATGTTGCTTATAAAGCTCATGATTATATATTTTTTTGCAAGGCATCCACGTCGCGGCGTCTGACCACACTCGCACTCGCGAGCAATCATCGCTTCAAATATGTCCCGTCAAACTAAGTATCAGAAGACTTCCCAACAATTATTACAAGCCATACATAATTTAGCAACAGCAGTGAGTCTCGATAGCAATCTGATTGCTACCTTCCCGCGCCTAGCGTCGCTTGCAACCAGTTCCTTGAAGCAGTCTAAGTTACGATATACATTCTTTATTGTGAAGGCAAAGAGTTGTATAATTATGGAAGTGATTAGGGCCTATGCAATTCATAGTATTGTAAAACTTATCAGACATCTTGATAGAGAGTATTGAAATGACTATCACCATTTCTTTTGTTTATTTTAAATTCCATAAATCTCCATAATTTCTGAACGGATTTGTTTTTTTTTACTTTGACAATATAGATCTTCAGTTTGTTCCTATAAAAATTGGTTTTATAGTTTTTGAAGTATATCCATTTGTAGAATGAATTAAAACTAATTTAAAAAAACGACTTCTTTATAACTTAATTGAAAGAAATAATGTTTTTTTAGGTCTGTGCTACGCCCAAACCGACTTACCTGGCACAGATCTAAAACATGAATTATTTATTGCTTTTAAGTTTTATACGATTTGAAGTCAGTTTTTTTAATTAGTTTTTATTTCTTACTGTTTAGTTTCGTTATAGTATGCCCAAGAAAATGAAGTACTTATTCTACTGAAACTTTTCCAAAAATAATTATTGCCATCTGACTTATAGTTTCCAAGAAATTAGTGGACAAACATACATTCGTGAAATTTGGTATAATTGTTCAGATACTCATGTAGACTAACACAACACATCAACTTGAGAACCACCTTCTTTTTGAAGTCGTTTAAAAAATGGGTTCACGCCGTCCGTGATGTGACGTCCATAAACTGCATAAGGAACCAACAAAATTATCCGTTAAGTGTACTTATAATTTGCCTTCACAAAGGATTTATTACAATAAACTATCGTGTACCTAGTCATTGTGCCGTGACTGCTGGTCTGTAAAATGGGAAATATAGACGACGTAGTGAACGAGCAATCTTTTTTGAAAACAAATATAGACGTTGTATTAAACGACTAGCCTTATTTGAAAGAAAATGTAGACAGTGTATTAAACGACTTGCCTTATTTGAAAACAAATATAGACGGTGTATTAAACGACCAGCCTTATTACCAGCCTTATTTGAAAACAAAAGTAGGCGGTGTAGTGAACGAGCTGCCTTATTTGAAAACAAACAGAACGTGTATAAACTTTTTAGAAAACAAATATAGACGGTGTATTTAACGACCGGCCTTATTTGAAAACAAATTTGGACGGTGTAGTGAACGGGCAGTCTTATTTGAAAACAAATATAAAAGATGTATTGAACTACCAGCCTTATTTACAACCAATTTGTAAAAGGATTAACTATTTTTTAGAAGTAATATACTTTATCTTCTCATAATATTTTTGGGATATTTCAAACTTCCTAAAAATGATAAATTTTAGTAATGAAATATGTTTATCAAACCAATTAAACTCCCGCTGTGTCTCCTAATAACTAAACACAAAGACAACACCAGAGTCTGTCCTTTCTGTGTAAACCACATCTTTGGCCAGCCCCAACCTGCCACGAGCTACGACGATAACAGTTCTAAAGAAACAGGTAAAATATTTTGATACAAGATAAATATTTAAACGTAAATTATTGCGTAAACTGCATACTTACCGTTTTATGAAGTAATAAACGCCAGTGTATTTTATTGGCTCCATTTTCGCTGATTTTAAAAACTGATAGCTTTGATGCGCGTTCATATTTTAATATTGGGATTCTGCTGAGGCGCAGTTTTTTTGTGGCAGCCTCCTTAGTAGCGTAGCGATTGTTAACAGTATATTTGTGCTATAGATCTCATTAATTTGAAACAAAAAACCGGCTACAAATCGTGCCTGACCACAGTCCAAGTCAAAGTCAAAGTATTTTATTGTAAATAGGCAAAAATAATAGCACTTTTACAAGTCAAAATTAACATCTCCTGAACAAAGAGATATACATAAAATATTATAAAAAGATCAAATCAATCCAAATTTAGATAAACGAAGTATTCTTTGAGTTTGAAAAGGAAATTTCCCTTTCATGTGCCAACAGAGTTAAATCTCACACTGGAAATACCCTTCTGACTCTACCGGTGCTTCGGAAATACGCCCGTTAGAGAAGAGAGCACCAAGAAACTCTACGGGGATGTATTTTTTCCATATTTGTTCATTCTTTATATTTTTTTCAAATGTCACAATTATAACAAAACATGTAAACTACAAATATAAAAGGTAAAAGTGACAATGAGATGTCCCACAAACATCAAACAATCATACTGGAAAAAAATAAGGTAAAAACTTCTAACTCGATAATTATGTTGTATAAAAAAACGTGATCTCATGGTATGTTTGAGACATCTCACAAAGTACTTTGAACATTTCATTCACTTAACGTTAACATCGAAGCTATCACTTTATCATGGAGCTTGGAGACATCAGGCCATGCATTTCTGTCATTAACATAATCATTTACATTGTAATACGCTTTCTTTATGAGATTTACTTTAACAAAAGTTTTAAACCTATGCATTGGTAATTGATCAATATTGATCTCTTTAAAACGTTCCCTAAGAGAATCTCGGGATTTCATATTGTAAATGGAACGAATTGCTCTCTTCTGTAGCACAAATATTGAATTAATTTCCGCGGCCTTACCCCACAGCAAAATGCCATATGACATAATACTGTGAAAGTAACTAAAATATACTAATCTTGCAGTAGCTATATCGGTAAACTGTCTAATTTTACGTACTGCATAGGCTGCAGAGCTCAATCTACCAGCTAACAACGATATGTGAGGACCCCACTGTAATTTTGAATCTACAGTAATACCCAAAAATGTGGTTGACTGCACAAGGTCTACAGGCTCACTATTTATTAAAATACTTGAATTCGTAGGAACCCCTCTGACATTGGGTAGTGAAAATTTGATACATTTAGTTTTCTTAGGATTTAACATTAAATTGTTAGTTGTAAACCAACTATGAACTAGCGCGATTGCCTTGTCAACGTCGTCAAAATTATTCAAGGTCTGTCAATCTTAAAAATTAGAGAAGTATCATCTGCAAACAAAACAATATCACATAAGTTCTTTATGAAAAAGGGAAGATCGTTAATGTAAACCAAGAACAAGAATGGCCCAAGTATTGAACCCTGTGGGACTCCCATTGTAATGAGAGATCCTGATGACCTCGCACCATTTACATCTACTTTTTGGATTCTATTGCTAAGATACGAGGATAAAAGATCGAGAGCTTTCCCATTAGCTCCGTAATGATTCAATTTAAAAATTAATGTTTCGTGGCAAACGCAGTCAAATGCTTTGGATAAATCACAGAAAACGCCAATTGCGTCCTGTGACTCCTCCCAAGCATTGAATATAAGAGCCCTGTGCCTGCGTCTGTCGTTGAACGGCCTTTAGTGAAGCCATATTGTTCATTATGAAACAGACCATTGAGATTGAAATGTTAAACTCTTTATCCATTATATTAAACAAGGAATTGCAAAGGTCATCAGAATTCCCATCAAACGGCAAGTGACTAAGTTGATTATCAATGTTATCTGCAAACCGTTCCAAACGCTTGCAAGTAATAGGCCTGTAAGTGAACTCCTGAGAGTTTTTACCTGATTTACATTGAAACACAACACTTTGCCCACTATGATCAGAGCTAAGCTTATCACTTATAGCCCTGCTACGAGGTTCACAGATGCAAAAAACATTGTCTAAACAGGTCACAGAAGTGCTAGTGATTCTGGTTGGCTGATTAAAAAGATTTTTTAAGTTGAAGCACAAAAACAAATTTAGAAATTTATCGCTTAATGGACATTTAACAAGTATATCTACATTGAAATCACCACATACAACAAGGAATTTTGAATTGTTAGAACATTTCCTCAGAACATCCTCCATAACAGACTCAAACACATTGAAATCAGCCAGTGGGGGTCTGTATACACATACAATTATATGATGCTCCAGCTCAACACATGATAACTCAATAGTCCGTTCAACAGACAAGGCCACAATGTCTTTCCTCTCCTTAAATTTACATGTATTCACTAAATAAATTAAAGAACCACCATGAGACTTAGCTTTTTTTCTATTGAACGAACTACCAATCACATAGTTTCTAATGGATGGTATCAAAGTACCTATCGTGAACCAATGCTCAGTTACACACATAACATCGACCTTAGAAAAATCTAAAAAAAGTTCTAACTCTAATGCTTTGCTGGAAAAGCGTGCACAGTACATAAATAGTCCGTAAGGACTATATATGTACTGTGCTTTGACGATATATCGACAGATTGTAAATCCCGAAACTGGATCAAACCGGTTTAAGCCAATTTTAGGATATACAGTCTAGTACCTAAAAAACGAATAACTTTTCATGAAACTTTTACGGGACTATCCCGAAGGTAGCTCTATCAACTAGTGTTCAGTTCTGTAGTGGTACGAGTAGGTCTCTTACGCAAGTGGCAGCCTGCGGAAGTACCACACCTTTGTCAGATGTTCAGCCGCCAAGCAGTAGCAGCATTGGTTTGAAGGGCAATGTTTCCAGCAAAATTACTGGGCTGAGACTTATCTGAGAATTATCAACCAGTGTGTCAGGGTGACGAGAACAGTGCAGTGAGGCGAATCAGTGAGGAGAATGCAGTGAGGCAGTGCAGAATCTCCCTTTTTTTAGAAGTTGTTTATGTACTCATTTTGCTTATTACTTGTTCTACAATCATAATGTAACAACAAGATTTAGATTTTTGGTGGATTAATAGTTTAGATAGAAAATGTACAATATCGTACCGTATATTGAGAAAGTTTTCAAAATTTTATTTTCTGGCACTTTTAAGTGGTAAATAAGAAAATTTCACAAAAAAAATATCTAGCGATCGCCTTGCGTTATTGCTGTTCATTAGTTAACAGAATTGGGGCCCTGTTCGTAAATTTTATTTAGCACGTTATCATGGCGATCAAACGATATTTGTTTTTAGGGTTCCGTACCTCAAAAGGAAAAAAAGGAATTCTTATAAGATCATTCGTTGTCCGTCTGTATGTCTGTCTGTCAAGACCCTTTTTCTCGGGAACTCGTGAACCCCTCCACGCGTTCCTGAGAAAAAGGGTCTTAATTTTTTCAAGATTAAAATAATATCAAATACTCAGGTTTGCAGTCCTGTCCAGTCCTTTGGAGCTGTGAAAACAACTTTTAAGTCAACAAAAGTTCAAAACAAAAATGTTTTCCAATCAAAAGATACGGCCTTTGATGCCGCATATTTGGACACTCGCAAGAGAATCAAAACCCTGGGGGTACTTAAAGTTGAACTAGAATCATGAAATTTGGCAAGAAGCAATGTCTTCCTTTGATGAAAGAACAATATACGGAACTCTGAGTGCGCGTCCTATTCAGATTCAGACCACAGTCAGAGCTTCGGAAATTTTAAAAGCAACAAGCATTTGACAGTTTACCATCCTGTTACATAAAACTATCCGTTGTCCGTTTACGATGCGTTTTACTGCCGGCTCCAAACCCGAACTTTCATCTGAATGATGGACTTGTACTGCTTTAAATCAACATCACTGGGAGCCAATGAAGGTTTAAACTCACTACCACCGGCCACGGCGGCCGCTACATGGAACTGATGCATGACGTCTCGATAATTATAAATGGGTTTTCTTGAATTAGAATACAATAAAAGATGTCGCTGCACCAGTTTACAAAATATACAGAGTATAGAAGAGTAATCGTAAAAAAAATATGTACAACGTGGAGTTAAGCCAAAATTGTTTTTTCCAGTCAACCATGAATTAGATACATTCATAATGGTCAATTACCCAATTAACTGTTTTTGTTTTATTTTATTTTGCTCTGTTGTCCCGCGCTGTGCAGACCTGTGGGTTTTGACCTTAGATACGCCATTAGCCTTTAATGAGCATATTTTAAACCTTTAGGTAGTCGTTGGTTTATGTAGTAACCTTTTATGGCGTAGTTACGATGGGACAACTCCCTAATAGTCGTCAATCGTAAAACATTCGGGGACTCGAGATTGATTCTTCTTGAATTTACTTTTAAACATCTGATTTAAAACAGCTCAGGTCGCTTGCCTGATGGTAAGCGTCACGCCTGCCCATAACAGTTGCAGTGCCGCCCAGAACTTTGTTTGAAAGATAAAGTGCGAATGAAATGTCCCCCAATCATCAAACTGGTATCAAAATAATAAAAATACAAACGACTAATAAGAAACTAGGCTGGACTAGTCCCACAAATAACACCACCTGTTCACGAGTATGATGTGTCAGCCATCACCACCCTCAACCATGTTATAAGCCTTTGATAAATAATAATTACCTTATCGATGAAGGTACTCAAAAAGTTATTCTTGCGCTTGCGCACCAAATCAATTTGAATATAAAAATGTAACAAGTGGTTATAAGCCGAAAGGTGAAAGTAAAAATCATTAAAATTCTCGAAACAGACGATTTCAGCTGAGAGGTATCCTCTAAATATAAATGTCTTATGGACTACTTTTGTTTTGAACTCTGTTTTAAAGGCAGTAAAGATTAAATGCTATTGAATATATTTTTTATATCAGGAACAGATAGTTTCTTAATTTCTAATGCTTAAAACAATATTTATGACTCTACCTGTATTCCCAAAAGTAATCAATAGTACCACAACCATAATATATAAATTAATGAACGAATTGTTTTTTGTTAGCTGTAATTTAAATCTGTCTTGATCAAATACATATCTGTATTAAACCTTTTTATAGTAGGTGCCCCACGCGCGTGCTTTTTGTAATGAGTTTGGGCTGCCGCAGCAGCCGCGGAACATTGAGCCTCTAAAAGTAAGAAAATATTAAGTAGGTATATACATGCTTAGGAGCATAAAAGGTTAATCTAAATTAATATTTTCAGAACAAGTACACATTGCCCTTTAAGGTAAATATTTTATTACTTTGAGGCACTGCCTGCCTAAAACTTGACTTGGATCTACTAATGACTAAAAGCTATTAAAGTAAGTACAATGAACTAAACGTAAAATAAACCCATTCAAAATTATCAAAGAAAAAATATACTTCATTTTTAATCTCAAGTCAACTTCCGCAATGTCTGACTACTAAAGCCTTTCAACTTTAAAAGGTTATGAGTTACTTTTAAAACAAATCCTCACCATTCAAAGGTTGCCTGTAGGATATCGCTTTTAGCGATAAGGCCGCCCATTGTTACACTTCTTGTACTATTCATTGATGTTGTTTTCTTTGGTGTGTACAATAAAGAGTTTACCTATCTATCTATCTTTAAATTATTAACAGCTACAACTTAGAAGTAGTGTACATGAATTTTAATATTCACTTGGTAAAAACTGTAACAGTCATAAAATATATAGTGGTTCTGTGAATGTGCTACCAACAGTTGATCATAAAAATGTTTACCACTTAATACTACTTTTATTGAGAAAGGATTACAACTTTCAAAAATATTGGTGTAACGTAGTAGTGGCAACTGCTTACAGTTTTGTATTCGTATTCCAACTTTACGACGATACGACTACAACGATTACGTGTTAAAAGAAGTTTTAGTATGATCAGTAAAATCGGACCAATATCACCCATATAAGTAATAATAAGCCCTCATATTTGAATCGAAAATAAATCGGTAGACGGTACTCCTTTTTATTTGTGTGTGTCTATCCGTCTGTCACAGCCTCAGCTCTTAGTATCATAACTGAAGTTGACTGTATAACCTAAAGGATGCAAACGCACAAAAGCTTACATAATATGTATTGTCAGACTGAGGACACGTCAAAGCATTAGCGGAGGCTAGCAAGGCTCTTACTGACTGCAACAAGTCGAAGTAAGTGTTGCACTTACAATTTTTTTAACGTTTTTAACATCACTCAGATACATACGGGGCACCGTGACTAAAATCGTAATCGGATCGTCACGAACAGGGTTACATAGTCGCGCTTTTATAACTGTGTAACTAGACCTCTAGAGATTTAATTTTAGTGTCATTTTTTAGCTTATATAGTCAGCTCAATTATGATATATGTAAATTTTGTCAAAAGAGAGAGAGGAAGAAGGCAGGAAGCACAGAGCAAAATCAGGAAAATTTATGTTTTTGTGAGATTTAGTTCGGTATAACTCACGATTTAGATAGGGTAGCGTATTGATTTGGGTGTTGTTGTGAAGATCTTGTTGAGTAAATATGATTCAATGTGAAAAGTTTACAAAAAGTCTACTTAAGACAAAGTACATTTAAAAAAAAGGTTGGAAAGTAGTAAAAATCACAAAAGTGGCTACAGCGCCCAGAAAGTCCGTACTAAAATAAAGATTAGACACATTGTTGGAAAGAAGTTCTGGAGCTCACAATGGTACCCTAAACTCTAGCACAGAGCGAACAAGAGGGTCCAGAACTGGATCAAATTGTACGAGGCGTAGATGTTTCACGACGTACAAACAGCCGTGCGCCCCGACACATCCCCACCCGGGTTTTTATGATTGATGAGGACTGATACAAAAGTACATCCTCGTACTCGGTATAGTCATCTGAAGTTTGTCTCATTATATCCAGTTTAGAAACAACGTTAGGGCGTTGTTTATAAACTGGATATTAAACTCTTAAACTCTTTGCCTTGAATACTATAACTAGGTTGGGCGTCTTTAACCCGGGCTTTTTTCAAGGCTATATAATGTGAAAATGTATCTACTGGATTGCATACTATTATCAAGCTCATCATCGCTTACCATAAGGTGAGTTGGAGTCACATAAAAATGTGGCTATTCTTCTATAGATCATTACTACAGTACAAGTCGATACGATCGATGCTTAGGAACTATGCAACAGCAGTTAATTATATTAGATATCTCGCTTGTAACTCGTTAGTCCTTTTATGGCTGCTAAATGCATTGAAAGTGTTTATAAACAGGCTACACTGTTGGCCAGACAATTTAAATTAACTACTTAAGACTTCGTACTAATCCATACCAATATATAAAAGTGAAACGTTGTCTGTTTGTTTGTTTGTTTGGGGAGATTTCACTTAATAACAGCCGGACCGATTTTGATGAAATTTAGAATGGAGATAGCTTATACCCTGGAATAAAACATAGAATACTTTTAATCCCAGAAAATTTATTACTCACTGTAAGGATCGGTTACCACCATAGAATGGTCTGTGGTTGCCATGGAAACGAAATAATAAGTCTGTCAAAAACATCAAGAGCATTGGTGCTATACCTACTTTTGCATTGGTTTTTAATAGCCTAGAAGAAAATAGGATGACTTTATTCGCGATAAACGAAGCACGTACGAAGTCGCGGTCGGGAAAACTAGTCTTTACTATTTTATGTAGGGTGACATATTTGTATATAAACAGCGACTAAAGAAAAAGCTGTGTACCAGCAGTAAATTAAATAGCCTCTATTTCTACCACAACAAATTTAATATTCCATACTAACTTACATACTTATTTCCTATGACTTTTTTCATAGTTTCTATTGTTTTATTCATTAATTAATTTGCGCACAACATAGAAAGCAATCATTACATGTTAAATTGTTTTATTATTCTATAGTAGTCGCTTAGGCGGCGTAGGCCTCCCCCCTAGGAGGATACATTTAGTAATACTCGTATTTGGTCTTAGGTCACCCCTAAATCTGCTGGGTAAATATGTCTCTCCATCTCTTTTGGCCGGCGGACTTTAGAAGAGATTGTGAGATGAAATTGAGACTTGAATTGAATGATTAAATATAGAACAGTTCAGAATCAAATAAAACATTGGAAGTCATACTCATCATCATGATCTTCAACATACACATCAGCCACGTCCACAGCTTTGGTGCAGTTTTTATAGTTCAGGCTTAGTGATATTCTATAATATAAACAAGAGGTGCAGGAGACATACAAATATTACATACAATTATTTTACATCATCAAAATAATAGAAAAAAAAAACGAATTCCCTGCAAAAAAAAAAAACAAACTTTGTTATAGCCTTTGTTACTCGGGATTATGTAAGGATTCTAACGATACCCCATACATCCAAATCTGTTTAGACATTTAAAAGTGATGGTGGAACAAAGAAACATTACACTACTTCTTTAAGAAGTCGTGCAAATATACAGGATTTTAATGTCTGTACCTCTACCATATAACTTTGGAAAGCAGAAAAAGATTCCGATTTGGGAATAAAGTTCACAGTTTCACGTTGCGTTCGGGTTGCGTATAAAAACGCGTAGTCTGTAACATTATGGTTGAAGAAATAACAGTTGTGGGGTTTCCTTGGAGACATCAGACAGATCTCGCAAGGGTTTCCTTAAACCAATCCTTTTTAATCCTATTGTTAAAAACTTAAGCCTTGCATCTACTGTGCTATACAATAGCACTTCCTGTATTTCCTGTAAATGATTATTTCCTGGTGGTTATTCGAGTTTTGTTCGACCGTTATTCATAATTTTTATTATGAGTTTTGCGAACATTTTTGTAGCTCTCGGAAATCATTAACAACGTTGACATTTTAATGGGTGCATTGTGCCAAATATATTTTTGTAATTATTATTACATTCCTTTGAATATTTTTATATTGTTTTTTAATAGTTCGATAACATATTATTATGACACCTACACTGTTATACATTTCTGTAATTTTACATACTTTTTTTTAAATAACCTCTGTTGAAAGACAAAAAGTGTGAAAATTCGATGAAAATGTTGAGAAATTACAGAAAAATTGAGATTTTCGGTAGGTTTACATAAATTCTGTATTTATTCATACTTTTGCGTCACTCTTACCCAAATGTATGTAATAATAACGAACTTTCGGCCTTTTACACAAACATCCATGGCAAATGCATAATAATGTGTAAAATTACAAAAACTGTGGTAAAGTTACATCCTTAATAAGTACTAGTAACTCAACGAAAAGTTTATTTGTACACAAAATCTGGAAATTTAAGATTTCCTCGTAAATTTACATATATAATTTGTAATTTCCCAGTAAACAATTCGTCATTCTCACACAAGATTATGTAATAAGTGAGTGCAGAGTCTGTTTCAAAAATGTTAACAAATTTACCTGAATTTAGTACACGTTAGAAACAAAAATAATTATTACTATTATAACGATATATTAATGAAAATATGTTGAAACTGTTTTGTGATTAAAGGTAGAGCTTTTGTACACACAAAAATGTATTCCTAAAAATATATCTTGAAAATTAACAAATTAATTAGTCGTAGTATGTAGTCAAAAGTGTCATCATCTGCTTGCCGCATGCAATTCTTACTCGCCTCAAATAGTTAACTGCTTCAATACTTCCTAGAACCTTGAGCTTTTTCTAAGCAAGGCGCGCTATGCCACGCATCCCCGGCTCGCGGCGCGGAACCGGTCCTCTCCGGCCCAATTACCCCCCCTCTTGGCTAATTGGGAAGCCACACTCTCAAGGCATCCGCGGGGTCCCTTGTTGACTTCATAAAACAATCAAAAAGCAATAGGTGGGTGACTTTAAAAGTTTAATCAGAAGTTGAATATAAGTACGGGCAAGTAGTATGTGAAGTAAGACATCAAGGTTTGTCTTTAACTTGAACTTTGTAGTAATTCGTGGTGGTCGGAAGTCAAGATAAAATTGTTCTACGATTGTGATGGAAGTTAAAGCATATTCAAAAAGTCGGCCAAGTGCGAGTCAGACTCGCACACTGATGATTCCGTACAAACTTGTACGTATTTAAATAGTTCGTCCATCTCGGTAATTGAGACCAGAAGATTAAAAATAAATATATTATTGTGTTGTGTCTATAAATCTACGTTTTTCGGGTTTTTCCCTATAATTCTGCTATAAGACATTGATTCTTGCCAAATTTCATGATCCTAGGTCTACGGGAAGTACCCTATAGGTTTTGATTCGCTTGCGAGTGTCAAAAATGTCAAAATATACGTCATAAACAGTCTTATCTTTTGATTGCGTTGACTTAGAAGCTTGTTTTTTTGACAGCTACATTGGATTGCGGACCTGAGTTTATTATTATTTATTTCAACTTGATACACACGTTCCTGGGAAACAGGGTTTTGACAAGCAGACAGACGGACAAGCAGCCATACGGACAACAAAGTGATTCTATAAGGGTTCCTTTTTTTCGTTTTGAGGTACGGAACCCTGAAACTTAATCAATAATGAAACATCCTCCATATTTGGCCGCCAACTTCCTCTAACTGATCAAGCCCCTTTTGTGTAACCCATTGTCATCCTTTGTCTAAGATAGCACTTTATCTAAGAAAGTGACACAGTTGTCCAAAGGCACGATGTCGTAAGCAGCCCATTTCACACGGACATTGGTAATGGTCAGAAAATTGAACGCCGGGTGGCAAGGTGCTGGTATGTGGGCAACCGAGAGTAGCGTGTGGTGCAAGTGACAAGTATTAGTAGTGTGCTGAAAATATACATTATCATAGTCGATCTTTTGCCGATAAGATGTAGTTCTACATCTTAATTCATTATCAGGCGAAGGTAAGTACTTGTATTTGCTAAGAATAAACCTCTATTCGTGTCATCTATACACTATTAATAAATTGTAACAGAGCCACTGTTATGAAGTATTGTTACTTAAAGACTTGATAACTACTTGTCGGATTAAAAACGAGAACGGTCAAGCACCTTCACAAAAACTCAACTGCGAAAAAAAACTATAAAGAGGCAAAAAAAACTGTGAAAATGGTCGCAAACCAACTTTAAATTGTTATAGATTCAAAATGGTCATTCGAAATAAAAAATGATACCAGAAACCTAAAAGTGATTTTCAAATACCTATTCAATGATACCCCACTTGATGTAGATCGTCAACTTTTTTTTTCTTTTACACAATAGTCGCCATATTGAATTTTGATTACTGTGTATTTAGTAGCACTCGTAAGAATAAGACAAATCGATTGACATAAGAATCATCAAAATCGGTCCACACGTTTGGTCTATCTATATATAGTGCCACAAAGGAACAGACATACATACATTCTTACATAGGCTGATAAAGACAATACCCTCCACTCTGACGGGTAATATGGATATTCTCCATCTAAAACATCAATGTCAATAAAACCGATCGTATCATGGAAAACATGCACACTTCCATTGGACGCTTTCATCCATTGCTTGATGAATAAACACAATCCTAACATAACATTCTGACCATTCTGTGCAACTGAAGCCTAGCAGCAGAAACCCCTATCCCTTGGACCGCCCTACTCAGGGCAAATGTTTGCTGACCAAACAGTGTGTAATGGAGTCGAATCCGTGACTGCACCGACGCCTGGATGTCTCTAATTAACGCACGTGTGGCCGGACATCACTGCATTAATTGTTTATATACGCTTCATGGATTTCTTAGTTTGAATACACCAGCGTGCGTACGTAGCATTCCGTCAAAAGGTGTAAAAAAATATAACATGACCTCTTCAGCAAGGAGTCCATCTTATACTCGTATTAGAGTGGTAGCCTAACGGTTCGATACAGAAACTTAGAATCCAACGATACCGGGTTCATTCCTAGGCTTCCACACCAATAACTTTTCTGAGTTATGTGCTTCGGAGGGCACGTACAGCTATCGGTCCTGGCGCTTGTTAATTAATAGCATTCTTTAAGCCTTGTCAGACCTTGTTTGGCCCTCGGGCGGCCTGAAAAAATCTGACTGTAGAGACTAGCACTACCTCATCTGTCTCAAGGTATCTTTTTAACCGACTTTCAATGAAAGAAGAGACAATTCGATGCATTTTTTGTGTAAACTGATTTCTCACAGATTTCTTGGCTGGTTTAGTTAGATCATTATTCGTGAGAACTTGGCCTAGCGCACTTCCCTTAGGTTTTAGGCCTAATCATTATTCGTGAGAACTTGGCCTAGCGCACTTCCCTTAGGTTTTAGGCCTAATATTATAATATAGAAAGTGCATGTAACTTTATTGGCATATGCAATCTTCAGCCAATTTGAAATAAAAAACAATTTCTCGGCTATCAGTGAAACTAGTGTCAATCGATAGAAAAAAATATAAGAATCAAAAGTATTCCATCAAAATCACCAAGTGATATACTTTCCGACGTTTGAAAATGATGTTTTCTTGTGCTTCTTTGCTCTGTCTTGATCTGGGGGCCACCATAACATAACTGTCTGATGAAATTAATGTCACAAACAACTATTCTAACCTGCTCCATGCCATAGTTGCACGACAAATTAATACTATCGTGAAGTTTGACGAAAAATTATGATTTTTGAACCCAAATATCTCGGGAAGTTTATCACTTGGACCATTTTTCAAACAATACTTTTTGTTTTTAATCATTTTCCCTATCGATTGACTTAAGTTTCATTGACGGCTGAGAAATTGAGCTTTTTCAAAATGGTGGAAATTCAGGTATAACATACAAAAAGATTACATTCTTTTCATAAGTATATCGTCATCTTATAAATTCCATATTTAATTTTAAAAGAGGGTGCAGTTAGTCATTACGTGACAGTGAATCACCGCGCGGCGTGTTCCGATTCCGCGCGGTGCGCTATTAATAGTGCTGTCTCGCACCGGGAACAATACGCTAGATCGTGGAAAGTAGCTGGGAGATCCCATACATATGCATGAAAAAGGTCATTTTGGTCATTTTAAAATAATAATAATAGTCCACAAATTTAAATTTTCGGTCGCTCAGGGAGTTATGGAGAGATCTATGGAGTGTATACGAGTATGAAGGACAAAGTTCGTAATGGAGATATCCGATAGAGAACCAAGGTAATCGACATAGCTCTAAGGATAAGCAAGCTGAAGTGGCAGTGGGCTAGTTACATTTTCCGAAGAACCGATAATCATTGGGGTAGACGAGTTCAAGAGTGGAGACCACGTTTAGGCAAACGTAGTGACGAGGACGCCCTGTGGGCAGGTGGAGTGAGACCTGCGAAAAACGGCTGAAAGAAAGTGAATGAGGAAAGCTGGAGACCGAGCTCAGTGGCGTGCATTAGAAGAGGCCTGCATCCAGCAGTGGAAAGATATAGGCTGATGATGCTAAACATATGCTACAGATGAAAATCAGAAACCGTTGTCTCTGAGAATAAAAAATAAAAATAGCAGTGGGCTTATTTCTTTCACTGAGAGACAGCAGATTACTGATAATGTAAAATATAACCAAGCTGAATCCTGCCGCAACAACAATTGATTACTGTGCCATTATTAACGAAAAAACATTCAAAACCTCAAGCTGTTAAAGCTAAGCTAATCTGATTAGCTGTTTCAGTTTTCAACTCATCTAACTACCTTAATCGACAATCTAATATATACGAGTACTTACATAGTTTACGTATTTATGAAAGTTGCAACCTACATAAATAATATCTGGATCCAAATTAATAAAATAAATTAATAAAAAAAAAGAAGAAAACCGACTGCGAACAAAACTAAGAAGTGGCAAACAGGCTTTAGATTTTTGATTTTGCGGAGGCATCATTAATTTCATTTCTCATCTGACGGGATCAGCTAGAACCTGGCGGGCTACTCTTTATGCCTCCGACTGCATCTTACATTTTAAAATCAAAAATCTAAAGCATTTTTAACTTTTTTTAGTTTTGTTCGCAGTCGGATTTTTTGTTTATTATAATAAACACAACACAAGTGGCACAATATCGCTCGTGATGGCACTCTTTGGGTGAGGTCTATGTTCAGCAGTGGACGTATAAAGACTTACACGATGATGATAATGAAACTTTTTAGTTTATATTTATAAGAATTAGTGAGAATGGTTGCTAACCAACTTTAAATCGTTACAGATCTAAAATGGTCATTCGAAACGAAAAATGATAAGAGAAACCTAAGGATGACTTTCAAATACCTACTCAATTATACCCCACTTGACATAATTCGTTCACTTAATTTTTTTCTTTTTTGCACAATATGCTGTCGCTATATTGAATTTTGATTAATGTCATGTCTTTAGTAGCCGTCGCAAGATTAAGACAAAATTATTGACGTATGAATCATCAAAATCGGTCCACTCGTTTGGTCTATATATTGCTACAAAGGACCAGACTTACATACTTACCTTTAAATCGTTATAGATCTTAAACGTCATTCAAAATTAAAAACGATAAGAGAAACCTAAATTATTTTCCACAATATGGGCTCTAGTTGTTGCCGTATTGAATTTTGATTATTGTCATGTCTTTAATAGCACTCGCAAGATTAAGACAAAACGACTGACGTAAGAATCATCACAATCGGTCCACGCGTTTGGTCTATATAGTGTCACAAAGGAACAGACATACTCGTACATACAAGTACATAGGCTGATAAACACATTACCAGGCCTTTGCGTTGCGCAGTCTGGTAAAAAGAACATAGCTATCAGTATTTTTTGTGTGGTTTTTATTGAGACTTTCAGAATGGCCCAGCTTATCCTACTGTACGCCATCTGTCGCAACTCGCACTATAATATATTAGCTCCTGGCTTGTGTTCTTAGTTTTATTCATACTTTGGGGATAATAAACCTATTTATATTGTTCGTTTGTACAACGGCGTGTTATAGTTCTCTCTTACGTTTTTATTGGCATTGATGATGATTTGATTACTCATAGACGTTAGTTTGAATGAACTTACGGCAAATTTTCTGTTGGCATTTTCTTTTAGTTTTGTGTGGTCTACGACTAATTGTAAGCTATGAATAATGAAGTATCTTCAAATAAATTACTGTGTAAATATAAAGTAGTTATATGTTTTGCAATTATTTATTTAAACTCAATGGAAATGTATACCTAAGTACTTAAGATCTAACTCTATCTATCCTAGTCTATGAACCTGTGTTATTTAAAGCATTTAATTTTAAAAAAATCTGACACAGATAATAGTTTTAAGATCCCGTTAACAACATTTCATCGGTTTTGATTAGGTTATATCTGAAATAGGATCAAATTATATACTTACGTTACTTTGTATGGAGCGCGCTTGCCTTTTTTTCTGAATGGACTAATTCTAATGACTTCAATTAATACATGTACTTGATTACACAAGGCAGCTTAAATTGAGTCCCGCCATTTCACTATGTTCATTAGTTTTGTTACAGTTACATTATCATTTGACAAAAGCCTCTAACATTTCCAATCAATATTAACATATCTTAAAACTTTATTATCGTTATTTATCGACATCAAAGCCATCTGCAGTAAATCAGAACTTTACGCATTGAAACAAATAAAATGGGAATTATTTTCCAACGCGGGTAAGTGACCGGTGATTCATTATCCCGCATCACTTCTATCATATATAAACGAGCAGCTGTAATTAAAATGGCACTGTAAAATAATTTGCATAAAGCTGGGAGTTGGTTGACGTTAATGACAAACAGAGAGACGGGGACTGGTCGCGACAAAAGCACAGTCTGTCTATATCGGTAGTACTCTCCTCTTTCCTCTTTTCTCGAAGGTTTCACAGTGAATTGTAGAAGAAAAACTACGTACGAAGTGTACTTCCACTTCTATCCAGTTCCACAAGTGACGATAGTCACATACATTTGAATACCTATGGTTTCAAAAATTAGTGGAGCTCGAAGGGGTTTATTGGTAGTTACCTGAGCGCATAAGTCAAGAAAATTCATTATTTTTGACATATCAGCTCTAACAGTGCAATAGATGGATTACTTAAACTTTTTTGATGACGTCAGTTTCTAAACGTCAGTTTGTTAAATAAACAAGCTATAAACGTAAAAAAACTTAGCATCAAGACTGGGCAGTGTGACCCGGAGTTATCAACAATACTAGTTCAACAAGCAGCAAATGTAGATTAAAAATTAATCTGAAAACAGTTTTTTTTGTCGTCGGGTTGTGAGATACCCTGAAAGTTTCAGCCGGATAGCTAATCGGCAAGTGCTCGAAATTTGAGTTGCAAGATTCCACACAGAACGACAAACAAGAAAGTGACTTAATAAAAACGTGTTTAATCAGCACGTAAGCTTGCTTAAGTCCCACAGTTTAGGTAGGCAGCATTAGGATTAGAATATCAAAGGTTGAAATCATTATAATGTTTTATTGTAATGAGAACCGTTTATGTAGAAGTAGATAAAAACCTTTCGCAAAATTCGAAGCAACAAGTGAAGCTAATTAATTAAGATCGTTTAACAATATACAAGGAGTAACTGAATAGCCTTATATGTACACAGCAGGTTTGTTTCGATAAAGCATGTGAATTTGTTTACGTGTGCAATGGTTGAATAGGTAAATCGTATTTAAAATTTCCATACAAAAGTAAAATATTAGAAGTTAGCGACAACCATAAATGATTGTTTACTAATCAATTGTTTTTGTTGCACCAAATGTAGGTCTGCTCATATTGTTCCACCTTCTCCTCTCGCTGGCACGCTGGTGGAAATATCTCTTTGAGAGAGAACCCCCAAGGTTCTCTGACCGGCAACCGTCCAGCAGTACGAGAAAGTAGGTACAAGGGGGACAGAGTTTGTTATTGTTGCAGGTGTTAGACACACAAGTATTAGTATGGCTGAAGGAAATACCGAATGCTTATTGTACCACAATAGGAACACATACACACACACACACACTCACACATACTCAAATTTTCAATTTATTCTCTTGAAACTACAAATTTTATGATAAGATTCTCTTTTTACACAAAACATTGTAGAAAATTCCGACATTATTTTCACGTCTACTGACATGCAACTCACAGACTAGATAGTGATACTACATGCAACTGTCTTGATAGACACTGCGCAGCAGCTTTTGATTGCGCAATGTAAATTCAAGGTCAAGGTAATTATCTGTTTTTTTTCCCAGCTGATTACTAAGATGTAATATTATTTATTCTGTGCTACTATAGAGTTTGATACAGTTTTTTTTTTATTACGGACTAGGCAATCGTTTGACCACGATCTCACCTGATGGAAAGCGATGATGTGGTCGAAGGTGTAGCAAGCTTGCCTAGTAGCTTGCCTATTCACTCTTGACTTGAACACACCTGGGTTATAATTTACCGGAAACACTGACGAGGGCAGGGCATTCCACTTTAAAAAATAAAAAATATATATTTAAAATAAATATATTATTTTATAAAAAAAAATTGAAAATTTTATAAAAAAAATATGAAAATTTTATAATCAAATTCATGAATGAAAAGTTTCTTATTTTCAGAAGTCGTTAAACTAACGTTATTCGCCCTGCCGAACCACGTACCGTACCGTTGTTACATCAAAATAACATTGAATTTGAATGTATTCTGAACTAGAATACATTTAAATTAAGTAATTATTTTCCTCATCTTTTGACTTTATTAGTCCACTGTTGGGTACAGGCTTCTTTTTAGCAAGCAGTTAGATTCTTGCACAAATTAGACCCAAGTATACGTAGATCCCTTGCTGCCCAGTGAGCATACTGTGGTAGTCTCATACTATTTATTCCCCCTATTTTAGCGGTCCATTGAGCAAAACGTAGGTACCAACGCGGCAACGGGGGAAATCATAACTCGGCTCAGGTCAGGATACGTCTGCAGGGCTTCCGGTAGCTACACCTTGTTTGGGAATCGGATGTGACCGTGTAAACAGTAAGCTTCAGGAGACAGTCGTTGGTTTATGGGATGGAATGGATGTAACACGAATCGCCTCTCTGAATCTTTAGTCTTATACTTAGACTAGCTGTGCCCGCGGCTTTGCCCGCGTGGTGATTTTTCTGCGTTATAAGGATTATAATTTGTTATTCCATAACCAAAAGAACCAATATACCTACATCAAACTTCATATCATATAGTTTTTTATTGATTGCTCGGCTTCCACTCATCAGATTGAGATTCAAAGTACACCAGTTATTTAAGTCGAACCCTAAGCTATCCATCAGTGGAAATCACATTGCAATCGGTCTAGTAGTTTTTACGTGATGCGCGAACAAGTACTGCGCGTGCGCACGCGGCAAGCAACTGCAATTGTACAGACTTTTTGATACTTACTGTTTTATAATAATTACCTATAGATATACGAGTAAATAGATAGAAGATACATAGATGGTTATAGCGCCTTAATAACTAAATCACAAGAGAACCGGCACACGTTCAATTTCTCACAACAAACAACTAATTTTCTATTGAACAAATTGGGATCACGGCCGGGACTCAAACCCGTATCATCCGTGCTTCTGTTCTCGATAAGAGCAGAAGCACGGATGTTCTTTGTTCTGCTGAAGACAAAGCGAATTTATTTGCTTCTCTTTTTGCAGATGCTTCGCATCTAGACGCTTCCGGCAAGATACCCTCCTGCCTTCCTCATTGCGGGGTATTTTGTCCGAAATATGCATTCGCCAGAAGGAGGTTCTCAAAATCCTTCGAGTTCTAGATGTGAACAAGGCCAGTCGTCCTGACGGCATTCCAGCGATTGAGTTGAAAAACTGTGCGCCCGAATTGTCTCCCATCTTAACGCGTTTGTACCGCCTCTCTCTTCACTCAGGTAAAGCTGGAAGCTTGTACAACCAGTACCAAAATAGGGTAGTCGTGCTGATCCGGCCAATTATCGTCCCATCTTGATAACCTCCTTACTCTGTAAGTGTATGGAGCGTGTCATAAACATTAGGCTCTTGGCATACCTTGAGGACAATGATCTCCTCAGTGATCGGCAATACGGATTTCACTGAACCCGGTCTACTGGGGATCTTCTCGCGTATGCCACTCACGTACTGAGCGAAGCCATCGAGATGCATGGTGAGGCGCTTGCCGTCTCCCTTGACATATCGAAGGCATTTGTTCGGGTCTGGAACGATGGCCTTTTAAACAAGCTTCCCTCATATGGTTTACCTGTTGGCTTATGCAATTGGATAGTTGATTTCTTGAGGAAACGATCTATTTGAATAGTCCTAGAGGGCTGCTCGTCTGATCAAATGGCTATCAATGTAAGTACCTCAGGGATCGGTTCTCTCGGCTACACTGTTTTTACTGCACAGTAATGACCTTCTGAATCCCGGTACCTTTGGGTATGCTAAGGTTAGGCGGTACTTTACACTGGGATAGCTTTTGAATCTTTATCAAGCACAGGTCCGATCGGCTCATTGGGGAAGACACTCTAGTAAAGAGTAAGCTTTAAAGTCTGGCGCATCGACGTGAGGTAGCGAGCCTGTCGGTATTTTACAGATTGCACTATGGAGAGTGTGCACAAGAACTACACAATCTGATTCCTCCATCACCTTACCATCACCGTATGACAAGACAATCAGCAAAGCGCCACCCTTTTATGATTGAAATACCTCGCACACGAACGAAGCGTTACGCTTCTTCATTTATTAAAAGAACTGCAAAGGATTGGATACCCTGCCCTCGTCAGTGTTTCCGGGAAATTATAACCCAGGTGTGTTCAAGTCAAGAGTGAATAGGTATCTACTAGGCAAGCGTGCTACACCTTCAACCACATCATCGCTTTCCATCAGTTGAGATTGTGGTCAAACGATTGCCAAGTCAGTAAAAAACAAGGTGTTAATGAATTTTAAAAATAAAATTGAAATATTGGGTTGAGCAGTCCTGGTCATGTGCGCTTTTCGGTGCCATCGCTTAAATACGGTGAAGGCAAGTGTCTTTACGAAATTGGCATGTAAGTACTTATCTCAAAATTCAAGAACATGTAACATCCACCAAATGCCTGGGCCAGCTCACTCACTCTGAGAGCAAGCCAGCAGTGGGATCATAATAGGCTGATGAAAAGATTGCATGATTTCTTGAAGCAAGTGTGATTCAACTTCTTTTGATATCTCTACCAAGACTACGTACGTAAATCGAGGATGAATTCTTCGACCTAGGAGGTTCTAGAGGAACCTACTTACACTATTCTGATGTACGAGTGAGTATAGATTACTTAGGAATGTCTATAGGTAACATGCTATGTATTTGATTGGAAAGTAAGGCAATTTTATGGGTTGGATAAGGCACCAAATTATTTAGGTTTCGTAAACATATCTGAAATTCAACACCAAGTGTATTCAAGATGCAACTTATCTAATGCTGCGTAAGTAAATCATCTGTTGTAGATGCCAATAGGCCATTGACTATATTTTCATACAATAGTCTATACTCAGACAATTCTCATTCATAAAGAAATTTACGACTCAATAAAATACCAACTGATATTCTACTCGAATTGAATCATTAATGTTTATTTGAATCCCTGCACTTCATTCCGTTGCATTTGATACTTTCTCGAGCTTGGATGGCGATGAAATATCACTAGAAATTGGGAAGTCGATTTATTGTCAATGCTCTTCATTTTATCATAAGAATCCACACCAATATAAAAAAGTGAAAACGTTTGTTTGTTTGTTTGGGGAGTATTAACGCGATAACGGCTGGACGGATTTTGATCAAATTTGGTATGGAGATTGGTTATAGCTGGAATAAAACATAGAATACGTTTTATCTCGTTTTTTTTATATTTCTACTGTAAAAGTGGAAAATGTCGATGACTCGCTCTAAGGAACGGAAAAACATCAAGAGATTTGGTGCCATAGAGAATACAATACCACAGAATAAAGAATAGTAGGTAGAAGTACGTTGGTGCTATACTTTTGCATTGGTTTTTAATATCATGGAAGAACATAGGATGCTTTTTTCGCGAGAAACTGTAGTCCGCGCATAAGAAGTCGCGGGCGAAAGCTAGTTAGTAATATAATAACACAAATGGTTGTATTAGATGTATTGTACCTATCTATGTATATAGTATATGCCAACCATACAGCTGACACTTATATGAATAGGAAATAGCTCTAACTAATTGTTCCGATTAGTTGAAGGATTATTGCGAGTTGTGATTGTAAAGCAATACAAATTGACTTCAGGGAGACTGGACAGGGCCAAGGACTACACTTAGTCGTAGTAACGACTGTGACTCTATTCATAAATACGTACGTAATGTTTGCATTCCTACGAATTTTAGTATTTTCAGATATTACCTGCGAAAAGTGCTGAATTTTATTAAGCCGACTTGAGTGTTTTAACAGCGTTCTGAATTTCGGAAGAAGACAGCTGCCTTTAGTGAGAAAATTAAAATAAGTTTAATAGCATGTCAACGCCCGGCTTTGCACCACTTCGCTCCATTTCCACTGTCACGTCCGTGTCACGACCAGTCACGGTGTCCATTACCGTGACAGCTGGTTGACAAAAGATTGACAGCAGTCGACTGTGGCGAGTCGAGGTCTCACTTATGTTGTGAACTTGTCACTGTTTTGGTTTATCGATTGATCAGTTAGTATTCCTAGCGGCACGTAAGTCTAGCGGTGAACGAAACGTGGCGGGGATCTTGGCACAGTCAAAGTTCATATAATGTGTTAAAATGTTGAATACTTTTTATTCCGAAAACTAACTGTGCCAAAATCCCCGCCACGTTTCATTCACCGCTAGCTATACCTATGCATTAATTATTTTTTAATTTAGCCATAGGACCACCCCTTCTCATTCCGTGCGAGCTGTACATGTTTTTTCTTATTCACAGCTTTACGATGCGTACCTACATAGACTACTTTGCATCAGTCAGTGGTCATGAATTCAATTGTTTAGAATAGGCGTTTTTTTTTCTTCATATAAATTATAGAAGTCGCAGCCAATGTATATGTTTGTGAAGTTAGGCTCTGTGACGATTGCGCAGGTAAAAAATAGCATAAAGTAAAAGATAGATAGAATATGCGATAAACGTGAGCGAGTGACCGAGGCCGTTATACAATGCTGTCTTCACCTTCAACATTGGGATTGCGTCTGAAAAATTGTAGTTTGCGCAGCCACTAGCAGATAACTTCCGAGACAAACGAGACTTTCCGAGACTTTCGCTGCACCTACATACGAGTACGTAGTACATTTACGAAATGCTATTTTTACTGAAATACCCGAAAAATAGGGAACTCAGTAAAAATAGTATCGATGGTAAATTTCCGTTTCAAATGTTTATACTTTTATTTGATTATGTTCGGTTTAAACCATAAATGGAAATATGTCCAAAATAATCGCTGATTTAAAATATTGTTTGTAGTAATCAGATAGATAAACTATATAACTAGATACCTTATTTTTTTAAATATACCAATCTTAAAACAGGCATTTTTAATTATAAAAATAAATAAGCACCAATTTTCACTTACAAATTAATACTTTTGATTTACGACAGCTTAACTCATCTAAAAACTATAACCGACGACTACATTCTCCAACGGCATTCAAAACGCTCTTCAAACAATTAAAAGCTATTTACCCCAAAACAGGTTTGCCAGCAACAGGTCCTATTGTCCCGGGGGTTGCCTAATCACGTGAAACAATGTGCCTTCGGGGAAGCGCCTACCTGCCCCCAGCCTGGGTACTCGCGGTAACCCGGCGTGAAGTGCCGACTCATCGGAGTCGTCGGTGCTTGTTGTGGGTGTTTGGGGTTCGCACTTTGTCGGTTTGAGTGACTTTTAAATTCAAGGGTGTTAAGAAAATGCATAATTCAAATGAAACATTATAGCAGAATCCAAACATGTACGGGAGCTATCTATATATCTATCTATCTTTATTCTTCTATACTTTTTCAGATAACATTGTGAATAGTTCAATTCGTTTGATTGAAAAGGGGGGATTTATTTACAAGATAAACATACAAAAAACAAAAGTTCATTTTAAAATATAAATTTAAAAAAAAACATAACTATTTACACAAGACTATCTAAAAGTACTTCGGAGGAAGAGAAAGTGCCCAGAATGCTGGCTGCATTGCTACGCTGTATTGCAATACTAATTTTTTGGCCTAAATAGGAGCCAGCATTCTGTCACATGTCACTTCCACTAAACGTTTTGCCAAGTCCCTGTAAATTTAGTAGCCACCTGGCCCCCACGGACCCAAAGTTATATTCGTCTATACTTATATTTATAATGTAACAAAAAAAAGTAACAAAAAGTCTGTATATATATATAGACATATATATATATATATATATATATATATATATATAAGCTAATAAAAAATATATTGAAATTTAATAAAAAAACTACTGAACAAGAAATAAAACATGTTTTTAAATGGTTCTGTCTGATTATTTGTTCACGCATCACGTAAAAATTACTGGACTGATTGCGATGCGGTTTTGACTGTTGGATAGGAATCACATATTAACACGCAAGCAAGGCCTTTAAATAACAGTATACAAATACAGTAATGTTTACAAACTACTGCTTGGCGGCTGAATTTCTGAAAAAGGCGTGGTACTTCCCCACGAGGTTTTCCGTAACAGGCCTACCACTACAAAAAAGAATAATATATTTTTTGTACCATTCTACGTACCATTTTGGATACTTACCATCGGGCATATCAATGACGAAACAATATTTGGTCAGTCATGAGTGGAAACATTATGCGAACTCCTCATTAGTGAAATGCAGCTGCTGGTCCACCAAGTTTGAGCTAATATGCTACTTAAGAGATTTATAAGTACTAGGAGTTCTTTTTAACACGCTTTTATTAGCTTCATCGGTACGTATGTTTGTATGTATGTAACGGAATCTTTGAACTGGATTTTTAACCACCTTAAATGGCCACATTAATTGAAAATTTTGCAAACTTATTAGGGCCCGATGACAGTACAATTGGTCCCATTATCCTGATCAGGATCATCAGGATTAAAGTATTTTTTCTCTTTTTTCAAAAATATTTTTTGAAATATCTTATTATGATAAAGCTTTATTTTAGCCTTCAACAATTAGTCTGAGGCATCGCGCCATCATTACTTTGTGCAATATATCATCATCACAACACACGAAGTGTATCAGTACATCTGCGCACCAGTACTTACCCAGTAGCCCACAATCACTCATCGTCACATTGTCGCACTATCTCCCGCCGCTGCTATAAATACCTACGTCGCAGGCGGCGCAGGCGCAGCTGTCTGTAGGTGCGCTATTTACATCCGATATGGTTGAATTGTGTGAGACTGGCAACTCAGGCATTGCTGTAGTCTGCCAGCTTTGTTTGATGTACACAGCACAACTATAAATCTAATCAATGTTTATTATAACCATCAATGAATAGGTACAGGACTGATGACTGATGAACGTACTTGCTGTTTTAGGTAATTGAAGACCCGCAGCCCCCTGGTAGCCCGCAAGAAGGAGGTGCAGGTGCCCGAAACATTGGATTGAAAGGCCTGCAGTCTGCACCATGAGGCATTAGATGTCAAGTCTTGTATTTACCATAAGTACATTTGGCTTCATGTTACAACAAAATGAAATCTAAAAAGAAAATGCAACTATTTAGTAGGTATTATGTTATGTTCCTTCTTACAGCTCAACTAGCTCAGCCCGCGGCTTTGCTCGCGTGGTAATTTTTCTGGGATATAACTATGTTTTATTCCAGAACCAAAAGTATCAATATCATCAAACTTCGTTCAGTCAGACGTCAAATGTTTTTTTATAGATTGCACGACTTCTACTCTTCGGATTGAGATATCAAGTAAACCAGTTTTTAAGTCAAACCCTAAGCTACCTAACAATGAAAACTGCATCGCAATCGATCCAATAGTTTTTAAGTGATACACGAACAAACAACTAGACAGACAGACACCATTTAAAAAAAGTTTAAGTCCACCAAACAATTTTTTTAATTATCTTCATTGTACCGAATGTTTGTTACTTTTTTTTTTTTATTACGGACTAGGCAATCGTTTGACCACGATCTCACCTGATGGAAAGCGATGATGTGGTCGAAGGTGTAGCACGCTTGCCTAGTAGATACCTATTCACTCCTTACTACTGCTTTATTATAAGCACTAGCTGCGCCCGCGGATTCGCATGCGTGGTCATTTCTCTATATTAAAAGTAGGTACAATACTCTATGTGCTATTCCAGAACCTCAAATACCAATATACTCGTACCAGCATAAAATTTCTTCAGCCGTATAAAAGTTTTTTATCGATTGCTCGGCTTGTACACATCAGATTGAGATTCCAACCACATTTTTCTAAGCCAAACTCTAAGCTATCCATTAATTAAATCCGCATCACAATCGGTGCAGTAGTTTTTACGTGATGTGTGAACAAACAAACAGACGCAGATAAACAGACAAACAGACAGACGATTTAAAAAAAATGCTGGAGGTAGGTGTGATACACTGTAAATAAATCAAATTTATAAATGTGATTATTTTAATAACATTACAATATATAACAGTGCAATATTTAAATGACGCTTGGCATTTCTTGGAAAATTATTACGATTTCCTTAATTTTTGACTAGATCACAGGGGAAACAGGTTGGGACTATAAAGTTTCGCTTATGTTTATATTATAGTTAAATAACTGTTCGACAACTTTTTGCCCATGACTTTCCTCGTAGAATTGTTATTATAGTCGATATTCTGCTCGGAAGGCGGCTAAAACTACAATTTCAATATTTTTAGGGAAAATGGCCAACGTTTGAAGTACTGCACCTCAGATTTTCAAAAAATAACTATAATAGAAAATAACAATAATAGAAGCTGCGGTTGAACTAAAATTATAGCAAATGTTGTCTTCTTTATAAGTGTTATAGAAACTTTTGCGTGGGCAGCACCTTTTAGAAGTTACAAGCCAAAATCGGAAAAAGTTTTTTGAGGACCACGAAATTAGCTCAGGTCTTTCGAAGCTGCAAATTTAGTTTTACTCTATTGGTATCTATGTTAACAACTTTACAAAAACCAGGATTGTACAGATTTTTAAGTACCTTCTTTTACAAAAAATGAATGAATTCGGACTACGCGTGCGCTTTAATGAATTTTATTATAACTAAGTACAAATTCTGATTTCATTCCCTCTCTCAAGGCAACCATGCTAAATCCATCCATATACCAATATATAAAAGTGAAACGTTGTCTGTTTGTTTGTTTGGGGAGCTTTCACGCGATAAAGGCTGGACATATTTTGATGAAATCTGGAATGAAGATAGCTTATACCATGGGATAAAACATAGGATACTTTTTATCCCGTTTTTTTTTAAAGTTTCCACAAGAAAACTGGAAAAACTGGAAAAATGTTGATTACTCGCTTTAAGGAACGGTTGCTATGGAAACGAAATAACAAGTATGTCAAGAGCATTGGTGCTTTATGGCTACATTTGCATTGGTTTTTAATATCCTAGAAGAACATAGGATGCCTTTTTTCGAGATAAACAGTAGTCCGCGCGGACGAAGTCGCGGGCGGGAAAGCTAGTATCGGGATAAAAAGTATAAAGGTCCCCAATTTCTATGGATGGCTAGATATAATAGACAAAATCAGAACAGAGGCAAGCGCCGAACAGATCGTATAGATAGATAGATAGATAGATAGATAAGTCTTAATTGCACAAGAAAGGAACTGATGATGCAAAACGATCTCTTCCAGGCAACCGTAGGCTGAATAGACATATAGGCTGTTACAAAGGATGGTAGTGTGCAGAATTTATGCCAGGGTATAAGCTATATCCATTCCAAAAGAGACGTTTCACTAGTATATATTGCTCCCGGGACATATCTATTTCTCCAGCCAACGTACCTATTTCCAAAGTTATTTAGCCAAGAATCCATGGACTACACGCAAGATTACACTTCATCCCCTCGGGGGCTAATTTCCATGCGTTCGGAGCACTTGACCGTAAATGCTGTATCTAATGCAATAACATGCATGTCGGTACAAGACGGGCTATTTGGTGTTTCTAGGTAGAGAGGTATTCGTTAATGTGAGCTGTTTCTGACTTCAAATAGGTGCTACATGTTAAAATAACCTTACACTAGTATGTTGGGTGACTATTTTAATTTCAATAACAAAGGATCGTAGATTGCAGTATACGAAACTGAAGTGATCGGCCGACTGTCTGCGTGACGAGTGTGAGGTCGTCAGATCGTCCAAGTTTGAAGAAATAGTCCGAATGGGCTCAGGCAGGTACGATGGATAGATATGCATCTACCGATGGATATGCCGCACCTGGACTGTACATGATTATCGCGATCTTCGGCCATGAAGGATCGACTATAAAGAAATTGAAGTTTATTAGGTATGTTCACTAAGCAACCAGAAATAATGTAACTGTATCATCAGAGACAGCTCAATCCACTGCACGGCATAAACTTTATCTCTCTTACGCCAAACAAGTATTTATTCTTGAGGCAATGTTTCATATATTTTTCTTAATTTCATCGACCTGTCATTTCATTCGGTCTTAAGGTCTCCTCATCCATTTTCTGCCAGAAAGCCGAGCTCAGTGTCGTGCAATAGGAGACGCCTACGTCCAGCAGTATAGGCTTATGATGAGGATGATCATTGCATTGCATTACACTTGAATTTAGCATTTTTTTTGCTAGTTCAATTTCAGACACAATTGAGTTCTAAACGTACTTACCTAACATGCACGAAATGCACCGTGCATCTGAATGATCTGTACATTACCTAAATTTCGGGAAGTTGCAGATGTAAGGTAAGTTAACCAAATATCATCAGATTGATTAACAATGCAGTCTTAGTAGGTAAACATCCGTCTTTGTGTTCCTGATTATACAATTCCAAGCCCAGGTTCTCGCCTTTTCCATGAAATGGTCTTCCAACCTTATCTGGGAACAGTGTAACTTACACCTCCTATCCTAATTACGTTAATGAACCGAACTTTAAACAGATCCGAGCACGATCCAGCTAATGAATCCGGGTGTCCGGTGACCGCTGCATGCCGACCAGGAGCCAGCAGGGTAATCGCTTGACTGTTCAGAGTTGAAATTGTAATGGTCATAAACATAACATAACAGACTCATGCCGAATAGTAAAATGTACAGGGCGAATGAGATTAAATACCAATGCCTGTGCATGACGATAACGATGCAGTACAGTGCCGCGCAAGATTTTACAATGCAAAGTTCTGTTAAGGAATGCAAACTTCAAGAAATGAAATCAAATGAAGAACAGATTGAGATCGTTTCAATTTGTAAAAATGCCGCAATAACCATTGCGATTCGGTTACGCATTTGCACCGGCGTTCTCAGCCAGACCCGCACGACCGACCGGTTCGCGGTTTAGATCAGATAAACATCAGGATTGCTTGCACGTGCTGCACCGCCCTTTGAGAGTGTAGTTAGGAATGACCTATCACGTTGGGAAGAGTCTAATTGGAAACAATGCTGTTCCCAGATACCTAAGAAGCTATAGACTCCGACATTGCCAGTAGAAGGAAACTCATCATAGGTAACTACATAGAAAATTCCATCTAGGTATCTAATGATACCAAATCTATTCATACTTATATCTTTATGTATGCGAGAATGTAGTCAACAACGGAGCACTTTTGCTTTGAAGAACTTAGTTATGTTACCCTCTTATCATTTTCAACTCATCATCGTCATTATAATCAGCCTATATTCGTCCACTGCTGGACGTTGGCCTCTCGTAGTGAACGCCACTGAACCCAATCTTCGGCTCTCCTTCAGTTCCTGCCAGCCTTTTTTCACGAATCGTCACTCTGTCACGAGGCGGTCCTCGGGTATGTTACGGTTTAGCTAGCCCAGGGACCAAACCTCAGTAGACAACATAAAAGATCGGGAACAATTAGGAGCACTCGGAGATGTTCATAAACAGCGGCTTCACCTTCATGGACACATTGTAGCAGAAGATGACCATGTACAGAGATAGCTGGCCTATCAGCAACGCTTGCAGGACTGCTAGTCGAGCCGGTCCTTCCTTACTAAACGCGAACACGCTCCAAGCTAGAAGTCAGCATTTTGGTGGGCATTCTATCGGCCGCTATTTTAGGTAGGTGGTATTTAAGCAGTAACTTAAACTGCCAGATATAGATAGATAAAATAATAATTTATTTACCACTTTTTATGAGATATTTTGTAAAAACATGAACATGAGCCTAATGCATGAATGACAATCCAGGAATGACAGGTTATTTGAATTTAGAATTAATATAGACAAACTATCAAATGAGTATGCATATGATGCAAGACGTTTGACATCGTCACAACTCCACTTGGCCCGCGCCAAGTGCGGGCGCCCTACACTACGTTTGCCTTAGCACGGTCTCCACTTGAAAACTCGTTTACCATAACGTTCGTCGGAGATTTAGGGCCAATTTCACCGTTGAAATCGGGCCTTAGCCTCAACTTATCCATCAAAATATCCATTAGGTTTATTAGCGTATGATTGTTAAAAATCATAATAAATAACGACCAAAATCTTGACCTAAAATTAAACATTTAAGAACCTATTTTACAAACACTAACTTCAAAAAAATCCATTCTGAATGAGTAAACCACAAGTTCAACCATCACAGTGACCGCTGTCAACCCTGTTCAAAGTCAAAAAGCGCCATCCAGAACTCCAGTTTATTGATATTGATCGTTAGTCGTTCCCGGAACAGGCCACATACCACCGATGCCGCCTACAAACGAGCTCCATGTGACACTTTACTGTGAACATAAGGAAGATATGGGAGAGGCTGGAATGGTGTTCAGATGTGAAGTGGCCGTTTCACGTATTTAAGTTGTCGTGTTACCAATGTGCAGTTGGAATCAATTTGGTAGATGATATATTATTATTATGTTGCCTTTATCAAGTTTTCCGTACATATGGAACGAACTTCCGCAGTATTTAAGTAACCTATGCTTTTATAGTGGATGAACATTGGTTGCAGCTCATTATATTATAACATTGGCCTTCAAAACTTAGTGCCATTGTACGCTTTTAATATCTGTCTGTTCGCGCATCACGTTAAAACTACTGAACCGATTGGGATGCGATTTTTACTGTTGGATAGCTTAAGTTTTGACCTTAAAACAAATGTACTTGGTATCTCATTCCGATGAGTAAGAGCCAAGCAATGTAATAAAAAACTAAATCTATTAATTTTAAAACTATGACACTAAGTTTTGAATAAAACTACTGGACCGATCGCGATGCGATTTTCTTTGTTGGATTGATAAGGTTTGGACTTAAAATCTATAAGAGTGCTTGAATCTTTGCAAAAAAGGTAGTACCGACATCTGGTGTTAGAGATTGTCATGTAGTCCGAGAGTCTCTGGCGAGGCTGGAGGATTGCTTTTTTTTTCTTTTTTAACAACTTCGAGAAGGAAGCCGATAGTAGGATTCAGCTGGGATGGGCAGTGTTTGGTAAACTTCGTCAAGTCTTCTCGTCATCCATCACAATGCCTATAGATGAAAGTCTTCAATGCGTGTTTCGGACCTACGGAACGTGGTAACCGGAGTAACGTCCGTGGTAACGGAGTTGAAACATGGACACTCACGGTAAGGCTGGCCCACAAGAATCACTGAGCCGCTCCACTGAGTTTTGTTATTTAGTACAAAATCCCTTTTGAGGTGATCTGACAGAGAATTAAAGAAACCGACGTAGTTCAATAAATTAGCACGCTGAAGTTGCTATGAGCCGGTCACATCTTTTGAAAAACCGACAACCGTACCGTTGGGGTAAACGAGTTCTAGATGGGAGACACTGTAATGCAACCAGAAAAACAAACTCACCTAACTTTTTAAGGTTATGTCTTATGATGTTGTTCACTTCATGTTTTTAGTTATAAATACCTTATTAATATTCAAAGAACTCACCAGGTTTATGATGCCGTGAGCGCTTCCCTTTCCCCTGCACGACCACCAGCAGCACCACCACGCACAGCCAGCGCCACCTCATCCTGCCCCTCTACTGCAGCATCATTATCACATAGGAATACTATAAGCCACTCTATGACTTCTGATGATACTCGTATCACCACACTTAAATAATCTTGGAAAGAACCTATCAATCACTACGCGAGCTTCGATTCACTAAACACTATCCTAGTTCCGTAGATTGTTCTATTGTATTACCCACTAGGTATAGTTTTAAGTTTTTAACTGATGAATACGTAACTAGGTACGTTAACCTAACACTTTTGTCAAAAAGTCCTGCTACAAACTTTACAGTAAGTACTTAATACTAAACATAGTGACCAATAAAATCAAAAAGTTTTATAAGCTCTTATAGTTAGTAGCTTCAGGTTCACTAAAATTATAGAACGCACGAAACACAGCCCTGTAATAGCTTAAACTTGATTCAGAACTTACGCACTTTATCATGCATGCGGCTAAAAAAGTTTACGGACTAGATTAGTTCCGATCGCAAAGCTCGGTTCGAAAGCTTCGATACGCGACACGACCGGATCGCGGCTGACACGCGACTGGCTGGCTACGATCGGCCGGTCTACGGACCGGTCGGTCACTGGCCGGCAGAGTAAACAAATCTGTGTGCTTCATATTGTAAGAAGAAAGCTCTATCAAAAACAACAGAACAATCGTGCGCTTTTACTTGGACAACTTCTAAATCTTCAAATTTTTTGCCTTTGTATTTCTATATTATTGGTAAAGTCAAACTTTAATTTATTAAATTGTGGTTTATGTGCGTACTATGCAATGTAGTTAAAGCCTTGTTTGCTTCTACAGCGTAGAGCTCTAACTTGTGTTTGTGAAGCTTTGACAGCGAGCTTTCTTGTGGTGCTAGTAGTTCCACTACTCGACGCTAGATGGCAGTATCTGTACTATACCACAGTAAATATCAAGGACTAAAATTATTATTATGTACTGTGACTATACCGTCACGAAAAATATTTTCATTCGGGTCGTAGACGCGAGTACCTACTATAGACTTGTCATTGATTAGCAATAATAATGAGAGAAGGACATACATACCATAAAAACAGTAAGACTGAGCGAGACGAATATGCATATATTTTATCCCTTTCGCGTATACGCCTGTTTCTGTTAGGAGCCAGTGATCACGGGCTCCCAACATAAACAATCTAATGTCAGCTTGCGGTAAATTGATAGCAAATTATTTGTAAAACTGAATTTGTGACGCTTATTTCATAATTGTGTGTATTTCTCAGTGAAACAGATAATTCATACTAGCTGTATTATGGAGCGTTGTTGTTTATTATGTTGTACAAACGGACCTGCAGGTCGACCGCGGATAAGCGATAGTTATGGTTTTATTTACGTTTACGTTTACCATTGACGATTACTATCGAATAAAAATTGGTACCGCGATGAGTAATCGTATTGTAATGGTTTATTGAACGAATGAATAGTTTTCAATCGTCTGCAGGGCGACCGCCGATACGCAAAGTAAACGTAAACGTTATCAATTTGTCATTTTAAAACCATAAACCTCTATATTAGTACTGACTTTCGGCGAGAAACGAAATCGAAACGGGTGTTTTGCTTTGTTTTATTTCTCAAACTGCAGGGCGACAGGCGACAGCGAATACGCAAAGTAAACGTAAACGTTTTCAATTTGTAATTTTAAAACCACAAATTATTAAACGATTATACCATTAACAAGGCCATAACCAAGAAAGTTTATAACATTAAGTAGTACCTACTTTCGGCGGGAAACGAAATCGAAACGGGTGTTTAACTTTTTATTATTTTCTAAACTTGTGTATCTTCGAGTGTTAATGTGTAATATTGGTGGAATATTAACCGTAAGGTATTCGGTAACGTGCACTAGTGTAGGTAAATGATACAAGCGTGGCATTTCGTGTTCTTTCCGGAACTCCCTAGGAAGTTTTAGTAAAGCTCCACCACTTTACTGAATCGTGACATGACTAGACTTTTGACTATCTGTCTGACTGAGACTAGACATTTTTAAAATCTGTTGAAAAAAACATACAATTTGCTATATCTCTTTACCTGGCACTGGCTAAATGCACTGGTCGTGCAGAACCAAATAATAAATATACAATAATAATTTAGTACCGCCAAACTGTCGCCGGTAGCAGTTGGGGAATTATTTTCTCAAACAACCATTGAAATAAACCCTTACTAAGTCTGTAATTGGCCCTATAATGTTCTTTCGGCAGATACAATGGGTTGTTGAGATCGCGTAAGACATACACGCCTCTTTCTATGAGCTGCCTTCTGACGCTCCTCCTCTGCAGCCCCATGCAAATAGGCTCTTGCCGCCACTTAGAAAGAACTAAAATTGATTTATAGATCACTTTTCAATTAGGTAGTAGATACTAATACTACTAGGTACTTTATTTAATAACTGGGTCTATGTTTAGACTTAACATAATCTAAAATCAATAACATAATCTAAAATGAAAACATTGACTTCGAATATAAATCACAATCAATGTGTATATTCAAAGTATTAACTTGATAGTATGTAGCATAAAAGGTTGCTCATTAGTCACCATTTTCAACAATCACCATTACGATCGTTTTCAAAGCCGCCAAGACGTTCGCGGTACCCTTTTTTTGTAACAACTGTCATTTCGTAGGAAATCATTCGTTCAATAGTTTTCCACCAAAAGTTTTTTCGTAATCGTTTTTCAATGGTAAACGCGACAGTTTGGCGGTACTAAATTAATGGTTTATTGTTTTAAAATGTCAAATTGAAAACGTTTACGTTAACTTTGCGTATCCGCGGTCGCCCTGCTGAGCAGTAAAGTGAAGCCATAACCTTTTATCGGTAAGTGAGCATGTTTTCTTAAGTTTTTCGAAGTATTTGCGATAGAAAACGTTCGTATCATTTGTAATTATTTATTTTCACACGTTATTATCAGTCCCTAACTAAAATATAACAGAATGTGCGGTTTGTTTTCTCGAGTTACCCGATTAGAAAAAATAGTCTTAGTTTATCATGTAAGTGCCATATGTTGTCGTGTCTCCATAAATTATTTGGGTTTCCATCGAGTTAGGGATACCAGTGCTTAAGAAGTTTAGACCCATAAATAAATATTTCTCTGTAGATGGATGAAAACATTTTGAATCCCTTCGCTTTCGCAAGCCAATGCATACGAACTATAAACATACATACGCAGCTGATCCATAAAAATGCCATTCGCGTTCATTGAAATGTATAGAACTGCTTAAATTTTTCGTGATTTATTGATCTTATGGTAAAACTTGTTCCATGTTGTTCATAATGAAGAACCGATGACAATGATATCCTCAAATATGTTCTTCGTCTATCTGATCCATACATACCTACGTATTACATAAAAAGTACAATCATGTGCATATTAATATCTATGATTGTATTTTATGTAATACGAGTATGTATGTATGTAATCATAAAACAAAATATGATAAAATTTGTACCTCAATTTTTATTTTGTACTTTTCAGACTCCATAAGAAGATAAATGAATTGCGATTGAGCAACCTAGTACTAGTAAAAAGAGTGAAAAGAAAAAACCGATATGTTTAAAAAATGCCCAAATGAAAATTGAAAATTACAACCGGCCAAACGGCTGGCTAAAGTCGGGGGTTTCTCTTTAATCACACCAAGTTTGTCGTTTGTATGTATAACCGTTTATAAGGCAGCAAAAAAAACGTTAAAAAAACACGTCTTGTATTAATATGAGTGTCCCTTATTTTTACACGACTGCCCAAAAAGGGAGTGTAATGTTTTTAGCATTCATGTGTAATATGTGAGTGTATGTATGTGAGTTTCTTTATTCCACAGTAACTTTTAAATGCCTGAACAAATTTAGACGTATGTGGTATCGTTAGAATCCTTAGTTAGTTCAATGTACATTGAATTTTAAAATGTACAAAAATATATTTTTCTTTCATATTTTACAATATGGGTATCAAATTGAAGGCCTTGAAGTACATTCCAACAGTATATAATTTATTGGCAAAAGCTCTTTTTTGGCAGGGCAGGCGTGTTTTTTAACTTTTAAGCTAGTTATTTATATTTTCAATAGCCGCTCGGTTGTCCACGCGCTGAAGACCGCAGGACCAAACTGATAATTCAAAAAAAAATGGCCGACGCGACACATCTAACCTCAAACTGGTAATTGATTGTATATGCGTTGAGACTACAGGTACTTGATGGTCAACCCACAACAAAAAGAAGGTCGACGCGACACATCTGGCCCCAAACTGGGGATTTATTGGGTACGTGCCGAGATCACAGGTATCTGATTGTCAACCCACAAAAAAAAGAAGGTCTACGCGACACATCTGGCCGCGCCGACTTTGCGTAAACAAACAGTTTTTATGACCACTTCATTGAGCGATTAGATAAACAAACTGGTGATTTATGGAGCTAAATAGGTACGGCACATATTTCAAGTGTTTATGTTGTGGGTTTCGAAAAAAAAAATTATATAAACACGCTTAGATTTGAATGATTATTGAGGTCAATAATGTTCAAAATCGAGTGGCAAAATTTACGTCGAGTGGTCCGATGATCGATGAAAACAAAAAATGTGACTGTAGCGTTAGTTGCGATGATCAATGAAAACAAAAAAGTGACTGTAGCGCATAGAATCAATCGAGCGGTTATTTACAAATATATCCATCACCACCAATTGAAGTGGTTGTAGCTTCTTCGGTATATTATTTTATTTTTATCTGACTACGGCGAATCAAAAAGGAGGGTTATGATTTAAACCGGCATGTATGTGGGTGTTCATCTGTTCCGTCATAATTTCTAAATAACTTATCATAATTTGTCAAAATATGAGGTATCATTGGAAGCATCTGCATCGTCCGCTGGTTTTAGGCTATGTGATGTCACATTAAATTGACTATGGATATAAAGACGTGAAATAAAAAAAAACACCCATTTTATTACATTTTCTTGTTGCGATAAAATAAAAGCTGCAATCCTAAGGTAGATAATATAATGGCTCAGTTCAATCTATCTACAAACTTTAGTTTCGTTTCGACTTGTATTTTTTCGATTAAATCGGAAGGTACGTTTTCATGAAAAGAAGAAAATCCACACATTGTCCGTGGCATTCTTATATTGATTAAAAGCCTGATAGATCACAACTTGTTTGATACGTAGAAATCTTTCTTTTCCTAGAAATAAAAAACCACGAAGAAGTTGATAGGTCCAAATTCAAATTCAAATTAATTTTAGTTCCGGAATTAGGTGTCCAGTATCGGGAGTCGGAACTCAAGTTTCGGAATCGAATACCATTCGATTTTGCATGCCCTAGTGAGGAACCGACTATGGTGTCGGACAGATGCAATATTATATTTTTTAAACGCACATCCCTAACTAAGGTTATTAAAGTTATTTTATTTACTTAACTAAGGTGAAGGATGGCGATGCTTTGTACTTGTTTTTACTATGTCAGGTCACATTGGCTATCAAACTAAGGCTGGTGATGGTTGCTTTTTTTACCCATTAGTATGGGTAAAATATCTCACCTAGCAACTCTTTACGCTACGTCATAAACTAATGCTATCCCTTACCTATATGGTCATAGCAATTCTATTGGTATAATCTTCCTACGATTCGGGTGCTGTGAGAACCAGTACAGGTAACTCAGGAAGTGAGCGGCAGCTAGGCGGCAACATTTCCCAGTGTCCTATCACGAACTATTGGTATTACTAAGACGCCTGCTAAGCAAGATGAATAATGAATATGTCAAAACCTCAATAAAATAAATAATTAAACAGCACGGCTGCCCTTCCAATAACAAACTAAAAAACCAAGAGAAAAATAAAATAATTGTTATCGCAGTTGGGAGACCGTTCTGTGGGACACTTTTAATGTAAGAGGTCCCCGACTGCAATAATAAGGTTAGGTTCGTTTTTGGCAGGGCAGTCATGTTTTTTAATATTGTTTTATTATTTATATTATACTTTTTAGTGAGTAGTTTTGAGTTATGCCTATAAATTATATATTGTTGTAATGTGCTCATCAAGGTCTTCAATTTGATAGCCATAATGTAAAATACAAAGTTTTTCTATTTCAAAATTACTTACTGCCGCCATATAGAATTTAAAAGCAATAATATAGCATATGTTACTCGGGATGATGTAAGGATTCTAACGATACCCCATACATCCAAATCTGTTCAGGCATTTAAAAGTAATGGTGAATAAATAAACTCACATACATACATACATACATGAATCCTAAAAATATAACATATATATTATTTTTTGGGCAGTCGATTAATAAGCAAACAGACAGCAATAGCTCGTTGCGGCATTCTATATATATATATATCATACCATCGGACAATTCATACCAATTATTCAGTAGGGTGTTTATGTATATACTCGTAGCTACGAATATTACGTCCATGACTCAGAAACAAACATTTATGCTCATCACACAAATAAATGATTGCACCTTGCAGGATTCGAACCCGCGATCGTTGGTTGACTTCGCAGTCAGGTTTATAGCCACTCGGCCAACCGGTAATCAGGTTCTCTGGGGGAGGCCTACGAGTATGTCCAACTGTGGACATCTTCCAGCTGATGATAATATGAATAAGCTTTTAAAGTTTACCATTAGCTAGTTCAAACATTGCAATAAGGTATTAAGACAGCAAAGCACCACCCTTTTATTGTAGACTAGTGGCTTGCCCCGGCTTGGCTCGGGTAACTAAGGGTTCCTCTTAATTTGTATACGATTCTAACCGCTTTTTGATTGAATAATTTATATAAAAAATGTTTATGAAAAACCAATGCAAAAGTAACTACAGCAGCAACAGCCGGTAAGCGTAATTCAAAATCTTTGTCAGCAACCCTCGCGGTGCTTTTTGACAGTCTTGTTATTATTTCCTTTTTACGGCAACATCTATACTAATAATAAAGTAATAAGAACGTAAAAGTGTGTACAAAGAAAATCATTTAAAAAAATATGGTCTCGTGTACCTAAAATATGCTACAGAACAAGAAACAAGAAACAGAACAAGAATGTAACAGTTTTAAAATTCGTGTTTGTCTGTTTTCTGTTTATTTGTTTGTATGTTTGTTCACGCTTCACGTAAAAACTAATGGACCGATTGCGATGCGGCTCACTGTTGAATAGCTTAGGGTTTGACTTAAAAACTGGTATCTGAATCCGATTAGAAGAAGCCGAGCAATCGATAAAAAAAATTGATGGAAGGAATTTTCATAAAATAAAATAAATAAATAAATATATTCGGGACAATTCCACACCAATTACCTAGTCCCAAACTAGGATACCCTGTACTATGGTTACTAGACAACGGATAAACATACATAGATACGAATATAAATGTATTGATATTAGTTTTTTAGGTCGTAGAATAGTACATATAAGAAGAAGAAGAAGAAGAAGAAAATACATTTATATATGACAACACACAAAATTACACAGAAAAACAAAGAACACTATTTACAAACAAAAATAAAAGGTACGAAATTAATGCTGTGTGTTGTCACAAACAGGTCCCAACTCAGCAAACGCTAAGGCCATAAAGCCTTGGCACTGATTTTCTGCCGGAACCTATTTGTAACAGACATCACGAACGCAGAGTGACAACACATAAAAATTAATACACATAGAAAACATAAAATAAAATCCAAAAAAACTGAACGGATTATTAAAAATATAAATTTGCCAAAACGTCATCATGCCAATGAAACTGTCAGTTTCATTGACGGACGAGTAAAATGAAATTTGACATTACCCAATACAAAAAATAATAGCACACAAACTATTTTAGATTATGCAACATTAATCTTACCTAGATAAGTTTGCGTGAGCACAAAAACAGTTTTTAAAAACTAAATTATTTAATATAAAGTTTTAAATGTTAATATAATTTTTAATTAGAGCGACCGCAAAGAATTCGATTCACGAATCGACTGTCATAATACTAACTAGAACAAAGGAACTTAAAATGCTAAGTTGCAATTAGAACGGATGGACGATGGTACGGCCACCCACGCCATATTCTCGGTAATCTACCGCTAGGTGCTGACTGTTGTTATGAGGCGACTGGGTAGCTGCATCATAACTTCTCCCTCCCCAAGTGCGAAATTATCGGGTTCCGCAGAAGTTGATGTCGGGTTTTATAGTTTTTAATCAAACGTTTATAAAGATTAAAAACTATAAAACTAATTATAATTAACACAATAAAGGCATAGAATACAATTGTGCATACACTAAAACTAACATTTTCGATACTGATTAATTTTGGCACTTCACTTTCACTGCTGGCGTGAGCCCGCAGAATTTTGATGAGCTGACGTGTTTCCTCCAAGTTGATTCCTTTTAAGTTGATGGGTTTCAGATTTGTGATATTTTCTATTTTAAATTCCGGGATTGCAGTTATAGCTGTTATTTTGAACGGGATATTGTCGGCTAAGGTTTTTCTGTAGCTAAGTCTGTACTTAGAAATGTATATATTGCATTCTTGTTTGATAGTGGCAATGTACGTTCCCTGTAGTGACTGTCGAGTATCCTCGTTTCCGCATTTTTCCGTCAGTACTGTTGGGTTTCGGCAAAATATAGTCCAGCTGTCAAGGCTTATGCGTTGTACCTTAATGTCCTCAATTTCAATTGAGTAAGGCGTACATTGGTCTATTTTTGTCTGGAATGTCATCAGCTGTTCTTCACAAGAAGGCCCGGAAAGTGGAACTACGTTTTCCTCGGTACACAGGAAATTTTCATCAGCGGCTACTCGTTGACATGGTTTAGTGAGCGGTAGGAATTTCCAATCTTTCACCATAAGGTAAGGGGTTTCAGGGAATACAACAAGAGTCTTATTCATGGAATCAATGAAAATTGGAATAGGGTATAATTTAAAGTAATTGTAAACTTCCTTTTCTGTTAGTGGGATTTCTAATATAAATGTTATTTGGCTTTTCTTTATGTATGCTTTCACATTAATTATTCTTTCTAACTTCAACAAGTTTTCATCGGAAGCTTCATACATCAGATTATCGACCATTTCTATGGATTTAAGTAAAGACAACAATTCTGTAGAATTAATAATTGATTGGTGTAGTACTGATACCTTACTAAAGGCCAAGGCGGTTTCTATTTCGTTTAATGTATTAGAAATGGTTCTAAAAACATTTATAAACATGTCAAACATGCTCAAAACATATGATGTATATAAGCAGTAATTTTCCTTATTGCTAATGGCTGTGGCAAAATCTTCGATTCTCTTAAGTCTTTTACTAAAAATAAGCATATTATCCTGTAAGGTGCCCGTACTATTCATAAAACTATCGAATACTTTTGTAACCAAGGTAATTTTACCATCGGTCGATAACTGCTTAGCTTGGATTTGTGAAATGAGGGAATCATAGCGAACAGAATCTTCGTGGTCTAGATTTCCGGATATTAATTTTATTAATGAACCAAGTGGATTTACTAAGCCTCTTTTTATTTTGTGTGAGTGAAACAATTGCCTGAATTTATAAATCGTATTGCCTAGTAAGTTTTCAAACTGTGTTCTTATACCAAGAATTCCCATGTGCCCATCGTTTATAAAATCCTTTTTCGTATCTATTATTTTGGTAAATACATCATATTGTTTAATATTAAAATATAAGTCATTGGCTATGCCGCTTAAGTCTAATACCTTAATAACTATCCATTGATCCTCTTGATTATAGGCATTTCCTTGTCTAACAGGTAAGATGCCAGGGTTATCCTTAATCTTTTGCAGATGAAGGGCCTGGTTTGGGATGATTAGGGTCATCACGACCAAGCACCACCTGTGGAGGACGTTTAATATTTTTAACGGCAATTTTAGTGTCTCTGTTACCTATCTGTACTTGTCCTACGTTTCTTTCGACTGAGCCCTTAACTACTGCTTTATGGTATCGGGGCTTGTCTTTACTTTTTCTTTTATTCACATCTTTTGCGAATATAATTTTTCCCTCTTCTAACTCGATTTCATCGTTTCCCTTTTGTTTTTCTCTAAGTTTCTGCTTTTTCTCTAACATTTTACTGGCTATAAATTGATACAAGACTTTTGTACGTTTGGCGTGATCATTTAAATGTTGTTGAGTGTATGCCTTTTCAAATTCCCCATCAAATGCTTTATTAGCGTCTGTGTGTCCAAATACGATTTCAAAAGGAGTTAATCCCGTAGCTGAGTGGATTGTGTTGTTATAGGCCATTATAGAGTACGTCATCACTGATGCGGCGTCAGTACATTTTTGGTCATATTTAGCTAGTCTGTAAATATCAATTAAAGTGGAATGGAATCTTTCTACAATACCTGTCGAGTTTGGGTTATTTGAGGTGCAAATGTGTAATTGGATTTTGTACATGGACGTTAATTCTCTAACAAGCTCATTATTAAATTCGGTTCCTGGATCACTACTAATTTTTTTGGGTACTCCATACATTGAAAAGTATTTTATCAGCGCACGCACTACTTCGCCTGTGGATTTGTTTGATATTTCAATTGCTTGCGCTAGTTTGCTGAAAGCGCATACTATAGTTAAATAGTATCGACTGTCTATTGTAAAAAGATCAATGAATAATTCCTGGAATGGTGCATCTTGCGTTTGAGTTAATTGAATTGCGGGTTTAAGAGGTTTTCTGTCATATTTCATCTTTTGACAACTTTCGCAACTATTAATAACAGCTGATATTATTTCCTGCATATTGTTCCAATAATAGTTTCTTTTGATTCTAAGCATTGTTTCTTTAACCCTCCTGTGAACTGTTTTCCCATCGTGGTGTTTTAAAACTATCGCTTTCTGTTCTTTTTCATCTTCTACGTAAACTACTCTTTCAGTACATTCGAGGAACTTCACTGAGCCTTCCTTAAATAACTGAATAACTATCCTATTAAAATCCTTTCTGTGTTGCTCGGTTTCAAAAAATACGAAATATTTCAGTTTTGGTTTAATGTATTCCTTCAAAAACGCTTTTATTATTTCATCATTGTTAGTCGGCATAAATACTTCTAAAACCTTTTGTTTGTCCCGGGATAAGTCACGTACCTGAATATCATTTTTAAACCATTCAAAAATTAATATCTGATTTGGCTTGGTGTCAATGGCCTCGTTCAGGATAGGAATGCCTTTGGATTCTAGGTCATTAGCAGAGTGAGCAGTTTCTGTACCACTTGACGACGGGGGCAAGGGCATATGTCCTGTTGTGAAATCAGGGTCAATGCTCATGTCGGATATTGTTCTAGATATGTCGCTAATAGTCAAGGTATCTGAGTTGTCTCTAACCAATTTATCTTTGTTAGTCAATTTCACCAATTCGTCTATTACGTCTTGACAGTGTTTTTGCAGATTCGTCTCGTCCTTGTCAATATTCACTTTCATGGATTCGTCATCACTGTCACCGATCGCGTTTAATTTAATCCTAGATAATGCGTCAGCGTTGGTATTTTGTTTGCCATTTTTGTAAATGATTTTAAAGTCATATTCTTGTAGGCGTAACCGCCATCGGGTCAACTTACTATTAGGTTCTTTTAGCGAGTAAAGCCAGGCTAAGGGTCGGTGGTCGGTAAAGATCGTGAAAGTATTGCCATAAAGGTACGGGCGGAAGTATTTCACTGCCCATATAATGGCAAGAAGTTCGCGTTCAATGGTACTATAGCGCATTTCAGTTTCACTGAGAGTACGGCTTGCGTAGGCAATGGGTTTATCATTACCTATAGTTCCCTGAGACAGAACGGCGCCTAAGGCTACATTGGATGCGTCTGTTGTAAGTATGTAAGGCTTACCTTGATCCGGGAATTGCAAAAACGGCGCGTTTGTAAGAATTTCTTTGCATCTTTGAAAGGCATCTATGTATTTTTGGTCAATTATTATCTTATTTCGCTTCTTTAGACAGGACGTTAAAGGTTGAGTAATTTTTGCAAAATCTTTAATGAAACGTCTATAGTAGCCGATAAGTCCGAGAAAGCTCTTGATTTCGGTTGTTGTTTTTGGGAGTGGGTATTCTAATATGGCTTTTATCTTGTCGTCGTTAGGCTTTAATTCATTTTCAGTAATCGTGTGTCCTAAATATAAGACTTCCTTTCTTAGAAATTCCGACTTATCTAATTGTACCTTGAGGTTGGTTTCCCTCAGTCTGTCAAAAACTGTCCGTAAGTCATTTAAATGTTCCTGTAAGCTGGTGCTATATACAATTATGTCATCCATGTAAACTAAGCAGTGTAATCCTTGTAGGCCTCTCAGAACATTGTCCATAGTACGTTGGAAAGTTGCTGTGGCAGTCTTTAACCCAAAGGGCATTCTCAAAAATTCATAGTGTCCTGCTTCGGTGCTGAACGCTGTCTTCTGTGTGTCATTTTTGTCTACCTCTATCTGATGGAACCCATTGGCAAGGTCAAGCGTAGTGAAATATTTGCTTTTACCTAATTTTTCAAATAAGTCAGTGATATTCGGTAGTGGGTATTTGTCATCTATTGTTATGTCATTAAGGCGGCGGTAGTCAATTACCATTCGATATTTGACTTTGCCGGAGGCGTCCATTTTCTTGGGTACTAAGTGCACGGGTGCGTTCCAAGGAGAATACGACTCCTGAACAACATTGTTTTTCAGTAATTTCTCGACTTGGGATTTTATTTCCGCAGCCTGTGCAGGTGCCTGGCGGTATGGCCTAACATAAATTGGATCTTCATTTTTCGTTCTAATGGAGTGCTTCACCTGGTTCGTAAATATCAATGGTATTTGTTCACAAAAGAAAATATCTTTATATTCCTTACAAAGTTGAGAAATAAGTGTCTTTTCCTCGTCATTCATGTGGTCTAGTCGCAGTCGCTTTAGATTGTCACGTAACATCGAGTCTGTGTCCAAATCAGTCATTTCCACGTCCGTGCTGTTGACCTTGGTGGTATTTTCAGTAAATTTTAAAACTCTAGCGGGGGTGGTAAGTGTTAAGGTCATTGGAGTCTCTAGTGTATTTTTAATCACAGTTGTTGCGTATCCATTTTGGCAGGTAACGATAGCACTTGGCATTCGCACGCCTTCACAAAATCGTGTGAAATTCATAATAGCTTCACCTGAATACAAATCCGTGGGAATTTTAACACGTTGTTCTGTACGGGGTGCTAGCTCAATAACATGGTCTGTAGTATACACGATAGGCAATCTCGCGTTGTTGGTGACGAGCTTTAAATTCTTTAAGTCAATTATTGCTTGTAATTGTACAAGCAGGTCATTTCCTATAAGTCCGTCATATCGTTTATCCACGTCATATAGGTAAAACTTATGGTAACCGTGATCATTGAACGAGGGTAGCAAAGGAATTTGGATAGCTTCATCATGATTACTGGACGCATGTGTACTAATCACAGTAAATGGTTCGTGATAAATTTCCAATCCAAAGTATCTATATGCCTTTTCGGGATTAATAAACGACCGTGTGCTACCTGTATCGATCATAAATTTCCCATCTATTTCCGGTATATATACATATGGCAGTTTTAATTTTAAGTCACAATTTAAGTTAATTACTTCACGTTCCCTACTGTGGAGGCCAATATGTGAAAATTTTCGATACACTGAGCTTCGTCACTTTCATTCTTATTTCCCTGATTTTCGTCTACTACTTCACATACTTCCGCCTGGTAATAGCCTTCAGGATCATTGAAGTTGTAGTAGTAATTATCCTGATATTCCTGTGGATATTGATCATAGGGATCATAGAGCTGATTTTCATCTAGCTGTATTTCATTGAGGCGAAAACGCTGTTGGTGTGGTTTCGCAGGGGCTGCAGTTCGCATGGATACATCCGTACTTTCGTTTGGCAAGGGCTTAGTAATAGCTTGGGGTGGTTTGTAACCGAACTGGGGTTGGTTGAACTGTGGGCGGTAACCTATGGGTTGAGGTCGCATGCCAAACTGTTGGGGTTGATAGGATGGCCTAAAGGGTTGCATCCCGAATTGTTGGGGGCGCATGCCACCCTGAGGTCCTAGCTGGGGCCTATAACCAAAATGCTGTGGTTGAGGGCTATTGAATCTGAAGCCTTGACTTTTAAATTGGGTCAAGCTCTGTTGGTTGTTATTTGGTATGCCGAAATTTAGGCGTGGAGGTTGGAACTGTAACGGCTTAAAACCTAGTGCGGAGGTTGGTGATGGTTGTGTTACACCAAACTTGAATGGTGCGCTGGGCGTGGGTTGCATAACTTGCGGTTGTGACTTATTAGAGTTAACTCCCATTTTATTTCGCAAGGTATATTGTTCATAGAAATTTACTTCTTCTAGAACAATCTCCAGAGCTTTTTCAAGGGTATCAGGAATTTTCAGTCTTACAATGCGTACTAAATTTTCGGGTAGATTGTATAAGAACACGTTTAGGAAAGTGTTATTGTATATTATTACTTTACTGCGTTTAATTTCGTCGTCAGACAATTGGTTCACTTTAGAAATCAAAACAGAACGTACGGCTTGAATTCGGTTACAAAAATCCAAATAGTTTTCGTTACTTTTGATTTTTAATGTTTCTAATTCTATAGCGATACACTCCTCGCTTCGAGGATCCCCAAAATGCTGTACTAATAATCCCTTCAATTCACTCCAGGTTTTGACATCCTCTCGCTCGCTAACGAGAGCTGCAGCTTCATCTATTAGCCTACTCGTGATAGAGTGCATAACGTACACATCCTGTTCTGTTTCACCGGTACCTCTATATTTATTTATTATATATTCACTTTTTCTTAAAAATAAGTTTAACTGTCTCTTGTCCCCACCGAACAAGGGGATTAGTTTAAGCATCTCAGCCGGTATTGTGCGGGATAGTCGCCATTTTGCACTCTTTAAGTAACACTTCTATCTATAATACACAGTATACTTATAACTATTTTCGCTATAAAGATTCGAATTTATGCGATATATTTAAACAAACACAAGAAAACGTTAACACAAAAATCATAAAGAAAAGCCAAATACGTTATGGTGGAATAAGTTCGATTCCAAAAATAACTAAGGTGAGGGAAAGGATGGTGAAAAATTGTACTCACCAGCCAGTCACCATTGTCGTCCCGGAACTTGTCAGATTTATTTGGTTCGAGGATTGCCGTGTAGTACGATTCACTGATTTATGTAAAACACAGGGATAACGCACCAACAGATGCCACTCGCGAACTCCAAGTTTTCACACTTGATGGTTTGGACGTTTTTACACAAACGCGTACTTTCGCGATGGCAACAACCAGCAATCCTACCGGCTGCGCCAGATAAGTTTGCGGGAGCACAAAAACAGTTTTTAAAAACTAAATTATTTAATATAAAATTTTAAATGTTAATATAATTTTTAATTAGAGCGACCGCAAAGAATTCGATTCACGAATCGACTGTCTTAATACTAACTAGAACAAAGGAACTTAAAATGCTAAGTTGCAATTAGAACGGATGGACGATGGTACGGCCACCCACGCCATATTCTCGGTAATCTACCGCTAGATGCTGACTGTTGTTATGAGGCGACTGGGTAGCTGCATCATAACTACCTAGTAATTAAGTTAATAAAACTATAAACATAACACAGCAGAATTCAACAAACTGGAGCACACACCGCTTTATGATCATCCACCATCAATCCAGAACGAGCGTAAAATAAAAGGTAAGTACAATTTTAAAAAATGAATAAATAAAATAATTAATACCCAATTCTATAACTCTAAAAAGCAGAGGCAATAAAGTAGTTTGCACCCACTGAGCGGTGGGAAAAAAAGGAAATAAGTGCAACCTGTTTAGGCTATCAATTGTAAAATCTGACCCCTCAATAAGTGCAATTTCAAATGCTTATTAGATGTTTTTGTCGTTTTCAGGTCTCGAAATGGTTTTGGCAGATCATTCCAGCACTTGCTCGCTGCAAATCTAAAGCTTCCACGAAATGCTACAGTCTTGTGAACCGGTGTTAGGATGAGATATGCAGAAGCTCTAGTGTGGTACCTGCGCTTCTCATGGGCCCAAGTCAACTTACATAGTAAGTATTCTGGTCTTTTGTCCTGTATTATTCCGAACAACAGAGTAACAAAGTGCAGCTGCCTACGGGCCTTCATCTTCATGAGTTTAGCTTCGATAAGAAAAGGAGTAATGTGTGCACGAGTGGGTACATTGAAACAAAAGCGGGCACAAGCATTTTGTACCCTCTGTATCAGTCGTTCTGTTCTTGATAGAAGGCATGTTCCATAGACAACATCTGCATAATTAAGTTTCAACAGAATGAGAGACTCACTTAATGCTATCCTGAGGTCCACACTGAGGTAAGGTCTGACTTTGGATAGCACCTTCAATCTATAAAAACAATTGCGAACAGCTTCTTGCACATGGTGCTCGAAGTGAAGGTGGCTGTCCATTAACAAACCAAGATTGCGGGCCTCAGAAACACACTCTATGGGCTCATTTAGGATGGCAACCTCAGGGCTATGGTTCAAAATGTTTGAAACTTGACTCCTGGACCCCATTACCAAAAATTTCGATTTAGTCGGGTTTAATACCATACAATTTGACATGGACCACATCGCTAACCTGTCTAAGTCTTCATTTATTTTTGTTACAGCTAGACCCGTGTCTTCAGGATGGAAACTCAAATAAACCTGCAGGTCATCGGCATAGATGTGATACTGGCAATTCTTAATGGTATTAACAATATCAGCACTGTACAATATGAAAAGGATTGGCCCAAGAATTGACCCCTGCGGGACGCCTCTTAGGTTATAGGTGCAAGAGGAAGATGCTGTCTTGCCATCTATACCAGTGACCTCTACAATTTGAGATCTTAAGTGCAAATAACTATGGAACCATTTTACTGTGTCTGCATCAAACCCGTAATATGATAGTTTAGATAACAAAAGTGAAATATTTATGGCATCAAATGCACGAGAAAAATCCAGTAGCACCAGTATTGTTCCCATTCCACGATCCTGTGCTGCAAGCACATTGTCAACAAGATCAAGCAGCGCTGTTGCAGTACTTCTTTTTTTGCGAAAGCCTGATTGGGTTTGGGGCAAGATTTCTTCAACTTCCAGGTATTTTACCATCTGATTACAAACAACTTTCTCCAATATTTTTGACAGACAGGGCAAGATGCTAATAGGTCGTAAGTCCTGAACTGAAGACACACTTTGTTTCTTAGGAATAGGTCTAATAAGTGAAATTTTCCAGACATCCGGAAACGTACACGTTAGTATAGACAAGTTCACTATTTTTGTAATGATGTTTAATGTGGCAGGCAAAGTTAATAAAATCATTTTTAATGTAATGTGATCAAAACCCTCGGCGTTTGAAGAAAGCCCATTAATTATACTTGCCACTGCATCTTCAGTGATAGTATCAAGTTTAAAAACAGACAAACCAAATCGATTGTACTCAAAATAGGTAAGATCTGAAATACTTACAAAATCTTTTCCAGGGACATTAAGAAAATGAGTATTTTTTTTCATCTGGGCCACCACAAAAACTAGGTATCTCAACGTTATGTTTATCATTTGGAATTATTGTAGATTTGAGATTTTTCCATAGTTTTTTGGGGTTGTATATATTCTGATTTATATGGTTATCAAAATATACTTTTTTTTCTTGGTACGTGGCATTAATTACTACATGTTTCAAATAATTATACAACTGCTTATGCAAATCACTTTTTGATACTTTAAACTGACAATGGTAATGGTCACGTATGCGCATCATTTCCTTAACGGTGTCAGTAAGCCAGGGATAAGATCTTTGTTTAATTATTATTGTCTTCGCAGGTGCATGCAAATCAAAAAGATATAAAATATACTGATTAAAAATAGATACCAAATCGTTTACATTACTCGTATTTGCAAAACTTTGCCAATTAATCAAACTTAAGTCTGCATTAAAGTGCTCCAACAGTATATCTTTAAGTGGCCTGTATACAATACAATAGGGGGCAGGTTTTTCTGACTTAATATTAAATTCAACTGATATCATTGCATGATTACCTAAGTCGAGAATATGCTGAACATTAATTAGTCTGGCCTTTATATCTGTACACACTAAGTCTATCAGAGTTTCACTGTGATCGGTAAAATGAGTTGGTTCTGTTATTAACTGTTTAAGATTGGTATAATTCAAAAATGTAAGCAATAGCTTGCTTTTGTTTTCTGAGGGAGTCAGTAAGTTAATATTGAAATCCCCAAGAATCGCCAAATGATCATAATCAGCAAAGCTAGCTATCGACTGGGTCAACCCATCAAGAAATATGTTAACATCAAGCCAAGGCGGACGGTAGGCTGTACCAACAATATTTTTTTTCGGGTTGACCTTCAGGCTCAGCCACATCTGCTCAACAGACGCGGTAGGAGGATGAGGACATACTCGAACATTCACTCCACGCTTCACGTAAAAGCCGACTCTGCCACCTTCGGCACACGCCGTCGACTGCGGCGCCCGCCGCGCACGGCTGCCGGCCTCGGCGTGTGCCGAAGCCGGTAGCCGGGCACGACCGGCGCACGCCCGTCTTGGTTTTTTCTTAACCAGGTTTCATTGACTGCCATAATATGGACAGCGGTCCTCTCCAATGCCACTATAAACTCATCATGACGGGTTCCCAGTGAGCCTGCATTAAAAAGTTCAACCTTGAGCTGTTTTACAAGCATTATAGGATACTTAATTTTTCACCAAACATATAAACATGTTGAAACATGTATAACTGCAAACAACATACAAAATATAAGAATATAAACATACTAATGAGCAAGACCTCTAAAATGTGACTATATGGTAGTATCAATCTTAGACTTATATTATTAACATTACTATGAGAAAATTCATACAATATTTTAAACAGATTGCAACCGCTGTTTAAATTGCAGTAGGGTTGAAAATGGAATGGCAGTACAATAAAAATCATCAAATTAATAAGTGAAAGGATAATTAAGTTGATAAGTGTTAAGATGATATAAATATACAGAATGTAATAAATATTACAGTGTTTTACTTTTTCTGCTCCAGTATTGCACCTTGACCTTGACTCTGCTGCAGCCCAACAACATCGGACCCAAAAATCTTCTGAAGGTCAGATTCCAACCTTACCCGGAAAGATGCCTTCCCTGACTCACGACGAACGAAGATTCGCCCACCCTTGGTCCAGGCATACCTCCAGCCATGACATCGACTCTCCTCGCGCACCTTATAAAACAACATCTTGTTCTGCCTAGTGAGACGCTCGTTCACGTAAAAAGTGGACGGCGCGGCGCTGAGGCCGAGCCCCTCCGTAGTGACGAGGCGGCGTACGCGCGCACTCTGCAGAAAGGCGTCGCGCAGCTGTCTCCGCGCTAACCGAACGAGAATCGATCGCGGTCGCGGCGCCACCTGCTCGCCGCCGCCAAAAGGCGCGCGGCGAAGGCCCGACCGTTCCACCGAGACAAAATCACGCTCTTCACAGACGACACCCAGCTTGCCGGCAATGAGACAGACGAGATGGTCGACATTCTCTCCCTGCTCCTCTGGAACGCCGGTGATCTCAATGTCGTTCCGTAATGAATCTTGATCCCGCTCATTGAGATCGCCCTTCAGCTGTTTGATTGTGGCGAGTAAGTCATCAAACTCGGGACGGGCGTGTAGCTCGACGAACTTGTCCTCGAGGACATTTAAACGAGCTTCCATGCCATCCATGCGTCCTCCTAGGCTCGCCACAGTAGTCCTAAACAGTGCCAACTCCTCCCGCATTGCATTAAAGTCACTCCTAAAAGACTTCATCTCTTGGTGAATAAGTTTAAATTCACTCATGAGATCAGTTGAGGGGGGCCTGCCGGTGGAGGCAGAAAATCAGCTCCCACTCCTCGCACTGGATTGTCAGTATTGTCTTTCTTCGGGGTCCCCGCCTTGCATCCAGGGCATAGCCATGACGCTGCGAGCTTTGCTTCCAGAGGGACGTTTACACATGCACGGTGAAAGAAACATACGCATTTGTTACATTTAACGCCCTATGTCGGGGTGGAAAATCGTCCACACGCAGAACACTTAGCCATGTTCTCTAAAGTAATATTGATATACACTGCGCAATTACGGGGAGATTTCACAGATGGCGCTTATGACAATGTTATGAAAGCACTAACAAAATAATAATATAAGTATGAAATCAGGCCGAAACAGCATGTGACTGTAGTATTAGGATTGTCCAGTTTAATTTGGCACACGTTCTTATCACTTTTACGTAATAAAACTGTCACTAAAGCTTTTTTATTAAAATGACGAACTGAGGGTAAACAAAATATACCAGTCGCCGACGAAAAAAAATTGTTTTTTTATTGTTTACAGCACAATTGTACTATACAAATCCAGAAAACACTACACAATCACTACCGAAACACCTAAGTACTGTTGGCTTGAACTTTTATGAACAAACTATTGGTTTATCTATTTTAATAGGGAGACGTAAAAAAATGTCCAACCGTCGCCACCGACGTTCGTGACGCCAAATATAAGTACTTTTGACCTAGAGAAATGAGCACCATGAGCACGTAAAGCCGCGGGTACATCTAGTAAAGAATATATTATGACATTCCATTTCTTACAAGCTTCGGGAAGTTTCGTCAGGTTTTCTCGTCGTCCATACCACAGTGCTTGAAGACAAAAGTCTTCAATCAGTGCGTCCTACCAGTCATGACCTACGGAACCGAAACATGGACACTCATGGTCAAACTAGTCCACAAATTTAAGGTCGCTCAGCGAGCTATGGTGAGAGCTATGCTTGGAGTTTCTCTTAAGGTCCAGATTCGTCATGAAGATATCCAACGTAGAACCAAGGCAACCGATATAGCTCAAAGGATAAACAAGCTGAAGTGGCAGTGGGCTGGTCACATTTCCCGAAAACCATTGGGGTAGACGAGTTCTCGAGGGGAGACCACGTTTAGGCAAACGTAGTGTAGGACGGCCTGTGGCCAGGTGGACTGACGACCTGCGAAAAGCGGCTGGAGAAAATGGATGAGGAGAGCAGAAGACCGAGCTCAGTGGCGTGCATTAAGAGAGGCCTACGTCCAGCAGTGGACAGATATAGGCTGATGATGATGATAATGATGTTTCTTACAGCGAGTTATCGACATTTTTATAGGCAAATTGTTGATACAAAGGATTACATTATTGCAATTTTCATAGGGACCTCTAATTTATTGAAAAATAAAATACTGTCCATGTTACTCGCTTATAATGTAGCTTTATATAGATGAAAGATATTTTTAAATCGGTTCTGTAGGATTTGAGTTTATCCATTACAAATGTTATATATATAATTATATAAATATATCAATATATAAACATACATCTTTGTAATATTAGCATAGAAATACCACGCACAAGAACGAAGCATTGCGCTTGTATAAGAACTAGCTTTCGCCTGCGACTTCGTCCGCGCGAACTACAGTTTATCACGAAAAAAATATCCTATTTGCTTCTAAGATATGAAAAACCAATGCAAAAGTATAGCACCAATGACTTGTTATTATTTCGTTTCCAGGGCAACAGTACCTTACAGCAAGTAATTGTCATTTTCCAGTGTTCCCGTGAAAACTTACCATTTTCCGGGATAAAAAGTACCTATCTTATGTTGGTCTTTATATTGTACAGTACCTATTTATAAAGTTTCATCATAATTGGATCAGCTGTTTTAGCGTTAAAACTCCCCCAAACAAACAGACAACGTTTCACTTTTATATATTGGTGTGGATGAGAACTGCAATGGATTAATATATTAATAAGAAATGCTCTGCCTTCGTCAGTTTCCGGAAAATATAACCCAGGTGTGTTCAAGAGTGAATAGGTATCTACTAGGCAAGCATGCTACACCTTCGACCCCATCATCGCTTTCCGTCGGGTGATATCTTGGTGAAATGATTGCCTAGTCTGTAATTTAAAAAAATATAGAATTCTTGTAGCAAAGGATTCCAAAGCTTTGTCTGTCTGCTTGCTGAATGATTTTTACAGGCGCTATCTGATTGTTTTCTTTTCTTATGATTTATTGCATACCTACATCCATACCTAGTATTAACAATAATTAAACATAAAGTACACTAGCTGCTCTTTCCGTCTGTAGGTAGGTACATGTATTTTTATCGTTTTCCCAATGATGTTTTTCCGGGATACATTAGGCGTATAATAATGGTGTCTGTACTTATCCTGTATTAGGATACTTAAATAAGCCCTAATAAGTGATTAACTTACAGCATATTCATTGCGAATATCATTGTAATTTGTAATAATTTCCGCGTAGTTAGGAAGACATTGCGTCACCTACATTCTATCGCAGAAACACACTCAATCCTCGCTCGTAACATTAAGTTACGTGTTTCCCCGCCTAGATACATTATATACTAATAATTATCTATGTAGTTTATGCATTAAACATATAAATAAATCATTAAAATCGAAAGTAATCGAAATCATTGCAATATTTATCTACCCTCAGTTCATTTTTATTACACCGCCACCGCTTCTACGCGGCCCGGTTCGTTCGATATAAACCGACCGCGTAGAAAAGTCACGCGCATCGCTTATCGTGCGTGTGAAGTAACCTTCTTTACTTTGCCGTATATATTTGAGTTAGCAATAATAACGGTATTTTATTTATTAATCGACTTCACAAAGGGGACGGTTATAATATGTTCGGCTGTATGAATGTTTTTTTTTACGATATCTATGCGGACCGATTTTAAAAAATCTGTTTTTGTTTGAAAGGGTATACTCTCCAAGTGGTCGTATATAAATTGTATCAAAATTGGTTAAGCAGTTTTTCGAGAATAAATAGTTTTGTTGAGAAAATCCATTCGATTTTGTGTTTATATTGCCATAATTTTGTGTTTATCTCTAAGATTTCTAAACCAATTTAGATGGTTGTTTTTTTATTCAAAAGGGTAATTTTTGTGCGTAGTCCCATATAAACTTCATCAAAATTGGTTCAGTAGTTTTATTAGAAAATCAATTTGTTTTATAGTTTATTTTCTCTAATATCTTGGGATTTCTGATACGAATTAGATTATTGTTTTTACTTGAGTCAGAAGACATCTAGTGTAGCTATAAATTTCATCAAAATTGGTTTAGTAGCTTTAAACAAGTTTTAGTTTAATTCACTGTATTATAATGTTTAGGACTGGATTTCAAGTCAATTTTGAACAATTTAAGGACGTCCAAAGATGCTGAAGTTTTGCACATGTGTGTAGTTCTGATGACAATTAAAAACTACAGTAGTAGTAGTAGTAGTAGTAGTAGTAGTAGTAGTAGTAGTACAGTAGTAGTAGTAGTAGTGGTAGTGGTAGCGGTAGTGGTAACGGTAGTGGCAGCGGTAGCGGTAGCGGTAGCGGTAGCGGTAGCGGTAGCGGTAGTGGTAGTGGTAGCGGTAGCGGTATCGGTAGCGGTCGCGGTAGCGGTAGCGGTAGTGGTAGTGGTCGTTGTAGTGGTAGTGGTCGTGGTAGTGGTAGTGGTAGTGGTAGTGGTAGTGGTAGTGGTAGTAGTGGTAGTGGCATTTGGTTTGTCTTGATGAGTTCTCTGGTGTTAAGTAGTTTTCAGGGTCTGATGATGGAGCCGGAAGGTAGTCACAGGAACGCAACAACAAAATGATGGAAAATTGTCAAAACTAATTAGTTGTTATATATGTAAGTTTTATTCATCCTTGGTTTTGGTTTTACCAACGCTTTGAGTCTAGTCTAGTGAGTGAGTGTCTACTTTTCTCTTTGGCATATATTCTTTCCGATGTTTGCGCCACTAAAAATCAAAAACCCCATGACAAGGTTGGTGCGACAATACAATATTATTTCTAAATCTAAGGATGTCGACATATTCGTTGACAAAATTCACGATTTTAATAAGACTTTGACTATCTGACTTCTTAATTTATTTATTTTTTTGTTTTATCTTTATGTTTTTAAAATTTAACCACTTTTTTAATTTGTAACATTTTTATTTAATATAATTTTTATGTAATGATTAAGTTTTAATTTTTTATCTTAGTTAACTTGTTGTTACTCGCTCATTTCAATTTATTTTTTTGTGTACTTGCATGTTGTCCTCACCTATAATTACTGTGACATTTGATTTTATTTTTATTAACAATTGTATAATATTATGAATTAGTTGGTGTGCACCGTGTTGGTGTTCGAATAAATAAATAAATAAAAAATGTTTCTAAAAAAAAAACGACTTCATTATAAAAATGTTATTTTGTAAACAACCACTAAAAATAATAAAATAATTACAATTGAGCCAGAACAGTATCACTTTTTCGAAATTACCAACGTAATAATAATGCATAAATACAACATAAGTTAAGAAAGAGTTTTTGAAGGCGGTGCCAAATCCAGGCATCATTTAAATCTAATATCTTTACAAAATTAATACATACCTATCTACGTACGAAGTAATATGAAGTTGTCTATGACGCACCCTCGTACAAAACACGAAACGCAGAAGAGACAAAACAAGAAACTCGCACGAGCAGATTTTGACTTTCACACGCTCACAAACAGATTCAATAATTATGGCTCGACTTGGCACCGCCAGGCCAGTCGCACTCCGCAACAAGTAAAAATATTAAACCTACACTTTGCGGCCGCAATATTGCGGTGAATTCAATCGAGTGCCAAGCATGCGCTCGACGAGTCGCGCGCCGTGTGCTTACGATAAAGTACCTACTTAGGTAAAGTTTTTGTCAAATTTTATTCTTTTCTTAATTATGAGTACCAAGAAGAAACCTAGAATGTACTGCATAGCATTCGGTCTGACAAGTCTCGAAAATACCTACATACTGTCATTTTATTACGTAGGTAGCCATTTCTTTTTCATTCATTATTAAGCATGGACTTCAGACAGTCACCTTTTATTCATCAAAGTGCAATACCTATTAAGTTATAATGAGGTACTAGGTCTATTCTGATAAGAATGTCATTATATGTAGTTAATAGAACTATCAACATTTAAGTAATTAATAAAAATAAAAATTTAATAAGTCAAAAAATAATACATTATTACATAATTGTTTATTCTGTTACAATATCTAAGTCATATCATATCACAGAATAATTACTAGTACAAGTACCTACACTCGAGAGCATAGAAATCGCACACTACCTACATTTTCACTATGAACCTAAATATTTTTTAAATGAAATGTTGGTTGCAAATATAACTTAAATTTAATTAAAGTACAACTGACGCCATTTCTGTTGAGCAACTCACTAAACTAAACTAAGCTAAAGCTAAATTTAATTTATTTTAGTGATTCCTAAAATTTTATCACTTGTTGATTTCAACTAAACTAAGGCCCGTATTAATAAATCGCTCTTGGTTGAGCTCTCAAGTGCGATATCAACTGATACGCTCTCAAGTTGTGATCAGCATCTTAAGATCGTCGCTGAATAATAAAGTCATTTCAAGAGCATCTCAGATCATGTCGCTTTCAAGAGCCGCATCTCAAGATGCTACGTCACGAACCAGATCTTGAGAGCAAGATTGAATGAACTACGAATGAACGATTTATTTTCTTTAGTGAAAGTTCGGTTTTTGCTCAAATAAGATATAAAGTAAGGTTAAAAATTATTACTTCGATGAAGTTGAATTAAATTAAATGCGATTATAATAAATGTAATGTTTATTTTCTACATAATTATAATAACCTTACTTTAGTTTTTTTTTATAGAAAGGATGTAAGCCATAATTTTTGTCTATATTTTCAAAGTTACACTATCTATTAGAGAACTTAACGCAATTCATCAACAAATAACTATAATTTATGAAAATAAAAATTCGTCCATGCAGTATTTCCAGCGCGTATCTTTTAGTTACGATTTCGGCTTCTACGATCTTTTTAGACTTCAACGAGTCCTCGCCAGGTTCTGATATCTACCAAATCTTCGGATCTTTTCGCAATCATGCCAAATAAAATAGTTTATTTCCAGAGGAATATAAATATATTCTTATAATGATGGTTAATATAATTATAATTATCAACTGCTGACATAATATTTTCGAAATCCTTGATTCTATCAACTGGCAATCACGCTCTAAAGCCACGGATCGACTGCACTCAACATTCTGCATCTCAAAGCACATCGCAAGTACGCTTTTGAGAGTCGAGATTGATTTATTATTAAACACTAACTCAGCTGATTACGGCATCTCAATCAACATCTTAAGATATGTTTATTAATTAGATTAGCATCTTGAGATCGCTCTCAATAGCGCTCTCAGAGTTGAGTTCGGTTTATTAATACGGCCCTTCGACATCAGACATGTGACAGGACTAATTTGATTTTGACAATGACTAAATTTAATTGCTAGTGTTGGCACATTTAAATAATGAACGAATGCAATCATAAATTGTTGTTTATTATCTGTGTTAGTGAGACGTTTGTATAGAATTTTTCATAAGCCGCTATGCGCATGCGCGATCGAATGTTTCGAACAGTGTGGGAGTTTTGAAATGAAACGTCAATAAAATCACTCCAAAACATCGGGGTACCAGGTTTTAAAAGTGGACCATCACGAAATGGGCTATATAGTCTCGCCTTAATAACTGTGTATAACTATATAAGCCCCAGAGATCGAATGTAGGTGTCATTTTTCTGGTTGGCACTGCAACTGTTATGGGCTAGCGTGACGCTTATTACCATCAGGCGAGCGACTTGACCGTCTCGTCACAAAAAGTAATTACAAAAAAAAACTATGTTTGCCCTCTAATGTTTAATTTTTGTCTTTCAAAAGACAAAAATTAAACATTAGGGGGGTGGGGCGGGGGGGGGGGAGGGGTGGCAGGACACACAGATCAAAATCAGCGAAATTGATGTTTATGTGATTTTTACTTCGGTATAACTCGAAATTTAGTAAGCATATTGATTCCGGTGTTTTGGTAAAGATCTTGTTGAGAAAAAAATCGATTCAATATGAAAAAGTTTGCAAAAAGGCTAACAAATTTTTTAAAAAAGGGGTATTATACAAAAGTAGCTGCACCACCCGGAAAGTCCGTACTAAAATAAAGATTATACACATTTTGAACTCCAACACAGAGCAAACGAGAGGTTTTCAGGACAGGATCAAATTGTACGTGGCGTTGACGTTTCACGACAAGCAAACGACCATGCACCCCAACACAGCCATCTGATTTTTCAAAGAACCTAATACATTTATGAAACGGAAATCTGCTTATGTTTAGACGTTCACGCATGCGCATAAGGGCCGTTGAAAAGTTCTATTTTAATATTCGGAGTGTGACATACATGAATACATGTTTACTTTAACGGTCACGCATGCGTATCTCGATTACATCAGCTTTCAAACAAAAAAACCCGCATCAAAATAGGTTCATTAGTTTGCGAGCTACGATGCCACCGACAGCCACACGGATACATGCATACACACACACAATACACACTCACCCTAAACTTGTAACCCCCCTCTCTTTTCAAGTTTGGAGGTAATCAAGATTTTATAATAAAGCAGTGAGTAACAAAAGGTAAAAAATGGTCTAGTGGACTTTAAATAAGTGAATGAACTTTAAATAAACGAATATACTTCACATTTTTCAAAATCATGTCTGTCTTTTTGTCTGTTCGCGCATCACGTAAAAACTAGGTTTAGAATTAAAAAAAGTTTTGGTGTTAAAGGTTTTGGTGTACTTGGTATTTCAATCCGGTGAATAGAAGCCGAGCAATTGATAAAACATAGATATTTGACGGATGAGTGAAATTTGTAATTTTATACCATATACGAGTAGGTACTTTTGGTCCTAAAATAACACATAGGTTACTTCTAACCCAGAGAAAAGAACACGCTGGCAAAGCCGCGGGTGTCTCGCTCATAATCAGCAAAATTTACGTTATCCTGATCATTAATTCGGTATAACTCACGATTTGTACGTGGAGTAGACGTTTCACGACAAAAAAGCGGCCGTGCGCCCTGACTCAGACCACGCTTTTTGTCTATGGTTTTAATTTCTTGCTGAGAGTTTTCGGCACGAGGGTTGTGTGGAGGCACCTTTACACGTAAACTGACGTACAACAGAATAGAAAAATACCACTAAACTAAACTGAGAAATTAAAGTCAATTTAGGTGTGTCAAACTAAAATTTAGTTTAGTGCATTGTTATCGGCTTGGAACAGGACTATACTTAATTTTAGTGTAGTTTAGTGTAGTTCGTGCCAACCGAATCGGTACCACTGTTAGCTTTCTAAAAACACATATTTCCTAGTCATGACCAATCATTACAGTAGCAACAAAACAATAGAATGACCCAAAATCGCTCGTTTCAGGTAGCGCGGTTTGCATGACTATTAGCAGCTATAAAAGGTTAGGGGATGATTGAAATGCCATCTTAGTTCGATACTCCCCAAGACTTAGTTCGATAATCCCCAAGTTTAGTTCGATACTCCCCAAGTAATCAATGGCAACTGTCCAAGCCGAGGTTCGTACCCCCTAGGTGCCCTTGAGCAAGTGGCCAAAAACTTAACTTTGGCGTGCGCCTTCTGCGTCACGCATTGCGGCGGAGCGCTTTTGCGCCCGCCCCACCGTCCGGTGACGCTGTAGAGGTCAGTTATAGACCAACAGGACTAATCCTTACTAAAAAAAATAAAAATGAAATGACATCGTTTGCATACCAACTCGTAGTCAGAAAGGTTACCGAATAATTCAGAACAAGAAAATGGATACCACACCGGAAGCTGCGTCTCAAGTGGTTGCAGTAATTGAAGCTGGGCAGAACCAAAGTCAAGTGGCACGACAGTTAAATTTAAGCCGATATGCTGTTCGGCGTGTATACCAGCGATATCAACGTGGCAATAGTCGGCGACGAGGAACAGGCCGAATACGTGCTACAACAGAGCGCGATGACCGTTTTCTTGTCACAACATCGCTACGAAATCGCCGGTTGAATGCAGTTCAACTCGGACAGCAGCTCCAGGAAGTTCGAGAAGTGGTTACGGTAGTGACGGTGGACGGTTAGAAGAAGACTAGCCGAAGGAGGCCTGACAGCGCACAGACCAGCAACTGGTATTAAATTGACCCCAGCCTGTAACATAAACACAAGTCATATTTGTGTTTATGTTACAGAATCTAGCTAAATCAGTATCCGACTATCCGACCATTATCCAATCCGACCAAATGAGAACAAACCGATGGATGACCCCTATATGGTAATCATACACTGTAACCGTCATTTCACAAAAAAAGAAGTCCCCAAGCGATAATGGTAAATGAAGAATCCTAAAATTCTAAATTGTTGGGATTTGATTTCTATTTTTCGAAAAGCATCTGTCACCTACCTATCTGGAGTGTTTACACAAGTTACACAACACAACACAAACCTTTCTTTTTGACAATTTGTACCTAAGAAGTTTTAGAAACTTATCTATGTTTTAAATTTAATTTATAATTATTATAACTAGCTGTGCCCGCGGCGTTGCTCGCGTGGTATTTTTTCTGGAATATAAGGATCAGTTATTACCGAACAAAAAGTACCAATATACCAAATTTTATAAACCTCGTTTAGACGTCAAATTGTTTTTTATCGATTGCTCAACTTCTACTCATCAGACCAGTTTTTATGTCAACCCCTAAACTATCCAACAGTGGGAACCGTTTTGCAATCGGTCCAGTAGTTTTTAAGTGATGCGCGAACAAACAAACAGACAGACAGATTTTTTATTATCTTCATTGTTCAGACTATTCATTGGTACTTACTTCATTACAAGTATAGATAGAGATAATGGGGATCGGATTTCATAAATGAAACCAATAACATACGAACAATAAGCCAAAAATGTTTAATGTTTATATCGATAAATTTACATTGCGTTTATCGTAACACCAAAAACTGGACACCCACGACACGCGTGCGGCGCGACGCGCCTTCCACTAAACGAGTAAAAATTCACCTAAAAAAATCCTCGCTAAACCAGGTAGGACATACATAGATACGTTCGGATAGAACCGCCATACGGCGAGGCGAGGCACGCGCCGCGCTGCGAGGCGGGGCAGCGCGCGCGACGCTCGCGGCGGTAGGGGGCCGGTACGGCGCCCCCGCCCTGCGGGCCCGACCGGGCCGCCTCAGACGAACCACTCGTCCTTGTGCGGGGCTGCGCTCAGCGCTGCGCCCGCGCCCGGAGGCGGCCCGGGCGCGCCGCACTGTACCCGCGCGGGCCCGCAGGGAGCGCCCAGTTTCCCGGCAGCGGCGTGCTGCCGGCGGGCAGCGCGGTCGCTGGCCCCGCGCCCGCGCCGTTACTGCTCGCCGTGCCCAGCTGCTGCACTGCAACACCCACACCGACGCGATCGTGCATCGAGAATAGTTGCGAACGCGACTCCGCTGTAGGAGCGAACACACGGCTTAGCACTACGCGGCTCGCGACCAGCCCCCGAGCCGGCGGTAATAAGCAATCGGTACTGGAACATAAAGCTTGTGCATGTGAGATATCAAAAAGAGCTAGCGCAGCGTGAGGCCACGGGCTGCTTCAACGTGTCACATGCGATAACAGAACTAACTTTACAGGCACGTCACATTCTGTTTCCAGAATGCGTGACACATACAAACTTTTAAATGTGGCTTCACCTTGAGCTAAATGCTAAATAACAAGTGCTATTAAGTCAAATGTAATTAAATTCAATCGAGTGAGTCTAAAGTTCAACAAATGTGATATATGGTGTTTCTGGCAGAGGAAACATAGGAGATGCTGCAAATTGTTTCCAATTATTCATATCCTCTAAAACCCTGTACTTTTTTCAGGATCATTTAAGTCATTATAGTTGTTCTTATCTTGGCTTTTTAGTATGACTGAAAGTTTCACTTTTCACTTAATCATCTCAATAAATTTAATCAAAGGTAGTTTTGATATGAAGTCCAACATAAGAGCTGTACGGCCAGTTTGGATCTAGTTGTCAGGAGCAGAAAGTCTTTATTAAAAAACATTGATTGGCTGCGGTACATAACTACTGCTAGCCGTCCTGAGCTGGTCTTCAATTATATTCATAAACACTATAAAAAGCAAAAGCTGTGCGCTTGAGCTCGATCAAATCAAGCCAATTGGTATTTAATGATATGATTAAAGAAATCTAAGAGAAAATAATTTTGTGAGCTTCAAAAGCACAATTTAATACAAAACAAAATAAAGAAACAAAATTAAAGGTCTAAAAAGCTTTATTTAGCAAACAATACGTACTAACTAAAGCAAACAACTTTATTCTTCGCGGTACAACCAAGGTTTGGGGAAAAAGGATAAGGGCAAATCGGAAAAAACTTTTATTGTTCGTGTTAAAACTCTCATGTTCATATTATATTGAGTATGATTTGAAACCTTGGTAACTATAAGTTCCATATGGTACAGAGCATATTAATCTCTAATCTGAGGTACAGAGCATTAATGATGGGTAGGTACTTCACATAAGATGTTCTCTAGTAACATGCATAAAGAAAATATTGGGTCTGAAGTAAGTCAACTCTTCTTTGAGATCTGCTGTGAAACTCAATGTTGATAAATTACACACATTAAGCGCTTGGCGGAAAGAAGTTTAACCTTGGGTGTACCACGTCACAAGTTGGTTACTGATAACTGAAAGCGATTTCCAAACTAAAGTACGGAACTGAACCACACCAAGGCACGCTGGCCTGAGACCCGCCTGGCGTTCTTAAGAAGGGGCTTTAATTAGACTGATAAACTCGAAGTGGTTAGCCTCACTCGGAACGCCAGTGGTTCTCAAGCCACGAAGTCAGTACTAACAGTGAAGATGGGTGCGTTGGTTGCGCGCGCGACGGCGGCAGTAGCAGCAGGCCGCGACGCCAGCTGCTGTAGCAGCCAGCAGCGCCGCGGCGGCTACAGCAGCCACCCACGTGCCGCCGGCCGTTGCACCTGTGCCATCTGAAATAACAACGTTAACCAGAGTTAAGACTTCTTCATGTTGTCCACGATAATGAATACAAAAGTATGTGATTTTGGGGAATAAGACACTTTAGATTCAGAGAGCTAATGATCAAGCTCAGTAGCGTATCGTGGTGTGCATTAGAAGATACCTACGTCCAGCAGTAGATAAGTACCTTTAGGTTTTCATGACAAGGTGATAAAGAGCGACGCCTACATCCATAGGAATTATCAAAAACCATTGAAATCCTATTATATCCTTTGAATCTAAGGTAACCATCATAACTCTAAGGATAAACAAGCTAAAGTGAAGAAGAAGCCACGTTTAGGCAAACTTAGTGTAGGCCACAGCCAAGTGGAGTGACGACCTATGAAAAGTGGCTGGAAGAAAATGGATGAGGAGAGCTGAAGTCCGAGCTCAGTAGCGTGCATTAGGAGCGACCTACGTCCAGCAGTGGATAAGTATAGGCTGATGGTGATGATTGAAATCCTACGTATGTGATCTCTGGAGCACTCTCAGATTCTTAAGTCACTTGTACTCTTGAGCACCTTCTAGTTACTTGTGTACATCCGATGCACTCACCGGGACAGAGCGCCGCGCTGTCCTCATCGGAGCCGTCGGCGCAGTGATCCACTCCGTCGCACATCAGGTCTGCGTGTACGCAGAACTCCCGCTGCTTGCACCGGAAGTCCTTGCACCCGTGCTCTGGAACAGTGGGGAGAGGGGGCAAAAATAACCACGGTACGGTCCAGGGGCATGGGGTAAGTGGTGGCACTCCGTCATAAGAGGCAGGCCATCGTGAGGAATGCTCGTGATAAAGGAAAAGATGTATGTTGATACTATTTTCTAAATGATGTTAAGTCATCATTGTAAAAATGACATCTGAAGAAATATTTTATACAAAAATCTGTTAGATGAATATCTTTTCTGCCAAATAAAATGCACGTACTGAAATATCATCATAATAAATTATGGTTATGTTTATTGTGTAACTGTACAGATTTAAACCAAAAGCAATTATCCTATGAAAACAGAAATTCTATTTAGCACGCCGGAAATCCGTTTCACCGGCTGCAACAACACAACTTCATAATATATAACGACTGGTATTGAATCAAAATTTAACCTCGCAAACCACTTTTCGAGCACGCATACTATAAAACTGCTGACGCGGTGTCAGAGGGAATAATTGGGCATTCATCCCGACAGAAAATGTCGGAAAAATATATACGGTACCCTGAAAAACACAATAGGGCTGCCGCCGCTTCGACACCGCTCTGACGACGTCACAGCCCTGGCGTAATGGGCCCGGTGAAATGTTCTAATGATCAAAATAGAGAAAAATTAAAGCGCTGGTGTCGGGATCCTCCTCATTAAAGCGCTGGTGTCGGGATCCTCCTCATTAAAGCGCTGGTGTCGGGATCCTCCTCATTAAAGCGCTGGTGTCGGGATCCTCCTCATTAAAGCGCTGGTGTCGGGATCCTCCTCATTAAAGCGCTGGTGTCGGGATCCTCCTCATTAAAGCGCTGGTGTCGGGATCCTCCTCATTAAAGCGCTGGTGTCGGGATCCTCCTCATTAAAGCGCTGGTGTCGGGATCCTCCTCATTAAAGCGCTGGTGTCGGGATCCTCCTCATTAAAGCGCTGGTGTCGGGATCCTCCTCATTAAAGCGCTGGTGTCGGGATCCTCCTCATTAAAGCGCTGGTGTCGGGATCCTCCTCATTAAAGCGCTGGTGTCGGGATCCTCTTCATTAAAGCGCTGGTGTCGGGATCCTCCTCATTAAAGCGCTGGTGTCGGGATCCTCCTCATTAAAGCGCTGGTGTCGGGATCCTCCTCATTAAAGCGCTGGTGTCGGGATCCTCCTCATTAAAGCGCTGGTGTCGGGATCCTCCTCATTAAAGCGCTGGTGTCGGGATCCTCCTCATTTTGGACTTACTCGTAAGTTATGAGCGTTTATGGTTTCAAGTGGTAAGTATTGAACGTAACTTTCTGAATCGGGTTGCATCGAAAATAATATTTATGTGTGATGGAACTAAACATAAGTAATAAACATCATTTTACGCAGTATATAAAATAACTAGCTGATACCCGTGGCTTCGCTCGCGTGGTCATTTCGCGAGGTCAAAAGTACTCTTTGAGCTATTCCGGGACCTAAAATACCAATATAATATATACACACATTTGATCAAAATTCCTTCAGCGGTCAAAATTATTTTTATCGAATTCTCGGCTTCTACTCATTGGATTGAGATACCAAGTACTCCAGTTTTTAAGTCAAACCCAAAGCTATTCAACAGTGAAAATTGCATCGCAATAGGTCCAGCAGTTTTAATGTGATGCGCGAACAAACGAACACACAAACAGACAGACACGATTTAAAAAGAGTTCTATTCTTGTTTACTATTCTTATTTGAAGTAACCCGTTTTTTTTAATTATCTTCATTGTACAGACTATTTCGTTCCTATTGCTTTATTATAACTATAGATAATTGAATATTATCGTAACACTTTTTTATGATACAGGATTTCCTTACGGTTGCTCATTATACCGTAGTCACCAAGAACAACAAAATACTTACGCACAATTGCAAAGGGATAGTATCCCCCTAACAAGTAGATAAGTACAATTATTGAACCTTACTCGTATTAAACAACCTGGGCGGCCAGCTCCCGCCCAACGGACGGGTTGCAAAACCACACAAACTTAGAGCAAGCCAAGCAGGAAACAACCCAGCCAGTCCAGCCAAACAAGAGACACTGCTTTGATCTCAACACTTGTTGGAGGGTGTTTCTCCCTGCGTCGCGTACATTGATGCACAGGTACGCATCGCCTCTAAAGCCTTGCACGGGGGTAGCAACGTATTGTTTAAAATTTTATTCTGGCGAGGGTGTCGCGACGTGTTTTGTTGCATAATTCAATGGCGTGCGCGCTAAGCATATTGTGCTTTGTGAGCGAATTCTCGCGATGAAAAGGGATGTTTCAAATAAGCTGCGTCTTGTGTATTTAACGTACAGAGGCATTTTCAATTTTTGAAAAGGAATTCATATGCTTCAATAACTTCGCAGAACACAGAGATTTATGAAATTCAACCAGCTTTTATTTCGATGTATGTTTAATGATGATGTGAAGAGTAACTAGTATTTGAACTATCGCGAGTGAAATTCATATTAAAAGCTGGTCTGAGTATTTCCATTCTTCCTATTTCGTGAACAAAAAACTAACAATAAAAAATATATTTGAATATCACGCAGGTTTGACAACCAAATTAAAGATAACTAAGTATTTAAAATAATTTAGCATTTATTTTAGATCCTGCTTATATTGGTAGATCCATGAAACTACCACGAAAGTTATAAAATAATTATGTACTTGCAATAAATACTTATACTCAGTTGGATACATTTACGATAACTTTTACATAGCACCTGGTATATGTAGGTACATTAAGAAATACTCAAGACCTTACTCAACAGACAGAGTTAACTGCTTTAAAAACTGCTCCAAACAATCTCTCGTAAGTATGCAGGCAGTGTCCACTGTGTAACTTAATCTTAAATGGTGGAACTTTGAACTATGTCTTAATGGGGAGAGTTCTCGCCGGCCCCATTATCGTCCACAACTTCCTGCATCGACTTTGCATTATTAAGGGTTGTTTGCTGTTTGTGTGTGGAAAGATTTTACAGTTTGTGATTGGAATGTTTGCACTTGGGTTGTAATTGCGTTAGATTCAGATCCAGATTATTCAATGGTGATTACTAACTTTGTGTGACGTTTGAGTTCTGTGAACTAAGAACACCAATGTACCTTACGAGGACCCCCTCGTAAGGTACATAATCGCCATTACATATTACATAGTAAATGATGCCTAATAATATTTAATCACTAGAACCTATATTTTGTTAATTTATTTAAATCTAATTGAATCCGTGTTACGGAATTTAACGTCAAAATGATTTAACTACACTTGCGGAAAGTGATACATTTATCACGTTTATTACTTTGCTAAGAAACAATACCCGTCTATAGTTACAGATTTGATTACTTACGTATAAAAATATTACGACGTCTCATCCAGTGCGGATCTCTCTAATGATCCAAGTTAATGTCTCGATAACTACCACTCAATACAGCGTATGGCCAATAATATTGGATGTCATGGCTTTAGGTACTTATGGGTCATAATACAAAAAAGTATGGCCTTATTTATGAAGCTTTTGATTATGTTACTTCTCACAATGTTTTAGTATTATGATAAAAATCCTTTTTATATTTTCTTACTGATAAAAAGCTTAGCGCTTTTATACTTATATTTTACTTCTGAAAAATACACAAGAAATTTTAAATGTATTTTGTAAGAAATACCATTATGATTGAATTCAATAGAAAGTCTCAGGAAGTATCTTTGGACCGCAATGATTTGAAAAAGGCAAATATTTAAAAATCCAAGGCATAAAAGAAAAATAACCATCAAAAGAATTTATTTAAGTAAATAATATGAAAGCCGAACCGTCTGTAAGTCCAACCCTCTCAGTATTCATGTAAGTCCCGCTGAAAGTTGGCAAATCCTTTGCAGTATACTTTTCCACACAGCGAAGTGGAAAATCTAATTGGTGTTAGATACACTGAGCTCAAAGACGCGAGCGTTTTCGAGTGTGTGCTAAACAAAGGTTTCCGCAGGGAATGTTTTTAGACAATTTAATTGCTTCCTTTGTACCTCCATCTCTCATTGTTGCTTCATATTCGAATGTAATTTTAACGTCTATTTCTGAGCGAAATTTATCTCCGTTAGCGATATCGCATTTAATTAATTCCTCTACCAAACAATTCCTTAATTACTTTAATGGAATATCGGTGTCTTCTTATTTATGACGACGAAAATGAAATAAATTATGAATTAAAGCAGTAGACAAATATAATTTATGACTTAATTAAAAATGAAATAGGGACAGTATTCGTTGAAGAATACAAAAAAGATAAAAGCGCACTCTAGAAAGTACCAAATGAATTAAGCAGGAAATGAGTAGAGATATAACCGAAATATTCAGGTCAAGCACTAACAAATAAATGAAGCAGTAAATGAGTAGAGATATAAACGACATATTCAGGTGAAGCACTAACAAATGAATGAAGCAGTAAATGAGTAGAGATATAACCGACATATTCAGGTCAAGCACTAACAAATGAATGAAGCAGCAAATGAGTAGAGATATAACCGACATATTCAGGTCAAGCACTAACAAAGAGCCAATAAAGAACACACGAAAGCAGCCGACGACGCCAGGCTCGCAACAGGTTCCCACGTCGTGAATGTCAGCGTGAGGACTCACGGAATCCGGACAGAGAAGGCAATAAAAAAATACATAAAAGGGTGGAATGTGTAAACGAACTGCCCTGTCGGCTGTTTGTACAAATAAATAAACATTCAGCCAAATTAAAGAGGGTGAAATAGGGTCAGACGCGTGCCGCAATTTTTTTCTGTTAAATTGTATTTATCGGTGAACCGTTCAGTGTTATTGCTTCATTCGCCGAATCGGCTGTTGTTATTACATTTTCGAGATAACGATATGAACAACACAGCCGACCATTTGTAACGTAGATAGGGGTTTTCTATTATGTTTTATATTTCACAGTTGGGCGTGCTCCGTGCAATCGACGCTCTAAGTAGACTACGTTAAAATTTTCGTTTCAAATAAATATATTCCACTGTTCTATTTCATAGACGTTGTATATCATTATTCTGAATAGTATAGAGATGAATGCCGCAAGAAAGAAGGATCCTTTTCCCCGTAACACGTGTAGGCTCGTATCGAGTTGACATATGAGCTTTATAAAAATATGTAATTATACTATTCTGTAGCTGTCAGGTGGGAGAACCTTGGATCAACTCTCTGGCTCTCCTGGGTTGTTGTCAATGGTTGTAATGTAACAGTTCTTCTATTTTATGATACACTGGAAATTTACTTATTTTTCGCATTATTTTTATCATAATTATCATCATCAACAGCCTGCATTAGTCCACTGCTGGACATAGGCCTCTCCTTATCGCGCCACTGAGCCCGATCTTTGGCTCTTCTCGTGTTATTGCTGCCAGCTACTTTGCGTAAATCGTAACTCTATCTGGCCGGATGGTGTCTTACACTACGTTTGCCTCTACGTGGTCTCCACTCAAGAACTCGTCTACCCCACCGGTTATCGGTTCTTCCACTAATGTGACCGGCCCATTCCCACTTCAGTTTGCTAATTCATTGAGCTATGTCGATGAATTTCGTTCTCTGCCGAATCACCTCGTTTCGGATGCAGTCCTTTAGAGAAACCCCCAGCATAGCCCGTTCTATAGATCACTGAGCGATCTGAAATTTGTGGACCAGTTTCGCAGTCAGTGTCCACGTTTCGACTCCGTTTGTCATTACGGGTAGGACGCACTGGTCAAAGACTTTGATCTTTAGGCACTGTGGGATGGGAGACGAGAGGACATGACGAAGTTTTCCAAATGCTGCCCAACCCAGCCGAATCCGCCTATCGGCTTCCCTCTCAATAATGTTTCTGCCCAACATAAGAGTTTGTCCTAGGTAGACATACTCCTGCATAAATTTGAGACGCATGCCACTAATGACTATTCATTCCGTTGTAATATGTTTATTTATTATCAATTTTGTTTTGTCTACGTTCATGCGGATGCCATTACGTACGGAGATATCTGCTAGGCTGGTCAGCATTTGTTGCAACTCTTGCAGGGATTCCGCCCTGAGGACAATTTCGTCTGCTAATCTTAAGTGTGAGATGTACTCGCCGTTTATATTGATGCTCATTTTATTCTAGTCCAACATCTTGAACATATCCTCCATTGCGTTGGTAAACAGTTTCGGGGATATGATATCCTCCTATCGTACTCCCCTAAGCAATTGGATTTGTACAGATTGCCGGTCCTGGACGGACATTTTAGCAGCGTCATACAAGCATCTCAACACTTGAATATATCGCCAGTCCACTTGGCATCGCTGCAAAGAGTCCAGAACAGACCAGGTTTCGATGGAGTCAAAAGCCTTCTCGTAGTCCACAAAAGCCAGTCACAGCAGCCAATTATACTCTTCTGACTTCTGCATAATCTGGCGCACTGTATGAATGTGGTCTACGGCACGGTGCCGTATCCTTCGCGAAAGCTGACCTGGTCGGGAGGTGACCAATGACCCTGGAGAACTACTTATAAACGTGACTCAGGAGTGAGATGGGCCTATAATTCTTGAGCAAGGTTTTATCCTCTTTCTTGAAGAATAGCACCTCCAAACTCCTGTTCCACGCCTCTAGAGTTCTCGAGAATTAAAATGATGGAATTAAATAAATCCTGTAGCTTTCTGAAGACAGGAGTACCTCCTGCCTTTAAGAGCTCAGAAGTAATACCGTCCTCATAAGGGGTTTCTCCGTTTTTAAGTAGTCTCAAGGCTATCTCCACCTCGTCTAACCTGATATCTTGCAGCTTATCGGTGTAGTGGCGGGTCAGTGTGGCTCTTGAATCCTCACTAGGGATTTTTGGTCGAGGAGCATGTGGATCATATAATCGGCCATAGAAATTCTCGATCTCAGCGAGAATATCCGGTTTTGACAAAGTGGTTTTGCCATCAGCTGTTTACAGCTTTGTCAGATGACTCCTCCCAAGTCACTGCAAGAAAACTTTGGACCGTCGGTTCTGCTCAATTGCCTTTTGTATTGGGCGGGTATTGCAGCACCGAAGGTCACGTCGCGTCAGTTTCATGATTTTCTTGTTGAGGGCCATCTGCTCTGACAAACAGGCCTTAGCATTTTCCCATATTTGAACCATTAACCGGAGAGTCTCGTCTCGTCTCTCGATCTAAAATACCAATATAGCAACATTTGATCAAAATTTCTTCAGCCGACAAATATATTTTAATCGGTTGCGCAGCTTTTCATTGGATTGAGATACCGAGTACCTCAGTTTTTAAGTCAAACCCTAAGCTATCCAACAGTGAAAATTGCACCGCATGTTTTTACTTGATGCGCGAACAAACATACAGACAAACTAACAAACAAACAAACATACAGACACGATTTAAGAAAATTTTATATTCTTGTTCAGTAGCTTATTTTAAGACCTTTTTTTTAATTATCTTCTGTGTACAGAATTTTTCGTTTTTATTGCTTTATTATAAGTATAGATTGTAGCAGTCACTACAATACGGTTAGCATTTCATTAACGCCCAACATTTAGCTTCCACAAGTACATACTCACAAAAATGACACTACTTAACAAACATTAGGCTATTGAATTGCACATAGATTCTTACTAACTACCCGTGTGGCGATTGTCAAATAGTTAACTCATCAGACTTACCTATCATTAAAATGATCGAAACATGGTTTCAACTACGATTGTGATATTGCAAATGTTATACAAACTATTGTACGTATACGCCGTGCCAACGATGAAGTATCCCCTGGTACAAGTATTGGTCCCGTGGATACTTACTAGGGTCTTTGACAGCCGTGATGATGAGCTTGAACCCGTTGGCGTCGGTGCCCCAGTTGTCCGTCACGTACTTGAGCGTGACGAAGTTGCTGCGCGTGAACAGTGCGCCAACTTGCTGTTTAGTGTTCCGGCAGGAGAGGTCCACCTGGGGAGGAGAGAAGCGAACTTTATAGTATCTTCAGTTTAAAAGTATCTCTAACAAGACATAAGTTCTTGTTCTTAAAAACTAAAACCCGACTACCGGTAAAAATAGCTTATGACACTCTTGCGATGAAGACTAATCGAGGTATATATAATACCTTTCTTGTCAAAATCGGACCAAGGTTTGATTTTCAACACATGACCCTTCCTTTACTTCGACGTAGATAAGTAAAAAATAGCCTATGAGACTCTTTAAATTAAGAGAATCGATTGATACCTCGCTTGTCGAAATCGTACCAAGTTTTTAGTATTAACATTGTAACCCTTCCTTTCCTTTGCCGTAGTTATGTAAAAAAAGCCTATGACTTCTATACCTGAAGATGAATCGATTGATTGAAAATTGGACCAATGAGGGCGACGCTATGGTGGAACATCCACATACCCACATACGTACTTACATACAAAAATAAATACATACATACATAGACTGTTAAACTCATTATCCTTCCTTTGTTTCACCGTACTCGGGTAAAAAGGTTGATGATGTCGTGGTGTCATGTCCTGGTCTCATCTGTTGGTTTATCTTTTTCTTTTGATTTCTATTCATTTTGTTCATTGCAACTCGTGCAGCGATGACATGGAAGGACTCATGCGGGTTCAGTAACGGTGCACAAGATGGATCATAATTTTAATTTAGTAGATAGCATGGGCTATGCCCATTAAGTTCAGTATTCATCATATTTTCAGTCTTCTCATACCTTATCTTGTATAACACTTGTATTTTGTAATGTTGTTGAAACACAGACTCAAACATATTAAGACTGAAACACGGATTTTGTAACCTCATCATCATCATCACCCCTCCCAAGGCACGCCACTGAGCCCGATATTCGGTTCTTCTTTTCCAACACTGCCAGTACCTTACCTTGAGTATACGAGTATAAGCTTTTTGGCTATATATGCTTGTAATGTGGTAAAATGTTTGTAAGAGAGAAATCATAAAAGTCATAATTAATCCAATATTATTAAATCTACCCTGGAATAATAACCGAAAATTATCAAAGTTACTTATTCAAGCGGTCAAATATTACATGATATAAATTCTGTCAATACTATATCCATTTATATAATGACTGATTTCGTTTCAGATAACGTAAAACGTTTCCAACGTACGTACATTTTAACGTAATTAATATTTCACTACGTTGCCTTTAAACGAGTTCATTGTTACTGAAGCATATTCTTTGGTTGCTTGTCATATTAGGTAGTGCTGGCCTCTAGAGTTTTCCAGGCTGCCCGACGATTGCTATTAATCAATAACAGCCGGAACCGACAACTTGTGCCCTCCGAAGCACGGAACGATGGAAATCCACACGTAAAGTAAATGGTGCGAAGTTTATAGAACGAAAACGGTCTCGTTAGATTCTAAAGCGTAGTAATAGGTATACACCACCACAGTAGGCAGACACCATCACATTCTTTGATAGTAGGACAAGCTAGTTTTACACCTATCTATATCTACCCAGAAGCAAAATCTAACGCCAAGCCCTATTTGGGGTGTTACGGCAAGTTCTCGAGATCCAATTCCATTTCAAGCTGAGTGTGGTTTCCAACTTCGACCACATTGACACTTACGTATTGAATTGTGTTTGTTTTTATATTTGATTGATACGTATGATTGATGGCATCTGGTAATAACTTGGAAATATTTTATAATGGTAGGTTATGGTGGTTGGTTATGGATTATAATAGTTGTAATATTAGTTAAACTGATGGGTTTGGAATATGATTAGTACAGCAGTCAATTTTCTATTTCAACAATGGTTATAGGTTTAAGTAAGAATCAAAATTTAATAATTTATTATACTGAGATGTAATCAATATATTAAAATAAGGAGATTAATAGAATATCAATCTTTCATTTGATTCAGTTTAGTTTAGCGAAAAGTAGTGACCCAAAGAGTTCCAGCACCCAATCTAAAGAGCCACTTCTCTCTGACCTATTTTATACTACTTCACTCATGAAATACTCATCATACCAGTGGCCATACTCCTGGGGGTATGGTGGGTTCCATAGCGATATCCCTGGTTGTATGGTGGGTGCCGCTCTCATAACCTAGGCGATATGCCTTGCGCGTGGATTATAGCAGAACATAGGTTTGATATTACTCTAACCTGTGTTCTGCTATAGTCCGCGCGAAGATTATTCTCATCTGTAATTCAAAATGCATAAGTCTACTTCGTTCAAAAGAACAGATTGGAATTTAGAATGCTTTTAATATGTCTGCTTATCTGATTAAACTAAACAGTCATAAATATTATTATATAACCAATATGTAAATCGGTGGTACGAATATAATTAACGGTTTTGCTATCATTCCAATTAAGAAGATTTTTGCAAAGTATGCATGTGATTTCATTTCATTCGTTTTCGTAATAACCACCTTATATTGCCCACTAATAATACTTATAATTATAAAACATACTTTATATTCTCCCACATCACCATTGACTTTCAATAAGCAAGTAAGTAGGTACCTACTTTCACACGACGTATATTATGTCAATTCATAGAGCTAAGCTCGCTGGTGCTTTTAGACTCCTCCGGTTACACGGTTTGCTCATTTGGCCTCTCGTTCGTAGTCCGGAGGCAAGTTGGGGATTAGAAGCTACTTTGGTAGAAACTGCATTATTTTAATCATTATTTTCTTTATAGTTGTTTGGATCTTAAATTTGTATTAATTAATGTTATAACTCATCTCATCTGTGTTCAGAGAGATTCTTGTAAAAAAAAACAGAATTCGAATAACTAGGACAAATTTTGTCACCATGTCCCTTTAGGGTTTGATTTGACAACAGTTCTTGACAGCCAGCCTCTATCTAGCTAGACTTAGCGTCTTCCATGTTGATAATCCGATAATTCATTTATGTACGTATGTGAGATTTTTATCCCGCCGAGTAAAATAGTTTTTTTTAAATCATTTTGCCTTCAGTATGGCTCAATTTTAAAAAGCGAACAAACAAATAGTTCTTCTAATTTTACATTATGGGTATCAAATTGAAGGCCTTGATAAGCACATTCCAACAGTATAAAATTTATTGACATGAGTTCTTTTTTGACAGGGCAGGCCTGTCTTTTGATCTCTTAAGCTAGTTTCTTATTTTACTCCTCTACATTTTACCATAGCACCTAGCATACCTCTCTACACACAAGTGAAAAAAACCGAACAATCGCGGCCACTGATCGAACCATAATAAACCGATAGAGGACTTCAAGAACAAAGTATATATCAGATCACTATTCTAGCATACTAGTGTCGCGTTACTGAAATATTGGAGAAAGCAAATATGTAGATAGATAGATAGATGAACTCTTTATTGAAACACCACAATACAGAAATATACAATTAATAAACTTAATCTAACAAAAACATGTTACAATTGGCGGTCTTATCGCTTAAAGCGATCTCTTCCAGACAACCGTGCATGGAGAGGATTAACATAAAAAAAATTACGAACGGTGGTTTTTCTTACAACAACAACATAACTATATCTACTTAAATAGAAATGACAAATAAATACCAAAACATAACAATCATACAAATATATACATATAAATATACACATTATACATACATTATATATATTTATTTATTCATTATTCATTATACATACATAATCATATATACTTGTTTTTTTTTAAAATATATATACGATGTGTTAAAAAGTAGCTAGTGTGAAAGGTTGGGGTTTTACTTGACTTTTAAAAGCATCAATAGAAGGGGCACGTTTAATTTTAACTGGAAAATCATTCCACAATCTAACTGCTTCAACCGTAAAGGAATGATCATAGAATGAGGTCCTATGTATGTGAATTTTTAGCAGTAAGTTCTCTGATGACCTTAAAAAACGAGAGTTTGACATGTGAAGGAAATCAAAACGTTCGTTGAGATAATGTGGCGAAGAAGGATGAAACAAAATAGAGTAAAGTAGGGACAATATATGAGCATTCCGACCTTGACGTATGGGAAGCCACTTGAGCTTTATTCCAAATTCGGAGACATGGTCATATTTGCGTAATCCAAATATGAACCTAATACAAAAATTTTGAAGACGCTCTAATTTATTTAGCTGGTCCTTCGTAAGGTCAAGATAGCAGACGTCACCGTAGTCAAGAATAGGGAGTAGGGGAGACTGTGAAAGTGAAATCTTATTGGTCGTTGGTAAAAAGTTCCGAAGCCTACGTAAGATCCTACGATCCTGCGGAGGCGAACATGTTTTTATGTAGTATGCTATTTAAAAATAAATACTACATTCGCTATCTTTGAGGTCCAATATTGCAGAAACGTGACACTTATACACACTAATGTTAGAGGACACTAATGTTAGAGGACACTAATGTTATAGACACTAATGTTATAGACACTGTTGAGAACATTGTTGACTGTTGAGTAGGACGGTCTAGCAAAAAAATGCATCTTGACTAGGAATAAATATTTTGCTAGATTTTCTTCTTCAAATAATTTAGATCTCCATAAGAGCCTATAAATAAAGCCATAGATAACAAACTGCCGATCGCAGCCGCAGGTCGACCTGATCCGTCAGGCGCGCGCCATATTTCCTTCATCGGATCCGGGGCTTAACTGAGCGATGGAAGCGTTACGCCGTCATATTTCATGAAGAGCGATCGCGCCTACGTGCTTCTCTGTGGACCAGTGTACTCAGATGGCTGTAAAATGAAGTCACAAATAAAATGTATGACAAATTTTTAGACTTTACAGCGACTCGATAATGAGCTGATGGTTGAGGAAAAGAGTGGGAACTAATAAATATTGATTAGCATCGCTTTAACTCTACTCTATTATGACTTTCACGTGTTTTTTCTTGGTGCAAGTTTTTTTGCGGCCAAATTCGTGTTGTAACTGATTGATAATAATTATTTATATGTGTTTTACCTAGTTTTTCTTACGCATAGTCTAGAACCGATATGTTTTCGGTAACTATCTCGAAAATGATGAGACGTTTGAAAATTAATCAACCTAATTGGTCGGATTCAACTTAGGTTCACGTGGTGTATATTTTCTTTGACTTAGGGCAGGAAGTTAGATTCAGAAGTGGGATACTATGCAATAAATGATAATGTGATCTATGAATGATTACTTGCCTTCCAGAGGACTAGCACCAGGTCTGACACTTAATTTTAAAAATGTAAATTGAAGCAAAGTGGTCTGCCTCAAAGGAGAGTTTGATGAAGTTAGGCTGCGGTGGGGACACTTTGTTAAACTTTAACAAGTTTAGCATGCTTGAGTAGACGGGTCGGCATTTAGCGAGCGATTTTAAGGATGCCTTTGTGGCTTACCGACACATCCTTTATGGTCAAGTTAATGCTCTCAGAATGTGCCAGTTTCTGAGGCTAAGGAGACTGTTATTTTGAAAGTTCATGTTTAAAGTTTATTTAAATGCCACTACAATGACCACTGATACAAAAAAATGATATATTTTTACAATCTATGATGTATTCTGCACAGCTCTGCAATTTCGTTTCCACAGAATAAGTATAAAATTTAAAAGTACGTAAAAATAACTATTTCAATTATGAGCTACCTGAGTGTTTGATAGCTCAGTAGTTACTATTAAAACACCAAAATGTTGCACAAAAAGAAAATCCCTTGGCCAGAGACTCAGCCGCCCTCTGTTGTCAATTTCATCGTCAGCTTATATCTGTCTACTGCTGGAAGTGGGCCTCTGATAATGCACGGCACTGAGCTCTGTCTTTGCTCTCCTCATCAATTTTCTTCCAGACACTTTTTGCTGGTCATCACTCCACCTATCCACAGGCGGTCCTACACTACGCTTGCCTAAACATGGTCTTCACTCGAGAACTCGTCTACCCCGACGGTTATCGGTTCTTCGGGAAATGTGACCAGCCCACTGCCACTTTAGCTTGCTTATCCTTTGAGATAAGCTATCCTTTGTTGTCGATTTGTACTCCAGAAAAGGCTGTAGACCCAGAATTTTAACTCTTTTTGACTTCGCGCACTAGTATCACACTGTAGTTGGTACAGTATTTCTAAACTGTCCTAATGAACTCCGAAATAGAACGTTCTCAATTTATCAAGGCAAAACTGTGACCAGACACCGTGCGTGGTTCAACAATTACTGGGCCAATTTTTACAATAGTAAATACGCAAAAACAGACCAAGTTTAAATTCGTTTGACATTCAGTATTGAATACTTTGAACAACAAATCACAAACATCTTTAAATAAACTTCTACACTATTCAAAGTAAACCACTTTAACTTGAAAGTCTGGAACTAGTTGACAACGGTCCCCGCCCCCCACAAAAGCTTTACGCGCCACTCTCATTTGCTTCTATAATTATTACATTAGTAAGCTTTAAGCTTTCACAACTTTGTTCTCAGCTTCCACAAATCCCATATTTTTAAACTAAAAAGGCGAGGCATTGCAAAATGTCCCTCCCACCCATCGCTCGTCGACCGTGCGTCTCCCGCTTCAACCCCGCACTTAGGGCTACCACAATTTTATTAGGTAACCTAAAACATTAGACAGAAACACATTACTTTACAATCAGATTTAAGTCTAAGTTTAACAGAAATAACATCTTCGCGTCTCCTTTTAACAGATATATCTTCATTACGTGATAGTGATGATTCTGCCAATGAAAATCTAGGACACTATCCGAGAGAAAATCAGTCTAGTGGCAACCCTACGTAGCCGGCCCCTCCGTGCCCTCCCGCCACGCAATACAAAGGCGTTAGTGGCACTGGACGCGATTCTTATTCGCCTCCTTTATATACTCGACTTTAATAAAGATCCAGCGGGATATTAAAAATTCTTCTGTGTAAAATTCTCAGATTACTCCGAGCTCCCGTTGGCTTGAATTAAGGAAGGGTTTGTTATGCAAACTATGTCGAGGCAACCGAGGCAGCCGAGCGGCCGAGGCACTCAGCACGTCGTGGAACGCGCTTTATTGTTGCTTAAGGTTGTGATGCCTTTAATTAATCCGGTGTCGGCTTTCGTGTGGACTGGACTGAGGTCATTATAAAGAAAAGGTTTAGAAAAATATACTTACACTGTTGTACGATTGTTTCTGACAGGTGTGGAAATATTATATTGTTTCCGATGTTATTCATTCGTAGGACATGTAATACGTGACAAGTCAACAGAAACAATTAGCGAGTCAGATATATTAAAAAACAGAAGAATTTAACTTCTAAATAGTTACGTCTGATTTGAACAAATGACGAAACAAGTTATTGTTAGAGCTCAGCAGAACCCGTCAATCTTACTATTCTTAAATCTCAACTTTGAGAAATTTTCTTCGACAAAATGATGATCTTGCTTCTTAACTATTCATTGTAAAAGTTTCAAGTGATTTGTTTCCAATATTATACTTCTTTTAGTTTTCGTTCGAAGTGTAAGTGAGGGCGCTAGACTTGATGGGTTCTTGTTGCCAGTTTTTATTCTAGTCGGCATGTCGGTTACAACTTGAACTACAATATATAGTAACTCTTGTCTGTACGTAGATTGGCGGTGGTGGGGAAGACTACATCAATGTGCATCGTAATGATATATAACGATGGAGTAGCAAAGAAGTTCTCCTGTTTCATAGAGGTTAGATACCAAAATAAAGACTTATAAGTTCCAGATGCGTCTAAATCAAATCTGTTCGCGAGTTTTGTGATCGTGCCGCATTATCTGCTCATAGTTTCCGTGTAACAATCACTTCGTGACATTTGTGAATGAGTGTTAAACAATAAATAAAATAAATCGGGACAATTCCCAATAACCTAGTCCTAAACTAGGATACCCTGTGCTAACGGATAAACACACATAGGTACGAATATTACATCCAGGACTCTGAAACAAACATTTCTGCTAATCACACAAATGATTGCATATAGCGGGACTCGAACCCACGACCGTTGGTTAACTTCAAAGTCAAGGTCACTAACCACTCGGCCAACCAAAAAGAGACACATCAAATGAAACCACGGCTAGCAGCCATGCATTCAGTCACAATAAAAGTACACGAAAACTAGCCCAAATTTCTGTTTTGCTGGTACAAAGCTCGCTTTGTTATAGTAATAAAAAAGAAATTCAAGTTGATTTACTAAAACGTCTGAACTGATTTTGAAGAAGGTCTAGTCTACTCTTGCAAGTAAAATATAATAATAATAATAATAAAATATTGTAAGAGTGAACTTACACACACATAAAAAAGTAGTCGAAATGAGAACAAGGAACAGATTTTGTTTTTGAAGAAAGAATGTTTTGTTTTTTTTTTTAGATTGTAAGTACTATCTGTGCCCGCGGCTTTGAATGTGTCGTAATTTATCTGGGTTAAAAGTACACTGTGTGTTATAACAGTACCTAAAATGCCAATATACCAAATTAGATCAAAATTCCTTCAGACATCACAAACATTTGTAACGATTGCTCTGCTTTTACCGGATTGAGATATTATGAAGGCATTAAAAACCTAACAGTGAAAACCGCATTTCAGTCGGTCTATATTTTTACGTGATGCGTGATGTTACTTACTGCTTCATTATTAGTATAGCTTCACGATTAGTTCGTCCGTAAATTGAGTCGCCTTTGCACAAAGCTCAATCACTGCCTTCCACGGCTCGCGCTCGCCGCACAGGTGAAACTTTTCCCTTTGTGGAGTAATGAATACGGGACATTGTTCCGAACAGAAACACTGGGACGGTGAGGGACGCATGATGTGGTTATCCCATCTAAGTTCCCGTGGGCAACATTGTTTGGTCAGAGTTGCCCGAGTTACCCACTTTTGGGTAACTCGGGCAGCACTGTTGATCGTTTTGGATGGAACGTTACATTGTATTGTAACTCCTGTACTGTAATGAAATTGTTCTCTCTATGTGTGATTAGATTGTCGAGGGATTCAAACGGTTCAGTTGGATAGTTGCCTCGTGTGTTTTGATGGTATAGTTTTGGTGGAACACGAGTTCGGCACTTCTCTTGTTTAATTAAATTTTATATTATTCAGTTTCATAACGATGGTTTGCTTTGTTTTTTTGTTAGTTTATACAACTGGAGTCATCTATCTATACGCGTCGTCTCAAGGATTTTCCCGCGTGTTCAATTTTCCTAGATAAAAAGTATCATATGTTGGTATCTGTGGTATACAGCATTTACGTACAAAATTTCATTAAATTCTATCCGGCCGTTATCGCATGAAAGCACCCCACACAAACAAACAAACAAACAGACAACGTTTTACTCTAATATATTAGTGGATGCAGATAATAAAGAAGTACAAGAAGTCTGTACAAAGAAGATAATAAAAAAATGGTCTAGGGGACTTAAAATAAGCTGCTAACAAGAATATATTTAAAAAAAAACGTGTATGTCTGTTTGTCTGTCTGTATGTTCGCGCATCACGTAAAAGTTACTAGACCAATGGCGATGCGGTTTTCATTGTTGGATAGTTTAAGTATAGACTTAAAAACTGGTGTACTTTGTATCTCAATCCGATAATTAGAAGCCGAGCAATCGAAATAACTATTTGACTGCTGATCGAATTTTTAAAAAGTATTGGACTTATGGGGAAAAATAATTTTGATCCTGGAATAACATAGGATCATTTTCCCCCATGTTCACGAGGGCAAAGCCACAGGCATATAACTGCTTTACTAGTCACCTAGTAAAAGCTTACAGTATCGTACTAGTGAACAGCGTACTAGATGCAAATCAATATGCAGGAATTTACAATAATAAAAAAATAAAACTAACTACTCTGTTTAAAGTAACTAGACAATATCACCTCAGTCTACCTCGCTAATCCTGTCACTGTCACTCCACCACGATGTTCCAAACAAAGCAGTTGGTCTCATGGCACAATGATTAAATCATGAATACGAAAGTAGAAAGAATCTCCTAATCAATTCAACCATTTAGCATAACAATATTAACAACACCCAGTTCCGATCCTTTATTCAGAAGCAAAACCAAATTAAAAACACAACTCTAGGCTTTTAATATTGTTCCAGTATAAAGCTTTGGAAGGACAAATAATCGCTAGGGATATAAAACAAGTCGCATTAACAATAAAAAGTGAGAACAAAACAAAGCAGTCGGCGGAGAGCCGTGTCTACACGACTCCGGGGGCTCTTTGTTCGGGAGGACAACTTGCACCATTTGAATTTAAAATTGGCAAAAGTTGCGTTTACTTCTGAAAGTTGCGTCTATTCACAACAGTTGCGTCTTTCGTCGTGTTAATTATTTGGAAGATACGACACCCGATGGCTGTCTATTACCACTCTGGACTTTAAGACTTCGCAGCTGGATTTAATTATTCAGACGCCGAAGTCTCCATTGCTACAGTTGACAAATTCTGCCGAGTTAGCGGAGATTGGGCGGATCTACGTTTTTCATTTTTGCAAATTAGTGCGGATTTAAAAAGGACTGAAGAATAGACATATTTATGTGATGGAAAGGCAAACAAGCTGGCGGCCCGCCTGGTGGTAAGTGGTTACCGCCGCTTATGAACATCTACAACACTCGGGGAATTTGGTCTACCCTGTAAAAATCTTCAAATACTAGATAGAATTAGTTGCAATAGTGTTAATTAATATGGTAATAGTTGTCGACTAGTGTGTAATGACTTCGTATAAAGTTATCCTAAGTAAATATTGCCTCACCGTATTTTGTAACCCTCGTAGGTTTAACAACTACAGAGAACCTCTCATGTTACGATAACTAGCTTGAAAGCTAAAAAAAAGACGCCTGCCCTGCCAAAAAAGAGCTTTTGCCAATAAATTATATACTGTTGGAATGTGCTTAACTGCTTATCAGACCTTCAATTTGATTGTAAATTTCGTTTTTTTTGTTCTATTTTGAAATTGGTGCCATACTGCCGCAATATTGAATGTTTAAAAAAAATAGCCTATGTTACTCGGGGGGACCATACATCTAAATCTGTACAGGCATTTAAAAGTTATAGTGGAATAAAGAAACTCACATACAAACATACATACATACATACATGAATGCTAAAAACGTTACTCCTTTTTTTGGGCAGTCGTGTAAAAAGAGCTGTCGTACTTCGACAGTTGGATTAATCTTCTCCGTAGATCCACTCAGAAGAAGTATCAAAGTTCCACAGTCAATGTTACTTCAAAACCATTAAAACTTTAACTTCACCTCAAATTCTACTTTACGTAGATACTTTACACTTGAACTTCCAATCTACTTCTTCAATATTAACCTTTAATTAATCCCGTTCCCGATTAAACAATGGGGTGAAATAAATTCGAGCAATAAACAGTCGTCTACAGCAATAGGCTGTAAGGTATCTGCGCTCATTAGCGAGCGTATTTAATTGATGGGTGCCAGGACGGAGCCGCGACGAGGCCTTGCCGACTGGGACGTCACCGGAGACCTGCCGAGGTTAACAAGGCAAGGAGCATTGTTCCGCCTTAGTCGACTTTGTAGCTTGTCTACGGTGATAGCTAAGAATTAAAATGGCTGAATATGTTGAATTAGGTATGATATTGGAATGAAATTTCTGAAGTATGGATAGTCAGCAGAAGCTCTGTAGGTACATTATACGACTGCCCAAAAAAAGGAGTATAATGTTTTTATTAGGATTCATGTATGTTTGTATGTATGTTTGTATGTATGTTTGTATGTATGTATGTTTGTATGTATGTTTGTATGTATGTTTGTATGTACGTTTGTATGTATGTATGTATGTATGTATGTATGTGAGTTTCTTTATTCCACGCTAACTTTTAAATGCCTGAACAGATACAGACGTATGGGATATCGTTAGAATCCTTACATCTCCCGAGTAACATAGGCTTTTTTTTAAGCGACTTCACAAAAGGAGACTGTTATATGTTCGGTTGTATGTTTTTTGTGTATGTCTGTCGAATTCTCCGTAAATTACGGACCGATTTAAAAAAATCTTCTTTTGTTTGAAAGGGTATACTCTCCAGGTGGTCCCATATAAATTGTACCAAAATTGGTTCAGCAGTTTTTCGAAAATAAATACTTTTTTAAATAAAACCATTCGATTTTGTGTTTATAATGCCTTGATTTTGTGATTATCTCTAAGATTTGTAAACCGATTTAGATGGTTGTTTCTTTATTCAAAAGGGTAAACTTTCAGTGTAGTCCCATATAAACTTAATCAAAATTGGTTCTGTAGTTTTATGTGAAAAACTATTTGTTTTATAGTTTATGTTCTCTAATATCTTGGGATTTCTGAACCAAATTAGATGATTGTTTTTACTTGAGTAAGAATACTTCTAGTGTCGTACTGTATAAATTTCATCAAAATTGGTTTAGTAGCTTTAAACAAGTTTTAGTTTAATTTACAATTATTATAAAAATAATAAAATTGAGACATTTGAGCCAAAAAATATACAACATAAGATAAGAAAGAGTTTTTTGAAGGCGGTTTGGCACCGCCCAGGCATCATTTAAATCTAATATATTTTCAAAATTAATACATACATATCTACGTACGAAGTAATTTGCAGTTGTCTATGACGCTCCCTCATACAAAAACACGAAACGCAGAAGAGACATAACAAGAGACATATCACCCGAGCAGATTTTGACTTTCACACGTTCACAAACCGATTGACACGAATACAACAATCTAGTAAATGATAAAGTTTTTGTAGATAATTACTTTAATAGCTTATTATTTTATATAGCACGTCAAGCCGTATATGACATTATCTTTTTGAATAAGCTCAACCATATTAAATATATATAATTATGTATTTTTGCATTAGTATAACGTTTGTATTTTCGAAAAAGTGATATTGTTCTGGCTCAATTGTAATTATTTTATTCATTTTGGAGGTTGTTTACAAAATAACATTTTTAATATGTTTTTTTTTTTGAAAAATATTTCTTTGCATTTATTTTGGCGGCAGTAAGTCTCCATTTTAAAATGCGAAAAAAATATTAAGTGCTGCAGGACGCTGCGAGTTTGGAAGGTCAACATGCAGTACAGGATACAGTATGACTCACCTTCGGCGGCGCCGTCGCGTGCGCGCCGTCATACACATACAGGTGGTCGTTGCAGTCCAGCTGCAGCATCTCGAAGTGCAGCATGAAGCGCTGCAGGATGCTGTGAGTCTGGAAGGTCACCGTGCAGTCCAGATTGCGCTCGTTGCGGGACCACACCACGCCACCTTCCACCTTGCGGTACTGACGCTGGAGGAAGTGGTCCTTGCATATTGAGTCCATGTAATCTGGGAACAAAAGAGAAACTTCATTATTGAACTGGTTTTCAATTTTATTACTTTGTAAGATAAGATAAGATATCTTTAACAACTTAATTTTTATTTAGAAATTCAATAGCGCCAACTACATCGTCATCATCATCATCATCATAATCAAAAGCCTGCATTAGTGCCAAGTTGATAAGATATTTCTCAGTATGAAAAAGTTGATTGAATTCAGCCTATTCGCACTAGAAATGAATGATCTCATCAATGGCAAATTCATTTCATTTTCTTGATTTAGAAGAGGTACCTACCAAAAATGCCTAAGATATTTCCGCCATCTTAAATTTGGAAGGGAATTACAACACAGACGGCATTCGTATTCACTGCTTATCGCATTCCTTGCGCATATCGATTCAAGCCCCTTTCTTAGATAACACTCTTCAATTCTCAACTGTACCGCTCAAATTTTAAAGAAGATTTTCGGTTTGACCCATTTTTCTGACGATAACCGAGCTTATCTATAATCTGCGAGATGTCAGTTTATCTCTTCTCTGTGTCAGTCGCCGCACAGTTCAGAACTGATGCTCAGTACTTTAGAAGTGATGTGGAAAATAGTATAAGTGGGAAGTAAGATCTTGCTCGCTTCTGTGGAAGTGGCAGTAGACGTAGACTTACTATTTAGAGGGCAGATTTAACAACACAACATGTGAGTATTTTTTGCATTCTAAACAAATACGGAAAAGGAACCAAAAGATACATAATAATAACGTAAAATCGACTTCAAACGGCTAAAATACTAACTAACTGGTAATTGAAACTAAATGAAATTTATATGGAACTAAATTGGATGATAAGGCATTTTAATTTAAAAAAAACAGGTCCAGAAATTCCGAATATAAGTGAACATACACGCAAAAAAAAAGAATTAAGTACCTTGTCCTTGTGGGAGTCGCTTAAAAAAAGAGTACGAATAGATAGATGTCTTTATAGATAACATTATCATATTTTGCTATATTTGTAGATAGATAGATAGATAACTCTTTATTGTACACCACATAGAACAAAAAATACAAAAATAACTAAAACATTTATACAAAATAAATGGGACAATGGGCGGTCTTATCGCTAAAAAGCGATCTCTTCCAGACAACCTTTGGATGGAAAGGAATTAATATACGGCAAAGACGGTGGTGCATTATAATCTAACAAATAAATAATAAAAACTGAATACAATGAATAAACATATATACACATATATTCCAATATACCTACACATAAATATGTAAATATATAGTACAGTATATATATATATATATATATATATATATACATATACATAGTATATACATTATAATAAATTACATTTACTACATATACATTTACAAAATATATACAAACATAATAAAAATAATATACAGTGAAACCACAACAGAATAACAACAAAATAGCAAGAAGTGATATTAATTAGAGAGATAAAACTTCTTTACTTGAAGTAATAATTGAAGTTGTAATTAATTTTCGAATCCGATCGTTGTTAAAAAGTAAAGATCTTACTTGCGAGAAACACTAAGCTTAGTAACTTAAATTCGGCTATTTTTGTCTTCTTTTCAGGGCCTGCAAGTTCATCTTCACCCTTCTCTACATTATATTCTTCACGACGTCTGGCTCATCTGCTCCAACTCCTCGGATCTTCACCTCCATGGTGACAGGGGTCACCACGGGTCTCGAGGTCCCCAGTGACCTGATCGCTGGCATAGGGACCGGCACTGGCGCCATACAGTTAGTCATCAACGTGCATACGGATAGCCATGGAAATATAGAGGTGTTTACTAATTAGGCTATTGAGAGTTGTAAAAGTGAAAGACTGCTGATAGTAAGTGATTTTAGTGTTTGCTTCATTCAACTTCGTTAAGTAGCGAAGTGAATATGAAACGCGTCGCACAAAGTGAAATTTGATGAAATACCAAGCATGGAAGAAGAAACCGAAACATTACAACATTTTAATTACAATGACTAATGGATTCGGCATCTATGATGAAATACAAATAGAATAGACACAAAAAGACTGCAAATATACAGCCCAGGGAGTTAAATTACAGAATTCCAATAATCATTTAATTACTTAATCCATATGATGTGTATTCATGAATAGGTAACTATAGTAATCTGCCTCTCTATGCACTTGATAACAGACGCGCCGAAACATTCAAAAGAAACTAATCAGCTATAAAAAAGCGATAGCAAATAATTTCCATGGATTAATATCTTTTTAAGCCGGATTAAGAGATATACGTTTTACGTCAGTAACCTGAATAAGTAGTGATTGACACGCGATTGTGAAGATAACGCTGATATGTATACTATTTAAAGGAAGTAAGTGAGACATTAAAAAAACAGGGCCCTTATTCGCTATGACCATTCACGCACAATAACGCGCCGTGTTACGATATCTTCGTGGAATCTTTCGACAATTGCAGTAATGACGTCACACGTTCTCGGCAAGGAATTTCGATTCGCACGACAAAATGTCAAAAAAGAAAAATGACCAAAGCCAATCGTGTGACATTATGACATAGCGAATAAGCGCCCAGCAGTGCGATTCCCTAAGCCAATGCGATTAGTTGCAATCAGATTTTCAAAGCAATATCAACTCTAACGCACCGCATTAAGTGCACGTGATTATGTAAATCTGATTGCAACAAGAAAGGTAATTTCCCTGCTGAGCGTAACCGCTTGGTTTCTGACAATGAGAAAATCTACTGACGGAACCTATCTGGGATTTGAGCATCTTTTTTGTTCGATTTATATTAATACAAATCTTATTATTTTACTTTGCAATGCCATTCGATTCTTAAATACAGTAGGTGATAAATACATGCTTGATTTGTATTTGTAGTTAATTTATTCACCAGAATAGTATTATATGCACCATACTGTTATAACAAAATACTATATCGATGGTTAAACCATAGAAATGTTTTTTCTTGTTTTTAAACCACAGCGCTTTTGAATTTTGCTTAGTTTTACTAAGCAAAATTCAAAAGCGCTGTGGTACAAGAACATCCTAGGAACACTGTTAAAATTATCTGTTAAGATTTTTATTTCACAAATGTTGGTGAGAGGTAATCTAAACAGGAGCTGAATTTTGAATCTACTTTCGAAGAGTTCCGAGCATGAAGAAAAACAATTAGATAGATTTGTTCTGAGTCTGGGTGTTATGGATTTTATATAGTTAAATATTTAAACGGGACTTAATCGCGCTGAAAACTTAATATTTATTTACCTCGACGTTATGTGTTCGAATCGCGAAAGTTTAAAAGTTACAATGGATTTTATAGTTCTCGAACCAGAGAGTATCCAGAGAACCTACAGTCAATCAAAATTACGAAGGTTCGGGTTTATTTTTAGACAATTGAATGGTAATCTAATCATACTTTTTTACGAAATTAGCAGAATAAGCGAGAGATAACGATAAGTAAAAATAAATATTCAGTACATAATGAAACTCCTAAGAAAACATTCGAAATTTTCAGAAAAATCTACGCTTCATTCATTTTATGTCACGTAGTATATTGCAGTGAATTTGACAACGGAATACAAGAATGGTAATCTTGGAACACGGAACGTGGGTGTCAAAGAATTTAACATGAGACAATAGAGTCATTGTTTTTCTGCATCAAGTCACGTACCTCCGTAAAGGTACATAAAAACATCGGTATGTAACGGAATCCGTAATTTGAAATATGCTATTCAATATGATACCTGAAATGCTTACTAGGATTAGAACCAACATACAACATACTAACTGTGCCTGACGCTTTGCCCGCGTGGTTACTTTTCTAGGTTAAAAATAACCTATGTGTTATTCCAGGACCAAAGTACCTATATTTATAGTAAAATACCAAATTTTGGTAAACAAAATACCTACCAAATTTCGTTCAGCCGTCTGATAGTCTTTTATCGATTGCTCGGCTTCTAATCATTGGTATATATGTCATTGGATTAAGATATCAAGAAACCCAGTTTTAAATCAAAATCTAAGCTATCCTGTTGTGAAAACCGCATCGCAATTGGTCCATTAGTTTTTTGTGACACGCGAACAGACAGAAAGACACCAATAAAAAAAATGTTCAGTAGCTTATTTGAAGTCCCCTAGACCATTATCTTTTTAATTATCTTCATTGTACAGACTTTTTGTAACTTACTGGTTTATTATAAGTTAAAAAAGAATAGATAGATAGGTAGATATAGATATTGGGATGTGTTTGCGTCGAAAGTTATCTTACGGCGTATCTGCCGATACTGTTAGTGTTGTGTGTCGCGATCGAGACAGTTCCGTAGTACTATTATTTATTCTGTGGTTTCGATTTACAACACCTAAGGGGGGTAGTTGGAAATAACGGCCGCCTTTCACGACGCTGACACCAGTCACCAGTCTACTCGTGACCACGGTTCATGCAACTCGATCGAAACGTTGATGGTACTCAAAATGGTATTTTGATATTAACATGTGCACGAATTGACCAGTAATTTTAGTCTTTTTGACGCATTTTTCATTCGGAGATAGACTATCATGTTTTAGCTAGATCCACGATAGTATTGTGTTTATAAAACCACAAAACCTTTCTTCACACAAAACGACGAAGCCCAGTCAATAGGTAGTATACCGATTCAAGTACACTTTGATAGATCAAAGAACTCTTCTCAAACGTTTCAGCCTTTGTCAACTCTACCTGCACTTGTGGGGCTCATCCGGTCGGAGATAAAAGGAGTCGAGAGTGTGTGACGTCACCATCGTGTATTTTTTATTAAACTGTGAATGTCAGGTCATTCACTGATCGTGAGCGCTACAACTGCCCTTAACGGTTGCAGTAACATATTTTTGTAAGCTCTACCGAAAACATTTTATTATTTACAATTATAATGTACAATAGAACTGCCAAATAAATTTGAAAAAAGGCAAAACAACCGTATAATTGTTTCAAAAATAATAATAAACACAAACGAGGAATTCATGAAATATTTTATAACGTAACTTTCTAATATGTGAAGTTCTAATCTATCTATTACTACTTATAATAAAGCAATATACTCACTCTGGATACTCAAGAAATATTAGCACCAAGGAAATTTGAAAATTCTATCTTTTGAGGGTGAACGGGGGTGGCAATGTTGTGGGCGCAGCTAGTATAATATAAGTGTGAAGCCCTAGATATGAAGTACGAGTATAATCTTTTCACCTAAAATAGGTATATAGGCGATTTATGTTTATTACACGACTGCCCAAAATAAGGAGTGTAATGTTTTTAGGATTCATGTATGTTTGAATGTATACAATACATACGTAAGTGAGTTTATTTATTCCACCCTAACTTTTAAATGTCTGAATAGATTTAGACGTATGGGGTATCGTTAGAATCCTTACATCCCCCCGAGTAATATAGGTTATATTTCTTTTTGACATTTAGCTGCTGTTTGGCTCCATTTTCAAAGGCGAAAAATAAAATACTTAGAATTTTATAATATGGGTCTCAAATTGAAGGGTCTTAATGAGCACATTCCAATAGTATATAATTTATTGGCATACGAGTATAAGTTATTTTTAGGCAGGGCAGGCGTGTTTTTAGCTTTTAAGCTAGTTATTTCTAAAGATTGGTGTGTAGTACAGAATTTATAATCGCATGACATTATAATATCTGTGAATGTCATGTTCGTTCACTGACAAAAATACTTTGATGACAAAATTTAAGTATATTGACTACTGCAAAAAACACAGGCCTCATTCTAAATCTATACTTATAATAAAACTGTAACAGGTCCAATTCTGTACATTGAAGATATTTAGTTTTTTTTTTGGGGGCTGTTCTATATTTGATACTGCAGCCAAAACTGTTTCTTTTTCATTTTTGTCTGTCTGTCTGTCTGTCTGTCTGTCTTTATCTTGGCTAGGCATCACGCCGAAACTACTGAATAAATTTAAATGAAACTTTATATGATTTGAGTTGATACTACGAGGTAGGACATAGAAAAAAAATACACAGGAAATAGTAAAAATTAAAGTGGTTCCGCAGCATAGGGGTAGAAAGTTATTTGAAAGAACACGTATCACGCTGTATCTACTGGACGGATTTTGATGCAACGTGGCACAATCATCTATCTATACTTATAATAAAGCAATATGTACGAAAAAGACTGTACAAAGAAGTCAAATTAAAAGAATGGTCTAGGGTACCCTAAAATAAGCTACAGAACTTTTTTTTTTTATTTTAATTCACGTCTTTCTGTCTGTTTGTCTGTATTTTTGCATCACGTAAAAACTACTGGACTGATTGCTATGTGGTTTTCAATGTAGGATAGCTAAGAGTTTGACTTAAAAACTGGTGTAATTGGTATTTGGCGATTAGAAGCCGAGAGATTGATAAAAATATTTTTGACGTCTGAAGAAATTTTGATCAAATGTTGGTATATTGGTATTTTAGGTCCTGGAATAGGTCCATTATGGTACTTTTAATCTAGAGAAATGACCACGCGTGCGAAGCAGCGGGTACACCTAGTTATTAATAAACTTACCTAAATCTAAATTATAGTAAGGTACCTATGACTATCTATCGTTAGTCACATGACATCTATTAAAAGTTAAGAGAGAGCTTGTCAAAGTAAGCAATACAATTGTTGGAAACTCTCTATAACTTATAGCGATCTAGAGCAGGCTATTTATTACAGAATGTTTGAACTTTGGTGCAAACCCTGGTTAGCTAAAATACGATGTCCGGAAGCTCTAAAGCTGGTTCCTCTGTACCTAAGCTGCTACAAGAAGCAGGACAGTATATCACGTTACCAATTGTGTTATGTAATGCACCTGCACTGAAAATTCAGGAACATACTGACTATGTTTTGGAGTCAATGTTTTTGCTGCTATGTTGAAATATTTTGTAATTTACAAAATTTAGTTATATGGTTTTTACATGGTTTTAGTTCAATCATTTATTTTAATATATGTAGGTATATTCTGTAAAATGTTTTAGATTCATACCTATTGTTTTAAATCAATAACAAAAGTAATCCCACAACACTGTGTGATTGTTATATGTATGTGATCAGGTTATGAACACTACTTATACCAAATTTAACATTTATACGATGAGGGCGTATAGATTGTGTAGATGCATTTACTTCAAACAACTATATAAGTTAAGTTTTCTATTTAAATTTGTAATATAAAAAAAAGTTTATTGATGGTGTTTTACTCGTTTTTGCGTGAGGAGTAATGTTATTTATGCTGTGGTTTGAGAACACACTACAAAGTAACTAATTAAAAATCGGACAAGTGCGAGTTAAACTCCCGTGCAGAGGGTTCCGTACGATAAATATATTATCTCACAATATTGAGAGATTTACCGTGTTATTTTACGACCATAGACTTCTTATAGGTTTCCAGTAATGTATGAGTAAATAACTATTCTCTGTATTTTTTTTCCAAATTTTAGGCTCAGTATTATCGGAGATATTTAGGGAATGATCATTTTTCATCTATTTTCGAAAATAACTTTAAATTTAAAATTTATACGCCAACTACGAGCCCTTTAATTTTTTATGTCACACGGTAAAGATCGCAAAAACATTTGTTTAAATTTTCTATAATCACCCCAAAAATGACCCCAATATAAAAAATATTGCTTTACACGTCCATGTTTAAGGTCACATAAATTCATATGATTACCAAATTTCAACTTAACCGGTTATTTGGAGCAAATTGGCTGTGACAGACGTACAGACAGACACACGAGTGATCCTATAAGGGTTCTTTTTTTCATTAGAACGTACGGAACCCTAAAAACTAATTTTGGTTTTATAAAATGTAACTATTACGTAGATTGCATGATAAATAAAAATATGTAGTATCATGTATAGAAGTAATACTATATATATTCTATGGTTTAAGTAGGTACTTATACCACAAACACAGACGAAAATCTGGTAGTTTCTGTTGCCGCTATCTATTGTACAATATTATGTAGTATGTATGTCTCAGGCAGATAGTTTAATCTGCCATTCAAATAAAAGGCTAGCCTTATAAATGAACGGCGCCGTTCAACAAACGGCCTGAATGATATTCGACCGTACAACATTTAATGAACTGGCTGGCTGATTGCTTAGGCCATTCATACAAAGGGTGATCGATCATGTGACAATTAAGAAGTAATTCAACCAGACATAGTAGATTGCAAACAGACAAAGGTTTTATAAATAGTTTTCATGTTCAATCCAACTAACCTACCTAGTTTTTAGGAGAAATTCTATCAAACATAGTAGTTTAATCACATTAATTATATGCCCTTAGTTGTTAAGTTATAACACAATTCACAGAACAAACAACAATTACGAAAAAACCTACCTTGTTGCTGTTTGTCATATTCAACAAATTTCAATCGAAATTTTCTTTAAAATTTCAACTGCACGAGTCAGTCACAGCTAAATTCATATTATTTTTCACTCTTCCATTGTACTATTTTTTGCGTAAACACAATCAAACTGTGAGAGACACCAACAATATTGTAGTTTGGGCTTCAGTGTCAGGTGGCAGAAAGTGGAATTAAATTTAATTATGGAACTAAATTTAAATGACTAAACTAGGCAAGTAGTTAAACGTCATCATTCCAAGTAATTTGCCTAGCTATTTGCTTGAATGACTGAATATCATTCAGGCCGTTAATTGAACGGCAGATTATGCTATCTGCCTGCGACAAGTACGTACCTGCGAAGTGAAAACAAGTATGACGAAATGTGATTGCTATTTTCGATTTAAAGACATATCCTTGCAGTACATAATTTGGTATAATTAAAGACAGATTGGCATGCTTGATAAGTAATATCTATACTTCAGATTATTATCTATTAATCACCTGGTATTTATTAAATTAGTGACGATGATTTTCATACCAGATATGTTCAGCAAAAATGTAGTGCCAGCTTACACCACTACAAAAAAGGGCCAACGTCAAAATTAAAGTTATTCTTAAAAGGTTCTGTTGTCTGCGTAAGGCACAGAATAAATAATAGTACGTTGTACCTAAAGGTAATCCTATATACGCCTCGACCCGAGTTTCAGTCGTAATCGGAAGTCCCACAAACGCACTGATTTCGGTGGGGAGCAACTTGCTCCAAATCAAATCAGAGTTAATGGGGTTGGCCAGGATTGGCCTAGTTCGCACGTCATGTCATCGGTGATCATTGGTCCTTTGATTGAGTTGGCCGGCTAGAGGGAATAATCAATTTGTGTTGTAGAAAATAAATTTGTCTCTTTGTGTTTTCGTAGTTCAGTACGCTGACTGCATTGGATTTTTTCTCGCGGTGGCGTTTGTTTGACATATGTTTACCACTTCCTGTGCCGTGATCATGTCTCAAAAGTACATATAAAGTGCAAAATAACAAATTCCGTTTAGCCGTCAAATATATTTTTATCGATTGCTCGGCTTCTACTCATCCGATTGAGATACCAAGTACACCAGTTTGGAAGTCAAACCTTAAGCTATCCAACAGTAAATCGCATCGCTCTCGGTTCAGTAGTTTTTACGTGATGCGAGAACAAACAGATTATGACGCCATTTTGTAAATTCTTGTTCAGTAGCTTATTTTAAGTCCCCCAGACCATTGTTTTTTAACTATCTTCATTGTACAGTCTTTTTGGTACTTAATGAAGAAATTCGCAGAAGAGCTAAAGTTACCGACGACTTAGGTCTCCGAATTACCTAGACTGGGGGGCTAGACTGGGGGGATTGGGGTAGACGAGTTCTTGAGTGGAGACCACGTAAGGGCAAACGTAGTGTAGGAGGCCCTCCGGCCAGTTGGAGTGACGATTTACGCAAAGTAGCTGGCAGCAATTACATGAGAAGAGCCAAAGATCGGGCTCAGTGGCGCGCATTAGGAGAGGCCTATGTCCAGCAGTGGACGAGTAAAGGCTGATGAAGATGATGATGATGATGATAAGGTAAGTCATCATTGTTATTTTGGACCAAACAAACCATCTCAATTTGCTATCAATGCTCTTGATTAATTAAAAAGATACCGGGAAAGAAATTGAATCATACTCGCACGTAACATAGCCTCCCACGTAACATAGCCTCCCACGGACAAAAAAATGCAATTGTGGATCTTGTACTAACCCGAGTTATAAGTAATTTCCCAAATAGCACCCCTATTTCCCACCCACGTAAACGGACGAAGGTAATTAGTCTCGTCAGGCGAGATGGAGCAATAGTCGAGGAGTTTACGTATTATTCAGTAACTGAAAATAAGAAAAATACTAACTAAATGGCCTCTAAAAATTCCCAGTCATTCGAGGGAAAAGTATACAAGAAGCTCCCCAACAAAAGTTTAAAATAATAAGTAAGTATAATAGATATAGAGCCGATATAATCCAGTATTTTATTTGCGTTTTTAGCATGTAGTAGATTCGTTATTATTACAAAAATTGCTTTCGTTACAGATGGGTCACATTGCATCAACCAAGAACATCAGATTCGTTGATCGTGGTTGCATCTCTGATTAAAGCTTATCTGTCTGGTTTATGTTATAACTGTGCCTGCAGCTTTGCCCACCTAGTCATTTTACTCGGATAAAAGTATCTTAAATGATATTCCAGGACCACAAAGTACAATAAAACATTTCATTAAAATTCGTTAGCCGTCAAACAGTTTTTTTTCGACTGCTTCAACTCATCGGATTGAGAGGTAGCCACGACTTTCGTCAAATTACTTAGTTTTTGTTCAAATCCTTGATTTGTTAAATTCTATATTCGCCAAGTCCTTTTTTCATTATATTCATATCAAGTACACACCAGTTATTTAAGTCAAAACCTAAACAATCCGTTGGGGAAAACCGAATCGCAGTCGGTCCAGTAGTAGAACGGACGGACAAGATTTAAAAAAATGATATATTATTCTTGTTCAGTAGCTTATTGAAAGTAAACCTTTAGTTTTTTTTATTATTTTCATTGTACAAACTTTTTGTTACTGCTTTATTATAAGTATAGAAAGATAGATATAAGATAGATTAACTCGTACGTAGTAGAACGCTAGTAAGGTGTTTTAGTAAAATATCGATCTCGTCCTCGTAAGTAAACCTGTCACGAGCTCCCCATCACAAGGGGCGCTTGATGGACGCGTCCAAGATTACGCAAGGAGCTCCGCAAGCTTCTAATGATTGCCGGAAATTAGAAATGGTGTTACCAGTTTTTGGGGACGTTTCATTCGTTAAACAAAAGGGAAAATAACAGAAAATTTGGTTGAAACCTAGTGCGGAAATGAATTTGGCGTGTTTGTTTTGGTTTGATTGAGTTTGAGTATTTAGGGTTTCATTCAGGTGAAAAAGGAACGAACCGAATGGGAAGTGTTAGTAAATTCTACATGAAATTGTTTGTTTCTAGATCCATCAACTGTCGTGCAGAGCCAAGGATATTTTTAAGCTGTTGTTAAGGATGTTGTTTTACCTGATGAAAAACAACGGTAGTTTCCCTGCCGAGGAAAATATTAGTGTTATAAGCAATAAAGGTTTATTCTCGGGTATTGATTATTTATGGTGCGTGAAAGGGTGTGTGTGTGTGTGAGGGTGTGAGAGGGTGCGTTTGATATGGATGTCCATACCACCCGTGCACTTATGAGAGCGTAAACGTTATGTTAAGAAAATCATCCCCTATTCACACAAATTTAAACAAAAACTTGAAAAAACAATCACAACTTTATAATTGATTGATTGATTGTCGTATGAGATAGTGCTAGCCTCTGGTTTCAGGCCACCTGAGGGCCTCTGACATGGCTTAACGACTGCTATTAATCAATAAAAGCCGGGTCCTACAGCTGAACGTGCCATACGAAGCACGGAGCAATGGGAAAACCGCAAATACTTTAGAAAAGTCATAGGTCTAGGACTAGTCTAGGTCTGGCCTAGGATCGAACCCGGCATCGTTGGATTCAAAGTTGCACAATTGAACTATTAGGCAACCACAGCTAACTTTATAATAAAAAACATAAGAATTGCTTTCTATCGCGATAGTGAATTTTGTGCTCAAAATAAGCCAAGTTGTTGAAGAGCTTTTACCTCTTTCTAGCCTTTATAGCTTTTCTTATTGAATTCCAGAAATACTGGGTTTCAGTTAGAGTCACTGCATTTAATTTCCGATAGACATGAAGCTAAGCCATAGAATAATAAATAACGAGCGGCGCACGTTCTCTGAATGAACTATTTGTTCCACGAGGAAATTGAACTGTTCAGAGGTAGTAAAATCTTTAGCTTATTTAAGCAGTTAGGTTTTCTGAGATTTATGTCCGAATATTTTGTAAAAAGTATTATTTGAAGTTGACTATTTGAAGAACCTTTAATTTCCCGCGCCTTGCAAGATATACCCCGCCAAGATCATTAAATTATTTGTGGCGTTCGGATTCTACAAAAAACACAAAAGTACAAACACGAATGACGATAAGTAAAAGGCCCTAGCACATCATAAGACAAGCATAATAACAATACAGAGACCCGAGATAGACACAACTTCACTCATAGCCATACAGTCGCCATCACGAGAGCCCACTACAATACATTGGTACATTGACCCAAATACAGAGAGACAGTATTGCCTACGTCACTAAAGGTGGACTTTCAAGCAGTGCGGCTTGCGTCATGCATCGAGTGGTCCTGCGGCTATCATTAGTCCTATAAAAAATTGCTCGGAAAGGGCTGAAACACTCGTGTACTACAAAATACCAACGTAAATTTCAAAGCATTGATTGTAAGTGGGCAACATAGGCATCATTTTCAAAAGTCAATTAATAATATGTCTCAAATAAAGAAATCAAAAGAGTGCGAGGTCGATCACCTATTTTTTTTATTACGAAAGAAAAAACCCTTCCTGATGGGAAGCGATAATGTGGTCGAAGGTATAGCACGCATGCCTAGTACCACTGTAGACTTGAACACTTGAGTTATATTTTACCGGAAACACTGACGAGGGCAGATCATTCCACTATGAAGAAGAATGCTCTGCCCTCATCCAGAGCCTCGTTCCATAAATGAAGAATAGTATCGCTTCGTTCTTAATATTTGAGTAGGACGAAAAATCAGTCCTTTGTATTTACAGTTCAATGTCCTCGCAACGTTACCAACCGTCAGAAAGCGGAGAGAGCATCGTGAGAGCGGTGACATTCGTCAAGAAAAATGATAACAATGAAGATCCACTATGTATGACTATTCTGTTAAGAGTGCCCGACTACGAAGCAGAAAACAAAGAGAAAAAGTAAGATTATGTATTATAAATAAGTGTTACAAATGTTTTTTGCATTATAAATACATTAAAGTCAAAATTGTAAACAAAATCACAAACTATTATATTTTATACTGTGAGTATTTTTATGTGCTGAATCTGGCGTTAGAAAAGAATACAACTTTCTGACTCTACGGATGCTTCGGAAAGTTGTTATTTAGAGAAGAGAGTACAAGAAACCCTTTTTTGAATTATTTTAAGTTGTTGGTACGCCCACTTGACTTGATCCGCAACTGACGCACTAGGCGGGCTGCAGGCCGCACGCCTGTAATTATATTCATCTATGCAGGCCGCATAGCTTTGAAGTCTATCTTAAAACCCATCCTTCCCCACCTCCCGAGGGGTTACAATAATTACAGTGGCTTATTACGCCACTATGACAGATGCGTCCACAAGCTGCGTTATTGGACACTGTGTCAGGAGGAGCTCCAATGCAGGTTATTGCTGTATGTTATTGTTGTGTTCAGTACTTTAAAAGCACTATATTTTACTCTGTATTACAAAGACTTATTCCTAACTACTGGTAGAAGACAAACAAATTTTTTATTCTATTCGTTGTAGCTTAAAATGAAACTGGACTGGTCACGTCTGACGAGTTATGAGCAAAACTCACAACTGAGCTACAACGTTGGACGACGTCGTGCAGACCCAGAAGGAGATGGCGGGACGAGCTATAGGACGAGTTATTGGAAGGGTTGGCCGCAGAAATATTTCAACCGAGAGGAGTGGAAGGAGGGTAGGGAGGTCTACCCTGCATTGAGACGACCACGGCTGAATAATAATAAAAATAATTCTTAGGTTCCCTCTGAAACACTGAGCATCGGAAAATCCGCACATAACTTATACAAAGCTATTGGTCGGTCAATGGCCGAGGACCAAACCCCTTGTCGTTGGACGTCCGTCAAATGTTACTACTATTTATCTATGGTCAAAGTTAGTAAGCTACATCGATGCACGTGAAAGTCATACAAAGTAACAAATATTAGTTAAAGCATAACTTTAATTATTAAAAATCCTAAAAAAAAAGTTTGACCCGTGGTACCTAACCTACCTAGAAATGAACAAAAAGAGCAATGGTAGCATAACGGTTCAGTAGTACAACTTAGAATCCAACGATACCGGGTTCAGTCCTAAGCTCCGCACCAATGAGTGCACCAAGTTATGAGCGGTTTCCATCGTTTCGTGCTTCGCAGGACACGTTAAGCTGTCGGTTCCGGCTGTTATTGATTAATAGCAGTCGTTAAGCCATGTAAGAGGCTATCGGGCAGCCTGAAAAACTGTGATACCAGAGGTCAGCACTACCTCATACGACAAACAAACAAACAAACCTAGAAATCCTTACGTTATGGTAGAACCTAAATAGTAGGCTAGAACACACGAACTACTTAAAACCGTCTAATAGCATATGGTTGCATAATTTTATATGAAATTTTATTAATTTTATAAAAGAAAATAAACGAAAAATAAATATTAGAAAAGGCAATTATTATGCTAACCTAAAATTCCCGGTAGGCTATCGGTTCTGGCTGTTATTACCTTGTCAGAGGTGACCTGACAAATTCTGAAACCAGAGGCCAGCACTACCTCATACGAAAAGAAACTTAAAATTAACGTAATACTCAACTTAATCTACAAATCGCTAACAGTAAGTAACGTCTTAAAACGCCAGGGCTGACCTTTCGCTTTGATATATTAATAGGGATAAGAGTTAGTTGAAACTAAATTATTTATGTAGATGGCGCAAATAAAGCCCCTAAGACCTGGGCTAGATCACAGCAGAGAAGTTCCAGTACCAAGCAGAATTAAACTGGTCGTCTTCTTCATCTGTGGTGTCAATATTTCAAACAATTTTTAAGACTTAGAGCTCCTTTCTTCATCCTCATTCCACCTAGGCCAAACCACATGAAGAACGGTCTGCGAGCGATTTGAATTGCCCACGTGTCAAGTTCTACCGAGCGGTGACGCTAGTGACTGAATGTGGAACTGAGTGCGTTTCCCAGCAAGCTGCTTTGCTTCTAACTAAATTACTGAATTATCCATCATTCCCATCAATATACTTTGGGGGACCAAACAAATGAGAGAAACTTAGCAAATGGAGGCTGCGTATGGTGCGTGAGTGGACAATTTGTGGTGTTTCGTAGTTGACACACAATTTCATCACAAAAACCTACATTGTTTTTTCCGTGAGAACTAGACAGAATCAACACAACTAACACAGAGATCTTGCTGCGAAATGGCGACTGATCGCAAAGGTAACTTTTCCGTAATTTCTCCTCTTGTGCAAGGCATCCACTTTACTGCTCCTAATTTATGTAATTAAAGCAATGACTTTCTCTAAATAAAACTTTGATTCCAAGTCGCAAGTAGATGGGTTGTTTCGGTTGAAACATCGCGGTGACAAGAATATCCAGCCGGACTGCGATGATCCAAGCTGTAATGGCTGCTCCGGGAGCGCTGGACGTTTTTAGAATCATAGGGAATAGGGATCGATATAATATTAAACGCCATTCGAGCCGCTTGTCTTGCACCCCTATTAATGACAGTGATAAATGATAATGATAAAATATTAAATTTTGTTCGATCTAGGTACAAGTATGCTGTTAAAAGGAGAAGATAAAAACTCTATCGAGAATGGCGCTTACTCTTTGAAATTGAAAATTCGTAATAAAACGTATTTACGAGGTATTACAGTTTTATCGGTCGTAAAGCACCCGAATTGTGACGGACAATATTTATGAACGTTTTAACATACAATACATACATGTACGTTTTTCAAATTTAAATCAGATTTCAAAACAAAACCAAAGCTCCTATAGGTAATCGATTGTGTGTTCGAGCAGGTCGTTCACCCGATGGCAAGCGCCTCACCTACCCACACTGCAGTGCCAGGTGGTGGCACCATGAACTCAGATTGCATTTCTGTTTATATTTGGTGCCAATAAAGAGTTTTGTATTGTATTGTGTGTGGTCCTATATAAATTCTATAAAAATTGGGTCAGTACTTTTTTATTAAATCCACTTGAAGTCAATTTATTTAAATAATCGTGTACTCTTTTTTGAAACAGGGGCCGGTGAAAGTAGTCTTCTTAATCGGGCCCTTTATAATCGTCACATGTACTTTCAGCTTGGCCGGTGTCATGACTCGAAAGTACATACGATTTGTGGAAAAGCCGGAAAGTTACTAGTAACATTTCGTGTAAATTCCACGTAGGAAGCAATTTGGCAAAGACGCTGAGCGCTGCGGGAGGGGGTGTAATAACTCGGACAAAAATGTAGAGGGTTTGGAGCTTCGGGTGTGGCGAGTGACGTGATGTTACATCCGCCTTTATAGAAAGCGAAATGTTGTAGAAGGAGGCCAAGGTCAGACAAGCTGTAAATTTTACATGAGTACGAGTAACTAAAAACTAAACAGAGCTTCTTCTCTTCGTCGCGTCGATGGTCCTATGTTATTTTTATACGGAGCTTAATTATCATAATTATCTATCAACTATCTTGGACTTATCAATAAAGCGGACTGATCGAGATCACGAAATGCATGGAGAAGAGAGCATCAGTGTCTTGATAGGCGAGAGTAGTCCCCATCAAAACTCTTCACAATTCCCGGATTTTAAAAATTATTAAACAACATCGTATATATCACAGAGCAGCAGTTTTTTTCCTTCTTTACCATGGCACAGTTCCTTAACACTACAGCGGTAGTAAACAATACACACTGCCAGAAAACAGCATCAAGGTCAACGTACTCGTTCTTATGTTTCGCGAACATGTTGATCGCTGCTTGAATCCTGCTGGTCTCCGCAAATCTCCCCAGGTCATCGGTCCACCTCGTGGAGGGGCCGTCCTTTGCAACGTCTTAAATACGTGGTTCTAAGAGCTAAATGTGGTCAGCCACTCAATTCAACTTCAATTTGGCAAAATAAATAAACCAAACAAATTCTTTAGAAAATTATAATATATTAATTCTTTAGAAGATACCAAAGTCCGCTTAAGAATTTTCAATTACAAGTTTGTCCACAGTACATAGGTATCATTTCCAAATTAAAAATATTCTCCAACAAAGCGACACACAGAATCATCTCAAAGACTTTTTCATTTATCGCCCCAACATTCCAGACGTTTAAAAACCTTTTATCTTGCCATAGTTTAATGCGTAACGAAGCACTCATCCTAAACGAACTCGGTAACGTACACCCTATCTTAGTCAGGGGTGGAGAAGGGCGTAGGCGGTGGAGAGAGGGTATCGACCCGAGCCGTTACACCGCCGGGTCGTTCACCCCACCCCCCGTAGCGACGTAGGCCCCCGTAGACCCCTACGCTGTAGCGTCGTAGCCGAAAACACCGAAGGAATTATAGGTTTTTTTTCGTTCGCTTTGTTTCGATATTGGCCAGCGGTGTCTGGTTGTTATTTGCTTTTTTAGAACAATATACGTATTAGAGATTTTCCCGCAATTTATGGGGTTCCTTTTATTAGTGCCTCGTGTTCCGGACAAGTAAACGAAGGAAAGGAAAGTACATTATTTGGATTCCACACACGAAACTGTTTCTGAATAGGAGTCATCATACTACTATACTTATTCCGTTTTTTGTAACTGAGCCAAACTAAATTAGTTCGAGTAAACTTACATTGCGATTAGGATCACAATCATTAATTTGTCTGTGCCCGAATATTTCTCCTATCGGAAATCGAAGTCATTATCTTTATTTAAAAGGAACCTACTTAACCACTACCCAATAAAGCTAACAATAAGTAGGTATGTATATGACAACCCATTACACTCGATCTCGATCTATAAATATATTACGTCCTATTTCCATCCCCCAACCGCATCGTACACCTTCACGTCGCACCGATCGCGAGCCGTACATACCAGGGGATCCAGAAGGGTGTGTCTGAATGCTGGCCAGCTCATTGAGCTTTACGGGATGTTGTGGGTGTTGCTGATTTTAAGCTAACATCAATATTAGAAATAAAACTCAAAACTTGATGCTGTGGCTGATCTATGCATTGTCATAATAGTTGTCAGATGTCAGTTAAAAAGATCAGTGAACTTGGCAAAGAAATTGCGTTTTATTAGTTAAAGCATGTTAAAGGATATTTTAAAGGCATGACACATTTATACCTGTGCTGGGCCTGTAGTCCATTATTACCCATACTCTCTCTTGAGTCGCAGAGTTAAGCTATATATCTATCTTCGAACTATATAAAAAAAATAGATATTCGTTAGAAAGCCCATCACTTGAGAACGGGTGTTTATTTTTTATTATTTTCGTAACAGTCCGAATAAGGCTGTTGGGAATTAAAAATTAGAAAATTATCTGGAAAATTAAAAAGTCGGGAAAGCTGAAAGTGTTTTTTTTCTACTGGATTTTTGTTTACCTCAATTACAAATTTAGTTTAGTTTACCTAAATTTTTATTGATTTGATCTTTTCATAATATTTTATGTATTTCCCCTTATTCATGAGATGTTAATTTTGACTTGTAAAAGTGCTATTATTTTGCCTGTTTACAATAAAATACTTTGACTTTGACTTTTGTATAATAATGAATTTTGATGACACTTGTCTTGGTAAGTAAACATATAAAAATAACATATAGGACTATTTTATCACTGTCCATGCAAGTAAAACTGTGGGGTGCAACTAGTGATGATATTAATATGACTCTATTTCAATGTATTTATTACTTTTCACTCCGTATAATGAAAAGACCAGGAACAGGGAAAACCACACGAACTTCTGAAATATGGGCCTTAGAAAATAGATTTTGGTTAATAGTTAATGTTAATAATAATTGTAATATACAAACAAAACAAAGCACTTTAATATGACACCGCACTTGACTTGATTGTCGCACTTTAATATGACACTGCACTTGACTTGATTGTCGCACTTTAATATGACACCGCACTTGACGTGATTGTCGCACTTTAAAATTTTATGTGTATCTCAACAACCCCTGACGTTCGTTTATGTGCTAAGTAGTAGCACATAAACGAACTTAAAAGTTCGGTTTTAGGGGATTTGGAGAATTCGTATAACGCCTAATTATTATTAAAATTTGTTATTTTATTTGTAACATAACTACAAAATATTATTTTAGTTTGTCATGTTCTTACAATAAAAATTTCGTATCGTACCGTATTGTAACGTCCTTTTCTGACTAGCCTGTTATATAGTAGGTACTTTGTAATTCAAACTGTAATCCTGTGCCCCGACTGAGTACCCAGATATTGACGTTGAGAGGAATGTCACAAACCTCATGAGGTATTTACGAGGTCGGCGCGAGACGTGCAGATCATCCTACGCGAGGAGGGACGTTCCGATATGTCAGCACATCGAAGACGTGCTCACGTACAGTAAATGTAGGTATTCATATTGCAGAGGCACCTAGTCTAGAGAGACATAGGATCCATGCTAAGTGATGTTGAGCGGAATGTCCCATAGCTCACGTGCTCTGTACTTATATGTATATGGGCGAAGAAACGTGTGAATAATATTGAGTCGACGCACCGCTCTTAAAATGAGGCTACGTGTTTAATTGCCACTAGAATGTTACATGGTAATGATTATCACTACATATCATAAAAGAATCTCACCAAATGCGCCTGTCTGTCTGTCTGTACACTAATATCTCAGAAAATACTGAACTGATTTTGTTGATTTTCACTCAGGCGTAGCTTGATTCAAGAGGAAAGTTTTAACGTATAATTTACAAGTGTTTTGAAATTTTAGTCGTTGGCTAATTTTCTTAACAAATTCGAAAAAAACCCTTCTGGTAGTGGTTTTAGCCGTACCTACGGATGCCATTAGAGCTGTACGAAAACTTTGTACCAAACAAAGGTATGTTTTTCTCAAAAAAATTGTACAAAAAATCCGCGACACTATATTATGTACCTGTTACATACGAAGCTCAAAATAAACGTTTTACAGTAACATAAAAACATTATTATTATTTACTAGCTGATGCCCGCGGCTTCACACGCGTGGTTATTTCTGAAGGTTAAAAGAACTCTTTGTGCTATTCCAGGGCCTAAAATACCAATATACCAACATTTGATCAAAATTCCTTCAGCCGTCAAATTTTTTTGTGCGATTGTTCGGCTTTTAGTCATCGGATTGAGATATAAAGTAGGTACCCCAGTTTTTAAGTGAAAACATAAGCTATCCAACAATGAAAACCGCGCAATTAAAAAAGAAATAGTCTAGGGTACTTAAAATAAGCTACTGTACAAGAATATAATATTTTTAATACTCGTGTCTGTCTATTTATTTGTCTGTTTGTCTGTATGTTTGTTCACGCAGCACGTAAAAACTACTGGACCGATTGCGATGTGGTTTTCACTGTTGGATAGCTTAGGGTTAAAAACTACTGGACCGATTGCGATGTGGTTTTCACTGTTGGATAGCTTATGGTTTGACTTAAAAATTGGTGTACCTGGTATCTCAATCCGACGAGTAAAAGGCCGAGCAATCGATAAAAACTTTTTGATGGCTGAACGAATTTTTATGAAATGTATATATATGGTATATTGGTATTTTAGGTCCTGGAATAGCACATACGAGTACTTTTAACCTGGAGAAATGACCACGCGTGCGACACCGCGGGTACAGCTAGAAACAATATTAAAAATAAAACAACGAACTATGTCAAGTGAGGTATCATGTGTGTCATGCCATGGCTTGGTGTGGTTTATCATTGAATAGGTATTTCAAAATCATCTTTATGTTTATCTTATCCTTTTTTATTTTAATGACCATTTAGGATCTATAACGATTTAAAGGTAAGTATGTGTGACTGTTCCTTTGTTACACTATATAAACAAAACGCGTGGTCTGATTTTGATGATTCTTACGTCAATCGATTTGTCTTAATCTTGCAAGTGCTACTAAAGACATGACATTAATTAAAATTCAATATGGCGATAACTAGACGCCAAACCTACTGTAAAATATAAAAAGAATAAAGTCGACGAACTATATCTAGTGGTGTATCATTGAACAGGTATTTAAAAGTAATCTTTAGGTTTCTCTTATAATTTTTCATTTCGAATAAACATTTAGGATCTGTAACAATTTAAAGTTGGTGAGCAACCATTCTTATTCTAATTCTTATACGTAAATATAAACAAAAAAAAAAGTTTAAAATAAAATAAATTATTATAAAAAAAAACCCGACTGCGAACAAAACTAAAAAGAGGCAAACAAGCTTTAGATTTTTGATTTTTGTTCGCAGTCGGTTGTTTTGATATTAATTTATTGTAAACACCATACCTTTTAAACTCGTCGTTTGAATGTTTTTGATGAGCGGATTTCAATTAATTCTGCTTCACCCATTCTTCGTGCCTACTATTACTTTATCTGTGGTAACTAAATAGTGGTTTGTTTACCTCTCTAAATAAACCAGTATATAGGTAAAACCATTTATTCACCAACATTCCACATAACAGGCGCTAAATACCGCCAATATGAGGCATTACCTCCATAAGTCCCTCGCCTTGGCTCTCCGGGCACGTACCGCGGGACTCTACGGCTCTATATTCGATTCGATTATACGCGAAAGCCGCCTAATTTCTTCGTAAATGGAGTGTCAAGGGATGGATTCAGGGAAGGGCGAAGGCAACCATAAATCAAAATGGGCCTTTTTCTATATTGTGTAAAAATTAAGAAGAAAAATACTATTATTGGCGTTCACTAGGATATACCTACTTCCAGCAGTGGAATAATATATTAGGCTGATAATGATGATGATGCCGTTTGTTGGTACAATAGGCAAAAAATATACATTTTTATGCATTAATTTTAGTTGTTGGATAGTCTGATCATATATCAATTGATTTAAAATTTAAGTGTTATTAAACAACAAAGAATAAATGCTTATTTCGTGTATCGTTAGGGTCAAGCCCATAGACACACGTCAACACACACGTCGTGTGTCGTTCACTCCTCCATATGACGAGCTTTATAAATGAACCATGCCTGACCAATGCGGATGGCTGCAAGTATATTAATAATAATAATAATTTATTCGGGACAATTCCACACCAATTACCTAGCCCCAAACTAGGATACCCTAGGCACTAGATAACGGATAAACATACATAGATACCAATATTACGTCCATGAATTGGAAACATACATTTCAGCTCATCACACAAATGATTGCACCTTGCAGGATTCAAACCCGTGACTGTAACTGGACCCTGTGGCATATATTTCCATATTTTTTTTAAACAGGGCATGTCGTTGTTCTTTTAACTTACAACTAACTACTACAAAATTTAACTAGCTAACTACTACAAGTAAAAATACGACAACTCTAATGTCATTACAGGCTCATAGGTAGTCCACGTCTTCTAGTCCACTACCAGTTCGCGGCGTACCCAACATGCTGGCGGAATTGCTCCGTTGATTGGCAATGCTGATACGAGGAGCCAAATAAGTACCTGCATTTTAGTGCGCGTCGCATCGATCAGACGCTAAGATAGATTTTTGAATATACGATAAGCTCTCGGTCCCAACGGTCCCAATGTCTCTACTCCAATCGGCTTAAATGTGAACCACATTGAGGTTATACTTTCTCCGCTTGAGCTGCTCTGCCGAAGAAGCCGTGGTGCGAGCCCTACTCTGTGTCTCAGAAAGACGTGATAGCGCTATCGTGTCGACACAAGCAGCAACCCACATTAGAGGCCATCGATGCCATCTAATCTTCCAGAGAATAAGGGGCATCCGTCAGATCTTTTATCATCGTCACTCATCAGACCCTTCGTTTCAAGAATAGCTGCAATGTTGGCGCTGTTAAAAGCCCGGCGAATGATATAGTTAAGGCTGTCGTGACGAGAAATTCGACTAGCACTTCTAGAACTAGAGAACCAGCTGCATACCAAAAACACTCATTTAGGTGTGTATATAAATGTATTGAGGAATGTCCTCACTACGTCCCATAAAACATTTTGACATGCTCGCCGCGTGTCCAAGCGTGACGCAGACACTTGAACTGCTAGTTATTCTGTAAGGCAGGGCCAGGGGTGGCGGAGGCAGGCGGCTGGTATCGACAGAGTGCAGCCTCCGTCAGCCTTTTTCCATCTAGTGATTAATTAATCCATGACATAGGTGATTAATGCTTCCGGAAAAATGCGAATCAATTTGGGTGAAACACGACGCGAAGATTGTTTTGGAGGGTGTGGTGTGTAGCAGATTGAAGGGGGCATGAGGCTGGAGGTGGTTTTTTGATATTATGTAGGTATATTGTGTTTTATTGAAAGAAATATATAACGTAGAAAATTGACTGAAGACTGGAAATACTGGCGTAGTAAAGTACAAACTGATATCTATCAATTGTTTAAAATCTCTGAGCTCTATTATGTAACTAGCTGCGCCCCGCCGTTTCACCCGCGTTGATTATGATGATGGATGATGATGATGATGATGAAAGTACCCTATGTGTTAATCCAGCGAATAACCTATGCTGGTACCAAATCCGTTTGAGCGTGAAGGAGTAACAAACATACACACACTTCTAAAGATAAAAGATAGATGGTGCTGATCGGTTTTTATGCATTTTATGACGTCTTGTAGGGACTGCCAGTTCTAATGTATGGAGATCTGCATCTCGCATACGAAGTTTCACGCTCGATAAGAGACTATTATTTTTTTAACTCCAGGCTCAACATTTCTCTGATTTATAATATTATTATAGTGTGACTAGCTGTACCCGCAGCTTCGCATGCGTGGTAATTTTTCGATTTATAATATTATTATAGTGTGACTAGCTGTACCCGCGGCTTCGCATTCGTGGTCCTTTCTCTAGGTTAAAAGTACTCCGTGTACTATTCCAAGACCTAAAATACCAACATTTGATCAAAATTCTTTCAGCCGTCAAATAGTTTTTTATTGATTGCTCGGCATCTAATCATTGGTTTAGGATACCAAGTACTCTAGTTCTTAAGTCAAACCCTAAGCTATCCAACATTGAAAATCGCATCGCAATCGGTCCAGTAGTTTTACGAGACTCGCGAACAAACAAACAGACAAACAAACAAACAAACAGACAGACATGAGTTTTAAAAGAGTTTTCTTGTTCAGTAATAGCTTATTTTAAGTACACTAAACCATTTTTTTAAATTCTCTTTCATTCTTATTGCTTTATTTATAAGTATAGATAGATAGATAGATAGATAGATAGATAGTGTGATTAGTGTGATACGTACGTATCTATGTTTGTACGTTGTCTATGTTTAAAATAGACTGACGATGATCATGATAATAATGGTGATATAATGAAAATGTTGAAGAAGAAACACATGTTTGACTATGGCTGGAAATATGTATGTACTTAGATCATACTGAAGGTTTCTGGATTATCATTGATAAGATTAAGATTTTATATTTATGATATATTTATTGTTTTTCAAAGTATATTCCCTCACTGTTTACACACTTCGCATTCTTCTGAACTATTGTAAGAAGCAGTTAGCGCAGTCTTCCCTACGGACGTCTTCAATGGCCTCTTTAAATCATGCGGTATCTATCGAGTGCAAAACTTCTGAATCTTTAGATGTACGTGCAAAATATTTTGTTCTTGGCTCATATCTATACCTAATTCAGTACGAATTTGCTGACAGGTAAAGGGCCCAAGGTTCGTGCTAGTACGTTATTAAGTTAGCTTTGTTTCTGGCGCAAAAAATAAACAATTTAAATGTTATTTATTTACATTATACCTTAGTATAGTACAAAATATCTAGCATTTAATCTGTCTAAGAAATCTAATACCAACATTTTGGCGACTAAGCTGAGAGCAATGCGACGCTCGAAGCTCTCAGTCGGCCACTAATAGCTATGCGGCGTGCGTTTCTTCCTTGTCACCATAAAGTAAGCGCTCGTACTTCAAGCTTACGGAAAGGCAAAGGTAAATCCATTTGAATAAAACTTTTAATAGTACTTTTTTGTGTTCCCTAGCAATTGATTTGATTCAGAAAAAGTTATATATGCAATATTACAAGCAGAGAAGTGCTTTAAATTGCAATAAATCGCCTCAAGAAATAGCGGCCATTTTATTTTTCGTGCATTCGTCCCCTAGTTCGTGTCACTACCGAATTAAAGATACGTTTTTGTTGCTCGTGTAACGTTTTTGTTGCTTGTTATATAATATTTATGATAATTTAAAAATAAAATAATATAAAAATAATGTATTCAATTAAGTTTCTTATGAGCTAAATTCTGTATATGTTTTGTTCCCAAGAATTCCTAAAATACGAGTTTGAAGGTGAACTGAATTTACATCACTAAGGTAAAATCACATAGGTACCTACTACTAGCATAATTTTGTGTGTTATTCGATTTATTTTATTTATTTTTATATATTTTTATTATGTATAGGGTAGTTAATGGTTAATTACACGACTGCCCAAAAAACTAGTGTAATGTATTTAGGATTCATGTATGTTTTTATATATATTTGTATGTATGTTTGTATGTATGTATGTATGTATGTATGTGAGTTTCTTTATTCCACTATAACTTTTACATGGCTGAACAGATTTAGACGTATGGGGTATCGTTAGAATACTTACATCCCCCGAGCAACAGGCTGTATTTTAAAATGCAAAAAATATTTTTTTCTTCGTATATTAGAATATGGGTATGAAATTGAAGGCTAGTTATTAATTTAAAATAATGTCTTTATCCTTTTCTGAATTATGAAACCTATTCAATATTTATGTTTTTTATTAATAAATTATCATAACTCACTATAAACAACTTTATCCCAAGACAGTGGCCAGGAGCTCACGAACTAAGAAGCAGAGCCAAAGTTTCTCACTTGATAGGGTACAACAGGTCCATAAATGAATTAATCTTTAAAAAAATGAACTAAAACTACATAATTCACGCATTAAATTATTGTCCGAATACCAATATTCATCACACAAAAGCTTTCAAACTGGTATCATGTTTAGTAATATATTAAAGTCGTAAGAGCCTTAAGACGCCAAATATGGGACAATTACATGTTTTTGAAATGGTCTTTTAAATACATGTATTTTGGTACCTCATTCGATAGGTTTTGGTCCTTTTTTGTTGCGTCGGATTTACAATATGGCAGCTGTATGCCGCCATATTAGTTTTTTGAAATTTCATATATCCTATAGAACTCTCGTGATCAAGGCGAATCTAAAGGTACGTCATTTATCAAAATCCATCAAGCCGTTTAGGCTGTAGGAAGTGCCTAAGAAACGTACAAACTAACAAACAAACATTAATACAATCTAAACACATAACCAGATAAAAAAAAAAGTATTCCGTTGCATTTTCAAAAAACCGTAGTTGTTTTACAAATATAATATCTCTCTATTATTTATTTTATTAAGCTCTTCAAAAGAGCTACAAATAAAATAAATAAATAAATATTTGAAATATAGGGGAGAGGTGGTATGAAAGGGACACGTATTGAAAGGGACAATTCATATTACCGGCTAAATAAAAGTCGTCTCGGAACAACACTAATTTTGTTGTGTTGCAACCCAAATTCACATCTATTTGCACCTAACTTCACGTTTCAGTCAATTTAAAGATAGCGGTGTCGTACGTATGTTTGTAGGAGAGTTCAAAAGTTTTATTTTTGTTAATGAGGAGAAACGTTTTGTCAAATACTATAAGTTGTTTATTTATCTGTGTACAATTGTTTACTATCGGTTAGTTACAGATAGACACGAGAATAGAAGGTCATTAAACTTTTGATTACAAATTAAGATTTTGGTGTTATGTTTTTATTTTGAGTGTGTTATTTATGAAAGGGACAACTGATTCTGAATCTATAGATGATATTTCTGAAACTGAAGTATTCACTCCAAGGTTAAGATACCGGCAGCCAGACAGGAGATAAAAGAGGAGATGATGACCAGTGTAATATTTGTGAGAAAACATATTCAGGAAGCGTTGAAGATTGGTTTCAATGTAAAATTTCTACAAAATGGGCACATGAAACCTGCGGAGTTAAAGATGTATGTAACTTTTTTGTTCGACATTTATTATGTTTGTATTCTTTATTATTATCAAAGTTAATTACTTCGTTTTAAGGTCGCCATTTAAAAAAACTATATTAAAACTGTGGAATTATTACTGTTTCTCTCATAACCCATGATGGGTTGGATGGGAAACCATTATTTTTAAGTAGTATTATTTTTTTATGAAAATAGTTATGAAATTGTCTATTTACTGTTTATAATAAATGTAATGTGTCTTAATTGATCTCCGCTTACTGTGAAAAATGAGATTTTAGTGTATAATATAAGTAGTTAACACATACACACACACCCACACCCCCCCCCACACACACACACACACACACACACACACACACACCCTCAAACACAGCTTAATAAGTCGTTAAACTGTCGGTCCTGGCTTATTAATAGCAGTCGTTAAGCCATGTCAGAGGCCCATAAGTGGCCTGACAAACTCTGACACCAGATGCCAGCACTAGCTCATACGACAAACAAACCAACAAGTTGATTTTTCTTGATATTACGTACTGTCCCTTTCAAAACTTATCGTGTCCCTTTCAAGACGTCTATTTATGAAAGGGTCAAAAAACACTTTTTCTAAAGGTGCATTTTTTTTATTTAAGAATTAAGAAATGGTTATTATTGCATTTTATTTCGATAATGAAATAAAATAGGTTTACAATTCTACTCCAACATGTTCAAAATTTTGTTTCATCTATTTACTAGAACCTCATAAGAAAAAATGTCCCTTTCATGCCACCTCTCCCCTATTCGTGACAATTCACACCAATTACTCGTACCTAGCCCAATACTAAGATAGCTGTGGTCGTCTTGGCTTAGAATAAGATCCCTCCCAATCCTCCCGTGGATGTCGTAAGGCGCGACTAAGGGATTACACACCGGAAGTTGGGCAGCGTCCTCTGAGTACTCATGTATAGAGGTGTGAATAACGGGTAGTTTTTTTTAACGAGCTATATGCGCTTAGCTACACTTATATAGCCAGCTATTTAAAAAGCTATCGTTATAACGTGAACTTGAACGCCAAGACGCGAATCAACGAACGGCGAGACTGGCACGGAATAACAAACGACGCGCGCGATCTACATTACTTCAATATAAACTTGCAGTTTCTACCCATTTTTAAAAACGGGAGCAGATTGCATGTTTACTGTTATCACTGGACTTTTCAATAAAGTTCCATACCATCGTATTACTAAGTATATCTTGTAGTCATTTTTTATTCACTCAATCTTATGACAACCCTACTAACAAAGTCTATTTACACCAATGATTTTATATAACATTATTGATTCACACAATAAAGTCAAGTAAAAGGAAATAAAATAAAAGCTTTACAATATTTTCATCCTTCAGAGCGAGAATTTTTCAAAAAAAAGTTTCACAAATGTGTAAGTTCCTTGCTCCGTACACAAAGCTAATAGCTGTGGCTATAACGTATAACATACTAACTTCATAGAGCAGAACAGCTGATGTAGCAGAACATAACACTAAATAATTCAACGAACCAATAACATAACTTCGCGTTTTGTACAGTTCGTTTAATTTACGAATCACATCGCGTCGCGAAGCTACAGTTAAAACTAGTTGCGTTATAATTCAACCAATAAGCGCTCAATGTGTGTCTACGATTAGCTTTGAGAAAGTGAATGAATTGAGATTAGCGCCATCTACAATTTGTTTCGCATTTTCTCCCAATCAAATCAATCAATATCAATGTTCAGGAAGGCGCGTGCTGGCGGACTAGAGCCATCTATGGTTTTTTAATGTACTAGCTTGTTATTTATGATTGTGCAATATGATGCGACGTGACTTCCTAGATTTATATGTAAACGTTACTTCCTCTTGACGCCGCGGTATTTCTTTTGTGGCGCTGAGTCGCAAATCGCTGTCTAATTGTCGAATAATGATAAAGATTTGAGATGTAAGTAAAAAAAAATATGGTTATAACATTAGCGGATTTATTTATTCTATTTTATAACGACTATAGTTATTTATAAATTTAACGTTATAATAAGAGCTATGTATTATATTAAGCACCTTTACTCATGTATAACACTGCGGTCACCAATCCGCCTGCCAAGAATGGTGATACGGCTAACCCCTCCAAATATGATAGACACACCGCAAACACGTTTCCTAGTCCCCGACGGCTTCGATATTCCTGGTACCGAATAGCAGCCACAGTAACGGCGGAGCAGGGGGTGCTAAGAATCTCCGGCACAGACCCAGCTTCCAACCCCCACAATCTATGGACCTGGCAACTTATAACGCACGCACCTTGAGGACCGATGAGAAGTTAATAGAGCTGCAAGAAATAGTAAGTAAGTTGCGCTGGGGTATTATAGGGTTATCAGAAGTCTGAATAAGTCAGGGTTATTCTTTTATATTACGATCGTCTTTAGCTTTTAGTAAGTTTATTAAATCAGGCCATTCCTCTATTGATCGTTATACTGGCAAGTTGTTTTCTATTAACCAAGCCTTTATCAATAAAATAGTATAAAATCAAATAAAAAAAAGATTAAAATGAGAGTAAAGTAAGAAACGTATGACTTTCATGTAACTTTTTAACGCGCGGCTGTACGTTTATAATTTGCCTACCTATTTATTTGTATAATTATTGTTTACTTTTTTGAATGTACTTTTGTACTACCTGTGGAGGCTTGTTAATGACTTTTCCTAAATTATTTTGATTTAAGACTGTTTTGTAACGAAAGCTGTAAGCCCCCCATATAATAAAAATAAAAATAAAAATAAAATAAGTCCGAAGAGAGGGAGAGGATACAATAACCCTCAATTCCGGCAACTTACTCTATTTTCGGGAGGGCGACTAGCAGTCCCAACATGATATCGGGTTTCTCGTCCACAAGTCCCTCGTCAACAACATTGTGAAGATCGAAAGCGTTTCGAGCAGGGTAGCATACTTTATACTCAGAATTACCGAGCGGTATTCGTTGAAGGTCATATAGGTGTATGCCTTCACTCGAAACGCCCGGACGATGAAGCTATGTACGATTACATTGCTGATGCCATACATGCCCCGAAAAGACACTACAGTGACAGACTTCAACGCACGGCTAGGCATGAGGAATGGCGATGAACTGGGAGTGGGGCAGTTTGGATTTGGACAGCGGAACCAAAGGGGTCAGCGATTGGCTGACTTCATGGAGAAGGACCGACTTACCGAGGGACTCTTTATGATGAACTCCATTTTAAAGAAGCGGAAATGGACGTGGCTGCACCCCGGCGGTCATAAGCACGAGATAGATTTCATTTTGACGACCAATAAGCATATATTCAACAGGGTTAACACCGGCAGTGATCACCGCATGGTAAGAGGCTCATTAAATATCAATGTAAAGCTGGAGAGCTCTCGTTTGACGAGTTCTACTCTTCGCCCAAGTCCTGCCCAAATCCAAAACCCTGAGAGCTTTCAGTTGAAGCTCCAAAATCCTTACCGAATGCGATACACTGGATGAACTAAACAACGGGATGGTGGAAATTGTTCACGCGGTCGGGTCGGAGTTCTCTTAGACCCACCGCAAAAATAGAACACAGAAACTCTTTGAGCATACACTCAAACTTATGGCAGAACGAGGCGAGATGAAGCTGCAGTCTTCAGTGGATATGTCGAGTTACAGCTTGCTTAATAAAGAGATCTCCAAGTCGATGCGACACCATTTGCGTTCTTATAATACTAATTGCATTATGAACGCAATAGAGCGCAATAGAGCGGTCTTTTGGGAAAAGCTTGTTGACGAAGCGGAATGTCGACAAAGCTACTGAAAGCGGGTGGAACACCGGTACTTAAAGTCCTTCAGAGGCTGTTTAACTCGGTCATCCTAGAAGGTACTATGCTAGAGGCGTGGCACAGGAGCTTAGTGGTGGTGTTCTTCAAGAAAGGTGATAACACCCTCTTGAAGAATTATAGGCCCATTTTGCTGCTGAGCCACGTCTATAAGCTGTTTTCGAGAGTAGTTACAAACCGTCTGGCTCGTAGGTTCGACGACTTTCAGCCTCCCGAACAAGCTGGATTCCGGAAGGGCTTTAGCACCGTAGACCACATCCATACGCTCCAGCAGATTATACAGAAGACTGAAGAGTATAATCGGCCACTATGTCTAGCGTTTGTGGACTACGAGAAAGCCTTTGATTTAGTCGAGACCTGGGCAGTGCTACAGTCATTACAGCGGTGTCAGATTGACTACCGGTACATCGAAGTGTTGAAGTGTTTGTATAGCAAGGCTACCATGACTGTCCGTCTCCAAGATCAGAGCACGAATTCTATGGAATTTAAAAAAGGGGTGAGACAGGGAGACGTTATTTTGAAACCTCTGCGCTGGAAGATACTTGATCGGATATGGTATTAACATTAATGGCGAATGGTATTAACATCATCACTCACCTTCGATTTGCTGATGATATAGTCATCAAGGCAGAAACCCTGGAAGACCTAAGCACAATGCTCAGTGACCTCAATATTGTTTCTCAACAGATGGGTCTTAAAATGAACATGGGTAAGACGAACATCATGTCAAATGCCCATGTCGTACCCATGCCGGTCTATGTTGGGAACGATATTATCGAAGCTGTTGATCACTATGTTTACTTGGGTCAGACGATCTAACATTATCTTCTCGTCACAGATACCGCAGTGCCTCAAGACGTAAGTTTATAATGCGTGTTGCCAGTGATGACATACGGCACTGAGGCATGGTCGCTAACTATTGGTCTCATACAAAAGCACAAAGTCACGCAGAGTGCAATGAAGAGAGCTATGCTCGGAGTTTCACTACGTAATAAGATCCGTAACGAGGAATTCCGTAGAAGAACCAAGGTTATCGACATAGCTCTCAGAATTTGCAAGTTGAAGTAGCAATGGGCAGGCCATGTGGTTCGCAGAGCTGACAATCGCTGGGGAATAAAGGTTCTTGAATGGCGACCACGAACAAGAAAGCTAATTTTAGGGAGACCCCCCACAAGATGGATGGACGACATTGTATCCATCGCAGGGAGTCGGTGGATGGAGGCGGCAAAAAACCGTTTGTCATGGCGCTCTTTGGGAGAGACTTATGTTTAGCAGTGGACTGCTAAAGGCTGAAATGATGATGATTATACTAAGATACCCTGTACTATGGGTACTAGATAAAGGATAAACATACATAGATACGAATTACATCCATGACTAGGAAACAAACATCACTGCTCATCAAAAAAAATGACCATTTCCAGAAACTTCTACGTATGTATGTCGAATGACTCTTTTGTCAGGGTAAGTCAGGCCTCCCAAGGCATACAATACACGTATCCAAGGGCCTCCAACTTGGCTTCAAGACTGCTCTCAATAGTTATCAACTAGGACAGATGGCTTAAGGTTCTCTCCGAAGCAGGGAAATAGATTAGCTGTTTAATAACATACAACGGCTGTCACTCACGATAACCCATGTCAAAACTCGACCGGTGTTCGGACGTTAAAGACGTTTTATGTTAATAAATAAAGTATCACGCTCACATAGTTTCTATAGCAATATAAATTAGCTATAATAAGTCCATCAATAGATGGAAACTAACGGTTATAATAATTATAAAGACGTTATGTAATAAGTCGAGAGGCTCACGTCCAATTTATTTGGAAACAGAATATGGATAATAATGCTGACGGTCGTGAAGAAAATGTAATAATTTTTCTTTTTCTTGCAGGCTATACTATTTTTTCCTGACTACGGCGAAGCAAGGAAAGAGTAATAATAATAATAATAGTTTAACAGTTTATGTATATTTGTGTGTTTTTCGTCGTCTTCAGGTATAGAGTGTCATAGAATATTTTTCACCCAACTACGATGAAGCAAAGGAAGGGTTATGTGTTCAATAGCCTATGAAGCTCCATACCTGAAGACAAAACGATTGACACCTCTCTTTTCAAAATCGGGCCGCTATGTGGAACATCTACATAACCACATATATACATAATATGTACATACATACATAGACTGTTAAACCCCTCTTCCCTTGCTTCGCCGTAGTCGGGTAACAACATATTTAGATGATCTTATATAATTGCTGTCTATAAATACATCTCAGAATTAGACAGGCACTTACATCTATTAACGTAAATCATACTTTGTAACCCAAAAACGGGTTGTACAGTAAATCCTCAGATTTTCATGAACATATACGATTTGATCGTACTGTTTATTATTATATGCACATTATTTATAATTTTACGTTCCAACGGCCGTCGCGATTTCGTAGCACAAACTATTGAGAAGAGCGCCATTTTACATTTGAAACTTACGTCAACGATATTGACACTAAAACTTAAGTCTTAACTATTTTTTATATTATTTAAATGTACTCTGTGATGTCTGCGCATAATATCGCTTTTTAACATATACTTATTGTTATACTCAAAAGTTCGGTCCTTTCTCTACTTTTTTTAAACGGTCTTTTATAACTAAATATTACCAAATACAAACAACTTACTTTTACATAAACCATTAAGACAACCATAACTGGCCACTGGGGGCATTGCCCTGCTGAATTGCAATGCTTATTCGATGAGCCAAATAAGTACCAGCATTTTGATCACGCGTCACATCGACCAGGCGAGGCACTCACATAGTTTTTTTAAATAGGTACGATGATCTCCCGGTCTCCACGGTCCCAATGTCTCAACCATATTATAAAATAAACTTTACTGTGTATTTATTTTGTGACTATCCTCAGTTATCAAGTAACTTATCGAATTAAGTATCTCATTTGGCCTATATCATAATAAATGCTAGTTTTATCTTTGCGGGGGCGATCGATCACGATAGCGGGAGGTCCGCGATTATCATCAGGGCTCGGTGGTAACTGTGGTGACGGCGGACAGCCACCACAGTCACGATGAAAGTGTTGCAAGTGGTAGCCATCGCCGTCGGATCGGTGGCCGTGCTCGGCCTCGTAGCAGGTAACGAAAAAAATAACTTATAAAAATTGAGTAAAAATATATATTAATTAAGTTTTTATTTAGGCCAGGATACAATTTAACAACTTAAATGTTTTTTGTAGAAATAATATGAAAAAACAAAGTTATTTATAGGTCGTAAAATGTGAAATTAAAAACATGCAAGAGAGCTCACAAATCATAGCTACGATTTTGTTAGAGGAAATTAAATAGCGTTACCATTTTTATTTTCTAGTTCTGAAAATTGGTTTTCATGAATTTTTATAATAATAATATATTCGGGACAATTCCACACCAATTACCTAACCCCAAACTAGGATACCCTGTACTATGGGTACTAGATAACGGATAAACATACATAGATACGAATATTATAACATCCATGACTCGGAAACAAACATTTCTGCTCATCACACAAATGATTGCACCTTGCAGGATTCGAACCTGCAACAGTTTGAGTATGTACCTAGGATCACTAGCCACGAGACCAACTGACAACGATATATGACGGAGATTTACAGAAAAATATGTATTTATCTGATTTATCTGTATTTATCTGTGAGGACAATTTATATGATTTGTAATAAACAATGAAAATGGAAGACGTCGCAACTAAATAATAGAAACAAGTTGCCATTTCGTAAGCATTTGACCAAGTATTTTTTATCAGAAATAAAGAAACTAACTAACTAGGCAACAGATAAACTACCAGAACAATAGACAATCCATTTTACAAAATCTTACGTATATCAGATTAAATAATACAAGTTCTAAGTAGTCAAGTTGTATTTGTTATTCGGTAGAAGATGAATTTCACTTTGACAATATCGTTTAACTTAACTGTAGGTATCTTTCCCAGGGTTTATCACATGGGTAGTTCTATCCAACCAGGCACCAGTGAGTGATCCTGCTCCAACTGTGACGCCCCCGGACTGGTGGGAGCACTGCACCCTCTACCAAATATACCCTCGCTCCTTCAAGGATAGCGATGGAGACGGCATCGGAGACTTACAAGGTAAATTGAGTACAGTTAAGGTAGAGGAAGACCAGTCTTACACAAGCAACGCGCACGAGGCGTTTGATCACCTGAACAAGACAGTTTATATATTTTCCGAAATTTTGTTTTTACCTATATTTGATCTGAAATCTAGCTACTTCCTGCGACTTTGCTCGCGTTGAAATGTAATCTACTTATATGCCAATCAAATTTCATTGAAATCCATTTAGCCGTTGTTGAGCTGATTGTCGACAATCATGCATACTTACAAAGTTTCGTTACTACAACATACAAAAAAAAAATATAAAAATTTAGAAACACTTGTGCTAGTTATGTCACGGTGCATAGCGTGCTTGACTGGTGTCTCGACCTATAATTAAAGGATATCTTAGAACTTTGATATATTCCAGGCTTCAAAATGAGGAGAGGCGAAATATAAGTTGTTTGACCATGTTTACAAGGCAAGACTTGGAATGGCTTAACCAAGAAGTTGATTTCCAGCAGTTCTCTGAAAATGACTAATGTGATGGTAATAATTATAGCGAGCTTCTCTTTCATCACCGCCACTAAACTTATTATTATTGCTAATAGGTGCTATACTATCAATAAACCATCTGTTAAAATAGCAGTAATCGATAGAAGTGCAGAAGTAGCCATTCGAGGTTCAGATCTCACTTAATGGACAACCGACGCGATGTAATGACTCCCTGCTCACTGCCCATTGAGCACTTAAGTGTAACGTCAGAAACATAAATCTCTGCATATAGTTTTTGTTTGTTTTATCGTATGAAATTAGGCCTGCGAATGCGAAAATTATTTGGAAATAGTGGAAGATTTGCTTTCGGGATGTGATAAGGATGCATTTTTATCCTTAGATTCATAGACAACTGCACATTTCTCCGTACTCTAGAAAGGCTGTTAACGAACGTCGCAATGAAAGCATTTGATTATCGTCATTTTAGCGCTGATAGCAGAAGTTTGGCAGTAGTGAGCGTCCACGGACTAACGTACTCGTATTTGTACACTTTAGTGCCGTGGACGCCCTGTGGGGCGCTTTTAATCGGCACAATCGAAAGCACGGCAGAACCAGATATTTACAGATACATCTAGGTAGGTAGGTAAGTGACCTGTTAACAGTTAAAAAAATAGTTACTACTTCTCCGGTACTGTTTGTCTGTTTATGTAGTTGTTTAGGAATTTATGTTGCTGATGGTACACGACCTTGATTGCTGATGGATATTTAACTGGAAAAATTACTTGACTACACTTTTTAAACCATCCACAGATAAAAAAACATGACATAATCACGTTAATACCTTTATAATGTGGCTCAATGATACAAAATGATACATTGACTGTTACGGTTTCCGGTGTCACGCGGGTTTATATTCTAAACGAGTGTGGTCGATGGTGACTATGTACTCAATAGATAAGAATACAAATTTAAAACTGAAAACATGTAGTGAAAATTTTATTCTTATTCTACTTTCCCCACCTTCCCTCACTTCCCCAAATCTCTCCCCCCCCCCCCCCCCCCCCACATTTCCCTACTTTTTTTTTCTAAGTATGGCTACACCGAAAGGTAACGATCGCGCTGCAATAACGTTGCCGTTTGTTAGCGGAATCGCACTGCTGGGATTGTTGGGATATGGGCATCCAAATGGGGCTAAAATTTTCAAAATGAGACAGTGGTCAAGTGAGTCAGAGGTCAAGTGGGACATCATATTGTAAAAGAACTTTGTTTGTAAATTTCAATACAATTTACTGTTTAATTTTAGGTTGAGTAGTTTTTGCAAAATATGAAGGAAAAAACTTGGTTATCGCGATGTCTGTCTGTCTGTGGTGCAATTAAGTGAAGAGACAAGACAAGTTCAAAGATAAAACCCAACTACGGTCATCTTTAAAATAGTCTATGACACTCTTGCGATGAAGACGATTCGATTGATACCTCGCTTGTCAAAATCGGACCATTTTTTTAGTTTGAACACATAACACTTCCTTCGCTTTGCCGTAGTCGGGTAAAAATGACGTTTGCCTGATCGTAGCGCCACACAAATCCATTCATTGTCTAGTATTGGAGTGGAAGTACGACTTGCGAAGCTGGCAGGGGACTGGATGAGAAAAGCCGGCGAATATGGGGCTCAGTGGCGTCGTCAGTGGTTATGCTAACGAGCATTAATTATAAATGTGTATTACCCCTGAACCCCTCCTCATATAGCTAACAAGCTTCTCGATCCCCCCCCCCCTCCCCACCTATTATATCTAAGAACCATCTCGATCACATCAGCTTTCAAACAGAAATAAACGCTTCAAAATCTGTCCCTTCGTTTGGGACCGACGACGCCACAGAGATACACGGATACAGTGATACACACATACAATGGCCTATGTCCAGCAGTGGTCTGATGCGGGCTGATAATTATGATGATACATATTATACACACACCCTAAACTTATAACACCCGTGTCTTTTGGAATAAAAGGGTTAATAATCCATACCAATATATAAAAGTGAAACGTTGTTTGTTTGTTTGGGGAGCTTTCACGCGATAACGGATTTTGATGAAACATGGATAGCTTATAACCTGGAATAAAATATAGGATATTTTATTTTTATTTTTAAAATCCCGGAAAATTGAAAGTTTCTACGGGATAACTGGAAAAATGTTGATTACTCGCTGTAAGAAACGGTTGCCATGGAAACGAAATAATAAGTATGTCAAAAAACCTATCCTAGAAGAACATAGGATGCTTTCTTTCGTGATAAACAGTACACCGCGTGGACGAAGTCGCGGGCGGGAGAGCCAGTGGTAAATAAAAATCTTAAATTTCCAGGGATCCTAAGCAAGCTAGAGCACTTTGTGGACGCTGGAATAGACGCCATATGGATGTCTCCCATCTTCGAGTCTCCCATGATCGACTTCGGGTACGACATCAGCAACTTCTACAAGATCCACGACGAGTACGGCACCATGGAGGACTTCGAGGAACTTCTGGCGAGGGCGCACGAACTTGGTAAGTTGTGTAGCATTTGAGAAAGCACGGTATTTTGTAGAAACATTACCTACATAAGAAACTAGATGTCATATTTTATCAGTGGCAGTGGGCTGGTCATATTTTCCTAAGAACCGATAGCCGTGGGGTAGACGAGTCTTGGAGTGGAGACCACTTTTAGGCAAACGTAGCGTAGGAAACTCCACCGGTGGCCAGGTGGAGTGACGATCCGCGAAAGGCGGATCGAAGAAAATGGATGAGGAGACCTGAAGACCGAGCTCAGTAGCGTGCATTAGGAGAGACCTATGGACAATTATAGGCTGATGATGATATTTTATCAGTTTTGGATGTCTACCTACATAATATGCTATATAAAAATAAAATTTGGAAAATATAAAAAAAAACTCGGGGGATAAACCCTCGTTGAATCGTTCTAAATATTAGAGTACTACAAGGTAGCTAAAACCTGTACAACATTTTACAGCAGCAGTTAAAGAAGTTTAAGTTTATGTAATTAACAGATTCCAAAAAGGAAAGGAGAAATTAGACTGTATTCAACTGTCTATGTTACCTCTTAATATCTCTAAGATTTCTGAACCAATGCTAATTATTGGATGGTCCCATATCAATGGCCACTTTGGGACCAATTGCAATAGCAAATATGTAAATCCTCTTCCGACACATTCGAAACCAAAGTTCGAAACCAGTTTCAAGAAAAGAAACGCACAAATTCAAAATTTATATATATATTTTTTTAGCAGTTTCGATCGATTATGTATTGTTTAAAAAAGTCGAGCTAAGCTTATACCGACTGTTTTCCAAGTGACATTATTTCTAGTGAAAGTTAGAACTATATTCTAATCTACAAAGAACCTTCATTAGCATTCTTGATGATATTGTTTACCGAAATCATGATGTATAAAATATTTTTTATTAATAAACTACTGTAGAATTACCTCTTTGATCGTAATCTTTGATGCCCCTAATTGATAACGATGCGGTTAATGAGGTTACATAATATTGAATTATCAATAAATAAATATTATGAGCTACTTAAGGTAATACATGTTCTTGGAAGTGCCTATTTAATTACCCCACTGCACGACGCAAAGGAGAGTAATGTGTTTATCAGCCTATGTACGAGTATGTATGTATGTTTGTTCCATTGTGGAGACCAAACGCGTGGGCCGATTTGGACGATACGTCAATTGATTTATCTTAATCTTGCGAGTGTCGCTAAAGACATGACAGTGATCTAAATTCAATATGGCGACAACCAGCTGCCATATTGTGAAAAATAAACAAAATGAAAGTCGACGAACTATGTTAAGTGGGGTATCATTGATTGAATAGGTATTTAACAATTATTTTGAGGTTTCTTATTTAATTTTTCATTTCGAATGACCATTTAGGATCTATAACGATTTAAACTTGGTTAGGTTATTAACAAAAATGACCAAAACCTATCGAGTGAGGTATCAAAATGAAGATATGAACAAAACTAAATAGAGGCAAAAGGCTTTAGATTCTCGATTTTGAAATATAAGGTGCAGTCGGAGGCATGAGGCATGAGGCTCACCAGGTTCTAGCTGATCCCGTTCTGAAAGGAGAAAGGAAATGCATGATGAACAATTTATGTATTTATTGTTTATGATATTCTTATGATAATTTTTAACATTAATTAGTCAGTTTCTGTTTTATAGTAAAACTAGCATGTTTTTATCGCTTGTAATCTTTGATTACATGAAATATAATCCTCTTATAGATAAAACGAATTCGAATTCGTTCGAAACATGTTGTAAGATGTACCACACCGGTAGGTATAGATGATAAAAATCGTGTAAAAGGCATCTAATCGTGATTAATAAATAATTGGTTTATTCGTCAAAATTATCTTCGATGAAACGGAAACCAATAATAGGATGTTATCTGTAAATCAAAAAGTTAAAATAAGTAAAAGTAAAGTAAAAGTAAAATATACACTAGGTAAAACATTCAATGGCGGTTTATTGTACAAATAACCATAAAAATAACAAAAAAATTGACGATAACATACTCGTACAGTCAGATAAAACACAATAAGATTATATTTATGAATGTATATATTCGTGTATTTAAGTATGTTTATCCGTTATCTTGTACCCTTAGTACAGGGCATATGATACCCTATTTTGGTTTCTAGGTAATTAGTGCGAATTATCCTGAATATATTTATATACTATACACCATTGAGTTAATCAATTAATCTAAAAATATTTCCGTCAGTTAATTTATAATAATATTAAATACAATTTTCAATAATGTCTTTACATTTATCATCATCATCAAAATTAATCATCAGCCTATATTAGTCCACTGCTCGTCGTAGACCCTCTCCTAGTCCTGGGGAAAGCCAAATAACCCGTTATTCGGATCTTCTTATCCAGTACCTGCTAGCAGTTTTTCGCAAATCGTCACTCCATCCGGCCGGCGGGCGGCGCCCTACGCTATGTTTACCTAAACGCGGTCTCTACTTAGAACTCGTTTACTCGTTGTTGGTTCTCCGAGTGATGTGACCAGCCTATTGCCACCACTACTCCTACCTCATTTTGCAATAATTAAAATTCAGTCACATACATAGGTGTTTATTAAAGATAACTATGTTTAAATGTTTTTTTAACTATGTTTACTTATGTTTTTATTTATTCATCCTTTTCTTCACGAATATGTTAAAGAGACCAATAAAAATGTGTAATGACATATAATTCATTGACGGTAAGCTACTTACCTCTGTGTATGTAAAAAATGCAGTAGGTAGCATCAATAATAGAACTAACCACGAATATTTTTCTTACTTCAAATCCGGTTGGCTATGAACTTTTCAACTGAAGGTTAAGGGATCATTTGCAAAAGTCTTTCTAAAAGCTTCTTTCTCTGAACAGGGTTCATAGTTTAGTCCAGAAATCCCATTTGACCTTATCTTCCAGGAATCAAAGTTCTCCTAGATTTCGTGCCGAACCATGCGAGCACTGAATCGGAGTACTTCATAGAATCAGAAAAGGGAGACCCAAAGTATAAGGACTACTTCATATGGGCGGACCCTCTACCCGATCCCGAGAATGAGACCAACAGACTGCCGCCTTCTAACTGGGTGAGTCGGTCACAATATTTTTATATTTAGATGGCTGAGAGCTTGAAGAAAGCAAGAAAAACTGTACTTATGTATCATATTTATCAGGCTTGTGATTATATGGACAACGTACATTTTTTAAATGACTGAGTCATGAGATGAACAGGTCCTTTGCTTGATGGTAAGAGTCTCAAGCCTGTCCATTGCAGCTGCAGTGCTATCCTGAACTTCGGACTGCAAAATCTTCCTCAGCACTGCGCTCAATTCACTCAACCAATAATGGCTATTCCAACGTTCAGATATAAATTAATTAATAGCATAAGTTACTGTCCAAAGCAAGAGTACTACTCAACTATTTACATACTTGAATGTACTCTGTCGATAATGATAAAGATCAAATCCACAGGCCTACACATTTTTTTATTATTATGAGCCTGTAGTATCCCACTGCAGGGCAAAGGCCTTCCTCCCCTTCTTCCAATTTTCTCGATGCTGGGCTATAGCTGGCCAATCTTTCAGGTAGGCATCAAGATCTTCCCGCCATCTCCTCCTGGGCCTGCCGCGTCGCCATTTATTATCTCGTGGGATCCATTCAGTTGTTGATTTGGCCCATTTGGCACATTGAATTAAAAAAGAACATGTATGATTCTTCAGGTAAGCCAGTTCGGTGGATCAGCGTGGGAATGGAGCGAGGTCCGTCAGCAGTACTACCTCCACCAGTTTGCCGTGGAGCAGGCCGACTTCAACTTCCGGTACCAGCCCGTGAAGGACGAGATGTACAACATCATGGAGTTCTGGCTCGACAAGGGCGCAGATGGCTTCCGAGTCGACGCTTTACCTTACATGATGGAAGCAGACCCTGCTGACCACGAAGGCAGATACCCTGATGACCCTCTAAGTGGGATGGCCCAGTTCGAATCTCATCAGCTCGGATATACCATTCCGCTGTACACTAAGGATCTGATTGAGCTGTATGACATTGTGTATGAGTGGAGGGACTTCATCGATGAATATAATAAAGAGAAGGGTGGTGACACTAGGTAAGCAAAATATTTCTAATAATGTTGCCTGTTAGCAAATGCTCTAGATTGAAAGAACTTAATAAGCCACTGAAAGTTGTAGAATATTCTGAAATGCAGTTGTTATTATTTTATATTTTCATTATAAACCAAAAATGTATGTTCTTTAAATATATGTGTATGTAATAGGTACATACATAATTATGGTTACAGTACAGTTTTATCTGAAGGTGCGTAGAAAGACGAAGTGCTAATTTAAGTTTTTCATACCTAGCTGTTTTAAGTTCTTTTCAGAAACAAAAAATTCGTCTCAAATCTGAAAAAGGCTAGATTTGAATTCTCTCTCTATCTCTATCTCTCTCTCTCATTACCTCCGCAGAGTTTTGTTCTCCGAAGGCTACGCTAACATCACGATGACGATGCTGTACTACGGCAACGAAGAGGGTGCCACCGGAGCTCACTTTCCCTTCAACTTTGACTTCATCACAGACCTGTCTGCAAAGTCTAACGCCAGGGACTTCGTGTATACTATCCTCAAGTGGCTCACGTACATGCCACATGGGGGTGTGCCTAACTGGGTGGTATGAATGTTTTCTTGTCGATAACATCTAATCTTTGCTTACAACGAAACCAAAAGAAATGGTCTCATACTCTAAGAGTTGTGCGTTCATGTGTGTAGTCAAATTACGATCCACTAATATTTTGTCTTTGGTTTTGGCAGGGATCATCATCACAGACTAATCTGAAATTATATATGTAACTGCCAACAAGTAAACTCTTCAATCCAGAGTATTGCAATCAGTTTCCTAACAGACATAAGTTCTGTCCTGATCCTGATAGTATGAAAAAGCAGATTCTATTCTATTGGAACACTTATATCTGACTTTTCTACTTTTTTTCAGTTTGGCAACCACGACAACAACCGAATGCCGACTCGTTTCCGGCACAACATGGTGGATGGACTCAATGCGCTCAATACGATGCTGCCAGGAGTAGCAGTTACCTACCAGGGAGAGGAGATTGGCATGAGGGACGGCTACGTCAGTTGGGAAGACACAGGTAATTTGAGATTGAATTGAAAAGGTCCATTAGCATTATGGGCGCTTAACCTATCACTTATTAGTAAGTACCTGTCAGTTCAACAGAAAATTGTAAAATGCAGCATGAAGATTATGTTCTCTACACCCAAAACAATCTATGCATTTACTAGACATAACCCCCCTTACTTATAAAAAGTTATGTAATGGTTATGCAATGATTAGTAATTCTGCGCAGACAATATTGTACACTCAGTTGTCAGTGCAGATGCACTTGACTGCTGGTCATAGAATTACAGTTGTATCCTGCGTTACAGTTCTCACAATTCCTCAGCACACTGCCAGTGCAGATGTATACTTGTTCCAATGCATAAACTTTTGGTGTAGAATGTTGTCTACATGAAGTCCATGAGTATCATTCCTTCCTTCAGTGGATGTGGAGGCCTGCAACCGCGGCGACCCCGACACCTACCACCTGTACTCCCGCGACCCCGCGCGGACCCCCTACCACTGGGACAACTCCACTAGCGCTGGTTTCTCCACCAACAATTCCACGTGGCTGCCCGTGGCTGAAGACTACATGGAGCTGAACCTTGCCAAGCAGAAGGAAGATGAGAGGAGTCATTACAAGGTGAGATATTTTTAAATAAATCATACTTTTCGTACCTATCTAATATTTGCTGCGTAATCTATACCTATAATAAAGCATTAAGAACGAAAAAGCCTGATCAAAGAAGATTAAAAAAAATACTAGGGTACTTAAAATAAGCTACTGAACATGAATATAATATCCTAGTAGTTTTTACGTGATGCGCGAACAAACACACAGACAAACAAAGTTATATTCTTGTTCAGTAGCTTTTTTAAGTACCTTATACCATATTTTTTTGAAATTATCTTTTTATCGTTCCTATTGCTATAGAGTTGGCTTTAGAAAAATCACTGAGTAGGATTAGAATAGGTTTTAGAAGTCTAGAAAGCGATCTTTCAGGATCATTTGAGAAATTCCAGAAGATACTAGGAATGCGTTCACAATACTCTTACTACTTTATGTTTCGCCAGGTGTACCAAGCTCTAACGAAGCTGCGCAAGGAGACCACCTTGTCTCATGGAGAGTACGACATCAGAGCGTTCTCAGACCAGTCGTTCTACCTGGTGCGGAGCCTCCGGACCTTTGACACCCTGACGCTGCTGTTCAACGTGGGTGAGACTTCGGATGTCGTGGACCTGGGCAGGGTGCCACACCTCACGCTGCCAGCCACGGTCTACGTGTCCAGCATACACTCTTCCAGGCTACCTGGGTACCATTTTATTCATATTTATATTAAAAACAGATAAACATACAAAGCATATTATATAATTACGGTGGCATTTGATTTTACTTTTATTATAAACTAGCTGTGCCGACGGCTTTGCCTGCGTGGTCATTTCCGTGGGATATGATTACCCTATGTGCCATTCGAGGACCTAAAATACCAATATGTATATACTCAAAATAACTTCAGCCATTACAAAGTTTTTTATCGATTGCTCGGCAGAAGCAGAGTAGAAAAAAAAAGATTAGAAACTCATATGGGTGAGGAGAGCGGAAGATCGTGCTCAGTGGCGTTCACAAGGAGAGGCCTACGTACAGTAGTGGACGAATACGAGCAGATGATCACTGCTTTATTATAAGTAGTGTTTACTATAAAGCTCGGCATTGTTGTCAAATATTGTATCTTCTTTTTCAGGACTACAATACTAACGGAAGACAGACTATGGGCTCTACAACCCGGCGAAGCATTAATTATTAGATCAATCTAAGTTTTTAGATTTTTACATTAAACATAATATATTGTAAATATCTCGAGTATATACAATATTTTATATTCTAATAATAAGAATTATTTATAATTTATTGTAGAAATATCTGATTTATTGGTTTTGTAAATACATTTTTGTATTTTGTAAATGAAAAATAAAAGTTATTTGACTAGATTTAATTCGTTTTTTTACTCCTAAAAGAAAAAAAAACTCTTTAAAGAGAAAAAAAAATATTTTGACATATACACAACGAATCAATAAACAAACTAGATATGTTTAATTTCAATAGGTAAATCAAGCAAAATAAATTTTGTATCTGAGAATGTAATTGCAGTGCCAAACAAACATTGTGAACACACTAACGCCGATTCGTCAAGTTGATTGGGCAGCTCGCTTTGCTCGGTCAACAGTAGATAGATAGATAGAAAATTCTTTATTGCACACATAAGATAGGTACATAAGCAAACTTAATGCTTGCAAACATTATCTTCCAGTTAACCTCAGTGTATTGTGATGTGTTTAATGCGGAATAGTGCATATTTTAAATTGGAAAACTAATAGATTCCTAACAATAATATCAATACTATTACTATACTTACATAATACACCTACGTGTATAATATAATACTACATAATAATATAATTTCATTTATACATAGTTTAACTAATTAGGATACATATTTTAAATATATAACTACATACAGTAATAAAACAGGTAATAAATAAGATATTAAATAATTTGCTCAGTTCATTGTTTAACAGTGTCTTAGTAATTTTGTTTAGTATGGTATATATGGTTTATGTGTCCGTCGGGTGGCAGCCGGGCGAACCAGGGGTCTTCCCCCCTCGCCCCTTCTTCCCCTCCAAATATAACCTAGTTTGTATTACTAAAACTTTTACAACTAAATAGGGTTTCACTTATATTGCTAGACTACCAAATAAATACTAATATATGAATATGAAATCTCTCCTTATAAAAAGGCCTAATATAGATAACAAAAGAGCGTTTATGAATGGCTGAACGATCCGATACGAAGCGTAATTTTGGCTGATCCACGGGCTCCCACGAGCTGGTACGCGGTTTTTTGGGACGAACGATATATATAGGTTATTATCGTCTTTCTGATTCGATGTAAGTTCGTTCCGTGCCGGTGAGTGAATGCGGAAGCCCGTTTTGAAAAGTTGTATAATTTCTATATTTTCATTAATAGCGATCATGAATTTCATTAGAGGTCTAAATGTTTTTGAAACTATTGGGAGGGCAGGTTGTCCTGCCCCCTTCTCCTGTTGAATTTCACCATTCTGTTATTGATTTAACTAAAAACGATCAAAAACTTTGTTTTATGAAACACGTGGGGAGCGCGCCTAACGTGATATAAATCGAATCGATGAATCATTGCCTTGCTATGCGTAAGATGTCAGGCGCTATGTTTTCATATTATGGGTTCATCAAAAACGCCCCTTTCTCCACATAGTGGGGTCTCTTTGGCCACTGCTAGGGTTGGTTTCCGGTCTGTCTTGGATGAAACCACAAGTTATTGCCATCTATCACGAAGAAAGGGTAAGGAAAGTGTCATAAAAATGGAGTTCTACGACAACAGTAGAATCAAAATAGTAAAATCAAGTTAGTAACTTCATGTATGTGAAAAATCCGTCGACCAGTAGCTATATTATAGAAAAAGTTACAATTAGAAATTCATTATATGACGCTGTGACGATGTCAAACCTCTTTCATTATAATCATACCCATTTGATAGTTTGTCTATATTAATTCTAAATTCAAATAACCTGTCCTTCCTAGATTGTCATGGATGCATTGGCCCAACTCTATGGCGAGGAGTTGCGATTTTGTAAAACAAGATTTCGTAATAATATAATAATAATTGTGCACCTGCATATATAGACTATGTTTTTATTATTACCTCACACCGATTCCTAAAGGTGAAATTACTTTATTTGGAAATACCATAGTACCAAAACTGTGGGTTCAAAGAAGTGTACCTCAAAGTTATGTCAGCTGTGAGCCTATTATCTTCCTTATGAGATAAATCTACTACCCATGGCCAAAAGGATGGCTCGCACTACGAAGTTTCCTCTACACCTGTTACTTAATATTGTGAGCTAGGAGTCCTTTTGAGCTGATAAACACTCTCGGTTCTCCGGCCACAACGCAAAGTAATATCAACTCTAATGCCCGGCATTTAAGTGCAATTTAGCATGCAAGCTTTATGAATATCTTATCGCAACTGTTGCATTAAGACTTCTGCAGCCCGATTCCATAACTTGGCTTCAATCGAATTCTCAGTCTCGCAACCACTAATGCCTTGCGATAGAGTCGAATTTGCTATGAAAAAAGTAGCCAAGTTATGGAATTGGGCCACTGTAATGCCAGTGCAAGTGGAGTGACGACTTAATAAAACCAGCTGGCAGGGACTGGATGCGAAGAGCCGAATATCGGTCTTAGTGTCGTTCACTTTTTTTTATTTGGTTGAATGACGAGACGGGCAGTTCGCACACCTGATGGTAAGCGTCGCGCCTTTCCATAACAGTTGCAGTGCCACCCAGAACTTTGGTTGCAAAGTCTTGCGCGTCACTGCACTTCGCTCGTCACCCTGAGACATTGGTTGTTAAGTCTCATTGCCCAGTAATTTCGCTGGAAACATTGCCCTTCAAACCGAAGTACAAAAATGTTTACACACTACTGCTTGGTACTTGAATATCTGACAATGGTGTGTAACTTCCCCAGGCGGACTCTTGCCTGATGATGCTTATGATGAAATCAGTGTTAGCAACTCAAAATAATCCATGTAGGTATTGAAAGCTGTCATGAATCTGAAATCTGTCTGTCTGATTCCCCATCAGCTTTCCATCACTGTACGACTAGACGTTCGGCAAAGCGCCATCCTTTTATGGTTGTAATACCTCCCACAAAAACGAAGCGTTACGCTTCTTCGTTTAGTATAAGAACTGCAAAGGAGTCGAATGCCATGCCCTCGTCAGTGTTTCCGGTAAAATATAACCCAGGTGTATTCAAGTCAAGAGTGAATAAAGTATCTACTAGGCAAGCGACCACATAAGATCGTCAGGTAAGATCGTGGTGAAATGACTGCCTAGTCAGTAATAAAATATATATATATATATATATATACACTCGTATATTGCATTTTGTCGACAGATATTGTCATAAAGATAAGCCACGATACCATGTTTTTCTACAATCAATCTTATAACATAAAATTAAAGATAACAACAAATTTTAATACTGATAGGATTAGTGAGTTGTTCAGAATGCACCACAAATGCATATGAAGGTGCATAAACATTGTTCCACATACTTTTAATGATTCATTTATTTTTTGGAGTTAGGTGTCGTTATCGTGGTTTATCTATACCATAGCTTACATCAACATGACAAAAGAACTAGGTACGAAAACTACAAAGCGGTACCTGGCAATACGGAGTATACCTATAAATGTACGTTTTCGATTTCCGTTTTTAATGGAATTATGGAACCTAAAAACAAATGGACTTCCATATAACCTCGCGCAGCGAACGGTGGATGACGTATGTGTCCTATAGACAAATCCTGAATAGGAGCATCCATTTGCATATTCCATTTCTGTTCTACGGACAGAGAATTAACAGACGTACCTAGTTACCGATTTGCATACAATAACTAGCCAAGTTTGTATGGCATGCAGTAGGGTTCCGTCATCATAGTTTTTCTTAATAACTCCAATGTTTATAACACGAAACATTTTCATTGCTAGCTTCCAACTTGTTCCACTAGCTACTAGCATGGATGATTATAAGTTTTTATGTCAGTTTAGAAATTACACATTGCATTGCATTGGGCTTACATATTGTTAACAAATTTGGTACGGTAATAAAATAATAAGAATGTTGACATAATCTAAAAAGATACAGCATGAATAATATTTTGACTTATTTTCATCAGCACTGTATCTATAGACATCTTTGAATATAAATGAGTGGAACTTTCCACAGGTTTCATTGTCCCTATTCAATCGAACAATAAGAACGTCACCAGTTTATTGCATCTGATACTGTAGATAAGAGAAAATTATATCTGGACCCCACGTACGCCAGCCGGCGGACAGTGAAGATGCCGTCGTGGTTAAAGGTGGTCGGGGTCTCCATCGGGGTGATAGCGGTGGTGGGGGTGGTGGTGGGGAGCATCACGTGGGCTGTCCTGGCCAGCAAGGGCCCGGCTCCCCCCGAATTGAAGCCCCTGGACTGGTGGGAGCACACGGTCATATACCAGATATATCCACGCTCGTTCAAGGACAGCGACGGCGATGGGATTGGTGATTTGAAAGGTGAGTTTTTTTACTGACACAAATTATACTGAAAGGTTGTCTTGAAGATTATCTGCCTTAATAATTGGCTGCTATACGGCTGCACCTCTTCTTTACGTTGTAATTTTCGATAGCACAGGTCTTATCGATGCAATAATAGCTCCAACTAGGGAACTGATAAAATGGTAACATCTCTATTTCCCGGAATTAGGAATCACCAGCAAAATGGAACATTTCGTGGACGCTGGAGTGGGGGCGATATGGATGTCCCCCATCTTCGAGTCTCCCATGATCGACTTCGGGTATGACATAAGCAACTTCTACAAGATCCACGACGAGTACGGCACCATGGAGGACTTCGAGGAGCTGGTCCAGGTGGCGCACTCACATGGTAAAACTTTAATATTCAATGCAATTAAAAGGAAAGCGGGAAAACTTCCTTAAACAGTGGAATGTTATACTGACAATTATATATAATAATTCCTTTGCGGTCATATGCTTTTATATAAGTTAAAACACGGCTTATACAACTTATTTTTTTCGGACTAGGCAATCGTTTGACCACGATCTCACCTGAGGGAAAGCGATGATCTGGTCGAAGGTGTAGCACGCTTGCCTAGTAGATACCTATTCACTCTTGACTTGAACACACCTGGGTTATAATTTACTGGAAACACTGACGAGGGCAGGGCATTCCACTCCTTTGCAGTTCTTATAATGAATGAAGAAGCGTAATGCTTCGTTCTTGTGCGAGGTATTACAACCATAAAAGGTTGGCGCTTTGCTGATCGTCTAGTCGTACGGTGATGAAAAGGAAAACTATTCCTACACAAAAAAAAACATTTGTCGTGTATTGAATTTCAAAATGCAGCTGCAAACTTTCGGTTTCCTACTAAACTTCTTGAAAATTGACTCATTTTAATATTTCATTTTATAATAATTTATCATGTTATCTTAGGAATCAAAGTACTTCTTGACTACGTGCCAAATCACGCAAGCACAGAGTCAGAATACTTCAAGCTCTCAGAGCAAAGGGATCCTCAATATGACAACTACTTCGTGTGGGCTGATCCAAAGCAGGACCCTGAGAATGTGACCAATTGGATTGTGCCTTCTAACTGGGTAAATAGCTGTTTGTTTGTTTGTCATATGAGGTAGTGCTTGCCTCTGGCGTCAGAGTTTGTCAGGCCGCCCGAGGGCCTCTGACATGGCTTAAAGACTGCTATTAATCAATAACAGCCAAGACCGATGGCTTAACGTGTCCTTTGAAGCACGAAGCGATAGAAAACCTTACCTAACTTAGAAAGAGCCTAAGACCGATCCCGGTATCGTTGGATTATAAGTTGCACTGTTGAACCGTTAGGATTCCATCGCTCTATAAATATATAAAATAAATAAATTAAAATAGCTAACATTGCATAAAGAAAAATTAAATACCTATATTAAAAAGAAACGATATTGTGAATATGTTCACAAGCAAAAAATAATGCCAAAATATTCTTTTCTCTCCGTAAATAATTTGACTTAAAATAATCTCGTGTTGAAATCGAAAAACTTCAGTCTTTTCTCACGGATTTAAATGGATCTAATGCATAGGCTTTTTTCTTTAGATTAGCCAATTTGGTAGTACAGTATGGGAATGGAGTGAGGCCCGTCAGCAGTACTACCTCCACCAGTTCGCCATAGAGCAAGCAGACTTCAATTTCCGCGAGCCTGCAGTCAGGCAAGAGATGCTAGATATCATGAAGTTTTGGATCGACAAAGGAGCCGATGGTTTCAGGCTCGATGCCATCCCTCACTTGTTTGAAGCCAACCCTGACGACCACGGGGGCCAATTTCCTGATGAACCCTTGTCTGGGAACTCGTTTCTAACTTCTGACCAGCCGGGGTATACCACTCAGGTATATGTGAGGGATCTGATCGAGTTATACGATGTCGTTTATGAATGGAGAGAGGCGGCTGATAAATGGCAGGAGGAAAGTGGGAGTGAGACGAAGTAAGTTTACTTATTTAGCAAGAAATATTTTGTTTATAATTTTTTGACGTCTTCTATATAAATCTGATGTTTCTAAACCAGAATACTCCTAGCAGAAGCCTACGCCAACATCACTATGACAATGCTGTACTACGGAGACGAGCAATCCAGAATAGGAGCTCATTTTCCTTTCAACTTCGACTTCATCACTAGCCTATCGGCCAAGTCTAACGCAAGAGACTTTGTGTATGTCATTCTGAGGTGGTTGAGCTATATGCCTCATGGAAATGTTGCCAACTGGGTGGTAAGTTTTAAAATCGATAACAAATAAATCTATAATACAACTCAAAATTGGAAAAAAATACTTGAACCTTTGAAGTTAACGCTTGAAACTTTTTACAACACTTCGTATAACCAACTACCACCTATAAAATAGAAACCACGTGAACACTTTGTTTGGCAGTTTGGTAACCACGACAACAACAGGATGCCGTCAAGGTTCCGGCCCAACATGGTGGATGGACTTAACGCACTCAACATGCTGCTGCCAGGGGTGGCCGTCACCTACCAAGGTGAGGAGATCGGCATGAAAGATGGCTTCGTCAGCTGGGAAGACACTGTGGACGTTGCAGCCTGTAACCAAGGCAACCCTGACAACTACTTGGAGTATTCCCGAGATCCTGCCAGGACACCTTACCACTGGAACAACTCTACAAGTGCTGGATTCTCAACCAACCAGGCCACCTGGTTGCCAGTCGCAGAAGACTATTTGGAAATTAACCTGCAGAGACAGAAGGAAGCGGAGAGGAGTCATTACAAAGTAAGCCATACTCATTTTATCACGTACTCAAATTAACTGTCTTTATAAAAAGTTTTCCTTTTATTAAATTCTATAAATAAAAAAAGACATCAGTCATTCAATCAACAATCATTCTTTGAACTAAAGAAAAGCGTCTGAGCAAAACGTTGCACCTTATAAGGGACCGCAATCTTCCCTTTTAAATAAAATACTTCTAAATCGGTTCAAAAATTGCAAAGATAATATATGATAACAGTCAAATTGAATCACTCCTTCATTTTCTAAATGAGTGATCTTCAATTAAAGTACTATAAAATCTTTAGTCATTCTTTATATGTACAACTGAATGACGACATGAAACTAATTATATTTCGTCTGATAGAAGCATTACGCCTGTCAATACCAATTTGTTTCCAGGTCTACCAATCCCTAGTAAGTCTCCGCCAAGAGCCTGCTCTGTCCCACGGAGGCCACCACCTCCAAGCCTTGAGCGAACACACCCTGATCCTCGTGCGATACCTGATCACCCACGACACATACTCCCTACTCTTCAACGTGGGGGAGGTGGCTGACACTGTCGACCTGGCGAGGGTGGCGTGGCTGGAGGAACCGATGTCTGTGTTCACTTCTAGTGTGCATTCAACACGAGTGTTAGGGTAAGTCTCATTACAAGTATTTAGATGGATCTCTAGTTTAGGAAGGTACCAGCCCTATGATTCCGTACCTTTTATAAGGTCACTGTAATTTTGTATTGACTTGAGTTATTGTATCGATAAAGGCACAGTTTCAGTAAGAATGACCCGGTAATTTCGGAATTTCCGCTTGTGAAAAGCGTAGTTTTTCTTCCTTCGATACGATCCTTCGATTTTGGAAATATTATTGTTGTATTAACGAGTTCTTTCATTTATTTATTTCATTTGATATTAAAAAATATTTTTATTACATAAGGTAAACACAGTACAGCATTTACAAGTAGGTACTGGTCCCCACACTATGTCAAGCCTGTCTCGTGGGGGCCTCACGATCTCGTGGTGGGCCGCCAAGTTAACAGAATATAAATTACTACTCGTAACGATGACAAGAGCAATAAACTAATTGTTATTATGTTATTGAGCGTGATTTTAGTTTTTTATTGAAAAATTGTTATATAGTCATTGACAGAAAATTATAAGTTGCTGCATTTTGTCAGAATAACATTAATAAATGTTAAAACGGTACAAGCCTGGATATGGCATAAGTATCATCTAAAAAATTTGGTTTTGATTAGATTTGTATTACCTATTTTAATTAAACGGAATCTACGTTTCTATGAAAAGCATTTGAATATAACGACTACTGTGACCTTATTAGGGATAATGATATTATCGCTCCATATCATATAAAAGTCAGACAAAACCATTTTGATGGAAATGGACTAGTTTCCGCCAACATCAGGGACCTTTTTAGGTCCCTGGTCACTGACAGGTACCGATTTGAAGTACCTAGATATCTATATCCTTAGCTAAAACAATTATTTATCATATAATCTTCCTATCAAAATATTATTGATGTAATTATTGTGTGTCGATTATTTTTTACTGGAAATGTCCTATCTATATGACTTCCTATTACATAATATATTTATTTATCCATAATACCATAGTATTGTTAAAGATGTAGTTTCATACAGTTGCGTCAATTTTATTATATGGTACGAAATATTATAATCATCAAATTTTCACCAAACGTTGATCGGATATGACACATCTATGTAAGTTTGTTGAATGTCGTAGTGCTGACCTCTGATATCAGTTTGTCAGGCCACCTAAGGGCCGTCAAGGCTTCACGGCTGCTTACAAATGACCGACGGCTTAACGTGCCTTCCGAAGCACGGAGCGATACCGCACAACATAACTTATAAAACAGTAAAATAAGGGTATGATTAAATAGTTTTTCAACCTAAAAACTCCATATTTTTTTCAGTTACTCTATCCCCCTGGGAGAAATCACGCTACAGCCGGGAGAAGCCCTCGTTGTGCTCTCTAAGCGTACTACGTAATATATATTCACTATTTACAGTATTTATAGTATTTATTATGATTAGTTATATGTTTGTTGTTTATAAATAGAATAAAACACTTTTCACAATAACAATGTTATTTTATTTCCTTCACAACGTGCTAAGAAACTAGCATCATAGTGTTTTTTTTTTTATATGAGAAGCTTTTAAACCGGCTATCATAATAAAATGCGTAGATACACAAAATTTCGTGTCTGTGGTGTTCACCGTTGAAAAGTTCTTTTATCTGGAGCTAATTCTGGATGTCGATTCAGGACATACTCATAAAAATGCATTGTCATCGGTACTGAACCAAAATAAAAATTCAAATCCGTAGGATAAGAGGATGTTGTTCTAATAATAATAATTCAGCTTGCAATATTTGACCAACACAAACAAACACACAAATATTGCAAACTGTAAGTTAAATTATAATTGTATTAATAGCTAGATAGATTTCAAATGTTAAAAAACAATTTGAACCAAGATTATACAAAATTTCCAAGGAAGATAAAATATAAGCCTGCCAGATGGGTCCTATTCAAGATACCTACCACATCTTAACCACAGGATAATCCATCCATACCAATATATAAAAGTGAAACGTTGTCTGTTTGTTTGTTTGTTTGTTTGGGGAGCTTTCACGCGATAACAGTTGGACGGATTTTGATGAAACTTGGAATGAAGATAGCTTATACCCTGGAATAAAACATAGGAAATAATATAAACACTTTTTATTCCGAAATATTGTGAGTTTTCGTGGGAAAACTGGAAAACTAGTTTTTTTTTATTACTCGCTGTAAGTAACGGTTGCCATGGAAACGAAATAACAAGTATGTCAAAAAACATCAAGGGTGGTGCTATACCTGCTTTTGCATTGGTGTTTAATATCCTAGAAGAACATAGGATGTTGAATTTCGCGATAAACAGTAGTCTGCGCGGACGAAGTCGCGGGCGGCAAAACTTGTTACTAATATAACAATATAAATTAAAATAATTATAGGTACAAGGCTTTGACTCTTATTTCCGTGCTTTCGCTCTGATTCGATTAGTATTTTGAGATGGTTTTCGTTTAAGCGATGAAGCAGATTTAAAACTGCCTTAACGAGGCTAATATCACTTAACAACGGAGAAAAAAGCGATGGTAGTCTAATGGTTCGATAGTGCAACTTAGAATCCAACGATACCGGGTTCGGTCCTAGGCTCCGGCTAGGACCAATGACTTTTATAAGTTATGTGCGGTTTTCCATCGCTCCGTGCTTCGGAGGGCACGTTAAGTTTTCGGTCCCAGGTGTTATTAGCAGTCGTTAAGCTATGTCAGAGGCCCTTGGGTGGTCTGACACACTCTGACACCAGAGGTCAGCACTACCTCATACGACAAACAAAACAAACGGAGAAACAATCTGTTTGAACACAACAGTCCATTCCTGCCATTATAACCGCGTTTGGCAGTAAATCACACGGCTCCAATATTACAGTAATTACGGCACTGCCCTAATCACTGGCTGCACTTCCGGAGCTAGTGATGGAGTACAGGCTAGTGGTACAGGTGTTTGTGATAGTAAGGAGGTTCAGATGTTAAATATGAATTTCAGTGAGAGGAGTTTCTTGTTTTACTTGTTAAGCAGGTATCATACCCAATATGTCGTGCATTAGAACGATATTAAATAAGATACGAAATTTGCCAATGGAAGTGCTAAAAGGCATATAAGTCCTTAAGACTACTAACTTTTTGTATGCAGCTTGGCATGCCTAAACTTCCGCCATTTTGAAACAAACTCAATTTCTTGGCCTTAAATGAAACTAGTGTCAATCGATAGGGACAATTATAAGAAACACGACAAAAAAAGAACGCGACGAAGCAGTGTTTTCTAAGAAAAACATCCGAGAGTCCGAGATATAAGGGATCAAAAATAATTATTTTTTGTCGTTTACACGCATTTTGAACACGTGTTGCTAACATATTTTTCTGTCTTTGTCAGGCAACCACGTTAAATATAACTGTCTGATAAAATTAATGTCAAATACAACTATTCTATCATGTGCCATCCCATAGTTGCATGGATGGCAGTGGCACATGTGTATACGACAAAAAATATATTTTCAAACATAAATATCTTAGAAAGTATATAAGAAAGGCATTTTTTTATAGACGACTTATTATCGATTTACACTAGCTTCATATATGCCCAAGAAATCGAGCTTATTTCAAAAGGGCGGATCTTTAGGTATGTGGATAAGGTTGTATGCTCTATCTCAGGCATTTCTAAAGATTCCTAGTCCATATTTTATTTCTACAAAGGCTATAATGCGCAAGACTGTAAAGCAAAGGTCAGACATTGGAAAAGACAAAAATAGCGCTCTCCGTTAGAAGGAAACGACCTGCCCTCATCGACCGACCTGCCAAATATGTTTAACGGGTCAAAGCGAACCATTGTTGCACCAATTTGATCCTCGACGTAAATACCCAAGTTCCGAAATACCTAGCCGTTGGTTCACAATAGATTCTGTTTATTATTCATAACTATTATTACCCTACAGCCATAATCCCATTACTATATTCCCCAATAAACTGGAACATAAATCCCGTCACTAAGGTGGCAAGGTCGGAGTTGGAGGCCATTACTCAGGTACCATGGGTAGAGTTGGACTTCGCACTGGCTGTTGAATTAACAGCTATATTTTAGTTAGACGTCGTTAAGAAAATGGTTATTGGTTTTAAGTTGATACCATAATATCATGATAACGTTATGCTGTTGTTTTATTTTCTTTAAACAAAAACACCGCTGGTTAACGATGCCCAAATTGTATAGCAATTATAATAATGCAACGACTAGTATTTTCAATTAAAATAGGTATCAATTATGTATATTTTAGAAATCCATTTTTGTAATAAGAATATAACCTGAATATTGTTATTTGATATTTTAGGTCCTGATTGCACAACAATGCAAGACCATCAAACTCATTTTATTATTGTAAATAAAAAATATAGATAAATAGACTTTTCAAGTCAAAATGTCAAATGTATCCGGAACAAGGAGTTTTTTTTAATTCTAAATAGACAAATATTTATCAATATTCATTTATCCATGGTTATTTGCAAATCAGACTGTCTCTATAATATATACAATATATGATATATACATATCAATAAAGACAGTGATGTTCTCTCATTTTTAACAGCTTAAATATTATCTGTTATAACTGCAACATATTATGAGTACGTGGTACGTTTCAAGACAAATTTATTCGACAATCCACTATAATCTCAATGAATGAGTTGGTGACGTAGATATTCGGTTATCGTTGACTGCTTACCTGCTACCTGTTATAACGTAACGACACAGCTTAGGTCTCGATCAAGCCTAACGCAACATGTGATACCTCTAACTACATACGAGCATGTGGTGGGCAGTGGTCGTGCTAGCACTGGCGCGGACTGGGGCAGGACTGGACGCCCCCTGGTGGGGCAATGCGGTCTACTACAGGATCCTGGTAGACTCCTTCAGGGATGGAGATGGAGATGGACTAGGCGATTTGAGAGGTGAAAAACTGTTATAATGTCTTATCTAGCTGGTGGAGGCATTTAGTTTGAGGTACATATATTTTATGTCTGTATCGGCTACTAATTTTTTCTCTCAACGTTCGTTCAACGGCAAACCATGCTTACTCTGTACAGTCGTATCTTATAGGGTAATTCTTACGGAACTTACGGAAATCGTATAGTAGGATCATCTTCCTGATTCTCTATATATATAGGGAATCTCTGTTAGGGCCCAGAATATATTATGAATTATAAATATGGTGATCTTAGTGTTAAAGTTTTCGTGAACCTGATACATAATTTTAAATATCACTACCGGCTATGACTCACGTGTATATAGTCGAAAACATTGACCTAGGTTTCGAGCGTATCCGACGCTCTTCTTCAGGAGTTCACTAACACAAAAAACAGGAGTTCACTTACACATGTTGTGTTAGAGGTATCACATGTTTTTCGACTATATACACGTGAGTCATAACCGGTAATGATATTTAAAACATGGTGATCGTTGGAGACTATATATAATATTACGGTTAAATTGTAAGTTTGTAATAATCTAACTTTTTAATGAATTAGATGAACAAGTGCAAACATTTAACGAATCAAATGAAGAACTCTATTTGATTTTGTTCACTGTTTTAGATAACAAGTTACCTAAATAACTGACTAATGGTTAATACTTTGTCATTAGAACTTTTTTGTATATTCTTCTAACTGAAAGCTAGCCTTTTCAGGTAATAATTTACCTTTATGTTTTGACATAACAACCGCCGTAACGTATAATAATCGTTTTATTATCAGGCGTTTATGAATGTGCATCGACAGGAAATACCTTATTACAAAAACTTTCCATTAGTCACGAATGAGTCGTCTCGATAATTCCCCTGTACTGATTGTATCATTAGCTGAGATCTATTATTGAACATGACATAAGAAATGATAGCAGTCAGATGACCTTGGGCAGCCTGACAAACTTTGACACCTAAAATCGGGATATCTCATTCTACACACATCCATAGCGAAAACACAACTTCAAATTTATTTTAAAAAAACCTATTACGGACGGGATTCGAACCCGTTCCTTAAAAATAAATAGGAAAAAAGTTGATAATATAAATAATCAATGCTTGTCGTGTGAAGCTGGCCTAGTAAAATAATTAATTACTATTACTAAATAATTTTTTGTTTTGGATCTTGTCGGTTATTCAAATTTTTTCCTAACATTTTCACTGTTTTTTTTTATAGAATTGATCATTTTATATAAATAAATAAATATATTTGGGACAATTCACAGCAATACCTAATCCCAAACTAGGATAGTATGGGTATTAAACAATGGATAAACATACATAGATAAGTCCTTACTTGTACTATTAATATTTATTCTGAGCTTTTGGTAACAATAAAAGGTACAGTTTCTCCAATTTGGTTTTAAACATTCCTTGAACTATGTAAGCCGGAGCTAAATTAAAATATTTTTTTCATTTATTTTGATTGACAACTGAATGACGATACAGGAAGGTCGTTCGCTTGATTTTAAGTGCCTGCTCATAACAATTGTAGTGGTATTTTATTGGGTTTATCAAGTTCTAAAACTTAAATTCTGTTTGGGTTAAGAACATCTTTAAAGGCATCTCCCGTATTTTGGTATTTTCAGGAGCAACAAAACAATTAAGCTATGTCCGTGCGATTGGAGCTGATGCTGTAATCCTATCGCCAATTTCCACCAGGAGCTCAGATTGTGACAAGCCAGGGGGGCTGGACTTCACGGAGATAGACCAGCGATATGGCAACCTGGAGGCTTTCAGTGACTTTTTAAAGAAGGCTAAGAAATTAGGTGAGTTCCGGTCACCTAATTTCTTTCTATATACATAACGAAAAGTTTAAGAAATAGGCAACAGAGAGCTACTTAGACTTTTGAAAATATTATAACACTAGCTGTACCCGTGGCTTCGCACTCGTGCCCATTTCTCTAGGTTAAAACTCCTCTCTATACTATTCCAAGACCTACGAGTATCATCATCATGTCAGCCTTTAGAAGTCCACTGCTGAACATAGGCCTCCCCCAAAGAACGCCATGACGAGCGATTTTGTGCCACCTCCATCCACCGACTTCCTGCGATGGCTACAATGTCGTCGGTCCATCGTGTGGGGGGTCTCCCCACACTTCGCTTGCTTGTTCGTGGTCGCCATTCGAGAACCTTTATTCCCCAGCGGTTGTCGGTTCTGCGAACTATATGGCCTGCCCATTGCCACTTCAACTTGCAAACTCTGAGAACTATGTCGGTAACCTTCGTTCTTCTACGGATTTCCTCATTTATGATTCTATCACGTAGTGAAACATAGCAAGCATACGTACGTATGTTCACGTAGTGAAATATAGCGAGCATAGCTCTCTCCATTGCACGCTGCGCAACTCTGAGCTTTTGTATGAGACCAATAGTTAGCGACCACGTCTCAGTGCCGTATGTCATCACTGGCAACACGCACTGATTATAGACTTTCGTCTTGAGGCTCTGCGGTATCTGCGACGAGAAGATATGGCGTAATTTCCTGAACGCTGCCCATCCGAGTTGGATTCGTCGGTTGACCTCTTTGTCGAAGTTGGATCTACCCAGTTGAATAATCTGACCCAAGTAGACACAGTGATCAACAGCTTCGATAATATCGTTCCCTACATAAACCGGCATGGGTACGACATGGGTATTTGACATGATGTTCGTCTTGCCCATGTTCATTTTAAGACCCACCTGTTGGGAAACAATATTGAGGTCACTGAGCATTGTGCTTAGGTCTTCCAGGGTTTCAGCCATGATGACTATATCATCAGCAAATCGAAGGTGAGTGATGTATTCGCCATTGATGTTAACACCAAATTCATTCCAGTTCAGAAGCTTGAAGCCTACGAGTATATACCTCGTATATTATATACCAACATTTAAACAAAACCGCATCGCAATCGGTCCATTAGTTTTTACGTGATGCGTGAACATACTAGCAGACAAACAGACAGACACGAATTTTATAAACGTTTTATTATTTTTCTGTAGCTTATTTTTAGTACCCTAGATTTTTTTTTATTATTAAATATCTTCCTTTTACAGATTTTTGGGTACTAACTGCTTGATTATAAGTATTAATGCCCTTCACTTTTGGGCAGAATAATAAAAATATGTGTTTTATTACATTATTTTAATAATGCCTATAAAGCAGAACCATTTCATACCTACTGACTGAAAGACTGACTGGCAGACAACTCCCAGCCTAAACCGTTGAACCTAGGTATTTGAAATTTGGAGGAATATTCCTTGAGTATCCTAGAGGTGAACTACGGAAGTATTTATAAATCTTAAAACATAAATAACAACGCCAAATAAAATACCCCTATTATGCAGGACCCTTTAATTTACCGGTGTGTTGATACTTTCCAATGTCCTACCTCGTAGTATGAACTCTAATCATGCGAAGTTTCATTTTAATTGGTTCAGTAGTTTTGTCGTGATGCGCATCCAAGATACAGACAAACAAATAACAAACAAAAATAAAAAAATAACAGTTTTGGCTTCAGGAGAAACAATATGTAGAACAGCCTCCAATATTTTTTTTATTAAATATATTCAATGTACAGAATTTGGACCCATATCCCGCAGAAAAACTTTATAAAAAGTATTATTAATTTTCACTCATCAAATAAACTGTAACTGTGCTAAGTTGCATTAAACTCCGTGCAGTAGTTTCAGCGTGATACGTGTTCTTTTAAATAATTTTTAATCCTTATGCTGGAACCCTTTAATTTATCGGGATGAAAAGTATCTAATGTCCTACTTCATAGTATGAACTCAAATCATGCCAAGTTTCATTATAATTTATTCAGCAGTTTTGGCGTGATGTGCGGCCAGGATAAAGATATAGAGAAAGAAAAAAAAAGTTTTGGCTCCAGTATTGAATATATAAAAAAATTTACAAAATATCTTTAATGTACGGAATTTGGACCCCTATCCTGCAGGAACCCTTTATTTTTTTTGGGATGAAAGTATCCTCAATTTTCAACCATCATATAAACTCTGACTGTGCCAAGTTGCATCAAAATCCGTCCAGTAGTTTCAGCGTGATAAGTATTCGTTGAAATAAATTTCAACCCCTATCCTGCGGGAACCCTTTAATTTTTCGGGATGAAAGGTATTCTATGTCCTACCTCGTAGTATAAACTCAAATCATGTCAAGTTTCATTTGAATTCATTCAGTAGCTTTGGCGTAGATAGATAGATAGATAGATAACTCTTTATTGTACACCACATAGAACAAAAAATACAATAATAACTAAAACATTTATACAAAATAAATGGGACAATGGGCGGTCTTATCGCTAAAAAGCGATCTCTTCCAGACAACCTTTGGATGGAAAGGAATTAATATACGGCAAAGACGGTGGTGCATAATGGCGTAATGCGCGTCCAAGGTGCAGACAGACAGTCAGAAATACAGAAAATAGAAAAAATATAAAAAAACAGTTTTAGCTTCATCATGAATATATTCATGCTGAAGCCAACACTGTTCTTTTCTAAATTTTTTATTTTTTTTCAACAACCACCAAAAAATTGTACAAAATATCTTCAACGTACAGAATTTGAACCCGTATCCCGTAGAACCCTTTATTTTTTCGGGATGAAAAGTATCAATTTTCTCCCATCATATAAACTATAACTGTGCCAACGTACATGAATATCCGTCTAGTAGTTTCAGAGCGGTAAGTGTTTTATTAAATAACTTTCAACCCATATCCTGCAGGAACCGTTTAATTTTTCGGGATGAAAAGTATCCTATGTAGGATATAGGATAGTATGAACTCAAATCATACCAAGTTTCATTTTAATTCAAATAGTAGTTTCGGAGTGATGCCTAGCCAAGATACAGACAGACAGACAGAAAGACAGACGAAAATTTAAAAAATTACAGTCATGGCTTCAGTATTGAACAAAGAGCAATCTCCAAAAAAAACTAACTATCTTCAATGTACAGAATTGGACCAGTTACAGTTTTATTATAAGTATATATACCACCACCATTATTATGGTCGAGGGTCGAGTGCATGGCAAATATGTAGACCAACTTTTTAGGAATATCAAAATACCACAATGTAATAATATTTTCATAAGTATAAGTAGCTCTCCGACTCCTATTTCTGAAACATAACTTTATTTAAAAATGATGATGATGTAATTGTAATGTTTGTTCCAGAACTGAAAGTAGTGACGACTCTACCACTGCAAACCGTCAGCACGGCATCAGAGTGGTTCACTTCAAGCGCTGACCGAGTCAATGGGTTCGAAGACAGGATCCTGTGGCGGGATGGAAACGCTGACGAGCCGCCACCGGTATTAATCAACTAGAACCTAGTCTGGTCATCTAGTATTAGTTATTACTAAACTGAGAGAGTACCTCAACATCTATATTTTCCAGGCAGAAGCTGACATAAAATGGGTGTGGCTTGAGACTCGAAAGGCTTACTGGGCATCCTTCAACAACGAAGCTGTTCTTAATCTCTGCTCTGATGGAGTCGCCGCAGCGATGTCCGTAGCCCAATGCTCCTGGCTGATGAGAGGAGTGGCTGGAGTACTCCTGAATCCTGACTTTCATCCAGACGTGGCGTGCGGGGAGAAACTTCTGAAGAAACTAGCAGCTGAGGCGATGAGCTGCGTTCGTGCATCCAACTTAGAAACTCCGTAAGTCAGTTTAGGGACATATCTTTAGAATGTCTTCAGTTTGTTTTTTTCAATCTTCGACTTCAATTAATTGGACCACCTGTTGACACCTGTTACTTTTGCAGTTAATTCTCATCAGCTATCATGCTATCTTCTGCACAAGGTGCGTTCGAGGTTGTTGGTCTATATTTCCATAAATAATGTATCTTTCGTGGAACACTAACGCTGCTTAGATCATTTGTTACAGACGTATAGATAGATAGATAACTCTTTATTGTACACCACATAGAACATACAAATATAACTAAAACATTTACACAAAATTCATAGTACAACAGGCGGTCTTATCACAAAAAAGCGACCTCTTCCAGATAACCTTTGCATGCAGAGGAATTAATATACGGCAAAGACGGTGGTGCATTACAATATAAAAAAAAAACTGAATACAATGAATAAATATATTAAAAATATACAGATATAATTAAATATACCTACACATATAAATGTAAACATGATTATAATAAACTTAATTAAAATTACTTTATAATTTTTATTTTTTGTGTTAGACTGTATATTTATGTAAGTATCAGGAGAACATGCCCAATAAAGAAATCTTTCCCAGGATGATTCTGGCAGAGTCAGCACTCCAACCAGAGCAAGCAGCGCGATACTACGCCGACGGTGGAGTGGGTGCCAACAGCGTGCTGAGTCCTGCTTTAACATCGTCAACTAGGAAGTCTGCAGCAGAGCTTGGAATGGCTTTCTATGGGGCCTTGCTGACTGCCCCTCAAGATGCAGCCCCTACATGGATTGTAAGTAGATCTGCTGTAGCTTAGAACGCCCATGCGAATTTAGATGTTGCAGGGTACTCATAAATCTTAATGAAGACACAAGGAATCCTAGTAAGTGTCAGTATCTTGATAGCCTCTGTGGCGTAGTTGGCGATGAACTGATTTCGAAACATGAGCTGGCTGTTCGATACACGCGCAAGGCACATATGTGTGTGAACCCATGGACCTCATTAAAAGTTGGAAATAGCATACGAAAATAACTCCGTTAACTAGATCTATGTGTGAATCTCGGGTATTTGCCGAGATTCGTAGCTCATGATCCCTAAGTAGAGGAAATCCAAGTTAGGTGCACAAGAAAACAATGAACCGTCGCGGGACGCCTGGCAGTAGTGACGCATCGAATATCGCCGAGCTGTGGCGGTAAGAGCCGATAAGCCAAAAGCGGCACGGCACGTCGCCATGCCGTGGCGATCGATTGCCACGCCAAAAATGGGCCTTTCTCCCTTACCATTAGATGTTTCACATCTTATTTTTTTTCCCACCTTCTAAACGAAGGACGTTTTCCAATCGAATTTATTTTAAAAGCTTTTATATTCTTGCAATGTTTGTATGTATGTATGTATGTTTGTTTGCTTATGTCAAAACTGTGTGCATAAATGCCGCACACCCTACCATTTTTCTTGCACATCCAGGATGACTGGTAGAAAATGCTTCCTAGCATTAAGTCCTCCATGTACACTTTTTGTGCTAAAGTAAATAAGTAAATAAATAAATAAATCGTGTAAGCACTTTTTAGAAGCACTTTCTCACAGCAATGACACGAAATTTTGTGTAGGTACCTACGCATTTTATTATGATAACCAATTTGAAGTTTTACCATGGCATGGTTGCTGCACTCAGGGTTGGTTTCTGACTAGGGAACTCCTCAACGATTCACAGAACAGACACGAAATGCTGTATACGCATTGAATTGTAGTAGCCCGTTCTATGTTTTAACATGATATGGCTACTGCATAAAAGCTTTTTTTATATTTGAAATGCTGGAGTTCATAAATCTTGGTTCAGCAGGTTTATGATAAACGCGTGGATGATATTGATGATGAGTAGCCTATATGTTAATCCAAGATTTAAGCTGTCCTGCTACCAAATTTCACCCAAATCCGTTCAGCCATTTGAGCGCGAAGGAGTAACAAACATAAAAAACGCCTTTTTAATATTAGTGTGATGTTTGTTTTGATCCAAGAATTCTTTTGGTTTTATATACCAGACATGACAATCACCGACTATTGAATTAATTAATTACAAGAGATCTCATTATTTACTTTTAAATGCCATTAAACCGTCATTTTTGTAGTTTTACATATGTCAATGGTAATTAATTAACGTTTACAGTTATGTTATTGGTCTTAAGCTAGTTCTCGTATAGTAGTTCTAAATCATACAGAATGTGTCTCAAGGTAACACAAAAAAAAACATTGTATATTCCAATTTAAAAATAACACAGCCTCTGTCATTGTTCAAGTGTAACTACATTAGTGCTATACATAGTCTCTGACCTAAACATACTCGTAATTGAACAATTTACCCACCATAAGGTTCAATTAAAATGGACGGTCATCAAATCTAACACGAGCATGGTGCCACCATATTGTGCTCCAACAGTGCAGATGCCTGTAACTGTCCGTAATTGCTAGTTAATTTCCCTCAGGCCCTAACAATTAGTCTTATCGCCCGAACAGATTAACGCAGAATACATTAAGACTTACTATTACAGACCAGTGCAACCAATGGGAGTCGCATAGCATCGCGCTACGGCAATGAAATGGTTGACACCATCAACCTTCTATCCTTAATTCTTCCCGGAGCAGCTGTGGTACAGCAAGGAGACGAACTCGGCACTGTTGACGCCATCCTAGAATGGGCAACGTCAACGACCTGCTGGCCAAACCCTGCCAGCTCGGCAGCCGCTCCATTCCCGTGGGATGATACTCCCAGCGCTGGGTTTACTTCCGGAGAACCCTGGCTGCCAATATCTCCTAACTACAGATACGCCAATGCGAAAACGGAGTATGCGAATGATTTGAGCCACCTGGGAGTGGTGAGGCTTACTGCTGCTATGAGGAAATCACCGGCTATTGGCCCACATGTAGAGGTGAGCATTTCATTAAAATAACTAGCTTAAAAGCTAAAAAAAACACGCCAGCCTTGGCAAAAATAATTTATGCCAATAAATTATATACTGTTGGAATGTGCTTATCAAGGCCTTCAATTTGATACCCATATTGTAAAATTCAAAGTTCTTTAGGTTTTTTTTTCGCTTTTGTAAATGGAGCCCTACTCCAGAAATAGAATTTAAAAAAAAGTTACTCGGAGGGATGTAAGGATTCTAACGATACCCCATACGTCTAAATCTGTTCAGGCATTTAAAAGTTATGGTAGAATAAAGAAACTCACATACATACATACAAACATACATGAATCCTAATAAAAACATTACACTCCTTTTATTGGGCAGTCGTGTAAAAAGGGATGATAAATGAGGAAGTCAGCGTCAGAATTTTCGGGCCTATCTGCCGGCTTAACATGGCTTTAATGACGTTAAATCCTTGATAAAGTTAATTATGAGGGGCCGAGAATCGAACCCACTGTCATTGGATTGCAGTATTACCGCTCGGCCACTATCTCAAACCTTTTTCAAAGATCAGAGCTTGAGATTTATTGTCCCGTAAATTCTGTCGCTGTTGGAAAAATCGGATATGACTATAATTAAACTTTGAGTCAAAATCTAATTGAACTCTTTGATCAAGTTTTAATTACGACAACACCTCCCGATTCTGCCTAATACTCGTATCCCCCCTTTCATTAGTTTGCAAATACCTTGTAAGATCCCTCCGAGTATAATATTACCTTGTAAATAAGTACGAAGAAGCAAGATTGTAGGCGGCGAACAACCCAATAAACTTTGTTTTAAGGATTTCTTGGGAGATTCGACCTCTGACATTATTAAAGTCCCTAAAGTTATGGTCCCCTAATAAATATTAAACTTCATTACTTCTTGTGACATGACCGAAGATTTAAATCTCATTTCAGATAAAGCGCCTGAACGGTGCTTTGGCAGTGCTAAGGTGGGGAGGCACTGGCTCTCTGCTGGTGGTGTCCAACTTGGGAAGGGCACAGACCGAGGTCCAGTTAAACCAGATCCCTGGACTTCCCACTGAAGTGACTGTCGCAATCAGCTCAGCTGGGTCCAGCTTTCCGAGTGGCTCACACATCCCCACAGACAAAACCTTGAAGCTGATCCCGGGGGAGACGGTACTCCTGGCTGGGGGGCCGAGGCACTGCGGGGGGCCAGGTCCGGTGGATAAGATAGCCAGTAAACTATCCGAGGGATGGCAGAAGCTCAACAAGTACTTTAGTAATATCTAGAGTCCGGGTGACGAGGTTATCAGTGCCGAATGTTACTCGTATTTTGACTTAGATGATATCACTGTTAGCAATATTTTATTTTAATGCGAATTTGTATTAAATCTTTTTGCTCAGGTCTTATACTATTTCTCTGAGTTTCAAAAAGCCTACAGTAGTGTTCAGAATACCATTCGATCAACATTCCTGAAACTTAATGAAAGCGCAATCCAAACAAAGTTGGAAACGAGATTTCGTGTGATAAGCCAATAATAACCACAACATTATAACCCAACAACGATTTAAATCGTATTTACCAGAAATAATTCATTTCAACCCCACGACATATCGCCTAAACGAGGTAATATCGTTAGGGTACGTTCAGATAGATATATATATATATATATATATATAAAGAAGGCGGCCGTAATGAATAGAATGCGATATTGCGGGCCACACACGCGCCCCCTTCCCACACTTACTATTAGGGGGTATTGTCTCTCTGACCTATTTCCGCTGTGTATAGGTACACACCTATACACAAGCTTCGTTTGGTAGGTATATATACGAGTATCTTCACTCACGGGTAGCAATAGGACCGGGGACGCGCCGCTTATTTTATCAAAATCCTGAATTAAAAGTTAACCAGAAACATTACAACATTTAAAAGCACACTTTTTAAACCATTTCACGTCGAAAAATCTGTGGAACACATATATTTTTTTCAAGAAATCTTGAAGACGCCATTAGGCGCGGGAACTCCCTGCGTTTTCTTAGCCGCCAACTGCTGGAGGGGCAATTGGAACTGTTGGAAAAATGCATGTAGGTGGGAAAACTTACAGAACTTGCTCTTCTCGGCATCGGTTCGGGAGAGGGCCAGCGTCGCGGTGAACAGGAGGAGGAGCGCGCGCGCCCTCATGGCGGGGCGGCGCGGGCTGGCTGGGGCCCGGCGCGGCGCGGACTGAGGATCACCCGGTCGATCGCCGCCGCGTGCCTGCACTGCGCACGCGTGCGGCAAAGAGCTGAGCTCGGCTGCTGGTTGGCTGTGGGGCCACGCCAAGCTGAGTCCTGGTATTGCCAGTGACGAACTCTATGGTGATTCATGAACAGGTCGTGGCACTTAGGAAAGCTCAGAGAAAAGTGCCAGGCAAGAAAGGTACTCACCAGTGACTTGCCAATATTATACACTGTGAGATTTAGGAAAAAAGCTTAGTAAACCTCTACAATTTTATTTCAATTTTGTTTTATTAATTTTGTAGTATTAAAACGAGTCAGGAACCCAAAAAAGTTTCGGATATTCAAGGTTATCTCAACCTTTCTCCAGTCTTCGAAATAAATATAAGTCTTTAGTTCTTTTAAATATAAGGCCTCAATCCAAATATATCAACATCATCTCTCAAGATTGTTAACAACTCTAACAAAGCTGGATGAAAAAGCTCAGACTCACGATGCCCTAAAAACTCCGAACATTGAATGGACACCCTATACAAACTTTAACTGTCGACTACAGAAGCACCAAGTAATTAGAATTGCAGCCACGGTGCAAGGTGCTACTTAAAAACTTCAAGATTGCCTGCCAAAGAGCTATAGCTGTAATACTGTAAGGGTAATTTGGCTCTCAGAGCTAGCAACACTGGTCCCGACACTCGGCGCCCCGCAGACTCCAGTCTTACTGCCGCCACAGATAAAACCACAGTCGCCACTCTCCAAGTGTCTCCGAGTGAATTGACCGTATCCCGTAGTACCACAGACGTAGACGTTGTACTCACAGCTTGACCCATAGCGTGGGCAATAGTTAGTGTGGGCGGGACAGACAGACAGCCTGGCGGCGATATATTTAGGCACTATAGTCTGGATCTGGATTTTAATATTATTGGATGACGTTGGTAGTCGTTTCCATTGATGGATCTAGGGGGAAAATGACCAAGGTAGATGTGTGTAACATGTACACACATCTACCTTGAACTTAATTTTTCTAATGCTTATACTTTTAAATTAACAAACATACTTTTTACAGCTATAGGTATTCGCTTTGATGATAACAGGAACTACAAAAACCATTAAAAAAATAGTTTAACGGATTACCTAGTTGTACTGTATTATTTCTTATTGAAAGCCTATAAATACCAAAACTACAGTATAATACCACCATACTGGGTCAACCAGCATGAGGTAAGAATTTCACCTCTGCCCTAATTTCCAGAATCAAAATTTATTAATAAACAAAATATGATTTAGCAATGCGTGGAAACATTTTAATTAACTGCTAATTAGGCGCTTAAAATATGACTATTACAATTCACACGCAAGCGACAAACTGCCCAAAAAATGCAACAACTACAAATTAACTATATACGTCGAGTTTAAAAATTAGTTTTGCACTCCAATAACAATAGCCAGTTCAAATGTTTTTTATGATTTTAGCTTTAACGCCTGCTTATAATAAAGGTATAATTAATAATAAATTGAATCTCACAGGCGCAGAAAATTAAAAACGCGTTGTAAAACGAATGCTGATAATTGCAGGAAAGCAGCCTAGAAGATAATAAAAGATAACGTTGACGCAGATGAGATCTTCCATGTGATAAGTACTATTTCTATTGATAATGAAGACTGTGATGAACCTCATTGGATTGCCGAATTATTTAATAGGTTTTCATTGACATAACGAAAGAAAACCTATTAAATAATGTAATATATGTAATGAATGTAATGTATGTATGTAATGTGTAATATTGACTCGCAAAGTGCAAATTATCTTGACTATTCCAATCATATAGCTAATAATCCTAATATATTTTTTGACCCAACTGATCCATATGACATTTATAGAATTATTAACTAACTGAAAAATACAAATGCAAACTGGTTTCGATGACATTACTACGAAAATGCTAAAAAAGTATGCGAAATTTGATCAGACCCATTGTCTCACTTTGTTAATTTATCATTTTCACAAGGAACAACTCCAGCGCGATTAAAGCTCTCGTTGGTCAAACCCTTACATAAAAAGGGTCACCATAAAAATATGTATATCTAATCCCAGTAATCTCAAAGATTTTTGAAAAGGTTATGTATACCAAGATTTATAATTTCATCATTAATAATGAAATCCTTAAGCCTGGGCAGTTTGGTTTTAGGAAGAATTGCTCTATATCCTCAGCTTGTTTTATATTAACTAGACTTATTACTGAATGTTTGAATAATAAAATACCAGTCATCTCTATATTTTGTTTAATCTCTACAGCATTTATTGACTTTGTTCATCACAAATTGCCTTTGTTCCAACTTGAGAAGTATGGTATGAGAGGAACAGCACTGGACTGTCTAGAAAGTATTTAAGTTTTCGCCGCCAATGTGTTGAAATTTATTTATTTGCTTCTCAGGGTCCAATAAGGTTGTTAACAGGTCAAATTTTAGTGTCAATCAAGGTGGAGTTCACCAAGGGACTATTCTAGGACCACTCCTATTTCTGATTTATATAAATGACATGCCTAACATTATTTATCATAAGTGTGTACTATACGCCGATGATACTACCCTTGTTATAAAGGGTAAGTAAACTTGAGTCCGAAATTAATACAACACTTAATCTACACTGATAATATAAACAGGAAAGATTTGATTGTTTGTTTGTTAGTTTTTTGTTTGTAATGGATAAACTCAAAAACTACAGACCCGATTTTCAAAATTCTTTTACATAAAGAAAGCTAAAATTTCGGCGGGTAACGCTAGCAATATTTTATTTTTCAAAAAAAATTGAGTTTTCTTTTAAAATTGCAATAATACATTATCAGGTATAAAATTTTGCAAGAATAACTCGATTACTTTGTATTACAAACTAAGAAGGAGATACGGGTCTTTGTATATGGAACGTTGCCATGGAAACGAAATCACAGAACATTTATTAATCACTGACGTAGGAAATGCTCTATCATATTAATATTAATAATAACAAGTATGTCAAGTACGTGAGTAATAATGCAGTTGTCTATGGTCAAAAGTACTGCTGCCAATGATTTTGAACCAAGGAAGTTGGATTACGCTTACTTCCCATCCGGTTTTTTAAACCAAAGGAGGTTGAATTACGCTTACTGGCGTTAAACCTTTTAACAGTAACCGTAATTTAACCTTCTTGCATTAAACAGAATAATACTATAGACAAAATGGTACGTGAGTAGAAAACCTATAAACATAAAAAAAAGTTTTTGTTCTATTTGTCCAAATAAAATACCTACTAATTTTATCTTTCTATATATCTACCCGTGCGGAGCGGGTCGCTAGTTCTATTATAAAATGGCTTAATTACAATAATTTACACGTAAATATTAATAAGACCAAGTTGATCCAATTTCAAACTTACAACAGTAATCCTATTAAACTTAATCTTTACTTATAATAAAGCAACAGGAACGAAATAGTATGTACAAAGAAGATAATTAAAAAATAAATGGCCTAAGGTACTTAAAATAAGCTACTGAACAAGAATATAACATTGTTAAAATTCGAGTCTGTCTGTTTGTTTGTCTGTGTGTCTGTTTTTCTGCATGTTTGTTCGCGCATCACGTAAAAACTACTGGACCGATTGCAATGTTAACCGATCACTGTTAGATAGCTTAGGGTTTGACTTAAAAACTGGTGTATATTGAGATACCAAATCTCAATCCGATGAGTAGAAGCCGAGCAATCGATAATAACTTTTTGACGGCTGAAGGAATTTTGATCAAATGTTGGTATATTGGTATTTTAGGTCTTGGAATACAATACAATACAATACAACATCACTTTATTGCACACCAAGAAGAAGGTAATATATAGGATAAACACATAGAGTGGATAGTACATAGAGTACTTTTTACCTAGAGAAATGGCCACGCGTGCGAAGCCGCGAGTACAAACAGTATTACATATGGTGACAATGTTGTAAATGTGGGACAATCAACTTTGTTTCTGGGAATAACAATTGACAAGCACTGCAACTGGAAAGAACATGTAGACAGTTTATGTGCAAAACTGGAAAGATTTGTGTATGTTCTTTATCGCTTAAGACATGTAGCCACCATGGAGGTTGCACTTAGCGCCTATCATGGTTACGTATCCTCACTTCTTCGCTACGGTATCATAATGTAGGGTAATTCTGTGAACTCAGCTCCCTCCTGCTTCAGCCTACATAACATTAAAAGAAATGTCTAAGAGCATTGTGCAAAGCAGAGCCCTTAGACAGCTGTAAGCCATTGTTTAAAGATAAAAATATATTGCCGTTACCCTGTCTACATTTATGAAATTTGCATTTTTGTATTCAAACATGATAAATATTTTAGCTGACATAATGAAGTTGTATCTTGAGTTAATAATAGGAATACATATAAACTGTATGTACCTAATCAGAGATTAAGGCACAGAATAAAATAGTATGATTAAGGGTATACTAGTGATAATGTTTACTGTATGGCAATACGCCTTTATAATAAATTGCCCAACTGTTACAAAGAGTTGAATTATAATATGTTTAAACGCCAACTATTTCTTTAAAACAATTTGCTTATCCAGCTAGGGAATTCATAGATGATAAATTATAATGTATTTTTTATGTTGTCTGAAATTTTAATTAATTTTATTTCTAACATTAAGTATTCAATTTTATTTATTATGTTATTTAATTTTCAATAATTGTATTTCTGAAATTCTAACTGTTTTTTTATTGCATGTTTAAACTTAATTCCATAATGTTTGTTACACAATAGTTGTACGCCGGAAACGGTTGAATATTGAACTAATTATTTATAAACACCTGTGCCTACAATATTCTTATAAAAAAATATTTGATTTTGATTTAGATTTAGAACATATCAAATAATTCTGTAAAGCAAAAATTTGGATTACGGACGGGACTCGAACCTGCATCACCCGTCCCCGTAAGACGAATTTAGAAACTGATGGAAACATTTGGATGGTGGAGTAGTGTTCACGGTAGCCGAATTGGTTACAGGTATGCGCCGCGCAGAGGCACGGATGGTGCGGGCTCGAGTCCTGTCTGTGATCCATTATTTTAATGAAATGAAAATTATTATTAATGAATAGCCAGTTCTTCTCTACGTCCTGCATTAGGTACTACTTCCAACCACTCCAGTCAACATTTTAGCAGATCCTAACCAAAAAACTTACTTACCAACACAAAAAGTGAGTCTCACTCAGATAAGAAATGGTACCCTTTCTAAAGTCGGTGTCAGTCTCGAACCGTGGATCATTTGGGGCAGTGAAACTAAGACCGACTTCTCAAGTTGACGCAAGGAAGGTTCCCTTGCTGCGGCTTCCCCCTTTACCCCCCTTACCGCTCCCTGGGCACTCGAAAGAAGTGCCACTTGAGCTGGAGAGCTCTCGACATATAAAGGTATCTTTTTGACAAATTCTGAGTGGACACTGAAAGGGTGCTAAGATTAGCGATGGATCATCCAGGACGAGAAGTCGTGAATATTTTGACGCCGGGATTTCGGGATGTTGAACATCTTGAGAGGAATCCAGAAGTCTCAGTACACTTGTAGAAAAAAACTTATAAACCAACCTATCAATCTATCATACGAATACGGCAGAAATGCAAATATAATATTTTTTTATAAACAATTCGCACTCTCGCGACGCCGCCGACGCGACTGAAGATTTTTTAAATAGCTGGAAATGAAATTATTCTGTTACGAAAAGAATTGCCATACTTGCGTCTAAGTCACGATCATAAAAAGTTCTACAGTTAAGTAATCCTCTATCAGAGCATTTTTTCTACGGCAATTTAAAACCTAATCAATGCTCTAGGTAATAAGGTACCTGCAACTAATGCACATAGATTTAGGCACTTGAAATCGCTATTTTATCAATAACAATAGACAGAATTCGTATTAAATTATATCAATGACACATCCTTCGCAAATTATTGCATAAAACCAAAGAAGACATACAAAAAATCACGGCAAATTCTACTCATTCTAACTCTATCAAATATCGACCATCGATCGATTAATTAAGTGAATCAATCATGATAATTTAAAAAAAAAAAAATAAGATAAAAAAGTTCAGGGTCCAGGATCAGCAGAGGTCTCGAATACCATTCAGCCCAGCAAAGGGTCGAGAGGCTGCTTCAAGGTACCCCAGACCAACGCTGACGATAACAAACCGCCGAAAATTGAGGCTGGTTGTGCGTATCGCCTTGTTTCGCCGCTGATAGGGCGTTATCTACGATAATTTACTCGTATCTAGTGATATGCAATGTGATTTTAATTGTTGCGTTTGATTGTGTGACAGTAGACACGTCTGTTCTAGTTGGAGTTGGTCGCTGAGGCGAGCGCACGCACTCTATGCTGCTCAGGCCTCAGTGGAACGTGGCTCTGTGACTCAACTCTCTTCAACTGTCTCACTGTAAGGCTTTTTGTGTTATTCGTTTTTCTGTGTTAAGTCCTAGGTTTACATTTAGTCTTTGAATGCTTTGGGCTGACCCTTATTGTTAGACAAACATTATTGAGCGAGCGAGCGCAAAGCGCAAGTGAAGCGTCTTCATTTCAGCTTGGGCAAAAATGCTTTCGTATGTCCAGATCTCCGGCTGTTCTTCTCTGCAGGTCGCATTCCTCAACCGATCTAAACGTAACTTGGTATGCAGGTTTAACGATTTTTTAGAATTTTTCAGTCGTCGGGGATTTTTGATTGAAGGGGTACTTCCCCCAAAAAGGGGCAAAAGGGGGGCTACTGAATATATCTGCCTTATTAGATCTTATAAAAATTTGGTGAAGATCTGATGAGGATCTTCGTCGTGATGAGTAGAATAGCACCTCGAAATGCAGTAAATTGCTCACTTTTAGGCTTCTTCCAGTGGAATCAGCCTTTTACCTACTAGGTTTGGATTGATGGAGCACTTTGGTTATTAATGTTAGTTTTACAATAAGGTAACTAGATGGCGCTAATGTGCACCGCATGTGTTTGCAAAAAAGTTTGTGCTCGCGAGGTCTACAGCTCACAGAGCCTCTAGTTTAAAAGTAACATAATTACATTGTGTACATAGAAGATTTGATTTATAAGCGTTACTCTCCGTTTATGTTATTATCCTTCTTATTTTTGCTCCTCATATTTCTTGTAACCTTGTTATTTCATACAGATGAATCTTTCATGTATACACTCACATTGAAATATCGCTCACTATTACGTACATTTGTTAACGGTCTTTTATTAACAAAATACAAAATTCTAACTACTACATAAACCATTATCACAACCTACAAGCCATTACTGGAATTGGGAAACCTAAAAGAGACTTGCTTGAGGGCTCACAAAAGTAGTTAAAACAGAGTTCGTCCGTTTTCCCCACTGAAAAAATCACAAGTCTAGAGTTGCTTACCCTCGTTACCAAACCCTTTGTACGGGTTTAGGAAAGTTTGAACCGGGCGACTAATAATCAATTAAACGGCGACTTAGTCTATCTGAGAGGAAGCCTGTATCCCAACAGTGGGAACACAGGTTAATGATGTTAGCTACTGAATTGATACTCAAAACTAAATCCAACCTCCCAAACGCAGCCAGCGCTGAACATCACAATAGAAACTGTTCGCTCGCGGCTCACAGCGCGCACACAACATCACATAATTACCTCACACGCGAATGCCTCTTCACGGCAGTTTAGTAACTCTGAACCTCAGATTAGGAGAAAAAGGATAACGCAACCTGATCGTCAATATCTTTCTTTAAGTGCCTCTCTGGGCCATTATTCTCTATGAACAGTAACACGTGTAACGCGTCTCGCTGTGGGATCGTTCGGAAAAGTACGTCAATTCTCGAACATGCACAAACAATTCCACGCAGATATCTTAACGCGGCGCGTTACGTGGCCGAGTGGCAATAGAGAATAAGGTTCCTGCTCATGAAGGTTGGAAGACATAGGTGAATTCTAAAATAAAAAATAAATAAAAAAAATTATAATAAATTCTACTTTGTTCAGGGAAATCAGGGAAAGCTTTGTACATATCTTAAAACTTAATAACTAGTGGCTCTCTGTGAGCTGTAGACCTCGCGCGTACAAACTTTCTTAAACAATCTAGCGGTGCTTAGTAGTGTGATCTAGTTACCTTATTGTAAAACTAACATTAATAACCAAGGTGCTCCATCAATCCCTACCTAGTGGGTAAGGGGCTGATTCTACTGGTAGAAACCTAAAAGTGAGAAATTTACTGCATTTTAAGAAACTATTCTACTCATCACGCCGAACATCCTCATCAGATCTTCACCCAATTTTTTTCAAAAAAATTGTTTAACCTGTATACATAGTTTCGTCTAGATCGGTTCAGAAAAGCGACCTGTAGAGGAGAACAGAGATCCGGACAGTAATCCGGTCATACGAAAGCATTTTTGCCCAAGCTGAAACGGAGAAGCTTCGCTCGCGCTTTGCGCTCGCTCGGTCCGTAGGGGGATTTATCATAATCACCATGCTTGGTAAGCGTCTTGTTGATCGCAGTAGTGATAGGTAATGCGTGACCGAAATTGAAGAATTGAGGCATGGTCCACTTTGTAACGACCAGTTTAGTTACTTTACAACAGTGTCAACCGGTTATAAAACGCAAAAGAGTCTAACTGCGCCATAATTCAATGTAAAAACTCGTCAAAACTTGTTAGCCCGTCACTATGAACTGTTTTCGTGACGTAATTGAATGTCCAAAACACTAATATTTAATAAGCGATAGTAGCCCAACGGTTCATTAGAATCCAACGATATCGGGTTCAGTCCTCGGCTCCGCAGTCCGCACCAATCACTTTTCTATGTGCGGTTTTCCATCACTCATTGCTTTGAATGGCACGTTAAGCTATCAGTCCTGGCTATTGTTCATTAATGCCATGTCAGAGGTCCTTGGCTGGCCTGACAAACTCTGACACCAGAGCAAGCACTTTCTCATACGACAAACAAACACTAATACAATGGTTTCATGTGATTTGTCCTTTGAGCAAACAACCAACTACAAGTTCGTTGCTTGCTCGAAGGATTTTACGAACGTATCTTGAGGTATCTGTTGCCTGTAAATCTGAGCTCTGAACGCAGCAGTAGTAGTATCACAGCGCAACATGCATGTGTTAAATACAGAATGATGTCGGCATACACTGTATTGATTGCGGTTTTGGAGTGGAGACCATACAACATTGTCGATAAAGTTTCAATTTTCAACAATATTTTTAGTGCTTTGAATGCCGAGGTTCTCGTCATTACGGACTACATAGAGATCAGAAATTGATGCAACTTGATTCGGGTCTGTAAGTGATGAAATAAAAACAAATAGACAAAAAACGGGTTTTGGAGTTCAGAGACCTACATTTTTGGAGTTCAGAGACCTACATTTTCGAATCTAGTTTTCGAAATAAATAACTGTCATGTAAACTCTTGTGTTATATTATTTCTGACTAGTGACTCGCCCCGGCTTCGCATGGGTAACCTCATACTGCGGCAATTTACTTAATTTTAGCGCAGAATAAATTAGCTTTCAGCATTTTTATACCCATCGTAATCGAATAATTTAACGATAAATTAACATGTACGTAATCAACCTTGATTGTGAAACTATTTAGTTGTATAAGGATTCATTTCATGATACGAACGTCATCATGTTTCTATTCTACCCGTGTTTTAATTGAATAATTTGAACAAAAAACGGTTATTCCCAGCCAGGAAAGTAGTGATAAAAAAATGTGTTAACACTAAAGAGTGTTAGAAAACTGATATAAAAGTAACGCGATGACTGCTTGTCACAGAGTTGCTGTATATTGATGATTCGTAACATCATTTAGCTGTATAAGCTTATACAGTCAAATGGTGATAATAAATGATGACATAAACGTTTACTCGACTGCCTTGTACCTCATTTATAACACAGCTGTAAAGCGGTTCTCACAACATCGATTTAGAGAAAAAAATGTTGTATAACATGTTTTAAGGGTACTTTTATACAGCAAAATTGATCTATTGTGGCTTCCAAGTCGCTGTATTAGCACTGGTGATATATCTGGCGCGCATGGATATAATCCGTGATATAAAAGAACACACCGTAGCTGATATGCATCTAATTTATCGTATATCAGTGTTTCCTTAACGCTTGCGCCATAAACATCATAAGAAATCTACAATAACACTATGAAGTTGCAAATATACTTTTGAAATGTCCATATATCACCAGTTACATATATATATTTTTTGCTCATATATAACTTAAAAAAGGCGCATAATAGCTGCAAATAATTCTTCTATGGAAAGATAATGCTCATTAAGAGAACTAAGAATTACCTAGTTATCACACTAAATCATTTTTCTTACAAAAACAGTCAACGTTTAAATATTCCACCAGTTTCATATCACTAAAATAAACTGAACAGACAATAAGAATTAATTAAAAATAAGGTAGCATGATACGCCACCAGAGTTTTATCTCTGATTTTTTGAGGAACTCTAATATTTTGTCATGGCGGCAGGAAGCTGTAAATCAGCGATATATCAGTAACTGAAACACGTATTGGCCATATTGACTTCAAAATAATTTGATAATTTAATTAATGATTATTTGATCAAATATTAATAATTTGAGGGGGACATGAAAAAAACACTTATAATGCAGTATTATTTCAACAATATAATTTTAAGCGCAAGAAAAAATATACTTACATGATAATTACACACAACTCAGTTTGATACGTCATCGAGATAAACATATGAACACTTTAATAATTTACTAATGTTTTGTTATTCCTTAAAAATTTATGAAATAGTAATAAACCTATTCATATTCATATTATTTATTTCATTTTAGGTACAAAAGATGGATAATATGCACTTGTTGAGTCCTGCCAAAACTTGCCTTTACAGGCGTATGAAATTTGTACAAAATTATAATGAATTCAATTACATTCAAAATTAAATAGGCAATAATATTAAAATTTTAAACAATATAAACATTCAAAAGACCTATGAAACCTATTTATCAATGTCAATATATTACAAATAAAAAGATGCTTTGTGAAATGACAATATAATTACAAATAAATTATGTGTGTAAAATATCATAAAATGAAATAATTCAATGTCAATTTAAATTAAATGTCAAATTAAAAATAATACCAGCATTTCACAGTTTATAATTAAAAAATTCCTGAATAGAATAAAAACATTTTTCTTCAAGCCATCGCCAAGCTTTTCTTAAATTTAAAAAGTAAAAATTCTTTGAAAATGTCAGGAATTTTGTTGTAAATTTTAATGCACATTATATAGGAGTTATTAGATGTCAAGGTCAGTCTAGTTAGTGGTCGAAACAGTTTTTTTTGTACTGTGGGCGGACACTGTACTTACTCATGGAGCGTGTATTTTGAAAAATACTTTTATTATTGTATACAAAGATGCACACGTCTAGGATATACAGACTTGTTATCGTGAGGATTTTATGCTGTCTAAAGAATGTTCGGCACGAGTCGATCTGCTTAAGCCCAAATATAGCCCTAATGCACCGTTTTTGCATTACAAAAACGCTCCACGCAGCTTCCCCATATTAAGATACCATAGCGTAGCAGAGAATGTACATAGCCATAAAGAACTGCTGCTTCCTTAGAAACAATTTGTGATATTCTTCTCAGAGGGTATATGAAACTACTCACTCTAGAACAGATATTGGAAACATGTAGTTTCCAAGAGCAATTATTATCAATTGTTAAACCAAGGAACTTGATTTCTTGTGTTTGATCAATAGTATTCCCCAAGTATGAAACCGTAAGTTCTGATGGTTTTCCTTGCACGGTGTAAAATTACATTAACTTTGTGTTGCTAATATTCACTTGAAGATTATTTTCTGTCAACCACTGAATAGCCTCAGAGAGAGCTTTGTTTAAGTTCAGTTCATATAATAACTTATCCGTGCCCTCTACTACTATTGTTGTGTCATCTGCGAATAAGATGGATTTATAATTTAAGGCATTAGGGAGATCATTAATAAGAATAGCAGTGGCCCCAGAATACTACCTTGAGGAACCCCATGGCTATTCTGCAAATACTCAGAGGCAAATAAGTCCTTAGTTTTGTTTTTATCATTATATTTTGATATTTCGACACACTGGAATCTGTTGCTCAAATAGGATTTTATCCAGTTGTGTGCGAGTCCTCTGATTCCATATTTATAAAGTTTCACAAGTAATCTCTTATGATGTACGAAATCAAATGCTTTACTCATATCCATAAAAATGACTGAGACTGGAATTTTCTTATCCAAGTATTCGATTATATGTTTGACAAGATGGAAAGCTGCAAGAGAAGTACTTCTATGCTTGCGGAAACCATTCTCCTCTTCCTCTAATATACCGTATTTTTCTACAAAATTATATAATCTACCGTACATTGCTCGTTCAAATACTTTGGAAAAAATTGGTATTAGCGTAACAGGTCTGTAATTATCCATTTTGTATTTTTCACCCTTTTTTAAAAAGTGGCTTAACCACAGACTTTTTTAAAGCATCTGGGAAAACACCTTGTTCTATACTGAGATTTATTACATAAGTCAGAGGATGTAGTATGTAGTCAATGCACATTTTTATAATGTCAGTACGAATTGCATCGTAACCAGCTTTAGAGTTTTTTAATGACATGACAATTTTTCGAACTTCAATTACAGGAATTTACAGGATTCATAAATATGCTATTGTCATTACATTGCACAAATTCATTCATAGTATCCAGGTTAGTGTCGATGGAACAATTATTATGAACAATGTCTATAAAAAAAACATTAAAAGCGATTGCAATTATACGTGGGTCAGCCATATCGCAACCATCAACAGTAATTTTATCAATGGAATACACATTAGAATTGTTAACTGCATACTTTTTGATAATCTGCCATACCACCTTCCCCTTGTTTTAATAAAATGCCCGTTCGTGTGTTTTTGTGATGTCATGATACATTTCTTTAGTAGTTTAGTGTAGCACACATACTTTCCTTTTTCAGATTCCCTATAATTACTGCGTATATAACTTAGATACAGTTTTCTCTTTGTTCCACAGCTTCGCTTTAATCCTTTAGTAAGCCACTTGGATGTGTTGTTTGTTTGCTTAATTCTTACTGTAGGAAAGCATAAGTTGTAGCACAAAGAAAAATGCACCAGAAACTGTTCAAAAGCTACATTTGCCTCATTTTCTACGAATACTTCAGCAAAAGATAATTCCTTCAGACAATCAATAATCTTTTTACAGTTTACTTCGCTGTAGTCTCTCTTATATTCATACCAAAATTTAATAATTGGCTTGCGCACACTCCTCGTAGACCATTCATAGGATTGTGCTGTATGATCGGAGACACCTATGTCATGTATTACCGCAAGACCATCCTTTATGTTGGTCATAATCACAATACGCATGAAGTAAAACCTTCATAATCACAATACGCATGAAGTATAACTGAGCAACGTGGAAAGTGATAAAACAAAATCTTGATCACCAAAATAACAACAAATAGCTTAATAACAGCGTCATGGTAGCTATTATATCATCATTAAGTGATATATGTGATGAGGATATTATTGATGTAACACCAAACAGATTCAAAGAACACTGAAATATCACGGATATGTATTAATAAAGTGATAGGCGGTGCTAATATATCTATATATACTTATAATAAAACTGTAACGGGACCAATTCTGTACATTAAAGATATTATGAAATTTTCTTTTGGAGGGTACTCTATATTTGATACTGAAGCCAAAACTGTACTTTTTTTCATTTTTGTCTGTCTGTCTGTCTGTTTGTATCTTGGCTAGGCATCACGCCGAAACTACTGAATGAATTTAAATGAAACTTGGTATGATTTGAGTTCATACTACGAGGTAGGACATAGGATACTTTTAATCCCGAAAAATGAAAGGGTTCCCGCAGGATAGGCATTGAAAGTTATTTAAAAGAACACGCATTACGCTGAAACTACTGGAAGGATTTTGTTGCAACTTGGCACACAGTTTATATATTAGGTAAAAATTGAATATAATTTTTATCCCGGAAAAATAAAGGGTTCCTGCGGGATAATGTCCCAAATCATGTAAATTGAAGATATTGTGTAATATTTTTTGGAGGCCGTTCTATGTAAAATACAGTTGTAAAAAACTGTATTTTTGAATTTTTTGTCTGTATGTCTGTCTATCTGTCTGTCCGTCTGTCTGTACCTTGGCAGCGCATCACGCTGAAAAAACTCACTGAATTCAAATTAAATTTGGTATGATTCGAGTTCATACATCGAGGTAGGAAAATGGATACTTTTCATCCCGAAAAAATAAAGAGTTCCTGCAGGTTATGGGTGGAAAATTATTTAAAAGAACACGTAGCACGGTGAAACTATTGGACGGATGTTGATGCAACTTGGAACAATAGTTTATAAGTTGGGTGAAAATTATGGATACTTTCCCGAAAAAATAAAGGGTTCCGCGGGATATGGGTCCAAATTCTGTTCATTAAAGATATTGTGTTTTTTTATTGGAGGTTACTCTATATTCGATAATGAAGCCTAAACAGTATGTTTTTTCATTTCTGTCTGTGAGTCTGCCTGTCTGTATCTTGGCCGCGCGTCACGCCGCCAGAACAACTGAATGATGAATTCAAATGAAACTTTGTACGATTTGAGTTCATACCACGAGGTAGGTAGGACATAGGATACTTTACATCCCGAAAAAATAATGGGTTCTCGCAAGATAGGGGTTGAATATTATTTAAAAGAGCACGTACCATGCTGAAACTAATGGACGGGTTTTGATGCAACTTGGCAACGTCTTAAGTTATACGATGGAAAAATTGAGGATACGTTACGTGCCGAAAAATTAAAGGGCTTCTGCGGGATATGGATTCAAAGTTATGTTAATATTTAAGTAATAAATAATATTTTTTGGATGGTTCTCTATATTCGATACTGAAGCCAAAACTGTTTTACTTTCTATTTTTGTCTGTCTGTCTGTCTGTTTTTCCGTATCTTGACCGCGCATCGCACAGAAACTACTGAATTAATTCAAATGAAACTTGGTATGATTTGAGTTCATACTACGAGGTAGGACATTGTATACTTTTCATCCCGAAAAATTAAAGGGTTTCCGCAATATTGGGGTTGAAAGTTATTAAAAAGAACACGTATCACGCTGAAACTACTAGACGGGTTTTTTGATGCACATTGACACAGTCATCTATACTTATAATAAAGCAACAGGTATGAAAAAGGCTGTAAATAGAAGATAAATAAAAAAATGCTCTTGGGTGCTTAAAAAGGGTATTGAACAAGAATATAAAAAAACATGTCGCTCTTCCTGTTTGTCCGTATGTTTGTTTGTTCACGCATCTCGTAAAAACTATTGGACCGATTGCAATGCGGTTTTCATTGTTAGATAGCTTAGGGTTTGATTTAAAAACTTATGTAATTGGTCGGTTGTCTGGAAGAGATCGCTTTAAGCGATAAGACCGCCAATTGTAACATGTTTTTTGTTAGATTAAGTTTATTAATTATATATTTCTGTATTGTGGTGTTTCAATAAAGAGTTCATCTATCTATCAACTATCTAATTGGTATGTCAATCTGGTGAGTTAGAAGCCGAGCAATTGAAAAATGTATTTTAGGCGGCTAAAGAAATTTTGATCTAATGTTGGTATATTGGTCCTTGAATAGCACATTTTGGTACATTGAATCTAAAGAAAAGACCACGCGGCAAAGCCGCGGGTACAGCTAGTACACAATATATCATAAAATAGCTGTAAAACTGGGGCCACTTTCCTGTGATAGACACGTATCTATCACGGATATTCGACTGCTCGTATCACTGATATACAGCTATATCTGATTACTTTTTGCTGGCTGGGTTGTGACTTCACTATAATAGTTAGACATCTAACCTCGCGCGAGCCTAGTCTCTACATTTAGTACATTATTTTATGTATCATCTATAGTTTATTGTGACTTCACTATAATAGTTAGACATCTAACCTCGCGCGAGCCTAGTCTCTACATTTAGTACATTATTTTATGTATCATCTATAGTTTATTGCGACTTCACTATAATAGTTAGACATCTAACCTCGCGCGAGCCTAGTCTCTACATTTAGTACATTATTTTATGTATCATCTATAGTTTATTGCGACTTCACTATAATAGTTAGACATCTGACCTCACGCGAGTCTTGCCTCTACATTTAGTACATTATTTTATGTATCATCTATAGTTTATTGTGACTTCACTATAATAGTTAGACATCTGACCTCACGCGAGTCTTGCCTCTACATTTAGTACATTATTTTATGTATCATCTATAGTTTATTGTGACTTCACTATAATAGTTAGACATCTGACCTCACGCGAGTCTTGTCTCTACATTTAGTACATTATTTTATGTATCATCTATAGTTTATTGTGACTTCACTATAATAGTTAGACATCTGACCTCACGCGAGTCTTGCCTCTACATTTAGTACATTATTTTATGTATCATCTATAGTTTATTGTGACTTCACTATAATAGTTAGACATCTGACCTCACGCGAGTCTTGTCTCTACATTTAGTACATTATTTTATGTATCATCTATAGTTTATTGTGACTTCACTATAATAGTTAGACATCTGACCTCACGCGAGTCTTGCCTCTACATTTAGTACATTATTTTATGTATCATCTATAGTTTATTGTGACTTCACTATAATAGTTAGACATCTGACCTCACGCGAGTCTTGCCTCTACATTTAGTACATTATTTTATGTATCATCTATAGTTTATTGTGACTTCACTATAATAGTTAGACATCTGACCTCACGCGAGTCTTGCCTCTACATTTAGTACATTATTTTATGTATCATCTATAGTTTATTGTGACTTCACTATAATAGTTAGACATCTGACCTCACGCGAGTCTTGCCTCTACATTTAGTACATTATTTTATGTATCATCTATAGTTTTCGCGGCGCACGCCATATAATGACTTTTATAAGCAAATTTTAGATACTTTGAATTACATTATTGCAATTTTCATAGGGTTATAAATTTTTTGAAAAATAAAATACACCCCATGCTACTTCCCTGATAGTGTAGATTTATTTACGTGAAAGAGTTTTTAAAATCAGTTCTGTTTTTTGTTGTTGAGTATATCCATTACAAACTAACATGCAAACACGAACATACAAATTTATTACCCGAGTACAGCGAAGCAAAGGAAGGGTAATGAGCTTAACAGTCTATGTATGTATGTATGAATGTATCTATGTACTTGGGTATGTGTATTGTTCACCATAGCGTCGCACCTATTGGTCCGATTTTGACAAGCGAGGTATCAATTCGATTCGTCTTCAGGTACTATATTGTCATAGGCAATATATTTTTTACCCGACTTCATCTAAACAAAGGAAAGGTTATGTGTTGAAACCAAAAACTGAGTCTGATATTGAGAAGCGAGGTATCAATCGATTCGTCTTCATCTATAGAGTGTGAGTGGCTATTTTTTTACCCAACTACGGCAAAACAAATGAAAGGTTACGTGTTAAATCTATAAACTTGGTCCGATTTTTACAAGCAATGTATCAATCGATTCGTCTTCAACGCAAGAGTGTCATAGGCAATTTTTATCCGACCATAGTTCATAGTTTGAACTTGTCTTGTAATATTAACGTAGAAGATATTAGTGTAGATGAGGTGATATTGTGAAGTAAATGCACGCTTAAATTGAATGTTTAAACATCCAGTATCGGCAGCCAACGCCGGCGGCCGGCGCTCCGCGATACTGTCTCGAACCACTTTATGAGGGTTCAGTGGAACACGGCGATCCATCACCGCATCAACGGACCCTTTGTTTACGGAACCATTCTCAACGATATGGATCATCTACGACCTATTTAATATAAAAAGTATTTTTACCCAAAATATAGCAACACTCTCTTCTAACTCCCCAATAAGGAGCCAGTAAACAAAATCTCGGGGATGCACTGCCTCTAGAAACGTAACGCTCCGCGAGCGAAGAAAAGGAATGCAAGCAACAGTTTTTCATTATTACTGTCTCAGTCGATAGTCAAGTACCGGTAATTTATTAATTCATAATGTAAATAGACCCAAATGAGATTATATGCAGTGGGGCGGAGTCGCCGCATGCACTCGGAGCGCGGTCACCGTGACGAGCGGTCCGCGCACTGACTACGCGGCAAACAAGACACCGGTTTCCCTTTACGTAACACCGGCTCGGGCGACGCACCGTCAAATATCGGCATCGCGTTATTCGCGCATGCTTCGGCGCCGGCAGTGTGTCCGCGCGCGTCGCCGCCGCGCGACATGAACCTGTGCGGGCTCGAGCCCCTCGTGCACATTGAGACCGCGGAGCCCGGCGGTGTGGGACTGTGCCCCTCCGTGGCGCTGCCGCCCGAGGGGAACGTCAAGCTGCGCAGCTATCGCGTGCTGAACGAGAACCTGCGCGCCCACACGCACACCGGCGACGTGCACACCTCGCCCAACAAGGGCAAGCTGGTGGCGCGGTTCGACGCGTGCGCCGTCGTGTCACCGCTGCGAGCCAGGATCCTGGAGCTGGTGCGACCGGAGGACCCGGGGCGGGAGGCACTCGAGGCCATCGTGCGGCCGGCGCCGCGCCGCGGCCTTGCGTACCCTCTCGACGAGGACGCGCGCCGGTTCCTGCAGCGCGCGCTGCTCTCACCCTGCCCCTACGACTCCAACTCAGCCACGCCGGACCCGTCTTTGTACCCTTCGGAATCGTCCGAAAACATTTTGCAGCTGGAACCCCCAAGTTTACCGGTAGAGAACCGGCCCGACTCGAACTCCGAGCGATCGCTCGCAGACGAGCTGCGAGAGGCGGAAGAGGAGGAGCTTGCTGGTGGTGTGCGGCAAGAGCTGCTGCAGGACATCCGGCGGCGCGGGGGCGGGTCACGGGCGGCAGGGGAGCGGGAGTGGTTGGGCCGGCTGGCGCTGGCGGTGGAGGAGGACGAGGTCGAGGGCGCGGGGCTGAGCGCGGCGGCGCGCCGGCTGGACGCGCTGCTGGCCGAGTCACGTGCGCTACACCGTGAGCTGGCTGGCATCCACGAGGACCTGCAGGTGCTGGCCCGGCGCGTGCTGCGCCCCGACTAATGACCAGCGTTGGTACAACACCGGCCACAGGCCGCGCTGTAACCACACGCACTGCGGGAACCGCACGCTTTAAATGCACATATTCTCTAATATTCACATGCAGATCGACAGCTACAGTGGTTGACGGTATTGAGTAGGTGGAGGGGAATATATGCACAATAGAGATTATAAAAGACATATTGATAAAAGAGGGCGAAGGTCTTTGCCCAGCGGTGTGGGTAATAAGGGACGACGATGTTGACTATAATATCTCATTTTCTAAGTGACGCTCTCTGACACAAGCGGACACTTCTTTCTGCATGAGGAAATTTCTTCCTATTATCGGCTAACACAAGTGCTTCTTTGAAATCGCAACATTCTTGTAGAATATTAAAATGTAATGCTCAGTTACTCGCGCAAACTCGTACACTTATTTTAGGATTTGCAATTAACCAGTCTAATGTCAGATGCACACGCATATTTCATATTGTAACATGGCATGGCTTTCATTATCTTGCGGTTGTTGGTATACTTAGCTTTGGCGTCGTTATGATACTGCATTGAGAGCTATCACATGTTTACCGCTCGTGGCATAACCTTGGGAACTTGTTATCAGCTGTGTTACTGAATGCACACTAACTATTATGATAATAAGGTCATTACTCGTAAGCAAGTCTCCATTAGTTACTTCTTCATCAGGTAAGTTACAGCCATCACTTTCACTTGCGTCTAATCGCCGCTTATTTGAAAGCTGTCGCATTTTTTACGCGGTGTGTGTTTCGCATTGTCCGCTCAATCATGTCTGAGGAATTGAGTCGCGGTCCAATAACTTCGGAGCAAGAATATTACATCGCTCATTGTTTTAAAATCTACACGTTTCCACTATGTCCGAAATCTTCCTATTGTTTTGTTTAGGTTTAAAAATCGTGGTCACAGGTACGCCACTCGGAGAGTCTTCGACCGAGCACCCTCTGCTAACCGTAAAATAGTTTAAAAAAATATCTATTTAGTCTTTATTTTATTCAGGGTTTATTCTACAAGAATGTTTCACCCTAATGCAATAAAAAAGAATGGCAGGGATGTGTCGAGGCGCATGCCTGTTTGTTTGTCTTGAAAAGACTTCAGATTCAGTACAACTTGTGATTTGTACGTATGCCACGTACAAATCACGAGTTATACTGAATTAAATATCACAAAAACATCAATTTTGCTGTTTTTGCTCTATGCGTCCTGCCCAATCCTTGTTTTTTTTTACCCTTTTTGTCAAATTTTAATATTACATCATTGAGCTGATCATATAAGCTTTAAATTAGATCTCTGGAGCATAGACTTATAAAAGTCAAACGATATAGACCTTTTCGATACAATCCACTTTTAGGGCCTGCAGTCTCGACATCGACAGCGATTGCTTTACAACCGAAATCTGTCGCAAAGTCCTATACCAAATATGATTATAACCATATTTGGTATAGAGTCTGCCAAATATCGATGTCAATCATGATTAATGTCGGTACAGATACCGATGACAATCGATAGCTTTTGACTATAACTGTCAAAGCTAACGATTATCATGGGTATGTACCGATTTCAGTTGTAAAGCAATCACTATATATATATATATATATATATATGTCGAGACTGCAGGCCGTACCCGTATTTATCGGTACGATTTGAAAGAAGTTTCATGTCAAAAATAAACAATTGATCATTTTGATCTAAGTTTAACTGCTGCTATATGTGAATCAAATAGCTTTCCTTGTTTGCATCAATACTGCGTTACATCCTCCACTGTCACGAAATTCCCCCAGTCGTGTTGCTTTTGGACGTAAAGGGAATACCAAAAATATCAATCTCAATAAGCACCTATCTTCCTTGCTTCGTGAAGTCGAACAACTCCAAGATTGGCAATTGTTTTGGCGCTCGAAGCTTCCATTACAAATTAACGATAGAGTAATACCATATGTGTAATAAATTTATTACACTTATGGTAATACTATTAAAAAGCAATTTGGAAACCTTTTTGTAAGTGAGATTATTATTATTTGTGGTTTGCGTATCCATTTATATTTGTTATGCAACTTATAATGAATCATCAACATTTTGTTGTTTTTTTTGTGACAGGACTCTAGTTAATCAACTTGCGTTATAGTATCAATTAGGTTTTTTATAGTTAGGTTATGTAATTGCACAAAAAGTTTTTATTTTAGTTACAATATTATTATTGCTCTCCACTCGGCTTCATCGTGGTTATTATTCCATCTCGGATTTCGTTTTTGTTGCTATGTTTTTGTTGTTATGGTAGGAATGGCCTAATTCAGACCACCCTAATTAACATACTCATAATAATATAGAAACTTATTTTATAGTGCAGAGTGTGATTTAGGAAGATTTACTCAATAAAATGTTATATTTTATAGCTTGATTACGCCAATTAGAACATTATGATTTACAATAATATTTCTTCAACCCGAACATGTCATTATGAGAAATCATTTAAGGTAAGTAGAGGCTCAGCAGCATGTAGCGCGCGCGCATAAACCGGTTTTGATACTGAGCTAGTAGTTTTGGTTTCCACAGGTACTGCGCGTATTGAGCCTAGTTGGTATTATGAGCTCGAACGATCAGCAGTGGCCCTAGATTCATCTAATGCTTGAAAAGCTTTTTAGTTTAGCTACGATCCCGAACTCCTTCCCCCATTATAGCTAAGAACCATCTCGAGCACATCAGCATTCAAGCAGAAAAAAACGCATCCAAGTCGGTCTACTCGTTTGGGAGCTGCGATGCCACGCAGTCAGACATCTACACACATACACACCCTAAACATATGACACCCCTCTCTTTTTGCGTTCAGGCGTTAATGACTGTTCTAACGGTTTTAATGTCATACGTACTCGTACATCTTGACCACCTTTAATGATTAGATACTTTTGTAGACAAAACTATCTGTACAGTCCTAGAAAACCTCACTGCGACGTAATTTAATTTATATCCCATTATGCTAGTTCACACCAGCCAGAACAACTTTTTGCCACTGTGTGAAATCATTAATATTAGCATAGAATATATAGGTACATTGAATAGGAGACGAAAACTTCCGACAAAGTGTCAACAAACTGTACACCTTCATTCTACATGCATGTAAATGAAATGTCACTGATAAGCAAGAGGATGGTCTTGTTTAATAGAGAATATGTTTTTTTATCTGCCTATAAGATCAAGAGTAGCTTGGCAGGGTAATCTTTTTGTCTAAAATCCAACTGTGTGAGATTTATCGGCCAGGACCTATTAGAAATTAGCTGTCACGTCAATAAGTCCTCATACCATTTCTCTATACTTTAGGTAGATTATTTAGTCCTCATAGACAAGGCTGCGCACATACCAATTTTTATTTTTCTATTTAATTTTCATTTTTTTTATACCTACCCTCCGCATTTGCGCCAAACGGCTTTCCGTCCAATTTGCCGCCGCAAAATTAAATTAAAATCAGCCAGCAACTGATTCCTGAAAACTCTGAGCCCGATTAGTCCACGACCCTCGGCCTTAATAAGATCTATCATTGTTTTAGACGCAATCCGCACGCGCGTGCAAATGCGCGGCCGCGGCGCGCGGGCTTGCGGCGGAGTCGCGTGCGCTGCGCTACCTCGACGACGTGGTGGCGCTGCTGCGGGGAGATGTGCACGCCGCAGTGCGCGCGCGTGCCTGGCCCTTCGCCCTCGGCCACCGTGCGCCTGAACGGAACTACATCGTGTGACGACGGTGTATCGGTGAGTCCACTTAGTGCTACTACTACGACGTAGAGTATGGGAAGGTGATGTCCAGGTCACATGCGTGCTAATCTGGCAATCGCGCTCACCGCCGCGCCCTTTACAGAACTGCTTCATGTGATGAGTGATGGATGAATTTATTGTCCACCAGTCACAACGATATGACTATCACTTTGTGATGGACTGATGGCACCAGAAATTTGCCCTTAGCATTTTGAAATCGTGAGTATGGCACACAATGTAATGACGACATCCTTAGATGATACTTATGTAATTCAGGTTTGTGTACCTAGTGGTAAACTGCACTTCTATAAAAACGCAGAGACTAAGCGCAGCATGACGCCACCCTTTCGCCTTTTGGCCCGTTAATTGTCTGCGCGTTCGGGCGGCTGACTTTATTCGTGGTCTTGGTCTTCCGTTCCCAGCCAGCACTTGTCAGATCACAAGTGCAACTGCCACAAACACTTGCTATAATTAGCGCAGACAATGCACCACAACTAACCTCGCAAATGACTGCACAGTAATAAGTTACCTGAAGCTAATTGCCGGCAGTGCCGGCCTGTACCGGTACGGCGTAACGGGTTACGGAACGATAGCCAAGCTATAGCCTCAACTATACATTGTACTATTATTTATTATGTGGTATAGCGAACTGTGTAGCTCGCCCACCGGCAGGTGGAGTGACCTGCGGAAGGCGGGCGGCAGAAACTGGATGAGAAGAGCCGAAGCTCGGGCTCTGTGGCGTCCATCGCGAGAGGCCTACGTCCAGCTGTGGACGAATACCAAGATCCCCCCCCCCCCCCCCCCATTATAGCAGACCCATCTTGTTTACCTCAGCTTTGAAACAAAAAACAGCAGCTAAATTGGTCGATTCGTTTGAAAGGTACGATTCTCACCTCCTTTTTCTGGAAACTCCCCTTTATATAGAATATAGATAATAATAATAATATCTAATAACTACAAATAAAATAAACAAACATAATTCAAAACAATCTACCAAATCAACCAACGAATCTAATTAGAAACCGCAAATACTTTCGAACACATTCCTGTTTTTTTTTTCCTATACTGTCCTACGACTGTCAACAACGCCGGCCTTCGGGTCAATTCCTGTTTTTTTTTCCTATACTGTCCTACGACTGTCAACAACGCTGGCCTTCGGGTCAATTCCTGTTTTTTTTTCCTATACTGTCCTACGACTGTCCACAACGCCGGCCTTCGGGTCAATCAAACTTAGTGATGTTCCGATCTCCGCCACACCGCACGTTTGCACGTTTATTTCCCCGGGGTCCCTGCCTTGGCGCTCGGCCGGGCGGCGCGGGCGGCGGCACGCAGAAATTACAGAATAAATAATAATAGCACCCTGATACAGTAGGTAGTTACATCGCGCAAAAACGAATGCATTATAATAGTTTTGAGCTTTATTACCATTTTTTGAGTTTTATTACCATTTTATTACGTTATATTTATTACTTCATAATTTAATATAACTTTCAGTTATATTAAATTATGAAGCCTGCGGGATAGGGGTATAATTTAATATAACTTTCAGTTATATTAAATTATACCCCTATCCCGCAGGAGCCCTCTAGTTTTTCAGTATGTATTCTGAATTTTAACCCTTATTATAAGTTACAACTGTGCTAAGTTGCATCAAAATCCATCCGATAGTTTCAGCGTGGTGCGTGCGTTTTACCATAACTTTATTAAAAATATCAAGGAAAATGTAAAAAATAACGCATAAATAATGTAAAAATCTATTAATTATGGAGCAAAACATTTCTTTGGCACGTGATTTCGATCCACGTACGTCTGGATTACGCACCCATGCATCTGTCCAACTGGGCCAGTGAGCCTCGTAGCAGAATGACGAAATTCGGTACCAGTCTAGTCGTAAACGGATGTATGATCACTTTAAATTTAACACAACTTTGGACCCATAGGCTGCAGGAACCTTTTAATTTTTCGGGATAAAAAGTATTCAACATTTTAACACATTATATAAACTTTGACTGTGCCGTTACATCAAAATCCGTCTAGTAGTTTTAGCTTGATACGTGTTATTTTAAATAACTTTCTACTCCTATCCTGCGGGAACCGTTGATTCTTCCGGGATAAAAAGTATCCTAAATGTTAATCCAGTACATCGGCTATGATTCTGCCAAGTTGCATCAAAATCCGTCTGGTAGTTTCAGCGTGATGCGTGTTCAAAGAGACAGACAGACAGACAGACAGACAGACAGACAGACAAACAGAAAAAAAATAAAAAAATAACCTTTTTGCACTCCATATCGATTTTAAAGTTTATCTCAAGCAAAATTTTCAAAAAATATTTAATGTACAGATTTAGCCCAGTTACAGTTTTATTATAGTATTGTATATAGTATAGACTAGCTGTACCCGCGGCTTCGCACGCGTGGTCTTTTCTTTAGGTTCAAAGTACCATAATGTGCTATTCCAGGACCAATATGCCAACATTTGATCAAAATTTCTTTAGCCGCCAAAAATACTTTTATCAATTGCTCGGCTTCTAACTCACCAGATTGAGATACCAATTACACCAGTTTTTAAATCAAACCTTCAGCTATCTAACAATGAAAACCACATTGCAATTGGTCCAATAGTTTTTACATGATGCGTGAACAAACAAACATACAGACAAACAGACAGAGGGATACAATTTAAAAAAAACATGTTCAATACCCTTTTTAAGCACCCAATCGCATTTTTTATCTTTTTTTTATAGCCTTTTTCGTACTTATTGCTTTATTATAAGTATAGATATATGACTGTGTCAATTTGCATCCAAAAATACGTCCAGTACTTTCAGCGTGATACGTTTTCTTTTTAATAACTTTCAACACTTATATTGTGGAAACAACCTATATTACAAAAATTGAAGAAATTCATTACTTTCACACAGAAACTACTGAATTCATTAAAAAAACTTACTAACTTACTTACTTATTGTTTTACTTTTTTATTCAAAATAAAAAATGAAACAGTTTTGGCTTCAGTAGGTATCGAAATAGAGAACCATCCAAAAATTATTATTTATTACTTAAATATTAATATAACTTTGGACCCATATCCCGCAGAAGCCCTTTTTTACGGGATAAAAAGTATCCATAATTTTCACCCATCTTAAGAGCGATGGTGGCCTAATGGTTCTATAGTACAATTTAGAATCCAACGATACCGGGTTCAAAACCTAGGCTCCCGCACCAATGACATTTCTCAGTTATGTGCGGTTTTCCATCGCTCCGTGCTTCGGAGGGCACGTTAAGCTGTTGGTCCCGGCTGTTATTGGTTAATAGCAGTCGTGCCAAAGCCATGTCAGAGGCCCTTGGGCGGCCTGACAAACTCTGACATCAGAGGCCAGCACTACCTCATACGACAAACAAACAACAAACAAACCCATCTTATAGACTATGTCTGTGCCAAGTTGCATCAACATCCATCCAATAGTTTCAGCGTGCTACGTGTTCTTTGAAATAATTTAATTAATTAATTTAATTTAATAATTTTTCACCCCTATCCTGCAGGAACTCTTTAATTTTTCGGGATGAAAAGTATCCAATGCCCTACCTCGAAGTATGAACTCAAATCATACCAAATTTTATTTGAATTATGTGAGTATTTTCAGCGTGATGCGCTGCCAAGGTACAGATACACAGACGGACAGACAGACAGACAGACAAAATTAAAAATTACAGTTTTGGCTTTAGTATTGAATGTAGAACAGCCTCCAAAAAAGTTACAAAATATCTTCAATTTACAGAATTTGGGACATTATCCAGCAAGAACTCTTAATTTTTTCGGGATAAAAATTGTCCTCAATTTTGTAAACTATGAATGTGCCAAGTTGCAACAAAATCCTTCCAGTAGTTTCAGCGTGATACGTATTCTTTTAAATAAATTTCAACGCCTATCCTGCGGAAACCCTTTAATTTTTCGGGATTAAATATGTCCTACGTCGTAGTATGAACTCAAATCATACCAAGTTTCATTTAAATTCATTCAGTAGTTTGATGCCTAGCCAAGATACAGACAGACAGACAGATAGACAAAAATGAAAATAAAACAGTTTTGGCTTCAGAATCGAATATAGTACCCACCAAAAGAAAATTTCAAAATATCTTCAATGTACAGAATTGGACCCGTTACCGTTTTATTATAAGTATAGATATGCGCAGAGTAATTTGATATCAATCGAACAGTAGGCAATTCAGCAGACAGACAACTTCCAGTCGCAAGGATATGAGAGGTCGTGCTGAGGCAAACTGCAAAGAGTTAAAACTAGTGTGAGCCAAATGCGAAAAGTTTACAGATTTGAATTTAGCGGAACGCAGTGAATGAAATGCTTGCGTGTTTTAAGGACAATCAGCGCCATCTAGTTAAATCGGAGGCAGAACTTTGATTCGTTTGATTTATGCGCTGGAGTTGTTGATGCTGGCAAAGATTTGATTCTGGCTTTCTAATAATCTTTGATGCTGGTAAATTATGTAGTGTTTTTATTGTTCTTATTGCTTTATTATAAGTACAGATACTACGCTCTCTTGTGTACAGGTTGTACAATAAAAATACTTACGCCGTGTTAAGGAAGTAGGATACTCCATTGTGCTATACCTACTCGTTCCTTAATATCTAAGAACCATCTCGATTACCTCAGCTTTCAATCATAAAAAACAGCACCTAAATCAAACCATTCGTTTGGAAGCTACGATTCTCACCACTTTTTCTCACTTCCCCATATAGCTAAGAACCATCACAATCACATTAGCTTTCAACAAAAAAAAAAAACGAAAAAACATACACACCCACACACTTACACACATACAGTGATACACACCCTAAACTTATAACACCCGTCTCTTTGTTCGGGGGTTAAAAAATGTAAAAATAACGCATAAAATATGTAAACGCTATTAATTTTGGAACAAAAAAAAACTAAAATCGCGTGGTTTTGATCCACGCACGTCTGGATTAGACTTCCGCCCATGTTAACCGCTCGGCCACTCGTTACGTGACCCGGACAACGAAATTTGGTACCGTTCTTTAAACGAATGTTTTATTACTTTAATTAACATAAACTTTGGACCCTTATCCCTTAAAAATCCTTTATTTTTTCGGGATAAAAAGTATTCAACATTTTAACACATTATATAAACTTTGACTATGCCCAGTTACATCAAAATCCGTCCAGTAGTTTGAGCGTGATACGTATTCTTTTAAATAACTTACAACCCTTATCCTGCAGGAACCCTTTATTTTTCGGGATAAAAAGTATTCTAAATGTCAATCCATAACATAAGCTATGATTGTGCCAAGTTGCATCAAAATCCGTTCGGTAGTTTCAGCGTGATGCGTGTTCAAAGAGACAGACAGACAGACAGACAGACAGAAAAACCCGTAAGATGTTTTATAAATTTCTTGGAGTGACGAGAAGACCAGGTCGCTCGCCTGATGGTAAGCGTCACGCCTGCTCATAACAGTTGCAGTGCCGACCAGAACTTTAGTTGCAAACTCTTGCGCGTCACTGCACTGCGCTCATCGCCCTGAGACATTGCTTTGTAAGTCTCATTGCTCAGTAATATCACTGGAAACAATGCCCTTCAAACCGAAACACAGAATTATTTGCACACTACTGCTTGGCGGTTGAATATCTAGAAAAGGTGTGTATTACTTCCCCAGGCGGACTCATGCGTAAGGAGCCTACCACTACAAAATTTGAAATTGGGTGGTGATATCCTTTAAACTCGGAGCGGGGAATTTGGTCGTTTATTTCACCGTACCTACGAAAATGTGCTACATGCGGTCAATAACTAACCGTTTGGCTATTTACTCATCGCATCGTCTATAGCCCAAGCTTCCCAGGTTCCTGTAGGAATCTGTTTTGGTTTTGTTAATAACACCACAGCATAAATAATAGTAAGTTCTGTAGAACAACTGAACATTGCACAATCTCTATGGGACCTAATGCTCAGGAAAGCTAGTCAGTAGAGCTAGTTGAGATCAACGATGGATGTTTATGAGATTGATGCTTACGTTAATTAGACGTTGCGTCGGCATTATTTGGTTGATTCATTAGAAACAAGCTATAAAAAAATATTTCATAACAAATAAAACCTATTTTTAAATCGGTTTTGTAATACGGAAGACAATTTCGTAGCTCAATAAACTGTCAAACAAAACAACTTACTAGTTTTTTGTTTCAACATACTCGTATCTATCGAACATGTATGTGTCCCAATGTCATACATTGGGAATTTCCCACTACCTTAATTATTCCCTTAGTTTTTTTTAATATGGACTAGGCATTATCTCACCTGATTGTTTGTTTGTTTGTCGTATGATGTAGTGCTGGCCTCTGGTATCGAGTTTAATAGAACGCCCGATGGCCTCTGACATCGCTTAACGATTTCTATTAATAAATAACAGCCGTGACCGACAGCTTACGTGCTCTCCGAAGCAAGAGCGATGGTAAACCGCACATAAATTACAAAAGTCATTGGTGTGGAGCCTAGGACCGAACCCGGTATTGTTGGATTCTAAGTTGCACTATTGAACCGTTAGGCTATCATCGCTCTTCTCACTTGATGGAAAGCGATGATGTGGTCGAAGGTGGAGGAAAGATAGAGAATTTTGGGCTTTAACCCACGCTGACAGAAAGACACTAGCAAAGCGGGTTGATGGATGTCACATTATGACCAGAAATTTTGAGATACTTGAAAATGACAGTTTCTTTAGTTTTTTTGGAAGCACGATAGGGCATGCATAGGAGTGCATTCATTCTTAATCGTATGGTAACCGTTCAATGCTAGTTATCTGCGTCTAAAAACCTGCATAGAGGCGCATATTAAATAGCAGTAACAAACGCAGAGCACATTGTAAACCGAGTTTAGAGACCGCACCAGCGTCAAAGCAGCTCTATGTACTAGTAAGTAATCTGGAGCAGCGGTGCGTCAATAGTAGGTAAACAAGGAAACAATATTTTATTCATTACCGGCAATATGGGTAAAAATGGACTCTATGTAGAGATTGTACAATCAATATTGTAGAGCTTAGTAATAAGCTATTATTTATGAGAAACATGTCAAGTCAAGAGAAACAAGGAAATAGTTAATTATTGTCATTCCGGTTGTCTGATGAAGCCAGCCTGTAACCTCAGCGTATATATTTTTACCTCGGGAAAAACAATTGAATATTGATTCAATAACATTTTGTTTACGTTCATAATGTCGTTTCCTAAATTTTCCTAACTCCAAAATGTTCGCTTCCCAGAACACACACACGTTGAGCAACCAAGCCTAATGGTTCAATAGTGCAACTTGGAATCCAACGATGCCGGGTTCGGTCCTAGGCTCCACACCAATGACTTTTCTAAGTTATGTCACAGAATAAATAATAGTACAAGTGTTATGTGCGGAGCGATTGAAATCCGCACGAAAATTAGAAGTCGTTGGTGCTGAGCCGAGGACCGAAGCCGCTATCGTTGGATTCTAAGTCGCACTAGTATTCCTCTCAGCTTCCATCACTCACCCTGAATTTTGAATTGAATTTTTTTAGTTGTAATTGAATTTATTTTAATCAAATCTACTAAACAGATCAGCAGGAAACAAGCATTTAAATACTATGTCATCAAGTAAGAAATTAAATTATGTCACATACGAGTATAAAGTCTGCATAAAAAATAATATAAAACAAATATTCACATTAAAATAAATGACTACTTATCTATACTAACAACATATTTAAAATTCAAATACAATTATATACTGGTTCTTCTCCAACGCGGAAACAAGTCAAAATTGTAATTAAACGACTCCATTAGATGCAAAATATGTTTAAAAAAGGCCGACCGTAGAATTACAATTCAACCTTGAGAGAATGATTCATATATAATAACTATCTGTCTATCTTATATCTATCTACCTATCTATACTTATAATAAAACTGTAACGGGTCCAATTCTGTACATTGAAGATATTTTGAATATTATTTTTGGAATGTACCCTTTATTCTATACTGAAGCCAAAACTGTTTTTTGTTCACTTTTGTCTGTCTGTCTGTCTGTCTGTCTGTCTGTATCTTGGCCACGCATCACACGTCTTAACTACTGAATGAATTCAAATGAAATTTGGTATGATGTTCGTTCATACGACGTGGTACGACATAGGATACCTTTCATCCCGAAAAATTAAAGGGTTCCCACAGGATAGGGGTTGAAAGGGCTAAAACTTAGGATACATTTTACCCCAAAAAAAAGAGTTATCCTGCAGGGTAGGAGTCCAAAGTTATGTTAATTTTGAAGTAATAAATAATATTTTTTGGAGGGTACCTAATCTATATTCCATACTAGAGACTGTTTTTTATTCATATCTGTTTGAATCTTGACCGCGCAAGCCGAAACTACTAAATTAATTCAACTTAAATTTAGTATGATTTGAGTTCATACTACGAGGTAGGATATTAGATACTTTTCATCCCGAAAACTGAAAGGGTTTCCGCAGGATATTTGTTGAGAGTTATTTAAAATAACACGTACCACGCTGAAACTACGGGACAGATTTTGATGCAACTTAACACAGTCATAGTTTATATGATGGGCTAAAATTCAAAAACTTTTTATCCCGAAAAAATTAAGGGTTCCTGCGGGATAGGGGTCCAAAGTTCTGTTAATTATGAAGTAACAAATATATATACTTATAATAAAGCAATATGTATGCAAAGGTCTGTACAAAGAAGATAATTTAAAAACTAATGGTATAGGGCTATAGGGTACTTAAATAACTTACTGGACAAGTTTTTTTTTTATTCATGTTTTTGTTCATGCTATCTATATGTTTGTTCACGCATCACGTAAAAATTGCTAGACCGATTGCGATGCGATTTTCATTATTGGATAGCTTAGGGTTTTACTTAAAAACAAGTGTACTTGGTAATGCAATCCGATGAGAAGAAACCGAGCAATAAAAAATAAAGGTTATGACAGCTGAAGAAATTTTGATGGATTGCTGTGTATAATATATACTCGTACCAATATTATTGGTGTTTTAGGTCTTGGAATAGCACATAGAGTACTTTTAACCTGGAGAAATTTACAGGCGTGCGAAGCCGCGGGCACAGCTGGTACTATAATAAAACTGTAATTGGGCCAAATCTGTAAAATTAAATATTTTTTGAAAATTATAATTGTGATTAACTTAATTATCAATATGGAAGCCAAAACTTTTTAAAGCCAAAAATTTTTGTTTGTTTGTCTGTCTCTTTGAACACGCATCACGCTGAAACTACCGAACAGATTTTGATGCAACTTGGCAAAATTATAGCTGATGTTATGGAATAACACTAAGGATAAGTTTCATCTCGAAAAACTAATGGGTTTCCGCAGGATAAGGGTTGAATTTTATGTAAAAAAATCATGCGTCAGGCTGAAACTACTGGTCGGAAACTACTGGCCGCCAAAACTGTAAGTCAGACAAATGATAAATGGTAAAATTAAATGATAACAAAAGTAAAACCCCACGCTAAACAAACCCTACCCAAAATTCAACTATCGTAACACTTATATATTTATATACATAATACACATAGAGGGTGAGGAGATTGAGTATGTTCACGAGTATGTGTATCTTGGCCAAGTAGTCTCCTTCCAGGCGAGACAAGAAAGAGAAGTTGCGAGACGCACCTGGAAGGGCTATTGGGCTATGAAGGATTTGATGAAGGGCAACCTTCCTCTATGCCTGAAGCGCAGGCTCGTGGACATGTGCATTCTCCCCATCCTCACTTACGGTGCACAGACTTGGTCTTTGACTGTTCAGCAAAGGTCCACGCTCGAGGTCTGTCAACACTCAATGGAGCGTAGTATCTTGGGCGTCAAACTAACTGACCGCATTAGGAATACGATACTACGCTCCAAAACTAAAATCGCAGACGTTACCCGAAAAGCTACACACCTGAAATGGGACTGGGCCGGACACGTCTGTCGTATGCCAGACCAGTTGTGGGCAAAAATCACAACTGATTGGGCCCCATCTGGAGCAAAACGTCAGCGCGGCCGTCCCCGACGAAGGTGGCGAGACGAACTAGACTCGTACGATAAGGACTGGCCATTAAAAGCATTAAACAGAAAATCATGGAAAGAGGGAAGGGAGGCCTTTGCCCAGCAGTGGGACAATTCAGGCTGATATAATATAATAAAATAATATATATACACGATAAAAAACATATACCTCAATCCAAATACCAAACGTCTGACATCAATACGACACGTGTTTCGTGCACGAGGCATCTTCGGGTGATGTTGACTCATGGAGTGCTGGATTGCATTTGGATGTTAATTTGACGAATGGCCAAACTTTATTTTAACCATATTGTGCAATTCACGCGTGGAAAGGTCACCGGCTGCGAATGCATGGCGTCTGCAGCGCGTCTAAGCGCGTGTTAGCAGCGCGTGAGGAAAACTTCATCTGCGTAGTCATTATGCTATCTTTTTCATTAGCCTTCTGACAAATGTGGTTTAGTTCAATAGATGGTATACTTAGGAAACCACGAGGAATCATAAATAAATACGCGAGCGAAGCCGCGGGCAAAAGCTAGTTCTCTAATATAGCAATACATTATTTAATCAACAAAAATAAACACAGTGAAATACGTCTTCTAATTAGCTAAATATCGTATAATTAGAGTAAGCTAAATAGCAGTTTAGTAAAACGTTTAGGCTAACGTAGTGTAGGACGCCCTGTGGCCAGGTGGAGTGATGACCTGCGAAAAGCGAATGGAAGAGATTGGATGAGGAGAGCTGAAGACCGAGCTCAGTGGCGTACATGAGGAGAGGCCTACGTCCAGCAGTGGAGAAATGTAGGCTGATGATGAAATACTAGATATTAACGTAAATAATTATACAATCATCATTTTAATATAATATAATTCCAATAAATAAAATAAATAAAATAAAGTAGCGGTAATAAACTAGACCGCGCACATTTGAGCATATACTTACCGACTTAAGATTGGCGAATAATAAGTTTAAACTTGATATTTCGTCCACCTGGCACCTGTTATTTCCGGAATTCACTTTGCGACTATTTTCTCGACGTCGAGAGATCTTGCTACGGTGCCGTTCTCCGTTAAAGCTATATTTCATGTCATTTTATATTGTTTTCAATGGTGCGAACATATTCTCTACTATTTCGGATCGATATAAAACGGTCTGCTCATATAAACATTTTATCCCTTACATTATATTCTACAAATATTTGCAAAGGACTAGTTTAAACTTCGGGGTATTTTGGAAAGATTTAAGTTTCTGAAACATTGTGAATATACTGCACGTAGCGCGTTCAGCGCCAATTGCATGGTCAGCGTGAGCACAAGCCTATTTATATTCATTAAAACGCGAACGTTAAACAAACAATCAGCTTTATTCACTAAATCTCGTTAATCACGCCCAAACAAACCGTTAACTGAATTTGTGGATGAATGCATCATAAAGTGCGGTGACGAGCGGAGTCGAGCGACATTGTATACTCGTGACACCGTTTTAGCGCTCACAACGATGACAGCTGAATGCAGCTACGATTAAAATATTTAAAGTAATCAAATCGGTTCGTTTAACATTCATTATTCGATGTCTAAATATTTTTCGTATACAAATATTATTGGTTTGAAATGTCCCCGCTTGTATTTTATTATAAGTTATACAAACTTTTGAGAAGGTACTCTCTCTATGTATATGTGAAAATAGTTATGTCTGTGTAATCTGTCGTACGATGGTAGACCTTAAAGTAAGCGGTCACCGCGGCTTTTGGACACCAGGGGAAAATCAAATACGTGAGAAAGAAAACCAAAAGAATAAACTTTATGATCTTGCTTTCTTTCTCTCGTCCTTGATTCTCGACTTCAAATTACCTAGCAGGATCTTCTGCCAGAGATAGCTGTAACTAAGTGAGATTCTTTATCCGCAGATTCGAGCGAGACACTGTCGAGCGTGAGTTCGCTTCGAGTCGACTCCGAGCCGAGCCGCGGACAGCCACAATTCTATTCACTCTGTCAACTAGTCGTACCTTCTAAGCTTTTAAGTATAATTAAGCTAAGTATTGAGATTTGTGGTTCACAAGTCATAAGTAGAAGGCAGTCAATATGTACGAGTATATAATTTTTTCGTTAGTAAGTTTAGTCACAGCACAGTCAATAATCCATACTAATATTATACCTAAGTAGTTCTGCGAACAGTAGACCTCGCGAGCACAGACGTTTTCGCAACAATGTAGCGGCGCCCTGTAGCACTATCTAGTGACGTCATTGTAAAACTAACATTAATAACCAATGTTCTCCATCAATCCCTACCAAGTAGATAAAGGGCTGATTCCAGTGGTAGAAACTTAAAAGTGAGAAATTTTGTGTATTTTGTGGAGCTATTCTGCTCATCGCGCCGAAGATCCTCATCAGATCTTCATTATTTTTTTAAGAGGCCAACTTAAAGTTAGTACCTTTCAAATAAAATAAAAAAAACATCAAAATGGAATCTTATAAGGTGGAGATATTCAGAAGCCCCTTCTTTCTCTCTAGTCAAAAATATCCGACGAAAAAAATATTGTTTTTTTTATTCCTTTATACCAAGTTTCGTCCAGGTTCTAAAATACGACATGTAGCAGAGTACCAAAAAACTGATACAAATCTAATTATATAAGTAATATAAATGCTTGTGAACGAAATAATCCCTTCACAGAAGTTTATAAAACCATTAACAACAATAATTTGTAAAATGTGAAAATGTAAACACATATCATTAAGCTTTTAGGTTATAAAAGTCTCACTAAATAACGTTTGTTCTTCTGTGACTGTGAAAATACAAGAGAGCTTCTTCTCCTTCGCCTTCATGATGATTCTGTAGAACAAAAAACTATATAATTTGTAATGATTAATGATTCAATAATTCAATAGCTCAACTAGAACAAATCTTTTGAGTTGTTTGATGTCACACGTAATCACGGTCTATAGAACAAATTGTAATAACCAAATTGTGACCACAGATTACAATTTAATTGAAATATCAATATGAAAATTATTGTTACTAGTCACCACTGGAAATATATTTACCTACAACTGTTTTATTTTAAAATAAGGAAGTCCATTTTGTTATATACTCGTAGTAGGTGTACTTACCTATATTTCAGTTAAAACCATAGATTTCAAGAAAAGTGGGAAGATGAGGTACCTATCTACATACCTACTAGCTCCTCGGGCGTGGACTCAATCACAAATCCCAATCGGAGTGGCATTTGTGTAGCACGTGATGTGGTCAATAATTTCATGAAATGGTTCTATTTAATGAAAGTGCCAGGTAAAACTCATCATCATTTAAAGATATTTCAATCCACGTTTGGCTGTATCATTAAATATCATTAAGTTTTTTTTTTTTTTTTTTTTCAAGATACCAAAGGTGTTGAAACAATTAGGATTTCCAAGCAAAAAAAAACTACCATTCTATCCTATGACGGCCATGTAGGGCTTCCGCCCTCGCCTTCTATTTTTTTTAGGATATGATCACTAATATTTGACCATATCATGAAGTAGCCGTGCGTTAAGTGCATTTAGCTGATTAATAATCAGCTTTCATGATGTGACTGATAATTTAATGAAATATAACTTTCTGATGATGTGGCCAACCATTTCATGAAATGATCAATTCTATGATATCGCCACGAAATCTTTGTTTTTGATGCACATGAATCACTGCAATGGAAATGTAGCTCTGTAGATGTGTTTGCTTGAAGTTGTTCCTATTGAGTCCAGTTTTGTTTGCGGGGCATTAAAGCGTGCCGTATCTTAACCTCTTTAACTAGAACTAGATCTATGGTTAGAACTATATTATTTTATAGGACTAAGTGGTAACCACTATGACATTACAACTTGTGAACAGTAGATTGTACATCTTCTTAACGAAAGGTTCTAAAAGGTTTAAAGTATGTACAGAAAAAGAAGTCTTCATTATTATTTCATCATAATATTATTACCTAATACTCTGTAATTGGATCTCTGAGAATGAATCTGTGTCGGTTCGTGATCGTTGTAAGAATAATACCTGCGAATATTTCACGTGTAAGTAAGGATGATAAGGTTTGGCCGCGCTAGTGAAACCAAACTTCAGCGGATTATGCGTCAAAAGATTATTGAAATTAAATTGTCATTGAACTATGTAGTAGGTACCTACCTAAAGTGATAAGTACATAATATAAAGCATGAGTTTGGATCTCTACTTAGCAGCTACGATAATCGCTATAGACAAGAATATCAAAAATATCAAAATAATGATTACTATAGTTGTATCAACCTTAGAAAGTACTCTTATTTTTACAACTTTTTGTGTTTAAGGAAGCAGATTACATTAATGAGTAGTGTAACTTCAAACTCAGCTAACTCCATAATGTGGAGTTAGCTGAGTTTGTAGCTAAGCGACATATTACATATTATATATTTTAATTTATTTTAGGCAGACATTCAATTTTCTAAAGTCAGTTTTCATGTGTTTGAAAAATTCTAGTTGGATTTCTAAGAACATATCGTCCTATCGTAAGTGGTTTAGGTAACTGCTGGTAATTCCAAAGCAGCCTGTAACGTGGCAACGCCGGCGCTGGTTCAGTTATACCTGGAGCGGTTAAGCTCTTAATTCTAATGAAATTAAATTACACTATTGTGCTAAGTGCTTGTTGTGTTTTTTGAAACCATATCGTGTAAGTCGGACAAACGTCTTGACTGAAGTTTACTGGCGTACCAAAAGAAACAATTGAATTCAACAGAATTTGACACCGTGTCGTCAGAGTGAAGTCTGTGAAGTGTCACTTCTGGACGGAGGCCTCTCCTAATGCACGCCACTGAACTCGGTTTTCAGCTCCTCATCTACTTTCTTCCAGCCGCTTTTCGCAGATCGTCACTCCACAGGGCGTCCTACACTACGTTTGCCTAAACGTGGTCTCCACTCGAGAACTCGTATACCTCAACCGTTATCGGTTCTTCTGGAAATGTGACCAGCCCACTGCCTGCATATGTTGGAAGCTACGTCGGATTGCTTCATTACGAATCTTGTCCTTCAGAGAAACTCCAAGCATAGCTCTCTCCTTAGCTCGGTGAGCGATGTTATCAACCAAATAATAGAATGTATTTTTTTATTACACCGCCGAACCGTCTACTAATACCGTTCAACCAATACTTTCCATCCAAAAGTTGACTGGAAGAGATCGCTCTTAGCGATAAGACCTCCAATTGTACATGGTTTTTTTTTTCTAAGAAATATTTTTTGTATTAAGTATAATATATTTTTAAGGTGCAATCAAGGGTAATCTATCATCACGCAAGCGTGTATAATGGTCTCAAGTCTCTGCACTATAAGTACACAGTATAATCATCGTTAGATAATCGCTAGAATTTACTAAGTAATACTAAATACTGAAACCTCACTCAATTTTAGAAGATATCCACGTTTACAGAACACTATATCAACAATATGTACAAGTGTAACGCAGTGATGCAGGTAGGGCGCCACAGCAGCGAATGTAACAAGAATTTTACACGATACAGTACAGAACACAGGGAGCGTCTCGGCGACCGCACCTGCAGTTGTTTTATTGTTTGGTGTTGTATCAAAAATGTAAAACTAGGTACACAACTGGATGTGCCGTGCGTGGGAAAGGGTTTTGTGGAAACGTTCCTGGCTTCACAACTAGTAGTGCATTCTAGTTAGTCCGGGGGCGTATTCTGAAACCATTGTTGAATCCTGAGCCGTGCTCCAGCATGCAATGTTTTGTTTCTTAGTTTCAGCTGAAACCATTGCGTGCTACATCGTTAGAACGCTCTGAGTTGCACAATGTTTTCAGAGTGAAATCGCAGTGCATTTTGCTAGAAATCATTATGCAGCACAGCGCCATTCATACGACTCACATTTACTCGTACATACTCGTCGACTAAAACATAGTGATAAAACTGTTGCTAAGTGTTTTATCATCAGAATTCTGTTATCATACATTTTATTTGAATTTTAAAACTATGTGTTGTCCACATCAACACATATGATATTATATATCATTAATGTAGGAGGGTTTTACCAAACGTGTCCAAAGAGATAGGTATTCAAGGCAAAAAAAAACGGCCCTTTCTAACATATCACGGCCAAGTCGGGCTTCCGCGTAGCGCCTCTAAAGGTGGATAATGTAATTAAAATGGAGTTGTGCTGCACAACGATTTCTAGCGAAATGCATAGAAATTTCAGTCTCAAAAAATTGTGCAGCTCACAGCGTTCGAGCGCTGTAGCGCACAATGGTTAATACATTGCGTGCTCTAGCTTACTTTAGCGCTGGGTTCAACAATGTTTTCGGAATAGGCGTCCGAGTAAAAAGTGACTTGGGTAACCCCATTTTCTCAACGTGGGGATGTTAGATTGAAAACCTGTCAGATAACGAGTGACAATTTAAAATTGAGTACAGAAAAAAGTAATATCACACTAATATTAAAGGCGAAAGTTTGTATGTGTGTATGTTTGTTACTTCTTCACGCTCAAACGGCTTAACGGATTTGAATGAAATTTAGAATGGAGATACCTTATACCTTGGATTAACACATAAGCTAGTAATAAATAACAAGTCAAATTACAAAAAACCCGACTGCAAACTAAATTATTAAATACTAGCTGTACCCGCGGCTTCGCATGCGTGGTCATTTCTCTAGGTTAAAAGTGCCCTATGTGCTATTCCCGGACCTAAAATACCAATATACTAACATACAAATAACCAAAATTCCTTCAGCCGTCAAAAAGATTTTTTATCTATAATCAGCTTCTGCTCATTGCATTGAGATACCAAGTAACCCAGTTTTTAAGTCAATCCCTAAACTATCCAATAGTGACAACCGCATCGCAATCGGTCCAGTAGGTTGGTTTTTTACGTGATGCGTGAACAAACATACAGACAAACAAACTAACAAACAAACAATCAGACAGACACGAATTTTAAAAATGTTACATTCTTATTCAGTAGTTTATTTTAAGTACCCTAGAACATTTTATTTTTATTTTTATTTTTTTGTACTGACTTTTTCGTTCTTAGTGCTTTATTATAAGTATCAATTATACATAAGTAAAGATAGAATATAGATAGATAGACGAGCTGACCGCCCGCAATAATAATCGCACTAATATTATAAACATGAAAGTTTCTATGTATATAAGGGTGCGCGCGCGTGTGTGTGTGTGTGTGTGTGTGTGTGTATGTGTATGTTTGTTACTTATTCACGCTTAAACGGCTGAACGGATTTGGATGAAATTTGATACGTTGGTAACTTATACTCTGGATTAACACATAGGCTTTTTTTTATCCCGGAACAATGGTTCCTGAAGGAAAACAAGATTGCACAAAACAAGATTATCAAAGTTCTATTTCATTACGGTTACCTAACATCGACTAAAAAGCTATACAAAGAGACAAAACTAATGAATTTAAAACAAATGTACATATTCAAAACTTGCATACTAATACGTAAAATTATAAATGGTGAAATACGTTCTAATATAAAGTTTATCAAAAATAAGCAAGTACACACTAAAACACTGAGAAATTCTGAAAATGTATACCTCCCTTTTCCCAGAACCCAATATGGACACAAGAATTTGATGTATGAAGGAGCTAAATTGTATAATAAATTGCCTAAAACTATAAAAGATATATCATCAATTTAAAAAAACTTTTAAGGGTTACGTTATAAACAATTACTGCAATAATTAGGAACAAAGTGTCATTGCCAAACATTGTCGTGCCTAACATTCTATTAAAATTTTATTTTATTCCCTTATTTATAAAATCGATATATCTTATGAAGCATACCGGTATATGAAGTGGATAATGGAAGACGGAAAAGCTAAAATTAAATAAATTAAATAGAGATTAAAATAAGACTGGCAAATAAATAAATAAATTATACAAATATGGTACAGTAAAACCCTATTTCTAAGAAAAGTACCTAGTCATCCACCATCTGCATGTATGTTGTCTTATTGTCTTATTTAAGTGAAATTTTGTAATTTCTTTAGACAATAAATATCTTTAAACCGAAGGACGCGGGTTTAACCGCGGGGCGCAGCTAGTATTTATGTAAGTTTAATGGGTTTTTTTACTTCCATATTTTATTTTACTTTAATAGTTGAGATTGCAACATTAGAATATAGTATTTACATTAACTTGAATAATCTAAAATAGTTTTTTTTTTAATAAGCTTCAATGAAAATTGCTACTGGTTAGTTATAAGACTTATATATTTTTGAAATGTTTTTTTTAAGGCCTGTGTTTTGATACCTCATGCGATAGGTTTTAGTATATTTTTGAAATGTTTTTTTAAGGCCTGTGTTTTGATACCTCATGCGATAGGTTTTAGTATATTTTTGAAATGTTTTTTTTAAGGCCTGTGTTTTGATACCTCATGCGATAGGTTTTAGTATATTTTTGAAATGTTTTTTTTAAGGCCTGTGTTTTGATACCTCATGCGATAGGTTTTAGTATATTTTTGAAATGTTTTTTTTAAGGCCTGTGTTTTGATACCTCATGCGATAGGTTTTAGTATATTTTTGTTCCGTCTGAAATACAATTTGCCATATTAATTTTCTTGACACATTAAATGTCCTATAACACTCTCGTGCTATAGGATATCAAGACGAATCCAATTATACCTTTTATCAAAATCCATCATACTTTTTAGGCTGTAGGACGCGCCTAAGACCTGTACAAAAATACAAACAAACAAACAAACATATAACCCAAACACATAACCCTCCTCAGTCGGGTAAAAACATTCAATTTTTTATTAAATCAGGTGACAGAATACACCTACTTACTCTTAAAAATCGTTTCAGCTCATCAGTTATTTAAATAAAACAATCTCATTATTCCACTGAGTGAATCAACATTTTAATTGTATAAAATTAATTAATTACCGTGGGAATATCGGTTTAAGTTCAAATGGTAGCCATCGACGGATTTAACAAAGAAGATAAGTACATTTTGAAGTCTAAATGGAAAAGTATTGAATAGTTCATTTTAAATTAATCTTCGCGGAGTTCGATTCGATATGAAAGGGTAAAGCTAGGGGAAACAAATGCTTGTTTTTTATGAATTTGTTCCATTTTTATCGTTTCTACATCCAACATGGTAGCAATAAGCTATTAAAACGTTAACTGAACCAATTAGTGTAAATTTCACCACGGAATATAGCTCTGCGTAATTACACAAAGAAATTTTTAAATGTAATCGCGCTCACCCTTCTCAGAAATGGCGCCGACATTGTTTTGTCAGTAAATTATAAACCTCTCGGAAAAATAGCCTCGTAATCTTCACATACCTAATTACAACCCTCTCTCCCTGACCCATGGTTTTCGTTATGGTGTAGTGTGTAGCGCGGCAGCTGCGCTACCCTGCCACCGACAGAGATTAGCCCGACCCGCTGTCTACTTCCCTGACCGAGTGCTGCTCCTGATATTTTGACAGGGCGATATAATATGCAAGGTACAATATAATCCAGTCCTGGTATTGTGAAAGTTATGTGAAGCGGCACAATTTTAATGTCGTTTGTATTCACGTTATTTTTTTGTCCAATTTTGACCGCAGTGCTCTTCTCGCCACTGGTAAAACAATTTGGCAGTATTTAATTTGCTCAAGAATTCCCTGAACCTTGCACCTCGTAAAAAACTAAAAACTCAAATCGATTTGTTTTTAACCCCCGAACGCGAAAAGAGAGGGGTGTTATAAGTTTAGGGGTGTGTGCGTGTGTATGTCTGTCTGTGCTGTGGCAACGTAGCTCCCAAACGAATGGATTGATTTTTCTGTTTCAAAGTTGATGTGACCGAGATGGTTCTTAGCTATAATAGGGGGGAGGGTCGGGGGTTAAATATGTTTTATATTTATGGTTGTTAGTAGACAATTTATACCAATATTATAATCATACAAATGATGGTAAAACTTTTAATACTATTACCCATAACATGGTTGTAAAACTAGCTGTACCCGCGGCTTCGCACGCGTGTTTATTTCTCCAGGTTAAAAGTACTCTATGTGCTGTTCCAGGACCTAAAATACAAATATACCAACATTTGATCAAAATCCCTTCAACCGTCAAAGAGTTTTTTATGAATTGCTCGGCTTCTACATATTATTTAGAGATACCAAGTACACTAGTTATTAAGTCAAACCCTAAGCTATCCATTAGTGAAAACTGCATCACGATCGGTCTTTACGTGATGCGCGAACAAACAAACAGCGATTTTTCATCATCAGCCTATGCCAGTCCACTGTTGGACGTAGGCTTCTCCTAACGCCACTGAGCCCGATCTTCCACTCTTCTCATCCAGTTGCTGCCAGCTGTCTTTTGCAAGTCGCCTCTTCCCCTGGGCGGCGGGCATCCCACACTACTTTGTGTTTTTGTCTACGGTAACCGTTAATCCTTTATGAAAAAGTGCGGAGGCCAGCTTACTGTTTTGACGAATTGCGAAATTGACAAATTAAGCTTTTGACTTGTGTAAGATTTGACCAACCAAGTATTTGACAAGTCTCTGCGAAACCCCGCAGAGACTTGCGAAACCAACAGCGGCATCACCAATTAACATATTTTCTAATATGAATAGCGTCAAAAACAATTATTCGCTAACAACCGAACAAGCTTTGCCTGCAGCAGGCGCCAGCGTTGGCAACGCTCGCCCATTTGGCAAACGAGTGCGCCCCGTCGCGGCCGCTAGTATACTCATAACAGTTTTGGGTTAAAGCTACGAGCCATTGTACGAGATGGTACCGGACGTGATCGTTTTAAGTTTTTGTGGAAAAGTCCACTGGTGGGATGCATGCAGAATTGTATCTACGTACATACTTAGTAGGTACCTACATTATCTCAACGAGCGTAATAAAAGGACAGTAACTCATGATAAAACCATGGGTTTTGACACACATCAACACGCCCCAAACATCTAAGACTTTGAACAAACATTTATGTTCACACTATGTTTGACCCGGCCAGGATTCAAACCTGCGGTACTAAGTTCAGAAGGAAGGCGCAATACCAACTGCGCTATCTTGTCGTCATACAATACCACAGAATAAATAATAGTACTACACAATACATAGTTTAAAGCTGCAAAATAGTTAGATTAGGTAGTACATACGAGTATAGGTTGATGAACGTCAAGTTTCTGTTATATTGGAGTCAATAGCAATAGCAAAGATAGCAATATTTGACGTTTTAGGATATGGTGTTCTTTTAAACTTTGTTTTGAAGTCTTCCATCGATTTATTAAGGTTTGGTCAGTGGTCGCGATTTTGCGACTTTTTCTACAATGGCAGGCTTAATAGTAAAATGTAGGGACCCCAGAGTACTCTGTCTTTAACCGTATAGAAGTACATACCTTGTTGACTAAACAAATAGAGATAACTTTGAACCGTCGCTTATCTGATTTCCAGGAAATTTGGTACCTAAAATTAAGTTCATACTCGTAGTGCTAAATCGGTTGGGAGTTGTTGATATATGGTCATACAAATGGGGTATAAAATTTGAAAGTGAGACAATCATGTGAAGAAGGCAAAGAAAGCGTTTTGTTTAGTTTTAGGCTTCGTAAGGCAAAATGTGAAAAATATCGGTACAACACGAATTCTCAGTTCGGGGCAAACCACTAGTAGTGGTATATTTTAATGTTAACTAGCTGCGCCCCGCAGCTTCGCCCACGTGCAAACTTTGCCACCCCCGTCACCCCTTTAGTAACGAAATTTCAATAAATCCTTTTTTAATGCACCCCTAGGGTTAACATGTGTAACTTTGAAACCTGTCATTTCAACACCTGTCACTTCGACACCTTTCACTTATATACCTATCACTTAGACACCTGTCACTTCAACACCTGTCACTACGACAGCACTTCGAGGCCACTTCGGTAAAAATACGTTCATCATCATCATCATTTCAGCTTTTAGAAGTCCACTGCTGAACACAGGCCTCCCCCAAAGAGCGCCACGACGAACGGTATTGTGCCGCCTCTATCCACCGACTCCCTGCGATAGCTACAATGTCGTCCTTTCAACGTGTTGGGGTCTCCCTACACTTCGCTTGCTTGTTCGTGGTCACCATTCGAGAACCTTTATTCCCCAGCGGTTATCAGTTCTGCGAACTATATGGCCTGCCCATTGCCAAATCAACTTGCAAATTCTGAGAGCTATGTTGATAACCTTGGTTCTTCTACGGATTTACGTAGTTTAGCTATGCCCAATAGGCAGATCTCTTGCGAACACTTTGGAGCCCTTGTTCCGCTCTATTGCGTTCATAATACAATTAGTATTATAAGAACGCAAATCGTGTCGCATCGACTTGGAGATGTCTGGAGAAAGAAAAGTGTCCGGAGAACCTGTAACTCGACGTATACACTGAACACTGCAGCCTCATCTCGCCTCGTTCTGCCATACGTTTGAGTGTATGTTCAGATAGTTTATTTGTTCTATTTTTGTGGTGGTCTTAAAGAACTCCGACCAGCCCGCGTGAACAGTTTCCACCAGCACGTTGTTTAGTTCATCCACTGTCTCGCATTTGGTAAGGATTTGAGCAGGACTTGGGCGAAGATTAGATCTCATCATATGAAACCTCTCCAGCTTTACGTTGATATTCAATGAGCCTCTTACCATGCGGTGATCACTGCCGGTCTTCACCCTGTTGATCACAGAGAAATAATTGAATATTTGCTTATTTGTCATCAAAATGAAATCTATTTTATGACCGCCGGGGTGCAGCCACGTCCATTTACTAGACGGGCGCTTCTTGAAATTGGAGTTCATCATAAAGAGTCCCTCCTTCTCCTCCATGCTCCATGAAGTCAGCCAATCGCTGACCCCTTTGGTTGCGCTGTCCAAATCCAAATGCCCCACTCTCAGTTCATCCCCATTCCTCATGCCTAGCCGTGCGTTGAAGTCCCCTATCACCACTGTAAAGTGTGTTTTCGGAGCTTGTATGGCATCAGAAATATCGTCGTACATAGCCTCCACTTCATCGTCCAGGCGTTTCAAGTGTGGGGCGTACACACCTGTATGACCTTCAACGAATACCGCTAGGTCATTCTGAGTATAAGGTATGCTACCAGGCTCAAAACGCTTTTGATCTTCACAATGTTGTTGACGAAGGACTTGTGGACGAGAAACCCGATACCGTATTGGGACTTTTGGTCGCCCTCCCGGAAAAAGAGTAAGTTGCCAAAATTGAGGGTTATCCTGTCCTCTCCCTCTTTTCAGACTTCTGATAACCCTAGAATACCCCAGCGCAACTTACTTAGTACTTCTTCCAGCTCTATCAACTTCCCATCAGTATTCAAGGTGCGTGCGGTTAGGTTGCCAGGTCCAGAGATCGTGGGGGTTGGCAGCTGGGTGTCTGCCGGAGATTCTTAGCACCCCCTGCTCCACCGTTACTGTGGCTGCTACCGGTGCCAGACATAACGGAGCCGCCGGGGACAAGAGGCCGTGTTTGCGGTGTGTCTATCATATTTGGGGGAGTTTGCCGTAGTCACCACGCTTAGCAGGCGGATTGGTGACCGCAATGTTGTACAAAAGTACTTGGAGGACGCTGCTTTAAATTATGATTATTTTTATGACCATAAACCCTCTTTGGCTTCATCAGAAGACCCTACCAAAGTTTCATCACAATCTGATCAATGTTTTAATGAATGAACGCATACAGGATAAACATAAAAACATTCATTTTATGATGTGATAATGTGATTGTTTTTTGTCAACTGAAGTCTACGTAGGTATCTGTTTTGGTTGTGTTCCTAATTCTCGGAACACGTGGGTTTAATTTCAGTCACGTGAAGATTTTGCAAACAGCTAGAGGCTAGATAGGTATGGTTTCCCCCGCCACAATTCGTTCTACGCTAGACTTACGTGCCGCTAGGTACGAGTATATGTGATGAATTTATCATTATTTCAGCGTTATCACTATCTATCATTTTCCTTATTACCTACTAGTATCTAATTATTTATTAGTAACGAAGTCTTACTTAGACGACAGAATTATGACTTTACTAGGCGATAATTGTTTGTATAGATAAATAAACATTAACAATAGTTTTCAAAAAACAAATCATAGTCCCGATTCTGGTGGCTGCATATTATGCGATATTGCTTCAAATGATATAACTTATAATAACTGATATTGATTGACTGCCGATGTTCTCCTTTCTTTACTATGAACTGCGGTCTTTGTAATACACGCTTTCACAACTTTTGGCTTCGATGTCAAAAAGGTTGTTGATTTTGAACAATAAGCATTATTTTCGGTATCAACTTATATTCGCATCAAGACTATAGAATATGTGATGGATGGAAACCTCTTTTGTATTTATTATTTTTACTAAATGCGTACACTTTTGTTTTCATCTGTCTGTTTATAAATATTTAAGCTGCTTGAAGACGTAGTTTCCTTGCTTTCGAGGAATCTCCAAGATCCTGAGGTATTTGATGGCAGACCATATATATCAGCCACTTGCCCACAGTACTAATTTAAATCAGCCGATCATAAAATGACACGGTTTAAGTAAGCATTAATAATAGTGTTTTTTCAGCTCAGCAGACCGCCATACAAAAAATATTATAAAATTCATGCCACCACCAGCTAAACCATCTAAAACGACTCTGTACGGGCGTAGCAGGCCCTCAGCGTGGGCCCCGGGGCCCGTCATGTAATGAACTATTGTCACAATCAATAACCCGGCCGAGCGCTTTGATTGCTCCTGTCATGTTTGTTTACGTATTGACAGTTGCATTTGGACATTTGAGGCCTAGAGCGACTGTGTGGTGTGTTTGGATTATTGGTTTGCAGTCAGTTTAAAGATTATGTCATTCATAGAGCGCTGCTGTTTGTGAATTCTGCATTCAGCATTTTGGTTAATTTGAACAGGGAAAGAAGGTATAAACAGTATGGTGTATAGGTCTATAATGCTAAGCTCTTTCGTATTGATTACTTACTATTTGTGCCCGCGACAATGAGTGATGGTAGTCTAATGGTTCAATAGTGCAACTTAGAATCCAACAATACTGGGTTCGATCCTTGACTCCGCACCAATGGCTTTTCTAAGTTATGCACGGTTTTCCATCGCTCCGTGCTTCGGAGGGCAGGTTAAGCTGTCGGTTCCGGCTGCTATTGATTAATAGCAGTCGTTAAGCCATTTCAGAGGCCCTCGGGCGACCTGACAAACTCTGATACCAGAGGCTAGCACTACCTCAAACGACAAAACAAAAAACAATCTGTGCCCGCAGATTTTTCCACGTTGTCATTTCTCTGGGTTGAAAGTATTTGCTATTCCAGGACCTAAACTACCATTAAAGTACTGTGACGATGTCAAACCTCTTGATAATAATACTCATTTGATCTCTTAATTATTTCATAATCCATTTCATTCCATTTGATAGTTTGTCATTATTAATTCTAAATTCAAATAACCTGTCATTCCCATATTGTCTTTTGGATTAGCAAAACCTGCAATTTTACAAAATAATATTATATAAAATACCTTAATAAGTTTATTACAAATATATATGAGTCTTTTAAATATAGATGATAATACCTTCGCAAGTGGTGTTTTAATCCGTATCGTCGAAGTTAAATTGAGAGAAGACTGAATAGAATAGTCGAGTGCAAGATCTCTGTCTACCAACATATCCATGTACTCCTATTGTTCCTGTAATTTTGTGTCCACTGGGGTTTGGTCCCTGGGCTAGTGGAACTAACCCAAACCCTGGACCGCCTCGTGACAGTGCAATAAACTAAGTTTCTTCGAAATTCATTCTACCTTCAAACAATTTTTTATCGATTGCTCGGCTTCTACATATCGGATTGAAATAAAAAGTAGGTACACTAGAATTTAAGTCAAACCCTAAGCTATCTAACCATATACCACTATATATGGTCTGTGTATCCAACAGTGAAACCCGCATTTCAAATTGTCGAGATGTTTTTATGTGATGCGTTAACATACAGAGAGACAGACAGACATCATTTAAAAAAAAGTTATATTCTTGTTCAATAGCTTAATAAAAGTCCACTACACTTTCATTTTTATTATCTTTGTAGAGAATTTTTGTTACATACTGTTTTATTACAAGTATAGACTTAGCTGTTTCCACATTTATAATTGTATAATCAGTAACTTTGAACATGGCACGCTGCCGGACACTACAGAATGTTTGTAAGGCAAATGGTTTTACCTACATTTGAGCATGCAGCCTTTTGCTTAAGATTGTAGAGCTTCGAGAAAAAACTGAACAGCGCGCGTGAGGTTTGTTATATTTTGACGTGAACCGTCTTTGCTTACATACCATGTACCATGTTTAGCCACGGGTACCGTGACATGAGACGGAAATGACGTACCGGTTGGAAAGGATATGACGTACTTTTATGAAGTACTATTCATCCATACCAATATATAAAAGTGAAACGTTTTCTGTTTGTTTGTTTGTATGTTTGTTTGTTTGTTTGGGGACCTTTCACGCGATAACGCCTGTACAGATTTTGATGCAATTTGGAATGGAGATAGTTTATATCCTAGGATGCTTTTTATCCTGGAAAATTGTAAGTTTTCACGGGAAAACTGGAAAATGTTGATTACTCGCTGTAAGAAACGGTTGCCGTGAAAAAGAAATAAGAAGACTGTCAAAAAACTTTAAGAGCATTGGTGCTATACCTACTTTTGCATTGGTTTTTAAAATCCTAGAAGAACATAGGATGCTTTTTATACGCTTTATATTAGCTTCACTTGTATGTTTGTATGTTTGTATGTTTGTAACCGACTCCTTTGGACGCTATTTTGACCCACTTTAAACGATCAGATTTCATTCAAATTTTGCACACCTGTCAAAGACCGATGCAATAATACAATAATTCGAAAAAATATATATATATAGAAAATAAATAATAGTTTAAAAAACTAAAAAACACGCTTTATAGTAGTGTAAATACGATTTTTTGGAAATAAAACTTTTTTTTTCTTTTTTTTTTTATATAAAACATTTTTTTCTAATTTACACTATTAAAATTTATTTTCTATTTTTTAGTTTGGTTGTCTATATAAAGCATGTTTTTTAGTTTTTTAAACTATTATTTATTTCGCGATAAACAGTAGTCTGCGCAGACGAAGTCGCGGACGGGAAAGCTAGTACCATATAAAATTCAATAATAACTAATAATAAATATTTTACTAGGGATAAAGGCAAAAAAATACATTTATGTTAATAAAGCTCCTGGGTCCTAAACTAGGTTCGAAACCCGTACGATAGGTCCCAGGCCTCCTTTCATCGGAGCACAACATATTATTGCCTACTTATACACAAAAACAAGATGGGGCATGCCCCGTGCACCTACTGGCTTCTCCCACTGGTGGGTGCACGGGGAATTCGCATTTCCCCGTCCACCCACTGCACTAGAGTTGGAAACTAATGAAGAAATAATCGACATTTATGAAGAAAAAAAACAACATGTTTTGTAATTAGGTAACAAGATACCTAAATTCTATGATTTTATACACAACAAAACTTTTAGATGTGTGTGTGTGAATGTATTTAACAGTAAGGGTATGCAAGTACTTGATGCAATCCAAACATTATTTCAGTGAATTTAATACATTTTCAATGTCATTGTAGATTAATAAATTTAATTTAATTGAAAGTTATTTAAAGATGGCTGCCGAACAAAGGTTCAGGTTGGCAAAGAAATCGTACTTCTGATAGGAATTTGAATATTACGGTGATATATAGGTATGAGATGGAGAAGAAGAAAAATATAACCGTCACCTTTTCTGAAGTCGATTAAAAACCAAATGAGCCCAAACTCAAAGGGGTTCCATCATTTTGTTGTTGAGTTCCTATGACTACCTTTCGGCTCCATCATCAGATCCTGGATACCACATAACACCAGAAAACCCATCAAGACGAACCAAACCTTAACCTTAACTACACACACTGTGTAGTTCACTTCACTTCTTGTTTTATGGCATTTGTGGAGGTGCCATTCCACAATTCCGCCAATATCACGTAAGTCGTATTCCGAAAAATAAGGGAGAATACCAGAATGAAATTAAGTGTATTCACTTATTTAATAATTAAGATTAATTCATTTATTACTCTATCCAAAATGATTAGCTTTGATGACGTGTAATTATATTTACCAACTAGCTATACCCGCGGTTTCGCACGCGTGGTCATTTCTTTTGATTAAAAGTACCATAATGTGCTAATCCAGGTCCTAAAATACCAATATCATTCCAACATTTGATCAAAATTTCTTCAGCCGTCAAAAATATTTTTAGCGATTGCTCGGCTTCTAATCGCCAAATTGAGATACCAATTACACCAGTTTTTAAGTCGAACCCTAAGCTATCCTACATTGAAAACCGCATAGCAATCGGTCCAGTTGTTTTTATGTGATGCACAAAAATACAGACAAACAGACAGAAAGACACGAACAAAAAGAAAAAAAAAGTTCTGTAGCTTATTTTACGGACCATTTTTTTAATTTGACTTCTTTGTGCAGCTTTTTTCGTACCTCTTAGATAGACGACTGTGCCAAATTGCATCAAAATCCGTCCAGTAGTTACAACAGCGTGATACGTGTTCTTTCAAATAACTTTCTACCCCTATCCTGAGGGAACACTTTAATTTTTCGTGATGAAAAGTTTCCAATGTCTTACTTCGTAGTATGAACTCATATCATTCCAAGTTTCATTTAATTTTTCGGGATGAAATGTATCCAATGTCTTACCTCGTAGTATGAACTCATATCATACCAAGTTTCATTTGAATTCATTCAGTAGTTTCGACGTAATGCGCTATCAAGATACAGACAGACAGACAGACAAAAATGAAAAAGAAGCAGTTATGGCTTCACTTTCGAATATAGAGTACCCTACAAAAATGTATCATTTATTACTTCAAAATTAACATAACTTTGTTCCCTATCCCACAGAAACCTATTATTTTTTCGGGATAGAAGATATCCTCAATTTTAATCCATCATTTATACCATGACTGTGCATCAAAATCCGTCCAGTATTTTCAGCGTGGTACGTGTTATTTTAAATAACTTTCAACTTATATCCTGCGAGAACTTATTATTTTTTCGGGATGAAATGTATTCTATGTCCTACCTCGTAGTAGGACTTCAAATCATACCAAGTTTCATTTAAATTCATTTAGTAGTTTCAGCGGCGTGATGCGCGGCCAAGATACAGAAAGAAAAATAAAAAAAAAACAGTTTGCTTCAGTATAGAATATAGGGAAACATAAAAAAAATAAAAAAATATCTTCTATGTACAGAATTTGAACCCATATCCCGAAGGAAACCCATATTTTTTTTCGCGATTAAGAGTAGGTATCCTAAATTTTCATCTAACATATAAACTATGACTACCAAATTGCATCAAAATCTGTGCAGTAGTTTCAGCGGGATACGTGTTCTTTTAAATAACTTACAGATCCTATCCTGCGGGAACCCTTTAATTTTTCGAGATGAAAACTATCCAATGACCTACCTCAAAGTATGAACTCAAATCATACCAAGTTTTATTTGAATTAATTGAGTAGTTTCGGAATGATATGCTGCCAAAATACAGACAGACAGACGGACACATAGACAGACAGACGGACACACAGACAGACAGACAAAAAAAACAGTTTTGGCGTCAGTACCGAACAAAAAACAGACTCCATTTTTTTTTACTAAATATCTTAAATGTACAGAATTTGGACCCCTATCCCGCAGGAACACTTTATATTTTCGGGATTAAAAGTATCCTTAATTTTCACACATCACATAAACTTTGACTGTGCCAAGTTGCATCAAAATCCGTTCAGTAGTTTCAGCGTGATACGTGTTCTTTTAAATACCTTTCCACCCCTATCCTGCGGGAACCCTTAAATTTTTCGGGATGAAAAGTATCCTATGTCCTCCCTCGAAGTATGAACTCAAATCATACCAAGTTTCATTTGAATTCATTGAGTAGTTTCGACGTGATGCTATGCCAAGATACAGACAGACAGACGGACAGACAGACTAACAGAAAATAAATAAAAATAAAACAGTTTTGGCTTCAGTACCGAATATAAAACGGACTCCAAAAAATTTTTCTAAATTTCTTTAATTTACAGAATTTGGACCCCTATCCCACAGGAACTCTTTATATTTTCGGGATAAAAAGTACCCTTAATTTTCAATCATCATAATATATATACTATAACTGTGCTAAGTTGCATAAAAATACGTCCAGTAGTTTCATCGTGATACGTGTTCTTATAAAAATCTTTCAACCCCTTTCCTACGGGAACCCTTTAACTTTTCGGGATGAAAAGTATCCTATGTCCTACCTCGTAGTATGAACTCAAATTATACCAAGTTTCATTTGAATTCATTCTATAGTTTTGGCGTGATGCCTAGCCAAGATACAGACAGACAGACAGACAGACAAAAATGTTAGTTTTTACAGTTTTGGCTTCAGTATCAAATATAGAACAGCCTCCAAAAAAAAATTACAAAATATCTTCATTGTACAGAATTTGACCTGTTACAGATTTATTATAAGTATAGATAAATGAGTATTTGAGTATTTGGGGTTCCATCATTTTGTTGTTGAGTTCCTGTGACTACCTTCCGGCTCTATCATCAGACCCTGGTTACCATATAAAACCAAAGAACTCATCAACACAAACAAAATGAGTCCAAACTCGAAGGGATCCTATCATCCGATTGTTTAGTTCCTGGGACTACCTTTTGGCTCCATCATCAGACCTTGGATACCACACAAGACCAGAGAACTCATCAAGACAAACCAAATGAGCCCAAACTTGAAGGGGTTCCATCATCCAATTGTTTAGTTCCTTTGACTATCTTCCGGCTCCATTATCAGACCTTGGATACCACATAACACCAGAGAACCTATGTATATAGCTAGTTAACCAATTTTGATGTAATTTATACAGTACCACACTAGAAGTTTTCTTTCTCAAGTAAAAACAATCATCTAATTTCGGTTCAGAAATTCCAAGATATTAGAGAACATAAACAATAAAACAAATAGATTTTCTAATAAAACTGCAGAACCAATATTGATGAAGTTTATATGGAACTAAACTGAAAGTCTACTCTTTTGAATAAAAAACAACCATCTAAATCGGTTTAGAAATCTTGGATTTTGTGTTTAGATTTGAGTCAATATAAACACAAAATCAAGGCAATATAAAAACTAAATCGATTGGATATACTAAAAAAACTATTTATTCTCAAGAAACTGCTCAACCAATTTTTATACAATTCATATGGGATTTTTATGGAGAGTATACCCTTTTAAACAAAAAAATAATTTTCAAAATCGGTCCGCAATTGAAGGAGAAATCGACCAAAAAAAAATTTGAATGTTATAAAACAAATGAATATCAGAAAAACCATTGAGTGTCGAGAGAAGTGACAGGTGTCGAAGTGACAGCTGGTGGGGATAGGGTGGGAAAAGAGCGGGGAGAAGGTGGGGGAAGGTGAGGAAAAGTGAGGGAAGGTGAGGAAAAGTGGGGGAATGGGTGAGATCTATCACTTCTGTTAAGAAACTACTAGTCAACAATCAATAGTTTCAGAGGTATAGCCCCTTTAAGTTTGACAGCTGTCATCCAAAACTAAGATATCGATGAGATCTATCACTTCTGTAAAGAAACTACTAGTCAACGAACAATAGTTTCCAAGTAATAGCTGTTTTAAGTTTGACAGCTGTCATCCAAAACTAAGTTATCGATGAGATCTATCACTTCTGTAAAGAAACTACTAGCCAACGAACAATAATTTCCGAGTAACAGCTGTTTTATTAAAATTCCGTTTTCGTCAAAAAATAACAGCCTAATATTTATTCTCACGAAAACGAAATCTGACCTAAGTGAACCAAATCCGTGGATATGGATGGGGATAGGTGGGGATTGGTGGGAATGTGTAAGGATAGGTAGGGCAATTCAGTATAACTCGCGATTTGTTCGTGGCGTAGACGTTTCACGATAAACAAACGGCCGTGCACCCCGACACTGTCCCATCCGCTTTTTTGTTTAATAATAAGCCACATGCACTTTTTTTCTCTATTGTTAGGTCAATAGAGAAAAAAAGCTGAAAATTGCTTCAGAAAAACGAATGCGTTTTTCAACCAAATCACGGGAAGTCCAAAATCCGAACCATAAATTAATGAACTTCCTTCAAAACACGTATCGAATAGGCCATTTGATTTATAATGCAAAGCATTTCGTTATAACCTCGTAACCCGAAGGGGGTCGAGGGTCAGAGGCCCCGGTGCTGTTAATAATTCATCAGTAGTATTATCCACGGCTCATGTCGGAGATAAAAAGATTTGTAATCACACGTGGAAGGGAATTACTCTTTTATGAAGGGAAACCAGATTACGGACCTGACGGGATGATGAATTATAAGGTGGGCAAATATGGAGCAACACATTAATTAAACGAAAACACATTTGTACGGGAAAGGTCTTAAATGTTACAATACTCATCATGGTTTAGCTTTCAGTTAAATAATATAAAGTCGCTCTAAGTTATGTTCACAGTAACAGTTTCAGAGTTTATTTTGACTTCGTATTACATAAACGATTAATTCGACAAATTCCGCAGTCAACCGAACCTTTCGTGACCGTTGAAACATTAGACTTGGAACAAGCCGAGCCCCGACCCATAATTCACAAATCAGTTAAAAGTGTAATAAATCCGGTACTATCACCGCTACCCCGTCGCGTGCCATCCCGCCCGCTTAATTGGGCGGCTTGCGACTTACCTGGTGGCCCACGATCCAGTCTACCCGCGGCTTCGGCCCAACCTCACCGCGGCTGAACAGCCCCTAGCCTTACTTCCACCGCTTATACCGCTTTTACCGCAACCGCATACTTCGAGTAATATACGACCTTTGACTTTGAACGTATGAAAAGGGGTTTGCGGCCGACGCTCGAGGCAAGGGGACTGGTTAAACTTTCGCTGCATTTTTTATAATTAACTTTTTCTGACGTGAATTGACAGTGGGATGTGGGGAGTGTAGACAAAGTGTATGACTTCTTTTTGATACGAACATCGCTACATTTCACTCAAAAGTGTTTCAATATCTGAAAATCGATGACTAAATTTCAGGACGAAAAGTGATGTGATATTTAACGTTCTGCGCTTTAAAAAGACTTGCACAGCGACAAAATCTTCACATCGTTTATAAACTAAGTGGATCCACTCCGGTGTGGTTCCATAAAAGCGGAAGAAGACACACGATGAAATGAAGAGCCAATATTGACAAGGAGATCATAACCGGAAGCGATGAGGCTCTCCCGTCAGTAAAGAACATGTAGAGCTTAGACGTAGGTAGAGCTATTTGCACTTGTTACCGAGCTTCTGTTTGCTTTGATTTGTTCGACACGTGTGAGATGATATTAATCTGGGGCGTCGATGTTTGAGGGACTTACGTTGTATTATGATAATATTATGTGTCAGCTTATTAACTTACATATATTTTGTTTATCAATATACGTACAGTGCTATTGGTTTGTAACGAATGTCGTAGCCAAAGGTAATATTTTACGCAGCAAACGTGATGTAGATGATGATTATGACGCTATGATAAAAAGCATTTATTAGGAGAGGCCTACGTCCAGCAGTGGACTGATATAGGCAGACGATGATATAATAAATTGTGTATCTATAAAATTGTGTACCTTTATGGTGTACATGACAGAGTTATGAAACACTTGAAGTACATTTTTTACCCAGCTAAGCAAGGGAAGGGTAATGAGTTTAACAGTCTATGTATGTATCTATGAATGTGGTTATGTGGATATTCTAACATAGCGTCACTCCTATTGGTTCAATTTTGACTAGCGAGGTGTCAACATTGTACGTAGGAAATGTTACTCTATGGGAATATATAAAACTTGATCCAATTTTGACAAACTAGGTATCAATCGATTGGTCTTCATGTATAAAGTGTCATAGACAAAATTTTTTACCCGTAAACGGGTAAAAAAAAGGAAGGCAATTCAAAGGAAGGGTTCTGTTTTCAAACTAAAAACTTGATACAATTTTTACAAGTGAGGTATCAATCGATTCGTCTTCTTTGCAAGAGTGTCATAGGCTATTTTTTTACCCGACCGTAGTAGGGTTTTAGTTTTTGAACTTATATCCGGTTTTCAATAATATTGTGTGGAAATGTTTGAAACAACCGCAGTGTTTTATAATGTTAGAATATTGCACTGTAAAAGTAGTTTAATTAATTACTTTTTTGTCACAATTACGGCATTGTCCACATACTTACAGGCTAAAAAAAAAGGCTAAAAAGGCTAGGTAATTACCTAGCCTTTTTAGTCTCCATAAATATTGAAGGGACGGATTTAAAGGAAGCTTGAGAAACACAAATTTTAAGTAGATGAATATTTATTACAATTATTGTGTATTATTAGGCAATATACATATGTATATTTACCACTATAGTAATTTATGTATGTACCTAAATACACGAACAAAAAAGAAAAGCAAAACACAAGTACCCACCTAATTCACATTAATCTAATACCACGCACAAAGATAAAAGCAGCAAATGAATTTAAAGTCTCACAAAAATAGCTCAGAAAATATATACAACAAAAATCGGCCTATCAACGTAACGAGCAGGAAAAAAATATTGCCGTCTAGATCAAGAGCTTAAGAAAGGAAAAATGTGTTGAAATAATTCAAACGTGGGCTTAAAGCGGGCCCCCGGGCACGCTTAGGGGCCCCGCGTACCGTCGGCTTGGGGCCACTAGGGCACCGTTTGTCTAGGGTTGGCATTTGTATACTTTTTAGCCGACTGTTTCATGTTTATAAATTTAAGCACAGAGTATGTTTTTAGAGTTCCGTACCCAAAGGGTCTGGAGGGACCCTATTGTTGTGTCAACGGTGACTGTCTATATGATCGTTTATCCGACCATCCATCAGTCCGTCTATCACGGGATTGTAGTGCCTAAACGATACGAACGATTGGATATGGTGAAATGCTTAACATGATTCATATTCTCTTTTTCTATTATTTAACAAAGAGCTGTGGCCGCGTGTTTGCCCGCGTTTTACTGGGTAAAAAGTACGTTTGTCTTATTTGAGAACCAAAAGTGCCTATAAAGTACAATATAACTACCTTTCATCAAAATTTGTTCATCCTTCAAATAGTTTTATATCGATTGATCGGCTTCTATTCATCGGATTGAGGTACCAAGAAACATACTTATAACACGATGCGCGAACAAACAGAATGCAGTGGCTTATTTTAAGTACTGTACACCATTTTTTTAATTATCTTCTGTGTACAGACTTTTTGCTAATGCTTTATTGTAAGTATTTAAAAAGATAGATGCACGGACAATTTGAAAAATGCAAAATAAGAAAGGGCATTATGAAAAAAAAAATTAAAATAATAATGAGCGGTATTTATAAATAATGCCATTCACCTATTGAGCAGAATAATACAAAGATGTGTTTTATTAAATTATTTTAATCATGCCTATAAAACAGTGACATACCTACTGACTGACTCACAGACACAGACAACACACAGTCTAAACCAGTGGAACTAGAGATTTGAAATTTTGAGGAAATATTCCTTGAGTATCCTAGAGGTGCACTACAAAAGTAACTATAAACCGGAAAACTTGAATACCAACATCAAATAAATACCTCACAAACAAAACAAACGTAACTAATCCATAAATTAAGATCCTAAAATTACATTCGCTAAGTAGGTAACCTTCCTACTTATTATTATCTTGACCAGGAAACTGTAATAATACCTACCTACGAACTTCAAATAAAACAAACTCTCTAATTAAAAACTTTCGATGATTTACCTTCTCCCTGGCTCTGTGCCTTGCCTGCCTGTCTATCAGCCGGCCACGGTTTCATCTATTATATATTCTGTGGCGGCACGCAGTCAGTCGTCGAGCGCGCGTGAGCGTCCCCAGATAATAATAATATTATGACTGGAAATAAAACTAATGTTTTATTTTTACTCCAGCAGCTTTATTTCATTTTTAAAATTAACATAACATTGCCCCCCCCTCCTTAACCCCCACCTCCCCCTCCATCCCCCCCCCCCCCCCCCATATCCTGCAGGAGCTCTTTATTTTTAGCAAGTATTCTCAATATTTACCTATTATATAACTATAACTGTGCCAAGTTGCATCAAAATCCGTCGAGTAGAATCAGAGTGATACGTGTACTTTTAAATAACTTTCAACCCCTATCCTACGGCGATAAAAAGTATCCTATATCCCTACCTGCGGGATCCCTTTACTTTTTCGAAATGAAAGTATCCAATGTCCTTCCTCGTAGTATGAACTCTAATCAAACCAAGTTTCATTTTAATTCATTCAGTAGTTACAGCGGCCAAGATACAGGCAGACAGACAGACAGACAAAAAAAAACGTTTTGGCTTCAGTATCGAATATAGAGGAACATCCAACAAAATAAACAAAATATTTTCAAGGTACAGAATTGGACCTGTTACAGTTTTATTATAAGTATAGATTTTCAACCTAGTTACTGGTTTCCTCCGTATACACACATTCACCCAAGTTCCATTTCAAATGCAGAGCACCCTCGTTTTTTCAAGTTGTTTCAAACCGGGCAACCCTGCGGGTCCTAATGCGAGCTTTAATTATGTACTGAGCGGCAGATGTAGCGAGCGTCACATTAACATGCAAATATTCTATTTTCATACACAGCCCAGCGGCCGCCGCCCGCCCTGCCTTGCCGCCCGCCGCCCGTCCAGGCCGAGCGGTCGCTGCTGCGGTTTCCGTTTTTTATCCCGGATTGCGGAACTCCAATTCGACAATTTTCGAAGCTCATCCACAAGGCATAATTTGTATCGTTTCGGCGAGCTTTTCATTTTGTACGATGTGATTAAAATTTAACACGACGCCATATTGCGTTATCCTTCATGTTTCAATCAGCCAAATAGAAAAAATCTGCGCGAAAAATATTCTTTCTTCTCGTACGGTGAAAGTGTGAGGCAACAGGTTGGTTTACTGTGTCGTAACATAGACATAACACACGGCACTCGTGCCGTAAACGTCAATTTCTTCCACATACTTTGTTTTGCAACATTCTCATACTCGCCATATTTCTTGAAGTAAGCCGCGAGTACAAATACCGCTTGTAAGTATTTCAGCTAACAAAGGATCCTTGCGTGCTCACTGACTCTATCGAATCAGAAATAAACGCGTAAGTAGGTAGATATATAAGGTTCGTTTCATTTTGTAATGGTTTTCAGTTGCTCTGCTTTACTACGAATATTAATATTCCATTACTCTACTTTTATGCTTTGAAATATAATGTACCTACTGACAATACAGTGTAGATGTCACTGACACTCTAGAGGTCTCTGCTAGAGGTCATAGACTCCGAGGGGCACATAGTTTTTTATTTGGCTGTAAACTTAAGGTTAGGTTAGGTTTTGAAAAATCAATTTCTAATAGCTATGAGGTACACACAACATATTTAATTAGGTTGCTGTTGGTCAACAGGCAGTAGGCTGGACCATTTGGATTTGGAGGCCTGTAACGGTACATCGGTTTCTTTACTGTTTTGTTGATAAGTTTGCAGTATTTATATAAGAAATCGAATAAAACAAAAAAAATACAAGAAATATAGTTAATTTTTTTAGTCAACTAACCTATTCTATGAATAACTAGGCTTGACTTTTACCTTACCTTACTATTATCATCGTCATCATCACAATTTTCATCATTTTCATGATAAAAGAATATCTGTATATACTGTATGTGCTAATACCGCATGGTTTTGCCAAAATAATGTTTTTTTTTATTGATTTATGTTTTTGGTGGTGTATATAGTATGTGCGTAGCTCCGTGCTACTAAAAAGTCGTAGCGGCTCGTAGAGTAGCTGTAGCAGTTAGACATCGCAGATTCAATGACGTATTTTATGACTTACCTTTCGATAAACAGACATAAGTGACCTATTTAGATTAATGCCATACATAACCGTGAGTTATGATCTCCTAAGGAACGACTCACAAAAATAGCTGCGTACTAAGTACCTCCAAAATAGTAACACCCATCAAAGCACGACCTTACTAGCAGATATATAAGGGCTAAAATAACGACAGATCATCGTTTGTTCATTAATTCACAAGTTATGTCATAAACGACGATTTACGAGGTTCACTACAGGAACTCTGACTGTCATGCAATGCTCACATTCGGCTTAGTACTTGTACTTTTGTGAAAAGTAAAAAAACTTCATAAGTTGGTGGTAACAAGGCAGGAACTTTTGTAGGAATAACGATTCTTCGCTGTATCGTTAGCGTGTGAATATAATTTTGGTTGGAAAATTTGGGAAAATATAGTATTTCTTAAATAATAGAACCGGTACTGGTTAAGTGAATAGAACCGGTACAGGTTATAAACAATAGAACCGGTACTGGTTATAAAGAATAGAACCGGTACTGGTAATAAAGAATAGAACCGGTACTGGTTAAGTGAATAGAACCGGTACAGGTTATAAAGAATAGAACCGGTACAGGTTATAAAGAATAGAACCAGTACAGGTTATAAAGAATAGTACCGGTACTATTGTCAGCCACAATACGAGTAGGAAGTATTAAAATTACATATTCTTATTTGTATTCATCATTGTGTTGTGTATATTGTCGTCGATATCGACGGATACATCATGAAATATAAAAATAATACGATAATAATATAATATGATAATATGTTACGATATTTATATAATATTATAATATAATATATTCAAATTCAATTTTTTATTGCATTCCATAATGTACAAATAAGGTGGTAAACATAACTAATAAAGTAACAGATCATTATGGACCCTGTTGGGCACAGCAACCAGAAGAGAGCAGGAGTTACAAACCTACATTAGTTATACCTATAACAGTTCAATTAAAATTAAAATAAATTTAGATTCCTACTTTAATTAAGTATATGTTTAATATTTTTTTATTCGGGACAATTCCACACCAATTACCTAGCCCCAAACTAGGATACCCTGTAATATGGGCACTAGATAAAGGATAAACTTACATAAATACGAATATTAACATCCATGACTCGGAAACAAACATTTCTGCTCATCACACAAATGATTGCACCTTGCAGGATTCGAACCCGCGACCGTTTGATTTCCTAGGGTTATTAGCCACTAGACCAACCGGCCGTCACACACTAACACTATTACAACACTAGTTGTGCTCGCGGCTTTGCCCGCGTGGTCATGTCACTGGGTTAAAAGTAACCTACGTGTTATTCCAGGACCAAAAGTACCTATAACGTACAATATACCAAATTTCGTTCAGCCGATAGATAGTTTTTTACCGATTGCTCGGCTTCTATTCATTGGATTGAGATACCAAGTAAACCAGTTATTAAGTCAAACCGTAAGCTATATATCAATAAAAACCGAATCGCAATCGGTCTAATAATTTTTACGTGATGCGCGAAAAGACAAACAAACAGAGACATTAAAAAATGTAATATTCTTGTTCAGTGAAGCTTATTTAAAGCCCCCTATTTTTGTTTTCTTCATTGTACAGACTTTTTGTTACTGACTGCTTTATTATAAGTACTAGCTGTGCCCGCGGTTTTGCCCACATGTTCATTTTTTGGGGATATAAAGTTCCTATTTGTTATTCTAGGACCAAAAGTACCAATATCATAAAACTTCGTTCAGCCGTCAAATAGTTTTTAATCGATTGCCCGGCTTCTCTTAATAGGATTGAGATACCAAGTACTCTCAACAATTAAAACCGCATCGCAATCGATCCAGTAGTTTTCCGTGATGCGTGAAGAAATATACAGACAAACAAACAAGCAAACAAACCGACACGATTTAAAAAAATGTTATGTTCTTGTTGTTGCTTATTTTAAGTATCCTAGACCTTATTTTCTTCTTTTTACAAAAATGTTGGTACTTTTTGTTTTATTATAAGTATAGATATAGATAAGCATAGATAGATAGACAATAATAATAACATATTATTTATTTCCAAATATAACAGTTTTCCCTAGCCTAAGAAACAATAGGTACAATATGATTAGTTGTAATAATCTAATTTTAACAATACTGGAGCAGCTTAGGTGTTTAGGTAGAAGCCATACTAGGATTTCCTAGGAACCCCACCTCACTAAAACGTACTCGTACCGGCTTGGCGTTATAACGGCTTGTAGCGTTTGTGTCGAATTTCAACCTTGTAGTTTCTGTGTCTGAATAAAATGGCTGTGACATACAGACAGAAGGACAGACGGAAATGACAAAACTATAAGTTTCCGAAACCCTATAAAATGGTATACTATTTATTTTCTGTGACAACACGCAACTAAATTACTTTGCAACTAGTTTATGAAGTCACGAATCTGTTCAGCACGCGTTGCATTTTGTACCCAAAGTAGGCAAATGGAAGATGCCTACACGTATGGTGTCAAATTTAGTCCGTATGCTAGGAAGGAAGCTAGGAACCAAGCGACGTTGGAATTTGCATTTTGGCCTTCTAACCTTTTTGGCATAGCTACAAGTTAAAAATACAAAAAGTCACGGCCACCGATCCAACCTTACTAAATCGATAGACGAATTCAATGCAAGCAAAAAACGTCGACCCTATTAAAAAAAAAAGGAGGACTAGGGACCAACTACTCAGAATGGACCGCGAATATTAGGTGCAACGCACACAATTGGCCTCAGTCGTAATCGGAGTTGCGTTGGTGTAACACGTGCGTGTACTTTACCACATATTATTCGGAATTTGCAGCAAAAATGCCTTCCTGTTCTTTTATAAGGTGCACAAATAGCTTAAGAACCAAAAATAAGTTGCACTGCATTACTGAAAAAATGATTTTTGAAAATCGCCATTTGCAGAAAGGGACAGAAATATACGATTCGTAAGAGTGCGACAAGACAAACGGCGTATAAAAGTCGGACGACCGGTTGGTCTCGTGGCTAGTGATCCTAGGTACGTAATCAAACTGTCGCAGGTTCGAATCCTGCAAGGTGCAATCATTTGTGTGATGAGCAGAAATGTTTGTTTCCGAGTCATGGATGTTATAATATTCGTATCTATGTATGTTTATCCGTTATCTAGTGCCCATAGTACAGGGTATCCTAGTTTGGGGCTAGATAATTGGTGTGGAATTTTCCCAAATATATTTATTTTTATTTATTTATTTAAAAGTTTGATCAAGGCCCTATTTCATAAAACTATAGTACACTGACAAATGTCAATCAAACCGACAATTGTCAGTCAAACTATAGAAATGTCGTACATTTTTGTTATATGAAACGCAGGTTTTGCGTATTCGACTGACATTTGTAGGTTTATTATGATTTGTCGCTTTATTAAATAGGGCCCAGATCTCTTTGTACCATCAGGAAGAAAAAAATTACATAGATTTTAGAATTGATTTTATTCACTTAAAAATTGCATATTTTATTTTAATCTACCTACCTTTAGGTATTTGCCCCTTCTTTATATTAGAAGCGTCAACATAATAGATACTTTCTAACATGTTCCTGATATTTCTTCACGTGTTTATTTTGTCTACTCTACAGCCACTGATATGTTAACGCAAACTTTTGAAAAGTATTTGCTTACGTTTCTCGAAAACTAATTTAAGTAAATATATGAAATTAATAGTGTAGCTACATATTTTGTTAAAGTTTATGCTTGTGCACAAATTATACAACAATATCACATGCTTTAGCAGATATGGCTATAAATATGATTGATTCCTTTTTACTTAATGTTTTTATCAATCGAAGCATATCACAAAAGAGTATTAAGCCACTGTAACACCATTTTGCAAAATAGAATTTAACAGATTCTTTCTTTGTTATATGATTTTAAAATAAATGCGAGATATACTCTGTTCTTAATATTTATTTATGATACAGAAATATAATAAAACATATATAACTCAACTAACCTGGTATCTATCTCTTGGTCAAGTTTATTTATTTTTAAGTATCTCTCTAAAATGTCTCAAAAATCACTCTTAAAATCTATAATAATAGTCAACTTACTAACGTTAATTTTATTACTCTCGAAGTTGTTTTTATCTAGTTGCAAAGTTTGTCCCAGATAAACATACTCCTGAACAACCTCGAGAGCAGTTCCATTAACAGCAATTGGTTCCGGAATAACATGTTCGTTGAACATAACCTTTGTTTTGTCCAAGTTCATCCGGGGACCAATGCTCTGAGAAGAATCAGCTAGGCTGTCCAACCTCTGTTGCAAGTCCTGCAACGTTTCTGCCACAATGACGATGTCATCTGCGAATCTCAAGTGTGAGATTAATATTAACGCCACATCCTTTCCAGTCTAGAGTCTTAAACATATCTTCCTTGCATTTGATAACAATTTCGGAGAAATAACGTCTCTTTGTCTCACACCTCGCTCCAGGGGATATGCTTAGCCTGCTGGATTTGTAATTGGACGGTCATTATTGCAGCGTCATACAGACATCTCAATACTTGGATATACCGCCAGTCGACTTGGCATCATTGCAGGGACTCCAAAACAGATCAAGTCTCGATAGAGTAGAAGTCTTTCTCATAGTCCACAAACGCCAGGCACAGGGGCTGATTATACTCTTCTGTCTTTTGTATAATCTACCGCACTGTATGGATGTGCTCTATGGTGCCATATCCTCTCCGAAATCCGGCATGCTCTGTTGGCTGGAATTCGTCAAATCTCCATGCAAGACGATTCGTGATGACTCTCGAAAACAGCTTGGAAACATGGCTCAGGAGGGAAATGGGCCGATAGTTTTTCAAAAGGGTCTTGTCACACTTTTTGAAAAATAGGACGACCACACTCTTGTTCCATGCCTTTGGAGTTCACCCAGATAAGAGAACAGAATCAAACATACACTAAAGCTGTCTTTAAGCGTGAGAGTACCTCCTGCTTTTAGGAGCTCCGTCCGTAATTCCGTCCTCACACGGAGCTTTTCCATTTTTGAGCTGTTTCAGAGCCATCTCAATTTCGTCAAGGCTGATTTCTGGCAGCTCTTTGGTATAGTGGTGGGTCAGAGTGGCCCTGGAATCTTCGATATCGGGTTCGGGTTGCAACGCGTGTGACTTAGTGTACGCTTGTAATTTAAATTAGGTGCAAGTAATTTAGCAGATGTATTGTCTCGGCAATAGTGTGATCTATATTTAAGTAGTTTTTTGATAAACTCTACCAATTCTTGAACTTTTAGAAGTGGTAACTTCTGTAGTTAAGCCCCGTTTGTCAGTTAAAGGTTGTTCATTTCTTTTTTTAGCTAAGCTATATGTAAAGGTTTCTGGCATATAGAAAATGTATTCAAAAATGCCTTCTTGCATACAGGAGTGTTGTGCAGGGTAAATTCTCTAGTATAGGATCTTTTATCTACTCCATGATAAGACGTCTTTTTGGAACCTTTTTGCAACCTGACCCTGAAGACCAATAATTTTTAAGTAATATCTTTCGTCGAACTTCAGAAACATTTTATTTCCATTTTTTTATGCAGTTCCTAAAGACTGTCTTCTTTTGTACTGTACTACCTTTTTTTGTTTCTGAATTTTTGTCCTTTATATAATTTCTTCTTTTTTTCCGATCTATTTTGTGTCTTATATTATTTTTTTCGTCCCTTTTTTGATCTTCCTTTGTTGACACTTTGTTTTTCAGATTCATTCAATGTATTAGCACTAGAAGATATCTCTGGTATGGATTCGTTGTCAATCGTAATCGATAAAATACTCCTAGGGCTGTTTTCATTTATTAGATGGTTTGCAGGTGATTCAGCTGGATATACAGTTTCAGATATTTCAATACTTCCTCCACATTGAATTTAAGACTGGATACGAGACACTTCTAAAGATACACCAGGAAAAATGTGACTATATCGGGATTTATCAAACTGCGATATAAACTCTATTATATTTTCAGATATCTTCAAATCGGGACATATATTCGTGTTTTCCATTAGATCTGTAATCTGGTTATGCCTAGGATTGCTGTTTAAAATTAGTAATAGGTATACTTAATGCAAAGCGGCGATTCCCAAATGTGCTATTCTACAAAAAGTCGAACTATTATCGTTCACTAAATACGTGATATTCGTTTTGATAGAAAAGTTTCAAAGGATGTTAAAACTATTCTGCTAATTTACTATTGTTTTTCGTAATTCGAAAAAGGTAATTAATTGTTAGATGGCACCTTTTGCTAAATTTAATTAAGGCAACATTTTAGTTTTGTAAAAAGGAATCAAAGTATAATACCTATACTTTGATAGTAAAAAAATATTGTTTTCCTTTGTTTTTGTATAGTTTAATACCTTCCTGCAAAAATAATACGCTACAATTCCATATTAGGCATAAGCATTTTTTTTAAATAGCACTTAATCCATACGTTTTCCTTAACAGTTTTCTTTCTTATTCAATACAGAATAGTGCTTAGAATCCTATACAATCAATAAATCAAAATCAGTTTTTTTGTGGATTGAAACCATCGTCCAATTGTTATTAATAGGTTTCCTAAAGATGAACTGTGGAAACATAAGGGCCTACAAGTTGTCAGAAGACAGAGGGAAGAGCACTGATCTCTATGGATAGGCTCTGCCGTACTTTCGTTTGTGCCGATTCAAAGCGCCCCACTGAGCGTACAATTACAAAAAAAGTAGATACGTTAACTACTTACGTACGTAGTAAATACATTAGTTCCATGGACGCTCACGACTGCCAAAGTACTGCTATCAGCGCCAAAGTGGCGATAATCAAATGAGCTAATTGCGACGTTCGTCAATAGTCTGTCCTTCGAGCATATATGCTCGAAGGTCTAGAGTACTAGTAATATGCAGTCTATGGGGAAGACCCGTATTGGCTACCCAACAATAACAGTTGATTATATTCATACACTTAAAATCAGAACATATGTGTACAACTCACAAAGATATTAAAAGCGCAGGTCCATATTTTTGGCTAGGTGATATGTACTTACCTATATTAAAAAGCATATTACCTTATTGGCATACCTAAACAGCAGCAAATTTGAAAAAAATGGCGATTTCTTGGCCATTAATTCATTTATGGCTAAGAAATCGAGTTTTGTTTTCAAATGTTCATCATAGTCTTATCAGCAGTCCGATCGTAATTGTGCAACATAAAAACAAACTTTCGTAAAGGGATTGGAAGATAAAATTTCAAATGTTGTTACTCAAGCACACACTAACCGTTGAACAGCGGTTATGACTGTAATAGCTACCTACTACAAATAATACGCAACTTAATAAATAAAATAGGCATTTAAAAGTTGAGTAAAGTCTAAATATATATTAAAATGTAGGCATTTTTTTTTATGCGGGCATCAAGTGGTCAAAACCGCAGTAGAAGCTAATATAATTTTATTTCATTGAAATTTATTTGCTGACGGTACCTCCATTACATTTTGTTTACGGACTAAGACGGATTTACCCGATACCCGAATCGTATTTGGTTCAAGAATGAATATTGTTATCTCTTTTGCGCTACAGTCTGCGTATGTCTCTCTATCTTTGTTGTTGATGCATGAAGTGTACGACAGTGCAAATTTATCTAGTGGGTGTGTTTGCCTGTAGTTGTATCTAGTCCGGGTGTAGTTTACATGATGTTCTTAGGGTCGATGGCAAAAAATAATATATATTGCACCAATATTTTTGAAATATTAATACACTGGTGTCCTACAGTGTGGCGTTTCTGATTTAATGGACCACAAAGATGGCGTTTAGTCATTATGCTATCTTTGAGCTCCGATATCTTAGAAACTCGACACTCTAGGATACTAGTGTTTCAGGTTCAGGAGGTACTAGTGTTCAGGAGGTGTAGCTCACCGATGGTGTAACTCATAGAAAACCAGGAGGCTGTAGCTCGACGAATGTAAGGTCCCTGGTATAGCTCATAGGAAACCAGGAGGTGTAGCTCAACGCTGGTGTAACTCATAGAAAACCAGGAGGCTGTAGCTCAACGAATGTAAGGTCCCTGTTATAGCTCATAGGAAACCAGGAGGTGTAGCTCAACGCTAGTGTAACTTATAGAAAAACAGGTTGTAGCACGACGAATGTAAGGTCCCTGGTATAGCTCATAGGAAACCAGGAGGTGTAGCTCAACGCTGGTGTAACTCATAGAAAACCAGGAGGTTGTAGCACGACGAATGTAAGGTCCCTGGTATAGCTCTTAGGAAACCAGGAGAAATGAACGAATGACGCTGGAGAGACTAGGTCACACTGCGTTAGATAGGTACATAGTATCACACAATATGTATGTATATATGTATGTATGTATGTATGTATGTATGTATGTATGTATGTATGTATGTATGTATGTATGTATGTATGTATGTATGTATGTATGTATGTATGTATATTTGTATGTAATATGTATATGTATATTTTAGATAGTCGCAGTTGTTTTGTGCTGCATTCAAAATCAAATATTCAAAATATGAATACAATTCCCCTCCCCCCATACAAGAAATGACAATCATTTGCGCTGAACATCACGTTTTTATTTTCTCCTTTTTAGGTATCTGAAGCCTCCCTTCCTCCTTGCACAGGACGAGGTTGCTTTCGCTCGTTTCCTTCCGCTCGTTTCCTTCCGCTACATTCAGGCGCCTCGTGCGCTCGTTTCGCTCAGGTAGTCCTTTCGAGGCGCTGGCTCCGCTTATGGAATTGCAAACGGAGTCCACCTGGATGTCGCTGCTCTTATCGATCGGAGTTGCCATAGGGCGAGAGGAGGCTCATCAACCACAATGTCGTGCTCGTTGAGGAAATTAATAACAAGCACAAATTCAAAATTTATGTAACCCCCGACTTCCCACCCACCATTATAGCTAAGAAGCATCTCGATCACATTTTCAAACATAAAAAGCGAGCCATCCTTTTGAGAGCTACGGTTGTCACCCCCATATATATTTTGTATAAATGTTTTAGTTATTATTGTATTTTTGTTCTATGTGGTGTACAATAAAGAGTTATCTATCTATCTATCTATCTACACACTCTAAACTCATAACACTCGTCTCTTTGTTCGGGGGTTAAAAATAAACAAAATTAATCTAATAACATCAACGAAAATGTCCTTTGAAAATTACATGTAGTTTAGAAGGAGGAGCCCAAACTGTATCAAATCAAAGCCTCAGCAACCCCAAATTCGTGTAGCATAGATTTCTAAAGCAAATCCCACGGGACTCCTATCTGAAACTTTTCAGATACATTTTCAGTAATGTCTCATCAACCCCCATCTACAAACACAGCTATAACATTTTCGCCCTGAATCACGTTACTCAAACTCTCAGACCAATATTTTGTATCTTCGCCATATGCGCGGTCCTGACACTCACGAATAACCTTGTTATATTTCTGTGCGAATACTCCTAACTATATCTACACGCGACGTATAAAAAAACTAGAACTTGCTATGTCGCTCTGTGGCGGTATACTTGCGAACTAGGTACATGAGTGACACAATAAAGTTGAAGAAACCGCCCTCTATCGTGTACCGACAGAAGTGTTTGGTGTGGCATGAAAACTAAACCCGAACATCTGCACGCACTTGCCATCTAGTGGTGAGTAGCGAAGTGATAATGTTGTCTTTCTGTTCGACGTACCTTCTTTTCTAGTTAAACAGAGACGGCGCTATAATCGATGAAAAAAATGGATGGTTCAAGATAGTAAATAAGTGTTTTGTGTGAATGTTAATGTGAATACAGCCACAGGTCATTGATATAATATAACTATGTTCTGTGAATAAAACTATAATTCTTGAATGAAGCTATAAAATATTCTGTCTAGCAGCTAACGTCTTAATCTTTACACCACCCCACCTGCCGCGAACTTACGTAGTTGACTAAAAAGTTAACAAAACTTATGCGTAGAAGATCATTTTCCATGCACTTTATTAGTTACGTCTAGATACCGTAATACCATATATCTTATTTCAAAACCGGCCAAGTGCGACTTGAACTCGAACACCAAGGTTTCAGTACCTACCACCACACAATATACGTCTATATTGTTTTCAGATAAATAAAGAAATAAATATGTTTCTTGTATGAGGATCCCTCTAAATTTTTTATTTCTTAGTATATACACACATACACAATAGGTACTTATTTTGGGAAAAATTCAACGATTATTATGGTTAAAAAAATGGGCCCTTTAAAGGTAAGACAGATAGAGGGATGGCGTTGGCTTACTAATAGGAACTGTTTGGATATTTTATAAAATAAATAATAATAATAATATATTCGGGACAATTCCACACCAATACCTAGCCCCAAACTAGGATACCCTGTACCTACTATGGGTACTAGATAATGGATAAACATACATAGATACAAATGTTATACAGAATTCTAGTTAATACTAACTACCTTCACTAATGTAGGTACAAATGAGAGCATTACTTTTACCTATATTACGTACCTACTCATATCTACAAACAAGCAAAGCCATATCAGCCACTGGTATCATTGTTTCTTCAACAAAGCTACCATATAGTTAGGAAGGTATACATAACCGCAACATTGATATGACACACACCTATACACCTTGCTCCCTACACTGTGGGGTTTGTTCTCCCATCCCACCCTCGCCTTCCTAGCCCGATTCCAACACCACTAGTCGGCATGGCTTTGCCGAGCGCGGTCGCCAACGCCGCTCACTCAGACCCGAGTGCGTCCTGACGTCACCACCCACGCCTACTGATATCCATCACTTCACCATGACATTGACGAATCACGCGCGGTCGTTGCGGTCACGCGTCTTCCTGCCACGCCTCCTGACACCTTCCCTCTCGCACTAGGACCTATAGAGCATGTAGTCTCCACTGCTAGATGTAGATAGTTCATGGGCACCCTCCACCTCCTGTCACCTCCTGGGTGACGGGTCATGGATCACACGGGGGCATGGCGTTGACGAGCGCGGTCGCCAACGCCGCCGCCGCCGCCGCCGCCGCCGGGGCAGGCAAGAAGGCCGCGCAGGTTCAGTTGCAGGCCGAGCTCAACACTGATGATGAGTGGAACAAGTTCCTCACCAGAGATGGATTGTTAGGTGAGTCTAATATACCTACATAAGTAAACAATCGGTAGTGTTGATGGAGAAAATAATCTAAGAACTCTGCATGCAGCAGTGCACCGTGTCTCAGAGTGACGAGCGCAGTGCAGTGCCTCACAAAAAATTGCAGTTCAAAGTTCTGGGTGGCACTGTGATTATGTGTATTGTAATGAGGAGGTACGCGTGACATTTACTATCAGGCTACAACCTGCTCGTCTTGTCACTACAGGAAAAAGGACAGGTCTGAAGCATTCCAAAGCCGTTCAAATCTTATTTCCCCCTAGAATATTGTCACCAAGTTAGGTATTAAACTCATATGCTCTTCGCGTAATTATTTTCCATGTAAGAATCACTCGTGCATAGTGTCTAGTAAACAAGTACACAAGTGTACATAGGTACGACACGTAACTATATACAACTAGCAGCGCCCCGCGGTTTTACCCGCCTAGGTAATAATGGTGATCTTGAAAATGAAAAGTAGTATCTTGTTAATACCTAAAGTATTTATCTATTTACCTCTTCGAGCAAGCAACCAACTCCGTTTTGCTTGAAGACTTACCTATACCTATGCTTATACAAAGTTTAATCAAAATCCGTTCATCCGCTCTACAACGTTTAAGTTTCACTTTATAATTTATGTAGGATTAGGACACAAATTTAGTTTTTTTTTTCCAATGCCAGTGGTTGACGTGTACTCGGAGTGGTGCGGCCCTTGCATCGGCATGGTGGGCAACCTGAAGAAGATCAAGGTCGAGATCGGAGGAGACAACTTGCATCTCGCTGTGGTATGAAACGACTTAAATCCCTTCCTCCTCCACCCTTAAAGTCAAAATATTTATTGTAAATAGACAAAATAATAGCACTTTTACAAGTAAACTTAACATCTCATGAACAAACATCATCATCATCAGCATATATTTGTCTACTGCGGGACTTCACCCAATGCACGCATAGAGCTCGGTCTTCAGCTCTGAGAAAATTCATAAATCATTTTAAGTATACATTAAATAAATAAAATTAGGTTCCCTGTATGGAAATTTCCCTGTGCCGACTCAGATTTTAATCTCAAATAGAAAAAGGAAATACCCTTCTAACTCTACCCGGTGCTTCGGAAATACGGCCGTTAGAGAAGAGAGCACCAAGAAACTCTGCGGGGATCTCATTTTTGCCTGACTGCCCAAAACAGGAGTATAATGTTTTAGGGTTAATGTATGTATGTATGTATGTTTGTATGCATGTCTTGTTTTTCTCTTACTTTGATGATGTACGTGTCAATTCTTTATATATATTTTTTTTAATGTAAGAAATTATAATAATACACATAATAGTGAATCCTCACGAGGTCAGCAAGGACCGCTCGTTGTGGGGGTGAAGGCTAGTTCCAGCAGTGGAAGAGTCCTGGCATATGATGTCCATGATGATGATAAAAGTGATACTTATATATCTGCACCTTTCACGTAGGGTTGCCATCGTCCGTATTTTCCTGGACATGTCCGGTGTTTTGTCTCTCGTCCGGACTTTTTATCTATTAAACTGTGTAAGAAATTTCAAATAAATAAAAAGATAAAATATCCTGGTAAGAAATCACCAAGTAATTCTTATTTCACTAAGAAGATCTTTTCAAAAATTACCTACTTAAATAAGCATTTTTTTTTAATTCGGATTTTTCTCTGGAATTTTTAAAGTTCGATGTGGTAAACCTACTTCCACGTCCAATTAGCTAAATCGATTTTGTTGCAACTTCGTACAGAGAGGAGTGTAGGTGTACTACTTTATCTGTTACTAGCTGTGCCCGCGGCTTTGCCCTCGTGCTCGTGTTTCTGGGATAAAAGTAACCTATATGTTATTCCAGCATCAAAAGTACCAAAGGACAATACAATATACCAAATTTCGTTGAGCCATAAAATAGTTTTTATTATTGATTGGATTGGATAGACCAGTTTTTAAGTCAAGCTATCCATCAGTGAAAACCGCATCGCAACCGGTGCAGTAGTTTACGTGATGCGCGAAAAAACAAACAGACAAATTCCATTATTTTTTTATACGACTGCACAAAAAAGGAGTGTAATGTTTTTAGGATTCATGTATGTTTGTTTGTAGGTATGTGGGTTTCTTTATTCCAAATTGAACGCCAAAAGCACATTCCAACAGCATATAATTTATTGTTCTTTTTTGGCAGGGCAGGAGTTTTTTTTTTAGCTTTAAACACGTTCATTATGTTGTAGCATATTTTAAGTGCCCTAGGCCATTATATTTTTATTATCTTCATTGTACCTATACACTTTTTCTAAATTACTGTTTTATTATAATTGTTGATAGATTGTAGGTAATAGTCACAGATAGGTAATCGTTGGACTTCATTCTATGATCATTCCTTTACGGTTGAAGCAGTTAGATTGTGAAATGATTTGCCAGTTAAAATTAAACGTGCACCTTCTATTTATGCTTTTAAAAGTCAAGTAAAAGCCTACCTTTCACACTAGCTACTCTTTTATATATTGTACACTGTATATATTTAAAAAATATAAAATATATACATAAACAAGTATATATATATATATATATATATATATATAATGTATGTATAATGTGTATATTTATATGTATATATCTGTATGGTTGTTATGTTTGGTATTTAGTTGTCATTTCTATTTAAGTAGATATAGTTATGTTGTTGTTGTAAAAAAAAACACCGTTCGTAATTTATTTATGTTATAATCTTCTCCATGCACGGTAGTCTGGAAGAGATCGCTTTAAGCGATAAGACCGCCAATTGTAACATGTTTTTGTTAGATTAAGTTTATTAATTGTATATTTGTGTATTGTGGTGTTTCAATAAAGAGTTTATCTATCTATCTATCTATCTATCTAGTTCTTTTTTTTTGCAGGCAAAATCTGACACAATAACAAGTCTGAAGCGGTTTAGAAAACGGAGCCAGCCCACTTGGATGTTCATTGCGGTACGTAAACTTCGATATAGGGACCTACCTCAAAAGGCGGTGTTATATTTTCTGACATTATTGCTGAAAATATTTAGTAGGTACCTCCTTTCCTTCCACTTCGTTTCGAAGCTTATAATTATTACAATGTACATAAATAAATGTCAATTACGAGTAGATTATACTAGCTGTGCCCGCGGCTTCACACGCGTGATCCTTTCTCCAGGTTAAAAGTACTCTATGTACTATTCCAAGACCTAAAATACCAATATACCAACAATTGATCAAAATTCCTTCAACCGTTGAAAAGTTTTTACCGGTTGCTCGAATTCTTCTCATCGGATTGATAACAATTACACCAGTTTTTAAGTCAAACCCTAAGCTATCAAACAGTGAAAACCACATCGCAATCGGTCCAGTGGTTTTTACGTGATGCACAAACAAACATACAGACAGACAGACACGATTTTTGACCGAGCGAGCGCGAAGCTCGAGCGTAGCGTTTCCGTTTCAGCTTGGGCAAAAATGCTTTCGTATGTCCGGATCTCTGTTCTCGTCTACAGGTCGATCAATCGAACTAGACGAAACTTGGTATACAGGTTAAACGGATTTTTTGAAATTTTTAGTCGTTCGGGATTTTTGATTTTTGATGAGGCAAAAAAGGGAGCTACTGAATATCTCCGCCTTATAAGATCCGATTTCGATGGTTCTTTATTTATTTGAAAGGTAGTAACTTTAAGTTGGTCTCATAAAATATTTGGTGGAGATCTGTTAAAGATCTTCAACGTGATGAGCAGAATAGCTCCTCAAAATGCAGTAAATTGCTCACTTTTAGGTTTCTACGAGTGGAATCAGCCCTTTACCTACTAGGTAGGGATTGATGGAGCACCTGAGCACCTCGGTTATTTCTATTAGTTTTACAATAAGGTATGGTATAGTATATGGCGCTACTGTGCACTGCTAGATTGTTTGCAAAAAAGTTTGTACTCGCGAGATCTACAGCTCACAGAGCCACTGTTTAAAATGTTTTAATCTTGTTCCGTAGCTTATTTTAAGTACCCTACACCAATTTTTATACCATCGACGTTGTACATACTTTTTCTTACTAATTACTACTTTATTATAAGTAGGTATAGATAGATAAACCCTTTCAGACTACGCGATCCTAAGCCTTGCTGGGAAACTATTATATAGCAAGGCGCATTTTACAAAATTATGTTACAAACCAAAATAATTGTAATATGTGTACTGTGTTAATTTTGTGGTTCTTAAAAAACCTTACGCGGTCTCTGGTTTAGTCATTGTTCAGACTATCAGCATAATCATTATGTACGAGTACAATAAAGTTAGCTTGTTTCGCAAACTAAATCTTCTGCGTTGTCGGAGGTTGTCGTCAGGTACACCTCGTTTCTGTTTAACACCCCTTGTCGCTTACGCCTGTCTCCCTCAGCACTACATCTACATGTGGGCACATGTAGGGGGGAATGAGTAGTGATTTGTGGCAGAATGGTACCGATGTCGACGGTATCGAACAAACGCTGCAAAAAACTGCTCATCGTACCAACGTATGTTTACATCGCTAGCTAAAACCTTTAAACTTGGCGTAGAAGTTTTATTTTAGACCCACATTCCTTTGCAAAGATTCGTATGGTGAAGTTCTTTCAAAATTGATAGGGTGTTGTATTCATTTATGTTGAGTAACATAATAACAGCATGAAATCGACACTTCTTCGACCAAGCAAACCGACGTTGTTTGCTCGAAGCAAAACTGTAAAGCAATTAGATAGGTACCTAAACACCGTGAATAAATAAAACATTAAGGAAATCATGTAAAATGGTACCCACTTAGGTCAGGAAACCATCATCCGTCTGTTTTTTTTATGTATTTTTTTGTCAATTTTCCTTAATGTTTAGGTATATTTTGTGTCCATGTGCTGAGATTTGTCAAACAAAAAATGTTTTATAGCGTAGTAATTAAACGTGCATCAAAAATTGTCATACGTACCTACATCAAAAAAACTGTTTGCGCACCAAAATGTACACATCTAAATAAATTAAACTTATCGTCTATTTAATGTGTTACTAACAATTAGTATTATAAATGCAAATCAAATGTCAATTTTTACCCAAACTCATCATGTTCAACCTAACTTACCCAGTTTTTTAGGCGCAATCAAACATAGTGAGTCAAATGTAGATTAAAAAACTAATCAAAACCACGTTTTTTTTTCAAAATGCATTGTCATCGAGTTGTGAGCTACCCTGAAAGTTTCAGCCAGATAATCGTCAAGTGCTCGAAATTTCAGTTGCAAGATTCCACCCGGAACGACAGACAAAATAGTGTCTTAAAAAAAACGTGCTAATACAATAAAAGTTAATTTGATTTGCAATCAGTATTTTTGGTGTTTGGTCATAGGTGTAAAGTATTTGATGTAATAATATTTTGCTGGTGCGCGGTTAATAATTCCCCTTTTGTATATACACCCTGCTGTTTATATAAAATTTATATCTTCAATTTTGGTACAGGCTGGACAGCTCCTAAACGTGGTGTTCGGTGCAGACGCACCACGACTCGCCAGGACCATAGAGCAGGAGCTGCAGTATGAGGAGCTGGCTAGGAAGGGCGAGAGGGAGCGCCCGAAGAGAGCGCCGCACGAGCTCACCCCGCCGGAGCAGGTAAAATGGGCAACTTTCCAACGTGGTTTAATGAAGGGCGAGAAGGCGAGCGCCCGAAGAGAGCATCGCACGAGCTCACCCCGCCGAAGCAGGTAAACTGGGAAACTTTTCAACGTAGAGTAATGAAAGGCGAGAGGGAGCGCCCGAAGAGACCGCCGCACGAGCTCACCCCACCGGAACAGGTAAACTGGGCAACCCTTCAACGTAGTATAAAGAAGGGCGAGCGCCCAAAGAGGGCGCCGCACGAGCTCACACCGCCGGAGCAGGTAAAATGGGCAACCCTTGAACTTGGTGTAAAGTCAGATCAGGAAATCTGGCCAAAGAAGGCCTCCGTGCATCACGGGTAGGTTTAGGTAGAGGTAAAATATAATACGTATGGTGTAACCAACGCTGGACATGAGTCACTGATTCACCAGTCAGTGTCAGTAAGTTTTCAGTCTCTCTACTGATTCACCATTTTAGATTTTCTACAGATTCAAACCCTGGAAGACCTAAGCACAATGCTCAGTGACCTCAATATTGTTTCCCAACAGGTGGGTCTTAAAATGAACATGGGTAAGATGAACATCATGCCTATGTCTTACCCATGAAATGCCTATGTCGTACCCATGCCGGTTTATGTTGGAAACGATATTATCGAACTATTGGTCTCATACACAAGCTCAGAGTTGCGCAGCGTGCAATGGAGAGAGCTATGCTCGGTGTCTCACTACGTGATAGAATCCAAAATGAGGAAATCCGTAGAAGAACCAAGGCTACCGACATAGCTCTCAGAGTTTGCAGTTGAAGTGGCAATGGGCAGGCGATATAGTTCACATGACCGACCACCGCTGGGGAATAAAGGTTCTCGAATGGCGACCACGAACAAGCAAGCGAAGTGTGGTGAGACCCCCACACGATGGACCGACGACATTGTAGCCACCGCAGGAAGTCGGTGGATGGAGGTGGCACAAGATCGCTCGTCATGTTCAGCAGTGGACTTCTAAATGCTTATTAACCCTAATGCGATGAATGATGAATGATGCGGGCTGATAATGCTAATCATTCCACTGTTGGACATAGAAGCATGCCACTGAACCCGATCTTCGGCTCTTCCTATAACTAATCAGTTTATTTCTAAAAAATCCTTGAGCTTGAGTTCTGACCTATTATTTTAAAATATATTCGTGCTCGTAAATATATTTGGTATCTGTGCAAAACGAGCTGCCAATAAAGATGTTTGAGGCAGGATTCATGTTCCTCTAATACTTAACCTTCAGCCCATTACGATTTCAGGAGGTAGCCGACGCCCAGGACAAACTCCACGTCGAGCGCCGTGCCAAGGAAGCCGCGGCGGTGGAGGCAGCCCGGCTGGCGCGGCGGGAGCTCAGGGCGAAGCGCTTGGAGGCGCACTTTAATGACATCTGTCCAGGCCTGATGCTTCCTCACGCTCAGAAGAATATAAGAAAGGTCTCCGATGCTCTGGAGCCAAACGGTAACATTTTTTAGTTAAGGAATTGCATCTTATGGTGAATTGCCATGGCCTTTGATTCCCTGAAATCTGAAACTACTGACTTTTTAACTAACAATTTTAATATTTAATCAGCCCGTATCTACCCACTGTTTGATATATGCCTCCCCTCCACTCTTTCACGCGCCATACTCTCGGCTACCACTCCGTTATCGCTTTGGTCTGTCTTGGATCATCCCATCTTGCCAATTATCCCGCCCCTCTCCATTGCTTTGCTATCCGATGTAACTACTTAACTCGAAAATGAACACAAATTTAATTTTGTTGGTGAACAAAATCCACATCCACATCAATATATATAAGTAAAAAGTTGTTTGTTTGTTTGTGGAGCTGGGGAGCTTTCACCCGACAACGGCTGGATGGAGCTTGATGAAATTTGGAATGGAGATAGCTTATACCCTGGAATAAAACATAGGATATTTTTTATCCCGGAAAATTATTGCTGATTATTCGCTGTAAGGAACGGTTGCCATGAAAACATAATAACAAGTGTGTCAAAAACATCAAGAGCGTTGGTGCAATACTTTTGCATTGGTTTTTAATATCCTTTAAGAACATACGATGCTTTTTTCGCGATAAACTGTAGTCCGCGCGGGCGAAGTCGCGGCACAGAATAAATAATAGGTCGCGGGCGCTTTCAATAAAAGTGAAACGTTGTGTGTTTGTTTGTTTGGGGAGATTTCACGCGATAACGGCTGGATGGATTTTGATGAAAATTGGAATAGCTTATACCCTGGAATAACACATAGGTAGAATATTTTTCATCATCATCATCATCCCTCACGCGGATGGAACCGAGTGGCGCAGCTAGTAGTTACTAAAGTTCTGTGTACTCTTTCCAACCAGTGAGTTTTTGTTTATGCTGTTTACATTATCATGAATTTTTGCCAAATATCAGAATATCTACTGACTGAGTCAGTAGATATCATGAACAATCAACATTTTACCAAATATTTTACTTAATATATATTAAAGAACACACATTTACTTGTTTCCTCGTCTCTGTTTTCCAGGAGTGCTTATAGCAGACAAGTGCCCCATCCTCCTGGGCAAGGAAGGCGCGCGGATCCTGGCCGTGGAGTGTCCCGAGATGGGAGAGGAAGCCACCGCGGTGGTGGTGGCTGAGCGACCCTCGCTGGCACTGCTGCTGAAGAAGACCCCGGAGAAGGAAGGGGAAGTTATCGGTGGGTAACTGTTAGAATTGTTTTTATAAGTGCTAGTGACAGTCAAGGGTTCCATCTTCCTGGGCTAATAGATCCTGACAGTGGTATGCCCTGAGATTGGAAAGGAAGCCACTGTAGTGGCAGTGGGGCAGGGGGGCAGGGGGGCAGCTGCCCCCCCCCCCTCCCCCCTAGAGATTCAAAAAAAGGTAGCCAAATGCAGAGAAGCCAATGTATGTCCTAAGCTAGTCGTTTGACTGATTATTTTCCATTTGACTTTAATTCCATTCCAAGTGCTATCCGCACTGCTACAGTCTATTCTAAGTCCAAGCCTACGCGCGCCTAAAACATGTGAGGTCCTCGGGTTAGCGGTAACCTGCAGTTATCCGGGGTGAACTGAGTTCCCATGCTCTATTTATGTCTTCCTGCTGAATGCTTACGATTCTAATGTTTTGAGTTTCGGTTCTAGAAAGCCATTGAAATGATCAATCAGGATACCTAAGGGAAAATAATATCACATAAATAATCATTTTATTAAGTACAGCTTCTTGATTCGAAAAAAACCTTGAATAACTGTGTCATTTTTGGAAATAAATGGCATATACTATAAATAAACAGATTGTTTTTTTTTGTTTTATATCCTCGGTTTCTCTATAACATTTCCTCATTTAAAAAAAAATGCAATCTTTGTATTAATTCTAATATCAGCACCCAAAGATATTGCCGAAAAATCGCCGATCAAAACTAATTTTTGGTGAATGGCATAGGTAGTACAATAAATGACATAATGTATTTTGTTTACAAGTTTTTGTTGTCAAGAGCTCTAAAATAATTATTTTACAGTTAAAAATAGCTCGTCTTTTTAGCACTTTTTTAATTTATATGCAGGTAATTAGTAGCTCAACATTTACGCGATCTCTATCAGCACCAATTATAGTATATAATTTTTTACATTATTTAGGTACCTATTATGTTTCGTTTTGTACATCGAAAAAATGTAATTAAAAAAAAAAACGCGCTCGCTTCGCTCGCGTTACTTTTTGTTTGCCAATAGGTACAAAAAGAAACTGACCGCGTCTTTTAAAAATTTCTAAATAAATTTGGAATTAAAAAAAATAGGTGGTGGCAAATTCCGGTTCGGCTCTGGGCGGCTAAAACTCACGCTAAGCTACTGTAAAGTATCATGTGTTCCATACAATATCAGGTAGCCCCCCCCCTAGACTATGGGCTGGCGACGCCCTTGAACCTGTTCATTAGAGCCATGAAGACTTCCAGGTTATTATGTTAGGGAAATTCAGACTCCGGCAAGGAAACAAAAATGGGGAATGATGCTGTGGAATCGTGATGTGGTAGCAAAAGCTTTCTTTACCTACCATATACCCAACGATGGCCGATTGACTGGTCTGCCACCTATTTCGATATATTTGTGTTCCAGAGATTTGCCGCCGGGCTCTCTTTGGAGATGGTCTGAGTGAGGAGGAACTTCCAAAGAAGCTGCCCGCAGACGAGCTGAAGGCGGACAACCTGCCAGGGATATACGTGCCCGCCGACAGGCACGAGAGGGCTGCCATCTTGGATCTACTCTTTCCGAAGGTAGCTTTGACTTAAGTAAGGTGAAGTAGGTAGAAATGTCAAATATGTGCCAGCGAAGTCGAATTATGAGTCGTTAGTTTTGGCTTCAACTACTTACAACTACAAGTTTCATTTAGTGTGTGTGTGTGAGTTTCACTACAAAACTGGAGTGGTAGTTGTTTTAAGCGACCCACTATCGGCATGGGCAGGCAAGACTCCGATGACGATGATGAACAATGACAGTTTCTTGAAAACATTGTCCTTTTTACTTCCAGATGGTAGGATCCGTGGTAGAACCTGCCATACCTCCGGAGCCTCCTCACATCGCCATGATGTTCGGCGCGTGGCAGCGGCGCGCCGTGCTCCACGTCTCCTCCGGGCCCGCGCTGGCGGCTCGGGTGCTCCGCTACGGGTTCTTTCTCGACGAAAATGTGGAGGAACCTAAGCTGCTATGCAAGACGATTGATCAGTATGAAATGAGACCTGAAAAAGACTTGTAAGTCGTATATTTTCTCCACAGACTTAGAACATTAACAGCATCATAATTATAATGTCTCTGGCCTTTGGGTTACCCTTACTTGGCACGAAATCTTTTCGCGCGCCAAAACCCGAGCTTTATCAAAACCGATATAATGCCGCGTATCAGAGCTCAGAGAGTGTTCCGCCACGGCAGATTCCACCACGTCGTGACGTCCAGATTCTTCAGAGTCTAGTGGAAACGGCTTCCCTTTTAAACGTTGTTCGTTTTTTCTTTCCTCTGTATAATATTAGTGTAGATCTCCAAATGAGTGAAATGCTCTTATTAAATTATTATAAGCTGTTTTCAAGAGTCATCACGAATCGTCTTGCTCGTAGACTCGATGAATTTCAACCACTGGAACAAGCTGGGTTTCGAGGAGGATACGGCACCATAGACCACATTCACACAGTGCGACAAATTATACAGAAAACCGAAGAGTATAATCAACCCCTGTGCTTAGCGTTTGTGGACTATGAGAAGGCCTTTGACTCCATCAGAGACCTGATCTGTCCTGGAGTCCCTGCAGCGATGCCAAGTCGACTGGCGATATATTCAAGTGCTAAGACGCCTGTGTAACGCCGCAACAATGACCGTCCAAGTACAGAATCAGCAGACTAAGCAAATCCTCCTGCATCGAGGAGTGAGACAAGGGGACGTTATTTCCCCGAAATTGTTCACAAATGCATTTGAGGATATGTTTAAGACTCTGGACTGGAAAGGACGTGGTATAAACATCAACGGCGAGCACAACTCACACTTGAGATTTGCGGATGATATCTTCATTATGGCAGAAACGTTGCAGGACTTACATCAGATGCTGAACGACCTAGCTGATTCATCTCAACGCAACGGTCTCCGGATTAATTTGGACAAAACCAAGATAATGTTCAATGAGCATGTCTTTCCGGAACCGATTGCTGTTAACGGATCTCCTCTTGAAGTTGTTCAAGAGTATGTTTACCTTGGGCAAACGCTGAAGTTGGGTAAAAATAATTTTGAGAGAGAGGCCCGTAGAAGAATACAGCTGGGCTGGGCAGCATTTGGTAAACTTCATCGAGTCTTTTCGTCACCAATTCCCCAATGCCTGAACACTAGGTCTTCAACCAGTGCGTCCTGCCTATTATGACTTACCGAGCTGAGACGTGGACTCTCACGGTACGACTAGTTCACCAATTCAAAGTCGCTCAGCGTGCTATGGAAAGGGCTATGCTCGGAGTTTCTTTGAGAAATCAAATCCGGAACGAGGTGATCCGACAGAGAACCAAAGTTATCGACATAGCCCAAAGGATTAGCAGGCTGAAGTGGCAGTGGGCTAGTCATATTTGCCGAAGGACCGTTGGGGTAGACGTGTTCTTGAGTGGAGACCGCGACTCGGCAAACGTAGTATGGGACGCCCTCCGGCTGAGTGGAGCGACAACATACGCAAGATGGCTGGCGGCGGTTGGAAAAGAAGAGCCGAAGATCGGGCTCAGTGACGTGCTTTGGGAGAGGCCTATGTCCAGCAGTGGACTGATGCGGGCTGATAATGATGAAATTATTATGATTGTGCAGTGAGCAATGTGCAGACGCGTTAAGCGGAAACAAGCACGGTCAAGAACAAAAAACCCGACTGCAAACAAAAATAAAAAAGGAGCAAAAATTTAAGTGAGAATGGTTGATAACCAACTTTAAATTGTTATAGATCCTAAATGGTCATTTGAAATGAAAAATTATAACAGAAACCTAAAGATGATTTTTCAAATAGGTACCTATTCAATGATAGCCCAGTTGACTTTTTTTTTAATGTGATGTCTTTAGTGACACTTGCGAAGACAAATCGATTGACGTAAGAATCATCAAAATCGGTCTACGAATTTGGTCTGTACAGTGGCATAAATGGAATATATAGACTGATAAACACAATAGCCTACTTTGCGTTGCACAATCTGGTAAAAAAGGGATTCCATTCTATATCAAATGGCTCCCTTAAGCTACCTCTTACCCAAGGAATTTATATACTTTAGTAGGTATATAAATTCCTTGCTCTTACCCTAATTATTTTATCTGCAACAACAGTAGGCATTATCCCACACCAACGGGAGTATATTAAGAAGGTAGGTAGTTATTCTTTGCTTTAACCCAGACTTCCTTGTTTCCCAGCGGCGAGACCATAGTCCTAGCGATCGCAGTGGGTGCAGCGGACCCCGTGATGGCAGACCCCGCGAGCATCCCCCCCGGCTCCCCGCCCCCCGAGCTACTGGCGCTGGGCCCGCTGCACGTGAGCGGCGACGCCGTGGAGGGCCAGGAGGAGTGCGCGCGGTTCTTCCCGCCCGGGTACAGCGCGCCGGAGCCGAAGCCCAAGCCGAAGGGCAAGAAGAAGAAGAAGGTGATTGTTGTGAACTCTACCTATCTGTCTTCCTATTTGTTACCCAGTTGATAGATTTAGGTGGTACTTAGTTAAAGTGCATAGCACCCTTGCCAGCTACGTCATCGTAATCTGTCTGTCTGTCTGTGCTGTGTGTGTGTGTCTTATTTTTTTTTGGATTTTAGATCCAAATAGAGCCCTTCATCTCCCAATCTAAAACGATCGCTCTTCTATCTAGTCAATAATCAATAATATATTATAATTTCATATAATTTTTCAGTCAAAACGCCGCCAAGCGACAGACGAAGCCGCCGAAGAAGCAGCCGAACAACAACCGAGCACTGAGGTCGAGGAAGGTGCCGACGGAGAGGCTAACGGAGAGGGGGACGACGCCGAGGGGGAGGCGGAGGGCGAGGAGGGGGGCAGCGATGCCGAGGGGGAAGAGGGGGAGGAGAACGGAGCCACCGCAGTGGATAAGGCGACCTCACCGCCGCCGCCCGCACCGCATTAGTTACAGGGCAATACTCTACCGTATAGAGGAAAAGGATGCCTCTTTGTCCTTTTCCCGAGAGGATAAGTTGGAGGAAGACTGGTCAAATAAATGTATCACAGTGGATATGGAGTCCACTCCACACCCTCGACAAATTAATGCGAGCTACACCTAACGTCAACAATTTTCCTGAAGGAACCGGAACAGACATGAGTCAAGGTTGATACGACGAGAATTGCAGTAACGCGAAGCGGGGGAGGGAGGGGGAGGGTAATACTCTGCACTTGTAAACATTAATAGTAGTGGTGGAAAATATATCTTGTCTCTTATCCTTTCCTTGAAAGGAAATCGTGGAGGAAGATGTAGGTACTCGATAATGTGACTACCATAGTATAGAAACTACAGAAAGTGAGCAGAAGGGGGAAGGAAGACGGAGGAAAGAATGTGGATAATTATGACGTAACAAGACCTCTTGTTGTAATGTATCAGTTTACACAAAATGGATAAGAATATAAAAATAGAAGAAAAACATGATGAGATGATAAATTTAAAGAATATCATACAGAGACAAGAAAAAAATTAAGCTTCATCTACGCATCATCATCACTAACCGTCATCTAAGACTGCGGTCAAACCATAAATCGAGTATAGTCTACAATGGTTTTTTCATGGCTTTCGACTAATAACAAAACGACAGTAGACTCTTGATGTGAAACACTTCTTGATATTTTTGCTTCAAACTGTATCTCGTTGAGCTTATTCCATTGTAGTCTCAAGTTTAGACTAAGTTGATTGTGATAAGACGAAATAAAATATATATATAATTCTAGAATTTGTATTTTAATTATTTATAAATAGTCAATTATTATAGATCATTTATTTAACAATAAAATAAAGTAAATGAGTAACGACTTAACACGATAGGAGTGGAGTGGCGGTATACAGCGAGGGCGGCTCACACCACTGAGTCTTTTCTGTTCCTGAAACAACGAAACGTTACAATAAGGTCAAGGTCAAAGTATTTTAATGTCAATAGCCAAAATAATAGCACTCTAACAGGTCAAAATTAGCATCTCATGAACAAAGAGAAATACATCAAACATATAAATACGACCGACGAGACATATATATATAAATAAATATACATATACCGGTTGGTCTCGTGGCTAGTGATCCTAGGTACGTAATCAAACGGTCGCGGGTTCGAACCCTGCAAGGTGCAATCATTTGTGTGATGAGCAGAAATGTTTGTTTCCGAGTCATGGATGTTATAATATTCGTATATAAACGATAAACCACAGAAAACGGCAATTGCGTCCTGTGACTTCTCCCAAGCATCGAAAATATGCTTTAAGAGGCCTGTGACTACGTCTGTAGTTGAACGGCCTTTAGTGAAGCCACATTGATAAGAAACAGACCGTTGATAACTGGTTTAATATTAGTTTCTCAAAAAAATTACTTAGAGCAAGAAGTATAGAAATGTGTCTGTAGTTAGTCAGATAATGTATACTACCAGACTTGAATAAGCATAAGTTTACTATTTTTCATTGTCGGGAAAAACTTCTTCGTCAACACAATTATTAAAAATAATTACTAAATATGAGCAATTATTTATCTATTTATTTAAATATATTGCACAATGTACAAACATTCGTAGTTAGACTTATGAATAAGACACAAACTATTTGTATGTGCAATGACAAATGACAGGGTGTCGCAAATAGATAGAGGAGTGGGAACAATTCTTATTACTTAGGTACTTGGTAAAGTACTTACACTATATATTAACTATTAAATATAATAAAGGTAATACTAATTATTTAACTAAGTAGTTATTACTACGTTCTAGGTAGTTATTCTTATAATTATATCGTATTATATGTATGGTAACTATGTAATTTTTCTCGTACTCTCAGTAGGTATCACAGCTGTTATTTTAATTAAATGATCAATCTTAAATTAATAAACTTTCTTAAAATAGCACTAAATAATAATAATAATATTGATTTAAATACTCTAGTTTACTAATAATTATATTATCTATTTATCTTCCATAAATTCGTTGGTATTATCATAGGCCTTTTATATGAGGATCGATATCAGGTTTTTTTTTTTGGAATATACTATCCTTATGTATACTTTTGAGACTGTCTGGTAGATTATTATAGATTTGGATACGATATTGAGGACTATTTATAAACATTTCTAATCTAGGTGTAGGTAGAACTAAATTGGTATTGCAGCGTTTATTTGTATCGAATTTGAATGGATAGATATATGTGTTTTCTGACGAATTTTGCTATTTCTAAGATGTATATGAAGGTAAAGTGAGGATTTATTCTCTGATAAAATGCGGTTTGCAGCTAACTCGCTGGCGTATATTTGTAATTATGCACATTTCTTTTGGGCAATAAATAGGTATTTTGCGTCGGTACTGTGGCACCACATGATGATGCCGTAGCGGAGCCATGCGCTGGCGTACGCGTAGTAGACGGTCCGGGCGCATTATTTTCTCGTGTTTGCTTTACGGACGATAAGCTCGTAAGTGAACTGAGCCATCTTTAATTCATATTTTTCTGCTTGTTTTTTGTAATTTAGGTGAGTGTCACGAGTCATTCCTAGCAGGTTAAATTCAGAGCTTGCATTACCGAAAAAATATGGGTTATAACGGTAAACGGTATGACGTCATACCTCTTTATTACGATATTTGTAAATTAAGATACACAATTTTTTTACTACCAAAAAATAGCGGTACCGTTATTTTATTACGCTACCTAAACCAGAATCATAAAGGTCTTCTTTGATACGGCAACGCCGCCCGCGCCTTTCGCTCATCGCAAGACATGAATTTCGAATTCTGGCTCGACAGTCGCATTATTAATCGCGCGGTAGCAGTTGAATTGTGTTTTGTGTCGAAGCAGTTGCAACGTGGTCTGTAAATATGTATATTAAGTATTTGTACAAGTATTGGCCTATTTCAAAATTTTAATAGTTTTATAGAAATGTAAACAAACCTGTTTAGGTAAAACTCCAAAATCGCTCACTAAAAGTATTTTTATTTTTTATTTTGATTGCATGCAATTAGTAACACATTCATCTGTATTACGAAGATTTTAACTTAATATCTATAAATTGAGGATATTAAGAAGCAAAACATGATAATACTGCTCCAAGCCAACCTCACCTGCACCTGGTCATCCTGCTGGATAACGATCAAGGCTCGACCGACAGATAGTGGTGTAACCATCTCAGAACAAGCGTTAGCCAAATGACGCAGGCCAGTGATGGGGAGCAGCGTCACCGGTGCAAAAGCTACGCTCTGCGATCGCCAACCCGCATGCCCAGTGTGGCAGTTATGGGCAAAACTCCCAATATGAACGACATAACAATTAAATTGCCCCCAGTACGACTTAACAATTTTTTTTTTTTTTTTTTTTTAATAATAATAATATTTATTCCCAAAAAAAAACAAGATATATTAGCAGCTAAATTACACTTAAAACTAGGAACTTATACTAGTTTTACAATTGTTACTGCTGTGATATTTGAGCTTTCTAGTTCCCACACTAGGATACCCTGTGTTGTGGGAACTAGTCTCTTCCATGTGCACATAACAGAAAAAACGAACAAAATAAAAAAATAAAAAATAACAAGATATTTTTTCCTATTCGGAGGTAGGAACAAAATAATTTAAAAATATGATGTAGTTACTACTTAGTAGTGTGCGTGCGTACAGTGACTGTAGATGAGCTGTAAGTATATGCATGAGCTTTAGAAATAATGTGGTGTGTGTAGGAACAGATAAGGTACGAATTAGGCTAGTGGCACACAGGTTGATGACATTTTGAATTTAAATTTTATCTTGAAGTGTTTTATAGTATCGTGTTAGTGATAAGTATAGTATTTTCCTTCCCATAGTATTTAACATTTTATCACTTGTTCCACTTTTAAAATCCAATATTGTTAATTTATTTTATAATATATTATGATTAAATTCCTTGTATTTATCTTAGATATAAAATTGAATTTATTTAACAATCGCTTTTATGCTTATAGGTTGTATAGTTTATTAATTTGGAACTATGGATACAAAAATAATAATAATAATAATAAAATACACTGGTGTGCATGAGTACGTTTCCTTTATAATACCTTATTTCTAACAACATGAGTATGAGGAAGTACGACTACCTCTAAAAGTCACTGGAACGTAAAACAAATAGGTTGTATGTGTATTATTATTATCTCTGTCAGTGTTAAGGTGTGGTATACATATAAGGTATGTAATGTGGGTGTGATGCGTCCCACTTAAATAATCTTGTGCATGAGTTTTTCTGTATCAGCGTAATCAAGGTTAACAAGCCACTTCCTAACAATTCTTTTGCACGATGCCTTGAGAAGACCTACAAAAATTAGTTCTTTATTAATTTTCGAATAAAGATACGGACCCATATATGCAGGAGATCGCTGAGCAAAACCGGTTTTCATTTTAGGGGTATCCCAGCGTGGTGGACGGCTTGATCTTTCTGATGATTTCTTGAGAGGCAGCGCAAGCTTATGAAAACGTAGTAACATAGCTGATATATATATTTGTCGCACTCTCAAGAAAAAGAGTTCTTTGTACAGGGTGTCCGTCGGATAACGGTATGGTTTTCTAAAAGCTATCTTTAAAATGGCTCGTTGAGCCCTCTCTAGTTTAAGTAAGTAGGACGCATATGTTGAGCCCCACACTACGATACAGTATGTTAATATTGAGTGGCATAAAGATGAGTATGTAAGGCGTATCACGCTGCTATCTGCTGCTGAACTCAGACGTTTAAAAATATATTTTAATTTTCTAACCCGCCCATTCAATACTTCGATTTGTTTCTTCCATGAAAGTCTGTCGTCAATGACCACACCGAGGTATTTGATAGACAAAACTTGGTCTAAAGCTTGGCAGTTACAAGAAGAGTTAGTGGATTTATTGCAACTGTGAATTTTTAAAGTTAATGGAAGTTCAGGTGCAGTCCTGTCAGATATGCTAAAGGTTAAGAATTTTGTTTTCGAGGTATTAAGAGTAAGAAGGTTACTATTGAGCCATTTACACACCCTGTGCAATCCTGATTGAGCAATTTCATTAACAGAGGCCCAAGAATCTGAGTGAAATATTAATGCTGTGTCATCAGCAAAGGCCAACGTTTGGGAATGATTTAAGTTAATCTGGCATAAGTCATTTATGTAAACCAAAAATAAGGTTGGTCCGAGCACGCTACCCTGTGGTACGCCAAAAGATACGTCCGCATAGTCACTGCAATGATCTCCAACACATATTCTCTGTTTACGGTTTTGTAAGTAGGATTCAAACCAATTTAGGGCGAGTCCTCGAATTCCAAGATGATACAACTTTTTGAGTAGTATTGGGCGAGAAACCGTATCGAATGCTTTAGCTAGATCCAGGAAGACACCGATGCACTTTTGTCCAGAATCAAGTTTGTCAGAGATAAAGTCTACCATGTAAGCAACGGCATCCTCCGTAGATATACCCCTACGGAAGCCGAACTGGTTCTCGGCCAATAAGGAATTACCTTCCAAGAAAGATAGTAAACGCCTATTGACTACTTTCTCAAGGATTTTAGAGATTGACGTTAACAGGGATATGGGTCTATAATTTGTAAAGTCTAACGGATTGCCACCTTTATGTATCGGTATTACGTTGGCAACCTTGAGGCAATTAGGTACAGATCCTGTTGTGAGACTAAGGTTACAGAGATAAGCAATTGGCGCAGCGAGACTATGGTTACAAAATTTTAGGACGTCATTATTAATTCCATCGTACCCAGGAGAAGAACCACTTTTTAATGAGCTGATCAACTTAGATATTTCTGTTTCGTCTGTAGGATTGAAGAAGAGGGAGTGACTCGGAGAACGGGATATAGACACATAAGATTCAACAAGTTCATTTTCAGTCATATTTATATCAGACATGATATTATTAGCTAAGTTGACTCCGACAGTGGTAAAAAAGGTGTTGGCTTCAAGCAAAGATAGAGTTGGTGAAGAGAAGGTTTCAAGAAGGACAGCACTAGAAGTCGTATTAGTCTGAATATTGCATACTTCCTTCACAGCTTTCCATGTCTTTTTTATATCCCCTTTTGCATTTGTTAATGAGGACTGATCGTGAAGGTTTTTAAGATTCTGTAATGTATTATTGCATATATTTCTGTAAGTTTTGAACTCTTCTTGAAGCTTATCGTCCTTTGGATTCAGTCTAGCTTTAGCATGTAATTTGTCTCTGCGCTTAATACATTTCAGAAGTCCCTTTGTAATCCACGACCTACGGATATATTTTGAATTAGGAAATATGGCAGTAGTTTTATTAGAGTCAATGATATTAGTGACTACTGTTACAAAAAGATCAAAAGCTTGATCAATGTTAGAGGTACCATATAAATTTGACCAATTGAAGATACTCAAAGCATCAAGAACACCCTGATAATCAATTTTTGTGATAGATTTTGCATCATTCGACGGAGTCTTACTGAAAAGTCTGTCTACACCGACAACGACAGTATCATGATCAGTTATATCTGAGTTGCAAACAATTACTCGTGCAGAGTGACCACTCTTGAAAAGGACATGATCAAGACAAGATGTTCCACGAGTTGGTAGATTATGTCCTGGTATCAACCCATAGTGAGAGATGACATCCAAATAAATTTCAGCTCGAGGATCTAATGATTCGCAACATATATCTATATTAATGTCTCCAGTAATAATAAGCGTCTCAGTTTTGACTTCTTGAATAAGACTCTCGAGCGATAATAGGAAGCAATCTATATTATATTTTGATGGAGACCTGTATATACAAAGTATGGTGTACACGTTTTCAATATTAATTTGAAGACAATTAGCGTCATTAAACCGTGGTTCTGATAAACTGACATGAATTCCAATTTTTGAATAGATTATAATACCATCATTTTGGTTTAAGTATATAGCAGATTTATGATATGAATAATGCTCAAGAGCAATTTCTGGTGAGTCGTCGTCAAGCCAACATTCTGTGAGAAAAATCAAATCTGGTAGAAATTCGAGCCTAGAGAGAAACACAATGAAACTATCAAAATTTTTACGAATACTACGAATATTTTGTGTTATGAATGTTAGTTGATTATCAGTATTACCAATTCTACTTATGCATAAAAGAGGGTCATAAACCCTATAACTAGAGAAAAATGTTGTTGCATCTAACTCATTAATAATGCTTCTGTTATCGAATTGTGTTTTTAGATGAGCAAAAGGCAAACAAGTCTAATGTAAGCACATTATTAGTAACAGAAAAAAGTTTAATTAGCATAGCATGAAACAGTTGTACTAAAATAATGTTACTCAGTGTAACACCAGCCTGGCGAAATGTATCAGAGCTCATGAGAATAAAAGATAAATGGGCTGGGGCAAAGTGGCTTGTAGAAATTAGGTGAAACGCATTGATACGGGTATTGGCGTTGTCAGAGAGAGACAGAGAAAATGGAAATATGCAGAGGTATATTTTTTTGCAATAATCTTCTGTGAGTTGTGTTATTGTGAGCGAGATAAAAATATGAGGTATGTGTTTGATTTCACAAGTGAGTGTAATGGCTTGTATTTGGATTGATAGTGGTTGAAAAAGTTTTATTGCTGGGATTAAAAGATTTTGCAGCAGTAACGAACAGATAAGAATATAAAAAGTTGAAAAAAGGTTAGACATTAGTACATATAACTGGTATACAATGAATGAAACAAAAATTACATGAATGAAAAACAACAAAATAAAGATGTTAAAACATAGTCAATCCTGTTTCTTGAGCGATTGGAGTTGATCTTCACTGATAATCCTGATGTAGGGTTCGCCGTCGCGCTTACGAAGATAGACTTTGCCAAGTGCTGTCCAGCAATACTGGTAATTCTCTGTTCTGGCAAATTCGCGTGCTAAATAGTGCAGTCTTTTAGCCTTAGAGGTCAGACTTTCGGAGATATATATAGGTGTAATGACTCCATTGATGCCCAGATGTCTTGAGTTCAGCTGGCTACTCATGTGTGATCTATTATATTTTTTTGTAGTTTCTAGAATGCTGCCTTTAAGAAGCGTACTGCACATCTCCACTATCATGGTGGAGCAGTCCATTGACTGCCTAGTATTAAGCCGGTAAACATCACGTATATCAGCTGGTTGAATTTTGATGTCTAAAAAATGCAAGAGTTGCTGAACTGAGGCATATAAATCTTCTTTCCTTTCTTTAGGGCGTTTAGGGACATTGCGGATTTCAATGCAAGTCTTCCTTAGATTCAACTCCAGGTTTTCGCAAGTTTCGCGTAAACCTGTTATTTGGGAGGCCATTTCCTTTCGCTCACTTTTCAACTTACAGATCGATTCCTGGACCGACGAAACTTTATCTGAGATGATGTCGACGGATTTCCCGATCTCAAGGTTTGAATCTCGAACTTTAGATATTTGCAAATTCAAATTATCTAAAATATGCTGTTCCATAGAATCCATACGAGCCATTTGTTCAGTTTTAAAAGTATTAAACATTTCTTTCATCTCCTTTCGAAAGTACTTGAAACTATCACCTTCTTCAATATTGTCGCTTGGCGTGCCCTTACGCTTATCAGCCCTTTCCCGACGGGAGACAATGTCATCCTTTACAGATTTCACCTTTTCGGTGTCAGTAGGTGTTGATGAAATACTTTTGACCGGAGACCTTGCTACTTTAGGCATAGTCAGTCGTTGATAGATTTATTCTAGTCAAGGCCTATTAGAAAACGTTGCCGTCGCTGACGTCGATGCAGACTGGTGACACACACAGTTACTGGTAAAGCTGTGTGCAAAAGTTGCTCACACTCACACGAGCACTAAGCGGGCGATGGAAGTCTGCATATGTGTGACAATGAACTTCCCAATGTCGCTTCTTATTGGTCGTAGATAACGCACGTTTCTAACAGCCACACAGTAGGAACTGTTTCTCAATGAAGTAAACTACAAAGATGACTCACTCGTTACTCGCAGCGCAGTTATACCAGGCGGCCAGAAGCCAAGGCAGTGTTGGATACTTCTCGAAGATCTTCTGTGTCCTTATTATGTCCTATTATATCACGCGATTAAAATTTTGTAAAATTTTAAAAATTTACTTAAATATTTAGCGAGGAGACGTCTGTACACTGTGGAGTCCGAGGGAAGAGGAACGCCCCCATTAAATTGCCCCCAGTACGACATAACAATTAAATTGCCCCCAGTTCCCGGTCGCCATGCTAGTCATGACCACGGTGGCGGTCGCGAAAATGGCAGGGCACGGGGTGCGAAGACCACGCAAAAAAAATGCAACTGACCATGTCTACGTACAACGGACGAACGATTAGGCTTGACGAATACATGGCACAACTCGAGACGATACCCACGAAGATCAGATGGCATATTCTGTGGTTAAGTGAAGTCCGAAGAGAGACACAATAAAGGACACAATAACCCTGGAGTCGGGCCACGTATTCTACTTGCGAAAGGGTGACCAGCAGTCGCAGGGTGGCGTGGGGTTCCTCATCAACAATTTCCTCATTGATAACGATGTAGAAATACCTAGTGTGTCGACCAGGGTAGCGTATCTGGTTATTAAGCTGGTAAAACCGTACAGGTACCGGTGGTCGTACAGGTTTACGCACCGACCTCAGCACACTCGGATGATGAGGTAGAAGATATGTTTGATGGCATATTTTCGGCCCTACGGTCTTGCAGCGAGTCGAAAATAGGTCCACACGGTTACAGAAATAAGAATCAAAGGGGGCAAGTGCTAATTAACTTTTTGAAACAAGACATAACAAGACCCAACTACGGTCAAATAAAAATAGCATATGACACTCTTGCGATGAAGCTGACTCGCTTGTCAAAAATAGCATATGACACTCTTGCGATGAAGCTGACTCGCTTGTCAAAAATAGCATATGACACTCTTGCGATGAAGCTGACTCGCTTGTCAAAAATAGCATATGACACTCTTGCGATGAAGCTGACTCGCTTGTCAAAAATAGCATATGACACTCTTGCGATGAAGCTGACTCGCTTGTCAAAATTGGACCAAGTTTTTAGTTTGAACACGTAATCTTTGCTTCACCATAGTCGCGTAAGAAAAGCCTATTACACTCTATACCTGAAGACGAATCGATTAATTCATCGCTTGTCAAAATCGAACCAATAGGAGCGAAGCTATGGTGGAACATCCACATACAAACATACATACATAGACTATTAAACTTATTACCGTTCCCTTGCTTCACCGTAGTCGGGTAAAAAGGGGGGTAATTTTTAGAATTTATTCTTCAAAATGTAGCCCTAGAGAAAGTGGACTTGGCAAAGCCCCAACACTATGACTAAAAATGAGATTGACTTCATCATGACGGACAAAATGCACATATTCAGGAATGTCTCAGTGATCAGCAGGTTCAATACCGGTAGTGATCACCGACTTGTTCGAGGCTCCTTAAATATCGACCGCAAGCTTGAAAGATACCGTCTGGTGAAGTCTGCGGTCCGATCCCACCTGCTCCAAGCCGCTACTGGATCAGAACAGTTCGACTCAAGTTGGAAAATTGATTCGCTGCCTTGGAAACCACAAACGATGTGAATAAGGAGCTCCAAAAAGTTGTGGGAATCCTTAGGGAAGATACTAAAGTTACTAAATTTTGTCAGCTGCGGCGTTAAAAATAAGCATGTTAAATAAAAGCTTTTAAAAGATACAATAGCTATGAAGAAAGAAATGAAATCATATTTTTCACTTTTGAGAGCTGTTAAATTGAACCGCAAGAAAACGACCATAGGCTACATGTCGACCGTATGACGTCATTATTGCTCAAATGTGTACAAAAACGCAGCCACACAGGTACAAAACAACCACGAACTTGGAAGTACATAAGGCACGAAGTCTAAAATCTCGAATGAGGCTCTTAATGGCTTATGAACAAACGACGGGAGCAACAGCAAGCCACACCGTCAGAAAAAGGGAGCTCAATCAGAAGATCAGTAAGCTGGTGCGGACGTGACCTCCAATGCACAAATACACGCAGCATAGAAAAGGCAATTGAGCATGATCGGAGGTCAAAAGTCTTTGCTCAGCAATTTAGTAGATCCCATCTGACGAAGCTCAAGAACAATAAAGGCACAAGCGTCGTGTTTAAGCCGGAGATCCTTTCCGATATCGACGATTGTACGACTCACATGCTTTTAGATACGAACCCTGCACAGTGGATTTTTGCGCAATACTGACCCGCCACTACACTGACGAACTTCCCGACGCGACCTAAGTCTAGACAAGATTGAGATGGTGCTCAAACAACTTAAGTATGGAATGGCCCCCGCTGAGGATGTAATAACTTAGCTCTTGAAAGCATGGGGAAAGCCCGTACTTCGAGAGCTTTAGGGGTTATTAAGCACCGTCCTTAACAGTGAGATAACTCCATAGGTGTGGAGCAGGAGTTTGGTAGTAATTTCCTTTATAAAGTGGACAGAACCCATTTAAAGAATTAGTGACCTATTTCACTCATGCGCCACGTCTATAAGTTGTTTTCGAGGGTCATTTCAAATCGTCTCGCAAGAAGACTTGACGAATTTGAGCCTCCTGAACTGGCCGGGTTTCGCGGAGGATTTAGCACCATAGACCAAATATACACAGTGAGTAAGGTTGTGACGAGGTCAAAACCTCTTTCATAATAATTCTCTTTTGATCTCTTAATTCTTTCATAATCCATTTCTTTTCATTTTGATAGTTGATCATTATTCATTCTAAATACAAATAACCTGTGATTGACATATTGATTTTTGGAAAAACCAAAATAATACTATAGAATACATAAAAAGTTTATTGAAAATATATATAAGACTTTTAAATATATATCAGAATACCTACAATACCTACATAAGTGGTTTTAATCCGCATCGTCAAAGTATAAAAGTCTGAGTTCCTGTGCTCCTAATTATTACTGTTCCTGTAATTCTGTGTCACTGAGGTTTGGGTCCTGGGCTAGTGGGAGCAACCCAAACCCTGGGACCGTCTCGTGACAAGGTTATACAGAAGTCTGAGGAGTATAACCAGCTTCTGTGTCTTGCTTTTGTGGACTATGAGAAGGCATTTGACTCCGTTAAAACCTGGGCGGTTCTGGAGTCATTGCAACGTTGTCAAGTGGACTGGCTACATCGAAGTGCTGAGATTTCTGTATGACGCCGGGACTATGTATCCAAGTACAAAACCAGCAGTCTAAACATATCCAACTACGCAGGGGAGTGAGACAAAGGGATGTAATATCCCCGAAACTGTTAACTAATGCCCTGGCAGATATGTTTAAGACGTTGGATTGGAATGGAATGGGCCTTAATATTAATGGCGAGCAGATCTCACACTTAGGATTTGTGCGATGATATAGTCCTAATGGCGGAGTCGCTGCAAGACATGCTGACCAATCCAGTTAATGCTTCTCGACGCACCGGTCTCAGAATGAACATAGATAAGACCAAGATCACGTTCAACGATCTTATTGACTTGGAACCGATTGCAGTCGTATTTTTTGGAAGTTGTCCAAAAATACGTTTACTTTGTGCAAATATTGCAGTTAGGTTAGAACAACTTTGAGAAAAAAAGCAAACAAAAGAATTCAGCTGGGTTGGGCAGCATTCTGCAAGCTTCGTCAAGTCTTTTTGACATCCATACCACAGTGCCTGAAGACAAAAGTCTTCAATCAGTGCGTCCTACCAGTCATGATTTACGGAGCCGAAACGTGGACACTCACGGTTAGGCTAGTCCACAAATTTAAGGTCGCTCAGCAAGCTATGTAGAGAGCTTACAACTTGGAGCTACGCTTGGAGTTTCTTAGGATAGGATTCGTAATTAAGTGATCCGACAGAGAACGAATGTAACCGACATAGCTCTAAGGATAAGCAAACTAACGTAGCAGTGGGCTGGTCACATTTCCCGAAGAACTGATAACTGTTGGGGTAGACGAGTTCTCGAGTGGAGAACCATGTTTAGGCAAACGTAGTGTAGGACGCCCTGTGGTCAGGTGGAGTGACGACCTGCGAAAAGCGGCTGGCAGAAAATAAATGAGGAAAGCTGAAGATCGAGCTCAGTGGCGTGCGTTAAGGGAGGCCTTCGTCCAGCACTGGACAAGATATATGCTGATGATAATGATGATGATGAACTTGATATCAAATCAGCCCTCAGCGCCTCAAATCACTGAGCGAGCTGGCAACGTCGCGTAGCTGTGCATTTTTTTTTTCGGTACTGATATAATTTCGCTGATGTAAAGGTTACGTAACGGTTAAATAAAGGTAAAAACATTTAAAAAAATATATTTAAACCCGCTATCTTTATTTTGTACCGGTAGCGCAACCATAAATCTTAACAGCTTTAGGTCTACCTTTAAAACAAAGCGCTATCATTATTTTATACGGTAGCTTAACCTTATACCTAAACCGCTTCAAGCCCTGGTTAATCATCTACTTCCTGAATATTTATAGTTTTAGTTATTGTTTTTTGCTGTTGATTGCGTTTAAATTGTATAATTTTGGTTTTATTATTATTAATTTCCAGGTGGTGGTTCTGAAGCCAGAGTTTCACGGTGCTAAAGGTTTGTATTATTTGAGAATTGTATATGGGACACGAGTTGTTTATGGGACATTTAACGAGAAGGGATATATCGTCGGCGAACAGAACACAAAGCGTGTCACATATTTTCGGCAGATCGTTTATGTAGACGCGAAAAAGAATGCATCCTAACACGCTGCCTTGAGGTATGAACCAAATGGTGGTTAAGGTTTCTGATCTCACATTTTGTAGCTCACTAGTGTTCTCATCTAGTGTTCCAATTTGTACACATTGTTTCCTATCAGCGAGATACGAGTAAGATCTCAGCCACTCGTGTGCGTCTCCTCGGATACCTATTCCGTACAGTTTAGAGAGCAGGATAGCGTGTGACTCCAATAATAGTAAAATGTTAGTAGATATATTCCACAGAGATCTTCTGTAGTTTTTATGTAAAGCAATTTAGATGTTTTAACAGTCGAATTAAAACTGATGTGTCTAAATTTAAATATAACATCACACTCTTCAACGTTGCTTGAGAGCATACAAGAAGCCTCAACGAATTTAAAGACTGGGTAGTTACAATTGGTATTTTTGTAAATAAATCTTTAAATGCATTGGCAACTTCGTGATCTTTGGAAATTAATTTATTGGCGATGTTTATGATGAAATTCTGGTCTCGAGTTTAACGGATCCTATTTCGTAACATTGTAAACAAACGAAAAATAGTGAACGGACATGCTATTGGCTAGCTTACGGACCATTCAGTGCACAGTTTTACGAGTATTCAGCAGTCTTTCGAAGGTAGCCTTGAAACAAAAATTCTATTAAGGTTGAGCAAAAAATCAAAGTGACATTTTTTATCTCATTTTTGACATATTACTAGGCACCTTTTCCTTTTTGCTACAGAATTTGACGTTTGACTTCGATAAGATTCAAATGTGTCATTTTGGTTCAAATAAATATTTAACATTTAAAATGGCTTAAAATAGTGCAAAAAAAGGTAATAAATATAATAAATTCATAGATATACTTAATATTATAATTTCGAAATGAACAAAATAAAAATATGTAGCTTACTTCCGCCAAAACTGTAAGTCTGAACTTGTAAACACCTTTTGTGGTTCTCCATCCGGTCTTTACCATTACAAAGATGACGCAGATTGTTATTGGTTCGAAACGCTACATGAACGTTGTTTTTCCTAAGCAAGTTTGCTATTTTATCCGAAACTGGGCCCATGAAACAACCCCGACAAACTACCTACATATTTGTTGATTTTATCCCGTGGACCCGCAAAAAGTAATGATCGAACCCTATCTTGTAGTTTCCTTTTTATCAAATTATCTACCACTTCCTTATTGTACCCGTTTGAAATAGCAATTTGATAAATAATATGTATATAATTATTATAATTCTCAGAAGACAAAGGAACTGTCAATAACCGGTGTACATAACTATGAAAGGCTAATTTATGTTGAATGGGGTGACAAGAGAAGGAATAGCAATATAGTGTGTTGGTTTACGGTAAATTTGAAAATTTAGTTTATCAAATACCCTCGTTAAAGTTGAATCTAAAAAGTTAAGAGACCGATTTTCTTCTAGTTCTAATTTAAACTTAATTTTGGGGTGGATATTGTTGACCTCAACAACAAATAAATCAATTTGACGGAGAGTACCTGTCCAATAAATTATAACATCGTCCACATATCGAAAGTAAAAAAGAATATTGGGATCGTTAACTAAATGTTGACATTCAAAATTGTCCATAAATAACTCGGCCATCAGAGGACTCAAAAGGGAACCCATTGCTAAACCTTCTCTTTGTCTAATATATTGATTGTTAAATCTAAAATAATTTTGTTCCATACAAATACTAGTCAAATTAATAAGATCATCTGTCTCACCAGGGTGTAACCGTTGTTTCTCAAAATGAGAACCCAATACTTGTAAATACTCTTTATAGGGAACATTGGTAAACAAACTGTCTACATCCAGTGACAACAATTTAGCATTCGGTGGAATAATAACGTCTTTAACTTTGTGAATTAAATCTAAGCTATTTTTCAAACTATACTGTGGCTTGAAACTCGCTTTGCTTCTTAAAAGAAAATTAAGATGTTTAGCCAACTTGTATGCTGGAGCTCCAATGTTTGAGACCACAGGACGTATAGGGATATTGATTTTATGAGTCTTAGGTAAACCATACAAACAAGGCGAACGTGGATTCATGGGCACAATATTTTTGAGAGGCCCTGGTGGAATATACATCAATATTCGTACCAGTACACATAACCGGGCTAGTACTATCGCTTTATCGAAAGCTAAGAACATTTGGTTAAATGAAGAGTGTAGGCATTGGTTTTCAGTCAGAGATAACCTCAAAATTCATTTGAAGGTTTTATATTCAGAGTTGAGTTTTAGATTACATAATATAGAGTTTGATATTTTGGATTTTAAGGCTAGGGATTTGGCTAACCGATTAGCTCACGAGAAATACTTGACTCAGTCTAGGAAGTTGGATAGGTTGATTAATAACAGATGATATATGAATATATAAGTGTTTCGATACTTGTATTTGGGTAGGGTTTGTTGAGCTTGGGGGTTTTTATTGTGTATATATATTTATATATATTATTTGTATATAAGTGTTTTTTCTGGCCTCCAGGCCTTAGCTTTCATTTCATTTATATTTTTCATTAGTTCAGTTTTGGGTAGGGTTTTGTTTAGCGTGGGGTTTTACTTGTGTTAATTTTACCATTTATCATTTGGCTGACTTACAGTTTTGGCGGAAGTAAGCTACATATTTTTATTTTGTTCATTTTAAATATGGATTTCCGCAAAGTAACGCCTGAATCTATCAATTACTATAATTTCGTCCTAATTTTGTGCACCTAGACGATGATACAAAAGATGTGAAATTTGTGGTACCAGGTCCGGCCGCATTAGCAAAGAGGTTTTTGAAGTGAAACTTCTTATGCGACTTCCAACATGGTTGCGTTAAACGTTTAACGCTACCATGGAGGCCTTCCTATTTTCATTTCCACATTACGAAGTTTCACTTCTTCCGCGCGGAGGGACTCCACGCACTGTTTTTTTTAAGGGAAATCTTTCCCCAAAAATACTGTTTCCTGTATTTTGTTATTATCGATATCGATATTTTTTTACAAGACTGCCCAAAAAAGAAGGGTTATGTCTTTAAGGTTCATGTATGTGTATGTGAGTTTCTTTGTTCTACCATAACTTCCAAAGGACTGAACAGATTTGGTATAGTTAGAATCCTTACATCATCCCGAGTGACATAAGCATTTTTTTTTAATCCTATTTTTGCTGGGCAGCCGTACTTTTTCTCTGACTTTGATGATTTACTTATTTTTCGATTGGATAATGATTTGGCAAAAAGATGAACAGACAATCTAATCTAATAAATATTATTAATGCGAAAGATTGTGTGTATGTATGTATATTTTTTAATATTCAGCGCTGAAGCGGCTGAACTCACTTAGATGAAATTTGATATTAATTCATTTTTTTTATATTTATTTGACTGGTTAGTCGAAAGATAATCTATCATAATGATTCTACGAAACGTACATACGTATTTTATTTTGATGTAAACAAAAAGTACATAAGTATTATATTATAAATTTGACGATTTAGGTTTTTATTAATCTCACACTAAGCTCAATACTTGGAACTTATAATAGTGAAACAAACTATACAATTAAAATATTATTCAATAATCGCGGATCAAAACTTTATTCAAGTTTAGGAACACTTCCTAAGCTGATCATTTATCGATATTTACACTATTGAAAATTACAACAATATTAATTTCATTATGTTGGCATTATGCCATTTGACAGAATGACATGAGTTTATAACTTTTAAAATATTGGTACCTTAAAAAAGACTATCTCCATCCATTTGATTTTACTATGGAACCCGCCTCTTCTTACATGGTATTTGTATACTCTTTGGTATTCAGATACATCGCCAGTTATATTATGTAAACCTTTTCCTGATTGGTCGGTCTAAGTTCGTCACCGTAGAGCTACAAATCAAATAGAAGCTCCCGAAAAGGGATCGGAGCACCCCGACCGCCACGTGGTCCGACCTTGCCCTTCCCCCAGGTGTCATATTACAAAACGCGGAGCAAGAAGCGCAAGGAGTTCCTAAGCGATGCGCGAGTGGAGCGAAAAGACGAAGATGCGAGAGTTTAAAATTTGCAATCTTGAACCTCGTTGGTCAACAACATCAAATTATTTAGTACAGTGTGCAAAAAAAACAATGATGTAGTAACCAAAAAATTAAAGTTACTTGAATCAACGTGACGACGCAATCGATTACCAGAATTGATTAAGTGTGTGAAACATAAAAAAAGTTAGAACGAACGTATTCCAATAAATCACTTACATTTCTTTTACTCAATAATGTTCTCCACATTTTATTTAAAAATAATTTTATAAAATTTTATTATTGTATGGTATAAGTAAAAAAAACCGATTGTGCTAACGGTCACGAGTCCAGTCCTATTCTTTTTGAAACGCATTGTACCTACATTGATAATAATATGATGGAAGCTGCGGTACCTGCGTATTTTATGCGTGTATCACAGGCCTCCACCGTTCGAGCACCGCTCACTCGATATCGCAAATTAACGTAATGTGCGCTGGCATGCCCGAAAGATTACTGCAAGTAAGCTGGACTGGTTGGAACATCCTGTCAAGAACCTGGCAGATAATATTTGATTCAACTTGAAGCGTCGCCTACCGAAAGTTTTTTTTTTTTTTTTTTTTGTTATTGGCAACTAATGGACACTTTGAGACACAGCAACCTGTACGACCGAGAACAGCGACCGATCGACGCTTCGAGCCTAAAGACTTACAGTAGTCGCAGCGGAAGTTTGTGTCTCGGAAGTTGTCTGCAAGTCGCTGCGCAAACTACTATTTTTCAGGCGCAATCTCAATGTTGAATATGATATTGCATTGTATAACTGTCTCGCTAACTCACTTACATTTTTCGCATATTCTTTATCGCTCTTACTTTATGCTGTTCCAAAGAGCCTTCACAAACATAAAGATTTGCTGCGAGTACTATACTCTTACTGGCTTTTGTTTCTCTAAGGTCGAGCCCCTAATTTTAGTTCCAATAACTCCCGCTACGGCTGAATCTAACTGCCGCACTTGATTAGGTTTAACTAACGTTTATGAAACGTTAGTTAAACCTAATCAAGCATATCGCTCTTTTTGTATGGATTTTGAAGGAGCTTAATGGAATTTAGGGTTAATTTGAATTTGATTTCTGAGTGCAGGTGGTATTTAGATAAATAAGCGTAATTCAACCTCTATGGGCTGAGTACGACAGAGCGCCAAGATAGCGAGAATTAATTGCAACCAGTCCAGCGTACTTGTATTATAGAGATCTGCGGCTGGTGCATTATAGTATAAAACTCAAACCCGATTATGGACATCCTGAAAACGTCCTAAAACTTATGCGCATGTTCAATCAAGAAGAGAGAATATAAAGACGATTCCAGTAACACAAGATGGCGCTAGTGAGGTGGGCTTGCAGTTACAGTATCATATGTGCAGTTACCATATGTAGTGTGCGTCGTGGTGCGGCGCGCGCATGACGCCGACGCCGCCGCCGAGCCGCCGGTAGTTCATGGCACCGCATAGCCGCCACTGGTTCGACTCCGGGTCGAACACCTGTAACATAGTCACAGAATGAACAACTAACTAAATAAGAGCGTGAGAGTGGAACTGAGGTGATGTCAAAACCATCCTTGGATATAATGTACCCATTATAAAAAAATAAAACATACGGAGAATGAAAAAATAACAATGAAATATTTTTTTAGAGATATTGTTTAATTGGTCAAAATTCCAAAAATCTTTAGTTTGAATAAATACTCAGTAGTTTTTAAGGCGCGGTCCGACAAGTGCGCGACGTCTTTGCAGTTATGTTAGTCTATACTTTTAAACAGTGCCGTAACATACCTATTGACCACACAACGCAGAGCCTACACCGGTGGACCGAGAGATTCGAAATTTGGAGGGACACCGGGGACCACGTGTCCGTGCTCAGCTCGTAGCTACGCTAGTTACCTCTATGGACTTGAGGTAGACGGTGGCGTCGATCCCGCAAAAGTTTTCCGTTGACGACTGCAAGCCCCATGCCCAAGCGCCGTGGCGTCATCGCCACCACCAGGGACCACGTGTCTGTGCTCGGCTCTTCGCTACGCTAGTTACCTCTATGGACTTGAGGTACGCAGTGCCGTCGAACCCGCCGACGGCATACAGTTGTCCGTTGACGACGGCGAGCCCCACGCCCGAGCGCCGTGACGTCATCGCCACCACCGGGGACCACGTGTCCGTGCTCGGCTCGTAGCTACAACAGGAGAGTAGGACTCATTTGTAAAGGGAGAAAAATAACATCAAAATAACCAGCTTAAAAGCTAAAAAAATACGCCATCCCTGCAAAAAAAGAGCTTTTGGCAATAAATTATACACTGTTGGAATGTGCTTATCAAGGCCTTCAATTTGATACCCATAATGTAAATTTGAAGTTTTTTTTTCTTGTTTGAAAATGATGCCATTTGTCAGACTGCCACCATATTGAATGTTTTCAAAAAATGTAATTGCCTATGAGCCAACTGCCCCATTAACGTCCCCAACAATGGGGCTGATGGGAATTTAAATTCCCACCTGCCACATTGGCGTGTGAAATAAAAGGCCAACTTTTTTTTATTTTTTATTACTGACTAGGCAATCGTTTGACCCGATCTCATCTGATGGAAAGCGATGATGTGGTCGAAGGTGTAGCACGCTTGCCTAGTAGATACCTATTCACTCTTAACTTGAACACACCGGGGTTATAATTTACCGGAAACACTAACACAACTAATTCGAATTATACTGATTTATTGTGATCAAACAGATAAGTTTTCAAGGCAAAAAAAAACACGAAGACATAGCTGGACTATTTATGTAAAACAAACATGTTCGCGGCTTAGGTGTGGCCCAACGGCCACTCTGCTGCACCTTAACCTACTGTCATAGTATAGTATCTCCCGTGACGTGGACACAATGGGGGCAACGGTACGTAAATTCAAAGTTGTACTGCTGTTTACGGGAACAACGGGACTACACTTTATAGGGAAATTAAATGAATTAATTAATTTAATTTCTATGGGAATTTAAATTCCCATCTGCCCCATTGATGGGAACGTTAATGGGCCAGTTGGGTATATACTTGTTGCTCGGGGAGATGTATGGATTCTAACGATGCCACATACGTCTAAATCTGTTCAGGCATTTAAAAGTTATGGTGGAATAAAGAAACTCACATACAAACATTATTATACATGAATGCTAATAAAAATAATACACTCATTTTTTTAGGCAGTGTGTATTAAATGATCTACAAATGCTTTTAAGGTAAAAATCTTGGCCGGGGAAACAGATAGATAAACGCTTTATGGTACCAATGAGATGAGGAGCAATAGTAGATGAAGAACACAACATGTGCAGAGCATAAATGTTTGCCCTCGGGTGTTGGATATACTCGTATTTGGTGTGTTGATGTGTGTGTTCAATGTGTTAATGCCACCCGCGACAGGGAATCCCAGTGCGGGGTAGTGTGTAAACTACTTTTACATTTCTCATATTCGGTAAGTAGGTCCTTATTACCCCCAAATGGGGCTTTTAGGTGACCAATTAGCGCTCTAGGGTAATAATGTAGCTAGAAAAGCCCTAGGGCGGTAACTAATTAAAAAAAGAACTTCACTCTTTAAAAAAGTTCGCGTACATCTAACCATCACACTGGCAATAGACATCATGCATTCAGCCCAATGACAAAAGAGGTCGCTTCGCTATTCAGCCTTGTCTTCGTATGAGTATAATAGTCATCAATTTTAAATATCGAACGGCGAAGCTCAATTTCGTTTTTGAAAAAAATAATTTAAAAAAAGATGAAAAAAGGCGGGAATAGAAAACTTTTACTTTAAATATTGTTTGTTTTTGGGTTTTTTTTTATAATTACGTGCTAATTAGGAAAAAAACATGAGTTCTGCAAGTGATGAAGATATAAGCTGCACTCCCGATTCAATGAAAATGGAAGCTGAAGCAGCAATTAACAATATTTTGCCTGAAAGTTCTAAAGAGAACTTTTCAAAATTATCATCTTTTCTAAAAAGACAATCAGCTGGGCACAAAAGCAAAAAGTCAAAGGTTTTTACAGCGCAAGACGTGAAAACATTCATAAATGAAGCCATATATTTAGCTGTTAAGGTACGTAAAATAACAAATCACATAATGGTAATACTTCATCATTTATCTTTTAAATTCTTACAATCCTATAAAACATACTTACTTATTTTTATATTTCGCTTGTTTTAGGTGGTTCTTATCTTCGGTATAACTGGCGCATGCCGAGGTATTGAATTGACAAATATAACAATAGAGAACATAGAACAACAGGATCAGTTGTTAGTAATTAAACTACCGAACACAAAAACTGAAATTGACCGAACATTTGTAGTTCCTCAAGAATTCTCTAAATTCGTACAAAAATACAGAAATCTTCGTCCTGAAAATGTAAACACCAACCGATTTTTTTTGAAGTACCACCAAGGCAAATGCTACAAACAAGTTATTGGAAAAAATACCATCAGAAGTATGCCGAAGCAAATCGCAAGTTATTTAAAGTTAGATAACCCGGAATTGTACACAGGTCATTGCTTCCGGAGAACATCGGCTACACTTTTAGCCGATGCTGGGGCTAACTTAACCACTATAAAAAGGCACGGTGGGTGGAAATCCAGCAAGGTGGCTGAAGGTTACATCGAAGATTCCATACAAAATAAAAGTAAAATTACCAACCAAATAACGGAAACTATTCAGCTTTCAAAAAATGAAACATCTTTCTCAAGAGATGATCCGCAACCATCAACTTCTGCTGAAGAAAGCTTCATCCCGTCAGATTTTGTCCATGACCAACAAATATTACAATCTCAAACTATTAACATACCCAAAAAACACCTGTCCCTAAAATTTGAAAATTGTTCTCATTTCACTATAAATTTTAACTAATAAAATGTTTTATTCTTGTAATGCCGGTTTTTTTCTACTTACCTCACAATCGTGATGTAAAGCAGAGTAGTTAGCTCGGGTGTAAGCATCAATTGCACCCTCGAACTATAGGCGCACGAGCGCAGCGAGGGCGCCTATAGTATCTCGGGCTGCAATTGATGCCTTACAACCCTTGGCTACTAATCTACTATTTAATTTCGTTTGTTGTGTGTTCAGTTGTGCGTGTGCGTGCGACACTCACCGCTCGGCGGACGACAGCTCCGTGCAGTCGTCGCGGCCGCCGACCGCGTAGATCTGTCCGTCGAACACGGCGCACCCGAGGTGCTTGCGCCGCGTCGACATGGCGGCTACGGAGGCCCACTTGTTGGCGCGCGGCTCGTACCGCTCCACTGTGTTGAGCGGCGCCTGCCCGTCGGACCCGCCCACGGCGTACAGCGCGCCACCCAGCACAGCCACCGCCACGCCCAGCCGCCGCGTCGTCATCGCCGCTACCTGCAACATCACAAGTACTCAACTTGACCTATGAAGATTTCTTTCGAATTCGTGGGACAAAATTGATGTAGCCTCAGTCATCATCAACAGCCTGTATTAGTCCACTGCTGGACATAGGCCTCTCCTAATGTGCGATCTTCGGCTCTTCTCATATAATTGCTACTTTTTCTTCTCATATAATTCTTGGAAAATATGGTAGTTGGACGATTAAACTGGCACCTGATTCCCAGGCTTAGCACTCGCCAGTATGGGTGTATGCCCCAAAGGAGCACAGAAGACTCCCTCTATGACCTGCTACGACACGTACGTAAAAAAAAGATAAAAAAATTAGTTATAACGATGGTATCGTTGGACATAGAGGAAGCCTTCGACAGCGCTTGGTGGCCAGCGATAAGATCCAAACTGGCTGAAGAGAAATGTCCTAAAAACATTAGACGAATAAAGGACAACTATCTCCAAGACAGGAGGGTCAAATTAAGATATGCAGGACAAGAACATGTGAGGACTACATATATATATATATATATATATATATATACAAATATATATATATATATATATATATATATATATATATATATATATTTGTAAGGGGCCCGATACTGTGGACATTACTCCCAAGCCTTTGCCGACGACGTGGCTTTGGTCTTTGCCGACCAAACCACGCTGGAGGTGCAGATACATGACCATGTCGCCCTCGCCGTATTCGGGTGTGGGGTGTCCGAAATAAGTTAAAACAAGACCCAGACAATAATCAAAACACGGACACTTAAATATGACATACCACATTTGAGTATGGGCGAGGTAGACATTGGCATGTCCGTTCAAATAAATATCTTGGGAGTCACCATAGATAGCAAGCTGACCTTTAACGTCCACAGCTAATATCAGTGTAACAGCTAATATCAGTAAAAAGGCTGTGAATGTCAAAAATTTTTTTAAAACTGCCTTGGCAATCATTTGACCACGACCTATAAGTAGATATCCAGAGCTGCTGAAATCAGCTGTGGCCTGCACCCAGAAGTCATCCGCACTATCTACGTGGCATCGGTGGAACCCATTATCATGTTTGCAGCCAGCATCAAGGCATCTGCAACATGGACGCTTGGCGTGCAGAAGTAACTGAACTCTGTCCAGAGAGGATTCGCGCAAAAACTCTTTAGAGCATACCAGACTGTCTCCCTGAACTCGGCGCTGGTGCTGGCTGGGTTATTACCTGTCGACATAAGCGTGAGAGAGGCAGCCTCTCTTTACGAGGCTAAGAAAGGAATAAACCAGCCAGCGCTAGGAGACAGGGAGGTAGAGCGCAAGCTGCCCTTTACGGAAGCTTTGCATCCGGCAAAGCATATGAGCCTAGAGTTCATAAGCCTAGTAAACCAACAAGATGTGGAAAACCGCGTCAAACAAGCAGTATGCATATACACCGACGGCAGCAAGATTGAGGGCAAAGTCGGAGCTGCATTGTCTCTTTGGAGCAATGAAGCTGAGACTAAATCCCTCAAACTGAAGTTTCCGCCGTACGAGTACTGCACGGTACACCAGGCCGAACTCCTAGCCATATTATGCAAAGCCACAAAAAACATTATGCAAAGAGTTCACCTCAGCAATCACGCAACAAACTGAAGCTGCCGCCGTACGAGTACTGCACGGTACACCAGGCCGAACTCCTAGCTATATTATGCAAAGCCACAAAAAACATTATGCAAAGAGTTCACCTCAGCAATCACGCAACAAACTGAAGCTGCCGCCGTACGAGTACTGCACGGTACACCAGGCCGAACTCCTAGCTATATTATGCAAAGCCACAAAAACATTATGCAAAGAGTTCACCTCAGCAATCACGCAACAAACTGAAGCTGCCGCCGTATGAGTACTGCACGGTACACCAGGCCGAACTCCTAGCCATATTATGCAAAGCCACAAAAAACATTATGCAAAGAGTTCACCTCAGCAATCACGCAACAACCTGAAGCTGCCGCCGTACGAGTACTGCACGGTACACCAGGCCGAACTCCTAGCTATATTATGCAAAGCCACAAAAAACATTATGCAAAGAGTTCACCTCAGCAATCACGCAACATGCGTTATAATTATCACATCATTTATAACTAACTAGCTGTGACCGCGGCTATGCCCGCGTGGACATTTATCTGGGTTAAAAGTAACCTATGCGTTTTTCTGGAACCAAAAGTATTTAAAAAGTACAATAAAATACGTTTTATTAAATTCCATTCAGCCATCAAATAGTTTTTATCAATTGCTCGACTTCTACCTTTCGAATTGAGACACAAAGTACAACAGGTTATAAGTCAAAACTGGTACTTTTTACGTCATGCGCAAGATAGACACCATTTTTAACCCCCGAACAAAGAGACGGTGTTATAAGTTTAGGGTGTGTATCACTGTGTGTGGCTGTTGAAATTATCAAAAGAATGGACCGATTTTGATGCGGTTTTTTCTGTTTGAAAGCTGATGTGATCGAGATGGTTCGTAGATATATGGGGAGAAAAGGGGGGGTAAAAATCGTAGCTCCCAAACGAATGGACCTATTTTTATGCGGTTTTTTCTGTTTGAAAGCTGATGTGATTGAGATGGTTCTTAGATATATAGGATATAGGGGAAGAATGGGAGTGACGATCGTAGCTCTCAAACGGATGGAACGATTTTAATGTTTGAAAACTGATGTGATCGAGTTGCTTCTTAGCTATAACGAGGGGTGGGAAGTCGGGAGTTTTATAAATTTTTAATTTGTGCTTGTTTTAATGTTATATTTTTGTTTAGTTTATTATTTTAAGTACACTGAGTATGGAGTAATATGCAGTTGTCAATGAATACACTAGACCATATTTTTTATTATATTCGTTGTACAGACTTTTTGTTACTGGTTTATTATAAGTAAAGGGGGAGTTGTTGGAACATCCTCGGCCACGCACAACACAATACCACCTTCCCTCCAAGTCCTTTAGTTCCGGCGCACTGATGATTACATTTAGTTAAAATTATCAATTAACTAAACATCTAAACTAATAAACTAATTATCTTTACTAAATTTAGAATCTCGAGAGCTGATAGAGGGAATTAACATCATGGGCTTGCTTTAGTCCAGCGGTTCAGAAGTGTACCTTGGTCCACCGGTTCTCCTTGGGGTCGTACCGCTCCACGTGGTTGAGGCACTGCACGCCGTCCTGCCCGCCCACGGCATACAGCGCGCCGTCCAGCACGGCCACGCCCACGGACGTGCGGCACGAGGACGTGGGCGCCACCAGCCCGCACCACTGGTTGGTCTGCGGGTCGTAGCGCTCGATGCTGTTCAGGTAGGACTGGCCGTCGTGGCCTCCCACGGCGTACAGCAGGTCGTGTAGTACAGCGACACCCACGCCGCAGCGCCGTTTGGACATAGGCGCTACCATCTTCCACTCGCCGGACTGAGGGTCGAAGCGCTCCACGGAGGCGATGGCATCACCTGAACACCATCCGCCTACTGCAAATAGCACCTCGCCTGGGACAAAACCAAATGCTTGTGAACTTAATGTAGTTGTACTAACCGAGACTTGGCTGAAGCAGTGTAAAACACTCTAGGAGTAGGTGGAGTAAAAATCTTTGTAGGGCTAGGACTGGAAAAGTTGAGGATCGCGTTCCTCAGCCTGCTTTGTAAAGGCCGACAAGCCACTAAATGAGATAATCGATACTCAAATTTAAGTACTCTAATTACAATTCTCTACTTAATTTTCATCGTTTTGTACTGTAATTTTCAAAATTTCTTGATGTTTTTCCTACACTAAATAGATCTCGGATGAGTTTTCGTGTTCATCCGAATCTAACAATGGACAACAAATAGCATTTCAACGTTTTCAGCTAGACGATGACGTCGTCGTTATTGTTAACTCTGACCACGACTTTGCTTTTGTGGTCATTTTTCAGGCATTAAAAGTAAAAATATTATCAAAAATCTAAAATTAAAAATGGGCTATAAAATATAAAGAAATATTATTTATTACTCCTTTCTCGTGTTGTGTTTCGTTTCTGTGTCATTTCTATTTCTGTGTCAAATTTCATCAAGATGCGTTCAGCGTTTAGACGCGAAAAGGGCCTAATTACCTAGCCCCAAACTAGGCTAGGAGTACTATGAGTACTGGACAATGGATAAACTACATAGATACGAATATTACATCCATGACTCGGAAACAAACATTTGTGCTCATCACACAAATTATTGTACTTTACGGGATTCGAACCCGCGATCGTTGGTTGACTTCGCAGTCAGGGACACTAACCATTCGGCCAACGATCGTCAAACCGTAAGTTTCGCTTTTATAATATTAGTATGATAGACTAGCTTTTCTCCGCAATCTTACTATGTGAACTGGAGATGTGATCGAAGGTGTTAAGCACGCTTAGCCTAGAATGGGCCTGACTCTCAAAGCATGCTACTGGAACTTTCCAAGATGGCCTTTGCTACAGATTTTCCGCTCAAGGGTGGTAACCAGGCGAACACTATAAAGTGGCCTGTCACCGTGGATCAGTTGGTCCTCACCTCGTCTCGTGGGCTTCCTGGGCCTGGTGCGGGGCCCCTGCATGAGCGGGCGCTCCTGTGGCAGCAGCAGGTAGTTCTTGGCTTCGTCGAGCAGGTCGCGGCACGCGTCGTCCGACCGGATCAACAGCTCCGACGACACCGTGCCCACCAGGAACTTGGGGCTCAGGAGTGGGAGTCGCACATGTTGCAAGACCTGGAAATCAGACATTATTCATATTCGAGGTACCAACTAACAGATGTCTCGTGATGACAACAGATGATCATGAGCTAGGTTTTCTCACGATTTACCTTCACCGTTTTGGAGAATATTGTTAATTCTATTAACACTTAAATTTTGGAGTCCACTATTCCAGTATACTATGATGTCTTACAAATATTCCTGGAGTACGCACCTGCGCTAAATGCTGCCGCCGCTCGGCCACGTTATACTTCACCCAGGACATGACTGCCTGGAAGGTCTGTTCTTCAGAGCGCACGTTTAGCTCGTCAGAGGATACGATGTCTATCAGCTGGGCCGCTGGGAGTAGGAGGAACTCTTCGCTTTCCATCACCTGGAGCCAGGGGAAAAAAATAATGTGCTATATTGTAATTACTTCTCGTGTACATGGGCCCTTTTGTATCTGTCTAGATTGAAGTTGAAATAATTAATCAATAATATTTTAATGGAAATTATAAGTTTATTTTATTATTATTTTAATTTAATTATTTTATATAAGTAAATTAAAATGTTTTTATGATTTTGGATCACGGACAGGATTCGAACGCGTATTATCCATGCCTCTGCGCGGCACATGCCTTTAACGAATTCGGCTACCGTGACCACTACATCATCATCCAAATTTTCCCCTCAGTTTCTAAATCCGTGTTACGGGACCGGTAACGCCATCTATTGGCAGTCGTCTGTACCTCGGGGAAGTTCTGCTGCGTGAACTTGTCCGCGATGCGCAGCAGCTCGCGGCAGGAGTGTGTGTCTGCGAAGGCGCGGATGCCGAGGCAGTTGGAGCAGTCCAGCTGCCGCTTCAGGAACTCGCAGCACACGTCCTGGATCTCTTGCAGCTGCAGCAGGCACGCGGCTGGCAGTAGAGCCTACAGAATACAATGCAACATCTGTTTACTGCCAACAAGGGAACAAATTAATTCTTGGCTTGAGACTCGGGGCCAAATCATTGTCACATTATTTATTATTCACTAACTGTGCCCGCGGCTTTGCCCGCGTGGTCATCTATCTGAATTAAGAGTAACCTACGTGTTATACCAGGACTAAAAGTACCTATAAGTACAATAATACTATCTTTTAGACATGGGTAACTCAAGAAATGTGCGTGAAATATGCAGATCAGATCACGGTCTAAGTAGTTCAACCTGCGAGCCAGCTCGCAGTTCAGCTCTATTTGCGCTTCCGTCCGTTATACTGTGACTCGCTGTGGTTCGCGACTCGAGTAAAATATAGTTTATAGAGCGAGTGAGCGCGAAGCGCGAGCGAAGCTTCCCCGTTTCAGATTGGGCTAAAATGCTTTCGTATGTCCGGCCGGCGGATGGCCAGCTGTTCTCCTCTACAGGTCACATTTCTCAACCGATTCTCGTGAAATTATGTGAGCAGGTTCGATAATTACATGGTTTTTTATTATCGATTCAGTTTTTCGAAATTTCTCAGAATGGCTGAGATATGGGGTATGAAAATGTAAAAAAAAACATATTTCAGCCATTTCAAATAGTGTTTAAATATGTCACAAAACTTTTTTGTTATCCTTATTAAGACATAAACTTCAAGGGGTCGGGGGTGTGAGGGGTGGAAAATAATGGGTGGATAAAACACAAACAGACTCGCGAGGTCTACAGCTCAAAAGGACACTAGTTAATATTTTTAATCTATAACTTTCTAAAAGAACCACGGTTGCCATATTGGTTTAAAAAAACACGCAGAGTACTTATTTTGTATAGAGACGAATTCAAAGACACCTTATTACGATTTAATCGGTTAAGTGTAGGCGCTGTGAGGAAACAGACGAACTTACATACATTCTGCATACATAGATATGTTACTGAAATCATAACCCTCCTTTTTTCTGTTTTTTGTAAAAACCCGCCAGAACCACCCCTCGGTCTCCGACGGACATAAGACATCAAACTCGAAAACAATGCCTCGATACTATAATGTCCGTAAGTACTATATGGTGTACTGAGCTTTAGTGGTTAGCGTAAGATAAAGGTATTCAGAGTACACAACATTGTAAAGTAGGAGCACAACTACATGACTAACATAATCACACTCAATTTATGAATGCGAAATTTAAAAACAGACAGACGGTGTCTGTTCACAGTGTCGGGGCTTAGCCATGTCCAATTCCTCTGGGGTTGCTTTTTGAAGAAAGAATTCATCAAAAAGAACCCCTCTTTTTCCAAAAAGTTAACTAGCATGTGATTCCTGTCTCCATAGCCGTGTGGACCTATTTTCGATTCACTGCAAGACTGTACTCCCACTTTGGCGTTATGTCTCCCATGATAACGTTGTAGTGGGCCCTTGTGGTGTTATGTAGGGCTTAAGAAATGTCCTCTAACACATCTTCTGCCTCATGATCCGAGTGTGCCGAGGTCGGTGCGTAAACCTGTACGACCTTAAGGTTATACCTTTCGGTCAGCTTAAGAATCAGGTACGCTACCCTGGTCGACACACTGGATATTTCCACAACATTATCAATGAGGACCTTATTGACGAAGAACCCCACGCCACCCTGAGACTACTGATAGCCCTCTCGGAAGTAGAATAGGTGGCTCGATTCCAGGGTCATTGCGTCCTCCCCCTCTCTTCGGACTTCACTTAACCCTACAGTATGCCACCTGATCTTTGTGAGCTCCGCCTCGAGTTGCGCCATGTGTTCGTCAAGCCTAATCTTTCGTCCGTTGTACGTTGTCAGGGTCAAATCAAATCATCTAACCTATGTTTAAATTTAGTCTGAGCTAGTTCTGCATAGCCATAAGGCCTGAACCCTGACCTGCACGTTGCTCTCCTCGACGACAATGTGCGCGGTGTAGCAGAACTCCACCAGCTGCTCCATGGCTTGGTCATCCACGTCGCGGATGGTCACCTCCGTGGCGCGAGACTCCGCCAGCTCGCCCGTGAACATGGCGCGGAAGTACGGGCTGCATGCTGACAGGATCACTCTACAGACAGACAGAAACACACAAAACTATTGGACAGACATATTTTAGTCAGATTATACAGTAAAGCAGTAGGTAACAAAAAGTCAATACAAAGACAATAATTTAAAAAAAAAACCCTCGAGGACTTGAAATAAGTTACAGAACAAGAATATAAAGTTTGAATATCGTGTCTGTCTGGTTGGATGTTTGTTCCCGCCCGCATCATGTAAAAACTTCTGAACCGATTGAAATGCGGTTTTCACTATATATATTGGTATGGATGTTACCACTATGACAATATATTTTTGTGTGACTTGCCAAAATCCATAATTTAGTTTAAAAAGAGTACAAATTATTAATAAAACTTCCCTTTTTCTTACATAAGCTATCCAAAAATGTATAAAAGTCGATATTTTACTAGAAAAACATAATCAAATTAAATTTTAACTACCACAGGATGTGCTTACACCCATTGATGATGGTTATCTTCAATACCTAAAAAAAACATACTTGGCTGGCTGACTGACTGACTGACAATACACAACCTAAGCCAGTGGACCTAGAGATTTTGAATTTGGTGGAAATATTCCTTGAGTACCCTTGAGATGCTAATATGACAGGTTTCCGTTCCAATCCATTCCTAAGCGGGTGTAACAGGGGTAGCATATGTTGCACGCGGGCAAAGCTGCAGTATATGGTGTTTTTTTACTCTTTTCTTTTAACTCGTTTTAATCTAGTGGCCAATGTTATATTAAAATAGTAACAGAGATGCAGAGAGATATACGAGTATGTACTCGATCGTATATGAGAAGTGAAAGTGTTATCAGACCTGTGTGCGAGAGTAGCCAATAGGCCACGTTGAGCACTACGTCGTCGTCGTCGTCGTCGTCGGCGTCGTCGTCGGCGAGGATGGCGCGCGGGTGCTTCTCGAACGTGTGCGAAAGCCGCGCGCAGTCGCCACCCCCGCCCTCCCCCATCCGGAATGTTATCTGACCTGTGTGCGAAGAGCTTCCTGTTGGCCACGTTGAGCACGACGTCGCACAGCTCGCGGTGGCGGCGCAGCGCCGACAGCTCGGCGAGGATGGCGCGCGGGTGCTTCTCGGACGTGTGCGACAGCCGCGCGCCGCCGCCGCCGCCGCCGCCCACGCCGCCCGGCGACCCGCCCTCCCCCATCCTGAGGCGCACCACCCAATCACGTATCATATTCATTCAAACAGCCTCGAAGGGACAAACAACTGTGTTCAAAGTTCACTTTGTTTATTTCATCAGCAACTTTGGGTAGGTATTAAAACTGCAGTCATTAAATTGGCAAATATTTATGTTTACAATGTAGATTTTACCCTATGAGATTGTTTATATGCTGGATAATTTCTGGAACTAACTGGTCCGATTAGCAAGACTACTGTTGGTATACCATAAATAATAGAATTGCAAAAGAAGATAATTGTGTGTGACAGTTAACAAGAGAAGTTTGTGTTCAACTAGAGGAACCTGTTAATGGGTTTGTTGCCCATCAGTAACACAATTATGAAATTAAATAACTTATGTTGCTAAACAATAAGTATTTTTTTTAGGGAAGAGATGGAAGTTTAATAACTTTATCAATGAATTTTAGTAAAGATTTTAGAGCTTATGTTTAATTAGTAATCATTCAAAGTCATTATCATAACATGTAAATAATGATCTATTTTGGCGAAAATAACATTAACTAACAGGATGTGTGTAATGTTCAGCAAATTTGTATCTTAAAATAATGAAGCACTTAGCAAGTTGGTAAATTCCAGTTAAACCAAATGGGTAATTTAGTAATTGTTACAATTACAAAACAAACAAGAAAATTGAAAAAAAACTGATGATCTCTTTAAATATTTTTGTCTATATTATTTTTTTCTAGATGCATTGTAACTTCTTTTTTTTATTATTACATTTTCATCGATTTTTGAGCTACTTTGAAAGTTTCAGCAGAATAGCTAATCGGGAAGTGCTCGGAATTAAAGTTAGACAGAAATACACAGATAGATACATAGATAGATAAATAAATATATACATACAAGTGAAGTTAAATAAAAGCTTTTAATAATGATTATGTGACCAGTAAAGCCATGATCCACAAATACACAATGATACATTGTAGCCCATCCAGCCCATGTAGCTCTCTGTCTCTCTCTCACTCTATGGGAGAAACACTGCACTGCACTGCGAGTCCCAGCACTGAGAACTGTATCTCTCTCACTCTCTAGGAGAAAGCCTATGTCTCAGCATTGGGAACTGTCTCTCTCTCTCTCACTCTCTGGAGAAAGCCTGTGTCCCAGCACTGGAACTGTCTCTCTCTCACCCTCTGGGAGAAAGCCTGTGTCCCAGCACTGGAACTGTCTCTCTTTTATTCTCTGGGAGAAAGCCTGTGGCCCAGCACTAGAACTGTCTCTCTCTCTCTCTGGGAGACAGCCTGTGTCCCAGCATTGGGAACTGTCTCTCTCTCACTCTCTGGGAGAAAGCCTGTGTCTCAGTACTGGAACTGTCTCTCTCTTACTCTCTGGGAGAAAGCCTGGGTCCCAGCACTGGGAACTCATTCCTCTTAGAGAGGAATTTTTCATTAGAGGAAGCCGAGAAATAATCATATTATGTATATGTATAATTAGCTAAAGTACTGTTCCTTTTACCTTAGAGACGGATGATTTCTCAAATACCACATCAAGTTCTTTAGATATGAATATGACCTAATATCTTCTTCTATATACTTATAACTAGCTGTGCACGCGGCTTTGCCCGCGTGGTCATTTCATTTATACGTAGCTCGTAAAATTCGTTCATCTATCAAATACTTTTTATCAATTGCTCGGCATCTAATCATCGGATTAGGATACCGAGTACCCTAGTTTTTAAGTCAAACCCTAAGCTATCCAACAGTGAAACTGTTTATCTGTTTTTTTTTTGTCTGTATGTTTGTTCTTGCATCACGTAAAAAATACTGAACTGATTTCGATGCGGTTTTCACTGTTGGATAGCTTAGAGTTTGACTGAAAAACTAGGGTACTTGGAATCTAAATCAGAGATGCCGAGCAATCGTAAAAAACTATTTGACGGCTGTACTAATTTTACTATTATTGTACTTTATAGGTACTTTTGATCCTGGAATAAAACGTATGGGCTACTTTTAAATGAAATGATCACGCGGGCTCAGCTAGTTATCAATAATATTATATTTGACATCAAAATATAAATTTGTCTCTTTCTGATGCACAAAATTAAAAAAGTATGGATTTTGAGGCATTTAATGCTTGATTGGCGTTAATTTTATTGAAGATTATGAGCACGACTGTAAATCACCTTCCTAATCAACTTCATTAACATAATACAATTCCTCATAGTATTTGGTTTGTTTCAGACATATTTGCCTAACGCCTTGGCTAATGTCAGAATGTAATTGTACGTCAAGGATGCGGCAATTTGTTCTGAGGTGAAACATTCTCATTTTATACATAGCCTTTAACTATGAGTAATTGTCTAATTTTGTATGGACTATATAGAGGTATGAAATAAAGGTTAACGGTTCTGTGTATTGAGCATTTTGTCTTTGAAAGGGTTGTTAGATTTTGTGATTACTATTTTTTTATTGCTTCCTTCTTTATAGGCATATTCATTTATTTGGTTGCTGTGTTTTTGTCGTTGAAATAATAGAATAATGAAAAGTATTGTGATGATTACGATATAAAAGCAGGTTTAATTATCATTATTACCTTGTTACAAACTAACAACTAAACTAGATTCCAAAAAATATATATTTATTTTATTATATACGTTTTATGTGTATGGGTTTTTTTCATTTGGAAGTTTTAAGTGTGTGTGTTTTCTAGCTCTGAAGGGAGAGCATATTATGCTCTTATTTATTGAGACCATAAAGTTACATCAATTAAACATTTCTTTAGTCAACCAGAGCCAGAAAACACACACACTTAAAACTTCGAAATGACGTATATTATAAAAAAAAAAAATTTTTTTTAATCTACTTTTGATGTTAGTTTGTAACAAGGTAATAAATAATGATAATTAAACCTTCTTTTGTATCATAATCATCACAATACTTTTCATAATACTGTTATGTATATATAAATACTTACTCGTATACAACAAATACGCCATTCCATTCCATTCATCGACAATTACGCCATATCTTCTCGTCGCAGATACCGCAGAGCTCAAGACGAAAGTTTATAATCAGTGCGTGTTGCCAGTGATGACATACGGCACTGAGACGTGGTCGCTAACTATTGGTCTCATACAAAAGCTCAGAGTTTCGCAGCGTGCAATGGAGAAAGCTATGCTCGGTGTTTCACTACGTGATAGAATCAGAAATGAGGAAATCCGTAGAAGAACGAAGGTTACCGACATAGCTCTCAGAGTTTGCAAGTTGAAGTGGCAATGGGCAGGCCATATAGTTCGCAGAACCGACAACCGCTGGGGAATAAAGGTTCTCGAATGGCGACCACGAACAAGCAAGCGAAGTGTGGGGAGACCCCCCACATGATGGACCGAGGACATTGTAGCCATCGCAGGAAATCGGTGGATGGAGGTGGCACAAGGTCGCTCGTCATGGCGCTCTTTGGGGGAGGCCTATGTTCAGCAGTGGACTTCTAAAGGCTTACATGATGATGATGATGATGATGTTCGCAACGTACCAAGAGATCGCAACGGTTTGTTCTATGTACAAGTATTAATTTATTATAATGCAGTCATTGATAATATGTAACAATGAATAACCCCACCACCCACAGTTAAAAAATGAACCAGGACCTAAATTAAAAAACTTTAAAAGTTGGTTTCTACTAAAATAAACTTCTAATCACGATAACAATAAATTTATTGGCAATACTTATCCAGGATTGCACACTTAAGTCCCTCCGCACCATTAAGCGGGCTCCCGCGACAGAGGAGCTCACTGTAAACTGGTGATTTCTACAAAAATTGTCACGACAAGCGTAAGTTGACCTAACGTGTCTACGCGCAGCGAGCAAAAATGTGTTGGTGCCTATTTTTGTAGAAATTACCAGTTTAAAGTGAGCTCCTCTGTCGCGGGAGCCCGCTTAATGGTGCAGACGGCCTAAGTCAAAGAATCCTCCACCTAGATTGCGGCTAGTTAAGGTGGACTTTAAGTGAAACTTATCTTTGTTCCGAGTACGAAATACACCTAAGCGGAACTTAACTTGGCTAACCTGTACAATCTATACAATCGATTTCGGCGGCGGGGAGGGGTACCCTCGCAGGGGGGAGGTAGGAACCCCCCCTTTGAAGGAAAAGTTGCGCAGCCCCCCCCCACTTCATTAAGTTGATTTAAGGTGAGGGGTAGATTGGGGAGGTGAAGGGCTACCCACTGCTACCCCTCCCCCCCGCGGAGTTCGTTAGTTTATGAGATATTTCAGTTTTAAGTTTATTAAATATTGCCCAAAGACTAGGGTAGGGTTCCTACCTCCCCCCTACCCCCTCCACCCCTCCCCGCCACCGAAATCGATTGTATATATTGTACAGTCCTTCCCTTAACTTCAATCCCAGCTTATAGTAAGATAAGTCTCGATTGAAATACCGGCCCTTAGTCAATCCTGGAATCTCGAGATAATCCCGGGATTATTCCGATAAAGAGGGTAACGAATAAAAATACAAGAAAAATGTATATATTACCGTCGGCCCCCAATAAAGGCCACCGAGTGTGGGCAGACGGTAATACTTATGGCTATCGGCCACTACGTATAAGAAATAGTAGCTGAGGGTAATACACTTATGGTTATCGCCCCCAATCCAAACATTATTATAAATTAAAAGTGAAATGATATAAAAAAGTAGTAGATAGTGCTTATCAAAATAAAACAATAAAAAATACAGCATAATAGTTTATTATTGGTTTTCCAAAGCATTAAATCCATACCAATATATAACAGGGAAAAACATTGTCTGTTTGCTTGTATGTTTGTTTGGGGAACTTTCACGCGATAACGGCTGAATGGATTTTGATGAAATTTGAAATGGAGATAGCTTATACCCTAGAATACAACATAGGATCTTTTTATCCCGAAAAATTGTAACTTTTCACGGGAAAACTGGAATATGTTGTTAACTCGCTTTAAGGAATGGTTGCCATGGAAACGAAACAACAAGTCTGTCAAGAAACTTCAAGAGCTTCGGTGCTATACCTACTTTAGCATTGGTTTTTAATATCCTATATTTTCGTGATAAACAGTAGTCCGCACGGATGTAGTCACGGGTGGGAAAGCTAGTATAAAATAAAACTGAAAAAGCAACAATATCAACGACATGGTAAATTATGATTTATAGTCAGACTAAAACGGTAATACACAATGTCATAATGACATATTATTATGCCCTATCAGCCCCTCCTCTCAATATTTATTTTTTTAACAATAAATGATTTAGTAATTTTAAGATAGTGTTTACCAAAATAAAACAATATTAAAAATACAGAATATTATATGAATGGTTTTCCAAAGCAATGCAAATAACTTTGAAAATTTATAAAAATCTTTCTTAGCATCGACTAAATCACAGACATAAGACTAAATAGACGACTTTCATGTACCTAACAACTTAATAACTTAACTGTGGGTAGTAAGTTTCATATCAAAAAGTATTTAAAAAACCAATATTAATCAGTCACATTTCTCTTTAATTATAGAAAACAAATGTAAAAGGAACATTTTAATTTTATTTTTGACGGCTGGTTGGTCTAGTGGCTAGTAACCCTAAGAACGAAATCAAATGGTTGTGGGTTTGAATCCTGCAAGGGGCAATCATTTGTGTGATGAGCAGAGTTGTTTGATTCCAAGTCATGGATGTTGTATCTATGTATGTTTATCCATTATCTAGTTCCCACATTACAGGGTATCCTACTTTGGGGCTCGGTAATTGGTGTGGAATTGTCCCGAATATATTTATTTATATTTATATTTAATTGGGATATTAGATATCATCCAGTATCTCATTGTCAAGCATGCTTCTCAATTTGCATATGCCTATGCATAAAATCAGCTGGCAAAACAAGATAATTAATGTCAGTGACAAATTGTCGGATAAAATGAGATGGCCGACATACTCTGGGTAAAATGCACTGTACATTTTAATTATTTCAATCCCGAAAATCTCAGGATAAGGCAAAATTAATCCCTAAAATTTCAGAATTGAAAAGCGGTCAGGGTCCTGGGATCCCGGAATGAATCCTCTAGACATGACCCACTGAAGATGTCAACATACAGCTACTATTTTTCAAATTATAAATTGCTTACAATTCATAACAATTTATTTGAGCCAGGTAATAATATATATTTTGCAACTTTTCATGGTGTTCAAATTTAATGTAATATGCATATTTGTAGCAACAGCTTTAATCTAATTTGTATGTATACACTACTATACTGTTTTTAGCCTTGAAAATCAATCTGTTTTCACACTTGTATGGCACCTCCATAGGTTAATGGTGCAGCAAATATGTCCAAATAAGAAAAAGCTAGCAAAAAACTATGTTGTAAAAATAATGTATCAGAGGGAGTATAGCCCCTCCACTCGCAGGGGGACTATACTCCCTAGTGCCTTTTACCACTAAAATCAATGGTAAATCTTGTACAGTGGTCCCCATACCATTACCTACATAATTTCAAATCATATTTAAAATACACTTTTTGTGACATGAAAATTAAAACTATGCATCTAGAAAGAATAAATTGTTACAGATTTCAGCCTTGAGCCTTTCTATGTGAAGCAATTTAAGCATACTGATTCAGTAAGAGCTAAGACCCAACAAAAAATATGTTTTCAATCTGCGGATGGACACACAGACACGGTAGTCTGGGAAACTCACAATGAATATATATGACGCCGGGCACTTCATAGAACTAAACATTCGGAGGCGCGAAATACTATTTCAAAACATTCAAATTTGTTTTTAAAATCGATGCCAAGTGTCTGCGGTGGTGATTGCAAAAGATCAAAAGTTCATTTACCTCTTGTGTCCCCGTGAGTTACCCAGCTGCAGGCGCAGTGGGGGTGAAGCCCAACCCCACACGGAGTCAATCTGCAACCCAAACGCACCCTATACCACCACACAAACACACCATAGGCCATCCTGTTGACCATTTCAACATAATTTGTGCAATGTCAAGACTCGACACTGCCCTTACCTTTGAAGATTCCTATTCCACACCACAATGAAAACCTGTCTGAAATGGAGCGTTAAACTCTCATTAAACGCCCGAGGAATGTAAAACGATTAACGGCACATCGATTTTCCAATTTCACAAGTTTTTATGTTTACTAAAAGAAGCATCGTACTTTTGCTTTTGTCCACTAGTCAATTTTATGAAAGTGTGTTCGATCCGAAGTGGTTCAATTTTATTTAATTATCTCAGTTTCGGTATTATTATTGCCAATTATATATACACAAAACTGAAAAAAAATATGACTAAATCCCGTTACATTATTTTTAATTTAATTTGTTGGTCAGCGACGCTAACGACCGTCATAACTAGGAAATCTGGTGAATAAATAAATATTTTAGAATTATAGGTAGGTATTTTGTAGAAATACGACTTTTGAACACACTTCACGTCAGACTGACTGCACGCACGAATGTCATTGTCATATTAAGTCACCCCGCGTTCGGATTGAGTTGAGGGCGTTTGTGGCTGTTTCGGCTATGTAGGTATAACCGCTCGGTTGTCCACTCGCTGAAGACCGCAGCACCAAACTAATAACCCAAATAAAAAATGGCCGACGCGACACATCTAACCTCAAACTGGTAATTGATTGTATATGCGTTGAGACTACAGGTACTTGATGGTCAACCCACAAAAAAAAGAAGGTCGACGCGACACATCTGGTCGCAAACTGGGGATTTATTGGGTACGTGCCGAGATCACAGGTATCTGATTGTCAACCCACAAAAAAAAGAAGGTCTACGCGACACATCTGGCCGCGCTGACTTTGCGTAAACAAACAGTTTTTATGACCACTTCATTGAGCGCTTAGATAAACAAACTGGTGATTTATGGAGCTAAATAGGTACGGCAAATATTTCAAGTGTTTATGTTGTGGGTTTCGAAGCAAAATAATTATATAAACACGCTTAGATTTGAATGATTATTGAGGTCAATAATGTTCAAAATCGAGTGGCAAAATTTACGTCGCTATCGAGTGGTCCGATGATCGATGAAAACAAAAAATGTGACTGTAGCGTTAGTTGCGATGATCAAAGAAAACAATAAAAGTGACTGTAGCGCATAGAATTAATCGAGCGGATAATAAGCACTAACATGACAAACCATTCGGTTAATTTCAACACGTTTGCCTTTTTGCAATTTTTGCCACTAACGATCCTTCCCAAAACGAAAGGTGATCGAAATTATTCCTAATGCAACCATTACAATAAGATGTTCATGATAAATTGCACTTAAATGCCGGGCATTAGATTAAATATTACTTTGTGCGTTATAATGAATTTCTTATTGCAACTGTGGGGAAAAACATAATCAACCGCTTTGTGTTGTTGCCAACCTTATTGAAGTGATACTTCTTATGCGACTTCCATCAAGGTATCGTTAAACGTTTAACGCTACCATGGAGGCCTTCCTATTTTCATTTCCATATTACGAACAAGCGCGGATCCAGGGGGGGGGGGGGCATGACCCCCATGACCCCCCCCCCCCCCCCCATGGCCCCTGAGCCTAAGTCAATCAGTTTTTTTATGTCAATTTGCTATTTACATTTATGTTTTGTTATCATATTTACATTGTATACTGAAAGAAATATCTCAAAATTTCCGCGCTCGCTTCGCTCGCGATTTCGTTGGCCTATTTTAGTTTTGGGCAATTTTAAATTATCTTTTAGTTTTGTTTTGCCCTATAGAAATGATTTGAAGGGCACGTTAAGCTATCGGTCCCGGCTTTTATTGATTAATGGCCGTCGTTAAGCCACAGAGGCCCTCGGGTGGCCTGACAATCTCAGTCACCATAAGCCAGCACTACCTCGTACGACACTCCAACTATAGAAAAATTCAAGAATGTTTGCGCTCGCTTCGGTCGCTTTCTTTATGGGACAATGCTAGATATTAAACATTTTAATATGATCTGGAATTATCTTTCCCTTTAACATTGATAGAAATACTTATTACGTCAAAATTTTCGCGCTTTCTTATAGTGCAACATTTTTATGTGATACGAAATACCTATTGATAATAATGTTTTCCAAATCATATAAAAAGAAATATTGCATGAAGAAAAAGCGCGAGTTGAATGAAATAGTAACAGTACTTGTTTAATTTTAAAATGATCAAAATTAAACAAGTACTGAGCTGTTTAATTTTATGTTAATAAAGAATTTCCGAAAAAAAACATATCAAAATATTTTAAAGTTTTTTCCAAATCATATAAAAACTAGTGGGTTGAATAAATGTTTTTAGAAATGGCTGAAACATTTTATTTTTTTATGTTTATATACGCTATATTGAAAGGTTTTGAAAAACTGAATGGACAAAGAAAACATATAATTATCTTACCTGCTCACAAAAACATACTTAACTGAAATTATTTAAAGAAGCGCGAGCGAATCGGGGCTACAATTTTAAGGATTTCTATACCAGATAATTTTACATAATTAAAGGATGATTATCAGTGGGTGTGCATCTGGACATTGTGCGAGTACATATGATATTAAATTAAATCAAGAAGCGCGAATGAAGTTTTTTTCCAATATCATTAGGTATAAGTTAAGTTCTACATCGAAATAGCTCAAAATTTTTGCGTTTGCTCCGTTCGCACTTTTTTTTTTTTTTTACATCGACATATTATTGCTCAATATTTTCACAATCTCTACTTTCGTAACTTTTAATCATGTCAATGCATATTTTTACATGTTTTGGAATGATAAGATAATATGATTAATTTAATAGTATATTAACTCAAATAGTACAAAAATTTCGAACTCGCTACGCTCGCGCTTTTGGTAATACGCCAAATGCTTATATGATACGATTTGGAGTTTCATTTTAATACCCACACTTATAGAAATAACTCAATTTTCGCGCTCGCTACGCTCGCGCTTATAATGTTCTGAAATTTTCTGATATAAATAGCTCCATATTTTTGCGCGTCTGTTCTTTGATGTTTTTAGTTCTCTTGCACTTGGGGGAGCTGGACGGATTTTTCTCCCTGGCGCCTCATGACGACCGCTATCAATTATTGTTATAGCAATCGGGACCGACACGTCTTAATATGCCCTCCGAAGCACAGAGAGATGTCAAATATATATACATACATAGGTAATTTGCCCCACCCATTAATAAATTCTGGATCTGCTCTTGGTCATAGGCTACGCGAGTGAAACCGCGGGGAACAACTTGTATTGTATAATTTTGGAAACCATCCAGGCTAGATAAAGTGTGAGACACCCCCCTGACTCGAAGGCTGGATCCGCCCTTCATTACGAAGCACATATTATAAAGTATTATGTATTACGAAGTTTGACTTCTTCCGCGTGGAGGGACTCCACGATCGTTTTTTGTGTTCGAATTACTCGAGCAAAAGATTTTAAAGGAAACAGATTCTATGCCACAAAATAAATATGTCATACTAGCTGCGCCCCGCGGTTTCACCCGCGTGCCTCAGGAACCCTGCATTTTTTTCCGGGGTAAGAAGTAATCTATGTGTTAATCTAGGGTATAAGCTACCTCCATACCAAATTTCATGCAAATCCGTTCAGTAGTTTTTTTGCGTGAAAGAGTAACAAACATCCATCCATATATCCATAGCTATATAACCATCCATCTAGCTGCGCCCCGCAGCTTCGCCCGCGGTCGATCTTTGCCACACCTACCACATTAGAAAACACATTTAATAAAATCCCTCCTTTTTGCATCCCTAGGGTGTCACTTTGACACCTGCTACTTTGACACCTGTCACTTTGACAGCTGTCACGTTGACACCTGTCACTTTGACACCTGACACTTTGACACCTGACACTTTGATACCTGTCACTTTGACACATATCATTTTGAAAATTCCTTCAAAGCTTCCGTTTTCTTCCTTATTTTGGTCCCATACTCCTCCCACTGGCCCGTCCCTTTTAAACCTCTACGAACAACCCTCAAAATCCACCCCCGCCATGACACTTAAAAAAAATTGCAAAAATATATTAATGATGATAAAACTTCTGTTTCTGCTCTCTTGGTACTTTGAAATATATTTTTAAAAATATATTCATTTTATTTAACGTTCATGGTTCATCATCATCATCATCATCAGACCGTTATTTTTCAATTCTTCAATTTTTTATTTCTGCTCTCCTGGTACTTTAAAATGTTTTTTTTAAATATAATCACAATTATTTAATGTTCACGGGGAGGTATACTCACTTCTAATAACTTTTATTCGTCAATGTAATATCTCCAACTTCTAAAGTGTTTCTGCTCTCCTGGTACTTTGAAATGTTTTTTTTTTAAATATAATCACAATAATTCAATACTCACTTCTAATAACCTTTATTTGTCAATGTAATATCTCTAACTTCTAAAGTGTTTCTGCTCTCCTGGTACTTTAAAATGTTGTTTTTTTTAATATAATCACAATAATTTAATGCTCACGGGGAGGTATACTCACTTCTAATAACTTTATTTGTCAATGTAATATCCCCAACTTCTGAAGTATTTCTGCTCTGATGGTACTTTTTTTTATTATTTTAATATATATTAGTTTTTCTGCTCTCTTGGTACTTAGAAAAACATTATTTAAATATAGTTATTTAATGTTCATGGGGAGGTTATATTCACTCTCAATAACTTTCTTTTATTAAAAGAAAACTATATTTAATATTTTTCCCTATTTCTTGATCAAAAGTAGCCTGTGTTAATCCAGGATATAAGCTACCATACCAAATTTCAGACAAATCAGTTCCAGCCGTTCTTGAGTTATAAATAGTGTAACTAACACGATTTTGTATCTCCAACTTCTTAAGTGTTTCTACTCTCCTGGTACTTAGAAATACTTTTTTAAAAATATAATCACACTATTCAATGTTCATGGGGAGGTATACTCACTTTATTTTTCAATTTTGTATCTCCTACTTCTTAAGTGTTTATGCTCTCCTGGTACTTAGAAATAATTTTTTTAATTATATTTTTCGTTTTTTTTTTCAAGTCTTAAAGAAAACGAAAATATATTTTCTCCTATTTCGGAATAAAAAGTAGCCTGTGTGTTAATCCAGGATATAAGCTATCCTGGTACCAAATTTTATCCAAATCCGTCCAGCCGTTCGAGCGTGAAGGAGCAACAAACACACACACACACACACACAAACATACAAACTTTCGCATTTATAATATTAAATATTATATTATATATTATAATATGATATTATCTATACCATAATAAAACTGTAACTGGGCTAAATCTGTACATTAAATATTTTTTGAAAATTATAATTGAGATAAACTTCAAAATCGATATGGAGTGCAAAAAGGATATTTTTTTAATTTTTGTCTATCTGTCTGTCTGTCTGTCTGTCTCTTTGAACACGCATCACGCTGAAACTACCGAACGGATTTTGATGCAACTTGGCACAATAATAGCTTATGTTATGGATTAACATTTAGAATACTTTTTATCCCGAAAAAATATAGGGTTCCTGCAGGATAAGGGTTGTAAGTTATTTAAAAGAACACGTTTCACGCTCAAACTACTGGACGGATTTTGATGTAACTGGGCATAGTCAAAGTTTATATAATGTGTTAAAATGTTGAATACTATTTATCCCGAAAAAATAAAGGATTTTTAAGGGATAAGGGTCCAAAGTTTATGTTAAATTAAAGTAATAAAACATCCGTTTAAAGAACGGTACCAAATTTCGTTGTCCGCGTCACGTAACGAGTGGCCAAGCGGTTAACATGGGCGGAAGTCTAATCCAGACGTCCGTGGATCGAAACCACGCGCTTTTAGTTTTTTTTTGTTCCATAATTAATAGCGTTTACATATTTTATGCGTTATTTTTACATTTTTTAACCCCCGAACAAAGAGACGGGTGTATAAGTTTAGGGTGTGTATCACTGTATGTGTGTGAGTGTGTGGGTGTGTGTGTTTTTTCGGGTTTTTTTTATTGTTGAAAGCTAATGTGATTGTGATGGTTCTTAGCTATATGGGGAGGTGAGAAAAAGTGGTGAGAATCGTAGCTTCCAAACGAATGGTTTGATTTAGGTGCGGTTTTTTTATGATTGAAAGCTGAGGTAATCGAGATGTTTCTTAGATATTAAGGAACGAGTAGGTATAGCACAATGGAGTATCCTACTTCCTTAACACGGCGTAAGTATTTTTATTGTACAACCTCTACACAAGAGAGCGAAAATCTGTACTTATAATAAAGCAATAAGAACAAAAAAAACTACATAATTTACCAGCATCAAAGATTACTAAAAAGCCAGCATCAAATCTTTGCCAGCATCAACAACTCCAGCGCATAAATCAAACGAATCAAAGTTCTGCCTTCGCTTTAACTAGATGGCGCTGATTGTCCTTAAAACACGCAAGCATTTCATTCACTGTGTTCCGCTAAATTCAAATCTGTAATCATTTCGAGATTGGCTCACACTAGCTTTAGAGCTTTGCAGCTTGCCTCAGCACGACCTTTCAAATCCTTGCGACTGGAAGTTGTCTGTCTGCTGAATTGCCTACTGTCCGGTTGATATCAAATTACTCTGCGCATATCTATACTTATAATAAAACTGTAACGGGTCCAATTCTGTACATTGAAGATATTTTGAAATTTTCTTTTGGAGGGTACTATATTCGATTCTGAAGCCAAAACTGTTTTTTTTTTCATTTTTGTCTATGTGTCTGTCTGTCTGTATCTTGGCTAGGCATCACGCCGAAACTACTGAATGAATTTAAATGAAACTTGGTATGATTTGAGTTCATACTACGAGGTAGGACATATTTAATCCCGAAAAATTAAAGGGTTTCCGCAGGATTGGCGTTGAAATTTATTTAAAAGAACACGTATCACGCTGAAACTATTGGAAGGATTTTGTTGCAACTTGGCACAGTCATAGTTTATAAAATTGAGGACAATTTTTATCCCGAAAAAATTAAGAGTTCCTGCTGGATAATGTCCCAAATTCTGTAAATTGAAGATATTTTGTAACTTTTTTGGATGCTGTTCTACATTCAATACTAAAGCCAAAACTATATTTTTGAATTTTTGTCTGTCTGTCCGTCTGTGTATCTGTACCTTGGCAGTGCATCACGCTGAAAACACTCACATAATTCAAATAAAATTTGGTATGATTTGAGTTCATACTTCGAGGTAGGGCATTGGATACTTTTCTTCCCGAAAAATTAAGGAGTTCCTGCAGGATAGGGGTGAAAAATTATTAAATTAATTAATTAAATTATTTCAAAGAACACGTAGCACGCTGAAACTATTGAACGGATGTTGATGCAACTTGGCACAGACATATAGACTATGTCTGTGCCAAGTTGCATCAACATCCGTTGTTGAAAATTATGGATACTTTTTATCCCGTAAAAAGGGCTTCTGCGGGATATGGGTCCAAAGTTATATTAATATTTAAGTAATAAATAATATTTTTGGATGGTTCTCTATTTCGATACCTACTGAAGCCAAAACTGTTTCATATTTTATTTTGAAATAAAAAGTAAAACAATAAGTAAGTAAGTTAGTAAGTTTTTTTAATGAATTCAGTAGTTTCTGTGCGAAACTAATGAATTCCTTCAATTTTTGTAATATAGGTTGTTTCCACAATATAAGTGTTGAAAGTTATTAAAAAGAAAACGTATACGCTGAAACTACTGGACGGATTTTTGGATTCAAATTGATACAGTCATATATCTATACTTATAATAAAGCAATAGGTACGAAAAAGGCTATAAAATGAAGATAAAAAATGCGATTGGGTGCTTAAAAAGGGTATTGAACATGTTTTTTTTAGGTGTGTCCCTCTGTCTGTCTGTATGTTTGTTTGTTCACGCATCATGTAAAAACTATTGGACCGATTGCAATGTGGTTTTCATTGTTAGATAGCTGGTTTGATTTAAAAACTGGTGTAATTGGTATCTCAATCTGGTGAGTTAGAAGCCGAGCAATTGATAAAAGTATTTTTGACGGCTAAAGAAATTTTGTTCAAATGTTGGCATATTGGTCCTGGAATAGCACATTATGGTACTTTGAACCTAAAGAAAAGACCACGCGTGCGAAGCCGCGGGTACAGCTAGTATTATATATTATAGTGTGAAGTGTGATTATTATAATTCTCCCTAAGAACCTATAGATATTGCATAAATTTCCATTAGATATTTAATTCTAATTTCTTCATAGGAGACCGAATATTGTATAAATCTCCATAGGAGACGAGAGAAAATATTTTGCCATTACTTTATTTTGATACTGTGTCTTCACATTTGGAAGGAGGACGTCTTTTGAGAGGCAGGATATGGGACATTGGGAAGAGGAGGCCTGAATAACTCTCTTCACAATTATTTCTGTAAGAAGTCTGCAGAACGCTAATATCAATCACAAAAGTCCAAGCAGAACGGCTTATTTTGATGTCACTGTCAGTTTGACAACATGTGTTTTTTTTTTGCTTAGTTGCCCTGCGTTTGAGATGTTGAGATGACGTTGTCGGCAGTTCCGAAACGTAAATTTTTAACAAGCCGTTTTCTTTGAACATGTTCAACACTTTTGTCAATTTTGCAACTTTTGACTCTACCGATCCTTTCCAAACTGAATGAAAATGACCCTATCCCTGACGGAATAAAGTTGATTTTCCTTTGTCAACATGTCACCGAAACTTGCAAAACGAATGGTGATCGAAAACGTTTAGAACGCTAATTTCACCCACAAATGGCCAATTAGCGTTTTTAACAGTCAATTGCTACAAAACGAACGGCCCCTTTCTGACTCTGTGAACGTCTGTACTTTGTTTGTGTACACTTGTACAGTACGTGTACCGACACATTAAACCAAAAATCAAACACCAAAAGCTGTAAATTAGTTTTAGTTAGACCATGTCGTTGAGCTTATTGTTAGAAAAGTACGATGTATCTACAGAAGATGGTTTACAGAAAGCTCTCAATGAGATCGAGAAAGAAGAGGTGTGTACTCACCGGCTACATCCCTGATGACGATGTCACCAGTTTTCTGCATTTATTTTTCTCATAATTTCGCAGTCTGAAGTTGACGAAGCATTGTCTGGAGTGCTTGCACGGGCATGTTCTCTAGAGGGGCGGCTGCGGACAGCTAGTCAGGCGTATACGAAGCTCGGCGAAGTGAAAACAGATACTCAGACTGCCGCCGATATGGTAGAGAAAACTGCGGCGCTGGCAAGAGATGTGAGCGCTAAAGTGCGGCAACTGGATCTTGCGAGGGTAACTAAGGCCTTGAATCAAAGATCTAAGATATTGATCCCTCGTGGGCACAACTTCGGAAGCTTGACCCACGATTTTAGAGGGGGGGGGGGGGAGGAACAGGTAGGGGCGAGTAAGTACAACCCCCCCCCCCCCCCCCCCTAAGCCTGGGGGGCTAGATCTCTTGGAGCTGCCTTAAACGGTAAAGGTCCCTATAATTACTAAGCTAACCTAATCTAATCTACCATGGCCATGTCAGATTGCCCCTGAATTAGCATGAAGTGTTCATCGTGGGCATTCTCAGAAGTTCGGTGATAGACATTTCGGTAGACCTGCACTAGAAAGGAAAGACTGAAAGGTCAACAACTCAGCTTTGATAACCACCTGCCTTGTCTGCGTTTCAGTACTGGGTCATTCCATGGTGGCGGTTGGGATAGTATTACTCCATTTTTCGATATATTTTTATGTTATATACTAAGCTCTGTAATTATACTCTTTTTGCATAATGTAAATATACAGAAATGTAGTTAAATCATCATGGATATCATCTAGTAAAATACATGCATTTTGGTATGTTATAGTGTTAAATCCCTTTTTTTTAAAGCGCGGCGTACGGGGCAGGCACACGCCCACCCTATCCAGATTGATGCACACTACTATGAAATTCTGCCCCTCTAGACGTACTACGGTGTTGCATTTTTTTAATTAGATGCCTAGGTAGTTTTTCTAAATAACAAGACAAAATTCAATCATTTCTAAAATAAATGTCTCAAAGTAGTTTTTTTTAAAGTGCAACGGACTGGACAAGGATTTGTGGCGTTCGGGACGAGTACCATGACATTTTACAAAGTATTTTAATGTGTTTATTGCTCAAGTAACCTAGGTACTTATTTAACAATAACAATACTCGTATTATAAAACACAACTTTAAAATGTTATGTATTAGTTAATAGGTTTTGTGCAAGAAGGTATTATAGTATTGTTTTTCCAACCTCTTTAGTGATTTACTCTTCTTTCTTTTATAAGCATTTTCGACTGTCACTTGTTTCTCTGCTTGAATTCTGCTACACAGCTCATTACAATGTTTTAGTAATTTCATCGTTTTATTTGGAAATATAATAGTGGCGACGAGGATTAAAGATAAAAATGGCGCGAAAATCGATCAAATTTAAAGAATTCAATGTTAAGTGCGATAATTGGGACAATTATATAGACAGATTAAAATATTGTTTTGAGGCAAACGGAATTGTCTCGGAAGAGGTTAGGAGGGCTAATTTCTATACAGTATGTGGTGCACAAGTATTCGGGAATTTACTGGCGTTGATTACACCAAAGAAATCTAGTGAAGTGACATTCAATGAAATAGTGACAATCCTAACTAAACATTACAGTCCTAAATCTAATGAGATTTCTGTGTCATACAAATTTTATCAACGTGATCAAAAAAAAGGTGAAACAGCGGCAGAATATGTTGCAGAACTTCGGAAAATATGCTCAAGATGTAATTTTGTGGACATGGAACGAATGCTTCGTGACAGACTCGTTTGCGGTATGAATGATAAGAAGTTACAGTATAAACTGTTAAAATGGGACAATTTACGTTATGGAGATGTGGTGGACGCGATGTTATCATCTGAAAGTGCGGGGAGGGACGCTCGCATGATGCAGAGCGCTGCCATCGCAGGTGCTATGGCCGGCTACGACGCGACGGCGACGAGCGCCGCGATGAACACACCGCTGGCATGTGAATCGATGGACGTTAACGCTGTGCAATCAAAAGGCGTTCGACTTTGTTATCGATGTGGAGACCGCCATGGAGGCGAAGGTCGTTTCGTTAATGCTGTATGTAATTACTGCAAGAAAAAAGGTCACATCGCAAAAATTTGTACTGCCAAAAAGAGAGATCATTCAAACAAAGTTAATTTTACCTATGATGAGGCTGATAATGTTGATATGAACATGAACGGTATATACAATGTTGAGAGCTCGAGTGCTCGCGTCCCAGCGTTCGAAGTGAAGCTGTTAGTGGACGACGTGTCGGTGACGATGGAAGTTGACTCTGGCGCCGCTTTCTCTCTTGTGAACCAACAGACGTGGGCGCGGGTGCGTTCTCGTAGCACGTTGCGCGCGGTAGCCCAACAGGCTGTGCACGTGGATCAGCTCACCGGTGACAGTGATGGTCCTCAAAAAAAACCGCCACCGAGGTTGGTAATAATCATAGGCTACGTAGTAATAATAATATAATAATCAAAATTAAAATTAACATCATACAAGCCAACATCCAACACAGCGTCACAGGTTTCGCTGCCCTGCGTAGAACCCTGGAAGAGCAACCAAACACAATAGCGCTGGTCCAGGAACCCTATTTAACTCGTACAAAGGTGGGTGGTTTCAACGCCCTTCGGGGCACTGTCTTTGCTCCCCCCGTGCAAAGCAAAACACGGACTTTTATATATGTACCAAATCCTTTTAAAGCGTCGTTGGTGACACATTTGTGCACCGACGACCTTACGGTAGTAAAACTGGAGACAGGTCTGCTGGGGAAACTCAGCACTATCATTTTAGCATCGGCGTATATGGACATTACGGCCGAGGTGCCTCCTCCGGCACTTGAAGAGTTAATGCATTTTTGCATGCTGAACAACATGGAATGTGTGATAGGTTGCGATTCAAACGCCCATTGCACGGTATGGGGATGTCCAGACTCAAACGAAAGAGGAAGGGATTTACTGGACTTCAGTCTAAGACACAACCTCAATATACTAAATCGAGGCTCAGAGCCAACGTTTGTGACGTCTTGGGCCAAGACAATAGTAGATATTACAATAGCCACCAGCGAAATTGCCGAGACAATCAGCGACTGGCGAGTGGCGACGGATGAGATCTCTTGTGCAGATCACAGAAGAATCAGGTTCAGATTGGATGTGGGAGAGCAAGAACCTCGGACCTACAGAAATCCAAAGAAGACTGACAAGACTCTATTCAGAGAAACTCTTGATAGGAGTTTGTCAGAAGCACCACAAGTAGAAGCAACTAAAGAGCTTATACCACAGGAGATAGAAGACACCATACAGTGTGTAGTAAGCATTCTGAAAGGAAGCTACGAACGATCATGTCCTTTAAAAACGGAAACCAGCAAAATATTGCTTAAAAAAGATAGATGGTGGAACAAGGAACTCAGTAAACTGAGGAAGAAAACGAGACACCATTTCAACAGAGCCATGAACACCGACCTGGAGGTAGATTGGCAAGAGTACAGGAAAACTCGACACCGACTCAAAGTAGAGATAAGCAAAAGTCGGAACAGTTCGTGGAAAAAATACAGTAGCTCGATCCAATCGGAGAGCGAGACCGCAAGATTGCGAAAACTGGTGTCCAATGATACAAAGGTAAGACTTGGTACTCTAAAGAAACCAGATGGTACATATACCACATCAGATCAGGAGCAATTTGAACTCCTACTTAAAACCCATTTCCCAGACTGTATACTAGACAATGAAGTCGTTTGGGAAACTCCGACATCAAGTGAACCTTCAAGAAGTGACTGGAACTTTGCAAATTCAATTGTCACGGAAGAAGCACTTCTGTGGGCGGTTAGCACCTTCCAACCATTCAAAGCCGCGGGGCTTGACGGGATCTTTCCAGCTCTCCTGCATTGGAGTCTAATGAAGATCAAGTCTCATCTTGCTGCTATTTTTAGATCATGCCTTGCCTGGAAGTACATACCAAAGGCTTGGCGGGAAGTTAAAGTAGTATTTTTGCCTAAACCAGGCAAATCAGATTACACAAATCCAAAGTCGTTTAGGCCAATAAGCCTTAGCTCGTTTCTCCTAAAAACACTAGAGAGACTATGCGACAAATACATTCGCAGTGGGCCACTGGTTGACAAACCAGTACACAAAAATCAACACGCCTATCAATCAGGTAAATCTACAGAAACGGCCCTCCACCAGGTGGTTCACAAGATAGAATCCGCACTGGAAAGCAAGCAATCTTGCCTTGTAACCTTTATCGATATAGAGGGAGCGTTTGATAAAACAACGTTCCCCAGTATTGAAGGTGGGCTGAGGAATCAAGGCGTGGACGAAAGAGTGAATAAATGGGTCACAACAATGCTATCTAATAGAGCAGCTAGCATAGAGACTGCCAAATCATCGCGATGTGTGGTCACGAGAGGCTGTCCGCAGGGAGGCGTATTATCTCCGCTGCTATGGGTAGTAGTGGCGAACGAAATTCTCGAACTATTAAACAGGGATGGTATAGTAACCATAGGATATGCAGACGATCTGGCTATCATGGTCTCCGGACTTTTCGAAGCAACCCTATGCGAAAAAATGCAGAAGGCGCTTCGGGAGGTCGAGAGATGGTGTGAACGCCACACTCTATCTGTAAATCCACAAAAAACTGAGATGGTTTTATTCACTCGAAAGATGAAAACAGCTAATGTACGACTTCCTACACTGTTTGGAACAAAACTTTCACTCAGCAAGGAAGTGAAATATCTTGGCATATGGCTGGATAGTAAGATGTTGTGGGCGAAACAACTAGACCATATAACCACAAAGGCAATAAATATTTTATGGCAATGCACCCGAGCAGTGGGTAAGGACTGGGGTCTGAAACCTAAACTGTGTCGTTGGTTGTATACTGTGATAGTACGACCGGTCCTCACATATGGATGCGTAGTGTGGTGGCCGAGAACAAATCTGGTGACTACAATCACCAAACTACAGCAAGTCCAAAGATTGGCATGCTCTCTAATCAGCGGCTGTACGAAATCAACTCCATCAGCCGCTTTAGACATTATTCTGGGTCTGACCCCGCTGCATTTACATATCCAGCAGGAGGCGATGGCTTCAGCACTAAGGATCAAATCTACAAATCAGTGGAAAGGCACCGGGCCCGTTACGAACCACTCAAAAGTATTAGACAAAGCAACGAGAATAATCCCAGAAGCATGTCAGGGAACGGACAAGGTAGCTAGCATATACCTAGATAAAAAGATGTATGAGCTGGTTACGGAAGACAATGCTTCAGAGGATCTCTCGTGTTCACATAACATTTACAATATTTTCACCGATGGTGCTAAAAACAAGACGGGGGTTGGTTGTGGTTTTTACTCTCCGGAGCTAGGAATCGCACAATCGGAAGCCCTTAACAAAACCACATCAGTATTTCAGGCAGAAGCTATGGGACTACTGTTGGCGGCAAGAGCAATATCTACGCTTGATGTACCTTCACCTAGTACAAATAGTGACTGTGAACTCCTTACTTTCATCACAGATAGTGCAGCCATCATCTATGCACTAAGGAAACCTATAACTAGGTCGAGGGTAGTTTCAGAATGTCATGAGACCCTACAAAACTTGTCTGAAAGGTATAAAATTAAAGTCAAGTGGACGAAAAGCCACGGCTCATGTCCAGGAAATACCAAGGCAGACATGCTTGCCAAGGAAGGAGCTAAGAAACATATCGGAAAAGATACGGTAAAGCTCTGTAAACCCACCGCAATGGAGGTGAGAAACCTACTTGTTCAATACACAGAGAGAGAGCATCAAAATTGGTGGAACAAGAAAACGGATTGCAGAAATGCAAAAGTTATGTTTCCATCCCGTAACAGGAAAATTACCAACAATCTGCTAAGGCTGACTAGGCAAGACCTTCGTTTCATGGTAGGTCTCATCACGGGTCATTGCAACCTAAATTACCACCTGCACAAAACTGGAGCTACAGACAGTCCTCTGTGCCGTGGATGTATGCAGGAGGAGGAGACTGTGGAGCATGTGCTTTTGCATTGTGCAGCCACGGAAGAGATAAGACAAAAATCTGGTCTTTTACAGGGTAAAGTGTATTCACAGGCCCAACGAAATTCAAACTCCAATAATAGTAAATTAACACCATCTACAGCGACATCACTGGAACAGCTGTGCCAGCGACCTAAAGCCGTGCTCCGGTATATAAAGGAGCTTGGGTGGCTTGGGTAGAGGCTGGCAGGGGGAAATGCACAATACACCCCAAGCGGGACGTCAGTGCAGGCCTTATCGCCCCCATCTCGAATAAGAATAAGAATAAGTGATGGGCCAGGCCACAGTTCAAGTACAATATAAGGACATTAAGTGTGAATTGAATGTTATTGTAGCTAAAGGCTCGGGACCGAATTTGATAGGACGTAATTGGTTTGAGGCACTGGGCATTAAGTTGAACGTCAATGTAATATCTGAAATTGACATGACCGCGACTAATAGTATTGTAGGAAAGTACAGTGAGGTGTTCAGGGACGGACTCGGTACTTACAGAGGGGATCTTGTTGCTATACATTTGAAACAGGGCGCGACTCCAAAATTTTTAAAAGCTCGTCCCGTACCTTACGCTATCAAAGACAGAGTCGAAAAAGAGATTGATCGTTTGGTCGATGAGGGGGTACTTCGCCCCGTGTCTTTTTCTGAATGGGCTACACCGGTTGTGCCTATACCAAAGCGAAATGGGGACATACGTTTATGCGGAGACTACCGCAGTACGGTGAATCAGGCTACCGAGTCGGATACTTATCCGATGCCTACTGCCAGTGAAGGCGTGCCCTGGAATTTTTCAGCGTTTGATGACGGCGTTGCTGGCTGGTGTGCCCGGCGTTGCGGTTCTGATTGATGACGTCATAATCAGTGGCCGGACGATGGTGGAGATGACGCAGCGTTTGGATACAGTGTTGGAACGCATAGAAAAGGCTGGATTGCGTCTTAACAAAAACAAATGTAAGTTTGCTAAACAGCGTGTAGAGTTCCTGGGGTTTATCATAGACTCTGAGGGTATTCATCCCGCACCTAGCAAGGTCGAATCGATTTTCAACACTCCTGAACCGAAGAATGTTCAACAGCTACAAGCATTTCTGGGGCTGTATAATTTTTATGAAAGGTTCATACCTCACAAAGCCACCATACTCGAGCCTCTACATAGATTGCTTGACAAGTCTCAATCTTGGCAGTGGACTGACAGGGAGCAAATGAGTTTTGACACTGCTAAGCGTTTATTGTCGTCTGAGTTGACACTCGTTCATTACGATCTGAATAAGTCGTTGGTACTCATTTGCGATAGTTCAGAATATGGTGTTGGTGCTGTATTATCACATGTCATGAACGACGGACAGGAACGTCCAGTTGCGATGAGTTCCAGAACTTTACACAGTCACAAACGCCGGTACTCACAACTGGACAAAGAAGCGACTGCAATTTCTTTTGGGCTTGGTAAGTTTCATAATTATTTAATGGGAAGGTCTTTTACAATCGTAACGGATCACAAACCGTTGCTGGGTATTTTTGATCCGAAGCGGCCGATGCCTGCGGTATTGTCACCTCGTTTGACGAGAATAGCTATCGTTCTCACCTCGCACAGTTACAATATTGTGTACAAACCAGGACATCAGATCGTTCACGCTGATGGGTTGAGCCGGTGGCCACAGCCTGTTCCAGACCAACCAGAACAGCAGCTGTGTGACGTTTTGCTGATGGCAGAGACCCCTACAGACTTTCCTGTTGATGCAGACCACATTGCACTGGCGACGAAGCGAGACAGAAATTTATCACGTGTCAGTCATTACATACTTAGTGGTTGGCCTGCTAAAGTGTCGGATGATGAACTGCGTCCGTACTGGTTACATCGATCCGAATTGTCTATGCATGAAGATTGTATTCTACTTGGTTGTCGCGTGGTTGTACCGCCATCATTACGTGAAACAATTCTACGTGCTTTACATAAGACACACAGTGGTATTGTTCAAACGAAAGCTTTGGCCAGAAGTTATGTTTGGTGGCCTCAATTGAATGACGATATCGAGGCATTAGTAAATGGATGCAACAAATGTCTTGAAAATCGGCACATGCCGCCGAAAACTAAGTGCGAATGGATCACGCCTACGAAGCCGTGGTCACGTATAAATGTGGACTTTGCAGGGCCTTTTCAGGGCAAACATTTTTTGATTGTAGTCGACGCATATTCCAGATGGCCTGAGGTGATTGTAATAAACAACATGACTTCTTCAACTGTCATTCAACACCTCAGAAATATATTTTCCATCCATGGTTTGTGTGAGACATTAGTTTCTGACAATGGAACATCATTGGTTTCTGAGGAAATTAATCAGTTTTTGGAGGCAAATAAAATTAAACATGTCACAACAGCACCATACCATCCAGCAACCAATGGTTTGGCCGAGAGAATGGTTCAAACTGTGAAAGACAAATTACGGAAAATGACAGATATTTCATGGGATGTTAAGATTCCGAGAATGTTATTAGGACTGCGAGCAACACCATGTACTGTCACTAACAAAAGTCCAGCTGAACTTTTGATGAACAGACGATTACGTACTCTGTTGGACACAATACATCCTGATAATCGTTCGAACCATAGAATGCATCAACAAATTACTGATAATGCTAAAAAGATACACCGAGAAACTAATGTGGGTCAGAGTGTGATGTACAGGAACTACAGCAGCGGACCTCGATGGCTACCTGGTACAGTGGTGAACAGACAGGGTCCATCTAGCTATGGAGTGGCAACTGGTGACGGCAATGTGGTTAACCGACACATTGACCAGTTGGTCAAGAAGAACTCCAATGCAGATCAAGAAATCGAGGGTGGAAAAAGATCTGAGGGCCAAATCACTAGAGGGCCTAATGACTTTGATTTGGAACGTGAGGATATGGGACGCACAGATTCAAGTCAAGTGAGTCAAGAAATCATTGAAGTACCGAGTTCGGAAAAATGGGCTGAGATGTTAGGTATACCTTCGGAATATGAGTCTGGTTATTCTGGAGGCAAGATTAAAAACAAGTTAATGTCTCATAGTCAGAGTCCTTATGGAAGACCAGAACAATTGTACATAGCATAAATATTTGTAAATAGAAAGCTATTAAGATTTAAGTTTTGTAATTTTGGTTGTGCCTTGTTTTGTACTTGGGGGAAAGGTATGTTATGTATTAGTTAATAGGTTTTGTGCAAGAAGGTATTATAGTATTGTTTGTCCAACCTCTTTAGTGATTTACTCTTCTTTCTTTTATAAGCATTTTCGACTGTCACTTGTTTCTCTGCTTGAATTCTGCTACACAGCTCATTACAATGTTTTAGTAATTTCATCGTTTTATGTGGAAATATACTATAGACCAAAAGTCGGTCTTGAAAAATGCTGAAATTAAAATTAGGTTATATGTCCTTATTTTATGTATGTAAAATATATATTCGGAAACCATCGAAATAATGCTCAAATGGACTTACATAATGCCTAAAAACTTACTTGGTGAATTTTTCATTTTTCACCTCATAAATCATGTATTGCGGTAGTTGGGACCTAAACTTGTCACCCCACTAAATCTTCTAATGAACACATTGCTACTAATAAATAAGACTAAAGGATAGCCCCGAGTCTTTGCTTACTTCTGGAAGTTATTTACGTTACAGGTCTAATAATTATAGCTTAGAACAACTAAACGTCTATTTTTCCGCGGCAGTCGGGACTTTAAACATACCTTACCTTGACGCTTCATATGTAGGTAATTCACAGAGGTAATTTACTTACAAATTTAAATTTTCTAATCGCCAGGTCACAATAAATCCTTCCGTAAACTCTCGCTAAACAAAACACGCCGTGTCGAAAACAAAACGGACGCAAATAGTGCTGAATCTATCGGCAAAAATCATACCACGCCGACGATATTTGAAGTCAGTGTTCTTGGTTTTAAAATACAGGGTGGATTTTTGAGATGGGACAGTGAGGGCAGGTACCTTAACCGTTATAGTTACATGAAAACCGTTCCTATGTTTTTGAGTTATTCTGAACTGCATTCACAGATTTTGGAACAAATGTACAGTCAGCAAGAAAATGGTAATTTTACACAAAAACTTTTTTTGATGCCAATCGATCCTATTTCTTATAAGAACCAAGTTCTATCGGACTGACTGAGGTTTGAGTACTAGAAATATCAGAAATAGCGAATAACTTTTCCCATACATTTTTGTATGAAATGAATAAAATAAAATTCTAACATCGTCCGGATACAAGCTTCAGAACTTTTCTTGCAGTTCAGAATAACTCAAAAAGTTATGGAAGGTCTCCTAGGAACGTTTTCCTGTAACTATACCGGTTAATGGACCTGCCCTTACTGTCCCGTCTCAAAAATCCATCCTGTAAGTAGAAAATGGTTGTGTTTTATTGTGTTTTTTTTTTAATTCACTAAATATGGGGTTCATACACAACATTATGATAAAAATTCAGTTCTTTTTTCGGTCTTGGTTTCAATTAGCGTGGAATGACATAGTACAAAATCCATCGTCCATGCAAGCAACTCAATTATCTATACTTGTAGAAAAGATATAATTGAAAAAAAAAGTCTATAATAATAACCTACTGAACAAGAATAAAACATTTTTTGTTTGCGCATCATATATAAACTACTGGACCTTTAGCGACGCGGTCTTCACTGTTGGATAGCTTGGGATTTGACTTAAAAACTGGTGTACTTAGTATCTCAAACCGGAGTAAAAGCCGAGCAATTGATAAAAACTTTGGAATTTTGATCAAATGTTAGTTGTTGGTTGACTTCAAATAAAGAGAACTGATAAAAAACCACTAAAAGACACCGAACTATCAAGCTTATTAGATGCACCACAGTGCATCACCAAACTGTTGAGACGAAAAGTCCGGGACCGGACTAAATAACCATGTGACGAGGTCAAAACCTCTTTCATAATAATACTCTTAATTCTTTCATAATCCATTTCTTTTCATTTTTGATAGTTGGTCATTATTAATTCTAAATACAAATAACCTGTGATTGATATATTGATTTTTGGAAAAACCAAAATAATACTATAGAATACTTAGATAAGTTTATTGAAAATATATATAAGACTTTTAAATATATATCAGAATACCTACAATACCTACATAAGTGGTCTTAATCCGCATCGTCAAAGTATAAAAGTCTGTGAGTTCCTGTGCTCCTAATTATTATTGTTCCTGTAATTCTGTGTCACTGAGGTTTGGGTCCTGGGCTAGTAGGAGCAACCCAAACTCTGGGACCGCCTCGTGACAACCAAACTAATGAGAATAGTCCACACCAATGATTGATTTCAATATTCTAAGTACGTTTAATGTTTTGCACAATTGACAGTCAAGAGTAGCCGAGTGCCAGCGACGTGTCCACGATCTGATAGATCTCCAGTTGTGCAGCGCTGGAGTTGAAGCTGCTATAAAAGCTCATGACTATGAGACGGGTAAGTTAATTTAACTTCATTGCAGTCGTGTCCTTTTACATTGTTATCTAACAGTGCAGAATATATCTGCTGAATGAAGGCTAAATGACACTCAACAGTGACATTTAAGCAGGTAATAAAGTTACAGACCATGAGACTACACATTTAAACGTTTTTATTCCTGGAACCCGCAGTCAAGAAGATTTAAAAAAAGAGACTGCCAAATCGAAAGTGAATTATCAAGTGCCTGCTCGTACTCACAAGCCTCACGCACACATGTACACCATGTTATCGATCCGGCTGATCGGCCGCCACACCGCACCGCAGCGAGATTGTTAGTTGTGTTAATTCTGTCAAGATCTCACAGAAACAAACACAATGCAGTCTTTTGTGATGAAATTGTGTATCAACCACAAATTATCTATTCTCGCCCACATATGTGGGCTATTTGATAAGTCGTTTTAAAAAGTAAGAAAATGTATATGTTTTTAAACAATTTACATTTATGTCTCAACATAGTCTCCTTTGAGGGCCAAACACTTGTTCAGGCTAGTTTTCAATTTTTTTATCCCCTCCAAAAAATACGTTTTGTCGAGGTCATCAAAATAGCCGTTTACACCTGCGATGCAGTCCTCATTTGTCAAAAAATTGAAATTGATTGATTTGATTTGATTGTCAAAAAAACGTAGCACCCATCGTGCAGACAGCTTTGTCATACCCAAATCTTCATGCACGATTTTATGTACTCGCTCAGTGGAGATGCCTGTGTTCTCAGCTATTTCACGCACCTTCACTCGGCGGTCAAAATAGTGGAGAAGACCTGGTTCACCACCCCCTAAAAAGGCTAAGTCGGTTTTGTCGGCAAATAAGGTGATGGCTTCAGTATTCTGGGACTCGAAAGGTGTGATTATGATTGATTATCTTGAAAGGGGTCAGACTATAAACTCTGATTACTACTGCGCCTTACTACGTCGTTTGCGACAGGAAATAAAAGTCTTTTTTCTAAAACTTTTCTTCTGAGCATTCCTCGAAACAGTTCAAAGCCACAGTTGTGGATTTCAGCCTTTCAGATTTTTTGATTTACATGTGTGAATTGACTGCACAGACGTGTGAACACGGGCGTTATCATATGGGCGTTATGCAGTCAATGGCTGAAATCCACAACTGTGGCTTTGAACTGTTACCGCATCCGCCTTATTCACCTGATCTGGCACCATCAGACTTGGAAAGCACTTGGGAGGTCAAAGATTTTCGACAAACGACGAGGTCAAAACAGCAGTAGACGCATATTTTGACTTTAAGGAAGAATCATTTTTTTCAACGGTCTAAATGCTTGGAAGGCGAGGTGGCAAAAGTGCATTGAACTTGATGGTGATTATGTAGATGATTAAAAATATAACTGATATATAACTATGTGTTTATTTTCTTAGTTAGGCCAGGGCGGTCGCACTCCGCAACAAGTACAAATAAATTCAAGGACCCAATATTCGGGTCCCTTCAGTCTTTATTCGTGTTTTAATTATGAGTACCAAGAAGAAAGCTAGAAAGTACTGCATAGCATTCGGCTGTTTGAATAGTGATAGAAATGACGAATTGTCATTCTTTACGCTTCCAAAGGATATTGAAAGGTAATAAATTGTAATACCTATAATAGGTCCTAGTTATGTATTTAGATATTGATATTTTTTTATTACGTAGGTTCCTATAGTTTTATGTTATTTCATTTGTGTTCCATACCGAAGCTACGCATATTTAAGGTTATTCCGCGCAGAAATAAAGTCGTTTATTAAATCGATCAACGTAATTTTATAATTGATTATATTAGGTATTGTTGATCGGAAAATGAATTACTGTGCTGACTTAGTAAGTAGCCTACATACTTTTAATACCTTTTATTACGTAGGTAGCAATTTATTTTTCACTCATTAAAAAGCATGGAATTCAGACAGGCACCTTTATTCATCAAAGTGCAATACCTATAGGATATAATCATAATCAACCAACGACACGTAGGTAGGTATCTCACTAAACTTATCGGCGTTCTGAAAACGGGATAGGTAGGTAGTAAAAATTAGGTAGTCGGTCTATTCTGATAAGAATGTCATTGTATGTAATAGAACTATTTTAATTTATAATAATAAGTAATAACATAATACATTATTACTTATTTATTCTGTTACAATATCTAAGTCATAACATATCACAGAATAATTAGTAGTACAAGTACCTAGTCATATCTTAATACAACCCTACCGAGCGAAAAAGGGACAGAGCGATTCTGAAACGGTTAGATCAATGAAAGTTCTCGCGCGTTGTGATACCGTGCATTCTAGCCTGCACGCGGTGGGCGAGCGCCTTCTAGGTAAATATAATTGAAAGCTCGCAGCGCCGTGCGAGTTAAATTGCACTTTATAGCGTTGTAGTGAGAGTCGCTATTTATTTAAATGACTTTACTCAGTTAGCATTCTGTTTTTGTACTATTATTTATTCTGTGGTTAGGCCGACTACTTTTCAATCCACGGTCGTATAATTACGATTGCAACATTATTATATATTTGTTCCTGTTTCCTAAGGTACGTAAGACTTACGCATCCTATTTTTATTACTACCTAGCCACGAATTGGCTAATAAGTAATTTGATTATAACTTAAACTTTTACTTGGCTTTGAAAGATAATAGCTAGCAAAGGTGTATAAAATTACACCTCAAATTCGTTAAAGTATATAGCTCAGTTTTTATAATATACTCGTATTATATATATACTTATAATAAAGCATTATGAACGAAAGAGTCTGTACAAAAAATATAAAATAAAAATATATGGTCTAAGGTACTTAAAATAAGCTACTGAACAAGAATATAACATTTTTAAAATTAGTGTCTGTCTGTTTGTCTGTATGTTTGTCCGCACATCACGTAAAAATTACTGTACCGATTGCGATGCGGTTTTCACTGTTGTATAGCTTAGGGTTTGACTTAAAAACTGGTGTATTTGACATCTCAATTCGATGAGCAGAGCCGAGCAATCGACAAAAACTTTTTGATGGCTGAAGGAATTTTGATCAAATGTTGGTATATTGGTATTTTAGGTCTTGGAATGGTACGCGTGCGAAGCCGCGGGTACAGCTAGTTTGGAATAATATTAGAAATCACGTCGTCCATTGTCAGAAACTTAGTACAGTGGCAACCCCCTGTCAGATACCCTTAAATTAAAACTCATCATCAATCAGACAGTTTCGATGGTTCTTACACCTTGTCAGACACCTTAAATGTCTACTGTAGGTGCAAGCGCAAGGTGTGCGAGTGAAACATTGTGTTCGGTCTATTGCGATCAAATATTTTGAATTACGCAAACTGGCGTAAAATGAATCCCGCAATAAACATAACATAATCAAATTTTGTTGTAGTAAAGGGTCGCGTTTTATTTGGTCTAGATCTAGTCTAGATGGCCTATAGGCACCCAAGGAAACAAGTTACCGTAATGCTAGGAAAAATAATATTTGTCAAATAAAAAACATATCATCATATTATAGTTATACTTAAGTACATTTAAACGGGACTTAATCGCCCTGGAAATCTTAATATTTATTTACCTCGACGTTTCGATCAAGTTGCATTGATCGTGGTCACGCGAAGACTGAAGTAGCGGGTGTCAGCGTCGAGAAGGGCGAGCGTTGTCTCCAACTACCCGCATTTGGTTTTGTAAAAATTCAGAATTGTCACGACACACGACACTAACGACATCTGCAGATTTCTTCTGACATAAACCGCGACGCGAACACTTGCTTATCACGGGATTCCAGGACGCAGCCAACTTGAAACCATCCTCTCGGTTGAAATTGGGATATATAACTATGTGTTCGAATCGCGAAAGTTTAAAAGTTACAATATTATCATATTATTGTCACAATTCAATTTAGTTTTAAATACGAGTATTACGACAGTGATGTACAATGTTTGAAATTATTTTGTGAATAAGGAAAATAATATCATATTTTTGCCAAAGCATTGCTTGTTTTCTACGATGTGCAAATCACATTCATCAACGAAGCAAATTAATGCAGCGTTCGATATTTTTATGCTAAATATTTATATATTCTTTACTAACTGCGCCCTGCGGCTTTCTATGTTTTTTCTTTCAATATTTTTTATGTCGGATGCCTTCACGCAAGTACCAACTACAACTGTACAAAGTTTCAACTTAATCGGATGCGCGCAGGCATAGTAGTCGAACAAACAAACAAACATTACTTTTTATATAGTAGATTTACAAAGGCGATATTAAACCTAAAAATAAATTAGGTTTAAGCTCGTGCAGCAAACTCTTGAGGAAAGAGAATGTTCAAATGAGCAAGTAGTTTCTGTTCAGCTGGGATGGGCAGCATTTGGTACACTACGTCTGGTCTTCTCGTCGTCCATACCGCAATGCCTAAAGATGAAAGTCTTCAACGCTGGCGTCCTACCGGTTACGACCTAAGGAGCCGAAACGTGGACACTAACAGTGAGGCTGGTCTTTAATTTTAAAGTCACTCAGCGAGCTATGCAGAGAGCTATGCTCTGAGTTTCTTTGAATCCGAAATGAGATGATCCGCCAGAGAACCAAGGTGACCGGCATAGTTTAAAGAATTAGCAAGCTGAAGTGGCAATGGGCCGGTCACATAACTCCAAAAATCGACAACAGTTGTGGTAAGCGAATTTTATAATGGTGCCACGTTAAGGCAAACAATTCGCACCTACAGTAAACTTTTAATGTGTCTGACAAGGAGTAAGAACCATCGAATCTGTCTGATAACTGAGAAAACGTCTTTTGATAGTTCCTCAAGTAACATATATAAAATTCAGCTTTTATAAAACGTCAGTAGGTATAATTATAATATATTATAATTTAAGGGTGTCTGACAGGAGGTTGCCACTGTGCTAAGTGTCTGACAATGGACGACGTGATTTCTAATATTATTCCAAATAAAATATCATATAAAAACTGAGCTATGTATATACTTTAACGAATTTGAGGTGTAATTTTATACACCTTTGCTAGCTGTTATCTTTCAAAGCGTCCGTGATCCAGACTTCATAGTCGGGGATCGTTTTTACCTGTACAAGGGACATACACAGAGAAACATTCAGGTTGTATAAAATAACGAAGGTCTGATCGTCGCGGGCTCTTGGACTATAGTAGTAGCGCTAGTTACACACTATACTACACTAATACAATAATAATTATACATTACACTAACTCAAACGGTTTTGTCCTTTTAAGTCTTCTAACTATGTCAGTGTGATCGAGGAGCTGGATTGCCTCTACGTTCACATGATGAAGTCTATGGTCGTGAGCTTCTGCATACTTTTTAATTACTTTGTTTACGAACTGTACTTTGAGGTCCCGATGGAGATCGTTGTTTCTTATGTACCAAGGTGCTTATGGTTGGTTTAATTTATATAATTTGTTTTTTTTTTTTATCTTTCTTGTTCATGGTTCGTATAAAAGTTTAAATTTGTTTTATTTATTGTTTATAAGCAAAACCATTATTTCTTTCAGGAGCTGCCCATGTGTCCAGGTTCCTCAGCATGGACCCCGGGTCTGTGGCAGCAGCTCAGGCTCGTGGAGCAGCAGACCCTCGAGATGCTATGATGAAGGCCGCCAATACCCTGAGAGAGCATATAGTGCGCAAGTGAGAAACATAGCCTAAGGATTCTTAAACTTTAACTGAAATGCCATAAATTAGCTTAAACGTTTAAGCCAACCTAAATTACAATTTCTAAACCTATATGTATGTACTATCTGTGCCCGCGTGGTAATTTTTCTGGGATACAAGTATCCTAAGTCTATGTTATTCCAGGACCAAAAGTACCTATAACGTACAATATACCAAATTTCGTTCAGCCGATAGATAGTTTTTATCGATTGCTCAGCTTCTACTCATCAGATTGGATTACAAAGTACAGCAGATGTTAAGACTTATGCCTAAACTATCCTGTCTGCAGCACCTTGTAGGTGCGTTCATTTAGCTATGTTCAGTAGAACTATATTTTTATATGTTAACAAAAACCGCATCGCAATCGGTCCAGTTGTTATTACGTGATTTGCAAACAGACAGACTATTTTTTTATGTTATTTTTTTGTTCACTGGCTCTTTTTAAGTACCCTATTTTTTTTAAATTATCTTTGTACAGATTTTGTTACCTACTGCTTTATTATAAGTACTAGCTGTGCCCGCGTCACTTGCCTGGCTAAGAGTTATGTGTTATTCCAGGACCAAAAGTACCTTTATAGAACAAAATACTAAATTTCGTTCAGCCGTCAAATAATTTTTGTCGATTGCCGGCTTGTTCTCATCGGATTGAGATACCAAGTGCACCAGTTTTTAAGTAAAACCCTACGCTATCCAATAGTGCATTGTAAAACCGCATTGCAATCGGTCCAGTAGGTTTTACGTGATTTGTGAACAGACACAAACAACAGACACGTTTTTTTATGTTCATGTTGTTATTATAAGTACCCAAGACCATTTTTTTAAAATTATCTGCTTTGTACAGACTTTTTGTAACTTACTGTTTTATTGCGACTGGATGTTTTCTCTGGGAATGTTGCTGTAGGTTTGAAGAAGCGGCTCGAAAAGAAGACGAAGCCAGCATCGAGCGATTATTCAAGTTGTTCCCACAAATTGGACGAGCCGAGGAAGGAGTGGATCTGCTTGCCAAGTATTTAGCCATTCAGGTAATAATAGGAGTTAATTACAGTGCTGGAGGTTCTTACGGGAACAGGCTTTACATTCAGGTAATAATAGGAATTAATTACAGTGCCGGAGGTTCTTACGGGAACAGGCTATACATTCAAGTAATAATAGGAATTAATTACAGTGCCGGAGGTTCTTACGGGAACAGGCTATACATTCAAGTAATAATAGGAATTAATTACAGTGCCGGAGATTCTTACGGGAACAGGCTATACATTCAGGTAATAATAGGAATTAATTACAGTGCCGGAGGTTCTTACGGGAACAGGCTATACATTCAGGTATTAATAGGAATTAATTACAGTGCCGGAGGTTCTTACGGGAACAGGCTATACATTCAGGTATTAATAGGAATTAATTACAGTGCCGGAGGTTCTTACGGGAACAGGCTATACAGGCTGAGTTTTTTAACTGGTATCTCTATGGCAGCTGTATAAATTGTTAAATATAGGAAAATGTGTTCTTAGAAATACATTTAGATATTTTCAAACATAATCTAACTACATTTAAGGGTTATTGTTTTTTTTATCTCTTCCTTAAATCGATTAAATGTACAAAACACTTTTGCGTAAGAGTTGTAGCAACTTTAGAATAATATGTTCGTACAACTTTTTGTGCGATTTAAGTAGCTGAATCCAATATGGCGAAAAATAATAATTCACGTTTAATTGATTTTAGGTAAAGCACGGCTGCGACAGAGAGAAATTAGTACGATGACCCCTACTACTTATCTCTGTCGCTCGCGCATACATGTGTATTGTGCGAACGCGACAGCGCTATCTGTCATTCAACGTTTTGCACCGCGCGCTCTCATTGGTGAACTGTGAATCGGCCTAATACTATAAGTCTGGTTGGCTAAACGGGAAACCGTTTGGCTGCCGGTCTGTAATACCGGACTTAAATTCCCAACTGGAGTGATTACATTTTGCACATAAAAATGTTTGTGATGGCTTATAACTTGAATATGGCCGAGTTGAGGCGGAAAAGGCCGACGATCCACGAGCGGCGTGGCGACGCGCCGCCGCGGAGCTCGATCTCCACGCCAAGAGTCGGCGTTACCCCCGTACCGCGCCATTAGATGTTTACACATCAAAAATTACTACAGCTAAAATAGCTGTCATGTCACTCTAGCTAATAATTAAAAATAGAGAATAAATACTGTGAAATATTTTCTTTCATCAGGCAGAAGCGAACATCCGTCGAGCCTGTACCATCATCGAAGTGACGTCAGAGACAGCAGTATTTGCCGACGCACTAACGCGCGTGGTCGAGGCGGGCGGCGCGGCGGTGGAGCGAGCTCGCAACGCCGCGCGGAACGCGCCGGGCTTGTTGCCGAGAGCCATCAAAGTGATACAACCTGCGGTCAGTATAGAATGAACAAGTTCACAGAGACTGCTACGGAACGGCCGGTGCACTCAAGCGCGTGGTTTTTCAACAAAATCTGCTTAAAAAAAAACCTATATAAATATTCAGTTGGGAATGAAGTTGATTTATGTTTCAGGTGTGCGTCGGTGTCCGTCGCGTGTACACGGAGCTGGTGCTGTCCCGGCGGCTGGACGCGGACCCGTGGCGCGCCACCAACTCCCCGCTGGCGGTGGAGCCGGTGCTGGCGGAACTGGCGCTGGCGCACTCTAGAGTCAGGCTCTATTTCAACTTCCTCAGGAGAAAGACTGAGGTGAGCTAGTAGTTTCGCGGCGGCTGGACCCGTCTGTAGCGTGCCATAAACAAGCTGAAGTGGCAGTGGACTGGTCACATTTCCCAAAGAACCCATACGCATTGGGATAGAGGAGTTCTCAAATAAAGACCTCGTTTAAGCAAACGACCTGGCGCTCAGTGGCCAGGTGGACAGGTGACAACCTGCGAAAAGCGGCTGGCAGATACTGGATGCAGAAAGTGAAGACCGAGCTTAGTGGCATGCTATAGGCGAGGCCTACGTCCAGCAGTGGATGATGATTATGTGACGTTAAGAATATTGCTTCATAAAAAAAACGATGATTCTTTTATTCGAACACTCCTCACTACACATACACAATACAACGTGTCACTGAATAGCCTTATAAGTACAGGTTTGTTTCTATCAAGCATGTAAATTCGTTTACGTGTGCAATGGTTGAATACATAGTATTTAAAATACCCTTATTTTTTTATTGAAATTTTCTACTACCCTAAATTTTTGTTTACTATCTGTCTAGTGACCTGTACTAAAGGTTTTTTAAAACTATCTCAGGCACCATCTCCTCACAAAGGTAGGTTTATTTTGTTACTCTTGTCTGATCGCAATTAATGTGTAACCTTTAGCGAGGAAAATAAATAAATATGTATTTTGATTTGATTTATTACGTCGCACAAAAATGATAGATAGATAGATAACTCTTTATTGCACAAGAAATGAAATTGATGATACAATAATCAAGTTTTAACATAGAACAATCGGCGGCCTTATCACTAAGCAGCGATCTCTTCCAGGCAACATGATACATACATGATGATATATACATACATGGCATGATGTACATACATCTGCGAGTTCAGGTTGCTAGGCCTCCCCTCGCTTGTAAAGACTTGGTGAAAAGACCCCGTTGAGTGGAGACCTTAAAACTAATAACATTATAATATTTATAATCATTGTACGAAACGGGATGGGCTGTGGGTCCCGGACCCCAACAAAAGATCATCTCCCGTTCGTTCGTATCGGCGGATTCACCGAGTTTTTCTGAAGTTCCTATACATTAAGTAGGAAGACGTACCAGGAAGTCTTGTTGGTCCTTCCTAGGACATCAGTTTGAACCTAGAATACCTATCGGCCGACAAAGTTAAACTAGGTATGATACACGAGTCCAGTCCGCTGATGTTGAAGGTTGCCCGGCTGCATCCAGCACCGAACTGCTCAATACAAACACAAAGTCCAGGCTGCGGGCCTATTGGGCCATCGATACGCAGTTAACTACAGCTCAAGCAGAAAATAAACACCAAATATTCACCACAACGCGAAATTAGCCCTCACATCGAGAGAATTAACAATTTCTACGCGTAACAAACACCGATTATGTTCGTTTTCCAAATTAATCACTAAAACGCCGGTCACGTTTTATGTTACCGGTGAAGATCTTGTGTGCCGGCGAAAAGACGTCGCACTCTCGACGTTCCGAGTGACATCTGCTATTTTCACCCTTTATTCGCCCATGCACGTCTAGCGTTTGCAGCCAGTGGGCGAGCGAGCGGTTGTCGCGTATTTCATAATTAGTGGTTTCAATTTGAAACCGAACATCACTTTTTACAAAATATAACTCGTAAATACTATACGTGCAAATTTTCAGTTCTGACGTTCGACTGACAACTGCGCCTTACGATGCGCAAGGTTTGTCAACCAAACTTGACAACACACAAATTCAAGGTCAAGATTCGGTGCCACTAACTTATTTGTTCAGTTGACAAAAACTATTAAGGCCACACGTCACGTTACGTTCACGTTACCACGATACAGGCTTGCCTAGTGAGGTAACAAAAAGATATTAGGTTAAGAATTGCCTGCAAAATAACCATAACCATTATAATTATTTAGTTTTATGTTTAACGTGTGTTATTGTATATTTTTTGCAGCTAATAACCTATTTTTCATTTAAAAAAAATCACATACTTCACTGTCAATATCGTAAGGATAGCGGAGCCCCGCTCGACTGAACAGATAAATTGGTGGCACTTTATTGATTTTTCCCAACTGACCTACTATGTAGTACTATTATTTATTCTGTGGTACTAGGCTTTGAAGAACACTGTACCTGAAATTATCTTTAAAAGTAAATTCATGAATGAAAAATGTCGAAATCTCAAAAGTCGTTTCACTAACGTTATTCGCCATAACGTGTGGAATACGCCAGCCCCGTACTTAAGTAATTACGTTACATTCTGTATATATGACAATTACAATCTGACCGATTCTAATTGGTTTTATTACAAACAGATGAAAAATTGTGAACGAACATGCACGATCGAATATTAGCGACCAATCATTGTACAGTATTTCAGTTTATCCGATTTCTGAGATTCTATTGCCACGGACAAATTGTGAACGCTCTTGATTGGTCAGACTCGTATTATCACCATATAGTTACAAATTAAACAGACAGTCAATTGCAAATTATCTCGAGATTATTCACTCCGACATGACCTAGAGGGCTAAAATTGATCCTGAGTTAGTAAACGTGCTCTCGACAGAACTCTAGCATCGTTGTCCCTTTGCTCTACTCGCACACTCGACCTTTACTCCGCTTTAGGACGTGGCCGGCTCGCTTCGCTCGCCACCACCCCCCTCGCTACGTTCAGGCCTCATGTTCTTATTTCGCTCAGGAACTCCTTGCGAGCTTCTGGCTCCGCGTTTTGGAATTGCACCCATGGTTAGGACAAGGTGGAGACAAACCTAGACCGACCAATTCGGATAAGGTTTACAATATAACGGAGATAGTATTTGTAAAATTAACATATATACATTGCTTAAACATTAATTATTCATAAATCTAGACAGACGCGGCATCACTGGACGAGGCCAAGAAGCAGGCGTCCATTATGTCCGTAGAGAAGATCATATCGGAGTGTGACCTCATGCGGACTGCGCAAGATCTGCTAGGACACTACCTCGCACTCGAACGGTAGGTATCATCTAGTAATAGTTGTTAACTACAAAGAAGCAGGCGTACATAATGACCGTAGAGAAAATTATATCGGAGTTTGACCTCATGCGGACCGCGCAGGATCTGCTAGGACACTTCCTCGCACTCGAACGGTAAGTTTCTACTAGTTACAGTTGTTAACTACAAAGAAGCAGGCGTACATAATGTCTGTTTTCTGAATCGCGGTGACAAGATTCTCAGAGTACAAAGATGGGTCTAACATTATTTTTAACCCCTCACATATTCTGAGTGAAATATGACCAATGTATGTAGGTTCCACCATTATTATGATGTTATTCGGATCCGCATAGGAACTAGGTTCCTAAATATTTTTCTTTTTCAAAATACCTAAAATGAAATGTAAGTGAATTGAATGGTTGTCGGGAAAATATACCAATTGCAATATTCGCTTACTTACATTACGTTCTAAGTAAACATATTGATTAAAAAAAACTTGGGCTCCTGTCCAAATCAGAATAACATCATAATATGGTGGTAACTTTAATTACAAATGATTTTAGAATTACGTTTGTGTGGACAATTCAACCCCCGCCGGCCTCAAACAATAAAATTGATGTATATGGTGATATTGCTAATGTCTTAAAACTGATAATTGCTAATTTAATCATTATTATGATAGATATGATAAACTGATAGATACTAATAACTAGATAACAGTACATGATACGAGATATCCAGATTTCTGTGTTGCTTTCTTGCTTTCCATTCAAAATAAAAACAGTTTAGTATGATTTTCTTCTAAAATCTTAAGTCCAACCTCAAAAATAGTTATGGCAAAATATGCCGCCTGATAATAAAGGAATCATCATCATCAGCCCGTGTCAGTCAATAGCAATGCATTCAACTCTGTTGATTTTGATATCCTCCTAGCATTGTTACGCTCTATTAACGTATCTCCATCATTGATTGACTGGTTCCGTAATTATTTGTACGGACGTCGGCAACGTAACCGCTTTGAAGATTATTTTTCTTCTTGGTGTGATACGAGTGTCGGTGTTTCTCAGGGTGGCGTGCTTTCTCCTCTTCTTTTTTACTATTTTTATTAATTCTATTTTTTTTTTCTCACTTCTTCCTATCATCTCTATGCAGACGATCTCCAAATATACTCTCAGGCCTTACTTGACAACTTAGCTGAGGCTATTGATAACACCAACTCTGATTTGTGTCGCATAGCAAACTTGAGCAGTTCATATGGTCTTACAGTAAATCCTGTTAAAACTCAGGCTATCGTTATAGGAAGCTCCAGAACGATCAGTAAAATTGATTTTTCAACACTCCCACGAATAGTTTTTGGCGGGGTTACTGTACCATTTAGTGATGAGGTGAAAAACCTTGGGGTGATTATTGATAGATGTTTATCCTGGGGTCCACAACTGCAATCGGTTAGCCGGAAAATGTTTGCTTCTGCAGCTTCTCTGAATAGATTACGTAACTTTTTACCCACTGCGACTAAAGCTGCGCTTGTTCAAACTCTCCTACTCATTCTTGATTATGCCGATGCGAGCTACTTAGATCTTACAGAGGAGCAACTGAACAAGCTTAAGCGTCTTCAAAACTTCTGTAAGGTTTATTTTCGGCCTCCGGAAATACGACCATGTCTCGGAATTTCGCACAAAGCTCAAGTGGTTCCCTATTCGCCTTTGCCGGAATACTCACATTCTCTTTGTATCTTCATTATTGTGGATACAGCTTGAGGTCAACATCGGTGTTATTGTTTCCAGATATTTCCTGGAAGAGAGCGTGAACAAGGCGCTGAAGCTGGCTGCGCCACAAGTGGGCGCCACCAACTCCAGCCTCGTCGATGACGTGTTCTTCATAGCTAGGAAAGTTATCAGGTCGGTACAGGAGTGAAGGCTTGCTTGTCGTATGATGCACGAGAGCCTGTCAGAGTTTGTCAGGCCGCCTGAGGGCCTCTTGACAAGGCATAACGACTGCTATTAATCGAGTGGTGGGTACTGGAAGCGTTAATCAATAGAAGCCGGGACCGACAACTTTACTTGCCCTTCGACGCACGGAGTTATGGAAAACCGTGCATTACTTAGAAAAATCATTGGTGCAGAGCCGAAGACTGAACCCGGTATAGTTGGATACTAACTTGCACTAGCATATATCGCTAGGCTACCATCGCTATCATACCATAGACTATCATTAGTAAATAATTGTAATGGTACGAGTATAATGAACCCAAGTAAGCTGAGCACATTAGATATAGTGGAGCGTAATTAGTACGACACAAAAAAAGGCTGAGTTCTTCTGTTGGCTTCCTTCTCAAAGTTGTTCCTACCTAATTGCACTGTTTGCCCAATGTAGACATATTTTCGGACAACTTCAAGTGGTACGGCATTGACTGCAATCGGTTCCGGGTCAACAAAATCGTGAAACTTTTGTTGATCTTGGTTTTATTTATGTTCATTCCGAGACCGGTGCGTCGTGAAGCATCATCTAGGTTGGTCAGCATGCTGCGCAAGTCTTGCAGCGACTCGGCAATTAGGACTATATCATCGGCAAATTGTGTACGATGTTCTCGCGTTTGATATTAAAGCCCATTGTGCGGTTTTGATCGATAGCGTTCCCTTCGAGCGCCTTACGTGGTGCGGCCGCCCGCCCTGACAAAAAAAACTCACTGACTAGGATCGTTTGTTTGTGTTTAGACGCAGCCTGTCGACAGGCAGCGTGGATGGCGCGTGCGCAGTGCTGAACGACGTGTCGTCCCTCTTGGAGCGGGCGGTGGCGGGCGCGCTACGGCGCTGGGCGCGCGCGCCGCCGCCCGACCCGCTGCCGCTGGCCGCCGCGCCCGCGCCCGCACCGCTCGCGCGCGCCGCTGTGCTGGACGCGGCGGGCGCGCTCGCGCAGCGCCTCAACCGTGACGTGGACGCGCAGAGGATGCTGTTCCTGGTGAGTGCCCACCAGAGGTGCTACGTCCCTCCTGGGGCGGACGGTGGTGGGCGCGCTGCGGCGCTGGGCCCGCCCGAACCGCTGAGTGTCCACTAGAGATGCGACGAATATACGGATACTGACTGAATACCGAATAGTAGCCGAATATCGTGAAATGTTTTTATAATCATGGAAAAAAAAGTACATATTACTCAAAAATTACTCTATTTTCGTCGGAAATTTATGCTTGAATACTGAAAATCTACCAGTTTTATTAAACGGGGCCATTTTGTGAAGCTTTCATCGAACAGTGTTGTATTTTTAGCAAATTTTTCTATTAGTGAAACACAATGTAATTGTATGCAATTATAAACAAATAATGTGTGTCGCGACACAATATAATTGCAAATGAAACATATACGCCCTCCTTTGCCAAATATTCGGTACTCGGCCAAATCACTGTTTGCGACATCACTAGTGCCGACCGACAGCTCTGTACCGCGCTGCCACGCAGTAGTATTCACTGAAGTATTCGCTGAGCAGGCGCACATGAATGAGGCGGAAGCGGGTGCGGAGTGGTCGGAAAGGCTGGCCGCCGAGGCGTGCGCGGAGGCCGAGCCGCTGTACCGCGGCGCCACGGAGCGCGACAAGCTGCAGTCGTGCGCGGGCGGGCTGGCGGGCGCGGCCGTCGCCTTCCGCGCCGCGCACGACACGGCGCGCGCCGCCGTGCTCGCCGCACTCAAGCCGAAGGTCGCGGCCTGGGCGGACGTTGTTGTCAACCCGGGACTCGAAACAGGTACTTTGTGAAGTTTTAATAGTACAATCTATTTCTATAACCGCCCCTTTTAAAACCCGTGAACCTGCGATAGTTAGAGCGATCATGGTCTTCCTCAACTTACTCGCGAACTTTATTTACATAAACAACCAACTAATCTCCTGAAATGTGAAATCAGGTGTCATTAAAAAACCAAAGACAAAATAGCAAAGTAGGTACTTCAAGACATCCGTATCCGTAGAGCCGTATCACACTTTGTTTGAGCCGTATCAAACCGTCAGAAAAATGTTGCCCGTATACAATCCAAAACAGTGCGGCAGAAAATGGTTCCTGTAAAAAAACAGGTTCTCAAGTTGATGTGTATGTATGTATATAATATTATTGAAAATGAGTAATATTTATGATGTTAGTCTATGTTGGTTAGGTATCTAAACAAATGTACTAAATGTATTTCGTGGATGTATTTATGTATGTCTCGTACTAAATAATTAAACTATTATTGATAACGACAACGTCAACAGCAAAATACAAAGATTCGTAGCAAAATAGCCGATAACTAAATTATATTTCTTTAATAATTTCCCGGCAACGAAAACGAATTCCCGGGAAGACAATAACCGGGAATAAACCCTAATAGAATTCGTTTTCCTGGCGAAAAGGAGAGTTTTGGCAAAGCGTTAAGTGGTTGACCTATCAGAAAATGCCCTGGAGTCAAAACTTTTAGGTCTCTGGGGGTCTGAGCTGAGCGGACAAAATGAACAGGAATCGAAGGCCGAGTCAATATTACAAAGCACCTTAGCAAGTTTATCAAAAGCGAACGTTTTCTCCTATAACTCGATTCAAGTGATTTTTGGTGGACTTTACTTACTAAGTGAATATTTGTCACTTTCAGATGAGATGGAAGAAGATGCTGACGCCCTGCCACAAGCTTTAGACCAGTTCGTGGAGAGTGCTCGCACGCTCATTTCTGCGCGTGCGCTCGACGCCGTGCTGCACGCCGTGCTGTCGGACCTCACCGCGCGCGCGGAGCGACGGATACTGCATTACAACTACACCAGGGTCAGTGTTCGGTCAATCTTCACAATCGTTAATGATGAATACACGTAGCTCTGAATAATAAAGCAGTTTTTCGTGTAATTGTTTTCAAGATATTGTTTGAAAACAATCACACGTGGGTGGTATTCTCCGCGGGCTCACTATGTGCTCGAAAATATGCGCAATCGTTCGAAGAGTTCACGGAGGCCATGTTAACCCTTAATTGGACTGAAGGAGTATACATCCCACAAGATTTTTCGGAGTCCTAAACTTTCAATAGTTTCATGATTCCCTATGTGCTCGAAAATATGCGCAATCGTTCGAAGAGTTCACGGAGGGCATGTTAACTTAATTGTACTGAAGGAGTATACATCCCACAAGATTTTTCGGGGTCTTAAGCTTTCAATAGTTTCATGATACCCACAATATGTAAAAAAAAATCAAAAGAAAATATATTTGTTTCTATCCCCAAAGTAAAAATATAAAGCGTAATGCACCTGATTTTTCATCTGTAGACGGTAAAATATCTGTGTTGTTTGTTTTCGTTCAAATAGTGGGCCAAATTACAGTACGAAAGGATAAAAAAGATCACAATGCTGCGGAAAAATGTGGTAAAATAGTTTGAATTAGTTTATCTTGCACGGTTTGAATTGCTTTATAGATGGGCAACATTCCCATGTCGCGATAGTTTTATGATATATTTTTATATATAGACATGGAGCTTCAGTAGGTAGCCCACGCGTTCAGTAGGAGGATGTTTCCCACATTGTTTTTTATATAAATAATAAATAAATATAAGGTGTTTATCTTATACCTTTATAAAAAAAGAAACCACTATGTATGCCTTGATGAAGTCGTGATGGCTCTTAAACAGCTCAAAAATGTAAAAGCCCCTTGGGAGGACGGAATTACCACGGAACTCCTAAAAGCAGGAGGTACACCCACGCTCAAAGAACTGCAGCGTATATTTAATTCCGTTCTCTTTTCTGGGAGAACTCCCCATGCATGGAACAAGAGTGTAGTCATCCTGTTTTTGAGAAAGGGTAAATTATTAGGGTATTAACCCTGCTGAAAAACTATCGGCCCATCGATAGTTTTTCAGCATGTCTATAACCCTTGAGGCATGTCTATATGAGTCATCACGAATAGTCTCGCTCGTAGACTCGACGAATTTTAACCACCGGAACAAGGTGAGTTTCGAGGAGGATACGGCACGATAGACCACATTCACACTGTGCGGCAAGTTATACAGAAAACCGAAGAGTATAATCATCTCCTGCATCAGAAGGCGTTTGACTCCATCGAGACCTGGCCTAGATGAATCATCTCAACGCATCGGTCTCCGGATGAATTTGGATAAACCCAAGATAATGTTCAATGAACATATCTTTCCGGAAACGATTGCTGTTCACGGCAAACTTACTTAGGCAAACGCTGAAGTTGGGTAAAAATAACTTTGAGAGAGAGGCCCGTAGAAGAATACAGCTGGGCTGGGCAGCATTTGGTAAATTTCGACGCTAATTCCCCAATGCCTGAAAACGAAGGTCTTCAACCAGTGCATCCTACCTGACTTACGGAGCTGAGACATGGACTCTCTTGGTACGACTAGTTCACCAATTCAAATTCGCTCAGCGTGCTACGGAAAGGGCTATGCTCGGAGTTTCTTTGAGAGATCAAATCCGGAACGAGGTGATTCGACAGAGAACCAAAGTTATCGACATAGCCCAAAGGATTAGCAGGCTGAAGTGGCAGTGGGCTGGTCATATTTGCCGAAGGACCGATAACCGTTGGGGTAGACGTGTTCTTGAGAGGAAGACCGCGACTCGGCAAACGTAGTGTGGGACGCCCTCCGGCTAGGTGGAGCGACGTCTTACGCAAGATGTCTGGCGGTGGTTGGAAAAGAAGAGCCGAAGATCGGGCTCAGTGGCGTGCTTTGGGCTCTCCCAATTCGCTCTCATCATTATCAGTCCACTGCTGGACATAGGCAGAGGCCTACGTCCAGCAGTGGACTGATAATGATGATGTACATAAAACCCACTCTCCGCCAGGCCACGCCCAATTAAGGATTAAGCTGTCGGTCCTGACTGTTATTGATTAATAGCAGTCGTTAAGCCATGTCAGAGGTCCTCTGGTGGCCTGACAAACTCTGACACCAGAGACCAGACCTCATACTACAAACAAACAAACGGGTGGTCTAGATCTGTTGAACTTATTGTATGCAAGGAGTGAATAGTAAGTGAAATACATGTACGTATCCAGGAGGGTGGGCTAGCGGCGGAGCGGCGCGCGCGGCGGCTCGCGGCGTGGGCGGGCGCGGAGGCGGGCGGGGCGCGCGAGCGGGCGGCGCGCCTTGCTCAAGCCGCCGCGTTGCTGGCGCTGGAGCACCCGGGGCACGCGCGGGACGCCATGCAACCCACGCCGCGGCTACCGGCCAATGACGCCAAGGACATACTCGCCAGGAGGTGCGTCATTCAAATACTTTGTTTTTATTTCATGTGTAGTACCAAGGTAACCGACATAACTCTATGGATAAGCAAGTATGGCGGTGGCAGTAGGCTGGTCACATTTCCCGAAGAACCGATAACCGTTGGGGTAGACGAGTTCTCAAGTGGAGACCACGTTTAGGCAAACAAAGTGTAGGACGCCCTGTGGCCATGTGAAGTGACGACCTGCGAAAGGCGGCTGGAAGAAAATGGATGAGGAGAGCTGAACACCGAGCTCAGAGGCATGCATTAGGAGAGGCCTACGTCCAGCAGTGGACAAGTATAGGCTGATGGTCATGAGTACTGAGACGAGCGGAGCACTTCCCTGATAATAAGCGTCAACCTGCCCATTAATTTGCAGTATCATTTAGAATTTTGATAGTCACGCGGCGGCACTGCAATACGCTCGTACCTCTGGGACATTTTTCAAATTCCCTGTAATTTCACTGAGGATCATCTTAGGGTATTATAATGTTGTATGTTCGAATCGTGAAAGTAGCTGTAAGTGAGGGATCACTCGCAGATTAAATACTAATGGAAAGTCGCTTGCGGTGGATGGGTCATGCCTTCCAAAAACCGAGCTCTGCTAGGAATATAAAAGACGAGACGACGAAACCAACTAATAAACTTGTGCAATACGTGAGGTGAGGATACCAAAACGAAGCGATCTTTTTGTTAGATTTTTTCAAGCTCACCGTTTATGAAACAGCTTTGGTGCTTAATCAGATCCGATGGTGAACCTTTGGGGCGGAAAAAATAACATAGAACAGTGGACCCGGACATTAGCCGGGATAAACGATAGGCAGAAGAATAGACAACAACAATTATCAGGGTAGTGGTGGACCAGAAGTCTGCAAGAGTATCTGTGGTATAATAGTAATACGCCTTTGTCAGATATTCACCCACAAACAGTAGTGTGCAAACTTTACTGTGTTCCGCTTTGAATGGCAAAGTATCAGTGAAAAATTTAACATTTATTAAAAAGAACATACCGACGTTCAAAAACCTCCTCCTTTGGAAATTGATTAAATATATTTTATTTTTACAGGACCGACTTCAAAATTGAAGACATCAAACGCCTGAAACTGTAATCTAAGTTAATATTACGCAAATATGATTAATATATTATTGCATTTAAAAACAATTAAAATATACTATTTAATCGCAAGATTCTTTTAGTTACTCATACCTAACCTAAAAAGATTTAATGAAACGGAATGACTTTGTTAACACGTTTTATTGTTATAAATTAATAACAGTAATACAATTTGAAACAAAATGAGTAACAATTAATAATACATCTTAAGCTAAAAATCTTTAAATTAATAAGGCAATTGACATGTCACTACAGCTCTAAGACATCGTTTAATTATAGCTGTCTTTACAAGTAAAACAGGTGTTTAATGAGAACTGAATCAGCATTCCCTATAATTATAGCGTCTTTACAAGTAGAACAGGTGTTTAACTGAATCAACATTCCCTATAATTATAGCTGTCTTTATAAGTAGAACAGGTGTTTAATGAGAACTGAATCAACATTCCCTATAATTATAGCTGTCTTTACAAGTAGAACAGGTGTTTAATGAGAACTGAATCAACGTTCCCTATAATTATAGCGTCTTTACAAGTAGAACAGGTGTTTAATGAGAATTGAATCAACGTTCCCTATAATTATAGCTGTCTTTACAAGTAGAACAGGTGTTTAATGAGAACTGAATCAACGTTCCCTATAATATAGAAAATATATACTCTCGACAGTGAAAAGTGGCAAAAGGAAAGGGAGTTTGCCCAATAGTGGGATACAAAAGGTTAGTTTTAAATTTATATATATTTTTGGGAGTTAATGAGTTAACGTTATTTTGTCTATGTAGACATTTTCACGTTAAATATAGGCGGTTTGTTTACAAACGCTTGTCGCAACTAAATTGTCAAATTGCAATAAAGAAATTATAGATATAATTTCATTCCGTCCTAAGTGAGTAGCCGAAATAAGTTATACAAAAGAAAAAACATCTTATACTTTTGTAAATTTGAGTACGTAGGTCATTGATTTAGAAGTGTCTATAAAAACCCTTATTATATTTGAAGGAACGTCGGTTAAATACAGCAAGACGATAATAGACAAAAAAATAACACCAATTGTTTTTCTCTATTATCCTTGAATGTTTAGAAATAACAAGCACTATAATAGAACGGACACTACATACTTACTGATAAGGAAATGGTGCGCATAATGGTGATAAAGAGGTAATTAGACACCTCATTACTTGATTACAAAATACACGGTAAGTCTTGGTAAGCTTAAATTCAAATAAAAACAAAGTATAAGTTATTACATTATTAATAATATTAAAATGTACATAAAACGATAGAAAGCGTATATACAATACTTGTATAGCCATGACTTGAGCTCAATAAATGTAATATTCATTTAACACAAAACCATTAATGTTAGAATGACATTTAAATATTAAAATTAAGTATAGAAATACAATGTATCTAAAAAAGGTAATTTTTAACAGTTACTGTTATCATCTTAAAAATATTATATACATATAGGCTGGAGTCAGAAGATTAAGATGTAGACAGGTTGTAGCTGCATCGTGAAAGCTTATCGAGTACTTTAAATAAATAAACAGTTACAATGTTCTATACAGTTAGTTTTAGATTTTGACATGGAGGAAACAAAATAAAACTACGTCAAAATAAAAATCAAAAATTGTTTAAAAATTGCTTTCTAGCCCTCTGAATATTGACACGAAAGTTACTTTTAAATTAATCTAGTTTTTTGGATAAAAAAATTGCGATATATCTCGGATATCGCCCAAGGACCGCTTATGAGCACATTACCTAAAAATTAAAGATGCCACTGCTGCAATCATACCTATAACTCTAATTGACTAAAAGCAAATTGCCTAACTGTCAATGCCTAAACATTGTCATTGCCTAGATGTAATTTCGCCTACAAATTGAAATGCCATAGCAGCATTATGTATCTCCAATGCCTAAAGAGCAGATATGACGCTTGTTTTATTGAAAACTCTTTTGTTGTAACTCGATGCATATTATTATACAATGTATATTATGGTTACTAGCTGCACCCTGTGGTTTCACCCGCCCGAAAATGAAATATCCCTTTAGTATAGTGTGAAGTCGGATGACAGCTATTTACTTAAAAGGGCTATAACTCTGAAACTATTAATCCTAGTTTCTTTACAGAATCATCGAAATATTCATTTCATAACAGTTGTTAAATTGACAGATGATAGCTGTCAAACGTCAAAACATCAAGTATTGACAGCAGATGTCAAAAATGACAGGCAATGTTAAAAATTACATAGATAAATGAATATCGCAGCAGCAAATGCAAAGATTAAATTTGTTACTAATAAGTCACCGTACAATGTCTAGGCATTCTGCTTTTAGGCAAACTAAAATTATAGTCACCATAGTTATAGGCATTGTGCTTCATAGTCAATTAGCGTTAAAGGTATGATTGAAGAGGTGGCATCTTTCATTTTAGGTAATGCTCTCATAAGCGCACGACATAAATTAAGCTAAGAAAAGTTTCAAAATGTATATTCTGGATAAATTGCGAAATGCATAAGGATTATTGATTTGATACATAAAGATTGATTCGATAAATACTATAACATGTTTCAAGCTTTTTAGGTCTTAATATAGTTAGATTAGAGGCTTAAAGTTGGTGCGACTGTTGTTTATTTTTTAATTTAAGGCACCATTAAGTGTATATCCTAATTTTAAAAAAAGTTACCATAAATATATCAACTAGGCTATATAGTACCATTATTTGTGCCCAGTGCATATAAATATTCTATTAACAGTGATACATTTTCTACAATAAAATGTTAGTAAAACACGAATAGATACATACAAAAATATGATCTGTAAAATTACAATGTCATGATAAATTCGTCAGATCATGATATTATTACAAAATAATTTGAGCTTTTCAATGCTTGAATGTAAAATACAAACAAACACACATCGCTAATACGATTTGTATTAGATTTTTTATATTATTGGGACCTGTATTTTATTTATAAATATATTTCAACAGATTTCAAAATTCTTTGGTTACACCACATAATATTTTTCTCGACCTTTTAGTACACACTAAATCAAAATAATATATATGTTATAATTTTGCATTGTGCACACTTATAATACCAATGTGTGCAAAATAATAAAGTTATAATAATATAATTTAAAAAAGGCAAAAACGGTAGTTATTCACATATATTACTTGAATTGTTCCAACTATAGTTTCGACCACATCTGGTTGTCTTTCTCAAGGTGAATGCGGAACGCTCGCAAACGTGTCCAGCCTCGCCCTGCGGGCCACCGCTCGCAGCGCACGCGATTAAAGCAACTGGTGCGAGGGCGAGGGGTTGTCTGCTGCGTCGGAGCGTCCTGGATTGAATCTTCTCCGCCAGTCACATCCTTCTCAATTTCATATGCTCTACGAAGACATGGTCTCCAAGCAGGTGGCAGAAACCATCCACCGTCTCTATTACCCTTCGCCCCCGCACCAGGTATTGTCGAGGCTGGACACGCTCATGAGCATTCCGCAAACACCTTGAAAAGACCACCGGATGTGCTCGAAACTATAGTTGGATTAATTCAACTAATATACGGGAGTGACTCCCGTTTTTGCCATTTAAAATACATAAAAACTACGTTAGTTTTCATTCTAATAAAAAAAGTAAGTACATTATTTGATCAAAACTTATCCTAAAATTAAAATTATAATAAACGTGATTAGACCTTAAAACTAATCTATATGAACAATGATTACACTTTGAAAATTACTTAACAAAGAAGGCTTTTGCTTTGATTTTAAATCTTGCAGCAGTTCATTACTATTCGTTCTACGTTTTTTGACTGTGGATCGTATCTGGTTATCTTCTGTTTTTATCAATAGTCACGTATTGCATAATTATAATGAACACTGAATATCTTAAAATATAAATCGTTGTTAAGACCAGATAAGTAATTCCCAATTTCAGTAACAATGCGTTAAAATGTACGAGCAGTTTATTCTAATGACACTGATGGACTTAGAACATTTTCATGACACTTTTAATATTGGGCCAATAGCCTCAGTATTTTTGTATGAAGTGAACATTTACTCCAGCTACCAAGTTGTCTTATTATGGCGTTTTTTATCGCAACCAAAAGTTAATTTAAGGTCCTAAAAAATGCACTTCAGTAAGACATATATTTTGTCTGTTAGACTTATAATTGATTACATAAAAATAGTTAGCGCGACCTCGTTGAGTGCGATAGCTTTAAAACTAACATTGCATCTTAAATTCGCTTAACTTTCTACTGTGCTTATTGTAAATAAAATTTCATGGCATTTCACTGTGGCCCAGCGTCAACCACAAACGAAAACAATAAGGAATAGTCCAAGAGTCACTTATCAATGTTAATTTTAAACATTATTTCAATGATCAAACCGGGGACGTTTGTTTTAGGTTAAGGATGACGATGTGCCCAGTTTTGTTTGCACAGTTAGTAGTATACACCGAGCAAGTAGTATGTAGTAGTTAAAGGCACAAACATACCGGAAAAGACGCTAGGTAAAAACAAGCCAGCGCCCTGAGATGTCAGTATCTTAAGGCTAGCTGTCCACAAGAGCTGAACGAAGATGATGAGCTACGAGATAGTAAAATCCTTTAATAACATTGCTGCGCCGTGTGAAGATAAACAAATGAAGCAATGTTAGGTTTTAATAATATTTTACTCAAACAATAGTAGTTATGTGGTCATTATTTCGACAACCTTCTTTGGGCAAAGTCGACCTTGCCGCGCTGCTTGAATAGGCGCCAGCAAAGTTGTATGGAATTTCATTATTGTCGTGTTTTGCGGCCAGCAATTTCCTTTGAAAATCCATTATTGTCGTCTTTTGTCGTAGCACTATTATTTATTCCGTGGGTTCGTTAACCCCGAACGCGAAAAGAGAGGCGTTGTAGCTCCCAGACGAATGGACCGATTTTGATGTTTTTTTCTGTTTGAAAGCTGATGTGATTGTTGTTGTTGTTTCTGTTTCTGTTGTTGTGGTCGTTGTTGTTTTCGTTGTTGTTGCATTGTTTGAGTAAATTCTTATTATACTAAGCTGGTTTTATTTAAATTCCTCGCCTTGTTTGAGTAAAGCACTATACAAGCCTTGGTCCGCAATGACTGCCCTGCTGGCCACGCTATGATTGTCTCGAGCTTTGCTTAGTTAAGTTTTCGGCCTTCAAGCTTGGCCATCATGGCAGCCCTTGCTGTCCGCGCTATAAAGGCCTCGACCTTCGGTCTCGGCCTTCATTCCAGCTTGGCCATCAAGGGCTGCAATGCTGACCGCGCTGTGATGGCCTCTAACTTAGCTTAGCTACGCTCTCGGCCATCATCATCGCTGCCAGCAACGCAGTCATTACAGACCGCGGCAGTAATGTACTATTGTCCCATTGACCGAAAACGACAATCCACTTATGGCGGCCCTAACTGAAGGACTTACAATTTCAAACTAAACTATTAATATTAGGACAAAAAATCTGTTTTTGCATTTTGTTTGACCTCTGACTGAGACTGATAAATGTGTTGTCGTTATCTGTTAAATGAACAGCCTTAATTTGTTTACCTCGCCGCTCCTGTTCCTCTTGCAGCGCTAGTGGACAAGCCGCCTAGCGGGTAGACAGGCCTTCGGTCCCTAGTACCCCTCCCGGGGGGGCGGCGCCTCGACCGTGGCGGTAGTCTGCTTAGACACCACGCGCGTGCCCTGCGCCAGCCCGCCGGCGCGCACCGCCGCCCACTTCAGGTACGCGTCGGCGCAGTACGCCGCGGTCGCCACGAACCCGAAGAACTGGACAATATATTACATGTAGTTATGAATACATTCGAGGACACGCCACTTTCACCAACCCGCACTGCGGTAGTGTCTCTCTGTTTGTCTCGCTCTCTTTAGGCTGATGATGATGAAAGAAGACATTTCAGCCTGTATCATTTTATTTAGTCGTGACTAAGTGTTTTAACGTATACAAATTAGTCCAGTAGTTTTTGCGTCTCTATGTACGAGGGGAGTTCAATGTATTCTCGGTATAAGCATGAAATAATAAGCAGAAAATTCTGAATAAAATTTATTTTTCAATGTAGTCCCTTAGGATCTGAACACACTTATTTGTCCTGGAAAATAACTTTCAATTCCCTCCAAAAAATATTTTTCTTCCTGGCCTGAAAAATGATCGTTAACTGCTGTCTTTAACTCTTCATCGTCGGAAAAATGCTTGCCTCGAAGTTCTCTTTTGAGATTTGGGAACAGAAAGTAATCACTAGGGGCTAGGTCCGGGCTGTAGGGTGGATGATTGATTTCTTCAAATCCGCAATCCCGCACAGCAGCATTGGCAATGCGCGCCTTGTGAACAGGCGCGTTGTCGTGCAGAAGCAATACACCTGCGGTCAATTTTTCCCGTCCTTTTTCTTTTATTGCCTCCTTTAAATTGCGCAGGGTGTTAGCGTAAGTTGCGCCAGTAATACTCTCACCTTTTTTTGTGTACTCAATTAATAAGATTCCCTTGGAATCCCAAAACACTGTGGCCATGAGCTTTCCGGCGGATGGGCAGACTTTGAACTTCTTCGGTGGGGCTGTTCCTTTTTTATGCCACTGCATAGACTCCTGCTTGCTCTCAGGATCATAGTGATGAACCCACGTTTCATCACCAGTAACAATCCGATCATAAATACTTTGCGGATTTCCACCACAGAGCTCCAAAAACTCCTTGCAACAATCAACTCGCGCTCTTTTCTGAAGCGCTGTGAGCTTTCGCGGCACCCATCTTGCACTGACCTTTTACAAATTCAGATGGTCATGAAGGATAGTGTGAATGGTACCCACGGATAGCTTGGTTCTTTCTGCTAAAGTTTTTCAACAATTTTTACGTTTTCATCAGTAGCGGCACTAACCGGCCCACCGGCACGAGGGTCGTCTTCAATACTCTCTCTAAGCCATTTAAATTCATTTGACCACTTCTGAATTGTAGATAATGAAGGGGCAGAATCTTGGTAAACAGCCATAATTTCTTCGTGAATTACTTTTTCAGTCTTTCCTTGTTTTGTGAAGAATTTTATCACAGCGCGATGCTCGATTTTTTTCAACATTGTCGTATCAGTCATCGTAGTTGCCTTACCGAAATGATATTTTGAATACTAATGGCGACAATCAAATAAAATTTTGTAATAAATTGTCAATGAGTGAGATAAACTAATGAGATAATTTAATTACCCTCATCATTAGTATATTACCCCGATACCGAGAATACATTGAACGACCTACGTAACTAATAAAAAGTCAAATAAAGAAAAACCAGATTAATCACGTACAAAACCACAGAAAGTGTATTATAGTACGACACAGAATTTTATTGAAGTTGGAAACTTTGTTGATTTTTGTTTTTTATTTGTTTACCTCAGTTTTTTTTATTGTTGTTTGTTTCCTAAATAAAAGAAAACATGAAAAATTTCCTACAACTACAATCCTTTGAACATGAATTTCCTACCATCTGTTGAAAATTAACCAAGTAATATGTAGCTCACTTCCGCCAAACTGTAAATCAGACCAATGATAATGTTAAAATAAAAATAAAATATACTAGGGGTTTAATTTAAATATGAAATTGCCGTTTTTACGCACTGGCCTCTTTGAATTAATATTAAACCTGCAGGGTGTCAGATTTTATAGTGAAACTTTATTCACACGAAAACATTCTAAATTTAAAAAGAACATGGAATTTGATTGTTCGACTTTCAATTGTCTTTACATTCAGCTTCTAACGTAAAGATGGATACAGCGAAAATCAGAGTAATTTTCGAATACGAATTCTAACGTGGGACTAACGCAGCAGAAACTGCTCGTAATGTCAATGCTGTGTTTGGAGAGGATACGGCTAACGAACACAACGTGCGTTTTTGGTTTAATCGTTTTCGTAGTGGAAACTACGACTTGAAGAATGAACCACGAGGAAGACCAGCCACTAAGGTGAAGCCGATCCATATTAAACTAGGGACCAAGGAATTAGCGGCATGGTTTGACGTTAGCATACCCACAATATTGACCCATTTGCAACAAATCGGTAAAACAATAAATAAAAAAAATGGATGCCTCATTATTTGACTGATCTGCTGACAGCAGCGCGCGTTGAAGCTTTTGCCATACCTTGTTAAATCGGTAGAAATGAAGGGATTTTGGACCGAATTGTGACGTGTGACGAAAAGTGGATTCTTCACGATAATCGCAAGCGAAGAATGCAATATTTGGAAAAAACTGCATGAAAAAAAACTTCCCGGGAAGCAGTACAAAATGCCTTCATATAGTTTGTAGAGTCAGATCCCCATAGTTCTATCGCAAAGGTTTAAAAAGAAATGATCTTTCGATTAGATGGCAGTAAAGTTTAGACAAGAGGGTATGTAAATACTTTTTTCATTTTTCAATATGAAACGGCAATTTCATACTTTAACTCCTAATATTAACAACCTACGCTAACACCAACCCTAAAACTTGAACTTACGTAAAATAAAAAGATACGTCCAAAAGGCCTTATCTACCTATCTTATTTCCTACCCAATATATAAAACCCTACTCGAATATTACAATTTAGTGAAAATAATTGATAACATACTCTCCCCCCCCCCCCCCCCCCCCCCCGACCAACCCGCGCACTTTTTAGGTACTTTTGGTCCTAGAATAACACGTATAGGCTACTTTTAAATTAAATGACCACGCGGGCAAAGCCGCGGGCACAGCTAGTTTTAAATAATTATGAATTTCCGCAAAGTAACGCCTGAGTCTATCAGCCATCTTTTGACAACATCACAACACTCACCGTCACCGTAGCGGCAAAATGCGGATTATCGGACAATAGTACTTGCCGCTATGAGGAAGAGCAGGTCCAAGCGCACAAAAGTCGCTCGAGACAGGTTACTTCTCCACAATGTAAACAGGGATACGTCCTACAAGTAACGCCATCTAGTGACAACGTTCACTCACCGCAGCAGCGACGTGCGGATTATAGCCCACTGTGGAGGCGAGGCAGGCAGCCACGAGGTACAGCAGCGTCCACAGCGCACAGAACTCCCTCGAGACAGGTTACTTCTCCACAATGTAAACAGGGATACTTCCTACAAGTAACGACATCTAGTGACAACATTCACTCACCGCAGCAGCGGCGTGCGGATTATCGCCCACTGTGGTGGCGAGGCAGGCCGCCACGAGGTATAGCATCGTCCACAGCGCACAGAACTCTCTCGATACAGGTTACTTCTCCACAATGTAAACAGGGATACTTCCTACAAGTAACGACATCTAGTGACAACATTCACTCACCGCAGCAGCGGCGTGCGGATTATCGTCCACTGTGGTGGCGAGGCAGGCCGCCACGAGGTATAGCAGCGACCACAGCGCACAGAACTCCCTCGAGACAGGTTACTTCTCCACAATGTAAACAGGGATACTTCCTACAAGTAACGACATCTAGTGACAACATTCACTCACCGCAGCAGCGGCGTGCGGATTATCGCCCACTGTGGTGGCGAGGCAGGCCGCCACGAGGTATAGCAGCGTCCACAGCGCACAGAACTCCCTCGAGACAGGTTACTTCTCCACAATGTAAACAGGGATACTTCCTACAAGTAACGACATCTAGTGACAATATTCACTCACCGCAGCAGCGGCGTGCGGATTATCGCCCACTGTGGTGGCGAGGCAGGCCGCCACGAGGTACAGCAGCGTCCACAGCGCACAGAAAACGAACTCCATCTTCAGCCAGGGTATTTTGTAGAACTTCTCCACGATGTGGAACAGGTACAGCCCCAGTAGAATGCCGGTGAACCAGAAGGCGACCATGGACACCCAGCTGAAGTAGGAGCCCTTGCCAGCGTTGTTGAAGTACGAGAACTGGATGCAGATGAACCCCAGGAAGTTGCACAGCTGGAGGGAGAAAGGTGTTCAATTAGCTATGAAGAAATCAAAAGGAAATCAGTATATTTGCACACTATATGTATTGTGCACTTTTATAAAATGTTAATGACAATACCGTAGTAATCTAATAAGTGAATTAATTTGTACGACATAATAATCAAATATTGCAATTATGGATTTATCAAATTAAAATCAAAATAAATGAGCCAATAACAAGGTTTCATCTTTAAAAAGTTAATAACAATACCGTAGTAATCTAATTAGTTAACTAATTTGTACGAAGCAATAATCAAATATAAATTCTCGTTAGTAACAGGAATCATCACAATATTTGTGCATCTTTTAATAAATAAAGATAATGTCACAACACACTCATAGAAAGCAAATATCAATTAAAATTTAAATAGACTAGGGGAATTCCAGATCATAACAAAAATGCGTGTGCTTCTTCTAAAGGATACTATCCACAACTCGTTTGAAAGGTAGGAGTATAGTGTTCTGTGTCTATGACTATAGACCGCAGTCATAGTTCAATATGCATTTGGTTTACGGACCTTTCCCAAGAATAGTCGGAACCTTTGCCAGTTTGTATTTAAATCGATCCTAGCATTCTCACGCACCATATCTCAGATAGATAGCAGTCGAAAACAATCTCTTTCATCGTATAGTTTGCGATTTATTTTCATCTACATTTTTAGTTTCGTGTGTTGTGCGTCTTTTCCTTAGTACGAGTAATACGAATAAAAACCGAAAACCTTGTTTTCAAATAAAAATAAAACGCAGTGCGAGTTTACTAAACAAGGACTAAACAAGGAATAACTCCGGAGTAGAAATTGTAACAAGTGAAAACTACAACATTTCTTCAACCATGAACGACGTAGACAAATGTGCCTGGGTGCTGTTCATAATAGCTGTTATCTGGGCAATCACTCCTAGCGAGTATGACTGGCTGCTCTACACCATAATAGTCTTCGTCGCCGGGTTTCTCACGGCTTGCCAACTTCGAGCCAGTTTCGGATTCAGTCGTCGACGCTGGTAGCACAACCACCTTCTATGGACATGCGAGGGAAGGATGCAGGTCAGTTCTGATGTACATCTACATCCATCTTGGAAACCACACTTTCATCTGAAAGTATGGTTTCCACGCGAGTGTTGTGAAATGTTTACACAGTTATTTAAGCTATAGTATTATTTAATAACCTGCTCAAATACTTACAGAAGCAGCAACTTAAAACAAATTCATAAAGACTTTTTAATTTCAAACAGTGTAATACGAAAGGTACCGACATAGTATTACATTCTCTTTGGGTACCGAAAGGTCGGTTTCGTAATAAATTATGTAGGTAGGTACCTACCTACTTTACAATTATTTGTCCCTTGAGGAATTTATCTAGACATAGTTGAGTATCACGAACGGTGACACGCCATTCTAGACATTATTGAACAAAATATTTGGAACTAACTCAGCTAGGTTTTAACGTAGACAGTTAATTACAAATTATCAGTTAGGTTCAAAGGCAGCAAACAATTAGTCAACAGACAAATATATCACATCGGCAAAATATCTGGATATACCGAAGTGTATTTATTAATGGTAATCTGGTTATAAAAATATTTTTTTAACTTGTTTCAGATATGGAAATGCTACCGAAACTTTTGCCAAAGGGGATTATTACCGGAAAAAAGGCAAAAAAAGAAAGGATTTGTGTTTTTATGACGACATGCTGTAACGATAAGTCGGAGTCGTCCTGTTTCATTAACATTACAACATTTCCTAGTTGATCACTGTGCGTGCTCTGGCAACACACATTTTTCACACTTCCAATCTCAAATTCAAATAATTCTATTGCAGTTTATCAAAAAAAATATGTGATTATAAAAAAAAATGTGATTTTACAATTTTAATTAGATATTTATGTATGTACTGCAATTTCGTAGAGTATTTTCACGTTAGCATTAAAATTTGATAATTATGTATATTTTATTTTTATTCCGTTGAGTGAGCAGCTCGCTCACCTGATGGTAAGCATCACGCCTGTCCATAACAGTTGCAGTGCCACCCAGAACTTTGGTTGCAAAATCTTGCGCGTCACTGCACTCTGCACTGCGCTCATCACCCTGAGATATTTGTTTTTAAGTCTCGTGCCCAGTAATTTCACTGGAAAAGTTGCCCTTTAATCCAAGACACAGTAATGTTTCCACACTACTGCTTGGTGGTTGAATATCTGGTAAGGTGTGGGTCGGAGCAATAGTTTGGGATGTAGTTATACCGAACTATTGTTTTGATTTTTCATCTGATTAGTTTAAAGTGTATGCTCATGTGTTATGTTTTAATTATGTTTCTAAACGCGAGGACCTGTAATTGGCTTTCTGGTGCGTATAATTCAATTTTGTTACTTAGGCTGTTGGTTTTCCTACGAATAAATAAATAAAGGTGTGGTCCCCGGGCGGACTCTTACAGAAAAGGCCTAACACTACAAAATATGTTTTGCCTTTATTTGCTTTAATTAGCAACAAAGAAGAAACAAAAAAATAGAAAAACCTATGCTAATTATATTTAAAAAAAACAGCGATTTAATACTTATTCTAGTGTAACAAACCGCTACCAGTGGGTAACGTAACGTTCCCAAAATGCTGGCATCATTGCTAAAGGCAATGCTTAGTCTTTGTGCAAAATAAAGGCCAGCATTTTGGTCAATTGTGCTTCCACCAAACACCCCGATAGATCTTTACATATTTGATTTGCTTCTGGGCCCCTACCTTTCAGTACCTTTTTATATGTTTGAAAGTTCAGAGCTAGACCTACTGATACTACTCATACTACTGACAAGTCGAGACAAAGTTATATGAATAAAACTCTAGTAAAATGACTGATTTATGTTAACAAACCCTAGTAATGTAACAGTACTAACATAAAGAGTAACACAATATCGATTAAAAAAAGACGGAGTCTACTCCTCCAAATCGCAAGTGAAGCACTCAAGATATGCCGATCCACTCATACGCACAAGCCACACTTACACCATGTTATGCCGATCGGCCGCCACATCGCAGCAACATCTCGACCTTGTTAGTCGTGTTAATTTTGTCAAGTCCTCACAGAAAATCAAAAACAATGCAGTATTTTGTGATGAAATTGTGTATCAACCACAAAACACCAAAATGATCCACTATTCAAATGCTAATTCGCATTTTGCTATTCAAATTCAATTCAATATTTTATTTAAGACTGTAGTCCATATTTGGCCACACTTGCCACACTAGGTACCTTACATCTGGCAACTCCGATTTGACACTACTGGGGCGCGTTCACTTACTACGTTCGAGGACGCCCGGATCACCCGCGCGATCACTAGAAATCGTTCACGGCGTCTCGTCGGGCGTTCGCCTGGGTCATCCGAAAAATAGTAGGGGAGGGGAGGAATAGTATGAAACTGACACTTGACAGTTGTCAGTTCTATGTGGACGTCCATAGCCGTTCACTAACTTCGGTGGCCCAATTACAGAACTTGGCTACAATCGGATTGTCACTTTTTTCATAGCAAAATCGACTCTATCGCAAAGCATTATTGAATTTGACTGCTTGAAACTGTCATGATCAACATAACGTAATCGCACTGCGGATGATCGAGCGATATTCGCACGCATGTAGATCTGGCACTGACAGCTGATGCATGACAGATGACAGGACCTCAAGTTTTTTTCTACATGGTTTCTTTTTTGGAAACATTACGGTTTGAACGTTTGTTAATTTTATTATTATTTATATTCACATGGTATAATATAATAATTGAAATAGCAAATCATATAAAATATAAAAATCTGTTTTATTTTATTCCCAGTGCACCAAAAACGAGCACTAACTCATTAGAATGGAAAATATTAAAAAAATTGTTCAACATTATATCTAGGAAAGTATTTTCTCTTTTGTTTATGAAATGGAGACTCTATAAAATATAAATTACATATATTTATGTAGCCCAGTAAATAAGCTTTTAAATGAGGTATATATCATAGCTGCTGGAATTTCCTCGGAATAAAGTACCACTTCTGAACATCTCCTATAATAAACTTATACATATAACTAATATTAGTAACGCATAAAATTATAATAGTAGTGTATGAAACGGTTGCATAAGGAAGGGAATTAAAACATGAGAGCGAGTTTAAAAATCAAGCCGTAGGCGAGTTTTTTAATAGTGTCTCTCGAGTGTTTTAATACCTAGTTATGTGCCTTTTCATACACTACTTTATCTACACTCATGCAATAGGATCTAACTTTTAACAAGAAATATAATGTCGTAATATTTTCTTGATTTTGCTGGTAAAAGCTCGTTCATCATGTTCGTTGTTGTTCCATGATGTCATGTGGAGTCAAATTATCCTCACGAACTCTGTTTTCACATGTTTAATACATCTTTGTCACATTTTTATTAAAGACTAGCGGTACCCGCGGCATCGCACGCGTGGTCATTTCTATGGGTTAAAATTACTCTATGTACTATTCCTAAAATACCAATATACCAACATTTGGTCAAAATTCCTTCAGCCGTTAATTTTTTTTTATCGATTGCTCGGCTTCATCTCATCGGATTGAGATACCAAGTACCCCAATATTGTAGTCAAACACTAAGCTATCCAACAGTGAAAACCGCAACAAATAGACACGAATTTTAAAAATGTTATATTCTTGTTCAGTAGCTTCATATTTTTTTAATTGTCTTCTTTTTACAGACTTTTTCGTTCTTAGTGCTTTATTATAAGTATATTATAAGTATACATAAAACATTTGATCAACAAAAATATCACATTAAATTGGTTAGGGAATAATGTAAATTATGGCGCCAAAATCCAGTCTACAGCGATTACGCGCGCCTACGGTCTAAGCACGCGCAGCGATATATAATATATGACGAAAACCCTCGGAAGTGCGGAGCCAACCGGTGCTTTAATGGTAAAATAGTATTTTTCTTATTAGAGACGTGCCGTGCGTAATGTATATCATTATGCCACCATTTTTGAGTTCATAATCCGGATTTTACGATATGAGTGTAGATAAAAACAAATATGCTTCACGTTGTTTGTTTGGCAGTGTAGACTCAGTTTTTTTAACCCCCGAATAAAGAGACGGGTGTTATAAGTTTAGGGTGTGTATCACTGTGTGTGTGTGTGTGTGTGTGTGTGTGTGTGTGTGTGCGTGCGTGCGTGCGTGCGTGCGTGCGTGCGTGCGTGCGTGCGTGCGTGCGTGCGTGCGTGCGTGCGTGCGTGCGTGCGTGCGTGCGTGTGTGTGTGTGTGTGTGTGTGTCTGTCTGTGGCATCGTAGCTCCCAAACGAATGGACCAATTTAGATGGTTTTTTTCTGTTTGAAAGCTGATGTAACCGAGCAAACGAATGGAATGATTTTGACGCGGTTTTTTATGTTTGAAGGCTTATGTGATCGAGAAGCTTCTCAGCTATGATAGATAGATAGATAGAAAATTCTTTATTGCACACATAATATAGGTACATAGGCGAACTTAATGCTAGCAAGCATTATCTTCCAGTTAACCTCGGTGTATTGTGATGTTTTCAATATTGTTATATAAATAAAATGGGAGGAGGGGGGGGGGGTTTATATTTTTTTATATGTGCTTTTTTTGAACCTTAACCGCACCGAGTAATACTTATCACTTACCACTTGAACCACCTTCAGTATGCCCGGCAAGGTCCGCACATAGTATGGGTCGAAGCGTATGTTGGTCTGCACCATGGTGCTGGAGGTCACCGTGGTGGTGGTGGTGTGCTGCCCGGGGAAGCCCACTTCTGCCATGATTGATCACCTGATGACAATACATGGGTGATTTATATTGTATCTCTCCAAAATGGTTGAGGGGGTGATGCCTGGTACACAAGTCATACTCATGTCAGGTGGACAAAAAGTAATCTATGCGTTAGGTTACTGTTCATCATCATCATCTATCATCATAATTCTCGTGTAACCGCGGGAGCTTGTTTAAAACAATATATAAATAACTAGCTGATGCCCGCGGCTTCGCACACGTGGTCATTTCTGTAGGCTAAAAGTACTCTTTGTGCTATTCTAGGACCTAAAATACCAATATACCAACATTTGATCAAAATTCCTTCAGCCGTCAACAATATTTTTATCGATTGCACGGTTTCTACTCATCGGATTGAGATATAAAGTACCCCATTCGCTATCCAACAGTGAAAACCGCATCGCAATCGGTCCAGTAGTTTTTAAGTGATGCGCGAACAAACATACAGACAGACACGAATTTTTAAAATGTTATATTCTTGTTCAGTAGCTTATTTTATGTACCCTAGACCATTTCTTTTTTAATTATCTTCTTTGTACAGACTTTTTCGGTACACTGATTTGGCTATTTTTAAGTGACTTTAGAAAAGTGGACCGATATATTATGTTCGACTGTATGCAAGTTTTTTTTTTTATGTTTTCGGAATAGTCCGAATTAGGTTTTAAGGAAAAACAAAATTGGAATAACTGAACGCCGTTTTTTTGTATGGGATTTTTGTTTGAAATCAAACTTGACTTGGATTTCTTCGTTCGAAATTCAAGAATAAACAAAAGACGCCTGACTATCGCGCTTCTCTCTATTAGCGAGCTTCATGGTGCGTCACAGGTAAACAAAAAAAGATTCGATGGCTATTAGTACTTTTCATCATCATCATGAACACAGGTGAATCCGCGGGGCGTCGCTGGCTTACAATAACAATAATGAGTGAGTTCTTAGGTAGGACAAATCTATGCAACACATTCACTAGAACATATAACCGTCTCCTTTTGTGAAGTCGATTAATAAAAATAGATAAATTACTTCCAAGCATTTTTAAACAAGTTTTTTTTTTCATTAAATAGTGTCAAAACCTCTGCTACAAAACAATGTTATTCATATCAGGAGGTGTTGATGATAAATATATGATTCATATGCATTTAGAGAGATTTCTTATCAACAATGGTTAGTTTTAGTATTTGTTTGTTACATTTGATAAGCATTGAATTTACCATGCAATGCAAAATAACCCATGGACACAGAATAAATAATAGATAGTGAGTAATATTAGTAGTCAATAATATTATGAGCAACAAAACATGACATCATTTAGCCTTATATGGGATCCATAACTTATGTCATAGAATAAATAATAGTACAAGTACTTATCTATACTTATAATAGAACTGTAATGGGTCCAATTCTGTACATTGAAGATACTTTGAATTATTTTTAGGAGGGTACTCTATATTCGATACTGAAGCCAAAACTGTTTTTTTTTTCATTTTTGTCTATCGGTCTGTCTGACTGTCTGTGTGTCTTTATCTTGGCTAGGCATCACGCCGAAACTACTGAATGAATTTAAATGAAACTTGGTATGATTTGACTTCATACTAAGTAGGACATAGGATACTTTTAATCCCCAAAAATTAAAGGGTTCCTGCAGGATAGGGGCGGAAAATTATTTAAAAGAACACGTAGCACGCTGAAACTATTGGATGGATGTTGATGCAATTTGGCACAGACATAGTTTATAAGATGTGTGAAAATTATGGATACTTTCTATCCTGAAAAAAAAAGAGTTCCTGCTGGATATGGGTCCAAATTCTGTACATTAAAGATATAGTGAATGTTTTTTTTGGAGATTACTCTGTATTTGATAATGAAGCCTAAACTGTATGTTTTTCATTTTTGTCTGTATATCTGTCTGTCACTATCTTGGCCGCGCATCACGCCGCTGGAACTACTGGATAAATTCAAATGAAACTTGGTATGATTTAAGTTCATACTACGAGGCAGGACATAGGATACTTTACATCCCGAAAAATTCATGGGTTCTCACAGGATAGGGGTTGAAACTTATTTAAAAGAACACATACCACGCTGAAACCAATGGACGCGTTTTGATGCAACTTGGCACCGTCTTAAGTTATATGATGGGTTAAAATTGAGGACTCTTCTGTGAGATATGGGTCCAAAGTTATGATAATATTGAAGTAATAAATAATATTTTCTGGATTCTCTATATTCGATACTGAAGCCAAAACTGTTTTACTTTTGTCTGTCTGTCTGTTTTTCCGTTTTCTGTGAGATATGGGTCCAAAGTTATGATAATATTGAAGTAATAAATAATATTTTCTGGATTCTCTATATTCAATACTGAAGCCAAAACTGTTTTACTTTTGTCTGTCTGTCTGTTTTTCCGTATCTTGACCGCGCATTGCACCAAAACTACTGAATGAATTCAAATATGAAACTTGATATGATTTGAGTTCATACTAGAGTATCTTTATGGCGGTTGAGAAGTTAGGCGCAAGGCGCTGCACAATAGCAAATTTTAGGTGTAAGTAGGCTTTGGAGAGGTGAGAGCCCAGGGCACACCCTCCCGCTAGCCGACCGCAACCCGCGAGCGCCCACCGCAGTTGTGGTTGTGTGCACGCGTATAATGTATATAGTGATTTATATTTTTATATCTATAGTAAAGTACAAAATTTATCTAATATCGACTTCCGAGCCGCATCAACTCTCCCACTCACACTGCACCTAGACGAGCAGGAACAATTGTGAGCCTACTCCGTCTTAAGGCTAGGTGTCAGTGAATTTTATGTCCCTCTCATCATCAAGATAATACGTCTCGGGAGTAAAATTTAAGGTTTTTATTTATTTGTAGGAAAACTAAAGCTTTGAATTAAAAAGTGTCTAGCCATTTTCTCAATCATAATAAGCTCTTTCTCTTGGTATTTCTTTGATATTAGTTAGTGACGGAGTATCTTTCCAATCAATATTCTAAGCATAAAGTAGTGTTACCTTTGATTTTATTTTCTTTCGAGTGAATTCATACTAATCATATTTCTGTGTTCACAAAGTACGAGATAATTTGACAATTTTTTTTGTGATACCAATTTCATAGTTCTGGGTTAATTATAAAACAAGATACAGACATTCAAAATTGATCGAAAATTGCTAAAAGTCTAACCAGGCCTTAACATCATTTCAGCGTTGGTTAAAAAGTAATGACTAGGTTAAGCGTTGAGCGTCAACGCTAATTTAGCTAATAAAAATAGCTATATTTAGGTTTTTTTTTTTGTAATCATTCAATTATTTGTTTGTACCATTAATATAGCCTTTTTCAATCATTACAATATTTGCATATAACATGTTCTACAAGTAGGTAGTAAAAATTGACTCTAATAATTGTGAACCACAATTATTAGAGCCACTGTACCAGCGCGAAGACGCACTTGCAGCGCGCTTCACAGCCGCCATCAAGTTTGGTTCCTACTGTACTAGGTAGGTCATTGCATACTTTTCTTCCCGAAAAATGAAAGGGTTTCCGCAAGATAGGGGTTGAAAGTTATTAAAAAGAACATGTATCACGCTGAAACTACTTGACGGATTTTTTGATGCAAATTGACACTGTCATATATCTATACTTATAATAAAGCAATAGGTACGAGAAAAGCTGTACAAAGAAGATAAATAAAAAAAATGCTCTTGGGTGCTTAGGAAAGCTATTGAACAAGAATATATTATATATTTTTTATTGTGTCATTCTGTCTGTATGTTTATTTGTTCACGCATCACGTAAAAACTACTGGACCGATTGCAATGCGGTTTTCATTGTTCGATAGCTTAGGGTTTGATTTAAAAATTGGTGTAATTGGTATCTCAATCCGGTGAGTTAGAAGCCGAGCAATTGATAAAAGTAATTTTGACGGGTGAAGAAATTTTGATCAAATTTTGGTATATTGGTCCTGGAATAGCACATTATGGTACTTTGAACCTAAAGAAAAGACCATGCGTGTACAGCTAGTGTATAATATGAGAAGAAACAATGAAATAGGACCCACTATATTTTGGATTAGTCATGCTAAGGGCTCAGCATAGTTGATTAGTTTTTAATTTTTTCACACGTTTTACTGAATCGAGAAGTAAAGCAGCTCCAAGAAGAAGTTGGTGAATAATTAATTCCAATTTAGTAATTACTTTTACTTATTATGTATGCATGAAAAGATTTAGAGTAGGCAATGGAATATGGATAAAATATTATCTACTTAGGTACCTACTTTCAATGTTGAGTCCTTATACTGCATTTAAGCCATTTGTTTTGAATTTTTAGCAGTTTTGTAACCAACATTCATAGACAACCATGTATTCTGGCAAATTTCAACAAATTCAATATTTTTCTTAAAAGCGATATTCCCAAACTGAAATACAGATAAGATATGTCAATGTTCAAAATCAAACCTTAAATTTGAGTTGTCAACTACTATAACGGGAGATTGCGCCGGAACATGAATTGTGTAAAAAGTGCTGTTTACCGACCTCCGGGTTCCAGAAAATGGGGTAGGGTGGGGTGGGTAGCCCTCCACGTTTAATCAATATCATCAGAAGTAAATTTGAAATAAAGGATAGAAAAAGAAAACTCGGAATGAGGGGGGGGGACTGCGCAACTTTTCCTTCAAAGGGACCTCCTACCTCCCCTCCACTCCTCCGCCTCTCCAAAATCGACAATATAGCAACTACAGTTTAGCCCAGGAGCAATACTAAGAAGTAATACTTTTCCATTACATTAATAAAATTACCAAAATCAGCAATTTGGTAGGCGTACCTACTTTCTACTTTCGGCATAAAGAAATAACATTAGATTTTCAAGTCTTCTGTCCTGTAGCGTGCAATAAAATGGTCAAAGGTGATAAAAAATATTACTGAGTATATATCTTCCAGCTTCAATATTGTTCTTGGAATAGAGCTCGTATCACGTAGGTTGTAGTAGTAGTAGTAGTAGCATAATTCCATCAGCACCGAAAATAGCGAGTATTGAGCAATAGCGCGCATGGAATCTACTTCACTCGGGCAGGGCATATTGAAAAACAATACAAAACAGCTCACCTTATGTTTATAAAGTATCTTAAAACTAGATAACTTACACTTATATTTTACGAACTTAATACTGAAAACAAAATCAGAAAATTATAAAATAATTGGGAATTGACTGGGAGTATTTTTTTTATCAGGTGACAAAATTTTAATTGGCACATGACAGTTAGACATTGACATACTTGACATTGACATCCACATTTAGCCCTGTTTACGAGATGAAGCTGTGATGTTTTGGGCACTTTCAATTGCCATTTTTGCCACTAACGTTACTTCACAAACCGAACGAAAAAGGACCCTATAACTATCGCTATAAAGTCGCTTTTCTGATGTGTCACATTTCTTATAATCTGAAATGCATCTATCTTTTATCTATATATATATACCCGGTCACGTGTGGTGGTTAAATAAAAAAGGCGCGAAGCGTGTGGCGGCCGCCGGAAGCCAATCTGGGCCCGGCGGCCCTTGTGTAAACAAACTCTCATATAAACAAGTAACTGTGTTCTGAGAACATATAAATCAGAAATAAGTATGTATTTGAATTTATTTTACTCGATTCCGAATTAAGATAACCGCCCCCCTGCAAGGGGTGGTGGCGGAAACCCATAGTTTGTGAGAAAAAGCAAAAAAATATAATTAAGAGGTTAAGTATGAAAAAATGTAAGGTTTACAAAGCTTAAAAAAAACACGAGGACAAAAGCTACGCTACGCTTCACTCCCACTTTCGTCTTCTAACCTATCATGGTCAAGTCGGGCTTTCGCCTAGCGCCTTTAGCAGTGTATAATGATTTTATACGAACTGAAAGTATACAAATAAAAAATGCAGTATTCCATGAATGTTTTGCTAAATATACTTGTAATAACGAAACGCCGCTGCAAACAGCTGCCCACAGCTGTCAAAACATGTAGCGAAGAGCAAATTATCCCTACATTAATGATCCATTTCGTACGTTTTTTCATACTTAACCCAATGATTATTTGAGATTTTACCAATAGAGACGTCATAACCATTATAAAACACTAAATATACGGCGAAATTGTACTATAGCTACTTACATAGAACATAAGTAACTATATTTGCATCACTGAAGAGGCTAAAAGATCACAGAGATATACAGAACCGCGTCGTCAGAATGAGATAACCATATGTTCTCAGTTACAGTGAGTTGCAGTGAGCGGCCGATCACCAATCACCGCCGATGACGGCCTGTGATGTCATTTGCGTCGGCTAGCAGCTAGAGTAAACTGGGGCAAAACGGATAGAAGGGTTTATTCAAGATGAAAACTTTTTTTTTTTTTTTAATACATATACTTTCATAAGAATAGTTCTATATATCCCGGAGAATACCCGTGTGTTCGCCGGACACTTGTGACACGCGCGTAAAGCTTATTTTTTTTGTGAATTGCTTATATAATAAATTACATAATGTTAAATACTATTTTATGGCAGGAATGTAGTTGTTATATCGTCCATTTGGGGGGGGGGAGGGAGTAGGGGGGGTGGGTGGAGGGAGTAGGGGGGGGGGCAATGTAGGAACCCCCTCTTTGAAGGAAAATTGCACAGCGCCCCATTTAAGAGTTTTAAAAAAAAAAACATCCTTACTTCTGATGCCATTGATGAAAGGTAGAGGGTAGAGGGCTACCCCCTGGTACCTCTCGCCCCCCGCGGAGATGCTTAGATGAGATATTTCAGTTTTAAATTTATTAAAAATCGGCCTTCGGTGACCTGTAAATTAACTTTTGCGCTTGCCGGCCGCTGCCGGCAAGCGCGTTTCGCTCGCTCGGCTCGCGCGATTTGTAGTCATGTTCTAACTTAACCTACCTAGTCTTTGAGCGATTTTTTATAAACTTAAAACTGAATGATCTCATAAACTAAGGGACTCTGTGGGGAGGGGAGGGGTAGCAGGGGGTAGCCCTCCACCTCCCCCATCCACCCCTCACCTTAAATCAATGTCATCGGAAGTAAATTTGAAAGTAAGGAAGGTAAAAAAAAACTCGGAAATAGAGGGGCTGCGCAACTTTTCCTTCATAGTTCGTTCAGCCCATTTTATAGCTAAAACAATAAAGAACATCGAAAAAGATACTATTAAACTATCAAAAATATACTCACGTTAACATTTTCCCGCCAAAAGTGACGAAAGGCACTTTGAAGCACTTTGTGATCGTCACTCGCGAGACACTAAACGCAAAATTATTTTAATATGTTCCTTACAGTATTATTAGACGTAATAACACAAAATACAAGCTAAAAAGTACCTAGCCTATGTGCTAATCCAGGATATTTATGAAAAGTAAATCCGCTTAGGTAAACTGTTGTTGATCTCATCAATAAAAGTTTACCGTACACGTGCCGCCAGCACGTCTACGGTTGTCAGATTCATGTCGATATAAAAATAAAGATATTTTGGGGCAAATCATACAAGAAACTCAACCAATATTTTTATCGGTGAATTTAATTTTTACTTTTAAGAGGGAACGGATTCAGACGGATTTATTTGACAATGAAGATGAATTAGTCATTGCAGTCATTGTCTTATTTTCCCTGTATTAATCAAACGGCCTAACCTTAACCATGAATAAAATAAATAAGTACCTAAAAAATAATAGTTTACCTACCCGACAAATCTACTTTGAATAGGCCACTACATCAATCAAAATATGCAAGTAATTTTATAGCTAGTATACCACAGAACACACATTGCGCAGAATTCGCTATAACCTAGGTCTTTGGTACATAGGTACCTGCTGGTACCAGTTAAATTTGCATCACTGGAACACACACTGTTATCACATCACTGTTGATATTCGTATTTATGTATGTTTATCCGTTATCTAGTGCCCATATTACAGGGTATCCTAGTTTGGGGCTAGGTAATTGGTGTGGAATTGTCCCGAATATATATTTTTAAATGTATTTTTTTTAGCTATGTTAGCGAGAGCTGTCAGGGGGAAATGCACAGAACATCCCAAGCAACGTCAGTACAGGCCTCCATTGCCTCCATTGCCTCCACCTAGAATAAAAAATATGTATATGTACTAAAAAAATAGCTGGGTACATAGCAATTTTTTTTTCTCTATTTAGATTCATTTATTAGGTAGATACCAAGTTACCTACATTATTTAGGACCTTTTTCAGTATGTAGCCTTCACATATTATATATAATAAATTAAGAAAGCACCTCACATTTCTCATATGTACTTTTGATTGGGTAGGTAGGTAATTTATTTACCTACTTATGGAAAATAAATTTTGTTTCAGATTTCCAACGAATGAAAGTACTAGGAAAGTCTGGCTAGAAAACATGAAACGCCAGGATTGGCAACCCAGTTCGGATAGCGTGCTATGATCAAATAATTTTAAAGAGGTGATCTTTAAAATTATTTGATTTATTTTTATGCTTGATTCCAGTACTTTTTGTACAAGACTTCATCCTGGAGCAATTTCTACTTTGTTTAATGAATTGCCTCTTGCTGCATAAGTAAGTAAATTAGTGCAAGTAGTAACCATCGCATCTCATAAAAGTTAGATGTCAGCACTGGTGTCCGACATGGCCCAATGACCGTAATCGTCCTACTTAAGTTCTTAAATATTTTTTTCGGGAATTAAATTTTCCTTCGTCACAAATATTAATATACATTACAGTAAGTACCTATACATTTTTGGTGACATAGAAAATCTGATCATGATATTAATTAATCAATCTATTTATTTGTTTACTGGATAAAGAACTATCGGGAAAGATTCCGGTAAGGAGTTCCACTCCTTAGCGGTACGCATGATAAATGAGGAATCGAAACGCTTCGTGCTTGTAGGTGGAATATTCACCAAATAACGGTGATGCATCACCGTTTGTCTGATTATCCGATGAACTAGTTAATCTGGGGGAAATAAAATTTTACAGACCACCAGTTCTCTAATCTCGGTAATCTACAAGGAACAAAGAATCATCCTTAATGCAGCCCAGGCTCAGCTAAGCATTTATGTGTGTGTACTTGCTACGCTGTTTGATACCCAATGTTTCGTCTGCTACTGTATATTAGAAATCTGTGAACTCGCCTAACTAATGAATAAGTTGACGTCACTAGCACAACAAGCAAATTCCGTAAAATATCACTATAGTACCAAGGAGGTTGAATTACGCTTACTGGTTACAGTAAAAACAACTAAATATACCCTCAAAATAAAAGTTAAACAAAAAAAATATTGATTGGTTTAAACTAACTTAACTTTAGTGTTATCAATATGCTCTCTCTGAAGTTAATAACGCCTGATTTGCTGTAGCTATCCATGTAATGAATGACAATTGAAAAATAGGTAACTAAATATCAGACCGATAAAGAGTAGATCTAATAAATTTATTGCTCGGACAGTTATTAGCCCGTTTATCTGAACGTTGAATAATCTGCCCCCCGATTCAGAACCCCTCGATAACGAACCGATTCGATATTGTGAATGATTAATGTATTGACTGAACTGAAATGTATTGTTGTATTGTATGAACGACTTCATACCGAATCCACAGAATAAATAATACTGTATCAATCTACAACTGAGTTACTAAAAGGTTCTGAATCGGAGGGCAGTCCTGCAGTGCGATTACGTAATGTTGATCACATCGGTTTCAAGCCGTCAAATTCAATAATGCTCTGTGATAGAGTCGATTTTGCTATGAAGAAAGTGATAATCCGATTGTAACCAAGTTCTGTAATAGGGCCACTGATGCACCTAATACTGTTGGTTAGGTTCAAGGAACATAGGTACTACTTTCTTCTTCTTTTTTTATTAGATGGCTTCTGCGAAGGCACTGGCCTACTAGCAATTTCGCCAATGTAAAGTTTAATAGTTTATGGTAATGTCACGTCACAGTCATTAATTGTCAAGTCAAAGTCACGAATCAAAGTGACATTTACTAAAACTTCCGAGGGAGATTTGGAAAAATCACAAAATGCCATGTAAGATAGGTAGAATTCCAAACGTCATTGTCAGAAGTTCCTACCACATAAACAAAAAAAACTGCCAAATTATGTCAAAAAAAATGTTTTGTGGATTAGTCGTTGTGATGATCTGTGGTATAATCCGAGTTGCTATTTTTTAAATCGATAAACTCACGACATGTTATCAAATCGATAAGATTTACCGAGGCTAGAGCTCCATGCTACCGAATTTTGATAAAAATGATAAATAATAACTGTTTACCGGTAGGATCCATGCTCGCACTGCTGGAATCTTGCAATTCAAAGTTCGAGCACTTCCCGTTTAGTTATCCGGCTGACAATAAAAAAAGAGGAATATCTATATATATCTATATATATCTATCTATCTATCTATACTATAATAAAACTGTAACTGGGCTAAATCTGTACATTAAATATTTTTTGAAAATTTTGATTGAGATAAACTTCAAAATCGATATGGAGTGCAAAAAGGTATTTTTTTTATTATTGTCTGTCTGTCTGTCTGTCTGTCAGTCTATCTGTCTGTCTCTTTGAACACGCATCACGCTGAAACTACCGGATGGATTTTGATGCAACTTGGCACAATCATAGCTTATATTATGGATTAACATTTATTATTTACTTTTTTTTTGTTATTTACATTTAGAATACTTTTATCCCGAAAAAATCACGAGTTCCTGCAGGATAGTGGTTGAAAGTTATTTAAAAGAACACATATTACGCTGAATCTACTGGACGGAGTTTGATGTAACTTGGCACGGTCAAAGTTCATATTATGTATTAAAATTAGGGATTCTGTTTATCCCCAAAAAATATAGGGTTCCTGCGGGATAGGTATTCAAAGTTATGATAGCTTAAATGTAATATAAATAAAACATTAAAACTGTATCATAATTTCGACCTTCTTGGCACGATGTTGTGTGGCATAGCAGGAGTATGCCGGCCTGCCAACCCAGACGTGCCTGGGTCGAAATCATTTGCTTCTTGAAATGTTTTGCTCCATAATTTTATGCATTTACATATTTTATGCGTTATTTATACATTTTCCTCGATCATCATCGTCATTTCCTGAAGTAAACCGTCAAATCGTTTCAACAAATTCGTTTCAAGGTCACAATAATTCCAATTCAGATAATTTAGAAAAAAACTCAAAAACAGACAGGAATTCTGTCAATTTAGGTACTTTGTTTTTTTTTTAATTTGTAAATTTGTTAGTTTTACCAGAAGAGCATGTTTAAAACAGAAATATATTATCATTATTTTATCATTTACAATCCCTCATAGCGAATAAACCAAAGGCATCAAAGTTCTCCCTCCGATTTAACTAGATGGCGCTGATTGACCTTAAAAAACCCAAGCATTTCATTCACTGCAACAAACGGTCCCGCTAAATTCTAATCTGTAAAGTTTTTCGGATTCGGCTCACACTAGCACTGGCACGACCTCCAGCTCTCAGGCCCTTGCGACTGGAAGTTGTCTGTTGAATTGCCTACCATCCGGTTGATACACATTACACACTATACAGAGTACTTTGTACATGGTTGATATCGAACTACTCTGCGCATATCTATATGTATATATATAGATCAACCTATTCTGAATATACGTAACTTCTATGTACTACGTATTTTCGCTAGCGAATAAACCAAAGGCATCAAAGTTCTCCCTCCGATTTAACTAGATGGCGCTGATTGACCTTAGAACACGCAAGCATTTCATTCTCTGCAACAAAGTGTCCCGCTAAATTCAAAAGTTTTTCGGATTCGGCTCACACTAGCACTGGCACGACCTCCAGCTCTCTGGCCCTTGCGACTGGACGTTCTCTGTTGAATTGCCTACTGTCCGATTGATACACATTACACAGAGTACTGTGGTGTGTAATTATTATTGTTATTCTTAGTTACTCATAGAACGAGTGAGTGATGCTAAAAATGTGCACTGTACAAAGGGCGCATAATAATTACTTACCTTAATTTGTTTAAAAATATGTTTCAACGAGTATAAATGATCATAAATATGTACTCGTATTTTGTTATAAGACTTTGTAAAGGCATTATTAGCCCATTAAGTCATTGAAATTTAACTAAATAATTACTTAACTGTACCTTATAATTATTGTGATTTATACTTAATTTATGTTAAATAAAGATCTATTAAAAACCAAAAAACAAAAACTGCATATATTCCCGATTATTCCTTGGTGGATTTAATTATACTGTCTACAACTAAATTTGCTTTAAGTTAATGAAAATCATGATGCAGTGTAATGCTCAAAGGAGTAAATAGAAAGATAAATTGACATGCTTTTTATAAATCTATACTTATAATAAAACTGTAAGGAGTCCAATTCTGTACATTGAAGTTTTTTTTTTGGACTGTTCTCTAGATTCGATACTGAAGCCAAAACTGTATTTTTTTATTTTTGTGTCTCTTTGTCTGTCTGTCTGTCTGTCTGTCTGTCTGTATCTTGGCTAGGCATCACGCCGATACTACTGAATGAATCTAAATGAAACTTGGTATGATTTGAGTTCATACTACAAGGTAAAACATAGGAAAAATGAAAGGGTTCCCGCAGGATAGGGGTTGAAAGTTATTTAAAAGAACACGTATCACGCTGAAACTACTACACGGATTTTGTTGAAACTTGGCACAGTGATAGTTTATATAATGGGTAAATAATGGGATATTATGTTTTGAGGCCGTTCTATTTTCAATACTAAAGCCAACACTGTTTTTTTCGTAATTTTTGTCTTTCTGTCTGTCTGTCTTTCCGACTGTCTGTCTGTACCTTGAAAGCGCACCACGCCGAAAATAATCAATGAATTCGAATGAAATTTGGTATGATTTGAGTTCATACTTCGAAGTAGGACATTGGATACTTTACATCCCAAATAAATTAAGTGTTCCTGCAGGATAGGAGTGGAAAATTATTTAAACGAACACTCAGCACGCTGAAAATATTGGACGGATGTTGATGCAACTTGGCACAGACATAGTTTATAAGATGGCTGAAAATTATGGATACATTTTGTCCCGAAAATATAAAGGGTTCCCCTGTGGGTTATGGGTCCAAATTCTGTACACTAAAGATATAGTGTTTTTTTTTTGGAAGTTACTCTATATCGATAATGAAGCCTAAATTGTATGTTTTTTCATTTCTGTCTGTATGTCTGTCAGTCTGTATCTTAGCCGCGTATCACGCCGCCGGAACTACTGGTTGAATTTAAATGAAACTTGGTATGATGAACTTGGTTGTCTGGAAGAGATCGCTTTTTAGCGATAAGACCGCCCATTGTCCCATTTATTTTGTATAAATGTTTTAGTTATTATTGTATTTTTTGTTCTATGTGGTGTACAATAAAGAGTTATCTATCTATCTATCTATCTATGATTTGAGTACTTACTACGAGGTAGGACATAAGATACTGTACATCTCGAAAAATTTATGGATTCTCACAGGATAGGGGTTGAAACTTATTAAAAAGAACACGTAACACGCTCAAAATAATGGATGGGTTTTGATGCAACTTGGCACAGTCTTAAGTTTTTTGTTATTCGCGTCTTTCTTTCTGTTTGTCTGTATGTTTGTTTGTTCACGCATCACGTAAAAACTACTAAACCATGTTGCAATGGTTTTCATTGTAAGATAGCTTAGGGTTTGATTTAAATCTGGTGTAATTGGTATCTCAATCCGGTGAGTTAGAAGCTGAGCAATTGATAAAAGTATTTTTAACGGCTGAAGAAATTTTGTTTAAATGTTGGTACATTGGTTCTGGAATAGCACATTATGGTACTTTGAATCTAAAGAAGAACCTAAAGAAAAGACCACGCGTGCGATGCTTTTCATCCCGAAAAATTAAAGGGTTCCTGCAGGATAGGCGTTGAAAGTTATTTAAAAGAACACGTATCACGTTGAAACTACTTGACAGATTTTGTTGAAACTTGGCACAGTCATAGTTTATATAATGGGTAAAAATTAAGGATACTTTTTATCCCGAAAAATAAAGTGTTGCTGCGGGATAATATCCAAAATTCTGTAAATTGAATATATTAAATATATTTTTTGGAGGCCGTTTTTTATTCAATACTAAAGCCAACACTGTGTTTTTTAATTTTTGTCTGTCTGTCTGTCTGACCATCTGTCTGTCTGTACCTTGCCGAACCACGAACTTGCGCACCACGTCGAAAATCTATCTATCTATACTATAATAAATTATAAGTGGGCTAAATCTGTACATTAAATATTTTTTGAAAATTTTGATTGAGATAAACTTCATAATCGATATGGACGGGCATAGGGAGTGCAAAAAGGTTTTTTTTTGTCTGTCTGTCTGTCTCTTTGAACACGCATCACGCTGAAACTACCAGACTGATTTTGATGCAACTTGGCAGAATCATAGCTGATGTACTGGATTAACATTTAGGATACTTTTTATCCCGGAAAAATCAACGGTTCCCGCAGGATAGGGGTAGAAAGTTATTTAAAATAACACGTATCAAGCTAAAACTACTGGACGGATTTTGATGCAACTTGGCACAGTCAAAGTTTATATAATGTGTTAAAATGTTGAATACTTTTTATCCCGAAAAATTAAAAGGTTCCTGCAGCCTATGGAACCAAAGTTGGCCTGCCAAAGTTGTGTTAAATTTAAAGTGATCATACATCCGTTTACGACTAGACTGGTACCGAATTTCGTCATTCTGCTACGAGGCTCACTGGCCCAGTTGGACAGATGCATGGGTGCGTAATCCAGACGTTCGTGGATCGAAATCACGTGCCGTAGAAATGTTTTGCTCCATAATTAAAAGATTTTTACATTATTAATGCGTTATTTTTTTACATTTTCCTTGATATCTATCTATACTATAATAAAACTGTAACTGGGCTAAATCTGTACATTAAATATTTAAAAAAAAAAACAATTGAGATGAACTTCAAAATCGATTGTTTCTTCCATTGAGATATTATAATGTACTACCTACGTACCTACATAATTATATAGTTACATCGGAGGTTTCTTCATAATGTCTTACTGGCAAAATGGTTAGTTGTCGGTATTGAAATGTGTACATAGAGGTAGGTACATGTATTGCTGTTTACAGAGAAAGTAGAGAAAACTTTTATTTTTTCAAATCAATCCTCATATCGTGTTGAAAAAGCTCAAAAAGTAGGTAGGTAGGGTAGGTAATTATTAAGAGCCAGTTAAAGTGCCAGTAAGTACGTCGTTCTGTGAAACATCATAAAAAATAATTTGTACTAAGAACACAATGTTTCGTTGCATTAAAATTTGTTCGAATGGACCTCATAATAATGACCTACCCTTGATGCCCTATCCAATTTACCACACCACTTTAATTACTCTCTAATCTGTGCCACCTTACCTTCGGAGATAATTTTCTCTACTCAATAACAAGACGTTCATGATAACAAGTTACTTCATTTAAACTAGATGGCGTTGTCTACCCTTAAAACACGCAAGCGGTTTGTTACGAAGTGGTTTGAATGTTGAATGAACTAGAACAACACGTTTTCTTCTTTTTTTAACTTTATGGTCCCTAAAGGCTCTTAAAACGTATTTAGATGTTTTTTGTGTTTTTTGATAGAATAAGTCGACTTCAGTTGTAAAACGCGCAGCGAAATTAAGCGAATTAATTATAGTAAAATAGTAATTTATTAATTAAAAAAATAAATTTAACTCATTCATGTCGTGAATCTTTCATTATAAAAACCAGGGTTCTAAATACTTTCAAGTGCTTTGTAAACCAAAGCCTTGAAAGTAGAAAATACTTGCATAGGAAGTTGATCTTTGTGTCCATATAAATAAGGAGCACAATCGTGTTTGCGCGAAAAAAGTACCTGGAAGCGTGGAATTGAAAGTAAAAAATACTTGCATAGGAAATTGACCCGTGCGCTTATGTAAATAAAGAGCACAATTGCGTTTGCTTAAAAAAACTTCGAAGCCTTGCAAGTTTTTTGACCGATGTATCGGCCACCTAGCTTCTTGTGACCCGGCTGGCCGAGTGCGGCTGGACTCAGCCGAGGCCATGCCGAACCCGCCACCGAGTATGTACATGTAGGTGCGGACGGGGCGAAAGAGCGAGTTGGTGAATAAAATACTTTGAAAGTCTTGCAAGTATTGCGGGTCCGCACCAGGGCGGCGTACTTACAAGCCAAAACCTGGTTTAAAAACCTGGTTGCTTAAATACCCACCTTCCCTAATTCCACGCAGGTGGCGTGGAATTGGCGTGAGTGGTCATACAGAATCCAGGCCCTGCTCTTAAGCCCTTGCGACTGATTTAAAAACTGGGGTACTTGATATCTTAGGCCTTGCACGCACTGCCTTGCAGTGGAACGCGGTGCGTTTATTCTAGCGTTTATTTCACATTGTATTATATGCGTTTATTTCATATTTTATTAAATGCGTTCATTTCATTGCAATACGTGCACTTCTATGAAGTGTCATAGAAGTGCAAGTGTGTTAGTGTAGGTGCAGAATATGCGTTATAAAAAGGCAAGGCAGTGCCTTATTCCGATGATTAGATGCCGAGCAATCGATAAAAAACTATTTAACGGCTGAACGAATTTTGAAGAAATATAGTATAATATTGTACTTTGTATTGTATAATATTGTACTTTGTTTTGTTTGTTATATTTGTATTGTGTTTTGTATTGTTTTTTGTGTCCTGGTCCTCCTGGTCCTCTGGACCAAACCTACAACTGGTCTGGTGGTGGTTTGGCTTTTGGTCCTGTAATAAAACGTGTGGGCTACTTTTAAATGAAATGACCACGCGGGCAAAGCCGCGGGCACAGCTAGTTTGTAATAAAGTAAACCAACAGCTAGTGAAGTAATAAATATAACGTAATAAAATGAAATAAAACAGCTCAAAGCGATTATAATGCATTCGTTTTCGCGCGATGTACCTACCTACTGTATCAGGGTGCTATTATTATTTATTCTGTACTTTCTGCGAGCCGCCGCGCCGCCACGCGCCGCCCGGCCGAGCGCCAAGGCAGGGGCCCCGGGGGAAGCGGGGAAGTGAGGATTGTAGCTCCCAAACAAATGGACTGATTTTGATGCAGTTTTTTATGTTTGAAAACTGATGTGATCGAGATGGTTCATCATGGTTCTTAGCTATATGGGAGTGTCGTGTAACGCAGGGTTTAAAGGTAGTATCTACGTGTTACGCCGTTGGGTGACGTAACGATTAGGTAGATAGGAGGTTTTACCTCTTTGCGTTATATTATGACGTAACGCTTGGAGGCAAAATCAAAGCTTATCTAGAGTGAGATAGGTCTTACGCTATGACGTAATGCTAATTTTGATAATTGGGATGCCATTGAAATTGCCCAGGTCACTTCTTTCATTTTTATTATTCAGAACGTTGTTTTTTACACTCTAAAATGTCAGCATGTTCTTTCACTAAAGATGTTAACAGTTGTGTCTCCGATTTATTAAAATTAGGAACACGAGATTTCACACTCATAATTCAGGTTTAAAAATGTGGCAGCAAAATGAAATGAAAAGTAATCTATAAAAATAAACACCCAAGCACATCGTTTAACATACAAGAAAGAACCTAGCGTAGCGCGTAATTTCAAAATCTAATATGTTGTCAATATCTGTTAAAGTCAATGAAACGTCTGTTTTACAACATTCCTTACATTTCTTGAACAAAGGAGCGAAAAGAATGAACGATATCCCGAGTCTTGCTACATTTTAAAAACTGATCGAAGTTTAACTAATCGGCCAATGTTTTGCCATTTATATTACGAAAGAGGTTTAACTTTAGAAGTGGATTAGTTAAACTGTGAGTTAAACGATGGTTGATATTACGGGCCTTAATCACATAAAACTTATGCGAGCGCAAAAGTTCTTGTCGTTTGAGGTAGTATTGGCCTCTGGTGTCATAATTTGTCAGGCAGACCAAGGGCCTTCAACATGGCTAAGCAACGGCCATCAATAACAGCCGCGACTGACAACCTAACTTACCCTCCGTAACGTTTCTATAGTGTAAAATAAAAAACTTATTTGAAATTGCACAATAACGAAAACAGACAATCAAAAGCGCGAGCGCAGCGAGCGCGGACATTTTTAGTTATTTTTATCAGTGTACAAAATAAACATAATGAAACAACCCCCCCCCCCCCCTTGGAGCCGCGCTTGGCTACTCAAGAGGAAGCGGTCGAGAAAGTGCAAACAGCCGTCAATACCATCCTCGAATGGACTAAAAAATGGCGAATAAAACTTAACCAATCAAAATCCACACATGTATGTCCTGTTAGTTAGAGTAGAGTTATCATCCTGTATTTATAAACGATCAAGTAATACCACACGAAAAGACGGCCAAGTATCTTGGTATGACATTAGACGCAAAGCTTCGCTGGAAGGCCCATGTCAAAAAGAAACGCGATGAAATGGAGCTTCGCTACACAAAAATGTATTGGCTTCTGGGAAAACATTCTTCGTTGTCAGTTTGCAATAAATTACTTTTATACAAGCAAGTCCTCATGCCAATATGGACTTACGGTATCCAGCTATGGGGCTGTACCAAATCCACTAATATACAGATCATTCAACGTTTCCAAAATAAAGTACTCAGAGGCATCGTTAATGCACCGTGGTACATCAGAAGTAACGACCTCCATCGAGACCTGAAGGTGGATCTCGTTACTAAGGTTATTAAAAAAGTTGCCGAAGCTCACGAACGAAGACTTCATCATCATGTGAACGTCGAGGCTATCCAGCTCCTCGACAACACGGGCATCGTGAGAAGACTCAAACGGACAAAACCATTTGAGTTAGTTTAGTGATATGATAGTGACAATGTAGTATCAATTAGTGCAAATCAAATAAACACAAGAACAAAGTGACTTCCCCTTAAATAGTGACATTAAGAAAAGTGTTATTGGACACATTCTTAGTTTATACTCTACTTAGCAGCTTAGGTTAAAGTAAAATTACTTATTAGTCTTAAAGCTAGATTGTTATTTTAATGAGGCACCACAATTCCGTGGTAAATCATTACATAAAAAAAATATGTAGCATAGCAATATCACCTATCCTTTGTCATGTGTTTTTAAGTTTCTAAAAATTCTATACATGCAAAAGACGTTTTTAATAATAGATGTCCTTCGTTTTTTCAACAGTGGAATCCATACTAATATATAAAAGTGAAAAGTTGTCTGTGTGTTTGTTTGTGTGTTTGGGGAGCTTTCACGCGATAACGACTGGACGGATTTTGATGAAATTTGAAATGGAGATATCTTATACGCTGGAATAAAACATGTTTTTTTTTTTTTGCCGGAAAATTGAAATTTTTCCAAGGGAAAAATGGAAATTGTTGATTACTCGCTGTAAGGAGCGGTTGCTATGGAAACGAAATAACAAAAAATATCAAGAGCATTGGTACTATACCTACTTTTGCATTGGTTTTTAATATCCTAGAAGGATGCTTTTTTCGCGATAAACAGTAGTCCGCATGGACGAAGTCGCGGGCGGGAAAGCTAGTAAAAAATAATTGCGGTTTTATTTACCTTTCAGGTGTTTGCAATTTTAATGCAAAGAACGGTTGCTTAAAATGTGTTACAGTAGGAGAGTCATGAACATAAATCTCATACAGTGACTTTTCCTCAAACTAATTGTCGCCCTAGAACGGACCAAGAATTTCGTGAAAAAAAAGTATGGCCCTCACCACAAAAAAAGATTCTCCTGTGCTTCGACTACCTGTAGATATGATACTAGACTTTCTGGAAGCAAATTCTCTACACCTTGTTGATTTGGTAATAATTAAGCGCCTGTTAGTTGGTTGGTGCAATGGTAATTTTGAAAAATAAATAACCAAATGGAGTTCTAGAGACACCGAATTGGTTTCAAATTTTGTAATATTTTTTTCTAACGATACTGAATTTTTAGAAGTGAAGAAAGTATTTGTTGTTAGCAGTGTAATAAAAATATACGGCTAGGAAATTACAGGCTTGACAGATGTTTTTGAACAACCAATCAAATCATTATACTTGAATATATTCAAGTACTAGCTGTACCCGCGGCTTCGCACGTGTGGTTGCCAAAATACATCAAAGAATTCGTATATAAATCAACATTATTCAAAAACAAAGTAAATTTCTTCTGGAAAAAAGTTAAAAAGAAGGGGCGAATCTATCGCCTATTATATACCTCAAGTCACAGTTTTAATTTAATAAATGTTAAATATATTTTACGGTATTTCATTTTTCTATGCAGACAACCCTATCACTCGTCTTGGACTATTATTTATTCTGTGCCATCGGCGAAGGTATTTTATGGACGAGAGCACAGAATAAATAATAGTACAAGATGAGAGTCGGAACATAGTACTAGTGGCTCTGTGAGCAATAGACCTCGCGCGCACAAACTTTTTTGCAAACAATGTAGCGATGCACAGTAGCGGCATCTAGTTACCTTAATGTAAAACTAACATTATTAACTAAGGTTCTCCACCAATCTCTACCTAGTGGGCAAAGGGCTGATTCCACTGCTAGAAACCTAAAAGTGAGAAATTTACTGCATTTTGAGGAGCTATTCTGTCCATCACGCCGAAGATCCTCATCAGATCTTCCTCAAATTTTTATGAGACCAATTTTAAATTACTACCTTTAAAAAAAGAAAGAAAATAAGGCGGAGATATTCAGTAGCCCCTTTTTGTTTCTTTCTGGGGGAAGTACCCCACCCCCTCCCCCTCCCCCCCAATCAATAATCCCCGATAACTAAAAGTTTTAAAAATTCGTTAACCTGTATACCAAGTTTCGTCTAGACCGGTTGAGAAATGCGACCTGTAGAGGAGGACATCCGGATATACGAAAACATTTTTGCCCAAGCTGAAACAGAGAAATCAGCCCTTTAGGTAGCGATTGATGGAGCACCTTGGTTATTAATGTTAATTTTACAATAAGGTAACAAGATGGCGCTACTGTGCACTGCTAGATTGTTTGCAAAAAAGTTTGTACGCGCGAGGTCTACAGCTCACAGAGTCACTAGTATAATTAGGGATTATTGTATACTAGGAAAACAAAATGTTATTGATGTTCATAAATTAATTGCGTAGGTATCAACTTTTCCAGTTATAATGTATGTACATGCCTATATATGTAGGAATACTTTGTTAGTCATATCATAACATAACATGGGAACATTGCATGTAATGAGTAACAGATTAAGGAAAATTTAATAAGTACCTACTAAACTGTTTGTTACATTAGTACATTAGTGTTGTTTAGCATCCCAATATTAATAAACGTACCTACCTACTTAGACATTGTTTATTTAAAATAAAATAGCTTTTGAAAAGTCAACTATCAAAATATGGCTAATTTTTGTTATAATTTTGTCAAATATCTTTTATTTTTCTTCAATTTCCTGTTTGTGGTAAGTACTATAGAACTGCATTTGTGTTAAGTACATAATATTTACTTTAGTTACCCCTACCTAGTTACTCTACTGTCACACAATTATCCGGATTGACTGTTTAAGACTACTAAGTTGGTCTGCCTACCAAGATTGACTTTATACTTCAAAATAAAAATAAAACCGGACAAGTGCGAGTCGATTTGCTCACCGAGGGTTCCGTACATTTTTATTATTTTGTGTTTAACTACAAATTTACTTTTTTCTGTTTTTCCCTTTACATATGCTAGATATTGCTTTTTGCCAAATTTCATGATTCTAGATCAACGGGAAGTACCGACCCTATAGGTTTTGATTCCCTTGCGAGTGTATAAACATGCGGCATAAACGGCCGCATCTTTTGACTGCGTGGACTTAGATGTTTGTTTTTTTTAACAGCTCAAGGGATTTCCGACTTGATTATTTCATATTAATTTCAACTTGATAACTCCACACGTTCCTGACAAAAAGAGTCTTGACAGTCAGACAGACAGACGGACGGACGAATAACAAAGTTATCCTATTAGGGTTTCCTTTTCATTTTGAGGTAAGGAACCTTAATAATTAAAATGGAGGTGTCCAAAGTGCCCAGAACGGACTGTAGTTTATTTAGTCAAAAGTGTCAAAACTTGTATTAATTAGGTAAGTAGGTACTTCAGAGAACATGTTTAGTAATAAATAAATATTTGAATTAGTTCTTCCTTTGACCTTGCGAGCTGACGAACTGTCGAGTACATTGATTTTTCCGTTTACCGTTTACCAAAGATTTAAATGAAACGATGATCCGTACGGGTCATAATACATATTTTATATAAAATAAATAAATAAATATATTTTGGACAATTCGACACCAATTACCTAGCCCAAAACTAGGATACCCTGTAATATGGGCACTAGATAACGGATAAACATACATAAATACGGATATCAACATCCATGAATCGGAAACAAACATTTCTGCTCATCACACAAATGATTGCACCTTGCAGGATTCGAACCCGCGACCGTTTTTTTTTTTAGGAATGATTAATGCAGTTGGCCTTATCGGCCTCTACAGCTTGAATCGGGCTCGGGGGCGGGCGCTAAGAAGCGCTCCGCCGCAAACGGCCGTCAATAGCTCAATTAGCTTTTATTTATACCGTTAGGTCTCCGTGCATGGTCAGATCGCTTTGTTATATTGATCTGAACACGGGTACTGTTTAGTGACACTGCCCTGCAAGCATGGATCTTATCGAACGATAAACTTACCGAATTTACCGAATTTCAATGTCAAACTTGACGAATGTTACCGAATCGATAAATTTTTACTGAAGCTAGAAGATCCATGCTACCGAATTTCGATAAAATCAATAAATTTATCGATCTTTACCGATCGATAAGATCCATGCTCGCAGGGCAGACTGGATAAATTACAGTGTCCGTAGTCTGAGTCGTTAGATTCCGTGGTCAGATCACTTTGTTAGATTGATCTGACCACGGCCACTGTTTAGTTAGCCTGGTCAGACTGGATAAATTACAGTGTCCGTAGTCTGAGTCGTTAGATTCCGTGGTCAGATTACTTTGTTAGATTGATCTGACACGGACACTGTTTAGTTAGCCTGGTCAGACTGGTTAAATTACAGTTTTCTTAGTCTTAGTCGTTAGATTCTGTGGTCAGATCACTTTGTTCGATATCGATAGCCCATGTACAGCCTGCTCTACAATCACAACCAAGCTACAAGCTGGCGGCAAACATGTTTCACCTCCCAGGACCCGTCGACTTGCGCGTCTGCTGTTACAGAGGTAATATGTCAGGCAATGGAATATTTCATTCCATTCAGTGACAAGACTCTTTTCAGCAAAGCTCAGCTTTGGTTTGGATCCAGCTGTAGTCGTGCTATGGCTGTAAAACGTGCTGTATATCTAGACTGGGCTGATGCTCGAAAGCGCAAATCTTCTGATATTCGGGCTAAGAAAAGAAAATTCAACGTTGCCGCTAAGACCTGCAAGAAGATACTTAGGAAGGCTCATTTTGATCACGTTAGTCGAATTGGGGCCAAACTGACTTCATACCCGCGGGTAGCAAAGCTTTTTGGTCCCTTGCCAAGTCGGTCGAAGTGAACTTCTGCCGCCACTCACTGCCACCATTGCTGAAACCTTATGAATCACTGGTTCACACTGCTGGAGACAAAGCGAATTTATTTGCTTCTCTTTTTGCAGAAGCTTCGCATCTAGATGCTTCCGGCAGGATACCTTCCTGCCTTCCTCATTGCGGGGTTTTTATGCCCGAAATTCATATTCGCCAGAAGGTGGTTCTCAGAACGCTTCGAGCTCTAGATGTGAACAAGGCCAGTGGTCCTGATGGCATTCTAGCGATTGTGTTGAAAAACTGTGCACCCGAATTGTCTCCCATCTTAACGCGTTTGTACCGCCTCTCTCTTCACTCAGGTAAAGTTCCGAAGAGCTGGAAGCTTGCCAATGTACAACCAGTACCAAAAAAGGGTAAACGTGCTGATCCGGCCAATTATCGTACCATCTCGATAACCTCCTTACTCTGTAAGTGTATGGAGCGTGTCATAAACATTAGGCTCTTGGCATACCTTGAGGACAATGATCTCCTCAGTGACCGGCAACCAGGATTTCGCCGAAACCGGTCTACTGGGGATCTTCTCGCGTATGCCACTCACGTTCTGAGTGAAGCCATAGAGATGCATGGTGAGGCCGTCATTGCGCTTGCCGTCTTCCTTGACATATCGAAGGCATTTGATCGGGTCTGGCACGATGGCCTTTTAAATAAGCTTCCCTCATACTCGTATGGTTTACCTGTTGGCTTATGCAATTCGATGGTTGATTTCTTGAGAGAACGATCTATTCAAGTAGTCCTAGAGGGCTGCTCGTCTGATCAAATGGCTATCAATGCCAGTGTACCTCAGGGATCGGTTCTCTCGGCTACACTGTTTTTACTGCACATTAATCATCTGACCATCTGAAGCTCGGGTTTGCTGATGACAGTACTGGCAGAGATACACTTCCAGTGCTCAAGCCAGCTGTGACGATGGCCAGTTTCAGAGAGAGGCTATGTGGACCGTTTAAATTTAGCCTTAAAGGCCGTGTCCGCCGCGATTGGGGCGATGCTAACCTGGTTAAGTTTAATGCTACTAAAACGCAGGCGTGTTTGTTTTCTACTAAAAAGAGTCCTCTAAACCGATCTCCATCTTTCCAAAGTGTAACAATACCAATAGGCGACCATCTGCTTTTGCGTGTCGAACTCATATCAAACTTGAATTTTGGGTCTTATATTGAATCCAAAGTCAAGGTAGCTGCAAAAAAACATGGTATATTGTCTAAGGTACTTCACACCAGGACAGCTTTTGAATCTTTATCAAGCACAGTTCCGATCTTGTATGGAGTACTGCTGCCACCTCTGGGACGGTTCTGCCAAGTATCAGCTCGAGTCTTTGGATTCAATTGAGAGATGTGCTATCAGGCTCATTGGGGATGACACTCTGGTAAAGAGTAAGCTTCAAAGTCTGGCGCATCGACGTGAGGTAGCAAGTCTTTCGGTATTCTACAGATTGTACTATGGAGAGTGTGCACAAGAACTGCACAACTTGATTCCCCCATCACCTTTCCATCACCGTATGACTAGACAAACCGTATGATCAGCAAAGCGCCACCCTTTTATGGTTGAAATACCTCGCACAAGAACGAAGCGTTACGCTTCTTCATTTATTATAAGAACTGCAAAGGAGTGGAATGCCCTGCCCTCGTCAGTGTTTCCGGTAAATTATAATCCAGGTGTGTTCAAGTCAAGAGTGAATAGGTATCTACTAGGCAAGTGTGCTACACCTTCGACCACATCATCGCTTTCCATCAGGCGAGATCGTGGTCAAAGGATTGCCTAGCCGTAATAATATAAAAAGAAGAAAAAAAACTAGCTGCGCTTCGTGGTTTCTCCTGACAGGTGTCAAAGTGACAGGATCAAAGTTTCCCCAAATTCCTCTACACACACCTAGTAGACGAGTAACGAGTACCTATTTACGATTGACTGATTACAAGGTATCGTCGTTTATGAATTTTGGGTTCAGTTTCAATTTCAGGTGTTCATGAAGTTGAATATAATCACTACGTTCTAGGGTTTAGTTAGATTCAGTTTCAAATGCAATTTATTAACATAAGAATTATTTTAAAAAGGTATTTTATTTTACAGATAGCAGGCCTAGCCATAGTGGCTGTGGGAGTATACTGTCGCGTTTTATTGAACGCTAGCAAATTTGCCGTACTTGACACTAATGAGCATGATTTTACCAAGTTCTATGATTTATTCTGTGCTTTTACGTATGTGGTTATTTTCCTTGGATTCATTGTGGTCTTAATATCTTTCTCGGGATGTTGCGGTGCGTTGTCGGAAGTACGATGCCTGCTTATAACGGTAATTACACCTACATACATACATATTGTTTGACCATGTACTTTGTATTCCCTTTCTCCCCACCAGCGTTGTCCCACCCACCACCGCAGTGGGGATACGGGATACTAGTCAACTCGAATCCAAATGCCGTTATTGCGAAGGTCTATTCCTCGAAGTGTATTCATCGAATGCTTACTATCTCAAAGGGCCGTTTCAGCGAATTGCGGAAGTACGTTTGATCGAATAGTTAATTATAATATCCGAGCAAACGACCCTTCGCAGTTTTGATCATTCGAGCGAACGTACCTTTCGCAATTTTAACCATTCGCAGAAAAGGCCTTTCGAGGATGTAAGCATTCAATGAATACATTTCGAGGAATAGACTTTCGCAATAACATCCCGAATTAAACAAGGGCCGGGCGGGTGGCTCGGTGCGGTGCAGAGGTATGTAGATTATTACTACTGGGTACCTACTATGGCTTAGTATATATTATTTTTATTTAAGCGACATCTAACAACGAAAATGAAACTAGGTAAGTACAAGATGTCGTATGTGGAGATGATACGTTCGTTAAATGTCCACTAAAGGGTATCATAATTATAATGATAGGCCTTCGTACAATAAGTGCACGCTACCATTCCAACTCGACAACGAAATTCTAAATTTCGTACGTATCCCCCTACGAAAGTGAAGGTACATAGTAATCCATATTTTAGAAAGTAAGTTTTATAAAATGGATATCTCTGATCGCTGTTTTTTTATTCCAGTATTCCACTATTATGCTGATACTAGCACTCGCAAATATCTTCTTCACTGCTGTTGTTTTTATATACAAAGATCAGTTGCAAATGAAAGTCGAAGCTATGATTGACGCCACGTTTGTACAAAGTAATAATGATGTTTATATTAAGGAGTTCGTTCATTCAGTGGAAGCAAAGGTAAGATTTTGCCGTATGTATCTACATAAACCTATAATAGCAGAGGTAGAGTCCGTAAAAAACGGAACGCACAACCGACTTTCTGACCTACGTCGGAAACCAACCAATCAACAGCCGTATTACAGAAGTGAATGCGACTAGTTGGAATCGGATAAGTATACATTGGCCATTTTTATAAATTTTTGCGTTTAGATTTTTATTTGTTAAATGCCACGCATTAAAGGTACCTATTGCTTTGTCCTACTAACATTGATGTATATGTTACAATATGCTTACCTACTATAATGCGAGGTCCACACCAAGAGAACGAGAGCCAGCGAAGGCAAACGAGTGGGATTCGCCGATTAGTACCGCACGCTCGCTCGGTTTCGTCGTAGTGTCCACACTAAGTGAACGCGTGTGAACCCGGCGACAATCGGCGAACCACGGCGAATTAGGGTGTCCAGATCTGGGGATTTTTTCCCCATTTTAGGGAAAATGATGTTTGCGTAATCTTTGGGGAAACAAAAAGACAAAATCACTTTAACATAGATCTAGTTAGAGGGCATACGGCACGTTTTATAACCAAATAAACAAAAACTGGACTAGATACTACTACAGGCAAACACAGCTACATTGCCACTGTCGTGCTTCGTGTGCATCAATATGTATTTTCAAAATATTTGGGAAAAAATACTGAAATAGTATTTTTTTGGGGAGTTTTTTGCTCCGTATGGGGAAATTATAAAAACTTCGTGAAGCTGCCCCTGATAAGTATTTATTATTGCTATTATATTTTGAATCCCACAGCCGAGGTTTTTGCCTATAAAGCTCTATGAGCCTCAGAGGATTTTCATTCGACCATTCCATACTTACGTCAAAAATTAACCTTCCTAAAAATGTATGCGCGAGACGTCCGTTCCGTGCAACGGTCACTGGTAGTATCTCTGAGTAGTCTGTGGGTCGCTGCAGAATGAGCATTCGCCCGTTCGTACACACCGCATGCGCTCGCTCGCTATAATCCGTTTGATGTACCGACACGCGGCGGAGCATGGCCAAATGCGAACGAAGGCCTACGCTGGCTCTCGCTCGCTTTCGTTAAGTCGTCCACTTTGATTTGTTCTCTTTCGCACGGTAGCCTTCGTTCGCACTCGTTCTCTTGGTTTGGACCCGGCATTACAATAAGAATTTCCTTAGACGGTGCAAAATAATATCAACTCTAATGCGGCATATATAAGTGCAATTTAGCATGCGAGCGATGATGAGTAAAATATGATTGCAACGGTATCCCTTTGTTTCGGATAACTTTTTTAATACTAATTTACTTTGGCATAATGAGTTAGGCATAACTTGTAATGGCATATTTTTTTTTTTTACATAAACAGTATTTGGAATACCTACTGTTAAGATAGGCATAATGATCTTATAGGCTAATTCTACTATTATTTATTCTGTGTTTTGGGCTATATTATTTTTGGAATACTATGGAGTCGCATAAAGTTATAAGGCATATTATTTATTCGTGTAATAGTTATTTGGTATAAATCTTAAGAGGCATAATTGAATTTTAGTACATTCTCTAAATATTTTATGAGTATCGATCGTGTATCGATAGAGAACCTTGTGACAGTAGGTTAAGGTGCGGCGGTGTGGCCCTTTGGCCACCCGTAAGCCACGAAAATATTTGTTTTACATACGTAATATAATCTAGATACTATATAACAGAATAAATAATAGTACAGGTACAGAAGTTGCACTACTTTGATCTTGAAGAAAGTCGCCGATTTAATAGCCTAAAACGTACTAGGTGCAGGTACGTCTACGTATTACGAAGGTATTCACACATCGAGCGCGCATGCTAAATTGCACTTAATAGTCGCGCGTTAGAGTCGATATTACTCTCGTCCATAGAATACCTGCGCCGATCGCTCGAGTGATAGAGTTATCTGCATAGAAAAATGTAATACCATACAATGTATTTTAACATTTGCTAAATTAAAACTGTGACTTTAGGTATGGGCGATAGTATACGTTATATCTCCAACTTCTTAAGTGTTTCTGTTCTCCTGGTACTTAGAAAAAGAATATTTTTTTAAAATATAATCACATCATTTAATGTTACTGGAGGACGTTATGTTAATGTTACTTACATGGAGGTATATGTACTCACTTTTAATAACGTTATATGTCAATTTTGTATCTCCAACTTCTTAAGTGTTTATATTTGTGTACTTAGTTTTTTTCTTTTTTTCAAATCTTAAAGAAGATAATAATATTTTTTCCCCAATTTCGGGATCAAAAGTAGCCAGGATATAAGCTATCCCGGTACCAAATTTCATCCAAATCCGTTCAGCTATTCGAGCGTGCAGGAGCAACAAACACACACACACACACACACACACACACACACACCCTCACACAACAAACATACACACAAACGAACATACAAACTTTCGCATTTATAATATTAGTGTGATTTAGCCAAACTCTTAATAGAGCTAAAGATTTATAGTGACAAATAGTTCCGCTAGTTGCGCTGCGCTGGATTTCATACAAAAATATAGCGAGTACAGATTTGAGCGTTTAATTGAACTCATAATAGAGGTACAGTACATATATAAGGTCAGCGCAGACTTAACGCCCCGGCACCGGATCGGCAACGCCTCGCCTCGGCTTTACGTCGTAACTATTTAGTATTCTGTGCTTACGTCTCGCGGTCGCCGCGGCTACGGCTGGCGGGCTCCACTTGCTCCTAGCGGCCTGCTCACCCACGCCCAGTGTTGGAAAAATAAGATACACAAAAAAATAGAACGAGAGTATTACTATAAAATATATTGTAAAACAATTATTTTTAATTTAACCTGATCAACACCAGTTAAGGCAAACTTTACTCTTTTTTTTTGCTCTTCTAAGTGTAGCAGTTTTTGAATATTACTTTCATTGTAAGAATTTAATCTTATAACATTCTTCAGTAGGAATAAAATATGTACAATTCATATTTTTTACTATTTAAGCACTGTTTTACCTATTACATTATTATTACTGAGTGCAGTATAATGCAAAGTAATTTTCTACGTTGTTCATTTAGTACAAAAGCATCTAAAATCAATCAACTTCATATCAATAAGGTCATATTAGCATCACACGATTTTGACCCTTATTGATTATTATTAATCAGATTTAGTCAGATTCTGCATTTACTGTGTTTATACTAGGGCATGCATTTCGAAATTTCGAAACTTCATAGTTTCGAAATTTCGGACCTTATTTGCATGTTCTGTAATTTCGAAATTGAAGCCCTAAGTTTCGAAAATTCGAAACTTAGGTTTATTTCAATACGGTATAGTAAAAAAGTTACGTCGGCTCTAGTATCTAAAGAAAAGAAAGAAAGAAAAGAAAATACATTTATTTCCGACAACTCGCTCGGTCAATAATGTTTAATGTTGGGTATTAAACGTTATAGACCAAGCGAGCGCGAAGCACGAGCGAAGCGTCTCCGTTTCAGCTTGGGCAAAAATTCTTTCGTATACACATTCGTGTGTTTCCGGATGTCTGTCCAGTTGTTCTCATCTACAGGTCGCATTTCTCAACCGATCTAGACAAAACTTGGTAAGTATACAAGTTTAACGTTTTTTTTTATCCGTTGGGGATTTTTGATTGATACGGGGATACTTCCTCCAAAAAGGGGGCTACTGAATATATCCGCATTATTAGATCCAATTTCGATGGTTCCTTTTTTTATTTGAAAGGTAGTAATTTTCCTAAGCCAAGGTAGCTGCAAAGAAACTCGGTATTTTGTCTAAGGTTAGGCGGTACTTCACACCGGGACAGCTTTTATATCTTTATAAAACACAGGTCCGATCTTGTATGGAGTACTGCTACCACCTCTGAGACGTTACTGACTTCCCCCATCACCGTACGACTAGACGAACGGGGGGGGGGGGGGGGGGTTGCGATGTAATTACAAAACTCCGATGATTAAAAAATTTGTGTAACCAGAATACCAGGTTTCGTCTAGGTGGGTGGAGAAATGTGCCCAAGCTGTAACGGAGACGCTTCGCGCTCGCTTCATCAATAAAGTATAAAGATGTAATAAAAAAAAATAAAAAAAAAATACCCGGATGTTTCGCAAATCCCCAAGAAAAAACGATATACTGCAGAACAACGTAAACCAAGAAAAAGGACATCGTCTAAATCTAATACTTGATTGCAAAACTCGCTGGAGCTCACTATGTGATATGTTAGGACGTTTTATTCAACTTAAAGACTGCATTAATAAAGCTTACATCGACTTGAAATTAGAGTTCTGTATATATGACGATGAAATTCAGACATTTGAAAAAGTACGTAAGAGTCAATAAAGTCAATAAAGGTGATCGAAGTTACTAAGTAGTCTAAGTTACTGTGGATTTTTACAAAACCAAATGCGGGTAGTTGGAGACAACTATCGCCCTTCTCGACGCTGACACCCGCTACTTCAGTCTTCTCGTGACCACGATCAATGCAACTTGATCGAAACGTCGAGGTAAATAAATATTAAGTTTCCAGCGCGATTAAGTCCCGTTTAAATATTTAACTATATTAAAAATTATGTTCCAAGCTTTAGAAGAACAAAGACAGTTTCCTCTGTTCTGATGTATTTACATGATTCAGAAACATATTTTGAAGACAATTACGAAAAATATACTTTAAGGAAACCAGATTCAAGTTCAGTATGTTATTTATTGGAATCCAAAGACGTATTTAAGAACGATGAGTCTGTAGCCAACATGAATCAGAGCTTTATGGTGAGCAATCATGGCAGTATATCTGCAAACATATCTATGAAAGAGAACATAATCTAAACGTTGCTTGGTTTTAAATTAAAAAAAAATAGAAAAGAAAGGAACTCATCCACTAAAATTAGCAGCATACAAAATTTAATTTGCGTAGAAATGGCACTTTACGCGAATGGTGGCAAGTGAGGGGAGTACCTGGACAAGGCCTACAATTATTTATTATCTTTTCTCCCCACATGTGTCAAATCTGAGAGTGCTTTTTCCGCAGCAGGCTACATATGTAGTCGGCTGAGAAGCACTCTAAGCAGAAAAATACTTGATAATCTAAGCTAAGCTTGATTTTAAGGGCACATTTTCTACGAGACTTATAGTAATAGTTAGAATTTCCATATTTTTTTTTTTCTCTAGAGCGTTGTAAAATTAAATTTTTAAAAATAAATATTTTTTCATTCTTACTATGTACCTACTGTGTGCATTTTTTACACTATAATTCAAGATTAAAGTATAGGTACTAAAGAGTTGCTTAAACTTCGAAATTTCGAAATTTTTAAACTCATGACACTAACTTCATAGACCAATTTCGAAACTAAAAATCTAAGAAACTGCATTCTCTAGTTTATACGTAAAAAAATAAGGTACTTAATCCATGTCAATAAGGTCGAAAATAATTGTCTGACACTTTTTAATTTTTTTGGGGCTTTGTAAAAATATTGACATTAATAAATATTAATCAGATGAACAATTCGCGAACGCATAATTTATTTTCAATTAGAGGGCTCAAATAAAATAAATAAAGGCATAAATATAGAAGCCTGAAAAATTAATTAAAATCACACAAAATTAATGAGTATAATTAAAAGAGGATTTAATAATATTATTTGTTTGGTACAAATAGATATTATTAAATCCTCTTTTAATTACACGTTTGGCCTTCTGTGCATCATTTATGAGATTCATGGGACTTTAGGGAATTAAAATCCCAGTAGTCCAGTTAATGGAACATCTGGGAAAAATACTACATAAAACATACTGAACAACCATAGCGGGACTACTGGGAATACACCACGTCTAGACGTCAGCCAGGCCGCCTTGCCGTAAGGGAGCGTCGCCCCGCCGTGGACGCCTAGCCGTCAACCAGCCGTAAGCGAGGCGTTCCGGTGCTGATCCTTTGCCGGGGCGTTAAGTCTGCTCTGACCCATAGTCCTGACTATATATGTTCTGTGACTACACTCTGACAGTAGTTAAGATGTGGTAAGCCGCGATCATGTGTACTACATAGGTACCTAGGTGTTAAAGGGACTACTGGTGGATGGTAAATAATAAGATAATTAATGGACTGCATGAAATGGTGCGGTATAATCAATAAATAAAGTTAATTACGATGAGCACAATAACAAAGGGAGGCGCCGGGGCATGTGTCTGCGGGCCAGTGTTGCCAATGAAATTTTTTAGGCGGCCGTGTATACCGATAGAAAAAGCCGTGTTTATATGGAAAGTGTTCAGCGGTCGGCCGTAGCAATCACAAAAAGATAAATTACGTTTCAACATCCAGACAAATGGCGCTATTTTTAAGTTATAATGAAAGTGTTAGACAGTTTAATCATTTTGTTTAAAAAAAATAAAAAACAACATTTCATTCAACATTTTATTTTTATCAGTTAGATAAGTATCATTCATGGTATAAATCTATAAGGCCGTCTAAAACTCTTGTTCATTACTATTCAATACATATTTTTGTTTATCTTTCATTTTTTCGTACATTGATACGGTAGGCTACCCACATATTCTGTTATTCTACCTTCCCTAGCCGAAAACTCATTGATTGAGTCGGGTAATGCTCTCCAATTTATCGTCAATTAATTGCATCTGGTTGTCATTCGTTACTATTATTCGGTCCGATGTACTGTGGAGAAGAAACTTTCGGATACACGAGCATTACAGGTGGGAACTTAGTGTTTTTGGATACATGCAGTTATAAAATATGTTTATCAAGAACATGATTACGGTAACGTTAGCTAAAAGCCGTAGAATTTGCTATGGCCATGGGGTTCCAGCCGTAGGCCGTGGATTTTGCAGTTTTTTGTCCTGAAAGCCGTAGAACACGGTAATTGCCGTAGCATTGGCAGCACTGCTGCGGGCGGCGCCGGAGCACTATATATTATTATATGGGTGCCGGTGCCGGCGTGGTGTGGTGGCTAATTGTCCCCTCTGGTCCCCGCACTGGCGGAGGCTGATGTGTAGACAGTAGGTACCTACGCAAAATATTTATAGTAAAAATAGTTTTTAAGTTATTTCACTCACTGTGAATAATGAAATTTTATAAACTTACCTATTTTGAAGCGCATCTGGCTCGTGGTTGTGCTTCTGAATATGATTATAATGTATATGTTTGATAATATTTCATGGTTTTGGTCATCATTTAGTTTCGATATAAGTCTAGAGTTGCATTTATAATATTCGTCTCGTAATTCACTGACCCAGTAATATTTATTATTGTATTCCCGTTTTTTATAATATATGAACCCATTGTAATTTAATTTGATTCTTCCTCGCTCAGAGAAATTATCTCTGAGCCTCCTCGTTTAGTTTTAAATATTTGCACTGTATTTTCCATGTCACCACACTTTCAACACTTATTCTACTATAGCCCAGAAAAATTATCACGCGGGCAAAGCCGCGGGCACAGCTAGTATACTATAAAGTAAAACAACAAATAACAAAAATCAGCAAAGTGCGAGTTGGGATCACGCTAAGATTCCCGTAAAATGAACTATACCATTTATTTTTATATAAACATGTTGATGGCTTTTTTGAATGTGTTAAATTAATGAGTGTCAAACTATTTCAGATGAAATGTTGCGGTACGACTGGTCCCGTATCATACCCGTACCCTCAATACCCTTCAGCTCTTCCAGCTAGTTGCTGCCAAAGCTACAATATTAACAAGTCTCTGCCGAGGCAGACTTGCGCCTCGTCTGATGCTTTCCATAATGGATGCACGAAGGTCATTGGAGATGCAATGATGTACCACGCAAATAAAATTGCATATTCTATGATTGGGATCATCGTGTTGGAGGTAAGAATGCCTATTATTATCACGTTTTTATTACCTAAGTCATTTTCTTGTTTGTCTGTCGTTCCAGGTGAAATCATGCAATTCAAATTTCGAGCATGTCCCGATTCATCCTCGGGGGACCTCCGGCTCCCCGAGGATGTCTGTCAAAGGGACTCCAAGCTCACAATAGTATGTAGTAGGTGCAGAGGAATTTTCGTACTTAGTGCGAGCCATCCTTTTGGCTATGGGTAGTAGATTTATCTCATATGGAAGATAATAGGCTCACAGCTGACATAGCTTTAAGGAACACTTTTCGAACCCACAGTAATATGGTATTACCAATTAAAGTAATTTTACTATTAGGAATCGGCGTGAGGTAATAATAAAAACATAGTATGGTTATTGGTGTTTTGGTGCTGGTGCCGTTATAAGGTGCTATATAATATAATGTAGGTGCACAATTGTTAATATACTAGCTGTACCCGCGGCTTCGCACGCGTGGTCATTTCTCTAGGTTAAAAGTTTTTTATGTACTATTCCAAGACCTAAAATACCAATATACAAAATATTAATTACCCTAGCCCATTTCTTTTTTAATTATCTTCTTTGTACAGTTTTTTTTCCTATTGCTGTATCATAAGTATGGATTACTTCAATATTAACATAACTTTGGACCCATATACCTCTGCGGTATATGGGTCAAAGTAACCCTTTACTTTTTCGGGATAAAACATGTCCTCAATTTTAACGCATCATATAACTTACGACGGTACCAAGATGCATCAAAACCCGTCCATTAGTGGAACGTGCGTGGTACGTGTTCTTTTAAAGAAGTTTCAAACCCTACCCTGCGAGAACCCATTAATTTTTCAGTTTTGGCTTTGTCCTACCTCGTAGTATGAACTCAAATCATACCAAGTTATATTTGAATTCATCCAGTAGTTCCGGTGGTGTGATGCGCGGCCAAGATACAGACAGCTGACAGACATACAGACAAAAATGAAAGTACATACAGTTTAGGCTTCATTATCGAATATAGAGAAACATAAAAAAAAACATAATAATTTTAATGTACAGAATTTGGACCAATATCCCGCAGGAATCCTTTAATTCCTCGGGATAAAAAGTATCCTAAATTTTCACCCATATCTTAAACGAGGTATGTGCTAAGTTGCATTAACATCCGCCCAATAGTTTCAGCGTGCTACGTGTTCTTTTAAATAGTTTTCCACCCCTATCCTGCAGATGAACTCAAATCATACCAAGTTTCATTGAATTCATTCAGTATTTTCAGCGTGATATGCTGCCAAAATACAAACAGACAGACGGATAGACAGACAAAGAGACAAAAATTTAAAAAAATACAGTTTTGGCTTCAGTATTGAAAGTAAAACAGCCTCCAAAAAAATTATAAAATATCTTTAATTTACAGAATTTGGGATATTATCCCGCAGGGACGCTATATTTTTTTGGGATAAAAAGTACCCTCAATGTTTACTCATTATACAAATTATGACTGTGCCAAGTTGCAACAAAATCTGTCTAGTAGTTTCAGCGTGACACGTGTTCTTTTAAATAACTTTTAACCCCTATCCTGCGGGAACCCTTTAATTTTTCGGGATGAAAGTATCCTATGTATGTATGAACTCAAATCATACCAAGTTTCATTTAAATTCATTGATTAGTGTCTGCATGATGCCTAGCCAAGATACAGACAGACATACAAACAGACAAAAATGAAAAAAATACAGTTTTGGCTTCAGTATCGAATATAGAATACCCTCCAAAAAATAATTCAAATTATCTTCAATGTACAGAATTGGACCCATTAAAGTTTTATTATAAGTAGATTATCACGAAATCTTGTTTTACAAAATCGCATCTCCTCACCATAGAGTTGGGCCAATGCATGAATGACAATGTAGGAATGACAGGTTATTTGAATTTAGAATATATATAGAAAACTATCAAATGAGGTATGATTATGATGAAAGAGGTTTGACATCGTCACAGTGCTCTTCCTGAAAGTTTTAACTATCCAGCTGAATTTTTCAGGGTAGCTCACCAGGGTTTCATGGTTTCGATGAGAAAGAAATAACATTAAAAAAAAACACTTGTATTTAGATTAGTTTTTTAATCTACATTTGCAGATTTTATTAAAATTCTATAGGTCCGTGTTAATGTAAGTAGGCATACCTAACCTAGTAATGGTTTGCGCCCCTCTGAAACCTCGAGACGTATCTATCTATACCTACTTATAATAAAACTGTAACCGGTCGAATTCTGTACATTGAAGATATATTGTTTTTTTTTTTTGGCGGTTGCTCTTTATTCGATACTGAAGCCAAAACTGTTTTTTTTTTATCTATCTGTCTGTCTGTCTGTCTGTCTGTCTGTATGTATGTATCTAGGCTAGGCATCACGCCGAAACTACTGAATGAATTTGAATGAAACTTGGTATGATTTGAGTTTATACTTCGAGGTAGGACTTAGGATACTTTTCATCCCGAAAAATTAAAGGATTCCCGCAGGATAGGGGTTGATATTTATTTAAATAAACACTTACCACTCTGAAACTACTGAACGGATTTTGATGAAACTTAGCACAGTCATAGTTTATATGATGGGTTAAAATTGAAAATACTTTTTATCCCGAAAAAATAAAGGGTTCCTGCGGTATAAGGGTCCAAAGTTATGTTAAGCATGAAGTAATAATATTATTTTTTCGCCGGTTATTCTATATCCGATTCTGAAATTAAAACATTTTTTTCTTCATTTTTTGTCATATTGTCTGTCTGCCTGTCTGTATCTTGACCGCGCATCACGCCATGAATTCAAATGAAACTTAGTTTGATTTGAGTTCATACTACGAGGTAATGACATTGGATACTTTTCATCCCGATATTTTGCATGGTTCCCTTGGGAGAGGGGATGAAATTCAAAATGTGTACTTAGTTGTAATTTATGAACGCGTAATCCGATTTCATTCATTATTCTTTTGTTAGAAAGGAGTTACCTACTTTAAATATTGTCATGTAAATATTTCAAATTTATCGGGTTTGTACTTCACAAATAACAGACAGCTCAACCCTCAGTATTATGTCCAAATAACTTGAAACCCGAAATGTACAGGAACGTTTGAACGTTCTTCATCTTAAGCTGGCTTTATCACTTTATCATAAAGGATAAACGGTCACCGTAGACACAAACACAATGTAGTGTGTTTGTGTCTACGGCCAGCCAGGTGGAGAGACGATTTGCGAAAGACAGCTGGCAGCGACTGGATGATAAGAGCTGAAGATCGGGCTCAGTGGCGTTCTTTGGGAGAGGCCTACGTCCATCAGTGGACTGGTATAGGCTGATGATGATGATGATGATGATGATTATGTAGACACAAAACTCGCGTTAGGCATATTCTGTGGTTATGTCGCAAAAATCGCGACCGTCCTGTTTTTTTAGGACGTTGTTAGGATAGATACCAGTAATGTAGAAGTTTTCAGCTTCGAAAGACCTGAGCTAAATTAGTAATGCTCGAAAAAATCAAAATTTTCGTACTTTTTTCAGATTTTGGCTTATAACTTCTAAAATGATGGCCATGTCAGAAGCCTTCGGGCGGCTTGACAAACTCTGACACTAGAGGCCAGCACTACCTCATTCGACAAACAAACAAACAAACTTCTAAAAGGTGCTGCTCACGGAAAGGTGATCTAATACATTTATAAAGAAGACAATATTTGCTATAATAAGAACTCAAACGCAGCTCTGTTATTTTTTGAAAAATTTGAAGAGCAGTACCTACTTGGCCATTTTCCCTAAAACGTTCGAAATTATACTTTTAGCCGCCTTCCGAGTAGAATGTCGGCTATAATACTCATCTTATGAGCAAAGTCAAAAAAGGGTATAAGGATAAGAGCGAGACTTTGTAGGACAAAAAGTTCCTTTGTACCCAATTGTTAAAAAATCGGACAAAATATAACAAATCGGATTTTTCAAGAAATTCGTTATTAATATTGCACAGTTATCAATTGTAATGTTATTAAAATGACATCACATTTATAAATTTGATTTATTTACAGTGTGTCACACCTACTTATAACTTATTTTTAAATCGTGTGTGTCATTTGTCTGTTTATCTGCATCTGTTTGTTTGTTCTCTCGTCACCTAAAAACTACTGCACCGATTGTGATGCGGTTGTGTGCACTGTTGGAAAGTTTAGGGATTGACTTAAAAACTGGTGTACATGATATCTAAATCGATGATTAGATGTTGAGCAATCGATATAAATCTACATGCAGCATCAACAAATTTTGAAGAAATATTGTATAAGTATATTATATTGTACCTTAAAGGGAACTTTTGAATTGACCACGCGTGCGAAGCTGCGGGTACAGCTAATACTTATAATAAAACTGTAACAGGTCCAATTCTGTACACTGAAGATCTTTAGATATTTTTTATTGGAGGATACTCTGTACTCGATACTGACAAAAACTGTTTTTTATTTTCATTTTTGTCCATCCGTCTGTCTGTCTGTATCTTAACCACGCATCACGCCGAAACTATTGAATGAATTCAACTGGAACTTGGTATGATTTGAGTTCAAACTACGAGGTAGGAGGACATTGGATACTTTTCATCCCGAAAACTTAAAGGTTCCCGCAGGATATTGGTTAAAAGTTATTTGAAACAATCACGCTAAAAGCACGGGCCAGATTTTGATGCAACTTGACACAGTCATAGTTCATAATATGATGGGTTAAAATTGAGGATACATTTTATCCCGAAAAATAAGGTTCCTGCGAGATCCAAAGTTCTATTAATTTTGAAGTAATAAATATCTATACATATAATAAAGCAATAAGTACGAAAAATACTCACCGGAAGATGGCAGCAGCGTCCTCCGAGCACATATTTGTAATACTGCGGTCACCAATCCGCCTGCCAAGCGTGGTGACTATGGCAAACTCGCCCCCAATATGATAGACACACCACAAAGACGGCCTCCAGTCTCAGGCAACTCCGTTATTCCTGGCGTCGGTAGCAGCCATGGTAACGGTGGAGCTGGGGGTGCTAAGAATCCCCGGCAGAGACCCAGCTACCAACCCTCACGATCTCTGGACCTGGCAAATTATAACGCACGCACCTCGAGGACCGATAAGAAGTTGATAGAGCTGGAAGAAGTAGTAAGTAAGTTGCGCTGGGGTATTATAGATTCAGTTTCAAAAGTGCGAAGAGAGGGAGAGGATACGATGACCCTCAATTCGAGCAACTTACTCTATTACCGGGAGGGCAACCAGCAGTCCTAACAGGATATCGGGTTTCTCGTCCACAAGTCCCTCGTCAATAACATTGTGAAGATCGAAAGCGTTTCGAGCAGGGTGGCATACCTTATACTCAGAATTACCGAACGGTATTCGCTGAAGATCATACAGGTGTACGAACGCCCCACACTCGAAACGCCCGGACGATGAAGTGGAGGCTATGTATGACGATTCTAATGCCATACATGCCCCGAAAACTTCACAGTGGTGATGGGGGACTTTAACGCACAGCTGGGCATGAGGAATGGCGATGAACTGAGACTGGGGCAGTTTGGATTTGTACAGCGGAACCAAAGGGGTCAGTGATTGATTGATTTCATGGAGAAGGAGGGATTCTTTATGATGAACTCCTTTTTCAAGAAGCGCACGTCCAGAAAATGGACGTGGCTGCACCCCGGCGGTCATAAGCATGAGATAGATTTCATTTTGACGACCAATAAGCATATATTCAATTATGTCTCTGTGATCAACAGGGTTAAGACCGGCAGTGATCACCGCATGGTAAGAGGCTCATTGAATATCAACGTAAAGCTGGATGATGATGTTTGATAAGATCTACTCTTCGCCCAAGTCCTGCCCAAATCCAAAACCCCGAGAGCATTCAGTTGGAGCTCCAAATCGCTTCCAAATGATTACCGAATGCGTTACAGTGGACGAACAGTGGTCGGGTCGGAGTTCTTTAAGACCCCCAGCAAAAATAGAACACAGAAACTCTCTGAGTATACCTGAAACTTATGGCAGAATGAGGTGAGATGAGACTGCAGTCTCCAGTGGATATGTCGAGTTACAGCTTGCTTAATTAACAGATCTCCAACAAGTCAATGCGACACGATTTGCGTTCCTATAATACTACTTGTATTAAGAACGCAATAGAGTGAAACAAGGGCTCCAATGTGTTCGCAAGACATCTGTCAAGATCTGTTGGGCACAACCTGTTGACGAAGCTGAAAACCGACAGTGGCAGCATCGTTTCAGAGATTTTGAGTGAGGTCGAGAAGTTCTATGGACAATTATACACCTCTTTCATTCTGGAAAGGCTTCAGCACCGTAGACCACATCCATACGCTCCGGCAGATTATCCAGAAGACCGAAAAGTATAATTGCCCACTATGTCTAGCGTTTGTGGATTACGAAAAAGCCTTTCAGTCGAGACCTGGGCTGTGCTACAGTCATTACAACGGTGCCAGATTGATTCCGGTACATCGAAGTGTTGAAGTGGTTGTACAGTAAGGCTACCATGACAGTCCGTCTTCAGGATCAGAGCATGAATTCTATCCAGTTGCAGAAAGGGACAGGAAGACGTTATTTCTCCGAAACTGTTCACCTCTGCACTGGAAGATATATTCAAGCTTCTGAACTGGAACGGATATGGTGTTAACATCAATGTCAAATACATCACTCACTTTCGATTTTCTGATGATATAGTCATCATGGCAGAAACCCTGGAAGACCTAAGCACAAAGCTCAGTGACGTCAATATTGTTTCCCAACAGGTCTTGATGAACACGGGCAAGATGAACATCATGTCAAATGCCCATGTCGTACCCATGCCGGTTTATGATGACAACGATATTATCGAAGCTGTTGATCACTATGTCTAATTAGGTCAGAAGATCCAGCAGGGTAGATCCAACTTCGACAAAGAGGTCAACCGATGAATCCAACTCGAATGGGCAGCGTTCGGAAAATTACGCTATATCTTCTCGTATCAGATACAGCAGAGCCTCAAGATGAAAGTTTATAATCAGTGCGAGTTGCTAGTGATGATATACGGCACTGAGACGTGGTCGCTAACTGTTGGTTTCATACACAAGCTCAGAGTTGCGCAGCGTGCAATGGAGAGAGCTATGGTTATATATTTAAACGGGACTTAATCACGCTGAAAACTTAATATTTATTTACCTCGACGTTTCGATCAAGTTACATTGATCGTGGTCACGAGAAGACTAAAGTAGCGGGTGTCAGCGTCGAGAAGGGCGAGCGTTGTCTCCAACTACCCGCATTTAGTTTTGTAAAAATTCAGAATTGTCACGACACACGACACTAACGACATCTGCAGATATCATCTGACATAAACCGCGACGCGAACACTTGCTTATCACGGGATTCCAGGACGCATAATATCCAGTGATTAGGACCCGATTCGAGCAAATGCTCAGCGATTGCAGATTTATTTATCTGGCGGTTCTTTAGAGCTGCAATGTCTTCTTTGACCCTTTCCGCTATAGTACGCTTGGTTTGTCCAATGTAGGAACCGCACCTGCAATCTATCTTATATACGCCAGGAGTTTGAAAAGGAATGACATCTTTCGGTGTTCTAACATGCCTTACTAACTTGGATAAAGGAGTATAAACGGTTTTGACAGAATAGTCCTTTAATAAAGCACCGACTTTATCCGTCACTCCTTTAACATAAGGCATGAAAGCCGGCTGTCTATCGACATCAGTCCTACTCTTTTTATATCTGTGTCTAGGACGCCGACGTCTGTGGCCCAATTACAGAACTTGGCTTCAATCAGATTGTCACTTTTTTCATAGCAAAATCGACTCTATCGCAAAGCATTATTGAATTTCACGGCTTGAAACCGTCATGATCAACATTACGTAATCACAGTGCAGGTCACCACATATCCGTATCGCTTGAGTACCTCCTGAACATGCGGCACTTCGGCATCTAAATGTTCAGGGTCACAGAGGGCATGAGCTCTGTCTAAAAGTGATCTGGCTACTGATTGTAAATGCCGCGGGTGGTAAAGTGAAAAGGCGTTGAGGTATCTGTCAGCGTGTGTTGGTTTCGTATAAACAGAATGAGATAACGAGCCATACCGACACTCTGACAACCAGGAAAGCTAACGTTTTCTCCACCTCCAGTTCATAGGTAAACTTGGTTGCCATGGATCGAGTTTGGATGGCCCAAGTATTGTTCCGCTGTCTGTTCATTGACTTTCATGATACAGAAAAGATCATCCACAGTGGGGGATGTCGGGGAAGATTGAAGGGAAGGGTGGGGGCAGAGTGGGAGAAAGGGTGAAATTGAAAAGGGGTAGGGAAGTGGGGAAAGAGTGAGGGGAAGTGGAGGAAGGTAGGGAAGAAATAAAGGAAAGGTGGGAAGAAAGGGGAAAGGGTGGGGGGAGAAAGGTTGAGAAGTGGGGGAAGGACGTACTTTTTTAAATCAAGGTGGTGGACATGTTGCCACACCGAAAGGTTACGATCACGTTGCAGTGTAGGTACTTGTACTATTATTTATTTTGTGGTGTAGGTTAAATTTTCTAGCTGAATCGCACTGTTGGGATTGTGTTTGATTCGGAATGTTAGTCTGTCTGTCTGTATGTTTGTTTGTTCGCGCATCACGTAAAAACTAAAGAAGCCATTGCGTTGCGGTTTTCACTGTACGGTAGCTAACCTTAAAAACTTGTGTACCTAATTGGTATCTCAATCAGATGAGTAGAAGCCGAGCAATCAATAAAAATCTTATTGATGGCTGAAGAAAATTAGATCACTAGAACATCTCATTGGTCGATATCCGCAGTGGTAAGCTAATTCCTGTATCTATTTGAAAACAACCAGCGTGCATGCTAAACCGCACTTAGATGCCGCGCATTAGTTGACCGAGCGAGTGCGAAGCGCGAGCGAAGCGTCTCCGTTTCAGCTTGGGCAAAAATGCTTTCGTACCTATGTCCGGCTGTCCGCCGTCCGTCTGCCGATCTGTGCCGATCCCCAAGGTGCCCCCTAATTCAGAACCATTCTATAACTCAGTTGTCGATCGATTCGGTTTGATATCGTTCGATTCGTTTGCTCGCTGCCTACCTAAAACGCGGTGTGCCCTAATAGCGTTGTGCCTAAATGTCATTTCAAATAATCCTTTGGACTTAGTAGAATCAATGATGAATTTGTCGAAATCGAAATCGAATCTAATTGACGTCATACCATACGATTAAAACTATGGCAAGGCTATCAAACGCTATTCAGAACTTAGTTTATCAAAGCCGAGTTTCCGAATGTTCGATTTTTTTTTCGGTAACCACAAACTAAATCTATTTAGTTAGCGAAAAAAAATATCAAAATATCTCTAGATACACTACCTACTTTATGCCCCGCGGTAGCCAAAACTCAGACAAAAACGCGCACGGTGCACGTACAACTTCGGTAACTTATCGAGAGCAACAGAGCATTCGATAGCCTATATACTATGATCATTTCATAATTTTGTATTGTAAATTTAGAAGTACAACGTGTGAGGTAGCTTGTTTGGTTCAAAACTATTGTATCATTTGAATCTAGGTGATTTAGCACGATGCAAAGTGGTATCATAGCTTGGAGACGAAGGCTTACGTCGCCAAGAAGAAATTGAGGAGCATGAACACCTCGCTTTGTCACGTAGAGTAGACGTATGTTACATTCACTGCGGGATGCATCGAACGCGTTCACATCCTCTACCCAAGTATTTATCGGGAAGTATCGACTAACGCAAGATCTTACATTGGCCCTGGTAGAGGCCACATAGGCCTGGGAAGGACTTAAGATTCGGTATTTGTCTATATGTACTTGGTGCAGGGGTATGGGTGGGAGTAAGGGAAACCAATATTTTTTAAGAAAAAGCAAATAAAATATTTGAAGTTAAGCTATAAAAAAACGTTAAGCCCTCAAAACTAAAAAAAACATGATGGCAAAGGCTTTCGTCTTCTAACCTATCACGGCCTAGTCGGGCTTCCTTATAACGCCTCTAGTGGTGGATAATGTTATGAGCTTATTTTCCCTACATTAATGATTCATTACGTTAGCTTTTTCAAACTTAACCTTCATTGAATAATGAAAAAAAAAACATAGAATAATGCATTTTTTCTTTGTATAATTTCAGTTCGTATAAAATCATTATCCACCGCTCGAAGCGTTAGGCGGAATCCCGACTTGGCCGTGATAGGTTAGGAGACGAAAGCCTTTGCCTTCGTGTTTTTTTTTTAGCTTTGAGAACATTACGTTTTTCCATAACTTAACATCACATATTTAAATTTATTTTTCTTAAAAATTATGGGTTTTCGCCACCCTCCCTTTCAGGGGAGGGTCATTTCCCAACCCCCTCCCACCCCATCCCCTCCCAAGTACATATAGAGATATACCAATTCTAAAGTCCTTCCCAGGCCTATATGGCCTCTACCAGGGCCAATGTAAGATCTTGCGTTATTCGAGGCATCCCGCAGTGAATGTAACATACGTCTACTTTAAGTGACAAAGCGAGGTGTTCACGCTCGGCCATTTCTTCTTGGTGACGTCTTCGTCTTCAAGCTATGATACCACTTTGAATCGTGCTATATCACCTAAATACAAATTATACAACAGTTTTGAACCAAACAACCTACCTAAAACGTTATACTTCTAAATTTACAATACAAAATTATTAAAGGGGAATATATATATATATAGGCTATCGAATGCTCTGTTGTTCTCGATAATTTACCGAAGTTGTCCGTGCACCGCACGCGTTTTTGTCTGAGTTTTGGCTACCGCTGCAGTCGCGAGGCATAAAGTAGGTAGAGTATCTCTATTTAGTTTGTAGTTATCGAAAAAATAATCGAACGTTCGGTAACTCGGCTTCGATAAACTAAGTTCTGAATAGCGTTTGATAGCCTTGACATATTTTTAATCGTATGATATGACGTCAATTCGATTCAATTTCGATTTCGACAAATTCTTCTTCAGTTTTACTAAAATCGAACGATATCAAACCAAATCGATCGAAAACTGAGTTATCGAATGGTTCTGAATCGGGGAGCAGTAGCCCGATTCCATAACTTGGCTTCAATCGAATTCTTAGTATCGCAACCACTAATGCCTTGCGATAGAGTCGAATTTGCTATGAAAAAAGTGATAATCCGATTGTAACCAAGTTATGTAATTGGGCCACAGGTCGCATTTCTCAACCAATCTAGACGAAACCACAGAATAAATAATAGTACAAGTACGAAACTTGTTAGACAGGTTCATCGACCCTAAGAGGTTAAACAAATTTTTAGACATATTAAGTCGTCGGGGAGTTTTGATTGGGAGGTACTTCCCCCAGAAAGGGGGCTACTGAATATCTCCGCCTTATTAGATCCGATTTCGATGGTTCTTTTTTTATTTGAAGGTAACTTTAAGTTGGTCTCATAAAAAATTGGTGAAGATCTGATGAGGATCTTCGGCGTGATGATCAGAATAGCTCCTCAAAATGCAGTGAATTGCTCACTTTAAGATTTCTACCAGAGGAATCAGCCCTTTATCTATTAGGTAGGGATTGATGGAGCATCTTGGTTATACAATATAGTGCACCGCTAGATTGTTTGCAAAAAAGTTTGTTTGTACTCACGAGGACTACAGCTCACAGAACCATTAGATATAGAGTTTCAAATAGCTACAGAAATTAGCGAATACTACCGAGGTATCTAGGTACTTGGTCATGTCAGCCATGTCAGAGCGTCTGTTACGGCTATCAAATTGATTACCTGGTGGTGGATTTGATTGTCATTATCACCAGAGTTAGACAATAAAACTGCTGGTCAGTTGTGTTGTATTCAATTAATTTATAAGCTTTTACGCCCTTCGAGCACACAACCAACTCTGATGGAGATGCTTGTGTGTTCGATTCGAAGGTCACGCCAGTAAATTAAATCTAATAGGTACGCTGTCGTGTAATTGTATACGTTGTTATCCATACCAATATATATATATAAAAAAACGTCTGTTTGTTTGTTTGGGGAGCTTTCACGCGATAACGGCTGGACGGATTTTGATGAAATTAGGAATGGAGATAGCTTATATCCTGGAATAAAACATAGGATACTTTTTATCCCGGAAAATTGTAAGTTTCCACGGGGAAACTGGAAAAATGTTGATTACTCGCTGTAAGGAACGGTTGGCATTGAAACTAAATAACAAGTCTTTCAAAAAACTTCAAGAGCATTGGTCTATATCTACTTTTGCATTGGTTTTTAATATCCTAGAAGAACACAGGATTCTTTTTTCGCGATAAACTGTAGTCCGCGCGTACGAAGTCGCGGCCGGGAAAGCTAGTTCTAAATAATTTTACTTGAAATAAGTTACTAACTCAGGTACCTACTTATTTATTTTTTTACCATTACAGTTCATAACCGTGCTGTCAGCGATTTATCTTTGCCGTTGTATCAACGAGAAGCAGGAGCCATGGCATAAGATGAATTAAATTATTGTATCTGGCAGAATAGGTACAACACATAATACTTTATAATTTGAGGGTACAATCTACATAAACTGACATAAGTACGAATCTTTTAATGCTGTTAGTACACCGACACGACGCATTCGCACGCGGTATCCTACGTAGCGAACTCGACGCGAACGCAGTGCGGGGCGCGGCGAGACGCGAATATCGCGCGATCGAAGCGGTGCGAACTTGCGAACAGCAGCCCGATTACATAACTTGGCTTCAATCGAATTCTCAGTATCGCAACCACTAATGCCTTGCGATAGAGTCGAAATTGCTATGAAAAAAGTGATAATCCGATTGTAGCCAAGTTCTGTAATTGGGCCACTGGGAACGCTGTCCTGCCACAGAATAAATAACTGCGAAGGTGGGCGCTACCGACCCGCCCGCGCGAATCCACACGACCACGCGCCCGTCTTGTTGGTATACTTACCTAGTTACATTTACCATGAACGGTCAGAAGGATTTAATAATCAAATGTAGAAATGACTACGACAAAGAAGTGACACATTATATTGTGTACCTACCTACATAAAAAAGCATATTCATGGAGAACACCACTACCATATTCATGAATAATTAAAGACCCCTGGCTGTTCACGAAATTTGCTTAAAATAAAATCGTGGATGCTCTAAAAGCGTTTGAAAGGGACAGCAATAATTTTAGAGCTGTCAAATTTAGTTTTAGGTTTACTTGGTGCACCCAGAATCGACACCATTATCGTTTTTTTCGCCGCAAACCACGCCAAGCTGCACCGGGACGCACCTAAGCTAGGCCGCCTTGTTGGCGTGACGTGACGTGATTTGGCTCACGGCTACTTCATGTTCATGGCGCTGCAGGGCTGCCAGGTGTGAAAAGAGCGAGATCGTATACCAGCTACAAAAAAGTCGTATGCCAGGGAAATATTGAAATGAAAAGATCGTACAACCAGTACTTTTTTATATTACTTAAATGAGTTGAATTGAAAACAAATAATTATTCTTTAAACTTAAATATTCGCAGTTGTTTTTACCTTTTCTTTCATTGGCTTAATCTTTGTACAAATTTCGCTTCTTTCTGTTTATCTAATAATGTTCCATTCAAAGTTTCAGTGGATAAACTTTGTCTTAGTTTTGTTATAATTAAATTTACTTCACTGAAATCCCGTTCACAATCCACATTATAATGTGACAAACAAAAGATTTAAATCGAACTGAGCCAGGTATTTATAACTTTCAAATTGTGTTTTGATTATGCCCTAAAACTTGTCAGTGTTTAAAAGTAAGATCATTTATCAATAACATTTGGAAAACTGCGCCATTCGTCATCTATTGCGTGCATCTTCGGAAAGTCATCAGGTTTTACTATTCGTGGAACTAGTATAATAATACCTTAAAAAGTCGTATGTTTTCCGTACGATATCGGTCTAGCAATCTTACATCATTAAAAAAGGCAAAAAATCGTAGGAGTATGATTTAAGTCGTTCATCTGGCAGCCCTGTGGCCTGTAGTGCTGTGATTTTTTATCAATTTCACCCGCGTGACCAAGCCCACACCGCACTGCATTCACGTCAAGTTTGCCGCATTATGCGTAATGATAACAGATCCCATACTTTCCGACATCATTTCGCATTAAATTTACATGGGAATGTGTCGATGTACTATCAGCGTTAGATAATTAATGGGTACCTACATAATATTAACACTATTATTAAGTATGTAAGATGCATTCGGATAACTCCGAAAATCAGTTAATTTTCTAATAAATAAAATTTTCTACCAAACGCGTAAATATTTCATGCTCTGGCAAAATTCACCAAGCGGCCATCTTATTACGCACCCTCTGTCAGTTGCCTCAGGCTGTCATTTAGACATTTTCTAAGTCAATGTCAGGCTTCTATGGGAGACTACGATGGGAGACGATAATACACGACCAAAATAATGTACGACAAGTAGACCAAAATAATGTATTGTACAGCGGATAATACACGGACCTACATTACGTATACATGGATTCAAAATATTTGGACGGCTGTTATAGCTAGCGGTACGTAAGTCTAGCGGTGAACGAAACGTGGCGGGGATCTTGGCACTACTAAGTATACTGGCAGTGTATTATTGCCCGTACAAAATCGGTCCGGGTTGATAATGTACGTCCAGTATTTAATTACGCAGCTATGTACAACTGGATGCGTAATATCAGCCCTCAGAGAAATTATAACCGGAGTTGCCAAGCTTACGCGTTCCCTTCTGTCCAGGTACATGGACGTTTTGATCGTGTCCGTTTATAAAAACTAGTTTCCACGGTCGTTCGCCATTGCGCGATCACACCTGTCGCTATAATACGGAGCTCACTAAAAACGGTTGTATATGCTGTAATTTCATGTTAAAAATGATCAAAAACATCAAATTTAAGTAAAGACAAAGATTCTTATCACTCGTAAGTATTTGGCTACACAAATAAGGTATTAATTTTACCATAAAATACATTTTGTTACTACAAGCTTACGACAGAAATAATGATACGTAATTTCTTGGTATGGGGACTAGTGATGTGACAACAAGGAACTAATGAATTAATGTACGCATGATATTATGGGCATTTACTTTTTTATTAATTAGAATACTGTTTAAATTACTTTAATTTCAATGTTGAATTAGACATACCTAGTTTAAAAATATAGTTATTTAAACATCACAAAAAACACAATGTCTTTAATTTTATTTAAATCGATTCCAGTCAACCAACAAACAATCGAGCACATGAGATATAGATAAATTAACATGATCACTAAAACTCGACACACAAAAGTTTGAAACAGACCATGGAAATAACTGAATTTGAGCTTCCGAGTTATCGGTTATAGTGGGAATAATAATAGTACTGTGTTCGAACGTAATAAAATAGTGAAAAAGAGGATAGACCGTTTTTTCTGCTTGTAAAGACTATCCATCCGCAGTAATTTTTAGTTTATTAATAAATAAACAGTTAAGTCGCTTGCTACGCGTGCGCGAGCGCAGTATGCGCGTGGTAGTGCGCGTGGTAGCTTTTTCACGCGTTTTTTCATTTGCTTATTTTTTTATTGTTCTTGTGACATATATCACCTATTCCTTATTTTTTAAGTTATATATGGTATTAATCTATCTATCTTGTGACCGCCGAATTATCAGAAACTCAAATTTAGTCATTTTCATGGCAACTATCCCGTTTAATTTTTTGTATGTCGACCATAAAATATGTATTTATATTTTATAAACTACATATCTAGTATCTATAAGTATAATAATTAGAAGATATTAACTGGGATGACTACATTGATGTAATTCAAACAGTTAACGAAACCGTTGATATTTTCTATAACTTGATCTCTCATATCATCACTAATATATCTATCTAACATACACGATACTTTTATCCCAGAAAAATAACTACTTAAGCAAAACCAGGGCACAATCTAAAAATGGGCACAGCTAAAAATAATAATAATAAAGCAGTATGTAATAAAAAGTCAGTAAAATGAGAATACATTTTAAAAATGGTCAAGGGGACTTAATAGAGTATAGACCAAATAAAACGCGACATTTTGCTCGAACAAAATTAGATTAGAGCGGAATCTATTTTACGCCAGTAAGCGTAATCCAAAATCTTTGCATTTTACCACAACAATAGATTCAAATTAGCTTTTGGAAACTTTTAATGAATTTATTACGAATATGCAAATAAAGTTATTTCGATTTTCATAATCAATTATTATTGTTTTATAGTCTGTGATTAAGATATCGCAATTAAAATTGAACATCCCTTTCCATCACACCAATTAAGTACGGCATTGTTTTTGGTACTTAATTCCTGAAAAAAATACGTAACTTCATGCACGTTATCACGATGACAGCCGTCATGGAGATCAAGCTATAAAAGTCAAAGTATAATTAGTGGCCGTATTACAGAACTTGTTTTCAATCAGATTGTCAATATTGCTATCACTAATGCCTTGCGATAGAGTCGAAATTGCTATGAAAAAAGTGACAATCTGATCGATACCAAGTTCTGTAATACAGCCACAGGTCTTTTTTCTTACTTTCAGTGGCAACAATTGGGGCTGATTCACTCGAGCCGTCAATTGTATGAAAGTTGTAATAAAAGCCAGCCTTACATCGCCTACTTCATTATTGAACAAACTAAATGACTTTTATTTTACTTGGATCGCATCTTTGCTGCTTTTTGATGCTTGGTTTTTAAAACCAGCCTCCTATGTTTTAAAATGGCTTCACAAATGACGAATGGTAAAGTTGGACACAAACTCGCATAACTTTACACGCCTCTTTTTCTTTAGTTTTCAGAGAAACTATGCAAACATCTAGATTTTTTACCACTCTAATCGATTTTAAAACGGTTAAAAAAACCTTATCTATATAACATGCTGCTTATTACCCCGTATATTTTAGACAGTGGCCTAAACAGTGTAAAAAGTGAGCAACGTTGGTGGATTTCAAGGTAAGTTTCATCTGGACAACTCTGCCGTATTCGAAAAAGACACAAATATAACTTTTGCTCCATACAAAAAATAATTCAACATTGTTTTTCTTAGGAATGGACTATTTTGTCAAGAATAATGCATCAGTAAATGTTGTTTCGAATTAAAGGCGAGGATCCCTCCTCGCCTTTAATGCAGCCACCGCCCGCTGCAACAGAGGCCCAGGGTGAGCTGGCCGAAGCTGCGGGGGCGAGCTGTGACACATTTAAAACCTATCCTACTCATACCGGGGGTGCGTTCACTAACTACGTTCGACAACGCACAGATTACTCTTTCGATCAATCGAAATCGTTCACGGCGTCTTGGGGCGTACGGACCGGTCACCCGAAAAATAGTTGCGGGGGAAGGAATAGTATGAAACTGAAACTTAACAGTTGTAAGTTCTATTGAATATCGCTCGATCATCCGGAGAACATTTTTGGACGTCTAGTCCAAAAATGTTCTCCGGATGATCGAGCGATATTCGCACGGGTAATCTGTGCGTCGTCGAGGGTAGTTAGCAAATGCACCCTGAGGTGATCTGTGTCGATTCCAAAACTGACAAATAAGTAACATTTTCATCCCATTTATTCGAAAAACACTGATTGGTTCCTCGAAAAGTGGGAACAAAGTAGGTATTTTCTGTTCAAGACAAAATAATGAGTTATCGTGGCTTGTCGGCTCTTTCCGCCTCAGCTCGGCCGTATTCTAGTTATTAACCATAAAATATTATTTTAATGTGCAAAATTGTAAACACTCCAGTTGGGATTTCAGCTCTAAAGATCCGAAGTTGAACTATGTCCCGTATATCTTATATACGAGTAAAAAAAAACATTTAAATGTACGGAGGAGATAAAAAATGATGTATCGTCATGGAGACAAGGAATATTGACAATGCAAATCTATACTTATAATAAAACTTTAACGGGTCCAATTCTGTAAATTGAAGATATTTTGAAATTTATTTTTGGAGGGTACTCTATATTTGATACTGAAGCCAAAACTGTATTTTTTTCATTTTTGTCTGTCTGTCTGTCTGTCTGTCTGTATCTTGGCTAGGCATCACGCCGAAACCACTGAATGAATTTAAATGAAACTTGGTATGATTTAAGTTCATACTACGAGGTAGGACATAGGATACTTTTCATCACGAAAAATGAAAAGGTTCCCGCAGGATAGGTGTTAATTTTTTTTTAAACTCCTAACCCCTCTGAAACTACTGGACGGATTTTGATACAACTTGGCACAGTCATAGTTTATATGATGGGTTAAAATTGAAAATACTTTTTATCCCGAAAAAATAAAAGGTTCCTGCGGGATACGGGTTCAAAGTTAAGTTAAGCATGAAGTAATACAATTTTTTTCTTAGGGTACTCTATCTTCGATTATGAAGCCAAAACATTATTCATTTCATTTTTGTCTGTCTGTCTGTCTGTCTGTCTGCATGTCTGTACCTTGACCGTGCATCACGCCAAAACTACTGAATGAATCTACATGAAACTTGGTATGATTGAGTTTATACTACGAGGTATGACGTTGGATACTTTCATCCCAAAAATTAAAGGGTTCCCGCTGGATATTGGTTTAAAATTTATTTAAAAGAATACGTATCACGCTTAAACTACTGGACGGATTTTGATGCAATTTGGCACAGTCATAGTATATATGATGGGTTAAAATTGAGGATACTTTTATTTCCGATTAAATAAAGGGTTCCTGTGGGATAGGAGTCTAAATTTATGTTAATTTTGAAGTAATAATGAAATATTTTGGAGGGTAGTCTATATTTTATGCTGATACTGAAGCCAAACCTTTTTTCTTATTTTTTCTGTCTGCCTGTCTGTCTGTCTATCTGTATCTTGACCACGTATTACGCTGAAACTTCTACATGAATTAAACTGAAACTTGGTATGGTTTGAGTTCATACTACGAAATAGGACATTGGCAGCAATTCAGTCATTTTACTCCTTAAACTAAACTAGACTAAATTTCTTCAAATGTAATTAAAACCTTGTCTACTTTGTAACAAGGTCTTTTTGCCCCTGGCATCTAATCTAAACTTACGTCAATTTAAGCTGCACCGCTTAAAATAACGTATTTAAAACCGGTTTTAACACGCTGTATGTTTTAACACGCATGTGCGTTTGGATAAATTTGGACACGTTCTTAGACAGCGTTTGGACAAATCGGGACTCTCGCGTCGTGGAAACAAAGTTGACTTTACGCTGACAGGCTTTAGTGATAGTTTAGTGAGTGAGGCATAGATGCCAGGAGAAAAAATACCTTGTTACGAAGCCAACAAGGTTTAAATTACAATTGAAGATATTAAGTTTAGTTCAGGGAATGTCCAAATCGCTACCATTGGATACTTTTCATCCCGAAAAATTAAAGTGTTTCCTCAGGATATTGGTTCAAAGTTTATTTAAAAGAACACGTATCTCGCTGAAACAATTGGACGGGTTATGATGGTTAATTGAGGATAATTTTTATCCCGAAAAAGGAAAGGATTCCTTCGGGACAGGTGTCCAAAGTTATGTTAATTAATAAATAATAAATAATATTTTTTGGAGGGTACTACCTTATATTCGATACTGAAGCCAAACTATATTTTTTTAAAGCTTATATTTAACTTGCAATGTTTGTATGTATGTATGTATGTTTGTTTAGGTCAAATCTCGCAATGTGAATTAGAACCACTTCCTCTTGTCATACGGAGTTGAATTTTTACATGTTGGTTTATTTTCAATGGCAATTCATTTTTGTGGTAAGCATGATCTAAATCGACATTCAGGATTAGCTCCAGACAAAGGAACTCTTCAACGGTCAACAGCATAGACACACAATTTTGTTTACGCATCTTATTATAATAGCCGGTTTTCAGTTTTACCATGAAATGGTTGCTGCACTCAGGATTGGGTCCTGACTCAACGGTTAGCAGCACAGATACGAAATGTTGTACTTATACGCATTTAATTGTGATAGCCATTTCTAAGTTTCACCATGACATGGTTACTGCATAAAATATTTTTTTTAAAACGTTTTTTATACAAATACTAATTTTCATTTTTCTGTTTGACTATCTATCTGTATGTTGACCGTGCATCAAGCCGAAACTACTGAATGAATTCAACTGAAACTTTGTGTGATTTGAGTTAATACTACGAGGTAGGACATTAGATACTTTAACGAAAAATTAAAGGGTTCCCGCAGGATAGGGGATGAAAGTTATTTAAAAGAACACCTATTACGCTGAAACTACTAAATGGATTTTAATGCAACATAACACAGTCATAGTTTATATGATGGGTTAAAATTGAGGATACTTTTATCCCAAAAAAATAAAGCATTCCTGTGGGATAGGGGTCCAAAGTTATATTAATTTGAAAGTAAAAAATATCTTTACGAATAATAAAGCAATAAGTACGAAAAAGTCTGTAATAAGAAGATAAAACATATGAGTAGGGTACTTAAAATAAGCTAGTGAACATGAATATAACATTTTTAAAAAACGTGTCTGTCTGTTCGTTTGTTCACGCATCACGTAAAAACTACTGGACCGATTGCGATGCAGTTTTCTTTGTAGGATAGCTTAAGGTCTTACTTAAAAATGGGGTTAGTTGGTATCTCAATACGAGGAGTAAAAGCGGAGAAATCGTTAATAATATTTTTGATGGGACGGATGGAATTCTGATCAAATGTTGGTATATCGGTATTTTAGGTCCTGGAATAGCACTTAGAGTACTTTTAACCTGGAGAAATTACCACGCGTGCGAAGCCGCGATAATGACCAGATAAAGTTGGAGTACAGACTTGCTGTGATTCGAAAATAAGTCCACACGGATATGGAGACAGGAATCACAGGGGGTAAATGCTACTTATCTTTTTGGAATAAGAGGGGTTCGTTTTGATGAACTCTTTCTTCAAAAAGATAGATACCCCAGAAGAAATGGACTTGGTATAGCCCCGATGGTGTGACTAAAAATTAGATTGACTTCATCATGACGGACAATAAGCACAAATTCAGGGATATATCAGTGATCGCAAGGCTCAATACCGGTAGTGATCACTGACTTGTCCGAGGCTCCTTGAATATCGTCCACAAGCTTGAAAGATGCCGTCTGTGCTCCGACCCAACCTACTCCAGGCCACTGTTGGTTTAACGCAAATTGGAAAATCGATTAGCTGCCTTGGAAACTACCAATGACATGGATGAGGAACTTCAAAAAGCTGTGGGAATCCTAAGGGAAGAATAAGAACACGAAGGCACGAAGTCTAAAATCTCGGATGAGGCTCTTCAGCTTATGGAGGATCGATGGGAGCAACAGCAAGCCACACCGTCAGACAAAAGGGAGCTCATTCAAAAAATCAGTAAGCTCGTGCGACGTGACCTCTGATGCTCAAATACACGCCGAATAGAAAAGGCAATTGAGCAAAATCGGGAGTCAAAAGTCTTCGCGCAGAAATTGAGTAGATCCCATCTGACGAAGCTCAGAACCAATAATGGCACAACTGCCGACTCTAAGCCGGAGAACCCTTCTGAGATTGAAGACTTCTATGGCCGACTGTACGACTCGCATGCTTCTAGACCCAAACCCAGCACAGAGGATCCCCGCGCAATAGTGACCCGCCACTACACTGGCGAACTGCCCAACGTCAGCCTAGACGAGATTGAGATGGCGCTTACACAACTTAAGAATGGAAAGGCCCCTGGTGAGGATGGTATAACTTTGGAGCTCTTGAAAGCAGGAGGGAGCTTCGGGGGTTATTTAGCACCGTTCGTAACAGTGAGAGAATTTCAGAGGTGTGGAGCAGGAGTTTGGTTGTACTTTTCTTTAAAAAAGAGGATAAAACCTTTTTAAAGAACTACCGACCTATTTCACTCTTGAGCCACGTCTATAAGTTATTTTCGAGGGTCATCTCAAATCTTCTCGTAAGAAGACTTGACGAATTCCAGCCTTCTGAACAGGCCCGGTTTCGCGGAGGATTTAGCAATATGACCACATACACACATTGAAGTAGGTTATACAGAAGCCTGAAGAGTATAAACAGCCCCTGTGTCTTGCTTTTGTGGACTATGAGAATGCCTTTGACTCCGTTAAAACCTGGACGGTTCTAGAGTCTTTCCAGCGTTATCAAGTGACGATACATCGAAGTGCTGAGGTTTCTGTATGACACCGCGACTATGAGTGTCCAAGTACAAAACCAGCAGTCTAAACATATCCAACTACGGAGGGGAGTGTGACAGGGGGATATTATATCCCCAAAATTGTTCACTAATGCCCTGGAAAATCAAAATCAAAAAATCAAAAGTTTATTTATTTTCCTCACAAATGGCTATACACAGTAATTGCGACCAGACAGGAGTAACAAAATAAACCTAGCTATGTGAGGAGCTTAAAATAGGTTTAAAAAAACCTGTAGTACAGGTCACCAGGATCCCCTCCCGCGGGAAGAAAATTATCTTGGCATCCCCATCATAAATAAACAATTATTTTATTTTGTGGGTAGAAGAAAAATAATAAACATACCTACATATATTTTTTCCGTGTGGCGAGAAAGCTGTGTGAGTGTTGTGTAGTGATATGTACGTGAGTGTAGCTGTGGTGCGTATGGTGAACGTGTCCGTGTTTGTATATTTTCGAGATATAAAATGAGAGTCAGTAGTAAAGTTACAAGTGATTTCAGTTCTTATTAAGCAGACTCAAAATTGACATTAAAATAGATCTAATGAAGAGACAAAAGGCAAGCAATGGAACTATTCAGTTACTTACAGTAGATTAGAGGTGCTTAGGCTTATTTACATCGTTATGTACCGAAAGTTGGCGTTTTAAAATGTTAAATAATGATAATTTAAAGATGTTTATGGAAGATATGTTTAAGACGCTGGATTGGAACGGAATGGGCATTAATAATGATGGCAAGAACATATTGTCACACTTACGATTTGCCGATGACATCATCCTAATGGTGGAGTCACTGCAAGACTTGCAAAGTATGCTGACCAACCTAGATGATGCTTCTCGCAGGATCGGTCTCGGAATTAATACAGATAATACCAAGATCATGTTCAACGATCTTATTAACCCAGAACCGATGGCAGGTAATTGGGCAAATATTGCAATTGGGTAAGAACAACTTTGAGAAGGAAGCCAACAGAAGAATTCAGCTGGGTTGGGCAGGATACGGCAAGATTCATCAAGTCTTCTCGTCGTCCATATTACAGTGCCTGAAGACAAAAGTCTTCAATCAGTGCGTCCTACCAGTCATGACCTACGGAGCCGGAACGTGGACACTCATGGTCAAACTAGTCCACAAATTTAAGGTTGCTCAGCGAGCTACGGAGAGAGCTATGCTTGGAGTTTCTCTGAAGGACAAGATTCGCAATGAAGATATCCGACGGAGAACCAAGATAACTGACATAGCTCAAAGGATAAGCAAGCTAAAGTGGCAGTGGGCTGGTCACATTTCCCGAAGAACCGATAACCGTTATTGTAGACGAGTTCTCAAGTGGAGACCACGTTTAGGTAAACGTAGTGTAGTACGCCCTGTGGCCAGGTGGAGTGACGACCTGCGAAAAGCGGCTGGCAGAATATGGATGAGGAGAGCTGAAGACCGAGCTTAGTGGTGTGCATTAGGAGAGGCCTACGTGCAGCAGTGGACAGATATAGGCTGATGATGATGATGATGATAAGTACTTAGTTCATTTTAAGTTGCTTATTTTTAGTCCATAAAATACCCTTATAAATACATATATGAGTTGTTAAGTATCTAAATCATAGTGGGGGATGAAAATTACAGTGTATCACTCGGACGTAAAATTATTTTAACTCGGGCGACGTATATTGACGTATAATCCCTCGCTACGTTCAAGATTTTAACTATGGATCTTTCACTCTGCTCTGGATTCAATATAGCGCCCTCGCCGGCACTAAATTATTTTGCTTGGGGCCGTTCGTTTTGATGCAAATGATGAAAATAACTGAAAAAACGCTAAATATGTTCGCTTTGGACATTTGTGGGTGAAATTATTGTTCTTAACAGTTTTCGATCACCGTTTGTTTTGCATGTTTACATGACATGTTGACATATGAAAATCGACTTTATTCCGTCGACTATTGGGTCGCTTTTCATTTGGTTTTGAAAGGATCGGTAGTGTCAAAGGTTGCAGAAGAGTTAAAATTGTTCAAAGAGAACGGCTCGTTAAGAATGTACATTTCTAATCTGCCCACAATGCTGTCACATAATCACGACCGCAGCGCTAGTAATAAAATCTAATCTACCATGGGACCGTTCGTTTTGATGCTAAATGATCGAAAATAACGGTTAAAAACGCTAAATATGTTTCGATAAGCGATCGCTTTGGACATGACAGTTAAATTTGACATCAGAAAAGCGACTTTACATTCTTGGCTTTAGGGTAGTTTTTCATTCGGTTTGGAAAGGATCACTAGTGTCAAAAATGTCAATCGTAACAGACCAAAACGCCACTTCATCATCTCGAATGTAGGGTATGCATTCACTGTCAATGTCAATCAACTGTCAAAGTCGTAAAAGCGACTGTCGATTAAGTCGACCTACACTTACTTAGCGATTTTGGGACCGTTCGTTTTGTAACAATTGGCGAAAACTGTTACGAAATTAGCGTTCTGAACGTTTTCGATCACCGTTCGTTTTGCAAGTTTCGATGACATGTTGGCATAGGAAAATCGACTTTATTCCGTCAGGTATAGACCGGAATAAAGTCGATTTTCCTATGTAAAACAACCCTATGGTTGCACAGTATCAGAATAGATAGAGCTATAAAACGTTGCCGCTCCGTCCGGCCATTCGTTTACACGTTGTCTTGTTTCTTTGTCTTTTACACGGATCGTCCCCTTGAGTGAATGAGAAACCTATTGTAAGATTGGCAACCTCGCACTGTCCGTGTACCTCGTGCCGATTGTTGACCTCCTAGGAGGCCATAACATTGCAACCTGTGTGCATATAAAGTGTAATCCTAGTGAAATATCTTACTAGACGACTAGACATTCTAGCTAATTAATAAAACTAAGTCGTGTTGTGCTGTGTTTTATGCATCAAGAACAACAAAAGGAGGTGTAAAAGATCCGGAATTATCATTTCACAGGTATGTCTTTACTGGCTATTATTATTTTAATTATCGAAGTATCAAAGCAAAAATGTATTTCACATTAAGGATACACATAATTAACATCATATAATTACTTCGTGGTGATGATTAACTAAGCATTTAAAGCTTTAATCTAAGTTAATTAAATGCATTGTTTGTCGCCTCCAGACTAATGATGTTCCTACAGCGCTAATACGACTTTGTCGATGTTTGCTAAATCCATATGCTTGCCTAATCAATATTGTTAAGTGAAACATTGACCGTTTATTCTTCTTTCGCTGAATGGATTTGGATAATATTTTGTAAGGAAGGATGTTGACTGGGGTATATTGGGCTCAACTGTACAAGCTTGGCCCATGATTTTAGGAAAACGGGTAGGGGCAACAGTTAGGGGGGAGAGAGTAGTACCGCCCTTGAGAGTGGGAGGGGGGATCTCTCCCCTCTGAGATATGTTTTTTTAAATATTATATATATTTTGCTATTTTTTTCGAAGTTTTACGCTTCTGTTAAGTACTGTTTTTTTAGGTTAGAAGGCGAAGGAGGGAGCGTATCGAAGCAATAAAAAAACATATCTCAGAGGGTGGGAAGATCTAGTCCCCTACTTTTACGCTTCTGTTAAGTGCTGTTTTTTAGGTTAGAAGGTGAAGGGGGAGCGAAGCCAACCAAGCAAAAAAACATATCTCAGAGGGTGGGAAGATCTAGCCCCCTACTCTCAGGGGGGTTCTTCACCCTCCCTTCTCCCCGCTCCCTCCTTAAATCGTGGGCCAAGCAAGTACAGTGGTCCCTCAAAAGTGCCAGGTGTCAAACTGACAGGTGTCAACCTTATGGGTGCAATAAGGAAGGATTTATTTGAAATTTAATTCCTGAAGAAAGGGTGACGGTATTGGGAAATTTTGCACGCGGGCGCTGAGTATTAAACTTAAAAAAATAAAATGTTTTGTTGTAGGTTTCCAAAATGTCCGGAAATCAGAAATCAGTGGATAAAAGCTGCAAGGCGCGAAAATTGGGAGCCGACTAAATACTCCAGGCTTTGCTGGAAACATTTTAATATATCTAGCTTTGTGACTGGATTGTCAATAAAGAAACATAAAACAGATGCAGAACCGATCATTTTTGATATATAATCGACCGGTGGATAAAAAAAGGCTTTTTTTTTCATGTGTTGGTTGAAGTACCTATTATTTGTTCTTCAACCAACTACATTGTTGAGTACAAATATAGCAAACTATATTGTTATATGCCACTGTGTATGCAATATGACTGATACTTTGCCACTTTACTTCAAATTAACAGAAGTCAGCTTTCCATCAAATGATTGCTTTAGATTGTAGAATTGTAAATAAAGGCACTATTTTTACCACACACTATTAACCGGGCTGGCCACCATGCCGATTTCAAATCGTTCAGTGTGCACACAGACGAGAAAACCCTATATCTAAAATCCTAAGCCCTTTGTTGCGAGTTGTGACATCCAAATTAACGGAATGCGTCATCGGTGATCATCTATCTTAATATGTATGTCACCACGAACCCCAAAATAATAAGGATCTCTACCGATACGATAATAACCGATATGCTGTTAGCCTCTTTTTCAGTCTGTCGTCTGCGGAAATCGTGCAGGTCTCTTTAGAGTTACTATTATGTATTATTGTAAGTATTCTATGTGGTTTGCCTTGCAAAAGTCAAGAGTAACTTATTGTAGATATTATAGCGTGCTCCTGTCGAGTGTCAATGTGATAAGTATTTATTAAATTTATTTCGTAATTAAACTATATTATTAAATAACTTGCCTTACCATGTCCATAGAATCCAAAAAATAAGAAGTCATCGTATTTTCTTTTTTTCGTAATTTCTGTTTAGAATCAGATTGATTTAATACAGTCAAATTAACACTACATGAATCTATCTGAAAACGTTAAACATTATTATGATAACAACACTGAAAAACTGCTACTTATGAGTATTATGAAATTATTTTTGCATGTTCTGTAAAGTAAATATTTTTAGCATTATTCATATTTCCTATATTTTCATATTCTGCAGTTTTGTTTAGATATGTTTTTATCGATATGGTCTCTAGCGATCACTTACCTACTCACGCACACTAATGCAGATATGGGAACTCACACCAACATAAAGAGGACATGCTACCCAAGCATAAGCTCCTTCCATTCTGATACTTAATCTGTGTATGGTTGTTTTTCATTCAGTTTGGAAAGGATCGGTAGTGTCAAAAGTTGCAAAAATTACAAAAGTGTTGAAAATGTTCAAAGAAAACGGCTTGTTAAAAATGTACATTTCGAAACTGCCTACAATGCCATCTCGAACGCAGGTTATATTGTGATGCAATGCTTTGAATCAAGGGGCCCGTTCACTTAAACGTTCGAGGACGCACGGATCACCCGCGCGTACACTCGAAATCGTTCACGGCGTCGCGTCGTCTGGGCGTTCGTCTGGGTCATCCGAAAAATAGTAGTGGAGGGGAGGAATAGTATGAAACTGACACTTGACAGTTGTCAGTTGTATGTGGACGTCCAAAGTCGTTCACTATCTCCGGATAATCGAGCGATAATCGCACGGATGATTCGAGCGTGTAAGTGAACACAGCCCTTATATTACATACAACGTAGTGTATAAACTCGAATACTCTTTGATATTACACGGCCAGTATTACGCGACCAAATAATGTACAGCCAATAATACGCGAACAATATTACGTGGATTGGCGTCGTAATATCAGGGTGTACATTATTTGGTTGCGTATTATTGGCCGTGTAATATTACCCCGTGCTGATTTTGTACAGGCGATAATACGCAGCCAGGATTACGAAGCCAAAATATGTACATGTAATAACAGGGTGTGCATTATTGGCTGTGTAATACGGGCCGGACACTTTTTGTACGGGCGATAATGTACAACCAATATTACGTGTACATCACACATTAAAATATAGAAATGACATGGTCAAAGCCTCTTTTGCATGTTCCAGTTTCCTTTTACCACAGATTATGAATCGCAATTGCTCCGGCGCTGCGGGAAGTGCTGCCCCTCCGCCCTTGTGTAACAAAGCACAGGTACCAACGCTCGCCTCCGCAGCTTAGGCTTTTTGGTCGCCTTCGGCGACCAGTCTCCGCCGCTCCAGCTCACCCTGGTACCTGCACTTTGTCACAGTGGACGGGGGCTGCACTCCCTCCGCGCCTCCAGCTATTTAAAAACACTCTAGTGTAGGGCAGACAAGACCACGTGGAGTCGGGGTTGGCCGATTCGGTTATGTGACAGTTTTTTTTATTCTTGACACTCGCCTACACAAACGAGGCATCAAGGAGTGATTCTAGCTTTGTCTATGGTTGGCTTCGTAATATTGGTCGTACAAAATCGGCTCGGGCTGATATTACGTATCCAGTTGTACACGTTATATTGGTCGCGTAATACTGGCCGTGCATTATCAACCCGGACCGATTTTGTACGGGCAATAATACACGGCCAGTATTAGCCGTCCAAATATTACGAATCCATGTACACGTAATATCTGGCTGTGTAATATTGGCTGTACAATACTAGTCGTACATTATTTTGGTCGTGTATTATCGTCTCCCCTATCGTCTCCCCAATGCTTTTAGATAGCAATAATATTTATTTTCTCAAAAACTAGGTATTAATTAACGCAATATTCGCGATACGCCGTTCCAGATTTAGGTGAATCTGTGAAAAAAAACAGCCTCCTAGATACTTGCACTACATAATTGAAAGTTGAACCCTTATAGTTTTCTTTGGACTGAAGCCTATTATTTTGCGTCTATAATTTAATATCACAACATCAACACAACTACCACAAGACCACAAAACAGTGTCCTAAATAGAATAACTAAATACCTATAAATTATACTACTACAGTGTTGAAGTTTACATTTTGAACAAGAGCTGTGGAAAGTACTTCATCAGTCTACAAACAAATAGTCCTGCGAGGCTCATTTGGGAAGATGAGTCATTAATGTGCTAACCACGACCGTGTATCGTCGATTAATTTAGTGCCAAGGCGACGCGGTGAGTTCAGTGCGAATAAGCATAAATAGGCTGGTTTATTGTTTATCTCGAACTAGGTAGGTTTTGATACTTTTGAAGTGGTTTTTGCGCTTTACCTCTCGATCAGTGCTTCTATCATAGTATTTGCGCAGACATGATTAAACAGCGCTAGCTATTATAATATTTATTTATTTTTTAATTTATATATTATCTAAGGTTAACAACATATAAATTTATTGATTTAAGAACTAGATTTTTACTGAATTAATATTTTCAGATTTAACAATGGCATATCCTAATCGTCCTCCACCACCCCCACCTACTCTGGGGCAGACCATGGGCTCTACAAATATTGAATTCAAAACTGAGATGCGATTCGACCCTTCTTACTTCAAAACTCCCATGGGGATTCTCAGAACTGTGATATTTGTAAGTAGAAAGTGATATTTACATTAAGAAATATCAACACAAAAGTAATGTTACGACCACGATATAGAGATAAATCTGTACAATATCCCCTCACTACTTGTCTGTATCACTCACGCATAAATGTGTATTGCCATTGCTCTCGCACATTATGTACGAGCGCGACAGCGCAGCCATGCTTTAGTATCATCATACTAATATTATAAATGCAAAAGTCTGTCTGTTTGTAGGTCATTTTCATTTTAGGTGTACGCAATGTGATCTCACAATATTTATATTTTTTTTACTAAGGTTGTATAGATAATGTTCCTAAACCATGATTCATAATTAGAGGCCTAAAATGTAAACAAAGAAATGTCAACTAATTTCATTGTCAAAGTGAAAGGTCAGGTGCACTCAACCTGTTTTTAACAAAATATTATTTCCATTAAAATAGGTACTTGTAAATACTCTTAACTATAAACCTCAATTGTGTTTATTGCTACCAGACATGAAACAATGCCTTTATGTGCCTACCTATTTTAAAGATTTATCACATGAAGTAATAGATGTAGGAATAATGGCAGAGAGATTTCACACAAGGGCAGACCAGCGAGGCAGAGTAGTAAGCGGAACATTACTGCTACTATATGAATGCACGTGCTGTAAAAGAATAGTACTGTAAGAACAGTAACCAGCCCACAACGTTTAATACCCAACCGGTCTATTTTTTCATGGCAGCTTGCTTCCCCCACCACCTTCGCTCTCTACTGCCTCGAAACGAACGTGAGGACAGCTTAACAGAGCGGACAATTAAACCTGTCATGTCTGATGTCTTATAAATGTGTTTTGACATTGGATTTATGGTTGGATTAGATCCAACAATGTATTATAATCTTCAATTGTCATTCTCATTATTTTAGTAAATTCCTTAGGACCTTCATTTTTATTTCTTCCAAAACATGCTGTAGAATTACATAAGCCAATGTGATTTGTTGCAATCAGATTTTCAAAGCAATATCAACTATTACGCACAGCATTAAGTGAATGTGATAATGAAAATATGATTGCAACAAGATAGGTAATTGCCCCGCTGAACTGAACAGCCAATCTGTAATCTCCTTGCCATTCGATTTCGCGCCCAAAGTTTTTCTTTCTTATTGAGTTCCTCATTTTTTATTTGTGGCGAATAAAACAACGCTTTTATCGTCTACGATCCATCTCGTAGCATGTAGTGGTTATTTTAAATTCTCTTTGAACTGTTGGTACAGTCAGAACAGTAGACATTCAAATTTCGGACAGAGACCTATACAGTCGGACAGTGTATCCTTTTTGCCTCGCTGCTCCGCCCTTGTGTGAAACGGCAATTAGGAAGAATTTGTCAAACACACAGAGAATGGAGCAGGCAGAAAACAAAATAGCGGCGATTGCACAAAATGTTTTGAATCTCTGCTGTGATCCGAGGCTAAGAAAAATAAATGCATGAAAAAAAGTGGTTTTTATTATTCAAAATAACAATTTTGCAAAAACAAACGATTTTATTTTTAATAATTAAAAGTTATCATGTTTTAAATCAATTAATAATAATATCTATCATCAAATTATGGATTGCACAGTTATCTATAAAAAAAAAACGCTCTGTCAACCCTGTCTGTCCCTTTGTTTACATTTTAGGTCTCTAATTAAAAATCAGGGTATAGACTACTACCCTCCCAATTTTTTAAACCGCCCCAATGTTTCGGTGCCACTGGGTGGCAAATATTAATATTTTTTAAAAAGTCATTGTGTGATTTCATATTAAATATTCTATAAAATCGATTGTTGCTCTTATCGGTAAAAAACTTCTTTTATTAGCGTGTCAACAGTTCAGTTTCAATACTGTGAAACTAACTAAAATATACTAATATTGCAGTAGCTATATCGATAAACTGTATCGTTTTTACCTGTTTTGCACGATGCTATAGTTTGGTAAATTACTAAGAAGTGCCCTCAAATCTTACCTTTTCTTACTCTATCCGCACATACACCTATTTCGTAAATAATATTATTTTAGTTTGATTTTGTATAAGTTGCTGAATCTAATAAATGATTGTTCATCAAATAAGTATAGCTCTCACATTCTAAGTGCACTATCACATTTTAAGTACACAACATCGAAATATGGATCATAGATTTTATTGCACTGAAATAAATAAATTTATCGATCGGTAAACAGTTCTTTTTTTATCAATTTTTTCAAAATGCGGTAGAATGGATTAAGCCTCTCGGTAAATTTTATTGATTCGATAACACATCGTGAGTTTATCGATTTAAAAAATGGCAACTTGTGGACTATACCATATATCAGATAGACGACTAATAGCCTAAAAATTATTTTTTGACACAATTTGATAGATTTTTATTATTTTGAGTTGTTATGGAGAAACTTCTGTCATTTGGAATTCTACCTAACTACCATTCATTCATTATATTCCTTGAACCTAACCTAAAGTATAACTAGCCATAACTCGTTGCACAATTGCTTGAGACACCTCCCTGACAAGTCTGACTGTGCGCTGTCCTAGTGCTATATTATATTTCTGGCCGATGCATCGTTGGTGCAACTGCCCTCGGTGAAAAAGCGTACAGCTGATAGAAGCTACAACAATGATTATACAGGTAGTTTTTAGACTGAGTACTTACTAGGTACCATAATAATTAGAGCATTAGACACAATCACAACAAAATGTAAAGTAGATACTACAAACATGCGCAGGCAGTTCATTAGATTGACTCCTTCTCAAACGCCCTCAACATCGTGAATGAGGGCGAGGGCAATTTCCTTATAAATTCTAAAAAGAATCTTAAAATGCTGTTCTTGCAGATCGAAAGGATCATTGGCATCCCTGAAACTTGCCTCACGATGTTCTGATACCTCCACGTTTTGCCTTATAATCCGAAAAGGAATTTACAAAAATAAAGTTTGTCGTGTAACTTTGGAAAGCCGATAAAATTCGATAAATTCGGTAAAATTTACCGACATTATATCGACAACAATTGTCAAAAATAAGATTCATGCTTCCTTTGTCGATATAAATCTATATATTAAATATGATTTATCGAATTTATGTCGTTGTCGATAAAGTACGTTCCGTGCTACCGAACTCGTATTATCGAATATTAACGTCAAACTTGATTAAAAAAAATCGGTAAATTTATCGATCGATAAGATCCATGCTCGCACTGCTGATGATGAAATTTGTGTAGGAAATAGTGTGCATCTTAAGGGAGGAAGAAAGGCAATTTATGATCTTTGATTTGTTGGATTTGTCTCCACCCCCGAATAGCAAAAATATTAAAATAACGGCAGGAAATTCATTCAAGGGGATAAACTATCTCCGTACAAAATTTCATTAAGGTCTGTTCAGCCTTAGTAGTGAAAAGGTATGCAATGATGGCCTAAAGGTTCTATTTAGAATACAACGATACCAGGTTCAAAACCTAGGCTGAGGCCTAGGCTAGGCTAGGCTTTTTTGCTTGGTCACAATAAATGTCTTTTTTGAGTTATGTACGGTTTTCCATCGCTCCGTGCTTCGGAGGGCACATTAAGCTGTTTTGTCTGTTATTGATTAATAGCAGTCGTTAAGCCATGTCAGAGGCCCTCGGGCGGCTTGATAAACTCTGACATAAGAGGCCAGCACTACTTCATACGACAATCAAACAGTGAAAAGGTACCAGACAGTTACTTTCGCGTTTATAATATTAGTATGGATTCGCCCTGATAACCTGCCCCATTAGCGTGGATAATGGGGCAGGTGGGAATTTAAATTCCCATCGGCCCCATTGATGGGGACGTTAATGGGGCCGTTGGGAATATATCATAATATTGCATTCAACTGTCTCACACTCCTGCAGGTCTTCAACCTAATTGGACTGATATGCATCAGCTGTTCAGCGTTTAGCAGTAACGGTCGCGGGGTGTTCTTCGTCATCATCGCCACGTTGGGCATCATTTACACGGGGTCCATACTCTACGCTTACGTGTTCCACCTGGTGGAGAAGTTCCACAACTGGCAATGGATGAAGATAGAGATGTTCGTCTGTATCGGCCTAATGTTCTCCAATATGATTACTTCGACAATCGTTGTGGCGTTCGGAGCTGCTGCCTTTTCTGCTGCTGGGGTAAGTTAAAATTACTTAACGCATCGGAAACGGATCGGCACCGGATCGCCGAGTTGTCAACCCGGCTACGCGCCCTGCGCTGGTTTGAACTAACGAGAATTTACACATCGGAAACGGATCGGCACCGGATCGCCGAGTTGTCAACCCGGCTACGCGCCCTGCGCTGGTTTGAACTAACGAGAATTTACACATCGGAAACGGATCGGCACCGGATCGCCGAGTTGTCAACCCGGCTACGCGCCCTGCGCTGGTTTGAACTAACGAGAATTTACACATCGGAAACGGATCGGCACCGGATCGCCGAGTTGTCAACCCGGCTACGCGCCCTGCGCTGGTTTGAACTAACGAGAATTTACGCGGGGTACTATATGGTCTTTAAATGTTATAATTATTATTGAACCACAGTATAGACCTCAGATGTTAGGTATCTGTCCTGTGATTGATTGAATTTATTATTAACCCCCGAAAAAAGAGACGGGTGTTATAAGTTTAGGGTGTGTGTCACTGTGTGTTTGTGTGTCTATCTGTGGCATCGTAGCTCCCAAACGAATAGACCGATTTTGATGCGTTTTTTTCTGTTTGAAAGCTGATGTGAGCGAGATGGTTCTTAGCTAGCTGGAAAGGGAGGGGGGAGGAATTGAGAAAAGGGGTGTGAGAATCGTATCTTTCAAATGGATGGACGAATTTAACTGCGGTTTTTTACGTTTCAAAGCTGAGATAAACAAGATTGTTCTTAGCTATAATGGGAAGGGGTGAGGATTGTAGCTCCCAAACAAATGGACTGTTTTTATGCGGTTTTTTATGGTTGTAAACTGGTGTGATCGAGATGGTTCTTAACTAAATTGGGGGGTGGGAAGGCAGGGTTATATACATTTTTAATTTGTTCCTGTGTTATGTATAAATATGTACTAACATATAGTGAATGACTTGCTTACGCGATGCAGTCTTGCAACGCCAGCTAGTTCATTTGGATGAACCAAAATGACAACGTTACATTGAACAACGTTATATCTGTTTTAGACGTTTCCGTCACTTGTCCTCTTTTAGTCATGGTACCCAGTAAGCAATTTTAAAGACGTTTCACGTCAAAGATGTTAGAACACTGGTGTCCTAAAGTGTCGTCTGTGCTTATGGACCTCAAAGCCGGTGTTTTAGTCATTATGCTATCCGTGACTGCCGTTAACATGACCGCCACTTTGGTTAGCAAGAGCAGAGCAGCCGGGAACTGGGGGCCGTCTATTTGTGGTGTCTTTCATTTTGAGGAAATATCCATAATAGCCACGCTGAGCAGGCGGGTTGGCGATCGCAGGGCGCAGGTCCTAGTACCAGTGACGCTGCTGCCCGTCACCGGTCTGTACCGCCATTTATCGGTCGCCAGAGCCTCGTTCGTTGTTCGTCAGGGTGTACCACGAGCAGGTGCGGTTGGGCGGATAGGTTGCGGTCACGGGTGGTCAACATAATCTTTTGTACATATATTTAGAGAAAATTAGCTACCCGAGCGAAACCGGGGCGGGTCGCTAGTAACTAATAATGATAATGACTGTAGCAATCTTAAGGATAACTTGGTCACACAATACTTATACTATTGCTCACTAATAGTATGTGACTAAGTTACTAAATCTTTGTATGACTAAGACTAAAAGCAAATATTGTTGCTATTGTCTTGCGCACCGTACAGAATAACTCTACCTACTCTTACGAACTGTTAGACATTGTATAAACAAAGTTAATTGACTATAACATTATTTAACATTATCCACAGTTTTAAAATAAATCAAATTGTTTTGAGTCACTTAGACATGCTTAAATTCTTAAGTTAAGCTTTTTTCTATTTTTTCTCAATCAAAAGGTCAATCCCTTATAAACAAGTACAAATTAAAAATTTATATAACCCATGACTTCCCACCCCCTATTATATATAGCTAGGAAGCATCTCGATTGCATCAGTTTTCAAACATAAAAATCGTTCCATCTGTTTGAGAGCTACGGTCCTCACCCCCATTCAATCAATCCCATCATGGGATGGGAGTGAGTCTCCCATCCATTAAAAATGCACATAAGACATGTGGTAAAACAGTTGATCATTAAAATCTAAGTCCAGAAAAACCCAAAACATTTGAAACAAGACGTAGTAGGTACCATTATATTTTCTGTGACAAGACCAATATATAAATGTAAAACGTCTGTTTGTTTGGGGAATTTTAACGCAATTACGGCTGGCTGGATGGATTTTGATGAAACTTTGTAAATATGTACTGTACAATATTAGAGACCAACATAGGATACTTTTTATCCCGGAAAATTACGATTACTCGCTCTAAGGAACGGTTGTCATGAAAAAAAAAAACAAATCTGTCAAAAAGCATCAAGAGCGTTGGTGCTATACCTTTGCATTGGTTTTTAATATCCTAGAAGAAAATAAGATGCTTTTTCTCGCGATAAGCTGTAAACCCGACTACGATTGAGTAAAACATAGTCAAAAATGGTAGCCCACGAGTTAAAATCTTACATGCCACAATAACATTTTTGTTTATTAGATCAAATGAACTCTTTGTTGTCCGTTTGTAAGTACTTGTCACAGATCCGGTCAGATAACAACTACAATGCTTTGGCTGGAATTTACTGATAACAATGATTAGGTGGTTTTTGCAGAGTGCAGGCGTTAAATACACCGCATAAAATGTTATTTTATGTATGGCTTTGCCCGCGCAGTAATTTTATACTATGTTTGTTTGTTTGTCGTATCAGGTAGTGCAGGCATCTGGTGTTAGAGATTGTCAGGCCGCCCGAGGGCACCTGACATGTAAAGACTGCTATTAATCAATAACAGCCGAGACATGCCTTGAAGCTCGGAGCGATGTAAATCCGAAAATAACTTAATAATTAATAATATTTACTTATTACCCACTACAGTTGTTCTATCTCACGAAGGCGGGCTGGTTTTGATTGTATGTTAAAAACACGTGTACATTGTTTCTGTGTACGTGAGCGTATCGCCCGAGCTGCCACAGAATAAATAGTAGTCAGAGTGTGCTGCTCCCGAGTTTACACACACAGAAACAATGTATCACACCACACACAATCAAGACCAACCCGCCTTCGTGAGGTAGTACAACTGTACTTTATTTAAACTAGCTTTTGCCCGCGGCTTCGCTCGCGTGTATATTTATGATTCCTCGTGGTTTCCTAAGTATACTATGTATTGAACTAACTCACATTTGTCAGAAGGCTAATGAAAAACGTAGCTTATTGGCTATGCAGACGACGTTTTCCTCACGCGCTAGACGCGCTGCAAATGCAATGCACAAAGGCTGTGAATGCATTGCATTTTGCACTCGTGAATTGCACAGTATGGTTAAAATTTCCAGTTTACAAATTAACATCCGAATGTACCTAGTTCCGACGACGGGGAGAATTTCCGTGAATGCAAACGTTGAATCCAACATTGTGTTATATTTCATGCCCGCCGGACACAAGGAAAGTTTGCGAGTCTACTGTCTTCAAATGTATTCGTAATTCGTACACGAGGCCAGTGACTGAACCGACTTGCAAACTGGCCTCGTGTCCGGCTGACATCATTTTACAGAATCATTTGCGCAAGTCTGACTCGCAATAGACCGTTTTTATTTGGTGTTTTACTTTAGCTTGTACTATAGTCACATCAGTTTGGATGATGCATGCAGTTTGGACCAGTGCAGGCCTCTGGTGTCAGAGTTTGTCAGGCCGCCCGAAATCCTCTGCCATGGCTTAACGACTGCTATATTAATCATTAACAGCCGGGACGGACAGCGCAACGTGCCCTCCGAAGCACGGAGCTATGGAAACCACACATAACTTAGAAAAGTAATTGGTGCAGAGCCTAGGATAGCACCAAACCCGGTATCATTGGATTCTAAGTTTCACTTTAGAACCGTTAGGCTACCATCTCTCGCCTTCTTCGCTATAAAACATAATAACACATGTCATATTCTGTGAAAATTTCAAACGGCTGTCTATGACGGATCAAAAGATTTAGACGACCGGTCGGTCTCGTGGCAAGTGATCCTAGGTACGTAATCAAACGGCCGCGGGTTGGAATCCTGCAAGGTGCAATCATGTGTGTGATGAGCAAAAATGTTTGTTTCCGAGTCAAGGATGTTATAATATTCGTATATATGTATGTTTATCCGTTATCTAGTACCCATAGTACAGGGTATTCTAGTTTGGGGCTAGGTAATTGGTGTGGAATTGTCCCGAATATATTTATTTATTAATTTTATTATTTATTCATTCATTTGTAGGCTCAATAATTGGCCTCCATTTGGATTCTCTGGGTACGGAACCCTAAAAATTACCCCTCTTTAAAATATAATCTTTGTTTTGCCATAAACATATTTAATTTTTAAGACTTGATCCGTGTCGCCAACACAATCGATTGGTGCAATGTTATTGTTACAAACTTTCAACCCCTATCTAGCTTGCAGGAACCCCTTATTTTTTGGGATAAAAAGCATCTTAATTGTATCTTTGTTTTGCCATATGATACTCGTATTTCTTTTCAAGATTTCATTCATTTCGCCAACACTATCGATTTGTTAAATAATAATAATCATCATCATCATCATCATTTCAGCCCTTAGAAGTCCACTGCTTCACTGCTTGCTTTTTTTCGATCTTGTGCCACGTCCATCCACCGACTTCCTGCGATGGCTACAAAGTCGTCGGCCCATCGTGTTGGGGGTCTCCTTAGACTTCGCTTGCTTGTTCGTGGTCGCCATTCGAGAACCTTTATTCCCCAGCGGTGGTCGGTTCTGCGAACTATATGGCCTGCCCATTGCCACTTCAACTTGCAAACTAAGAGCTATGTCGGTAACGTTGGTTCTTCTACGGATTTCCTCGTTTCGGATTCTATCACGTAGTGAAACACCGAGCATAGCTCTCGCCATTGCGCGCTGCGCGACTTTGAGCTTGTCAATATTGTGCTTAAGTCTTCCAGGGTTTCTGCCATGATGACTATATCATCAGCAAATCGAAGGTGAGTGATGCATTCGCCATTGATGTTACCACTATGTCCGTTCCAGTTCAGAAGCTTGAATATATCTTCCTATGCAGAGGTGAACAGTTTCGGACAAATAACGTCTCCCTGTCTCACCCCTTTTTGCAATTTGATAGAATTCGTGCTCAGATCTTGGAGACGGTCAGTGGCCTTGCTTTACAAACACTTCTACATTTCGACATACCGGTAGTCAATCTGGCACCGCTGTAATGACTGTAGCACTGCCCAGGGCCCCAATTCAGTTAGCTATTGAACCGCGATAACGCACGATTATACGCTTCGGTCTTCTGTATAATCTGCCGGATCGTATGGATGTGGTCTACGGTGCTAAAGCCTTTCCGGGATCCAGCTTGTTCGGGAGGCTGAAAGTCGTCAAACCTACGAGCGAGACGGTTTGTAACTACTCTCGAAAACAGCTTATAGACGTGGCTCAGCAGCGAAATGGGCCTATAATTCTTCAAGAGGGTGTTATCACCTTTCTTAAAGAACAATTCCACTACGCTCCTGCGCCACGCCTCTGGCGTAGCACCCTCGAGGATGACGGAGTTAAACAGCTTCTGAAGGACTTTAAGTACCGGTGTTCCATCCGCTTTCAGTAGCTCTGTCGTTATTCCGTCCTCCTCTGGTGCCTTGTTGCTCCTAAGCTGTTTGAGAGCCATTCTATGATCTCGTATAGGCTGACGTCCGGGATATCTCCGGTATAATGTCCGGTCAAACGGGCTCTTGCATCGCTAGTCGTGCACAGGAGAACTACGCGAGGAGGTGTATAATTGCCCATAGAACTTCTCGAGCTCAGTCAAAATCTCTGGCTTAGACGAAACGATGCTGCCACTGTCGGTCTTCAGCTTCGTCAACAGGCTTTGCCCAATAGACAGATCTCTTGCGAACTCTTTGGAGCCTTTGTTCCGCTCTATTGCGTTCTTAATACAATTAGTATTATAAGAACGCAAATCGTGTCGCATCGACTTGGAGATCTGTTTATTATGCAAGCTGTAACTCGACATATCTACTGAAGACTGCAGCCTCATCTCGCCTCGTTCTGCCATAAGTTTGAGTGTATGCTCAGAGAGTTTATGTGTTCCATTCAAAAAACTCTTTCTTATCTTATGTTGTATTTATGCATTATTATTACGTTGGTAATTTTGATAAAGTGATACTGTTCTGTTTGTTTACAAAATAACATTTTTATTATGAAGTCGATTTAATTTTTTTAGAAAAATATTTTATTTTTTGATTTTTAGTGGCATAAGCAAACATCGGAAACAATATATGACAAAAAAAAATAGTAGACACTCACTCACTTTAGACTCAAAACGTTGGTAAATTAAAACCAAGGATGAATAAAACCTACATATAATGTAACAAATGAATTAGTTTTGACCATTTTCCATCATTTTGTTGTTGAGTTCCTGTGACTACCTTCCAGCTCCTAATCCCTGGATACCACAAAAAACAGAGAACTCACCAAAACAAACCAAATGAGCACAAACTCGAAAGGGTTCCATCATTTTGGTGTTGAGTTCATGTGACTACCTTCCGGCTCCATCATCAGATCCTGAATACCACATAACACCACAGAATTCATCAGGACAGACCAAATGAGACCAAACACGTAGGGGTTTCTATCACTTTGTTGTTGATTTCCTGTGAATTCCTTCCGGCTCCATCATCAGCCCCTGGATACCACATAAAATCAGAGAACTCACCAAGACAAACCAAATGAGCCCAAACTCGAAGGGGTTTCATCGTTATGTTGTTGAGTTCCTGTAACTACCTTCCGGCTCCATCATCAGACCCTTGATACCACATAAAACCAGACATGATATCATCAAGATAAACCAAATGAGCCCAAACCTGAAGGGATTCCATCTTCCGATTGTGTAGTTCCTTTGACTACTACTACAACTACTACTACTGTTGTTTTTAATTGTCATCAGAACTACACCCATGTGCAAAACTTCAGCAACTTTGGACGTCCTTAAATTGTTGAAAATTGACTTGCAATTCAGTCCTAAACATTATAACACAGTGAATTAAATTAAAGCTTGTTTAAAGCTAATAAACAAATTTTGATGAAATTTATACAGTACCACACTAGAAGTCTTCTTACTCAAGTAAAAACAATCATATAATTCGGTTCAGAAATCCCAAGATATTAGAGAACATAAACTATAAAACAAATTGATTTTCTAATTAAACTACTGAACCAATTTTGATGAAGTTCATATGGGACTACACGGAAAGTTTGCCTCTTTGAATAAAAAAACAACCATCTAAATCGGTTTAGAAATCTTAGAGATAAACACAAAGTAAAGGCAATATAAACACAAAAGCGAATGGATTTACTCAACAAAACTATTTATTCTCGAAAAACCGCTAAACCAATTTTGATACAAATTATATGGGACCACCTGGAGAGAATGCCTGTTCAAACTAAAAAAGTTTTTTTTAAATTGGTCTGCAATTGACGGAGATATCGACCGACATACATAAAAAAAAAACATACATACAGCCGAACATATAACCGTCTCCTTTTGTGAAATCGATTAAAAAGTTTAGATAGTATAGATTTAGATTATTTTTCTATTCGCCGTATTGAGATGCAAGAACATCAAAAACATACAGCTAGTTATATTATAGGTATGGATATAGATAGTGGTGGTATGTACTACATAGCACGTACTAAAAGTTTGTTTGTTTGTCGTATGAGGTAGTCTGGCCTCTGGTGTCGGAGTTCGTCAGGCCGCCCGTTTTTTTTTAAACCTAACATCAATGCATTTACCTTAATGTATTAGAGTTTATACACCCATACCTAGAACAAGCAATATTGTTGTCGAGATTCGAACTCGCATACTGTGCCTCAGCGCGGCACATGCCTTTACCAATTCGGCCACCGAGACCTATACGTCGTCATCCAAATCTTTCAACTAGCTTCTTTGAACCCGTCATATGGGGATGGTAAAAAAAAACCTAAAATATTGTTGTCATTATGAAAACTAACGTGGTTTTTATACATTTTATCTACATATAATTAATTTCTATGAGTGGTACTTTTCAGTCGAAGCTGTTCTATTGTGGAATGCCCTACCTGTAGATATTAGACGCACAGCTTCACCCAACGTCTTTAAACATCATGTTACGAGGGCTGTTTGATAAGTCCTTTTAAAAACTATTTATAGAACCTTTTTTCTGGTAAATGGCATTAACACTGGCAGGCACAACCTTTCAAATGAAGAAGAAATGAACTAGCTCTGGCTGAGCAGTTCAACAAGAGTTGGCTACAGAGTTTCTGCTTGAGAGTGGTAGTGAGGGTTTGGCTTACTAGTCTAGTATACTATGAATTGAAGTCATTCCTGGATAGTAAAAATAAAAATAAAATAAATAAATATATTCGGAACAATTCCACACCAATTACCTAGCCCCAAACTAGGATACCCTGTAATATGGGCACTAGGTAACGGATAAACATACATAAATACGAATATCAACATCAGTAGTTTCTGATTAAGAAATAATTGTGGTAAAGTTATGTATTATTTATCATTTTAATTATGATTCATATGGTCATACAGATTATATAATTATATTTGAGGAAAAAGTTACCACATCTCGACAGTAATAATACCTACTAACTTTGTGACTACACAATTATGTTGGTAACGAATTATAGAACATAGGGTGTGACTTGAATCTACTTTCTGCTTTATAGTATGGCTGATGCATCCATGTTAAAATATAGATAAATAGTATAGATACGAGGGCTGTTTGATAAGTCCTTTTAAAAACTATTTATAAAACCTTTTTTCTGGTAAATGGCATTAACACTGGCAGACTGTCTGAAATTCAGCAAAAAAAAAAACAAGTTTTTGTGATCACATTAACTGTGATCACTCGTAAATTTTCAACAACAATGGAAACATCTGAATTTCGTGCCGTTATAAAACATTTTTTTATGAAGGGTTGCAGTGCTGCCACAATAAAAACTGAACTTGATTCTGTTCATGGCACTAACGCACCAACGTTGCAGACTGTTTATAACTGGATAAATGATTTTAAACGTGGTCGGTCAAGCACATCTGATGCTCCACGCTCTGGTCGCCCAATCGAAGTCACTACTGAGGATGTTGTTGAAGAAGTCCATAATATTGTACTCGACGACCGCCGAGTGAAGGTGCGTGAAGTAGCTGAGAACACAGGCATCTCCACTGAGCGAGTACAATCCTGCATGAAGATTTGGGTATGACAAAGCTGTCTGCACGAAGGGTGCCACGTTTGTTGACAATCGAACAAAAACGCGAACGAAAGCTAATTTCAAAACTGTGTTTGGATATGATGAAGCGTAATCCTCGGAATTTTTTGAGTCGATTTGTCACTGTGGACGAAACTTGGATCCATCATTATACATCTGAATCAAAACAGCAATCAAAACAATGGATGGCGACTGGTGAACGTGCCCCAAAGAAGGCCAAGACTGTTTTGTCGGCTGGGAAGGTGATTGCGACATTCTTCTGGGATGGCGAAGGAATCTTTATGATTGATTACTTGGAAAAGGGAAAGACTATCACTGGCCGTTATTACGCAGAGTTATTGGATCGTTTTAATGCCGTATTGTTGGAAAAACGACCAAAATTGTCCCCCAAGAAAATCCTCTTTCATAAAGACAATGCCCCAGTGCATACGTCAGCTATTGCAATGGCTCGCAAAATCCACGAGTTGGGCTTCGAGCTGGTTCCGCATGCTCCGTATTCGCCGGACCTAGCTCCGTGCGATTATTACCTATTCCCAAATCTGCATAGATAGCTTGGAGGTCAAAAGAGGAGGAGGCTATTTTGAAGACCTTGACAAAACGTATTTTTTGGAGGGGATAAAAAAATTGGAAAATCGCTGGAACAATTGGCCCTCAAAGGAGAGTATGTTGAGAAATAAATGGAAATTGTTTAAAAAATGTATATATATATTTTTACTTTTTAAAACGACTTATCAAACAGCCCTCGTAAAATGTTTTATTTATCACACTAGCTGTTCTCAACCCTGTTATTGTTATTTGTATCAATCTATACTTATAATAAAGCAATAAGAAAGAAAATGTCTGTACAAATAAGATAATTAAAAAAGAAATATGGTCGAGGGTACTTACAATAAGCGATTGAACAACAATATAAATTTTTTTAAATTTCTGTCTGTTTGTTTGTCTATATGTTTGTTCGAGCATCGCGTAAAAACCACTGGATCGATTGCGATGCGGTTTTCACTGTTGGATAGCTTAGGACTTGACTTGAGAACTGGGTTACTTGGTGTGTCAATCAGATCGTTTATTGGCAACGACACTACCAGCCGCACTACCAGTAGTGTCGTTGCCAATAAACGACACTACCAAGCCCATTTCGGATAAAATTGTACAGACAACATACAAAACTATTATTATACACTATTTAAAATGAGTAAAAGCCGAGCAATCGATAAGAAAGTTTTTAACGGCTAAAAGAAGTTTGATCAAATGTAATGTAATTATATTATGGTATTTTCGATCTTGGAATAGCACATAGAGTACTTTTAACCTGGAGAAATGCCAACACGTGCAAAGCCGCTGGTACAGCTATTATTTATATAAAAAGTTAAATAAATATCTATAGTTTATCTTCTTTTTTTTTACATATAACTATAGTATCAAATGTTGTTGTTGTTTTCAGTTCTTCGGATACCTGTGCATGGTGTCGTACGGGCTGGAGGCGTTCCTGAACGCGCGCACCATCAAGTCCGGCGCGCCCGCGCAGGGGCACGTCGTCACCGCCAAGCAACAGCATGTGCTGCCCAGCCCGCCGCACAGTTAGTAGCAGCCTGCTTGGGAGAGTATTATATAACTGTGAGTGTGTAAAGGGGACCTTACATTTTACTATGAAGTCTAGTTTGAGAAAACTGAAAAGTCTCGGCCGCTGATCAAACCTTAATAAATCGATAGAAGACTTTTAATACAAACAAATTTTTTTTTCGCGATTCTGAGATAATAGAACTCAAAGGTAATGACTCACAAACAGCGTATACGCTGTTTGTGAGTTCCGATATCTCAGAACACTTTAGAACACTAGTTACTAACATTTTGGATGTGTAACATCTTTTCACTCGCTTTCCTGCAATGTCATAAACGTGACACTAGGATACTAATGTTTGAACATTTTTTATTTGTATTGAAGTCCTGTATCGGTTTACCAAGGGTTGGTCGGTGGCCGCGTTTTAGCTAATTATTTTAACTGCTAATTATCTCCGAAAGAGATAGGCTGAATTGACAGTCCATTCTAGTCATAAAGTGTAAAGTAAGAGACGGTACTAACTTTTTCATATCTAGTTGGAGTCGGCATATCTTAGATTCATACACAAATCAAATCAAAAACATTTTTCATGTATTTGCTAGAATCTGAGAGCGACGCACAAACGGAGCAAATACCCACCAATAATGTTTAAAAACATACGGATTCCACTCCGCTAAATTGAAATTGCAGCACCCAAGATATGCCGATCCTCTCGTACGCACAAGCCTCCGCGCACATCATCGATCGGCCGCCTCACCGCAGAAAGATCTCGACCTTGTTATTGTGTTAATTCTGTCAAGTTCTCGCGGAAAATCAACAACAATGCAGTCTTTTGGATGAAATTGTGTATCAAACACAAAACACCACAAATTATCCTCTCACGCACTCATGCGCAGCCTCCGTTTGCTATGCTTCACTTGTTTGTGTGGACTACGTATTTTTTTTAATCTTTTTGATCTAGTTGATGTTGGCAGATGTAAAATATTATCATTGTATAGTTTAGTGAGTACATAAATGTTTTTGCTAATAACCGGGACGCGCCCTCCCCTCCGAAGCACACCCCCACATATTTTATTAAAAATCATTTGTCCCGCCGAGGATCCGACCGCGGTCTTGTTAAATTATTTCAAAATATAATACCTAAATAGCTTTTGAGAGACCAATTTTGGAAGTACCTGCTCACGTTATGTGCCCAAGGTATTTGCATTTCTCTTTTTGATATTTGCTTGGCACCACCAGAACTTTAGGTGCGATTGTACTACTTTATTTTGACTTTATCAAAATAGGCTATGTATGTATGTATGATGATCGAATATATTGTGACAAAGATTAGTTGTAAGTGTAAAGTTTATATCAGTGTATATACCCACCTTCTATATCTATACATTATACTGTTATAGAGACTGGTTTATATTGATTCCAATCTTGAGCCGATAACTTTAAGATAAAAGTGTAATTCATCCCAATTTTGATAGCTGCAAGATGTATGGAAGATAAAAACTGCACAAGTATTGTTTTTTGGAAAAGGGAATTGAGATCATCACGAAAACATTGTATTAAGTTTACATGAATTGAATCATGAATTCAAAGATAATAATCTTCCAGAATGTTGTATAATATTTTATAACTAGCTGTGTCCGCGACTTTGCCAGCGTGGTCTGAGTTAACCTACGTTTTATTCCAGGACCAAAAGTACCTATAAAGTTAAGTACAATAATACTACATTTCATCTAAATTCTTTCAGCCGTCAAACATATTTTTCCTAATTGCTCGGCTTCTTATCATCAGATTAGAATACCAAGTTTACACATTTTTCAAACCCTTAGCTATCCAACAGTGCGAACCGCATCGCAACCGGCCCAGTAGTTTTTACGTGATGGTCGAACAAACATACAGACAAGATTTTTAAAATGTTATATTCTTGTTCAGTGGCTTAGTAACCTAGACCAATTCTTTTTAGTTATCTTCATTGTACAGACTTTTTCGTACTTACTGCTTTAGTATAAGTATAGATAAGTGTACCATTATATTATTTGTATAGTAGAGATTGTTTGTGATATTATAAATAAGTGATATTTTTCTTGTTCGTTGTAAGTATATTGTAATATAAACAAAATGATATTTGTGTGATAGGGTGTTGTTTCGTTATTATCTACTATGTAGCACTAGAAACACCAAAAGTGCGATTTTAGAAATATAAACCCTAGCAAAACTCAACCAAGACCAAGACCAAGTAAAACTCTGGGTCTGTCATCATCACCCGCGCCATCTTCAAATTGAAGTTTGGAAGTCAGCAGGCAACATCTTGCGATGCCATGTATATAGCGTCTGTTAGTTGTTGTTATTAGCTAAGTCCAGTCCACTCCTTATTGTCATCTAGCCATTTACGTGAAATCAAGCCCTCGAGGATCAACCGTGGGAACTCGTAAAGGGATCCTCGCTGCATATGTCCGATAGAGGCCGTCTAATAACTGTTGACATCAGTTCCCTTCAGTTAGTCCATGGAACATTGTTCTGGGTCTGTGCCAGGGTTACTTCAAAACTTGTGCTGTTTCTAGTGTTAGATAATAGACAGTCCAGAAACAGCACCCTGTGCCTGTGCACGCTAACTATAACTTCAAACATGTTCTGTTAGAACAAAGCGAAATGTGTTCTTTGTTATTGTTGTTTTTTACGATGCAGGATAGGAGATGATTAAATCTGGCATTTAGTATTATTTTTAGATAGTTACACCCATTGATTTAGGTATTTCAATTTTAAAATTTGTTACTAACTATTTTTCACTCCACTTTTGAATCTTTAATAATCATGTACACTTATTTCAAATTTTAGTTAAGTATAAGTTACAATAATAAGTTTTCTTTTTGTCCGTCCAATTCTACACTTTGCTCATTTTTGTGTCAAATTTGACTTATACCTACTCATAATGTGTGTAAAGTTAAAGAAAAGTACGACAACAATAATGATTAAATAAGGTACATACTGTTGTTAATATACAAGGCGACTATAACACCCACAGATAGTAACCAAATGAGTACCTAGCAGGTATTCGGAAAAATTAGACAATAATATTTATTGTACTTATGTGTAGTAGGTAACAGTTTTATGGGCTACTAGCTGCGTTCTGTGGCTTTGCCCGCGCTTTGCCACCCCCGCGCACCGCTTTAGGGACGAAGTTTTGGAATTGGTTTCATATAAAAATCCAATAGAAAAAAGAGCTTTCAGTTTTCTCGTTTTTGTTTCCGGGAAACATTTCCAGTTTTTATTTCGCTAAAACCTTATTTGGACTAATAAGAAAAAAAACGTAGGTAAAGCCATCACCAAGCAATGCGCTTACCAACGAACAGCATTTAATTTGTATATATAACTAACGAGGTGTGGACGATACAAATAAAAGTCATATTATTCATGTGCCTTTGATAAATTGTGCGTTAGCGTTTATTGGACGCTACCGTGAGCTAATAGCTGGTTTACACGTTGCGAGCGGCTGACCTGACAGTAGGCAGCTGCTCGCATTGTGTACTCGCATGTGAGTAGCTAGCCACACTTGTGCTGTCCACATAATTCGAATAGTTGCCAGTCTCATGCGAGTTGTTGCGATGCCGAGTCAACGTGCTTTGATTTAAAAAAACTGTTTTAAGTTCTATGACCGAAATATTAAGCTATGAATTGGAAAATTCCTATAAAAAACGCGTAGGCGCAGCACACAAAAACGCTCACAACTGTCTGGTGGGTGACACTGGCGAACTACTGTCAAACGCGTCCGAGCGATGCGAGTGATGTGCAGGCTGCTGTCAGGCGAGCAGGCAAGTGAAAACAAAAAAAAAGAAGTTATTCGCAAGCGAGCTACTATCCAACTCGCACATCCGAGTAACTCGTAAGATACGTCCATACTGTACGAGTTGCTGCAATTCAGCTACTCGGCAGGCTTACTCGCACGCTAGCTCGCAACTTGTAAACCAGCCATAACGTTAAGCCATATAATTAATTCATAACAAATGATACAGTATGTGTGTGTGGTGTAGATAGTTACGCTACATGCTGTCGCGCGCAGCTGTTGTGGAAACGACCACGTTGCGACGCGCACTAATGTGGGCGCTATTTCAAAAGGATTTCGTTCGATATGTACCGAACCGCATCGATCTGCTGATTGGGTCTTGTAGTTGCCTTAATGTAATGCACTGAACATTTAAAAAGGGAATTTTCCGATGTTGCTTGGTCCATTTCAACATCAATCAACTTAACCTACAGAATGATGACTATGGATATACATCTAGGGATCAGAACTGGAATGGACGAACAGTGACGGAGGAAAGGCCTAGTGTATATCTAAACACCTTAGCGTTCTTAATATATTGTAGTAATTTTCCAGTTCGACTGGCCTTGTTATTTTCTATGTTTATTAAAACTAAACTATTTATTGAAGTATAAATGAAATAAAGCTTTAAATGTGTTATCGTTTTTTTATTAATTTATCAACAAAAATATTTTAAACAAAGTACTAATTGCATTAATATGAGTACCAAGTACAAATTAAAAATTTATATAACCCCCGATGGGGGGTCGGATACCCTCTATTATAGCTGAGAAGCATCTCGATAACATCAGTTTTCTAACATAAAAAACGCATCAAAATCGGACCGATCCTCACCCCCCTTTTTTCAACTCTCCCCCCATTATAGCTAAGAAGCTTCCCGATCACATCACCTTTCAAAGATAAAAAACCGCTTCAAAATCGGACCTTTCGTTTGGGACCAACGATTCTCACAAAAAAAAAAAGCTCTACATCAGGAGTACATAAAATAAGCTACTGAACAAGAATATTACATTAGTAAAAATCGTGTCTGTCTGTTTGTAAGTTTTTCTGTATGGTTGTTCGCGCATCACGTGAAAACCTCTTGCTCGATTGCGATGCGGTTTCCACTGTTAAATAGCTTAGGGTTTGACTTAAAAACTGGTGTACTTGATATCTCAATCCGATCAGTAGAAGCCGAGCGATCGATAAAAACTTTTTAACGGCTAAAGGAATTTTGATCAAATGTTGGTATTTTAGGTCTTTGAATAGTACATAGTACTTTTAACCTAGAGAAATGACCATGCGTGCGAAGCCGCAGGCATCAGCTAGTTATAAAAATAAATAGTTGACCGTGCGAGCGCGAAGCGTCTCCGTTTCAGCTAGGGCAAGAATGCTGTCGTAAGTCCGGATCTCTGTTCTTCCTCTACAGGTCGCATTTCTCAACTGATCTAGACGAAACTTGGTATACAGGTTAAACTAATTTTTAGATTTTTTTAGTCATCTTGGATTTTTGGTTGGGGAGCCCCCCTTCCTCCAAAAAGGGGTTACTGAATATCTCCGCCTTATTAGATCCGATTTCGATGGTTCTTTTTTTATTTGAAAATTAGTAACTTTAAATTGGTCTCATAAACATTTGGTAAAGATTTGATGAGGATCTTCGGCGTGATGAGCAGAGTAGCTCCTCAGAATGCAGTAAATTGCTCTCTTAGGTTTCTACCAGTGGAATCAGCCCTTTGCCCACTAGGTAGGGATTGATGGAGCACCTTGGTTATTAATGTAACTAGATGGTGCTACTGTGCACCGATAGATTGTTTGCAAAAACATTGTGCACGCGAGGTCTACAGCTCACAGAGCCACTAGTGTGTGTCGTGGCGATATCGTAAAATTGTTAATTTCATGAAATTATTGGCCACATCAAGATACCTTTATATTTATATTTCATGAAATGGTTTGGCCAGATCAATGAATGATTAGCGTTTGACGATATGAACAGCTATACGCACGGCTACCTCGTGATATGGCCAAACGTTAGTGATCATATCGTAAAATAGTTACACTATCCACCGCTGAGGCGCTAGGCGGAAGCCCGACTTGACCGTGATAATTTAGAACACGAATGCGGGAAGCGAAGCGTAGAAAAAGGCGAAACTTTTTCTACGTGTTTTTTTGCCATGAAAACCTATTGCTATTATATGGCCGAACGTGGATTGAAATATAATTAAACGTTGATGTTTCAACGATATCTCAGTTTTAGCTGGCCATTTCATGAAATGATCAACTCTACGATATTGCCACGACATATGTACATACTACAATTAAATAATTAACTTTATACAGAAAAAAGTAAAAATAATAAAAATGTATGTTTTGTGTGTCTGTGACTCTGTGTATGGTCTGTGTCCCCCATAAGCAGTATGAATGGTTCCACATCCCTGCGAGAAAGCCCAAGCGGTCAAGAACAAGAGTGTTACTGCCTTCTCTAGCATTTTTGACACTGGTTTTCATACTTTTTAGGGTTCCGTACATCAAAGGAAAAAAAAGGAATCCTTATAGGATAATTTTGTTGTCCATCTGTCGTCTGTCTGTCTGTCAAGACCCTTATTCCCAGGAACGTGTGAAGGTATCAAGTTGAAATTAATATCAAATACTCAAGTCTGCAATCCCTTAGAGCTGTGAAAAAAACAAACTTCTAACTCAACGCAATCAAAAGAAACGGCAGTTTATGCCACATATTTTGACATTCGCAAGATAATCAAAACCTATAGGGTACTTCACTTTGATCTAGATTCATGAAATTTGGCAAGAAGCAATGTCTTATAGCACAAGTAAAGGGAAAAAACTGAAAACCGTAAATTTGTAGATACATCACAAAAAAATAGTTTTTTTTATTTGCAACGGCTATATACGGAACCCTATCGCTCTTGGCCGTTTTTCGCGAGACAGTTCTTGTCGAGAGTTCTCGGCGGGAGTGTGGAGGCACACCTTTAGAACAAACTGTTTAAAATTATATCTTTATAAAGTTTACATACAAACTAAAGATCTCTTTAAAAGATCTGAATAATTTTAAATGCAAGTTAGAAAAATAAGGCACATTCAATATTCTTATTTCCATTCTACCAATAAGACATATTTCATGGTGCACCCACAAACCCTCAATATTCACTTCCAAAACACATATAAAACTCTATAATATAATATTACCCTTAGCGTAAATTCATCATTAATGTTTTAGTATAATCTTCAACCATGATTGATTAAATTCAATTCACTGGTTATTTTTACAACACAAAAGATATAAAATAAAATAATTTCCACAATTACTTGCAATACTTAAAAATACTTTGAAAACATTACTTAAACTACCTATCATACAACCTTAATTGACCAACTACATTGACCAAGTAAAACTTTGTTAGAGATGTGGTATTTAGGAAGTTATTTATTTTTTATAAAATGTTCCCTTTTTTCCTTATAACTAGGTTATTTAACATTTGGCTTATAATTTTAACAAAATTAGTCTTTGAATATTATCTGGTGCTCCCTCGATTCACATAACTTTTTGGAACAACCTTTATTCAATACATATCGATTTAATTACTCCTTCCATGTTGTAAACAACTTTATCAATAGATTTATGAATGAAATGCGTGGGCGGGACATGTGAGCGATAAGACCATTGTACTTTTTTTTAATGTGTATCTTTTTAGGTGCAATAAAGTATTATCTATCTACTTTTAGCTTAAAAAGAGAACAGTTAATAAACAGGTAGGGGCAAAATAATGGGACATCAAGGCAAGAGTTCACCTAGGGAGCTTTTCTTTGAAGTTATTAGCCTTTATTTCTAGGAAACATGGTGTAGGTATATGTAAAGAGAAACAGAAATGCATGTCTGGAGTTTTGATTTGAAAAAAATAGTCAGTCCATTTTTTGCCTCTCCTTGTATTAGTAACATTTTCTATGGAGGAGCACCATAAATATACTCATCCTAAAATAAAACTGAAGTAATTCTAAACATAAATACTAAATAAAGGCACTCGGGCAATGTTAGATCAGTTGCCTCACTGAGCAGGGAACCCTCTCTTCCAAGCCTTGTACTTGAGGTACCCATTTAGTCCATAAGCAATGACCGCACACAATCCAAAGAACTGAAAAACAAGAAATAATCATTATGTTAAAATTATGTTTTAGGAACTTATTTTTACCTAAATTAGTGATTGGCTACAAATTATCTTATCTAGATTTTAGAATCAAAGTAATAAACAGTAATATGTCCAACACGTGTAGCAAATGACATTGAGATAATGTGTCTTTGATGCTCTGTAGCCACCTTGCTGTGTAAATAAAGCTAATAATAATATTGCTTCAACTTGTTTTCTAACTTTGTTGTCTACTAGTTTGTTATTTTAAAAGCAAGATTTAAGCTCCAAATTCTATTGATTACGGATTATTCAATCTTAATTAAAAGCTAAAAAACACACCTGAAAACAAAAAACAGGTTTTGCCAATAAATTATATACTGTTGGAATGTGCTTATCAAGGCCTTCAATTTGATACCCATATTGTAAAATACGAAGTTTTTTTCGAATTTGAAAATGAAGCCATACTGCCGCCATATAAAATGATTTAAAAAAATAGCCTATGTTACTCGGAGGGATGTAAGTATTCTAACGATACCCCATATGTCTAAATCTGTTCAGGCATTTAAAAGTTATGGTGGAATAAAGAAACTCACATACATTCATGTATGCTGAAAACATAACACTCCTTTTTTGGGCAATTGTGTAAAAAGTACATTGAATGGAATCTCTCTGTTTAATTATGCAATAAATGCATGTTTTGTAGTAACCTGCAGCCTGGTCTTCATTTACCCTATTTACGCTGCAGATAGGACATGTAGCCCGCAAGTTAAATATGATGTCCACTTATTTTGTCTGAAAAGTCAGGGAAAGTGAAATTGAGGGGTTACCAGAAATTACAGTTTTTTTGGCAATGGAAACCCCTTAACATAAGCTGCCACAAATAATTACGAAAAGTTTCAAAATATTTTCACCCTGTTTTTGTTTATTACATTGATGTTAGGCAAAAAATACATAAATAGTCTTATATATAAATGCTTATTTACTACTGGTGGAAACTTGAGTCCGACATGGCGGCAAACTTGTCAAAACTAACAATGTCATAAGAAAACTCACCGCAATAGCATATCCAACACTTTCTCCAATGGTTGTAGCAAATATTGCACAGCCAATGTAAGTTAAGACCATAGCCACACAGAAGATTATCTCACACTTTAGCCAAGGCCACGAGCCAAACTTCTCAACAATGTGGAACAGGTACATCAGCAGAAGGAATAGTGAGATGACATTCCCGACCCAGTACAGTAAGTTGTAGAATATGGCCGATAGGTACTGGGACGATATCTTAATGCAGATGAAGCCGACAAAATTGCATGCCTGGAAAGAAGTGTGATGTTTTCTTTTAATTGGTTACAGCTTTATTATCATCTGTTGATGGAAAGCTAGGTATCTGACAACGTGGTTGAAGATAGTGAACACATTAAGCCTGGAATGGAACTAACTCTGGCTGAGCAGTTCAACAAGAGTTTCTGCTTGAGAGTGGTAGTGAGGGTTTGGCTTACTAGTCTAGTATACTATGAATTGAAGTCATTCCTGGATAGTAGTTTCTGATTAAGAAATAATTGTGGTAAAGTTATTTATTAGTCATCATTTTAATTATGATTCATATGGTCATACAGATCATTTTAATTATATTTGAGGAAAAAGTTATCACATCTCGACAGTAATAATACCTACTAACTTTGTGGCTACACAATTATGTTGGTAACAAATTATAGAATATAGGGTGTGTCTTGAATCTACTTTCTGCTTTATAGTACAGCTGATGTCCATGCATCCATGTTAAAATATAGATAAATAGTATAGAGGGCTGTTTGATAAGTCCTTTTAAAAACTATATAAAGAACCTTTTTTCTGGTAAATGGCATTAACACTGGCAGGCACAATCTTTCAAATGAAGACTATCTAAAATTCAGCAAAAAAAAAAGTTTTTGTCAGTTTAACTGTGATCATTGTTTAACTGTGATCACTTGTAAATTTTCAACAACTATGGAAAAATCTGAATTTTGTGCTGTTATAAAACATTTTTTTATGAAGGGTTGGTTGCAGTGCTGTCACAAAACTTGATTCTGTTCATGGCACTAACGCACCAACGTTGCAGACTGTTTCTAACTGGATAAATGATTTTAAACGTGGTTGGTCAAGCACATCTGATGCTCCACGCTCTGGTCGCCCATTCGAAGTCACTACTGAGGATGTTGTTGAAGAAGTCCATAATATTGTACTCGACAACCGCCGAGTGAAGGTGAGTGAAATAGCTGAGAACAAAGGCATCTCCACTGAGCGAGTACATAAAATCCTGCATGAAGATTTGGGTATGACAAAGCTGTCTGCACGATGGGTGCCACGTTTGTTGACAATCAAGACAATGCCCCAGTGCACACGTCAGCTATTGCAATGGCCAAAATCCACAAGTTGGGCTTCGAGCTGGTTCCGCATGCTCCGTATTCGTCGGACCTAGCTCCATGCGATTATTACCTATTCCCAAATCTGAAAGATGGCTTGCAGGCAAAATTTTTTGACAAATGAAGACTGCATCGTAGGTTTAAAAGGCTATTTTTTTGGAAGGGATAAAAAAATAGGAAACTCGCTGGAACCGGGCATTGGTCGTGGTCCACCTGCTCAGTTCACCTGGGTGGACCACGGGCACTTTTTTTGCCCGTGGTCCACCTCAGTTCACCTAGGTGGATCACGGGCACTTTTTCTTGCCCGTGGTCCACCTCAGTTCACAGGGGTAGATCACAAGTACTTATTGCCTGTAATCCATGAGAAGAGAGAAGAGGTTGCATACAATTATGTGTGCAACCTCTTCCCTCTTCAGTTGATCTTTACTTTTTTTTTATTGAATTTGACATCAATGTAATAATAATTTGACATAAATATCTTTTGTGAACCGAGAAGGTGGTACTGTACTATTGTATAACGCATTTCAATTTTATAAAGTTAAAATCTTCAAAAATGGCATGGTGCTATGGCGGTGTTCTGAATATTAAAAAAAATGCAGAGGAAACCTAATTATGCAGGTAAAACAATGTTTTTGAAGTTATAATTACCTATTATGGCACGTTAGAAAAAAAAAAGATAGTTATTTTTTTACGTTGCGTGATATTTTTTACTTTTAAGTTTGACAGCTGTCATCCAAAATGAAGATATCGATGATATCTATCATTTGTGTAAAGATACTGCTAGTCTAGTATCAATTGTTTCAGAGTTATAGCCATTTTAAAGTTGACAGATGTCATTCAAAATGAAGATATCGATGAGATCTATAATTTCTTTAAAGATACTGCTAGTCTAGTATCAATAGTTTCAGAGTAATAGCCATTTTAAGTTTGACAGCTGTCATCCAAAATGAAGATATCGATGAGATCTATAATTTATCTAAAGATACTGCTAGTCTAGTATCAATAGTTTCAGAGTTATAGCCCCTCTTAAGTTTGACAGCTGTCATCCAAAATGAAGATATCGATGAGATCTATCACTGCTTTTAAGAAATTAATAGTCTAGAATCGTTAGTTTCAAAGTTGTAGCCATTTTAAGTTTGACAGCTGTCATCCAAAATGTAGATATCGATGAGATCTATCTCTTCTGTAAAGAAACTACTTGTCTAGGATCGTTAGTTTCAGAGTTATAGCCCTTTAAAGTTTGACAGCTGTCATCCAAAATGAAGATATCGATGAGATCTTGATAGGTGTTGACGTATGACTTTGACGTTTGACATGACACTTCACCTGTCACTTTGACACTTGTCACTTTGAGGTGCAGCTAGGTATGAGAGCAGTGTGAAGGTTAGTCGGACGTGATCAGTTATGAGTGTAAACGTGAGAAAATACTAAGAAACGGTGTCACGGTTAGTAAATTTTCTTCCTAACCATCATACAAGTGTGACAGAGCAGTGGGAAGGTAAGTCGGTCGCGAAGATTTGCATTGTCTAATAAAATATGTAAAGGTGGACCACGTGCAATAGATATTTTTAAATTACTCTTATTTATCGTAAGGGTGAACTACGGGCAAGAAAAAGTGCCCGTGGTCCACCCAGGTGAACTGAGCAGGTGGACCACGACCAATGCCCGGCTGGAACAAGTGTTTGGCCCTCAAAGGAGACTATGTTGAGAAATAAAAGTAAATTATTTAAAAAAAAAATTTTTTTTTTAAAACTACGTATCAAACAGCCCTCGTAGATTAAGAAGGGAGGTCGTTAGGGATGTTATATTGGACTTACGATTTGTATTAATTTCAATATCCCGGGCGTAGTAGTCAGGTATTCCTTGTCGAATCTGACGATTCTGGAGGGCGCGGGCGGCGATGCAGCCGCCGCCTGCGCAGGTTGATTCCCGTAGTTATCGAACATTTTCGCTCACTATTAAAAATTATGAAACGGCTTCACAAGGTACCGATATTATGATAGTATCCAATTCAATTAGGTTAAAGCTTATTTACAGTTTTGATTTAAATTTTCCTCAGTCCGAATTAAACAGAGAAAACTGAAAAAATCCTGAGGAAAAAACAAACGTTTACAAATTAAATCAAATCTACAGATACCACAGCACCACAGACACACAGGAGTCCCTTTATTACACGGCCAACTGCCAATATTACGCGACGCGACCAAATAATGTACAGCCAATAATACGCGACCAATATTACGTGGATTGGCGTCGTAAAATCAGGGAGTACATTATTTGGTTGCGAATTATTGGCCGTGTAATATCACCCCGTGCTGATTTTGTACGTGCGATAATACGCAGCCAGGATTACGAAGACAAAATATGTACATGTAATAACAGGGTGTGCATGATTGGCTGTGTAATACGGGCTGGACACTTTTTGTACGGGTGATAATGCACAGCCAATATTACGTGTACATCACTGATTAAAATATAGAAATGACATAGTCAAAGCCTCGTTTGCACGTTCCAGTTTCCTTTTACCACAGATTATGAAACGTGATTGCTCCGGCTCTGCGGGAAGTGCTGCCCCTCCGCCCTTGCGTCACAAAGCAAAGTTACAGCGGACGGGGGCTGCACTCCCTCTGCGCCTCCGGCTTTTTAAAAACACTCTAGTGTAGGGCAGACAAGACCACGTGGAGTCGGGGTTGACCGATTCGGTTCTGTGACAGTTTATTTCATCTTGACACTCGCCTACACAAATGAGGCATCAAGGAGTGATTCTAGCTTTGTCTGTGGTTGGCTTCGTATTATTGGCCGCGTAATATTGGTCGTGCAAAATTGGCACAGGCTGATATTACGTATCCAGTTGTACACGTAATATTGGTCGCGTAATACTGGACGTGCATTATCAACCCGGACTGATTTTGTACGGGCAATAATACACGGCCAGTATTAGCCGTCCAAATATTACGAATCCATGTACATGTAATATCTGGCCGTGTAATATTGGCTGTACTGTACAATACTCAGAGAAATTATAATATTTCCACGACATGACTCGTAAAAAAATTTAGCTTAGATTTGGAATAAATAAAATAAAACTTATCCTCTTCTTGTCATTTAAAGGGGTTTCCTTCAGACAGTTACGTAAAACTTGATTAATTCATATCATAACATTATAGAAAATATTATTCTTAATGATGATATATTTTTATACTAATTAACCTCGACAGAGAAAACTTAAAAAAAACAACTAGAATTTACAAGTAAAACGATGAAGTAATTACAGGCAAAAACCAGATATTTAAAGAAGAAGGTAAATGATTTACAGGATTTTTTGAACAATTTAAGTGAAAAGTCTTTAATAGATAGGGAAGCACGTAGAAGCCAAGGGGAGACGATAATACACGACCAAAATAATGTACGACCAGTATTGTACAGCCAATATTACACGGCCAGATATTACGTGTACATGGATTCGTAATATTTTGAAGGCTAATACTGGCCGTGTATTATTGCCCGTACAAAATCGGTCCGGGTTGATAATGCACGGCCAGTATTACGCGACTAATATTACGGGTACAACTGGATACGTAATATCAGCCCGTGCCAATTTTGTACGACCAATATTACACGGCTAATAATACGAAGCCAACCATAGACAAAGCTAGAAACACTCCTTGATGCCTCGTTTGTGTAGGCAAGTGTCAAGATGAAAAAAACTGTCACAGAACCGAATCGGCCAACCCCGACTCCACGTGGTCTTGTCTGCCCTACACTAGAGTGTTTTTAAAAAGCCGGAGGCGCGGACGGTGTGCATCCCCCATCCGCTGTGACAAAGTGCAGGTACCAGGGTGAGCTGGAGTGGCGGAGGCTGGTCGCCGAAGGCGACCTAAAAGCCGAAGCTGCGGAGGCGAGCGTTGGTACCTGTGCTTTGTTACGCAAGGGCGGAGGGGCAGCACATCCCGCAGCGCCGGAGCAATTGCAATTCATAATCTGTGGTAAAAGAAAACTAGAACGTGCAAACGAGGCTTTGTCCATGTCATTTCTATATTTTAATCTGTGATGTACACGTAATATTGGCTGTACATTATCGCCCGTACAAAAAGTGTACGGCCCGTATTACAAAGCCAATAATGCCCACCCTGTTATTACATGTACATATTTTGGCTTCGTAATCCTGGCTGCGTATTATCGCCTGTACAAAATCAGCACGGGGTGATATTACACGGCCAATATTACGCAACCAAATAATGTACACCCTGATATTACGACGCCAATCCACGTAATATTGGTCGCGTATTATTGGCTGTACATTATTTGGTCGCGTAATACGGGCCGTGTAATATAGGGACTCGAAGCCAAGCAATCAATAAAAAACGACTTCACGTCTGAACGCACTTTGAAGAAATCTAGTGTAATGTACTTTAGAGGTAATTTTGTTCCTGGAATAACATATAAATTACTTTCAAGCCAGAGAAATAATCACACGGGCAAAGTCACGGGCACAGCTAGTAGATAAATAAACAATATTGAACAATCCAAATTTCGATCATGAATATCATTCCTTTTATCGTTCTTTTAGACCCCATCTCTAGTTTATGCGCTAGTGTGTAAATAAACAATACTGTGACAACAGAAAATTGTTAATTGTGTGCTTGTTTTTGTGTTTGTGTGCTGCATCTTATATATGCGTGTGCGTCTATAAAGACACCTCAACTTTCCGCAAGAGTGTGCGTGAGTAAGTAAATGTGTGCTGTACCTACATGTTTACCTCGCCTCCCTCGAAAACTGGCAGAAACATTTCAGTATTAGAAATTGCGCTTCGGAACTCCCGTTATAATTTCTCTGAGGTTTCGAAATGTACATTTTTAACAAGCCGTTCTCTATGAAAATTTCAACACTTTTGCCATTTTTGCAACTACCGATCCTTTCCAAATCAAATGAAAAACGACCCTAAGTTTAAGGCAATAAAGTCGAGTTTCCTATGTCAACATGTTATTATCTAAACATGCAAAACATGTTATACACAGTGTTTTCATCAAAAACATTAAACATGTACAAGTTTTGAAACTTGTCTTATGAAACAGATCTCACAACTTGTTTTGTTGGCTCTTCGTTCGCACCGCAGAAAACTATGTGAACGGTAAATTCATTGACAAGTTTCAAGATTTGTTGTTGGCTGCGTTAGTACTGACTAGAAACTTCATTGTAAATGTTTTTTCTCCCCACTACACAGTAATATCACCATTGTTCACTTAAACGTAAGCAGAAAGTACATCATTCGTGCTCAATAAAAACACTGCACTGTTTTTATTGAGCACGAATGATGTACTTTCTGCTTACGTTAAGTAAGTATGAAAATCCATTACAGTAGGCCAAGCACAAATTTTTCAAACATTCGTATCGCATGCGTACCGTGTTTACCAGAGCAAGACGATAGGTGCTACCACAACACCTTGCGTACGACTTGCGTACGACTAGCGTCCTTACGTTAGTGACGTATTTCTAATGTAAATAAGGATGGGCTCGGTTGAACGAAAGCCGGCCAAATTGAATGAACAAAGAACGAATAGTTTGTTTGAAAACCTAATAATATAATGTATGTTCTGTGAAAACTCCTTTTTTACAAATTGTCTATGGACGACATTTCTTTCGTTGACATCAGGGTTGCCAGAATGTTACTATTGTATCATTTTACGTTACTTTTGACCCCCTCATGTTACTTTCATGTTACACGACTTAAAATGTTACTTTTACGTAACTTTTACGACTAAAATATATATATTCAAAGGACATGGCCAGTTCCTGCCTAGAATGTACTTTGACTGTAGGTAATTGTTAAAATTCACAAAAATAAAATAAAAGTTATGGCTTGTGTTATGTATCTCTAGAACTCCAGGCTTTAAAGGGCTGCTAATAAAAGTAATTAAATTGTTCTATCTGAAAATCAACGACCTTTTGAATGTCTTACGTTCCGTTCAACGAAATGTATGTACGATGATAAATAAACTTCTATATGACAAATGTATCAATAATTAAAGTGAATGCTATGTGCATTCACAATAATATAATAATTAATAATAATTTTAATTTACAAATAATACAATACGATTTCGCACTTTCACTTAGCAAAAACGGACTACGAGAAATGTCAGACATCTGTGATATCACAAAATGACATGTCACTTGTGAATGCGATATCCATTGGTTCCGATGCACTTGCATTCGTGTGTACTGTACCATTTAATTCTGATCTTGTTATTGCATTCTACAACCGACGACCTTGGCCTTCTCCCGGGCTGATTTCTTCGACGAATTCGAGATATTATTATTTACTATTCGAGAGTGATTAGGTATCTAATAGGCAAGCGTGCTACACCTTCGACCACATCATTGCTTTCCATCAGGTGAGATCGTGGTCAAACGATTGCATAGTCCGTAATAAAAAATAATAATATAATATTTCACTTGTTATTATACTACGGACTCAGTTTTGCTCACGTTTTGGATAAATATTTATACAATTGATTTGATTATAAGGTGTATCAACTGCAGCACATCCACACGTTTGCAAAGGCATAATAATGCGTTCTCACTATCAACGCATTTTCTGATGATACTTACACGATGGCTATCAATTGAGGTAAGCATGTGAAATGAATTTTAATTGGGCTATGTAAAGATTGTGTCTAATAATAGTTATTTTTCAATTATACACTCTATAGTTCAAAAGATTTTCTCAAAACAAATTCAGATGGAGTGCCTGATAAGTTTTTGTGACCAAAAGCGCCTGTATAGTTATTTAAAATGCGTTTCAGTTAGTAAAAAAGCACGTTGTTATCATTAAAGCTAGAAGTTCTTGAGAGATATTGCTTATTTGCAATTAGTAATAGGGTAATCTTGAACACGAATAACTTTAAATTATTGATGTACATTGACTTTTAATATTTAGGCAGAGAGCGCTAGCAAACCGGGCCGTCCCCTTTTATTCAGTAATAAAAAAAAGCGTGAAATGGAACGCATCAAAGGAAGTTTTTGTTCATGGTTTTGGCGCATTTGACTTTAAGCCATCATCGTCTCGAATTCGATGAAACGCGAAATGGACCTAAATGAATGGCAAAAATAATGATTTCTGAATAGCGTATAAGTTGAATTGTTGCTATGAACTGTAGCTGTGAAGACTTTTTGACCGAGCAAGTGCAAAGCGCTAGCGTACGCCTCCGTGTCAGCTTGGGCAAAAATGCTTTCGTATGTGTTTCCGACTGTCCGTCTGTTTTCCACTACAGGTAAAATTTCTCAACCAATCTAGACAAAACTTGGTATTCTCTTCTCTAACGGGCGTATTTCCGAAGCACCGGTAGAGTCAGAAGGGTATTTCCTTTTCCAGTGTGAGATTTAACTCTGTTGGCACATGAAAGGGAAATTTCCTTTTCAAACTCAAAGAATACTTAGTTTATCTAAATTTGGATTGATTTGATCTTTTTATAATATTTTATGTAAATCTCTTTGTTCATGATGTTAATTTTGACTTGTAACAGTGCTATTATTTTTGCCTATTTACAATAAAATACTTTGACTTTGACTTGACTCTAAACAGGTTTAACACATGTTTTTTTTTTGGATTTTTGATTGGGGGGGGTACTTCCTCCAAAAAGAGGGCTACTGAATGTCTCCACCTTATTAGATCTGATTTCAATGGTTATTTTTTTATTTTACTGTGACAAAGACGTTTTCTTCATAAAATAAGATAATGTTACTTTTCTCGTGAAAATGTTACTTTTTGAACTGTCTCGTGTTACTTTTGACTATAGGCCACTGGCAACACTGGTTGAATATCGTTTGGTTTCAATTTGGAATTTATTTCACAAATACGAATTCATTCCCTTTTTTTGAGGATCCCCTTTGGAATCTCATGGCCGACACATCCTCCAAGAGAAGTGAAAGGAGCTGACAGCCATAGCATAGAATACACTAATAAAACCATGCTAACTTGTGACGGCACCGGGGACAGTTCAGACGAAAAATGGCATATGATGAACAAGCTCCACCACAAAAAGTAAGTAATGTGACAAGCAAGTCATTCACCTGATGCTAAGCATCACACCTGCCAATGATGGTTGTATTTTCACTTAGGATATCAAGCTGTAAAGTTTTGCACAGCACTGCACTGAGCTTGTCGCAAGGTGGTCCTCCGAGGGTATGGCCTACTGAGCTTGTTGCAAGGCGGTTCTCCGATGGGTATGGCTTACTAACTCAAGGGGGCGACTGTCAGCAAACAATAATACGGTACAGGAACACGGAGGAGTCTACCAAACAAACCAATAAACACCTAGTGCACAAACAGTACCAAGTTCTGTGCCGGCTCTTCCTTCAATGGGCAGTGGAGGCTTCTCAGCTGCAAGTCTTCATACGAACACCTGCATTGCTACATGGCACAGCTTCTGTCTATTGCATACTATTTTAGACACATTTCCTTCAACTACATGCAGTAAACTTTGATTTTTAAAATTAAATGTATTAGAAGCGGGTATTCATTTCGTTTAAATTCTGTTTTATTAAAGTTTGTACAAGGATAGGTAAAAACATAGTTTTGCCAATTAAAGACAATGTCTGAATAACATAAAAGTATATGTGATGAGGAAGACATTGTCACAAGCTGTTGGCCCAGTAGTTTTGAATAGGTATCTCTTATTTATTCCTCCCTATTTAATGTTTCAGATCGGCACACCTTGGGACAAGCCGGTGGTGGAGATCCCTGATGAACAATGAATGGAAGCCTTTTCAAACAATAGAAAGGAATGATGATGCACTTGTTTGTTGAAAGAAGTTTTAATAAATCTTGTTATTTATGTAATAGTTCTGATTAAATACATGTACTGTTTATTAATTCAGTGGTTTTATTGAAGTATCTGTAGCTCTAGTCAGTGCAGTGCTGTGTTCTAGTGCTGGTAGCGCGGGGGGGGAGGGGCGGGGGAGTCGACCCTGGGATTGCAGGATTTCTCACATGTAGGCACACATGGTAATAAGGAGGCAGATAATCCGAAATACTTATCCAATACAAAAGTTACATCCCATTAGAATGAGTATTTTGTCTCTCGAGAAAATGAATATGGTACAGAACAATGCAAAGTGAGCCTCCTCGTATACCATGGTGTGCCGATATGAAGTTGAGTAGGAAACTAATTGTGATTTCTCATACATTGCACTCGACATATGCCTTTAAACACTTAACGAAGAAAAACAACAGCCCCAACTGTGATCTAAGTAGTATTTCTGATGGAATAAATAAGTCTGGAGTGTAAGTGTGAGTGAGAGAGGAATTATTTAAGGTTGTAAATGTAAACCAACTTGATGTGGGTCTGTTCCAGAGCATCTTAGCTCCGCAAACATCTGGCACAGCAGGGATGCTCTATCAGTCCACATATAGTTTGGTCAAAGCGGTTAGAAACTAGTGTGTATACTATGAAACTGTCATATTCATTGGACAACTAAAAATCCACTCAAATAAACGGACAACAAAACTGTACCCCTGGTGGTACGGTGAGTCTTTTAAAGTTAAACCATACCACTAATAAGTACCTAACTAGCTATTTCCCTACTTTTGGAGAAATTAGTCAAAGGGAGAAAGCCCATCCCTTTCTCCAAGCACCAATTATTATTAAATAGGTACCTACAACAAATGTACCAGTAACTAGATTTATTTGCCTTATTGTACCTAGAAAAAAGAATGAAAGAGATTGGAAGTTTCTTTTCAATAAATTTGTTTATTTAAATAATAATAATATAGCCTTTTATTCAGATCTATTATTTACATAGTATAAAGATTATAATAGATGAGAATTAAGTATGTTGTTGTATATCTACTATTTGCTTCTCTTCTGTAGATCTGTTTGCCAATCGGCAAAGGCCTCCGCCAACCTTTTCCATTCATGTCTTTCCTGAGCCACTCTGTTCCACATCACTCCTGCCGCTTGTCTGATGTCGTCATGCACAGAAAAGATGGGATGGGATTTCAATAATAGTTCTGATTTAATACATATATTCTTTATTAAATCAATGGTTTTATTTCTCTAGTATTCTATAGTCATGTACAAGTGATAATTTAGGTAGCAGTGACAAGTAGGCGAAGCGAAGGCCCTTTCACTTGTAACAGTGCAGTGCAAAACTGATTTAGATTATTTCTTGTACCTCATTACCGTTTTCTTTTAAAATGTTAGGAGGCGAGGAGACTGATTAGTTTGCTTGTTTTTCTGATTCGGTTATGTTAAAATCCTTGAACATGTTCAGACCTTTTGACTAATATCACAGCTAATATCTCTGAAAGTAGATACATAAGTAGTTAGGCTAGGTACTATCGCAGTCAAAAAATCATATGTAGCACACTGTGTGCATTAACACCTAAATTGCTATGTTTAGGTACTTTTTAATAGTGTAGCATTGATTCAACTAAAAGAGTGTTAATAACTTTTTGATGATAAAACTCTTAAATTTAAACGCCCCGCATGCTGCAACATTTGACGGGTTAATTTTAAAGTTGACATATAATTTAATGACCTGCTCGGTCAGCAGATATGAACCCATAGAGGTAGTATAAAGCAGTAAGCATAATTCAATATCTTTGTATGAGGTTATAAGGTTTCCTATATTTATCGTAGACAACTATCTTGAGCTTAGAGAAATGATTATGAGTACTGGCATATCTTGAGTGACCGTTTTTGTATTGATAAAAACACAATGCTCTACACAAAGATCTTGAATTATATATTATACACAGCAGCCATTTGCTATGCTTCACTCGTTTGTTTAGCGGTGTTGAATCCGTCTTGTTTTAAACATTCTTGGTACCTAGAATTAAGACTGAAAAAAATATTTTTTTGTTTGCATTCTTTCACTTTCTTCTTCTTGTTTTCAATTTATCTTGTAGCAATTTAAATAATAAGTAGCCCCCCATTCTGTTTTCAGTATCTAAAACAGTTTTTAGGCATATAATATACACAAGTTTTATATGCAATAACATAACCTCAACATATGATCAATATCTACTTAGTTGAAACATAGGGCTACAAAAAATGTTATTTAACTTAGGTACCTACATAACAAACTATAAAATACTAGAATTAAACAATGTTATTGTCTTGTATATAACATTCTTGGTACCTAGGTACTTACTAAAAATATGATATTTATCTTCACATTTTATCGCTTTCTTCTTCCTGTTTGAATTTATCTTGTAGCAAATTAAATAATAAGAGGCCCCCCATTCCATTTTGAGCATATAAAACAGTTTTTATACGTTTAAAACACACAAGTTTTCTAGTAGCATAACCTCGGCTTTTGCTCAGTAACATGGTCATTAATATGTTCATATTAGAAACAGGGCCACAAAAAATGTTATTTAACTTATGTGCCTACATAAAAAACTATAAAATACTAGAATTAAACAATATTAGTGTAATTCAATACCTTACGCAAGTATTTTCACTGACAAAATCTACGTGAATAAATTTGCGTACGTTCACCGTAGCTTGACGTGAGCCAGCCTGCGTGCTCATGTCAAAAAAATATTCGTGATCGCTGTTTTGATACAAAATGTACTAGGTTACGCTAGGCATGCGATACGAAGGCGATACGCAGGCGACACGATAGTATTTCTGCTGCCGAAATTAAGGCTGATTAACGCCCGGTAGAGGCGCTTATCAAATCTCATACAAAATGGTTACGCTAACGATACGAACACTTTCTCGCAAATATTCGTGATTGGCCTACTGCACAGTTTTACAGTGCGGAAAGTAAGTATTGAAATCCATTACTGCACTGTTTTGAAGTTACATGATTCATCACAATAATATTTTAAAGTTTGTGTGTGTGGGTGTGTGTGTGTGTGTGTGTATGTTTGTTACTCTTTCACGCTCAAACGGCTGAACAGATTTTGATGAAATTTGGAATGGAGATGGCTTATACCCTGGAATAACACGATATTTTTCATCATCATCATCAACATCATTTTACTTCACTCTTGAACGGCTGAATGGATTTTGATGAAATTTGGAATGGAGATAGCTTGTAGCCTGGAATAACACAAAAGATAATTTTCATCATCATCATCATCATTTTACTTAACTCTTGAACGGCTGACCGGATTTTGATGAAATTTAGAATGGAGATAGCTTATACCCTGTAATAATACATAAGATATTTTTCATCATCATCATCATCAACATCATTTTACTTCACTCTTGAACGGCTGAACGGATTTTGATGAAATTTGAAATGAAGATAGCTTATACCCTGGAATAACACATAAGATATTTTTCACCATCATCATCAACTTCATTTTATTTCACTCTTGAACGGCTGAACGGATTTTGATGAAATTTCGAATGGAGATAGCTTATAGCCTGGAATAACACATAGTATACTTTTCATCATCATAATTATCATCATCATCATCACCATCATCATTATCATCATCCAATACGCGAGTGAAACCACGGGGCGCAGCTATTATTGAAGCAATGCATTCGTCCAATAGATATTTAAGAATAGAATGTAATAGTTTTGATTTTTCTGCAAGACTTGCAAACTATGCTGACCAACCTAGATGATGCTTCTGGACGGATCGGTCTCGGAATGAACTTAGATAAGACCAAGATCATGTTCAACGATCTTATTGACCCGGAACCGATTGTAGTTAATGGTGTGCCTCTTGAAGTTGTCCAACAATATGTTTACCTTGGGCAAATATTGCAATTTGGTAAGAACAACTTTGAGAAGGAAGCCAACAGAAGAATTCAGCTGGGTTAGGCAGCATTCGGCAAGCTTCGTCAAGTCTTCTCGTCGTCTATACCACAGTGCCTGAAGACAAACGTCTTCAATCAGTGCGTCTTACCAGTCATGACCTACGGTGCCGAAACATGGACACTCACGGTCAAACTAGTCCACAAATTTAAGGTCGCTCAGCGAGCTATGGAATGAGCTATGCTTGGAGTTTCTCTGTAGGACAAGATTCGTAATGAAGATATCCGATGGAGAACCAAGGTAACCGACATAGCTCAAAGGAAAAGCAAGCTGAAGTGGCAGTGGGCTGGTCACATTTCTGGAAGAACCGATAACCGTTGGGGTAGACGAGTTCTCGAGTGGAGACCACGTTTAGGCAAACGTAGTGTAGGACGCCCTGTGGCCAGGTGGAGTGACGACCTGCAAAAAGCGGCTGGCAGAAAATGTTAGAGACAAATAGCGGGTTACGTGTATGAGCGACAGAGAGAACGCGATAATGGCGCGCAGCGTTGTTAGTGCGTATGATGCTAGGGGATGTTGGGACTTACCAACGGCTGATGATCGTCAGTCTGCGTTCCGACCCTAAAGGCCACGGCTGACGATCTTCAGTCGGGGTGTCTAGCGGAGTTGCATGCAACCCTATTTGTATTAGATTAGGATAGAGTATTGTATTTATGTTACATATATTTGAAAACAGCTTGAAACGAGCGATTTTATCTACACTAATATTATAAAGAGGAAAGATTTGATTGTTTGTTTGTTTGTTTGTTTGAAATGGATAAAATCAAAAAATCCAGACCGGATTTAAAAAAATACTCGTAATGAAAGCAACATTATCAGCGAGTAACACAAGTAGGATTTATTTTTCACAAAAATTAGAATTCCCTTCGAAAATTGCAATAATGTGTAAGATAACCCAACTTCCACAATACTGACGACCGGCTGGTCTCGTGGCTAGAGATCCTAGGTACGAAATCGAACGGTCGCGGGTTCGAATCCTGCAAGGTGCAATCATTTGTGTGATGAGCAGAAATGTTTGTTTCCGAGTCATGGATGTGATCAGAAGGGTATTTCCTTTTCCAGTGTGAGATTTAACTCTGTTGGCACATGAAAAGGAAATTTCCTTTTCAAACTCAAAGAATACTTAGTTTATCTAATTTTGGATTGATTTGATCTTTTTATAATATTTTATTTATATATCTTTGTTCAGATGTTAATTTTGACTTGTAAAAGTGCTATTATTTTTGCCTTTTTACAATAAAATAATTTGACTTTGACTTTGAATATTCTTATCTATGTATGTTTATCCGTCATCTAGTGCCCATAGTACAGGGTATCCTAGTTTGGAGCTAGGTAATTGGTGTGGAAATGTCCCGAATATATTTTATTTATTTTATTTACTGCTATATTTAAATACACCTTATTATCGAACATACAACCTCCTATCATCCTTACTATAATAATTCAAATTTATTTTATGGTTAAACCCAAATCTCACTCCTTTCTATCGGACACCATAGAATCATTGGTCTCCCAAAAACGCGGCTAACCTCCAAATCCTTGTCACAGAATATATAGATTGTACAGATTCCACTAACAACAAGGTTAAGTTGCTAACAAATGAAACCAGAGATATTAAATTTAGCAAAAAATCTCGAATACTTTGTATCACAAACGAAAGAGTATATAAATACTACGTAAGATCACAAACTAAGAACGAGATACGGGTCTTTGTCGTAGGGTCTTTGTATATCGTAGAGAGATAGTCCCTCTCAGTCAGGCGAAACAGCATAGTAAAAAAATGTTCGTAACTGTTGTATCAAACGTGAGCTAATTTCTATGGCGGCTATCTTTTCTACTTCACTATATGCATGACCTTCTTGCACGCCTTCGCTATGAATATGTGTTCTGTGGTTTAACTTTGTTTCCAAAATTATTAGGCAAGTTGATTTTGTGATAATTATCGTCTGTTGATGTATTTAATGCTTTGAAGGTGTTTGTTTCTACATGAAATAAATAATAGTGTGATTGAGTTTGAAAGTTTTCTATGCAATGAGCTATAAACTTGCGAAATTTGTGGTTTGCGATATGTTAGAGCGATGGGACAAAAACGAACATTTAGGGCTAAATTTCCACTGAATAAAGATTGGTAAGTGGTAAATCTATTCGGTAATCTATTAGGTACAAGAAATTAATGATTTTTCTTTCATAATATTCAACAATATAACATAGCCTTGCTAGAACTAGTGTGGTGCCGATGTTATCGATATTTTTTCTAACCCGTTATTCGACATTTGGTTCTAATCTTATTATAAGTCCTTCTGCATTCCACACTATATAATAGTAAACGTAGTAAAAGTATAAATTTAGAATACCTAATGTCGCGTAGCCTAAAACCACATAATCATCTAATTTTAATTAAAAAACTTATTTTCAGGTGCAAAAACTGGATACATGTGACCGATAAAGAGGACTTGACATACATAGCGATCGAAAAGCTACATGAATTAAATATTTCTGTGGCAAACATTTTCGAAACACCGACAACAAAAAGAAACAAACCAATTTAAAAAAAAATGCTACTGCTTAACTGCTATTAATCACGGACCACTGCTAGTTTGTAATATTAAGTAAGGAGTAAGGAAGACTAGACATTATTTTAAGGGAAAAAGACACAAATTGTGTTGTGTACTATATAATGTATTATTTTTGTATGTAATAAAAACCACATGCTTAGAAAAAACATATTATTATTATAAACCCCATATAAATTAATGTAGTCCTAATACGTTTTTTTTCTCAAAATATCGATATCGATAAAAATGTGCTATGTCTGCAGACATCCTTTTCTGTTTGTCATGTTGGCTAACATGCTCTATATAGAGTGTTATTATCTATGGTCATTCGTTTTGTTATGTTGCACTTATTCTCAGCGCTTGTTTTAAAAATTCACAACATCCGTTCCAATATACGTCAGTCCCGTCTCTTCTTACGTAGTATTTATATACTCTTTGGTCCCTCTACGTTGTATATGGAACGTTGCCATGGAAACGAAATCACAGAACATCTAATAATCATTGACGTAGGAAATGCTCTATGCTAATAATACACGAAATAGTAACCGTAATTCAACCTCCTTGCGTTAAACAGAATAATACTATAGACGAAATGGTACGTGAGTATAAACCCTATAAACATAAACATTTTGTGTAAGAAATTGTTGTTGTTCTGTTTATCCAAATAAAGTACCTACTAATTTTATCTTTCTATATATCTACCCGTGCGAAGCCGGGGCGGGTCGCTAGTAGTTTATAAATGGGTGAAAATTAAGGTTACTTTTTATCCCGGAAAATTAAAGGATGCCTGCGGGATATGAGTCCAAATGCTACATTAAAGATATTGTATATTTTTTATGTTACTCTATATTCGATAATGAGCCAAAACTGTTTCTTTTTTTCATTTTTGTCTTTCTGTATCTTGGCCGCGCAATACGCCGCCGGAACTACTAGATTAATTCAAATGAAACTTGATACCTATGATTGAGTTCATACCACGAGGTAGGACATAGGATACTTTACATCCCGAAAGGTAAGGGGCAGAAATGGGCAAATGACACAAAGTAATCCCGATCCTGTTCAAAAACTACTCACTGTATCCTACTGAAATTAAAATGTATGATACTCGAGGATATAAGTAACAATATCTTTGTTCCCAAAACGTGAATGCACTTATTTGGCTCGATGAAAAAAAATGCCAAACACACATCTGAAAATAAACAATTCCGTAAATATATCCTACATTTAATGGTATTTCGATATGATATTATACCTAAATATTACTCGTATATTAAGAAATCGTGTCTTTGTACTATTTTTTTGGAAAGACTATTAGACTATTTATGTGTAATTGGGATTTTTCTAGAATGTCGCTTACGCTCTTTAATTCGGAGCGATATCAATTTCGTGCCGCACTACTCTTTCACGGCAATCTACGTATTTTGCTTTGCGGTCTATGCCAAGCCAATTCTGCCATTCCGCGGCGAGCCGCGTTGCTAGGTGGACCAGCAACCCGATTCCATAACTTGGCTTCAATCGGATTGTCACTTTTATCATAGCAAATTCGACTCTATCGCAAGGCATTAGTGGCTGCGATACTGAGAATTTGATTGAAGCCAAGTTATGGAATCGGGCTGCTGCGCTACTATTGTCCGTTTTGACTTGGAGCTTGTTAATGAAAGAAAAAATGGGTAAACCAACAGAAAAACACCCCAGATCTAGAAAGAAGCTTTACAAATATCACCACAAGCGTATGATCGCTAAAATAAGTACGTAACACAATAGTTGCTGTTACTGACGATTATGTATTTTTTAATGAATATACCTATTGTGAGCCTTATCCCAATTTCATAAGGTACAAATTCATATGTGACCTTCTGAAAAAGTACAATTTAAATTATATTACTTTTGTCGAACAAGAACAAGGAATCAGTTCACAGGACTGTGGTATTTTTAGAGTCACAGTACAGAAATGAAACAGTAGGCAAACACGCTACCCAAATCACACGCTTTACTTAGGCTAAAATTGGTAACACAACCCCACATACTCAAATAGTCGAGAATAAAATACTATTATATTATCGTTTCTTTCAGATCTAATAATTTCAATATCTTTCACAATGCATTACTGAGTACTAAGCCTAATAATGGAGTTGGTGATAAAAATGTTCAAATCGTTGAAACGTAAATATATTTGTCTGTAGGTAGAAATAAACTTTAAAAATAAAATGTGTTCGCAATAATAGCATTAGATACTTACTAACTGCATATACAGTTTAAGGATACGTGCTAAATAAAAATGAGTGTGTGTTTGTGTGTTTTAATTTAAATGTTCAAATACACTAAGTCTATCATTTTTTTAGATCTGACCTTATATTGCTTGACAATATCGTGCCATGTACAAGTATTGTATTTAGAAGAAGACTGTGACACTTTGCTGTGTCACACTCCAACTTTCGAAAGGTTAATTAGTACAAATATCAATGAAACGCCTAAAAACCGTTTTTTTTATTAGCCGTTTTATTGATATTTGTAATATGAATTGGCCCATGGCCATGACCTCAATATTGTTTCCCAATAGGTGGGTCTTGTAATGAACATGGGTAAGACGAACATCATGTCAAATGCCCATGTTATACCCACGCTGGTTTTTGTTGGGAAAGATAGTATCGAAGCTGTTGATCACTATGTCTACTTAGGTCAGACAATCCAACTGGGTAGATCCAACTTCGACAAAGAGGTCAATTAGCGAATCCAACTCAGATGGGCAGCGTTCGGGAACTTGGATGGGCAGCGTTCGGGAAATTACGCCATATCTTCTCGTCGCAGATACCGCAGAGCCTCAAGACGAAAGTTTATAATCAGTGCGTGTTGCCAGTGATGACATACGGCACTGAGACGTGGTCGCTATCTTTTGGTCTCATACACAATCTCAGAGTTGCGCAGCGTGCAATGTAGAGAGCTATGCTCGGTGTTTCACTACGTGATAGAATCCGAAATGAGGAAATGCGTAGATGTGATGCTTTCGCCATTGATATTAATACCATATCCGTTCCAGTTCAGAAGCTTGAATATATTTTCTAGTGCAGAGGTGAATAGTTTCTCGTAGTCCACAAACGTAAGACATAGTGGTCGATTATACTCTTCGGTCTTCTGTAGTATAATATACCGGAGTCCAGCTTGTTTGGGAGGCTGAAAGTCATTGAACCTACGAGCCGACGGTTTGTAAATACTCTCTAAAGCTTATAAACGTGGTTCAGCAGCAAAATGCAAATTATGCAATAGTTTTGAACTAAATGAGCTACCTAAAACGTTATACTTCTAAATTTACAATACAAAATTATTAAATGACAATAATATAGAGGCTATCGAATGCTTTGTTGCTCTCGAGAAGTTACCGAAGTTGTCCGTGCACCGCGCTCGTTTTTGTCTGAGTTTTGGCTACCGTTGCAGCCGCGGGGCATAAAGTAGGTAGAGTATCTCTATTTAGTTTGTGGTTATCGAAAAAAATACGAACGTTCGGTAACTCGGCTTCGATAAACTAAGTTCTGCAGCCCGATTCCATAACTTGGCTTCAATCGAATTCTCAGTCTCGCAACCACTAATGCCTTGCGATAGAGTCGAATTTGCTATGAAAAAGGGTGATAATCCGATTGTAGCCAAGTTATGGAATTGGGCCACGGAATAGCGTTTGATAGCTTTGCCATATTATTCGTATGATATGACGTCAATTCGATTCGATTTCGACAAATTTTTCTTCGATTCTATTAAATCGAACGATATCGAAGAGATTATCGAATAGTTCTGAATCTGGGGGCTGATGAGGATTTTCGGCATGATAAGCAGAATAGCTCCTCAAAATGCAGTAAATTTCCCACTTTTAGGCTTGTACCAGTGGAATCAGCCCTATACCTACTAGGTAGGGATTGATGGAGCAGTTTGGTTATTAATGTTAGTTTCACATTAAGGTATCTACATGGCACTACTGTGCACTGCTAGATTGTTTGTACGCACGGGGTCTACAGCTCACAGAGCCACTAGTTTAAGAAATGTGAAAATACATTGCACGATATTTCATTTTTCTATGCAGACAACCCTATCACTCGTGCGATCAGCGTAAGTATTTTATGGACGAGAATTGGAATAAAGTAATATCAACTCTAACGCGCGATTGTTAAGTGCAATTTAGCATGCATGCTCGATGTATGAATACCTACGTAATACGTACCTACGTTTGTAGGCTATTAAATCGGCGGCTTTCTTCAAGATCAAAGTAGTGCAACTTCTATACTAGTACTATTATTTATTCTGTGCACGTCGTTTTTTACACCGCTGTCGGTGAAAACGAGTTAGTGTATTCGGTCCTAAATACTGGTGGCTTGGGTAGTAGATCTTTCTCGCTTTATGGATCGACATCAACCACAATTACGTTTATTTTTTGTTTCTTGCGAATTCTCCGTAATCCAAGAGAAATTTCATTTCAATAAGTAGGCATCTATCAATTAAACCGCAGGGATATTTTTATGTAATCAATTATTCAATAAAAGTACGTACCAAGGCTAAACTTTAACTGCTTTCTCTCAATGAAAGCGCAACTAAATTGAAGGTTTGATGAAATATGTAACACTTTTTAAAATGCACTAATAATTTATGTAAGTTTTCTCACTACTAGAATCTAATAAATTGCACTTGCGAGCAGAAAAGTAAAAAAAAAAAGCTAAAGTGCCTTTTACCCCAAAATGTACGTTTTCATCGCTGGATATGTACCTATTGGGAACTCAGTTGCGGCAACACTGATCTGTGGTGCCAAGGGTGCCAGATTAGGCGAAATATCGCCATTTAGGCTACCTCAAGGGGTTAAATGGCGACCAAAAAATCCGATCGGCTACCAGTAGCCATTTTGGCTACCTAAGAAAAAAATAACGGGCGATTTAGGTTATCTCAGGAATACCTCAAATTTATAGATATATTCCTTGATAATCCCTAAAATGCGGGTAACGAAACGTAATATGCATGTCTGCAGTTATTGCATGGTGCTTTCGTTACGTTGCGTCCACTATTTGTAAGTGTGATATAGACAAACTCGTATCACAACGAGAAAACAATATTTCTAACTCATTCTAACTCGCTGATATGACAATGTGCAAACTCAAAACAAGAAAGTGAAACGCAACTTCACAACTGTTCTATTGTTTGTTTCTTTCGTAAGTTGTTATTATCATCAATAAAAAAGTATGTTATTGTAAATTCCTTCATCCCCCTACCCCTTCTCCTCCCACCCCCCCCAAAATCGACGGTATAGCAACTACATTCCTGCCGGATTCCCCCTCTGAAATTAACGATGGTTAACTTCTGTAGGAAGTTATTCTCTTAATAAGAAGAATAAGAATTAATAGAAGAGGATTTGTAGAGAAAAAAACGAATAAGTACATTAAATAAACAAAAACATTATCTCAAGCTTAACTTTGAAAATATGTTTATATATATTTTTGCTTTACGTTGTTTTTTTATGTTTCTTCATTATTTTGGCTAAATTTAGGATACTTAACTCAAAATGTTAGGCGAATTAGGCTACAACTTGACAAAAATAATAATAGGCGATTTAGGTTACTCGGTCTTCAAAATTAGGCGAATTGAGTTAGCTGATATCTGGCAACCCTGTGGTGCAAGGCGTAGACAGGTGCAAGGGGCGCGTTCACTTATAAGTTCGAGGACGCACGGATCATCCCCGCGATCGCTCGAAATCGTTCACGGCGTCGTCGGACGTACGCCTGGGCACAGAATAAATAATAGATGGCCAGGGCTGTGTTCACTTACACGCTCGAATCATCCGTGCGATTATCGCTCGATCATCCGGAGTAAGTGAACGACTTTGGACGTCCACATAGAACTGACAACTGTCAAGTGTGAGTTTCATACTATTCCTCCCCTCCCCCACTATTTTTCGGATGACCCAGGCGTACGTCCGACGACGCCGTGAACGATTTCGAGCGATCGCGGGGATGATCCGTGCGTCCTCGAACGTGTAAGTGAACGCGCCCCTGGGTCATCCGAAAATAGTAGGAGAGGGGAGGAATAGTATGAAACTGACACTTGACAGTTGTCAGTTCTATGTGGACGTCCAAAGTCGTTCACTAACTCCTGCAGCCCGATTCCATAACTTGGCTTCAATTGAATTCTCAGTCTCGCAACCACTAATGCCTTGCGATAGAGTCGAATTTGCTATGAAAAAAGTGATAATCCGATTGTAGCCAAGTTATGGAATTGGACCACGGGGCTGTGTTCACTTACACGCTCGAATCATCCGTGCGATTATCGCTCGATCATCCGGAGTTAGTGAACGACTTTGGACGTCCACATTGAACTGACAACTGTCAAGTGTCAGTTTCATACTATTCCTCCCCTCCACTACTATTTTTCGGATGACCCAGGGGTGCGTTTAAGTAAGTCGGCGAAATTTTCACCGGATAAAAATTAACTAGCGAGGGTTCGCTGAACGGAGTCATAGGTTTATCTTGGGTTTATCTGTCAAATTCAACTGTCGACTTGTCAAAATTATGTTCAAGTAGCCTATTTTATGCCCCCTAAATCATTTATTATATTATATTCGTTGCACAGAATTTATGTTACTGCATTATTATAAATATATAAAGTATTTACGAATAAAACAATCAACCAATTGAATCTAACCACGAATCGAATGACACACAGCTGTCATTCTGCAAGCAGACTAAAATTTAGCGACCTCAAAAGCTCGCTAAAATTTATCCTAGCCAGGCGAAAACTTATACCAGCGGGCGCCCGTGAACGGGGCAGATTAAATTTTAGTCGGGTTAATTTTTCGCCTCGCGGTGTGCTTGAACGGGGTGTTTGACGTTTAGTCAGTTTAAATTTTATATTGGATAATTGACTTAAACGCACCCCAGGCGAACGCCCGACGACGCCGTGAACGATTTCGAGTCTACGCGCGGGTGATCCGTGCGTCCTCGAACGTGTAAGTGAGCGTGCCCCGGATGATCGAGCGATTCTCGCTCGGATGATTCGAGCGTGTAAGTACGTACTACGTAGTATCTCTGAGTAGTCTGTGCGTGTAAGTGAACACAGCCAAGGCAAGAGTGTGAGTGAAAAGGTGGTAAAATGTGTGAAAAACTTCAAATTTCATAACCTACCTAAATCAAACTTTATTTATCGCAGCGAAGCGAAGTTATTTTCATCACAGACTTAGATTTGCAGCTGCTGCATTGCTTACAAAATACGAAGTGGCTGTAGCTGAACGCACGTCGCACCGGTGGTCAGTGACAAAACTGCGTGCTTCTCATGAAATCAAGTTTTGCGGTGGTTTTGCCTCTCGGAAGCTCTTCGCTAGTTAAAAGAAAATACAAATATTACGATTAGACGACCACCGGACTTCAAGTTAAAAATCGTGATTGTTTTGTGGAATGGGAGATAGTGACTGGAGACCGTTCATATACGGCGGCTTAGCGTCGATCGTTGCCGAGTTTGGTGAGTCCTGTATAAGTTTATACCCCATAGAGATACTACCAACATATATATCAGAAGTTTGACATGATGTTTATTCCTATCATAGACTTACTATCATCATTTGTTGATTTTTATCTAACATTTTATCTCAGTACTGTACCGTCTGTACCCACTAATGCCATCTCCCTTGACTTCGGTACAACTTCGGAAGCTTGACCGACGATTTTAGGGGGTGTAGGGGGACGGAGTACAACCCTTCCTGAGCACTCTCAGAGGCTAGATCTCCCCCCCTCTCTGAGATATGTTTATTTTACTTTTTACACTTGCTTACAATTTGTGTCATATATTTGGACTTTTTTGCGACGCCTTAACCTTCAGAGGGTTGCGCACAACCCCCCCTGCGAGTGAAAAATTACAATAATTCATATCTCAAGGGGGGGGGGGGGGGTTCAGCCCCAATTTGAGATATGAATTATTGTAATTTTTTTTTCCAATGTTTGGACATATTCGCCGCTCCTTGCACTGTGAGGGTGAATATATAGAATTGACGGGCACAACAGTCAAACAGTTTATTAAAAATCGTCGAAGGCAACCAAACAGCCGTAAATTTAAGTTGGCGCTTGCTGGCCGCTCCCGTCTACATTTATTTATTTATTATTAGATACTTATCCAAGTCATTAGTGTCAATCACCAATATTATTATGTCATATTATAATATAGTGCACATCTGATTATGTCCGTGTTCCTATGCTCACTATTCAGGAACATTCCCCATCGACACCACTAAGACCCGTCTACAGATCCAGGGGCAGAAGATAGATCCTCACCATGTGGAGCTGCGCTATACGGGGATGGTGGACTGCTTCGTCAAGACTTACAAGCATGAGGGGGTCAAGGCATTGTACTGCGGGTGAGCTATATTTTATTTGTTTACCGCCTATGTCCACATCACCTTTTAACACCAAGTGAGATAGAGGGTAACCTATAATCAAGTGAATAAAATAATTACTAAACTGCTGCAAAGATGGAAGGTAGAGTTACTAAAATCAGAAGAGGTTGAGGCATGTGTGAGCCATATGTGCACTGATACAATATATGAATGCTTCAGCTTTTACCGCTGGACATTTAGTATCCCGTAAGGGACAAAAGCGAATTCTCCAAAAAAGAAAAAACATTATTTTGTTTCATTTACCTTCTTCAAATTAGTTCCAATATAGATTTTGTGTATGGCAAACCTTTTAATCATCCAAAGACTCCAAAAACACATTGCCCATAGGTTAAGCTGCTAGTGTATCACAAATAATAATAGATAAAATAAATAATACATACCACATAACATAAACTACCTTACCATATTATTATCATGTCATAGTTATTTGTTTAAATAATTTATTGTCATTACATACAAATAAAACTGAATATTGTATGTTTCCTCATCTTTTTAAATAACTGTAATTAGTCCTATATATGTTATTTTCCATATGTTATACTATTTTCAATTATTTTGTTTTGTTGGTGTTCAATAAATCATACTTAAAATAAAGCAGTACATAACAAAAAGTCTTTGAAGTTAACTCAAAAAAACTAGTCATAAAATAAACGACTGAACAAGAAATAAAGGTTTTTTAATCACATCTGTCTGATTAGATGTTTGTTAGCGCATCACATAGAACCGATTGTAATGTGGTTTTCACTGTTGGATAGGTTAGGCTTAGACTTTAAAAATTGTTTACTTATTATCTGAATCTGGGCCTGGATTCTGTATGACCACTCACACCAATTCCTCGCGAATTCCACGCCGATTCCACACTGCCTGCGTGGAATCACGAACAAATTCCACGCAGGTGGCGTGGAATGGGCGCGGATTTGGTGTCTTAAAATTAGAGAATTAGGCCCCTGATGAGGAGAAGCAAATCTATTTGGCATCTGAAGGAACATTGATCTGATTTGGAGTATTGGTATTTTATGTCCTGGATTAGCACCTAGGGTTATTTTCACCCATATGAATGGCCAATGGGGGCAAAGCTGCAGACACAGCTAGCATAAATGCTACAATTTACCCAGAGAGAAGCATAAAGCAATAATTACCAATTTATAATAAAAATTAAAGTAGTAAAAATATGTCAAAAATAATAAATACCCGACTGGCGTGCAGGTGTGGGGCACGGAATGCACAACGAAAACATATGCTCGGGTTTTTGCTTTTCAGGCACAATAGCAGAGGGACAGACCACCCGCTAAAATAATAGTAATATAATTTTAACATTTCATATTTACTTATATATTTTACTTTACTTTAATAGTTGCAATTCTAAAATTGGACTATAGTACTTACATAACTTGAATAATCTAAAATTGAAAATTTTGTAAGAAGCTTGAAAGAAAATTGCTACAGTCATCTTGGGTAACTTGGACAGGTTTTGAGCACTTTTTTGACTTTCATTAATGTTGGATATCATTCTTAAGATAAAACCCTATGGGATTATGTGTTCTTGTCACATGAGTAATGTATTATGATGAAGGTTTTTATTCAATTTATACCTAGATTTACAGAAAATCGGTTATTTGTACTGTACAAAGTTACACCCCCAAACTGGGTAACATTGCCACCCAATTACATTTACTTCAAAAATCCGTTTTAAGCTTACTTCTTATTGATCTTTGGTTAAAGTATTCTTGATCTGGGTTACCAAAACTATAAATCCTCATGAACAACCAGTACATAGAGGGTATATTTGAATAAAGAAACGTAAAGAACCCGTGATATTGCACTGAATCAGGGTAGTTATTTTGGAGAGACTGATTCATATACATAAAATAGACAACTTATTGCTGTTTTATCATTGATTTAACTTTAAACACACAAATCATTTATCTAAATGAAAATTCCATGTACAGCAAATCAACATCTATTTCATAGGTGCCCAAACCCCGTATATTTATTTTATTATCATTTATTACTTTAACAATATCAGCTTGAAGGCATTTTGTATATTCTCTTGCATGAGGCCATGTCCAACCTCCTTCAAATGCTTTTTACATTACAGCAATGCTATAGGGAACCTTCTGACCTGAATGTGCATGGTGTACCTGGGGTAAGCTATTTATTTCTGTTGGAACATGGTGTAAGGATCCATCAATACCGACTATACAATAAGTTATATATAAATTTCCGAGTCATGGATGTGATATTCGTATTTATGTATGTTTATCCGTTATCTAGTGCCCATAGCACAGGGTATCCTAGTTTGGGGCTACATAATTGGTGTGGAAATGTCCTGTTTTTTTTTTTTTTTTTTTTTTTTTTATTTAATAACATCATATTCTTCTAAAATCTCTGCCATTGTAGTATTTACCTCAACTTCATTTTCTACATTTTATTTTCTTGTTTTTTGCTTTGTCTTTGTTACCCGGATATATACCAAAATCATCACACTGTACAGAAAATAATGAAATTTGATTTACGTATTTTTTAAGGCAAATTGTTCATAATTTCTTAGGTTTAGAAAATTATTTGTTGAATAATAACTGTACTTGCCCCTTATTGCCACTAATATCACAAAAAACTATAGTTGAAACCGGACAAAAAAGTCTGCTCAATATGTGCCGGTTACGATTGATAATGACAGATCAGTAGAATTGAAATTTCACTTGTATATCATGCATAGCGTTTACAAAGATAGTTAGTAATATAATTTTTATAACAGTCAATCGTAAGATGTGAGTCACAATAAATAGTAGATTAAAATTCCGCTCTACCTCACAAACTTACCCTGAATGTCAAACTTACTCTAGATGACTGTACTGTTTAGATTCAAGAATTATATATTTTTGTTATACTTTTTTTCTTTTTCCTAAAAATCCTTTCATTGATACCTCACTCGATAGGTTTTAGTATTGTTTGTTCTGTTGTTAATACAATACAGCAGCTGCAAGGCGCCATATTAGTTTTCTTGACACTTCATATATCTTAAAGCACTTGTGATTAAGACAAATCCAATGATACCTCATTTATCAAAATCCATCAAGCCGTTTAGACTGTAGGACGCGCCTAAGAAATGTTCTAACAAACACACAAACTAATATACATTCATACTCGTAGGTGGGCACAGTTAATCTATAAGTTAACTTCGTTAATCATTAACTCGTTATTAAAAAAGTTAACTTCGTTAATAGTAGAAGCGTTAAAATTTCGATAATTTAATGCAAGCTAAAGGTAACCGTTAAGAGTTAATCATCCAAAACGTTTACTATTTTGGGCGCCTTTTGGGATGAGTATCTATACTTATTATTTATTTATTTATTACATAACAAGAAAATGTTCACAATTTGCTTATAGAACCAATAAACCTAGAAAGGTTTGTCTTGGCACTAGGGTCCTCTTAAAACCAACAAAAAAAATTAGTAGCTAACTGTTAACAATAAAAAGCATGAACGAGCGCGGCGTACGAGCACCAGGCAAGGTACCTATGACGCGAAGTTCGTAGGTATCACAAGACCAGTATTATACGTAGCATAGGTACCTACGCACAGCAAGCTCTCGGTGCACGGTGCAGCGCTCGCACAGACTGCCTATAAAGGATGCTCCTACTTATTGTGTCAATGAACAGAAGTATTGTTGTTTTAAAATACGTTTTAGATTTTTTTGGCATATTTTATTTCGAATATCTTTAGGTAAGCTGTTAATTAAATAAGGTATTAAGTATTGTGAAGTTCTTTTCCCATTTAAAATGAACAAAATAAAAATATGTAGCTTACTTCCGCCAAAACTGTAAGTCAGACAAATGATAAATGGTAAAATTAACACAAGTAAAACCCCACGCTAAACAAAACCCTACCCCAGATTGAACTAATGAAAAATATAAATGACATATACATATACATTAAAAAAACACAATAAAAAACATATACCTCGATCCAAATACCAAACGTCTGACATCAATACGACACAATACCAAATCACCCAAATTTTGAATTTGCCCGTTTGCAGCCACTCCTTTTACCCTCGTGTTAAAAACTTGACTAGTATTGATTTTCCAACTTCAGAAATTTCTTTATTAGAGAATTTTATATATATTATTTGTATATAAGTTTTTTTTTTTTTTTTTTTTGGCCTCCAGGCCTTAGCTTTTCTTTCATTTATATTTTTCATTAGTTCAATCTGGGGTAGGGTTTTGTTTAGCGTGGGGTTTTACTTGTGTTAATTTTACCATTTATCATTTGTCTGACTTACAGTTTTGGCGGAAGTAAGCTACATATTTTTATTTTGTGCATTTTAAATATGGATTTCCGCAAAGTAACGCCTGAATCTATCAATTATTCTTTTCCCATATAAGTTACAACATTTTGGAGTTTGAAGTTTTTTATTTATTATGTTTCTAGTAGTTAAGGTGTGTTTTATTTCAATTTGTATTTCTAACCGAAAATATTGTTCAATCAATAAACTGTATTCAGCTTTCATATGAATAGGCATAACTTCACAAAACTTAAACAAACCCATTGGATCGTTTCTATATATTTGTTTAATTTTGTATGGCACGATTAATTTAAGTATTCTGTATTGTATGTTATAGATTTGGTCTAAGTAAGTCTTGTAAGTTCGACCGTAGCTACTCAATCCGTAAGATACTATACTTTCTGCTAGTGCTTTATACATCGTGAGCAAAACTGCAAATGGTACAAGGCTCTTTAAGACATAGAATTTAGCCATTATGCTCAAAGCTTTTCGCAACCTTTGTCAACGTGACTAGCCCAACTAAATCTATTATCTATAATGAGACCGAGATATGTCTGTTTTGTCACCTGACTTAAATTAAGACAATTATTTGGACGCATGTCCACATGTTCATTCGTGACTGAAGAGATGTGTAGGCAATCATGAGAATGAGCTATTACTTTTATGTTTTCTGTACAATAATTGTGACTGGAGCGAACATGAATAAACTTGGTCTTATCAGCATTTAGGACTAACCCTACATCATGCGACCATTTACAGATAGATGTGAAATCTGCTTGTATTTGTCTTTGCGCCTTAGCGATATCTCTGTCAGCGGCTACCAGGCAGGTGTCATCTGCAAACTGATAAACAGTGCAATGCTTGATAATATTATTAATATCATTGACATAAGCCAGATAGTGCAACGGGCCTAGGACAGATCCTTGTGCTGTACCTTCACTAACATTGACATGATCGCTGAAATCAGCACCCACCTTTACCTGATAGCTACGATTATCTAAGTAGTCTTTACACCAGTTAAGTAGGTTACCCCTTACGCCACTGTTGTCTAGTTTTCTGATCAATAAGTCATGCCTCAAGGTGTCAAAAGCCTTACTATAGTCAATAAAGACTAATAGTACGTGTTTCTTTTCGTTTAAGCATGAGTTGATGTCATCAGTGAGCCTTGACAAGAGTAATTTTGTACTTTTATTAGGCTGAAATCCATACTGCGTAGTAGATAAAACACTATAATAAAGCAATAGGAACGATAGTCTGTACAAAGAAGATAATTAAAAAAGAAATGGTCTAAGGTACATAAAATAAGCTACTGAACAAGAATATAACATTTTTTAAAATCGTGTCTGTATGTTTGTTCGCGCATCACGTAAAAACTGCTGGACCGATTGCGATGCGGTTTTCACTGTTGGATAGCTTAGGGTTTGACTTACAAACTAGTGTACTTGGTATTTTAATCCGATGAGTAGAAGCCGAGCAATCGATAAAAACATTTTGACGGCTGAAGTAATTTTGATCAAATGTTGGCATATTGGTATTTTAGGTCTTGGAATAGTACATAAAGTACTTTTAACCTAGAGAAATGACAACGCGTGCGTAGCCGCGGGTACAGCTAGTAGGTAAATAAAACAAAAATAAGTAGATAGATAAATGAATTAAATTATTACAAGCGACAGTAGCGACCCGCCCTGGTTTCGCACGGGTAGCAGAGTATAAACGCACCTGAACTAAACCTTAATGAATTAAATTATTACAAGCGACAGTAGCGACACGCCCTGGTTTCGCACGGGTAGCAGAATATATACGCAACTGAACTAAACCTTAATGAATTAAATTATTACAAGCGACAGTAGCGACACGCCCTGGTTTCGCACGGGTAGAAGAGTATATACGCACCTGAACTAAACCTTAATGAATTAAATTATACACCTAAATTCTATCTTTTTATCTTTAAACCTTCCTCAAGTGTGGAATTTAATTCACTTTCACTTTCAGAGCTTTGCGTACTTTGAGTAGAAGTAGCAGTGTTCATGATGTAAACTTGTTAATGTAATGAATTTGAATGTCAATTTAATCAATTTACACCATCAACCATTTCCACCAACAACCAACACAAACGCGAAAGATCTATAACTGAAGTCTTAAAAATGGCGCAAACGCTAAAAAGTCAGGTTATAATAACATGTCGTATTCACTGGCAGAGCATGTAATCAGCAGGGCCGTTTTATTTTTAAGAGTCGAGTACATAAAAAGAAAGACTCATCAGTTATTGTTCTACAATAGATAAAGAACAATGCAAGCGACTACTAGACTTGTTTATCTGAACCATTGTGTTATTTCTATCACAACAAAAACAACCCCAAAGTATAATAATAAAAACATGTTTGTTGAAATAAATCATAATAAAAAAAACAGATTTAGTAAATATCATGTGACATAAACTTGATGAGTGATCTCTGACCACTGGCACCATGGAACGATATTGTATTATTATGTTATTTTGGCGTGCTTGATAAGACTAATGATACAATTAATTGGATTGAATTTGTTTTATAGATACTGGTTGATAATGGTAAATTAGTGACTTCTGCTGTAAATACTGTTGTTTCAACCCTAAAGAAGTTTTCTTTTAGTTTGGGAGTCTATGTCAGCTTGACATCGGGTTCGGTCCTACGCTCCGCACCAAGGACTTTACTAAGTTATATGAGGTTTACCATCGCTCTGTTCTTCGGAGGGCTTAAACTGTCAGACCCGGCTGTTATTGATTAATAGCAGTCGTTAAGCCATGCCAGAGGCCCTCGGGCGGCTTTATAAACTCTGACACCAGGGCCAGCACTACGTCATATGACAAACAACAACAACAATGTACATAACATATTTACTTATGTCAAATCGAAAGGAACCATCCGTATTGTCCTACAGTAAGGTATACTCTTGAGACAAATAGGGTTTATAGATTTAAATAAGTATAGTATTTTGTTGATGTCCTGTCCTCCGAAACCTGTATGAATCTGCGTCGATGCAAGTACGGACGCACGCTCTCACGATTAATATTCCGATTAAACGAGGCGTGCGACAGGGGGACACCATCTCGCCCAAGCTTTTTACAGCAGTCTTGGAGGACGTTCTTAAGTTACTCAACTGGGAGGAAAAAGGCGTCTTAATTAATGGTGTCCACATGTCCCATCTCCGTTTTGCCGATGACCTGATACTGATCAGTAAAACGGCGTTAGATCTCAAAGTGATTTTGCAAGATCTGTACTATGCTTCTCTTGGAGTTGACCTGAAAATGAACATGTCCATGACGAAAGTGATGACTAATATCTCAGGAGTGTCACTTCCAACTATTAAGGCCCGGTTCTAGCACTTTTTGCAATATTCGATAATTTTTAAACGTCTGTATCTTGTTTTATAATTAACCCAGAACTATGAAATTGGTATCACAACAAAATTTGAAATATTATCTCGTCCTTTGTGAACACAGAAACATGATTAGTATGAATTCACTCGATAGAAAATATAATCAAAGGTTATGCTTTAAAAACTTTATGCTTAGAACATTGATTGGAAAGAGCATTAACTGACTAACTGATATCAAAGATATACCAAGAGAAAGAGCTTATTATCATTGAGAAAATGGCTAGACACTTTAATTCAAAGCTTTAGTTTTCCTACAAATAAACTCTGGCGACCGACAAATGGCGGTATATATCCATTCACAAATCTGCGCAACAAATGGCACAGACCGGTGACGGGCAGCATCGCCGCCGGTGCGAGGAGCTGCGCCCTGCGATCACCTACCCGCATGCCCAACGTGGCGATTATGGGCATTTCTTCCAATAATAGACACCACACAAAGAAACGGCCCCCAGTTTCCGGCAGCTCTGCTATTCCTGACCAAGGTGGCGGTCATGGTCGTTACCATGGCCGGGCGGGGGGTGCTAAGAATCCCGGAAGGCCACCAACAACGACTAAATTTGGCTACGTATAATGGATGCACCTCGCTGACAACGTTGAAGAAATCTGTAGTGTGTCGACTAGGGTAGCGTACCTCATTATTAAACTCACCAAGAGATATTATCTCAAGTTGATACAGGTCTACGCACCGACTTCGTCGCACTGAGACGACGAGGTTGAAGATATGTACGATGACATATCCAAGGCCCTCCATACCACCAGGAGGGCTCACTTCAACGTTGTTATGGATGAAGTCGATTTTGTCGGCAAATAAGGTGTTGGCTTCAGTATTCTGGTACTCGAAAGGTGTGATTATGATTGATTATCTTGACCCCTTGTCAGTAAACTCTGATTACTACTGTACCTTACTACGTCGTTTACGAGAGGAAATAAAAGAAAAACGCCGAGGAATGCTCCGCAGAAAAGTCCTGTTTCATCAAGATAACGCCTGCATTCACATGTCTGTGCAGTCAATGGCCAAAATCCACAACTGTGGCTTTGAACTGTTACAGCATCCGCCTTATTCACCTGATCTGGCACCATCCAGACTTCTTTCTTTCCAGGTTCCATACAAAAATGTTAGATGGTATTTCTTACAAGACGGTAATTGTCGTCGTCCGTCACAGTAGCTACGTCGCAATCGCTGCTCATCGTCCGTCACAGTAGCTACGTAGCGATCGCTGCTCATCGTTCGTCACAGTAGCTGCGTCGCGATCGCTGATCGTCATCTTCATCTCTAGAATCCGACATCAGAAACATAATAATAATATGAATAAGAGGGAAAAACACATTAATATCTATAGAGGATTATGAACATGAATTACAGAATATCCTACCTACAACCTCTAAGCTGCATATGTGCTAGTTTTAGCGATCATGTTTCTACGCCAATTTTCCTTTAGTTCATTGACAAAAGTCTGAAGACAGAATTGAATCAAATGATGTTTAAAATAGAAAGTATCTCTGATCACCATGTGTAAATATTTACATGAGCACAATGTTGTGTTGACACACAATCAAGCTTTATGACAATCTAATGATGGAATCCGGCCGGGAGACTAATCTTTGCCGAATAATTATAACTATCTGAAACATTCTATTATCTTTACAACTACTCATCTAAGTAACAACAAAACTATTCTTGGAGAATGTATAGTAGTTATAAACGATTTTTGTGCATACAATCAGTAGATAGTCTTTTGATGTAACGCCCTTACACCTACATTCTAAACGATCTCTACGTAACTGCCATTTGAGAAGCAGTGGCGGCAGATATCAAAATAACAAAATGTAATTTTGGACTAAACAAAAAGTATTTTAAAGAGTTTCTCTTCTAAATTTTTCTTATGACAAAGATCACTCTACTGCGTGCGTTCGAATCTGTGACGTAGGAATGCCGTAGCGTCGCATCATCGCTTCACCGCGAGCTTTCACGGGGATGTCACAGTCACATCCATGAAAAGGTCTTCTAGACTCTAAATATAGTATAGGTCTCGTAATATGCTCAAAATTACAATCATCTTAGTCAAGAGTAAAGAGGGTATCACCTAGGCAAGTACATTCCACCGTCGACCTCGAAATCACGCTGGGGCCAAATGCTTTCATTAGAGCATGGTAATATCTATTTCAGGATATGGCCGGCGGTGCTCCGGCAAGCCACGTATGGCACGATAAAGTTCGGCACGTACTACTCTTTGAAGCAGGCGCTGGCGGCGCGCCGCGCCGACGGGGGCTCCGTGGAGCACCTGCCCACCAATACGTTCTGCGCGGCCTTCGCCGGCGGCCTTTCCAGCGCTATCGCCAACCCGACCGATGTGCTCAAAGTGCGGATGCAGGTGAGATCATCATCAACATCATCGTCATCAGCCTATATTTATTCTCTCCTGGACGTCTCTCCTAATGCACGCCACTGAGCTCAGTCTTCAACTCCCCTCATCTATTCTCTTCCAGCCGCTTTTCGCAGGTCGTCACTCCACCTGACCACAGGCAGCCCTACACTACGTTTGGGTCTCCACTCGAGAACTCGTCTACCCCAACGCTTATCGGTTTTCAGAAAATGTGACCAGCTCACTGACACTAGCTTGCTTATAATAACTATGTTGGTCACTTGGTTCTCCGTCGGATATCTTCATTACGAATCTTGTCCTTCAGAAAAACTCCAAGCATAACTCTCTCCATAACTCGCTGAGCGACCTTAAGTTTGTGATCTAGTTTAAACGTGAGTGTCCACGTTTCGACTCCGTAGGTCATGACTGGTAGGACGCACTGATTGAAGACTTTTGGCTTCAGGCACTGTGTTATGGACGACGAGAAGACTTGACGAAGCTTGCCGAATGTTGCCCAACCCAGCTGAATTCTTCTGTTGGCTTCCATCTCAACGTTGCTCTTATCTAATTGCAATATTTGTGCAAGGTAAACATATTGTTGGACAACTTCAAGAGGTACACCATTAACTGCAATAGGTTCCGGGTCAATCAGACCGTTAAACATGATCTTGGTCTTATCTATGTTCATGCGAGACCGATGCGTCGAGAAGTATCGTCTAGGTTGTATAGCATAGCGCACTTTGCAAGTCTTGCAGCGATTACGCTATATTAGGACTATATCATCGGCAAATGGTAAGTTTGATATTTTCTTGTCATTGATATTAATGCCCATTCCTTTCCAATCCAGCGTCTTAAATATATCTTCCAGGGCACTAATGAAATTAAGTTTTTAAGTCCCGTTTAAATATATAACTATACATTAGTGAACAGTTTCGGGGTTATAACATCCCCCTGTCATATACCCCTACGCGTGGTTTAAATTGCACTAATATGCGCTATGTGTATCTTAATCCGCATTTATTCTCCACATCGGACACATGACGGCATGAGTGACGTAATTTTGGTATACAAACAACACTCACAAAAAATAGGTAAAGCAGCGTATGCAGTAACGTCAAATTCAATTGACGTATGTCATTCTGTGTTTATATTTTGTTGGAATTCTCGACAGATCGCCAGTACATTCTAATAATGATTATATTCTTTTAACAGACAAGATAAATAAAAAAGAAATGAGAATACTACAAATAAAACAAAACAACAGTAGGTAGATTTACAGAACAGCTGATTCTATGACTTAAGCATGCAATTATCGGTTTAATTTGTTAGCGTGCATATGCTGACCAACAATATAAACCGATAGTTAGCAGTGTTTGCAGTCTCAGCACTGTGAGTGCAATTTAAACCACACTACTGGTGGTACAGCAACCTCAGCACTTCGATGTATCGCCAGTCCACTCGACAACGCTGCAAAGACTCCAGAACCGCCCAAGTGAAAGGCCTTCTCATAGTTTACAAAAGCAAGACACATGGGCTGGTTATACTCTTCAGTTTTCTGTATAACCTGCCTCACTTTGTGTATGTGTGTATGTAAACCCGGCCTGGCCGGTGACCCCCTAGCTCAAAGCTATAGCGATAGCGAGGAGGCTGGAATTCGTCAAGTCTTTTTGCGAGACGATTTGAGATAACCCTCGAAAACAACTTATAGACGTGGCTCAAGAGTGAAATAGGTAGGTAGTTCTTTAAAAGGGTTTTATCCCCTTTTTTAAAGAAGAGTACTACCAAACTCTTGCTCACTTTTTTCTGAAGGTGTGGCTTGCTCCCGTCGCTCGTCCATAAGCCGAAGAGCCTCATCCGATCTTTGTTGCCGTACGCTGCAGCTGACAAAATATAGTGTCTTCCTCCCTAAGTTCCTCGTCCACGTCATTTAACGATTAATCAATAAATCGATCAATCGATTAGTTTCCAAGGCAGCGAATCGATTTTCTAACTTGAGTTGGAACTGTTCTGATCTAACAGAGGCCTGGAGCAGGTTGGGTCGGAGCGTAGACTTCAGCAGACGGCATCTTTCAAGCTTGTGGTCAATATTCAAAGAGCCTCGGACAAGTCGGGGTCACTACCGGTAAACCTGCTGATTATTGAGACATCCCTGAATATGTGCTTATTGTCCATCATGATGAAGTAAATCTCATTTTTAGTCCCAGTGTCGGGCTTTGCCAAGTCCACATCCACCGGGATTGCTTTTTGAAAAAAGAATTCATCAAAAAAACCCCTCTTTTTCCAAAAAGTTAACTAGCATTTGCCCCCTGTGATTCCTGTCTCCATAAACGTGTCGACCTATTTTCGATTCACTGCAAGTCTGTACTCCCACTTTGGCGTTAAAGTCTCTCATGATAACGTTGTAGTGGGCCCTTATGTATATTATGTAGGGATGAAGATATATCATCAAACATATCTTACCTTATCATCCTTATCGGTGCGTAAACCTGTACGACCTTAAGCACCTTTCGGTCAGCTTAAGAATCAGGTACGCTACCCTGGTCGACACACTGGATATTTCTACAACATCAATAAGTACCTTATTGATGAGGAACCCCACGCCACCCTGAGACTGCTGATCGCCCTCTTGGAAGTAGAACAGGTGGCCCGATTCCAGGGTCCTTGTGTCCGCAATCTGTCGGTCGCCAGTGCCTCGTACGTTATCCAGCAGGATGACCGTGTGCAGGTAAGCTTGGCTTGGAGCAGTGAGATCGTTTTTCGCTCGCATACAACCCCTATTAACATCAGCTATCAATATACTTGTCCACTGCTGGACGTAGGCCTCTCCTATGCACGCCACTGAGCTCGGTCTTCAGCTCTCTGCATCCAGTATCTGCCAGCCGCCGCCCGCAGATCATCACTCCAGGAGAGATCAGGTCTAAATATTCTGTGATCATGTGTTTCTTGGAAGTCTCCGGTGTCTGTTTTGTATGTAGTTGTCTTGGAATAGTAGAACTTGTAGCTACTGTCTTAAAGTACCTTTACAATTTTTATGGTTCAATATCCAAAAGGTTCAATCGGAGCCCAATACATGCGCCCAACCCCTTAGTGTTAAAAGTGACTGAAAAAATGGCTGTTATAATTAAACAGATGGATAGACGATTCAATTATATTCAAATACGAGTTCAATGATACCCCCACTTAACATACTCGTAGTACGTCGACTTTTTTTAATTTTCGCAATATGGTTGTCGCCATATTGAATCTTGATTACTGTCATGTCTATAGTAGCACTCGCAAGATTAAGAACAATCGATAGACGTAAGAACCATCAAAATCGGCCCACGCGTTTGGTCTCTAGAGCTCCACAAAGAATAGTTATTTGTTATGCAAGGCTGCAAAGTGATTTTTTGGCGAGAGTACTTGTATTGCAACCAGAACAAGCGAAGGATTGTATCAAATATAGAATCCTGAGCGTAGCGAGGGTGTCAAAAGTACGAGACGCCGAATAACTTTGTTGCCGTGCGAAACACACAACTTTTCACCTCACTACAGCGAGGAAAATGCTAGGTGCAAGAAAATCAGGTTAAATAATATATTAAAGTAGTGTTTAAAATAATAATAATAAAAAATGAGCTATCGCGGGACGCCTGGCAAATGTGTAAGCACAATAGAATAGAATCGAATAGAATCGTGTAGAATCGAATAGAATAGAATCGAATAGAATCGAATAGAATCGAATAGAATCGAATATAATCGAATAGAATCGAATAGAATCGAATAGAATCGAATAGAATCGAATAGAATCGAATAGAATCGAATAGAATCGAATAGAATCGAATAGAATCGAATAGAATCGAATAGAATCGAATAGAATCGAATAGAATCGAATAGAATCGAATAGAATCGAATAGAATCGAATAGAATCGAATAGAATCGAATAGAATAGAATCGAATATTGTCCAACAGAATCGAGTAGAGTCGAACCGAATAAAACTTTAATATAAATAGGTATTAATGTATTTTTAGTGGACTGGCGGTATAGAAAATTATTGAAAATAAATTATAGAAAAGTTCTAATTTTAAAAACTCTTTCCACGCTAGCGGGTAAAATGCGCTTTTGCGCTCAGATTTCGAATGACATACAGATTCTTTCCGAGCTTGTGAGGTGAAAACAATACAATACATAGGCTGATTAACACATTACATTGAAGATATTTAGTTTTTTTATTGGAGGATCACACTCTGTATTCGATACTGAAACCAAAACTGTTTTTTTTTGTCTGTATCTTGGCTAGGCATCACGCCGAAACTACTGAATTAATTTAAATGAAACTTGGTAAGCTTTGAGTTCATACTACGAACCCTTTAATTTCCTTTTAAAAATTAAAGGGTTGCCGCAGGATAGGGATTGAAAGTTATTTAAAAAAACACTTACCACTCTGAAACTACTGGACAGATTTGGATGCAACTTGGCACAGTCAAGAATGATATGATGGGTTAAAATTGAGGATACTTTTTATCCCGAAAAAATAAAGGGTTCCTGTGGGATACGGGTCCAAAGTTATGTTTAGCATGAAGAAATGTTTTTTTTTCGGGGTACTCTTTATTCGATTCTGAAGACAAAATATATTTTTTTCATATTTGTCTGTCTGTATCTTGACTACTGAATGAATTCAAATGAAACTTGGTTCATTTATTATTTGGTTCGATTTGAATTCATACTACAAGGTATGCCGTTGCATACTTTTCATCCCGATATTTAGCATGGTTCCCTTGGGACAGGGGATGAAAGTCAAAATCTGTACTTACTTGTAATTCATGAACGCGTAGTCCGATTTCATTCATTATTTTTTGTTAGAAAAGAGGTACCTACTTTAAATATTGTCATGTAAATATTTCAAGGTTATCGGGTTTGCAGTTCAGAAATTACAGACAGCTCAACTCTTAGTATTATGTCCAAATAACTTGAATCCCGAAATGTACAGGAACGTTTGAATGTACGGCTCATCTTAAGCTGGCCTTCGCACTTTATCATAAAAGATTAATGGTCACCGTACACACAAACACAACGTAGTGTGGGACGCCCGCCGGCCAGGTGGAGAGACTACTTGCGAAAGACAGCTGGCAGCGACTGGATGAGAAAAGCGGAAGATTGGGCTCAGTGGCGTGCATTAGGAGAGGCCTACGTCCAACAGTGGACTGGTATAGGCTGATGATGATGATGATTATTATTTAGACACATAAATCGCTGTTTGTTCGGGCATCACGTAAAAACTACTACACCGATTGTGATGCAGTTTTTACTAATAAATAGCTTTTAGGGCTTGGCTTAAAAACTGGTGTACTTGGTATCTCAAAATAATGTGTAGAAGGTAAGCAATCTATAAAAACATTTTTACGGCTGAAGGAATTTTGATTAAATGTTGGTATGAGTATATTGGAATTTTAGGCCCTGGAATAGCACATAGAGTACTTTTAACCTCGGCACAGGCGGGCACAGCTAGTGACACATAAAGCCCTGTGGGTCGCGTGCGACTGTTGCGCTGTGCTTAATTTCGTTAAATAACGAAGTTAAGCACAGCATAACAACGCAAAAGTTACTAACATTTGTTAGTGACTTTTCGCGGCTCCCGGTCCCGGCTGTTATTGATTAATAGATTAATAGCAGTTCAGTGCCATGTCAGAGGCCCTCAGGCGGCCTGACAAACTTCGACACCAGAGGCCAGCACTACCTCATACGACAAACTAACAACTTTAAACGTTAAAGTGACACGTGCTACATTCCAGATGGGCACCGAAAAGCGCAACCTCGTCCGGTGCTTCATCGACATCTACCACCTGGAAGGGTGGCGCGGCCTGTGGCGCGGCGTGGGGGCCACGTCGCAGCGCGCCGCTGTCATCGCGGCCGTCGAGCTGCCCGTGTACGACGCGTGCAAGCGCCGCCTGCTGCCCACGCTGGGAGATGCGCCCGCCAACCACTTCGCGTCTTCTCTGCTGGCATCGCTGGGCAGCGCCGTGGCCAGCACGCCTCTAGACGTCATACGGGTGAGATACAATACTGAAATTCAAATCGTTCCTGAAAATATCTTGGAGAAGAGGGATTAAACAGTATATTGTAGAGAAAAGAAAGGATATGAGTATTCGGGCGAAGGCAAATAGGGAGCCACTTAAGCTTAACACGAAATTGAGACACATGGTCATACTTGCTTAAGCCAAATATGAACCTGATACAAAAGTTTTGAAGTCGCTCAAGCTTGTTTAATTGCTCCTCAGTGATATCAAGATAGCTGGCGTCAGCGTAATCTAGTATGGGAAGAAGAAGAAGAAGAGATTGTGCAAGTGAAACTTTAGTGGCCGTTGGTAAAAAGTTTCGAAGCCGTCGAAGTGATCCTGCTGAAGCAAACATTTTGCAGCTAATAGCTCCAATCTGGGGAGTCCAAGTTTATTACTTTTTTATTATTTTTTTCCCCTTGTTTTATCTGCAATCGGCTCTGTAGTCATAATCAGATGTGTTCCTTGTTTTTGAGGAGTAGGTGTCCTTCCATTAAATGACACCGTATAGGTGGATAGAAAGTTATTTTCTTTGGTCTAGGTTGAGTATTTGCCATCCTTTTAGGCGTTTTACATTTTCCTGTGTGTTCAAGAGGTTCTTTGCCAATTCATTTATATGTTTATTAAGTCTGTCTATATATCTCTTGCTGTTGTTGCTGATTTCCTGCTTTACAGTTGACATTTCCAGGTACTCATGTATTTCTGTGTTTCTCACAAACCAGTCTGCGCTTGTGACAGTTCTTAGAGCAATGTTTTGAAATCTCTGGAGTATCTCTATATTGGAGTTACTAGCGGAACCCCAGAGTTCTATTCCGTATGTCCATATTGGCTTGATGACTACCTTATAAACAAGTAGTTTGTTACTGAGGGATAGCTGGGACTGACGTCCTAGCAGCCAATTTAGTGATTGTAGTTGCAAATTTGCTTCTTTTCTTTTGGCTTTTATGTGATTGGCCCAGGTTAGCCTTCTATCTAGGTGCAAGCCGAGATATTTTACGCTGTTCTTGGTTGGTAGGACCTTGCCTTCCATACAAACAGTCGGGCAGTCACCTTTCCGGAGTGTGAATGTTGTCTGTGTTGATTTGGTTACACTTGGTTTGATTCTCCACTTCTGTAACCAGGCGTCTATTTTATGAAGCTGAGCTTGCAATTTCAATGATGCATTGTTTGGGTCTTTATCACTAGCAAGGCATGCTGTGTCATCAGCATATGTAGCTGTTAAAACGCTATCTGTTTCAGGCATATCTGCCGTGTATATGGAGTACAACACTGGACCAAGGACTGATCCCTGGGGAACCGAAGCAGTGATGTTATATAGCCTTGAGTAATCTTCCTCATACTTCCTTCACTTGAAATTGTCTTTGTTCCAAGTAACTTTTTAGGATCATAAAAAATAAATTTGGTAGCAGGGTCTTTAGCTTGTATAGAAGTCCTTTGTGCCAGACTCTATCAAATGCTTGTTGAATATCTAAGAATACTGCCGAGCAGTATTCTTTTTTTTCTAGGGATTGTCTGATTTTATGGACGACTCGATGGACTTGTTCTACGGTTGCGTGTTTCTCCCGAAATCCGAACTGATGATCAGGTATGATTTTATTCTCTTTGAGTGCCGGCTTAAGTCTTTGTAGGAAAACTTTTTCAAATACCTTGGATAGTAAAGGGAGCAGACTTATAGGCCTATAAGAGCTGGGATCTGTTGGCGGTTTCCCTGGCTTCGCAATCATACAGATTTGTGAGATTTTCCACAGTTTTGGGTAGTAGTGTGTTCTGAGGATCGCTTTAAATAGCATGGTAACAAAGACTATTATTTTCTTGGGCAGCTTTTTCAGTATCAGGAGCCTTTTTGTTCTCTAAGAACCGAATTGTACGCGTTAATACCCTCGGAGTGACTAGCGCAAGAGGCAGAGATAGCTGCTGGTCGCTATTGATAATTTCATCTACTTCATTTTCAAAGTTCTGCATAGTCGATTCGTTAGGAATAAATACTTCGCTGAGGTGTTTTGCGAACAATTCAGCTTTTTCATTCCCAAGATTTCCTTATTGGCGGTACATGGCTTTGTGGTCTTTTGAAGGTTTTTGTGATTTTCCACAATGAGTAATTATCTTTCTTGTGTGCCGACTAGATATTTTATCTTGAAAGGTAGAATTCTGGTTTTCATTAATCATCTCCTTTAGTTCTCTTGAGACTCTGTAATACTTTGTTCTGTCTGTATCTGATCTCGTGGAATGAAGTTGTCTTCTTTGCTTTCGCTTTTCTTCCAGCTTATTCCGTATTTCTAACGGCACATTATTTCTGTCGGTGATGTAACTCAGTGTCGGAGTAGAATGCCACACAGCGACCTCGATGAGATTAGTTATGTAGAATGTTGCCTCATCTATATCTTCGTTCGTTTTAAGTTTGACTTTAAGATGAACTTCTTCTTTCAAATACTCAGCGAAAGCACTTCAGTCTGTTCTGTGATTGTACAAAGTTAATTTTTGTGTTTTTTGTATCGGACAAACGCTGAATGTTATTATTACGGGAGTGTGATCCGATATTGAGTTGAGTGACGATTCTACACCAAAATACATATCGGGCAGCCCTTTTACAACAAAAAAGTCAACAAGATCAGGCACTTTATTAACATCCGTTGGCCAGTAGGTAGGTTTGGCTGTTGATAAGGTTATGAGTTTACATTGGTCAACACTTTTTTTTAGTTCGCGTCCCTTTGTGGTTATCAATCGCGATCCCCAATGGGTATGCTTACAGTTCTAGTCTCCACCACTAATGAATCTATTTCCTAAGGTTAAATAAGTCCTGTTTTGGATTGTGCTTCGGTGGACAGTAAATAGCGCTAACATTAATAGGGCCCATATTTTCATTTATGGTGATGGTAGTGGCTTGTATCCAATCCTTTTGATATTTGCTATGAAGATGGTGTTTTATATTGTTCTTTATGACAACTGCAGATCCTCCGTGTGAGGTGCCGTCCGGGTGGTTTGCACTATATACACAATAATTATCTATGTTAATTTTGTTGTTGTCATTAATGTGAGTTTCTGACATAAGTGTAATGTCCACTTTATTAGCTTTAAGCAGTATTTCAAGTTCTTGTTTGTTTGAGGCCAGTCCATTGAGGTTCCAGGAGGCAATTCGTAAAGAGAGCATTATGGTTGTCTACTGATGAGCGTCATGATGAGATTCATCATTGTGCTTAATTGTGTTATAAGTTGATGAATTCTTTCGGCTTGCTTCATTATGAGCACTTCTAATCTAAGTATGTTATCTTGAGACTGGTTTTCAGTATCTTTTTTATCTTGATGTGTTCGCTGTGACCCATTGTCAACGTGGGTTCTCATTTTTGTTCTCTGTGTCTGGTCATTAACAGATTTTATATATAATCTTTGTGACTTAATGTGCTCATCTGTAGGGTGTAGTCTCTGTGTGTCCGTTCGGTCTCTTATTACATTGCCAGTTTTACTGACTGGAGTTTTCTCAGTCCATCCTTTGACAGCTGCACTGTACAGTTCTAGGCTTTCCTTTACAGTTAGGTGCCTTTTTTTGGTTGGTTAGATTCTTATATGTTTTCAATAACAGGCACATTGCTGGTAGTGTGAGTATTTTTAGTAGATTCTGTCTGGCTGCTTGTATTGATTTTATTATTTTCTGCCATGTAGTTACTTTTTGATTTGTTATAGATTTGGGGTTTATTGCCAGTCTTTTTTCTTGCAAGCACTTCTTTGTACACTTGGCATCCTTTGTAGCTAGCAGAGTGGCTGCCTGTGCAGAGTGTGCAAATTGCTGGGGTGTTTGAATCTAATGTGCATGCAGTAGTTTGGTGTGCACCTGCACACTTGACTCACCTATATGGCCGCATACAATTGTTTTTACTATGCCCATATTGCTGACATCTTTTACACTGCACTACAGTTGATTTCCTTTTTGGATCTTCAACTACAATCTTTTGGTTGTAGATTACTTTTATGTCTTTTACTAGTTTGTTATTTTCATGTGGGGCTATGTTAACAAAGAACGTATTCAAAGGCTCCTTGGTTCCTGGTTTTCGGGCAGTCACTATTTCTCCTTGTACGCTGTTTCCTGTTTTTTCAATCGCTTCAATGATCACATCTTTTGGAGTGCTAAAGTGAAGGTGCTTAATGACAATCCTCATACATTTTTGGTCTTTGCGGGTAAAAGTATGACCTATAAGTCCCTTGCTTCTGATGTGTTCAATCAAGATTTTGTAATTTTCAACCGTGCTGGAGGATATAATAAGTTGGTTTTTTGACACTACTTTATAAGTGTAACCATTGTTTTCCACTACTTCTTCTATAAGTTGAGTCCATTTTCCAAGGTCTTCGATGCCATATAATATTATTGGCGGTGGTTTGGGAATCCTTTTGAGTGGGGCAATATCTTCTATATCTACATCTAGCATCGAGAAGCTGTTACTAGTTTCTACTTCTGGGGTAGTGTTTTGTTCAGATTCAGTCATTCCTCTGTGTTCATTGACCAGTTGGTTTCTTTGCTGTGTTCTTTTGGCTCGGTTTATCTTGGAAATTGCTGTTTCATCGGGGGACCGAGTTCTTTTTTGGGTTGGCACTCGCTGCCATGGAACTTTTGGATTGTATAGTCCGGCTGTATGAGCTGTATCAGTTTGCATCATGTCTTTGTTAGCATGTTTTTGCTGGTCAGCATCGTTGGCGGTTGAAGAGACCCGGATGAAATAATTGTTGGGTCAGTGTTTTTGTTGTTTTTTCCTTGGTCAGCACTACTTTGCCCCCCCCAGAATACGTGGGGCAGCCCGAGCTGTACTCAGGGAGGGATTCTCCGGCTCCGCCGGTACCCTCCTGGGGTAGATTAATATTTAGTCTTGCTTCCATGGTGAATATTGTAATTTTTCTCTGTCAGGGTTTTCTTCCCCTAGCCAGTTTGTTCGGTTAATTGCCATCCTTGGTGCCCGCCGATTCAGCGGTCTCGGTCCAGCCGAAGTGACAGAGCTGCCACCCATGCAAAAGTGCATAAGTGACAACACCATCCCAGCAGCCAGCCCGGACCACCGATCTACAAACACTGCGGATGACAATCGGGCGCCGAAGACTCGCCCTCGCTCTTCATACTTAGCTGCTTTAGTCCCGAGGTAGATGTTAAGTGCGGGGCCCGTTTTAGACCGTAGCATTGCATAGCTTTGATGAAAGTATGTGGGTCTGCCACTAAGCCGCGGCGGCAGACTAGTGACAGCGTGGACGTGTATGAATAACTTGTCGGTGCGCGCCTAATAGCCTAGCTCCGCACACCTAGGCGTACGCTACTGGCAGCTTAGCATTTTTTAGGTGCGAGTTCCCTGGTCAAGAACTCACCCCACTAAGACCTACACCGACCCCCTCCCCCTATTAACTGTCCAAGTTAATTGCCGATCAATCATAACACCAAGGTTCTTGACTACGTTACTATAAGGGACTTTAACGCCATCAAAAACTACAGACGGGAGATTCACCCCATCAATCAATAATTTGATTGAACTAAAGTTTTAGTAGTTCAATAGCAAGTATTTTTTTGTTCAAAATACTATACGTCCTTTATTGTTATTTTACTTCTTTTTAACATACCACGATACGATAGATTGATTAGAAATTTAAAAAAAACCTCTTTTACTTTTGATTTCCTGGTACTTATTTCCGTTCAGGCTCACATTGTCTAGTGTCCTAGAATGTCTAGTATGCTAAAAAGTCCAGTGTTCTATTACGTCCAGTCCCACAATGTGCAGTGTCTCATAATGACTAGTGTTCAAAAATGTCCAGTGTCTCATAATGACTAGAGTCCGAACATGTCCAGCGTACCATAACGTCTAGTGACTTAAAAAAGTCTAGTTTTTTTTCCAAACAAGGGGTTTATATTATAAGCTTTATGTGAGGGAAATGGAAATGGGATAAGAGCAAAAAGTGGGACAAAAGATAGTAACGGGAACAGGAAAAAAATAGCAAAGTGCGAGTCGGACTCGCGCACTGAGGGTTCCATACAAACTTAACTTGGCCGTTGGAAAACTTCTCCCAATACATCGACACATACGTCGTGGTCAGTTTACCAAATGCAAATAAAAAAATGTGATTTAGCTACAAAATTACGGTTTTTCGGATTTTCCCTTTACTTGCATTAGCTTTTTGCCAAATTTCATTATTCTATGTCAACAGGAAGTACCCTATTTGTTTTTTGGACAGCCAGACAAACGGACGGACAACGAAGTGAGCCTATAAGGGTTTTTTTCCTTTTGTGGTACGGAACCCTAAATATAAGATGGAATAATATTTTTATCACAAAAAGGTCCAGTTGAAGTTTGTCGGTAACCGTCTAAATGTCGTTCTTCGCGCATCTACCTAGATTTAGAGATTTGTCAAAAAGGAAGATATTACTAGAAAATGTAGGACTAGACATTTTAAGACTGGACAATTTGGTAAGTGGACCTTTTGAGACACTAGACATTTTGGTAACTGGACCTTTTGATACTGGACGTTTTAGGTCACTGGACATTGTGGGACTGGACGTAATAGAACACTGGACTTTATAGCATACTGGACATTTTAGGACACTAGACAATGTGAGCCTGAACGCTTATTTCCACTATCTTGCAGTTTGGAAATAAAATAAAAATAGTAATTAAATTAATTGCTTTCATTTCTGAATTCCTGATACCTACTTACTGTCAATGAGAGGTTTGATTCGCTAAATGATAGAAAGGTAGTGCTTTCAATCAAAAAATAAAATATTTGCAATTGAACTACTGAGAGTTTTGAGTAACAGTAGTTCAATGAAAAAATTCATGTTTTTTTTCATTGAACTAAAGAGACTAACAATGCTCAGTAGTTCAATCAATTCAACTGTGAACTGAACTACTGCAACTTTTGAGGATCAGTAAGTAGTTCAATCAAATTGTTTCATTGAACTAGTGAGACTAAAAAATCTCATTAGTTAAATCCATTGAACAGTTAATTGAATTACTGAGAATAAACGGACCAGCACGCCTCTAGACGTCATACGGGTGAGATACCAATACTGTTAGCTAACACATCACGGCCGTCGAGCTCATCTACCAACCAGCATTATGGAGCTCGGTGGTCAAATTGACAATCGTTCTTTACTTTTAAATTCCATCAATATTGTATGGATACATAGATCCATCTATATCTATGTAGCGGCGTGTCACCGATGACGATATGATTGTATGGTTTCAGACTCGAATGATGAACCAAAGAAAAGTAAAGGATCACATAGCGAAACCTAGCGAGAAGATCTACACCGGGACAGTTGACTGCTGCCTGCGGGTTTGTACAATTATTTCAGTCAATAATCAATCATTGAGCTTGCATGAAAATTAAACATAGTTTACATTATTATAACTCTAGTAGCGCCCGGTGACTTTGTTGAAATTTTTTCAATGTAAATATCATTAAATCCTGTGTACTTCCTAATGATGCACACTGTTTCTTTGTCTAATTTGATCAAGATCGGTTCAGCAGTTAAGACATGAAAAGGTAACGTACCGTCAGAGAGACAGACCGACTTGTGTATACAATATGACACTTTGTCCACGCTATTGTGCACACGACTTTGTCCGCGCGGCCTATTCTTATACAACAATAAAAATGTCTTATGTCTTATGTGTATGTGTCTTATGTCCTTCCCTAAGGTTCAATCTGTCTCCGTACCAAACTGTATTATGTTCGGTTCAGCAGTTTAGTCGTGAAAAGCTAACAAACAGACGGAGCGAGAGACACATTTACTGCCGCTTTTATAATATTACTCGCAGGACATATAGATACAAACGTTATTGCATTTGACGGGTGAGAGGACCTCCGTGAGAACACACCGGGCGGCGAGAGTGTGGGCGAGGAATCCAACAAGAACTTTTATAATATTACTCGCAGGACATATAGATACAAACTTTATTGCATTTGACGGGTGAGAGGACCTCCTTGAGAACACACCGGGCGGCGAGAGTGTGGGCGAGGAATCCAACAAGAACTTTTATAATATTACTCGCAGGACATATAGATACAAACGTTATTGCATTTGACGGGTGAGAGGACCTCCGTGAGAACACACCGGGCGGCGAGAGTGTGGGCGAGGAATCCAACAAGAACTTTTATAATATTACTCGCAGGAGATATAGATACAAACTTTATTGCATTTGACGGGTGAGAGGACCTCCTTGAGAACACACCGGGCGGCGAGAGTGTGGGCGAGGAATCCAACAAGAACTTTTATAATATTACTCGCAGGACATATAGATACAAACGTTATTGCATTTGACGGGTGAGAGGACCTCCGTGAGAACACACCGGGCGGCGAGAGTGTGGGCGAGGAATCCAAAAAGAACTTTTATAATATTACTCGCAGAACATATAGATACAAACTTTATTGCATTCGACGGGTGAGAGGACCTCCTTGAGAACACACCGGGCGGCGAGAGTGTGGGCGAGGAATCCAACAAGAACTTTTATAATATTACTAGCAGGACATATAGATACAAACGTTATTGCATTTGACGGGTGAGAGGACCTCCGTGAGAACACACCGGGCGGCGAGAGTGTGGGCGAGGAATCCAACAAGAACTTTTATAATATTACTCGCAGAACATATAGATACAAACTTTATTGCATTTGACGGGTGAGAGGACCTCCTTGAGAACACACCGGGCGGCGAGAGTGTGGGCGAGGAATCCAACAAGAACTTTTATAATATTACTCGCAGGACATATAGATACAAACGTTATTGCATTTGACGGGTGAGAGGACCTCCGTGAGAACACACCGGGCGGCGAGAGTGTGGGCGAGGAATCCAACAAGAACTTTTATAATATTACTCGCAGGACATATAGATACAAACGTTATTGCATTTGACGGGTGAGAGGACCTCCGTGAGAACACACCGGGCGGCGAGAGTGTGGGCGAGGAATCCAACAAGAACTTTTATAATATTACTCGCAGGACATATAGATACAAACGTTATTGCATTTGACGGGTGAGAGGACCTCCGTGAGAACACACCGGGCGGCGAGAGTGTGGGCGAGGAATCCAACAAGAACTTTTATAATATTACTCGCAGAACATATAGATACAAACTTTATTGCATTTGACGGGTGAGAGGACCTCCTTGAGAACACACCGGGCGGCGAGAGTGTGGGCGAGGAATCCAACAAGAACTTTTATAATATTACTCGCAGGACATATAGATACAAACGTTATTGCATTTGACGGGTGAGAGGACCTCCGTGAGAACACACCGGGCGGCGAGAGTGTGGGCGAGGAATCCAACAAGAACTTTTATAATATTACTCGCAGGACATATAGATACAAACGTTATTGCAAATGACGGGTGAGAGGACCTCCGTGAGAACACACCGGGCGGCGAGAGTGTGGGCGAGGAATCCAACAAGAACTTTTATAATATTACTCGCAGGACATATAGATACAAACGTTATTGCAAATGACGGGTGAGAGGACCTCCGTGAGAACACACCGGGCGGCGAGAGTGTGGGCGAGGAATCCAACAAGAACTTTTATAATATTACTCGCAGGACATATAGATACAAACGTTATTGCAAATGACGGGTGAGAGGACCTCCGTGAGAACACACCGGGCGGCGAGAGTGTAGGCGAGGAATCCAACAAGAACTTTTATAATATTACTCGCAGGACATATAGATACAAACGTTATTGCATTTGACGGGTGAGAGGAGGTCCGCCCCGCCCGGTGTGTTCTCATGGAGGTCTGTGAGAACCCACCGGGCGGCGAGAGTGTGGGCGAGGAATCCAACAAGAACTTTTATAATATTACTCGCAGGACAAACGTTATTGACGGGTGACGCATTTGACGGGTGAGAGGACCTCCGTGAGAACACACCGGGCGGCGATAGTGTGGGCGAGGAATCCAACAAGAACTTCTCTTACACAACAAATACAAAGTTATTCTCTAACTAGCTGCGCCCCGCGGCTTTGCCCGCGTGCAATCTTCTCCCCCATCCTATTTAAAAATAATACAGTTAGCGTTACAATCATGTCACATAATTTAAAAGAGTTTTGGTGGTATATATTCTTTATATTGAAGTTTTTTTGATAAACAAATATTTTCCGTCTTGTGAGTAGTTACACGAATAGATCTGACGGTTTCCCAACACGTGAGCACGCCACATAACAATTGAACATGTAAGGAGCATGTATTTTCCAAATTTAATCCTTAAACTTGTAGTGATTACCCCTGCGCCTTGTTTAGTAATTGCAAATGGGAGTCACTCCCATAAGACTGGAATTTCAATAAAACCTTCCTAAGTAACCTTCTTGGATACTCAAGGAATCATTAATTTTGAATGAAAACATTTTCTTAAGAGAAATAATAATATAATCTCATTTATCTACTTTGTTTATTTAAACACACAAAAGCTCTGCTGAATACAAAATGCATTGCCAATTGCAAGACGTTATCAATTAAAGAAAAAGTTTTGATAAACTAATAGTGTTTATTTATATTTGTATTTCTATTAAAAACATTCTATTATAAACGCAGCGTCATAGTGCATACTTTTTTAAATATAATCACAGCATTTAATGTTAATAGGGAGGTATAATCTTATAACTTTATTTGTCAATTTTGTATCTCTAACTTAAGCTATCCTGGTACCAAATTTCATCCAAATCCGTTCAACTGTTCGAGCGTGAAGAAGCAATAACACATACACACAATCGCGGTCAATCTTTGCCACTCCCGCCACATTAGAAAATACATTAAAAAAATCCCTCCTTTTTGCATCCCTAGGATGTCACTTTGACACCTGTGACTTTGACACCTGTCACTTTGACACCTGTCACTTTGACACCTGTCACTTTGACACCTGTCACTTTGACACTTATCATTTTAAAAATTCCTTCAAATCTTCCTTTAACTTTCTTATTTTGGTCCCATCCTCCTCCCCCTGGCCCCGTCCCCTTTAAATCCTCTACCAACAACCCTCAACCCCCACCCCCGCCATGTCACTTTGACAAAGAATTTGCAAAAATATATTAATGATGATAAATTCTGCTGGTACTTTGAAATACTTATTTTTAAATATAATCACACTATTTAACGTTCATGGAGAGGTATCATCATCATCGTCATCATCAGCCCGTGTCAGTTCACTGCTGGACATACGCATTTTCAAAAGCACGCCACTGAGCCAGATCTTCGGCTACTACACTCTCGAGGAGGTAGGTATACTCACTTTTAATAACTTTATTTTTCAATGTCATATCTCCAACTTCTAAAGTGTTTCTGCTCTCCTGGTACTTTAAAATCCTTTTTTCAATATAATCACACTATTTAGTGTTCGTGGGGAGGTATACCCACTTTAAATAACTTTATTTCTCAATGTAATATCTCCAACTTCTTAAGTCTTTCTGCTCTCCTGGTACTTTAAATTTTTTTTTAATATAATCACTCCATTTAATTTTCATGGGGAGGTATAGTCACTTTTAATTTAATATCTTTATTTTTCAATGTCATATCTCCAACTTCTTAAGTTTTTCTGCTCTCCTAGTACTTTGTTTTTTTTAATATATTCACACTATTTAATGTTCATGGGGAGGTTATACTCACTTTTAATAACTTTATTTGTCAATTTTGTATCTCCAACTTCTTAAGTGTTTCTACTCTCCTGGTACATAGTTTTTTTAAAAATTATAATCACACTATTTAATGTTCATTGGAAAGGTATATTACTCACTTTAAATTACTTTATTTTTCAATATTATGTCTCCAAAAATCCTTTTTTCAATATAATCACACTATTTAGTGTTCGTGGGGAGGTATACTCACTTTAAATTACTTTATTTCTCAATGTAATATCTCCAACTTCTTAAGTCTTTCTGCTCTCCTGGTACTTTAAATTTTTTTTTAATATAATCACTCCATTTAATTTTCATGGGGAGGTATAGTCACTTTTAATTTAATATCTTTATTTTTCAATGTCATATCTCCAACTTCTTAAGTTATTCTGCTCTCCTGGTACTTTGTTTTTTTTAAATATATTCACACTATTTAATGTTCATGGGGAGGTTATACTCACTTTTATTAATTTTTTTGTCAATTTAGTATCTCCAACTTCTTAAGTGCTTACTGCTTATGCTCTCCCGGTACTTAGAAATAAATTTTTTAATAATTTTTTTCGTTATTTTTTAAGTCTTAAAGAAAACGATAATATTTTTTTCTCCTATTTCAGGATAAAAAGTAGCCTATGTGTTAATCCAGGATATAAGCTATTTTGGTACCAAATTTTATCCAAATCCGTCCAGCCGTTCGAGCGTGAAGGAGCAACAAACACACACACACACACACACACACACACAAACTTACAAACTTTCGCATTTATAATATTAGTGTGATTAGTGTGATAATTATACCATTTAATGTTCATTGGGAGCTAAGTATACTCACTTTTAATAACATTATTTGTCAATTTTATATCTCCAACTTCTTAAGTGCTTATGCTCTCCTGGTACTTGAAATATTTTTTTCATTATTTTTTTCGTTTTTTTTTCAAGTTTTATAGAAAACGATAATATTTTTTTCTCCTATTTCGAGATAAAAAGTAGCCTATGTGTTAATCCAGGATATAAGCTATCCTGGTACCAAATTTTAACTAAATCCGTCCAGCCATTCGAGCGTGAAGGAGCAACAAACATACACACACACACACACACACACACACACACACACACACACACACACAAACATACAAACTTTCGCATTTAGAATATTAGTGTGATCAATTGTACTCGTTCTAAAATCTATGCTCTAATAGCTTGTTTACACATACTCACCTAAATCCGTTGAGCCGTTTCAGCGTGAACGCCGGACAAACATACACAGACTGACTTACAAACTTTCGCAGAACAGACAGTTTTTAATTGTCTTCGTTGTTGCTTTCTGCCTTGTTATAAGTATATACAACGTGAAACTTAATAGCCTGCTGGTTTTTTTCGATCAAGCATGTCGATTCGTTTACGTGTGCAGTGGTTGATTACATAGTATTTAAAATTTCCATACAAAAGTAAAATAATTTTAATCTTATAAGTTTGCGACAACCCTATAATGTTTGTTTACTATCTTTCACGTCGTACCCATAAGCAGGTGTGGACATAAATGCTGCTCCATCTACGGGTTTAGGTTGAAAGTCTCCTTGCTTGCGCACCGGTGGATAGACCCCGTTGAGTGGAGAAGGTTCATAAGTCCGAGAAAGCAGACTTGAAACTAGTCACAAATTCAAACATAGTATTCACTTTTTACAATATAATAAAGAAATATCGTAGTTTTAGATTTTCACTTTGATGTTCCACTGATAAGCGCGCAGAAGGCTCCGATGCGCGAGGTCTGTCAACGAGACTTCAGAAACAGACTTGTACAAAGACTAGGTCAAGGTCGCTACTGATTCTTTACCAGATGACTACTAGGTTACATTGTTCCTAGAAGAACATTAAAAAAGTAATTACATGAATGAAAAATTTCGAATCTCTAAAGTCGTAAGACTAAAATCGTTAAACGATATGAGGGCAACCGAGAGTCCGGGACCCTACCATAAAAGCAGGTCTGCCTGAAATCATCCTGTCGGCGATGTCACCAATCTTTCCGATCGACCGGTTGGTCTAGTGGCTACGAGTAGAGACTACGAAATCAAACGGTCGAGGGTTCGAATCCTGCAAGGTGCAATAATTTTTGTAATGAGCAGAAATGTTTGTTTCCGAGTCATGTATGTAAAATTAGTATCTATTAATGTTTATCCGTTCTCTAGTGCCCATAGTATGGGGTATCCTAGTTTGGGGCTAGGTAATTGGTGTAGAATTGTCCGGAATATATTATATTTTTATTTTATTTTATTTTTATTACACGTATGATCTAAAATGTTCCGGCTGTAACATATCGACATCCGGGGGTTCCTCCGTGAAGAGTCGGTGGCCAGTGTAAGCAAAATATGGATAAACCTGATCTCGTAGCGGAATCAGCCGGGATCAGCAGCCTGGACATGCCGCCGTCTGGGTCCAAGTTCGCGCCGAAATGTCCATCCAATCTCACACAAACACAACAGTCCAGTATTACACAATTTCACGTAGTTTAATGTCACTGATCATGTGAGCTGCCGTACTCAGCCGGCAATAGTTTATAACATATCGACACACGTTGACTCTACCCAAAATTCGGTGGTCAAGAATTCTCAATACAAAATCGCGGACGCCAAAAATATATGCGCCGGCAAATCCCACGCGCAAAATCCCACCTCTCCGGAGGCGATTACTAATTAAACTCGCGCGTAAAACCCTTGATACAGAAAATTTAACAAAATAACACAACAAAGTTATAAATTACAACGTGTGTTTTGTTATGTCTCGCGGTCCGTGACACCCACGTTGCGACAGTGACGTTTCGTTGTCAATGCGGGCGGCCGAACCACGTAAGGCGCTTGAAGGGAACGCAACTCAATGCAATCGATTAGAATCTCGATTGAAACCGAACAAAAGTTGTTTCGCGATGACGTGTGGAATACCTACCCCGATACTTAATATGTAAATTAGTTACATATTGTGTAGATTTGACGTAATTAAAAATTTGTATGTTTTTGTAAGTAAAAAAAATGCATTGAAGATTTTAAAGGTTATTTAATATCCATTCCAGACGGTCCGCAACGAAGGCTTCCTGGCGCTGTACAAAGGGTTCGTGCCCACGTGGCTGCGCATGGGGCCTTGGAACATCATCTTCTTCATCACGTACGAGCAGCTGAAGCAGTTCTACTAGCCGGGCTCCACCCACGACTTGCTGCGGGACGGCTCGCTTGTTGGTCTCCACTAGAGGTGAGAACACGGTGGCTCCACTATCCGTCGCGGCATTGTGCTGCGGGACGGCTCGCTTGCTGGTCTCCACTAGAGGTGAGAACAGGGCGGATCCACTATCCGCTGCGGCCTTAAAAAACTGGTAAATCTGGTGGAGAGAAATAGAGTAACCCATCGAAATCGTAGTTTAAGTTTGCGGTATGAGGTTTGAAAAGCCGCCTTCGGTAGGAAGTGTATAGGTAGTTATTCTATTATTACTAGTGGCTCTGAGCTGTAGACCTCGCGAGAACAAACTATTTTGCAAACAATCTAGCAGTGCACAGTAGCGCCATCAAGTTACCTTATTGTACAACTAAGACTTATAACGAAGGTGCTCCAGGTGGTGCATCCCTACTTAGTAGGTAAAGAGCGGATTCCACTGGTAGAAAGCTAAAAGTGAGAAATTTACTGCATTTTACTGCATTCTGCTTACGCCAAAGATCCTCATCAGATCTTCACCAAATTTTTATGAGACTAACTTAAAGTTACTACCTTTCAAATAAAAAAAGAACCAACGAAATCGGATTTATTAAGGCGGAGATATCCAGACCCCGACGACAAAAAAAATAATAAAATCGTTTAACCTGTGTACCAAGTTTCGCCTAGATCGGTTGAGAAAAGCGACCTGTAGAGGAGAAAAGAGATCCGGACGGACAGACATCCGGACATAAAAAGCATTTTTGCCCAAGCTGAAACGGAGACTCTTTGCTCGCTGTTTGCGCTCGCTCGGTCAATTATTATACTTGTATTTTCAGAACAAAAACCATAAAAATTGTTAGTAAAGTCACAGAATAAATAATAGTACAAGTACAGAAGGATAACTGAGTAAAGTCATTTATATACATAGCAACTCTCGCTACAACGCAATAAAGTGCAATTTAACTCGCACAGCGCTGCGAGTTTTCAAGTATATTTACCTAGTGTCCCGGTTATAATTAAGGGGTACTGTTGTATGCCTTCTTACCTGCTTTCTTCCCTCAGGATGGGGGTTCAGAAATAAGGCAGAAATATACGGGCATAAAACATTTAATTTTGCCAAGGGCCGCTCAGTAGTAGGGGGTACACGAAAGTGGTGGTATCGGCCGGACACAGTATGGCTGATTCTACTTCTCTGGTCCTGGTCCAGTACTCTCCTGACTGAGGCCGCAGGTGGAAGGGGGCGCTCGTGGGAGACCAGGTTCTCAGATCGTAGCCGGTTCGAAGTGATGGCTGTCAGACCAGCAAGCCGGACGTAGGACCCTGGAACGCGCATCCAAGAACATCGTTATGGTCTGATGGTAACTCCTGTGAGCACCCACGGCAACAACAGAAGGGAAGTACTAGGCAGTAGTTGTGTTGCCGGGGATGTTCACAATCAGATACGGAGATTACAATGATTTAAATGAAATTGATTGATTTTATGAAATTGCGAGGGTGGAATTGAAATTATTAATTAAGCCGATTTCAGAGATAGCATTTTACACAATTAAGTAATGAATTCTAATTTCAATTCAGTATGAAATGGCTAACGATGATGACCTCTCAAAAGATTCCCCAAGCAATGAAATAATAAGTTTACGAAAAGTCACACTATCTACTTTACAATATTATGTGCACCGCTTACCCAAATTCCGGGGTGAAACAACAACACCAAGGTCTCGGAGAACGTGTAGGGACGAATAGTTTTATATTTGTTGTCTCTAAGATCCTGTCTTAATTCAAGCAGAGACCAATAAAATTGACGTACGTTCTATTAAATTAACCTCTCGGCGTGTGTGATGGCGGCGGTCTGCCGGTTGCGTCTCAGCTCCCTTAGTAACTCCTAATTAAGCTGCACTGCAGCGAACAGGTCGGGGTGCGGCAAATAAAATGACGCTGCGAATATATTGAACGTATTGATGAATTTCAAAAGCTATTTAATTAATATTTAATATATGATTAGTAGGTAAGGTAATATACGTGTAGATAGTGTTTTATAGATATTAAAATTAGTTGTAACGATTTTAAGTTTTTTATTTTTTTTATAAATAATATGTAAATAATGTAAACATGTACGTATAACGTTACACTAGAAGGCGCTCACCCATTGCGTGCAGGCTAGAATGTACCGTATCACAACGCGTCAGAGCTTCCATTGCTCTAATCGTTTCAGAATCGCACTGTCACTTTTACGCTCGGTAGGGTTGTATCAAGATATGACTAGGTACTTGTACTAGTAATTATTCTGTGATATAATATGACTTAGATATTGTAACCGAATAAACAATTATGTAAAAATGTATTATTTTATTACTTATTGTTATAAATGTTGATAGTTCTATTAACTACATATAATAACATTCTTATCAGAATTGACATAGTACCTCATTATTTGATTATATCATAATAGGTTACACCTTGATGAATAAAAGGTACCTGTCTGACTTCGATGCTTAATAATGAATGAAAAAGAAATGGCTACCTACGTAATAAAATGTCGGTATGTAGGTATTTTACGAGATTTGTCAGACCGAATGCTATGCAGTACCTTCTAGGTTTCTCCTTGGTATTCATAAATAAGAACAGAATAAAATTTGACAAAAACTTTACGTAAGTTTACGTAAGTAGGTACTTTATCGTTAAGCACACGGCGCGCGACTCATCGAGCGCACGCTTGACACTACTGAATGAACCCCAATATTACGGCCCCGAAGTTTAGGTATAATATTTGTACTTGTTGCGGAGTGCGACCGCCCTGGTAAAGTCCTTAATCTACGTTAGTTTTAATACTTTTCTAGTGGAAGTGTAAAAAAGAAGAAAATTCTAAATTAAGCTGCAGAAGGACATTATTATATTGGACACGCAAGGCACTGAGCGATCTCTGGGTCCACAGGCTGCTCATGTAGAAAGTATGAGAGTAAGCTTTAAGGTGGGGATATACGCCGTTGACCTTGCTCGATTGGGCGTTACCGATGAAAATGCCCCGCGCAGGCCCCGCGCCCCCTGACAATAGTTCCGCCAGCCGCGCGCTCTCTACCATAACTTTTTTAGATAGCATACTCTATCGAATAGTACCTACCCAATTATTATGTTTACGATATATAGTAGTCACATTTCCCAAAGAACCAATAACCTTTGGGGTAGACGAGTCCTCAAGTGGAGACTACGTTTAGACAAACGTAGTGTAGGACGCCCTGTGGTCAGGTGGACTGACGAGCTGCGAAAAGTGGCTGGAAGAAAGTGGATGAGGAGAGCTGAAGACTGAGCTCAGTGGGCGTGCATTAGAAGAGGCCTACGTCTAGCTATATGCACAGATGTAAGCTGATGATGATGATGATGATTATTGCATCGGGGTGAATAAAACATTAATAATCATTGGTAAGCAAAAGCTGACTTGCATTCGGTCAATGAGTTTCTAATAATCTGTTACGCACATGCATTGTACGAAGTTTTTCAATACAAGCGTGAGAAAACCGGAAAATATAAATAACCCGTATGATATGTATGGTATGGTATTTACCGCTATGATACTAATAATGTTCGTACCGATATCAAGCCCTGATTGGGACAATAGAATTGTTACCATATCATACAGAACCCAAAAACTAGTTATTGAAAAAATATTATCTATATACTTATAATAAAACTGTAACGGGTCCAATTCTGTACATTGAAGATATTTAGAAATTTTTTTTTGGACCTTGCTCTGGATTCGATACTGAAGCCAAAACTGTATTTTTTTTATTTTTGTCTTTCTGTCTGTCTGTCCGTCTGTCTGTCTGTACCTTGGAAGTGCATCACGCCGAAAATACTCAATGAATTCAAATGAAATTTGGTATGATTTGATCATACTTCGAGGTAGGACATAGGATACTTTTCATCCCGAAAAATTAAAGGGTTCCTGCAGGATAGGCGTTGAAAGTTATTTAAAAGAACACGTAACACGCTGAAACTACTTGACGGATTTTGTTGAAACTTGGCACAATCATAGTTTATATAATGGGTAAAAAATAATGATACTTTTTATACCGAAAAATAAAGTGTTTTTTGGGGATAATGTCCATAATTCTGTAAATTGAAGATATTATGTAATTTTTTTTGGAGGCCGTTCTATATGCAATACTAAAGCCAACACTGTATTTTTTTTCTTTCTGTCTGTCTGTCCGACTGTCTGTCTGTACCTTGGCAGCGCACCATGCCGAAAATACTTAATGAATTCAAATGAAATTTGGTATGATTTGAGTTCACACTTCGAGGTAGGACATTGGATACTTTTCATCCCGAAAATTGCTGTATCCTGTGTTCCTGCAGGATAGGGGTGGAAAATAATTTAAAACAACACTTAGCACGCTGAAACTATTAGACGGATGCTGATGCAACTTGGCACGTTGATGCTACTTGGCACAGACATAGTTTATAAGATAGGTGAAAATTATGGATACATTTTGTCCCTAAAAAATAAAGGGAGATATGGATCCAAATTCTGTACATTAAAGATATAGTGTTTTTTTTGGAAATGATCTATATTCGAGTATGAAGCCTAATTTGTATGTTTTTCATTTTTGTTTGTATGTCTGTCAGTCTGTATCTTAGCCGCGCATCACGCTGCCGGAACTACTGGATGAATTCAAAAGAAACTTGGTATGATTTGAGTTCGTACTACGAGGTAGGACATAGGAAACTTTACATATTGAAAAATTTATGGGTTATTATTTAGGGGCTGAAACTTATTTAAAAGAACACGTACCACGCTGAAAGTAATGGACGGGTTTTGATGCAACTTGGCACTGTCTTAAGTTATATGATGGGTTCAAATTGAGGAACATGTTTTATCCCGAAAAAGTAAAGGGTTTCTGCGGGATATGGGTCCAAAGTTATGGTTCTCTGTATTCGATACTGAAGCCAAACTGTTTTACTTTTTTTTCTCTGTCTTTTGTTTTTATTTATCTGTCTGTTTGTCCGTATCTTGACCGCGCATCGCACCCAATTTACTAAATGAATTCAAATGAAAAAAATGCTCTTGAGTGATTAAAAAAAGGTATTGAACATTTATTTTTTTGTTAATCGTGTCTTTCTTTGTGTCTTTGTTTGTCTGTAATTGAATAAGCTACAAAACTTGAACTTTTTTAAATCGTGTCTGTTTATTTGTTTGTTTGTTTGTTCACGCATCACGTAAAAACTACTGGACCGATTGCAATGTGGGTTTCATTGTTAGATAGCTTAAGGTTTGATTTAAATCTGGTGTAATTGGTATCTCAATCCGGTGAGTTAGAAGCCGAGCAATTGATAAAGTTAAGTTAACATTTTTGATGGCTGAAGAAATTTTGTTTAAATGTTGGTATAGTGGTCCCGGAATAGCACATTATGGTACTTTGAACCTAAAGAAAAGAACACGCGTGCGAAGCCGCGGGTACAGCTAGTTATTTCATAAACTCACGCATAGAATGAAATAATTTAATTAAATAATAATTACTATAATGTGAGTATAATTAATTATAATAACAAAAATAATATATAAGGAACCAGTACTATTTATTTAGATAATTTATAAACATTATTTGATACTTAATTAAATAATAATTACTATAATCTGACTGTAATTGACTATAATATCATCATCGTCATCATGACTATAATACGAATAGGTAAATTAATAACTATAATAAAAGACTAACCCCCTTACTTATATAAAGTTATGCAATGGTTATGCAATGATTAATAATTCCGCGCAGTACAATTTTGTACTGCGCGGAATTTCTAATCATTGCTTAATCATTGCATAACTTTTTATACGTAAGGGGGTATATATGTACAGCCTTATTACAAAAAAACTAAAAAAATATCATTATTATTATATTTACACACTCAAATAATCCCGCCTACAACTAAAAATTTACATAATATACGATTTCCAAATCAGTTATGCGCAAGACAAACCACAGATTAATAATAGGTGGTTTTTGCGGAGAAAAGTGTCGCAGGTCCGTTCAGCAACAACGTCCCGTCCCGCACTGATTTACTGGGCGACAGAGGGGTTGCCCATGCGATTAGCGAGTAAAGATTACGTAAAAAAATTGTTAAAAATAATTAGGAAAAATATTTGCAAAACTAATTCCAAGGTTCCCTCAGCGTTTCATTATTGAATATGCTAAAGGAAATTAAAAAAAGATGTGATTGTTTACAAGAAAAACGGTAATAACTACAAAAACAGAGGGTACTTTGCGTATTTATTATTGATATTTAATATTGTATTTTCAATATTTTTAGCTGAAGAGGAGATGCTCTGTATGATGTAAATTAACATATATTTTATGTGAAGTTTTTTCTATAAAGATTACGGAGAAAAAAAGGTTTTAATGTCCCCAAATTGAGCCCAATTCACAGATATCTCGGCCTTAAACAGCGTTATTTTAACTTGCTCATTACGCATTTAACTACTTACAAGTCGTTCCTTACAAGTCAGACTGATCTAAAAGAGGTGCATTACAGCCAGGACTGCAGAGCTATTACCTAAGTTTAGTTACAATCTGTTTCTGATTGAAACTCTGCGCTGCTATTGGTCAATTCGTTTGTTACTAGCGCGGAGGGTGCGGTTGATCTTGACATGACTCCATTTGAACCTTATAACAGTTGCACATAAGACTGATTCTTACATTGTTTTCAGATGTTCGAGAGACGGGATCATGCTTGGGATCAGCACGGAATGGATATGCGTGCTCGAAGTAAGCTTATAGTGATGTTTACCGAGTGGCCAGTAGTGAAGCCTATATATATATATATATATTCTGTGTTAAACGTAACAATGATCTGCATTTATAGACCTGGCAACTGTAGGTTCTACTGTTGTTTTGTTTTTGAGATTTTTATCGTGTCTGGTACCGGTAGCATAGATGTGTCAATTTTTTTATCATTTACATTCAAAACAGAATCAGGGTAAAACCGGTTCTGTCCCGATGGACAGAACCGGTTTCTAAATCATATCATAAACTGACCGGTTTGAGTTTTGCTACGACAAGTTTAGCTCAACTCTTGTTTATTCTACGATAACATGACTTGCGACAACCGGTCGAGCAACTACAATTAACTGAGCAACAAATCTATTGTTAGTGTTAGAATGCGTGTAGAATGCACCCACAAATGCATGAAAGATATGGTGACATTTTATGAATACCGATGTCACGTTATCGTGGATAGCAAGGTTCAAGCCTGGCATAGCATTAACTATTCACCTTCCTCTGTCCTTTTATTTATATATAAAATAGAGACAAAGTCTGTATGTGAGATCTAGTTGTAACCCACGTGAAACCTGCATTGCAGTGATTTAACTGCAGTGAGTATGACTCAAAAACTTAGTACAATTCGAAGTACTATAAAATAAAGAAACGATTTGTAAATGGCGGCATCGCCGACGACGTTGAGATAATACCGTCAGCAAAACATACCGGCAAACATAGACTACTTATCCCATCTGTTTGATTTCTGGCAAAACAAGAAAAAAAAAACAATCTGCAATCGATGGGTAAGCCGTTGCAGATTATTTTATTCCGCGAAGTAATTCATAACATTTCACACAATTTCACGCGCGCCACTGCGAAGGGCCATTCCGCGTTTCTGTACACTCACAGTTCGTCAGAATATTAAAAACAGCAACTCAACAATTAGGCATAAAATTATGAAAACAACAGCAACACATTAATATGGACTTGTCGATATTGGGCGGTTGAGTAAACCAGAGTTGAGAATCCAGTGTCATTATAGAAAGAAATTGGCGGGTGTTGGTTTACGAGCATTAGAAATAAAAGCTCTGAAGCTAACTGCTGCGGTCCCTGTTTGTATTTGTAGAATATCGAAAAGAAAGTTGATGTGATTATAGATTATAAATGCACTAGCTTTCCCGCCTGCGTCTTCGTCCGCGCGGTCTACTGTTTATCGCGAAAAAAGCAACATAACTTCTTCTAGGATATTAAAAACCAATGCAAAAGTAGGTGTAGTAATGAGATAGCATGGTATTGGCCGCCATTTCCAAATCGTTTCTTTATTGGCGCCGGCTATAGATATAGGTAGGCGTGACCATCTGGAAATACTATCCGTTTGTTCCACAACTTCCGTGGTCTATTAATGGAACTGTAGTCAGTATTTAGTACAACTAATTAAAATCTGATATCGTGTCGTGGTAATTGTTAAACTGTGAATATATTATGTAGTGAAAATAGCCTGAAAGGCGCCTTGTAATTTAAGCTGTACCTTACTGCATTGTTCCTGCCACTATTAATCGATATAGGAATGTAGGCGTAGATCCTAATTCTACGCTACACATGGAATTAAAAATGCACTATGAATGTATATGAATACTATCTTGTATGACTCCTACTGAACGTACGACGGTGACGAACAGTGTGGCGCTAGGCCGCGCGCCCCTTGTAATAATCGTGAGCTGTAAACGCACAGAGCTGTCGGTAACGGGCTTTATCGTTTAGATATCTACGTACACGACGTGTTGTAACGTAAATAGTTACTGAACTTGTAATATGCAACTACTGTAATTTCCGGAAGTTTTTCTGATAAATATATAAACCGCGCGCGCTGCGAGCGGTGGCCCACAGCGCGCGGCGAGACATGATCGCGAGAGTTCCGCACTCACCTTCAGAAAGACCACCGGATGTGGTGGAAACTATAGTTTGAGTAATCCAACATGTGTAACTTCCGTTATTGCCTTTTAAAATATTTGCCTGGAAGAATTATTATTAGTTTGAATTCCAAATATCGAGCTATAAAGTACTATTTTTATATTTTTAAGTATTTTGCTTTCACTGTAGTTCAACTGATTCTCTTGTGATCTTTAGAAACAAAGTGTTATTTAAAAGTGTTGTTATTTTTTTTTTGTAAAGGCCTTTGCACTTATAATGTAGTAAGTGGACTCACCAGTTCTCCGCATTCTAGGCTAAGTAGACGCAATTTGTACATAATTATTGGATGTACAGCGGGTACTTGTAAGCATTTCATAGGATGACTTTTTTAGACATATTGGATGTATATAATTTGTGACTAGATATATTTATGTGAATCTTTGTTGTGTTAAGTGTTACCTATTTGTATTTATCGTTGTCGATTTCGATCGTTGTTCGAATATGATTCGAATGCATTGTACGAATAATATAAACCTGTATAAACTTGTCATTTTTCAGTTCAAACAAATGTTGAACAAAGGAAACAAAACAGTGTTTTAAACTTATATACAAAGTTGATTTGAAGATGTGTACACATAAGCGACTGCACTGGCTATTGTTGTTTTGGACTTCACGCATTGCGGTCGAGCATTGTTGACGAAATAAAACCATATTTTAATGGCTATCGTGGCACCTTTTGACATTGTATTGGTATTCGCTAATGTGTACGCACCTTTCAGTTGTGTTCAAAACACATAAAAAAATAGATGCTTCATAAGTAAAAACTTTGTGAAAAACGTCGCCAAATCATACGTTAATAATGAAAATATACACATCAACTTGCCTACTTTTTTGTTTCATTTTTTTTTGTCTTCGATTTATCAGAAAACTTTAGATTTTAAGATCATGATTCATGACGCTAGGTTTGTTAACACATTGCGACTTGGGGCCACGTTTAAAGCGCAAAACTAAGAATGAGTCCCGCTGGTTGTCAGTGGCCACGGTAACATCAACACGCGGCCTAATAGAAGCTGTTGTAAGGGCCTTTCACATGATTGAGGAAATGTTATAGATGTACAACTACATGCTTACAAGTTACATGTTTTTCGCACTAACGCCGCGCCGTCGAGTTCCAGTCAGGTAATCCATACCAATATATAAAAGTGAGACGTCTGTTTGTTTGGGGAGCTTTCACGCGATAACGGCTGGACGGATTTTGATAAAATTTGGAATGAAGATAAGACAGGATACTTTTTATCCCGGAAAATTGCAAAATTCCACGGGAAAACTGGGAAAATGTTGATTACTCGCTGTAAGAAACGAAATAACAAGTAAGTCAAAAAACATCAGCATTGGTGCTATACCTACTTTTGCATTGGTTTTTAATATCCTAGAGATGTTTTATTTCGCGATAAACAGTAGTCTGCGCGGACGAAATCGCGGGCGGGAAAGCTAGTTGTATAATATACTGTAGTCTTTGTAGTAATGCAAAGTATAGTTCACTCAAAGTTTTCGATTCAGTAAAGTTATCAATAAAAGATTTGTTCTAGCAGGAGATTGAAACTATAGAAGATTGAATTACGCTTAACTACTGGAGTTTTCTCTACGAGCAGTACATACATAGCGATGTCACAGAGGGTAGAGTAAAAGTCATTTCTTATTGTCGTTAGATTTTGAAAGCCTTAACTTGCGTAGGATTTGTATACTCTTTGGCCGTAGCCGTAAATGTAAAGAAAAAAAAGAAGAATCTATCAATCATTGACAACTTCAAATTCGCCAAACGCCAAAACTCGTCTGTGAACAATTCGTCCCATCTCAAAGTTTCCTGACAAATCCTGTAATGTATTTGTAACCATCGCTCGCGCTACAATGGAAGCTAACGTGATAGACTGCTCAGTGAGTTCGTCGCCGGAGCGCTGCCTGTGCCAGGACGGCGGCGCCGGGCCCGGCCTCGCCGTGCTGCGGGACGTGCAGCGCGCGTACGAGCAGCGCTTGGACATGCTGGAGAGAGCTCCCGCCCGCAGGAAACTGGAGGTGAGAAGGACATCTGTACCCCTAGTACAAGTTTTTATAGTTTTTGATAACGAAATGTAGTTTCGCCTAGTTCCATACATTTACTGTCAGCGCCTCTTGCGGAAACTTGTAGGAACTAAAATTGGTAGGACGGGTTCTAACAAATGCTACGAATAAGTAATAAGAACAAATGGTAGTATTCGAATTCGAGATAAAGTTTTCGAGTAATGTTTGCATTTTAGCAGTATGAGTTGCCACTTTTTTTTTTTTTTTTTTTACTCGTTAGATAAATTTTCGTGAGAGCTTCATGAGATCTTACGATTTTTTATTTTATTATGATAACGAGACGGTATCTTGCGTAGAGGTTAGCCTTGGAGGCTGTAGGAGCTGACCGTCGTGAAGGCGAGCGACAGGAGCTTGACGTAGGCGGAGATTAATACACCTGTTACACTAACATCACATCTGTTACACTAACTTTGTTCAACGGTATCGGCTCACGGGCTCGCTAAAGAAAGTTTTGTCTAAGATACCTAAGACAAAACCTAAGAGATATCTATCTATCGCAGAGTATTAATAGATAGATATCTCTTAATACTCTGCGGGAAAATACAAATCTCAGGAATACTCAAAGAATCTCTCTAGAGACCATCTAGAGACCAAGGTAAGTTAATAGTTAGGTACATAAGTACCTACTCATATCTAGCCGACCAAAATACATTATCTTATCTTGAACTTGTATTTTGTATATTTGTAGCACTTATGCACCAATAATAATACTACCAAAAAAAAAACAAAAAAAAAAACTACCAATCTACTTACTTTACAATTTCAATGTCGTGATGAGTTTACGTCGTGATACGACATCATTTCTATTTCGCCAAATATGACTCAATTGATGAAACAAACACTTAATTCAGGATTCCCAAGTAGTAATGATCAAAAATCAAGTATTACATCGAAGCTAGATGTCGTAGTTGAACCATAAAATCAATATAAAATAACTAGGTTGTGTTGGATTACTTTGGTCCGTAACTTCCTTAATACTGAACGAAATTAAAGACCGAAGGTACCGGAAGAATCAGAAAAATACGTTCTTTCTATTTATCACATCAATTAAACGTAAATCGATTATCATTTTTTCGCAATGAAACCACAGATAAAAACGACATACGAAAAACAAAACGTCAAATACCAAAACGGTGGACTATATATTTTGTCTCCTTTTTTTTGCTTGCGGGGACGAGAGATAGAAATATGTAGTGTTAAGTGCGTTCATTCGAGCTAGTTTTTGAAAACGAAATGTAGTTTCGTCTAGTTCCATACATTTACTGTCAGCGCCTCTTGCGGAAACTTGTAGGAACTAAAATTGGTAGGACGGGTTTTATCAAATGGTAGTAGGTACGAGTATTCGAATTCGAAATAAAGTTGTCGAGTATTCTTCGCATTTTAGCAGTACGAGTTGCCACTTTGTCAAGCTAGCGGTAGTAAACTTTACGAATTCGATCATTTTCAAAGTATTGTTACTCGTTAGATAAATTTTCGTGAGAGCTTCATGAGATCTTGCGATTTTTTATTTTATTATGAGACGGTATCTTGCGTAGAGGTTAGCCTCGGAGGCTGTAGGAGCTGACCGTCGTGAAGGGGAGCGACAGGAGCTTGACGTAGGCGGAGATTAATTACACCCAGTCACATCTGTTACAAGAATAATCGAAGTGTTACACTAACTTTGTGCAACGGTATCGGCTCACGGGATCACTAAAGGTTTTGTCTATCTCTTAATACTCTGCGGGAAAATACAAATCTCAGGAACTCTCAAAGAATCTCTCTAGAGACCATCTAGAGACCAAGGTAAGTTAATAGTTTGGTACATATGTACCTACTCATATCTAGCCGACCAAAATATTTTATCTTATTTTGAACTTGTATTTTGTATTTTTGTGGCACTTATGTACCAACAATAATCCTTCCAAAAAAATTACATGAATTGTAGTGCGAAACACTATCAATCTACCTACTTTACAATTTCAATGTCGTGATGACGTCACGTCGTGATGTCGTCATTTCTATTTCGCCAAATATGACTCAATTGATGAAACAAACACCTAGTTCAGGATTCCCAACTAGTAATTATCAAAAATCAAGTATTACATCGAAGCTAGATGTCGTAGTTGAGGCATAAACTCAATATAAAATAACTAGGTTGTGTTGGATTACTTTGGTCCGTAACTTCGTTAATACTGAACGAAATTAAAGACCAAAGGTACTGGAAGAATCAGAAAAATACAGAACGTATTTTTCTGATTCTTCCAGTAAAACCATAGATAAAAACGACATACGAAAAACAAAACGTCAGACACCAATATGGTGGACTATATATTTTTTCTCTTTTTTTTTCTTGCGGGGAAGAGAGATAGAAATATGTGAAGTTCGTTCAATCGAGCTCTTCGAATTTTTTTATCATGTGAACTTCATTTGAAAACATGAACTCGTCCTACCGATTACACCCAAAACTGATAGTTTTGGGTGTAAATTTTGGGTGTGTAAATAATTTTTCCGTTTTCTTAATGTCCAAACCCGTACTAGGCGTACAGTTGTACGCTTGGCGGGGGGTGCGTTTTCATACCCCTTCCCACTGATCTAGTAATATACAGTTCTCTACGCCCCTACCCCACGACCCCCCTCCGCACCCTCGGCCCCGCACAGAAGTCGCTTATTTCCGTCGCATCGATGTTTACATTTAAATCATCATGTAGCAGGAATCTCTAAAGTAGAATATAATTAATCTTTTATGCATCTCAAAACGAGGTCAATGATTGGGTTTGTACCATCCGCAAGCGCGATCCGTTTGGAGTGTCAACGGATCGCAGTGAGTCGTGTCAATTGATTGATTCATAGAGATTAGTCTGGTTGTTCCCGAGTCGTCTTCACCAATCTCAGCTTCAGTGGATTCTTTCTTCCTCTGGTGGAGATATCCCACCAGGTAATCATCAGTCTGTCTCGCCAGTTGTACGGTGACGATAGTGTCTCCATGTCGCAGATGCAGGTAGAGCTGCTGCGGTCCTGGGTGGGTGACCTGGTGGGACAGAACAAGCTGCTGGTGCGCGCCGTCGAGGACCTGGAAATGGAGGCCACCACCAGGCTGCTCATGGAGCAGCGGAAACACAGCGAGGTACGAACCTGTTCTGAGATAAGAAACATTATATGATGTTGTATTATTAGAACTCTTTTTTAGTTCACCTTGTCAGGAATGAACCTCTCGATTAGTGTTGTTTCAGAGTGTGTTGTAGATGATAAAAGGTTTCGCCACGTGCACAGCACAGTCTGCATTTGTACTTGTAGCTGATAAATGAAACTAAGTTTTAAATGTTTGTAAATAAACGCGAATACTCTGTCTACTGGGACTTGAGAGGTTAAGGATTCAATGGCGCGGTCGCTAAACACCTTTTTTAAAAGGAGCATGCGTGGTTAGATATAGGTTACAGTATTACAGTTTACTTACTAACACAAGCCCAGTGTTGCCACCTTAGCAATTAAGAATTAGCTAGATAAAATGACAAATGTCACTAGATTTTGAAAATTTAGAAGGATAAAAAAAACAGATATCATACCACTATCATACACGAACAGTTACCTGCATACCAAATTTCATATAAATCCGTCTGGCTGTTACGGAACTGAATGGCAATGGGAACAATCATTTTCAGAATCTTGTAAAGCAATGTAATCTTCTAATGATAAAAGATAGATGGTTCTAATCGGTTTTTATCTATTTTATGCCGTTTTGTGTGGACTGACAGTTCTAATGTAGAGAGTTCAGCATCGCGCAAAATAAGTTTTGCGCTCGATATGAGATTAACTTTATAACGCTGATTGGTCTGGTTACGCACGACAGTGGCTTCACTTCATTGATTTATAATTATGTATGATAAACAAGTTAACATAGTAGGTAGAGTACATAATCAAAAATATTGTTTTTTTTCTAGAATTATTTTCTAGATAGAATGAACTAATGAATGAATGTCATAAAAATGTGTAGCTAGGTTCCATACTGGAAAAATCACTAAAAATCGCTAGAAAAATATTATTGCCACATGATGAAAAAAAAAACCACTAAAGTCCTTCAAAAGTCAACAGATCTAGTGATAAAATCGCTAAGGTGGCAACACTGCTGACAAGCCCAGATATTTCGTCTTGACTGTGTGTTGAATCAAAACACATTCAACATCAACACTGTTGATTGTTGTACATGACAATGGCTTAATCCGGTTCTGTCATCTTCGCGTTTGGATCTCGCACGCCAGCTGACGGGATGTTTACCTTTTAAAAATCAATTCCGCGAACACTCATGTTTTATTCTGCAAAGGGATTCCTCTAAAAGTTCCTTTGAACATCACGCTTTTTTCACCATTGCTGTTGTCCTTAATTTATTTCAAGAATAAGGGCGAGCTTACCCGATCCATTCACCTCAGCTTTAGGCGACAATCCACTGAAGCAGATAATGTGTAAAGGCGATTCGTGGATATCGGCCTCCTTTTGATAGTTCACGAGTTAGGTACACATCTACGTTGCAGTAGATTTCCCCAAGCCAATTTGCCTACTATAATTACTAATTTACCAAATTAAATTAATTAATATCTTGTTTTTTTTTCTTAAAATTAAAAAAGAACCCTATCAACTAGCTTTCGCCCGCAGCTTAGCTGGAATGTTTTTTTTGGTCGAAGTTTTCTTAGTTTTTTTGGTGTTAATTTTTTTATTCGTGTTTTTTTTCATTATATTCCATTTCCCCGTCAGATGGTGTGCGAGCTCCGCGCGGAGCTGGCCGTTCTGCGGCGGCGGCTGGTGCGCAAGGACTCAGACCAGCGCGGGCTGATTGAGGTGCTGCGGCGGATGCGGGACTTCGACTACTGCTCGCTCGAAGGGATACACTTCTTCGAGGTCACGCAGTCGGACATCTTCGGCAAGAGTTTAAAACGGTGCGCACACTTTTTTTCTTATCTTTTCTGTTTCACTACTAGGTAGGATTATAGTTATTCTTACTTAAAGTTTAACTTCAATCCACTGAAGCCGAGATTCGCGGAGTGTAAGGATAATTAGGAACAATCGATATGAATCTGGTCAAATTATGTGTACATCTCTCTATCTTATAGGGAAGTAATTAATTTGTCGCCTACGCCACATAAGGCCGAAACCGATGTATTTGTATATGTCGCAGGCAGATAGTTTAATCCGCCGTTTAATTAACTGCCTTGCAGTTTTTTTTAATGAATGGTGCTATTCAATTAACGGTCTGAATGTTATTCAGCTATTCAAGAAAACAGCTAGGCAAATGATGATGGCAAACTACTTGCCTAAGCTATTCATTTATATTTAATTCCACATTTATTTATTTTCCACTTTCTGCCACCTGGCGCTGAAGCCCATACCTACACTGACAATAGACGTAGTATCGCTACCTAGTCTGTGGTCAATATGGCGTCAGCAAGCAATAATACTGTTGGTGTTTCTCGCAGTATGATTAAACTAGGTAGGTTAGTTAGGTTGAACATGAATACCTTTTATAAACATTAGTCTGATCACAAACTACTATGTTTGATACTTGTCACATGGTCACCCTATTGTATGAATGGCATAAGCAATCAGCCATTCAGTTCATTAAATGTCATACGGCTGAATATCATTCAGATCGTTAGTTGAATGACACCATTCAATCAAAAGCCTAGTCAGTTAATTAAACGACGGATTAAACTCTGCCTGTGACTTATACCTATACGATGTTCACCCGTGTACGGCGTCTGTGACAAATTGGACTGACATTTAATAGAAAGTACCTACTATAAAATCTAAATAACATACCCTTTTGGTGACTTTTATTTGTTTTTTATTTACATTTACACTAATATTATAAAGAGAAATGATTTGATTTTTTGAGTGTTTGTAATGGATAAACTAAAAAAAACTTTACCGATTTAAACATTTCTTTCACTTGTAGAAAGCTATATTATCAGCAAATAACAAGGGCTGTCTATTATTTTCCAAAAAAATGAGATACCTACCTACGAAAATTGCAATAAAGTAACCCTACGTATCAAAAATTTGCTTATAAATCTCTGTATTTGGCGTACGCTGCGAAAACTATAGATGATACATAAAATAATGTACTACATGTGTAAAGTATTCATCATTGCCCACATCGTGTCCGCGAAGTATAGTCACAATAACCGATTTTTGTTTGAAGTGGCGCGGGTGCGTGCCTGCTGCGGGAACCCTTAGCTAAAAGCTTTGTGAAGCCGGGGCTGGTTTACTTTATTACAAACTAGCTGTGCCCGCGGCTTTGCCCGCGTGGTCATTTCATTTAAAAGTAGCCCACACGTGTTATTCCAGGACCAAAAGTACCTACAAAGTACAATATTATACTACATTTCTTCAAAATTCGTTCAGCCGTCAAATAGTTTTTTATCGATTGCTCGGCATCTAATCATTGGAATAAGGCACTGCCTTGCCTTTTTATAACGCATATTCTGTGAAGTACGGAGTGCCATAGCACGTATTGCGATGAAATAAAAGCATATAATACAATATGAAATAAACGCTAGAATAAACGCACCGCGTTCCACCACAAGGCAGCGCGTGCAAGGCCTAAGATACCAAATACCCCAGTTTTTAAATCAAATCTTGTAAGGCGTCGTAGTGCGATGGGCGGTAAGGTAACGAATGACGTGCAGCGTGCAGATGAAGCGAAGAAAATACGTAGTTCGTATAAGTTACGTATATTCAGAATAAGGAATATGCGCAGAGTAATGCGATATCAACCGTATAGGGTAGGAACCAATCTTTATGGCGGCTGTGAAGTAAGGCGCAATGCGCTGCGCAATAGCTAATTTTAGGTGTAAGCGGGCTTTGGAGAGGTGAGAGGCCGGGGCACACCCTCCCGCTAGCCCGCCGCACGCCGCGCGCGCCCGCCGCTTTTGTGCTTGTGTGCACGCTACATCCGTACGCTGCACACATGCGTGCGAATCTGTTCAAGTGCAGTCTAGTTAGTTATTTTATTAAAGTTGTTTGTTACCAACCAATAATTTTTGATATATTCCCAACTGCCCCATTAATGTCCCCATCAATGGGGCCGATACATTCCACGAACACAATATCAGCATATTCCGATATCAATATTATTGTGTGTTGACGTGTGTTAACATAACTTCATGAACTTCTGATTGGTTAAATATAATGTTAAGCGTTAATAATCGACGCTAATTTAGCTACTAAAAACATAACTATAGGTATAACATTTTTTTATCATTCCATTATTTGTATGTAGGTGCTTACCACATAATATATTTTTTCAATCATTACATTATTTGCATGTAAGTAAGTATGGTTTATGTAGTTTAGTAAATATGTATGTAGTCATTTTTATTTTGCATGATTTATTGTATTGCTTTGCACCACCGTCCTTTTTTAATTGGTAATTTCTGTCCATCCAAAGGTTGTCTGGAAGAGATCGCTTTTAGCGATAAGACCACCCGTAGTGCCTATTTTTAAAATAAATTCTTGTATACATGTTCCATAATTCTGGTGTAATAAGGTGTTTATTATTATTATTATGTTCTACAAATAGGTAGTAAAATATTTACTGTAATAATTGCGAACCTTACAAAAAAAGTCACACTCGCAGCGCGCTTCACAGCCGCCATAAATATTGGTTCCTACTCTATACAAAGTACTCTGTGTATCAACCGGACAGTAGGCAATTCAACAGACAAATTCCAGTCGCAAGGGCTTGAGAGCTGGGCCCCGATTCTGTTAACTATTGAACAGCGATAACGCAAGTCGATCGCTAGATTTTTTTCCGAAGTGGTAAATGAGAAAAAAAAACAAAAAAAAACTAGCTATTGACTTGCGTTGTCGCGGTTCAATAGTTAAGAGAATCGGGGCCCTGGAGGTCGTGCTGAGGCAAAGCGCTAAAGCTAGTGTGAGCCGAATTCGAAACATTTACAGCTTAAAATTTAGCGGGACTCTTGGTTGCAGTGAATGAAATGCTTGCGTGTTTTAATGTCAATCAGCGGCATAGCAGAATACCTGTTACCAAATCTATTTCTTTGTCTTCCAAGAGAGATTGACACATTCGTTATACGTAGTAGGAATAGGTTGAAAATTGTGGTCCTTAACTTGTCTCCTACATTCTTGTAAGGAAATGTCAACTTTATTCTTGCTTTCGTCTTTTATGCAACCGGGACCATTTTTTTTATTTTTTTTTGCTTGGTGAAATGCATTTATGCATACCACTGAGCCCGGGGAAGGCCCAGTGGTTATGTGTGACTCACTGGCGACTGCCCGTACTACCCACTAAAACCCCATGGTGTACCTCCACTGCCGCTCACACGGGAACACGGGAACGCTTACGCACACGACCGCGAACCCGCCGCGGCTGTCCGTTTCCGGACCCGCCTCTGGCGAAAACCCCCCTGCGACGCACCAGTACACATGGTGCGCCGCAACCACCCGGGGACCAACCCGCAAATGAGCGCCAAACGAAATCCCCGCGTCTGGACGCTCGAGGTCCCCCTGCGATGGGTCGGTTCAGTGGCCCCACCGCCAGCCACATCGGCCGCAGAGGATAGGGAGAGCGGCGCACCGCAATACCGACACTCCTCTTCCCCTGCGGCCCCACCGCGTCCGCCATCAAACGGTGGCGGCCCCGCCGAGGCCGCGGAAGGTAGGAAGAGCGGCGCACCTTATCACCGACACTTCTCTCCCGCCGCGGTCTCTCTTCCCTCAGCCGCGGTGCTGCCCATACAACACCGCGGCCCACCTCAGTTGCGATGCCGCCCATACAGCACCGCAACTTACTGTGGCCACTTCAGCGTAGGCTTGAGGAGCAAATCCCAGTGAAGCGGCCCCTCCATGGGGCCAGCCGGCGACACCCTGCCAGCGCGGCCCCGGGTTCCTCTTAGCTTCACCGTGGTGGGCGAAGCCACGGTTACTAGAGCCCCCCCGCCACGACAAGGCGGGAACCCACGGTGGGGATGCAACCGGGACCAAGTGCAACTAATTTTAACAGAAGAATTGTCCTCCTGAAATAGTAAAATTTTCTTTCCTGATTTCTTTCATCTAGGTATTTGTTAATTATTATTTGTACATTACATAAATTTGACTTATGCTAATAGTTATGTTTCCTGCGCATTTTAACTTATTTTTATTGGCACACCTCCACAGCATTGATTTATTCTAATAAGTTTTTTCATGTGATACTGGTGACCAAAGTACAAAAGCACCTTTCCGCCTTTACAATCAATGATTTCAATATTATTACAAAAATCAGCCATGGTTTTCTCACATAAATATTATTAATATGTCAAATGTCATGGTGAAAAGATTATAAATCTACGGAGAATTACGTTAATAACTAAACTCTTTGACGTCGACTGCAAAGATTTTTTGCTCAGGGAGTCCAAGAGTAACATCGAGTATCCGTGGACCCCTCAGGGGTTCCAAAGGGGGGTTCAAGTGGAAAGAACAATAAAATCAATTTTGTATAATTAATTACAATTTGATTGGTATTTATTTTCTATTTCATTATGTTATCTGAGATTGAATGAAGACAATACATACTCATTAACTATTATTCTGATTGTCACCATAAAAATTGACATCAATTTTAAATAATGTCATGTTTGTCTGATATTACTAGTTGGTTTTATTTTCCAAATAAAAATAACTAAGTCGAATTATTTCAGCTCGTACTTTAATATTAATCAATTGGTTAATATTTGATATATATGCTAAATATTTTAAAGTCAATACAAGCTGTAGGCAGGCCTAAAAATGACAAGATTATTATTCGGTTAATATTCGGCACATCAACCGAATGTTCGGCCGAATACCGAACATATAAAACCATGCCGAATACGAATAATTAACGAATATTCGGCGCATCTCTATTAATTATAAAATAATGATGATTTATGTATTTCTTTTTTAAACATGCACTTCAGGTAAAACTAACAAATTAAAAAAAAGCAAAGTACCTAAATTGATAGAATTCTTTTCTGTTTTTGAGTTTTTTCTAAATTATCCGTATTGGAATTATTGTGACCTATTTTGTTGAAACGATTTGACGGTTTACTTCAGGAAATGAAAGGAGCCTTAAAAATAACGAGGAAAATGTAAAAATAACGCATAAAATATGTAAATGCTTAAAAATATGGAGCTTATATGCTTAATATATTTCAAGAAGCGCGTGATTTCGACCCGAGCACGTCTGGGTTGAAAGGCCGGCTCTGTGCTCCCGCTGTGCCACACAACATCGTGCCGAGAAGATCGAAATTATGATACAGTTTTAATGTTTTATTTATATTACATTTAAACTATCATAACTTTAAATACCTATCCCGCAGGAACCCTATATTGTTTGGAGATAAAAAGAATCCGTAATTTTAATACATAATATGAACTTTGACTGTGCCAAGTTACATAAAACTCCGTCCAGTAGTTTCAGCGTAATATGTGTTCTTTTAAATAACTTTTAACCACTGTCCTGCGGGAACTCATGTTTTTTCGGTATAAAAACTATTCTAAATGTTAATACATAACATAAGCTATGATTGTGCCAAGTTGCATCAAAATCTGTCTGGTAGTTTCAGCGTGATGCATTTTCAAAGAGACAGACAGACAGACAAAAATAAAAAAAAAACCTTTTTACACTATAGATTGATTTTGAAGTTTATCACAAATATAATTTTCAAAAAATATTTAATGTACAGATATAGCCCATTTACAGTTTTATTATAGTATAGATAGATTAGCGACAATTTTAGGCAGTTGGTAATCGTGTCATCTAACAATTCTCTATGTAATAATGAAATGAAATGACGATGTCATCGGCGAGCTTTCATTACATCATCGAGATTGCGTCACGTGTGCGCGGCATGTTCTGTGGCCAAGCACACAAAGGTCAAGTGGGTTTGGCAACAATTTGGGCTTATCGCACTTGACACTTGTTTTCGTTTTATTCAATTTTGTTCGTGCGGAGGGCCCTTTATTTAATCCAAGGTACTAGTAATATCATGTAGCAATACAATAAAATGCCATAGTCCAATAAACTAACTCCAAATAAAATAAAAAACTGTGACGCACGACTCGGAAGCAAAAAAAGTTAACTTTGAAATATATTGCAAATTCTGCAAATATGCCGTAAGTTCATGGGATAACAAGTGTTATATATTTAAATCATCGTTGTTTCAACCTATATCGATTAAGAGAGAAAATCCTCAAAAAAAGTTGTTCTCACAATTAATTAGATCATTGTCCGTTAGGCTAAGGACTCACGAAGCGGTTTTCACCCGTGCCCGCCGCGGTGGCGGAATGGAGTTTTATTTTCAAAACTCACGAGACCGGAGTTTTGTGCGGTTACGCAGCCGTCGCGGTTGCGATTATCGCTCGCAAACTTGGCGGTTGATAATCGCAAGACGGGCGGTTGCAAGACGGGCGGTTAAACGATCAGAGTTCCAGACCGTCATGGACACACCAGAAACGAGCTGTTGCTTTATACTTCCTTCACAGAAGAATTAAAAAAAGAAGGCCTAAAAGGTTCTGGATACATCCACTGATTGCGGAAAGAGATCGTTATGGATTATTTGTTACTCTTATTAATGACTTAAAGAAGGGTGAAGAAAAGTTCTTTAATTATTTTCGAATGTCCGTATGTAGTTATTTAGAACTTTTAAGAAAAACAGAAACTGCTCTTCAAAAACAACATACTAATATGCGAGATCCCATATCACCAGAGGAAATGTTGGCAGTGACATTAAGGTATGTAAGTTTCTTTTAATAACTCGCACGCACGTACGCACGCACGTACGAACATACACACTCACTCACACACATACACATAGGGGGTACCCCAGTTTTTGCGTCAGGTGTTAATGAAATAAGTGGTAATATTGAAAATGTTTCTTTATTGAAAATACACATCATCTGACAAATTAGTATTGACTGAAGAAACTGATGGAATATTTTGTGGACTTTGGGTAGTATTGCTTTCAGAAGTAGAATAGGTACGATAGCCGATATTTTCTTGTCTATAATTAAATGGTGGATATTGATAAGATGGCAATGCTGGAAGATTATTATCAAGATTATCAATAATTTGTAGAACTGCTATTTGAAATCGTCTTGTTTTTGCTTCATCAAAATATTGCAATGAAGGCAAAACTCCTCGAAAAAAATGTCTATCTTCGCGTTGAGAGAACATCTCTATTATTGCTTTTTCGGCGTTGTCTTTTTTTTTTTCTTTTAACACCTGCTTGAGAAGAATCTGAGGTGGTAGGTGTAGCAAAACCTTCTGATGTTGATGCAACAGTAGTAGTGTTAGTAGTAGTTTGTTCAGTTGTAGCACCGCTTGTTAAGGTTGAGGAGGTATTTTCAATAGGTATATTTTTCTTTAAAAACTGTAACTGATCATCATATATGTACTTTTTAGTTTTTTTAGCTCCCGATCCAGATTTTGTTTCCGTTACAACTTTTTTGTTGGTTTTCATCCAGCAATCTTTAATATTTTTCCATTTTTTAATAATCATGCTGTACGGGCTCACCCGTACAAAAAAAACCTGAAAAAATATATACGTAATTAAGTAAATTTATTTATTTCAGATACCTAGCAAGTGGGACTTCAATGCACGATTTGCACTACACATTCAGAATTGGGCACACAACTATATCAACAATTATAAGAATGACATGTGAAAAATTATGGGAGGTGTTAATGTTTGAATGTTTTCCGGTAATCACTACAGAACTTTTAGAAGAAATCAGCCAAAAATTTTACAAGTACGCAAATTTTCCTAACTGTGTCGGAGCAATAGACGGCAAACATATAAGAATAATTAAACCAGATAACAGTGCTTCAACTTACTACAATTATAAGTTTTTTTTTTCATTTGTGTTAATGGCCGTAGTTGATGCGGATTACTGCTTTGTTTTTGTAGACATTGGAGCCCCGGGAAGTAATGCTGATTCAACCATTTTTAAAAATACTACTCTTTGGAATGCGCTTAATAGCAATTCTATCAAACTACCTAATGAAAAAATACTACCCGGATCTACTTTGCCACCTGTCCCATATGTATTCGTAGCCGATGAGGCAACAAAAAAGGGTATTTAATTATCGCCTATCTAGAGCACGAAGATACGTGGAATGTGCATTTGGCATTTTGTCAAACAAATGGCGAATTTTAAATCGTGCATTGGATGTATCAATACCTTTATCAATTAATATTGTGAAGGCATGTTGCATACTTCACAATTTTGTACGAAAACGACACGGCCATCATATTAGAGGAGAAGATTTTACTCATAATCTTGAGAGTATACAAATACCTCCATCAATACGCAGTGGAAGACAAGCCAATAACATTAGAGATGTTTTTCAACAATATTTTATGAGTGACAGCGGAGCCTTAAGCTGGCAATTGTCACAAATTTAATAAAGTTAATTATTGTACCTTAAAAATAAACTTATATAATACTTACCATATTTTTTTTTATTTGTCTCGTCCAAATTTTCAAAATCATTATTTAAAATACCGCAGATTTCTTCCCATGCTTTGAGTGTCAAGTTCTTGTACTTATACTCTTCTAAGCTCTTATCCCATACAACTGGCCTTTCCTGAACCAAAGTAATTAGTAGATCGACTTCAATATCAATATTCATTTTGTTGACAAATGTGCACGAACGCGTCACTACGCAACGAGTAATAACAAGTCACTGCAAAATGGCGTCGGATTTCTAACCTCCCCCCCCCCCGCCCCCCGCTGTCCACGCGCGGTCGCCCGCCAACCGACCGCAGAACGCGCGGGTGCAAGATGACCGCCGGTGCAGCGGGACCCGCAAACAATCGCACACGCCGCGGGCGTAAAACGCATCGTGAAATGTGCTTTAATTTTTTACATTAATATCTGTATTCTACAAAGGCTACGGGCCCGCAACCGCGGCGGGCACGGGTGAAAACCGCTTCGTGAGTCCTTAGCCTTACTCCTATTCCGTTATTTCTTAATTTTATAATATTTTATTTCATACTGGTTCGTCGAGAGTACTGCATAACAGAATAAATAATAGTACAAGACTGCATTCCAATAAACCTTATTATTCCAGCTTATAGGTAATACATTCTCATTTATTCTTCAGTGGGTTGACGCCCTAAAATGCTGTAGGTATGCGCCGTCGAGCCGAGCTGGACGTTAGAAAGACGATTCCATGCTAAGCTTAGAAAAGGGTTTTAAAATCCCTCTGTCATTATTTGAGGAATTTACATAGTTTTTTTTATTGTAGGGAAAAGAAAAAGATGGCGCAAGGTGACATCCACCAGAAAACGAAACAGAACTTCGAAAAAAATAAAAACTACAGGCACCGACGAGTTTTGTAGAGAGCCTTTTTATTTTTCTACATATTATATTATGTTTTTGCATAAATTTATATTATAAATATATTTATATAAAAAAGTGGAAAATGAGAAATGAAATAGTTTTTATTTTCAGTGGTTTCACACCATTTATAAGATAAGATTTCACAAGTACGTATAGCTCGCATTGAGAAATTTAATATATTGGAAGACTTATTATTTTTGTGTTTTATGGCAACATAAATATTTACTCAAAGTAGGTATTTAAATTTTGGCGACCGCGCCTGTTTTAGCAATGATCTATAAATTTAGTAAATTATATTATTATTTTACTCATTATAATTTTTGCTATTGTAATTTATTTCTCTTGCGTAGAAAGATAATCGGAGCATGCGTGGAAAACAAAACGAAATGAAAATACTGAACGAGTCCTGTGACAACGAAAACTGTGCTAAAGACAGGTAACACTTTCATTATTTTTAAACCGGTAATACTCGTTAGCAAAAAACTTTTTTTTTAAATGTTAATTCTCAACATATATTTGCATTTTGTTAACTGAGAAATAAGAAAATTTGTAATGATGTTTAGAAGTATCAAGAACTTGAGGAACGAACTATCACTTTCCAAGTATCACACTCCGTATATCATCATCATCATCATTGTTTATCTGTTCACTGCTGGACGTAGGCCTCTCCTAATGCACGCCACTGAGCTCGGTCTTCAGCTCTCCTCATCCATTTTCTTCCAGCCGCTTTTCGCAGGTCGTCACTCCACCATCCACAGGGCGTCCTACACTACGTTTGCCTAAACGTGGTCTCCACTCGAGAACTCGTCTACCCCAATGGTTATCGGTTCTTCGGGAAATGTGACCAGCCCACTTCCACTTCAGTTTGCTTATCCTTTGAGCTATGTCGGTTACCTTGGTTCTCCGTCGGATATGTTCATTACGAATCTTATACTTCAGAGAAACTCCAAGCATAGCTCTCTCCAAAGCTCTAGGAGAGAGCTCCATAGCTCGCTGAGCGACCTTAACTTTGTGGACTAGTTTGATCGTGAGTGTCCACGTTTCGGCACCGTAGGTCTATTATTTATTCTGTGCGTAGGTCATGACTGGTAGGACGCACTGATTGAACACTTTTGTCTTCAGGGACTGTGGTATGGACGACGAGAAGACTTGACGAAGCTTGCCGAATGCTGCCCAACCCAGCTGAATTCTTCTGTTGGCTTCCTTCTCAAAGTTGTTCATACCCAATTGCAATATTTGCCCAAGGTAAACATATTGTTGGACAACTTCAAGAGGCACACCATTAACTGCAATCGGTTCCGGGTCAATAAGATCGTTGAACATGATCTAGGTCTTAACTGTGTTCACTCCGAGACCGATCCGTCGAGAAGCATCATCTAGGTTGGTCAGCATACTTTTTAAGTCTTGCAGCGACTCCACCATTAGGACGATATCATCGGCAATTCGTAAGTGTGAGATGTTCTCGCCTTCGATATTAATGCCCATTCCTTTCCAATCCAGCTTCTTAAACATATCTTCCAGGGCATTTGTGAACATTTTCGGGGATATAACATCTCCCTGTGTCACTCCCCTGTGCAGTTGGATATGTTTAGACTGCTGGTTTTGGACTTGGACACTCATAGTCGCGGCGTCATACAGAAACCTCATCACTTCGACGTATCGCCATTCCACTTGACAACGCAGCAAGGACTCCAGAACCGCCCAGGTTTCAATGGAGTCAAAGGCCTTCTCATAGTCCACAAAAGCAAGACACCTGGGCTATACTCTTCAGACTTCTGTATAACCTGCCTCACTGTGTGTATGTGGTCTATGGTGCTAAATCCTCCGCGAAACCCGGCCTGGTCAAGAGGCTGGAATTCGTCTTGCGAGACGATTTGAGATGACACTCGAAAACAACTTATAGACGTGGCTCAAGAGAGGAGGTGAGTAGTTCTTTAAAAGGGTTTTATCCCCTTTTTTAAAGAACACTCCTTAAGTACCTCGTTCTATTGAATTATTTATTTACTGATAATAAGGAGGTAGTTCTCAAGTTTAATTCATCATCATTAGACTGAAAATAAGTAGTAGGTAGTTTATTATTTTTAACTTATTTATTTCCTTTGAGCCTTGAGATGATGTTCAAAAGAAACTCGTGTTGCTAGTGATAAAAAATATTAGATGGACTTTAGAATCGGTATGTGTACATATGTACATCATGGTCATCCCCCTCCCCCTGTAAGGGGGGTTGCGGAAACCTAAAATTTTTGAGAAAAAGCCAAAAATGAATTTGAGGTTAAGTATGAAAAAACGTAAGGATTTCAAGGCTAAAAAAAAAACGAAGACAAAGGCTGTAGTTTTTTAAATTGAATGAATTTTTTGTTGCTTATTATCAACAATTTTGGGTTTCTGCCACCCCCCCCCCCCCTAACAGGGGCAGGGTCATCCCCCTCCTTCTCCCACCCCTTCCTCTTCTCTAAGTACATAATTATGTACATAAACCGATTCTAACGACGAGCCTAAATATCTAAAAGTGGCTATGTTTCTAGAGATGTGTCCAAAAAAGACGCCGAAGTGATGGCAGGGATGTGCTGCACAGGAGCCGAGGTAAATTTGAATAAACAATAAGTAGGGTTTAAGTAGGTATTATCTACATACAATTGCATAACATTGGTCCAAACATAAGGGTACAAACTGAGTGCTGCGGCAGGGCGGAGCGTGCAGCGGCCATGTCAAGCAATGCGCACAGACATGCGAATGTCCCGAGTTGTTGCAAAGCATATTTCATAGGCTGCTGCCCGTCCCGCGAGCGGCGCTATGAGGCCTGACACTAATGGTACATTTTGTTGCAACTGTTCAACAACTGTATTGGCTTTCTAACTTTCTCATTGTAGTGCGGCGACTGGGAGCCGGTCAGAGATTTCAATCCCATGTTACACGAGGAGATGGCAAGCTACCAGGAGCGAATCCAGAAGATGGCAATCAATCTGAAGGTCTGTGCGATTTTGTAGCCGGTTGGGAACTGAGGGAATGATGCATTTCTGATGTAACTTTTCTAAAACTCCACGTAGGTGAACCACGGAAGTTCATTTACTTAGGTAATCTTTATTACAATATAAATTGTAAACATTAGTCCGAATACTATCTAGGTACCTAGGTAGGTAACTAGGTAGGTACCTCAGTCACATTAAGTTTAAGAAGCTTTAAGTTAAGTCATAGAAGCTTTAAAAAAGCTTGCTAAAGTTCGTTCTACTGTGTACATACACGTGCACAGTGTACAGTCCGCAGAAGATGTTTCCGAAAATGGTATTTAAGTTTTATACACTCCACAGTCATCCTGAATAAGAAGCGAAAATAAAAGACGAAATTGTCTTACCTAACACCACTCACGTCTCTCTTTAAACACGCTGACGTACAGACTATCTTTTCAGTTGACCGCTTTGACAATAAATTTTTCATACATTGCCACAGCAAGCACACACAGCACACAGCCACAGCAGCATTTTCATGCAGTCACATAATTCAAACATGTGCGGGGGAACAGATGTGACGTTTACATGTATTTGTGAACTTTTAAGTTTATGCTGTGACAGTATAAAGATATGAATTATAGATGCTGTGTCAGTACAAAGTGCTGTTTCAAATGTTAGTAAGGAAAATCTATAGTCTCTCGGCGTACCGTAGATAGAGTATCAATCGGCGTACTGTACTGACGCAAAACACGTGAAAAATATAACTTCGGCAGGCATTCTGTCATATGACCTAACTGACACATATACACATATGCTAGTAGGCGTACGGACAGTATTTCTATTAAAAAAAGTTTTCAAAGTAGCTACTGGAGTTGTACCTTGGAAGAAATAATAAGCCACTGGTTGTCTCCACGATGCACATGCGCCTCGAAGCATATAACTAATGCATGATTGAGAGCCCGTCTGTTTTGATGAAGCCCTCTATTTCATCAACGCTCGCTACAAAATTTAAACGAGCAGATAATTGAACTTCATCAAAGACAATACTACATAACTTTTTGGCATTGCTCCATTTCTTCACTTTTTCCTTTAATACTTTAAATAAGTTTTGATTAATGCCTTCGCTCAATTTTATATTTTGTAAAACTCTATTCAGAGTTCTTTTGGCAGCAATGCAAATAATTTCTGAAGGAGTGTGTAACCCTTTGGGCTTTGTTTATACAGGTTGTAGTTTTCCATCCCCGCCATATTCGCAGAGTCGATTGTAATAGGTATACCTTAATCAACTAACAATACTATTTAATTCCTACATTTAACTGGAGGTGGAATTTTTAATAAAATATTTTATTGATAAATCGTAGTAGGCCCAACTTTATTTTGGAGTAGAACCCCACGACACACACACATGTATGGTAGGTATGTGTGCGCGCTCCTATAGACGCACCGCGCGCCGCCGCCCGCGCCACAGAATAAATAGCGAACCTTTAATTATCACTTGGTATAAATAAACTTAATGCAAGTGAGAATGTATCATCAAAGTTGACATTAGTTAGGAATTTCCGGCGTGGTAAAAAAATTGGAATCAGCTTATTTACAGTTCGATTGGAATGAATAAAAATATGAACAAGTTTACAATTTACGTTACCTTGATACTCTTAGTATCCTCCTTCATTTTCAATGCACAATTGAGCACGATGTCGTAATGTTTTGTGTAATTTTTTTAACACGTTGACATTGAGTTAACTCCCGGAATTGCTCTGTGTGGCACCCAGCAACACGTCGCGTGGGCGTGGGCAAAAAAAAACAAATAAACCATCAAAACAAATGAACCATCTCCATAAGTTCGACATTAGAAAATTGCTCCATTTTAGCATCGAGTTTATCGCGGCGAGCTTGTGCCGCTGCTGACTGTGAGTGATCGAACAGCTGATTGCTCGGGCAATGACTGGGAAAATGACCCGCGCGCGTTCCACCTTTATCAAACGCCGCTTACGCCGCGCCGCCTTTCTTTGAGGGTGCCGCCAGCCTTGGGGCACCGCCGCACGCCGCGGCCGGCGCGTAGTGTGCGTGAAAGAGGCAATACACGCGACAAGGCTTCATTAGTATGTGTGGGCGCAGGCTCTTGCCACACTGGGTAATTTCAAATTATGATCGCGTACACATATTGCTTTTTATAAACTTTTTTACTTATTTTTAATTCATTTTTTTTGTACTTCTTCATTAATGATTCGTGTTCTGTAAGTGGAGTATACCTACCTCTGCAAATATGGCGGGGATGCAAAACTACAACCTGTATAGAGCAATACTAATTAATTTTTCATCAGTGTCGTACCATCTTGCTTTTGAAGCTTTACCAGCAAAACTCAGCTGCAATTGTATAAATTTATTTGGGAAAAAATTCAACTTTTCTATTAGTTTTTGAAAACCTTTTGTCTCACTCAGATTTTTGCCATGAGCAATGTTTTTTTCTTATCTTTTCCCGTGAACAACTCACAACTCATCTTTTACTGATTATCTCTTTGCATTTGTAATATATTCGTAGTTTCCGACACTTTGGTGTTAAGGTTTTGATATTGGCAACTAGTCGAGTTCTACGGTTTGCAAACTCAGTGCATTCATATTTATCAGTTTGTTGTCACTGCTTGGATGACATAGGGATGTCAAGTGAAACAGAAATTTCTCCACTTTTCTCTGTTCCAATATTTTTAGGACCACCTAAATAACCTGGCAAGTGATCTTCACTATACTTTGGGATTTTAACAGTTTCTGGAACTGATTCTTCCATGTTTTGCCTTCTATAAAAGAAGCATGTTTTGCCTTCTATAAATAAGCATGATCACCAGAACTGATTGTGATGGATTGCCTGTTAGGTACCCCACTTGCTATTTCTTCTTCAGCGAATAGAGTAGGAAAGCCATTGTATTTTCTTCTGTTATCGTCAAGATATTGTTTTTCAAAATGCCGTATACATATCTTCTTCCTGGCTAGTTGTTCAGGTGACAACTGAAGAAGCTTTGGACTATGAGGAGCGACTTCCGAGAGTCAGAGGTTTTGTATGTTTTTATCTCGAGGAAAGTAGAACATTACTATGTTCTTAGCTAGACAAGAGGCTACACAACACACGGCAATAGGCATTTTCAGTTAGATCCTCACGGCAAGCAATCACACAACAATCAGAATATGAGTTCTATCTAAGAATGAGTCCTGTCTCTAAAAGTCACAGAATCACCACAAGGATGCGACGAGGAATAGAAGCTTATTTCGACGGTACTCGCGAATTTGCGGAACAGTAGGACTTAACTAAAAACAGCGAAATATGCAATAAAACACAAAAATGCGTACGTTTTGCGAGCCAACATCAATTTGTTGTTAAACAAACGGTCTCAGCTGTCATACTTGGCACAAGTGTCACAGCGAAGGAGGTTGGTGGAGCCACCTCGTGTCATTTCTAGGTCGCCCTCCAAACTCATAGAAAAGTAAAAAATGTTCTAGCTGTCATCACCGTGATGTGCGCGACCGTGACCTGGTTTTTTGGTTCCTAATTGAGTTCTGCAAGACGGAGAAATACTCGACGCCTCGTCGATAAACGATCTAGAGAGGGCTGATTTGGATTTAGAGTCACTGGGACTTCCGGCGTCCCTATTTCGTCCAACTACAATTTGTAATGGTTAACAACAAAGAAAAGATAAGAAGATATTCACGTGATTGCTTCTTAATATTTTTTCTGGATTCTTTTACTGCAGTATTTAAATCAAGATGAATCCTTAGATCGTGATTCTTTGGTCGTCCTGGTGATGTGACCCTCCCGCTTGCAGGCGAGCGGTGAGGACGTGCGCTCGCTGCGCAAGATGAACGTGGGGCTGCGCGAGGAGCTGCAAGCGCTTCGCAGCGTGTGCGCTGCGCTCGGCGAGCAGTGCAGTGCCGCCGCAATTCGCGGGCAGTTCAAGGACGACATCATCCGCGAGATGCGCCGACAGCTTAAGCTCTCCAAGGCTAAGGTATCGTCACAGGTCACACTAGAAGCTGTTCCGTGCGCGGCGCTTGGCGAGCAGTGCCGCGACGCCGCGCTGCGCGGGTAGTTCAAGGATGACATCATCCGCGAGATTAGTTGACAGCTCAAGCTCTCCAAGGCCAAGGTATCGTCACAGTTCACACTAGGAGCTGTTCCCTGCGCGGCGCATGCATGGCGCTCGGCGAGCAGTTGCGGTCCGCTGCGCTGCGCAGGCAGTTCAAGGAAGACATCATCCGCGAGATGCGCTGACAGCTCAAGCTCTCTAAGGCCATGGTATCGTCACAGGTCACACTAGGAGCTGTTCCCTGCGCAGCGTGTGCGTGGCGCTCGACGAGCAGCTATTTTGGAAAAGTCAGCCTGGAGGAGAACCACACACTTATGCCTGGATGGGTTCCACAATTGTACGGTACTGGCTGTTCCCCGCGGTTTCACTCGCGTAGCTTATGCCCAAGGGCACATCCAAGATTTCTTACTGGGAGGGGAACAATACTTAAGTAAGTATATATTTGCCATCTCTCTGTGCCTCAGAGTGCATCTTAATTTGTTAAACTGTGTCAGTCCCGGTTGCTATATCAATAATTAATAGCAGTCGTCATGCGGCGCCAGGGTGCATAAATTCGTCCAGCGCCCCCAAATGCAAGAGGGCCACCAGAGACTTGAAAAAAACATGGAAGAACAGAGGGGGAAAAAATTTAGCTATTTATAAGAGAAAATTACAGAACAAAATAAGCGCGAGAGAAGCGAGCGCATTTTTTTAAAATAATTTCTGCCAGAGTGGGTATTAAAACGAAACTCCAAATAGCATAAACTAGTGGCTCTGTGAGCTGTAAACCTCAAACGTACAAACTTTTTGCAAACAATTTAGCGGTGCACAGTAGCGCCATCTAATTGCCTTATTGTAAAACTAACATTAATAAGCAAGGTGCTCTAACAATCCCTACCTAGTGTCACGCTTGAAGAGCGAGAACAAAATAAGTTTATAAAGTAAAACGAATAATTTAAGATTATAATAATAAACGAATTTATTTCAAGGAAAAATAGATAAAATAAAAAAGGGGGTAGTCGGCCTAGTTCATATAAGCACACTCGTTTTAGGTCCAATCTACCGCACTCTCCTGGTGATCTCACGGGACCCGTAGTCTGCTGGCAGGAGCGTCCTACGTCCAGGCTCAGTGCTTGTCGTGAACAATTATTTATTTTATTGAGCGCAGATTAGGTAGTCGAGGTTCGGCCTTCCAGTCCTTAAGGTGTTCCCATAAGGTGTTCCCAGTTGGGAACACAATTCACATGTATTTAAGCTAAGGCTTAGCTGTATGCAGCTTAATTTCAAAACATACATATGAAGATTTAAGGTTTACGTAACGTTTTGTTAGGCACAAAGTAATACGTCCTTGCCTTGAGAATGCCAGCAGCGGTAAGGCGGGCGCGAGCTCCGAGTGCGAGCGTCGCTTCGCTTCTTATCAGTGGCAGCCGAGAACAATAGGCTTAGCTGCGTTTGTATCTATATAAAATGGTCTGCATGTAAATGTATGTATGTAAATTATTATATTAGTTTTAAGTAATTTAATTAATAAGTTATTTTGGATAGTTACTATCACTTTTGCGTGTAACACTACGTTACATTATAGTGGGTAAAGGGATGATTCCACTGAAAGACCATGCCCGGCTAGGAAACGGTCCTTCTTCTCAGGTAAAAGGCGAGGTAATACACACAAGTTAATTCAATAACGATTGGTTTTATTACTATAAGAATCACACATGACGTGACGAGACGATCAAGTCGCTCGCCTGATGGTGAGCGTCACGCTAGCCCATAACAGTTGCAGTGCCACCCAGAAAAATGATACCTACGTTCGATCTCTGGGGCTTATATAGTTTCACAGTTATAAAAGCGAGACGATATAGACCTTTTCGTGATGGTCCACTTTTAAAACCTGGTACCCCTATGTTTCGAGTGATTTTATTGACGTTTCATTTCAAAACTCCCACACAGTACGAAAAAAAAAACATTTGATCGCGCATGCGCATAGCGGCTTATTAAAAATTCTATACAAACGTCTCACTTAGACAGATAATAAACAACAATTTATGATTACATTCGTTCATTATTTAAATGTGGGCAACACTAGCAATTAAATTTAGTCGTTGTCAAAATCAAATTAGTCTGTCTTATTGATGTCTTAGTTTAGTTGAAATCAACAACTGATAAAATTTTAGGAATCACTAAAATAAATTAAATTTAGCTTTAGCTTAGTTCAGTTTAGTGAGTTGCTCAACAGAATTGGCGTCACTGGCCTCCAAAACTTAGTACCACACTTTTAAAATTAATAGATTTTATTAAATGGCTTGGCTAGGAGCCAAGCCATTTAATAAAATCTATTATTATCTCTCATCGGATTGAAATACCAAGTACACCAGTTTTTAAGTCAAACCTAAGCTATCCAACAGTGGAAATCGCACTGCAATCGGTCCAGTAGTTTTATTAAACACTTAGTACCACACATTTCAAATTAATAGATATTGTTTTTTTTATTAAATTGCTTGGCTTTTACTCATTGGATTGAGATACCATAAAAAAAATAAAAAAATAAAATAAAAAAAGTGTCTGTTTCTATAGTTTGTTTGTCATACATGGTAGTGCTGGCCTCTGTTGTCAGAGTTTGTCAGGTCACCCGAGGGCATGGCTTAAAAAAGGTCATTATCTCGAGAGCTGTGAACGCCACCATTTGTTACACCTATCCCAAAGAAGAGAAGCAGTTGATCTCACTTTTTTGCATAATATTATTTTAAATTTAATGAGCGATGGAGGCCTAACGGTTCTATAATGCAATTTAGAATCCAATGATACCGGGTTCAAAACCTAGGTTCCTCACCAATGACTTTTCTAAGTTATTTGCGGTTTTCCATCGCTTTGTGCTTCGGAGTGCACGTTAATCTGTCGGTCCCAGCGGTTATTGATTAATAGCAGTAGTTAAGCCATGTCAGGGGCCCTCGGGCGGCCTGACAAACTCTGACATCAGAGGCAAGCACTACCTCATACGACAAACAACTAATACTACTTGTTTTTATATAGTTCAAGTTTCAGAGTTCAAACATTTTAAATTTAATTGACTCTTCCTCATTACTATATTATTTATTTTATTTACCCTCATGGGGAGGGGGGGGGGGGGGGGGGGCTCCCCCATCCCCTGGATCCACGTTTGTTACAAACAGACAGACAGACAGACAGACAGACAGACAGACAGACAGACAGACAGACAGACAGACAGACAGACAGACAGACAGACAGACAGACAGACAGACAGACAGACAGACAGACAGACAGACAGACAGACAGACAGACAGACAGACCGAGTTACGTTCGCATTTATAATACTCACTAGTGATTAAGTTGACTTGTCCTTAACTCTTTCCACAGACAAAAGAAGCGGCCGAGCTCACGAGTCTCAAGTCGCGTCCATCGTCTCGCGAGCACGCCACGTACGACGCCGTGAACATCTCGTGCGTGCGGCAGCAGCCGCGCCGGCGGGCGCGCGGCGCCGCACCGTCCGCGTCGTCGCGCTCGCTCTCCGACGACGGCCGCAGCCCGCGCCTCGTGCTCTCGGCCGACGACGTCACGTCGACGCGGAGCGATGCGGCGGACGTGTGATGCGACGATTGCACAAATGCAGACGATGCCGCAACACCCGGACGCGGCCCGCATCACAGACAATAATTTATTGTTTTCAATTATGATTATTCTAATATTTAGCACTTATATAGTTCAAGTTTCAGAGTTCATTTCAAGTTTTATTTAGCTGTGTCTTATTACAAAACGTAAGTATAAGTAAGTAAGTTCACCAGTTCTAAGTACAGCTATTATTTCAACAACTTATTTGTATTTACAATTTGTTGTTGTGTTTGGACCAATGTTTCTGTTTGTCAGTCTCCCGTCGGTAACGCTGCTTGTCCGTTTCCAGGCGTGTGCGTGCGACGCACAGAGAACGTCCACGCCGGACAGGAGTCGCGAGCGGCACGTGTCGGCCGCTTGTCAGAGTCCTGATGTTTCCATCATAGAAACTGTTAGTATCCAGACGGAACTATGTTTACCTTTGGCTGGTTGTCAACCACAGTTGTGCAGAGAGATGTATCGGGTGGCGATATATCGCCAATACGCACTACTGCACGCATAATGCGCGTGCGCACGCGGCAAGCAACTGGTTATGATCGCTTCATGTTCTTATCTTTGCTCATCGCAGCAATCTTATAATTATATGTGTTTTAGTTAGGGTTCGGCATCCTTAGATTCCAAATGGAATCCTATTGACAGCAATCTTATCTTAACTAAATATAACTAAACTAATTACTTATTAACTAGTGGCTCTGTGAGCTGTACACCTCGCGATTCTGCGCCTTTGCATAGCTTAAAACTGAACAAATGCGCACCTTAAAACAGATAGCTGAGACATTTGTTAATATCTGCGCCATGTTGAAAAATTTCGTAGACCTGAATTAACAAAAATAACATATAATTATCGAACTGCTCACAAAATTTCACGAGAATCGGTTGAGAAATACAACCTGTGGAGGAGAACAGACGGACTTCCGCGGGATATAGGTAAGTAGGTACGTAAGCATTTTTGCCCAAGATGTAACGGAGACGCTTCGCTCCCGTTTCGCGCTCGCTCCGTAAACAAAATCTACCTATAGTTAGAAAGAAAATTCGTAAATGGGTATTTAAAAATTATAATTGAAATATGGAACTTATACACAACTTATAGCATAAACTTGTGGGCAATCTCAATTAACATATGTGAGTAATAGTTTTACAAGGTTTTTGCGGTTTACGATAAGTTTTACGGCTTTTGAAGTACGGAACCCTGAAAACGTGAGACGAGAATTGCAACTTGGCCAGTTTGTATATCGCCGCTCATCGTCCTGGCTCTTTTGTGGTGGACAGACAGCCTTTTAACCTTTTTAAGATCTCTCTACACTTATCCAACTAATATATAAGATCGGTGCAACATGTATTTCGTTCCCTATACTTATAGTGCACAATTGCACATGTTGCTTATGTTTAAATTTTGATTTCACGGCCGGCCGTCAACCGTCTTCAGGAATGTTCGTTGATAGAATACCTGTATAACGGCCGTCAGCCGGTTGAAAGGGCACGCGATGTTCAGCGACCCCTCCGTTGGCACAGTGGATAGCAGCAACCTACTGATCAGCAGTCTGCTGCCACCCGACTCGACCCAACTGCACTCTCCCTTATTCTATTCTTGAGCCACTGCCAGCACGGTGCGGGCGCGCGGCTTTTTATGGATACCTTCACCAAAACGTAGCCATGGTTCAGCATTGTTGTTCTGGCTGTTCGACAGTCACTATACCATCGTTCTACCATATAAGTATTCAGCTTTGACGCTAATGAATGTCTGCCCGTGAGGAACGCAATGTAGATCCTCGTTTAGACTATGCAGCTTCCTTCCAGGATTCCACTGCAATCGTCGTTCCCAGACGTGAGCTTACCATCAAATTAACGAATGTTGTTATTTATTCTGTAAAAACTTAACTACAGTTTATTCTTGTTTCCAGTCTCTCCAATCGCCAATCCTGATCATACACGATTCCTCGGACGACCTGGAAAAGGCGCTCAGTCAAGAAAGCAACCAGAGTCGTTGCAAGGATCCTTGCCAGGAGCGCTCCGTCATTCCGTGTGCGATGGGGTGCAAACACGTTCACATACAAGCACCGGAGGCGCCGGACGAATATGGGGCAATTGAAAGGCTGAAACGGTTTTTCTTTAGCAATAAGGATGGCGAATGCTCGGAATCTGGCCTGGGGTGAGTTTATTGCAGGATATTACCTAATTCCAGAGCGGTAGATGTTGCCTACCTACAGAGTGTGCCTAACAACATTGTACTTTGCCGCACCACATTTGTGTTTTCCATTGATAAAGGCCGTGCGGCAAGAGATTCAAAGTAGTTCAACACGTTATTTTTATTCTGAACTAGCTGATGCCCGCGGCTTCGCACGCGTGGTCATTTCTCTAGGTTAAAAGTACTCTATGGTTCTCTAGGTTAGTAGTTCTCTAAAATACCAATATACCAACGTTTGATCAAAATTTCTTCAGCCGTCAAAATTATTTTTATCCATTGCTCGGCGAGAGATATGAGATACCAAGATACCAGATTTTAAGTCAAACCCTAAGCTATCCAACAGTAAAAACTACATTGCAATCCGTCCAGCAGTTTTTACGTGATGCGCGAACAAACATACAGACAAACAGACAGACACGAATTTAAAAAATGTTATATTTTTGTTCAGTAGCTTATTTTAAGTTCCCTAAACCATTTTTTTTAAAATTATCTTCTTTGTACAGACTATTTCGTTCCTATTGCTTTATTATAAGTATAGATAGATATTCTTGTTTTGTATATGCCTGCTACCACACCCAGGGAAGAAAAACTAATTAAAAAAAAACACTTCAATACTTATAAAACTTAAAAGAAAGCAATAAATACCTAGTTCATTTATTTTTGATGTCATCAATATTACATACTCATCAACCAAAGAGAATACAATCACTACGTACATCAACTTGATAACGTATATTTCTTGAAGTCGTTTTTATAAAAACTAATTTAATTTAAAAATAAACTAGTGGCTCTGTGAGCTGTAGATCTCGCGAGTCTGTCTTTGCATGGGTATTAGGTAGCTTAAAACTGAATACATATTCAGAACATTTTTGAAAACGCAGGAATGTTTTTTTTTTACGTTTTCAAACCCCATAACTATCTCCGACATTTTTAAAAAAATCGAAAAATTGGTTCTTTAAAAAAAATACATTTATCAAACAGTGAACTGCTCACAAAAATTCACGAGAATCTGTTGAGAAATGCGACCTGTAGAGGAGAACAGCCGGAAATACGAAAGCATTTTTGCCCAAACTCATACGGAGACGCTTTGCTCGCGCATCACGCTCGCCCGGGCAAAAAAGCTTTTATGTAGCAACCATGCCATGGTAAAACTTAAAATGCGTACACAACATTTCGTGTCTGCTGTTGACCGTTGAACTTCCTTTATCTGGAGCTAATCCTGGATGTCGATTCAGGTAATGCTTACCATAAAAATGCATTGTCACCGGAACTGAACCAATGTGTAAAAATTCAACTCCGTAGGATAAGAGGAAGTGGTTCTAATTCAGCTTGCAAGATTTGACCTAAACAAACATACATACAAACATTGTAATAAAACTTTTATTTAACTAGCAATGTTTGTATGTATGAGAGATTATGTATGCCTATAAGTACCTACATAGTACGTAAGAATATAATGAATATACAATGTAGGTACTTATAGGCATACATAATCTCGTAACTATAAGATTTGGTAACTAAAGCCCCGTTACAGACAAAGGGAAAACGGCTCGACAGACAGCAGCGAAGTACCGTTTGGTCCCTTTCGGTACGGAACCCTACATTTTCAGTAACATTACGCCGAACCCCGAATTTCCCTTTAAGCTAACGGCTGACACAGATGCGATCGGGGCCACAGACCTCGTTAAAGTTTACGAGTTGTTTTCTCGCTCGTTTGCCACATTTCATTCCTCAGCGACATTATGACTGAAACGTCTCATTTTTCAGGCACAAATGCGCCGGCAAAAGTGTGTGTGCACGTGAGGTAAGATCACAGATGGTTATAAGTAGGTATGATGAGATCCCTAAATGTTTTGTGCGAGTTACTTAGATGTAGCCTAGTTAGTTAACAGCTCGTTTGCCACCACAAATACCGAGCTATGTTCCGTTTTACATTTTGGTGTAGGGACCACAGAATATGTATGGTGCTGCCGTACTTTATAGGCAGTAAGTAGGTACCTCAAAAACTAAGACAGCTAAAATTTATTTAAACAGTTACATATTCAATTTTTAGGTCCAAGATAGAATTAAATCTAACTCCCTACCTATTTCCTTGTTGTTCTTCTTTGGTTACAGACTTATTCAGCACCGTTATCATCAAAATGCTGTTCGTAAGTATAGGTACCTTATTTATCACTTTACTTGTTGAGAAACTTATAAAAACCTAAACATTTCTGCTACAGAAAAACGAGCAAAGAGGCAAAACGCGTTTCCATCGGCACCGATCCAGTAGTGAGTAATACATAATATATAGAGATATTGAATATAGGAACTATTCGCACCCAGCACAGAGGCAGACTAGCAGCAGTCTGGTCGCGCGCCACCCCGCCCGCCCCGCGCCGTGTGGCGCCAGCCGCCCCCTTCTCAGCTCCAATTTTGAAATAAAATGTATTAATTTACTAGTTGTTGCCCTTATGTCCCCGCTTAATCGGGATGTTAAATTGTCATGTACATCTCCATCCGTTGTCAGGACTTTATCTCTTATTTATTAGTTAATACTTTATGCACAAAAACAGTGTACAGAGGAGAACTTAATGCTATGACAGTCATCCTGGTTGTACAAGAAAGATGTGTATAGGCGTGCACTCGAGATATGGTCAGTAAAATGGAAATAAAGAGAAATGAATTGAAATGAATTCATAAAAATAAAACTTTTAATATATGTAAGTACATATAAATAAAAAATAAAAACACTTCTTGCCATGTTTCGCGGCCAAATGTTACTTAGGCCCACACTCACTGCATCTACAGTCTGAACGAACTAGGAACAAACAAATTATTTTTCCAGTTCAGGCCGCCCGTAGGCCCGGTCCTACATGGCCTGTAGGCAAATCCTCCCTGACCCAGCGCTTTCTCGTTTTCCGTACAAAACTTCAACATAAGTGTACAGTCGTTTTGATAAGAAAGCCACACAAACACACTTTTAGATATTAACCAGTGATTATCATCATCTTCATCATCATGACTTAGGTCTTTTTGTGTTTTTTTTTTATATAAGCCTCCCTCCTTCGTTTCCACTTTCAGCGAAGCTTGTGCCCGGTGCATCCAGTCTTGACTTCCACGTCGCACTAGGAAAAACCAAGTCAAAATTACTAAAATACCTACCTACTTATGTTATGGAGTTGAGAAATAGTATAGATAGATAGATAGATAGATAACTCTTTATTGTACACCACATAGAACAAAAAATACAATAATAACTAAAACATTTATACAAAATAAATGGGACAATGGGCGGTCTTATCGCTAAAAAGTAAGTAGTATGTCAAATAACTGAAAATTGCATTGAGCGTCTGACAACACATAACATTCCTTCCACAACGAAAACAAAATCCAATCAGGTTTTCAACATCGGTCTGGTGACTTTTACTAAATATTATGCTATAGTGAGTATTTATAGGATGCTGCGTGTTATAAATTTAAAACTATGGCGCTAATGTTATGGCGTGTCGAAACGCGGCGGACATCGCGCCGGAAACCGACTCTGTCGCTAATGAAGTCTACAGGATGCTCTACAAACCATCAAAAATAAGTAGGATTATTTAATCGTACATGCCTTGCCTCGATTTATTAAAGTTCGTTACTTGTTCTGTTTAAACTAAACAAGCGATCGACTTGCAAAACTAGTCGGTATTCATTTCTAAATACCGTGTTGACGAATAGCTCTTCAATGCATTTAAAAAACTTATCCTTCACATTATTTATTGGTCGGCGCGTGTGCTATACCTACATTTACGTTTGTTGATACTGCTCAGCGTTTGAAGTATACCTTAACCGGACGAACTACGATCCCAAAAATAGACCGACATTACCCACTGCACTCCATCGACAGTCGTTCATTCACTAACTGCATCCTAAAATACATCGCATGGGCCCCTAGTAGACAAGCGTCCGTCCTAGTAAACAAACGCGGCCCTTCCCGGACTACATCGATGTCTTCCAGAAGTTATATTTAACCTCATGCACCACTTTCGATGCACACCTCGCGGCGTCGTCTCGTACTCCAGTTTGTTAACTAAATATCTATACCTCGTGTATGTTTGTGATATTCGGAGCAGTTTGTATGGTTTTGGAGTTACTGATAGTGGTGATAATGATGTTTAACGGACTGTTGATGTGTACAGATTCGGACAGTGATTTCACTAAAGTGAGTCGAATTTAACTAAATTCGACTAACTATACTAACAAAAACAAACATAATTTATCGAAAAAAATTGTCTAAAAGAAAGTCAAAACATTAGATTGCGTTAATGTTGTCGTTATGATTACTGCTTTTTCGATAGTTTTGACAGATTCAAAATGGAACGGTTCAAATTAAGTTGCTTGCTTGCTTGTGGTAACTGCTGGCCTCTGGTGTCAGAGACTGTCAGGCTGCCCGAGGGCTTTGGACATGGCTTTTATTTATCAATAATAGCCAGGACCGACAGCCTAACGTGCCTTCCGAAGCTAAAATAGAAGCCGCACATAACTTCATCAGGAAAGTCATTGGTGCGGAGCGTAGGTCCGAACCGAATTATAAACAGCTTTATTTTTGTATGTTCTTTTTCTTAGACACAATATATTTCTCACACACTTTTCTTTATAGTTGAAGCTACTGAATTACATTGAAGACGCATAATCAAATAAATAAATGGTTAGGTATATACTTAGGGTTTCAAGTTTCAAAATAATTTTCTGCGGGGGCACGAGACTTCGGGGTTGACATTGATTATACTTTTTTTTTCTTTTTTTATCTAACCTAATATACCAATATAAGATTCAATAGACTATTATTTTTAATCGATTTAAGAGTAAAATAGATTTTCCTATTTAATTAGGAGAGCATCTGCAGATCAAGTGTGGCGGACAGTCCCAGCAGCTCGTGCGCGTCTGCGCGCGCGCATTACTACCAAAACAAACTGCTGTCCACTTTACAAATCGTGAGTACCGTGTGATTATTGCGATTGTGTTAGAAAACTAATTTAAACACATTTTTACTAACCTTATGTGCTTAGTTTTAGGACAATGTTTTTAAAATGTTCAAACAATATTTTTTAAATATCTATATAAATGGTCAATGTAAGAGCAACTTTCTACCTAGGTGCGTGCCTACATAGTTTTGGTAATTTTACGAATCTATTTGCGGTGCCTTCATTTGATTCCATTCGACGTTTCTGACAATATCTTCTGACCATTGTTCTTGCTTGTGGACAACTTTTGGAAACTTCCATGAAGTCTGATCATTAATTTCTTATACCCAGCTCCATAACAAAGAGGAAACAGTCCGCGTTCAAGCAGAAAGCCTCTCGGTTGCTGAAGGGAGAATAGCCTCCCTAACTGTTCGCGGCGCAGAGCTGAAGAGAGAACTCGAAAGGAAAGGACGAGAGGTACTTAACTCACTTCCTGAGTCCCAGGGACTCACATCAAAACATTAAACCTCTATCAATGGTACAATTTAGCAGCTTATTTTCCCCCCCGTCCTGTAGAGACACAAACGAAGCGCAGCCAGGCGGACGAACTTGTGCGCCTCAAAAGTTTTTACTTGGAGTGAGCCCCGGGGGATCATTTTTATTGATTATTTAGACTGTCAATTGGCTAATATTCATCGTGATAATTACTTCTCAATTAAGATTTTTTTATTTTTAGTAGTAGAATCGTAAAATTAAGCATTATAAAATTGAATCTAGTTCGCTAAAGATTTCATCCAGCATAAAAAAAATATACCTCAAGATTGTGCCAGCCTGATATGATGATACGACAAATAACATAGGAATGAGAGACATTATAACAGAAAAATATATAAAATATATCAGAGAGTGCTTACTTTTGCGTAAAATGTGTGAAGCCAATAGGTTTGGTTTGCTCAAAAAATATACGCCACCGCTGTTTATACACAGTGGTCGAGACCCCTTGTAGGTTTTTTATTTTTGCATAGAAGCACACCATTTACTTAAAATAATTTATACCTAGAAGAGTTTAATAACGATAAGTATTATTTTACTATTAGAAGTGTTGACTATATACCTAGGACTCATAGAAAGTATTTACGTAAGTTGTGTTTATTTCTTTGTCGTATGAGGTAGTGCTGGCCTCTGGTGTCAGAGTTTGTCAGGCCGCCCAAGGGCCTCTGCCATGTAAGTATATTTCACCTAGTGAATTGAGGGTTAAGAAAACAGATTTGGGCTAAGCCTTCGATTTAGCATCTAATTACAATGTATTAGATTAAAGACTGCTTCATATTGTAAATCATAATTTGTTATAGACTTTGCTTTCAAAAGTTAAAACATCCTTTCTAGTGGGAATATGAGTACTTATCCATGAAAGAAGTAGCGCTTGGTGTTGCACAAGGGCACAATCTAGGTTAAAATTTGTTCAAATATGCTTTCATTTTTTCTAGCTACAATGTCTTCGTAAAACTTTAGAAGAATCAAGAAAAGAGAAGTGTGATGCGCCCATCACAGCACAGCTTCAGGTGAAATCCTTTTTAATGGCTGTTACAGTTTTAGTGCGAATTTAATATAAGTAGGTTTGAATGTTCGTGGCATGTTACGGCATTATTATATTCAACAAATTAAATCTTAGGAAATGGAGAATCAGGAAAGTATAGTGACAACTCTCCAGAATAACTTGAGCGTTATTGAAGATCTTTACCGGGAATGTTTTTATGAGGTAAGAGTGTGATCTTCACTTCCACCGATTCTAGAGTTTATTAAAGTAAAACAAAATAGGCACCTAAGTTTAATTTAACATTTGCTAATAAAAGAGTGGTTAAAACAAACTCTTAATGACAAATATTCGTATTGAGAGGATATTATAAAGTAATGTGACTAGATGACATTATACCTAGCTACTAAACCAAACTTTACCAGCTTTGTAGGTACCTCCAGTTCAATTTTAATTGTGTTTTATTTTACCTATAGAACTTTTCAGGCGGTAAAACAAGATAATCTTGTGCAAATGCTTCGCAAGTCATATTTGGACGTCCGGTTGATGGACAAGGAGAAATCAGATCAAATCTCCAAACTACACAACGTTATTAACACGCAGAAATGGTCGTTGGACAGATGTCAGGTAAAGAAAGAAATTACCTATATTAAAGGGGTTAGTTAAATTAGAATTATTTTTTGACTTTTCTTACGGAAGACATTGTAAGTAGAAGTCGTTGGATTTCTCAAGGATAGTGTCCTACCTATCTAACTAAGTAGGTGGGTAAGACATTATCCTTGAATTATTGTTATAAATTGTTAGAAACAGTTTCTAACAATCGTGAACCACAAACAACTAGCAAGTAATTAATGAGAATTGTAATAGTGAATGTTTGTAACTAACCAATGACTTTGTCTATTGTTATACCTGGTCTATCAAGTGATTTATAATTTTTCAGGACATCGCAAAAGAAGTTGACAATTTGAAGATGGAGATTTCAAATTTCATAAACAGCTCCAACAACGACTCGGTATAAACAGTTCTCAATACAACTTGAATGTTACAATGAATAAAGAGACGGTTATAAATTTTGTGTTTTATTGAACAGGGCGTGTGGGAGGAGTCTGTGGTGGGCGGGGTGAATGAGGACTTGCAGGATATAGCAGCGCAGCTTTTACGACTCAGGGACTTGCTTACAGTATGTCAAACGTTAATCTGCATGAAGATTTAGTGTTCTGTTATTTCTTGCATGTGCATTACGAGATATTTATATTTTTCAAACTGTTTTTAGCTACTAGTTCGCAGTACGTTCTCTAACAGTTAGATATGTACATAACTTTATCTACACTCATATTGTAAAATCCGGATTATGAACTCGCAAATGGTGGCATAATAACCTACTTTACGCACGGCATGGCTTATAAGAAAAAATATGTAGTTTATGAAACGGTTGCATAACGAGGGTTATTAAAACACGAGAGTGAGTTTAAAAACGAGCCGTAGGCGAGTACACTGTTGCACTGTTGCACTGTCGCCTACGGCTCGTTTTTTAATACCTAGTTATGTGCCATACACTACTTTATCTACTCCTGCAATAGGAACTTACTATTAATAAAAAAAATATAGTCGTAATATTTTCTTGATTTGCTGGAGAAATCTCGTTCGTCATGTTTGTTGCTGTTCTGTGATGTCAGGTGGAGTCAATTTCTCCTTCACGAACACTGTTTTCACATGTTTAAAACATCTTTGTCACCTAAGTCCTGCCCAAATCCAAAACTCCTAGAGCTTTCAGTTGGATCTCCAAAATCGCTTCCAAATCCTTACCGAATGCGATACAGTGGACGAACTAAACAACGGGCTGGTGGAAATTGTTCACGCGGTCGGGTCGGAATTCTTTCAAGATCCACCGCAAAAATAGAACTCGGAAACTCTCTGAGCATACGCTCAGACATAGATAAATCATAGAAGGACTCAGACTTATGGCAGAACGAGGCGAGATGAGGCTGCGGTCTTCAGTGGATATGTCGAGTTACAGCTTGCTTAATAAACAGATCTCCAAGTCTACGGACGATCACTGACGGATTTTTTTCCATTAGAAAATTATTATATATGTATATGTATATATACGCTAATCAGGCGTTAACTGCTATAAAAAAACATAAAATATAGATCTCCAAGTCGTTGCGACACGAAATTGCGTTCTTATAATCTTCTCTTCTTAGTCGTAATCTTCAATAATGAAGGTCGTGTCTAGCTAGACGGAATATACAGTATCAGTCCTTGCACCAAACTTTTCCACGTCCATGTTCTGTCCTCGGCTATTTTTTTGGCATCTGCTTTAGGCAGACCAGTTAGTGATTTTATTTGGTCCGTCCATCGAGTGGGTGATCAACCGCGTGGTCTTTTTCCTTCGACCTTACCCACCACTACAAGCTCTTATAATACTAATTGTATTAAGAAAGCAATAGAGCGGAACAAGGGAACTAAAGTGATCGCAAGAGATCTTTCTATGTATTGGGCAAAGCCTATTGACGAGGCGGAGGACCGACAGTAGCAGCATCGTTTCGTCGAAGCCAGAGATTTTGAGTGAGCTCGAAAAGTTTTATGGGCAATTATATAGCTCATCGCGTAGTCCTCCTAGCACGACTAGCGATGCAAGAGTGATATCCCGGACGTCAGCCTATACGAGATCAGAATGGCTCTCAAACAGCTTAAGATCAACAAGGCACCAGGGGAGGATGGAATAACGACAGAGCTACTGAAAGCGGGTGGAACACCGATACTTAAAATCCTTCAGAAGCTGTTTAACTCCGTCATCCTCGAGGGTGCTACGCCAGAGACGTGGCACAGGAGCGTAGTGGTGTTGTTCATTACGAAAGGTGATAAAACCATCTTGAAGAATTATAGGCCCATTTCGCTGCTGAGCCACGTCTATAACCTGTTTTCGAGAGTAGTTACAAACCTTCTCGCTCGTAGGTTTGACGAATTTCAGCCTCCCGATTCCAGAAAGCCTCCCAAGTTGGATTCCATAAAGGCTTTAGCACCGTAGACCACATCCATACGCTCCGGCAGATTATGCAGAAGACCGAAGAGTATAATCGCCCACTATATCTAGTGTTTGTGGACTACGAGAAAGCCTTTGATTGAGTCGAGATTTAGGCAGTGCTACAGTCATTACAGCTGTGAGAGATTGCATTAGAAGATATATTCAAGCTTCTGAACTGGAACCGATATGGTATTAACATCAATGGTGAATGCATCACTCACCTTCGATTTACTGATGATATAGTCATCATGGCAGTGACCCTGGAAGACCTAAGCGCAATGCTCAGTGACCTCAATATTGTTTCCAAACATCTTAAAATGAATATGGGTAAGACGAACATCATGTCAAATGCCCATGTCGCACCCATGCCGGTTTATGTTGGGAACGATATTATCGAAGCTGTTGATCACTATGTCTACTTAGGTCAAACGATTCAACTGGGTAGATCCAACTTGTCCAAAGAGATCAACCGACGAATCCAACTCGGATTATGGATCGGATGGGCTGCGTTCGGGAAATTATGCCATATCTTCTCGTCGCAGATACCGCAAAGCCTCAAGACGAAAGTTTATAATTAGTGCGTGTTCCCAGTGATTACATACGGCACTAAGACGTGGTCGCTAACTATTGGTCTCATGCACAAGCTCAAAGTCGCGCAGCGTGCAATGGAGAGAGCTACGAGGGGCGGTCAAAAAGTTCGCAGAATGGCAAGGAAAGAAAATGAAATTAGACCCAAAATTATTTTTCCTTCTCTCCCTTAACATACATACATTTTGCCGATCTGACAAATAATTTGTTTAAACCATTGAAAAAAATGTTTTGACGAGGCCTTCAAAATAGGCCGAAATCACCGACTGCACTTCTTCATCGTTAGTAAACTTTATTCCTCGAAGGTCTTTTTTCATTTTCGGGAACAAATAATAATCTGACAGATCATGACAATGATCATAATCTGATGATCCCCAAATTTGGATTGGATTGGATTGGATTTGATTTGGCATTTGACCCTATAGGGTGCGTGGTTTAAAGTTCCGAAGCCACATTTGTGTAGAGCAGCCATCGCAATGTGGCTCATGTGAACTGGCGCGTTGGCGTGCAAAAGCAACAACTCAAGTCCATTTTCCCCTTCTTTTTTATTTGATGGCATTTTTTAACTTTTTGAGTAAGCTGGCGTAGTATTTTCCAGTGATGTTGACTCCTTTTTCTTTGTAGTCGATCAACAAAATAACCTCAGATCCCAAAAAATCGTAGCCATGATCTGTCCGTTCGATTGTGACACTTTAAGCTTCTTAGGCGGGGGTGTGCCTTTCTTATGCCACTGCATTGACTCCTGCTTTGACTCAGGCTCATAGTGATGAACCCTCGTTTCGTCTCCTGTAATAATTCGGTTCATAAACTCATCTCGGTTTTCGCTACAGAGTTCCAAAAACTCCTGCGAGCACTCGACACGCCGTTGCTTTTGAAGCGGTGTGAGCATTCTCAGCTTCATCTTGCGAGTTGCGCTGACCTTTGACATGCCAAGATGATCATGGAGAATGTTCAAAATTGTACTAGATGATACTCCAACCATTTCTGCTAATTGTTTTTTCTTCAAGCGAGCATCTTCAAGAACAAGTTTTTCCACAATGTCTGAGGAAGTGGCTTCAATCGGTCGACCTGGGCGGTCATCGTCTTCAATTGACTCTCTGCCTTGCCATGCCATTTTTAAATCATGGTTTTCCCAGGGCAAGAGTCCCCGTAAGCAGATGCCATCTCTTCCATGATGATCTGCGGCGTTTTTCCTAGCTTGGGGAGGAACTTTATGACAGCGCGAAACTCAATTTTTTGTATAGTTGACATTTTCTTCCCGATTGACCTGTTGACTTGGCGATAACTCATGAGTGACCAGATTTAGCCAAAACTTGGTATTTATAGTGAAGTTGAGTCATCAATTAGTCCTAGGTACCTATACGAAAAAAAACCTGTCTCTTTCTAACCCTTTCATTCCGCGAACTTTATGACCACCCCTCGTATGCTCGGTGTTTCACTACGTGATAGAATCCGAAATGAGGAAATCCGTAGAAGAACCAAGGTTACCGACATAGCTCTCAGAGTTTGCAAGTTGAAGTGGCAATGGGCAGGCCATATAGTTCGCAGAACTGACAACCGCTGGGGAATAAAGGTTATCAAATGGCAACTACGAACATGCAAGTGAAGTGTAGGAAGACCACCCACACGATGTTCCAACGACATTGTAGCCATCGCAGGAAGTCGGTGGATGCAGATGGCACAAGCTCGCTCGTCATGGCGCTCTTTGGGGGAGGCCTATGTTCAGCAGTGGACTCCTTAAGGCCGACATGAAGACTAGACCATATGTGCGCGAATTCGCTGTGGACTGGATTTTAGCGTCATAATTTACTTCACACATTAGTACCTAACCAATTTACGAGTAACGTGTTTTTATTGATCAAAAATTTTATCCTGATAAATAATGTCCGACAGCAGTGTTAGTGAGGAGAATTTGACTCCACCTGACATCACGGAAACATCAACGAACATGACAAACAGCCTTTACCAGAAAAATCAACTTTTTTTTTTCATTAAAATGTATTTCGTTTTGCATGAGTAGTTTTGATAAAGTAGTGCATGAAACAGCACATAACTAGATATTAAAACACTGGAGTGATACTATTAAAAAACTCTCCTACGGCTCATTTTTTAAATTCACTGAGCGAGTTTTAATAACCCTCGTTATGCAACCCTTTCATAAACTAATAGTTCCTACCCACCTACTTTGTAACTTATTTACCTACCTTTATGTATAGTTTTAATAATAATTTCATATTGATTACAGTTATATATTAAATATTTTCGGGGACTCTGGCAAAATTTAGAGGAATAATTAATCAAATGATGGCCACTGTGGCCAGCACTCTCAACTTTTCTAATAATTTACTAATAAACATTTTTAATAGATAAGTACTTACCTATGAATAAATGTATATTTTGCAAGATACTTGATATTTGTATCCAATGTTTAAATTCCTTCTTGGTTGTTAAATCATTTACTTAGTATCACTTATTTATTAACCTTGAAATAAATAGAGTAAGTTCTAATGTTATTATCAACGGGAAGCCTAAATAAATAAATACCCAAGAGTTGTCAGACAGCGACACATACAGGAGATGCTAAACTGTGTAACATGCATTAGGTATAAAGTTTTGCATTTCGATAATTAGGTAAGTATATCATAATTATGCCAAATTTTGCAAGAAATCCATGTTTCAACAAAGTTTTTTTAATTACAGGTAGGTTCTTGTCTAAGTTCTTAAAAAAATGCAATTATAAACAATTGAAATCTTCCAGGGTGACTGCACCTGTGGATTGTTGGAAGAAAACAGGAAACTAAAACAGAGAAATGAAGATATGGACGTGAGTTTCCTCCTAACCATTCATTAAACATCTACTTGGAAACATCCACTGAAATATTAAAAATAGGACACAGAGCGGAAGTTCCTTTGCTTACTAAAGGAGAGGACATTGCGGTTATAACCTTTCAAACAGTAATAATCCTATGGACCTTTTTGGGCAGAACTATGCACTAATGTCTCATTTTATCATACAGAAAGAAATAGGCGATCTTCAGTCGAAGATATCACATTTAGAAGCTAATTTGGAAAAGAAGGACACATTAGAGAAGCTAAATCAAGAGGAGATCGAAACAAAGGAAAGAGAGGTAAAACTAAATGTCTGTTAATGTAGGTAAAATTAAGGCCAACTCAGCTGTACCACAGAATAAATAATAGGCTGTACCTACACGTACGTTGGTGTTCAACGAGCGTAATAATATAACAGTCGGTGAATAAAAAAACATGATATAAACAAAACAGCGGGTCCTTTCATGACCATTTTTAAAATAGCATTTAGTATAAACTCGACGGTTCGATAAAGTTGCATTAACCGTAGTGAAAAGAAGACTCACGACGGAGCATAGCGAGTATCAGCGCCTAGATGAGTCATTTCCAACTATGTTACCCGCACTTGGGTTAACACCCACTACTGACTGACAGTATCAGAAACGCGCGAAGATAAATCGCGACTTGAACACCATATTCCAGCATCGTATTCATGACGCTGGATTCACGCTACACGCAGACATAAGTACTTAGTCTCAATATTGAGTTAAAATCATGAGCACTTAATCATAGAGCATTATATAATGACCTGAACTTTGCGTCGTCGTGCCATTTCGGTTCGATTTTACCCAATAAATCTTTCAACTGCTTTCGTCGTTCTTACGTCAACCGAAGATGCATGCGCACGACTAGATAGAGATATAGGTAATATAAAGATAGTGGTTTACTTATTTATGTTGTTCCAGTTATACTCCATACGAGAGAAGCTTGGATCGATTGAACAGGATACCAAAGATAAAACCTCGTGCTGTGATATGTTGGCACAGCAGGTAACACAAATGCAAGGTAAAATTCCCTAACTAGATATATGGTCAAATTATAACTTGTCAATTGGTCATATATCATAGTCATCAACGCCGATTTCAGCTACGGCAACTGTTAGCAAGTTTTTTTTAAGTGACTTTAGTCTGTCTGTTTGTTCACGCATCACGTAAAAACTTGTCGACCGATTGCGATGCGGTTTTCACTGTTGGATAGCTCAGGTTTTGACTTAAAAACTGGTGTACTTGGTATCTCTATCCGATGAGAAGCCGAGCCATCGATAAAAAAGAACAGCCGCCGCGGGACGCCTGGCAGATGAGTAAACAAAAAAAAAAACTAAAACAATATGCAACTTTTGCACCGCGCGCTCTCATTGGTCAACTGTGAATCTTCATCTGATCTATACTAGACTAACTTTTCGGCCTAATACCTTAAGTCTGGTTGGCGCAACGGGAAAATATTCGACTGACGGTCTTTAGTATAGGAGTTCAATTCCCAACTGGAGTGTATACATCCTGCACATAAAATACATCCTGGACATAAAAAAAGTGATGGCTTATATTGAAGATATAAGCCATCACTTTTTGGCCGAGCTAAGGCGAATAGAGACGACTCGAGTTGCGGCGTGGCGACGTGTCGCCACGCCATATAACACATACGTCAATTTTAACCTAGATAAATTAGCACGCGGGCAAAGCCGTGGCCACTGCTAGTAATCAATAAAACCACACTGTGTTTTCAGCGGAACTGAATAACAAATCTTCAGAAGTTTTAACAATGCAGAAACACTGCAGTGTGTTAGAGAACACGATCAGAACCATGACGGAGCATCTGGATAAAGCTGAACAGTTTAATAAAGAGGTAGGTTTTCCAACATACACATTACTTAGGTACGGAGTCCATGTTTGCCTGTCGTGTACCTACTCGAGAACCCTTATTATTTATTCTGTGCCCTTAGCTCATTTTGCTAACAAAATCGTAGTTTCATGGAACTATTGATAAATTGGGGGATTCTTTTTAAAGTGGTCTTTGGTACCTAGCAGTAGACAGGTACTTGCACTATTAATTAATATTCTTTATCTTTGGTACCTACCTAGTAGCAGGCAGGTACTTACTTACACTATTAGTTATTATTTTGGTACCGGGCAGTAGGCAGGTACTTGCACTATTAGTTGTTTGTTTTAATTCGAGAGAATGTATTAAGGGCGAAAATACTTCGGCATGTCCGCACACCTAACTCCTAGTTCTGTTGCATTGTGTTGTAAGTACTTAATATTTATCTGTTCCGTTGCGGCGTCGGACTGTGCTTTAGTGGTTTCTGCTAAAGGCTTTCATTTAGAATGTTTCACATGGGGCACATAGTTCAGTACACATTTGTTTCAGAGCCAAGAGCTTCGGCGGGAACTTTACACGGTGTCACAGCGCGCCACGCGCCTGCAGAGCCGCACGTGCGCGCTCGAGGAGGAGGTGGCGCGGGCGCGCGCGCACGCTGAACACGTGGAGACGTGTTATAGGTAACTCCTAACGTAGAATAATGGTGCATTTCTAAAATTACCCTTCCCTTCAGTTATTGCACCTCGCCTCAAGCTAAAGTGTCTTGACGGATGTCCCTTTGTAAGCCGGCTTGAGGCGCTCTGCAATAAGTGCGGGGAAGAAGGGAGTTCGTTCGTTACAAAATGTATCATTATGACGCGGGAACGGGAAAACTTTACAGCAGCAGAAAAGTGAACAGCAGCCTTATTGTCTAACTCTGGTGGTAATGGCAATCAAATCCATTACCATTACCATTGGCGGTTCCAGTTCGCCGTCCAGGGGAATTGTCTAATATTTTCGGTGGTAATCGTCTTGAAAAAGTGAAGGCCATTTCATTCTTTCCACAGCCTACATAACACCAAAAACATATGCTCTTGCGTTCCATTTCATGAAGAACAGCTTTGAGCACTTTTTAGTGCTTTTTTGAACTAATGGTTGTAAAATGTTAATTTAGCCATATAAACATGTGTAGTGTTTTATTTGTTTATTATAATCTAATTTTTATTAGTTATGCTGTTTAATAAATGGATATTCTTCAAAAAATAATATTCAAGTATATTATAGCCTGACGTTGCGTAGAACGAAACGTTGGTTTGCAAGCTATTATTTATTTTGGACCATACTAAAGTATGTGTTTGTTTGTTGTTTACTTTAGCATTCACTATTGAAATGAAAATCAAATGGAAAAAAATAAATATTAAATAGGTAGGTTATAGTCACAAGATTTGTGTGAGTTTGTGCGAAACGTGGATAGACTAAAAGTGGAATTGCTTTATGTCGAGGTTATGTTCGTTTTCGGATATAAAATTGACAAATATGCCTTCATTTAGCAACAAATACGTACCTATGTACCATATTGTATTTCAGAATGTCATCTGATAAAGTGGTCTTTGCATAGACCTACAATTGGTCATCGAGTTAGATCGAAACTTTGAACAAATATATCGCAAGTTCTAACAGTGTTTGGCTTGGCTACAGGAATTTTGGTGGACTAATGAATATTATCTAAGCACCTATTCGAGTCTAGTTTAATTTACCTACTAGGTACATAGACATATATACTAGGTATATGCATTTTCACAAATGCTCATCAACAATATACATATTTTAATGGATTTTTACCTCATTTCAATGCATACATAATCGGTTATGTTTTGTGTCATTTTACTTCACAGCATAAACTAAGAAGGAGATATACAGATAAGATACTGTTGCATAACCAATGTTGACTTCTGTAAAACATTCCCCAATAGAAGAAAACATTCATCAACAGAACTCAAGCTTTCTGTAGCCCGCAGGTAGGTGCCTATATTTTGTATAATATTTATTAACTAGGTAGGTACATACCTAATAATTATTATTGACTGGCTTGGGTAAAGGCTGGCAGGGAGAAATGCATAATACACACCCCCTAAGCGGGACATTGTATATTTTTGGTGTACAATAAAGAGTTATCTATCTGTCTATATTTAGTCACATAGGTAATTAATTGACTATATAATACTCTAGCTACACAGTTAGACACCACCTTAAGAAACTGTTAATGTAAGGTGCCTTGTGGGCCCGGAGTAATAATAGGTCCATCTCTTCTCCCCCACGTGTGCTTTGAGCACCAGCCGGGGTTCAGGAGATGGGCTGCAGCTTGCACCTGTGTCAAGTATGAACATTTCCAACTATCACAAAGCCTGATGTAGCTGTAGGTACAACAAATTAACCTCTCTTTTGAATTGTTTACAAATTTGATCTAACTCTACAAAAGTAATACTGCATATTACAATATTGACAATGTAGTACTTGTTATGTAGATAATGACAAATGATCATAGCTATATCTTTATTTGCAGATTCAGTTCAGTACCTGTCTATCACAGTAAACAGAATCATTTCAAGTCGGATTGCAGCGGGAAGAGATTCATAGCATGTCCATAAAATGCAAAAGGATGCTGCTTGTCAAATCTACTTGTTATATTTGTATTATAATATGTAGGTATATACCTAGTTACTGCACTTTTTCATACCATTTGAATAAAATGGTGTGTTGGAAATATTTACTTTGTTGTTGTGAATTACTATATAATTACATTGTAATTAGTGGGCTACCAGTGAGCCAGTAATGGCTTGTAAGTTTTTAGAATGTTTTATGTATAGTCCTTATTTAATAAAGACACTTGCCCGTTATATTTTTTTAGAAAGGTTTTTACAATAAAATAAACATGCTATTTAATAAAATTTGTTTAATTTTCTGTTTCTCTATCCATACCCAGTCTGTATTTATGCTAAAACTAGCTGCATGCCGAGGCTTTGCTCATGTGCAAACATTGCCAGCCTCGTTCGAAATTTAAAGAAATATTTCCTCCAAATTGCAAATCTCTAGGTCCACCGGTTTAGGCTGTGTGTTGTCTGTGAATCAGTTGGTAGGTATGTCGCTTGTGATATACTATTTCATAGGTATCAATGTATGTTTCTACTTACATAATAATTTGTAGTTAAAAAATAACAACAAAACATAGATAGATAGATAACTCTTTATTGTATATATTTAGAAGTAAATCGTACATAATATAATATAGAAGTAGCGGTAACACAATCAGCAGTCTTATAGCTTACAGCAATCTCCAAACCAGAGTAAATGCCAGTAGTATTCATGTAACTCAATCTGTAACAAATAAGAAAAATTTATAAAACTTTGTATGTATTGTACGCTGACATAAATACACTGAATGCACTAAATATGGGTACTAGACAATAGATACGAGTACAAAGATAGGAATATTACATTCATATCTCGGAAACAAATACTGCTCATCACACAAATGATTGCACCTTGCGGGATTCGAACCCGCATCCATTGGTTGACTTTCAGTCAGGGTCACTAGCCACTCGGCCAACTGGTTGCCAAATGTAGTGGCACTGAATGTAAATGACAAAATGAATTTTTCACCTCCTTTTTGAACGACAAATAAGACAATGTGCAAAATTCAAGTTATCAGATTGCACTATGGAAAGTGAGCATAAGAACTGCACAATCTGATTCGCTTATCACCGCACAAACTAGAATATTGGCAAAGCGGCACCTTTTTATGATAGAAATACCACACACAAGCACGAAGCGTTACGCTTCTTCATTCATTGTAAGATCTGCAAAAGAGTGTCTTGCCCTGCCCTCGTCAGTTTCTGGTAAAATATAATGAATCCAGGTGTGTTCAAGTCAAGAGTGAATAGGTATCTACTAGGCAAGAGTGCTACACTTTCGACCACATCATCGCTTTCCATCAGGTGAGATCATGGTCAAACAATTGCATAAAACGTAATAAAAAAAAGGTGCATTAGATATGGGTTGAAAGTAGGCAGTTCCCGATGAAATTTTAACTGATTACCTATAAAGGTATCATTTTAGGTTTTGTACTTATTTTGTTTTAATTGTTAATATGATATCTTTTGTCGATACTTTTAATACATTTTGACTGTTATTTTTGCAAATTCTTTCATAATGAATGGTCTAGGGTGTAAATAGGCCTGCGATTGTTCCTCAAAACCTTCTGGAGATGTTTTTCTTCTGCAGCTGGCTACAAATTCTCTCATCAAACATATTCTATAAATAAACATACATAGATATAAACCAATATTACATCAATGACTCAGAAACAATCATTTGTGCTCATCACACAAATGATTGCACCTTGCGAGATTCGAACTTGCAACCATTTGTTGACTCTCAGTCAGGGCACTAGCCAATTCATCTCTTACGACCACCTGGGTGAACCGTGGAAAGTTTTTTTTTTTACAATAGCTTACCTTTGTCCTTTGTTGAAATATTTAGTTTCCACTGTCCACCTTGTTATCAAAACTTTTCTGATTTGAAGTGCATAGAGATAATAATTTATTGGTCTATTTTGTTGATATTTGTTGTTAAACATTGAACATCCATAGATATTATAATAGCCACATGGTCAGCACCAATATTAGGGGCTTGAGAGCCTGTCCATTAGTTTGGAGATGTTGTTTTTCTGCAGTTGGCTACAAATTCGCCCATCAAAATATTTTATGTTTTTGTAGGTTAGGTACTTATAGTGCCTGTAATCGAATAAATTAGATATGTTAAACTGAAATAAGTGCTAGTAGAAGTAAATATCGAAATATTCTCTTTGTATCGAACTATATATATCACAAAAAAAACAGTGAATTTTCTGTTTGACTTTCGCAAGTTTGGAAGTCGAATTTTCGGAGAATTAATGCCTGAAATTAATAAACCGCAATTAATTATGATACCTAGATTACCCCTTCCCTTTGAACTTACGCAAACAGTCAACTTTGAATTCAATAAAACTATAATTTCGTCACAAACTCAAAGCCAGTTGATACGAAAGGTTAGGAAAGAGCAACCTTTTTCATTTGACATGTCTCGGTGGCGATGAAAATGTAGACAATACCAATATATGTCAAAATATGATGTTTCGTTCATTCATTTCGCTTAAAAACAGCTGATCGTGGGGATTCGGTGAAGATCACCGAGGAGATCACCGGTGGATAGTTAGACAATTCGAATTCGGAGATTCATGTTCATAATGGTGTAAATGAACGTCAGTTTCATTATCACCAGAGTTAGACAATAAGGCTGCAGGAACGAAAAGGTCTATGTAGTCTCGCTTTTATAACTCTGCAACAATAAGCTTCAGAGATCTAATTTTGGTGTATTTTTTTAGCATAGATAGTCAGCTCGATGATGTAATTAATATTTGTCAAAGACAGAAGGAGAGGGGGCAGGACGCACGTTACGGAGCAAAATCAGCAAAATTTATGATATTTTGTTGTGTTTAATTCGCCACAACTAGCGATTTAGATAAGGTAGCGCATGATTCGGGTGTTGTAGTAAAGATTCCGTTAAGAAAATTGTTTTTTTTTTTCAAATTGTATTTCTATGTGTAAATCTTTATCGATGCCGCGATGTCGATGGCACTCTCCTCACTCGCAGAGGTTATATTTGTATGTATCGTAGGTTCGCTTGAAGTGAAGCCTAATTGAGAACCAAAAATAAATAGTTGTTGTTCTGACAGGGAGAAGTCTAACAGCAGTGTAGAGCTGGCGGCGCAGCTGGACGCGGCGCACGCGCGCGGCGCTGCGCTGTGCGGCGAGGCGCGCCGCGTGGTGAGTGCGGTGCGCGGGTGGGCCCAGCGAATGCGGGACATGCACCGGTGAGGAAAAAAATTAGGAAAACGGACTATCTTAATGAACAAAAAGTTTCGATTTTGAGTTTGACTAGAGCACCACGTCAAGCCCCTTTTGCAGTGTTCCGACAGTGTCCCTTTTTCTTCGACAACTTCGTTACTTAACAAGTGAAAGAGAGAGAGATATATATAAGTAGTAGTCGTCAAACGCTGGCGTAGGTTTAAAAAACGTCAGTCGTTCCCGTGACACCTACACACACGAGGTCACATGATTTACCCAAGACTATAACGTTGCCACTTTCGATAAACATACCTACATAAGTAGAATCTGGCGATAATATTTGTAGGTACTCCGCAAGGCAGAGCATGTTAGACCTGTGATGGTAGAACGTTCGTGGTACGTTGTATTTGTATAAAACACATTATCTACAGATAAGGTGTTATCTGTACATGTGTTTTATACAAATACAATTGATTAATTCATTCATATAGCTTGCGGTTTATAGCGTTTAATGCGTTTGATTTTACAGAGAACAAGAAAATCAAATTGAACAGAAGGAATGTGAACTCCGTTCACTACAACAACGATTGGAAAAGAGGCAAAACGCCTTGAACTCAGTATCATGTCAAAGCAAAATAATATGTAAGGCTCGTCCAACCACATCACCGTGCGAAAAGAGACAGCTACATACAACAGTGCCTAGTGCGAGCGAGACGGAGGCAACTTGCTCGAACTATTTGTCACAGAATGTGGATAGTGTCGTATCGGCCAGCGCTTGCGTGCGAGAGAGACGGGGGATCGGAGTAGGCAAGTGTGCGAGCGAGGTAGCGAGATGTTCAACTCCTGTACCGCCAAAGAGAACTTTGAAAAACAAGTGGTCGCCCCCGTCGCCCTGCACTGCAGTATTGGTAAGAGTTACTAAGTTATAAATAAATTACAGTTCAAAAAACTTAACAACACGCTTTTATAGAAAATTTAACTATGTTATTGCATTGTCATCGGTCTTTAACAGGTGTGCAAAATTTGAATGAAATCTGACCGTTTAAAGTGGGTCAAAATAGCGTCCAAAGGAGTCGGTTACAAACATACAAGTGAAGCTAATATAAAGCGTGTAAAAATAAAACCTAAGCGTAATGTCGTAAGAAGAGGGGATGATACAGGATCAAAAAGGGTGACATCAAAAGCGTCTCAAATAACTAACGCGTGTTAAATTCATATTAATAATATAAAATAAAACGGCTAAAACTCACGAAAAATTTAAACTCGTCGAGGCTTGTCGGCATAACACTCCCAGACGAGTCTTCAAAACAGTCCGAAACTGCTGGCTTACTATCGAGGTGGTGATGGTGTTCTTCTAGTGTTCGAGAGAACATCATTCCGATTCAATCACGATCCCAACAGTGCGATTCATCTAGAAAACCTAACTGCACTGCAACGTGGGGGGATGTGGGGGAAGTGAGGGAAGGTGGGGGAAAGTGAGAGGAGGGTAGGGGGAAGTGGATGAATAGTAGGAAATTTCGGGGAAGGGTGCAGGGCAGGTGATGCGAAGTGGGGGAAGACTGAAGGGAAGGGTGGGGGCAGAGTGGAAAAAGTGGGGGGAAAGTGAAAAGGGGTGGGGGAAGTGGGGAAACAGGGGAAGTGGAGGACGGCAGGGGGGAAATAAGGGAAGGATAGGAAGAAATGGGGAAGGGTGGGGGAAGAAAGTACTTTTTTTAAACCAAGATGGCGGACATGTTGCCACACCGAAAGGTAACGATCACGTTGCAGTGCAGGTTAGGTTTCCTAGCTGAACTGGGATCGTGATTGAATCGGAATAGTGTTCGAGAGAGGGTGGTCGGAGTATTGCCAATCTTCTTTTCATGAGTTTTTACCCGTTGTAGGTATATTTAACTCTAAATTTCCCGGAAAGATGTTGCGGAACGTCACATGTTGCTGTAGCATGTTGCGTTGCGTAACAAAATCAGGTCAATGTTGAATGCCCCCTGTCACGTAGCTTGTTGTTGCGGAATATAAGATTCATCATTGCACCCGTCTTCGTGTTTTAACATGCAGATACTTAATTAAAATAAAATGTATTGTTTCCCAGCGGAGTTACGGCTGGTGGGGCTCTCCATCGCAGCGCGACGTGGCCGTCCAGCAGCCGATCCGGCGCGACGCCGCCACCTGCAGCGACGGGCAGTGCGTCACGCAACCATGCATGCGCTGCAAGCCACCACCACAATGCATGCGGAGTGATGCGACAAAACCATGCTCGCAACGCGATACAATACCGCCACCATGCATACGATGCGACACTATGCCACAATGTATAAGGCGCGCGTCGACACCAACATCATACTCGAGGCGCGACTCGACATCGCCACCACGCAGCCAGTGTTCTCAGCGCGACACGACACCACCATATGTGCTGGGTGACGCGACACCACCACCGTGCCCACGGCGGGAGAAGGTGCCGCAACGCATGCGGCGCAAGTCTCGCGACACTATACCACAGTGCATGCGTCGCAACGTGCCGTGCGACATTGAACCTCGCGCTACGATGTCACAATGCGTGGCGTGCGACACGTCCAACTTGCCGCACAGTACCAGTGATCTGTTACCGGTAAAACAATCCCACTATTAGACCTTTATTTCCCATCATATCAAAACACATAAACACGATGCGATGTCGTGTCGTAGAAATCTTTGAAAAAATCACGACGCGACGTCGCAACTTGCCACGATGCACGACGTCGTACCTGAAATCTGATGTTGCAGTCCTGTAGTTCTTCAACTTCACCATTAAATTAATTAAAGAATTCGTTTCTTATCTTTGTGGCAACTAAATAAAATATGAGACTTAATTACCAAGTTTTGTATTTTTATTTTATATTTAGTTCATCATTTTATCCTTGTAATCATTCCTCTTCTGTTTAGTCCCATAGCACGGGACGCTCTTCCACTAGGGTTATTAATTGATCTTAAATAAATGTCATGCGTAACTTTTGACTATTGATCATCAAATGCATCACCGGCGCATCATTGCAGTTTCCACGACAGAACATTGCATCGCGACACGACGTCGCAACGTGCCACGAATCCACGATGCGACGTCGTAGCGTGTGTATGTGTTACCCTAAGATTGCGATTTTATTATTATCACGATTGATCATGAATACGCTATTTTTCCTGGCTTATTCTTTCTCCCCAGAAAATAATCTTTTGCACGCGTTTATTTGAAGATCGAAGGGAATATTTATTTTATTCCTTGAGTTTTAAAAGTTTAGATATTTACCTATATTACATTATTTATATTATTTGCACATAGCACAGGGTATCCTAGTTTGGGGCTAGATAATTGGTGTGGAAATGTCCCGAATATATTATTATTATTATATTCTATTCAGTTTTAGTATCATTGGCTTATCGCTATGCTGCTACACTAACTCGATGATGACTACGGCACCGTTTCAGGCTTCTCCCGGCGAAGAGATGTTCGCCCGCATGGAGAGCATCAGCGAGGCACTCACCGACGCGTACCGCCGCTGGACGCGCTCGCGCGCAGGGAACAGTTGAGATACATCGTGCACCAGAGTAGCTTAAATTATTGAAGCCAGATTAGCAATACGTGCACAAGAATGATGCGAAATAATAAGTTATAGAAGGCGGCCTACCTGGGTGCCTGTTTAGTGATAATGGTACCTACTTAGTACTTAGTACCGATGAACTAAGTAGGTACTAATCATGAACTAAGTTTAATGAAAATGGTACTTACTTAGTTCGTCGGAGCCACGTGCGATGTTATCTACCGACACAGCGTGCTATACGAGTATCTATATGTTGTGTACAACCTGCTACGTCACCCTTGTTGCGGAATACGAGCCTTTACATATCGACGACTTAAAATTGTTGAAGGGTTACGCAGTTAACGTTAGTCTTGTAAAGTGACAACGAGTGTCATTTTAAGGGACCATGCAACATAACGTGTGATTTTTGGTAACTTTGTGCATATTACTGCGTAACATTAAGCTAAGACTACACCAAGCTCAAAAGTTCGATAGGTCCAGTATTGGACATTTTCTTATTTTCTTTGTTATAAAAACTTATGTCTGAAACTAATGCATTTAATACAAATTTGTAGGTATTCATAATGATAACAGTATTGTTTGCTAGTCTTTTATTGTAGCAGTTTTAATTTATTTAGAAATAAAGTTTGTTAACTTTAAACCTCGTTTTTTTTAGTAGTACTAAATAAGAAATCGGGTACCACAGTACATGAAGACAAAAGGTGAGTCTTACCAGTCATGACGTACGGCGCCGAAACGTGGACACTCACGGTCAAACTACTCCACAAATATGAGGTCGCTCAGCGAGAAGATGTGGAGAGAGCTAAGCTTGGAGTTACTCTGAAGGATAAGATTCGTCATGAAGATATCCGACAGAGAACCAAGGTAACCGACTTAGCTCTAAGGATAAGCAAGCTGAAGTGGCAGTGGGCTGGTCACATTTCCCGAAGAACCAATAACCGTTGGAGTAGACGAGTTCTCGAGTGGACACCACGGTTAGGCAAACGTAGCGTAGGATGTTTTTTTCGCGGTTTGTCTGTGGCCAGGTGGAGGGACGACCTGCGAAAAGCGGCTGGAAGAGAATGGATGAGGAGAACTGAAGACCGAGCTCAGTGGCGCGCATTAAGAGAAGCCTACGTCCAGCAGAAGACTAATATGGGCTCATGATGATGATTGTTAGCAACGTGACTTAGATTTATTTATAATATTGTATTAATTGTGTAATTTTATGTCGTGTGTAAAGAATAATGTTAGATAGATTTAGACTCTGAATCCGACAAAGGTAAAGCTTAGGGTAGAGTAGGGCCTAGTTAATAAGATAATGTGTTAAAGAGCAGGCAGGCTTATTTTACCTTAAGTCAGCAAATATTAACATGCGTAGGAATTAGAAACAAGATGAGACTCGCACAACCTGTCACCACTGTTATCAACTTACAATAGGGAACACGTGCAAGGACGCAGAGTAGAGAAATGACCTGCGATAGGGTAGTACCGGTGGTAGCAAGAATCGGGCCGTAAATGCTCTGTTACCCACCCTTCTAGTTTTAAGATTTATCTTAAAAACACCTGGCAACCCGTTAGGGGATATTACAACACTTAGACACAGACCCCGACCTCGCCGGCGAGGTCGAAAGAAACACGTGCAAGGACGCAGAGTAGAGAAATGACCTGCGATAGGGTGGTACCGGTGGTAGCAAGAATCGGGCCTTAAATGCTGTTACCCACCCTTCTGGTGTGCCAAGTAGTTTTAAGATAAAACCCAGCGGCCGGCTAGAAATATTGTCCAATCCGACCACCCCTGGCAACCAGTCAGGGGATATTACAACACACAGACCCCGACCTCGCCGGCGAGGTCGGGGTCGTAATCAGACGACCGTCCAAGCCGAGGTCCGTACCCCTCTTGTGCCGGTCGTCAACTTTGGCGTGCGCCTTCTGCGTCACACGTTGCGGCCCGCCCCCACGCCCGGTTCAAGCTGTAGAGGCCGGTAAATGCCAACAGCATTAATCAAGATTAAAAAAAAAGAAGACCTCCAATATATTATTCGAGCTCCACCAGCCGACGCGACACACAACTGAATAAAAGTAATAACCTGATGTACAAGAAGCCATCTTTTAACCTACGACCCGCCAGCGACCGTTCCCATCACAATGATGAAATAAGAAATAATGTTATGTTAAAAATATATTTATTTATGTCAGATGAAATAATAAAAAAATACAAAAGGATCAATTTCAAGACAAAACATATTTTTTTCTTCTGTAGAGTTGTTACTTTGCGAATTAGCTGTTTGTGAGTTAAATTATTTCTGACACGCTAATAATGATGTTACATCTATATCCATTTACATTTTCAGGTATTTCTAGTAGTTCTAGATTGTAAGGCGGCGTTCAAGGTTTTCCTGAATTTGAATCCAGCTAGTATCACGATAGCTTGACACGCGTCTCATAAAATAAATGTATTTAGCAAATTATTAATCACATTATATATTAAGTATCACCGCCTCACATACATTTATGGGTACAGCCGTAACAGCACACAAAAACCAATCAGCTTTGTTGTACGCTTGGACCCTCGCACATAATTATATTAACTCGACACTATTTCGACTCGAATCATTGAAATATCTTAAAGTAAAGCTTTGAAATATGAGCTATAAGTGTTACATACAGCGTATTTAACAAATTGATGCGAGGAGTGGGCGTTTGGTTGGCTAGTCGTTCACTACTTTGTTACTTTGCTCATAATTCAATGCTTCTTTGTATCAAGTTGTTGAGTCGTTGTAATGTGCGGCGGCTTTAAATGTCTTCTATACGGGTCGTATTTTCACTGCAATATGTGTCTGCAATAATGATGCCAGCAACATTGTCATAAATGTCAGCAATACATTGCAAGTTACAACAATATATTTTATAGTATTCCACATGCTCAATCATTTTGTACTATTTTTGAGTGCTAACAAATTCAAAATATTGCATATAAGGCCAATATAGGCCGGCCATCGTATTGTTGTTTCACTTGAAGGCATCCTTGCATCCTTGTAAGACGCCGTTTGAAGTTTACCGCAGACCACGCGGCTCATTGCAGAATAAAAGCCGCTGCAATACGAATGGTTTCATCAGCCATTATTGCACTGGTATTGCATTTACTATTGCAGACATGGAAAATTTGGATCACGGACGGAATTCAAACCCGCAATATTCATGCCTTTGCGCGGTACATGCCTTTAACCTATTAGGCTACCGTGGCTACTAAATGTGGACCGGAATTTCCAGCGTAGAAGAGCTGTATCAACTGGCGAGAAACAGAGAGGGATATGCGGAGCTGATGGCCAACCCCCAGTAGTGAAGAGGCACCGAAAGAAGAAGAAGGCTGCTAAATCATTTATAGTATTCCACATGCTCAATCATTTTGTACTATTTTTGAGTGCTAACAAATTCAAAATATTGCATATAAGGCCAATATAGGCCGGCCATCGTATTGTTGTTTCACTTGAAGGCATCCTTGCATCCTTGTAAGACGCCGTTTGAAGTTTACCGCAGACCACGCGGCTCATTGCAGAATAAAAGCCGCTGCAATACGAATGGTTTCATCAGCCATTATTGCACTGGTATTGCATTTACTATTGCAGACATGGAAAATTTGGATCACGGACGGAATTCAAACCCGCAATATTCATGCCTTTGCGCGGTACATGCCTTTAACCTATTAGGCTACCGTGGCTACTAAATGTGGACCGGAATTTCCAGCGTAGAAGAGCTGTATCAACTGGCGAGAAACAGAGAGGGATATGCGGAGCTGATGGCCAACCTCCAGTAGTGAAGAGGCACCGAAAGAAGAAGAAGGCTGCTAAATCATTTATAGTATTCCACATGCTCAATCATTTTGTACTATTTTTGAGTGCTAACAAATTCAAAATATTGCATATAAGGCCAATATAGGCCGGCCATCGTATTGTTGTTTCACTTGAAGGCATCCTTGCATCCTTGTAAGACGCCGTTTGAAGTTTACCGCAGACCACGCGGCTCATTGCAGAATAAAAGCCGCTGCAATACGAATGGTTTCATCAGCCATTATTGCACTGGTATTGCATTTACTATTGCAGACATGGAAAATTTGGATCACGGACGGAATTCAAACCCGCAATATTCATGCCTTTGCGCGGTACATGCCTTTAACCTATTAGGCTACCGTGGCTACTAAATGTGGACCGGAATTTCCAGCGTAGAAGAGCTGTTTCAACTGGCGAGAAACAGAGAGGGATATGCGGAGCTGATGGCCAACCTCCAGTAGTGAAGAGGCACCGAAAGAAGAAGAAGGCTGCTAAATCATCAAAAATTTCTCCTGTTTCTTAATCAGTCTTATGTGAAAGGTAAAGCCATTGGTAGTTTGCTGAACTGACCAATCGAACGCTGCTAATATTGCAATTAACGTGGATCGTGCATGACATGAGTTTCACTAGATGGCGCTAATGAACATATTAGCGTAATTTATTTCTTTGGGCCTTACATTGCAGTCAGGTTAGATTTAAAACTTTATTCGCGGTTAAAACAACGATGTTAATGTTTCATCTATAGTTTTTATTGTCAAACTAATATTTTGACCGGATTCGTTACCTGAAAATTTGCTTTCAAGACTTGACCTGAACCCAAGTTTATAAGGAACGAATACAGTTTAACAGAAACAGACACAGATTAACAATTGAAACTTAAGGTTAAAATGATTATATCATTACACGGTAATAAAGCCACCAATAAAGTTCTAATGAAGCTCATGTCGCGGATCCACCTCAACTTCGTCTCGTAAAGATAACGCCTCTCAAAGCTAAACATTTTTATGATTTTACGGTAGCCGAATTGGTTAAAGGCATGCGCCGCGTAAGTATGTTGCGGGTTCGAGGCCCATCATGATCCATATTTTTCTTTTAGAAAATCATTAGAAATGTTCCTGCTAAGCAGGCGTTAATGCTAAATCTCGAAAACATGAGATAATACATGTTGCCAGCCATATTCTACGACAAAATATTTAATATAATGGCCGAGTTATAGTTAACAATATTGCAGCCAATTCTTGCAGTAACATATGTCCTGTTTAGAAGCTCCTCTATGTTGTCGTGTCACCGTAGATCTACAGGCGGTATGGAGTACAGCTGGAACTCCACGGCCGCTCGAGCATATCCCGCGTTGAGTTGTACAGCGACGTGTGACTAGTGCGGTTCACTTGGTCCACCCGCGCCACATGGAGGCCAGCGAGGCGGCGGCCGACGTGACGAGCGAGGGCGCGGGCGCTGGCGGCGTGCAGCTCGGCTCCTCCATCTGGGACGTACAAAGTATCATGAACGACCAAAATGAACTACAGATTTAACGGTTACAAAGTTATACATGCAGTTTTGCTTTAATCGCTTTATAATTTGTTACACATAGGTATTTTTTAACCGACTTAAAAATAAAGAGGTTATCAAGATCACGCGTATGTATTTAATATTGTCGAATTTCCGTAATATTCATAAATATTAGTCTATATGGATATCTAAACAAATAAAAAACCAAAAGTTTCGGTCTATCTTTTAATTTAGGGAATAGATGAAGTTTCATTAAAATGGGTTCAGTAATTTAAAGGATAACAACTGTTAACTTTAACCAGTTAGATTTTGTTCTTAGCTAACGTAATTAAGTGGGCACTTCATTTTTATTAGGCCTACCATAACTAAAAAGTAAGAAATAAAATTTCAACCGACTTCAAATAGTATAAAACTCAAAAGAAAGGAACTATAAAATAGGTTATTTAAAAGCACTAAGTATTTAGAGCAAGCCTGCGGCGGTCGCGGCGGCGCGTGCGCATCAAGCAACAGTTGCAGCTGACAACGTGCCGTTCGACTGTGACTCCCCTGATTGTCGTACCCGGGGTTTCGGGGCAGTGCTCCAACTGGTCTGTCCAACTGGACTACGGACCTTTACAAAGGGTCGTGGTCCAACTATTTTGGTAGTTGGACAATGGCCCCATAACAAGACCCATTGTCCAACTGATGTATTATAATTTTAACTACAACTGTCCAGTTTTCCAAGAGTCTAAGCTTCAACTTATTTCACTGGGCTAACAGACTATGAAATATAATTTAATGACCTTTCTTTCCACATTCGTTTCACAGTATTTGATTCATCACTTGCCGAGTGATGATGCCGTGCGAACTCTGTAATAAAACGACGCAACGCCATCGAAAGCACGTCTGATTAGTTTTCATTTTAACTGTTTTTTTTTATTACAACTAAAAAGATAAAAGATTGTTCAAAAAAATAAAAAGTTATTTCGCCATCTGTCGGTCGTCAGAGGCTCGTTTGTTATTCGGCAGGATGCACCACGGGCAGGTGAAGTTGATTTGGAACATTCAGATGGTAGTAGTCCCCTTACATCTCATTTTAACTCCAAGTGTGACAAAGATAGATACGTGTTTGCTTCGCCAATTTCGATCTTTATTCTATTACTTTAGGTTCTCATTCTTTGGATCTTTCAGCTAAGTCAAAATAGACTGTATTACTTTCGGCTCAGGGCCCTGATTACCTCCGCAGTTTCCGGCCAGTGCAGATGCTCGGGCTCCGCGTCGTCGCACTCGTCGGGCGCGGCCCACGCGCCGCACCACGCCGCCACGGCCGCGTCCGACCACCCAGCACTCCTGGGAACATAGAGTTACTTTCAATTCAACGCCATGTTGAATGCCATTGTTTCGAACAGTATAGGTGTTTTTCAAAGAAACTAGTACATTTACAGTAGTCGCAGCCAATCTATGTTTGTGAAGTTAGGCTCTGTGAACGATTGCGCAGGTATTGTTGTGGGGATAAAATAGCATAACGAAAGAGCGAGATAGAATATGCGAAAAACGTAAGCGAGTGAGCGAGGCAGTTATAAAATACTGTCTTCAACTTCAACATTGGGATTGCGCCATAATAACACAGAAACAGTAAAAAAATTAAGTGCGGTGCCAAAAAGGCCGCGCCTCAGCATAATGCCGAGTCACTACGATGAATAGTCAGCGCTGGTATTCTGGCACGACCGGTGTTCTGGGGCGATTCGGGAAAATCACACTAATATTATAAAGGCGAAAGTTTGTATGTATGTATGTATGTGTGTATGTTTGTTACTTCTTCACGCTTAAACGGCTGATCGGATTTGGATGAAATTTGGTACCAGGATAGCTTATATCCTGCGCGAAAGCTATAGACGCGTCATGACGGGGCGGATGCAGTTTTTGTAAAGTGTCACCTTATTTCAAAGAGAAAAAAAATGATCCAAAATGTATATGGGACCAGCATGAAAGTCCATTACTTGAAAATAAAAAAAACGGTCCGTAATTATTGATAGTGAAATCAGTGAACAAGTGAAAGCGTTTTTTGTTTGGGGAGTTTTAACGCAATAACGGCTGGACGGATTTTGATAAACTTGGAATGGAGATAGCTTTTACCCTGGAATAACACTTAGGATACTTTTCATCATACTTCATTCTCAAACGGTAACTCCATTACAAATCAAAATCCTGAACGGATTTTGATGAAATTTGTAATGGAGGTACCTTATACCCTCGAATAACACATAAGATACTTTTCATCATCATCATCATCATAATTCACTCTCTAACGGCTGAACGGATTTTGATAACTTTTTAAATGGAGATAGCATTTACCCTGGAATAACACATAGGATACTTTTCATAATCATAATCATCATCATCACACTTCACTTTCAAACGACTGAACGGATTTTGATATAATTTGGAGTGGAGATTGCTTTTACCCTGGACTAACACGTATGATACTGTTCATCATCATCATACTTCAGTCTCAAACGGCTGAACGGATTTTGATTTATTTAGGAATAGAGTTAGCTTATAACCTGGAATAACTCATAGGATACTTTTCATCATCATCATCATCATCTTCTTCTATTACGCGGGTGAAACCGCGAGGCGCAGCTAGTACTACAAATAAATACATACAATCAAGGATAAAAACTTCTCCTTTTGTGAAGTCGATAAAAAATAATAAATTATTATAACAGAGGCAATTTCGAAAAAAATGCCTTGTCATGAGAGTCTAGTGGTGTATTCTTGGAAGTCTACGATTTGAAGGTGAGACATGCGAGGCAAAATAATATAATGACATCCTCACCTGCCCAGCATCGGGTCGTCTGTGTTGGCGGCGACGGTGAGCGCGTGCAGCGCGTGCAGCGGGTGCGGCTCCGTGTGCAGCTCCGGGTGTGTGTGTGCGTGCAGCTCTGTGTGCGTGTGTGCGTGCAGCGCGTGCAGCGACGCGGGCGCGCGCGCGCACAGCGCCGCTGCGCACGCGCACACGCGCCGCACGCGCCACGACACGCCGCCCTCCGATATCCGCCAGTTGCAGTACTCACTGGAGAGCGGAGTATTAATTACTACATTAATTGGTATTCAGACTGATATTTCAGGAGCAACTCTCGCACTATTTTGACACTCTTGGACCTAGATTCACTGCTGGAGGTGATTGGAATGCAAAACACCATCATTGGGGCTCAAGATTAGCGACTACACGAGGGAGATATCTAAAACTATCAGTAGACAAAAATAAACTATCAACTCTCTCAACGGCTGAGCTAACACACTGGCCGACTGACACAAACAAACTACCCGATGTAATAGTTTTTTTCATCTGCAAAGGGATGTCACTATATTTTAGCTCAACTAACTCCTGTTTAGACGGCTCCTCTAATCACACTCCCGTGCTGCTAACAATCAGCACAACACTTCTAGAGTATGAATCAGCCCCAAAACTATACAACAAGTACACCGACTGGGACTCATTTGGCGACATTATTGAAAGGAGACTCAATCTCAAAGTGGCATTAAAGACACCCGAGGATATAGAAGAGGCAGCTACCAGCTTTACAAACCTGGTTCAAGTCGCTTGCTGGTCAACAACTCCAATCAGACCTGTCAACAACCCCAGGCATAACTCTGTCCCCTGGGAAATAAGAACCAAAATCATGGAAAAAGGCGATTACGCAGAGTATGGCACTGTAGTAGACACCAGAAAGACAAAACATCATACAACAAAGCGGCAGCTGAACTGAAGGAAATAATAAGCAAGTATAAAAATGCAACGCTAGAACACAGACTGAAGTCACTTACAGCTACCAAATCAACCAACTACTCCCTGTGGAAGGCAACGTCAGACTTAAAACAACCAAAGACTACCCGACCACCACTTAGACTAGAAGGAAACGAATGGGCCAGAACAGCACAAGAAAGGGTAGATGCATTCGCGGATCACCTATCTAATGTGTTTAAACCCAATGACGGTAATAATGAAGATCCAAGCATCGACGTCACACTCAACCAAGACTCAGCTGGACCTTCCTATAAAACCAACTAAACCTAGAGAAATAAAAAGATTAATAAACAAATTAGACAATAAAAAAAACCCGGGGTTTGATCAAATAACCAAAGAGGTACTGATTCGACTCCCAAGGAAAGGATTAGTTTTCCTCACTACTCTCTTCAACGGCATCATGAGGGTCGCCCACTACCCTAGCATATGGAAGATCTCCCAAATCATCATAATTTACAAAGACGGCAAACCCTTGCACGAAGTCAGCTCGTATAGACCGATCAACCTCTTACCTGTCATCTCAAAGCTCTTTGAAAAGGTACTATTGTCGCGCATGCTGAAAGTCATTAACGAGAGATCAATAATCCCAGAACATCAATTTGGATTCCGACAAGAACACGGACTATTGAACAAGTGCACAGAGTTGTAGATCAAATAAGGAAATCCCTAGAACAGAAAGAATACTGCTCCGCAGTGTTTCTAGACATCCAACAGGCTTTTGACAAAGTGTGGCACAAAGGCCTTCTATGCAAAATCAGAACTACTACCACACCCGTTCTTTGGAATACTTGAATCTTACACCTCTGAAAGAATATTCCAAGTCAAAGACAGCGGTATACTTCCAAATTTCACGAACTACACGCAGGAGTACCTCAGGGATCAGTACTGGGCCCCGTCCTGTATACTATTTTCACATCAGACCTACCGGAAACACCTGAAGTAGTCACAGCCACATTTGCAGACGATACCGCCATTCTCGCCAGTAGCAAAGATCTAAACAAAGCCTCACAGTCCCTTCAAAATGGACTAGACAAAATAGAGTGTTGGCTGAAAAAGTGGAGAATCAAAGCTAGCGTCTCGAAATCCACCCAAGTCACATTCACTCTCCGTACAGGTAACTGCCCACCCGTCCACCTAGGAGATACCACACTTCCACACAACGACTCTGTAAAGTATCTGGGTATGCACATAGACCGAAGGCTAACTTGGAAGAAACACCTGCAGAAAAAAAGGGAAGAACTCAACCTCAGGTACAGAGGACTGTACAAGGCCGTTTTAAAGCTTATCTGGACTTATGGAGTTCAATTGTGGGGATCAGCCTGCAAATCCAACATTGGAATTATCCAGAGAGCACAGAATGGTCTTCTAAAAAACATCACATTTGCCCCATGGTTCATAAGAATGGATGAATTACACAAGGAACTTAACGTTGATACTGTCACCAGTGAAATAAGGAAATACTCAACAAAGTACAAAAAACGCCTAGACAACCTAACAGGCTAGCAGCTGAGCTTACGATTATAAATTATCCAAAGAGGCTCAAAAGACAACATATCATGGAACTTGATGTTCAGTGAAAAGGAGAAGAGATTAATGGACCGCTCCTCCTCAAAACCTAGTCAAAACCATACAAAGCTAACAAACCTGCTCATGGTCAAGGACTGATAGCAGATAAAATCAGAAAAAAACTGATATTTAAAAGAGTTTCATGCAATCGACTTGCGTTATCGCGGATCAATAGCTTACAGACGTGGGGCCCAGGCTCGGGCGGAACGCTCCCACTGTACTCACTTCAGCGACAGTGCGTGAGGCAGTCTCGCGTCCAGCGTCCACGACAGCAGCGCCACCAGCTGCGCCGCCAGCTCCAGCGCAGCGCTCGTGAGGAACACTCCCACTATACTCACTTGAGCGACAGTGCGTGAAGCAGTCTCGCGTCCAGCGTCCACGACAGCAGCGCCACCAGCTGCACCGCCAGCCCCAGCGCGGCGCTCGTGAGGAACACTCCCACTATACTCACTTGAGCGACAGTGCGTGAGGCAGTCTCGCGTCCAGCGTCCACGACAGCAGCGCCACCAGCTGCGCCACCAGCCCCAGCGCGGCGCTCGTGAGGAACACTCCCACTATACTCACTTGAGCGACAGTGCGTGAGGCAGTCTCGCGTCCAGCGTCCACGACAGCAGCACCACCAGCTGCGCCGCTAGCCCCAGCGCGGCGCTCGTGAGGAACACTCCCACTATACTCACTTGAGCGACAATGCGTGAGGCAGTCTCGCGTCCAGCGTCCACGACAGCAGCGCCACCAGCTGCGCCGCCAGCCCCAGCGCGGCGCTCGTGCGGAACGCGCCCACTGTGGATGGGTTCGACGCCGGCGCAGCGTCTTTGTTCTGCCGAACTGGAATTCAATTGAACTGTTATTCAATTATTTTTAGTTCCAAGCTGACCAAAGCGCTTGAAGAAAATTAACTTTTCGGTCGTGTTTCTACCTTTTTTTTGTTTGAAGAAGAGGAGTCTTTCCAGTCCCTTGATTCTTAAAACGTTCGGTGCACCCCCGAGGGTATGTTGACTGTGACACCGCAGTTTAGCTGGATTAAGGATGACTCACACCAGACTACATCGTGGCATGGCCACAGACTAGAAATAACAAGAGCGTCATAGTCTAGATCGCGGAACGGTTTTTCCTAAACTGAGTATATGTTGCGTCACATATTAAATACTATCTACTACCTCTCTCGGCTCGGATTCGGCTCGGCATGCTCTAGTGATCCTTAATCCTGTCAACACGTTTTTTTAACCCAAGCAGCCTCTCAAAGAGCAAAAGGGTTAAAAAAAACACACGAAAGAAGATCCAATCTCAATGTATAGAAGAATTCCACGGTACATAGTTTGTGTATTACAGACAGACAGTCACACACACACACACACACACACACACACACACACACACACACACACACACACACACACACACACACACACACACACACACACACAGTGATACACACCTTAAACTTATAACACCCGTCTCTTTGTTTGGGGTGTAGAAAGAACTGAGAGTACATTGTTAAATGTGGCGCTTACCATCATGTGAGCGTCACGTGAGCGTGATTGATTGGTACCCGGGTTGTACACGGGGGTTAAAAAATAGGAGGAGGTTTTCTGTATGTTGTTTTTGTATGTAGCTGAATCTGCAGACAAAAGGTTTCTTTGTTCTGAAAGGATTAGAATGCGATGGTGGAGTCAGTTAAGTTTCATGAGTTCTTGGGCCTTGTGTATGTACATTTTGACTTCAACTTTATAAGTGTGTCATGTCAGTGTGTGCGTGATAATAACATGGACAAATTGGGCTGTATTAGAACTTGTGACTATCTTTTGAGCCTCACTTCATTTGGGTAGGTACTTACTCCAAGCCTGTAGGTGTGAGAAGTCTCCGTCTGTGCTGATCCATGGAGCGACAATGTGGAGCTGAGACCGCTTTGGAGGCTCGTCTTCTGTGTCCGACCCTATGAACTCCATGTCTTCTATACTGTCACTGAAATAAAACTCAACGTTTAACATTACGGATATTTACTATGTACTATATCTTATTTGTAGTAAGTTATACTCGTAGAACAGCCTCAAAAAAAAAAGATAAAATATCTTCGATGTGCAGAATTTGGATCCCTATCCCGCAGGAACTCTTTATTTTTTCGGGATAAAAAGTATCCTTAATTTTCACCCATCATATAAACTATGACTGCGCCAAGTTAAATTAAAATCCGTCCAGTAGTTTCAGTAGTAAGTGTTTTTTTAAATAACTTTCAACCCAATCTTGATACTTTCGAAGGAATTTGGCTTGAAATTGCACAAGATAGAGATAAATGGAAGGAATTGGGGGAGACCTTTGCCCAGCAGTGGGACACTACAGGTTGAATAAAAAACTTTCAACCCCTATCCTGCGGGAACTGTTTAGTTTTTCGGGATGAAAAGTATCCCATGTCCTACCTTGTAGTAGTCGTAGTATGAACTCAAATCATACTAAGTTTCATTTAAATTCATTCAGTAGTTTCGGCGTGATGCCTAGCCAAGATATAGACAGACAGACAAACAAAAACAAAAAAAAACAGTTTTGGCTTCAGTGTGCCTTCAAAAAAAAAAATTTCTAAATATTTTTAATGTACAGAATTGGACCCGTTACAGTTTTATTATAGGTATGTATAGTTAAAAAATAAAGTTATTTTGATTTTCATAATCGATTATTATTGTTTTATAGTCTATGATTAAGATGTCGCAATGAAAATTAAACATCCCTTTCCGTCACACCAATAAAGTACGACATGTTTTTGGGTACATTTTGACTGTATAAAATATGAAACTTCATACGCGTGGTCTCGATGGCAGCTGTCATGGCGATCAAGCTATAAAAATCAAAGTATAGTGCTCACGTAATGTGCAAACAGACGAATCGGTCCGCAATTGACGGAGATATGGACCGACATACAAAAAAAAAACATACTTACAGCCGAACATATAACCGTCTCCTTTTGTGAAGTCATTACATTTTTGACGGCCGGTTGATCTAGTGACCCTAGGTACGAAATCGAACGGTCGCGGTTTCAAATGCTGCAAGGTGCTATCATATATCTAGTGCCCATATTACAGGGTATCCTAGTTTGGAGCTAGGTAATTGGTGTGGAATTGTCCCGAATATATTTATTTTTATTTATTACTATTTTTCCCGCCACGACTTCGTACGCGCGGACTACTGTTTATAGAGAAAAAGAGGATATTAAAAACCAATGTAAAAGTAGGTACTCGTATCAAAGAGTATATAAATACTACATAGTAAGTATTGCACTTCAGAGCAAGTATCTAATATACTTGCTCTGAGTATAGCAACCAATGCTCTTGATGTTTTTTGACAGACTTGTTATTTCGTTTCCATGGCAACCACATACCATTCTGTGATGGCAACCGTTCCTTACAGTGAGTAATCAACATTTTCCAGTTTCCCATAACAATTTACAATTTCCCGGGATAAAAAGTATCCTATGTTTTATTCCAGGGTATAAGCTATCTCCATTTTAAATTTCATCAAAATCCGTCCAGCCTTTATCGCGTGAAAGCTCCCCAAACAAACAAACAGACAACGTTTCACTGTTATATATTGGTATGGACTTATTTATTTAATAATAATAATTATGATAATCATAGGTTTTCTTATAAAATCATAACCCTCCTTTTTTGTAGCCGGGTAAAGACCCGCCATTAGCAACCCTAGGTATCCAACTGATAGTAGACATCAAACTCAAAAACAATGCTTTGATACTCTACAGTCCGTAAGGACTATATATGTACTGTGGTTTTAGTCTGCTCGCTGTTTAGAATAGACCGCAAGCTGATAGCTGGTATTGATAGATTTTGACTACAAAACCACAATAATTATGTTTTAATTGATAACTATTATCAATGTTATTTCAGTGGCATCACTCAAGGGATTTCCTGAGCCGTAGCACATCCGTGCTACTGCGTTGCTTCACTTTTGCTTTAAAACTGCGATGGTGTACTTGATTTAGCAGACTACCAAATTTGACAATATAGACAGTCCAATCGCAGAGGTATTGCAGGAGCAAGGCTTTTTGTCAATAGCTAACAGACATGAGGCCCAGGACCTAGAAGTATAGTGTTCTGTGCCCAGGACGCTGGAGGAAACGCTCAGGCTCATGACAACACGGGTCCTGTCTTGTGTCGCTGACACACAGATTTTGTCCAGAGCTTAATTCAATTCTTTAATTTCAAATTTTAGTTAAATTAACAGATTGTGATGTCCATGATTCTCAATCAACAAATTATTATCATTGACCCAATAAACTGCCATAATGACTCTTGAATTTGTTTATTATCATTGAGATAAAATACATACCTACTGATAAAGAAAATGAGTCAGTAGGTTTCACATTACTGTTTAATTTTGCGTCTTATCAAAGTTTTTTGTACTCTGATTAAAGAGACAAGCAGTCTGTTCACCTGATTGTAAGAGTCAAAAGTGCCCATAAGTTGCAGTGCTGCCCAGAACTTGAGGAACGCACTGCATATAATTTAGGTACCCTGCACTGACACATTGCTTAAAAAAAATACAAGTTTAAACACTAAGAATGAAGCAATGATTCCTCGGTGGCTTGAGTAGTCATTATCATCAGCATTGAAAGGGAAAATAATCATTGCAAAAATTATAAAAACAATTGTAACTGTCTCTTTTTCTGTGTGTTTCCTTTTCACAATTAAACAGTTGAATGGATCTTGATGAAATTTAAAATTTTTACACAGATAGTTTGAAGTCTGGGGTAGGACACAGAATACTTTTTTATCGCAATGAACTGTAGTCCATATGGACAAAGTCACAGGCAAATCTAGTAATTTGTAAAATGTTGGTGGTCACTAGTCTACCTGTATAACTACCACCCTCTGGCACAAAGTCTGTTACCAGGCCACCTTGTTACGTTCCAGCACTATATAGGCTTACTGTCTTACTATCTTCAAACTTCGCATTAACTAAAATATATTTGTAATAGATTAATTATATTCACTTTTGACAATGTTCGAACTGAAACAGTGCGTATTACCTTTTTTAATTTAAATTTATTTGGTTTTACAATAATTGACCATGCTATTGCAGATACTTATTATTATTATTTTAATTGCCATTGTTACATTTGCATTTTTGTATTGATAATTTGATGTGTTATTTTCTATAATTGTGAACATTGTATTATTTTATTGTTACATGTCTAAGTGCATGGAAATGTCAAAAGACTAATAAATGAATTCAATTGAATTGAACTAATATCCCCCAACATGATGCCCAACTCTGAGTCTATGTCACACTGCAACAAGAGCGACGGTAGCCTAACAGTTCAATAGTGCAACTTAAAATCCAACGATAGGCTCCTCACCAATGATTTTCCTAAGTTATGTCGCAGAATAAATAATAGTACAAGTACAGAAGGCTAACTGAGTAAAGTCATTTAAATAAATAGCGACTCTCGCTACAACGCTATAAAGTGCAATTTAACTCGCACGGCGCTTCAAGCTTTCAATTATATTTATCTAGAAGGCGCTCGCCCACCGCGTGCAGGCTAGAGAATGCACCGTATCACAACGCGCGAGAACTTCCATTGCTCTAACCGTTTCAGAATCGCTCTGTCCCTTTTTCGCTCAGTAGGGTTGTATTAACATATGACTAGGTACTTGTACTACTAATTATTCTGTGATATGTTATGACTTAGATATTGTAACAGAATAAATAAGTAATAATGTATTATGTTATTACTTATTATTATAAATTAAAATAGTTCTATTACATACAATGACATTCTTTATCAGAATAGACCTACTACCTCATTTTTACTACCTACCTATCCCGTTTTCAGAACGCCGATAAGTTTAGTGAGATACCTACCTACGTTGGTTGATTATGATTATATCCTATAGGTATTGCACTTTGATGAATAAAGTTGCCTGTGTGAATTCCATGCTTTTTAATGAGTGAAAAATAGATTGCTATCTACGTAATAAAAGGTATTAAAAGTAGGTAGGTATTATACGAGACATATATTATATAAATTCCTAATTAGTTGTAGGTTACTTACTTAGTCAGCACAGTAATTCATTTTCCGATCAACAATACCTACTATAATCAATTATAAAATTACGTTGATCTATTTAATAAACGACTTTATTTCTGCGCGGAAAAACCTTAAATATGCGTAGCTTCGGTATGGAACACAAATGAAATAACATAAAACTATAGGAACATACGTAAAAAAAAAAAAAAAAAAAACAATATCTAACTACATAAGTAGGACCTATTATAGGTATTACAATTTATTACCTTTCAATATCCTTTGGAAACGTAAAGAATGACAATTTGTCATTTCTATCACTATTCAAACAGCCGAATGCTATGCAATACTTTCTAGCTTTCTTCTTGGTACTCATAATTAAAACACGAATAAAGTTTGTCAATAACTTTACGTAAGTAGGTGCTCTATCGCTAAGTACAAGGTAAGTAACTCATCGAGCGCACGCTAGACACTCGACTGAACAGACCCGAATATTGGGTCCTCGAATTTATTGTACTTGTTGCGGAGTGCGACCGCCCTGGTTATGTGCGGTTTACCATCACTGAGTGCTTCAGAGGGCACGTTAAGCTGTTGGTCCCTGCTGTTATTGAGTAATAGCAGTCGTTAAGCCATGACAAAGGCCCTCGGGTGACCTGACCAACTCTGACACTAGAGGCCAGCACACCTTATACAACAAACAAACAATGCAGCATGTGCACTGTCCCGTGATGTTGTCAGTATGTTTGCAGTGTGTGGGCCTCCTCGGGCGACATTCCCGCGAAACTGCCTGCTGTGTGCAAGCCAATTGATCAGGGATATTGTTTCCAGGACAATCTATTTGTCCCTTAGTGAAACCAAGGTTTGAAGTTGTTCAAACGCTTGCTTATAAGGGACTAGCTGTGCCCGTGAGTTTTTTTCTGGTATAATATACCAAACTTAGTTCAGCCATCAAATAGTTTTTTATCAATTGCTTGAATTCTACTCATCAGATTGAGATAACAAGTACACCAGTTTTTAAGTCGAACCTTAAGCTATCCATCAGAGAAAACTACATCGAAATTGGTCCAGTGATTTTTACATGATGCACAAACGGACAGAAACAATGCAAAAAAAACACGCTTAATTGCAGTCCGCTACACCAATTCTTTTTGGGTTGGCTATAGAAACGAGGGGCAGGAGGTAGCGGGGGAGTGGGGGTGGGTGGGTTGGACGGTACGCCTTAGTTTAAGGGGGGAGGGGTACTAGGGCGCAGCCCTCCCCCCACCCTCCACCCCCTTCAACTAAGTATAGATACAATAAACAACTTACCTTGTATCATAAGTCAAGTACACTGGAAATATGTACTTTGTCAGCTGCCGTATTCTCGACCTCCTTAGAGCTGCCAACGATTCAATTTGATCATTATAAATACTGACTTTGTTCTGCAACTCTATACTCTGATGCTGCGCATGCTTGCCCAACATTGACACTCTTTTCTGATACCTCGGCAACTTTAGCTGTAGCTCATTGTTGTAATTCCGTAAATTGGCTAATTCCTTTCTCCTTTCTTCAATGTTAGTCCTCCTTTGTTCTATAGCTAGCCGTAGTAAGTCAATTCCATCTCGGGATTGTTTTGCTTCTGTTAATAATGTGTCTTTCTTATGTTTGGGTAGCAATAGCTTTTCACATCGATCTAGAACATACTTTCTATTTGCTTTTAGTCTTAGAAGCTTGGCCTGCTTCTCTGCATATCTGGAAAATTTTAAGCTGGTAATCCACATTATTATGCAATTATATGTTATTATTGTAAGATTTGTTTGAAAGTTAATGGTCTTGCAAAAATTATCAAACAAAGTTTTTATAGATTAATCTTATCAGATTACTTTGCCTTTACTTTGCCCAAAGACTAAGCATTGCCATACAATGTGGCAATGCTGCCAGCATTTTGGGAGTGTTGCCCACTGACAGCGGCTTGATAGACTGGTTCTAGTATTATTGAACTGCATGTTTATTATTTTTCATCTTGTTAAGTGAATAAAGTAATTAATTGAAAAACAAAAAAAAAAACTTATTGGAGATCTTGTGGTCTGGAATAATCTTTTCCTGATTCATTTTGTATAGGTATTTGATTTATTAGGTAGGTATTCAATTAGGATTAGTAACTTATTAGTATTGGTTAATATGGTATGCACAATATTGAAGAGTACATTTGTTTAAAAGTAACTAAATTGTATTTATGAGTCTGAGAAGACAATCATTATACATGAGACATAATGGCTGTGTTCACCTACACGCTCAAATCATCCGTGCAACTATTGCTCGATCATCCGGAGATTGTGAACGACTTTGGATGTCCACATACAACTGACAACTGTCAAGTGTCAGTTTCATACTATTCCTCCCCTCCACTACAATTTTTCGGATGACCCAGGCGAACGCCCGGACGACGCCGTGAACGATTTCGAGTGTTCGCGCGGGTGATCCGTGCGTCCTCGAACGTTTATGTGAACAGGCCCAATGATTGACATCCTTACACTGTTTCATTCAGATTTCACAACTGAAAGTTATGTAAGCTTACAAAAAATAAAAATCGATTTGTAAAGCCAAACATTTTTTATACTTGACTTTCCAATTATGTGATTTTAAAGTACAGGTAAAGGTGAAAGGGGCCAATTTGTAGATTAAAAGTCCTATATTTACAGATTGTTGATGACAGTTCAACGAAAACATGCACATCTGTTTACATTTGCCCTTCCATTTAGAAGAAAATAAAAGTTAGGTTTCTACATCAGCATCTTCGTTATATCGGCAATGAATCATGACAAATGGCAGGAAGATAAGGCGCGACGCTAAATCAAGCCAAAATAACACACCTGTCCGCGTACGGCATCGAGGAATGTACGAAGCTTCCCGTGCGAATGCATTCTGCACAATAGAAGTTTCGTTTCACTGTGTAACACAGCAGGCACTTTGTATAATGTCCGTCACTTTCAGTAGAAGAAACGCGGAAGTCCCTGGGAGCCTCACTTTCAGTAAAATAACTAGAAGCCATTATTTTAATTCAATTTTAGCCAGAGCGCCAGCTTTAAACAGCTTTTACGTTGTTGCGAATTGCGAAATTTTGGCTAAATCGAAACAAAAAATCTGTCACCGTCAATTTCTGTGCTGTCATCGGTTGTCAACGTCAGATACGTCAGCTGTTGACGCAAAAAATTGCGTTTCGTTCGTAGACAGAGAAACCAAGGCTGTGTTCACTTACACGCTCGAATCATCCGTGCGATTATCGTTCGGTCATCCGGAGTTAGTGAACGACTTTGGACGTCCACATAGAACTGACAACTATCAAGTGTCAGTTTCTTAATATTCCTCCCCTCACCTACTATTTTTCTGATGACCCAGGCGTACGTCCGACGACGCCGTGAACGATTTCGAGCGATCGCGCGGATGATCCGTGCGTCCTCGAACGTGTAAGTGAACGCGCCCCAAGAGACACTTGTGCCCTATTTCATAGAGCGACAAATCATAATAAAACTAGAAATGTCAGTCAAATACGCCAAACCTGCGTTTCATATAACAAACAATCACGACAGGACTGATGATTGTCAGTCATATTGCATTTCACAATGCCAGTCATAGTAGTGTGATGGGTAAAGCTTCGGCTGTCACAACTGTCACGACAATTCTACAAATCGTGGTATTTTTTAAGCAACCGCCGTTTCATAAAACGTTTTTCTATTGACATTTGTTAGACAATTGTCGGTTGACTGCCGGTCACTACTATTGTTTTATGAAACACATTTAGTAATATTTTGACAATTCATTGAATGAATTGTCGGGTTTTTATGAAACGCATTTAGGTAGTTTGACTGACATTTGTCGATTGACACTTGTCAGTCTACTATAGTTTTATGAAATAGGGCCTTGGTTGTCATGCCACTTGTGAGAGAGAACGATAGGTGGGTGTGCTGCCATATCAAAACTTTTACCCTGATTTCAAGCAAACCCAGATTCATGATTATATTATAGACTATTGATGAGTTATAGAGACATTACAGATATAGAAAAATGTATAGTCAGAAAGAAAAATTGAGATTTTGAATAATTCTAACGATTTCAATTTGTGTTGTAGGATCACGTACCATAAAAAGATCGAATCTTTATGGGGCTAATGTGGATAAGGGTAATAAAAACTTCACAAACCTTTTTTTTTCAATTTCTACAAACATTTTTTATTGAACATGCTTACAGTATAATAATATACCATAGTCATCCATCCATCCTCAGCGTAAAATAAATATGGTGTATCATGCATGAAAAATTGTACATACATACTGGTGACTGCACCATTATATACCATGGTCATCCATGATGGACCATGATGCTTCATACAATAATCATATGTTTTGGTGCAACATGATCCATCATGGCGACCATGGCCTAAAATAGGGTACATAAAAACGCGGTGTCGCGGCAAACACATTGCGAAAATACGCCCATAATGAAAATCATTAATTCCAGCTCTCTTCCTGTCTAACTGCAATAAGTTAGACAGGAAGATAGCTGGTCGGTCTCCTTGATCATGATCAGATTTTCTTTCTACTATGTTTGTTTGTCACACTTTGAATTTCTGCAATCATTTTGTACTCAAATGTACCTTTCAATATTATTGAACTTTTTTAGTATCTACACTAACCAATATTAATCTCTAGACTTTTGGTCCATAAAAGGAACGCTCATTTTTTGTTAATACTAGATTTCCCGCCCGCGACTTTGTCCACGCGGACTACAGTTTATCGCGAAAAAAAGCATTGTATGTTCTTCTAGAATATTTAAAACCAATGCAAAAGAGGATATAGCACTAATACTCTTGATGTTTTTTTACAGACTTGTTATTTCATTTCCATGGCAACCGTTCCTCACATTTCCCCGTTTTCCCATGGAAACTTACAATTTTCCGGGATAAAAAGTATGCATTCTATGTTTTATTCCAGGGTAAAAGCTATCTCCATTCCAAATTTCATCAAAATCCGTCTAGCCATTATCGTATGAATGCTCCCCAAACAAACAAAAAACTAAACAAACAAACAGACAATGTTTCACTTTTATATATTGGTATGGATTATCATTTCTCTTGTACAATGTACTCTTTTTCAAAATCTTAAAATCTTTATTAAACTGTTTCCAAAATCCACGGAAGGTCTTTTCACACAGTTTGTTTGTTTGTTTGACGTATGAGGTAATGCTGGGCCCGTGGTATAAAAGTTTACAGGCCGCCCGAGGGCCTCTGACATGGCTCACACAGTTTTTATGTATGAAGCTCTAATGGTTAAGGCATTTAAGTAGTTGTAGGTGCCCTTGCTCTCTCAATAAACTTTCTATTCTGTATACATATTAACAACATTGTACGATATTACATTGTATTGAATTTACTGATGATACAAATGAGAACCAATGCAATTAAATCATTTTGTTAAAAAAAAAGTGTAGTTTGGGCACACAATATTAAAAGAGTCTAGGGAACATTCATCTCGAATGCAGGCAACACACCAAGGTGAATAATTTTCTCACAAAGTATGGTTTGGTTATGGTTTGTGTTTAGCACAGAGGTGTGCTGACCTTGAAAAAACCGGCACGCAACCTGCAACAAAAAAACATATCGTTCTGTCTCATTTCTTCACAAGACCTATGCATAGCCGCTCGGTTGTCCACGCGCTGAAGACCGCAGGACCAAACTGATAACCCAAAAAAAAATGGCCGACGCGACACATCTAACCTCAAACTGGTAATTGATTGTATATGCGTTGAGACTACAGGTACTTGATGGTCAACCCACAAAAAAAAGAAGGTCGACGCGACACATCTGGCCCCAAACTGGGGATTTATTGGGTACAAGAGGAGATCACAGGTATCTGATTGTCAACCCACAAAAAAAAGAAGTTCTACGCGACACATCTGGCCGAGCCGACTTTGCGTAAACAAACAGTTTTTATGACCACTTCATTGAGCGCTTAGATAAACAAACTGGTGATTTATGGAGCTAAATAGGTACGGCGCATATTTCAAGTGTTTATGTTGTGAGTTTAGAAGCAAAATTATTATATAAACACGCTTAGATTTGAATGATTATTGAGGTCAATAATGTTCAAAATCGAGTGGCAAAATTTACGTCGCTATCGAGTGGTCCGATGATCGATGAAAACAAAAAATGTGACTGTAGCGTTAGTTGCGATGATCAATGAAAACAAAAAAAGTGACTGTAGCGCATAGAATCAATCGAGCGGTTAATTAAGTTCTTCTCTGTCTTGTATGAGTGCGATGGAAGCTATCTAGTTGTCTATTGGATTCTCTGTCTACGGTTTCGTTCCACATAAGTTATATTTTTTAATTGTGCTTTTTTGGGGCCGTTCGTTTTGTAGTTATTGGCAAAAATAACAGTTAAAAACGCTAAATATGATCAGAACTGGCGTTCCCTTTGGCCATTTGTGGGAAAAATTAGCGTTCTGAACGTTTTCGAATACCGTTCGTTTTGCAAGTTTCGATGACATGTTGACATAGGAAAATCGATTTTAGTGCGTTAGAGATAGGGTCGTTTTTCATTCAGTTTGGAAAGGATCGGTAGTGTCTAAAGTTGCAAAAATGACAAAAGTATTGAAAATGTTCAAAGGAAACGGCTTGTTAAAAATGTACATTTCGAAACTGCCCACAACGCCAAATCATCATCTCGGACGCAAGGCTACTAATTATTATTTTATTGATAGTTTTACTGCCTACATCATAGATGACGCTAGTAGTCTATTATTTTTGGGAATAAATTTATAGGCTACGTAGTAGGTACCTACACTGTATTTCAAGAATAGAAATCCTTGCTTTATATCTCTTTGTCCGTAGACGCGAGTATGTTATCTTTCTACGTCTTTGCCCAAAACCTGCAGCTTGCACGATACACAAAGCGATAGAAGCGATCATGGACATGCCATGGACGTGCTATGTACAAAATTATTATCGTTGGGGGATGGAATGTGATAGCTACCTGCTCTTAGACTCTATGACATGCTCTAAGACTCCAAAATAATGAAATGAACTGAAGACATTCTCTATCGATACATGGTGGCATAATTTTACTTATCCTAATAATGTGAAGCATAATTATTAAGCAATAATTTTTATGCATAAATGTTAAGGTATAATCGTGGTGTTTACCATATCTAAAGATAGCATAACGATAAACAAGCATATTATTTACTAGTATAAAAATTTCATTATTCACCGTGAGTGAAATAACTTTAATCTAAATTATTTTACGTAGGTACCTACATATGTAAAACAAACATTTTCGCGGCTTTCGGGTGGCCGAACCAAGGCCGTAGTCAGGAATTCATTTCAGGTCGAGCTTTGGACCGGTTTTTTTACCCGGGTATGGCGAAGCAAGGGAAGGGTAATGAGTTTAACAGTCTATGTATGTATGTATGTCATCTGGAAGTCATAGGCTATTATTTTACTCAACGAAACTAAGGAAGGTTATGTATTCAAACTAAAAACTTGGTCCGACTTTGATAAGACCACTAACGACCACTAAGTTTAATTAAGTTAATTCACTCCATTTTCACACTTCATAAAAAATATATTTAAATACGATGAATTCTCGATTTTGCCTTGAAGATTTTTGAATTTTCCGTGCAACTGCGGAGCATGCGTCTAACACTTTTGTCCATAATTATACCTGCGCGGATGACCACTGAGAACTGTACCCAAGTTTGGAACACTGATAATCTTGTGCTTCTCCCGTAGTAATCGAAATTGTGGCACTTATTTCGGTTTTTTCAAAAAAACTACAGTAAGAGAGCGATTTTCGGGTATCTTTAATCTACACTTTTGTATAGAAAACTAAATTTTCTACATTTTTGAGCTCAACTTGAATTCTGGTCCATTGGTTGTGGAGATTCCGCCAGTCAAAGACAGGCAATTTTTTCAAAAAATATGTATTATTATCGGTTTGGTCATTTCCAAGATAAGTACTAAGTAGCTAAACTTTTATAGAAAAGTCATGAGAGGTCATGAGTCATGGAGTCATGTAGAGATATTAACTAGCTTCAATTTCATTCAATTAGCTTTAAAACGGTGCCTCTAAACCTCATTGTTGCCTCAAACACTAAAAGTAAGTAAAGATATGTACCCGAAAACGCTTCCCTAAAGCCCAGAATAAATAATAGTACAAGTAGTGCCTAAAGTAGATTTTTCGAAAAAACTGAAGCAAATGCCAGAATTTCAAGCACCACGGTAGTAGCTCAGTGTTGCAAACTTGGATATAAACTACTCTCGCTCATGGATCGTAACAACATAATAAAACGTAGATACATTGCGATATTTAAACATTATTTGGTAAACACATAATTTTATTTTCTCTCATAATAAAATTACCAAACAAGTATATTTATTAGAATTTCCATGTCATTCCAAGTTTAAATTAAAAAAGAATGGTAATTTTAACTGCACTCTTACCTATAGTAAAAATTCATTATTAATTTAGCTTCTACTCTTTCCGTGTATAAAACGGTGGGTGGTTTACTAAGAAATTTCGGGGGGTCTGAGTCCGTCTTCCCCCCCTGCCCAAGGGCCACCCCCTGGCGCCGCGCCTTAACCTACTGTCACAGTAGGTATAGTACCTATCTATATTATATTTTATGCGACTCCATACTACTCCATAGTAGTTCAAAATAATATAGGTAGCCCAAAAGATCATTATGCCTACCTTAAGCAGTAGGTATGCCGAATACTGTTAATGTAAAATAAATATTATGTCAATAAAAGTTATGCCTAAACTCATTACGCCAAAGTAAATTAGTATAAAAAAAACGAACCAAGGTGTAGTAAAGTCTACTTCAGAGATCTATGGAAGGAGATGCAACAAGTTGATCGAAAGCAAAGATGTTTCGCAATACCTTCCAACCTACGTACCTATAATATAAAACATTTTCACGATGCTGAAACCCAAAAAAAACTTTCAGTCCAACAAGAAACAGTCCAAACCTACTACCTACCTACTTCCAATTATCATCTTGTGATCTTAGCAGCGTACGTAGCTAATTAATGTCAAAATGACCACAACATTAATTGCATAGGCATTTGAAAACATATTAATCACATTAAAAGGTGCGGCTTTACCGCAATCACGCTCCGCTAACGAACCAGTTATCTGCACACGAGTTTTACCTCTGCTCCGCTGGATTCATCTTTTATTTGATACAAAAAAATATGAACTCTTTTTGCCAAACGAAAGCTTAATTGCGTAGATAAAAGACTCGTAGAATAGAAGAGACGAAAAAGGACTGAGGCTGGGTACATATGGTAACGGGCCCCAAGTTCATGCTAGTACGTTATTTCGTTAGTTTTGTTTCTGGCGCAATAAATAAGCAATTTAAATATTATTTATTTAAATTATACGTTAGTACAAAATCTTTATCATTTAAACAATTATCAACATTTTAGCGACTAAACTGAGAGCATGGCGTTGCTTGAAACCCTCAGTTGGTCACGAACAGCTGTGCGACGTGCTTTTATTCTATTTCACTGTAAGGTCATAAAAGTCCATTTGAATAAAACTTATAATAGTGCTTTTTTGTGTTCCTTAACAATTGATTTGACTTAGAAAAATGTTATATGCAACCATAGAATTCTTTTAAAATTGCAATTTATCGACTCACAAAATACTAACCATTTTTTTATTTTTTTTGACTTGTCATTTTATTTTTGTACGTACGAAAAGACATACCTTTGACATACTTTTGACATACCTTTGACATACTTTTGTAATTCTTTTTTACATACTTTCAGCATACTTTTGACATATTTCGCATACTTTTGAAATACTTGAGACATACATTTGCTTTAAAATACTTTTTTGATTCTGTTCACATATTTTTGACATACTTTTCACAAATTTTTGACATATTTTTTATGTACTTTTGACATACTTTAGACATACATTGATATAGTTTTGTAATTCTTTTTACATACTTTCGACATACTTTTGAAATACTTTTGACATACCTTTGACATACTTTCGACATACTTTTGATATATTTTTGACACATTTACGTACATTTGACATATTTTTTAAATTTTGACTTATTTTTTTCTTTTTGAGTACATATTCCCAACTGCCCCATTGGCGTGAAAATTCCCAATGGCCCATTTTCTTTTTGATAACTGGGTCGCATTAGTGTTTTTTGTTGCATATATATTCCAAACTTTCTGACTGTGTATTTATTATATGATGGGTTAAAATTGAGGATACTTTTCATCCCGCAAAAATAAAGGGTTCCTGCAGGATAGAGGTCCAAATTCTGTACATTGAAGATATTTTGTAATTTTTTTGGAGGTTTTTATATATTTAATACTGAAGCCAAAACTGTATAATTTTTAATTTTTGTCTTTCTGTCTGTCTGTCTGTATCCTGGCCATGCCATGCATCTCGCCGAAACTACTGAATAAATTCAACTGAAACTTGGCATGATTTTAGTTCATACTACGAGGTAGGACATTGGATACTTTTCATCCCGATAAATGAAAGGGTTTCCGCAGAATAGGGATTGAAAGCTATTGAAAAGAACACGTATCACGCTGAAACTACTGCACGGATTTTAATGCAACTTGGCACAGTCATAGTTTATATGATGAGTGAAAATTGGGGATACTTTTTATACCTAAAAATAAAGGGTTCCTATGGTAATATCTTCAATGTACAGAATTTGGACCCATAGGTCCAAATTCTGTACATTGAAGATATTTAGTAAAAAAAAATTGGAGGCTTTTCTATTATTCGTACTGAAGCCATCATCATCATCATCATCATGTCAGCCTTTAGAAGTCCACTGCTGAACACAGGCCTCCCCCAAAGAGCGCCATGACGAGCGATCTTGTGCCACCTCCATCCACCGACTTCCTGCGATGGCTACAATGTCGTCGGTCCATTGTGTGGGGGATCTCCCCACACTTCACTTGCTTGTTCGTGGTCGCCATTCGAGAAACTTTATTCCCCAGCGGTTGTCGGTTCTGCGAACTATATGGCCTGCCCATTGCCACTTCAACTTGCAAACTCTGAGAGCTATGTTTTGTAACCTTCGTTCTTCTACGGATTTCCTCATTTCTGATTCTATCACGTAGTGAAACACCAAGCATTGCTCTCTCCATTGCACGCTGCGCAACTCTGAGCTTTTGTATGAAACCAATAGTTAGCGACCACGTCTCTGTGCCGTATGTCATCACTGGCAACACGCACTGATTATAAGCTTTCGTCTTGAGGCTCTGCGGTATCTGCGACGAGAAGATATGGCGTAATTTCCCGAACGCTGCCTATCCGAGTTGGATTCGTCGGTTGACCGGCAGTAGTCACCGCGAGTACAGTGCGGTCCCGTGATTTTCGAGTTTAAAAATAGATAATGGCGCAAAAAGGCCTTGAATCTGCTGTCCGCAACCTCGTCAATGTTGTAACAAACCTTAGTGATAGAGTCGTAGCAATGGAATGCAGAATGGAACAGCAAAATGCAATAATTGTAAAGCAAACAGAAGAAATTTCGCAGTTGAGATTTGAACTGGAGGGTACTACGGCCAATCGGTGCCAGAGCACGCAAATCGTTGTCGGCTGCGAATTTACCGGTGGCAGTCGCGGCTCCGCCCGTGACGCAGCGACCAATTCGACAAGTGAGAGCAACGGCGGCGGCTAAAACAGGTGCAAAGATCGAAGAATCGCAAGCTTCGGCAAACGCCACGGCTGAGATATCCGAGGTGAGCCAATCTAAGCCATGCATTCCTTTAACCGTACCTACTGCCAAGACTTTCAAAATTTCGTCGCGTGAGGTTGTGGCCACATTGATAGCGAAACAAAATGACGATGATGCTTCAGTAACAATATGTGCTGCTGCAGAAAAAGCTGACTGGCAAGTCGTAAAACGTAAACGGTTCTCTTACAAACAACGTGCTATATTGACCGGCTCTGGGACTACAGACAAAAATCTCCAAACGGTGGAGCAACTTAAATATATGCAGGCATGGTCCTTCAGAACTGACACCACAGAACAGAGTATCCTGAACCATGTCAATAAAATATATAAATATGATGACTACATAGTAGAAAAACGCAATCTCAACACGAAAAGGCATGCTGCATTTATTATTGGATTTCCGCTGAGTGCTTACGAGCTGGTTTATACGCCGACAGCGTGGCCACTCGGCGTTAAGATATCTGAGTGGACGTATTTTCGCCCATCGCCCCGTGACCGTGCGTGCGTGCGTGTGGTCGTGCGGGGCACGACCGCAGCCTAAGCAGAGAAGAAATAATAATACAACGCCGAAGTCTTCTGAGCGAGCAGCACAGTCACCTCGGAGCAACACCAGTGAGCGGACAAACTCGTATGCATCACCGCCTCGTCCATTCCAAGGGCTAATCAAAACATAGCATCCATTGACTATAAAACTCAGAGATTGGAAGTGATGTTAGGCAGTGAACTAAAGTGTGATATTCTCGGGTTAACGGAGCATTAGTTGTCAGAAGATAAATTGAAATGTGGTAGCTTAGCAGGTTTCAAATTAGCGTCAAGCTACTGTCGAAAACGAATACTACACGGTGGTTCATGTATAATTAACGAACGAATTAACGAACATTTAAAATGTGTTGAAAACGTAGATTTAGTAAAGCTATCATCCGAACAATACTGTGAGATTTCAGCAATTGACCTTTTAGATTATGACAACAATAGTTTGTTTATATCGGACGAATCAAATAAGCGGTCACGAATTCCTCAATCACTTTGAGCGTCTGCTTGATAAAATCAGTGAACTTGATAGGGAGTTTATTATGGTAGGTGACTTTAACATAAATACTTTATGTGATTTAAACTCTGAGCAGAAAATTTTGTCTGATCTGCTATTGGTACATAATGTCCTGAATATTGTGGACTTCCTGACTTCCCTACGCGTATAACACCGACCACGGTTACAAGTCTGGACCACCTATACACAAACATGCAGGCTGGATACGTTCAGGCTACTCCAGTAACGACCCATTTGAGTGACCATCTTGCGGTTCGAGCAGAAGTGTCGTGCGTCGCGCGCACATCAGAACCTCTAACTCACATCGTCAGGGACTTCTCCCAATCCAACCGTGCTACCTTGGTTCGTGCTATTGACAGTGTTGATTGGAATGAAATCTATAAACGAAATAACTCCGCAGAGAAATTGGCTTTGTCGATAACGAATGTTATAATAAATAAATTTAATATGTGTTTTCCCAATAAAAGGAAATACATTAAAAAAATTGACTCATCGTGGGTAACTACAGATTTAAAAAATATGAAATCATTATTATTTGACATAAAAAAAATGAATTTATTGTATCCAAACAACAATTGCATTGAATCTGTATTAAATGAATTAAATAACATATATGACATACTTATTAAAAATATTAAATGTAATTATTATGCTAATGTGATACAGAATAGTACGAACGCATCTAAAGGGATGTGGAGCGTAGTTCATAAAGAAAGAGGCAAAAATAATTTACCTAAAATGAACATTGCTGACATCGTGGTAGATATAATCGGTAAGAAGTTTGACGATCCAAAAGAAGCTGTTAATGCAATGAATCTGCGTTTTCTAAATGCAGCGGCCGCATGTGGAGCGCCCAAGGCCAGAGTCGCCTGTGTGCGCCGCACCTTATTAGCATCTCGGGTGCCTGCCGACCGCTCGCTCAGACTGCGTCCTTTCACAGAGGACGAGGTGTTTCGGATAGTTACAACGCGGATACCTCCGAAGAAGTCTAAGGACGTATACGGCATATCCATGGAATTTGTGCGGATGGCCATCATACCGCTTGCTCCTGTATTGTCATTACTATACAATACTTGTATAAAAGAAGGGAAGTATCCAAAACCGCTGAAAGTAAGCAAAGTTTGTCCCATATACAAAGGCAAGGGAAAACGGGAGAATATTGACGGATACAGGCCCATATCTATCATACCCGCGATCGCTAAGGTGTTTGAAAATGGATTGAGTTCCAGACTTGTTACCTTCCTATCATCGATCGACGCGCTATCGGACCGTCAATACGCGTACCGCGAAGGGCGATCCACTACGTCATTAACTCGTGAAGTGATCAGCCGTGTGTTGGCTGCCCGGGAGCGTAAACAGCAAGTTGCCGTCCTGTGCTGCGATCTGTCCAAGGCATTCGATGTTGCCGACTACACCGTGCTAGCCGCCAAACTGAAGCATTATGGTACAGACAGCGTGTCGTTCGATATTCTGACGGACCTCATGAGCGATAGACAAGTGGTGGATGCAGGGGACAGTAACAACAAATCCGACCCCTTACCATCGACCATGGGAGTTGCCCAAGGCTCTTCCGTTTCAAACATTTTGTTTTCGCTGCTATTAAATGACCTTCCGGACGCAGTGACAGTCGCAGATATTCTGATGTATGCTGACGATGTGGCTGCCATAGTCACTGCGCCCACTGTGGACCAGCTGGAAAATAAATTGAACGAGACCGCGTCTCTTCTTGCCAGGTGGTTTAGTATCAACGTGTTAAATATAAGCAAGACACACTTTATCCACTTTAACTTATCAGGTCGTGTGGTGAGACTTTTGGTGGTTCTAGTGGATGACGTCAGAGTTGAGGGGGTGAGCACCACTACTTTCCTCGGCTTCGAAATTGATTAGAGTCTAACGTGGGAAAGACACATCGACAGGCTTTGCGGTAAGGTAGGCAGTGCTTGCTTCGCATTACGGAGGGTGTCTCGGGTGGTGTCCGTGGAGGTGGCACGCGCGTGCTATTTTGCAACAGTCCACTCTGTACTACAGTATGGTGCAGAGCTGTGGGGCCGAGCTTCTGAATGGGAAAGAACATTTCGTATGCAGAAGCGTGCCGTTAGAGCCATAGTACGTGTGTCGCAAGATACCTCTGCAAGACCTTACTTCAAGGAGATCGGTATCCTTACGCTACCTGCTATCGTCATCTTGCAGGTGACGATGTTTGTGAGGAAAAACCCGAGTAATTACAAAAAGCACAGCGAGGTGCATGCCTACCATACCCGCAACCCAGACAAGCTCGTGGCGGTCCCCCGCACACTCGCGAAGTCGAGCAAACTTACCCACGTGATGGGACCAGCCGTCTACAACAGATGCCAGGTGACATCACCGCCGCTCCCAGCTTAGAATCGTTTAAAGTTAAACTGACGCGCTGGCTTGCTGAGCGGGCGTTCTATAGTGTGGAGGAATTCATGAAATATAAAATATAACAACTGTACTTTCAATTGTTTTGACATTTTTGTATAATCTTATTGTTATTTTTTTATTCATTATTTTGTCAAGATTATTTTTTATATTTTAATTTGACATTATTGTATGCGTGTTATACACACATATTTTAATAATTTATGTTTTTCTTGTTGACATGTAAATATTTTTTATGAATAAATAACTATTGACTATTGACCTCTTTGTCGAAGTTGGATCTAACCAGTTGGATCGTCTGACCCAAGTAGACATAGTGATCAACAGTTTCGATAATATTGTTCCCAACATAAACCAGCATGGGTACGACATGGGCATTTGTCATGATGTTCGTCTTACCCATGTTCATTTTAAGACCCACCTGTTGGGAAACAATATTGAGGTCACTGAGCATTGTACTTAGGTCTTCCAAGGTTTCAGCCATGATGACTATATCATCAGCAAATCGAAGGTGAGTGATGTATTCGCCATTGATGTTAACACTAAATCCGTTCCAGTTGAGAAGCTTGAATATATCTTCCAGTGCAGAGGTGAACAGTTTCGGAGAATTAACGTTTTCCTGTCTCACCCCTTTTTTCAGCTGGATAGAATTCGTGCTCTGATCCTGAAGACGAACTTTTTATGGTGGCCTTGCTGTAATCTGGCACCGCTGTAATGACTGTAGCACTGCCCAGGTCTCGACTGAATCAAAGGCTTTATCGTAGTTTTCAAACGCTAGACATAGTGGCCGATTATACTCTTCGGTCTTCTGTATAATCTGCCGGAGCGTATGGATGTGGTCTACGGTGCTAAAGCCTTTCCGGAATCCAGTTTGTTCGGGAGGCTGAAAGTCGTCAAATCTACGAGCGAGACGGTTTGTAACTACTCTCGAAAACAGCTTATAGACGTGGCTCAGCAGCGAAATATGCCTATAATTCTTTATAAGGGTTTTATCACCTTTCTTACAGAACAAAACCACTATGCTCCTGTGCCACGTCTCTGGCGTAGTACCCTCGAGGATGACGGAGTTAAACAGCTTCTGAAGGACTTTAAGTACCGGTGTTCCACCCGCTTTCAGTAGCTCTGTCGTTATTCCGTCCTCCCCTGGTGCCTTGTTGCTCTTAAGCTGTTTGAGAGCCATTCTGATCTCTTATAGGCTGACGTCCGGGATATCTTCGGTATAACTGAAGCCAAAACTGTTTTTTTTTGTTTGTTGTCTTTCTGTCTATATCTTAGACGCGCATCACGCTGAAATTACTGAATGAATTCAAATGAAACTTGGCATGATTTGAGTTCAAACCAAGAGGTATGACGTTGGATACTTTTCATACCGGTAAATTAAAGGGTCCCCGCAGGATAGGGGTATTTTATTTGGAGTTGGTATTCATGTTTTACGGTGTATAGTTACTTCCGTAGTTCACCTCTAGGATACTGAAGGAATATTTCTCCAAATTTCAAATACCTAAGTCCACCGGTTTAGGCTGGGCGGAATTTTGTTTAAATGTTGGTATATTGGTATTTTAGGTCTTGGAATAGTAATAGAGTTCTTTTAACCTAGAGAAATGGCCACACGTGCAAAGCCGCGTATTTTTAACAACTTCAAAAATCAATAGTTGTATATTTCGTTTCATAAATTACCCTAAAAGATTCAGAAAATCGCATCATATCTGCTCAGCAAGCATATTCTATTACTTCTATTATACCTACCGTTATTATGAAGAATGTGCAATGTATATGAGACAGGGGTACCTACATTTGAATCGAGCCCGTAACTAAAAGAAATAAGACGAGCGAAAATTGTCATTAGTCCTTATCGTGCGGTCAGCGTAATTACGGATCCATACAAAGGATTCGAGGCACCTTGTCCGGCTGATTTCCCACAGGGCTGGCGCCTGGCCGAATGTGTCGTACGGAATTACAGACGCCCTAGAAACACATGGACTTTTGCTACAGCTGATGTTTTCCTGGTGGAAGTTCGCATTATTTTCCTGTTTAGTTTCTACTAATTTTAATTTAGTAGATCTTGTTCAACGTCCCGTATTCCGGATTTCCAAATACCATCAGCGAGTCTCTCCACCAATGCAATCGTTGCCAAAAAAAAGATCTGATGAAGACTTCGGTGATTGTTAAAAAATATCGAAGAATAATAGGGCGTGACATTTTAAAAATCTACTAGGATAAAGTCGTAGATCTTACCTATTGCATATAGATATGTGTACGAAGGTAGGCTCAGCGCCCGGCTGCGGCTGCTTGTCTCCACCGAAATGAGACATTTGCGGCTTTCGCTAAATGAGAAAACCTTGTATTTTATTTAGATGAAACGCAGCGAAACGTGTTCGTGAGATTTAATAGAGTCGTGTGGTTTTATCCATTTAGTTTACAAATGTTACAATCGTCTCAAAAAGAAACGTCTGCGTCTACATTTTCAATATTTTGTATTGCTTGTGTAACTTGGCTTACCTACCTATTTCATCCAGCTTCATATCTATATCGTATTATAATATGGACACTAGATACTAAACAATCATATAGCTAGGTACAAAGATGCCAACAGACCAGCTTTTGCCTGAAGTTTGCCGGTTGGTCTAGTGGCTAGAGACCCTACTACGAAACCAAACGGTCGGCGGCGGTTCGAATCCCGCAAGGACACATTTGTGTGCTGAGCAGAAATGTTTGTTTCCGAGTCATGGATGTAATATTGGTATCTATGTATGTTTATCCGATAACTAGTGCCCATAGTACAGGGTATCCTAGTTTGGGGCTAGGTAATTGGTGTGGAATTGTCCCGAATATATTATTATATTATTATTACTATGTTTTGTGTTTTTTTTAGTGATCTGCATAGGACAGTCATCATCATCATCATCATCATCAGACTGTGTTTATCCACTGCTGGACATAGGCCTCTCCCAATGAACGCCACAGAGCCCGATCTTCGACTCTTCTCATCCAGTTTCTGCCGGCCGCCTTCCGCAGGTTGTCACTCCACCTGGTCGGTGGGCGTCCTACACTATGTTTGCCAAAACGCGGTCTCCACTCGAGGATACACCTATCCCAGCGGTTGACGGCCCTTCGAGAGATGTGGCCAGCCCATTGCCACTTCAGCTTGCTAATCCTTTGAGCCATGTGGGTGACTTTTGTTCTCTGTCGGATTATATCGTTTATGATTTTATCCTTTAGAGAAACTCCCACCATATAGCTCTTTCCATAGCTCGCTGAGCGACTTTAAATTTGTGGACAAGTTTTGCATTTTTGTATAAGTTCTGCAATTTTTATGGACAGGCGTGAGGCGTACCATTTGACGAGCGACCAAAGCTGCTCGTCTTACTCAATCAATAAAAAAAAACACACTGGATTACTTAAACCTCCCGCTACCACCTCCACCAGCGCAGCCACGAGCCCGCCTGCGTTGTCCATTTCTCCACAGCCGTTAGAGAGCGGCCGACGAGCCCCGTGCCGCAGTGTGATTGGGTCTTAAGCAAATAGCCCCGGGAGACTGCTTGGAGAAAATAAATTGCATTCTCTGTCTTGGGATAAATCACTGCTGGCTGACAACTTTTAGGATCACGTCGTTCTTGTGCCCACAAGAACGACGTGATCCTAAAAGTTGTTAGCTAGATACATTTTACATTAATGACTATAATATTGTTAATATTAGACTACTTATAGTCAGGTAACCTGCCAGAGATACACATATCAAAGTACCTACCATCCAAACGTAGACAGATAAAACAGTCCAAATACAATAACATTGAAATACATTTAATTACTTATTTAAAACTGTTCCGTGACGTGACAATCAACGCACAATCATATTTATCTGTTAATTACACATATTATGACACAATATAACATAACATTAGGCTAAACTTTATATTAGGAATACAATCAAAATATAAGTCCAAAAACTAAAATCCGACTACGGTCGGATAAAAAATAGCCTTTGACACTCTTGCGAAGAAGACGAATCGATTGACACCTCGCTTGTCAAAATTGGACAACGTTTTTGTTTGAACACAAAATCCTAACTTTGCTTCGCAGTAGTCGGGTAAAAAAAAATTATGATACTCTATACCTGAAGACCTGAAGATGAATCGATTGACACCTCGCTTGTCAAAATCGAGCCAATAAAGGCGACGCTATGGTCACAGTACATAATTATATAGTTCATATGTACTGTGTTATGGTGGAACATCCACATAACCACATACATAGATACATAGACAGTTAAACTCACTACCCTTCTCTTGCTTCGCTGTAGCCGGGTAAAAACAAAATTCACCCTTGAAGATTTTTCGAAATTTAATCTGGTGTAAGTAAAAATAGAGCAGACCAATCGCGGAACACCTTTCGAAACAGCTAGTAACAAAACAGACTGCAACCGCACGTATTCATATTCTCTATCCTGCCTGAGTATAAAACAGAATAAAGCTAGCGGCAAGTAAGTCTAGCGGTGAACGAAACTTGGCGGGGATCTTGGCACAGTCAGTTTTCGGGATAAAAAGTATTCAACATTTTAACACATGATATAAACTTTGACTGTGCCAAGATCCTTGCCACGTTTCGTTCACCGCTAGACTTACGTGCCGCTAGGTATACCTACAGTCACAGAATAAATAATATTTATCTGTACAATCGAGTGAGGCATCACCGTTATCCCCCGGACCACCCGTCTTGGTCTCGTGGCTAGTGATCCTAGGTACGTAATCAAACGGTCGCAGGTTCGAATCCTGCAAGGTGCAATCATTTGTGTGGTGAGCAGAAATGTTTGTTTCCGAGTCATGGATGTTATAATATTCGTATCTATGTATGTTTATCCGTTATCTAGTACCCATAGTACAGGGTATCCTATATTTATTTTATATATTATATTTATAACAACTAAGTGATGTTTTTCGATTTTTATCACCTCGCAATCGCAACTTGTCTGCAATTAAAATTCTGGTCATGAACAAGCCCTGCCTCTCCTCCCCATCAGGTTTGGTAGACGATCAGTTCGAGACGGAACCAAGAGAAACCCTAGGGAAATCATCCTCAGGCGCTGAATAAATTAGAAACCGGCGCGTCTCGTCCGACACTCGGACTAAGTGACCCCGACCGAGGACTCCCACCCGGATAGTATAATATATTAATACAAGGTTGAACCACATCAGGGCACTCAGAATTGATATTGGATTGTCTTAATTGGACTTGATCAAACATGCAGCTTGGCGAATGGCTTCTTTGTAATATGTATTGTGCATTTCAGACCAAAACAATACAGTCATATAAGTACAGGCTAGAAACTTCGAACGGGGAATGGAGCGAAACTATCCTCAATGTTGAAGTTAGCACATTTACTCAAAGGAAACATTCCTTAATTTTTTAAAGTAAGTAAAACTATATTCAAAAGTCATTCATAACGTCAGAAAAGTTAATTAAAGTCACAACTTAACTTTTCAACCGGTGTGTGAACCGACACAAATGCGAAAAAGTAGCACCTTTTATTCTTAGATTTGCTATAGTTTTTGAGTGAGAATAGATTAACCACGATTAAATGACACCTAGCTTCAAAAATTAAACTAATCTATCAACGATTTGCGTAGCAACTGTTTCGTAGAGCATCTACGGTGCGTAGCAAGCTTTTTGTTTAGCATTGAATGGAGTTAGCAGACTTCGTAAACCACTTTACATAACCGTTAAAATATATCCTAGTTACGATATAACAATGGATTGGTGAATTGGCAATGGAAAATCTTAATTAAATCTGTCTTATCTATTATTATTATACCAAATTACTGGTACTAAGAAGTTGTTTCCTTCTTTTCTAATCTGAACTCTTACAATAACCGAAGCAAACAACAATGCGACACAGCTACAATCACCACGACCCGCCAGTAAATCATTAGCGCGGTGCGATGCGTGCGTGCGGCGTGCGCCATCAACTGAGATTGTTCAATGCGAGCGAGAATAGGTCCGCGTCTTACTGCCGGTGGGTAGCCGTAGGGAAAACAGTATAAAGGGATTTTAAATATTACCTTTTTTGTTATGTACGTTTATTATTTAAATTCATATAATTTCAGTCCATCCAAAGGTTGTCCGGATGGGATCGCTTTTAGCGATTAAACGTACTTTTCAATTAAGTACATTTTACATACTTTTTAAGTTTTTCCTAGGTTTGATTGTTGTGTTGGTGTCAATTTATCTCTATAATCTAAGTACCTGAAAATATGTGAAATAAAAAACGTAAAAAATAATTTTTTATACAGTAGCCATGTCATGGTGAAACTTAGAACGGGCTATCACAATTAAATACGTATGCAACGTCGTGTCTGTGCTATTAACCGTTGAGGATTTCCCTAGTCAGACCCAACCCTAAGTACAGCAGCCATGTCATGGTAAAACTAAAAACCGACTATCATGCATAATAACATGCGTACACAAAATTTCGTATCTGTGCTGTTGACCGCTGAAGAGTTCCTTTATATGGAGCTAATCCTGGATGTCGATTCAGGTCATGCTTACCTGAAATAAAAATGCATTGTCATTGTAACTGAACCAACATGTAAAAATTCAACTCCGTGGGATAAGAGGAAGTTATTTTAATTCAGCTTGCAATATTTGACCTAAACAAACATACACACAAACATTGCAAGTGAAATGATACCTTTTAAAACAAATTTAATTTGTGCCGTTCCATCATTATTTTTGCCTCGGCATGTGAGCAAAGTGACATAGAGTCAAGGCATCACAGTTGTGTTCCAATTAAAAAAAAAACTTTATAGACAAACGGATAGTCCACTTATTCGTATAGGCGCTTCCTCCTCCACTTATAATAATTGCAATTCACCTTCAGTTTCTCACGCAAACTGATTCATTACAACGTCAAAGTTCCACTTCTGCGTGGGCTTCACAATCTGTGGCGAGACGCTCGCGAGCCGTTAACACATCCGTCGGGACATTCATCCCGAGCATTTCCTGCTCTCCCGCCAAAGTCGTACGCAATTCCACTTTCCTTCACACATTCAACTCTATTCCTTTACTTTAAAATTCAGTTTCGCAGGTCTCAAATGCCTGAAATGTTTCAAAAGTTTCTTAAACTTTATTAATACAAAAATAAGGTTTAGTTTTGCATGGATTGTTCTTTGTAAAGTTGTGAGGTATGATTTCCTTGTGTCGTCATTGCGTACGCATTCCAGAAGATTCTTTATTGGCCTCCATCTATTATCGTATATGAGAAATATTTTCATAGAAAATTAAGGATTTAGGCTTAAGACATTTTAAATAGTGATTGTATGTAGAAAATTATCTGCTCTCTTAGTTCAGTGATTTTAAACCGTTGATTTTTAGTTTTGTTCCGATCTGACTTATAATTTTGTATGAAAAGGTGAATTTATGCCACCCTTAATACCTACTGTTCTTAAATTTAGGAGATCTTACAACTTGTGTTTCTCCAACTGTCGCTTTCAACATTAGGTAAAGTTCTTAAGAATTAAGTTAGGTAGGTACTCGAGACATTTTCCGAAATTTCGGCAGGTTTCGTACAAGTAGGTAATACCGACTTTTATCTTGTGCATATATCGATGAGATCGTTCGAACAAATAAAATAAAATAAACTGAAGTCACAAAACGTTGAAAATTGTCATTTTATCAGTTTATTCCCGGACAGAGGCTGTGTATTCGGGTGGAAAGGAAATTACTTATTTAATATTCAAAAGCGAGTCAGTTTTAGCCGATGAATCGAGTGATGGACGTTTTTATCTATTAACGATAAATATTTTATTCCGATAAGTTTGCTTGTTCGTGCCGGCGAGCAGACGGGAGGGTGAATAAACAGTCTATCTACCCACAGTACGTTATATTTGGATAGTTTATTTTCGAAATGGAAGCATCAATGTTTTAAAAAACTGAACTATTCACAATTCTTACATTTCAGTTCTAAATGCGGACGTTTCACGGATTTGTTAATGCGTAGAATCAAACTAATAAATCAAATTTCCAATAGAAATATAACTTAGACCCCGTGCACCGCAAGTGTTTGTTTCATGAATGAAACAAGAACTGAAAATGGTAAACAAGTCCCGCGATACACCCCGTATTGTAAACACAATGTATCTCAGGGTGACGAGCGCAGAGCAGTTCTGGGTAAAATGATGCATCTCAAAGTTCCGAGTGTAACTGTAATTGTTAACTTCTGGTCAGTAGGTAAGTTATATTTAATACTAAGAACGTGATAGAGCATAAAAAACTAATACTTCCTATACCATTTCATGTTTTATAATTATGGCAAAGCACACTCCCCGCGCCCCTCTCTTCTGTATGACATGAACGAAGTTGCCGGACGAAGTGAGCAGCGAAGCCTCAATGCGATTTACGATACAGACTGACAGCCCCTCAAGTGTTTCAGAGTAAAAGCCTCGCGCCATTATTGTGCAATTAGATTTTTATAGCGGCTCCGACCGCCATTTAGGGCGCTGCCACAAGATCTGACGCATTCTACTTAAAAGAGTAACATTTTTTTATGCAACTGCGTAATGTAGCTGATTGTTTGTCTGTTGAGAGACGTAACGTCTCCTCATAAACACTGCAGTCTTATCCAAAACTTTGGATTTGATATTAATTGCGCGACATTCACTGACTTGTCACTCTGAGACACTTGGTTGTTTACCCCAGACGAAATAGGGGGTGTAATAAGTTTTAAGGTGTGTATGTATCTGTGTCTGTCTGTGGTATCGTAGCTCCCAAACGAAAGGACCGATTTTGATGCGTTTTTTTTCCTGTTTGAAAGCTGATGTGATCGAGATGACGCGTAGCGGTAGCTATGTTAGGATCGGAGTTTTTAAAAATAAAAAAACTTGTTTTGTGTCATATTTCCAGTAGTTGTACCTACTGTCTACCTGTGGCTACTGTTTGCACACTACTACTAGTCCATTAACTCACAAAGCGAATAGTGACTTCATAAGGCTTCTTTCACAAAGCCGCCGAAACAATAGGAACATTACAACAGCCACCACGCGCCGTGTGGCTGCACCTTTGAATAAAGCCCGCGTCATTGAGTGCTCCGGGATAACGCGGATTACGGGCAATCCCCAGGAAGTGTTCACTTTTAAGATTTTCACATAACCGGTAAATCATCTCCGCGCTGCTAATGCACGGGCGTGAGGGATCAGTAACTGAGGTGGTGGATATAGCTGTCTTACTGTGGAGTTAGGTTTATTACCACGTTTTTACTAAGTCACTTTTTTGTTTGTTTGTCTGTCTTTTAGGATGGAATCTTGAAACTCAAATTTCGAGCAGTTCGCGATTAGCTATCCGACTGAAACTTTCAGGATAGCTCAAAACTCTATAACAATGAATAACATAAAAAAAAGTAGCTGGTTTTTAGATTAGTTTTTTAATCTTCATTTGCTGTTTGTTTTACGTTATCATTCCGCTGCAAGGAAGTTGTATGTACTGTACGTAAGTACAGAGACCTTCCTTGTTCCGCTGTAACTTCGTTTGCTATATCTGTCAGGCTCTAATGCGACGGTGTCATTTATTAAGTACCTTCTGACTGCACGAGCAGGAAACCGACTGCTATCCATCTGTCACACGTGCTGCAGCACACATTTGGACAAAGTGTAGAAGAGCTGGTAGTGACCAGCTCAACAACGACAACAATAATATCGACAGACTCGTCTGCCGGGCGCGCGTAGAAAGCTCTGATTGAGTAGTATCCATCTGGATTGGCAACTTTCTAATTTCTAGGTAACAGTGAAAATATTATTGTATTTCTGTTCAGTAGTTTTTAAAATATACTTGTTGCAAAAATCTATTTCACACTCCATTATTGAGCTTCCAAAAACCATTACCTCTCGTTTGTTTTAACTTGCTGTTTCAAAGGCCTGCATAATTGTATCATTAATGACTATCTAGTCATAGTAACACGTACGATTGGAACTGCCTTGCACCAAATAAATAAATGAGCCTGTTTATCAAAGGCGACTAATTAAGCCGGCTACACACGGCACGGCTCAATTAATGAGTTATGTAACGGATAGGTACGGCTGCGATCAGGCCCAATCAGCCCCACGTAATTGAATCAAAACAAATTATCCCACGACCTCCCGGTTCTATTTATGTTTTACTTCCGATACCCATATTATACTCGTTATAGGTACCTAAAGCATTCATATCGTTGTTTGATTCTGAAAAGTTACTTAAGTTAGTTTGTTGTGTAAAAGTGGACCGAATTTGACTATCTATTGATATAGAAACTATCTCACAGATCGGTAACATGTCTCAAAATGTGCCATTGTTGCTCTTCTCCACAACGTGGAATAAGAATCCATCCAGGGTTCTTGAAATTCCTTAAAAAAACCTTCAAATTCTAATATTATGTTTAAACACATAAAGATACATTAAATTAAGTAATCCTAATCTACCACCGGATTCGGAACGATGATTGGATGCTCATATTGTTCGGGGGGTTTTGACCCTTTCCCCACGTCCCCTTGTATATAACCTACACGCCACACATGGCCCCTTGTATGTAACCTACATGCCATATGGTCCGACGGATAATTAGGTCGAGTTACATTTAATATGTAAATAATCAGTAGCATTTTGGTGATACTATTTCAATGAGAAAATGAGATACAGACTAGGCCTTGACATGGAAAAAACTAAAGAGTAGGTAAGTAATGGAGCTTCGAATAGGAGACGCAACGCTAGTATTTTACCTTATTTGAAAACATACTAATATTATAAATGTGAAAGTTTGTGAGTGTGTGTATTTAGGTACTTCTTCACGATACCATATTTTATAAATCGTTTAGATGATTTTCTTCAACATCATCATCCATCATAATTGTCCACGCGGGTAAAACCATGCTGCAGCTATTATGTTATAATCTATACATATAATGGAGCAATAAGAACGGAAAAGTCTGTACAAAGATAATGAAAAAAAATGGTCTAGGGTACGTAAAATAAGCTTTTGAACATGAATATACCATTTTCAAAATTAGTTTCTGTCTGTCTGTTTGTTTGTTTGCGCTTCACGTAAAAACTACTGGCGTAGAAGTCAAGCAATCGATAAAAAACCATGTGACGTCTGAACGAAGTGTGATGATCTTGCTACTTTTGGTTCTGGAACAACACATAGGATCCTTATAACCCAGAAAAATAGCCGCGTGGCGGGCAAAGCCGCGAGCACAGCTAGTATATAATATACTTATTCGGGACAATTCACATCAATAACCTAGTCCCAAACTAGGATACCCTATACTATGTGTAATAGACAACGGATAAACATACATAGATTCGAATATTACACCCATGACTCGGATACAAACTTTTCTGCCCATCACAGAAATAATTGCACCTAGTAAAATTCGAAGTCGCAATCGTTAGTTGACTTCGCAGTCAGAGTCACTAACAATAATCTTGAAAAAAATACACATTTCTAGTCGGTCAACTTCTTTCGCGATATTCCTGCGGTTGGTTGGTAAGTGGGAACAACCACTCGAAAATCTCCCCCGCACACACACACACACACACACACACACACACACACACACACACACACACACACACACACCAGTACACACCCAGTTTACGTTAGAAACAGTGGTTTCATTACACGCGAGAATAATTCATAAATTCCTCTTTCTTCCTCGAATAGAAGAGACTAAAAAACCAGCTAAAGCGGTTATATGGCAAGATGAATTTAATTAAATGAGTTTGTGAATTTTTAATTTTGCCCGCCGCGGTTTTCAGTTTGCACCGCTTTGCAGTCCCCTTTTAATTTGTACAATTTATTGGCCGCAGTTTAATTTTATACATCTTTGAAAGAGATTATACAAACGTTAAATAAAAGGAGTAAACGTCTGGAAAGGGTGGGGTAATGGCTTTGAGGTAATGGTTAAACATCTGGATGCGTTGCTAAGCGTTTGTGGCTTCACTTGTGGTACTTTGTACTACAGGACAACAATGTTTGAAGTCATTACAGTTTCGATTACCTGTCTAAATTAACATTAATTTATTAAACATCATTAAATCTCTCGAAAACAGCTTATAGACGTGGCTTAGCAGCGAAATAGGTCTATAATTCTTCAAGAGGGTGTTATCACCTTTCTTAAAGAACAAAACCACTATGCTCCTGAGCCACATCTCTGGCGTACCCTTGAGTACCCTTGAGGATGATGGAGTTAAACAGCTTCTGAAGGACTTTAAGTAATGGTGTTCCACCCGCTTTCAGCAGCTCTGTCGTTATTCTGTCCTCCTCTGGTGTCTCGTTGCTCTTAAGCTGTTTGAGAGCCATTCTGATCTCGTATAGGCTGACGTCCGGGATATCTTCGGCATAATGTCGGGTCGAACGGGCTCTTGCATCGCTAGTCGTGCTAGGAGGACTACGCGATGAGGTGTATAATTACCCATAGAAGTTTTCGAGCTCAATCAAAATCTCTGGGTTCGATGAAACGATCTTCAGCTTCCTCAACAGGCTTTGCCCAATAGACAGATCACTTGCGAATACTTTGGAGCCCTTGTTCCACTCTTTTACGTTTTTAATACAATTAGTATTATAGGAACGCCAATCGTGTCGCATCAACTTGGAGATCTGTTTATTAAGCAAGCAGCCTCATTTCGCACCGTTCTGCCATAAGTTCGAGTGTATGCTCAGAGAGTTTCTGTGTTTTATTTTTGCTGTAAGTTCTAAAGAACTCCGACCCGACCGCATGAAATATTTCCACCAGCCCGTTGTTTAATTCGTCCACTGTAACGTATTCGGTAAGGATTTGGAAGCGATTTTGGAGTTCCAAGTGAAAGCTCTCAGGGTTTTGGATTTAGGCAGGACTTGGGCGAAGAGTAGATCTGATCAAACGAGACCTTTCTAGCTTTACGTTGATATTCTGTGTGTCTCTTACCATGCGGTGATGACTGCCATATATGCTTATTGGTCGTCAAAATAAAACCTATCTCGTGTTTATGACTGCAACCACGTCCATTTCCTGGACGGGCGCTTCTTGAAAAATGAGTTCATCGTAAAGACTCTCTCCTTCTCAATGAAGTCGGCCAATCACTGACCTCTTTGGTTCCGCCGTCCAAATTCAAACTGCGCCACTCTCAGTTCATCGCCATTCCTCATGCCCAGCCGTGCGTTGAAGTCGCCTATCACCACTGTGAAGTGTGTTTTCGGGGCATGTATGGCATTAGAAATGTCGTCGTACAAAGCCTCCACTTCATCGTCTGGGCATTTTGAGTGTGGGGCGTACACCTGTATGACCTTCAACGAATACCGTTCGGTAATTCTGAGTATCAGGTATGCCACCCTGCTCGAAACGCTTTCGACCTTCACAATGTTATTGACGAGGGACTTGTGGACGAGAAACCCGATACCGTGTTGGTACTGCTGGTCGCCCTCCCGGTAATAGAGTAAGTTGCCGGAATTCAGGGTATCCCAGCGCAACTTACTTACTACTTCTTCCATCTCTATCAACTTTTCATCGGTCCTCAAGGTGCGTGCGTTATAAGATGCCAGGTCCAGAGGTCGTGGGAGTTGGTAGCTGGGTAGCTAGGGATTCTTAGAACCCCCTGCTCCGCCGTTACCGTGGCTGCTACCAGTACCAGGAATAACGGAGCTGCCCATCTTCCGGTGTGGAAGATGGGCAGTCCCTTAGTCGCCTCTTACGACATCCACGGGAGGATTGGGAGGGGTCTTATTCTAAGCTGAGACCCCACGGCTAATAATAAACATAGTACTAAATAATAATAATAATATGGATTTTAAATACTCTAGTTTATCAATAATTATATTTTCCATTTGTCTTCCATAAATTCGTTTCTAATTTACTCGTAGGTGTGGGTGTAACTAATTTGGTATTACGCCATATATTTGTATCGAATTTGAATACATGTATATGTGACGAATTTTGCTATTTCTAAGATGTATATAGTGTTTGAGTGTTACTTGTCGGTTTAATTTCTTTTTGGGATTTTTCGAATAAAGGTGTTAATTTTTCGTGTAATTGGCGCACATTAATTTTATCCGAACCCCAGCTCGTAACAATAGCTTGCGGTTGTGTTTGAGAACATTGTTTAAAGTGTAATATATAGTTACACTTTTATGATAGGAAATTCCTTGGTCCTCGACTGATACTAAAAAAAACATGATATTTGTAAAAACTAGGTCTAATCTGCGAATGGTCAAAATTGCGAAGGTACGTTTGCTCGAATGGTCAAAACTGCGAAGGGTCGTATGATCGAATATACTAATATTCTACCAATTTTTAACCCAATAAAAAAATGGGTTTTCACGCGTACTTACGTATGTAATATTGTTGAAAATGCATAATACTCATATACAAAATGAATAGTTCGTACTGGACCAGGAAGGAAAGTACCCTCAATATTGAAGCTAGCAAATTTTACTCAAAAGAAACATTCGCTTATTTTTAAAAGTTCACACATTTCACTGCTTAGTGCGTTGTCTATCGTTCAATCAGTAGGATGTTATATAGACATAGATTTTTAATAGTTCAAAGTATTTATTGTAAGTAGATAGAATAATATCAAATAGGTACATACTATAGTACTTTTACAAGTTCTTGAGTACAAGTTCTCCTTGCTTTGACTGCCACCAAATGAGTCTTGTCTTGAAATACCGTCGATCGTGCTGGCAATATATGCTAAACTGGTACTTTTTTGCTTTTGTTCGTATAATCTAAAAGCTTATAGATAAGAACAACTTTAGATACATGCTATAAATAAAAAAAACATACCTGCCTGCAAAAAAATAACATATGCCATTAAATTATATACCTTTAGTTGGAATGTGCTCATTAAATCTTTCAATTTGATACCCATATTATAAAACACGAAGTTTTTTTTTGCATTCGTTTTGGAGCCATACCGCCACTTCACTGTTTTTTTTTTCATAAAATGTTGTTTAATTTATTCGGGATGATGATGTAAGAATTCTAACGATACCCCATACATCCGTATCTGTTCAGGCGTTTAAAAGTTATGGTGAAATAAATAAACTCACATACATACAAACATACATAAACCCTGAAAACATTACACTCATTTTAAAAGGGTAGTAGTGTAATAAACCGGAATAAAATATGTGGACAGTATTAGCTGGTTTATTAGAATATTCGAACATCCGACCCTTCGCAGGAATAAACTTTCGCAATTTTGACCATTCGGGCAAACGTACCTTTTGCAATTTTGACCATTCGCAGAAAAGACCCTTCGAGGACTTAAGTATTCGTTGACTAGACTTCAAGGAATAGACATTCGCAAAAACGACATTCGAAATTACCTACGTATCCCGTCTACATGTACTGCTCCTGGAAGTTACTCTTGTCGGTTCTTTTACTTTTCTTTTCTTTTACAAATTTATTCTAACACTAGCTGTGCCCGCGGCTTCGCTCGCGTGGTCATTTCTCTAGGTTAAAAGTACTCTATGTGCTATTCCAAGATCTAAAATAAACATTTGATCAAAATTCCTTCCGCCGTTACAAAGTTTTTTATCGATTGCTCGGGGCTTCTAACCATTGGATTAAGATACCAAGTACCCCAGTTTTTAGGTCAAATCCTAAGCTACCCAACACTGAAAACTGCATCGCAATCGGTCTAATACGTTTTTACATGATGCGCGAACAAACATACAGACAAACAAACAAACAGACAGACACGAATTTAAAAAATGTTTTATTCGTAGACCATTTTTTTTAAATTATCTTTGTATAGATTTACGTTCTTATTGCCTTATAGCTGTGCCCGCAGCGTTGCTCGCGTGGTAGTTTTTTTGGGATATAAGGATCCTATGAGTTATTCCAGTACCAAAAGTACCAATATAGGTACCTACCTACCTGTGTTAACAACCTTCAGTGGCAATCCGACATGGTCGTGATAGGTTAGAAGACGGGAGCGAAGCGTAGTGAGCACCCGCTCTCGGCCCCCCCATTATAGCTAAGAAAGAACTATCTTGTTTACCTCAGCTTTGAAACATAAAAACCCGCAGTTAAATTGGTCCATTCGTTTGAAATATACGATTTTCACCCCCCCCCCCTTTTTTCAACTTGCTTTTTTTTTTTTTTGGGAGGGGGTCCCATATAGCTAAGAACCATGATGAACCATCTCGATCACATCAGTTTTTACACATAAAAAACTGCATCAAAATCAGTCCATTCGTTTGGGAGCTACAATCCTCACTTCCCCGCTTCCCCAATTATTAGCAGAACCATCTTGTTTACCTCAGCTTTGTTACATAAAAAACAGCAGCTAAATTGGTCGATTCATTTGAAAGGTACGATTCTCACCTCCTTTTTCTGGAAACTCCCCCTTATATAGATATAGAAAATATAGAATATAGATAATAATAATATCTAATAACTACAAATAAAATAAACAAACATAATTGAAAACAATCTACCAAATCAACCAACGAATCTAATTAGAAACCGCAAATACTTTCGAACACATTCCTGTTTTTTTTCCTATATGAGAGACGACTGTCAAAAACGCCTGCCTTCGGGTCAATCAAATACTTATCGATGTTCCGATCCCCGTCACACCACACGTTTATTCCTCCCGGGCCCCTGCCTTGGCACTCGGCCGGGCGGCGCGGGCGGCGGCACGCAGAAAGTACAGAATAAATAATAATAGCACTCTGATACAGTAGGTAGGTACATCGCGCGAAAACGAATGCATTATAATAGCTTTGAGCTGTTTTATTACGTTACATTTATTACTTCATAATTTTATATAACTTTCAACCCCTATCCCGCAGGAGCCCTTTAGTTCTTCAGTATATACCTATTCTGAATTTTAACCCTTATTATAAGTTACAACTGTGCTAAGTTGATCAAAATCCGTCTGATAATTTCAGCGTGGTGCGTGCGTTTTACCATAACTTTATTAAAAATATCAAGGAAAATGTAAAAAATAACGCATAAAAATCTTTTAATTATGGAGCAAAAGATTTCTACGGCGCGTGATTTTGATTCACGTACGTCTGGATTACGCACCCATGCATCTGTCCAACTGGGCTAGTGAGCCTCGTAGCGGACTGACGAAATTCGGTACCAGTAAACGGATGTATGATCACTTTAAATTTAACACAACTTTGGACCCATAGGCTGCAGGAAGCTTTTAATTTTTCGGGATAAAAAGTATTCAACATTTTAACACATTATATAAACTTTGACTGTGCCAAGTTACATCAAAATCCGTCCAGTAGTTTTAGCTTGATACGTGTTATTTTAATTAACTTTCTACCCCTATCCTGCGGGAACCGTTGATTTTCCGGGATAAAAAGTATCCTAAATGTTAATCCAGTATATCAGCTATGATTCTGCCAAGTTTCATCAAAATCAGTCTGGTAGTTTCAGCGTGATGCGTGTTCAAAGAGACAGACAGACAGACAGACAGACAGACAAAAAATAAAAAAATAACCTTTTTGCACGCCATATAGATTTTGAAGTTTATCTCAATCAAAATTTTCAAAAAATATTTAATGTACAGATTTAGCCCAGTTACAGTATTATTATAGTATATAGATATAGATTAGAACTTTGGAAAGCATCAATATTGAAGTCTCGCCCTATTATGATATGTTTTTTATAGTGATGAGACTTTAGTAAGCAATAATTCAAGAAAATTAAATAACTTATCGATCTTGCGGTCTGCTCTGTATATATACACTAACCAGCTGATGCCCGCGGCTTAGCACGCGTGGTCATTTATCTACGTTAAAAGTACTCTATGTGCTATTCCAGGACCTAAAATACCAATATATCAATATATGATCAAAATTCAGTAGCTTTTACGTGATGTGAAAAATATACAGAGAAACAGACAAACAAACAGACAGACAGAGTTTAAAAAATGTTATATTCTTGTTCAGTAGCTTATTTTAAGTACCCTAGACCATTTCTTTAGCAGGATATTAGGTTTAAATTCTATTGCACAACATTCGTCATCCGAGTAGGTAAGTACTCGTAGGTACGACATTTGTTTTGTCCTTTTTGAAGTCGATTATTGTAATACTACAAAAATGACTTACCTTCTTAGTAGGAATGTTCCTGTGCGGATTGCTTATATGGCTTTGACGAGTCAATGGTGTATAGTTGTTAAGTAGGTCGGCTAATGTTTGGAAACCTCAATAAAACTCCACCCACTACCAAAACAAACTGAAAAAGACTACAATTTACCTGAAATCAACTGCCGAAACATGAAGAAGAAAAAGACCAACACCGTAATGCATTATTCTAATGAATTTGTAGCACAATCACAGTAAAATCTCGTGTTAGGACAAAATGAAATATTCAAGGAAAACATCGTTAAAAATCTGGCTATAGACACAACCTCGCAGGTCGTAAAATGCGAATTTCGCGAGTTATTGCCGCCAGCCGCGGGTGGTGCCGCAGCAGAAAATCTACGGATTGTTAAAACTTCCCCGTCATGGTGTGATGCTTAATTTTTTATTCACGGCCCGAGGGTAGGCGCAGGGAAATTGTATCCTTACAGTCGCGCGCGCTGTCATAATGTGAGCGAGGTATTTAACATGTAAAATACGTTTATGCTCTTTGGGATAGACAGCGGAATTGTAATGGGGCACGTCACAATTATATTTTATTTTGTAGCGGATTTGTACAAAAACATATTTTGCTAAAAGTTTATGGTGAGAGAATGAATGGGCACTGTGTGTATTTTTTTTTTACAAATGAGTGTGTAGTAGAAAAACTTTACCTGAAAATGCTGAAAGGTTGCTGATGGTTACTAAACATACTAAATAAGCTGGAAAATTCGATTACGTAAACAACATTTTCATGCAATCATACAGTGAAGTTACTGGCTTTTGAGACTGATAATCAGTTTTTTTTAGAGATAGCGTTTATTAATAATCTAGCTGTACCCGCGGCTTCGCACGCGTAATCATTTCTCTAGGTTAAAACTACCTACTCTATGTACTTCCAAGACCTAAAATACCAATACATCAACATTTGATCAAAATTCTTTCAGCCGTCAAAAAGTTTTTATCGATAGCTCGGCTTCTACTTATCGGATTGAGATACCAAGTTTACACCACCATTTTTTAAGTTGAACCCTAAGCTATCCAACTGTGAAAACCGCATTGCAATCGGTCCAGTAGTTTTTACGTGATGCGCGATCAAACATACAGACAAACAGACAGACACGAATTAAAAAAATGTTATATTCTTGTTCAGTTCAGCTTATTTTAAGTACCCTAGACCATTTTTTTTATCATCTTCTTTGTACAGACTTTTTCGTTCTTATTGCTTTACTAGCTGTGCCCGCGGCTTTGCCCGCGTGGTCATTTCATTTAAAAGTAGCCCACACGTTATATTGCCAAACCACCACCAGACCAGTTGTAGGTTTGGTCCAGGTCCAGAGGACCAGGAGGACCAGGACCAAACCTACAAAGTACAATATTATACTACATTTCTTCAAAATTCGTTCAGCCGTCAAATAGTTTTTTATCGATTGCTCGGCATCTAATCATTGGAATAAGGCACTGCCTTGCCTTTTTATAACGCATATTCTGTGAAGTATGGCACTCCGTACTTCACAGAATATGCGTTTTAACACACTTGCACTTCTATGAAACTTCATAGAAGTGCACGTATTGCAATGAAATAAACGCATATAATAAAATATGAAATAACAATCAATTACAATGATTACAATGTGAAATAAACGCCAGAATAAACGCACCGCGTTCCACTGCAAGTGCGTGCAAGGTCTAAGATACCAAGTACCCCAGTTTTTAAATCGTTCGCACAGGCTTGAGAGCAGGGCCTGGATTTTGTATGACCACTCACGCCAATTCCACGCCACCTGCGTGGAATTAGGGAAGGTGGGTATTTACGTGATTAGGTTTTTAAACCAGGTTTTGGCTTGTAAGTACGCCGCCCTGGTGCGGACTCGCAATACTTGCAAGACTTTTAAAGTATTTTACTCACCAACTCGCTCTTTCGCCCCGTCCGCACCTACATACTCGGTGGCGGGTTCAGCATGGCTTTGGCTGAGTCCGGCCGCACTCGGCCAGCCGGGTCACAAGAAGCTAGGTGGCCGATACATCGCTCAAAAAACTTGCAAGGCTTCGAAGTTTTTTTAAGCAAACGCAATTGTGCTCTTTATTTACATAACCGCACGGGTCAATTTCCTATGCAAGTATTTTTTACTTTCAATTCCACGCTTCCAAGTACTTTTTTCGCAAACACGATTGTGCTCCTTATTTATCAAGACGGACACGAAGATCAATTTCCTATGCAAGTATTTTCTACTTTCAAGGCTTCGGTTTACAAAGCACTTGAAAGTATTTTGAATCCTACGGATTGTTAAAACTTCCCCGTCATGGTGTGATGCTTAATTTTTTATTCACGGCCCGAGGGTAGGCGCAGGGAAATTGTATCCTTACAGTCGCGCGCGCTGTCATAATGTGAGCGAGGTATTTAACATGTAAAATACGTTTATGCTCTTTGGGATAGACAGCGGAATTGTAATGGGGCACGTCACAATTATATTTTATTTTGTAGCGGATTTGTACAAAAACATATTTTGCTAAAAGTTTATGGTGAGAGAATGAATGGGCACTGTATGTATTTTTTTTTTACAAATGAGTGTGTAGTAGAAAAACTTTACCTGAAAATGCTGAAAGGTTGCTGATGGTTACTAAACATACTAAATAAGCTGGAAAATTCGATTACGTAAACAACATTTTCATGCAATCATACAGTGAAGTTACTGGCTTTTGAGACTGATAATCAGTTTTTTTTAGAGATAGCGTTTATTAATAATCTAGCTGTACCCGCGGCTTCGCACGCGTAATCATTTCTCTAGGTTAAAACTACCTACTCTATGTACTTCCAAGACCTAAAATACCAATACATCAACATTTGATCAAAATTCTTTCAGCCGTCAAAAAGTTTTTATCGATAGCTCGGCTTCTACTTATCGGATTGAGATACCAAGTTTACACCACCATTTTTTAAGTTGAACCCTAAGCTATCCAACTGTGAAAACCGCATTGCAATCGGTCCAGTAGTTTTTACGTGATGCGCGATCAAACATACAGACAAACAGACAGACACGAATTAAAAAAATGTTATATTCTTGTTCAGTTCAGCTTATTTTAAGTACCCTAGACCATTTTTTTTATCATCTTCTTTGTACAGACTTTTTCGTTCTTATTGCTTTACTAGCTGTGCCCGCGGCTTTGCCCGCGTGGTCATTTCATTTAAAAGTAGCCCACACGTTATATTGCCAAACCACCACCAGACCAGTTGTAGGTTTGGTCCAGGTCCAGAGGACCAGGAGGACCAGGACCAAACCTACAAAGTACAATATTATACTACATTTCTTCAAAATTCGTTCAGCCGTCAAATAGTTTTTTATCGATTGCTCGGCATCTAATCATTGGAATAAGGCACTGCCTTGCCTTTTTATAACGCATATTCTGTGAAGTATGGCACTCCGTACTTCACAGAATATGCGTTTTAACACACTTGCACTTCTATGAAACTTCATAGAAGTGCACGTATTGCAATGAAATAAACGCATATAATAAAATATGAAATAACAATCAATTACAATGATTACAATGTGAAATAAACGCCAGAATAAACGCACCGCGTTCCACTGCAAGTGCGTGCAAGGTCTAAGATACCAAGTACCCCAGTTTTTAAATCGTTCGCACAGGCTTGAGAGCAGGGCCTGGATTTTGTATGACCACTCACGCCAATTCCACGCCACCTGCGTGGAATTAGGGAAGGTGGGTATTTACGTGATTAGGTTTTTAAACCAGGTTTTGGCTTGTAAGTACGCCGCCCTGGTGCGGACTCGCAATACTTGCAAGACTTTTAAAGTATTTTACTCACCAACTCGCTCTTTCGCCCCGTCCGCACCTACATACTCGGTGGCGGGTTCAGCATGGCTTTGGCTGAGTCCGGCCGCACTCGGCCAGCCGGGTCACAAGAAGCTAGGTGGCCGATACATCGCTCAAAAAACTTGCAAGGCTTCGAAGTTTTTTTAAGCAAACGCAATTGTGCTCTTTATTTACATAACCGCACGGGTCAATTTCCTATGCAAGTATTTTTTACTTTCAATTCCACGCTTCCAAGTACTTTTTTCGCAAACACGATTGTGCTCCTTATTTATCAAGACGGACACGAAGATCAATTTCCTATGCAAGTATTTTCTACTTTCAAGGCTTCGGTTTACAAAGCACTTGAAAGTATTTTGAATCCTACGGATTGTTAAAACTTCCCCGTCATGGTGTGATGCTTAATTTTTTATTCACGGCCCGAGGGTAGGCGCAGGGAAATTGTATCCTTACAGTCGCGCGCGCTGTCATAATGTGAGCGAGGTATTTAACATGTAAAATACGTTTATGCTCTTTGGGATAGACAGCGGAATTGTAATGGGGCACGTCACAATTATATTTTATTTTGTAGCGGATTTGTACAAAAACATATTTTGCTAAAAGTTTATGGTGAGAGAATGAATGGGCACTGTATGTATTTTTTTTTTACAAATGAGTGTGTAGTAGAAAAACTTTACCTGAAAATGCTGAAAGGTTGCTGATGGTTACTAAACATACTAAATAAGCTGGAAAATTCGATTACGTAAACAACATTTTCATGCAATCATACAGTGAAGTTACTGGCTTTTGAGACTGATAATCAGTTTTTTTTAGAGATAGCGTTTATTAATAATCTAGCTGTACCCGCGGCTTCGCACGCGTAATCATTTCTCTAGGTTAAAACTACCTACTCTATGTACTTCCAAGACCTAAAATACCAATACATCAACATTTGATCAAAATTCTTTCAGCCGTCAAAAAGTTTTTATCGATAGCTCGGCTTCTACTTATCGGATTGAGATACCAAGTTTACACCACCATTTTTTAAGTTGAACCCTAAGCTATCCAACTGTGAAAACCGCATTGCAATCGGTCCAGTAGTTTTTACGTGATGCGCGATCAAACATACAGACAAACAGACAGACACGAATTAAAAAAATGTTATATTCTTGTTCAGTTCAGCTTATTTTAAGTACCCTAGACCATTTTTTTTATCATCTTCTTTGTACAGACTTTTTCGTTCTTATTGCTTTACTAGCTGTGCCCGCGGCTTTGCCCGCGTGGTCATTTCATTTAAAAGTAGCCCACACGTTATATTGCCAAACCACCACCAGACCAGTTGTAGGTTTGGTCCAGGTCCAGAGGACCAGGAGGACCAGGACCAAACCTACAAAGTACAATATTATACTACATTTCTTCAAAATTCGTTCAGCCGTCAAATAGTTTTTTATCGATTGCTCGGCATCTAATCATTGGAATAAGGCACTGCCTTGCCTTTTTATAACGCATATTCTGTGAAGTATGGCACTCCGTACTTCACAGAATATGCGTTTTAACACACTTGCACTTCTATGAAACTTCATAGAAGTGCACGTATTGCAATGAAATAAACGCATATAATAAAATATGAAATAACAATCAATTACAATGATTACAATGTGAAATAAACGCCAGAATAAACGCACCGCGTTCCACTGCAAGTGCGTGCAAGGTCTAAGATACCAAGTACCCCAGTTTTTAAATCGTTCGCACAGGCTTGAGAGCAGGGCCTGGATTTTGTATGACCACTCACGCCAATTCCACGCCACCTGCGTGGAATTAGGGAAGGTGGGTATTTACGTGATTAGGTTTTTAAACCAGGTTTTGGCTTGTAAGTACGCCGCCCTGGTGCGGACTCGCAATACTTGCAAGACTTTTAAAGTATTTTACTCACCAACTCGCTCTTTCGCCCCGTCCGCACCTACATACTCGGTGGCGGGTTCAGCATGGCTTTGGCTGAGTCCGGCCGCACTCGGCCAGCCGGGTCACAAGAAGCTAGGTGGCCGATACATCGCTCAAAAAACTTGCAAGGCTTCGAAGTTTTTTTAAGCAAACGCAATTGTGCTCTTTATTTACATAACCGCACGGGTCAATTTCCTATGCAAGTATTTTTTACTTTCAATTCCACGCTTCCAAGTACTTTTTTCGCAAACACGATTGTGCTCCTTATTTATCAAGACGGACACGAAGATCAATTTCCTATGCAAGTATTTTCTACTTTCAAGGCTTCGGTTTACAAAGCACTTGAAAGTATTTTGAATCCTGGTTTTTATAATGAAAGATTCATGACATGAATGAGTAAAATTTATTTTGTTTAATTAATAAATTACTATATACTATAAATAATTCGCTTAATTTCACTGCGCGTTTTACAACTGAATGCGACTTATTCTATCAAAAACACAAAAAACATCTAAATACGTTTTAAGAGCCTTTAGAGACCAAAAGGTAAAAAAAAGGAAGAAAACGTGTTTTTCGAGCTCATTCAACGTTCAAACCACTTCGTAAGAAACCGCTTTCGTGTTTTAAGGGTAGACAACGCCATCTAGTTTAAATGAAGTAACTTGTTATCATGAACGTCTTGATAATGAGTAGAGAAAATTATCTCCGAAGGTAAGGTGGCACAGATTAGAGAGTAAATAAGGTGGTGAGGTAAATTGGATGGGGCATCAAGGGTAGGTCATTATTATGAGGTCCATACGGACAAATTTTAATGCAACGAAATATTGTGTTCTTAGTACAAATTATTTTTTATGATGTTTCACAGAACGACGTACTTACTTTAACTGGCTCTTAATAATTACTTACCCTACCTACCTACTTTTTGAGCTTTTTCAACACGATATGAGGATTGATTTGAAAAAATATAAGTTTTCTATACTTTCTCTGTGAAGAGCAATACATGTACCTACCTCTGTATGTACACATTTCAATACCGACAACTAAGCATTTTGCCAGTAAGACATTATGAAGAAACCTCCGATATAATTATATAATTATGTAGGTACGTAGGTAGTACATTATAATATCTCAATGGAAGAAACATAATAAAAAAACGTATTACATATAATGTATATACATACTCTGAAAACTTGCAAAGCTTCGAAGTATTTTTTACGCAAAAGCAATTGTGATCTTTATTTATGCATACCCACGGATCAATTTCTATGCAAGTATTTTTTACTTTCATTTCAAGGCTTCAGAGTACTTTTTCACACATGCGATAGTGCTCCTTTTATATATAGTGACAAAGATCAATTTCCTATGCAAGTATTTTCTACTTTCAAGGCTTTAATCTGTTTCTACAGAAATCACTTAAAAGTATTTTGAGCCCTGGTTTTTCGCCCTGGTGTTTGAAGATGGACGTACTTGAAAGCCCTGGCTAATAGATAGATAGATTATAAGTATAGATATAGATAGATAGACATATACCTACTTACGTAATAGAAACAGAGAATGTGCATGCCAGTGAAGAGCACAAATGTATGGCCAGTGAAGACCAGAAATAATGATTGTGTTTACAGCGCTAAATATGACAGTGAAATCGCAAATTTTACTATAAATCGCATAAATAACGAAAAAGATCGCAAATTTTTACGAAAAGCGTTGTGCCACGCAAGACTGTAGTCTTGGGCTCTTCACCGACTCATTATCTACAACTCCGAGTGGCACTAAATGTTAAAGGAGATCCGTGGCTCTAACCACTGAGCAAAGAACCTGCTTGTCTTGACACTCAGTTTTAAGGAAAAAAAAACTTAAATTAAGACTTAAGTACCTACCAGTTATTAAAAATCGCTATCTGAAATTGTCCAACAAAGTCCACAGATCTCTGATCTTTCCAATGTAGGGTTCCAATGAGTGAGAGGAAATAGGATCCGCGGGCCGTAACGGCGCGATGGAGCCATAACAACGGACCCGTCGGGAAATAAGAAAACGTGGATGCCTGCGATGTGCGAACGGCGGCGGAGGCGCCTCGAGCCAGATCTACAATGTCTCAAGATTAGAGTGGATGGTAGCAGACTAGACTTATGCTTGTGAGAGCAGAGCTCCAGACGTTTTTGAACTGTAGAGCAATTTTAGGAAATAGAAAAATATCGTTGTCGATCTAGGGCATTAAGCGCAGCGAGGCGTATTTTGACTTCTATAGCGTCAATGTGTTGATAGTAGGTAATATTATTTATACAAAATAAGAGCTAATAATAGAGAGCTAATCGACAGAATTTGGAAAATGAATGTAATGATTACATTCCGTAACTACAGCCCTGCCCGTGCTTACTAGCAGGCGTAATCCACACCAATATATAAAAGTGAACGTTGTCTATTTGTTTGTTTGGGGAGCTTTCGCGCGGTAACGGCTAGACTGATTTTGATGAAATTTGGATTGGAGATAGCTTATACTGTGGAATAACACCTAGGATACTTTTCATCATCATCATACTTCACTTTCAAATGGCTGAACGGATTTTGATGAAATTTGAATTGGAGTTAGCTTATACCCTGGAATTACACATATAATACTTTTCATCATCATCAGCATCATCCCTCACGTTTGTGAAACCGCGGGGTGCAGCTAGTTATACAATATTTGTGAGATTTGCGCGGAAAGCTCCTACATACCAATGCAGAAATCCGCGACTCTGAAACTGATCCTTACAGAGTATCCATGTTATCCTATTATGGTAAATATACCGTTTCTATTGTGTTGGGGAACAGGTCTTGTTAGTTTATAATATTTACTTCGAAAAAGCTTAAAGAAAGATTACTGACCAAACATGCTTAGAAAATAAAGCACGGCCTAGGCCGTGCCTACTTTGATAATATTTATAAATGTAAAATAAAACCGTTTAATATAATAATAAATCCAAAAATGTTAAACTAAAAAATGTATCTGTGCGTGTGTGAGTAGATAATTTTTTGACCGCGAAATTCCTTCTTTGTGAGAGTGTCTTGAATTCTACTTTAGAAGAAGGCTGGTGTGGGCTAGGTGTCGGGCAAGAGCTGCTTTGATGTGTTTATTGTAAGTTTGAACGTGTCACTTTTTGCACTCTCTGCGGCTGTCTGGAATTGAACCTGGGTGGCTGCGCTTGTGGGCTCGCAGCTCTAACTTCTAGACCAACTGGCTAATAGGTAGCACTGCGAAATTAAGCAACGTAAGGACATTACATTGTTATTAACCAACTTCAAAAAATTCGGTTCTCCAGTTAATAAATGTATGTATGTAATATTGGTGAAATATGTATGTTTTTTGTTTTTTATCGTACATATAGTTGGGTTACTTATCTGTTGGTCATGTTTTTATTTTACGTTATTACAATTTTGATAAATGGTTGGTTAACGTGGGTTGCTTGTTTATTTTATTTAGGTTTTATTTTCCGTTTATCATTTTGTTTGACTTACAGTTGGGCGGAAGAAAGCCACATATATTTTATTTGTTAATATTGATTAATATTTATATTATGCTAGTCTGTGTGTGTTTTTAACAAAATATATTAAACCAAATTTTGTGAACATGTTTGTATGTATGTAATATTGGTAAAAATGGGTAATTTTCATATATGTTAGTCTGAATGAGTATCTAAATAAATATAACAAATTTTATGATTGAATGTATGTATGTATGGCCAAGTATTTCTCAGAAACTAAAAATCTGATTGCAATAATCATTTTTGTGATAGTTTCACTATTGTTTAAGCCAAAAGCTTGTTAGGAAAAAGCCTAAGTTTTATCAAAATTGGTGCAGTTGTATTAAAGATATATGATTATTAACTGTTTCTAGTAAGATTTTCTTCACATCAAGCGGTATTAAGTAGTCCATCGTTTAAAAGTCAATACTGCTATATTTACATCATAAAACCCTTGCTGAACAATTATTTTTTCTTGTTAATATAGCCGTATGGACTATTAAAACCATCGTACAGACTTCTAAAAGAACCGTACGCTTACGGTACTGTATTTTGTTAATATTACTGTAAGTTCTCCAATATCCGCCATAAGCAAAAGTTAATTAATTAGTAAGTAAGACAAAATTGCCACAAAATTAAAACGAAATAAACATCAGCCTAAGACATAAAACGACATACACAAGTGATAAATTTTAACAGAGCAAGGTGATTTTTGTATTATATTACAGCAATGTTTACCGGAAAAGATGCTATAATTTAATTATTTTCCATAATAGTACTGTTTGATACGATGAAAGAAGATTTTTTTGTGGCCTTTTATTAGGTTTCGCAGAGACTTGTAAAATTCTTGGTTGGTAAAATCCTACTCAAGTCAGAAGATTAATTTGTCATATTAGAGATAGCATTATTATATTATTGTTATTTCACTTTACATATTAATACGCCTTAAAATTATTTTTATAACAATAATTCTATAAAATTAACAAAAATATTATAAAAAAACTTATAACAAGGGTACAACTTATTACTATAGTTAAAATTTACTACTTATGTAAGTACGTCGCTTTGTGACTTAGTACTTTATCAAACTAGATAGGTACATTGACCTACATAATTCTTTAAAACCAATTTAAAATGCAACAGTTTTAAACTTAAAGTAACGTTTTAACGATAGTCTGTGGTATCGTAATGTAATGACTTTAAGTAATGCGCTTTACGATTTTATTTAAGACGAAAATCACCTTGCTCGGTTAAAATTTACCTCATAAGTACGTCGCTTTATCACTTATGTTGACGTTTGTTTGGTTTTAATTTTGTGTCAATTTCGTCTTACTTACTAACTATTTAACTTTGCCCTAAGGCGAATATTGCCGTGCCAATGGCGATATTAACAGAATATATACTACCTTAGGCGTACGGTTCATTTGAAAGTCTGTACGGTGGTGTTAAAAGTCCATACGACTATTTTAACCGTAAAATGATTAACCGTACAGTAAAGGTGTTTTGATGTTACGTATCCATTATAATCAACAGTACCATTTTAACGTTTTCGCTTGGCTAAGCAAAAATTAACGTAAGCGTTACAAACTAGCTTTACGTCATTATAATTTAACCGTGTAAGGCGTAATTCGCCTTACGCCAGAAATCCATTTTTCTCAGTGCAGACACTGTATGTCTGACCACCTCAATACGGCACTTTTGTAATGAAGAAGGGTTTAGCGTATTATTTTGTGGCATACCGTCTCCATACTCACGATCACTCGTAACTTCACGATACGGCAAACGTATACGGTTTTGATTGCACCGCGACACGACACACTTCCAACCCGAGCACTACTGCCACATTGGGCTGATATCTTATACATTCGAAAGTTGATACTGTACCTATATACGATACTTTCAAACTCAACATAGGTTGAATGACTTTTGCAAACACTCAATCTTCTTGGTGGGTATATACGCTAACCCGTATATTATTATGGTCCTGGTTGCACAGCGTCATTCCCCTCTACACATACGATGACGACACAGTATATGTACTCGTAATTGTTCGAACTGTGCCGACACCTTGTCCACACGTTCGCAGTTCCAGGTCGATACACCCGTATACGGTGCTGATTGCACCGCGTCAGCACTCTGCACTCTCGGAACACATTCCGTAGTGACACTATTTCCCCTTCTCTTCCGACTTCTCTATACACTCGCAGATCCTTGGCTGATACGGCGCCCGTATACGTCCTGATTGCACGAGGAGAGGCGCCGGAGCCAGCAAATTGTCCGCGCGACGTGGGTAATTGGAAACGCGCTGATCGCCTAATGGGGTGTCGCGGGCCATTGTTTTTAGATACAGATGTCAGAAGTAAAACAAATTTCAATAGGAATTGCTACGCCTTTGATGTCCTCGTAAATTTTAGACAACAATTTTGAAGCATGATTGCTTGTTCAGGATTACAGGAGTCACGTGAATAAATGTTTGAGTTTGAATGAGATGTACGTGACGATGGGGTATTTTCGCTTGGTTATACAACAAGACTATATAGCCTTTGACAATCATGCGATTTAGACAAATCGATTGTTACCTCGTATGTCAAAATCGGACCAAGTTTTTAATTTGAGCACGTAACCCTTGCTTTGCATCGCCGTAGTCAGGTAAAAAAAATAGCCTATGAACTCATTGAATTACTATGTCAATGTATGAAGCTTTGAAATGGATGAACTTACTTGTCAAAATCCGCCTAATAGCAGCGACGCACGGTGGAACATCCACATACCCAGCCACATACATACATACATACATACATACATAAATACTTACATAGACTGTTTAACTATTTAAGCGCCTTGCTTCGCCCTACTCGGGTAAAAACGCACTTGAGATCTGCAAGAAAATGTAAACTTAATATTTAGTTATTTCAGGTCAGACCAGTGTCACGTTGTTTCTAAAGGCACAGATTTCAGGAAACGCAATCTCCTAACAAATTACACAAGTACACGTGGAAGCTGAAAAGTCCCAGCCACCGCGCAATCTCCTTTCTTTACTGAGTGAAATTACATCGTCGCGGCGCCGAATGTTTTTCATTTACTTAAATGATGGTCGTCGTACGACGCTGGAGCATTCTGCTTAAATGATGGTCGTCGTACGACGCTGGAGCATTCTGCTTAAACCTCGTACTTATCAGAGACATTGTGGTTTTAGTATTTACTAAGTTACTACTACTAACTATTGTATCTATTGTAGGTTCAATTCAATTCTTTTATTCAAAAATTATTACTACTAAATCATGTCTGAATTTACATAGTAAAAAAAAATAAAAAAAGGCAATTTAACATGTAAACACGAAAAAAAAACATAATAGAAATAACATATAGAAGTAATAGTCAGTAGGTAATTAAACAAATAAATTAAAAAAAAACATAAAAAACAGTATCTTATTACTTCTTAGCCTTATCATAAAATACCTACACTAAATTAAACAGCTTTAACGGTATGTCAAATAGGAGGCTCTATTTATGGTCTTCTGTGGTTCAAACACTATTTAAGTAGGTATACTGAATGTAACATGCAAATAAAAACTTGTAGGCACAGACAAAATAAAAATGTCCTGTAACACACATACACGATTAATCAAGTTTTAGCAAAATTATAATTTCGTAAGCAGTTGTAATGTTTCTCTTGTTACAATGAAACGTATCGAATTATGACATCAAATAGTTTTGGTTCCTGTCGATAATTCGTACACTTTCCCCTATACCTACAGCCTGTTGAGTTTCAGCTTACTTTCAGTCAGAGTCACCCCCTCAAAGAAGTATAAGAAACTTTTTAAGTGTGCGTACTTGAGCTGTAAGCACAGATATACCTACCTAGGTAAGGATAACCGGAATATAAAACAACTTTATTATGTAAGTTAACTTTTACGGCTTCTCCTAAAAATACCTGAGAGCCACTAGAACCTTGCATCCACTTTGGGGAATTCAGTTCGGATTACTCGTAAAGAGCACAAGTGTTCATTTTTGGGAGGTGTAAAATTATAAGGGGATGGAGCGGCAATGAAAAGTGGACAGATGGATCGAAGGAGCTTTATTGCTTCAAGTAAAATAAATTCAAGGTTTTGAAATATCTTGTTCACTCACATAGGCTCTAAGAGGGCACGTTAATCTACCACCAGATTTGGAACTCAACCAAACTCGAGAAGACCGTAACTATGGTTACAAACACCAGGCTAAACAATCAGGAGGTTTACAATATAACTGGCGATAGTATCTCAAAAGTGTCGTAAAATTGTAAAACTGTGATCTGATTGGTCCACAAGCTAGCGAATAGCACGTTCGTTAACAATTTTCGTATGTTTCTAATTTTACGAATTAGAATCCGTTGAATAATGTACAATTTTCCGGTGACATCTATACCTTTTCTTATGCAGGTAAAAGCCGCCTCTGGCGTCCAGCAGTAAACAAAAGGATGGGCGCTGGACAGTGAAAGTATTAAATTAACTCCCATTCATCAGACGGTCGCTAATACGAACGGAACACAATAAGGGTCAAATCCACTTAGTCAGTTTTATCGTTAGAACTATTTTTAAAAGCTTTTAACTAACTTGCAATGTTTATATCTTGTATGTCTGTATGTATGATATTTAGGTCAAATCTTGCAAGTTTTACCATGATATGGTTGCTGCACTCAGGGTTGGATCCTGAATACGGAACCCCTCAACGGTTAACAGCACAGACACGAAATGTTGTATACGCATTTAATTGTGATAGCCCGTTCTAAGCTTCACCATGACATGGCTACTTTATAAAAGGTTTTTTAAATGTTTTTTGGGTTGGGAAGTAGCTACAAAAAATATCAAACACTATAAATCCGATTAGGTATATGATTATGTTTCTGCGTTACACGCGAACATACGTTATCTTATGAAAATTGTAGTTTTGCATCATTATTGAATTATTTTTAAGAAAAGGTCTACAGACACTGATTATGAAAAGATGGGTCTTTTTATGAAATGCCACTTTTTCTTTCGATTTCATAAATTTGGTTTTGTACGAAGTTTCAGAGGCAATCTTGCTTTGAAGCAACATTTATTGTTCCGGGTGCAATTAGTATTGTTTTTAATTCTGGTAATAAAATGACACAAACGCTGCCATTTCCAGTAATGCTGGAACTGTGTAGTAAACAAGCTTATCGAAGGTGTTCGGTACTACATACATAGCAGTGTTTAGCAAAGAGCTTGTATTCTTGTCTAACTACATTTACATAGTGTACCTACTTATCATAATAAGTAGGTATTTAATTTCTCATAATAACGAATTTGTATTGTTTTGAGCAAATATACACATTACAAGAATCGGCTGAACTCTTTGGTATTAGACCTTTAGTCAGCATTGTGCAATTACGCGAAGCAGGCAGCGCCACGTGGCACAATTAGTGTTCGATGCAGCGGCTAATCACCCGCCATCCGGCGCCGGCGGCGGGCGCTCGTGCCGGACTGTCTTTAAATTAATTTATAGACCACTATGTGTATGAAATGTAACTTTTGTGTATGAAAGATGACTGTTTTAGGGTTCCGTGCCTCAAAAGGAAAAAAGGAACCCTTATAGGATCATTTCGTTGTCCGTCTGTCTGTCTATCTATCAAGATAGATCTGATTGATCTGTCATTTTTCTCAGGAACATGTATCAAGTTGAAATTAATATCAAATACTCAAATCTGCAATCCATTGACGCTGTAAAAAAAGTACGTCAGGTCAATATGTGGGCTGCGCCAAACAAAATCATGTAAACTTCATTTCCAAAGTCTTAGACTATTGACTCTCCCATTTCTGTACATAAGAAGCAGCGGAGAAGAAACGATCAAAAGAAGATATAAACGATCTTATTGACCTGAAACTGATTACAGTCAATGGTGCACCTCTTGAAGTTGTCCAAAAATATGTTTACCTTGGGCAAATATTGCAATTAGGTAAGAACAATTTTGAGACGGAAGCCAACAGAAGAATTCAGCTGGGTTGGGCAGCCTTCGGCAAGGTTTGTCAAGTCTTCTCTTCATCCATACCGCAGTGCCTGAAAACAAAAGTCAGTGTGTCCTACCAGTCATGACCTACGGAGCCGAAACGTGGACACAAACTAGTCCACAAGTCGCTCAGCGAGCTATGGAGAGAGCTATGCTTGGAGTTTATCTGAAGGACAAGATTCGCAATGAAGATATCCGACGGAGAACCAAGATAACAGCAGTAAGCTGGTCAAATTTCCCGAAGATCCGATAACCGTTGGGATAGACGAATTCTCGAGTGGAGATAACGTTTAGGCAAACGTAGTGTAGGACGCCCTGTGGCCAGGTGGAGTGACGACCTGCGAAAAGCAGCTGGAAGAAAATGGATGAGGAAAGCTGAAGACCCAGCTCAGTGGCGTGCATTAGGAGAGGCCTACGTCCAGCAGTGGACAGATAAAGGCTGATGATAATGATGAAGTAGGTAACCTACTTACTTATTATTAACTCGACCAGGAAACTAATAATTCCTACCTAACCTGCCTACTAACTTCAACTAAAACAAACAAATCTAAACCAACGAAAGTAATTAAAAACTTAAAAATACTTTCGTTAAATTACCCTCTCCCAGGCACAGAGCACAGGCCAGCCTGTGCTCTGTGCCTGGGCCTTGTCTAGCCTTGCCTGCCTGCCTGCCTGCCTGTCTGTCTGTCGGCCGGCCGCGGGACCAACTATTATATATTCTGCGGCACGCAGTCCGTCGCGCGCACTTCGGGTGGCCCCAGTTAATAATTATAATATTATGACGGGAAATCAAACTACTGCATTATTTTTCTACAGCTGTTTTATTTCATTTTATTATATTATTTATATATATTACACCAAAATTAACATTATTTTGGACCCCTTTCCAGCAGGAACCCTTCATTTTTCTGGGATAAAAAGTATCCTCAATTTTAACCTGTCATGTAAACTATGACTGTGCTAAGTAGCATCAAAATTCGTCCAGTACTTTCAGCGAGATAGTGTTCTTTTAAATGACTTTCAACCTCTATCCGTTTAATTTTTAGGGATGAAATGTATCTTATTTCCTATCTCGTAACTAATATACGAGTAATGTCAAGATTCATTTGAATTCATTGAGTAGTTTGGCGTGATGCGCGGCTTTGATATAGACAGACAGAAAGACAGAAAGATAAAAACAATGTTTCGGCATCAGTATTGATTTTACAGTGTAAACTTCAACAAAATAAATTCAATGTACAGAATTGGACCTGTTACAGTTTTATTACAAGAAATAATAAATAAATATTATTTCTAGCATAGCTTAGGTAAGTACAAAGTGATCTTACATAATAATGTAAGATCACTTTGTACTTACCTAAGCTATGCTCAGACAAATAAAGTTCAATTTTAATTTGATCCAAGTTCTATCTAATTTATTACTAAATGACGTAAAGTGTCCCCCATACAAGAGAAGGGAAGATTCGGTTTTCAGAGCGATCGAACGGCATTCGCAGGTTCAAAACCTGCATCGTGGTTGTACTTTTCCTTTCCCACATGTTTTTATCAGTCTAATGTACTATTATTTATTCTGTGGTCTAGGTCAAGATAATCGGTAGGCCGCGGTACCAAAAGTCGAAAAGGCATTTTCAGAAGCCCGTAGGTAGTATCAATGAAGTTAGTTTTTTCGTTCTACCTGGGTATTGAATCATAGAACTCAAATAAAGCTTTCCGAAGCTAACTTTATAAGGATGAAGGAAAAAATACACCGTGTGCATAAATTGCTAATTAAATCTTTACCTTCTCTTCGCAAAATGTAAATAATGTTAGTTAGTTATTTCAATACTGGGGTATAATATATACATATAAGTAATGTTTCAGTTTTATCGCACGCCTACAAACATAACAACACTAAAGATTACTTTAGATTTACGTTGAGTTTATTTAAGGGTTGTAATCTACTATTAACTTAATTTTATGTCACTGAAATTCAGCCACAATAGATAACCGTCTCCCAATGTAATGTCTTAAAGAAGATAACAACAACGTAAGTAACATGACAATGTAAGTAAGATTAGAATAGAGTAAGTAAAATTCAGTGTAAGTAGCGTTCAGCGTAAGTAACAACCTTTGCCGTTCACAGCTGTGACAATGGAATAACCTCAGCACACATAAATAGAGAATACAATACTTATAGGGCCGGAGCTAGGTCTAGTGATTCAGGGGCAGACTCAAACTCAAATTCTTTTATTGTAAGTAGGCAATATTAAACGCCGAACGACCGTTCGCGGCGCCAGTTTCTTCGATGAAGGAACAATGAAAGCATTTCTTTGTTGAAGTCTGAATGATGATTTCGCCTTCAAATCCCTTGATTTTGAATGATTTCGCATTCAAAATCAAGGGATAGTGGTTGAATTTGCCTCTGCAAGTGCAAGGCAAGTCAAAATGGTTAAAATGGTAAATCCACGCAGCGACAGCTAGTGTCAAGAGACATGAACTAGAAGAAAGGTGTAAACGATGCGGAAACCTCTGTCGGGAAGTAGCACAACTTTTGAGTGTTTCCATTATAATAAACATTCCAGGAATATTTCAGACCCTGGATAGCTTCAAACAAAGGGCAAAATGTTTGAAAAATCCGTATATCCGTAAAAAAGTCGTATCTTTGAGTTGGCTAACAAATCGGAAATTCAGGGGGCAGCAATTCACATGTCGAAAATAATTTACACTTACAAATCGCTTGCGATGGTCACACCATGGAATGTTTTGACATATGGAGTAGAACACAGAAAAGTTACAGATTATTTGTTTTTTTTATATGAAGTTCAGAGGAAGACAACCGGAAGATGACTGGAATGTACCAGAGCTGGCGGGAGAACAGTGACCTGTATAGCTAGGCTGACAGGGTCTGAATTACGATGCAAGCTGCAGAGTAGGTTCCAGAGATTTCTGGAAAAGCGGATGTAAGATTTCGGAGTAGCCTGCTACCCAACGTAAAGCCAGAGTTCGTCTATATACAAAAGAAAAGCCTGCGGGGAGCATTTGAATACAGACTGTGAATTAGTTTGTTTCACATAGTTGGCACGTGATTGAGATCGGCGCAGGTGAGAAAATTTGTTTGATTCTGGGATTTCAGTAGGTTCTGTGCGAAAACGAGTTTGCCTTACGGGTTTTAAATTCGCAGGCAGCAGAAGAACACGCAGTCTCTTGTGTGGACAAAACGACCGGGACACGCAGTCCAGAACAAAGCGTGGAAACCGTGACTACTTGGTAACCGACGAAATAAGTATACGAGTGCAAAAGCCAGGTTAGTGAGATATCCCGTGATTCAAGGATTGTTCTAACGAAATATATGTTTTGATTTTGCGCCGCGACCATCTAAGGCGTGCACCTCGAGACACCATTTAAACACAGAGGAACGTGCGTTTCAGGTTATAGTCGAGCATCAACGGACGGCCGCTGCCGTCACCACTGCGAGCTGCTGTGCGCCGATCTCCCAGGGCTCACCACCGTTCGTGGAAGAAGCTGATCTCCGTGGCTCACCAACCTGTCAACGCACCACCTGTCCCGTAGAAGACACCGATCGAGAGAGACACCAGAAACCAACCGTGGGAGACGCAGAAACCATTCGGGAGGAGTGGAAGGCACCGTTCGCGGAGAGCAGGAGAAGCTGAACGAGTGGAGTAAAGGAGGCGATCCGCGGCGGCACGCGAGTCGACGGTACAGCGTCCCGGGAAGCTTCCAGGTTGGTCCACTCCAATACATTTTCGAGTCAGCGAGCTGCGGTAGTGAGGAAGCCTACTTGCGTGTTAAAATACTGTTGAAAGATACTTTCTGTTTTAAAGTTTGATATCCCTCTGGGAGACTACTCTTTTAATTTTGAACGTTCTAGGCATAGACAAGAGTATTCCGTAGCGTTGTGACCAATTTATGATGAACTGCTGAACACTGTCTCTCTAAGTTTTTACTAGCCTAGGATACTGCAGTTCTAATGTAGATTCATATCGTACAGGCCGAATTTATGTACTATAATATATGTTTGAGAAAATTGTAATCATATTTGAGAATTTTGAGTTTTGAGTATTGAGTTAGTAGTATTTCCTATTATAAGAACTAGCTGTTTAGAAATATTTTGTTGCAGAACAAACTTAGTTAAGTGAAAAAATACTTCTTTTTGAATTCCTCAGTAAAGGGGAGAGTACCAAGTGGTTGCGCTGATTCAATGTTAATTTCTTCGTGAACTAGAACGTTGGTTTTTGCAATTAGTTCCCTATTTTCCCATCCCACTCCTGCACATACCCTTCTTGCATATGTGTGAGAGAGACTGCGACACACACTCGCGAGTGTCGCCCTCTAACTTGAATGGGCTGGAGTTGTTCGAATTTCGCATGGCGGCTGTCGAGTCCCTCGCATAAAAACACCAAAAAATCGCGTGTGATCTGTGATGAAAAGGACTAAACATCTCCTCAAAGGATTGCTACACATCACCATCGAGTTGTTAAGGTATTGTGCTCCTTCCTTCTACGTAGAACTGCTTCTAGTCTTACAAACTCCTACGCAGTTCTATCGCCCTCCATTTTATTTCGCATCAACCAGATCACCTTTGCATTATTTAGCTTTAATTTTACCCCGCGTAAACACCAAGCTTTGATAACTCATGTGTGTTTTTTTCTATTTTTGTAATAAAGCCCTTTGTAATTGAATTAACCATCTTGTTTTAATTACCTCACCTTTACCTGAGAAGGAGGTGCGTTTTCTTAGCCGGGCAACGGTCTTTCAATGTAAATAATGAGAAATATATATTACATTCTAAATAGACCCAATCAATAAATTAGGTCAAGAAGAGGAAGGGAGGAAGAGGAGAGTAAAGATGGAACACGAGGTAATATGGTCATGTTAAGCTTTGAAGCTCAAAAAGAAAAAAATAGAGGATAAATAATACACAGTCGTTAACTTCGATTATTATACTATGAAAAAATACACATTTAAGCTATGGCAGTAATTAGGAACTTCTCAAGAAATCAACTTTACAAAAATTAGAAAATGACCATACATAAGGCAGGTTCAGTAAATATGGTCAGTACGTGCCCATACTTTTCCGGACAGGTGTTTTTTTTGAGGTCAATGGGGTATTTGGTGCTGGAGGATTCTTCTTCAAAAACACGCCTTGTCCAAAAGCTGTGATAGGCTCTTAATAGTTTTGCGTCGTGGCGTGGTAGTTTTGGAAACTTTTTTAGGGGTTTCCGTCATAATGTCCATATTTTCAAGTTGAGACTTGTTTACTTTTCTAATGAATTACCAAAAACTTTCTTGAGAACTCTGTTTCTTGCACACGATCATTGTAAAATAGGGTAAATTAAAAGTTTGCCGCAAAGATAATATAATCACTACGTATACTATTGTCGGGACGTCGTATTCTAAACAAATTAGAAGCCAAACGTCAAACTCAGTCCGAACGATGTTTTTGATTTGTCAAAATGATGTCGGTAAAGCAGTTGCGATGCGACTTCTACCATTTGGTAGGCTATATGAAAACAGCACCATCTATGTAAAACTGTACTTTTTGAGATATGAGGGATTGACTATATTCACCGGTTGACCATATTACCCTAATGTACCTAACTAAAGTTATTTTATTGTTAACTCCTCCTCTGTTTCTCATGTTTCTGATAACCAAACCAGAGCCTGTGTACAAACCCACAACCCACTGAGTCAGATATATGTAAAACTTTTTGTTTCGTACAAAATAAACATTAACAAATTTTGATTTTATGTTTGTTAGGTTGTACTTTCTTGCCTGGTTAGTGAAGACACGGACGACGGTGGTGCATGCTTGTCAAGAAGTAAGCAACTTATTCCTGACTTAAAGACTCCAAGGACTCATAGTTTAGTCAAAACTGTGGTGCAAAAATTAAAAAAGATCCCGAAGTGATTGTTACATGGGTCCCCCGGATCGCTCCCCTGGCTACGCTCCCCCCACACAAATAAAACAAGTTGAAACAATTCACACTCGTAAACTAATGTTGTTGTTCGTCCGGATGTTTGTACAAGTAGTTCGTTACAGTTTCGTTTCGTGGAGGTGGATGTGGAACTACACGGCGCAATGTGAACGGGTACGGCCGCTGTAACACGAAGCACGGACGTCGCATGATTAGCTGTTGTATGTCAAGTTTTTTGGTTTAATCGTGGAAACGTGCTGCGCTGGGAAACCGAAAGACAAGTTTAAAAAGAAGATTTCATCATCAGCCTATATCTGTCCACTGTTGGATAAAGGCCTCTCCTAATGCACGCCACTGAGCTCGGTCTTCAGCTCTCCTCATCCATCGTCGGATATCTTCATTACGAATCTTGTCCTTCAGAGAAACACCAAGAATAGCCGAAAAAAAAAAACTAGTAAAATTAATAAATTTTCATACACTAAGCTGGACAAAATAAAAATTACTCTTTTTTTTTATAATGCACACCATTTCCTTGTCAAATTTCATCATGATTGATTCAGCTGTAAAAAGGTAATAAACAGCCGGAGAAAATTACTTTCGCATTTTAATGTTGTGTGATTCCGTAACTGAGGATATAAATATACACATACTTGGAAACAATAATAATCATTTATACTACAATGACAATGGACATTGAAACACGTTGACCACACTACCGCGACGAGTTGCTGCTCCGACGTAGCACTACATTACTAATATTCTGAAACATAAAACATTACCTATATTTAAAAATATGGTAAAAAATCACCAATCTAAGCACTGCTACGTAAATGTATGTATTTAAACCTAATCTATACTATAATAAAACTGTAACTGGGCTAAATCTGTACATTAAATATTTTTTGAAAATTATAATTGAGATAAACTTCAAAATCGATATAGAGTGCAAAAAGGATATTTTTTAATTTTTGTCTGTCTGTCTGTCTGTCTGTCTGTCTCTTTGAACACGCATCACGCTGAAACTACCAGGTGGATTTTGATGCAACTTGGCACAATCATAGCTTATGTTATGGATTAACATTTAGAATACTTCTTATCCCGAAAAAATCATGAGTTCCCGCAGGATAGGGGTTAAAAGTTATTTAAAGAAAAGGGGGTGAGAATCGTAGCGTTCAAACGAATGGTCCGATTTAGCTGTGAGTTTTTTATATCTGAAAGCTGAGGTAAACGAGATGGTTCATAGCTATAATGGGAGGGAGGAGGGGGGGATAGGGATGGGGGTTAGGATCGTTGATCTCCAACAAATGGACCGATTTTGATTCGGTTTTTTATGTTTGAAACTGATGTGATCGAGATGGTTCTTAACTATATGGGGGGGGGGGGGGAGGGGGAGTTTCGAGAAAAAAGGGGTGAGAATCGTACCTTTCAAACGAATCGACCAATTTAGCTGCTATTTTTTATGTTTCAAAGCTGAGGTAAACAAGATTTGTCTTAGGTATAATAAGGGGAGAGGGGGGGGGGGGAATATGGCGAAGTTCATAGCTCCCAAATGAATGGACCAAATTTGATGCAGTTTTTTATGTTTTAAAAAGGATGTGATCGAGATGGTTTATCATGTTCCTTTGCTATAAGGGAGGGGGGGGGAGGAGTTAAAAATGGGGGTGGGGGAGGAGTTAAAAAGGGGGGGGGGGAGTTGAAGAAAAGGGGGGAGGAGTCGAAAAAAGGGGAGGGGGTGAGAATCGTATCTTTCAAACGAATGGACCAATTTAACTGCGGGTTTTTATGTTTCAAAGCTGAGGTAAACAATATGGTTCTTAGCTATAATGGGGCTTTATGCTCGCTACGCTTCGCTCCCGCCTTCGTCTTCTAACCTATCACGACCATGTCGGATCGCCACTGAAGGTTGTTAACACAGATAGGTAGGTACCTATATTGGTACTTTTGGTACTGGTAAAAAATAATTCATAGGATCATTATATCCCAGAAAAACTACCACGCGAGCAACGCTGCGGGCACAGCTATAGGCAATAATAACGTAAAAGTCTGTACAAAGAAGATAATTTAAAAAAATTGGTCTGAGCTACTGAACAAGAATAAAACATTTTTAAAATTTTTGTCTGTCTGTTTGTTTGTCTGTATGTTTGTTCGCGCATCACGTAAAAACTATTAGACTGATTGCGATGCAGTTTTAAGTGTTGGATAGCTTAGGGTTTGACCAAGACCTAGCGTACTTGGTATCGTAATCCAATGATTAGATGCCGAGCAATAACTTATAAAGAACTTTTAAACGTCTGAAGGAATTTTGATCAAATGTTTATTGTAGGTCTTGGAATAGCACATAGAGTACTTTTAACCTAGAGAAATGACCACGCGAGCGAAGCCGCGGGCACAGCTAGTTTGTAATATAAATATGTATTAGTTTATTGTATTAACATGTATTAGTTTATCGTATAAATAGTTATTGATTTATTGTATTTTACAAAAGTATCTATGTAATAAAATGTTATTTTAATGCGCCACCGTCTACTCCTTGTTCTTACATTACTGTCCATCCAAAGGTTGTCTGGAAGAGATCGCTCTTAGCGATAAGGCCGCCCATTGTACTTATTTTAAAGAAATATTGTATCTGTAATTTTATATTTTTAGGTGTAATAAAGTATTATCTATCTATCTATCTATTCTGATAACTACATTAATAAACGATCTTAGGCTCCGCTCCAATGATGTTTCTAAGTTATGTGCGGTTTTCCATCGCTCCGTGCTTCTGAGGGCACGTTAAGCTGTCGGTCCCGGCTGTTATTGATTAATGGTAGTCGTTAAGCCATATCAGAGGCCCTCACTACCTCATACGACAAACAAACAAACTCATACTCTTTAAGTCGACTTGAGCTAATCTTATACTCATCTTATTTCACAAGCACGTCCCTACTCTTATCACAGAGTTACTTCAAATTTAAATCCTCTCTGAAACTCAATTTAAAATCGGTGCGATAAGAACACAGCTTTCAAATAGAATACGTTGTATTGTTATTCAAGAAAGCTCCGACGCCGACTTATTCTAGTCACAGCCGCATTGAAATCCATGTGGAAACAGTGCCCTGTGTTTGTACTGCCGATGAAAAACTAATAAAGCTGTTGCATCGCAAACACACGACAATGTATGTACCGGGAATGATAGGAGAGTGGAATAGCTGAAAGTTTATTTACTTGTATTTGTTATTGATATAGAAAATATAAGCGTTGGATCTTCCTTTTTTTCCTGAAAGCGGTCATCGTACAGAAAACTAATATCTATTACTAGCTTATAAATGATAAAGCATTCACAAAAACAATACAAATTAGCCCCACAAGTAAATTCATTACAATAAGATAAACTCAAATAATTATAGAATCATAAAATAAAACTTTAGAGAGATTACATAAACTTTTTTTTTTCTTAGATTAGTATGTGCAATAAAATATAATGTTTCGCCCAGCCATTTCAACGTGAAATCCACACGAGCTAATGTATAAATAAACAGAAAAAATACAAACGCCACATCTTATCTTAACTTAACTTAACTTATATATAGATAGATCATAACTTCATAGTCCTCACGAGAAGCCAAACGCACTCAGCGTGAATAGCATTCGGGTCTGCGCACTGTCGGTCACATAAGTGGCATTTATGATTCAGAGTAACTCTTTCCACGTACATAAATGACACTATAGCCGCACTAATGTTTATGTTCTCTGCGAGATGTGCAGCCATAAGAAATAGCAGTTTCTATAAAGCACTCAGCGTGAATAGCATTAGTCTGCGCACTGTCAGTCACATAATTGGCATTCATGATTCAGAGTAATTCTTTCCGCGTACATAAATTACACTATAGCCGCACTAATGTTTATGTTCTCTGCGAGATGTGCAGCTATAAGAAATAGCAGTTTCTATAAAGCACTCAGCGTGAATAGCATTAGTCTGCGCACTGTCAGTCACATAATTGGCATTCATGATTCAGAGTAACTCTTTCCGCGTACATAAATTACACTATAGCCGCACTAATGTTTATGTTCTCTGCGAGATGTGCAGCCATAAGAAATAGCAGTTTCTATAACGTACTCAGCGTGAATAGCATTAGTCTGCGCACTGTCAGTCACATAATTGGCATTCATGATTCGGAGTAACTCTTTCCGCGTACATAAATGACACTGTAGCCGCACTAATGTTTATGTTCTCTGCGAGATGTGCAGCCATAACAAATAGCAGTTTATATAACGCACTCAGCGTGAATAGCATTAGAGTCTGCGCACTGTCAGTCACATAATTGGCATTCATGATTCAGAGTAACTCTTTCCGCGTACATAAATGACACAGTAGCCGCACTAATGTTTATGTTCTCTGCGAGATGTGCAGCCATAAGAAATAGCAGTTTCTATAACGCACTCAGCGTGAATAGCAATAGAATCTGCGCACTGTCAGTCACATAAGTGGCATTCATGATTCAGAGTGACTCTTTCCGTGCTCTTTGACTTCGTACTACTATTTGTTTTGTGTCATAGGGCCAAGATAAACAAGACGTTACATAGCAAAAGTAGGTGCTTAGCATTAAAAACAATATCTTTGTTCTAGTTAGGCTTTAGCATGCTTTACGGGCTATTGTCAAAATAATGAATGGCACAAATAAAGTGCATAATCAAGAAACAAAAAACAATGTTGGAAACGATATTCAATATTAGAGCGATGGAAGCTTAGCGGTATAATAGTGCAAGACAGATTCCAACGATACCGGGTTCGGTCCTCGACTCTGTACTTCTGACTCATGTGCGGCTTTCTATCGCTCAGTACTTCTCAGTACTTAAGCTATCGTTCACGACTTATTGATTAATAACAGTCGTTAAGACATGTCAGATGTCCTAGGTTGACCTGCCAAATCGGTCCAGCTGTTCTCAAGTGGTGCGCTTGCCAATGAATAGCATTTCATTTTTATTTATGCCATAAGGCCTTAGAATTTAATCCATAAATTCTATGGCTCTACCTAAGTTAAGGTTTTAACATAATATCAGCTCAGCATAGTTATGTGTGTCGAGTGAAAGACGCTCATTCAGAGAAGCTGGGCCGAAGTGAAGACTAACGGGAACCGGTAATGGCGCGGCGAGTGGCGACGGGATTGTGTAACATGCGATTGCAATCGGTGTCAGCGCTACTGCATGGAATGGGTAAAATCAATATGGTTTTGATTTTTATCTGACTGCGGCGAAGCAAGGGAAGGGTAATGAGTTTAACCGTCTAATGTATATTTATAAGTATGTATGTATATATGTATGTATGTATGTGGATGTTCCACCATAGCATCGCCTCTATTGGTCCCATTGGTGCCATTTGTTCTATTTGTTTACCTAGCTACGGCGAAGCAAAAGATGGGTTATGTTTTAATACTAAAACCTTGGTCCAATTTCGACAAGCGAGGCATCAATCGATTCGTCTTCATTTATAAAGTACCAAAGGCTATTTTTTATTCGACTGAGGTGGGTTACGTGTTTGAGTTGCATATATGTATGTTTGTTTGTTTGTTTGTACTTTTCTTAGGCGCGTCCTACAGCCTAAACGGCTTGATGGATAAAATCAATATGGTTTTAAATAAGGTATCATTGGATTCGTCTTAATCACGAGAGTTGTTCTGGACGCCGAGCCTGCCCGCGACAGCATGAACACCGAGAACAAGAAAAGTGAAGCCTCTTTTAACTGCGGCGTGTATACCGCACCATACCATAGTTGTAAGACCGTAAAAATGTATATATAGAGAATAAGTTTGATAAATAAATGTAGAGAACACACATGCGCCCGTGCGTGTGTGTGTAGGTCGACTGTGCCGAACAGTGTGTGCGTCGTGTAAGGTTTGAGCGTCTCGCTCCCTCCATCTCGTAACCAACTGCCTATCGATCTGGCTGTGCGACTGGCCCGCAAACCAGTCTGACTTGCCGTGTCTTCGCGCGGATCGTCTCGCAGCCTGGTTCTGGCCCGGGATTTTGTGCAAAAAATCCCCGAGACCAGAGCTGTTTCTCACAACTCAACGGCACATTATCAACAAAAAACACGTCATAGGCAGAGGAAGTCCAGAGTCTGCGGGTGACCCACCCTTCCCCACGTAGTGGCGGGTGGGTCCAGAGACAGGATTCACGTTGCTAGCGACGTGCCGAGTAAGAGGACTTGCATACTACCACCCCCCGTCTATTTACCCCCCCCCCCACATCCCCCCCTTCCACCGTGTTATTTTCTCTTCTATTTCCCATTCCCCATCATTCTTTAATAATAACAAATTGATCAATAATTCTCAATAATAATAATAATAATAATAAATGCTAAGCTAAATATTTAACAACCAACCGTCATGTCTGACAAACTGAAACGTCAGAAAAGGCCACCGCTCGAGGAAGGAATCTAATGTAAAAACCTTCTAGAGCCGGAGAAATCTGTTATCGTCCCAGCAGCGGCCCTGGGACTTAAAACGACAACCAACCCAAGTTCCATAGCGGGGAGCAGCTCCCAAGGACTCGGAGCAGGTGGAGATGTTACCGCACCTTGCACCGAAACCGCAAGTGCGCCCCCTCCGACATCGTCGGGACAAGGTTGGGTGTCCGACCAATCCAGCAATGCCTCACCACCGGCAACCCCGAGGGAAAGGATGGAAGCACCTGTTTTCCCAGCCAGCCCAAGCCCGGAGGAAACAGCCGCACCAGAACTCGCAGTAAGTTTACCTGAGTGTCAACTGCACTGCGAAACCGACCGGACCTCGGTGGGGCATGTCGGCTGCAGACCAAGGAGACAACGGCCTCTGTCCTCTTCATCTGAAATGGCCGGCGGCGACGAAAACCGTTATAAGCAAAAGGTGTCCCTAACACCAACTCACCAGACCCTGAGAGACAGATCATCATCATCTTCATCATCTGATTCGTCATCAGGGTCATACACATCAACCAAGCTATCAGGATATACCAACCCGCTCTCAACTCCGTCGACAGTTCAGACATCGAAAGAACTGCCATCGAACTCCACATCTTATGCGGCATTAGAGGCGGTCCCTATGGACGCGGCACCGATGCCTTCGCCCCCTTCACCATCACCCAAGGCTGCTGCATCGTATGCAGCAGCCATTGCCACACCACCAAGGGTAGGTACGCCCCCTCTACCTACACCTCCAACTGGCAACCAGGACCCAACCAGACCAGTGACTCAACCCACCGGAAACCAAGACAAAGGAATTCCAAAAGGATATCCCCCTATTCTTGTGGGATCACTCCCAGACTGGACCACGCATTTTGCCAGACTGAGGAAAAAGCTGGGACACCCTCCTAATGGAAGACCTCAGGGAAAGGGGTTTCGATTCACCTGCCAGATGGCAGAAGAATACAGGACAATCCAAAGGTACTTAGTGGAAGCCACCAGTCGCGACAAAACTGTCTCCTGGCACTGTTACGCCATGAAGACAGAATTACCAACAAAAATCGCGATCAAGGGTCTTCCATTCAACACCAAGCCGGAGGAAGTTAAAGAGGCCCTCGACGCGAAAGGCTTCCACTTAAAGTTTATAAGAGAGATCCCGCCGTCCAAGGGCAGGACGAACATACTTCATTTCGCAGAGCTCGAGAGACTCGATGAAGACCGATTACGGGCGTTATACGCAATAGAGGAACTCCTAAACCTTCCGGGAATCCAAATACAGGGCTGGAGACCGAAGGGGGGGAATGTTCCGCAATGCCACAGATGCCAGGCCTTTGGTCATGCGTCCAACGGCTGTCACCGACCAGCCCGCTGCCTAAAATGTGCTCAACAGCACTTCACGGCAGAGTGCCAAAAACCAGCTGACCAGCCGCCGAAATGCGCCAACTGCAAGGGAGAGCATGTGGCGTGTAATAGAAAGTGTCCGCACTTCCTCAGGGAGGCGAGGAAGAGGGGAGTAGTCATTCCTGGAAGTTATCCCAAAGAAAGGCAGACGTATGCTCACAAAAACCAACCGCAATGGAATGAAGGGTATAGAACAGAACCCCAACGTGTTCCATCAAACCAAGTACCCCCCCCACCACTGACAAACGTACAGGAATATCCGGCACTACAACAGCGATACCCACGTCAAGCAGAAGAGTATCAGCAGACAAACCAACAGTACTGGGAACAGGTAGCTCCGCAATCGACATTACTACCAACAGCCAACCAGCCAACTGAGAGAGGAGCCCCACTCCCTCAGAGGAAAAACGCGAGAAAGAGGAGCCAACGGAGAAGGTCGAAATCAGCCAAAAGGTCTACATCCCGCCCAGAAGCGGCCTCTACACCCATTCAGGCAACCAAAGCTATGGGGAAACCCAGACCAAAACCGACGGTAGAGAACCAACTAGCCACAACTGAAACAATAGAAAACCGCAAGGGTACCGTACAGCCACCATTACAAACAGCCCAGAGACCAGTGGCGGCGGAAGACCCGAGGCGCGCTTATGCTAGAGCCATGCCATCCCAGCAAGGTCAGCTGCAGCAACAGCAGCAACACTTCAACATGTGGCAAAGGCAACAACAACCCCACCCCTTCTACCAATATAATACCCAGCATCTGGTGCAACAGTACCAACAAGAGCAACAACAACAGCAACAATACCAACGACAACAAGCTGAACAATTACATCCGCAGGGACAGAGGTATTACACACACCTACAGAATCAGTATTTGCCAACGAGCGGCGGTGGGAACCCCATGTTGTTAATAATGGGGATCCTGACGGATCTGCTTGTTACCATCGCCGCTGGGGGTGACCTCCAGCAAGTGGCGAGGAAAGGTTTAGCCCTACTCGCCCGGATCCAGAATGGATGACAAACTCCGAATTCTCTACTGGAATCCGGGGGGCATCAAGGGTAAGGTCCGAGCCCTTAGAGTCCTAGCCCAATCACAGAACGTGCACATTATTCTTCTAGGGGAAACCAAACTGAAGCCACAGCAGGATCTCAAAGTGGCAAATTACTACCCGTACAGAAGGGACTGCATCTCTCCGAGAGGTGTAGCCTATAGGGGCACGGCTGCATTGGTTCGGAGAGATGTAGCCCACGATGAGCTCCCTCACCCAACACTCCGGGAGTTATGCTCGAACGGAGTAGTAATCAAAACCAACCAGGGAGAGATTCAGATCCATGCGGGATATCGACCTCCCCACGCGACAGTACATGAATCCGACTTCAAAACATTATTACAGGGACCTGACGCAGCCCTGCTGGTGGGAGACCTTAACGCCAAACATACATCATGGGGAGCGAGGGTGGTCACACCAGCAGGCAAAGCGCTGTACGACATCGCCGAGAGGCAAAATTTTGACGTTATGGGACCCAACGAACCGACCCATATCCCGAGTAACGCGAAATGCCACCCAGATGTCCTCGACATCGTAGCGTATAATAACATACGAGGATCAGTAGGGGTGCAGGTGCTGTACGACCTGCCCATACTGGTAACTGTCGGCCTGGGGTTGAGAACCTTCTCTCACCAACCTACACTGAGGACAGACTGGGGCAAATACACTAAACTGCTGGAAAATCTAAGATTGGGACCCATCACCACACCGTATGAGATCGAAACAGAGACGAGAGCAATCACCCGACAGTTACAAGAGGCGAAAGAGGCAACAACATCCACTAGAGACCCCCCCAGGAGAAAGTTTGAACTTCCCACTTACATCCAAAGGGATCTAATCAAGAAGCGGAGGATCCGGAAGGAATGGGCTCGGACTAGATGTCCCGTAATCAAGAGGGAACTGAACAATCTTGCCGAGAAGATTAAGATTGAAATTGAGGCATGGAGAGGAACCAGCTGGGACAAGACCATAGACCAAGCAGGTGAATCCATGGTGAACCTTCATCAGCTCGCCAGGAGGCTTACTAGGACCCCAGCCCCTATACACCCCTTATTGGACCCCAATGGCATAAGGAGATACGACCCCAAAGTGAGAACCGAAATGATGGCTGAACACCTGGAGGTTCAATTCTCACCCCACCCGATCCTTCCTGACACAACCACAGCGACCCTCCAACACCACAAGATGGTAGAGGATACGGTCAAAAAGGTGTTGAACGGCCACATACCACCTTTGGGAGGCGAGGATTTTATATCGCCTGCAGAAGTGTGGAGGGCCGTCAAACGACTTCCAAGGAAGAAAGCCGCTGGGAACGACGGACTCCCAATAGCTGCCATACATCAACTCCCAAGGAGAGCATTAGTGACCTTGGCAAGATTATTCAACGCTATATTACGAACAGGACATTTTCCGAACAGCTGGAAGACTGCCAAGGTAATAATGCTCCCCAAGCCGGGGAAAGATAAAAGACATCCAAGCTCTTACAGGCCGATCTCACTACTGCCCCACCTGGCGAAGCTATTTGAGCGGCTACTGCTGGCGAGGATGAGGCCCTTCGTCACTTCGCGCGAAGAGCAATTTGGGTTCCGCAGTCGCCACTCAACGACTCTTCAGCTAACCAGAGTGATCCACCATCTAGCCCAGGAGATGAATCAGAGACACCATACGGTGGCGGTCTTCCTGGATGTAGAGAAGGCCTTCGATAGAGTGTGGCACGAAGGTCTTCTCTACAAGCTTTCAAACACAGAACTACCTACACACTTCCTTAAGCTAATCGCATCGTTCCTGGAATCGGCAATTCTTCGTCCAAGTTGAGCGTTGCGATTCCCAACTCAAACCTGTCAATGCTGGAGTCCCACAAGGCAGTTGCCTGTCGCCAGAACTGTACGCGCTGTACACCGACGACATACCCACGTTGGAGGGCCACCTCCGCGAGGCGGAGAGGAACGTCACCCTAGCCCTCTTCGCGGATGACAGCGCGTACCTCTCGTCATCAGGGGGTATGGGTTGCGCGGCGCGCAGGATGCAGAGATTGCTAAACCTACTCCCTGACTGGCTGGACAGGTGGCGCATGGCTGTCAACGTCAATAAGACAGCTGCCATTCTGGTCAGCCGCAAAAAGCTAAGTCCTCCTGACCTCACGTTGAGAGCTCAGACCATTGAATGGCAACCAGTCGTGCGCTACCTGGGGGTCCACATCGACAGGAAGCTCACGATGAATGCACAGGTGGAACACACCATTAGGAACACTCGGGCCGCGAGAGCAGTGCTCCGGCCTGTTCTACAGTCCAAGTTGGATCTTAGAACCAAGCTGGGAGTTTATAAGACGTATATACGGTCAAAACTGACCTACGCCACCCCAGCTTGGTACCAACTCTGCTCCCAAACAAACAAAATGAAAATCCAATCACAACAAAACACTGCCCTGCGCATCATCACAGGAGCCGGACGATACGTCAGGAACGATGTGATAGCCAAGGACGCAAACCTGGAGACAGTGGAGAGGTTCATCGTACGGCTGGCAAGGAGGATGTACGACGCCGCCGACAATGGACCACACACCCACCTCCACGGCATAGCCCCCCTCCATACCAGACCGCCTGACGCGAAAGTAGCATGGAAGCCGCTCCCTCGGGAGCTGCTGACCGATAATACCTTACTATCCACCTCCTCGGAGGAATTATAATCGTCACAATTCAATCAAAATAATCATTACAAATTCTTCCTTCCTTCCCTTTACTTCCCACCTCCCTACCTCGTGCAGAGCGGTCTTAACCAAGAAGCCTGCACGGGGTAAGTATGCAAGTACCTTGCGGCAGTCGCCAAAGGAGACAAAGCCTGGGCGAAGAGGTCTGACCTCGAGGCCCAATCCAGCCTCAGGGCTGACGATCCAGATAAATAAATAAATGTAGTCGAACTGAAGTAGTCAAAGTGATTAGATCCGACCATTCAGTCAACGGAACTTGAACAAGCAACAGTGGTTAATTGAACTACAGTCCACATCGAACCAGGAACCTGAACTACTAGGAGCTAGGAACCGAACTCTCCAGTACATCGTGTAGACCTTGCGAACCATCGCCTACATCTTGGTCCTAACGATCCGGATAGAAGAACCAGCGACTAGATCTTGGTCCATCGGAGCCGGATAGAACCAGAAGAACTTAAGCAACCAACAGCTTATCCAGTGAACGTCTGCCGCCCATCGAACATGGTGGTCACGAGGAGCCATAACGATCTGGCAGAGCTGAAAGAGCGAAAGCGGTTGGACGAAGAGCGCCTTCGTAGGCTATCCCTAGAGCCGCCGGCATCAACATCTGTGCCGGCCGCTGGCACGACCGCCGGCCCGTCCGGCAACATCGAACGAAGCAAGTCACCGGCGCACTCGCAACGAACTGCGAACTCCACCCTAAGGCTGCGGCTGGCGGAGTTAGAGGCGGCCGAGGAACTTGCTGAATTGAAGAGAAAGGAGTTGGAAATGGAAGCGGACTTAGTGAAGAAGCGATTGGCGGCTCAGATCGCGAATTTTGAAGAAGACCAGAGCCTTCACGACGAGCCAACCATGCGGAACAACGACAACCACCAGAAGGTGGACGATTGGTTGCAACGCACAAACCCCTCCACCCTACGGGGGGAGAGCGGGGATGTGCCTCAACACCGAGAGCGTTCTGCCAGATCATCTACCCCGGGTCGATCTGACCGCAGATCCGGGATCGAACAACTCGCCGAGGCCATTGAACGAATGGCCCGCTACAACTCCGACCTGCCCGTCTTTACTGGGGCACCGAACGAATGGTTGCCCTTCAAGGCTGCAATGCGGGATTCCACCGCCCTGTACCACATCTCAGCAGCGGAGAACTTACAGCGGCTGAGAAGTTGCTTGAAGGGTTATGCATGTGACGCCGTGGCTGCATTATTGCACACAGCCACCGATCCTGACGTCATCATCAAGACATTAGAGCAGAGCTTCGGGAGATCAGAGATCATCATTGACCGAGCTCTGGAGGAGCTTAGAAGATTTCCGAAGCCAGGAACGACAGCGACTGATCTCAATAGCTTCGCTGTCAAGATTCAGAACGTTGTCTGCGTGCTTCAGAGCATTGACCGGCGTGGGTACCTTTATAACCCAATGTTGGCACGGGAGGTGCTGGAAAAGCTGAGCCTGCACATCAAGACGCAATGGTGTTACTACGCCAACGAACACCAGTCATCAGTGGAACCCGAAATCGTCTTGCTATCTCGCTTCCTCATGCGAGAGACGGATATGGCACTGCGCTACACTTATACGCCCGCAGTGACCTCTGCCGCCCGTGAAACGAGACCGGCAGCGACAACTAAGAAGAGAAATGCCGTGTACACTACCGACGGGGGCGCGGAACAAGAAGCAAAGACTGACCGATGCCAGAGCTGCAACCAAGCCCATGCGCTACATCAGTGCCCAACCTACCGGGCACTGACCGTCGATAAGCGCTGGGAGCTGATCAAAGAGAAAGGCGTTTGCTTCCGATGCTCCGACAAGAAACATCGCCGGTACCATTGCAAGGCGAAGCTGTGCGGCATTAACCAATGCCACCGCCCGCACCACTCAACACTGAACGAAGAAGCGCAACCTAACGCACGATCAGCTGCGCAACCCGAACATTCGTCGAGCCACAATGCAGCGGTCTTGTCGGTAGCACCCACCCATGCTGCCAGCCTGAAGACCGTGATGCTGAAGATCTGCCCCGTGGTTGTCACTGGTCCACGGGGGGAGGTCGACACCTACGCGCTGCTCGACGAAGGCGCCACTATCACACTCATCGACCATGAGTTGGCGAAACGGATCGGCGCAGAAGGCCCTACGCAGCCCCTACATCTGAATGGCGTTAACATGTCGCAGCGAGAGGAAGATAGCCAAACTGTCTCACTCTCACTGAGGGGAGCAAAGGAAACAGCGCTATACAAAGTCAAAGCGCGCACGGTACGCGACCTGAAGCTACATCGGCAGACCGTCCCGAGCTCGCTTCTACAACATCGACACCTACGGGACTTGATGGAGGCAGAGGTGTGCTACGACCTGGCACACCCTCTCGTCCTGGTGGGAGCAGACCACTAGGAACTCATCGTATCCCGTGAACTTTGCCTCGGTGGGCCAAATGAACCGGCCGCGTCGAGGACCCGACTTGGCTGGGTGGTGCACGGAACCGCACCCCGCAGCCTGATATACGACCATGAGAGTATGCTACACGTGTACGCGCCCGATCAACGTACACATGAGCACGACCATCGCCTGCACGAACTGGTGGAGGCGCACTTCCGCATCGATGCGCTTGGCGTCACTCTCCGACCGAGGGTGAGCGACGCGGACCTACGAGTGACAGAGATCTTTAAAAAAAAAACGATCAAGAAAACGAACAGCGGGTACGAAGTGGGTTTACCTTGGCGGCGCAATGACATCCCCATGCCATCAAACTATGGCGCTGCTCAACGACGTCTACAGAGCATCGAGAGAAAAATAGACGCCAGCCCAGACTTCGCGAACCAATACACCGCGCAGATAGAAAATCTGCTGAACAAAGGCTATGCGGTGCCATGTGACGGCACTGAACGACAAAGTGCTGTCTGCTGGTACCTCCCGTACTTCGCTGTGCATAACCCAAACAAGCCCGGAAAACAACGGCTTGTTTTCGACGCGGCTCACCAATACCGAGGCGTGAGCCTGAACGACCAGCTGCTAGAGGGGCCGGACCTGCTGCTCTCTCTCTTCCGGGAATCGTCTTCCGATTCAGGGAACGGCAGATCGCCGTCACCGCTGACATATAGTAGATGTTTTTGCAAGTTAAGATCCGACCAAAGGACCAACCCGCCCAGCAGTTCCTATGGCGAGGCCGGGACCGAACTAACCCGCCTCGCCACTTCAAGATGACGAGCATGATCTTCCGTGCAGCCAGCTCACCGTTTATGGCGCACAGCGTGCGCAATCACAATGCGCGTGCACATGCGCAGACTCACCCACGCGCTCTAGTGGCCATCACGAACAGCCACTATATGGATGATCTCGTAGACAGCTACGCCAATGAAGAAGAGGCCCGTAGCACCATCCAAGAACTACGCGAGGCCACGCGGCCGCCGGCTTCACGCTGCGCAGTTGGAGTGCTAGCAACACGAACGTGCTATGATACATACCGCCAGAGCTACGAGCGACTACGCCCACTCAATTGGGAGCAGGGAGCCCTGAGAGCAAGATACTCGGGCTCTGCTGGGACTCCAACAGAGACGAGCTGGGGTTCAACACCGCAATGCACCGCGTACCGGCTGAGGTCCGCGCGCAGATCCGCGCGCCCACGAAGAGAGAGGCCCTCAGCGCGGTCATGTCCATTTATGACCCGCTTGGTCTTCTCAGTCAGTACACCATTCGAGCGAAGATCATCCTGCAGAGCCTGTGGCGTCTCCAAATGCCATGGGACGAGCCGATACCTGCAGAAGAAGCCGAACATTTCGCGGAATGGCTACGCCAGCTGAGTGAGATAACTCGCTTGCGCATACGCCGTAGCTACGCGCTAGAGGGACACAAGCGCGTAGACCTGCATATACTATGCGATGCGAGCGAGCAGGCATTTTCTACGGTGGCCTTTTGGAGGGCCATCCACCACGACGGCAGCGTGACCATTGCCTTGGTGGCTGCCAAACCCAAGGTAGTACCGCGACGCGCGCAGAGCATACCGCGCCTAGAACTTCAGGCAACGGTCATCGGCGCGAGGCTCGCGGACGTTATCAAAAAAGAGCATCGTGTTGAAGTAACGAAAACCACCTACTGGACCGACTCTGCGACCGTAGTCCATTGGGTGTACAACGACGCGAAGCGCTACACGCCCTTTGTAGCGCACCGGCTGGGCGAGATAGTGGAGTTAACTCACCGACGTGAGTGGAGATGGCTGCCTACCCAACATAACGTAGCCGACGACGCGACGAGACTGAGCCGCACGCCCATAGCCGCTAGCGATCGCTGGTTCCAGGGGCCCAGCTTCCTTCGCGAACCCGAGGAAGAATGGCCCACACATCAAGCGTTCGCTGACCAACAAGAGGTCCTGCACACGAGCGAGCAGAACGAACATATAGAGATCCCGCACACGAACGAGCGGGATGAACACAGCGATCGATGGCTGCCTGAACCCACCCGCTTCTCGAAACACGAGACGTTGATTTTTGTATTTCTATGATAATTTTACTTGTTACCCAACCGTAGTCGGGTTTTAGTTTTTGAACTTATACGTCTTGTTAATGTTAAATGATGGAATGTTTCATGGAAAATAAATAATGCCAATAAATGTCTATTGCGAATAAACTTGCAGTACAATTGCAAGACAAAATTTAAATGATTTAAGGCTCCATTCTGAAACCTTTTAGTAACCTACACTGAAAATACTCATAGTACATTTGGCTTAATACCTGCGCTAGCAATTGCGGCGGTGCGCCGTTGCACCCGCCCCCAGCCTGGTGACTCTGTCAAGGTCGGCTAGAGACCAGAATGTACAAAAACTAAAAAAAGGGCCCTAATGCTAATATGGTTCTTCTATGCTAATACTAAAGGCACTGTAACTATCATTAACAGCCTATATTTCGTCGTATATTCGTCGTTTACGTCACTCTTCGTTTACATTAAAAACATCACTCTCTCCCGACTGCAACCAGGAGTCCTATTATCTATCTTGTTTCAATCAGATTTTCATTATCACTATCACTTAATGCGATGCGTTAGAGTAGATATTGCTATGAAAATCTGTTTGCAACATGTCATATTGGCTTCTGTAATTGTCCTGCAGTTGTCCGCTATAGTTACGTCATCTCGCCGCGCGGTGGCATCCTGCTCAAGGACGCGTGATTTACTGCCGGCGCCGAACCTAAGACGTCTACAGCCGCGCCACTGCACCACTGCAGTGAATAACGCTCATTGAATAGCGCTGTCTTCAGTGAAGGCAACCTCCACCTTCTTTGGAACCAGTTCGGAGATATCGATTATCGTTATCACGGCTGAATAATTTTTAATGGGTTTGGGTAAATTATAGAATTTAGTCATTAGATTCGCCCCTTGAGTGGCCTCGTTATGAAAAGTCGACCAATTCTGACACTTGGCTGAGTTCTCGAAAGGTAATTCTCAATCCCACAGATATTTGCATATCGTACGACTTCGGTGTTTAGATATCAGTCAGTCAGCATTGTATTTGCCTGAGAAATCTGGAGCACTTGCCGTTACGGAAATTGACATTGATAGCTGTATGGCTACTGATAGATATTGATCGTCATCTTTATCACTAACGTTAGTTCTATCGACTAGTTAGTTAAAGCGGTACTACATAAGAACATACGAGAAAGCCTACGAAACGTGAACAAGAACGATTCAGAAAAACACTAGGCCATACTTGGACGTTGTCTTTCTTCAGGCACCTCAGGACAAAACGACGCTATAAGAGCCGGTGCTAGCAGCAGGTGATACATCAGGGTTATTGTCCCGCACAGGAGCTGCGGCCCGCGCTAATGTCCCGCAACGTCGCCATCTCGTAGTCCCGCAAACAAATCTGCACTTGCCTTAATCTCCGCAGTTAGTCGGGGCGCGCGCTTAATATTGCGGTTTTAATTCATTAGTGGGCATTCTTAATGTAATGTTTGTAAGGAAGCTTTACAGCGGGTGGATTTACTATCTCACGCCTTATTTACGAGAATGACTGTTACATTTGCTTGTTTCTCGACTGAATCGCGCACGTTTTGTTTAGGCAAGGGTTTTCATTTCCGTATCTTGGCGTTTTGAGAAACCACCTCGTGAAAATTAATTTATCATTCAAGATTTGACATTGTATTATAGAGATTCAAGAGTCCATTTCCAATGGGTTTGACCCAAAGAAAAGAACTTAAAAAACGTAGGTAACTTTTTTCATACTAGCATGATAAACACAATTCATTTTATTCTCAGACCCGTCTGTTACTTAAATTTAATCGTTCGTTTTACGATCTCGAAAATAATCTAATGAAAATCAGCCCTCGTTCAGTCTGCTAAGCACCATTATGATTTAAAAAAACTCTTAATTTTTAATACTAGATCCGTCGTTTTTGCCTCGTTTGTATTTAATAGAGCACTTTAGTGTCAATTTAAACCGTATTTAAAAAGAAGACATTCATTAATAAACCTCTCATACCTATTAAAAATACGTCTAAAGGTACCAAAGTACTTAAAAGCCGTTGCGAGGACGCAAAAACTTAAAAACTTTAAAATACTTCAAGCGCATTAAGCTGTGATTTAAATGAAACACGTCTGACAAATAATTGTAAGTTTACGAGTACCTAATGCACAGCAATTTGGTTCGCTTTTGAGAACTAGGCACGTAGTAACGTAGTAACAGAGGTCTGACAAAGGGACATTAAAATGAAGAACGTTTTTGGTAATGCGCCCTTGGAACCTCAAGTGTCGTTAAAACCTTATTTATTACGTCGCAAATTTGACTGAAACGCCCTGCATGCTATAAGATATAAGCGTACTTTTAACTCTAACCGCTTCAAGTGTTTTTGAACGTTTCAGATAAGTCTAGAAACATGTTGTATTTGTCCTATTTAAATCTCTGCGTGTGAAACGTTTACGTCACAGTTAATCTACGTGCCTTCAACTAGTAGATTACTGACACATAAAGCAATAATCAAATGTAAGTGCAAACCAGAACATTATTCAGCGAGCGCCCGAAGGAAAAGGCAAACAGAGTCGTTTCAAACCGCCGACGCAGCGAATCCTCAAATTAAAAGTTCCGAGCTTGTAACTTGGTCCCGAGGGCTCGGCCGTTACTGTGCCATTTCGAATATTGTTATTATAGACGGTAAATACGTCCGTATGTCCCTCCCTTTTAGCCCTCTGTGATATGGCCTAAGTTCTGACACTTGGGCTCGAGTTACGACGCTATGCGGCTATGTATGCAGTAATATTCGAAGTAATTCTACGACTGCCATAACGGGAAATATGCGCCAATGGGGAAAACAGGCAAAATGATGGGAGTTAATAAATAATGGAGATGATAATGGTGGTTATATTTAAGAGTTTCCTGCATGTGTCTGGCGAAAGATTTTCTTCATATGAATTAGATGACTTACGTGGCTCTATCTTGTTTTGCAGGTTACTATGATTAGGAACTGATTCTTTGTATTAATTTAAACGACGATATAGTTATTTGCATGACACTTTACTTCATACATCACTAATAGTTATATCAGAAGCAAATTTTAAGAGTTTTCTTTATCCATTATTAGCCCGTATCAGTCCACGGCTGGACATAGGCTTCACCCAAAGCACGCCGCTGAGCCGATCTTCGGCTATTTCTTTCCAACTGCCTCCAGACATCTTGCGCATGTCGTCACTCGCTAGTCGGAGGCCGTCCTACATTACGTTTGCCGAGTCGCGGTCTCCACTCAAGAACACGTCTACCCCAACGGTTATCGGTCCTTCGGCAAATATGACCAGCCCACTGCCACTTCTTCCTATATACGAGCATTTAAATAATCTTGCTCCTCAGAAATGGGCTAGGTAGAGGGTGGCCGCAATTATAGACCAAGCCAAAAAGCTACTGCAACCCTGAACAGTATTACTGGGGTATACACATTATCTGCATAACTTATTGCACCGGCTGTACAAATGCGGCAATATATAGTGAAAAACTAGCTCTATTTCTGAGAACCTTTACTTTTGACGTGACTAGAATAAGTACACAGAGAGTCGCAAATAACTCTCGAAGCGCATTTTCCAGAAAATTCGCCGCCAATGAAGAAATATCATCACCATATTTTCCTTTTATCTCTTTCAAAGCAAGAATTCCAATTTTAAAAATTATTTTTTCATCAAAGCTCTTGGTTTTTGCCTAGTTTAATCCAATAGAAGTCCGAGTTGGAATAGAGTGCGCGGAAACTGTGGGTAGTTATAAAAATCTATTTCACGTTTGGACGGGCCCGCGATAGTGTGGCCGTCGCGTCGGAGGGCAGTTTATGTGGATTCGGCACGGGTTTGACATTGATGTTGGGATCCAATGATGTTATATTAAAAAGAGGAAGATGAGTTGTGATGCGCTTGAACACGGCAACAATAAATGTGTCTGTACGTACAGCCACATTTGAGCTTAGTCTCGCGAAAGCGTTGATAGCTAACACTGCGCGTAATCATTAAATTATTTTCATTATTATTTTTTTGTTGACTGAGGAGGGTTATTTGTTAATTATTGCTGCGCTATCGCATTAGGTGACATCCTGTAATGGTAGTTGTAAGTTTTGTAAACTAATAAAAATGCCATATTGTGTTATCCGACGCTGTGGAAATTACACATGCAAGACTTTGAAAAGCCGAGAGATCACTTACCATGCGTAGGTTTACTTATTTAATTTATTTTTGCCATATTTTTCAGAAAAAACTAAAATATTGAACCTCTGACCGAACCAAAAACATAGAGTGCGATATGAAATATCCCACTCAACAAGTGCGACAGAGAGCGACATGTATCTTCCGTCATAGAATAAAAATGTAATATACAATAGAAGCGACAATAGAGGTGAGGATCGTAGCTCTGTTGCTCCCAAACGAATGGACCCATTTTGATTCGATTTTGATTTCCATTTTGATGGTTGATTACAAAAAAAAATTTTTAATGCGAAGACGTTTTTTTTTTGGAAAAATATATTTATTCAAATGTATGTTCTGTGACATATATAATCATATTCTATAATTATAAAACACATCAATGGGGACATTGGGAATTGAATAAATATGTTAAAATACATAGCAAGTAGCAACGAAGCAGCGGAGCGTATATCTATCTCGCTTTCACTCACGCTAGTGGTCTTGCTATCTCGTTTACACGGCAATGTAGTCTTATTTTTACGTGTGCAACGTTACGTAGGTACGTTCTATCATAAACGTTGATATGTGTGGGTAAGGTCGGACAACATTGACTTCGCGATAGTTCTGACACAACGCATCTTATAATTACAACATCGTTGTTGGGAACATGGCACCGAGAGGGCCACAGTAGCTTTTAAGTCGATATTTAACGTCCAATGAGAATGAGTTTTAAATTGTATTACCTTGTCCATGTTTTTTCCTGTTTTTTTTATTGGTAATGTAAGGCAGAAGAAATCTTAATTAGGAATAATTTCACCCATGTATTTTTATGTTACTGTCTAATATGCATCTAATGGGCATCTTATAGGCAAGCGCTTTGCTGTTGTCTAACCTGATAGTATTTTTTTCTAAAAAGATTTTAGTTAAGTCCTACATGTCTATTGCCCGTTCAATTTAAAAAAGGAATGTCAGCCCTGAATATCTCCAAATACCTCGCAAATTGGATTCTTTACAGCCATTAGGGCTTTGCGGGGGATATTAAATTCTGTGGACTAAAAAAGAACATTCCCAGACAATGTCCTTTCTTAAATCGCTGAAAATGTATCTTTATTCTGGAGTGTCGAAGTATCACGTAGAGTTTCGTTGCAAAATGGATACGACTTGGACATGACATAGGTCGAGCTGTTTTACAAAGTTATAACAGAGACGACACTCTGTAAACGGAAGAGTCCCATGTCTATAAACAATATGGCTCCAGTACTTTTTGTGTTTTTGAAGTGAAATCGTAATCGAAAATTGTTCTTGTTAGACTGTAGGAACCACGTGCTATTGTCGTTTTTTCATCAAAATGAATGAATATACATTACTCGTATCATTAAAACTGGCGTCAAAAATATAAAGTTATTTCGAAATAGTTGCTAGACTCAGGCGACTCCGACTTTGCGAAAGTCCATATTAAAACTGAACAAAGAAAAAAAAAACGTAACTTACCTACTTCCGCCAAAGTGTGAGTAAAATCAATGATAAAAATGGCTCAGATTGCATTGAAACTGTGCACACAACATGAAACAGCCCAAAAAAACATATACAAATCGCAATCTAATACAATTGCGTGATTTCTACTTTTTGTGCTTTCAAGTGCATAATGGTATCAAAGATTCGCAAAATGGAAAATTTACAGTTATTACATTCCATTAACCATTTTGATGTCATCAGCTTTCAAACCGAAAATTCAAAATCTCTCTATGTTTAAAATTTGCGCCGGTATATTTTACTACAGGTTTCATAAGTATTCAGTTTAATTACAGTTATTACGTTCCATAAATCCTCTGATAATTTCAGTTTTGCAACACACGTAAAGCGTAGACGCAGTGCAGTCTAGTGTAGATGTAATAAACAGGATCCAACACATCGTCAGGTCACCGTGGGAGAGGCGACGCTGCAGCTAACTGCCGCGCTGCAGGGATAGTGCATCACTCCAGCACGACGTCAGGTCGCCGTGGGACAAGCAACGCTGCAGGTAACTGCCGCGCTGCAGGGAAAGTGCATCACTCCAGCTCGACGTCAGGTCGGCGTGAGACAGGCGACGCTGCAGGTAACTGCTACGCTGCAGGGAGAGTGCATCACTCCAGCTCGACGCCAGGTCGCCGTGAAACAGGCGACGCTGCAGGTAACTGCCACGCTGCAGGGAGAGTGCATCACTCCAGCTCGACGTCAGGTCGCCGAGAGACAGGCGACGCTGCAGGTAACTGCCGCGCTGCAGCGAGAGTGCATCACTCCTGCACCGTCACAGCGCCAATAACAGGCTATCGTGAAAAAAGGTCATGAAGAAAATAAAAAGAGTGTCTCATAATTTCCCAGGAAAGTGTGCGACTCTCGCATACAAAGAATTTTCTAACTGCTTACATCACCAACATTATTTCTTGCATGATGTGTATCTTGCATGGTACACATCATGGCAGAAATCAGTACAGCAGAGAAATTACTTTGACGCTTCCTTCTTGAATATTTATTTCTGGGTGAATGTACTCTTTGTTCAGAAAGTTTTTGTCTTTTTATTACCGTAGTATTATAACGTGTATAATACTACGGTAATAACCAGGAGGCCCTCGGGCGGCGTGACGACCTCTGAAACCAGAGACCAGTACTACCTCATCCGACAAGCAAGCAACCAGACCGAATCAATTCGATTTGATAATATTCGACAAACGTATTGAATCGAACGATATCAAAACGAATCGATCGACAACTAAGTTATCGAACGGTTCTGAATCGGGGGGCAGGTACGTCTCACGTTTAGAGTCGAACGGTTATTACCATATAACTTACCTATTTATGTGTGAATCTTACGAAAACTTTAACACAAAATAAAAAAAACCTTGAGGTCACTTCTCATTTTTAACGGGTTGTTCCCAAAGTACTCCATTCTTTTGTTCCACAAAAGTATGAATCCGATACATTCATTCTCAATCTACTCCAAAGAATTATTATTATAAAGTTTTAATTTAAAAACACTGTATTTATGTTGCATCTTACTCCACAGGTAGCTGGTTCTATTCTCAAAGTACTCCAGCGACTATTGATCATCAAAATCCAAACTGCTCCATCAAAATAATATTAAATAAAAAATGTTTCATTGTACTCCATGAAATGTTGAATGGGTACAGTCAATCACAGTATTTATAAGCTCTGTAACAAAATTATGCTGACCAGAGTTTCCTATATTTTTCACGTCTGAGGTAAATGAAGTAAGTCTCGTCTTTCGACATATCACTTCACTTATTTTTATACGCTTTATATTAGCTTCACTTGTATATTTGTATGTTTGTAACCGACTCCTTTGGACGCTATTTTGACCCACTTTAAACGGTCAGATTTCATTCAAATTTTGCACACCTGTCAAACACCGATGACAATGCAATAATACGAAAAAAAAAGGTCTTTTAAATAAACCAAACTAAAAAGTAGAAAATAAATAATAGTTTAACAAAACTAAAAAACACGCTTTATATAGAAAACCAAACTAAAAAAATAGAAAAAAATGTAATAGTGTAAATAAGAAAAAATCTAACTAGCGATTATCATTAAGGGTGTTATGAAAAGCATGTGCCAGACGGTTAAGGATGAGTAGCTGGGGCTACAGCACTGTTACAATTATTTTATGCCTCGTGGTTTTTCAATATAGCAAAAATGTACCTTTTAAAATTCCAAAATTTGAACGAAGTCTAAATAAATAATAGTTAAAAAAACTAAAAAACACGCTTTATATAGAAAACCAAACTAAAAATAGAAAATAAATTTTCATAGTGTAAATAAGAAAAACATGTTTTATTTCAAAAAAATCGTGGGGCACCCACGCTTTTTTTTTAAGCGATTTTTTCTTATTTACACTATTATTATTTTTTCTATTTTTTAGTTTGGTTTTCTATATAAAACGTGTTTTTTTAGTTTTTTAAACAATTATTTATTTTCTACTTTTTTTTTCGAATTTTTGCGTTGTCGTCTGTTTTTGACAAGTGTGCAAAATTTGAATGAAATCTGACCGTTTAAAGTGGGTCAAAATAGCGTTCAAAGGAGCCGACTCCTTTGAACGCTATTTTACAAACATACAAGTGAAGCTAATAATAAAGCGTATAAAAAAGACAGTATTGATGATCAGTAGATCCGGTGAAGGGAAGTCGATGGGTATCGACTCGTATCCCATCGAATTTCCTCGACAAGCTCTTTGGATAGCTTGCAGTCGAAGATTTGTCTCTCTAACCTAACAAACGAGCAATTTCTCTTACCTGCATTTATATTTAAATACTGCAAATTATATTTGAAATTCCGTTATATTTATATTCACTCTATCTGTCAACAGAAGCCTGCCGGCTTCTGATCTATAAACAGAGACCTAAAACTGCCTTTGATTGTGAAGCAGTGTAGAGAAGGAAAAATAACAGTGCTACAAGCATTACAGCAAATTTTTTAATTTCTGATGTACATAATTAAAATAATGCTTCACTTGTTTATTTTATTGTTTGGTGGTTTATAAGTATTACTTTTTTGATTGGTAAATTGTACAACTAGTAAATGTATCTCATAAAAAGGGTTAAAAAGGGACTGATTTTGTACTGTTGTAAAAGTTTGATGATTTTTGTTATTTTAGGTAAGTTCTTATATGATTTTAGTTTGTTTCTACTTAATTATTTTTAATATTTAGCCATCATGTTAGTTTTTCTTATTCTATCAATACTACTTTTAAATTTTTTGATTTGAAAAAAGATTTGTTATATTAATATAAAAAATTACAAACCAATCATTTTATTTTATTTAAACTTTTCTTTTCATTTTTATTTCTTTTTTTTAATAGTTAAACATAATTTTATAACTCGGAAGTTTTGTACCTGACTGTTCGTCAGCTAACTTTTGGAGTAGGATGCAACATAAAAACTGTATTTTTTAAATAATAATATCTAATTAAAAAAACGTGGAGTTATTTGAGAACGAATATACGGCTTATTAAATTATTATACTATTACTTATTAACTTGGTAACTCTTCAAAAACCCATTAGGGTGGAGTACCTTGAGAACATTTCGAAGTTCTCATGGAGTAGAATAAAACTAAATTTATACATATATTTTTTCGTGGAGTAGTTTGAGAAATTTTCTTGGAGTAGTTTGAGAAATTTTAGTGGAGTACTTTGAAAATAACCCTTTTTAACATTACCACCATTACCGTTGTACTATATTAGTAAGTACCTACTAAACATATTCTTTGCTATTTGTGTATGTTAGTATTTCACACGTTTCGATAGTCACTGCACAGTCCAAAATTTCATTGCAGTCTGACAAAAGATTTATTTCTGCACTGCATTACTTTTCAAAATGATACCTCTGTAGTCAATTCTTTCACACTAGTAGCCACTCGCTCAATAACCTTACACGACCCGAACTCTACTCAGCTACTGCACTATGTGCTTTATGCTAGTAGTAATAAAGGGTATGGTGTGTGCAGTGGCGCAGGAGTTGACTCACCTCATAAATAGGGAGTGACACTTCGTTACAAGCGCGGAGGTGACTGCGCAAACAGTTTAGGAGACTGTGGGGAAATATGGTTTGATGCAATTTGAAAAGATCTAATTTTCTCAGTTCATTGTCTAGATGCGCTAATATTAAGACATTTTATGCTGTTTGTATATAGTTTTATATATAACTAGCTATATTCGCGCCTTTGCACGCATGGTCATTTCTCTAGGTTGAAAGTACTAAATGTACTATTCCAAGACCTAAAATGCCAAAATACCAACATTTGATCAAAATTCCTTCAGCCGTCAAAAAGTTATTATAGATTGCTTGGCTTCTATACTCATCGAATTGAGATACCGAGTACATTAGTTTTTTAGTCAAAGCCTAAGCTATACAACAGTAAAAAGCGCATTGCAATCGCTCCAGTAGTTTTTACGTGATGCGCGAACAAACATACAAACAAACAGACAGACACGAATTAAAAAAAAAAACTTGTTCAGTAGCTTATTTTAAGTACCCTAGACCATTGTTTTTTATTATTTTCTTTGTACAGAATTATTCGTTCTTATTGCTTTATTATAAGTATAGATAATCATGATCATCATCAGCCAATTAAGTTCCTACTGCTGAGATTCCCCCTCCGCCCCCCAGCCCCCAGCCTTCTCTCAAAGAGGGAGAGGGAGAGAGAGATTAAGTTCTGGGCCATAGTCCACCGCTGGCCCAATTCGGGGTGTCACATGTCTTCGAATTTATAAGTTCTTGGACAATGGATTCCTCACGATGTCTTCCTTCCCAGTTTTTGAGCATCGAAATCCGCACATGACTTACTATATTATTGCAGGCTGAGGTTTCGAAACCGAAGCCGTTGGATAGTAAAGAACACAGCTACCGCTCGGCCATCCCCTCCGGCCGCGAGGTTCGATCGCGTAGTTCGATCAAGCGAACCACGAGGATTTTTAGGTCTTTATGGTTCGATTCAATAATCGAACTGTGCAGAGTTTGCTATTTAATGTCCAAACGGTTCGATCAGGCGAACCACGAGGATTTTTAGATCCTTATGGTTCGATTCCATAATCGAACTGTGCAGAGTTTGCTATTTAATGTCCAAACGGTCCGATCAAGGGAACCACGAGAATTTTTAGGTCCTTACAGTTCGATTGAATGATCGAGCTATGCAGATTTTGTTATTTTATATCTACACGGTTCGATGAAGCAAACTACGAAGAATCAAAGAGTGGCTATGGTGGACCGTTTGAATTTAGCCTTAGAAGCCGTGTCCGATTGGGGTGAGCTAACCTGTTTAAATTAAATGCTACTAAACCCAGGCGTGTTTGTTCTCTGCTAAAAAGAGTCCTCAATTTGAAAAGATCTAATTTTCTCAGTTCATTGTCTAGATGCGCTAATATTAAGACATTTTATGCTGTTTGTATATAGTTTTATATATAACTAGCTATACTCGCGCCTTTGCACGCATGGTCATTTCTCTAGGTTGAAAGTACTAAATGTACTATTCCAAGACCTAAAATGCCAAAATACCAACATTTGATCAAAATTCCTTCAGCCGTCAAAAAGTTATTATAGATTGCTTGGCTTCTATACTCATCGAATTGAGATACCGAGTACATTAGTTTTTTAGTCAAAGCCTAAGCTATACAACAGTAAAAAGCGCATTGCAATCGCTCCAGTAGTTTTTACGTGATGCGCGAACAAACATACAAACAAACAGACAGACACGAATTAAAAAAAAAAACTTGTTCAGTAGCTTATTTTAAGTACCCTAGACCATTGTTTTTTATTATTTTCTTTGTACAGAATTATTCGTTCTTATTGCTTTATTATAAGTATAGATAATCATGATCATCATCAGCCAATTAAGTTCCTACTGCTGAGATTCCCCCTCCGCCCCCCAGCCCCCAGCCTTCTCTCAAGAGGGAGAGGGAGAGAGAGATTAAGTTCTGGGCCATAGTCCACCGCTGGCCCAATTCGGGGTGTCACATGTCTTCGAATTTATAAGTTCTTGGACAATGGATTCCTCACGATGTCTTCCTTCGCAGTTTTTGAGCATCGAAATCCGCACATGACTTACTATATTATTGCAGGCTGAGGTTTCGAAACCGAAGCCGTTGGATAGTAAAGAACACAGCTACCGCTCGGCCATCCCCTCCGGCCGCGAGGTTCGATCGCGTAGTTCGATCAAGCGAACCACGAGGATTTTTAGGTCTTTATGGTTCGATTCAATAATCGAACTGTGCAGAGTTTGCTATTTAATGTCCAAACGGTTCGATCAGGCGAACCACGAGGATTTTTAGATCCTTATGGTTCGATTCCATAATCGAACTGTGCAGAGTTTGCTATTTAATGTCCAAACGGTCCGATCAAGGGAACCACGAGAATTTTTAGGTCCTTACAGTTCGATTGAATGATCGAGCTATGCAGATTTTGTTATTTTATATCTACACGGTTCGATGAAGCAAACTACGAAGAATCAAAGAGTGGCTATGGTGGACCGTTTGAATTTAGCCTTAGAAGCCGTGTCCGATTGGGGTGAGCTAACCTGTTTAAATTAAATGCTACTAAACCCAGGCGTGTTTGTTCTCTGCTAAAAAGAGTCCTCTTAACCGATCTCCGTCTTTCCGTAGTGAAACAATACGAGTACCATTAGCGACCATCTGGAGCTTTTGGGTGTCGAACTCACATTAAACCTGAATTTTGGGTCTTACATTGAATCCAAAGCCGAGGTAGCTGCAATAAAACTTGGTATTTTGTCTAAGGTTAGGCGGTACTTCACACTGGGACATCTTTTGAATCTTTACCAAGCACAGGTCCGACCTTGTATGGAGTACTGCTGCCACCTCTGGGACGGTTCTGCCAAGTATCAGCTCGAGACTTTGGATTCAATTGAGAGACGTGCTATGAGGATGACATTGGAGATGACACTCTGGTAAAGAGTAAGCTTCAAAGTCTGGCGCATCGACGTGAGGTCGCAAGCCTATCGGTATTCTACAGATTGCACTATGGAGAGTGTGCAAAAGAACTGCACGATCTGATTCCCCCGTCACCATTCCATTACCGTATGACTAGACGATCGGCAAAGCGCCATCCTTTTATGGTTGAAATACCTCGCACAAGAATGAAGCGTTATGCTTCTTCATTTATTATAAGAACTTCTAAGGAGTGGAATGCCCTGCCCTCGTCAGTATTTCCGGTAAAATATAACCCTGGTGTGTTCAAGTCAAGTGTGAATAGGTATCTACTAGGCAAACGTGCTACACCTTCGACCACATCATCGCTTTCCATCAGGTGAGATCGTGGTCAAACGATTGCCTAGACAGAGACAAAAAAAAACTATAATTATAATACAGCAATAAGAACGAAAAAAGTGGATGTGACTGTGTCGGGGTGCACGGCCGTGTGTTTATCGTGAAACGTTTACGCCACGTACAAATCGCGTGTTAAACCTAATTGTGTATCCTTACACATTCCCGGCTATCTCCACCCATCCCAACCTATCTCCACCCATATCCAAGGATTTGGTTCACTTAGGTCAGATTCCGCTTTTGTGAAAATAAATATAAGGCTGTTGTTTTTCAGACGATAACGGAAATCCTTCTATGTACGTCAGATTCTTTTTTATTATGCTGTTATTTTTCTGACGTAAATGGAATCTCCCTTTAGTATAAAGTCGGATGACAGCCTACCTAACCCCACCCATATCCACTCCGTTCATTGGTCGTTGACTAGTAGTTTCTTTACAGAAGTAATAGTTCTCATCGATATCTTCGTTTTGTATGACAGCTGTCAAACTTAAAAGGGCTATAACTCTGAAACTAACGATTCTAGACTAGTAGTTTCTTTACAGAAGTGATAGATCTCATAGATATCTTCATTTTGGATGACAGCTGTCAAACTTAAAACAGCTATTACTCGGAAACTATTGATCGTTGACTAGAAGTTAGTTTACAGAAGTGATATTTCTCATTGATATCTTCATTTTGGATAACAGCTGTCAAACTTAAAAGGGCTATAACTCTGAAACTATTGATCCTAGATTAGTAATTTCTTTACAGAATTGATAAATCTCAGCGAGATCTTCATTTAATGAAACATGTTAAATTGACAGCAGTGTCAGACAAGAAATTTTAAAGACGTTTTACGTCAAAAAGTCTGTACAAAGAAGATAATTAAAAAAATGTTCTAGGGTACTTAACATAAGCTAAGAATATAATAACATATTTATAATCGTGTCTATCTGTTTGTTTGCACATGACTTAAAACTACTAGACCGATTGCAATACAGTTTTCACTTTTGTTTAGCATAAAGTTTAACTAAAAAACTGGGGTACTTGGTATCTTAATCCGGTGATTAGATGCCGAGCAATCGATAAAAACTACTTGAGGCTGAACGAATTTTGAAGAAATGTAGTATATTGAACTTAATAGGTACTTTTGGTCCTGGAAAAACACGTATGAGCTACTTTTAAATGAACTGACCACGCGGGCAAAGCCGCGGGTGTAGCTAGTATGGAAATAATAAATGGACACTTCATATTTGACCGAGCTAGCGCGAAGTGCATGCGAAGCAGTTTCAGCTTGGGCAAAAATTATTTCGTACTAGCTGATGCCCGCGGCTTCGCACGCGCCGTAATTTCTCGTAGGTTAAAAGTACTCTAAGTGCTATTCCTGGACTTAAAATACCAACATACCAACATTTGATAAAAATTTCTTCAGCCGTCAAAAATATTTTTAATGTTTCTCTGTTTTTGCTCATTTGATTGAGATACCAAGTACTTGAATTGCAAATCCTCGTAGTTCAATTGATCGAACCACCAGGCCCTAACAATCCTCGTGGTTCGCTTGATTTTCAATGATCGAACTACAGGGAATTACAAATCCTCGTAGTTCGATTGATCGAACCACGAGGACATAAAAATCCTCGTGGTTCGCTTGATTTTCAATTATCTAACTACGAGGAATTACAAAACCTCGTAGTTCGATTGATCGAACCACCAGGACCTAAAAATCCTCGTGGTTCGCTTGATCGAACTACGCGATCGAACCACGTGGCCGGAGGGCGGCCATCACCGTTGAAATTACTCTTACCGATACTCGAACTATCTTTATTGCATACCAATTAAAAGTAAATCGTACATTGTCCTAATATGACATAAAATAAATATATTGCGGTAACACAATCAGCGGTCTTATTGCTTACTGCAATCTCTTACAGACAACCTTTGCACGAACTAAAAAGTTTGAAAATGTACTTACAACAAATTAAACAACTTAAAAGTAATAATAATTTTATAAATAATGAAACAAAAACTTACTATAAAATATACCAATAGAAACTTGATGTTTACGATGGAATTCTTATTAAAATGATGCGTCACGATTACATACATAGATCACTGAGCTCACGATCGCTGACCGGTATTTCTTGTATGTAAGGAATCCAGAACGAAGCAACGAAGTCCAAGGTCCAAATGCCCAGACTCAGCCTCAGCCCTGTGATTTTTACCGTGAGAATCGAACCCGCAACCTCAACTCCGCAGTCAGCTCTTCAGCAACAACACTACCAAGGCTGGTTGGTATCCACAACAATATATAAAAGTGAAACGTTGTCTGTTTGTTTGTTTGTTTGGGGAGCTCTCACGCGACAACGTCTGGACGAATTTGTATGAAATTTGGAATGGAGATAGCATATACCCTGGAATTAAACATAGGATACTTAATAACTTTTTATTCCGGAAAATGGTAAGTTTCCAAGGGAAAACTGGAAAATGTTGATGTCGCTGTAAGGAATGGTTGCCATGTAAACGAAATAATAACAAGTCTGTCAAAAAAAAAAAACAAGAGCGTTGTTGTTATACTTTTGCATGGCTTTTTAATATCCTAGAAGAACATATCAGCTTTTTTCGCGATAAACTTTAGTCCGCGCGGACGAAGTCTCGGGCGAAAGCTAGTTATTAATAATTGAGCTAGATACACATATCTCACATAGCTAACCATTCAGAACTATAAAATTACAAAAAAAAACAAAGTCATTATCAACGTAAAACTCGTCGCAAGCGTTGGCCAAACGTAACTTTGTTTTGCAAACGTTGCATAAAAAACACTCACATGTAAAAAATATATTTTAAACTGCTACACAAAATAATAATACAACGCTCTATTATTGTATATTCAAATAACTTCGTCATCCCAATAAATACCGATAAATGGAATTAATTGTTCTCTTTGTCCGCGGACAATAAAATTAATTATTACGGGCATACAACTATTTGACCGTAGCACGGTGATCAGATTGAATATGATATAATTTACACTTTTTTGTGTAAACGGACGAAAAAATAAAATGATTTAGTAACAGAAATGAACTGAACTGGAACTAAAAATATAACATTAAGTACTTAACTATAATCTATATATTGTTTTTGTGCTGTATGTTGATATTTGTTCTTTTGATCGCAACTGATCTGGAAATTGAACATAATTTTCATGAAAGAGATTTCATTGCTTGACACATTTTGGTCTATGCCGTATATCCAAAGCCCGATCTACATGTTGGAAGTGAACTGCAGCGACTCGAACCAGGCTGATTAACTCGCTTAGATTATTATAGTTAGAGATATTGATCTATTATAGTTTACATTGATTGTCACACAGTTAAATTATCATATCACTTTCACTCACGTAATATGCAGTGGTCTGCTTTCACTGTATTCGATTTATTTCAATTTAGTTGGCAATATTAACAAGCAGCAAATGTAGATTAAATAATTCATCTAAAAACATACACATATATTATATGTCTAAACAATAATCATTTTCTTTTGCATTTTTTTTTTCAAAATGCATCGTTTTCGAGTTGTGAGCTATCCTGAAATTTTCAGCCGGATAGCTAATTGGGAAGTGCTCGGAATTTAAGTTACAATATGTCACCCGGAACGACATACAAGAAAGTGACTTAATAAAAACGTGTTAAAATAAAAACAGAACTAGGATAGCATAGGAAATTTAAGAAAAAACTGTGCAGTAATGGATTTCCATATTAAGTTACCGCACTTTAACTTACTGCTTACGTTTGAGGTGAATAATGGTGATACATGTATTACTGTGTAGTGAGAAGAAAATGTTATTAGCTGTAGTCTCTTGGTTGTAGTTGATATTTTTAAAGATTGTTGTCCAGCAAGCCTTAACTAAAACAACAATTAGTGTGTATTAAAAGATTATTCACCACACATTTTCTTGTTGGTTCTTCTATGGTGGAGTATTCTGAATCCGGTGGTGAAATTAGCATTCAACAATAAACAGAATATAACTAACAGCCATAGAGATAATATACTTAATAGAGCTCAATTGATCTTTTTATTTCAGTAGTTAAGTGGCAGTTGAATGATATGTTTAGGTGGCGAGGCCAGGCGCGAATCCAGCCCTCATAAAAGGTTGTGGTCACAGCCATCCGAAAATCGGCCAAGTGCGAGTCGGAGTATGAACGCGCTTATGATCGATATAGTAGGTACAGTGCATTCCTACAAAGGAGATTTTTTTTAAATATATGTCGCCCTGACCAACATTTTGTACAGCCACGTGGGCAAAGCCGTGGGGCGAAAACTAGTAGGTTAATAAACCCGTAAAATTAATTTGTTTCCTCACAAAAATATCAAAAGCAATTGTGTGTTTGTTTGCACATCACAGTGTCACATTTAGACTTAAAACAACTAAACCGATGTTGATGAAATTTATACAATTTCAAAGCATATCTAATTAAATTAAACGCTAGTATCATCACTTCAATACATTACATTTTAAATTAAATAATATTATTAAGGTGCATACATAAATTAAAAATTCAAGCTAGGTGATAATTTCATCGATATCCAGGTTAACATCTTTGTGTACATCGTCGTTGGCGAGCCAGAATTCACGTGTAATTTTTAGGCATAATGAGTTAATGATGTCAAAGTGTTTTTATACCCATTACCTACCTTATGGAATAATAATATGAGCTGTTTTTTTAGTATTTCCGATAATATAACAATGTCAGAAAAACATAACTACTTGTCAAGCAAAAAATCAATATCGAAATCATAGATCATTTCTTACTGTCGTTGATCAAAATTAAATAACGGTAAAATTAAATACTGGGCAGCACTGCACTATTAATGGCAGAGGAAAAACTTTGAATAAAATGCAATTCTGTGGTTCGGTAAAAGTCACCAACAGATCTTATGTAAATTAGTAAGTTAAAGGCACCTAATTCCGAGGGGTTCTGGATTTGGCACCATATTCGGAGGTATTTAGAAAAATTGCGCTTACAAGGGATTTAATAAATAAAAATGAATTCAAGATATTTTATTCAATAGATATCTTTGCGTAGTTATATCACCAAAAAAGTTGTTTCATGTGTAAACGGTTTGAAATAATCAGTTAATATTGCGTAAGCAGCTGGCCCGATCGCACGCTTCATACATTTTGGACCCTGTGTACGTGAGTACCATGATTTTTATATAGAGTTTTTATCGTTATTTTTAAACTGTGTGTCTACTTCTTTGGGATAAAATAATGCAAAAATTATGTATTCAATCAAACACTTACCTTTTGTGGATTTTTCTGAGTAAATTAGGGTAAAAATACATTTTGAATATACCGCGGCATTAGGTGCCAAATATTTTAGTCAGTTTCTTATTCCGATGTATGCCGCGGAATAGCGATTTCATAGACTTGATTTATATTTTGATTTTCATGGTGGTTTTTATAATTAGGCATTTCTCAGTTTGGATTTGACTACTAATAGTACATAAATATTAAAATATATTTCCGAGGTACATTTTTGCGTCACATTCACTAATTATAACATGTATAGGTGATCAATTTGAGGATATTATTAATTCGTTGTATGGAAAAGATAAGATAGAAAATTAAAGTTTATACACAATACAATGTAAGTGTTAGCAAGTATTATATCTAGTTACGACGAAATTGAAATTAATCATTTTTCTGTAAATAAAATATGCAAAAATCTTATATATTTTAGTACTCGGAATTAGGAAACGAGTTTTTGTGGTATGAAAAGCTATTCCGATGTACAGTTAGGTCGAGATAATGTTCTATAAGCATGTTATTCCGCGGTATAGGAACTACTAAAATACAGCATTCAACTTTTTTCCACATCTTTGTACAGGTTTCTATGCAGTTTTCTTTAGTTTAATAATGCGAAAACTAATTAAAAATAATGAAATTACTATTATTTTTTAATTTAATTACACTTTTTACTTTGTATATTGTACACTCGGAATTAGGGACCAAATACATCGGAATAAAGGATTTTTACATCGGAATAAGGTGCCTAGGACTTTTTTCAGATTTAATTTAATTTTTAATAAAAAAAATAAGCCAATAAAAAATATATAAATAAATAAATATATTCGGGACAATTCCACACCAATTACCTAGCCCCAAACTAGGATACCCTGTTATATGGGTACTAGATAACGGATAAACATACATAAATACGAATATCAACATCCATGACTCGGAAACAAACATTTCTGCTCATCACACAAATGATTGCACCTTGCAGGATTCGAACCCGCAATAATCAAACAATTAGTCTATTTTAAAAGTAAAAACAATAAAGTTTCTAATAAAATAGCCAAACCGTCAGAAAGGTTCAGTAAATGCTTAATTTTTAATGTCCTTTCGAGTTTTGGTAAAAATACCGTGGAAATAGATGCCTTTGCCTTATATGAAGATAATCGCACGTTTTTCGGTCTTTACGTTCTCTGAAATCGAACTAAAGTTTATTAAATATAGCAAAACCAACTCAAGTCGTTTTATTTTTTTATTTTTCTATCATGCTTTTTATTTTATATCTCAGTTTATCTTTCCTATGCCATTGAGGCACGCGAAGCGAAGCCCTCTGCTACTCTGCGAAGAGTAGAAAACGATATCTCTGTGGTAGCTATGCTGACCGGGAGAGTTGCCAGTTTTTTTAAGATTTTTTTTATGTTAGGCTACAAATGTTGGTCGCATGCTTCAGTGAAATGGGCTAGGTACCGAGTCTGTATGGCGGAATTGTTTTCACTTTATTTTTTTCCACTTGGTCATCTAGAGTCGGTATTAATTTATTACAGTGGATTCTCTGGTACATCTGGACCACTTTTTTCACTGTCTCGATATTAATGATAATGATAATGTTAATGATAATTTATTTCTATGAAAAACATGCACTGTAGGTAAAACTAACAAAAGAGGAAAAAACATTTTTGACATAATAGGACTGTTATTACATTATATTGATATCCCAGTTCCTAACATTTAGACACACACTAACATTTATTTTAGGTAGAAAAACTGAAATAGGTCGAGTATCTCCGGAAACAATCTCTGCCCCAAATCATTAATAACGGAATCTAATAGAGGTATGTAAATTTATATCCGAAAGTACTCTTCTGCTTATATCGCATTAGATCGTGCAAGTATGAGGTCACAAGTCTATTAGGGTTGTGGGCATGCCCACCTTGCCCACAACGGTGGATCCGCGCTTGGGCGAGGCAGACCTTGACTAACCCGTACTAGGTTCAATAATTTTACATGATTTATTTATATCGTACAAACTCCGTCGTGCCTGCGCGTGTGAGATTTATAAACATGTTTAATAATTATACGTACTGTAAGATTATCAAAACCCAAGTTTTGTAATGTAAGCCTTCAGTTGGTCAGGTTTGTCGAGTAGGAGATAAAACTTATCTGCACCTAGTATTAAAAGCAAGTTGCTATATCCTATAGTTGGCATCTATAGTACCTAGTAGCTACAGCTACAGAATAAATAACATAAGGAGTATTTAATAAAAACAAGGAAATAGGTTTGAAGAGAAGTTGATTGGGCCTCTTCATCCCAAGTTGTATAGTCCTGCTTTACAGGACGATTAAGAGAAGTTTACTGGAATGAAAAACTAGCGTTTCACTTTACGGAATATAAATAATTTAATTCTTATCTAATAATTTATCAATTTAACATTTTCTGAGAAATACGAGTATTCCTAGACTAAACATGACATAAATCTATGACAACCAAGGAAGTTATATGTTCTTACGTACAACTGGAACGATATCTCTCATACACAAAAGTGGTCTCACCGAAAACGTAATTTAAAAAGAAAATGCGAGAAAAGGAAGTATACGTTAGATCGGAAGTCTCTTTCTCTCTCGTACAAAGTTTCTGAGTTTTCGCACAGACTAAAATAAACTTGCAAAATAATCAGCACAAAGACAACTGTACCAAAGAGGTCACTTATTTAATATATTTACATAGTACATCCTCTTTGGTGTCTGATGAGATTTTATATACTATGTTCGAAATTAAAGAATTTCTTGTCCTGTTTGTCTTACGAAATATTTGCTGTCATCTGAGATTGGCACTATAATTAAGAAAGAGACAACAAGGGCTTCCGCTCACGTCCTTGTCTATTTTTAATTTTAAATCGTTTTCAAGGTCAAATAGTCGATACCCCGCTTTTTCTTTTAAGATGTCGTTCCAGTTGTACGTAAGTACATACATAGAACTTCCTTGATGACAACCAACTTGTCTTCTATATTTGAATCGTGTGCGAATATACAAAATACTGCAAAGGTCCGTAATAATACTTAAAAGGTTAGTCATGTTTTCGCCACACCACGCCCCTACGAAGACAAAAAATCTATTATTTTTTAATTAACAGTAACTTGAAAAATATATAAAGAATGAACAAATATGGAAAAAATACATCCCCGTAGAGTTTCTTGGTGCTCTCTTCTCTAACGGGCGTATTTCCGAAGCACCGGTAGAGTCAGAAGGGTATTTCCTTTTCCAGTGTGAGATTTAACTCTGTTGGCACATGAAAGGGAAATTTCCTTTTCAAACTCAAAGAATACTTAGTTTATATAAATTTGGATTGATTTGATCTTTTTATAATATTTTATGTAAATCTCTTTGTTCAGGAGATGTTAATTTTGACTTGTAAAAGTGCTATTATTTTTGCCTATTTACAATAAAATACTTTGACTTTGACTTGACTTTGACTTTGACTTAAAAATAAATAATAGTTTAAAAAAAATAAAAACACGCTTTATATAGAAAACCAAACTAAAAAATAGTTTTTTTTTAATAATTTTGAATTAAGAATAGTGTAAGAAATTCTAATAAATATAAATGAATAATAGTGTCAATAAGAAAAAAATTTTTTTTTTCTAAAAAATCGTGGGGTGCTTGGGTCAAGTTATAAATATTTCATTGACAGATATGAGAAGAAGGATTATCATTTCGATAATATATTAAAAAGCACCCCACGCTTTTTTTAAAATATATTTTTTTTCTCCTATTTACACTATTATTCATTTATATTTATTTCATTTTTTTGTAATTTTTTTTTTCTATTTTTTAGTTTGGTTTTCTATATAAAGCGTGTTTTTTAGTTTTTTTAAACTATTATTTATTTTCTATTTTCTTGGTTTATTTATAAGAGCGTTTATTGTTTTTCGCATTGTCGTCGGTCTTTGACAGGTGTGCAAAATTTGAATGAAATCTGACCGTTTAAAGTGGGTCAAAATAGCATCCAAAGGAGTCGGTTACAAACATACAAGTGAAGCATTAGCTTTATTAATAAAGCGTATAATGAACTATATTACAGCACTAATATATCCCTGAATCGAATTCTTCTGCCAGATCTAGTAACAACAGGAGCAGGACGAGGTGAACTAGAAGTCAAATTATTTGCTGATAACTCAATAGGACCAGGAGGCCTACCACAATCTTTTACAAAACCATCATGTTTCAGGAACGTTTTGTTCTAAGCTTATAACAATGTTACTCGGATTCGTACCATGACCATATTAAAACATTATAGTTTTATTCCTGCGTAGAGATGTGATGAGCAGGCTGATTCCCTAAGGAGTGAGGTTGAGTGATTGCCGCCGAGCAACCATTGCGGGTGCGCTTGAAGGTCGTGAAGGTTTTGGAATTCACTAAACAGTTAACACGCACCTGTCAAGCACCCGCAATCAACCCTAATACCGGGAAACCGGTATGTAGGCGGCAGAATTAAGCTAGACCTAGCTTACAAATACTCTTTTTTTAATCAATTTTTATTAGGGACTTTGAGTCGCTTTGCGACTATGACAGCCCCATTTTTTACATTCTACTTAACAACTACTTAATTACTTTATACACTAATTTGTAAAGAGCTTTTGCCGCGTCACTTAATGGAGCGGACAAGATACTCTGTATTATGCCGACATCTAGATTAGAATCGTACTGAGTGAGCATGTGTTCACACAAACTGGCTCCGCACACACTCCACGAGGAGATGATGCACGTCCTCCTCGACTCCGCAGGTAAAACAATTGGGGGAGTCTGACCTTCTAATAAGATGGTAAAATTGATTTAAAGGCATGTGCCCGGAGCGCAGTCTGTGTGCTATTATTAATAAATGTCTTTTCAATTTACAGTTATTGAACCGCGGTATTTTAAGTGTTTCTTCCTGCATAACTTCATACCAAATTCCTTTTTCACATGAAATTGTATCTTAGTGTGACTTCCATCTTTCAAAAATGTTGTACCTATATTTACATAATATCTCTGTCTTTTCCGGAAAAATGTATACTTCTGATCCAATAGCTATAGATTCTTTCGCAAGTTTATCTACTGCTTCGTTGCCTTGTATGCCAATATGTGACGGAATCCACTGCAATCTCAGAGACACACCATTCTGTTGAAGCACTAATATTTTCTTTAATATGTCATATGCTACCGAAGCACCTCTGACATCAGAGGCGCATCTAGCAATATGTTGCAAAGCACTTCAGCTATCTGAGAAGATGACAACTTTATCCTGACCTCAATTAAGAATGTATGATAATGCCTCTGAGATCGCATTTAGTTCAATCGACATAATAGAATTATATTCAGATATAATTTTATACCCTTCCCTTCTGTTCTGATTAGGGTCAAAATAAGCAGCACCAATACCATCGCTTGATTTTGAACCATCAGTATACATTTTATACCAACCCGCATATTTAGTGTTAATCATCTATAAAGTGTTGATCTTAAGAATTCTAGTGTCATATCTATTTTTAGCTTGTGCTATGCCTTCCATTTCTGTGTGAATAAAATCTGTGTTGATGCTAGAAATCCAAGTGTCTAGCATAAACATATTCAAAGGACTTGTGACCCTGATTGTCTCTGACTTTGTATCGTCAAACACCAAAGTGAGGAGAGGTTTTTCCTTCTCGTCCAATACCTTGAGTGAACTAGTTTAGTAAGTTCTTGGAGTATATAATCACATGGGAAGAAAATTGAACTTTCAAACAATACTTTATTACAAGATATTGACGCTGCAAGTGCAGCGGGTGAATACACAGCTCGCACTCCATTACATGAATGGGAGTGGTTCTGATGAATCCACCCACAACACGCATTGCAATATTTTGCACTTTATCTCTAGTTTATACAAATTAGTTTTAGCTGCCGAATCATATAAAAAGCTCCCAAAATCTATCTTGCTGCGTATCAAAGAAATATATAAGCGACGAAGATGCCTTGGGTGAAGACCCCATGACGCCCCTGCTAAGACTTTTAATATGTTTAAAGTTTTTGCTGTTTTCTCTACAGTTTCATTTATATGTTTCCCCCACGTCAAAGACTTATCCAGCCACATCCCCAAATATTTTACGTGATCTACAGATGAAATATCATTATCATTAATAGTTAGAATGACACACTCACCATCTCTTCCTCTTTTAAACTTGCAAACCTGTGTTTTAGATGGCGATACATTTAATCCTAATCTCTCAAATCGTCTGACTATTGAATCTAAGGCATTTTGTATATTGACTATATTTAAATTAGCATTACTATTTTGCGTAAGCACAACAAAATCATCAGCATATTGAAGAACTTCTACATTTCTTAAATTCAATCCTACATTATGTGTTAAAATGTTAAATAAAAGAGGAGATATAGGATCTCCCTGTGCCAATCCTCTGCCAGTACATCTTTTCATACTTTGGGTCTCATCATTATCATCATAAATCTTCAAAATTATTTTACTTAAAAAATGCCATAAGTATTGGCAAATTTGGTATCCTATGCCTAATCTATCTAAAGCTATAACAAGTTGATCAATGAGAACATTATTATAAGCATTCTCAATATCTATAAAAACTGCTAAAGTAGAAACATTCTTAGAATAGCCAATTTGAATCTGTGATACTAATCGGGAAAAACAATCTATGCACGACTGATTCTTCCTAAATCCTGTAGTGATAGGTGGTAAAATTTTATTACGTTCAACGAACCATTCGATACACTTACAGATCATTATATGGAAAATTTTGCAAAGACAAGAAATCAAAGATATAGGTCGAAATTTTGGTATTGTATTAGGGTCACAGTTTGGTTTAGGCACAGGAACTATTACAATATTACGCCATTGGATTGGTATCAAACCTGATGTAAAAATTGCGTTGTAGATTTTAAGTAAATTTATTTTCGCCTCATATGGAAGATTATAAATCATTGAGTACGTAATCTTATCATCACCGGGTGCTGTATCCTTTTTTTTCAAGCTATTCTTCAACTCTGAAAAAGTGAACTCTCTGTTTAATGAAACATTTGTTGAACTAAATAACGGTTGTGGAATAGGGACAAAATCGGGAGCTAGGGAACTTAAGAGTTCTTTTTTTATATCAGTCGAAGCATGAGTATATTGTCGCTTCACTCCCTTCATCCATCGCATTTTGCGCCACATATCTGAGGAACTTGTAGATTCATCAACTGAATTGCAGTACTCTTGCCAGTGAATTGATCTATATGACCAGTGTACTCTTTGAGCATTAGCAATTTTTTCAGTTAGCTTATCAAAATTAGCTGTAATGGGATTGCGTCTAAATGTTTTAAGAGCTAATCTACGTTCAGCTATGGCTTGAGAAATTGCTGGGCACCAGTAATGTTTTGGCTCAAACGATTGTGTTGTGGACGCCGAGCCTGCCCGCGACAGCATGAACACAGACAACATATAAAATAGGCCACGCCCCTTTTAACTGCGGCGTGTATACCGCACTAGTTGTAAGATCGTAAAAATGTATATATAGAGAATAAGTTTGATAAATAAATGTAGTCGAACTGAAGTAGTCAAAGTGATTGGATCCGACCATTCAGTCAACGGAACTTGAACAAGCAACAGTGTTTAATTGAACTACAGTCCACATCGAACCAGGAACCTGAACTACTAGGAGCTACGAACCGAAGTCTCCATCCAGTACATCGTGTAGACCTTGCGATCCATCGCCTACAGATTGTAATGGGTGTAACGATAAAAAAGAAAAATGAGATGAAAATGTGATGAATTGGTTTTCAGGCCAAACTCGCCAACCACCGGGATAGTTGGTCCGGTGTCTAACGCCGTTAGGGTATCCGCTTAAATCAATGAAAAGTAATTTTGAGAATAAAGGGAATAAGAAATAAAACGGGGTGAGTCACACCAATAGTGGGGTGAGTCGGGATTCTTACCCCATCCGGTCGCTTTAAACGAGGAGACGCTATATCTTTCTTCGGAATCACTCAAAACTTAAAATACTCGTTACTATTTTGAAATTATTAAAATTACCTGGATAAACTTAGACCGGAACGAGCTTCAAGAACTATTGGATCAAGACCGTTCGGTAATGCACTAGCTAGTGGGTACAATAGTGGAAGATAAAACATACAACTCAAATTCACCAATACAATCTTTATTATTCTTGGTTTAACTTTGCCTACTTACTTAAAATCTAAGGAACCGTGCCGTAGGTACGTTGGACGGCCATTCAAGTTAGCATATAATAGTGGAAGACAAAACATGCGATTTAAATTCACCAATACAATATTTACTAATTTTGATTTAACTTTACCTGTTTACTTGAAATCTAAAGAACCGTGCCATAGGTACGTTGGACGGCCATTCAAGCTTGCATGTAATAGTGGAAGACAAAACATGCAATTTAAATTCACCAATACAATATTTGGTTTAACTTTGCCTGTTTACTTAAAGTCTAAAGAACCCTTGCCTGCAGATCCAACTCAGCAGCTAAGAAGCACTAAGATCTAAGATTACCCTGTTATAACTAGGGTCGATATAGAACTGATAAAATTAAGTATTTACCCTAACAAAACAAGTGATGAGTTGCCGGCCGGCAGTGCAGTCTACTTATTTACCTTTTTCTATAAGAGTTAGCCGTTATGTTAGTGAAGGTAATTCTCCATCCGACGTTTCAGCAATGTCCGATTCGCGTGAGAGGTAGCCAGGCTAGACCCCTCAGGCGTTGCAGGTGTCCAGCAGGTCGGTGGGGAACCAAAGTTCAACACTCCAGTTAATGAAATATATGCATAAAAATGCCAATACGATACCGTGGCACGTGGCAGGAATCGTTGGGTATAATGTCGTCGTGGCGTATCGCGACACGGCGCCTTTCTAGTTAAATCCGGGGGAAGAAGCCTCCGTCGTGTGATGTCTCAATCCGGGGGAAAATCTCCGTCGTGGGGTAACTCAGTCCGGGGGGAAAAACCCGCTGTGAATGAATAGACACAACGTTTCTTTAGAATTCGAGACTTCGAAAACGCCACCGCTCTCAGTTCGCTAAAATGGCGTCTCGAAAAATGGATAAAAGTGATTTCACAATCGCAATCATTACTGCAGACAATGCAAAAATACCGACAAATGCTCTCACCTTTTTTTACAGGTTTTATAATATGCAGGGAAAAAACTTGTCAGTCCTGCTACTGGGCTCTCCAGCACGAAAAGAAAAACCACGCCACTCGTCTCCATTGTGTGTTTTTTTCTGTAGCCGGATCTAGTTTGCTTCCAAGTTAGCAAAATCTATCCGAATAACATTTCGTTTCACCAGGAAACCGATCAGCGCTTACACATGGGCTTTGGAAATGATTATATGGTTTTATTTTTATTTTTTAAGATTTCTCTCCATCGAAATCGAATTTGTTTATTTACTGTTTCTTTAACTATTTTTGACAGCTAAACAACTGTTAAGAGACGTCTAAGAATTGTTATAAACTATAGTCCATAAAACGTTCCGTAGCAGAAACGATGCGTTCACTTCCAGACGAAAGGTACGGAACGTGGTCTCCGAGCTTCGGTACTGTTGTACTATCATAAAACTATATACTGTCACTATTAAATTATGATATTGTATGGGTTTGCTTTGAAAAAATCTACGTTCCTAAATTCGAAATTTGTTGCATTTAATTGGTTTGTTTAATTTAATTTTCTATTTGCTGACATTGCGGGACCGTGCCGAACAACGGAACGCGCCCTTTTGCTTTGAAAGCAAATCGATGCAAAGATAAGTAGAATCTACGGTAGAGGTCACCACTTGTCTCCGTGTTTATCAATTGTACTTTATTAATTATTTATTTATTATCTGATTCCCAGTTATTCCTTGTTCCCTTTGTACATATCTCAATCAATTGACCTAATCAGAGTTATAAAGTCGTGATCCGTAGTGCGTGGACGTGTTATATTTATCGAAGTGTTTATAACCTCTGAAGATGACTACCGTTTTTGGAACTCTGATTTACAGGATTATATCATGTAAGTAAACAACGTACGATAATCTATTCTATGTACCCGATCGTCTGCTTTCGTTGGTATTTACCAAATACGAACGATAGTACTGTTTCAATCAACTATGTGCGACCTCAATGTCGTCATCTGATACATTCTAATATGTTAGTATATTGAACAATATGCAATTATAATTCTAGTTTTACTATTATAAAGATGCGTTTCTATTAGTTGTTTATATATTGTCTTGTTTATTCCTACTTTTCCTTGTTGAATTGTTGTTTTGTATTGCTAGTTATAGGTTTATTGTTTTTTTATTTAAGTGGCGTTTTGTCAACGCTACATGGGTCTGTACAGTTTTTAATTATTGGAATGCTTTTTTCGGCAGCTTTATTCATATTTTTTATAAAAGAGTTGTAACTTAATTGAATATTATGTTCATTTACAAATAAATTACGATCTGTAACATCTTTCAATATCTCTCGATATGAATACCATTTAGCCAACTTAAAATTCCGATGCTTAACAAATTTACATGCATCACGATATTGCAAAGAATACTTAATTATCAGATGATCACTGCCTAAATTCTCACGAGATACTTTCCATGTCATGAATGTCGCTAAATCTGTTGATGCAAAGGTGATATCCGGTGCAGATTCTTGTAATTTACCATTTACTAATTTGACTCTTGTATACTCACCAGTATTCATTGTAACAAAATTATGCTCTAATGAGGAATCTAGTAATTGTAATCCTCTGTGGTCATTTTTACATGACCAATTGGTATGGTGACCATTGAAATCCTCGGCCACAATAGATTTTTTAGTAAACTTTGAAAATATACTATCCCAGTCGGATTTTGCCGTTCTAATGGATGAAGGACAGTAAATACTAACTACATTTTCCAAATATTTGCAATTAAACATTTTAAGAAATAAAATTTCAATATTTGAATTTAAAATATCGAAGTGACATTGTTGTGATTTAATAGATTTGTGCAACATTACAGCAACTCCACCATAGGAGTCTGCCCTATCATTTCTTTATATATTATAATCACGAATGCGTATATTTATTTCGGAATTAAGCCTCTGTCTCACTCAATATACAGATTCCAATCTTTTCTTGGTTCAAAATAAGATATAAGTCATACCTTTTTGGCATCAGACTCTGCGAGTTCCATTGCGCAACATTGAAATATTGCGCAACAGAACACGCAGAGCCCGACGCCGTTGCATCGGTTATAAAATGTTTGTTGCTATCCATAACTGAAGAAAACCATAACATAAGCTTACTGAAAACCTCTCCATTACTTACACTCCTCACAATAAATAATACCAGTTCCTCAAAAAGTATCTTCAATACTTTCTGCACCTTGTTCTCGAAACTATCATCAGATGATATTTCCTCCTTCAGCATACGAAACACTCCAGTAAAATTACTTCCCTTCTTTGCACTTTTCTGTGTTTCCTCCTCTTCTTCAGCTGGAGTTGCAGTCAAATGTAGTTCTTCTTGATTTTCAGTGCGTCCTTTTTCGTCTGTCTTTGGTTTTTTATTCTTTTTGTTTTTCTTTTTCTTGTCTCCTAAATATTTGTTTCTACTTATGTCCATCTCCATCTCTATTTCACTACCCTCTTCACTCTCCACTCTTTGATCTATGGATTTTCCTTGAAGGACAGAACTGTATGAAATACCTGACGTTGACGGGTGATTCTTCTCTTCAACTACTATCTTACTGATATTTGAAGACGAATCCTCAACGGCTTGCAATTGGTGAGGTTTATTTTCTAAGTATGATAATAAGGCAGCTTTGTACGTGCAGTTATTCTTTGACATAATGTGACGTATTTCTTTCTCTTTCAAGAATGCTGGGCAAGCCTTACTAAATGAAATGAGCTGACCCTTGCAGTTCACACACTTAAACATGGTAACTTCACAATTGCTGTGTCGACCTCCACATTTCGGGCAAATAGTTCTGGATGGGCAAGTACGTGCTAAGTGTCCAAATTTCCAGCAGTTGGAGCACTGAGAAACCGGGAAAGTGTATATTTCCACCTTGAATCTGCAGCCAAATCCATAAACATTTGTCGGTAGCACCGAGCTTTTAAAGCCAAAACGCACGGTCTCACTGCTAATCCACTCACCATTGTCAGACAGCCTTCGTAATCTATTCACAGAAACAATTTTAAAATCTGCGCTAAACGATTTTATAAGCTCATCGTCACTCATATCCACTTCTAAGTATTTAACTATGCCATAGCTCAAGTCAACCTCCGTCGTAAAATGGCACCGATATCCTAGATCGACAAACTTCTTGTCATTAATGAGACTTAGCGCATCGTCTCTTTTATCGAAACTGATGATAACTTTGTAAGCGGACTTGTATTTAATCTGAGTTGCATTTGTAATATTCCCAGACTTTAATAATTGTGCTAAGCCTATTTGTTTTGGTAATATTTCGTATGAAACTACACATATTTCGTAAGTATTAATTCTGCCCATAGTAACATTGTTTTTATCACCTTTGTTCAACTTAGCACGCTTTGAGTTCTTCTTTACTATTGTAAATCCCTCAATGTCAACCTCCTGTAAGTGTTCGTCACTATCGATATCCGTGCGATAACGTTTAGACGGTCTATTACTCGTAGGTAAGATCGCCGATCCCGGCGACTGTACATTTAATTGTAAATCTTCACTCTCAACATGTTGTAAAATCACATTCTCATCTTGAATATCTTCCTCATTCATATCCTTAGTACTCATGTTGGACGGAGGCCTTGAATGGGCCTCGTCCATTTAATACTTAGGTAAATACTATCAATACAAGAATCCGGGTAACTATACACTCACAAACCAAATAATTATATACTAAATTTTAATATTATTTACACTAAAATACTCTACTGATCCATAAATCAATAAAACACATAAATAAATTTTCAGTGAAAAGAAACCACGACTGCTACATTCGACGTTTCCCGCGCTTTTGTACAAATACTTCTAGCAGAAATAGGACGTACAAATTTTGCCGGGTTTTATGTTCGAGTGATTATCTATGGGTGCGCCAGCCAACCAATGGCGGCAATCGCCCTCTAACAATCATCGTCAGAATTTATTTTCTGTTTTTTCTCTCTCGAATTTAATTTATCTAAAATTTTGTTTCCTTGTAGATATTAAATATAATTAAAAGCTAATTAGCATCGTAAGGTTTGTAGTGATCTAATAATACGCCAATAACCTTTTTGTAGATTGAAGGTACGTCTCTGAAAGAAAATCTAAACATTGATATTATTTCTCAGCAATAATGTACTTACCTACTTCAAATAATTATTACGACTGCCTATTTAAAAATACAATGTTCCTATAGGTATAGTGACTATTAGTGCTTCTTAGGTAAAGTTAAACTTCAACTGGAAATAATCTTTGCCGTCGAGTAAAAATGCTGTGAATGAAAACAAGAATGAAAACATGTCATTCCTTGTACCTACACTACTTTTGTGCAAAAAAATTAAATCAATAAATAAATGAAACGCCAAAACACGAAGAAAGACATATATTTGCGATTTAGAAATGTATTTCTAGATTAAATCTCTTGCTTTGTACCTATATAGAAGTGTATTGTATCTACCTACGTCCTAAGTATCGTTGTAGATTCACAAAAATGATCGTCTTGGAGAGACGGACAAATGGGAGCTCGATAGTTGATAATTATAGCCTAGGACTTGATAGACAAGTACCTAACTATATTGAATGTTGAACTACTTGATTATACTAATAATATGATACATTTGTTTCAGGTGCATGGATGCACACAGAACTGCAGTTCATAAGAATGTATAGATCTCCGCTTTCCGCTAGGATACTGTAAATCTCAATTTATGTGAAAATTATAACATTATTACATGATATTTAATACTTACACTAGATTTCGTTTTTCTTATATTTGCTTTGACCCCTCGTTAGTAGAAATTTACATAATTAGGCTTTGTAAGAAAACTACGAGATTTAAAACTAGTAGGTATTTTTCTATTTTAGGGTTAAAATCCTACTCTAGCTATGAAATAGATAGGTAGGGTCTATGAAATACCACATACATACATGTCATTAAACCTACTTTTCACAAAAACAACACAATTTTATGGCACGATAAAACATGAAACAAAGTGTAAAAAGGTAGGTGTTAGAACTAATAAGTAGAAGTAATAAGTAGTTACCTATTAACTATGCATTATCAATGATCTTTACTAACCAAACACTGCTAGATAGTAAATGCAATGAACGCACCGGGTGCTCTTCGGTTGACGAAAACTCATTGCTACTGAATTCCTTGTGAATTCTGATTTTGAATTACCGGTTTTGTATTTCCTAGTAAAATGAGAGTTTCCGTGCGGTTGAGTGCTCATCGCCTTGATGACGTCATTTCACATGCACACTGAGCTTAGTGAATTCGAAACGAGTGATCGGTGGCAATGAATGGTCCAAGTGGCATTAACCGAACCGCACTTTAACTCTACGGAATCAGGCCCCAGAAGTTGCAGTAGATCCCACAGGATCATTTGACATTGCCAGACGCGATGCTTATGAGGCAACAACATCAGCAAATAAACCCGTTTCCATATGTGCAGGTTTAACTCGATCAATACTGACCGTTGATTCACGACCTTTAATGTCGACAGTAATAGTCTTGTCCCTTCTCTTAATAATACGATACGGAGCAGAATACGGAGCTTGCAACGAACGACGAACAGTGTCGTCTCGTAATAATACATGTGTTGCCGTCGCTAAGTCTTTGAAAACGAAAATCGACGGTTTCGAGTGATGCGAAGCAGGAACAGGACGCAATGCTTCCATGTGCCTTCTGAGTTCAAAGACACAATCTGTAACATCCGTATTAATAGGAACATCTGGTGCCAAAATAAATTCACCAGGCAAACGAAGAGTTTCTCCATAAACAAGTTCAGCGGAACAAGCGTTAATATACTCTTTGAGCGCTGTCTTCATGCCGAGAAGAACAAGTGGAAATGCTTTCGTCCACCTCGTTGAATGACACATCAAAGACGCTTTAAGTTGACGATGCATCCGCTCTACCATGCCATTAGCGCATGGAGGATAACTAGTGGTACGAATCCTTTTAGTAACGCAAACATTCCTGATCGGTCGTCAAAATACTAGGTACACCATAATGAGGCACCCATCTATTTAAAAGAGTATCTGCTACTTCCTCAGCAGTGATCGATTTCATTGGCCAAACCTCTGGCCAACGAGTGAATCTATCGATCGCTGTGAGGCAATAAGTAAAACCATTAGAATACGGCAATGGACCAACAATATCCAAATAAACGTGCATAAACCTTCCAGATGGCGCATTAAAATCTCCAAGAGGAGACATGACATGTGTCATGTGACATGTGTCCTATACAACGTTGACACTCTGGGCAAGAACGAAGCCATCTACGACATTTTGCATTAATATTTGGCCATACATAACGTTCAGTCACCATGCGAGTGGTAGCCCGTGCACCAAGGTGGCTTATGGCATCGATTAAAAGTAGCTCGACAAAATTGTGTAGTAAGATATGGACGAGGACGTCCAGTAGAAGTGTCACAAACAACAGTAACATTGGTACTAGGAATAAGAATGTCTTCTAATTTAAGTGAAGACTTATCTCAAATGTCAGCCATCTCTTGGTCTGAACCTTGAGTCAGGGCGAGTGCAGCAAAATCTTCTTCGAGAGAAATTGTTTCAATGTGAGACATAGTGTACGCGATTATATTATCTATGCCCTTAATATGGACAATGTCCGTAGTGAATTGACTAATAAACGACAATTGATTTAACTGGGCAGACGGTAGCTTCTCGCGACGCTGTATAAAAGCATAAATAAGCGGCTTATGATCAGTATAAATTGTTTCAGGCTGAACCTCAAGAATGTGCCTAAAATGTTACACGCTTTCATACACAACAAGCAATTCCAATTCCATTCCATTTGCTTAGCAGTAAGATTTTTACTGAAGTAAGCAAGTGGCTTCCAGTCATCCTCATCAGAAATCCGTTGCTGCAAACAAGAACCAACATGTGAGGAAGAAACATCGGTAAAAAGTTCGAAAAAGCATTACAGTTTGGATGAACCAAAAGTGTAGCTGCTGATAAACTCTTCTTGCAAGCTTCGAAGCACTCTTCCAATACGGGAGTCCACAAAAAAGGTTTAGCGCCTTTGGCTTGAATAGCGGCAACAGCATTTATCAAAGGTGCTTGATACTTTGCAGCGTCAGGAAGAAAACAACGATAAAAATTGGCCATGCCAAAAAAACGATGCATACCTTGAATGGTCTTGGGAGGCGGGAAATACTTTAGGGCTTGAATCCTATCTTCAGGGGGACAAGAGCCCTCTGCAGTAATCCTATACCCTGAAAAGGTAGCTTCCGAAACACCAAATACACTCTTGGTAGTATTAATAACCACACCATACTCATGAAGCCTTTTAAAGAGTATTTCAAGGTGATTTGCATGCTGTAAGGGATATCGAGAATAAACGAGAATGCCATCAACGTAGGCAAAACAGAAATCTAGCCCCCGTACGACTTCATCGATAAATCTTTGAAAGGTCTGACCAGCGTTGCGTAAACCAAAACTCATGTACGAAAATTCATATAAACCGAATGGAGTAATTATTGCCGTCTTACAAACGTCACCCGGATTGACAGGAATCTGCTGATAGGCCTTAACTAGGTCAATCATACTAAACAACACAGTGGAGCCAGCTAAATTCAGAGCAAAATCTCCAATGTGTCTAACAAGATATCAATCCGGAATGGTGCGGGCGTTTAAAGCTCGATAATCACCGCAAGGACACCATGACGAATCTTTTTTCTCCACTAAATGCAAGGCAGAAGACCAAGGACTATTTGAAAGACGAGCAGTTCCAGCATGAACTATGTCACCAAACTCTTTTTGTGCAGCAAGAAGTTTTAACGGAGCGAGACGACGCGGCCTCGTAGATACAGGAGGTCCGTCGGTCGTATTAATAAAATGCACGGTCGAATGCTTCAGCTCTTGCGGTGCTCCAGGAGGTCACGTTATATTGGGATACTTACGAAGGACTGCAGAGTACGGAGATTCAGGAAGTGAAATTACCTTCACACTGGATTGATTCACTGCTGAAAGTTCCGCGGAAGAACACAAACCTGTTATTCCGTCACGAAGCCTTTCATGACTACAGTCAGGAAGTAGGTGGAAATGCGACAAGAAATCAGAACCTAATAGGCTACTTTCCACATCCACAATTCCACTTAAAATCACGCCTATGACCTAAATTGAGTTTCAATTGAATCAGTCCATAAGTGCAGATCTTCGTCCCATTTGCCGCAACTAAATCATAAGGTTGTCGCTTATTAATGTGACCTTTAACTTGACTAATTGGAATGCAACACAAATCAGAACCAGTGACAAAAAGTCGGCAACTTGAATCAGAACATTCGGAGGTCGCCGTCAACGAACGCTCTTTTAGTTTACCGAAGAGTTATTATTGTTACTACCGCTAGGTGGCGGACTCGTCCAGCTGCAAGGAGGCACGCATTTGTATACCGCATACCGTACCGTATCTTAATTGCATACCGGTCGTGATAAAAACACAGGGTAGTATCACGCGACCTAGAACGGCGACAACTCTGATTTAAATTTCGCTCCTGTGAGCGACCACGTTGATTATTACTCCCGGTAGTCAAAGACGCAACAATTTGCGTTAAATCATAGTTTTATTATTAAGTGCGGTAATTTGTGAACTATCTTCATCATGAACCGAAAAAAGATGAAGCAACATGATTAGGTACCGCACACGTCTCGAATTGTGACGGTTGAGTATTAATTTCCAATAATTGTCAGCTAAATTGCTCAAATCGGATAAATTTTCTAATCCCTGAGCGGTCAAAACAGTTTGTAGATAACGCGGTAAACGTCTTTATAAACTTCAAAATGTTTTCAGGAAACATAGGTCCGGCTAGTGACCGCAGTTGCCTGAAAAACGATGACGGTTTCCTATCACCTAACTGTTCCTTCTCTAATAAACAGCGTATTTTCCCCTCATGAGAAACCGAAAATCGAGAAATGATTGCATCGCGCAACTTGATGTATGAATCATTCTCAGGTGGTTGCAAGATAATATCTTCAACTTTGTGGGTACAATCTGTGTCTAAATGAGCTACTGCATAATAAAATTTGGTCGATTGCTGTGATATATTGTTAATTTGGAACTGTGCCTCTAAACTTTGCTAAACTCGCGAACCACAATGCCGGGCGATCTGTTCTTTCCAAGACTAAACATGACATAAATCTATGACAACCAACTGGTCTTCTTTATTTGAATCGTGTGCAAATATACAAAACACTGCAAAGGTTCGTAACAATACTAAAAAGGTTAGACGTGTTTTCGCCACAGTTTTGCAATTCCTTATATAGTTTACTCATTTGAACACCGGTTTCGGAATCCACCACTATATAAGAAAACCGGCAAGACACTACGTGGCAAATATGTTTTGTAATATTATTAAACTAATAACTATTTAGATACATAGTTATTAATTTAAATTTGATAATTGGTCACAGACAAACATTTATATTTGCCTTAGTTACACTAGGCATAATAATTTCGAAAACAGCATTTAAATACAATCAAATTGATGATAATCCTGTTAAATATAATCTTATAGATATAGATGCACAGTAACAAATACACAGTAATAATTACACAGTTACAAATAAGCAGCATAACAGAGTAATAAGAAAAACACTTAACTTGCCAAGGTCCTCTCGGTGCGGCAGTCACAAGAACATTCAATTATTTTTTTTGGAATGATTATTGCTGTTGGCCTTTACCGGCCTCTACAGCTTGAACCTTGCTAAAGCGCTCCGCCGCAATGCGTGACGCAGAAGGCGCACGTTAGAAAGAAGAATGCATATTATATAAGACATAGTTCTGTCAAAACAATGGCCACTATACACGCTAGTTGAGGTGATACCCTGTCACGTTACGGTGTGACTATCGTCGTAATGCATTGATGCCTTGTCACGCGACCCCGCTATGTACATTCAAACCCATAAATCAATATCACTAGTGGCTCTGTGAGCTGTAGACCTCGCGAGTACAAACTTTATTGCTAACAATCTAGCGGTGCACAGTGGCGCCATCTAGTTACGTTATTGTAAAACGAACATTAATAACCAAGGTGCTCCATCAATCCCTACCTAGTAGGTACCTGATTACACTGGTAGAAACCTAAAAGTGAGCAATTTACTGCATTTTGAGGAGCTATTCTGCTCATCACGCCTAAGATCCTCATCAGATCTTCACCAAATTTTTATGAGACCAATTTAAAATTACTACCTTTCAAATAAAAAATAACCATCGTAATCGGATCTAATAAGGCAGAGATATTCAGTAGCACCCTTTTTGCCCCTTTGTTGGGGAATTACCTCTCAATCAAAAAACACCGACGACAAAAAAAAATATACTAAAAATTTGTTTAACCTACCAAGTTTCATCTAGATCGGTTGAGAAATGCGACCTGTAGAGGAGAACAGCCGGAGATCCGAACAGAGATCCAGATATGCGAAAGCATTTTTGCCCAAGCTGAAACGGGTAAGTTTCGCTCGTGCTTCGCGCTCACTCGGTCAATGAAATAAATCTGATTATCTGAATATCAGAACAGTTGTCGCTCGCCTAACAGACCTGCCATCGGTTCATCACACAAAACTTAAAAAATGTGAGGTAAAGGTCATAAGTTCGAAAATATCAAAAATCGCGGAACATACATGGGGGTTATTCAGGTGCGCCTTGGAGTGCTCTACCTCGAGACCTCCGCTTATCACTACTTCCTGGGACTGCCTGTATATTCAATACTGAAGCCACAACTGTTTTTTTTGTCTTTCTGTCTGTCTGTCTGTATTCTAGCCGCGAATCACGCCAAAACTACTGCATAAATTCAAATGAAACTTGACTTAAGTTCATACTACTAGGTAGGATATTGGATACTTTTCATCCCGTTAAATTAAAGGGTTCCCGCAGGATAGGGATTGAATGTTACTTAAAAGAACACGTATCACGCTGAATCTACTGCACGGATTTTGATGCAACTTGGCACAGTCATAGTTTATATGAAGAGTGAAAATTGAGAATCCTTTTTATACCGAAAAATGAAGGGTTCCTGCGGGATATGGGTCCAAATTCTGAGCATTGAAGATATTTTGTAAAATTTGGAGTCTGTTCTAATTATCCGTACTGAAGCCAAAATTGTTTTTTTTTTCATATTTGTCTGTCTGTCTGTCTGTCTGTCTGTCTGTCTGTATCTTGGACGCGCTTCACGCCGAAACTACTGAATGAATTCAAATGAAACTTGGTATGGTTTGAGTTTATACTACGAGGTTGGACATTGCATATTTTTCATACCGGTAGGTATATTAAGGGGTCCCGCAGGATACTCAAGGAATATTCCTCCAAATTTCAAATATCTAGGTCCACCGGCTTTGACTGGGCGTTGTCTGTCTGTCAGTAAGTCAGTCAGTAGGTATGTCACGGCACTGTTTTATAGGCATGATTAAAATAATGTAATAAAACACATATTTTTATTGTTCTGCCCAAAAAAAAAGTGAGGGGCTTCTATACTTATAATAAAGTTGTAAGCACCAAAAAATCAGTAAAAGGAAGATATTTTAAAAAATATCTAGGGTACTAAAAATAAGCTACAGAAAAATAAAAAAATAAATTTAGAATTCGTGTTTGTCTGTTAGTCTGTTCACGTATCGCGTAAAAACGATAGGTGATGTTGGATAGCTTAGGGTTTGACTTTAAAGCTGGTGTACTAATTATCTCAATCCGATGTGTAGAAGCCGAGCAACCGATAAAAACTTTTTGCAGGCTGAAGGAATTTTGTTTTAATGTTGGTAAATTGGTCTTATAGGTCTTGGAAAAGTAGTTCTTTTAACCTAGAGAAATGGCCACTCGTACGAAGCCGCGGGTACAGCTAGTATTTAAGGCCGCAATAATGGTGAATCACGAAAAATGCGCGATGTTCAGAGGAACCTTTAGATGAATCCTTTTGTTCATTTCCTATATGAAAAATATATAGTAAACTTAAGTTCACCATAAACAATTTGTATTGTAAAAATGAACAAAATAAAAATATGTGGCTTACTTCCGCCAAAACTGTAAGTCAGACAAATGATAAATGGTAAAATTAACACAAGTAAAACCCCACGCTAAACAAAACCCGACCTCAGATTGAACTAATGAAAAATATAAATGAAAAAAAAAAAAAAAAAACTCGTCGAATGCTGGACTGAGAGATCAATTATAATTTGTATTGTTTAAAATTCGTATAAATATTTACGAACATTGTAGAAAAAATCCTAAAGCATGTGCTATTTTTAAAATACATTAAAACTTTCGCATAGATCCGCTCGTCAGAGACATGTAATTTTATTACACAAGGTATGTTATGACATTTTCAACAACTTGTTTTGTTTAATTTGTATATTTTCTAATTAATAAATGGAAAATAAAATAAAAGCCATCAACGCAAAGCGTTTTCACTTGCTCCCCGCCAGAAACACCCCCTCATGACATTCAGTCTGCCACGGCAGTTTGAGACTGAAGGACTATGCTCACGTTACGGATGAAAATATTTTGATCTTTTCTAGGATTTAGACTTATCTTATCCCTTGACATCTCAAAGGTTTTGACAGGGTTTGGCTTAACAGCCTTATTAGCAAACTTCCTTCATACGGCCTACCGACATCCCTGCCTCAGTAACCCCAAATTCGTGCAGTTGTATTCTATTATTTTACTTACCAGTTTTTTCTCTCTTAATTCGATTATTTTTGGAAAAAATGTGGAGTCTGCAAACAAAACTGGAATTCTTGGAGTCATTATCTGCATTGAATTTATGATGACACTATATACCTAACTATTTAGTAGAAGAAAAAGTTTATGTTTTATGTATCACTTAGTTTTTTTTTAGGGTTGATTAGAAAATATGGTGGCTACAACAACAATCCTAATGTTCTACAGTTTAGAGCCGCATATAAAAACATGTTGAATCACCTTGAATTACGATCATCATTTAGTGGCAATTGTATCCAATTAGAAAATTTCTGTATTTTAAATTCAGCGTCTGTAAATGTTATCAATAGCACATCCAACTTGCAGACATCATGAAGAAGCATTCAAAGTTTTGTAGTCAATCGAGCACTTGAATCTGATTTGGAAGCTGAAAGAAACTGTTTTGTTTTTTCAAATGTTCTGTGTCATGAAAATGCAACACAAGCTTCACAACTCATAGTAGGGTAAATAGCTAACAAAAACTTTGAAATGTGAAGAATGTGTTGACAGCTTAACCACAACGAATAAACTCTCGCATCACAAATTAATAACCATAAAAGATATGGGTGGATTGTGCTATTCTTCAGAAGATGTTTATAAAATATGCCTTTCCGAAGAGATAGTAATAAGTCATTTGATAAAAAAATACAGGTGGTAAAGCTATGTCTTCCAAGTATACATCCACCTAAATAACACTTTGAAATTATTCATTGATAAAGAAGTATTTACTTGTTTAATTCAGCATGCTTACAATCAACCTCTCACGTTGAATCATAGGATTCATCTGATCCGAGCTATCATCAAAAAACTGTTTAAATCTCGAAGCCAGAGTCAACAATGAATATTTATCTGAACGCTAGAAATTTACCAAACTTATATTGTTTAAAGGAAAATAAACGAAACTGTGTTATTAACTTTATCACATGATCTTTTATTTTTATTCGTTCATAGAAATTCGATAGGCAGATTAAAACAGAGTGTCGCATCTGTGCAGTTTACATCGCATCTTTGACTCGTTAGCCTGCCACAATGCGCAAAGATATTATTCGTGACGTCTGCTCTATACGTAGTAATAATACCTCAATGCCCTTTAATGAGACAATATTTTTCCAATTTATTTCAAGAAGCAGTGAAGTCAGCACCCTTTCTCAAATCGATTTCTCGCTGCAGACCAAGGGCTATTTCGATCTATTTAAATTGCCCTCCCTCTTATACTCACTGCGTCCACCGGGCACTCTGTGCAGTGACATGAATATAAACTGCTGTCGGCTCCGTTATATCAAACGAACACTTTTTCGGGAAATTAAATGTTTATATTCATAAGTTTTTGATAAAATCAATGGGAAATGTTTTTATTCACTGCTCACAGCGAATATACTTTTTTGGGAATTACATGGTAAGAATTACGTGAAAGCGGGAAACGAAAACAGTTATTTATTTGGCTATTGTTATACAACAATGAATTTAATTATTTTACTACTGTAGTGTCCTAGAATAAAAGTTTCGGTGGTTATTCAATTCTCAAATAGGTAATATTGAGTAGGAATGTGTGCGTATTTGTCGTCACAGAACACGCATTTTTCGAACAAATTTATCACTTATACTGAAACGTCTGCCATCATTATTGAAGACTGCATCGGGGCAGTTGCACACAACAATTGTAAGTATTCGTTCCTAAGCGCAAATAGAACTAACAAGCAACTTCAACAACGTCAGCGACCAACATGTGACCTTGGCCAGCGCCGGCGCGAGTGCGTGCGAGGGGGCCCGCACCTCCCAATTACCAGCACAAAGAGCGAAAGTTCCTTTGACGCCGCACGCGACTTGCGCGTAATTAATTCCTTTACAAAACTCCGCGACTAAACTTCACTCGTAATTAATCCGTACGACCTTGTCGCGAACATTTATTTAATTTACTCCACTTACATATGACTTACAATTTGATTCATTTGGTGTTGGTGGAGTTTTCACGCGTTTTAGATAAAGCTTGAAGAGAAGTGCAGTTACCGTGTACTTGAAGTTTATCGAATTCGGAAGTAGCTGCTTTGGTATACGCTTACGATAAGCGGGCAACGGTAGTGATGAAGTAGTTTGTACAAAAACCATACCGCGAGTTTCGGTAAATAAATGTTATGTTATGAATTATAATGGTCCATATGGTTAATATGATAATTATCTCTGTAATGTTAATATGGCTAACTTTATAAAATAGGTAACAAACTAAAATGCCTAAATTGAGTAGCGATAGCGATATAAGCAGATGATTCCAAACCTAGATGTTTGCGGGCTAAACGATAAATCTTATACCACGGGAATAGAAATCCAAACCAATATATAAAAGTGAAACGTTGTCTGTTTGTTTGTTTGTTTAGGGAACTTTCACGTGATAACGGCTGGACGGATTGTGATGATGAAATTTGGAAAGAAAATAGCTTATACCCTAATGTAAAACAAAGGATACTTTTTATCCCGGAAAATTGTAATATTCCACGGGAAAATTGGAAAATTCCACGGGAAAATTGGAAAATTCCACGGGAAAATTGGAAATTTTTTGATAACACGCTTTAAAGAAAGGTTGCTATGGAAAATAAATAATAACAAGTCAGTCAAAAAAACATCAAGAGCGTTGGTGCTATACTTTTGCATTGGTTTTTAAAATCTTAGACAAACATAGGATGCTTTTAATTGCGATAAACTGTAGTCCACGCGGACGAAATCGCGAGCGTAAGCCAGTAATCGTTTTTTTTTTATTATATTCGTAAGTAGCGTTCGCTACAAGTAATGATATTTTCATCGAAATCCGTCCAGCCGTTATCGCGTGAAAGCTTAACTAAACAAACAATCAGACAACGTTTCTTTTTTATATAAGTATATTGGTGTGGGTTACAAAGACTACCACACACAGAATTCGTAAAAACATTTTATTAAGAAATAATGTTACGAACTCACTGGCTTATTCAGATTATTGTAAAGACATTTCGTATATTATTATTCTTACTATATTTTGGCTTTTTCACATCCAGACAAGTTACGTGCTACGACCGCATATGAATAGTGCCGGGTGCTCTTTACGCTTCTTTAGGCTGCAAAATTGAATGCGCCCATCGTCGCCACCTCCCCCCCCCCCCCTGCAAGTCCGGTCCTGGGGCGCATCCGTTCGCCTCCACGGGTTTTCCGTACGTGGAAAAACGGGCCAATTAGCAATCGTGAAAGGAAATTATTTTAGGTCAACGGAGCACGAGTGTATTGTTAATATGAGTGGAAAGTTAAACATTCGTTAAATATTCGGTCCCGAGTAGGAGTGTATAACGATTTTTATATGTAACGTACTATTATTTATTCTGTGGTTGGTAACGTTATGCTTTTTTATCATGAAATATTTTGAGCAGTTGGTCATTTTAATTGGGACACAACTTTAGATCTAAAATTGATCGTAACTAGAGTAATCATTCCAGCATATAGATTGTCTATTTAACGAATACAAGCCTAGTCAATTCTGCAGTCTCTATTCTCAGTCATTTTTCGTTCTAGCGATATCCACATACGAAATATACACAGAACAGAACTCCAAAATCTAAGCTTCCATCGTGCTTTTTGTGTTTTTATTGTGCCAATATCTGCACTTCGCACGCTCAGACTAGCAACTTCATTTGGAATGGCTTGCGTTGTGCCGTGTGCGGGCGCGGTGCGGACGGTTGGAATTGAGTTCTGAAAGAATTCGTTTTGCTCAGTGGTTTGGATATGGTTGCTGGGTATCAGGTTTGGATATGGTTGCTGGGTATCAGATTTTAAGGTAAATTATTTAGATATTTATTTTACTTTTTAGAACCTTGTGGTAAGAAGATATGGTGAAACTTAAAATGTAGTATAAAGTGGATAGGCAAAACTTTTTTTGATCTCTGCCTGGATATTTAGAAACTGATAATAATTGTTACATGATAGGGTTAAAATAGTACTCATTAGTGACCGAGCGAGCGCGAAGCGCGAGAGAAGCGCTTCGCGCTCGCAGCTTGGGCAAAAATTATTTCGTATGTGTTTCTGGATGTCCGGCTGTTCTCTACAGGTCGCATTTCTCAACCGATCTAGAGGAAACTTGGTATAAAGGTAGATGAATTTTTAGAATTTTTCAGTCGTAGGGGATTTTTGATTGTCCCCCCCCCCTCTAAGGGAGGGGTACTTCCCCCAAAAAGGGCAAAAAGGGGGCTACAGAACATCTTCGCTTTATTATATCCAATTTCGATGTTTTATTTTTGTTAGGGTTATTTTACTTTAAGTTGGTCTCATACAAATTTGGTGAAGATCTGATGAGGATCTTCAGCGTGATGAGCAGCAATAGCTCCTCAAAATGCATTAATTTGCTCACTTTTAAGTTTCTACCAGTGGAATAGCCCTTTACCCACTAGGTAGGGATTGATGGAGCACCTTGGTTATTAATGTTAGTTTTACAATAAGGTAGGTAACTAGATGGCGCTACAGTGCACCGCTAGATTGTTTGCTTGTTATTATTGTTACTATCAGCCCATATCGCCCCACTGCTGCGCAAGGCCTCTCTTCTCTCCTTCCAATTGTTCCGGACTATTATTTTAGTTCGCCATTATTTCTCGTATATTACCTACGTTAAGTTCGTCTCACCAGCATCACCAAAAACTAATTAAAATAAAAAAACGACTTCAAATCGTATGAAACTTTAGAGAAAGACTTAATTAACAATTTTGAACCCAAACTGGCAAGTAAGTAAATAAGCCACTCACTAAATTATTTCTTTCTTTTGTTTTAAACGATTTCAAATCGGTTTAATTTATTTTTATATTAGTATTTATTTCATTTTTTTTTATTTTATCTAAAGTAGGCCTAAGAAAATGAAGTAAGTACTAAAGTAGTGTAGTTCAGTTCGCTAAGAAAGTTATACTGGAAACAGTTAGCAGCCCATATCTTTGAAACTAATAAACCGTTTTTTTTAAGATACTGAAATTATTACAAAAAGAACTATTGCAATCTTACTTGTAGCTTCCGAGAAATAATTGGACAAACATACATTCACGAAATTTGGTATATTTGATCAGATACTCATATAGACTAACATACTCGTATATACGAATATTAACCACTCGCGCGCAGCAAAACTACGCACTATGCGAAAAACCATCTACAGAGAATTTCTGCGCGTGAAAGAACCATTAAACATTTTTAACAATATTACATACATACATCCACGAAGTTTGTTACATTTGTTTGAATACCCATATAGACTAAAGACTAGCATCTATGAATATTACTCATTTTCAACAACATTACATACATACAGATCAACATGATGACCACTTTTTTTGAAGTCAGTTTAAAATACAAATAGACAATAAGTGGGCTCATTCAGTCGAAACCGGTCAAAAGGGCGCGAGTCCGACGCGGTCAATCTCACCTCAAGCAATTTAAACTCCCATTTATATTTAAGTACCTATTTATTATAAAACCACAATGCCTATTTGTAATTCCACTGTTTACTTAACAAGTACATAGTAAGGTGACCCGTGTTTATTTTCTTTGCCCGTACTCCGACCGCCAGCCGGCTGACCCTTCAAACGTCCGATATACATATTATACCTACTAGCAGAGCCTGAATAACCCAAAAAATTCAATACTTTGGTAATTCAATCAATCAATCATTCGTTTATTTGAATCAAATCAAATCAATCCTTTTATTGCAAAAATACATAGTATTTTAGGTTTAAGTAAATTTAAATGTCACTTTATTCAGGTTGCAAGCAAGCGCGCACGAATTGGTCAAGTTTGACGAACATAGGTAAAGTACTCGTAGTTGTTATAGCATTATATTTAGACTACGCACGCGTAAATTAAGACGTGCTAAATCATATCATCATCATTTACAATTTTATTTTAATATTTCTAAAATAATAATTAAAAAAACAGCCAAATAGTAGTAGCATAATGTCAAACAAAAATAAAACAAATAAACACAGTATTGTATAGTATAAAAAACATGTCTCCAGACATTAATTGTTTTTCTTTCGTTAAATTATAATGTACATTACCTAAAAACTTCTTAAATTGAAATTATTTCATATATTTTATTTTAAAAGCTTTTATTTAACTTCACTTGTATGTATCGATGTATCTATGTATTTTGTCTGTCCTAGAATCTTGCAATTCAAATTTCAAGCACTTTCCGATAAGCTATCCGGCTGAAACTTTCAGGGTAGGTCACAAACCGATGCTAAAGAGAAAAAAAGGCAAAGAAAAAAAATACTATATACATAAAAACGTAACAACAAAAAAAAGTGACGTTCATTAAAAAAAACCCGTAAAAGCTTCTTTTTATTTTCTTTTTCGCATTTTTCACCATCCAACACGTACATTTTTGAGGTAACAAGCGTAAATAAAATGCATAAACACCGAAAGCCACTTCAAAGGGTAGTACATAATTATTATTATGTTTGTATGAGTCCATTTTAGACACCACAATTAACATACAACGTGTCACGTGTACAGTGTTATTTGAGAAAACTTTAAACTTAAATTCATGAATGAAAAATTACGAAATCTCAAAGGCCGTAAAACTAACGATACTCGCCAGTCCACACCACATACCCCAGCCCGGTATGTAATAGATTATTATCTTACAGCCTGTATAATTGCAAAAAAAACACCGATTCTTAAACCACTTGTTAAACCGGTTATAGATGCTGTTTTCGGTCCTTGTCCATATAGATACAGTAATAGTTGAATCTTTTCAAAGTAGCTCAATCCTAATGCTCGGTGGGTTCGGATAAATGTATGGTCGATTAGGTTTCTTTACTCTGACGAGTATTGGTAGCGTTTCGGCTTTGATATAAGGTTGTCATCGAGTTGTCAATAGCTATTGGGCTAGAATTAATGTATAGCTCAATTTACAGTAGATACCTACTGATTGTTGGTTATCATTTTTGAAATATTAGTGAGAACCAACGCTGAAGCTAAACCTCCATCAACTCAATATCAAACACAGATAACGGTCTCAATCTAGACATGTCAATTTTCTATCTCGCCAGTATCGGCAGTAGTGGTGACGCAACAACTTCACATGACGTCACCCACCACCACTGACCGCACGGTAATCGAGTGCAATATCGGCCGCCGACTGATATGTCAGCCGATTGACTTGACGGGTTAAGAGGATGGATGATGCTGCTAGCGCAGCAAGAGAAATGAGAATGCAATATTGCTTACTTACTTTGGGATTAATTACCTACCTTCTACTGATATTATTTTTCTTATTTTATTAATACACAACATTGTAAGGTTTACAATGTTCTGCTTTTCGTTGGATGCAAATGTGACGTCACTAGCTTGTAGGTCTTACAGAGCATGAAATACTATGTATGTCGTAGGCTAATCGTTGAACTGGGCCAATCGAGATCTGCCTGGACAGATTACGATACACCCGCATTTCTTGATTTGGCCGATTATTTCATGATGTGCCCAGTATAAAGTTGGGCAGATCGATAAGAGCCACCTATTTGTCGATTTGCCCTTCTAGTCACTTGGCAACATCGAGAAATGGCTACGCCCATCGCTCAACATTTGCCCTTCTAGTCACTTGGCAACATCGAGATATGGCTGCGCCCATCGTTCAACATTTGCCCTTCTAGTCACTTGGCCACATCGAGATATCGCTGGGCCCATCGATCAACATTTGCCCTTCTAGTCACTTGGCAACATCGAGATATGGCAACACCCATCGTTCAACATTTGCCCTTCTAGTCACTTGGCCACATTGAGATATCACTGGGCCCATCGATCAACATTTGCCCTTCAATTCACTTGGCAACATCGAGATATGGCTGCGCCCATCGTTCAACATTTGCCCTTCTAGTCACTTGGCCACATCGAGATATCGCTGGGCCCATCGAGTAACATTTTCCCTTCTAGTCAATTGGTCACATCGAGATATGGCTACGCCCATCGTCCAACATTTGCCCTTCTAGTCACTTGGCCACATCGAGATTTCGCTGGTCCCATCGATCAACATTTGCCCTTCTAGTCACTTGGCAACATCGAGATATGGCTGCGCCCATCGTTCAATATTTGCCCTTCTAGCACAGAATAAATAAATAGTACAAGTACAGAAGGCTAACTGAGTAAAGTCATTTAAATAAATAGTGACTCTTGCTACAACGCTATAAAGTGCAATTTAACTCGCACGGCGTTGCGAGCTTTCAATTATATTTACCAAGAAGGCGCTCGCCCACCGCATGCAGGCTAGAATGCACCGTATCACAACGCGCGAGAACTTCCATTGCTCTAACCGTTTCAGAATCGCTCTGTCCCTTTTTCGCTCGGTAGGGTTGTATTAAGATATGACTAGGTACTTGTACTACTAATTATTCTGTGATATGTTATGACTTAGATATTGTAACAGAATAAATAAGTAATAATGTATTATGTTATTACTTATTATTATAAATTAAAATAGTTCTATTACATACAATGACATTCTTATCCGAATAGACCTACTACCTCATTTTTACTACCTACCTATCCCGTTTTCAGACCGCCGATAACTTTAGTGAGATACCTACCTACGTGTCGTTGGTTGATTATGATTATATCCTATAGGTATTGCACTTTGATGAATAAAGGTGCCTGTCTGAATTCCATGCTTTTTAATGAGTGAAAAATAAATTGCTACCTACGTAATAAAAGGTATTAAAAGTAGGAAGGTATTATACGAGACATATATTATATAAATTCCTAATTAGTTGTAGGCTACTTACTAAGTCAGCACAGTAATTCATTTTCCGATCGACAATACCTACTATAATCAATTATAAAATTACGTTGATCGATTTAATAAATGACTTTTTTTCTGCGCGGAAAAACCTTAAATATGCGAAGCTTCGGTATGGAACACAAATGAAATAACATAAAACTATAGGAACCTACGTAATAAAAAAATATCAATATCTAACTACATAACTAGGACCTATTATAGGTATTACAATTTATTACCTTTCAATATCCTTTGGAAACGTAAAGAATGACAATTCGTCATTTCTATCACTATTCAAACAGCCGAATGCTATGCAGTACTTTCTAGCTTTCTTCTTGGTACTCATAATTAAAACACGAATAAATTTTGTCAATAACTTTACGTAAGTAGGTGCTCTATCGCTAAGTACAAGGCGCGCGACTCATCGAGCGCACGCTTGACACTCGACTGAACGGACCCGAATATTGGGTCCCCGAATTTATTTGTGCTTGTTGCGGAGTGCGACCGCCCTGCTTCTAGTCACTTGGCCACATCGAGATATCGCTGGGCTCATCGATCAACATTTGCCCTTCTATTCAATTGGTCACATCGAGATATGGCTACACCCATCGTTCAACATTTGCCCTTCTAGTCACTTGGCCACATCGAGATATCGCTGGGCCCATCGATCAACATTTGCCCTTCTGGTAACTTGACCACATCGAGATATGGCTGGGCCCATCGTTCAACATTTGCCCTTCTGGTCACTTGGCCACATCGAGATTTGGCTGGGCCCATCGTTCAACATTTGCCCTTCTAGTTACTTGGCCACATCGAGATATGGCATCGTTCATCGTTCAACCTTAATAATCTACCTGTTTTTAGGCGCAATATATCAAAAATAGTAGTTTTCAAACAGACAAATGATTATTAACAGTTTTCATGTTCAACCTAACTAACCTACCTAGACAAATTGGACGGAGCATTTTAATAAAATAAACCACAAATTAAAATGTCCATTTCCATTGAAGATTATGCCTAAACTTAAGCATTTTTTTACAACATTATTATGATTTGGGTTCATTAACTAGTACATTAAGGAATATAATAGCAAAATATTGAGCTGTCAAGACACTTGTAAAACCCATAATCTAAGGTGCTACTGGGTAAGGTGCGAGTACGGTAATCTACAGATTACCGTACATTATGTGACTAGATTATGTACGGTAATCTGTAGATTACCGTACATAATCTAGTCACATAATGTACATTGTAGTGTAACATTGGTATGGCATTTATACTTAGCTTATTGGTCGTTTCAGAAAGCAGCTGGTATGTACGATGGTGTAAGAAGGTACATACCACTTGGGGAGCAATCCATTGGCGTAAAACAACTACGATCTCGGCAAGGACAAGTCTGTGATCAGAGACATCTATGCCGCAATTCAAACAATATGCCGTTTGTACAAGTTCAGTGTCCATTTTCAAGCTGAGTTCAGTCATTTGGGAAGTTTTGGAGTCCATATTCGAGCTGTGTTTTATCATTTGGGAAAGTTCGGTGTCCTTGTTCATGCCAGGTTGATCAGTTAGAGCAGAAATATCTGAGTCCATAAACAACAAAACAATCACCGAAAAACACACGAACAAACACTATCCACGATAAACAAAGTGAATAAATGGCCGACAAGAAATAAATCTTGCTTGAAGAAATTGCTATACGAATGTTTGACTTCAGTGTAGCTAGACACTTCAAGAGATGACTAATGTCGATTAATAAAAGCATCGATTCCAAAAAAAAATTGCGATAACGATTGGCAAAAGCCAGGCACCGTAGAATAAAAAAAAATGAATTGATATTGAACACATCCGAGCGCCACAAGCCACGATTTGGTCTTAAATTGAAAACGCTTGAAAGCGCACGCCACGCTCGAGCGTTGATTTTGGAGGAAAAAAAGGTCTTAATGAGCACTTTTTTTCGACGTATGGGAAAAATATACATATTCGCAATAGGGAAAAGTGTTGACCCGTTGCTGGACCCATAACTGTCTTGAGCTCTTGCCTGTAGTGCTATTACCAATCTTGGTTTTAATCAGATTATCACTATTTTTATAGCAATTTCGACTCTAATGCACTGCATTATGTGCACGTGATAGTGACAATCTGATTGAAACCTAGATCGGTAATAGCACTACTGAGCTACGTTTGCGACTACGTTCGATGACATAATACGCGTACTTCTTATGTCATCAAGTGTCATCGAGCAACATTTACGCAATGGCGAAGGAAATGCTGTGCATTTATGAACGTGGCCCCGTATGAGTGATCAAACAAAATGGTGACTATTGGATTTGAGTTTCCTGTGACCATGTAGAACACTGAATATATATATTTTTTTTATTAATAAAATAGGCGCTTGATTAAAACTTTGCTTATTGGTAGGCACATTTTGAGCAATTTTCTTTGAAGTTAACTTTTTTGGTCTTACTTTTGACCGTACAATTAAAAAGACGACCAAATAATGTCATTTTGTACTTAATTACTTCCTTATATAAGTTCATTATATGCGTAGGCGATTTCTAGTCCAACATTTGTAATAAACAACTAAGTAGTTTAATTTATCATACAATATCGTGAAAAACATCTAAGTACTTACATAAATGCTTATCCACCTATGCTCAATTAAATTAAGTCAACAAGTACATGAACTACGCATTATACATAGATAAACATAATAAGTACAAAAGTGCTTACTTTGCACTTCACAATCAAAGGTAGTATCTACTTGTATGATTATCTATGTCACAATTGGACTTCGGTAAACAATGGAGGGTTTGTGTTACATATAACTGCCTAGTTTTTAGGCGCAATTTTATCAAACATAGTTGTTTGCAAACTGAGTAATGTTTATTAACACAAACTACTAAGTTTGATAGAATTTCGCCAAAAAACTAGGTAGGTTAGTTAGGTTGAACATGAAAACTGATGATAAACATTACTCTGTTTTCACCCTACTTAATCGATTTGCCCAAGCATGGCCGGTCAAATAGGCAAACGTTATGCTTTTTAATGATATTGCGGTTATTAGACAAGCAAATCAAGAAATGCCACCGGCCTAACGTGATCTGCCAAGTTCAACGATTAGCCGACGACATCTACAAATTGTCTCTCTTCTTGAAATGGAAATCAAGAGTTTGGAATAAGATCTCAATTATATGATAGCGGAATATTTTTGACACTTTTGACAAGTATATAATCTGTTGGGCGCAGATTAGTATCAAAATATCATTTTGACTAACCTCGACATAACGAAAACAACAAAACATAGGTTTATGTGAACAAAATATTTTTTAGGACAAGTTTTCTAAAGTACCTACACTAGAAAAACAGTTCGAACAATTTTGATATTTTTATTTTGATATAACCCTGTCTGTGTTCGTTTAGTTTCCGTGGATAAATCACTTTATTTTATTTACGCAAGTTCTATCCGGAAATGTTAAAAATTAAACATGAAAAATTTAAATGAAATTGATAAATAGCAGTTTAGCGATTCACACCGTGGCGTGGTTTGAACCGCACCGAAACGCCCCATAGTATACAATAGCTGCAGCTCTTTCCATTCTTCATAATCTTACAACATAAAATAATCACCTAATTGCATCAAACCTCCTTCCAGAATAATTATTTACTAACTTTAGCATAATAGACACAAGTACTTACCTCTATCCTAACTCTTAAACTAAAACTTCACTCTCCTTTCATAATTAAATGTCAAACCTTACGCCGCTGCCGCTGCTATGAATGCTAATGAATTATTCCACAACTCAAACTTAAATGTACTCCATTCAACTTAATTTTAACTTGGAAGTTTTAATCTCACCTCACATTTCAATATAAATGAATGAAAGGAAAACGAATTAACGGATTGAAATGGAAAAATGTGTTTATTAGTATTATCTGAGTACAAACTTGCAAAAAGTGCAGTAATTAACTAGGAAATGTAATAAAAATAGAACACTCTCCTATTTTTCTGCTAAAAACTTACATTGCGAAGACCGCGCCTTAAGTCCCACCGTCTTCAAAGCGACGTTATTTAACTTACCCCCATTCCTATCCGAAGTGGGGGCAGGAGGGGGAGGTAAAGACAATGTTCAACTATTGTGATAGCTCAGACGGCCACAATGAAAACAGGGCCAATGTACCAGTGTAAACCTTATGTTCTCGTAAATTGCGTGAATTCAGCGAATCTTTCTGAATTTCTGAAACGTTGAGATGGACTTGAGCTGATTAAACTGTGGTTTTGTTACCAGAGATAGGTTTATGAAAAGATTAACGTCATTGTAAGAGAAATTGAGGAGCTTAATTAAACAAACATTATATATAGGTACCTTAAAGATTATGGTGGAAACTATTGATATTAAATTATAAAATTTTCCATAATTTGACCATTTAATTTAATTATGATCGCGTTTGACTCAACTGAACGAAAACAGCATTTTTATTTATGCATGAAAAAAGCCCATTTGGAAATTAACAAACTTTTACAGAGGACAGCTACAGTCGGAAAGTAGAGAATGCTAAAACAATTGCTGTGTGCGGCCGTTTGTTGGATGAAAAGCTATTTGGAGTTTTCGCGAACAATATGAAACAAGTCCTCACACGTACGTTCCGTATTGCTGCAGTGCAACATTAGCGCAACAAAACGCTTTTGTTTGTGTTGCCTTGACGCAGGAGGCCAGACCCGAACCATGCCGGGCGACGAGCATGCATGGACGCCTGTGCCACCAGCGCAGTGGAATATATTTAGTGGAAATACTCCGAAGTCACTTCCCGATAAAAATAACGCTCATTTATTTCATACACATATATTTGAAATAGAAATAGAACCACCCCTTCTCATCCCGCGGGTGCTGTGAGAACCAGAAAAGGGAATTCAGGAAATGGACGATAGCATTTTCCTGGTGTATTATTACCAACTACTGAAATCACCAAGAAACCTGACAAGCGCGGCGATTATTAAAACGAAGGCCTGTTGTCAGCAGCGTGTCAAAATTTGACATCTCAGGGCTGATGATGATGACGATGAAACGGTAAAACAAGAGTTTTACAACCTTAGCAGGCTTTAGCTGCCATTCCTATATAAAATGGCTAACAATAAGTTATTATAATTATGAACTGTATACCTATACGATAATTATGTAAGTAATGTATTGAGTTATTTTAGGATTAAAGGTGAAAGATAAGAGAGGCGTTTGTGAAAACACAAAGAATTTGTGGAGTTCACTAACTGTTTGAGACTGTGCCGCCGTGCACAGTGCCACAAAAAACGAACGGCTACAAAATGTTTCCGGATATTTTCGTTCACCTAGTTGCCTCGGAATTAGAAATTAAAAAGTTTTCACATGGACCTTTTTGTGGACTATTCCGAAGGCCGTACAAAATTGGAATTTAGAACATTATATCGAAACTTTTCTGTGTTCTCCGGTATTGTTTTCACAAGTCGCACCGGTGCGGTGTCGCGGTGGCGGTGGGAATGTCGCACCTTTTTAAACTTTATAATTAGAATTTGGAATTATATGGTTCTATCAGCGGGCTTATACGCTTTTAACTTAACGAAATTTAGGAACAGTTTTAACAAGTTTAAACTATTTAAGTAAGTACATAATTTTTTCTCAGCTTTTGTTGGATTTACGGAGTTTGATTTATTCTTTACTGAGGACAAACGATTGCCGAGCCGTAGAGTTTTGTTTAAATGGCGGATAGTATTTACATACACTTAAAGCGGTCGGCGGAGGATGAATTTTCCATACATATGTAATACTAAAATCATTTGTAATTGGAGCACATTTCCTTGAAATTGTGGAAAAATGCTCCAATTACAAATGATTTTGGTATTACGTTTGTAGGGAAAATTCATTCTCCGCCGGACTCTTATGTTTCATCATCATCAGCTATACCAGTCCACTGCTGGACGTAGGCCTCTCCTGAGCTTGGTCAATGCATGCCACTGAGCTGGGTCTTCAGCTTCTCCTTATCCATTTTCTGCCAGCAGCTTTTCGCAGGTGGTCACCACCTGGCCACAGGGCGTTCTAAGTTTCATACCTACGCGTTATTTTTATTTAAAGTCATTTTAAAGATGAAATGAAGTAGGTACACTGAATTAGACCTAAATTTGAAATTATGCCACAATTATTTTAAAATCACAGATTTTCAATTTGAACTAAAGAAAAGTTTTTCCAGTAAACCCCTCAGCCGAGCCGACAAAGAGACGTGGATGTAGACATGTTAATGCAATAAGGTTCACTGGAATCGGCGTCTTGTGAATTCCAAGAACTGCGATTTTGCGAATAAATCCAGCTTTCGAACATTCAATGCGATATTCTGTAAAGTTTTGCGACATCGCTGCGCTTGGATTGGACATTAAACATATTGGAGTTCACTTTTCGTTATGACATGTAAGCCATTTATACAATGGAATGATACGTCTTTTTACTGTTCTACAATAGATACTAGTGAAATACAAACAACATTTTATTTTTATTTTAGGATCTTTGGATTTCAATCTAAAGTAGGTTTATATAAGTTTTCGGCGCCAAAAGAAATAACACATTCTGGGACTCATTCATTTCATTGAGTCTCTGGGACTGAAATTGTTTTAGGGCAAATTACATAGGTAATTATAGAACAGTGTCATCATCATCAGTCCGTATCAATCCACTGGAGATAGGCCTCTTCTTTATTGCGCCATTCGTACCGGTCCTGAGCCAGCCTACACCTTGTTTTGCCTACATTGTGATGTCTAGTATGTCCAACTGGTCTAGTATGTCCTCTAGGCCACCATTCCGTTACCACCTTTGTCCACCTATTATCTCTTTGGCTAGACAAGTGTCCTGCCCACCTCTACTTGAGTTCTGTGATGCGTTTTCCGACATCAACCACACGTGTCCTCCGTCGCATCTTCACATTTCAAACTCGGTCTCTCAGTGAAATGCCGAGCATGGCACGCTCCATGCGTGTATATAGAACATTGTGTTATGAACCTATTCTCAAAAGATATCTCATTATAACAGTTTGAGGATCCCAAAATTGCAGGTTTTAAAACTCTCAATATTCTTTCTAACTGCACTCTCGGCTGTTATACCCGTTTTAGTGTGGAAAGAATATATTTTTAGGGATACAAAATACTCCATGTGTTAATGCAGAACATACACTATCTATATACTAAATTTCATCTAAATCCGTCAAGCCATTATAGCTTGATTCAAGAACAATCGTTCGGACACGAAGCATCTGAATGGCACCGTCCAACATCTATTTTATTCGTTATCAATCTAATTTAAAGTTGGCACAAGTTTACATATAATTATAAAACAATAGTTACAGAAATAAATGTATCTTTTTAAAATAAAGAAAGTTAACGTGGTCAAATTTGTAACACGTATACCCGTCAGTCTCAGGGACCGGTTAGTGCTACGTAAGTACCTACTGAAAGATGAGTTTATCATAAGAAAGCTCTCCAGCTACAATAAAGAGATGTATTCGACGAATCAAGCAGCCACTAGTAAACTCATTGGGCTCACATTCTCCATTTATAAATTAGATTACTTATTCGATGTTTACGAATTAATAATCTGTCGGTATGACAGGCCAAGGCGCTGGTATACGAAGGTTAAAAGACAGCTTTCGTTTTAAGTATCTATACACGCAGAACATGCGAGGTTTGTCTTAGAAACTACTTTTTCCATTGTACTCAACATTGCGCTAATACCTGTTCAGAACGCCCCGTGTACATCCAAGGTGTAAGAAAAACTAGAATACACCATTCTGTTTCCCTCGATGACCACAGGTTTAGTGAATACGACGCCGCATAAACCAACTCGGCTCCTGTTAAAATCACTCCAATCCAATAAACCTAACTTTTTATATCAATAACAGTTCGGCCGCGTATTATATAACCCTCCGAAGAAATAGGTATAAGTTCTGCAATAAACAGACCGCGCGAAGCCCTTTCTATCGAGGGTTGGGACTGGTTCGGAGATTGAAGGGAAGTTGTCGGCAGTTTGCTCTTGCAGTTGTTTGCGGGCTGTTCTTGAGCTCGTATAACTTTTCTTGTACGGGGTTGGTAGCGAGGTGTCACAGAGTGAAGCGGAATTTAGGGATTTCAAGCAACCATGTAAATAGAACAAAAGTCCCCATTATGCAAATGAATTATTTTTGTTTTTCTTTCTTAGTAATTGATAGACGTATCCTTACTTTGCGGAAATCCATATTAAGAATGATAGAAGAATAAATATGTAACTTACTTCCGCCAGATTAGAGCTACAACTTAGTCTGGCGCATCTAAACTATATATTCTTTTTCCTCGATCATTTTTTCTTCTTTTTATATGTATTATTGGGAAATTGGTTGAGGAGCTGTACGTACAGTTAAGTACCTTCCAAATAGAAGTGGAACTCTCTGCCTGCATCAATTTTCCTGATATTTGTATAACTTTGGAGTCTTCAAGATGAGACTGAGACATTGTAGGCAAACTTGTAGGTAGGTATCTACTATAGTCGACCGTCAAACGTGTGATAAAATAAAATAAACAAGTGCGAATCGGACTGCGAGGGTTCCTTACTATTACCACAGCTATTACCTCCTTGTTTTTTTTTAAGTTTTTCTTGATTTTTAGGATATCCACTATTATAACACATGCCTATTGTCTACTCATATTCTAAAAAAACAGATTCTTATCACAGTTCAAAACAAAGAGCCCTTAAAGATAGGACAGAAAGGCGGACGGCGTGACGGCGTAGGCTTAGCAATAGCTTAAACTGTACAACGCTAGTCTATAATAAAATAAAAGTCTTCTAGTTTTTATATCAAAAATCTAAGTTATGCAATAACAATTATAACTAGATTCTCAATGTTCACACTCGATTCACGATCCAGGTGTACGAGTTACTTCGCAAACGATCGCAAGTTTGTAATTCTCAGTAGAATATTCAATAGAAGCCTAATCCCAGTAATCCGTGCAAGCTTGGGATTACTCACTGATCTTAACTCGCTTGAACTAACAACTCGGTTGCATCGGAGTAGGTAGGTACTTATGAATAAAACTGATATTAATTTTAAGTGCCCTGTTTTAAACAAGGCTATCAAAAGTTATTGCAATTCATGATATTATTATTTATGCACATTATACATTAAAAAAAAGTAGTCAATACTTCGTTTCAGAACGAATACATCGTTCTGAAAGCTGGATACATAACATTTACATGTACCAAGTATTATTTTTATATATTTCTATATTTACAATAAGTAGTAATCTAACACACACATCCAAAGACTTTCTGGAAGAAGTCACTTTTAGCGATTTGACCCTCCATTGTAACTATTTTTATTTATTCTCCAATGGTGCCAATAAAGACATTTATATTGTATTATGTTTTAATGGGGGCTATTAAGTGATGGTACCTCACGGTTCAATAGTGTAACTTAGAATCCAACGATACCGGGTTCGGTCCTGGGCTCCACACTAATAACTTTTCTAGGTTATGTGCGGTTTTCCATCGCTCTGTGCTTCGGAGGACACGATAAGATAGATAGATAGATAGATAAATAGATAACTCTTTATTTTACCCCAAAAATTTACAATTGAACTAAAAAAAAAAAAAAAACAACTATTGTACAATGGGCGGTCTTATCGCTAAAAAGCGATCTCTTCCAGACAACCTTTGGATAGAGAGGAAATAAATACGACAACAGACGGAGGTGTAGGTACTCATAGGTATCATAAAAATATGCTAATTAAACTAAAATCAATTATATAACTAATAAGAATACCTAAAATAAATATCTGATAATATATAATAAATACCATACATAATATAAAATTTATAAAATACATATGGATCGGTAATAAATACATTTATATCAATATCAGTTAATTCAAGAAAAACAATGACAAGACAGGGGAAAGTGAAATCAGATTTCAATATATAGTTTTTTAACTTTAAAGAATTTAGAGACTGTGCACGTCTGATCGTGAGCGGCAATGCATTCTCAAGCGAACAGCTTGAACACTGAACGCTAACTAACTAAGCTGTCGGTGCAGTCGTTAAGCCGTGTTTGAGGCCCTCGGGCGGCCTGACAAACTCTGACACCAGAGGCCAGCACTACCTCATACGACAAGCAAACAAAAATGGGGGCTCGCAGACAGTGCTGTCCGTTAGTACCTACTAAGTGGGGAAGGCCTTAAATACAATATTGTTTGTTTGTTTATTTGTCGTATGAGGTAGTGCTGCCCTCTGGTGTCAGAGTTTGTCAGGCCGCCCGAGGGCCTCAAACACGGCTTAACGACTGCTATTAATGAATAGCAGCCGGGACCGACATCTTAACGTGGCATCCGAAGCACGGAGCGATAGAAAATCGCACATAACTTAGAAAAGTCATTGGTGCGGAGTCTAGGACCGAACCCGGTATCGTTGGATTTATTGAACCGTTAAGCTACCACCGCTACACTACAATATTTACATAAGTTGTTCGGCTCGAAATGAGACCGCGTGTGCAGTTTTTTTACCCGAGTACGGTGAAGCAAGGGAAGTTTAGTGAGTTTAATAGTCTATGTATGTAATGTTGCACCGTTATAACGAGATGGGTACCTTCTTACCTGCTGTATCCCTCAAGATGGGAAGTAAGTAACAAGGCAGAATTATACGGGCATGTAAAATTAATTTAATTTGCCAAGGGCCGCTCTGCAGTAGGGGTACACGAAATTGGTGGTATTCAGCCAACCAATTGGTGGTATTGGTGGTTTTGGTTTTGGTGGTTTCTGATTCTATTTCTGTGGTCCTGGTCCAGTACTCTCCTGGATGAGGCCGCAGGTGGAAGTGGGCGCTCGAGGAAGACCAGGTTCTCGGATGATTGTAAAGCCGGCGCGGAGTGGTGACCGTCAAGCCAGCAAGCCGGACGTAGGACCCTGGAACGCGCATTAAGGAACAGCGTTATGGTCTGATGGTAAACTCCTGTGAGCACCCACGGCAACGTCAGAAGGGAAGCACTAGGCAGTAGTTGTGTTGCCGGGGATTTTCACAATCAGATACGGAGATTACAACGAATTAAATTAAATTTATTGATTTTATGAAATTGCGAGGGTGGAAATGAAATTATTAAATAAACCAATTTCAGAGATAGCAATCTACATTAATACAATATAGTAATGAATTCTAAGTACAATTCATGAAATGGCTAAGATGATGATTTCTCAAAAGATTCCCAAGCAAAGTAATAATAAGTATACGGAAAGTCACACAATGTGCGCCGCTTACCGAAATTCCGGGGTGAAATCACAACACCAAGGTCTCGGAGAACGTGTACGGACGAACAGTTTTATTTTGGTTGTGATCTACAAGTATTTAGCACTCGCGATCACAGCAGAGACCAATTAAATTGTCGTACGTTCGATTACATAAACTTACCGGCGTGTGCGATGACGGCGGTCTGCCGGCAGGCTTGCCAGGTGGCGAATTATTTTTCTCGTACCAGGGCTGCTAAATATGTCGTACTTTCAATACATAATCTCGTACATATAACTATAAAGTTTAAAAATGACGTTTAGTTCTTAAATCACACTAATGTGAGGGATGTGTGACATTTTTAGGATCGGGCTGCAGTGTCTTGTAAATCCAGATGCTTTAACCACTCATCGGGAAAGGTTTGCGAACGACGATCATAAATAGTGTTACTTACTTTTTTGCAGTAAAAAATAAAGGAGGAAGAAATATATCAAAAAAGGGACGAAGCTCCCCTTTTTGTTATTTCTCTAGGCTGAGTCGATGAAGATTCGCTGTCAATAGGTACTCATTATGTAAAATTAACGGCTGATTAACTAGATAATCCCGAAATGCAGTGGAACTTGAAATACATTGGCGTAAAAATACTTAGCCCCAGATGTTTCAGCTAGTGCAAAAGAGCTAACAAATATATATATATATTTTATTACTGTCCCTATTGCATTTATGAGTATTTGACTCATAAATGCAATAGGGACAGTAATAAAATATATATCTAAGTTGGGATTCTCCGGTAAGTCGATCATTTTGTGGCATGGACCGTTACATTTTTACTACCTATGTTTTGATTTTTATACATGACGCAGGCAGGCAGTCAACATTGTTAAAATCTCGTAAAAAAAGTGTACGAGATTTTCATTTTCCTCGTATCTCGTACTGAGACTGCTAAATCTCGTAAGGGTACGAGGTTTCTCGTACGTCTGGCAACGCTGTTTGCCGGTAGCGTCTCAGCTCTCTTCGTAACTGCTAATTAAACTGTGCTGCAGCGGACAAGTTGGGGCGCGGCAAATAAAATGACGCCGCGAATATACGGAACGAATTGATGAATTTCAACAGCTATTTATTAAATACTAGCTGTACCCGCGGCTTCGCACGCGTGTTCTTTTCTTTAGGTTCAAAGTAACAAAATGTGCTATTCCAGGACCAATATACCAACATTTGAACAATCTTTCTTCAGCCGTCAAAAATACTTTATCAATTGCTCGGCTTCTAACTGACCGGATGGAGATACCAATTACATCAGATTTAAATTAAACTCTAAGCTATCTAACAATGAAAACCGCATTGCAATCGGTCCAGTAGTTTTTACGTAATGCGTGAACAAACAAACATACAGACAAACAGAAAGAAAGATACGATTAACAAAAAATATATTGTTCAATACATTTTTTAAGCACCCAAGAGCATTTTTTTATTTGAATTCATATAGTAGTTTGGGTGCGATGTGTGTTCAAGATACGGACAGACAGACAAAATTAAAAAGATTGGCTTCAGTATCGAATATAGAAAACCAGCCAAAAAATATTTTTAATTACTTAAATATTTTCATAACTTTGGACCCATATCCCACAGAAACCCTTTACTTTTTCGGGATAAAACGTGTCCTCAATTTTAATCCATCATATAACTTAAAACAGTGCCAAGTTGCATCAAAACCCGTCCATTACTTTCAGCGTGGTACGTGTTCTTTTAAATAAGTTTCAACTCCTAAATAATAACCCATAAACTTTTCGATATATAAAGTATCCTTTGTCCTACCTCGTAAAAAGAACTCAAATCATACCAAGTTTCTTTTGAATTCATCCAGTAGTTCCAGCGGCGTGATGCACGGCTAAGATACAGACTGACAGACATACAGACAAAAATGAAAAAACATACAGTTTAGGCTTCATAATCGAATATAGAGTAACTTCCAAAAAAAAACACTATATCTTTAATGTACAGAATTTGGACCCATATCCCACAGGAACCCTTTATTTTTTCGGGACAAAATGTATTCATAATTTAATTCTTATAAACTATGTCTGTGTCAAGTTGCATTAACATCCGTCCAATAGTTTAAGCGTGCTAAGTGTTCTTTTAAATAATTTTCCAGCCCTATCCTGCAGGAACACTTAATTTTTTCAGGATGAAAAATATCCAATGTATTATCTCAAATCATACCAAATTTCATTTGAATTCATTAAGTATTTTTGGCGTGGTGCGCTGCCAAGGTACAGACAGACAGACAGACAAAAATTAAAAAATACAGTGTTGGCTTTAGTACTGAATACAGAACGGCCTCCAAAAAAAATTACATAATATCTTCAATTTACAGAATTTTGGACATCATCCCGAAGGAACACTTTATTTTTCGCGACAAAAAAATATCCTCAATTTTTACCTATTATATAAACTATGACTGTGCCAAGTTTCAACAAAATCCGCCAAGTAGTTTCAGCGTGATACGTGTTCTTTTAAATAAATATCAACGCCTATCCTGCAGGAACCATTTAATTTTTCGGGATGAAAAGTATCCTATGTTCTACCTCGAAGTATGAACTCAAATCATACCAAATTTCATTTGAGTTCATTGAGTATTTTCGGCGTGATACACTTCCAAGGTGCAGACAGACAGACAGACGGACAGACAGACAGAAAGACAAAAATTAAAAATATACAGTTTTGGTTTAAGTATTGAATATAGAACGGCCCCTAAAAAAATTACAAAATATCTTTAATTTACAGAATTTGGGACATTATCCCGCAGGAACTCTTTATTTTTGCGGGATAAAAAGTATCCTCAATTTTAACCCATCATATATATTATGACTGTGCCAAGTTGCATCAAAATCCGTCCAGTAGTTTCAGAGTGGTAAGTGTTTTTTGAAATAACTTTCAACCCCAATCCTGCGGGAACCCTTTCATATTTCGGGATGAAAAGTAGCCTATATCCTACCTCGTAGTATGAACTCAAATCATACCAAGTTTCATTTAAATTCATTCAGTAGTTTCGGCGTGATGCCTAGCCAAGATACAGACAGACAGACAGACAAAAATGAAAAAAAATACAGTTATGGCTTCAGTATCGAATAAAGAATAAGGTCCAAAAAAAAATTCAAAATATCTTCAATGTACAGAATTTGACCCGTTACAGTTTTATTATATAGATAATAGATGGATTTAATGTGTGATTAGTAGGTAAGGTAATATATGTAAGTGTTAATATATATGTATATGTGTTAATAGTGTTTTGTAGATATTAAAATTGGTTGTAATTGATTTTAAGTTTGTATTTTTTATGAATAATATGTAATTAATGTAAACTTGTACGTATAACGTTACAATGTATGTATGTTTGTATGTGGATGTTCCACCATAGCGTCGCCCCTATTGATCGCATTTTGACAAACGAGGTGTCAATCGATTCGTCTTTCATAGGCTAATTTTTACCCGACTAAGGTGAAGCAAAAGAAGGGTTAATGGTTCAGACTAAAAACTTGCTCCAATTTTGACAATCGAGGTATCACTAGATTCGACTTCATCTTAAGAGTGTCATAGGTTCTTTTTTACCCGACCTTAGCTGGGTTTTGGTTTTTGATGTTATGTTTTATTTACATTTTGAAGTCCGGTTGGTCTAGTGGCTAGTGACTCTAAGAACGAAATCAAAAGGTCGCAGGTTCGAATCCTGCAAGGTGCAATCATTTGTGTGATGAGCAAGAAATGTTTGTTTCCGAGTCATGGATGTAAATATTCTTATCATATGTATGTTTATCCGTTATCTAGTGCCCATAGTACAGGGTATCCTAATTTGGGGCTAGGTAATTGGTGTGGAATTGTCCCGAATATATTTATATATTTTTATTTATTTTTTACCTAGAGAAATGACCACGCGTGCGAAGGCGCGGGTACAGCTAGTCAAGAATATAAAGCTTGTTTGCCTCTCATATATATTTTTAATGATTACTTGTAATAACATCTTATTGGTTTACATCCGGGTCTATGAACAATTAAACTTTTTGGCCTAACAATTATGATTTCATAAAACATCACTAAAAAAAACAATCGAACCGTCTTTATCATACAGGTAAATGGGAAATTCGGTAAATGTCGCATCCACCTTCATTCTAAAAAAAAAGTGCCTTCGTTTAATATACAACAGCGATGAGCCTGAGAGATGTTTTTAAAGCAAAGGGCCTGTTGATTCTAACTGGCATTTTCATTCTTCAGCTTTGTTTATTTGTCTAAAATAATATGGAATATTACGAACTCGAATCCGATGCACGCAGGAAATATATAAATAATCTTTGTTTACCTAAAGTAAAAAGTTTATATTTATAATAAAAGGGCCTATATAACGAGCATTAAGATCATTATTCACTTACCTAGAAGGATTTGAATGGGAATATTTTTTAAAGTAAATTTAAGTCATGGCTCATCGAGAAAATAATTGCTTTGCTTGTAGGCCAGTGCCTCCGCAAACACCGTATGATAAAAAAATGAGTCGTCGCGGAACGTCTGGCACATGTGTAAACTGTAACTTTTTTACTTTCGTTATTCGAACACATATTTATATATGAGGAGGTAAATATCAAAAGGTGACATGTCCATTGTTTCTCTTTTTACAGAAATCTATAAAAACCCCTACGAAACGTTGTCTTTCAAGATATGTATGCTGAAAAAAATGTATGTTGTGAAACAAACATTTATATATTTATATGAATTACGGAGGTCGCAGCCGGAGGATGCAAAGAAACCCAAATTTGCTCTAACTAGGTTTATTAATATATATATAAACTACATTTTACATTCTAACCTAAAGTAATTTGTACTACCGGCCCAATGGTAAGCACCGAAGTGTCAGAATTGGGAGATGCGCCGCGGAGCAGCGTATGCTGCATCAGCGTATCGTGGCCTGCATTGAGATCACTTTACGTGGAGCTGCCCTACATAACATATGTGAAAAAATATAGGGAATTATTATGAAAAACTGCAGAGAAAATAAATAAAAACAAATAGAGAAAAGGAGACATGTCCTTTTATCATGAACTTATGGACATATTACCGTTTGATTTAACCGTGCACTGGACATGTCACCTTTTGTCATGTACCTATTTTTTGTTTTGGTTGCGATTTTCACGATTTACGGCGAGATTCACTACTAATTTCATCAACAGATGCAGATTGATCCATCTCAGCATCGCAAGAAAAAACTTCGAATGACAAATTACATTTTCGAAACGAAAACGTAAAAACTAAAGAGCAAACAGACCACTTTACAATGTTATGTAGTAAAATCCACTGAGCGATAATGCTGTTAATCAATGACAGATTGTTTTTGCAAGAAACAACTGAGAATTAAAGATCAATTTTTTTAACCAATAACGTAAAAACCAAAAATTTCACAGACCACCTTATAATGACATGTAGTAAAATCCACTTTTATGTTTGTTTATAGTATGAGGTAGTGGTGTCAGAGTTTGTAAGCCGCCGCGCGTCAGTGAGCAGATTTTGAATCAACTAAACCACACCATATGTGTAGATTATCAGAGACAATAGATTCGTAAATTTAAAACAGAAACTGCAGACGGTGAACATAAACACCTTTTGATATACACCTCATTTGAAGTCCTATGATAATACTTTTGAAATTGCAACTCATTTATATCCCACGCTGAGCCCATTGTAAGATTTTTAAGACGCGGGCGGCGTGCGGACAGCGGGCGTTGTAAGCGTATCGCACGCGCGGATTCGGCGATTCAATAGCACAGTCGATTGCGTCGCGCCGTACCGAGCTTATGACATACCGCCTGAACTATGCCATGCCTGAAATTACGTGGCATTCTGCTACGAAGATTTATGCTACTCGGAGAACTTTGAGATAGCCTATGAGTTCCATAACGTTACGTTACGAAATGAAAATGAATTCATAACACAAGCGAATAGCGAAGGAATGATACCGAGTGACGTGGTATGGTTAAATTTAAGTCATTGTAAAATTTACTCAAATTAGACATTCAAACGGATCGCGCGATCGGTTGGTACAGACCCGTCTCCAAGCATACATTAAAAAACAAAGTAAAATAATCCCTTTCTTACCCACAATCCTTACCTTAATGCCGGGTCTTATTTTTAGCGATATTGAAGACGGTAATCCAGGCGTATCATTATAAATAGGGACACCTATCACAAACCTATAATATTAAACATCCCAAATTTTGGGGTAGCTTCATGATAATGTGTAACCCTCTGTCAGATAGACCGACGGAATCAAATAATGTGGGAAAGGATGAGCAGGTTCAGCGGTTGATAAAAGTGGAAAGGGCTGGTGGGTATTATAAGAAAACATATGTAAGGTAGATAACAGGGTGCTTCAGCCCCAACGGCCCCAACCTACTTTTGTGAGAGCTTTATGAGGCCTTATTACGAGGAGTACCTACTTGAAAGCATTTATATGAGAAGATGGAAAATTCCGTTTTTTATATCCACATAATGAAGTTCGAGGAGCTTAAAAGATACTTCACATTTATTTTAATTTATTAGATAACTAGCGACACGCCTCGGCTTCGCACGGCTAACTACGCTAACGGCTTCTGTTATCGGCTAAGGGGTTCTCTTTGGGAAGACTTACTAAATTTAAATAAAAAAAAAACTGTTCAGAAACTCGTCCCATTGATTTAATCCTAAAAATCTTAATACATTTAGTACAGTCGACAACATAATCTTTAAATATTTAATCTTCTATACCCATAAAACAGTAACGGGGACATACTACAATAATATTTCTTAGTTTTAGTTTTAGTTTATTTGTATTTATATATTTTTTGTGTACAATAAAGAGTTATATATCTATCTATCTATCTATCTACTGACTGTCTGACAGATGACGCACAGCCTAAACGTTGAACCTAGAGATTTGAAATTTAGAGGAAATATTGAGTAATTTAAAGGTTTACTAAACCAGTCGATCATCGGGTGGCGATATATCTAACATTGCGCACTACCACGCGCATACTGGAAGGGTAGTAAAGTTTTTAAAGTTAAGGCTAAAAACATTAACGGATCATTCCTGTATGAAGAAACATTAACGGATTTTGATGAAATTTGATACCTTAGGTCCTGGTAAAACATATAATCGAGTGAAACCGCGGGGCGCAGCTAGTAGATTAATAGATGTCTAGATATACCGTTTTGTACCGCCACCGATCTCCGTCTTTCCAAAGTGTAACAATACCAATAGGCGACCATCTGTAGCTTTTGGGTGTCGAACTCACATCAAACCTGAATTTTGGGTCTTATATTAAATCCAAAGCCAAGGTAGCTGCAAAAAAACTTGGTATTTTGTCTAAGTTTAGGCGGTACTTCACACCGGGACAGCTTTTGAATCTTTATCAAGCACTGGTCCGATCTTGTATGGAGTACTGCTGCCACCTCTGGGACGGTTCTGCCAAGTATCAGCTCGAGTCTTTGGATTCAATTGAGAGGCGTGCTATCAGGCTCATTGGGGATGCCACTCTAGTAAAGAGTAAGCTTCAAAGTCTGGCGCATCGTCGTGAGGTAGCAAGCCTTATGGTATGCTACAGATTGCACTATGAGAGTGTGCACAAGAACTGCACAACCTGTCCTACCCTGTCCTACTCTGTCCTACCCTGTCCTACCCTGTCCTACCCTGTCCTACCCTTTCCTACTCTGTTCTACTCTGTTCTACTCCGTTCAACTCTGTTCTACTCTGTTCAACTCTGTTCTACTCTGTTCAACTCTATTCTACTCTATTCTACTATATTCTACTATATTCTACTCTATTCTACTCTGTTCTACTCTGTTCTACTCTGTTCAACTCTATTCTACTCTATTCTACTATATTCTACTCTATTCTACTCTATTCTACTGTAGGCGATGGATCGCAAGGTCTACACGATGTACTGGAGACTTCGGTTCGTAGCTCCTAGTAGGTCAGGTTCCTGGTTCGATGTGGACTGTAGTTCAATTAAACACTGTTGCTTGTTCAAGTTCCGTTGATTGAATGGTCGGATCCAATCACTTTGACTACTTCAGTTCGACTACATTTATTTATCAAACTTATTCTCTATATATACATTTTTACGATCTTACAACTAGTGCGGTATACACGCCGCAGTTAAAAGGGGCGTGGCCTATTTTATATGTTGTCTGTGTTCATGCTGTCGCGGGCAGGCTCGGCGTCCACAACATCTACTGTATTTGTCTCTTTTCGTCTCTTTTCGAATCTATTCTATTCAATTCTGTTCGACTCCATTCTATTATGTTTATACATCTGCCAGGCATCCCGCGACGGCCTATTTTTTATTATTTTTATAAAAACTAATTTAATATATTATTTTAGCTGTTTTTCTTGCACCTAGCATTTTCCTCGCTGTAGTGAGGTGAAAAGTTTTGTGTTGCGCACGGCAGCAAAGTTATTTGGCGTCTGTTTCAATACAAGTACTCTCGCCAAAAAATCACTTTGCAGCCTTGCATAACAAATAACTATTTGATGGCTGAAGAAATTTTGTTGAAATGTTGGTATATTGGTCCTGGAATAGCACATTATGGTTCTTTGAAACTAAAGAAAAGAACACGCGTGCGAAGCCGCGGGTACAGCTAGTAGTTCATATAGTTCATAGTGGCCTTGTAATAAGTTAAGTCTTTACCATTTTAAGTGGATATTTAAACATCAAAAATGCCTGTAATGTTCTAAACCAAAAGCCAAATATTTTACATTTTAAGGCTTACCTTTAACCACAGAATAAATAATAGCTTTAACATCTCAAGTTGATGTGTATACATCAACTTGAGATGTTAAAGCTATTATTAGCACTTGTTAGAAATACGATCAACACGTAGCTTTTATAATCACTTATTATCTAATAATAACTGAATCTTACAGCGCTGCACTGTTAGTTTATCGGAGGCACAGATTTATGCTCAAATATACAGAAAATGACGTCTGCTCTCTGCTCTACTTGCAATTTGCAATACAATGAGATCTTTATCGTATTATAGCTCTAACTAGCTTGTTCTTGAAGCCTTTGTCTAATAGTGCGACACCATGCAAGGAAAACTAGTGATGACTCTTCCTTTTTGTAATAATATTCTATTGCTATTAAATAAGTCATGTTTATTTATATTCACGGATTTTCTCTTGATGTTGTTCAAGAGTACCTTGGGAAAACGCTGAAGTTGGGTAAAAATAACTTTGAGAGAGACGCAAGTAGACGAATACAGCTGGACTGGGCAGTATTTGGTAAACTTCGTAGTCTTTTCGTCACCAATTCCCCAATGCCTGAAAGCTAAAGTCTTCAACCAATGCTTTCTACCTGTTATGACTTACGGAGCTGAGACGTGGACTCTCATGGTACGACTAGTTTACCAATTCAAAGTTGCTCAGCGGGCTATGGAAAGGGCTATGCTCGGAGTTTCTTTGAGAGATCGAATCCAGAACGAGGTGATCCGACAAAAAACCAATGTTATGGACATAGCCCATAGGATTAGCAGGCTGAAGTGGCAGTGGTTTTGTTATATTTGCCGAAGGACCGATAACCATTGGGGTAGACGTGGTCTTTAGTGGAGTCTGAGACTCTGCAAACGTAATGTAGAACGCCCTCCAGCTAGGTGAAGTGCTGGCGGTGGTTGGAAAAGAAGAGCCGAGGATCGGGCTCAGAGGCATGCTTTGGTAGAGGCCTATGTCCAGCAGTGGACTGACGCGGGCTGATAATGATGAACTCATGTTCCTATTGAAATCAAATAAACGAAACCTAAGTAATAAACACTTAATAAATTGATTTCGAAAACTAATGCGAGTGATATTCATATTTAATATAAATAAAACGGCTAAAAACTCACGAAAAACGAAAACAAAAAAAGAAAACGAAAAAAGTGTTGCGTGCTGACGTTCGTAGCGCTCGTCGCGGCTTGTTCGCTTATCACTCCCAGATGAAGGACTTCAAAATAGTCAAAAATCAAAAATAGTAAAATAGTTTCTCATTGTTATTGAAAACTGCATTTTGTTGTTTTCTAAGTGTAGTTTAGAGAGCGCGCTGAGTTTTTGTTTGAGAGTGTCAAGGAAGTGGGTAAATTCAATGTTTTCATTTTCATGCTGTGAATGTATTATGTAAGCTATTCTTATTTTATTGACTTCACGTTCTAGGTAAGCACTAGTATTTCCATTAATGTATTCTGTTAGTCTACCGATTTCAGCTCTAAGATCAGTAACTCTATTTTCTAGTCTTTTTTGCCATTTCGGAACTCGTCTTGAGTTATTATGATTACGGCTATCAATAATTTTACATCCATTATAAGTTGCAGCTGTATAAGCACCACAAAATATAGCGTTTTGGATCAGACTAAAGTCAGATTCGGGTGATATGTGCTTGGGTAATACGGACTGGCTTATGAAATATACAATGCCGGCGAGTTGTTTTGATGTCTTTTGTTTGGATATACTCGGTCTTTTAGTAGGATCAATATTTTTATATTTATCTAATTGCAATACGAATGTGTTTTCAATTTGTCGTTGCAAATCATAAGGTAGGTCAGATTGATGGTTGTTGCCTTCTTCAATTGCCTGTTCAGTGTTATAGGTAGTCATGGGAAATGTGATTCTTACGTCAGAGCCATCAAGTATATTGTTATTGTCAGGTGCTTGTAGATTATCAGATGGGTTAGTGACCGACTGGGTGTCGTGAAGATTATTACTTTCTGTTGGTATAGTTTGTAAGGTAAGTGTAGGTTCTGGATTATTATTTGTAGCAGTTCTGCCGATAGCTAATTATATTGCAATTTCATCTCGTATTTCTTCAAGTCTATCAGTGCTTATAAGTTTGTTATTAACAATAACTCTACGTTGATCTACTACACGCTGTTCAGAGATATGAGAGAGATGTGGATATTTAGTTATAAAGGATTGGTGCAAAGGTCGTCTGTACGCGGATTTATTTGTCTCTACTTCAGTTATCTTCTAAAAGCTTTTTATAATGAACTCATTTAAATCATTATCCCAACGCATTCTTTGGATATTACTGCTTGCACTATTACTGCCTTGTGATTGCTCGTTGTCAATGTTGGTTTCTAAATAAGTCTTTACTTCGTTCCGTATGATTTGAATTTGTTCAGTAGTTAATAAGTTGTTACGAACAATCGCTCTACGTTGGTCACCTACTCTCTGTCTACTAACTTGCATATCCGGGAATTTTTCAGTAAATTTAGTATGAAGTTCAGGTATATATGACCTTACGTTTGTTTCCATAGATGTGAGAATTAGATATGTGCGCAGGATAAATATGTTCATATCTTCAGTCCACTTCCTGCGTGCACGTTTACTAGCTTTGCCGGGTGCAGGGCTATCGGCGCATGCCTCCTGCACAACGATTGCAGCCGTAGATGATGAAATCGATTCAGTTGTATCGGAGTCCGAGGGTCTAGCATGGTTCGTTTGATAGTTAAAGTTTCCCACCCGGAGATTCGTCTGGCCCCTGACGCCACGAGGTACCTGCCTACTATCATCAGCATCCCCCGTGGAGCCGCCGGGCACTTGGCGCAAATTTGTATGACTTATATTCATGGCTTTTTGATTTGGACAAAGAGAGCCCACCACGCTAGTCCAGAGCGGGTGAACGCATAGTAAGCTACCTAACTGAGCCTATGGTCGCCGCCGTTGGTATCAATACTAGATACTCCTCCGCCGTCGACTAAAACTTACATCCTACACTAATGTCGGTTGTTCAACCTGAGCCTCAACAGAATAATCCTATCCTAGAGCCTCATGGCAGCTCCTCTTCCATCTTAACTTCTAAACATTCTGTATGTAAGAGGATACGGGCTCTTACCTACTTTCCCCTCGTATCCCCCTTTCTGATAACCCTCTTCCTACTTTCCCTACACTTCTCCCTCTTTCCCCCTTCTACCCCCTTGATGGATATCCCGCCATCAGTCGGTCGCCAGTGCCTCGTTAGTTTGCAGCACCACGTGCAGGTGAGGTTGGCTTGGAGTCTCCGTTTTTACTCCCTTACACCCCTTATTATTATTATTATTATTAGGATGGTCAACTTTTGAAGCGATATTTATTTCCTGTCGATGGTCAGAACTTTCTGCTGGAGGAAACTCTGGGAACTTTGGACGTTGAAGGGCGTGGAGTCCATGCAGGTTTATGCTGCTTGCTATCTTGAATGCATTTTCAATCGATTTATTATTAAGTAACACTAAACTTCGTGTTCTTACAACTTACAATATTAAAAATAGCGCTGATTTACTAATGAAAGCTAAGAACACAAAACAGTTTTTATTCTAATGCTAAATTTCTTGTCGAAAATGTCGACCAATCAAATCTCGAAGTGTTATTTGCACAAGGAGTTTGCATGTCGAGTATTCTTTGCTTAGGGAGTTTGTATCGAGTATTTTTTGCGCAAGGAGGTTGTATAGCATTGAGATGGAGGTCGAATATATTGGTGTGTACTAAATTAAAACTCCAAAATAGTGATTTAAAAGTGCTTTTTATTCACTGTTTTCAGTGAATAAAATAAGCTTTTTAGAGAGGGAATGGTATAAAGATATGTTTTAACATTGATTATATCTATTGGTACCATTTTTCTTGTTCATAAATCTCTAAATTACAAAAGGGCCTCAACACTTCTGCGTCATCAATTATGTAAGTGCTGGAAGGGCTGTCTAATGTAACTGTGACATTAATATGCGAATAAAAAATTTACGAAGCCGCCATTAATGCAAGTAATAAAATACCTACTTTCAGAAAAGGGCCCAGGGCTACATGGTAGGCAGTATCCAAACTTGCGCAGTTTTTGATGAAACATTAAACAAGAGATAACACCTAAGGGGAAGTAGATGCTACTTCATAATACTCGTATAAAATTTATTGGTTACTACAGTCTAATTTTATCTTAAAATAAGGCTCTTTTGCTTATTTCTTGAATCTGCTTATGTACAATATTTATTTATTATTCACCTACACAATATATTATGTATAACCCTGCTAAGCTGAAGTGGCAGTGGGCTGCTCAGGCATATTTCGAAGGACTGATAACAATTCAGAATCAGAATCCGAATCAGTTTTTTTTTATTGCCTAAAACTGTGTACAAAAGGTGGTAGAGTTAATATTAAAGGAACAACATTTTTCCCTTTTCGGACGTACAATAAATATAAATTTACTTATTGACACCAAGTCTCATAAGTAACTAACACCTTGTACTATTATATATTCTGTGCTAATACTATAATTATTTTTATGAGAATAAGCAAGTTTACATTTTTACCTTATATCTATAATTTACTCATTTTTAAATAAACTTAATTTTATAAATAATTATTAGAAGTATTCTATTAAATTATAAAACACTTTGGAAATAAGCTAGCCTTTCAATTTATGTATAAATTGAGACTCTGTCATTATCTTCAATTCTAGGGGTAAATGATTGTATATTCTAATGGCTGTATAAAATTAACTTTTATGATACATGGCATTATTGATCTGCGGTATGCATATTCTTGAGACCGCGACTCGGAAACGTAGTGCAGGTACTTGTACTATTATTTATTCTGTGGTGCAGGTAGGGACAGGTGGAGCCACAATATACGCAAAATGGCTGGCAGTAGTTGGAAAATTAAATCCGAAAATCGGGCTCAGTGACGTGCTTCGGTAGAAACCTTTGCTCAGCAGTGGACTGATACGGGCTGATAATAATGATGATGATGATGATGTGTAACCCATAATGAATATGACCATGGGCGTATTTCCATTACTTGTCGGCACCGGCACGGCACCAGAGACAGCACGGCAGCATACGACTTTCCACTGGCCGGCTGCTGTGCCGGATTTGCATACAAATGACTGCCTTGGCCAGATCCGTGCTGGTGCAGTGCAAAAACACCAAGTGCTTATTCTGGCAGAAAATATTGCAGCCAGACACTTGGTACTTGAAGGTTGATAACAAATTTCTACGATACATCACTTCCGGCGTAACACTTGTTCTGCCGTTAACATGATCATGATATACTTATTATGTTTCACACACGTACACTTACGTACATTTAAGTGTGCGTAAAATAAGCGAGATACTTTACTTCAAACTAAGTCATTGTACTGCACTGTGTTCGAAGCCCGTATTTTTATTAGGGGAAATGATAAAACGGTCAGTCGTCGTTTTTGCTCGTTAATAAGGCACACAAATGTGACCGCTTCTGTGATGTTCTCGACGACATGTAAGAATTAGTACGAATAATGTAGTTTGCAGCCGCTTCTCGTAGGTCGTCACTCCACCTGCCACAGGGCGTCCTTCTTGCGTGGAGACCACGTTTAGGCAAACGTGCCGTAACGTTTGCCTAAACGTGGTCTCCACGCAAGAACTCGTCTACCTCAATGGTTATCGGTTCTATGGGAAATATGACCTACTCACCAGCACATTGTTACTTTAGCTTGCTTTTCCTTAGAGTTGTCGGTTACATGGTTGTCTGTCGAACTACTTGAACAAATCTTGATCTTCAGAGAAACTTCAAGCATAGATCTCTCCATAGCTCGCTGAGCGACCTGATATGTGTAGATATTTTAATACAATAATAGCAAAATAATAAAAGGCAAAATCCTGACAAGATAATGTAGCTTTCAGCGCTGGAAAAAAGCAGTAAAAAACGGCGGAAAAATAACTGGCCAACTAGCCTTACTAAAAGTGACAGTTTATAGCTGAAGGTAATATTTACTATCGTCAGCCTGTTAAGTTTCACTGCTGGGACATAGTCCTGCTCTTAGTGAGAGAGGATGGGCCATACTCCATCACGCTGGCCCAGTGCGGGACACGTGGCGGCTCAGATGTACTGCTGATTGTCAAGTGAGGTAGCGCTGGCCTCTGGTCTCAGAGTTGTCGCCCGAAGGCCTCTGAAATGGCTCTACTACTGAATTAAGCAATAGTAGCCGGGACCGACTGATTAAAGTAGTCTCCGCACATAACTGAGAAAGTCATTAATTCGGAGCCTAGGACCGAACCCAGTATCGTTAGATTATAAGCCGAGTGAGGCAACGATGGTAGCATAGTGTGAATGTGATAAACTCTGACACTAGAGAGAAGGGCCAGGTATTGAATTTACGTTGGATTGTAAAGCATATGGTACCGCTATGCCACCACCGCTCCGAAACGTGCAGTATAGTTTTCTTTATGTTACCCACCCAATAAGGAAGGTTTTTTCCGAAATCCTGATCGTACTACCTAAGGGATAACAAACTAATTAAAGTTCACGTGAACGGTGCCGCTGGTTTCAGCTAGCAGATAATTGTGACTGTAAAGTGAACACTTGACAAGATAAAGCACACTGGGGTGTGTACCTACTTGTGCAGAACGGAGTGCTGTCGTTAGTGTGGAACGGAGTGTTGTATCGTTTGATGGCGACGAAACGGGGATAATTCTTGACGAGGCTTTTACTTATCGCGTAAAATTCTATCCGGTTTATATCATTTTATTGTCGACATGGAGACGTTATATCTTTTATGCTGGCAGTAAAAATGTACATACTCAAAATTTTATTGTCGACATGGAGACGTTATATCTTTTATGCTGGCAGTAAAAATGTACTGAACATTAAAATCAACATAAATCATTTAAACATTTTAACTGTTTTTACTCATACTCAAATGAAAAATTATTAAAAACTGACAAGCCAGAGTACAACAGACAAACCTAATATTTTACGTAATAATAGCAAGACCATAATAGCATATAAGAATAGGAGAATATTGTGCAAAATTAAAATACAGTTCATAATTTTTGTGTACATTTTCATTTATTTATTTATTATTTATTTAATTTATTAAAACGGTTTGCCCCAATTACATTAATTATTACATATTAATAATAATATCGAATTAAAATAACATAGGAATACAAAGAAAAACATAAAAAACAGTCTCACACAATGATTCACTCCTGTTACAAAAATCCAAACACTCCGACAATAATCTCCCATCCATCTTCATATGTATTTTAAACTTATTTAAGTACCTACATAAGAATTATCATTAATTTTTAGTAATTATGTTTAGAGACCATGACATTTTAAAATCTAATAACGTATTTACAGTTCATAAAGTAATATTTTGTAGTAATAGTGTATTAAAAATATCCTAATAATTTCACGGACATTTGTAGTTCCTACGAGTACCTTTAGTCAAGTTTATCGTGTCCTCCGTCGCGCGGAGCACCGCATCACCTTGGGCTTAGTTTTATTCGTATGTAGCCCATCGAACGTAGCCATGGCATACCAACTTAGCCATGGCGTAACAACTCAAAGTAAAATAATAACATTATTATTTATAGTATATTAGCTTTACCCGCGTGGACAATAAAAATACCGATACCGATTTTCATAAAAATTCGTTAATTTATTAAATAGATTTTTATCGACTGCTCGGCTTCTACCTACTCACTGCATAGATATTGTAAGTTCATCGGATTTTAAATCAAATCTTACCAGTAAAAACCACATTTAAATCGGTCCAGTAGTAGACACACAGAGAGACGCAATTTGAAAAATGTTATATTCTTGTTCTAAAATTATTATATTCTTGTTCAGTAGCTCATTTTAAATCCTCGAGACAATTCTTTGAATATTTTGATACTAACTGCTTTATTACAAGTACTAGTTAAGTCCCGCAGCTTTGCCCGCGTGAAAACTTTGCCCACCTTCACCACCAACCGTGTAGGGGCTGCTGATCGCACCCTTGATTTGATATGATCGGAGCACCTATCCGGGTCACATGATATGATAATAAAAAGACGTGCTTGTCTGTTGACGGTTTAATAGGTACTGAATTGATTGATATATTTTGCTTAGATTGCTAATGAATAGTGAGCCCGTACAAACTGTAAACCACCGTTTATGCTGTGGCCGTTGACTATCAGTCAGTCAGTCAGTTAATATGTATGTCATGGTAATGGTAATGTTTTATACGCAAATATAGATTCTCTAAGCGAAGCAATGATTGTAGCATTGCTGGCGCAGCAGTATTCGTAGCAGTGTAGGTAACCGCACCGCGGTGCGGTCGTAGCGCGTGCATTAATTTTTTTATGACCGCATAAATTACCCCGAAGGCCACGATAATAATGGGGGATGCCTCGCTATTTAACTGCGCTCATTGCGACGTAAATTATTATTTATTTTAACGCTTGCCGCCCTCGCTCCGCCCGCCCACAGCTCGCGATCGAGTCCGTGTCACGAACAAATGCCACAATTAATTTTAGTATATTATGCCGTCGAGCAATTGTCAAGTGCGAATACGAGCATGAAGCTATTGAATGTAGTCTTTAATTTAAAATGTGTCTTTAAATTATCTTAACTATCCCAGTTCACTCTGTGATACGCGATATTTTTCGGAATTGCCAAGTCTCACATTGTAACGCCGACTGTTGCCGTGGATAAAGCGGTTTTGCGATGCGAGTTCTAGTGGATCGTCGGCTCTTTCCGCCTTTTCTCGGCCATATTCAAGTTTTAAGCCATCACATTTTTTTAATGTGCAAAATGTAAATCACTCTACTTGGTAATTGAACTCCGGTACTAAACATCGGCAGTCGAACGACGTCTCGTCGCGCCATCCAGACATAATATATCGCGGGCGAGTGCGCGGTCAAAACGGTTGTTCGTTGTTTTAGTTATTTTTTTACGAGCGAAAAGCCTGGACTCCCTCAGGTACAATTTAGAAAAAAAAAGGTGAAAAATGTAGTTCTCGCACACTCGAGCTTCACTCTGCTTCGGGGAATAATAGTTTGACGACATTTTTGTGTTGTGTTGAAAATGATAAAATACGGAACTATTAAAATGACACCAAATACCTTCTTTGGTTTCACATTCTTTTCAATCGCGCCCACAGACCTTAATAAAATTCAGGACGCAGCCATTTGAAACCATCCTCCCTGTTGAAATTGGGATACATTATAATTTCAACCGCTACAATCCTGATGGAGTAGTAGTGATGTTCCGTGAAGAGGATCTTCGGGTCATGGAGTTCAATCCAGTGATTAGGGCCCGATTCGAGCAAATGCTCAGCGACTGCAGTTTTATTTATCTGGCGGTTCTTTACGGCTGCAATGTGTTCTTTGACCCTTTCCGCTATAGTAAGCTTGGTTTATCCAATGTAAGAACTACCGCAGCTGCTTCTATCTTATATACTTCTGGTGTTTGAAAAGGAATTACATCTTTCTGTGTTCTGACATGCCTTGCTAACTTGGATAAAGGAGTATACACGGTCTTGATAGAATAGTCCTGTAATAATGCGCCGACTTTATCCGTCACTCCTTTTACATAAGGCATGAAAGCCGGCTGTCTATCGTCATCAGTCCTTCTCTTTTTAACCCCCGAACAAAGAGACGGGTGTTATAAGTTTAGGGTTTGTATCACCGTGTGTGAGGGTGCGTGTGTGTGTGTGTGTGTGTGTGTGTGTGTGTGTGTGTGTGTGTGTTTCTGTGTGAGGGTGTGTGTGTATATGTATATGTCTGTCTGTGGCATCGTAGCTCCCAAACGACCGATTTGGATGCGGTTTTTTCTGTTCGAAAGCTGATGTGATTGAGATGGTTCTTAGATATATGGGAAAAGGGAGGGGGACAGGGGAGGTGAGAAAAAGGGGGTGAAAATCGTAACTTCCAAACAAATGGACCGATTTAGCTATGGTCTTAAAGAAAGCTAGAGTAAACGAACGAAATGGTTCGTGATGGTACATAGCTAAAAAGGGGGGATGGAGAGGGCAGGTGTGCTAAAGTTTTATATTTTTTTATATTTGATAGCTGAGGTTATCGAGGAGGAGGGGAGGAGGAGGGGAATGGGGGTGATGATCGTAGCTCCTGTGGTAGCTCCCAAACAAATAGACCTATTTTGATGAGGATGTATGCATACAATTATGCCCTTTTCCCACCAACATTTAAATAATTGTGCAATTGTAACCAAAGTAACACATTATATTGAAATGATTTATTAAATGAAAATACTACTTATTTTGTACTTCTTTATTCTTCTTCTTAGGAACATCTTTATCACTGACAAAAAAAAACACTACAATTAAAAAAATGCTTAAAAAATTAACATAAAAGTCACTTCTTAGATTAAATCTATAAAATGGCATATAAATGCGTAAGACTTATTCATACTGTTATTCTAAAATCAGTCAGTAATCACAGCATTTGTTGGAATCATAATTTGTTTCTTATAAGATAATCACAAAGTTAAATAGATATGAAAACAATATTCATAAGAACGTTTTCTTACAATCAATTAATTACCTAGGTATAAATAACTTTTTTGCATAATACTTTCAAACCTAATAATAATCATAATACTTAAAAATATTTTTAAGTGATTAACAAAAATAGTCTTCTAAATTAGGCACAAATCAGTAGTGCTACTAAAACTTTATAAAAACAAAACAGTAACTATAAAAATAATAATTATGCAAGAAAGGTCGATACATATATCTACCTACATGTTCACTGGAATGTTTTATTGAAATAAACTATTAAAAAATTGTTCATAAAATTTGGGAACTATGTTTGAGGCAATTAGTTGACGGATATCTTCTTTCTTCCGATCCGGAATCGGTAAAGTATCACAATATAACACATTTAATACAATATCTATCAATGGTTTCTTATTACCCGTCCTGCCCAATTTGACTTGCGCTTCAGCCCATGTGATTGATTTATAACTGTATCTGAATTGGTACGTATCAGAACTCTCAGTGAACTTAATGGCTCTAATTTCAGATATTTTGATATTATTTCTAGTAACATCTTTGCTTAGATTTAAAGTAACATCATCAGATAACAATTTCAAATCAAAGAATGAATCAAAATTCATTTCTTTGACTTCGAATCCGTTGCCACGTTTTTTTGTATTTCTTATGAGACATGCATACTCAGCTGTACAGTATATAGGCTCTGCTTTCTTAGCCCTTTTAACGCTCTTCTCGATGACAGAATGAACCGCGTCAGCTCTATTCTGAGTATGTCCTCTAATGAGGAATTTGTGTGTGATAGATTTTATGGGCAACATATTGACAGCATAGTAAAACATCCCGAAAACGAATTTATTTGTTTGTTGGCCGCAACAGTTATCAGAGTAAAATATTATATCTTTATTGGGTTGTTGAGTAGATAATTCTTCCAGAAACTTGTAAATACATGTTCCTATTTCATTAGCTCCACGTTTTCCAAGGCCTTCATGCCAGAAAAAGCAAAATGTTTTATCACTATTGATATTGGAAACTGTGAAATTATAGCAGTTAAGCTTTGACTTGTAAAAGAATGCTGACGACTGGCCAATGGGACACGGTAAAACTGCCTGTAGGTATGCCTGCCGAATATGGCTACTATGTTATTGGAATCTGTCTGTTTACTGTCTTCTATATCCTTTTCAAGTTCTAAACGGGAAAGACTCTTTTCTTCAAGGTGTAATTTATGCTTTTCTGACAGTGGTTCTTTGTCAACAGCGTTTTTGAATGCCTCACATTCATCGCATTGGTCTTTACGAGGTACAAATAAGCCTATATTAAAATAATTGTTGAAAATGCGGTGGTAAGCATCATCATTGACGGATGGTTTTCCAGCTGCTTTTCCGATAGCTTGATAGTTGCGATGGAGCTCAGCTATAGTCAGGGTACCATCTATGAACTCTCTGGTAGTATTAGCTCTTAAATAATGACTTTCTGTACGTGGAATCGACATTATGTGATCATGAACAGATTGGATAACTTCAGCACTTAGTTTACAATTTTAACCGTGTTTGCCTCGATTATCTATAGCACTCATTCTCATAGTATTATTAGATATATTTTCAATGACATTACGTAAAGTTTTTTCTCCAATAGCCAATGTATTTAGCAGAAACTTCTTACAGACCCTAACTTCTTGTGAACCTATCATAAAATAGTAGGTCGAATTTGGTTTTCTTGTTGGCTTAATACAGGTATTATAGTCGGTAATTTTGACTCTTCGATATACAGGCGGAATCAGTTTCACACAAGACGCGAGAAAGTCTCTTAGTCTTATTTGTGTTCCCAGCTCCCAGTAGAATTGAAAAATCGTATTTCTATCTTCAGAAGAAACTTTAGTGGAACACGAAAGTCGGCATTTATCTGGGCAAGGAAGAAGAATTGATTTTGCTGCTACAAATTTTCCTCTTTTTATACGCTTTATATTAGCTTCACTTGTATGTTTGCATGTTTGTATGTTTGTATGTTCGTAACCAACTCCTTTGGACGCTATTTTGACCCCCTTTAAACGGTCAAATTTCATTCAAATTTTGCACACCTGTCAAAGACCGATGACAATGCAACAATTCGAAAAAAAAACTAAAAGTAGAAAATAAATAATAGTTTAAAAAAACTAAAAAACACGCTTTATATAGAAAACCAAGACCGTTTGTTTGATTCCTGCTCTACATTAACTGTTGCGTGTGGTGTTGGTTCTGGTTCACTATTGCCTTCATTATTTTTTAAGTCCACCGTAGTATTAGGTTCAAGAAATCTGCTTCGAGAACTAGAAGAGCTGCTGCTAGAACTGGATCAGCTGCTGCCAGAACTAGAAGAACCGGATACGTTTCTCGATTTGAAAAGTAGTTTCTAGCCTGTTTCACATTTGGCTTGTATTTTGAACCTTCGGATGGTGAAAAATCTCCATTTTCTTCAGACTCGGAATGGTTATTACCCGGGGTTGTACTTATAATGGGTGGGCTAGCTATTACATTATTCTCCATAGCAGATACGGTTATCATAGATGAATTTATCGCTCCTGTAGTTTCAGGTATCATTGGTATTGGATCCTGATTTTCAAAGTCCTTGCTATCTATCCACTGCTCAACCATTGACGTAAAATTAAAGTAGCATATGTCTTTTTAAAACTATTATATTCTTCAAAAATAGATTTTTCTAAATTTTCATTAATTTGAGGTTAATCAATAGTTCTAGCCTGTATATTAAATTGATCATCAACCATCCTCAAAAAATTTCTGCCTCGAGATTCCATTTTTATTAACTAAAAGCGAAAATAATCAGACGTTTAGTTCGGTTTATTAATCAACAGAACAAAAATAAATACACGTCAAACCTATAAGAACCCTTTTTTGCATCGAGGGTTAATAAAGGAAAAAATGAAAGAAAAAAATGGCATCAGAATTATCTTACAGATCAATAAATAGACACAAGATATTGTAAAGAAAACGACGGAAATGTTATCAATTTTACATAAAAATAAAGCGGTTGGAATGACAAACTCTTAAATGCTATTATAGTTATTTGTATAAGACAAAATTGGAATGACAAAGTCAGATTTAGTTTAAAGACTAGGTAATGTTTACGTATTGGACTTACAAAGGCACAACTACCAGAACGACTTTGTTCTGTCAAATATGTGCTCTCTAATTAGGCATAAGTACATAAAATGTGACCATGTCTTTCCAAAATATAAAACAAAAAAGGGCATATTTACCTTAATGACCTTGACGCTCCAGTACACAACCACTACTGACGCGGGCGATGCCGCAATTGACCAATGAGATTTTGTCGCGCCAATATCATTCAAAAAACGAACGAATGGTACAAAGGCACTACTGCCCTCTGGCTAAAATAAACTGAATCTAGTGAATGTCTTTGTTCCTACAGGTAGAACTTAGTTTTTAAGGTACTTTGGCATATTTAACTCATTTTCAGAAATTTTAGCACTTCGGCCCTTGTCTAACCGAAGGTGCGATATGTACTGTGGTACCGGCGTTTATTGAGTAATAGCACAGTACATGTATAGTCTTATATATGTACTGTGGTAATAGCAGTCGTCAAGCCGTGTCAGAGGCTCTCCGGCGGCTTACAAACTCTGATACTAGAGGCCAGCACTACCTCATACGACAAACAAACAAATAACTGGATTTTATTACACGTCATTATACAGTGGTCTGTGGGCTTTTTACACGACTGCCCAAAAAAAGGAGTGTTTTTAGTATTCATGTATGTTTGTATGTGAGTTTCTTTATTCCACCATAACCACAGAATAAATAATAGTACAACCATAACTTTTGAATGCCCTTTTGAACAGATTTAGACGTATCGTTAGAATCCTTACATCCCCGAGTAACAAAGGCTGTATATTTTTGGAAAACATTCTGTATTGCAGCAGCAGTATGGCATGATATTCAAACACGAAAAAAAATACTCCGAAAATTACAATATGGGTATCAAATTAAAGGTCTTGATAAGCACATTCCAACAGTATATAATTTATTGGCAAACGCTCTTTTTTGGCATGGCAGGCGTGTTTTTTTAGCTTTTAAGCTAGTTAGTTTTTTACGTTTTTGGTTCAAAATTTTAATCTTTTATTCGAAGTTGTTACTTGCAAAAACCATCTGTTATTGATTAACAGCATTATCGCTCAGTGGATTGTACTACAACATTGTACAGTGGCCTGTGTGCTCTGTGGCTTTTACGTTTTTGGTTATTGAAGTTTTGACGTAGGGGGATTTAGCGGTTAGAAACGTTTTGTTATTAATGTCAAACGGAAAAATATTCTAACTAGAGAGATAGACTTTTCCTCGAGGTTTTTCTTGAAAGTATTCGAGCTGTCATGTCGTTAATTTTTATTTTTTCTTCATATTAGTGTTTTTTCTATTGTTAATGAGTAATATTGGTGTAATATTAATCATTAGGTGTTTGTTAACGTGCACGAGTGTGGACAAAGGATAAAAAAACAAAAATCGTGACTATTTGTGATATTTTCAAAACTCTCCAGGAAGTTTCAGTAAAACGTACACCATTTTACTGATTTGTGACTTTGACAATTATTGACTGTGACTTGACAATACTAACAATAAACTAAACTTGACATTGGCGAAATTGCTAGTAGGCCAGTGCCTCCGCAGAAGCCATTAAAATAAAAAAGAAGAAGAAGAAGACTTCCTCTGTAAAAGAATGAGAGGTTTTCTCACGTTAAATAATTGTCACTTTAAACAATTCAGCATTAAATGCATTTATCAGCGTCAGCCCGTATTCATCCACTGGCGTAGGCCTTTATTTGTGAACGCCACTGAGCCCGATCTTTGGCTCTCCTCATCCAGTCGCTACCAGCCGCCTTTCGCAAGGCGGACGCCCTACGCTACGCTTGCCCAAACGCGGCCTCCACTCTAGAACTCGTTTACCCCAACGGTTGTCGGTTCTTCGAGTTATGTGACCGGCCCATTGCCACTTCAGCTTGCTAATTCTTTGAGCTATGTCGGTTACCTTTGTTCTCCAGTAGATCTCCTCATTTCGAATTCCATCCTTTAGAGATACTCCGAGCATTGCTCTCTCTATACCTCGCTGAGCGATTTTAAATTTGTGGGCCAGCCTCACTGTGAGTGTCCACGTTTCGGCTCCGTAGGTCTTAACTGGTAGAACGCACGAGTTGAAGACTTTCGTCATTAGGCACTGTGGTTTGGACAACGAGAAGACCTGACGTAGTTTACCAAATGCTGCCCATCCCAACCTAATCCTCCTATCGGCTTCCCTGTCGAAGTTGTTCCTACCCAACTGCATAGTCTGCTCGAGGTAAACATATTTCTGAACAACTTCAAGGGGACACCTTCAACGACGATCGGTTGTGGGGTAGTAAGGTCGTTAAACATAACCTTGGTTGTATTCAAGTTGATCCCGTGACTGATATGACTACAGGCGTGAGCTAGGTTGGTCAGCATGCCCCCTTACTCCCCCTTCCCTTCCCCTCCTCTCCAACCTCTAACCTCCTAAGAGTTTCTGCCCTCCTGGTAATTTGTGACTATTTTATATTATAATACCTTGATACGTTTTAGCCTCGTGTCGTCCCCAGTGTCACACCAGTGTGACCACGAGTAATAACTATTCCTCGTGGTCACACTAGTATGACAAAACGGTGTGACCACGAGTCCGTCGCCATTTGTTCGAGATCCTGCAGCGACATAAAATAAATGCATAACATAAATGCATTTATACAAGAAGTGATTTCATTCATAGTGATAGGTAATCCTGAGAGGCAGGATACGTTAAATTGGGGACGAAGAGACCCAATCAGTTTTCTTCAAAGTTATAGCATCATGTTTGTCATCTTGACGTTACGTATAAACTTAAACTCTAATCTCTCTCGTGTGAAAAAAAAATAAGGAAGAGTTTCTCTAAATTAAGAGAGGTATACTGGCTCGGTGCAGGTTTATGAATGTCACGTGCCATTATCTAAATTAAGGTAGATCACACTTTATTCAAAAACATTAGCTATAATCGCGAAGTTACAAAGTTCTCAAATTCCTGTTAACTCAACTCCTCAGCTTAACATTTTCGCAACTCTAATGTCCTGGAATATAATATTCTGTACTTCGCGAAACTTCAACCAAACTTCACAAGCTTAGGTTTCGACAATCCTAACCCAACGCGGAAGTACCGCTAGTGCTTCGTTTACATTGCGATGAAACTTAAATAACAACTGACCCATTTCACAGGATCTTATTTGATGTTCACAGTTCTCAATAACCCATTTAATTTTCGTAAGGTTACTTATTGGAAATAAATAACAATCTATACATTTCCCGTTTACTCCCCCCGTGTGAACTAGGAGTCACGCCGAGGCGGCGAAAGTTCTCCACTAACAATACAACCGTTTAAAAGTTAGACAATAACCGAACGAGAGAACTTAAACCCGAAATTACTTCCCCGATCGTCGGGATTAGCCCCGCCCGAGGTGAGGGTGCAAGATAAACACCAAGTTTGTATCTCAACAGCGTGTTGCTGAAGATAATATAAGTACGAACAGTATCTCGATATGAAATACAATGAAGAAGACAAAATATGGTAATTCGTGATCAAGTTAATACATATCAACAACGAGATATGCAAGCAATGCCAGTATGCAAGCTATGTCGTTCTGGACGCCTGATCTGGCTTATCACTGGTCTTAACTTATGTTCATTTTGGTAAGCCAGTACTCAAGGCCACACTTACTAGACCACCAGATTATTAGTAAAATAATAACAAATCCAACACTAACTAGACGCGTACCAAGAGGGCTGACACGAATGGCGCAGGGCAGATACTCTTGGAAGAATACGGGGTTGATTTTTGCCCAGCAGTGGGACAAATAGTTGGAAAGTGAATTTAACCAGTTTGTGAATCAAATAAATAAATACTTCTTTGGTAAAACTGAGCTACTGTCAATGTTCACACTATTTCTCCACGTGTTGTTCTAAGAAGGTTTATTGTAGAACTCATCGAATGCGGCGTCAAACTAAGTGCTCGACACTTATGTTCGAGAGAGGTTGTCGAGGTAACGGTGTATAGACCATGCGCTGCTACCGAGGAAACCTCTCGGGGTGCTATACAGTATACTTATAGAGTAGTTAGACAATACAAAATCACGCTTACTCCCCGTTTCAAACTGAGTATAAACAATGGGATTGTATGCTCTTGGTAATTCAATTATTTATTTAGGTTTCAAAAGATTACGTCAGACGACCTCAAGGCAGGCCCAGAAGGAGATGGCAGGATGAACTGGACTCCTGATGGAAGGACTGGAAAGTCAAACCTTTAGGATCAAGACCGTAACTCAAGGAAGGGAGAGTAGGGAGGGAAAGGTAGCGCCTTTGCCCAGCCCAGCAGTAAGACAAAACAGGCTGAACAGTAATAATATAAAAGATTACGTAATAATAAGATAGGGCGAATCTGTGTGCCTCTTTCCTGAAAATATTGTCGTTCAAAAGAGGCAAATATTTACTGCAAGTACGCTTTTGTGCAGAACTATTTGTCGGCGAGGTTTCAAATGTCCGCGAACATGAGAGCAAACTGTCATTGTCAAAACTACTCGCGGGGCAGCCATCTTGTCATACACACTTGTTGAACGCGGGGCGCCAGCGCACCATGTCTGCGACGAATCGCTGCTTATCTTTTTAATTTGAAGTGTTTTAGTTAAAGCTATTAGAGAATAGATTTTAGAGCGAGGCCAAATTAGAACTTATTAGGCTAATTCTCATCGCCGCGATTCTCATCGTCACCTTCATGGCAAATTTTGTTTTTTGCTTATTTGACCTATTTTTGAAAAAAAGCTTATAGCGCTTGATAAGACAAGTAAATTAATTTGTAAATTAATCGAATCGTGATTCTTGTTTGGAAGAATAATGGTTTTGAAGTGCTAGATGCCACGAAAGTGACGCGATGATCCATGAAAGTGACTTAGTAACTTTACAGACATTATTTTATTACAATTTGCTGCTGTTTTCAGTAATCAAAAGAGATAACTTATTATCAGTTCGGTCCTAAGTTCGGTCATCCAACATAATAGGGAAACTGATATGCTACGTCAATTAAAACTACACAATTTTAGTGAAAGGTTTTTATTTTAAGCATTATTAATGTAGGTGACAAATAAGAACTTTACTGTGATTTTATTAACCAGGTACTTATATTTCAGAGTATATTTTTACTCTAAAATAAAATATTATCACAAACTTATGTAAGTATCTTTTTTTTTACTATGTAGTAACAACAAACCGAAATTATGTACCTATCTAAACTTAAAATATATTAAATTGTAATGTCACAAATTATTTATAACATTAACAAATAATCAGTTTACAGTGATAAAAAAAAAACATAAATATAGCCTAATTCATCGTAATATGAAGTTTTTCCTAACTAAGAAGCATATGAGTCTTTAAAGAGTCTTTAAAAACTTTTTAAATACACCACCAGTCGCTATACTTCTGAATCACCTTTATGGATAAAACGCCATGAAGGTGATGCCACGAAGGTGACGAAAAATCTTTTTTTTTATAAATTCCTGCAATGCTTTGGTGTAACGTTTTAAATCAATACTACACATTTTGGGGTTTCGATGAGCTAATTTTGATTTCAATTGCTAAAATACAATGCACAAAAATGTTGTCCACGCAAGTGATTGGTACACCTATGAATAAATATAAACTAACTAATTATTATTTTTCTCACGGCACTATTAGCCGTACTTCTCACTTCTGCAATACCGGAACACGACATACGTCCGACTAAATCGAACTCTGTGTTTGATTGCTAATGTTGTGTTCAACTGCCAGCCGTTATACTACGCAAATCTAAAGTATCTAAAATCGTGTGACCGACGGATATGTAGTTATAAATTCAAAATTATTATCAAAAGATTTTTCTTACACTATTGGGTGTAAAGTGTAAGTGTTACGATGACTTTAGTATAAGTAACATATAAATACACTGAAACTTGGTAAAGCAGTAATCAAATGTTTTACTGCAACGGGAAGTGTGACTCGATGAGAATACGAGAAAAGCCCCCGTTTTTGACGATTCGTGTTAATTTTTGGTATTATTTTTACTTCTATTCTGACAAGCTTTATTTATTTTGTAGCCTAATAAATGTTTAATCTTCCAATTTAAAAATTATGTTTCTATCTTATACCGTTTAGAAAATATAACTGTGTGACCATCAAAATTGAGCTTCGATGAGAATTACCCATTTGATTGTTTTTTGTCGTGAAAATGAATTTCGATTTTAATTCCTCGCCCACATTATCATGCCGTCCAAGATGGAGGCACTATATCCTGAGTCATCAGAATTAATAAAAAAATGCTTGACATCTTTTCACTTACTAGGTATACTAATAACGCTCGCCTCATGCTGCGGCATGGGCTAGCGAAATGATAATATTATTTACTAAAAAAACAAAATACAACGACTACAGTGCGCTGAAAACTACAGATAATCCTACACGAACTGACAGTCATCGATCTGCACTCGAGAACACAAAAACACCGCCCTATTTATGTTTGTTCGCGACCCTGATAAAACTGAACAAATATCGTCCCCCTCCCTCTCTGACAAACAGGCCGGACAAACGGACGTATTTGTCGTCCGGCTAAATGACGGGCGTCTGGTGATTCCACGCAGAAATAACGGGAAATTGATGGTTTGTGTCGTTCGTCGAGAGGTGCAGCATTATTCGTAATATCATGCAGCGTGCTTGTTTATTGTGTCTGTACTTTATTGGAACTTGGTTAAATGTTAGCTAAGCTATAGTAACGGGTTATTTGCTCTGCTAACGGTGCTGTGTGCAACGTAACGATTACCTCGACAGATGTAGATTTCTGTAACGTCTTGCAATTTGCAATGCAATGAGGACATTTTATTCACATGTTTGCTTTTTTGCTTTACGTTGAGTCATCGATCGAGTATTCAATTCAAGTGTTTAGCCAAGTTATATCAATTTTAGGTCATCTCAAAGACCTATGAATTTCGAATATTATGAATATATTATGTACTAGCTGAGACCCGCGGCTTTGCACGGGTACAAATTTTGCCCCCCCCCCCCCTTTGCCCCTCCCTCTCTACCCTGCGCCTCCATCAGTCAATTCCTTCTCGAGATATCAAAAAAGCCGTTCCATAAAAAATGCATATATGAGAAAATCATGAAAAAGCCGTTCCTATGTCGAAGAAAACATAAATAATATATTTTTCCCGATGTTATAGTTATTAACCTATTCGGGGCGGAGACAAATCCAAAATACAAAAATCATAAAAATCTGTCCAGCCGTTCTCGAGTTATTATTACCAACACATTTAGCGATTCATTTTTATTATATAGAATAGATGTTCAAAAGAATATATAAATATAGAGAATAATTGTAAAAAAAAACTGATAAAAACTAGATTTCGGTAAAAGAAAGTTAGTGGTTCATTTATGGGAAACATTATACGGTTTATAATAATAAGTTACTTAACGGCATTGATCAATGCATGGGTTTAAAACATCTATTTGTGAGAGTAAATCTCATAAAGAGAGCATATTAGTGTAAAAGATTACATATATTAAAAACTAGCTGTGTCTGCGGCTTTACACGTGTGGTTGTTTCTCTAGGTTAAAAGTACTCATGTGCAAAATACCAACATACAAACATTTTCTTGAACAAAATTCCTTCAGCCGTCAATTTTTTTTTTATCTATTGCTCGGCTTCCTTTTCGGATTGAGATACCAAGTACCCCAGGTTTTAAGTCAAACCTTAAGCTATAAAACAGTGAAAACCGCATCGCAATCAGTCCAGTAGTTTTTACGTGGTGCGCGAACAAACATACAAACAAACAGACAGACAAATTTAAAAAAATGATATATTCTTGTTCTGTAGCTTATTTTAAGTACCCTAGACCATTTTTTAAAATATCATCATTGTACAGTTTTTTTCGTACTTACTGCTTTATTATAAGTATACTTAGATTTACATGAGTTATATTATAATGTCTGACATATAAAAACAGATAATGAAGAATTGACTACATGGAGAAAACGAAATCCCCGTAGAAATTCTTGGTACCTATTCTCTTCTCTAATCCTTTCCTGTGCGAGATTCAACTTTTGAGTCGGCATATTAAAGGGAAATTTCCTTTTCTAACTCAAAGCATATTTACTTTACCTAATTTAACTGGCTTGATTCTTAATAATTTATTTTATCGTCTTTGTTTATGAGATGTTAAGGTTTGACTTGTTAAAGTGCTATCATTTTGACTATTTAGAATAAATACTTTGACATTGACTTTGAATAGTTTACCCATTTTTTTAAAACTTCATTATGCCTAGACTTTCTTACTGCAGCGAACCAAAAATAACTTTCAATCACTTTCCTAAATCTGACAACATGCTCATTCCCAAACACGCGCGAGGCAGGTCGGCACGTCGTAAATTCGGCGTATCCCTTTGCGCCTATAGTCCCGCCGTATTCCGCCATATTTCTAGTGACAATCTTATGAAATCTCCCTCTGAGCAAAACTTGAACGCCGCGAGGTGTGTACAATTTTTCTTTTCTGTCTCCCAAATGGCGTGCGCTATAAATTCTCGTCTGGTGGGGTCGAGCTATGAGAACAACGGTTTAGTGTTCAAAAATTCATGTAGGTAAAATTTTAAATTCATTATTTTAAAGTTAATCCGTTATAAGATCTACCAATAAGTTTTGTTCTATTTGTATTTAAGATCTGTGGATTTTGTGAAATAAATATAAATAAATAAAATTATCTATCGCAATATTTGATCATAAAATTTACCTTAAAAAAAACTAAAAATTTCAAAGATTTTGATTATAGCCTGCCCAGAAAACTAAAAACGCAGCCATGAGGGCATTGCATTCGTGTTTGGCATTTAGAAACATTCCGAACTAAGAATTAGTCACAATAATAATTACAAATAAGTACTAAAGATTTTCCGAAACTTGGCAAGTATTTTTTCAAACGCCTTCAAAAAAAAGTAGGTTCTCATCGTAGACATTGGTTTCTCTGTCTACGGTCACAGTACATATATAGTAAAGACTATATATGTACTGTGCTACGGTTCTCAAGTTGGTGTGTATTATACAGTGTTGCCGCAACTGAGTTCCCAAAAGGTATATATCCAGCGGTGAAAAGGTACATTTTGGGGTAAAAAGGTGCATAAGCATTTTTTTTACTTTTCTTTTACTTTTTGATGTTCGAGAATGCGAGAAATTTTTTGGATTCTAGGCGTGAGAAAACTTATCTATATTATTAGCAAGTTTCAAAAAGCGTTACCTATTTCATAAAACCTTCTAGGTAGGTACTTGTACTTTAATTAAGAGGAAGCTGTTAAAGTTTAGCCATGGTACCTTTATTGAAACACGTAAAAAAACCCTAGTTTTATGATAGGTTAAGTACTCATTGAAATGAAATTTGTCTTGATTTATGGAGAAATCGGACGATAAAAAAAACTATTTAATAATTCACTGTAATTGTGGTTGAAATTAGATCCATAACGCAAGAAAGAACTACTTCCCAGGCCACGTACTCAGGACCGAACGCTATCTCATGTATACACTGCTACTTTACCGGCCTATAGTGTATGGGCACATATACCGGCAAAGAAAAAAGTATATGCATCTGTTTGTTTGTTGTTAGAGCAAGAGAGATGTAACGTGTTAGCTCTGTCGTAAAACAACATTCCAAGGTTTTTAACATAACTCAAAATTTTTATTGACACAAAGAATTGGTAACTACTTGTAGTTTACGTTCCGTTACATGCAGCGCTCACATCATTTATTGGCGGCGGTTTCAAAAAGATACTTAATACGTAGGTTTTACACGTTACACATGGGAGGGTAAAAAGGTACGTCAAATGTGTAAAATGTACGCTAACGGCAACGCTATGATATTGTTGGAAATGCGTAATCTATAGTTTTAATATGTTAGTCTATATGGGTGACTAAGCATATATGTATGAAATTTCATGTATGTATGTTTGTTATATTGTCAAAAATGCTTAATCTATCGATCTATACTTATCCATCTCTTTATCTATACTTATAATAAAGCAATAAGAACGAAAAAGTCTGTACAATGAAGATACTCAAAAAAGAAAAGGTCTAGGTTACTAAAACTAAGCTACTTAACTACAATAAATCTTTTTTTTAAATCGTGTCTGTCTGTTTGTTTGTCAGTATGTTTGTTCGCGCATCACGTAAAACTACTGGACCGATTACGATGCGGTTTTCACTATTGGATAGCTTAGGGTTTGATTTAAAAACTGGCGTACTTGGTATCTCAACCCGATGAGTAGAAGCCGAGCAATCGATAAAAATATTGTTGACGGCTGATGGAATTTTGATCTAATGTAAATATTGGTATGTTAGTTCTTGGAATAGCACATAAAGTACTTTTAACCTAGAGAAATAACCACGCGTGCGAAGCCGCGGGCATCAGTTAGCAATTATAATAAAGCAACAGCACAGAATAAACAATATAGGAACAGGCAATACGAATGAAATAGTCTGTACAAAGAAAATAATTTAAAAAAAATGATCTTGGGTACTTAAATTAAGCTACTGAACAAGAATATAACATTTTTTTAAATCGTGTCTGAGTGTTCGTTTATTTGTTTGTTTCTTTGTCTGTACTTCAAGCATATCTCTCTCCATAGCTCTCTGAGTGACCTTAAATTTGTGGACTAGTTTGACCGTGAGTGTCCATATTTCGGCTCCATAAGTACACTGTTGTAACCTTTTCATTTACAACCATGTAACCTTTACAAACATGTAAACTTTTTCTGAATAAAGTATATTGATTGATTGATTGATTGTTAGGACACACTGATTGAAGAATTTTGTCTTCAGGCTCTGTGGTATGGACGACGAGAAGACTTGACGAAGCTTGCCGAATGCTGCCCAACCCAGCTGAATTCTTCTGTTGGCTTCTTTCTCAAAGTTGTTCTTACCTCATATGAGTCTATATGAGTATCTTAAGAAATATACCACATTTCGCGAATGTGTGTATGTACATATGTATGTATGTTTGTCCTAGTATTTCTCGGAAACTAAAAGTCTGATTGCAATAATTATTTTTGCCATATTTTCAAAAAGAAGTATTCAACTTACGGAATACTTAGTTTCATTAAAATCGGTTCAGTAGTTTAAAAACTAGGGACTGTTAACTGTTTCCAGTATGGCTTTTTATAGCGATCGGAATACTTAAGTACTACTTTTTTTACGCCTACATTTCACGAAACTAAAATGTAAGAAATAAAAACTAATTTAACAAAAAAGACATCAAATCGTATAAAAATTAAAAGAAAAAAAATAAGAAAAATGAGGTACTAACTTTAGTCGTTTATTTTATTAGTTCAAAATTTCTCACATTTTAGTTTCGTTAAAGTGTATTTATTTCTTTTAAGTTTTATACTATCTGAAGACGGTTTAATTTTGACGACCGGTTGGTGTAGTGGCTAGTGACCCTAGGAACGAAATCAAACGGTCGTAGGTTCGAATCCCGCAAGGAGCAATCATTTGTGTGATGAGCAGAAATTATTGTTTCCGAGTCATGGATGTGATATTCGTATTTATGTATGTTTATCCGTTATCTAGGCAATATGGGCAATATTACAGGGTATCCTAGTTTGGGGCTAGGTAATTGGTGTGGAATTGTCCCGAATATATATATTAATATAATTTAAATTAGTTTTTATTTATTTATATATCTGCTCAGGCTATCTAGATACTTAAAAACAGCTAGTATGCTAATGTATTAGGATACAAAAGAATGAAAAACAAAATAGACACTAAATCATCTATCATCGCGTGTACTATTTCTTAACCACTCCATTTGAAGCTGAGTGTTTGATTATGATGATGATGATGATGATGACTTTGAATGGAGTCTTAAGAATAGAGGTAAAACTTTATTCGGCATTTTTTAAGTATTTGATAGTTTTTTGTATGGATATAAAGTCCGAAATAAAAAAACCTCTCACTTTATTTCCGCCCCTCGCTTTTCTGCTGGCCCGCTCTGTATGAAATATCACATAATTCTGCAGTTATGAAATCACTCTGATGTATGTATCGTTCATGCTGCTCTTTGTTCGAGACGGAGGCTCTCGAGAAGCGATGGAGAAGCGAATCTCCCGTTTTCATTACATTTCCTATAAATTGAAGCACTATCCGGGAGATATAACGGAGGAGGAACAAGCTTTGACGCGGGGTTCTTGTATCGTACAAAGTCATATTCAAGTTCAGTGTACCATACGATTCGTATTCATACTCGTAATTTAGTCAGTTTATAACACATTTTTCGCCCTAGTAAGTATATCTATTCTATCTATCTATTGTTTCATAATAAAGCAGTAAGTAACAAAAAGTTTTTTTTTTTAATGAATCTGGATCTAAAAATATTTTAATGGTGTACGGTTTGATGATGGATAGTTTAGGGTTTGACTTAAAAACTGGGGTACTTGTTACCTCCATCCGATGTGTAGAAGCTGAGCAATCGATAAAAATCTATTTGACAGCTGACTGAAACCCAGGTACTTTTGCTCCTGGAATTACACATTGGAAAATTTAACCCCATAAAAATGTCCACGCGGGAAAAACTGCGGGCACAGCTAGACTATAATATTTAGAATGGTGTCCCTTGTAGATATTGGCTTGGCACATTCACCCAAGTTCTGACACTCTTCTCTATTGAGCTTTGGCACAATCCTTTATGAACTAGCTAAGCTAGAACACTAATAACACTTAACAAACTCAGTTAGTGCACTTTTTGACCAGCGTTAACAGCACAGCGTCCATGTGAGCATCAGCACATTAATTTTCAACATTTTGTTCTCGTTAATTTCGCGAGCGGTATGCATTTTTAGTGACTAGTCGGAGTTGACATTACTCGTCTGTTACTTTAGCAAGCGTCATGTAATGACATCGCTTATTGTGTGCACTCTACGAGGTGTTAGAGCGATGCTACAGAACACCAGAAAGACTTCCCTTCCGAGCACCGGCATTCTACGTCAGCATTATTCTCGAAACATCTGCGAAGTACAAATGGCGCGGCGGTGCTGTGGCGTCAACACAAATCAAATAAAATCACTAAAAGCTTGCTCTTGCTTCCACATTCATCATTCGAATGGTAAATGAGTGGCTTAAATGGTTTCTTTCCCGGTTTGTTCAATTCGAGGGAGTACAGGGCCTGCAGTCTTGACATATAGATAGATTGGTCAAAACCTAGTCATTGTCATCGGTATCTGTACTGACATTGATCATGATTGACATCGATATTTGACAGAGACTACCACATATCGTTTTAATCGGACTTTGCGACCGATTTTGGTTGTAAAGCAATCGCTGTCGATGTCGAGACTACAGGCCCAGGTATTTTCTAGGAAAGTATGGCCCAATACGGCATGATCGCTATCAGGTGAGAAAGTAGTCAAACATATGCCAATTCAACACTTTAAATATCTTTAATCGTTAATCTCTCTTTAAAAAAAAAGTACGCTAAAAAGCTGCGCCTCCTGACGAAGGGTACCTAACCTATGCTTAAAACTTCAGTCAACATTTTGACTGTCAAACTGCTCAAACGTGCATCCTAACTCATTAATATCATACTTATAAAAATGCGCAATATGCTATAAGAATGGCAAACGCATAATTCACAATGAGTTCATTTGTATGCATGCCGATTGAATCATTCAAATGTGTCTTAGCCGAACGAACGCTACACTTATCTTTAACGATTATGACGGTCGTTACGGAAACGCTAATGTAAATGTGCCCTTAGATAGGTTTTCAGGCACTGCCGTAAAAGCGTTGGTAGTTTAACGGTTCAATAGTGCAACTTAGAATCCAATGATTCCGAATTTGGTCCTAGGCTACCAATCACTTTTTTAAGTTATGTGCGGTTTTCCATCGCTCCGTGCTTCGGAGGGCACGTAAACTGTCGGTCCCGGCTGTTATACATAAATTGCAGTCGTAAAGCCATGTCAGATGCCCTTGGGCAGACTGACAAACTCTGACACCTGAGGCCAGCACTACCTCATACAACAAACAAACAAACGAGGCACCCCGTTTAGCAGTCTTCCTATAATTATTTTCGCGACGTACCCGTTTGCTACCTCTCTATTATCTTGTTCGTAAAATAAGTTGAATTCACACGTTAATCACAACACAACTCCATTCATGTATAGGTATTTGCTTCTTTAAGTTTTTACTTTCAAGGTAAGAGACCTTAAAATATACAAAGTAATTTAGTCAAACAAACATTTTGTAAAGCAGTGAGGTACCTACCTCAATTCAACGTCAGCACTTCTCATATTTCCACGTAGGACACCGCATTAGCATAACAAATGTCCCAACTCGGGCCATTCCTCGAAGAAACTTCTTATTCTGTTTTTGCCTTTTCAGCGCGGATATGGAAACCCGACGGCTTGCAGCTACCACGTCATTAACATTGCTCACTTATAAATGTTATTAAAGCACTCGCTTTACTTCACCTGGCATCTCTGTAGGTACTCGGTCATTTACTTGCACGAAGCAATAGTCGTCAATAAGGAAAAGTTGTAAAACGTGCAAAAAAGCAACGTTTAAAGTTCCGGACTTACCGGTTAAAGTGTTGGAAACATTGCAGTGATAAATCGCCAGTTATTATTCTTGTGCTATAACTTACTCTCTATGTTTAACTGCCGTGAATGTAATTATTGTTTAGTCAGACTTGTCTTAACTTTCTAGACTAGCAGCTTGGAGCTTAGTTGGGTAGGTAATAGTGTGTTTATGCGTAATTCTGCTTAGATTGCAAACAAGCGAAATTACGTCTAGACGACGATGACGTCTCAACGAGATAGGTACAGTTGAGTACGTTCTATCTTGTAAATGTTAATTAATAGAGTTCTTTCGACTGTTGATAAGGTTCTATTTAGCTTAATTAGAATTATTTTGGGCGATGCGTGTTACACTTGCAAGTGGTCAGGAAATTATTTGTAATCAATTAGTTGATATTTTGTTATTATTTACCGAGTTTCGATGAAATAATTTTTATTCTTTTATCGAAACAAGTTTCAAAGAAAGAAATATATTTCCTTTTTGGAAACCGATTCCGAAAGAAGAATACTTATTCTTTTCTCGAAATTGGTTTCGAACTTTGGTTTCGAATGATTTTCGAATTATTTTTGATGTAAATTAACCGTTCCACCCTAAATTGATTTATAAGTATATCCGAAACAACTGAGCCTAAAATTTTGAAAATAATACAAAGTAAGTTCTTTATTTATAGATTACATGGAAACCTATAAGAAGTTGATGGTCTTACAAAACATGGTACATCTCTCAATATTCATCGTACGGAACCCTCTCCATGCGAGTTCAACTCGCACTTGTCCGGTTTTCTAAGTTAAAATATGGCGAATTGTTATTATTTTGTTTTATTCCCACTGTCCCCATTAATGGGGAAACTGTCAATGGGGACAACGGGAAAACAATTAAAACGTATGGATATATATTTTTGTAATTAAGTACCTATACAATTTTTTATTTGCAATAATGATAGATTGTCGAATTAAAGCTATTTCAATATTAATAAATAGCGATTGCCCCGGTTTCGCACGGGTAGCTACGGATTTCTCTAAATATTTCTTTATACAAAACGTCGATTTTACCAGTGTCTTGATTGACTAATTTGAACAAAAAGCGGTTATTGTGACTTAACTATAATAGTTACGAGTAGACATATTGCCTCGTCGACCTTTTTGTGGTTAATAAGTAGTGGTAAAAACATGTACTTAGTACATTATTTTATGTATCATCAATAGTTTTCGCGCGCGCCAAACAATTTGTAAAGGCAAATTTTGATACCTTGGGACAACAAATATTTATGAAAAAAAAATACAACCCATATTACTAGCTAATCTACAGGTGAAAAAATTTTTAAAATCGGTTAAGTATTTTTTGAGTTTATCTATCACAAACAAACAAGAGGAATTCTAGTAGTTTAATAACACTCCTGAGACCATAATCAGGTCATAGGTGTGAATAATATTCGATTGCCATCGGGTCATCTACGTTCAACAACATTTTGACTTGATAGATCAAAAAGAAGTCTTCCGTTAGCTTGCAAGATTTGCACTAAACTAACTAACTATATTCGGTGCTAAAACATAATCCGTGAAGTTAAATAAAATAAATATATATTATACATATATACACAAACAAGTAAAGAAAATAATAATCAGTTTCTACATCTTATCCGCATTAGCAAAAAGACAATAAAACTTAGAACTAATCTTAAGGTCATCTCAACTCAATTTCCATTAGGAAAAACTTCGAAATGACATTCCAACTTGTTCCTGTTCGCGACAGACCTAAATGATTAATCCAGAGTTCGAGACAGATTTGGAAACAAAGACTTTCTTAATGAGGTAAGCCCAAGCCCAGGTTACTTTCTTAATTGGAGCCTCAGGGAGAAACAATAGAGGCGCTCGCAATACTGAATTTAATTGGGAAAAGGAGAAAGAGGAACCAAATGCACTTTTAACAGAACTTTTTTTGTTTTACTTCATTTAGTTTACCCGTTAAGTATCCAACATACGAGTATAATATATTCCTTTAAAATATTAAGAAACTTGAAGTATTTAAAACTTATAAACGTCTAGCACTCACGGGCTATTTTGTCAAAAAACTCGATAGGTGTTCGGACGTTATAGACGCCCATTCTCACGGAGTCTCTCCGCGCGGCAACGGCTCGTCGTGAGCTGCGGATCGCGGCAGTACATTTATGGAAATTCAGTTTTTCTGTAAATCGTCACTGGTGCATACACACCGTCAATGTCAAGTGAAGAATATTTATATATTTATTACCAGCTGAAGCTGGTCGTAGAGCTCTGAAATGTGCAGGTTGCGCTGGAGTTCTTCGCGCATCTTAATGCATTGTGGTTCGCTTTCATATACAGGCATTAAGAAAAATAATCAAATTACATGGCGTCCTACGTAAGCGAACTCAACGCAAACGCGATGCGGTGCAGCAGTAGGGCATGTAATATCGGAAAGTTTTCAATTCCGAGACTGATTTCCGATATTAGATCTCAATATCGGAATTCCGATATTAATATCGGAATTGCACAAATTTGTTAAAAAGTTGAATTAGATACAAACAAAATGATGTTTTTAATCATACAAAAAATCAACGTTAAAATGATAACTTTTTTCGTTCAACCGAAGGTAGTGCAACCAACGACAGTAAGAAATCTTTGTTACTCTATGAGTGCAACCTAAATGCATTATATAGGTCTCCCTGAACGAACTAAAACCTTATTTCTAAATCAGTCTACCTACTTATAATTTAGCACAAAAATAGTTTTTCTTTACTACGGAATGTAGTATACATGTAACAAATCACAGATTTCTCATTATTATCCTCTACTAATTAAATAATAAAACTCAAAATTAACTTCAATAAAACTTAAGTTAAAATAGCAATAATCAACAATTAAAACTACTTTTATACTATAATAGGTGAGATCTATTTCATAGACATATTAGAGACGTACCGAATACGCACTAAAAGAGTAAATAAATAAAGTAAGTAAATAGGTACAAAACCATCACAGATTTTGCATTGCACGGGGCGTTGGCTAGTAATGAGTTAATTGAGTTTAATGATAAGAATCCGTTCGGAAATAATTTAGTTTGACTAAAACAATTTTGTAACTCGTTTTTTTATTTATATTGATTTTTACAACTCAAGAAATGTTACAAATTTGCTAGATAATAGTTTAATATATACCCCGTTTAAACCACGCACGTCGGTTCTCTTTATGCACAGACTATACTTTATTTAAAAACTCATTATCGGAATTGTAATGTCGGAACTAATGTTCCGAGATTCCGAAGTTGCGATATTCCGAGATTCCGGGATTCATGCCCTATGCAGCAGGCGCCCGCGCGTAAATAATATCAAAAAGTCGCAGCCTGTATTTTACGCCGCTCCGCGTTCGCGTCGAGTTCGCTCACGGCCGGGGTTGCGACTGTTAAACATTTTCGTGCGGGTGCTGCGTCGTCGCCGGTCCGTGTTCGCATTGAGTATGCGGGCTCTTTTATGCGAGTGGCACATTACCAACGGCAGATGCTACTGCACTCGTCGACGGCAGCCGTCGACATGTCAACGTCGAAGACCAGCGGCAGCCGTCGTCGGCTCTCTTTGTACAGGAGCGAGCCAGTTGCAAAATGGAGTGATATCAGTAATATGAAAACAATTAAGTATCTCCTAAATCTACTGTCAAAAATATTCTTCACCTGACATTATAATTAAAATTATATACACATCTTTCAAAAAACGTTTATTGGTAACATTAATTCGATGGTAATTATATTATTCTGGGAAGAGATCCGTTATTATTGAATTTGGACGAGAATGCTGAGAGACGAACTGACTCCTGAACTATTTGCAGTCTATTGACAAAATGACGGACGCGGCACGCACGCCACAACTGCAAGCGTCGCTATCGGTCGACGACTACCGTCGACGGAAGGAAGCTAAATCTTTATCTTTGATCTGAGGCTAAAACCAAACATGAAGAAGTCGTCAAGTTACTGACACACACAAAGATTTCCATTATATTCTGCAATCCCAAACTAATTAGTTGAAAGCATCGAAGTGTTTACCAACACACACATACATGCACATAGGCATGTAGCTTCAGTAAACAAGGGTCAAGAGGTAGGATAACAATCTCGTGCATGTCGTAATGGCGTAAGTTTGATATGTAATCACTACCCGAGGGTTAAGTAAATTAACTGGAGCCAGTAACCACTGAGCTAGTTTCATTGATTTATGTTGTTGTATTTGTTGTCGGTCAACTTCATTCGCAGTCTCTACAATATGAATTGACAACGAGTGTTTCACAACTAACTTATTATTGCATGCTGCGCGTATACTTGCTAGGCATAAATACAAATAAATAAAATGTACAGTGAAATCCTCCAATTTTACCCACCCTTCCAATCTTTACCCACGGACAAAAAATAACTTCAAATCGATTTTTCATAATAAATATTATGTCTTTTGACTTTTTACTCTTTGGTAGGTTAATCTACGTTATTTATACTTGCTAACACTAGTACATTAGAAGTTTGTAACCCCTTTCATTTAGTCAACAGGTTATGTCAAAGTAGACTGGACCGATTTAGCTCTGGAATTTTTTGTTTCAAAGCTGAGAGCTGAGGTAAACGATATAGTTCTTAGTGAGGGGGGGGGGGGGGGGGGGAATCGTAGCTTCCAAATGAATGGACCGATTTAGCTGCGGTTTTTTATGTTTGAAAGCTGAGGTAAACGAGATGGTTCATTTTTAATTTGTGCTTGTAAATAAACTTAAGAGCTGTCAAGTATCTACTAGTAGCTTTTATTTCTTTTTCTCATAGAGGGGAATGACAAATTTTCCCTCGGCCGATGAATATTGAATCCCTCGCTATGTTCAGGATTCTATTTAAGAATACTTCACTCCGCTCTGGATTCAAAATAGCGCCCTCGCCAGCAAAATATTATTTTGCTCCTTAGTAATACAATCTACTATTATTTTTCAAGTCATGGTCTTGGGCAATTTTAGGCAGTGTGGCACAATCAACAATGCCAACATTGTTCGACGGTACTTCAGTACATTTGATGGCGCAGCCCTGACTCCTATGACATATTAGTATGAAGGTTGAAATAAAAACTAGCTCAACATTGCCCACTTCAATAATGAACAAACTAATGACTTTTATTTTACTTTTATGTTCTGGATCAGATCTTTGCTCCTTATCCATGCTTGATTGTTAAAAACAGCCTTTTAAGTCTTAAAATCGCTTCACAAATGAAGGGTGGCAAAGTTGGGCACACATCCGCATAACTATACACGCCACGTTTTCTTTTGTTTTTAGAGAAACTACGCAAAAATCTAGGTTTTTGACCGGACTAATCGATTTTAAAACGGTTAAATTATAAAACCTTAAGTCACATGCGGCTCAATACCCCGTATGTTTTAGACAATGACGTAAACAGTGTAAAAGTGAGCAAAGTTGGAGGATTTCACGGTACACGAAGAAGAAGAAGAATACAAGTAAAAAAACTAATAATTCGCGGCCTCTGGACGCTTATTCGCTATGCCACACGAAATTCCTAGCCGAAAACATGTGAAGTCAATACAACAATTGCCAAACGATTCCACGAAGTTATTGTAACGCGACGCGTTACGTACTTCTCGCACGTGGTCCTGGTCAAACCACGTGATGTAACAAAAATGTGACACCACAAATGTGCAGCACATTACCGTAAAGTCCCTTTACTTCGCCAATGAAATCCATTTTCGCCTGATTTAAAAAATCCTTCAAAATTTTAAGAATTTTACTTGATACCTCTTGTAAATTCTTCCAAATACGATACAATTTTTTAAAATGGCAACAATTTTGCACACGATTTGCAGCCAAGTTTACGTTCAAGTTCACGATTGTCAAATTTCGCGCGTTGGAAGAGTCGAAACTTTTGTTACTCTGAATAAAGTTTGATTCCATACAATACGAGAATCACCGCAGGTAAATCAAAATAAGTTCGTAAAATATAATTGCAATGAAATGTTTTATTAATAGATAACATAAAAACAGATAAAATTCAATTTGTATCGATGAAGTATCGATGCCGTTCAGGCTGTTGCCAAACTTCGCCTGCCTGTAGGGCTGCCACTACTATATAATTTTACCCGATTGCCTTTAAAGAGTGTAATGTTTTCATAACTTTGTAATCATCAGTTTAGTTATAAGCGTACAAGTTTATTTTCTTTTATAGTGTTTTTCTTTTATTTTAAACAATTTGACCGATTTCAGTTTTAATATTGAGACAGATATTAATATGACAGATATAATTATGTTAGATGACGCAGTTGTGTTTAATTTTATTTCTAATAAAAATGTATTGGTTGATAAACTATATTTTAAACGTGATGCGATGGGGTGTTCAATTAATTCAGTTTTTTTTTGTCATTATTTTAAACTACGCTTCAAAATTCTAGTACCTATAATTATTATATTACTTTAGTAAACTAATACTTACTTACTTTACTTTAGGTAACTGATGTAATTTTGTGCATCATCAATCTAACATCTTAAATTGTTTTACATGTTGTGAAATGGGAAAATCGAAGATCCAGCCAAGTAAAATAAAAAAGAGCCTATACTATCCAACATGATCCAGAAATGCATTAAATTGCAAACAAAAATGCAGTTAAAATGGTTTTGTCAAATCCAACAAAAGAGCAAAGAGGTGTTTTGATATTCAAAATAACTAGTCCTAAGAAATTTCCTTTGTATTAGAATAAACTAATTATATTTGCTAATTATAACATCTATCTTACCACTAATAAAATTCATCACACTGATTAATTTCATTTTTTATTTTTTTTGGTTTATATATGAGTCCTTTATAGATTTATTAAGGTTTTATCACTTGCCGTGATTTTGAGGGTTTTTCACTTGTAGGTTTATACCATATAATATATTTATACCACAAACGTTAGAAAACCTTTGAAGGATGTTAAATATCACAGAGCGACGGAGGCCGTACGATAGCACCGGGTTCAAAACTCCGGCTCTGCACTAATTACACATTTTAATACGATATGTGCAGACTTCGGTGTCATCGCTCAAAAACGGCGAAGGCAAAAATCGTGAGAAATTGGTATATCCAAGAACTTAAAAATGCTAGGACATGTGACAACCCACACTTGGCCAGCGTGGTGGTTTATTGACCACTCTCTCTCTCTCCCTTCCTTTGCCCAGCAGGGAGAACGTAATAAGCTGATGATGAAAATTGAAAGTCGAGACTAGACCACGGATGTTGATTGGAAGCGAGGATTGTGTTTGGTTGTGTTCTCCGCCTGCTGGTCTGTGGTCATTTTCTTCACTCTCTCAAGTTCCAATTTTGTTACTACAATGAATAATATTATAAGCAAATTCTAACCATCTATCTATCTATCTATCTATCTAATCAGCCAGTCCAACGCTGCTGAGTATAGGCCTCCTCTCATTCACGCCAGTCTTTCCGGTCCTCTGCTAGTCTCATCTATTGACCTCCAGCGTTCCTGACAATTTCATCTGACCATCGGGCGGATACCATTCAGTGACTGCCTTGGTCCACCTGTTTTCATCCCTTCTTGCCAATGTCCTGCCGATTTCCAGTTATAGCCAGGCAATTCTTCAACTTTGGTACGACGTCTAATTTCGACGTTTGGTATGCGATCTACCCGGCGGATGCCTAGCATAGCGCGTCCTATAGCTCGCCGGGCCACTCTATTTTAAAAACTATTTAAATTAGTTTATTTTTGCCGTAAATAATGAAAATAATTTCCCACTACAATAAATCACGGGGTTATGGAAGTCTTCCATAAATGCACAAATATGGCTCGCTCTAAGCTACCCATATTTACAAGCCGTTTGTTTGACCGCGTGTTTGCGCTGCATTTGGCTGCACATACGGCGCGCCCGGCTTTGTTTGGATTGATATTCAGCGCGCTCTAGAGAGCACATTCTATATTATCGGCCGTCTATTGAATGTTTGACCAGTCAACAGGAGAGAGTGAACCAAAGAGATTTTTGATTGACGTTGTCGGGGCTATTTTTCATGAACTTTACGAAACCGACTAAGTATTACTTACTCTAAGACAAGTCCTGAAAGACCTACTATAAAATATAATGCTATATAGATTGGCCCATCATTAAAGAAACATAAAAAAAATTAACGATCGGCGGTCTTATCGCTAAAAGCAATCCCTTTCATACAACCTTTAATCGAGATAATTTATCGAATGGTAATAGACGGAGGTGCAAATAAATTCATGTATTCACTGAGTAACAATTGTTTATATACACTGTTTCAGAAACAAATCTTTTTTTTAGAAACATGTCATATTGTAAGACGCGCGTTTAAAAAAAAAACATTCCTCGATGGTTTTTTTTTAATTAATAGAAATATTTTAAAGTGCATATTCTGCCCTCATGCCAAAGAGCGGTATCTCTAAAAAATGGGACTTCTGTTTTACGCGCATCAAATAGCTTGAAAAATTACGCACCTGATGGACTAAGCAAAATAACCGTATCTACATTGAAACATTAAAATAAACCACCAAAAATCATTTTCGTATTTCATTTTTATACTAAATTACTAACCAACTTGGTATACTTTATTTACTGATCTAATTGGCGGTATGTCTTCATACCTCAAAATAACTGCAAAAAAGAATGTCAAAAATAAAATAAAGTTGCTCATTATCATCATTCGTTTGAATACTTTAGATACTTCTATGAAACCCTATGTGAACCAATGAAAATGAGCCCTCAATCGTAACAATTCATGAATAATTGTAATGCAATTTTTACTGCGGTTGTTGTTGTTTACTTTTCATGTATTTTGTCATATTGAACAAGCAAATAAATCTAGAGAATAATATAAATCAGATCCAAATTTGAATGATAACGATACCGTCGTATATTTAGCCGATTTGCAATAAGTCATTATGCTCCCGAGAATGGACATGTTTAATATGTCAATTTTCACACTCAGAATAGTAGCCTAGAATGAAAGTTTTGCACCAGTTGGCACAAGACAAAAATTCTGTATTTTTCCTGTAATCTGGCATGAAGCCATTATCTGGAAATCATTTTTACATATTAACAATTGTTCATGTTTCATAGAAATGCTAAGAACATTATACTATGGGTTAATAATTTTTCATCCCAGAAAAACTGTACTTTTTTTCAGCTCTTATTTATATTGTCAATTCGGACCATATATGCGCTGACAAAATAACAGTCAAATACTTCGAGCCCTATCATACATTCATGTCCGCTTACTCTCGACCATAGAGTTGAGTTATCCATGAAACAGATGAAAAATAAAATATACGATTTTGAATATTTCTGTCAAGAATTGAAGACTTTTATGAATACCCATTCATATAGATTATACAGCACAGTATAAACTACTTACGACTTAATCCACGTCCATACATCAGTGACATGATGCTTCTAGAAGTAAATAGAGATATATATATAATTTGACCTACAGAACAGGATTTGACAAGGCAAGGTAACTGTTACTGTAGTTTTTTTTTTTTTTTTTTTTTAGAAAGGATATGTGCTGTTGGTCTATAACTGACCTCTACAGCGTCACCGGACGGTGGGGCGGGCGCAAAAGCGCTCCGCCGCAATGCGTGACGCAGAAGGCGCACGCCAAAGTTAAGTTTTTGGCCACTTGCTCAAGGGCACCCAGGGGGTACGAACCTCGGCTTGGACAGCTGCCATTGATTACTTGGGGAGTATCGAACTAAACACCCCTCGATCTCTACTGTTAGGTAGTGATCGAGAGGGCCCTCATGAAATGGCTGGAGCCCTTTAAATGAATTGCATAACTGACCACCGATTCGGAATACACCTTCGAGAAGAATCGGCAAGAAACTCGAAGGCGAATAAAGTCGAAATTAATTACGGGACCTTCGACCTCGCATCCGGCGAGGTCGGTGTCTGTGTCTAATTGTGTTGAAAGATGGTGAAGATGACGGAGTGGGCGAATCAATCGCTGCCTGCACTGCGGCAGCGATTTCATCGTCCGGATCGCTCAAGATGTCTCTAGGGCGTCTACGAAGGGGCCGTGCGTCTGTTGTCGCGTCTGTCGTGTAGTCAGAGGCCTGAACTACTAGAGGGTTGGGGTGATGAAGTGCCGCGTCAAAGTAGCGGCGAGAGGCATTTTTCATATATTGAACTATCGAGGGAAGCTCGAGATCACTGTGCAGGTCGATGTTCCTCTGATACCAGGGGGCATCTAATGCACCGCGAACGAATTTATTTTGTAAAATCTGAAGTTTCTCTAGGGGTTGTTACTGTAGGCGATGGATCGCAAGGTCTACACGATGTACTGGATGGAGACTTCGGTTCGTAGCTCCTAGTAGTTCAGGTTCCTGGTTCGATGTGGACTGTAGTTCAATTAAACACTGTTGCTTGTTCAAGTTCCGTTGATTGAATGGTCGGATCCAATCACTTTGACTACTTCAGTTCGACTACATTTATTTATCAAACTTATTCTCTATATATACATTTTTACGATCTTACAACTAGTGCGGTATACACGCCGCAGTTAAAAGGGGCGTGGCCTATTTTACATGTTGTCTGTGTTCATGCTTTCGCGGGCAGGCTCGGCGTCCACAACATCTCTCCCCCCGGCGCAGCTCGCGTAGCCTCTTCTTCCCTTAGCAGGACGGCGAGTTTGCTGGTAGGGCGTCGGAAGGTACCGCTCTTAGTTTTCACGTCGGCGACTCGAACGCCGCCATCTGGACCGGGATAGGTGCGCTCAACAATCCCGATTGGCCAGACGTTCCGGGGCAGCGTGTGGTCGACCACAACCACGATGTCGCCGGCTTGCAGTTGTCGTTGGCGGTTAGCTGGCTCCCCTCGTGGTACAAGCGTGGGGAGGTATTCCCGCAGCCAACGCTTCCAGAAATGGTCAGCGAGCGCTTGGCTTGCTCGCCAAGTTCGTCGGTCAGCTTCATCGCAGGGGCCTGTGGTAGGTAGGCCGATCGATGATCCCAGCAGGAAATGGTTCGGTGTGAGCGCTTCTGGGTCGAGTGCACTCACGCTGACGTAGGTGAGGGGGCGAGCATTGATAGAGTGCTCGGCTTCGATCAGGAGGGTCTGCAGAACCTCTTCGGAAGGTGCCTTTTCTCTTAGCGTCGTGTGCAGAGCGGTCTTCACGGAGCGTACTAAGTGCTCCCACGCTCCACCCTGGTTGGGCGCGCCTGGTGGGATGAAATGCCACTTCATCCGGTGTAATAGCCCTTCGTCACTTAGGGCGGGTGCCCATTCTGCGTATGCCTTCTTCAGTGCCACGTCGGAGCCCCGGAAGGCCGTTCCGTTGTCCGAGACCATAAGACGTGGCCAGCCTCGACGTGCAGCCATCCGTCGCAGCGCCATCAGAGCTGAGTCAGTGGACAACGAAGCTACGAGCTCTAGGTGCACGGCGCGCGTCGTGAGACAGGTGAATAGGGCAAAACAAATGGGGATCTCTTTTCTCGGCGGCGCCCCACCTTGACCTGCATTGGCCCGAAGTAGTCCACCCCGCAGTTAGTGAACGGACGGTGAAATGGGTCAAGGCGGGCGCGTGGCAGGTCCCCCGTGGCGGGCGGGCGCGTGGCAGGTCCCCCGTGGCGGGCGGCCGCGGTCTTGCTCGTCGTACTCGGCAGAGGGCACATTTACTTTCTACGGCGCGTACGGTAGGTCGCAGGTGAATGACCCAGTACCGCTGCCGTAGGTCGTTCGTCACGCGCTCTCTGTTAGCGTGACCGGCGGCGCAGTGCTCCCTTAGCACGATGAGCTTTGTCACGTGGTGACGGCCGTCAAGGATAACCAGTCGCTTGGTTTCCAGGGGCGCGCTGGATGCGTCGATGCGCCCCCGCACCCGCAGAAGTCCGTCTTCGAGCACCGGGTCTAGCTTGAATAGTCGGCTTGCTCTAGGGACGGAGCAAGCAGACTCGATCCTCCTCAGTTCGGTCCCGAAGTTGTCTTCTTGGGCGCGTCGTATGAGCGCTTTCTCAGCGCGTTCAATGTGATCTGCTTCCATGCGCGTCGTACGGCGCCGGCATATGTCGATGAATGCCAGCACACGCGCGGCTGCCCGCACCAGCGTCTCGTATTTAGAGAAACGAGTGGGTTCAGGCAGCCATCGGTCACTATATTCATCCCGCTCGTTCGTGTGCGGGATCTCTAAATGTTCGTCCTGCTCGCTCGTGTGCAGGACCTCTTGTTGGTCAGTGAACGCTTGGTGTGTGGGCCATTCTTCTTCGGGTTCGCGAAGGAAGCTGGGCCCCTGGAACCAGCGATCGCTAGCGGCTATGGGCGTGCGGCTCAGTCTCGTCGCGTCGTCGGCTACGTTATGTTCGGTAGGCAGCCATCTCCACTCACGTCGGTGAGTTAACTCCGCTATCTCGCCCAGCCGGTGCGCTACAAAGGGCGTGTAGCGCTTCGCGTCGTTGTGCACCCAATGGACTACGGTCGCAGAGTCGGTCCAGTAGGTGGTTTTCGTTACTTCAACGCGATGCTCCTTTTTTATAACGTCCGCGAGCCTCGCGCCGATGACCGCTGCCTGAAGTTTTAGGCGCGGTATGCTCTGCGCGCGTCGCGGCGCTACCTTGGCTTTGGCAGCCACCAAGGCAATGGTCGCGCTGCCGTCGTGGTGGATGGCCCTCCAAAAGGCCACCGTAGAAAATGCCTGCTCGCTCGCATCGCATAGTATGTGCAGGTCTACGCGCTTGTGTCCCTCTAGCGCGTAGCTACGGAGTAGGCGCAAGCGAGTTATCTCGCTCAGCTGGCGTAGCCATTCCGCGAAATGTTCGGCTTCTTCTGCAGGTATCGGCTCGTCCCAGGGCATGTGAAGACGCCACAGGCTCTGCAGGATGATCTTCGCTCGAATGGTGTACTGACTGAGGAGACCAAGCGGGTCATAAATGGACATGACCGCGCTGAGGGCCTCTCTCTTCGTGGGTGCGCGGATCTGCGCGCGCACCTCAGCCGGTACGCGGTGCATTGCGGTGTTGAACCCCAGTTCGTCACTGTTGGAGTCCCAGCAGAGCCCGAGTATCTTGCTCTCAGGGCTCCCTGCTCCCAACTGAGTGGGCGTAGTCGCTCGTAGCTCTGGCGGTACGTCTCGTAGCACGTTCGTGTTGCTAGCACTCCAACTGCGCAGAGTGAAGCCGGCGGCCGCGTGCACCTCGCGTAGTTCTTGGATGGTGCTACGGGCCTCCTCTTCATTGGCGTAGCTGTCTACTAGATCATCCATATAGTGGCTGTTCGTGATGGCCACTAGAGCGCGTGGGTGAGTCTGTGCATGTGCGCGCGCATTGTGGTTGCGCACGCTGTGCGCCATAAACGGTGAGCTGGCGGCGCCGAAAATCATGCTCGCCATCTTGTAGTGGCGAGGCGGGTTAGTTCGGTCCCGGCCTCGCCATAAGAACTGCTGTGCGGGCTGGTCTTCAGGTCGGATCTTCACTCGTAGAAACATCTCTTGTATGTCGGCGGTGACGGCGATCGGCCGTTCTCTGAATCTGAAGACGATTCCTTGTAGTGATAGTAGAAGGTCCGGGCCCTCCAGCAGCTGGTCGTTCAAGCTCACGCCGTGACATTGGTGAGCTGCGTCAAAAACAAGCCGTTGTTTACCAGGCTTGTTCGGGTTCTGTACTGCGAAGTGCGGGAGGTACCAGCAGATGGGGCTCCGTCGTTCAGTCCCGTCGCATGGCACCGCATAATTCTTAGCCAACAGATTTTCTATTTGCGCGGCGTATTGGTCCGCGAAGTCTGGGTAGGCGTCCATCTTTCGTTCGATGCTTTGTAGACGCCGTAGAGCCGCGCCGTAGTTCGACGGCATGGTGACGTCATCTCGCCGCCAAGGCAAGCCCACTTTGTAGCCGCTGTCTGTTTTCTTTATCGTTTCTTCGAAGATCTTCGTAGCTCGTAGATCTGCGTCGCTCACTTTCGAATGGATAGCGACGCCGAGCGCGTGATGCGGAAGTGCGCCTCCACAAGCTCGTGTAGGCGCTGGTCGTGCTCGTTCGTACGCTGGTCGGGCGCGTATACGTGCAGCACGCTCTCGTTTTCGTAGATCAGGCTGCGGGGTGCGGTTCCATGCATCACCCAGCCAAGTCGGGTCCTCGACGCGGCCGGTTCATTTGGCCCGCCAAGACGAAGCTCACGGGATACAATGAGCTCCCAGTGGTCGGCGCCTACTAAGATGAGGGGGTGTGCCAGGTCGTAGCACACCTCTGCCTCCATCAAGTCCCGTAGGTGTCGGTGTTGTAGAAGCGAGCTCGGGACGGTCTGCCGATGTAGCTTTAGGTCGCGTACCGTGCGCGCTTTGACTTTGTATAGCGCTGTTTCCTTTGCTCCCCTCAGTGAGAGTGAGACGGTTTGGCTATCTTCCTCTCGCTGCGACATGTTAACGCCATTCAGATGTAGGGGCTGCGTAGGGCCTTCTGCGCCGATCCGTTTCGCCAACTCATGGTCGATGAGTGTGATAGTGGCGCCTTCGTCGAGCAGCGCGTAGGTGTCGACCTCCCCCCGTGGACCAGTGACAACCACGGGGCAGATCTTCAGCATCACGGTCTTCAGGCCGGCAGCATTGGTGGGTGCTACCGACAAGACCGCTGCATTGTGGCTCGACGAATGTTCGGGTTGCGCAGCTGATCGTGCGTTAGGTCGCGCTTCTTCGTGCAGTGTTGAGTGGTGCGGGTGGTGGCATTGGTTAATGCCGCACAGCTTCGCCTTGCATTGGTACCGACGATGTTTCTTGTCGGCGCATCGGAAGCATACGCCTTTCTCTTTGACCAGCTCCCAGCGCTTATCGACGGTCAGTGCCCGGTAGGTTGGGCACTGATGTAGCGCATGGGCTTGGTTGCAGCTCTGGCATCGGTCAGTCTTTGTTTCTTGTTCCGCGCCCTCGTCGGTAGTGTACACGGCATTTCTCTTCTTAGTTGTCGCTGCCTGTCTCGTTTCACGGGCGGCGGAGGTCACTGCAGACGTATAAGTGTAGCGCAGTGCCATATCCGCCTCTCGCATGAGGAAGCGAGATAGCAAGACGATCTCGGGTTCCACTGATGACTGGTGTTCGTCGGCGTAGTAACACCATTGCGTCTTGATGTGCGGGCTCAGCTTTTCCAGCACCTCTCGTGCCAACATTGGGTTATAAAGGTACCCACGCCGGTCAATGCTCTGAAGCACGCAGACAACGTTCTGAATCTTGACAGCGAAGCTATTGAGATCAGTCGCTGTCGTTACTGGCTTCGGAAATCTTCTAAGCTCCTCCAGAGCTCGGTCAATGATGAGCTCTGGTCTCCCGAAGCTCTGCTCTAATGTCTTGATGATGACGTCAGGATCGGTGGCTGTGTGCAATAATGCAGCCACGGCGTCACGTGCATCACCCTTCAGGCAACTTCTCAGCCGCTGTAGGTTCTCGGCTGCTGAGATGTGGTACAGTGCGGTGGAATCCCGCATTGCAGCCTTGAAGGGCAACCATTCGTTTGGTGCCCCAGTGAAGACGGGCAGGTCGGAGTTGTAGCGGGCCCGAGGTCTGGCCATTCGTTCAATAGCCTCGGCGAGTTGTTCGATCCCGGATCTGCGGTCAGATCGACCCGGGGTGGGTGATCTTGTAGAACGCTCAAAGCGTGCTCGTCGTGGTTCTTCTTGTTGCCTCTCGGTGTTGAGGCGCGGCACATCCCCGCTCTCCCCCCGTAGGGTGGAGGGGTTTGTGCGTTGCAACCAATCATCCACCTTCTGGTGGTTGTCGTTGTTCCGCACGGTTGGCTCGTCGTGAAGGCTCTGATCTTCTTCAATATTCGCGATCTGAGCCGCCAATCGCTTCTTCACTAGGTCCGCTTCCATTTCCAACTCCTTTCTCTTCAATACAGCAAGTTTCTCGGCCGCCTCTAACTCCGCCAGCCGCAGCCTTAGGGTGGAGTTCGCAGTTCGTTGCGAGTGCGCCGGTGACTTGCTTCGTTCGATGTTGCCGGACGGGCCGGCGGTCGTGCCAGCAGCCGTGCCAGCGGCCGGCACAGATGGTGATGCCGGCGGCTCTAGGGATAGCCTTCGAAGGCGCTCTTCGTCCAACCGCTTCCGCTCTTCCAGCTCTGCCAGGTCGCTTTGGCTCCTCGTGACCACCATGTTTGATGGGCGGCAGACGTTCACTGGATAAGCTGTTGGTTGCTTAAGTTCTTCTGGTTCTATCCGGCTCCGATGGACCAAGATGTAGTCGCTGGTTCTTCTATCCGGATCGTTAGGACCAAGATGTAGGCGATGGATCGCAAGGTCTACACGATGTACTGGATGGAGACTTCGGTTCGTAGCTCCTAGTAGTTCAGGTTCCTGGTTCGATGTGGACTGTAGTTCAATTAAACACTGTTGCTTGTTCAAGTTCCGTTGATTGAATGGTCGGATCCAATCACTTTGACTACTTCAGTTCGACTACATTTTTTTTTTTTTTTTTTTTTAGAAAGGATATGTGCTGTTGGTCTATAACTGACCTCTACAGCGTCACCGGACGGTGGGGCGGGCGCAAAAGCGCTCCGCCGCAATGCGTGACGCAGAAGGCGCACGCCAAAGTTAAGTTTTTGGCCACTTGCTCAAGGGCACCCAGGGGGTACGAACCTCGGCTTGGACAGTTGCCATTGATTACTTGGGGAGTATCGAACTAAACACCCCTCGATCTCTACTGTTAGGTAGTGATCGAGAGGGCCCTCATGAAATGGCTGGAGCCCTTTAAATGAATTGCATAACTGACCACCGATTCAGAATACACCTTCGAGAAGAATCGGCAAGAAACTCGAAGGCGAATAAAGTCGAAATTAATTACGGGACCTTCGACCTCGCATCCGGCGAGGTCGGTGTCTGTGTCTAATTGTGTTGAAAGATGGTGAAGATGACGGAGTGGGCGAATCAATCGCTGCCTGCACTGCGGCAGCGATTTCATCGTCCGGATCGCTCAAGATGTCTCTAGGGCGTCTACGAAGGGGCCGTGCGTCTGTTGTCGCGTCTGTCGTGTAGTCAGAGGCCTGAACTACTAGAGGGTTGGGGTGATGAAGTGCCGCGTCAAAGTAGCGGCGAGAGGCATTTTTCATATATTGAACTATCGAGGGAAGCTCGAGATCACTGTGCAGGTCGATGTTCCTCTGATACCAGGGGGCATCTAATGCACCGCGAACGAATTTATTTTGTAAAATCTGAAGTTTCTCCAGGGAGATGCGGGAGGCGTGAGCAAATGCTACGGACGAGTACATTTATTTATCAAACTTATTCTCTATATATACATTTTTACGATCTTACAACTAGTGCGGTATACACGCCGCAGTTAAAAGGGGCGTGGCCTATTTTACATGTTGTCTGTGTTCATGCTTTCGCGGGCAGGCTCGGCGTACACAACAGTTACCATTGTTGGAAACAAAAATTTTAAAACCAATATGCTATCAATACTGAAGAAAAAATCAAAGCCAACAGGCAATTCCAAGGATAAAAAAGATAAATATCTTAAAATCTCTTTAAAACTTGGTGCCTGCTAATAGGCTATCATCTTGGAAGGAACTACCTACTTTTGCCTGCATAAAAACTATACAGACTAAGCAATTAGATTTACATAGTTGTTATGTGTTTATTAGAAATATAATAATGTTATACTAAAATTAGTTAAGTTTTTATTTTCTTATGTATTTATATTTATTTACAGTACAAACAATTGATCATATTTTTGTATGAATATTTCAGCGCATAGGAATGATTGAGAAGCGGTAACTTATTACAAACGATATGGCGGTATCTAAAAAAACACAATATATATAATATTGGGTTTTGAAAAATATCTTTAATAAAACAACAAATACATAACAATAAATACATTTTCACCAATACTCGATTTTCTTGAAATAAACTTATGTAGTATAGATACCGCTCTTGGGCATATGATGACGGTATTATGGGATTGCTCACTTATCACGTCTTGTCTTATTTTCCTAACCCACCAACGTAAGTAAGCGTCGATGAAGAAAACACCTACTATTTGAAACAGCGATTTATTCCACGTGGTGCTTTACACAAGTAAATCTGTACTTCACAATAATTATACAAATTAACAAGCAGGTCCTTCTAGATTTATAGTTACTGTTAAAGCACAACTGCTCAGATCGACTGTTGGTCATCGAAGTAATCGAGCAATCGTTTTTCCAAACAGCTCAACTTACTTCATATACAAAATCAATCCCATAGACTACGGATAAGAAAGACTACCACAGACTCACCAGTCTCCAGTGAGTCCGGCCACAGACCACAGATCAGATAAGACTCACTAGCCACTAGTAGGTCTGTGGCAATGTTGCCAGACGGTAAATTATAAATTGTATGATTATGATGTTTTGTAGCACTTATTATTTTCTTTCGACTAGACATCGCCGTGTAAATAAACCAACAATACCCAACAACACTACATCCTCGGGCAACATATTGTAAACAAGTGGAGTGCAGAGTTTCCGAAAAATTGTTCCTGTAAACATCTACGTGATGTTTCAGAAACTATGATTCCGAAACATTGTTTCAGGCTTACAAGACGTCTAAAACAACTTGAAATGTCTGGAACAAGTGCGCTATACAAATGTTGAAATGCAGTTATTTCCTCGTCCGACGTGTCACAACACAACGAAGATGTAGCGCAAGAACAACTGGGGCGGTATAGTCCGCGTACTGTCACCATCATTTTAACAACAAAGATGCTATGATCACAGAATAAATAATAGTACTATGATGAAGACTGGTTAGAGATACGCTCTAAGCATATCGTTTTCAGCGCGATGAAGTCTCGTTTAGCGGCTCACATGTCGCGGCGAACACTTTCATTCATACAAAAATAGATAACGCTATGTATGACATGGCTGTGAGGGACTACATAATTAACTAGGAATAGAAATCCTTGAAGTGTGTGTTTCTCGATAGTTATATGAGAGTAAGTCACAACAATAGCAATTATGTTATATCATCGTCGTCAGGTGAGACTGAGACAGTGGTCAAAATGAAATGGGAGACTATTGACAAAAAAGATTGCCCAGCACATAATATCAAAGCACCAATGTTGCAGATATCCATAAGAATATGGAATACATATCAGATGTTAGGTAATTATTAAATTCGATCTTACACATATTGACAAAATAAATAGCATGCAAAAAACTTATATTAGGTAATAATAATTGGACATATATCTAAACTTAATTATTTCATATTTCCATGCATCATGCAACAACTAATAAGTACCAACAAATTTATTCCAAAAAATAAGTTATTTGTACGTTAAATAATCATGAATACAATAAAATTGTGATCCAGCTACCAGAATTTTAGCTCTTTTTTCAATTTAGATAATGTAATTGTATTAAAATGTTAATTATTGAATACAAGCTGTACCTGCGGCTTTACACGCGTGGCCATTTCTCTAGGTTAAATGAATTATATTACTATTCCAAGACCTAACATACCAATATACCGACATTTAAACAAAATTTCTTCAGCCGTCAAAAAGTTCTTTTGGATTGCTCGGCTTCAACTCATCGGTTGAGATAATAAGTACACCAGTTTTCAAATCAAACCTTAAGCTATCCAACAGTGAAAACCGCATCGCAATCGGTCAAGTTGTTTTTATGTGAAGCGTTAACAGACTAACAGACAGACAGACCGACTCGAATTTTAAAAAGGTTTTATTCTTTTTCAGTAGCTTATTTTTAGTACCCTAGATTTTTAAGATATTAAAAATCTAGGGTACTTACCTTTTACAGATTTTTTGGTACTTACTGCTTTATTATAAGTATAGATGCCCTTCACTTTTGGACAGAATAATAAAAATATGTGTTTTATTACATTATTTTAATCATGCCTATAAAACAGAACCGTGACTAACCTACTGACTGACTGACTAACTTACAGAGAACACCCAGCCTAAACCGGTGGACCTAGGTATTTAAAATTTTGAGAAATATTCTTTGAGTATCCTAGAGGTGAAAAACGGAAGTAACTATCAACCGTTAAACATGATTCCAACTCCAAATAAAATACCCCTATCCTGCGGGGACCCTATAATTTACCTGTATGAAAAGTATCCAATGTCTTACCTCGTAGTATGAACTCAAATCATGCCAAGTTTCATTTGAATTCATTCCCTACTGAAAAAAAACTACTTTCGCCGAAACTTTCGGAACTTTCGGCGTGATACACGTCCAAGATACATACAGACAACAGACCAAAATGAAAAAAAAAAAAAAACAGTTTTGGCTTCAATACAAATAATAGAAAAGCAACCAAAAAAAACAACTAAATATCTTCAATGTACAGAATTTGGACCAATATCCCACAGGAACCCTTTATTTTTTGGTATAAAAAGTATCCTCAATTTTCACTCATAATATAAACTATGACTGTGCCAAGTTGCATCCGTGCAGCAGTTTTAACGTGATACCTGTTCTTTTAAATAACTTTCAATCCCTATCCTGTGGGAACCCTTTAATTTATCGGGATGAAAAGTATCCAATATCCTACCTCGTAGTCGTAGTCGTGTCCTAACTCAAATCATGACATGATTTGAGTTTCATTTAAATTTATTCAGTAGTTTCAGCGGGATGTGCGGCAGGATACAAACAGAAAAACAAAAATTAAAAAAATACAGTTTTGGCTTAAGTATTGAATGCCTCCAAAAAATTTACAAAATATCTTCAATGCACAGAATTTTGACCCCTATCCTACAGGAACACTTTTTTTCGGGATGAAAGTATCCTCAATTTTTACCTATAATATAAACTATGACTGTGCCAAGGTGCATCAAAATCCGTCCAAAAGTAAGTATTTTAAATAGTAAGTTTATTTTAGTTTTTAGTAGTAAGTTTTTTAGTAGTTTTTTTAATAGTAAGTATTTTTTTAAATAAATTCCAATCTCTATACTGCGGGAACCATTTTTTTTTTTAGGATAAACAGTATGCTAAGTGGTGAAATTGTTATAAAATATGGTGATGTTACCTTGCGCGCCTACGGCCTCACAATCCGACACCACCCAAGATATATGGCTTACTAAAGGTTCATAAGCCAGGTATGCCACTACGCCCCATAGTTAGTCAAATAGATTCACCGACATACAAATTGTCTAAACATCTGGTCACTATACTGCAGCGGTCTATAGGTAAAACCAGTAGCTTCGTGAAGGATTCCAATAATTTCATTCAACTGTTGGAGGGTGTGCGAGTCCAGCCTGATGAAATGATGGTGAGTTTTGACGTTGCTTCTCTGTTCACGAGTGTTCCGGTAGACGAAACTATACAATTAATTAGCACCATTATTCAAGATTCCGATATACCTACTGAGTACATCGAATGGACAGAGCTGTGCCTGAAAAGTGGATATTTCTTGTGGAAAGGAGAGGACTACCTACAGGTTGATGGTGTACCTATGGGTTCTCCTGTAGCTCCAGTTGTGGACAACATATTTATGGAATGGTTTGAAGGCGTGGCGTTGACCAGCCTGAGTGAAAACACGACACTGGTGGCGATATGTGGACGATATCTTTGCGATAATTACCAAGGAGGGATTGCCTGGATTTACAGATTACCTGAAACCGTTGCATCGCAATATTAGTTTCACGGTGGAGGAGGAGAATGAGGGGGTGTTGCCGTTCTTGGATGTGCGAGTGGTTAGAAAACCGGAAGGTAGTCTGATGCACACTGTCTATCGTAAGCAAACTCACACAGACCGGTATCTGCAGGCAGATTCATCCCACCATCCTGCGCATTTAGCCTCGGTACCCAGGTCACTTGTTAACCGAGCTCTCAAGTTGTGTGACCCCGAATATGTGGAGACTGAACTGAGGCACGTAAGGGAAGTACTTGAAAATAATGGTTATGTTAAGCGCCAGTGTACTCGGTTGGTAAATCCTAGTGAACGTGGAAAGCCCTCTAGGGTAGAACGGTCTCCGATGTATCTACCGTTCGGAAGAGGAGTAAAGGACAAAATTGGATATCTTTTACGGCGGAACTACAGTATCAAGACGTTTTTCCGTCCTCCGGGTTTGCTGAGACAGCATTTACGTTCATCAAAAGATAGAGAGCCATTAAACGCGTGGTCATGCGTGACCACGATCAATACAACTTGATCGAAACATCGAGGTAAATAAATATTAAGTTTTCAGCGCGATTAAGTCCCGTTTAAATATATAAATATGTGTTCGAATCGCAAAAGTTTAAAAGTTACAATCACAGCTAGACTTTCCGAGCACATAAAGAGCATTAAAAATCTGGAAACAGCTGGGTTGGCCATTGCGGAGCATGCGTGTCTTTCCAGTTCGAATCATTACATAAGGTTCGACAAGGCCTCGGTACTAGCTCGAGATAAGTTCTTTGTACCTCGAAAAGTGCGTGAGGCGATAGAGATCTCTCAATTGCTTAATTTCAACCGGGACCATGGGTGGACTGCCGCGGGGGGGCAACTGCTTCTTTGCCAGTTGTTTCCGATCGCACACGTCACCTTGGTGAAGGTTTTTTCTTATGAGTTACTAAGCATTTATATTTCGACCTTAAAATAATAAGGACATTTTTCTGAACTATTAATAAATAGTGTCCTTAAAAAAATGTACAGATGTTGCACCTAGTCGCTGTTGGCATGCAATCTTCTATATCGTCCCGGGAACGTACGCGTCCTGGAAAATGTGCCATATTTTGGCCGCGACGCACCGAAATGAACCCAGGCCTATGTTTGGGACGGAATGGCACAAATAACTTCAACTTACTTTTCATGAATGGCAATACACAGCCTGGCAAGTAAACTGAAAGTAGACGTGCAAATTCAAGTTGCAAGAAGAACTATTACGTATTGAATATACCTATTGATTGCGAACAATAACGGTACAGTAGACAAGCAGCGACAAGCAATGTCAGTACATATATACTACTATCCAAAAAATCTGTAAGATACAGCAAAGTACTAAAATAAATGATCCTATAGTCCAGAATTACAGTTTGCAAAGTATTTCAGTTGGTGCGATTTATCTTACCGAATAACTTCTTAGAATTCTGTTTCGCCAACAACATTTTTTACCAAAAGGATCGCCTGTAACGAGAATAGATTACCTTAACGTGAAACCTCGAAATAACTCGTTTGATGAATGTAGTTAGAGTTCAGGAAAGTTCTCCAGATGGGACATAAAAATATTCGAAACAAAAAGGCGGCCTAACTCTGCGCTAACTCCGCCGCGACTTTGGAAGGATTATGTCAAAGATTTGGGGCACGTTAAAACTTTGACGGCTTGCTGAATTATTTATTATCACCACCGTTTGTTGGGAGTTTAATGTAATACATATTTTATTATGAAAGTTGAGCAAATTCGAACGTAATAGATTTTATTACAAATGTTAGAAATATAAAGTTATCTGGCTGAAGTTCACTAACAGTTAATTTGTAATCTACACAAATATTATAAAAAGGAAAGATTTGTTTTTTTGTATGTTTGTAATGGAAAAATATAGAACCGATTTGAATAGTTCTTTCATCTATAGAAAGCTTCATCAATATTAATTATTATTATAATAATAGACGGCATATCACTTACGCAGAACAGTCAGGACGTACACGATCTTAATATAGATTCTTTACAGTGTACTGATACACAATTAAATGACAAAATAAAAAAGGTATTTCAAACTTCTCTTGAGAAATATGTCAAAACAAATCCTACAACACGACCGTACATACCCAGACGAAACACCTCAAAAAAAACTATCCTATATAATAAATTACTTGAACACGGATATTCTCCCTAAACATTTAGACCGTGTCACGGACTTTATAAATACAAAAACCATTATATACTCAGCGGTCTACACAGTCGCAAACTGCAATGGATCAAAAATTAAAGAAACATCAGGTTTAGCGCAAACTAGCAGGGTTAATATTCCACCCCGGCAAAGATGGCTACCGACAAAAATAGAACATTTTAGAAGGGACACAGGTAGACTGACACAGTACATATCAGGTATTAGAAGTAGGAACCTCATACATCAAAGCCAAATACAAGACACACTCGCGATACTAAGAACCTAATTTAACAAATGAACAATTTGTTGACAGTCTAAAATTAAGACTTAACGGCACTAATACACCCACTGCATTTTACGAAAACAGCCGAACACACTATTTAATTCAAACGAATTACAGAAATATTTCCACACAAACACAGGACACTTTGAATACTAGAAATTCACCCCTGCCAACGCCTAAAAGCATGCACATATTCTGGTCAAATATATGGAGTTATGAGGTTCAGCATAATGTACATGCAGATTGGCTAAAATCAGCAGACTTTCAATGAACCGACGACTGTAACGAATGCAGTATGAATTAATAACAGTTCACGTATTCAAAGAGGTCATCAAAACACTCATAATTGGAAATCGGCACCGACAATATACATAATTACTGGTATAAAAAGTTTACATCCGCCCATACACACCAAATTAATAAATTTAACGAATCACCAATAACCATGCCTTTTTAACACAGGGAGTAACTTATATATTATCCAAAGACTCAGACCGTCTCAACCCAGGTAATTACCGACCCATAACATCAAACCATTTATAAAATAGTCACATCTTGCATATCTCACCTCATAAAGAAACACATTAAAAATAATAACATTTCAGCAGAAGAACAAAAAAGATGCTTTAGAGACAGTCAAGGCTGCAAAGAACAGTTAATAATAGACGCAGTTGCAATGAAACAGGCCCTCACATATAAATCAGAACTCATGAACTCGATTACCGCAAAGCATTTGATTCAGTTCCTCACAGTTGGCTAATTCACATCCTCAATCATTACAAAATACACCCTCTCTTCATTTCTGTTCTAGAAAATGCAATGAAGCAATGGACAAACTCAAAGTCAGCAAAACAAAAGAAACATATGAAATCAACATTAGACGTGATATCTTTCAAGATGATGCCCTAATCCCACTATGGTTATGCCTTGCACTGAACCCTCTATCAAGATCAAGTGGAAGGTATTTCCCTTTCTAAAGAAATCAATAGTCCAGTTCTAACTCATCTCATGTACATGGATGACATCAAACTTTACAGCAACAACACGGAATCATTACACCTTCTTGCTAATATCACAGAAACATTATCTAATGACATAAAAATGCAGTTTGGAATTGACAAATGAAAACATTATCCAATCAACAAAACTCAATCACTCTTAACCCATACACTCTTAACACAGGAAAACAAATGGAACCAACCAATGGATCAAAACAGCTTTTACAAATACCTCGGATTTCAACAGAACTATCAAATCACACATTACAATACAAAAACTGAATTCAAACGTAAATTTCAACAAATATTAAAATCTATACTTAAATCTCTGCTAAATTGACGCAACCTTGTAAAAGCCATAAACACATACGCCATACCTGTCCTCACATACACATTCTGGATAATAAACTGGTCGCAGATAGATCTTGTTAAACTATAAAACAATATTAACACATCCATGACTACACATCGCAAGCACCATCCGCGATGATGCGTTCAAAGGATGACTCTACCGAGATACCTAGGTGGTTCGGGGATTATAGACATTAGCAACCTCCATAACAAGCAAATACCAACACTAAGAAAATTCTTCTCTGAACGTGCTCTAAATTCACCATACATAAAGCAATAGCACTCTCTGACAAACATTTTACTCCTTTAAATCTAGCCGATAGTACAATACAATGCAAAGAAAATATCATTGACCCTAAAGAAAAATTTGCTGCATGGAAGCGAAAGTCTCTACCTACATGGAATATATTACCACGACTTACAGCAACCTCATGTCGACACCAAGTCATCGACACCCGCAATTATTAATCATTATTTATCCGCCGATATAATTCCAATGACACCTGTAGGAGATGCTGTAGCAGTTCCGAAATAATTCAGCACACCACCGGAGCTTGCAAAGCAATAGTTCAGACTGACTACAAACATTGACATGATCAGGTAGCTGCAATTATTCACAAATTCCTTGCATATAAATTCAAAAACATAACTGAAAAAGTACCCTATTATAAATATAAACCACAATCAGTCCTAGAAAACAATAATTACACATTTTATTGAGACTGAACAATAATCACCGATAAAACTACAATATACCCCATATAACTGTTCAGGACAAAATCAATAAGGCTGCGTATCTTGACATTGCAATATGCAATACTCACAGTCTACAATCAACTCATACAGAAAAAATAGCGATGTACACAGACCTTTCAATAGAAAATCAATAGCACTAGAACAATAGATCCCCAACACTCTAACCGCGAGTCTTGAGACACTCCAAATACAGCTTTCAGCATATAAACTGCTTAAGAAAGGAGTCATACTAAATACCTGTAGGATAGTCAGGACTTTTTTAAATTTAACTTAACGTAGCACTTGGTTCTGGCCCGTGCCATTAAAATACCTCCGAAACCGGAGAGAAAACGGAAGTTTTAAGTAAAAATAATAATTTATTAAATAATAATTATAACGACCATGATCGTTGCTGCCAAAGGTTGTGAATTACGCTTACTATCGTATTTTTTGTAGAAGTTACGACGTGTATAAAAATGCTAAAAGTAAGAAAAATGCCGCGGTGTGAGCGCTCGCTACCCGTGCGAAGCCGGGGCGAGTTTCTAGTTGTTATATATTTTCCAAGTTAACTATTGTTTAACCGTGGTTCACTGTTTCCAGCTTCAGTGGATAATGCTTAATCTCTAGTTAGTAGTTTAATCGTTAAAATAGAAAGTTTGTGGTCGCTAATCAGAAGCAATGACGAAGATTTAAAAAAGATACGAAAGTGAGGCCAAGATATGACAATCCACTCCTACGCATAAGCCCCACGTACACTTTTACAGCATGTTATGCCGATCTCGACCCCGACGATCTCGACGCAGCATGATCTCTTAGTCGTATTCACTCTGTCAAATTGACAAGGAAAAATCAAAAACTATGCAGTTTTTGTGATGAAATTATGTATCAATCACAAATCACGACAAGTTATCCACTCACGCACACATACGTAGCCGCCACTCGTTTGTTTGGCGGTACAGACTCCGTATTTTTTTAACCTTCTCGACTTAAACCTACAAAATTATATGAAAATAACGGCCGCCTGTTATCAAACGTTTGTTCAGTCGACAATGTAGGTAAAAGAGACGGTAAACATCACCACGATGTTATTTCGACAGGTGATTTCCAATCACCCAATCCTCGGATTCTTCTGATGATGGATGTAGCCATTAATCAGCGCAACACGTTGCAAACAGTTTGTCGCGCGTCGCCGCTGCTGTCGCTAATTGTGATTAATGCGAGGGAATGGATACCGAGATGGGTAAACATGGGACGGAGCTTTATCGGTTGAAAAGTGACAGCTTCTAAGTTTAACGAAATTTATCTAATAATATCTTTTACCCGCGGCTTCGCTCGTGTTGTATTTTTTTGTCTTGTCGTTTCCTTAATATATCTACTGTGTATGGAACTAACTCACAGTAACCAGAAGGTTAATGGCATATATTGCTTAGACTATGTAGATGAATTTTCTTCACGCGCTTCTAATAAATCAAGAGATTCAGCCCATTGTACGTTTAATAATTGGGCTCTGTTTGGACTCTTTAGGTACGGAACTCTAAATATTACCTAAATGTATCTTTTGTAGTTGATATTTCTCGTTAAGATTTGATCTGTGTCGCCAACACAATCGATTGGTGCAATAAGACTGTTACATAACTTTCAACCCCTAACCCGCAGGAACCATATTTTTTTTCGGGATAAAAAGTATCTATTGTATTTTAATTTTGCCATAATGAAATTTATTTTCAAGATTTCATCCGTTTTGCCAACATTATCGATTGGTGTAATAATATTTTAACATAACTTTGAATCCCTCTCCCGCAGGGACCTTTTATTGTTTCTGGATAGAAAATTTAATCCATAATACAAACTATAACTGTGCCAAGTTGCATCAAAATCCGTCTAGTGGTTTCGGCGTGATACGTGTTCTTTTAAATAACTTTCAACCCCTATCCTGCGGTAACCCTTACATTTTTCGGGACAAAAAGTTTCTTGATGTTAATTCATAACATCATCTATTGGTGAGCCAAGTTTCATCAAAATCCGTCCGGTAGTTTCAGCATGATGCGTGTTCAAAGATACAGACAGACATAAATTAAAATAACACTGCTTTGGCGTCCAAGTCTATAATGAAGTTTATCACAACCCAGATATGGATCCTATGAGTTTTACCAGAACAACAAGAATATTTTAAAAAAGGAGAAGCTTTTATGCTGTAGCCATGTAATGTAACGAGAACCGAACATGTGTGGCAAATTAAGTGAAATATTGATTTCCAAATGCCATTTACTTAATTTTTTAATTGCTTTGTCATCGAGTTGTGAACTACTCGACCCTGAAAGTTTCAGCCGGATAGCTTATTGGGAAGTGGGTGAAATATTGATTCACACATTGCAGGAATACATACATACATACATACATACATACATTATTTATAGATACATACAAGTGAAGTTAAATAAAAGCTTCTTATAAAAGTAGATACCAATATAAGTACCAAATTTTGCAAGAACTTCGTTCAGACGTCAAATCGTTTTTATCGATTGTTCGGATTGAGATACCAAGTACACCAGTTTTTATCGATTGCTCGGATTGAGATACCAAGTACACCAGTTTTTAAGTCAAACCATAAGCCATCCAACATTAAAAAGCAATCGGTCCAGTAGTTTTTACGTGATGCGTGAACAAACAAGCAGACAGATACGATACGATACGATACGAAACACTTTATTGTAATTACCAGTTAGAAAACATATACATTGTAATTTAATTAAAACAGTTTAAAAAAAACTAGAAAAAAAATACTTGTTCAATAGCTTATTTTTAGTATGAATGTGTGGTTTTCCATCGCGCAGTTGTGCAGGGCACGTGAACCCTTATTATGTTATTCATAATAAGGGTCATTCATCGGTCAATTTGTTTCATATAATAAACTAGCTGATGCCCGCGTCTTCGCACGCGTGTTAACTTCTCTAGGTTAAAAGTACTAAATGTACTATTACCTTACCTAAGACCTAAAATACCAATATTACCAACATTTGATCAAAATTCCTTCAGCCGTCTAAAAGTTTTTATCGATTCCTCGGCTTCTACTGATTGGATTGAGATACCAAGTACACCAGTTTTAAGTCAAATCCTAAGCTGTCTAATAGTGAATCGTAATCGGACTAGTAGTTTTTACGTGATGCGTGAACAAACATAAAGACAAATATAAACATAAGACTTGGTCTGTAGCTTATTTTAAGTACCATAGACCGTTTTTTTTTTAATTATCTTCTTTGTACAGACTATTTAGTTCCTATTGCTTAATCATAGGTACTAGCTGTACCCGCGGCTTCGCACGCGTGATCATTTCTCTAGGTTAAAAGTACTCATATGTAATATTCCAAGACCTAAAATACCAATATCAAAACATTTGATTCATTTTGAACAGAATTCCTTCCGTCAAGAAGTTTTTATCGATTGCTCGGCTTCTACTAACCGCATCGCAATCAGTCCAGTAGTTTTACGTGATGCGCAAACAAACATAGAGACAAACAGATAAACAGACAAACAAACAGACAGACACGATTTAAAAAAATGTTATATTCTTGTTCTGTAGCTTATTTTAGGTACACTAGACTTTTTTTATTGTTATTCTTTGTACAGACCTTTTCGTTCTTATTGCTTTATTATAAGTATATAATAGATAGAATAGATAGATAGATATGTGAGGGGTTAATCTCTCGGTCCCAGTTGTTATTGATTAATAGTAGTCGTTGAGCCATGTCAGAGGGCCTCGGGTGGCCTGACAAACTCCACCAGAGGCCAGCACTACCTCATACGACTAGTAAGCAAAAGTAGGCATCAGAAAAAGAGAGTAATGACTAAAGTGTCACAATAATTATGAAGCTTCTAAGTAATAATTTCTACCTACAACATCATTCCCATGAACTAATTTAGGCCAAAAAAACATGAGAAGAGCGACCTCTAGGTTTAGGGACGGAGCTCGTATTGGCGGAGCTATTATCACTGCAAAAACAGAGAATCTCAAAAGACAGAATTTACAGAAGCTCTTGCGGGAAATGCAGATCACCGCCCTGCAGACACTGAAAAAGCAAAGGGAAACGAAATCGATTAACAGCACGACGTCGCTCGCCTAGTTTTCTGATTTCAGTCTTCAGCTGGTAAACAGGTTAAAGCTGTAACTAAGTTAGTGCTTTCAATATGCTATGTCTGGCAGGACACAGTAGGGAATTGTGAACACATTAAGTAGCTTTGATCAACCTAATAGAAACATGTTTAATTTTGTAGATCACGTTAGTTTGAAAACATACAATCTGGGTTCTTTCAAGGCTAAGTATAAATGCAGGTATTTTTGTTTAGCATTAACACCTGCTTAGCGAGAACATATCTAATGATTTTCCTAAGGGAAACTTTGGATCGTGGATGGGACTTGAACCCGCATCATCCGTGGCGCAGCGCGGCACAAGCCTTTACCAATTCGGCCACCATGACCACTTCACCGCTGCCATCCAAATAATTTTCAATGTCGGCTTACGGGGACGGTAATGTCATCTATTGGCAGGTTTAGTAAACCAACCAACACGGCTAATATCGAAATTAATTTTGTGTCGTAAAGACTTATATGTTTCCCATATGTTTCTTACGCGTATGTTTTTATTTTTAACCCACGAACAAAGAGATGGGTGCTATAAGTTTAGGGTATGTATCACTATAAACGAATATCTAACTATATAACGAGTATCTTTCAAACGAATGGACCAATTTAGCTGCGGTTTTTTATGTTTCAAAGTCAAAGTCAAAGTATTTTATTGTAAATAAGCAAAAATAATAGCACTTTTACAAGTCAAAATTAACAGCTCTTGAACAAAGAGATATACATAAAATATTATAAAAAGATCAAATCAATCCAAATTTAGTTAAACTAAGTATTCTTTGAGTTTGAAAAGGAAATTTCCCTTTCATGGAGCAACAGAGTTTAATCTCACACTGGAAAAGGAAATACCCTTCTGACTCTACCGGTGCTTCGGAAATACGCCGCTAAAGCTGAGATAAACAAGATTGTTCTTAGCTATAATTGGAGGGATGGAAGGAATGGGGGGGGGGGGGGGGGTGAGGATCGTAGCTCCCAAACGAATGGATTAAACATAAGATAACATAACATAACATATGTAATTAGTCAATCCGAAATATAGGTTTTATCATAAGACTGTGTAAGGATTTTAACAGTTCAAGTGTTATCAAAATTCTTTATAATGCACCTTGTCCGGAGTCGGCTAGAAACAAGAGATATTATTTGAAATCCCCACGAGGCCAAATTAGTCTAGAAAATATTCTAAACAAATTTATGCGTTTTTTATATTTGAAGGAGTACGGTGTCTATCCTTACTATCCGCTGATGTACCCGAGTTTGTTCGTAATAGGCATGGTCAACAGGCTAGAGGTAAGGAGCGACGTTGCACTTGTCAAATACATGTTCTGGGTGCTTCGCGGGGAAGTACACCACCCGGAGGTGCGGACAGCTCTGCGGTGCGCGCCTGAAGGGTACGTGGGCGCGCGCCGCCCGCCCTCACACTCAGTCACAGTACATATATAGTCTGGCTCAGTTTACCTACAACTTGATGAAGTTTGTCCCACGTCACGCACTATACGTATTCTAAATAATATTTCGCATGACATGTCTTTCACTGTCATTTCTTTCACTGCAGCATGGCAAAATGCAACATTTAGAGTTTAGTAAGTTATAACATCGCATTGGTGCGTATACTGTTAAGGTGTTAATAAATAAATAAGTAAATAGACAACCCCCCGAACAACTAAAGGGTTTCTGCGGGATAGGGGTTGAAATACATATAAAAATATGATTTCCCAATCGATAGTATTGGCGAAATGGCACAAACCTAAAAAAAATATATCATATCAACAAAAATATATCTAGGTATTTTTTTGGGTTTAAATTGAGCCCTATTATTAAGTCTACAATGCGCTGAGACTTTTTATTCGTTAGAAGTGCGTGAGGAAAACGTCATCTACATAGTCTCTAAGCTATGTTTGTCATTAACCTTCTGGCGATTGAGAGATAGTTCAATAGCAATAGGGTACATCCCAACGGATCTCGAGATCAGATTTTGTAATTAAATGATCTCACTCGGCATTCTCAACTGATCTTGACATCCGTAACAACATGCCTTTACAAATTCGATTTTGAAGCGGGTTCATGTTCCGTCCTTGATCCATATTTTTCCATTAGAAATTGTTTAAATATATAAGTAACTTCTAGAACTGCCTGGTCTTCTCTCGGCCACATCGTTTCATACCATCGGACGAGATACCTACTCGTACCAGTCAAACTTAGATCAATACAAAATTAAAAGAAAAGCAATCGATAGGTATCTAAAATCTTGTCTTCAAGAACTTTTTATAACAACATAATATATAATTCCCCCTCTACCATATAAATTGAATCGAGATTTACAATTCAGACGGGCAAACCAAACCATCTGGAGTGTCTTAAAAAGGCCTGTTTCCTAAATTACAGAATTAACATTCTTTCGGCGTCGCGTCAACAGACAACAACTTCTTAAACTCAGGCGAAGCTGTAGCAATTTGAGTTAAACATTGGCCTGAATTTCCAACGCGTAACCTTTAAACTTAGTTGAAACTTAATTAAGCACAGATTTGTACTTGAAAGAGAAAACAGCTCGTTTAGCGTTCGAGTCACGTTCACTCTCGATAATAATATAATTGGGCAAATTTCTTTCCGATTTGAGGAAAGTGTCGAAATTAACTGGAAATTGCGATGACGCGCCGTAATGAATGTATTAAGGCGTAGGCGGCGAATTTGGCGGTGTTATAACGAGGCTGAATTTATAGCTGCCAACACAATTTCTTACGGAATTTTGAATAGATCTGCCCTCTTCTGTATCTGATTACCACTTGTATGGTTAGTAGTAAATAGGCTTGACTCCATGCTTTATGTCTTCTGTGGCTTGCTGTAACAATTCTGCCAATGTCCGGTTTATCAAGTTATCACTCCTTATACCTACATTCTGGGAGTAGAATATGATTTAATAGCGCAGCTAAGTTTAGATTTACCATTGGGTTTTTCTCCTATTGGCCGGTGATAGCACGGCAAAGCATGTTAGAAAACAAATATGGTTTCCAATGGCTGGCCGCTGTGCCGACGGATTTAATTGCTTGGCCGTGGCCGGTGCCAAGCCGCGCGCCGGACTGCCAGTGGTAAAACACCCATCGTTAAACAAATGCTTGACACATTTAATTCCATCGTTTATGTAATCTAATACAGCAAATAAAAGACAAATTTCTGTATAAAATACGTTATTCTCACAATTTCATAAACATTTTCCACCACCACAGAAGTACTCAAGATCCGTTAACAGGTCAGCAGCTGTTAATTCAATTATTCAATACCGCCGTTAAATCTCGCTCTGAGTCGTTAAAGACTAAGATACGAGTGTTTGAGCATTTAATTAAAGTGTCTTTCGGGTGAGGAATGGGGGTCTCGGCAATTACGAGGTCAATAATTTAACTAGAGGTCCGTGATACGTTTGCTAAAAGCCGGCCGAGGGCGATCGATTGACGCCAAGGAGTTGGCTGAGTCAGGCGGAGGAGTTAAGAGGTCAAGGGACTGGGCTTGAAAAGGTTTGTTGACAGCTTATAGCCCTTTGGGTACCTACTGTTAGGTTTTCGCGTGCTCTATAATATCTAGATAGTTTTAGAGAAACACTTTACGTGTATAGCTAGAGTTTAATTTGCATTAAGCAAAAACTTTGTGGCGTCTTCAAGTTATTGAAAGAAAAAACCTCAAACATGTACAAACAAAAAGAAACGTTATTATCGGTACACCTAGTAATTTACTTTATCTAGCAACTTACTTATGTTTAATTTTGCGAAGATTTATAGTATTTTTAATCAGCTCATGTTAAAAAGATAGTAGAACTTCTACCCCTTTCACCCGTCCCATAGTCGCTCCTGAACATACTTACCTACGAACATCACCGCCCTTTCACATTGCCATCAATTATTTAAATCGAAATATCTCCTACGTTACTACAAATAAATGTATCAATACGTCACTCTGTCATGCAAATTGAATAACTCGTCTGAATAGCGCCATCAATATTTGGGTCCGAATTGGGAGTTCTCCTTTATTCGGCATTCGGGGTGGCGGCGGCGGCGCAATATCACTGAAAAATTGAGACCTGGCAGCGGTTCAAATAAATAACCTACGAATCACACACATGTGTGGACAATAGGAACCCTTTCAAGTTAGCTAAACACTTGGTTTCAAAATTCAATAACGGCACAACGAATAAGTAAAGAAATTACGAAAAAGAAGCTGACTCGGTTTATCAATTTCTTATTTTTATTAATAGCAATGAGAAGGAAAAATAAAAAAGACATAATAACGACTCAACGTAAAATAATGTACTCGTAAAATTGGCCAAATTATTGTTATTTATGAAATGATCCCATCTATCTATACTTATAATAAAGTTCTGTGCATTGAAGATATTTAGAATTATTTTTTTGAGGGTTTTCTATAATCTATACTGAAGCCAAAACTTTTCTTTTCATTTTTGTCTGTCTGTCTGTTTCCCGAATAATTAAAGTGTTTCCACACGATAGGCGTTTAAATTTATTTAAAAGAACACGTACCACGCTGAAACTACTGGACGGATTTTGATGCAATTTGGCACAGTCATAGTTTATGGATAGGTTAAAATTGAGGTTTTTTATCCCGAAAAAATAAAGGTTTCTTGCGGGATATGGATCCAAAGTTATGTTAATTTTGATTTGGTCTAGGGTACCTAAAATAAGGTACTGAACATTAAAATAACATTTTGGAAAATCATGTCTGTCTGTTTGTATGTGTGCATGTTTGTTCGCGCATCACGTTAAAACTACTGGATCGATTGTGATGCGGTTTGACACTGTTGGATAGTTTAGGGTTTGACTTAAAACTGGAGTACTTGGTATCTTAATCTGATGATTAGATGCCGAGCAATCGATAAAAACAATTAGACGGCAGAACGAATTTTGAAAAAAAAAAGTATATTGTATTTTATAGGTACTTTTGGTCCTGGAGTAACACGTATACGTATGGGCTGCTTTTAAATGAAATGACCACGCGGGCAATGCCGCGGGTATAGCTAGTGTACAATATAAGTAAAATGAAATTCGATAACTTTGTTCAAACAACACACTTTATTACACCGTTGTCCAGATTACACTTTCTCATCCACATAATAATTACCCAAGTAGGAAGGTGACGTATGTGACCTTAATGCAAACTTTCTTGATTACGTCAATTTGACGTAATAGACGTCACAAACCAATATGACACGTCTAAATGACGTAATGTTTCTTACGAATAAAAAACGTATCAAAATACCCTATAAAGACGTCACATGGTCACGTCTTTTTTACGTAACAGACGTTACAGACCAATATGACACGTCATAATAACGTCATGTTTTTGACGAATGAAAATCATTTCAAAGTACCCTAAACAGACGTCACATCGCCCTATCCGTGGAATAGGGCCACAGTGGCCGTTAGGTCTTTATGTTTTTATTGCATTTTTGGGATCTTATAATGCATATGCATCTATTGACATTGGAAAAAAATAATTGACCTTATTTTGATTTAAAAAATTATATATTTTTGCTTTACGCAAACAGCCACGTAACAATATTCTCCAAAAAATACCGCCACTAACGCCAGTACGACCGATTTTTTCCGTTGAAAACGGCCATTGTCGCCTCAGCGACCAGCCTCAGAGTCAGGGGAAGAGGTCATAAGCGCATCGCTGCCTTTACTCGGCGGAATTGCTAGGCGTCGGGCATTGGTCGTGGTCCACCTGCTCAATTCACCTGGGTACCTACGTAATCTAGGGACTTAATAGACGTTTCAAGCAAGGTCTTATCACCATTTTTGAAAAATAGTACTACCATATACTCCTGTGCCGTGCCCCGAGTGTTGTGCACAGTTGACAACGGAGTTAAAGAAGACCTGAAACTCCTTGAGAATAGGTTTAACTTTAATAGCTCCGATGTAACTCCGTCTTCACCGGAGGATTTTCTATTTTATTATCACAGGGCCATCTCCATCTCTTCTAAGCTGATGTCTGGTAGCTCATCAGTATAGAGGCGAGTCAACGTGGCACTTGAATCCTCACAAACAGTCTCTGGCCGAGAAGCATGCGAAGCGTATAAGTGTCCGTAAAAATCAAAGGTCAGTGATGACCACGAATAAAGTGATGTGTTCGCCATTGATGTTAACACCATATCCATTCCAGTTCAGAAGCTTGATTACATCTTCCACTGCAGAGGTGAACAGTTTTGGAGAAATAACGTCTCCTTGTCTCACCCTTTTTTGCAACTGGATAGAATTCGTGCTCCGATCCTGAAAACGGATAGTCATGGTGGCCTTGCTGTACAAACACTTCAACACTTCGATAAACCAGTAATCAATCTGGCACTGCTGTAATAACTGTAGCACTGCCCAGGTCTCGACTGAATCAAAGGCTTTTTCGTAGTCTACAAACGCTAGACATAGTGGCCGATTATGTTTTTCGATCTTCTGTATAATCAGCCGGAGCGTAGGATGTGTTCTACGGTGCTAAAGTCTTTCCGGAATCCAGCTTGTTCAGGGGGCTGTTAGTCGTCAAACATACGAACGTATTACTATCGAAAACAGCTTATAGACGTGCAGCGAAATGGGTCTATAATATCAAGAGGGTGTTATCACTTTTCTTATAGAACAACACCACGCTCCTGTGCCACGCCTCTGGCGTAGTACCCTCGAGGATGACGGAGTTAAACAGCCTCTGAAGGACTTCAAGTATCGGTGTTCCATTCGGTCCGCATTCGGTAAGGATTTGGACGCGATTTTGGAGCTCCAACTGAAAACTCTTGGGGTTTTGGATTTGGGCAGGACTTGGGCGAAAAATCACCCCTCAAACCCCAATCACCCCTGTGAAGTGTGTTTTCGGGGCGTGGATGGCATTGTAAATGTCATCGTACATAGCCTCTACTTCATCGTTTGGATGTTTCGAGTGTGGGACGTACACTTGTAAGACCTTCAACGAATACCGTTCAGTTATTCTGAGTATAAAGTATGCCACCCTGCTCGAAATGCTTTCGATCTTCACAACGTTGTTGACGAGGGACTTGTGGACGAGAAAACCGATATCGTGTTGGGACTGCTGGTCGCCCACCTCACAACGTTGTTGACGAGGAACTTGTGGACGAGAAAACCGATATCGTGTTGGGACTGCTGGTCTCCCACCCGGTAATAGAGTTAGTTGCTGGAATTAAGGGTTATCGTATCCTCGGACTTCTAATAACCCTATAATATCCCTGCACAACTCACTTACTACTTCTATGCTATTTGTTTGCTTCGAACTGAATTCTTTATCCCCAAATAGTAAACTTCAACATGCCCACATGCAGTAAACAAGCACAAATAAAAAACAAAAATAACCCGAACCCCCACCCCTTATTATACCTAAGAAGCATCTCGATCACATCAGTTTTCAAATATAAAAACCAAATCAAAATCGATCCATTTGTGTGGTAGCTACGATCCTTACCCCCATTATAGCTAAGAACCATCTCGTTTACCTTAAATTTGAAAAACGCAGCTAAATCGGTGCATTCGTTTAGAAACTACGATTCCCTCCCACCTTTTCTCAACTACCCCCCCCCTCTCCCTATAGCTCAAAACCATTTCAATTACTTCAGGTTTCAAACATATAAAACCGCATCTAAATTGTCCATTCGTTTGAAAGATTCAATTCTCACCCCCCCCCTCTCTCCTTCCGCCATCATAACTAAGAACCCTCGTGTACCCAAGCTTTCAAAAATAAAAAACCGCATCAAAATCGGTCCATTCGTTTGGAAGCTACGATGCCACACACACACACACGCTCAAACACAACTCACAAACACACAGTGATACACACTCTAAACTTATACTCGTAACACCCGCCTCTTTGTTCAAGGGTTAATAAAAAGCCACTTTACGCAGTAGTAATATTTTTTCGGAGGAAACAATGCGCAAAATTCGACCATCCAAATTGAGTAAACATAGCTTAGTTGAATGTGTGACGGATTCAAATACAAAAGCAAGCCACGGCACTGGGTTCGATCCGCGTCACCGGCTACTTTGTATAATTTAATTTAAAATAAAACTGAGAGATCCATTTAACATCTAGTTAGTATACGTCCACTCCACAAGAATAAAAAGAAAAAAAAAACAAACAAAAAAAAATTAATGGTCATTTAATATTGTTGCTATTAAATACGTCGCTTGGACGTCGCATGTTGGTCATTTTTTGTTTTAATTGGTTACCATATTGATAGGTCCCACTGACGTCACAATACGACGTCTTGTGCCCGTGACATTTTGACGTCTCAACGAACGTCACACAGATGTCACGTCAGGACGTCTGTTACGTCTGTGACCGACCTTAATGCGACGTCATAATGACGTGAAATTCCTACCTGGGTAATCACTAAGCTGATTCTTGTACATCAAATTCACTACCCCCATACCTATAAAATGAAAAGAGACGTTTTTTCAAGGTCTCGTTATTTTTTGACGTTTTTTGTATGGCGTTTATATCAAAAGCCTACGGACAGTAAGCGAAAACGGTTCGTTTTAAGACAAAGTTTTTTTTTGTTATCATTGTCTAGGCAATCGTTTGACCACGATCTCACCTGATGGAAAGCGATGATGTGATTAAAGGTGTAGCACGTTTGCCTAGTAGATACCTATTCACTCTTGACTTGAAAACACCAGGGTTATATTTTACCGGAAACACTGACGAGGGCAGGGTATTCCACTCCTTAGAAATTCTTATAATAAATGAAGAAGCGTAACGCTTCGTTCTTGTGCGAGGTATTTCAACCATAAAAGGATGGCGCTTTGCCGATTGCCTAGTCGTACGGTAATGGAAAGGTGATGAGGAATCAGATGAAAAGCACATGATTGTAGAAAAACACTGATCACTGTGCGTAATGTTTAAAATAGAAGTTACTCGTCTGAAATCTCAAGAAAGAATGATCAAAATTGTTTAAAAAAATTAGTATATCGGCTAAAACATCCGTTAGCAACCATTCTTACTAAAAAAAAATGGGCCTTTTTTGTTTTGTTAGTGGTTTTAAGCACTTTTGATTCAGTCTTGTTCTAATAGTAGTCTTGCATTGTATCCAACATCTTTTAAAACATGTAGGTATGTGATAGGAACATAGTTTTTGCCAAAGTGTCGCTGGCTTTGATCTGGGTGGTTTTAATAAAATAACTCGCAAGCGGTTATTAATGGTTTCTGTCATGTTCCAAAGTAAAACACAAAATGATGAATGAAAAGAGATATGAGCCTATTTCTTCAAGATGTGTCTAAAGTGAGTAAAGACCTGTGCGCTATCAACGTCGGCTTGGGCGGCAGCTTGGGCGGCGGCGAGGGCGGGCGGCTCCTGGTTTATAAATTAACTACCTACAATAATAAGTTATCAGTGTGGGAGTGGATAATGTAGCGCCCTCGTAATGGAACCTATTCGAAAAGACCTCCACCTACCTTCTCGGTATGTAGAGGAGAGTAATGTGGTACATAAACTCCTGTTTTTTTCCTGAATTATTCAATGTTCGTCAAAAAAGGTAAAAATACAACTTGATCGAAACGTCGAGGTAAATCGCGTAAAGTTAATAAAGTTTTAAACGCGATTAAATATTTAATGTGTTCGAATCGCGAAACTTTAAAAGTTACAAGTTTTAGTACCAATTTTTTTTATCTTCACATTTTGATGTATTTACACATATAGATATTTTTCACATATTATCAAATTTTATATGAATTGTTATTTGTTATTTTTTGGTCGAAGTATCGATTCAAAATACAAGTAATGTTGCTAAATACATTAAACGACTAGTTACGCTGAGTTTTTAGATAAACAAGCATCACAGGGACGTTACGTCTACGGTTTTCTTCTAAGGTACTCTTACCTAGTACCTGGCTAATTCTCATCGCCACGATACTCATCGTCACCTTCGTGGCAAATTTTATTTATTGCTTTTAAGAATATGTTTGTAAAATAACTTAGAGCGCTTGATAAGACGAGTAAAATCATATGTAAATTAATCGAATCGTGAGTGTCGTTTGGTATAATAATGTTTTTAAAGTTGTAGATGCCACGAAAGTGACACAATGATCCACGAAAGTGACTCAGTAACTTTACGGACATTATTATTTCATTCACATTATTATTCATAATTTACCTGTTCACGAGACAAATGTTAATGAAGTAACAACTTATTCAATTTTTCTTAATTAAACAGGCAAATACATGATATCAGTAAACAAAAGAGACAATTTATTATCAGTTCGGTCCTATGTTCGGTCATTCTACGAAATAGGTATACTAATATGCTACGTCAATTATAACTACACAATTTTAGTGAAAGGTTTTTGTAATAAACATTATTAATTTAGGTGACAAATAGGAACTTAACTGAGATTTCATTAAACCAGGTACTTATATTTCAGAGCATGTTTTTACTCTAATATACCCTCTTAAATAAAATATGATCACAAACTTATATAGTAACATCAAACTGAAATGGTACATCTATCTAAACCTATAATTTAATGATTGCGCGTCATTTGAGTACTTATTAAATTGTAATGTCACAAGTTACTTATAAAATTTAAAAATAATTAGTTTAAGGTGATAAAAATTATCAAAACAGTAGCCTAATTGGTCGTAATATTAAGTTTTTCTTAATAAAGAAACTTATGAGTCTTTAAAAAGTTTTGGGGATTCGGTGAGCTAACTTTGATTTCAATTTCTAAAATACAATGCACAAAAATGTTGTCCCCGCAAGTGATAAAACCTACCTATACCACCTATGAATAAATATAAACTTGGCAATTTATTTTTTTCTCACGGCACGATGAGCCGCACTTCTCACTTCTGCGATGCCGGAACATGGCTGACGTTCGACTAAATCGAAGTCTGTGTTTGATTGCTGATTTTGTGTTCAAGAGCCAGCCGATAGACTACGCAAATCTAAAGTAGGTACCTAAAATATTGTGACCGACGGATATGTTATTATAAAATCAAAATAATGATGAAATGATTTTTCTTAGAGTATTGGGTGTAAAGTGTATTTAATTGCAATGACTTTAGTATAAGTAACATACAAATACACGGAAATTTGGTGAAGCAGTAACCAAATGTTTTACTGCAACGGGAAGTGTGACTCCGTGAGAATACTAAAAATGGCCTCGCTTTTGACCATGTGTGTTAATTTTTGGGATTATTTTTGTTTCTATTATGACATGCTTTATTTATTTTGTATTCTAATACATGTTTAATCCTCCAATTCAAAAATTCTGTTTCTATTTTACACCGTTTAGGAAATATAGCTGTGTGACCATCAACGTTGAGCTTGAGGGGGAGAATTACCCACCTACACTATTATATTCGCGTGTACATAATTATCTCGAGGCTCTAGGTATCAAACGTCGCACCATGTCATTCTACGATTCTTACTCTGTGATCTATTTCAGTGTCAAGCGAGGGCGCCGCTGTCTATCATAGTAAGTTATTACAGCGTATGTCGTCACAACGTAGCGTATCATATTGGCGCCGAGTGGCATGTTAATAGACTATTTGCACCTGAGCTGAGCTGTAGGGAGATGGTTTTAGTTTATCGCTATAACAGCTTGTCTGGAAAGAAAATTAGAGATTAACTTGGGGAATATTGACAGCAAAAGATTAAGGTGTATAATTGAATAGAATCCTATGGGTCAACTTAATGTTCGTCGTAACTATGTACAGTCACTTTCTTGTCGAAGCCAGCTGAGTACGTTTCTAGTGTTTTACTTAAGTTATTGTATGTGCTAATTAACTTCCCCGATAGCGTGACTTGATTGATGTTTGACCTATGAGTCTTAGTCACGAGTGAGTAGGTTTGTTCAAGATAAGTGTGCTCCAACGTCGACCGCAACATCGCTTAGCATCAGGTGAGATAGTGGTCAAACGCAAACAAACCAATTAACTATAAAAACCGTGAAACATAGCGCTTGTATTCCAAACTAGTTTTCGCGCCTGCGACTTCGTACGCGTGGACTATTGTTTATCGCGCAAATAAGCATCCTATTTTCTTCTAGGATATTAAAAACCAATGCAAAAGTAGGTATAGCACCAATGCTCTTGATGTTTTTTGGCAGACTTGTTATTTCGTTTCCATGGCAACCACAGATCATTATGTGGTATCAACCGTTCCATACAGTGAGTAATCTACATTTTCCAGTTTTTCCGTGGTAACTTACAACTTTCCGGGATAAAAGTATCCTATGTGTTATTCCAGGGTATAATCTATCTCCATTATAAAAATCCGTCCAGTCGTTATCGCGTGAAAGCTCCTCGAACCAACAAACAAACAAACAGACAACGTTTCACATTTAAATATTGGTATGGATTTACAATTTATTTACACAATGACCAGCTCACTCTCACAGGTGTTTATTATTTGTAACAAGGTTATTTAAATTGAAATAGCTCGTGATTAAAATTTTATTCCAATGCGTCGCCATCCACGACTTATACACACTGAGTTATTTTTCTAACCAGTATGAGAAAATCCTAATAGCACATAGGAAAAATGCTGTAAGGAACCATACATATTAGGCACGTAGTCCTATTATTTATTCTGTGCCATGGACACAATTTTAAAAAACAACAATATACAAATATATAATTTTATGTATCTTGGTGGTTGATATGCCAACCGGCGAATTCAAGGAAGGTTACTGTAAACATATTTCATTCGATAGCTCATTATCGTCTTTAAAAGAAACATTTTTTTGGATAGATATTTTCCAATCTTATAAAACGATTCCTGCGTGGTTCTATCTCGATTTTCATTATTATTACCAAGCATCGTACCGGATCGTACCCTATAAAAAAAGCTAATCCGAACTGGAAACTAGTACCATCCAAGGTTTATTATGTTCAAACAGTTTCCTGATAACTGGGCATCACTCGGTCAGACCTCGGTCACGTCAGTAGTTTGATCTCGCGCGCGTGTAATGAGATCCGCGTCGTCTGTCCTGCGTCAGTAGGGCTCACACCGGTTTATATGTTGTAGGATAACGTTTAGAAGTGGGAAGAATGGGGAGATGAAGAGGTGAAAATGATATCGGATAGCCAATAAGCATAATTATCATTACTTACATGCTTTTAATATCTTCTGAGATTTTGCTTCTTAGTGGCTAATGACAGAGACTTCGGTAGTAGCTGTACATCTCCTATGGAAGTAACATGCTTTTGCCAGTTATTCAACCTCCAAGCCCTAGTCAATAAGGTTTTAAACCTTCTTGGCCGTAGTGTGCCAGAGTCACTGAGGTGGTTTGTACTAGTAAGTATAATAGACGTCAGTGGCTAGATCAGTGACAAACGCAGTGTAGTGCGTGCAAAATTTTTCAATTCTATGTTCTAGGTGGCACTGTAATTTAATGTCCTAGGTAGCACTGCAATTTTATGTTCTAAGTGGCATTGCAATTTAATGTGCTAGGTGGCACTGCAATTTTATGTTCTAGGTGGCACTGAAATTCAATGTTCTAGATGGCACTGCAATTTATTGTTCTAGGTGGCACTGCAAGTTAATGTTCTAGATGGAACTGCAATTTAACGTTATAAGTGGCACTGCAATTCAATGTTCTAGATGGCACTGCAGTTTTATGTTCTAGATGGCACTGCAGTTGTATGTTCTAGGTGGCACTACAAGTTTATGTTCTAGGTGGCACTGGAATATTATGTTCTAGATGGCACTGCAATTTAATATTCTAGATGGCACTGCCATTTAATGTTCTGAGGGTCACTGCAATTTTATGAACAGGTATGGTTACCATCACGCTACGCGATCGACCTGCTCGTCTCATTACTTAGCCATATAAAAAAAAGCCTTTACATAAATGAGACATAAATGGTAGATACTGAAAGATGGGAAGACTGCAAGATGGGTATGTTTTAGCAATAATTAGGTAAACCACATCAGTTTACTTTCAACAAACACGGCAACTATAAATAAACATACCGTCACGAAATAATGCCGCAATATTTTACAAAACTTTTAGTATTGAAACGTTTCGAGTAACATTATCTATCTACTTAGTATATATTTTTATGAAAACTTCAATATGTGAGCTCCAAACCATGTCGAAAACATCAAGACCTTCCTTTGCTACGAAATAAGTTAGGCTACTCTAGCCTATCACGGGTGGCGTCCGTGCGTGAACGCGCTGAGAAGAGAGCGCGTGCGGGGAGCGGGGTACGGTGCGGGACTCGGGTCGTGCGGGACATCATAGTGTATCCGTGTGGGGCTCAGGGATATCAAATGTGGTCGGGTCGGACGACTACACGCCGAAATTGATTTCTTTACCTTGATGTTTTGGGAGAATGTGGAGCGTCGTGGAGAGTTCAGCAGGCTCACATAATATGAATAGAGTAGGGATACGGGTTCGAATGCTCAAGGAAAACATTTTTAGTCCCCAAATTAAAAAATAGAGCGGTGTTATAAGTTTAGGATTTGTATGTATGTATCAGTGTATAGTAGGCGCAGCGAAAGTATGTGTCTCGGAAGTTATCTGCTAGTGGCTGCGCAAACTACTATTTATCAGGCGCAATCCCAATGTTGAAGGCGAAGACAGCATTGTATAACTGCCACGCTCACTCGCTTATGTTTTTCGTATATTACATATATCTCACTTTTACTTTATGCTATTTTATCCCCACAGCAGTACCTGCGCAATCGTCACAGAGCCTATATACATTGGCTGCGACTACTGTAACATAGTTTCTATCTGTGGCCTATATTAATGCGTTTTTTTTTAAACTTTATGTGATCGAGATGGTTCTTAGCTATAATAGGGGGTTGGAATTATAAAACACTAGCTTTCCCTCCCGCGACTTCGTTCGCTCGAACTACTGTTTATCGCGAAAAAAGTATTCTGTATTCTTCTAGGATAAAACCAAAGCAAATGTAGGTATAGCACCAATGCTCTTGAAGTTTTTTGACAGACTTGTTATTTCATTTCCATGCCAACCGTTCCTTACAGCGAGTAATCTACATTTTCCAGATTTACCGTGAAAACTTACAATTTGCCGGGATAAAAAGTATCATACGTTTTATTCTAGGGCATTGATGTATATGTTACTATCGCAACTACTAGGGTATAAGCTTTCTTCATTTCAAATTTCATCAAAATTCGTCCATCGCCGTTATCGCGTGAAAGCTCCCCAAACTAACAAAAAAAAACAGACAACGTTTCACTTTTATATATTGGTATGGATTTTAATTTGTGTTTGTTAGAATGATTGCCTTTATGATTGCCACTTTAAGCGAATATTTAGGTATGACAGATAAGAGTTAGTTAAAAGTTTTGTATAAAATAAAGGTTGTAAATGCTACACCGCTTCGCCCTCTAACGTTTTTACAAACAAACAGTCCCCTGAAAGCCACCAACCTTTTAAAACAACTGGATATCCTTCTCAACACCTGTATCAGAATTAAAACAGACGAGCCCGCCGGCAAAAGTTAGACGTCCACCAGAATAGCCAAGGTTGGATTGGAATCAATTAAAAGTTGTTCAAGTAACACCACAGTATAAATAATAGTACAAGGTAGCACTGAGTTACAAACGTACACAATTCAATCCGGTATGAGCTTTTTGTACCTGACTACGGCGAAGCAAGGGAAGTGTAATGATATTAACAGTCCATGTATGTAGGTATGTATTTATGTGTGTATGTACTAAATGCACACCGCGGCTTTGCAGGCGTATAAATTTCACCCTTTACCCCTTATCCCATTCCCGTCCCCCTCAACCCTTCTCCCCTTCTCGTCTCCCTCCTCCCTACCCGCTATCCCTCCCCACCATCCACATCTCTAAAACCCTACCAACAACCCCCAACCCCGCCCCACAAACACCACTACATTTTGTTTTTTTTGTGAATTACTTACTTTTCCAATGAGAACACAAAAAAAACATAGAAATCAGTCAATCCGTTCTCGAGATATCATCAAATATGTTAATTAAACATCATTAAAAAAAACTTTTATGCAGTAACTATAAATCTTAGAACGGGCTATTTCAATTAAATGCGTATACAACATTTCGTGTCTGTGCTGTTAACTGTTGAGGAGTTCCCTAGTCAGGACCCAATCCTGATTGCAGCAACCTTGTCATGGTAAAACTTAAGACCAGCTATCATAATAAAATGCATACACAAAATTTCGTATCAGTGCTGTTCACCGCTGAAGAGTTCCTTTATCTGGACACCATGTCATGGTAAAACTTAAAACCAGCTATAATAATAAAATGCTTATACAAAATTTCGTGTCTGTGTTGTTAACCGTTAAAGAGTTTCTTTATATCAAGCTAATCCTGGATGTCGATTCAGATCATGCTTACCATAAAAATGCATTGTCATCGGAATTGAACCAACATTTAAAATTTCAATTCCGTAGGATAAGAGAAAGTGGTTCGAATTCAGCTTGCAAGATTTAACCTAAACAAACATACGTAGATGTACGAGTACATTTTATCTACACTCATATAGTAAAATTCGGATTATAAACTCAAGAATGGCGGCATAATGATATACTATACGCACGTCTTTAACATGAAAAAAAAAATCTCATTATGGCACTGTTTTTTGAAATAAACAGTGTTATAATGTAAAAAAATATATGTTTTTTTTGCACCGGTTTGTCTCTGTCGTTGTCGGGTTTTCGTCATTTATTATTATCTATGGCCGTAAGCGCGCGAATTAGCTGTGGACTGGATTTTGGCGCCATAATTTACTTTACCTAGCCAATTTAATGTGTTTTTGTTGTTTTTTTTTATTATCCTGATTAAAAAGTCCCACAGCAGTGTTAGTGAAGTGAATGTGACTCCACCCGACATCACGGAACAGCAAGGAACATGATGAACGAGCTTTTACCAGCAAAATCAAGATTTATTATAATACATATTACGACAAATATTTTTTTCATTAAAGTAAGTTTCTATTGCATGAATGTAGATTAAGTAGTGTATGAAACCGCACATAACTAGGTATTAAAACACTCGAGTAAACTCACTCTCGTGTTTTAATTAACTTTCTCACTACTATTAAAAAGCCGTTCTTTACAAAATTTATGACAAAATTAATTTTCTTCATGTTTTTTTTTCGTGAATTTTCCGGATGTTATAATAGTTATTGTGCTATTCAGGGTGGAGACAAATCCAACAAATCAATGATCGTAAAAATCGGTCCAGACATTCTTGTGTTTTAAATCGCCGTGGAACAATCCGACTTTGTTATTAAAAGCTTTGTTGTAGTGTAGGATCAACACTTTGGGAGTAATTTTGAGGAAAATACGGGGTATATGTGGGGTTTCATTGGTAAAAAGTTCATCTTTTTGCCGCTGTAACAAATTAGTTATCGGACTTACAAAAAAAAGTCTTGATACAAAAATGTAAATATTATTACCCGCTTTAACTTTGCATTTGACATTTTAGGGTTAAAACAAACCGTTGGTGAATTATTTAGATTAAACCATATTTTTTTTATTTAATCCAAGATGGCGGCTTGCGCTCCCACCCCCTCCCCTCCAAGGTCGAAAACTTGGATTTTTCATCAGAGTCTAGACCTCAACAATGTATGTGAAAATCATTACAACACCACCTTTTGCAAGGCAAAGGCATTTTTATATATATGTATTTGGGTTGTATGTATGTTTGTTTGTTTTTTGTACGTTTCTTAGGTGCGTCCTACAAACACTCAAACATTTATCAAAATCATGCCGTTTAGGCTACAGCCTAAACGGCTTGACGGATTTTGATAAATGAGGTATCATTGAATTCTTGGGTCACGAGAGTGTTATTTAGGCCTATCACCGCCAGCGATCACGAGAGTTTTATTTAGACCTGAGCCCGGCACCGGTCTGTTAGCTAAATGACATAGTGGTAGGTGACGGGCAGCAGAGTCACCGGTGCGAGAAGCTACGCCCTGCGATTGCCAACCCGCATGCCCAGCGTGGCGATTATGGGCAAAATGCAAACCCTCCATCATGAACGGCACAAACAAAAAATGCCCCCCAGTTCCCGGTCGCTTTGCTAGTCCTGACCAAAGAAGCAGTCAAGGAAATGGCAGGGCAGGAATGGAATGGAATAGTATGAAGAATCCCCGGGCTACCGTAGGCCACCCCAAACAAAAACAAACGACCCTGGCTACGTACAACGGACGAATGGTTAGGCTTGACGAGCACATGGCGCAATGCGAAACGGAGCTTACAAAGATCACGTGGCACATTCTAGGATTAAGTGAAGTCCGAAGAGAGGGGGAGGATACAATAACCCTAAAATCGGGCCACCTATTCTACAGGGCGATCAGCAGTATCAGGGTGGCGTGGGGTTCCTCGTCAATAAAGTCCTCATTGATATTGTAGTAGAAATATCTAGTATGTCGACCAGGATAGCGTACCTGATTCTTAAGCTGACCGAAAGCCTTAAGGTCGTACAAGTTTACGTTCCAATCTCGGCACACTCGTATGATGAGGTAAAAGATATGTTTGATGACATTTGTCGGCCCTACATAACACCACAAGGCACAAGGCGTTAAATTCTCTCGTTATCATGAGATAATTTAACGCCAAAGTGGGAGTACAGACTTCTAGTGAATCCAAAATAGGTCTGCACGGTAATTTTATTTATTTATTTTATTTTTATTTTATTAAGGCACAAACAGTTTACAATAATCTTAAAATAAACATACTAAACAAAAAAATACATACACCAATGAAGATGCCACTAATAGGAACATTATATTACGAGTAAGAACAGAACGGCACTCAAAACCTAAACTAAAAAAAAAAATATATAAAATAAATTTAGAATTTAAAATAAAACAGTACCAATAGACTTTCAATTAACTAATTAATAAAGAAAAGAAACTATCGAATATTACAGAATTACAAAAGAGATACTTGATTCCTGAAGTTGTTTAGAGAAAAGAAGAAAATGTCACAATCCGAAAATTGGTCATTGTGAGACTTACATGCTCTTTGTAAAAAAGCATTACATGCATAATTTGTATGACAACGAGGCAAATTAAACATTTTATTAGTGTAATGGAGCAGAAATCACAGGAGGCAAATGCGAGTTAACTTTTTTGGAAAAAGAGGGCTTCTTTTTGATGAATTCATTCTTCGAAAATCAGCCCCAGTGGAAGTGGACTTGGCAAAGCCCCGACACTGTTACTAAAAATGAGACTGACTTAATCATGACGGACAATAAGCCCATATGTCTCAGCGATCGCAAGGTTCACCGACTTATCTGAGGCTGCTTGAATATCAAACTTAAGCTTGAAAGATGCCATCTGGTGAAGTCTACGATCTGACCCAACCTGCTCCAAGCCGCTGTTGGATCAAACAGTTCCAACTCAAGTTTGAAAATCGACTCGCTGCCTTGGAAACCACAAATGACGTGGATGAGGAACTCCAAAAAGTTGAGGGAATCCTAAGGAGAAAAAAAACACAAATTTTTGCAGCTGCAGCGTACGGGCACGAAGTCTAAAATTTCGGATGAGGCTCTTCGGCTTATAGATAAATGATGGGAGCATCAGCAAATAACACCGTCAGAAAAAAGGAAGCTCAATCATAAGACCAGTAAGCTGGTGCGACATGACCTCCGGTGCTCATATACACGCTGGATAGAAAAGGTAAAGGAGCAAAATCGGAAGTCAAAAGCCCACGGAAGCATTCAGCCGGGTTGGGCAGCATTTGGCAAGCTTACAAATGGGGATCACGTAGTGGCTCTATTTTTTGATATGAGTAAAGCTTTCGATTTTGTTCACCACGGGAAATTATTATCGAAACTTTACAGTTATGGGGTCCAAGGTCCTGCATATGATTGGTTATCCAGCTATTTAAATAATAGACGCCAATGCACGGAGATCGCTAGCATTAACAAAAAATCAAACAAACAGACATTTAGATCCGATTTTAGATTAAACCAATATGGTGTTCCTCAAGGAAGTATTCTTGGTCCTATATTATTTTTATTATATATCAATGATTTACCTTCTTGCACACATTATGAATCAATACTATTTGCCGATGATACAACCATAATTATCAAATCTAGTGACATAAATAAACTTGAATGTGAAATTAATATGACTATTGAAAATATAATTGACTGGCTAAATACAAATAATTTGCAAGTGAATTTGACTAAAACAAAAATGATGAAATTCCGTACTTACAACTCTAAGCTTCATCTGCTTTGCGCTAAATATAAGTCACAAATTATAGACGAAGTAGATTCTACTAAGTTCCTTGGAATTGAGATCGACAACATGTGCAACTGGAAAAGTCATGTAAATGGTATTGCTCTAAAACTAAATAGATTTGTTTTTGCCCTTAAAAGAATCCGCCAAGTGGTATCGAGGGAAGCCGCATTACAAGCATACCACGGATACGTAGCTTCAGTCCTGCAATATTGTCTGATGATCTGGGGCAACTCTACAGACTCAGATAGAGCTTTCAGAGCACAAAAGAAGTGCATTCGTGCTATTTGTGGCACACATTATCTAGAGCCATGTAGGCCTTTATTTAGAAGTCTACAGCTTTTAACTCTCCCTTGCCTGTATTTAAAGCAGTTAGCGCTTTTGTAATTATTTCTGCAGAAAAATTCACATTTTATGGCGGTTAAAGTGTTCAATAGTCTCCCAGAGGACATGAAACAATTGCCTATAAACATGTTTAAACATAAGTTACATAAATGGTTGATAGTTTCCTGTTTTTATTCTGTGACTGCATTTTTTAATTCTGATAAAAAAATATAGCTTAAGTAAGACATTTATTTTTGTTCATTTATATTTGTATCCAATTAGATTTTAAGCATAATCTGACATATTAACTATATTTTTTGATTGACATACATATTCAATACCTTATTTGACTTATTTTATTTATATCTCTTCACATTTAATTCATTGTATTACGAGTATTATTATTTATTCTTGATTTCGTATGTCAATTAAAAAAACAATCTGTGCTAATTTTTTTTTTTAAATTTGCATGCTGTTATAGCAAAATACATGTGAACCTCGCCTCATACATAAGATCTGTGTTTATTTTATATGTACCATGTCTTTATGCAAATAAACTATTTGATTTGAACTTGCGTTGACGCCTACGCAACGCATTAGGGGAGGCCTACGTCCACCAGTAGACATATATAGGCTGATGATGATGAAGATGACAAGAGTGTTATAGGTTATAATAATGAAGTGTCAAGAAAAGTAATACGGCGGCGTACAGCTGTCATATTGTATTTCCGACGGAACAAAAAATAACCTAAACCTATCGAGGGAGGTATCAAAATGAAGATCTTAAAGACAACATTTCAAATATATATCATAATTATTAATAAGAAGTAGCAATTTTGTCTTATAAGCTTCTTACAATATTTTCTATTTCAGATTATTCAAGTTAATGTGAATAATGTTGCAATTGAACTATTAAAGTAAAGTTAAATATGTAAGTAAATAAAAAACATTAAAATTTATGTCAATACTAGCCTGCTGCGTGGTTTCACCCACGTCTCTCAGGAACCGTGCATGTTTCCGGGATAAAAAGTAAACTATGTTTTAATCCAGGGTATAAGCTATCTCCATACCAAATTTCATCCAAATTCGTTCAGCCGCTTAAGCTTGAAGACGTTACAAACATTCACACACGAACACACATACACACACACACACACACAAACACACACACACACACACACACACACACACACACACACACACGCGCGCGCGCGCGCAAATATACACACACACTAACACAAATACTCCCTTGCAGCCATACAAACTTTCGCCTTTATAATATAGTGTGATTATTTATGCGGGCAGTCAGCTCGTATTCAATAATTCTGTTCGCAGTCGTATGTTTTGTATTTCTTATAATTATTTTCCTTCTTATCTCTCTACTCTCTGCGTAGTTGGGGTAATCAAGTTTTAGAGTGGAGTCAGAGTTCAGGCAAACGTAGTGTAGGCCTAAAATAAATATATCAAAATGTTGTAGTTTCACTTAAATCCGTCAAAAAGTTAATTTTATTGAGACTTTTAACCAAATAGTTATTTTAAATGATAAAATTTTGAAGCTGTTACCGCGGAAGTTCGGTAAAATATTGAATGGGAGAGATTCTCCACAAATGTGAATTTTGGAGCGCCGCCAATATTCCTTTCTGAAACTGGATCGCATTTTTTCTAGTAACTACAGTTTATTCAGATAAACGATTGGGAGTTTTTCCATCTACGAATAAAAGCATCATCATTACTTATCGTCTTTATTAAGCGGTTTCTTTGGAGTTGGCCAAATTTTAGCAATGACATGTGCATAAGGAGATTTATTTAGTCTCAAGAGTCACTGTGTTAACACTAAATTCTAGTGTGAATTCAATATTGTGTTGTCTTTTTTTTCACATCGATTAGTGTCGCACTACGAGCAGAGCAAATCAACAGTAGGTATATATATTAGAAGTTAAAGAATTTGAAAATTTTACTTTACCATTGTAAAACTACAAGAGTCAACTTTTTTTGACAACTTTCCACGATTACTTGTTTTATCAAGCTTCAGATCCATATCCATACGGCCGGTAATAATGTGGCGTTCATCGCGGATCCAATTTCACGGCAGGCGGCGCCTCCCTCTAGTTTAACAGCTTATGTCGCTAATCAGGCAGGCTATGAGGTTAATCAACGACCGCACCAAAATAATAATATGTCTTTAGAATAATTTATCTGCGTATTATATTATTAGGTGTACTCTAATACCTGTTAGAGTATAATAGTATTTAGCTTATTGCATACGTCCAGAAATGGACTGCCACTGCTGGATATAGGTTTTGCCTCTCCCAAAGCACGCCACTAAGCCCGATCTTTGGATCTTCCTTGGCCAGACAACTTGCATATATCGGTGCCCCACCTAGCCGGAGAGCTTCCCTACTTACATTTGCCGAGTTGTGGTAATATAGGTATTATTATTTAGAGTTAGTATATCTAGTATACAACAGATAGAGACCTTTACAACGAGCGACAAGAGAAGCGCTTTCATAAGCAATTCGTGAAACATGGTTTAACGGATTTATAGTACTTTTTAGAATGCTGGTTAAAATAATAATTTACAGTTTATACATTGCCATAAAGTTTATTTTATATTTTTTTAATAATCAATAAATATAAAATAAACTTGAAAAAAGAGTAAAAACCGACTTCAAAATGAATAAAATAATCTTATGTGGGAAACAGTTAAGGAAGTTGCCGTTGATTTGGTTACATTTAAGAAAATTGGGCACCGACTTCCCTAACTATTTCCCACAAAACCTTGGCTCCGCACCAATGACTTTTCTAAGTTATGTGCAGTTTTCCATCACTGCGTGCTTCGGAAGGCACGTTAAGCTGTCGGTCCCGGCTGTTATTGATTAGTAGCAGTCGTTAAGCCATGTCAGAGACCCTTGGGTGGCTTGACAAACTCTGACATCAGAGGCTAGCACTACCACATACGACAAACAAACAAACAAACAAATATTTTGAAGTTGGTTTTCACATTTTTTTTTTTTTTTTTATTTCCCTATTTTGTGTGGCGTGAACAATGCATGAACATGTGATTACAGCAATCGCAAGTGCTTGCTGTTATCAATTGAGGAGTTTCTTTGTATCTCCGAAGTTCTTCATCAGATCTTCACCAAATTATATGGTACCTACTCGTATGTCCTCTGTCTGTCATCTTGCTCTAATATCATGGTTTTGCACACACTCGGTACATTTGACTGACATATCCGCAATGTTGTATTACGCTACAGCTGTATTAGTCAGAGGCCATGATACATCGTGTTATTAACTAGGTAAATGTTACGTACATTCTTATAAATCATTCGGGAATAATATGGAAACTTTGGGTACATAAAAAAGGTTTGTTTTCAGAAAATCACAAATTATGCTATCTATACAACGACCGGTTGGTCTATTGGCTAGTGACCCTATGAACGAAATCACACGGTCTTGGGTTCGAATCCCGCAAGGTGCAATCATTTGTATGATGAGCAGAAATTATTGTTTCCGAGTCATGGATGTGACATTCGTATTTATGTATGTTTATCCGTTATCTAGTGCCCATATTACAGGGTATCCTAGTTTGGGGCTAGGTAATTGGTGTGGAGTTGTCCCGAATATATTAATATTTATTTTTAAATTTATAATTTTTATTTAATGAAGCAGGTTACTCGACTTGTGGTAGCGTCTCGTCTGCCCACAACAACTGTTGGGCCACCCAGAACTTTGGTTGCAAGAGCTTACGAGGCAATGAACTGCACTTACGTAGCACTGCCTTATGCTTGTCACATTGAAATATTGGTATTAGTCTCATAAATGTCCCGTAATTTTGCTGAACAAAAACCTTTTCAGTCCGGGAAACTAATACAAAAAAACATATTTTTACTGCTTTGATATCTTTACCATCAGGGAAAAGTGTGGCATTACTTCAGGCAGGCTCGCACATACTGGTTGATTGCTTGTTAGCTATGGAAGTGCTTTGTCAGGCCGAGCGAACGAGTGCTATTATTTAATAACAGCCGGGACCGATAGCTTAACGTGTTCTCCGAAGCACGGAGCGATGGAAACCGCATATAGCTTAGAAAAGTCATAGGTGAGGAGCCGAGGACCGAACCCCATATAGATGGCTTCTATTCGCAGTTGTAAACCGCTAGGTTACTGGGTGAGTGTGAAAGAGTGACTCACTTTCATTCTGAGAAAGTGTCAGTCAGTGATGTAGATGATGATTATGAAAGTAATAGGCTAATGTTGGTGATTATGAAATATATCAGAATTGTATTAATAAAAACATTTTCACGGAAATGCTATAGTGTTCGTATTCGGCTGATCGTTCTAGATGCATTCGGCCCGAGTCCGATTATTAGTGCTCGCTGTAGCAATAGTGATACATACAAGTTCAAAGGCATAAGGATAATATTTGTTTTGAATTCCGACGTGTTAATGACTACCGCATCCATGCCTGTTAGCGCAGTTACTTGTAAATGCTTTTTTCTTTTAAACATTCCATTATCTGTCCATCATCTGTATCGTCAGCCCTGAGGCTGGATTGGGCTTCGAGGTCATACTTCTTCACCCAGGCTTGATCTCCTTTGGCGACTGCCAGAGGGTACTTGATACTCTCCCCGTGCAGGCTTCTTGGTAAAGACCGCTCTGCACGAGGGGGGTGTTAAGAAGTAAATGAAATTGTATTTTGCTACAATCAAACATGCATTATCTGTGTATTTTGCTACAATCAAACTTGCTTACAAAGAAATTCCTGCGAAAACGCAAAATTTTAAATAATGTCTGCCGTCACCGAACACGGGAACAACTCCCGAAGGTAATTTGTAGCTAATGACCTACAAGAGGCACTTTATGTTCTTACAGCTGGTTACCATTTATCGTTCGTGGTTTAAAGAACATTATGGCTTTAGGTAGTACGTCATTTGTGAGGTGGAAGAAGTCTACAATTAAAGGGAGAAATTTTTCTACGAAACTTCGAGATCATCTGTTGTAATTTTAAAACTGGCATTACTAGAGGTGTTGCTTAAGTAAAATCATTTGGGTTTAGTTGGTAAATATCATACGGTTAGTAGACAAAACGAAATTCCGTTTTAGGAATGCAAACTACTGAACGAAGTATTTTTTAAAATGTAGGTTTTATCTAGTCTCATTAGATTTCTAAATAAGGAAAATCCGATTGCACTGATTGTTGCAATAAATTGTGGGACACCGTACGAATTATTGATTCTTGACGGGAATAATACATTATGATACAAGTGTGGTATGTCGGTCATTACACTCGAGACGGTATTATTCGTGCGAGCCGTATCAATTTGAACTAAATGTAATACTCGTAGTAGACAACTGCAACTGTTAGATTGGCGCCCGAGCTTTAGCGTGGGCTCTAAATACACGAGTGCAGTAAGAAGTCATTTGAGCGAGTGTCAGTAATCTACTATTACATTCAATGCAAATTGAACGGCGAGCGCGATAATGGAGTCGAGTGTGTAATGATCAATTCACACGCGTTTCATACTACGTTTTTCAACATATTTGCGAGGAAAAAAACAGACTTTTACTGACTTTAATTATTGAAACCATTAGTGAAAGTACTATTCTCAAAATAATACCGAACAGTTTTTCTCTCTAGATTTTGGTGGCAAAAGGCTATCTCTCGCGTTTTGTACCTCGATAAGTATATCCGGCGGGGTCAAGTCTACGTATTGCTCTTCTTCCCTACGTGAAGTCATTTCTGATAATAATTAACCACAAAACGAAAACGTTAAATCAGGCTGCTTTCAGAACGAAGTATTCGTTCTAAAACGAAGTATTGGCTACTATAAGAAAAGTAAAGTACCACGTGTAAACTTACGGTGTATGTCATCCATCACTACAAACATTTTGGAAAATGGCGCGCTGGTTTTGTATTTCCCGCGCGCCGCGCTCGCGATGCGCACGCAGCTGAAAATAAAGGCACTGACAGCCGCTATACTGCCTTTAAGTATAACAAGACATAAGTACAGAAAACTAAAACGGTCGGGTAAAAAATAGCCTTTGACACTCTATACATGAAGACGAATCGATTGATACTTTGCTTGTCAAAATCAAACCAATAGGCGCCACGCTATGGTGGAACATCCACATACCTACATACATAGATAGATACATACATAGACTGTTAAACACATTACCCTACCCTTTCTTTGCTGTAGTCTGGTAAAAAATATCGTAAACATAAAATAATGTTTTGAATATATACGCAAATTGAAAAATATATAATAACTAGTTTTCCCGCTTGCGACTTCGTACGCGGGGACTACTGTTTATCGCGAAAAAACATCCTATTTTCTTATAGGATATTAAAACCTAATGCAAATTAAGTAGGTATAGTACCAATGCTCTTGCTGTTTTTTGACAGACTTCTTATTTCGTTTCCATGGCAACCACAGACCACTAGATAACGGATAAATATACAAAGATACAAATATTACATCCATGACTCGGAAACAAAAATTTCTGTTCATCACACAAATGATTGCACCTTGCAATATTCGAACCCGTGACCGTTCGATTTCGTACCTAGGGTAAAAACCTACAAAAAACAAATCTTTCCTCTTTATAATATAATTGTAGATATACAAAATATTTGTAGTAGCGATGTTAGGAATACAGTTCATGGATCATTCAAAAATGAACTACATGGCGAGAATGTATCGTATCAGTACGATAAGCTTGCAGCATTTCATCTCTAACCCGACACATTGCCCCAGAAATGCAGGCTTCGCCGCGTTCCGGCAGAATGTCCCGACAACAACCGTTTCAGTTTTTTTTCCGCACTCTTAACTGGTAATAACCAGCATTATGCTATTGTTATAAGTACGTACTTGCCTTTTTACCTGAGTACGGCAAACCAAGGGAAGGGTAAACAATCTGTTTGTCTTCAGATATAGTCATATGCTATTTTTAACCCGACTACTGCAAAGCAAAGTAAGGGTTATGTGTTCAAACTAAAAACAACAACAACTTGACAAGCGAGGTATCAATCGATTCGTTTTCATCCCAAGAGTGTCATAGACTATTTTTGACCCGACCGTGGCTTGTACTATTATTTATTCTGTGACCGTGGTCGGGTGTCAGATTGAACTTGTCTTGTTGTAAATGTAGGGAACGTCATGTCCATGTCGTCTGCGTGCTGTTAGCATATCTACAGTACTGCCTACATGTTAAATGCCGTGGCTTTTCGAGGTGAAATTACTGACTAATTTCGACCGAATAAAATCAAAGTAACGGCAACACAGGCATCAACCCATTACTACAACTAGGAACTTATTACGTACGAGCTACGTATTAGCCCGCGATTTCGCACGCGTGGTCATTTCTCTAGGTTAAAAGTACTCTACGTGCTAGCACGACCTAACGGTCCTGGTATACCAGGACCTAAAACACCAATATACCAACGTTTAATCAAAATTTCTTCAGCCGTCAAATCTTGTAGACTATGTGTCATTAGTAGCAGCTCGGCTTTGCATTATTTTTACGAGATCGCTTTGTTTTTTTTTTATTAATTGTTTCTCTCGAGAGCGCAGTGTATGCCGAGTTTCCGTCGACTTACCGACCTTACCTTCCGTGAAACCACCGCGGTATCTCAAACAATCGTGGTTCAAGAACTCCTCTAAACTTGTTCCGTTCCTCATCGTTATGGCTCAACTTTTATTAGTTTCGACGTTCGATTCCGCGGCGGGAAAGATTAGCTCTGATTTGCTGGAACGCTACTTCAGCCGAACTTCTTCCCGTTTTAGAACAAAGAAATTTCTTGTTTGCTATTGTTTTAAAGTTGCATCTAGCAAAGACAGATGTATGCTAACTTTTGGACAGTTTATTGAAAGAAATAGGTTCCTTCTTAGTAATTTGAAATTGCTACATGAACTTAATATTATTATTTAATAAGTGAGGCCTATTCAACGATACACCAAAAGTGAGCTCAAAAAAATTAGAACCATCTAAAAAAAAAGTTATCGACTTTATAAAGCCCCTATCCTCTATATCTGGAGAGACTAACGTTGTCTCTCTATAACGGACAACGTTTCACTTTTATATATTTGTATGGATATACTATATTTCTTCAAAATTCGTTCAGTCGTCAAATGTTTTTTTATTGATTGCTCGGCATCTAATCATCGAACTAAGATACTAAGTCAAACCCTAAGCTATCCAAATGTGAAAACCGCATCGCAATCGATCCAGTAGTTTGTACGTAATGCGCGAACAAACATACAAACAAACAGACAAACAGACAAAGAAACAGACAGACACGATTTAATAAAATGTTATATTTTTGTTCAGTAGCTTATTTTAAGTATTCTAGACCATTTCTATATATAAACTAGCTGTGCCCGCGGCTTTGCCCGCGTGGTCATTTCATTTAAAAGTAGCCCACACGTGTTATTCCAGGACCAAGAGTACAATGTACAATATTATACTACATTTATTCAAAATTCGTTCAGCCGTCAAATAGTTTTTTATCGATTGCTCGGCATCTAATCATCGGAATAAGGCTAGCGCGCACTGCCTTGCGTTTTTATAACGCATATTCTGTGAAGTACGGAGTGTCAATCCATCCAGTAGTTTCGGCGTGATACGTGTTCTTTTAAATAACTTTCAACCCTTATCCTGCGGGAACCCTTTATTTTTTGGGATAAAAAGTATTCTAAATGTTAATCCATAACATCAGATATGATTGTGTCAAGTTGTATCAAAATGTGTCTAGTAGTTTCAGCGTGATGCGTGTTCAAAGAGACAGACAGACAGACAGACGAAAAATTAAAAAATAAACTTTTAGGACTCCATATCGATTTTGAAGTTTATCTCAATTTTTTTATTTTTTTAATATTTAATTTACAGATTTAGCCCAGTTACAGTTTTATTATAGTATAGATCGATATATTCAAATACAGTTTTATTTTCACCTTTCTAATATTAGTGTGATCAATCTTTTAACGGGCTAATATCCAGCTTTGAACATAAATACAGTGACAAGAGAGCTGGCTCATTTCTCGCACAGAGAATAGCTATTGCTATTCAACGCGGAAATGCAGCTAGCGTTCTTGGAACCATGCCACATGAACACCAATTATTTGTAGATTATTAGTTTAGTTTTATGGTTTGGGTGTAGGTTTAATTGTTTATGTTGGTTGTGTTGGTTTGGGTTATTGCTTTTTTATATTTGAAATGAAAAATTATATGTAGTAAATACAGTTAGTTAATTGAATCGTCTTGTTTCACCACACACAAACAACATCTATCTAAAATTACTGTAAATATGTTATTTGTGAATAAAGTGTAGGCACGCCATTTTTGACTAACACGAATGAAAACCCCAAAAGGTTGCCATAAATTGTAAATTACCAGTCAATATCCCGAGGTAAATAGAATGTTACGCAATATGTGAACATGGCGGCAGCCTCGTAAGTGAATGTGGGAGTTTTTAACGCGGAATTTGGCTTTACGCGGGAAATTCCTTTCTATTCTGGATCTCACATAAGGGTAGGAAGAGTGGTTGAGCCAGGTACATGTGGTTATTTTGATGGCTTGAATTTCAAGCTTATTTCGGTTGCTTACTCTCTAATGAGTTGTCCGTGTGAGAGACGAGATCAAGCTTATTGCCGTGCTAACAGGGGCCCGAGTCTGCTAATTTAAGAACGCTTCCATGGAATCTCGCTGGCATGTCGATGGCCTAGTTTTACACATTTGGTATTCTGCTAGCTAAATAACATATAATGATCGTTCAGTGATTTTCCATCGAATTGCAATGGTCATTATTTGGTATTCGACTATTCCATGGACAATCAGTGATCTCTCGATAGATGTCTAAACGGTAGTCTGACCACACACAAACAACACGTGACGTTATTTGACGTTACTTTGACATTTGTTCAATGTTTTTTTTTAACTAACTACTGAAACGACTTTGAAAATTATTTTACCAATAGAAAGCCACGTTATTTGTGAGAGTCATAGGCTATATATTAACCCGAAAAAAGAAGAGACTTTTTCGTGGTAGTCGGATTTGCACAGAAAGTTGGAGAAAAAACGGTCGAAGAAAACGTATGATTGACTTCTAGAGAAAAGTTGTAGAGATTAATAATGCCTACAAATAACTAGCTTAAAAGTTAAAAAAACACGCCTGCTCTGCCAAAAAAGAGCTTTTGCCATTAAATTATATACTGTTGGAATGTGCTTATCAAGTCCTTCAATTTGATATCCATATTGTAAAAATCGAAGTTTTTTACGAATTTAAAAAACTGAGCCATACAGCCGAAAAATAAAATGTTTTCAATAAAATAAAATTGCCTGTGTTACTCGGGGGATGTAAGGATTCTAACGATACCCCCTACGTCTAAATCTGTTCAGGCATTTAAAAGTTATGGTGGAATAAAGAAACTCACATACATACAAACATACATGAATGCTAAAAACATTACACTCCTGTTTTGGGCAGTTGTGTAAAAAGTCAGCGACAGCATATGTTTAACTTTTATATTTAAGTCACAAAAAATAATTTTAATCGTTAGGTCATGTTTATTGGTGGTACTTTTAATCTAGAGAAATGGCCAGGCGTGAGAAGCCGCGGGCATCAGCTAGTACCTTATATCAGTCAAAATATTCAATACCACACCAAGGCGTGTATTATTTATTGAGGCATCAAATCTAGTATTACATAGCTTACAGCAAGTACCAAGCAGGAAAATTCAGCGGCAAATGTTGAAAAATTATGTTTTTTTCACCTCACAAGCTCTGTTTGTCATTCGAAATCTGAGCGCAAAAGTGCATTTTACCCGCTAGCGTGGAAAGAGTTTTTTTTAGATTAGAACCTTTGTATTCAATAATTTTTCACCTCACAAGCTCGGAAAGATTCTGTTTGTCTTTCGAAATCTGAGTGAAAAAGTGCATTTTACCCGCTAGCGTGGAAAGAGTTTTTTTTTAGATTAGAACCTTTGTATTCATTAATTTTTCACCTCACAAGCTCGGAAAGATTCTGTTTGTCATTCGAAATCTGAGTGAAAAAGTGCATTTTACCCGCTAGCGTGGAAAGAGTTTTTTTTAGATTAGAACCTTTGTATTCAATAATTTTTCACCTAACAAGCTCGGAAAGATTCTGTTTGTCATTCGAAATCTAAGGGCAAAAGTGCATTATACCCGCTAGCGCGGAAAGAGTTTTTAAAATTCGAAACTTTCTATTCAATAATTTTCTATAGCGCCAATCCACTAAAAATACTTTATTACTAATTTATACTATATTATTATCCGATTCGATTCTACTCAACTTGACTCTATTCGTCTCTATTCGACTCTTTTTGACTCTACTCGACACTACTCGATTCTACTCGACTCAAATCAACACTACTCGACTCTAATGGACTCTACTCGACTCTTCTCGACTCTATCCGTCTCTTTTCATTTTCAATTATTTTCTACTCTATTCTACTTTGTTTTACTCAATTCTACTCTGTTATACTCTGTTCTACTCTGATCTACTGTGTTCTACTGTGTTCTACTGTTTTCTAATGTGTTCTACTGTGTTCTACTGTGTTCTACTGTGTTCTACTGTGTTTTACTCTGTCCTACTCTGTCCTACTCTGTCCTACTCTGACCTACTCTGACCTACTCTGACCTACTCTGTCCTACTCTGTCCTACTCTGTCCTACTCTGTCCTACTCTGTCCTACTCTGTCCTACTCTGTCCTACTCTGTCCTACTCTGTCCTACTCTGTCCTACTCTGTCATACTCTGTCCTACTCTGTCCTACTCTGTCCTACTCTGTCCTACTCTGTCCTACTCTGTCCTACTCTGTCCTACTCTGTCCTACTCTGTCCTACTCTGTCCTACTCTGTCCTACTCTGTCCTACTCTGTCCTACTCTGTCCTACTCTGTCCTACTCTGTCCTACTCTGTCCTACTCTGTCCTACTCTGTCCTACTCTGTCCTACTCTGTCCTACTCTGTCCTACTCTGTCCTACTCTGTCCTACTCTGTCCTACTCTGTCCTACTCTGTCCTACTCTGTCCTACTCTGTCCTACTCTGTCCTACTCTGTCCTACTCTGTCCTACTCTGTCCTACTCTGTCCTACTCTGTCCTACTCTGTCCTACTCTGTCCTACTCTGTCCTACTCTGTCCTACTCTGTTCTACTCTGTTATACTCTGTTCTACTAATTTTTACTATTTTCTACTCTTTTCTACTCTACTCGACTCTACTCGACTCTACTTGACTCTATTCTACTTTACTCGACTCTACTCGACTTTTCTCGACTCTTATCACCTCTTTTCGTTTCAATTTGACTCTATTTGACTCTTTTCAACCCTATTTGACTCTTTTCGATTCTGTTCTATTTGATTCTGTTCGACTCTATTCTATTATGTTAACACATCTGCCAGTTCACATCTAAAGTTTCTGGTTCAGGTATTTATGGTTTTTGATAAGAGTAACAATTTATGTAAAATTATGTAGGTAGGTACTTACGTTATTGGCTAAGCCATAAATTAGTAATAGTTACGTTTGTTGCAAATTCATAAGAATAAAGCTCACCCCAGCCCTGCTCAGGCATGGTGGTACTACTGCGCCGCAACGATTAAACATAAGAATAAAGCTCACCCCAGCCCTGCTCAGGCATGGTGGTACTACTGCGCCGCAACGATTAAACATAAGAATAAAGCTCACCCCAGCCCTGCTCAGGCATGGTGGTACTACTGCGCCGCAACGATTAAACATAAGAATAAAGCTCACCCCAGCCCTGCTCAGGCATGGTGGTACTACTGCGCCGCAACGATTAAACATAAGAATAAAGCTCACCCCAGCCCTGCTCAGGCATGGTGGTACTACTGCGCCGCAACGATTAAACATAAGAATAAAGCTCACCCCAGCCCTGCTCAGGCATGGTGGTACTACTGCGCCGCAACGATTAAACATAAGAATAAAGCTCACCCCAGCCCTGCTCAGGCATGGTGGTACTACTGCGCCGCAACGATTAAACATAAGAATAAAGCTCACCCCAGCCCTGCTCAGGCATGGTGGTACTACTGCGCCGCAACGATTAAACATAAGAATAAAGCTCACCCCAGCCCTGCTCAGGCATGGTGGTACTACTGCGCCGCAACGATTAAACAGCAGGAATAGTTTTATCTCCAGCGTAAACGCCATTACCGATACATAATTATACAGTATTTTGATTGCTGTGGAAAATTTCAAATCCCGTATAATACGAGTGTCTAGACCTTAAAAGATCACATAGTTAAACTTTTTTCACTTACAGATTGTCACTAAAATATTATTTGAAACTCTTATACCTAATGAAACGAAACACACACGTAATTACAACACAGTTTTTTAAAATTATAATTGACATATTTTCTTCGAGAAAACACTATTTCTCTTTAATTATTACCTGAAGCCATGACCATGAACACAAGGACTTTTTCAGTCTCATTACACATTAGGGCGTACTTACACAACTTGAACGCTGTGTCGTTTGTGCTCAAATATTCCTTTGATGGCGCCGCGCGCCCTCTTTTCAAAGCACACAAGTAAATAACGTCGGTAAAGTGAACGCGTGTAAACGGTCTTAATAAAATAATATAGCGTTGAACCACAAAAGTGAAATATTAAATCTAGTTAGTTGAGGTTATGAGAAAAATAAAATAAGGAAAGAAACACGGTCACAAAAACCCGACTGCAAACAAAACTAAATGAGGCAAAAAAACTAAGTGAGATGGGTTGCTAATCCACTTTAAATCGAAATAGATCCATAAATCTGCTCATTTGAAATTAAACAGAATAATAGAAACTTAAAATTGATTTTCATATACCTATTCAATAACCCACTTAATATAGTTCGTCGTTTTTTTTTTTCACAATTATGGCGTCTGATTGTCGCCGTAATGAAGTTTAATTACATTACTGTCATGGCTTTAGCAGCACTCGCAAGATTAAGACTAATCGATTGACGTAAGTATCATCAAAATCGGTTCACGCGTTTGCTCTATATAGTGCCACAAAGGAACATACATACATACATACATAGGCTGATTAACACAATACCCTCCACTCAGTCTGGTAAATAGGGCGCGTCTAGGAAAAATTAAAAAAAAACATTCTAGGAAAAGATCATTGATTGTAATACATACCCTGGAATAACACAGAATACTTTTCGTCATCATCATCATCATCATCATCATCCCTCACAGTTACGATGACAATACATTTTTATGGTAAGCATGATCTGAATCGACATCCAAGATTAGCTCCAGATAAAGAAACTCTTCAACGGTTAATAGCACAGACACGAAACTTTGTTTACGCATTTAACTGTGATAGCCTTTTCTATATTCATCATCATCATCCTTCACGCTTAAACTGCTGATCGGATTTTGATGGGATTGGAGATAGCTTATACCCTGGAATAACACATAGGATACTTATCGTCATCATCATCATCATCATCATCCCTCACGCGGGTGAAACCGCAGGGCGCAGCTAGGTAACTTATAAGTTGCACGACATATTTGTCGCGCTTTCACATTTATCTTTTATAAAGTGTAGATTGAAGATAGAGAGAGCGCATATAATTAGTCTCTGTCTAATGTTATCTTCGGTAATGTTTGCAAAATCTCTGACATAGATTATTCAAATAATAAAAAATACAGTAGTAGTGATACTTGAATAAAATAGCAGTATACGGGTAATTGGTATATTTAAATTCCTAATACAACAGCCTCGGCACCTGGTTTAATGCGAAACTGTTGTTGGAGTCGCGCGAGCTGCAGCCGCGCTCACCTGCCACTTTACTGCCGCAGCGGGATGCATACTGAGATTACAAATAAGGAGGGGCATGGATGTCGATATCACTATTGACAGTATCATCATGTGACATGTCGACGACGTTAAGGAGCATTATCTTCATCGTCATCATCTATACATTCTGAACGCAAGGAGCAGTGAGTAGAGTAGCGGCGACCACACATTGTCACTGCCAAGATTCGGACTACTTCTCCGTTTCGGAGATTTTTATTATTTAATATGGATATGGATAATACAACGTAGCGAGAGAGGAGGCGGCGAGCAAAGCGAGCCGCAAGCGTGCCGCCCGCTCCTCTGCCCGCGCCATTCCCCGAAGCGGAGTGAATGTCGAGTGTACGAAAACTAAATTTTTCACAATTTTTTTATTATTAATTTCACCCGTGCGTAACCGGGGCGGTTCGCTAGTCGCTAGTCTGGTTATACAGCGTCTTTAACATGTCATCTATGTAAAAACACTGGTAAAATCATCTGTATATATCCCTACCCTAGATTACAAAACTAAAAGCTGTATAACCATAACTACCCGGCAATTCGAGATCGGAGCAGCATTAGAATAAATCTGCATTGTACCGGAATAAGTAATTGTACACAATTGTACGTGAACTGCAATAGCAGTTACTTTGTGTGTGGCGACTTATGGTGCAGCTGTTTTGGGGTTATATTACGTAAACTTTGTTTTTTATTCTTAACTAGCTGTGCCAGCGCCTTGGCCCGCATAGAGGTATAGAAGATTGTGAATTTTAGCAAATGTAAGCCATATTTATTCTGTTACTCTATAAATATAGAAATTTTACACGAAGAGTTGATTGTATACCATCGAAGTTTATGTTGGAGCTTGCGTTCGGCGCTGCTCGGGGTCCGTCTCCTGCACTTCTTTACCAGACCGCGCAACGCAAAGAACGGGTAATGTTAAACACATTACCCGTCCAACACATTACCCGTCCTTTGCGTTGCGTGGTCTGGTAGTCAGCATATATGTGTGTGTGTCTGTTCCTTTGTGGCACTAGACCAAACGCGTGGACCGATTTTGATGATTCTTACGTCAATCGATTTGTCCTTATCTTGCGAGTGCTACTAAAGACATGACAGTAATTAAAATACAATATGGCAACCACCAAAAACTATATTGTAAAAAAGAAAAAAGTCGATGAACTAAGTATGTTAAGTGGAGTAACATTGAATAGGTATTTGAAAATCATCTTTAGCTTTCACTTATCATTTTTCATTTCGAACAATTTACGATGTATGTATGAACATTTAAAGTTGGTTAACAACCATTCTCACTTAAATTTTTGCCTCTTTTTAATTTTGTTCGCTGTCTAGTTTTTTAGCACTTTCCATTGTGTATTGTTTAGCGATTGCTCGGCTCCTACTCATCGGGTTGAGATCGAAGTACACCAGATTTTTAGTCAAAACCAAAGCTATCCAACAGGGAAAACCACGCCGCAATCGGTCAAGTAGTGTTTTCGTGATGCGTGAACATACAGAAAAGGAGACAGACACCATTTAAATAAAGATATATTCTTGATCAGTACTTAATTTTAAGTCCCAAAGTTATTTAAAAGGTTTTATTTAACTTCCTCTTATCCTACGGAGTTGAATTTTTACATGTTGGTTCAGTTCCAATAACAATGCATTTTTATGGTAAGCATTACTTGAATCGACATCCAGGATCAGCTTCAGATTAAGGAACTCTTCTTTAGTCAACAGCACGGTCATAACATTTCGTGTACGCATTTTATTATGTCAGCCGGTTTGGAGTTTTACCATGATATGGTTGCTGCGCTCCAGGTTGGATCCTGATTAGGAAACTCCTTAATGGCTAACAGCATAGACACGAAATGTTGTACACTAATTGCATTGCATTTAATTGTGATAGACCGTTCTAAGTTTCTATGACATGGCTATTACTCCATAAAAGCTTTTTTGAAATGATTTTATTTAACTTATTTTATTTATTATCTTATTTGTATATATCCACTGGGGGATCGTAGTGGAATAGCAAGTGTTTTTCGATCATCATAGTGGAATGGACCAAAAGATGGGATTCAATTGGAAAGAGCGCATACTTTTTAATACTTACTGCTTTACTAGAAGTAAAGATACCTATAGGATAGAGATTTTATATATTAAATTTAATTTGTTTATGAATATCTGTGTAAGTTTTTTAGGTTTAAAGTAATGTTACTATATAAGCGTGTTGTGCGCCGACGTTGCTGTAAGTAAAACAAATATTTGCTTAGAAATAAATAGATGTGCTAGCGTTTCACCACAATCACCTGGAAGATATAATCGATCAGGAGTACATGCTGGGACTGGATCTGCGGAGTGGAACACTTTGAACGTGGGTGTATGAGGACAGATTGTCTGCTTTAGCGGTAGTGACAGGCCAAGCGGATGATGTGCTCGTTAAATAATGGAGTAGAGCAAACGACAAGCGGCTGCCAACCTAACAATATGTTTGCGTTATGCGGCTTCAGCAGGCTCTCAGAAGCGCAAGGCGACTCACGACGCCGGCGTTGCGGCGCTTGCTGATGGCAGATTCATGTAACACAGAGTTTTGGAATCCAGAAGAACCAGTTTTAGTGACAACATTATTGCTATTTTCGGGGAAATATGTAATTATAAATATATTTCTTCAAGTTTCCAACGGTAATAAAATTTATTTGAAATCAATATGAATGTTTATTTTCATATTTTTGTTTGCAACAAAAACAAAAAATATATATGGCTTCACAAAATATGAATAATTGGAACGACTGCCCAAAAAAAGGAGTGTATTGTTTTAGCATTCATGTACGTTGGTATGTTTGTGTGTTTGTATGTTTGTATGTTTGTATGTTTGTATGTTTGTATGTTTGTATGTTTGTATGTTTGTATGTTTGTATGTTTGTATGTTTGTATGTTTGTATGTTTGTATGTATGTATGTATGTATGTATGTATGTATGTATGTATGTATGTATGTGATTTTATTTATTCCACCATTACTTTTAAATGCCTGAACAGATTTAGATATATGGGGTATCGTTAGAATCCTTACAAAAAAGTTGCAACTTTTTTTTTTGGAAACATTCAATTTGGCAGCAGTATGGCTCCATTTTCAAATTCGCTGAAATTAATTTTTCTTTGAATTTTACAATATACCCATATACGAGTAAGTATTAAAATGAAGGCCTTAATAAGAACATTCTAACAGTATATAATTTATTGGCAAAAGCTCTTTTTTTGGCAGGGCTGGCGTGTTTTTTAGCTTTTAAGCTAGTTATTAAGAGTCATAAAAGTTTCAAGAAATCATAGAAGTTAAAAGTTTCATAAAGTGAATAAATGAATAACTGGTGAATAAGTGAATATACGGTGATACAATTTTATACATTAATATGAATGAATGCAACGTATCGTGACTCACAAGAGTTGCCCCACCGCACACACGCTGTGTTCAGTACACGCGGCCTGTTATTTATTCTGTGACGAGGCGCCTGCGACCGATATCCCGGGCGTGGTGCCACTTGTCGCCTGACATATTGGACGCCGCCCCCCACACGCGCGCCTGCACAGCAACCCGCCGGCACCGTAGTCTATTATTTAACCTCTGTCGCTGTGCTTATCTTGAGTAAGTCGTTTATTCTCATGAATGAGTTAGTGAATATACCTTTTCATTCCGATATTTATCCGCAAGACCGCCATTCTAAATTTAAATGTTTCGAACAAGTGTGAGAATTATCAAAGAAACTAGCACATTAACGAACCGGAAATCTGTTTAAGGTAATCGCTGATTTGCAATATTTTTTGAAGTAATTAGATAGTTAAACTATTTAACTAGATTAAATTATTAAAATTACAACAAAATTTATTTAAAAAAATATGGTTTATATGACTTAAAATAAGCCACTGATCACAAATATAATCATTATTAAATGATGTCTGTCATCGCTCTGTCAGTCTATTGCGTTCGCACATTACTTAAAAACTACTGTACCGATTGAAATGCAGTTTTCACTGGGTAATGGATAGCTAAGGTTACCATTTAAAGTCTGGTATAACGCGTTTCACACTGCGTTACTTAAGTCTCTATCCGATGAGTAGAAGCCGAGCAAGAGATAAACCTAGTAGACGGCTGAACGTTATTTGGTTATTGTACTTAATAGGTACACAGGATACCTTTTTACCCGACTAAAGGTTTTTTAACCCGGCGATGCAAATAAACGGTAATGAAGTTAACAGTCTATGTATGCATTTTTTTCTTTTTTTATTGCACTTGTCAGTGTAACATTTCTGCCAGAGTATGTATGATACATACATGAAATATATGTATATTTCATGTATGTATCTAACTGGATGATCCACCATATTGGTCCGATTTTGACAAGCGAGGTGTCAAAAGATTCGTTTTCAGATAGAATGTTATAGGCTATTTATTACCCATAGGATATTCGTTTTTGTACCTATTTCTTGTTTCCTAGGAAAATTACCACGCGGGCAAAACTGTGGAGCGCATCTAGTTACCTTTAATATAAAATACAGGAATTTGATGTATCTATTCTAAAACGAATTACTATACAAACGTCAATTTCTTTAGGATCATACCTACCCAGTATCAGTTGACAGTTTGTATTTACTTAAAAACCTTATGGTGTAAATTACGAAGCTTGTAGATAATATACTAAACGTGTCTATACAGCCGCCCCTTACTAAATTAAAGCCTCAATATAGTCCAGATCAAACATTACTCACACGTTTATGTGTATGTATGTTTGTTAGCTGCGTTTGCAGATTTATAAGTACCTACAGACTATATATAGTTCATAGTTAAATATTTAAACGGGACTTAATCGCGCTGAAAACTTAACATTTATTTACCTCGACTTTTCGATCAAGTTGCATTGATCGTGGTCACGAGAAGACTGAAGTAGCGGGTGTCAGCGTCGAGAGGGGCGAGCGTTGTCTCCAACTACCCGCATTTGGTTTTGTAAAAATTCAGAATTGTCACGACACACTAACGACATCTGCAGATATCTTCTGACATAAACCGCGACGTGAACACTTGCTTATCACGGGATTTCAGGACGCAGCCAACTTGAAACCATCCTCTCGGTTCAAATTGGGATACTTTTTAATTTCAACCGCTTCACGTACAATCCTGGAGTAGTAGTGACGTTCCGTGGAGAGGATCTTCGGGTCATGGAGTTCAATCCAGTGATTAGGGCCCGATTCGAGCAAATGCTCAGCGATTGCAGATTTATTTATCTGGCGGTTCTTTACAGCTGCAATGTGTTCTTTGACCCTTTCCGCTATAGTACGCTTGGTTTGTCCAATGTAGGAACTACCGCAGCTGCAATCTATCTTATATACGCCAGGAGTTTGAAAAGGAATGACATCTTTCGGTGTTCTAACATGCCTTGATAACTAGGATAAAGGAGTATAAACGGTCTTGATAGACAAGTCCTTTAATAAAGCACCGACTTTATCCGTCACTCCTTTTACATAAGGCATGAAAGCCGGCTGTCTATCGACATCAGACCTACTCTTTTTATATCTGCGTCTAGGACGCCAACGTCTGGTCACCACATATCCGTTTCGCTTGAGTACCTCCTGAGCATGAGACACTTCGGCATCCAAATGTTCAGGGTGACAGAGGGCATGAGCTCTGTCTAAAAGTGATCTGGCTACTGATTGTAAATGCCGCGGGTGGTGATGTGAAAAGGCGTTGAGGTATCTGTCAGTGTGTGTTGGTTTCCTATAAACAGAATGAGATAACGAGCCATTAGGTCTCACCGACACTCTGACATCCAGGACAGCTAACATTTTCTCCACCTCCAGTTTATAGGTAAACTTGATGTTGCCATGGATCGAGTTTAGATGAAGAATTGTTCCGCTGTCTGTTCATTGACTTTCATGATACAGAAAACATCATCCACATAACGCTTCCATATATTCACCGCAAACGATTGTAGATCTATGGCCTTCTCAAAATGCTCCATCCAAATATTGGCCAGAACAGGTGCCACTGGACTACCCATAGCGACGCAATCTATCTGGATGTAATGTTGTCCACGGTACAGAAAGTAATTTCCTTCTAGGCAATTCCTCAGCAAAACAATCAAATTTTCTGAGAGATGGTTCTCCTCAACTTTTCTCTTACGATTTCAAGGCACTCTTTTACTGGAACGTTGGTGAAAAGAGATTCCACGTCAAAACTCACAATGATATCTTCTGGTTCCAGTTTAAGATCCTTGATAATCTCGACAAAATGGCGAGAGTCCTTCACAAAAGACGCAGTCTTACCGACAAGAGGCTGCAACACAAACGCATCATGCCTCGCTAGACCGTAAGTGGGGGAATCTCTCTGACTTACGATAGGACGCAACGGCACGTTGTTCTTATGTATTTTCGGTAAACCATATAATTTTGGTGGCTGCACTATTTGAGGTCTATATAGATTTCCATAAACGTCTTCTGAGAAAAATTCCTTGTAGTCTCTAATAATGGCTCGGATACGGCGTGTCACTCTGGCAGTAGGGTTGTAGGACACGTGTTTGTAAATACTTCTGTCCTCCAACAAAATCCGTAATATACACTCATAATCAGACGAATTAATCACCACAGTGGCGTTTCCCTTATCGGCCTGAAGCACTAATACGTCCACATTATCGCGAATATTTTTGAGTGCTAGTCGCTCTTCCGTGGTAACATTACTCTTAGGTAACTTAGCTTTCCTCAAAATAATAGAAACATCCTGTCTAAGCGTTTCGGCGGCATTAGACGGCACCTTGTTTCGTATTATAGCTTCTTCTACACTACTAATTATGTTTTCATACGGAATTCGTTGTGGGGTAAGCGCAAAATTCATACCCTTCGCCGGTACGTTTTGTGTTACATTATCTAAAGTAAGGCTCGATAAATTTACCACAGTATCTTTCTGTGTTGATAAACATGCGTCTGATGGAAAACGAACCTTATTGCTGTAGTACTCACGGCGCGCCAACAATGTTCCCAACTTTTTGTCGTGCCCCGCACTACATAAATCGAAAATACGACACGCTTGTTCGTAGGTAATCCGATCGCACAACTCTAAATCATTACGAGACAACACAAAACAACACTCCGTATGCACTCCGTATAGTTTACAGTTAACTCTGTTAAAGTCAAAATGACAATTTCGTATTAATTGTCTAAGCAGACCGACACTCGCGTTTCGTAGAATTTCTCCAGAATGCGCAATATCACTACGCGGCTTTAATAAAGCACCGACTTTATCCGTCACTCCTTTTACATAAGGCATGAAAGCCGGCCGTCTATCGACATCAGACCTACTCTTAAAGGTACTTGTCTATCAAGACCGTTTATACTCCTTTATCCAAGTTAGCAAGGCATGTTAGAACACCGAAAGATGTCATTCCTTTTCAAACTCCTGGCGTATATAAGAAAGATTGCAGCTGCGGTAGTTCCTACATTGAACAAACCAAGCGTACTATAGCGGAAAGGGTCAAAGAACACATTGCAGCTGTAAAGAACCGCCAGATAAATAAATCTGCAATCGCTGAGCATTTGCTCGAATCGGGCCCTAATCACTGGATTGAACTCCATGACCCGAAGATCCTCTCCACGGAACGTCACTACTACTCCAGGATTGTACGTGAAACGGTTGAAATTAAAAAGTATCCCAATTTCAACCGAGAGGATGGTTTCAAGTTGGCTGCGTCCTGGAATCCCGTGATAAGCAAGTGTTCGCGTCGCGGTTTATGTCAGAAGATATCTGCAGATGTCGTTAGTGTAGTGTGTCGTGACAATTCTTAATTTTTACAAAACCAAATGCGGGTAGTTGGAGACAACGCTCGCCCTTCTCGACGCTGACACCCGCTACTTCAGTCTTCTCGTGACCACGATCAATGCAACTTGATCGAAACGTCGAGGTAAATAAATATTAAGTTTTCAGCGCGATTAAGTCCCGTTTAAATATTTAACTATGTGTTCAAATCGCGAAAGTTTAAAAGTTACTATATATAGTTCTACTAGCGACCCGCCTCTGCTTCGGTCGGATAGCTAAAGGTTTCTGAAAATATTTCTGTGTACTAAAGATTATAATTGTCCACCCGGGGGGCCCGGGGCCCATCGGCCCGCACTTTCTCTTTTTAAACTTGATAACGTGATTAAGGGACTTGAAATGAAACTAACATAATATAACCTCATATCAAGTAGAAAGATTATGGTTTCATTTTTACCCGACTATGGCTAAGCAAGGGAAGGATAATGAGTTTAACAGTCTATGTATGTATGTATGTATGTATTTATGTGTGAAGTAAGAATATTTATTAATTATAGCTTATAATAATAGGTACGTATATGACTGGCAAGTGTTTTTTTAATATTCAATAACGCGAAAGCCAAATTACTTGATTGCTGTGCAGTTCAGAAAAACTAGAAGAAATAAAAAACAGGATGAGAAGTTTAATGAACTAATGACAGTCGTGTGTTATAAAACACAGAAATGACGAGGACCATTGAGCTTCTATCTCAAAAAAATATCGATTTTATTAACAGAATCCAAAAATTGGAAAAAGAGGTTAAGTTTAAAAATAAGTTCATTCTTCAACTGGAGAAAGGATAGAAAGGACAGAAAGATGGACAAGATCGTCAGGTATTGAAATAAGAAATATCCCTAAGCCTGATCAAAAGACTGAGTCCAAGAACGACCTCAGATATAAAGAATGTTTATAGAACGCATGCTACCGACTCTTCGGAAAGACCTCTGTTACGTAATTCACTACCAATTTATTAGAGGAGAAATTACTGACAGCCGTCAAGTGTTTCAACATAGATAAGCCTAGGTTTCCACTTTAAAAAATCTATCAAACCTACTTTTGTGTCTGAAAATCATCCTTCAAAAATACAATAGATTTTCTTTATGGCGCGGAACTTCCTGAAGACTTCAAGATGTTAATACTGCTAGACCTCACGTAAAGTGGTCTACTTGCGGAAAGAGGATAGTTTGTCCCAGGTTAGAATAGATTGTGAGGCAGATTTACACAACCTACGGAAACTCAACTGACTAGGTGTCAAGTGACTTTCTATTTTAAAATTATTATTATGTTTTCTATAGTATTTTTATAACTCAGTCTTACTAGAACTATATGTAAACGTTGAATTAATTTCATATTATTTTAAATACATTTATTGTATTACTCACTCGCAATATACACACTTACTCACGAACAATATTCTACAAAAAGAACGGTACAAAAACATGTTTTTTTGCAACGCTGTTTACCCGGCTATGCTTATAAAATGCGTAAGGATAAGTAACAATCAAATAAAACAGGTTTTTTTTTCCAGATAAACTCCCCATTTTGGGCTTCATAATTTTTCCGCCGTCCTTACATAATAATTTCATAACTCTTTGGTTCGGTTTGTCAGTGGCTACATCTATTCAGCCAATCACAGGCCGAGTTTTGAACGATTGCGCCAAGCCATTGAGGAAGGAATGGAAAATAAGTTCGACGCGACAACAATATTTTCACGCCATTTTGCCACAGTGATGTCACGTGGTCGGGCGCGTGTATACACAGAGTTTGTCATAATTTCAAAGAGGATTAACTGGGTAATGACGCCCAACGAACAATACATACAACCAATCCATTTTCATTATTTCATAAAAATGATGAATTGACACAAGAATTGTGACAAGTTGATAACTTGACAGTTTCTAAAGCGTTTGAATGTGATCTGGAGGATTGTTTACGTTTATTACCCGCGTGTAATGAAAATTTTACTATATTGGTACAAAATATACGAAGTATTGAATGTAATTTCCATGGTTTTTAAAAATTTTGATGACAAGGCTTAATATTCACTGTGATGTCCTTATTTTGCTAGAGTGCTGGCCTGCATTTGTGTCTGTGATACCTTTATTGGATGAATACAGTTCTGTTTGGACAAAAGCGAACAGTAAACAGAATGATAGCGTGGTTGTCTATGTCAGGCAACAACTTAATTTTAAATTGGAGGAACCGCAGTTTGATGAAGGCAACTGTATAGTAATGAAACTCGGTTCAAGCACTGCTACCATTGCGATATATCGATCACTATCTTTTAAAAGTATTGACCAATTTTTATTTTCGCTTGACAGTGTTTTTACAAACTTATCTATAGTAAAAAACTTCATCACTGCCGGTGATATAAACATCCCTCTAAACGTGGAAAAATGCGATGAGAACTCCAACCGATATTACAATTTAGTAGCGTTCCACGGACTTTTACCAGCACATTATTTTGTTACCCGAGATGCAAGTGGCACCTGTTTAGATCATATCATATTAAGAACTGATTTCTCTGCACTTACATTAGTAACACATACATTGTTAGCTGATCACAGAACCACTTTATTATGTTTCGAACAGAAAATTATCGAAACTTACGCAAAAATGACTAGTTTCAAAATAAATCATGCTAAATTGACATTAGATGTATTAAACATAGATTATATGATAGTCCTATTTACGAATCCACTGATCCAAACTTTGCTTTATTTTATTTTATTAATACACTACAAACGGCAATTAATAATAACTCCGCAATCACTTTCTCATCCAAGACGAAAAAAATATCAAGCCATGGATGACTGTAGGACTACTTAAATGTATTCGAAATAGAGACAAACTAGATAAAAAAAAACAGGAACTTTCCAAAGGATGCTATCTTAAGAGTAACATATACTCGTTATAGAAACTTTTACGCTATTAAAGAAAGTTGAAAGAGATTACGAAAAAGAGAAATAAGATAAAACTGGGAACAACATAAATATATATGGTCTGTAATAAATGAAAAATCTAGTACGAAGAAGGTAAATGACTATCCTAAGGAGTTGTTGTCTATCTGCATCTCTCCTAATTCTTCTGTAAATAAAATCAATGACTATTTAATAAATGTTGGTAAGATTTTACCTGAAAGTATTGCATTTGGTCCTAGCAATGAGAATAGAAAACTCAACCCATCAGTTTCTAAGACAGATTCGTTTGTGTTTCTAAGCACCGATGAAGGGACCCTCCCTTTATCGGTGCTTAGAACAACAACAACAGAGAGACTTTAAAAAATGACTGCTCTATTGGGTGGTATGGGATTTCAATATTTTTTCTTAAATAACATCGTGGTTTTATCGTGCTTCATCTTACATAATTATATTTATAATAGGAGCCTTGATTTAGGTATTTTTCCCAATGACTTAAAAAGATCTCTCATCTTTCCTATTTATAAGAATGGTGACAGAGATCGTACCAATAACTACAGGCCCATTACCATTCTTCCTTCTATTTCAAAATTGTTAAAGCAGATAGTAAATACTAGATTAAGTAACTATTTAGTGAAAAGCAATATTTTATCTAACCAAAAATTTGGTTTCCGAAGTGGTAAATCCACTGACGATGCTGTCCAGGACCTAACTAGCTTTATGTCACAAAGCTGGACAGCAGGAAAAAATGTTTTTTTCAATTTTTTTAGGCTTAGCTAAAGCTTTTGATGCGGTCTCTGTCCCTATTCTCATTAACAAGCTTGAGGAAATAGGAATAAGGAGAATTCAACTTGCTTTATTTAGAAGTTATCTGACAAATAGGTTCCAATCTGTCAAAATTTGAGAACACACAACAAGTAGTATACTCCCAGTCAGTCATGGCGTACCGCAGGGCAGTATTCTGGGCCCTGCCCTTTTTTTCATTTATATAAATAATCTGTATCTAGTTAAACCACAAAGGGTAAACTAATTTCTTATGCAGATGATACCGCGCTAACTTTTGCCGCGGATACATGGAATGAAGTTTATGATTATGCCCAAACTGGGTTCAACACAGTGACGAGATGGCTCCATGAAAATATTTGAATGCAGACAACACTAAATATGTAACCTTCTCCATACGTAATATTACTAATAACAATGATTTTAAGATTTTTGAATGTAATAATACTTTTAAAGACCTGTATTTTGATAACTCACTCGATAGATTTTGGTCATTTTTTGTTCCGTTGGATATACAATATATGTCCTATTGGTTTTCTTGACACTTCATATATTCTATTGCGTTCTCGTTATCGAATGATACCACATTTATCAAAATCCATCAAGCCGTTTAGGCTGTAGGGCGCGCCTCAGAAACGTAAAAACAAACATACAAACAAACAAACATATATACAACCCAAACACATAACCCTTCTCAGTCGGGTAAAAAGGTCAAACAGCACTTATTGGAAAAGACACTGTAAAGTATTCAAGAATATTTTAATAATGACTACAGCCTCCTTTAATCCTCCAACGAGATTACTGTTTGTAATTTTTGTGTAATTATTTATTGTGAATTAAATGAAACGCCAATTTTTTATTATTTATTTTGAAAGAATATAATAGAATTTTATGAATATTGTATTAACAAAAACTTTCAGACTTCAGAAGTCCTCTCCACAAACGTAATAACTTGCTTAAAAGCTAAAAAAAGCACGCCTGGCCTACCAAAAATGAGTTTATGCCAATAAATTATATACTACTAGTTTTCCCACCTGCGAATGCGTCCGCGCGGACTACTGCTTATCGCGAAAAAAAAACCTATTTTCTTCAGGGATATTAAAAACCAATGCAAAAGTAGGTGTAGCTCCAATGCTCTTGAAGTTTAATGACAGACTTGTTATTTCGTTTCCATGGTAACCGTTTCTTACAGCGAGTAATCAACATTTTGCAGTTTTCCCGTGAAATTTTCCGGGATAAAAATTATCCTATGTTTTATTCTAGGGTATCTCCATTCAAATTTCATCAAAATCCGTCCAGCCATTATCGCGTGAAAGCTCCCCAAATAAACAAACAAACAAACAACACAACAACGTTTCACTATCATATATTAGTATGGATGTATGGTGTTGATCTCCCTATGACAATAAACATATCCATTCTATTCTATAAAGGTATGTGTGTGGATATGTGGATGTTCCACCATAGCAACGCCCCTATTGGTCGGATTTTGACAAACGAGGTGTCAATCGATTTGTCTTCAGGTATATGTCATAGGAATTTTCTAATTTTGACAAGCGAGGTATCAATACCAAGAGTGTCATAGGCTATTTTTTAACCGATCGTAGTCGGGTTTTAGTTTTTGAACTTATGTCTTGTTAAAGGTTTATTTATCTGAAAATTCAATAGGCAATATAAAAAGTTCTCATTGCATGTAAACAATATATATGCATTTCAAAAGTAAAAACTTAACATTTCATGAACAAGGTTTTTTTTATGTATTGTAGCGTACACTACTTACGTTGAAAATAAGAAAAACAATAATTCAAAAACTGGCAATCAAAGATAATTTAATTAATAAAAGTTTTTGTAGCAATGAATAGAAATTCTATTTTAGTATTGAAATGAGTTACACATCATTTGGAAATGTGAAATAAATTTAATGATAACAAATAACATAAAGTAAAATTAGCATCTAACACAAAACAATGTTGTCGTTTGCTTCAGAGATTTGAACTGAAAGCAAATCTTATTTAACGGTTGCCACAGCAATATTATTTTAATAAAAATCAAATTATCACCACATTTGGGACTCTGAAGCATAATAAGATTTTATAAGACAAAATACCTAACAAACCACACGAATGTTTTGATAACGATAAGAAGGTAGGTCTTCACGTCTCACGCGAATGTCACGCGAATGACGTCAGGGGCCCTATTACAGAACTTGGTTACAATCGGATTATCACTTTCTTCATAGCAATTTCGACTCTATCGCAAGGCATTAGTGATAGCGATATTGACAATCCGATTGAAGCCAAGTTCTGTGGTCGGGGCCCAGGGGCCTTACTCTTGAACACAATTCCGATCGGTCGGTATTGGAATTATGACATTTCGTACTCTTGAACACACTTGAGTGCCAATCTAGCGCCAAATTAATTCAATATTGTGCGGATAATGAAAGAACTAAATGGTATTGGCATTGAAATTGATCTTAGCAAAATAACTACATATAATATAATAACTCATGCATATAATTACTCTTGACGCTGTTTGGACAGCCGCGTATTGGGTTAGGTATTGCGTTGAAATCGGAATTAAGACAAAAGCAAATTAGTAACTTTTTCGTGATTAAAATTCAGTGTTGTGCGTTTTTAGATCATTTTGTGACAATATAATGGCACGTTCGGCTCTTGCGTTCAATATCCTACGTCGAAATCATGCATTACAATTTCAACAAAGGCGAACCGAGCGTCGGATGATGTGTTATATGGACAAGGCATTTTCTATGAGTGAACATATTGTTGACTATCTGTTTATTACCTCTTCATGGTACTATTGGAGATTTAGATGTAAGTACCGAAATAACTGAAAAATATATAAAATAAAACAGTGTTAGTTAATTATTTTTGTATTAAAGTATTATGGCACATAAACATAAAAAGTTGAAATTATTTTACATACGAATTCAGCTCATGATGCCTGACACCCCCCCCCCCCCCCCCCTGTTCATCCACGTGAACAATGTTGAAAAAAAAAAATGTTGCGATGAAGTAACAAACATACACACTCACAAACTCGCATTTATTAGTGTGATACAAAGAAATCTCTGAATGTAGGAAAATCAAATCAATCAACAAGGTAAAAGTTGCCCACAACTAGTATAGTCTTTAAAAACATCAGTCTTAGGTAATGATACTAATATAGGTAGATGAAACCTAATCCAGTTATGTATTATTATTACTTAAAAATGAAATAAGAGTTATGCACACGATGCCTTTTTCATGCGCTGATAACGCGCGCTTATCGCAAGACGCACTGCAAACGCATTGCATTTGCACCCTTGTGTTGTATGTGATTTATGGACGTTGAGATGAGCTATTAATACTTCATAAATTTATAATTTGTGCTCCATCCACTTCAAATTCCAACCAGTACCTATCCACTTCTCTTGTAATGTTTTGTTTAAATTTGAATTTTTTTACGTCTATTAGTCATAGGCAATGGACACCATTCAGCCAAAAAACATAAAGTTATTAATAACTACTATTTTTTTACTTGAAAAATAAAAATATGTATAGTTTTGTGAATTAAACTATGTTTTATTATTTTCTATCAATAAAAAGCTCAGTTTTTAAACTTTTAAGGGTATTTAGGTTGTTTTAGCGATTTACGATAGATGTGAATGTCCCTATTGCTGAGCCTAAAGCAACTATCTTCATGGTACTGACAAAATCCTTCGCCAATACAAGCGCAATTCCAATTTCCATCCAATGTTAACAAGATTGTTTTCAAGGGTACAGTGATTTCTCAATATTGTGTTAACATTGGATTGAAATTGACATTGAATAAGAATTAGTATTGGGTTCAAGAGTAAGCGCGCTGTATCAGTGAAGTGAGCGCTTGGACCGAATGAATGTATAGAAAATGGAGGAAGTTCGTTCCGGCGTCGTTTAACGACAAGGCAAGCGCACGCGAGTGCGTGCCGCCAGTAATGGCGCTCCGCGGTGCGGTGTTGGGTCGCGATTTCTATATTGGATGCGTGAACTGCAAATGATTTATTACTGGAAGTGCTTTAAAATCCGCAAAAAACGTTAGTTTCTTCATAAAGTGCAAACGTTAGGTGCACTAAGCACTGAACAAAGTTTACATAAAGTCAAAATATATTGAGAGACTGAAACGCAATGCCATTTTTTTGCAAGACGTATTCGTGTTGCATAAGATTGAGATTTCCAAGTAGCTGTTCTCTATCACAGCGGTCCTGGGTAACGGGCTCATATCATTTAATGAGCGGGTTGAATACTTCCAGCTGGCTACATCTGGCGCTTTCTCCAAGAGGTTTTCTGATTTTTATTGCGTCGGTCTACGACGCCGGCATTCTATTTTTCGGACTGGCATACAAAGCTGCAAACTCAAGCGGTACAGTAAAGGTACTGTTCCTATCCTACGGTGGCTACAATGTCGTCGGTCCATTGTGTGGGGGGTCTCCCCACACTTCACTTGCTTGTTCGTGGTCGCCATTCGAGAACCTTTATTCCCCAGCGGTTGTCGATTCTGCGAACTATATGGCTTGCCCATTTCCACTTCAACTTGCAAACTCTGTGAGCTATATCGGTAACCTTCGTTCTTCTATGGATTTCCTCATTTCTGATTCTATCACGTAGTGAAACACCGAGCATAGCTCTCTCCATTGCACGCTGCGCAACTCTGAGCTTTTGTATGAGACCAATAGTTAGCGACCACGTCTCAGTGACGTATGTCATCACTGGCAACACGCACTGATTATAAACTTTCGTCTTGAGGCTCTGCGGTATCTGCGACGAGAAGATATAGCGTAATTTCCCGAACGCTGCCCATCCAAGTTGGATTCGTCGGTGGATCTCTTTGTCGAAGTTGGATCTACCCAGTTGGATCGTCTGACCTAAGTAGACATAGTGATCAACAGACTAACTCTTATTGTTGTAAATAAGGGCCAACTCCCTTATAGGTTAGCTTCAGATAGACGTGGCATAGATATGAGATTGTCAATCGTTTTTCGAACCCGTAGATTTACTGTTAATTCTCTTTAGTGAGTAATATCTGTATAGTGAGTAGTGGATGTGATCAGTCGGTATCGCGGCGTACTATGAATGCAATTAAAAGTAAATTGCCATAAAGTTGTATCGACCCCATCCGATAGCATCAAAATTCCTCCAATCCCCCAATTTGGTTGGCACGCATTTTGGTCCGATCGGCCTCTAATTTTTTAATTTCATTTTTTATTTCTAATATTAACCCCTATCCTTCTAGACACCCACCCTATCCCGAACGTGAGAACTCCCATTAAGGAACTCAACTTTCGAAAGAAACTTATTTTTTCATAAAATTCAGTTTTTAACAGTTGAACTCTATTCTATCTATTTGTATTGTATGTTGATAAGTGGATATTCCGCCATAAAGTCGCCCCTACCTATTTGTCTCATTTTAACAAGCGAGGTATCAATCGATTCATCTTTGGGTATAGAGTATCATAGTTAGGCTTTTTTTACCCTGAAGCAAAGCAATAGAAGGGTTATGTGTGCAAACTAAGAACTTGGTTCGATTTTGACAAGCAAGGTACCTATCATTCGATTCGTCTTCATCGCAATTTTCATATGCTATTATTAACTCGATAGTAGTCGGGTTTTAGTTTTTGAAGTTATGTCTTATTTATGCTGCATCGGGCTCTCACGTTGAATGTTGAATGTGATACTCGGCAGATATACCTAAGTCATAGTAAGATCGGTCAACCCGCATTTTGCGACTCAATGGATGTCATGAAAACTCGTATTATCGCGTATATACCTAAATCCAAACTGGGTCTCATGTTTTCGTGTAATTATAGTTTTAATACCTAAATAAAAATAAATGAAATATATTAAGGGAGCAGGGCGCAGTGGGTAGTTACCATCTGTTCTACTACTGGTTCCACCAATAGAGTAAGTAGGAAAAATAATTCTTGGTTGTTATTTTAATAGAACAAGTCAGGTGGTTTCAATTAATGTAATAAATATTTACCCATCCCTACCTAGGTACGAGGGCTGTTTGATAAGTCCTTTTAAAAACTATTTATAAAACCTTTTTTTCTGGTAAATGGCATTAACACTGGCAGGCACAATCTTTCAAATAAAGACTGTCTAAAATTCAGCAAAAAATACAAGTTTTTGGTCAGTTTAACCATTGTTTAACTGTGATCACTCCTAAATTTTCAACAATTATGGAAAAATCTGAATTTGATTCTGTTCATGGCACTAACGCACCAACCTTGCAGACTGTTTATAACTGGATAAATGATTTTAAACGTGGTCGGTCAAGCACATCTGATGCTCCACGCTCTGGTCGCCCAATCGAAGTCACTACTGAGGATGTTGTTGAAGAAGTCCATAATATTGTACTCGACGACCGCCGAGTGAAGGTGCGTGAAATAGTTGAGAACACAGGCATCTCCACTGAGCGAGTACATAAAATCGTGCATGAAGATTTGGGTATGACAAAACTGTATGCACGATGGGTGCCACGTTTGTTGACAATCGAACAAAAACGCGAACGAAAGCGAATTTCAAAACTGTGTTTGGATATGATGAAGCGTAATCCTCGGAATTTTTTGAGTCGATTTGTCACTGTGGACGAAACTTGGGTCCATCATTATACACCTGAATCAAAACAGCAATCAAAACAATGGATGGCGACTGGTGAACGTGCCCCAAAGAAGGCCAAGACTGTTTTGTTGGCTGGGAAGGTGATGGCGACAGTCTTCTGGGATGGCGAAGGAATTATTATGATTGATTACTTGGAAAAGGGAAAGACTATCACTGGCCGTTATTACGCAGAGTTATTGGACCGTTTTAATGCCGAATTGTTGGAAAAACGACCAAAATTGTCCCCGAAGAAAGTCCTCTTTCATCAAGACAATGCCCCAGTGCACATGTCAGCTATTGCAATGGCCAAAATCCACGAGTTGGGCTTCGAGCTGGTTCCGCATACTCCGTATTCGCCGGACCTAGCTCCGTGCAATTATTACCTATTCACAAATTTGAAAAGATGGCTTGGAGGGCAAATTTTTTTGACAATTGAGGACTGCATCGCAGGTGTAAACGGCTATTTTGAAGACTTCGACAAAACGTATTTTTTGGAGGGGATAAAAAATTGGAAACTCGCTGCAACAAGTGTTTGGCCCTCAAAGGAGACTATGTTGAGAAATAAATGTAAATTGTTTAAATTTTTTTACTTTTTAAAACGACTTATCAAACAGCCCTCGTAAGTCTACCTTTAATTAAATTCCGTAGCTGTCAACAATGTTATGACCTAAAAAGTAAATGTACAAGCAACAAGTTTCATTTAAACTGGCCATCAAGTCATTCGACAAAAGAATTGGGTTACCGTTCGCGACGTCCAACAGTCCTTATAAACCTGCAATAAGGCTCGACAGTCGAAACATTTCTACTATGCCTCCAAACAGGTATTCGTAAGATCTCGAACCGGCCTGTCTCATTACGTTCACGAGTTAATTCTGAAATTCCACAAGTTTCCCTTCAACCGAGGCCGAGAGGAATAGGGTTGCTAATGTTATTTATGTGTCATATTTATCGAATAAGCTATGTTTTAAGACGTTAGGCTTTCTTATCGTGCGTTCTGTCATGACCTCATTGCGTATCTTGTAGTTTTTGGATACCATATCAAAATTGGAAACCAGCTTTGTTAAAGTTGAATAACGAATGAGTTTCCTAAAATAGGAACTATTTTAATCACCTACCTCTTCCTCTGTACATCATTCCTTAAATTCAAGCGTTACATTGATTTCTGTTATTGGTTGAATTCAATATGATGTCTATTTCACCCATCGACTATTTTACCGCACAGTAGTCTATTTAATTGCTGTGACTCACTTTGGCCTAACAAGCTGAACATAAAAGAATACAAACGTTTTTATTTCAAGTCCTTTAGTTTTGTATGATCAGTACAACTCGTGGTATTTTTCTTATGTAGACAAAGTAGCTACTTCAAAACATGCCATGACAGCCCTGAAGTCGGAGCAGACGGGTATGTGATTAAACTTTTCCCTCAATAAAACATCCAAGAAAGGGGACGGCATTCTATGGCAGGTAGGACAAGTTCGCGATGCTAACTAAATTATGGCCTTGACGCCTCCGCTACTTGCAACCCGCGACTGAAAGGAGTTGACACGACATGTGTGAATTTGTTAAGGTTCTGTTTCGTTATTCGTTGTACTTTGGGGCTAGAGCCCGAGAGAGATATTAAAGTTGATCACCATTTCTTATTATATTCCTGCTTGTAATCAGAAAAATTATTATTACTCAAACAATACTAGTAATGTGGTCATTATTTCGACAACCTTCTTTTGGCAAAGTCGACCTTGCCGTGCTGCTTGAATAGGCACCAGCAAAGTTGTATGGAATTTCATTATTGTCGTGTTTTGCGGCCAGCAATTTCCCTTGAAAATACATTATTGTCGCCTTTTGTCGTAGCACTATTATTTATTCCGTGGGTACGTTAACCCCGAACGCGAAAAGAGAGGCGTTGTAGCTCCCAGACGAATGGACCGATTTTGATGTTTTGCTGCTGCAAAACAGCTGATGTGATCGTGATTGTTGTTGTTGTTGTTTCTGTTTCTGTTTCTGTTACTGTTACTGTTTCTGTTGTTGTGGTCGTTGTTGTTGTCTTTGTCGTTATCGTTGTTGTTTTCGTTGTTGTTGCATTGTTTGAGTAAATTCTTATTATACTAAGCTGGTTTTATTTAAATTCCTCGCATTGTTTGAGTTAAGCACTATACAAGCCTTGGTCCACAATGACTGCCCTGCTGGCCACGCTATGATGTCCTCGAGCTTTGCTTAGTTAAGTTCTCGACCATCATCATCGCTGCCAGCAACGCAGTCATTACAGACCGCGGCAGTAATGGACTAATTATACAAAGCCCTTGGTTATGTGTACCTTAGTATCTACCAACGTTAGTTTTTGATGTGTAAACATCTAATAACGCGGTACGGGGGTAACGCCGTCTGTTGTTGTGACGATCGAACGGTTCCGCGAAGCGAGCACTCGTGGTTTGTTGGATCTTTCTGCCTCAGCTCAGCCATATTCAAGTTATAAGCCATCACTTTTTTTTGTGTGCAAGTTGTAAACACTCCAGTTGGGAATTGAACTCGGGTACTAAAGACCGGCGGGAACGATGTCTCGTCGCGCCATCTAGACTTATGGTATTAGCACAGGTATTAGGTATATATATTATACATAGGTAGGTAGGTATAGATGACAGTTGATTCACAGTTGACCAAAGAGAGCGCGCGATGCAAAATGGTTGCTCATTGTTTTTTTTTTAATAAAATCTTTTACCTATACATATAACTTCACTTGTATGAATGTATTATCAATCTATCAATGTACTTCTGTCTGTCCTTAAATTAAAATTTTGAGCACTTCCCGATTAGCTATCTGGCTGAAACTTCAGGGCAACTCACAAATCGATGACAAAGCAATTAAAAACAAGAAGAAAAACAGAAACTTAAAAAGTGACACGGAGTTTTCTTTTTATTTTGCTTATTTTTACACATCTGCTTGGCGTCCCGCGACGGCTCATTTTTTACACATCTGCTTGGCGTCCCGCGACGGCTCATTTTTTTTATTCATGTGTTTTTTTAATTCATTTTTATAATAAGGTTCATTTTTGCTGGTATGATGCATGTATCTTCAAATTGTAAATAAATCTTGATATTTTGGTGACTTCTTACGTCTCACTTGTCTTCGTTATCGTTTAATAATCTCAAATGCGTTCATTTTTTTAATAGGATTGTCTATCGCTTGATCAATATCTCACGAAGGTGGTATACATGATAGATAAGCCAAAAGATACTGGCTCTCAAAGAAGACTACAGAAATATTTAGCATGAGGACGTGGCTAGCTCGGTGGTAATAATGCCTGATAGTATTTATAACTATTTTTTGATGATGTTATCGTTAGGTAATTACGTATAAGTTAGCAATTTACATTGTGCTCAAAAATCTTTGCTGCAGTCCGTTCACGTTTCATGCTTCCAATACCTACAACCACCTCACCCATACCACAGAATAAATAATAGTACGAGCCCATACCAGCAGGTAACCATCGTGTGCTACGAACAACACATAACGCAGCAAGTCGATGCAAGCGACCGCGAGCGTTCACGTTAACTTTATGTGGATACACCGTTCAAACTGAACACTTGAACGGCTGCCAAACCGAGATTGTGGCGTAATTTGCAAGGGTCGCTTGAATTTGCAGACAATATCTACACCTACAGCCTGCACTTTGCGAAATCGTATAGTACCTGACTTCGAGCATATATGTGCTCGAAGAGTATACCTGACTATTCCATAACGGTAACGAAGCAATGTTGTCTGACTGCTTTGCTGGCAGCAATGATAATGGCCGAGAGCGCATAGCGCCGGTCCAGGCCATCACACCGCGGTCAGCATTGCAGCCGTTGATGGCCAAGCTTAGCGCGGACAGCAAGGGCTGCAATGATAACCAAGCTTGAAGGCCGAAAACATAGCTAAGCAAAGCTCGAGGCCATCATAGCGTGGCCAGCAGGGCAGTCATTGTGGACCAAGGCTGGTATAGTGCTTTGATCAGACAATGCAACAACAAAAAAAACAACAACAACTATAATAGCTAAGAACCATGTCGATCTCATCAGCTATCAAACAGAAAAAAAAACACCATAATCTGTCCATTCGTTTGAGAGCTACGACGCCTCTCTTTTCGCGTTCAGTGGTAAATAATAAATAATAGTACTCCAACAAAACACAATATTAATAGATATTTAAAGGAAATTGTTGGTAGCTAAAACTCACCAGCAATGAAATTAGATACAACTTTGCAGGCGCCTTTCAAATAGCGCGGCAAGGTCGACTTTGCTCAAGGAAGGTTGTCAAAATAATGGTTAATAATGACCATTACATTACATTACAAGCATTTTTTGAGTATAAACTGTGTATTTATACTTAATCGATGGATTTGAACTCATTTATTTTTTGTAGATTTTCTATTTAGCATTTGCTTTTTGGCCTCACCTTCGTTGTACGCGCGTGATATTCTTCTTTGTTAATTTCAGCCTAACCTAAAGCAAGCACGCTGATACCCACAAATGGAAGCTACATCGATCGTATGGTAGGTACCTACGCGATTATCCCGACTGATCCACTTAGCTAAATTGCAGGCTGCCTTGCCTGTCTGATGTGCTCTACGTACCTATGCAGTACATTGGTAGGTATATTGTTAATTATTTATCTTGCTCTTGTACCTAATCACGACGCGTGAACAGTAGGCAAGTTCCTGCAGGCATACCACTGGGGGTGGACAAATTATCTTTCCCCCGTTTTTATTCACTTTTAATATGTGACAAAGGAATAAGAACGGGGGAAAGTTTAGGGTCGCGTGAGAGTGGGGGTGCTAATGAGAAACGCATGAGGTTATGCTATAATACCTTTTATTAGGTAACTACAGTTACAATATTACATGCGCGGGAGTTGGGAGACGACTGTCGGTGCTAGGGGCGCACGCGAAATATGCCTAACTAGCATTCCTGACAATCGCCTACAGAAAAATAATATGTCCACCCCCCGTGCTAGGCCTGCAGGAAACTTAAGTGTCAATCATTGCTGCTACATTGCGTGTAGTCCCAGGGCCCCAACCACAGAACTTGGTTTCAATCGGATTGTCAATATCGCTATCACTAACGCCTTGCGATAGAGTCGAAATTGCTATGAAAAAAGTGACAATCTGATTCATAACAAGTTCACATAACAAGTTCCACAGGACTACTCGCAGAACATCCGACGGTTGTCTACCCTACGACTTCAACAATCTACGAGTGCTACGACAAGAGCTACGACTTTGAAAATCTGAGAGTGCTACGACAATTGTCGTTAATTTGGCGAGTTAGTCTCCAGCAATTTAAAATCAAATGGATTTGTTAACACGGCTTTAAAGTTTTCTCAATACTTTAAAGCCGTGTTAAGTTTTAAGCCGTACTAAGTATTTTAAAGCCGTGTTCCTATTATTTTTCTACCAAAACAGGTTATCCTGGCTATTTTAATCGACTTCTAAAAGGCAGAGGTTCTAAATTCGACGGTAGGTACGTTTTTTGTGTGTATGTTCACTCGACTGACTTTGATGTTAAGATGTATGTGGCTCACTCATATCTTCTCATTTCGGAACCTAATTGGAAGTTTTTTTTTATTTGAAAACGTCTATCTCCAGTGTAATCTGATTATAAATGTCGGGAAAATTGGTTTAGTATATCCAATTGAAGCATAGATATCATAAATTGTGTGAAATCTACTTTAAAGAAGTCGTAGAGTGCTACCAAACTAATCGATCAATCGTCAATCGATACTCGATCGATTATGAATCGATACTCGATCGATTATGAATCGATACAACTCAACCGATCAAGCAGATCCGTTTGTACTAGTAACTATCGATCGAAACCATCGATCAATGATCGATTGTTTGGTTTGGTAAAACCCTTATAACTTGAGTCGATTTGAAGTCGATTTTTGGTTTGAAGAAATATTTTGTTAAGTACCTACCTACTAATAACAGAATTTGATAATTTTTTTTTTATCATGACCAAGGAACATAGAATACCTTCTACAATAGAGAGATGAACTATTGAATGTACCTACGCGATTATCCCGACTGATCCACTTAGCTAAATTGCAGGCTGCCTTGCCTGTCTGATGTGCTCTACGTACCTATGCAGTACATTGGTAGGTATATTGTTAATTATTTATCTTGCTCTTGTACCTAATCACGACGCGTGAACAGTAGGCACGTTCCTGCAGGCATACCACTGGGGGTGGACAAATTATCTTTCCCCCGTTTTTATTCACTTTTAATATGTGACAAAGGAATAAGAACGGGGGAAAGTTTAGGGTCGCGTGAGAGTGGGGGTGCTAATGAGAAACGCATGAGGTTATGCTATAATACCTTTTATTAGGTAACTACAATTACAATATTACATGCGCGGGAGTTGGGAGACGACTGTCGGTGCTAGGGGCGCACGCGAAATATGCCTAACTAGCATTCCTGACAATCGCCTACAGAAAAATAATATGTCCACCCCCCGTGCTAGGCCTGCAGGAAACTTAAGTGTCAATCATTGCTGCTACATTGCGTGTAGTCCCAGGGCCCCAACCACAGAACTTGGTTTCAATCGGATTGTCAATATCGCTATCACTAACGCCTTGCGATAGAGTCGAAATTGCTATGAAAAAAGTGACAATCTGATTCATAACAAGTTCACATAACAAGTTCCACAGGACTACTCGCAGAACATCCGACGGTTGTCTACCCTACGACTTCAACAATCTACGAGTGCTACGACAAGAGCTACGACTTTGAAAATCTGAGAGTGCTACGACAATTGTCGTTAATTTGGCGAGTTAGTCTCCAGCAATTTAAAATCAAATGGATTTGTTAACGCGGCTTTAAAGTTTTCTCAATACTTTAAAGCCGTGTTAAGTTTTAAGCCGTACTAAGTATTTTAAAGCCGTGTTCCTATTATTTTTCTACCAAAACAGGTTATCCTGGCTATTTTAATCGACTTCTAAAAGGCAGAGGTTCTAAATTCGACGGTAGGTACGTTTTTTGTGTGTATGTTCACTCGACTGACTTTGATGTTAAGATGTATGTGGCTCACTCATATCTTCTCATTTCGGAACCTAATTGGAAGTTTTTTTTTATTTGAAAACGTCTATCTCCAGTGTAATCTGATTATAAATGTCGGGAAAATTGGTTTAGTATATCCAATTGAAGCATAGATATCATAAATTGTGTGAAATCTACTTTAAAGAAGTCGTAGAGTGCTACCAAACTAATCGATCAATCGTCAATCGATACTCGATCGATTATGAATCGATACTCGATCGATTATGAATCGATACAACTCAACCGATCAAGCAGATCCGTTTGTACTAGTAACTATCGATCGAAACCATCGATCAATGATCGATTGTTTGGTTTGGTAAAACCCTTATAACTTGAGTCGATTTGAAGTCGATTTTTGGTTTGAAGAAATATTTTGTTAAGTACCTACCTACTAATAACAGAATTTGATAATATTATTTTTATCATGACCAAGGAACATAGAATACCTTCTACAATAGAGAGATGAACTATTGAATGTACACCATAATTAAAAACAAATGAACTAAATTCAGTTACAAGTGTAACAATAGGCGGTCATATCACTCAAAACTATGTACTTATTCCAAATCAAAAACAAATTTAATATTTGGTCCAACTTCCTGTGCTCTAACCTAAAAAAAGTTAAATAGGTACCTAAGGTGTTATGTATGTGTAAAATGTCTTTATAATGTATAGATAGAGCTAAAAGTTGTAGTGAAATTGTTTTAAATGACATACCTAGTAACGAGGAACATTCGCTAAGTGTTGACTCAGATCCTGAAACAATATGGGTAAAGTTTGTTCAGTCCGCGTGAGTAACGACGACGGCGGCATAGTACGGGTCGCGGGCAAGCGGGCATACGCGTCTATATTAACTGTGCGCCGCCGCGCGGAAACTTGTTGGGCGCAGCTTGCCGTCAACTACTTGTACAGAGACCTGACTACAAGGTGAGCTACTTGGTGAGTGATGTATGTGACAAAAATGAATGTGAATGTGGTAAGTACACAAATGAAACATCAATGAAACCTATGAGTTAAGTAGGTTCCTGGGTACTTATCATTTTGGTTACACGTGCATAGGTAGGTAAGTATAAAAATTTTGTTGATTGAGTTTGTATTAGATTTTATTCTGCGAATAAGTACCTATGTACCTAATTAGCTTTGCAGAATAATAATATGATTGCTATTTAATAAGCTATACGTAGGTTAAGACCAGATTTATACATTATACTTAAACTTTCAATAATTTAAGCCTATCAGAAAATGCCCAACAAAAGGTTAATTTTGCAAATAGACCAACAAGGAACCACCCATTTGTTGAAAACGTAAGTAACGCTTTAAACTCAACATAAACAATTTGCAAACCGTTGCATTTCCACTCGTACCACATCGTATTAAAGGCGTTTTACTGCGCTGACCTAACATAAACAACGGATTAAAACCGCCAATGTTCCCCGAGCGCAGCGGCTGGGTATCACTGGAAAATTTCAGATCAACAAATTGAGGGCTAAACGACGACATTATTTATCTCGTAAACCCCTGTCACCGCACGGGCATAAAGGCAGGTATACACGTACTCGTCAGGTGTTTGCGGCGAGGACGCGGCTGGGATCACTTATCGATACGTGGGCTAATCGCTCCCCGGGGCGGCGCCGTCGGCCCACATTACTACTCCGCACTTTGCTTTAATGGCAGACTATAAATGTAACGTTTTTCTGTCCACAAAATTGTAGACAGCTGCTACTGTGTTTTAAAATTAATGTTTAATGGTAAGTAGACTAGTGTCAAGATAAAATAAAGTGATACCTACAGTGGTTCTGTTTCGATCTTAGATACCTTCCTAAGTAAATAAAAAAGTTACTATCGGTTAGAAACAAAGAGTTTGATAAAACGTACTTAAGCTATTTTTAATTACACCTGTTTCAACAATTACCTAAGACTATATTAACAATAAATGTTTAACACCCAGTTTCTGAAACGCGTATCACATCAAGAATCAGCCAACATACTGTCACACCTCCCTATGGGTTTCTGACACGCAATTCATCTATATATTCGAATATTTAGATGAATTTCGTGTCAATAAAATAAGATAAGATTGATAAGATTGTTAACTTTCATTCACTCTTTAGGTTTTTGTGTCTGTATAGCTGTATTGTTATCTCTTTTGATTTTAATTTACATATTTTCATTGTAGCAAAAGTGTAACTGCCGGTTTTTGAAACGCGTGTCACATGAAATGAATAAAATAATGAATAAATGTAAGAAGGGATGATGAAGGATTGAAATAAAAGGGGTTTCATCAATCCTAGGTATATTTTAAAGTTCAGTAGATGATCAATATATCTCAATAACGTATTCCAGCGGCTAACACTTGGTTAATTGGTCAAAATGTGCAATTAACTAATTGCAATTTAACAAGCTTTTTACATGCGAAAAAGCTTTCCAGAAACCCAAATCGTCACAATTGATGTTTAATTTGAGTTGTTACATTTGCGTTAACAGACTGTCAAATGAAATTTTAGGAACCCAAAATGCGTTTATAAAGATATTTACGAGCTGTTGGGTATTAATTTGCTTATTTGCGTTCCAGGAACCGGATATAAGTATCTCATAAATTGACACTGTTACAACAGAATTAATATTATGCCAGGTAGGAAAATACAGTAAAATAAATACTTTTTACTTTATATATACGAAACAGGCTTTATCATGTGCCTACCAAAATCTTAATTAGATTAACTAGGAAATTTTGTAATTTATCGGTCCCTGCGTAAGTAAATAACAAAATCTAATACCAACCTAAAAAGCCTCCATCGCAATTCAATTTCGCGAGAACGCCTTAAAATGTTTTCAAAATAAACGGAAATACCTACTTACATTTCCAATTCGAACATCCAATACGCAAAATAATCACGTTCCTTACTCGTCCGATTGACGCAGACGCCCGGTCGCTCACCGCTCCGCTCCGCTCGATGGAATCCATTCACTCGTTCATTCGCCCAATCATTCACTCGCTCGCGAGTGGATGCATGGCTTTATGCAGAATTATTGAATTTCGAATTCAAATAGCGCCAGCCCGAGGGCGGTGGATATAAAAATCCATTTGCGCAAATATTTTTATACTCACATTGTACTGTGAATGTGGTGTGAATTGCTATGGAGTAGGTGAGAGCAGATACGAGATTTACATTCTATTCATAAATCGAGTCAGCCTCATATCGTCACGAAAGGAAACCAATGGAGAAAAAACCTTTTCAGCGAATAATCATTTATTTAGCAAATTAACATAAAAAAAGCGTACTGTTTTTGCCCGCGACTTCGTTCGCGCAGACTACAGTCTATCGCGATAAAGAGTACCTACCTATCCTATGTCCTTCCGCAGGGTTCAAACTATCTCCATACACTATGTAACAAACAGACCGACAGAGAGACAATTACTTTGGCTTTTCATTGTAATTATATTAGTATGAAGAGTGAATATTTTGCTTAATGCGTAATCATCATCATCATCAGCCTGTACTAGTCCACTGCTGGACATAGCCTCTCCCGATAAATGCAATAGAGCCCGGTCTTTGGCTCTTCTCATCCAGTTTCTGCCGACCGCCTTTCGCAGGTCGTCACTCTACCTGGCCTCCTCCTGGCTCTACCTGGCTGTAATTGCTAATTAATAATCGGTGATGGGCGTCTTACACTACGTTTGTCAAGCCGTGGTCTCCACTCAAGGTCTCGTTTACTCCAGCGATTGTGAGTTCTTCGAATAATGTGATAGGCCCACTTCAACTTGCCAATCCTGTGAGCTATGTAGGTAACTTTGGTTCCTGTCTTCCTTTCGGAACTTATCCATCAGATAAACTCCAAGAATAGCTCTTTCCATAGCTCGCTGAGCGACCAATTTTGTGGACTAATTTGACTGTGAGTTCCACGGCTCGGCTCCGTCTGTCAGCACTGGTAGGACGCGTGCCTTAAATACATTCGTCTTCAGGCACTGTGGCATGGGTAATAATAAGAGTTAATCCTACATCACGGCCGTCATCTCACATCTAACCAATAAAATAAATACTTAGGTAATAGGTAAGTGCCTAGATAGTGGATAAACTCAGCGTTACTTTAATATAACAAATACGTATTGGTATTTATCCGAACCCCAGCTCGGTTCGGATAAAATTAATGTATGCCATTTAAACCAAAAATTAACACCTTTATTCGAAAAACGTCAAAATGAAATTGACAAATAGCACTCAAACACTTCTTAACTCGACTGTAATTGCTAATTAATAATCACTCAATTCACTATATCACTGGATCACTTGGATCGTTTCGTTCCGAAAACCAAGTCAAGACTGTTCCAGGCAGCTGATGTGATCCTATTCATACCGCGACGGAGGTTTCTAGAAGGTATAGTATGTAAAAAAAAATTAAAAAAAATGAACAAAATAAAAATATGTAGCTTACTTCCGCCAAAACTGTAAGTCAGACAAATGATAAATGGTAAAATTAACACAAGTAAAACCCCACGCTAAACAAAACCCTACCCCAGATTGAACTAATGAAAAATATAAATAAAAGAAAAGCTAAGGCCTGGAGGCCAGAAAAAACACTTATATACAAATAATATATATAAATATATATACACAATAAAAAACCCCCAAGCTAAATAAACCCTACCCAAATACAAGTATCGAAACACTTATATATTCATATACATATAACATAAAAACACAATAAAAAAACATATACCTCGATCCAAATACCAAACGTCTGACATCAATACGACACGTGTTTCGCCTCTGCACGAGGCATCTTCGGGTGATGTTGACTCGTCGAATGCTGGACTGAGAGTGCCTAAGCAATGGTGACAAATTCCCTTATATAGGCCACGCGCCTGAGCTAGTGCGACTGCACTACTACATCGCCGCGAACCAGTTTGAGCCAGAATGAATCGCTATGAATCCGCAAGGTCATGCCACTATTGCACCATATTTACGATTACGTCACAAAACACTTATATATATCCATCGCCGCCTGTTACTTGTGACGCATTTCCAGTGAAAATACGCAACAAAGGTGATGAAACTAAGTTGGTTTGGTCGTTCAACAATGTATACCTATTATTGCCATGTCTTAAAATTTCTAATTGTTCCAATACACACAAACGGAAACCCTTATCACAAACATGTAAAACATTATACGTATTATCACTCCGCAGAGAGTGACCGGACTCAATTAAATGTTTAGCGAAATGGGACTGCTCTGGATGGCTATTCCTATACGCGGCCTTATGTTCTTTAAACCTAGTTTCAAATTTGCGGCCAGTCTGACCCACATACACCCCGTTACACTCATCACAAACCAACTTGTAAACACCGGATTTTTTGTGGTTCTCCATCCGGTCTTTACCATTACAAAGATGACGCAGATTGTTATTGGTTTGAAACGCTACATGAACGTTGTTTTTCCTAAGCAAGTTTGCGATTTTATCCGAAACTGGGCCCATGTATGACAAACTACCTACATATTTGTTGATTTTATCCCGTGGACCCGCAAAAAGTAATGATCGAACCCTATCTTGTAGTTTCCTTTTTATCAAATTATCTACCACTTCCTTATTGTACCCGTTTGAAATAGCAATTTGATAAATAATATGTAATTCATTATTATAATTCTCAGAAGACAAAGGAACTGTCAATAACCGGTGTACATAACTATGAAAGGCTGCTAATTTATGTTGAATGGGGTGACAAGACGAAGAAGGAATAGCAATATCCGTGTGTGTTGGTTTACGGTAAATTTGAAAATCTAGTTTATCAATTACCCTCGTCAAAGTTAAATCTAAAAAGTTAAGAGACCGATTTTCTTCTAGTTCTAATTTAAACTTAATTTTGGGGTGGATATTGTTGATCTCAACAACAAATAAATCAATTTGACGGAGAGTACCTGTCCAACAAATAATAACATCGTCCACATATCGAAAGTAAAAAAGAATATTGGGATCGTTAACTAAATGTTGACATTCAAAATTGTCCATAAATAACTCGGCCATCAGAGGACTCAAGGGGGAACCCATTGCTAAACCTTCTCTTTGTCTAATATATTGATTGTTAAATCTAAAATAATTTTGTTCCATACAAATACTAGTCAAATTAATAAGATCATCTGTCTCACCAGGGTGTAACCGTTGTTTCTCAAAATGAGAACCCAATACTTGTAAACACTCTTTATAGGGAACATTGGTAAACAAACTGTCTACATCCAATGACAACAATTTAGCATTCGGTGGAATAATAACGTCTTTAACCTTGTGAATTAAATCTAAGCTATTTTTCAAACTATACTGTGGCTTGAAACTCGCTTTGCTTCTTAAAAGAAAATTAAGATGTTTAGCCAACTTGTATGCTGGAGCTCCAATGTTCGAGACCACAGGACGTATAGGGATATTGATTTTATGAGTCTTAAGTAAGCCATACAAACAAGGTGAACGTGGATTCATGGGCACAATATTTTTGGTACAGTAGCTGGTCGGTACCTAATGTCGGTACGCCCAACAAGCAAAATAATCCTAAAACGCTTATCTCATAGGAAAATTGCGCTTATAAAACCCTTATAATGGTTCTGTTATTTGCTACAGGATTTGTAATAGCATAAAGAGAGGCTGTTTGACTACAAGAACGTTTAACCCTATATTTAAACTTATAAGCGTTTATAAGGATATTTTTTTTGGCTATTATAAGCTCAATACTCTAATAAAAACCAAGAACAATAGTTGTTGCAGACTCTCGCATAGGTGCGGGGTCCCAGTAGCAGAGAAATGAGGCTTTAGTTTAGCTCAGGATGTGGGGACGAAACGGAAATGCACTTGATTCACGGTTCGAATTAATTTATTAACACTTGTTACAGATCAATATTAAACTATTAACTTATTTATAACCGTTTCACAAATGTTGGCTACGGAGCCCTCAATAACTGGGTGGTGCTTTCACTAGTATAGACGAACTTCTGGCTTGCTTGGACGTCAATCGGATAATGCACACTGTTTTTTAGCAAGTACTGGTATTTATACTTTTATCAGAAGTAATTTAAAGCTCTTCTATTGGGCAATCAACTATAAATTTTCCATGACGTCATACGAGCCATTGTTCTAGACGAGAACTTTCCCACGCTCAAGAAATAGGCACAAAAAATAGGATTATTACCGAAATCCCCACCAGTGGGGATTTCGGGAAAATATGGTCGGGCTACGGGTGCGAAGAATCCTCCGATCTTTCAAGCTTCTCGCACTCGTATAGAAACGGCACCTATTCTTGAGATAGCTAACCTCCGTCTTTCTCAGAATCATGACATTCCAAAGTATGACTCATTGTTTGTCAACAAGCTTGACCATTTTAGAGGAGCTTTCCTAGCTCGTTCTCGCTCTCGCCGCTGATATAGTCAGTTTCCGCTAATTTTATAGATTTAGTTCAGATCCACCCCGCGTTGCAAATCAATACCCTTACAAAGCGGGGTGGTTTCTGAACAGAACCTGTACCTCAACCACAGAGAACTCCAGTGTCCCTCTGTGGTTGTATGACCTATTTTAACTTATCCTGTAACGTTACGTAACCATCCCGTATGCTATAGTGGTCATACGGGATGGTGCGCAGTTTTCGTAACCACGTTTGCCGATTTGTAACCCTCCACTAAATATTATATTGCCGGCTAACAGTTTGGCCTATCATCATTTGGATTAGGGCACAATGTTCCTAATACTATAGTCTATTGTCGTGTGTTGTCTTTTATTTCCTATCTAAGTTCCTTTTTTCAGCAAGTTCTATAGCGCAACATGAAATGTTAAATGATTTTATACAGTTCCAATTTGCCTATCTTATATCTATCCCTTTGTCTACTTAATAGCTAGATCATAATTGTTGTCGTTAACATCTTTCCCCCCTGTAAAAGGGTTCAGCCGATTACATAGTCAGTCGGGAGCACAACAATCTTGGCAACTGGTCTTCGCATGATCCCGCGAGGCGTGCTTACGTCCACGACTCTTATCACCGAGTCGTGTCCGTAATGCACCTGTATAATTCTGCCTCGTTGCCAGCTGTTTCTAGGCTTATTGTCATCTAAAATTAACACATTATCATTAATTTTAACATTGGGGACGTTATTCGTCCATTTACGACGCTGTTGAAGCGTTGGCAGGTACTCCCGGCGCCACCTCAAGGGCGGATCTAGCCTTCGAGTCAGGGCGGGGTCACGCACTAATATACAGCCTGGATGGGTTACAAAATCATACAATACTAGATGTTCCCCGCGGTTTCACACGCGTAGGGCGCGCCCTAGGGCGGATCCATTTATTTATATAGATATTTATATCATAAAATTTCAGGGCAAAATAAGCGTAGTAAACGGAAAAAGTTTGAGTTATTTCTGTCAGTTTGGTTATTAAAACGAAAATTCGATTCGTACAAAGTATGCATTTAGTGTAATATAAAAAGCGTGAGCGCAGCGAGCGCATTTAAAAAAAAATATCTATGAACAACACTAATAATTCAAATAATTTGCGATTTAAAAATAAAATATCATTCCAAACCATGTAAAAATATGCACTGACATGATTTTAACTTTCAAAAGTAGAGATTGTTAGAATATTCAGCTATATCTAACAATGTAGTAAACGAAAAAAAAACAAATCATTCAAACATTTATGAAAAGCTAAAATAAGAGCGAACGAAGCAAGCACTGAAATATTGAACTATTTTGATCGATGTAGAAGTGAAATAACATTTCCAAATAATAAAAACAAACATTGAAATAAATAAAAAGCACGAGCGAAACGAGCGCAATAAATAGCGAGCTATTTAGGTTAATTTAATATAGATTTTTAGAACAAAACATAATACCAAACAAATCACATGAAAATAATGAAAAAGAACCCCAAAAGCGAGCGAAGTAAGAGCAAATGAACAGCCAGCTATTTAGGTTAATTAAATATAGATTTTTAGAACAAAACATAATACCAAACAAATCACATGAAAATAATGAAAAAGAACCCCAAAAGCGAGCGAAGTAAGAGCAAATGAACAGCCAGCTATTTAGGTTAATTAAATATAGATTTTTAGAACAAAACATAATACCAAACAAATCACATGAAAATAATGAAAAAGAACCCCAAAAGCGAGCGAAGTAAGAGCAAATGAACACTTCTGCCTGTTAAATAGTGCTAAAAACATAACTCCAAATAACATTTAAATATGCAATGATAGGAACAAAACACGCAAACGCAGCGTGCGTTATTGCGCTATTTCTTTCAGTGTAGAAATTGAATAATTGTAAATCATACGAAATTAATCGATTTACATACCTTGTATAAATTCAAAGAAGCGCGAGCGAAGCGAGGGCTAAATTTGTAAGGTTTTCTCTAGAAGAAACTTTAAAATAGTTAATAGTTAAAGCCCCTGGGCAAGGTTATGAGTGTGACGGAAGCGAGCGCGAAAGATCTTGGCTATTTCTTTAATTTTTTTGTTTGTCGTATGAGGTAGTGCTGGCCTCCAGAGGCCAAACTGAAAAACTGACACCAGTGTCAGAGTTTGTCAAGCCGACCGAGGGCCTCCGACATGGCTTAACGACAGCCAGCCGGGGCCAACAACTCAACGTGCTCTCCGAAGCATTTCTACAGTGTAAAACTAATAAAAAAATAATAAAAAAAAAACCGTCCTTTCTTATAAATCTAAATTCTTGCAAGTATATTATTACTACAATAACTTACCTCTGTGGGTTGACTAATGTTTATACTGTTAGTGGAAATCCATCCTGTGAAATATAAATTTTTACGAAAGCTGTAACAACACTACCTGGAAGTTGTCAATACAAAATCATTCACGGTGACGAGGATATTTGGCATAAATTATATAATGAAAAATTGATATTTGTACAGTCAAAACCAGCTAAACTCTCTATTGAATGTAAAAATGATTATATCACTGTTTTTTTTATATCCGGTAGAGGTGTACTTAACATTCCATTAGAATGTATAGCTTACCATGAAACGAGTCGTTTTTCCAGCGTCTCGTTACTTTTGACGTTTTTTGTATGGCGCTTATGTCAAAAGCCTACGGACAGTAACCAAAAACGGTTCGTTTTAAGATATAGGAACCGGCCATATAAGAATTCTAGATTTGTAAGGAAGATTTCTACTAGTATAAGTGTACCTGCTATATCATCTAATTTTAATATTCTTTATGATAGCTGCTGTAGCTTAAGTCATATTAGAAAACTAAGTTTGCCAATTTCCAATACACAAAATATTAACTTAGATAATTTGAAACATTAAAATCAACTTCAGACCAGATTCTTAAGGGTCTTGATTCAGTAGAACCTCCAAATAACTGGAATAACCATATCAGTTTTCCTATATTAAGTGTTTCATCTTGTATCCTATGTCTTAGTCTAGTATTAATATATGTTTGTAAAAAGGACCAGTATTTCAGAAAATTATTCAAGAAATCTAACAAAGTAATAATTAACTACAGTGAAAATCCTCATCATGAAATAGAAATGGAACCATCCCAGGCTCAATCACGTATACCGATTCGAAAATAAATTTAACGAAAACTCACTTTTCCGTAAGTTTCCTTTAACGTGGGGGTTGTTATACCCTTGCTTTTGTATGAGATAATAGCTGAAAGGTGCTTCATAAGCACCTTTGCATAAGTTGGTCATCAGTTCATTATTAGAAACAGACAGATGATCTAAAATCTTTCCACGGAGTACTTGTCCTTTACTAAATCCAATTTAACTTGTATTTTATTTGAAATAATATAATTTATTTTTAGTGATATAAAGTTTTCTTTTTTAAAACATAAAATCCAAGATCCCGGATAACAGTTCGAACCAAATAAATTTCATTTATTTACGGGAAAAGAAAACCTGAGTATGGGAGCAGTAAAAGTGGTCATCGGTTGGTGAGTCTTCGCCATTCCTTTGTTCCCCTAATCCTCCTGTATTTTTCATTAGTGTTTTGATTAATTTGTTAATATCGAGATCAGAACTCTCTCGTTTTAATGTGTCAGGTAATCCTTGTATTAAATTTTATAAGGCTTAACTCTCTTTGTTCTAAAATAATTTAGCATAAAGTTAATTTACACAGTACATAATAATGTTTTTTTTTTATATATGCGTTTTAGGTGTTTATGATTAAAACATTAAAAAATAACGTGAATTGATCTTTAAATAGATCGTAAATCAATAGTAAGTAGTAAGAGTTTTCGGGCGTAAGTAGTTTACTATATATATACATATAACTATATAACTCTACTATATAACTATACCTACCTATGGGGCCTCTATGGGAAAAATACTTTTTAAACTAGGTAGGTAATACTCCTTTACAGAAGTGATAGATCTCATCGATATCTTCGTTTTGAATGACAGCTGTCAAACTTAAAATGACTATAACTCTAATATATGGTATATAATGATCTATATATATAATCTACATAATATAATATAATCTATATATAAGAAACTAGTAGTCTAGGATCAACAGTTTCAGAGTAATATGCATTTTAAGTTTGACAGCTGTCTTCCAAAACGAAGATATCGATTAGATCTATTACTTCTGTAAATAACTACTCGTTTAAAAATAATTTAAAAAACTTAAATAAAAAACCGAGGTTATTTTTCATTCAAAATTTTAAATATTTTTTTGCTTTTTCTCGAAATCCCCACTGGTGGGGACGGTCTGGTGAGGATTTCGGGAATAATCCCCACATTACTTAGACAAATTTCCAGAAATTTGCTCTATCCATTTATTTTTCTTATCTTCGTTATCAGGCAATCAGAAACACAAAAAAAAATTACAAGGTGGAAATGAGTTGAAGAATATGAATGTCACATAATGAAATACATAGTGAAAATATAAATTGAATGGGCACACTACTGATAATTATATGCTAGCAACTGTGTGAAAGGGACACAGCGACTGAAAAGCAAGTCTCTGTCGAGACCTTTTTCCCTATAACAACATTGAATTAAAAAAAGAACGTTATCCAGTTGTAATAAGGATCAAATTAATTATTGATCCTAGATTAGTAGTTTCTTTACAGAAGTGATAGATCTCATCGAGATCTTCGTTTTGGGTGACAGATGTCAAATTAAAAATGGCTATAACTCGGAAACTATTGATCCTAGGTTAGTAGTTTCTTTACAGAAGTGATATATCTCATTGAGACCTTAATTTCATATGACAGCTGTCAAACTTAAAAGGGCTTTATCTCGGACCCTATTGATCCTAGACTAGTAAATTCTTTACAGAAGTGATAGATCTTATCGAGATCTTCATTTCATATGACAGCTGTCAAATTAAAACTGGCTATAACTCGGCAGCTATTGATCCTAGACTAGTAGTTTCTTAACAAAAGTGATAGATCTCTTAGAGATCTTCATTTCATATGACAGCTGTCAAACTTAAAAGGATTTACAGCGGAAACTAATGATCCGTAGTCGTTTCTTTGCATTAGATGTCATCCAAAACCAAGATATCGATGAGATCTATCACTTCTGTAAGGAAACTACTAATCTGGTATCGTTAGATTATACTTATACTTGTATATATATTTTTTTTAAGATACGCTTGAACATTAGGATGAATAACCTCAGGGCCACGGCTCGGGCCACCTATGGAGGCCTTGTTTAAGTTACCTGTATATCTGTACAAAGTAGGATTTTTTTATATGTGTAATATTTTTCTAATAATTTGAAATGAATTCAAAAGAAAGAGGAAGACTACTACGAAGGCTACCTATTGGCTGTAGGATCTTTGATGTTTTTCGCTTATTTAGATTCAGCCAGATTGGCATTGGAATAGGAATGATAAAATTGTGGCTCTTAGCAAAAGCTAACTTGAAAAAGTGAGCATTTTGGTTATTGTAAAGTGTATGTTTTAACGTACACCAGTAGTGGGTGGCTGATTAGGAATTTCAATTTTAATTATAAATCAATCTACATATTATGGAAACTATAAATATATGTGAAATTTACTGTTTTTTTATTATTTATGTAGGTACTGCTTATATGTAATTCATGTAAATAGGTACAGTTAATAAATGTTGAATGTCTGATGGTAAACAATATTATAATTTGGATAAAATGATAGTAAGTAGATTCGAGTGGGCGTAGCCACATAAGCAGATTATGTATACCTCTATTACAAAGTTGTAGGTGCGTATATTACAAAGTTTTATAAAATCTTATACTATAAGAAAACCCCCCAATGATATTTACGAGCAACCGCTTGTGGCGGGTATGGGGGAGGCCAATTTTCAGCTGTAGACTTTGTTGGCAGATGATGTGATTTCATGATGATGATGATGATGCGTGTGAAGCAGAGGGTCACTGTAAGAAGACGTAGTTTTATTTATTTATTTATTTGGCCATCTACATAATGCACATTAATACAACGTAGAGAAAATTAAAACAAAAATAACACTCGCCTAATGCCATTACAATTAAAGATGACAAAAATCATTAATAATAGGTCACTTACAGTTATGCATATGATTTTAAAGATGCGGTAAAGAAATAAATCGCAGCGGACACTAAAATCTGGACATCCATTTACATAAATGCGCTTTTACGTCATAAAGGTATCACAGATAGTACATAAAGTTTTTATAAAATCGATACAAAGTAACAGTTTTTCGATCTGGTGAATTGTTGTTTGGGCCATATCACTATGAGGTCGGCCATTTTTAATTCATTGTTTGTTTCGTTGCTTTGCGTCATGGACGTTGTGACATGACAAGTCCTGTCTCGTAGAGGTAAGGGATAGCATTGGGCCCGTTCACATAAACGTTCGAGGACGCACGGATCACCCGCGCGTACACTCGAAATCGTTCACGGCGTCGTCGTCCGGGCGTTCGCCTGGGTCATCTGAAAAATAGTAGTGGAGGGGAGGAATAGTATGAAACTGACACTTGACAGTTGTCAGTTGTATGTGGACGTCCAAAGTCGTTCACTATCTCCGGATGATCGAGCGATAATCGCACGGATGATTCGAGCGTGTAAGTGAACATAGCCTAAAGAGTTGCTACTTTACAGAGATATTTTACCCATATTGATGGGTAAATAGCAACCATGACCAGCGTTACAGTTTGATAACCAATGTGACCTGTCATAATTAAATGTACGATTTAAAAACGCATATTACTATATATTGACACTATTACATATATTTTTTTATCACTATATATATATATATATATATATATAAATATATATAGTAATATATTATAAGTATTAGTAGACATATTTATAAGTAAAAACATCGCAATCCTTTTAAGGTCGCCTTAGTTACGTAAATAAAGAAACTTTAATAAGTGTAGTTACCCATGTTCGTTTTAAAAAATATAATATTTTATCCGTCCAAAACTATAATCGGCCTCTCACTTGGGCATGCAAAATTGAATGGTTTTTGATTCCGAAACTTGAGTTCTAATACTAGATATCTAATTCCGGAAATATCAACTTCTAAATGGTTTTTGCTTTCTAGGAAAAGAAAGGTTTCAACGAATCAAACAAGTTGTGCTCTATCATTATTTTAATCAATCTAAGAATGCCACGGACAATGTGTGGATTTTCTTCTTTTCAAGAAAACGTACTTTCCAGTTTATTTGAAATAATACAAGTCGAATCAAAACTAAAGTTTGTAGATAGATTGAACTAGCCCATATCTAACTTAGGTTTGCAACGTTTTATTTTTTCGCAACAAGAAAATGTAATACAATAGGAGCAATTTTTTTTATGCATACATTTCTTTATGTCCATATTCAATTTAAAGTGACGAAGGAGGTGGAGGGCTACCCCTTGGTACCACTCCGTCTCAACGGCAACGCTTAGTTTTTTTTAAATCGTATTTTGTTTACGTAAAACGAAATGAAATTTGCAAGAGCAATTGACTATGTGGGGTGTCGTAGTACTCCATTTTTATGACCCTTCGCTTACCCTTTCTTCGTGATAGATGTCAATAACTTGTGGTTTTATCCAAGACAGACCGGAAACCAACCCCAGCAGTGGCCAAAGAGACCCCACTGAGTGACAATGACAATGGTGGCATTTTTGGATGAACCCATAATATGAAAACATAACGCCTGACATCTTACGCATAGCGGGGCAATTCATCGATTCGATTGATATCATTTTAGGCACGCTCCCCACGTGTTACATAAAACAAAACTTTGGATTGTTTTTAGTTAAATCAATAACATAATGGTGAAATTCAACAGGGGAAGGGAGCAGGACAACCTGCCCTCCCAATTGTTTCAGAAACATTTAGACCTCTAATGAAATTAATGGTCGCTATAAATGAAAATATAGAAATTATATAACTTTTCAAAACGGGCCTCCGCATTCACTCACCGACACGGAACGAACTTGCATCGAGCTGGGAAGATGATAATAACCTATCGTTCCTCCCGAAAACCCGGGAACCAGCCCGTGGGAGCCCGTGGATCAGCCTAAATTACGCTTCGTATCGGATCGTCCAGCTGTTCATAAACGCTCTTTTGTTATCTATATTGGGCCTTTTTATATGCAGAGATTTCATGTAGATGTATTAGTACACATAAATTGTAGTCTAGCAATATAAGTGAAACCCTATTTAGTTGTAAAACTTTTAGTAATACAAACTAGGTTTTATTTCGAGGGGGGAAGACGGACAAGGACTTGCGCCTCACCCCACGACTCATTCCGGAGCCGGAGCTAGCGGGAAACTGGAAGTCCAAGGAGCAGCGCGATCAGCCCGCAAACCGACCCGACGCGAGGGAGCAGGGCGCTCCTGGCCACGAAAACCTCACCAGCACGTGGGCAAGCGCTCGTGCTGCCCCTCGTCAACCCAAATCGTCCCCGTCCAGAGACGTAAGCCAGCCAGCGTAAAGGTACCAAAAAAACAATTATTCCCAGTGCGTGAAAACCAGACGTTATTCTAATATCGCGCGTAGCTCTAAGCCCCCTTTGCGTGCCCCCCTCTTCTCTATTGACTATTGGACTCAACCAACGCATCTTCGTGTTAATATTTAAGTCTAATATACGAAAACATTGTTGTAGGATTATGCATTAAACTATCTATAAGTGCTCCGTTAAATACCGTTTTTTTTTCTATGATATCTCCTCACTCTCCTTGGCTGTAGGCGCAGGTAGATCCCTTTCCATCTAGGGTGGGCCTCTGAGGCCCAACGAGCAGTACGTCCTGGTAATAAGGCCCAAATCGCTCTCCAACTGGCAAAACATCCAGGCAACCCTTCCCTACAGTTTGAAATAAAGAGCCTATATTGGCTGTTTGGCTGTGACTAAACAGCCGATTTTGGCTGTTTTTTAAATAAACTTAGAACTCAAATATGTCATAAACCAAGCATCGCCGCGTGGGGCAGGAATACCAAAGAATAGCCCTTCTTCTTACACCCTCCCCCTTCACCTCTCACCACCCACTTCCCCTCTTCCAAACAGCCGATTGAGGCTGTTTTTTAATAAACAAAACTGAAATATCTCATAAACTAAACGTCGCCGCGGGAGGTGGGAGGGGTAACCAGGGGGTACCCTTCTCCCCCCCCCCCTCCACAAAGCCTGCCTCTAGTTTTTATATAGTTGCTATCTCAAAAACTTTCCAAGTCAATGGCAATAAGTCACTAATACATTCAGTTGGCTTAAAATTATGGCAAAAAAGCAAAAAGAAACGTCATTGTTTAGTGTTTTAAAATTTCAATAGTTCAGTTTTTAACAAAATCTTAAAATTATAATAAGAAGGTATTAAATTATTTTAAAGAGCCTATTATGATACTACCATCACGAAAAATAACCACAATGTTCTTAGTTTGTTCACAAATTACTATTTATTGAACAAACTTATAACTTGTATATAATCTCTTTTCTTGACACTGGCTAAATGTACTAGTCTGGCGAAGCCAAACACAATAAAAAAATATGTTTACTAGCTGCCTTATACTATACGTCACTGTCACTGTCATGTCAATTCAATCCATCGAAATCGAATTGAATTCTCCCGCGAAGCGACGCTGTGGCGTCGACTCGTCTGTTTATTTTAATTTCTGAAATAATTTTGAGTTCAAGTCTTCAAATTAGTTCAATAAATTGTGTACTGTGATCGTGTGATTTCATAAAATGTTGGTTTTATTCGAGACCCCTGCGGGGTACGCAATATTTAAGGTAAAAAACAAACACGTGTTTCTAACCTATAAAGTGATAATTTTAACGAAATTAAATCCAAAAACATTCTCGTTTCATGATTAACAGCAGCTCTAAGACCGATTCGAAAAAAAATGCGAATATTATGTTTGTTTTTGTATAAGTCTTTTGTTTTGAGGTCACAACTATCGTGTTGGTGTCATGTTCCTCTGCTGCAATCTAGTTCATATTATCGTGTTCAGTTACTTCCGTAAACCCGATGAAGGTCTACAAACTAGGAAACACGAATGCAGTGAGCCGATACAAAATAATTCTTAATTTAATGTGTTCGGAGAACTAAATAAAGTTGCTTGGAGAGCACATTAGTAATTAATGGTCTGCATCTGTTTGTAATGAAAATGAAACCGAACGAAAATTAAATTCCAAAATGGAACTTCTTGATTACACCATTATATCTATATTTATTGTAGACAAATACATTATATATGAAATCCTCACATACCATACAACATAATTTTGTATTTACATACTAGTTCATGTTGCTTCTACGGTTTTCTTTTTGTTTTAGCTATTAGATGAGTCTAAGCTATCTCAAATTGATGATTTGTACCAAGAGTTCAACACTCCCGAGGGGGCATCTGCCGTGTAAGTTGATAACTATCTCCTTTAATATTTAATTTATCTCAAGAGATTTCAACACTACAATAATTCAATTGTAATAACAATATTTGTGCGAGTTCAACGTAAGAACTAACTGCAGTCTGATTCTATTGGACTAGTTAAATTACTAGAAAAATCTGATGCATTGCAGATAATTTTATGATAAATTTTCCTTTCAGGGTCAAATTAAAAAACTTCATCAAGTTTGAAGATACAACGGAAGCTTTAGCTGCAACCACTGCAGCTATTGAAGGCAAAGTTTCAAAACCTTTGAAGAAGGCACTCAAAAAGTATGTCAGCAAAGAGATTCAAGACCAGCTGCTTGTGGGGGATGCCAAGCTGGGCAGTGCTATCAGGGAAAAGTTTGACCTCCAGTGTGTGTCCAACAACAATGTCCAAGAGCTACTCCGGTGCATCCGCTCACAGATGGATAGCCTCCTTGCAGGGCTGCCGAAGAAAGAGATGACAGCCATGGCTTTAGGTCTCGCTCACTCCCTCTCCAGATATAAGCTGAAATTCTCCCCTGATAAAATAGACACAATGATCGTTCAAGCTCAATGCCTCCTAGACGATCTTGATAAAGAATTAAACAATTACATCATGAGATGCAGAGAGTGGTACGGCTGGCACTTCCCTGAATTGGGAAAAATTATAACTGATAACACACTCTTTGTTAAAGTAGTCAAATTGATCGGCACTCGAGACAATGCCTCTAAAACAGACTTGTCTGATATCCTCCCTGAAGATTTGGAGGAGAAAGTTAAGGAGGCAGCCGAAATCTCAATGGGAACTGAGATTTCTGATGATGACATCATTAATATACAAAATCTGTGTGATGAAATCATTGCCATAACCGACTATAGGACACATTTGACAGACTACTTGAAGGCTAGAATGATGGCGATGGCTCCAAACTTAACAGTCCTAATTGGAGAACACATTGGTGCCAGGTTGATTGCTCACGCTGGGTCTTTGATGAACCTCGCTAAGCACCCTGCTTCTACTCTACAGATCTTTGGTGCAGAAAAAGCTTTATTCAGAGCCTTGAAGACAAAGAAAGACACTCCGAAATATGGTTTGATCTACCATGCACAGTTGGTAGGCCAGTCCAGTACTAAGAACAAAGGCAAGATGGCACGAATGTTGGCAGCCAAGGCATCTTTGGCGACTCGGTTAGATGCTTTCGGTGAAGATGTTTCATTTGAACTCGGAGCAGAACATAAAGTCAAACTAGAAAATAGATTGAGGCTGCTAGAGGAAGGCAACTTGAGGAGAATTAGTGGCACCGGCAAAGCGAAGGCCAAGTTTGAGAAATATCACAGCAAGAGGTAAGTTATTCCTTGATAACAATTTCATGAAACTGTTTGAGCATATTTTTTTTTAGTAAATCCATTTATAGTCTTTCTTTTAGATCAACTTATTTCTATCAGTAACATATTCAAAAAAAAAGGTTATGAAAATCTGAACTGTGGTGATACATGGTTTTATCTATTCAAGCAGTTTCTTACGGATAACCGTATTACTTTCTGCACAGTTGTTTATAGCAATTAAATGGCTCAACAGATAAACTTTCCAGGAGTCGCACCTTTGCGCGGAACATAAGTAGACACGCATGGTCTGTGATTCCGCAACAATACATGTCTTGTTACAGAAGGCGAATAAATATTTTACAATATTGTATAGTTCATAATCAAAAGAAGTCTTTTGTCTGTATAAATAATAATTAAAAAACTCATTTTTCATTAGGATTTTTTATTTGTACTCAATAATGAAACTGTCTATAAAAACTTTAATTTTTGCACATATGACACAAAACAACATAATAAATCAACATAGTGACAAAATTAAATGAAATCTTCTTTTCTAGTTTTAATCACTATAATTGTCACCAAGATCAATCAACCTTTTCATCAGTGGCACCATGTTATTGGAGTTCTAAAATCACCTATATATTTTTTATATTTTTATCATAACAGCCAACATATTACCTCAATTCTCATAAAATAAAAACAGGAAAGAAAATAAAAAACATTTCTATCGCTTTTCAGGAGTATTTCGATAATCTATTCATCATCAGTGTACATGGCATCTGCTGGACATTCTCGGCATATAGCAGTCACATGTTCTAGACACCTGTGTCTAGAACATGTGCCTGCTATATGATAAGCGTCACACCTGCCCATAACAGTTGCAGTGCCACCAGGAACTTTGGTTGCAAAATCTTGCATGTCCACTGCACTACACTCGTCACCAATGTGCCAGATTGGTTTTTAAGTCTCATTGGCCAGTAATTTCGCTAGAAACATTGCCGTTCAAATCGATACACAGAAATGTTTGCACACTAGCGGTAGAATATCTGACAAAGGTGTGGTACTTCCCCAGGTGGACTCTTGCATAAGAGGCTTATCACCACAAAACTATTGAGACATCTCCTAATTCCTTTAATGATCCCCTAGTGAGGTGTTCAACTACCACGTGGCGGGAGACAGCACTCTCGGCAAGAAGCCGGTGAAGCGTGAACACTCGCCCGACGAGGAGGCGCACTCTTCCAAGAAGATCAAGCTAGAGGATGGGCCGAGTGATGTAAGTTATTCATGCTTGTTATAATGTGTTTGAGACAGTATTAAGGTATCTATCTATACTTATATACTATAACTAGCGACCCGCCCCGGCTTCGCACAGGTAGATATATAGAAAGATAAAATTAGTAGGTACTTTATTTGGACAAATAGAACAACAACAATTTCTTACACAAAATGTTTATGTTTATAGGTTTTATACTCAGGTACCATTTCAAGGCAAGGAGGTTGAATTACAGTTACAATTTCGTATATTATTAGCATAGAGTCTTTCCTACGTCAATGATTATTAGATGTTCTGTGATTTCGTTTCCATAGCAATGTTCTATATACAAAGACCCGTATCTCCTTCTTAGTTTGTGATATTACGTAGTATTTATATACTCTTTGGTTTGTGATACAAAGTAATCGAGATTTTTTTGCAAAATTTAATACCTCTGGTTTCATTATTGCAATTTTCGAAAAGGAACTCTAATTTATTGTAAAATAAAATCCTGCTAGTGTTACTCGCTGATAATTTAGCTTTCTTTATGCTATCGTGAAAGAATTTTGAAAATCGAATCTGTATTTTTTGAGTTTATCCATTACAAACAAACAAACAATCAAATCTTTCCTCATTATAATATTAGTGTAGAAGTGTAGATAAAGCTGTAAGAATGAAAAAGTCTGTACAATGAAGATAATTAATAAAAATTGGTATAGTACTCATTAATAAGTTACTGAACATGAACAGAACCTTTTTTTAAACTCTTGCTATGTGTCTGTATGTTTGTTCGCGCATCACGTAAAAACTACTGGACCGATTGCAATGCGGTTTTCACTGTTAGATAGCTTAGGGTTTGTCTTAAAAACTGGGGACTTGGTATCTTAATCCGATGATTAGATACCAAGCAATCCATAATAAACTATTTGACGGCTGAACGAATTTTGAAGAAAGGTAGTATATTGTACAGTATTGGCTCTTTTTAAATGAAATGTCCACGCGGGCACAGCTACTACTTATAATAAAACATAACGACGGCCGGTTGGTCTAGTGGCTAGAGAACCTAGGTATGAAATCGAACGGTTGCGGATTCGAATCCTGCAAGGTGCAATCATTTGTGTGATGAGCAGAAATGTTTGTTTCCGAGTCATGGATGTAATATTCTTATCTATGTATGTTTATCCGTTATCTAGTACCCATAGTACAGGGAATCCTAGTTTGGGGCTAATTGGTGTGGAATTGTCCCGAATATATTAAATATTTTATTATTTATAAGAAATCTGTACAAAGAAGGCAAGTGAAAAATAAAATAGGTAAAAAAATAAGTTAAATAGTTTTATTGTACTAAAAGCTAAAAAAATGAGTTAAATGGAGGGGCGAGTCGAATGTATGTTACTCAGGTTATGCTACGTCCCACGATTTAATTTTATCTGTCAGCTTTTAGTACAATAAAATCATTAAAATAATAACAAACAAAGAAAAAAACATTATTAGTTTTTTAATTAGTTATTTCTAAAGTGTGTGTTCTACTTGTCAAGCCCTTTCACTTTATACCCATATTGAGGTGATTGAAAAAATAAAGAAATCCGTCATTTTGTGGTGGCGGCCATCTTGGATTTGGATTTTTTACTCGACTGCATGGAGGGTTATGTGTTTGGGTTTTATGTATGTATGTAGCTAGTTGGTAAAAAAACGACGACTTAAGAACCTCCTCCTTTTGTAAAGTCGATTAAAACAACATAATCCATCTAGAATAGAATATAATGGGGTTTCACTACATTCAAATGTTGAATAACATGGAAAAAGTAGGTAATACCACAGAATAAATAATAGTACGAGTTTGTAAAGAAGGATAACTGAGTAAAGTCGTTTAAATACATAACAACTCTCGCTACAACGCAATGAAGTTCAATTTAACTCGTACAGCACTGCAAAAACTGCTATATTTACCTAGAAGGCGCTCACACATTGTGTGCAGCCTAGTATGTACCGTATCACAACGTGCGAGAACTTCCATTGCTCTAACCGTTTCAGAATCGCTCTGTCACTTTTTCGCTCGGCAGGGTTGTATCAAGATGTAACTAGGTACTTGCACTAGTAATTATTCTGTGATATGATAAGACTTAGATATTGTAACAGAATAAACAAATATGTAATAATATATTATTTTTTTACTTATTATTATAAATGTTGATAGTTCTATTAACTACTTATAATGACATTCTTATCAGAATAGACCTAGTAGGTACCTCATTATTTGATTATAACTTAATAGTAGTATTAGTATTGCACTTTGATGAATAAAAGGTGCCTGTCTGAATTCCATGCTTAATAATGAATGAAAAAGAAATGGCTACCTATGTAATAAAATGTCAGTATGTAGGTATTTTACGAGACTTGTCAGACCGAATGCTATGCAGTACATTCTAGGTTTCTCCTTGGTATTCATAATTAAGAAAAGAATAAAATTTGACAAAAACTTTATGTAAGTAGGTACTGTAACGTAAGCAGGACTCATCGAGCGCACGCTTGACACTACTGAATGAACCGCAATATTGCGGTCGCAAAGTGTAAGTATAATACTTGTACTTGTTGCGGAGTGCGACCGGCCTGGTAATACGCAAAATTTTGGTAAATCATGTCGAAAATCAACTATAACTGTTTTTTTTTAAACGGTATTATTTAGCTTGCCCTGTTTGTTGTTTTTTGTTTCTTTGTTTGAGTCAAATCTAATAATTGAATTTTACCCCCTTCCTGTAGACCTATTGATCTGAAATTTGGTACACACCTTTAGTTCTGATGACAATACTTTTATGTATATTCAGTATTATTGTAAATCCGTAATGGCTGCCACTGCATAATGGCGGATTCCCTATTTTATTTCAGCCCCCATCACTATGGGTATCAAATGAAAGGGCTTGTAATAGAATATACATACTCAGAAAATACCTATTTTTTTCATTCCCTCCCCTGGTAGTTAATAAACAGTAAACATAAAAAAAAACAAAATTGCGGATTACTTACATTTTTCAATTCCTTCATTATTATATCACATATAGATATATATAGATTGAGAAGTAGACCATTTACAAGCGTATTTTAAACTGAGTAATATAAATACGATTCGCCCAACGATTTTATTACACTTATTAGATAAAAAAAAAAATAGAAGTTTAAGTTTTTCTTTTATTTTATTTTATTTTATTTAGAAACTGTCTGAATAGAATAGAATATTTTATTGGCCTTATAACAGATAGTGTCACACTACGCAAGTCAATTTTTACATCTAATGAAATCACATTACAATTACTTATATATTAAAAAACAAAACAAATAACTTATGACTTCTGAATAAGTTTTTTCTCTGAATCGTACAAGAATGAAGATTCCGTCAGACGCATATTGTTGTATTGTTTTAAAGAAAAGAACGGGTTGAATTCGAAGAATTGTTTCAGTTTGCTTTTAAAATCTTTTGTATGCAAGCTTGTAACACATAAGGGCAATTTATTGTACATACATATTTTCGTGTAAATTCCCTGTTTTTGAACTTTGGTTATTCTCACCTTAGGCTTAAATAATTTCTCTTTATTGCGTATATTGTATTTATGTACATCTTTGTTTTTAGTTATATTGCCCTTTTCTTCATGAATCTCTAAGAGACTGTTATAAATGTATGTGTATATAACTATCATTATTGTGTTGATTCCATCTGTTGTGTCAGTCAACAATATTAATAATATTGCAGCATGTAGAAGTAATTTTACTTGCTGCGACCTGTAGCATTACCCACAAGGTCATTTCTAAAAATGTCCCAGTACCTAAATATCTGAAAACCAAACAAGTTTCATCAAAATCTATTCAGTCATTAGGAAGTTGGTAACAAAATACAGTGAATTGTTTCTCATCATTAAATCATCTTTTGCAGGTCACACCTGTAAAAAAAGAGAAGAAGTTAAAAAAAGAAGTTAAAGATGAACGCACCGAAGATGGCCAAGAGGCCACCGCACCACTCTCTGAGAAAAAGAAAAAAAAGAAGAAGAAGCACTCAGAAACAGCCGCCGAGACCACAGAAGCAGCTGAAGCAGAAGCAGTAGAAGAACCGAAGAGCGAAAAGAAGAAGAAGAAGAAACGACAGTCGCAGACAGAAGAATAAACTACCTCTTAATCTTAAGATTGAAGAGTGATTGTGTACTTGGGTATGCGTTAGGTTTAAGTGGAGTTTTAATGATTATAACACAGAGTTATGTTAATTTTTAAGAATATTTTGTCTTATTTGTGTTAATTTCCATTCCATTAAGGTGGATCGTCTCGTGTTTTTGCTCATCACAGCTCATCAACACTTCTACCCTACTAAACTGTTTTCGCGTTAATTACGAGACACACATACATTTTAGTTCATAGTGTCATATCAAAGAGTGAAATATTTTAGCTAGTTAAATAGTTTAGCTACGATTATCCTTCAATGATTTTTACAGTGTTTTTTAGCATATTCATTTATTCATAGCTCCACTGATGATATTTATGTGATACTATCCATTAAAACATTTGTGTTAGGTCTCCTAGTTTTCGCAAAATCAGCTTTCGCTATCTGAAGTAGTGTTGAATAGCTGAGACAAAAAAAACGCTCCACAAGCGAGACAATCCACCTTAAAAGGTATTCAGGTACAGGTGATTTAATTAGTGACTTACCTGCTTCCCCATATAGATGTGGAGACAGACCATTTGTAAAGACGGGCAGGGCCCTGTTTCATAAAACTTACAATTGTAGTTTACTATTACAATTTAGTGTGCACTGAAGTTTATCTTCTAGAAAAATTCATATTTATACGTAACACTCTAACATATGCATCAATGTACACTAAATTGTAATAGTAAACTACAATTGTAAGTTTTATGAAACGGCCCTGGAGGTGGATATGTCACTGTGTGCAGACCGAACACAAGTAAAAATATTCTGTTCTTTCGGACAGTAGTGAAGTTTTTATGTAGCAAAAATATAAAACTTCGATTATCTAAAGGATGCAACTACTTTAAAAATAAAACTACCTCAATTAAATATCAATTATTTGTTTCTATCAGAAAAAAACAATTATTTTGTAGTTTTAAGTAAATTAAGTACTTACATCCAATTTTGTGATTAGTCGTTTAGAGGGGGAGGGTAATTAAATTTGGACAAGTTTTAGCTCGCTCAGATGGAATTAATACATTTTTTATGCTGTGCTATTCCTATTAAAACAGATTTTACGTAACCGTTACAGAAATACGAGTCGTGAATTAATATTTTGACCGGAACGCGATAATGACCCGGGCATCACTCTTCGACCAATATGCCTACCGAAAATGAATATCGATGGAAGCGCATCACTATCCGACCCTGATGCGACTCCTGTGTCTGGACCATGTATGTCCTATTGCAATAACATTTTCACTACTTATATATTTTATTAATCGGTAAGTGACAAGTTTAAACTGTTAATTATTGATTGAAAGGGCATGAAAGTGGGCGAGACAAGTCCCAATACAAACAAAAATAATCCCAATAAACTAAATAATTTGGATTGAAATTGTAGGTTAACTTTACGTAACTTACCTAAATAGGTATTGCTAATTCACTTGCTATTTATGCACTCGCTAGTTTTGCCTCGCGGCTTTGCCTTCGTGGACTTGTTCATTCCTAGGTACTGATTATTTTTTGTTAGTTTGCACCCCTAAGTACCTACTCAACGAATATTTCCTCCAAATTTCAAATTATAAGTACATACCGTATTTCAGTCTGTCCATACTGTGTCACTTATTCTGTGGTGTGGTGTACCTAATACCTACCTATTTATCTCTTAACATATCCATGGGAGAACCCGTAAACGCTGTAAGTAGCCAAATCATAAACTTTTAATGAAAAATAAATAAGAAGAAGGTTTTTTAAAATGAAAAGTTCATAAAAAATAAATAAGAAGTAGGTAACTGAAAAACGAAGCCTCGTAGAAACTTGTTTTTTTTGTACACAATTTTGTTTTATCAGTGTCCACGAATCTAAAGATTTTAGTGCTAAACTTATCAGAATCATGTTTCTCACTAATAGCAATTGTCGTTTCATTTACAAACCTAAAGAATGGCGTGTCTAGTTTATTGATTTGTATGAAAGTAGCTCAGTTCTATAAATTTCGCGATGCATAAAATGCTGTATTTAAGTATAAAGGATACTTAAATTTTTCATTTCATGTGAGCAGGTACTTAACAAGAAATGAAAAATGAAATTCTTGAGTATAATTTCAATAAATAAATAAGAGCGATGGTGGCCTAACGGTTCTATAGTGCAATTTAGAATCCAACGATACCGGGTTCAAAACCTAGGCTCCGCACCAATGACTTTTCTGAGTTATGTGCGCTTTTCCATCGCTCCGTGCTTCGGAGGGCACGTTAAGCTGTCGGTTCCGGCTGTTATTGATTAATAGCAGTCGTTAAGCCATGTCAGAGGCCCTCGGGCGGCTTGATAAACTCTGACACCAGAGGCCAGGACTACCTTATACGACAAACAACAACAAAAACATTTCAATAAATAGCTGTAAATCTATATTTTTTAAGTAATAATCTATTGTTTAAACTACGCCTTCTAATGTCATTGAAACAATGTAGATACGCGCGGAATAGTGAGGCCAAAAATTAAATAATAACTGAAAAACAAGTGCCTACCAACTTGAGTTAGTAAAAAAGCAAAGCCGTGTTAACAGTAGCCAAATTTTTATTCGCGTCGCAGGCATTTATACTGGAACCCAACATCGAGGATTCAAGGGCCACCCTGAACTTACCGAAGAGCTAGAAGTCAGCCTCGGTGAAATCGTGGTGGCTCTTAAACTGCTCAGGTAATGAAATGCTCATGGGGAGGACGGAAAGAGGTCTGCTCCAGATGTCCAGCTGTGGACTAATACAGGCTGATAATAATGATGAAAAATCTATATATATTATAATAAAACTGTAACTGGGCTAAATCTCTACATTAAATATTTTTTGAAAATTATAATTGAGATAAACTTCAAAATCTATATGGAGGTTAAAAAATATTTAAAAAAAAGCTGTCTGTCTGTCTGTCTCTTTGAACACGCATCACGCTGAAATTACCGGACAGATTTTGATGAAACTTGGCACAATCATAGCTTATGTTATGGATTATCATTTAGAATACGTTTTATCCCGAAAAACACATGAGTTCCCGCAAGATACGGGTTGAAAGTTAGTTAAAAGACTACTTGTCACGCTGAAACTACTGGACGGAGTTTGATGTAACTTGGCACAGTCAAAGTTCATATTATGTATTAAAATTACGGATTCAAATTACCCACAAAAATATAGGGTTCCTGCGGGATATGTGTTTTAGTTATGTTAATTTGAATGCAATAAAAATACATAGTTATATATTTAAACGGGACTTAATCGCGCTGAAAACTTAATATTTATTTACCTCAACGTTTCGATCAAGTTGCATTGATCGTGGTCACGAGAAGACGAGAAGGGTAATAAAAATAATACATTAAAACGGTATCATAATTTCGACCATCTCGCCACGAAGCTGTGTGGCGAAGTGGGAGCCTTTCAGCCTTCCAACCAAGGTCCGGGATGGAAATCACGCGCTTCTTAAAATGTTTTTGCTCCATATATTTCAGCATTTACATATTTTAAGCGTTATTTAAAAAAAAAACTTGATATTTTAAGGCTCCTGTCATTTCCTGAAGTAAACCGTCAAATCGTTACAACAAAATAGGTCACAATAATTCCAATTTGGATGATTTATAAAAAAAATAAAAACAGAAAAGAATTCTGTCAATTTACTTTGTAAATTTGTTAGTTTTACCTGAAGTACATGTATAAACAAGAAATAAATTATCATTTATAATTTACAATCCCTCATAAAAAAGCGCCCTCTTGCGGCTGTTTTTATTGGTAACCAAACTGCTTACTGTTTTAACTGAACTGGGTTTAGAATCGTGCCGCACGAATTTCGATAAAATGATGGGTGGAACTTTTTAGCGGGAAAATTTGAAAATTGTATTATTATGGAACGCAAATAGTGACTAAAAGGATATTTATTAAGGCCCAAAAATGTTTCGTAGGCTCATAACGGTTTGTCTCTTTCTGTCTCATATATGCAAGAACGAGACAAACATAGTGCAGGCAATCAGGCTCGTTTCGTGAATGGCCGATGCGAGCTCGCTCGTCCGTCATTCTGTTCCTTTACTGGACAAAATAAATTAGATTGAGATGCTAGGTTCAAAATGAGCCTCAGAATCGACTCAGGGCATTCCGACATGAGTAGGTTAGGTTCAAAATAAGTGACAGAACCGACACGGAGCACCCTGACTCCAAGTGGTCTTGTGCGTCACGCCCGCGTGGGAGGTCCTGAGCGAAGCGAGCCGGCGACCTCCGTAGCGTAGCGAAGGTCGAATGGGCTTGCTCCGCTCAGGGGCAACCTCGCGAGAGTACTGGCGAGAGCCCATACCGGAGTCCGACTCTTCCAATCATAAAACTTCATACTTATAATTCATACTTAACCTCAAAAACTCTTTTTTGTTCACCAACACTATTAGTTTCCGCACATACCCACTAAAGGGGTGAGAGGGGGGGGGGCGTCCCCTCAATCCCCCCTCCCTCCCCCCTTAATTCGTGCGGCACGATTCTAAACAATACCCGAACTGTCACAGCCGTGCGCGAGGGCGAGCAACGAGAGTCATTGGCCGAGCTGAGAACGGGTATAAGTACTTTCGAATTTAATATTTCGCGAGGCGTATTTTGAAAATATACCTCCACACAACGCTATTGCAATGCAACACAGATAGATTCTCAAGGCATCACGCATAAAGAGCCTAAAACGGGTATATATTAGAGTACGAGTATAGCACAATGGAGTATCCTACTTCCTTACCACGGGCGTAAGTATTTTTATTGTAGGACCTCTACACTAGAGAGGGTAGTATATGTACTTATAATAAAGCGATAATAACAAAAAAGACTGTACAAAAAAGATAGTTAAGGTTTGATTTAAAACTGGGGTACTTGGTATCTTAGGCCTTGCGCGCACTGCCTTGCGGTGGAACGCGATGCGTTTATTCTACCGTTTATTACATATTGTAATAAATGCGTTTATTTCACCGCAATTCCTACGTGCACTTCTATGATACTCTATACTTCACAGAATATGCGTTATAAAAACGCAAGGCAGTGCGCGCTAGCGTTATTCCGATGATTAGATGCCGAGCAATCGATAAAAACTATTTGACGGCTGAACGAATTTTGAAGAAATGTAGTATATTGTAGTTTGTAGGTACTTTTGGTCCTGGAATAACACGCGTGGGCTACTTTTAAATGATTGACCACGCGGGCAAAGGCGCGGGCACAGTTAGTAAAGTAATAAAATTATGTACCTAATTAGTCTGTCTCGTGATTTAACAAACCGCAAGAATGTTGTAAGTTCTCTTAACTTACGACTTCATACCACAGTAAAGCTGTATTTAGTAATATTAGCTAGGAAGGCACGTAAGACCAAAGTGAAACGTTGTCTGTTTGTTTGTTTGGGGAGTTTTAACGCGATAACGGTTGGACGGATTTTAATGAAATTTGGAAAGGGGGAAAGCTTATACCCTAGAACAATAGGATACTCTTCATTATCATCATTCCTAACGCGGGTGAAACCAAAGGCGCAGCTAGTAATAACCTTCCTTATTTTTAACCCCCGAACAAAGAGTCGTGTTGTGTTAGTGTATGTATCACTGCGTGTGTGTGTGTATCACTGCGTGTTGTTGTGTGTGTGTATCACTGTGTGTGTGTGTGTGTGTCTGTGGCATCGTCACTCCCAAACGAATGGACCGATTTTGATGCGGGTTTTTTCTGTTTGAAAGCTGATGTGATCGAGATGGTTGCGAATCGTAGCTTTCGAACATATGGACCGATTTAGCTGCGGTTTTTTATGTTTGAAAGCTGAGGTAAACGAGATAGTTCTTAGCTATAATGGGGGGTGGCGAGGGGGGAATGGGGGTGAGGATCGTAGCTTCCAAAGGAAGTGACAAATTTTGAAGCGCTTTTTTCTTTTTGTATGCTGATGTGATCGAGATGGTTCTTATCTATATGGGGAGGGGGGAGGAGTTGAGAAAAGGAGGGGGTGTGAATTGTAGCTTCCAAACGAATGGACCCATTTTCATGCGGTTTTTATGTTTGATAACTGATGTGATCGAGATATTTCTTAGATGTAATGGGGGTTTATATAATTTTTTAGTTTGAGTTGTTGCTATAACTGAGTTAAATAGCAACAAAAACACAACTTTTTACTGATTTACAACAAACTCGACGTCACTATTTTTTTAAATAGCGCTGTGTGGTGTGTATTATTGTTTTCATCGTGGAAATTTCAGAGCCGTACCATTTGACGCAGTATTTTTTCTGATTCGATCTTTATAAATTCAAATTCATTTATTGCCATAGATGTAGGTAAATTGATACATTTGTTACATTGATATGAGTCCCGTACAGTCTACCTCAACACAGGTGTGCTATAATGACATGTCTAGCATGCATGTTATATTCAACCTACTTACGACATTTTTGCTACCTACATTTTTTAGGTGTAATTTTATTCGTCTTCAGGTATAGAATGTCACAGGCTTTTTTAACCAACTACGGCAAAGCAAAGGATGTTTTAAGTTTTTAGTTTTATTATGTGTAAAAAACTACTAACTTGGTCAGGTTTTGACAGGCGAGGTATCAATCGATTCGTCTTCATCGACCGTAGTCGGGTTTTCGTTTTTGAACTTATGTCTTGTTTTAAAGTCAGTAACTCGTCTCATTGGGACGACTGTGTCGTGGGACGAGTTGCTGAACTAGTTTTGACTAGTCAGTTCATTGATAGGTGTACCTAGTTAGGTAGCGTACTTAGATTCTAGATAATACCACAGAATAAATAATACCTACATATTCTAAATATCTAAAGTTCCTAAGTAAACCAATCTTAACAATTCTTCGCTAAAATTAACCAGTTATTCAAGTATTTATTCAACTTTAACCAACTTTTGTTTATTGTGAGAGCCAGTTAATATAACTTCTCGATACTCAACGATTTGTTTACCGAGCTCGAGCTGAAGTCTCGTCCGGGAAAGAAAAATAGCAAGCAGTAATCAAGTCTGTAAGCAGTTAGGTAAGTAATTATATAACAAAAGTTAATTCGCTGTAAATCCTAAGTTTCTTGTGGCGGGGAAGCTTGGTAACAAACTGTATTTGGGTAGGCTTTTTGGCAAGTGTTTTGAGACTTGCGTTTGACGAAAACTCACCTACGACGATGCTGTGGTAGAGGATGGCTGCACATGAGATTCCTATTGCACTTTAGATTTAAATATCTACTTAGTTTAGGTATGTTATCGGATGTTTTAGGTACATAAGGTATGTCTGTCGAATTACGCCTACTTAAGGTTGAAGCAAAATTTCTGTGATATTTTAAATGAGGGGAAAGAAAATAGTGTGTACATCGACGGGTTGTTTAATAATAAATCAAATAAATCACAAAATGTATTGCGCTACTTAGAAAACAAAGAGTGAATATAAATTTTTAAACACTGTAGTATTGGCGGAATTAAGCTACTTAGTTTTAATTCCGCCTACGATCATTTACTTAAAATAACTTTATACTCGAGAGGTAATATAGTATTATTTTGTTAGGAACATAATCAGTCTTAGAAGTAATATCATAATCATCAGTTCTTTTATTTTTTTTAATATATTTTCACGTTTATAAAATAATATTACCAAAATATTAAATTTCGAAGATTATACACATTAATATTATTATTTTTCAATGGCACGTAGTTTAAACATAATCAAATCGTCTTCAGATATTGAGTTTTAAACAAAAATAAATTCTAAAAAAAAAAATAACACTAGGCGTTATTACACCTAGTTGAGGTAATATCGCCTGCTTATTCTAATCACAACCATCAGGACATCTAAATTCTTCTACGTCATTTTTGGTCAATCCGATACATTCTTCATGGTACCATTTTGTACAATTCACACATGGCCGCATATCTGCAACTCGATCCTCATTACAAGCTTATCAATACCAACCACAACTTTTGATTTCTTTACCCTTTCTTACGCTTGTTACCTTTTTTTTTTGCACCTTTTATTGTTATTTCTAGTTTTACTTGTTTTGGCTCTATTTTATTTATCCCTCCTAGCTTCCTGTTAATTTTATTTTCAGTATTTGATTTTCCTTTACCATCTGTCTTCTTTTTTGTTTCTTTTTGTTTAGTTATTTTATCTTTGGCAATTTTTATACCATCGGATTTCTCTTTTCGTTCATTCGTGTCATTAAATAAATTTCTTGTTATTCTTTGGCCTTTGTAATTCAAAGCCTTTCGTCGCGGTCTATTTTTGGTAATGGCATAGTTCGGTGTGGGCATAAATAGTTGAAACTGTGATTTTCCTGACAACTGGGCCAACGGTTCGTCTTCTTCATTAGTAGATTCAGAATCCGATTATGATGAATAAATATGTGGACTAATAATAATAAATAATAATAATGTGTGTATGTAACTTTGCTGGATACGTGGTTTTGTGATCAATTGAGTCATAATTGCAGAGTCAGAAGTATTTTCATCGTCAGAAGCATCTGTAGGCACAAAGTCTTTAGTCCACAAGCCTCTTTGTATTTTGTAAATAACTTGTAGAAGGAACTGGAGATTGGTAACTGGGTTGACTTCGGCATGTATTATTTGGTGGAGTTAACTGTGGAGTTGGACACACACTCAATGAGCGTGGTGGAGTGACTTGTTGGGTTTGACTCAAAATCAATGAGCGTATTGGAGTGACTCGTCGTGCAGGAGACACAACGTTAAAAATATCCAAACTTTCAACCAAATCTGATAAAGTGTCTTGTGCAGCGGGAGAATTTGCTTGAGACGTATTCACCCAACGTTGGAGCGCTTCACTGTCGACTGCTATTGGAAACATTTGGTGACATTCCCCACTATCTGTGTTTAGAGGTGCCTGTTTTTCAGTTAATACAGACGGTGCAAATGCACTTTCAGGCAAAAAATCTGGATTAAAGGGATATAGCCCTGTTGCTCGGAATTCACTGGTGATGTTATCATATGTCATACTTGGGCATATGTCGAGCATGGGTTTCATAAAAATGTTGCATCACTTCTTGGTCCCAATAACTCTCGAAGGGTTGAAGGGAACTCATGAGTCGTGTTCGAGAGTAGGCAATATAGTGTGATACCAAGTATATCAGCTTCTTCAGCAATCCTAAAATCTAAATGACACTTTGCCCCGTCAAATATTAGAAGACAGTTTCCCGAGGTCTTGTATTTGGCAAAATGTCTCAAGTAATCAATAAATAGCTCTGAGGTCATGCTTCCCTTCGGAGCCATTCTGACAGTTGAACCTGGAGGAAAATTTGTTTCAAATTCAGGCTTCCTGCGAACACCTTTAAATATAACCATTGGAGGTATGGCATTCCCCAACGCATTGGCACAGCCTACAATTGTCACATTTTCGCCATGTTCCGATGCTTGTATATGAACTCTCTTCGCTTTTTTCTGAGCAAACACTGTGGGTTGTTTGTGCATCGTTAAACGACAACCCTTTTCGTCCAAATTGTACAGTCTCTCGGGATTGTAATGTATTCCGAGTTCGTCGTATAATTTTTTCACTTCTTTAAAATGATGTGAAACTATAGCTTTATTGAACGTTTGACCTCTAGCTTGGTTCAAAAACTGAGCTTTGCGTTTAACAACGTTGCGATTTCTCTTCAAAAAAAGTTTAAGCCAGTCTCGCCCGGCAAGGCATAATTGCTTATTAAAATTGTTAGGAATATTATACGCCTCACAAAACACAAATGCCCGTTTGCGTATCATCTTTGCTGTCAGTGGGATCCCCAAGTCTACAAACCTAATAATCCTTTTAACGAAATCATTTGCTTGTTCTCTAGTGAATACAGTTTTTCTTCCTAATTTTAGTTTGGACATCCCACTCTTTACATAATCACGCAATGTTCTTCTTGGAATTTCATAAGTGTCAGCTGCTTTATAACTGGACAGCCTGCCTGAACAGCAGCCACAGCAGCTTCTAAAGTACTCTGTGTCCACGAGCCACGCTTTTTCTTTGCAGTTGACATATTTTTTTAACCTAAAATACGAAGTATAGGTAATTAGTTTTTCCAGCCATAAATTCAAATTTTCATAAATCAATGACAGACAAAAAAAACAAAAGTAATTTCTCGTACGTACTTATGCTATGTTTTAAACAAAAATGACCTCCTTCCTCTAATTTAGTAAATCGAAAGCTATGGAATACTATTTATGAGAGTGTGAAAAATGGTTGGTTAGATTGTAAGTACGATGTTTTCGTTTTTCCATTTGAATATGGAGTTCGAAAAAAGAGTTTAACTACATGTTTATAAACATTATGGTTAAAAACGCCTAACACAGCATTTAGTGTGGGAAATACCGCCTAGGCGTAATTACCCGCCCAGAGCAATTCTGACTAAGTGTAAAAAAAATATTAAAACCTATCACGTTTTATTATAGAAACACTGGTTATAGAAAAGAAAATAGTTATTTTGTCGAACTAATATTAGATTTTAGTAAAAAACTCACAAAGAGTATAGAAAACATACCTTCAACTTCCTAATTTGTGTTAGTAAAAAAGAGCACAGCGACCACTCAAGGCGAACGTCCGTCGACAACTAGCTCGCGGAGGGGGGGATGCCGCGCTCGGGGTTCGAGACCGCTGTCAGGCTTGCTAACCTTAGTGCGTAGGCAATAAGATTGATTTTATCGCTAATGTAACTAGATTTTTTGATGCATAGGCGTAATTGGCGTCTAGGCGAAATTTGACAGACCTACCTTATGTTAAGATATTCATTATTGTAAGTATCGTCTTTATATCCAATGATGTTTAAAAAAAGACTGCTTCAAAAGTGAAGCACCAAAGATATGCTGATCCGCTCGTACGCACAGACTAACGCACACACTTACTCCATGCTATGCCGATAGCGGCCGCCACATCGCAGCAAGATCTCGACCTTGGTTAGCCGTGATAATTATGTCCAGTTCTCACGGAAAATCAAAACAAAGTATCCACTTACGCACACATCCGCAGCCACCATTTCCTGCCTTCACTCGTTTATTTGGCGGTGTAGAGTCCGACTTTTTTATCCGACTACGGCGAAGCAAGGGAAGGGTAATGAAGTTAACATGTATGTATATATGGCTATGTGCGGATGTTCCACCATAGCATATTGGTCCGATTTTGACAAGCGAGGTAGGTATCAATCGATCCGTCTTCAGGTATACAGTCATTGTCATAGGCAAATTTTTGGACCCGACTACTGCGAAGCAAAGGAACGGTTATCTGTTCAAACTTAAAACTTGGTCCGATTTTGACAAATGAGGTATCAATCGATTCGTCTTCGTGTATAAAGTGTCATAGGCTATTTACCCGACCGTAGTCGAGTTTTAGTTTTTGAACTTATATTTTGTTATCATTCTTGTTTACTTATACCTACATTATTTATCCAAACCAATATATAAAAGTGAAACGTTTTCTGTTTGTTTGTTTAGAGAGATTTCACGCGATAACGCCTTGACGTATAATAGAATTTGGAATGGAGATAACGTATACCCTTGAATAACACATATAATACCTACTTTTCATCATCGTCATCATCCTTCACGCTCAAACGGCCGAACGAATTTTGATGAAACTTAGAATTGAGATAGCTTATACCCTGGAATAACCATAAGTAGGATACTTTTATGATCATTATCATCATCATCCCTCACGCGGGCGAAACCGCGGGGCGCAGCTAGTTATAAATAAATTGAAAAAAAAAACTGTTATCGTCAGGCACCACCATTTCGCCACTGTCACGTGGTAAGATAGACCGTCCAACAAAGGAGATTATCCAAAGAAACGAAAATTGGTCAGCCAGACAGATCTATTATGAAAGTTAAAATTAACTAAAAATGTAAGACAAAATATTAATGAGAAATAATATTTAACTTACTAAACCTATATCTAACTCAGTCTTGGTTGACTTGGACTTTATTATTTGTGCGAATAGTATTGGCACAGCATAACTGCTACCTACACGAAATGTGTGACCGCTACTACTTATAGGTACCTACCTATCTAGACTAGACCTACACACACACACATCGAGGCACATCGCCCTCTGAACACGTGGTCCGACAGTTTAGTCCGCTCGATCGGACGACGTGAAGTTTTTTCCTGTCGGTCCGATTCATCGGCCGACGAGGAATCTCGAAATTTCATAGTCCGAGTCATCTGACGAAGAGGAATCCCGACTATAAGGAAACACGGGTATTTCTCACAAAGAATATTTTTATTTTTGTATTGTTTGAAACGAATACTACTTAATAATATATCAATTTAGCAACTACATATTTATATGATGGTTAAAAACTGTGATATTTTATATCAATTCAACACGTAGATTCTACATAATGCCTTTATTATGTACCTACTTACATGAAAAGATTGGTTCTGTAATGTATTATTGTATTATGTTACACAATAAGTTGTTTTTATCTAATAAATCTATATGTTATTTATATAATAAAGCAGTAAGTAACAAAAAGTCTGTACAACGAAGATAAGTTAAAAAAAGAGGTCTAAATTGGGGATTTAATTAAGTTTCTAGTTCATTAGCTTATTTTAAATCTCCTATACCATTTTTTTATCATCACTTAATAATTAGAAGTCCATCTAGAGTAGGTCTTGTCAGTGCGATAAATACGTTTTAGGTTTTTAATAATAATAAAAAAAGCTTTCAATTAAATCCTATTTCAAATTGGCGGCGGACCAACAGGAAATAAAAATTCACTCCGTCGTCCGATCGATCGGAAGACTTGTACCGAAAAAAATATGGTCATCCTGGTGCGTTTTTCTAATCGGACCAATAGGAAAAACTTCACGTCATCCGATCGAGCGGACTAAGCTGTCGTACGTATTTGAATTATTTTAATGACATGGAAACAAGACTTATGTTCAAAAACTAAAACTCGGAACTACGGTTGGGTAAAAAAATAGCCTATGACACTATAGGTACATGAAGGCCAAAGATTTGGAAATACGCTTACACGCTTTTATTTAAAAATAAAGTTTCAAATAACAATCCACTTCATCGTATGTGTCATCTTTATAATGGTGTTTGTTCCGAACTGTTTTTTTTTTTTTTTATAATTTGAAGGTTTTTTTTTATTAATACTTTTAGTTAATGCTGTGTTCTCTGTTTTGGTTATCAAATTTAACAAGTTGTACTTCATAATTAAGTTTAGTTTTTTTAAGAGTAATCTAATATATACCTGTTTTTGTACCATTAAATATAAATAAATAAATAAGTAATGAACACGAATTTATTGATACATCGCATGTCAAAATCGGACCAGTAGGGGCGACACTATGGTGAAACTTCCACATATAAGTATACATACATAGACTGGTAAACTCATTACCCTCCCTTCTTCGCCGTAGTTGGGTAAAAAACATCTAATCTTCAGGAAGTGCCCATGACCTCAAGACAAGTTTTATTTATTAGTTGTAACTAAGTACGTAGATACCTTCTAGACTAGACTTACCAACTTAGTTACAACTGATAAATAAAACTCGTTTTGAGTTCCTCAAGACGAGTTTTATTTATTAGTTGTAACTACGTAGATACCTTCTAGACTAGACTTACCAACTTAGTTACAACTGATAAATAAAACTCGTTTTGAGTTCCTCAAGACGAGTTTTATTTATTAGTTGTAACTAAGTACGTAGATACCTTCTAGACTAGACTTACCTACTTAGTTACAACTGATAAATAAAACTCGTTTTGAGGTCTTCAAGACGAGTTTTATTTATTAGTTGTAACTAAGTACGTAGATACCTACTAAACTAGACTTACCTACTTAGTTACAACTGATAAATAAAACTCGTTTTGAGGTCCTCAAGATAAGTTTTATTTATTAGTATCTGCGTACTTAGTTACCTACTAGTCATCATCATCATGTCAGCCTTTAGAAGTCCACTGCTGAACATAGGCCTCCCCCAAAGAGCGCCATGACGAGCGATCTTGTGCCACCTCCATCCACCGACTTCCTGCGATGGCTACAATGTCGTCAGTCCATCGTGTGGGGGGTCTCCCCACACTTCGCTTGCTTGTTCGTGGTCGCAATTCGAGAACCTTTATTCCCCAGTGGTTGTCGGTTCTGTGAACTATATGGCCTGGCCATTGCCACTTCAACTTGCAAACTCTGAGAGCTATGTCGGTAACCTTCGTTCTTCTACGGATTTTCTCATGTCTGATTCTATCACGTAGTGAAACACCGAGCATAGCTCTCTCCATTGCACGCTGCGCAACTCTGAGCTTTTGTATGAGACCAATAGTTAGCGACCACGTCTAAGTGCCGTATGTCATCACTGGCAACACGCACTGATTATAAACTTTCGTCTTGAGGCTCTGTGGTATCTGCGACGAGATACGGCGTAATTTCCCGAACGCTGCCCATTCGAGTTGGATTCGTCGGTTGACTTCTTTGTCGAAGTTGGATCTACCAAGTTGGATCGTCTGACCCAAGTAGACATAGTGATCAACAGCTTCGATAATATCGTTCCCAACATAAACCGGCATGGGTACGACATGGGCATTTGACATGATGTTCGTCTTGCCCATGTTCATTTTAAGACCCACCTGTTGGGAAACAATATTGAAGTCACTGGTTTTCCAGGATCTCAGCCATGATGACTATATCATCAGCAAATCGAAGGTGAGTGATATATTCGCCACTGATGTTAACACCAAATACGTTCCAGTTCAGAAGCTTGAATATATCTTCCAGTGCAGAGGTGAACAGTTTCGGGGAAATAACGTCTCCCTGTCTCACCCCTTTTTGCGGCTGGATATAATTCGTGCTCTGATCCTGAAGACGAACTGTCATGGTGGCCTTGGTGTACAAACACGACAATACTTCGATGTACCGGTAATCAATCTGGCACCGCTGTAATGTAGCACTGCCCATGTCTCGACTGAATCAAAGGCTTTCTCGTAGTCCACAAACTCTAGAGATAGTGGCCGATTACACTCTTCGTTCTTCTATGTAATCTGCCGGAGCGTATGGATGTGGTCTACGGTGGTAAAGCCTTTCCGGAATTCAGCTTGTTCGGGAGGCAGAAAGTCGTCAAACCTACGAGCGAGACGGTTTGTAACTACTCTCTCGAAAACAGCTTATAGATGTGGCTCAGCAGCAAAATTTTCAAGAGATTCAAGAGGATTTTATCACATTTCATAAAGAACAAAACCACTACGCTCCTGTGCAACGCCTCTGGCGTATTACCCTCGAGGATGACGGAGTTAAACAGCTTCTGAAAGACTTTAATTACCGGTGTTCTACCTGCTTTGAGTAGCTCTGTCGTTATTCCGTCCTCCCCTGGTGCCTTGTTGCTCTTAAGCTGTTTGAGAGCCATTCTGATCGATCTCGTATAGGCTGACGTCCGGGATATCTTCGGTAAAATGGCGGGTCAAACGGGCTCTTGCATTGCTAGTCGTCCTAAGAGGACAACGTGATGAGGTGTATAATTGTCCATAGAACTTCTCGAGCTCACTTAATATCTCTGGCTTCGACGAAACGATGCTGCCATTGTCGGATTTCAGCTTCGTCAACAGGCTTTGCCCAATAGACAGATTTCTTGCGAACACTTTGGAGCCCTTGTTCCGCTCTATTGCGTTCTTAATACAAGTAGTATTATAGGAACGCAAATCGTGTCGCATCGACTTGAGGTCTGTTTATTAAGCAAGCTGTAACTCGACATATCCACTGAAGACTGCAGCCTCATCTCGCCTCGTTCTGCCATAAGTGTGAATGTATGCTCAGAGAGTTTCTGTGTTCTTTTTTTGCGGGGGGTCTTAAAGAACTCCGACCCGACCGCGTGGACAATTTCCACCAGCCCGTCATTTAGTTCGTCCGCTGTATCGCATTCGGTAAGGATTTGGAAGCGATTTTAGAGCTCCAACTGAAAGCTCTCGGGGTTTTGGATTTTGGCAGGACTTGGGCGAAGAGTAGATCTCATCAAACCAGACCTTTCCAGCTTTACGTTGATATTCAATGAGTCTCTTATCATGCAGTGATCACTGCCGGTCTTAACCCTCTTACGACATCCACGGGAGGATTGGGAGGGGTCTTATTCTAAACCGAGACCGCCACTGCCGCCTAGACTTTTATTTATTAGTTTTAACTAAGTATGTAGCTACCTAGTAGGTAACTAAGTAGGTAGGTAGAAATCTAGTAGGTATCTAGGTAGGTAGTTACTATTAAGTAATAAATAAAACTCGTCTTGAGGTCTTGGGCACTTCCTGAAGTTTCGATGTTTTTTACCCATTTAGAATCAAGGGCGGATCCAGCCTTCGAGTCAGGGGGGGGGGGGGGGGGGGGGTCACGCACTTATATCAGGCTGGATGGGAACATTATTTTGATTTATCATTGCTAATACTCTATTAAATTTAAATATAATTCCAAAACATGTAAACATATGCACTGACATGATTTAAACTTACGTGAGTGATTGTTCGAATATTAAGTTATATCTGACAATGAAGTATCTAAACGAAAAAAATAAACAATCAAAGATATATGTGACAACTAAAATAAGTGAGAGCGGAGCAAGCACGGAAATTTCAAGCTATATCCATTGGTGTAGAAGTTAAATATTTTTTCCAAATCATAAAAACAAACAATGCAATAATCGAAAAATGCGAGCGCAAAAATTTTGACTTGTTTATGTACACAATTTTAACAACACAATTGCAACATAATTCTAAATGACATAAACTTATGCATTGAAATGATACAAATACGCTTTAGCTATTTATAATTTTAGAACAAAACATTATACCAAATCACAATGGAAACATAATGGAAAAGAAAATATGGGGTCATAAGAAAGCGAACAAAGCGCGAAAATTTTGAATATTTCTGTTAGTTAAAGAGTTCTAAAAACATAACTCCAAAGAATATTCAAATAAGTATGCATTATTGATAAGAATAAAACACGCAAACGCAGCGTGCATACTGTTGGCGATATTTATTTCAGTGAAGAAATTTAATAATTCTAAATCATACGAAATTAACCAATTTACGTACCTATCTGGTATAAATTCAAAGAAGCGCGAGCGAAGAGAGCGCGAAAATTGTGGAAATTTGAAAAAAAAACAGAGGCGCGACAGAAGCGTGGTCTAAAATTGTAAGGTTTTCTCTAGAAGAATGTTTAACATAATTAAAGGATGAAGTCCCTGGTAAGGTTATGAGCGAGACGGAAGCGAGTGCGAAAGTTTTTGGCTATTTTTATAGTTTTTGTTTGTCTGTATGTATGAGGCAGTGCTGGCCTCTGTGTTAGAATTTGTCAGGCTGACAGAGGACCTCTGACATGGCTTAACGACAGCCATTAATCAATAACAGCCGGGAACGACAACTTAACGTGCCCTCCGAAGCATTTCTATAGTGTAAAACAAAAACATAATTTGAAATTGCACATCACGAAAACAGACCATTAAAAGCGCGAGCGCGGAAATTTTTAGTTATTTCTATCAATATACAAAATAAAAATAATAATAAAATGGAAATAAAAAAATGGGCCCAGGGGGGGGGGGGGTCATGACCCCCCCCCCCCTGGATCCGCGCTTGTTTAGTATACCTACCTACCTATATCTTTAACATTTCTGTGTAGCTACCTATGTCCCAAATTAAATATATGATATGTCCTTAACTTTCTATCTGTATCTAACTACGAGTCTGTTCGTACATTGTGCAATAATAAATAAATAAATCTATACTTATTTTCCTCTCTTCAAATTGCACTTTTTCTCGTCCTTTAGGTAATGAGGAAAGTTCGTCGTTACGACGAGCGGAGGGAGAGGGGAGAGGGGCGAGGGGGTATAATTGATCACTTTAGGTTTAGTACAATAGTTTGTAGTTTGCAACTAGAAGCAGTTAGCTTTTAACTTTAATAAGTTTGAGTACTCTCCTCGTAATTATAAATTAGTACAGTTATAGAAATTGTAGGTACTTAGGTAGCTTATTTTGCAACTTACCTATATCCTACACTTGTGATCAACAATACGCGCGGTACCAGTGGTTACCAAAACTCAGCTCAAAAACCGGTTTATGCGCGCGCGCATGTAGGTACCGAGCCTTTAGTTTATTGGTAACACTTTTTTTGTTTTGTGATTAGGTCTCCAACTTGTGTCGCCGCACTTGCATGCCTTTTCAATCTAAGTTAGCAAATAAAGTTGTTCATAGACCGTTGTAAACTACTTACTATAATAAACGAGTAGGTATTATTGTAGTAGTTTACAACGGTCTATGAATATTATACAAAGTACACCACATAGGTATGTGGGGTAGGTTAGGATCTGGTTAGGTAGGAGTGAAGTGTTGTATTAGTATTTTATAACACATCTGACGGAGAACCACGGTGACCGACATAGATCTATGGATAAGCAAGCTAAAGTGGCAGAGGGCTGGTCACATTTCCCGAAGGACCGATAACCGTTGGGGTAGACGAGTTCTCTAATGGAGACCACGTTTAGGCAAACGTAGTGTTGGACGCCCTGCGGTCAGGTGGAGTGACGACCTGCGAAAAGCGGCTGGCAGAGAATGGATGAGGAGAGCTGAAGACCGAGCTCAGTGGCGTGCATTAGGAGAGGCCTACGTCCAGCAGTGGACAGAATAGGTTGATGATCCAAACCAATTGCTTTCTTTAAAGCTACTTCTGACATTATTCTACATATACATACCTACATTTGAGAGCCAAGATGAGCAGGTTGACCGCCTGATGGTAAGCGCCACTCAATCCCACAGCATTTACTATTATTTATTCTGTGGTGCTACCTAGAACGTCGGATTGCAAAATCTGGCGCGTCAAAGAGGTACAGAAGACCTACCTCTACAAAATATACCTATTTGAGACGAAATCACATGAAGAAATAAATAAAATCCTATATCTAAGTTCTATATAGTAAGTATAAGTTTTAACTATAATATTTGTAACTAACCATTTTAGCTTATGAGTTGCATTGTCATGAAACCTATCGGTGTATTTTTTCCTAGTGTACAATTATGTTCTATTTAAATTGACTTCATTGAGATAGTGCGGCCGTTATGTGGCACTCATTCAATCTTCCTTTGACGGGGAATGTTATAAAATAAGTATCAGTACCTACTTCTCAAACCTCTATCCGAATAAACAACCTCTACGTAAGATCGGTAGCTCCAATCTTCCGGGTTAATTATTTCAACAACGCGGCTATTACTCCACAAGACGGCACAAACTCGAGATCTCAAGAAAGCCGCAATCCTTTTATTTCGAGCACTCAAAAGCAGCTCTTAAATTTCAAGCCACGTTTCGCAGTCCCCCGTTAGGTAATTTTATACCGCATCTCAGAGCTTATTATGTGGTTCTTTGTACACAATTTACCGACTAATCGAGGCCCGCGGAACCCGCGCCGTCGGAAGCCGCAACCGCTTTATATCCGCCCCGTGATGGGCTCACGGACCCCTACATTACCTGAGTGGTTACTGTGAAACGTCCGGTGATGTTGTCTAGCGCGGCTGTTTACTAATGGAGGTAGGTACAGATGCTTACAATTTCACGTTGAATGGAAACTAAATACTGCAGAAATTAAGTCCTTTGTATTTAGTATTAGGTCCAAACAGCTAAAATCGGTGGCGGACGCATTCGCTACTAAATATTATGGCCGTACCTACAACAGTAAAAAAAAAACGAGATTGGTAGAGTACTTACCTATACGAGCACAATTGAACCGTCAGTTTAATTAGTTACCTACTTATTAAAAGTATTACATATGTACCTTCAGCCTAGAAAACAAAGACAAACATTTGCGGGGCTGAGGAAATGTTTTCATACCTACATACATATGCCCTAGAAGAGCGCCTTAATTCTGTAAAATAATTGGGAAGTGTAGGAGTAATAGGTAAATATACATGTAGGAGTGGCATCCCCCCACGCACCACGCGAGCCAAGTTGAATTTAAACTTCTGGGATTAAATTTGACACTTTATAGGCGCGCCACGCAACCTATTTCGTCTTGATTCCAAGTTAATATTTGTTTAACCTTAACTACCAAGCCTCTGTTAATTAGCATGTATAGTGGCTAATTAAAACGTGATACCTTGGGTCGGATTGGTGCAGATTTGTTGAAGGTTTTGGAATATCAGTGGACAACAGAGGAATCGCTAAACTGTTTGAAAATCACGCACGCCATTTCTCATTTGATTTTCATCGCCTCAGTTGATGTTTTAAGAGATGAGGCAGTTGACGATAATGGAGTGTTTGCTTCTATGACGGTACCTACCTAATATTGTTATGGTTGTAAAGATCTCATTTATAACCGTTTTCGTCGACGAAGGGTACACCTCCGTAAAACGCCCTTGTGAGACAGGGTAGTAGCCCTTCACGGTAGTCCCCGCATGCCCGTTACCACGCACTTTTAAAGGTACACAGTTACACGTTTTTATTGCTGCGTCTAAAAGGAACTGTCCTGCGAGATTTATGAGCGGTAAAAAAGAAGTGAAAGTTGGGCCTGTTCCTGGCTGCCTCCACGTTTTACTCAGGATTTATAATATGCTGTTGTTTTAGGACGTAGGACTTATGATTTAATTTTCTTTAAGCAAGGGCGGAGAGCTAAGTATGTTTGTTTTTTTTTTCATTCTAATTTTATATAATCAATTTGACTTAATTACATTATAGGGTTTCAAAAAAAGATCTTGATTTGTGAATATATATAATATGGATATTTTTTTTAGTGTAAAAGTTAATAATATTAAGGAAGGTACACTATTTAAACTATGTACCTAAGTAAGTATAATATGATTATTGCCTGCTTCATTATAAATTAAGTGTAAATACTTTCCAATATAACGACGTGGTAGGTACAGAACGACAAAGCTTACAGGAAAAACAATAAAAAAAACTACAACAGAAAGTGAACGGAAGACGAGGCATATGATGGAATGAGTATTCTGACAGTGCGTTGCGCCGTGATTTACGTCGATACGGGGTGTTGTGCGCGTTCTAGGGCTGCTAGGGGTTTCTTTGTGAAAGGCCATTGAATTATTATTTTTATTTTGTGGGTCAGTATTTTGTTAAACAAATAACGTAGCTCTTCGATATCATATTTATAAAATGTCACCAAGCATCAAGCAGTGTGAATAGCATTCAAAGACCTAACGTAGATTTGCCGTTCACTTCACTTTCAGATTATTCCACTGACTGCACTGAGTGATGTTGTCGTAAAATATATAATTATAATCTACATACTTATATACCTACTTAACTCGATAGCAAACAACAAACTGAAAAAAAAAGTAATTTGACTTAAGAATGCCACAGTTTCCATAATTTCTTATACAGAACCGGCTGCCTTTTTGCTTCGATCATACTTGACAGCCCCCAGCGATTCCGGGATTAAATAATGTCAATAAACAACGACGACGTTCGGCACGGGGCACGAGCAATGAGAGTAAAACAACAGTGCCAACGAAGCTGTTTTTATTTTTTGTTAAGTTTTCGTTGGCGCGGAACTCGTCTTGCAGGACGGAAGGAAGGAATCCTTTTCGCTTACCTATCAGCACTCTTAGAGTGAACCACATTAGGTCACACTTTTCTGTTTGACGTCGATAGATAAATATGTGACTCGTCCTCGACGATTCACATAATTACTAACATAAAACCTACAGACACAATAGATATACAATTACATAAACAAAATATAGAAAAAAATGTGTGCGTGCGCGTACCTACCTGCGATAGGTGGATTAGAACTGTGAATTAGTATTTCGTCTTAACTGTTAGAGGGACTAAATTAAATAGTAGACCTTGTTGATAAATCCACCCAGCGCGGGCGCAGCTTGACAAAGGACGATATAGACATTTTGAAAAGTTGTACCAATTTTTTTTAAGTATTCCTGCCAGTGTCCGGGCTATTGCATGTATCAGTTACCTTTCTGTTGGCCTCGGAATATGGTCACCTCGGTCGTGAAGATAATCTTAATCTGGTTTTTCTGCTCACTTTATCAAATTGCTGTTTCAACAATTACAAGTGGTTCGAAATCTGCTTTCAGAAATTGAAAACGATAAATAAGTCGTACTAGCTGTCCCCGCGGCTTTGCCAACGTGTTTTTTTCTGGTACAATTAAGGAAATTTGGTTCAGCCACCTCATAGTTTTTATCGATATCTTGGATTCTACTCATTGGATTGAGATAAGTACACCAGTTTTTAAATCAAACCGTAAGCTATCGATCAGTGAAAACCATACATTAGTTTTTACGTGATGCTCGAACAAACAAACAAACAAACAGTCAGACACTATACATAAAATGTTATATTTATTATCAGTAGCTTATTTTTATTTTTTATTATCTTCATTGTACAGCCTTTTTGTTACTTACTGCTTGATATAAGTATGTATCTTCTAAGCTTCTAAACAAACGTGTCCCATCCTAGGTTGCATCTTGCAACGACACTTACCGGTGTGCTAGTGGTCAATCGTGGCAAATCAAGCTACCTATTATTATAGCAGCTAGCTCAGCTATTAAGTTGAACCCTTGCGGTCTAAACAGAAACTAATATTACCCTACACGCGTCCGGTCAGAAACTAATCTAGCATTCAAACTCCGCCACGTGCCCGGTCAATGGAACTTTGTCCGTACACGCGTGTCCTTGTTCCTGTACACCAGGAACTAATAGATATTCATATACATAGAAGTGAAAAGCTGTTTGTTTGTGTGGCTGATCTGATTTTCACGAAACGCATCGAGATAGCGTACAAATTGTGCAACAAATGTAGGGGCTTTTTAATGTTTTTTTTAAAATTATTATTCATCATTTAGTGGTTTTTTAGAACAATAAAAATACTTATTTTTCCCGTTCGTGTGCTTATTAGTAAAGAGATGGATTTGCGACCAAACTGCTGTACCTACTAACTTCGTTGAAGTTTTGCATACAGATAGTTTTGTAGAAAAACACCCGGAAAAAATAGGAAATTGCAGCACCTGTGCAGTCGCATGCCGCAGCTAGCTTAATTCTATGAGCTGCAACAGCTGGCCTCATCATTTCAGTTTTAACTGGTTCCTGTGATTATATTCAAAGCGTGCTTGAAACTAGAATCGCATGTTTACCTACCGGGTACATAAAGGGTAACTATCTTCTACGGGTGGATGCGACCAAACTGGATTAAGTTTTTACTCGAGAGCAACTACTGCTTATACTAAGAGTAAGCTGATTTTGCATTTTACCAACTACTAATCTAAGAATAAGGTACCTATACGCGAGTAAATATTTACAAGGCCGATTTTGACGGAGTAAAAGGTTAAACTGAGAGTATTTTAATGGCCGCCGCCATAATGAACAGCTTTTCCAGTCATTTTGTGCCAAACTGAAACTACATAATGGCCTTCTAATTTTATGTTCGTTGTGATAGTGACTTATTTGTAAAATAATGCAACGTTTACGAAATATGATTGAAGAATCTGACAACAGTGATGAAGAATACATTCCAAGGCGTCCACAATATATAAGAGAAGGAATAATTATTCGATAACTACGAGTATGATGACCATGATTTTGCCATAAGGTTTCGATTGTCCAAACAAGCGAGTATGTTTTTTGTCTAAAATCGAGCATCGCCCGGAAAATACATCAAACTGGTATGTAGTATTTATTGTACCTACTTTATTCAAACACAAAGTGTCTAAAACCTATCTATATTATAGGTGTTTCAAAAACTACCCTATGCACATCGACAACTGCACATTACTTGTTACTCTAGACAGGTTGTTGACGAATGTCGCAATTAGCGCATTTGATTATCGCTATTTTTGTGCTGTTGGCGTTGATAGCAGTAGGTACTTTGGTACTAGTGAGCGTCCACGGAACTAACGTATTTGTTCTATTGGACACTTGATGGGGCGCTTTGAATTGGCACAAACGAAAGTACAAAGCCTATCCATAGAGATCAGTGCCTAAGAAAATGTCTGTCTGTCACCTCTCCTATCAATTAAAGTTTTAATTCTATAGGTAGGTAATAGTGAAACAAACTACGAACGACTTATTATAATCCTGAAAAATTAAGTTGACATAAATACTTACTTTGCGCTTGAGAAACAATTGTCTTTCGATTTTAGTTGGTTAGCATGTTCTTTCCCTATTCACTCATTAATCCTAGAGTTACAATACTCAGTATTGACAACTCTACGTTTGTGGTGGGAAAACGCAAATGATTTTATCTGAGAGTAAGTCTAAAGAGTAAAATTCTGCTAGGGTTAGTTACACTCGTGTAACTTCGTGTTTGGTCGAATCCAGTCTTAATGTCATAGATAATGAGGTTGTCTTTTATTAAATTTTCACGATATTAGCGCCAGTACACCCACACACACGTACGGCAGTAAAATAATTAAATCATGAATGAAAAGAGCATATTTATACGGCGTCACGACAATCTACTAGTGGATAAGCGCCTGTAGGCACTGTAGTGCTTCGTAGTGAATTATAATCGTGCCAATTTTACGCATATAAATATAAAATGTTAAAACGAGGTTTTTTTAATATTTAACACTTACTGGACATTTAACATAAGATACTTATTAGTGTTCCGTACCTCAAAGGGAAAAAAGGAACCCTCATAGGAACCCTCACATCGTTGTCCGTCTGTCTGTGTCTGTCTGTCTTACTGTCAATACCCTTTTTTGCAGATACGCGGAGGTATCAAGTAGAAATTGATATCAAATACTCAAGTTTGCAATCCCTTGAAGCTGTGAAAATCAAACGTTTAAGTCAATGCAATCAAAAGATACGGCCGTTTATGTCGCATATTTTGACACTCGCAAGGGAATCAAAACCTATACTTCCTTGTACTTCCCATTGACCTAAAATCATCAAATTTGGCAAGAAACAAGGTCCTAGAGCAAAAATACCTGAAGGGAAATATCTGAAAACCGTAAATTTGTAGTAACATCATTAAAAAAAAGGTTGGTAAACTGACCGCGACCTATGTCGATGTATGGGTACAACAGTTTTCCAACGGCAAATTTAAGTTTGTACGGAACCCTCGGTGCACGAGTCCGACTCGCATTGGCCGTTTTTTTCTATGAAAATCGTCTGAAATCCATGGGTTGAAAAATTATAAATACCTACCGACCAGGCTTCAGACTATTCGAAATCCTTCCTCAATGAAAGCAAGCCGCGACGCCTTGGAAAAGGCATGTGAAAGATGATTGAATTGAGTAATGATAACTGATAACTATAATAAATGTACATATATGTCCAAACCGATTCCATTTTTACTTAGAATTTTATTTGAGGTTAAAATTACAGCACCATAGTGTGAGCATCAGCCACTATCGAATTTTATAAAGCATAGAAGTAGCATATAAAACTAGCACAACGAAAATGTTGAATAAACGAAATGCTGCTTTTCAGGAATGTCAGGGATTAATAATGTGTCCAACAGAGCGAGCGACTAACCACAATTTTATTATAAACAGTCTGTACAAATGGTTTTTGTTAAAGCCGTTTCACACGGCTCCAATTGATTGCGGACAATGCGCCCCGGGGCGGGTGGCCAGCGGGGTGGTCGGCGTCCGCAATTAATTCCTCGGATTAATCCGGACACGAGTTGTACGGGTTCAAGTCCCGCCGCCGCGGAACTTGTTTAGAAGCTGTCACCCTCAAAGGTTTGGCTCGGCGCCATGCCGCTTTTACGGTATCAATTAAATGAGAAATACGATGTTTTCGTAATACTTAGTAGCAGACTGGTTTATAAACATGTCCATAATAAACGCATGCTTATAATAATTATGTTTGAGGAAAATGTGGAGATAGTAGTATTTCATGCCGCGCTGTTCAATCCATAATTATTATTAACATTAATATGTTTACTTTTTCAGTTGATGTTTTAGTTTAATGGGAAGCATGTTGTGCCGTGTGGGCCACATGGTGGTTATGTAGGCCCACCGCTTCTCACCCCGCGGGTGCTGTGAGGACCTGTTGAGGAAACTCAGGCAATAGGGCGACAGCATTCTCCTGTGTTGCAACATCTGCTGCGGTCACTGAGACCAATTATTGATTACAGCAAACCCCTCATATTATGGGGACGCCTGTGTACAGCCACGAACATTTTCTGATGATAAAAATATATAAATATACTCATACATAATAAATGTAGGACATTTCAAGATGACTGTGATGGGAAGTGCAATAAAAGTAGGTTTTCTGAACTGAACAGTAACTGTGATTCCCACAAAGCTCTCGTAAAGATAATCCAATTCACGAATAAACTCAATGTTAACATAATAAGCACACTACCTCAGAGATATACGGAATAAATCCGCCGCGGTGTATCAGTATTCATGGTGGGTCCAAATATGGCATAAATGATAATATTAATTACGCGTCGCCTTGAACGGCACGCTCCCGACGGCGGCGAAGCGGCCGGCCCATGAATATGTATTCTTTGATCTCTCTGGTCTGACTGTGGCACTTCATTCAAACTTACAGGCTATGTATGTTACACAAGTTACAAACTAGAACAGCACTGTGCTAATACGTTTTTCAGACTAGGCTTTTGTTCTATGGATCTACTCAAAGTCCAGTTTTCTCGTGTGATACTGTCTCGAGAAATAATTTAATCATAGTAAGCTCATATAAATAAAGTTACAAAAACTAATTTAAAAAAATTATTACGTAATATTTTGTTGATTTTGCTGGTAAAAGCTTGTTCGCCATGTTCGTTGCTGTTTCAGTGATGTCGTCAGATCGAGTCAAATTCTCCTCACTACTATTGCTGTCGGAAATTTTAATGAGGATTCAACTTTTGATCAACAAAAACAAATAATACATAAAAATAGGTTACGTACTAATTAAATGTAGAGTAAGTTATGGCGCCAAAATCCAGTCCACAGCAAATTCGCGCGCATACGGTTTAACACGCGCGGCCATAGATAATAAATGGCGAAAACCCTCGTTGTACGCAGCCAAACCGGTGCTTTTATGGGAAAGAATAATTATATATTATAACATTGTTTAGTTCAAAAAACAGTGATAAAATGTATTTTTTCTTATTAGAGACGTGCAGTGCGTAAAGTACGAGTATGTCATTATGCCGCCATTTTTGAGTTCATAATCCGGATTTTACGATTTGAGTGTAGATAAATAACAATACCTACCGAACGTCAGATTTCACCTCCGATCGTCTTATAGACAATACTTCATCAGAATCTACTCTTTTTCCTTTACTTTTTTCCCTTCCGTTTGTGTTTAATATTTCTTAAGTTTAAAATGAAATAGCAAAGTTTAATGTACGGGCATGAGGCCTTCCATGAAACGTGAAAAAAACATTAATATACTGTTTATAATGACTAGTAAAAACATCAGCTTCAAACTTTATAACACTGATGCTTATTCGCCATAGTACTTGTAAACTTGTAAAAGCGGTTTGTAACTATTTAGAAACGGCCATGGCACTCATGTTCATGTCAATTTTGAAAGGACTGGTCACTGCCTGCAAGTAGAGTAGAGCGTTCCGGTGGCAGTCAAAGGTATGGAAATATGAGGAACGGTCAGTGCTGATATTTGGGAACGGGAGTGGGACTGCAACTTTATGGATATAGCTGTTTGAGAGAGATTAGGTGGATATACAGCAAATTTAATATTTTATAAAATGTAGCAATTATCATGCTACACCGTCGGTCGTTCAAGTTCAATAAATTATTCCAATACATCTATAGGTCGTATGAAATATATTGTTTCCAACAATAAGACTGCTAAGATGGCAACGTAAAAATTATACGAGAAATTCTTTAATTTCTCTTTGGACAGCGGCAGGGTTGTAAAGTAGCGTTCTTCCTTTCTCTTTGAGAGAAACATGCACATGATAGTAATATAATGTATTTAATATTTAATTCTTACTCCAAATGCAAGTGATTGATGAAGTTTCATAATATTTTAAGTTCAGTACGGGCTGAAATTTGTACTAGATTTCGTTAAACCGTATAGTTGCGAAACTTCAATTGCTTTGAACTAGTGCTACGACGCACGTAGACTTTGTAGAGCCGCTACGGTAAGATGAAGCCACGAGAGCCGTTTTGTAGCAGTTTCTGCGCCCTCAAAGGAGTGCTACACTGTTGAACATCATTTTCTTTAGGGTTACGGAGTAGAAGTAAAATGTAAAAAACTGTTTTTAGCTGGTTTTTTTCTGATACACTTTGTAGGAACCAAATATAATTTTAGTAACCTGTAACTTATTAGGCACAAAACATTCTAAAATGAAATTTGGAACAACGGAAAATATTTTGTTAGCATACAAGACGCTACACATCAAAGGATATCTGTATACTCGAGCTAAAATTAAATCGTTTGAAGACATTTTATTAAAAGGACTCAAAGTAAACTGACTTTGTAACGTACCGTATACAACAGAAGAAAAACATTCGAGAAAATATTTAATAACACTCGATTCGAGCGGTCTAGCCTCGTTAGCGTTCATTTACTTTCTGATGAAAGGAAAATATTAAATGAAGCGGGGTTCAAACTGAAAAGAATTAAAGCTGATGTACCGCTAAAAATGTGATGAAATACGTTACGAAGTAATTTGATTTGCACACAAGTCAAACATGTACAGTACACAGATTAAAAAAATAATTATTATAAAAAATAAAACCAACTTCGAATAAAACTAATAAGAGGCAAACAAGCTTTCAATTCTTGATTTTGAAATATAAGATGCAATTGAAGGCAACGTGTATTTAATTTCTCTTTTGACGGGATCAGCTAGAATCTGGCGATCTACCCCTCATGACTCCCAATTTTTAAACTCTGAACCGGTGGAAAGTACTCTAAATACTGGAGATAGCAAATTTTACTCAAAAGAAACATCCCTTTATTTTTAAAAAGAAACCAATCTGCATTCAAACATTCATGAAAAAAAAACTAGCTTGCCACACTCGGTAATCAAACCTGCTAAAATTAGAAAAAATAACATCATGTTCTTTTATGGCATCAATCGGTCAATTATATGAATCAAATCTCTCTAACAAATATTTTATATAAAATATAAGGAAATCCATAAAATCTTAGCTTATATTAATTGAACAAACAGAAAGGGTAAACTAACTAATTAGTTGCTCGAAATGAGCTCCATTTTGTTGGATACCCAAGTTTGTTCTTTTAATAAAGAAGAGAGAAATTATCTCATAAAGAGTTTATTTACAAACACGAGCATATTGAAATTTAAATAGGTGTTCGTCATTTTAATCAATAAATGACGTCAATGATAATTGTTAATAAGGTACTAACATAAGTGATCTGATCGACCTGTGAGTAATAGTGCTTTATCTTGTCCCATTGAATTTATTCCATTTATAAGTTTAGATTTCATGGTTTTCCTTTCATTTCATTTACCATATTTATTAAAGAGATTTGATCCTTATGATGGACCCTATCGATTGATGCCATAAAAGTACATGATGTTATTTTTTCAGATTTTAGCAGGTCCGATTACCGAGTTGGGCGAGCTAGTTTTCATAAATGTTTGAATGCAGATCGGTTTCTTTTTAAAAATAAAGGAATGTTTCTTTTGAGTAAAATTTGCTATCTCCAGTATTTAGAGTACTTTACGCCGGGGTTTGTTTAAAAAAATCCATACAAACTTTTGCCTTTATAACATTAGTGTATTTTTATAAATAATATTAAGGAGATCCTCCATTTTCATAATTTGGCTATTTCAGTCGCTAACAATGGCGTCTAGGATATCCAACTATATCATTAACATAATATATTTTTAATTTTATTTTTGTTGCATGTCTGCATATCATGTCATTGTTTTGATGTAACATGACGTGTTATGTGTTGGGCGTGTAGATAGTTTTGCAGTTTTCTAATTTGTATTATCTAACTTTATAAATAGAATATCTACATTCATCTTTTCCATGTAAATTGTATGTAATGCCTTTGTCCTCAACCTAGCTTTGAACATATATGTATGTGTACCAGTCTTGCTTGTTATGGTTGCTCTGATTAGCTGTACGCACATGTATTTATGTTGCAATCCAGATCAAAACTGTATTTTTGTTATTTCATATTATTTTTTGATTGTAATGTGTTTTGTGCGTCTAAATAAATAACAAAATAAAGTGTGATTATTTTTGCGGGCGGTCAGCTCGTATTCAATAATTTTGTACGCAGTCTTCGGGTTTTTTATTTTTTATTACAATAACTAGTTTTACCCACTGCTTCGCACGCCTGGCAATTTATCTATGTTAGAAGAACTCTGTTACCTTCCAATACCAATAATATATATATATATATATATATATCAATATTTAAACAAAAATCCATTTTTTTTTATCGATTGTTTGGCTTTTACTCATCGGATTCAGATAAAAAGTACACCAGTTCAAACCCTAAGCTATCTAACAGTGTAAACCGCATCGCAATTGGTCTAGTAGTTTTTACGTGATGCGTGAACAGACAAACAGACACCCACGAATTTTAAAAATGATTTTTTTCTCTTTCAGTATCTTATTTTGAGTTCCCTAGTTTTTTTTTTAATTATTTTCCTTTTACAGATTTTTTGGTACTTATTGCTTTATTATAAGTATAGATGCCCTTCACTATTGGGCAGAATAATAAAAATATGTGTTTTGTTGAATTATTTTAAGTATACCTATAAAACAGTACCGATACATACCTACTGGCTGACTGACTGACTGACTGACTGACTGACTGACTGACTGACTGACTGACTGACTGACTGACTGACTGGCAGACAATGCCCAGCCTAAACCGGTGAACCTAGGAATTTGAAATTTTGAGGAATATTCCTTGAGTATCCTAGAGGTGAACTACGGAAGTAACTATAAACCGTAAAACATGAATACCAACTCTAAACAAAATACGCCTATCCTGTACGGGCCCTTTAATTTACCGGTATGAAAAATATCGAGTGTCCTACCACGTAGTATGAAATCAAATCATGCCAAGTTTCATTTGAACTCATCATGGTCCAGTAGTTTCGGCGTGATGCGCGTCCAAGATACAGACAGACAGACAAACACTAGTCAAAAATGAAAATAAAACAGTTTTGGCTTCAGTACGAATAACAGAACAGCCTCCAAAAAATGTTTACTAAATATCTTCAATGTACAGATATTGGACCCATATCCCGCAGAAACCCTTTATTTTTTCGGTATAAATAGTATCCTTAATTTTCATTTATCATATAAACTATGACTGTGCCAAGTTGCATCAAAATCCGTCCGGTAGTTTCAGCATGATAAGTATAAGTTGAAATAACTTTCAACCCCTATCCTGCGGGAACCGTTTAATATTTCGGGATGAAAAGTATCTTATGCCCTACCTTCAATTCATTCAGTAGTTTCGGCGTGATGCCTAGCCAAGATACAGACAGACAGACAAAAATGAAAAAAAAAAAACAGTTTTGGCTTCAGAAAGGAAAACAGCAAAGCCTCCAAAAAATAATTACTAAATATCTTCAATGTACAGAATTGGACTGTTTACAATTTTATCGCGGAAGAGAATCACGCCAAGTGAAAGTTCTTGTGACCGCTTTAGGTGATCGTGGTACGTGCACTTGACGCTCATTTCAGCGTCAGCCACGGCTCTTAGGTTAATGTTGATCCACGCTAGTTCCGGGTCGGAACCGAGGGCAGTAAATCATTAATTTTATAAGTGTCAGTCGTAACACTGTCTAGAAAAAAAAACTTTAATAGGCGACCGTGCCACGTCCTTATGAAGAAAATGTAAAAAGAAGGCTAACCCAAGTATTCTAATGACGGTGACTTTGTATAAGCTAATAAAACTTCAACAAACTCTTTTCGCGGTATAATTTTTATGCTTATATCAAGGCTTAAAGCAATTTAAAACTTTTCGCATGGCGATATGGTGCAGTTTTAATTGTGTTGGATGAATACTTTGTGGATGCGGGTGAATCGTCAAAGAGCGGCTTCTTACGTTGTGGAAATCAGTCGTTAAGATTTAAAAAAAAGGGCTGAGAAAATATCATCCTCGCTTAACTAAGTAAACGATTTTGGAGAAATTTAAGACAGCATTATGCATTGCCCTCTTTTTACCCGACTACGGCGAAGCAAGATAAGGATAATGAGCTTAACAGTCTATGCATGAATGTATGTATGTTTTTTTTAATAACGTACCTTCTTGACGTACCCTATTTGTCCAATTTTGACAAGCGAGGTGTCTTTCAATTCTTCTTCAGGTATAGAGTGTCATATTTTTCGCTTTTATTTTTTTAAGGAAGGATTATGTGTTCAAACTAAAAACTTGGTCCGATTTAAAAAAGCGAGGGATTAATCGATTCGTTTTAATCGTTATAGCGTCATAGGCTATATTTTTACCCGGGGTTTTAGTTTTAGACCATCTTGGTAAGACATCTTTGATCAGTAACTGTTTGCCTATACTTTTTGTCTCCTTTTTCGGTTGCCACACTCTCGAGAGTTCGACACGACTTAACTATTCGCGCGGAATCAGCTTGACGAGGATTTCATAGTCGCCCGTTTGCCCTCGCGTTTTTCGTTCATTGCCAGTCGTTTTGATGGCTCGTCAAGAGCCGCTCGGTGGCACCTGGCTCTTTGGTCGCCCTTTTGTGGCAACTTTTGACTGGTCTTTGAAGTGTTGCTTGCTGCCCGTCGAGGTGTCCGCCAATCAACTGGAACTACCGCCTACCTTTTGTTCTAGCTAGTTGGCAGGCTTTTGGGTGATTGCCTTTAGGCTTTGTAAAGTTTATTAGTTTACTTTAATAGCATTTTATCGATGGCTAATAGTTTAGTTAATGCCTAAGTTTCTAATGTTTAATCGACATCACAAAAGGAGGAGGTTCTATTCACCGATTTCTCCGTCAATTGTGGACTGAAATTCATTATTTATTTCATAGAATAGACCTCGAAGTCAGTTCTAGATAAATTGTACCAAAATTGGACCAGTAGTTTTTTAGATATTAGTTAATCCATTTGGAGTCGATTTTTTGTACCATAACATTTCGTACAGAATTTGTACAGCTTTTATTTTACAAGACCCACAAGTTTGCACCGGCGCGTGCGCTCACCACGCATTAAATCTCGTATGCTCATTAGTTTTCTGGCTTCTGTTTGACATCAATGTGATATGTTTAGCAATCCAATACCTGGCCAAATAACACAGAGGGACCCTCATAAATATATTTAATTTGAAATACCTCTACCTGCTTACAAAAAACACCGTCCCAAGTAAAATAAAACCGCTTCTCATGACAAACGAGGCACTCTCGTCATTCCCCGCGTACCATAATTTTATGATCACATAAAAATGTTCATGCCCTATTTATTTTGATAACTTGCATACATTGCCTTTATTGGACAATATTGTATGTTTTACAAGGGTTGTCATACACCCAGTTAATAGTTTACTCGATGGAGATACGCGCTTTATGTCTTTACTTGAATATTACTTTGTTTGAGATGACCCTATATATTACTTCCGGAATATTTAGTCGGGTAGGTAATGAAAGTTATATTGTGTCATAGGTATTTTGTTTTTTATTACTTTAAACTCTGGTGAAAAAAAGGCTTGTTCAGAACGTATTTAATGAAAGAGAGTAGTTTTCACTTTATTATTTTCTACGATCATCATGCTTGTTCAGTACTGATTGGTACCCATATCATATTATGTTTCTTTGCAGTTAAACTCCGCTTTTGAGCCGTATTTTTAAATATTGTTGTCGAATATTTTTGATAACAACCAGACCAGATATGCAGAGATTCAGGGTTCCATAGCCAGGAACCCAGATGTATGAGGGGCTCTCATACGTTTCATGTAAGGGAGACCTACAAAACTCCGTGTTTTTTATACCATTATGTAGCGGTTATAAATATTATAACGTTTAAAAGAGATGTTCGGAAAATGTAAGAAAACTGGTACTAAAATAATTTAAAATTCTAAACAAGATGTTAGACATTTGTGAAGAAAGGGAATATTATCCTGATAATGACCAGCAAATGAAAACAAAAAAAATAAGTTTTGTTTTTCGTTTGGTTGAAAGAAAAAACTTATCACACTAGGTACCTTACCTCTGGCAACTCTGATTTGACACTACTGACGACAGTGACATTTAACACTGCACAATTTATGTAGATCTGGCACTGACAGCTGGTGGATGACAGATGACAGGACCTTATTTTTTTTCTACAGGCTTCACAAGGTATCTTATTTTCTTTTTTGATGACATTGCGTTAAGAATGTTTTGTTATTTTATTATTATTTATATTCACACACACCCTGACACCCGCTACTTGAGTCTTCTAGTGACCACGATCAATGCAACTTGATCGAAGCATTAAGATAAATAAAAATTCAGTTTTCAGCGCGATTAAGTCCCGTTTAAATATTTAACTTTTGTTTTATATATATGTATATAATATATTTATGTATATAATGTGCCAAATTTCAACCTTGTAGTGTCAATAGTATCTGAATAAAATGGCTGTGACAAACAGACAGACAGATGGACATTACGAAACTATAAGGTGTCCTTTGACTACGGAACCCTAAAATTGAGCATCAAATGACTCCACAATGTGTATATTAGGGTACTTTCTGTATATTGATGTATTGTTGCGAAAACAGCTGCCATTAAAGCCTTTATCTTCCCGATTACAACAACTTTAACAGACAAATTTAACCCGCACTCAACAATAAAACCTGTACCTTCCACTAAACCCGAAACGACCTCCTCTCGTCCTATAGAGTTCATTATGTTTTTCCTTCAGCGAAGGTAAGAGACGTTAACGAGAGGATCCTCTCTGTTCGGGTTGTGTAGTCCGCAGTGTAGTTGGACATAGTGACTTAGCTTGGTAAGCTACCGAGCTAAGTCACTGGAATATTTATTATTGTGTAAAGAAAAATATGAACACGAATCAGGTTAGCCTGCGACTATTGTTTCCTATAATTTTTATATAATTAATTTGAGTTCTTAGCAGCAGCTTGATCCGCCATAAATATAAAAACTGTAAAGACCAAAAATAGACACAATGTTTGACGAGCCGTGAATAATTGGGATAACTCTATTTCTTCCCTTTGAAGGATTCCACAGAAGCGCGAGTTGTACATTAGTAAATATTAATTCAGTTCCGTTACGAGTATGTTCAACCACTTTCACCAAAGTAGTATGGATGCTTGCGGCTGGGTAGTCAAAGACAAAAGAAGCTTATGAATGTTGATGTAGAAAATTCTAAGAAAAAGCAAGTAGGTATTTCACATAGATCAACTAACGTGACTTCTTCTAACTAACCCACAAGTTATGTATAGATGCCACTCTTCAAAATTTCATAGTGGACATTGTTGTCGCGTATACTGCGCGATACAGGCGACTCAGGTTAATTGCGAGCGATTCGCAGCAATCACGCGCCGATACTCGGCCTGAATGTCTGCGCGCAGGGCTGCCAGACATCTTCTTCTATCAAAAATATTCAGACTTAAGAACTGAACTTAACTTTTGAACTTGTTCAATTATAGTAGTGTGTGAAACGGTTGCATAAAAGTAGTAGTAGTAGTAGTAATAGTATCACACGAGTGTTTTAATACCTAGTTATGTGCTGTTTCATATACTACATTATCTACACTCACGCAATAGGAAGGCTTTTATAACAATATTTAAGTTTAAAAACTAAACCCCGACAACGGTGGGGTAAAAATAGCCTATGACACTCTTGCGATGACAACGAATCGATTGACACCTCGCTTGTCAAAATCGGATCAAGTTTTTAGTTTTTTACACATAACCCTTCCCATTCCCATTGCTTCGCCGTAGTCGGATAAAAAAAAAATGCCTTTGACACCCTACAGAAGTTACACCTGAAGACAAATCGATTGACACCTCGCTTGTCAAACTCGGACTAATAGGAACGACGCTATGGTCCACATTACTAAATAAATAAAATGAAATAACCACATACATAGATACATACATACACTGTTAAAATCATTACCCTTCCGTTGCTTTGCTGTAGTCGGGAAAAAAATAAATTTATTAGCTACGTGCATGTCATAAAGTATTGTATGTATGATAAAGTATGTCAGTATGCCATCATTTTTGAATTCATAATCAGGATTTTACGATATGAGTTTAGATAAGATACTTTAATAATTGTCATCATACCCAAGAAAGTTTATAAAACATTTTTGATCATATCATCCAAACTAAAGGCCACACACCCGACCCTTTTATCACGCTTTTATTAGCTTCATCTGTATAAATGTTTTTTATGTATGTAACAGAATCTTTGAACTAGATTTTTACCCACTTTCAATGGACAGATTAATTCAAAATATTTTTTTTTGATAAGTGCGTGACAATACAATAATTTAAAAATGTTGTCCCATTATCCTGATAAGGATCATCAGGATTAAAGATTATGAAAAAAAACTCAAATATTTCTAATATTCTTACTGTTTCTAAATGCAAACCTAAAAATAAATATTTAAAAACAAAAATATGAAAAAGAATACACAAAAACTCACGCTTTAATACCATTAAATCATAAGAAAAAGCAAAAAATAAATTTCAATATAAGTAAGAATAAAGTGATTAACGAGAAAATAAAAGTCATTGTAACAAAAAGCGTGGGGTGCTTTGTACGACATTCTTACACTAACTCCGTAATTCAAAATAGAAATAGTAATATAAATAAATAATAAATAAAAAAACAACAATTAATATCGAGCACCCCACGCTTCTTTTTACAATGACATTAATTTGCTCGTTAATCACTTTATTTGTTATATTGATTTATATTTTTTACCGTTTAGTTCGGTTTAATGGTATTAAAGCGTGTTTTTTTAGTTTATTTACATATATTTTTTTAGATTTTTATTCTTTTATGACCGGCCCTCTAGACAAAACAGTAACAGTAGTAAGGCTTACAGTAAGATATACAGAAAGAGATATAGTGAACAGGAGGAGGCTATATACAGTAAGATTTATTATAGTAAGTATCAAATTTAAATGAGACTTAATCGCGCTGAAAACATTAATTTTACTGTAACGTTATATACTGTTCGAATTGAGAAAGTTTACTGTTTAGGTACAGCAAGTTAAAGTCATTAATTTTCGATCTTAATTTAACACTAAATACGAGAATATATCGTTTTTAGATATAATCCATATTATTGAGGCTATGAAAATGGTTTATGAAGTTTAAACGAGGATTTTGTTTTTATGCTTATTCGTTTGTACTGTGGCAACCCTTACATGTGAGGTAACTCAATTAACTGCTGCTAATCGCACTGGATTGTCCTTCTGACATGAAGGTTTATACCACCTTAAACTGTGACGTAAATTTATGGAAGAGGTTAAACAGTTTTGTGTGGAAATGTGTAAACATTTCACGCCATTTTGATTATGTTTTTAGCTAGCCTAAAAAAGTTTTGTCTCAGTTCGCGAGGTCGATGTGGTCGAATTTGGTGAATACGCTAATTATAGAATAGACTATACTAACTCTACAGGTTTGCCGAAATAATCCAAAAGGGGTTAGCTATCGTTTGTCTCCTAGTACTACAAGCAGATCCCAGGGGGGGGGGGTCAAGCAGATGTCCATCCTGCGACACCGTACAGCCTATTTCAGAGGTGCTTTTCGTTACGCTGCGTCCAAGTGTTGGAACAATATAGCGCTGCCGATTAGGGGGCTGAAAAATTTAAACATTATTAGGTTAAAACTAAAAAAAAAAAGTGGACGAGCAAAGACGACATGGTGATATCAATTTTGACATGTCTTTCTTGTAATGCAATTTCTTTCCTTATGTCATTAATCATAATTTCCAATCGTTTTTTATAGCTACTTACTTAATTTTGATTGTCATCATGTCTAATTTCATTTCTATTTTCACGCACAGTTTAGCTTACCTTCTGTTTGTTTTATTCCGGTCACTGTTCCTCACGGTTCAAATCAACAAATTGTGTGTGTGTTTGTTTCGTCAACATAGTGATGTTCAGCCGATGGTCATGCGCGTTTTAGTAACGAAGCAGACATATACTCGAAGATTGGTTGTGATTTCAAGTCAACGTCTACTGAAAGTACCTACTGATAATCAATTTGAATGTCTTCCAATGTTTCAATTGTTTATTTATGTTTTCCATGAATGATATATGTATTTATTGATTTATTTATTTTTATTCACATTTATCGTTTTGTATTTATATAACTATGTACATGTACTATACATAAAAAATATATATAGATATAGATCTTATGAATTATGTTTATTATATTGATTTTATTTTTCGCACCCTTTTTACATGACGCGCGGGGTTTATATGAAAACCAGCGTCTAGTGTGTTGCACTGGGCATTTGTGCTGATATAATGTTTCAATTTCTAATGTTGTTGTGTTGAATAAATGTTGTTTCTTTATTTCTTTCTTTCTAGATAGGTGTTAGACAGTACCCCAGCACCAAGGTTTTATTTCACCGATAACTCAAGTTCAGTGAACCCACTATCTAAGGCGCAGTGATCGATCACACAACCAACTTCACAATAATCGCATTAAAAACCGCTCTGACAGCAGAACCTAGTCTTAGCGTAGACGAAAAAACCTTGTAAAAATCTAAATGACCCTTTGGATTGGACATATATTATTAAAACAATAATTTCCAAGCTCCGCCTCAACGGCGGCGCCTCCAACGGCGAGCCACGTAAAATATGAAAGTAATACATTAGCGCATATAAGTTAAAATGCCCGCCCGCCCAACCATCCCTCATCCCCGCTTTATCCTGCTTATTTGAAATTCCAATTCGGAACAAATGCGCACCCGACTTCCTATCACGGCTACAATTTCGCATGAAGGTACTTAGAAAAGGGTGAAGTTTAACTATAGTAGAATTAAGTACTATGTTCATCTTGAGCTCTGCACCGCGGTGTCTGTTGTATTCCTGAAACGCCTTAGCTGGCTTCCTTTGGAATTTAGCAGTAGTGTGCTGGCTTCACTGTTAGGGTCATTAGCCACTAGGCCAACCGGTCGCCAACCATGACCGAACATCGGACGTCTTTATTATAAGTATAGAACAAGAACAAATAAAAAAAAAAAACCCCCGGCCCCCCAGCCCCCATTAATAACTAAGAAGTATCTCGATCACACCAGTTTTACAATATGAAAACTGCATCAAAATCGGTCCAATCGTTAATCGTGATGTCTCGCGCTGTCGCGCTCAGCGTTTCACTAATCAGGCAGACTGATGACTGACTGACTGACAGGCAGCGCTTCCAACACAATATTGGATATCAGTTCAGCAACTTCATTCGAGGTACAAGTCAGTTGAGAGCGTTGGAATAGTTTTTTTATACAATTGTGTGACGATTCGACCAAGTCATTCGCCTGATGGTAAGCTTCACGCCTGTCCATAACCCATATCAGTTGCAGAGCCACCCAGAACTTTGTATTGCTAAATCTTGCGCGTCACTGCACTGCGCTCGTCACCCTGAGACATTTGTTTCTAGTAATTACGCTGGAAACATTTCCCTTCTAACCAGAACACAGTAAAGTTTGCACACTACTGCTTAGCGGTTGAATATCTAGGAAAGGTGTTGTACTTCCCCAGGCGGACTTTTGCAGAAGAGACCTACCACCAATAAGGCAATAAATAATAAAATGGGGGCTGGGGGGTCGGGAGTAATTTTTTTTTATTTGTGCTAGGTAATAACTAGTTACTACGTTTTTTCGTTTGATTTTTGTTGTTGTTTAAAATGATTGTTTGTATCTCACGGGATGAACAGTCGGAACTAGTCCGACCAAGTTTCAGTAATTTCCAAAGGAAGCCAGCTAAGGCGTTTCAGGAATACCCAACGAACAGAGCAAAAGCGGTGCAGAGCTCAAGATGAACATAGTACTTAATTCTACTATAGTTAAACTTCACCCTTTTCTAAGGACCTTCATGCGAAATTGTAGCCGTGATAGGAAGTCTACACTACTTTATCTACACTCGTGCAATAGGAACTTAGCTTAATGAAAAAATAAATTGTCGTAATATTTTCTGAATTTCACTGGTAAAAGTTAATTCGTCATGTTCGTTGCTATTTTCGTGATGTCAGGTGGAGTCAAATTCTCGTTACAAACACTGCTGGCGGACATTTTTAATTAGGATGTTAACGAGCGCAATAACATCTTATCTATTTAGCTATAAGTATAGGTATATATATATGTATACGCAGGGTATCCATGTAATATAATCTTAGAACTTGATTTATTAAAAAGTTAAACGCAATAATCAGAAAATAGGAACACAGTTGGATAGGCATGGGTATTGCAAACACTTTGCGCTATTCAGCACGTAAGCAAGTTAAAACATGAGCAAGATAAATATTATTTTGTATGGGCCTAGGAAATAGGGAAACGTAGTGTAGAATCTACGTGCCATCACGTATGACATCTAAATCATACAGTATGGTCGCGTATCTCTTTAAGAAATAATTACGAACATGCTGCACGCTGCAGAGAGACTGAAACTCTCTGTGGATGCATGGGTTTTCTGGTACAGGTTGAATCAGGAAAACCGCGCTCTGTAAAAGGTACTGATTTACAAGCAAAGCGATCCTGAGCCAGCCTAAAGGTAAAATTAACAAGGTATCAAACATATAAGAAACATATAAAACGTAGATAGTAAAAGCGAGAGGAAGCTCACTGGGAGAAACGTTTCTATCGGCCAAGTGTATTGACTTTCGATGAGTCACACAAAGGAATGTCTCTAAACTGGACAAACTTTTAGGAACATGCCAAAAGTTTGGGTACCGCCTTCGTACAGGTGCGAGGAGATCACAAGATCGGAAGTTCTCCTCACACCCGTAGCAAGGCCATCAAAATTAGGCTTTCTTCGTGGTGAGGATTCGAGGTACGATCGTAGCGAACTTATGGGACAACTTTTTATGCCTGTTTTCGAGCGTGGGAAAATTAGGATCGAGAACAAAGGGGTGAATGAATAAAGAAGAAAAAATCGCCTTATAGGAGAGCTTCGCTGGTTTCGGGTAAACTATAAAAACCCATACTTCTAAGAATTATCGTGCGATTCCGCCCTGCGCTGCTCAGTCTCTGTCTTCGGTCTCCGGTCTCCCAGCTGCGCTCGCCCGCAGCTATCGCCGGTCTAGTCCGCGCTCGCTTCCCCGCATAGGCACTCGTGTCTAGCGGGGCGCTATCATCACACCCGACGGTTTAGCGAGACAATCGCTACTTACGGCTAGCGCTCTTTGTCTCGGTTAGCCAGACGGTACCCGACGGCTCGCTGAGGCAAACGTTCTTTTAAGAACGGTGCCTTGTCTCGGCAGTCGGAGGAGTCATCTCGGTGGCAAAAACTATATTCATTCCTTTCGACAAAACTAAAATTCACCTTGGACTCTTCTAGACGCAAATTAAATCCTCAGTTTCGTGGTCCAACTCGAGGAACGGTTGGGCGCTGACCCAAAGCGCTTGTTTCCACTCCTCTTCCAGGGGGTAAACAAGAATTTGGATGGGCGTGGGAAGTCATTCTCCTTGTGTAGAGCACTAGAGAGCTCCCACGTATCTCCCACCTCCCACCCATCCTTACCTTACCTCCTTCCCCTAGCGATTTGTTTGGACTGGTGCCTCCGGCTTGCCGGTCACCTTTTCTCGGTCGCTAGGAAAGCACACATCCCTCTGCACAATAAGATCGGCAGAGGGCCACACTAGGGACTCACTATAGGGACACCCCCTCTGTCTATTCCGACGGAGGGGACCAGGTTTATCAAACGCACTTCCCGGTTTCCCCCCACTATGTAGTCCACTATGGACTCCGACCGACCCCTTACCGCTAAGGATGCCTGCAGAGGATTCCTTAATTGGGCACAAGAATGCGGCCTTCTGTCGCGTTATGCCCGCAATCAACGCATCTCCTCCGAGCAGGAAAAACTCCTTCTCGACTTTTTCCGCCCCACCCCCCCACGTCTCCCTCCTTCACTAAGCCCCGCGCTCCCCCCGCTCCCCCCACTCCTGTCGCGACTAAGGCTCCTAAAGCCACAAAAGCTGCAACCGCACACAAGGATCTCGGGCTACAACCTCAAAGTCCGATCGTAAATCGGACAGGCGCGCGTCGTCAGCCGGACCGCGCCGGTCTCGCTCTCGCTCCCCGATCATATGTCCCATCCCGGACTCCCCGGCCAGCCCCGATCCACCTCAGGCCTCCAAACCCGAGATGGAGGTCGAATCCTTAACCGCGAGCATGGACGATGGCTTCACTCTCGTCTCCAGGAAAGCGTCCACATGACGATTCCTCTAGCTCAGATGCCCTTTCGGCCAAAGCGGCTCGCCCTGCCTCCAGGGCGACGCCCCCTCCCACTCCGATAGCCGCCAACTCAGTGGCAAAAGAGCCCGCGAGGACCAAACTCCCGCCTCCTTTTTTCATTACTGAAAAAGAGAAGTGGGACGCGGTCACGCGACTCCTAGCCTCAAAGGGGGCGGCTTTCACATCTGCACATAATACCCAACTGGGCATTAAAGTGCAAGTCCCTACCGCGAACGACCACCGCGAGATAACTAAGATCCTCCGCGACGAAGACGTGACGTACGCCCGCGAAGAACAAAAACCCCTCCGTGTATTGCGCGGTGTCCCCAGCGAACTTGAGACAGCGCTCATTTTCAAGGACCTTCAGTCTCAGGGATACCCCGTAGTGGAGGTACATCGATTATACAGGGGAAACCCCAAAACACCCCTTCCTCTTGTCCTTGTCGTTCTTGAACGTACCCCGGAGGGGAAGGCCATCTTTAACAAAAAGACGGTCCGACCTACCCGGGATATATGTAGAGCCCCCAAACCGAAACGGAGCACCCAGTCAGTGCCATAAATGTCAACTTTATGGCCACGTCGCGCGTTTTTGCTTTGACCATCCCAGGTGCGTAAAGTGCCTGGGCGACCACGGCACATCCAATTGTACCCGCCCCCGCGATACTCCCGATCCACCCAGTTGAGTTCTTTGCAAGTCTGAAGGTCACACTGCGAACTATCGCGGCTGTCCGAAGGCTCCAAGGAGCGTAAAAGGGCCCGGACGGCGAGCGACCTTCAGTCAGCCTCCAATATCAGCACGTTTGCAGAGGTATACCCCTAAGGTGTCCTTAGCCCCCCCCCCCATGCCTCTCATGTAGGCCCCGCTCTTCATGCCGGCACCTCAGCCGCAGGTCAACGCCTGGGCTCCGACCATGACCAAGCCCACCCCAAAATCGCAACCCGCGCCCGCCGGTCCGTACCGGCTTCCTCAAGCCCGCGCGAAATTTCCAACCCCCCCCCCCCCGGGCTCTTGCCCACTCCTCCCCCTACTTTTTTTTTAATTATTTTTTTTGAGGGGGGATGTGCCTTCCCTTCCACCACGGGGGTGATGGAAGGGGGTATGTGGGGCTCGCACCCACTAAAATCCCCCCGTGAGCAGTCCTCCACTGAGGTGGGGCAAGATGGGGTCGCGGTAGCATTCTACCATCTTGCCCCAGTGGCAGACCCTTATCGGGTCTCTCTCCGCCTTTGGAGGGGCAACTTTCCTCACAAAGGTCACCCCTCAGACATGTGGGGTCGTGCAAGCCGGTGAAGAGTCCCCCAACTCTCCACCAGTGACCCCACTACGGAGGAGGGAGGAGGTGGGCGAAACGCCTCCTCTTCCCACCTGGTCGTCTGCGCCGGAGCGCGTGCGCTCGGGCGTCTGTCTCCCTGGCCCGCTCCGCGGTCTCCTTCTGCACCATAACGGCTTCGCAGAAGGAGACCATCGCCTGCCACGATCTATCGCTGCCGAGCATGGCGTTAACCACGGTCGGCAGCAAGAGATCACGTCCCATAATCGCCGAAAGTGTGTGCCGCTGCGGGCCCCATGCGGCACACGCTTCCAGCATATGAAGCGCCGTGTCCTCCGGTGCCCCACACTCGTGACACACCGGAGTCACCTCCCGTCTTGCGATCTGGTGCAGGTACATCCCGAAACATCCGTGTCCGGAAAGCACCTGCACCAATCGGAAGGTCAGCGGCCCGTGCTGCCACCTCACCCACCTCTGAAGGACCGGGCGGATAGCCTCCACCGTCCACTGCCCAGGGACCGGTGGAGCCAGGTCATCCGTCCTCCCCCTCCTAAGGTAAGACAACCTGTCTTATGTACTCTGCTACTTAAATGCGGTCGACTTGAACGAAGTGGACGTACTCGCTGCCAAGCTTCGTTCGTGTAAAACCGATTTGGAAAAAGTCCACTTTTTATATGAGCACCGTACGCTCCTTACTGCCCTCCGTAACCTCAATTAACGAACCAATATGTATAGTACACCAAAACGTATTAAACCCCGCTCCGTAGTGTTAGCGTTCTTCAACGCTGACGACCTAAGAGAACAGCGTGTCCCAGTGCACGAGTTCTGTAAGACCCATCAGGTCGATATCATGTTAATACAAGAGACCTTTCTCAAACCTTGTAACAACAATCCCGGTATGGCCAACTACCGCGTCCATCGTAACGATAGAGTCACTAAATTTAGCGGTACTCTAATTTATTACAAAAACTCACTCCACTGTATGCCGATTGACACCCCTACTCTGACCAACTTAGAAGCCTCCTGCTGCCAACTTGCGAAGACCGGTCATCAATCAATCGTTATAGCCTCCTGCTACCTCTCCCCCAGTAAAAGCTTACTAAAGAGTGATCTAGAGGCACTCCTCTCCATGGGAAGCGCAGTCATTCTGGCTGGCGACTTCAATAGCAAAAACCCCATCTGGAGGTGCCGAAGACTCGACACAAACGGCACTAGGCTATTCGATTTTAGCGAATCTCTCGTTTTTGATATAATCCCACCCTCGGAGTGGACTCACTACCCCAAAAATCCTGACCATTTACCTGACAAACTAGACATACCTCTCCTAAAGAATATAAATCTTAGTTTCCGCTCAATCGAAGCTTTCCAAGAACTAGAATCCGACCACCATCCCGTCGTTATGCGCCTAGGCCCCGACCCGACAGACCCATCCTCCCATCCACCGACCAAGACGATAGTGGACTGGAAGCGTTTGGGGGAAGCCCTAAAAGCTATCAGTTCACCTCGACCGTATCCCCGACGACATAATCACCCCCGATGACGTTGCTCGCTCGATCGATGCCCTCACCAGCCACCTCAACACCGTTATCGGTGAGTCCTCTAGGGAGGTCCCAGCGGAGGATATCCGCCGCTGGGTCCTGCCTGAGGGCGTGAAGAGACTGATGACGACACGAAACGCAGCCATTAGAGCCCACGATGCATTCCCCAACGCTGAACGCAAAGCCACCTTGAGCTACTACCACCGTTTGGTCAGGACGCGCATTAGCGAGCTGCGCGCACAGCGTTGGGAAGACTTATTATCCGAAATCTCTCCGACCCACCAGGCCTACAAAAAAAGAAAAAAAAAAGCTTAAATCCAACACCATCACCGTAATGCCCCCTCTCAATAGAATCGATCTCCCGCCAGCATTCGAAGACGAGGAGAAGGCCGAAAGCTTGGCGGAGAGCCTCGCAGCCCAGTGCACCCCCGCTAACGATCACGTTGATCCTGTCCACATCGCCGCGGTGGACCGCGAATTAGAACGTAGGAATTCTCTACCTCCGACCGACCCCCCCTTTCAAGCCCGTTAAAGCCGTAGAGGTTGAGTCGATCATCAAGGGCCTCAAAGTGCGAAAGGCCCAGGTGCAAGGCAAGGTGCTGACGGCGTCAGTAACAGGGTCCTCAAGCACTTTTCTGTCCCGTTAGTTTATCTCTTAGTCAGCATCTTCAATGCAGCTTTGAGCAATTGTTCCTTCCCCGACGCCTTCCGTGCCCTCCAGCTACCGTCCTATCAGTCTCCTCAGCTCGCTGGGGAAGATCTACGAGCGAATCCTTCTGAATCGACTCCGATCCTTTGCAAAAATCAAAAAGCTCATACCGGATGAGCAGTTCGGGTTTAGAGCGAGACACTCCTGCCCTCAGCAAGTGCACCGCATCACGGAACACATCCTTAAGGTTTTCAATAGGAAACCAAAACCCCAAACCACGATGGCCGTCTTCCTAGATGTGGTGAAGGCTGGTCAAAACAAGGTCTGGCACGCCGGGCTGATATACAAGCTGTATCAGCTCGGGTTGCCAGATCGTCTTGTGCTTATAGTATAAGACTACCTCACCAGCCGGAGCTTCCGCTATCGTGTCGAGGTCAACCGATCATCCCCCCACCCCATCAGAGCTGTAGTCCCTCAGGGCTCCGTGCTATCTCCACTCCTGTTCACGCTTTACACAAGCGATTTCCCCCGCATTCCCAAAGTAGAGATCGCTCTCTTTGCAGACGACACCGCAATTTATACCACCGGATGGAATCCAACTATTCTACAAAGAGACATCCAACGAACGCTCCGAGCGCTCGATGGATGGTTCCGTAAGTGACGAATAACGATTAATCCCGAAAAGAGCGTAGCGATGCGTTTCACTCACGGGGTTAAACGCTATTTCCCAATTAAACAAGTCACGATCAACGATCGACCCATACCGTGGGAAAAGTCAGTTAAATACTTAGGAGTCACCCTTGACTATCGACTCAACTTCAATGATCACATCCACGCCGTCCACAAAAGGGCAGCATTCTACCTATACCGCCTCGCGTTACTCCTAGGCAGGCACAGTAAAATGTCTCTTAGAAATAAGTTGACACTCTACAAAACCTGCGTCCGACCGACAATGACATACTCTTCCGTAGCATTTGCTCACGCCTCCCGCATTTCCCTAGAGAAACTTCAGGTTTTACAAAATAAATTCGTTCGCGGTGCATTAGATGCCCCCTGGTATCAGAGGAACATCGACCTGCACAGTGATCTCGAGCTTCCCTCGATAGTTCAATATATGAAAAATGCCTCTCGGCGCTACTTTGACGCGGCACCCTATCACCCTAACCCCCTAGTAGTTCAGAACTCTGACTACACGACAGACGCGACAACAGACGCACGGCCCCTTCGTAGACGCCCTAGAGACATCTTGAGCGATCCGGACAATGAAATCGCTGCTGCAGTGCAGGTGCATACGGTCTAATACGAGCCATTGTTTAGTTCTTAAAACAGTAATATATTGTATTTTTTCTTAAGCGTCTTATACGTGCCATGCGTAAAGAACATTATGCACCATGTATGGGCTCCTAATCGATTTTATTATATGAGTGTATATAAAAATTAATAAAATGTTTAACGTCCACCATTTGGGCCGCTTAATGCAAACCCCGATACCATTAGATCCGCTAACCGTTATTGCCGGAACTGATCAATTCAATTCCGAGCACATTTCGCCTTTGTCCCCATAATATGCGCCTTCATTCATAAACAGCTGGTTAAGGATTGCACATTGTCATAATTCTGCCGAATGGTCCGTCAATTTGGTTTAGTACTCACAATAGTATGATTAGTATCATTAACTCAGTACTGAATGGTTGCCGCGTGGTGCTCGGCAAAATAATAGGTTTTCTCATCCCGCGGGTGCTACATACCGACCAACCGAACAATATTTTTTTAGGGTAGAATCCTCTCCACCCAAAGATTGCTCGGATTTAGCAATACGGCCGTCCTCTGTACGGTACATTTTTAGTTTAAGCTAACCACGATCTACTTAGCAACCCTCCCCGGCCTTGTACTATTATTTATTCTATGCCCCGGCTCCGCACGGGTGCAATGTAGCAATCACTATCACATTTGTGTTAACTTGAAAATGTTAAAATACAGAACTGTTAAAATAACACCAAACACCGTCTCATTCTTTAAAATCACGCCCACCGACTATATAGAAGATACGAGATTTCGCGCGCTATTTTTGTCTCTGCCTATGGTGGCTAGTTTGGTTTTCGAATACAATGCCCGTATCTACATATGTGAGTTTTCATATGAACTTTAAAATCCGCTGCGTGAGATTAAGCGTTACAGAGGGACCGATGGCGAGAAGCGACTTCGTTTTATACTTTGATGATGGTGTGCATCGTAGAGTTGTATTGTTATGAACTGTGAGAACCAGCAGGAATTTAGGAAATGGCAGCGGCATTATCCTGCGTATTATTTCTAAATATTGCAATTACATTGACGCCCGCATGACATTTACCGGCTGATGATGAGATGTGATAATGTGAATGATTGAGCCTTATCATCATGATCAGTAAAATATTCGTGCTCGACGTAGGCCTCTCCTAGTGAAAGCCACTTGCGTGCTTATCGTATAAGGTACCTAGCGCTGGTCTGTAGCCAATGAGCCTCTCCTCAGCTCACCTCATCCAGTTCCTGTTAGCAGTTTTTGTCGTATGAGGTACCTAGCGCTAGTCTGTAGCCACTGAGCCTCTCTTCAGCTCACCTCATCCAGTTCCTGTTAGCAGTTTTTGTCGTATGAGGTACCTAGCGCTAGTCTGTAGCCACTGAGCCTCTCCTCAGCTCACCTCATCCAGTCCCTGTCAGCAGTTTTTCGTAGTCGTCGACTAACGCTACTTTTGCTTTAATGCGGTCTCTACTCCAGAACTCGTTTACCCCAATGGTTGTCGGCTCTTCGAGTTATGTGGGCGCCCCATTGCCATTTCAGCTTGCTGATTCCTTGAGTCCGTAGGTCATAATCGGTAGGACGCACACGTTGAAGACTTTCATATTTAGGCACTGTGGTATGGACGACGAGAAGATCTGAAGTAGTTTACCAAATACTGCCCATCCCAGCTGAATCCTACTGAATCCTCCTGAATGCTTTAGCTGAATTCCGAATACGTTGTCAGAGTCATGAAAGTCCTTTTAGAACCCATGTAAATAATGGTTCTGCTGCCCGCTGCTACTATAGTAGCATACATGCGAGCGCTAAACCGGATTTTACCATTACAAAGCTGGTGAGCCCATAAAAAGACCTATTCGATTTGAATTTGTAAATCGTTTAAAAAGGTAGAGGCATAAATTTTCACTTCTGGACTAAATAATCCCAACACTATTGTGTGCCTTCTGCTGCACAAATAGAAAAGCCTGCAAGTCTGCCCCTTCTTAGCAGGTACAGGTACAAAAGCAGAACTTATTAAATCCCCCGGCTCCAGCCGCGGACTGCGCGAATAATGCAAGAACTAAGTCTAGATTTATTGCTGGGCTAGGACAGCTTGACTGTGGTGATCTGAAGCATTCTCTACTAATTATAACTAAAATGATAATGGTTCAGAATTCGACGCGAAGTTACTTACCCATGTTTTTTCCAATCACCGAGGCCACGATGCGGATTTTGTAATTTTTTTAAATAGAAAATTATATTACCATATAATCATCAAAATTGGTTCATCATTTTTTATGTTGGTACATCCGTTTGAAGGGTGTTTTTCATTTTAGAGCAATAATTATTCATATAGCTTCATTCTCGTAGTGGTCATACTGTACCTACTTCAGCCCAGTACCTCTGTAACCCTGCTACCTAGTGCTCGCGGCCCGTTCGTCGCCGCGCCGGCGCCGTTTCAATTTAATTTGTGCTGCAAACAACTTATTACGTTTTTCCGTTTTGCTGGTTCCATAGAACTTTAATCTGTTCCAATTGGTTGTAGTCTGTCCACTTAATGCTTTTGTAATAAATGAGTAATATGTACTTCAGTAGCACATTGCTTGGCCTTACTTCAGATAGCGCATGTGACCTACATAAGAACCGTACATAATAATATAGCACGTACACGAACGTTATGTTTCACACATTATAACTTTGCTTCTTGTTACCGAGTCACAAAGAGCCCAGCTTATCTCAAAAAGAACAGACACCATTGTTTTATCTTCTTGTATTCTTTCAGAAAAATGTTCGCTTTGACGTCAATCAATTTGAATAAGCCCCAATATTTGTCGTCGCTGTCCGCGCCAACTTTTATGAATTCGTTTGACGAAGCACGGGCGAGGGAGCCAGGTGGAGACTGGATTGTAGGCCAGTGACTAAACAAATACATTTTTGATCGCAATAGAGGGCGAGAGGTGATGATTAGAGGATTCGATCCTGTTATTAGGGATCCCGGGATTCCAACCACTTTCCGATCCCGAAATTTTCAGGATTGACATAATAAAAAAATAAAAATAGACTGGTTGAAGTGAAACTGCTCACTACGTTTTACCCGTCAATATGTCAGCCATCTCGTTTTATCCAACATATTTGTCAATGACATCTTGTTTTGTTAGCTGATATTATGCGTGCTATGTGCAACAAATTGAGAAGCAGGCTTGATGGTGAGATACTGACACATTGTTATTTCTAAGATCTAATTTCCCGATTAAAATTAAAACGTTCCTTTTAGATTAGTTTTCTTTATATTTAAGTAAAATGGGACTATTAATATTTGTTTGTTGTTACATGAAAGTTTCTATTTAATAATAATAATAATTGTTATTATTACTATATATTCGGGACAATTCCACACCAATTACCTAGCCTCAAACTAGGATATCCTGTGCTATGGGCACTAGGTAACGCATAAAAATACATAGATACGAATATTACATCCATGACTCGGAAACAAACATTTCTGCTCATCACACAAATGATTGCACCTTGCAGGATTCGAACCCGCGACCGTTCGATTTCGTACCAGGGTCTCTAGCCACTAGACCAACCGGTCGGTACCAGTCCGGTATTTTGTATTATGTCTATGATTTAGTCGATGTAAAAGAAAGATATTTAGTAAATTTTCAAAGGTTATTTGCACAGTTTGTTACATAAAGGTTTTCTCGGTTAGAGCAAGTTTAACAAGACCTAACTGATATTTGAAAAAAAAAACTGTCATTTATTTATTTAACATAGAGACAGTGATTTTAAGTCTAGTTGATCTGACGCTAAGTCTGATTATATATGAGTATAGATATAGATTTACCAGGTGTATCTGTATACCGTAAAATACTTTGATTATTAAACTTTGATTTGTTGAGAGCTGATTTCTGTAAGAGTTTTCTTATTTTTTTACCCTCAATCCCGGAATAATCCCGGGATTCCAGGACTGACTAGGTATAATACCGAAATCCCGGGATTAGAAATAAGGGCCAGGATCGAATTCTCTAGTGATAACGCAAATGGTACACAGCAAACTTGCGCGATACTCTGCCTTTCAACGCGTCGCTACTCGCTAGGACAGGGCTAGGTTGTTAATCTGTCATGGTTATCATAAAGTAATTGTATGTAGCTCAGCAGGTCTACCTCTTGCCTAAAAATCTTCAAAGTTATGTATATGAAACGGTTGTCTGGAAGAGATCGCTCTGAGCGAAAAGACCACCCCTTGTGACACTGATTTTTAAACTTTATTATATATAATACTAATTTCTCGTTGTACCTACTTGTGGAGTTCAATAAAGAGTTAATCTATCTAATGTTTAATGTCGATGAGTATTTCATAGGGATTGGGTTACATTGTATTCTAAGGGGTTTTAATAGCTGGTTTATATTGTACTCGTAGGTTGTCTGTAGTTGACCTATATACTCGTAGGTACCTGAGGCAGTTTATTCCGGTAGTAATTTTCCATAAAATTGAGAGCTTTGATACTGCGATACAAATTATACACCCCGCGCTGGTAGGGACAAGTCTCTGTACATTAATATTTCTCGCAATCTGTTTGTCTTTCGAGTAATTTGCATATATATTGAATTCCGTCGCCTTTTTGGCCGCGGCCGACGGACCTACCATTAATAACTTTGAAATGCACTCGGACAAACATACCTTTTTCCTCGGACAAACTACCTCGTTCCGCGGATCGTTTCTCAGCTAAGCACCTCGTATCTACTATTTGAACTGCGTTTGTCAAATAGCTCTACAGCATTAAAATAGCGTGCGTTAGATGCGTAATTGTTTAGTAACTTATTTTTTGGATGTAAGAGCATTTGATGGAATGTTATTAAGATGAATTTGGCAAAGTATAATAATATTATGTTACTCTAAGTAGGTCCCTAAATATATATGTTTAAAGTGTATATGGTTTTAGCATTAACGCCTGCTTACCGTCCCCGTAAGACGGATTTACAAACTAAGCGAAAAATTTTGATGATGATTTAGTACCTGTCACGGTAGACGAATCGGTAAAGGCATGTGCCGCGCAGAGGCACGAAATAATGCGGGTTTGAACCCCGTCCGTGATTCACTTTTTTTGTATAGAAAATTATTAGATATATATGTTAAAATGTAATAAACTACTACAATGACTTAAATTATCTATCCGGAAAAGTGCCATGTGGTGCTCTCTGTGCAATATTTTTTGCGGAGACCGTAGGTATACGGGTATACGGACCGTACGTCTCTTTAGCAAACATAGAGATAGTGAGGAATTCATAAGTTGAAAGAGTAAAGGTGCAGATAGACCCGCGTGGTGGCGGGCTAGGATTCGGTGGCAAGTCATACATACGTCCTTTTGTATATAGTTTTACTCATTTGACATGTCAATGAGTTTCGATGAGAGATCAGAGGCAAAAGTCACCGATAGGTACGAGTGTCGTAGCAGAGTTCTCCTAAATCAATAGTTACTTACAAAATAATAGTGGTTGTTAAACTTGCCAGAGCCACGAACATAAACAACAAACACCGATAGATATCACTGGTACTGCTGCGGAATTATAATGTTATTCAAGGATTGCAGAATTTGCAAAGCGCTGCTTAATTTTCATGTTTGTGTTATGGTAATTCGAACTATTTGGCATTTGGAGAGAGGAGGCGTGTACCTACTGCACTAAAATCTATCTTCTATATTTAAAACTGAGCGAATCGCGCAGAGACAAACATACATACACACAGTATGTATGTTTGAAACTTCGGCAGGGTCTTCAAATGACGCCCGAGATGGTTTATGCCTAAAAAAACATATCCTGAAGAAAAGTATCCAATGTCCTACCTAGTAGTATGAACTCAAATCACACCAAGTTTCATTTGAATTCATTCAGTAGTTTCGGTGCGATGCGCGGTCAAGATACGAACAAACAGACAGACAGACAGACAGACAGACAAAAATAAAAAGTAAAACAGTTTTGGATTTAGTATTAAATGTAGAAAACCATCCAAAATATCTTATTTATTACTTGAATATTAACATAATTTTGGACCACTATCCCGCAGAAACCCTTTACTTGTTTGGCATAAAAATTGCCCATTATATAAATTAAGACTGTGCCAAGTTGCATCAAAACCCATCCATTAGTTTCAGCGTGGTACGTGTTCTTTTAAATAAGTTTTAACCCCTATCCTGCGAGAACCCATTATTTTTTCGGGATGTAAAGTATCCTTTGTCCTACCTCGTAGTATGAACTCAAATCGTACCAAGTTTCATTTGAATTCATCCAGTAGTTCCGGCGGCGTGATGCGCGGCCAAGATTTTTCACTATATCTTTAATGTACAGAATTTGGACCCATTTAGCAGGAACCTTTTATTTTGTTCGGGATGAAAAGTATCCAATGTCCTACCTGGAAGTATGAACTCAAATCATACCAAGGTTCATTTGAATTCATTAAGTATTTTCGGCGTGATGCGCTGCCAAGATATAGACAGACAGACGGACAGACAGACAGATGGATAAAAAGTTTTGGCTTTAGTACTGAACATAGAACAGCCTCAAAAAAAATTACAACATACTTCATTTGACAAATTTGGGACATTATCCCGCAGGACCTCTTTATTTTTCGGGATAAAAAGTATTCTCAATTTTTACTCATTATATAAACTATGACTGTGCCAAATTGCAAGAAAATCAGTTCACTAGTTTCAGCGTGATACGTGTTCTTTTAAATAACTTTCAAAGCCTATCCTCCGGGAACCCTTTTTTTTCGGGATTAATAGTATCCTATGTCCTACCTGGTAGTATGAACTTAAATCATACCAAGTTTCATTTGAATTCATTCAGTAGTTTCGGCGTGATGCCTAGCCAAGATACAGACAGACCAAAATGAAAAAAAAAACAGTTTTGGCTTCAGTATCAAATACAGAGTAATCTCCAAAAAAAAAAACTAAATGTCTTCAATGTACAGAATTGGACCCGTTACAGTTTCATTATAAGTATAGATACCTACTTCCATTGTACGGAAATCATCACATTTTACTTAGTACGAAAATAACTAGCGTTTTCCAAAACCGCCAATAATAATAATAACAAATTGCGGTTGAACAAAACTGCCAGAACTGATCAGTTGATCACATAACAGTACATTAAAACATGTATCGGCACGCGCCATCGACTCTGCTTCCATATCATTCGGTGGATGCGGTGTTACGTAAGCGCGACTAATTAGCCCACCGCCCACTCGCCCACCGCTGGGAAACGCAACCACTCGTTACAATTTAATTGTAAGGTATTGATTTATTGGGGATAGGTTGGTTTGAGTACGCAATGTTACATTTGTACGTGAAATTAGTAAGTACTTACGTATTGAGTTGAGACTATGGAGTTCAAAAATTAACATACATATAACAATACAGCTTTCGAGAGTCTATTTTGGAAGATAATATAAGAAAAAAATTATGCTCGTAGCAGGATAACGAAATAAAATATATTTTGTAATCTAATCATAGGTTACAAAAACTTTATGTTAGGGAATACGACTGATCTATTGGACACAGTAACACCTGTCGTCGGCATTTACCTTGCAGCAGGACGGGTAACTAAAAATTTCAGCCGTCGCTTAGACACGACAACATATACAAGACTGTATATGTCGCTCAATTCATAAAACGCAAAACGCCGCATGACGCAAGACGCGACTACACAGAGTTGAACGAGTGCTCGATGGCATACAGTTCTAATCAACAGACCTTAATTTTGTTGAAATTATTATTTACAAAAATCGTTGTCCATGATACGAAAACCACGTACCTAAGTTTAAAGAGGGTTTCACCCAAGACCGAGAAAATAACGCGAGAATCCTCGACAAAGCTGCAATTTGGTAAAGTATCGTCGGATCCAATGTTCGATCGTCGATTGTGACGGACACGAGAGGCTTGGACTCCCTTTGAGCAATATTGGACGCTGGCTCGGCTCGCTATGTTCAAGAAATTCTGAATAATACGAATTGATAGTTTTCAGTAACAGTTACATTTTAAGGTTTTAGATTTTATGTTTTAGAACCAGCTGTAGACATTTTATCCTCGTCCTTGTTTCTAGACTGTTGTGAAGAATTTGTTTTCATCATGAAAATATTAAAAAAATCGGCATTGTGCAAGTCGGACTCTGACTCGCGCACAGAGAGTTCCGTACATAGTGGTAGGTATGTAAAGAGTAAAGAGCTCGTCAATCACGGGAATCGAAACCCGAAGATTTTAAAAATAAATATGTATGTGATAGTTAAATATTTCAACGGGACTTAATCGCGCTGAAAACTTAATATAACTTAACTTATATTTAACTATGTGTTTGAATCGCGAAAGTTTAAAAGTTATGTATGTGATGTTACTACAAATTACGGTTGTTGAAATTTATCCTTTACTTGTGCTATAAAACATTGCTTTTTGTCAAATTTTATGATTCTAGGTCAACGGAAAGTACCCTGTAGATTTTGATTCCCTTGCAAGTGTCAAAATATGCGGCACAAGCGACCGTATCATTTGATTGCGTTGACTTAGATTAGAAGTTTGTTTTTTTCACAGCTTAAGGGATTGCAGACTTGAGAATTTGATATTAATTTCAACTTGATACCTTCACGCATTTCTGAGGAAAAGGGTCTTGCAGACAGTCAGACGGACGGACAACAAAGTGATCCTATAAGGGTTCCTTTCCTTTTTTCCTTTTGAAGTACAGAACCATAAAAATGCAAAAACCGAATCCAACCACTATATTAAATTACCTACTTTCTTCTCGCGTGACCTCGAGGTTCTTTCTGTCTTGGAATGCAACGTGTTATTTCTGAGACAGTCAACCTCTTGACGAATGTAACGCTACATTCTACTGCTTCCTAACAAATGAAACGTTTCAACTGTTCCCCTACTAAACCCCTAGCAGTATACTGAGTCACGACTGGTACGAGTAATTGTCATCTACCGTCACGAAAGTACCAGCTCGTCACAATAGGCACAGTTTTACTGCCACAGCGGGCATGTCTCCATTCTCCGCAATTCTAGTTATGCCCTTACTTTACGAGCACTAAATTTTTTATTCAATGACCGCTGTAAAAATTGCCCAAATACTTCCGAATACCTACCAATGGTGCAATTACACTTTTACGTTTATTCACACAATAAAGAGACGTTTGAGTTGACGCAGTTTGTCCGTTCTGTCGCGGGCTGTCACTATTTGCGTGAAGTTTTGTAACGAGGCGGGGACTGCAAGTCGTTAATAATCATAAACATAATATTAATCTGGCTGAAGAAAAATAGGTAGGTACTTACTATAGGCCTTTGGCCAGAACCACAGAATAAATAATACTACTACGTACCAGAACTACTTGCTGAGGTTGTTACAAACAACATGGTCATCTGCACTGTAGTTTACTAAAAGTTATTTTCATTTTCTACCACAAAAATTACCTACAAATTTCTCAATATTTTCGCTAGACTAAAGAATCATGCAGAACTCAGAAGGCGTTAAATTCAGGGCCATTCTTAGAAATCAAACCATTCAAGTTACTAAATCAAAAAATAAAACTTAATTCCCGAGGCGGCTTCCAGTTCCTTTTAAAAGCATATTACATTTAACGTAAATCTTCTGAACTGCAGGCGGTAATTCAATCGACAGTTTCCAGTCATCGAGAAAAGCCATTTCCACGAAGAAAAGCATTGATAACAAATAGTTACTATCGAAGAAAAGGCATTCGTTTCGGTATCGACCGTTAGTGAACATATTTCTCCGACCACTATTATTTTTAATCTCGCCAAATGAGGGTCTGCCGACGAGCGTAAACATCTTATTTTTTTCTGGCGACGCTTTTGGGTCGACTTGTGCGCCTGTACCTACTCAAATTATGTTTAATATTTTTTTCTTGTACTATTCATCCACACAAATATATCATAGTGAAACGTTGTCTGTTTGTTTGGTTGGGGAGCTTTCACGCCAAAACGCCTGATCCGATTTTGATGAAACTTTGTAAATAGGTAATGTACAATATAGAGACCAACATAGAATACTTTTTATCCCGGAAAATGGTAAGTTGCCACGGGAAAACTGGAAAATGACGATTACTCGCTTTAAGGAACGGAATGACATGTTGCCATGCAAATGAAATGATAACAAGTCGGTCAAAAAGAAACAAGAAGAAGAGGATTCAGCCCCTTTAAAGTATAGGACAGACAGACAGACGTTTGCGCCGGGACAATTCACGAAATCTACATGTGATTACTGCGAAGGTTTGCCCGGCGCTGACCTGTATCATTGTGTGGGTCACTGAACATGTGTGCTGCCAGTATACTTACATCGACTCGAGGCTCGTTATTATCGAAAACACCACTATAATACTAATAATATACAATAGTGCAATGTACTACCTGTGAAATTTTACCTCTTTATATATTTCTGGATCTGTGAAGGACGTAAAAAAATATGTAACAACTTATTTTTTAAAGTCGATTTAAAGTTAGGTTCCCGTAACAATGTCATTATAATTTCGTACAATATCATCATCTTACTAAGTACTTAATAATAATAATTAACGTTTGCAGTTCGAAATGTTCAACGAGGAGGTCAAGACGGTGACGACGCTGGCTCGTCCTCTGACTCCTCGTTCACTCCGTCCCGCGGCAGCTCCAGCACCGGAGGCGGTGCGCCGGCGCGGCAAGGCGGCGGGTCCGCTTCCTCGGCCTCGTTCCATCTGCGGGTAATTTCAACAATCTAGTATTTCTTCAATAAATCAGTTAGAATTAGATCTGCAAGTAATGTTAGAAATTTGTAAATATATCGAAAATAATTTTGAATTTAGTAATTACTAGCTTTCACGCCCGCGACTTTGTCCGCGAGTACTACTGTTTATCGCGAAAAAAGTATCCTATGTTCTTCTAGGATATTAAAAACCAATGCAAAAGTAAGTATAGCACCAATGCTCTTAAAGTTTTTTGACAGATTTGTTATTTCGTTTCCATGGCAACCGTTCCTTACAGCGAATAATAAACATTTTCCAGTTTTCTCGTGAAAACTTTCAATTTTCCGGGATAAAAAGGGTGTAGGCTATCTCCATTCCAAATTTCATCAAAATCCGCCCAGCTGTTATAGCGTGAAAGCTCCCCAAACAAACAAACATACAAACAAACAAACAAACAGATAACGTTTCACTTTTATATATTGGTGGATGATGGATGCTAATACTACTTATTATAATATAATTATTTTACTAGCTGTGCCCCGTGCCCGCGTGGTCATTTCTCTTATTAATAATTGTTTACCCTATTTTTATTCTAGGATATAAAATACCAATAAGTACTCAAAATTCCTTCAGCCGCCATTTTTTTTTATCGATTGCTCGGCTTCTCCTTATCGGATTGAAACACCAAGTACCCCAGTTTTTAAATCTAAGCCTAAGCAATCCAACCAAGACCGCATTACAATCGGAACAGAAAAACAAACAGACACGATTATTAAAAACGTTATATTATTGTTCAGTAGCTTATTTGAAGTCCCCTAGACCATATTTTTTTCATTATCTTCCTTGTACAGACTTTTTGGTACTTACTGCTTTATTATAAGTATAGATAATTATAGATTATTATGCTGCTACTGGTGTTGGTTATAGCTATAATCAGCTAGCTAGGTTGTTTGGCTATAATCACCATCCATAACAACTACATTTCGCACTGCATATGTTTCCTATTTGTTGTTAACCCCCAAACTTGAAAAGAGAGAGGGGTTTTATAAGTTTAGCATGTGTATGTATGTATTCGTGTTTCTGTCTGTGGCATTGTAGCTCCCAAACGAATGGACTGATTTTTCTGTTTAAAACTGATGCGATCGAGGTTGGGGAGGGGGTCTGAGGTTATTGGTATACATTTTAGTATAATTTAATAAGCCCAACAGTTCTTTTATTTAGTTTGTCAGTCCACCTATGTCGTGGCTTAACGGCTGCTATCAATCAATAACAGACGGAACAGACGGCTTAACGTGCCGTAATCTGCATATCAGTTTTGATAAGATATGGCGTGTATAGACACTATGGTTAGGTCCTGAAATAACACATTACGACTCATTACGACTACATAGCAATCTGCGCGTGAATGAAACCGCTGGGCGCAGCTAGTATTTAATAAATACTTACTGTTTATATGGAGTTGGCGAGGTGCAGCAGTCATCTGCAGAAGGTAAATCATAACTTTATATCATAATTACAGGGTTCTGTGGGGACGCAGGGCAGGTGCGCGAGCGCAAGTTAGTGCAACTTCAACATTACAGGGTTCTGTGGGGACGCAGGGCAGGTGCGCAAGCGCAAGTTAGTGCAAGTTCAACATTACAGGGTTCTGTGGGGACGCAGGGCAGGTGCGCGAGCGCAAGTTAGTGCAACTTCAACATAACAGGGTTCAGTGGGGACGCAGGGCAGGTGCGCGAGCGCAAGTTAGTGCAACTTCAACATTACAGGGTTCTGTGGGGACGCAGGGCAGGTGCGCAAGCGCAAGTTAGTGCAAGTTCAAGATTACAGGGTTCTGTGGGGACGCAGGGCAGGTGCGCGAGCGCAAGTTAGTGCAACTTCAACATAACAGGGTTCAGTGGGGACGCAGGGCAGGTGCGCGAGCGCAAGTTAGTGCAACTTCAACATGACAGGGTTCTGTGGGGACGCAGGGCAGGTGAACGAGCGCAAGTTAGTGCAACTTCAACATTACACCCGCGTTTCAGTTCTTTGCCGTTTTCTGTGGATGATTCCACAGAGAATTAAAGGAAACGACCGCATAAGTCAGGATGATTCAAAGACCTCTTAGGTCATGTCTGCGGTAGCACGCGCGCATTGAAGGTACTTTGGGATGAAAGCCGAGAAGACTTTGCTTAGTTTACCAAACGCTGTCTACCTCAGCTGAATCTTTCTAGCGGCTTTCCTCTCGATACTGTACCACAAAAATAGTACTTACTCAGAAGTGTGGCTTTTCTCTGATGGAGCCTCACTAGTCCTCGCAGGAGTTGAGAGCTGAGGCGCAGGGAATGCCTATTTCCTGGGCAATTAGACTCGTTCATCATTAATTCTTTTAGCTCATCACTAAAACAAAAAACTTACTTTACAATTTATTTACAAGAAAAACCTTCATTACAGGGTTAAATTAAACTTATAAATTACTATAAACAATCACTGAACGGCACTATAAACTTCCCTCACTAGTCTTATATTGTCGGAATACAAAAAAACAATCCCAATTTTTAATAGGGTAAGGCTACCCACATTCTAATAAAATGTGGGTAGTATGTACCAGTAACATGTAACTGAAGTGTCTCAAAGTCATGTAAAATACTGTTCACATGTAAACGTATGCGGTTCTGAAATGTTCTACTGGTGGTCTTAAATAAATAAAATATAAATAATTAAACTTACCATATTTTTGGAATATCCTGAGAGATAAGCTGCTTGTCATCAATATTTGCAAAATGCGAAGGCCACGAGTCGGCCACCCAGCACAAATGAAATTTGCCTCCCTTTTTCAATGAATCAGCCTGAAACATTTTTGCTGCACTTTGATAATATCCACCACATACCCACAAACTAGGTAGGAGAGACGGATAATACCTAGGTACGTTGTTCTATCCACTACTTGTACATAATACTTTATAATTTTTGGTTCCATCTACCCACAAACTACAAAGAAGATACGGGGTATCTACTTTTCTTTCGGGGTCGGGAAATAAGTTTTTATATTATTTGGCTCAGCACAACAAGTGCATTAGTCAGTGTCAAGCATTTCACGTAGGAATTGTTACTCTATGGTGTCACGTAAAGAGATATTACAAGTTGTATGTTTTTTCAACATTATACAAAAGGTTGAGTCCCAGTCAGTCAGGTAGTTTAGAGTCTAATCAAGTCACGATTCAGTAAAGAGTGGAGTTTTGCTGAAATTCTAGGGAGTTCTGTACAATACAATACAATAACACTTTATTGCACACCAAGAAGAAGGTAATAGTAACTTTTAAACTTTCGCGATTCGAACACATAGTTAAATATTTAAACGGGACTTAATCGCGCTGAAAACTTAATATTTATTTACCGTTTAAATATTTGACTATAAGAAGGTAATATATAGGATAAACTCATGAAATGAAAGGTACAATGGTCTGTAGTGCTATTACGAATAAATGTTGCAAACAGATTTTCATGTTTTCATAGCAATTTCAACTCTAACGTAGGTAATGTATTATATACACGTGATAGTGACAATCTGATTGCAACCAAGATCGGTAATATCACTACTGGAGAGAAAATGAAATAGCACGTTTTTCTGCGTTTGCATCATTTGCCCACTTTTGTGCATGTTAAGGAACACTTAATGGTTAATATGCCACCAATATTATACATTAAATCTCGAAGCGGAAAAAAACACAAGATTGGGAAAAAAGTATGACAAAACAACCGTCTCAATTTTACTTCCCGCTGAATGTTCTAAGTGAACTTTAGTGAATCAACCACAGGTTATTTGAGGCAAATCAATCAAATGATGCCGCTATAGTTAGACATACCACAGAATAAATAATAGTACAAGTAAACATACTTAGAAACGGGGATCCGTGGCCGTATTACAGAACTTAGCTTCAATCAGATTGTCACTTTTTTTCATAGGAAAATCGACTCTATTTCAAAGCATTATTGAATTTGACGGCTTGAAACCGTCATAATCAACATTACGTAATCGCACTGCAGTGGCCCAATTACAGAACTTGGCTTCAATCAGATTGTCACTTTTTTCATAGCAAAATCGACCCTATCGCAAAGCATTATTGAATTTCACGGCTTGAAACCGTCATGATCAACATTACGTAATCGCAGTGCTGTGCTGCCTTGCCATGCAAGCTCTGTAAGCCCACAGAGTATTAAATTAGTTCGATTCACTCATTGTACGTAGGAAATGCAACGACAAAATAAAATGTCTATACGACAGGACATTAGTGGCCGTATTACAGAACTTGGTTTCAATCAGATTGACACTTTTTTCATAACAATTTCGGCTCTATCGCAAGGCATTAGTGATAGCGATATTGACAATCCGATTGAAACAAAGTTGTGTGGTCGGGGCACTGCAGGGCTATTACGCAATGTTGATCATATTGGTTTCAAGCCGTCAAATTCATTAATGCCTTTAGGGGCGACCATTAGTGATATCGATATTGAGAATCCGATTGAACTAACCTAGCTTCAATCGGATTGTCAGTATCGATATCACTAATGCCTTGCGATAGAGTCGAAATTGCTATGAAAAAGTGATAATCCGATTGTAACCACGTTCTATAATCGGGCCGCTGCAGCCCGATTCCATAACTTGGCTTCAATCGAATTCTCAGTATCGCAACCACTAATGTCTTGTGATAGAGTCGAATTTGCCATGAAAAAAGTGATAATCCGATTGTAGCCAAGTTATGGAATTGGGCCACTGATGTCAAGCATCCTATGACGCATAGCGTGAAAATTAAAATGCCGGATCTCATAGTGATGTGACGTATTGATCTGATAGAAAGATTTTAGATTTGTATCGATTTCATAATTTTCACATTTGATGCTATTCTGCTCATCGGGCCTAAAATCCTCATCACATCTTCACCAATTTTTTACGAGACCAACTTATAGTTAATGCCTTTCAAATAAAAAAAAAAACTTCGAAATCGGATATAATAAGGTGGAGTTATTTAGTAGTTCCCCTTTTGCCCTATTTTGGAGGAAGTACACCCCAAACAAAAATTCCCCGACGACTAAATAATACAAAAAAAACATTAAACCTATATACTTACCAAGTTACGTCTAGATCGGTTGAGAAATGCGACCTGTAGAGGAGAACAGCCGGACATTCGGACATACGAATGAATTTTTGCCCAAGCTGAAACGGAGATGCTTTGCGCTCGCTCGGTCAGTTAGCTAGCTACTATGTCTACTTGCTGCAACCCATGGCTTCACACGCATCCTCATCATCATATACTCGTAAATCCCCATAAACCATAAGCCCCCATTAAAGCCACAACAAGCGGTTGCTGTCAAGAACTTCTATGACTACCTTTCATTATCGGGTCGGCATGCATCTTGGTGCTCGCAGTAGTTGGTGATAAGATAATACACAACAAAGTGCTGCTGCCCATTTCCCATTAGCTGGTTCTCGCAGCACTCTCACGATGAGAAGTGGTGATATTCATGATATTATTTAAGTGAAGTAATATTATATCATGATATTATTAATTAGAAGTGGTGATATTATTTGCGACGCCCTTACCGGGTATGATGTATTTAACCTTCTGACTAAATTAAGATCTGTCCTTCAGTGTACATTAAACCAAATAATAAATGAAATAAAAATTAGTTTTTTAATTATCCTGGAATTAAATAACCTACCAAATTTCATGTAAAAATGGATAGGTACTTATATCTTACGAATAGGTACCTACTAAAACTTGAAAGTATAATAACAGAAAAATATGGCATTATAGTCACTTATATTTTTCAAAATTCTATGGCTTACTAAATCTTTGGAAAATATTATTTTTCACTCATTTATACTTGAAGTTAGTTTTTTCTGCTATTCTATTGCATAACCTGTTATGTTTCTCTTGTCGTAGAATCATAGATATTAAATTGTAAAAGGCCCTCAAGAAACAGCCTTTGACCTAGTGTGAGGACCACCAGTAATTCCTTTCGTTATGTATACATTGTTATGCAATAAGTAGTATTATATTATTATTATTATAAAATAGGCAAAATATTATCGCACTAAAAATGAAGTATTTGATTATTTTTGACGAGGATACGTCTATGAATTTGCTTCTATAGGGAGACAATCCAAAAAACTGATGATAACAATATCGGGGGATACAGTTTGGTTTTGCAGCCCCATATCTATCATCGATATCCAAAATTTAATTACACCACTTCATAGCTAACGGATTTAAGAATTAATTAGAGTCACCTCCACGTCACTACTACCACTACTACTACTACTATCACTACTTCCTGGTACAACATGTATAAGTAACTAAATAAGGCTTATACAGATGGCCCGTGGTCTTGATCATCGAGCGTATCTATAAAAAAGCACATAAAAGTATATGTCAGTACGTATATTTTGAATAAGCACGTACTTAATTATAGGGAAAGAATCTTATGCAATTCACTGCAAAGTTCTAAAGTAGGCAGTCCATGAGAGTTACTGATTATAATCAACGTCATACCTTGTCGTAAAACACAAGTTTAGTTTGATGTCTTTGTCATTACATAATTTACATACTAAAATGGTTCAGAGACATGTATTGTTCTACTTATGACACTAACACAAGGCTTACACTCGACAATTCAGTTGAAATCGTTAACAGATTAAACTTGAAATAAAATCGATTTACTTCAAGAGTATCAAATCATCACAGCACTATTTTCTTTCAAGGTTTTATAATTGAGAAAATATTTCAGTCTATTATGATTAAGTACTACAGGAATACTAGACAAATAATCAATAAACCCATATGTTTCACAAAAACATGAAACATAGTCACTTGCCTGTGAATTGATAATTGAGGGCGTTCTTTCCTATTTTTTTGACTCGCAGCCTCTTATATCACACTTCACCATAATTTATTAATCATATTTTATTTAGAAGTTATCGAAGAATAGATATTTTCCAAAATATTCGTTAAATTCTTCTGTGAACAAACTGAAACGAATCAAAAATGAATCAGTAAATGGTTGCTAGCTGCATCATAGCAACAGATAAAATATATATGGCTTATAAACCTTATAGCCCCTCTAACTAGAGGGGCATCCATAGAGTAACAGACATTTGAGTAAGTTATTCAAATGTCTGTTACTCAAATGTCTGTTACTCAACGAATGAGCGTAACGCCACAGGATACCTAATAATGGTAACGCGTAACATTAATATAGGTGTTCTGTGGCGTAACCCAGATTAGTAGTAGCTATATAGCTTAATAAGTCTCTGCAACTTATATTTATGCGTTTGGGTCACATGTGCAGTCCGGCACATCTTGCTCGAATTCGAATTAATGACTCTCCAAAATGTGAATGTGGAAAAGATGTTGGGGATATTAACCACATCATATTTAACTGCCCCTTGTTCGATAAGACTACGTTATACAAAGACCTAGCAAAACTTGAAATTCCTTTTCCTACAAATATACAATGTTTACTCCATAACAACTATATTCCTATATATAAAGTCTTAGCTTCATTTATTGAAGCTAACGGCATAAAATTATAATTTTGCATTATATATGTATAATATGTTTTATTTGTATACTATGTTCTACTATTATTGCTCCCATGGCCATCCTTTCCTTTCTACGATATTCCGTTCCCCAATTTGTTAATTTTGTAAATAGTTATTTTGTTTCTCTCGTTTTAATAATTTAAAAAAAAAAGAAAACAAAAGAAAAAAATAACTCTAATGAGCTGTTTTCCAAGTGTCATTTTAGCATTATTTATCTCTCGCTAGATGGCGATGGCGACAGTTTTGGTAACAGTCCTGTAGTTTGGTATGACCGAGGAAGTTATATAAGTACATAGAACTTCCTTAGGTATGACCAAATATTTTGAATTGCGCTTACTGGCGGGTATGACATTCTGCGTTCCCTTGTTTATGGCAATTTGTGCGTCTGTATTGTAACAAATTCATTACTTATAGTATTTAATGGTAGTATTTTCTACTTTCTTGATATTCCTTATTATAAATTAAGCTAATGGTACAAAGAAAATGGTCCGTTTTATTTAGATTTAATATGTCTGCTTTAATAAAGGGGTAAATAAAATCTGAATATGTCAAAACTGTCAATGTCATAAAAAAATAAACAAATAACAAATTTCACTACACAAACTACTTGTCGTTCCTTTGGTTCGCACGTGGTTTGTGTATTTTTACGGTAAAACGCTGTTTTTACCTGCTTTCGATTACTACGTTCAGTAGAGTAAATACCAAAAGTTACGCGAGCGCCATCTTTTGACGATGAAAGAACTAAACTGACAATGCCTAATGAAAACTGCTCATTAGAAAAATGAAATAACTGGCAAGAAAATGAAAAACCTGACTCTGGCAAATACACGAGAAGTGTAATGCCAAATCCTCGAACGAGGAAAAGAAAAAAAAAGTCTCTTCAAACGTAGTCTATGTAGTGATTATATTCTCTTTGGTAGCTGCTTTTTTTTTACGTCAATGATAAAGTTGGCCTTCAATAGTTCGGTTTTGGATAGACATTTCCTACGTACAATGGCTTTTGGCGGGAAGACTTGGCGGGGTACCTAGTGATTTTTGTTTCTCAAACTTGTGTTTCTAGGAGTAATAATAGCCTACAGTGTAATCCAACAACTATTATAAATGCGAAAGTTTGCGAGTTCGTGTGTATGTTTGTTACGTCTTCACACTGAAACTGCTCAATGGGCTTTCATGAAATTTGGTATGTAGATACAGGTCCTGGAATAACATGTAGATACTTATCATTATCATCAACGTGGATGAAACCGCGGCGCGCAACTAGCATTTATAACATTAATACAATATAAATAAAACATATAATTATATCAATTCTATGTAAGTTATTACATTTAATGCTAGAACGTGATATCTTTGAAACTATATTAACAGCAAGATAGGTTTGGCTGGCCAAATCCCAATCATTGAGATACTTACAGAGACTTGTGAGCTCTTTTCCGATTTTTGATAAACCTAATCTTATCGTAACAGATTTCCATGATGTTGCCCATCATAGAAAAAAGGTGAAAGTCACAAAATAAAATGAAAATACAAAGTTGAAATTAAACTGCAGACTCAGCCAACAATAAGCCAATTGAAAGTTTCCCACAAAGAATTATATAAAAGAAAACATCGCCACCGGAGAAATCAGTTCTGTTACTACTACTATCTCACGTGTACCGATGAGTAATGACTAAGGAAATATCTTCCGAGCCCCATCGTACTGTTCTTACAGCGGTTACAATGTAGTTGAGACAGCAGTGACTCGGGTTGCGTGATTTTGTGAATTAGATATTTTGCGTAATTATTGAGAATATTGTTCTTGAGTGGAGTCCGCGACTGCGAACGGAGCGTAAGACGCCCTCCTGCTAGGTTTATTTGTTCGTCGTATGAGGTACAGCTGGCTTCTGGCGTCAGAGTTAGTCAGGCCGCCCGAGGGCGTTTGACATGGCTTCTTCTTAGTCGCTACACTCTTGGCAGAGTGGTTGTGGTTGTCACGTCGGGGGTTGTGGCTCGCTTTACAATTCTACGCTCTAATAGCTGCCCTTCTGGTGCATTCGTGTAGAGGGCCATCCAGTTCTGCCTTAACTTGGTCGGTCCATCGCATCGGCGATCTCCCTCGTGCCTGTGTGCCCTCGACCCTGCCCTGTACTACAAAGCGCTCGATGGACAGTTCTCCACGCCGTGACACGTGCCCGAAGAACGTGAGGATGCGAGATTGTACTGTGCCTGATAGACGCTGCTTGATGCAAGAGTTCTTGGAGTGTGGACTGGTTGGTCGGAGCTCTCGCTACACGGAACGACATGGCTTAACGACTGCTATTAGTCAATAATCGCCAGGACCCACAGCTTAACCTGTCCTCCGAAGCACGGAGCGATGGAAAACCGACATAACTTAGAAAAAACATTGGTGCGGAGCCTAGGACCAAACCCGGTATCGTTGGATAGGTAGGTAAAGAAAGCAACGGCACACGCAAGGTAGCCGAAATTCATTTTGTAAGTAAATAAACAGATGTGGTTATTATGGTTTACTTATTATATTTTTATAATAAACTAGCTGTGCCCGCGGTTTCGCACACATAGTCATTTCGAAAGGTTAAAAGCACTGTATGTGCTATTTATTCCAAGACTAAAATACCAACATTTTATCAACATTTCATCAGCCGTCAAAAAGATTTTTATTGATTGCTCGGCTTCCACTAATCAGATTGAAATACCAATTACACCAGTTTTTAAGTAAAACCCTAAGCTATTCTACAATGAAACGCAATCGGTCCAGTAGTTTTAAAATGATGCGCAAATAAACAAACATTCATATAAAGACATAATTTTAAAATAAATATTGTTCTGTAGCTTATTTTAAGTATCCTATACATTATTTTTGTAATTATATTCTTAAAGAAAAATGAATTAAAAGTAACACAGACAAAATGATAAAAAATAAGTTTTGGCTTCACAATCGATTATAGAGATCTTCCAAAAAATATTAATAATTACTTCAAAATTTACATAACTTTGGACTCCTATCCCGCAGGCATCCGTTATTTATCCGGGGTAAAAAGTATCCTCTTTAACCCATCATATAAACTATGACTGTGCTAAGTTGCATCAAAATCCGCCCTGTAGTTTCAGCATGGCACGTGTTCTTTTAAATAACTTTCAACCCCTATCCTGCGGAAACCCTTTAATTTTTCGGGATGTAAAGTATCCCATGTCCTACCTAGTAGTATGAAATCAAATCATTTTATTTATTTTTAATTTTATTTTGGTTAAATAAACATTTGTATTTTGTATTTGTATTTTGTAATGTCAATTTTAGTTCCATGGACGTTTTGAATAAACACAAACGAAAGTACGGCAAACCAAATCCATAAAGATCAGTGGGGTGCGTAGATAGGTGTGTATTAATTTTGTTGTAAATATATTAGATTTAAATGATGCAAAGGTTTGGCACCGCCTTCAAAAAATTCTTTCTTATATTATGTTTTATTATTACATTGGTAAATTCGAAAAAATGATATTGTTCTGGTTCAATTGTAATTATTTTATTCATTTTAGTGGTCGTTCACAAAAGAACATTTTTAATACGAAGTCGATTTATTCTTTATGTAAAAATATTTTTATTTCTTGATTTTGAGCGACCTAAGCTAACATCGAAAATAATATATGCCAAAAAAATTTGTTAAACTCACTTTAGATTCACGACATTGGTAAATTAAAACCAAGGATGAATAACCTACATATAAAACAACTAAATTAGTTTTGACGAAAATTATCTATGATTTCACAGAAATGAAACTCTTTAAAAAAAAGTTACACATCTCGTAGATATGAGGAAACATGAACACAAAATAAATGGATTTATAAGTTGTCAGTTGTACTACATAAAACCAGAGAACTCATCAAGACAAACCAAATGAGCTCAAACTCGACGACGTTCCATCATTTTGTTGTTGGGTTCCTGTCTCCATCATAAGACCCTGGATACAACATAACACCAGAGAACTCATCAAGATAAACCAAATGAGCCCAAACTCGTCATTATCTTCATCATTTTGTAGTAGAGTTCCTGTGGCTCTATCATCAGACCAGCTCAATAGTAACATAATATTATATTCACTTCTGCTCCCAATTTTAGACTATGCCGATGCCTGCTATCTAGATCTTACTGAGGACCAGCTAAACAAACTTGAGCGTCTTCAAAACTTCTGCATTCGATTTATATTTGGTTTGCGCAAATATGATCATGTCTCTGAATTTCGCACTAAGCTCAAGTGGCTTCCAATACGCCTCCGCCGGAATGCTCATATACTCTCTATTCTTTATACAGTTTTGTTTAATCCCTCCTCCCCGCGATATCTTATGGAACGTTTTAATTTCCTGTCTGATTCTAACAAGTTGTCACTCAGGTCATCAGAAAATTTAGCTTTGTTGATCCCTCTACATAGAAGCTCTTTTTATGGCAGTTCATTTACCATCCAAGCAGTTCGCCTATGGAACGCTCTGCCAGTTACTATAAGGCGAGCCCAGTCACTCCCTCTTTTTAAACTTCAAGTAAAGAAGTTTTATCTCTCTAATTAATATCACTTCTTGCTATTTTGTTGTTATTCTATTGTGGTTTCACTGTATATTATTTTTATTATGTTTGTATATATTTTGTAAATGTATATGTAGTAAATGTAATTTATTATAATGTATATACTATGTATATGGATATCTATTTATATATGTATATATATATATATATATATATATATATATATATATATACTTATACTGTACTATATATTTACATATTTATGTGTAGGTATATTGGAATATATGTGTATATATGTTTATTCATTGTATTCAGTTTTTATTATTTATTTGTTAGATTATAATGCACCACCGTCTTTGCCGTATATTAATTCCTTTCCATCCAAAGGTTGTCTGGAAGAGATCGCTTTTTAGCGATAAGACCGCCCATTGTCCCATTTATTTTGTATAAATGTTTTAGTTATTTTTGTATTTTTTGTTCTATGTGGTGTACAATAAAGAGTTATCTATCTATCTATCTATATTGTCATCAAAATTACACCCGTGTGCAAAACTTCGGCTTCATTGGACGTCGTTAAACTGTTTAAAATTGACTTGCAAACTTGTCTTAAGCTTAATAACCCAATGAATTAAATAAAAGCTTGTAGAAAGCTATTAAACCTACTTTGATGAAATTTATACAGTATCTCACTGGAGTTTTTCTTTCTCAAGTAAAAACAATCATCTAATTCGGTTCTGAAATCCTAAGATATTAGGGAACATAAACTATAAAAGAAATAAATTTTCTAATAAAAACTACTGAACTAATTTTGATGAAGTTTATATGAGACTACACTGCAAGTCTACCCTTTTGAATTATATAACAACCATCTAAATCGGTTGAGAAATCTTAGAGATTTGAGGCAATATGAGCACAAAATCAAATGGAAATACAAAAAAATAATACTCGATAACCTACTGATTAAATTTTGATAAAATTTATATAGGACCACCTGTAGAATATTATATACTATCAAACAAAAGCTTTCTTTTTAAATCCGTCCGCAATTGACGGAAAAATAGCCCGACATACAACGACATACCCACGACGTCGAAAAATTGCAGGATATTGATAGTTTGGTTTCATGGTGTGACTTAAATTCCATGAGTCTTAATATGTCAAAGTACTTTGCTTTTTACAAGAAAGAAGGTTATAGAGCGTCCAGTTCTCTAAATGGGCAGCTCTGCATTGCAAAATGTTGATCTTATACGCGACCTCGCGGTTATGATTGACGGCAAGTTGCGTTTTAATATCCACATCGCCAACATAGTGTCTCAAGGATTCAAAACCCTCGGCTTTGTCTTACGGAATTGTAGGGATTTTAAATCCCTTAGCACTAAAATCATGCTATTTAATTCATTGGTATGGAGTATTGCAGCGTTGCTTGGAGTCCTTGCTACGAGGTTCATAGTAAGAAACTAGAAGGAATACAAAAAAGATTTCTTTCACATTTGACCTACTCTTGCTTTCTTGGGAAAGAGCTGCAGAGTTATGACGATAAACTGAAATATTTTAAGATGGAATTGCTAGCTCACCGTAGACACACGCTTGATAGTATGTTCCTTTTTAAAATAGTGCAGGGTATCATGGATGCATCGAATTTACTCGCGGAGCTGTATATTTGTTTTAGGATTCGCGATTTCATGTTTCTGGTTTTCACTCTAATCTTTGTCATAATGCCCCCATGACAAGGTTGGTGCGACAATGTAATATTATTTCTAAATCTAAGGATGTCGACATATTCGTCGACAAAGTTCACAATTTTAAAAAGACTTTGACTATCTGACTCTTAATTTATTTAATTTATAGAATTTTATTTATGTTTCAAAAATTTAACCACATATTTTTTTTATTTTTTTTTTATTTTTATTTTTTTTTATGTAATGATTTAGTTTTAATTTTTTATCTTAGTTAACTTGTTACTCGCTCAATTTCAATTTATATTGTTGTGTATTTGCATGTTGTCCTCACCTGTAATTACTGTGACATTTGATTTTATTTTTATTAACAGTTGTATAATACTGTGAATGTGTTGGTGTGCACCGTGTTGGTGATCGAATAAATAAATAAATAAATAAAACAACATACATACATTCGAATATAATTATAACCGTCTGCTTTTGTGAAGTCCATTTAAAAGAGAGATTGATTTAAGCAATTACCGTTTAATATCTAGGCTTGTAGTATTATTTATTCTGTAAACTAGGTAAGTTGTGACGAAGTGATAAAATTGTGCAGCTATACCAATCAGATTTTACCAATAGAGACGTCATACCCAGTATAAAACACAAAAAACACGGCGAAATTGTACTATAGCTACTTAAGCAACTATATTTGCATCATTGAAGAGGGTAAAAGATCACAGATATATACAGAACCGCGTAGTCAGAAAGAGATAAACATATGTTCTCAGTTACAATGAGTTGCAGTGAGCGGCCGATCGCCAATCACCGCCGATGACGGCCTGTGAAGTTACGTGCGTCGTCTAGCAGCTAGAGTAAACTGGGGCAAAATAGATAGAAGGGTTTATTCAAGCCGAAAATAAAATGTTTTTTTTGAAAATCAAATACTTTCATATAATGTCATGATGATGATGATGATGATGATGATGATGATGATGATGATAATATCCCTGAGAACAATCGTATGTTCGCCGGACACTTAAGGCATTATTTTTTTGTGTATTGCTTATAGTATAAATTACATAATGTTATATACAATTTTATAGCTAATATAAAAAATACGATTAAACTATCAAAAATATACTCACGTTAAGATTTCCCCGCCAAAAGTGACGAAAGGCACTTTGAGGCACTTTGTGACAATCGTCACTCGCGGGACACTAAACACAAAATTATTGTAATATCTTCCTTACAGTATTATTAGACGTAATAACACAAAATACAAGCTATAAATCACTAAAAACAACAAAAATAAAAAATCACGTGGTCGTTGATCTCACTAGGACAACATGAACTCAAATAAAAAACGATTAGGACCGAAGCACTTTATTATCGAATTAAGCTCATTTAAATTGCGCGCCATTATCGCGTTCTCTCTGTTGCTCTTACACGTAACCCACTACTTGTCTTGTTCGTGTAAGTGGCGAAGCGGCAGCATCGCAACACTTGATTTAGAGTAAAATGAAATATATTATTTTCGATTTTCAATACCGTAAACAGTACTTAAAAATGAAAAGACATATCCTCTCTGCCTTTCACGGTTGTCCCAGTGTATGTAATGCGCTTTCTAAACACACAAGATGGCATTTGTGATGAATTTTTCATGTTTCGGAAGTCACGTGTATTTACGTGTTGCGTCGATGCCACTATGTTTTTGTGACTAAGTCGACCCAAGCTGATTAGCTTGTGTTTGCTTTGCCACGCAGAGCGGAGTACAACGTATCTACCTCAGTTTATATATAACATCATTGAGTGATACCTGTTTCATAACTAAATTATTCTACAAGCATATATTTCACAGAATATATAAAGTAGGTAATACGGTATAGGCTTGAGTATGATTCGTATAGTGCTTCGCCGTGAGCATAGAATCGTGCAGTGACAACTTGATAAAACTTAATCACTGTTTTACACTGTTTAGGGTAACAAGATTTATAGCGCACCTGTGCAAATTTATAACTACCCGCAAACGGTTCTTGGACGCACAGCCTCGTGTAGGCGCATGGCAGCTGGACCGTGTGTTTCATTCCATGTGACGCGATGTTTAAACGGGGGTTATACTTGTTTTGTGTTTCCTTTCGTTTTTATCTACACTACGAGTATAATATAATACTAATATGAGAAAGAGTTTTTTTTTGTATAATAAGTTTGTTTGTGTCATCATCATCATCATCATCATCATCAGCCTATGTTCGTCCACAGCTGGACGTAGGCCTCTTCTAGTGAACGCCAATGAGCCCGATCTTCGGCTCTTCCATCCAGTTCCTACTCACAATTTTTCTCAAGTCGTCACTCCACCTGGCCGGTGGGCGCCCTACACTGCACATCACATTGTATGTAATGGATAAATTCAAAAAATACTTAACCGTTTTAAAAAAAAAAAAATATAGAATGTTAAATTTTTAGCAAGTAAAATGGCCTTTTTTTAAAAAAAAGTTTAAGTTTATTTTGTATAAACACAAAAAATACAGAACCGATTTTAAAAATTATTTTGACTATATAGCTACATTATCAGTGAGTAACAAGGGCAGTATTTTCTTTAAAAAACAAATAGAGATCCCTATTAATTTGTAATGATGTAAGTAACCTAAGGTACCAAAAATAAAGAACGGAAATTACATTGCCATGGAAACGAAATTATAACAACAAGTCTGTCAAGTACGTGAGTATGCGTGTCTATGGTCAAGAAACACTGCTGCCAATGATTTTGAATTACGCTTACTGTTATTTTTTTAACCCCCGTACAAAGAGACAAAGTTTAGGGTGCGTATCACTTTTCACTGTGTTTGTGTGTCTGTCTGTGGCATCGAACAAACGAATGGATCGAATTTGATGTGTTTTTTTCGGTTTGAAAGCTGATGTGATCGAGATGATTCTTAGCTATAATTGGGGGGTAGGGGATCGGGGGTTACAATATGAATTTTCATCATCATCATCATCATCATCATCGTCATCATCATACTTCACTCTCAAACTGCTGATCAGATTTTGATAACATTTGGAATGGAGATAGCTTATATCCTGGAATAACACAAAGGATACTTATTATCATCATCATAATTCTCTCTCAAATGGCTGAACGGATTTCGATGAAATGTATAATGGAGATAGCTTATACCTTGGAATAAGACAAAGGATACTTTTCATCATCATCATACTTCACTCTCAAACGACTGGACAGATTTTGATAAAATTTGGAATGGAGATAGCTTATACCATGAAATAATACATAGGATAATTTGGAATGGAGATAGCTTATACCATGAAATAATACATAGGATAATTTGGAATGGAGATAGCTTATACCATGAAATAATACATAGGATAATTTGGAATGGAGATAGCTTATACCATGAAATAATACATAGGATAATTTGGAATGGAGATAGCTTATACCATGAAATAACACATAGGATAATTTCATCATCATCATAAAGTCTGTACAATGATAAATATGAAGATAAAAAAACTATGTGTATTGCATGAACTCATATTCGTACACCTCACCTCACCTTATTACATACATTAACACACACGCAATGGCCCAAGCTCAAATCTCAAAGCAAAGGGTAGCCTCATGGTATGAAGACTGCATTTATTTGTATTCGTAATAATTTTATTGAACTTTAATGTGGATTGTTTTATAGTTATTGAATTATTTGTGTTAAAATTAAAATTAATATTATAATAATGCTTAAATCTGATAATAATTATTGAATTCGAAACAATATTATTAAACTTATAATGTGAAATTATATTTAATCTCTGATACTTAATTAAAAATAATCAGTTAATTGAACTGACCTTTGTTTTTCCTTTGTTTTTACATGCATATGAATATTTAAATAAATATTCATATGCATGTAAGTTTGCCTATTTTGATATATATTTAGTCTCTCGGTTTGAATTAATAATATATATTTATTCAATTTTTATTACTTTTCTAAATTCGACACGTTGCGCGCTATCTCATAAGAGTTAACTGTTGTTTAAGGGTCCCAAGATACAGGCCTGGCCGAGTTTGGGGCCCGCTGCTTATTCTTTTGTCTATGTCAACTACTTATTGTATAATCATATTTGTTCATATGTAATCATTCCTGTGTTTAGTAAATAAATATATTTCTATTCTATTCTATTCTATTCTATTCTATTCTTATACCATCTTATCATCATCGTCATCATGATCATCATTATCATACTTCACTCTCAAACGGCAGAACGGATTTTTAAGAAATTTGGAATGGAGATAGCTTATACCCTGGAATAACACATAGAATACTTTTATCACAATACTTCACTCTCAAACGGCTAAACAGATTTTGATTAAATTTGGCATGGAGATAGCTTATATTACCAGATTTTTGAGGTGCAAGACAGAAGCCTCCTCTGAGTCGCTTTAATTAAGTGAGAACATACTCACCATCCTGGATAGAGAGCTTAGCAGACTTTTGAAGTGCAAGACAGAAGCCTCCTCTGAGTCGCTTTAATTAAGTCGGAACATACTTACCATCCTGGATAGACAGCTTAGTAGACTATTGAGGTGTAAGACAGAAGCCTCCTCTGAGTCGCTTTAATTAAGTGAGAACATACTCACCATCCTGGATAGAGAGCTTAGCAGACTTTTGAGGTGCAAGACAGAAGCCTTCTCTGAGTCGCTTTAATTAAGTGGGAACATAATTATCATCCTGGACAGACAGCTTAGCAGATTTAAGAGGTGCAAGGCAGAAGCCTCCCCTGAGTCGCTTTAATTAGGTCGGAACATACTTACCATCTTGGATAGACAGCTTAGCAAACATTTGAGGAGCAAGACAGAAGCCTCCCCTGAGTCGCTTTAATTAGGTCGGAACATACTTACCATCTTGGATAGACAGCTTAGCAGACTTTGAGGAGCAAAACAGAAGCCTCCCCTGAGTCGCTTTAATTAGGTCGGAACATACTTACCATCTTGGATAGACAGCTTAGCAGACTTTTGAGGCGCAAGACAGAAAACTCCCCTGAGTCGCTTTAATTAGGTCGGAACATACTTACCATCTTTGGATAGACAGCTTAGCAGACTTTTGAGGTGCAAGACAGAAGCCACTGAGCCGCTTTAATTTCCGGCGCATCTTCCTTTGTATGTTTCGAGCGATATCCTTTTTTTAATTTGTTATGAAAATCGATACGTATTAGAAAGCAATATTTACGACAAAGTCTGTACAAAGAAGATTATAAAAAAAAAGTCTAGAGTATATATAAAAAAAAAGTCTAGGGTATATAGGGTTGATAAATTCAGGCGTTACTTTGCGGAAATCCATATTTAAAATGAACAAAATAAAAATATGTAGCTTACTTCCGCCAAAACTGTAAGTCTGACAAATGATAAATAGTAAAATTAACAAAAGTAAAACCCCACGCAAAATAATATAAACATAACATAAACCCACGCATACATAACATAACGCATTTGGTATAAACCCTACCCAAATTGAACTATTGTAAAATATAGATGAAATGAAAGCTAAGGCCTGGAGGCCAGAAAAAACACTTATATATTTATATATTACCATATTATTTTGACATTAAGGAATGCAATAAAAAAATGATTTAAGCTACTGGTACTGACCAAGAATATGACATTTTAAAAACTTGGGTCTGGCTGTTTTTCTGTCTGTTTGTCTGTAAGTTTGTTTGTTTGCGCATCACGTAATAACTACAAAACCGATGCGAAGCGTTTTTCACTGCTGGAAAGTTTAAGGTTTGAATTAAAAACTGGTGTAGTTGGTATCTCAATCCTATGAGTAGAAGCCGAACAATTGATACAAATCTTTTTGATGGCTGAAGTAATTTAGATCAAATGTTGGTATATTAGGTTCTGGAATAGCACATTATAGTACTTTTAACCTAGAGAAATGACAACGAGTGCGTAGCCGCGGGTACAGCTAAATAAACAAATAAAAATAATTCTGCAAATCGCTTCAAATGTTCCGGAGAATTTTGAGGTACCTAATTTAAAAAACGACCGACGAATTGAGTTTCCTCCTTTTTGAAATCGATAAATGTTATTAATCTTACCTAATCGTAACTAAGAAGTAAGTAAGTTTATAGTAAGGGGTTAAAATTATGAGATTTTTCTTTGTGAGTTGACAAACATAATTCCAAAAACCGTCGATCATCACCTGCGGCTCAAATGGACCGATATCGTTCCCGTCGTCAGCTTTCCAGCCCATCAGTCACGCGCCAGGATTGCCGGCACGAACCGGACAAAGCCGGACAAACCGGATATGTGGCTGGATCTAACCGGAGTTGTTTAACACCGTTCATTTGTCTACGAACTCGGGCTTTATACTTGTGTTATTATTTAGTCTGTGCTTTAGCTTTGAGCTATGAAATTGGATGGGAATGAATAAATTTGACAGACTAGCTGCGTGGATTGGATATTTATTTTAGCCGGTGAATTTTCAATCTAAATTGATGAATGTACCGTGAGTGACGCGAGTATCACTCTTTGTTAGGGAACACAAGAAAAAAGTTTGAAAAAGCACGCTACTTAATTGCAAGCTGGTCTAATTTAAAACGGTTTTTTAAACGGTTTTGTTTAACTTGCAAAAAATTGCGAAATGATGAATAATCAATGTGAATGAAAGGGCTACAAACACAGGACTATAAGAACAGACCACAATGAAAATTCCACATATTTTGTTCCACACATTTTATGGTGGCGGCCATCTGGCCGCCTACACAAAATGTTGGATTCCTTTTTTTTGTGCCCCTCAATATGGGTATCAAATGAAAGGGCTTGACAAGAAGAACACACTTTAGAAATCTATACTTATAATAAAACTGTCGGTCCAAACGGGTCCAATTCTGTACATTGAATATATTTTGAAATTTTCTTTTGGAGGGTACTCTATATTCGATACTGAAGCCAAAACTGTATTTTTTTTCATTTTTGTCTGTCTATCTGTCTGTCTGTCTGTCTGTATCTTGGCTAGGCATCACGCCAAAACACCTGAATGAATTTAAATGAAACTTGGTTTGATTTGAGTTCATACTACGAGGTAGAATATAGAATACTTTGAATTCTGAAAAATTAAAGGGTTCCCGCAGGATAGGCGTTGAAAGTTATTTAAAAGGACACGTATCACGCTGAAACTACTGGAAGGATTTTGTTGCAACTTGGCACAGTCATAGTTTATATAATGGGTAAAACATCAGGGTAATTTTTATCCCAAAAAAATAAAGAGTTTTTGCGGGATAATGTCCCATATTCTGTAAATTGAAGATATTTTGTATTGTTTTTGGAGGCCTTTCTATATTCAATACTAAAGCCAAAACTGTATTTTTGTAATTTTTGTCGGTCTGTCTGTCAGTCCGTCTGTCTGTTTGCACCTTGGCAGCGCATCACGCCAAAAATACTCTCTGAATTCAAATTAAATTTGGTATGATTTGAGTTCATACTTCGAGGTAGGACATTGGATACTTTTCATCCCGAAAAAATAAAAAAATCCTGCAGGATAGGTGTGAAAAATTATTTAAAAGAACACGTAGCGCTGAAACTTTTGGACGGATGTTGATGCATCTTGGTACAGACATAATTTATAAGACGGGTGACAATTAAGGATACTTTTGTCCTGAAAATTAATGGGTTCCTGCGGGATATGGGTCCAAATTCTGTACATTAAAGATATTGTATTTTTTTGGAGGTATATTCGTTAATGAAGCCTAAACTGTATGTTTTTCATTTCTGTCTGTATGTCTATCTGTCTGTATCATGGCCGCGCATCACGCCGCCGGAACTACTGAATGAATTGTAATGAAACTTGGTATGATTTGAGTTCATACTACGAGGTAGGACATTGGATACTTTTCATCCCGAAAAATTAAAGGGTTTTCGCACTATAGGGGTTGAAAGTTATTAAAAAGAACACATATCACGCTGAGACTAATAGACGGATTTTTTGATGCAAATTGACACAGCATACTTATAATAAAGCTATAGGTACGAAAAAGGCTGTAAAAAGTAGATAAATAAAAAAATGCTCTAGGATGCTTAAAAAGGGTACACAATATTAAAAAAACGTGTCGGTCTGTCTATTTGTCTGTATGTATGTTTGTTTGTTCACGCATCACGTATAAACTATTGGACCGATTGCAATGTGGTTTTCATTGTTAGATAGCTTTAAAAAAAAGCTTATTTTTTTAGCTTTTTTTTTTGTTTGATTTAAAAAATGGTGTAATTGTTATCTCAATCTGGCGAGTTAGAAGCCGAGCAATTGGTAAAAGTATTTTTGACGGCTAAAGAAATGTTGATCTAATGTTGGTATATTGGTCCTGCAATAGCGCATTATGGTACTTTGAACCTAAAGAAAAGACCACGCGTGCGAAGAATCTGTTTTATCTGTGCTAAAAGCTAAAAAATGTAATAAAATCGTGGGGCTTAGCGTAACCTGAGTAATATGTATAAATTCGATCGCCCCAGTTTTTTTAAAATATTTTATTACATATCTAAAAAACCGTTTAATATAAAACAATTTTTTGCTTGCTTATTTTTCTTGCAAACTAGCACACGGTGTGATGCACGGGTAGGAGGGGAATAACTCCATGTACGACTACCGAGCATTGCCTACTCGATTTGTTGAAGTGCGTAGGACGCGATGAGCAAATGTTTCATGAGCAAATGTACACACTCGGAGAGCAAGAGCTGTAAATGTACACACTCGGAGAGCAAGAGCTGTAAATTAACATACCTACTACCAAACTAGTAGCAAACCAGCACGCTTTTGTAATAGCATGTGTATTCCAGGCTTAGGAATGTACCACCTTCTGTTTATGAGGTGTTTTAATCTTGGATAAAAAAAATGGAATTGGATAAAAATATAAAAAAAATATGTATTTCTTTGTAATTGGACTGAAATATATTTGCGCACAGACAAATAAACAGGATAAATCATAAAAATGGATCTTTTCTGTTTGTCTAGATCATATTTTAACATATTTATGTGTTTTTTGTCGTTTAAATATATATGTACTTACTTAGTTAAGTTACTTTTATTCCTAGGTGTTAGTCACCCATTTTGACACATGTAAAATTAATGTAGATATAATATGGCACCCACGAAACAGGCCCTCGAGCCTATTGTGGGATATTATCGGGAGTTTGTATTAAGTTATTTTTACCACCACAATGTGTTTTTTTTTCTTTATGTATTTTTATGTAGTACCTACTTTTCATTGTGAAATAAATAATTTTGTTTTTTTTTTGTTTATGGTTGGAACATTGCTGCTTAGCGATAAGACGATAAGAACGCCGAAAGTATTTAAAGGTTTTATAATGTAGGTATTACTAGCTTTCCCGCTCGAGACTTCGTCCGCGCGGTCTACTGTTTATCGCGAAAAAAGCATCTTAACTTCTAGGATATTCAAAACCAATGCAAAAATAGCACCAATGCTATTGGTGTCTATTGACAGATTTGTTATTTCGTTTCATGGCAATCGTTCCATAGAGCGAGTAATATACATTTTCCAGTTTTCCCGTGAAAACTTACAATCTTCCGGGATAAAAATATCCTGTGTTTTATTCCAGGGTATAAGCTATTTCCATTCCAAATTTCAACAAAATCCGTCCAGTCGTTATCGCGTGAAAGCTCCCCAAACAAACATACAAACAAACAAACAGACAACGTTTCACTTTATATATTGGTATGGATTGTAACTTTTAAACTTTCGCGATTCGAACACATAGTTAAATATTTAAACGGGACTTAATCGCGCAGAAAACTTAATATTTATTTACCTCAACGTTTTGATCAAGTTGCATTGATCGTGGTCACGAGAAGACTGAAGTAGCGAGTGTCAGCGTCGAGAAGGGCGAGCGTTGTCTCCAACTACCCGCATTTGGTTTTGTAAAAACCAAAATTGTGTTTGTGTTTGGTATGGATTGTTTCCTTTGGTGCAATAAAGTGTTGCCTATACTTCTATCTATCTACATATGCCACCAAAATACTATTCTAAAAGTGATAGTCATGTTCTGTACTATACTATTATAGCAGTTGTTGGCTCTTCACATAATATGTATTTCACACTTGAAATATATTTAAAAAATATTAGCTTTTGCCCACGACTTCGTCCACGTCGACTGCAGTATATCACAATAAAAAGTATCATTTGTCTTTCCCCAGGGAAAGACAATTTTTTTTCTTTTTCCAAACTATCTCCGTAACCAAATTTCATCAAGATCAGTCGTTTAGTCGTGAAAGGTAACAAAAGATACTGCTGTAAGATTGAGTTCACCGGGGAGGGCTTAGTGTTTCACCATCAACTACATCAAAACTTGGTTTTAAGTTTTGATATAGTTGATGGTGACACACTATGCCCAAATGAGACTGACCCGCAATGAACGTCTCGAAAGAGGCAAGTAACATATATTCAGCTTGAGGATGGTAACTCGTAGCAAGCCGGGCACTAGTAGTAGTGACCTTTACTGACAACTTATGTTGATTTTGCATGGTCTGGTGGATTCGAACCCACGTCCTGCGACATACCATTTAACCCAACACAGAAAATTGAGTAATACTCGCTTTAAAATCGTTTTTATTTCCTTACAGGTTAAATCCACTCACTAACTCTACTTACAAAACCGCCCACCTGTTCAAAAGTTCATACAATGGGGTTAATTAAAATTTTTACCCGTTTAACCCGTATTTACTTAACTTCTCCGCCCGACCAAATATCGGCAATAATATAAACCTGAAATAAGAATACCTACGTAAACAGAACCCACTCCGGGGGTGGGGGTTAAAGGTTGCTTTAATTATTATAAATCGTGAGCTCTGTGTCTCGGTGTTTTTGCGTTCGCAGTGTTTTTTATGAAGGGTCAGGGCTGTAAGTCGGGATAGCGTTTCAGGGTGGTCGTAAAGAACAATGGTGGGAGATGGGGTGTAAACTGTGGCCCGTTTTTAACGATGCTGACCTGTGGTTTGTGGTTACTTTGAGAATGTTGTGAAAAGCAAGTATGTGACGAGAGGGATCACTTACCGCCACGAGAAGCTGTTAAGGATTTGATGTTCACTTGTACATTTTTCTGCCTCCATTTGAGAAGTACCTAGGGAGATTTACAGACATGAAAAGGTTACAAGAGTTAAAGGATATCCTGCTTTAGTAATGTATTCATTTATTATAAGAACTGCAAAGGAGTGGAATGCCCTGCCCTTGTCAGTGTTTCCGGTAAATTATAACCCCGGTGTGTTCAAGTCAAGAGTGAATAGGTATCTACTAGGCAAGCGTGCTACACCTTCGACCACATCATCGCTTTCCATCAGGTGAGATCGTGGTCAAACGATTGCCTAGTATTGCGTAATAAAAAAAAAATAAAAAAAACTATCAGTACATATTTAAATTTGGACCACATGCCAACCCATTTTTATATTGCTGTGGTAATCTACTTACAAACGCTACGAATGAAAATAATAAAACATGAAATGATATCTGAATCATAATAATAATGTGTATGGGTTGTGACACATACACATACTACTTATGTTACTTTAATGAGACAAGTATATCGATGAGGTACGAGTAGGTACCTACATTATAGCTGCAAATGTATATCTACTACTCAAGTAAATTACTAACTTTGCTTTTAAAAATAAGTAACTACTAACTTCTATATAAAATGTATATAAACCAGCAAAAACTATCTAAAAGTAATAAAAAGCCGCCGTGCACACGCGAAAACCACATCAATCATTTGGAAGTAAATCTAGTGGAGGTAATTTTCTCTCACTACATTAATCTTCTTCATTGTTTCAAAAAAGAAAGAGAAGGTACCCAATAAATCCAAGCTTTGAGTCATAATCTGCACAGTGGATCTCAAGCATCGCTTCGCTCCTTATCATCCCTTTTGGATTATTTTGTATCATTATTACCTTATCATTTTGGTAGGACTCTGTGTGTAAGCATTTGACATTTTGAGGGGCACTGTAGTCAATAAAGTTACTAAACATTTCTAGAAGTCTTAAGACATCATTTATTATCGGCGTTTAAACGCCGACAATGCAAGTTTTGGTAATCCAAATTTATCATGTTTGTTTGTTTTGTCGTATGAGGTAGTGCTGACCTCTGGTGTCTGAGTTTGTCAAGCTGCCAGAGGGCCTCTGTCATGGCTTAACGGCTGCTATTAATCAATAACAGCCGGGACCGCTCCGAAGCACGGAGCGATGGAAAACCGCACATAACTTAGAAAAGTCATTGGCGCGGAGCTTACGATCGAACCCGGTATCGTTGGATTCGAAGTTGCACTATAGAACCTTTAGGCTACCAACGCTTCGTACCAATTCATCATCATCATCAGTCCGTGTCACACATACGTCTACCCCAACAGTTATCACCCCTTCAACAGATATGACCAGCCCACTGCCACTTCAGCTTACTAATCCTAAGGACTATGTCAAATATAATAATGATGTTTATTAAGTGTGGAGTCAATGTGCGCACGCGTCCGGATCCTGTAGATCCGAAGCACAAATCTGTTGACCCCAGGCTGGACGTGGAATTATTTTTGGATGCTCTGTCTGATACTATAAATGAAGTTTGAAATTGCGACAGTGTCATTGTTTTAGGGGATTTTAATATTAATATGTTAAATTTAAATGACAACAAAACTAAAATACTCACTGCTACTTTACGGTGCTTGAATTTAGCGCAAATAGTCACTTCAGCTACGCGCTTTACAGATTCTAGTCAATCGCTTATTAATGTAGTCTGTACAGATTTGCAACCTAGAAAAGTATTGGTAGAGCCTATAGGATCGGTCATTCCTTTGTTGTTTGCGAATTTAACATAAAGAGAGATAAGTTAATTTCTCATTTTGTTACTTACAGACCAATTAAACATATCTGCTTAGAGTCATTTAATAGAGATTTAGAGATATAGTGCGTTGGGATTATGTCTCTACATGTACTAATGTTAACAAAATGGTTCATATATTTAACTGTTTCGTATTTAGTTTGTTCGATGTCTGCGCACCCAAGAAGACATGTACGATTAAAGAGAGCAGTTATCCTTGGATAACTGATAATATTAAGTTTATGATGCATTTACGGAACGAAGCCTTGACCGCCTATAGAAACACAAATTTTGGTGGTAAAAAACTATATTATAAAAGTCTTAAGTCATTGGTAAATCAGTCTTTATATTTCGATAAGGTAGCGTATTATAAATATAACATTAATAATAAAATAAATGACCCTAAGATACTTTAGGAAAATTTAAAATCAACACCATTGCCTTCAAATAAACACCATGAGCTTCCATCGTATTATCGAGATCCAGATGTAATAAACAACCATTTTTTGAATGTCCCGGGTAATACGGAGGTAACGTTATCGCAGCTCACTTATTTTGAGTTCAGTCAATTTAATAGAAACGTCGTTTTCACTATAAAAGCTACTAGTTCTAATAACATTTTTAAAATAATAAAAGATCTTAAATCTAATGCAGAAGGCTTTGATCATATATCACTGCATATGTTATTGATGACCTTGCCTCATGCTTTAGAGGCTTTGACTGCGATAGTGAATACCTCAATTGCCACTTCAATATTTCCAGATCAATGGAAAATGAACCCAATACTTGTTAAAGACCTCAGGCCCATTAGTATTCTTCCATGCATTTCTAAAATTGTAGAGAAATTCGTTTGCAAGCAATTAACAGAATTTATTGAGAATAATAAAATTCTCCCCGAGGTCCAGTCTGGATTCAGAAAGGGTAAAAGTACGGCTAAGGCTTTGTTGGGTGTCACCGATAATATCTTGGCATATCAGGATGAGAGTATGTGCACATTGTTAGTGTTGATTGACTTTTCCCGCGCTTTCGACGCTATTAACACACCGCTACTTCTTTCTAAGCTTAATTTTTATGGATTCGACTCCGCTGCGCTTAAGTGGTTTGATAGCTATCTTTCTAACCGTCACCAGTACGTAGAAATGCATCTAAATTCGGGTGTGTCACTATTCTCTACCCTCACAGCTGTAAAGAGAGGCGTTCCTCAAGGTTCAATTCTAGGCTCAATTCTTTTCATATTATACAGTGCCGATATCATCAAATGCTTACAAAAATGTAAATATCACATTTACGCAGATATTTTTTTATAGGCGCTTATTCACTATGCCGCACGAAATTCCTTGCCGAAAACGTGTGACGTCAGTACGGCAATTGCCGTACGATTCCACGCAGATATCTTAACGCGGCGCGTTACGTGCGTGAATGGTCATAGCGCATAAGGGCACAGGTGTACCTTTTCATCCAAAGGACATTGATGGTGCCATACATGATCTTAACGGAGACCTGCATAGGTTAGCCACGTGGTCTGAAAATAACTGCTTTTTACTCAATCCTACTAAAACAAAATTTATGATTTACTTCCCGTAAACATCAGTTAGCTTCATTATCGACGAACGTTAACTTATCACTGATGGGTGAAAAAATAGATCGGGTCTATGAGGCGCGTAACCTTGGTTTGAATGTTGATGCTGAACTGAGGTTCGAAAAGTATATACCTGAATCCGTCCAAAATTGTTTCTATAGGCTTATGATGATGAGCAGCGACAACATGGCAATATTAATATAGACATATCGTTTTGTGATATATATATATATTTATTATTATTATAACGTGCAACTAATAAGTGAGAAGAAATGAATTTCAACTATTGTAGAGGTTATTTCGCTGCAAGCCACATGCGTGGTATTCTTAATAGTCAGCGCTACCCTTACGCAATTTTTAACGACACTTTCTTCGTCAGTTATTTGACATTCAGATACTACATTATTTAATTCCTTTGTCGTTGCTATATCTTAAAATATACTTTTTATTTATTTATTTATCTATGTTTATATATATATATAATAACCAGCTGAAAACCAGCGCTGCGTGCCTTCGCCAAACAGCCTAATGCTGAGTTAAGGCCCATTCATCACCACTTTAACTATCTACTTTTACCTTTTCTTTGTTTTTCTTTTCTATTGAACCTAATTAATTATATAATATATAATTAATTAGGTTAATTATATAATATATAATTAATTAGGTTCTAATTATTTGTATCTTTTATTTTTGTGTGTGTTGAATAAATGTATTTTCTTTCTTTTTTTCTTTCTTTCTATGTTGACAAATTTGGTTCTCTGCCGGATCACCTCATTCCGGTTCCGGATACGATTTTTCTGAGAAACTCCAAGCATAGCCCTTTCCATAACCCGCTGAGCGACCTAAAATTGGTGGACTAGTCGTACCGTGAGTGTTCACGACTCGGCTCTTTATGTCATAACATGTAGGACACACTGGTTGAAGACCTATGAAACTCTTCAAACTTTGCGGTAGGTTTTTTTGCTTTTGCGGTATTGGTGACGAGAAGACTCAAAGAAGTTTTGCAAATGCTGCCCAGCCCAGTTTTATTCTTCTGCGGGTCTCTCTCTCGAAGTTGTTTTTACCTAGTTGCAAACTTTGCCCCAGAGACATACTCCTGAACAACTTCGAAAGCAGCTCCGTTAACAGCAATTGTTTCCGGAATAAGATGTTCGTTGAACATAACCTTGGTTTTGTCCAAGTTCATCCGGAGACCAATGCGTTGAGACGAATCAGCTAGGCTGTCCAACATCTGTTGCAAGTCTTGCAACGTTTCTGCCACAGAGACGATGTCATCCGTGAATCTCAAGCGTGTTATGTACTCACCGTTAATGTTCCTTTCCAGTCCAGAGTCATAGACATATCTTCCAATGCATTTGAGAACAATTTCGGAGAAATTGTCTCACACCTCGATACAGGGGGATATGCTTAGTCTCTGCTGGTTCTGTACTTGGACGGTCTTTGTTGCGGCGTCATACAGACATCTCAAAACTTGGATATACCACCAGTCGGGTCAAAGGCTTTCTCATAATCCATAAACGCTAGGCACAGGGGCTGATTATACTCTTCTGTCTTCTGTATAATCTGCCGCACTGAATGGATGTGGTCTATGGTGTCGTATCCTCCCCGAAACCCGGCCTGCTCTGTTGGCTGGAATTCGTTGAATCTCCGCGCAAGGCGATTCTTGATGACTTTTGATAACAGCTTGGCATGAGCATGGCTCAGGAGGGAAATGGGCCGATAGTTTTTCAAAAGGGTCTTATCACCCTTTTTTAAAAACAGGATAAACATACTCTTGTTCCATGCCTATGGAGTTCTCCCAGAGGAGAGGATAGAATTAAACATAAACTGAAACTCTTTAAGCGTGGGAGAACCTCCTGCTTTTAGGAGCTCCATAGTAATTCCGTCCTCAACCGCGGCTTTTACATTTTTGAGCTGTTTTAGAGCCATCTCGATTTCGTCAAGGTTGACTTATGGCAGCTCTTCGGTATACTGGCGGGTCAGCATGGCCCTGGAATCCTTAATATCGGGTTTGGGTTGCGACGCGTGTGACACGTCCAGTTGGCCATAGAAATCTTCAACATCCGCGAGAATCTCCGGCTTCGAAACGACAACTTTCCCGCTTCATGTGGTCAACTTTGTCAGATGGCTTCGACCATGCTGTTGTAGGAAGACTTTTGACCGCCGATTCCGCTCTATCGCTTCTTCTATAGCGCTTGTATTGGAGCCAAAACCAGTACTACTACAGCTTAAACATCATCATCATCATCATCATCAGCCCCTATTGTTCTGCTGCTGGACGTAGGCCTCTGCTTGGGCCCAATCTTCGACTGTCCTCATCTAGTCGCTGCCTACCGCCTTGCGCAAGTCGTCACACCACCCGGCTGGCGGGTGCTCTACACTACGTTTGCCTCAACGCAGTCTCCACTGTAGAAATCGTTTATCCCAACGGTTGTTGGTTCTTCGAGTTATGTGACCAGCCCATTGCCACTTCAGTGCTTCAATTGCTAATCTATCTTGATCAATACTTACTTTAGATTTTAGATGCATCCGACAAATGAAGACTTTCTGCAGATTGTTTTATTTCCACATTCATCAGTGTTATTTTTACTGTGGTACGAAACAGTAGTCATCAAATCAAGTTTGAGAACTACTGGCCGAGACCTCCATTAGGTTCTAGCCGTGATGAGGACCGGCCGCTGTAAATTAATCTATTTTTTAACCAAAGCTTTTAATTAAAAGCCTTTTCAATTATTTATGAGCATTAGTGAGTTTAACACTGGACTTAGAGAGTTCATTAGTATTGTGTGGTAAAGCTCTTGCTAATCTGTAGTTATGTTTGAAGTTTATTACAAATTTAGTTTTAGAGTATTTGAATAATACAACGGTTTTGGAATGGTTTTTCCACTGAAGGTTTTAAAAGCATAAAAAACTTTTTAAACTTTCGTGTATTAAATTATTCACGTTTATAAGGTGGGCCTTTTCGCGCACAAATTTATATCAAAATATTGTTTTGAGGAATAGACTGTTTCAAGAAAATATCATAACTTGTCAAAATTAATTTACTTTAGAATCAAATTTAACGTGTGGTATCTGGACGATGGAAATTTAGGAGGCGATGTGAACACAGTCGCGAAAGACTTAGAAAATTTAACAAGACAATTCAAAACAATAGGTCTTACTCTATTTTTTTCTAAATGTGAATTATACATTTCAAATCCAATCATTTCATAAAACGACACCATAGATATTTTTAGAAAAATTGCTGCCAATTATTAAAATTTAGCAAAACAGTTCACTTCTTCTTTTAGGGGCCCCGATCCTCGATGAATCATTACCAGATTTCGTTGAAGAAAAAATTCAAAATTTTCAATTTATTTCGGTCCGCTTGCATAAAATTAATACACATATTATGGCATATTTTATACTTCGCTACTGCCTTTGTGTCCCAAAATTTCTGTATTTCTTAAGATGTTGTCAACTTTGGAATCATACCTTACTTATATAACAGTTTGGCAGCATTTTAAGAGATACGCTCACCGCCATCAACAATGTACCTTTCGATGATCGCTCTTGGTGCCAGGCCTCACTACCAATAAGGTGCGGTAGTCTTGGCATACGTAAAATTTCTAGTGTATCTCTACCAGCTTTCCTATCCTCAGTTTATAGTACACAAAAATTAATCGGAGCTATTTTATCTCTGTATTACTAATTACGAAATAAGTTTTTTGACTGAGGCTAGGGACGCTTGGAAAATAGCCTGTACAAATCAGTCCTTGCCCAAAGCGACTCCTTACCAGAAGCATTAGGACGGGCCGCACTGCAAAATTGAACGAAAAAATCTTCTTGATACATCTGTTTGTTCTGCAGAGCGTGCTCGCCTCCTCGCTGTTTCACGTTGGGAATCAGGCTTGTGGTTGCAAGCACTTCTACCAAAAAATATTGGCAATTTACTAGACAACCAGACATTCCGATTAGCCGTTTCTCTGCGTCTGGGCGTTTTTTGCTAAGTCCCACACCGTTGCCTATGCGGCGATATGGTGGATCGGCTTGGTCATCACGGACTATCTTGCTACAGAAGCGCAGGGAGGATTCCCCGATACGCCAGTTTAAATGAAGTCATCCGTCGGGCCTTTGTCAGTGCCGGCATTCCGTCAATCTTAGAACCAAATGGCCTGATGCGAGACGACGGCAAGAGGCCTGATGGTATGACTTTAATTCCTTGGAAGATGGGACGGTCTTTAGTCTGGGATGCAACTTGTGTTGATACCTTGGCGCCGTCTCATCTTCCAGAGACAACAGTTCAGGCTGGCGGCGCTGCAACCAAAGAAGAAAACCTCAAGCGGCGCAAATATGGGAACCTTGACCAGAACCAGAACCAGGGGTTACATGTTTGTGCCGTTTGGGGTTGAAACTTTGGGTCCGTGGAGGCCAGGCGGCCATGAAATTTACAGGGACTTGGCAAAACGTTTGGTGGAGGTGACATGTGATCAGAATGCTGGCTCCTATTTAGGCCAAAAAAATAGTATTGAAATACAGCGTGGCAATGCAGCCAGCATTCTGGGCACTTTCCCTTCCTCCGAAGGACTTTTAGATAGTTTTGTGTAAATAGTTACGTTTTTTTAAATATATATATTTTAAAATGAACTTTTGTTTTATGTAAATTTTATCGTGTAAATAAACTCTAATTTACTTTAAATATGAAATTGAAGTAATAAAAAGCTCAAATTAATTCCAGTAAACAAATTTAGGTACTAAATAATTAATGTCATAGATTAAAATTATAATTATACATTAATATTACAATTGAAAAATTCATGCACAGAGTAAAAACACTTCTCGTCTAACCATTTATGTACCCTATATTTAAATATGACAGTCGTATATATCAAATTCTTAAATTCTTCAGGAAGACTATTGAAAACTTTTACTGCCATGAAAAGTGCTTTATTTTTGGATATCAGTGTAAGCCACACTGATGTCGGTTCAAAGAACTATTTACTATATTATCATATAAAAACAGGAAAGTATACGTATAATCGTTACGAATTAAAATAACATTACAAAAAATAGTTAGACAAGACAATTATTTCAAAAAGGTCACTTTAGTTCCTTGTGATAATAGCAAAAGTAGGTTGTCTTTATTTACCTAAAGTTATTCTACATTAAATATGAAGCCAATTACAAGTTTGTAGCTATTTAGAAGTAAGTCCTCAGACGTGGCGGTTAGCAGTCTACCGCCGGAAGCACAACTTCTCGACTGCATTAACTGCAATTGTGATGTTTGAATAATTTGCTCAGTTGCTTTTCATATTTTCTTTTATGAACCTTTTATTATAACAAACGTAGAATAGATTATTTTTACCGTAAATAAAAAATAAGATTTAATTAAAATATTTTTCCCTTCCCCTTCTCTCAACACATTTCTATCAATTTTAAGGCATTATGACTAAGACGAGGGCAGGGCATTCCACTCCTTAGAAGTTCATAAAATATATGAAGAAGCGTAACGCTTCGTTCTTGAAGTTGTATGACGCCGCGACGATGTATAAGTCTAGAATTTCCAAAAATGTTCTTGCGTACCATTGACGTAGGAAATGTCTATATGGTGCGTACAGTCAGTGACACGTAGATTAAGTGTACAATACAAATTTTAAAAACGCTACAATTGATGTGTTGTGTAAAGCCGGTGCCAGATACGTGAGCAAAGTTTAAAAATTAATTTTGTGTGCACTAAGTCTGGCGCCCGCATGAAGTGTAATATAATGAAAAATTGCCGAAGAAAAGAAGTAGCTATTACACGAATAATTCCCTAAAGAAACTACTTGTACAAGTAAATCGTAAAATAATAAGATTTATCGAAATTTGTTGACCGGAAATTCAACGAGTCACGGACATCTAAAAAAGAAAAAAGCTCAAAGGATAAGTAAACTGAAGTGGCAGTGGGCTGGTCACATTTCCCGAAGAACTGATAACCGTTGGGGTAGATGAGTTCTCGAGTGGAGACCACGTTTAGGCAAACGTAGTGTAGGACGCCCTGTAACCAGGTGGAGTGACGACCTGCGAAAAGCGGCTGGAAGATAATGGATGAGGAGAGCTGAAGACCGAGATCAGTGGCGTGCATTAGGAGAGGCCTACGTCAAGGGCCTCAATTCTGTTAACTATTGAACCGCGATAACGCAAGTCGATCGCTAGATATTTTTTTGCGATCTTTTCTCATTTACCTCTTAAAAGTGCTAGAAGCGAACAAATTAAGGAACAAAAAAACGCCGGAAGAAATTTTCTTCCATTGTTTGCTTTTCTCGCATCAAAATATAATTATAAAATGCTCGTGACATTGTGTTTGTATGAAGATAAACTTTTACACCCACCTTCAAGAGACGGTGATATATATTTCCTGACTTGTGTCAATCGGGAGTATTTTAATATACGTTTTTCGAGTCTATGATTTTAAGCGGGAGTAGAACATGGGAGTTGCGATGGAGTAGCGGCACATTATGTCTATGACAAACGTCAATAGATACATTTTCTCCTCTGATTTTACCCCTTTCTTCGATTGCCGTGCTTTGTAAGGTAGAGAAGAGAATTATATCCACTGAGAATTAGATAAAAACGGGCGAAAGATAGAAAGATATTTGTCCACCCCCCATGCTGGCCTGCATAACAACTTAACACCTGGTAGCCTGGATTTCGTCTCAAGATATGTTTTTGACATTGGACTGGCACGAAATGGGCCTATATATAGACACACATTCCTTATGGTGGAGTCACTGCAGGATATTGGAGGAATGCTGACCAACCTAGCTGATGTCTCTAGTCGTATCGGTCTCGGGATGAACATGGACAAAACCAAGATTATGTTTTTAACGATTTTATTACCCTGAGATCAAGAGATATCTGATTCAAGAGTATAATATTAAAGAACAACTTCGAATGGGAAGGCGATAGAAGGATTCAGCTGGGATGGGCAGGGAAGGAACCAAGGTAGCCGACAAAGATCATAGAATTAGCATAGTGAAGTGGCAATGGGCCGGTCACATAACTCGAAGAAGCGACAACTGGTGAGAAAAACGAGTTCTAGGTGAAAACCGCATTTAGGCAAACGTAGTGTAGAACGCCCGCACACCCGGTCTGCGCAACGACTTGCGAAGGGCTGGCAGCGACTGGATGAGGAGAGCTGAAAATTGGGCTCAGCGGCGTTCACAAGGAGAGGCCTACGTCCAGCAATGCAAATTACGTTCTGATGATGATGATGATAATGAATATAAAGCTGCCAGCAGTTACCAATAACAAGGTTTCCTCAAATCTGCTGACCATTTCAAAGTTTTCCAACAGACCTTCCTTGTTTCATTAAATTAATTTTCAACCTTTTATTACAATCATAAACATGGCTTTAGCGAAATGAATAAATGGGCTTCACGTCGAAAAATGTTAAATTCAAACGAAGCGTAACGAAATAATTAAAATTGAAATTACAGAACCCATTCTGGGGAAATGAGTAATTACTTTTGTTCTCACAGGCTCAACACTAGCCGGAGACATGACCGCACAGTGGGCACACAATTGAACGTTAGGACAATGTGTACCTACTAAACTCGAGTAGATGTTCGCAACTCTAGTTGACAAACAATTCATAACAGTGCTCATTTTAAAATTGGGACACTTGCAACTCTTAATAATCTTAACTGATAATGGCTACTAATCATTCTCCACCAAAACGTTTAAAGGAGGGGGGCGTTAAAATACTTTGTGGAATTTGGAAGCGAAGCAACATAAGTTACAATGCTGGCTGTAATTTGTTAGCAACGCGTGCATAACTCAGTTAAAATCTCCGGTAAGGTTGCTACCTGTCACTGGATTTCGACACAAAGCGTTTTTAGATAAATACTAGAGTAAATATATTAATTTCTATTATTAGGGACTAACCATGTTTAGTTTTGTCCAAAAGAAACACTTTTTGGCAAGTGCCGGGGCTTGCAAGCATACAGCCAATAGTGTGTACTATTTTACTCCAAAACTTTGACAGCGTCGGTTCAGCTGATTGAGGCGTGAAAGCCACCCATACAAATAAGCAACGTTTTATCAACTTAAGTTTAAATAGGTAATAGTAACCCCAAGGAGACAAATGGAAAGCTGCTGTTTCAGAGTGAAGAAGAGCGAAACAGGGCAGCAGAGCATAGTTATTACAACTGGATGCCAAACAAATCCCGCCGCTTCTGACTAACAGACATTATTAATATTATTGTTCGCTCTTGCCCGGTGCACCCCCAACAAGTAAAAACAAATTGTTACTCGCAGCTCTCGGGCGCGGCCGCACTAAATTATATAAATTAAACTTTATGCTTCCTTGTTTCGAAGAGGCGACTCCAGTTTTTGCTGTTTGTAAGCAGCTTATGGTTTCAAAATAATGTTATATTTTCAGTCAAAATCTGAAACAATAATGTTGAACGATGATCTAGAATTCTAGATAGGTAGGTAAGTAAGTACTTAAATTTATCTCAATTAAGTATTTTACCCTTATAAAATATCAAGTTTACGCAACATTAGTCAACTATTACAATGAATGTTGATTTGCTAAAATGAGGTAGCATGTGAAACCGAGATCAAACTCTAATTTTATATAACTACATCAATTATCGATATTTACCATAAAATTTGTGCGAATTTTCACGCATATGAATAAGCGCTGTTTGTTAATTGCAAATTAAATTACATTTTAAACGGATCATTATAAATTGAAGCGTGGCACAAATTCATTATAACTTGATTTCTGTCCGGACAGACAATGTGAACATAATATAGATACACAATACCAGGCTGTGAGGTTAATTTTTGCCCAGTTTAAAATGCAAATCGGCCCACTGGGTAGAGATAACGAGTGGTCGAACCGAGTGCTCGATTAAATATTTACGAGTGTATCTCTAGTTGCGTTTCTCGAGCGCTCGTCGACGCGACCGCGACCGATCATCGACTGGGAATTCACAAAAAAAAGTCCAAATATCGCAGTGAAATTCATTCGCTACGACTGAATTATTTCACTTCCTCTCTGGTATTACGACGATCGAAAAAAATAATTCATAAATTGGATGACTAGCTGTACCCGCGGCGTTGCTCGCATGGTATTTTTTCTGTAAGATAAGGATTATATGAGTTATTTCAAAACCAAAAGTACCATTATACCAAATTTCATCAAACTTCGTTCAGACGTCAAATCGTTTTTATATCGATTATTGATTCTCATTGGATTGAAATACCAAGTACACACCAGTTTTTAAGTCAAATTCTAAGCAATGAAAACCGCATCACAATCGATTTAGTAGATTTTACGTGATGCCTGAACAAACAAACAAACAGAAAGACACGAGTTAATCATATGTTATATTCTTGTTCAGTAGCTTATTTTAAGTACCCTAGACCATTTTTTATTATCTTCATTGTACAGACTCTTTGTTACTTATAAAGATTTTTGTTGTTGATAATATTGAAGTTTTAATATACGTATTCACATTACATTTATTAGTATCAAGCTTTGTCATTGGTCTTGATTACATGTCTTAATCATCAGATTAAGACAGGTAATCAACTAACTATAACTATAACTATCAAGTTATAGAAACTTTATTACCATCTTCCAGCGTCACCAACAATACTGTCGGAACAACATTATCATACTTGACAGAGGTTTATTAAGATTTAGCTATTGAGACGTTTCAGTATAAGTACTACAGTACTACCTTCAGGTTTTTATATTTGAACTTTGAACTAGAATAAATAATCTAATGAAGGTCGCTTCATTATCCCATATCATTGTTATCCTCCATCACAGCACACATCAAGCTCCTTCCAAAAACGACCCAACATTAATTTCTCTCACGTAGCACGAGTTTATTTCCCTCCAAAATCCTAAAAGCGGGCATATTCATTCGTCACCTCGTGCAAATTAATTCAAATCGTAAAAGCAACCTCAAAAATGCAAACATGGGTACTGTTCACCACGAAATCCTCTCATACTTTAACCCTCTATCGCATTTACAATATTTTATCTTTGCTTGGTTTTTCAGGGAAAGTTTGCGGTAGCTTATTGTGGCAAGGTGGTTAAACGGTGACATATTTGCGCGTGTCGGTACATGCTGCGCGCTCAGCGACCAATTTGTCTGGATTGATTTACATTTTCCGGAATTCCGGATTACGGTGCCGAGTGCCGTAAGGGGTAGATACAGTTTGACAGCGTAAATAACTTTCAATACATCTTGGTTGTTATGATTTTGATGAGGCTGACGTTGGCGCTCGTCTTCATCGTCACTTCGGTCGTAAGAATGAGTAATAGCAAGAGTTACTCATTTATATACTCGGTGTTTGGTGGGTGTATGTAGTCTAAAAGTAATTTGTTTTAAAAAGTGAAACTTAAACTGAAGTTCTTATTCTAGAACGGAATAGGAAAATCCTGAGGAAAACCTACTATACTAATTAATAGGGGCCTACCACCAGCTTACTAGTTAGAAGTAGGAAATATTGTTAGTAGGAGGAAATATTGTAAAGGATGAAAAAGATGGCGTACGATGAGATATGTACTCCGAAGTATCAGGATTATTAGCTATTCAGCTCTATTGTGAAAGTTTATTGCAGCATCCTTCAATTAACAGCAATTTTCAATCGACTGAGACTGAAATCCCATGCAGTCGTATTATCAGGAAATTAATTCTTTACCAATTTTATGCAGGAAATCGACTTTATGTCAGAATTAGTAGTGCCCGCGGCTTTGCCCGCGTGGTCATTTCATTTAAAAGTAGTTCACAGTGTTATTACAGGACCAAACCTATAAAATACAATAATTATACTACATCTCTTCGAAATTCGATTTCGAAGAGATGTAGTATAATTCGAAGTATTTTATTGATTGCTCGGCCTCTACTCATCGGATTGAGATATTAAGTACACCAGTTTTTAAGTCCAATCCTAAGCTATCGAACAATGAAACACGCATCGCAATCAATAATACAGACACGACTTAAAAACAATACTTGTTCAGTAGCTTATTTGAACTAGTCCATTTTTTAAATTATTTTCTTTTTCGACAGACTGTTTTGTTCTTATTGCTTTACTAGCTGATGCCCACGGCTTCGCATGCTTGTCATTTCTCTAGGTTAAAAGTACTCAATGTACTATTCCAAGACCAATATGCCAAACATTTGATTAAAATTCCTTCAGCAGTCAAAATTATTTTTATCGATTGCTTGGCTCTGCGGAAGCAGGTACCACGCACTCCAGTTTTAAGCCAAACTCTAAGCTATCCAACAATGAAAACTTGCATCGCAATCGGCCCAGTACTTATTACGTGATGCTTAAACATACAGACAAACAGATAAACAGAAAACCAAACAGACAGACTCGAATTTTAAAAATGTTATATTCTTGTTCAGTAGTTTATTTTAAGTACCTTAGACCATTTTTTTCTTAACTATCTTCATTGTACAGACTTTTTCGTTCTTATTGTTTTATTATAATTGTAAATAGAAAAGTACAGAAGATTGTATGTATAGATATAGATAGATTGGAATAAATTATTATGCACTAGGGATATAGGAACTTCTTCATTAAGTACTTTTAGAAAATTACATTCGATAACTCAGTATCTAAGCCTGGTCACGCTGTTCCTTGAGTAAGGTGGGTTGATGTATTGCTCGAAAGATGCTCGATAAATAATAAACGAGCTTTGATGAATGTGTTCCATGAAGGACGAGTCTCCGTGACTCGGGTGTTTGGAATTTAATATCGACGTGATTGTGCTCGTGTGAACAATAATTGTAACTTCTCATTTTGATTGTTAGATTCCTTCCCAATGATCCTTATATATTCCAAACAGTCAAACAACGGAGCGCTATGATTTTCTATGTTGGTACCTATTGTGTCAGTAATTGCGTTAATTATTTCCCTTAGATGTTGGTGTAGCTGACGTCATAGTTATAGCATTAACGTTTATTAACTATCAAGCTGGTCCACAGATTAGTTTTTTGCTACGGTTTTTTGTCATTCTGTTAGAAAAACAAAAGGCAGTCTAAGAGAGTACAGAAACGCTTATGCACACATGCTGAAACACCGTAGACCGGTACCACCGTGAGCGGTTTCGTATGTCAACCCTTTGAAACTAGTCACATAACAAAATAATGATATCAGTGCGTAGCGTTGCATCTGCTGCACCATTTGGCGAACTATCTGATAGCTTTAATGGTTGTAAAAAGAATTAAATAACATCAAACCATTACAAAAACGTGCGCCAATTGCTAACAAAAAACTGTCCAATGTAAAACACCATTTGCATTCTGCACATGTTCTGCATATTTTCGGGACATTCGGGACGGATAAAAAGTAGGACGCAGTGCAGTAAAAGTAGCTGTCACTTTGATTGACTGATGGCCGGCGTGGGACGCGTGGTAGGTACTAATGGGACAGTGCCCTCGGAAGTGCATGCATTTACAAAATTATCTCTGGCTGGGACTTCATTCAAAAAAAATATCACGAAGGAGATCTGCGTCTATACCACTGACACTAAACTCAGTCTTTCTCGCCTATTGCGAATCACCTGCTGGTCCTTGGTCTGTGTAACATTGTGATGATGCATGTACTAAGTATTAGTTTCGTATAAGTCGGCTAATAATAATTATTATTAATATCACAATTTACCTTTTTCAATCACGTCCTATCATTCACTTCCATTTTATAACAGGCAATAATTTGGTAAACACCTCAATTTATTTTCTTGTAAACAGTAGTTTTTGTTTGAAAAGTTGCATGCGTCAGCTATTGGTCAGCCATCTGCCAGCGGCAATGACTTTTGACAGTTTATTGGTCACTTGTCAGATGCGCTCGGATTGTTCGCGCATGCGCCGGCGTTGGTGTATCGAATTGTAGATTTGTACGTTCTAATCGTGTTCTAATATTTCCGCTCCGTAGCTGAATATCATTTTCTGCAAATATCATGATTGCAAAACACCAGTCTCATAATACTATAATCGGAAGAAACAACATTCTATGATACCACATTCTAATTACAATCCTCAACCTACATATTTTGTATTTAAAAATTATAAAAAACTATTTTTAAAACGAACTAAGTATTTGAAATGAGTAGGTACGTAGGCCTTGTTGCTTTACATAATCTATTCCCAAAATACTCCAGAGTTGTTTCCAACACTAATCTGCGAAGTCGACTGTAACAAGAATTCCACGCCAAGGATAAATCGGAAAACAATCGTCGGCGACATAACGGATGTCGACAAAGCGAAGAAAAACTGCCGAAATAAAACGTCCCAAGCCACCGAACTGGCAAAGTGACAACAACGGCAAGGGGAAAATGAGTGAACAAGGCACCTTTTTGCGACGTGCACTCGCCCAGAAAACACTAGATTGTCGCCCGTAGTGTGTGGTGCAGCTGTTAGTGGAAACAAGAGGAATTACAGAGGTGATGGCGCTTGTTGCCTCTTTGGGCTCAGCAAAGGTAGAAACTATTTTTAACCCCAGAACAAAGAGACGGGTGTTAGGTATAAGTTTAGGGTGTGTATCACTGTGTGTGTATGTGTGTGTATTTACGGCAATATTTACCTTACCGTGACCATGTCAACCACGATTGTGCGGACTTATCCGGTTGTGCGGACGTCCGCATAATAATTTGACGAGGTCTCAAATATATCTTTGAATTCGTCGCGATGAGATTGGTTGACTGGTGAAATCTTAGCAAAATATGAAAAATGACCGCATATTAGGGATATTTGACAACTTTAGTTAACATCCGTTAGTGTTTTAGTTCAGTGTGTAACAACCACGTGGCGCCACCAGTCCTAGTTGTGTAAGAGTTAGTACGTTATTATAATGCGGACCTCGAGGTGTGTATGTTAGTCTGCAATTGATTAAGCGCTCGCCCTGTGTTAAAGTATGTATGTGATGTAAAATGCGGACCTTGTCATGTGTATGTTAGTCTGCGATTGATTATGCGCTCGCCCTGTGTTAAATTACGTAGGAGACGCAAAATGCGGACTTGATTGTATGTAATTAAAATACGTACGTTTCATTATAAAATGCGCCCTTTACGTTTAAAGTTTGTTGGAGCGTATGCTCTGTTGCAGCGGGATGAGCGCAGGCAGCTTGGAGAGCTACTGACAGTTGTGACAACGCCATTTGCACCGCGCTTCCATAGGTTATTAAATTCATAATTTTATCTATTTGGATTTGTGTGCCAATAAAAGTACCAGTATTTACATGCTTTTAAGTTTATCTTGAATTCCCGGATTACAACCAGAACTAAAATGCAGTTGCGCTCCTAAAAACTATGTTTTTTTATAGGTAGTTTTATTAAAATATGTTTTATTTATTTTAGTTAGGTAACTACTTATGGATTGAAATTGTTTTTTAGGGTTCCGCACGTCCAAATAAAAACCGAACAATCATAGGATTACTCGTGTGCGTGCTGTCTGTCTGTCCGTCTGTCACAATAAATGTGCTCCGAATCTACTGGGCCGATTAAGTTGAAATTTGGTACACGTATGAATTTATGTGATCCAAACACGGACGTTTATACGGGCACGGGCATTTATATCAATGGCGAGAACATCTCAAACATACGATTTGCCGATGATATCGTCCTAATTGCGGAGTCGCTGCAAGACTTGCAAAGTATGCTTGAAAGGACCGTTGCCCGGCTTAGGAAACGGACCTCCTTCTCAGGTAAAGGCGAGGAATTAAAACAAGATGGTAAATTCAATAACAAAGGGCTTTATTACAAAAATGAAAAAAAAACACACATGAGTTATCAAAGATTGGTACTCTACCCTTTACTGAGGAATTCAAAAAGAAGTATTTTACACTTAATTTAGTTTGTTCTGCATCAAAATAATTCTAAACAGCAAGATCTTATAATAGGAAATACTCAACTTAACTATATTAATACTCAAAACTCAAAATTCTCAAATATGATTACAATTTCCTCAAACATATATATTATAGTACATAACTTCGGCCTGTACGATATGAATTTACAATAGAACTGCAGTATCCTAGGCTAGTAAAAACTTAGTGAGTCTGTGCTCAGCAGTTCATCATGTATTTGTCACAACGCAACGGAATAGTCTTGTCTTTGCCTTTGAATGTTCTAAATTAAAAGATAACTTGTGCAAACAGAGTGTGTGTGTGTGTGTAAGATTGTGTTTCCCACAGGGATATTAAACTCTAAAACAGAAAGTATCTTTCAACAGTATATTAACACGCAAGTAGGCGAAGGCTTCCCTCACTACCGTAGCTCGCTGACTCAAAATGATTTGGAGTGGACCAACCTGGAAGCTTCCCAGGATGCCGTACCATCGTCTCGCGTGCCGCCGCGGATGGCCTCCTTACTCCACTCGTTCAGCTCCTCCTGCTCTCCACGAACGGTGCCTTCCCCTGCTCTCGAACGGTTTCAGTAACTCCCACGATCGGTGCCTGGTGTCTTCTACTGAACAGGTGGTGCGTTGGAGACCTTTTGGAGTCCCTCGTAGACCCGCTTCTTCCACGTACGGTGGTGAGCCCCGGGAGATCGCCCACAGCAGCTTGCAGTGGTGACTGCAACAGCCGTCCGTAGATGCACGATTTTAAACTGAAACCCACGTTCCTCTGTGTTCAAATATGTCTCGAGATGCCCGCCTTAGATAGACGCGGAGCAAAATCAAAACAGATATTTCGTTAGTACAATACTGAAATCACGGGAAATCCCACTAACCTGGCTTTTGCACTCGTATACTTATTTTGCCTGTTACAGAGCAGCCTCGTTCTGGACTGCGTGTCTCGGTCGCTTTGTCCACACAAGAGACTGCGTGTTCTTCTGCTGCCTGCGCCGATCTCAATCACGTGGCAACTATGTGAAACAAACTAGATTCACGTCCGAATTCAAAATGAGTCCTGATTTAATATGTTAAGTGCTGTCCATCCTAGTTGATGCTTCTGAACGTATCGGTCTCGAAGTGAACCAAGATAAGACCAAGATCATGTTTAACGATCTTATTGGCCTGGAACTGATTGCAGTCAATGGTGTACCTCTTGAACTTGTCCAGCAATATGTTTACCTTGCGCAAATATTTCAATTAGGTAAAAACAACTTTGAGAAGAAAACAAAAGTCTTCAATCAGTGCGTCCTACCAGTTATGACCTACGGAGCCGAAACGAGGACAATCACGGTCGAACTAGTCCACAAATGTTAGGTCTCTCAGCGAGCTATAGAGAGAGCTATGCTTGGAGTTTCTCTGAAGGACAAGATTGGTAATGAAGAAATCTGACGGGGAACCAAGGTTAATTACATAGCTCTAAGGATAAGCAAGCTAAAGTGGTGGTGGTCACATTTCCCGAAGAACCGATAACCGTTGGGGTAGACGAGTACTCGAGTGGAGACCACGTTTAGGCAAACATAATGCCTTGTGCCCAGGTGGAGTGATGGCCTGCGAAAAGTGGCTTAAAGAAAATGGATGAGGAGAGCTGAAGACTCAGTGAGCTCAGTGAAGTGCAGTAGGAGAGGCCTACGTCTAGCAGTGGACTAATATAGGCTGATGATGATAAAACACGGATGTTTAGCTTAAATAAAATAATTTTGTAAATGGGGAACACTTTTAGGGACAATGAAAAAGTAAGTGGATAAGTTATCCCAAAAACGAAAGTCAACATACAAACGTTGAAAGACCACCACCTGGTTTATGCACCAGTTCAGTTCCGTTCAGATGATAGTTTTTAGATATAGCAACTTTTATTTTATTCGAATAATTGGTAAACCCCCCTTGATCACTAACTTGGGTGACATAACTAAAAAATAAGTTTTTTATGAATTCTGTTTTCAGTGTAGTAATTAGTTGTACATTAACATGTGCTAAGTCAAATATTTTTAATTGATTATTACGGTGTTGTAATCATAAAATCGATGTAAATCTAATTTTAAATAAGAAATTTTATTAATAAACTACATTGCCTATTATGTTGTTACTATATGTTTGCAAACTATTTAAAAAAATGTGCATCTTTTATTTAGATTTAAAATGCAAGAACATGTAAGAACTTTTTTATTTAATCGTTAACTTAGACATGGCAGAAGGGTTTGTTTTTCTTATTAAACATCTGTGACATTATTTCCAAACGTGAATAATGTTTGGAAATAATGTCACAAAATGTTTAATCCTTTTTTTAAATATGTACCAATATTCTACACCTTCAATAAACTGTTTCTTATCTAATGTTGTATTTTTGCATTATTAAAACATTGGTAATTTAGAAAAAGTCATGTTGTTCTGGCTCAATCGTAATTATGTTATTCTTTTTAGTGGTTGTTTACGAAAGAACATTTTTAATATGAAGACTATTTTTTTTTTTGTAAAGTATTTTTATTTCTTGATTTTAAGTGACCTAAGCAAACATCGGAAGAAATAAAATGATGCCAAAGAAGATAATTAAACTCACTTTAGGCTCGACGTTAGTAAATTAAAACTAAGGATGAATAGCCTACATATAAAACAATTGAATCAGTTTTTACGAAAACTATCTATGATTTCACTGGAATGGAACTCTTCAAAAAAATGGTTACACATCTAGTAGACATGAGAAAACATAAACAAAAAATGGATTTATAAGTTTTAAATACGAGTATATAAAAACTTTTTTAAAACAATATTTTACGAGATACCACACCAGTAAGACCTGAAAACTCATTGAGACCAATCAAATAAGCCTAAACTCGAAGGGGTTTCATCATTTTGTTGTGGAGTTCCTGTGACTTTCTTCCGGTTCCATCTTCAGATCAGCTCAACAGTACCATAATATTGTATTGTCATCAGAACTACACCCGTGTGCAAAACTTCAACTTCATTGGACGTCGTTAATTGACTTGCAAACTTGTCCCAACCCAGTGTATTGAATAAAAGCTTGTAAAAAGCTACTTAACTAATGTATACAGTATGTCCTGTTTTTTCAAGTAAAAATAATCATCTAATTCAGAAGTTCCGAAGATATGAGAAAACATAAAAAATTAAAACAAATAGATTTTCTAATAAAAAAACTACTTAACCAATTTTGATGAAGTTTATATGAGACTATACTGAAATTCTACCCTAATGAATAAAATCTTGGAGATTAAAGGTAATATAAATACAATTTAAGAATAATCTATTTAATTTCAAAAAACTATAACTATGAGACCACCTCGAGAGTATACACTTTCAAACAAAAAATAATTTTCAAAATAGGAACGTAATTGACGGAGAAATCGGAGAACATACACAAAAAACATACAATCCAACATAACTTATAACCGTCTCCTTTTGTGAAGTCGATTACAAATTTAAAAGCTGATGATAGTCAGTTGCGGTACGGGACGGGTCGGAAAACTAGCGGGCGATTTGAATCTTGCGTTTTGTCAGTGCGTGACCAAAACAACGCGCAACGTATGATTTTGAAAAATATTATTGTCGTTAAGGACGATTTTGTGTAAGCAAATTTATCTATATTACTATAATTATTCAGAAAGTGTTATAAAGGGTCTGATTTTACAATATTATGCAAACAGTGTGTTCATAGCGTTCGTGGCTTTTTTTATACGGTAGGTCCGCATAATCGGAATTTAAGGTTTTACTGTGTAATAGAACATGGCAGAATATTATGCGGTCAGTGTTTGTTAAATAGTAAGTACGACTTTAGAATACTGAGCGGACTGTGTGTAAAATACGAGAGTACTTTCGACTAATATGGGGACAGTGTGTAAAAGAGTACGACTTTTGATTATTATGCGGACAGTGTTTAAAAGAGTATGACTTTTGATTATTATGCGGTCAGTGTGTAAATGAGTATGACTTATGAATATTATGCGGGCATTGTGTAAAAGGGTATGACTTTTGATTATTATGCGGTCTGTGTGTAAATGAGTATGGCTTATGAATATTATGCGGGCCTTGTGTAAAAGATTATGACTTTAGAATATTATGCGGAATTGTGTGAAGAGCGTTCGTGCCTTCTTATTATGCGGTTGGACCGCATACTCGGGGTTTTAGTATGAAAGTTCACCATTTAATATCTCTGTCATTTTCGAGTGTATAGAAATTCTGACCAGAGAATTGTGTTGGACAGAGATAGGTTACTTTTCGTACGGTATTAACACTTCGCTAAAGCAACGGGAAAGGTAGGCCCTCATAACCTGGATTTTTGTAAAGGTCCGCGTATTATTAAAGCCGCGAACAAGGGTGTGTGTGTGTGTGTGCGTGTGTGAGGGCGTGTGTGTGTGTGTGTGTGTGTGTGTGTGTGTGTGTGTGTGTGTGTGTGTGTGTGTGTGTGTGTGGTTGTGTGTGCGTGTGTGTGTGTGTATGCGTGTGTGTGTGTCTTTCTGTGGCATTGTAGCTCCCAAACGTATGGTCTGATTTGGATGCAGTTTTTTCTGTTCAAAAGCTGATGTGGTGGAGGGGAGAGGGGGGAGGTGAGAAAAAGGGGTGAAAATCGTAGCTTTCGAACAAATGGACCGATTTAGCTGCGGTTTTTTATACTTGAAAACTGATGTGATCGAGATGGTTCTTTGCTATAATGGCGGGGGCAGGGGACATGGGGAGGGGGTGTGGGACATGGGGAGTGGGGGAGGGGGGCATGGGGGGGCATGGGGGGGGGGGAACCGGTGACGACCGTATCTCTCAAAAGGAAGGAACGATTTTTATGTTTGAAAACTGATGTGATCTAGATGCTTCCTAGCTATATTGGGGGGTGGGCAGTCGGGGCTTATATATTTTTTTAATTTGTGCTTGTTACTAGTGAGTTGTAACATGTATGTTGTGACAAATACATTGTGTTCTGATAACATAAAACAAACGAAACAATGGCCTACCACACCTTTGTCAGATATTCAACCGCCAAGCAGTAGTGTGTAAACATTTCTGTGTTTCGGTTTGCAGGGCAATGTTTCCAGCGAAATTACTGGGCAATAAGACTTAACAGCCAATGTCTCAGGATGACGAGCGCAGTGCAGTGACGCGTAAGACTTTGCAACCAAAGTTCTGGGTGGCACTGGTGTTCCTTGGCATATCCAAAAATGAAATATATTGTGTACTTTAATGTGAAGCAAGCTCCAGTTTCGAGAGCCCTTGCTGTGACCAGCCCCCGCAGTAGCTGTCTGTTCAATATTTTTCCTTCTTCAATAGTTGTATTTTATTTGAAGTCGTTTCCAAGTTTTAAAAGCTTTAACTTGTGGTTAGTTTATTTCTCATGCTTACACAACTTGAACCTTGAGAATTAGCAACATAAGCAGTTAAATATTTAGTACCTACATACATTGCTGCTGATTGCTGATTCATGTAATTAATAATAATAATATATTCGGGACAATTCCATACCAATTACCTAGCCCCAAATAAGGATACTAGATAACGGATAAACATACATAGATACCAATAATTACATCCATGACTCGGAAACAAACATTTCTGTTTGACACACAAATGATTGCACCTTGCAGTTTTCGAACCCGCGACCGTTTGATTGCGTACCTAGGGTCTCTAGCCACTACACCACCAACTACGTCAATTAAAAGCTATTTTATAAAACGTACCTACTTGTAAATAATGAAGCGAATCATATCGAATACTTATAGAAATGTCGCAGCCACAGATTCCATGAAGCAGACAGAGTGCACTCGCCGCCCGCGCCCGGCCCGGCGAGAGGCATCGAGAGACTGCGAGGGGCGGCGAGAGAGATTCGAGAGCCCTCGTCATGGCGGCCAGTGTCCACGTTATCTAATATTTTCCCTGCTTCTAAGATAAAAGGAAATAGATTTTCTTTCTTGCGGACTTTTCAAAAATTGTATTTTGGTGAAGTCTTGCATAAGAAAATACAAGTAAGTAGGTGCGGTAGATGATCATTGGTATTCATAAGCCATATGGTATGAGTAAGTTAATTCTCAAAACAGAAAAAAACAAATCATGTTTAGATGGAGATTTTGCCACTATTCACTTTCATATTTGCTGCATCTCAGAAAACATATATTCAGAAGTTTCAGAAAATCAGATAAAGTTCTTCTCAAAAAGTTCAAAAATGTACGCCATACGATGTACTTTACATAATTATCTTTATGTATTGTACTAGAAGGAAAGATGATCTCTCACCAAAACTTAATAAGCATTGCTCGAGGTACCAGGCGGTCAGGTTATTTAATCGTTTGCCGGTGGAAATGAAGGCGATTGACCGTCTCCACATTTTCCAACAAAGATTAAGAAAGCTTTTGCTGGAAGGGTGCTTCTTATCTGTCGATGACTTTTTAAATCATAGAGGCAAATAATGTTTTTGACATAATATTGATGTACATTTCTAATATTGTTATATTTGTAATTGGTTTGAATTGGACATACAATCTTGTTATTTTTTCTAATTATATTGTTTATCTTACGAACGAATTTTTTATTTAATGTGTTTTAATTGATTTGAATCTTTATTTGTGTTTTAATACATTTTAAATTGTTTAAAACTTCATTATTTTAAATTTTATTGATTTTAAATGTAGGTAATGTTTTTTCTATTGATATTTCAAACGCAATGAGGATTGTTTATTTTTTTTACGTATCACAATAATTTTCGAAATTGAAATAAAAATTAACATTTTAAATAAAAAATACTTAAAACCTAAATATAAATGAATTGAATTGAACAAATTCAATACCACACAGGAATTTTTCTCATTTCATGCAGGTAGATCAATTTTGCTTAGACCATTCTTATACTTACTATTAGTTATTGTTCGAGCGAGCGCAAAGCGTGAGCGAAGCGTTCCGTTTCAGCTTGGGCAAAGATGCTTTCGTATGTGTTTTCGATGTCCGTCCGGCTATTCTCCTCTACAGGTCACATTTCTCAACAAATCTAGACGAAACTTGGTTTAACGCTACAGGTTTAACGCTTCAGTAACTTTAGATTAGTTTATTAAACATTTGGTGAAGAACTGATGAGGATCTTCGCCGTGCTCAGCAGAATAGCTCCTCAAAATGGAGTAATTTGCGCACTATTAGGTTTCTACCAGTGGAATACCTTTACCACGGTAATGTTATCTATACAGTATTGTGACTCGGCTCTGTCCTTGAAATAACTACCTACAGCCGCGTGGTACCACAGACTAAATTAGTGGTACTTAAACACGCGATAGGGCTGCCCGCCTGCAGTATTTTAATTTCATCTACCTACTTGAATTTCTTTCTAGTTTTGTGATTGTTTATTTTAAATATGTAAAAAAGAAAGAAATTCGTTGTGAATGACATAGGAAGTGTTCAATAAATATACATGTGTGTTTTTTTAATTAGTAGATTTAATAAAAAAAATACATCCTTATAAGTTTGATACAGAAAAGTATTTGCGCCTCAACTGAGACGTATGAAAAGCTTTATTGTTATATTTAATAGTATAAAAAATCCGCATTCGTATAAACAGTTTAATTAAAAATACTTTTGGGAAACATGGACAAGGAGGACAAAAAGGAATATCTTTCACTTGGTTATAGATACCTGCAGCTACTTTACAATTAATATGCTTTGTTTTAAATGACGTTCGGAATATTTCCTCAATTTTTTCTACATAATCCACGAAATCATCACTGGGTACTATTAAAAAAGTTTGTGTGATGAGCCTTCACGTACGACTTCAAAGCCTGACAATCATCATGTTTTTCCAAACAACGCTTAAGAAGATACCCTCAAATATAAAAAGCGAATTACCAAGCTGCGGCGCATTTGCGACTGGCCGTGTACCGAGTGGGTACCGACACGAGGCGCGTAGGTATAACTCACTTTCTGGCAGCTTGTATGAAGGTAGAATACTGTATAGAAAATATTACCGTGCCTTTACCTACTAGGTAGGGATTGATAGAGCACCTTGGTTAATAATTTTAATTTTATAATAAGGCTACTAGATGGCGCTACTATGCACCGCTACTCTGTTGCAAAAAAGTTTGCGCTCGCGAGTAAAGAGGTCTACTGTTCGCAGAACTACTTGTTCCGTAGTGTCGTAGCTCAAAGATGCTGATTTGAGTTGCAGGCGTGACGGCTGTCAATGTAATAATGTCCAAAGTTTTTTTAGAGAAACCCTTAGCATCCTGTGCGAAACCGAGGCGGGTCGCTAGTATAAGATAACAGAGAGCGCCTTACACACACACACACACACACACACACACACACACACACACACACACACACATTTATATTCACATTCCCTCCGTCGCCACCCCTAATTAGACAGATTCGACCCACTAACCCAGCCACAAGACACACGACTGCGATTGCATCAGCTCCTAACAAATGCCGCACTAGCGCCTCCAACGAGCTCCTAAGTGCGCATAGTTCCGTAATACGATCGAGCGCTGACTGATGCGCCCATCGCTCAGGATCAAGGCGCCATTTTTATAGCGCCTGACTTATATATAGAAGAAATAGATACCGCAAGGCATACGGTTCTTGTAACTAACATAATATGCGCAATTTTTTCCTCTCCTAACTACACTGATTTTACCAACTGACCCACAAGACTGTAACTGAGTGCATACGTTTCTGCTAAGAGCTGCACTAGCACCCCCAACGTGCTCCTGCATTCCGCAATCTGATCAAGCTCTGACTGATGCCCATTGCTCAGATTCAGCATGCCATTATTTTATTTTCTATAGGGATGATACATGCTTTTTGTCTCTAGACTAGGGTCACCGGGCTAGGGGGCGGGTGCGAAGGCGCACCACCGCAGTTGCTAGCCGAGAAGAAGCTTCGCCAAAGTTTAAATTTTTGGTAACTAGCCAGGTGACGCATGCCATGTTTATACCACCCGTCAAAACCGTCTGAAATTATCACTATGCGTGTTGCACTTTTTTGCGTGACGAGAGCAGTTTATTGTTGAGTTCTATTTACACACTATAACCACATACACCCGGCGAAGTAAATTACAGGTAATTACAGGACGATAGGTATTTTGTGTTTGCAAATTGGCTATGCGACATAGTCGATTTATTATAACCCACTTTCGGGACACACTTGCCAGTTTGTTGTATCTCTTTCTTACATATCTGTGGCGACCGCACCCCGCGTCTCGTGCTGGTGCTTTTCTTGGGAAAAAGTAAGATGGAAGATATATTGTATCATAATTTATGATTTGGGTAATTATTGTGTGGTGAATTTTTTTATAGGTGTGCGGCACTTAGGGAGTGTTAAATCAATGCAGCAATACTTATGAGATTTGCAAAAAATCTTAGAACTTTGAAGATGGAGTTTTATGAATGAGAATGTAATCCAATACGATAAATTATTAAGTGACAAGTTTATCATGAAAAAATGCTTTAGTTTTCCTACAAATAAATAAAATCCTTAAATTTTACTCCCGAGACGTTATCATCTTTCCCGCTCTACTTTATCACGGATGAGAGTGACATAAAAATTCACTGACACAAATTGTTCCGTAGCTATGAGTGTCGAAGTCCAAAACCAGCAGTTCAAACATATCCGACTGCGCAGGGGAGTGAGACAGGGGGATGTTATATCCCCGAAACTGTTCACTAATGCCCTGTAAGATATGTTTAAGACGATTGGAAAGGAATGGGCATTAATATCGATGGCGAGAACATCTCACACTTAGGATTTGCCGATGATATCGTCCTAATGGTGGAGTAGCTGCAAGACTTAAAAAGTATGCTGACCAACCTAGATGATGCTTCTCGACGGATCGGTCTCGGAACGAACATAGATAAGACCTAGATCATTTTCAATGATCTTATTGACCCGGAACCAATTGCAGTTAATGGTGTGCCTCTTGAAGTTATCCAACAGTATGTTTACCTTGGGCAAATATTGCAATTGGGTAAGAACAATTTTGAGAAGGAAGTCAACAGAAGAATTCAGCTGGGTTGGGCAGCATTCGGCAAGCTTCGTCAAGTCTTCTCGTCGTCCATACCACAGTGCCTGAAGACAAAAGTCTTCAATCAGTGCGTCCTAGTCATGACCTACGGTGCCGAAACGTGGACACTCACGATCAAACTAGTCCACAAATTTAGGGTCGCTCAGTGAGCTATGGAGAGAGCTATGCTTGGAGTTTCTCTGAAGGACAAGATTTGTAATAAAGATATCCGACGGAGAACCAAGGTAACCGACATAGCTCAAAGGATAAGCAAACTGAAGTGGCATTGGGCTGGTCACATTTTCCGAAGAACTGATAACCGTTGGGGTAGACGAGTTCTTGAGTGGAGACCACGTTTAGGCAAATGTAGTGTAGGACGCCCTGTGGCCAGGTGAAGTGACGACCTGCAAAAAGCGGCTGGAAGAAAATTGATGAGGAGAGCTGATGACCGAGCTCAATGGCGTTCATTAGGAGAGACCTACGTCCAGCAGTGGACAGATATAGGCTGATGATGTTCAGTAGCTTATTTTAAGTGGTAGCTTTTAATCCCTATTTTTGCATTACTTTTTAATACCAATTTACTCTGGTATAATAAGTGAGGCATAACTTTTAATGACATAATATTAATTTTACATAAACAGTATTTGGCATACTGTTAAAGCAGGCATAATTATCTTTTTGAGCTAATTTATTTTGTACTACTATGGAGTCGCATAAAATATAATCTAGATATTAAACTGTGACAGTAGGTTAAGGTGCGACGGGGTGGCCCCTGGGCCACCCGTAAGCCGCTAACATGTTTGTTTTACATAGGTAGATACGTAACATTATTTAGTTTAAAGTTATTTCACGGTGAATAATGTAATTTTTAAGCCACTAAATAATATGCTTGTTTATCGTTTTTCTGACGTTAGATATGGTAAACACGATTATGCCTAAACATTTACGCAAAATTATTATTGGCTTGCACATTATTATATTAGCAAAAATATGCCACTTAAAATTATGACATTATATTTTATGCGTATCGATAGAGAACCATTTTAAGTACCTCAGACCATTTTTTAAATTAGCTTTTATGTATAGACTTTGTCGTACTTATTGCTTCATTATAAGTAAACATATTTATTACTTCAAAATTAACATAAGTTTGGACCCCTATCCCGCAGAAACCCTTTAAATTTTTCGGGATATGAAGTATCCTCAATTTTAACCCATCATATGAAATCACAAATCACAATCAGTGTCAAGTTGCATTAAAATCCGTTCATTAGTTTCAGTGATACGTGTTCTTTTATATAACTTTCAACCAATATCCAGCAGGAACCTACTTCGTAGTATAAACTCAAATCATACCAAGATTCAGTTGAACTCACTCAGTAGTTTCAGCGTGATACGTGGCCAAGATACAGACAGACAGACAGACAGATAGATAAAAAAAACAGATTTAGCTACAGTATCGGCGTGGTTTTCAAGATACAAACAGACAGACAGACAAAAATGAAAAAAAAAGTTTTGGCTTCAGTATAGAATATGGAGTACCCTCCAAAAAATATAAACCCCTATTCCGCAGGGACCCTTTATTTTTTGACATAATAAATATCCTCAATTTTAACCCATCATATAAGCTATGACTGCCAATTTGAATCAAAATCAGTCCAGTAGTTTCAGCGTGGTACGTGTTTTTTTAAATAAATTTCGCCCCCATCCTGAGGGAAATTCTTTAATTTTTCGGTATGAAATGTATCATTTGTCGTGCCTCGTAGTATGAGCTCAAATCATAGCAAGTTTTATTTGGATCTCTGGTGGCCTCTAGAGACCGAGACTGGGTTCAGGTATTCAGGACTGCTGGTGAGCCTGTGTTGAATCGAGATCAAGGAAGCACGTTGGATCGAGGATTAGGCTAGATGTTGGCATGCTGCTGATGTTCGATGATGATGCTGAGAGGTGAAGAGTAGGATAGAGACTTTTTGATGTTTATTTTGTGAAGTTAGTTGCATTTTTTGTGAGGGTACTCTTTTCGCCTCAAGTCGCTGGGAGGAACAGAAGGAATGAAGGGTATGCGGAAGGTATGCATGTTCGGAAGTGGGTGAGGGTAGTTGTGAATCACACCACGTCTGACGTCATTGATGGCGGGTGACTATGCTGGTCGATGACATCACGTCGGGGTTACCACTATGGAGTTAAAGGTGTGAAAGTGTATAAGGTAGGTAGGTAAGGTACTGTACTACTGTTGAAGCTCCTCCATCATTACGGGAAGTACTTCCGACCGAGCCAGGTGTTGTAGGCCCGGGAACAGCTGTCCGACTGTTCCTCGTTGGAAATTCTATACATTCTAATTCGCGGCGAGAATATCGTATGTGCGATGCAGGCTTTGCATGAACTTGAAGTTTGCGCCAAATATGAGTGGTCTGAGTAGTTCGCCCAATACTAGTCCAGTATTGGACAGCGCAGTATTGGGTAGCGCTGTTTTGAATGTGGCGGTTGAGCTTGCCACAAATGCGAACAGAAAATTTTGTGACTGTGCTGTGAACCGTTGAAGAATTCCTGTATCTGAAGCTGATCTTAGATGTCAATTCAGGTCATGCTTACCATAAAAATGCATTGTCATCGGAACTGAACCAACCTGTAAAACTCCGAAAGATAAGAGGAAGTGGTTCTAATTCAACTTGAAAGATTTGACCTAAACAAACATACATATTCAGATAATTATACATGCATACATAGATACAAACATTGCAGTAGGTCCATAAGTCGGTTAAAAATAGAACTGCCTCGTCCTATTTTCCCACTAATCACAATGTCGCAGCAGATTACCGTCAAACTGATTGATCAACTACTCAACTTTGTTGATCGACATCCAAACAACTTTGTTCAATTTATGACGACGCTTCTACATTGTGTTTTAATAGGTTCTGATTAATTAACTGTTGAAATAGCTGAGTAGTAACCTGATATCTAGAGTTGTGTAAGCTGATATATCTCGGATTAAATTATTTGAAGTTACGGCTCATGTTTGCTAAAATAACTCGAGTTGAATGTTTTGTAATTTAACTTCAGTTATGTTGTTAACAATTATGTGGTTGAGTTCGGTAATTTTGTTTGTATATTGTAGATTTATGACTCATTTTTGCAATCGTTTCTAAACCTTTTATTATTTTGTTTTAGGTCTTATTTTTTTGCCACAAGACCGCCTCACAATTACTAATGTAAAATCATATACAAAAGTACAAAAAAACGGTCTGTTCGGCGCTTGCCGCCTTTCTGATTTCGTCTATCGTAGGCTTGGCTGATGGCAGATGTGTAGGAACTTTGATTTGAAAATCAGACAACTTGACGTTACTGCAGTGACTATCGGTGTGATAGTTGTACTATCTATACCAATATATAAAATTGAAACATGGTCTGTTTGTTTGTTTGTTTGGGGAGCTTTCACACAATAACGGCTGGACGGATTTTGATGAAATTTGGAATGGAGATAGCTTATACCCTAGAATAAAACATAGGATACTTTATATCCCGGAAAATTGTAAGTTTCCACGGGAAAACTGGATAATGTTGATTAATCACTATAAGGAATAAGGATCACAGAAAGGTTTATGGTTGCCATGGAAACGAAATAACAAGTCTCTCAAAAAACATCAACAGTATTGGTGCTATACCTACTTTTGCATTGGTTTTTAATATCTTAGAAGAAAATAGGATGCTTTTTTTCGCGATAAAGAGTAGTCCGCGCGTACGAAGTCACGGGCGGGAAAACTAGTATTATCATATGGTAGTTGTCATTTTGTGTCATAAGGCGGAGATATATGTGAATTGGGCTCAATTTGGGGACATTAAAACCTTTTTTCTCCGTAATCTTTATAGAAAAAACTCCAAATAAAATATATGTTAATTTACATCATTCAGAGCAGCTCCTCTTCAGCTTAAAAAATTGAAAATACAATTTTAAATATCAATAATAAATACGCAAAGTACCCTTTGTTTTTGTAGTTATTACCGTTTTTCTTCTAAACTAACAATCACATTTTTTTTTAATTTCCTTTTGCATATTCAATAATGAAACGCTGAGGGAACCTTGGAATTAGTTTTGCAAATATCTTTCCTCATTATTTTTAAAAATTTTTTTACGTAATCTATACTCGCTAATCGCGTGGGCAACCCCTCTGTCGCCCAATAAATCAGTGCGAGACGAGACGTTGTGCTGAATGGACCTGCGACACTTTTCTCCGCAAAAGGCACCTATTATTAATCTGTGGCTTGTTTTGCGCATAACCAATTTGGAAATCGTATATTATGTCGATTTTTAGTTGTAGGCGGGATTATTTGAGTGTGTAAATATAAATATAATGATATTTTTTTAGTTTTTTGTAATAAGGCTGTTATTATAGTTATTAATTTACCTATTTCGTATTATAGTCATGATGACGATGATGATATTATAGTCAGTTACAGTCAGATTATAGTAATTATTATTTAATTAAGTATCAAATAATGTTTATAAATTATCTAAATAAATTGTACTGGTTCCTTATATATTATTTTTATTATTATAGTTAATTATACTCACATTATAGTAATTATTATTTAATTAAATTATTTAATTCTATGCGGAGTTTATGAAATAATAATATTTTTTCAATAACTAGTTTTTGGGTTCTGTATGATATGGTAACAATTATACTGTCCCAATCAGGGCTTGATATTGGTACGAACAATACAAGTATCATAGCGGTAAATACCGGTATTTTCCATTTCGGTACTTGAATATCGATACCTAAGAACCGGTATTTTCCCCTCAAGGTATCGGTAGATAATTCAGGTACTTATGCTACAATGCTAGAGTGCCACCATACCCTCGTGCTAACGCAGCGGATGTCTACGGATTGCGACGTTGTGCCTTCACACGAACTATTTGAGTCACACAGTGTTCTATCACAGTGATAAAACTAATAATACATCATGATTCACGGGATTTCAGCCTCAGATTTGACAATCACCACCACAAGCACTTTTTGTTTTGAATGATGAGACGAAAATACAAATCATGTGTATGATAATGATTAGGGAGTAGGGACTTTGTATTATTGATCTGAAACCTCATTGTTCATTATCAGTGCTAAAATTCTAAAGTTAACCGTAGGTACTGTTTTTTTGAATACTTGACTCATCTTTCTTAAGATCTAAAATTTAGTCGATATTTTGCTTTCAAATCAGTTAAGATTCTAAATTGTTTTGAAACCCAAATTTTGTAGGTAGGTATTCCAATGTTTGGTGTTTTTCAAGGTTGGATAATAATAATAATTCATATTTTTTTTTAAATTAGGTTCCTTGTCACACTGAACTCCAGACTTTTGAAACATCAGAGATTGTTATTTATTGTATTTTGATGAAACATTATTTATTAAAAAACGCGCACTAATAGAGTAAATCGGAGACATGTATTTTTTATTCGAAACATAATATAATTTTATACAAAACATTGATTTGATTAAAAAAAAATATTATTTATATTTTCCGGTTTCCTCACACTTGTATTGAAAAACTTCGTATAATGCATGTGCGTAACAGATTATTACAAACTCATTGACCGAAGGCAAGTAAGCTTGTGCTTACCAACGATTATTAATATTTTATTCACCCCGATGCAATAATCATCATCATCATCATCAGCTTATATCTGTGCCTATAGCTAGACCTAGGTCTCTTCTAATGCACGCCACTGAGCTCAGTCTTCAGCTCTCCTCATCCACTTTCTTCCAGCCACTTTTCGCAGCTCGTCAGTCCACCTGACCACAGGGCGTCCTACACTACGTTTGCCTAAACGTAGTCTCAACTCGAGGACTCGTCTACCCCAAAGGTTATTGGTCCTTTGGGAAATGTGACCAGCCCACTGCCACTTTAGTTTGCTTATCCTTAGATCTATGTCAGTTACCTTGGTTCTCCGTCGGATATCTTCATTACGAATCTTGTCCAGAGAATCTCCGAGCATAGCTTTCTGCATAGCTTGCTGATCGACCTTGAATTTGTGGACTAGTTTGACCGTGAGTGTCCACGTTTCGGTTCCGTAGGTTATGACTGGTAGAACGCACTGATTACAGACTTTTGTCTTCAGGCACTGTGGTATGGACGACGAGAAGACTTGACAGAGCTTGCCGCATGCTGCCCAACCTGGCTTAGTTTTTCTGTTGGATTCCTTCTCAAAGTTGTTTTTTTTGGGAAATTATTGCAATTACCTTGGTAAACATATTGTCAATAGATACACCATTGACTGCAATCGGTTCCGGGTCAACAAGATAGGATAAACATGTTCTTGGTCTTGTCTGTGTTCATTCCAAGACCGATGCGTCGAGAAGCGTCTACTGGGTTGGACAGCATACTTTGCCAGTCTTGCAGCGACTCCACCATTAGGACGATATCATCGGTAAATTGTAAGTGTGAGACATTCTCCCAATTGATATTAGTAAGATATGTTTACGATGCTGGATTGAAAAGGAATGGTCATTCCATTCCAATCCAGCATCTTAAACATATCTTCCAGGGCATTAGTGAACAGTTTTAGGGATATAACATCCCCCTGTCTCACACCCCTGTCAGTTGCATATGCTTAGACTGCTGGTTTTGCACTTGGACACTCATAGTTTCGGCGTCATACAGAAACCTCAGCATTTTGATGTATCTTTGCGGCGGTGTCAATCCACTTGACACCGCTGCAAAGACTTCAGAACCGACTTGTTTTTAATGTCTTCTTTCTTGCACGATTTAAAAAAAAAAAAAAAAACGGTTTGCGCCTTTTTTTAAATGACGGGTGATGTTAATTTTGAATTCACTACTTATTTCAACCCGTGAAGTACCTATTCACTGCTTTATTATAAGTATAGATATAAACCTCCTTGCAAGTAAAGTTGGTTGGACAAGCAGAACTAAAAAAACTGTAAATAAATCGCACTAGCAAGATAAGATACATTTTCAAGACCACAACAGCTTTAACAGTACACATTTCAAGCAACTTTATTGAAAATTTACTTTTTCATATTTACTGGAAATACAAAAAGAAAATTTCGTGGACTTAAAGGCTCGCGTGTTACATGGGGCGAGACACTTGCGCTGTGTGCCTCTCTACTGGCATCATTCGCCTACTGTACTCTTTCGCTCACACTTATGAAAAGTAGGTACTACGGGAACCGGTTTTAGAACCTATGTAAGATACCACTTTATTAAGTAATACCTATATGTTTGTTAAAATTCCAACACAATACCGGTACCGTCCCAAAGTCAGTGGAACCGGTTTAAAAAATAGCGGTATTTCAAGCCCTGATTCCAAGTTGACTAAAATAATTTATATCCAAGTTCATAAGTCTCAGGAATAGTGGAATGTAATAGTAGTAGATATAGCATCATCGTCATCCGCAAGAGGTCCACCGCTGACCACACCTCCCCATAGGCACAAGGATCGGTTGTGAGCTGTTTGCATCCAGTAGCTCGCCGCAACGCTCACCATGTCGACAGTCTACTTTGAGGCGGGCCACCCTACGCTCCGTCTCCCGTTTGGTGGTCGCCATTCGAGAACCATTTCTTGTCCAAGTATACATCTAGTGTGCTGCCAGATGTCTTATGGCACTTAAATATGGTCACTATTAACTATTGGCCTGATTGATAAAATCTAATTCAGTCAAATTACTTACTCAAATTTATTACTTTTATTTTCTTTCTTTCTTTCTTATTTTAAACTGCTCTCTGACACCATTGTCAGAGTTTTTCAGGCCACCCGAGGGCCTCTGACATGACTTAACTACTACTATTAATCAATAAGAGCCCGGACCAACTACCTAACGTGCCATAATTTAAAGTCATTGGTGCAGAGCATAGATTCGAACCCAGAGTCATTGGATTCTGAGTTGCACTATTGATGAGAGTGTCGTTCGTGCGTCTTCTTCGTCTTCGACTTGAGCTCCCGCTTCCAAAGTCGTGATGCGGGCAGCGGAAAGTTCAACTTGTAGTCGGGCTTGCTCTTCTTTAGCGCGTATGTGCTCTTCCTTGGCACGCGCCAGTCGTAGTATTCGTTCTGAATGTCGGCTGTTTCGTCCCGATTGCGTCCTCGCTCGGGGTATAGTCTGCTCCGCATGGTGTGTCATGCTGGAGTGAGCCGCGAGCATCCGTGGCAGTTGCAGGTGGCTCGCGGGTGCGGCGCTGTCAGTGGCCGCGTCCGTCGTCGTTGTCGGCGTTGAAACAGCGGGGAGTCGGGCTGTCAGGTGCCGGACTCCGCTGTTGGGTCCCGTCGGTGACGCCGGTGAATACTGGGCGTCGAAATGCGTCGTCCGGAAGGAGGGCCCCGTGAGGGGGGGGGGGGCTGCGGCGCTCCCGGTGTCTGAGGGAGGGGGGGTATAAATGCACCCGTGTCTCCCTCGATTCCCTCGGCAGCTGGGCGGGAGGAGGACGCGCTGCGTCACTCCCGCTAGTTGCAGCGTCGTTATCTCAAATTCGGGCGACAGCCCGCTGGTGCCGGGATTGGCTTCCCGGCGTGACGCTCTCGCAGTGTCGAGAGCGTGTCAGCACCATGGCGTCACTTGCCTTCAATAAATCCGGATCTGTAGGACCAATGTTCCTGAGCGCCACCGCTCGGCCAGCCACCAGTCGATTAGTGGACTGTATAGCTGAGGCGGAAGTCTGAAAGTGACCGACCGTGGTCGATGGCGCTCGTCTGGTCGATGGAACGGGCACTGGGTTGATGAAGAAAAGTCGCCTTGGTTCAGGGTTGCGACCCTGGGTTGTTCCTGACTGGAGCGGTCTTGAGAGCGAGTTCTAGTAGAGATGTTTACTCGACGGCTGCTGGCGATGGAATGAATTTCGGGCTAAAACGTTCCTATATTTATGCGGTTGATTCGCATTGTCGTCTCGCGGCGGTCGGCCGCAGCGCGGGCGGTGGGAGTGGCGAGCGGTGTCTCTCGCTCGCACTTCGCTCCCTCTCTGTATTTATAGTCCTATTTTAGCCTTTCTAATTCTTAGTGTTTTTGTTGTCCATATTACCTATTTTTCGCTCTCATAGACCCTACCAATCAAACACAATCCCAAATCGGCATTTATTATTGTGTAGGTAAACTTAAAACACATATGAACAAACTATATTTAAACTTAATCTATTTACTTATGTTCTAGGTCTTAAATTATTATATTGAAACATTATGTAATAGTGTCGTCGCGAACACTGGTATTGTTTGGTACTGAGAGCCTTGCGAGAAGTAATCTCACGTCCCGATCTTACAGGCCCGTTGGCGACGCGGGCCTGTAGTACGATTATTTATTCTAGGCTATAGCGCGTCGTCCCAGCAGCAGCGAGAAGTACGGTTACCTGATTATATGGAAACTCTCTCATTTTTGGATAGGGTGCGTTTGCTTTTCTTTAAGCGTGAATTTATAGCTTCATTCAGACTTTATGGTGGACAAATTACGCTCAGAGGCTTTGACCCGTGGACAATTTAGATATTCCAGGACCTAAAGTACTTTTACGAGCTGGGGTTCGGTTAAAATTAATACTTGTCAATTAAACATATATTTACAAATATCATGCCACGAAATAATAATATAAAAACGCACCAAACCAACAAGTGAACTCGACTGTACGCAATAATTACTTATCACTGCACTCAACTATATTTATTCTGTGACTATAGCACCGTACATAAGCTTCAAATCACTTTGATCGCACTCATAGCTTAGCCGATATTAAACTGTCTCACTCGGCCAATGCGCGCCATATTTATACCCTGACGCGCATGTCCCGTTCTTTTTGAAAAGTACTTGTACATAGTCGTACATCGCATCATCCAGTAGCTAATACCTGAACATTCCAGATAGACTGGCGTAACCTCATACTAGGGGCGCCATCTAGTGTGTAGTAGCTACAAGTTCCCATGTAGAAGTTATGCTTCAGACGTTAGATGGCGTTGTACGTATCGACCGGCGCAACAGTACCATAAACCATATATTATCAAAATTTATTCAGCTTTTGACTATACTTTAATCCATTGATTAATGTCTTAGAGAAAACTGCAAACCAAAAGAAAAACAAAACAATGCCGGAAATGAATGAACTGAAGTAAACATTCCAGATGAGGAAGTAACAGCTCACACAAAGCTCGTATTATGATAAAAATAACACTAACAATCACAATATGGTGCCGAGAACCTTCGTAATCCGGTACCGAGATAATACCTTTTATAAAAAAATAATAGAGGCGGGAGAGCAAAAAGAGCGAGTGATAAATAAAATGAGCAAGAAAAGCGGGCGATACACTCTCCTTTCCCTCTCCTATGAGGACATACTTTTCATTCCGGCCATTATTGATAATGTACTCTATTTTGTAAGAGCAATCCATTTCTAGTGTAGTTTGGGGCTTGGATTTATTGGTGACGGTTTTGATAATTGATATTAAAACATTTTCCAAAATTCTGTTACTAATATCAAGGAATTGTATTTCGTGTTAAATACTTGGAACTTTGGTTGCAGGGCACTATGGTGACCGCCTCGTTCGCAGCTCAAGGAGACAGACTGTAGCCCACTTCCTTTCGGGTTGTACCTGCTTGAAGTAGTCCTTTAAGGCTAGTACATCATCGGCTTACAGTTTTTATCATCTTTGACCACATGTGTAAGACATGGTGGAAACAAATCGATAAAAAACATTTCATTTCGAAACATAAGTTAAAAGAAGTACAAACCTCGGGGATTTTAACAGGTACAGTGCGTCAGACGAAAAGCACAGGCTCTATTCCATATATTTAGAACTAGCTTTCGCCCGCGACAAATAATATAGTTAATAAGTGCGGAATACAGTTTATTGCGAAGAAAGCATCCTATGTTCTTCTATGATATTAAAAACCAATTTAAATATATCTCAATGTCCAAAAGTAGGTATAGCACCAACGCTCTTGATATTTTTTGACAGACTTGTTATTTCGTTTTCAATGCACCGCTCCCTTCAGCGACTATTCAACATTTTCCTGTTTTCCCATGGAAACTTACCATTTTCCGGAATAAAAGTATCTTATGTTTTATTCTAGGCTAGCGGCCAGCCGTTATCGCTTTAGAACTCCCCAACCAAACACACAAACGTTTTCACTTTATATATTGGTGAGAATTTTAACTGGTAAAACATTTATGACAAGTTTACTATTTTCGTAACAAAGTAAAGAAACAGACTGAAATATTTGGGGAGCTGTTTTATATACCCACATATCTCAAGATATTATTACCCAATCTAATTTATTGCAAATCCCTGAGAACTGTAGCAAGACGGATGATTATTTATTTTAAAATGTTTGCGGCTCCGCGCTGTTTTATGCAGGATATGAGCTCTCTGAGAGATTAAATTAAAATCGGACTCGTTCTAACTTAAATCCGTTAGGAGCTCTTTTAATGCGATATAGCCCCAGTCCCTCCGCTCCGATCGCATCCACGCTCGCTCAACTCCGCCCGCCCGCGATGTTCCGCGCCGCGCAATATCATATTTACTATTTTCATCTCCGCGGCGAATTATTTTTCATTTTCCAGCGCTAGTATCTTTCAAACGTCTTACCATGAATACCTAGATTTATATGAATTTCGAGTCTTGAATGAATTCTAAATGCTAGCAACGGGCTGCTGGACTGCTGGACCGTTCAGCGTTTTAATTTATCATTGCTCTGTAAACGCTCTCAAGAATTAATTTCAAAATATACAATTTATTTCAAAACTTAAACCCAAATTGGGTATTTAAAATTAATCGAAGTAATTTAGCTATGTTCCAGAAATAATTAAGCGAGAATTTGTTAACCGGAGAATTTCTTGCGGAAACGAGTTAAGACCGGAAGTGATATAAATTGGTTTCGATTTTGCGGAAACCGAGAAAACCGTAAGTTCGGCGACCGGGTGGCTGAATAATGAATGGAGTAGCGGAGGGGCGGCAATGAGCCGATAGCTTAACAATGAGGGGTCATGGCGGGATGGCCGTCGAAACCGGAAGTCAGTTCCCTTCGTTTAGGTCTATTGTCCGAGGTGCCGCTTCGTTTATTGTAATCGGTTTTGGAATCAAACGTGTGTTGTGGCCACACACTTGACTACACTTCACTTATTTAGCATGGAAAAAATATTTAATTACTAGTTTTCCCGCCCGCGTGTTCGTACGCACGGACCACTGTTTGTCACTGTGGTTTTTCCGCGAAAAAAGTATCCTATTTTCTTCTAGGCTATTTAAAACCAATGCAAAAGTAGGTATATTACCAATGCTCTTGATGTTTTTGTCAGACTTTTTATTTTGTTTCCATGGCAACCACAGAACATTCTGTGATGGCAGCCGTTCCTTACAGTGATTATTTAACATTTTCTAGTTTTCCCGTGGAAACTTATATTTTTTCGGGTTAAAAGTATCCTATGTTGTATTCCAGAGTTTAAGCTATCTCCATTCTAATGTTCATCAAAATCCGTCCAGCCGTTATCGCGTGTAGGCTCCCGAAACAAACAAACAAACAGAGTTTCACTTTTATATATTGGTATGGATTATGTTGTAGTGATTAATTAATGTAATTTTATTTGCTTCATGCTCCAGTACAAGATGACGGTGGTAAGTACAGTATAGTCTCAACATATTTTACCACTCATCGTCATCATCAGCCTATATCTGTCCACAGCTGGACGTAGACCTCTCGTAGTGCACGCCACTGAGCTTGGGCTTCAGTTCCCCTCATCCATTTTCTTCCAGCTGCTTTTCACAGGTCGTCACTCCACCTAGGCACAGGGCGTCCTACAATAAGTTTGCCTAAACGTAGTTTCTACTCGAAAACTCGTCTACCTTAACGGTTATCGGTTCTTCAGGAAATGTGACCAGCCCACTGCCACTTAAGCTTGCTTATCCTTAGAGCTATGTCGGTTACCTTGGTTCTCTGTCAGATATCTTTATTACGAATCTTGTCCTTCAGAGAAACTCCAAGCATCGATCTTAAATTTGTGGACTAGTTTGACCGTGAGTGTCCACGTTTCGACTCCGTAGGTCATAACTGGTAGGATGCACTGATTGAATACTTTTGTCTTCAGGCAGTGGTATGGACGACGAGAAGATCTGAGGAAGCTTGCTGAATGCTGCCCAACCCAGCTGAATTCTTCTGTTGGCTTCCTTCTCAAAGTTGTTCTTACCTAATTGCAATATTTGCCCAAAGTACATATATTTTCATCCAACTTCAAGAGGTACATCATTGATTGCAATCGGTTTCGGGTCAAAAAGATTGTTAATTATGATTTAGGTCTTATCTTTGTTCATTCCGGGACCGATGCGTCCAGAAGCATCATCTAGGGTGGTTAGCATACTTTGCAAGTCTTGCAATGACTCCACCATTAGAATCGTCATCGGAAAATCGTAAGTATGCGATGTTCTCGCTTGATATTAATGCCCATTCCTGTCCAATCTAGCATCTTAAACATATCTTCCAAGGCATTAATGGACAGTTTCGGAGATATAACATCCCCCTGTCTCACTCCCCTGCGCAGTTGGACATGCTTAGATTGCTGGTTTTGAAGTTGAACACTCATGGTGCGGCTCAGCGCTTCGATGTATCGCCAGTCCACTTGACAACGCTGCAAAGACTCCAGAACCGCCCAGGTTTCAATGGAGTCAAAGGCCTTCTCGTTGTATAATATTCCTCAGATGGGGATACCAAATCATACCACTGGATACAGAAAATATTGTACAATTATCATTTTATTCTACAAAACTTTACTTACTCAAATATTTTTATAAAAAATCCTCTGCCTCCTCTAAAGGTGTACCACGCTTGCCTAGTAGATACCTATTCACTCTTGACTTAAACACACCGGGGTTATAATTTACCGGAAACACTGACGAGGGCAGGGCATTCCACTCCTTTGCAGTTTTATAATAAATGAAGAAGTGTAACGCTTCGTTCTTGTGCGAGGTATTTCAACCATGAAAGGGTGGAGGTTTGCTGATCGTCTAGTCGTACGGTGATGGAAAGGTGTTGGGGGCATCAGGTTGTGCAGTTCTTGTGCACACTCTCCATAGTGCAATCTGTAGAATACCGCCAGACTTGCTACCTCACGTCGATGCGCCAGACTTTGAAGCTTACTCTTTACCAGAGTGTCATCCCCAATGAGCCTGATAGCACGTCTCCCAGTTGAATCCAAATTACAATTATTTATTGAATACAATATAGATAGAGAAGAATAAGTTAACTTTGACACTAATAACAAAATAAAACATATAAACTTTTAGTAATTATTCTCAAAATTCAATTCAATTCAACTTAATTTTATTAAACTCTGGATCAAAACCACACAATGTTTATGCAAATATTTTTAAATGCACTAACTAAGTACGTTATGTTATTTTAATTAGATAACACTTGCTCTGCATCTTTAACCTGCACCATTTAGATCAGACTTTCTTCTTTCAATTACTGAAACTTGCCATGTACCACCGTCCCCGTTGCATCGCGTTATTTCCGAAGATTGTCGAGTATAGCCAACTGCCGTTTGCCACCTTCAGGACACAGCCTGTTTGCTGTAATAAGTATCAACTACCATTTGCCACCTTCGGGACACGGCTTGTTTGCTATAATATGTATCAACTATCGTTTACCACCATAGGGACATATTATGGCCTTTTTGATTTAATGTCTGTCTAAGATCGCCGAGAATGGTGACGAAGGGGAGAGGCCTATATCCAAGACTGAATTACGAGAAACCCTCCATGATGATGATGATGATGATGATGATGATGTCTATTACCGCTTGCCACCTTTGGGACACAGCCTGTTTGCTATATCTCACTTAACTTTTTGTCTCTTTTTAGTTATGTTCACAGTCGGATTTTTTAGGCTTTCGATTATATTTTGTAGTGTGCAAGATTCAACTCTGACTCGACACATGAAATACAAAGCTTATCAAATTATAAGTACAAGTATTTATTCAGTTAAACTAGTTTAGTGCTATATTATTCTGCGGTGAGGACTGAGGAGGGTTATGTGTTTGGGTTGTATGTTTCTTAGGCGCGTCCTACAGCCTAAACGGATGGATGGATTTCGATAAATTATGTATCATTGGATTTATCTTGATAACGAGAGTGCTATAGGCTATATGAAATGTCAAGAAAACTCATATAAGTAACAAACAAACACACACACACACACCCTTATATACATACAAGCTTTCGTCTTTATAATTTGAGTGTGATTAATTTTGCGGGCGGTCAGCTCGTATTCAATAATTTTGTTCGCAGTCGGGTTTTCTGTATTTAAATAATAATTTTACTTGTATGTCCTTGTTTAAGAGACGTCAAGTTTTCACTTGTAACAGTGCTAATGTTGTCTACATTAAATAAATAGTTTAAATTATGATGCAAACAACTGAGCTACGTAGCTTACATTTGTTTGATGAGAAGAACTAAAGCTTAGGCTCAGTGGAGAGCCTGAGCAAGAGAATTATGACGTCACAGTCATTTTAGGTGGAGTGATCAAAACTACGCCTATCTCGTTTCTTACTTTTCAATATCAGTATGGAAGGGAAAGAGAACGCTTGAAACAATACAACATATCTCATGCCGCCGTTTTGTAGTGCGAATAAAGCATAAATCATTTTTTTTGCATAGAATGTTTGATCAGTAGCACAGTAGTGCTATTGTGACAGGGAGAAGCACAAGAGATAAATAAGAGATACTACGAAAGATAATACATGTTTAATAAATTTAAGTAAGTATGTACAGTAGGTAGGTAGTTAGAAAAAAAGACGAGCAGAGCACGGGGCGGTTCACACACTAAATAAAATTCCAACACTTTGTACAATGCACTGTACTGGCCACGCAGTACGCAGGGGATAGGCAGCGCTCGGAGTCTAGCAGGCTCCAGTCCTAGTAGACTCTCAATCTCCTCCGCGTCGACGTCGGTGGTAGAAGTAGGTAGGTTCTAGGAACCCTGGAATGTCATAACAGATATGTTACGTAATGACATATTAGACTGGCTGCAACATCCGATGCGGTGCGATAACGCTAAGCACAGGAAGTAGAATTATGCAGCGATCTAGATGAGGCAGTCCAGGCAAAATTAACATGTAGGCAGTGCAGTGAAATAGGAGACAAAAGATACGTAGTTAGCAATTATGTTCACCACTTTTCCAAAATAATGTAGACTTTATAATAAGTTAGGGTAGGTGCTACATTTTAGAGATTCATAATCAGTTATGAAACTAATAAAAATATAATAGGCAAAATATAACAATAATAAACTCAAATGAACTTGAAATGTCCTACTATAGGGTTTGATGCACAATGTTTTTTTTGGAATCTTTAAAAGTAAATTCATGAATGAAAATCCTCGAAATCTCAAATACGTATAACTAACTTTATTCGCCATGATGCACCACATACTCCAGCCCAGTATTTAATAGGTAATTATGTTACATCCTGTATAAATGAAAGTTCTTTACTGAGTATTTAAATTTTAGTTACAATAAACAGTAAATCACACAAAAGTTAATGTTAATGAAGCTTAAGTCCGCTTTTGTTGAGTTTAAAAGTATCATAGCTAGTAAAACCCATAAAAAATAAAAGCATAATCGATTAATCATATTTTCGTAAGAACACTAACTTTATGTCTCCTAAGAACTTCATGGAGACAAAAGGTATTTTCCGCTTCCTGGAGAACTGTCAATTTTGACTTATGCCTTATTAGAATTAGGTCGACGTAAGGCGAAAAGTAAAAACCCCTTGTACTCCTTTGCTGGGGGCTGCGATGATTTCTGTGGTCAAGGCAAGAACGGTTGGATACTAGAATTTAGTTGTACGGTATAACCTTCGGCTCCAGAGATTACTAACAAAAATAGCCAAGCAACCTCTAATGTTTGTTCGCCCGATGAGTTTTGACCATCACCCAACTTTCGTAAGTTATTCTTCCACGAGTTTATAAGCCATTACTGACATAACCTTTATCTCTAATTTGTAAATTACAAAGCACTCTCTCATTTTGGAACAATGTAAGGGTAAAGTTCACCCCGGCGACCTTATGTCGATAAAATAATAAATTGAGTGCCTAAAAGATGCTAAAGTTAAGGTCAGAGGTCACCACTCAAGTGAGCAGTCTAACGCTATTTTGGTTGGACACTTGTTTATGTATGTGGTTGGGTTGTCTGGTCTTGTTATTTCTTTATGTCCAGTCTTTTTACAAGATTATATTATTTATGTTCGTATGTTAAGGCCAAATTAGAGATAGTTATGTACCGTGCTCATTGACCACTTTTTAGGCGGCTTTAAAAAGCTCGCAATAAAGTTTTTTTGATAATATTATATAATCTTAAGTCTAACTCCCGCACTCATAAACGACAGTTAACCGTAAAAAAGCATTAAACCACTCTTTTTGTATGGATTGTGACAGAGTTTAATGGAATTTGATTATGACAGATTTTAATGGAATTTAGTGTTAATTGACCTTTCTTTAGTAAGTAATTAAGTATAAATACTATATAACAGTACACGAAATTTGAAACACAGCGTTTCAAATTTCGTGGAAACTTCACGAAAGTTGAAAAGCAGACTTTATTTCACTGTTTAGCGATATTAATTGAATCATTATCGTCTAAAATTTTCCACACTTATTTAAATACATCAATTTTATTGTTTTATTACCCTTTTATACCTGCTAAATATCCCAGAAACAGCGCTACCTGAAACGAGCGATTTTGGGCCATTCTATTGTTTTGTTGCTACTGTAATGATTTTGAAGGTCATGACTAGGAATTATGTATTTTTAGAAAGCTAACAGTGTGTACTTTAATTAAATTTAAGTTATATTTGCAACCAACATTTAATTAAAAAATATTTAGGGACAAATTGAAAATGTAGGTAGTGTGCGATTTCTATGCTCTCGAGTGTAGTTAATGCGTTTTTTATAGTTAATTTTATGTAATAATGATTTTAGTAAGTGTTTGAGTCCTAATTTAATAATATTTTATGTGTAATGTAATCTAATAATAACTTTTTCTTTATTAATAAAAGTTAGGTAGGTATGTGTAATCCTTGCCACCATCAGATTGTCTATTCTGGGGTCATTGATCCGTTTATTTTTATGTAAATAAAGTATAGAACTAATTAAAAGTGTGTGACGACGTTAAACCTCTTTCATCATAATCATAACTTCTTGATAGTTTGTCTATATTAATTCTAAATTCAAATAACCTGTCATTCCCGTGTAATTGGATTAGATAAAACTGGAATTTTACGAAATAATATGTTATAAAATATGTACCTAAGTAAGTTTATTACATCTGGAGTCCTTTAATTATATATGATAGTACTTTCGTTCATGGTTGTTTTGATCCGTATTGTTGAAGCACGAAAAGTCTGTGATAATAACAATACTAGAGCCCCAAGGTACACTCTTACCAAATATATTAAATTGCGAGAAGACTGAATAGAATAGTCGAGAGCAAGATCTCTGTTTATGAACATCTCCGAGTGCTCCTAATTGTTCCTGTACTTTTATGTTGTCCACTGAGGTTTGGTCCCTGGGCTAGTGGAACAAACCCTAGGACCGCCTCGTGACAAGTGGACAGATTAGGCACCAGCTTCTCGGGCGTGGACCGCATAAATAAGGTGCACACATTCTTTGGCCTCAGTGACAATCGGTGTGGCGTTCGTGTAGCACGTGTTAGCAGTGACTTTCATTCACGCAACTGTCTGCGGTATCTGTTTTTGTTGTTGAAGCACATGAAGCACGACGTGACGGTGGGAATGTAGCTGTGTGTTTTCCTGTTATATAGTTACTTCTAGTCCAGTTTTTGTTTACATGATTTTATAGTATGTCGTTTCTTCCTTTTTTAAACTAGATCTATGTAATAATGTATGAAATTATAAATTAAATAGAGTCAATCTGTGTTCATTATCGGCTCAACATCTGACGAAGTGGAAATGAGAGGGGAACTGAGTGGTGAGTAACGGTCATGAAACTAGTTGTGTTGTCCGACAGCGTACAAATAGTAACTCCATAATATCGGTACAATACATGCGCACGTGTTCCCGTAGTTCAGCATATTCGTAAAACGTCACATTTAATTTTCGCAAAAAGTCCAGTTCTCAATATTCCACAATATTCACATAATGTCCAATTCTAAAATGTTTACAATGTCCAATTCGCATTATTATTCATTACCCGACTTTGGTACTTTCCTTATTACTCGAGTACGTCGAAGCAAGGGAAGGGTAATGAGTTTAACAGTCTATGTATTTATGTATGTATGTATGTACGTATTTATGTGGGTATGTGGATCCACCATAGTGTCACCCCTATTGGTCCTATTTTGACAAGCGAGGTATCAATCGATTCGTCTTCAGGTATAGTGTCATAGGCTACAAATAATACATAAAGAAATGTTAATCAACCTCAATAAGATATAAGTTAAAAAACTAAAACCCGACTGCAGTCGGGTACATAATAGTCTATAACACTCTTGCGATGAAGGGGAATCGATTGATACCTCACTTGTCAAAATAGGACCAAGCTTTTAGTTTAAAAACATAACCCTTACTTTGCCTTGCCGTAAACGAATAAAAAAATGCCTGTGTCCTACGAATAATAAGGAAACATAAGCCAAAACTGTATTTTTTTATTTTTTGTCGGTCTTTCTGTGTTCGGTTTCAAATTGGAACCAATGATTATGAATTACAGCGCCTCCATTTCGTTTCCCCTGCGAAATGTCTGGCAGAATTGCTCCGTCAGTTTGACAAATTGCCGCCTTAGTGCTTGAATTGCCTAACCACCAAACGTAAATTTTACAGGACACGTTTATTTCAGTTTGTTATTGATTCAAGAAAATTTCATTATAACGAATGGTTATTTATGAATGATAAAGTTTAACTCTTACCGGATATATATATTTATAACAAAAAATATAAGTCTACTATGGCATATTTTCAATTTATATGTGGAGGTTGGGCAAAATGCCTCAAACAAAATTGTGTACTCGTATATGGATATAGGACACAATGACATGAAGATAGGGCACATATATTGTGATATTGTGATATTGTGTTTCAGTTTTGTGCTTGTTTGTCCTAACAACCGTCATTATTGATATACAGCATGATCAGTTTCATAAATCACTTAATAATATATTATAAGTACCTGTTTCTTTTACATTTATATGTTAAAAAATATTAGTAATAAAAGTACACTACACTAGATGTACTTTTACAAGGTAAAACTTTATAAAAAAGAACCGAATCTTAATAGGTCCATTCGTTAGGGAGCGTCAATTCTCCCCCTCCCTCAAGGTAAGAAACATCTCGTTCACATCAGCTTTTAAACATTTAAGCAGCATCAAAATCAGCCCATTCATTTAAGAGCTACGATCTTCACTGCTCTTCTGCCCCCTCCCCCTCACCTATTATAGCTAATAAATATCTCGTTAACCTCAGCTTACAAACATATAAACGGCATCTAAATTTTTCCATTTGTTTGGAAGCTATAATCCTTACCCCTCCCCCCCCCCCTGCCATTCCTCTCCCATTATAGCTAAGAACCATCCCGTTTACCTCAGCTTTCTAACATAAAAACTGCATCTAAATCAGTTCAAGCGTTTGGGAGCTACAATCCTCACCCCCCCCCCCTTCCCCCCATTATAGCTAAAAACCATCTCGTTTACATCAGCTTTCAAACATAAACAACCGCATCGCAGAGAGACAAACGGATACACTGATACATACATACACACTCTAAAGTTAAAACACTCCTCTCTATGAAGTCCGGGGGTTAAAAATGGTTGTACATACAGATGAAAAGACAGACAGACGTACAGACGTTCAGATGGACATAGAAACTATAATGTTTCCTTGTTTGATGGCAGAACCCTAAAAATGTCTTCCACACTACCACAGACACGACCCAGTAGTTTTATTATAGTTGGTATAAGTAGATATGAAAGCTACAAGAAATGCAAAATGAATTTAAAAAAAAACGGCAGAAAATAATATCAACTTGTAACACCCGTTCACTCATAATTCAGACACTAAAACTAAACACTATGAACTAAATGTACACACTCACCTTTCTAAATCCAATTCACCATACACGTAATCCGTTTTTTTAGTTGTTGCTGTCATTTTGGAGCTAAATTATTTACTAAATCTTTAATTTTTAACAATAGCGCGGCTGGAATCAAATCGTAACAAACAACTAAACAATTAAAATGGTGTCGTATCACATCCAGACGAACGGCTGTGATTGGTTGGCTGACGGTGGTTACAAGCTGTTACAAGGACGGAGCTTGATATTTGGATGCGGTCGGTTGAGCAAAATATTGCGTTTAGTTAAACAAGCACTACATTCTACAAGCCATTCAAGTACTGGGGCGGCTTGATGTCTCTAAAACGTCGAGAGTGACTGGGAGGTGTGCCGGAATTTGACCAAAGAGTATTTATATACTACGTAAGAGACAGACGGACAGACGTTCAGATGGACATGGAAACTATAATGTTTGTCTCTCAGTCCAGCACTCGACGAGTCAACATCACCCGAAGATGCCTCGTGCACAGGCGAAACACTTGTCATATTGATGCCAGACGTTTGGTATTTGGATCGAGGTATATGTTTTTTATTGTGTATTTATATTATATGTACATAAACATATAAGTCTTACGATACTTGTATTTGGGTAGGGTTTGTTTAGCGTGTTTTTTTTTAAATAATCATTTTTAATTGTGTATATATATTTATATATTATATTATATGTATATAAATTTAGAAGTGTTTTTTTTTCTGGCCTCCAGGCCTTAGCTTTCATTTCATTTATATTTTACAATAGTTCAATTTGGGTAGGGTTTGTTTAGCGTGGGGTTTTACTTTTGTTATAATGTAATTTTACTATTTATTAATTGTCTGACTTACAGTTTTGGCGGAAGTAAGCTACATATTTTTATTTTGTTCATTTTAAATATGGATTTCCGCAAAGTAACGCCTAAATCTATCAACTACTACGTAAGAGATTTGACCTTGGATGTTGACTGTGACCTACTTTACAATGAATGCATTTTGGAAAATATAATGTACATCGATTAGAATTGGTGTTTGTTACGCGTGTTAACGGATAATTTCCCCTAACGTAACGTAAGGGGGTGATTCCGCGTTGTTGAATATTTGGTGGATATATGCACGACTTTGGTCGTGACAGCCGCGAACCGGGTTGCATCATAGACATTTCTTACTCTCGTTGGGTTGCATACATATACCCGCGGAGGTCAATATTTATGTCTATCCCGCGGAGTGAACTTATGATAGCATCAGGGCCATTATTCTCTATTGCCAATAAGACACGTTACGCGCTGCGTGGAGTCGTACGGCAATTGCCATACTGACGTCACACGTTTTCGGTAAGGAATTTCATGCTGCATAGTGAATATGCGCCCAGTTATGCATGCTAGAATGACGCGCGGCACGGTAAATTTAATCTTACTAATTGTCGCGAGTCATGTTATCGTGGAATATATATTTTGGTGATTATATTGATTGTTTTGTTTGTTGGCAATAAATACATTTTATTATATATTATTATTATAAGAGAAACTTTGAGGTGAATAAACAATCTCCGTGAGTTTGGAGGCGGTGTTTCTGCCCGCGGAACCCAACACTGGTGAACTGCTAGATGCTGAAAGCAGCCGGCGGCATCCTAGGACGTCAAACTGGACACAGGGTCCTAACCTAGTTTAGGAGAAACCTGAGGGTCTAAAAGAAACCAGGAAACGACAAAGGTCTTCATAATTAGTTCAGTACCTTCTTAGTATTTAAGATATCGTCGATGGAGCGAAATATTTCACTAGAGCTTGCTAGGGCTGATCTTTGGTTGGATTAAGGGGCCCCACGGCCCTAGTTTCGTTCAGTTTGTCTGTCTGTTTGTTTATCTGTATCTTGGCCGCGCATCACGCCGAAACTTCTGAATGAATTCAAATGAAACTTGGTATGATTTAGGTTCATACTACCTCGTATCCTACCTCGTAGTATGAACCCTAATATGAACCTCGATACGTCTTTTCATACCGAAAATTTTAAGTTCGCGCAGGATAGATGTTGTAAGTTATATAACAGAACATATGCCACGCTGAAACTACTGGACGGATTTTGATGCAACTTGACACAGGCATAGATATAAATAATGGGTAAATATTGAGGATACATTTTATATCTGTGTAATTAATAATTTTGTTGTGTGTACTTTATTTTCAATATGTACTGAAGCCAATTTTTTTTTGTCTGTCTTATTTCAACTGAAACTTGAACTGAACTGATTTGAGTTCATACTACGAGGTAGAAGATTGGATAATTTTCATCCCGAAAAATTAAAGGGTACCCACAGGATATTGGTTGAAATTTATTTACAAGAACAAGTATCCTGCTAAAACTACTGGACGGATTTTAATGCAACTTGAAACAGTCATAGTTTATGTGAATGGCTAAAATTGAAGATACATTAATCCCGAAAATATAGTGTTCCTGCGGGATAGGGGTCCAAGGTTCTGTTGTTAAGGTAGCTGCAAAAAACTTGGTGTTTTGTCTAAGGTTAGGCGGTACTGTGACGATATGAAACCTCTTTCATAAATTCTTGATTCTTTCATAATCCATTTCATTCCATTTGATAGATTGTCATTATTAATTCTAAATTCAAATAACCTGTCATTCCCAGATTGTCATTAATTTGCTTTGGCTCATGTCCATGGTTTTTACAAAATATCTGATAAAAAGTGGTACAGATATTATTATTTTATCTACCTATATCTCGCAGTTTTAGTTACTGCGTAAATTCCACCTACCTGAAATAGCAGCCGATAAAATGCCCACCAAAATGCTGACTTCTAGCTTGGGGCGTGTTCGTGTTCAGTAAGGAAGGACCAGCTCGACTAGCAGAGTACTGCAAGCGTTGCTGATAGGCCAGCTATCTCTGTACATGGTCATCTTCAGCTACAACGTGTCCACGAAAGTGAAGCCGCTGTTTATGAACATCTCCTCCTGTTCCTGTACTTTTGTGTCCACTGAGGTTTGGTCCCTGGGCTAGTGAAACAAACCCAAACCCTAGGACCGCCTTGTGACACTGACGCCCTCAACTTGTCCTTACCCAGCCCTGCTCTACCTGACCGACTAGTCATCATGCCTATAAGTTCCTGATTCCTCCGTGTTTTCTTAATCCGTGTGTTTTATTTTGTGAATCGGTGTTCAATTTATAAGTCGTCCCACAAAATTCTAAACGGCACTAGGCTATCTTGATTTAATTTTGGGAATATTTGGCAAAAAGTTTTTATATACTAAAGTGTATTTTATAATTGCATTCCAGTCATTCATGTAAGTAAGACATTTTCATTAGTACGTAGTTTGTTCCGAATTTCACTATTGGCCTACCTAGTTCCGAATTACGCCAAACTTTGACGCGTTATTATGCGTGATGCATTAACGCGTAGTTGCATTAATGCTAATTTTTTTTAAAGCTTTACTTTCGCACTTTTCGTAACGTTACTTACAAAGTAAATACTTAATTTTATTTGCCGGTCTCATATTAATAAAAATGGACCCTGCGCATCTAAATAAACCAGAATTGATCTATGAATTAAAATGTCGAAATGCTGAGATCCATACAACAGATACTGTAGAAAATTAACGATCAAGGTTATTGACCTCACACTTGATAGCTCGAATACTCAGGATTTACAAAGCCCGTATACATTTGAACAGGATATAGCTTAAATTCAAAAATGTATAACTATTATTTCTGCACGTTTAATAGCATACCCGGTACGAAAGGAGATGAATGCGTCCTATATTCTGCATGTTAGAAATAGATTAAATAACATGAATATTACCACCGTACTTACGACAGTACAACTAGAAACATTTAAAAATGTTTCAGAAAGTTTATTCGATTTACAAAAACGTTTGAAACATTAGAAAATCCAAGCTACTCTTCTACAGAAAATACACAAGATCATTTTCCAGAACAACAAACTCAATTACCATATTTTGACCTACTGACACAAAAACTACAAAATATTTCGATCAACACATAAAGCAAAGAAATTAAACGGTTTATTTACAAGAGGGATAGTTGTCCAAAAGATTTTATAGAAAAAGTAGAGGAATTCGCAATTGCTCGAAATATTTCACATACTGAACTATACAACCACATATACGACATTCTTAAAGGAACTCCTTTAGATTGGTTTCGGGCTCACAACAAACAATCTCAGACTGGGAATCTTTCAAAATTACATTACAAAAAGAATTTGAAATTACAGACTATGATTATAAACTACGGAAAATCATAGATGCACGCAAACAAAAAACAAATGAGCGTGTGATTTGTTATTTTACCGAATTAGAATCATTATTTGCAAAATTACGTGAGCCTATTTCAGAAAAAGCCAAGATTGATATTCTTAGGCGTAATTTGCGACCCGAATTTGATCACAGGGTATCACCAAAAGATCTTGACTCGGTCGCAACATTATTTAAAACTTGCAAATGGTACGAAAGTTGCATTGAAATGTCCAACTCTGATACTCCTTCTACACTACAATTAACAAAGCCTTCGACTTCTAATACCCAACACGAAGTCGCTGCTACACCTTACATACCACATTATCCATACAATAAATACCTTGCAACAACATATTATTGTAATTGGATTAGCAAAACTGCAATTTTTACGAAATAATATGTTATAAAATACCTTAATAAGTTTATTACTTATGGAGTCCTTTAAATATATATGATAGTATTTTCGGTAGTATGTATAGTATGATATTATTATATTATTTTATATTCACACCGGGACAGCTTTTGAATCTTTATTAAGCACAGGTCCGATCTTGTATCGAGTACTGCTACCACCTCTGGGACGGTTCGGCCAAGTATCAGCTCGAGGCTTTGGATTCAATTGAGAGACGTGCTATGAGGCTCATTGGGGATGACACTCTAGTAAAGAGTAAGATTCAAAGTCTGGCGCATCGACGTGAGGTAGCAAGCCTGTCAGTATTCTACAGATTGCACTATGGAGAGAGGCACAAGAACTGCACAATCTGATTCCCCATCACCTTTCCATCACCGTACGACTAGACGATTGGCAAAGCGCCACCCTTTTATGTTTGAAATACCTCGCACAAGAACGAAGCGTTACGGTTCTTCATTTATTATAAGAACTGCAAAGGAGTGAAATGCCCTGCCCTGGTCAGTGTTTCCGGTAAATTATAACCCAGGTGTGTTCAAGAGTGAATAGGTATCTACTAGGCAACGAAGTCGCGGGCGGGAAAGCTAGTATAACTGAACAATTCCTTACATTAAATACTTAATTTGCACAAATATTTTGCTACAATACCTTACACTTAACACTTTATTTACACAAACTTAAATGGAACAACGATTCCTTGCTATTATGTACCAATAATTGACCGAGCGAGCACGAAGCGCGAGCGAAGCATCTCTGTTTCAGCTTGGGCAAATATGCTTTCGTCTCTCCGGATGTCCGGATCTCTGTTCTCCTCTACAGATCGCATTTCTCAACCGATCTAGACGAAACTGGGTATACAGGTTAAACGAGTTTTAAGAATTTTTTAGTCGTCGGGGATTTTTGATTGGGGGGTTACTTCTCCCAAAAAGGGGCATAAAGGAGGCTACTGAATATCTCCGCCTTGTTAAATCGAATTTCGATGTGTTTTTTTTTTTTGATAGGTAGTAACTTTAAATTGGTCTCATAAAAATTTGGTGAAGGTCTGATGAAGATCTTCGGCGTGATGAGCAGAATTGCTCTTCAAAATACAGTAAATTTCACACTTTTAAGTTTCTACCATTTGAATCAACCCTTTACCCACTAGGTAAGGATTGATGGAGCACCTTGGTTATTAATGTTAGTTATGCATTAAGGTAGGTAACTAGATGGCGCTACTGTGCACCGCTAGATTGTTTGCCTAAAAGTTTGTACGCGCGAGGTCTACAGCTCACAAGCACCACTAGTTTATTCTGTGCTATTACTTCCTATCCCGTATCTCCTCTTATTAGTTTGTGCTTCCTCCATAAACTATATCGCATTTGTATATAATATTTTGTGTATAGGACATACCATTTTGTCTATAGTATTATTCTGTTTAACGCAAGGAGTTTGAATTACGGTTACTATTAAAAGGTTTAATGCCAGTAAGCGTAATTCAACCTCTTTGGATTTGAAAAACTGGATTGGGTATGGGTCGAGTCACACGGCCGTTTGTTTGTAGTGAAACGTCTACGCCACGTAAATATCGCAAGTTATACCGAATTAAAGATCACAAAACATCAGTTTGTCTGATTTTGCTCTGTGCGTTCTGTTACCAAAAGTGAAGTCCAAAGAGAGGGGAAGGATACAGTAATCCTGGAATCGGGCCACCTATTCTACTTCCGAGAGGGCGATCAGCAGTCTCAGGGTGGCGTGGGGTTCCTCGTTAACATAGTCCTCATTAATAATGTTGTAGATATATCCAGTGCGTCGACTAGGGTAGCGTACCTAGTTTTTAAGCTGCAATTTTAAACATCAGGTTGTATTTTTTTAGTTTATCGGTAGCGCTCACCCCACGGCAATTTTCTTACTATTAGCATTTTATTTACGCGTCGTAACTTCTAAAAAAACGCCAGTAAGCGTAATTCAAAATCATTTGCAGCAGTACTTTTGACCATAGACTGCATTATTACTCACGTACTTGACAGACTTGTTATAATTTCGTGAATTATTAGCTTAGAGCACTTCCTACGTCAATGATTATTAGATGTTCTATGATTTCGTTTCCATGGCAACGTTCCATATACAAAGGAATCGAGATTTTTGCAAAATTTGATACTTCGGGTTACATTATTGCAATTTTCGAAGAGAACTATTTTTTTTAAATAGTATAGTGGTACTCGCTGATAATTTAGCTTTCTTTAAGTGAAATAATTTTTAAAATCGGGTCAGTATTTATTTGAGTTTATCCATTACAAACAAACAAGCAAACAAACAATCAAATCTTTCCTCGTATAATATTAGTGTAGATGTAGATAGAATTAATCTGCTTTAAATAGTGCGACACATTACTTAAATGTCGTTTTTTACATTTTTCACCTGAAACGCTCCCTTGACTTCAGGCGCTCCACCTGTCACAACACGCAGTCGTTTTACGTTACCACCCTCCGTCCGCTCTCGCCTTTGTCCGGTCTAATTGTAATCATTACATTATGAAGTAGAGGCGTAATCACACTGGAAGATTAAATGGGTGTTTGAACTTATTATCAAAATAGACCATCCTTTTTATCGTGCTATAAGTTGTTTTACGGGAAAGTTTCAAATCATTGTCTTTTGTAATGCATATATATTATTCGAGACTGGTCGGCTTTATCTATGTTTATAATAGAGTTGTCAAAAAGTCTGTGCTATTAAGCTAATAAAAAAATACTACGGGACTTAAAATAAGCTTCTGTTTTTTTAAATGGTGTCTGTCTGTCTGTTTGCGTATCACGTGAAAATAACTGAGCCCATCGAAATGCGGGTTTAATTGGTGAATTGCTTGGGTATTGACTTAAAACCTAGTTTACTTTGTATCTCAATTCGATAAGTAGAACTCGAGAAATCGATAATAATTATTTGCCGACTGATTGAAATTTTGATGAAATAATTAGTGTATAATTATTGTACATTTTGGCCTTCAAATAACGCATAGGTTACCTATGTTAAATAGTTTTAAGGCTATACCAGAGAAATGACCACGCGGGCAGAGCCGCGGGCACATCGTATAGTTCTATATAAACAAGGTTAGCTCAGTATTTTTTCATTCATGTGCCACGCCATATAAGTAGTTTCTGAAAGCCCGCACAATAGCTGGAACAATAAGGTGGACAAAATTCATAATTTTCTCCACCTTAAATCGTTAATACAGCCTTAATCTAACTAACCAGTTACATAAAGTGCGCTTCTTAGAAACACGTCCAATATTCAACAAAGTACAAAAGCTCTAAAATAACCTTACAGAGAAATATTTAAAATCATTTTTGTTAGGCTGTATATTCACCTTCCTTTGTACAACATAAAGATTAATGGAATGCGTGATTCTGTTCCCAAACATACACGGTCCAATTTACGTTTTGTCTAACTTATAAAACATGAATCTTCCGATACAGTACAGGCTGTACAATACATCCACTGTACACGGTGCCCACTCGGAGCTGCCGTTAGATTTCCGCACGACCCCAAATAAATTCAACTCGCTCACCTGTACAATGGCGCGTTATTAAAACACGAGGCACGTGCAAAAAATCTTTTCACCTCGTGGGAATGAACGGTTGTTTAAGAACAGGGAATGGAGTTACAAGCAGAAAGGAGCGGGACGTAGTTGCGACGAGGCGATGTACTAAAATTCGAGGCATTTGGGACCTGTGAGCTAAATAAATAAATAGCTTTTGTTAATTTAAAACCGTCGTTTGTTTGTGTACTGGGGCGTTTCACGTTCGGACCACGGTTACTGAATACTATTATTTATTCTGTGCCATGGTGTAAATCGCCAAAGTGCTCTTTTTCAATGGGGTGATTCAGACCACTATCAAAAGGAAAAACATCTATTACGGTATAGAAAACGTAGAGAACCGATGGAAGACAACTATCAACTAGAAACGCCACCTGTAATACCCTGCAGAAGATACAAAAGTGGTAGCATAGCGGCATAGAATAGAAGATAAACCTCTGAAAATGGAAGATACATCGTTTGTTACATATTTATTTTACTAATTTATTTGTTCACTGATTCGATTCACTCCTTCGTACTCCACAAAGTTACAACTTACTTAGTTTCTTCTCAGTTACTGCTCCGCTCAAGGCTGCACGAGATAGATGCATTTTGGAGTGGCATTGATAAACCGAACCTTACTGCCTGGCCTGGTTTTAAAACGTCTGTTTAATTCTGTCAACACGATATTTCATAAGTATCGTAGAAGTCTTGCACAGTGCTAAAGGCAAAGTAGTTTAAACATCGATACGATACGAAGAAGAAGAATTTACTCCTTCATTCATCGTACTTTATCTTCCACGCGATCCCGCCAGACTGCTTAAAAGTGCTATTTCTACCCACAGGAAATGTGTTTCTAACGTACTTGATGTAGGTGTGGACCCTTTTCACGAGACGTGACCGATTTGCAGCTAAGCGAGCCCGGGGGAAACAACTGTTATTTATTCTGCCCTATCAAACCAAGCTTAAGGGAACACTGCGTGTTACAAGTCCAGGTGGTATGTGGTATGTCATTACAATACCACATACCATACCTGTAGATGTTGTTGCTATATTTGGCAAAAGTGCAAAGTGTTTTTCGTATGTAGGTAAGTGTCGCCGAACTTCATGGCGCAACAATGTGCCACAATAAAATTCTGTATTTAATTTATGTACATACTTAATTATAAAGTTTCATTTATTTCGGAGAGTTGGCTCGATACATATTTGCCTTTGACTATTTATCCTGGAGAAATAGTTGCTAATAAGATTCGTCGCCGTTCTTTCTATCGATTCCAGTGGTTTAAGCTGGTATTTGGCCGAACCGTACCAAACCATACTGACCCGTGCCAAAGATAAGTGCTACTCCCTACAAATGTACAATGTGTGTATTTAATTTATAAAAATTACATAGACATACACATTTCTTCTACAAGTTATAAGAAACTTAACGGCCACTACTTCTACTTCCATCACTATTTGTAACTAGTAAGGTCGGACTTTATATCCTGGAACTGTAGCACAAATAGTAAAAGAAACGCGATCCCAAGAAACTGACGAGCAACATTCAGCATGCTTAGCTTCTAATCGCGAACGTTAAGTTGAGTCACGTTCTTCAGAAACTATCACAGGCAGCGTTAAGATCGGTTACATCTTGATCAAGAGCATCACGCGCTGTCCTGGAAGTCTGAAACTTTTACCACAGAATAAATAATATGCTTTTACACAGAGAGATGTGCGATTGACAGTAGATCGAGAACGTCACGCGCTCTCCCGGGAGTCCGAATGATTTCGTATCATGAAGCCTACTATCGCCCTTAGTTGACTTTTAAATATTTTCAAGTAATCGGTAGAACAATGCCAACGCACCATGCCTAATATATCAGATATACAAATATGTTTATTGTAAAATAATAGTACGTGTGTGGTCACTAACGTTTTAATAACGTTTTGTACAAATAAATGTTATAGAAACCCTTAGCTACCCGTGCGAAGTCGGCGCGGGTCACTTTACAAATAATTTTATTTTCATACGACGCGACGAACCAACTGCACAAGTTGCAGATCCGAGTTTTTGGCCTGTCTTATTGCATCAGTGACTTAATTGCTTTTGTTACAGATTTACGAGCAGTAAATCTGAAGACTCGTTTATCTGGCGAGATAGACATAGATAGTTGGAGACCTCTCAAACATCGTCTTGGGTTCACTCTTTAATGGCTGTCAAAACATACGAGTTACGATGGGGATGTATATTAAGTGACGTGTATTTTCAGGATTCGTCAGGAAAACTGGCAACCTCATTTTGAAACTACGACATGATTGTATTTAAACTGAAGTTGTTTTTCTATGTCTCCAGATATTATGTTTCTATGGCTTCAATAAATGCGAAGGACTTGTTGAATGTTGTTTGTTTTGTTTTCTCAATTTTTATTTGATTTCTCTATGTCAGTTTAAAATGTACATTACGATTTTTTATAAAATGTATTTTTAGAAAGCCACATTAAATTTTTAGGCCTAAATAAGTGTAATTTAAAAAAAGGTACACCTAGTCTATCTTTTAAATATCTATGAACTTTGACTATTTATACAATGTTTACTCTCTATGACAAAAATGAGACGAAGACAAAGCAAAACATAAATGTTTTCCTCTTCCAAACAGTACGCAATAACCAGAATCGTGCACGGTGCGTATCTCAGATCAACGGAACATTTCGATATAAGCCATCAGATGATAACCTGTACTCCTATCTGAATCAATAACTACATCTACGTGATACGAATCCCGTATAAAAACGTATACTTACAGTACTTTTGGAAAAGCTGTACTACAGATAAGTACGTTCTTGTCTAGATTGGGTATAAAATAAATATTTATGTAGCTATCGGTATAGTATAGTGAACCTTACCGCAATACATGTTTTAAAGTAAATGTTACCAGCACTTTAAGCTGTGTAAAAGTTTCTTAATATGACAAGGAACGTTAAGATATTTGTGCTGTTTCACATTCTTGGACTTTTCGAGATAGTCAACAAAACAAAAAAATACGTAGGTATATTATGCAGTTCCAATTTTCTTTCTGTTGATTTAGAAATAAAATGGGTAGTAACCAGCTTTACTTCTACAGCTACAAAAGCTTTCTTATAAATTAAATAATGCCCCACATTTATTTTTAGCTTAGAACATTGTCTTCTTTACAATTTATTTTTATTTTGAGGCAGCGGTCATCTTGGATTTACAATGATCTACACCATACTATAAAAGTGAAACTTTGTCTGTATGTTTGTTTGGGGAGCATTCACGCGATAATAACTGGATGGATTTTGATGAAATTTGGAATGGAGATAGTTTTGCCCTGGAATAACAAACATGGAACATGAAACATGAAATATGGGATACTTTTTATCCCCGAAAACAAGTTTCTACGGGAAAATGTTGATTATTCGCTGTAAGGAACAGTTGCCATGGAAACGAAATAATAAAAAGTCTGTCAAAAAACATCAACAGAGGATGTTTTTTTTCAAGATGAATTGTAGTCCGCTCGGACGAAGTAGCGGACGAAAGCTAGTACTGAATATGCATGTACACACCTTTATTTCTGATGACAATACAATTATCCTTTCAGATCAATCGGTCAACAGTAAGGGGGTAAAATTTCAATGACGACAATTGATCCAAAAACAAACAGGGCAAGCTAAATAAAACCATTTAAAAACTCCACCGTTGCTCGCTTAATACTAAGTAGATTATTTATATAATACGTTTGATATATAACATGAAATAAACGCTACATACTATTTAAGATAGAGTGGTCCATCAGCAAGAAAGACGACTTCCTGCAAAGAAGTGGCAGGTAATCCGGACACTAGACTCTTAGTGCGAGGCGGACAATGTATTAGTTGCAAACAACCGTGTGAGTGCTTAGTTTTGAATAAAGATGGTGGCACAGCGGTGCAGCGCGTTGAAAATGCGGCGCAAACTTTTTGGTGTTATTAAATAGACTTTTGTTATGATCAACAATATTTTGTTATGATTATGTAGCCTTTTTCATCAAAATCTGTTCAGCCGTTTCAGTGCTCTGTGGTAACAAACACAAACTTTTGAATTTCATTGCTTGAAGATTTCCGGAATTGGAAACAGACTGTGGCAAGGGTAAGGGTGAAAGCTTTAGCAACAAGTCAATCGGTAATGTACTTTAAAGGAGCTTGCAACTGTAGTAATTCTGCTACACAGGGTTCACAAAATCACAATGGGTCTATGCTAAACATAGACCCACACATTTCCCATGGACTGTCAAAATGAGCAGTTACTCGCTGTTTATATCTTGCAGCTCTCCACGGCTCTCAGCAGGCTGTTGGTCCACCTCGTGGGGGATCGTCCTACGCTGTCTTCTAGTCTTCTAGTCCTCTTCGTTTGAGTGATAGTAAGGTGACGAACAGTAAAAGAAAAGAGTTTACTTGAAACTCAAACAGATCCTCTGTACCTAGTGCGCCTCTACCCGTCTAGGTATAGCCATCGGAAAGTTGGCTCGTTACTTAGCGCTACACTCGTGGAATACTCAGAATCTGCAGGAACACACGTTGGAGCCCCTAGACAGGCATCACTAAAAAGGGAACTTTGCCTCTTGAGTCAAGGATATATTACGAGAAAGAACATAGTTGTGTTGTTTATTCATGTAAACAACACAACACAACACATTGTTGGTTTAGAAATTGTCTAGTATTTTACGACTAGGTATTTTATCGGTCTAGAAGTTGATAATTCGAAAACTGGATTTCTTCGTGTCTACATTACAGTTGTTACGTGGTAGGTTCTATTATTTTTTATTTGTTCTAAGCTGTTGTGTCCTGAGATGGGCTGTTTTGGTTGGAAAATGATGGTGCGGGTGGCATGCGCGGGTACTTTTTATTTTGCTACTTTTTATTCATTAGAGTTATGATTCGAGCAGGGCACTTGCCTGATGGTGAGCGTCACGCTTGCCTAAAACATTTGCAGTGCCACTCGGAATTTTAGTTGCAAAATCTTGCGCATCACTGCACTGCGCTCTTCACCCTGAGATATTGTTTTTTAAGTCTCATTGCCCAGTAATGTCACTGTAAATATTTCCCTTCAAACCGTAACATAAGTATTTACACACCACTGCTTGACACTTGAATATCTGACAAAGGTGTGGTACTTCCACAAGTGGACTCTTGCGTGAGAGACCCACTACAAAAATATATAAGCCGAGGTCATGCCAGACTTTTTTTAAATAAAACGCCACTCACGGAGGGTCCTGTCTTAATTCCTCACGTGTCACTATATGTAGTGGTACCAATCTGTGTGCAAATCAGTCCAATGACAGTTTACTTGAAATCAAGGTTAATATTAGCTCTAAATGTATATATTTTAAAAAAGCCCATAAACTTTTATATATATTTTTTCAGTCCTATTTAATTATAACTATACTGAAGTACCTACAAATAATTAAAAAAATGATTATGATAGAGGACCATAGCTCAGAGTGTCTCAGAAAGCTTTGACTAACCTTCTGACTCTTGTAGAGTTTATTTCAACTAAGCTTGACAAAGGTTCTCAGGTAGACGTGCTCTACTTTGACTTCCGGAAGGCGTTTGACAGGGTCAATAATGACATACTGCTGGCAAAACTTTGCAACATAGGCTCTGCCCCGGGACTTCTGCGGCTTCTTACGGACTACCTCCGTGATCGCCAGTAGTTAGTCAGACTTGGTTTATACGAGTCCATAACCTTTCATACTCGTTTCAGAGTGAGCCAGGGCCTCTTTTGTTTTTACTCATGATTAATGACCTCCCCTCAGTTCTAGAAAGCTCGCATTGTTTGCTCTACGCGGATGACTTAAAGCTCTTCAGTGAGGTGAGGTCAGAAGTAGACTGCCAAGTTCTTCAACGTGACGTCGATGCGGTTTTTCAATGGAGTCTCGGGAACGGGATGAAATTCAATGTCTCTAAGTGCTATTTCATGACTTTCGGTTGAATTTGGCACTCAATAAGTTACGGTTACAAATTAAATGGTGATAATGTCGCTCGCTAACTATGAAGGATTTGAGTGTCATATTTGATCAGAAGTTGACTTTTCATGATCACATAATTACGAGGCAAAAGAGTTATTCAGGCGATTGCACTAAAAAATACTTGATAAAATTAATTTAAAAAATGTTATCGGCCATCAAGCAACTTGTTACGTTAATTAAGCGATGTAACAAGCAGACATATCAAAACCAAATAAGACTTTGTCAACTGTGTCAAGTCAAGTTATTGTGTCGATAATCTGCCGCTTTATTGATGCCACCAAGAGCTTTATAATATTTAACAAGTATTTTAGTGGTTCTAATGATGCCACGTGTTCAATTTTAATAAGTTAATTTATTTCGTTAACAAAGCACTTTAAACAAGTAACTTGATTGATTTAAATATGTTCGATATCAGAATCAAACGTTAGTATATTAAAATTCACAATACTGCTTTTTTCGATGAATGAAAGTGTCTACTAAAAAACATAGATAACTAATTGTATCTTACAAGTTAATATAGTAATTTAACAAAGCACCTGATTATTTTATGTATGTAACTTTATTGATTTGATTATAATCGATACCAGAGTAAAATATCTCACTTATTCAATCACTAGCTAATGATAAAAACCTAGACTACTGCCCGAAAAGCCCTGGGTGGAATACTGATCATAATGATGTTCTGCAGCCTGCAGGCGCGCTGCTGCAGATGGGCTGAAGCCGCAGGCTGCTTTTGAGAGATCTTGATTATGTACTTATATTATATTATATTATGTTTTTTTGCGCGGTAGGCGCAACACGTAACAACTTCTCCGCGTTCGGAATTTATTTATAATTGTATAATGTCGAAGATCTCGCTCGAAAGTATAGTGCTCGGGTTGCAAACAACGATAGTGACCTTAGTGAGTAAAATTGAGGTGTTAGAAACACGTATCAGTGAGCAATCTGTGATTATATCAAAGTTCAATTCACCAAGTGTTAACGATAATACCCTCATACAAGCGACAACCGTCCCGTGTACCACGATCACAGCTCCGGCAGCGGTGACTCAGCGACCAGGGCGCAAGGCGCGTGTAAATGCATCGCTGGCAGATATAGCAGAGCTAACTAATGCGGGGAAGAAATGCGGCAATGTACGCGCACCTACTTCTGTAACGCCGAAAAGCGGAGACCGGGCTAGTAACGCAGTAGCGGTTACCGGTAACAAAAAAAACTTTACTCAGGCCAAAGCTGATGAACAGCCCAAATTCCTGGCCACAGCAAAGCCTGCCAGCAAGCCAGAGGATGAGAATCCTGAAGGCAATTCTGGAAGCCAGTGGCTGGTGGTCGGCTCACGGAACAAAATTAGAAAACAACGCTCCGTTACTATTGGGACGGGTAATGCTATTGACATACTCCAAGCCGCGGAGAGAAGGAAACATATTCAAGCATGGTCGTTCAAGCCTGACACCTCACCTATACAAGTAAATAAATTTCTGAACAATATCATCAGTGCTCAGTATAGTGTGGAGAAGCGGAGCATCGAATCTGAGATGCATGCCTCATTCGTTATCGGGATGCCGGAAAACGTGTACGAGAAAGTGACTTCACCAAATGCCTGGCCCCCAGGAGTTCGCTTCGCAGACTGGTTTCCCTTTCGTCCCCGCGTGCAGCGGGGTAGCGAGCGTGCCAGTTCCAGCGCCGACGGCAGCACCCGCTGACGCTCCAGCGCCCGCGGGAACAGGTGACGCCACAGGACACACGTCTGTTCAGCAATTACACAAGCCCATAGTTATATGTCATCAGAACATAGCGTCACTCGACAAGAAATCTCAGCGCCTGGAAGTTCTTATTCGAGATGGACTACAGTGTGACGTGCTTGCCCTGACCGAACATTGGCTTAGTGAACCTAACTTAAAATGTGTTAGTCTAGACGGATACACTTTAGTATCAAATTTTAGTAGAAAGACAGTAGCACATGGTGGCTCTTGTATGTTTATTAAAAATGGAATAAAAGCCATTGATTGTACACAATTGACCAAATTATCAACAGAGAGGTACTGCGAGGTATCAGCTGTTGAACTCATCGAATATAATATTTTAGTTGTATGTGTATATAGAACTAACTTGATTAGTTCCTCCAACTTTTTGACTCATCTGGAATGCCTTCTCAGACAAGCCTGCGAGACCGGTAAGAGTTTCATATTTGTCGGTGACTTTAATATCGATTGGCTTGGGAATCTATGCTCTGTGAAAAAGCAACTTACTGACTTACTGACCGTCCATATTTTCCGAAATGAGGTTGACTTTCCCACGAGAGTGGTCGGGCCATCGTCTACTTGCCTAGACCACGTGTATACTAACATGCCGCGAAGGACGGTAATGACGACTCCGGTCGACACCCGGCTCAGCGATCACCGCGCGGTGCGGGCCGCTGTCGCCTGCGTGCGCGTCGTGCCTCCGCAGCGCACCCGCCGCGTCAGGGAGTTCTCACAACCTAACCGTATGAATTTCTTGGCAGCTATTTTAAGTATAGACTGGGAGGTAACACTCACCACGCACGCGAAGTCTGTGGAGGATCTAGCGAAATCTTTACTAAATATAGTGACTAATAAATTTCACATTTGTTTCCCCTATAAACGTAAAAACATCAGGAAACAATCATGGGTCACTGATGATCTTGTTGACTTAAAAAATCTCCTCTTTGACACCATTAGATTACAAGATAAGTACCCAAATACGCATTTAGATTCATTTGTTGAGAAACTTTCCGAGCAGTACGAATATGACGTGAGATCTCACAAACTCCGCCATTACGGAAAACAAATACGGAACAGTTCCAACGCACACAAGGCCATATGGCGTGTCGTTAACACCGAAAGGGGTGCAACCACCCGATCCTCGGTGAGCTTTACAGATGTCGCTAAAGATTCCACCGGCACGAAATTCGCGTCTCGGAAAGCGGCGGCCGACGCGATGAATGCCAGGTTCGTGGACGCGGCCTCGGCGTGCGGCGCGCCGCGTGCTGCGCTATCGTGCGTCGAGGCTGCGCTCGCAGTCGCGCGCCCACCTTCGGACCGCTCCATGCGGCTGACAAGATTTACCGCGTCTGAAGTGTATCGCATTATAACTTCACAGATTCCTCGTAAGCCTACTAGAGACATCTATGACATATCCATGGAAATGCTGTCGACCGCGGCCGAACCGCTCGCTCCGTGTCTAGCCGTCCTTTTTAATCGCTGTATAGCGGCCGGCGCGTACCCACGGTCACTCAAAGTCAGTAAGATTACACCTTTGTTTAAGGGAAAAGGTAAGCGTGAGGACATAGACGGTTATCGACCTGTGTCCATAATTCCTGCCATTGCTAAAGTTTTCGAAAACGGAATAAGCACCCGACTCACTGAGTATCTGACGACGACGGGTGCGCTTTCTGAGCGCCAATATGCGTACCGTGCAGCGAGATCAACTACTTCGCTTATACGTGAGGTCATTCACCGCGTGCTAGGAGCTTGTGAGCAGAAACGGCAAGTTGCGGTCCTGTGCTGCGACCTATCTAAAGCATTTGATGTCGCTGACCACAGCGTCCTTTCTACCAAGCTTAGGTACTACGGCATCAACGGTCAGACCCACTCATTGCTGACAGACTTTTTGCGGAACCGGTTTCAGATAGTGGTTGCTGATGGTAGCGAAACGAAGTCGGACTCATTGGGCACTATAATAGGAGTACCACAGGGATCGTCGGTGTCAAATATCCTCTTCACACTGTTGCTCAACGACCTACCAGAGCACGTAACGGCAGGTGAAGTTTACATGTACGCGGATGACGTGGCCGTGGTCGTTTGTGCCCAGACACTGATTCATTTGGAGCGGCGGCTGTGTGAAGCCGCCGAGCAGGTGGCGCAGTGGTTTGGGTGGAACGGACTCGTCCTTAACGGAATCTTAAAAAAACGCACTTCATCCATTTTTCCATCACAGGTCGTCAGGTCTGAGACCTCTCTGTATCGATCGGCGCTACACCTATTGAGCAAGTACAGTCAATCGCGTTTCTGGGTTTTCAAATAGACCGAAGCTTAACTTGGATGAATCACATCGACAAACTGTGTGCTAAATTAGGCAGTGCGTGCTATGCGTTAGGTAGGTTGTCTCGTGTGGTATCTGCTGACATCGTACTCACTTGCTACTTTGCGACTGTACACTCCCTTTTACAGTATGGAGCGGAGTTGTGGGGACGCGCCGCCGACAGGGGACGCGCCTTCCGTATGCAGAAGCGTGCTGTGAGGGCGATTGTGAGGGTGTCGCGGGTGACGTCGGTGAAGCCATACTTTACATCATTACAGATTCTCACGCTGCCCTCGATAACAATCATGCAAGTTGCAATGTATGTGAGGCAAAACCTCACAACATTTAGGACGCGCGGAGAGAACCAAACTCACGGCCACAACACACGTGGTGCGGGTAAGCTTGCGTTGGTCTCTCATAGGCTGACAAAATCTAATAGACTCGCTCAGGTCCTGGGACCGTCTATTTACAATCGCCTGCCGGATCATGTCAAAGATGCGCCTAGCTTGGGATCCTTTAAAAGCAAAATTAAAGCATGGCTGATTGAGAAGGCGTTCTACGATGTAACGGAATTTATACCAGTATACCGATAATTCAATGTTATTATTATTATAATTTGATATTTCTTTTACTTTTTATGTTTATCTTTAATTTACAATATTGACCTGTAATAATTATTACCAATAAGTTGATTATTCTGATTATACTTATTTACTAGGTCCTAACACTTATAGCTAGTCAAGTCGGCAGCAGCTGATATACTCCAGCTACAATCTGAGAAATCAGCCTGCCAAACATTAGGAAAAGGGCTCTAGTTAAGGAATTTACTCATTAATATCCTCATGGGAAAGAGCAGCCAGTGCTTGTATGTTTATTCCATTATATGCAAAATTATAGCCATGACAGTAGTTATAGTTGTGAAATCAAAGTAGATAGGTATGATGTTATTTTTGTTTTTTTCTGTAACGTTAGGTAGGTCTATACTTACTGATACAAGTGCCCACTCTAGCAACCCCCAAAGCTGGCGTAGATCGAACACTTCATTCATTTGTTGTATAATAATCTACTGCACGGTAACGCTCGTAATGAACACTCAAATGATTATACCATGAAATTAGATGATCTTGATATATTCAGTTTTAGTCTCAACCGTCTCAGAAGTGCCATTTGTAAACACTTTTCGTAATGCACTACAATTTTATGTATTGTGGTGTACTGTATCGTAACACTGCCGTGATTTTGTATCTAACAACTTATTCACAGTTAGGTATTTCTTTATTGTAATTCAACAGCTTGCGTTTTTGGGTGGCGATAGTGACGGATGTATGCCTGATAACATGGTTATAATACACCTATCATTGCAGGTAGAAGGCAATTAAGGGAACTTTGTCTGCTCGCCTATACAATGCATTTAAAATACCTACATATATTGTGGAATAGTGCTTGCAACTTCTGCTATAAGTATTAATATTTATGGCAACTTCCCTGTTTTTTTTTTATTGATGCCGTGTGCACATTTTGATTGGATTATAGAATCGATCGCATAATTTACCATTTTATTCTCATATGTTATATTTCTGTAATCTGTTTTGTGCACCTAATATATAAATAAATAAATAGATAAGTTAACTTTATTTCCTTCACAGAACTTCACTGGTCTACTCTACACAATACATATACACTTAATCATAGATAACCACAACTACAAAGGAAAACTTATTACATAAAACGCGGTGAAAACCATTAGAGGCACAGAAAACTATGAAGTCTATTTTATTAAATTTTAACGAAATAGAATGCGTGCGAGATCCACAACTCAAACAAAATGGACGTTCTTTGGACTTGTTTCGACTTGTATTATGCAGGCGAATTTTATTTGTGCTATAAGACATTGCTTCTTGCCAAAATTTCATGATTCTTGGTCGACAGGAAGTACCATATAGGTTTTGATTCCTTTGCGAGTGTTAAAATATGCTGCATAAACGGCCGTATCTTTTGATCGCGACTTGAGTATTTAGCCGGATGGTTAGTGACCCTGACTGCCAAGTCTACTGTCACGGGTTCAAATCCCGCTAGGTGCAATCATTTGTGTTATGAACAGAAATGTTTGTTTCCGAGTCATGGATGTAATATTCGTATCTATGTATGTTTATCCGTTGTCTAATACTTTGTCTAGTAAAGGGTATCCTAGTTTGGAGCAAAGTAGTTGGTGTGAATTCTCCCCGAAATAAAATACTAAGAAATATTCTTAGTATTTTATTTATCTATTTGATAATTATTTTAACTTGATACCTCCACATGTTCTTGAGAAAAAGGGCCTGACTGACAGACAGACAGACAGACAGACAGACAGACAGACAGACAGACAGACAGATAGACAGACAGACAGACAGACAGACAGACAGACAGACAGACGGACGGACAGACAATGAAGTGGCCCTAAAAAAATTGTATAACAATATCGTTAGTAGCTATTTTTGGGATCATTCTTGTTAGATCCAGTCCATAATGGATCTATCGAAATTTTATTTTCCCTTAAGATTCGATCATAAACATATAAAACAAAAGTAAAATTAAATAAAAAATAAAGTATGTTTTTCAATATAAAATATAAATAAAAATAAATTGGGTCAGTTTCAGTAAAATACAAAGAGTTATAGCATATTTTTACGTCGAAAGAATATCATGGTTCATTTCCAACTGAAAAAGTGAAATCATTTGTTGTGATTACAAAATATATAGATACATCATGCTTCTGACCAACGGAACTAATAAGAAAGAAAGTTCTCGATAGATCCATACTTTCAAAATGGGATCCAAAGAGAAAAAAAACGATCCTATTTTTGCTGTTAACTGGTTTGTATCTAATACAATTATACAAACTCGAACAACCAACTCACGGGTTGTTTGTTTGCTCAAACGTTTGTATCGATAGTTTGTAACCAAACCAAATAGGAAACAAATTGTCAAACAAACTTCATTATTGAAATATACTTCAACAAGAATGAGATGTCTCAATTTCATTGGAGTACAAATTTTTTTTGCTTACTTCTCTTAACATAGGGAATCAAAAAAATAATTTGCGGTAGTTTTATTTTTTATACCTATGTAGCGGTTATAAATCGGTATCGGCTTGTAGTGTTTACAGTGTCTGTATACAATGTATGTGACTGTTACATACGTACGGATAGATGGACGTGATGAAACTATAACCTAGTGTAACTACGGAACATTAAAAAAACTGGCAAATCAAAGTTTGATGACCCAAGTATACACCTACCCTTATGTTCTTGTTTAGCCTATTTCTTTAGGAGTGAGTTCAGTGAGAATGTAATGATGATGTTAGACTGATGTTTTTCATAATTGTATTATATTTATAGCTATAAGACAAGCAGGTCGTTTTTTTAGCGGGCATGCATGCCCGCTACAATATATAATGAAAAATAAACATTAAGTTTCAGGTTACTGATGCACATTTTCTCCTGTACCAGACTGCGTCAAAGGAAATTGTATGTTGTCTAATTACTACGCTCCACGCGACAGCGCTCGAATATTTAATTGGTTTTATTATGTGAGTGCTGTTATGACGTTTATTGTTTGATCACACACGTCACACGCCAACCTTAATCACACTGTGTAAACTGGTGCTAAATATACTTCATCAAACAATGTGTGAAATTATTGGGCGTACATAAATGTTGGTAGGTACTATTTAGTCGCCTGAATGTTTTTTTTTTTGTATCTACCAAATATTTCGAAAATTAACTTTAAATGCACTATTAATAAGACTTAAATTTCCATCCTGTTGGTCAAGGAATATTTAAAACTTGTTTCTCTTAAAAACAACAAAAATTACATTTAAAATTAATTCGTGACATGACACCGTAATGAAAGTTTTGTGCTTACTTGTACTATGTCCAGCGTTTGTGTAACGTCTCATTTCATCTCACGTTGTTTTTATTCCGTGTAGTCGAGTTTTCACGTAGTATCAACAAAATAAGTCCACTTTCACAATAAAATAAACAGTCGATAATAAACAAAGAAATACGTAACCTTAAAATGTCTATGTGTTGTCAAGATTTTAAGTATTTCTTGTCTTTGAATTAGTATGACCGTTCTACACGTTATGTAATCTACAATCGTAAACAGAAGTTTAACTAAGCCAATCGACTTGTTGCAAACAAATTTTCACCGCAATATCTACTCCAACGCACCGTATTGAATGACCGTAATACAGGTTCTGATTGAAACAGAATGGGTGGTTGCTATGCTAAAATTACGAACGTGACAATAACAGAACACACCAAGAGAAGCGATAACTATCCTGTGGTGACGAATGATTATTTTTTATCCTCGTCATTTTGTGCTGGCTTAGAGAAAGTGTTTCTAAATCATTTTGCAAATAATATTGGACAAACGTTTGTCTTTAATTACCTGTTTACCTAATGAAAAAACCCGAATATTGGGTATTTGTTTCATATATCGTGGAACCTCTAAATTGATTCTTGCTCTAAACTACTGCCTATCCGGCCGTAACATTTTGGTTAAAAAATTGTATATAACGCTTGTGAATCCACGAACTGATTGTTTTAAATTTATCTGTAATCTTGTGTATAACTTTACTGTGCATCTTACGTGCCAGGCTTTTGATATTGCAGACCTGGATTACAATATCACACGTTACAAATTTTAAATTTAGTAACGGAAAATTTTACCGATTTTCTTAATATTTTTTTTAGTTTCCTTTTAGTTTATTCTGTTAGCAAGTCATTGCAAAAGTTAAGACGGTCCAACTATGTTTCTTTCGCTTTTGTATTGCCTGTATTTCGTGATAATTTACTCCTAACTGGTGAAATTCTTTTAAAACTATGCTTCTTACGTGCTATATTTTTATAATTATAAACTTACGTCCGACCCTTCTGGTCTTTCACACTTGTACTTTACTTTTAACTTTTTATTTATTACTTTAATGTCAACCTTATGTATCATACTGGCTGCCACATCTACTTCCTTGGGGCTTAATTGAAAGCGGCCTCGTCCGGCATGGTGGATCCCAAAGAACGAAGACCTGGTGATGTACGGCAGACAGACCTACTGAACCTAGACTAAGGCGTCTAATTTTGCCATTCCAGGGTTTTTTTCTGGTACCCTAGAGGTACGATTGCCGACCAGCACGCTGCCACGGGTCTTTGGACACCTGTCCCCCGGGAGCTGCTCTGCGCACTACTTCGTTACTACTGGCTGCTGCACAACTTCTGCACCATCTCTCCGCGGAACGTCTTCGCACGCGTGCCTCTAAGCTAAGTCCCAAGCCGAAAGACAATATCATACCTACGCCACCTCCTGTAACTCACTCCCTGAGTATTTTTTCTTCCGTTCTGATTACACTGGTAGTTTACTATTTTATATCTTTTTTTCTATACCTACCGCCACTTCACTACTAGGTAGGCTTCTTAATATTTCTATCTCTTTCTATAACTAAACTGCCAAGTGACATTTGTTTTATACTCCACATCTTAAGAGACTTTGAGTGCTTGAGTGTTCTATTTCCACTCAATCGACCAAACAGCCCGTGAAGCAATGTCGTCATTTTGTTTGATTTGTCACTGTAGCCCGAGATATCACAAAAATCACCTCGTCGCACCTGAAAAACTTCTAATGTCATTTAAATTATTGTGTTTTGATGCTTAAATTGTTTAAGACAAATACTAAATTATGTCTAAAACATACTGTAAAAGTATATACGAGTAGCCGCATACAAAGCAGTAAGTCCTTTTTAATTTACACTCGATTTTGAAACAGGCTGTTCTTTTTAATGACTTTGAACTATATCCAAGCTTAGCCCAAGAATGCGTTGGACGGCCGATTGGTCTAGTGGTTAGAGACCATGGGTACGAAATCGAGCTGTCGCGGGTTCGAATCCTGCAAGGTGCAATCATTTATGTGATGAGCAGAAATGTTTGTTTCCGAGTCATGGATGTAATATTCGTATCTATGTATGTTTATCCGTTATCTAGTGCATATGGTAGTGGTATGGTATGGGTATCCTAGTTTGGGGCTAGTTAATTGGTGTGGAATTGTCCCGAATATATTATTATTACTATTATGGTTATATAAGCAGCGTAATGTGTCGTCCTAGACGTAGAAGGAAAGTATTGATTCCCGGTTTGTCAAGTTTAGAAAATGTCTTATTTATTTTACTCTGATAGTTCTGGGTGTTACTGTAAATTAAGGCTCAAAACTCACAAATAAACTTAAAACTTTTGATTCAAAAGTAATCTATCTAAGTATCTAGTTTCAGTTTCGTCACTTTTAAATTCCTTCGTGTGTTCTGGGTCTTACTAGTCTAAGATCTGAATTAGAAACGACCTTCACCAATGAAACAGATGGGTAAAGGTCGTTTCTAATTTGAATCCTCTACTATACCGCATTCTTCATAAAAAAACTAAAACGATTTGTAAACCTATTTCAGTTTTAGGGTGTTTTGTCATCTTCTTTCAAACTTAAATCATAATTCGAAAGAAATTGTCAATAAACTTTTTAATAACTAATCGTTTGAGTGTTTTATGAATAATTCGGTAAATTGTAATACAATCCTGTACTTACATCTGGAAAATAGAACAAATAAGCACGCAAAAATGAAGCATTTAGTTTGTACTATCTTTTATGAGGTAATGTTGTTCTATCTCCACATAAAAACTTGTAAAATTGAGTAATTACAATTAATTACCATCTTATATGAAAATTATAACTATCAATTCATAAGTAACTCGTGTAATGTTCTAAATCCATATTCGTAATTATATATAAGCACGTTTGTTCTATCTCCACATAAAAACCTGTAAAATTGAGTAAATACAATTAATTACCATCTTATATGAAAATTATAACTATCAATTCATAAGTAACTCGTGTATTAAGAAAGCCCTTCAAATCTAGAAACAAAAGCTTTATTTTAAAAAATAGAGCAAAGTTCTACTACTGTAAAATGTTACCAACGGTAGATAGGACAATAAGCACTGAGGTGACGATTTGGTATATTTGGTTTATAAACACTGACAATAACATAGGCTGGTACACTCGCGAGCAATGAAACTGATTCAGCAATCAGAGGCGATTTTCTATAGATAGATAGATAGATTGATAACTCTTTATAGTACACCACATAGAACAAAAATACAAAAGTAACTAAAACTATGTTAACTATGTTATTATTCCCTATTTTTAAATAGAAATCAATAATTTGAAGGTATCATTCAAGCAAGCGAGAGCTAAATATTGCTATCCTTGTTACAATGAGGTGGGTACCAATAACAGCAAATAAAAACGTATAAAAATACGAAACCTGTTGTATTTTTTTCTATATTTTACTAATATTATAAATGTGAAAGATTGTGGGTGAGTGTGTGTGTGTGTGTATGTATGTATGCCTGGTCTTCACGCTGAAACGGCTGAAAGAATTTGGACGTTTGGTATGCAGATACTTTCGGTCCTGTAATAACAATTATTGTACTTTTTTTCATCATCATCCATGCGGGTGAAACCTATGTAGCTGAACAAAAATAAAATCTTTATTCTTTAATGTTTATTCGTATGATTTATTTAAATACGAACAAAATGTCGTATAAAAAGAATTCAATTAAGATTCAATGAAGAGAGATTTATTGAAACATAATGATATATCAAAAGAACCGATCTGACTTTCACTAAAATTACTCACGTCAATTTAAAGGTTTTATTGGAGCCTTTCAGTGGCTTTATTTATTATTGTTAGTTAGTTACTTTTAGAATTATACGAAAAGCGATTACGCGTCTACCCGATTTTATTGCTCTTAAGTGTAACTGCGGCTTCTGACTTAGGGCACAGAATACCTACTAGGACAGTAAAAACACGACACATTTAGCTGATGGATTCGCTCATGTTTTCATTTGTAGTGATTTTATAAATAACCTTCACATCACCTCTTTTTAGTATCTTCGCTACGTTCATACTAAGTTATAGCTATGGTAAATAAAAATAATAAAAAAAAACAAGCTGTCTCCGAAAAATACTAAAAACAGCTTTAGATTCCTGATTTTGAAATATAAGATGCACTCGGAGGCATCATGATATCATGCATTTCAAGGAGAAACCTTTGACGGGATCAGCTAGAACCTGTCGTGCCTCCGACTGCATCTTTTATGTCAACATTAAGATTCTAAAGCTTATTTGCCTCTTTTAGTACTGTTCGCAGTCGTTTTTTTTTATTCATAATAATTTATTTTTATGCTATTTTTTATATCCCATTTTGTTTTAGAATTAAGGTATTTTAATTAATCATATATTTTTAATGGTATTTTAAAGATATTCATTTTGTGGCCCCACTCGGTATAGTTTGGTAATTTTTTGTTCCGTTGGAAATACAATATAGCAGCTGTAAGCTGCATATTAGTTTTCTTGAAACTTCATATATTATATTTTTTTGAAACTATCGTGGTTAAGACAAATCCAATGATACCTCATTTATCAAAATCCATCAAGCCTTTAGGTTGTAGGACGTGCCAAAGAAACGGACAAACATATTAATGTCGGAGATGAGAACGTCGAGCGTAAACAAACGATGGTAGCAAGCTTGTATACGTTCGGGTATAATCGGCGGCGGTGTCAAGGGAGCAACGATTAGGAGTTCAGCGAGAACCATGGAGCAGAGCAGTCATGTCACACGCGCACGTCAGGAATACCACATTATCTCGACTCCGAGTATTCTACCTTCCTACATAGCAAAACTATTGTGATTTGGAATTAGTAGACTGTTTTTATTGTTTGCACCTGTTCAAAATTAAACGTGTGATTCAAGCCAGTGTTTTCATAACCACCTTCAATGCCTACGATTTAATGAACCTACACACAGCGCCAGCAACTATGAACACCAACATCGCTGATCCTGACGTAGTACTTATTGATCATCTTGATGCCGATTCATGGCCTTCCTGACCGTTGCCCGTCATACACAACCCAAAAACATAAACCACCGCAGTTGGGTAATAACTTTAACATCCATCTCTGCTATACCGTTGGCCTGAAGACCAGGGTGCTTACTCTTGAATACAGTTCCAATCGCAATCAAATTCTAATCCGAATCAGTTTCAATCGCAATAAACAGTTATATGGCACTCTCGAACAAAATCGAGTTTTAAATTGAAATCGGGAACGCGATCGACTTCACATTGTGAAGCACAACACTAAAAAGGTGTTGCCATACAAAATGCAACAAAAGGTATAATTTGAAATTACCTTGGAATGTACCTAATATTTCAACTAATAATAACTATACTGGTTGGTCTGGTTGGTTGGTTGGTCTCGTGGCTAGAGATCCTAGGTACGAAATCGTACGGTCGCGGGTTCGAATCCTGCAAGGTGCAATCATTTGTGTGATGAACAGAAATGTTTGTTTCCGAGTCATGGATGTAATATTCTTATCTATGTATGTTTATCCGTTATCTAGTGCCCATAGCACAGGGTATCCTAGTTTGGGGCTAGATAATTTGTGTGGAAATGTCCCGAATATATTTATTTTTATTTATTAATTTATATTGCAAAAACTATCATGTTTTATGATTAAAAGTCATTATAAAAAAATGCATTAGTTTGCCGACCAATATACAGTAACAATGGCTGAATGTGTACCTAAGTCTTAGAAAAAAGGACTGAAAAAAAAGTTCCCGCTCTTATGCTCAGCTGTCTCAATTTTTCAAACAAACTTTGTAGTGCTTTGGCGGTGGGTATGAAGCGTTTGGTTATCTATATTTTGTTAAATAATGAGTCTGCCAACCTAGCAAGAAACGAATAAGAAATGGGACGAGATAGCAAGCAATATCAATGCGCTAGGCGGTGCACAAAGAGATGGAAAAGATTGGACAAAGGTATCGTCGATGATAATAATTTCGTAAATAAATATAAAACTCTTTTCAAAATATAAAATATAAGTTTAGGTACAAACCTTGTATCTCGTGGATATATCACTATGTCGAGTAGGCTTTGACATTAAAGGCTCCAAATCGCTATATATGATCTCAAAAAGATCTTTATCGACTCTGTAGCATTTTTTGAACTCGTCGTCGTTCATGGCAAAAGCTTTCTTACTATAGCGTGCCATTCTTCTCATTATTCGCCTTTGCTAAGTTAACTCCATAGATTTCAAACATGAAAAGGTACTACTCTTTTAGCATTGCCCAAAATACTAAACATGAGAGCTAAACGTCCCATTTTTTCTTTGATAATCACTAAAAACAACACAGTCGATCGCAGAAAAGTTAACTTTTAAAAACTGTTTAGATTCCATCGAAAACTCTATTCCAATTCAATCTATTAACGTCAAAATCGCGTCAAGAGTACCGAAAAAGAGAATAGCGTCGAGATAAGTCGATTTCATTTAGTTCCATAAAATTCCACCATAATCGATTCCAATCGTGCGCTAGTTTAAAATTCAAGAGTACCAAATGGCATGATTTCGATCCCAATCCCAAATTACGATTGAAATCGAGTGTCAAGAGTAATGCACCAGTTCTTGATGCGACTGACACTGGAATCGTGATATGGGGACGCGAACCGGACGCAACGAATGCAGTATGCCAACTATCGAAGTTAACGTGAGTGACAGGGATGACTCCTCGACGGACAACGAAGTGACTGTGCAAGCCAAACAGAGCCGAATTCCGCAGTCGCTGCCCGCTTTTCTGTCTGTATCTATTACGTAGTATTTACATTCACTTTGCTTGTATCTGTATGGGAGAGTTTGTTTATTCCACCATAACTTCTAAACACCTCAACTGATTTAGATGTATGTATGTATGTGGTATTTCTAGAATCCTTTGATTTATCGGTTAACATAGGCTATCTATCTATAGAGTTGGCATAGACAATTCAATTCATTACGGCATGGCGGTGATATTTGTTTCAATAAAAGTTTTTATTTAACTTGTTATAATTGTGCCGCGCGAGAGCAAAGCTGGGGGAAATAGAACATTTCAACATCGCAACATATTTCACATTCGAAAAATGATTTGGGCTAGTGGCATGTCACTTTCTCAGTGACTTTACGTGACATTTCTTTGTTTACATATAAAACATCTTAAATTATGGAACAGGGTATAGGCATCTAAAGGAATGTAACAGTATTGTCACGCTTGAAGAGTGAGAACAAAAGAAGTTTATAAAGAAAAACGAATAATTTAAGATTATAATAATAACTCTAATAATAGAACATGAAATGATCAAAAAAGGGGGTAAAAAGGCCTAGGTCAAATAAGCGCACTCGTATAAGGTCCAGGCTACCGCACTATCCTGGTGATCTTCCGGATCCCGTAGTCTGCTGGCAGGAATGTTCTGCGTCCAGGCTCAGCGTCGAGTCGTGATCAAAGATCTTCAATTTAGGTAGATAAAGTAGATAAAAATTCGCCTCTCAATCCTTTAGCTGTTCCTGGAACGTAAGAATGAACTAGAACGCTGCTCAAACACAGGGTACAAGGGGGTCGCCAGGTTCGTCAAACCAAACAATGTACAAATAGCGCTTGCAAGCCGCAAGAATTCTAGGTGGTCTTTAAAAACCTATCAGAAACGGTTGGCCAGAATAGATGGAATTAAAGGGTAACTGAATCTAAATCACCATCATACTATATATCATTTAACATTCCATAGCCATACTTGATATCTAGCATACCCGTCACTATTTATAACAAAACTACGTAGGTTCAAATACGTAGGTGGGTACGGTTCAAATTTAAATGTGTTTCTACGCATTACGCAAGCTTTGATAACAAAATGATTAATGCAAAACTCACCCAGTTGGAAACAAAATTCACAAGAACTTGAGCGAATGCTTAGCTGCTAAGCTGAATGCAGCTTAGTTTCAAAATATACATCTGTCGGAGATGAGTATCGTCGATGTAAGCAAACGGTGGTTGCAAGCTTGTCTACGTTCGGGTATAATCGGCGGCAGTGTGTAGACAGAGACAATTGGAAATTGGGCGAGAACCATGTAGCAGAGCGGTCGCACGAGCACGTCGGTAAAACCGCATTATCTCGACTCCGAGTATTCTACCTAACTGCCTAGAAAAATTATTGTGATTTGGAATTAGTAGACTGTTCTTATTGTTTGTACCTGTTCAGTGTTCACATTAAACGAGTGATTCAAGCGAGTGTTTTCATAACCACCGTCATTGCATACCATTTATCGAACCTATACACAAAGCGCGCACAACTATGAACACCAACATTGATAATCCTGACGTAGTATTGCTAATCTTCATGGCCTTTCTGACCGTCCCCCGTCATATCAATATTTAAGAGCACCACGTAACGTAACACAACGAAATACGTCCTTGCCTTGAGCAGGGCGCTTATTCACTATGCCGCATGAAATTGTGACGAAAACGTGTGACGTCAGTACGGCAATTGGCGTACGATTCCACGCACATATCTTAATGCGGCGCGTAACGTGTCATAGTGGCAATAGAGAATAACGGCCCAGGCTAGCAGCGGTGTGGTGGGCGGGCGCGAGCTCCGCGCGTCGCATCGCTTGGCTTCGCTTGAGAACAATAAATAGGCTTAGCATCTATATAAAATTGTCTGCGTGTATGTAAATTATTATATTATTTTGTTATAGTTTTAAGTAATTTAATTAACAAGTTATTTAGAATAGTCATTGTGACTTGCGAGTAACACTACGTTACAGTATAACGAAAGTTTTGATCTTATCTATTTTATTATTTTTGAAGAGTGGACAGATATTTAGCAATTGCTTGTTAATAAACTGTATTTCTAACTCATCTATATACTTATAATAAAACTGTAACGGGTCCAATTCTGTACATTGAAGATATTGTAAAATTTTCTTTTGGAGGGTACTCTATATTCGATATTGAAGCCAAAACTGTGTTTTTTTTTTCATTTTTGTCTGTTTGTCTGTCTGTCTGTCTGTCTGTATTTATCTTGGCTAGGCATGACGCTGAAACTACTGAATGAATTTAAATGAAACTTGGTTGAGATTTGAGTTCATACTACGAGGACATAGGATACTTTACATCCCGAAAAATGTATGGGTTCTCGCAGGATAGGCGTTGAAAGTTATTTAAAAGAACACGCACCAAGCTGAAACTAATGGACAGGTTTTGATGCAACTTGGCACCATCTTAATTTATATGATGGGTTAAAATTGAGGACACGTTTATCCCGAAAAATTAAAGGGCTTCTGCGGGATATAGATAGATAAAGTAGATATTAACATAACATTAACATAACTTTGGACCCATATCCAAAAGTTAAGAAAGTTGGATGGTTCTCTATATTCGATACTGAAGCCAAAATAGTTTTACTTTTTATTTTTGTCTGTCTGTCTGTCTGTCTGTCTGTCTGTCCGTATCTTGACCGCACATCGCACAGAAACCGAATGAATTCAAATGAGACTTGGTATGATTTGATGACATTGGATACTTTTCATCCTTAAAAATTAAAGGGTTTCCGCAATATAGGTGTTGAAAATTATTAAAAAGAACATGTATCACGCTGAAACTACTAGACAGATTTTCTTTTGCAAATTGACACAGTCATATCTATACTTATAACAGAGCAATAGGTACGAAAAATACTAAAAAGAAGATAAATATAAAAATGGTCTTGGGTGCTTAAAAACGGTATTGAACAAGAATATAATTATTTTTTTATCGTGTCGCTATGTCTGTTTGTCTGTATGTCTGTTTGTTCACGCATAACGTAAAACCTATTGGACCGATTGCAATGCGGTTTTCATTGTTAGACAGCTTAGGGTTTGATTTAAAAACTGATGTAATTGGTGAATTAGAAGCCGAGCAATTGGTAAAAGTATTTATGATTGCTAAATAAATTTTGATCAAATGTTGGTACATTGGCCCTGGAATAGCGCACATTATGGTACTTTGAACCTAAAGAAAAGACCACGCGTGCAAAGCCGCGGGTACAGCTAGTACATTCATATATTTGCAATGTTTTTAAGAATTTGATGCCGTAACGATTAGCATAATGAGTTATCCTATATTACCTTTACTTCATGAAAAACTCATTCCTCCACTATTTCTTGAAATTAAAATTGAACAATAAACAAAACAACAAAAACATCTAACAACACAACAACAAAACTTCCACCTGTATCAACATTAACCCTCAATGCGAGAACAGATAAGAAACACTCCTTGATTCACCGCCCGCTTGGCGTTGGCTGTGTGCACAATTTATTTATTTATTTGTTTAGGACATGGTGGGTAATGAACCTTTTGCACAAACATTCGATTATGCTCGTTGTAAGAGTTCACGCAGGGAGTGCTGAGATAAGATTGAAGATTATTGTACTATAATTACAGAATAGCTAATAGCTAATAGATATACAATAGTACACCGTACTAACTATTATAAACTCGGAAGTATATGGTACTTTCCGTTGGTTGTTTACCGCAGCGTCGAATCTCTGCGTCGACTTTTATGAGTCCTATTGTCCTTAATATTCGTTAAAGTTATAATTAACGTTAGTTATCGAAAGTTGTCATTATAATCAATTCATGATTTCACAAAACCAAGTACGTATGACTGAACTTGAAAGTGTTTATACCTATTTGTTAATTAAAACTAGCTGTTGCCCGTTATCTCTTTCGTGCAGTTTATCGCGATAAAAAGTATTCTGTTCTTCCACTGTTCGAACTATCGCTCCATACAACATTTCAATAAGATCGGGTCAGCCGTTTAGTTGTCAATAGATAACAAAAAGATGGACACAGAGACACAGTTACTTTCGCTTTCGCTACTCTATTAGTAAAATATAAAAAAAAAGGGACAATTCACACCAATTATTATAGAGTATAGATACATATAGATTTAAACAGATATTGTATTCTATTATTTACTTCATATAATAATATATGACTATTGTGACGATATCAAACCTCTCATCATAATCATACTCATTTGATAGTTTGTCTATATTAATTCTAAATTCAAATAACCTGTCATTCCTATATTGCCATAGATTGGCTCATGTCTGTGTTTTTACAAAATCCATACCATTATATAAAAGTGAAACGTTGTCTGTTTGTTTGTTTGGGGAGCTTTCACGCGATAACGACTGGACGGATTTTGATGAAATTTAAAATGGAGATAGCTTATACCCTGGAATAAATCATAGAATACTTTTTATTTCAGAAAATTGTAAGTCTATACGGGAAAATAGGAAAATGTTGATTACTCATTGTAAAGAACGGTTGTCATCACAGAATGGTATGTGGTTGCCATAGAACAAATAACAATCCTGTCAAAAAACTTTATATTCTCTTTGTCAAAAAAAAACAACAACCGCATTGGTTCTATACCTTCTTTTGCATTGGTTTTTAATATTCTAGAAGAAAATGCTTTTTATCGCGATAAACTGTAGTCCGCGCGTACGAAGTCGCAGCCGGGAAAACTAGTATCTGATAAAAGTGGTAAATAAATTATTATTTCATCTACATCTCTTCCGATCTGGCAGTTTTATTTACTGCCAAAAATCATCAACCTACAATAGCGGCAGGTAGAATGCCCACCAAAATGCTGACTTCTTGCTTGGAGAGTGTTCGTGTTCAGTAAAGAAGGACCAGCTCAACTAGCAGGAATCCTGCAAGCGTTGCTATCTGACAAAGCAGTGGATGTGGAGTTCTCGTTGGAATCACTTGCACCTCTGCTCGAAGCGCCCAGCAAATCTTAAACAAATTAACTATGAATAGATCAAAGAGATTGAATTACGCTCACTGACGTAACTCTGATGGCAGATACTACTCGCTTTGCCATAACTTGAGTCAAGCTTAACGAAACATAAAAGTTTTGGCTATTGTGAAGCTTCGAAGTGATTGAGTATCCCGACGCCAACCCTATTGTCTCGCGTTGTCTCATTCACACGAAACTTTACCTATAGTATGGATACTTCGTAAGGGTCTACTACTAAGTTAAAGAAAATAATATCTATAGACCGGAAGAGTTTGCTCGAAATAAGTATGCCTTATTTAATTCTTATAAGCCAAATCAGTTAGCAAGTTTACTATTGAGAATGAATGATTATGTTTGTTTGAGACTTGAGTTATTGATCCGTTATTAATATACGCGTCCTATATTGGACCTGCAGTGGATCTGGGCGCTTATCATTGATAGTAAAATATTTCAAAGTTCTACTAAAGTTATATTTATTAAACTGAGACGGATAATTGCCAAAATTAAAATGACGTCATTACTGAGGGTCGTCTGTCGCCGGAACGAAACAATAACGAGTTCCAAAAAGTAGAGTCCTCAACAATAATCATCCGGCCGCCGGCGTCCGTCGTCGGGCTTAATGTCGATTTTAATTGCAGCCTGCAGCTCTACCGTCTCTACATTATTAAAAGTGTATTTTTAGGATAGGTCGCAGCACTGCTGACAAATATACAATTTACAAAAGTTAGTTTAACATAAAATCTATACATTTGGTTATCTCTACATAAAACGCATTTTGATGATAGTCTATCGAAAGCGGTACAGCTCTACTGTCTCTATTTAGTTCCATTTTGGAAGGTAGCTCTGCTACCTCTACATGTAATGTTTGTATACAGTTAGTGGCAAAGAGTACTGTACGCCGGAAGGTACAACCTCAAGTAACATGCTTTAACAATAAAAAGTATCTAGCGTGACTGACATGTTTCTAAACTAAACTGTAATTTGCTTCATAGTCAATTAATGTAAAGAGATTTAATAAGATCTCACCTCACATTAAAAGTGTGGGAAAGTCTATATCTACTTTTAGTACTAGCCGTACCCGCATTTTTTTAAATACAGTATGACAATAAGTAACCTAAAGCGCCTAATATTTAATTCGACGAGACAAGCGTAAACAGAGTTAAGTAATAGACTCCGTAGGGGGCACGTTCAGTATAAATTTAATTTTATAAATGCAGCGGCGCGTGGGCTTCCCGTCGCCCGAGGCTGTCCCAGGCGGGCCCTAGTGAGAAAGCTCGTGGCAAGATTCATAACTTATTTATTTCCAGTTTCATTATAACAAAAGAAAAAGTTTTTATTTTATTACATTTCTGATCAAATCATTGAAAATCTGTTGTCGCGTGATCATACATACACATTATGTGATCAGGGGCATAATTAGGTTTACTTTTCACTGATTTAATAAATAATATCATAGCTTGTGGTTGAAATGTATTTTTTATTTATCACTCTTTTAATGACAGAGCACAAATATATTTATATAGTTTCTGATATTCTAACGATGGAGTAATGCGACAAGTTACACGATTTGCAGTCAAGAAATTAAGTCGTAACTAATATGCGTGTGAGCTTCCCTCCTGTAGTACTGGGACAGGGCAACGACAGAGCACTTACGTAATAGCCTCTATTCAGTCAGATCTGTGTCTATTCGCGGAACTTTGGAGCTATTTTGGTATAATTGTCGAGTCTATTTATCATCAAACCGATGTAAGTTACCCAAAGCGTCCATTCAAACTATGGTAAGTCGGGACAAAATATTATTAGGGTTATTGCACGACTGCACAAGAAAAGTGTGTAATTTTTTCAGGGTTAATTAATGTTTGTATGTTTGTTTGTATGTAAGTGAGTTTCTTTGTTCCGCCATAACTTTTAAATGTCTAAACCGATTTGGATGTATGAGGTATTGCTAAAATCCTTACATCATCCCGAGTAACATGGGCATCTTGTTTTTTGCAAAAATATTTTTTGACCATTTTCTCTTATTTTGATGATGTTTTAAGGTAAAAAGTAGAACAATTTTGACGGCCGGTTGGTCTAGTGGCTAGAGATCCTAGGTACGAAATCAAACTGTCGCGGGTTCGAATCCTGCAAGGTGCAATCATTTGTGTGATGAGCAGAAATGTTTGTTTCCGAGTCATAGATGTAATATTCTTATCTATGTATGTTTATCCGTTATCTAGTGCCCATAGTACATACAGGGTATCCTATTTTGGGGCTAGGTAATTGATGTGGAATTGTCCTGAATATATTATATTATTATATTATATAGTTCTTAAATGATGCATGGGACCTTTTTTTTTTAACGACCTTTCGAATCTCAATCTAAATGTTTTTTTTGGATGATTTGCGTTACATATGCCATTAAACATCCTGTAATAATATAATGTTTAAAACAATGCATGTCTCCATTATATACATGAAATCTACTTATCTCTCACAAACTCACTAGTTTGTATTAAGAACTTTTGTCGGTGTGAATGAAGTTATTCAGAATTGGACCAAACTGCATTCTAGAAAGTTGATAAATTATAATTCTCCGAAAACTACTTTAACATTGAGTAGGCTCCTGGCTATAAACGCGCTTAGGGCAGTGGCCGCACGACCATAAGTGTAAAGGTGCAGATAAACGACGCGTGATAACGTCTGCCGAGCAGGACTTCGCTCGCGGCGCTAGCCCGCGTCTTTTTACCCGAGTACGGTGAATCAAGGGAAGGTTAATTAGTTTAACAGTCTATGTATGTATGTATGTATGTATGTGGGTATGTGGATGTTCCACCATAGCGTCTCCCCAAGTGGTCCGATTTTGACAAGCGTGGTATCAATCGATTTGTCTTCATCGCAAGAGTGTCATAAGCTGTTTACCCGAAGGTAGTCGTGTTTTAGTGTTTTAACTTACGTATTTTTACTGAGACTATTGTGTTCCACGGACCATGTAACATAAAAGGCTCGCGTCTGGACTAAGATGTCGCATGTTATATTTTAATATAAAATATCTAAAACTTGTTTGCCTCTTTTTAGGTTGATTCAAAGTCTGGTTTTTAGTTTTTATAATAATATATTTTTATATTATACTTTTTGGTTTATATTTATAAGAATTAGTGAGAATAGTTGCTAACCAACTTTAAATCGTTATAGATCCTAAATGGTTATTCAAAACGAAAAATGATAAAAATACTTAATATGATTTTCAAATACCTATTCAATGATACCCAATTTGACATAGTTTGAGACTTTCAGTTTTTTATTTATTACAATATGTCGTCTAGTTGTCGCCATATTGAATTTTGATTATTTTCTAGTCTTTGGTAGCACTTGCAAGATTAAGATAAATCGATTGACGTAAGAATCATCACAATCCGTCTACTCGTTTGGTCATCACCACCTACCGCTAGTGCCACCACACTTCTTTTCGGACACTAGATTTGTACACAAAGAAAACAAAGAAAAAACCTACAGCTATATTTTATTGTTTTCTTATAGAAAACAACCTACAGACAACAAACTAGAAAACAATATTTGTTCAATTGAAATAAGCAATAATCAAGCTGAAACTATGTAGTCCTGTGTTTTGAAAATAATGTTGTATTCAAACCACATTCACTAGTCAGCGAAACGATTTAACGCCAAAACAATTCCGTCCACAATTCAAATAAAACCTCCCCTAGGGTTTATTTTTTCTCATCGGGAGATTATGCCTAACAATATTTTTGTTTAAGTGAGCTTAGCTTTTAATCCCGGGATTCAATTTCGCCTTGTTTTGTTTGATAGTGATCCAATAGACGTCGTTATATTCCCGTCTCTATTGTAGAGTACCCATAATGCTTGCGTAGCATCTGCCCACGCACGCGTTCAGAGTCCAAGACGGGCCGGTGCAGGTGGCCAGACGCAGCGCAAGCAAATAGATAAGCGTTTCGAATAATGAATGTATGTTAGTTTTAAGTCAGTCTTACATTGAACTCGGAGGTATTAACAATAAAATCTTGTTAGTCCTCAATTTGTATTTTTAATTAATAGTTTTTAAAAACATTCTTCGTCGTTCCCGAAAGTTAACTGGCGCAGCCGGTAGGATAGCTGGCTGCTGCTGTCGCGAGAGTTCGCGCTCGTTAAATCCGAGAATTTTAGTGAAAAACTCGCGAGTGGCAGCGAAAAGTGCGGTTTCTACTTAAAACCAGTAAAATCGTACGTCGGCTATACTACGAACCAAATAAATAAGTGAAACACGGGACAACTGGATGATGGCGATCGGACTGTGAGTAAAGTGAAATCCTTCTACTTCCTTCCCTGCCATAATATCCTTGAAGTTTGTAAACTAGTTTTATTGCGTGACGAACATTGCACTTAGCTTTAAGTATGATTAAGTTAGATAGGTACCTTAGTGAATGAAATTGCACAGTTGGGTATACAATACATATATTAAAAATAAATTACGTCGTATAACTGAATTAATTTTAATTTAGGTAATTATTGCGAATTACGCGCAGTATAAAATTTACTGTATATTTCAAATATCTATTCTGTGTAAGTGTGTAACTATCAGCCAAAATGGCACATGAACAAAATGCCGCAGCGGCACCTGTTCATCATAACCCTGACCTGCATATACCACGGGAGATACTCGGGCTTATTCCGGAATTTAACGGTGATACCAAATTACTTAATTTGTTTTTGCGAAAATGTGAATACGTAATTCACCATTATCAAGGCACATTACAACGCAATGAATTCTTAATGCATTATGTAACCAGTAAATTAACGGGAAAAGCCGCGGCATTAATTAGCGAAAGAGGTGAATTTGAGACTTACGACGAGCTGAGGTCAGTTCTTGTCCAACATTTCGGTGATCCGCGAAGTGAGGAATGTGTAGCCATCGAATTGGAAACTTTAAAAATCAAACCAAACGAATCCTACCTGGAATTTTGTGGTCGGATCCAGGATGTCCGCGCAATCCTCTTATCCAAAGTCAATCAAAATAATTCGGCGGAAATGAAACTAGCAAAGCATACAATTTATGACAACACGTCCTTAAATGTGTTTTTATATAATTTACCTGAACACATGGTACGTCTCGTCAGACTCAAAAATCCCAATAAGTTAGAAGACGCACTTAAACATGTCCTGGAAGAAGTCAACTTCCAGGAACAATATAATTTACGTTCAAAAATGTTACAAGGTCGTCCTCAAAATCAGATACAGCAACCATCTAATAACTTTAAGCCATTATTACATCAAACCCAGTTCAAATTTGGCATACCAGAGAACCAGTCTCTGTCACGACCACATTTTAACCAACAGCCTATGCGACAGCAAGTTCAACCTATCAATATAGGTTATCGACCCCCAAATCAATTTGGTTATAAACCAAATCTTAACAACGGACCTCCACAGGCTCAGCAGTTTGCCCCGAGACCTCATGCTGCACAGTTTGGTTTTAGACCTCAGATGCAGGTAAGTCAAAATAGCTACAGGCCTCAGGCAGGGCAATTTGGCTATAGACCTCCCCAATTTGGGTTCCGACCTCAAATCGGACAGTTCGGCTACAGAGCACCGCAGCCTCAAGGTTACCAACCTCCTCAGCAATATCCTAATGATGTGTCCATGAGAACTGCAGCACTCCCACAAAAGGTGCCTGTAAACGAGATGTACACTATGAATGAAGGTGAGTACAACCCTGAATATGCGTACAACCCTGAATACGCGTACAACTACGAAGGATTAGAATACTACACATATGACGAACAGCCTCAACCTTATGACGTCACCGCAGACGCGGAGATCTGCAAAAATCAAGAAGCACCCATGTGTACATACGACAACATGAATGAAGTAAGTGATGCCGAAAATTTTTGTTTAGTGGAGTCCCCAAAAGTCCCGAGATAATTGAGCTAAATTATGATGCCACTCTAAAGTTGCCATATATATTTGTCCCCGAAATTGACGGAAAATTCATGTTGGATTCGGGAAGTACTAGATCATTCATAAGCCCAATAAAAGCAAATGAATATTATGCTACACTAAAAAGCTATGAACCATTCACAGTAACAAGCACACATGCTTCTAGCACCCATAATGAAGTTGTCAACATTCCGCTTTTTGCGATTTTCAACAATGAAGGCTATCATAAATTCTTTATATACGATGTCGATAAAAAATACGATGGTGTGATAGGATGGGATTTGATGTCAAAGCTCAAAGCTAATATAAATCTTGGAGATAAAACTTTAAAGACTAATGAGACAATTGTCCCAATTATATACGACCAGGAACAGACGATTAACTTAGAAGCACGCAGTGAACATCGAGTGAAATTGCCCGTAAATCTTAAAGACGGTGATGCCATTTTAAATTTCAAGCAATTTCATGATGATGTCCGTATGCCATCGGCTATAGTAAGATGTGAGAATTATTTCGCCACGACGATTATTCAAAATACATCAGAAAACGATATTGTTATGACAATCAAGAAACCTTTTAATGTTTTAAAGATTAAAAATGAAACTGATATATGTGACCTAAATTACAACACCGACATGACTGACATTGACATTGATGAACTACTAAAAAATAATTTGACTAAATTGCGACTAGATCATCTTAACACAGAAGAAGATAAAGCGATACGTGACTTGTGTGAGGAGTACAAAGACATATTTTACTGTGAAGAATTACCACTTACCTTTACTAATCATGTTAAACACCACATAAGGACGGTTAACGAGGACCCTATCTATATAAAACCATATAGACAGGCACCAGCGCAAGCTCAAGAGATCAAAGAGCAAGTAGATAAATTACTCAGGGATAATGTGGTACAAGAATCACACTCACCCTGGAGCGCTCCTGTTCACTTGGTCCCTAAAAAGCTGGACGCTTCTGGTCAGATGAAATATAGGATGGTCATTGACTATCGCCGACTAAATGAGATAACAACTGACGACAGATACCCAATTCCAAACATATGTGACATATTCGACAAACTCGGAAAAAGTAATTACTTTACTACGCTAGATCTTGCATCCGGGTACCATCAAATAGAAATTTCGGAACAAGATAGACAAAAAACTGCATTTTCTACTCAAAATGGCCATTACGAATTTCTCCGGATGCCTTTTGGCTTAAAAACGGCGCCGGCAACATTTCAACGTGCAATGGATAACGTGTTGAGGGGATTACAAGGCATACACTGCCTAGTATACCTAGATGATATACTTATCTATTCAAATGGGCTACAAGAACACCTTCAGAAGCTACGCGCAGTTTTTGATAGACTGAGACTTACCAATTTGAAAGTGCAGCTAGACAAGTCCGAATTTCTCCATAAGGAGGTGCAATATCTAGGACATACATTGACTAATGACGGACTCCGACCAAATAATGACAAGATTCAAATTGTGCTTGACTACCCTATCCCGCAGACACAGACAGAAATAAAAAGGTTCCTTGGTTTTATAGGATACTATAGGAAATTTATACAGGACTTCTCAAAAATAACACAGCCTTTAACAGCTTGTTTGAAAAAGGGCAAAAAGGTGGAAATTACCGAAAAATATACGGAAGCATTTCAGAAATGCAAGGAATTGTTGGTTAATGCGCCTATTCTGCAATATCCTGACATGAGCAAACCTTTTATATTGACCACGGACGCGTCAGAGGTAGCAATCGGGGCTGTGCTTTCGCAGGGTGCAATAGGTACCGATAGGCCGGTGGCTTACGCTAGTCGCACGTTAACAGATAGTGAAAGGAAGTACAGCGCTATTGAAAGGGAGTTACTGGCTATAGTTTGGGCCACGAAGCACTTCAGGCCTTACCTTTATGGCCACAAATTTGACATTGTCACGGACCACAAGCCGCTACTTTGGCTTTACCAACTAAAAGAACCTGGTAGCAAGCTAACACGCTGGCGGTTACGTCTACAAGAATATGATTTTGACATCAAACACAAAAATGGCCACCAGAACGCTAACGCCGATGCGTTGTCTAGACTCAAATTAAATGCGTTAGGTGCAGGTGAAACTGATGACGCTAGTTCAATGGTAGTTAATGTAGATGAAAGTGAAATCAAATTACAGAGACATTTAAAAGACGTGACTAAAGAAATTTCTAAATTGTCAAGACGGCAGACTGAAGACTCTAAAACTATAACGATATCTGACTCTGACAGAACTGCAACTGCCAGTCCAATGACCATTTCAGATACTGACTCTGTAGGTGACATATTAAGAGAAGAAGCGGAATGGCTAGTTCGTTCTGATTCCAGTTCTAGTGCCACTGATACAGTGCACTCAGGTAGAGATCTTGATTCATTAGGAATACCAATTTTAAATGAAGCTGTGGATACGAAACCGAATCAAATATTGGTATTTCACCGATTTATTAACGATGTCCAAGTAACAGATTTATCCACAAAACAACAAAAAATTCTGGAAGTATTCCTGCCATTAAATAATCAGGAATTAATTACTCAATTCCTTAAAAGATACATAAGGCCAAAAATAAAGTACTTCATTTATTTTGAAAAGCCGGAACACAGAAGAGATTTCAGTAATGCCGTAATTACGTTATTTAAAAAAGGAACCATTAATTTTTACGAGTGTACGGAACGTGTAGTGTTGGTCGAGGATGAAAACGAGCAACAATTAATAATCAAAAAATTACACGAGGGCAAAACATGTCATCGTGGCATTACAGAAACTGTCAAAAGAATCCGACGAAACTATCATTGGCCAGACATGCAGGAGACAGTTGCAGCCATTATAAATTCATGCGAACAATGTAAAACCACTAAATATGACCGTAGACCGATTAAACCAGCACTTCAACTTACTGAAACTCAAAGTGCGCCATTTCAAGAAATATTCATAGACATATTCTCTATAGAATCAAAGCATTACCTCACTTTAATAGACGCCTTTAGCAAATTAGGCCAAGCCATTGAAGTACCGTCTCGATCCACACCAGAAGTAGTCAGGGCATTGATGAAATACTTTAGTTTTTATGGGATTCCACAAAAAATCAGTTGTGATCCCGGAACAGAATTTAATAACGATTTAATGAGAGAATTAACAGACTTACACAAAATAAAATTACATATTGGAACACCAAATAACCCTAACTCCGTGGGCATGATCGAACGTTTTCATTCCACAATTATCGAAATTTACCGCATAGCTAAATATGAAAGAAAATATGCAGATGCTGCATCTATCATGACCTATGCAATCATGGCATACAATAATAGTATTCACAGTGCCACCGACTTAACACCTTTTGAAGTTGTATTCGGTCATACCAAAGTAAACTCTGCATTTGACATAGATTTTGATAAAGCATATAGGCAACAGTTAGTAAAAGATCATAGGAAAAGGACACAGGAATTGTATCGACATTTAGTAGAAAAAATGGGTAAAAATAAGGAAAATATTAGTAAAAAGCGTGGAGGTGAGTTAAGTCCGGGATTAGAAATAGGACAAACAATTTACGCAAAAGCTGTAAACAAACGGCAATCTAAAGACAAACCTAAATATCACAAGGCTATTGTAACGGGTGAAATGAAGCGAAATGTAGTGCCTGTAAAAATAAAAGACAGGGACACAAAGGTTCCTATTAAAAATGTCAAACGTCCTCCACAGGTGGCGCTTGCTCCTAATGGTATGGATATCGACGACCCAGGCCCTTCAAAACCAAGGTCCCCAAAGCCAGGGCCTTCAAGTGCAGAAAATTGACAGGAACCCAGGTGTTCTGCCTGTTAAACTAGGTCAAGTATTTTTACAACACAATGAATGGACAATTATCAAAACAATTGAGCTGGAGGGAATAGCATCAGACTTACAGTACAACTTAAAACAATATTTCAAATTTTGCAAAAAACTATCGTCTTATAATCAATATTCTGATTTCTACGAAGTAAACGAGTACAGAGTTCAAGCGGAATATATTCGAGATGAAGCAATAGAAAAACTGCAACAATTAATACCAAACAAGAGATTTAAACGCGGCCTTATTGACCCACTGGGTTCAATGATCAAGGTCATCACAGGTAATCTTGATCATGAAGACGCGGTCCATTTTGATGAGATGATAACAAATTTAAAAACTCGCGAACATGCTATTTCTAATAAAATAACTATTATATCAGAAATGTTGGACCATGTCGTAAACTCTACCAAAATAATGGAGGATAATACTAAAATTTTGAATGATAGTTTAACCAGAATAGAACAGCTGGTTAAAGAAAAGCTTAGAAAAGAGAGTAAGGATTTCCTTGTATCCTATGTTATTAGTGTATTTAATTCGTTTATTATTAATTTTAGGACTATTTCTATGAAACTTAACGATATAGAGACATCCTTAGCACTTAGTAAGGTATCAATTTTACACAAGGCTGTCCTTAGCCCTAATGAATTATTGGCGCTGCTGAAAGAAATTAGTAGCCTTGATCATTTGATGTATCCTGTAAATGAACAAAACTTGATTAACTTAGAAGAGACATTTACTGTCAAAACTTATATTAAGAATAACACTGTTAGATTTATTATTAATGTTCCGTTAGTTGATAATATTACTTATAATTATTATAAATTGTACTCACTCCCAGTATCCCATGATCCCAACAACGAGACATTTGCCATTATTCCCGAATTCCCTTACTTGTTAGTAGAAGGTACAAAGTATCGTCCGATCGCCCAAAAATGCAGAGAGATAACGGCTAAGGAGTATATTTGTTCGGAAAATGACCTTGCCGTTTACGCCGAAGAAACTTGCGTAGAACAACTGATGCAGTATGGACAAAAACTCTCCAAATGTTTTCCACAACGAATTGATCCCGAAAACCTGAAAACCCAGAAAATCTCCCATAACAGTTGGATTTTATTCTCTAAGTATGAGAAGATCCTGTTCCAAAGGTGTGGCGATGACGTCATTCAAGAACAATTACGAGGGACATATTTACTCACAATACAGAAACCCTGTGACGTCTTCATTGATAGCCTTCCGATATATGGCCATCGCTCTCACTCACTGGGAACCACGTATAAGCATGTACCTATAATAAATTTACCTCTTTTACGAGAACACGAGCAGAGATTCAGCGCAGCAGACACGGAGCCGATGAACTTGAAAGGAGTAAATTTGGATGACATTCAACACCTAAACTATTTACTGAAGAGAAGTGTGAAAACTGATAACAGTGTGATTCAAGTGAAAAGCATTGACTTTGCCACAATTGTACTTTATATTATCATAGCAATAATTACAATATCAGTAATCTGTTTCAAATTCAAATCCTCCATTCAAGGAAAGTTTTGTAAACAGCAGGATACTTCACAAAATGATATTGAACTTGAAGTACCAGTTAATCATAGACCCCTTTTGTTACGTTAACCTTACTAAAATTGTATTTACGAAGTTCTCGAAAAATAAAATCTTTTTCAATAACTTCGATCTGAGGGGGAAGGCGTTATATTCCCGTCTCTATTGTAGAGTACCCATAATGCTTGCGTAGCATCTGCCCACGCACGCGTTCAGAGTCCAAGACGGGCCGGTGCAGGTGGCCAGACGCAGCGCAAGCAAATAGATAAGCGTTTCGAATAATGAATGTATGTTAGTTTTAAGTCAGTCTTACATTGAACTCGGAGGTATTAACAATAAAATCTTGTTAGTCCTCAATTTGTATTTTTAATTAATAGTTTTTAAAAACATTCTTCGTCGTTCCCGAAAGTTAACTACGTATTTCATGTTGTGACGTTATGTCTTATGACTTATATGGCTTCAGAAACGGTTTTGGAACTCGTGATGCACTGTTTGGGTAACAGGTGTTGTTACAACGTTGCTGGGATATAGGTCTATCTGTATATCTTCTATACTTATAATAAAGCAATATGAACGAACAAGTCTGAACAAAAAAAGATTAAAATTAATAAAAATTAATATAAAAAATAAACTAGTGTACTTAAAATATCTGTTTGTTGGTCTGTGTGTTTGTTCGCGTATCACGTAAAAACTACTGGACCGATTGCAATGGGGTTTTTATTGTTGGAAAGTTCAGGGTTTTTCAAAAAAAACTGGTGTACATGGTAACTCAAGTCAATGAGTAAAAGCCGAGCAATTGGTTAAAAACTTTTTGACGGCTGATGGAATTTTGATAAAGTTTTGGTATATTGGTAGTTTAGGTCCTGGAATAGCATATATAGTACTTTTAACCTAGATAAATGACCACGCGTGCAAAACTGCGGACACAGCCAATATTTAATATAACGAGTTAATTGACTATGATAAGGTTTTTGGCAGAGTACAGCATGATAAAGTCATCAGAATACTTACCTGACGATAATTCAGAATCTTCTGGCAATCTGGCAGCAGGAAACTAAAGTTCGAATAGACCAACAACTTACGGAGGACATCGACATCAGGCATGGAGTACGTCAGGGTTGCATATTGTCTCCAATGCTTTTTAATATGTACGCGGAATCAATATTTGCAGAAGCCCTGGATGGAGGTGACGAGGGCAATGTTGTAAATGTGGCAGTGCATGACCAACGTCATGCAATAAACAATATTTGAAATGCTGACGATACCATCTTAATGACCACATTTGAAGACTGCAGGTCATCAAATGGGTTTTGTTAGAACGTGTGGATTTTGTAAGCACAAGTTATGGTCGGAAAAATGAAAATTTATTCATCAAATCTTGTTGTCACAAACCAAATTGTACAAAGAGTTCAATCATATAAATATTTAGGCTGCATTGTCAATGATCAAGGTGATCACAGCATTTAATTAAGATGTAAAGAGCGAGCATGTAAAGAGTTTTTGAAAATGAACCATCTTCTCTGCAATCGATCCCTCAGAATCTCCACTAGAGTGCGTTTGGCACGCTGCTACGTCTTTTCGGTTCTTTTGTACGGTGTTGAATCATGGATTCTAACTCAAGCCATGAGCAAGCGCTTAGAGGCTTTTGAAATGTGGGTGAACAGAAAAAATCCTTTAAATATCTTGGACGGAAAAGTGTCGAACGAGAAAATTTTGCTGATAATAAGCAAAAAAGTTGACATCTTAACCACTGTAAAATCCCAAAAATTGCAATATATTAATCCTATTATGAGAAAAAGTAAATACGAGCTACTCCAACTAATTATGCAAGGAAAAATCTGAAGAAGCAGAAAACCAGGAAGAAGACGCATCTCATGGCTCAGAAATCTCAGAAATTAGTTTAAACTTTGCACCAGATCCCTGTTCTGAGCAGCAGTGCCTAAAATTAGGATAGCCCTAATGGTAGCCGACTTTGGGTTAGAGATGGCACCTTAAAAAGAAGAAGAAAAAGATGGATTTTACACAACATTTTTTCCTGTCTGTACTTTGTGAGATGTCTCAAACATACCATGAGATCACGTTGTTTTATACAACATAATTATCTATTTAGAATTTTTTACCTTATTTTTCCCAGTTTGATTGTTTGATGTTTGTGGGACATCTCATTGTCACTTTTATCTTTTATATTTGTAGTTTACATGTTTTGTTATGATTGTGACATTTGAAAAAATATATAAAGAATTAACAAATATGCAAAAAAAATACATCCCCGTAGAGTTTCTTGGTGCTCTCTTCTCTAACGGGCGTATTTCCGAAGCACCGGTAGAGTCAGAAAGGGTATTTCCTTTCCCAGTGTGAGATTTAATTCTGTTGGCACATAAAAGGGAAATTTCCTTTTCAAAAAAGAATACTTAGTTTATCTTAATTTGGATTGATTTGATTTTTTTATAATATTTTATGTATTTCTCCTTGTTCATGAGATGTTAATTTTGACTTGTAAAAGTGCTAATAGGGCGACGGACTCGTGGTCACACCGTTTTGTCATACTAGTGTGACCAAGAGGAATTTTTTACTATATTTTTTATAATTTTTTAATAACTATTCCTCGTGGTCACGCCACGACACGAGGCTAATATCAAGCTATTATAATAGTCAAAATAGTCACAAATTACCAGGAGAGCAGAAACCCTTAGGAGGTTGGGGGAATGGAGGGGAGGGGAAGGGGAGGGGGTTAAGTGGAGTGAACTGTCCCCAACGGTGGGGGTTTAGGGAAAAACCAAATAATATTTTTACCGTTTTGCCCAGCACGACAGATTCCTTTTCATCTCCCTTTAGTATAGTGTGAAGTCGGATGACAGCTGTCAAACTTAAAACAGATATTACTCGAAAACTATTCTTCGCTGACTCGTAGTTTTTTAACAGAAGTGATAGATCTCATCGATATCTTCGTTATGATTTTCAGCTGTCAAACTTAAAAGGCCTATAACTCTGAAACTAATGGTCCTAGATTAGGAGTTTCTTTACAGAAGTTATAGATCTCATCGATATCTTCGTTTTGGATGACAGCTGTCAAACTTAAAAGGGCTATAACTCTGAAATTAATGATCCCAGACTAGTAGTTTCCTTACAAAAGTGATAGATCTCATTGATATCTTCATTTTGGATGACAGCTGTCAAACTTAAAAGGGCTATAACTTTGAAATTAATGATCCCAGACTAGTAACTATCACTTCTGTAAAAAACTACTAGTCTAGGGTCATGAGTTTCAGAGTTATAGGCCTTTTAAGTTTGACAGCTGTCATCCAAAATGAAGATATCGATGAGATCTATAACTTCTGTAAAGAAACTACTAGTCTAGGATCATTAGTTTCAGAGATATAGGCCTTTTAAGTTTAACAGTTGTCATCCAAAATGAAGATATCGATGAGATCTATAACTTCTGTAAAGAAACTACTAGTCTAAGATTATTAGTTTTAGAGTTACAGCTATTTTAAGTTTGACAGCTGTCATCCAAAATGAAGATATCTATAAGATCTATAAATTCTGTTCAGAAACTACTAGTATAGCATAATTAGTTTCAGAGTTATAGGCCTTTCAAGTTTGACAGCTGTCACAAATACTTCCCCGCATGCCATCCAATCCTACTTCCCCTTCCCCCACACCCCCTCCCTCCCCCTCTTACCCACTTCCCCTTTCTAAGTTCTACTCCCCTTCCCCCTACTCACTTTTCCGTAAACTATCATTTGACACCTGTTACTTTGTTATCTGTTACTTTGTTATCTGTTACTTTGGCACCTGTCACTTTGACACCTGTCACTTTGACACCTGCCACTTTGATACCTGTCACTTTGACACAAATTAATTAATTATTGCATATAATTGTGTCGCTAAGTAATTGGTATTTTGGTTTCCCACACTGTTATGACTACGAGTCTTATATTTTGTAGCTTACTCGTTGTCACACCAAGCAGTGTGACCACGAGTAAAAATAATTCCTCATCGTCACACTGTGACAAAACGGTGTGACCACGAGCCCGTCGCCGCTAATAGCACCTATTTTTGCCTATTTACAATAAAATACTTTTGACTTTGACTTATATATATATAGTAATTCAATGCCACTGCCTAGACATTGATTAGAATAATGTAGTATTATATTATATTTGCTCATATATTCTTGTTTAAAAGCTCACTCGGTTTATACAATTGAGCATTTGATTTTATGAAGTTTGATCACGTCTTTGGATCTACTTAGTATTATATTTTATTAAACGGAGGACTTGTCGGTTCCTTGAACGCTCTCTCTACGCACCATTCATTGTGCTCGACGTCCGCTTAGGGTAATTATTGAATCCACCAATCAGCGACCGATAATAGAACTGGAGGCAAACTCGAAAAATAATCGATGATGATGGAATGGACGTATCATTAGTCTTATAGTAGCGCACGCAAAAGCACGCCACTCACGCGCTTCGCTACGGTTTCCATGATCTACGAGTGCAGTTACAATAATCGACGATTTTGCGAGATGGCCCCCTGAATGACTTCACGAGCTTTTATCGCGAGGTCGTATTCAACTTAAAACATGCTGGAATATGCACGTAGCGAAGGATTCAAAACTAAGTGGATGTATATTGCGGAGCCTTATGGAACAACAAGGAAACTTGACCTGATTTTATTCTAAATTTAAATTTAGCTGGAACGCCCAAATATTGAATTTTTGTAAAGTTTATCCTTTAACCCTTTGTAAAGTTTCAATCTCTGTAGAGATTAACACATTACTTTTATTTCCTGTAAGCACTCTTATAAAAACAATAAAACTCGGGTTCATTGACAAGGTGCATCGAGTATACAACCAACGTGAGCTGTCTGTGTCGACAACTTACTATTTAATAGGCCAGTTGAAGTGTATGAGGGCAACAGAAACAACCGCTTAGTAGGAACACTGGTTTATTACTGGTCGACGCTTCCCGCGCGCCAGGATACTAGATAGGTACAAACAGATGAGTAGGCTCATATACATCACCAGTACACGTCTGTACATGTTTTATACTGCACACCTTTTGCACTCACTACCGTATGTTTTATTCATGCAACGTCACCGCAGCCGTGTTTAAAAATGAATTTGTAAACTCCGTCAACACGAAGCTTAGAGTAGAACTTTGTCATTATACAAGTTGTTTAAGAAGCTCCTTCTGAAGGACTGAAAATAGTAGAAATGTAATCGGTATATACGGTGTTTTATATTCTCAGAAAATAAATGGGACTGCTAATCAATTAGGTAACAGTATTTTAATTTATTTCAAAACAAAATTATAAAAATATCGCCGTTTTACTCCACTTTGACCTAAAGTATATAAATACTGAAACGAACCAGCACAAAATATTGCTAACGGTACTGAAGTTAAGTCTATGTATGCTAAGACGAGTACTAAAATTTAAATGATGTAAGAGTTTTTAGTCTACAGCAGTAGCGAGTAAATAAACTAGCTTTTACGCCCGCGACTTTATCCGCGTGGACTACAGTTTATCGTGAAAAAAAGCATCCTTTGACCAATGCAAAAGTAGAACACTAACGCTCTTGATGTTTTTTGACAGACTTGTTATTTCGTTTCCGTGACAAACGTTCCTTACTGCTAGTAATCAACATTTTCCAGTTTTCTCGTAGAAAAATTACAATTTTCCGGCATAAAAAGTATCCAATGTTTTATTCCAGGGTATAATTCAAATTCAAATTTATTTATTCAACCAACTGGGGTCAATACAAAAATACAATAAATTCATCAAAAATAAAAAGAAAACAAAAAATAAAAATAAAAATTGAATTGAAAAAAAAAGGAAAAAATAATAATAATTATTATTATACTTACTTAGAACAATAAGTTGACTCTAGTCAGGTGCACCATATCACAGTGGTACACGTACTGACAGTCAAAACGTTCCGCAAATGCCCGTAGAATACTGCTATCTCCATTGATCCATGAAATTTGGTCATTAAAATCCGTCTAGTCATTATCGCGTTAAAACTCCCCATACAAATAAATAAACAAGTAGACAACGTTTCACTTTTATATAATGGTATGGATAATCTATAGAGCGGTCCATAATATATGAAAAAATACATACAAAATACTATACTTTGAGATTTATATTAACACTTTATATTACCATCTTGATAAGTTTCAAAATTTAAGCAAGTAATACAATACAATACTGTACAATAACTCTTTATTGAGCACATTACAATAAAAAAACAACATAACAGTAATTGTATAATCTACAAAAAATCTTCAATAAATAATCTACACTTTTATACTACTAATATTATAGAGATAAATAATTTGGTTGGTTGTTTGTTTGTAATGGATAAAATAAAATAAAAACTGAGCCGATTTCATAAATTCTTTCACCTTTCACGTTACTACTTAAAGTTACTAAAATATATGTATACACGGATATTATCAGCCGGTCTGAACACCAAAAATTTTGATTCAAAGGCCGTCAAGTTTTGAACAAGCTGGTAGATTTGGGTATGGCAGGCCCAATTTAAACAACAGGATTACCAATTTATACAAATTTATTGCAACTGGTTTCAATAATCGCCGCTCTGCTGGTGGGCTCTACTAATTTATCACTAAATAAATTAAGGTTGCAAATAAATCATGGAACTGATAGATTATAAATTCAAGTTACAATTCAATATCAATTTACACTTTTTTTTTGCAACTGGTTTCAATGTGTTTCTCTTTATCAATCATCTCACTGTCGGCGGGTTTTACTAATTAATCATTTAATAAATCTATGTTGAAACTAATCGTATAACTAATAGATTATAAATACAGGTTACAATTCTATGGCCATTATCGTGCGAGGACTAAAACGTAATCGTCACCTAACCTGGACGAAATACAGTATTACTGGTATACCAGGGCTTGAAATACCGGTAAAATGGTGGTAACGATACCTCGAAAAACAAAGGTAACGTTATGCGTACTTATAACGTTATATGGTTTAACAATAATAAATTGACGTTTTAACGCTAAATCTAAATAACGTTAAACAATTTTATCAATAAATTTTACTTTAGCTGTTAACGTAGTGTTATTCGGCAGTCTGTATTTTTTTCTGCTTGCGCGTCTGAACAAGCGGAGACGACAGGTGCGTATTGTGTGCTGTTTATTTGTAGATTTTTATACATTAGGTATTCTTTAACCCCCGAACAAAGATACAGGTGTTATAAGTTTAGGGTGTGTATCAATGTGTGTGTGTTTGTGTGCGTGTGTGTGTATGTATATGTGTGTGTGTGTGTGTGTGTGTGTGTGTGTGTGTGTGTGTGGCATCCTAGCTCCCAAACGAATGGATCGATATTGATGTTTTTTTTATGTTTGAAACTGATGTGATTGAGATGGTTCTTAGCTATACGGCGGTGGGGGGGAGGAGTTGAGAAAAGAGGGGGGGAGGAGTTGAGAAAAGAGGGGGGGGGGGGGTAAATATCGTACTTTCCAAACGAAAGGACCAATTTAGCTGTGGTTTTTTAGCAGAGGTAAACGAGATGGTTCTTAGCTATAATGGGAGGGGGGGGGGGGAATGAAAGTAACGATCGTAGCTCCCAAACGAATTGTACGTTTTTTTGTTTGAAAACTAATGTGATCGAGATGCTTCTTAACTATAATGGGGGGGTGGGGAGTCGGGGGTTATATACATTTTTAATTTGTGTTTTTTTTTGTAATTTGGTTTATGACTCTAATGTTAGAGACAGAAAACGACATGGAGTCCGATCATTCCGACTTATCACAATCAATTTTGGCACCAAAACGTAAAATATTAAGAAAAGCAGAAAAAGCTATGGATTCCGAGACTTCCCAATCAATTAAACCAATTAAACAATTGGCACCAAAACTTAAATTAAATTGAAATAATGAAGATGACTTAGGCACAGGTAAGTTATCTATACTTTTGATTTGCAAAGGTACATTATATAAGTACCTACCTACTAAGAAATATAGAAGCATTCAAGGTATAAATATTATCTTCTTTAACATACCTACCAGTATCATACCTACCTCACTAACCTACTTCATCATCATCATCATCATAATCATCATCATCATGCCAGCCTTTCTTTAGAAGTCCACTGTTGAATATAGGCCTTCCCCAAAGAGCGCCATGACGATCTTGTGCCACCTCCATTGACCAACTTTGTATCTACTTACTGTTTTGAAAATGGGCGCTGTGCATTCTAACGTCAGTAGATATTGTTGTTAAAATACCTATGTATTTCAATGTGATGGGTAGCTTTTTTTTGTTAAGTCTTTACTACATGCATAGCATGACCTTGAACTTGAACGACCCGAAATTGTACGACCTAATAATACGAAATATAAAAAGCCATTGGGTATTTTCCCACTCGCCGGCACGGTGCCGGCGCCGTAAGTGGAAAATATGCCATATATTTCATACATTTTTGCTTCCCCGGCTGCCGGGCCGGTGCTGTGCCGGCGAGTGGAAAAACGCCCATTGGATTTGTAATAAAATGCTATGTAATCATGAGTCGTGTAACCTCTCCATGGGAAGCGCAGTCATTCTGGCTGGCGACTTCAATAGCAAAAACATAATATTCCGCAAAACCACCCCCAACGGTACTAAACTTTTCGACCTTAGCAAAATTCTTGTTTTCGATGTAATTCTACCCTTAGAGGTGACTCACTACCCCCGTTATCCCAACCACAAACCTGAAATACTAGAAATTCCGCTCCTAAAGAAAATAAAACTTAGTTTCCGCTCAATCGAATTGTTCAAAGAGTTAAATTCCGACCACCGTCCCGTTATTATGCGTCTAGGCCCCGACCCGATAGACTCGTCCTCCCTTCCACCAACCAAGACGGTAGTGGACTGGAAGGGTTTGGAGGAAACCCTAAAAACTATCAGTTCACCCGATCTCGATCGTATCTCCGACGACATAATATGTTCTTAGTTTCTCGCTTGATCGATGTCTTCACCAGCCACCTCAACACCGTCATCGGTGAGGCCTCTAAACAGATCCCAGGGGAGGGTCTCCGGCGCTGGGCTCTGCCTGAAGACTGAGGAGGTTAGTGACAGCAAGGAACGATCAAAGCTGAATGCAAAGCCACCTTGAGCTACTATCACCGTACGGTCAGAACGCGCATAATCGTGCTGCGCAAACAACGTTGGGGAGACTTAATATCCGAAATCTCGCCAACCTACCAGGCCTATTGGGGGTTGGTGAGATAGCTTAAATCCTATATATACCATTACTGTAATTCCCCCTTTCAATAGAATCGATCTCCCGCCAGCATTCGAAGACAAGGAGAAGGCCGAATGCTTGACGGAGAGCCTCTAAGCCCAGTGCACCCCCACCAACGATCACGTTGATCCTGTCTACATCGCCACGGTGGACCGCAAACTAGAATGTAGGAACACGCTACCCCTGACCGACCCTCTCCTCGAGCCCGTAAAAGCCGCAGAAGGTTAAGTCGATCATCAAGGCACCCAAAGTGTGAAAGGCCCCTGACGCTGAGGGCGTCAGCAACAGGGTTCTCAAGCACCTTACTGTTCCGCTAGTTTATCTCTTAGTTAGCATCTTCAACGCAGCTATGTGCAGGAAAAAGGGCATCTGAGTCCTCTAGCTACCGCCCCATCAGTCTCTTCAGGTCTCTGGAAGATCTACGAGTGACTTCTTTTGAATAGACTCTGGTTCATCGTGAAATCCAGAAAGATGATTCCTGATAAGCAGTTCGGCTTTAGAGCAAGACACTCTTGCCCTCAGCAAGTGCACAGCATAACGGAGCACATTATTGCGGGTTTCATAGGAAAACACTCCCCCAAACCACGATAGCCGTCTTCCTAGACGTGGCGGCTTTTGATGAGGTGTGGTATGCCAGGCTGATTTACAAGCTGTACCAGCTCGCAGTGCCCGATTATCGTGTGCTCATAGTACAAGACCTCAGGAGCTGGAGCTTCCGCTAATGAATCGAGGGCAACCGATCCACCCGATTCCCATCAGAGTCGGAGTCCCTCAGGGCTCCACGCTGTCTCCACTCCTGTTCTCGCTTTACACAAGCGACTTCCCACGCACACCAAAGTTGAGATCACTCTCTTTGCGGATAAAACCGCAATATATTCCACCGGATGGAAACCAAACTAACTTCAAATAAGCATCCAACGAGCGCTCAGAGCGCTCGAGGGATGGTTCTGAAAGTGGTGAATTACGATGAATCCCGAAAAGAACGTAGCAATACGTTTCACTCACAGGGTTCGCCGCTATTTTCTACCCGACAACTTCACGATTAACGACCGACCCATACCGTGGGAAAGGTTAACTAAATACTTAGGAGTCACCCTTGACTATCGACTCTTCGAGCATATCAGTACCGTCCACAAATGGGCGGCCTTCTTCCAAGCCCGCCTCGCGTTACTCCTAGGCAGTAGTAAAATGTCCCTTAGAAATAAGATGACATTTTCAACACTTGCGTCCGACCGACAATGACATACTTGTTTGTAGTATTCGCTCACGCCTCCCGCCTATCCCTAGAGAAATTTAAGATTTTACAAAATATATTGATACGCAATGTATTAGATGCCCTCTGGTATCAGAGGAACATCGATCTACATTGTGATCTCGAGCTTCCCTCGATCCTTCAATACATGAAAGATGCTTCTCGCTGCTACTTCGACGCGGCACCCCATCACCCCAACCCTCTTAAAGTCCAGGCATCTGACTAATCTACAGACGCGACAGACGCACAGCCCCTTCGTAAATGCTCTAGAAACACCTGCCTTGAGCGAACCGGACGATGAAATCGCTGCCGCAGAGCAGGCATTGATAGATTCGTTCAACCCTTCGTCACCATCTGTCAACACACTTAGACACAGACACCCAAAGATTATTATCCCGTAATTAATTCGATTTTAGTCGCCTTCGAGTTTCTTGCCGATTCTTCTCGAAGGTGTATTCCGAATCAGCGGTCAGTTATCCAAATAATTCAAAGGGCTCCATCCACTTCTTAAGGGCCCCCTCGATCGCTACTAAAACTAGCGATCCAGGTATGTTTAATCAGATCCCCGTTATCAATGGCAACTGTCTAAGCCGAGGTTGGTACCCCCTGGGTGCCCTTGAGCAAGTTGCCAAAACTTTAACATTGGCGTGCGCTTTTTGCATCACGCAGCGGAACACTTTCGTGCCCGCCCCACCGGTGATACTGTAGAGGTCAGTTATAGACCAATAGCATGTATCCTACCAAAAAAAAGAAAAAATTGTGTCTTGTAATATTAGGCCGCAAAAACTCGTCACGTGTTGATATTGCACAACCAGATAATACACGGTCTGATATTGTTGTACAGCCTTATAATATGAAGCTATAATTTTTAATAAGGCCGTGTTTTATCTGGCTGTGCTGACCGTGTCAGCAAGTTCATATCAAAGTATATAGGTCTACCATCAGGGGTCCGAAAGAAAATTTTCTTACTTTTAATTTGTATTATAAAGAATCCTGGCAGGTTTTTTTAATTTATATATTTGAATATATAAAATATTCACAGAAAAAAAAACAAAACTAAAAAAGGAAACTCTAGGAGGAGAAAAGACGGGTGTGTGCAACTATGACTGTCCTCACAACATCAAAGCAGTAGCTTTCAGAGTTCGTAAAATACTATCCCTGAGCCCTTCTAGGAAGACATTTTGGAAGTCATAAAAAAACACTGAAAATGATTTACTAATTTGTTATTAATTTGTCAATAGGCCGCCACATCACTTAAGTTTTTAACAGAAAAAAACAAAGTATTTAATATAGTCTAGTGGTTTTATTATCACTCTTTTTTCTTAAATTCTGATATTCCAACATTTTATTTACTATTCATAGTGCAACCATATCACTTAAGTTTTTATCAGTAAATCGAGCTGCGCGTTTAGAAGAGCGGCAACGTTGCATCGCACGCGTTGGATGAGGTATCGTTAAACTAATTAATAACGTTTTTTATAGTTACGGTAACCAGGTAACGATAATTCGTCCTACCGTTAAATAGGTATCTAAATGAAATTAACGGTAATTAACGCTACTTTTAGTGGGATTTGGTAACGTTAACAAGCCCTGACTGGTACAATTCAATTCGCTCCCGTTGTGGGTAGCGCAGTCACGTTACAGATAATATATTAACAATTACCTGGGAATTGTTCGTTGCTATAACAAAGATTTCTACTACACTATATGCGTTGGTATCTCGATGATGTCTCTACACCGATCAGTTGATATTGGGCGGCAGGGGCCTTGGAGATTATGATGAAATTACTGGGAAACCAGTTGGTCAAATATCTCGAACAGCATCAAAATGATCCAATCAATCTACTGATTATAGCATGCGATAGGTTAAATAGGTATCTACATGAAATTAACGGTAATTAACGCTACTTTTAGTGGGATTTGGTAACGTTAACAAGCCCTGACTGGTACAATTCAATTCGCTCCCGTTGTGGGTAGCGCAGTCACGTTACAGATAATATATTAACAATTACCTGGGAATTGTTCGTTGCTATAACAAAGATTTCTACTACACTATATGCGTTGGTATCTCGATGATCTCTCTACACCGATCAGTTGATATTGGGCGGCAGGGGCCTTGGAGATTATGATGAAATTACTGGGAAACCAGTTGGTCAAATATCTCGAACAGCATCAAAATGATCCAATCAATCTACTGATTATAGCATGCGATAAAGGTTGAACGAGTTCAATAGCAGGGTGAAATAATAATGGTCATGCGCAAGTACGATGCCTAATGTGGGGTAGCAGTACTGTAACAGATCCAGCAGCACGAGATAACAAAAAAATTATAAGATCAGCATTCCGTCTGGGGAAGCTCCGTTCAAAGTCAGATGGAACTAATTCAACCCGCAATCAAACTGTGCCCAACATTCGATCCGCACTCAAAAAACCGCAGTGAAAGAAAGACGTCTTATTTAAAACCTCGATCTTTGCAACTCAAAAATGGCCATGTAAAATAATATGGCATCGTATTCTAATAATTTAATACAATATTCGTTGACTCTACGTAATCATCGAAGGACGTAATGCACCTTTAAAGAAACTAACCTGTTTTGCGGATTTTATAGCACTTCCAGGAACTAACTTAATGCACAGTTCACAAAAAATATATAAAAATGTTTATTGGTACTAAAATTTTTGATGAGTTACAATTGAAATGAGTCTCTGACTCTTAAAATAGGTGAGTATACCTGTGTCATAAGAGCCAGATCCTTCCTGTTTACAAGAAATCAGTTAACAATTATATTATAATGACTGTTTTAACATTTCTGCTTAAAGATAAATTAATCTATAAAATGTGAGATATAAATAAGGTTTTTTTGTTATCTATATCGTTAGGGCTTTTGTGGGTGAATAGTAAGTATGTGCACGTACGTGTGTGTAAGTATGTTCACGCATCCGTTCTATAACTCGCGGACCAACACCACGGAACGCCATTTGTAGCGTCGCGCACTGGCGTGCGCGCATCATGACTTCGAGCGCCGGAATGAATGGGGACGAGACGAACTTCTTGCACTTCTTGCCTTTAGCCATTCATTTGGTCCGAGCGCTCATTTCACTGATACCTGCAGTGCGATTATGTAATGTTGATCATGACGGTTTCAAGCCGTCAAATTCAATAATGCTTTGCGATAGAGTCGATTTTCCTATGAAAAAAGTGACAATCTGATTGAAGCCAAGTTCTGTAATAGGGCCACTGACGTCATTCGCGCGTTCGCTTTGGACGAGATGCCCAGCCAGAACTACCTAAACGTTATCAAAACTTCGTATGGTTTCTTTGGTATTTTGTCTTATAAAATCTTATTATGCTTCTGAGTCTCAAATGTGGTGATTATTTGTTTATTGTTAAAAGTATATTGCAGTGGCAACCGTTATCAAATAATATTTGCAATCAGTTCAAATCTCTGAAGCAAACGACATTATTGTTTTTAGTTAGATGCTAATTTTTAAACGACTTCAGAACAGGAGACGGTTATATGTTCGACTGTACGTACGTTTTTTTTAGTATATTTCGGTCGATATCTCCTTCAATTGCGGAACAATTAAAAAAAAAACAATTTGTTTTGAAAGGATGTACTCTCCAGGTGGTTTCATATAAATTGTATCAGAATTGGTTCAGCAGTTTTTCTAGAATAAATATTTTTTTGAGTATATCCATTCGATTTTGTGTTTATATTGACTTGATTTTGTGGTTATCTCTAAGATTTCTAAATCGATTTATATGGTTATTTTTTTTATCAAATGGGTAAACTTTTTGTGTAGTCCTATATAAATTTCATCGAAATTGGATGAAATTGATACAGTACAAAACTAAAGGACAAATTTTAAAGAAAAAAATACCTATTAATTCAATTCAGAAATCCCGAAGATATGAGAGAACATAAACATTAAAACAAATAGTTTTTTTAAATATAAAAACTACTGCCGAATTTTGATAGAATGTATATGGGACTACACTGAAGATATATACTACTACTATACTTTGAATACAACATTACTCATCCAAATCGGTTAAGAAATGTAAGAGATACGAGGCAATATAAACACAAATTCAAATGGAATTTCTAAAAAAACTATTTTTTCTCTAAATACTACTGAAACAATTTTGATAAGAAATAAATGGAACCTAATTGGGGTCCTAAAAATAAAATAAAAAACAAAAAAGTCGTTTCTGTAGTTTTAGAGATAATATGGGATAACAAACATACAAAAAACAAATAAATAAAAACAATTAAAAAATACCGTCGACTTGAGAACCTCCTCATTGTAGAAGTCGATTTAAAACAGGCGCAACGCGGATATCTCATACCTACTAGCAAACCGTATTATATCGACTTACTTATGCCGTCAAAGCAAAGTTCATACTAAGTACTAACAAATTTCAATATAAACCGCTATCCCTTTTACTCCCATGTAAATTTGAATGCAATCTGTCACGCTTATTCTCACGGGTTTAAAGTGCCAAATAAGCCGGACCATGGTCGGTTTATGAAAGAGAAAGCGCCAAAATTGACTTATATTGATATAATGACATCAAGTTGAAAATAACACTGCGATAGGAACTATGCCAATGTGTTTGAAGTCTCGTTGGCATGATTAACTTTGTTATGTTTTTGTTTTGTTTGCGATTGCAATAAATAGCGCGAAAATAATAATTAGGTGCGTGCATGCTTGTGCATTTGATTTAATAATAATGTGCAAATAATTATTTATTTAATTGATCTGTTATAATTATGAGTAGGCAATAAGATAAAGTAGAGAGATGTAGAGTAGAGAACATGCTACTTGGTAGAGCTGCAGACTGTATAGGTACATTGCAGATTAAACAACATGATACATTGTAGTAGAGTCACAATGTACAGTTACAGTACAATCGTAGATGGTAGAGTCGCTGGCTATCATAATAGACATCGCTCAGACAATAACGCTGAAACATTGTTTGTATTACATTTTATGTGTAGAAGATGCTAGAGCATCTTCGTTTCGCTACAATTACGTAATACTGTACTATGCTTTACAGAGATAACAGCAACATCGATTAGTAAAAGATGACAAAATATGCCAATGGGAAGAGAATAATTATAATAAAGATAATGATTTTATGATTTAGCATTAACGCCTGCTCAGCGAGAACATGTTCACCTTATCAATAGTGGCTCCGTGAGCTGTAGACTTCACGAGTCTGTCTTGGATGTGACATTGAGGAGCTATTGTGCTCATTATGCCAAAGATCCTCATCAGATTTTCACTATTTTTTTATGAATTCAACCTAAATTTACTATCTTTCAAATAAAAAAAGTACAATCAAAATTTGATCTAATAAGGCGGAGATATTCAATAACCCTCATTTTTCCCCTTTTTGGAGGAAGTACAAAATCCATGATGACTAAAAAAATCTAAAAATTCGTTAAACCTGTATACGAAATTTCATTTAGATCGTTTGAGAAATGCGATCTGTAGATGAGAACAGCTGGACATTCGGAAACACATGCGAAATATTTTTTGCCCAAGCTGAAACGGAGACACTTCGCTGTGGCGCTTCGCGCTCGCTCGGTCAATAATATTTTACTTGATAAAATTATTAATTTCTGGCTGTGTCCGCGGCTTTGCCCGCGTGCTTTTTTTCTGGTATGTAAGGATCCTGTGTTATTCCAGTTCAAACATTACCAATGTCATCAAACATCGTTCAGCAGTCAAATGGTTTTTAATCGATTGGTCTACTTTTACTCTTCAGATTGAGATAACAATTATACCTGTTTTTAAGTCAATCCCTAAGCTATTTCAGGCAACAGTGAAAACTGCGTCGCAATCGGTCCAGTAGTTTGTACTTGTTGAGTGAACAGACAAGCAGGCAGACAATCACGTTGTTATTGCTCTATTATAAGTACTAGCTGTACCCGAGGCTTCGCATTTGTGGTCATTTCTTTAGGTTAAAAGTACCAGGACTTAAATACCAATATACCAACTAATATTTTTTCATCCGTCAAATAGATTTTTATCGATTGCTCGGCTTCTACTCATCCGATTGCGAAGCCAATTACACCAGTTTTTAAGTCAAACCCTAAGCTAAATATAAATAAAACGGCTAAAAACTCACGAAATAGAAGATCGGAAATACTCCGACCAGTTTCGGACTATTTTGAAGTCCTTCATCTGGGAGTGTAATGCCGACAAGCCGCGACGAGCTCTACGAACTTTTAGCCGTTTTATATAATATGAATTTCACTCGCGTTAGTTTTCAAAATCAAACCCTAAGCTATTTAAACCGCATCGCAATCGGCCCAGTAGTTTTCACGTGATGCACGAATAAACAAACATACAGACAGACAGACACGATTTAAAAAAATGTTATATTCTTTTACAGTAGCTTATTAGTACCTATTGCTTTGTTATAAGTATAGATAGATAGAAGTTATGGAACATCAGAAACATACTTTACATACAATTTGGTTATTGGAAGGACACCCTACTGTTACTGACATGTATACAGGGGTTGTATCTAAATGACCCAGCAAGGGTTGGTCAATATTTGTTGTCAAGACAACTCGGTAAGTAGGTAAAATATTTATGTTTCTTTAACAACGTCATGTTTGTTTGAGAGAAATGTATAATGGTATATACTTCTATATCACTTGGATTTATGTATTGATTTGTATTATATTTCTTGTTGAAAGGGTGGGGTTCTGCTTCCTTCTTATTTCTGTATAATTTGTAGACATTCCTTTGGATTATCAATAAAAGCACAGAATTTAGGTCGTTGTTTTATTGCCGTATCGGCCAGAGGCGTTCCGTAGATACTAAAACAACATTACCCTCGTAATGTTGTTGTTGTTGTTTGTTTGTCGTATGAGGTAGTGCTGGCCTCTGATGTCAGAGTTTGTCAAGCCGCCCGAGGGCCTCTGACATGGCTTAGCGACTGCTATTAAGGTGAGGACGCCGTTGACCTTGCTCGATTGGGCGTTACCGATGAAAATGCCCCGCGCAGGCCCCGCGCCCCCTGACAAAAGTTACGCCAGCCGCGCGCCCTCTACCACAGCTTTTTTAGATAGCATACTCTATCAAATAGTACCTACCTAATTATTATGTTTACAATATATAGCGTTTTGTAGTATTTCTTTTACACATATGAATCATGATTTCGTACATACCTATACCTAAACACATATAAAACACGCATTCTCTTACATTACTGGCATTGTAATTGACTCAATAAGTTTTTACTATATCTACTACTATTACATTCCACTATTCCTGAGACTTATGGACTTGGATATAAATTATTTTAGTCAACTTGGAATCAGGGCTTGAAATACCGCTATTTTTTTAAACCGGTTCCACTGACTTTGGGACGGTACCGGTATTGTGTTGGAGTTTTAACAAACATATAGGTATTACTTAATAAAGTGGTATCTTACATAAGTTCTAAAACCGGTTCCCGTAGTACCTACTTTTCATTAGTGTGAGCGAAAGATTACAGTAGGCGAATGATGCCAGTAAAAAGGCGCACAGCGCAAGTGTGTCGCCCCATGTAACACGCGAGTCCACGAAATTTTCTTTTTGCATTTCCAGTAAATATGAAAAAGTAAATATTCAATAAAGTTGCTTGAAATGTGTACTGTTAAGGCCTTGTGGCTTTGTGGTTTGTTTTTTATTTCTGTATATCCAACCAACTTTACTTGCAAGGAGGTTTATATCTATACTTATAATAAAGCAGTGAGTAGGTACTTTACGGGTTGAAATAAGTAGTGAATTCAAAATTAACATCACCCGTAATTTTTAATAAGGCGCAAATCATTTTTTTTTTCTCGCTATAGTACGATAATTTTAAATCGTGAAAGAAAGAAGACATTAAAAAACAAGTCGTTCTTGAAGAATATTTTGATGGCTCATTTCCGTGAATGCAGCAACAGTCCTCAATATTCTATCTCGATGCAATAATAAGTAAAATTATAAAACTAAAAATTTTTTTTTTTTCAAAATTTATATGCACAAATTGCTGAGATTTTTGTTGTAGCAAATGATAAGCAATATCATTGCCAACAACAAACAATCATATCAATACATCTCTCCAACTTATGGCCAGAAATTTTCAAAGTATCTATAGTTGAAAATACCCTTGCACGTTACAACATTATATAATGCATCGTTTGCTGTACAAGCTGTTAGATTATGGAACAGTGTACCAGTCCTGATAGGTCAGTCTCCATCATTAAACGTATTTAAGGAACGAATAAAAATATTTTACTTATCGCAAATTGGAATAAATTAAGTTATTGTGTTCATTTTCTTTGTTTGTATTATATTAAGTCTATGTAGATGTGTGTATGTATTGTATTTTAATATATTTGTATATGTGTATTTGTTGTTTAAGTTAGAACTAGATTAGTTGTTTAAGTTCATGTACCTTTTAGATTTATTTATTTTTGTATATTATTGAACGTCACCGTCCATGATAATTAAATGTATTCCTCTCCATTCAACGGTTGTCTAGAAGAAATCGGTTTAAGCAATAAGACCGCCCATTGTACTCTATTTAAGTTAAATGTTTATCTTGTGTATGATTTATTTGGTGTGCAATAAAGCGTTTATCTCTCTATCTATATTATTGCATCGCAATACTGACCCGCCACTACACAAAGAACTAATGACCTGCTTCACTCTTGAGCTACGGCCTACGTCTATAAGTTGTTTCCGAGGGACATCTCAAATCGTCTCGCTAGAAGACTTGATCCAATCTCGCGGAGAATTTAGCACCATAGACCACATACCCTCAGGGAGGCAGGTTATACAGAAGTCTGAAGAGTATAACTAGCCCCTGTGTCTTGCTTTTGTGGCTTATGAGAAGGCCTTTGACTCCATTGAAACCTGGGCGGTTCTGGATTCTTTGCAGCGGTGTCAATCCACTTGACACCGCTGCAAAGAATCCATCAAGATACATCGAAATGCTGTATGACGCCGAAACTATGAGGGTTCAAGTGCAAAACCAGCAGTCTAAGCATATCCAACTGACAGGGGTGTGAGACAGGGGGATGTTATGTCCCTAAAACTGTTCACTAATGCCCTGGAAGATATGTTTAAGATGCTGGATTGGAATGGAATGCCCATTACTTTTCAATCCAGTATCTTAAACATATCTTATTAATATCAATTGGGAGAATATCTCACACTTACAATTTGCCGATGATATCGTCCTAATGGCGGAGTCGCTGCAAGACTGGCAAAGTATGTTGTCCAACCAGTAGACGCTTCTCGACGCATCGGTATTGGAATGAACACAGACAAGACCAAGATAATGTTTATCCTATCTTGTTGACCCAAAACCGATTGCAGTCAAGTGGTGTATCTATTGACAATATGTTTACCAAGATATGTTTACCAAGGTAATTGCAATAATTTCCCAAAAAAATAACTTTGAGAAGGAATCCAACAGTAAAACTCAGCCAGGTTGGGCAGCTTGCGGCAAGCTCCGTCAAGTCTTCTCGTCGTCCATACCACAGTACCTGAAGACAAAAGTCTTTAATCAGTGCGTCCTACCAGTCATAACCTACGGAGCCGAAACGTGGACATTCATGGTCAAACTAGTCCACAAATTCAAGGTCGATCAGCAAGCTATGGAGAAAACTATGCTTGGAGATTCTCTGGACAAGATTTGTTATGATATTCGAGAGATATTCGACGGAGAACCAAGGTAACTGACATAGCTCTAAGGGTAAGCAAGCTAAAGTGGCAGTGGGCAGGTCACATTTCCCAAATAACCAATAACCTTTGGGGTAGACGAGTACTTGAGTGGAGACTACGTTTAGGCAAACGTAGTGTAGGACGCTCTGTGGTCAGGTGGACTGACGAGCTGCGAAAAGTGGCTGGAAGAAAGTAGATGAGGAGAGCTGAAGACTGAGCTCAGTGGCGTGCATTAGAAGAGGCCTAGGTCTAGCTATAGGCACAGATATAAACTGATGATGATGATTATTGCATCGGGGTGAATAAAACATTAATAATCGTTGGTAAGCACAAGCTGACTTGCCTTCGGTCAATGAGTTTGTAATAATCTGTTACGCACACGCATTATACGAAGGTTTTCAATACAAGTGTGAGAAAACCGGAAAATATAAATAATCTTTTTTTTTTAATCAAATCAATTTTATGTATAAAATAATAATTATGTTTCCAAAAAAAAATACATGTCTCCGATTTACTCTATTAGTGCGCGTTTTTTAGTAAATAATGTTTCATCAAAATACAATAAATTACAATCTCTGATGTTTCAAAAGTCTGGAGTTCAGAGTGAAAAGGAACCTAATTAAAAAAAAAAAAAATTATTATTATTATCCGACCGTGAAACACACCAAATATTCGAATACCTACCTACAATATTTGGGTTTCAAAACAATTTAGAATCTTAACTGATTTGGAAGCAAAATATCGACTAAATTTTAGATTTTAAGAAAGATGAGTCAAGTATTCAAAAAAACAGTACCTATGGTTAACTTTAGAATTTTAGCACTGATAATGAACAATGAGGTTTAAGATGAATAATACAAAGTCCCGACTCCGTAATCATTATCATACACATGATTTGTATTTTCGTCTCATCATTCAAAACAAAAAGTGCTTGTGGTGGTGATTGTCAAATCTGAGGCTGAAATCCCGTGAATCATGATGTATTATTAGTTTTATCACTGTGATAGAACACTGCGTGACTCAAATAGTTTGCGTGAAGGCACAACGTCGCAATCCGTAGACATCCGCTGCGTTAGCACGAGGGTATGGTGGCACTCTAGCATTGTAGCATAAGTACCTGAATTATCTACCGATACCTTGAGGGGAAAATACCGGTTCTTAGGTATCGATATTCAAGTACCGAAATGGAAAATACCGGTATTTACCGCTATGATACCTCGAATATTACCTATTGTCCGTACAACCATTAGACGTATTATGTGAGAATAATAAAATTAACTATAATAATAAAAATAATATATAAGGAACCAGTACTATTTATTTAGATAATTGATAAACATTATTTGATAAATAATAATTACTATAATCTGACTGTAATTGACTATCATAATTACTATAACATCATCATCGTCATCATGACTATAATACGAATAGGTAAATTAATAACTATAATAAAAGACTATACTATTATGTACAGCCTTATTACAAAAAAACTAAAAAATACTCATTATTATTATATTTACACACTCAAATAATCCCGCCTACTACTAAAAATTTACATAATATACGATTTCCAAATTGGTTATGCGCAAGACAAGCCACAGATTAATAATAGGTGCCTTTTGCGGAGAAAAGTGTCGCAGGTCCGTTCAGCCCAACGTCTCGTCACGCACTGATCTATTGGGCGACAGAGGGGTTGCCCATGCGATTAGAGAGTATAGATTACGTTAAAAAATTGTTAAAAATAATTAGGAAAGATATTTGCAAAACTAATTCCAAGGTTCCCTCAGCGTTTCATTATTGAATATGCTAAAGGAAATAAAAAACAAAATGTGATTGTTAGTTTAGAAGAAAAACGGTAATAACTACAAAAACAGAGGGTACTTTGCGTATTTAATATTGATATTTAAAATTGTATTTTCGATTTTTTAAGCTAAAGAGGAGCTGCTCTGTATTATGTAAATTAACGTATATGTTATTTGAAGTTTTTTCTATAAAGATTACGGAGAAAAAAGGTTTTAATGTCCCCAAATTGAGGCCAATTCAAATTATCATAATCATAATTCATTTTTATTTTTTCATATCATAATTCATATATCTCGGCCTTAATCATTATCAGCCGGGACCGACAGTTTAACGTGCCCTTTGTGGGGGAATTCAGCTTACAAAAGAATGGACCGATTTTTATGATTGTTTGATACCTGACGTGATCGAGATGGTTCTTAGCTATCATAGGTCATCATCATCATCATCAACATTAGCCTACTTGTCCACTGCTGGACGTAAGCCTCTTCTTATGCACGCCACTGAGCTCAGACGAGGGTTATATGATGGGTCGGGGGGTTTTTTTATATGTGCTTGTTTGACACATAATATTTGTTTAGTGTTTATTTTGATGTTAATTCTGCGGTTCATCACTTTAGTGTTGGCCGTAATAGTTGCCCTAGCCCGAAAGTTGCACAAATCCGCTGCCACAAGTACCGAGAGCGCTGCAGCCTCTGCGTATCACTTCACCCGCGGCTTGTTGTGAAGGAATCGTTGTGGTGCATTGCACCCGTATTCAAATGCGGCCATTCTCCCGATGTGGATAGGGATAAATCGATACAAATGTATATATACAAGGATTTACTCCATATGATTATTTCGATACCAATTACATTTGGTATCGATACTCTACTTTCTATAGCAATAATAAAACTTACTTTATGGAGTGCTATGTAAGAGTCAGAAACCTCGAAATATTATAATTAATAACATATATTATTAATTAATAATAATTTATAAATATATTCGGGACAATTCCACACCAATTACCTAGCCCCAAACTAGGATACCCTGGGTACTAGATAACAGATAAACATACATAGATACGAATATTATAACATCCATGACTCGGAAACAAACATTTCTGCTCATCACACAAATGATTGCACCTTGCAGGATTCGAACCCGCGACCGGTTGATTAGGTACCTAGGAACACTAGCCACGAGACCAACCGGTCATCAAAAAGCTCTTTATTGCACACTATAATTTAAGTTTTTAAATTATAGTACGTCAATATTGACCTTAAAATAGTACAATTAGCGGCCTTATCACGAAGCAGCGATCTCTTCCAGGCAACCTTATTATTTTATTTACTTACATGTAGAGGTGTTATCCAAAGCAAAATTTTTATAAGCTGTATGTTTTCTATGAATAAAAGTCTAATAAAATAATTATCGTGTTGTTATTTGGTTCCAATTCTAAAGCCTCCCTTAAATATAAATCAATTCAAGTGGGTCAAGGAACGAGTAAGTATCGATACTTTTAATAAATGCAAGTAATAAAAGTATCGATATCTTACCAACATCGCTCTATCCCTAAGTGCCGATACAGCTTACTGCAATGTGCCGATTGAAATTCAATCCTCGTGCGCGGGCTTTAGAGGTGGAATAATCTTTGTGGTAATGTTGCTAGGCATTATATCGACAAGTATTTGAGGTACACGTAGCAGCGAAGATAGGTTACATTATATCGTGGCAAAATCGTAGGATTGATCATTTAATGAAATGGTTCTATTTCATGAAATAGTCGATAAATTTCATGAAATAGATTTATTTCATGAAATGGTTAGCTAAAACTGACCACACTGTTGAAACATCATTGTTTAATTATATTTCAATCCATATTTGGCCATATCATTAATGTAGGGTTTTCGTGATACTGAAGGTGTTCAAACAGACTTAAAAAAACATGAAGACGAATGCGGAAACTCGCTACGCTTTGCTCCCGCCTTCACCTTCTAACCTATCACGGCCAAGTCGGGCTTCCACATAGTGCCTGTAGCGGTGGACAATTTAACTATTTTACGACATGATCACTAATGTTTGACCATTCATTCACTCATCATGTCGCTAATCATTCATTCGTCTGGCCAAACCATTTCATGATATCACCGATAATTTCATAAAATAAAAAATAATATTTTGTGGGTAACCATTTCATGATGATGATATCGCCACGACAGATACACCAAATACGCTTTGATCGATGCTAAACCAAATATACTAGTGGCTCTGTGAGCTGTAGACCTCGCGCGTACAAACTTTTTTGCAAACAATCTAGCGGTGCACAGTAGCGACATCTAGTAACCTTATTGTTCAACTAACATTAATAACCAAGGTGCTTCATCAATCCCTTTCTAGTAGGTAGAAACCTAAAAGTGAGAAAATTTACTGCATTTTGAGGAGCTATTCTGCTCATCACGCCGAAGACCCTCATCAGATCTTGAACGAATGTTTAAGAGACTAATTTAAAGTTACTACCTTTCAAATAAAAAAAAACCCCATCGAAATAGAATTTAATAACGCGGAGAAATTCAGTAGCCCCCTTTTTACCCTTTTTTGGGGGAAGTACCAATGAAAAATCCCCGACGTCTAAAAACTTCTTAAAATTCGCTTAGCCTGTATACCAATTTTCATCTAGATTGGTTGAGGAATGCGACCTGTAGAGGAGAACAGCTGGACATCCGAACAGACATTCGGACATATGAAAGAATTTTTGCCTAAGCTGAAACAGAGACGCTTCGCTCGCGCTTCGCGCTCTCTCGGTCAATAATGACGCGCGTCTTTTGCGTTGGGAGGTATGTTGAGGCATCATCATCATCTTCTACGCTCTCACTGCTGGGGATACAGGCCATCTTCAAATGGAGTAAATTTTATTAATCCCAGAAGGCAGTAATTAAATTTAAAAAAAACAGATTCTCAACTATACAGTTCACCCTAGTAGCCGTTTTCTTCAATATTTTATCTCACAACTAGTATCTATCGACACAAATATTTGCCATCTGTCAACCCTAGCTCAAAGTGCATCTAGCACGTTGAGTTAGACTGTGTTTACCCACCTCAGAAAGTGTCATAATAACCAACCTTTGGTTACGCGATGTGGAAAGTCAGCTGAGAAAAAAACGTAAAAGCCCCAAAGTTCTTCCGTAAAACATAATTAAATGTTAGTGATGCAGAACGTTTTCTTCTCGGCAGCGACGTCGAGTGCATCATTTGTAAACATTGATGCGCGGACACTTCGCAGCAGCGCCGACGCGACTCGCGGCGATTATACGCCGTGATGACTCATGAATATGCGGACGCGTGCCGCCGCCTCTTCTGTTGGGAATCTTAGCCGTTGTTATATTTATGTATAAGCTGTGAAACATAAAACACTGAAATATAATTACTTTGAGGTCCTAAATATCATATAATTTTAGGTTTTTTTCCCATAATGATCCTAAAATGAACTTGTGCGATGTTGGCTAACGTGAATTAAACTGTAATTGTTATTGTTTAACTACCCTTATATTTTTTCCAGTACAATTTACACCGATTACCTAGGTAATGATGTATGGTAATTAACCGACATAGCTCAAAGAATTTGCAACCTAAAGTGGCAATAGGCCGGTCACATAACTCGAAGAACCGACAACCGTTGGGGTACAGGAGTTCTAGAGTGGAGACCGCGTTTAGGCAAACGTAGGTTAAGCTTTTTTTTTTTTTTTTTTTAGGGTGAGCCCACTGGCCAGGTGGAGTGACGACTTGCGAAAGGCCAGTAGCGACTGGATGAGGAGAGCCGAAGATCGGGCTCAGTGGTGTTTACAAAGAGAGGCCGACGTCCAGCAGTGGACGAATACGGGCTGCTAATGATGATGACCTAGGTAATTGGCCCTAAACTAGGATAACCTGTATTATGAGTACTAGATAAACGATGAACATAGATAAATACGAATATATACATCCAAGAATCGGAAGCAAACATTTGTGTGAGATTCAAACCCGCGACCGTTGACTTCGCAGTCAAAATCTCTAGCCACTCGGCTACCGCCGGTCGTTTACCGCCACTACATGATTAATTAAATAATGAACAGTAGGCAACAGAGCGTGTCTTTGTGGTGTCGATTTCATCACTGCACTCAGAGATATCAATTAACACTAAATTCTATTAAACTCTGTCAAAATTCCATACAAAAAGAGAGATTTAATGCTTAATTAGGGTTAACTAACTTGTATGAGTGCGGCAGTTAAAGTTCACGGAACCTTGACTAACAAACCTCCATCAAACAACAAACATAATTACCTAAGTAGGTAACTAAGGTAAGATCATTTCACCTGGAATTGCTTGAACACCGTGCATTACCCATGGGTGTTCCTAAGATAATTAATTAATTATAGAAGAAGGTTTGTTTCAATGTTACGTGAGGTTGAACTGACGTAATCGATACCATAATTCAGACCTGCAGGACCAAATATAGCTGGGGGGAAAGTATCGAGCTATTAATTTTAATGAGACTTCGTAAGTAGAGTTAGTATAGAGTTTTGATCTGGCATTATTTAGTACCTAAGTTATTGCGCATGAAAGGATGAAACGATTCACATTGCTCCCGTACAGAGTGAAGTTAATGTGAGCTCCTGCAACCCTCCTGCTTCCTCCGGCCCTGTACAAATGGCGCAAATATATAGCGGCAGGTAGCGCGTAGTGCGAATCAATAAACCTGAGGTGAAGGAGGGCGGCTATTACTCATGTCTCACGCTATTTTATTTTTTCCTCGATACTGAAATAAGCGTGAATTGCCGATGAACTTGGGAAATAGTCTCTGAACTTTATCAAAAACATGTCAAACATGAGTACATTATCATTTGAGTTAATTAATATTAAACAAGAATATGTTTGTCTGATGATAACCGCCAAATAATAAGTTTAGCAAGAGATATATCTATCTATCTATCTATATCAGCTCACATCAACCCACTGTTGGATATAGGCCTCCTCATGTGCACGCCATTCTTCGCGGTCCTGCGCTAAGCGAATCCACTGCCTTCCTGCCACCTTAATGACGTCGTCTGACCATCGAGCAGGTAGTCTGCCTCTTAATCTACGTCCTTCTCTAGGCCATTATTCCGCCACTGCCCATGTCTACCTGCCATCTTCTCGTCTCGCCAAATGCCTTGCCCATCCCCACTTCAGCTTTGTGATCCGTTTTCCTACGTCCATGACTTTTGTCCTACGTCCACGCTCCATCGCCCTTTGAGTTACTTTTATCTTGTGCATGTACTCTTTTGTGAGCGGCCATGTCTCTGCACCGTAAGTGAGGTAGGTAAGGTGCATTGATTGAATGCCTTGGTCTTAAGGCATTGAGGAATTTTCAACTTGAAGACGTCATCTAGTTTGCCGAAAGCAGCCCATCCTTACTGGATTCGTCTAGCGATCTCTTTAACCTGGGAGCCTTGTCCAAAGGATAAACAGTGTCCAAGATAGACATACTCATCCACCTCTAAGGGCAGTCACCTACAACAACGGCAGGTGTTTGTGGTGGTTTGTCATGACCTTGGTCTTGGACATGTTCATTCGGAGCCCGACTCCCAGGGATGCTTCGTGCAATTCTGCGAGCATACACTGGTGATCTGCAACGTTCTCAGCTAGAATGATAAGTTCGTCGGCAAAACGCAAGTGCGTCATGCGTTTTCCGTTGATATTGATCCCTCTCTCACTCCAGTCCAGTAGTTTAAAAAAATAATAATGAGATACTTATATGCTAAGGGTTTATTTAACATGTTCGAGTTTCCATCAAAACACATTTTTACCGGGTTTTTTTCTTCATATTTCTTTAATTGGTTTAGTCACCAAGTGACCACATCGCACAGTAAAATAAAATAATCTGCCAATCCATACAGTTTAAATGGTTGGTCTGACATCGGCACACTATAATAGAGTAATAAACCCGAAATCTCTCTCTCTTTCTTTGGTTTACAAAATAAAAATCGTTAGGTTGCTGATCCTACTCAAAGTGATAGACTAATGCGATTTTTATGTATAAAGTTCGTCCGGGAGCAATCTAAAGTTTTAAAGACGAGAACAATAGTAAGTACCTATGTATACTTACTGAATATACGAGCATATTCAGGTTGCCGCCAGCAAAATTGCTGCGCTATAATTTTCTGCCTAGAACACAAAAGCAAACCTTAAACCCGTGCAGTTCTTCAAGAAATCATAGCACACGCATGTGCCACGTAATCAGTTGCTGTACTGCGGTATTCAGCATTGTCTGGAGTTGTGATACTACGGCGATATGGCCGCGGGGAGCAGTCGAGCCAACAGCGGTGCGTGCCGCTAACAAGGCACAGTGCAAACTGTGGCAGAAGGTGAAGTGAGTCTATTCAATTCAGTTCAATTCCTTTATTAATCTTTTAACATATTATATGTACCTAGACTAGTCACTTACAGAATACAAAATATAAATTAGGTAAAAATATTGAAATAAAGTTTTCTGCAAAATCAACGCCACTGATGTCCACACAAAACATTGTAAACAATTAACATAACATTATAAGTACACACACAAAGAAGTCACTCTATATTAAAGATATTACAATCAGCAAAAGCTTCGACTATGATTATAGATAGATAATACTTTATTGCACCAAAAGAAACACAATTAAAAAAATAAACATAAAATGTAGTACAATCGGCGGCCTTATCGCTAAGCAGCGATCTCTTCCAGATAACAGTAGACTACTAGACTAGATTAAGATTAAGCTAGTGGAAAAATTTGGATGGCGATACACAGGTCACGGTAGCCGAATTGGTAAAGGCATTTGCCGCGCTGAGGCAAAGTATGCGAGTTCGAATCTTGTCCGTGATCCAAATTTTTTCATTCCAAAATTATTGCATAGATTGAGATGCATGACTATATTATAGAAGGTAGATGTAATGGCCTGTGCCATTAACATCAGTAGCTAAGCTATATTAGAGGCCCTCGGGCGGCCTGACAAACTCTGACAACAGAAGTCAACACTACCTTATACGACAAGCAAGTAACTTAATCTCAGCTTCTCAAACTACGTCACTGATCCCTATAGTTAGATTGTTGATCAAACTGTTTTTTTTTTTTTTTTTGCATTATGTTATCGTCACTTTATAGAAGGTTATGGTTTTATAGTTGCGTTGTCTCATCTCAAAAATAAACCTCTATGCTTGCGTTGTACGGTTGATATATGTCCAGCCCACTGCCACTTTCAGCTTTTCACTTGTTTGCTTTTTTTGATCACCATAAATAATGATACCTGAATCAACCTTCCAACTCTGAACAAAGTCCTCTTGAGGCACGCTGAGCGTGTCATTTCTTTTATTTGTTTTTTAAGCTAATTGTTGTGTATTCTTGTATTTTTCTATTTATAACCACCGAACGAGAAAAGATTGGGTGTTATAAGTTTAGAGAGTGAGTGTGTGTGTGTGTGTGTGTGTGTGTGTGTGTGTGTGTGTGTGTGTGTGTGTGTGTGTGTGTGTATGTATGTATGTATGTATATGTATGTGTATGTATGTCTGTCTCTGGCATCGTAGCTCCCAAACGAATGGTCCGATTTTGATGCGTTTTTTCCTGTTTGAAAGGTGATTTGATCGAGATGGTTCTTAACTATAATGGGAGAGGGGCCGGGGGTTAAATATTTTTAATTTGTGCTTGTGTACCATGGCTTCAGTCACTTTTCAATGATTATTCCGACTGATGTCTCTGTACTGTGGCACCAACTTGATTTACTACTGGTAGAGCAGAACGCGGCTCCTCGCGCACGTCTCCTATATTTTTACCGAGATTCTCGGCTCTACCGTTGTACTCTACCTGTACTCGACCGAGAATTTCATTCTAGTTCTATTCACGCAGAGCTTTATATTGAGGTGTATTGCTCGGTACACATAGTACATAAGACTTCCTTAACTATGTTAGCTAAAAAATATTTCAGTTGCATTTTTTCATTTAGTAAATTATGTTATCAAAATAATTACAATAAAATATAGTTTGAAGTTTATTGGCCTGTTACTTTGGGGGTTAAAAAATTCAAAGTACAATAAGGTCAAGTGGGGTTCGATGTGAGAAGTATTTAATTTCCAATTTTTGGTTTCATATTTATAAAATGTTGGGGTTGAATCACTAGTTTATAAAAAAGTGTGCTTAGTGTTTTAAAAAAGGGGAGGTTCTCAAGTTGATGTGTATGTATTTATTATTGTTAAATAATTCGTATTATTCATATATGGTAGTCTAAATGGGTGACTAAGTATGTGTACCGAATATCATGTGTGTATACATATATATGTATGTATTTATGTAATTTGGTCCAAAGTGCTTAATATTATATGTTAGTCTGTAGGAGTAAATTCATTCATTCATTCATCGTGTCAATAAGCTCTTTTATAATATTGTTAAATTTCTTTGCTTCAGTATGTAGCCACCTCCATGGCCCTATCGGATGCCTCAATCAGATCTTCTCGTGTGCAGGTAGTCGGGCACAGAGGGCAGGAAAGCAGATGTAGCATATTTTGTGTGAGAGCACCGCACTCACACTGTTCTTCAGATACCTTCATTATTCCCCATTTGGCTAAGTTACTTCTGCAACGACCAACTTGGGTGCGGAGTCTGTTAAGCGACTTCCAAATTGGCCACTGCAGCTCATGTCCAGGAGGCAGATGTTCTGCCGGGGTAATAAAGTCTTCTGGAGGGGGGTGTTTAGTCTTCCACAGCTCGCGTTTTGCTTCCGCTGCACCTATTTTTAAGGAAGCGGTGTGTGTAATAAAGCTTCTGCGGCTCTTGAGACGAGCAGGTGGTGGCCGGTAATCGAATAGTGGGTGCCGGCTGTCTGTTTCCTGTTTGTGTTTTTCCATGCAGCAAGCAACTTCGCGTCGGACATCTGGTGGAGCTATACCTGTTAGAGGGTACAGCATCTTAAGCAGTGTGGGTTTTAAGCACCCAGTAACGATGCGGCAGGTATCGTTCAGCGCTACATCAACCTCCTTAGCGTGAGCGAACCGATGCCACACAGGACATGCAAATTCTCCAGCTGACAATGAGAGAGATAGCCCAGTTGTGCGTAGTACATGAAGTGTGGCTCCCCAGCTGGTAGATGTCAGATGGCGGAGCAAGTTGTTCCTCGGAGCATTTTTGCTTTCTGACAGTGAGCTCTATATGTAAGTGCTCGATCTAAAGTTATACCCAGGTACCGTGTGTGATCGCAATGTTCGATGTCGACGCCACGCCAAGAGAGGTTGAAAATCTTTTCAGCTTGCCTGTTTCGAAGATGGAAGACACACGACTGCGTCTTGTTTGGGTTTAGTCGGAGAGCGTTTTTGTTGTAGTAAGAGTCGAGTGTTTCCAGGGCATCCATCAACCTTTCTTCAGCCTCCGCAAAACTGTGCGTTTGAGCCGCTAACGCAAGATCATCTGCGTATAAGAAACGGTGAGCATGTGGGGAGCTAGGTCATTAGTATAGATGTTAAATAATGCCTGCGCTAGTACGCTTCCTTGAGGGAGACCGTTTTTCTGGCAGCGCCATCTACTTTTTGTGTGGTTAAGATCTACTTGGAAGCTCTGGTTATGTAGGATCTCGCTCAGAATACGCAAAAACCCTATATCGCGAGTCAAAGCGTTACTTTTCAGGAGAAGTCGTCTGATATTGACAGTGTCATAAGCAGCTGTAAGGTCTACGAACTCAACACCAGTGATATTTTTCAACTCAAAACCATCTTCTATAAACTGAGTTAATTTGAGTGTTTGATTTGTGCATGACTTTCCTGGCCTAAAGCCAGCTTGCTCAGAGATAAGGTCTGGGTCGATTATGGGTATCAAGCGGTTCAATAAAAGCCATTCGAAAAGTTTGAACGTGTGACACAGCAAAGATATGAGGCGATAGCTTTTGGGGTCTTTCGGGCATTTGCCAGGCTTTAGCAAAGCAATCACTTTAGCTCTCCTCCAGAGTTTTGGGATTAAAGCATCTTTGAGGCAGACGTTAAACAGAGCTAGGAGCCAAGATACGGCAATTGGTCCAAGATGTTTTATTTGTTCGGTAGTTAAATCGTCGAAACCAGCCAATTTACCATTTTTCATGCCTTTAATTCCCAAAATGATGTTTGTAAGTGTGAAAAGCTTTCTTATGTGATTGCTACACGGGTTATGTGCAACTAGTTTATTAGCTTTAGGAAGGCGGTGGGGTGATTTGCCATTTACCAGAAGTTGATGTGCTACCTGGTTTGCAGTGACTTGGCCAGGATTTGAAGGTTTCGTCTGTAAGCTTTTTGATATTGTGCCATGCCTTTTTGCTATTGTGTGTCAAGTCTATGCCCGTTACAAGAGACAGCCATTTCTGCTTGCGGCTTTCTCCAATTTCTCGCATGAGCTTTACGCCAGTTTCGATGGTTTCCTCTGAGAATGGGTCGTGGTCGTATTGTGTTTGGTATTCCGCGAGGAGAGTGGCAGTGACCTTACTCAGACCTGGAACATAAGAAGTGCGGCAACCCCGTGGAATATGCTGCCGCGAAATCCTCCAAATGATATCTACAAACTTCTCATAATTGCCTGGCACAGGTTCTAAATTGTGCAATCTTGAGTCAATCCCATCGGAGTATAATTCCCAGTTGGCCTTTGAGAAATTAAATCGACGTCTAAACGGTACGGTCATGGGCTTTACGGCACATTCGATGCTGCAAGCAATCGGCCTGTGCTGCGTTCTTGGGATGGGTGGGAACACAATCTTTCTGCCTAGAGGACCAATATTTTCGCTGACAAAAATTAAATCTGGGTTGTAACCTCGTTGCCAGCGGCCACTATTGAAGGACGCAGGCAATTTCACACTGTATACCAAGGTAAGATTTTCGGCTTCTGCCCATTCCTCCACTGCATTGCCATCAGTATTTGTAGTTCTGTATCCCCAGGTGGTGTTATGACTGTTAAAGTCTCCTACAATAATTTTGATGGGTCTGTCGTGAAAATTTGAGGTGTTGGTGAACTGAAATGGTTGCTTTGGGGGTTTGTATACGGATGTTATTGTGCAGCTACCAGTATCTATAGTTATTATTTCGATTGTATTGTCAGATCGACAACCCGTCGATTGTATAGCAATACTTGGGCTAGCAAAAACAGCACTGCCATGCTTTGCATGTGGGATTTCTGCGATAAGGATCATTCCAGGTATTCCCGGTCGTTGGTGTTCGGTGTCACGATGTGTTTCCTGTACGCAAAGAACGTCACATTGTGATGTTTGACACAAATTTGCAAGGAGCTGCGACTTGTCAGTCGAAAAGCCTTCACACTGTCAATGCTGGTTTTGGACTTATCAAAGTTGGAGCCGATGAATGTTGGGTAGTATGACTCCGGTCAGAGTCATTGGGTAGAACCATTGTGGTAGAAGAATTAGCCAGCCTAAGACACTGCGTTACCGTGTCCTAGCTGTTTCTGGGGTACGCCACGAGGAGGCTTCTTCTATGCACCCCTAGTAAATGAACAAATATACCAAATTCCGCGAATGTATGTGTGTATATATGTTTCTCCACGTATTTCTCGGAAACTACAAGTTAGACTGCAATAATTATATTTGTAATAGTGTAAGTATCTTTCAACTTAGGGAGTAGTTAAAGCTTCATCAAAATCGGTTCATTCGTTTAAAAAATATGGACTGTTAACTGTTGAAACCAAAAAGTAATAAATAAAGACCAATTCCAACTTCATATCGTATAAAACTTAAAAGAAAGAAATAACTCATATATTTTTAGATCTGTGCCCGATGAGTGCCTACTTTATTTACTTTAGTCGATTTGGGCGTAAAACACACCTCAAAAAATTTGTATTTTACTTTTAAGGTTTATACGATATGGAGACAGTTTTTTTTTTTAAATTAATTTTTTGAGGCTACTAGTTTTCCCACCTGCAACTTCGTCCGCACGGACTACTGTTTATCGCGAAAAAGCATCCTATGTTTTTCTATGATATTAAAAACCAATGCAAAATTTGAAAGTATTGCACCAATGCTCGTGATGTTTTTTGAAACCGTTTCTTACAGCGAGTAATCAAAAAATTTCCAGTTTTTCCGTGGAAATTTATGACTTTCCAGGATTAAAAGTATTCTATGATTTATTCTAGGGTATAAGCTATCTCAATTCCAAATTTCATTAAAATCCGTCCAGCCATTATCTCGTGAAAGCTCCCCAAACAAACAGACAACGTTTCTCATTTATATATTGGTATGGATGCCGTTTTTCTTCCAGTTTCCATAAAATACCTACATATTCTCGTAACTATAAATTAATCCGCATTAACTAATCGTTGTAATTGCGGATACAATCTGAGTTTACAACGCACCCTTAGAGAGATCCGCTTCGTACTCATACAAGTATCTCTTTATTTCTCTCCAAAAAGCACAAACGAGTTGATTTCCTTCTTCGTGCAATCGGATCGTAACAGAAGTTTTGTTATTGCGAATAAAAAGTTTTCTTGTTCCCTTTTATGGTTGTATTCCTGTTTGCCAAATTAAATTAGGGAATTGTTTTATTGAACGGTTTATGCGATGAGTTCAGGAAGTCTTTCATTTTAATAAGTGTCTGGATGTAGAAGAGAGGTGGTGTAAATTAAAACAAAATTACTCAATAATAGGCTTTAAATTGTCTTCTTGGACAACATTTCTATGTTTAATAATTACCTAATTGAAGTACCACGAAATGATATTTCATGTTGTTTCGATGAGTCATTGACTTTTATAGACTAGTGAGGAAACTTTTCAAAGCCTCGCGGGAAAAAGAGAAGTAGAAAGATTATCTAAAGAAGCTAAGTAAATATCTGCCTATAAATGCTTAGAGCTAATCTGTATCTAGGGACGTGAGAGGAAGGTAAACCTGTAAACTCACGCAATTCTTTCGTAAGCGTCTACAAAGCCTCTAGTTAATAGGGCTGGGTACTGGCTACACTTCAAACAAACGTATGACCCCCAATAAAATTATAGCTAAGAAGCATCTCGATCACACCAGCTTTCAATAATAAAAGACCGCAGAAAATCGGTCTATTCATTTGGGAGCTTCGATGCTACATACAGACACAATTATACATACATAACCCTAAACTTAAAACATCCTCTCTCTGAATTCGGGGGCTAATAACTGAAATCGTCGAATCTAACTTTGTTGGCCTTCTTGATTGGTGTTTCCGTTTTGATATTTTTATTTAGTTTCCACATTTATTCAGTCTCTGCTGATATGCATTTGAAATTGTATAACTAGTTGCGCCCAAATCTAATGCGTCAAATGGTTAAATCGCAATGTACTGATTGTTTTTGCATTTTGAGTTACACTGCGTAGAATTTAAGATTCATAGTCAAAAACTACGAACTCAACGAGAAATAGTTTTGAAAAGTAAACTAAATCAACTATTGCAGCTCATATACGTACCTTTACTCAAAATTTTTTTTTTTTACCTTATACTATTATGATCCGAGTTATAGTTGGACGGACATACATACAAACATTATTATTATGAAAATACTTGTACATACAAACGAACGCCAAATTCTTCTCGTTTCAAACCTCGCTTGGCTCAGTCAAATATCTTCACCATCGCATTGACAGGTAGTTGCAATTAATTTTTAGAGTTGCGTTTCATGCTACTGCAGAGAATTATAGGATTCTTGCCAAAACACAATGCTTCTTCACCAAATCTACTAATTTCTCGCAAGAAGCTAAGCACTGAGTAAAACGTTAGAACAGATAGCGATTGGCGAGCATGTGTAATGTACGCTAGCTTCAAACCGAGTAATACTTATAGGTATGGGAAAAAAGAAAAGTTTCAGGAAAGTAGACAAGTGAAATGGGTTTTGAAATTGGTGCTTCTCGAAATAAAGTTTGATTATTATTAAACACTAGCTGGGCCCGCGGTTTCACCACGCGTATGGTATGATGATGATGATGATGATGAAAATTATCTTATGTTTTAGTCCAGGGTAAGCTATCTCCATTCCAAATTTCATCAAAATCCGTTCAGCCGTTATCGCGTTAAAACTCCCCAAAAAAAGAAACAAACTAACAAACAGACGTTTCACTGTTTTATATTGGTATGGACTATTCATGAAATAGCCGAGTTTCACTTACGTCCATATTTTTCCTCGAATATTTTCAGAAACGTGATATTGTATATACACGAAATCTATAAGTAAGGGAAACCCAACAACAAAATTGTAAAGATATATGTAATACTGGCCGTAGCTTCATTATTTTTTGTTTTTACGTTGAAGGTAAAATAGATTAAGAACTACAATATAATAAGTATCACCTTGTATAATTACCGTATCAAAAAAAGTTTGTATTTTGGCTTGTCATTTCAGACTAAAGTCACAAAATATGAGCCAACAACACAGAAGCAATCGCGCGATGTTTTTATGGTTTTCTGATCCGTTTAGCTTCCATCGTTATTTTTATTCGTGTCCTGATATTTCAGGCGACTCGCTCCATTACAACGGGAACCAAACTGATCCGAACGCGAAACAATACCTATTTAAATGGAAGCCTATACCGGCCAATAAAACGATAACGCGCGCGTTTGCGTCCAAAGCGCGTTACGTTACGGTCGCCGCGTCGTAAACAGCGGTATTATGGTGCTGATAGAGCATAATCGCACAATATCGCACAATACGGTTTTGTGTACACCAATGTTGAGCCTAAGTACGGAAGTGATAAGGTGTTCCAATTTTGTTATGAGTTAAAACAATGGTTGGATTAAGCCTATACCGATTTTTGAATTAAAAATTCTGTAGTACGACATCTATAACACCAAATTATCATTAATGCATACCTACTATCGTAACTACCGAGCATTATGGCTTAACTTAATTTAAATCTATTTTCATGTTACAAATAGAACTAAAGAAGTCAGACAAACACTACTCTGCTACCTACACCGCCTCTACCTATTGCCTTTACTAATGCACTGTTTGCACCATCAAAACTAAGTCACCGTTTACACCGTCAACTGCCTGAGAACGCAACCTGCCAACTGCAGTTAATTATTTCGCTTGATGCCTGTGATTGTTTCCTAACTGAACAATGCAGGGATTGAATTTCGGCACTGACTGTTAATTGTTCGGAATTGCAATTGCTATGTTTGTCGCTATTGTTTAGTTGTGCGCGAGTGTTGTTTAATGCGGCAGTTTGTTTATTCAGATTTAGTCTCTTCATGAAACGTATCGACAAGAGACAGTATGGAGGCTCTTATTGCCAGTGAGATCCCCTTGTGTAATGTAGGGAATACCATAAATCGCTTTGCAATCGTAGCTTTCTTTGTCAATATGATCGAACCAAGACTACGCTAGATAAATAAAGGTAGCATAGTCTCATGGTTTAGGCCTGCCATAGATACTCCTACAGTATTAGGACTGATGAGTTAAAACCAATGATTAGGTCTCTGCTTGAAATCTACAATAATCATCATCATACAACCATCTCCAATCATCTCCCTACCCGTATTCCATTATAATGCGGGGTCGGTACAACATGTACTTTCTTTCATTTCTATATTGTAAAAGTTTTGGCTGATGTTTTATGACCGACCGCCAGCCTGATATCCACACAATTAGATAAATATATATATATATATATTCGGGACAATTCCACACCAATTACCTGACCCCAAACTAGGATACCCTGTATTATGGGTACTAGATAACGGATAAACATACATAGATACGAATATTGTAACATCCATGACTCGGAAACTAACATTTCTGCTCATCACACAAATGATTGCCTTGACAAATGACCTTGCAGGATTCGAACCCGCGACCGTTTGATTACGTACCTATCACTAGCCACGAGACCGGTCGTCTGATCAATATCAGGAATTATATATGTTTCTTTCTATTGGTAGGCTACGCAGACCCTTCTATATCAAGATTTGAGCAAAAGTTGTAAATTATCACAATGTTGTTTTGACGAAAATTTCCATGAGAATCGGTTATGTAAAAACAGTTGGTACCTAATTAATTAAAAAAAACATTATAATCATTTAATTAAGAAAACTTAGAGCGTACTATCACACATAAATGCGTATACTTTAAAACCGGCAATCATAATAAAATGCGTACACAACATTTCCTATCTGTGATGTTGACCGTTGAAGAGTTCCTTTATCTGGAGCTAATCCTGGATGTCAATTCCAGATCATGCTTACCATAAATAAGTATAATTTAAAAAAAAAAAGCTTTTACGAGTTTTTTTTAATGCATTTTAGTTTCTTTTTTATTTATTGTATTGTCACATTTTAAGTTTTTTATTGTTTTCATTTTTTACCTTTTTTTATTATTATGTTTATTGAGTTGTCGTCGATTTGTTAGCTACCCTGAAAGTTTCAGCTGGATAGCTAATCGGGAAGTGCTCGAAATTTGAATTGCAAGATTCTAGGACACACATAAATACATAGATACATACATACAAGTGAAGTTAAATGAAAGCTTTTAAAAAGCATTGAAACTGAAGAAACATGAAAATATGTAAAATAAAAATATGTTTTTATCTATGTTGTTTTTCCAATGTTGTGTGTTGAATATATGTCTTTTCTTTTTTTCAAAAAATCAACTCCATAGGATATAAATAAATAGAATAATCTAATTCAGCTTGCAAAATGTGATCTAAACAAACTAACCTACGAGATTAAATAAAAGCTTTTAAAAAGCGTTTAAAAAAATGCACGATACGAAGCAAATAAATCTACTACGTGAAGCTAAATAAAAGTTTTAACATTTTAGACGTACTTTTATGAATTCTAAAATCTGTTCTTCTATTTCAATATAATCGATCCTCACTATGCTACATCCAGCCTTCGGCGGCCGCTGTGCAGGCTGGAGAGTAATGGCGTCATCCATCACGGGCGCCGTCCGTCCGCAGATACATTTGTCTTGACATCCTGTGGCTTCCGTGGAAGGTAAGTTGGTGACCAGCACTGGACTCAAAGAAATTCAGTGCCTAATATATTTTGATAAAAATGCGGACAAATAACTATCGATAGGTCCATAATACACCATTGGTTGAAGTTCCAGCAGCCTAGATCACGGTTTTTTAATAGACTTGACAAAAGGAGACGGTTATATGTTCGAAAGCATTTTTATTATGTATGTCGGCCGATTTCTCTGTCAATTGCGGGCTGATTTGGAACATTCTTTATATGTGTCAAAATTGGTTCGATAGTTTTTCCACCACATAATCTGGTGTAGTGTGGTATCCAGGGTCTGATGATGAAGCCGGATGGTAGTCAAAAGAACTCAACAACAAAATGATGGAACCCTTTAGAATTTAGGCTCATTTTGTTTGTTTTGATGAGTTCTCTGGTGTTTTGTGGTATCCAGGGTCTAATGATGGAGCCGGGAGGCAGTCACAGGAATTCAACAGAACTATTATGGACTTCGAGTTTGGGCACATTTGGAATGTCTTGATGAGTTCTCTAGTGATATGTGGTATCCAGAGTATAATATTGGAGCCAGAAGGTAGTCACAGTAACTCAACAACAAATTAATGATGTAACCCCTTTGAGTTTGGGCTCATTTGGTTTGTCATGGTAAGTTATCTGGTGTTATGTGGTATCCAAGTTCTGATGATGTAGCTGGAAGATAGTCACAGGAACTCAACAAAAAAAATAAGGAACCCCTTTGAGTTTGGGCTCATTTGGTTTGTCTTGATGAGTTATCTGGTGTAATGAGGTATCCAGGGTCTGATAATGGTGCCGTTCTTTTCTAGAGAACTTATCAAGACAAACCAAATGTGCCAACAGAGGGACCCTGGATACCACAGAAACTTAACAACAAAATGACGGAAACCCTTTGAGAGTTCCATTTCATCTCAGTGAATTCATAGATAATTTTCGTAAACGTTTTCATATTAACAATGTTATTTTGTAAACAACCACTAAAATAATAAATTGAAATTGAGCCAGAACAATATCAGTTCTTTGAAATTACCAATGTAATAATAATGCAATAATACAACATACGATAAGGAAGAGTTTTTGAAGGTGGTGCCAAACCTAGGCCTCATTTAAATCTAATATCTTTTGTACACACCTATCTACGCACCCCAATGATCTCTATGGATTTGCTGTGGCGTACTTTCCTTTGCGCTGATTCAAAGCGCCCCACCGAGCGTCCATGTAACAAAAATTGACATTGTTTCATCTCTTAACGTTAGTCACAGAATAAATAATATTATTCAAATACCTTAATTCCGTGGACGCTCACTGCTGCGATATTACTGCTATGTCAATAGCCATAATCAAATGCTCTCATTGCGACATTCGACAAGAGCCTGTCAAAAGTACGAAGTAATGTGCAGTTGTTGACGCACCCTCATACAAAATACGATACCCAGAAGAGAAACACTCACATCAAACCTGAATTTTGGGTCTGATATTGAATCCAAAGCCAAGGTAGCTGCAAAAAACTTGGTATTTTGTCTAAGGTTAGGCGGTACTTCACACCGGGACAGCTTTTGAATCTTTATCAAGCACAGGTCCGATCTTGTATAGAGTACTGCTGCCACCTCTGGGACGGTTTTGCCAAGTATCAGCTCGAGTCTTTGGATTATATTAAGATACGTGCTATCAGGCTCGTTGGGGATGACACTCTGGTAAAGAGTAAGCTTCAAAGTCTGGCGCATCGACGTGAGGTGGCAAGCCTGTCCGTATTCTACAGATTGCACTATGGAGTGTGCACAAGAACTGCACAACCTGATTCCCCCATCACCTTTTCATCACCGTACGACTAGACGATCACGAAGCGTTACACTTCTTCATTTATTATAAGAACTGCAAAGGAGTGGAATGCCCTGCCCTCGTCAGTGTTTCCAGTAAATTATAACCCAGGTGTGTTCAAGTCAAGAGTTAATAGGTATCTACTAGGCAAGCGTGCTACACCTTCGACCACTTCATCGCTTTCCATCAGGTGAGATCGTGGTCAAACGATCTATATCTAGTCTGTAATAAAAAAAAAGAAAAGAAAGACAAACAAGATACCCACACGAGCGGATTTTGACTTTCACAACGTTCACAAACCGATTGACATTTTTTTTGTAGATTATTTATTGAATAGCTTTACCTACTTTATATAATTTTATCTAGCCGTAAGACATTATCTTTTTGATCAAGCTCAACCATATTAATAACGATGGCTCGGTTTGGCACCGCCTTAAAAAAACTCTTCCTTATCTTATGTTGTATTTTTGTTATTACATTGGTAATTTCGAAAAAGTGATATTAATGTGGCTCAATTGCAATTATTTTATTCTTTTTAGTGGTTGTTTATAAAATATCATTTTTAAAATCAAGTCCTTTTTTTTGGATATATCTTTTTATTGCTCTATTTAATAGATCTACCAGCATCTCATCATATATCATCATTTATAGGATCATTTTAGTAGTGGTAGCCTTTTACGCAAGAGCCCGCCTGGGGAAGTACCACACCTTTGTCAGATATTCAACCGCCAAGCAGTAGTGTGTAAACATTTCTGTGTTTTGGTTTGAAGAGCAATGTTTCCAGCGAAATTACTGGGCAATGAGACTTAACAACCAATGTCTCAGGGTGACGAGCGCAGTGCAGTGACGCGCAAGACTTTGCAACCAAAGTTCTGGGTGGAACTGCAACTGTTATGGACAGGCGTGACGCTTACCATCAGGCGAGCGACCTGCCCGTCTCGTCACTCAATGAAAAAAAAACCTCTTTTGAGTAATATGCATTGGTACGTTTATGGTTAGCATAAACAATTAATCATTTCTGTTAACGTTATTTAGGGTAATTTTTTTTAATATTTTTTATGTTTGACATTGATGGAATAAAATATACTTCTGCATTTTCAACCAGAACCAGCCATACGAAAAATATAGTTTTTTTTTTACGTTAACAAAGTTGTGAAGAAATAATGAAAACAAAATCATTACCTATAATTTTATATAATTTATTTATTTTTGAGTAATTTAAAGAATTTTGTGATGAAACGACCAACTCGTCTGTAATAAAATATGTCAAATTTATTTGTAAACTTCATTTTTCATACGCATTTACGTAACGGTGAATATACTCCCGGAAAAATGGCGATGCGACATCGATCAGAGTCCCGCGGCCATCCATCCGCGACCTATCTAGGTACCTTCGAACTAGTTTTCTCCTAACTTGGTATGTACAGTATCTGGCAATCAGATAGAACGCCATGAAAAATGTTAACTAATAGAGGGTAAATCACGCAAATGTCAGCCGTGATATGAACTTCTTTAGTTCTTCAATCTCATTCTGTCTTTTTTTATTTGAATATTTTAATTGTATTTTAAGATATTGGCAGCGACTGACCGAACTCGTCCAGATAATGCCAGTTGCAATAGACTGACCTGAGTGGCGGGGGAAGCTACTGGGCCCAAAAATAGACGGGTAGGTTAGTCAACTGGACTGGGCGCGAAGTCAGTACTGGCAAACTAGTGTCTACACGAGCCCTTTTGCAAGTCAGCGCTGGACTGACTTACTGTACTGTCACGTTACAAGGCAGCGCCTAAACCTGCCTTTAGAAATGTAATGTATGTTTTACAAAAATCAACGTCAAGTTATTTGAAGTCATTTTGAAAAACAAAAAGATTTTGCAAAACATAGAGGTAGCGAGAGAGAGTGCCATTGAAACTAAGGATAGCGAATAATCACGACCTCTATTTTGATTGGTTCTCGGCGTGCCATATCTAATGCACAGCACTGTCTCCAGCGTAGAGACAGTATTTCCAATGTCGAGTTCTCGCATTTATCTAAGAACAGTGTTTAAACTTCAGTGGTCGATTAATGAAATGGTTTTTATCCTCTGATTGTCTTGTGAGTCAGTGGTCGGTGGTAGGGGGTAATCGGTACTTAACGTATTAGATTGGAACTGTTGGTTCTTAGTTTATTGGTTTTTGTGGTTGGGCTCAAAGCGCTCTACTTCAGTGTTAAAACACGGACTCTGACCATTTATCTTATAAAGGGTTTCCACTGGGAAAAAAAGCTTCAATCAAACCTCCTCCCCGTTTCCTCAACTCAACCACCGCGATTGCAGAACTTGAGTTTTCAAAATGTATGAACTTTCCCTGTGGATAACCTTTAGTATGCTTTTTACCAGACCACAGTGAAGCAAGGGAAGGGTAATGAATTAAACATTCTATGTATATTTGTATGAATGTATCTATGTATGTGGGTATGTGGATGTTCTACTATAATAGCGTCGTCCCTATTGGTCCTATTTTGTCAAGCGAGGTATCAATCTGTTCGTCTTCAGGTAAAGAGTATCATAGGCTATTTTTAACTAAGACCCAACTACGGCGAAACAAATGTAGGGTTATGTGTTCACAAAAGATCTTGGTCCAATTTTGACAAGCGAGGTATCAATCAATTCGTCATCGGAAAAGTGTAAAAGGCAATTTTTTTACATTAATGTAGCCGGGTTTTAGTTTTTGAACATATTTTTTGTTTATAGAGTAATTGGGTACCACTGAGCTATGCGACATTATAACAATGCTACATGAACAATATACAATTTAAGTAACTTTTCTTTTTTGTCCCTATTTCAAAAATTCCTTCTCTTTCGTTTGCATAGTTAGTACTATACTGTAATGATATCTGAGAAGCCACCTCAGGTAGTCTCTGAATAAACATAGATTCGCTTACAAACAGAACGTCACTAGAAACAGCACCGCGGGGATCATAAACTGCCGATTGTCGATACGAGTCTGATGCTCACGGGACGTCAATATTCCAACCTATCGTCAACCTGTATTGTATACCGTACAACGAGGATGTTTAGACTTCGATTACTTCAGATAATCGTGATATCGGATGACAAGCGACATTCGATTTATCTTCGTCATTTCAGTCTCTTTCCATCAAGGAAGTTCTACGTACTTACGTTTCCCACTCACTGCTGAGAGAAGGCTTTTTCTTCCGGGAAAAAATAGAATTTTGCGATATACACCAAATCACCAATGTCGATAGATTGTAGCTGACAGTTACAGTCTACGCTTGCAGTCAGCACCCGGGCAAGGCCCGCCCGCCCTAGAGACGTGCACTATCGATGTTCAAGCTGCATTGGCTTCAGTTTCTCGACACTTTTTGCTACATTGACTTGCAGTAAACAGTAGAACTTCTTTAAAACCTAGAATATGTAATTGCATAAATTTATCAAATTTCATATAATTATAATAAGTTGCAGAAATTGTGAACCAATACTTCAGTGATAATAACATAATGTTAATTATAGACCAGTAAAATTATTAAGGAAATACAAAAACCCCGACTGCGTACAAAATTATTGACTACGAGCTGACCACCCGCAAAAATAATCACACTAAATTACAAAAGCGAAAGTTTGTATGTATGTGTATGTTTGATACTTCTTCACGCTTAAACGGCTGTACGGATTTGAATGAAATTTGGTATGGTGGCAGCTCATACTCTGGATTAACACGTAGGCAACTACTTATTCCGGGAAAATGCACGGTTCCTGAGGAACGCGGGTGAAACCACTGGGCACAGATAGTATTTGTATAAATTAAATGTTTCATATTTAACTTTACTTTAATAGTTGCAATCGCAACATTAGACTATAGTAGGTATTAACATTAACTTCAAAAATCTAAAATTGATAATTTTGTAAGAAGGCAAATATTACCTCTCGTGATCAAGACAAATCCAATAATACCTCATTTAACAAAATCCATCAAGCCATTTAGGCTGTAGGACGCGCCTAAGAAACGTACATTAAACAAACATACATTACAACTCAAACACAGAACTCAGTCGGGTAAAAATACAAAGCTTTTACTTAATATGCGCCGCTGCATAGTCTGCCCATTAAACGAAAAAGATTATAAATTGTGGAGATTGCCACGAAATGGATTGACACTATTACGGAGCATCGATTACTAACACCGAGGTCTATCTGTACCTTAACCTGTGGACGAATGCGTTTTTGGAGTTGTAGGGCTATTTTTTTAAATTTGTTACTTATAATAAAACTGTAACGGGTCCAATTCTGTACATTGAAGATATTTAGATAATTTTTTTTGGAGGGTACTCTCTATTCGATACTACAGCCAAAACTGTTTTTTTTTTATTTTTGTTTGTCTGTCTGTTTGCCTGTATCTTGACCGCGTAACGCACCAAAACTACTGAATGAATTCAAATGAAACTTGGTATGATTTGAGTTCATACTACGAGGTAGGACATTGGATACTTTTCATCCCGAAAAATTGAAGGGTTCCCGCTGGATACGGGTTGAAAGTTATTAAAAAGACAATGTATCACGATAAAACTACTGGATGGATTTTTGATGCAAATTGACACATATCTATACTTATTATAAAGCAATAGGTACGAAAAAGGCTGTACATAGAAGATAAATAAAAAAAATGCTCTTGGGTGCTTAATAAAGCTATTGAACAAGAATACTTTTTGAATCGTGTCTTTCTGTCTGTATGTTTGTTTGTTCACGTATAACATAAAAACTACTAAACCGATTGCGATGCGGTTTTCGTTGTTAGATAGGTTAGAGTTTGATTTAAAAACTGGTGTAATTGGTATCTCAATTCGATGAGCTGAGCAATTGATAAAAGTATTTTTGAAGCTGAAGAAATGTTGATCAAATGTTGGTATATTGGTCCTGGAATAGCACATTATAATACTTTGAACTCAAAGAAAAGACCACGCGTGCGAACCCGCGGGTAGTATAGAATAAGGTTATAGAATAAGGTTTGCCATACACAAAATCTGTATTTGAGGCCTTCCTCAAATGAACCAAAAAATTGTTAAAAAGTTTTTTTTTTGCCCGTACTGTCTACCGATAGCCGACGAGTTAACAAAGTGGGACACCTCAGTTTTGGATTTTATTTCACGTGACGCAAAGATGCGGCTCATTGCTAAGTAAACATTTAAGTATGATTAATATTCGGTATGTTTAATTTTGTATTTATCTGTACCACGCTCACTGTTTAACTCTGCACTGTTTGTTTACACCTCCCTTGACACCTATGCCCCCCTCCTCCCCCACAGACGAGGAGAACAATTAGGTGACATTCCAGCGACTGCAATCTAAGTGGAATGCCTTCGGGTGGACACGATTTATCGACCGCAGGCTCTAGAACTAATACTGGAAGCACGTGTCGCCTGACCGGAATGCCTATTTACCCAAGAATGCTTATTTACTTGAAAATGGTGTAGCAGTTATGTATTAATTAATCTCCTGATCGGCCTGTTTGGGTAGGTAAGGTGCCTATGTCCCTAACATAAGTTTTACCTGAGAATGCCTAATTACCTAAGAATGCTTCAGAGAGAGCTGACGTGATTGCAATTCAGTTTTCGATCAGAGATTTCTCATTCTCAGCACAAAACTGTTTTGCATGTTAGAAATGTAAATTGAAAGATAACAAACGTGCACTGCACTTATTTTGACATGTAAACTTGTTTATCCTTTGGGAATTGAATAATTAATACTTATTATTTTAGTTTTGTGTAATGATTGGACTGTACTATGTTGATTGAATCTGAACATTAGCCAAGTGGCGCGACAGCACGTGACGTATTTTATGAGCAAATATTTCAATTGACTACTTGGGTTTGGTGCGACACGCGAAAGTGATTTTGATCTGGCTGGTACATGGCAGGTTTTTATTATAAAGCTTATGTAAAACACAAATTTAAATTGGTAAAATTGATAATTCATAATACTGCTATAGAAGGTAACTGCTTAGGGAAGACATGTAACAGCAAACTTCCTTTTTTGTTTATCAATCCTTTAGCATGTCCAGCAAAGTACTTGGAGTAACTGTACCTCATCGAAGTATCTCCAGACTCGAATTTGTAGGCGAGCGGCGTTGGCGGAGTTCGCTTTATTTATCACGTCGCCGCTCGATGGCCGTTATTTGCCGGAAGTGCTTGTACTATTAGTTATTCTGAACCGGAAGTGGCGGTTTTTGTCGGCTAACGACCATCCGCGGCGGATCCTTGTTTCTGATGAATAGATTTGCTGCTGGTTAGTGTTTGAGGCGATTTGTAAGCTAGAATTGTGCACTTGTTTGGAGCTTGGATTGTTGGGAATGAAAGTACATACTACTAGGAATTTGTATATTGTACTGGGATGGATATGTATCTATATACTGCATTGTACACCTACAAACATCTGCAGCTAGTGTAGTGTTGTACAGTATTTGTAGTAGTATGTGCTGTGTTAGAGGAGTGTAGTAGTAGTAGTAGTAGTACCTAGTGACATACATGTGTTAATTACAAAGTTGTAGTTCTATAACAAACTATTTTTATATGCTGTGGAAATATCATTATGTCATTTTGTTAACTAATTGTGCATACGGTTGATAAATATTCCGATGAGCTTAATTGCTTAATTTACCTTTATGAATGAACCTATTCGCGTGTTATTGTTCAAACGATGATGGTTTGTTCAGGATAGTTCTTAGCTATGTTTTAGTTTGATTAACTATTTGACAACTTTGGTTTTCTTTTTAATTTTGCCTACTTGTTAAAACAGAATTATAAAAGACTTGGTATACTTGTGTACAAGAAAAATGGCTTGTTATTTACTCGTGACTTTAATGGTGACTGTACCACAGAATAAATAATAGTACAAGTAGTACACACTCGTCGAGACATCCTGGGACATACCGAGAGCGAGTATGTACATGGTGTTCTCGTCTCGTCTCGCTCTGCCTCGGCTCGCCTCGTCAGCTCTCGGCCATGTGTCAGTATTTTGCGCCCGAGTCAAAGGGTGTCGTTAGCTCTCGCGAGGAAAGCGAGAAAATGCATGTACACACTCGTTCATTTAGTTGCCTGCTAACTGTGTTTGCGTGAGCTAACTGTAATTATTTTAGTAAAACTAATAAGTCCAATTACTATTATTTTTGTATGGTATATTTTTAAATAATTTTAATAGCTAACAACACAAAGACAAAAATCAGCAGCAATTTCGTGACGGGAACTATGAACGGTATCCACAACTCAACTGATACACCGAGTGTGTACACGGTGAGCTCTCCCCGAGACCTTCTCGCTCGAGACACGGCGAAAGGCTCTTGATGAGTGTGTACAGCTGCCATTAATATGCTTCTAATGTAGGACAATGTTAATAATACATATTTACAAACATTATTTTATAAACATTATTATTACAAATATGTGTAATATTACGTACTTAATGTGTAATTTTTAATTTTAAAGTTTTTATGTTCATTTTAATTCGATATACCTACCTAATTTTGTTTATAACATTAATGTAAATTTTGCATGCCTGAATTAGTGATATGTTAAGCCACATAATTATAGCATATAACATCTTGTAAAACCACATTTATGCAAATAAATAATTGAATTGAATTGAATTGAAAATAGGTTTTGGTCATTTTTTGTTCCGTCGGAAATACAATATGGCAGCTATAAGCCGTCATATTAGTTTTCTTGACACTTCATATATCCTATAGCACTCTCGTGATCAAGACGCCTCCAATGATACTTTATCTATCAAAATCCATCACGCGCCTAAGATATGTACAAACAAACAAACATACATACAACCCAAAAAAATAACCCTCAGTCCGGTAAAAAAGCTAGTTTGACCAAAATGACGCCATCAACAAACAAAATAAAGTAATCCACAAATCTATACTTCTAATAAAACTGTAACAGGTCCTCCAATTCTGTACATTGAAAATATGTTTTTTGGAGGGTACTCTTTATTCGATACTGAAGAAAAAACTTTTTTTTTTCTGTATCTTGGCCGCGCATCACGCCGAAACTACTGAATAAATCAAATCAAATCATACCAAGTTCATACTATGAGGTAGGACATAGCATACTTTTTATCCCTAAAAATTAAAGGGTTCCCGCAGGTTAGGGGTTGAAAGTTAATTAAAAGAACACGTACCACGCTGAAACTACTGGACGGATTTTGATGCACCTTACCACAGTCATAGTTTTTATGATGGGTTATATGTACTTAAAATAAGCTCTGAATAAGTTTTTTTTTTTTTATAATGTCATGTCTGTCTGTCTGCCTGTCTGTATGTTTGTTTGTTCGCGAATCACGTAAAAACTATACTGGACCGATTGCGATGTAATGTCTTTACTGGGTTGCCATGTAATGTGGTTACTTGGTACTTGTGGTGATGAATGAAAGATGTCGTTTCGTATGCGTCTTTATTGCTAGGGTCTACATGATGACTGACTTTACTAATAACTACTTAATACTATGTCGGCGGACCTTAGAAGTGCTCACGACACCACAGCGATGCGGTTTTCATTATTGGATAGCTTGGAGCTTCAATTAAAAACTGGCGTATTTGGTATCTCAATGCGATAAGTATAAACCGAGCAATAGATTAAAATCTTTGTGACGGCAGAATTAATTTTGATCAACTGTTGGTATATTGCTATTTTAGGTCTTGGAATAGCATATAGACGGACTTTTAACCTGGAGAAATGACTACGCGTGCGAAGCCGCGGGCACAGCTAGTAGGTAAAATATTTTAACCAGACACGTTTTACACGCCTGTCCAAAAAATGAGTATCATGTTTTCAGGGTTTATGTATGTATGTTTGTTTCTTTATTCCATCATAACTTTTGCATACCAAAACAGATTTAGATGTATGAGATATCGTTAGAATTCTTACATCATCTCGACAACAAATTATTTCTGCGGCTTTTTCAAATGCGAAAACATAAAAAACTAATTTTACAATATGGGTATCAAATTGAAGGCCTTGGTGAGCACTTTCCAATGTATATTTTATTGGCTAATGAGTTTTTTTTAGAAGCGCAGTGTTCTGTTCGTAAAAAACTTCCAAGTAAATGTTTTAAAAAAAATAGGCATTTGGGGAAGACGAAATGTTTATTTGGCACTTTGCCATACATTTATACAAATAGACAATAAATAAAAAATACATAGGTAACAAATTTTTTAGAGTACCAAAAGAGGTTTTTGCTCAGCAACAATATCCACTGGTTTTCAGACGAACCATTTATTTAAAAAACACGTAAATACATAAAATCCATTGATAACTAACCAAAATATTACAATATCTTCAAAAGCGTCGTGGAAATTCCACCTAACCTGGAGGTTCCCAAAGGGTCATATGAGTTAAATATTCATAGAGGTCCTAAGCCGCATTATATTAAAACTAGGCGCGGAACAAACCACATCTATAGTGAAGATGGAGTTACTGGCGTCGTTATAAGCTGCCGTTGCTTAATGTCTTCATATCTCGGGATAATCTCGGGACCTTGTCTGGTACTGTGCGGGGGTTTCTAAAGGTTTTGTGTAGTGTGTGTGAGAATTTAATTTGTATATAATATTTGTAAGTATTTCACAGTATTCCATGGTTTAGCACTTAAAGATTTGTAATGAGGAAGTTAAGGTGGGGGGGGGGGGGGGATTCAATCAATAAGGGGCGAATATCGTATGCGTGGGAAAAAAAAGGCGAATTATGGTTACTGTTACATACTCATTATTATAAAATAAATTAAATTTAAAAAGCCTTATGTTTATATGATTTAGATTAACGCCTGAACATATCTAATAATTTTCTACAGGAAAAATTTGGATCAGACGTGGTCACTGTAGCCAAATTGGTTAAAGACCACGCAGAGGCACGGAAAGATGCGGGTTCGAGTCCCGTCCATATATTTCTTTATGTATTTTTTATATGTTATTATTATTTGTTGTTTTCTTGTTATTATTATTTCATAAAATATCATGTTTATATATATTCAACTTGAGACTTATAATATATAAATACTCCACGTCTTGGCACAGGTATTATCTTTTTGAAATTCCCACAAAGCCTGGCAGACTCAGTTGAGGTAATAATATCTCCACTACGCAGCCATAAAATATAACTCGTTTCCAACTTAGTTTTATAGTGATGTACCAACCAGGTGACGTTACAGTGAGGGTAACAACTCACTAAGGTTAAGAGATACCATGAACATAATTTAAAATACAATGGTCTTCAAAACTTAGTACATACCACACTTTTAATATTTGTCTGTTCGCGCATCACGTTAAAACTACTAGACTAATTGCGATGCGATTTTCACTGTTGGATAGCATGGGTTTTGACTTTAAAACATGGTATCTTGATTCGATGAGCAGGGGCCAAGCAAGTTAATAAAAACTCTATTAATTTTAAAAGTGTGGTACTATTTTGAAGGCCAGTGTATTGCAAATGAATTAAACAAATAGGCTAAATGTTGACATTGAATCTTTAGGGTGGACTTGCTTGTTTTCTCGTCTTCTGCCATAGTGCTGGCCCCTGATGCTGGAGATTGTCAGGCCACTCGTAGGGCCAATAATATTGCTCAAGTGACTAGAGTGCTGGGACTGGGAGCTTAGATACGAGTGTCATTGGTGCGGAGCCGAGGACCAATCTCGGTAACGATGCATTCTAACTCACACTAGTGTATTCAGCTACCATCGCTCGTCACATGTTCTGGTGGAAAAGGTTAGTTTACTTCTATTTAATTTGAATCTGAATGTTAGGCCAACTGCCGCCTAGTCCATCGAAAACAAGCACTGTACATTCTCGTCTAGCCACAGTGGTTTTCTTCCTGAAGGTAACATTACACTGGAGGTAAAAGGAGATAAATCCTTGCCCTCCAATACGTCACGACAAAAAGGTTTAATGCCCTCGTAAAATCTCCATATCGCCGATATTGGGCTCGCTCGTAAATATAATATCTTATATATTTATCTTACATACAGATATCACGTAATTAGGTCGGGCATTATGGGGTAGCAGAGGATAATAGAGTTAAAGGATGTTATTGTCTTGTGAATTAAGTTTAATATCATTTGTTTGAATTTCCCTGGGATGTGAAAATAGCATTGTGGAATATCGTGCATTTTATATTATTTACGATTGTTTAAAAAACTATGTACCGTGCCTTTACTTTTTATACAAAAAAGTATAGACAACATACCTACTTCGCAAGTATTGCAAGTAAACGTACAAAAGTGTTATGATATAGTTTTCTCTCGGAAAAAATAAGTGCGAATAGAGAAAATATGCGCGAGGTTATATATTTTGGTATTGACAAAAAAATATCATAAATCTCACGTGGTAGCTAACAATATGATTTCGACCTGAACACCTTTCGCCATAGTTCTGCGCGCAGTGTTGACAGCAGCTGGTAAACGATAGCCGCCGCCCTGAGTTATTGCTCAATTACACTCTACCATCCCCCCCCCCTCCATTTTCACTTCCCCCCGGGGCACTCTACCCTCCGCGTAATTCATTTTACTTATACACCTCATGAAAGATTTACAAATTGCTCGAATAACTTCAACGGAATGAATTATGGTGCAAACGTGAAAAATATTTTACGAGTAAACTTTGCTTCCACAGCGAAACGGGCATGAGAGCGTTTACCCATCTGATGAGACTAGATATCGTGAGTGGTTCCACTTAATCAGTTATTTTCATCTCGAATTTACCAGAATAAACACCAAGTACATTTTGTAAAATCATCTTTTATCTCTCACTTTCTTTTATCTTACATAAAGGTTTGCAAAAATACTAACTACGAATATATTATGAAGTAAAAATTTTCATCTATGTGTTTTTTCTTGTGCAATAAAAATATATATGTAAGTATTCCCAATTATTACAAACAAACGTACATAAACTTGGTAAAAGTGAGTTATTAAGAGGGTACCTAGTTAGAAATACTACACTGTTAATACCACATTTATCAAATGAGTGTTCCTCCGAAATACATCGAAAGGCATTTTAGTGACAAAACAAGGTATAGAAAGTGTTCAATACCATTTTTAAGTTCAATTATAAGAGCGGTGGTAGCCAAACAGTCCCATAGTGCAACTTGAATCCAACGATACCGGGTTCGGTCCTAGGCTTCCGCACCAATGATTTTTCTATATGCGGTTTTCCATCGCTCCGTGCTTCGGAGGGCACGTAAAGCTGTCTATCCCGGCTGTTATTAATAAATAGTAGCCGTTAATCCATGTCAGAAGCCCTCGCATGGCCTGACAAATTCTGACACCAGCACTACCTCATACAAAAAATAAACAGTACAAGTTTTCATTAAAAAAATGACAATACACTTTGCTTGAACAAGATTCCTAATAGTTTCATAGATAAAACTTCCAGGTGGAATGTTTTGAAGGTTGCTGTTGTTAAAGTTGTTTGTGACACCGAAAAGTTTGTGTCATGTCTCTCAACATGAGAGTGTCGCATGTCCCGAGGTCCCGACACATGACAAGGGACCTCACGTCAAACATTTCGGATACAAGCGACATTAATCTGGCCCTACCTGGACCCTAAATAAATTTTGCTGGATAACTAATGACCTAGGCCACCTGAGGCAACAGTCAGGTCGTTTTAATATGACGAGTCGCAAAGGAATGTAATTTTAAAAGATCGGATTATATTGTATATTTTGCTTCAAATATGTGTAGTCCTTTTTAATTATGTAAAAAAAATGTAATTTAAAACAAATTAAACCGACTTCCAATAGTGTAAAACTTATATGTTTATTTTTTGAGCTTTGTGCGACGCTCAGTCCAACTAAGTATGAGGCACTCACCAGGCAAATACATTTTATTTTATCTTTTATTCTATTTGATGTCAGTTTAATATTTTTTTAATTAGTTTTTATTTCTCACTTTTAATTTTTGTTAAAGTAGGCCTTAGAAAATGAAGTAGGTACTTAAGACCGGGCTCCACTTTTTAAGAGCTTTTTTCCATAAATATGCTGGGTCGACCACAAACCTGATAATTGTGAAACTCAGCGTATATGTTTTTGAGATCTTTATCTCTCCGTGATTTAGACAAAAACGTGATAAACAGCATTTCATTTGATACAATTTCTTACCAAAAATTGCGTTATTTTTAGTAATATTTTCATTTTTCTACTCAACGGCTTATGAGGAATATTTACCGCCTCCTTGTCCATACAAAAAGACATACCTCTTTTCTACCTCCTAATATTTTCCGATTTTGGTTTTTATTTTTATATGTAAAATAACCTCATCATTTACTTGGCTTAAATGTTTTATCTTTTCCATTTTTTTAAATCACCATATTTTTGCGCTGAAACTATTAACTTATTTTTAAAAATCCAATAATTGTTTGAATTTAATAAAACGTATAGGCCGAAAATACTCTACGAGAGATTGACACCGATAACAAAACATTTTGAGAGGTTTGCCCCGGAACGTAAATTCTATCAAAAATTTACCTGATAAACTAACGGGCGGCAAATCTCCTTCGAGCATATATCCAATGGAGATGCTAACGTTTTAATCCGCAAACATTATTTTCTGCCAATTTTTACGGGGGACGAGGTAAACACGCATTGCACGCGCGCAAATCAAAATCTTATTCATGTAAACGCACACTAAAACAATCTCGCAAACCATCTTATAATACGCACACAGTTATAAAATACAGCATAGTTACGCAGTGTTTAGACGCACACTATGATAATCTCTAGTGATGGGCATTGACAAAAACCGGTAAACCTGAACGAGAAATGAATTAATGAATGAAATGAACGTGGTTTTACTAAATACTTGTGTCTACGGTCCCTTGAAGATGTAAAAAGGAAGCTTTTATGTTAAAGCGATGAAAATATATTGCTATGTATAATTTTAGTTTATTTAAAGATATTTATGTACATTAAGTATTTGCTGAATTTTTGACAATCTCAGATAAATAAAAAAATAAGGGGTAGGTACTTCCTTTATTCATTTAAGCGATATACCCTGAAATATCTATATTTTAGAGTTCCCTATTTTCAACGAATCCCTCGTGGAGCGAGTTTTCACTACTTGGTGAATTTATTAATTAATGCAAACCTTCACGTGATCTTCCCTGTCTGATACTCAAGAACTTTTATCCTATGACATTATACACATCAGCGCTTTTTTCCTTAAAATTAATAATAAAAAATAACGGACACGGTATGGCTAGAATTCCAGATTTTTGAGGTCAAGAATAGGACAAAAGACCTAGAGGAACCTCTAGCAATCCAAACTACTATATAAAAGTAACACGTTGTCTGTTTGTTTGTTTGGGGAGTTTTAACGGGATAACGGTTAGATGGATTTTGATGAAATTTGGAATGGAGATAGCTTATACCCTGGAATAAAATATAGAATTCATTTTATACCGGAAAATAGTAAGTTTCTACTGGAAAACTGGAAAATGTTGATTACTCGCTGTAAGGGACGGTTGCCATAGAAACTAATAACTCTGTCAAAAAGCATCAAGAGCGTTGGTGCCAAAGAGAATACAATAAGTTGGTGCTATACTTTTGCTTTGGTTTTCAATATCCTAGAAGAACATGGGATGTTTTTTACGAAATAAACTGTAGTCGACGCGGACGAAGTCGTGGGCTAAAGCTACTATTTCATAATTTTAAAATACTTTGAAAATAATCTTAAACCGAATAGTTTAGAATTATCTAAACTATTATCTTAATACCAAATGTTGAATGTACCAAATGTTGTTGTTGTTATTAGTTTTGTCCCTAACTTAAATAACATGAACTTTAATCGAAACTCAGAACTGTTTTTTCACCCTCTTAATCCGGCTCATTCGTAACATCCGCTCGTAATTATCGTCTACAGCCTATATGATACTAACAGGCAAAATTTCAGCGTTGTAAGTGTTTAGTGAGTTAAAGGCATATCACTTTTTAAATGTAGATTAAAACACTTTTAACCTTAGAGTACTAATGATCACTTACTACTAATGATCGAGACTACTCTTGGAATAAAACAAATAAAAAACTACTTATTTTTTATTAAAATTTTACAAACTTATAACAAAATAACCTTCTACCTTTTCTAAACAACAATACAAAATAATAATTATACCTATAATTCAGTCAAGTAATCATCCCTAAATCATTCAAATCATCTAATACTAATGATCGCCTCCCAGGCGATCGTATAGTCTATTTCTCGGAAACGAAGAATCTACGCTCGACGCGCTTTCTTTCCCCGCCGCATCATTGGCTTTATAAGTTGGCGTGAACGCACGACTCAATACGTACCTACAATTACAAAATAAAAGAAAAAACTGACCGTGGCCGGCTTCTCAGGCGATGATTAGTATTCTAGAGTTAATAGGCAGTGAAAAATAATCTGTTAGGTACTAACACTTCATATTTAAATATAATTTAACGTTGATTCCATCATTCATCCAATCAATTTTACTAAACTTGTCCCCGCACTACGCCTTCTACCAAGACGATGGCGTCGTAAAACTGTCGCTAATCTGTCGCAACTGGTAGTTCATTTGAATCAAAATTATACAAAATTACAAGCACAATTCACATAAATAACAATTACTTGTGATAGGAAATACCGGTTCCCGTAAATTTGATGTTGCTGATCGCCTTCTGCACAAAAATACCGCACAATTCACCATTTTCACGGAGCTCTGCTTTACGACACGAAACGATACCGACCGCGCATCGTTTCGTGGCCGCGGTCGTGATAAGAAGAAAGCCATACTGGAAACAGTTAACAGTCCATATCTCGACTACACGGATTTTGATAACACTTAAACTTTTCTCTAAGTTGAAAGAAACTGAAACTAACACAAAAATAATTATTGCAATCGGACTTGTAGTTTCCGAGAAATACGTGGACAAATATACACACAAACATACATACATATTCGCAAAAATTGGTATGTGTTCAGATTCTCATAGAGACTAACGTATATGAATATTACGCATGTTAGACAATTTTACATACATACCCACATAGACTAACAAAATTATGTGAATATTACAAATTTTCTATAATATTACATACAAATTTGAGAACCTACTATTCTGAAGCCGGTTAAAGAGGGCTACATATAAATAAAGTAGTTAGATTTTAGTTAATTTCACTGTTGTCAGCTACGATTACATATTAATAAAGTTGTGAATGAGCCGACGCGATGGCGGTGATCCATTTGAGGTAAAAATACGGCCCTACAACTACCGAGTTACCTACGGCTGCAGCAATATGGGTATGTATCATCTATACTTAATTAAGCAGAGATTAAACAAAAGTCTGTAAAACGAAGACCATTAATAAAAACTTAGTATGTACTAAAAAGCTACTGAAAAAGCTTTCATTAAGTGCGTCCTACCAGTCATGACCTACGGAGCCGAAACGTGACACTCACGGTCAAACTAGTCCATGAACTTAAGGTCCCTCAGCGAGCTATGGAGAGAGCTATGCTTGGAGTTTCTCTGAAGGACAAGATTCGTAATAAAGATATCCGACGGAAAACCAAGGTGACCGACACAGCTCTAAGGATAAGCAATCTAAAGTGGCACCACTGCCACACGCTGGTCACATTTCCTGAAGAACCTATAAGCGTTGCTAGAGGAGTTCTCGAGTGGAGACCGCGCTTAGGCAAACGTAGTGTATGACGCCCTGTGGCCAGGTGGAGTGACGACCTGCGAAAAGCGGCTGGAAGAAAGTGGATGAGAACTGAAAACCAAGCTCAGTGGCGTGCATTAGGAGAGGCCTACAATGGACAGTATAGGCTGATTGTGTAGATGATGACTGAACAAGTATATAACATTTAAAAAGTGGTGTCAGTCTGTCTGTCTATTCTGTTTGACCATTTGACTGAAGCCTGTTTGCGTGTCACGTAAAAACTACCGATTGGGAAGCGGTTTTCACTGTTGCATAACTTATAGCTTTTGACTTAAAAACTGGGGTATTTGGTATCTTAATCCGATGATAAGAAGCCGAGCAATCGACAAAATCCTATCTAACAGCAAACGAAATTTGGTATTTTGAACTCTATAAATGCTTTGGGTAACATATAGGTTACTTATAATACAGAGAGATTACCACGCGGCAAAAGCCACGGGCACAGCTAGTCTATATATACAAAACTGAATGTTAAGTGCGTTCCTAAGCCATTGATCAGATTGTGACGAAACTTTGGTAGGGTCTTCTAATGAAGTCCGCGATGGATTATGGGCAAAAAAAATATCCAGAAATATATGTTAAAAAATAAAACTTAATTCTTATTTTTTTGCAAATTCGATATCAAAGTGACTGGTGTCAATAGGCCGGGCCTGTCCCTTTGACTGTAGTCGAGTTTAAGTTTCTGAACTTTAAGTTTTTAGTTTGAAACATTACTCTTCCTTTGCTTCGCCGTAGTCGGGGGAAAAAATGGCTATGAATGACACTCGATAAACGAAGACGAATCGATTGATACCAAGTTTGACAAAATCGGACCAATAAAGGCGACGCTACACACGGCGCTATGGCGTCGTTACGGCGGGTACATCCTCATTATATGCATACATACATGCATGCATACATAGACTGGTAAACTCATTACCCTTTCCTTGCTTCGCCGTAATAGGGTACAAAAAGTATAGGGCACTTAAAATAAGGAGCAGAAAAAGTTTTTATTTATATATTATTTTCTGTTTTTTGTCTGTTTGTTTGTCTGTTCGTACATCACGTAAATCTACTGAACTGATTGCGATGTGGTTTTCACTGTTAGAAAGCTTATGTTTGAATTAAAAGCTGATGTACTTGATTCATGATTCATGATGTACTTTGATGTCATGCCAATGAGTACAAGCCCAACAATCGATAAATAAAAATACTATTAAAAAAAACTACTTCATATTATAAATGATCTTTTGAAAAGTACCACAAATAAAATAATTATAATTCAATAAGAACAATATCACCTTTTCAAAATTAAAATTGTAAAAGTAATACAAAATTACAACTTTAGAAACAGTTTTTGAAGTTGGTGCCGAACTGAGCCCATCATTTAGAATATGGTTTATCTTATTTAAAAATATGTTTTTTTAACATCTTGACGGGCTCATTTAAAATTTAATATTCTATTAAAGTAATTATCTACTAATACTTTATCATTTACTAGATTGCTGTTTACGTGTCAATTAGTTTGTGGACGTGTGAAAGTCAAAATCCGTTCGTGTAATTGCGGTCTCTTGTTTTGTATATTCTGCGTTTCGAGTTTTTATGCAGGTGCGTAGATAGGTAGGTGTGTATTATTTTTTTTGTAAATATATCAGACTATAATTATGGCCGTGTGATAAAATGGTGGCACGAACTTCAAAAAACTCTTTCTATTGTTGTATTTTGTACTAGTATTACATTTTTAATTAAAAAATATATATATATTGTTCCAAATACGCCATACTAATTCCAATTACGCCATATTTCTGACTGGAGTAAAGCTTATGGACTAAAAATAAATCCTACTAAAACACAGGTAATAATTATTGGCAGCTCCAGAATGATATCAAAAGTTGATTGGTCAGTTCTACCCAAAGTTGTGTTTGGAGGGTCCACTATTCCATATAGTCAGAGTATCAAAAATTTAGGTCTAATTATAGACCAGAGCCTTACTTGGATTCCTCAGATGGAAACCGTCAGTCGAAAGCTAGTTGCTTCTGCAGGTTCCCTCAGAAGACTCCGAAATTTTTTGCCCACTGCCACTAAAATTGCTCTTGCGCAGTCACTTCTGCTCCCAATCTTAGACTATGCCGATGCCTGCTATCTAGATCTTACTGAGGACCAGCTAAACAAACTTGAGCGTCTTCAAAACTTCTGCATTCGATTTATATTTGGTTTGCGCAAATATGATCATGTCTCTGAATTTCGCACTAAGCTCAAGTGGCTTCCAATATGCCTCCGCCGGAATGCTCATATACTCTCTATTCTTTATACAGTTTTGTTTAATCCCTCCTCCCCGCGATATCTTATGGAACATTTTAATTTCCTGTCTGATTCTAACAAGTTGTCACTCAGGTCATCAAAAAATTTAGCTTTGATGATCCCTCTACATAGAAGCTCTTTTTATGGCAGTTCATTTACCATCCAAGCAGTTCGCCTATGGAACGCTCTGCCAGTTACTATAAGGCGAGCCCAGTCACTCCCTGTTTTTAAACTTCAAGTAAAGAAGTTTTATCTCTCTAATTAATATCACTTCTTGCTATTTTGTTGTTATTCTGTTGTGGTTTCACTGTATATTATTTTTATTATGTTTGTATATATTTTGTAAATGTATATGTAGTAAATGTAATTTATTATAATGTATATACTATGTATATGGATATATATTTATATATATATATATATATAATGTACTATATATTTACATATTTATGTGTAGGTATATTGGAATAAATGTGTATATATGTTTATTCATTGTATTCAGTTTTTATTATTTATTTGTTATATTATAATGCACCACCGTCTTTGCCGTATCCATCATTCCTTTCCATCCAAAGGTTGTCTGGAAGAGATCGCTTTTTAGCAATAAGACCGCCCATTGTCCCATTTATTTTGTATAAATGTTTTAGTTATTATTGTATTTTTTGTTCTATGTGGTGTACAATAAAGAGTTATCTATCTATCTATCTATCTATTGTTCTTATTGAATTGTAATTAAATTATCTTTTTAGTATTAGTACTTTACAAAAGATCAATTGTAATATGAAGTTTTTTTTTATTTTGAGTTGTCTGAGCAAACATCGGAAGGAATATACACTAACAAAATTAGTTAATGTCACTTTTGGAAGACTTTAGCAAATAAAAAAAAAAGATACGTAGTAAGATTGTTTATTCTGTGCCAAAGATTAATTACTTATAAAAATACTGAATCAGTTTTGATAAAAATTATCTGTGACTTCACAAAAAATCTTTCATATTAAAAATGTAAGAAATCTCGGGTATATGAAGGAACATAAACACAAAAACAAATGAATTTACTGATCTATACGTTTTATATAAAAAAACTTTTTGAAAGCTTGTAAAAGACAAGCCATCACAAGTACCACTTCAAAGCTTAGAACTTTTTAATACCAATCAAATAAGCATAAACTCAAAGGGGTTCCATCATTTGATTGTTGATTTTCTTTGACTACCTTCCGGCTCCATCATCAGTCCCTGGATAACACATACAAACAGAGAACTCATCAATAGAAACTAACTGAGCCCAAACTCCAATGGGTTCCAATATTTGACTGTGGATTTCCTTTGACTTCCATCTGGCTCCATCATCAGACCCAGGATACCACATTAAACCAGAGAACTCATCAAAACAAACCAAATGAGCCCAAACTCGAAGGGGTTTCATTATTTTGTTGTTGAGTTCCTTTGACTACCTTCCGACTCCATCATCAGACCCTGGATACTACATAAAACCAGAGAACTTATCAATGCAAACCAAACGAGCCCAAACTCGAAGTTGTTCCATTATTTTGTTGTTGAGTTCAAACCCAATAAAAACAAACATGAAGGGGTTCCATTACTTGATTGTTGAATTCTTATGATAACCTTCCGGCTGCATCATCAGACCCTGGATACCACATAAAACCAGATAACTTATCATGACAAACCAAATGAGCCCAAACTCGAAGGGGTTCCATCATTTTGTGGTTGAGTTCCTGTGACTACCTTCCGACTCTATCACCAGACCCTGGATACTACATAACACCAGAGAACTCTCATCAATACAAACCAAATGAGCCCAAACTCGAAGGGGTTACATTATTTTCTAGTTGAGTTCCTTTGACAACCTTCCGCCTCCATCATCAGACCCTGGATACCACATAAACCCAGAGAACTCATCAATACAAACTAAATGAGCCCAAACTCAAAGGGGTTCCATCATTTTGTTATTGCATTCATGTGACTACCTTCCGGCTCCATCATTAAACAAGCTCAATAGTACCATAATATTGCATTATCATCAGAACTACACCTAAGTGCAAAGTTGCAGCTTCATTGGGTGTCGTTAAATGGTTCAAAACTGACTTGCAAACTTGTCCTAAGAATAATATTCCAGAAAAATACATAAAAGTTAGTAAATAGCTACTAAACCAATTTTGATGAAATTTATACAATACCGCACTGGAGGTGTATTATTCAAGAAAAACTAATTATCTAATTCGGTTCAGAAATCCCAAAGATATGAAAAACGTAAACATTAAAACAAATAGTTTTTTTTAGTAAAAAAAAACACTGAACCAATTTGATGAAGTTTATATGGGACTGCACTAAAAGTTTACTTTTTTGAATAAAACAATAATCATCTATTTCGGTTTAGATATCTTATAGATATGAGTCAATATAAACATAAAATCATATGAATTTTTTTTTGATTAGAAAAAAATGGAGCCTAATTGGGGTCCTACTCTTTCAAATAAAAAAAAGTTATTAAAATCGGTTTAGTAGTTTTAGAGATATGAGGTAAAAATCAGAAAAAAACAGACGTTTTGAGAAACCTCCTCCTTTTAAAAGTCGATTAAAAACTTATTGAGGACAGAATGAAATTTGTTATATTGTACTTTCTGGATTTGTTTCACACTTTTACCCCAGAGATCTAACCACTTTGACAAAGTCGCGGGCAAACCTAGATAGAAATAAAAAAAAGACGTTATTCAAATCACAAAGAGCAAATCCCAGTGACATTCTCAACAAAAGGAAGATAACTTTAATAAACGTCATCTAAACTCTTGACGCGATATGTTTCTTCTTCTCCGTAAAGGAGGATGCCAGCTTTCGGCTTCCGAGACTTTTAAATTTTAAATGCCACGGACACGAAATCTATCTACATTATTGACTATATAAAATAATTTAATTCATTCTTATTAAAACAACTAGCTGTATCCGGTGGCTTCGCACGTGTTAGATTATAACATAATATTTAACAATGTAATTAATATTCTCACTGAATAACTTTACCACTTACGGTATCATATCACATTGCTTGTCAAGCCAAAAGTGATAACCGATTGAATCTATTTGTAAATTTGTATTTTCTTAGATCTATGGTGAGTTTGTAATCTGTGGTAATAAAAAATATATATGTTTCTGAACGAAACCAATAATGTGGTTGAATCTATAAAACAACTTATTTAGCAAAAGCTATGCTTAATAGAGTTATTCATTATTTATTCTAAGTAAAATTACCAAGTCTTTTGTGAAAAGTTGTGTATTTACTAATTAATGATGGCAGATTGTTATAACTCTGAAATATCTGTAAGTATAATTCCATAAAAATTATAATTATTTAAAATTGTCTTACCATATTTAATATACGATTATTATGGATATCCAAATGTAAGTAGAAGTGAATTGAACATTTCCGTCACGCCAGACGCCATTGATGATTCCTGATTGGTCGATCTGGTGGAAAAATATTGTGAGGTAGTATGATATTTTTCTGTTATTTTATAAAGGTGGCTTAGCAATGTTCACTATTACTGTGGCCGTCGCACCAACAAGACTCTGGCAAGTTAAGTACTATTGATATTACTATAGTGTTCTGCTACTGTTTCCTTGTCTCAGATTTATTATGTGTAACTGATTATTTTGCAAATAGGTACCAAAGAGTATACAAATACTACATAGGTACTTGTTACACATCCACGCAACCCCAAAACTGCACACAACGCAGTTTGACAATAACAGCCTACAAGTTGCACAAGTTGCCTGCCTACGTGACTGAATGTAGGTCACGCACTTTGCACCGGCACGAGGCGCCGACGCAGCACAAGCATCGACCGCCTGCCGCATGAAACCTAATTTTAGCAGCACTTTTGATTCAACCATCGAACAACTGTCGCGTCTTTAGTAATAATTAAATTGTAATTTTATTAAATAAACTTAGTCTTTTAAAATACATTTTGTATTTTTTTGTATCCTCTGGCTGTAGCCCTCGTAATTGGCGCAGTCGGTAGGATAGCTAAAGTAGAGTCAGTGAACCGATCACGGGCACCAGCTATCCGAACCTACAGGAGCTACGGTTGGGAGGAGTATCCAGAAATCGATACACACAGAGAAATACAAATGCATTGGTAAGTACCTAGATCTTACTAGAGTTGCTTCCCTTTTATGTCCTAAGTGTTCCCTTTAATTTTCCAAAATTTTCCATCCGCGAAAATCGAGGCCCCCTAGGTTAGATAATTTACGTAGATTTTTGCAAGTAGATGCCAATAGAAATCTTGATAGTATTTTAGAAGAAATAGATTTAGATAGTTTAGATAGACAAGTAGTTATTAAATCTCTCAATATGTGTGATGCACTTATAGAACAGATTTTCAAAGCCCTACGGCTTCTTCCCGAATTCGACGGAAACTCGAACGTCCTCACTCGGTTCATCCACCTATGTGACCAGCTAGTGGCTACGTATATGAAAGCGGAGGAAGGGTTCGAACTTAGTAACTTGGCCTTGTTAAACGGTATTTTAAATAAAGTTACAGGGCCCGCAGACTACGAACAAAAATTCAACCAAACGGAAGACAAACTACAGAAACAAACAGCGACGTTCCTGAAGTACAATACACAACCCCATTACCAAGGAATATCAACCCCGGCCAGATAAGGGTTGATCATAGAAACATGACAGCAACCATCTCGAACAAGGTTCTCGATTAGTCGCTTATCTTCGAGGGGAGGTGTTACACATCCACGCAACCCCAAAACTGCACACAACGCAGTTTGACAATAACAGCCTACAAGTTGCACAAGTTGCCTGCCTACGTGACTGAATGTAGGTCACGCACTTTGCACCGGCACGAGGCGCCGACGCAGCACAAGCATCGACCGCCTGCCGCATGAAACCTAATTTTAGCAGCACTTTTGATTCAACCATCGAACAACTGTCGCGTCTTTAGTAATAATTAAATTGTAATTTTATTAAATAAACTTAGTCTTTTAAAATACATTTTGTATTTTTTTGTATCCTCTGGCTGTAGCCCTCGTAATTTACTGTTGGTTCAATGTGATGTTATTATAACCAATATGGTCATGTGATTGTGTTCGAAATGATTAGGTCAGGATCATTTTGTTTAAATGCTATTATTGTGCCAGGTTTAACTGAGGTTTAAGGTGATTGTAATTGATAATAAAATATCACTATGACCAAGTATCACATATAGGTTGTTAGTATGATAATAATAATGTGTTAATTATAATTGTAAATAATGATGATAAAAAATATATTTGCTACATAGTTTCTTACCAGTTCTTCTATATAGTGTATTCCGAATCTGGTGGTAGAATCAATAAAAATATAACAATTACATTTCTTTGTTTCTATGAATACTCCTTAGGTTATGCTATTCTATTCCGTATATTTTAGATAGGTACTTAACTTCTGAGTAAATTTCAAGCTATTATGATATAGCAAGTTGCTTGTATATTGTCAGGTTATGAATTAGTTTCACTTGCTATTTGGTTAAAAGATAAATAAATAACAACAACATAGCGTTGAAACTTTATTTAATATGCTAAACAAGGTTTAGCCTAACCGTAGGCTTGTCAAACCTATCCTAACCTAAGGATAACATAACCAAACTTAGGTTTGATTTATATACAGTAATAATGATCCCAAGAATCTATCACACTCGTGTTCGTTTGTTTAGGTTCAAAGTACCATAATGTGCTATTCCAGGACCAATATACCAACATTTGAACAAAATTTCTTCAGCCGTCAAAAATACTTTATCAATTGCTCGGCTTCTAACTCACCGGATTGAAATACCAATTACACCAGATTTAAATCAAACCCTAAGCTATCTAATAATGAAAACCGCATTGCAATCGGTCCAGTAGTTTTTATGTGATGCGTGATCAAACAAACATACAGACAAACAGAAAGAAAGAAACGACTAAAAAAAAATTTTTTATGCACCCAAGAGCATTTTTTTCATTTGAATTCATGTAGTAGTTTGGGTGCGATGCGCGGTCAAGATACGGACAAACAGACAGACAAAATGAAAGAGTAAAACAGTTATATATAATTATATGACTGTGTCAATTAGCATCAAATAATCCGTCTAGTAGTTTCAGCGTGATAAGTGTTCTTTTTAATAACTTTCAACCCCTACATTGCGGAAACCTTTTAATTTTTCGGGATGAAAAGTATCCAATGTCCTACTTCGTAGTATGAACGCAAGTCATTCTAAGTTTCATTTGAACTTATTCTGTAGTTTCTGTGCGATGCGCGGTAAAGATACGGACAAACAGACAGACAAAAATAAAAAGTAAAACAATTTTGGCTTCAGTATCGAATATAGAGAACCATCCAAAAAAAATATTTTATTACTTAAATATTAACATAACTTAGGACCCATATCCTGCAAAAAAACTATTACTTTTTCGGGATAAAACGTGTCCTCAATTTTAACACATCATATAACTTAAGACAGTGCCAAGTTGCATCAAAACCCGTCAATTACTTTCAGTGTGGTACGTGTTTAAAATGAGCAAAATAAAAATATATGGACGATGTTATTATTTGTTGGACAGGTACTCTCCGTCAAATTTATTTGTTTGTTGTTGAGATCAACAATATCCACCCCAAAATTAAGTTTAAATTAGAACTAGAAGAAAATCGGTCTCTTAACTTTTTAGATTTAACTTTAACGAGGGTATTTGATAAACTAGATTTTCAAATTTACCGTAAACCAACACACACGGATATTGCTATTCCTTCTTCGTCTTGTCATCCCATTCAACATAAATTAGCAGCCTTTCATAGTTATGTACACCGGTTATTGACAGTTCCTTTGTCTTCTGAGAATTATAATAATGAATTACATATTATTTATCAAATTTCTATTTCAAACGGGTACAGTAAGGAAGTGATAGATAATTTGATAAAAAATAAACTACAAGATAGGGTTCGATCATTACTTTTTGTGGGTCCACGGGATAAAATCAACAAATATGTAGGTAGTTTGTCATACATGGGCCCAGTTTCGGATAAAATCTCAAACTTGCTTAGGAAAAACAACGTTCATGTAGCGTTTCGAACCAATAACAATCTGCGTCATCTTTGTAATGGTAAAGACCGGATGGAGAACCACAAAAAGTCCGGAATTTACAAGTTGGTTTGTGATTGGTGTAACGGGGTGTATGTGGGTCAGACCGGCCGCAAATTTGAAACTAGGTTTAAAGAACATAAGGCCGCGTATAGGAATAGTCATCCAGAGCAGTCCCATTTCGCTAAACATTTAATTGAGTCCGGTCAATCTCTGCGGAGTGATAATACGTATAATGTTTTACACGTTTGCGACAAGGGTTTCCGTTTGTGTGTATTGGAACAATTAGAAATTTTAAGACATAACAAAAATAGGTATACATTGTTGAACGACCAAACCAACTTAGTTTCATCACATTTGTTGCGTATTTTCACTGGAAATGCGTCACAAGTAACAGGCGGCGATGATGTAATCGTAAATATGGTGCAATAGTTATCAGTCTCGCGCGCGACACAAACAGCGACGGTTGTGTTTGTTGCGTTATTGCGTATCGAGTAGTCTGACTCATCAACTCATGATGACGTCTAATATTGTTAAGTGCAGTAATTGCAACATAGTAATTTGCGAAGTCCTGGCTTTCATACAAAATAAAGTGGATGTTATGGACGAAGAAAGTATAGTGCGGGTGTGTTCTACATACTTTTCTGCGGAAGACATCGAATTTGCTAAGAGCTTATTGTTTGATTCGATAAAGACAACGAAATGGAAGATATCTCGGAAGAAGGATGGGCGAACACAGCGAGATCTCTATGATGTGATAAGTGTTTTCAAGGTGACAGATCTCGAGGAAATGCCAATATTTGTTGCTAGAGAGCTGCATAAGTTACCCCCCTTGACGTTTGATCATATTGATTCAACCCGTTTGTTAAAGGACATACTTGTAATTAAAAATGACCTGAAAACAATAAAGGAAACTTACGTAACAGAAGAAACATTGAATGAGGTTAATGGACCTTATTAATTTAAAACAAGCGTCACTGGTAAATAACCATGATTGGTACGTAAATAAAAATCGTGGTGGTGGTGGTGTTAATATTAACAGCTATTTGGACAGTGGGCCTATGGGCCTACCTCACATTATTTCGCAAAACCGCACAGCTGAGATTACGCCAACCGATCAAGCTATTGTAAAGTGTATCCCTCTCGCACGGACACAATCAGATAAGGACGGGCGGCACACGGAGGCTCTAAAATTAAACAGTAACTCGGTTTCAAACGTCGAGTCTCCGTCCAAACCAGTATCTGGAAGTAGGCTAAATACAGGACCCGATTTCGGTTTGATACATCAAGCTGCGTTTACGCCGCCGCTGGCGGTAAATAAAACGTTTGCGAGTTTGGTGAGTGCGGTAGGACAATGGAAGGACGAGGAGCCTAAAGAGGAGTGGATTTTAGCGCAAAGAAAGAGGTTGAAAAATCGCTTTAGTACTGTAAAGGGTAAAGCGATAACGAATCCCAATGAAAAGTTTAAAGCATTAAAACAGCTTTGTTTATTAATAACGTTGATAAGAATACGTCAGAGAATGATATTACTGAGTACATATTGCATAAGACGGAAGTCATAGTAACATTGCACAAATTAAACATGAAAGTACAGAGACAATATAATGCGTTTAAAATATATGTACCTAACACAAAGCTATCACTTTTCTTAGAGGACAGCCTGTGGCCTGAGGGCATCTCCTTTAGGAGATTTATTGAATTTAAAAACAAAAATATTAATGGACAGCAACAGTACAAACAACCTAAAGAATAAATGAAGCTGGTAACTTTTAATTGTAAGTCAATCACAAGATCTATTGACTTTGTGCGTTCATTATGTCAGTCTACAGATATTCTTGCTCTTCAGGAGACGTGGCTTCTTCCTCACGATATCCCATATCTTGGAGGAATTGACCAGGATTTTGCTTACACTGGGAAATCTGCGGTGGACACTTCGGCGGGAATGCTGCGGGGAAGGCCGCACGGCGGAGTTGCTATACTGTGGCGTAAGAGTGTTTTTCGGACTGTGTCGGTTGTCGAGTGTGCAAATGTGCGTATAGCATGTATTAAAGTAGTGCTCGAGAGCCGACAATTCTTAGTGTTCTCAGTTTACATGCCGACGGATGCTACGGAAAACTTACCTGAGTTTACCGACTGCTTGAGTGAGATAAGCGCAGTGACTGACAGTTGCGCTATTGATTCGATATATATACTGGGTGATTTTAATGCTGACCCATTTTCGCCATTTGGTAAGTAGCTCATGAACTTTTGTACCGAACAGAAATGGATATGTGCGGACATTGATTTCTTAGGTTTATTATCTGGCTCGTACACGTACATTAGCGATGTGCATGGCACTACATCGTGGTTAGATCATATAGTTGTGACAGAAGCTACTAGAGGAACAATTATGGACGTTAAAATTAATTATAATGTGTCCTGGTCAGACCACTTACCAGTAGAATTTATATGTGACTTAAATAGTTTGTTACCTAAAAGTAATATTAATAGACTTGTGCCTAACACTGTAGTTTGGGGGGAAAGAGACAAGTCACAGATAAATAACTATTGGCAACAATGTACTGTCAATCTACGGGAGATAGATTTTCCCCCTGAATTTTCAAAATGTGGAGATCATAGTTGTAATAATGTAGATCACAGGAAAATAATAGATTCAATGTATAAAAAAATAGTAGACGGATTAAGTGGAGCTGCTTCTAGCTGTTATAAAATAAATAAGAGTAACTACAAATTTAGAAGAAAGAATAAATGTGTTATAGGTTGGAATAAGTATGTTGGAGAGGCTCATGGGGAGGCTCGACTTCGGTTTCATGATTGGGTCTCATATGGGAAACCATCAGCTAGACTCATTTATGTTAAAATGCGTGAGTCACGGATAGCTTTCAAATCCAAATTAAAATGGTGCCAAAACAATCAAGCACAAATTAAAATGGATATTTTGGCGACGCAACACAAAGCTAAGAATTTTATGAAATTTTGGAAGGAGACTAGTAAGTTAAATCCGAAACCGAGTGTCCCAATGAGTGTGCAGGGTATTAGCGATCCCGTTCAGATTGTCAACTTATTTAGCCAGCATTTTAGGGTTCAGTCACCACTGGATCAGTTGAGAGGGTCGGAGACAGGTGTGATCGATGCAGGAGAACCAATCGTCTTCATCTCGGCAAAGGAGGTTGCTCGGATAGTGAGGGATATGAAAAGAGGTAAATCCCCAGGCCATGACTCATTGAGTATTGAACATCTGCAAAATGCAGGCGTTCATTTGCCAAGGGTGCTCGCCATGTTGTTCACCTTCTGCGTAGGGCATGCATACTTACCTGAGCCGATGATGAGTACTTTGGTTGTCCCTATAATAAAGAATAAAACGGGGGACATGTCTTGCTTGAATAATTACAGGCCAATATCATTGGCAACAGTGATAGCTAAGGTATTAGACGGTGTGATTGGTAAACACCTCGATAAACATCTAAAGCTTCACGATGCACAATTTGGTTTTAGACCTGGCTTATCCACCGAAACAGCAATTTTAAGTCTCAAACACACCGTCCAGTACTACACTAGCAGGAGCACACCTGTCTATGCCTGCTTTCTGGATTTATCGAAGGCGTTTGATCTTGTGGCATATGACAGGTTGTGGCATAAATTGGCTTGTGATACGGAGTTGCCCCGTGAGTTCATATCGCTGTTTAGATATTGGTATGGCAATCAGAGCAACAAGGTGAGATGGTCGGGATCGCTATCGGACGAGTACGGGTTGCAGTGCGGGGTGAGGCAGGGTGGCCTGACTTCACCCAAACTCTTCAACCTGTACATGGATCGCCTGGTCCGTGAGCTCAGCAGTGCCAGTGTTGGCTGTTCAATAGATGGTATTTTTGTCAACAATATAAGCTACGCTGACGATATGGTACTGCTGAGCCCATCGATCAGTGCCCTTCGGAAACTCGTCAAGATCTGCGAGTGTTATGCGGAGGAACATGGACTCAGATACAATGCCAGCAAGAGCGAACTGATGGTATTCAAGGCGGGATCAAAAAGCTACAATACTGTTCCGCCAGTCTTGCTTAATGGTAGTGAGCTTGGATTGGTATCACAATTCAAGTATCTGGGTCACTGGGTCACTGATTCACTCGCAGATAATATGGATGTGGAAAGGGAGCGCAGGGCATTGTCAGTAAGGGCAAATATGCTGGCTCGTAGGTTTGCACGGTGTACTGCACAGGTTAAAACAACTTTGTTTAGAGCATATTGCCAGACCTTCTACACCTGCAGCCTATGGGTCAAACGTACGAAAAGTGCATACAATGCTCTGCGCGTCCAATATAATAGCGCGTTCAGGATGCTGATGGGGCTGCCACGCTTCTGTAGCGCATCGGGAATGTTTACGGACGCACGAGTGGACGGCTTCATGGCCATCATGCGAAAAAGAACAGCATCCCTGATGCGCCGGGTGCGGGGCAGCGCCAACAGCTACCTGCAGTTGATTGCTGGACGAATGGACGTAGATGGTCCGTTCATGAAGCACTGGACAAGTATGCATATTATGCATTCTTGATCCTGTGCTTTAATTTTCTCTATTTTTCTAATGTATTTTTTATTTTATTTTTTGTGTGTATTTATTTCAATAATTGTGTGCTTTTATGGACTTTGGTCTGAAATAAAAATATTTGAATTTGAATTTGAATTTGAATAGTAGCATGACCTTACGAAATCATAGTGATTCATTCTGGCTCCAACTGGTTCGCGGCGATGCAGTAGTGCAGTCGCACTAACTTAGGCGCGTAGCCTATATAAGGGAATTTATCACCATTGCTTAGTCATTCTCAGTCCAGCACTCGACGAGTCAACATCACCCGAAGATGCCTCGTGCAGAGGCGAAACACGTGTCGTATTGTTGTCAGACATTTGGTATTTGGATCGAGGTATATGTTTTTTATTGTGTTTTTTTATTATATGTATATGAATATATAAGTGTTACGATACTTGTATTTGGGTAGGGTTTGTTTAGCTTGAGGGTTTTTTATTGTGTATATATATTTATATATATTATTTGTATATAAGTGTTTTTTCTGGCCTCTAGGCCTTAGCTTTCATTTCATTTATATTTTTCATTAGTTCAATTTTGGGTAGGGTTTTGTTTAGCGTGGGGTTTTACTTGTGTTAATTTTACCATTTATCATTTGTCTGACTTACAGTTTTGGCGGAAGTAAGCTACATATTTTTATTTTGCTCATTTTAAATATGGATTTCCGCAAAGTAACGCCTGAATCTATCAATTATGTGGTACGTGTTCTTTTAAATAAGTTTCAACCCCTAAATAATAACCCATAAATTTTTCGATATGTAAAGTATCCTATGTCCTACCTCGTAGTACGAACTCAAATCATACCAAGTTTCTTTTGAATTCATCCATTAGTTCCGGTGGCGTGATGCGCGGCTAAGATACAGACTGACAGACATACAGACAAAAATGAAAAAAACATACAGTTTAGGCATCATAATAGAAGAAAGAGTAACTTCCAAAAAAATACACTATATCTTTAATATACAGATTTTGGACCCATATCCCACAGGAACCCTTTATTTTTTTGGGACAAAATGTATCCATAATTTTCACCTATCTTATAAACTACATACATAGCCAAGTGCCAAGTTGTATCTTCATCCGTCCAATAGTGTCAGCGTGCAAAGTGTTCTTTTAAATAATTTTCCACTGCTATCCTGCAGGACCACTTAATTTTCTCGGGATGAAAAGTATCCAATGTCCTACCTCGAAGTGTGAACTCAAATCATACCAAATTCCATTTGAATTCATTAAGTATTTTCGGCGTGGTGCGCTGCCAAGGCACAGACAGATAGACGGACAGACAGACAGAAAGACAAAAATAAAAAAATACAGTGTTGGCTTTAGTATTGAATACGGAACGGCCTCCAAAAAAATTACATAATATTTTCAATATACAGAATTTTGGACATTATCCCGAAAGAACACTTTATTTTTCGGGATAAAAAGTATCCTCAATTTTAACCCATTATATAAACTATGACTGTGGCAAGTTTCAACAAAATCCGTCAAGTAGTTTCAGCGTGATACGTGTTCTTTTAAATAAGTTTCAACGCCTATCCTGCAGGAACCCTTTAATTTTTCGGAATGAAAAGTCCAATGACAAAATCCAATGTCTTACCTCAAAGTATGAACTCAAATCATATCAAATTTCATTTGAATTCATTGAGTATTTTCGGCGTGATGCACTTCCAATGTACAGACAGACAGACAGAAAGACAAAAATTTAAAAATACAGTTTTGGTTTTAGTATGGAATACAGAACGGCCCCCAAAAAAAATTACAAAATATCTATAATTTACAGAATTTGGGACATTATCCCGCAGGAACTCTTTATTGTTTCGGGATAAAAGTATCCTTATTTTTAACCCATCATATAAACTATGACTGTGCCAAGTTGCATCAAAATCCGTCCGGTAGTTAAGTGTTAAGTGTTAGTAGTAAGTGTTTTTTGAAATAACTTTCAATCCCAATCCTGCGGGAACCCTTTCATTTTTCGGGATGAAAAGTAGCCTATGTCCTACCTCGAAGTATGAACTCAAATCATACCAAGTTTCATTTAAATTCATTCAGTAGTTTCGGCGTGATGCCTAGCCAAGATACAGACAGACAGACAGACAGACAGACAGACAGACAGACAGACAGTCAGTCAAAAAAAACAGTTTTGGCTTGAGTATCGAATCTAGAGTAAAGTCCAAAAAAATATTCTAAATATCTTCAATGTACAGAATTGGACCCGTTACAGTTTTATTATAAGTATAGATAACATTCTAGAACTGTTATTAAAATAAAAACTATTAATAAATCGTTAACAATATCGATTAAAAAACTACAGGCTATCATAGTTTATTCTAATAGAAGTTATTTCAGTATATTATTTTATGATATTAGAAATAAACAACAATAAAAGCATACGTATTTTTTTATTCTGCTTATGCGTTAATTCATTATTTATTGTATAAACGTTTCAGTGGTTTAGGTACCAAGCTCATGACAAGAGCCGAGAAGGCCCAGGGTTCGATTCTCAGATTGAGTACTAAAGTGCCTACTACTATAGCAGATATAGGTAGGTAATAATACTTTATAAATGATAATAAACATGATCGTAAAGTGTAGGTACCTACACATTATACCAGTTTAATAGTAGATTTTAATAATTATCTTGGCTATATTATTCCCTTGACCATAAACCATGTCATAATCTAACAAAAGTCACATAACCACAAAAGTTAACTTTATTTCACATCTCATAACTTATTTTTGAAAAGTTCCCAGAGAAAACTAATAAAACACAAAAGCTTTTAACATAAATAAAAATACTGTTCAGTTGTGTCCGCGATAATTTTACATCGAGCCCAAGTCACTTTGGAGATCTGGCATAGTTCTTTATACTCTGTACTTATTATAAAGCAGTAAGTAATAGAAGTCTGTACAATGAAGACAAATTAATAAAAATAGATACATAGAATAAAATACCAAACAAGTTTTTTTTATAAATTGTGTCTGTCGGTCTTCCGTCTGTCTGTTTACGCATCACGTTAAAACTGAATTTAATTACTGGGCCGATTTAACTGCGATTTTTCACTATTGGATTGGGTTTGGCATAAAATCTGTTGTACTTTTTATCTCAATCCGATAAGTAGAGCCGCACAATCGATTAAAAACTATTTGATGGCTGAAATAATTTTGACGAAATGTAGCATAGCTATTGTTATACTTTCTAGGTACTTTTGGTCCTGGAATTACACATAGGTTACTTTTAACCCAGATAAATGGTCATGCGGGCAAAGCCACGGGCAAAGCAAATTTTAAATACAATAAGAATCATCCAAAGGAATATGTAAATCTCGAAGATGAGGTGACAAACAATACATTAAAGTTGAATTGAGAACCTCCTCCTTTTGCGTAGTTGGTAAAATATAAACGGTCCATGCTTGGCCCGCGTGGATGGACCAATTCGCGGGAAAAAGCTAGCAATATACATTTAGATAACGAAGCTCGCTTGTTGTCTGCGCGACTTGTCAACAAATACGTATTTTGAAATAAGCTGTTTTAGCTGTTTTGTAATAAGCTTTATTTTTTGTTTATCCATCCAAATAACACGGCAAATATATTTCAAAGACTGAGACATAATTATTTCAAGTTTTCTATGGAGATTGCTACAATAAAAGCACGTAGCGGACTCTTACGCGTTTTCATAAATGTACCTACGAATTTTCGTAGCACGTGCTACGAATTTAGCAAAGCAAAACTTAAATGTGCATTATGTTGCCAACCTGTTAGTTGTTTTGGCGTAATACGTTTTTAAACTCACTCCAATATAAAAAAAATGACCGTCACGAAAGGGGTTATATATTATAGCTTTGACTCTGTAACTAAAAGCTCAAGAGATCTAATTTTGGTGTGTTTTTAGCTTACATAGACAGCTCGATGATGTAATATTAAATTTTTGTCAAAAGACAGAGAGGGAGGGGGCAGGACGCACAGAGCAAAACCAACAAACGATTTATATAGGATAGCGTATTGATTTGGGTGTTGTTGTAAATATCTCATTGAGAACATTCGATTCAACATGAAAAAGTTTAATGTTTACAAAAAGTCTACGTTAGAGTTAATAAATTAAAGAAATCGGAGCAAAAAAAGGAAACATCACTTTGCAAGTGTCTGCAGCACCCGGAATGTAGGAACTAAAATAAAGATAAGGCACATAGATGAAAAGAAAAAGTTTTGGAACTCTCAACAGTACCCTAAACTCTAGCACAGAGCAAACGAGAACTAGAGGGTTTCAGGACCGGATCAAATTGTACGCGACGTAGACGTTTCACGACAAACAAACGGCCTTGCACTCCGATACAGTCCAACCCGGTTTTATTTAGGTTTTTCGTCGGTAAAGATCAAACATTTGCTCACTTATCTAGCAACGCAACATTAAAAGCATGTGCGCGGCTGTTTACCGTCCTAGCGCTGTTTGGACAAGTGGGATTCGGACCCTCGTTATCTCCAAGTGGCCTCCTCCCAAAGGATTACTGCCATTTTATTTTGGCGAAACTCCGCCTTTCCATATTGAGGAAGCGATTTGCATCCATCAATGCAAAGCCGACGTCGGCGAAATTGAAAAGTTTCGCGTCGTTTGATGTTTATATTGTTTTTCTTATAATGAGGCCTCGTAAAAAGCAGACCTTGGTTTTCTAAATATGTTTTAATAACGATCTACATTTCAAATAGCCTGTTATTAAAATAAGTGACTTTATTGACCGACCACGGGGTTATGATTATAGGAGTGTATATAATATGTATGATCGTCTGTTTACTCACAGCGCGTCTGGTTCCTCACAAGATCTACTTACTAAGGGAAGTGATGATCGAGTGTGCAAGAAGAGCAAAGGGACGACGAAGCGACAGTTCTGGTGAGAGCCTATTTACAATGTATGAACAATAATAACATTAGTAACCATAAAAGTAAATAATCTCACTTTTGTATCATCATCATCATCGTCATCATCATGTCAGCCCTTAGAAGTCCACTGCTGAACATAGGCCTCCCCAAAAGAGCGCCATGACGAGCAATCTTGTGGTACCTCCATCCACCGAATTCCTGCGATGGCTACAATGTCGTCGGTCCATCGTGTGGGGGGTCTCCCCACACTTTGCTTGCTTGACCGTGGCCGCCATTCGAGAACCTTTATTGCCCAGTGGTTATCAGTTCTGCGAACTATATGGCCAGCCCATAGCCACTTCAAGTTGCAAACTCTGAGAGCTATGTTGGTGACCTTGGATCTTCTACTGATTTCCTCATTTCGGATTCTATCACGTAGTAAAACACCGAGCATTGCTCTCTCCATTGCACGCTGCGCAACTCTGAGCTTTTGTATGAGACCAATAGTTTGTGACCACGTCTCAGTGCCGTATGTCATCACTGGCAACACGCACAGATTATAAACTTTCGTCTTGAGGCTTGGTGGTATCTGTGATGAGAAGATATGGCGTAATTTCCCGAACGCTGCCCATCCGAGTTGGATTCGTCGGTTGACCTCTTTGTCGAAGTTGGATCTAGCCAGTTGGATCGTCTGACCAAAGTAGACATAGTGATCAACAGCTTCGTTAATATCGTTCCCAATATAAACCAGCACGGATACGACATGGGCATTTGACATGATGTTCGTCTTACCCATATTAATTTTAAGACCCACCTGTTGGGAAACAATATTGAGGTCACTGAGCATTGTGCTTAGGTCTTCCAGGGTTTATGTCATGATGACTATATCATCGGCAAATCGAAGGTAGTGATGTATTCACCAATGATGTTAACACTATATCCATTCGAGTTCAGAAGCTTGAATATATCTTCCAGTGCAGAGGTGAACAGTTTCGGAGAAATCACGTCTCCCTGTCTCACCCCTTTTTGCACATGGATAAAATTCGTGCTCTGATCCTGAAGACGCACTGTTATGGTGTCTTTTCTGTAAAAACACTTCAACACTTCGATGTAGCGGTAGTCAATCTGGCACCGCTGTAATGACTGTAGCCCAGGTATCGACTGAATCAAACGTTTTCTCGTAATTCACAAATGCTAGACTGTCTCTGTAATCTCTGTCTGTATAATCTGCCGGAGCGTATGGATGTGGTCTACGGTGCTGAAGCCTTTCCGGAATCCAGCTTGTTCGGGAGGCTGAAAATCGTCAAATCTACAAGCGAGACAGTTTGTAACTACTCTCGAAAACAGCTTATGGACGTGGCTCAGCAGCAAAATGGGCCCATAATTCTTCAAGAGGGTTTTATCACCTTTCTTAAAGAACAAACCCACTACGCTCCTGTGACATGCCTCTGGCGTAGTACCCTCGAGGATGACGGAGTTAAACAGCTTCTGAAGGACTTTAAGTACCGGTGTTCCACCCGCTTTCAGTAGCTCTGTCGTTATTCCGTCCTCCCCTGGTGATTTATTGCTCTTAACCTGTTTGCGAGCCATTCTGATCTCGTATAGGCTGAAGTCCGGGATATCTTCGGTAAAATGTCGGGTCAAACGGGTTCTTGCATTGCTTCTCGTTCTAGGAGGACTATGCGATGAGGTGTATAATTGTCCATAGAATTTCTCGAGCTCACTTAATATCTCTGGCTTCTACGAAACGATGCTGCCACTGTCGGTTTTCAGCTTCGACAATAGGTTTCGTCCAATAGACAGATCTCTTGCGAACACTTTAAAGCCTATGTTCCGCTATATTGTGTTCTTAATACAAGTAGTATTATAGGAACGCAAATCGTGTCGCATCGACTTGGAGATCTGTTTATTAAGCAAGCTGTAATTCGACATATCCACTGAAGACTACAGCCTCATCTCGCCTCGTTCTGCCATAAGTTTGAGTGTATGCTCAGAGAGTTTTTGTGTTCTTTTTTTGCGGGGGGTCTTAAAAAACTCTGACCCGACCACGTGAACAATTTCCACCAGCCCGTTGTTTATTTCGTCCACTTTATCGCATTCGGTAAGGATTTGGAAGCTCCAACAGAAAGCTCTCGGGGTTTTGGATTTGGGCAGGACTTGGGCTAAGAGTAGATCCCATCAAACGAGACCTCTCCAGCTTTACGTTGATATTCAGTGAGCCTCTTACCATACGGTGATTACTGCCGGTCTTAACCCTGTTGATCACAGAGACATCATTGAGTATATGCTTATTGATCGTCAAAATGAAATCTATCTCATGCTTGTGACTGTCGGGGTGCATCCACGTCCATTTCCTGGACGGGCGCTTCTTGAAAAAGGATTACATCATAAAAAATCCCTCAAATCTAAAAAAAAAGTTCTCCATGAAGTCGACCAATCGCTGACCCCTTTGGTTCCGCTGTCCAAATCCAAACTGCCCCACTCTCAGTTCATCGCCATTCCTCATGCCCAGCCGTGCGTTGAAGTCCTCCATCACCACTGTGAAGTGTGTTTTCTGTGAAAGGCATTAGAAATGTCGTCATACATAGCGTCTACTTCATCGTCCGGGCGCTTCGAGTGTGGGGCGTACACCTGTATGACCTTCAAGGAATACCGTTCGGTAATTCTGAGTATAAGGTATAACACCCTGCTCGAAACGCTTTCGATCTTCACAATGTTGTTGACGAGAGACTTGTGGACGAGAAACTCGACACCGTGTTGGGACTGCTAGTCGCCCTCCCAGTAATAGAGCAAGTTGCCGGAATTGAGGGTCATCGTATCCTCTCCCTCTCTTCGGAATTCTAATAACCCTATAATACCCCAGCGCAACTTACTTACTTCTTCTTCCAGCTCTATCAACTTCCCATCGGTCTTCAAGGTACGTGCGTTACAAGTTGCCAGGTCAAGAGATCGTGGGGGTTGGTAGCTGGAACTCTGCCGGTGATTCTTAGCACCCCCTGCTCCGCCGTTACCATGGCTGCTACCGGTGCCAGGAATAACGGAGAGGCCGGGGACTGGGGGACGTCTTTGCGGTGTGTCTATCATATTGGGGGGGTGTGCCATAGTCTCCATGCTTGACAGGCGGATTGGTGACCGCAGTGTTACAAATATGTGCTCGGAGGACGCTGCTGCCCATCTTCCGGTGTGTATTCCCTTAGTCGCCTCTTACGACATCCATGGGAGGATTGGGAGGGATCTTATTCTAAGCTTAGACCACCACGGCCACTTTTGTAACTATGGAATAATGCTTTGCTGTAATGGAAATTATAACTGATCTAAAAAAAACAATCAATTGAGTAAATAAAAGCCCTTTTCTGCTTCACTTTCCAAATAAAGGAGCAATTGGAAAAAAAAAATATACATCTATGTAGCAGTTATAGATGACTTGCTAAATTTCAACTTAGTAGTGTGAATAGTATCTGAATAAAATGGCTGTGACATACAGACCGACGGACATACACGGTTATACGGAGATGGCGATACTATAAGGTTTCAACTACGGAACCCTAAAAACGAATTCCATCATCATGTGCATCGTTAGGAACTTTGACAGACCATTTCAAATATATACGGGGTGTAACAGCACAGTGTAGCAATACTGAAACCACATATACAGATGTTAATTCAATATTTGTCTGTTAGAACTGAACTAATACGTAGTAAGTAGTTAAAATGATAAGTTATAACTAGTTAAAGATTTCCGTTTTTTTGTCCATCTTTTTTTTGGTGTTTTTAGTCAGCTGGGAAAGATTGAAACAATAGCGACCTGGATCTTGTATTTGTACAAGTCTGTTTGTCAAGTCTAGTTGCCTAGCTATATTGTTGACTGTCTGTTATGAAATGAACAAACAAAAAACAAAATAAAAAACTTTTCTTCGTTTCACATAAACTAAGAATCATAATAGTAGATTATCAAACGGTTGCATAATTAAAACCCGAGAGTGAGTTTAAAAAACGAGCCTTAGGTAAAGGAGCAATTGGAAAAAAAAATATACATCTATGTAGCAGTTATAGATGACTTGCCAGGTTGATAATTGTGACCATTGTAAGTGTTTTAATAGTATCACTCGAGTGTTTTAATATCTAGTTATGTGCCGTTTCATACACTACTTTATCTACACTTCTTCTTCTTTATCATTTTTTTTTTTAATAAATAGGAACTTACTTTTAATGAAAAAAATAATGTCGTAATATTTTCTTGATTTTGCTGGTAAAAGCTCGTTCGTCATGTTTGTTGCTGTTCCGTGATGTCAGGTGGAGTCAAATTTAACACACGAACACTGTTTTCACATGTTTTAAAGATCTTTGTCACATTTTTTATTCAAGATAAAACATTTGATCAATAAAAATATCACATTAAATTGATTAGGTAATAATATAAAATAAATTATGGCGCCTCAATCCAGTCCATAGTGAATTTGCGCGCATACGGTCTAACACGCGCCGCCATAGATAAAAAAAATACCTTTGTAGTGCGGTGCCAAACAAGTGTTTTTATGTGAAAAATATATTATACTATTGTTTAGTTCAAAAAACAGTGTTGTAATGTTTTTTCTTATTAGAGACGTGCCGTGCGTAATGTATGTCATCATGCCACCATTTTTGAGAATCCAGATTTTACGATATGAGTGTAGATAAATGAACTTTTAAAGTGTTGTGTTGTGATACTTGTGATGTGTTCTTAGATTGGTATGTTGAAACAGTAGCAAAATGCGGACGTTTTTTTGCCATGTACATGCCTACTGCCTTGGTATGTTTACTTTTATACAAGTTAGAAACGTATGGAATACGAGGAAAAGCTAACGACTGGTTAAAAAGTTACCTGATTGGTAGACAGCAATGTGTAGAAATATCTAGAAGAATTCAAGATTCAAGGAGGTAAAAAGATTTTATACGAGTGACTTTCAACAAAATAATTTTGGGGTACCGCAGGGCAGTGTTTTGGGACCATTTTTATTCCTAATGTACATAAATGACCTACCTAATATCACTTGCCATGAAACCATTTTGTTTACAGACGACACAACATTGGTTGTAAAATGTAAAAACAAATCCACATACGAAAAGGAGATCAATGATGCAGTAAACAATATCATACATTGGCTTTATGCTAATAATCTCCAGATTAACGTAGATAAAACTAAAATGATACAATTTCAGTCCTATCAACGGATACCAATAATATTAAATGTACAGTATCAAAATAGCATCATTGAGGAAGTATCAAATACTAAATTCCTTGGTATAATACTAGATCAGAATTGTAACTGGAAATGTCATGTAGATTACGTTTGTGACAAACTTGACAGATTCGCTTATGCCATTAAAAAGTTAAGAGTTAAGGTATCAACGGAAGCAGTTCTTAGTGCATATCATGGCTATGTGTCGTCCGTTCTATCTTAAGGTATTTTATTGTGGGGCAATTCAGAAGATATCGACAAAGCGTTTAGAGTTCAGAAAAAATGTATGCGTGTAGTTTGTGGAACCTGGTTTATGGACAGCTGTAAACTATTATTCAAAAAGTGAACATTTTGTCGTTAGCTTGTATGTACATAAAATAATTATGTCTCAACACCCAGAGTACTTCACTAAACATACAGAGGTAATTAAACGAAATGTCATCCCTAGGAACAAATTTAAACTTTATGTACCGCAATGCAAACTAGTACTGTATAAAAGAAATGTTTTTATAAATGCTATTAATGTATACATTAAATTGCCCAATGATTTAAAAGATTTACCTTTTCCTACATTCAAAAGGAAATTGACTCAGTGGTTAACTGCAAATTGTTTTTATGAAGTCAAAGAATTTATGTCATTTCGAACAAAGTATTACTTTGTTTTATATACGACATTTTAATTAGTTAATTAATGTTAAATTTAATTGAATGCATGAATTTTACTTTTTGACATTATTGAGATTTCATTTGACATATTTATTTTTTTGCACTTTTATACTGACATTACATACTTTTTTTTTACATTAATTAGTGTTATAAATCAATTTTGTGTAACGTTCAATTATTTAATCATTCATATTTTGTAACTAGACTTTATATTTGCACACCATTTGTTATGGTAGAATGTACCAGGTTCCATTCTTATTCTTTACCATCATACTTTGTAATACCTACATTCTAGCAAATAAATCATTTGAATTTGAATTTGAATTTGAATTTTTAATTTGAATTGTACAACAATCTCATCTCATCTCATTAAAGTATGATATACATTTTACAGCAAACTCATCACATCTCATTAAAGTATGATGTACATTGTACAACAATCTCATCTCATCTCTCTTAAGTATGATGTACATTGTACAACAATCTCATCTCATCTCATTAAAGTATGATATACATTTTACAGCAAACTCATCTCATCTCATTAAAGTATGATGTACATTGTACAACAACCTCATGTCATCTTATTAAAGTAAGATGTACATTGGACAACAGTCTCATCTTATCTGATTAAAAGTGAGAAGATTAGGTACTAGTTTCTTGGCCATTCAATTATGTGCGACTGTAGCACTCTCCCGAACTCGAAAAGAGAGGGGTGTTTATAAGTTTAAGGTGTGTAAGAAGAAAAAAGTAAATATTTCAAGAAATCTATTTATGAGACCACACAAACAACTATCATCTCTGCAATCGCTCCTTTCCCACTCTAATGTATATCGCATCGACAGTAAAATATCATTTGTTAGCTTGTGGGCTGCAACTTTTTCCAAAGGTGTTGGCTTTTAGTTGGATACCTACCGCACATGATCAAAGGGTTTGCCACGAGCCAGTTTTAAAGGGTGAATGAAACGCCGATATAAAAAGACGAGTTCGTCTCAGAAAACCTATTAAAAAAAAACTTTAAGTGACATTTACTTTTGAGATCCAGAAACGGGTGTCATTTTTATACCGGCATCAAGTTGCGGCTGTCAGCAAAAGCCATTTTCTTTTAAATGGACCGATTAAATTGTCCATTGTGATGTAAAACGGGGTTGATAGAGCTGCGGCAGGGGTGGCCACAGAGAGGGAAGAGGGGTGAGGGGAGGGGAGGGGGGGGGGGCAGATTGAAGATGTACAACATAACCTCAATTCTAACCATTTATATGCTTGAGTAATGCGAAAAATGCGATTTGATTATAGACAAAAAAAAAAACAAAAATCGTTGCTTTATTAGACCCCAATGATCAGCTTCTGTCGGAAAACACTCTGTAACCACTGACCGTACTACCGTACCACGGTAATCGAATCTAGCTAGAAACATGGTCTATCAGTCACAAGTTTATTTTAATCAGCGCTTTTGTTAGACTTCATTAAACTGAATCCCAGATACAGTAAAATTACAATTCCAATAAAAAATTAAATGAATGATTATGTGATGTAAAACCTAGCGACGCCCATGAGCTGCGAGGAGATGTGAACACTACGAGAGGGAGGCAGATAAGATTGAAAAACACGGGTAATCAAAGAATTAATTGATTCGCGATCGAACGATACCGCAGCCACCGCCGTTTTATTTAAAAAAAAACGGTTTGTTAAACTCATTGTTCTTTTTTATGCGAATTGTTAGACTGGCTTTGTAACCGATTAGAGTGGAATGTTTTTTAAGTAATTATAAAAGTGCTCGGTGAATTTAGGAATTAAAAAACAACGATTAGGTATTTATTGACTTTTTGACGACCGGTTGGTCTCGTGGCTAGTGATCTTAGGTACGTAATCAAAAGTCGCGGTTTCGAATCCTGGAAGGTGCAATCATTTGTATGATGAGCAGAAATGTTTGTTTCCGAGTCATGGATGTTATAATATTCGTATCTATGTATGTTTATCCGTTATCTAGTACCCTTAGTACAGGGTATCCTAGTTTGGAGCTAGGTGATTGATGTGGAATTGTCCCGAATATATTTATAGAATATATTTATAAGTGGCGGGTAAGTTTAAATGAATAATGTAAGTCTACATATTTGAGCCGTTTGGTGTTGAAACATTGGAACCACGCTTATGGTATTTTCAAAAACCTATTTGAGCGCCTGGTCAAGTGATCAATGCGACGCATGACTAAAAAGTTTGTTTCTAATTGGCTCATCGAATTACCAATGCAATTTGACGGAGCAATGCCGCCAACATGTTGGGTACGCTACCAACTAGTAGTGGGCTGGAACATTTGGGCTATCTGTGGGCCAATAATAGCCTGTAGGTTATTATATGTAGTAGTTATCTAGTTATAATGTATTTTGTAGTAGTTAATAAAGGCACGTGCCATGTTAAAAATAATAATTGAGGTATATAATATTCTACATGATTATATTATCTGTGCAAGTATTTTCTATTATTTTAACGCATAAAGTATATTGTGATAATGTTTGACCTGATGCCACCATTTGCATCATGAAAAACTATTAGAATAATTATTAAACAATACATTTTTAATTCTCCCATTACTTCGTCAAAAGTGTGCATTACCCAATGTAAACACTGCGATTAAATGGATTGAACATTAAACTATAGCTTGCGAGCGGAAACGCGTCCGTTAATTGGGCCGTCACGCGCCGGAAGTCGCGCCCACGCCACTTCCGGCGTTGAGCGGTGTTGTACTACGGGCTACAGGCCAGTTTTCATTAATTGTTTAAATATTTGTTTTCATTCTGCAGAATATATACAGACTAAATTGTTCTTGCTAATCTGTAGTCAACTAAAGACTAGCAAGAACAATTTGCACGTGAAATATGACATGAGATAAGTGCATTGAAAGTAATTGCATTATTCTTGCATTATTTACAATAGCAACACACACGCACACATGCATGCGGGCATTAAGCAAATAAAACGACTGCCTTCACAAATAATTCAGTGTGCACTACCAGCGTTTAAGTGCCCTCCAGGCGTGGGTTTAAGCTGTATATTTACATTTTTCTTTTAAACCTATCCTTTCTCTTCACTAAAACTCCAACTTTAGTACACGCACTTTAAAGTCCAATTCGTATCAAACACTTACGTCGTGTTTCTTTTAAAGATGTCTGGGGATTTCTCGCGAATATCTACCATAATATATCTCTGGCGAGTATAATCCGGCATTCTTGGGAATTCTCGATTGCAGCGAGTACAGCTGCATCAGCGGTGATTTTCCACTTTACATCGGATCCGTTGAGTGAGATGAGCCGAGTGAGCAGACCGAGCTAAGCAAGCAGAGACAACTTCACACGTGCCTAGTGTTTATCTTCAAAACTTATCTCATGGTGTACTTTTGTGATAGAATAAATTTAATTTTATCTACACTCATATAGTAAAATCCGGACTAAAAACTTAAAAATGGTGGCATAAAAATGGTGGTATATATATATATATATATATATATATATATATATATATAAATATATATCCCATAGAAGCACCGCTTTGGCTCCGCACTACGAGGGTTTCCGTCATTTATTATCGGCGGCGCGTGTTGGATCATATGCGCGTGAATTCGCTGTGGACTGGATTTTTGCGCCATAATTTACTTTACATTAGTACCTAACCAATGTAATGTGTTTTATTGTTGTTGATCAAATGTTGTATCCTGATTAAAAATGTGACAAAGGTGTGTTAAACATGTGATAACAGTGTTCTTGAGGAGAATTTGACTCCACCTGACATCACGGAACAGCAACGAACATGACGAACGAACTTTTACCAGCAACATTATTAAGTCATATTTTTTTTCATTAAAAGGAAGTTCCTATTTCATGAGTGTAGATAAAGTAGTGTATGAAACGGCAAATAACTAGGTATTAAATAACCAGCTTAAAAGCTAAAAAAACATGCCGGCCCTGCCAAAAAAAAAACTTATGCCAATAAATTATATACTGTTGGAACGTGCTTATTATGCCTTCAATTTGATACCCATATTGTAAGACGTCCCCGTAAGATGGGTTTAGAGAGACTAAATGAGAAATTTGAAAGGCGTTGTACTAGTCGTGGTAGCCAAATTGGTAAAGGCATGTGCCACACAGAGGTATGGTATGATGCGGGTTCGAATCCCGTCCGTATTTCAAATATTTCCTTTAGAAAATTATTAGCTTTAATAGAATATTCTTGTTATGTATTATTTTCGCGTACATCTATCTATCATTTATGTTTAATCCATTTCTCAGTTTGTGTAGCTGGAAACAAAATGTCCTTCATCCGATGTTCCGGTCCTATCGTGAAAAGCATAGCAAAAGATCATCGCGTATTTTGCGAAATTTGCATTTCGCAGTCCAATGCGAAATGCAAATAGGCGCACAGTGCGAACACAGAAACTATGGATTTCTCTTCATACTCGTATATAGCCAACATATCATTAATAAGTCTCTCTCAGGTTAACTCAACATAATTCCAGTGTTATTTTACATAATAAAATCAGAAAGATACATTAATCAAAAGAAAATAAAACAATCGTTGCGTTTTGGTCATATTTATTTTACATTCATTCAAATTGCACAATATGTTTTTTAATTAAGACAACTTTCACAATTCAGTTATTCATCATGATCATTAGCCTATACTTGTCCACTGCTGGACGCAGGCCTCATTTAATGCATGCCACTGAGCTCGGTCTTCAGCTCTCCTCACCCATTCTTTGCCGGCCGCTTTTCACAGGTCGTCACTCCACCTGGCCACAGAGCGTCTTACACTACGTTTGCCTAAACGTGGTCTCCACTCGAAAACTCGTCTACCACAACGGTTATCGGTTCTTCGGGAAATGTGACCAGCCACTTCAGCTTGCTTTTCCATATGGCTATACGTTTACTTTGTTTCTCTGTCGGTTATCTTCATTACGAATCTTGTTTTTAGAGAAACTCCAAGCATAGCTCTATCCATAGCTCGTTGAGTGTGGTGGTGGACTAGTTGGACCATGAGTGTCCACGTTTCGGCTCCGTAGGTACTGATAAGACGCTATGATTGAAAACTTTTGTCTTCAGGCACTGTGGTATGGACGACGAGAAGCTTGCCGAATATCATACATATAATTTATACATTATACAGACATAGGTATAGCGATTACCAACGTAATTTAGCGATTCTATCAGAGTATATACCTACTTCCCAAGTATTTGTCTCAGCAGATTTATCTTACAGCCCATAAAGTCTATCGGCGATATATCTGTGGAGTTGGCAACGTTACGCCAACCTGTAATGGAACGCAAACAGATCGTCGCCACACAGGACATAAAGCTAACAGTATGGGTTATCTACTTCTGAAAATACTCAACTAATACACTCCACTCGTATATAAAAAAAAAAAAATAGTTTTAAAATAACAGGTTCTTGTAAGCAATTATATCTGTGAACAGAATGGTATGCAAGCGAAAAAACTAGCATTAATATGCTCCATCGTGTTTGTATTTTGTAAACGCTCTCTTGACTACAAACAAGCATAAACACCCCTACTGGTATTGGTTGCTTCCAAAGGCTGCATGCCAGCCAACTCGTTTATTATTAACTACACATCGCGGAGGGGTGCGGAGGGGGGAGGGGGGGGGATGAAACAAGAGGAATGATGAATATGTATACCTACGGGGAAGTTTTATCACAACAACTATTGATTGCTACCTTCAATGAGTTACGAGACATCCTAATTAGAAGTTGGGTATTTTATTACCCAAATTTTTTGCTAATAATTATCATCCAACAACTCAAATGTAGCTAGGATGATGTATGTTATGTATTTATGTAGGTATGACTTATTATTCGCTATAGATTATTATAGTGCATTCTGTCCTTTACAATTTTAATACATCCTCTCCATCTACAGGTGGCCTGGAAGAGATCGCTTTAAGTAATAAGGCCACCCATTGCTAACTTTATTTGTTATTGTATTTTTTTTGGGGTGTAATGCATTTGTTTATCTATATAGAAGTGATAAAGTGGTAAAAGTTTTTTCTCTGTCTGCCTGATGCCCTGTAAATTAACGCCAAAAACAACAAATTAATTCAATAAATACAAACAAAGAACAAAGTAAAAAAATATCTATCCATACCAATAAATAAAAGTGAAACGTTGTTTGTTTGTTTGTATGTTTGTTTGGGGAGCTTTCGCGCGATAACGGCTGAAATTTGGATTGGAGATTGCTTGTACCCTAGTATAAAACATAGGATACTTTTTATCCCGGAAAATTGAAAGTTGTTGATTACTCGCTGTAAGGAATGGTTACAATGGAAACGAAATAATAAGTCTGTCAAAAAACTTCTAGAGCATTGGTGCTATACCTACGCTTGCATTGGATTTTAATATCCTAGAAGAACATAGGATGCATTTTATCTCGATAAACAGTAGTCCAAGCCACAGTACATATGTAGTCTTTACAGAGGACTATATACTATGTACTGTGTCCGAGCAGACGAAATCGCGGCACAGAATATATATTAGTACAAGTAGTCGCGGGGTGTCAATCGGCTTGTGGACGTATAAAAGTTAAAATCCGTTCAAGTGATTGCTGTCTCTTGTTTTTATTTCTTTTACGTTTCGTGTTTTATGAGGGTGCATAGATAGATAGGTGTGTATGAATTTTGTTGTAAAGATTAAAATTATTAAAATGGTGGCACCGTATTCAAAAATAAGTTGAAATTATTTTTTGAATTATTTCCGGTTTTCACAAAGATATTCTGGTCACTTTTTGTACTAAACTGTGTTGATATTTTAATGTTATTAGATAGATAAGTTCATGTTTTATTTAAACAGAACATAATAACAGGGTGTCATCAATCTTATTTCCAAGATACATTTTTTTCCAGAAATACTCTCCATTTTTGCCTTCATAATTTTCCCTCTACTTAATAATAATTTCATAACTCTTTGGTTCGGTTTGTCAGTGGCTACATATATTCAACCAATCACAGGCCGAGTTTTGTACGATTGTGCGAAACCATTGAGCAAGGAATGTAAAATAAGTTTTACGAAACCACAGCGACAACAATATTTCACGCCATTTTGCCCGTAGTGACTATTACTTATTCTGTGTGCCCATGTATACATAGACTTTGACATAAAATTTAAATGCTTTAGCCGGCTATAAAATGTTGTTGTGTTGTATTGTTAATTTCGAAAAAGTGATATAGTTCTGGCTCAATTGTAATATGTTTTATCATATGGTACTCGTAGTTTACAAAAGATCATATTATCAAATATGAATTCGATTTGATGTTTTTTTGTTATCTTGATTTAGAGTGGCCCAAGTAAACATCGGAAGGAATATACGCTAACAAAAATAATTAAACTCACATTGGGAAGACATTTGCAAATTAAAACCAAAGATACGAAGTTCGATTATTAGTTCTGTACCAAAGATAAATTACTTATAAAACTACTGCATCAGTTTTTATAAAAATTATCTGCGACTTCACTGGACCTCTTTCAAATAAATAAAGGTAAGTAATCTCTTTGTTATGAGGGAACATAAACACAAAAACAAATTGATTTACTTATAAATAAATACGTACAAAACAAAAGATTTTACAAGCAATCAATAAAGTACCACTTAAGAGCTGAGAACTTTTCTATACCAATCAAATACGCATAATCTCAAAGAATCGAACTCTATGTAATGGGTTCCTGAAACTACCTTCTGGCTTTATCATCAGATCCTGGATACCGCATTAGACCAGATAAACTAAATGAGCCCAAATTCGAAAGTGTTCCATCATTTAATTGTTAAGTTCCTGTGACTAGCTTCCAGATCCATCATTAGACCTTGGATACCACATTAGACCAGATATCTTATTAAGACAAACCAAATGAGCCCAAACTCGAAGGAATTTCATCATTTGATTGTTGAGTTCCTTTGAGTACCTTCCAGCTCCATCACCAGACCAGCTCAATAGTACCATAATATTTTATTGTCATTAGAACAATACAAAAAATCAACGACTTGAGAACCTCCTGCATTAATAGTCTATTATAAACCTTGTACCTAAACGGAAATATGCTACATTGACAATATTAAACTAAATGGTAGCTATCTACCTAAATTGTGTTTTTTTTTCTGGGTTATACTCGTATGTATCCCATGTTTTATTTTAGGATATAAAGAACCCAATATTAACAAAAATTTTAAAATTTGCTCCTTTTCCTTTTCTCTTCGAAAATTGGGTCTTTTCTCATCGCATTAAGATGCAAAGTGCATTAGATTGAAGTCAAATCCTAAGTTATCCCTGTGATGAAACTTAATTTTCATCACATCTATTCAAAAAACACCTTGGTTCCTTGAAAAGTAGGACCAAAGTAGAGATTTCCTGTTCAAGACTTTCAGTTTTGAATGTGGAACATGAATTTAGTTCATTGGCTAGCGTGGCGCGCTGTATATATTAAAAAAAGAATCATGCGACGGGGAGGAGAAAAAGGGCGCGAATTACGATATCATAAAGGTAAAGGATATTTTAAAGGTGAAGTGTTAGTTTACGGAATCAATACAATGTAATATGTAAATAATAATGTATATACTTATGCATTTGTAACAACACATATTTATAACAAATGAATAAATTTGAGTAATGTCGATTCAAACATAATTTTATATAAGCACTTTGCATGTATTACTTAAGTATACATAATAATTATAAAATAACTATATATTTATTTATTTACTTTTGGAATTTTTGTCTTTTTATAATATACCTCCAGAGTTATTTTTTATACGTTTTAAATTATATTATAATTTTTTTCAAGTCTGTTACTGAGGTTACAATAAAGGCAATGCTATTTTCGAACCACGATACAGGCTTGCCTAGTGAGGTAACGAAAAGATATATAATACTAGATTAAGAATTGCCTGCAAAATAACCATAACCATTATAATTATTTAGTTTTATGTTTAACGTGTGTTATTGTATAATTTTTGCAGCTAATAAACTATTTTTCATTTTTCATTTTCATTTTCATAGTCACGGAGACAAGGAATATTGACAGAAATAATTGCACCAAAATGAGTTCATAAAATTCAAGTAGCGAAAGTATTACACAACTAACATCTGAAAATATGAAACTACGCAACAAAATGTGATACAGAATCTATTACCAACTACGAGTAATACCCGGGAAAAAATATTTGAAAGCTTATAACAATTTAATTGAGTGGGAAAATGCAAAAGGAGCGAAGTCTTTTTTGGAAACTATACTAATTTTCAAGAATTACTCAAATGTAAGCAAACTTTACACTTTGGCTGTCAGTACCTTAGAGAATTTATAACGGGAGTAGCCAAGTGCAGCTTCTAGTACTAAATTGCTTCTGCCAGTTTTCGACGGAGCCTAGATAAACACTTACAGCACACATTTACTTTCTCACGCAAACTCTTGCGGAAAGTTGAGTCATATTTATAAACGCACATGCAAATAGAAGCTGCACACAAACACAAAATAGTTGCACACTAGCGCTTAAGTTGAGATGGGGGTGTAAAAGACCAATAAAAGGAATGATACTTCAGAACGAAATTTGGATTGTTTTATGTTATTATTTTATCTACTTACCTACTAGCTGTGCCCGCGCAGTTGCCCGCTTGGTATTTTTTCTGAGATCTAAGATCTTACGAGTTATTCTAGAACCAACAGTACCAATATACCAAATTTTTATCGATTGCTCGGCTTCTACTTCAATTTTATTTGATTTATTTTATTTTACTTCTTTTTTTTTAACAAACAGCGTATATCAACAAAGCTAAAATTAGATATAATGAAAACAATAGGGCTTATTCAGATTTCGCTTATGTGGTGCGGCTTGGCGAATAACGTTAGTTAAACGACATCTAAAATTTTGAAAATTTTCATTGAGTGAATTTACTTATCAAGTTTCCGCAAAAAAACACTGTACTATTTTTATATTTATTTTACTATTTATTCTGTGCTATTTCATGCACAGAATAAATTATAGTCATCATCATCATCATCATGTCAGCCTTTAGAAGTCTACTGCTGAACATAGGCCTCCCCCAAAGAGCACCATGACGTGCATCCTGTGCCACCTCCATCCACTGACTTCTTGCGATGGCTACAATATCGTTGGTCCATCGTGTGGGGGTAAATAATAGTACTGCCTAGTAATCAGCTGAGCAAAATCTACAATCATCCTGACCTTGAATTTACACTGCGCATAAAAAGCTACTGTGTAGTACCTAGTCAGTCACATTTCAGTAGACGTCAGTAGACGTCATAGTGAAAATAATATCGAAATTTTCTACAATATTTTCTGTATAAAGTGAATCTTAACATAAAAGAACAATGGCGAACTCCCAGACATATTTTTATGTCAGTAAAATTCACGGCGTCTTTAGACAAAAAATATCGCTTGTAATTCAACATCATTTCCTGAGATTGTTTGTATAACAATTTTTTATAGGAGAGGCCAGGAATAATTGTTATTAGGCTTCAAAGTTTTGTAGGTTATGTTACTGTTAACGACTTTTGAAACAAGTAATAGATATTTTAATTATTTTATCTGCATAATGAGGTAGGCAATTAAGTACTTATTCGTGATATATATATAATGTTTAAAGATATTGGTACCTATTTAATTACCTACCTTTTGAATAATTATTATTTTCAATATGATACTGCCTAGCTAGAAAACTATATGTTCAGATATGTTGCTGCTGTTTCACTGTGCAGGGAAACAGTTGTCCAATATTAGTACAAATATTTTGTTACAATTCCTTACGCTAAATAGTTTGTTTACACAAACCTTTGTTTTTTTTTGTATTTATTATTCAATACTTTAAGCCGCACGCCCTATGTACAATTTCTTTTTCACGGCCTGGATGACTGGTAGATAGTGCTGTTTAGCATTAAATCGTTCCATGTACAATATTTTTGTGCAAAACAATTTAGTAAATAAACATAACCTAACAACAATTCCTTAAGCCGGGTCTACTGCGACACGTCACTAACAAAATGCTGTTAGCTTACCGTGTTATATAACATCTTAGTAACCACAGCCCGTCCACTGCGCTTGACAGCGATATGTTTTTATTAGCAAATATGATTCTCTCAAAAAAGCTTTGACGACGAAGACATGTTAGCTTAAGTTTTCTTGAATCCAATTCAATTGATTCTGACTCAAGGAAAGCTATACAGTCTCCGTATGATATACAATTATAAGTATTGTAGCATACAATACTTGTTATGGTAAAGGGAGGTTATGATTTTCATATATCCAGCAGAGATGTTGACGGCACGAATACTAACACAAAATTAACTACAAACCCCACACAGGCGAACGCGGGTGATGTTTTCCATCCACGACGGATAACGTGTTAGCTTGTTATCCTGTTAGCTAACACCAAAGCCACGCCCACTTTTCGTGTTAGTAACATGTTAGTGTGTTAGCTAATACGAAAACATGCCTCAGCGGACCCAGCTTTACACTTCCTCCATAAACTATAATGCATTGTATTCTCTTTGCTGTTATGTTTTGTTTATAGGTTTTATATTGACGTACCATTTTGTTTAAAGCACAGTCTATTGTATTATTCTGTTCATCGCAAGGAGGTTGAATTACGCTTACTTTTAAAATGTTTAACGCCAGTAATCGTAATTCAACCTCCTTTGGTGAAAAAAACCGGGTGAGAAGTATTCTGTGTTGACGATTTTGACGTTCGAACAGGAAACGTCATTGAATTATATATATTTTTTCACTCGTTGGGAGGCAACAAGGCTGGTAAAATATTGTAGGAAGGAAATGAAGTTTCAATTTCATGATTTTTTAAATTAATTTGTTAACCAGACTTTGCCTAGCTTACATGTTTTGTTGAAAAAACGTAGAAAAATAATTACTTAAGTTCTGTAGAAATGATATTTCAAGACGCTGCAAAATTTATCAGATATAATTTTGCCCTTGTACTTTGTAGTTTCAAGAGAAGAAATTAGAAATTGTAAATTTATAGTGTGTGTGTTTGTGTGCGTATTGACGTACAATAAAAACAAACCCCGTTCCCCTCACGTGTTTTTCTTGGACTATTGAATTATCTCCGGTCAGAGTGTCACCTATTCTTGGGGGCTCTATCTCATCTCCAGCAGGATGCCAGCCAGAGGATCAGATGAAACAGCATGCACAAATCTACTTTTTGTTGAGATATGATAGTAAACAAATATTTATGGTTGTCACAAATTTCTAAGATTTTGCTTTTGTATGGGATTTTTATTTACGATGTATTCAACCATTGCACACGAAAATGAACGTACATGGTTAATCAAAACAAACCTGCTGCGTAAAGGTATATACGGTTATGCACTTGAATAGTGTACTCAGCAAAAATAATAAAAGGGAATTTATGAAAATTCTCAATAATTAAATTAAACATAGCCAGCCCGCCTTGAAGCGACACTTATATCTAAATTATAGTACATACAAACCAGGAATATTTCCATTTAGCCTCAAATTAAATACAATATAACTAATTATGGTTTGCCTCATCATAAACAGATCTGAATTTGGCGAGTAAACAAAACTTAAAAGATTTCTGACGCGTAACAAATAAGAATTTCGTCGGTAATTGGTGGAGCATTGCGGGATATAAATCTTTAGATAGTATCAAACACTAAACTCTGCAACAGTGAAAACAGCATCGCAATCGGTCTAATAGTTATTACGTAATGTGCGAACAAACAAACAGACAGACAGACAGTTTTTTTTAATGTTATTTTTGATCAGTAGCTTATTTTAAGTTCCCTATACCATTTTTTGATTATCATCATTGTAAAGACTTTTTGTTATTTATTTCTTTAATATCAATACTAGTGCCCACGGTTTTCCCCGCATATAGTCATTTTTCTGGGATAAAACTATCCTACATGTTATTCCTGGACCAAAGTAAGTCACAATATACCAAATGGTACCAATATCCCAAATTTGGTTCAGCCGTCGAATAGTTTTTTATCGAATGCTCGGCTTCTACTCATGGGATTGAGATAACAAGTATACCAGTTTTTAAGTCTAACCATAGGGTATCCAACAGTTAAAACAGCATCAGTTCAGTAGTTTTTACGTGATGCGTGAACAATCAGAAACACACGATTTATAAAATGTTATATTTCATTCTTCGCTGTACAGACTTTTTAGTGCGGTCAGTATAGATAGATAAATTAGTGATATAAATATAAGATAGATCAAGTCGTGAAAAATATCAACGGTTTCGTCGACTGTTTAACTTACGTCAAAGTAGTCATCCGAGTTAATATCTTCTTGATTTCGTACATCGAAATTAAAATAATTTAATCCATAGTATATTTAATAAATATGAATATACCCTTAATATCATGCGTTCATTTATTCATTCATTTCTTATTGTCACATCACTAATGCCCCTATCAAGAAATTACGTATCGTTAGTTCTGTCGTAAGTTTTCTGTAACAAAATGTTTTTTACTTGAAATTAATACTTACATACATATATGTGTAGCCAAGTACTCCCGTGTGATAAGAAACTCCGTCTTTGTTTAAATTTGATGTTTCCGATAGTCTTTTACACGAAATCATAGTACAACAAACTATTTTTAGTGAGCTCTGTATAGCGACAGGTGTGAACACGAAATGGCGAACGATCGTGAAAACTAAATTTGTAAACGGACACGAACCAAACGTTCATGTACCTCGGCAGAGGGGAACGCGAACGCTTGGCAACTCCCGTTATAAATTTTCTAAAGTCAGTACCAATAATCACATTCAAATCGAGATCTACACATAATTTATAACACAATATCTGAAGAGATTGGCTGAAGGCTATAAATCCAAGAAATCTAAAGTTAATTTTATTTTTTTAGCTAAAGAATACCTAGTTTACTTTGAGTTGTTTATTTTTAGTCTATCTAAAAGCCTTATATTGTATAGTATCTAGAAGCGCATTTTGTTTCTTTTTCTCATAGAGGGGAATAAAAAGTAGAGTGTGTCACTCGCACGCAAAAATATTTTTCTCAGGCGACGTATATTGAATCTCTCGCTACCTTCAGGATTCTACTTACAAAATCCCTCGCTGTGGTTGGGATTCTACTCTAGAATTCTTCACTCCGCTCCGGATTCAAAATAGCACCCTCTTGGTAAAAATATGATTTTGCTTCCTTGTCATACAATCTACTACATTAGGTGAAGTATTTTTTACGTGATCGATATCAAACAGCTAGACAGACAGAAAGAAAACATTGAAAAAAAAATATGGAGGTAGTATAAGTTAAGTCTCAAAGCCTTTCTTTAAAATTATTTTTATTGTACACGAATTTTGTTACCTAATTTATTATAAGAACAGAAAATAATTATATAACACTTATATTATAAAGACGAAAGTTTGTAGGCATGTGCGCGAGGGTGTGTGTGAATGTTTATTACTCCTTCACGCTCAAATGGCTGAATAGATTTGAGTGAAATTTGGAATGGAGAATACTTTATACCCTGGATTAACACATAGGTTACTTGTCATCATCATCATAATCAATTTTCAAATTAAAATTCAAACTATTTATTTGCTAGAATGTAGGTAATGTTTTCATCATTGTACACGCGAGTGAAACCACGAGGCGCACACTACTGCCAAACCACGAGGCGCACACTACTGCCAAACTACGGCTATCAGTAACAATATGGCGATAATCAAATGCTCTCATTGCTACTAGAGATGAAACGGATATCAGGTAACTATCCGGTATCCGGCCTATCCGGCCTTAATAGACTATCCGGCAGGATACTGGTTAGTAAACGAGTATCCGGCCAGAAACTGGATTTTAGAAAAAATAAAATGAAATATAAAATTAAGGTACTTTATTTAATTCACATAACAAAAAATAATGATCTAATTTTCATTTTTCATCAAAAATATAGTAATAGTACTGCACTATAGGTAAATTGTGGTAAATATTTTTGAATAATAAAAATACTTTTATCATAACCTCAATCTACAATAGGAAGTTTGCCGTAACCTCAAGTGATCGTGTTTGCAATCAATTCAACAAGTCCATGAAACACTTGCTGACTTCGCTCATGAACTTTCGTTTTCCGAATTCCCGAATTCACCCGAGCCCGCTCGATCGTTCGTGCATTTCCACGCGAGCTTGCTCGTTACGTACGATGCGCCAAAATGTTCAGCCGGATATTCGGCTATCCAGCTTTGGGTTTGGCTGGATATTCGGTATCCGGTATCCGGCTATAAAGCTATTCATCCCTAATTGCGACGTTCGTCAACAGCGTGTCTTGATGCGAAGTAATATACAGTTGTTTAGGGTCGGAAAAAATAACAGGTAATAAATATATGTAAATAAGTTTATTAGATTTTAGAAAGGTACGTAAGTACCTCTCTTAGAAGTGAGGTTACAGTACCCTAGAGAATATATTATTATACCCTATACTACGGGTCTCTTCAGAGCTTGTACAGCATAAATAAGCAAACTTAATATCAGCGTTGTCTCGAGAAAATTGGATATTCTTGTATACGTTCGAGTATCAATTAACAAGTAAGCCATAATAGAGAGACTAATTGATAACCAATATCCGTAGCAAGATATTAGGTATATTACATTATTATGTGAATCCTTAGGTGTGTGTATTATATGTAGTTACGGGCACTTCTCGAATAGCGTAGATGATAAACGCAAGATTTGTCCTTGCAATATACGAAAAAGTTATTTATAAACAACTTGTGTGATAATTTTTGTTACTCTCTCACAAACACACCCTCCCGCACAATATATATACGATAAGATACTTACAAAATCGTTGCTATTAAAATACACATAAAAACACACAATTGAAGTTTTTGCTCACTTTTGGGCTCATTTGTTGGCTCAATTGTGTCATTGGCTCAAAGTTATCCAACCTTTGGGTTTATCTGCGAGTTAGGATCTGGAATGAACAAATTCGTAGAACTAAAGTTACCGATGTAGCTCTCAATATTAGCCAGCTGAAGTGGCAATAAGCGGGCCAATTAATGCGTACGTCCGTGGTCTTAAAAACGGAGCGTTGGACATCCTTACACGAGGAAAACGACCACTTGGTGAGAGGAACATGCAAAATTTTGCATGCATGTTTTGGCGTTCTACTGGGGAGGTCAATGGTCAGCACTCGTCTTCTGGCTTATATTGATTATGTAAAACTTTATTGTTCGCGCATCAAGTAAAAACTACTAAACCAATTGTAATGTGAATTCCACTGTTGAATAGTTTAGAGTTTGGCTTAAAAACTGGTGTACTTGATATCTCAATCCGGTGAGTAAAAGTCGAACAATCGATAAAAAAACATTTGACGTCTGAATGAAGTTTGATGACATTGGTACTTTTGGTTCTGGAATAACACTAACATCCTCATATCCCAGACAAATTACCACGCGGGAAAAACCATGGACACAGCTAGTATAGTTGGACTACAAACAACAGATAGCTGTAAGCCATATTTCAGCAAGTAAAACATTTTAAGCATGAGATCTGAATACAGACTATTATCATCTGTGCATTCTTGTGATGTATTACTTGTGTTTTATGCAAATAAATAATCTTTATCTTTATCTTTAGTGTACAGATTCCAAACACAGCGATCTGAAAGGTAATATTAACTACTGATCATACACACCAAGCCCGTGTGTACAAGCTAACACCATGTGAACAAAACGTTTTCTAAATTACATACTCGGTACCTAGTTGCCTATTCGATGCATGTTGTTTCAATATTATGCAAATTGGCGGTTTATCACTTTGTTGGGCGGTTTTAATGGACCTTTATTATGTCTTGGTACAGACAAATTATAGCCTAGGTACCTAAAAGTAAGAAGAGCTGATCAGATAAAGACATCATCAGGTCGTGAACTAGTCAAAACAGCAACATAAAAATAGTTTTGTAGGGATGAGAGAAATTGAGAAGATATGCGTACTTTATATGTATACACTAGCTTTTACCCGCGACTTCGTCCGCGCGGACTACAGTTTATCGCGAAAAAAGAAAACATCCTAAGTTCTTCTAGGATATTAAAAACCAATGCAAAAGTAGGTATAGCACCAACGCTCTTGATGCTTTTTGACAGACTTGTTATTATTTCGTTTCCACGGCGACCGTTACTTACAGCGAGTAATCTAAATTTTCCAGTTTTCCCGTGAAAACTTTCAATTTTCCGGGATAAGAAGTATCCTATGTTTTATTCTAGGGTATAAGCTATCTCCATTCTAAATTACAGTCGTTATCGCGTGAAAGCTCCCCAAACAAACAACCAAACAAACAGAAATTCAAAGAAACAGAAACGTTTCACTTTAATTTATTGGTGTGGATAATATCTAGTGTGAGGAGCCATTTCCTCACTCTTACTTCTATTGTTACCCGGGTACGGTGAAGCCAGGGAAACGTAATGAGTTTTGCAGTCTATGTACGTGGATGTTTCATCATAGCGTCGCCCTTATTGCTCCGATTTTGACAAGCGAGGTACCAATCGATTCGTCTTCAGGTATAGAGTGACAAAGGATTTTTTACCCGACTAAGGTGAAGTGAAGGGAGGGTTATGTGTTCAAACTAAACACTTGGTCCGATTATGACAACCGAAGTATCAATCGATCGCAAGAGTATCATAGACAATTTTTTACCCGACCGTAGTTGGGTTTTAGTATTTGAACTTATGTCTTGTACTTTATCTATCTACTCTTATAATAAAGCAGTAAAAACCAAAAAAACTTTACAATGAAGATTAAGATTGGTATTGGTAAATAAGCTACTGAACAAGAATATAACATTTTTTTAAATCTGTCTGTTTGTATGTTTGTTCATGCATCACGTAAAACCTAGGCAATCGATTCCGATGCCGTTCTCACTGTTGGATAGCTTAAGGTTTAAATAAAAATCTGATGTAATTTATATCTCAATCCGATGTTTAGAAGCCGAGCAAATAGTAAAAAGTGACGGCTGATAAAATTTGGTATTCTAAAAGCTTTTATTTAACTTGCATTGTATGGATTTTTTACATAATGGTTCAGTTCCGATAACAATGCATTTTTATGGTAAAAATGACTAAGCTCCTGACTAGGGAACTCCGCAACGGTTAACAACACAGACACCAAACCTGTATACGCATTTAATTGAGATAGCCCGTGCTAAGTTTGAACATTACATGGCTACTGCTCAGAAGTTTTTTGTATGTATGTTTGTTTTGGTCAAATCTTGCAAGCTGAATTAGAACCACTTCCATGGTTCCGTGGTTCTAAAAATTATGAAATGAATCCTACGGAGTTGAATTTTTATATGTTGTTCAGTTTCAAATCATCAAAGTTTCAAAGAATTTTATGGTAAACATGACCTGAGTCGACAACTAAGTTTCAAAGTATTTTATGGTAAACATGACCTGAGTCGACAACTAAGTTTTAAAGTATTTTATGGTAAACATGACCTAACTCGACAACTAAGTTCCAAAGTATTTTATGGTAAACATGACCTGAGTCGACTACTAATTTTTAAAGTATTTTATGGTAAACATGACCTGAGTCGACAAGTAAATTTTAAAGTATTTTATGGTAAACATGACCTGAGTCGACAACTAAGTTTCAAAGTATTTTATGGTAAAAATGACCTGAGTCGACAACTAAGTTTTAAAGTATTTTATGGTAAACATGCCCTGAATCGACAACTAAGTTTCAAAGTATTTTATGGTAAACATGACCTGAGTCGACAACTAAGTTTCAAAGTATTTTACGGTAAACATGCCCTGAGTAGACAACTAAGTTTTAAAGTATTTTATGGTAAACATGACCTGAGTCTACAACTAAGTTTCAAAGTATTTTATGGTAAACATGACCTGAGTCGACAACTGAGTTTTAAAGTATTTTATGGTAAACATGACCTGAGTCGACAACTAAGTTTCAAAGTATTTTATGGTAAACATGACCTGAGTCGACTACTAAGTTTTAAAGTATTTTATGGTAAACATGACCTGAGTCGACAAGTAAATTTCAAAGTATTTTATGGTAAACATGACCTGAGTTGACAACTAAGTTTCAAAGTATTTTATGGTAAACATGACCTGAGTCGACAACTAAGTTTCAAAGAATTTTATGGTAAACATGACCTGAGTCGACAACTAAGTTTCAAAGTATTTTATGGTAAACATGACCTGAGCGACAACTGAGTTTCAAAGAATTTTATGGTAAACATGACCTGAGTCGACAACTAAGTTTCAAAGTATTTTATGGTAAACATGACCTGAGTTGACAACTAAGTTTTAAAGTATTTTATGGTAAACATGACCTGAGTCGACAACTAAGTTTCAAAGTATTTTATGGTAAACATGACCTGACACGACAACTAAGTTTCAAAGTATTTTATGGTAAACATGACTTGAGTCGACTACTAAGTTTTAAAGTATTTTATGGTAAATATGACCCGAGTCGACAAGTAAATTTCAAAGTATTTTATGGTTAACATGCCCTGAGTAGAAAACTAAGTTTTAAGAATTATATACTTTTGCTTGCATTTGTCTATTATACTTCCGTTTGCTTTTGACTACAATCTCATATTCAAGGCTAGCATAGGCGACAAAACTCGAAAGATATCTTCTCTCGAGAGAGTTTGACCAATGAAAAGTCAAAAAACTCTTTTACCATTACATCGAGAAAGAAGTATTTTATGATGAACATGACCTGAGTCGACAACTAAGTTTCAAAGTATTTTATGGTAAACATGATCTGAGTTGACAACTAAGTTTCAAAGTATTTTATGGTAAACATGACCTGAGTCGACAACTAAGCTTAAACGTATTTTATGGTAAACATGACCTGAGTCGACAACTAAGTTTCAAAGTATTTTATGGTAAACATGACCTGAGTCGACAACTAAGTTTTAAGTATTTAATGGTAAACATGACCTGAGTCGACAGCTAAGTTTTAAAGTATTTTATGGTAAACATGACCTGAGTCGACAACTAAGCTTAAACGTATTTTATGGTAAACATGACCTGAGTCGACAACTAAGTTTCAAAGTATTTTATGGTAAACATGACCTGAGTCGACAACTAAGTTTTAAGTATTTAATGGTAAACATGACCTGAGTCGACAGCTAAGTTTTAAAGTATTTTATGGTAATTATGACCTGAGTTGACAACTTAGTTTCAAACTATTTTATGGTAAACATGACCTGAGTCGCCAGCTAAGTTTTAAAGTATTTTATGGTAAACATGACCTGAGTCGACAACTAAGTTTAGCTCTAGTTAAAAGAACTCTTCAACGGTTAATAGCACAGACACGAAATTTTGTGTATGCATTTTATTATGATAGCTGGTTTTAAGTTTTACCATGACATGGTTGCTGCACTCAACCAGGGTTCAGGGTTTGGTCCCTTACTAGGGAACTTCTCAACCGTTAACAGCACAGACACTAAATGTTGTGTGTGACTTTCAGTGTAATCCCAAATTACTTTCATTAAAATCGGTTGAAAACGGGATGTAACGAAGCTAAATTCCAACTCACGGTTTCAAGTCAACCTCACCTGCCCGGGATGTATCCTACTGGGTTACTAACGACTCTCTGGTGACTGACAGATGGCTGCAAAAATGATTGAAGGAAAATGACACAGACCAGCGACGGGCAGCAGTGTCACCGGTGCGAGAAGCGACACGATCGCCAACCGCATGCCCGGCGCTGACGATTATGGGCAAAATCTCAAAACAAACATTCCACACATAAAAACATCGGGCTCTGTGACGTTCATATGGAGAGTCCTAAGTCCAGCAGTGGACAACAGAAATACAGGCTGACGATGATTATAATGATGGTTCAGAAGTTGTACGAGTATAGTAAATCCTTTGAACTCAAAGGATAATCAATAAAATTCAGTATCTTAATACTGAATTTTATTGATTAGATCTATTTACTAGTGGCTCTGTGACCTCGCGCGTACAAACTTTTTTGCAAACAATCTAGCGGTGCACAGTAGCGCCACTAGTTACCTCAATGTAAAACTATCATTTATTACCAAGGTGCTCCTTCAATCCCTATCTATCGGGCAAAGGGCTGATTCCACTGGTAGAAACCTAAAAGTGAGAAATTTACTGCATTTTGAGGAGCTATTCTGCTCAGCACGACGAAGATCCTTATCAGATCTTCACCAATTTTTTATGAGACCAATTTAAAGTTACTACCTTTCGTATAAAAAAATAACCATCGAAATCGGATCTAATATGGCGGAGATATTCAGTAGCCCCCTTTTTGCCCCTTTTTGGGGGAAGTACCCCCCCAATCAAAAATCCCCCACGACAAAAACTAAAAATTATTTTAATCTGTGTACCAAGTTTCGTTTAGATCGCTTGAGAAATGCGACCTGTAAGAGGAGAACAGAGATCCGGATGTCAATCCGGAAGGACATACGAAAGCATTTTTGCCCAAGCTGAAACGGAGATGCTTCGCTCACGCTTCGCGCTCGTTTTGTCAATTATAATATTATATGTATTTCTCCTTGTTCATGAGATGCTGATTTTGACTTGTTAAAGAGCTATTATTTTGCCTATCTCTATATAATTATATTTTTAAAGTATAGGTATATTCTTACCTATACTTATAATAAAACTGTAAAAGAAGAATTATACATACTGTACATTTGAATTCTGAAGACACTGTACATATTATATTATACTGTACATAAAAGATAATTTGTAGTTTTTTTTCGAGGCTTTTCTACGAGTATATTCGATACTGAAGCAAAATTTGTTTTATTTTTTCGTGTCTATATGTCTGTCTGTATCTTGGCCGCGCATCACGCCGAAACTACTGAATGAATTCAAATGAAACTTGGTATTTTTTGAGTTCATACTACGAGGTAGGATATAGAATAGGACATTGGTTGGAAATTATTTAAAAGAACAAGTATCACGCTGAAATGAATGGACGGATTTTGATGCAACATGGTACAGTCATAGTTTATATGGTGCGTTAAAATTGAGGATACTGTATATCCCGAAAAAATAAAGGGTTCCTGAGGGATAGGGGTCCAAAGTTATGATAATTTTGAAGTAATAAATATATTTACCTATAATAAAGCAACAAGTACGAAAAAGTCATATAATATAAAAAAATGGTCTGCGGTACTTATTATAAGCTACTAAACAATTTAAAAAAAAACAAGTCTGTCTGTCTCTATGTTTGTTTTTCGCGCATCGCGTATGAACTGCTGGACCAATATGGTTGGCATTGTTGGATAGCTTAGGGTTTAACTTAAAAAGTGGTGTAATTGGTATTTCAATCCGATGAGTAGAAGCCGAGCAATCGATAAAAATCTTAGTACCGGCTTAAGAAATTTTGTTCAAGAGTTGGTATATTGTTTTTTTAGGTCTTGGAGTAGCACATAGACGGACTTTTAACCTGGAGAAATTTGTGCGAAGCCGCGGGCATAGCCAGTTTACAATAAAACACTTTGACTTTGACATTAAAACAAACAGGTTTGCTTTCGAATTTTGGTGAATAACGTTGCTATAATGTGTCTCATAAAACTCATAACAAAGAACTCTTGCACAAATTACTGTTAAAACTATTCAATCCTTAAAGGGGTAATTTATTCAGAGTTCCGAAGTTGAAAGAATAATAGTGTGTTGTCGGCGACAGCTCAAAGAGGCCCCGCTTCCACACGCCCCTCGAGGGACTCGGGGCCTCGGGGCCATTAATTAAAGCCCCTGCCTTTGTCCGGCGCTATTGAATTGTATTTAACGTCGTTAAGATGCAGCTCTGTGGATAGTGGCAGAAAATTCAGAAGGGAAATGTGGTATATTTGGTTAGGCTTAGGTGTAATAAATCATTTACATTATGGAATGGGAGGTAGATATAAGTTAGTTCTTAAGATTGTAAGCTAAGGTAATTGTGGGCCGAAATGAAGCTGCGTCCCGAACTACTCGCACCTTCACTTATTTACGGCTCCCGCAGGAATATTACGGAAAACATTGGCAAAAGTGGGATGGCAATAAATGTCAAGTTAAGGAAACAATTCGATCTGTTAAAGCTTCGTCATATTTGTTAACTAACTTTCCCGCCCGCGACTTCGTATGCGCGGACAACTGTTTATCGCAAAAAAAGCGTCCTATTTTCTTCTAGGATATTAAAAACCAATGCAAAAGTAGGTATAGCACAAATGATCTTGTTGTTTTTTTGACAACTATGAAATTTCGTTTCCATGGCAACCGTTTTTTACAGTGAGTAATCAACATTTTACAGTTTTCCCGTAGAAAATTTCAATTTTCCGGGATAAAAAGTATCCTATGTTTTATTCCAGGGTATAAGCTATCTCCATTCCAAATTTCATCAAATCTGTCGAGCCGTTATTGCGTGAAAGCTCCCCAAACAAACAAACAAACAGACAACGTTTCACTGTTATGTATTGGTATAAATGGTGTTTTTTAATGATTTATCTAAAACACATGTAATTGAAACTTCTTCCAAACATAATTACTTATACTCGTAACACCCCGCACCGGTAAGCTTACTAGATAGATAGCTTACAACCACAAATAACTGGTTTCTATGGTATAATGAGATAGTGATGGCTTCTGGTGTCAAAGAGTGTCAGGCCACCCGAGGGCCTCTGGCATGGCTTAACGACTGCTATTAATCTACAACAGCCGGAACCGAATAGCACGAAAAACCACACATAATATAGAAAAGTCATTGATGCGGAGCCTAGGACCGAACCCGGTATCGTTGGATTCTAAGTCGCACTAGTAAACCGCTAAACTACCTTTGCTATAGCATTAAACTGCATAACATAATAATCTGCCTATTTTAGCTATGCTGTCTATATATGTTATGCATGGTGTGATGTATAAGCATAAATTAAACAGAAGGGTTTTAAAATTTCGATTCTTACTCAATAGCGGCTCTCATAAGATACATTTATGTCCTAATTCGTTAAAGTAGAAAACCTGGAATGATAATGTGTTCGACCTACTTAACCTACCAGATACATTCATAGCTTGCTTACACTGTGCCCGAACTTCGACTTATGCCAAGTGGGTCGAGTCTCAGAGTGGATGCTTCGTAGAGTATGTCGCCGGTCAAATGCGACCAACGATGTGCTCCCTAACTTAACTCTATCAAGCCGATTGACACGAATACAGCAATCTAGCAAACGGTAAAGTATTTGTGGACTACTTTATTAGCTTACTAGCTGCACCCCGCGGTTTCATCCGCATGGATTATGTTGGTGGATGATGATGATGATAAATAGTAGCCTGTGTTCCAGGATATAAGATATCTTGGTACCAAATTGCATCCAAATCTGTCCAGCCGTTTGAGCAAGTAGTAATAAACATACACACACATTTCTAAAGATATAAGATAGATGACGCCAGACGGTTATTATGCATTTATGACATGTTGTTTTGACCGTTAGTTCTAATGTGTGGAGTTCTGCATCGCGCTTAGGAAGTTTTCCGCTCGATACGACAATATCTTCTATACTTCTATTAAAGCAACATGAACGAAAAAGTCTGTACAATGAAAATAATTAAAAACAAAATGGTCTTGGGTACTTAAAATAAGCTACTGAACAAGAATAAAACTTTTAGCAGACAGAGATGTTTTTTTTTATATCATTTCTGTCTGTTTGTTACGAGTAGTTTGTTTGTCTGTATGTTTGCATCACGTTATAACTACTGGACCGATTGCAATGTGGTTTTCACTGTTGGATATTTTTGGGTTTAACTTAAAAACTGGCGTACTTGGAATCTCAATTCGGTAAGTTGAAGTCGAGCAATCAATAAAAATATTGTTGACGGCTGAAGGAATTTTGATCAAATGTTGGTATATTGGTATTTTAGGTCCTGGAATAGCACATAGAGTACTTTTAACCTAGAGAAATGCCCATGCGTGCGAAGTCGCAGGCATCAACTAGTTCATTTATAAAATTTTAAACGCTGATTGGTTTGTTTAGGACAGTGGCTAATCTTATCTGATTAGTAATATTAATGTGACTTATACATATGTACTTACAAAACAAAATAATGTTATATTAATCTCATACATTGTATTACAAATAATGTGTACCTACACTTCTTTGATTTATAATATCAGATATAGATATTATAAATCAGAGATGTGATAACTCCCCATATATCTCTATCAGAGAAGATAGAGATATATGGGGAGGAAGAGGGAGGAAGGGGGAGGTGAGAAAAGGGGGGTGAAAATCGTAGCTTCCAAACGAATGGACCGATTTAGCTGTGGTTTTTAATGTTTGAAAGCTGGGGTATACGAGATGGTTCTTAGCTATAATGGGGAAGAGGATGAGGGGGGAGGGGTGTGGAGTGGGGTAGGGGGGCGGGGTGGGGGGTGAGGATCGTACCGAATGGACCAATTTAGCTGCGGTTTTTCATGTCTTAAAGCTGATATAAACGAGATGGTTCTTAGCTATAATGGGGGGAGAGGGGTGATAATGGGGGTGACGATCGTAGATCTTAAACGGATGGAACGATTGTTTGAAAACTGATGTGATCGAGATGCTCCTTAGCTATAATGGGGGGTGGGGAGTCGGGGGTTATATAAATGTTTAATTTGTGCTTTTAATATTGGTGTTATATTTTTAATTTAGATAATAGGTTATTTTTCTGGTGTCATTGTAACTATTTTATTCATTTTAGTGTCTAACATTTTAAAAACGATGCCGTTTTGTTTAAATATTTTTATTTAAAACGGGTTCATTAAGCTTGCCCTGTTTGTTGTTGGTGATTATTGATTATTTGTTTGTAAGGGTCAAATCTAGTAATTGAAATTTTATCCTCTTCTTGTTGACCGATTGATCTGAAATTTGGCACACACCTTCAGTTCTGATGACAATACAATAATGTAATTCTGTCGTGATTTCCTATTTTTATGTTTAAGACGACGGCTGGTGGAAATTGTGCACTCGGTCGGGTCGGAGTTCTTTAAGGCCCCACGCAAAAATAGAACACAGAACCTCTCTGAGCATACACTCAAACTTATGGCAGAACGGGGCGAGATGAGGCTGCAGTCTTCAGTGGATATGTTGAGTTACAGCTTGCTTTATAAACAGATCTCCAAGTCAATGCGACACGATTTGCATTCCTACTTTTATTAAGAACAAGGCTCCAAAGTGTTTGCAAGAGATCTGTCTATTGGGCAAAGCCTGTTGACGAAGCTGAAAACCGACAGTGGCAGCATCGTTTCGTCGAAACCAGAGATTTGGAGTGAGCTCGAGAAGTTCTATGGACAATTATACACCTCATCGCGTAGTCCTCCTATGCAAAAGCCCGTTTGACCCGACATTATACCGAAGATATCCCGGACGTCAGCCTATACGAGATCAGAATGGCTCTCAAACAGCTTAAGAGCAACAAGGCACCAGGGCAAGACGGAATAACGACAGAGCTACTGAAAGCGGGTGGAACACCGGTACTTAAAGTCCTCCAGAAGCTGTTTAATTCTGTCATCCTCGGGGGTACTACGCCAGAGGCGTGGCACAGGAACGTAGTGGTTTTGTTCTTTAAGAAAGGTGATAAAACTCTCTTGAAGAATTATAGGCCGCTCAGCCTCCCGAACAAGCCCATCCATACGCTCCGGCAGATTATACAGAAGACCGAAGAGTATAATCGGCCACTATGTCTAGCGTTTGTGGGCTACGAGAAAGCCTTTGATTTAGTCGAGACCTGGGCAGTGCTACAGTCCGAAACTGTTCACCTCTGCACTGGAAGATATATTCAAGCTTCCGAACTGGAACGGATTCGGTGTTTACATCAATGGCGACTACATCACTCACCTTCGATTTGCTGATTATATAGTCATCATGGCTGTAACCATGGAAGACCTAAGCACAATGCTCAGTGACCTCAATATTGTTTCCAAACAGGTGGGTCTTAAAATGAACATGGGCAAGACGAACATCATGTCAAATGCCCATGTCTTACCCATGCCGGTTTATTTTGGGAACGATATAATCGAAGCTATTGATCACTATGTCTACTTGAGTCAGACGATCCAACTAGGTAGATCCAACTTCGACAAAGAGGTCAACCGACTAATCCAACTCGGATGGGCAGCGTTCGAGAAATTACGACATATCTTCTCGTCGTAAATACCGCACAGCCTCAAGCGGAAAGTTTATAATCAGTGCGTGTTGCCAGTGATGACATACGGCACTGAGACGTGGTCGCTAACTATTGGTCTCATACACAAGCTGAGAGTTGCGCAGCGCGCAATGGAGGGAGATATGTTTGGTGTTTCACTACGTGATAGAATCCGAAATGAGGAAATCCGTAGCAGAACGACGGTTACCAACATAGCTGTCAGAGTTTGCAAGTTGAAGTGGCAATGGGTAGGCCATATAAGTCGCATGACCGACAACCGTTGGGGAATAAAGGTTCTGGAATGGTGACCACGAACAACTAAACGGAGTGTTGGGAGACCCCTCCCCCCCCCCCCCCCCCCACGATGGACCGACGACATTGTAGCCATCGCAGAAAGTCGGTGGATGGAGGTGGCACAAGATCGCTCGTCATGGCGCCCTTTGGGGGAGGCCTATGTTCAGCAGTGGACTTCTAAAAGCTGACATGATGATAATGATGATCATGATGATGTTTAAGATGAAGGATTATTGCAGTAGATTTAGAATTTAATTTGAATAATACTTCAGCAATATTTAATAAACATGGTTACCGGAATCGTCACACGAACGTGTCGCCACCTTGGAATCATTTCCTGTACAACTTTTTTTTCTTTTTTATTACGGACTAGGCAATCGTTTGACCACGATCTCACCTGATGGAAAGCGATGATGTGGTCGAAGGTGTAGCACGCTTGCCTAGTAGATACCTATTCACTCTTGACTTCAACACACCGGGGTTATAATTTACCGGAAATACTGACGAGGGCAGGGCATTCTACACCTTTGCAGTTCTTATAATAAATGAAGAAGCATAACGCTTCGTTCTTGTGCGAGGTATTTCAACCATGAAAGGGTGGCGCTTTGCTGATCGTCTAGTCGTACGGTGATGGAAAGGTGATGGGGGAATCAGGTTGTGCAGTTCTTATGCACACTCTCCATAGTGCTCTGTAGAATACCGCCAGGCTTGCTACTTCACGTCGATGCGCCAGACTTTGAAGCTTACTCTTTACCAGAGTGTCATCCCCAATGAGCCTGATAGCATGTCTCTCAATTGAATCCAAAGACTCGAGCTAATACTTGGCAGAACCGTCGCAGAGGTGGCAGCAGTACTCCATACAAGATCGGACCTGTGCTTGATAAAGATTCAAAAGAATCGCCCCAATCAGACACGGCTTATAAGGCTAAGGCTTAAGGCTAATTAAGATTGACAGAACCTTGAATAATTTTGACGACGTTAACAAGGCAATCGCGCTAGTTCTTAGTTGGTTTACAACTAACAATTTAATGTTAAATCCTAAGAAAACTAAATGTATCAAATTTTCACTACCCAATGTCAGAGACGTTCCTACGAATTCAAGTATTTTAATAAATAGTGAGCCTGTAGACCTTGTGCAGTCAACCAAATTTTTGGGTATTACTGTAGATTCAAAATTACAGTGGTGTCCTCACATATCGTTGTTAGCTGGTAGATTGAGCTCTGCAGCCTATGCAGTACGTAAAATTAGACAGTTTACCGATATAGCTACTGCAAGATTAGTATATTTTAGTTACTTTCACAATATTATGTCATATGGCATTTTGCTGTAATTCAATCAATATTTGTGCTACAGAAGAGAGCAATTCGTTCCATTTACAATATGAAATCCCGAGATTCTCTTAGGGAACGTTTTAAAGAGATCAATATTCTTACAGTGGCTTGTCAATATATATATGAAAATATAATGTATGTTCGGAAGAATATCAATACCTTTGTTAAAAATAGGGATGTTCATAATTTTAATACTAGAAATAAAAATAAACTAAAAGTGTCTGGATTTCGGTTAAATAAAGTTAGTGGTTCATATATGGGGAACTGTATACGCTTTTTTAATAAGTTACCTGACGGCATTGATCAATTACCAATGCATAGGTTTAAAACTTTTGTTTAGTAAATCTCATAAAGAAAGCGTATTACAATGTAAATGATTATATTAATGACAGAAATGCATGGCCTGATGTCTCCAAGCTCCATGATAATAATAAGTGATCATATAATATCATATATATCATATGATATCTCATTGTCACTTTTACCTTTTATATTTGTAGTTTACATGTTTTGTTATAATTGTGACATTTGAAAAATATATAAAGAATGAACAAATATGGAAAAAATACATCCCCGTAGAGTTTCTTGGTGCTCTCTTCTCTAACGGGCGTATTTCCGAAGCACCGGTAGAGTCAGAAGGGTATTTCCTTTTCCAGTGTGAGATTTAACTCTGTTGGCACATGAAAGGGAAATTTCCTTTTCAAACTCAAAGAATACTTAGTTTATCTAAATTTGGATTGATTTGATCTTTTTATAATATTTTATGTAAATCTCTTTGTTCAGGAGATGTTAATTTTGACTTGTAAAAGTGCTATTATTTTTGCCTATTTACAATAAAATACTTTGACTTTGACTTTGCTAAATTTAAACGGTCTACCATAGCCTCTCTCTGAAACTGGACAGCGTCACAGTTGGCTTGAGCATTGGAAGTGTATCTCTCAACTACAGTACTGTCATCAGCATACCCAAAGGTACCGGGCTTCAGAAGGTCATTAATGTGCAGTAAAAACAGTGTAGCTGAGAGAACTGATCCCTGAGGTACGAGGTACACCGGCATAGCCATTTGATCAGACGAGCAGCCCCTTAGGCTACTTGAATAGATCGTTCCCTCAAGAAATCAACTATCCAATTGCATAAGCCAACAGGTAAACCATATGAGGGAAGCTTGTTTAAAAGGCCATCGTGCCAGACCCGATCAAATGCCTTCGATATGTCAAGGGAGATGGCATGCGCCTCACCATGCATCTCTTTGGCTTCGCTCAGTACGTGAGTGTCATACGCGAGAAGATCCCCAGTAGACCGGTTTCGGCAAAATCCGTATTGCCGGTCACTGAGAAGATCATTGTCTTCAAGGTATGCCAAGAGCCTAATGTTTATGACACTCTCCATACACTTACAGAGTAAGGAGATAATCGAGATGAGATGATAATTGGCCGGATCAGCACGACTACCCTTTTTGGTACTGGTTGTACATTGGCAAGCTTCCAGCTCTTCGGAACTTTACCTGAGTGAAGAGAGAGGCGGTACAAACGCATTAAGATGGGAGACAATTTGGGCGCACAGTTTTTCAACACAATCGCTGGAATACCATCAGAACCACTGGCCTTGTTCACATCTAGAGCTCGAAGCGTTCTGAGAACCTCCTTCTGGCGAATGCGAATTTCGGGTATAAAAACCCCGCAATGAGGAAGGCAGGAAGGTGTCTTGCCAGAAGCATCTAGATGCGAGGCTTCTGCAAAAAGAGAAACAAATAAATTCGCTTTGTCTCCAGCAGTGTGAGCTAGTGATCCATCAGGTTTCAGCAATGGTGGCAGTGAGGGGCAGCAGAAGTTTACTTCGACCGACTTGGCCAGGGACCAAAAAGCTTTGCTACCCGCGGGGTATGAAGCCAGTTTGGCCCCAATTCGACTTACGTGATCAAAATGGGCCTACCTAAGTATCTTCTTGCAGGTCTTAGCGGCAACGTTAAATTTTCTCTTCTTAGCCCGAGTATCAGAAGACTTGCACTTTCGAGCATTAGCCAAGTCTAGATATGCCGCACGCTTTAGAGCCACATCATGACCACAGCTGGATCGAAACCAAGGGTGAGCTTTGCTGGAAAGAGTATTGTCACTGAATGGAATGAAATATTCCATTGCCTGACATATTACCTCTGTAACAGCAGACGCGCAAGGCGACGGGTCCTGGGGAGATGAAACATGTTTGCCGCCATGTACGATGCAAGGAATTGCCGCATGTCGTCCCAATCTGCTGAGTTGTATCTCCATACGCGCCTATTTCCCTTAAGGCTAAGATCAGGTGGGGAATACACTGAGACGGACTTAACCAGACAGTGATCAGAGCTACCAAGAGGTGGGGATACTGATACGGAGTATCGGTCTGGTTCAATCGTCATCAACAGGTCGAGACAGTTGGCAGTGTCACCGTCACGGTCAGGTACCCGTCTCACGATGATGGCACCATTTTTTTTTTGGAGGGAAAAAGATTGTGAGGAGGTTGTTCATCGGAAAGGAGAAGTCAACTGTTAAGTAGAATATAAGTGACCAGTGGAAATGCATGTAATATACCTGAAGAAGGAATTTTATAACAATTCAGTATCATTCTAAATCCAAGATCACCGCCGCCACAAAATAGGGGATTACATATTTTTTTTCAAGCCCCTCAATATGTGTATCATATGAAAATACTTAAATAATGGAGTACAGCACACCATGAAAAATCCAAATCCAAATAACAAAACCACCTCAAAATAGCGGATTACTTTTTTTTGATATGTTTAATGGCTTTTGTAAAGATTGGGATGCGTGATGATATCTGATACCTTTTTTTACTTTCAATGTAGTAGAAATATGATTAAAATATGTTTCCAGTTTCGAAAATAATTGTAATGTAGTCGTTGTCATTTTAAAATACTTGAAAAATCTCGTCTCAACTTCTCTCAATTTAGTAAACTTTGATATGAATTCCCTACACAACAATCAAGACGTAACATATTGGCTGATTGGCTGTCGATATTTCTCTTGAATACACCGTCTTTTCGCTTAGTAGTAAATCATCAAATAATCAATTTTGTGTCGACTGAGAGTTGAGAGAAAAAAAGAGTTGAAAAAAAATACAGGTGTACACCTGTATTTTTTTTCAACTCTTTTTTTCAACTTCAACATCATGAGTATCAAATTAAAGGGCTCAACTTGTGTCGATACCTTGGCGCCGTCTCATCTTCCAGAGACAACAATTCAGGCTGGCGGCGCTGCAGCCAGAGCAGAAAACCTCAAGCGGCGCAAATATGGGAACCTAGACCGGGGTTACATGTTTGTGCCGTTTGGGGTTGAAACTTTGGGTCCGTGGGGGCCAGGTGGCCACGAAATTTACAGGGACTTGGCAAAACGTTTAGTGGAAGTGACATGTGACCAGAATGCTGGCTCCTATTTAGGCCAAAAAATTAGTATTGCAATACAGCGTGGCAATGCAGCCAGCATTCTGGGCACTTTCCCTTCCTCCGAAGGACTTTTAGATTTGTGTTTTGTGTAAATAGTTAAGTTTTTAAAAAACAGTGTCTACTTTTTGTATGGATTTCTGTAATAATAATTAAATAAGGGCTCAACTAGTAGAATACAGTAAATTATAAAAAATCCAAATCCAAGTTAACCGCCAACACAAAATGGCGGATTATATAAACAAAAACAATTCCCTCAATAAGGGTATCAAATGAAAGGGCTTAACTAGTAGAATTTAGTTGAACTCGTACATCATGAAAATTCCAAATTCAAGATGAACGCCACCACAAAATGGCGGATTATATAAACAAAAACAATCCTCTCAATATGGGTATCAAATGAAAGGGCTTAACTAGTAGAATTTAGTTGAACTCGTACATCATGAAAATTCCAAATTCAAGATGACCGCCACCACAAAATGGCGGATTATATAAACAAAAACAATCCTCTCAATATGGGTATCAAATGAAAGGGCTTAACTAGTAGAATTTAGTTGAACTCGTACATCATGAAAATTCCAAATTCAAGATGACCGCCACCACAAAATGGTGGATTAGTTTCTTTTTTTTTATACCCTTTGGCCGCCACCACAAACAGGCGGATTACTTTCTTTTTTTCAACCCCCCAATATGGGTATCAAATGAAAGGGCTTCACTAGTAGAATAAAGTACATCATGAAAAATCTATATCTAAGATGGCCGCTACCACAAAATGGCGGATTAATAAAAAAACAATCCCCTCAATATGGGTATCAAATGAAAGTGCTTAAGTAGTAGAATACAGTACACCATGAAAATTTCAAATCTAAGATGGCCGCCACCGCAAAATGCCGAATTACAATTTTTTTCATGCCCGTCAATATTGATATCAAATAAGGGCTTAACAAGTAGAACACAGTAAACTTTAGAAATAACTTAATAAAAAACTAAAAACTTGAAAACAAAATCAGTAAAAATGTTTTAAGTTAATGTGTTTTACATGTACTTACTAAGAGCTGAAAAATATAATAAAATCGTGGGTCGTAGCGCAACCTGAGTAGTAGAAAAACTTGCCTCTAGATTTTATTTTAGTTTTTATTACATATAAAACCGTTTAACTTAAAATCATTTTATACTTATTTTATTATGAATCTAATACTCAGGTATTCAAAAAAAAAAAAAGACCAACTGGTTTATTACTTTTTCTTCAGACCAGTTTTTACATTCTACATAACTGCGCTCCAGTAGACGGCAGGAAGCGAATTGACTAGTTGGCGGGATTTTTCATACCCCTCCGCTCCGTCATGACGAAGAATTGGCACCCTAAGCGGTAATTGGTCGGTGCTTTCCAGTCCAACCAATCGAGAGCAGATCAGTGCTGTGAGAACAAAATTAATTTAAATTACCAAAGAAATTAGTCATGGCAATTTAAAATAGCTAATCACGTCACTGTTAAGTTTTAAATGATTAGTAGTATCTACTGCACTTGTCACTGCCTATCCACGCGAACCTGCCTGACTAAGCACTTGCAACTTGCACTTGTTTATCAATGTGTATAAGGGGCTCTGCATAAAGGTCACGCTAACCTACCGACGCCGACGGGCAACTGCGGTGACGCACGACTGCAGCGTCCTGCAATAAGACATTTTAACGTTTTAGAAGATTGTAACACATTGGGGCGTTATAATGGGCCAGATCTTGCGAGTTATCGCAAGATCTGGCCTCAGGGCATAATGACAGGGGTGTGGCGCATTTTTTTTTATATTGGTGATGACCAAGATACTAGAAAGTTGTCTACCAACAAAAATCAGATTAGACCGATGCAACGGTGCAGCTAAAATGCTACATAGATTATGTTGGCCGTATTTTGATAAAGTTAGAAATGTTTTAAGTAATAAAAACCACCAATAATAAATATAAACCACCAGTAAAACTATTCCATATTTTTTTGTAACCTGACTGACCTAACCACACCGCAAAGAGAACTTTCTATCTCTTTTATTTTTTGGAAACTCAATATTGGTCCGATTCAGGAAACAGTGTAAAAAATTGCATCGTTAGACCAGTGTTGTTAAACACTGTGACAAAGTCAAAGCTTGCTGACGTCCTTTCAAACCGTTTTAAAATAATACACCTCTATTTGTTAACATAGGTCGGTAAAAACTACACCTTTCGCATACTTGAAACGTCAGGCCTAGTAACAGCAATTTCCCATCCTGATTGGATTGGGTGCAATGTTATGTACTACAGTACAAACACACCGACGCGATTATGGTTCTGGGACGGCGCGGTGGAAATCCATAGAACTTCATAGTAGCTGTATTTTTTTCTCTAATTTGTTTGGATTAGAGAAAATATACTAAGACACAATTATACTAAGTATTTCTTAGATTTTAATTTAAGAAATTTGTTGACTAATTGGCCGTTACTTTGTTTTGTAATCAATGCAAATAATACTTTTTTTATCTGAAGAAAACACAATATAAGAGCATTTACGAGAAATTTGTGAAATCGTAACGGTATTGACTAAATTTATAACCAGCGTGAAAAGCATTGAGTGTGCGGGCGGTAGAGTTGTTTGCAGTTCCGGCCTCTAGGGCTTTGTCGCTTGCGATGCCGATGATATATTGCTCTACATAGAACCCGTAGAGCAATGTAGAGCTCATAGAGCTGCACTGCTTTTGTTATTTTGCAGCAATTGGAAGGTGGAAACATATTTCAATGCTGACGTTGAAAGCAGTATCGTGTAAGCAAATTAGTGTTGGAAGCTCCTGTTGTAAGCAGAACGTTCAAAGTGAACGAATCTAGTATAGTAGACTAGATATTAATAAAATAAGTTTCACTCCAGCACACATAAATCAGCCAGACAAGCGTGGTGAGTATAGCCCCATTTCTAATAGGTAACCGATCTTCTCCTTGTGGTGTTTTATAGGGGAGACCAGTGTTCATAATCTAAAATAATACTAGATATTAATATGACATGATTATTTTTGTTTTGTTATTACTTAGTAAAATTCTGCATACTCGTTGTCACATATCTTATCCTTTTGACTTTTTTTTATTATATTTATTATTCCAATCAACCTTTATTTTGATTCAATTTTGTTTACCAGATTATTTATTTTGTATTCATGTTCCTTTAACTGTTTGTTTCGGCGAACTTCAAAGTAAAAGATGCATTTTATCCTGTTACAGCATGTTGAGTGTTTTGACATCCACACAACGTCAGCT